>OX451738.1:1010747841-1015779367 GCA_948472305.1 Vicia faba
GAGGAAAAAGTCTTGCATCTCGCCCAACTCCTACAAAGCCCACCCCCGAAGGAGAAAAGGAAGTTATCAGCACCGATGTTACTAACCTTATGCTTCGCCAATCTTTATATGCCACGGGGAATCGATCGGTTGAATCCGTTGCAAGCCTATCTTCCGAACCCCGCATCAAAGTCTTGTCACCGTGCCCGCTTGGGGTTGGGGTCTGTCTGAGTAAGGAAAGAGCTCGTAGCCACGTTATCGGTCTTGTCTTTTTGATAACCTTGAGACCGGCGAAGACTGCGCTCCAGCTGGTGGTGAAGGAAAGGGGGAAGGAACTATAGAATAGAAGGAGCTGGACATGAACCGTCACGGTCTTTCTGGTGAATCAGTGCTGTTTGCATAGCACTCATAGGCTCTGGGACTGATGACCTTACTCTTCTAGTCTTTTCCAGTAAGCCTTGTTGGATGACTCAGAGCTCTTGTGCTCCCTCTTTTCAATATCCCTTTGCTGTCTTCGTAACCGCAGTGAGAGTAGGAGCTCAAGCAGTTGCCGCTGCAAGACTAGCCGCTCTTGAGTAAATAGAAGCTCTTACCGCGCTTGATGGTGAATAAGCCTTGGAATCCGTGTTGAGAAAGCATCCAATTGCTATTACAAAAGCATATCCCTTATCTAATTAGAAGGAACTTCTTTCCGGCGAAGTGACAGCGGGGAAGGAAAGCAAGGGACTGATTACACTAGTAAGACATGCCCAGAAGAGGAGGAAGGAAAGGTTGGTTGCACGTTTTTTTTCCGTGTGGAAGTAATGCCTCCCTGCCGATTGCTTTATCTTTCCCCCTATCTCTAAAGGGGGACTCAGTCCTATCAACATATAGAGATCTTGCCTCTGTCGCTGCATAGAGTGATCTTCTTCAATCACCTTTCAATCTCCGAGTTCGAAGGGTAGAACAAGGGAAGGTCAAGGCTTTCCTCTCATTACTCTTTCCACGGCAAAGTCAGCATCTTAGCCCGAAGAGCAAGGATTTCTTCCTCTGCGTCTGCTGCTATTGATGTGCCGATCTGGCGTTATTAAAACCCCCATGTATCTATTGTTTAACAGCTCAAAGAATCCAACTCCAGCAGCATATTAACTGATATAGACGGAACGCGCCCCACATTTTTAGGACGTTCCTATCGAACACATATCCTACCTGTAAAGGGAAGATCGGGCAAGACCCTTATCTGTTCTTCTCATCCGTACCGTACTCTTTATAGAGAATCTGTCAAAGAATATGAGACCTTTGCAGAAGGCAATCGGCCGGAAATCGATGCCTTACAGCATAATCTTGGACTTGGCTTAGCTTCCTCCAAAAAAGAAAAAGCTAGTGGTAGGCTACAAATAAGTGAACTTTAGGTAATAAAGTAACTAGTTATCTCTAAAACAGCGGTTACGCCTTTTCCTAATGCCCTTACTAAACCACCAACTGCGGTTATTCCGCAAAGACCGGATAAGGCGCATCTATCTAATAGCGGACGATTTTCGGCAACTTCGGAGCCCCGCCTGAGAAAGAAAGAATACATTCCTCACGTATGCACAGGCCTATGGGCTTTAGCAAGCCCCTTTCCAGTCGTGGTATTTCAAAAAGTTAAAGGCATATCACCGTCAGTGCGCTGTCGAAAAAAGATCAGTAGGATGATATAGGAGCATACCACAATAAGGATATTTTTGTACGCCTAGGCAGTGACTCTTCCATGTCAAATAGTCTTCCAGTTGAGATTTACGGTTCCGAGTTAGATTCTAATTGCGAGAAGGAGGAACTTAACTCCGATTGTGATGGCGACTGCCTAATAAGAATGGAGAATAGGGTAGGAATGGAAAGGGATAACGGCGGATAGTGAGCTGGATCCCCGGGGTCGCTTGGGAGCATCTTCTTGCTCCTGAGGATCATTATTTTATTTCATGGAATCTCAGGTTCTGAAAGAACGTAGTAAGTGGTTAACTTTATTGACTCGCTCGTTAGAGGAAGTGAACGGTTGGCTCGAAGAGGGAAGAGATGCGCCGGGTCTTTCTCTTTGAATGGCGGAGATAAATGGTAACAAGTCAATAGACTTGCCTACAGACCCTACTTTTCTAAATCATACAGGATAGGGGAAAACTTAACTTCCTTCCTTGCCGTCAACCGACCTATAGTCGCTGAGATAGTATTGGTTCTATTCATCTGACCGTACTTCCATCCGGTGTTAAAGCTGCGGAGCTCGAGGGATGTCTTTAAAAAGGTCAAGTTTTTTCTTTTTTTAGACGCGGTCGAAAGAATACCTGAGAGAAGGATGGGCACTTCTAATAGTAGGCGTAGGCCCGTCGCCCTAAAACTCATACCTGTGATTAATAAGAATAATTTTCTGAGTGTCCCCGCCCTTCTTCCCGTACAGAGTCTGTCAAACTCAGCTGTCTTAAACGACATTGGCGCGGTACTCTGATCTGATCTACTCATATCAGAGTACGCCACTCGTGGTCAGAGGAGAGCCTGGAGGAGAATGGGAGAAAGCTTTTAGTTCGCCTTCATTCCATAGCTACTTAGTACCTCGGATCCCTTCTCCTTTGAGAACTACCACTCAAGACTGTTGGATCACTCATCAATGTCATCAGCTTAAAATTATGGCTTTGGGGAAGCCGATGCTAACTTGGCTGACACTGACACCGAGAGGAAAAGGCTTCTTTATGGCATTCCCGGCCTACGAGGTTCTTAACTAAACTCTGGGATTTGATAGATAGCAATAAGTTCCGCCGTCACACTATCTGGTTCAGGAAGTTCTCTAGCTTGATTTGAGCTCATTGGCTCACCAAGAGTCATTCCTTTATCGATGGGCAATAAAATCAAAGACAACTGTGAGGCTGCAGAGGGGAAGAAAGGATAAATTGAGAATAGAAGCTTTACGTCACCGGTTCGTTAGTAAACTGGGACACGTTTAGCATGGGTAAAGGTCGGTGAGAAAGTGATGATTTGAGGCGTGAATTCCACCAAGCACAACTCCGGCAGGGGAAGCTGTAGCTTATGGGGTGGTCGTGGTATAGCCTTTATAGAATATCCTCTTCCCCAGGAAAGCTAACTCAATAGGAATTATCTCTCTCGCCGATGCTATTGAATCCGCAGCTGTTGGTCTTGGTGGTAGGGATATAAGACCAACAGTGGCTGTGTAACTCCCCAATACTTCACCCCATGTTTCAAGAGGAAGGTTTATCTTTCAGCTCCTCCCTAAAAAGTGGAATGTACTGCTTCCTTTCACTTACCGTAGGGTATGAGAGTGGGTATAGGTTTGAGTACGGTGTACTAAACTCAATAGCTACAATAAATCATTGCTTGAGTTTAGGGCTGTGTAGCCTGGTGTTTGAACCTTCCTCTCACCTTCTCCTTGGCCTTTTCTCATGTGCGCTGGTGATGGTGCCTTACTAGAGGAACGTTTAGTGAGAATTGACCTCTCCCTCTACCTCTGTCACTTCTTGTGGCACTATAAAGCGATAAGGACAGATGTTTTACCCTGGGTCAGGGGGTCTCTTCCTACTGCAACTGGTGTTTTAAAAGCTCCATAAAAGAACCTAACTCCTGGGCCTGTGCAGACTCTTGGCGAGGCTGTTCCAAGTGTGTAGGCCCCACATGTTGCTCATCTCCCCCTGTTGGTGGTCTTACAGTAGCAATGGACGTAGAAGGAATTCTTTGCATGGCTTTTTTGCATGAGAAGGTTCAATAACATTCACCTTAGTGGGACCCCCCAGCACCATCTTTCCTTAGTCAATACTAGATGGATTCCCTATTGCTATGCTAGCTTCCTTGGGAATACAACCTTGCACTGGTTTAGGCGGTATCCGGGCCCTTTTAGAGGCAACAGTTGACTTCCCCTTTTTGTGGTCCCTCGAATATTCTACAGTCTTGTTACCTTCCACAGAATTCGCAGGAAGCCCCAATAGCCTATCCTCTTTCTAGCTTGAGGATGTAAAAGTAGTTCTTGTCCGTTCTGTCTTTATCTGAGAGTGAGGGTAGTAGGTGTAGAAGCAGTCTTGTAGCCTTTAGTCGGCTAAGGGCCATTTCGGTATCGTGCTAGTAAGGTAAGAGCTGCTGTCGATTCTGGTAGCATTCCAAGTCTTGGATTGGTCCATTCGTTAAGCATTGGAATCGCTTTGCCCGCTATTCCTTCTCTTTCTGTCTATCGTTTCTCTTTTTCTTTTTTGCGAGTTAAGTTCCTCTCCTTTTAGATGTGCATTCCCGATCTTTTTAGTCTCTTGAATATTCGATTTAGAGTTAAGAGGTGTCTATGCCACTAACCAACTCCTTAAAGAAATACAAGAGCTTCTCCGGCAAACCACTATAAGTACCCATCGAGTCGAGCAATTGGATGCTAAGCAAGGTGTCTTTCTGGGCTAAATTCTAAGCCTATAGACTGAATTAGGAGAGCAGAGGTTTAATCCAAAACCAGGAAAGCAAGCTATATCGAAGCCCAATGCCAAGCAAAGCCCTAGACTACAAGTGAAGAAATAGGGTTCCACTAAGCGCCCTTAACCCGACACAAGATGGGACCCTATTAGGTAGGATAGTGGGCTTAGTCAGCCCAACATAGGCTGTCTACCAAAAAGGGGAAGTTCCCGTGATTTAAGGTTTCTGGATATCCTACCCTAAGACGAGAGGGTTGGGCTTAGAACAAGACCCGTCGGTGGATAAGATCACATCTTCATAACAAAAGGTGTACACGTTCGGCCTCACTCAAGGTAATGGGCCAAACCTAACGAGTCCAAACAAATTGGATCTTTTTGTATGACAAAACCACATATTGGTAATTTTTTTCAGTAATTTATTTCCTCAAGCAATAGGGTTTTACCAGTCCCAGCAGAGCCTGTGATGAACACGGATTTGCCCTGAGGGATGGCAGACAAAATATGCTTCTGCTCGTTTCCCCATTCTATTGGAGTGAAGGTTAGCCCAATGTTAGCATTCAGATCCATTTTCAGCCCTGGCTCGGAAATGCCACCTTTTCCTGGCTTTCCAAACAAAGCCCATCGAAGTCCAGTCCATCTAATTTATTTTTTACCATTCCAGGACGGCCCAGGCCGCTATCCGAGTGCAATCGGCAAAAGCAAGTTTACCTTACTTATATTAATAATATAATTCGTTCTGCTGTCAAAAGTAGGGGAAAGTGTCTGATCCTTTCAATCAAGCGATAGAGGCAGAGGCTTTACTTCTTCAGCCTACGCTAGGACGGAGCTGCTGTCGAGTGACGATTGGCCGAGGGGAGTTAAATCATGAAGCTGGGTACAAATAAGCCAGTAAAAGACAAGTAGAAGCCAGTGAAAGAGGAGTAGTCAGGCTACGACGAAGCACGCCTGGTACGTAAGCGAATACGGATCACGTGGGTTTGTACTGATCCGCTTTCGAGCTGTCGAGTGAGGATTGCTCCATCTATGAAGAAAGGACGCAGGGGGCCTCTCTTATTATATTATAAAGGGGGTTACTCTCTTCTCTGATGTGCGCTATATTATTAAGTTATATTCCTGAAAGAGTTTTCGGGATTAAGCCACGTGGCGATACCCGCGAAAAACGAAAGACTCTTTTTTTTTCGCTTAGAGCTTCCCACGTCTATAAATAGAAGCTGCTTTCTCTATTTGGCAAAGCAAGGGGAGATAGATATGGATCCACCAGTTACCACTTTAACGCTTTTTCAAATTGAGCAAGCAATTCTTAATGTAGAGAACGCAAAGCTCCAGCAGGAGCAAACCCTGGCTGCCTTCTGGGAGCACATGCCTCCTGTCGAGGAGGAGGTCCTGGTAAAGCGGATACAAGAGCTCTGGGACCACATTCGCGCTCTGGAAGAACAAAGGAGGGTTCTCATCCGAGAGCGCGAATTGCTGCTTATCAGGGCGGCCTCCATCATCCGCAGGAGACCTGGGGGAAACTACTAAGAAGTCCTTTGTTTTTGCTTTTCTTTTAACTTAATATGTTGTTTGTTTACTTTGTTGTAATGTTGTGTTTAGTTGTGTGGCTGGTTTGTCTATGTGTGCGTAAGCTTCATAAAGGGTCCGTCGACTCTTTCTAGAAGATTTAAATAAGTGTCTGTAGACGCAAAGTAGTGTGTTTTAATGTATGGTGTTCTTTGTCTTTTTTAGTTGAGATCTACTCCGGATGCTTACTGGAGATAGACTCCTATCTATGCTAACTATCTTTGTTTGGTTTTATTTTTTATGTTTGCATGTATGGTATGGGAAAAGCCCTAGTTGTAAATCTTTACTACTTATGAAAATATAATAAATAATAATGTTCGTAAAAATGTGCTGAAAATTTATAAGGTGTAAGCTCAGTGTACTGGAGATGCGCTTATTAAGCCTTTCTAGCTTTGAAGCAAACTTCTTCCTTGAGTCTGCGCCGTCTTAAAAACCAAACCCTAATCTTGCTAGTTCAGTTCGTGTGTTTTACGTGAGCGCGTTGAACTAGTGTGCATGGACCTTAGCCACGAGTTTTTCGGCCTAGACGCTAATAACACGAAAACACTTTGGTCCTGGGTTTTCGATCTCTGTTTTTGCGCTTAGTCTTGCTTCTTTGGTCACTTCACTTGAGCTATAGATTAATTTATCCGGGTTCCCTGCGGGGCTACCTCGCTCCATGAACTCACTCCACTCCCCCTTACAGGAATAGAAGACTCGGTAATCAGTCTCAAAAAAATAGGGTTCACATTAAACAAGAATTCACAAATAAAACCTTGTTACCCTAATATTCGAAAATGGTAGAATCGCATATGGCCACTGAAAACTCAATTGAATACATCAGTTAGCTTGTAAACTTCACATTAAACAAGAATTCACAAATCAAAATGCAAAAGAATGTATGAATTATGATATAGGATTTCAAAAGTTTCTCTGTACAGGGGAGGTCCTTGCTGCCGATTCTTCGCGTTTGGATGGATGTTTTGAGTTGGGATGTGTTCAGAAATGGTCCAGGAAGCTATTAGAAAAAGAATTAAGGCTTAAAACTTCTTCCAACTTTGAAATCAGTTTTGTGTTTTTATCCAAAAATTTCAATGTTGCAATCAGCTTTTTAGCGCAGCCTTTGATGTGTTATGGTTAGGGTTTGACTTGGTGCTTATGATGGAAGAGAATTGGCTTGCTAGCTGACCTAGATTCATGCTCATGAGAGAACTAGTCCTAGGGTTTTTTCATTAACAAATTTTTCCTTCTTTTAAGCCAAGACCAAGACTTAGTGTGCATTTTAACCCTAGCCTGAGTTTTTGAGTTGGCCCATGATATATGGAAGTTGTCCAAATTCAAATGACACTATTCCATTGGTTTTTGAATTTTATTTGAATTTTTAAAGATTTAAAATGAATTAAATTATCAAAAATTAAATAAAATAGAAAAATCAATATTTGGTCTCGAAATTAATCATGGGACACGTGTGTGGCATGACAAGGATGAATCAAATGGAAGAAAGTGGGCCCTTTTGTCAAAAATTGGAGTTTCAAGGATAGTTGACTTTTGCCATTTCACAAAATTTTCCCAACTTCTACAAGGCATAACTTGCTCAATTTTTAATCTTTTCACATGTTCTTGGACATTTTGGAAAGTTCTTTGAGTCCTTTAACCAATGACTTTGGTCCCATGTCATTTTGATTTACCAATCTCAAGTTATGGCCTTTGACTTAAAGTCCCTTTTTGTTGACTTTTGAAAATGACCTATAATGTTGAAATTGATAACTTTTTGTGAGAGCATTTCTTGGACTTGAAGTATGAAGATGAGTTGTAGGAAATGTCTTTCTCTTCAAAATGAGCTTTGGATGGGATTTTTCTGATAATCCATGTGAAAGTTATGCCCTGGTCAATTTCAGTTGACTTTTTCAGCTGTCCAAATATAGCAACCTTTGCATCTTTGATGATTTCTGAGCCAAATTTGGAGAATCATGATCAAGCATTGATCAAATGATGTTTGTGGCTTCAAAATGATATGTTGACCAAAAATTTGAACTTTTGACTGCCAAATGACCATTTTGCCCCTACAGTTGACTGTAGTGCAATTTAGGGTTTTGACTGTGCAATTTTGAGCTGAATGCCTTGAAACTTGATATGAGGATGCTTGACCATGTTTGTAAGCATATGAGACTTGATTGGGCCTTTGAACACTTCCTTTTCTTGATCAGACTCAAAACCCTAATTTTGACTGTATGGGAGACTGTTGCACTGCATAACCCTTGGGGAATTTTGTAGCTTGGCTTGGCAATTTCTTGAGGAAAATGGGAGGGCAAATTTTGGGGTATAACAGACACATACCCAGATTGGAAAATCAAATAGCCAACGATTTGGCACAAATTGCATCTGGGTACAAAATTTCAAAAACGAGATTACAAAGAGCAATCGAAGTCCGAGAAAAAATAAAAGCAACTTGTCTGTCACCAACAGACTTGAAATCGACAAGACTAGGGTATGCTGATCAAAGGAACTTCGAAATATCGTTCATAGACAATTTGTCAGAGAAAGATTGGAGGAAATCCATTGTGGATTATCTACAAAATTCAGCAGCTTCGACAGAATGAAAAATAAAATATAGGGCGTTGAGTTACGTACTCATGGGTAATGAGTTATTTAAAAAGATGCCTGAAGGGGTATTGCTAAAGTGCTTAAGTGAGACTGTAGCATACATAGCCCTTTCGACTACGCACGCTGGAGCATGCGGGGCTCACCAAGTAGGCCATAAGATGAAATGGTTGTTGTTTCGACAAGGACTATACTGGCCCACCATCTTGAAAGATTGTGTCGAGTTCGCGAAGGGTTGCCAAAAATGTCAAGTCCATACAGGCATCCAACATGTACCAGCAAGCGAACTTCACTCAATAGTGAAACCATGGCCCTTTAGAGGATGGGCATTGGACCTTATTGGAGAGATTCGACCAGCATCATCAAAGAGCCAGAAGTATATATTGGTAGGCATTGATTATTTCACTAAGTGGATCGAAGCTATTCCTTTAGTCAATGTAGACCAAGAAAATGTCATTGAATTTATTCAAAAGAACATTATTTTTAGGTTTGGAATCCCTGAAACTATAACGACTGATCAAGGATCAGTTTTCACCGGTCGAAAGATGCAGGAATTCGCTCAAGAAACAGGCTTTAGACTCCTAACATCAACGCCTTATTATGCACAGGCGAACGGTCAAGTCGAAGCAGCGAATAAAATAGTGATTGGCTTGATAAAAAAGCATGTAGGGAAGAAGCCAAAAAATTGGCATAAGACGTTAGACCAGATCTTGTGGGCCTGTCGAACGTCCCCAAAAGAAGCCATAGGTACAACACCATATCCGCTAACTTTTGGTCATGACGTAGTGTTGCCAGCGGAAATTTGTCTTCAATCTGCAGGGGTTCAGAGACATCATGATATCCCCTCTGAGGTTTATTGGGATATGATGTTAGACGAACTAGTAGATTTAGACGAAGAGAGACTACGCGCTCTCGACCTACTAAGGATTCAGAAGAAAAGAGTGGAAGACTCTTACAATAAAAAAGTAAAACCTAAGGCATTCTCGCCTGGAGAATTAGTTTGGAAGGTGATTCTCCCCATGGATCGAAGGGATCGAAGCATGGGAAAATGGTCACCGAAATGGGAAGGACCATTCAGAATTATCCAGACTTTTTCTGGTGGAGCTTATGAAGTCGAAGAATTAGGTGAAGATAAAAGACTCTTGAGAGTAAATGGAAAATATTTGAAAAAGTATAAACCTATGCTCCAAGAGATCAAAATAAATAGCAAGTAATGATCAAATTAACCATAAATAGCCAAAATGGAAAATTTTATAAGAATTAGCCAAAATGGTTACATTGTCAAATAAATATTACAATACATGGTTAATAAATGGCTGAGTAATTTAGAAGGGGATAGAATCTCTAAGTCGAAGGTACTTGGCCTGCTGCAACTCCAGTCTTTTGTTACACAAGGCAGTAGCCTGGGAAAGTTTAGCAATTTGGTCATCGAAGGCTTGGGCCTTCTCAGCAAACTCTAGGCCTCGTGTAACTTCAGCTTGGCTCTCTGTGTCTGAAACAGTTGAGAGAAGCCCCTCCTTGCGCTTGGTATTGGCATTGATCTTGGCCTCCAGCTCTTCGATTTGCGCCTTTATAGAGGCATTGTCTCGATCTATGGCGTCAATTTCTTCTTGCTTGGATGCTTTCTGCTTCGACAACTCTGCAATTCGAGAAGTCGTCTCAGCTACCTCAGTCCAGGCAGAAGAACTTTTGCCATGTAGTGCTTCGAGCTGACTGTTGAAGCCCCTCTGACGTCGATAGTCCGCAGAGACTTGGTCAACAATGGAGTATAACTCCAAGATAAAGCTCGAAACCTATGGAGTCACAGCAAGCAAATCGACTGCATTCAAAATAGCTCCCAAACAAGACGGAGCAGTAGGATCCCCCTCCAAAGCCTTCATCACATCTTTCTTGAAGAACTGGGCCTTGACCTTCATCAAAGCCTCGTCAAGAGGAGAAGTCGAAGTGTACTTCCCCGATGCAGTAGAAGCATCATGACTTAGGTCAGATGAACTTCCCCTGCTCTCGATGATGCCATTTAGGTAGCCAATGGGATCAGTTTGCTTCAAGAGTGCCAAGTCTTCTTTAGACTTAGGCTTTGTCGAGGTGGTAACCCTTACAGCAGCGTTGGCTTGGGGTTGAAGTTGTTGAGTAGCGTTTGCATCGACATGACTCTCTTCGACATGAAGTTCAGCAGTGCCAGCATCAGCCTGATCCCCTTCGTCATGTTGTTCCTCTGACAGATCGACCACTTGAATTTCCTTTGGTTGTTGTTCCTCTGCTTCGGCATTGGCTTCATCGTTCGCCAATTCCTCCTCTTGTTGCCTACTGTGTTCAGCAGAGTCTAGTGTCTTTGAAGTCTTTGGTGCTGAACTTTCGGTGGTCTCCTGAAAATAGAAGAGGGAGAATCTTCTGGTTTAGAAAGAGACACAATCGAACGTGAGCATCGACACCTGAGTTAAAAAATGGTCAGAGAAATTACCTGCAGAGGAACTTCAGCCCCAGGGCTGGAATTATCACTTTCGACGGGTTTATTGAGCAAAACGTTTAGCTCCTCCTCCGTAGGCTCTTCTATAATCACGGGAGGTGGCCTGGGTCTTCTCCCTGCAACCTTTATTCTGATCATGGGTCGAGACTCAAGAGAAGGAGCATCTTTCTTCACTTTTCTTCGTTTAAGAGGAGCGGGGGGAGATTCGTCCTCATCGTCACTCCCAGATTCGACCGTTAGTGCAGGTCATTTCTTGGGTGAAGGTGCCTGAAAACCAATTGGAGTTCGATTTAGAACGCCACATCGAAAATCAGGATGTTAAAACCAGAAGGAAATAATAAAGGTTTGGTTACCGGTGCTGAAGGTTTTGTCGAGGGACCTCCTCCCTGATGGCTTTCTGTGGTTTTTGCCGGTGCTGAAGGTTTTGTCGAGGGACCTCCTCCCTGATGGCCTTCTGCGGCTTTCTTTGCTGCAGGCTTTCAAACAACTGAAAGAAGACGCGTTCACAAATTATAATTAACAAGTTACAAGTCGAAATGGAAAGACAAAAGTAATTTGGAAAGTGAACGTACATTTCTTTATTTTGTCAAGGACTATAACGAAGGACTTCTGAAGTTCGTCCACAAAATCTTTTTCGTCAAAGAACTCTTCAGCATAATAACTCTTCCACCAGTCTTCGAAGGATGGTGAACAGAGGAAGTTAAGTTGATAATCGAACAGTGAAAGTACTGTTCGACCAGCATACTTGCCAATATGCTTGGTGGCAGCATCCTCAGTATAATCATTGCAAAAATATAACATTGATTTCTCCTTAGGAAAAATAGGAGAAGGAAGTGATTGAATGATACCAAACTGTCGAGAGACCAAGTTTAGCTGGTACGCGATCAAGCTCAGGTGATTCTTGGAACTCTTAAAGCGCAGCAGCATTGTTCTGGGTGTGAGAAATGCTTCCCACATTATTGTGTGTTCTTCGACATGAGGGTCACCTGACGACTTGGGATGGGGCCTGGTGAACCATTCTGGACCAACCTTTCGACGGGCGAAAGGAGCCATGGTCGAGGTGAATTCTTTTCTTCTTGCAAACATCAAGACGAAGTTTGCAAAAGTCTGTTGGAGTTCCAGCCCATCTTCAGTCGGGGTCAGTAAAGCCAATCTGGTGCCTTCGATACGCCTTTTGGCTATCTCAGGAGCTTGCTCATTTATTTGAGTTTTCTGAGGTAAGAAAGACTCAAAAGTGGCATTTAGCCATAGTTGAAGTAGCCAGAAGGGTCCTGCAAGCAACAGACTGGCTCTATTTTCGATGACCTTTAACAGAGTCGCTCCACTGCTGATCGACTCATACAGATTCGCCAAGATTAATTCGGCCAAACAAATGTTTTGGCCATGGTGAAGCTGGGTAGCAAGGGTGACCATTTTCTTTGTAACCTGTAGAGACTTTTTACAGAACACAATGCGTGACAGCCAAAGGGCTAGAAACGCAATGTGCTCCACATCCGTCACATTGGCTGTCGACCTATCATGGTAGTGTTTGATATAGGTGGTATAGGTGGGTTTAGTAGCTGAAAACCCAATTTGGTCCTCCGACATTTCCTCTGGGTCGAAATAATCCCCAGTTGGTCGAAGACCGGTGATGGCAGCCACGTCGAAAAGCGTGGGTGTTAGCATTCCACAAGGAAGGTGGAAAGTGAAATGAGTATAATCCCAGAAAAGCAAAGAGGCTATCAGCATCTCAGGGGAGTAGTTGAGACCAGTTTTCGACAGCATGACTAGGTCGTATATCCCCAGGTTCTTCCAGATCGAAGCCTGGCTTTTTTCCATCTTCTCTAGCCAAGCGCTGTAGTCTGGAGTAAGGCTAAGGCTAGACCTAAAAGCCCTAACACCCTTATTGAAGAAGCGAAGATCTATCTTCTCCTTAGCAGGATCTTCGTTGTCATCTGCAGCCTTTTTGGAACACCCAACAGGTTTGAGTGCCTCAAGCACCGGGAAGAAGTTCTTGATCTTCGTAGATTCATCAATGCATGTGGATAACGGGCCAGACATGGCGAAAATCTGGTTGGAGTATCCAACCGGGATCAGTAGTTGATGAGAATAAGCTTCACGCTCAGCAGTTCCCAAGGGTTCTGGAACCCTTCGCATGTCTGTAGAGTTAACTGTTGGAACAGTTGAGAAGATTTTTGGTTTAGCAGTTCTAGAAGGAATGTTGGAACTAGGAGCATTAGAGGAGCCTGAAGCCATTTTTGGGTTAAGATTGAAGGTGGAATGAAGAACAAATTATTTGCAGGTTTGCAGAAGATTTTGTTCAACAATAAGGTTTGAATGCAGAATGGCGTGAAAAAGTCCCACAATGGGTACCTAGCTCTATTTATAGTGGTTGGGAAATTACAAAATTCGAGGCCATTTAATGTTGCAGATGATAGTGGGGCACGTGGCGCTCCTTCGCTGACATAGCCGTTCTGCAGAAACGAAACGGTGCAGCATGCACCCTCGTTTTTGGGAAATTGTCATGATGACAATCTGTGAAAAGACATTGGGCACGCTAAACGCCAACTGAGGTGACGTCTTAGGTACAGATGGAATGATGGCTTTTTCTTGGGATTGTCAGTTGGTTGGTAGAAGACGAAAAGTGCACAGGTTAATTTGTGGCTGAGAATGAAGGACAGGTGTCGAGTGAAATCTCAAAGAATGCCTTTTTCTTTTCAGCGTCGAAATAAGGCATTCTTGGGGGGCAATTTGTTGGCTCCTAAATTCGACACCCTTGTTTTCATTAATATAAACCATCAATCATGAGGGATGGTTTCGACCAGCTGATTCTGTCGAAATGCTCATCAGAAGATGGCAAGGTACTTAGAGAATTTCTTCTAAGTAGGAATCTTGTTGCCTTCGACGTCGAAGGTGCTTCTCGACAAAGGTGTTCGATGCTCAGAGTGGAACGGTTTGAGATTCAAATGTTTGGAGGGAAAACAGTTCCCAGCGGTTACCAAGTGCAACGTGTCAAGATCAGGAGCGTCGAATGCTGTGAGCATGCCAAGTGGAGTCATCTCGAAGCAGCGTAACCGCCCGAAGGTTACTTGAGATGTGTTTAGTATAAATACTAGTAGTTCACGTAGTTTTTCGCGTGTGTTCACAATTATATACAAGTCACTCATTTAGATTCGAGTACCCAGTGTGAGCGAAAGAATTATTGAGAATGTATGTGTGAAACACCATTTAAATTAATCAAAGTCATTTATTTTCCAGAACTTTATTGCCTTTCATTTACTTTTCCCAGTCGAAGCCTTTATTTAAAGCTTTCTTTTATTCTACCAAGTTTTCTTCATGCAATTTACATAAATTGTCTTTATTTTCTTGTCATTAACCATCATTAAACTTAGTCAAAACCCCAAAAATCAACCATGTCTTAGGATCAATCTGATCGATCCTGCGAGTCACCAAATAAGTAACCTTTTGGAGGATCAGCGGTTGTTTACCAATTTCCCTGGTAAACACCTGCATACGAAAGTATTGGTCCCGTTTGGATTGCTGTTAATGTTGGTATCGAACCAACAGTTGACAAGACAATTTCACTAACGGTTGGTATTACCACTGTCCCCGTAGTAATTGGTGGAGGTATTTCTCCATTATTTGGCTGATTAGCCATATTGCTTTCAGTATTTCTCTTTCTAGTTGTACACTCGTTGGTGGTTAATTTACCACTTCTTAATAGCATGCAAAACTCCGTAAAAGAAAGGAAATTATGCAAAGCATTTATGTTAAGATAAACAAGCAAAAACAGAAAACAAAAATAAACAAAAAAAATTTAGCAACGTTCCACCAGGTGTGCCAATTTGTTCACCATGTTTTTCTATAAACAACCGCTGATCTTCCAAAAAGGGTAAATTCTTGGTTACTCGCAGGATCGATCAGTTTAATCCTAAGACATATGCTAATTTTTGAAGTTGTTTGGACATAAATGCTAATGTAAATGAATAACGCACATTTGACTGAGAAAGTTTGAGGTTTGGGACGAGTTTGAGTGCAGAAAATAAATAGAAAAAGGGGTTGGGAAAAGTTTAAGTGCAGGAATTTGGGAAAAAGTGCAAGTAAAATGCAAACAAGATAAAAAGGCAAGAAATGTAAAGAGAAAAGTAAAAGACTTTGATTATAAAATATGGTGTTTCAAACGTACATTTTCAGTATTCTTTCCCGCGCAGTGGGTACTTGAATAGTATTAAATAACTTGTACGATCGGTTGAACACCCGGAAATCTACATAAACTTCCTATATTTATACTAAAACTAGGTAATCGTCGAGGAGTTTCCTTGCTCTAGGATGAGGACAAGTGTCTTCTGCATGTGCTTCGACCTCTATCTTCATGCCACGTTGCTTTCCTCAACTGCTAAGCGAACTGCTTTTCCCTCCTTTCTTCAGATTCAAAATCATCTATAGCTGATACGAGGTTTCCTTCTAGTCGAAGGCCCTGGAATCCCTTTCAGTCGAAGGATGTAAGATCCTTCTGGTCGAAGATTCATTTTAACTTAGAAATTTCTCTAAGTATTTTTCCAACCTGTCGAAGTATTTCCAGCTTAGATTTGATCAATCTATTTTTGGCCCATAAGGCCAATTTGTTGTAGGTGTCGAATTTAGGAGCTAACTGGGTGGAAGTTATATCCTACAAAATAAAATAAAGATAAATATCCAAGTCCTTAAAATCTTTAGTGAAAATTCTATGGCATGATGTCATGATGTTTATGAACATATAATCACACACAAACAAGCACATAAGGTCTTAGGTTTAAGCTTGCATTGGGTTTATAGGTAAGTACCCTCTTGAAGTTTAGTTGGTTCAACCAGTCCTAAAAGAAAATAATCGGGTTCTAAGGAATCTCAATATCACTGATCTTTCTTCATTGGGCATTGTTTCAGCACAAGCTTCTTTATTAGCGACCGAAATATCCCTAAAGTCCGATCTCAATGAGTGTAGTATCGAGTATCAACCAACTTCGGACTGCACCAAAGCTGGATATTTCACTAGTTCCTAATGGCCAAGTTGTTCAACTAAAGGTTCTACGATCAGTTAGTGCTTCACGACACCATACAACGGCCATGTATTCTCCTTGACTGGACTCAAGGGACACCGATACCAACAAATGTGTCACACTAACGTAGCCATTGTTTCAACCGTGTCAGTATTACGTTGCACAGTCTCCACGATCTATTTCTACTTACCTAACAATGCCCCCAGATCCAGGTAGAGGATCTATTCAAAACCCAAACAACCCTTTTAAGAGTAAAGCATACAAGTCAAGAAAAGACGAAGATAATTCTATTTCTTCTTATTATCACAAAAGAATTGTTGTTGCGATTGAGAAGAAGTATAAGCAAAGATGCCAAGATTGTGACATCCTCAGAGGGTCCAAGGCTGAATTAGAAAGGAGGTATGAAGACAAAGTAAAGTTCTGGAGAAGTAACTTATGGATAAAATCTCCCAACTCAAAGAAGAAAGCACCCAAAGACTCACAACAGAGGCCCGACTCAAGGGGCATGGTATTCAACTGGCACAGGCCATGGAGGAAATTGCAATGCTCAAGAGCCAGATGGGAAGATAATTATATTTTCAAGCTGATCAGAGCTAGATGTTTGATTGTTGTTTCATTTTTGTTGTAAAAAACCAATTCCAGGTGTAATACGGTGGGAGAATTGACTTGGATGTTTTGTGTTTTATTGCAATTGTTACGGATAGCAAGAGTCGCCATTGACTTTTCTTTTATCCAATCAAGGAAAGGGTAAAAAGAACAGGAAAGACCTTTTAAGAATTTTCTTTCGTAGTTATCTACGGGATCTTAGTTTCTAGCTCACTTTGAAATGCTTTGCAAAATGTGTTTGTGTTTGTTTGAAAGTATTTTTGAAAAGTGCCTTCGTTTAGGCGAACTTTATAATGATTCTCGTCTCTATAAGAATGTATACAAAGTGTTGACTTTTGAAAATGTTTCATGAAAGTGTCGGTGTATTGGAAAAATGTTTTATTTTGAAATATTTGTGAGCAAGCAAATACAAGTGTTCTACCTACTCAAAAAGTCTTTGTTCTTTTCCTCCTCCTTTAGGTAGTGTTATCTTACCATTAGTTAGTAAGAAATCATATCATTGGATGTGAAGGGACAAGCGTGGGTCATCGTATAGTCATAGAAGGCTACTTGTAGAATGTTTTAGCAATTGTCATAAGGGTTTAAGATCGTTTACCAAAGGAAACATCAAAGGGTCATCGAGGGAGTACGATCTTGTAATTGATGGTCTTTGCTAAAGCATCCTACGTTCGAGGAACATGACTATTTCAATCTAAGGCAACAAGTGTTGGTTAACTTTAGAGATGCATGTGTACAAAGTGTATTGTTTTCATTTAATTTGTCTTGAATTAGGGTTGCCTATTGTTTGATTTTAAGTCTTGCCATATGTTGTACCCCAAAATTTGCCCTCCCATATTCTTCAAGACTTGTCAAGATCAACCTCCAAATGGTTCAAAATTTCTCAAGGGTTGCGCAGTCCAATTGCCTCCTAGCACAGTCAAAATTAGGGTTTTGGTTCCTGCAAAGAAATTGAGGTTTCCAAGGGTCCAATCAAGTCCCATATGCCTATATACATTGTCAAACATCCACATGTCAAACTTCAAGGCTCACAGCATCAAGTTGCACAGTCAAAAGCCATAATTGCTTCACAGTCAACTACAGGGGTAAAATGGTCATTTGACAGTCAAAAGTCAAAAATTTTGGTCAACATCTTATTTTGAAGCCACAATCATCATTTGATCAAGTCTTGATCATGATTCCACAAGCATGGCTCAAAAATCATCAAGATGCAAAAGTTTCTATTTTTGGACAGCTGAAAAGTCAACTGTAACTTGACCAGGGCATAACTTTTTCATGGTTCATCAGAAAAATCCCATCCAATTCTAATTTTGAAGGGGATGACATTTCCTACAACTCATCTACACACTCCAAGTCCAAGAAATGCTCTCACAAAAAGTTATCAATTTCTACATTATAGGTCATTTTCAAAAGTCAACAAAAAGGCACTTTAAGTCAAACACCATAACTTGAGATTGGTAAATCAAAATGACATGGGACCAAATACATTGGTTAGAGGACTTCAAGACCTTTCCAAAATGTCCAAGAACATGTTCATAGCTTCAAAATTAAGCAAGATATGCATTGGAGAAGTTGGGAAATTTTTGGGAATTTGCAAAAGTCAACTTTGCCTAAAACACTTCATTTTTGCTAATGGGCCTCAAATTCCTTCTTGAATCTTTGCCCAAGGCTTATGCACGACCCATTAAGATTAATTTGATTTATTTTCTTATTTTTAATTAATTAATTGAATTTTTATTAATATTAATTCATTTAATTGATTTTAATTGTAGGAAAATTCAAAAGATATGATTTTTAAATCTTTTGTGATGCAAATGAAGCTAGGGCAAGCTGGCAATTCGTGTGCACCTCAAAGACCTCAAAATCTCCATGATTGTCAAGGTTTTGTCAAAGAGAAAGATTGAAAAATATTTGATTGCCAATCACACATTCAAACCATAATGCCTTGGATTGTTGGGCCAAGATTTACCCTAATTCTATTGTCCTATATGTACTAAACCTAACCCTGAATCCCTACACGAAAAACTGCTGCAAGAACACCCTATGCAATATTGAAAAAAGTCAAGAAAAGTGTGAAATTGAAATATCCCTTGCAGCATAATTCAAAGCCTAAAAAAGACTCAAACACCTTGCCTGAGTCTCCAGGAATCTGTTGCCATCAAGAACGAGCACTAAAGCCACCAGAATCGTCAGAAACGGTTCAACCCTGTGTACATGTTTTTTTGAATTGCATACCATGATTCATGCGCATTTGATACATGTTGTTGAGTGTTTTGTATTCACAGGACTCACATGAAGCTTTTGACATGGTTTAATTGCATTGTAACACGCTGAATCTCAATTTGCCATTAGCATATTTTAGGGTTCCTGAAGCTTTGAATTGGGGCTTTCCCATATAAGAAAAATTAAGCTTCGTGGCGCCTATGGTTGAACTCAGAAGACCAATACGAATTGAATGAGACCCTCGCGCTCAATTTATATGACGCATGCTGCTAATCGTTATTTTTGGTCGCTTCATTTTGTGGGGGTTTAAAACCCCCGCTACTTGTTCTTTGTTTTGCAGGAAAAGATGAAGAAGACAATACGTGGATGAACATGGTTGGAGGATTCAAAAACAGCGCGCGTTTTGTTTTCTTCAGAACGTTATTCGCTTTTTTATATATTATCATTAATGACCATTATATTAACAAAAGCACGCGTTTGGCTTGGTGGTGGATGACTTGTCCAATGACCATTGGGACCTGGGTTCGATTCCCAGGTCCCCCATATAATTCTTCATATTTTTCTTAACACATTCCAATGCAGCGCATGTTCAATGGTCCACCATAAACCTCAGCGCTCCACATGCCAAGTGGCCCTGATCCATAATCTGAAGGCCAACGAATGATGAACACTCTATGCCCTAGTCAGTCAGCAAGCACAGGATTATGAAAGTCAACATGGCTTGGAATTTCAATGGGCCAGAATTTCTCAAATTAACCTCCATATGGGCCAACATACCCCCCCTGGTTTGCATTTGTATTTTTTATTTTCCTTTCTTTTAATTGTTTTAATTGTTTTAATTATTATTATTAATTCACCAACAAATTATTTTTTCCTAATAATATCAGAAATCAAATTTGTAAATATATTTTAATTATTTATTAATTTCATCATTAACTTATTTTTTGTAAATAAATACTAATAATTAACTTAGCTTAATTTAGGTTTTAATTCTAACCTTTTTCTCAATAAAAATAAAAATTATATAGAATTAGGTTTTGACATTTTTAATCATATTTTATTAATTATCATTATTACTATTTATTAATTATTATTTTTGTACATACAAATGTAAATTAATTAATTAGTTTAAATTAGGTTAACTTTAACATTTTTATTAATAATTAAAATAAACTTAGAACTAGGGTTTCCTTTTGATTTTTAATTTCTTTATTTTTTTATTAAATACAAAAAACACAAAAAACATCTTTCTTGTAAATAATTAATTTAATTAAAAGCAAAGGACAAAAAAAGCTCATAATTGCTCAAAAGGGTCAAAAACCCTAAGGACGTCCAATTTAATTCTTTCGCGCGTTATTATTTGTTTTGATTATTATGTAACTGCTCCCAAGAATGTAATAGTAATTAGGTTTACCGCTTTCTTTACTTTCCTCACTTTATCAAAAACGGGTCTTTGTTTTTTGGCGATGTATAGACCCGCGCCTTGTAATAGCGTAGCTTTTACCTTTCCGTATTTTATTTTCCGCACTCCTAACTGCTAAATTGCATGAAAGAATGTATGATAATTAAAAACAACTCGTAGCTCACAATTGCATGATCAAAGATAAACATAACATGGAAAACAACACACAATGCACATGCCACTTCTAGGGTACGCCTCACTCGTTGCCTCGAACGTGGTCGTCAAGTATAGGGTGTTTTAGCGGTCGCCCTTATGTCTAAGATCCAGTTGCCTCGAAACGGTTGCCTCGGATAAAAGGATCTAGGACATTAGGGTTACTTCTAAGGCGTCCTACTATTGCTTCGGTGACCACATTGTCCCTCAATCGAATTGACCCGAACACCTCCAACGGTGGTGCTACCTACCTCTCAATGGTGGGATGGCACTACCTTAAGGACTCTTACACAGCCTAATTCCTTAGGGTAGGTGGATGACTCATGGGTACTTGCTCTCTTCAAAAACAAACAAAACAATCTTTTCACACTGACACTTTCAAAAGTTTTCAAAATAAATTTTTCAAACACTCTTGAGGACAGATACAAGAGTCACTTAGAAATCTTTCAAAATGAAACTTTTTCAAAACCCACTCACATTTGAAAAGCAAACATCTTTTGAAAACATAAGAGCAAGTACCTAAGAGCCCATGGATAACCATGGATAGAAGGGGTGCTAACACCTTCCCTTTCTATAAATCTACCTCCCGAACCGAGAAACATTCTCAATAAGGAATTTTGCTGTGCTTTTGTCCTTTCCATGTTGGAGAACATAAAAGACGGTGGCGACTCTTACTTACCGCGACATACGCGATCCAGCTTTAAGCAGTCAGTTCTATTTCCACCGATCACAGAACTGGCGACTCTGCTGGGAAATCTTAAAGTGAGGTGTACCTTAGGATTAGATCATACTTATGTTTTCAATTGAATGTTTTGTTTGCTTTATTATTATGGGCATTGCATCGGAGTTTCATAGATCCTAACCCGGATTTGGGATACCCTTTTAGGTAGCATAAGCTGTGAGGGACCTGTCCGGCATAGACCGACACGGGTGAAGCAGTGGCTACGTTGGTGTGGCACCTTGGTCTGTACCGATATCCCTTGTGTCGCAACGAGGAGAATATGGGTCTTCTGAGGAGTCATTAAGCACCAACCGACCTTAGAACCCTAATGTGACCCAACTTGGCCATAGAACAGTAGCAGTAAGCTACACCCATTGAGGCTAAACTCTCGCGATGGTTCTGGCCACAAGAAAAGATTGCGACGCTGGAGTTATGACCGATTGAGGGTAGTCAGTGATATTGGGATCCTCTAGAACCCGGTTACTTTTGATAGGACAGGTCTTAACCAACTAAACTGAAAGAGGGTAGTACCCCAAACTTCATGCTGGCCTAAAATTTAAGGGCTCTCTTGTGTGATTTGTGTGCTTTCATACTTGACTACTTGCATGCCTGTTATCTGACACACGGGTTTCTTGTAGGTCTTGTTTACAGTCCTTAATCTGGACTCATAACAGGATTACTTATATCACTCCATGCATAGCATAACATCATACCATTGCATACATCTTGCATAAGGACTAACCCATTTCGAGGATCTCAAGGGTCTGTGATGCAGGTCATGATGAACCAACTGTCTAGCAAGGGGCAAAGGGGATTTATTTTCCTCTAGCCAAGGTTGATAACTTGAGTCAGGGGCTATGACCCACTCGATATGGTGAGCCTTGACTCTTGAAGAAGGACTCTCAACAATATGCAGTTCCTTCAATCAAGCTACGAATTCAAATTCTAACAATTTTTATTGTTTACCCCGCGAGATCCTTGAAAACATGGCATGCATATCATACATATCATTGCATTACAGGTACACTTTTCACAGGTCACTTATCTTCTTCGCTGTTTATTTCAGCAATCATCATGAATCCTGAATCATCTACTGAGCAATCCATCAAAGCCCTCCAGGCCCAGAATGCCCAGTTCTAGGAGTTGGTTAAGAGTCTAGCCCAGAGTCAACAGGATTTGAAGACTCTGCTCTTGAAGAAGAAGAAGAAGAGGACGGTGTTGTTCAACCCTAGACGCAAATCTGGGAATGGATCACGAAACGAGGCTGAGCTGACTACCCCATCTGTTGAAAAAGATAGTCCCCATGAGAGAGAGGTTCCTAGTCCAGTGGTCTCCGACAACGAGACGGATTTCAATGATGAACAGTACCCTCCTGCTGAAGACAGGTACAAACAGCTCGAAGACCAGTTAAGTGCTATGGAGATACAGAAAGTGTCCGGCCTGGACTTCGAAGATCTAGGTCTATCCTCTGGGGTAGTGATTCCTCATAAGTTCAAAGCACCTGCCTTTGCAAAATATGACGGGGCTTCCTGTCCTAAGCTGCATCTCAGGTCATACATAAGGAGGATCCAGCCCTACACGGCTGACAAGAATTTGTGGATTCACTTCTTTCAGGATAGTCTGTCAGGGACTCAACTCGAATGGTTCTATCAACTGGATGGAGCCAACATCCGCAGCTGGGAGGACTTGGCCACTGCGTTCTACAAGCAATACCAGTATAATGCCGACCTTGCTCCCACGCGCACTAAGCTTCAGGGGATATCTATGGGTACAGGCGAAGGCTTTAAAGAATATGCTCAAAAATGGAGGGACCTTGCTGGAAGGGTACAGCCACCTCTAACTGACCGTGAGCTCGTCGACATGTTCTTGGGGACCCTGTCTGGGCCGTTCTTCAACCACCTGATTGGTAATTCTTCTGCAGGGTTTACAGACCTCATTCTGACTAGTGAGAGGATAGAAGCTGGCATCAAGTCGGGGAAAATACAGAATGGTGACTCCTCGAACACTGAGAAGAAACCATCCAAGAGAGAATCAAGTGTTGTCTATGGTTCAAGAGGGCAAAATAGGTCCGAACACTGCCAAGATGTCAATGCGGTAGTTATTGCAAAACCGGCCGGTGCTCCTCAGCGTCACAATCAACAAAGGGAAGAGAGACCTAAAATGCAATTCACTCCCCTCGGCGTGACCTTGTCCCAGATATTGCCACAGTTGCTGGAAACCAAGTTAGTAACTCTCAGGGACCCTCCAAAGAATCCCAACAGGACACCTTCAATGTATAACCCCAATGTTCGCTGCGCTTATCATTCTGACAGCCCGGGGCATGCTACAGATGATTGTTGGACTTTGAGAAACAAGGTTCAGGATCTGATCGACGCAAAGGAAGTCCAGTTCGACTCTCCAGAGGCTCCCAATGTGATCACTGCTCCCTTGCCAAAACATGGATAGGATTGGAAAATTTTTTGTTCATTCGAATGTTCAAGTTGTATTTTTCTTTGATTATTCAAAACATTTTATTCATGTCAAACGTTGTTATTTCCTTAATGCATTACACATGTCTGTTTTGAAGTAATTATTTCGTATTCACTATATGCAAACTATTTTCATATTTTTGTGATGATCAACTCTTGATTGAAAATTCTAAGCCTATTGAGGGAGGATGACGAAAACGATACCACGATCTACAGTATGCTTTTGAACAGACCCCGCTGATGAGGTACAGGCATTATTTCAATTCCTAAACACTGGAGGTATAAGGAAGATAATCCCTCGTCAACCCCTTTGAGCCAAAGA
Source organism: Vicia faba (assembly GCA_948472305.1). Lineage (NCBI taxonomy): Eukaryota > Viridiplantae > Streptophyta > Magnoliopsida > Fabales > Fabaceae > Vicia > Vicia faba. Next base: position 1,010,771,798 of record OX451738.1, read on the forward strand.
AGTAGGAGTTTTTCTTTTCGAAAATTAAAACCCTTAATCATAACCTGGGGCAGGGTAGTTCTCTCAGTTGATCCGAGTGCACAGCGAATAGCACCAAAGAAGTCCTTACAAAGCAAAAGACAGTGATGGTTCCGAACAATCGTAAAGACAGGCAGTCATTACCAAAAAAAAACTAAAGCCCAACAAGTCAAAACCTATGAAGGAGACTTATGAAACTGGGGCATCCCGCTGACTGTAAATACAAAAAGAAACAGTTCAGGCAAAAAACAGGGATAACGAAATCAAAAAAGAAAAGAGGTCCTACAAACCCTCAACACAAAAAGAAATGATTGCCTATTCAAAATAAATTTTCAACATCCGAACCATCACTGGAATATCAGAGCAAAGACTCAAACAAGGTCTAACGCACGATCAGCTGAGTTTAGGTTTGAAGAACATCACGAAGAGCGGGTGGGTACAAATAATTTGAGCCTTTATCCTTTGTTTCTTAAACCATGAACCAGGCCACGCTACAACCCTTAAAAGTCCTAGCTGAAGCATGGGTTAGTTCGAAAGCATACTGTTACGAAAGGTATCCTGACTCCTTAAGGCTTGCGGTAAGATAACGAGTTGACGTCAAAGTTTACAAAATTCACTTGTTTTTACTGAAAAATGCATTTTTAAAATCTTCAAGACAGATACAAGCTTTGCATTTTTGAAATAACATTGCTTGCATATGTGACTATTTGTTTGAATAGTAGAGAAATTCGCACGAAGAATATCTGATGAACAAAAGCACTCCCAACCAAGGGGGCAGACATGATCGTTGTCCATCATCTGGGGCAGTCCAGTCAAGATTTGGAGAATCTCTCAAAAGGCCAACCAACTTGGGGCAAATCTCCAATCTGGATCACTTGGGGCATTGGACGATCAAACGAAGATCTTCTGGTGGTATGACAACACAACACTACTAACAGGGGCACCTCCCTACATCCTGAGGGCACGGACATAGTCGAAAAATACTGTGCATAAGCAAAAACCCGCTAGGTTGACACACCTAGGCAAAAATAAGGGCTTCCCGGCGAACCAAAAGGGTTCGGGCAAAAATAAGGGATGAAATGAAAAAATCTGTACACCCGGCAAGTCGAAAACCTGAAAAGGCGGCTTGGGCAAAAATGGGTATCCCGGTGGACTGAAAACCCGAAAGGGCGGTCCAGGCAAAAGTTAGGGATCAAAAGCATACGACTATGTTCCGTCATCTCGTCACTTGCCTACCAGAAGAAGATTTGTCAATCGGCAGTCATCAGGCACCTCCGCAGGTACCTTCTCCCGCAGAAACTGGGGCAATATGAATTGTCTAAGCAATCTGGTTGCTCTGTCCACCGAGGTACCAAGGTACGTTCAGCTGAAGAACACGACCAAGATACCTTCACTCCCTGCAGAGTACGAACGCATCTCACCGGCTTTATTCAAAGTTATTCCCTTCAGGGCTTATAACTGGGTTATCCTCAGCTAATTACCACGGAAAGATCGTCTTCAGCGAAGTTCTTCCTATTCCCCAACGGAGTTTATCAAATCTTCAAACAAAGCTTATCAACAGGTATCCCCCAGCGGAGTTATCATCAACCTCAGCGAAGTATCTCTTCCCACAGAGTATTTTCCCCGCAGAGTAATCTCTCCAATAAGTTTATTCCCCAACGGAGTCATCTTCTCTTACTGGTATTCTTGCAATCATCCTCCCCAGCGGAAATGAAGAATTCTACTCTTCAACGCCAGCCCAGGATTCCACTTCCTGGCATGCGTCAAGGATTTACTTTCCCAGACGAAGATACATTCATAAACATCACATGATACATGCATATACGCATCATATCATATAATCTCATTTATGCTGAGAATATCATCGCTTGATCCATACCATGCATTGCATATGATTGACCTTTACCTTTCAGGAAGGATACAGTTAAATGATCAGCTATGTCAAAGTAGACAAATTCAGTCAAAGTAGACAAATTCAGTCAAAAGAAGACAAGTCCAATCAAAATTAATTCCACTCGTCGTTATAGACACTCGTCGTTATAGACACTCATCGTTATAGACACTCGTCGTTCTAGACACTCGTCGTTATAGACACTCGTCGTCATAGACACTCGTCGTGATAGACACTCGTCGTTATAGACACTCGTCGTTATAGACACTCGTCGTTATAGACACTCGTCGTTATAGACACTCGTCGTTATAGACACTCGTCGTTATAGACGCTCTTCGTTATAGACGCTCGTCGTTATAGACACTCGTCGTTATAGACACTCTTCGTTATCGACACTCGTCGTTATAGACACTCGTCGTTATAGACACTCGTCGTTATAGACACTCGTCGTTATAGACACTCGTCGTTATAGACACTCGTCGTTATAGACACTCGTCGTTCTAGACACTCGTCGTTCTAGACACTCGTCGTTATAGACACTCGTCGTTATAGACACTCGTCATTATAGACACTCGTCGTTATAGACACTCGTCGTTAAAGACCACCCGTCCATGAAGATAACCCTTCCTTGAAGAGACAACTCATCAGAGAAGACAATACCCCTTGGTTCAGTTAAATCAATCCCTAAAGGTTTTCTGAGATAACCTGTCAGTAGAGACAACGCACCAACCTTTCTGAATTCCAGATTCGATACCTGTATCTAGCCAGGGCACGTCTGAAGAGTTTGAAGATTCGATACATGTACCCAGCCAAGACATATTTGTTGACGACTAATTCCAGATTTGATTCCTGTATCCAGCCAGGGCATATCTACATAAAAAGTTTGAAGAGCAACCCCTGTAACAGGCCAGGTAATCATCTTTCTTTCTCAGGTACGTAGGTTCTCGCTAAGGAATCTCTTACGCGATCAACACCTAGATGGCATCTATAAGCCCATCCTCCTATCCGTCATCTCTCCAAATGGCATATGTAAGCCCATTCCCTCCATCACGCTGCTGATACTCTACTATGTGAGTGCAAATTTCTGGGCACTTTAGTGTTCAATCATCTTCCACCTTCGGATCACGAAAGGCACGCAAGCCAATCTACATCCTCAGGTCTAAGAAGATTGAACAGGGGCAACTGTTGTACCCCAAAATTTGCCCTCCCATATTCTTCAAGACTTGTCAAGATCAACCTCCAAATGGTTCAAAATCTCTCAAGGGTTGCACAGTCCAATTGCCTCCTAGCACAGTCAAAATTAGGGTTTTGGTTCCTGCAAAGAAATTGAGGTTTCCAAGGGTCCAATCAAGTCCCATATTCGTATATACATTGTCAAACATCCACATGTTAAACTTCAAGGCTCATAGCATCAAGTTGCACAATCAAAAGCCCTAATTGCTTCACAGTCAACTGCAGGGGTAAAATGGTCATTTGACAGTCAAAAGTCAAAAATTTTGGTCAACATCTTATTTTGAAGCCACGATAATCATTTGATCAAGTCTTGATCATGATTCCACAAGCATGGCTCAAAAATCATCAAGATGCAAAAGTTTCTATTTTTGGACAATTGAAAAGTCAACTGTAACTTGACCAGGGCATAACTTTTTCATGGTTCATCAGAAAAATCCCATTCAATTCTAATTTTGAAGGGGATGACATTTCCTACAACTCATCTTCACACTCCAAGTCCAAGAAATGCTCTCACAAAAAGTTATAAATTTCTACATTATAGGTCATTTTCAAAAGTCAACAAAAAGGCACTTTAAGTCAAACACCATAACTTGAGATTGGTAAATCAAAATGACATGGGACCAAAGACATTGGTTAGAGGACTTCAAGACCTTTACAACATGTCCAAGAACATGTTCATAGCTTCAAAATTGAGCAAGATATGCATTGGAGAAGTTGGGAAATTTTTGGGAATTTGCAAAAGTCAACTTTGCCTAAAACACTTCATTTTTGCTAATGGGCCTCAAATTCCTTCTTGAATCTTTGCCCAAGGCTTATGCACGACCCATTAAGATTAATTTGATTTATTTTCTTATTTTTAATTAATTAATTGAATTTTTATTAATATTAATTCATTTAATTGATTTTAATTGTAGGAAAATTCAAAAGATATGATTTTTAAATCTTTTGTGATGCAAATGAAGCTAGGGCAAGCTGGCAATTTGTGTGCACCTCAAAGACCTCAAAATCTCCATGATTGGCAAGGTTTTGTCAAAGAGAAAGATTGAAAAAGATTTGATTGCCAATCACACATTCAAACCATAATGCCATGGATTGTTGGGCCAATATTTACCCTAATTCTATTGTCCTATATGTACTAAACCTAACCCTGAATCCCTACACGAAAAACTGCTGCAAGAACACCCTATGCAATATTGAAAAAAGTCAAGAAAAGTGTGAAACTGAAATCTCCCTTGCAGCATAATTCAAAGCCTAAAAAAGACTCAAACACCTTGCCTGAGTCTCCAGGAATCTGTTGCCATCAAGAACGAGCACTAAAGCCACCAGAATCGTCAGAAATGGTTCAACCCTGTGTACATGTTTTTTTGAATTGCATACCATGATTCATGCGCATTTGATACATGTTGTTGAGTGTTTTGTATTCACAGGACTCACATGAAGCTTTTGACATAGTTTAATTGCATTGTAACACGCTGAATCTCGATTTGCCATTAGCATATTTTAGGGTTCCTGAAGCTTTGAATTAGGGCTTTCCCATATAATAAAAATTAAGCTTCGTGGCGCCTATGGTTGAACTCAGAAGACCAATACGAATTGAATGAGACCCTCGCGCTCAATTTATATGACGCATGCTGCTAATCTTTATTTTTGGTCGCTTCATTTTGTGGGGGTTTAAAACCCCCGCTACTTGTTCTTTGTTTTGCAGGAAAAGATGAAGAAGACAATATGTGGATGAACATGGTTGGAGGATTCAAAAACAGCGCGCGTTTTGTTTTCTTCAGAACGTTATTCGCTTTTTTATATATTATCATTAATGACCATTATATTAACAAAAGCACGCGTTTGGCTTGGTGGTGGATGACTTGTCCAATGACCATTGGGACCTGGGTTCGATTCCCAGGTCCCCCATATAATTCTTCATATTTTTATTAACACATTCCAATGCAGCGCATGTTCAATGGTCCACCATAAACCTCAGCGCTCCACATGCCAAGTGGCCCTGATCCATAATCTGAAGGCCAACGAATGATGAACACTCTATGCCCTAGTCAGCCAGCAAGCACAGGATTATGAAAGTCAACATGGCTTAGAATTTCAATGGGCCAGAATTTCTCAAATTAACCTCCATATGGGCCAACATACCCCCCCTGGTTTGCATTTGTATTTTTTATTTTCCTTTCTTTTAATTGTTTTAATTGTTTTAATTATTATTATTAATTCACCAACAAATTATTTTTTCCTAATAATATCAGAAATCAAATTTGTAAATATATTTTAATTATTTATTAATTTCATCATTAACTTATTTTTTGTAAATAAATACTAATAATTAACTTAGCTTAATTTAGGTTTTAATTCTAACCTTTTTCTCAATAAAAATAAAAATTATATAGAATTAGGTTTTGACATTTTTAATCATATTTTATTAATTATCATTATTACTATTTATTAATTATTATTTTTGTACATACAAATGTAAATTAATTAATTAGTTTAAATTAGGTTAACTTTAACATTTTTATTAATAATTAAAATAAACTTAGAACTAGGGTTTCCTTTTGATTTTTAATTTCTTTATTTTTTTATTAAATACAAAAAACACAAAAAACATCTTTCTTGTAAATAATTAATTTAATTAAAAGCAAAGGACAAAAAAAGCTCATAATTGCTCAAAAGGGTCAAAAACCCTAAGGACGTCCAATTTAATTCTTTCGCGCGTTATTATTTGTTTTGATTATTATGTAACTGCTCCCAAGAATGTAATAGTAATTAGGTTTACCGCTTTCTTTACTTTCCTCACTTTATCAAAAACGGGTCTTTGTTTTTTGGCGATGTATAGACCCGCGCCTTGTAATAGCGTAGCTTTTACCTTTCCGTATTTTATTTTCCGCACTCCTAACTGCTAAATTGCATGAAAGAATGTATGATAATTAAAAACAACTCGTAGCTCACAATTGCATGATCAAAGATAAACATAACATGGAAAACAACACACAATGCACATGCCACTTCTAGGGTACGCCTCACTCGTTGCCTCGAACGTGGTCGTCAAGTATAGGGTGTTTTAGCGGTCGCCCTTATGTCTAAGATCCAGTTGCCTCGAAACGGTTGCCTCGGATAAAAGGATCTAGGACATTAGGGTTACTTCTAAGGCGTCCTACTATTGCTTCGGTGACCACATTGTCCCTCAATCGAATTGACCCGAACACCTCCAACGGTGGTGCTACCTACCTCTCAATGGTGGGATGGCACTACCTTAAGGACTCTTACACAGCCTAATTCCTTAGGGTAGGTGGATGACTCATGGGTACTTGCTCTCTTCAAAAACAAACAAAACAATCTTTTCACACTGACACTTTCAAAAGTTTTCAAAATAAATTTTTCAAACACTCTTGAGGACAGATACAAGAGTCACTTAGAAATCTTTCAAAATGAAACTTTTTCAAAACCCACTCACATTTGAAAAGCAAACATCTTTTGAAAACATAAGAGCAAGTACCTAAGAGCCCATGGATAACCATGGATAGAAGGGGTGCTAACACCTTCCCTTTCTATAAATCTACCTCCCGAACCGAGAAACATTCTCAATAAGGAATTTTGCTGTGCTTTTGTCCTTTCCATGTTGGAGAACATAAAAGACGGTGGCGACTCTTACTTACCGCGACATACGCGATCCAGCTTTAAGCAGTCAGTTCTATTTCCACCGATCACACCATACAAACCTTAATTACTAGCAGTAATATGGAAAGCGATAAATTGTGGAAATTAAAAGTCCTACACTATTATAATACTTTAGGGGGTAGGGGTACAAATTATAAATGGGGAGGAAAAGTAAAAATAAACCCTAATTACTATTACAAGGCTTTGAAAATTACATAAATTATAGTGCGAAATAATAAAATGTACAAAAAAATGTAAAGAGAAGAGAAATTGTTTTTATGACTTTTTTTAATAGGGTTTCTATTAAACTAAATTGAACTAATTAATTTACAAGAAAGTTAATTAATTACCAAAACTTAAAGTCTAAGTTAAAATTAAACCAAACCTAAGTCTAGTTAATTTTACTTAATTAAGAAATATTTTTTTTTTAGTATTGTTGTTATTTATATAAAAATATAAAATAAGGTAGAGATAAGATAAAAAAAACTTCTAGTCTATTTATCTAAGAAAATATATTTTGATTATTTTTTGATTAAAAATAATAATAAAATAAAATAAAAGAAGAAAATAAAATGAAATAAGAAATATAAATTAAAGGATCAGGGGGTTTGAAAAGAAAATGGGTGTGAAAAGTAGCATTTTGTTTGGCCCGAGACTGTTTTTGAAATCAGAAAATAAAAACAAAATATAAAGAAAATGTAATGGGCTGGCGCGTTTTTAGTAAGAGAGGGGGGTAAGAGATAGTAAAATGAAACATGCTCAGTCAGAGGGGGCCCAAGCGTGTGTCAAACAAAAGAAGAGTCAAAATAATATGAAAAATAACAAAATGGACGCTAGGGCTCGAACCCAGGTCCTAAAGGTGAAACGCGTGCACTTTAACTACTGGGGTGGTGATACATCCGTTGACTCTCTAGAAAAACGCGCTTCTGACTCTGCACTCCATCTTCTTCCTCGCGCCATGACCAGAACAACAAATTTTAAATTCGTTTCTTGCTCATTTCTCAACCATTTCAGAAATTGTAAACATCAAACTTTTTAGAAATTTTCCCATTATTTCAAATATGTAAGTAAATTAAACAACAGATCAAAGATAAGCATAAATTTTATCTGGTACCAAATCTAACCTAGTTTTTTCAGAAAGTTCAAACTTAAAATTCTCCCTGCTCAGGCCATATAAATGAATTCTAAAGACATGTTTAGTTTCAGGGCTATGATGTCTACATTTTATCTTTTAAAATCAAAGCCAATTGATGCTTGTATGAAGAAATGGAAGTTCAGAAAACTCACCTTGCAAATGGAGATTGTGTTTTGAGTTTGAGCACTTTTCAAGGTGTTGTGATGATTTGGTTAGCTTCAATGGACCTCTAGGAAGCTAATGCAATGCTTACCTTGGATTGAGAGTGGTTGTATTGTTCTATAGAGTCAATGTGCAGGTTACTAATTTTGAAAATGAAGGATGGTGATGGAGGTGTTACATTCGTGTAACAGGTATTTGGTAAGGTTCTAAATGATATATAGATGCTTTGTGATTGATTTTGAGAAAGAACACACGAGTGAAATGAGAGTTTGAGGTGTGAGGTCAGAAATGGCACAAAAATGAGGTTTTGATGCAATTCTGAGTTTGAGGGAGTTTCAAGGCTTGTAATTTCGTGTCCTTGGCGTGTAAGTAATGTCTCAATTTATAGGAAAAGTTTTGAGGACTTGAGATGATCAGAATCACAAGATTACATGTTATGGATTTTTTACTTGTTTTTGAAGCAACCTTGACAAATATGGTTTCAAGGCAAGGTACAAAGCTTGTAGGATGGCTAGAAGCTTTAAACATGTTTGCTCTGATCTTGTAGATGACGTTTGTGCATAAGGAACAAGTGCAAAGCTCAAGACAAGTTGACTTTGTGATTAAAGCAACTTTTCAAGAATGGCAATGGTGCCTTTGTGCCATAAATGGAAATGTAGCTTGGATAAAGGTTCAACCACTTAGACAAAGACTCAAGGAGTTGTGTAAACATCTGATCATGGGTAGATTTGCACGTTAAAAGGCCTGCAAAGTGAGATTATGCAGCATAGGTTAGGGTTTTGATTATTTGTTCATCCTCAAAATGACTTGCGATTCAAGAATGGATGCCCAACGTCTTCTCTTCGATTCTCTTAGCTCAAAAATGATCTACTCAAGTTCTTTGACATTTTGGAAAGCTTGAAACATTGTCTACAACTTTCATGTTTTCCGTTTTGACTAAATAAAATTGGAACTATGTGAAAATTGGCCAAGATGTTGGGACAAAAATCTTCCTAAACTAGGTGAAATTTTCACCAAGTGTTTTTTAGAAAAAAGTCATAACTTCATGAGCTTATAATTCAAAATCCAAGCATTTTTAGGACTTGATCAGAAAATAAAAGTTGTAGATTTAATCAATATCTACAACTTTCATGTTGAAATTTTTCTTTGAATCATCTTGCATGTTGGTGAAAATATGTCATGAAGTAGTGAAATTATTATGGTTAAAACTCAATTTTGACCAAAAAGTCAAAGTTTGACTTTTGGTGTAACAATTGAATTTTCATCAGTTGATCAAATTTCAACTATCAATTGTTTGATCTTGAAAAATTATTTGAGCCATGAAATTAGGTCAAGATATTGTGTTTAAATTCTTAATATCATGCTTCAAACCATTAAGTCATGTATTAGGACAAAAGTCAATGATTGGTCATTCTTAGTCAAAACCCTAATTTCGACCATTTTTCCCTTTTGATGATTTGAACACTTTTCTTAAGGAATTGTGATCAAACCTTGATAAATTGTTAAATATGACTTCAAAATGTTGATATGGGTCAAAAATATTGAAGTTTGACTGTAGGTTGACCACGGTTGACTTTTTATCCAATATAGTTGATTTTCAGTCATCTGATCAATTGACTGAGCAACTTTGAGGTACAAGACTTGAAACTTGGCATGAGTAATCTTCGAGGTCTATAATGAATCATGAAAGTTATTTGGGGAATTATAAGTCCAATTTTCCTTGTGAAAATCAAAACTCTAATTTGTGGCCTCAGTGCTTAAAAGATGAGTTTGTCTGATCAATTCTTGAGAATCCTTGAGTATTGGAGGTCCTTTGTGAGAAATGTCTTGAGAAAAGAGAGGGAAAATTTTGGGGTACAACACCAGGCTTGTTGGTTGGGGTTTCATCCTCTCTGTCGTGTCATGACTATTTGCTTTGTATGAACTCAATTGCCTTGATATTTTTATGAATGAAAGTAGTTATTATCGTTATGTGCACTCTTGATTATTGCATGTCTCTTATCATGTTGACTGATATTTTTTGTACTTGACAATACTCTTAGATACTCTGGAAATTACTAACATATCATGCATATCATTCATTTTATGCATTACAGGTTTATTCAGAATGGTCTTCTTATTTGTTGGTTCTGCTTCTTCTTATCAAAGTTTATAAGACGACTTCTCTGCATCTCTACCACACTCGAGATAATCAACAAAGAATCATGGAACATTTTAAGCAGAACCAGAATGCACTTCGTAAGGACATGGACACCATGGGGGAAAGAACGAACCATCTTATGGAGACCCTCCACGCTGTTATTCAGGGGCATGAAGAACTCAGGTAGAATGTCGCTAAACTTGTTGACAATGCTTCCACTTCTGAGAATGGGGGACCTAAGACTGCAAATGAGGGAACTCCTAAAGGGAGTCCTCAGGTTATAGTAAATGATCATCACAATATTATTGATCTCGATGACCCTCAGAATGATCTTACTGCTGAGTTATCTGAAACTGCTAAGATGCATCATGCTCTTGAAGAGCGCCTCAAGGCTATGGAGACTTCCAAGAAGCTCAGTTTCAATGCTATTGTTATGTGTCTGGTTCCTGGGGTTGTTATTCCTCTGGAGTTCAAGGTTCCAGAGTTTGAAAAATATAAGGGAACCACTTGTCCTGAAACTCATCTATGTTCTTACTATAGGAAAATGGCTGCCTATGCTGATAATGAGCCGCTGCTTATGCACTTTTTCAGGACAGCCCAGCTGAGGCTCCTTTAGAGTGGTATATGCAACTCGAGCAGACTCAGGTGAAAACTTAGGAGAACTTGTTGATGCTTTACTAAAGCATTATCACTATAACACTGCTATGGCACCTAGCCATGATCAGCTTCAGAGCACGTCACAGAAGACCGGTGAATCTTTTAAGGAATACACCTAGAGGTGGCGGAGACTAGCTGCGAGGGTCCAGCCTCCCCTCCTAGATCGTGAGTTGGTTTATCTATTCATGAATGCCTTTTGGGGTCCTTATCTTCAACATATTCTTGGAAATACTTCAGATTCTTTCTCAGACATGGTTATTATCGAGGAACGTCTTAAGATGTGTGTTAAGGCTGGCACGATTCCGGGTGCATCTGGAACTAACAATAGTAGTTCTGGTAATGGTAAGAAGCCCTATTCTGGTTTTGTTAAGAAGAAGGAACATGATTCAAGTAATGTATCTATCGAAAAAGGGAAGGTTGTTGTTCAGCTTCCGTATTATCCAACTTACGCTACTGCGCCGCAACAACAACATGTACCTCCCCAGAATTATCGACAACAGAATCAGAGACCTCAAGGGAAAAGGGGTCAACAAAGAACCCAGAGGCACCCAGAAAGGAAGTTGGATCCAATTCCCATGTCATATGCTTAACTTCTTCCACAGTTCCTTTTCAATCAGTTGGTTCAGCTCTGTGAGCTTGGTCCTCCACCCGAGAATCTCCCAAAGGGATATGATGCAAATGCGCACTATGAATTTCATTTGGGGGATCCATGCCACTTAATTGAGATTTATAAAGCATTGAAATATAAAGTTCAAGACCTTCTAGATGCTAAGGAGATAATTTTTATCCCTGTTGGTCTGAACATTCAGAATAATCCCATGCCTCCTCACAATGGAGCAGCAACCAATGCTATTGGGTTTGATGATGGGCAAAATTTGATGATTCACATGGATGAGATTAAGATGCCACTAGTTGTTGTGAGAGAACATTATTTTGCAATAGAAGGTTTTTCAAGATCTAAATGATTTCTGTTTACAGTGTTTGTCCAATCCAGAAGAGTGTGCTAAGCTGAAGAGTGTCATTCAGAAGTTGATGGATGAAGGTGTTCTCCAGGTAGAGAAGGTAGTCCCTAAGGACGGTGTTTCGAGAAATGTTCTGAGAGTTCCTTTGGTAATTCAAGTCTCTGCACTTCTTGCACCAAATCAAGCTCCAGCTACTCCTTTACTAATTCAGCCTCCAGTTTCTCCACATCTTGTTCTTACTCCAATTGATAATCCAAAAGCAGTTCCGTGGGATTACAATGCAATGTACATCTGTGGGAAGAACGTTATTTTCCCTTCAGAGAAAGATAGAGACATTATCAACATCACGAGAACCATTGGTATAACTCGTAATGGCAGAGTATTTGCTTCTACTCCTCCCCCTCCCGAGGACACTATTGAAGATATTCCAGAGATAGATAAAGGTAAGAAAGTGGTCAGCAAAGCTCCCGGACCATCTTTCAACCAGAAAGTGGAACAATTGATAAGAATCATCAAGAAAAGTAACTTTAAAGTGGTAGATCAGCTTAATCAGACACCAGCTAAAATTTCCATCTTGTCTTTTCTCCTTTATTTCGAGGAACATCGTACTTCCTTGATGAAGATATTTCATGGTTCTCATGTTAATCCAGAGATTTATGTTACCCACTTTGAAGGGGTGGTCACCAATATTTCTGCAGATAATTGTTTCGGGTTCAGTGATGATAAACTTCCTCCTGAGGGCAGAGCCCATAATAAGGCTTTACACATCTCTATAAGGTGTTTTGACACTGTGTTATCACGAGTATTTGTAGACACATGGTTTCATCTTAATGTGATGCCTAAAAATACTCTATTCAAGATGAATATGTATGGAGTTATTATGAAGCCAAACACTTTAACGGTCAAAGCATTCGATGGTTCGAGAAGGGATGTTGGAGGGGAAGTTGATTTTCCCATCAAGATTGGTCCTCATGTTTTCTATATATATTTTTACATCATGGATATTCGTCCTTCGTACACCTGTCTCTTAGGCCGCCCATTGATCCATGTGGCAGGAGCTGTAAACTCGACTCTTCACCAGCACTTGAAATTTGTTCTGAAAGACAAGGTCATTGTCATTGGAGCTGAAGAAGATGTTGTGATTAATAATGTTACCTCTTTTTGTTATGTCAAGAATGATAGGGAAATTTTAGGCATTGGAGATTATTTCTGTTGATAGAGTTCCCGTTGTTTTGGATAATAAGAAGAATTCTGAAGCTCTTATGGCCTCCTTAAATGATGCTAGAGCCATTGTGGAGTCTAGGGTCCCTAATGAGGATTTGGGTAAATTGGTTGAAATGCGTGAGAAGCAAGACAAGTTTGGTCTCAGATTTCAGCCATCTTCCTATATTTAAGATGGTTTAGCCTTACCTAAAGAAATTCAGGTCCCCCTTATTTCAGAAGTGTTCACTAGTGCTGACACAAGTGTAAAAGGACAGGTTCATGCAGTGGATGATGAAGACGACGATACATATATCTCCCAGTTCATCTATCAGATTGTGCCTGATCAGGAGCTCAATAATTGGAGTGCTATAGACATTCATGAAGTTGTTTTCTTTGACATGTAATGTTCTGTTTCAAATAATTTGTATGCTTTTCCCAATGCATATTGCCAGCTTGTAGGAAATGGCCCCAGTGTGTTCAATTTTTTTTAACATTGAATAAAATTTCATTTTCACATACAATTTTGTGTTACCTACCTTTTCTATTTATTTTTACAAAAAAAATGGCAATGCTTTTCCTTTATGCTTTAAATATTCTCCTTTGCATTCACATTCTGAAATAAAGCATGATTCATCAATCATGCAGGTCCACCTCGAATTCCATTAAAAATGATAATGTTATGGTTCCTTGCATCAATATCCTTGGGAATCTGAATGACCAAGCTGATGAAGATAGTGGGGAAGATTGTGAAATTCCTGAAGAATTGGAAAGACTCTTGAGACAAGAAGAAAAAGCAATCTTGCCTCATCATGAAGCCATAAAGATCATCAATCTCGGTACTGATAAAGTGAAGAGAGAAGTCAAGATAGGGGCTGCCCTACAAGATGAAGAAAAGAAGGGTTTGATTGAGCTTCTTTGAGAGTACGTCGACATCTTGACCTAGTCATACGAAGACATGCCCGGTTTGGACACTAACATAGTTGTGCACCGATTTTCATTCAAGCCAGAATGTCCTATAGTAAAGCAAAGGCCGCGCAGAACTCGTCCAAATATGTCTCTCAAGATTAAAGAGGAGGTTGAAAAATAGCTTGATGCAGGTTTCTTGGTAATGTGTGAATATTCATATTGGATCGCCAACATTGTACTTGTTCCTAAGAAAGTTGGGAATGTGTTTATGTTTGTGGACTACTGGGATCTGAATAAAGCAAACCCAAAAGATGACTTCCCATTACCTTACATTGATTTATTGGTTGATATCACGGATCATTCCTCAGTTTTCTCTTTCATGGATGATTTTTTGGGGTACAGTCAGATAAAGATGGCTCTGGAATATATGACAAAGATGATCGTCACTACTCCTTGGGGTAATTACTACTACAAGGTCATGCCTTTTAGTCTCAAAAATGTTGGTGCAACATATCTATGTGCTATGGTATCACTCTTTTATGATATTATTCATAAGGAGATCGAAGTATACATTGACGATATAATTGAAAAATCACAAACTGAGAAGGAACATCTGGTCCATTTGCAAAAGTTGTTTGCTCGTCTGAAAAAGTTCACGCTAAGGATTAATCCGAACAAGTGAACCTTTGGGGTGAGATTTGGTAAAGTACTTGGTTTCATCGTAAGTCAAGGAGGAATTGAAGTAGATCCTGACAAAGTAAAATCAATACAAAATATGCCAACACCAAAAAATGAAAAAGAAGTAAGAGGGTTCCTTGGGAGGTTGAACTACATAGATAGGTTCATCTCTCACCTCACAGATACTTGTGAACCTATCTTTAAATCACAATGCAAAAATAAAAATGTTCAATGGGATAACAATTTCCAGGAAGCCTTTGAAAATATCAAACAGTATCTTCAGGAGCCATCAATCCTTGTTCCTCCAGCGCTTGGGAGGCCACTCATCATGTACTTGACGATGCTGGAAGGATCTATGGGGTGTGTGCTTAGACAACATGATGAAACTGGACGTAAATAGCATGTCATTTATTATCCGAGTAAAAACTATACTGATTGTGAATCCATGTATTCTTTACTTGAAAAAACTTGTTGTGCACTTGCTTGGGCAACTCGAAATTTAAGGGAATACATGCTGACATACATTATGCTTCTAATATTGAAAATGGACCCGATAAAATTCATCTTTGAGAAACCAACACTTACAGGTATACTTGCCCGATGATAGATGCTTTTGTCTGAGTATGACATTCAGTATGTTACACAAAAGGATATCAATGGTAGCATTCTTGCATACCATCTCACCCACCAGCCGTTGGAAGAGTATCAGTCAATGATATTTGATTTTCCCGATGAATATTTAATGAGACTTGATGATGTTGAAGGGGTTGATCCAAAAGAGCGATGGGATCACACTTTTGATGGTGCATTAAATGTTGTAGGTCATAGCATTAGGGAAATACTGACTTCTTCCTGCAATACTTACATACCATTTACGGCCCGACTATATTTTAATTGTACGAACAAAGTGGAAGAATATGAAGCCCGTGTGATGGGGCTTGAGGCAACCATTGATCTTAAAATCAAAATCCTTGAAGTCTTCGGAGACTCTGCTTTAGTTATACACCAAGTACGAGGTGATTGGGATACCAAGCTTCCCAATTTGATTTCATATAGGGATTATATACTGCAGTTGATACCTGTTTTTGATGAGATTACCTTCGGGAATATTCCTAGAGATGAAAATCAGTTGGAAGATGTTTTAGCTACTTTAGCAGCAATGTTCAAAGTGAGCTTTCTGAATCATGCGCCTAATATACATATTCTCCGTTACAAGGACCCAACAAATGTATTTCTTGCTCATTGTCTCTCAACCAAGGATGTGTCTGATGAAATGTCGTTGTATTACGACATTAATAAGTACCTTGAGAAGCAAGAGTATCCCGAAGGTGCTATAAGTTATAATAAGCGTTCGCTTAGAAGGTTATCATCCAAGTTCTTCTTATCAAGAGACATCTTGTACAAGATAAACTATGACTCAGTTCTGCTTAAATGTATGGATATACACGAAGCAAAGTCAAACATAAAGGAAATCCATGAGGGTTCTTTCAATACTCATTCAAGCGGACATTCTATGGCTAACAAAATCCTACGAGTAGGGTATTTATGGAAGACAATGGAAAGTGATTGTTGTGCGTATGCAAAGTTGTGTCACAAATGCCAAGTGTATGCAGGAAAAATCTACGTCCCTCCAACTCCATTGAATGTTATGACTTCACCGTGGTTGTTCGCAATGTGGGGGATTGGCATGATTAGAAAGATTGAGTCAAGCACTTCAAATGGTCACAGGTTCATTCTCGTTGCTATTGACTAACTTACCAAATGGGTGGAAGCATCTTCTTACAAGAATGTACCCAAGAAGGTCGTTACCAACTTCACCAGAGAGGAAATCATATGCCGTTATGGAATTCCTAGCATAATCATCATTGATAATAGTTCAAACCTCAACAACAAAATGATAAAGGAGTTGTGTGAAGACTTCAAGATTGAACACCACAATTTATCGCCTTATCGACCAAAGATTAATGGAACAGTAGAAGCTGCTAACAAAAATATAAAAAAAGATTGTCCAGAAGATGGTGAGAATGTACAAAGATTGGCATGAATGTTGCCTTTTGCTCTACATGTCTACATGACTTCTGTGCATACTTCAAATGGGAAAACTACTTTTTCTCTTGTCTATGTTATAGACGTTCTACTTCCAGTTGAGGTAGAGATTCCTTCATTAAGCGTGCTAATGGATACCAAGTTTAATGAGGCAGAGTGGGTTCAGAAACGTCTTGACCAGCTCAATCTGATTGAAGAGAAACACTTGGCTGCCACCTGTCATGGTCAATTGTATCAAAAGAGGACGAAAAAGGCGTTCGATAAGAAATTCTGCCCTCGGAAGTTTTATCCTAGTGATCTGGTCATAAGGAAGAACATTGTGCAAAGTCATTCCGATCCAAGGGGAAAATGGACTCCCAACTATGAGGGACCATACATCATGAAGAAAGACTTTTCAGGAGGTGCTCTAATCCTGACAAATATGTATGGGAAATACGTTCCACTTCCAGTGAATTCAGACTTCGTAAAAAATTACTACACATAAAAGACCTGCTAAGTCGAAAACCCGCAAGGGCGACTTAGGCAAAAATGGGCATCCCGATGGACACAAAAAAGAAAAAGTCCAAGAAAAAGTTAGGGATAAAATGAAAAAATAATTACCCGCTAAGTCGAAAACCCGTAAGGGCGACTTGGGAAAAAATGGGTATTCAGCTGGATTGAAAACCTAAAAGGGTGATCCAGGAAAAAATTAGGGATCATGAGCGAGAGGCTGAAGTCTGAATACTCTTCACGAATGACCATGTACATCTTTTTCACCTTGGCAGTGAACGGATCGATCCAAACACTACTCTTCATAGGCAAGGCATTGAGACTATCAAGGAAATGGTAACTGTAGCAATACCAATTTTAATATAAATTCGATCATTTCTCATTGCCATTTCACCTATTGTATTTTCTTTTCCTTTTTGCAACTACCTCATTTAGGAGTTACCTCCTTGTACAAACGCCTATTTACGGGCTAATTTTCAATCAATAAAGTTGTTTTCATCCAAAAAGCTTCCTTTATTATCGTTGATGTCTTAATTTTTCCTATGAGAAATGTGTTTAATTCTTTTTTGAACATTGCATTGAAAACATGGGGAATAATAACTTCAAGCTAAAATGAAACATGACTTTACATTGATACGAAAGCATCCCAAGAAGTATCGTAGTATTCCAAGCGTTATTTTTCCTGCAGGTAGTAACCTATGACGATCACCTTGACCTAGCCAGCATTGCAAAAGTCATTCTCATCCCCTGCAGATGTTCCAAACATACTCCTTGACAGAAACTAAATCGGGGAACCCTAGGTTTTTTTGTGCGGATCAGTGCACACATTCAGCATGATTCCCCAACAGTAATAAACTTGGGGCACTCAGAGTCATTGTGTGATCCAGTGTATGCATGTGTAATTCCTTAGTATAGTAAACTTGGGGCATTCAAGAGGATTTCTATGTGGTTCAACATGTAATCCCCATAAATGATCGTCACCTAATCTTCAGTAGGGAAGCGATATCGGGGAAATCGAAGAGATTCATGACCATCTCCTAATCCTCAAGTGGTTCAAAGATATATTTCCCCCAGCATAAAGCAGAATCGTGACATTCGATGAGATCCAAGTAATGTTCATCACGCAATTCCCCAGCACGTTCATATCCATTCTACCATCCCAAGAAATATAAGATGTAGAGAAGTTAGACCCGGTCGCTTCCTCTCTAGCAAAGCTGCAATTCAGAATTCAGTGGTGTCTATGAAAACCTGCTTCGGGAGCAATTCATCCTCAGTGAAGTTATCAGTGATCTTTGGTACTACAAACTTTCCAACAACCAATCCATATTGGTATCTCAAGACAACGAACAACGGTTCCCAATATGCCTATTCTTATCTCCACAAAGTTTATTTCTTTTCATTTTGCATATAGTAATCATCATTGCATCCTCAAAACACGTAGCATATTCATTAAAATGGATCATTACACCACAAAAAATTCAAACATGCATACGAAGCGTAAGCAAGACCGGGTACCTTGCATGAAAGACCTGAATCATTCAAAACAACAATACATTTACATACAGAACATCACTCCAAAATCCCCCACTGATATCCTTCATTACATCACAGTACTTAGCTAATGGTGCCAGTACCCTGTACTCCTGAACACTCGTCTGTGTCAGTTCTCTAGACACTCGTCTGTGTCATTTTCCAAACACTCGTCCATGTCACTTTTTCCAAACACTCGTTAGTGTCTACTTTCCAAACACTCGTACGTTCCAATTTTCTAAAACACTCGTCAGTGTATGTTTTCCAAACACTCGACCGTGTCAATTTCTGTTAATCCCAAACACTCGTCTATGTCTATTTTCCAAGCACTCGTCTGTGTTAGCTCCTAAACACTCGTGCATGTCAGTCTTCTAAACACTCGCTTGTGTCTATCTTTACCTCAAATCCTAGTAAAATTAATATATTTAGTCATTCCAATACCTCCAGTCATCGTCTCGTAATCGATATTCACACCTTCTTAGAATTGTAGGTCGCCCGTAGGCCTAATTATCTTGGTAGATCGCCCGTAGGTCTTGCCTTAGGATTTTAGATCGTCCGTAGATCTAGATTTCCTTATAGGTCGTTCGTAGGCCTAACTCTCCTAGGAGATCGCAGGTAGGTCTCGCTTCTTAGGATTTCAGATAGCTCGTAGATGTATATTCCCTGACAGATCGCCTGTAGATCTCACCTTAGGATCCTAGGTCTCCCATTGATCTAGATTTCCTTGTAGGTTTCCCGTAGACCTATTTCTCTCGGTAGATCGTCCGTAGATATCTTTTAGGATTTTTAAATCGTCCATAGGTATAGATTTTCCTGTAGGTATTCTGTAGACCTAGTTCTTCTAGCAGGTTGCTCGTAGGTCTCACTTCTTAGTATCGTAGATCGCCCGTAGGTCTAGCTTTCCAACTATAGATCACCCGTAGGTCTCGCTTATTAGGATCGTAGATCGCCCATAGATCTATATTTCCTTATAGGTCATCTGTATGCCTAACTCTCCTAGAAGATTACCCGTAGTTATCGCTTCCTAGGATTGTAGATCACCCGTAGATCTATATTTCCTTATAGGTCATCCTTAGGCCTAACTCTCCTAGTAGGTTTCCCATAGGTCTCATTCCCCAAGCAGATCGCCCGTAAGTCTCATTTCCTTAGGATCACAGGTCATCAGTAAATCTCATCTGTTGTCTTTTTGTACCTATTCTATCAATCACCATGTTACATAATAAACATCCTTTTGAGAACCTCGTATTGGCACTGTTACCATGTTACGAGCGATCATTATTCAAAATTCATCCATAAACCTTTTTCACCAGAAAAATAAGAAAATTCCTCCCCTAGCAGATATCATAAAAAGATAAATAATCCGCTCACACTGTCCTTTCAGAACAAATTTTCGACATTAATATTTAATCATCTTCTACCATGAATACTCGAAAGGCTCATACCAATCAAACTTTCAGGTTTAAGACGATTAAATAGGGGCAGCTGTCATACCCTAAATTTTCCTACCCCTTTATAAGGATCATTTGGCTTATGCATCTCACATCCTTCATGTACATACTTCTCATTGGGTCATCTAATATCACATGCATCATTAATCTGTAGATGGTCATGGGATCAAGGTGTTATTTTCAGAAGCTACGCATAAAAAAGGTTGTTACGTCGGGCAGCACAATAAGGCAAAACTTTGGTTTTTCAAGGTCTAAAGGTGTTCTACATGTTTCTCAAACTATGAAATAAATATTCAATCAATCCATCATCATGTCAAGCTCTTATGTATTTTAACACACTCTGAATTATAGAGGAATCAGGTATTTTGGTAAATTTGAGACGGTGCAAACCACAAACAACATTTTTGTTGGTTTGAGTTTAGAAATTTGCAACTTGCAATCGGGATACTGTCTTAAAATGGTTCCTCAAGAATTGTAACCCTCTTGGTATTTTCTTTATTTCATTTGTTCATATCGGAAGCCAATTCTATGAAGAAAGTCCCTAAAGAATCTGATTTCCCTCAAAAGATATTTGAATTTAATGATTGGTTATCTATTTCTCGGGTGTTCAGAAATTTGTAACTTTCATCTGATTCAGTGTTTTCAATTGGTTCTTTGAGCATTAAGACTGTCTTAATTTTATTATCATTTCTCGTGTTTGGATCTAAGGCTAATTTTGTGAAGAAGATCTCTGAGAATTTTAATTCGTTGAAGACAGTGTACTGAATTTAATTGTTGGTCCTTCATTTTACTGGTAATCAAAAACTCATAACTTCTGATTGGAATAATGTATTGGAGTAGTTCTTAAGGCGTTAAAATCATCTTAGTATCATATCTAGTTTGTATGTTTGTCTCGGAAGATGGTTCGATAAGGAAGATCTCTGAATATGCGAATACTTTGAAAATATACAGTGAAAATACGGTGAAAATGGTGTGTTGAACCGTTATTTTTCAGACGTTCAAAAACTCATAACTTCCGCCCGATTCTACCTTTCTAAGTGTTTCTTTGGGTGAAAGATCCGTCTTGATGTCATCTTTATTTTGTATGTTCGGGTCGAATGCTGATTCTGAGAGGAAGACCCCCGGAAATGTGAATTATGAGAGAAAATATTATGCTGAACCATACTTTTATTTAACCGTTTCTCGATATTGTAAAAATCATAGCTTCTTCTATTTTTATCATATCAAAACAATTATTTCAGCATAATTTCACAAATGATATTATCTACAAGTTTGCTTCAGAGATCGAGGTCAAATTCAACTCTGTAGACTTTGTTTCATGGCTCGCATCTCAAACCGAACAATGAAAATTTTTGCATTACTGAAAAAGACAGTTTCAATGTCAAATGATCTCGCCACTCTAAAATTTATAACTCGCTCAATTTTTATCATGTCACGCCCATTCTTTCGGCATGACGTCATAAATTTCGTCATTTATGATTTTGTTGTTGGTCTCGTGTCGAGATTTCACACGGATTATCATTGAGTTTGTGGATTTTTCGTTTGACCGCGTTTGTTGAAACTAAAAATTTAGCTTTGTGAAGAAATTAATTGGGCTTTCTCTTGACCCAAACCAAGGCTCAATAGTCAAGACTATATATTGTTTTTGCCTCTCTATTTTCACAAGATTCCAGTCATTTGCTAAATTTCACTCTCCAAATTCTCTCAAATACTCTCTTCTCTCTCTCTCTCTCTCTCTCTCTCTCTCTCTCTCTCTCTCTCTCTCTCTCTCTCTCTCTCTCTCTCTCTCTCTCTCTCTCTCTCTCTCTCTCTATCTATCTATCTATCTCAAACTCAAGAAAGGAAAGAAGAAGAAAATTTCAAAAATCAATTTTCTCTCCAATATTCCCCATATCTCTCATACACACCTCTCTCTCTCTCTCTGTGGACCACTGCCACCACATACTCCCTCTGGCCGCCGCATTGGTGCTGCTCCATCTGATTCTGCTGCGCGTCACTGACTCTCTCTTCTACCTCCTGTTATACCCCAATTTTCCCCCTAAGATTCATCAATCATCTCATACCATCACAATGCAACAAGATCACACACTAGGGTTTGGTTCTTCTTCTTATATTTAACTTTGCTCATGGGGAATCACCAAGCACCTTGGCTTATATTTTGTGATCATCTATGTTTTTTATTGATTAACTTTTAACTAATAAATACAATGTATGTTTTCCCTAATTATGGATATCATAGGTGAAAGCAACACCTTCTAGCATGTTGATCCATAGGTTCATGAGTTTATTTCCATGTCTTCTCCAACAAATCTTCATTGAGATTCATGCTTCATTATTTAAGATACTTTGAAATAACATCATGGCAAAGTCTATTATGATTCGTCATGCCTCAAGTTGTCAAAAATAGTTCAAAGGTACAAGGGTTGATTAAAGAAGTTTGACCTAGTTGGACAAGTCTTTGATTTCTTGATCACAAGTGTATATCTCCCTCAACTCTAAATATTTGGAAGTGCTTATGGTTACTATGGTTTCTCATTACCATCCTCAACAACTTCTATTTACAAGACAAAAGTATTTGTGCAAGAAGGATTGTCAAAATTGAAGAGGTTTCCCAAAGCATTTTGTTACTCTATGAGCTAGGATTTTGAACTTCTAAAGGCCATATCTTGCTCATCTTTTGGAATTTTTGAGTGATTCCAAAAACATGCTTCTCTTCAAAGGGTTATCAACAAATCACTTCAAAAGTATCAAGAAAATTCTGTGTGTGAGATAACTAATGATGAAGAAAGAATACAAGTCCTCTAAACAAACCATCAAATTCCCATACATGAATTCAAAAGATTATAACTTGGACAATTTTTATCACCTTGAACCCATTATTTTTCCATATTGATATTAAAGATATTAACTTCAACCCTTCTTTTAAGTGTAACATGTGAAAATGAATGGAAGATGCCCTAAGAATGCAAAAGATTATAGGTCATTTTATGAATTTTTCCAAATTCAATAAGTCATAACTTTCTCAATTTTTGGAGATTTTGAATGGTTCAGGTCTCAAAATGTCATTCAAGAGATCTACTTCATGCCATCCGTTTTGTTCAAGAGAAAATTTCAAATGGAAGGCCATGATTGGATGCAAGACATTACAAGTCATTTTTGAAGAGAAAACTTGAAATTTTTCTAAGTACAAAAGTCAACCTCTTTTTCTCAACTTTGACTCATCACAACTTTCAGCTCAAGCATCCATTTGATCTCATTCTTTTCACATTGTAAAGTTTGTGATCTCATATTTCTAATGCATCAAGAATCAAGCCTCAAGGTTTCCTAAATTGTGCACACAATTGATTTGAATATGGTACCTTGAAACTGAAGTTTTCTCCAAAGTCAGAATTTGAAATCCTTGATTTAGCTTCTGAACACATTTTTGCGCGCTTTTGCTTCTAAACATTTTTAGTGAACCTCCAGAAGTGATTAGCATATTAAAACACAAGGTTTGGATGACTTTTGATCAAATTACAAGTCACACTTTTCTTGTTTGCAACTTCACACGATTTCCCTCCAAACTTAATCATTTCACACGCTTGAGCATTCAATCAGCTTCCCTATAAATAGAGGAGCATCCCTCATTCATTTTCTTAAGCTTAGAGAGCCAGAATCACCCTACCAAACTTCCTCTTGAACTTAATTTTCTACAACTTCGAATTTTCTCTTACAACCTTTCTCAATCAGTTTTGTCAATTCACCTTGCTTGAACCTCATTGAAGCTAACAAAAGAATAATTAAGATCTAAGACTTCCTAAATCATGCTAGCCAAGTCCAATTTCAGAGCTCTGCAACTTAACTTCAATAGATAGATTCCTTCACCATTTCTCTCAAACTTTGATACTGTTATGAAGCTCTCATCATCCTGATTCTAGTCGCAACACTTGTTTTCATCTGGAAGTACGTTTTGGCCATGAAATTTCAAATCCCTTTTCAAAACTTATTTTCAAAAACGACTGAGCTATAGCTTATATACATTTTTCGCGAATGTACCATTGGAATCGTCTTGAAGAGATGAAGCGAATGGTACCGGTCTCGTGTCCTAATTTTACAGTTTCTAGAACTTGCAAATTCGTTGGCTAGAGGTTGAAGATGACCAACGTGTCATCTATCAACCAATGAAGGCGTGCCACGCATTTTTCAAAATATGATTTAAATAAATGATTCCATACTTTATTCAGTAAAGACCCTGATATGCACAGTGCGTCTGATCCATCGGATTAGCTCGCTAATGCATTTTGACTCTCATCCATTGGTCCATATTTTTTTGACTTTATTTTATTTTCTGATTTTTTATATTTAAATTGTTCTAAACTTCAAAAAATCATAGAAAATTCATTTTTTCTTCAAAAAATCTGGAAAAAAATTATGAAAAAATACTTTTGATTTTTCTCTTTCTGATTAATATTTTTTCACAATTTCATTTTGTGTTTTGATATTTTTTATAATTTTTCAATTTATTTGAATTGTTTTAAATGTTTAAAAATACTTTTCTTAATTTTTAATTTCTGAAAAAAATATGGAAGGATCCAATGACCTTTAAACAAATATTGGTGACCTCATTTTATTTTTATTTCTGACATTACTATTTTTCACAGTTTTTGGTTTGTTTTCCTATTTCTTTTAACTTTAAAAATAGTTTGACCTTAAAAAATAACCAATTTTTTATTTATAAATATTTGATCTCATTTCTGATTTTTCAATAGTCTTAGTTGATTTTTCTTGGATGTTTTGAATACAATTGCTATTTTCCCCCTTTATTATCATTTAAAAATCATTTTAAAAATCTTTTCTCTATTTTAAAATACTATTTTATTTTGTATTATATTCTGGCTGATCTTGGACTATGAAATTTTAATCATAAGCTTTATTAATATCATTGGATCCATGGTGTTGAGTTTGACTCCATAAAAAATGGATGAATGGTTTTAATAATAGTTTGATTAAATTTTTGGTTCAAATGTGGTTTAATTCTTACCCCATTCCTCTTCATGTTATCCCCTTCTTATTGTACTAAATATTATTGGAGAATGATTTCCATATCATTTCTCAAAACATATGTTACATAGATTGCTATTGACCGGCCTCAAAATAGGCGCGACTTCTATATAAGTCCACTTACGATTGCTTAACATAGCGCTAAATTTTGTCTCGATATTGAGAAAATAATCATTCGTGGCCCAAACCCATGTTTCTAAGCCCGAGTATGTTAATTTGAACCTTTTGATCCAATAACCTTGAGATTCATTGTTAGGAGGCTTTGGTCCTACCAATCCTCTAATGAATTTTCACCAATTTTGGTTAAATTGGATCACTTAAACACCATTGATCATTTATTATTGCCTTGAGATTTAAATGAATTATATACTTGACAAATAAGCAAATGAAACTTGTTGAGAGGCTTTGATTTTATCAATCTTCTAATGAGTTCCAAATGCAAGTTTTAAGATGGTCATTCAACTAACCACTAATTCCTAATAATTAACTTTATTTTATGCTTTTACTTTATGTTTTTACTTTAAGCACATTTATTTTAGCATTTATATTTCATGCTATTTTCATCTTTGCTCACTTGAGCCTTTACTTTTTATGACATTTTTGTTTTGCTCATTTGAGCTTTCATTTTCTTTTTGAAGATACCTAATAATCAACTTAAACCATAAAAAAATTTAATGTCACTTGGACAACTTGGTTACTCTCCTTTGCATTATGGAGTTGTGGACTTCTTGGACTTAGGATTAGAAGATGTGACCTACTTAGAGACCTTGTGACCTCAACTGCTATTTTGTATGAAGTTCTTGGGGTTTATCCCCAAGATATTGGGTTATTTATTTGTTTGTTTTGTGTGCAGGTTATTTTGATTACATGCTTTATCTGTGATCGGGAATTTATCTGTATATAGTCGTTACTCTGTCCAATTCTTGTGAAGACTTAATACAACTAAAGCTTGGTTTTCTTAAAAGGTTTAATATCTTTGCTTGTGTGGTTTTAATCCAAAGGATGGGAATTCTAGATTGACTCATTGTGTCAAGTGTTGGCTTCTTGTTGGTTAGACGGTTCCTTTCCTTAGATTTTACCTTATGCTTTAGGATAGTCCCTTCATCTCCTCCCATCTTCTTTAATTTCAAAAATCTTCTCCCTCCTTCTCAAAACTACTCTTGTTTTCTAAACTTGAACCGCTTTCATAATAAACTTGGACTTAGGTCCATGCACTTTCAAAAATATTTTCTTAATCGAACTTTAATCAACTTAATAATACCTTGACATTTTTGTGAGAATACTAAAAGTCAATCAATCTCATTCAAACTATTTTTTCCACTTTGGCGTTTTACCTTAAACTTTTTCTCAAAAGATTAGACTCTTGTCAATCCTTGTAGTGATGCAAGCTACTATAATTCTATGATATATAGTGAAGCAAGATATTTTCAACTTAGGTGTTAAGTGAGACTTTGTTTGTTTTTAAAATCCAAGTCATATCCTCCACTTTGAGATGACGCAAATTCTCATTTCTCATAATCGTGGATAGTAAGTATGTTCTTCCACTCGGATAAGATGATGATGTCTCGTCTCTTAAAATTAACCAACACACTTGTGTTTTAAATTTTTTAAAGGTGAACTACGAGTACCCTGATCCCCTATTATACAGAATATGGTACGTAGGTACTAAAGGTTTGCAACCGCGGCAAGTGCAAAAATTGTAAAAAATATTTCTTTTCCCTTCTCCACCATCTATTTTTATATACAACATATATAGCCAAAATACACAGATTTTCAAAGATGTTCCTGCGAAATACCATAGATGTTTAGGGTGCTAATACATTCTCTTTTCATAACCAACTCACGAACTTATATTCTCTCCCTTTTTGGGTTATTCGCTCTTTTCCCTTACCTTTGGAAACAGTAAAGCACGGTGGCAATTTTTATTTTGATCGGTACGAGTCAATTCAATTCAATGGCTTAGTCTCAACATTTCTACCTCTACACCTTCGTTTCGCGCAATTTCTCACGGCTTCCTCCCTCTGGTTGCTCGCGTTCTCCAATCCAGTAATTACTCATCTTCTCCTCTTCAATTTCAATTTGGTAATTTCTCATTCTCTTGATTTAAGTGCTTTTACATAATTGATTTTGTACATAAGTGTTTTTTCTTGAATTATTTGATTTCATGAGTTGAATCTTGTTTAATTCTTGGAATTAATTGCTAATTGAATTGTTGATGTTGCATAAATCCAAAATTGGTTGAATTGAGGAATTAAGTACTTGTGTGGATAATTGATTTTATGATAAGTGCTTATTTGAGAATTATGGATTAAGTTGATTCTCTAATTGTGAATGTTGCATAAATGTGGAGTTGATTAATTGTTTGAGAATCTCATGAAGCTTTACGTGTCGAAATTGATAAATTGCTTGTAATTCCTAATTAACATGTCAAAATTGGATTCCGATTCGGCGCCTTGTACATAATTATTAATTTTCAAATCAGAATCGAATCTTGATACGTTAAATTGATTTCGATGCGTAAAATGATTTTTGACTTGAGGCGTATTTAATTGGTACCAGTAGGGATTTATTTCATAACAATTCATTTGAGAATTTTAGGCGATGTTTCATGAGTCGAATAATTATTTCCAATATGTCCGAATGTATTTCGGAATTTAATTTTAATTTGCATCGACTCATGCAAAATGCTGCCCGAAATAATCGAATGCATTATAATCGATTATTTAATTGTTGTTTAACACATAATCGATATTGTTTTGGTTATTGTGTGATACCGGTGTGGAGTTTTAATGATTAAAATTCAGTTTTCCAAGCTATTTCATGAATTAATGAGTTGCTTCCCGGAATAATGAAGTAGCTTGTGTTTATCGTTTCAAATTGCATTTGGTACATGTTCATTCATAATTGGACATTTGTTGACTATGGGTATTGAGTTTTACCGACTTTAATCCTAGTTTTCAAGCGATATTGTGAATTGTTGTGGTGTTGTCCTGTAAATAAAGGTTTATAAAAGAAATGCCGTTCAGCATGTACCGAAATGTGTTTTGTCATTACTCGACGCTTGCTTGACATTTGTGTTGTTTCCGGTGGATTTTAAATTGATATTTTTGAGCATCTCATGTACGATAAACATGCTGTCCGGAATTTATGTTCATGCATATATGTCATTTCAATTTTCATTTAATACTTATTTTCATATAATTGATCATTTCATGAGCGTGTATAATGAGTTTTCTTGTTTCCGATGTGAATTTCCGCTTAATTTCATGTATGTATATAGTGTTGTCCGATTTTCCTTCTAAAATATATATTGAGTTTTAATATTCACATGATGCATGTTTGCACTCCCTTGGTCGATTATTGGACATTGTTTTGTTGGCTCGATTTTGGTGCATTTTTCGGGTTGATTTTTAAGATGGCGGAGGTGCTGCCCGGTTTTGTAAAGTGTGCTCGGAATACATTTTAATTGTTTATTTATGCATCATTGCACTTGTATTGGTATTTGGTACACATTTGTATTGAGTTGTATTAATTTCAAAGCGACATTTCGTGTGATTCATGTTATGATGAACATGCTGCCCCGAAATTTGATTTTCTGCTTCCTTTACTTGTTTGATTTTGCGTTATGCATGATAAAATGTCATTTCAAAATGTGATGTCGATTGTTGAGTTACATTTGATATACATTTTTATTTTCTAACTTTCTTGTGACATTGTGCAAGTTTTGGAAGGCGATTCATCGAGACACATTTGTCCAGTTTTTACTATTTGCTTGTGTAGCATGCCTTGGTGCAGGACATTAACTTAGAGCGCGCATAGCTTGCGGGTTTTTTCGCATTGTAATATTGGATGATTATATTGGTTATTGTATCTGATTTTGTTTGTTTATTGATGCTAGCTCGCTCGAAGTATTCCAGGTTTCTTGGCTTGTACCTGCTATATAACGAACTCTTATTCGTTTGGTATATTTATGGTTTATTTTTCTTCATTTGTTTACCGCTTTTCTGATTCCATGAGAAATAGGAATAGAGATGCATGATTGTTTACCGCTTTATGATTCCATGAGAAGTAGGACTAAAGATGCATGTTCTAGGAGTCCCTTTGAGGCAAATCTGGTTTATTTAAAGACCTTGTTTAAGGAAATTCCTACTTGTGTTTGTTTATCATTCTGTGTGTTTACTTTTATGCCAAAGACCTCGATGAAGGAATCCTATTCTCATTCCCTATTGATAAGTTCTCAAAGAAGGAAAGTGGAAAAGGGTTCCCAATCGACCCCCACAATTTCAAGTCCACAGGTCATCCGTAGCTCGCGTCGTACGTCGATGCTACGGATTATGCTATTCTTGTATCGAGTCGGTCAAGTGGAATACAAGGATCTGTAACCAATCCCCCATGCTTAGTCATTAGCTCGTGTGCCTTGCACGTTGATGCTCTGATGTGATCTTATTATTACCTTCTATCTCCTACCTTGATAACGTGATATCTTGATTAGGTGTTTAGTTTCTTATGACAATTCACTCTCATTCTTCTCTTGCCTAGATAACATGATATCTTAGTTAAGAGTCAACATCGCTTATTCTTCTCGCCACGACGACGTGCTATCATGGTTAAGAACCACTTATTCCCTCATTCTTGCTTTCCTCGATGATTCGATATCTTGGTTAAGCCTCCCTTTATCCTACCTTGATGGCTCAATATCATGGTTAGGTGACCCTTTTCCTTTGTCCTACCTCGATGATACGATATCATGGTTAGGCATGACCCATATCTCTTTCCTTCCTTGATAACATGAGACCTCAGTTAGGCGCGTGCTACTTGAGTGAGTGGATACTCCTCAAACTTTATGTGTTTTCTTTCCATTGCATGTTTACATGCTCCCATAGGATTTCTCGATTCAATCTTAGGAAGCGAATTGAGATAGACCTTAGGTTGTAAACCATGAATTTTAACATAGGTAGATTTCCCCTTTATCCTCAATTATAGAATCAACTTTGCATGAAAACTTTAGGCTTATTTTGTTAGTCTCCCTTAAACCTTTTTTCTTCTCTTTTCCATTTGCATTAAAACTAAAACTTTTTTTTTTCTTATTTCCACTTCAAAACACTCTAATAATACAAAAACCCTTTTCAAGGTAAAAAACACCAACCAATTCAAACTTCATTTTGCCGCTTGGATTTTCTTTTAAAACCCTTATTCTAGGTAAAAATATACGACAAACCGAAACATGTAAGTTGAACTACGACGCTCTGATTCCTCTAAAGGGATACGTAAGCATTAGGTCGCGGGACCTAGGCGAGCAAAACTTTGTAAATGTTACTTCTTTTCCCCGTATTTTCTTTTGCATGAATTCCCTCTTAGCATTAAGCTTTAGGCATAGATTTTTACACACCCTTATATTAGAGCAAACAAAAGTGGATCATGTGGAGTACCACAGACGCGTGGGGTGCTAATACCTTCCCCTTGCATAACCGACTTCCTTAATCCCTTCTCTTGGTCGCAAGACCATCTTATCCACTTCTTTGAGGTTCTCTCGATATCTTCCCATTCCTTCAGGATAAATAGAGTTCAGAGGAGACTCTTTGTTTTTTTTCGGTGCGACGTCCCCCATACGTGTATGGCCTTCCTCATACACGTATGGCCAATCTGCTACACCAAAAATTATACTTTCGCACCAGTACGATTTTTGCTCATTTGGGGCACTTCCAGACTCCTAATTTTGACCCAAAATAGTATTTTTACACATAATAACCTATAGTCTCAATCCAATTTCATTAATCACTTAACCTACAATAATTTCCTACATCAAAATTTACTTTCCATCATTTTTCTAGATCTACCTGTTCAAAATTGGGATTTTCACGGAACAACACCATAATAACAACAATCATCACAATAATCACACTATTGGAATCAATTTAATCACACCTTCACATGGATTCACATAGAGATAACATCAATTACACAAAGGAAGAACATAATTCAATTATACACAAAACCCAAAGAGGGAAATGAACCCTCACTACCCTCTCATGTTATAATCACCCTTTAGAGAACCCTTTCTTCCCCTTACCTTAGTTTAGAGATTTGATCCTTCAACAATAATGGGATTCTCCCTTGACCTAGTTCTTCCTTCTCTTCTCCTCTCTGTTTCTACGTGACAATAATTTCTCCTAAATCACTTATATCACTCTCTCTAACAATGTTTTATTCTTAATACAATTAATAATAATAATGGAGTAATTATAATAATAACTATAATATTATTAATAATAATAATATTATTATTAGTGGTGACTATACCACATATCTACAAATATTTTTATTAATAATACTAGTATTTTTTTCATCATTCACCAATATTATAATTATTACACCATAGGCTAAGTTTTATTCTAATTAACTAATTAGAACTAAGTCCTCATATACCCTTAGTCAATGTCCACATTCCCTTAGTCATGCCAAAATAATTCAAAATTAACAAACAGTGACTAATTAATTAAATGGGACGTTACAACTCTCCCACACTTAGAATATTTTCGTTCTCGAAAATTACTTTATGCGAACAATTCGGGATAAGACTTCCGCATCTTGCATTCTAATTCCCATGTCATACTCTCTCCGGCTGCTCCTCCCCAAACTACTTTCACGAGAGGAATTTCCTTGCCCGTTAACTCCTTTATTTTACGGCCTTTGATCCTTACTGACATGGTCTCAACCGTAAGGTTATCCCTAACATGCACGTCATCCATTGGAATCACATGAGATGGATCCGAAATGTACTTCCGAATTTATGACACATGGAACACATCATGAAAATTTGAAAGGTTAGGTGGCAAGGCCACTCTATAAGCAACATTCCTCATTTTGTCTGAAATCTGATACGGACCAATAAAATGAGGAGTAAGTTTCTTTGATTTCAATGCTCGTCCAACACCGGTCACCGGTGTGACTCTCAAAAATACATGATCTCCCTCTTGAAACTCAAGGTCCTTCCTTCGCTTGTCATGGTAACTCTTCTGCCTATTCTGTGAATTTTTCATCTTTTCCCGAATTAGCTTCACTTTTTCTGTTGTTTGTTGGACAATTTTCAATCCAAGCACTATGCTTTCACCAGATTCATACCAACACAACAAAGACCTACATCTTCGATCACACAATGCCTCAATTAGTGTCGTTCCAATGCTAGAATGGTAACTATTGTTATAAGTGAACTCTATCAATGGAATAACTATTCCATATTCCTCCATGTTCAAGTACATAAGCTCTCAACAAATCTCCCAACGACTGAATAGTCCTCTCCGTCTATTCATCTGTCTGTGGATGATATGTCGAACTCAATTTTTGCTTAGAGCCCAACGCAGCCTATAGACTCTCCCAAAATCCAGAAGTAAACCTTGGATTTCTATCAGACACAATTCTAGATGGAACACCATGAATCTTCACAATCACATGAATATAAATCTCCGTTAACTGTGGTACTGAAAAACTGATATTGACTAAAATAAAATGAGTTGACTTCGGTATCCTATCAACAATCACCCAAATTATATCCTTCCCCATGGGGTACTTGGCAATCCCGTCACAAAGTTCATCGATATACTATCCCACTTCCACTCCGGAACATCTAACAGTTCCAACAACTCCACAGGTTTTTGATGTTCGACTTTTGACTTCTGGAAAGTCAAATAAGCATACACAAATCGTTCCATATCTCGTTTCAATCTGGACCACTAAAACAACTTCTTCAAGTCCTGATACATCTTAGTCGCACATGGATGAATACTCAAATTACTTCTATGGCTTTCTTCTAGAATCATCTTTTTCATCTCGGAGTCATCAGGAATACAAATTTGATCCTGAAATCTCAACACACCTTTCACATCTATTTTGAAATCACTATCTTCAGACTGATTACCTCCAACCATCAAATCCACTAGTTTGACATCCAATTTTTGAGCTTCTTTAATGTTATCCAAAAAATCACTATTAATCTTCAACGTTCCTAACATCACACTATGTGTGTCAATTCACAAACTAAAATCATGTCTCTGAATTTATCAATCAATTCTAATTCTCTAACCATCATAGCATACATATGTAACGATTTCCGACTTAATGCATCCACCATAACTTTAGCTTTACCCGAATGGTAATTTAAGCCAAAATCATAGTCCTTCAACAGTTCTAGCCATCTTGGTTGTCTCATATTCAACTCCTTTTGGTCTAACATATATTTCAAGCTCTTGTGATAACTAAATACTTCAAATCTGGAGCCGTAAAGATAATTCCTCCAAGTCTTCAGTACAAACACCACTGCAGCTAATTCTAGATCATGAGTAGGGTAATTCCTTTCATGAATCCTCAATTTCCTTGATGCATAAGTTACCACTTTATCATTCTCCATAAGCACACCACCTAAACCCAATTTAGAAGCATCACAATATACTACAAATGATTCTTCAGGATTAGGTGATATCAAAATTGGAGTCGTCGTCAATTTCTTCTTTAGCTCAGTAAAACTTTCCTCACACTGGATATCCCACACAAACGCTTTGCCTTTAAAAGTCAGTCGAGTCAATGGAAGTGATAACTTAGAAAATCCTTCAATGAATCTTCTATAATAACCAACCAAGCCTAAAAAGCTTCTAATCTCTGTAACCGACTTTGAAGTCTTCCAATGCAAAACCGCATCTACCTTGGATAGATCTACAGCAATACCATCGCCTGAGATAACATGACCAAGAAAAATAACTTTCTCTAACCATAACTCACATTTTGACAGCTTCGCATATAGCCTCTTCTCTTTCAATACTTGCAATACAATTCTCAAGTGCTCAGCATGTTCTTCCTCTGATTTTGAATATATCAAAATATCATCAATGAATATGAAATCAATCTAAGTAAGTGAGTAAGATACGATTCATATACTCCATAGACACCCCTGACACATTTGTAACACTGAATGGCATCACTGAATACTCATAATGTCCATACCGAGTTCTGAAAGTTATCTTCTGAATATCGTCATCTTTGACTCGAATCTGGTGATAGCCTAATCTCAAGTCAATCTTACTAAATACACGTGCACCCACCATTTGATCCATCAAGTCATCTATTCTCGAAAGTGGATACTTATTTTTTATTTTTAGTTAATTCAATTGTTGGTAATCAACACAAAGTCTCATACTACCATCCTTATTTTTCACTAGCAACATTGGAGCTACCCAAGGTGATACACTTGGCCTAACCAATTTCTTTTCAAGAAAGTCTTTTATTTGCTTTTTCAGTTATGCTAATTCAGATGTGGACATCTTGTAGGGTGCCATAGAAACGGGTCTAGTACCAGGAACAAGATCAATAGAAAACTCCATTTCTCTCTATGGTGGCACATCTGAATATCATCTGGGAAAACTTCAGGAAAATTATGCACTACCTGCAACTCATCAATTGTAGCTTGATTCTCAATAGATAAGGATGCCATCAAAGAAAGTACTTGAGCTTCATCTTATATCAATTTATTCAACTGCCTAGCAGATAAGAATCCAGCTTCCCTTTCTTCATCAGGAGTAGAAAACCGCACATATTTGTTGTAACAGTTAATCTGAACATAATTGTACTACAACCGGTTCATGCCTAGAATCACGTCTATACCACTCAACAATAAGCAAACTAAATCCACAACAAAGCCTCTGTCAAAGATTGACAAAGGACACTTTTAACATACAAGAGAAGTAGTCAGCAATCCATTAGCTGGAGTGTTGACAATCATCTCTCCATTCATAGAAGATAATATAAGACCCAACTTATTCACAGTCAGCAGTAATAAAATAATGGGTGGAACCAATATCAATAATAGTAATTAAAAGAGTATTATTAATGGAACATATACCTTTGATCAGACGGTCTTTACTGGATGTCTGAGTTCCGGATAAAGCAAACACCTTCCCACCAGATTGAGCTTTCTTTGGTTTTTGACATTGTGTACTAATATGTCCTTCTTCGCTGCAATTGAAACATATCACTACTTTGTGTCTACAATCATCTATTTCAGGTCTAACTTTACCATAATGGAAACACCTCTTCACTTTCCCAATACACACATTACTTTGATGACCTTCTTTTCCATATAAGAAACATATGACATCAGTAGGAGCACCTCCCCCACTCGTCCTCTTACCATCAACAACTCTTTGTTTGCCTTTGTCAACTAGAGCATTGTAAGCCTTCCCACGATTTGATTGTAGCTTGCCTCTCCTATCATTTATGATCTTATAATGAGCCTTACTATCCTCCTCATAAATTCTACAACTATTCACCAAATCCGGAAATTTACGAATCTGCTGATATCCAATAGCCCGTTTGATTTCTGGATACAACCTATTTTCAAACTTAATGCACTTTGAGAATTCAGCAGTTGCCTCGCTGTTGTGAGGGTAGAACTTTGCCAGCTCCATGAACTTAGCATCATAATTAGTCATTGATAAATCTCCTTGTTTCAACTCCATAAATTCAATTTCCTTCTTTCCCCGAACATCTTCAGGAAAATACTTTCTCAGAAATTCTTTGCTGAACACAGCCCAAGTAATATCTTCATCTTCACCATCCAATCTCTGACGAGTGCTAGCCTACCATTCATTAGCTTCCTTTATCATCACACGTGTACCAAATCACACCTTTTGTGCCTCAGAATAGTCCATAACCCAAAAGATCCTCTCAATTTCCTTGAGCCAATTCTACGCTCCTTCAGCACCATACCTACCCTTGAACGTAGGCGGATGGTTCCTTTGGAATGTCTCCAAAACACAAGATTCATCATTTCCACCATCATTAGGCTGATGTTGCACAACTTGAGCTATAGCCTGCAAAGCAACAACAATAACATCATCGTTTATTCTAGCCATTTCTCTGTTTTAACACTATAACATCAAACAATGGTTAGATGAAACACATCGACAATATTCAACCGTCACAATACACTAATGACTCAAAAAACTGGTCGGACGGACCGACTTGCTCTGATACCAATTGTAACACCCCACTTTTCAAATTATATAATGATAATAAAACATACGAAATATATCAGAGTACACAAGTAGGATGTCACATCTTTCAAAAACTCACATAGTTTCAAGTCACTTTATTACTTAATTTCATATAAAAATCAACTCAATAGCGGAATAATCAAATTGATTCACTTTCATGGCACTAAGTCTGCAACAACAATAAAAAAACTCCACAAAATTTCGTGGTCCAACATAAGTATAAAGGTAAGATACATAACAAATAAAAAAATGTAAAAACATAGAAAATTCTCAAATCTCGTGTTACGTATCAGAGCGACTCTTAAGACTCGATCAGATAGCACTCACTCTAAGCACTACTCGCATATCTGATTATCTATACTCCTAGAGGAACACAGACACAACAACAGAAAAGGGGTGAGAATTACATTCAATAAATATACGGTGAATATCACATGCTAAGGAGTAGTAATTCACACCATTCATACAATTCACAGGTCATTCACTACTTTACATCACCAAAAATCATCTACGTAACACATCATCAAATCATTAAAAATACAATGCAATGAGACTAACACTGAATCACTGCATGTGGTACCAACATGGCATAAGCCCCCAACATATTTCCCAATAGGGAAGCAACAAGGCATAAGCCCTCAACATAACGCCATTGCAGGCCAATAACAGATCATAAGTTCTCACTAATGCATACATGCAATACCAAAATGCAACAACATAGTTACACAACCCCAGGGCATAAGCCCACAAAGTTTGCCAATACGGCCACCAACATCATTATCATCATGCAATATATTTAAGCAAATAATCCATACATCTTCATAAAACATCATCACGTTACACCATATAATTAGCATCATGCATCATACGAAATTCATACAAAGTTCCACGTTTAATCCAATTTCCATTATTACTAGCCTTCCTATATCTGCATACGTCATACTAGTCATTACAGACCAAAAGAAACTACATTGCACGTGAAAACGGGAAATAAATCGTGAAAACAAGAATTTCTGCACCTCAGCCTGCCCATACGCGTATAGCCTCACTCCATTTCCCATCTCATGTATATCATAAGCATAGGGCCTCAGAGCCCAAGTCTCATACACATATCGTACACATATGACCAGAGGCGATTTCCCCCCAGAACCTCTTTAAACCTCCCATATGTGTAATGGATGTCCCATACGCGTATGGATCCATCTCATACGTGTATCATATGAGTTTCGGTAAAAGGCCACGTTGGCTTGGGGACAGGGCGCGTACCATACAAGTGCGGCCCCTTGGAACATCCACCATACGCGTATGGTCTCCCTCATACTCGTATGGACAGTCTGCTACAACAAAAATTATGTTTTAGCACCAGTATAATTTCTGCTCATTTGGGGCACTTCTAGGCCCCTAATTTTGATCCAAAATGGTATTTTTACACATAATAACTTATAGTCTCAATCCAATTTCGTTATTCACTTAACCTACATCAATTTCCTACATCAAAACTCCTTTTGCATCATCTCTCTAGATCTACCTGTTCAGAATTGAGATTTTCATGGAACAACACCATATTAACAATAATCATCAGTAATAATCACACCATTGGTATCAATTTAACCACAACATCACATGGATTCACATAGAGATTGAAATTTTGGTATATCATACTTCAGATGTCCTATGACATGTTGGGACATCTTATCCGACTTAAAACGGATAGGCAAGGTATAAATATACAAAACAATACTGAAAAGAATAAACAACACACATAATTGTTAACCCAGTTCGGAGCAACTCTCCTACTCTGGAGGCATACTAAGCCAGGGATAAAGTTCACTATAGTAGTATCAATTCAAAGTTAAACTCCCTTATTTATAACTTCTCACCTAATCACTACTCGTGCTAACTTTCTATCTAAGACTCGCCTAAATATGAGGCCCTCCTCAACTCCCTCATCAATCACAGGCAGCGATTGGATCAAAACAAGAAGGCAACACTTTCATGACACAAAACCAAAAGACACACTTCCATGACAATACCTAACCAAGACTCTTGACTGAGAACACAACTTGGAGTTGCTTACAAGCTTCCTCCAAGAATAATATTATTTCTTGCTTAAAAGCTTCAAGGAGAATAATAATAAAGATTACAACTCAGTAACACAATCCAACTCACAACCTGAGTGGATCACATAAACCAACTCTCCTAGAGAGTGGCACAGACTCAGCCCTGATTTGGATAATTTTTCAGCTTTTGGATTCTTATTTGTAAGCTATTTTGCTTAGTGGTTTGCAATTGTCATCCCTATTTTGTGAATCACTTTAAGACTCTCTAGTAACCTCAATTTATTATAGTGGAACTATTTCTTTAGTCTGGATGACTCGTGGCTTTTACTCTCATATTGAGGAGTTTTCCACGTTAAAAATATCGATATTCTTTTTGTGCCTTTATTTATTCGATTTGTTGTCTTATATTTGTTATTGATCATCAAAATTCCTATAAGTGAAGGGAATTTTATATCTACTATATATTATTCTGTTATTTTATTTTAATTTTCCATCAGTTTGAACATAATGAATGAATCCAATGCCAATCCAAGCAAGTTTAACTTGCATCTTTTGAATGAAAATGACCATGAACTTGATGATATACTTTTTTTAATTTGGAAAATGTAGTCAAATATAAGTCAACTTTGGATGACATAGAATGATGGTTGATATTTTTATAAGTTAAGACACCTTATTTGAATGGTGAAAATAACTTGTGTAAGAAGAAATTAAATGAAATTCATTTTGAAATTTTAATGTTCACTCACGTTCAAATTGGTCTTTTTCATTTTCGATTCAAGATGAATATTGTGATGATAAACATGCAATTTAA
The DNA here is from genome assembly GCA_948472305.1 of Vicia faba. Classification (NCBI taxonomy): domain Eukaryota; kingdom Viridiplantae; phylum Streptophyta; class Magnoliopsida; order Fabales; family Fabaceae; genus Vicia; species Vicia faba. The sequence continues at coordinate 1,010,810,912 of OX451738.1, forward strand.
CCTTTTTTAGCAATTCCATTTTTCTTTTTGATTTTTTTTTCAAATATGATGTAATTTTAAACCAACTAAGAGTTGACTCTTTTTGTTGGCTTTTCAAACAATTTATAAAACAAGAAACAAATATCATGGCTTAAGAAAACCAATTAAATGGTGCATAAACGATAAAATATGCTAAAAAGTGATTTGATGAATTAGGGCAAAATAATCAAAAGTTAACTTTAGTCGACTTTTGGAATTATGTTTGAAGAAAAGCATGTAATGATATGCAAAAGATGCAAATACCATGAGGAATGAATGAGGTTGTAAGGGTTAAAATTAAGGTATGATAAGTCATATCCAGTCCTACCGGATCGAAAGCCGCAAACCACCATAAATAAGTAATCATTTTGTTTTAAATAAAATTTATAATTTTCTCATATATTAATATAATATTGATTATGTATTTTAGTTTCTTTTTATTATAGTAATTTGTTGGAAAAATGACAAAAAGAATTCTATGTATGCGGAAGCATACCCATGTAAAAATTTAAAAATAAAATTTATAAATTTATTATTTAATTTGTAATTTTAATAGGGACATAATTATAAACCTTCTCGTACAATTATAATATTTAAAAGAAAATGGAAAACTCTAGAAACTGCAATTTCTCAACTATAATTTTTGAACTGTAAAATTGTAAATTTTCTCTCAACTACAATTTTGATTGATCACTGTGAGGATGAAGCATTCACATTAGGTCAAAGACTCTCTCAAACAAGTGAGAGAGACATCATATATTCACCTAAAACTCTAAGGAAATGGATGTATAATTCATGTCACTTATAAAGTGTTCAACCTCTACTTTTTCAAATAATATGGGACTTATATAACTCACACTTGTTTTTCAATAAATATTTGGACAGAAAAATTATAAATCATCTCTAAATCCCCATTGTACTCACACAGATATATTTTACTGCGGTGAATAAACTCAAATTAACTATCTATATTTATAATATTATTCCAATTCTATTTGCTTCATACTACTCGATGTGGAGTTTGGATAAATATACAATTTGACCCAACAAATTCTCCCATCATCCAAAGTCTCACATATCTTCACTTTGTCATCAATTTCATCTTCAAATCCTTTAAGATCATTATAATGAGTAGTCACATTTATAAAATTATTACTCTTCAATCTTTTCGTCTTCTCCCTCCCTTATTTCTTCCTCCATTGATCAGAATTTTTGTTACTCTTCTTTTGTTGTTTGATCAGAATTTTTGTTTCTCGTCCTTTCTCCCTTGATCGAAACCTTAGCTTTGATATCAATTGTTTAGAAAATAACTAAAAAACAAAAATCTAACTTGTAATTTTTACAAGAAAAAATTACAAATTCTCTCATACGATTGTAATTTTTAGGAGAAAATTATAAACCTTCAAAATTGTAATTTTTGAAGGGAAAAATTGCAAACTCTCTCTCAACTATAATTTTTAGACAGAAAAATTGCAAACTCTTTCTCAAATATAATTTTTGAACAGAAAAATTTCAAACTCTCTCTGAACTACAATTTTTAGACGAAAAAATTGCAAACGATTTCTAAATCCTATTACACTCACAAGGCTACAATTTGTCGTGGTGAATAAACACAAACCAACTCTTTATATTTATAATAATACTCCTATTTCATTTTCTTTTTAATACCCGATGTAAGACTTTGATGAATATCTTATTTCATCCAAAATAATTTAACATCATTTTATTTTGATTTTTTATATTTTATAGTGAATTCAACAAGTAAATTCTTTTATATTTACATTATATAAAAGATGACAACATAAATGGATCATTACATTGAACGGATAAGACAAGAAAATAATCTATAAAGCACAGACACCTCTAGAAGTAGTGTGTCAGGGTGTCTGACACACGTCAGTGTCTGACACTTGTATGATACTCATACGACATGTGTAAAAAAAGTCCAAAAATTTAATAAAAGTCAAACAAGTGTCTATAAATAAATGGTTTTTTTTAGTTCGACACTTTTTAAATCGATGTCCAACACCAGTTTGACATTCATACAACACATATCAGACAATTTTTGTTAGAACAAGATTTGGTTCTGCAATATTATCTCGGAGTATTGATGATAACAAATAAGTATATTTGTATGAATAATTTTGATACTCTAATAATTGTTATTTGAGTATCTAACAAACAGGTTCTACTTATGATGAATGGCGTGGCCAAGACATTAGAAGAGACAAGTACCGCTTCTGCGCTACACAAGTTCTGATGAACAGTAGCAAGACACTCTAGAAGACTCTAAAGTGTAGGCTTTGATATGTTTTAAAGAAACCAGTTAGAAGATCTGAAGACAGAAGTTCTACCGAAGTCCAGATGCTAAAGACTCGTGTTTCTGAAGACAACATGTTCTAAAGAAATCAGTCAAAAGATCTGAAGACAGAAGTTCCACTGAAGTCTAGATGCTAAAGACTCATGTTTCTAAAGATAACATGTTCTAAAGAAACCATTCAAAAGATCTGAAGACAAAAAATCTACTGAAGTCCAGATGCTAGAGACTCAAGTTTCTAAAGACCCATGGTTCTAAGAAAAGGGTTCTAAAGACCAAGTGTTGAAGACTCTGAAGGCAGCAGTTCTAAAGACTTTGAAGACTTGAAGTTCTGAAAACCTAAGGTTCTAAGAAAAGGATTCTAAAGACCAAGTGCTAAAGACTCTGAAGACAGAAGTTCTAAAGACTCTGAAGACTTGAAGTTCTGAAGACTCAAGGTTCTATAAAAGGTTCTCAAGACCAAGTGCTGAAGAATCTGAAGAAGCAGTTTTGAAGACTCTGAATACTTGGAGTTCTGATGATCTTAATGTTATATTCTCTCTTCTAAGCCATGCTCGCGGAAACCTCTAAAGTGTAGAAGGAAATAAGATAACATTAATGTGGTACAATAGTACATGGTACAATAAAAAACGTTTCATTCCACTTCCATGAAAGGAAGGACATGTTGCACCATCTTGTCCCCCACGTGATTCAAGCCGCCAAAGATTCTGAAAATTCCAAAAATACCCTCCAACGATTATAATATTTTATTAGCTATATAAAGGTGTAAAGACTAAGAGAGAAAGCAAAAGTAAAATTCATTGATTGTCCATGCACAAGTGTTGTTCAAAGATTTCATATTTTTTTTAGTCTATTGTTATTAAAATCTGTTTACAAATCAGCTTGTGTAGAAGCATTTTCATTGTAATGAATTATTCAAACAGTTTTTTGATTGTTCCTTCAGAGACCAGTTAGGTCATAATTCCTGAGAAGTTTAAGACTCATTTGTCTTAAAGATTGTTCCTTGAGAGACCATTTAGGTCAGTATTCTTGAGAAGTTTAAGACTTGTATGTCTTAAAGATTGTTCCTTAACAGACCAGTTAGATCAGTATTCTTGAGAAGCTTAGACTTGTGTGTCTTAAATATTGTTCCTTAAGAGATCGATTAGATCAGTATTATTGAGAAGTCTAGGACTAGTGTGTCTTATAGATTGATAGTTAGTCATATATAGTTGGTGTGTGCAAGTGTAATAATCTTGTTTTGATTATTGGATTAAGACCTCATTTGAGAGAGGCGAAATCACCTTGATGGGTGGACTAGACTAGCTTGATAATTTTCAAGATGAACCTCAGAAGAGGGTAAAATCAATTGCTCTAAAGTCTAAGTCTGGAAATTCCAAGGCTTATCAAGCTAAGGAAGAGTAGAAGGATAAATGTTCTTACTCTATTTATTTTAACTTTTTATGATTATATGAACAAAATTGTGTCATCAAAATACATAGTTTTGTCATCATTAAAAGGGGGAGATTGTTAGAAAAAGATTTGGTTCTGCAATAATATCTCTAAATTTTGATGATAAAAAATAAGTATGTTAGTATGAACAATTTTGATACTATAATGTTTGTTATTTTTTACTACCTAACAAACAGGTTTTGCTTCTGATGAATGGCATGACCAAGACATTAGAAAAGACAAGTTTTGCTTCTGCGTCACACAAGTTCTGATAAACAGTAGCGAGGCACTCCAGAAGACTCCAAAGTGTAGGCTATGATATGTTCTAAAGAAACCAGTCATAAGATCTGAAGATAGAATTTCTACTAAAGTCCAGATGTTAAAGACTCATGTTTCTGAAGACAACATGTTCTAAAGAAACCCGTCAGAAGATATGAAGACAGAAGTTCTTCTGGTGTCCAGATGCTAAAGACTCATGTTTCTAAAGACAACGTATTCTAAAGAAACCATTCAGAAGATCTGAAGACAGAAGTTCTACTAAAGTCCATATGCTAAAGACTAAAGTTTCTAAAGACTCCCGGTTCTAAGAAAAGGGTTCTAAAGACTAAGTGTTGAAGACTTTGAAGATAGAAGTTCTAAAAACTCTGGAGAATTGAAGTTCTGAAAACCCAAAGTTTTAAGAAAAGGGTTTTAAAGACCAAGGGCTAAAGACTCTGAAGACAGAAGTTCTAAAGACTCTAAAGACTTGAAATTCTAAAGATCCAAAGTTCTAGAAAAGGTTCTCAAGACCAAATACTGAAGACTCTGAAGATGCAGTTCTGAAGACTCTGAAGACTTGAAGTTTTGATGACCTTAATGTTATGTTCTCTCTTCTAAACTCATGCTCGTAAAAGCCTCTAAAGTGTAGAAGGAAAGAAGATAACATTAATGTGGTACAATAGTACATGGTACAATAAAAAACGTTTCATTCCACTACCATGAAAGGAAGGACGCATTGCACGATCTTGTCCCCCACGTGATTCAAGCCACCAAATATTTTGGAAATTCCATAAATACCCTCCAATGATTATGATATTTTATTGGCTATATAAAAGCTCGAAGACTGAGAGAGAAAGAAAAAGGAAAATTCACTGATTATCCACGCACAAGTGTTGTTCAAAGCTTTCATATTTTTTAGTCTATTGTTCTTAAAATCTGTTTACAAATCAGCTTGTGTAGAAGCATTTTCATTGTAAGCGAATTATTTAGACAGTTGTTTGATTGTTCCATGAGTGACCAGTTAGGTCAGAATTCTTGAGAAGTTTAAGACTTGTGTGTCTTAAAGATTGTTCCTTGAGAGACCAGTTAGGCCAGTACTCTTGAGAAGTTTAAGACTTTTGTGTCCTACGGATTATTCCTTAAGAGACCAGTTAGGTCACTATTCTTGAGAAGTTTAAGACTTGTGTGTCTTAAAGATTATTTCTTAAGAGACCAGTTAGGTCAGTATTCTTGAGAAGTCTAGAACAAGTGTGTCTTAGAGATCTATAGTTAGTCACATACAATTGGTGTGTGCAAGTGTAATAATCTTGTTTTGATTATTGGATTAAGACCTCGTTTGAGAGAGGCGAAATCACCTTGACGGGTGGACTAGACTAGCTTGATATTTTCAAGTGAACTAGTATAAACATAACTTGTTATTTCCTTCTTACATCTTATCACTATTATCACTAAGTGAAGTAACTTGTTACGGTCTCAAGGGGATTTTAAAAGAAAAAGTTTTTGGTTTAATACCCAATTCAAACTCCCTATTTCTTGTGTTTTTTACACCTTTAATTTAGACTAGTGTTTAAAAAATAATTTGTTTTTTTCTTTCCTTCAATACACATTATGCATTTTTTAAGACAAATCTCACACATCTAAAAGGGCTAAATATGTATTGAAGCAAAGTTATCAATATAAATTTTAAAAAAATCGATTAGGATATTTTAACTCTTTTAGTAATAGATGAATAAATGAAGTTAAAATACTATAGCATATGTAGCGCTGTCGATTACCTGTGTTTTTTGACATTATTTGTGTTAGAGTGTTTATGTCGTGTCGTGTCTCAGAGTCCGAGTTAGAATCTGTACTTCGTAGAAGATAGTACTTTCGCCCATAATCTTAAAGGGTACTAAGATTCATGAGTACTCTAACTTAGGGCTGGACAATCGATCGATTTATGTCGATTTCAGACCCAAACTTACATCTGACGCAAACCACGGTTGTATTTTTAAGACTCAATTCCGACCGATAAAATTTTGGTTTTCGACAGATTCAATTAAATTAATTTGTCGAATAAATCAGATCGATTTAGTCGATTTAATATTTATTAAGTAAATCTATAAAAATTACTACTCATCTTCCATAAAATTCACAAACATTTATGTTTTAGTTTTGATTTTTTTAAATATCAAATTTTTAAAATACCCTAAAGAAAAACTAGTATTTATCAATGAATTTTTTTAATTATTACATCATAATATTATCCATATTATTTATTATTAATTTAATCATTATCATACTTTAAACTAAAAATTAAATAATTTTTAAAATTATATATTATATTTATATTCTTGTAAGTATACAACGTCATATCTAAATAATAATAATAATAATAATAATAATAATAATAATAATAATAATAATAATAATAATAATAATTTAATAATATTATAAATCTTATTTTTATATTAAATTAAATTCATAAAGTAATTAAAATAAATAAATATAAATATTAAATAAGTTAGGTCGGTTTGATTTTTGACTGTCTAAAATAATAATCTGAGTCTCAGTGAATACTATATATTCTCACTTATAGATATTAATTAAACAAATAAATAAATCCAATACTCAATCCGATTCCATATATTCACGCAAAAAAAGATAAAATATTGATCAATTTCACGATTCAAATTTTTCCACTCACACCGTGACTTACACGTCCAAATGTGACATCACATTGTTCCCATCACAAATATTTCTCAAAAGGAGTTCCAAAGACAAACTAAGTAAATGAATCCACCGTAAGAACACGTAGCTCGTCTTGTCTTAAGTCAAAAAAATTCAAAGTCTAATCCTAGCTACACGACACATTTCCACCAACCTCTTGCTAAAGATAGGTCATTCACATCATCGAAAAATCATCAAAAAAAAATGAATACGGGTTTTATTTTGGTTATACTGACATTGCTCTGTGCAGGAGGAGGTTCAGCACAATCAAGTTGCATGAATGCGATTGTGAGTATGTCATCATGCCTCGACTACGTCACTGGGAAATCTTCAACTCCATCTTCAGAGTGTTGTTTACGATTTGCAAATGTCGTGAGATCACAGCCACAATGCCTCTGTCAAGTTGTTGAGGATGGAGGAGAATCATTGGGGATCAAAGTGAATCAAACTCAAACTCCTGCTTTGCCTGAAGCTTGCAAAGTGTCCACCCCACCCGCCCGTCTATGCAAAAGTAAGTCACAATATCAATATCAATATGAACGTGTCAGTGTCGGTGTTATGTCTATGTCTCTTAATATATTTATATTAATTTGAGTTTTGTGTGTGGAGGTCTGACCATGGCAAAGAAAATGAATGTTGCACGAACAACTCTCATGGTCGGCGGGGATTTAGAGAGAGTGTGTGAGAAAAAAAGGAAATTGGAGGCGAACTCTTGGAGATGTTCTCATGTTATGGTTTCTAAGGCATCATTAGCATATTTCTTATAAGCATCTATTTTATTATTAGAAGCATAAATGTGAGGTTCTTGTTTGAGAATCGGTGTCTCGAAGACATATAATATTTTTTATTTATTTTTGAGGACAATTCTCAAATTTCATTGTTAATTCAAATATTTGTCTTAAATAATTTTTTCTTATCAATAATTGATCGCAAAATATTGTGTGAAGTGTTTGGTGAAAGATAATTTACATTTCAAAAATTAAGTTATAAGTATCATTGAACTAAATTTTTAACTATTTTTGCGCTTCTACTACTTTACTCAAATCAAATGATCAATCTTCAACATTGAAAGATTAAAGGCTGTCAGAAATTTTTAGGATTTGTTTGAAAGTTTGTAGAACAAGGGAGGGGAGGACTTTGAAAAAAGTGAAAGATTGAGTGAAAAGAATAAAAGAATTTAGATGAGGGGAGTTTTGGAGGGTTTGTTTTTATTCATAAACTAAAATCTTTCTGATTTGAGAGAACGAAAAAATTACATTGGAGGAGGGGTTTGGAGGGTTTTTGAGAGTTTAAACAAATTGTTCAAATATAATTTATCCTGTTATAGTATTTCAAAAATTAAAAATATGTTAATGATAAGAATTTTTTATCATTCTATACAAAATCATTTTTTCAAAAAATGTTAAGGAGTTCTCTCTATATTTTTTTAAAAATTGATTATTGAAGTCCTCTTGTCCCCTTCTCTCCAAACTTCTAAACAAAGTCTTAGGGTTTGTTATGAGTTTTAGAGTTAGCTCACGTAGGGAGGTGAAAATCTTTGTGTGTGTAGTATATGTGTAAGTATGAGATTGTCCCCTCTTACCCCTAGGGTTAGAGTATTTATATGAGGTTTTTGGCTTGGATCCCATACGCTCAGGAAGTAAAAACCACTTCTGAGAGAACGTGGTATTGGGTAAGAATATGGAGTAGAGGAACGGTCTAGAGGGAGTGAATAGACCCTTTTTAAAAAATTGACTGATTTTCAAAATGAAATATTAGAGTTTTTCAATGCAGAAGTCAAATAGGGAAAAATAGAATCCTTATGCTTGAATTGGAAATAAATCACGACTACAAGTGCACAATTAACAACTATCTTAGATTAATTAGAGATTATATCTAAAGAGTTATAAAATACAATGAATTTACACTTTGAAAATTACACGAGATGTGTTCTTAACAAAATAATAATTGCCATTGGATTCTAACACCATTAGTCACAGATTTTAATCAACACTAAAACTCAAATAGATTTTAATTCTAACAAAACCTGAACTTATGTAATAAATCTCTACCAACAAGAGTTAATGATAAACTACCCTAAGAAACGATTACCTAAACATGCAATAACCTATGAAAATAAAAATGCAAGAGAGAAAGAAAGAGTACACTGGTATGTATAGTGGTTCAGCTCTATCGTCCTCGCATGAGCCTAATCCATTCTCCAATAGTTTCTCATTGAAAGTAGTTCTTCCAATATCGTTTAACAAATATTACACGAGTTCATGCAATCACAAATAGCCATAATAATGCTGAGAAAATGAATCTCATATCAGGATCTTTACAACACCCATTTAAAAAGACTTTAGATGCAAGAATGAACAATCATAAGTATGTTAGAGATGAATGAGTAAAATAAAGAATGTAATAAGAAAACCAATAAACATGTGTAGAAAAATAGACAGACAATAATATAGACGGATACAAGAGTTATAGAGACATATCAATATAGTTAGTGAAGCTATGATTTGCTACAATAAAGTGTTAGTGAAAACAAAAAAAAAAGAAAAATAGAAAACAAAACTAAAATAGAAATCCCAATATATTTAAGACACGGGGGATCAAGGATTCCAAATTTCAGTTTTGTAAAAATGACAGCAAACTGATTTTTTGTACCAACGTATTAAAAAAAATCCCCTTTTTCAACATGATGTCTAAGAAAATGGTGTCATATTTCTATATGTTTAGCTCGTGAGTGAAGTACTGGATTCTCAGAGAGGCTTATCGCGCTAGTGTTATCGCACATGTTTGGAAATTTTTTAATTTCTTAGCACAATATGAAGCAACATAGCATTGCTCTTTCTACCGCCTAAGCTAAATATGTAGTTGTTGGTAGTTTTTATTCACAAGTATTATGGCTAAAGCAATAATTTCTAGATTTAGATTCAAAACTTGGTTGCATTTCAATTAAGTGCAATAACACTAGCGCAATAAGCCTCTCTCGGAAGAGTTTGAGATTCTAAATTCCCACATAACTTGAACCAATAACAAATATGGTTCTTGTTCCACTAACTCAACTAATTAACTTAAAACATAATGATCATACTCAAATACAAACACTTGAATTATACATGCTAAAACGAATGGATTCAAAACTTCATCCAAAGATGTATAATTGAATAGGGGACTCAATAAAAAATAATAAATGAAACAAAAGCTTAAGGGATAAGCAAAAAATCGTATTTGGGTTCTCTGCCTAAATGCATTAGAGACATGCAACTTCACGTAGGAGTGGACTATTAATCGCCTATTATTCATGAGAGCTTAGTTAATTTCACCTTGAATTTTTCCTTACCGTAGTAGACTAGGGACACATCACTTACCATATTATATTGCTTCGTGTGAGTTATCCAGGAAGTGGATGATGTGTTTGAGGAAGGTCGTCTCATCTAGTAACATGCAATCGATCTAGGAAATAGAATATCGACCCAGGAAGGCTTTTTGGGCATGAAATTACATCATTTGCCTCTCCCTCCACCCCCTTGTTGGCCCTTTACATATATACCAATACATAGTCTCTCAAGCATGAGGGCTTCGAAAGAGCGAAGTGATTTAATTTTGCTTTCCTTTTTTAGAACCACTCAGATGGAACCTTAAGTGGAGAAATTCATGACATATTTTAGTTGATTCTCTCATGTGAGACTTTTGTTCAGTCCCTCAAGCGAGATTTTAGTTGAATTCCATAGGAGAGAATTTAGTGGAGTCTCTCAGGCCAGACTTTAGTTTAGTCCCTCAACCGAGAATTTATTTGAGTCTCTCATGAGATACTTAAGTTGAGTGGTATATATGAGATATCTCTTATAAGAACAATATTGTTATTGGCCTTGGGGCGGAGAGGATCTTTTTCAATGCAATCCATCATTCTTATTTCCTTTTAAGGGTGACAAGGATCTTCTAATGAAAGTCTATCATTTATATTTCCTTTTTAAGGAAGAAATTATCTACTTGGGGAAGTTTAGCGTTTATATTTCCTTTTTGAGGCGACAAAGATTTTCAAGTGGAAATCTACCGTTTAAATTGATTGTGGAACCAAATAAACCTACTGCAAATAACAAATAAAGGTTTTTCAAAGAGATTCATACACCGAAACTCTCCTTTTTAACAAATAATTTACTATAATATCTTAGGTTAATCAAGTTCCAAATTTTGGGAATGATCGTCTATCTAACTCTTCGAGCTTGTAGGATCCACAGGATAGCTTCTAGTGTATGCGATATAATCCTTCCCGGTTTGGTTGTAATTTCTCCTGTTGGGAGGGAACAATGAGTTGTATCAACACCAGGTCACCTTCTTGCATTTCTATTTGTACTACCTTTGAGTTGCATCTTCTAACTATCCTTTTCTTGGCAGTGAACTCTCAGATTTAGGAAACATATGTTGTTTCTTCAATTAGGTTGGTGGCATATCTTGGCCCCGTCTTGTTTTCTCCTGCATTAAGGGTGTGTCAATTTCTACTGGAAACATGGAATTTTCTATGCATACTATTATACCCCAAAATTTTCCCTCTCACTTATCAATAATTTGCTCACAAGATCTCCTTGGGCTCAAGACTGCACTAGGGTTTGATCAACTCAAGGCACTTCCTTAGGTACTGATAACCAAAATCAGGGTTTGAGTTTGCACAAGGATTTTTTAACTATAAATGCTTCATATTACTTTCATGGACCATTATGGACCCCCAAGATTACTCATGTCAAGTTTCAAGCCTTGGATCACACTTTTGATCAATCAATTGAACATTGGACCTAAAAATCAGCTGTATTGGGGAAAAAGTCAACCATGACCTATTTACAGTCAAATCTCATAATTTTTTATCCACATCAATATGTTAAACTCATATGTATCATTTGATCAAGTTTGGACCACAATCCCTCAAGAAATTTGATCAAATCTCCAAAAGGGCTAAATGGTCAAAATTAGGGTTTTGACTGGGAAAGGGCAATTTCTGATTTTTTACCCAGCAAATGGTCAATTAGTTTAAGGCATGATATCAAGAGTCCAATTTCATCATTTTAACCTATTAACATGGTTTAAAACATTGCAAATCCATTGGGTTGACAGATGAATTTTGCAGTCAATTGATCAAAAGTCAACTGTATACTGAAAAGTCAAATTTTGACTTTTTGGTCAAATTCAAGTGCCAAAAATCATAATTCATCAAAACATGTTAAAATATGAAACTTATTCATCAAGAAATCAAAAAGTCAAGATTTCATTTTGAAAAGTCAAAATTTCTAAACTTGGAAATTTTTCTAAGTGTTGGAAATTTCATGTTTTTTCATAACTTTGAGCCAAAATTTCACCATGATGCAAGATGATTCAAGAGATACTTCCAACAGTAAAGTTGAAGATCTCCATTAAATCTACAACTTTGCTTCACACAACTTCTTCCAAAAGTGCTTGGATCTCCAATTTTGAAGTATTTTTCTTGAACTTCTATCTCATTTTGAGTTTGAACTTTCTGAAATATTTAGGTCAGAATTTGGTACTTTTAAAAATTATCATTCATCTTTGATTTATAGTTTATGATATTTATATGGTTGGATTCGTGTGACAAAATGGAGTAATTTTCATGTTTACATTTTTGCAGACAGTTGAGAAATGAGCAAGTTACAGATCCTTTGGCTGGAGGTTGAAGATGAAGTATAGTCAGGGCGTGTTTTGTGTTATGTATTTATCATTTCATACAAGTTAATGAATGTATAGCCACTCCAGTGGTAAAGTGCACGCCTGTTCACCCCATGGTTCTGGGTTCAAGCCCCAGCGTGACCATTTTGTTATTTTTACATTTTCTGACTCTTTTTTTTGTTCTTTTTTGGCAACATTTGGGCTCTTCATTGGACTTAGTTTATTTTTGCTCATGAATACTCTTTTGTTTACTAATGAACCCCCTTGAATTTTTATTTATTTTATTTTCTTTTTCTTTTTATTTATTAATATTAATATTAATATTTATTTTATTGACAAAAAAAAGATAAAAAAAAATATATTTTCATTTATACTATATATATTTATTTTATTTTCTAGACAAATACATCAAAAACATTTTTGTTACAAACTTAACTTTTTTTAATTAAATAGATTTAGGCTTATTTTATTTTCTTAAAATAAACATAGAATTTACACCTTTCCTAATTTAATTAATTTTCATACTATTTAGTTTAATGTTAAAATCTTCTTCATAAAACTTAAAAATATCTTCTCTTTTAAATTAAATTAGTTTATTTTTTTTAAGTATTTTTTTTAGTTCATTAGGTTAAGAAATAAAAACTTTTTTTAACAAGGACAAAACCAAATAAAATCCATTCTTTTTTTATTCATTACTTTATACATTATTCTTTTTCATATTTTGTACATTTATTTATTCAATTCAATATGGTTGTAATAGATTAATTATGGTTTAATTTCTTGCAATCCCCGTTTATACTTTGTACCCCCTTCCCACAAATCATGTAATAGCTTAGTATTTTTATCTTCCGCAATTTAAATGCTTCATATTCACATGTTAGTAATTAGGGTTTTGTATGGAAAGAATAAAATCAATCAAATAGAAAACCCTAATTCAAGACAAAAACAAGCATGAAAACAATACACTTGCACACAAGCACCCCTAGGGTAAAATCCACTTGGTTGCCTTACAAAATGGCCATATTACGCATGTGAGGTATCTTAGCAAAAACAAACGAATACAAGATCATAGTACCTCGATGAAGCTATCTAAGTTGCCTTACAAATGATCTTAGTTCCTAAAAGAGAATGCTAAGATGCCTTGCAACATTGCTAATCATGGTTATACGATGACCCACGCCCTTCCCATTTACATCCAAAGATAGGGTTACTTACCAAATCAGTGGTAAGATAACAATGTCAAAGGAAAAGGAAATGTACAAGAAAGACTTTTGAGTAGGTAGAATGCTCCTAATTACTTGCTCCATTTCAAAACAAACATCCTTACTATTTTTAAAACAATCACATACACTTTCAAACATCTTACAAAATTGAAAATATTTTCAAAAGATCAAACATCTTTGTATACATTCTTACGAACGATAATCATTACAAAGATTGCCTAAGCAACCTCCTCTTTATAAAATACTTTCAAAAAAATCACACAAAACATAATTTCAAACAAAAAAGCAAGTGATCTAGCAAGTAACTAAGAGCCCATGGAAAACCATGGATGAAAAGGGTGCTAATACCTTCCCTTTTCATAATCTACCCCCCGAACTCAAGAAACAATCTCAAAGGTCTTTCCTGTGCTTTTTCACCTTTCCTTTTGGATAAAACAAAAGTCGGTGGCGACTCTTGCTAACCGCAACATTTGCGATCAAACGCAAAACATTCAAGTCAGTTCTCCCACCGTATCACACATACCATTGTGAAGGGAGTCTCCTTGGTGGTTGAATGAGGGGTGGTATGATATGACAGCCACACTTTGTTAAGTTGTCCAGCCTAAAGTTTTTTGGCATCATCTAGATTCTTTTTTATCCCCTTTAATATCTCATTGTTTGCTTATTCCTTTCCCGTTGGATTGTGGATGGACAATGTTGTACCCCAAAATTTTCCCTCTAATTTTACTCAACAAATGTCATGTGAGGTCCCTAATTTGCTCAAGGTTGCCCAAGAGTTTACCAAACAAACTCTCTCCTAAGGCAGTATACCCCAAATTAGGGTTTCTATTTTCATCAAGATGGGTGGACCACAAAGGTCTCGTATTCTCTACATGGTCTTAATATGTTATCAAGACCCTACATGTCAAGTTTAATGCCTTGAATAAGAAGTTTGCTCAGTCAACTACTCAGATGCTTGAGAAATCGACTGTATTAGGTCAAAAGTCAATTGTGGCCCACATACAGTCAAACCTCAAGATTTTGGGTCAACATAAAATTTTTGAAGTGACTTCCATCATTTGATCAAGGTTTGATCATGATTCCTCAAGGAATGCTCCAAATTCATCAAAACCCAAAAGTTGCTAAATTAGGGTTTCTTAGTAAAAGTCAACCCAACTTTGACCAAGCATAACTTCTTCATACTTTATCACAAATTTTCCATCCAAAGCTAATTTTGAAGAGGATGCAATTCCCTACAATTAATCTTAATCCCACAAGTTCAAAATATGCACTCATCAAAAGATATGAATTTTTACATTATAGGTCCTTTTGAAAAGTCAACAAAAACACCTTTTGGGTCAAAGCTTCATACATGAACATGGAAGATCCAATTGAGATGAAACTAAAAGGGTTGTTTAGGGGACATCCTAAGCTTTCTAAGAAGTCCAAGAAAACCCTCTTAGGGTCAAAATTGAGAGAGTTGTGCATTGTCAAAGTTGGAAATTTTTGGAAAATTGTCAAAATTCAACATTGATCAAATTTGCATTTTTTCAAAAGGGGCCCATGTTTTCTTGCTTGAAACATGTTTCTAATAGGACCCACGACCCCGAACTTTTCCACCTATTATTTTATTACTTTTATCATTTATTGTGAATTTTTATTCATTTAAATCAAAATAAATCAAATTAAATGATAAAATAATGAAAACAAATCAAATCTTGGGATTTTTGTGCACATTTGGAGTCCATGTACAGCTAGCATGATGACCAATTCATGCAAGACTCATTAGGGTTGGAAAAGATTGGATTGAATCTTGTTTTAGAAAGATATCATACATGAATAAAATCAAATCACATTTTCATAATTCTCAAAGATATGATACAATTTTATTGACCTAATTCAGTCTACTATATGTATACAACAATTGCAGATCAAGAGAAGAGGGTTAGCATACGTAGGAAGCAAGAACAAAAACTCAAAAATTGGATAAAAAGTGTGCACTTTATTTCTATCCTAGAGGACGATTCCAGGCGATTGAAGGACTCTAATCACTTCATGGCCATCTCCAGAAGCCAACAACATCATTTGCAGCCTTCAAAACATCAAGAATCATCGCCTAGACACATCACGGTTTGCCAATTTTCTCAAATTCGATTATTACAATTTACGCATCATTAGCACCTTTAATTTTTATATTTGTGATCATCATCATATTTTCAAGCTGACCACATAGTTTAATTGTGTTTTTGGGACCTTTACACGCATCTGCCATGGTTAGGGTTTCTACATGAATTTTAGGGTCTTTGTGTACAGGAAAAATTGGGCCATGAATCAAGTACCATGATGCTCGTGAGGCCAAGACGAGTTGATTGGTACCATCACAATTAATTTATCATGCTCGTATGAAAATTTTGAATTTTGCAGGGTTGTAGTTACAGCAAAACGTCCGTAGGTACAAGTCTTTTATCTAAAACGACGGTTGCAGCGAAGAAGATGATGCGTGGCAGCCCATGGCTGGCTGATTTGAATTTTTCGCGCTTTTTCTGAATCCATTATTTTGTTTTTCTTATTATGTTTTGTTTTCATTATACAAACAAATTAACTAAGTAGTGCAGCTGGCAACGCATTGTTGGTGGGGAGTATGAGGACCTGGGTTCGATCCCAGGTCCCAACAATTTCCTTGTATTATTTTTTCTTATGTAATTAGGTGTACCACGCTCTCAACCATCCACCATGCGCTAGCAATTCCTGACCATTAGATGCACTGTTGGCCAGATCTAACGTTTCCTTCCTGAATGTCCTTGGTGCTCCTCAAGTCAACGCTTGCACAAGATCCAGCATGGCTGACTGGGCTTGGAGCTTAATGGGCTTGGAAATTCAATTCCATACCCCCCTTTCAGCTAGAATACAGGCCCATTTGGTTATTTTTTTTATTATTTTCTTTAATTTCTTTTCTTTATTTCTTTTCCTTTTTTAATTAATACAAAAATTATTTTTATTAAATTAAACACACCCAAAAATCACAAAAAAGATCTCTTTTTCTTAATAAATATTTTTGAATTAATTAGTTTAATTAATTTAGGGCAATTTAATCTTCTTTTTATAATGAAAAAAATTAGAATTAGGGTTTTAGATTTGTGCATAACTTAATTAATTTTCTTTAAAATACATTAAAGATCATTTTTTTTCATAAATATCTATTTCTTTAATTAATTAATTTAGTTAGAAAATTAGATTAATTTAATTTCTTTCATAATTTAAAAACAATTAGAAATTAGGTTTAATTAATTTGAAATTAAATATTTTCTCAAATAAAACCCAAACAAATCTTTTCTCTCAATTAGGGTTTTAGATTATTTCAATCGTCCTCGCATTTAATTTGCTGCGCGCTTGTTAATTATTTGTCCATTATTTTGTAACTGCTCAGGGTTTGTAATAGTTAACCTAGGGTTTTTATTTACTGTTTAAATCCCCAATTTTTGGCTATGTAATTAATCCCCCTCCCCGAAGCCTTGTAATAGCTAGGTTTATTTTTCTCACTTTAAACTTCCGCAATCTTTAACTGTCTAGATGCATGGCTAATAGGATTGTATGAAAAGAATGCTTGAAAATTAAAACGGTAGATCACCTAATGTGAAAAGACTAAATAACTGAAAAAGTTCACATGCACATGTTCACTCCTAAGGTTTGCCTTACTCTGGTTGCCTTCGGTAAACAATCATTAAGCATAGGAGATTTTAGTGGTTGCCCTCCAGTCTAAAAGATCAAAATGTTGCCTCGGAAATGTTGCCTCGAAAAGATCTTAAGACTCTAGGGTTACTACTAAAGTTTTCTAACTATTGCTTTGGTGATTGTTCTTGTCCCTTTCGAATGTCCCTTACAAATCCAACTACGGTTCTACCTACTCCTTAATAGTAGGGTAGCACCGTCTAAAGTAAATATAACGAACAATCTTTTTTCGAGTAGGTAGAATCTTAAGTACGTGCTCAATTAAAACTTTTCACACCAACACCTTTAAAAACAAATTTTCAAAACAAACTTCGTCACATTCTTGAGGACTGATACAAGGGTTATTACGAAGTAAAAAAAATTTCAAGATAAACACACATAAGTAATTTGAAAAATGAGCAAGTACCTAAGAGCCCGTAGATAACTATAGATAGAAAGGGTGCTAACACCTTCCCTTTCTATAATCTACCCCCCGTACTCAGAATATTCTCTAAAAAAGGTTTTTTCTGTTCTTTTTCCTTTTCCATGATTGGATGAAATAAAAGTCGATGGCGACTCTTGCTTACCGCGAAATTTTGCGAACAAAAAACGCGAAACACAAACCAGTATTAAACAGTCGGTTCTGCCACCGTATCACAGAACTGGCGACTTTGCTGGGGACTAAAATAAAGTGGGGTTTACCCTAGTATCTAGGTCATTAAATTACTTCTCTTGATTCTCTTAATTGCTTTACTTTTGAGGGTTTTGTTTGCGGTTACTATAGATCCTACACCCGGATATGGGGGCACTCATTAGGTAAACAGCAATAGATCATGGAGATTGTATGGCGTAGACCGATATGGTTTAAGCGATGGCTGTGTTAGTGTGGCACTTTGGTTGGTACCGGTATCTTTCGTGGGGAAACGAGGAGAATACGGGGCCGCTGCGTGGTGTCGTGAAGCACTAACGGACCTTAGAACCTTAGTTGAACAAACTTTGCCATTAGAAAGTAGTGAGATAGCCAGCCTCGGTGTAGAGCTGAGAACTGGTTGATACTCGATGCTACACTCATTGAGATCAGACTTTAGGGATATTTTGGCTGCAAGAAAAGATTGAGAGCTGAAACAATGCCCGATAAAGGATGGTTAGTGATATTGAGAATCTCCAGAACCCGGTTACTTTTTAGGACAGGTTTGAACCAACTAAACATCAAGAGGGTACTACCTTTAACTTCATGCAAGCCTTAAACCTAAGGACTTGGTGTAAATTGATTGTGTTTGCTATACCTGTGTTTGTTATACCTGTGGTTTATCATGACATCATGCATCATAACATGGCATCCATTCTTATTGTACTAACCATTTCAAAGACCAAGGGAATATATCTTTGTTCTGTTTTGCAGATCATGGCTTCCGTTCATAGAAACACTATCCGAATCAGCTTTGTGAAGATACCTTCCCAACTCAAATAGCTAGCATCAAGGGTTTCTGAAACTTCCGCGTTCACTAAGATACATGGTCAACTTCTCAACCTGGTTACTTCAAACTTTGATGAAAAGATGATGAGTGTACTCTTTTAGTTCATTGATCCCAAGAACCACTGCTTCACCTTTCCAGACTATCAGTTGGTGCCTACCTTAGAAGAATTCTCTCAACTATTGGATATACCCATTCTTGAACAGGTACCCTTCACAGGCCTAGAAGAAGTTCCTAAGCCAAAAGTCATTTCCTCAGCTTTACATCTGAAATGGGCCAACGTGGTATCCAGTTGGGAAACGAGAAGCGGAGTTAAGGGTTTTCTAGCTATGTTTCTGATAGATAAAGCCCATATGTTTTGGGATGATATGGATTTTCAGGCTTTTGAGGAGGTATTGGCTCTTCTTATCTATGGTTTAGTTCTCTTCCCTAATCCTGACTCATTCGTAGATGTGAATGCTATCAAGATCTTTCTCTCTCACAACCCAGTGCCTACTTTGCTCGAAGATATTTTGCACACTCTCCATACTCATACCATGAGGAGAAGATGGATTCTAATGTGTTGCATGTCATTACTGTCGAGGTGGTTTATTTTTCACCTCCCTAAGTCCATACTGAAGAATGAAGAAGGTATGGTTTGGTTACAAAGGATAATGTCACTCGCTCATACGGATATTCTTTGGTGTTCTTGATCTATGGAAAACATTGCTATCATTGACCGCTACGGGGAGTACCCTAATGTCCCACAACTTGGTATCAGAGGGGGTATAACCTACAATCCTTGTTTAGCTCTACGACAATTTGGTCAATGATAGCATCGAGGGCATTGTATTCAATTATGAGGATGATATTCAAGAGCATCGTCAGAGGTTCATACGAGCTTGGGGCATGGTAAACAGATTTGGCGTCAAGACTTTGGGGCCAAAGACTTCCATTCCTATGGAACCTTACCTCAAATGGGTACGAGCTCGTGCCCAGAAGCTTATGATGCCCTATGTTTCCATTTTACCAGTAATTTTGGAACCCACTACTGAAGGAGGCATTCCCTACACAAATCTTTATCCTTACATGCCCACTGATCTTGGGGAATTACAGAGGTCTTGGATTCAGTTGATGAAGGAACGAGATACTTACAGGGATCAATTCCATGCTCAGGAGAGGAAGGTCTTAGAGCTTACAAAGAAACTGCATGAAGAAAGACGACTGAATGACTATCTTGGCACAAAGAGGAAGCATCCATGGGAATTTTGATTTCTTTTATAGTTTTAGATTTGTTTTTCTGATTGTAACGCCTAAAAGGCATTTGAACTTCAAATTCAGCTAATAAAGTTTTGTTTATTTTTGGTTTGCAAATTTAAATTTCCCGAAGTCTTTGAAATCATTTCATGCACATACCATTATCATACACATCATTACAGGTACCATTACAGGTTTCTCATCTTCTTCGTTGTTTATTTCAGCAGAAATGTCTTCCAAACAAAGCATTAAGGACCTGTAGGCACAGAATGCCCAATTTCAACAAATGTTCATCAGTCTGGCAAAGGGGCTGGAGGATCTGAAAGCCCTCATTCTGAAATAGAAGAAGAAAAAGAAGAAGGCTGCTGGTATTCTGAACATGGGCCGAAGGTTTGGAGAGCGGTTGAAGCAACAAGTCGACTTGACCTCTTCATCTAAGGAAGGGGAGAACCAAGAAGAAGAGAAAGACCCAAGTTCTGCAGTGTCTGACAATGATACTAATTACAATGATGAGCAATATCCTCCTGCCGAGGATATGTACAAAAAGTTGGAAGATCGTTTGAGTGTCATGGAAGTTCAGAGGATACCTGGATTGGATTTTGAAGAATTGGGTTTGGTGTCGGGAGTGGTCATCCCGCAGAAGTTCAAAGCTCCAGTTTTTTCCAAGTATGATGGGGTGTCCTTCCTAAAGTTCCATCTCCGTTCCTACGTCAAGAAAATTCAGCCCCGCACCGCTGATAAAAATTTGTGGGTGCATTTTGTGATCGGTGGAAATAGAACTGACTGTTTTTGGAATATTGGTTCGCATTTGCGTTTTGCAAAATGTCGCGGTAAGCAAGAGTCGCCACCGTCTTTTATTTTCTCCAACAAGGAAAGGACAAAAGCACAGCAAAATTCCTTTTCGAGATGTTTCTCGGGTTCGGGAGGTAGATTATAGAAAGGGAAAGTGTTAGCACCCTTTCTATCCCTGGTTATCCACGGGCTCTTAGGTACCTGCTCACTATGTTTTCAAAAGGTTTTTGCTTTTCTTGTGTTTGTGGGTTTTGAAAAAGTTTTGTTTGAAAACTTGGATTTAACTCTTGTTTCTGTCCTCAAGAGTGTATGAAGTGTTGTTGAAAACTTTGTTTGAAAAGTGTAAGTGCGAAATTTTTTTTTGTTTTGAAAGAGCAAGTACCTGAGAACCTCTACCTACTCAAAAGGGAATTAAACTGTGCAAATGTCCTTTATACAGTGCCATCCCACTATTGAGGAGTAGGTAGCACCGTCGTTGGAGTTTTCGGGTCAATTCGATTAAGAGACATGTGGTCACTAAAGCAATGTTAGGACGCCTTAGCGGTAACCCTAATGTCTTAGATCATTTTATCCGAGGCAACCGTTTCGAGGCAACTTGGATCTTTAGACAGGAGGGCGACCTCTAAAACACCCTATACTCAATGACCACGTCGAGGCAACCAAGTGAGGCGTACCCTAGGAGTGGCATGTGCGAGTATGTCAGGTTTTAGTTATGTTATCTTTGTACATGTTATGGTGATCTACGATTGATTTTAATTTTAAGAGAAGTCTTGTCATGCATAGCCTATTAGCATACATCTAACAGTTAATAGTTGCGGAAAATAAAGCTAAGCTATTACAAGGCGTTGGGTATTTACATCGCCAAAAAAACAAACCCTTGAAAAAGTAAATTGCGGAAAATAAATGAAAGCGATACAAAAAGTCCTAATTAAATCTATTACATCCTCGGAGCAATTACATAATTGGAATAAAAATATGAATCAAATAAACATCCGCGCGAGAAAAAATTGGATCGGAGAATTTTAGGGTTTTGACCCTTTTTTGAGAAGGAAAGAGTTTTTTTGTTATTTTGCACTTGATTAAATTAAACCTAGACTAATTAATTAATTAAAAGGAAAGAAATATTTTTTTTGGTTTTTTATTGTCTCAAGGAAATAAATAAAAAATAACATATTAAAAGTCATCAAAAGCCCTAATTCTATATTAATTTTATTTATTGTGAAAATATTAAAATTAACCTAATTAGAAACTAAATTAATTATGTTAGTATTTATTTACAAAATAACTAATTAAGGGTGAGATTAATTTTAATAAATAATAATAATAAAATATTATATTTTAGTTTTCTGATTTTATTATGAAAAAATTAATTTGGTTAGTGAAAATAATAATTATAATAAATAATTAAAATGAAAGAGATAAAAAAAAATAAAAGAAATAAACTTGTGGGGGGTGCTGGGCCTGATTTGTGGTGGAAAGAGCAATTCTGAAGGCCCGCTACATCCAGTCTGTTTGACTTTTCTGGACTCCCTGCACGTTCATTGACTAAGACATATGGTGATCTCCCACTCATGTCCACTGGATCTGCTTTGCAAGCCACTTGGTGTGTTGATAATTGAGGCATATGGTGGACCTCTTTTGGCCAACTGCACAAGAACGCCTGAAAAATAAAAGCAACAATGTTTTGGGGGACCTGGGATTCGAACCCAGGTCCCAAGGCTTCCAGATCAACACGCTAACCACTCCACTAAGCTGTTTCAACTGTTATTAAAATAAAGAGTAATAATTATATATGAAAATAATCAATATGCTGCAATAAAACAAAAATAACGCGCGCTTTTCAAGTTGTCCAATGGTATGTCAACACCTCATCATCTTCTTCATTCGTTATGCATAAATAATATTAGATAGCGGGGGTTTTTAACCCCCACTATTCATCTGCACAAAAAATAGCGATTAGAAGCACAGTGCATATAAATATTTCGCGAGGGGTGGTTCTTGTTCGTCTTGTTCACACGATTTCACTCATATATCTCACTGGTCCCAATTTTTCTGGGTTTAGAAAGCCCTAATTGAAAACTCAAGAACCCTAGAATTTTGATCATGGCATCTTTTGATTCAGGGCGTTATAGCTCAATTAAATTATGCCATTAGCTTCGTATGGTCCTTAGCAATGCAAAACAATCAAAGAAACATGTTAAATGCGCATGAATCAAGCAATACGATTTTGAATAAAAAGGCCAAACCGTGAAACTGTAATCAGTGATTCCTTGAGCTTTGAAGCTGGAAGTTGATTGTAAATCGTTCCTGGAACCTCCTGCAATGTATTAGAATCAACAAAAACCCTTGAATCGACCTAGAATGCAAAAATCAGTTTTCAATTTTCTTGGAATTTTTTTCAATGTGCTATGGTTGTTTCTGCCGCTTTCTCACGCCCATTAGGTCAGGGTTAGCTTGCTTATGTATAAGAGAATGAAATTAGGTCAAAAAGTTGGGCCAATATCCATTGTATTGATGATTGAATCCTTGATTAAAAATCAAATATTTTTTATTCTTCATGATTGAACAAAGTTGCCAATTTTGGATTTTTTTGTATCTTTGACTTGTGCACGAATTTTCCAGCATGTTTTGATCAGATTTGCTTCACAAGTTGATTGAAAAAATCAAATCTTCTATTTTCCTACAATTTAAATTAATTAAATGAATTAATATCAATTAAAAATCCAATTAATCAATAAAAATAAGAAAATAAATTCAATTAAGCTAGATGGGTCGTGCATAGGTCATGGGTGAAGTTTCAAGAAGAGATTTGAGGCCCATTAGCAAAAAGAAGGTGTTTTGAGCAAAGTTGATTTTTGCAAATTCATAAAAATTTCCCAACTTCTCCAATGCACAACTTGCTCAATTTTGATCCTATGACCATGTTCTTGGACATTTTGGAAAGCTCTTGAAGTCCTATAACCAATGCCTTTGGTCCCATGTCATTTGGATTTACCAATCTCAAGTTATGGCCTTTGACTCAAAGTGTACTTTTGTTGACTTTTGAAATTGACCTATAATGTAAAAATTGGTAACTTTTTGTGAGAGCATTTCTTGATCTTGGAGTGTGAAGATGGATTGTAGTAAATTGCATCCCCTTCAAAATGAGCATTGGATGGAATTTTTCTGACAAACCATGAAAAGGTTATGCCCTGGTCAAGATACAGTTGACTTTTCTGCTGTCCAAAAATAGTAACTTTTTTGCATCTTGATGATTTTTGAGCTATCCTTGTGGAATCATGATCAAGACTTGATCAAATGATGGTTGTGAACTCAAAATAAGATGTTGACCAAATTTTTTGACTTTTGACTGCAAAATGACCATTTTGCCCTTGCAGTTGACTGTAGATCAAATGAGGCTTTTGACTGTGCAAATTGGCACTGTGAGTCTTGAAACTTGACATGTAGGTGCTTGAGAATGTATATAGGCCTATGAGACTTGATTGAACCATTGAAAACCCCAAATTCCTTGAAGGAACCAAAACCCTAATTTTGAACTGGCTTGGGAGGTGGTCTGACTGTACTACCCTTGAGCAATCTTGAGCAATTTTGAAAATCAATCTTGACAAATCTTGAGGAATATGGGAGGGAAAATTTTGGGGTACAACAGTTGCCCCTGTTCAATCTTCTTAAACCTGAGGATGTAGATTGGCTTGTGTGCCTTTCGTGATCCGAAGGTGGAAGATGATTGAACACTAAAGTGCCCAGAAATTTGCACTCGCATGGTATAGTATCAGCAATGTGATGTCGAGAATGGGCTTACAGATGCCATTTGGAGAGATGATGGATAGGAGGATGGGCTTATAGATGCCATCTTGAGATTGTTGGTAGGTAGTTTTTTCTTCGTTGACAGGTTGTCTTCATTGACGAGTTGTCTTTGTTGACGGGTTGTCTCTATTGACGGGTGTTGTCTCTATTGACGGGTTGTCTTCATTGACGGATTGTCTCTATCGACGGGTGTTGTCTCTATTGACGGGTTGTCTCCATTGACAGGTTTAGCATCAGAAAAATCTTTTAGGAATTGATTTAGCTGATCTTGTCTCTATTGACTGGTTTCAGAAAAATCTTTAGGAATCGATTTAACTGGTTTTGTCTCCATTGACTGGTTTCAGAAAAATCTTTAGGAATCAATTTAACTGGTTTTGTCTCCATTGACTGGTTTCAGAGAAATCTTTAGGAATCGATTTAACTGGTCTTGTCTCTATTGACTGAATTTGTCTCTTTTGACGGCGTTCGTATTAGAAAAATCTTTAGGAATCGATTAATCTGGTTTTGTCTCCATTGACTGGCTCTGCCTCAGAAAAATCTTTAGGAATCGATTTAACTGATTTTGTCTCCATTGACTGGCTTTGCCTCAGAAAAATCTTTAGGAATCGATTTAACTGAATTTGTCTCCATTGACTGGCTTCGCCTCAGAAAAATCTTTAGGAATCGATTTAACTTGTTTTATCTCCATTGACTGGCTTTGTCTCCTTTGACTGGATTTGTCTCCTTTGACTGTATTAGCATCAAAAAAATCTTTAGGAATCGATTTATCTGGTTTTGTCTTTATTGACTGAATTTGTCTCCTTTGACTGGATTTGTCTCCTTTGACTGGATTTGTCTCCTTTGACTGGATTTGTCTCCTTTGACTGCTGGGAACTTTAACTGTATCTTTCCTGAAAGGTAAAGGTCAGTCATATGCAATGCATGATATGGATCAGGCAATGATTTTCTCAACATAAATGGGATCGTATGAGATGATGTGTATATGCATGTATCATGATGTATGAAAATGTGATGTTTTAGCTGGGGAAAATAAATCCCGAAGCTGCTGGAGAATAGAGTTGAATTCTTCGTTTCCGCTGGGGATGATGAACAAAGATGATTGTGTGAATAAACCTGTAGGAGAAGTTGACTCTGTTGGAGAATAAACTTGATTAAGAGATTACTCTGCGGGGAATTACTCTGTGGGGGATTCCGTTGATAAGTTCTAATGGGGATTTTGATGATGAACTCCGCTGGGGATAGAAAGAACTTCGCTGGGGATGATCTTTTCGTTGCAACTTGCTGAGGATAACCCAGTTAGACTCTGGTGGGGATAACCTCTGAATATGGCTGGGGAGAGATACTTGTACTCTGCAGGGGACAAGCTTCCAGAATCTACTGGGGGAGATGATTCAACTCTGGCGGGGAAGCCTTTTTTAGACCGCGCTGGGGAAATGGCTCCACTGGGGGTATCCTGTATTTCGCCGGGGAACATTCTTATATTCTGTCGAGGAATATTAAGATTGTCGGGGATGCTTGCTGAGGAATATCTGTATACTCCGATGGGGAATATTAAGATCTACTGGGGGTACCCAACTTCTTTAGGGCTGATGGTAGACCAACTCTGCTTGGGGAGAGAAGGTATCTTGATCACATTCTTCAACTGAACTTACCTTGGTACCTTGGTGGACAGAGCAACTAGATTGCTTAGACAATTCTTATTGCCCCTACTTCTGATATCACCCGTAATTAGTCCTTTGTTTCGCATGCAAATATTTGTGATCAACAATTAATGTTAAATGCATATATCAAAAGGTGAACATTGGACGTTCTTTGCAAAACAAAATAGATAAAGGAAAAAGAATTTGCAATTTGTCTGAAAATGAACTTGTATTGATTTTGAAATTTGCCTGTAAATAGGCATTTTTGTACAAGAGGTTGACATCCTAGTAAGAGAACGCCGCCGAACAAAATAGAGTTTATACAATTTTTGAAAAGGAAACAAAACAGCTATGTGAAAAATCCCACTGGGTTCCAACTCTTCTATCGCCTTTATGTCTTCAAGTGTCTCATCACTTTGCTGCTTAGTTGAAGATGAATCTGATTGATTGGTGCCGTCTGAGCCTGATAGTCGATGCCAAAGTCTGGATGCGAGGTGATCCAATGAGACATAGTATTACGCTTATCCCTAACTTTTGCATGGACCGCCCTTTCGGGCTTTCAGTCCACCGTGATACCCATTTTTGCCCAAGCCGCCTTTTCAGGTTTTCGACTTGCCGGGTGTACAGATTTTTTTATTATTTTCATCCCTTATTTTTGCCCGAACCCTTTTGGTTCGCCGGGAAGCCCTTATTTTTGCCTAGGCCAGTCGACCTAGCGGGTCTTTAATCATGCGTAGTATCTTTTTACTATGTCTGCATTAGCGGGATGAGGAAGGTCGTCACCATCCATGGTGGTTAGAATCATTGCTCCTCCTGAGAAGATGTTCTTAACCACAAATGGCCCTTCGTAAGTAGGGGTCCATTTTCCCCTGGGATCCCCTTGAGGTAGAATGATGCGCTTAATTACCAGGTCTCCGACTTGATACTCTTGTCGTCTGACTTTCTTGTTAAATGCCTTGATCATTCATTTTTGGTACGTCTGACCATGACAAATAGCAGTAAGTCTCTTCTCGTCGATTAGGTTTAGTTGATCAAGCCGGGTCTGGATCCAGTCGTCTTCGCTTAAACCTACATCCTTCATGATTCGGAGAGAGGGTATCTGAACTTCAATGGGCAGGACTGCCTCCATACCGTATACCAAGGAAAAGGGTGTTGCCCCTGTTGATGTCCGTGCTGAGGTACAGTACTCATGAAGAGAAAATGGTAACATCTCGTGCCAATCTTTGTAGGTCACTGTCATCTTCTGCACAATCTTCTTAATGTTCTTATTAGCCGTTTCTACAACCCCATTCATCTTCGGCCGGTAGGGAGAAGAGTTGTGGTGTTGTATCTTGAATTGCTCGCAGAGCTCAATGATCATCTTGTTGTTAAGATTGGTACCATTATCCGTAATGATCCTCTCTGGTACACCGTATCGACAGATCAAGTTATGCCGAATGAACCGTGCCACGACGTTCTTGGTTACAGTAGCAAAGGAAGCTGCTTCGACCCACTTCGTAAAGTAATCAATTGCTACCAGGATGAAACGATGCTCGTTGGATGCCGTAGGTCTGATCTCGCCGATCATATCAATGCCCCACATAGCAAAAGGCCAAGGTGCTGTCAAGACGTTCAAAGGAACCGGAGGAATGTGCACCTTATCAGCATAGACCTGGCACTTATGACATGTCCGAGAATGCTGATAACAGTCGGCTTCCATTGTGGACCAGTAATATCCTTCCCGAAGGATTTTCTTTGCCATGGTATGTCCACTGGAGTGAGTTCCGAAGGTACCTTCATGCAGCTCTGCCATGATCCTTTCTGCCTCAATCTTATCCACACAACGCAGTAAGGTTGAATCATGGTTACGTTTGTAAAGAATGCCATTACTGAGGAAGAACTTTGCCGCGAACCTTCTCAGAAACTTCCTGTCATTAACAGATGCACCCTCGGGGTATTCTTGAGCTTCGAGGTACCTTTTCACTTCATGATACCAAGGTTTTTCTGTTACCTCTTCGGTCTCAAGATCACAACAATGTGCAGGTTCATCCAATTTCCAAATAATGATCCGGGGAGCCTCATTGTCCCACTTGACTTTGAACATAGAAGACATCATAGCTAACGCGTCCGCCAACTGATTCTCCTCTCTTGGGAAATGTTCAAAGGTTATCTCCTCGAAATGGGGAAGCAACGTCAATACATACTCCTTGTAAGGAATAAGATTTGGGTGTTTCGTATCCCACTCGCCTTTGATCTGACTGATCATGAGAGCGGAATCTCCGAAGACACTCAGAAACTTGATCCTTAGGTCAATTGCAGCTCGAAGACCCATGATGCATGCTTCACACTCCGCCATGTTGTTGGTGCAGTTGAAACATAGTCGGGTGGTGAGTGGAGTATGAGAGCCTTTAGGAGATATGATTACAGCGCCAATGCCATTACCTAAAGCGTTTGAGGCTCCGTCAAAGTGCATAGACCATCGGGATCCTTCCTCAGGTCCTTCATCCTGTCCAGGTATCTCGCAATCAATTACTACCATGATATTCTCGTCTGGAAATTCAAAGTTCATGGATTGGTAATCATCCACTGCCTGATGTGCCAAATGGTCTGCCAACACACTTCCCTTGATTGCTTTTTGAGTCGTGTACTGGATGTCATACTCAGTCAAGATCATCTGCCATCTTGCTATTCTTCCGGACAAGGCAGGCTTTTCGAAGATATACTTGATTGGATCCATTTTTAAAATCAACAGAGTAGTGTGAGTCAACATATATTGTCTCAGCCGGCGAGCAACCCATACCAAAGCGCAGCAAGTTTTCTCGAGCAGTGAGTATCGGGTCTCACAGTCGGTAAACTTTTTGCTAAGGTAATAAATAGCGTGCTCTTTTCGGCCAGACTCGTCATGCTGCCCCAACACACACCCCATTGAGTTGTCCAGTACTATCAAGTATAAGATTAAAGGTCTCCCTTCAACCGGTGGCATAATAATGGGTGGCTCTTGGAGATACTCTTTGATTCTTTCGAAAGCGGCCTGACATTCATCATTCCAACGTACTACTTGATCTTTCTTCAGTAGCTTGAAGATTGGTTCACAAGTAGCAGTTAGGTGCGAGATGAATCGGGCAATGTAGTTCAACCATCCTAGAAAGCCTCTGACCTCTTTCTCTGTCTTGGGAACTGGCATCTCTTTTATGGCTTTCACTTTGGCAGGGTCCACTTGAATACCTTTGTCACTCACGACGAAACCCAGTAGTTTTCCAGATCTCACCCCGAAGGTGCACTTGTTCGGGTTTAACCTTAATTTGTACAACTTCAACCAGTCAAACAGCTTCTGTAGATGGTCAAGGTGTTTCTCCTCAGTTTGAGACCTTGCAATCATATCGTCGACGTATACTTTAATCTCATGATGGATCATATCATGAAACAAAGCAACCATGGCACGCTGATATGTTGCCCCAGCATTTTTCAACCCAAAAGGCATGACCTTGTAACAAAAAGTGCCCTACTGAGTAACAAAGGTGGTATTCTCCATGTCTTCAGGAGCCATCTTGATTTGATTATAACCGGAGAAACCGTCCATGAAGGAGAATACCTTATGCTGAGCAGTGTTGTCAACCAGAACGTCGATGTGAGGCAGAGGGAAGTCATCCTTAGGGCTCGCCCTGTTCAAATCCCTGTAGTCAACACACATTCGGACCTTACCATCTTTCTTCGGCACGAGAACCACATTGGCAACCCACTGAGGGTAAGAAGTTACTGCTAGAAAACCGGCGTCAAATTGTTTCATAACCTCAGCCTTGATTTTCTCGGACATCTCTGGACGCATACGGTGAACCTTTTGTTTTACTGGAGGGCATTCTTCCTTGGTAGGAAAGTGATGAACCACAATGTAGGTATCCAACCCAGGCATATCTTCGTAAGACCAGGCAAATATTTCCACGTAGTCATGCAGCATCTGAATCAACTGTTGTTTCACATTAAGCTCCAGATTTGCACCGATCTTGACTTCCTTTTTGTCTGTCTCAGTACCCAGATTTACCGTTTCCATTGGCTCTTCATGTGGCTGAATGGCCCTCTCTTCCTGGAGTAACAGTCTTGCAAGTTCACCAGGCACCTCACAATCATCTTCACCTTCGTCTTCGGCTAAGTTGATCGGATTTTCGAAGTCATAACTGGCAATAGCAGAGTCGTTACCAGTGAGATCCAGAGTGGATTGGGACCTGTATATATGAGTGTGTGTAAAATAGCTGTTTTGTAATATATAATAAAGAAAGACAAGGAGCACAAGATTTGAAATGCAAAAAACGTCCAATGCTTTTATTAATGATATATGAAAATGACACACAAAAGCCCTCACAAATGAAGCCACGGTGCCCCGGGTAAGACGCCGGGCCATAAAGTTTCACAATATTGTCTGTTACAAATTCAAAACAAAAGAGTTCATTACTAAGTGACAAAAGTAATAGGGACAAAGTCTTTTTCCATCCAGTTGTTTGGTCCACCGTTGGTCGTAGGGTAGATCCAGCTGTCGAATTTAGATTCCTCCACGTCATCATCATCCCTAATAGCATTTACTCCATGCTTGGGCATGGGGGCTGTCACAACATTAGGCCTCTCGAGCGCCTCGAACTCAACCTCCTTTGCATCGATCAAGTCTTAGACCTTATTCTTCAAAGTCCAGCAATCATCCGTATTATGCCCCGGACTAGTCGCCAGTTCTGTGATCGGTGGAATAGAACTGACTGTTTTTGGAATGCTGGTTCGCGTTTGCGTTTTGCAAAATGTCGCGGAAAGCAAGAGTCACCACCGTCTTTTATTTTCTCCAACAAGGAAAGGACAAAAGCACATCAAAATTCCTTTTCGAGATGTTTCTCGGGTTCGGGAGGTAGATTATAGAAAGGGAAGGTGTTAGCACCCTTTCTATCTGTGGTTATCCACGAGCTCTTAGGTACTTGCTCACTATGTTTTCAAAAGGTTTTTTCTTTTCTTGTGTTTGTGGGTTTTGAAAAAGTTTTGTTTGAAAACTTCGATTTAACTCTTGTTTCTGTCCTCAAGAGTGTATGAAGTGTTGTTGAAAACTTTGTTTGAAAAGTGTAAGTGCGCAAAATTTGTTTTGTTTTGAAAGAGCAAGTACCTGAGAACCTCTACCTACTCAAAAGGGAATTAAACTGTGCAAATGTCCTTTAGATAGTGCCATCCCACTATTGAGGAGTAGGTAGCACCGTCGTTGGAGTTTTCGGGTCAATTCGATTAAGGGACATGTGGTCACTAAAGCAATGTTAGGACGCCTTAGTGGTAACCCTAATGTCTTAGATCATTTTATCCGAGGCAACCGTTTCGAGGAAACTTGGATATTTAGACAAGAGGGAGACCTCTAAAACACCCTATACTCAATGACCACGTTGAGGCAACCAAGTGAGGCGTATCCTAGGAGTGGCATGTGCGAGTGTGTCAGGTTTCAGTTATGTTATCTTTGTACATGTTATGGTGATCTACGATTGATTTTAATTTTAAGAGAAGTCTTGTCATGCATAGCCTATTAGCATACATCTAACAGTTAATAGTTGCGGAAAATAAAGCTAAGTTATTACAAGGCGTTGGGTATTTACATCGCCAAAAAAACAAACCCTTGAAAAAGTAAATTGCGGAAAATAAATGAAAGCGATAAAAAAAGTCCTAATTAAAGCTATTACATCCTCGGAGCAATTACATAATTGGAATAAAAATACGAATCAAATAAACATCCGCGCGAGAAAAAATTGGATCGGAGAATTTTAGGGTTTTGACCCTTTTTTGAGAAGGAAAGAGTTTTTTTGTTATTTTGCACTTGATTAAATTAAACCTAGACTAATTAATTAAATAAAAGGAAAGAAATATTTTTTTTTGGTTTTTTATTGTCTCAAGGAAATAAATAAAAAATAACATGATTAAAAGTCATCAAAAACCCTAATTCTATATTAATTTTATTTATTGTGAAAATATTAAAATTAACCTAATTAGAAACTAAATTAATTATGTTAGTATTTATTTACAAAATAACTAATTAAGGGTGAAATTAATTTTAATAAATAATAATAATAAAATATTATATTTTAGTTTTCTGATTTTATTATGAAAAAATTAATTTGGTTAGTGAAAATAATAATTATAATAAATAATTAAAATGAAAGAGATAAAAAAAATAAAAGAAAAGAAATAAACTTGTGGGGGGTGCTGGGCCTGATTTGTGGTGGAAAGAGAAATTCTGAAGGCCCACTACATCCAATCTGTTTGACTTTTCTGGACTCCCTGCACGTTCATTGACTAAGGCATATGGTGATCTCCCACTCATGTCCACTGGATCTGCTTTGCAAGCCACTTGGCGTGTTGATAATTGAGGCATATGGTGGACCTCTTTTGGCAAACTGCACAAGAACGCCTGAAAAATAAAAGCAACAATGTTTTGGGGGACCTGGGATTCGAACCCAGGTCCCAAGGCTTCCAGATCAACACGCTAACCACTCCACTAAGCTGTTTCAACTGTTATTAAAATAAAGAGTAATAATTATATATGAAAATAATCAATATGCTGCAATAAAACAAAAATAACGTGTGCTTTTCAAATTGTCCAATGGTATATCAACGCCTCATCATCTTCTTCATTCGTTCTGCATAAATAATATTAGATAGCAGGGGTTTTTAACCCCCACTATTCATCTGCACGAAAATAGCGATTAGAAGCACAGTGCATATAAATATTTCGCGAGGGGTGGTTCTTGTTCGTCTTGTTCACACGATTTCACTCATATATCTCACTGGTCCCAATTTTTCTGGGTTTAGAGAGCCCTAATTGAAAACTCAAGAACCCTAGAATTTTGATCATGGCATCTTTTGATTCAGGGCGTTATAGCTCAATTAAATTATGCCATCAGCTTCGTATGGTCCTTAGCAATGCAAAACAATCAAAGAAACGTGTTAAATGCGCATGAATCAAGCAATACGATTTTGAATAAAAAGGCCAAACCGTGAAACTGTAATCAGTGATTCCTTGAGCTTTGAAGCTGGAAGTTGATTGTAAATCGTTCCTGGAACCTCCTGCAATGTATTAGAATCAACAAAAACCCTTGAATCGACCTAGAATGCAAAAATCAGTTTTCAATTTTCTTGGAATTTTTTTCAATGTGCTATGGTTATTTCTGCAGCTTTCTCACGTCCATTAGGTCAGGGTTAGCTTGCTTATGTATAAGAGAATGCAATTAGGTCAAAAAGCTGGGCCAATATCCATTGCATTGATGATTGAATCCTTGATTAAAAATTAAATATTTTTTATTCTTCATGATTGAACAAAGTTGCCAATTTTGGATTTCTTTGTATCTTTGACTTGTGCACGAATTTGCCAGCATGTTTTGATCAGATTTGCTTCACAAGTTGATTGAAAAAATCAAATCTTCTATTTTCCTATAATTTAAATTAATTAAATGAATTAATATCAATTAAAAATCCAATTAATCAATAAAAATAAGAAAATAAATTCAATTAATCTTGATGGGTCGTGCATAGGTCATGGGTGAAGTTTCAAGAAGAGATTTGAGGCCCATTAGCAAAAAGAAGGTGTTTTGAGCAAAGTTGATTTTTGCAAATTCATAAAAATTTCCCAACTTCTCCAATGCACAACTGGCTCAATTTTGATCCTATGACCATTTTCTTGGACATTTTGGAAAGCTCTTGAAGTCCTCTAACCAATGCCTTTTGTACCATGTCATTTGGATTTACCAATCTCAAGTTATGGCCTTTGACTCAAAGTGTACTTTTGTTGACTTTTGAAATTGACCTATAATGTAAAAATTGGTAACTTTTTGTGAGAGCATTTCTTGATCTTGGAGTGTGAAGATGGATTGTAGGAAATTGCATCCCCTTAAAAATGAGAATTGGATGGAATTTTTCTGACACACCATGAAAAAGTTATGCCCTGGTCAAGATACAGTTGACTTTTCTACTGTCCAAAAATAGTAACTTTTTTGCATCTTGATGATTTTTAAGCTATCCTTGTGGAATCATGATCAAGACTTGATCAAATGATGGTTGTGAACTCAAAATAAGATGTTGACCAAAATTTTTGACTTTTGACTGCAAAATGACCATTTTGCCCTTGCAGTTGACTGTAGATCAAATGAGGCTTTTGACTGTGCAAATTGGCACTGTGAGTATTGAAACTTGGCATGTAGGTGCTTGAGAATGTATATAGGCCTATGAGACTTGATTGAACCATTGAAAACCCCAAATTCCTTGAAAGAACCAAAACCCTAATTTTGAACTGGCTTGGGAGGTGGTCTGACTATACTACCCTTGAGCAATCTTGAGCAATTTTGAAAATCAATCTTGACAAATATTGAGGAATATGGGAGGGTAAATTTTGGGGTACAACACATTTCTTTCAAGATAGTCTTCCAGGGACTCAGCTTGAATGGTTCTACCAGCTGGAGGGAGCCAATGTTCGAAATTGGGAAGATCTAGCTGCTGCTTTCTACAAGCAGTATCAGTATAATGCTGACCTTGCTCCCACTCGTACTCAACTCCAGAGTATGTCCATGGGTGCAAGTGAAGGTTTTAAAGATTATGCACAAAAATGGAGAGACTTGGCTGGGAGAGTCCAACCCCCGTTGTCTGATAGGGAGTTGGTTGATATGTTTCTAGGGATGCTATCTGGTCCATTTTTCAATCATTTGATTGGCAGCTCATCAACTGGTTTCACTGAGATAATCCTAACCGGGGAAAGAGTAGAAGTTAGGATTCGAAGCGGAAAAATACAGAAGGATGCCTCGTTAAGTTCAGTAAAGAAGCCTTTTGCTGGTAAGAAGAAAGCCAGTGCTATCTACAGCCCGATGGGCCAAAACAGGGTTGAACATCGTCAGACAGTAAGTGTCGTGATGATACCTAGACCTGCAGTTTCTCCATAACACAACAATAAACAAAGGGTGGAAAGACCACAATGGCAGTTTACCTGCATCAACATGACATTGGCTGAAGTTTTACCTCATCTACTAAGATCCAACTTGGCAACCTTGAGAGAGGATCCCAAGAATCCAAATACTACATCTCCCCATTATAATCTGAATGCCCGGTGTGCTTATCATTATGAGAGTCCTTGCCATGATACAAATGACTGTTGGGCTCTCAGAAACAAAATACAAGACTTGATTGAAGCTAAGGAAATAGATTTTGATGCTCCGGAGAAGCCCAACGTCATAACTGCTCCCTTGACTAAACATGGTCGTGGAGTTAATGCTATTGATATTGATCTGTTTGTTACCTCTGTTGATGAAGTTTCTACTACTCACATGACTGTCAAGAAGAATTTGTTGTTGGCCGGTTTATTTCCGGGTTATGGTGAAGGTTGCCACATGTGTTCCCTTCTACCTGCTGGTTGCCATTTGCTGAAGTTTGGTGTTCAACGCCTGATAGATAGCAAGGAGATTCTGTTTGAGAAAACTATGATTCCTGCTGTTCCAATTGAAGACGTTTCCGTTATAACCATTTCCGCCAATCCTTCCAAGGTTTCCTCGAGAAGACCTGTTAGGATTACATCCGCTCCAAGAATTGCTCCGCTGATAATCAGTGTTCCTGGTCGTGTCCCATATGTCTCGGAAAAAGCTATCCCATGGCGTTTTGGTGCCGATGTGTACTATCATGGCATCAAAAAAGATCTGAAAGATGAAGAGGCTGGTCCTGATATTGATAATATTATCAGAACCAACAAAATCACCCAGAGCGGAAGGATCTTCTCTCCCGAGATTTACCCTAAGACTGTTAACAAGCCTATTGTCATTCCATCCGCTGTTCCTGCTAGTACATCAACTACTGTTCATGTTCTTACTCCAGTCGGTGAATCATCTGATACCCGCGGAAAAGAGGTTGTAGGTGAGCCTACCCGGACGAAGGCGCCTAAGAAAATTATTGTGGAAGCCTCTAAACAAGAAATGGAGGAAATACTGAAAATCATTAAGAAGAGCGACTACAATGTGGTCGAGTAGCTGGGGCAGACCCCATCGAAGATATCCATGTTGTCTTTGTTGTTGTGCTCTGAGGCCCATGCGAAGGCTTTGATCGCATTCCTCAAAACTGCGCATGCGCCACCAGAGACTTCAGCTGATCAGTTCAAAGATTGTGTGGCCAGCCTGACTGCTGATAATGGGCTGGGTTTTTCAGATGCGGATTTGACACCAAAGGGAAAGAATCATAATGATGCACTGCATGTCTCGATTGAATATAGGGGCACCACTATGGCTCATGTGCTGGTAGATACTGGGTCTTCACTGAATGTTCTGCCGAAGAAGGCATTAGACCGGTTTGATTGCGAGGGTTTAACTCTGAAGCCTAGTAACATTGTGGTAAGGGCTTTTGACAGATCAAAGAGAATGGTGCACGGGAAGGTGGACATCCCTGTCAAAATAGGTTCTCAAACTTTTGGGTCCACCTTCTATGTGATGGATATTAGGCCATCATATTCTTGTTTGTCGGGTCATCCTTGGATCCACGAGGCTGGGGCAGTCACCTCCATACTCCACCAAATGCTGAAGTATCCGGTGAAAGGAAAGATTGTCACAGTGTGGGGTGAAGAAGAATATATGGTGAGCCACCTCAATTCCTTCCGCTATGTTGAGATGGACGAGGAATTCATAGAAACTCCTTGTCAGAATTTTGAAGAGGTCCCTCAGATCTTGGCATCGACTGAAACTACTAGGAATAAACCTCCTTTGAAGATGGCTTCTCTCAAGGACGCCAGGGCCGTGGTTGAATAAGGTGGGTGTGCCAATTGGGGTCAGCTCCCTGATTTCACTCATAAAATTGACAAATTTGGTTTGGGCTTTACTACAGGGGCTCAAAGGGTTGTTAGACGCGCTCGGGCTGGAAGACCTCCCCTTTGCATAACCAACCCCCTTACCTTGAATCTTTCCACCTCTTTTTGTGTTACTCGCTCTTTTCCCATTCCTTTGGAAACAATAAAGCGCGGTGGAGATTTTTATTTTGATTTGTATAAGTCTAGTCAATCCAATGGCTTAGTCTTAAAATATTTCTACCGCTACAGCTTCCTCCTTATTCTGATTGCCTTGTCGTTGTTGTTGCACCGATGCTGGATTAACGATTCGCATTTCCCCCACAGATTGGTTGAGATCACTCTTATTACGACCCTTCTGGTCGTACACGATACTGGACTCCTTCTTTCTGTTGTATGATCTCTTTTGAGTACTTGAAGATGCATTCCCCTTAATTTCACCGCTCTTGAGTTTATTTTCAACATGTTCCTGCATGAACAAGTCACCCGATTCCCCGTCTTCCAAGAGAGGTTGATCATTAATTAGGCCCTAAATTCTAGAAGTTTGCCCCAGACGGTCGTATCTGTCTGGATGAAGCTTACTGATGAGAATCCTTAACTCTTCTTTCCCCTTGGATAGATTCTGGAACATTTCCTTGAACTGAGCATCTTGAGTTTGGAGATATCTATCGTTCTGTTTGAGAGCCATCGTCCTTGCTGAAATAAACAGCGAGAAAATGAGAAACTTGTCTTGAGAATACATGTTATGTAATGACATGCATGCAATGTTTTCAAGGATCTCACGGGGTAACCACAAGAAAATGTTTGAATTTTGATTGCATCTTTGACAGAAGAACTTCATATCGTTGAATGTCCTTTTACGATAATCAAGCTCGCCATGTCGAGTGGGTCATAGCCACTGACTTAAGACATCATGCTTTGACGACATTGGCTAGAGGAAAATAAATCCCATTTCCCCTTGCTAGACGTATGGTTCATCGTAACTTGCATCACAGGCCCTTTGAGATCCTTGAAATGCTTAACAAAATGCTATGGCATGATGTCATGATGTGTATGATATGCACCAAGCAAAAGTGTAAGATAATGTAAACAAGTAAA
Source organism: Vicia faba (assembly GCA_948472305.1). Classification (NCBI taxonomy): domain Eukaryota; kingdom Viridiplantae; phylum Streptophyta; class Magnoliopsida; order Fabales; family Fabaceae; genus Vicia; species Vicia faba. Next base: position 1,010,849,059 of record OX451738.1, read on the forward strand.
TCTTGCAAGAAATCCAGGTTATTGGATAATGGATACAAATAGGTCCTGCAAGGAACTCACATCGTTAGATAATGAAAACAAGCAAAGCCCTACAAGGAGTTCAAGTTGTTAGATAATGAAAGAAAACAAGTCACACAAGTAGCCTTAGGTTTAGGCTTTCATGGAGTTTGTAGGTAAGTACCCTCATGAAGTTTTAGTTGGCTCAACCTATCCTAGAAAATGTAACCAGGTTCTAAGGAGTCTCATATCATTGACCTTTTCGTCAGGCGTTGTTTGAGCTCAAGCACCAAAGTGTTGTGGCCGAAATATCCTGAAAGTTTAATCTCAATGAGTGTAGCATCGAGTATCAACCAATCTTTGGTTGGAACTATAGCCGGCTATCTCACTACTTTCTAATTGCTAGGATGAGTCAATTAAAGGCTCTAAAGGTCAGTTAGAGTTTAATGACACTATAAGAAAGCCTAATGTTATCCTTGACTGACTCAAGTAACATTAGTACATGTCATAGTATCACGCTAACGTAGCCATCACTTCGTCCATATCAGACTACGTCGTACATCCTCCATGATTTATTGCTACTTACCTAAAAGGAGCCCCAAATCCGGGTGTAGGATCTTTAACAATAACTCAAGCAACCCTTTAAAAATAAATCATACAAAACACACAATGAAACCAATTAAAATGATCTAACTCTAAGGTAACCCCACTTTTTTATAATTCCCCAGCAGAGTCGCCAGTTCTGTAATACAGTGGCATTACCGACTATTATACTGGTTTCGTGTTTGTACTCGCAAATGTCGCGATAAGCAAGAATCGTCACTGAATTTTATTTTATCCAAGAAAGAAAAGGGTGAAAAGAACAGAAAAAGACCTTTCTAGATTATTTCTAAGTAAGGGGGTAGATTATGGAAAGGGAAGGTGTTAGCACCCTTTCCATCAGTAGTTATCTACAGACTCTTAGATGCTAGCTCATTTGAAAATACCTTGTGTTTGTGTGTTTGAAAAAGTATCTTGAAAAGACGCCTTAGTACGGCAAACTTTGTAATGTTTCTCGTGTCGTGGAGAACGTATACAAAGTGTCGTTGAAAATATTTTTTAGAAAAAAGTGTATGTGTGGAAAATTATTTTATTTGAGCAAGCATCTAAGGACTATCTACCTACTCGAAAAGGTTTGTTATTTTTCTCTTTTCCTTTAGATAGTGTTATCCTACTATTAGTGAGTATGTAGATCTATCGTTAGATGTTTGAGGGACAATCGAGGGTCATCGTACGGTCACAAGGGTAACTAGAAAGATATCTTAATAATTACCCTAAGGTTTTAAGATCATTTCATTGAGGCAACATCAAAATGGTCATCAAGGGACTTATGATATTTTAAAACCAAATGGTAGCAACTAAAATCTCTTACATTCGAGAATCATGACCATTTTATTCCGAAGGCAACCGAATTGGGAACACCCTAGAGGTGCACATATGTGAGTGTGTTGTATTCAGTTATTTTTCTTTGATGTTAGGTTTTCTAACGTTTTGTTTTTTTATATTCTTATCATGCAATTCTATTAGGCATACATCTAACAGTTGAATATCAGTGCGAAAAATTAAAGTGTGAAAATTAAATCTAACTATTGCATGGCTTCGGGGAGGGGGAAATTACAAGTCTAAAAATTGGGGATAAGAGCGGTAAATAAAATCGTAATTTTTAACTGTTATAAACCATAAGAAGATACAATAATAAGGAAATAATAATGATGGAAGTAAAATGAACGCGTGAGGGTTAAAAGAATGCTCGAAACCATAATAAAGGATTAAAATGAACGTCTGAGTGTCATGGAAGTTCAAAGGATACCTGGATTGGATTTTGAAGAATTGGGTTTGGTGTCGGGAGTGGTCAGCCCGCAGAAGTTCAAAGCTCCAGTTTTTGCCAAGTATGATGGGGTGTCCTTCCCAAAGTTCCATCTCCATTCCTACGTCAGGAAAATTCAGCCCCGCACCGCTGATAAAAATTTGTGGGTGCATTTCTTTCAAGATAGTCTGCCAGGGACTCAGCTTGAATGGTTCTACCAGCTGGAGGGAGCCAATGTCCGAAATTGGGAAGATCTAGCTGCTGCTTTCTACAAGCAGTATTAGTATAATGCTGACCTTGCTCCCACTCGTACTCAACTCCAGAGTATGTCCATGGGTGCAAGTGAAGGTTTTAAAGATTATGAAAAAAAATGGAGAGACTTGGCTGGGAGAGTCCAACCCCCGTTGTCTGATAGGGAGTTGGTTGATATGTTTCTAGGGATGCTATCTGGTCCATTTTTCAATCATTTGATCAGCAGCTCATCAACTGGTTTCACTGAGATAATCCTAACCGGGGAAAGAGTAGAAGTTAGGATTCGAAGCGGCAAAATACAGAAGAATGCCTCGTCAAGTTCAGTAAAGAAGCCTTTTGCTGATAAGAAGAAAGTCAGTGCTATCTACAGCCCGATGGGCCAAAACAGGGTTGAACATCGTCAGACAGTAAGTGTCGTGATGATACCTAGACCTGCAGTTTCTCCATAACACAACAATCAACAAAGGGTGGAAAGACCACAACGCAGTTTACCCGCATCAACGTGACATTGGCTGAAGTTTTACCTCATCTACTAAGATCCAACTTGGCAACCTTGAGAGAGGCTCCCAAGAATCCAAATACTACATCTCCCCGATATAATCCGAATGCCCGGTGTGCTTATCATTATGAGAGTTCTGGCCATGATACAAATGACTGTTGGGCTCTGAGAAACAAAATACAAGACTTGATTGAAGTTAAGGAAATCGATTTTGATGCTCCGGAGAAGCCCAATTTCATAACTGCTCTCATGCCTAAACATGGTCGTGGAGTTAATGCTATTGATACTGATCTGTTTGTTACCTCTCCTGATGAAGTTTCTACTCCTCTCATGACTGTCAAGAAAAATTTGTTGTTGGCCGGTTTATTTCCGGGTTATGGTGAAGGTTGCCACATGTGTTCGCTTCTACCTGCTGGTTTCCATTTGCTGAAGTTTGGTGTTCAACGCCTGATAGATAGCAAGGAGATTCTATTTGAGAAAACCATGATTCCTGCTATTCCAATTGAATACGTTGCCGTTAAAACCATTTCCTCCAATCCTTCCAAGGTTTCCTCGAGAAGGCCTGTTAGGATTACATCCGCTCCAAGAATTGCTCCGCTGATAATCACTGTTCCTGGTCCTGTCCCATATGTCTCGGAAAAAGTTATCCCATGGCATTATGGTGCCGATGTGTACTATCATGGCATCAAACAAGATCTGAAAGATGAAGAGGCTGGTCCTGATATTGATAATATTATCAGAACCAACAAAATCACCCGGAGTGGAAGGGTCTTCTCTCCCGAGATTTACCCTAAGACTGTTAACAAGCCTATTGTCATTCCATCCGTTGTTCCTGCTAGTACATCAACTATTGTTCATGTTCTTACTCCAGTCGGCGAATCATCTGATACCCGCGGAAAAGAGGTTGTAGGTGAGCCTACCCGGAAGGAGGCGCCTAAGAAAATTATTGTGGAAGCCTCTAAACAAGAAATGGAGGAAATACTGAAAATCATTAAGAAGAGCGACTACAATGTGGTCGAGCAGCTGGGGCAGACCCCATTAAAGATATCCATGTTGTCTTTGCTGTTGTGCTCCGAGGCCCATGCGAAGGCTTTGATCGCATTCCTCAAAACTGCGCATGTGCCACAAGAGACTTCAGCTGATCAGTTCAAAGATTGTGTGGCCATCCTGACTGCTGATAATGGGCTGGGTTTTTCAGATGCGGATTTGACACCAAAGGGACGGAAGCATAATGATGCACTGCATGTCTCGATTGAATATAGGGGCACCACTATGGCTCATGTGCTGGTAGGTAATGGGTCTTCACTGAATGTTCTGCCGAAGAAGGCATTAGACCGGTTTGATTGCGAGGGTTTAACTCTAAAGCCTAGTAACATTTTGGTAAGGGCTTTTGACAGATCAAAGAGAATTGTGCACGGGAAGGTGGACATCCCTGTCAAAATAAGTTCTCAAACTTTTGGGTCCACCTTCTATGTGATAGATATTAGGCCATCATATTCTTGTTTGTCGGGTCATCCTTGGATCCACGAGGCTGGGGCAGTCACCTCCACACTCCACCAAATGCTGAAGTATCCGGTGAAAGGAAAGATTGTCACAGTGTAGGGTGAAGAAGAATATATGGTGAGCCACCTCAATTCCTTCCGCTACGTTGAGATGGACGGGGAATTCATAGAAACCCCTTGTCAAAATTTTGAAGAGGTCCCTCAAATCTTGGCATCGACTGAAACTACTAGCAATAAACCTCCTTTGAAGATGGGTTCTCTCAAGGACGCCAGGGCCATGGTTGAAGAAGGTGGGTGTGCCAATTGGGGTTAGCTCCCTGATTTCACTCATAAAACTGACAAATTTGGTTTGGGATTTACTATAAGGGCTCAAAGGGTTGTTAGACACGCTCGGGCTGGAAGACCTCCCCTACGCATCAATAATCGTGGGATTAACGCCATTAAAGATAGTGAAGAGGAATACGACATTAACAGTTGGATCTACCCAACTACCAATGGTGGACCGAGTAACTGGACGACTAGGGACTTCATACTTGTTTCATTTATTCTGCAGTAATTGACTTATTTGTTTTAAGATTTGTAATAAACAATTTGAAACTTTACGGCCCGGTGCCTTGCCCGAGGCACCTTGGCTTTGCTTGTGAGGGCTATTATTTGTCATTTCATAATCATTAATAAAGCATTGGACGTTTCATGCATACAAATTTTGTGCTCTCTGTTTTCTTTTCTGTTTTCCACTCTATCAAAACAGCTATTCTCTTACACACGCTCACGTATCATAACGCAGATCCATATCCACTTTAGATCCCATTGATAACAGCTCTGCTATTGCCAGTTATGACTTCAAAAATCTGACCAACCAAGCCGAAGATGAAGGTGAGGATGATTGTGAGGTTCCTGGAGAACTTGCTAGACTACTACAGCAGGAAGAAAGGGCCATACAACCCCATGAAGAGCCAGTTAAGACAATGAACTTGGGTACTGAGGAAGACAGAAAAGAGGCTAAAATCGGTGCAAATCTGGATCTTAGCGTCAAACAGAGGTTGATACAGATGCTGCACGACTATGTTGAGATCTTCGCCTGGTCCTACAAAGACATGCCTAGTCTTGACACTGATATTGTGGTACATCGCCTGCCGACTAAAGAAGAATGTCCTCCAATTAAGCAGAAAGTTCGTCGTATGCGCCTGAAATGTCATAGAAGATCAAGGCAGAGGTCATGAAACAGTTTGATGCAGGATTCTTAACTGTCACATCTTATCCACAATGGGTTGCTAACGTCGTTTCGGTACCTAAAAAGGACGGTAAGGTACAGATGTGTGTTGATTACAGAGATCTGAATAGGGCAAGCCCCAAGGATGACTTCCCACTTCCTCACATCGATGCTCTGGTCGACAAAACCGTGCAACATAAAATCTTCTCCTTCATGGATGGTTTCTCTGGCTACAACCAGATCAAGATGGCTCCCGAAGACATGGAGAAGACAACCTTCATTACACAGTGGGGCACCTTCTTCTACAAGGTGATGCCTTTTGGGTTGAAGAATACTGGGGCAACTTATCAGCGGGCCATGGTCGCTTTGTTCCACGATATGATTCACCACGAGATCGAGGTCTATGTTGATGACATGATAGCCAAGTCTCAGACTGAGGAAGAGCACCTTGGTCATCTCTAGAAATTGTTTGACAGGTTGAAGACATATAAGCTGAGTTTGAATCCGAACAAGTGTACCTTCAGGGCAAGATCTGGTATGCTTTTGGGTTTTATCGTCAGTGACAAGGGTATTCAGGTAGACCCTGCGAAGGTAAAAGCCATACAAGAGATACTGGTTCCCCGCACAGAGTAAGAGGTTAGAGGTTTCTTGGGACGTCTGAATTATATCGCCAAATTCATTTCACATTTGAGTGCTACTTGTGAGCCAATCTTCAAGCTACTGAAGAAAGATCAAGTGGTAAAGTGGAATGATGAATGCCAGATCTCTTTTGAAAGAATCAAATAATACCTTCAAGAACCGCCGACTCTGATGCCTCCAGTTGAAGGAAGACCTTTGATATTATACTTGACTGTGTTGGACAATTCAATGGGGTGTGTGCTGGGGCAACATGACGAGTCTGGTCGAAAAGAGCACGCCATTTATTACCTTAGAAAAAAGTTTACCGACTGTGAGACACGATACTCATTGCTCGAGAAAACTTGCTACGCTTTGGCATGGGCTGATCGCCGACTGAAACAGTATATGCTGACTCACACTACCTTATTGATATCAAAGATGGATCCGATCAAGTATATTTTCTAGAAGCCCGCTCTCTCCGGAAGGATAGCGAGGTGGAAAATGATCTTAACTGAGTACGACATACAATATACGACCGAAAAGGCATTTAAGGGAAGTGTATTGGATGATCATTTGGCTCATCAGGCCGTGGATGACTACCAGTCCATGAATTTTGAGTTCCCGGATGAGAATATTATGTTAGTGACTGACTACGAAGAACCTGGACCGGATGAAGGACCCGAGGAAGGATCCCGATGGTCTATGTATTTTGATGGAGCCTCAAACGCACTGGGTAAAGGCATTGGCACTGTAATTATATCTCCTGAGGGTTGTCATACTCTGCTCACTGCCGGTTATGTTTCAACTGCACCAACAACATGGCGGAGTATGAAGCATGTATCATGGGTCTTCGAGCTGCTATTGACCAGAGGATTAAGTTCTTAAGTGTATTCGGGGATTCCGCTCTGTAGATAAGTCAGATCAAAGGCGAGTGGGATATGAAGCACCCGGATCTCATTCCTTACAAAGAGTATGTACTGACATTGCTCCCACACTTTGAGGAGGTAACCTTTGAACATTTCCCACGAGAAGAGAACCAGTTGGCGGACGCGCTAGCTACCATGTCTTCTATGTTCAAGGTTAGGTAGGACAATGAGGCTCCCCAAATTACCATTGAAAGGTTGGACGAACCAACACACTGCTGCGAGATTGATACCAAAGAAGTGGAGGACAAACCTTGGTTTCACGAAGTCAAAAGGTATCTCAAGGCTCAGGAGTATCCTGAAGGGGCATCTGTCAACGATAAGAAGTTTTTGAGAAGGTTCGCTGCAAAGTTCTTCCTCAGTAATGGGATCCTCTATAAACGCAACTATGACTCCACACTACTATGGTGTGTAGACAAGAGCGAAGTAGAGAAGATCATGACAGATCTACATGAAGGCACCTTCGGAACCTATTCCAGTGGACACACCATGGCTAAGAAGATCCTACGAGCAGGATATTATTGGTCCACTATGGATGTCAATTGTTATCAACACTCTCGAACTTGTCATAAGTGCCAAGTCTATGCTGATAAGGTGCATGTGCCTCCGGTCCCCTTAAATGTCCTGACAGCTCCTTGGCCCTTTGCGATGTGGGGTGTGATACGGTGGGAGAACTGACTATGAGTTTTGCGTTTGTATTCGCACTTGTTCGGTTGAGCAAGAGTCGCCACCGACTTTTTATTTTATCCTAAAGGAACGGTTAAAAAAGCACAACAAAAACCTTTTGAGATATTTCGTGGGTTCGGGGGGTAAATTATGAAAAGGGAAGGTATTAGCACCCTTTTCATCCATGGTTATCCATGGGCTCTTAGTTACTTGGTTTTTAGATCACTTGCCTTGATTTTCGATTGCTTGAAAATGTGGTGTGTGTGAGTGTTTTTGAAAATGTTTTTGAAGAAGATGCCTTGTCTTAGGCTACCCTTGTAATAATTCTTTACTCGAATGTTTTACAAAGGTGTGTATCTTTTCGAAAAGATGTTTCAAATGTTTTTGAGAGTTTGTTTTGAAAGTGTTTGTGGAGTGTGATTTTTGAAAAGAAGGCAAGTGTTTTTTGCAAGTTGATCTCAAGTAACTAAGAGTTTTGTCTACCCTATTGTACTTAAAGGTTTTCTCTATGTTTTCAACCCTTTTTTAACAATTTTGTTCCACCATTGAATTTGGTGGACAATCTTGCGTTTAGGAGGTTTAACGGGACGGGCGCGGGTCATCGTATGGACCATGAATGCAATGGTGCCAAGTGTCTTTGGAAATTTGCTTTGAAGGGACTATGATCATTCCATTTAGGCAACTTTCGAAAGCGTCATCGAGGGACTTATGATCATTTGAATTTGTTTTGCCAAAGATACTCGACGTGCAAGCATGGCCCATTTTGGAAGGCAACATGTGGGATTACCCTAGAGGGTGCAAGTGTGATTGTGTATTGATTTCATGTATTTGTCTTGTATTAGGTTATCTAGCGTTTGATTTTATGTACATGCAAACCCTAGGTCTAACCATGGTATAATTTGAAAGCGGTAAATTGCAGAAATGTAAAATCTACGCTATTACAAAATAAGTATCCGGGAGTGGGGGTACAAATTCACAAATTGGGATGAGACTTTAGGAATGTAGTGTCCAATAGATTACAACCAAATCGAATCGATCAAATGTAAATGTAACGTATAGCAATGTATAAGATAAGCAAATGTGTATAGGAGCAATGTAAATGTATTTGTATCAAGCGTATAATTTGAAATGTATCGTATATTGTGTAAGTGTATATGTTCATGTATGTAATTTATTTACAAGTTGAGACGTGATTTTAAATGTATTATTAAGTATGGTATTTGTTCAAATGGAAAGAATTAAATGTTTATTTATTTAATCTTTGTAATCTTGTATATTCTTTGATATGTACAAAAAGAAAATTTTAATTAAATGAAAAGAAAAATGTTTTCAATTTTAATTATATTGTGTATAAAAGATGTATCTTTATATTTTTGTGTTTAATATATTCAAAGAACATTTAAATTAAATGTTTTAAATTAATTAAATTATGTATATGGAAAAAATGTATTTTATTGATTATGTACAAATTAAGTATTAATCTTAAGAAAAATTATATATTCATGTACAAAGAGAATATTTTAATTAAATGTTTAAAGAATTAAGTTATGTATATATAACAAAAATGTATTTTAATTAATTATGTATTAAAAAATGTATTTTATTAATAATAAAAGGTTATTGTAAAGAAATATGTGTTAGTTTAAGTTTTTATTAAGAAGAGAACAAAAGAAAATTAAGTTATGTAAAGGAATTAAAATGATAAAAGAGCAGATAAGTGTTAAATGAATGTGTTGGGCTTTAGGTGCTCCAGAAACGGTTGTGGCCCATTTACTTGAGACAGGTTCTTTAGGGTTTGTGAGAATTGTTTCAGAAAGGGGAAAAGTTAGGGTTACAGAACACGGCGCGCCATTCGTTCACTTCACGCGTTCCTCTTCATCTTCATCTTCTCCTTGCCATGGATCTTTGAACAACATCCCCTTCGCCTAAGCCACCAGCGCCACCATCTCTTCTCCTCTCAGATCGCTCAGGCAACGATTAAACAAGGTAGCGAAATGTCTCAAACTTGTTAGGCGTTTTAGATTTGCATGTTATGATTTTGTATTCTGATTTTATGTTCATTTTGTTTGTTTAACGAGGTTGTGAAAAGGGATGAGAAGAAAATGTTCTACCTTGACAGAGGAGGGGAAGAAGGGAGTTTGGAGGCACGTAGGAGGCTTGGGCGGAGAACGCGGTGCTGATGAACTTATGAACTTCCTGGTACTCTTTACCTTTTTGCCATTTTAGGGTTTTGTGATGCGTTTCTGAAAGCCCTAACTTGATGTCATTTCTTTCTTCTTCGTCTTTCGCTGTATGCTGAACATGCTTGATATTCTTTGAAACGCTTGTTTCCTTTGAGTTGCCTTTGAACGTTTGCCTGTGATGAGGGTTCTCTGAGGCTTTAGGTATATTTGATTCTTTTCCTCTTTTCTTCTAGCCTGTTGCCTTGAATGTTGCTTCTGTCTACTTCTTCTGTTGCCTATTTTGTATATTGGCCTATGATGAAGACTTTTCTGAGGCCTGATGGGTTGCCTGATGATGTTTGATACGCTTACGTATGCTTCTGGGTGTTTTCTAGCTTGATGGCCCTGTGATGCTGTTGAATTGGTGTTTACAGTGGTTTAGGCTTCACAGTTTATGCAGGCTTTTGTGTTTGGATAATTTTGAATTGTGCAATTTTGACTTTTGTGCATTCATTTTTGACTTGCAAATATCCATCCCTCTTTGTGAACCGGGAGAAATCCCGTGATTTGCAAAGAGGGCTAACTGATCCCAAACAGTTGCCCTTAATGATGAACTTTATATCTGTCTCTATTTATCTGCAATTGACTTTCTTTCTCTTATTTGCAGACAAAAATTGAATGGAGGGGAGCAAAGGATAGCAGATGAAGAATTGAAGATTAGAAAAATATTTAGGATAGTTTTTATTTAAGTTTAAATTACTGTAAAATTATTGTTGTAAACAAATTGTAAACAATAATTGTACGAATAATTTAAAAGTAAATAAAAAGTTTTTATCCAATTAATTCTTTTTTATCCTTTATTGTTTATTTATTATTTAGAATTCTTTGAATTATAATAAATGGAAAATAAATTCCAATCTTTTAATCTTAGAATAATAAATAATTAAATAAACAATGCTTCAGCATTTGATCAGTTAAACCTGGCGTTTCAAACATCCAGAGCAAAACAACAGTCAATCACAACAATTGTCTGGACGGTTTTCCCTCTTATGACTTTAACCAAACATCGCAAATTCAACCCCAATGCAACCCTTTACTGATTCAGTCAAACAATCGTGAATTCAATCCAAACACATTCTTTTACTGATTAAGTTAAACAATGCGAATTCAGTCCAAATCTCGGAATAACTTGCAAAGCATCGTAGAATTAAATATTTCTGAGGAACCGCGCACGAAAACCCTAATTCCTGATCAAATGCCAAAGAACATTCGCCTGATCAAAGTTGAGCCAAAATCAATCAAAACCCTAAGCCAACTGTTTGAAACATTCTAAAGCCCTGAGAATCAGTAATACCTTAATTGTGTCTGACTGGCGAGAAAAGTCCATTTGGCCGATTCTTGAGCCAGTCTGAAAAATCAGGAAACGCCTGAAGCTGTGATTTCTTGTGGAAAAATGCGAGGGCAAATTTTGGGGTACAACATGGGGCATCAACATGATTGGCGAGATCAGACCTACTGCGTCTAATGGGCATCGTTTAATTCTGGTAACCATTGATTACTTCACGAAGTGGGTTGAGGCAGCTTCCTTTGCTACAGTTACTAAGAACGTCGTGGCGTGGTTTATCTGACACAATCAGATCAGTCGATATGGTGTACTAGAGAGGATTATTACGGACAATGGTACGAATCTCAATAACACAGTGATCACCGAGCTCTGTAAACAGTTCAAGATATAGCATCATAACTCTTCTCCCTATCGACCAAAGATGAATGGGGATGTTGAAGCAGCTAACAAGAACATTAAGAAGATTGTACAGAAGATGACTGTGACATATAAAGACTGGCATGAGATGTTACCATTTTCTCTTCATGGGTACCGTACCTCAGCACGGACGTCGACAGAGGCAACCCCCTACTCTCTGGTATATAGCATGGAGGCAGTCCTACCCATAGAAGTCCAGATACCCTCTCTCAGGATTATGAAGGATGCATGTTTGAATGAAGATGACTGGATCCAAACCCGGCTTGATCAGTTAAATCTAATCGATGAAAAGAGACCTACTGTTATCTTCCATGGTCAAACGTATCAAAAGCGAATGATCAAGGATTTTAACAAGAAATTCAGGCGTCAAGAATATCAAGTCGGGTATCTGGTAATCAAACTCATCATACTGCCGCAAGGTGATCCCATGGGCAAATGGACTCCCAGGTATGAAGGGCCATTTGTGGTTAAGAATATTTTCTCGGGAGGAGCTATGATTCTAACCACCATGGATGGTGACGACCTACCTCACCATGCCAATGCAGACATAGTGAAAAGATACTACGCATAATCAAAGACCCGCTAGGTCTACTGGCCTAGGTAAAAATAAGGGCTTCCCAGCGAACCAAAAGGGTTCGGGCAAAAGTAAGGGATGAAAATGAAAAAAATTTGTACACCCGACAAGTCGAAAACCCGAAAGGGAGGCTTGGGAAAAAAAAGGGTATCCCGGTGGATTGAAAACCCGGAAGGGCAATCCAGGAAAAAGTTAGGGATTGAAGCGTATCACTATGTCTCATTGGATCATCTTGCGACCAAACTTCGGTATAAGCTATCAAGCCCAGACAGCACCAATCAATATGATCAACCTTCGGCCAAGTAGAAAAGTGATGAGATGCTTGAAGATATAAAGGCAATAGCAGAGTTGGAACCCAATGGGGTTGTTTCACATAGTTGTTTTTCCTTCTTTTACACAAATTGTATACTTTCTATCTTTCAGGCAACGTTCTCTTACTAGGACGTCAGCCTCCTTGTACAAAACGCCTATTACGGGCCAATTTTAAAATCAATACAAGTCATTTTTTCAAAACTTCAATCTGTTTTTTTCTTCCTTTTTTCGTTTTGTTTTGCAAGAACGTCCAATGATTTATTTTTGATATATGCATTTGAAAGTGATGGCTGCTCATAAATATTTACATAAGAAACAAAAGGTAATTACTCGTAATTCTAGAAAAAGGGGAAAATAAGAAGGGCCAAACCCGACGGTTCCTCTGTCCAGCAGGTATCAGGATAGAGCCAACTTTGGAACATGAGTATCAGTACATACACTCCCCATAGAGTAAAAGTACCCAAAAGGAATTGATGTCAGCTTTCCCTGAAACAGGACATAACTATCCCCAGCCGAGGTTCGTAATCGCATGCGAGTCAACAAATTTCATCCCCCAAGCAGAGTCTATTTCTACAGATACAAAAGCTCAATCTCCAACAGAGCTCATCACTACCAGTGACGGAATTTCATCCCCAGCTGAGTTTATTCATCCAGATCAGAAGGTCTACCAACAGAGTATCTCTTCCCCCAAAGTCTAGCCCCGCAGAGTTATTCTCCAGCATCTCTTCCCGACAGAATATTTGCAAATCTCCAGCAACCGTCGGGGATTTATTTTCCCAGACGCGGGCATACCCCAACAGCATTTCATTAACATACATCATGACATACACATACATATCGTATACAGCATAATCTCATTTATTTTGAGAACATCATCTCACCATGCATTTCATGCATCACATATAACTAACCCTGATATCTTTTCAGGAAAAGAGGATTAGCTTCAATGAATCCAGCAGTTATATTGGTCACATCTACAAACAACTAATGGAAACTTAGTTCCCGAAATCAAACGGGTCAACTAATCTACATTATCATATCAAAACAACCTTACCCCGGTTTATCCTGAAGTTTTACACAAACTTATCTCAAATTAACCTTACCCCGGTTCATTCTGAAGTTTTACACGAACTTATCACAAAGTAACCTTACACCGGTTCATTCTGAAGTTTTACACAAACTTATCTCAAAGTAACCTTAACCCGGTTCATTCTGAAGTTGTACACAAACTTATCTCAAAGTACCTTACCCCGGTTCTTTCTGAAGTTTTACACGAACTTATCCCAAAGTAACCTTACCCCGGTTCCTCCCGAAGTTTTTACACAAACTTATAACCTTATCCCGGTTCATTATGAAGTTTTACACGAGCTTATCCCAAAGCAACCTTACCCAGGTTCCTTCTCGGTCCAAATGCATTTTTACCCAAGCTCCTCACAAAGCAACCTTACCCAGGTTCCTTCTCACAGCACTATTATCAAGGCTTTTCATATCGAAGTAATCCTACTATCCAGGTTCCATCTCACAGCCCTACTATCCAGGCTTTTCATATCGAAGTAACCCTACTACTCAGGTTCCTTCTCACAACCCTACTATCTAGGCTTTTCATATCGAAGTAACCCTTCTACCCAGGTTCCTTCTCACAACCCTACTATCCAGGTTTTTCATATCGAAGTAACCCTACTATCCAGGTTCCTTCTCATAACCTTACTACCCAGGTTCCTTCTCTCTTATCTCCAGACAACAGTCCATAATACTTTAAGACCAGGACCTAATCGAACACGATTGGTTTCGTATGTCCCCAGTAGAGTAACGGACAACTGAATCTCCTAAAACTCTATTTCTCGAGAACTATACCAACATTCCTCAGCAGATTTCTCCTCAACGACAAGAGCAGGGACTCCCGTCAATGGAACATCTCAGGAAATCCACATTTTCTAGATGGCATCTTTAATCCCATCTCCGACAAATCTTCTATCATCAACCTCCAAATGGCATCTGTAAGCCCATTCCCAATATCACAAGTCAAGTGCCACTTCATGTGAGTGCAAATGAGAGTGTTCAATCATCTTCCACCTTCAGATCACGAAAGGCAGAGCAGCCAATCTACATCATCAGGTTTAAGAAGATTGAACAGGGGCAGCTGTTGTACCCCAAAATTTTCACTCTCATTTTACTCAAAAAATGTCAAGTGAGGTCCCCAATTTGCTCAAGGTTGCCCAAGAGTTGACCAGACAAACTCTCTCCTAAGGCAGTATAACCCAAATTAGGGTTTCTATTTTCATCAAGATGGGTGGACCAAAAAGGTCTCATATGATCTCCATGGTCTTAATATGTTCTCAAGACCCTACATGTCAAGTTTCATGCCTTGCATAAGAAGTTTGCTCAGTCAACTGCTCAGATGCTTGAGAAATCGACTATATTAGGTCAAAAGTCAAAAGTGGCCCACATACAGTCAAACGTCAAGATTTTCGGTCAACATTAACATTTTGAAGTGACTTACATCATTTGATCAAGGGTTTATCATGATTCCTTAAGGAATGCTCAAAATTCATCAAAACCCAAAAGTTACTAAATTAGGGTTTCTCAGTAAAAGCCAACCCAACTTTGACCAAGAAAAACTTCTTCATACTTTATCAAAAATTTTCCATCCAAGGCTCATTTTGAAGAGGATGCAATTCCCTACAATTCATATTCACCCCACAAGTTCAAAATATGCACTCATCAAAAGATATGAATTTTTACATTATAAGTCCTTTTGAAAAGTCAACAAAAACACCTTTTGGGTCAAAGCTTCATACATGAACATGGAAGATCCAATTGAGATGAAACTAAAAGGGTTGTTTAGGGGACATCCTAAGCTTTCTAAAAAGTCCAAGAAAACCCTCCTAGGGTCAAAATTGAGAGAGTTGTGCATTGTCAAAGTTGGCAATTTATGGAAAATTGTCAAAAGTCAACATTGATCAAATTTGCATTTTTTTCCAAAGGGGCCCATGTTTTCTTGCTTGAAACATGTTTCTAATAGGACCCACGACCCCTGAGCTTTTACACATATTATTTTATTACTTTTATCATTTATTGTGATTTTTTATTCATTTAAATCAAAATAAATCAAATTAAATGGTAAAATAATTAAAACAAATCAAATCTTGGGATTTTTGTGCACATTCAGAGTCCATGTACAGCTAGCATGATGATCAATTTGTGCAAGACTCATTAGGGTTGGAAAATATTGGATTGAAGCTTGTTTTAGAAAGATATCATACATTAATCAAATCAAATCACATTTTCATAATTCTCAAAGATATGATACAATTTTATTGACCTAATTCAGTCTACTATATGTATACAACAATTGCAGATCAAGAGAAGAGCTTTAGCAAACGTAGGAAGCAAGAACAAAAACTCTAAAATTGGATAAAAAGTGTGCACTTGATTTCTTCCCTAGAGGAAGATTCCAGGAGATTGAAGGACTCTAATCACTTCCTGGCCATCTCTAGAAGCCAACAACATCATTTGTAGCCTTCAAAACATCAAGAATCATCGCCTAGACACATCACGGTTTGCCAATTTTCTCAAATTCGGTTATTACAATTTACGCATCATTAGCACCTTTAATTGTTATATTTGTAATCATCATCATGTTTTCAAGCTTACCATATAGTTTAATTGTGTTTTTGGGACCTTTACACGCATCTGCCATGGTTAGGGTTTCTACATGAATTTTAGGGTCTTTGTGTACAGGAAAAATTGGGCCATGAATCACCATGATGCTCGTGAGGCCAAGATGAGTTGATTGGTACCATCACAATTAATTTATCATGCTCGTATGAAATTTTTGAATTTTGCAGGTGTACCACGCTCTCAACCATCCACCATGCGCTAGCAATTCCTGACCACTAGATGCACTGTTAGCCAGATCTAACGTTTCCTGCCTAGATGTCCTTGGTGCTCCTCAAGTCAACGCTTGCACAGGATCCATCGTGGCTGATTGGGCTTGGAGCTTAATGGGATTGGAAATTCAATTCCATACCCCCCCTTTCAGCTAACATACAGGCCCATTTGGTTATTTTTTTAATTATTTTCTTTAATTTCTTTTCTTTATTTCTTTTCCTTTTTTAATTAATACAATTTTTTTTATTAAATTAATCACACAAAAAAAAATCACAAAAAGATCTCTTTTTCTTAATACATATTTTTGAATTAATTAGTTTAATTAATTTAGGGAAATTTAATCTTCTTTTTATAAAGAAAAATAATTAGAATTAGGGTTTTAGATTGTGCATAATTTAATTAATTTTCTTTAAAATACATCAAAGATCATTTTTTTCTTCATAAATATCTATTTCTTTAATTAATTAATTTAGTTAGAAAATTAGATTAATTTAATTACTTTCATAATTTAAAAACAATTAGAAATTAGGTTTAATTAATTTGCAATTAAATATTTTCTCAAATAAAATCCAAACAAATCTTTTCTCTCAATCAGGGTTTTAGATTATTTCAATCGTCCTCGCATTTAATTTTCCGCGCGCTTGTTAATTATTTGTCCATTATTTTGTAACCGCTCAGGGTTTGTAATAGTTAAGCTAGGGTTTTTGTTTAATGTTTAAATCCCCGATTTTTGGCTATGTAATTAATCCCCCTCCCCGAATCCTTGTAATAGCTAGGTCTATTTTTTGCACTTTAAACTCCCACGATCTTTAACTGTTTAGATGCATGGCTAATAGGATTGTATTAAAAGAATGCTTGAAATTTAAAACGGTAGATCACCTAATGTGCAAAGACTAAATAACTGAAAAAGTTCACACGCACATGTTCACTCCTAGGGTCTCACTCCGGTTGCCTTCGGTAAACAATCATTAAGCATAGGAGATTTTAGTGGTCACCCTCCAGTCTAAAAGATCAAAATGCTGCCTCAGAAATGTTGCCTCGGAAAGATCTTAAGACTCTAGGGTTACTACTAAAGTTTTATAATTATTGCTTTGGTGACTGTACTTGTCCCTTTCGAATGTCCCTTATAACTCCAACGACGATGCTACCTACTCCTTAATAGTAGGGTAGGGCTGTCTAAAGGAAATAGAACGAATAATATTTTTTCGAGTAGGTAGAATCTTAAGTACGTGCTCAATTGAAACTTTTCACACCAACACCTTTCAAAACAAATTTTCAAAACAAACTTCGTCACATCCTTGAGGACTGATACACGGGTTATCACGAAGTAAAAACATTTTCAAGATAAACACACATAAGAAATTTGTAAAATGAGCAAGTACCTAAGAGCCTGTAGATAACTCGTACTCAAAATATTATCGAAAAAAGGTTTTTTCTGTTCTTTTTCCTTTTCCATGATTGGATGAAATAAAAGTCGGTGGTGACTCTTGCTTACCGCGACATTTTGCAAACAAAAAACGCGAAACGCAAATAAGTATTAAACAGTCGGTTCTGCCACCGTATCATAGACAACAATAATAAACTTTATTTGCACTCCCAAGTCGTAACAAAAATCTACTATGATAGTGCTAGAAAATTGAGTTCAATTTTCTAAATTGATAAAACCTAGTAAATTAAACATGTACATATGTCTCTTTCAATAAAAATAGTGAACCTTTTCTGCTATGCTTTTAGATACTACTTAAGTTTTTATCTACTTTGTGAATTATTACACTCCAACAACCAAAAAGTTACCTAGACAAGTGAAACCACCGACAAAAAACACAGAGCCGCCACCGAGCTTTATTTATCTCGAAGGAAGGAAATATCGATAAAACCACAAGGGAATGGATAAGAGGGTCTTACAACCAAAACAAAGGGTAAGGGAGTCGGTTATACGAGGGGAAGGTATTAGCACCCGTCACATCCATTGTACTCAACAGGATCCATTTTGTTTGTTTGTCTTAAAGGGTGTGTTTATCTACAACTAGGCTTGCTAAAAGGAAATGGATGGTTTTTTATTATTGCGTTCGTGAGGGTTTCGCGACCCTTTGCCTACGTATCCAATGAAGGAATCAGAACACCGTAGTTCCTCTAGAAAATGGTTGGTTTGTTTGTGTTTTTTAGTGGGCGACGTTAACGCACACATTTTAACAATAGGCACGACCGGTATCGCGGTAGAACGGAGATGACATGCCCTTGGGGGGAGTTTTGATTGGTTGAGTGTTTTGCGAGTTTTAGAATAAATTCAAGTAATGATTAAATATTTTTGATTTTTTTTGAATTGTGAATGTTAAGTTTTTGTTTTAATTACGACAAAAAAGTCAATGGGGGAAATTGTAACCTAATGTTATTATATACTAGCGGACTTGAAGTTGAGTGTAAAAGGGAAATTCTATCCTAAAGTAATCTTACATAGTTTCGACCCTAATGTCTAATTCAACATGAAACGAACAACATGAATTTAATCGATTTGGGGAATCACCTAAGCGAACATGTAACCAAGTAATCAAACAAAAACAAAGAAATTAAGTTCTTAACGTTTTTTATGATTTTTTATTGAATAAAATAACGCTATAATATTTTTTATGATTTTTTTGCGAAAAAACAAAAATTAAAACCTAATTCTAAATCATTATGAATTGCGAAATCGATAAATTCTAAAAAGGGGGAAATCAAAATTTTAACACTACTTTATTCTAATATATTTTTATTATTATTTTTTTAGTAAAGAAATAATCAAAAGAAAAATTAAAAATCCTAATCTAATATTTTTGGTGTTTTTTATCAAGTTAACTAACGAATTTAAAAAAATAAATTAACCTACTTCTAAAATATTCTAATATATATATATATATATATATATATATATATATATATATATATATATATATATATATATATATATATATATATATATATATATATATATATATATATATATATATATATATATATATATATATATATATATATATATATATATATATATATATATATATATATATTGTGTTTTCTTAATAATTATTCAAGTTAGAAAAATGGAAGAGATAAAGCTACAAGAAATAAAATTTAAAAAAAACGTCCCAACCTGGACTTGAACCGCGTCACTCTTGGGTTATTACTAACTGCCTTGCCAAATGAACTAAACTGTTTAACTGTTATTATTCTCTAAACCAAATAAAATAAAGAGAGTAGAGCAACTGGGTTGGGCTCTAATGCTTAGGCCCAAACCCAAATTAAACTTGGGGAAAAGAAAAGTTTGAGAAACCCTAAGGGAAAGAGATGGGGCGTCGCGGACACAGGGAAAAGGAAAAGAAAAATTATCAATGATTTCAATTGTTACTTTTGTTTAATTCCCAATAACTAATCAATTAAAACAAAAAAGAAGAAAAGTCTATCTCTCTTGCTTACTGACCCTCAATCTTCTCGCTATACAATCTAGAAGTGGTGTTTCTCAAAACATCATTGTCCATTTCAGCATGTTTCACTTTCAGATTCAAGCTTTTCTATTTCTTCTTCTTCAATCTCACCATGATCACCCCCCTTCACCTTCATCCTTCGCCTCCACGTTGCACCACTGGCTCCTCCGACAAACCTTCTTAAGAGAGAGCATCGAGAACGTTTGTGGTATCGCCTGAGAGAAGACTGTGGCGTTTAATTTCTTCCTCATCGAGGCGTCCTCTTTCAGCCCTAATGGAGGCTTTGATACTGTAACATTCACCAACAAGAAGATCCCAACGAAAAAACTGGGAGAGGCTGTTCATCACGTCGTCAAGCTCATCGTCCTTCATGTCCACCAGCGTGCTCACCGTGAAACCAAGCTCCGCTATCATCGCCGCCTAGTACCTGATACCGTACGCTTGGAAAAGCTCCTCCAACCCTCCTAGCTCTCTTTGTAATCTCGCTGGATGATAAGTCATCAGAGTGGTAGTAGGAGGAACCGCGTAGTCAAGAGGCTGAGGACGGGAAGATGGAGCAGTGGGGAGGACGGTGCATGGATCCCACTTGAATAGGCTGGCGGTAAATGCGTCTGGATCTATTGGAAGCAGGTGAGAATCTCTGTTACTTAGGTTTTGGAAAGTGTTGGGAAGTATAGTTTTCTGGTTTGGATTTCAAATAGTTTTTCTGGTATCCTCGATTTTGCTTGCTATGTCTCTCTCAAAAATATGTGTTCTGTTTCGAATATTCTTGCAGTTATGGTTCATTCTCAATTTTTTGTGATTTAATCGTAACAACAAGATACAGTGCTCATCTTTTGCAGAAATATGAAGGTAATAACAAAGCATAGCAAAATCTACAACATTCAAACACAGCAATCATAACAGATGTAAATGGAAGGAGAAAAAGTTACCAACGACGATGAAATTTCCGTAGGAAGTTGTTGAGTTTTTGATGCTGAAGAATCAAAGAAGAGAAGTCCAGAGAATATATGATTCTGATATACGACGGTAAGCTTAAAAATTAATCTTCTCTTCTTCTGCTATCCTTTTAATCTGAATCAGTTAACTTTTGATGGGATTGTAGGTTGTTGTAATGAAGAAATGCTTGGGAAAAATTAGTTTTTGACAGTATTATTTTCTTTAACTTCTTCTGACCCCCTCCTCCCTTTTTCTGTATTGTGATGTTTTCATTTTATAGAGAAAAACTGATAAAATCTGGTGGGAAGAGTTGGTTCATTTGAACTATTATAGTTAACTGTTCTATTGCTTTTATGATGCAATTTTTTGTTGCTATTTTGATGTATATTTTGGATAGTATATGCAGTGTTTTGGTCTATTGGAGCAGTAAGAAAGGCAGCATAGTAGCAGAATTTTGGCAGCATAAAGATGCTTTGAGAGCAGGGCTGTTTTTTTTCTTTACATGTTTTTGGGTTTTTTGCAGATGAAGCAGGCCTGTGTGTAGCAGCAGGTTGTGACCGATTTTTTTTTACTTGAAGCAAGTTTGAACTGTTTTGCACAAGGTTTTGGAAATTGGCTAGAAGCTGTATTGTATTTTAGATATTGGGCTTCATGAAATTGATGAACTTGTATTGATTTTTTTGTATGAATTTCAATATGTATGTAATGGTAATTGAATTTGGATTTTGTAATGAATGTAAATATTTCTTTGTATTGAGCTAAAATTGAATGAATTTTTTTTTGTATTCTGAATCAATATTTTAAACGTTGAATCCATGAATGAGACTTGAATCTTGAATGAAAGATGGTAGAAATCAATGAATGATGAACTTGTCTTGATAATCTTTGAGTCTTTTGATGACCATGAAATAAATGTCGACTATTCAATATCTTAAACAAAATAAAGAACAAAGGCAATGGACTTTGATATTTATAACTCAATGATGTACTCCATTGCTCATTTTTACTTTGTATACCATGAAATCGCACAAAGAAAACTTCTTAGTCTAAGATCAAACATTGACGAATCATCCTTAAGATCTTGAACCAAGATTTGTTCTTCATTTCACGCTATATTCCAATCTTAACTCCACAATAATCACCTTGATGCACAAATCTTCTCTTAATCACAAAATGCAACATGAACCAAAAGAGTGCCTTGAATCAATAAAGTCTCGAAAGAAAACTTAATACACTCTTTACTGAGACAAAGCCTTTTCCAATTGATGAAATTAACACATGCATAAACTACTTGAAATGAAGATGATTTGAGAACACAAGGATGAAACCTAGGCCACAAGATTCTCCCCTGAAATAATTATAGGAACCCTAGGATCAACGGCCCAAATTCACCTTACCAACAACAAGTTGTAACCCTAACATCTTTCTCTTGAGACGTCTTTGAAATAGATGAAAGAGGGATTTCACAATAACCATGGATCCAAAACCCTAGTCCCTTGACAAATAATGGGGAAGTAAACCCTAATCCAGGCTCTGATGAGTTTGAATGAGAAACAGCCATGTAACCTAACGACACAATTCATTCCACGATCCGCTAATCGAGAACCAGATGCGTTTCCCTTTTTACCTGATAAGAAAACCTCAAAACAAGATTAGACATAAAGAGGGAGCAGCCCTAGAACTTCAAACCAAAGCGCCTGATTCCCTGAGATGCGGTATATGCAAATGACTGAATGATAAAACGATGCAGCTGGAATGCAAAATTCAAAGCTAGACAAAAGGGTAAAAGAGATAGGGCAAATTTGGGGTGCGACAGCTGCCCCTATTTAATCGTCTTAAACCTGAATGCGAGATTGGCGTCAGCCTTTCGTAAGTTCAAGGTGGAAGATGATTAAATACCAGGACCCGAAATTTTCCCTAGAGAGATGGTGTGAGTGTTATTCCCTAGGTTGAATGTCTGCTTGGGAAAGACAAATTGGTCTTCTGGTGGACTTGTCATGATGGATAAAACATGGTTGAAAAAGGGTAGCTTGTACCGGGGTAACAGTGCCAATACAAGGTTTTTAAGGGAGTGAGTGGTGAAGTGACTGAAAAGATAGGGTTGACAATATCGCGGCGAATGGAGGTAAGAAACTTAAGGATAACACGAAGGTAAAGTCTGCGGAAGACTTAAGACCCTAAGAATATGGCACAACAAAAAAATCTACGGACGATCTACGACCTTAAAAAACATAACGCGATGGTAAGGTCTACGGACAATCTACAACCTTAAGAGACATAACATGATGGTAAGATCTACGGACGATCTACAACCTTAAGAGAAAAGATGATGCTACGGTAATATCTACAGACAATCCACGACCTTAAAAGAGGTAAAGAGGAGAAGGTAAAGTCTATGGACGACCTACGACCTTAGGAAATGAAGTGAAGGTAAGATCTGTGGGCGACCTACGACCTTAGAAGGATGACGCGACGGTAAGATCTACGGACGATCTACGACCTTAGGAAAGATAAAGCGAAGGTATGATCTATGGACAATCTACAACCCTAGAAATATAAAGCGACGGTAAGATCTACGGACGATCTACGACCCTAAAATGCGAAGGTAAGATCTACGGACGATCTACGACCCTAAAAAGACACCACTATGGTAAGAGCTACGGACGATCTACGACCTTAAAAAGATAAAGCAACGGTAATATCTACGGACGATCTACGACCTTAGAAAAAAGATGACGGTAAGATCTACGAACGATCTACGAACTTAAAAAGATAAAGCGACGGTAAGATCTACGGACGATCTACGACCTTAGAAAAAAGATGATGAGTGGGTAAAGTCTACGGACGACCTACGACCCTAGGGAGATAAAGTGAGTATTGAGAGTTGGGGAGCATGACATACTAAAAACCTGGTTTATTTTAGTTGGTAGTGTAGTAACAAATGTTAACTAGGAATTATGAAGATGAAATTTTGGTGAGGATGTTTTGTTGATTTGGGATTGATTTGGCTCATGCTTCATATGCATTTAAAGTGTGACATGATGATCCATGGATATGCTATGCGTTTGAGGATGCAATGCAGTACGTCATGATGATTATTGTGTGCAAGATGTCAAAAACTCACGGGGATCCATTGCTCGTCATCTTGAGGTACCAATATGGACTGGTGCTTAAATTTTGAGAAGAAAGAATTAGCCTTGTCGAGTTCACTGGGGAATAAATCTTGGTGAGGAGAAAAGACTTGATCTAACTTCCTTCAAGTGTTGGGTTTTGTGAATAACTGAAGAAGAGACGTTGATCTCAACCAAGGCCCCAAGTCTCTCTGTGTGGTAGAATCGGGCGCTCAATCGATTTTAAGGAGGCGACGAGGATGAAATCTTGGTTAAGGTGACCATTATGACTTTCTACCTGCACAGGAGAGCGAACACTTGAACGCCACAACAATCCCTTGGGATGCCTTCATATCCATGTGATGTAGTGTTTCGCATCTTAGCTCGTGATTATTATTGACTTATCGTTTTCAATGCAATGCTTAACAAAGAATTTAAATCACAATTCGCATACGAAAAATAAAGTAAAAGAACATAACAAAGATTTTTAATGGAAGGGAAAATTTTATTATTGAGTTTGGCCCGTGAATGGGCATTCATACATAGATACAACTCCTAAATGAGGAAGTTGCGGAAAAGAAAAGAAATACAACGAGTAAAATGGCAATAAGAAAATCTCAAACTTCCGTTAAAACAGATATTGCTATAGTTCTCATATCCCGGGTCGTCCTAGTGCCGTGCTTCCAAAGGATAATAGTCAGATCGATCCATCCCGCATTAGGAGGGTGTACGTGAAGAGTCTTCAGACTGCAGTCTCTCGCTTTCTGTCCCTAATTTTTGCCTGGATCGCCCTTTCGGGTTTTCAATCCACCGGGACACCCATATTTGCCTACGCCGCCCTTTCGGGTTTTCGACTTAGCGGGTTATTCTCTTTTTTTCCTTCCTTTTTTAGCCCTAACTTTTTCCTAAGCCGCCCTTTCAGGTTTTCAACTTAGCAGGTCCTTTCATGCGTAGTATTTTTTGACTGAGTCTGAATTGACTGGAAGCGGAACATCTTCCCCATCCATGTTTATCAGGATTAGAGCACCTCCTGAGAAAGCTTTCTTCATGGTGTACGGTCCCTCATAGTTGGGAGTCCACTCGCCTCTTGGATCAGTGTTGATTGGGAGAATCTTTCTTAAGACCAGGTCACCTGAGTGGAACTATCGAGGCCGAATCTTCTTGTCAAATGCCCTCTTGAGACGCTGTTGGTATAATTGACCGTGACAAATGGCTACCAGGCGCTTTTCTTCGATGAGATTCAGTTGGTCGAGTCTCGTTTGAATCCATTCTGCTTCATCAAGTTTAGTATCCGTCAGAACCCTTAACGAAGGAATATCCACTTCGACCGGGAGTACTGCATCCATACCATAGACTAGTGAAAACGGAGTTGCCCCAGTGGAAGTACACACCGAAGTTCGATAACCATGCAGGGAAAAAGGCAACATCACATGCCAATCTTTGTATGTTCTCACCATTTTCTGGACGATCTTCTTTATGTTCTTGTTAGCGGCTTCGACTGCCCCGTTCATCTTTGGCCGATAGGGTGATGAATTATGGTGCTCGATCTTGAATTCTTCACACATTTCCTTCATCATCTTTTTGTTGAGATTTGACCCGTTATCAGTGATGATCTTGTTAGGAGTTCCATACTGGAATATGATTTCTCTTTTGATGAAACGAGTGACAACTGGCTTGGTCACATTCTTGTACGAAGCCACTTCCACCCACTTGGTGAAGTAGTCAATAGCAACGAGGATAAACATGTGTCCATTTCAAGCGCTCGGCTCGATGCGTCCAATCATATTAATGCCCCACATTGCAAAGGGCCATGGTGAAGTCATCACATTCAAAGGATTGGGAGGAACATGTATCCTGTCTGCGTAAACCTGACATTTGTGGCACATTTTGGCATATACACAACAGCCACTTTCCATCGTCATCTAGAAATAACCTACTCGTAGGATTTTCTTGGCCATGGAATGCCCACTGGCATGAGTCCCAAAAGAGCCCTCGTGTATTTTTCGTATAACGGATTCTGCTTCGTGTCTATCCACGCATCTGAGAAGAACCGAATCATAGTTTCTCTTGTACAAAACGTCTCCTGACAATAAAAACTTAGATGCCAACCTTCTGAGAGTCCGCTTATCACAAATCGTAGCCCCTTCGGGGTACTCTTGCTTCTCAAGATATCTTTTGATGTCGAAATACCACGACCTTTCGTCTGATATATCTTCAGTTATGAGACAATGAGCACGAAAAATATATGTTGGCTCCTTGTAACGATAGATCCTTATACTGGGTGCATGATTCGGGTAATTGACTTTGAACATTGCTGCTAAAGTGGCCAGAGCGTCTGCTAGTTGATTCGCTTCTCTAGGAATATTCTCAAAGGTGACCTCGTCAAAAGCGGGCAACAACTCAACTATGTAATCCCTGTATGGAACTAAATTAGGGTTCCATGTATCCCAATCACCCCGTACTTGATGTATCACTAAGGCAGAGTCCCCATAAACTTCAAGGATCTTGATCTTCAAATCAATGGCGGCTTCAAGGCCCATCACACAAGCTTCGTACTCAACGACATTATTCGTGCAATCAAAACATAATATGGCAGTGAAAGGTATATGAGTGTCGCGTGGAGAGGTCAGAAGTGCCCCAATACCATGACCCATAGCATTTGATGCACCACCGAACGTGAGAGTCCATCACTCCCCTGGTTCAGGTCATTCACTGTCATTAAGTTTCATAATATCCTCGTCTGGAACGTCGAACTTCATGGGCTGATATTCTACCAATGGTTGGTGAGCGAGATGATCAGCAAGAATGCTACCTTTGATGGCCTTTTGTGTGACGTATTGGATGTCATACTCAGACAAAAGCATTTGCCACCGAGCCAATCTGTCTATAAGTGCTGGTTTCTCGAAGATGTACTTTATCGGATCCATCTTAGATATCAGAAGTGTAGAATATGTCAACATATACTACCTCAAGCGTTGGGCTGCCCACGTAAGAGCACAACAAGTCTTCTCAAGTAAGGAATACCTCGATTCACAATCAGTAAACTTCTTGCTAAAATAGTAAATGGCGTGTTCTTTTCGTCCAGTATCATCATGTTGTCTGAGCACACAACCCATAGATCCTTCAAGCACAGTCAAATACATAATGATAGGTCTCCCTGGAACTGGTGGTATGGGTATTGGGGGTTCCTGAAGATACTGCTTAATCTTCTCGAAAGCTTCTTGACAACTCTCGTCCCAACAGACATCCTGATTCTTACATAACAATTTAAATATGGGTTCACAGGTGGCAGTAAGATGGGAAATAAACCGAGCTATGTAATTCAACCTTCCAAGGAAACTTCGTGCTTCCTTCTCATTTTTTGGCGCCGACATATCTTGTATTGCTTTTACTTTGTCTGGATCTACTTCAATTCCTCGTTGACTCACGATAAAACCAAGTAGCTTACCCGATCGAACCCCAAAGGTGCATTTGTTGGGATTAAGCCTTAACTTGAACTTTCGCAAACGATCAAACAACTTCTTCAAATGAACCAAATGTTCTTCCTCCGTCTGTGACTTCGCAATCATGTCGTCCATATACACCTCAACTTCTTTATGGATCATGTCGTGGAAGAGAGTCACCATAGCTCGCTGATATATCGCACCAGCGTTTTTAAGACCAAAAGGCATGACTCTATAGAAAAAGGTACCCCAAAGAGTTATGAAAGTTGTTTTATCCATCTCTTCCGGAGCCATCTTTATCTGATTGTAGCCAGAGAATCCATCCATAAAGGAGAATACTAAAGACTGGGCGGTGTTATCAACCAATACATCAATATGAGGCAACGGGAAATCATCCTTCGGGCTTGGTCTATTCAAGTCTTGGTAGTCAACACATATACGTACCTTACCATCCTTCTTAGGTATGGGCACAATGTTAGCAATCCAAGGAGGATAATTTATCACGGATAGGAAACCTGCTTCGAGCTGTTTCTGAACCTCTTCTTTGATCTTCAAGGCCATGTCGGGTCTGGTCCTTCTTGGTTTTTTCTTTACAGGAGGACATTCTGGCTTAAGTGGCATTTTGTGCATTACTATATCAGTGTCTAAGCCGAGCATGTCTTCATACGACCAGGCGAAGATGTCAGCATACTCTTGAAGCAATACAATCAACCCCTTCTTTTCTTCACTTTGCAAGGCAGACCCTATCTTGACTTATCTTTTTACCTCTTCAGTACCGAGATTGACGACTTCTGTTTCTTCTTGATATGGCTGGATGACCTTCTCTTCCTGTCTCAAGAGCCTGTCTAGTTCTTCAGGGACTTCACAATCTTCCTCATTATCTTCGTTAGCATGATCAACTGAATTCTCAAGGATATAAGGAGCCATAGCATTATCATTTCCAACGGAGTCCGAGACGGATCTGCATGATCGATGATTTTATGTTTTATTTTTAGAAAGTGCAAAGGAAAATTTAGAATAAGAAAAGAAAAGTATTACCATTTTTATTTCGAAAAAGTAAAAGTAAAAGAAAAGACAGAGAAAAAAATTGTATGCGAAAGTGAGATTTTTCATTCAATGTTAAACAAAGATTGAAACATAAGGGGCCCCTTCTACAAGTTGTCAGTATGCCTTAGGCAGGTCATACGACTTGAAATGGAAACAAAAAATTACACATCAAGGAAAACAACTTCAGGGATGTCCATGGCAGTCCAATTGCTGAGCTCTTGGTCCGACGCAACTTGATAGATAAATATTGAAATATCCTCATCGTCACCTTCAGCATCTGTGGAGAGCACTTGTCCTTCTTTGCTTACACCAACACTGACAAACACTTCAGAAATTGGGGGAATCTGTTGTCCTTTGAGAGGAGCCCAACCAGCTTTCACGGAGGAGGATGGCTGATACCCAAGACCAAAACGATTTTTCTTCTCTGGAACTTCAATAAATTTTCCCCAACTATCATGGGGAGGTCTAGCTTCTATGAGGGCTTTGGCATCCTTCAAAGAGGCCAGGGGTATCTCAGACTTCTTACATTCCATGATGGGGACTTTGTCAACAGTAACAATCTCCAGAGCTTGAAAGGGCAATTCTTGTACCTCGCCTTCCACTTCCACATAACGGTAGGAAGTCAGATTATTAATCATTATGTCTTCTTCCCTGCAAACGACGACAACTTGGTCATTCACAATGAACTTCAGGCGTTGATGAAGAGTAGATGTCACATCTCCTGCTACATGAATCCATGGACGACCCAAAAGTCAAGTATAGGATGGATGAATGTCCATAACATAGAATGACAAATAGAAAGTGCAGGGACCAATCTTGACAGGAAAATCAACTTCTCCATCCACCGATCTTCTCGAACCATCAAACGCTCAAACATTTAGAGTGGAGGGCCTCATCATTACTCCATCCATATTCAGCTTAAACAAGATAACCTTAGGCATCACATTGAGTGAAGAACCTGTATCCACCAAAACTCGAGATAAAATAGTGTCCAAACACTTCATAGAAACATGCAGCGCTTTATTGTGGGCTCTGCCCTCAATTGGGAGTTCATCATCATAGAAGCCCAAACAATTTCCCAC
Organism: Vicia faba; assembly: GCA_948472305.1. NCBI lineage: Eukaryota > Viridiplantae > Streptophyta > Magnoliopsida > Fabales > Fabaceae > Vicia > Vicia faba. The sequence goes on from OX451738.1 coordinate 1,010,878,358, forward strand.
AACAATATTGGTGACTATTCCTTTAAACTGGGCCACAGAGATGTCTTGGGTAACATGAGTAGAACATAAGGTCTTCAATAAGGCGTTGCGGTGAGCCTCTGAACATAAAAGAAGAGATAATATGGAAATCTTGGATGGTGTCTGGTTGAGCTGGTCCACTACTTTGTAATCACTCCGCTTGAGAATTCTCAAAAGTTGCTCCGCTTCTTGTCCTTCAGAAAGTTCGGGTTGATTATCCATCACTTACTTTCCCCCTGGCCTTAGCTAGAGCTTCACTGTTAGTTTCCTGAGGAGGTGGTGATGGAGGAGATAAGATCCGACCACTGCGGGTCATGTTGCTTGTTCCCGCAATCTTGGTAACATTCTTGTCACCTACCGGAGGGCACTCATACCTCTTTCCATGAATATAGACTACATTGTACTCCCAGGGAACTGCCTTCGAGTCGTCGCTTGTAGGAGGAATAGGAGCTTGAATCATTGTGGGGGTAATAGGAACCTAATTTATTAACAAAATACTGGGGGTGGCTGAAAAACTTCTCGGATAGTAGGGGATTTCCAGAACATCAATTTCTTCTTCTCAGAATACTTTCTCTATCTGTAAGACACCTTCATCGATCAACTATTGGATGGCCGTCTTAAACCCAACACACTCTTCTGGTTTGGAAGAACAGGTTAAGCAGGAGTCATGGAGTTCTTGTAGCACTCCATGCTTCAACAAATGTTCTTTGATAGTTTCCAAAGATATCTTAATATCATCAATCTTTGATACCAAAACCTGTTCATTAACTTCTTCAATAGCATGGACTGTTCCACCTTGATGAGGAGGCATGGGATTATTTTGAATATTCGAACCAACAGGGTTGAAGTTGATGGCTTTTGCATCATTGAGATCTTGAACTTTGCACTTGAAAGCTCTACAATTTTCAATTGTATGGCCTGGGGCACCAGAATGGAATTCACAATGAGAATTACTATCATATCCCCTAGGGAGAGTATTTGGCGGTGGACCGAGTTCGTGCAATTGAACCATTTGACTAGCAAGTAACTGCGGGAGAAGTTGAGTGTAGGACATGGGAATGGGATCTAATCTTCTTTCAGGGGCTCTCTGTCTTTGAGGAGCTCTTGGGCCTGGGAGATGTTGATTCGGTTGTTGATAAGTTGTAGGAGGTGCAAACTATTGTTATGGAACATAATGTGGTTGCGGAGAGAAAGGCCGTTGTTGGGCCATCTAGGGTGCTGGAGTTATAGCAGCGTATACTTGTGGAACAAACTGGTTGGGAACAGCAGCAGGTGTAGGAAAATAAGTTAATCGGACATGAGGAAATGTGGGGGCTCTTCCTTGGTTGAAGGTGATGGCACTGGTCTCTCCCTCTTTCTTCTTAACAAAACCAGAAAATGGTTTTCTATTAATGCCTGCATTGTTGTTAGCATTATTAGGAACACCTTGAATCGTTCCAGCCTTAATACACGTCTCAACACGTTCACCAATGATGACTATATCAGAAAACGAAGTAGAAGTGCTACTGAGCATATGCTGGAGATAAGGGCCTCATAGAGTACCCATAAACAGATCAATCAACTCACGATCCAAGAGAGGAGGTTGGACCCTTGTAGCTAGTTCACGCCACCTCTGAGTGTATTCTTTGAAAGACTCTTCAGACTTTTGTACCATCCCCTAGAGCTGAGTACAGCTTGGAGCCATGGCAGTATTGTAATGGTAATGTTTCAAAAAAGCATCAGCAAGCTCTCCCCAGGTGCTGACATGAGATCTTTCCAGCTGCATATACCAATCTAATAATTCCCTGGTCAAACTGTCCTGAAATAAATGCATGAGCAAAGGTTCATTTCCAGCATAGGCCGCCATTTTGCGACAATAGGAACAAAGATGAGTCTCTGGGCAAGAAGTGCCTTTGTATTTGTCAAACTCTGGGACTTTAAACTTGGGAGGAATGACTACCTCAGGCACGAGGCACATTGCAGCAGTGTTGAATCCGGAAGCCTTGATACCTTCCATGGCTCTAAGTCGCTCTTCAAGAGCATGATACATTTTCGCGGTTTCGACAACCCCGGCAGCAAGATTCACTTGAGGTTCATCGAGATCAATAACATCATGATGATCGTCGACATCATTCCTAGGAGCACCAATAGGAGTCTCAACATTAGCATTATTATTTCTCCCATTAGCAGAAGTGGAAGGAGCAGTAGTAGTAAGCTTGGCAACACTCTGGTGTAGTTCTTCTTGACCCTTAATTACGGCATGTAGATTTTCCATGAGTTAATCCATACGAGTACCCATAGTGTCCATATCCCGACGGAGTGCATTCTGATTTTATTCGAAAAGATCCATTAGCCTTTGCTGGTTGCCTCTGGTACGGTAAGGATGTGGATGAGTCGTCTTTGCTGTTTACTGGATTCTGAGAAAGGGGACCCCAATGAGTTTTTGTTGTGAAAAAATGAATGCATGGTAATATGGATGAATGCTTTATCTTCATTTCTAATGAGACCCAAAGACTCGTCTATCTTTTTAAATTTCCCTTTTTTTATGAAAATTTATATCAACAAGACTTGTCTTTGGATTTCTCTAGATATGAGATATATATACATGATGATATGATGTCATGGTATGCTATGGCATGAAGTCTCAGCTCCGCATATTCTGGATAACCATTGCGTAGTTCGTTGCACAGGCTAAAAAGTAACAGGATCAAAAGTTCGACGTCACAGGCATGGAGTCAAAGTAACCACCCACAAGGTATGTACTAGGGGTTTATCACCTGCCGAACAAGGTTCTAAAGAGTTATAGAAGTCTACGCTCTTCCTTTGGATATTACCGACGTCCCAATTACTTGGTAATCAGTAATATTCGCAGGAAAAACTTGTCCGAGCGTAATATCGCGTGACAAATACTTCCGGATTACTCCGTTACAGTCTCTGCATTGCACCTAAAAGGCTAGGATGGGTTAATGGTTCTACGGCCATCAGCTTCTCGAGCTCCTAGGTCGAAAGCAATGACATCTTCCCGATTACTCGGTAAACATCACTACTTCCAAGGGGACCTCCACTGAGTGGGGGATTTTCATGCCTCCTTCTTCGGGATTACTCCCTCAAAGTTAACATGACTATACCGCCCGTCCTAATCATATGTGTAACCCAAGTCCAGGTATAGGACTTATAAAAAGTAAACACCAAACCCAACATCACAATGGTATCCAGAATATGTGAGTAGCAACAATATATGCAATATATACAAAAGAATGAAATAAATAAAGAAATAAAACAGTAAAGCAAGATAAAGCAAATAAATAAACACCCAAAAAGATAAATAAACAAAACTAGGAAAGACTTGCTAAAGGTCCCCAGCAGAGTCGCCAGCTGAAACCACTGGCAAAAAACACAGAGCCGCCACCAAACATTATTTATCCCGAAGGAAGGGGAAATATCGATAAAACCACAAGGGAATGGATAAGAGAGTCTTGCGACCAAAATAAAGGGTAATGGAGTCGGTTATGCAAGGGGAAGGTATTAGCACCCCTCACATCCATTGTACTCAACGGGATCCAATTTGTTTGTTTGTCTTAAAGGGTGTGTTTATCTACAACTAGGCTTACTAAAAGGAAATGGATGGTTTTTTATTATTGCGTTCGTGAGGGTTTCGCGACCCTTTGCCTACGTATCCAATGAAGGAATCAGAACACCGTAGTTCCTCTAGAAAATGGTTGGTTTGTTTGTGTTTTTTAGTGGGCGACGTTAAAGAACGCATTTTAGCAATAGGCACGACCAATATCGCGGTAGAACAGAGATGACATACCCTTGGGGGGAGTTTTGATTGGTTGAGTGTTTTGCGAGTTTTAGAATAAATTCAAGTAATGATTAAATATTTTTGATTTTTTTTTATTTGTGAATGTTAAGTTTTTGTTTTAATTACGACAGAAAAGTCAATGGGGGAAATTCTAACCTAATGTTATTATGTACTAGCGGACTTGAAGTTTAGTGTAAAAGGGAAATTCTATCCTAAAGTTATCATACATAGTTTCGACCCTAATGTCTAATTCAACATGAAACGAACAACATGAATTTAATCGATTTGGGGAATCACCTAAGCGAACATGTAACCAAGTAATCAAACAAAAACAAAGAAATTGAGTTCTTAACGTTTTTTATGATTTTTTATCGAAGAAAATAACGCTAATAATATTTTTTATGATTTTTTTGCGAAAAAACAAAAATTAAAACCTAATTCTAAATCATTATGAATTGCGAAATCGAGAAATTCTAAAAAGGGGGAAATCGAAATTTTAACACTACTTTATTCTAATATATTTTTATTATTATTTTTTTAGTAAAGAAATAATCAAAATAAAAATTAAAAATCCTAATCTAATATTTTTGGTGTTTTTTATCAAGTTAAATAACGAATTTAAAAAAATAAATTAACCTACTTCTAAAATATTCTAATATATATATATATATATATATATATATATATATATATATATATATATATATATATATATATATATATATATATATATATATATATATATATATATATATATATATATATATATATATATATATATATATATATATATATATATATATATATATATATATATATATATATATATATATATATATATATATATATATATATATATATATTTCAAATGATTAATGAAGATTAAATTATAAGCATGTTTTTTTGTTTTTTGGGTTTTCTTATAATAATTATTCAAGTTAGAAAAATGGAAGAGATAAAGCTACAAGAAATAAAATTTAAAAAAACGTCCCAACCTGGACTTGAACTGCGTCACTCCTGGGTTATTACTAACTGCCTTTCCAAATAAACTAAACTGTTTAACTGTTATTATTCTCTAAACCAAATAAAATAAAGAGAGTAGAGCAACCAGGTTGGGCTCTAATGCTTAGGCCCAAACCCGAATTAGACTTGGGGAAAAGAAAAGTTTGAGAAACCCTAAGGGAAAGAGATGGGCGCCGCAAACATAGGGAAAAGGAAAAGAAAAATTATCAATGATTTCAATTGTTACTTTTGCTTAATTCCCAATAACTAATCAATTAAAACAAAAAAGAAGAAAACTCTCTCTCTTGCTTACTGACCCTCAATCTCCTCGCTATACAATCTAGAAGTGGTGTTTCTCAAAACATTATTGTCCATTTCAGCATGCTTCACTTTCAGATTCAAGCTTTTCTTTTTCTTATTCTTCAATCTCTCCACGATCATCCCCCTTCACCTTCATCCTCCGCCTCCACGTTGCACCACTGGCTCCTCCGAAAAACCTTCTTGAGAGAGAGCATCGAGAGCGTTTGTGGTATTGCCTGAGAGAAGACTGTGGCGTTTAATTTCTTCCTCATCGAGGCGTCCTCTTTCAGCCCTAATGGCGGCTTTGATACCGTAACATTCACCAACAAGAAGATCCCAATGAAAAAACTGGGAGAGGTTGTTCATCACGTCGTCAAGATCATCGTCCTTCATGTCCACCAGCGTGCTCACCGTGAAACCAAGCTCCGCTATCTTCACCGTTGTGTAGTACCTGATACCGTACGTTTGGAAAAGCTCCTCCAACCCTCCTAGCTCTCTTGGTAATCTCGCTGGATGATAAGTCATCAGAGTGGTTGTAGGAGGAACCGCGTAGTCAAGAGGCTGAGGACGGGAAGATGGAGCAGTGGGGAGGACGGTGTGTGGATCTTACTTGAATAGGCTGGCGGTAAATGCGTCTGGATCTATTGGAAGAAGGTGAAAATCTCTGTTACTTAGGTTTTGGAAAGTGTTGGGAAGTATAGTTTTCTGGTTTGGATTTCAAATAGTTTTTCTGGTATCCTCGATTTTTCTTGCTATGTCTCTCTCAAAAATATGTGTTCTGTTTCGACTATTCTTGCAGTTATGGTTCATTCTCAAGTTTTTGTTATTTAATAGTAACAACAAGATACACTGCCCATCTTTTGCAGAAATATGAAGGTAATAACAAAGCATAGCAAAATCTACAACATTCAAACACAACAATCATAACAGATGTAAATGGAAGGAGAAAAAGTTACCAACGACGATGAAATTTCTGTAGGAAGTTGTTGAGCTTTTGATGCTAAAGAATCAAAGAAGAGAAGTCCAGAGAATATATGATTCTGATATGCGACGGTGAGCTTAAAAATTAATCTTCTCTTCTTTTGCTATCCTTTTAATCTGAATCAGTTAACTTTTGATGGGATTGTAGGTTGTTGTAATGAAGAAATGCTTGGGAAAAATTAGTTTTTGACAATATTATTTTCTTTAACTTCTTCTGACCCCCTCCTCCCTTTTTCTGTAATGTGATGTTTTCATTTTATAGAGAAAAACTGATAAAATCTGGCGGGAAGAGTTGGTTCATTTGAACTATTGTAGTTAACTGTTCTATTGATTTTATAATGCAATTTTTTTTTGCTATTTTGATGTATATTTGGGATAGTATATGCAGTGTTTTGGTCTATTGGAGAAGTAAGAAAGGAAGCATACTAGCAGAATTTTGGCAGCATAGAGATGCTTTGAGAGCAGAGCTATTTTTTTTCTTTACATGTTTTTGGCTTTTTTGCAGATGAAGCAGGCCTATGTGTAGCAACAGGTTGTGACAGATTTTTTTTTTGACTTGAAGCAAGTTTGGACTGTTTTGCACAAGGTTTTGGAAATTGGCTAGAAGCTGTATTATATTTTGGATATTGGGCTCCATGAAATTGATGAACTTGTATTGATTTTTTTGTATGAATTTCAATATGTATGTAATGGTAATTGAATTTGGATTTTGTAATGAATGTAAATATTTCTTTGTATTGAGCTAAAATTGAATGAATTTTTTTTTTTTGTATTGTGAATCAAGATTTTAAACTTTGAATCCATGAATGAGACTTGAATCTTGAAAGAAAGATGGTAGAAATCATTTAATGATGAACTTGTCTTGATAACCTTTGAGTCTTTTGATGACCATGAAATAAATGTCGACTATTCAATATCTTAAACAAAATAAAGAACAAAGGAAATTGACTTTGATATTTGTAACTCAATGATGTACTCCATTGCTCATTTTTACTTTGTATACCATGAAATCGCACAAAGAAAACTTCTTAGTCTAAGATTAAACATTGACGAATCATCCTTAATATCTTGAACCAAGATTTTTTCTTCATTTCATGCTATATTCCAATCTTAACTCCACAATAATCACCTTGATGCACAAATCTTCCCTTAATCACAAAATGCGACATGAACCAAAAGAGTGCCCTGAATCAATAAAGTCTCGAAAGAAAACTTAATACACTCTTTACTGAGACAAAGCCTTTTCCAGTTGATGAAATTAACACACGCATAAACGCCTTGAAATGAAGATGATTTGAGAACACGAGGATGAAACCTAGCCCACAAGATTCTCCCCTAAAATAATTATAGGAACCCTAGGATCAACGACCCAAATTCACCTTACCAACAACAAGTTGTAACCCTAACATCTTGCTCTTGAGACGTCTTTGAAATAGATGGAATAGGGATTTCACAATAACCATGGATCCAAAACCCTAGTCCCTTGACAAACAATATGGAAGTAAACCCTAATCCAGGCTCTGATGAGTTTGAATGAGAAACAGCCTTGTCACCTACGACACAATTCATTCCATGATCCGCTAATCGAGAACCAGATGTGTTTCCCTTTTTACCTGATAAGAAAACCTCAAAACAAGATTAGACATAAAGAGGGCGCAACCCTAAAACTTCAAACTAAAGCGCCGGATTCCTTGAGATGCGGGATATGCAAATGACTAAATGATAAAACGATGCAGCTGGAATTCAAAATTCAAAGCTAGACAAAAGGGTAAAAAAGATAGGGCAAATTTAGGGTGCGACACCAAGTGTCAGGGGAAAAGGCCCAGAATATCCACACCCAATTGATAGAAGGGCCAGAGCATCATGACGGAATAAAGGAGTTTAGCTGGTGTATGATGCACATTAGTGTGCCTCTGACATTTTCCATATTTCCTAATAAACTCCATATTTTCCTACATTAGGGTAGGAAAATAATAGCATTCTCGTAGCAGCTTGTGGGATGTGGCTCGTTCACTAATGTGGCTGCCACAAACTCCTTGATGTACTTCTATAAGGACTATAATGATTTCATGTTCCCCTAGACATCTTAAGATGAAAGGTGCCCTTACCATTTTGTAGATACTCCCTTACATAATATTTTAATTTGCTACATGCTTACTGATAAGTGAAAATTGTAGTTATTTTTGTATATACTTTTTGTTGCACTTATCATCGCTTTTGTTAATATTTTGTGAATAATTCTTCACTTTGTGGCAAATTCATTTAGTATGCATATATTTGTGTTTTTATGTACAAAGTGTACTGTTTGATATTTTTGTATCTATTTTGTAGGAATTTATGTATGTTTTGAGCATTGAGAAATGAAAGGCCAAAGGTCAGCTCTAAGGATTCAAGATTAAAGAAATAAAGCCACTGCTTGCACCAGGAAGAGAAATTAAAGAAATGTTGTCTGTCAAGCCTCGTCAGGTGAAGCCTGGGTGAAGGCCTTGTGCGTCGTGCTCGCCAGGAGAGCATGGGGCGAGAGGTTTTGTATCATTTTCCAGTGGCTACTGACTTGGGCTCACCAGCAGCTTGTTGGGCGAGGAAGTATTGTTTTGCCGGTCGAAGATTTCGTTTGTCGGGCGAAGGAAGATATTTTTGGCCAGTTGCATACGTGGAGCAATTTGGGCCTTATATTTAAGAACTGTCATCGAGCGACGCTTTTATGGCGTCGGGCAACGCGTGCGGACCCGATTTTTCTTTATATTTCTATTTCATTTCATTTGTATGGGTTATGGTTTTGGGGTGGTTTTTGATATCCCAACTCCATCAACCTCATTTTTGATAGATTAGCTTAGAAACCAAAAATAGGGCTTTGCTTATGGATGATTGGAGGTGGATTTCTCATTGATCGACGCTGACAAATCGGAAGATTAATGGTTAATCTCTTCTCCTCTCTATGTATTTCTCTTTTGTTGGGTATTATATGTATATTTACTTTGAACTCGTGTATATTTGTCACCCATGGCATTATATAAAACTTACTTTACAACTCTTTGTCGATTGTTGTCCTAGATTTTTGCTCTGTCCTCGGAATTTAGGTTGTTATAGACATATATTGCTTGAATTCTTATCTAGGATGATAGTCTATTAGTTTCTAGATTTTAGAGATAGATTTAGAGTTGACGTCCACTTGGGTGTTTGTGATTAATGTCTGTGTTGGATGTGTCATTCTGAGAGATTGTTGATGTGATTATCATGATTGACTTCTATGTTGTTGAGGTGGTTGAGAGATCTCTAACGAGGTGATGTATTCGGCCTCTCAATTTGGGCTAGAAATGACTTAGTTATGAGTGATATGTGGTGACATTGATGAGTATTATAGGTTGAGTATGACTAGAGGATAGGTTTAAGTTTGTGAAGAGTAGTGTATATTTGTACCGGATAAGTTTCTCTTTCCTTTTCCTTTTTATACATTTAATTTATGTTGATAACTTTTACCCTTCCCATTCAAACCCCCAAACTCATAAACGCGAGAGATTTGTCGAACGATAATTCAATACACCAATCTCTATGGACACTCTACAATATAACCTAAATATCACCCAGTAAAATAATACTTTACTTTTTGCTTGCTGTTATACCGCTATAACACTTACAGATCTTCTTTGCCTCTAACTCATCTTATGGTAGTTCATCTAATTGTAGATAGTATATCATGGGCGTCATCCAACTAGTGGTCTGGGCGACTTTGAGAGTGTTGGTCTCGTCCACCATAATACCAGGGGCAGAGAGAGTATCTTGAATTACAGTGTGGTTGTACCTTATTTTCTTCAAGATGGAGAGCTTGGGCAGAAGGTCCACCCATAAATTCTTCTCCCTAGGCACATACATTATCTCAAAACATGTGGTTATTAAGGATTTTTAGAGACTTTTAGGGTTTATTGTGAGTTTTAGAGCTAGCTCACGTATGGAGGTGAGAAGCTATGTGTATATACTATATGTGTAAATATGAGATTATCCCCTCTTACCCCTATGGTTAGGGTATTTATAGGAGTTTTTGAGCTTGGATAGCATATGCCGAGGAAGTAACAACCACTTCTGAGAGAGTATGGTAGTGGACACTTAATCCCCTATTATTTAGAAGAGCATCGATAGTTTTCCCTTTACTTCGTCCATACCTTTGGGGACTAGGGACACATCACTTCCTATATTCTACCGCTTTTGGTGAGTTATCCAGGAAGTGGATGACCTGTTTGAGGAAGGAGCATTGTAACACACGAGGCCAAAGAGGGCGGGGGTGGTTGCACCCCCATGTAACACTAGAGGAAGAAGGGGTCAATGAGTGGTTGCCACATCAGAATGAGAGGGATTCTAAGGCTCTTCTTGGAGGAGAAAGCATGGTTGAAGGATATCTTATAAGGATTGATATGTATTACCTATACTAACAAGATGCGTCTTCTTTTCGGTTGCCCATTCCATAAGAACTCCACGGTTAAGCGTGCTTGACTTGGAGAAATTTTGGGATGAGTGACCTTTTGGGAAGTTTCTCAGAAAGCGTGTGAGTGAGGACAAAACACGCTGAAAAAGACTTGTGTTGGTGTGTGGGGTCACTCGGTAATCCTAAAAGAAGTCTGGGGCGTTACAAGCATCACATCTAGTAGACAAGTGATCAATCTAGAAGGCGTTATGGGTGAGGCGTTACATCGCTTGCCTCCTAGTCGCCCCCTTGTGGGTCCTTTATAAGTATATCAATACAATTTTCTAATGGATCGAGATCCATATTTACCTCTTTTTTTAAGTCAGGTGTAGGCCAATTATATTAAACTTAATTATTTAGGTAGAAACTTCTTTCAATTGTATCTGTAACACAGTGGGAGAACTGACTTGGGTGTTTTGCGTTTGATTGCAATTGTGTGGATAGCAAGAGTCGCCACCGACTTTTCTTTTATCCAATAAGGAAAGGTTGAAAAGAATAGGAAAGACATTTTAAGAGTTTTCTTGAGTTCGGGGGTAGGTTATGAAAAGGGAAGGTGTTAGCACCCTTTTCATCCATATTTATCTACGAGCTCTTAGTTGCTTGCTAGATCACTTGCTTTTTGTTTGAAAATGTGTTTGTGATGTGGGTTTTGAAAGTATTTTGAAAATGAATGTCTTTGTAATGGTTCTTGTCTCTATAAGAACGCGTACAAAGTGTTTTGTCTTTTGAAAAATGTTTCAAAGTGAAGTGTTGGTGTATAAAATATTTTGTTGTGAGCGAGCGAGCAACTAGGAGTAACCTACCTACTCAAAAGGTCTTAAACGTTCTTTTCCTCCTCCTTTAGATGTTGTTATCTTGCCATTGTTTTGGTAAAACAAACCCATCGTTGGATGTGAAGGGACGGGCGTGGGACATTTTCGTATAGTCATAGAAGGCAACCTATGGGACGTTTTAGCAATGTCGTTTAGGGTCTAGATCATTTACCGAAGGAAACATTGAGGGTCATCGAGGGACTACGATCTTTTATCGAGGGTCTTTGCTAAAATGCCCATATTCGAGGGACATGACTATTTTCCGAAAGGCAATAAAGTAGGATTACCCTAAGGGTGCAAGTGTGAACGGTGTATTTGATTTACATGCGTTTAGTCTTGATTAGGGTTATCTATTTGTTGATTTCATGTCTTTCCATACACACCCTAATTACTAGTATTTATATTTGAAAGCGATTAATTGCGGAAATGTAAATTCCTACGCTATTATATCATTTAGGGATGGGGGTACATAATTACAAATGGGGGTTTGCAATAATTCAAATCCTAATTATCTATTACAACCATATTGAATTGTACAGTATATAAAAGAAAAAAAGAAAGGACTTGTTTTGAAAATAATTTTTTTTTGTCTTAATAAATTAAAAGGAAAATAAATATTTAATAAAAGAAAATATTTTTTTATGTCCTTTTATAAAAATAGTTCTAATGCTAAAAATGATAAAAATAAGAAAGAAAAGGAAACATAACGGGAAATAAGATCAGCATGTTGCTACAAGAAAAAATGAAGGGGACCAGAAGTTCTGATGCCAGGTGCGTTGTGGTTCAGAATGAAACGTCAGAGGTAATCAGAAGTTCTAGGTTGATACATGCTGGGGTCCTGAAAGAAACATTAGAGGGAAAATTAGAAGTTCTGGATTGCTGCATGCTAAAGTTCTGAGTGTCAGAACAGTGTGAAAGTCCTAGAAGTTATATGTGTTAAAACAGTGAAGAGAACTCAGAAGTTCTGTGTGTGTTAAAACAGTGAAGAGAACTCAAAAGTTCTGTGTGTGTTAAAATAGTAAGAAAGATCCTAGAATTTTTGTGTGTATTAAAACAGTGAAGAGAACTCAGAAGTTTCGTGTGTGTTAAAACAGTGAAGAGAACTCATAAGTTCTGTGTGTGTTAAAACAGTAAGAAAGATTCTAGAAGTTTTATGTGTGTTAAAATAGTGAAGAGAACTCAGAAGTTCTGTGTGTATTAAAACAGTAAGAAAGATCCTAGAAGTTTTGTATGTGTTAAAACAGTGAAGAGAACTCAAAAGTTCTGTGTTATGCTAAACAGTGGGAAAGGAAACTCAGAAATTCTGTGTTACACTTCGCCTCATTCTTTACATTAGTCAGAACATCCGTAGCTTAATCAGTTCTTAACAATAGCAAGTCAGAAAGATAAAAGCACAACAATTTATAGAAGTTCTAATCCTAATTCTGAGCCTAGCTTTGTTCAAGAAGTTTTGATCTATAGTTTTTCTACTTATACAATGATATGGAAAGTATCAACATTATGATATTTACATATTTAATGATGTTCTTAATGAAAAAATGCAAAGTCAGAATGACTTACCTTGAATCTGAAGAGTGTGCTTGGGATTTGAGCTACTTCCTTCAGATGTTCTAGAGTCAGCAAGAACAACGGAACCAAAAATGCCATGTTCTTTGATTTAAAGGGAAGAACAAAGGTTTGGTTTTGTTTGGGAATTCTGAGTTTGTGAATGTTTTACTATTTTCTCTTCCCTCATTTTTTTTGTATTTGATAATTCTCTCTTTCCAAAAGCCATTCCCTTGAAAGTGTGATGGAGCACCTTATTTATATGTGAGTTTGCTGTGGTTTTTTGGGGTAAAATAAATGAGATTTAAACCCTTTTGGCATAATGTTCCATTGCTTTTTAATCACAAATATTGTATGCTAATTTGGTGCAAATATGGGGTTTGAGAAAGTGCAGGCGTGGACTGGATCAGCAGCTAGTAGCAGGACCGTGCTCTAGCAGGGAAACATGCTTCTTAAACGAGGTTTTCAGATTTGGTAATGTTCTGATCGCAGAAGACCAGAAGCGTAGCCTCCATATGCTGAAGAGTCATGTTCTGACCGAAGAACATTGCTTCCATATGTTCTAATTGAAGATTCATATTCTGAACCATCTCTACAGATTCTGATTGCACTTGTGTGGAGGTTGTCCCAGAAGTTCTAAAGTATCACATTCTCTTAACACTTAGAAAATTTTCTAAATGTTTAGAATTTGATTTTTTCAAAGTAATATCTGATTTTAGATTTCATGATGAACCAACTTCTTGTCTTGACGAAATATGATTATTGGAACTTGATTTTGATCAAAAAGTCAGAATTTGACTTTTCAGTTTGCTTTTGACCATTTTGCCCTTGTGAATGACTTTCTTGAAAAATTATAATCCAAGACTTGAAACTTGATAGAAGCAAACCTGAGGGTCCTGGATGATCCTTTGAGAAATGAGAGGGCAAATGTTTAGGGTACAACAACTTTCCCTGTTCAATCTTCTTAAACCTGAAGAGTTAGATTGGCGAATCTGCCATTCGTGACTTGAAGGTAGAAGATGATTGAACACTAGAGTGCCCAAAAATTTGCACTTGATGATATTGTGGTTAAGGTGTAAGGAATGGGCTTAAAGAATCCATTTGGAGGAATGATGGAGAGTTGGCAGAGATGGGCTTACAGATGCCATTCGGAGGTGACCGTTGATAGAAATTAGACTAAGTCTAAACTTGACTTCAACTTGGGAAGAATCAGAATAAACCTTTGGTTGATTTAAAACTGAACCTAGCATAAGTCTTGAATAATCTTTAAATGGGAAGAATCAGGATAACTCTTTGAGTGACTTATCTGAACCAGAGAAAGCGTCTATTTGGAAAGTATCAGGATAAACCATTGAGAGGTTTAAACTGATCCAAAAGAGGTCTTGGGTATTCTTTAACTCGAGAGAATCAGAATATATCTTTGAGCGATTTATCTGAACCATAGAAAGTGTTTATTGGGGAAGAATCAGAATAAACCGTTGAGAGATTTAAATTGAACCATCAGAGGTCTGGAAAAGAATCAGAATAAATCTTGGAGCGACTTATCTGAACCAGAGAAGATGTATGCGGGAAAGAATCAGCATAAACCATTGAGAGGTTTAAACTGACCCGACAGAGGGTCTGGAAAAGAATCAGAATAAATCTTGGAGCGACTTATCTGAACCAGAGAAGATGTTTGCAGGAAAGAATTAGGATAAACTGTTGAGAGGTTTAAACTGAACCGGCAGGGGTCTGGAAAAGAATCAAAATAAATCTTGGAGCGACTTATCTGAACCAGAGAAGATGTCTGCAGGAAAGAATCATGATAAACCATTGAGAGGTTTATACTGAACCGAAAGGGGTCTGGAAAAGAATTAGAATAAATCTTGGAGCGACTTATTTGAACCAGAGAAGATGTCTGCAGGAAAGAATCAGGATAAACTGTTGGGAGGTTTAAACTGAACCGGTAGGGGTCTGGAAAAGAATCAGAGTAAATCTTGGAGTGACTTATCTGAACCAGTGAAGATGTCAGAGAAGATGTCTGCGGGAAAGAATGAGGATAAACCGTTGAGAGGTTTAAGCTGAACCGGCAGAGGGTCTGGAAAAGAATCAGAATAAATCTTGGAGCGACTTATCTGAACAAGAGAAGATGTCTGCAGGAAAGAATCAGGATAAACCGTTGAGAGGTTTAAACTGACCTGGAAGAGGGTCTGAAAAAGAATCAGAATAAATATTTGAGCGACTTATCTGAACCAGAGAAGATTTCTGTAAGAAATAATTAGGATAAACCGTTGAGTGGTTTAAACTGAACCGACAGGGCCTGGAAAAGAATCAGAATAAATCTTGGAGCGACTTATCTGAACCAGAGAAGATGTCAGAGAAGATGTCTGCGGGAAAGAATCAGGATAAACTGTTGAGATATTTAAACTAAACCAGTAGGAGTCTGAAGGAAGTAATTGTCATGTAGATAGCTACCCCGTCTTGTTTCAGGAATTGATCTACAATTTATTTGTTCATAGATATTTTCCTTGTCTTGTTGAAAATTTAATAATAATTTTCTGTTGATTGATCTTTCCTGAAAAAGGTAAAGAGTTAGTTGTATGTGACGCCATGATGCATGAAATGCATAGTGCAATGAGATTGCGATATATTCATTTGTGTCATTGATGTTTATGATGTATGAATGTGATGTATGCGCATGTAAGTTGTTCTGCTACAGTGTTGTTGGATTGGGGAAAATAAATCCCTGACTGCTGCTGGAAATGAGGAGTGTAAATCTTCATATTTGTTGAAGTTGAAGTGTTGATGGATGGCTTTCCATAATCAGAGAAACAAACTCTGTTGAGGAAGAGAAACACCGCGTATTGCATGTGGACTTCGTGAAATTCCGCTGGGGAATCCTGAGAAGCTGGGCAAATTTTGATGGGGAATTTTTGAGGTGGTAACTGGAAGTTTTGCTCCGTCGGGGATATGAAGGCAAAAGATACAACTAAGATGCATGTTGGGTGTGATACGGTGGCAGAACCGACTGTTTAATACTGGTTTACATTTTGCGTTGTGTTTGCAAAATGTCGCGGTAAGCAAGAGTCGCCACCGACTTTTATTTCATCCAACCTTGGAAAGGAAAAAAGTACAAAAAAATCCTTTTTCGAGATATTCTGAATACGGGGGATAGATTATGGAAAGGGAAGGTGTTAGCACCCTTTATATCCGTGGTTTTCCATGGGCTCTTAGGTACTTGCTGGTCTTTTTAAATTGCTTGTGTGTGTGCTTTGTTTTTTTTTTTAAGTTTGACTTCGTGATAACCCTTGTATCAGTCCTCAAGGGTGTGACGAAGTTGTTTTGAAAATTGTTTTGAAATGTGTAAGTGTGAAAAGTTTTCATTTGACCAAGTACCTACTAGCATCTACCTACTCAAAAAAAGATTGTTTATGTTCTTGATTCCTTTAGACAACGCTATCCTACTATTGAGAAATAGGTAGCACCGTCGTTGGAGTTTGTAAGGTTCAATTTGAAAGGGACGTACGATCACTAAAGCAATATTAGTACACCTTAGTAATAACCCTAGAGTCTTAAGATCATATTCGAGGCAACATTTCTGAGGCAACATTTCCGAGGCAACATTCAAATGGGACATTTGATCTTTTTTAGACAGGATGGAAACCACTGAGACACCCTATGCTTAATGATCGTTTACCGAAGGCAACCGAAGTGAGAGTATACCCTAAGAATGATATGTGCGAGTGATTAGTTTCAGTTATTTATCTTTGCATATTAGGTTTTTCTAACCGTATTAATTTGTCATGCATTCTTATCATACAATCCTATTAGCATACATTTAGACAGTTAAATATTTGCGGGAATTAAAAGTGCAAGAAAATAAATCTACGCTATTACAAGGCTTCGGGGAGGGGGATTAATTACATAGCCAAAAACCCGGGAATTTAAACAGTAAATAAAACCCTAAATTAAACTATTACAAACCATGAACAGTTACAAAAATATTGGCAAAAATAATTAACAAGCACGCGATGAATTAAATATGAAACGACTAGGATTTTGACCCTTGACTAAACCTATTTGCTATTCATTAAAAAAAAGATGTTTTTGTCAGATTTTGTTATTTAAGAAAAAATAATGAAATAGTTGAATTAAAAATAAAATCCTAAGTTCTAATTAATTTTAAATTAAGAAAAATAAATTTGGGAAAAAACCTATTTTTGTATTTTTATTTATTTGGGAAAAAATAAAAGAATTAATTCAAGACTTTAACCTAATATCTATTTGATTTTATTTATGAAAATAAATTAAAATTTACCTAAGTTAAACGAAATTAAATTAAATTAACAAAATTAAATTTGGTAAAAAATCTAATTCTAATTTTTTTGTATATCCTTGATTTTATGATTTTATAAAAAATAGTAATTAGTTTTTGTGAATTAAAAATAATTAAATAAAAATATTAAAAGTAATAAAAATAAGAAAGAAAGAAATGAAGTGGGCCTGATAGCAATGCTGAAGAGGGGGTATGTTGTTGAAATTCTGGGCACAACAAGGCTAAAGCCTGTTTGACTACGCCTGGATCTGGTGCGTGTGTTGACTTGAGGTATATGGTGATTCTTCAATGATGCACGTTAGATCTAGCTTGCTGATGAATCTGATGGTTGGATTTGGATGGCATATGGTGGACGTATGGGACAACTTTGCACCTGATCACATGATGAAAAATAACATAAAACAAATGTTGGGACCTGGGGATCGAACCCAGGCCCTTATGCTCGCTCTCAATACCATGCTGCCAGCTGAGCTGTGATGTTTACTTGTTCATATAATAGAAGCCAAATAATATAAGTAAATCACACATTATTTTCAGAAAATGCATGAAAATTCAAACCAACCAACCAATGAGTGCCACGCATCGTCTTCTTCCCCAGACTGTCGTTTTAGAAAACCAAGCTTTTACCTACGGACGCTTTGCTGTAGGTACAGACATGTTCATCTCAAAAATTGTATACAAGCAAGATAAATCACAAGTGAGGGTACCAATCAACTCGTTTCATCCTCACGAGTACCATGGTACCAAGCCTAATTTTGCCTAAACTAAAAAACCCTAAAACGAACCAAGAAACCCTAACAATGGCATATCATGATTCCTGTACTGAAAACGCAATTAAATGATACCAATAACTTGAAAACTCAATGATGAACAAGAATATATAAATCAAATGTGCTAATGATGCGTAAATTGCAAAAATCGAATTTGAAAGATGTACCAAACCGTGTGAGTTGTGGAACGAGTTTCTGAGTGCTTCAGGCCCTGGGAATGATTGGAACAGCTTCCTGGGATGTCTAGGAAGAGATTGGTGACCTTGAAATGCTCTGAAATGCCTTGTAGATGAAAAACTGATTCCTACTTTTTCTTGAATTTTCAGTTTTTCTTCTTGGCTATGCACGACCTCTAACCCTCTTTACTTGCCTTGGTTGCGTTCTCTATATATACTAGAGTGAATTAGGGTTGTAAAAAACACTAGTATCTTTACAAATTTTGAAGATTTGATTTGGTTTTCATGGTGTATGATATCCTTCCAAATTTGGCCTAATCATGCTCTTTTTGTACCAATTGCCATTATTTCGAATTGATCTTGCAAGCTCATCATATCTTGGTTGCTAACCTGTCAAAAAAATAAATCAAATCATATCTTTGATAATTTTCATCATTTATTTGAATTAATTCACCTTTTAATTAATGAAAAATCAAAATAAATTAAAAAATGAAGCAAATAATTTGTGGATAAGTATTTGAGTCGTGGACCACATTATAATTGAGGTGCAAGCATAAAAAGTTGGGCCCATTTAGCAAAAAAAATGCAAATTTGAGCACATTTGACTTTTGGCAATTTTACAAAAATGGTCAACTTGGCCAATGCATAACTCTCTCAATTTTGAACCTAGAGAGGTGTTCTTGGACTTTTTAGAAAGCTTAGGATGTCCTCTAAGCAACCCTTTTGGTCTCATCTCAATTGAGTCTTCCATGTTCATGTATGAAGCTTTTACCCAAAAGGTGTTTTTGTTGACTTTTCAAAAAGACCTATAATGTCAGAGTTCATATCTTTTTGTGATTGCATATTTTGAACTTTGGAGATGAATATGACTTGTACGTAATTTCATCCTCTTCAAAATGAGATTTGGATGGGTCATTTCTGATAAAGTATGAGAAAGTTATGCTTGGTCAAAGTTGAGTTGACTTTTCCTACAAAACCCTAATTTAGCAACTTTTGGGTTTTGATGAATTGTAAGCAATCCTTGAGGAATCATTATCAACCCTTGATAAAATGATGGATAATACTTAAAAATGAGGATGTTGACCAAAAATCTTGAAGTTTGACTGTATGTGGGCCACAGTTGACTTTTGACCTAATACAGTTGATTTTCAAGCATTTGAGCAGTTGATTGAGCAAACTTCTTCTGCAAGGCTTGAAACTTGACATGGATGATCTTGAGAACATATTAGGACAATGGTGATAATTTTATTCATTTGTGGTTCACACATCTTGATGAAACTAGAAACCCTAATTTGAGGTATGTTGCCTTAGGAGAGAGTTTGTCTGGTCAACTCTTGAACTTCCTTGAGCAATTTGGGGACCTCACTTGCCATGTGTTGAGACATATGGGAGGGAGAATTTTGGGGTGGAACAATTGTCAATGTTCAATCTTAAACCTGAAGATGTAGATTGGCTTGTCCACCTTTCGTGATCTGAAGGTGGAAGATGATTGAACACTAGAGTGCCCAGAAATTTGCACTCGCATGAAGTGATACTTGACTTATGATATCAGAAATGGGCTTATAGATGCCATTTGGTAATTTCTAGAGAATTTTCGTAGATGGGCTTAAATATGGCATCCGAAGAAGTGTCGATCGCATAAGAGATTCCTTTGCGAGAACCCGTATACCCGTTGTTGAGGAGGACTTCGCTGGGGAATATCGGTCTCTATCTTGAGAGAAATAGAGTTTTAGGAGCTTCAGTTGTCCGTTACTCTACTGGGGAATAATTCTGGTTTGGGAAGCAGAAGTGAACTTGTGTGCTTGGTCGGGGTATATGCTGCACCGTGACTTTTTGGGGAAATGTGAAATCAACTGTGTTTGATCGGGTCCCGGTCTTACAATGTTGTGGACTGCTGTCTGGGGATAAGAGAGGAAGAAAACCCGAATAGTAAGGTTAGGAGAAGGAACCTGGATAGTAGGGTTACTTCGAGATGAAAGCCTGGATAGTAGGGCTTGAGAAGGAACCTGGATGGTAGGATTACTTCGAAATGAGAGCCTGGATAGTAGGGCTGTGAGAAGGAACCTGGATAGTAGGGTTACTTTGATATGAAAGCCTGGATAGTAGGGTTGTGAGAAGGAACCTGGATAGTAGGGTTACCTTGATATGAAAGCTTGGATAGTAGGTGTGATCGGTGGAAATAGAACTGACTGTTTTTAGCTGGTTCGCGAAATGTCGCGGAAGCAAGAGTCGCCACCGTCTTTTATGTTCTCCAACATGGAAAGTACAAAAGCACAGCAAAATTCCTTATGAGAATGTTTCTCGGTTCGGGAGGTAGATTTATAGAAAGGGAAGGTGTTAGCACCCTTTCTATCCGTGGTTATCCACGGGCTCTTAGGTACTTGCTCTTATGTTTTCAAAATGTGTTTGATTTTCAAAATGTGAGGGGGTTTGAAAAAGTTTCATTGAAAGATTTTTGAGTGACTCTTGTATCTGTCCTCAAGAGTGTTTGAAAAATTTGTTTTGAAAGCTTTTTGAAAGTGTAGTGTGAAAAGATTTTTGTTTGTTTTTGAAGAGAGCAAGTACCCATGAGTCATCTACCTACCCTAAGGAATTAGGTTGTGTAAAAGTCCTTAAGGTAGTGCCATCCCACCATTGAGAGGTAGACAGCACCACCATTGGAGGTGTTCGGGTCAATTCGATTGTAGGGACAGTGTGGTCACCGAAGCAATAGTAGGACACCTTAGAAGTAACCCTAATGTCCTAGATCCTTTTTAATCCGAGGCAACCGTTTCGAGGCAACTGGATCTTGGACATAAGAGCGACCGCTAAAACGTCCTATACTTGACGACCACGTTTCGAAGGCAACGAGTGAGGCGTACCCTAGAAGTGGTGTGTGCATTGTGTGTTGTTTTCATGTTAACATTTATCTTTGATCATGGCATTGTGAGCTACGAGTCGTTTTTTAATTATCATACATTCTTTCATGCGAGTTTAGCAGTTAGGAGTGCGGAAAATTAAATATAGAAAGATAAAAGCTACGCTATTACAAGGCGCGGGTCTATACATCGCCAAAATACAAAGACCCGTTTTTGATAAAGATGCGGAAAGTAAAAAAAGCAATAAACCTAATTACTATTACATCCTTGAACAGTTACATAATAATCAATAAGAAAAATAATGCGCGAAAAGAATTAAACCGGGAACGTCTGAGGGTTTTGGACCCTTTGCTTGAAATTAAATTAAATTAAAACCTAATTAATTATTTAATTAAAGAAAAGAAAGTGTGTTTTATGTTTTTTGTATTTAATGGAAATAAAGAAAATTAAAATCAAAAGAAAACCCTAGTTCTAAGTTTATTTTAATTATTAATGAAAATATTAAAGTTAATCTAATTTAAGCTAATTAATTAATTTACATATTATTTACAAAAATAATAATAATAATCAATAATGATAAAGATAATTAAAAGTCAAAACCTAATTCTATACAATTTTATTTATTAAGAAAAAGGATTAAAATTTAAAACCTAAATTAAACCAAGTTAATTGTTATTTATTTATTTACAAAAATATGTTAATGGCAAATTTAATAAATAATTAAAAAAAACATTTTTGAGTTTCTGATTTTTATTAGGAAAAATTATTTGTGGTGAATTAATTATAATTAAAACAATTAAAAGAATTAGAAAAGAAAATAAAATAAAATTATGCAAACCAAGGGGGTTAGATGGCCCAAAGTGGAGGTGATATTGAAGCAATTCAGGCCCAAGAACACAAGCCTCGTTGACTTTCAGGAATCATACGCATGCTGTTTGACTGGGGTACACCATGGACTTCACCTTCTGGCCACTGGATGGATCTCATGGCCACTTGGCAGGCTTAGGCGTGAGGGTGCAAGATGGAATTTTGGGCGTGTACTGCTTGTGAATACTTTGTGAAAAATAGAAAGAATTATATGGGGAACCTGGGAATCGAACCCAGGTCCCAGTACTTGCAAGCCACGTCCTTTTCCAGTTGAGCTACCAAGCGCGTTTGTTAAACTAATAGACAACAAATATTATATAAAAAAAACAAACATTAATGGTATAGAACAAAAGAAAGCGCGCCAGATTTGAACTCTCCAATCACATGATGCCACGCACGTCTTCTTCTTTGTTTACCTGCAATAATATGAACGGGGTTTTAAACCCCCACAAAGCAAAAGTCCCAATAATAGCGACTAGAGCTATGGGTCACATAAAAAGGGCGCGAGGGTCTGGTTGAATTCGTCTGGCCTTGACGAATTCAACCATGCTTGTCTCAAGGTCCAATTTTCCTTTATGCCTAAAGCCCTAATTGAAAGCTTCAGAAACCCTAGATTTCGTTCATGGTGGATTTTAATTCAGGCAGTTATAACTCAATTGGATTATACCAATCGCTTCAGAAGGTCCCTATTAACATAAATCAAACAAGAAAATGGATTAAAAACGCATGAATCATGTTATGAAATTTTGAAAAACAAGACAAACCAAATGACTCGTGTTCTTTGATTCTTCGCGTGTTAGGATTGGTTTTTGATGGCAATGGCTTCCTGGAGACTCAGGCAATACGTTTGAATCAAAGAGAAGCTTTGAATTGTGCTGCAAATAGGAAATCAGTTTTCCACTTTTTCTCAATTTTTGCAACTTTGTTATGGAGTTCTATGGCAGGTTTTTTCGTGTTCTACACTAGGGTTGGCCTCAGCATATGTATGTGATGTGAATTAGGTTAAAACTTTGGCCCAAAAGTCCATGAATTTAAGTTTGCAATCTTTGATTTTCAATCATGTAATTTTCAATCTTTTTCAATGAAAACCTTGCCAAATATGGATGATCTTCCCTTTTTGATTGAGAAACAAGTTTGCCAGCTTGCCCTAATCTGATTTGCTTCACCAAAAGATCCAAAAACATATCTTTTTTAATTTTCCTATAATTAAAATCAATTAAATGAATTAATAATAATAAAAATTCAATTAATTAATTAAAAATAAAAAAATAAATTATTTTGATCTCAATGGGTCGTGCATAGGCCTTGGGTTATGATTCAAGAAAGAATTTGAGGCCCATTAGCAAAATTGAAGTGTTTTAGGCAAAGTTGACTTTTGAAAGTTCCCAACTTCTCCAATGCATATCTTGCTCAATTTTGAAGATATGAACATGTTCTTGGACATTTTGGAAAGGTTTTGAAGTCCTCTAACCAATTCCTTTGGTCCCATGTCATTTGGATTTACTAATCTCAAGTTATGATCTTTGACTTAAAGTGCCTTTTTGTTGACTTTTGAAAATGACCTATAATGTTGAAATTGATAACTTTTTGTGAGAGCATTTCTTGGACTTGTAATGTGAAGATGAGTTGTAGGAAATGTCATCCCCTTCAAAATGAGCATTGGATGGGATTTTTCTGATAAACTATGAAGAAGTTATGCCTTGGTCAATTTGCAGTTGACTTTTCAACTGTCCAAAAATAGAAACTTTTGCATCTTGAGACTTTTTGAGCCATGCTTGTGGAATCATGATCAAGAATTGATCAAATGATGATTGTGGCTTCAAAATAAGATGTTGACCAAAATTTTTGACTTTTGACTATCAAATGACCATTTTACCCCTGCAGTTGACTGTGAAGCATTTAGGGTTTTTGACTGTGCAGCTTGACCTTGTGAGTCTTAAAACTTGACATGTAGGTGATTGACAATGTATATGAGCATATGAGACTTGATTGGACCCTTGGAAACCTCAATTTCTTTGCAAGAACCAAAACCCTAATTTTGACCGTGTTAGGAGGCAATTGGACTGTGCAACCCTTGAGATATCTTGAACCATTTGGAGATTGATCTTGGCAGATCTTGAAGAATATGGGAGGGCAAATTTTGGGGTACAACAGTTTCCCCTGTTCAATCTTCTTAGACCTGAGGATGTAGATTGGCTTGCGTGCCTTTCGTGATCCGAAGGTGGAAGATGATTGAACACTAGAGTGCCCAGAAATTTGCACTCGCATAATAGAGTGTCAGCAGCGTGATAGCGGGAATGGGCTTACAGATGCCATTTGGAGAGATGGTATGTGGATGGGAGGATGGGCTTATAGATGCCATCTGGAGCTGTGACAGAGCCTTGTCGGGAATGGGCTTATAGATGCCATTTGGAACTGTGATGGATAGTTGTGGAGATGGGCTTATAGATGCCATCGGGAGTATTGATCGCGTAAGAGATTCCTTAGCGAGAACTTGCGTACCTGAGAAAGAAAGATAATTACCTGGCCTGTTACAAGGGTTGATCTTCAAAGTCTTCATGCAGACATGCCCTGGCTGGATACAGGTATCGAATCTACAATCTCTTCAGACGTGCCCTGGCTGGATACAGGAATCGAATCTGGAAATAGTCGTCAACAGATATGCCCTGGCTGGATACAGGAATCGAATCTTCAAACTCTTCAGACGTGCCCTGGCTAGATACAGGAATCAAATCTGGAAATAGTCGTCAACAGATATACCCTGGCTGGATACAGAAATCGAATCTTCAAACTCTTCAGACGTGCCCTGGCTGGATACAGGAATCGAGTCCGGAATTAGTCGTCCACAGATATGCCCTGGCTGGATACAGAAATTGAATCTTCAAACTCTTCAGACGTGCCCTGGCTGGATACAGGAATCGAGTCCGGAATTAGTCGTCAACAGATATTCCCTGGCTGGATACAGGAATCGAACCTTCAAACTCTTCAGACGTGCCCTGGCTGGATACAAGAATCGAGTCCGGAATTTCTTTATGCAGATATGCCCTGGCTGGATACAGGTGTCGAATCCACAAGTAATCGCTCACAGATATGCCCTGGCTAGATACAGGTATCGAATATGGAATTGCGACAGTTGATAGTAATCATCTTTGGGTTGTCCTTTTTCCTGAAAAGGTAAAACATCAGTTGTATGCAATGTCATGATGCATGAAATGCATGATGTTCTCAAAATAAATGAGATTGTATGTTCATGATGCGTATGTGCATGCTATAATGTATGAAGATGTGATGTTCATGAATGTATTTTTGTCTAGGAAAATAAATCCTTGACGAATGCCAGGAGTTTGTTGAATCCTGGGCTGATGTTGAAGAGAGTTCTTCGCTTCCGCTGGGGATGATGATTGCAAGAATAAACCGGTAGGAGGAGATGACTCCGTTGGGGAATAAACATGGCGACGAGATTACTCTGCAGGGAATTACTCTGTAGGAAGAGATACTTCGTTGAGATTTTGATGGTAACTCCGCTGGGGATTTCGTTGATAAGTTATGCTGAGGAATTTGATGAACTCCGCTGGGGGGATAGGAAGAACTTCTCCAAGGGCGATCTTTCCGTGGCAATTAGCTGAGGATAACCCAGTTATATCCTGGTGGGGGAATAACCTTTGAATAGAGCCGGGGAGAGCGTTCGTACTCTGCAGGTGATAAGCTTCCAGAATCTACTGGGGATAAGCTTCCTATTGGGGATTTTGATTCAACTCTCCTGGGGAGACTTTTTGAACTGTATTAGGGAATGGCTCCACTGGATGTCTGGTGTTCCGCCGGGGAACAATCTTAAATCAAGATCGCCGGGGATGCTTGTTAGGAATGTTTGTATACTCCGTTGGGGAATATTGAGATCCTCTGGGGATAATTCAACTTCCTTAAGGCTGACAGTAGACTAACTCTGCTCGGGGAGAGTATCGCTGACTTGCTGGAGATACTGTGCCTTGTCAGGGCTGACGGGAGACCAATTGCTTGGGAGAGAATTGTTGAATCTTGTCTTACTCGGCGGGGAGTGAAGGTATCTGGGTTACATTCATCAGCCGAATTTACCTTAGTACCTTGGTGGACAGAGCAATTAGATTGCTTAGACAACTCATTATTGCCCCTGTTTCTAATGTCACATGTAATTAGTCCTTTGTTTCGTATGCAAATATTCATGAGTCAGCAATTAGTGTCAAATGCATATATCAAAAATGAACATTGGACGTTCTTTGCAAAACAAAACAGAAAAAGGAAAAATAATTGGCAATTTATCTTAAAAGTGAATTTGTATTGATTTTTGAATTTGCCTGTAAATAGGCGTTTATGTACAAGAGGCTGACGTCCTAGTAAGAGAACGCCGCCGAACAAACAGAGTTATACAATTTTGTGACAAAGGAAAACAAAACAGCTATGTGAAGAAAGATAATCCCACTGGGTTCCAACTCTGCTATCTCCTTTATATCTTCGAGCGTCTCATCACTTGGCTGCTTAGTTGAAGATGAAGCTGACTGATCGATGCCGTCTGAACCTGATGGTTGATACCGGATTCTGGATGCAAGGTGATCCAATGAGACATAGTATTACGCTTATCCATAAGTTTTTCCTAGACCGCCCTTTCGGGTTTTCAGTCCACCGGGATACCCATTTTTGCCCAAGCCGCCTTTTTAGGTTTTCGACTTGCCGGGTGTACAGATTTTTTCATTTCATCCCTTATTTTTGCCCGAACCCTTTTGGTTCGCCGGGAAGCCCTTATTTTTGCCTAGGTGTGTCAACCTAGCGGGTCTTTTATCATGCGTAGTATCTTTTTACTATGTCTGCATTGGCGGGGTGAGGAAGGTCGTCACCATCCATGTTGGTTAGAATCATGGCTCCTCCTGAGAACACATGTTTAACCACAAATGGCCCTTCGTACGTAGGGGTCCATTTTCCCTTGGGATCACTTTGAGGAAGAATGATGCGCTTGATTACCAAGTCCCCAACTTGATACTCTTGTGGTCTGACTTTCTTGTTAAATGCCCTGATCATCCGTTTTTGGTACGTTTGACCATGACAAATAGTAGTGAGTCTCTTTTCGTCAATTAGGTTTAATTGATCAAGTCGAGTCTGGATCCAGTCATCTTCGCTCAAGCCTGCATCCTTCATTATCCGGAGAGAGGGTATTTGGACTTCAATCGGCAAGACTGCCTCCATGCCATAGACTAAGGAAAAGGGGGTTGCCCCGGTTGACGTTCTTGCTGAGGTACGGTACCCGTGAAGAGCAAACGATAACATCTCGTGCCAATCTTTATAGGTCACTGTCATCTTCTGCACAATCTTTTTGATATTCTTATTAGCTGCTTCTACAGCCCCATTCATCTTCGGCCGGTAAGGAGAAGAGTTGTGGTGCTGTATCTTGAATTGCTCGCAGAGCTCAGTGATCATCTTGTTATTAAGATTGGTACCATTGTCTGTAATGATCCTTTCCGGTACACTGTATCGACAGATCAGGTTATGCCGAATGAACCGGGCCACGACGTTCTTGGTTACGGTAGCATAGGAAGCTGCTTGTACCCACTTTGTAAAGTAATCGATCGCCACCAGGATGAAGCGATGCCCGTTGGATGCCGTAGGTTTAATCTCGCCGATCATATCAATGCCCCACATTGCAAAAGGCCAAGGTGCAGTCAAGACATTCAGAGGGACTGGAGGAACGTGCACCTTATCAGCATATATCTGGCATTTATGACATGTCCGAGAATGTTGGTAACAGTCGGCTTCCATTGTGGACCAGAAATATCCTGCCCGAAGGATTTTCTTTTCCATGGTGTGTCCACTGGAATGCGTTCCGAAGGTACCTTCATGCAATTCTGCCATGATCCTTTCTGCTTCAGTCTTATCCACATAATGCAGTAAGGTTGAATCATGGTTTCGCTTGTATAGAATGCCATTGCTGAGGAAGAACTTTGCTGCGAACCTTCTCAGAAACTTCTTGTCGTTGACAGATGCACCCTCGGGGTATTCTTGAGCTTCCAAGTACCTCTTCACTTCATGATACCAAGGTCTTTCAGTTACCTCTTCAGCCTCAAGATCACAACAATATGCAGGTTCGTCCAGTTTCCAGATGATGATCCGGGGAGCCTCGTTATCCCACTTGACTTTGAACATAGAAGACATCGTAGCCAGTGCGTCCGCCAACTGATTCTCCTCTCTTGGGAAGTGTTCAAAAGTTATCTCCGTAAAATGGGGGATCAATGTCAACACACACTCTTTGTAAGGAATAAGATTCAGATGTTTCGTATCCCACTCGCCTTTGATCTGATTGATTACGAGAGCGGAATCTCCAAAGACGCTCAGAAACTTGATCCTTAAGTCAATTGCAGCTTGAAGACCCATGATACACGCCTCATACTCCGCCATGTTGTTGGTGCAGTTGAAGCATAGCCGGGCAGTAAGTGGAGTATGAGTGCCTTTTGGGGATATGATCACAGCGCCGATACCGTTACCCAAAGCGTTTGAGGCTCCGTCAAAGTGCATAGACCATCGGGATCCTTCCTCAGGTCCTTCATCCGGTCCAGGTACTTCACAATCAGTCACTACCATGATGTTCTCGTCAGGAAATTCAAAGTTCATCGACTGGTAATCGTCCACTGCCTGGTGTGCCAAATGGTCTGCCAATACACTTCCCTTGATTGCTTTCTGAGTCGTGTACTGGATGTCGTATTCCGTTAAGATCATATGCCATCTTGCTATTCTTCCAGACAGAGCAGGCTTTTCGAATATGTACTTTATTGGATCCATTTTTGAAATCAACAGAGTAGTGTGAGTCAGCATATACTGTCTCAGCCGGCGAGCAGCCCATACCAAAGCGCAGCAAGTTTTCTCGAGCAGTGAGTATCGGGTCTCACAGTCGGTAAACTTTTTGCTAAGGTAATAAATGGCATGCTCTTTTCGGCCAGACTCGTCATGCTGCCCCAGCACACACCCCATTGAGCTGTCAAGTAATGTCAAGTATAGTATTAGAGGTCTCCCTTCAACCGGTGGCATAAGAATGGGTGGTTCATTGAGATACTCTTTGGTTCTGTCGAAAGCGGCCTGACATTCATCATTCCAACATACTACTTGATCTTTCTTCAGCAGCTTGAATATTGGTTCGCAGGTAGCAGTTAGATGCGAGATGAACCGGACAATATAATTCAGATGTCCTAGAAAGCCTCTGACTTCTTTCTCTGTCTTGGGAACTGGCATCTCTTGTATGGCGTTAACTTTGGTAGGGTCCACTTGAATACCCTTGTCGCTCACGACGAAGCCTAGCAATTTTCCAGATCTTACCCCGAAGGTGCACTTGTTCGGGTTCAACCTTAGCTTGTACAACTTCAACCGGTCAAATAGCTTTTGTAGATGGTCAAGGTGTTCCTCCTCAGTTTGAGACCTTGCAATCATATCATCAACGTATACTTCAATCTCATGGTGGATCATGTCATGAAATAAAGCAACCATGGCACGTTGGTAGGTTGCCCCAGCATTTTTCAACCCAAAAGGCATGACCTTGTAGCAGAAGGTGCCCCACTGAGTAACAAAGGTAGTCTTCTCCATGTCTTCAGGAGCCATCTTGATCTGATTATAACCTGAAAAGCCGTCCATGAAGGAGAATACCTTGTGTTGGGCAGAGGAAAGTCATCCTTAGGGCTCTCCCTGTTCAAATCCCTGTAGTCAACACACATTCTGACCTTACCATCTTTCTTTGGCACCGGAACCACGTTGGCAACCCACTGAGGGTAAGAAGTTACTGCAAGAAAACCGGCATCAAATTGTTTCATAACCTCAGCTTTGATCTTCTCGGACATCTCTGGACGCATACGGCGGACCTTTTGTTTACCCGGAGGGCATTCTTCCTTGGTAGGCAGGTGATGGACCACAATGTCAGTATCCAACCCAGGCATGTCTTCGTAGGACCAGGCGAAGATTTCCACATAATCATGCAACATCTGAATCAACCGTTGTTTCACGCTGAGCTCCAGGTTGGCACCAATCTTGACTTCCTTTCTGTCTGTCTCAGTACCCAGATTCACCGTTTCCACTGGCTCTTCATGTGGCTGAATGGCCCTCTCTTCCTGGAGTAACAGTCTTGCAATCTCGCCAGGCACTTCGCAATCATCTTCACCTTCGTCTTCGGCTAAGTTGATCGGATTTTCGAAGTCATAACTGGCAGTAGCAGAGTCGTTACCAGTGATATCCAGAGTGGATTGAAACCTGTATAGGTGAGTGTGTGTAAATATAGTTGTTTTGCAATATATAAAGAAAGAAAAGGAGCACAAGATTTGAAATGCGAAAAACGTCCAATGTTTTTTATTCATGATATATGGAAATGACAAGTAATAAGCCCTCACAAATGAAACCACGGTGCCCCGGGTAAGACACCGGGCCATAAAGTTTCAATTTATTGTTCATTACAAATTTAAAAAACAAAGGAGTTCATTACTGAGTAACAAAAGTAACAGGTATGTAGTCTTTTGCAGTCCAATTGTTCAGTCCACCGTCGGTCGTCGGGTAGATCCAGCTATCAAACTCAGATTCCTCCGCATCGCCTTCAATAGCGTTCACTCCCGGGTTGGTGATGAATACAGGAGGTCTTCCAATCCTTGCTTTACGTACATCCCTCTGAGCCTCCGCAGTGAAACCCAGCCCAAACTTGTCAGTCTTTGGAGTGAAATCAGGAAGCCTGCCCCAGTTTGCACATTCACCTTTCTCAATCACAGCCCGGGCGTCCTTCAACGAAGCCATCTTCAAAGGAGAGTCTTCTTCAATCACTGTCTCTGCTGACGCCAATGTTGGAGGCACCTCTTCAAAGTGTTGAAAGGGGGTCTCAATGAACTCCCTGTCCATCTATATATATCGGAATGAGTTAAGATGGCTAACCATGTATTCTTCCTCCCCCTGCACTGTAACAATCTTCCCTCTGACAGGGTATTTAAGCTTTTGGTGTAGAGTGGAGGTCACAGCCCCAGCCTTGTGGATCCAAGGACGACCCAGCAAACAAGAATAGGATGGACGAATGTCCATCACATAGAACGTTGAATCAAAGACTTGGGAACCAACCCGGATCGGAATATCTACTTCACCATGTATCATCCTCTTCGACCCGTCAAAGGCTCAGACAACGATGTTACTAGGCTTCAACTCCAAACCCTCACAATCCAACATGTCTAAGGCCTTCTTGGGAAATACGTTCAGTGAAGAACCGATGTCTACCAACACGTGTGCAAGAGTAGTGCCCCTGCATTCAATGGAGACATGCAGGGCATTATTATGGTTCTTTCCCTTGGCGGTCAGATCAGCATCAGAGAAACCCAACCCATTGTCAGCGGTCAAGTTGGCCACACAATCAGTAAATTGGTCCGCAGACGTTTCTTGTGGCACATGGGCCGTCTTTAGGAATGAAATCAGGGCCTTGGCATGGGCCTCTGAGCACAACAACAGTGATAGCATAGATATTTTAGAGGGGGTATGCCCAGCTGCTCAACGATGTTGAAATCACTTTTCTTGATAATCTTAAGGATTTCTTCCATCTCTTGCTGTGAAGCTTCAACATTAACAGTCTTCGGTGCCTCCATCTGGGCAGGCATATCAGCAATCCCTTTGCCCCGAGTGTCAGATGACTCGGCAGCAGGGGTAGAAACTTGATCAAGAGGGGAAACAGACGCACTTGTAGGCGTGATGATAAGAGGTCTTCGGATGACTGGTGGCGCAATGTCAGGCGAGAAGAGCCTGCCACTGCGAGTAACTTTAGCGGGACCGGTGATATTACTGATGCCGGTACTAGTTTTGAACTCCTGCTTCACTCCAAGCACATACACATCTGCCCCATAGTGCCATGGGACAGCCTTGTCAGATTTATAGGGGAGGGGCCCCGGAACAGTAATGATGATGGGTGCAACAGACATGATTTTGACTGGCTTCCTCGGGGGAGCCTTGGTAGGATTGTTGAAAATGGTGACAACGGATACCTCTTCAGTAGGAACAAAAGGAACAGCGGTCTTCTTGAACAAGATCTCTTTGCTATCCATCAGGTTTTAGACGCCTGACTTCAGCAACGGACAACCAGCAGGGGAAACATCACATAGAAGGCAACCATTGCTACAACCCGGAAATAAACCGGCTAGCAACAGGTTCCTCTTGAAAGCCAATAAAGGAGTAACAATCTCATCCACAGAGCCTACATACAGGTCTTCCTCAATAGCATTTACTCCATGCTGGGGCATAGGAGCAGTCACAATGTTGGGCCTTTCGGGCGCCTCAAACTGTATTTCCTTAGCATCGATAAGGTCTTGAACCTTATTTCTTAGGGCCCAGCAATCATCAGTAGAATGCCCCGGGCTATCAGAGTGATAAGCACATCGGGCGTTGGGGTTATACTTCGGAGATGTTGTGTTTACCACCTTCGGAGCTTCTCTGACAGTTACCAAGTTGGTTAATAGTAGTTGCGGCAAGATCTGCAATAAGGTCATACTAAGCCGAGTGTATTCTCTTTTGGGTATCTCACCCC
This sequence comes from Vicia faba, assembly GCA_948472305.1. Classification (NCBI taxonomy): domain Eukaryota; kingdom Viridiplantae; phylum Streptophyta; class Magnoliopsida; order Fabales; family Fabaceae; genus Vicia; species Vicia faba. Next base: position 1,010,910,788 of record OX451738.1, read on the forward strand.
TTGGTTGGTTAGGTTGCCGAGGAGCGGCAGCAGGCTTTGCAATTACCATCGCGTTGACAGCTTGGCGGCATTCCGGTTTATTTTGCCTTCTGGGCCCGTACACAACACTGGCTTCCTTCTTGAAAGGCTTCTTCTCAGAATTTGAGGACGCACCTTTCTGTATCTTCCCCAATTTCATACCAGCTTCTATCCTCTCTCCTGTCAGAATGAGGTCTGTAAACCCTGCAGAAGAATTGCCAATGAGATGATTGAAGAATGGGCCAGATAGGGTCCCCAAGAACATGTCCACTAGTTCACGATCGGTCAACGGTGGCTGCACCTTGCCACCCAGGTCCCTCCATTTCTGCGCGTACTCTTTAAAACCTTCTCCCGATCCTAGCGACATACCCTGGAGTTGGGTACGTGTAGGAGCGAGGTCGGCATTGTACTGATACTGCTTGTAAAAAGCAGTAGCCAAGTCCTCCCAGTTACGAATGTTGGTTCCATCCAGCTGATAGAACCATTCGAGGTGAGTCCCTGAAAGACTCTCCTGGAAGAAATGGATCCATAAGTTCTTGTCCACAGTGTATGGTTGGATCTTCCGCACATAAGATTTGAGATGTAGCTTAGGGCAGGAAGCCCCATCATACTTCGCAAAAGAAGGTGCCTTGAACTTGTGTGGGATCACTACCCCAGAAGACAAACCTAGATCTCCAAAATCCAACCCAGACACGTGTTGAATCTCCATAGCACTCAGTCGGTCCTCTAGTTACTTATACCTGTCCTCAGCAGGAGGGTATTGTTCATCGTTGAAATCTGTCTCGTTGTCAGAGACCACAGGACTAGGAACCCTTCCCCCTTGGGGACTTCCTTTCCCTACAGAAGAACCAGCTTGGTCAGCCTCATTTTGCAGTGTGTTGCCAAACCTCCGTCTAGTGTTGAATAGTACAGTTCTCTTCTTCTTCTTCTTGACCAGCAGAGCCTTCAATTCCTCTTGACCTTTGGCTAAACTCATGATCAACTCTTGGAACTGGGCGTTCTGAGCCTGGAGGGCCTTGATGGATTACTCAGTAGATGATTCAGGATTCATGATGGCTGCTGAAATAAACAGCGAAGAACATTAAGCAACCTGAAAAGAAGAGTACCTGTGATGCATATGATGAATGGAATGCGTATGATTTATGTTTTCAAAGACAATCGGGATTCAACTTTGTAAACAAAAAGGAAATGCACTTTATTAGATTCAACTTTGAAATTTAAATTGTTCAACAGATTGCCCTTAGGCGTTACATAAAATGGAACTACTGGAAAGGGAAATAAAAACTATAAAAGAACATCCAAAGCTCATCAGTGATCCCAGGGTCTCTTCTTCTCAGTACGGATGTAGTCATTCAAGGTCCGCTCGCTCTCCAATTGCTTTGTCAGCTTCTGGATCTTCAATTCCTGCTCGTTGAACCTTTCCCGATAAGAATCCCGTTCTTCTTGTAGTTGTGCCCAAGACCTCTTTAGTGTATCAACATCAGTAGGTATCTGAGGAGGGAGAACAGTTGGAGGAGCCCCATCTCTATCAGGATATTCAAGAATGATGGGTCTGACAGCTTCGTAGGGCATACCTAACTTCTGAGCACGGATGCAGACCCATCTGTAGTAGGGTTCCATAGGTAGAGAAGTCTTCGGTCCCAACTCATGTGGGTCAGCTTTGTGAATTCTGTCCCAAGCCTTGATGAATCTACGACGCAGCTCGTCACTATCTACCTGAAACTCAAAACTGATGTGAGGCACCAACATCTCATGAGGCCCTGCTCTTCTGGCTCTTCCAAACTGACGGAGAGCTAGACATGGATTATAAGAGATTCCTCCTTGGGTACCAATCAAAGGAACATTAGGATACTCTCCACAACGATCAATAACAGCTACCTCATCCAAACCTCTGAGAGTCCAAATGATGTCATTATCAGTGAGAGACATTAACCTATGAGCCCAACCTCTTCCTTCTTTGTTCTTCAGCACGAACTTAGGGAGGTGCAAAATAAACCACCTCACTAACAAAGGAGTACAACACCACAGAGTTCTCGTCTTCGGGCAGTACGAGCATAGAGTTGTTGCAGGATATCACCCAAGAGAGTGGGCATAGGGTTCTGAGACATGAAGATCATTATGGCATTGACGTGAATGAAGTTATCAGGATTAGGAAACAAAACTAGACCATAGATTAAGAGAGCCAGAATGTCTTCATATGCCCTGAAGTCTAAGTCATTCCAGAAACTGTTAGCTTTACCAATCAGAAACTTGGCCAAGAAACCCTTAACTCTGCTTCTAGTCACCCAGTTGTCCATTACCTCTTTGGTGGTCAAAGGGAGGGCTGCAGCAATCTCCTAAAGCCTAAGAGTCTTTTCCCAATCAGTGAAGGGAGTCTGATCCAAGATAGGGATACCAAGCAAATCAGAGAATTCTTCCAGGGTAGGGACCAGCTGGAAGTCTTGAAAGGTGAAGCAATTGTACAAGGGATCATAAAACTGGGTCAGGACACTCATCAGTTGTTGGTCCCATTTTGCAGTGACTAAGCCGAGAAGAGAACCATGCCTCTGGATGAAGGAAGTAGTGTTTGGAATTCTGCTAACCAATTCTTCAAGCAACTCAGGTGGGTGAACAAAATTGAACCGGATAGTGTTCCTTCGCACAGGCATCATGATGTCCTACAAAACAGAGCAAAGATGAAACCCTCTTGTCTTTGAAATGGGTCAGTTCTTATGCAGGATGCATGCAATGTCCATGATGGTATGATGTCATGATAAAGCACACCACAAATATTCACAAAGGCAAACATGATAAGGCACACAAGTCACACAAGAAATCCCTTAGGGTTTAGGCCAGCGTGAAGTTCAGGTACTACCCTCTTTCAGTTTGTTGGTTAAGACCTGTCCTATCAAAAGTAACCGGGTTCTAGAGGATCCCAATATCACTAACTACCCTCAATCGGTCATAACTCCAGTGTCGCAATCTTTTCTTGCGGCCAGAACCATCGCGAGAGTTTAGCCTCAATGGGTGTAGCATACTGCTACAGTTCTATGGCCAAGTTGGGTCAAATTAGGGTTCTAAGGTTGGTTGGTGCTTAATGACTCCTCAGAAGACCCATATTCTCCTCGTTGCAACACAAGGGATATCGGTACAGACCAAGGTGCCACACCATCGTAGCCACTGCTTCACCCGTGTCGGTCTACGCCGGACAGGTCCCTCACAACTTATGCTACCTAAAAGGGTATCCCCAGATCCGGGTTAGGATCTATGAAACTCCGATGCAATGCCCACAATAATAAAGCAAACAAAACATTCAATTGAAAACACAAGTATGATCTAATCCTAAGGTACACCTCACTTTATAAAGTATCCCCAGCAGAGTCGCCAGTTCTGTGATCGGTGGAAATATAACTGACTGTTTTTAGCTGGTTCGTGAAATGTCGCGGAAGCAAGAGTCGCCACCGTCTTTTATGTTCTCCAACATGGAAAGGACAAAATCACAGCAAAGTTCATTATGAGAATGTTTCTCGGTTCGGGAGGTAGATTTATAGAAAGGGAAGGTGTTAGCACCCTTTCTATCCGTGGTTATCCACGGGCTCTTAGGTACTTGCTCTTATGTTTTCAAAATGTGTTTGCTTTTCAAAATGTGAGGGGGTTTGAAAAAGTTTCATGGAAAGATTTCTGAGTGACTCTTGTATCTGTCCTCAAGAGTGTTTGAAAAATTTGTTTTGAAAGCTTTTTGAAAGTGTAGTGTGAAAAGATTTTTGTTTGTTTTTGAAGAGAGCAAGTACCCATGAGTCATCTACCTACCCTAAGGAATTAGGCTGTGTAAAAGTCCTTAAGGTAGTGCCATCCCACCATTGAGAGGTAGACAGCACCACCGTTGGAGGTGTTCGGGTCAATTCGATTGTAGGGACAGTGTGGTCACCGAAGTAATAGTAGGACACCTTAGAAGTAACCCTAATGTCCTAGATCCTTTTTAATCTGAGGCAACCGTTTCGAGGCAACTGGATCTTGGACATAAGAGCGACCACTAAAACGTCCTATACTTGACGACCACGTTTCGAAGGCAACGAGTGAGGCGTACCCTAGAAGTGGTGTGTGCATTGTGTGTTGTTTTCATGTTAACATTTATCTTTGATCATGGCATTGTGAGCTACGAGTCGTTTTTTAATTATCATACATTCTTTCATGCGAGTTTAGCAGTTAGGAGTGCGGAAAATTAAATATAGAAACATAAAAGCTACGCCATTACAAGGCGCGGGTCTATACATCGCCAAAATACGAAGACCCGTTTTTGATAAAGATGCGGAAAGTAAAAAAAGCAATAAACCTAATTACTATTACATCCTTGAACAGTTGCATAATAATCAATAAGAAAAATAATGCGCGAAAAGAATTAAACCGGGAACGTCAGAGGGTTTTGGACCCTTTGCTTGAAATTAAATTAAATTAAAACCTAATTAATTATTTAATTAAAGAAAAGAAAGTGTGTTTTTATGTTTTTTGTATTTAATGGAAATAAAGAAAATTAAAATCAAAAGAAAACCCTAGTTCTAAGTTTATTTTAATTATTAATGAAAATATTAAAGTTAACCTAATTTAAGCTAATTAATTAATTTACATATTATTTACAAAAATAATAATAATAATCAATAATGATAAAGATAATTAAAATTCAAAACCTAATTCTATACAATTTTATTTATTAAGAAAAACGATTAAAATTTAAAACCTAAATTAAACCAAGTTAATTGTTAGTTATTTATTTACAAAAATATGTTAATGGCAAATTTAATAAATAATTAAAAAAAACATTTTTGAGTTTCTGATTTTTATTAGGAAAAATTATTTGTGGTGAATTAATTGTAATTAAAACAATTAAAAGAATTAGAAAAGAAAAGAAAATAAAATTATGCAAACCAAGGGGGTTAGATGGCCCAAAGTGGAGGTGATATTGAAGCAATTCAGGCCCAAGAACACAAGCCTCGTTGACTTTCAGGAATCATGCGCATGCTGTTTGACTGGGGTACACCATGGACTTCACCTTCTGGCCACTGGATGGATCTCATGGCCACTTGGCAGGCTTAGGCGTGAGGGTGCAAGATGGAATTCTGGGCGTGTACTGCATGTGAATACTTTGTGAAAAATAGAAAGAATTATATGGGGGACCTGGGAATCGAACCCATGTCCCAGTACTTGCAAGCCACGTCCTTTTCCAGTTGAGCTACCAAGCGCGTTTGTTAAACTAATAAACAACAAATATTATATAAAAAAAAAACAAACATTAATGGTATAGAACAAAAGAAAGCGCGCCAGATTTGAACTCTCCAATCACATGATGCCACGCACGTCTTCTTCTTCGTTTACCTGCAATAATATGAACAAGATAGCAGGGGTTTTAAACCCCCACAAATCAAAATTCCCAATAATAGCGACTAGAGCTATGGGTCACATAAAAAGGGCGCGAGGGTCTGGTTGAATTCGTCTGGCCTTGACGAATTCAACCATGCTTGTCTCAAGGTCCAATTTTCCTTTATGCCTAAAGCCCTAATTGAAAGCTTCAGAAACCCTAGATTTCTTTCATGGTGGATTTTGATTCAGGCAGTTATAACTCAATTGGATTATACCAATCGCTTCAGAAGGTCCCTATTAACATAAATCAAACAAGAAAATGGATTAAAAACGCATGAATCATGTTATGCAATTTTGAAAAACAAGACAAACCGAATGACTCGTGTTCTTTGATTCTTCGCGTGTTAGGATTGGTTTTTGATGGCAATGGCTTCCTGGAGACTCAGGCAATACGTTTGAATCAAAGAGAAGCTTTGAATTGTGCTGCAAATAGGATATCAGTTTTCCACTTTTTCTCAATTTTTGCAACTTTGTTATGGAGTTCTATGGCAGCTTTTTTCGTGTTCTACACTAGGATTGGCCTCAGCATATGTATGTGATGTGAATTAGGTTAAAACTTTGGCCCAAAAGTCCATGAATTTAAGTTTGCAATCTTTGATTTTCAATCATGTAATTTTCAATCTTTTTCAATGAAAACCTTTCCAAATATGGATGATCTTCCCTTTTTGATTGAGAAACGAGTTTTCCAGCTTGCCCTGATCTGATTTGCTTCACCAAAAGATCCAAAAACATATCTTTTTAATTTTCCTATAATTAAAATCAATTAAATGAATTAATAATAATAAGAATTCAATTAATTAATTAAAAGTAAAAAAATAAATTATTTTGAGCTCAATGGGTCGTGCATAGGCCTTGGGTAATGATTCAAGGAAGAATTTGAGGCCCATTAGCAAAATTGAAGTGTTTTAGGAAAAGTTGACTTTTGAAAGTTCCCAAAAATTTCCCAACTTCTCCAATGCATATCTGGCTCAATTTTGAAGCTATGAACATGTTCTTGGACATTTTGGAAAGGTTTTGAAGTCCTCTAACCAATGCCTTTAGTACCATGTAATTTTGATTTACTAATATCAAGTTATGGTCTTTGACTTAAAGTGCCTTTTTGTTGACTTTTGAAAATGACCTATAATGTTGAAATTGATAACTTTTTGTGAGAGCATTTCTTGGACTTGGAATGTGAAGATGAGTTGTAGGAAATGTCATCCCCTTCAAAATGAGCATTGGATGGGATTTTTTTGATAAACCATGAAGAAGTTATGCCTTGGTCAATTTGCAGTTGACTTTTCAATTGTCTAAAAATAGAAACTTTTGCATCTTGAGACTTTTTGAGCCATGCTTGTGGAATCATGATCAAGAATTGATCAAATTATGATTGTGGCTTCAAAATAAGATGTTGACCTTAATTTTTGACTTTTTACTGTCAAATGACCATTTTACCCCTGCAGTTGACTGTGAAGCATTTAGGGTTTTTCACTGTGCAGCTTGACCTTGTGAGCCTTAAAACTTGACATGTAGGTGCTTGACAATGTATATGAGCATATGATACTTGATTGGACCCTTGGAAACCTCAATTTCTTTGCAAGAACCAAAACCCTAATTTTGACTGTGTTAGGAGGCAATTGGACTGTGCAACCCTTGAGATATCTTGAACCATTTGGAGATTGATCTTGGAAGATCTTGAAGAATATGGAAGGGCAAATTTTGGGGTACAACAGTAGGGATGTGAGAAGGAACATGTATAGTAGGGTTACTTCGATATGAAAGTCGGGATAGTAGGGCTGTGAGAAGGAACCTGGATAGTAGGGTTACTTCGATATGAAAGCCTGGATAGAAGGGATATGAGAAGGAACCTGGATAGTAGGGTTACCTTCGATATGAAAGCCTGGATAGTAGGGCTATGAAAAGGAACCTGGATAGTAGGGTTACTTCGGGATGAAAGCCTGGATGGTAGGGCTGTGAGAAGGAACCTAGATGGTAGGGTTACTTCGAGATGAAAGCCTGGATGTTAGGGCTGTGAGAAGGAACCTGAATGGTAGGGTTACTTCGACATGAAAGCCTGCATAGTAGGGCTGTGAGAAGGAACCTGGATAGCAGGGTTACTTCGATATGAATTTGGGTAAAACTGCAGAAGGAACCTGAGTGAGGTTGCCTTGTGGCGCCAATGATTACTCTGTTTAGCTTTGAGTGTTGATTATGGACCTGCTGGAAATTATTGATAATAATTGTCTTTCCTGAAAGAAATACAGGGTTAGTTATATGTGATGCATGAGATGCATTGTATGATGAAGTTCTCAAAATAAATGATACTATGTTATATGTGATGTATGCATATGTCATGATGTATGAACATGCAATGCTGACGTAATAATCTGAGTCCAGGAAAATAAATCCCTGACTGCTATTTGGAGAGTAGGAGAAATGGTCTTCTTGACTGCTGTAAAAAAAACCATAATTCCTCTACTTCTATTGGGGATAGTGAACAAGGATGACTAGCTGGGGATTCACATCCATTCGACTGGTGAATATTCTGCCGGAAGAGACCCTGTCTGAGGATAATTTTGCGGGGAATAACTCTATTGGAGAGAAAATACTTTGTTGATAGATCTGCCGATTCAGAGAAATAAACTCCACCGGGGATGAATTCTCGTTGCTGGTGATAATGAATTTTGTTGGAGATTAAATTTCTGCTTGTGAGAGAAATAAACTCTGCTTGGGAAAAATTTACTGACTCACTCGCGATTGTGAACCTCAGCTGGGGAGAGTTATGTCCTGTTTGGGAAAACTAACATCACTGTCTTTGGATACTTTTTACTCTGTGGGGAGTGTATTTACCATTACTCATGTTCTCAAGCTGGTTCTATCTCGGTACCTGATGGGAAGAGTAACTGTAAGGTTTGGGCACTTCTTGTTTTTTCCCCTGTTTCTGGAATTACGAGTAATTGTCTTTTGTTTCTTATGTAAACATTTATGAACAACAATCATTTTCAAATGCATATACCAAAAATAAATCATTGGACGTTCTTGCAAAACAAAACGGAAAAAGAAAAATAAATTGGAATTTCTTGTGAAAATGAATTGTATTGATTTTGAAATTGGCCTGTAATAGGCGTTTTGTACAAGGAGGCTGACGTCCTAGTAAGAGAACACCGCCGAAAGACAGAAATTACAATTTGTGTAAAAGAAAGAAAAAACAGCTAAGTGAAAAAATCCCATTGGGTTTCAACTCTACTATTGCCTCTATATCTTCAAGCGTCTCATCACTTTTCTGTTTGGTCGAAGGTGGATCGGATTGATTGGCGCCATCTGAGCTTGATAGTCGATACTGAAGTATGGTTGCAAGATGATCCAATGAGACATAGTGTTACGCTTCAATCCCTAATTTTTGCCTGGACCACCCTTTCGGGTTTTCAGTCCAACGGGATGCCCTTTTTTTCCCAAGTCGCCTTTTTAGGTTTTCGACTTGCCGGGTGTACAGTTTTTTCATTTTTATCCCTTACTTTTGCCCGAACCCTTTTGGTTCGCCAGGAAGCCCTTATTTTTGCCTAGGCCAGTCAACCTAGCGGGTCTTTGATTATGCGTAGTATCTTTTCACTATGTCTTCATTGATGGGGTGAGGAAGGTCGTCACCATCCATGGTGGTGAGAATCATAGCTCCTCCCGAGAAAATGTTCTTAACAATAAATGGCCCTTCATACGTGGGGGTCCATTTGCCCCTGGGATCACCTTGCGGTAGTATGATACGTTTGATCATTAGATCCCCGACTTGATATTCTTGACGTCTGACTTTCTTGTTAAAAGCCTTGATCATTCGCTTTTGATATGTCTAACCATGACAGGTAGCAGTAAGTCTCTTTTCATCGATTAGATCCAGCTGATCAAGTCGGGTTTGGATCCAGTCGTCTTTCTTCAAACCCGCATCCTTCATAATCCTGACAGAGGGTATCTGGACTTTGATGGGTAGGACTGCCTCCATGCCATATACCAGAGATTAGGTTGTTGCCCCTGTCGACGTCCGAGCTGAGGTACGGTACCCATGAAGAGCGAATGGTAACAGCTCATGCCAGTCTTTGTATGTCACTGTCATCTTATGCATAATCTTCTTGATGTTTTTCTTAGCCGCTTCAACAACCCCATTAATCTTTGGCCGGTAGGGAGAAGAGTTATGATGCTGAATCTTGAACTGTTTGCAGAGCTCGGTGATCATTGTGTTGTTGAGATTTGTACCATTGTCAGTAATAATCCTCTCCGGGACACCATATCGACAAATCAGATTGTGTCGGACAAACCGCCCCACGACGTTCTTGGTTACCGTAGCAAAGGAAGCTGCCTCAATCCACTTCGTGAAGTAATCAATGGCTACCAGAATGAAACGATGCCCGTTAGACGCAGTAGGTATGATCTCGCCGATCATGTCGATGCCCCACATCGCAAAAGGCCAAGGAGCTGTCAAAACATTCAGGGGAATCGGAGGTACATGCACCTTATCAGCATAGACTTGGCACTTATGACAGGTTCGAGAATGCTGATAACAATCGGCTTCCATAGTGAACCAGTAATATCCTGCTCGTAGGATTTTCTTTGCCATGGTATGTCCACTGGAATGAGTTCCGAAGGTACCTTCATGCAACTCTTCCATGATCCTTTCCGCTTCGATCTTGTCTACACACCGCAATAAGGTTGAATCATGGTTACACTTACAGAGGATTCCACTACTGATAAATAACTTTGCAGTGAACCTTCTCAGAAACTTCTTATCATTAACAGATGCTCCCTCGGGGTATTCTTGAGCCTCAAGATACCTCTTTACCTCGTGAAACTAGGGTTTATCTACTACCTCTTCAGTCTCAATGTCACAGCAATGTGAGGGTTCATCCAACTTATCAATGGTAATCTGGGGAGCTTCATTGTCCCACATGACTTTGAACATAGAAGACATGGTAGCTAGTGCGTCCGCCAACTGGTTTTCCTCTCGTGGGAAATGTTCAAAGGTTATCTCCTCAAAGTGTGGGAGCAATGTCAGTACATACTCTTTGTAAGGAATAAGATTCAAGTGCTTCATATCCCACTCGCCTTTGATCTGACTTATCACCAGAGCGAAATCTCCGAATACGCTCAAGAACTTAATCCTCGGGTCAATAGCAGCTCAAAGACCCATGATACACGCTTCATACTCCGCCATATTGTTGGTGCAGTTAAAACATAATCGGGCGGTGAATGTAGTATGACAGCCCTCAGGAGATATAATTACAGCTCCAATGCCATTACCCAATGCGTTCGAGGCTCTATCAAAATACATTGACCATCGGGATCCTTCCTCAGGTCCTTCATCCGGTCCAGGTTCTTCGCAGTCGGTTACCAACATGATATTCTCATCCGGGAACTCGAAATTCATGGACTAGTAGTCATCCATGACCTAATGCGCCAAATGATCCGCCAATACACTCCCCTTGATTGCTTTTTGGGTTGTGTATTGGATGTCGTACTCGGTTAAGATCATCTTCCATCTATCTATCCTTCCGGATAAGGCGGGCTTCTCGAAAATATACTTGATCGGATCCATCTTTGATATCAACAAGGTAGTGTGAGTCAGTATATACTGTCTCAGTAAGCGAGCAGCCCATGCCAAAGCGCAGCAAGTTTTATCGAGCAATGAGTAACGGGTCTCACAGTCGGTAAACTTTTTTCTAAGGTAATAAATGGCATGCTCTTTTCGACCAGACTCGTCATGCTACCCCAGCACACACCCCATTGAATTGTCTAGCACTGTCAGGTATAATATCAAAGGTCTTCCTTCAACTGGAGGCATCAGAATTGGTGGTTCTTGAAGGTATTCCTTGATTCTTTTGAAAGCAGTCTGGCATTCATCATTCCATTTTACCACTTGATCTTTCTTCAGCAGCTTGAAGATTGGCTCACAAGTAGCAGTCAGATGTGAAATGAACTGGCGATGTAGTTCAGACGTCCCAAGAAACCTCTAACTTCCTTCTCTGTGCGGGGAGCCAGCATCTCTTGTATGGCTTTTACCTTTGCGGGGTCTACTTGAATACCTTTGTCACTGACAACAAAACCCAGAAGCTTACCAGACCTTACCCCGAAGGTACACTTGTTCGAATTCAACCTTAGCTTGTACGTCTTCAACCTGCCAAACAGTTTTTGGAGATGATCAAAGTGCTCTTCCTTAGTCTGGGACCTGGCTATCATGTCATCAACATAAACCTCGATCTCATGGTGAATCATATCATGGAACAAAGCGACCATGGTGCGCTGATAAGTTTCCCCAGCATTTTTCAACCCAAAAGGAATTACCTTGTAACAGAAGGTGCCCTACTGTGTAATGAAGGTTGTCTTCTCCATGTCCTCAGGAGCCATCTTGATCTGGTTGTATCTAGAAAAACCATCCATGAAGGAGAAGATCTTTTGCTGCACGGTGTTGTCGACTAGAACATCAATGTGAGGAAGTGGGAATTTATCCTTGGGGCTTACCCTGTTCAGATCTCTGTAGTCCACACACATCCGTACCTTACTATCCTTCTTAGGTACCGGAACGACGTTGGCAACCCACTGCAGATAAGAAGTGACAGCTAAGAATCCTGCGTCGAACTATTTCATGACCTCTGCCTTGATTTTCTCTGAAATTTCAGGCCGTATACGGCGGACCTTCTGCTTTACCGGAGGGCAGTCTTCTTTAGTCAGCAGGCGATGTACTACAATATTAGTGTCCAAACCAGGCATGTCTTCATAGGACCAGGAGAAGATCTCAACATAGTCGTGTAGCATCTGTACCAACCTCTGTTTGATACTAAGCTCCAGATTCACACCTATTTTAACCACTTTCCTGTCTTCCTCTGTACCCAAATTCACTGACTCAACTGGCTCTTCATGAGGCTGTATGGCCCTTTCTTCCTACTGTAATAGTCTAGCAAGTTCTCCAGGCACCTCATAATTATCCATACCTTCGTCCTCAGCTTGGTTGATCGGATTTTTGAAGTCATAACTGGCAGTAGCAGAGCTGTTATCAATGGGATCCAGAGTGGATATGGATCTGCATTATGATACGTGAGTGTGTGTAAGAGAATAGCTGTTTTGATAAAGTGAGAGACATAAAAGAAAAACAAGGAGCGCAAAATTTCTATGCAAGAAACGTCCAATGCTTTATTAATGATATATGAAATGACAAATAATAGCCCTCACAAGCAAAGCCAAGATGCTTCGGGTAAGGCACCAGGCCATAAAGTTTCAAACTGTTTATTACAAAACTTAAAACAACTAAGTTAATCACTACGAAATAAAAGAAACAGGTATGAAGTCCCTAGCCGTCCAGTTATTCGATCCACCGTTGATTATTGGGTAGATCCAGCTGTCGATGTTCGAATCCTCTTCACTATCTTCAATTGCATTAATTCCCCGATTGCTGATGTGTATAGGAGGTCTTCCAATCAGTGCATGCATAACAGCCCTTTGAGCCCCTGTAGTAAAGCCCAAACCAAATTTGTCAGTTTTGTGAGTGAAATCAGGGAGCTGACCCCAATTGGTACACCCACCTTCTTCAACTACAGCCCTGGCATCCTTGAGAGAGGCCATCCTCAACGGAGGTTTGCCGGTAGTAACTTCAGTTGATGCCAAAGTATGAGGGACCTCTTCGAAGTTCTGACAAGGGGTTTCTACGAACTCCCCGTCAATCTCTACATAGCGGAAGGAATTGAGATGACTCACCATATACTCTTCTTCACCTTGCACTGTGATAATCTTCCCCTTCACCGGGTACTTCAACATTTGATGGAGCGTGGAAGTAACTACCCCAGCCTCATGGATCCAAGGACGACCAAGCAAGCAAGAATACAATGGACTGATATCCATTACGTAGAAGGTGGACCCAAAAGTCTGAGAACCCACTTTGACAGGGATGTCCACCTCCCTGTGCACCATTCTCTTCGATCCTTCAAAAGCCCTTACCACAATGTTACTAGGCTTTAGAATCAAACCCTCACAATCCAAACGGTCCAACGCTTTCTTTGGTAGAACATTCAGTGAAGACCTGCTATCTACTAGCACATGAGCCATAGTGGTGCCCCTACACTCAATCGAGACATGCATAACATCATTATGATTCCTTCCTTGCGGTGTTAGATTCGCATCTGAGAAACCTAGCCCATTGTTAGCAGTCAGGCTGGCCACACAATCTTTGAATTTATCTGCTGAAGTTTCCTGCGGCATATGCGCAGTCTTGAGAAATGAAATCAAAGCCTTCGCATGGGCTTCAGAACACAACAGCATAGACAACATGGATATCTTTGATGGGGTCTGCCCCAGCTGCTCGACCACATTGTAGTCGCTTTTCTTAATAATTTTCAGTATTTCCTCTATTTCTTGTTTAGAGGCTTCCACAATGATTTTCTTAGGTGCCTCCGTCCGGGCAGGCTCACCTATAATTTCCTTGCCCCGAGTCCCAGATGGCTCAACAGCAGGGGTGATAATTGGAGTAAGAATAGGAATAGTAGCATGTGTAACAATTGGAGTAGGAACAGGAGAAATGTCAGGAGTTCTGGTTGGAGCAGCATTTGGAATAACAGTAGGCTTGATGATAGTCTTCGGGGAAATCTCGGGAGAGAAGACCCTTCCACTTCGGGTAACTTTACTAGTCCCGACAATATTACTGACATCAGTATCAGCTTCTTCATTCTTCAGTTCTTGCTTAATGCCATGATAATACACATCAGCACCATAATGCCATGGGACAGCCTTATCGGAGGTGTACGGGATGGGACCAGGAACAGTGATTATTAGCGGAGAAATTCTTTAAACAGGTGTAATCCTAACAGGTTTTCTCGAGGAAACCTTGGAAGGATTGGCGGAAATGGTTATAATGGAAACGTATTCATTTGGAACCACAGGAATCACAGTCTTCTCAAACAAAATTTCTTTATTATCCATCAGGCGTTGAACACCTGACTTCAACAAACGGAAACCAGAAGGTAGAATCGGACATATGTGGCAACCTTCACCACAACCCAGAAATAAACCGGCCAATAACAAATTCTTCTTAACAGTCATAAGAGGAGTAGAAATTTATTCAACAGAGGTCACAAACAAATCAATGTCAACAGCATTAACTCCACGACCATGTTTGGGCATGGGAGCAGTTATAACATTCGGCTTTTCTAGAGCATCGAACTCTATCTCCTTGGCTTCAAGAAAATCTTGTACTTTGTTTCTCAGAGCCCAACAATCATTTGTATCGTGGCCTGGACTCTCAGAATGGTAGGCGCACCACGCGTTGGGATTGTATCTGGGAGATGTAGTGTTTGGATTCTTGGGAGCCTCTCTCAAGGTCGCCAAGTTGGATTTTAACAGATGAGGTAGAACTTCAGCCAAAGTCATGTTGATGCGGGTAAACCACCGTTGTGGCCTTTCCATCCTTTATTGATTGTTGCATTGTGGAGAAACTGCGGGTCTTGGTATCACTATAACATTTACCGTTTGACGGTGTTTAGATCTGCTTTGCCCCCTCGGGCTATAGACTGCACTTGCTTCCTTCTTACTAGTAAACGGCTTCTTTGTTGAACTCGAGGAGGCATCCTTCTGTATTTTACCGCTTCGAATTCCAGCTTCTACTCTTTCTCCAGTTAAAATCCGCTCGGTGAAACCAGATGACGAGTTGCCGATCAAGTGATTGAAAAATGGACCAGATAGCATCCCCAGAAACACATCAACCAACTCCCTATCAGACAAAAGGGGTTGAACTCTCCCAGCCAAGTCTCTCCATTTCTGTGCATAGTCCTTAAAACCTTCACCTGCACCCATGGACATACTATGGAGTTGGGTACGAGTGGGAGCAAGGTCGGCATTGTACTGATACTGTTTGTAAAAAGCAACAGCAAGATCTTCCGAGTTTTGGACACTGGCTCCCTCCAACTGGTAGAACCATTCAAGCTGAGTCCCTGAAAAACTATCTTGAAAGAAATGCACCCACAAATTTCTATAAGTGGTGTGGGGTTTGATTTTTCAGACATACGAATGGAGATGGAGTTTTGGGCAGGACACCCCATCACACTTGGCAAAAACTGGAGCTTTGAACTTATGAGGGATGACCACTCTCGATACCAGTCCCAATTCCCTGAAATCCAAACCAGGTATCTTCTGAACTTCCATAGCACTCAGACGGTCTTCTAGCTGCTTGTACCTATCCTCAGCGGGAGGATATTACTCATCATTGTAATCGGTATCATTGTCAGAAACTGCAGGACTAGGGTCCTTTTCCCCCTCTCGGTTCTCCCCTTTCCTTGGATGAAGAGGTCAGATCAGTTTGATGCTTCAACCTTTACCCGAACCTTCTACCCATGTTCAGTATACCTGTCTTCTTCTTCTTCTTCTTCTCTTTCAGAATAAGGGTCTTCAAGTCCTCCTGCCCCTTCGCCAGACTTATGAACATCTGTTGGAACTGGGTGTTCTGTGCCTGAAGATCTTTGATTGCTTGATCGAAAGACATTTCTGTTAAAATAAACAGTGAAGAAGATGAGAAACCTGTAGTGGTACATGTAATGATGTGTATGATAATGGGATGCGTATGTAATGATTTCAAAGACTTTGGGAAATTTAAATTTGCAAACCAAAATATAAAAAACTTTATTAGGTTAAACTTTGAAGGTTCACAATGCCTTTAAGGCTTTACAAAATAAAACAAATCTAAGACTAGAAAAGCAAAATCAAAAGTCCCATGGACGCTTTCTCTTTGTGCTGATGTAATCATTGATCACTCTTTCTTCCTCGAGCTTCCTGGTGAGTTTTGAAACCTTCCTCTCTTGCTCATGGAACTTCTCCAGGTAAGTATCCCACTCATTCTTCAGCTGAATCCAAGACCTTTGTAACTCCCCAAGATCAGTGGGCATGTAAGGATAGAGAACCGTGTAAGGAATGCCTTCTTCAGTAGTGGGCTCCACAATCACTGTTAATACGGCCGCATAAGGCATCATAAGCTTTTGGGCACGATCTCAGACCCATTGGTGGTAAGGCTGCATAGGAAGGGAAGTCTTCGGTCCCAACTCTTTGGGGTCAGATCTGTTTACCATGCCCCAAGCTCATATGAACCTCCTGCGATGCCCCTTAACATCATCCTCATAGTCGAATACAACATCCTTGAGAAGTAACTCATGGGGACCATCTCTTCGAGCACGACCAAATTGTCGCAAGGCTAGACAAGGACTGTAAGTTATACCCCCTCTGATACCAAGTAATGGGACATTAGGGTACCCCCCACAGCGGTCAATAATAGCAGTGTCTTCCATAGCCCAGGAACACCAAAGAATATTCGTATGAGCGAGCGACATTATTCTGTGCGACCAACCCAAACCTTCTTCGTTCTTCAGTACAGACTTAAGGAGGTGAGAAATAAACCATCTCTCCAGCAACGGCATGCAGCACATAAGAGTCCCTATTCTCCTCATGGTACGAGTATGGAGAGCATGCAAGATATCTCCAAGCAAGGTAGGCACAGGGTTGCGAGAAAGGAAAATCTTGACAGCATTCACATCTACAAAGGAGTCCAGATTAGGGAAGAGAACTAAACCATAAATAAGAAGAGCCAAGACATCCTCAAAAGCCTGAAAATCTAAATCATCCCAAAACAACTGAGCCTGGTCTATCAGAAATTTGTCTAGAAAACGTTCGACCCTGCTTCGAGTTTCCCAATTGGATACCATATCGACCCGTTTCAAATGCAAAGCTGAGGCAATAACTTCTGGCTTAAGAACTTCTTCCATACCTGTGAAGGGTACCTGTTCAAGAATGGATATGCCCAATAGATGAGAGAATTCTTCCAAGGTGGGTACCAGTTGGTAATCTGGAAAGGTGAAGCAGTGATACTTGGGATCGAAGAACTGAAATAGTGAGCTCATCATCTGTTCATCAAGGTTTGAAGTAACTAGGATGAGAAGTTGAGTGTGTCTCTTAATGAAAGTAGAAGTTTCAGAAACTCTTGATGCTAGCTCTTTAAGTTGGGCAGGTATCGGCACAAAGTTGATTCAGATGGTATTTCTACGTACGAAAGCCATGATCTGTAAAACAGAACAAAGATGAATTCCCTCGGTCTTTGAAATGGTTAGTGTAATGAAACATGAATGCCATGTTATGATGCATGATGTCATGATAAACCACAGGTATAGCAAACACAAATATTGCAAACACAGCAAAATCATACAAAACCCTTAGGTTTAAGGCTTGCATGAGGTCAAAGGTAATACCCTCTTGAAGTTAAGTTGGTTCAACCTATCCTAGAAAAGTAACCGGGTTCTAGAGGATCTCAATATCACTGACCATCCTCCATCGGTCATGGTTTCAGCTCACGCAATCTTTTCTTGCGGCCGAAATTATTCCGAGAGTATGGTCTCAATGAGTGTAGCATCGAGTATCAACTTGTTTTTAGCTCTACACCGAGGCCGGCTATCTCACTACTTTCTAATGGCCAAGTTGGGCTATTAAAGGTTCTAAGGTCAGTTGATGCTTAACGACACCACGCAGCGGCCCCGTATTCTCCTCGTTTCTCCATAAGGGATACCGGTACCAACCAAAGTGCCACACCAATGTAGCTACTGCTTCAACCGTATCGGTCTACGCTGTACAATTCCCTCACAGTCTATTGCTACTTACCTAAAAGGTATTCCCCAGATCCGGGTGTAGGATCTATAGTAACCCCAAACAAAACCCTCAAAAGTAAAGCAAGCAAAGCAATCAAGAGAAGCAAATATGATGACCTAGATCCTAAGGTATACCCCACTTATAAGTCCCCAGCAGAGTCGTCAGTTCTGTGATACGGTGGCAGAACCGACTATTTAATAATGGTTTGCGTTTTTTGTTTTGTTTTTGCAAAATGTCGCGGTAAGCAAGAGTTGCCACCGACTTTTATTTCATCCAATCTTGGAAAGGAAAAAAGTACAGAAAAAATCCTTTTTCGAGATATTTTGAATAGGGGGGTAGATTATAGAAAGGGAAGGTGTTAGCACCCTTTCTATCCATGGTTTTCCATGGGCTCTTAGGTACTTGCTCATCTTTTTAAATTGCTTGTGTGTGTGCTTTGTTTTCTTAGACAAGTTTGACTTCGTGATAACCCTTGTATCAGTCCTCAAGGGTGTGACGAAGTTGTTTTGAAAATTGTTTTGAAATGTGTAAGTGTGAAAAGTTTTAATTTGAGCAAGTACCTACTAGCATCTACCTACTCGAAGAAAAGATCATTTTTGTTCTTGTTTCGTTTAGACAATGTTATCCTACTATTGAGAAATAGGTAGCACCTTCGTTGGAGTTTGTAAGGGTCAATTTGAAAGGGACGTACGATCACTAAAGCAATATTAGGACACCTTAGTAATAACCTTAGAGTCTTAAGATCATATTCGAGGCAACATTTCTGAGGCAACATTCGAATGGGACATTTGATCATTTTTAGACAGGAGGGCAACCGCTGAGACACCCTATGCTTAATGATCGTTTACCGAAGGCAACCGAAGTGAGAGTATACCCTAAGAGTGATATGTGTAAGTGATTAGTTTCAGTTATTTATCTTTGCACATTAGGGTTTTCTAACCGTATTAATTTGTCATGCATTCTTGTCATACAATCCTATTAGCATACATCTAGACAGTTAAATATTTGCGGGAATTAAAAGTGCAAGAAAATAAATCTACGCTATTACAAGGCTTCGGGGAGGGGGATTAATTACATAGCTAAAAACCTGGGAATTTAAACAGTAAATAAAACCATAAATTAAACTATTACAAACCATGAACAGTTGCAAAAATATTGGCAAAAATAATTAACAAGCGCGCGATGAATTAAATACGAAACAACTAGGGTTTTGACCCTTTACTAAACCTATTTGCTATTGATTAAAAAAAGATGTTTTAGTCAGATTTTGTTATTTAAGATAAAATAATGAAATAATTGAATTAAAAAGAAAATCCTAAGTTCTAATTAATTTTAAATTAAGAAAAATAAATCAATTCACTCTAAAAAACCTATTTTTGTATTTTTTTTTATTTGGGAAAAAATAAAAGAATTAAATCAAGACTTTAACCTAATATCTATTTGATTTTATTTATGAAAATAAATTAAAATTTCCCTAAGTTAAACTAAATTAAATTAAATTAACAAAATTAAATTTGGTAAAAAATCTAATTCTAATTTTTTTGTGTACCCTTGATTTTATGATTTTATAAAAAAATAGTAATTAGTTTTTGTGAATTAAAAATAATTAAAGAAAAATATTAAAAGAAATAAAAATAAGAAAGAAGGAAAGGAAGTGGGCCTGATAGCAATGCTGAAGAGGGGGGTATGCTGTTGAAATTTTGGGCCCAACAAGGCTAAAGCCTGTTTGACTATGCCTGAATCTGGTGCGTGTGTTGACTTGAGGTATATGGTGATCCTTCAATGATGCACGTTAGATCTAGCTTGCTGATGAATCTGATGGTTGGATTTGGATGGCATATGGTGGACGTATGTGACAGCTTTGCACCTGATCACATGATGAAAAATAACATGAAACAAATGTTGGGACCTGGGGATCGAACCCAGGCCCTTATGCTCGCTCCCAATACCATGCTTCCAGCTGAGCTGTGATGTTTACTTGTTCATATAATAGAAGCCAAATAACATAAGTAAATCACACATTATATTCAGAAAATGCGCGAAAATTCAAACCAACCAACCAATGAGTGCCACACATCGTCTTCTTCCCCAGACTGTCGTTTTAGAAAACCAAGCTTTTACCTACGGACGCTTTGCTGTAGGTACAGACCTGTTCATCTCAAAAGTTGTATACAAGCAAGATAAATGACAAGTGAGGGTACCAATCAACTCGTCTCATCCTCACGAGTATCATGGTACCAGAATCTAAGCCTAATTTTGCCTAAACTAAAAAACCCTAAAACGAACCAAGAAACCCTAACAATGGCATATCATGATTCTTGTACTGAAAACGCAATTAAATGATACCAATAGCTTGCAAACTCAACGATGAACAAGAATATATAAATCAAATGTGCTAATGATGCGTAAATTGCAAAAAATCGAATTTGAAAGATGTACCAAACTGTGTGAGTTGTGGAACGAGTTTCTGAGTGCTCCAGGCCCTGGGAATGATTGGAACAGCTTCCTGGGATGTCTAGGAAGAGATTGGTGACCTTAAAATGCTCTGAAACGCCTTGTAGATGGAAAACTTATTCCTACTTTTTCTTGAATTTTCAGTTTTTCTTCTTGGCTATGCACGGCCTCTAACCCTATTTTCTTGCCTTGGCTGTGTTCTCTATATGTACTAGAGTGAATTAGGGTTGTAAAAACCACTAATATCTTTACAAATTTTGAAGATTTGATTTGGTTTTTATGGTGTATGATATCCTTCCAAATTTTTCCTAATAATTCTCTTTTTGTACCAATTGCCATTGATTCGAATTGATCTTGCAAGCTCATTATATCTTGGTTGCTAACCTGTCAAAAAAACAAATCAAATCATATCTTTGATAATTTTCATCATTTATTTGATTTAATTCACCTTTTAATTAATGAAAAATCAAATTTGAGCACATTTGACTTTTGGCAATTTTGCAAAAATGGTCAAGTTGGCCAATGCATAACTCCCTCAATTTTGAACCTAGAGAGGTGTTCTTGGACTTTTTAGAAAGTGTAGTATGTCCTCTAAGCAACCCTTTTTGTCTCATCTCAATTGACTCTTCCATGTTCATGTATGAAGCTTTGACCCAAAAGGTGTTTTTGTTGACTTTTCAAAAAGACCTATAATGTCAGAGTTCATATCTTTTTGTGAGTACATATTTTGAACTTGGAAGATGAATATGAATTATAGGGAATTGCATCCTCTTCAAAATGAGCTTTGGATGGGTCATTTATGGTAAAGTATGAGAAAGTTATGCTTGGTCAAAGTTGAGTTGACTTTTCTTACAAAACCCTAATTTAGGAACTTTTGGGTTTTGATAAATTGTGAGAAATCCTTGAGGAATCATGATCAACCCTTGATCAAATGATGGATAATACTTCAAAATGAGGATGTTGACCAAAAATATTGAAGTTTGACTGTATGTGGGCCACAGTTGACTTTTGACCTAGTATAGTTGATTTTCAAGCATTTGAGCAATTGATTGAGCAAACTTCTTCTGCAAGGTTTGAAACTTGACATGGATGATCTTGAGAACATATTAGGACAATGGTGAGAATTTGAGTCCTTTTTGGTTCACACATCTTGATGAAACTAGAAACCCTAATTTGAGGTATGTTGCCTTTGGAGAGAGTTTGTCTAGTCAACTCTTGAACTTCCTTGAGCAATTTGGGGACCTCACTTGCCATGTGTTGAGACATATGGGAGGGAAAATTTTGGGGTACAACACTGGGGATATGACAATGATCCTATAACAGGATGTTCTTGCTTCTGCCCCTACTGGAGAAAGTACATGTGGGGGTTTCATGGAATGGCCCATAGATGTTGTCCTGTTTCTTAAAGCCATTAGTAATTGTCTTTCTGTTTAGTTTTCCTTTTTTATGCGTTCATTTATAAATAGTAATTACATTCGAATGCATATGTTCAAAAATAAACACTGGACTTTTTTGCAAACAAAACAAGAACAGTAAAAGAGAAACAGATAGTTTTGCACTTTCAAAAGAATATCTTTGTATTAACTTGAATAAGTGTTTTTGTACAAAGAGACGAACATCCTAGTAAGAGAATGTCATCGTAAAAAATGAAAATTTATACAAAGAAAGGATAACTCTGAAATAATCCCATGAGGTTCCCATTCTGCTATAGCCTTCATGTCTCTGATTGTCTCATCCACTTGTTGCTTTGTCCGAAGCTGATTAGATTGATTAGAACCATTCGAGTTTGACGATTGAAGTCGGAGAGTGGCTGTAAGGTGATCCAACGGGACATAGTCATACGCTTTAAATCCATAACTTTTTCCTGGACTTCCCTTTCGGGTTTTCGGTCCACCGGGATACCCTTTTTTGCCCAAGCCGCCTTTTTAGGTTTTCAGCTTGACGAGTGTACATATTTTTTTGTATTTATCCCTAATTTTTGCCCGAACCCTTTTGGTTCATCGGGATGCCCTAATTTTGCCTAGGTCGGTCGACCTAGCGGGTTTTTGTTTATGTATAGTATCTTTTAACTATGTCCACATTTACAGGGTGCAGTAGGTCGTCGTCGTCCATAGTGGTTAAGATCATTGCCCCACCAGAAAATAGGTTTTTTTATCACAAACAGTCATTCATATGTGGGAGTCCATTTGCCCCTGGGATCACATTGTGGCAGTATGATACGTTTGATTACCAGGTCACCAATTTGATATGTCTGATGTCTAACCTTATTGTTGAAGGCATTAATCATACGTTTTTGGTACATCTAGCCATGGAAGACAGCCGTAAGCCTCTTCTCGTCAATCAAGTTCAGCTGGTCAAGTCGAGTTTGAATCCATTCATCTTCATTTAACCCCGCATCCTTTATGATTCTCAAAGAAGGTATTTGGACTTCAATTGGTAGGACAACTTCCATGCCATATACCAAAGAGAAAGGAGTTGCCCCCATTGATGTGCGTGCCGTGGTACGGTAACCGTGGAGAGCAAATGGCAACATCTCATGCCAGTCCTTGTAGGTCACTGTCATTTTTTATATGATCTTCTTGATGTTTTTATTAGCGGCTTCTACAGCGCCATTCATCTTCGGCTGGTAAGGAGAAGAGTTATGGTGCTGGATCTTGAATTGCACGCATAGTGCAGTGACCATAGTATTGTCGAGATTGGTACCATTATCTGTAATGATTCTCTCTGGAATACCATACTGACAGATAAGATTCTGTTTGATGAACCGGTCCACGACATTCTTGGTGACAGAAGCGAAGGAAGCTGCTTCAACCCACTTTGTAAAGTAATCAATGGAAACCAAGATGAAGGGGTGTCCATTAGAAGCTGTAGGTTTGATCTCTCCAATCATGTCAATGCCCCACATTGCGAAGGGCCAAGGTGTAGTCAGGATGTTTAGAGGAACTGGAGGCACATGTACCTTGTCAGCATAGATCTGACACTTGTGACAGATTCGTGAATATTGATGACAATCTGATTCCATGGTGGACCAATAGTATCCTGCCCGTAGAATCTTTTTATCCATCGTGTGTCCACTAGAATGAGTGCCAAAGTTACCTTTGTGTAAGTCAACCATGATCTTGTCTGCCTCACTCTTGTCTATGCACTGAAGCAAAGTAGAGTCGTGGTTGCGCTTGTAGAGAATCCCATTACTGAGGAAAAACTTAGCAGTGAATCTTCTCAGGAATTTCTTGTCATTAACTGAAACTCCCTCCGGATACTCTTGGGTCTCGAGATATCTCTTAATTTCATGGAACTAAGGCTTGTCCCCTACTTCCTCAGTATCGATCTCATGACAGTAAGCTGGTTCGTCCATTCTCTCGATGGTGATCTGAGGAGCCTCATTATCCCAATTGATTTTGAACATGGATGACATAGTTTCTAGCGTGTCTGCTAGTTGATTTTCCTCTCGTGGAAAATGCTCAAAGGTAATTTCTTCAAAATATGAGATTAATGTCAACACATGTTCTTTGTAAGGGATTATATTAGGATGCTTCGTGTCCTATTCTCCTTTGATCTGACTGATGACTAAGGTTGAATCTCCAAATACACTTAAGGACTTGATTCCCAAATCTATGGCAGCTTTGAGACCCATAATACACGCTTCATATTCCGCCATATTATTGGTACAATTGAAACACAATCTAGCAGTGAAGAGAGCATGGCATCCTTCAGGGGATATGATCACAGCGCCTATGTCATTGCCGAGTGCGTTAGAAGCTCCTCCGAAAGACAAGGTCCATCGGGATCCTTGTTTAGGTCCGTCATATGGTCTAAGTTCTTCACAATTGTTTACCAACATGATGTCTTCGTCTAGAAATTCGAAATTCATGGATTGATAGTCATCCATATCCTGATGAGAAAGGTGATCGGCTAACACACTTCCTTTTATTGCTTTCTGGGTAGTGTATTGAATTTCGTATTCAGTCAAAACCATCTGCCATCTTGCTATTCTTCTAGAGAGAACGGGCTTCTCGAATATGTATTTAATTGGATCCATCTAGGATATCAATAAGGTAGTATGGGTCAACATATAATGTCTTAGCCGGCGAGCATCTCATGCCAGAGCGCAACAAGTTTTCTCAAGCAGTGAATATCTGGTTTCACAGTCGGTAAACTTTTTGCTCAATTAGTATATTGCATGCTCTTTTCGACAAGACTCGTCATGCTGCCCCAACACACACCCCATTGAATTTTCCAATGTCTTCCCTCGACTGGTGGCATCAAGACAGGAGGCTCTTGAAGGTACTCTTTGATCTTGTCTAAATCGGTTTGGCAGCATCGTTCCATTCCACCACTTGATCTTTCTTCAGTAATTTGAAGATTGGTTCACAAGTAGCAGTTAGATGGGAAATGAATCGGGTGATATATTTTATCCGTCCTAAGAATACCCTAACTTCCTTTTCAGTGTGACGAGCAGGAATTTCTTGTATTGCTTTTACCTTTGCAGGGTCCACTTCGATACCTTTGCCACTGACAATGAAGCCTAAGAGTTTGCCGGACCTCACTCCAAAAGTGCGTTTATTTGGGTTTAGCCTTAATTTGTATTTCTTCAGTATTTAGAATAGGTGTTGCAGATGGTCAAGGTGTTCCTCTTCAGTTTGAGATCTGGCTATCATATCATCCACATAGACCTCTATTTCGCAATGGATAATGTCGTGAAACAGAGCTACCATGGCACACTGATAGGTTTCCCCAGCGTTCTTCAACCCGAATGGCATAACCTTGTAACGGAATGTGCCCCACTGTGTGACAAAGGTAGTTTTTTCCATGTCCTCAGGTGCCATTTTAATTTGGTTGTATCGGGAGAAACCATCCATGAAGGAAAATACTTTATGTTGTGCGGTGTTGTCAACCAGAATATCGATATGGGGAAGCGGGAAGTCATCCTTGGAGCTTGCCCTATTTAAGTCTCTGTAGTCCACACACATACGTACCTTACCTTCCTTTTTAGGCACTGGAACAACATTGGCGGCCCATTATGGATAGGAGGTGACAGCTAAGAATCCGGTGTTGAACTACTTCATGACTTCAGTCTTGATTTTCTCCAACATTTCTGGCCTCATATGATGGACTTTCTGTTTTATCGGAGGGCAGTTTTCTTTTGTCGTCAGAAGATGGATCACGATGTCGGTGTCGAGTCTTGGGATGTCTTCGTATGACCAGGCAAAGACCTCAACATAGTCATGTAGTAACTGAGTTAAGAGCTTCTTGACACTAAGCTCCAGGTTGGCACCTATCTTGACATCCTTCTTGTCCTCTTTAGTACCTAAATTAATTGTTTCCACTGGCTCTTCGTGTGGTTGTATGGTCCTTTCTTCTTGTTGCAATAACCTGGTTAATTCTCCTAGTACCTCACAATCTTCCTCACCTTCGTCTTCGGCTTGGTAGATCGGATTTTCAAAGTCATGATAGGCCATAGCAGAATCGTTACCCATGGGATCCTGAGTGGGTGTGGATCTGCATTTTGATATATGAGTGTGTGTATGAGCATAACTATCTTTGATAAAATAAAAGGTAGAAAAAAGAAGAATAAAGAGCGTAAAATTTGCATGCAAAAAATGTCCATGATTTATTGATGACATATGAAGATGAAGTAACAACCCTCACAAACGAACCGTTGTGCCTCGGGTAAGACACAAGGTTTTAAAGTATGAATTGTTTAATTATTACAAAGCCGACAAAAATTTAAAGACAATTACTCTTGGATAAAAGTAATAGGGACAAATTCTTTGGCCTCCCAGTTGTTGAGTCCTCCGCTGACGATTGGAAACATTCACTCATCCAGGTCATAGCTGCCATCACTATCTTCTACTGCGTTGACTCCCTGATTGTTGATACGTAAAGGTGGCCCTCGGGCGTGAGTTCGTCGAACAACTCTTTGTGCTTCTGAAGTAAAACCCAAACCAAATTTGTTGGATTTGTAAGGAATATCCGGAAGTTGACCCCAAATTGTGCATCCACCTTATTCGATCATTGCTCTAGCATCTTTCAGAGAGGCCATTTTCAATGGTAGTCTGGTAACTTTTAGAGTCTTGGTAGTAGTCTTGGTTGCCGCAACTATTTGTGGGACCTCCTCAAAATGCTGAAATGGAGTTTCGATGAACTCACCATTCATTTCCACGTATCTGAAAGAATTCAGGTGGCTAACCATGTACTCCTCCTCTCCATGGACAATGATAATTTTTCCCTTGATTGGGTACTTCAACATCTGATGTAATGTAGAGGTGACGACACCAGCGCCATGAATCCAAGGTCGGCCTAATAAATAGGAATAGGAAGGGTGGATATCCATCACGTAGAAAGTTGAATAAAAGGTATGAGTTCAAACTTTTATAGGGATGTCAACTTCTCTGTGCACTGTCCTCTTAGAACCATCAAAGGCCCTCACCACAATGTTGCTCGAATTTAAAGTGAGTCACTCGCAGTCTAGCCGGTCAAGAGCATTTTTGGGAAAAACATTCAGCGATGAGCCCGTATCCACCAAAACATGAGCTAGCGTAGTGCCCCTGCACTCAATGGAGATGTGCAAGGCATCGTTGTGTTTCCTTCCTTTGGGAGTCAAGTCGGTGTCATAAAAGCCTAATCCGTTATCAGAAGTTAGACTGGCCACACAATTTTCAAATTGGTCAATGGAAGTCTCTTGGGGCACGTGGGGGGTCTTTAGAAACTTTACCAAGGCTTTGGCACGGGCCTCAGAACACAAGAGTAAGGCCAACATTGATATTTTCGAGGGGTTTTCCCCAACTGTTCCACAATGTTGTAGTCACTTTTCGTGATTATTTTTAGTATCTCTTCTATTTCCTTTCTAGAAGCTTCAGGAATATCCTCTGGATGCGCCTTTGTCTGGACAAGCTTAGATAACACGTCCTTGCCCCTTGTCTTGGTCGTAGGAATAACAGTAGGATTGTCAACATGAGTATTACTGGGAATGTTGGTAGGAGCGGTAGCGGGAATAATTACAGGAGTAGAAATGGTCTTTGGAGAGATCTCAGGTGAGAAGATCCTTCCACTTCTTGTTATCTTACTGGTCCTAACGATATTGACGACGTCATCAATGTCTTTCTCAGCTTTGTCTTGGATAGCCAATAGATCTTGCTTGACGCTATAGTAATAGACGTCAGCCCCATAGTTCCAGGGAATAGCTTTATCCAAAGAATATAGTATTGGCCTTGGCTTGGTGATGATTAGGGGAGCAGACTTTGGAACAGATGTAATCCTAACGGGTCTTTTGGTGGAGACCCTGGGAGGATTATCGGAAATGGTGATTATTGAGACATCTACACAGGAATTTATGATAAGAGGAACTTTTTCAAACAGGATTTCTTTGTTATCCATCAGGCGCTGGACGCCCATCTTCAGTAACGAACAACCATTGGGTAGAGACACACATTATTAACAACTTTCATCACAACCCGGGAACAGACTGACTTTCAATAGATTTTGTTTAATAGTCAAAATAGGAGTAGTTAAATCATCCATCGAGGAAACAAAACACTCATCATTAACAACATTGGCACCTTGACTGTGTTTGGGCATTGGCGCTGTTATCACTTTAGGTGTTTCTGGTGGATCAAACTCAATTTCTTTTGCCTCGATAAGGTCTTGTATCTTATTCTTCAAGGCCCAACAATCGTTTGTGTCGTGCCCTGGGCTTTCAGAATGATAGGTGTTGCACCCCAAAATTTTCCCTCCCATTTTATTCAAAATATACTCCTAGAGGTCCTCAACTTGCCCATGAATGCCTAAGAATTAACCAGACAAATTATCTCCTAAGGCAATGAACTTTCAACTAGGGTTTCCCCTTTCATCAAGGTATGTGAACTCCAAAGGTCTTAAATATTTTCCATGGTCATAATATGTCCTCAATATCATCCATGTCAAGTTTCATGCCTTGCACAACAAGTTTGCTCAATCAACTGCTCAAATTCCTAAAAATCAATTGTACTAGGTCAAAAGTCAATTGTGACCCTCATATAGTCAAACTTCAAGCTTTTTGGTCAACATCAACATTTTTAAGTGATATTCATCATTTTATCAAGGGTTTATCATGATTCCTCAAGAAATGCCCCAAATTCATCAGAACTCAAAAGTTGCTAAATTAGGGTTTATATAGGAAAAGTCAATCAAACTTTGACCAGGCATAACTTTCTCATACTTTATCAGAAATTTCCCATCCAAGGCTCATTTTGAAGAGGATTCAATTCCCTACAACTCATCTTCATCCCTCAAATTCAAGAAATGCACTCATCAAAAGATATAAATTCAGACATTATAGGTCATTTCAAAAAGTCAACAAAAACACCTTTTGGGTCAAGGTTCCTTACATGAACATGGAATATCCAATTGAGATTCAAACAAAAGGATTGTTTATAGGACATCTTGAGCTTTCTAAAAAGTCCAAGAACACCTTATTAGGGTTAAAATTGAGGGAGATGTGTATTGTCAAAGTTGACCAATTTTTGTAAATGTGCATGAAGTCAACATTGATCAAAATGATTTTTTTTCCAAATGGGCCCATTTTTTCTTGTTTGAAACTTGTTCCTAAGATGGCCCATTACCCATGAGCTTATCCACCTTTAATTTTATTATTTTTATTATTTATTTTTATTTTTATCCATTTAAATCAATTTAAATAGTAGAATAATCAAATAAAATCAAAGATTTGATTTTATGAACATATTATGAGTCAATGAACAGCTAGAAAATCATCCAAATTATGCAAGAGCTAATTGCTTGGAAAAGATCATAATTTGGTCTATTTTAGAAACAAATCATACAAGGCAAAGAATGAAATCAAATCTACATAATTTGCAAAGATATGATCAGTTTTTGTTGACCTTAATCATTCTATCATATATACACAACATTTCCAAAGCATAAGAACTGGGTTTTGAGTCATGAAAACTAAAGAATCAACTTCAGTTTTTTGTTAAAAAAGTGCTGATCACATATTCCTCCATAGACTGATTCAAGCCATTCCAAGATCACAAACAGCTTCAGTGAGTTCCTCTGATCAATTCCAGACCTTCACAAGTGACCATAACATTCAGAATCGTAAAATCCATAACCCGGTTCTCCAACCTTTTTTAATTTTCGATTACATACATACATGCATTTTCAAGGAAATTTAACCATGCACTTTTGTTTATCATAAGGTTTCGATGCTTTCTGATTTGTTTGATTGAGTTTTAAGTGCATTGAATCAAAGGATACCATTGCTAGGGTTCCAAGCTTCAAATCAGGGATTTCTGATTTAGACATAATTGGGACAAACCAATGCCATCATCGTGTTCAGGGGACCAAAACAAGTTGATTCATAGTCTCACCATTAATTTATATTGCATACTTTGAGCATTTTTAATTTTGCAGGGGCTTTAGTGACGCTTAATTCGTTGCTATAAGCTATAGTAACGGATGCAATCCATAGGTAAAAGTGTGGCCAAAAACAACAGTTATGGGGAAGAAGACAATTAGGTGGCAGAATCCCATTGGGTGATTTGAATCACACGCGCGTTTTTGGGAAAGACCATTTTGCTTGCTTTATGTTTTATTTGTTTTATTATATTAACGAATGAGTAGCTAGCGCAGTTGGTCAAGGAAGAGAGGTATAAAGCTAACGTCCTGGGTTCGATCCCATGCGTGTGCTTTTGTGTTTTTCTCATTATTTCTCTACAGATTCCATGTGCTGCACGCCCTAGTCCATGATATGTACCCAAGATCCACACCATCAAATCATGTCATGGCCAGATCTCACGCCTCTAGTAAGAAGTCATGTGGTGGACCTCCTGAAGACCAGCTACACTGGATCTCACGCTGGATACTGGGCTAGAATCTTGGGCCTAACAATTCAGCTTCACACCCCCGGGCTGGAAACAGTAACGGGCCCAATTTATTTCTTTTTTTTTAATTTCTTTTGTTTTAATTATTTGTTTAATTATTTTTACAAAACAAAAATCATTTTTTTATTAAATCAAAAAATCACAAAAACACTAAAATCAGATTTTTTTTCTTCATAAAATATTTTATTTAATTAATTAGATTAATTAGGGCAATTTAAATTCTTTTTTCCATAATTAGAATCAATTAGAAAATTAGGGTTAATTTGCAAATAGTTAAATTTCTCAATAAAAAAAACAGCAAAAAATATTTTCTTTGATTCCCTTTGAATTTAGACTTTGATTCCCGTATTTAATTCTCGCTCGCAATATTTTATTTTCTAATTATTGTATTTGTTTCGAGTATGTAATAGCTTTTAATTAGGGTTTACCGCAAATAATCTACTGTTTAATCCCCGGTTTTTGGTTATGTAACCCCCTCCTAAAGCCTTGTAATAGCGTAGATTTACTTTTCTGTTTTTTAATTTCTGCAACTATAAACTGCTTAGACTAATAGGCTTGTATGGAAAGAATAACGATTAAAACGGTAGATAACCCTAATTGTGCAAAGATAAGTAAACTAAAAAATAACACATGCACATGTTCACTCCTAGGGTTTATCCCACTCTGGTTGCCTTCGGTAAACACTCATAAAGTATAGGAATTTTAGTGGTTGCCTTCTAGTCCCAAAAGATAAAAAATGACCCATTCGAATGTTGCCTCGGAAAGATCTTTAAGACTCTAGGGTAACTACTAAGGATTCCTAACCATTGCTTTTGTGATCGTAATTGTCCCTTCTAATGTCCCTTAAAACTCCAACGATGGGGCTACCTACTCCTTAATAGTAGGATAGCGCTGTCTAAAGGAAACGAGAACGAATAGTCTTTTTTCGAGTAGGTAGAAATCTTAAGTACTTGCTCAAAACAATAAAATCTCCTTTACACAAACACTTTCAAAATAGTTTTCAAAAACAACTTCGTCACACCCTTGAGGACAGATACAAGGGTTATCATGAAGTTAAACAAAAACTTTTTTGAAAACACACACAAGCAATTTCAAAATGAGCAAGTACCAAAGAGCCCGTGGAAAACCATGGATAGAAAGGGTACTAACACCTTCCCTTTCTATAATCTACCCCCGTACTCAGAGACATCTCGAAAATGGTTTTTTTCTGTTCTTTTGCCTTTTCCTCTGTTGGATGAAATAAAAGTCGGTGGCGACTCTTTCTTACCACACATTTGCAAACAAAAAATTCAAACCAGTATATTAACTGTCGGTTCTGCCACCGTATCACAATACGCACATCGAGCATTCGGTTTGTAGCGAGGAGAAGCTGTATTGGGGGTTCTTGGGAGCTTCTTTTAGGGTCTCCGAATTAGACTTCAAGAGATGCGACAGAACTTGAGACAAGGTCATGTTGATTCGGGTGAATCGTCTCATGGGCGCCTCTGGCGTGCGTTGACAATTTCTCTACTGATTTGGTGTAGGATTAGAAATCATAATAGCCCCTACCGTCGGGAGACGTTCAGTTTTGTTTTGATTCCCATGGTCATATGCAACACTGACCTCCTTCTTTCCGGTAAAGGGTTTCTTCATCGTGCTCGAGGATGCGTCTCTCTGAATTCGTCACTTTTTATACCCGATTCTACTCGTTCACATGTCATGATTAGTTCAGTAAATCCAGTCGAAGAGCTTCCAATCAGGTGGTTGAAGAATGGACCAGATAACATTCCTAAGAACATATTCACCAATTTTCTGTCAGATAGTGGGGGTTGGACTCTTCCCGCGAGATCCCGCCATTTTTTAGCATAGTTTTTGAAACCTTCACCTGCACCTATAGACATGCCTTGCAATTGTGTCCGAGTAGGAGCTAAGTCAGCATTGTATTGGTATTTCTTGTAAAAAGCGACATACAAATCTTCCCAATTGCGTATATTGGTCCCTTCCAACTGATAGAACCAATCTTAATGCGTCCTTGATAAGCTTTCTTGGAAGAAATGCACCCATAGATTCCTATCGGCAGTATGGGGTTGAATTTTTCTAATGTATGACCTTAAATGCAGCTTTGGACATGAAACACCGTCATATTTAGCGAAAGTAGGGACCTTGAATTCTTGTGGGATGACAACCCATGAGACAAGTCCTAGCTCTTCAAAATCCAATCCGGGTACCCTTTGGATCTCCATAGCATTGAGGCGATCCTCCAAATGCTTGTATTTATCGTCAGCTGGAGGATACTTCTCTTCAGAGTAATCAACCTCTTCTTCTTATTTAAACTTTGGATGGTCATTCACTTCTTTGTTTTTCCCTTCTTAATTATCCCCTTCACCCGATGATGTTTCGAAGTCTAGAGTCCGTCCGGCTGGTCCTTTGAACCTTCTTCCCAGATTCAAAACACCGATTGATTTCTTCACTTTCTTCTTCTTTTCTTTGATCAGCAGAGTTTTCAACTCCTCTTATCCTTTTTCCAGAGTCAAGAACATTTGTTGAAATTGAGCGTTATGTGCCTGAAGATCTTTTAATGTGTGTTCTATATCCATCTCACTTAAATAAACAGTAGAAAGATAAGGAGACCCGTTGTAAGAAACTTGTTTGTGTTATGATGAATGAATAAGGCATATGCAAATGATTTCAAGGAAATTAGAGATTTAAATTTATTTTTTAGACAAAAGGAAACACACTTTATATTAATAAATCCAATTTTGAGTACATCATGCCTCTTTGGGCTTACAATGAAAGAAATAAAATACAAAAACTCCTAAGGCAAAAAGGTTGAACGCATCCTCTTTGTTGCGATGTAGGCGTTCAAACTCTACTCTTCATGAAGCTGCTTAGTAAGTTCCAGAACCTTCTTCTCACTGGCGTAGAATCGGGCTTCGAAAGTATCTCGTTCTTACTTTAGCTGAATCCAATCCCTTTGCAAGTCTTCAAGAGAGGTAGGCATGTTGGGATGAAGGACAATATACGGGACATCTCCTTCAACAACAGTCTCTATGATAACAGGGAGGATAAAAGGGTAAGGCATTAGGAGACTCTAAGCACGATCTCGCACCCACATAAGGTAAGGTTCAAGGGGAATGACATTTTTGTGTCCCAGTGTCCTACTATCCACCTTGTTTACCATCCTCCAAGCTTGCATAAGCCTATGACGGTAGCTTTGATCGTCATTTTCGTAGTCAAACACCAAACCTTGGATGAGCATCTCATGAGGACCATCTCTTCAAGCATACCCAAACTATCATAAAGTTAAGCAAGGGTTGTAAGTGATACCTCCCATAATGCCAAGCAGAGGGACGTTAGGGAATTCCCCACAACGGTCAATAATAGAAGTATCTTCCAAGGATCTCGAACAACAATGAATATCAGAGTGGGTGAGGGACATCATCCTTTGAGACCATGTCAATCTTTTCTCATTCTTTAATGTTGATCGAGGTAGGTGTGAAGTGAACCACTTGGCGAGTAGGGGAATACAACACAAGAGAGTACATATTTTCTTCATGGTGCGGGTATGGAAGCAATGTAAGATGTCTCCCAGCAAGGTAGGTATAGTATTACGAGAGAGAAAGACTTTGATGGCATTAACATATATGAATTGGTCCGAGTTGGGGAATAGAACCAAACCATAGATGAGAAGAGTCGGGACGTCTTCAAAAGCTTGAAAATCCATATCTTTCCAGAATAAACGAGCCTTCTCCAATAGAAACTTGGCTAGGAACCCTTTGACTGTGCTTTTTGTCTCCCAATTTGCTATGATACCGGCTCTCTTCAGATGCAAAGCTTCGGCGATGACCTCAGGTTTCGGAGTCCCTTCTAGACGTGTGAATGGTATCTGATCAAGCACAGACACTCCTAATAGTAGAGAGAACTCTTCTAGTGTAGGCACTAACTGATAGTCAGGGAAAGTGAAGCAATGATGCATGGGATCAAAGAATTGGAAGAGCATACACATCATCTCTTCTTGGAAATTGGAGGTAGCCAAATTGAGGATTCTACCATACTTCTTGGTGAAAGGAGAGTCTTCAGGTACCCTTGACGCTAACTCTTGGAGTTGAGGGTGTGCTTTCACAAAGTTGATTCTAATGGTATTTCTTTGGACGGAGTTCATGGCCTACAATAAAATCAAAGATAAATTCATAAATCCTTGAAATGGTTAGCGAGAATTCTTATGATGTTATGATGTTTATGATGTTTTGTACAAGTAAGTCAGTTGTTATGTACACACCAAGCATACAAGTCCTTAGGTTTAGGCTTGTATGAGGTTTGTAGGTAAGTACCCTCTTGAAGTTTAGTTGGCTCAACCTATCCTAGTAATAGTAATCGGGTTCTAAAGGATCTCAATATCACTGACCTTTCTTTTAGGCATTGTCTCAGCACAATCAATCTTTTCTTGCGGTAGAGATATCCCAAAAGTCCAATCTCAATGAGTGTAGAATCGAGTATCAACCAATTTTTAGCTTTCCACCGAAATCGGTTATCTCACTACGTCCTAATGGACAAGTTGTTCAATTAAAGTTCTAAGGTCAATTAGTGTTTCATGACGCTGCTCAGTGGCCTCGTATTCTCCTCTATTCAACACAAGGGATACCGGTACTAACAAATGCGTCACACTAACGTAGCCATTGTTTCAACTGTATCGGTCTATGCTATACAATTTCCATAATCTATTGCTACTTACCTAAAAAGGTGCCCCAGATCCGGGTAGAGGATCAAAACAAACCCAAACAAGGAACCATAATTTAAAGCAAACAAAATCAAACAAAGGAAATCAATTAAAGGTGATCTAGCCCTAAGGTAACCCTATTTATAAAATATTCCCCAACAGAGTCGCCAGTTCTGTAACACGGTGGGAGAACTGACTTGGGTGTTTTTCATTTGATCTCAATTGTATGGGTAGCAAGAGACGCCATCGAATTTTTTTTTATCCAATAAGAAAAGGTTGAAAAGAACAAGAAAGACCTTTCGAGAGTTTTCTTGAGTTTGGGGGTTAGGTTATGAAAAGGGAAGGTGTTAGCACCCTTTTCATCCGTAGTTATATACGGGCTCTTAGTTGCTTGCTAGATCACTTGCGTTTTGTTTGAAAATGTGTTTTTGATGTGGGTTTTGAAAGTATTTTGAAAATGAATGTCTTTGTAATGGTTCTCGTCTCTATAAGAACGCGTACAAAGTGTTTTGTCTTTTGAAAAATGTTTCAAAGTGAAGTGTTGGTGTATAAAATATTTTGTTGTGAGCGAGCGAGCAACTAGGAGTAACCTACCTACTTAAAAGGTCTTAAACGTTCTTTTCATCCTCCTTTACATGTTATTATCTTACCATTATTTTGGTAAGAAAACCCCATCATTGGATGTGAAGGGACGGGCGCGGGACATTTTCGTATAGTCATAGAAGGAAACCTATGGGACATTTTAGAAATGTCGTTTAGGGTCTAGATCGTTTACCGAAGGCAACATTGAGGTTCATCGAGCGACTACGATCTTTTATCGAGGGTCTTTGCTAAAATGCCCATATTCGAGGGACATGACTATTTTCCGAAAGGCAAAAAAGCGGGATTACCCTAAGGGTGCAAGTGTGAACAGTGTGTTTGATTTACATGCATTTAGTCTTGATTAGGGTTATCTATTTGTTGATTTCATATCTTGCCATACACGCCCTAATTACTAGCATTTATATTTGAAAGCGATAAATTGCAGAAATGTAAAGTCCTACGCTATTACATCATTTAGGGATGGGGGTACATAATTACAAATGGGAGTTTGCAAGAATTCAAACCCTAATTATCTATTACAACCATATTGAATTGTACAATATATAAAAGAAAAAAAAGAAAGGACTTGTTTTGAAAATGATTTTCTTTGTCTTAATAAATTAAAAGGAAAATAAATATTTAATAAAAGAAAATATTTTTTGATGTCCTTTTATAAAAATAGTTCTAATGCTAAAAATGATAAAAATAAGAAAGAAAAGGAAAAATAACGAGAAATAAGATCAGCATGTTGCTCCAAGCAAAAATGAAGGGGACCAGAAATTTTGATGTCAGACGCGTTGTGGTTCAGAGTGAAACGTCAGAGGTAATCAGAAGTTCTAGATTGATACACGCTGGGGTCCTGAAAGAAACGTTAGAGGGAAAAGAAGAAGTTCTGGATTTCTGCATGCTAAACTTCTGAGTGTCAGAACAATGTGAAAGTCCTAGAAGTTCTGTGTGTTAAAATAGTGAAGAGAACTCAGAAGTTCTGTGTGTGTTAAAACAGTAAATAGAACTCAGAAGTTATGTGTGTGTTAAAACAGTAAGAAAGATCCTAGAAGTTTTGTGTGTGTTAAAACAGTGAAGAGAACTCAGAAGTTTTGTGTGTGTTAAAATAGTGAAGAGAACTCATAAGTTCTGTGTGTGTTAAAACAGTAAGAAAGATTCTAGAAGTTTTGTGTGTGTTAAAACAGTGAAGAGAACTCAGAAGTTCTGTGTGTGTTAAAACAGTAAAAAATATCCTAGAAGTTTTGTATGTGTTAAAACAGTGAAGAAAACTCAGAAGTTATGTGTTGTGCTAAACAGTGGGAAAGGAAACCCAAAAATTATGTGTTACACTTCGCCTCATTCCTTACATTAGTTAGAACATCTGCAGCTTAATCAGTTCTTAACAACAGCAAATTAGAAAGATAAAAGCACAACAGTTTATAGAAGTTATAATCCTAATTCTGAGCCTAGCTTTGTTCAAGAAGTTCTGATCCATAGTTTTTCTACTTATGCAATGATATGGACAGTATCAACATTATGATATTTACATATTTAATGATGTTCTGAATGAAAAAATGCAAAGTCAGAACGACTTACCTTGAATCTGAAGAGTGTATTTGGGATTTGAGCTAATGCCTTCAAATGTTCTAAAGTCAGCAAGAACAACGTAACAAAAAATGATATGTTCTTTGATTCAAAGGGAAGAACAAAGGTTTTGTTTTGTTTAGGAATTCTGAGTTTGCGAATGTTTTACTGTTTTCTCTTCCCTCTTTTTTTGTATTTGATAATTCTCTCTTTCCAAAAGACAGCCCCTTGAAAGTATGATGGAGCAACGTATTTATAGGTGAGTTTGTTGTGGTTTTGGGGGGAAAGACAAATGAGATTTAAACCCCTTTTGGTATATTGTTCCATTGCTTTTTAATCACAGCTTTTGTATGCTAATTTGGTGCAAATATAGGGTTTGAGAAAGTGCAGGCGTAGACTGGATCAATAGCTGGTTGCAGGATTGTGCTGTAGCAGGGCAGCAGGCTGCTTAAACGAGGTTTTGGGATTTGGTGATGTTCTGATCATAGAAGACCAGAAGCGTAGCTTCCATATGCTGAAGAGTCATGTTCTTACCGAAGAAC
Source organism: Vicia faba (assembly GCA_948472305.1). Classification (NCBI taxonomy): domain Eukaryota; kingdom Viridiplantae; phylum Streptophyta; class Magnoliopsida; order Fabales; family Fabaceae; genus Vicia; species Vicia faba. Next base: position 1,010,948,551 of record OX451738.1, read on the forward strand.
GTTGCTTCCATATGTTTTGATTGAAGATTCATATTCTGAACCATCTCTGTAGATTCTGATTGCACTTGTCTAGAGGTTGTCCCAGAAGTTCAGAAGTATCATATTCTCTTAACACTTAGAAAATTTTCTAAGTGTTTAGAAATTTCATTTTTTTTAAGTAATCTCTGATTTTAGATTTCTTGATGAACCAACTTCTTGTCTTGACGGAATATGATTGTTGGAACTTGATTTTGATCAAAAAGTCAGAGTTTGACTTTTCAGTGTGCTTTTGACCATTTTACCCATGTGAATGACTTTCTTGAAAAATTATAATCCAAGACTTGAAACTTGATAGAAGAAAACCTGAAGGTCCGGGATGATCCTTTGAGAAATGAGAGGGCAAAGTTTTGGGGTACAACAGTATCTAATACAACTTTTAAGTTTTAAAACTTGTGTGAATAACTCCTTATTCTAATCTATCATATTGATTATTCATAACTCTTACTTTTTAACATATATAATATTATTATAATTAGTTTAGTTAAATTAAACTCAAATTTTAGCAATTTGATGTTACATTTATCCCATTGCACCTTACTAATATAGATAATGCACTTCATTATGGTTAAAACCTACATTATTCTATACTAATCTTGATGGATGCTAAAAATTAAAAAGCTTAAACTTAAAATTTATTTTTGAGGTAGTTTATAATTAAGTTGATCTCAGCAGCTTATTTATCATATAAATCGTCTCTTTGATACATCAACCTATATACAAATGAATCAACATACATATAAATTTTATTTATACACTTATGGCCCTAGCATCATTGTTCTCTCAATCTAATGAATGAACCTAAGTTAAACCTTAAAACTATTTATGCTTCTTCAAGCCAGGCCTTCATGGTTGTCCTCCTTTTATCTGGTCTTCTTCTCTTTCTTTATTATATCACATAAAATAAAACTTATTTTACATACAAGGGAATAAGATGAGAAAATAAGTTACATATAAAGTATTAAGTTAAAAATACAATACGTTGGTCGTATTTAAAAATTCTAAAAACAAAGAAAAAGAAAAATTAAGGTCATAATCATTCACCACAAGACAACAATAATAAACACACTTTTATTATTATTATTATTATTATTATTATTATTATTATTATTATTATTATTATTATTATTATTATTATTATTATTATTATTATTATTATCTATACAATATAACAATTCAAGATGAGTTCTTTGGCAAGTTTGCCACTTAGCAATCTCTCAGCCATTCTTCTTTACATGTTTTTTAAATAAATAGAAACTTTCTTTTAATGTAATAGTATTATTTTTATTTTATTTTTTTTATTTCTCGCATTAATATCAAGACACAGATGCAACATTCTGTACATTGGCAACCATTCAACTTCCCTCAAAAATTAATTTTTTCATCTTCCAGTGCAAAATACAATGTTTTGTATATCAGGAAATACATTCTTCCCATTTTCCAAACTTTGATTCATGTATTCAGATGGATCTAAAAGGAGATTTCAAATTCTTCTCATCAACGAATTATGTTTCCCATGTTAGATCATGAATCACAATTTTAATTGATTTTATTTTGTGTGAAATCCATATGAATTTCGTGGATATAAATAGGTATTATTCATCACAAATTGTAAACACTTTGGATTTCTTCTTCATAGTTGTCACGTCTCACGATTTTGCATCCATCTTTTTGTGTTAGGTTTGTTCATGGCTTCCGGAGGTCTCAACTTTGTTAACGAAATAAATCCTGCAAAAGAGTCATGGAACATTGTGGTTCGAGTTGTCCGATTATGGTTCGTACCAGACATGAATGTGAAACAGAAATATTTTTCTATTGAAATGGTTCTCATGGATAATAAGGTGATATGTTTATTTTATTTACCGTTTAAGTTTAATTGTAATAAAATGTTTTATACGGAGATAAATTGAATTGTCTATTGTTTGTGATTTGATAGGGTGACAAAATCCAAGCTTTTGTTAGAAAATCCTTGTTGCCTCGATTTGAAAATAAAAGTAAGGAGGGATCTTTGTATAATTTTAAGTCATTTGGTATCGCTGCTAATACTAGAGCGTTTAGGACTACGAAACAGCAATTTTAATTGAATTTGCAGAATGGCACGATTGTCACAGATGTTGGAACTGGAATGACAACATTATCGCCTTATTCGTTTGTATCTTTTACATATATTATTGGCAACATAGACATGAACTACTTGATTGGTAGTATACCTTATGTTTAAGTATATTTTTTCATGTCTTTTCATATATTTTTATAGTTGTTCATCTAAAGTTCTAATTTCTTAAATATTTCCCAGATGTTATTGGTATTTTGTCTTCTGTTGGTCGTGAAAGGGTGTATGAAAGGAATCATGTAGCTACTAAATTTAAAGTTATTGAGTTGGAATCCAAGGGGTAATATACTATATATGAGTTATATTTTATACTTTTACGTAATACTCTAATCGTTTGTCTGATTAAATTTGATAACTCATGTAGAATTAAGCTTGAGTGCATGCTATTTGGACCGTATGTTGAAGCCATTGACGCCTTTCTGCAATTTGGCTGCAATGGAAATGTTTTTGTGGTACTTCAGTATCGGAAAGTGAAATTGTATAATGGAAAGGTCCAAATTCAAAATGCAATGAACTCTACCAAGCTTTTGTTCAACCCTAAAATTTCTGAGGCCGACAATTTGAAGGTCCGCGATAACATTGGTTCACCAACACAACCATTTAGTTATATGAAAGATGCTTCAGAGATGAGTTTAGAAGAAGATTTTTTGAACTCGAGTCAACCAAAAACTATTGAGGAACTGAAGTATTGTCAAGATGTAATAATTTTCCATCAATTCATACAAAAATTAATTGAGATGGTGATGTACCCAATTTTCCCTCCCATATTTCTCAATACATTTCAAGTGAGATCCTCAAATTGCTCAAGGAAGTCCAAGAGTTGACCAGACAAATTCTCTCATAAGGCAGTCTACCTCAAATTAGGGTTTCAGTTTCCATCAAGATGTTTGAATAAAAAGGGTTTCAAATGCTCACTATTGTACTAATATGTTCTCAAGATCATCCATGTCAAGTTTCAAGCCTTGCAGAGAAAGTTTGCTCAGTTAATTGCTCAAAGGCCTGAAAATCGACTGTGCTAGGGCAAAAGTCAATTGTGGCCCACATGCAGTCAAACTTCAAGATTTTTGGCCAACATTCTAATTTTGAAGTATTATTCATCATTTGATCAAGTATTGATCATGATTCCTCAAGGATTTCTCACAATTCATCAAAACCCAAAAGTTGCTAAATTAGGGTTTTGTAGGAAAAGTCAACTCAACTTTGACCAAGCATAACTTTCTCATACTTTATCAGAAATGACCCATCCAAAGCTCATTTTTAAGAGGATGCGATTCCATACAATCCATCTTCATCTTCCAAGTTAAAAATATGCACTCATAAGAAGATATAAATTTGGACATTATAGGTCATTTTGGAAAGTCAACAAAAACACCTTTTATGTCAAAGCTTAATACATGAACATGGAAGACTCAATTGAGATGAGACAAAAAGGGTTGCTTAGAAGACATCTTGAGATTTCTAGAAAGTCTCAGAACACCCTCATAGGGTTAAAATTGATAGAGATATGCATTGTCAAAGTTGGCCAATTTTTTGAAAAAAATGCATGAAGCAAATATTGACCAAACATGGATTTTTTCCAAGTGGGCCTATCTTTTCAAATTCGAAACTCATTCCTAACATGGTCCACGACCTCTAAGCCCACCCATACATTTTTCTACTATTTATGCTATTTAATTTGATATTTTATTCATTAAAATTCAGAATTAAATAAACAAATAATAGAAATAATGTAAATTTTGATGTGAATCTATTTTAGGCAAGTTTTATGCTGGTTTATGTCAATTGTTTTCGTGCAATAACCCTTCAAATATGTCCAGGTTCGTCCACATGTGAAAATGGCATAAAATCATCAAATATGGCTTTTTTTTTTAAATTTTGTTCATGGTCTTAAAACACAACATTATGAGGGAGATTCTTTCCATGCTTTCTTGTATCCTCATTCTCCTCTATAAATATAGAGCCATACAAGCTTTAAAGACATGAAAATTCCTCTCTAAAAGCTCTCAAAAAGCTCTTCAAAAAACTCTCTAAAAGCTCTTCAAAAAGCTCTCCAGAAATCAAAGAATTGGTGCAAGTCATTTCTCGAGGTTCCGGTCTCTCTCAATTGACATCAAGCCTCAAACCATCCTCTTGAAGTCCTCAGGAGTATTACAAGGCCCAAGAGTAATCCATCACACGCCTAGCACGCCCCCATTTGACAACACCGGTTTGGTAAAATTTTAAACTTTGAATCTCTAATTTTAATCACATTTTATGGTATGCTAACGTTTGTTTGAGTTTATATAGAACAGTTATGGATGCTTGAATCATAGGTTCCACACAAGAATCAAAAAACACCATAGTTAGAGCATGAAGCTTTCGAAGATTCGGGCCTAGGGATTTCTGATGATTGCACCCCCTGTTTACTTTTGCTACTAGGCCCATCTTTATTTTCTTGTTTTATTCATTTCATTTATTTATTTTAATCCCTTTTTTTATTTTTATCAATAAACAAATATAAAAATCACATAAAAATAGATTTAGGATTTTTTTCTTAATTAAATTTTAGTTTTGGTAAATTAATTAACTAAACACTTTAACTTTTTTTTAAAATTAAAATTAATAGAACTTGGGTTTAATTTCATTTTAATTCATTTTACTTTTCGTAACAAAAATACCAAAAAATATAGAATTAATTTCTTTTATTTAAATTTCATGTTTCTTTAATAATTATCTTTTTTTTAAATATAGATCTAGATCAACTATTTTTTAACTTAAACCATTTTTATAAATTAAAACAAAAAACAACAAAAAGATTTTTTTATATCTTAGGATTTTTAGACGTTTTTTCAAATTTACGCGTTATTATTCTTTTGCACTTCATTTTATTATTGTAACTGTATCTTGGGATGTAATAGATGATTAGTAGGACCTTTACCGCTTTTATTTATTTTTTTTTCCCAGTTTTGGATATGTACATAATCCCCCTCCCCGAAGCCTTGTAATAGGTAGATTTTATATTTCTGCACTTTTAAATTACTGCAATTATTAACTGCTAGATGTATGACTAATAGGATTGTATGGCAAGAATAATCAAACATTAGCAAACTTAACACAAGACTAAAATAACTGAACATAACACACCTTGCACATATGCGCCCTTAGGGTATACCTCACTTGGTTGCCTCGGAAAATAATGGTCATGTCCCTCGAACATAGGGATACCCTTAGCAAAGACCCTCGGTTAAAGTCATCATAAAAGATCATGGTCCCTTACTGTCCCTCGAGTTGCCTACGAGAAATGATTTTGTCCCTCGATGTTGCCTACGAATATATGATGACAGTCCCTTCGAAATGCTAAGGTATCCTTACATGTTGCCTTCAATGACCATTACGCCCCTTTCGAATTGACCCTTACAACTCCAACGATGGTACAACCTACTCATTAATAGTGGGATAGTATTGTCTAAAGGAAACAAGAACAGAAACAATCTTTTTTCGAGTAGGTAGATAATTGTTAGGTACTTGCTCAAAACAACAAATCTTTTACACCATACACTTTCAAACAAACTTTTCAAACTAAAGTTTTTAAAACACTTCGTAACACTCTTGAGGACAGAAATAAGGGTTAAAACGAAGTAAAACAAAAAAATTTCAAAACAAACACACACAAGCAATTTTTTTAAAAGATGAGCTAGTACCTAAGAGCCTGTGGAAAACCACGGATAGAAAGGGTGTTAATACCTTCCCTTTCTATAATCTACCCCCTGTACTCAAAATCTCGAAAAAAGGAATTTTTCTGTGCTTTTTTCCTTTCCGGTTGGATGAAATAAAAGTCGGTGCCAACTCTTGCTTACCGCGACATTTTGCGAATAAAAAAACGCAAAACGCAAACCAGCCAAAACAGTCGGTTCTGCCACCGTATCACAGAACTGGCGACTCTGTTGGGGACTTAATAAGTGGGGTATAACTTAGGGTTTAGTTCATCATATTTGCTTCTCTTGTTTGTTTTGGTTGCTTTACTTTTAAGGGTTTTGTTTGGGGTTACTATAGATCCTAACCCGGATCTGGGGACAACTTTTAGGTAAGTAGCAATAAACTGTGAGGGAATTGTACGGCGTAAACTGATACGGTTGAAGCAGTAGCTACATTGATGTGGCACATTGGTTGGTACCGGTATCCCTTATGGAGAAACGAGGAGAATACGAGGCCGTTGTGTGTGTCGTTAAGCATCAACTGACCTTAGAACCTTTAATCGACCAACTTGGCCATTAGGAAGTAGTGAGATAGACGGCCTCGGTGTAAAGCTGAGAACCGGTTGATACTCGATGCTACACTCATTGAGACCATACTCTCGAGATAGTTCTGGCTGCAAGAAAAGATTGCGTGAGCTGAAACCATGACCGATGGAGGATGGTCAGTGATATTGAGATCCTCTAGAACCCGGTTACTTTTCTAGGACAAGTTGAACCAACTTAACTTCAAGAGGGTATTACCTTTAAACTCATGCAAGCCTAAACCTAAGGTTGTCTGTGTGACTTGTGTGCTTTCAGCTTGAACTACTTGCACAGTTTTATTATTTGACAACATGAGTTCCTTGCAGGTTTTGTTTACAGTCCTTATCTAATAAGTTGGATTTCTTGCCGGATTTACTTGCTTACATCACCTTGCACTTTTGCTTAAACGCATAGCATACACATCATAACATCATGCCTTAACATTTCCTTAACCATTTCAAGGATCTCAAGGGTTTGTGATGTAGGTTATGGTAAATCAAACGTCTAGCAAGGGGCAAAGGGGATTTATTTTCCTCTAGCCAATGCCGTCTAGAGATCAAAACATGATAACTTGAGTCAGTGGCTATGAGCCACTCGATATGCTAAGCTTGACTCATGAAGAAGGACTCTTAACGACACAATGTTTCTTCAATCAAGCTGCAATCAAATTCTAACAGTTTATTGTTTACCCTGCGAGATCCTTAAAATCATTGCATACATGTATCATACACATCATTGCATAACAGGTCTTCCAGTACAGGTCTCTCATGTTCTCGCTGTTTATTTCATCAATGGCTCTCAAACAAGACAACAGAGATCTTCAAACTCAAGAAGCTCAGTTCAGGGACATATTACTAAACCTATCCAAGGGGCAGGAAGAGTTGAAAACACTCCTCGTTGGGAATTTTGTAAAGAAAAGTCCTGAAGACAATAAGGACGAATGGCTGGAACAACTGAAAGCCAAGGTAGATGCAATAAGAACCCAGATGTTGGGGCAGATGGCTCTTATCCAAGACCTAGCCCGGGGACAAGAAGAGATGAGAACCATCATCAACCAACTTCATCAAGACGGATACAACAGTATGAAGCAAACAGTCGAGGTCGGGGACCAAGTCATTGATCAACCTCCAAGAAGACAAAAGGTTGGTTTGGTGAAGAGTGGAGCTTTCCAAATTTCTACTAGATCACGGGTCCAACAACAACCTCGCCAAAAAACAACAGGTTGATTAGAGTAAGTCGGATATGCCCAAAAGGTAGTTTACCAAAATCAACATGTCATTGGCTCAAGCATTGCAACGCCTGTTGAAGGCCAAGTTGGTTATATTAAGGGACTCTCCTCAGAATACCAACATAGCCTCCCCAAGGTACAATCCTATTCCAAGGTGTGCATACCATTCCAACAGCCCTGGACATGACACCAACAGCTGTTGGGCGTTGAGAAATAAAATTCAAGACCTGATTGATGAAGGAGCACTAGAATTTGCACAAGACGGTCAGGCTGAGTTCTTCTACCATCCCTCCAAAGCATACCATTTGAAGTGACAAGTTCTAACAAGATGGCTTTTCGTTCATTAGAATTTTCAATTTGTAATTTTCTTTTGATTGTTTGAACATTTATTCATATCAAACCTCGTTATTTCATCAATGCATTTCACATGTTTGTCTTGAATCAATTCATTCATATTCACTATTTCAAAAATGTGTTCTTATTTCCTTTTGTGATATTCAACTCTCGATTAAAAACTCTAAGCCTTAGAGGGGGGATGATGAAAATGATACCACAATCTCTACAGTATGCTTTTGAACAGACCCTGCTGACGATGTACGTGCGTTGTTTCAAATCCTAAACAGTGGAGTTATATGGAAGATAATCCCTAGTCAACCCCTTCGAGCCAAAGAAGTAGGAGTTTTCTTTTCACACAAATTAAAACCCTTAATCATAACCTGGGGCAGGGTAGTTTCTCAGTTAATTCAGATGTGCGTTCAGTCGCAATATTCTACTTCATACATAATGAATGGCATCAAAGACATCCTTCCGAAACAAAAGACGGTGATGGTTCCCTATAATCGTCAAGATAGTAAGTCATTATCTCTCGAAATAAAAGCCCATTAAGTCATAACCTATGAAGGAGACTTAAGAAGAAAAAAGCTAGGGCATCCCGCTGACTGTAATCACAAAAGAAACAGTTCAGGCAAAAAACAGGGATAGTAAAACCAAAAAAAAAAGAGGTTACTACAAATCCTCGGCAAAAAAAGAGATTACAAAATGATTGTCTTTTTCAAGTAAACTGTCAGTATCCGAACCATTATTGGAATATCAGAGCAAAGACTCAAACAGATTCTAAACACGTAATTAACTGAGCATAGGACTGAAGAACATCACAAAGAGCGGGTGGGTACAAATAAATTTTGAGCCTTTATCCTTTGTTTCTTGAACAGTGAACTAGACCACGTTATAACCCTTAAAAGTCCTAGCTGAAGCATGGATTAGTTCGAAAGTATACTGTTACAAAAGGTATCCTGACTCCTGTAGGACCTGCTATAAATCCTGAGTTGACATCACACTTTTACAACAAAAAAAACTTGTTTTACAAAAAAATGAAGTTTCAAACTTCAAGACAGACATAAACTTTGCATTCTTAAAATAAAATTGTTTGCATATGACTATTTGTTCAACATAAGAGAAATTCACATGACGAATATCTAGTGAACAAAAACCTTCTCAGTAAAAATGATCACCTCAAGTGGAAAAACACTTCCAACCAAGGGGCACGGCATGATCATTGTCCATTATCTGGGGCAGTCAACTCAAGATTCAAGGAATCTCTCAAAGACGCCAAATAGCCAGGGGTAGATCTCCATCTGAATCACTTGGGGCATTGGACATGAATTCCAGCAACAATCTTGTATGATCAAACAAGCATCTTCTGACAGTGCGGCAACACTTACTACTATGGACAATTCTCTGTACCCGGTAAACATGGGCATAGTCAGAAAATACTACGCATGAACAAAGACCCGCTAGGTTGACTGGCCTAGGAAAAAATAAGGTCATCCCGGCAAACCAAAAGGGTTCGGGCAAAAATTAGGGATAAAAACAAAAAATATATGTACACCCGGCAAGCCGAAAACCTGAAAAGGCAGCTTGGGCAAAAGAGGGTATCCCGGTGGACTAAAAATCTAAAAAGACAGTCCAGGAAAAAGTTAGGGATTAAAGCGTACGACTATGTCCCATCTCCTATCTATCAGTGGAAGACTTATACCTTGATCAACATTCAGCAAGAGCACCAGAATTGATACAGTTCAGATACGCTCCAGATACGGATGCCATTCTGATACTCATTCAAACTCAGCTTTCAGATACAGTTCAGATACGCTCCAGATACGGATGTCATTCTGATACTCATTCAGATTCAGCTTTCTGATACAGTTCAGATACGCTCCAGATACGGATGCCATTCTGATACTCATTCAGATTCAGCTTTCATATACAGTTCGGATACGCTCCAGATACGGATGCCATTCTGATACTCATTCAGATTCAGCTTTCAGATACAGTTCAGATACGCTCCAGATACAGATGCGATTCAGATACTCATTCAGATTCAGCTTTCAGATATAGTCCAGATACGCTCCAGATACGGATGCCATTCTGATACTCATTCAGATTCAGCTTTTAGATACAGTCCAGATACACTCCAGATACGGATGCCATTCTGATACTCATTCAAATTCAGCTTTCAAATACAATTCAGATATGTTCCAGATACGGATGCTATTTTGATACTCATTCAGATTCAGCTTTCTGATACAGTTTAGATACGATCCAGAGACGGATTCCATTCTGAAACTCATTCAACACATATTTCAACTACAGTTCAGATACGATCCAGAGACGGATGTCATCCTGACAGTCATTAAATACATGTTCAAGTACAATCATGACATAAATCCATCCACAAAATCTCCGCATGTACTTTTTACAGCAAGGTACAAGGGGCAGAGACAGTTGGAAGCAAAGTCACTATCACATACAAGCCAGTAAAACCCATACTCCCCACAGAGCTGAGACAACCAAGATCCGACCTCTGTATCCCCAAGCAGGAATTCCTATCCCAGTAGGTTCCTTCAGAAAGCTGATATCTGCATTCCCCAACCGAGTTTTATAACCATGAGCAGTTTATAAAGCCATCTCCCGAGCAGAGTTTATTTCTCTGACAGTGGAAGCTCAATCTCCAACAGAGCTCTTCTCTCCAGCAATGAAATTTCATCCCCACCTGAGTTTATTTCTCCAAATCAGCAGATCTTCCAACAAAGTATCCCTCTTCCCCATACAGTCAGTCTCCCACAAGGTTATTCTCAAAAAGAGTCTCTCCTGGAGGATTAATCTCAAGCAGAACGAACGCAAGTCTCCAGCTAATCATCTTCAGTCATTATCCCCAGCAAGAACGAAGAACTCAACTCTTTGTACTCTCCAACAGCAGTCCAGGATTTATTCTCCCCAGCTGGAGAATATCACAATGGCATTACATATCCATACAAGAATAAAAAAACACCATAGTTAGAGCATGAAGCTTTCGAAGATTTGGGCCTAGGAATTTCTGATGATTGCACCCCCTGTTTACTTTTGTTACTAGGCCCATCTTTATTTTCTTGTTTTATTCATTTCATTTATTTATTTTAATCCCTTTTTTTATTTTTATCAATAAACAAATATAAAAATCACATAAAAATATATTTAGGATTTTTTTCTTAATTAAATTTTAATTTTGATAAATTAATTAACTAAACTTTTTAACTTTTTTTTTAAAATAAAATTAATAGAACTTAGGTTTAATTTCATTTTAATTCATTTTCCTTTTCGTAACAAAAATACCAAAAAACATAGAATTAATTTCTTTTATTTAAATTTCATGTTTCTTTAATAATTATCTTTTTTTTTAAATATAGATCTAGATCAATTATTTTTTAACTTAAACCATTTTTATAAATTAAAACAAAAAACAACAAAAAGATTTTTTTATATCTTAGGATTTTTAGACGTCTTTTCAAATTTGCGCGTTATTATTCTTTCGCACTTCATTTTATTATTGTAACTATATATTGGGATGTAATAGATGATTAGTAGGACCTTTACCGCTTTTATTTATTTTTTCCCCCAGTTTTGGATATGTACATAATCCCCATCCCCGAAACCTTGTAATAGCTAGGTTTTATATTTCTGCACTTTTAAATTACTGCAATTATTAACTGCTAGATGTATGACTAATAGGATTGTATAGCAAGAATAATCAAACATTAGCAAACTTAACACAAGACTAAAATAACTGAACATAACACACTTTGCACATATGTACCCTTAGAGTATACCTCACTTGGTTGCCTCGGAAAATAATGGTCATGTCCCTCGAACGTAGGGATACCCTTAGCAAAGACCCTCGGTTAAAGTCATCATAAAAGATCATGGTCCCTTACTGTCCCTCGAGTTGCCTATGAGAAATGATTTTGTCCCTTGATGTTGCCTACAAATATATGATGACAGTCCCTTCGAAATGCTAAGGTATCCTTACATGTTGCGTTCAATGACCATTACGTCCCTTTTGAATTGACCCTTACAACTCCAACAACGGTACTACCTACTCATTAATAGTGGGATAGTACTGTCTAAAGGAAATAAGAACAGAAACAATCTTTTTTCGAGTAGGTAGATAACTGTTAGGTACTTGCTCAAAACAACAAATCTTTTACACCATACACTTTCAAACAAACTTTTCAAACTAAAGTTTCTAAAACACTTCGTAACACTCTTGAGGACAAAAATAAGGGTTAAAATGAAGTAAAACAAAACTTTTCAAAACAAACACACACAAGTAATTTTTTTAAAAGATGAGCTAGTACCTAAGAGCCCGTGGAAAACCACGGATAGAAAGGGTGCTAATACCTTCCCTTTCTATGATCCACCCCCCGTACTCAAAATCTCGAAAAAAGGAATTTTTCTGTGCTTTTTTCCTTTCCGGTTGGATGAAATAAAAGTTGGTGGTGACTCTTGCTTACCGCGACATTTTGCGAATAAAAAAACACAAAATGCAAACCAGCCAAAACAGTCGGTTCTGCCACCGTATCACAGATGGATTGTCTACTTTTTATTTTGTTAACTTAACATAATTGTTTTTTTCTATGTAGAATATTGTTTGTATTGTGTTAGGGACAATTAAACATGTAATTGGTGGCAACGATTGGTGGTATGTTGTATATGTCTGCAACAAGGGTGTTGTTACAGACTCTATAAGGATTTTCTGCACTAAGTGTGAAAAGCATGTTTGGACAATGGTGCCAAGGTATTTTATTATTAATCATGTTTATACTTTGTTAATGATTATTGTTTATGTTTATTGATTATGGATTACATATACATGTACTGTATCAAACTCAAGGTGATTGATGAAACCGATTCTGCCACATTCGTAGTTTTTGTCGTGATTGATATCTACTAACAGAGAAAATGTGTTCTCATTTGATTGATCAAATGGATCATATGAGTGTTTCATTCTTACATAAATATATCACCTATTTTAGGTTGTATAATCAGATGTTATCTAATATTTTTTGTTTGTAATATTTCTGATTTTAGGTTGATGAACCAACTATTTTGCCAACGGTTATTGGTGAATTGGTTGAACAAACTATGCTCTTTAAGATTTTTGTGAATAGTGATGTGAACTCTGGGTTTGAACAGTCATTTTGTGTCAAAAAATTGTGTCCTGACCAAGATATCGTGGCTAAATTAAAAAATGATATTCAGGTATTATATATTGTCGTGCATAGTTATGTATCGTTGTAGTTGAACTTCATTATATGTCTTGATACAATGTTTATTAATATCAATATATGTTTAATATAGAACTCTGGTGGTTTTGAGGATGATTTGGCTACTGGTGTTATTCATAATGACATAGATGTTATTGTGGTTCAAGATTTGGGCAGCAAGTTTGAGAACATTGTTGCTGAGGAGAAATGTAAAGATAATGGTTTGGTGTCCAAACTTATTAAAGAAAATGTTACTAAAATCACTTCTGTTAAAAGGGGCATAGTTGAACTTGCTGATGAAAATGACGGAGCCAACTCAAGAATTATGAAGAACATTAAGATTGAGAAGGAGTGATTGGCATGTGTCTTCTTTTAGTCTTCTTTAATATCAATAGTATGAAATTCACATTTAAATGTCCTGGATGATTCTTGTGTTTGATTTTGGGGACGTATGTTAAGCCTGAATTTTCCTTTTTAAATTTTGGTTTATGTTACAATTTCTGGTGTTGTTTGTTATTTTACTTGGATTACTTTTGGTATTGTGTAAGGATATTTCATTGTTGTGTTTGTTATGTTAATCCATTTTGGAACAATACAAATATGTTAAGTGTGTTGACCAATAATGTATTCCTGTTATTCATGTTATTCTGTTCATTTCATATATCTACTTTTGTTAGTATTTTTAATGTTGTCTGTTTAGTAGCAATCGTTTAAAAAGGTTAATGCCACTAGACCGTCAAATTAGAGGAAATAACTTAACTAATGATAACACATTGCAGGTATGTAATTTCATACCAACTATGATTAATATTTTGCACATTTATACATTTCATGTTATAGTGTGATTCATCAAGCACTGAATAACTATGAAGGCTACATGTACAATGTATACAAATATCTTGTCTAAGTTATTATATTCATGATGTAAATGTTTGCATAAGTTTAAAAACGATAATTAGTTAAGCTCCTTGGGTTGAAGTGCGATAAATAATAAACAGCTCAATCAACTTCAATTGTTGTATTTGCATTAATTCCGATTAATTCAATCATTCTTTTTTTGTACCATTAAAGGCATGACAACTTTTTTCGAAACATGTAGCAATTAATAAACTTAACAGTTTCAATGTCATTCCCCAACAGCGGCTTCCAACTTTTGATATTCTTTCGCACACACACTTACATAATTGTGTATATATATTTTGGATCTTTTTTACACATGTATTCTATCATTCACTCATATTGTACAGGTAGTAATCTATATCACTGTCTATGGATGGAAATGGCTCTTCAAATGCCAGGCATCAGAGGAAGATGATATTGCAAAGGAAAAAATCTAAACATATTTTGAAAGTCACAGGTTTGTAAATAGAACCAGTCATGATAACAATTTTACTATACCATCTGACTTATAAATTTATGCTCTTGTGTGTTAGATGAGAATGTTACACCTCTTATGCATATCGTCAGACTTAGAGGTTCATCCTGTGTATAACATCTTGCTCTGAGAAATCCATTGTCGACATTAATAACATGTAAATTCTCTATATCACTTTTCTATTCCATATATTTGATTACAATATTGTCCATTTATTATATACAAATTTGTCTATTCTTAATTTTGTAATTTCCATTATGTTGCGGCTGGAAATGAAACAACTTATGTGAATATTGGAACAAGTGCTTCTATTAAGAATGATGGTTGTACATTTTTCACCAAATGTAAGCAACCACCGATGTCTAATTCGTGCAAACCTCTTTTAGAAATAATAAATCCAACTTTCGTGCAACTTTCCAAACGTGTACGTCAACCTACCTGTGTTCTTCAGTCGATCCTTTCCTTCACCTTATATTTTCATGGAACCGAAGATTCAAATACAAATTTCCTTAACATTGCATGTATGTTTTTTATTTACCAATTAGGTGAATTTGAATGGTTTATTGTTTAGAAGTTATTAATGGTTGTTAATTTTCCGTAGCATGTTCAAATGTAAATGACCCAACAGGAGTTCTTCGTCGCAACAAATATGAGGAAGCTTAATCTCAAGTTGAACACTCATTGAAATTCCATTATGATGTATTTTTAACTATAACAATAACAATTTTGTCATGCAGTTATGCATCATCTTCTTATTTAATTGTTTGTATCACATCAGAAATTCTGGATTTTAGAGCTATGTCGTATAATTATTCTCATTGTGGTGCCCAAATATGGTATGAGGAGCATTCCTACAAATGTGACAACACAATCGTGAATGTCAAATTTTCCCTCTATTGTATGAAAGGAGTATTTGACCTACTATATGAAAATCGTCCTCTAGAACTGCTACATAACCTAATGAATGGCCAAGACTATAGAAGTAAACATTACAAAGACAAAATATGAGCATATAATAGCATGTTATGTGTTACCTCTATGGGTGGTAAGATTCAGTTGAACTCTCACGGTGATCCTCCCCAATTTATTCTTGGTGGACAAAATTTTCACAAAATTGGCAGTATAATTCCAGAAGATGGAGTAGTTCCCAAATTTGCACAACTCTATATATTCATGACACAACAAATGAGATAAACAATATATTTTCCCATTTCAAGTATATTTTATACCTTTATTATGTTTTTTTGTATATTATGTTCATGACTGGCAATTGTTTTTGTTCTCCAGTTCAAACGATCCGCAAAACTGCTTAGATAAATCTTTAGTTGAAGACATTACCAAGATGATTGATGAACACAATGTGTTAGCCATATCTTTTAGAAAAGTTCGCAACCATGTACACCACGACAACACATCCAATTTTTGTTTGATATTGTTTAGTATTGTACCCCAAAATTTCCCCTGCCATTTTTCATTCAAGATTTTCTCCTAGGGTTTCTCAAATGCTCAAGATGGCTCAAGAGTTGATCAGACGAATTCTCCTCCTAAGCATTGGGTCCATGACTAGGGTTTGGTATTTCTAAATAAATATTAGGTTTCCTAGGTCTAAAATGGCTTTCATTGTGCTTCATATGTATTCAAGAATGTTCATATCAAATCTCATGCCTTGCATTGCAAGTTTGCCCAGTCAATCGCTCGGATGATCGAAAATCGACTGTATTAACCAAAAGTCAACATTTTCAAGATCAAGTACAAACAATTGTAACTTCTTCATTATTCGATATTTTTGAGTGGTTCCTTTTGTGTATAACTCTCCTTGATGTTATCTCCCAACTTCTCTTTACAAGTCAAGAGCCGATTATGTATGAAAGATCATCAAAAATTTGAATATTTTAGAGGCCGCTTTCTGGACTTTGACCTAATCTCAAGTAACTTTTTCCTGACTTCCAAGATTCATAATTTCCTCAATTTTCAAGATCTTAAGACGATTATTTTTTCACATTGTCATAAGCGATGTCATCTACAAGTTCTCTTCAAGGATCAAAAGAAAATTGTGTTTTAGAAGACCTTGAAAATTATCGAATTGTCATAAGTCATCTGCTTGATTTAGAGTGTTCTTAACTTCTAATTTCAATTCATGTCATAACCATTTCCCCAAGACCCTTGATAATTCATGAGGCAACAATTTGAGTTTGAAGATTCATTGATTGTTTGTTGCTCAAAATTCAAGTCACTTGTGTTTGAGCGTTGTATTGGATATTTTATTAAAATTCTTAAGGCATTTAATTTGTTCAAGAATTTGATTTAAGATTAAAGGTTGGAAGATGATACAAGTGAATTACTTAGAAGTCAAGATACAAAGCTCAAAGTTCATTCATGTGATTTATGCAAGTTCAAATATTGATCTTTCAAAGTAAAAAAGCCAAATTATCATTCAATCTAAATTCAATAATAATGTCATAATTGGTTTCAAGGTTGCATTTTCAAGAGCTAATTCATTATTCAAGTCCATTATGAATTTGAAGCCTCATTCAAAATTCAAGACATTCAAATAGCCACTATTCATTCAATTTCCCAGTTCAAGTTCTATTCTATTCACCATACTTATGTGGAATACAAAGATCAAGACATCCAAAATTCACAAGGATCATTCTTACATTCGAGACTACAAAATCCATTTATAATTTTCAAAACAATTCAAGGCTTTATTCAAATATTCAAAGTCCATTGTGATTTCATACAAGATTCGTCATCTTTTCCTACAAAAAAACAATGGCATTACAAAGAAAATGTTTTGAATCCCATTACACAAGCCTATGAAAACAAAATCCAAAGCCTAAATCTTAAATCTTCAATATTCAATCTTTTCCAAATAGTGCCTCTTTCCATTTTTTTCCCTTGTGCCAAATCCGTCCAAAAACCATCACAAAATCGTGACCTTGTCCAGCCTGCTAACCTTGTCCTATGGTTCCCATAACCAGTCCAAATAACTGCCTCATAAACCTCTAAAACCTGTCAAAACCTGCATAATAATGTTGTCCAATTTTTTGTTGTATAACCGGTCAAAATACATGTTGTTCAGCCCTGCCAAACCTGCACTAAAACAGCCCCAAAACTATCAATTCCCTATCCCTAAACCTGCTGATTCCCTGCATCTTAAACAATCCAAGAGTTGCACTAAAATGGAAAAACATTAACTTGCATCAAAAAGGAAACAAATCAGTACCAAATATATTCAAATCCACTTTTTTGCTCCAAAACTCCCTCCAATTCCACCTCTCATCTGATATAAAACAATAGGAAGGCAGTAGAGAAAAGGAGGAGATCCCACAGAAAATTCCAAAGAATTAAACCAAGAAATTCCTTTTAAAAAAACCTTTACAACCTTCTGTCAAACCTATCCTCATCACAGTACCTGCAAACCACACCAGCGACAAAAAAAACATACGGAAGCAAAAATACACAAACAAAATTTCTTCATCTTTCTCTTCTAATCTCTCGCCACCTCCTATGTCCGTGCAAGACCCTCTGTCTGTTGTGTTCACCTTCATCTTTCAACACCAATTATCACCACTACAACATAACACATTACCGCACAGCCAATTTGTATGCTCAATCTTCATCTTTGTAATCCATCGCTCACCTCAATAGCCATCGGATACCACCGTTAACCCACCGTTTGAACTCCCTTCGCAAAACTCTTCATCTTTTCCAACACCACTGAACCATCAGCTCGTACCACTTCCGGCCTCCAGCATCTTTGAAGTCACCGTACAACCCAGGCACCTCAATCCCTTCTGTTTCTCACACGAGCTTCCAACCTCCATCAACAACACTTCTAGCCGGAACTCCTTATATCATCCAACATTTTGCTCCCTTCTGACTCTTCGCCGTTCACCTTCATACATTTGTATTCTTTTCTTTTCTCTGAATAATGATGCTTAAATTTCATATCATGTTTTTTTTTGTGTTTGGCTGTTTTAAAGAATTAGATCGAGAGAGGAAGATCTTCGGCGGAAAATGAAAGCAAAGAGAATTCATTAGAAAGCAGTTAGAAGAAGAGAGATAACTAAAAAAAAATTAAACATGAAAAGAAAATAAGATTTTGTAGAGAAGAGGCACTGCCTCTGTTTTGATTAGGGTTAACAAACCCTCTCTATTCCCTTAAAACACAAACCGAGTTTGGGCCTAATTTTTTAGCCCAACCCATTTCACCATTTTTAATTTTTGTATTAATTCAACCCCAAAAATAAATTAATGAACAACATGGTGCAGCGGTTGAAACATTATTTGGAAAGCATAAAGACCCGGGTTCGAGACCCCTCGGGGACGTTTTGCATATTTTTTTTCTATTTTTCAGCATCACCCCTTTTCCTTGTTTGGGCCTCCGCCCCAAATCATCATTCTAAGCTCATCCGATTTTGTCATCACAAGCCCATACGAATTTTATATGCCCCCCCCCCCCCCCCCCCCCCATATTTTTTGAATGCACCACTTATTTTGGTTTTAATAATTTTCTTTGTTTATTTGACTTATCCTAATTTTCTTTTCTTTTTACCAATTAAGTAATAATACCGTTTTTTTTCTTAACAAAATGATTTTCTTAATAAGCTTAGTTTTAAAATTATTTTAAGAAATTTTTATGAATAAATCAATTTTGTTAGTTAGTCATTTTATTCTATTTTTAATTGATTTCTTCTAATTGTCTTATTTTCTTCATGATAAACAAAAATTCCAAAAAATAATAGAATAGGTCTTTATTTTCTTTTCGAATTTTCTCACAAACAAAATACCAAAAATATTCTTTAGAATTTTTTAATTTTTTGGATTTTCGTTCATAGCTTTTAGTGGTATTGATTTCCTTGTTTTGATAAAAAAAATCACCAAAAAACAATTTTCTTTCTCTTTTCATTTTCTCGTAGTTTAATATTTTCGCATTCTTTTGATTATTGTAACTGTTTACAGTTTGTAATAGTTTAATTAGGCTTTTACTTCATCCACATTTATAAATTTGTACCCCATTCCAGAAATCTTTGTAATAGCATAGAACTTTATTTTTCCACAATCTATCGCTTTTACTTATTATTGTATAGTAATTAGGCGTGCATGACAAGATTTAAAATTGATCGCTAGATAACCCTAATTCAAGATAAATTAATTGAAATCAAAACAATTTTTACACACGCACCTCTAGGGTGACCTCACTTGTTGCCTCAGAAAAAATAGTCATGTCCCTCGAACGTGGACCGCTTTAACAAAGATCCTCGATAAAAAAAGATCGTAGTCCCTCGATGACCCTTCGATGTTGCCTTCGGTAAACTATCTTAGTCCCTACAAAAATTTCTAAAGCGTCTTACAAGTTGCCTTCTATGACTGTACGATGAACCGCGCCTGTCCCTTACATCCAATGATATGGCTTCTTACCAATCAATGGTAAGATAGAAATATCTAAAGGAGGAGGAAAAGAACAAAGATTTCTTTTGAGTAGGTAGGACGTTGGTAATTGCTTGCTCACAAAAATTTTCAAAAAAAAACATCTTTTCAAACACACCAACACTTTTCGTGAAATATTTTCAAAAGTCAACACTTTGTATACATTCTCATAGAGACGAGAATCATTACAAAGTTTGCCTAAACAAAGGCACTTTTCAAAAATACTTTCAAACAAAACACAAACACATTTACAAAGAATTTCAAAGTGAGCTAGCAACTAAGAACCCATAGATAACCATGGATTAAAAGGGTGCTAA
The DNA here is from genome assembly GCA_948472305.1 of Vicia faba. NCBI lineage: Eukaryota > Viridiplantae > Streptophyta > Magnoliopsida > Fabales > Fabaceae > Vicia > Vicia faba. The sequence continues at coordinate 1,010,968,888 of OX451738.1, forward strand.
CACCTTCCCTTTTCATAACCTACCCCTCGAACTCAAGAAAATTCCTAAAAGGTATTTCATATTCTTTTCACCCTTTCCTTTATTGGATAAAAGAAAAGTCGGTGGCGACTCTTACTATCCACAACAATTGTGATAAAACACAAAACACCCAAGTCAAATCTCCCACCGCATTACAGAACTGGCGACTCTGCTGGGGAACATTGATTTCAAAGTGGGGTTACCTTAGAGACTAGATCACCTGTATTTATTTCATTATTTGACTTGCTTGCTTTATTCTTAAAATGGTTATTTGGCTTTTGAATAGATCCTCTACCCGGATCTGGGGGCATTATTAGGTAAGTAGAAATAGATTGTGGAGAGTGTACGGCGTATATCGATATGGTTAAAACAATGGCTATGTTAGTGTGACACATTTGTTGGTACTGGTATCCTTCGTGTTGATTCAAGAAGAATACGGGGACGTTGTATGGTGTCATGAAGCACTAACTGATCTTAGAACCTTTAGTTGAACAACTTGGCCATTAGGAAGTAGTGAGATAGCCAGCTTCGGTGGAAACTGGAGATTGGTTGATACTCGATACTACACTCATTGAGATTCAAATTTTGGGATATTTAGGCCGCAAGAAAATATTAATTATGCTAAGACAATGCCCGATAAAGAAAGATCAATGATATTGATACTCCCTAGAACCTAGTTACTTTTTAGGAAAGGTTTAACCAACTAAAATTCAAGAGGATGCTTACCTATAAACCCCATGCAAGCCTAAACCTAAGGACTTGTTTGCTTTTCTTGTATATGATTATTTGTACATAACATCGTGACATCATGCCATAGCATTTGCGCTAACCATTTCAAGGACCTTGGGATTTATCTTTGTTCTGTTTTGTAGGATATAGATTCCACTCGCAGAAAAACCATCTGAATCAACTTTGTAAAGGTGCCTTCTCAACTCCAAGAGTTAGCATCAAGGGTTCCTTAGAATTCTCCGTTCACCCAAAGATATGGTCTACTTCTCAACTTGGACACCTCAAGATTTAAAGAGAAAATGATGGGTGTGCTCTTTCAATTCTTTGACTCTAAACATCATTGTTTCACATTTCCTGATTATCAATTGGTGCCGAAAATGGAAGAGTTATATCAACTATTGGGAGTGCTTATTCTTTATCAAATACCTTTCACCGGTCTAGAGAAAGAGGCACAACCTGAGGAGATCGCATCAGCCTTACATTTGCAACGGTCTGACATTGTAGCCAACTGGGAAACAAGGATCGGAGCCAAGGGTTTCTTAGCCAAGTTTCTGTTTGAGAAGGCTCAACAGTTTTGGGATGCTCTAGATTTGAAAGGTTTTGAAGAAGTTTTGACCCTTCTAATTTATAAGTTGGTACTGTTCCCTAATCCAGACCAACTTATAGATGTGAATATGGTCAAAGTTTTTCTCTCTCGTAACCCCGTGCCTACTTTTCTCGGAGACATTTTGCATTCTCTTCACACTCGTATCATGAAGAGAAGAGGTATCCTTATGTGCTTCATGTCATTGCTATCTAGGTGGTTTATTTCACACCTTCCTCGATCTATTTTGAAGAATGAACAAGGCTTGGGGTGGTCTCAAAGGATGATGTTGCTTTCGCATTCAGATATCCATTGGTGTTCCCGATCTTTGGAGGATGTCACCATCATTGACCATTATGGGGAATTCCCTAATTCCCACTCTTTGGCATTAGGGGAGGTATTACTTATAACACTTCTCTTGCATTACACAGTTTGGGTATGCTCGAAGAGATGGTCTTCACGATACGCTTATCTAGGATTTGGTATTCGACTACGAGGGTGATGTCCAAGGTTATCGTCAAAGGTTTGTACGAGCTTGGGGCATGGTAAACAAGGTCGATATAAAGACTTTGAGACACAAGAGCTCCATCCCCTTGGATCCTTATCTTAAATGGGTGCGAGCTCGCACTCAGAATCTCATGATGTCATATCCTGCTATTCTACCAATAGTTGTGGAGCCTGTTACTGAGGGAGATGTTCCCTATACCATTCTGCATCCTGACATGCCTACCGACCTCGAGGAATTACAGAGATCATGGATTCAGCTCAAGGAGAAACGAGATACCTTTGAAGCTCAATTTTATGCAAGCGAGAAGAAAGTGTTGGAGCTCACAAGGCAACTTCACGAGGAACAAAGCCTGAATGCTTACATCGCACCAAAGAGGATGCACCCGCGGGAAACTTGAGTCTTTTTGTTTTAGGAGTTTATTTTGTTATCTCTTTGAGACCCTCTTGCTTCTTCCATTGTAAGCCTAAGAGGCATTTGTAATTCCTGAACTTACTAATGCAATTAATGTTTGTTGTTTTCTTTTTATCTAGCAAATATAAATTCCTTAAAATCGTTGAAAACATTGCATCCGCATAACATGCATCATATTATAATCAGGCTTTCCGAAATAGGTTTCCTCATCTTTCTACTATTTATTTCAGTGTAAGATGTATCTTGATCAAACCGTCAAGGACTTGTAGACTCAACACTCTCAATTCTAAGAGACTCTGCTCAACTTAGCAAAGGGTCAGCAAGAAATGATGGCGCTTCTTGTCGCGAAGAAGAAGACCAAGAGGAAAGTTGTAATCAACATGGAGAAGAGGTTCAAAGGCCCTGCCCGACAATTTCAAGTTGAAGAGGACTCCTCTGAGGAGGATGAGAATCAAGATGAATATGCTAGAAGCACCCGTGCTAGGAGTGGGAATAATCAAATTTCTAAAGATGAGGATTATTTCGATGAGCAATACCCATCGGTTGACGACAAATATAAGCAGTTAGAAGACCGACTAAAGGCTATAGAGATCCAAGTAGTACCTGGCTTGGACTTTGGAGACTTAGGTTTGGTTCTTGGGGTGGTCATTCCCCATATATTCAAGATCCCAGTTTTTTCCAAGTACGATGTTGTCTCATGTCCGAAGCTTCATCTAAGATCATATGCCTGCAAAATCCAGTCGCACACCGCCGATAGGAAACTATGGGTGCACTTTTTTCAAGAAAGTCTATCTGGAACGCAGTTGGAGTGGTTTTACCAATTGGAAGGGACCAATATACATACTTGGGAGGATTTGGATGCTGCCTTTTACCGCCAATATCAATATAACGCTGATCTTGCACCAACTTGGATGCAATTGCAAGGAATGACCATGGGTGCAAATGAGGGCTTCAAGGAATACGTTCAAAAATGGAGAGACCTGGTTGGCAGGGTGCAACCACCTTTGACTGATAGAGAGTTGGTTGACATGTTTATGAGAACATTGACTAGACCATTTTTCAACTTACTAATTGGAAGTTCATCATCCGGATTTACTGATTTGATCTTAACTGGTGAGAGGGTTGAAAGCAGGATTAAAAGCGAGAAGATACATATGGCCTCCACCTCAAATGCTGTGAAAAAGCCATTTATTGGTAAAAAGGAGACTAATGTTGTGTATGGATCAAGAATCCGTACTAAGAATGATCGTCATAACTCAGTAAGGGAAGTATTGATTTCTAATCCAACTCCAACTCAACGACCGCGTCAACAAAACAACCAACAAAGGCCAGATGTCCAAAGAAGACAATTTACCATAACCAATATGCAACTATCTCATGCACTGCAGCACCTATTAAAAGTTGATTTGGTGACCTTGCAAGATCCCCCTTCCAACCCTAACACTGCTTCCCCAAAATATAACCCCAATGCCAAATGTGCTTACCATTTGAATAGTCTCGGACATGATACCAATGATTGTTGGGCACTAAAGAACAAAATCCAAGACCTGATTGATAACAAGACAATTGAATTCGACCCTCCACCAACTCCCAATGTGATCACCGCACCCATGCCAAATCATGGTAAGGGTGTAAATTCTATTGAAGATGCCTCTTTTGTTTCCTCCATCAAAGATTTGACCACTCCTTTGAAGACTGTTAAAAAGAATTTGCTGAAAGCCAGTGTATTTATAGGCTATTTTGAAGACTGTTACCATTGTGCTGTACAAATTAATGGTTATGAATGGCTGAAGAAAGGTGTCCAACACCTGATGGATAGCCATGAGATTCTATTTGAAAAAACTCCATCTGTGAAAAGATTGACCCAAAGTGTATCTCAAGAGTTTGAAGACGTGCCCATCATTAGTATCCCAAACACTCCTATTAGGATCACCTCCAAAGGCTATTAGGATTCCCGCTGAACCAAGAATAGCTCCACTAATTATCACCACATCGGGGCTAGTCCCCTACTCTTCTGATAAGGTTTTGCCCTAGAACTATGGGGTGGAAGTGTATTACCATGGTATCAAACAAGATTCATAGATTGCCGAAGATGAAGTTGTTGAAGTTACAAACATTGTTGGATCAAGTAAAGTTACTAGGACGGGGAGGATCTTCTCACCAGAGATTTCACCTTCGACAAACACAACTGCACCCATTCATATTACTGTTGTTAAACCTGTTGCTGATATTCGAGGAAAGGAAAAATGATTGAGCCTGCCAGGACGGGGGAGCCCACAAAAGATATTACCATTGAGGACCCATCCATCCAGGAGATGGAGGAGATTCTAAAAATTATCATAAAAAGTGATTACAAGATAGTTGAACAGTTGGGGCAGACACCCTCGAAGATTTCCATGTTGTCTTTGTTGCTATGCTCCGAGGCACATGCTCAAGCACTGATAAAATTCTTGAAAAATGCACATGTCCCACAAGAAACTATGGCAGACCAATTTGAAAATTATGTAGCAAGTTTGACTGCTGACAATGTCCTGGGATTTTCGGATGCAGATTTGACCCCGACGGGGAAGAATCACAACAAAGCCCTGCATATTTCTATTGAGTGTAAAGGCACCACTTTAGCACATGTGTTGGTGGATATTGGGTCCTCCCTTAATGTCTTACCAAAGGGTCCCTTGGATAGGTTGAACTGTGAAGGTTTGGTGTTGAAACCCAGTGACACTGTGGTGAGAGCTTTTGACGGATCAAAGAGAATGGTCCATGGAGAGGTTGATCTCCCTATCAAAGTTGGGTCTCAAGTATTCAACTCAACATTCTATTTGAAGGATATCTTCCCGGCTTATTCTTACCTACTCGGACACCATGGATACATGAGGCAGGTGCGGTAACTTCCACACTACATCAAAAGCTGAAGTACTCGGTCAAAGGGAAAATTGTTACCGTCTGTGGGGAGGAGGATCTTATGATCAGTCATTTGAATTCATTCAAGTATGTTGAAATGGATGGCAAATTCATAGAAACTCCTTGTCAAGCCTTTCAAGTGGTCTCTCCCATGATTGTTGTTGCCAAGGCCATTCCTGACACTCCCAAAGCTGCTAAAGATACACCAAGGATGGCCTCTCTCAGAGATGCCCGTGTTGTTGTTGAAGACGGAGGTTGCACCATTTGGGGACAACTCCAGGATATCCCATACAAGTCAGAAAACTTTTGGTTGGGTTTCGCTTCCAAAGCTCAAAAAGAGATTCAACATGCTCGTGCAGTGAAACCACCTCTGCGTATCAGTAACAATGAAGTTAATGCTCTTGGGGACTCTGACGGTGACGGTGACTGGGACAACTAGGTCTACCCAACTGCCGATGGAGGGCTCAACAACTGGAAGACCAAGTACTTCATCCCAATCTCCTTCAGCTAGGAGTAATTTCCATTTCCTGTTTTTATTTACTTTGAGAAATTTGTCTGTAATTTCCATTAAAACAATGACTTTAAACCATGTGTCTTGCCCGGGGCACAATGGTCCATTTGTTAAGGGTTTGACATTTTCATATATCATATGCTCATTTTAATGAAAACATTGGACTATTTTGCATTCAAATTTTGCGCTCCTTGTCTTTCTTTTACTTTACTGCATTTTCAAAATAGCCATGTGACTTTACATGCACACGCACACATTTTCAAATCTACATCCACTTCGGATCTCATTGATAACAATTCTACTATTGTCATCTACGACTTTGAAAATCCAATCTATCAAGCCAAAGACGAAGGTGAAGAAGATCGTGAAATACCTTGAGAACTCGCCAGACTCCTAATACAAGAGGAAAAGGCCATCCAACCGCACGAAGAACCAGTTGAAGTGATAAATCTGGGTATAGAGGTAGATAAGAAAGAAGTCAAGATCGGCTCCAACATAGAAGGCGGTTTCAAGAGAAGATTTGTTCAGATGTTGCATGACCATGTTGAGGTGTTCTCTTGGTCATATGAAGATATGTCGGAGCTTGATACTAATATCATAGTTCATCGTCTACCAATGAAAGAAGATTTTCCTTCGATCAAACAAAAGGTTTGTTGCATGCGACTAGATATGCCTGAGAAGATCAAGGCTGAGTTAACGAAACAGTTCAATGTAGGTTTCTTGGCAGTGACGTCATATCCCCAATGGGTGGAAAATGTTGTTCCAGTGCCGAAGGAAGGCGGTAAGGTTCGCATATGCATAGACTACATGGATTTAAATAGGGCGAGCTCCAAAGACGATTTCCCACTACCACATATTGACGTCTTGGTTGATAACACCGCTCAACATAAGGTGTTCTCCTTCATGGATGGCTTCTCGGGTTACAACCAAATCAAAATGGCGCCTGAGGACATGGAGAAGACTACCTTTGTCACACAGTGGGGCACCTTCTGTTATAAGGTCATTCCTTTTGGACTGAAGAACACGGGCGCAACTTATCAACGAGCTATGGTGGCTCTAGTTCATGACATGATACACCATGAGATAGAAGTCTATGTCGATGATATGATAGCCAGGTCACAAACAGGGGAAAAAAACCTTGATCATCTACACAAGTTATTTGAAAGACTGGAAAAATATAAGCTGGGGTTGAATCCAAACAAATGCCCCTTCGGGGTGAGGTCTGGTAAGATCCTAGGCTTTGTCGTTAATGGAAAAGGAATTGAAGTTGATCCCACAAAATTCAAACTATCCAAGAAATGCCAGCCCTTGTACTGAGAAGGAGGTCAGAGGTTTTCTAGGACGACTAAACTACATTTCCTAATTCATCTCTCACTTGACTGCTACTTGTGAGCCAATCTTCAAGCTGCTGAAGAAAAATCAAGCAATCAGATGGAACGACGACTTCCAAACAGCTTTTGATAAGATTAAAGAGTACCTTCAAGAACCTCCAATCCTGATGCCACCAGTTGAAGGAAGACCTCTGATCATGTACGTGACCGTGTTAGAGAATTCAATGGGGTGTGTGATGGGGCAGTATGACGAGTCTGGTCGAAAAGAGCATGTAATATACTACCTTAGCAAAAAGTCTACTGACTGTGAAACAAGATATTCACTGCTCGAAAAAACTTGTTGTGCTTTGGCATGGGTTGCTCGCCGACTAAGATAGTATATGTTGACTCATACCACTCTCTTGATTTCTAAAATGGACTCCATCAAGTACATATTCGAGAAGCCAACTCCCTCCGGACGAATAGCCAGATGGAAAATGATCTTGACTGAATATGACATCCAGTACACTACATAAAAATAAATTGGGAGGCGTATTGGCGGACCATTTGACCCATCAAGTTGTTGATGATTACCAATCCATGAAATTTGAATTCTCGGACGAGAATATCATGTTGATAACAGACTGTGAAAAGCCTGGACTGTATGAAGGACCTGAACAAGGATCCTAATGGACTATGGTTTTCGATGGAGTTTCTAATGCACTCGGTAATGGAATTGGTGTTGTGATCATCTCGCCTGAAGGTTACCATACACCTTTCACTGCCATACTTTACTTCGATTGTACCAATAATATGGCCGAGTACGAAGCGTGTATCATGGGTCTCAAGGCTGCTATTGACCTAAGAATAAAATTCCTAAGTGTATATGGAGACTCAGCCTTAGTGGTCAGTCAAGTTAAAGGAGAGTGGGATACCAAACATCCAAATCTAATCCCTTACAAAGAGCTAGTGCTAACCTTGGTCCTATGTTTAGAGAAGATCACCTTTGAGCATATCCCAAGGGAAGAAAATAAGTTAGCAGATGCCTTAGCAACTATGTCGTCTATGTTCAAGGTCAATTAGGATAGCGAAGCTCCCAGAATTACTATCGAAATATTTGACGAACCAGCACACAGTTGTGAGATTGACACTGATGAGGAGATTCATTAGTTCCATGAAGTGAAAAGGTACCTTGAAGCGCAAGAATATCTTGATAGAGATTTAATGAATGATAAGAAATTCCTGCAAAAGTTTTCTGCCAAATTCTTCCTAAGCAATGGGATTTTGTACAAACACAATCATGATTCAAATCTGCTCCGTTTTATGGACAAGAAGGAAGCAGAGAAGATCATGGAAGACATGCATGAAAGTATATTTGGTACTCACTCTAGTGGACATACTATGGCCAAGAAGATTCTGAGGGCTGGTTATTATTGGTCAACTATGGAAACTGATTGTTACCACCACTTAAGGACTTGCCACAAATGCCAAATTTATGCTGACAAGGTTCACATGCCTCCAATACCTTTAAACGTCATGACTGCTCCTTGGCCATTCGCAATGTGGGGCATGGATATGATCATAGAAATCAAGCCTAATGCCTCTAATGGACATCGTTTTATCCTCGTCACCATTGACTACTTTACCAAGTTGGTTGAAGACGCTTCATTTGCTTTAGTTACCAAGAACGTCGTGGCCCGATTCATCAAGCATAACCTCATATGTCAGTATGTCATACCTGAGAGGATCATCACTGACAATGGTACCAACCTCAACAATGCCATGATCATTGAACTTTGCATGTAGTTCAAGATTAAGCATCACAACTCTTCTCCATACAGAGCTAAGATGAATGGTGCAGTGAAAGATGCCAACAAGAATATAAAGAAGATTGTGCAAAAGACGGTTGTCACCTATAAAGACTAGCATGAGATGTTACCATTTTCTCTTCATGGCTATCGTACGTTGGCACGAAAATCAACTCGGGCAACCCCATTCTCTTTAGTCTATAGCATGGAAGTTGTCCTGCCAATCGAAGTTCAGATTCCTTCTCTAAGGATTATAAAAGATGCAGACTTGGACAAAGACGAGTGGATTCAGACTAGATTGGATCAGTTGAATTTGATGACGAAAAGTGGTTGGTGGTTGTCTGTCACGATAAGATGTACCAGTAACGTATGATTAAAGCTTTCAACAAGAATATCAAGCATAGGGTATAGCAAGCTGGTGACTTGGTAATAAAGCGCATCATTCTACCACAAGCTGATTTTATGGGCAAATAAACTCCCACTTACGAAGGGTCATTTGTTGTTAAGAAAGTATTTTCAGGCGGTGCTATGATATTGACCACCATGGATGGTGAAGATTTCCCGTACCCTATAAATGCGGATATAGTCAAAAATAATAGGCATAAGAACGAACCGCTAGGTTGACATACCTAGGAAAAAATAAGGGTATCCCGGCAAACAAAAAGGGTTCGAGCAAAAATTAGGGACATATATAAAAGATTGTACACTCGGCAAGTCATAAACCCGAAAGAGCGGCTTGGGGAAAAAAGGGTATTCTGGTGGACTAAAAACCCGAAAGAGAGGTCCAGGAAAAACTAGGGACTAAAGCATACGACTATGTCCCATTGGATCACTACAGCTAGCTTTATTACCAATGTCAAAAGTTCAAATGGTACAAGATCAATTCAATCGGATTCTTCCAAGGACAAGGGATGAGATGTTCGAAGGCATAGGGACAACAGCAAAGTTGGAACGCAATGAGATCACTTCCACGTGGCTATATGTTTGTTTTGACTTTGTACTCCTTTCATTTCACGACGATTTCCTCTTACTAGGATTTTTGTCTCTTTGTAAAAAATCTCCTGTTTATAGGCAACTTATTAATACAAATATATTTTGAAGTGCAAATTTTTTGTTTTTCTGTTTTGATTGCAAAAACGTCTAATGACTAAAATTGAATAAACATATGCATATGAATATGATTAACTATTAACAAATATACGCATGAGAACAGTAACAAGCATTACTCAAGATTCTAGGATTTGGGATGACACTCAAGCTATCCATAAAACCTCATAAAGCCACTTCTATGAGATTATCACCACAGAGTAATTCTCATAAATTCATTCACAATTTCCTTATGGAGTTCCAATCGGTACATCTCCTGAAAATTCTCTTCCCCAGCCGAGTTTGATTTTCTAAAACTAAAAAAGAAACCTTACAAAAGTTCTTCCCCAGAAGAATTCATTTCTCCAATAAGGTCGCTAGAATACTTTCCTCAACAAGGTTTATTTACCCAACAGATTACAATCTCCCCATCTTAAGTCTATTCCTCAGACTACTGCAAATAACTGACAAAACTCCTCTTCCCCAGCAGAATTGCCACTGTCCCCAGAAAGTTTATACAAAGCCTAGAATCCGACCAGAATACCAGTTACCTTTACTCTCCCCAGACAAGTCAGAAGTTTAATCATCTCATTCATCCCTAGTCAAGGTATATAAAGAATTAAATTCCCCAGTAGAGCAACGAACGACTAATGTTCCTGAACCCTACTCCCCAAGCAGAAATCAACATCCCATGTAGAGTTTACTCAAATAGAAAACAAGAATACCCAGCGGAAGCATTCCAGCCAAAGTCAAAGATACAAATATTCTTCATCCACAACAAAAGTCAAGGATTTATTTTTCCTAGACAAAAATTTCACATTCATATGTCATAGCATATGCATACGAAACGCATATAGCATAATCTCATTTATTTTGAGAACATCATTACGCAATGTATTTCATACATCATGACATTGCATACAACTAACTCTTTATCTTTTCAGGTAGAAGTTCTCAACCAAACAAATATCATCAACATTTCTCAAACAGGTCAGAGATCAATTCCCGAAACAAGTCGGGGTAACTATCTCTATGACCAACAAAAAGCGGGTTCCAGATTAATACTTGAAACAAGACATGATAACTATCTGGATGACCGGTCATAAATTAATACCTGAAATAAGACAGGACAACTATTTGTGAATAACTGATTATAGATTAATACCTGAAACAAAACAAGACAACTATCTGGATGACCGACCACAGACTAATACTTGAAAGAAGATAAGACAACTATCTGTAAACAACCGATTGTAGATTAATACCTAAAACAAGACAAGACAACTATCTACATGAGCAGATTGAAGATTAACTCCCGAAACAGGACGGGGAAGCTATTTTTCTTTCTCTTTGGTTAGATAAAGATCAATTCCAAAAATAAGACGGGGCGACTATCTTTATCACCAAAGGGTATGAACTCCTGAAACAGGACGGGTTTACCAACAAACCAATTGTAGATTAATACCTGAAACAAGACAAGACAACTATCTACATGAGCAGATTAAAGATTAACTCCCGAAACAAGAAGGGGAAACTATCTTTATTTCTCTTTGGTCAGATAAAGATTAATTCCTGAAACAGGACGGGGCGACTATCTTTATCACCAAGTGGTATGAACTCCCGAAACAGGACGGATTTACCAACAAACTGATTATAGATCAATTCTAAAAACAGGACGGAGCAACTATCTATATGACAAACACTTCCTTCACATATCTCTACTAGTTCAGTTTAAATCGACCAATGATTTATCCTGATTTATTTCTGGTAGACACTTTCTCTGGTTCAGTTGAATCGACCCTAAGATTTATGCTGATTCATTATCCAGTTAAACACCATTCAAGATCTATGTTGGCTCGGTTTAAATCGACCAATGATTTATCCTGATTTATTTCCAGTAGGCACTTTCTTTGGTTTAGTTAAATCGACCCTAAGATTTATGTTGATTCGTTATCCAGTTAAAGACCATTCAAGACCTATGATGGTTCAGTTTAAATTGACCAATGATTTATCTTAATTTGTTTCCAACAGGCACTTTCTTTGGTTCAGTTAAATCGATCCTAAGATTTATGCTGATTCGTTATCCAGTTAAAGACCATTCAAGACCTCTACTGGTTTAGTTTAAATCGACCAATGATTTATCCTGACTTTTTTCGGTAGACACTTTCTCTAGTTCAGTTAAATCGACCTTCAGATTTATGCTGATTTGTTATCCAGTTAAAGACCATTGTAGACGCTTTCTAGTTCAGATTAAATCGACCAAAGATTTATTCTGATATTTCTCCTAGATAAATATTTGAAGACATATGCTGGCTCAGATTAAATCGACCAAAGATTTATTTCGATGCTTCTCTCAGTAGACCTTTTCTGGCTCAGATTAAATCGACCAAAGATTTATTCTGATACTTCTCTCACTATACCTTTTCTGGCTCAAATTAAATCGACCAAATATTTATTCTGATACTTCTATCAGTAGACATTTTCTAGCTCAGATTAAATCGACCAAAGATTTATTCTGATACTTTTCCTAGTTAAAGTCGAGCATTAGACTTAGTCTTATTTCTCTATCAACAGTCACTTCTAGATGGCATATATAAGACCATCTCCGATGATTCTCAACCACCTCTAATGGCATCTATAAGCCCATCTCCGACAATATTTTGTCACTCTCCAAATGGCATCTTTAAGCCCATTCCCGGTATAATCAACCAACATCGTTACTTCTTACACAAGCGAGTGCAAATTTTTGGGCACTTAAGTGTTCAATCATCTTCTACCTTCAAGTTACGAGTGGCGGACATGTCAATCTAACTCTTCAGGTTCAAGAAGATTGAATAGTGGCAGATGTTGTACCCTAAAATTTTCCCTCCCATTTTTCATTCAAGATATTCTCCTAGGGTTTCTCAAATGCTCAAGATGGCTCAAAAATTTATCAGACAAATTCTCCTCCTAAGCATTGGGTCCACGACTAGGGTTTGGTATTTCTCAAGCAAGATTGGTTTCCCAGGTCTCAAATGGCTTTCATTGTGCTTTATATGTATTCAAGAATGCTCATACCAAATCTCATGCCTTGCATCACAATTTCGCTCAGTCAACAGATCAGATGATCTAAAATCGACTGTGTTGACCAAAAGTCAACATTTTCAAGATCAAGTTCAAACGATTGTAACTTCTTCATATTCAATATTTTTGAGTGGTTCATTTTGTTATGACTCTACTTGACGTCATCTTCAACTTCTCTTTACAAGTCAAGATCCGATTATGTACGAAAGATCATAAAAAATTCGAATATTTTAGAGGTCGCTTTCTGGACTTTAACCTAATCTCAAGTAACTTTTCAATCTACAAGTTCTCTTCAAGGATCGAAAGAAAATTGTGTTTTAGAAGACCTTGAAAGTTATCAAATCGTCATAAGTCATTTGCTTGATTTAGAGTGTTCTTAACTTCTAACTTAAATTCATGTCATAACCATTTCCCCAAGACCCTTGATAATTCATGAGGCAACAATTTGAGTTTGAAGATTCATTAATTGTTTGTTGCTCAAAATTCAAGTCACTTGTGTTTGAGCGTTAAAGATTATTGGATTGGATATTTTATTAAAATTCTTAAGGCATTTAATTTGTTCAAGAATTTGATTTAAGATTAAAGGTTGGAATATGATACAAGTGAATTACTTAGAAGTCAAGATACAAAGCTCAAACTTCATTCATGTGATTTATGCATGCTCAAATATTGATCTTTCAAAGTAAAAAAGCCAAAGTATCATTCAATCTAAATTCAATAATAATGTCATAATTTGTTTCAAGGTTGCATTTCCAAGAGCTAATTCATTATTCTAGTCCATTATGAATTCAAAGGTTCATTCAAAATTCAAGACGTTCAAATAGCCACTATTCATTCAATTTCCCACCTCAAGTTCTATTCTATTCACCATACTTATGTGGAATACAAAGATCAAGACATCCAAAATTCACAAGGATCATTCTTACATTCGAGACTACAAGATCCATCTATAATTTTCAAAACAATTCAAGGCTTTATTCAAATATTCAAAGTTCATCATGATTTCATATAAGATTCATCATCTTTTTCTACAAAAAAAAAACAATGGCATTACAAAGAAAATATTTTGAATCCCATTACACAAGCCTATGAAAACAAAATTCAAAGCCTAAATATTAAATCTTCAATATTCAATCTTTTCCAAACCATGCCTCTTTCCATTTTGTCCCCTTGTGCCAAACCCGTCCAAAAACCATCCCAAAATCGTGACCTTGTCCAGCCTACTAACCTTGTCCTATGCTTCCCATAACCAGTCCAAATAACTGCCTCATAAACCTCCAAAACCTGTCAAAACCTGCATAATAATGTTGTCCAACTTCTTGCAGTATAACCGGTCAAAATACATGTTGTCCAGCCCTGCCAAACCTGCACTAAAACAGCCCCAAAACTGTCAATTCCCTATCTCTAAACCTGCTGCTTCCCTGCATCTTAAACAGTCCAAGACTTGAACTAAAATGGAAAAACATCAACCTACATCAAAAAGGAAACAAATCAGTACCAATTATATTCAAATCCTCTTTTTTTTCTCCATTTCCACCTCTCATCTGATATAAAACAATAGGAAGGCAGTAGAGAAAAGGAGGAGATCCCACAGAAAATTACAAAGAATTAAACCAAGAAATTCCTCTAAAAAAACCTTTACAACCTTCTGTCAAACCTATCCTCATCACAGTACCTACAAACAACACCAACGACAAAAAAAACATATGGAAGCAAAAATACACAAACAAAAAATTTTCTTCTGTCTGTTCTAATCTCTCGCCACCTCCTCTGTCCGCGCGAGACCCTTTGTCTGTCGTGTTCACCTTCATATTTCAACACCAACTATCACCACTACAATATTACCCATTACCACACAGCCCATTCGCATGCTCAATCTTCATCACTGTAATCCACCACTCACCTCAGTAGCCATCAGACACCACTGTTAACCCACCGTTTGAACTCCCATTGCAAAACTCTTCATCTTTTCCAACACCACTGAACCATCAGCTCGTACCACTTCTAGCCTCCATCATCTTCGAAGTCACCTTACAACCTAGCTACTTCACTCCCTTTTATTTCTCACACGAGCTTCCAACCTCCATCAACAACACTTCTAGCTGGAACTCCTTCTATCACCCAACAATCCACTCCCTTCTGACTCTTTTCCGCTCACCTTCATACGTCGGTGTTCTTTTATTTCTCTGAACAATGATGCTTAAATTTCATATCAAGTTTTTTTTGTTTGGATGTTTGAGAGAATTAGATCGAGAGAGGAAGATCTTCGGTGGAAAATGAAAGCAGGGAGATTTTGTTAGAAAGCAGTAAGAAGAAGAGAGAGAACCAAAAAAATTTTAAAGATGAAAAGAAAATAAGATTTTGTTGAGAAGAGGCATTGCCTCTATTTTGATTAGGGTTAACAAACCTTCTTTATTCCCTTAAAACACAAACCGGGTTTGGGCCTAATTTTTTAGCCCAACCCATTTCACAATTTTTACTTTTTGTATTAATTCAATTCCCGACATAAATGAATGACCAACATGGTGCCGCGATTGAAACATTGTTTGGCAAGCATAAAGACCCGGGTTTGAGACACCCCGGGGACATTTTTCATTTTTTCTGTTTTTTCTGCATCATCCCTTTTCCTTGTTTGGGCCTCCGCCCCAAATCATCATTCTAAGCCCATCAGATTTTGTCATCACAAGCCCATACGAATTGCATATGTTCACCCCCCCCCCCCTATTTTCAGAGTGCACCCTTTATTTTGGTTTTAATAATTTTCTTTGTTTATTTGACTTAGCCTAATTTTCTTTTCTTTTTACCAATTAAGTAATAATACAGTTTTTTTTCTTAACTAAATAATTTTCTTAATAAGCTTAGTTTTAAAATTAGTTTAAGAACTTTTTATGAATAAATCAATTTTGTTAGTTAGACATTTTATTCTATTTTTAATTGATTTCTTCTAATTGTCTTATTTTCTTCATGATAAACAAAAATTCCAAAAAATAATAGAATAGGTCTTTATTTTATTTTCGAATTTTCTCACAAACAAAATACCAAAAATATTCTTTAGAGTTTTTTTTATTTTTTTTATTTTTCGTTCATAGCTTTTAGTGGATTTAATTTCCTTGTTTTGATAAAAAAATCACCAAAAAACAATATTCTTTCTCTTTTCATTTTCTTGTAGTTTACTATTTTCGCATTCTTTCGATTATTGTAACTGTTTACAGTTTGTAATAGTTTAATTAGGCTTATACTTCATCCCCATTCATAAATTTGTACCCCCATTCTCGAAAGCTTTGTAATATCGTAGAACTTTATTTTTCCATAATTTACCGCTTTTACTTATTACTGTATAGTAATTAGGCGTGCATGACAAGATTTAAAACATCGCTAGATAACCCTAATTCAAGATAAATTAATTGAAATTAAAACACTTTTCACACGCACATCTCTAGGGTGACCTCTCGTGTTGCCTTGGAAAAAACAGTCATGTCCCTCGAACGTGGGACGCTTTAGCAAAGACCCTCGATAAAAAAAGATCGTAGTCCCTCGATGATCCTTCGATGTTGCCTTCAATAAACGATCTTAGTCCCTATGAAAATGGCTAAAGCTTCTTAAAAGTTACCTTCTTTGATTGTATGATGACCCGCACCTGTCCCTTACATCCAATGATATGGCTTCTTACAAATCAATGGTAATATAACAATATCTAAAGTAGGAGAAAAAGAACAAAGACTTCTTTTGAGTAGGTAGAACGTTCGTAGTTGCTTGCGAACAAAACATTTCAAAACAAACATCTTTTCATACACACCAACACTTTTCGTGAAATATTTTCAAAAGTCAACACTTTGTATACATTCTCATAGAGACGAGAATCATTACAAAGTTTGCCTAAACAAAGGAACCTTTAAAAAATACTTTCAAACAAAACACAAAGACATTTACAAAACATTTATAAAGAAATTTTAAATTAAATTTCCATTGTTGCTCAGGGACGTACACCATAGAGTTTCAGAAGAGGGGTCTGCCACACGCACACATTTTGTTATGGCTCAATGCATCAAACTCATTAAAAATAGGTGCTGACATAGACAAATTCATATATGCATAACTACCTGGTGCTAATCTGTATCCTAAACTTTCAAGTGTTGTTTTAAATTTTATTATGCATGGACCATGCGGAAAAAATTCCCATGCATGAAAGATGGAAAGTGTAACATTACCTGAAAGTAATTGTTACTTTAATGGAAGGTTTACTTATATTCCCCCCGAATGTGGTAATTTTTTTATTTAAGGCTATTGCTGACTTTACAAAAGGTTGCACATGTTACAATGATATTAAAACTGTTTCTGGCACAATACACAAAACCTACAAGGAAGCATGTGTCACGTTGGGATTGTTACAAAACGACAAGAAATTTGCGTATGCTATTATAGAAGCCGGTCAATTGTCCTTCAGTAACCATTTGAGGAAATTGGTTGTTATGTTATTGTTTAGGGACTCAATGACAAATCCTTATGTCGTTTGGGACGCGACGTGGAAACTCCTATGCAATGGAATTTTGTATGATGGAAGGAAGCGACTGAATAACCCAATGTTTTATTTTATCTATGAATTATGTTGAAATCCATGAATTATGTTGCAGAGCTTCTGATTGCTGATGATGAATTGAAGATTCTATGTTTGATTGAGATCGAAAGTTGCTTTCGTCCAACGATAAATCTCTTGATGACTTTGAGTCCATACCACAACCTTCCCATTCATAAATGGCTCAATTTAGGAATAGTTTAATGGTTGCCGAATTAAAATACGAGAAGGAAAATTTGGTTGTAATTCACATGAAATTGATGTCAAGCTTGTCGCTGAATAGAGGTTGGTTGACAAAGAAATTATGTATTCTGTTACAACGCAATCTAGAGGATTTTACTTCTTGCATGGATATGGAGGCACAGGAAAAGAGTTCATTTGGAAAACTTTGCCAGCGGCTCTTAGGTCACAAGGATTGATTATTTTAAATTTTGCTACAAGTGGGATTGTTGCTCTATTGTTACCTGGAGGTAAAACAACTCACTTTATGTTTTGTATTCTTTTAGTTACAACTGAAACATCTATGTGCAACATAAAAAGTGCACCGACAGATGCAATCTCATATTTCATTCCGCACTTATAATATGGGATGAAGCGCCAATGGTGAATTGATTTTGTGTCGAGGTTGTTGATTGCTCTTTAGGGGACATAATGAGGATTGTAGATGATTCAAATCAACACAAACCATTTGGAGGTGAGGTGGTTGTATTTGGTGGAGATTTTAGTCAAATATTACATGTGGTTAGAAAGGGATATAGGAACGACATCATATCGCCTTCAATAAACTCACCCGAACTGTGGAAATATTGCAAGGTACTGAGGTTGATAAAAAACATGCGACTGTCTGCAACAAAATCCTCTCGAGACTCAGGTGAAATACGAGATTTCTCAAACTCGATGCTTAATATTTGAAATGGTGTTGTACCCAAAACTTTTCCCTCCCATTTACTTCAAAGAATTCTTCTAAGATTCTCAAATACTCAAGGATTCTCAAGAGTTAATCAGACAAACTCACCTCCTAAGCATTGGGTCCACAACTAGGGTTTCATCTTATACAAGGAAGATTGGGTTGAAAAGGTCTCAAATGACTTTCATGATTCATAATAGTTCCTCAATAATTCTTATGTCAAGTTTCAAGTCTTTCATCACATGTTTGCTCAGTCAATGGCTCAGATGATTGAAAATTAGCTGTATTGGGTAAAAAGTCAATTGTGGTTAATATACAGTCAAAATTCAATATTTTTGGTCAACTTAAACATTGTGAGGTGATATTAATTATTTTATCAAGGGTTTATCATGATTCCTCAAGGAAAACCCTCAAATCATCAAAGGTCAAAATTTGCCAAAATTAGAGTTTTGACTGAGGATGAATGATCATTGGTTGTTGACCTAATGCATGACCTAGTGGCTTGAAGCATGATATTAAGGACTCAAATACAACATCTTAACATAATTACATGGCTCAAGACATTTCCAAAGATGCAAGTGATTGATAGTTGAAAATTTGAATCAATTGATGAAAAGTCAACAGTCACTCAAAAGTCAAACTTTGACTTTTTGGTCAACATTGGAATTCAAAAATCAAGAATCATCAAAACATTCAAAAATATCAAACTTGATCATCAAGAATAAAAAAGTCAACAAAGTCAAATTTGGAAAATTTTCTAACACTTAGAAAAATTCTAAGTGTTTATGTTCTTAACAAAAACCCTAACTTCACAAGCAAGTTTCCTCAAGATACAAGTTAATTCAAGGAAAACTTTCAAAATGAAAGTTGTAGGGATTGATGAATTCTACAACTTTTTTAATTTGGGATGATCCTCAAAAAATGCTTAATTTAAGAGATATAAGCCCATAAGGTTAAGATGTTTTTTATCCAACACTTAGAAAACTTTTTACAAGTTTTGATCAATTTTGTGTCTCAACTTCATGGCCATTTTTCACCAAGATCCCAATTGATTTAGACAAATCTCATAACATGAAAGTTGTATACAATGTTTCAAGCTTTCCAAAATGTCCAAGAACATAATTTTATCATGCTTGAGCTAGAAGTTTCGAAGAGATGAAGTTGGGTATCTAAGGCTGCATTATAGGTAATTTTAGTGACAAGTTCATAACCAAATCTTCAAGCTATGCTGCATAATCTCACTTTTTAGGTTCATTAGCTTGCAAATATCCCCATAATTAAATGTTTACACAATTGACTGAACCATTATCCAAGTGTTTGAGCCATTGTCCAAATGATTTTTTCATTTATGGCACAAAGGCACCATTGCCATTTACATAAAGCATGCTTTATGAAATTGTCAACTCTCCTTGAGCCTCTCACTTGTTTAATTTGCACACACTCAATCTAAAAACTCATAGGTACATGTTTAAAGTATCTAACAACTCTATAAGGTATGGTATTATGCATTGAAACTTGGATTTCACAAGAAATCACAAGTTGCATCTCAACCAATCCAAAACTTGATAACTTGTAAACCAAGTCCCCTCATCCTCTGAACCGTTTCCCTATAAATATAAGGTCCATTTGCAAGCCAAGACATGATTTCCAAATCCATCTAACCCTCTCAAACTCTCCCAAGTCAGAATTGGTCAAAACCTCCATTTTGAGCTTTTTGAAACCTTGTCTTCGAATCTCTCAAACCTTACCACTTTTGTACAAACCAATCATCCAAACACTTCATATACATCATATATAAGTGATCCAAACACATGTTTCATAACTATAACATCATCTTCATCATCCACCATTTTCAAATTCCAACCTTGCAACTTGACTTAAGTAGATCGTTCCATCCACTCTAAAAGCAAAGTAAGGATTGCAATACACTCCTCATGGTCCCAGCAAGCTAAAACAATCATCATCTTGCTTCTGGAAGTGCTTGAAGAAGCGTTGGACTTTATCCAACTTGGTACATTTTTCAAACTTTGAACTCCTTATTTAAGCATCCTTTATGCATACATTCTAAAGATAAAATGTAGATATCATGTCTATGAAGCTAACCATATCTTTAGTTTTCGTTTTAGTGGACTATGTGATGAGAATTTTGGAACTGAATTTTCTGAAGTTTTAGGGTTCAGTTTGGTACCAAACAAAATTCATCCTAACCATTGATCTATAGCTTTTAAAATTTATATGGTTGAATTCGTGTTCAAATTTCAAGCAAGTTTGGTTTTGGAAGTTTTCAAAATGGTTGAGAAATGAAAGTTTCACAAAATCAAAGAATGGGAGTTGTTGTTATCGTTACAGGGAAGAAGAAGAAAAAAGTTGGCGTGAAATAAGAATTTAAAAATTGAGTTTATAATATATTTATTGGTGGTTGTTTCATAACCGGATGAAATAGCCACCTCAGTGGCAAGCGTGTATGTGTGTGTGTGTGTGTGTGTGTGTGTGTGTAAGGCGTTAGTGTCATGTCCTGGCATTTTATTTTTCTAACATTTTCTCTACAGATCTAGTGCGCCTATCATGAGCCTCATGCCATCATCATCAGATGTTCATACAATCATATCCCACACTTTATAAATCCACCCCCATGGTGAACTTTCAGAAAGTCATCCCCATTAAATCATACAGCGCTTGGGCTCCTCTATTTGGGCCTAACATTTTTTTCTTTTCTCACCCCCAAATTTCTCATACTGCAGGCCCATTTATATTTTCTTTTTTTAAATAACTTTTTTCTTTTTTCTAAATCATTTTTTATTTAATAAGAAAAAAATCATAAATTGATAAAAAAATTAGATTAAGGTTTTAATTAGTTAATTAATTTTTTGACAAATAAAAATTAATTTAATCACTTTGATTTTATTTAATTAGAATTAGGTTTTATACTTCATATATTTTTATAAATAAAACACCAAAATATTTTCTAAATTCTTAGAATTCTTTAGATTTTAATTAATTAATTTAATTTGTTGATAAATTAATTTAATCACATCTTATTTTATTTTAAATAACTAAATTGTAAATAAAATTAGAATTAGGTCTAATTTTTCATTTCACATTTCAAATATTTTCTAAACAAAGAAACAACAAAATATTTTCTTAAAAATACTTAGAATTTTTAGGATTTTTTGCATCTTTCCCCCTTTCTATCTCCGCGCATTTGTTTATTTTTCGCACTAATACAATTATGTAACTATCAAAAGTTTGTAATAGATAATTAGGGTTTATTGCTTTCCTCTCCCATTCATAAACTTGTACCCCCACTCTCGAAGCGTTGTAATAGCGTAGGACATTTAATTTCCATAATTTACTACTTTCCTTATTACTGTTAGTAATTAGGGTTTGTATGGCAAGATAAAAAACAAACATTAGAAAACCCTAATCTCAAAGACAAATACTTGAAATCAAAATACTTTGCACACATGCACCTCTAGGGTTACCCTTACTTTGTTGTCTTCGGATTTAAACAGTCATGTCCCTCAAGTATGAGATGCTTTAGCAAAGACCCTCAGTTAAAATATTGTAGTCCCTCGATGACCCTTCGATGTTGCCTTCGGTTAACGACCTTAGTCCCTTACGAAAATTTCTAAAGCGTCCTACAAGTTGCCTTATATGATTGTACGATGACTCACGTTTGTCCCTAACGTCTAATGATATGGCTTCCTACTAACTAATGGTAGGATAACACTATCTAAAGGAAGATGAAAAGAACAAATACTTCTTTGAGTAGGTAGAACGCTTGTAATCGCTTGTCACAAACTAAAACCATTTTCACACCTCAAACTTTCAAAACAACTACTTCCAAAGCACTTTATAAACACTCTTGAGGACTAATACAAGGATTATTATAAATCAAATTTCCTTACATTGGCATCTTCAAAACACTTTTCAAAAAACAACACTCTCTTTCAAAATGTTTTCAAAAACAAACATTTTGTATACATTCTCAATGATACGAGAATCATTACAAAATAGTCGTACTTAGGCATTTTCAAAATATTTGCAAACATACACAAACACAAAGAATTTCAAAAGTGATCTATAAATTAAGAGCCCATAGATAACTACGGATGAAAAGGGTTCTAACACCTTCCCTTTTCATAACCTACCCCCCGAACTCAAAAAATTCGCAAAAGGTCTTTCCTGTTCTTTTCATCCTTTCCTTTATTGGATAAAAGAAAAGTCGGTGGCGACTCTTGCTATCCCCAACATTTACGATAAAACGCAAAACCAAAAGTCAGTTCTCCCACCGTATTACAAATGGTAAACAATGCCCAAATGAATATGGAGAAAGCACAATTCAAATACCATACGACTTATTAGTTCTGCAATTGGATAATCCTCTTTTATCTCTGGTGTAAGTAACGTATCCACTTCTTTTACAGAACATGAACAATTTGAAATACTATGAATAAATGAAGCTACTTGCTCCTACTCATGATGCGGTAGATGTCGTTAATGATTTTGTATTGTCACTAATTCCAGGTACTGAAAAGGAATATCTCAGTTCTGACACAACTGTTATTTCTGATGAAAAATCTTCAGGTCAGGCAGATTGGTTCATACCTGAGTTTCTAAATGACTTGAAATATTCGGGTATTCCAAATCACCGATTAAATTTAAAGATTGGTGTTCCAGTCATGCTGCTCAGGAACATAGACCAGTCTAATGGGCTATGCAATGGCACAAGGTTGCTGATAAATGAACTATGTCAAAACATTGTTGGTGCCACTATCATCACAGGAAAAAACATTGGTGACAAAATTTACATACCAAGGATGAATCTAATTCCTTCTGATCTGAGTTTTCCATTTAAGTTTTAGAGGCGACAATATCCAATTTCCATCTATTTTGCAATGCCCATAAATAAGAGCCAAGGCCAATCACTGTCGCAGGTCAGTTTGTATTTACAACTCCCAGTATTCACTCATAGTCAATTATATGTTGATGTTTCAAGGGTTAAGTCTAGAAAGGGATTGAAGATCCTTATATTAGATGGTGAAGGAAACTCATGTACGGAGACTTCAAATATTGTGTACAATGAGGTTTTTGACAATTTGTAACATTGCGGAAAGTGGAAAATTTTATTTTTCATTTTCTTAGGTGGTTTCACTATAACTATGTAATATAATTTAGGAGTGTTCACGGTGCGGTTTGGACGATTTTGACGATAAAAATCATTTAAATCGCAAGAGAAAAAACATGCAGTTTGGTTTCGTTAGGTTGGATTTTGGAAAAAAACCAAACCAAACCAATGCACTTTGGTTCGGTTTGGTTTTTTACAATTATTTTATTGAGTCATACATACACATATAGATAACAACATAACTTTGTATTTAGTCATTCATACACTACCAAATAACAACAAAACTCATCATATTTTGACAACAACTTTCCATTTAATATGTAAAAATTAGATTAGATAAAAGTGAAATTATAAACATAAAATAATAGCATAAAACAATATCAAAAATATTATAGTGAAACAAAAAAATAGAAGATATGAGAGATTAGTGAAGATGAAAAAGAAATAATATAAGAGAGGAAAGATTAGAGAAGAAGATGTACGATAAAACTGAAATTGAAAGAGGGAACATTTGCATAAAAATGAGAAAGTGAAAAAGAAAGAATATAAGAGAGTAGAGATTAGAGAAGAAGAGGAAAGATGTATATAGCGAAAAAGGCGCGATAATGTTATGAGAGATTTGAGAAGTCCGAGACTGAAACCATATGTGTAAGGATGGGAAAATTGTCCATAATCATAAGGCTAAGGTATAATAGGTTTAAGTTTGATTTGGATGTGAGTTAAGTAAAATTTAGGTTGTAACATAATGCGGTTTGATTCGGTTTGGTTTGGTTTACAAAATAACTGCAAACCAAACTGAACCGTCCAGTTTGTTAAAAGATGACCCAAACACATCCGAACCAAATGCATTTTTTGCGGTTTCGGTTTGGTTTAGTTCAGTTTGTAGTTTTCTATTGGGTTGGTTTGGTTTTAAACACCCCTAATAGAATTGACACTTTGTATTATAGTGGAAATCATTATTTTTTGACAATTAACATCCCAATACAATATAAACGTCATTATTTTGTTGTTATAAAATATTTCGTATATAAAGTATTTCATGGCTATAAAATATTGTTATATGACATACTTCATGGACATAAATTAGCTACAAAAATTATGTCATTTTCTTTATGCAATTCGTTGACAATCTTATAAAACAAATCCATGGCATAATTGTGTTTTAGCAAAATCTTCATATTGAATTCATTCTTAACTCAAGTCTCATATTGAATAGTTAGTTACAATAGTTAATTGTTCATCACTATTTTTGTTTATTACATGTTTAATTTTTCCAATTTTTATTCAAAATTATCTTCAAAATCAGTTAGGTAAACAATTTATTTATTTTACATTAACCAAACTAACCAATCCATTCATAGGGATGCAACTTTGATGGATTCTTCCTAAAACACCAGCTACTTACAGCCATCACAACAATCCACATATCCATGAAACATCTATTTTATGCAGTAGCCACAACAATCAATGTTCCAACAACCATAACATAATGCCTTACTAACAACATAATATTTCTGAATTGTTAACAACAAGTTGTGTTATTTGTACATCAAAACCATATCATAAAAATTCCTTACCAACAATCCCATGTTTCTATATTATTTACAGTAAATTGTGCTCTTTTATAATATCGCAAATACATGTCATATATGGCAACAAGTCCATTGATACAAAAATTTAAACACAACCATTACATTTGTTCATTCAAAGTTGCATACACTAATTTTAAACCAAAACAACCAAAACGGTCCACATATTACACCTTTATATCTGAAATGTCATTCCAACTGGATCAATCCTTATCAACTAACACTGATAAACAGCTTGCAGAAGAGTACTCAATGGAGATTTCAACAAATTGCATTTACCCAAACATCGTGCTTCTGCAAATTCGCACCAACCTTTGCAAATATACATATCAATCTTATTCGCAACATTACGAATCTTTAACTTGCATGCATATTTCTTGCCCATATCAGTATCATGGATTGTAATTTAACTTTGTGGCTCTGTAAAATACTGCTTTATACATAAAAAAATGTATGTTTACTAAACCATTTTAGATACATCATTTATATGTATAGATTATGTAATCTACAACTTACAAACACGTTTTTCCTGACTTTTCTTGCATCATTGACCCGTCTGGTCCATTTCCACACATTTCGGAGACGGGAATTACCAACTTCGGAATCTTCTAACAACCTCTTTGCCGCACTACATTTTCATAAGATGCAACATACTAATAATTCGTTAACAGTGATCGGTTTCAATGTTTTTATTTTTTTTAAACAGTCAATAAATTTGAACAACAAAAACACTAAATACTACTTCAATTATGCGTTTCGGTACATCGTAATTATAGAAACTAAAACACTTTACCTTGGAGTGTCAGATGATATTGATATGTGAGAATGAACGGGGCTTGCAATCTTTTTCCCTTTATCTGTCTCAGCATCAGCACTTTGAGTACACTCCTTGGCAAGTTCCTTTAGTCCAACATCATGTTTACTTCCTTCATCAGCCGATGCCGACACATTCCCTTTGAATGGGTCTGCAACAACATCTTAGGTGTCCTGCTTAGCATCTTCCTTGGCTTCAAGTTCATTTTTACCTCCCACATCACACGCTCCCAACACCTCTACACAAAATTCTTCATAAGTAAATATTTTTCTGATCTTTTTTTTCGGAGCAAAAGCTCTTCCTCATGATCCAGATAACAATGGTATAACTGTTGACGCTCATTTTCGTCAAAAATGTCGTTGCTTCAGTTTTTCAGATATATAACAAATAACAACATGCAACACACATTGTTTATACACCATGCATGCCGCTAACAACCTGTATTGATTCTCTCTACCTCTACGATTAACTAAAATATTTAACGAATCTTTAAGAATCCTTATCAATTTGTAGCAGTTTTTAAGATTTCACAGTCAGAACAAATGTTTTTCTGGATTCATAATTCTTACTCGGTAACACGCACGACTTTCTCCGTTGAGCTCATCTTCACCGCCAACTGAGAAAGATTGTCTTCGTATGAAGCATTTTTGTTTGGAAGATGAACCTGCTATTGTTATTTTGACTTCTCTGCTTCTTGGATAACTATTCGTTACAAATGCCAAAGCCCTTTCAAATTCTATTATGATCTCCCATAGTATACCATATGTGTTGGGGTGTTTACACGTGTAATAATTTTTGCTTTTAAATGTGTTTAAATTAGTTACTCAATAAATATTAGTTCTATTATTTTGATACTTTTTGTGCTTTATTTAATCTATAATAAAATGACTCAATTATATTTTTGGAATTGTATTTTTTAAGTACTGAATAATTTTTTAAATAACTTATAAAAAATAAAACAAATTTTAATTTTTAGATATCTAATTTTTTTTTGTATTATCTATATAAATAATTGTTTTATAGTAATAGAATAAATTGTTTTAACTAATACAATATATATATATATATATATATATATATATATATATATATATATATATATATATATATATATATATATATATATATATATATATATATATATATATATATATATATATATATATATATATATATATATATATATATATATATATTAACAATTAAAACTCTATCATTTTAAATTATAAATTATAAATAAGTCTAAAATATTTTTTTCTCATAAATTTAAACTCGGGTTTCGCACGAGTATACACACTAGTTATTATTATTATTATTATTATTATTATTATTATTATTATTATTATTATTATTATTATTATTATTATTATTATTATTATTATTATTATTAATTTCTTCTAATTAAATAAATTAAATTAAATTTTTGACAATTGATCACACTATGTACACTTAATCGAGGTTTCGCTCCTTATTAAACATGACGAATCCAACTGTTGCAAACTCTCAAGTAGGCAAAATTTAAAAATAGCGGCGCAACTTAGGTTAATAACGATGCGATTTTACGGTTTCTAGATTTTTCAATATAATGTAATTGTGTAAGTATTCTAAATTTTCATGAGAAAAAAACATATTTTAAAGCAAGGAAATAGAAGAAACGGAATCCGTTATTTAGGAATTATTCCTAATCGTTCTAAGTTTAATTTCTTGTTTTTATTTGTAATAGTCATGAATCTTTTATGGAAGAGTGTCTAGTTTCCCGAAATTAAATTCCCCTTGATGAATTTTCCCAATAGTGTGAACTATATGATCCACTAAATTTTGTTCTCCGTAAGTTCATATTCTCTTATAATTATTCAATTTTGTTTGTGTTTAGTGTTTTTCTTTCATCTATAGAATTGGTAGAAATGATCCATGTAGCAATGAAAACTAACCGTAAATTTGCACACTAGAGATATTTTATGTGCGATAAACATTCTAGGGTTTCATCAGGATCATTGAGGTAATTGCAATAACAAAGACAATTACTTAGCGACAGAGCCGGCCATTGGGCCAAGTCGGTAAAGATAGAGTTTTAGGCTCCTAAATATATTTTTAGAATCAAAGATATTAAGGTCTAAAAATAAGTCTCAATTAATTAATTTAAATTAACTTAATAATTTTAATAAATTTGTTTACCAGTCAGACACGTAAAGTTGTCATTACTTTTTCAATTTTATACTTTTTTGACTCTTTCTCTTCTAATCCTAATGTTCTAAAATAATTAATATTAATTGATTTAATATTTTTACAAATCTCATTGTTCCAATAATAACTGATTTTTCTTCTTCTTTCAATATCATACACTCAAACTGCAATTGAATATTTTCTACAGAGGCAAACATCATTTTCTCCTATTCTAATTTATTGAGTTCTTTCTAATTCTCTATCTTCAATCAATCATCGATTTATTTTTTTTATTGACGGAAAATAAGCGGTTCTTTCTTCTATTCTGTTTTTGTCGACAAACAGGTTCTATTTTCTTTGTTACTACTTGTTTTGTTTATTTTATATTTTTTATTCTCTTTTATTTCTTTAGTTTTATTTTAGTTTGTTTATTTTATTTCAGTTATTTTATTATGTTTGTTTATTTTAGTCTTATTTAGAGTTTTATTTTAATTGTTTATTTTATTTATTTACTTTCAAGATTTGATTGAATTGTTCATTTGTTTTAAAATATATAAATGTCGACTCGAAAATATGAATCAGGCTATTCGAAACTCAAGAAAAAGAAAAGAGTTGAAGCTTTGATTGAATCACAAAAAGAGGTTTTAGACAAATTTGTTAAGACAAACAAAAAAAGTGAAATCGAAAATAATAGTGATTGTTCGCTGAATGAACAAGTTAATAATGTAAACCATGATGAAAATGAAAATCGAGAAGAGGTAGTTGATGAACAAGTTAACAATATATATGCTAATGAAAATAGAGAAGGAATAACGGGTGATAATGAAATTATAGTATCGGTTAATAGGCAAGATAATATTGATTCTGACACTAACAATGAAGATAGAGAAAAGTGATCTAACCTGATCAGACTTGGACCGTCACGGCTGGCTCCGAGCTGAAAGTTTGAACGAGGTGGGGGGGTACCTGCAAGACACTCCGATGCTGAAGTAAGTAAGAGCACGAGTAGGCAATAGTAAGTATGGGTAGAATGATGAATACCTGACCCTCTGGAAACAGAGGGTATTTATAGCCCCCAGCGCTGGGCCAAGGTTCCTTCATTGGGCCGGGCAGGTTTGGCCCAATAGAGGAACTGCCAGGTTCTACGTGCGTAGTGGGACCCGCACGTGGTCCCCTCCCTGGATGTTCTGCGTGAAGTGCGGGCGGACAGAGACGCGGTCTTTTCGGGGTCTCGTTGAGAGTGCAGTGGACTGAGTCTGCCCTATGAGGGGCACTCGAGGTGAGGTCGAGCTGGGCAGCAGGAGGTCGAGCAAGTAGTCTCAGGGAGCACGTCGGGCACGACTGTGACCCTTTGGTCGGCGTGGCCCTCAGCAAGTCCGTTTGGATTGGGCCTTATCAATGCTATTGGGCCTGTCGGGCCCAGTCCAGAACAGGAGCCCCCCAAGTCGTGGTTCCTCGGGCTAGGAGCCATGGCTTGATCTTAGGTTTCTTCCGTTTCGAGGCCTCGTGCCCGGGTCAGAGACGCCGCTCCTCGTGGGGTGCTCCTCGCGGAGAGCGCTCGGGGATTCCTCAACGGCGCGTCTGTCGAGCGCGCGAGGTATCTTTTGGGAATTGTGCCGTCACCCTATGAGGATAGGGTCATCATTGCCTTGGGAGTCGTGCGTTGAGGAGAGAAACTTTGTGGTTGCCCGAGGTGATGTTTGGTATTCCACGTCATCACTATAAATAGGATCCTTGGGCCCCATAACGCGTTACTACTCTTCGCGCTTCTGTTGCTGTTGTTCTTCCAGATTTTCATAGCATAGATGCGATCTCCGTCACAGATTCTTTTCCTCCGTTGCCGAATCCACTCCTTGATTCCAAGTAAGTGACTTATCTTCTTTGTTTTCCTGTTGTGATGCATGATTTTCATCGTTGTAGACGTTTTAGGGACTGTGCGCGTGGGACTAGCCCGGTAAATTCATGTTTAGCTCGGCAAATTCATGCTTAGGACCGGCAAACACATGCTCGTGGCCGGTAGATACATGGTTTAGGTTATAATCTGCAGTGCTGCCCGGGGTCTTCATGATCCAGGGCGCCTGATTCATGATCGTGCCCGGTATGTTCATGGCTCTGGCTGTAGGTTTTATGATGTTGCTCGCCATGTTCATACCTTGGGTCGGCATATTCGTGAGTGATCGCGTTGTCGGTTTGCTTAGGCGGCTTGGAGAAGGTCCTGTTGAGTTATCTGGACGTCGGGGAGGCGACTGCTATTTTGTTTCAAACTAACTTTATGGTCGCGCGTGGAGCGACGTGGTTTGTCGCACACTACATCTGGTCCGTTACGTCGAGCGTATGGTTTCGTGCCCAATTGACTGGTTTCCCGTGCTCTGCAGGTAACCATGGCGGACGAGCCGTGCTCTTCTGGACGCCCCAAAAGGGAGGAACAAAGTGCCGATGAGGCGGTGAGTTTGATCGACACTGTCGAAGACCCTCTGTTGGACTGGGTGGGCGTCGAGCCTAGAGGAATCGCCTCGATCTGTAGCCGGCGTAACCGAAAGCCATATGTTGTCCTTGAGGCGAGCCACAGTCAGCCTGATTTTCAAAAGAATTTCGTCGTTACGCGACCGACCTCCACTGCTCGGATTTGCTCGGTGTACCCCGAGTACAGTTTCCCCATGTACGAGATTGCATTCAAAGACCTTGGGCTGCAGCTGCCCTTCAGCGAATTTCAGGCCGGGGTCTTCGCTCATCTAGGGCTGGCCCCGTCGCAGCTACACCCGAATTCTCTCGCCTTTATCCGGGCGTTTGAGCTGACATGTCGCTTTCTGAGGGTTGGGGCGACTATACCTCTCTTCTTCAGAATCTTTCATTTGCAGCGCCAGTCCCGGGGAGGGAAGCACAGCTGGGTCTCCCTGAAGCAGTCGAAGAGACTATTCAAGATGTATATGGACTCCGTGCAGGGTTTTAAAGACAAGTGGTATGTCGTGAGGCCGGTTACCACGGCCGCTTTAGAATCCCTGTACGAGGAGGAAGCGCCGATGAGCGACGATGACGGGGAGGCGATTTTAGACAACAACGGGTATCCCGTGATGGCACGCACGGCCAAGTTCCCCGTGCATTGGATGTTCAGGCATTATGAGCACGGTACTGGATACTATCATACCTCTGCGGGCGACATGTGTTCCGAGGATGAGAAGGCGTACGACACTCTTTGTCGGTTCGTCGACAGCTTCCACCCCGCCAGATGGTCGACGAGGAAGGGGGAAGATGTCTTGGACGAGGAGGGTTATCCGACATTCGAGGCCTGACCGATCGACACTAAGGCACTCGTGGAGTGCCAGTCATTCGGACAGGCTGCTCGTCTGCTAGGTCGTTTATTACTTTGAATTTTGCTTGCTATTTGTCTGCTTATTTGTGCCCGGCCTTCTCTCGATGGCCAGAGTCACCTAAGTGTTGCACTCGAGGGGAGAGACTTCCCTTTGACCCTTTTAGATGGCCCGTCATTCTTGACGACTTGTCGGGCAGATGGAGCGGAGTTGCTCAGTCGGGCGCGTAGCCCGGTAGGGACTATTTGCCCTTGGTGTGAACTGCCCATCGCGAGCTGGGTGTTCTTCCTTACAGGTACTACGACGGTGGAGCTCGGTGTAGTTGTCCACGTCGGGCACTATCGATTGGTCTCGTTTACTGAGCGATATTGTGCGATTTAGCCGTAGGTCGGGCTTGTACCTCAGCCTCTATACGGAGTCTGACGTTTTTTCCTCGTTGACCGAGCGCGGGTGCCGATGGTCGAGGGTCCTAGGTGTTGGTAGTTTTTAACTATAGTATTACTTTAGCTTAGCAGCGTTCCAGGGTCGTGGTAATGGCTCTCCGTCTAATTGCTCGAGATAGTACGCCCCGGTACCAGTGGTGTCGTGGACGCGATAAGGTCCTTCCCAGTTCGCGGCCAGCTTCCCTTCGCGGGAATCCTTCTGGTTCCTACGTAATACCAGGATGCCGATTTCGAACTCGCGCTTGATGACCTTGTCGTTGTGGCGTAGAGACACTTGTTGTTTTAGGGTGGCTTCGCGTAGGGCTGCACCAGATCGGATTTCCTCGACTAGGTCGAGTTCGTCCCTTAGTGCCTCGTCGTTCATTTCTTCGTTGAGGGGGTTCTCTGTTCGTCTGGAAGGTTCCATGATTTCAACTGGGATAACGGCCTCGGTGCCATATGTCAATCGAAATGGGGTCTCGCCCGTCGTTGAGTGGGGCGTGGTGCGGTAAGCCCATAGGACGCTGTGAAGTTCCTCGACCCATCCCCTCTTCGCTTCGCCGAGTCTGCACTTGAGTCCCCGGAGGATGACTCTGTTCGCGGCTTCGGCTTGCCCGTTGGTTTGAGGGTGCTCGACCGACGTGAAATGTTGTTTTGTTCCTAGTTTGGTGACGAAGCCTTGGAACCCGTGGTCGGTGAATTGGGTACCGTTGTCGGTCACCAGCGCCCTCGGAATTCCGAATCTGGCGAGGATGTTTCTTTTGTAGAAACGGAGGATATTGTGCGAGGTGATCTTTGTGAGAGTCTCGGCCTCGATCCATTTCGTGAAGTAATCCACGGCGTGTTTACCTTGGGTTTTGGTAAACAACCGCTGATCCTCCAAATGGTTACTTATTTGGTTACTCGCAGGATCGATCAGATTGATCCTATGGACATAGGTTGATTTTGAAGTTTGATTAAGGTGGATAAGGCTTTAAATAAAAGGTTTCAAGTAAATTGCATAAAGGAAAGGCTTGGTAAAATAAACAAGGCTTTAAAGTAAAGGTTCGACAGGAATTTAAAAGAGAAAAGCAAGTAAAATGCTGGAAAAGTAAATGACTTTAATTGATAAAATTGGTGTTTCACACATACATTTCTCAACAATTCTTTCGCTCACACTGGGTACTTGAATCTAAATGAGTGACTATGTATATAATTGTGAACACACCCGCGAGAAACTACATGTCTACTCCTATTTATACTAAAACATTCCAAGTAACCGTCGGGCAGTTACACTGCTTCGAGATCAAGCCACTTGGCACGTTCTCCATGCTCGACGCTCCAGATCCTTGCACGTTTGCACGTAGTAACTGCTGGAAACCGTTTTCCCTCCAAAGCTTTGAATTTCAAACTGCTCCACTCTGGACCATCGAACACTTTCATCAAGAGACGTCTTCGACGAAAACTCCTTCGACGTCGAAGGCAATCAGCCTTCTTCCTTGGAAGAAATCTTCTAAGTATTTTGTCATCTTTCGACGGGCACTTCGACAGGCTTAGCCAGTCGAAAGCATCTTTCAGCTTTTAATGGCTG
Source organism: Vicia faba (assembly GCA_948472305.1). Lineage (NCBI taxonomy): Eukaryota > Viridiplantae > Streptophyta > Magnoliopsida > Fabales > Fabaceae > Vicia > Vicia faba. Next base: position 1,011,002,290 of record OX451738.1, read on the forward strand.
ACATCAATCAAAACAAAGGTGTCGAATTTAGGAGCCAACAAATTGCCCCCCAAGAATGCCTTATTTCGACTCTGAAAGAAAAAGGCATTCTTTGAAAACGCCATTCGACACCTGTCTTTCCACGCTTAGTCACAAGTTAACTTGTGCACTTTTTGTTGCTTTTTACCAACTATTGGCAATCCCAAGAAACCATCATTGATTTGATCCTAGGACGTCACTTTCAGTACGGCGTGCAGTACCAAACGTCACTTCCGAATTTGTCATTATGACAATTCTCAAAAACGAGGACGCACGCTGCGTCTCTCTGTTTCTGCAGAAATGGCCAAAACAACAGGATGCTGCCACGCGTCCCACTAATTCATGCAGCATTAAATGACATTTAATGTCCTCGTTATTGGAGATTTTTCCCACTACTATAAATAGTAGTGAATATCCCATTGTGGGACTTTTTACGCAAACTAGCCTTCAAACTTCCTTGCTTTCGTACAAGCTTGCTCTCTTTGCAGAAAACTTTTCCTCTTTCACTTCATCTTCATCCCCAACAATGGCCTCTGCTTCTACTGCCCCCAAGGCTAACGCACCAACTGAACAACATGTTAAACCCAAGGTCTTTGTTACTGCTCCGGTAGTAAACTCTACAGGGAAACGAAGGGTTCCGGAACCCTCTGACATCTCCGTTCGCGATGCTTACTCGCGCCACTTGATGATCCCGGTTGGATACTCCAACCAAATCTTCGCAATGTCTGGCCCCATGAATCCAAGCATCTCTGAAGCTCTGAAGATCAAGAGCTACTTCCCAATCGTCGAGAAACTCAAACCAGTAGCATGCGCCAAGAAGGACGCAGAAGACAACGAAGATCCTACACGCGAAAAAATCGACCTCCGCTTCTTCAACAGAAGTGTTAGGGTCTTCAGGTCTTGCCCTAATCTGACCTCCGACTATGTTGCTTGGCTAACAAAGTTGGAGAAACATCAAACTCCAGTCTGGAAGGAAATGGGAATCTTCGACCTAGTGATGCTGTCGAAGACAGGCTTAAACTACTCCCCAGAGATGCTTATAGCTTCGCTGTTGTTCTGGGATTACTCTCACTTCACTTTTCACCTTCCATGTGGGATGTTAACCCCCACACTCTTCGACGTAGCAGCTATTACTGGCCTTCGACCAACCGGAGATTACTTCGACCCGGAGGAGATGTCGGAGGACCAAATTGGCTTCTCTGAGACCAAGCCAACATACACCACCTTTATCAACCATTATCACGACAGGTCGACAGACGCGGTGTCGGATGTCGAACACATAGCGTTTTTAGCCTTATGGCTAACTCGCTTTGTGTTTTGCTCGAAGTCTCTACAAGTGACCAAAAAAATGGTCACTCTTGCCACCCAACTACATCACCGCCAAAACATCTGTTTGGCAGAACTAATTCTGGCCAGTCTTTATGACTCGATCAGCAATGGGGTCACTCTTCTGAAACATATCGAAGATAGGGCCAGTTTGCTACTCGCTGGGCCTTTCTGGCTACTTCAACTGTGGCTCAACGCCACTTTCGAATCTTTCTTACCCAAGAAGATTCAGATAAATGAACAAGCCCCAGCGATAGCTAATAGACGTATCGAAGGAATTAGGCTGGCTCTGCTGACACCTGTGGAAGATGGGCTGGAGTTTCAACAAACCTTCACTAACTTCGTTCTGATGTTCGCTCGAAGGAAGGAATTTGTTTCAACTATGGCTCCATTTGCTCAACGGAGGGTGGGGCTAGCATGGTTCACAAGGCCACATCTAAAGGAATTGAGTGGTCCCAATGTCGATGAGCACACCGTACTTTGGGAGGCGTTCCTGACACCCAGGATCATGCCTCTTCGATTTAAGAGTTCTAAGACTCATTTGAGTCTGCTTGCCTATCAACCAAATCTGGTATCTCGCCAGTTTGGTATCATCCAAACCCTGCCTTCTCCTATTTTTCAAAGAGAGAAGTCAATGTTGTACTTCTGCAACGATTATACAGAAGAAGCTGCCATCAAGCATATCGGAAGATATGCTGGTCGAACAATCCTCTCGCTGTTTGATTACCAGCTTAATTTCCTTTGCTCACCATCTTTCGAGGAATGGTGGAGAAGCTATTATGCTGAGTACTTCTTCGACGAGAAGGACTTCATGGCTGAGTTGCAGAAGTCTTTTGTCCTTGTGTTGGACAAAGTAAAAAAATGTAAGTTCATGCTCTCACATTACTTTTTGTCTTTCTCTTCGACTGCTAGCCTGTTAACCTTTTCTTTTGCTTTCAGTTGTTCGAAAGCCTCTAGCCAAGAAGGCTACAGAAGGCCCACAAGGAGGAGTCCCTTCAACAAAACCTCCACCGCCGGCGAAGACTATAGCGCCGGCGAAGACAACAGGCAACCAACAGGGGGAAGGCTCTTCGAGGAGGCCTCCTGCATCGGTAACCAGATTTTCTTCATTTTTCTTCTGGCTTTCGATTTTGATTTTCGATGCAATTACTTAATCGAATTCCTGTTGGTTTTCTAGGCCCCTTCGCCCAAGAAACGGGCAGCATTGGTGGTCGAATCTGGGAGTGATGACGAAAGTGATTCCCCTCCTGCTCCCTTAAAGAGGCGAAAGTTAACGAAGGACGCTTCTGTTCCTGCTCCTGCTCCTGAAGGTCGAACCGTCAGAATAAAGGTCGCTGTGAGAAAGCCTAGGCCACCTGCAGTGATTATCGAGGAGCCAACTGAGGAGGAACTGAACGCTCTTCTTACCAAGCCTGTCGAAAGTGACAATTCCAGCCCTGGGGCTGAAGTTAATCCACAGGTAATCCCTTAGACCTTTGTTATAACTTAGGCATAGATACCCGTATTCGATTGTGTCTCTTTCGACATCTGAAAATTTGTCTTCTTTCTCTTTTTCAGGACACTACTGAAAGTTCTCCACCAAGGACTTCAGAAACTCTAGAATCTGCTGACCTTAGCAGGCCTCAGGAAAAAGATTTGGGCAATGACGAAGCCCATACTGAGAATGAGGCCAATGCTGAAACAGTGGAGAAGACAACAGAAGAGCCTATGGTGGAGGAAACACAGCCAGAAACGGTTCATGTGGTGGACTTGTCGTCAGAAGAGAATCCTGAAGGAAGAGACCAAGGCAATGGCGAAGAGAATCAAGATGCTGTTGACGAAGAGCACCAAGGTGGTACTGGCGAAGGACACCAAGGTGACGCTAGAGAAGAGCCACACAATGACGCTGGCGAAGAACCCCAGGGTGATGCTAACGAAGAATCACAAGTCGACGCTGGTACCCGCCTCAGTCCAAGTCGAAGAGCAACCAATCGAGGCACTCAGCAATCAACAGCCTCAAGCCCAAGATAATATTGTGGCAAGGGTTACCTCCTCAAAGCACAGGTCAAAAGAGGACTTGGAAATCTTGAAACAAACTGACCCTGTCAGCTACCTCAATGCAATCATCGAGAGTAAGAGTTCTTCTGACACTAGTCAGGAAATTCCTACCCTGTCGGGGAAGTCTACTGAAACTTCTCCTCTTGATGATGCGTTGGCGAAGGTTAAGGCCCAGTTCTTCAAGAGGGATTTGATGAAGACTTTAGAGGGGGACCCCACTGCTCCATCATGCTTAAAGGAGGTCTTAAATGCTGTTGACTTCGAAGCTGTAGCCCCAGAAATCTCAGACTTGATCATGGAATTACATTCTATGATTGATCAAGTTTCAGCGGATTACAGGCGCCAACGAGGTTTTAACAGTCAGCTCGAAGTGCTGCATGGCAAAAGCTCATCTGCGTGGACCGCTGTCTCAGATTCGACTTCTCGAATTGCCGAGTTGTCGAAACAAAAAGCGTCTGCACAGGAAAGAGTCGATGCCATTGAGCGAGAGAATGTCTCCTTCCGAGCACAAATCGCAGAGATAGAGGCGAAGATAAACGCCAACACTGTACTCCAGGAGGAAATTCTTTCGACCATCTCAGACACTGAGAGCCAGACTGAGATCAAGCAAGGCCTGGAATTTGCTGAGAGGGCCCAAAGCCTCGACGCTCAAATTGCCAAGCTAGTGCAGGAAAACTCTTGGTGCAAAAAGAGGTTGGAGCTGCAGTATGCCAAGTATCTTCGACTCAAGAATTCTCTTACCTTTTGATTGATTCTCTTTTGTAACCATGTTCTGTAATCGTTTTCGACAACAATTGCCATCTTGGCTGAAATTAATAAAAATTTCCATTTTGGCATTTTTTATGGTTAATTTAGTTTGTTCTTTTATTATTTTATTTTTATCTCTTGAAGTATAGGCTTATATTTTTTCAAATATTTACCATTTACTCTCAAGAGCCTTTTATCTCCACTTATCTCTTCGACTTCATAGGCTCCACCAGAAAAAGTTTGGATAACTCTGAAGGGTCCTTCCCATTTGGGTGACCATTTCCCCATGCTTTGATCCCGTCGATCCATGGGAAGAATTACCTTCCAAACTAGTTCTTCAGGCAAAAATACCTTAGGTTTTACCTTTCTATTATAAGAGTCTTCTACTCTTTTCTTCTGAAGCCTGAGTAAGTCGAGAGCGTGTAATCTCTCTTCGTCTAAATCCACCAGTTCATCTAACATCATATTCCAATAAACCTCAGAAGGAATATCATAATGCCTCTGAACTCTTGCAGATTGAAGACAAATTTCTGCTGGCAATACTGCATCATGGCCAAAAGTTAGCCTATATGGTGTTGTACCAGTGGCTTCTTTTGGGGACGTTCGACAAGCCCATAAAATCTGGTCTAACGTCTTATGCCAATTCTTTGGATTCTTCCCAACATGTTTCTTTATCAAGCCAATCACCACTTTGTTAGCTGCTTCGACTTGACCATTCGCCTGTGCATAGTAAGGCGTGGATGTTAGGAGTTTGAAACCTGTTTCCTGAGAAAATTCCTGCATCTTTCGACCAGTGAAAACTGACCCTTGATCAGTTGTTATTGTCTCAGGGATTCCATACCTAAATATAATGTTCTTTTGAATGAATTCAATGACATTTTCTTGGTATACATTGACTAAAGGGACAGCTTCGATCCATTTAGTAAAATAATCAATGCCTACCAATATGTATTTCTGACTCTTTGATGATGTTGGTCGAATCTCTCCAATGAGATCCAACGCCCATCCTCTAAAGGGCCAAGTCTTCACTATCGAGTGAAGTTCGCTTGCTGGGACATGCTGGATGCCTGTATGAACTTGACACTCTTGGCAACCTTTGGCGAACTCAACACAATCTTTCAGCATAGTGGGCCAATATAGTCCTTGTCGAAACAACAACCATTTCATCTTATGGCCTGCTTGGTGAGCCCCACATGCCCCAGCATGCGTAGTCGAAAGGGCTATGTATGCTTCAGTTTCACTTAAACATTTCAGCAACACCCCTTCAGGCGTCTTCTTGAATAACTCATTACCCATGAGCACAAAACTCAACGCCCTGTATTTTGTTTTTCGTTCTGTCGGAGCTCCTGGATTTTGAAGATAGTCCACAATGGGTTTCCTCCAATCTTGCTCTGACAAATTATCAATGAACGAAATCTCGAAGTTTGAGTGATCAGCATATCCTAGCCTCGTCGATTCCAAGTCTGATGGTGATAGACAAGTTGCTTTTATCTTCTCTCGAACTTCGATTGCTCTTTGTAGTTTCGTTTTTGAAATCTTATACCCAGATGCAATTTGTGCCAAGTCATTGGCTATTTGATTTTCGACTCTGGGTATGTGTCGAATATTGACACTTTCAAATTGTTTCAATAAACGATTTGCTATCACAAAGTACATAATGAGATTCTCTCTTATGCATTTATATTCCTTTGTAACTTGCTTGATGACTAACTCTGAGTCTCCCATTATTTCGACTCGAGTTGCCCCCAATTCCAACAATATCTCAAGGCCAGTAATTAGAGCTTCATACTCAGCCTCATTGTTCGAACAAGAACCTTCTATTTGGTACTTGAATGTTGTTGGAATTTTATCTGGAGAAATAATCAAGACTCCTACTCCCGTTCCATTTTTATGGCTGGAACCATCGAAGTAGAATTTCCAAGGTTCTATCTCCACATAATTAATATCCTCGACTTGAATTGAGTGGTCGACTATGAAGTCTGCAACCACTTGTCCTTTTACTGCCTTAAGAGGCATAAAGGTCAAGGAGTATTCAGTCAATGCTAATGCCCACTTGCCAATTCGACTATGCAAGATAGGTTTCGACAACATATATTTGAAAACATCAAAATGAGACGAAACATAAACATCAACTGGTTTTATATATTGCTTGAGTTTTGTACAAGAGAAATACAGACATAGACACAATTTTTCAACTTCGCTATATCTAGTTTCTGCATCATTCAAAACTCGACTGAGATAATAAATGGGTCTTTCGACTCCATTCTCATCCTCTTGGGCTAACATACTTCCCAGAGTTTTGTCAGATGCAGCTATGTACAATCTCATACTCCTATTGCTACAAGGAGGCACCAAAATAGGTGGCTTAGTGAGGTACCCTTTGATTTTGTCAAAGGCTTCTTGCTGCTCTTGCCCCCATTCGAACCCCTCTTTATTCAGTCGAAGTAAGGGTGAAAAGGCCTGAGCTTTCCCACTTAGGTTAGATATAAACCTTCTCAAGAAATTTATCTTGCCTAAGAGAGATTGCAATTCCTTCTTATTCGATGGCGCTTTCGCTTCCAAAATTGCCTTCGTCTTGTTCTGATTGATTTCGATTCCTTTCTTGTGGACAACGAAGCCCAAGAAATCTCCAGCTTTCACACAGAACGCACACTTCAAAGGGTTCATCTTCAGACCATGTTCTCTCATTCTTTCGAATGATTGTCGAAGGTGGTCAATGTGACTCTTCCTGGAAACAGATTTTATAACAATATCATCAATATAAACTTGCATAAAAGTGTTAATAAAATCATGGAAGATAGTATTCATTGCTCGCTGGTACGTTGCCCCAGCGTTCTTCAGGCCAAAAGGCATCACTACCCATTCGTAAGTGCCTAAGGCCCCAGGGCATCGAAAAGCTGTTTTCGACACATCCTCTTCAGCAATGAATATTTGATTATATCCTGAATAACCATCGAGCATACTCAGGTACTCGTAGCCAGCGGCAGAATCGACTAGCATTTCCGCCACAGGCATAGGATATTCATCTTTGGGGGTGGCAGCATTCAAATCTCTGAAATCTATGCACACCCTTAATGTGCCATTTTTCTTAATTACTGGCACAATATTTGCAATCCATTCGACATACCTTGTAACACGGATGAATTTGCATTTCAGAAGTCTTTCGACCTCCGTTTTGATCTTCGACAATATTTCTGGAGCGAAGCGTCTTGGATTTTGCTTGATTGGCTTCTTTCCAGGTTTGATTGGCAACTGAAGTTCTACCAATCCTCTGTCGAGACCAGGCATTTCGTCATAATCCCATGCAAAACAGTCTTTAAACTCTTTCAGCAATTGGATTACTTCCAACCTAAGTTCTGGATCAATTTTGGCGCTGATGTAAGTTGGCCTTTTCTCTGATCCTTCGCCTAAGTTGATTTCTTCTAAAGGGTCTTGTGCTAACATCTTAATGTTGTTCGCCAAGGGATCCTTTTCGAAGCCCAAAGGCTCATCGTCATAGATGGCGTCGAGCCTCTGTTCCTGCATTCCTTCTGGCATGATATCAGGAGGTTTTGGATCGAAATCCTTTCCTGGGCCAACAGCAGATATTTGTTGATCATTGGCCTGTGTGGCCATGTACTTTACTTCGGCTTCGAGAGCCGTTATCATCTTGGTTTCGGCCACATAAGCCGAAATTCGCTTCAGAGATTGTGACTCAGTCATTATCACTGAATTCACTTCCCCAACCAGTTGGTTGGATATCAGTTAGCCCACTGAAGTCTATGTGGGACAAGTCTTCTCTGTCCCATTGGAAACCATGCTCAGGATGCAGGTATAAGGAACAAAAGGTGTTTGGCGCTGGCGCCATGTCGAAGTCAGGTGTTGGACATGGCCCTATGTGAGCCAAGTTTTTGTCGAAATCTGTTACACCCAAGTGATTCACTTCGCCAAGGTAGTAACTTTGATCCGCCTCTATGTTTTCGACCATCCCATCTGGACGCCATAGCAGCAGTCTTTGATGCATCGATGAAGGCACAGCGCCAACACCATGAATCCACTCACGGCCTAACAAAAGGTTGTAGTTAGGTTTGGCCGATATGACCATGAACATTGTTGGTCGAAGGATCGACCCAACTTTGATATCTAGCTGGATCACTCCCATAGTGGTCCCAATGCCTCCCTCATAGTTGGACAGGACCATATTGTGAGGTTTGATTTCTTCATCCCTTTTGCCAATCTTCCTTAGCATCGAATGAGGGATAATATTGATAGTGGCCCCACAGTCGACCAATATTTTGTTCACAGTAGTCTCTTCGAGCTTAGCCCTTATGAACAAAGGCTTGAGGTGATTCTTCATCGCCTCTGTAGGTGGCTCGAAGAAGCCATTTTGTTCCTCTGTAGTGCCATTGTCCATGACAAAATAGCACACTGGCCTATGTTTGGCCATTTCTTGTTCCACCTCCCAGTCACTGGCTTCGACTTCTACCTATCGATTGAATTCCCTAGGTAGTACTGAAACAATATTCACCATTATATCCAGAGTATCGTCGGACTCAGCATCATCTTCGTCTTCGACTTCACTTTGGTTAGGCCAAACTAGCCTGTTGGTAACTGGTTCTCTCTCAAGAGGCTTTCTTTGTTTCATTTGAGGCACATTCGAACTAGTTTCTGCCTTAGGTTCGTTGGCAGCCTCCCTTTCAGCTTTTCGCCTCCTTTGATATCTCCTCCACTGAGATCGAGACATAGGATTTTTACCCTTGTAGTTGCTGGACACTTGAGCAACCTTAGGTGCAGCAACTTGAGGCTCTTTCTTTTGAGTCAGAGAGGAACCTCTTGGCACATCGAAGGAATGCCATTTCTCTTCATTTGGCCTTTTTCGGCCAGATGTTTTGTACCAAGTGTCTACTGGTACATTTGTTGGAGGCCTAAAAGTCAACGGCCTCTTGTCTTGATTAGAACCCCTTCTGGGATCATGTCGAAGGTCAGCATTCTCCCTTCTCTTGTTCGCTGCTCTCACACCTTGAATGTGCTCAGCAGCTTTTTTATCAAAGATTGAACTGCATCTGGGACACAGCATCACCTCTGATTTCTTCTTCTGGCATCTTTGTAAAAAATCTGCCAAGTTTTCGTTTTCCCTAGGGAAAGCCGTTTTATTAGCCTGCTCTTGCCTTATGGCCTCTTCTGATGCTTTAGGATCAGAAAGTTCAACCATGTTGATATTCATTGTATCTTTGCTAGCAAGAGTTAGTTGCTTCATTTGTGTCTCCAGATTCTCCGTCTGGCCTTGAACAGTGGCCAAGTGGGAACTGGGCTTTGATCCAGTTTTTTGTGCTTCAGCAGTCTTCGACTTCGGGTCTTCGACCGCTTTCTGGACAGCCTCAATTGTCTTCCTGGATAAATTTCCAGAAAAACTGCCAAAGATTGGCATGTTGATGTGGTCCTTCGAGACTTCGACCATGGTAATGCCTGGCTTCTTCGACTGGATCCTGGTTGCCTCTATCATGTTCACCTCAGAGGGTTCTGCATAGTGGGCTTCAGCCTTCAGTGGATTGGAGTCGCCAGCCATGGGGGATTTGTCAGCAAACTTTAATCTCCCTTCCTCAATAGCGTCTTGCACAAGATTCCTGAAAAGAAAACATTGAGAAGTTTTATGGCCCAGAAAATTATGATATTTGCAAAAACCTCTCTTCTTTCTTTGATCAAGAGGAGGCACTTTTACCCCAGGGGGTACTATCATTTGGCCATCTTTAACTAGCAAGTCGAATATTTCATCACATTTTGTGATGTCAAAACTATAAGTCTTTTTTGGGAACCTATCGTTGGTCCTGTCTGGACCAATGGGATTTTTCCCATTTGAGGGGACTAACTGTTTACAAGAGTATGGAGGCCCTTGTTTTAGTTCTGCTAAATCGACTTCTCCTTCTTCGACAGCTAAAGTATCGTCGAAGGATTCTGGATCTTCGTCATCCATCTCAACGTACGCTATTCGCTCTCTCTTGTGAGTTTTCGTTGCCTTAGCTTTTTCAGCTTTGAGGCGTTCGACTTGTCGAACTCTATCGGCCAGTTGGGCCATGTCTCTTAGGTACTGGGTGTCTAGCTTCTTCCTAATGGAATAATCTAAACCGCCTGCGGCTATTTCGACCAACTCATGTTCTGGCACTTGTGTAAAACATCTCGCCTTAAGCAACCTAAACCTATTCAGATATTCGTCTATAGGTTCAGTGAAACGTCTCTTCACACTAGCCAGTTCTTTCAGGCTTATCTTGGTTTGCCCCATGTAGAATTGTTCATGGAACAATCTTTCCAACTGGGTCCAATGATGGATCGAATTGGGGGGAAGAGTTGTAAACCAAGTAAAAGCGTTCTTGGTTAAAGAGCTTGGGAAGTATTTGATCCTTAGGTTTTCATTATTTGAAATGTCTCCTGCTTCGATCAAATACCTCGCAACATGTTCGACAGTAGATTCTGTCGTGTCCCCAGAGAACTTAGTAAATTTGGGGACTTTGCTTCTAGGAGGTAAGTCAGTTTGTAACACATATTCTGACAATGGAGATGTAAAGTTGGGCCTTCGAAAGCCCATGTTCATCCCATTCTGAGTCATGATTCTTTCGATCATGGTTGCCAGATTGTTTTCCAAACCCATGTTTTGGTATTGGATATGCTGAACCACTTCGTCAGCATTTTGGTTTCGGTTAACTAACCTTACCTCTGGGGCTATTACCCTAGGCTCTTCGACAGGTTGTTCCAACCGTGCCCTAAGGTTTTCTTCGACAGGCTGTTGGGCCTGGTTAATGGTGGTTTCTTCCTCTACAAATATCCCCTGATTTCCTCTTATTTGCGCCCTTTGGGGCTGTCGAATAGGTGGGGGTGCTCCAAAGAAGTCAGCCAGACGCGTCATTTGCGCTGTAACTTGCTGATTCGATTGAGTAGTATTTTGTATTAGAGGATTAAGCACTGTACTCAAAGTTTGTGCCAACATTTGCACCATATCATGGTTGCTTTCGTCCATCTGTTGCCTCAAGACTGCTGTCGAGGCATTTGTAAGGCCATGGGCTACTTGGGACGTTCCTCCTAAGAGTTGAGTCCTATTTCTATTCGCCATGCCTACTCCAGAGCCTTGGAGTGGCGAAGAAGCACTCACGAAAGGGTCTGAATAAGTGGACGCAGCATTCGTTAGGCTTGCCACTTCAGAAGTTGGCATACCATAGAATGGAATAAATCCTGGGGGAACCACAGGCCTTGTGCCTATATTTCCCCTTGGTGGGGGAGTTCCCAAAGGTATTCTGGGGCCTGTAAACGAAGTTATTGGCCCCGTGGTTGTGACTGACACTGCTGGTGTCGAACCAACATTCGTCGCTTCACTTACGGTCATATTAACCGTTGCTCCCACACTCGTTTGTGGGATTTCGTTATTGTTTGGCGGATTCGCCATCTCTTCCCTTCTTCTGGCAGTATTGTTATCGTTGGTGTATATTCTACCACTCCTCAATAACATACAACTCGAAAAGATGAGATTATTTTCAACAATCAACACACAGTCCCACCAGGTGTGCCAATTTGTTTACCTTGGGTTTTGGTAAACAACCGCTGATCCTCCAAATGGTTACTTATTTGGTTACTCGCAGGATCGATCAGATTGATCCTATGGACATAGGTTGATTTTGAAGTTTGATTAAGGTGGATAAGGCTTTAAATAAAAGGTTTCAAGTAAATTGCATAAAGGAAAGGCTTGGTAAAATAAACAAGGCTTTAAAGTAAAGGTTCGACAGGAATTTAAAAGAGAAAAGCAAGTAAAATGCTGGAAAAGTAAATGACTTTAATTGATAAAATTGGTGTTTCACACATACATTTCTCAACAATTCTTTCGCTCACACTGGGTACTTGAATCTAAATGAGTGACTATGTATATAATTGTGAACACACCCGCGAGAAACTACATGTCTACTCCTATTTATACTAAAACATTCCAAGTAACCGTCGGGCAGTTACACTGCTTCGAGATCAAGCCACTTGGCACGTTCTCCATGCTCGACGCTCCAGATCCTTGCACGTTTGCACGTAGTAACTGCTGGAAACCGTTTTCCCTCCAAAGCTTTGAATTTCAAACTGCTCCACTCTGGACCATCGAACACTTTCATCAAGAGACGTCTTCGACGAAAACTCCTTCGACGTCGAAGGCAATCAGCCTTCTTCCTTGGAAGAAATCTTCTAAGTATTTTGTCATCTTTCGACGGGCACTTCGACAGGCTTAGCCAGTCGAAAGCATCTTTCAGCTTTTAATGGCTGACATCAATCAAAACAAAGGTGTCGAATTTAGGAGCCAACACGGCGATGATGAGGAATTTGTTCTGATAGGTTCCTTGCACGAAGGGCCCGAGGATGTCCATACCCCACCTGGCGAATGGCCACGGGGACGACAGTATGCTCAGCTCGTGCGGAGGAGCGAGGTGCATGTCCCCGTGTTTCTGGCACTTGTCACATTTCTTGATGTGTTCCTTGGCATCCTGCTGCATCATCGTCCAGTAGTATCCCGCTCGAAGGGCTTTCCTTGCTAAGGATTTACCGCCCATGTGCTTGGCGTTGATCCCTTCGTGTATCTCCCGCAGTACTTCGGGGACTGCGGACTCGTCGATGCATTTTAGGAGGGGGATGGAGAATCCTCTGCGGTACAGTTTCTGCTCGAGAACCACGTAGGAACACGCTCGTCGCTTTGTGACGGTAGCTTCGGCCTGGTTCGATGGGAGTTCGCCTTTTGTCAGGAAATTGTAAACCGGGGTCATCCAGGACGTCGCATCCCCGATGGCATGGATCTCGACTGTATTCGAGGGTCGTTCGATACTTGGACGCGCTAGAGATTCCTGGATGACGGATTTGTTCCCGCCCTTCTTTCGTATGCTCGCGAGTTTGGACAATATGTCCGCCCTCGTGTTTTGCTCGCGGGGAACATGTGAAATTTCTGCTCGTACGAACTTTGTCATGTATTTTTTGACTAAGTTCAAATACTCGATGAGGTTGTCGTTTTTGGCCTGGTAGCTCCCCTGTACTTGAGAGGCGACGAGTTGGGAGTCGGTGTAGATCTGTACCTCGCGGGCTCCCAGGTTCTCGGCCAGTCTCAGTCCTGCGAGCAGGGCTTCGTATTCTGCCTGGTTGTTTGACGTCGGGAAGGAGAGAGCTAAGGAGTGCTCGATTACTACGCCTTCTTCGTTTTCTAGAAGGATTCCTGCGCCGCTTCCGGATGAGCTGGATGCTCCGTCGACGAAGATGGTCCACTTGTGTTCTTTCCCCGGGGAAGGGTCGTGAGTGGTCATTTCCGCAACAAAGTCGGCCAAGGCCTGTGCTTTCAGGGCTTTCCTACTTTCGTACTGAATGTCGAATTCGGAGAGTTCCAAGGACCATTTTAGCATTCTGCCCGCCATATCGGACCGACCCAGGAGTTGCCTCACCGGTTGGTCGGTTCGCACGATGATCGTGTGGGCCAAAAAGTAGTGTATGAGCCTCCTCGCCGCGTTGACGAGGGCCAGATCCACCTTTTCTATCTGCTGGTATCTGCTTTTGGGCCCCTGTAAGGCCTTGCTCGTGAAGTAGACGGGTTTCTGCCCGTCGGGGGTCTCGCGGACAAGAGTTGCACTGATGGCTTCGTTCGAAACGGCCAAGTACAAGTACAGCGGTTCTCCGTCGTCTGGTCGAGATAGCACGGGCGGCTGAGACAGACTTTGCTTTAGGTGGCGTAGTGCCTACTCGCATTCCTCATTCCATTCGAAGGCTGCTTCCTTTCGAAGGAGTTTGAAGAAGGGGAGGGCGTGCTGAGCGGATTTCGCGACGAAGCGGGACAGCGACGTGAGCACGTCGTTCATGATTTGTATCGACTTCTTCAACGTCAGTGTTGGGAGGTCGGAGAATGCCCGGCATTTGTCGGGGTTGGCTTCGATTCCCCGTTCTGTTAGATAGAATCCAAGGAATTTTCCTGCCTTAACCCCGAACGTACATTTCTCGGGGTTGAACCTCATTTTACACTGTCTTGCTTGGGCAAAGACTGTCTTGAGATGAGCTGCATGGTCGGTGTCTGCTCGGGACTTGACGATCATGTCGTCCATATATACCTCGAGCATGTCGCCAATCTGTTTGTGGAAAACTTTGTTCATCGTGCGCTGGTAAGTTGCCCCAGCATTTTTCAGTCCGAAGGGCATTACGTTGTAGTAATAGTTGCCAGAGTTGGTCATGAATGTTGTGCAGTGTTTGTCGCCCAGGGCCATCGGGATTTGGTTATAGCCCGAGTAGGCGTCCATGAACGACAAAGTTTTGTAACCGGCCGAGTTGTCGACCAGCATATCTATGTTAGGCAAGGGAAAAGCATCTTTCGGGCAAGCCCAGTTGAGATCAGTATAATCAACGCACATTCTCCATTTTCCATTATTCTTTTTCACGAGTACAACATTTGACAGCCATGTGGAATACCGGGCTTCAGAAATAAAATTTGCCTCTAGGAGGTCTTTTACAGCTTTTTCAGCAGCCTCCGTTTTTTCTGGAGACTGCCTACGCCTACATTGTACTACGGTCCTAGCGGCTGGATCAATGGCGAGGTGGTGACAGGCGACCTCAGGGTCGAGTCCGGGCATCTCCGCGACGCTCCAGGCGAACAGATCAGCATTCTCGCGCAAGCAGGCCTTGATTTGTTTTCTGGCCAAGTCGGGGAGATCTTTGCCAATCTTCACTCCCTTGGTCGGATCTGTGCCGAGGGGGACGAGCTCAAAATCCCCGTCTGGTATTGGTTGGAGTGGGATTTGCTCGCTGCTAGACGGTTCGTCCTGGTCGAAGCGGGTATCCAGAGCTATGGAATCGACCTATGGTGGAGCTTTCTGGACTTCTTCCTCGGGGGATGCTTTCCTGTCGGGCTCCTGTTTTGTCCTTTTGGCGGGTCTGGTCCCTATGTCGACGGTATCACGTCCCTTGGAAGCGGCGTTGAAGCACCTGCGAGCAGCGGCTAAGTCTCCTTGGATGGTGGCTACCCATGCCCTCCTGGTGTAGAACTTCATCTTCAGGTGGACGGTCGAGGGCACCGCTGTCAGTTCTGCCAGTGTCGGTCTCCCCAAGATGCAGTTGTATAGAGACGGGCAGTCAATGACGAGGAAATGGACTTTGACTTGTCTTGTGGTCGTTCCTTTGCCGAATGTAACCAGGAGCTCTACATATCCCCAAGGTTTGGAAGTCGAGCCGTTGAAGCCTTGTAGATCCGATCCCACATATGGAGAGAGATGTGAGTCATCCAGCTGTAGGGTTCGGAACAGTTGGCTGTACATCACGTCGACGGAACTCCCTTCGTCGACCAGGATGTGATGCACATCAAAATTGGCCATTCTTGCCCTTATCAGTAAGGGGATGACCGCGTTCGGGGCTCCGTCGGGGAGCTCTTCTAGGTAGAAGGTGATGGGCTCTGACCTGCCCTTCACCCTTTCGAACGTTACTGTTTGCGGGGGAGCCGCGTCGACCAGCTCGTCCAACTTCCTCTTAGCTGAATTGATGGTGAGGTCGTTGAACCTGCCCTCATTGATGACCATGGCAGAGGGAAAGTATTCCCACCTGCTGTGCGTTGTCAGCGGTTCCTGCAGATGCTCGGGAATGTCGAAGTCCTCGGGCCTGGTCACCGAGAAGGCGGTCTGGATAGGCACTGACTCGTCTGATGGTCGGGCGTCTTCTTCTGGCTCCTTGGCTTCATGGGCGTCACGACGAGGAGCTTCGTTTCGCCGGTACTGCGCGAGCCTCCCTCCCTTGATGAGGGTTTCAATGGCGTCCTTGAGGTGGACGCAGTCCTCCGTCAGATGACCATGACTCCTATGGTACTGACAATATTTATTTTTGTCCGCCCCGGGCTTGGCGGGAGCAGGTCGGGGACGCTTGACGTCGCCGTCCTTGAAGTATGTACTGGCACACTCCGCCAGAATACGCTCGCGGGAAGCTGTGAGCAGAGTGTACTCGGTGAAACAGCCCGAGGGTCCCCTTTGTTCCCGGACTTCCCAGGGTCTGTCTTCTTTCCTTTTCTCCCCGGTCCGTCGAGGAGGAAGTGCTTCCTGGCGCGAGCTATTGTTAGGCCCGCGGGTCCTGGAGTCTCGGGCCCTGTTGGCCGCTTCCCTCTCCTCGTAATCCATGTATGCCCGAGCTTTTTCGAGGAGGGCGTCGAAAGTCCTGGGCGGCTCAATACCCACGGCTTTCCTGAACTCTGTCCCGGGGAGGAGCCCCCTCTCCAACAGATATCTCTTCATGTGGTCCGCGCAGGGGACCTGTATCGCTTCTCGGTTGAAGCGGTTGATGAACTCCCTCAAGGTCTCATCCTGTCTTTGGATGATGGCCTCGAGAGCCGCCTCGGTCTTTGGATGGCGTCGAGAAGTGGTGAAGGAACTGATGAACTGGTTCTTCAGGTTCCGCCACGAGGTGATTGAGCCCGGGGCGAGTCCTTTGTACCAGTCCATGGCCGCCTTCCTGAGAGTCGTGGGGAAAAGACGGCACTTGATGGCCCCCCGACATTATGATAATGGAGCATAGCCTCGAACCCGTCAATGTGGTCGACCGGGTCCGCGACTCCATCGTACTCCTTCAGATGTGGGGGCTTCTCCATGCCCGGGGGGATGGGTGCATCCATGATGGCCTGCGACAGGGGACCGCGGGGGTCGTCCTCGTCGCTCCTCTCCAGAGACAGAGATGGGGACCTGTAGTATTGTCTGGCACGGCGGTCGTGGTCGTGCTGAGTCTCCCTCGAGCGTGATGCTCGTTGGTTGAATGTTACACGCCCGTCTCCGGCGTGCCTCTTGTCGTGCCTTGCCGGGTCGCGACTGGGTTCTCCGGCTGGGATGACGGGCTGTCTCTCCAAATAGGGTCGCATCTGCTTTGGCCGGGGAGATGGGCTTCGAGAGTTCTCCCTGTAGTGTCTCCGCGGGGGAGAAGGGTGTCGAGCTTCAGTCACTCGAGGAGAGGGAGTATGTGGTCTCCGATGCCTCCTCGGGGGTCTTCGCTCGTCTTCAAGCGCCTTTAATCTCTCTCCTTGGGCGAAGATGAGATAGTTCGTTTGATTAATTGCTGCGAACAGCGCTTGTGTTGTGGCATCCGCCCCGGAGGGGACGGGGACTTCCTGGAACCGGGCGGCTCTGTAATGAGCGAGAGCCGTCGGGTCTTCCTCGAGTGGTGGCGGGAGCGGGGAGGATGATGCGGTAGCCCCGTCCCTGTAGGAGGAAGTTCCGGAGGCGGTTGTTGCAGGAATGGAGTTGTGGCCGAGATTGCCGGCGTTGTCGAGATGTCCATTTTTGTCCGCCGTGCCGTTATTGGTGTCAGCGACACGGACGTTCTTCTCATCGCGAGCTGGATCAGCCATGACAGGTAGTTGAATTTGAGCTTTGGTCTTTTGAGTTGTTTGTAAGACGGGGAAGCTAGTTTCCCACAGACGGCGCCACTGATCTAACCTGATCAGACTTGGACCGTCACGGCTGGCTCCGAGCTGAAAGTTTGAACGAGGTGGGGGGGTACCTGCAAGACACTCCGATGCTGAAGTAAGTAAGAGCACGAGCAGGCAATAGTAAGTATGGGTAGAATGATGAATACCTGACCCTCTGGAAACAGAGGGTATTTATAGCCCCCAGCGCTGGGCCAAGGTTCCTTCATTGGGTCGGGCAGGTTTGGCCCAATGGAGGAACTGCCAGGTTCTACGTGCGTAGTGGGGACCCGCACGTGGTCCCCTCCCTGGATGTTCTGCGTGAAGTGCGGGCGGACAGAGACGCGGTCTTTTCGGGGTCTCGTTGAGAGTGCAGTGGACTGAGTCTGCCCTATGAGGGGCGCTCGAGGTGAGGTCGAGCTGGGCAGCAGGAGGTCGAGCTGGGCAGCAGGAGGTTGAGCAAGTAGTCTCAGGGAGCACGTCGGGCACGACTGTGACCCTTTGGTCGGCGTGGCCCTCAGCAAGTCCGTTTGGATTGGGCCTTATCAATATATATGCTAATGAAAATAGAGAAGGAATAGTGGGTGATAATGAAATTATAGTATCGGTTAATAGGCAAGATAATATTGATTCTGACACTAACAATGAAGATAGAGAAAAGTATTAGAAAAATCATCTCATAAAAATATATATGACCGAAGTTAATGGACAACTATTGGCACAAATTTGAGAGATTTATTAGTAAAAAATGGTCCTATTAAAGTTACCGATATAGATTTTCCTAAGGATGCATATGCAAGACACTTTTCTTCATCACTTTACATTCAACAATTATCCAACGGAGAGAAGCGTGAAAGAAGATGGTTGGTTTATTCTCAAAAATTAGATAAAGTGTTTTGCTTTTGTTGTAAATTATTTAATGCTCTTCATAGTACAAGTAAATTAGCACATGAAGGTAGTAATGATTGGAGAAATATTAGTGATAAGTTGAAGAGTCATGAGATGAGTAATGAGCATATTGTTAATATGAGTTCATGGATTGATTTAGAAATGAGATTATTAAAACATAAACAATTGACAAGAATGTTCAAGAAAGAATTAATAGAGAAAGAGAGCACTGGAGAAATTTATTACTTAGAATCATTGCAGTTGTTAAAACTCTTAGAAAAAATAACTTAGCATTTCGTGGAACAAACGAAAAGATTTATCAAGAAAATAATGGAAATTTTTTATGTTTAATTGAAATGATTGCAGAATTTGATCCTCTAATTCAAGAGCACATTCGTCGAATAAAAAATGATGAAATTCATAACCATTATCTTGGACATAGAATACAAAATGAATTAATAGATTTGCTAGCAAATGAAATAAAAAAAAATTATAAAAAAAGTTGTGGAATCAAAATATTTTTCAATCATACTTGATTGTACTTCTGATATAAGTCATCAAGAACAAATGTCTATTGTATTACGATGTGTAGATTTTTCTTCAACTCCGATACAAGTAGTTGAGTATTTTTTAGAATTTTTAGTAGTAGATGATACAACTGGAAAAGGTCTTTTTGATGCTTTTATGAATGAACTAAATATATTTGGTCTTGATATTATTAACTTAAGAGGACAAGGTTATGATAATGGTTCTAATATGAAAGGAAAATATCAAGGTGTTCAAAAAAGATTTTTAGATGTTAATCCTAGATCATTTTACACCATGTGGTTGTCATAGTCTAAACTTGGTACTTTGTGATATGGCAAATTGTTGTTCCAAAGCTACATCATTTTTTTGGAGTGGTGCAACGTATTTATACAATATTTTCTTCTTCTACTAAAAGATGGAAAATTTTACTAGACCATATCCCTAACCTTACTTTGAAGTCATTGTCACAAACACGTTGGGAAAGTCGTATTGAAAATGTAAAAGCTATAAGATTCCAAACTTCACAAATAAGAGATGCTTTATTTAAATTAGGTGAAATGAATGATGAACCTAAAATAAAAAGTGAAGCTGAATGTTTGGCAACTTATGAGCTTGAAAATTTTGATTTTTTGCTAGGCATGACTATTTGGTATGAAATATTATTCGCTGTAAACTCAGTTAGTAAACACTTTCAATCAAAAGATATGAGCATTGATGTTGCTATAGAGCAATTGAAAGGGCTTATTTCTTTTTTCGAAAAATACAGGGAATATGGTTTTGAAAATGCCATAATTTCGGCTAAAGAAATTGCTACCGAAATGGATATAGAACCTAAGTTTCGTGAAAAACGTATTATTCGTAGAAAAAGACAATTTGATGAGATTATTGACAATGAAGTTTTAAAAACTCTTGAAGAATCATTTAAATCTGACTATTTTTTGTACATATTAGATCATGCAATTACATCATTTCGAAGTAGATTTGAACAATTTAAAATATATCAAAATATTTTTGGTTTTCTATTTAGTATAGAGAAATTAAGGTCATTGGAAATTGAAAATTTAAAAGAATATTGTCTTAACCTCGAATGTTCGTTAAAACATAAAGATAACTCTGATATTGATGGATTAGACTTATTTTTAGAATTGAAAATATTAAGAGAAATCATACATGTTGAGAATGATACGCCAATTGATATACTTAACTATATAATAAGACTTAACTCTTTTCCAAATGCATTTATTGCTTATAGAATAATGTAACTGTTGCTTTGGCAGAAAGAAGTTTTTCAAAACTAAAATTAATAAAATCTTATCTAAGGTCATCAATGTCTCAACATAGATTAAATGAATTGGTTTTATTATCTATTGAAAAAGAAATGTTAAATGAAATTGATTACAATAGCTCGAAAAGTAAATTTTAAATAAATATTATAATAATTTAATTTAATTTTTTTATTAAAATATAAAAGGCCTCAATTTAAATTTTGCTTTAAGCCTCGTAGAGTGTTGGGCCGGCCCTGCTTAGCGATTAAATTAATGTTAACTATTTTATAAAATATTTATGATTAAAGAGGAACCATTACATTTTTAAGCTGAAACACCACACAGGAAAATGGTAAAGAATTCAAAGGGGTGAATTATCATTTTTCTTCATAGATATTCAAACGGCTAGTTTAGTTTTGGCATTTTTATGGCTATAACAAAACTCAATTAATTGCGCTCTAGGCATCCCCGCTAAACTAAGTGTTTTATACATTTTAATAACAAGTACAATGTCTTATGTCTTATTGAATTAACGACAATTTATGTAAATATGTTATAAATTTATTCACATTTTGTGATATTTATTGACACACAATAATATTGCAATTGAACACAATTTTCACACTAACAACAGAAATGAGATTGTTATCGGGATTATGGATGTGGTTGACTTTGTTAATATGAATATTTAACTTTTTACATTTTAAACATAAAAAATTAAAATCAATTTTAATCAGAATTCAAATTTAAAAAATACTCCATCTAGTCTTATTTATAAACAAAAATCCTTTAAATTTTGTGGCATTTAATATAAGTAAATGTCATCAAATTTAGACACATGTGTTTATTCCAAAATTATATCTATATTAATTATTTAATATTGTTAAGGAATGACAATTTAATTAAAGATAATTTAATAATTGTATTAAATTTTTTTACATATTATAAAAAAATTAAATACACTTACTTATCATTCTTAATAAATATAAAAATTATTTTTTTTATAATTCAAGTCAGAGTAGTACGTAAATGTGAAAGTTATCTTTCTTTTTTTTTTTGTTTAAATAGTATTTTGGTTCGGATAAGTTAGCGAGTTTTTGTATTTAGTTCCTAAATCTTTTTTTCAGGTCTGAGTCCTTATATCTCAAGTTTGTGTTGATTTTCGTCCCTAACGTTAGTGGTCTGTTAAAAAAAATTTAAGTTGTCAAACGACGCTGAAGCATAATGGCATTTTATTTTATTTTCTTAAATATTTTACAGACGTGGCCAATGGCTTATGTTAACTTGAAAACCAACAAAATATTTAGAAAATGAATTTTGGCATCACTCCCTGTATATTAGGGTTTTCCATATTTGGGAGGAGAAGTGTGGTGATCATTGAAGAACGACGGATGCGAATGTGAGGCGACAACCACGATACGACGATGGCGTCGTTCGGGTTGAGAATCTCATCTGTGGTATTTTGTATTTATCTTTCAGTCTTGTGTTGCATTTAGTTGGTCATTGAATTTATTTGTCTTCTATGTTCTGTTCATATCGCAAGTTATGAGTTTCAATTTTGTATTCAATTACGGGGGTGGTTTTTTAAGGAATTATGTTGTATACTAGACAAGGGGTTATTAGCATTTAGTAGAGATTAATCCTGATAGATGGAGCTTATTTGAGGCAACTGGTATAGTGAAAGACATTACTCATCTTGAGCATTCGCAATACATGTTATGGTGGTATAACAATGAGAGAGACATCTATAGTACAATGGTTATTAATACTAATGCTGATGAGGTATATCAATATGCCATGAGAATGAAAACTGCATTGCACCTATATGTTGATCCTAAAGATGTTGGAGGTGTTCAAGTTACTGATGTTGGTGAAGTTCAAGTTAATGGTGTTGGCGGTTTTCAAGTTAATGATGTTGGTGGTGTTCAACTTAATGAAGCTAATGAAGAAGAAGCTAGTGATGTTCAAGGTAATGAAGCTAATGATGTTGGTGATGTTCAAGGTAGTGAAGAAAATGAAGTTAATGATGTTCAAGGTAGTGATGTTGATGGTGTTGGTGGTGTTCAAGCTAGTGAAGCAAATGAAGTATATGATGTTCATACAGATGAAAATAAGGATAATTTTGATAGTAAAGATAGTGACTTTGAATTTGATGGTTTATCATTTGATGATAATGAAGATGAGAGGGTGCTTGGGTTGGATGATTGCTTTGATGTTAATGAAAAATAAGATACTCCAAAGAAATGGGTCAAAGTTGCATCAAGGAAGCATAAAGACACTCCAAAGAAAATTCCAATTGGTGTTGAAAATATAGCTTCATCTAGTAGTGTGGACAATGAGATGGATATCAATCATGTTAGTGATGAGCTTGCAAGTAGTGGCCCTAATATTTATGGTTGATGAGAAGGAACACCATGCCAAGCAAGACATTAGACAACATTTTTTTGGCTTTTAACAGCGCTTAAAAGCGCTGCCTAAAGCAGCACTGCTAAAAGTAAAGACAACGTTTTTTTGAATGTAAAAGCGTTGTTTTATGCCCACTTTAGACATCGCTTTTATATTAAAAGCGCTTTCTTAAGCACCTCCTTTAGACAACGCTTTTAAAATAGACATCGCTTTTTTATATACCCCTTTAGACAGCACTTTATGTTATTTTTTAAGTTAGGCTTTAGATAGCGCTTTTCTTTAAAAGCGTTGTCTATTCCCCCACTTTAGACAGCGCTTTCCCACTTTAGGCAGCGCTTTTTTTTACTTTTCACAGCGCTTTTCTCTTAAAGCGGTGTCTATTGATCACGATTTTTTTTTAATAAAATATCTATTTTGATTTACAAAAGCGTTGTCCAATATATATAATGCATTTTAATCAGATTTTAACCATATTTGAACCAGGTTTTCACCATATTATGCACCATATTTGGTAGCTTCATTCCAATAAAATATGGATATGCAAAATTTCCACATATATATAAATTGATGATATATACAACAACAACTACAAAATTTATGATACAAGTTAAAATTCTACAAGTTAAAAATCCTAAAATTCAAAATTGATGTTACATCTACATCTTACTATCGTCGAGAATTCTCATAAAACAACAACAACATGAATATCATAGCTCTATCTTCTACACATGCACCTATAAAACTGGAAAAAAACCAAATGATCAAAATTCATTACATGATAATATTAACGTTGCACTTTATTCGAATTTATTTTATACTCAAAACTCGATAGTTCTCATCAAAGGAAATAAGACAATTTACCTTAGCTTATAAAATTCTCAACCCGATAATGAATTGACACCATTCCTCCTTAAGTTCATCCAATTGATCTTTTGAGTAATGTGCACAATTGAATTCCTCAAAGTACTACATATATAATAATATAACATAGTATGTGATTTAGTTAAAATAATATGTCATTTTATGAGAAACACAAAATATGAAAGTAGTATGTAATTCCTAAGTTAGAAATCCATACCGTGGATGGAATCTCTAATCGATCCAAAAGAATAGTTTCTTTCATAAACCTCAACATGAAATAGTCGCAATCTATACCGTTACGTTGGCGAGGACACTGCACATGGAAAGAAAATACGAATATATATTAGGATATATCCCTTAAATTGTTTTATCAAGTATCATCACTAATGTAATCAAAACTGAATATCTCTTTGTGAAAATATACCTCCACTTTGATCCATGTAACATTGTTGGCTCTACTTGTTGGCACTTGAATACCTCTTTGTATGAATTAAACGAATTATTTCTAGAGCTGTTAATATGGACTAAAAATAAATATATCTATATAAAAATAATTGTGTTTTAGAATTGATACAGATAGAATGTTTTATAATATATGAAGGAGATAGTAAATAAATAAAAGAACCAGTAATGTTAAATTTGAACTTGACTTACCAAAGAAAGAAAAGGGGTTATTGGTGCCGACGGTGGATGATGCGGCTTTGATGTTCTTCGAATCGGTGATGGTATTCGACTAACTACACCAATACAAAGGGATCATCAAAAACAAACAAAAATAGTCCATTTAGGAGGCTAATAAATTTAGGTGTCAATACACATGAACAAAATAGGGAAAATAGTATATACACTATAAGGAGATTAATACAAACTTTTAGAAATATTTCGTATGATTTAAACGGATTATTTCTAGAAATTTAGTACCTATATATCTCATAACCAAACTCTACTAATTAACTATATATATATATATATATATATATATATATATATATATATATATATATATATATATATATATATATATATATATATATATATATATATATATATATATATATATATATATATATATATATATATATATATATATATATATATATATATATATATATATATATATATATATATATATATATATATATATATATATATATATATATATATATATATATATATATATATATATATATATATATTATTCTACTATATATGAAGTGAAGTAACTAGTCCTTATGTTGTAGTTATGCTATTAAAATCATGAAAAATTGGATATTTACTATGATTGAATGTCTAATGAGATGAAATAATTTAGAGGACTAACACCTTATATGATTAAACAACTTATTTTCGCGTTTATCATATAATTGCTTATATTATAAGTCTTTTATATGAAACAAAGAAGAAGAGGCAATAAGTTACTACCTATGAATTGTGGATGTCAACAAAGCTTCTTAGCAATAGTACTTTGCCCAGAACCACACAAACCAGTCAAATAATGATCTACACCATAAAAGAAATAGAATCCGACATGTATCGGGTATCAAAATTTTACACAGACAAATCAATTCAATATCAACTTCATAAACTTATGCCAACAAGAATCATGCTACAAACAATTTCTCTATTAGCTTGCTCTTAGCCATGTTAATGCACTCTAACAAATAAAAACACTTCCCAAATTGATTTTACACAGAACAATATTGAGCATTTTAGTTTATCATGATTTTAGAAAAACTCGGATTCAAGAAAGAACCTACCTTGAGAAAGGGCCGATCGACGGTGGAGGACAACCGAGAGAGACGGTGGAGAATGGAGGGAAAGGGCTGGTCGGACGAAGGACGGCAGACAGAGCTTGGACGACGACGAAAGGAGCTTGGACAACGACGAGTTTATGAGAGGGAAAGGGTTTTCATTCATAAGGTCTGAGAGGGAGACGAGTTTGTGAAAATAGAAACAGTAGGGTATTCTATTTTTTAATTTTAATTTATATGAATTTAGACAGCGCTTTTTAGAAGCGTTGTCTAATATGGGTCTTTAGCAGCGCTTTTAGGATTTTTTATTATTAATTTTATATGACCTTAGACAGCGCTTCTGAAAAGCGCTACTAAAATGGGTGATTTAGCTGCACTTTCTGAAAAGCGCTTTCTAAAGTACCCCTTTTCGCTGCGCTTTTCAGAAGCGCTGTCTAAGGTAGGCCTTTTAGCAGCACTTTTTAGAAGCGATGTCTAAGGTAGGCCTTTTAGCAGCGCTTTTACTCATTTTCTTATACATTTTCTGTGTTTTATTTTTTATTTAACTTATAGCAGCGCTTTTGTATAAAAGCGCTGTCTAAAGTGAGTTGTCTAAAGTCTATTTTGGTGTAGTGGAACCAAGGTATCCTAGATTTAAGATAGAGAGTTTGAGCAAGAGTTACAGGTTCAAAGTGAGATTGGAGTTTGGAACACTTAATGAATTCAAAGAGGCAATTACAGAATGGTCAGTATTAAATGGGAGAGAGATAAAGTATGTGAAAAATGACAAAGTGAGGATAAGGGTAATTTTCAAGGGAAAATGTGGTTTTATGGCCCTTGTAAGTAAAGTTGGAAATAAAATCACATATAGAATGAAGAGGTGGATTGGAACTCAGACGTGTGGTAGGGTTGATTAACACTTCAACCACTTCCAAGTGGGTTTCTAAAACTGTGGCGGCAAGGATGGCATCTTCAAATGATGTTAAGATTTGTGATATTATTTCTGAGTTACACTACTATAAATAACGCTTGTAACATCGGACGCAAAATATGTTTGATATCGGTAACAGAAACGAGGTAAATAAGGTCGTCATAAAAGGTTACTCCTTATCACCTCGAATATTAAAACGCCGAGGGGTCAAGTTAAGTGCACGTGGGTTCGATTCCCAACATCAGTATTTTTACTATTTTCAGAACTGAATGGTGTGCCCCATATTAGCACTTGATGTTTTGTAGAATCAAGATGACATATCAATATTCTTACCTTATTTTATTCTAGAAACTGAGGGGTTAAAATTTAATATTTTTCTAATGTTGTCTGCACCTGAATTATAGAACCATATTACAGAATACAAAACCATATTTTGCATATTCCTGAAATAGAGACATTGCACATTTTGCCAATTCCTCAATCTGAAATAGAAATATTCATTGATTACACTAAAATGCAAACCCAAAATGGCACGCACTTCGTAATTTTACATTAAAACTAAAATAAATGATTAAGAAACAAGAGAAATAAACCATTTACTTACTATTTTCCGATATGCCCTCTTCATGATCACAATGAATATCATGCACATCATCTAAATCATTTTCTACAGATGATTGACGTACACGTATTTCTAAATATAGAGTCTCATAGTTAAAATCTTGATTTTCATCAATACTATCAGGAAGATGTTTTACTTGAAGAACAATTGACAATCTAGTGTTAGATGGATCAGTGACATAAAAAACTTGTTTTTCTTGGTTTTCCATGATGAATGGTTCGTTCTTGTAAGTTGTCTTTCAAATATCAATCCTTGTGAATCCTAATTCATCGTTTCTACTCTAGTTTTACTGTCAATCCACCTTCACTTAAATAAAGGCCCTTTAAAAGAAACATAGCCAATCTCTAAAATCTCCTCAATGATCCCAAAATACACTCTAGATGCTAGTACTGGATTGTTATCTTTGGAACTATAAAAGTACATGGACTCAACCTCAACCATAACACCACTATTTTGCATGGTGCTACGATCACCCTTTGATTTTGTGTAGAACAAATATTTACTAATGTCGTATGCCCTCCAAGTAATTACATTAAACTTAGGCAAATGTGACAACCATTTGCAATCATCTGATGCACCACTCTCTTTAGAAATACTTTCATTAAACCAATTTATAAAAGTTTTGTTATGCTCTGTCAACAATCATTTTTCATTCATCCGGGGGTATTTTTCCTTTATAAGAGCTTTAGGTGCAGTCAAGTAAGGATCAACTTCACTAAGGTTATTCAATATATACACGTGTGGTTAAAGAACTACTTGTCGAATAAATGTCTTAACATTTAAACCTTGAATACCTTTACCATCATAAAATCCATAATGACGAGACTCGGGAACTCCTATATCATTCACATCTGACAAATAGTTTGTACAAAACTCAATAGCTTCTTTTATTATATAATCTTCTACAATCGAAGCTTTTGGACGGTGATTATTCTTTATATACCCTTTGAAAATCTTCATGTAACGCTCTACCAGATACATCCACCGCAAATAAACTGGACCACAAATTCTAATCTCCCTTACCAGATGAACAACTAAGTGAACCAAAATGTCAAAGAACGATGAAGCTAAAAACATCTCTAATTGGCACAATATAATTGCAACTTCGTGTTCCAATTCATCTAAATTTCTAGTATCTATAACTTTACTATATATAGCATTAAAGAATAAGCACAATCTGGTTATATTCACCCTTACATTTATTGGTAAGATGTCATGGAGAGCCACTAGTAGAAGTTGTTGCATAAAGACATGACAATCATGAGATTTTAAGCCAATTAATTTGTGATCGTTCTCCGACACAAGTTTCTTCACATGTGATGAGTACCGGTGTGGAACTTTGATACCCTACAAACAATCCTAAAAACATTTTTTTATTTTTTAGCCAGAGTGTGACATACTGGGGCCAAATAGGTTCTATTTCCTACTTCTTTTGGGGCTAATTCTTGTCGTATACCCATCACAACCATATCTTCACGGTATTTATTAGTATCTTTTGTCTTGCCTTTAATATTGAGAAATGTTCCAATCAAACTATCACATACATTTTTCTCCACGTGCATCACATCAAGACAATGTCTTACATCAAGTTTGGATCAGTATGGAAGATCAAAGAACACCGACCTCTTTTTCCAATAATTTTTCTCCACGAGTTTTTTTGTTTCTTTCCAAAGATAACTTTAATGAGTTGTTTTATTCTATAAACTTCCTTCCCAATTAAGGTTTTTGGAATGATACCAAACTCCTGCTCTGCATTAAAAGCCTTGCGTAATCTACGATACAAATGATTAGGTATTAGAAATCTTTGATGATCAAGATAAATTGTCTTTTTTCCTTTTTGTAGTTGGTGGTGACATGTATCAACGTCACATATATGACACGCTTTATGACCCTTGACATTGTACCCAAGAAATTTTCGTATGCATAAAAGTCATTGATTGTGCAAAATAACATGGCACGCAACTTAAAGTTATCACATGTATACGCATCATCAACATCAACACCTTTCTCCCACAAAAGTCTTAAATCTTCAATAAATGGCGATAAATAAACACCTATTTCTTTCTCTAGTTAGTTTAGACCTGAATTATCAATAGTATCATATACTTGTGCTTCATGCACAACCATGGAGATAGGTTTTAAACTAAGAGAAGAAAAGGCCATGACATATGGTTAGTACTCAAATTACTAAAAGGGCCCATTCCATCGGTGTCGAGTCCATGCCTAAGGTTCCTAGGCTCATGGGCAAAATCTGGACACAATGAACCAATTTTATTCCATTGCAATGAATAAGCTACATGGTAAATTTTTCCATCACACACTCTTTCATCTGCATGACATCTAATATTATTTGTGTCACTGACATTAGTAAACAATATCTTGAACCTTGGAATTATCGTTAGGTACCACATCACCTTGACAGGAACACCCTTGCTAGTTACACCATCATCATCATCAACACCTTTCTCATTCTGTTTGTAGCGCGACACCCCACACCTCAGGAAATTGTTCAAGTTTTCAAAACCTTTTCTATATAAGATGCAATCATTACGACAAGCATGTATTTTGACATATTCCAAACCCATTGGACACAATATCTTCTTGGCCTCATAAGTATGGTTTGATAACGTGTTACCTTCGGGAAGCATTTCTTTCAACAATTCAAGCAATTCAGTGAAACTTTTATTCATCCACCCACCTTTTACCTTAAGATTAAACAGTCTTAGCATAGTTGACAATCTTGTAAAACCTTTGCATCCATGGCACAATGAATCTTCCATGTCTCTTCGCAAAGTATCTAACATACTAGCTTTCTTGAAAGCATCTACTCTAATATCACGAATGATGTCTTCTAGATTATGATTCATACATTCATCATCTTCATCTGTTTGTGAAAAAAGGTCTATTTTTTGTCTCTTCACCATGCCATATCCATTTCATGTAATTTTGAATAATTTCATCACAATCACAATGATTAAATATAACATCCCCTGGATGTTTATTCGTATTATAACATTTCATATAAGGACACCAAAAAATTCCATTGTTGTCAGGAAGGTTTTTTCCATGAAATCAAAAAGTTGTAACAATCCATACTCATTCCCGCTACTTAATATACTGGCTTTCATCTAACTACAATCCATAATCACATAAAGCTTCTGAAAAATAAAATAAAAATAATACATATTATTACATCAAACTATGCGTAAGAAATAAAAAAAGAAATTGGAAAACGTATAGATCTTTCCAACTTCCAAGAGAAGAAAACATATAGAATTAAAAAACCAATAATGAGCACACTTGACATTTTTTGGCTTTTAGACTTTCAAGGATCAAAGAAGATGAAAGATCAGAAGAAACAATGTAAATGCAGAATTCCTCTTTGAACCAAAAGAACTTCATCCAAAGAAATTAGAGAAGAGGGAGAATCAAAATGAGTACTTCTGATGAAGCTTTCAACAATGTTGTTATGCAAAACCCTAATCATAATCAAGAAGTGGAAAGAAGTAGTGCTTGTGCAACCGAACTATTGGGACTCATGAGAGCTCCCAGGAAGAGGATTTCAAGAAGAAGAAGAAAGGAGAAAAGGCTAGTCATCATCGATTCTGATGATGAGGATGAAGCGATTTATATTTGGTCAAAATATGTCTCAGCCAGAGGATTTAGATATGATTTTTAGCTTTTTTGTAAGGATTATCTAATGAAAGTTTTATTCAGCTTAAGTTTTATTAAGCTTAACTCTTAGTATGATGTACCAAAACAAAACAATCCATAATAATGATTCCCAACAACAAGAACAATAGTAATGGATAACAACCGTAATAACATACCGGAGAACAATGGTGAGAGAGTTTTTTCGTTCGCTATGGCTCCTTGGAAAAGAAGTGTTCTTTCGTTGGCTGGAGTAGAAGTGTTTTTTCGCTAGGGCTCGAAAAGAAAATGAAAGAGACGTTGAGAGGATAAAAATTATAAAGAGTATTTATCTCAATTTTACTTAAAAGCGGGGTAAGATATTCAACGTAAAATCTATAAAAAAATAAAGGCGTCTTTTTGTTTGCAAAAAAAATAGGGAGTTTTTATCCCGGATTTACTGAAAACCGAGGTAACATATCCGACGTAAAATCTTTAAAAAATAAAGGCGCATTTTTAGTTTCATATAAAACATTAAATAGTATGAGGTGGGAATTGAAGCTCAAACCTTGAGCATATATTTATGTCGGTTTTATAAATATTTGAGGTAACAGATTTATCATTATTTTTGTAAAATAAAACAATGTGCTTCGTTCACATGTACCTGCGGTTTTGTTTTGTACGTTGTAAAAGCTTCGTCGTGAAAAGTGTTATTTATTATAGTGTTAGGAGTAATTTTCTGTTGGGATAACTATGAACAGGGCATGAAAGGCCAAACAAATAGCAAAGGCTCTGATTGAGGGTGATGCAGTGAAGCAATATAACCTTTTGTGGATATATTCTGCAGAGTTAAGGAGATTCAATTTAGGGAACACTTATAAAATTAATTTGACAGGGATTGCACCGATAATTCAACCATGGTTTACATCTTTCTACTATTTCTTTGATGGGCTTGAGAAGGGCTTCACAACATCTTGTAGGCCTTTCATTGGGCTTGATGGATGTCATCTCAAGACTAAGTATGGAGGGACTCTTCTAATTGCGGTTGGTAGAAGTTTATGTAACAAGTAAACCTTTTAATGTTATGATTTCCAAAAATTTACGGAGAAAGAGAAAGAAAGTTGCAACAGGACAACCATCTACAAATACAAGTCAAGCAACTCAAGAACAAACTCAAGCAACTCAAGATCAAACTCAAGCAACTAAAGAACAAACTCAAGCATGTCATACAACTGAGTTGCTACCAATGAACATCCTGAAGCAAATGCATCTCAAACTGATGTTGACATTGAGTTTGAAATGCTAGTTGCAAATCTTATAGTAGCATTTGAGGGATGAAATTCTTAACTAATTAACCAATACAGGGATGAAATTCAACAAGTAGTCATCTTATAGGGACCAAATCATTAAAAAAAATTACAGACGCCATGAACATGGAACTCGCTACCATTTATGGTAAGCAAAGAATAATACCCGTGACAAAATCAACAACACCCTAAACAAATTGACCTTCTTCCTTTCGCCAACTTTTCATCTTTTGTTTTTTTCTAGCTTCAACGTCTTTGATTATGCAACCTAGTTCCTGCACTACTTCTGAGCAATTGCAACCAATTGATTCTTTTGGTTCAATTGATATGTTGCGCTCAAGTTCATCTTCCCACAAGCATAGCTTGCAACTTGACATTACACCGTAATTTTCACATTTTCATAATCTTCGTTTAGGATTTTCACTTGAATTTGAGATGAACATCCGCATTACCCTATTACAATCACAAACTGAGATTTGAGCCTGAGAGCAATTACCTACAAATAACGTTGTCATGTTACAGAGAAGAAAAACGCAGCAACCTATTACAGAGAAGAAAAAATGGCCAAAAATATTTGAAGAGGAAGAAGATGAAAGAAATGGTATATTTTTTTGGATTTAATCATTCTTTAAATGATTTGAAAGGATTGATTCCACGTCTGCAAAATATTTAAGAAAAATAAAATAAAATGTCATTTTACGTCAACATCATTTAACAACTCAGTATTTTTTTTAACAAACCACTAATATCATAGACGAAAATCAATACAAACTTAAGATACAAAGACTCAAACTTAAAAAAAATATTTAAAAACTAAATGCAAAAACTCGCTAAATTAAAGGAACTACAATACTATATCAGTCTTTTATATTCTAATTCATGCCGTATAAATTTACAATATTAAAAGCCAACTTTATAATCACATTCCTTGTTAATACTACACTTTAAATAAAGTTGATAGGATAAAAAGAAAGGAAAAAGGGAGAATTTTGTTGAGGTATCTAGACTCATAATGCCTAGCATCGAATAGATTAAAGAAAGATAACGATGTTCTTAATAATCTCGTGACTCGTGAGTGGTGGTTTCACTTTCAGTTATGTGTGATGTGAGCATGCTATTATACTACTCCCGTAACACAGTTACAGAGTGCCTCTGATTCATTCATTGATGCTATGTGCATTGAAAGTGAGAAAATACAGATAGCCGATCGGAAATTCCACTCACATAACGCCACCTTACCTTTCTTTAATCGCTATGATTCTTTTTCCAATAGATTTGTGTTTAACCATTGTCAAATCGATGAACCAAATTGACGAAAGGAATTGAAGTTAATTTATTTAAAACATTATGTATAATAATTTTTGTTAAAAAACTTAATTTATCTAAAGTATTATGTATAATAATTTTTGTTAAAAAATTAGGATGATATTTGTGCGTTCGCACGAGTATCGGTCTGACATTCGCATTGAGTTCAGAAGAATTTATGTATGAAGAAAAAATAACTATAATTGAAGTATACCATTGTGTTAGACGATGTGGCAAATGATCGAGAGAGAGGTGAATAGGTCACCTCCTTATTTATCAAGGATTTAAAATCTTTTATCAAAGTTTGTTAAAAGCAGCGGAAAAGTAAGGTCTAGAATCAACTTCCGTCTATTTTGAACCAACTACTAGAAAATCGGATATACGATAAATTTGCTGGATTTTATTAGTATAAAATAGATGAATCTTAAACACAGATTGATTAACGTTTTTAATGCACTTATCACTAGAACAATATTTCGAATGAATTAAAACTTGCAAACAATTTTGTCAAACGGTTGGCGTATGCTTGTTTGATGATTAATAATGGTGATTTGATGAAAGTATTTGAACCACTATTTTATCATTAAACAGAAAACTCAGCAAGTCAGTTGAATCACAAAATTGCGGAAAATGTAAAGAGATAGAGAGAAGGAAAAATAATACGCAAGCAGTTTGGTAAGGAAGTTCCCCACTGTCGTCCTCGTGTGTAGGTATGTCTCCCTCTCAATTCTAAAATTGAAATTGAGAACTCTTATATCAATTTTGCTGAAAGTTTGTATACAAGGTTACACTACAAAGACAAAATGAAATCCCTATGATCTTCTTCTTCTTCTTTGTAAGAACCTTCGCTTGATATGAGCCTATCAAGATTTCCTGCAAGATCCACAATCAATCCTCCACTTCCACGACCTGTTTGCAAAATTCGTCTGATTTCCAAACCCCTCGCTACGGTTGAATCTGACGTGTGCGACCGTGACTAACAAACCCTCAAGAACACACCCGTTCTTTAAGGACAAACCCTTGGTTTTTCCTCGAAGCCCCCTTCTGAATCATCAATCTAGTTGAGATCCCTTGAATGAATAGTTGAGTGTTATCTCTTGATCTCTTGATCCAATTGAACAAAGATGTTTGACTTTTGTTGTTGTTGTTGAATTAAGATGATTGAGAAGATGATGAAGATGGAGTATCTTTCAGGCTTCTTGTTGCTTAGTAATTGATGCTCACAATTGTAATAATGTGTCACGCTAAATTTGCTACTGAAAACTTTACTTATATATGTAACAGAAAACGGTTAGAGACAGAAATTTGCATTATGATTCGATGCATGTTTAGCATGAGTCGACTCATGTTAGTTATACAACACAAAATGAGTCGATGCAAGTTGATATGAGTCGATGCAAACTGATACTACAACATATTACAGAGCCAACCATTTTACATGAGTCGATACATAACACATATGTGTCGACACATACTGAATTGAATTTTTTATTTTTAAAGATAAAGCATGTTATGTGTCGATGCATGGAGTTTTGTATCGATGCATAAAAGTTGAAAATTGTTTTCCAGGGGCATCAAAACGTCATGTGTTGATGCATGGAGTTATGTATCGATGCATAAAAATTGAAAATTGTTTTCCAGTGGCATCAACATGTCATGAGTCGATGTATAGCATGAATGTATTGACTCATACTGAAGCAGAATCATTTTTATGATTCTTTGCTGAAGTATGTGTCGATGCAAAGCTCTTTGTGTCGACTCATAAAAGTATTTTATGTGTAAAACATATCTTTTAACTCTTTTTGAACATGTTATACTATATTTATACAATGCACACATATAGATAAAGCATTTTTAACATTCATTGATTATTTCACACATATTTGCTATTATTCAAAACTAATTAAATGAAGGGGTTGCTCACACCTCGTTCAACAGTTATGAAATATTTCAATAGTTTATTTTAAAAGAGATAATTAATCCGTATCTATAATTTTTTGATGTATATAAAAATATTTGACCATGAGTTGAGATCAAAATAAGTAATGTAAGCCTCCAATAATTGGAGAAAAGGAATCTTTTTGTTTGGATTTTACATCAATTAATGAGAGAGAAAAAGAGTCAAGAATGTGACTAGAAACTTTTTTATTTAATTAACACATAAATTAAAAATATGAGAGTATCATAACATTAGAAAAATAAGAGATTTCATGTCTGTCACAGTCTCATGAACAATACAATCACTTGCAATATAAAAATTTGAAGTTATAACTACACAGTACAATCACCCGCAATATTTATATCTAATGACAGCAGCTGGAACCGTCACCGCAGCAGGTTGCAGACTCAGCAGGACAACATCTCCATACAAAGCAATAGTTTCCATACTCAAACAGGCAACAACATGTGGTTCTAATTCAGAAAGAGTAATATTCATCACAGACAGTTGAAGGCTTTACAGGTGATGGAGGAGTAGGACCGGGGTTTGGAGGGTTTAGACCCTTCTTGGTAGGATAGGATGCCATCATTGCAATTCCACACTTGCCAGTATTGTTGGTTGTCAAAACATTCCTCTCTAACTTAATGTAACCATTCTCACCCCATGATGGTCCCCATGAGTTCCTCACAATCCAGTAATCAGTACCATTTTCGGTTCCGTATTTGACCAACACAACACCATGATCAAGTTTTGTTCCACACATGCCAGTAAAAATACCCTGCATCAATCAAAAGCCAAATTTATGAGAACATTCATTCAAACACTTTTCAAAGAAACAGATAACAAACTCGTAGTTTAATTACTAATAAGAAAGCAACCTTCTCCATGGTCATCAAATGCGTCATTAGTACCAAAAACTACATGAAGAGAGATGGGATTGTCTCTGCTATAGGAGCAATGCCGTAAAGTCATCATGCCATCAATATAATATCATCAAATAACTCAAAGGTTTATGGTAGTGGTTAGAGGAGTGAAAGCATTGTTGTTGCATCATTGATGTGCACCGATTGTTGGAGACATGTAACTATTTGAATAGTGTGACGTTGTTTGTATCATGACCAATCTTCAATTCTTAAGCTTTTTAAGAGATCCAAATTTCCATCATTTTCAAGACTCGTGTATCTGCAATATTACAACATATAATCATTAAGGTTTCACTTTGCAACCTGAGAATAACCAAACAAATGCAATAGAAATAAATACCTATGTCGAAACAGGAAGTCAATGATCACGATAGTGAAATTTGATTTGAAAAATTATCGTCTTCCAGTTTAATTAACCAACTAACGTTAGTTACATCGGTAAAAATTAGATTACAGTAAGCAGATAGATATTTCTTCACAAGGCCGTTACATTACACAACTTCAAATCATGTGCTTCATTCCTCATTTCTCTGTTCAATTCACTATGCAGTAAGATAATGGTTACCACTAAGTCGCTCTGATTAGCTGACTTAGGATTACACCAATACCACCCGTTAAACACTTAATCCATGAATATGGAAGATGACAAAGAACCTTTTGCATTTAATCAACTCTTAATTCAACAATTACTGAATCAAAATCATATACATGTTGAAGAATGAAAACTCACTGAGTAATTTACTCAACAAATGAAAAGCTTTATTTATGTTCTTAAACTCCACTTCATGAGTCACAAATTCATCCAAGTGCAGTTCCTGCAGTTAACAAACAGGCCAAAACTAAACACACTGAAATCTCCCAAATCGCTATCTTTCTTTCTCTTTTTCATAAATTTTTCACTTTATTATTACTTTAATATTAACTATAGCATTATAAATAATACTATATCACAGCACAAAAACATAGTCCAAAAATGAAACAAAAGAAATTGATTACCTTGTCCATGTAACGCTTAAGCAGAAGTGGAACATGAGATTTAAGTTTGAGTCCTCCATACAAGAACTGAAACTTGACTGAAACTCAACCTAGCTCCTGGCTTGTCCACTCCTACAACAATTGTTTTACCCCAACCCTGAAAAAAAAGCATCAACTTTTTGGAATTTCAACTTAATTACCACAAACAAAGTGGTTGAGACAAGTGGTTATTACGCTTTGGTTAAATTCAAATAGGTTAGGTACATTTGAGTTCAATATCTACGTCAAATAATTCTTGAAAGCGAATTATACCTTTCTGTTATGCTTCATGCACCAATGATGCCATACCAACACATTCAAAGCAATAATCTGCTCCTTCGTTTGTCATCTCTATGATAACCTGCTTAGCAACCAGATTTTGTTAGATGATTACTGAAGATAATTTTCTTATGAAAAAATTTACACGGGTATAAACCTACCTCTTTCTCTAAGAAGAAGAGAAGAATTAGTATCATCAAGACCAGGACCAACATTCAGAATCGCTCCTAGGATTTGGAATAGAAACTGCTCGGTGAAACAATGAATGGATTTTGAAACGGTTTTTGGAATTGGAAGTTGTTAGGAAGAGGAAGAAGAGAGGACGGGGGAGAGAAGAAGAATAATATGAAGGGGTAAAGAATTGAAGTTCGGTGAAACAGTGAATGGATTTTGAAACGGTTTTTGGAATTGGAAGTTGTTAGGAAGAGGAAGAAGAGAGGAAGGGAAAGAGAGGAAGAAGAAGATGAAGGGGTAAAGAATTGAAGTTTACAGTGTTGTTTTGTAACCATATCAGGAAGGGATGGCAGGGTTTAACCGATTTTGTGTAGAAAGAAAATTGTAAAAATCAAAGAGGCTATCCACGTGGCTTGCAATTGAAACATAAGGACAAAATAGGCTTTTGGGTAGAATCACTTTTCTTATATTATAGATTTCAAAAGAATATATAACAATTTGATTATTTAATATGGAAAATATCAAATAGGATAATTTTTAAAATAAAAAATAAGAGTATCAAATACTAATTATTAAATTTGAAAAATAAGTTTAGTAAAATCACATATAAATATAGATAATAAATTTTCATCAAGATTATTTATTACATCTAATTAATAGTTATAATTATTACTAAAATAATTTGTTAAAAAATTCAAAAAAATATATAACGGTTTGATTATTTAACAAATAGTATGGTTGGTTCGAAATTACAAACTGACGCTACTAAACTAATAATTTTGGTTTAATTTAGTTATGGAAAAATATAAAAAAAATTCAATTTGATTCAAATGAACTTCTATTATAATTCAATTTGGTTCATGTTGTACCCCAAAATTTGTCCTCTCATTTTCTCAAAAGAATTCTCTCACAAGATCTCCATTGATTCAAGACTGCACCAAAATTGATTAGCTCAAGATACCTCCTCAAACACTGATGACTCAAAACTAGGGTTTGAGTTTGCACAAGTACAATTGGACTTTTAATTCCCCATATAGTTTCCATGGATCATATTGGGCTCTCAAGCATCAGGTCAGAGATGGAACTTCTGAACCCTCGAAAGGAGGAAGAGGAAACTGTCCAAAGGGAAAAGTAGATAAAAAAAGGTGTGCAGTTGCAGATAACCATGTCAAATTCAAAATCTGGTTCAGGCTATTCGAACCACATGACTGATCGAAAGGAGTGGTTGGTAGA
Organism: Vicia faba; assembly: GCA_948472305.1. Taxonomy (NCBI): domain Eukaryota; kingdom Viridiplantae; phylum Streptophyta; class Magnoliopsida; order Fabales; family Fabaceae; genus Vicia; species Vicia faba. The sequence continues at coordinate 1,011,040,849 of OX451738.1, forward strand.
TTTTGACAAGTCGAAGAAGAGCAAGCTTACTTTGATCCCCAAGCTTCAACTGGGCAATGTCTTCCTTCGAGCAACCTGCTTCGATCCACCTTTAAACCCTTCGACACACATAGTTTCAACATTATGAATTACAATTTAACACACCAGTTAATTCATTGTGTCTAAACAATCTACATTCATCATGGTTCTTAGTCTTCTAAATACTTTGACCTTCACTCCCTTTGTCATGATGTCTGCAATCTGATTCTTAGTTCTGTAGTGTTCCAAATTCAACTTCTCATCTGCTACCTGCTCTCGGAGATAATAAAACCTCATTTCGATGTGCTTTCTTTGACCATCTGCTATTGGGTTCTTCACCAGATTGATAGCTGATATGTTGTCTATCTTCATGGGCTCTTCGATCCACAAGATTCGACTGGGCAATGGCTTCCTTTGAACAACCTGCTTCGATCCACCTCTAAACCCTTCGACACACATAGTTTCGACACTATGAATTACAATTTGACAAAAAAACTTGCTGATAATAGTTCATTGCAAGAAGAAGGTACTGGCAACATAGTCTTTCAAATGAGTAATGGAGGAAAAGTTATGATTAAAGATGTGCTCTATGCACCTGGAATAAAGTACAACTTGCTAAGTGTTGGACACCTAGTCGAAAAAAGTTTCTCATTTGTCATGAAAGATGGAGTTTTGAGATTGTTCGACACCAAGAACAATTTGGTCTTAAAATCTTCGTTGTCGAAAAATAGGACAATTAAGACAATGATCAATTCGACAGAAGTTCAATGTTTGAAAACTGTTCGACCGCAAGGATAGTTGGTTGTGGAATTTGAAGTTTGGACATTTGAACTTTCGACCACTTAATCAACTGATTACTCAAGATATGGTTACTGGTATTCCATGTCTTGAGATGTCTGGAAAAAAAAACTTTGTGAAGTTTATTTAGTAGGAAAGAAATCCATAAATTCTTTCATTTCGACTATGCCAATGAGATCATCTTGCATACTCAAAGTGGTACATTCAGATGAATATGGTCCATTCGAAGAACATACAATTGGTGGAAACAAATATTGTTTTGTCTGTTGATGAGTTTGGTCGAAAGTTGTGGATCTATGTGATTAAAATGAAAGGACAGAGTATTCGACATCTTTAAGAGATTCAAGATTCTTGTCGAAAACCAGAGTAAGAAAAAGATCCAAGTTCTAAAGAGATTCAAGATCTTTGTAGAAGGAATCAAGTTGAAGACAGAATTTTGAAGATCATCGATCAAATCCATAGGCCATGCTACATGATCTTGTTTGAAGGCCTCAAACTTGTGTTTCAATCCATAATTAATTATTTACACAATTAATTAAGCTCTTACCCATGTATTTAAAGTATTGTCCAAGCCAATTTTCCCTTAATGGCACAAAGTTACCATTGCCATTTTAGAAAAGCTTTATACAAAGTCAATTTGTATTAAGCCTTGCACTTGTTACTTCTGAACACACAATCCCTACAAACTAAAAGCAACATGTCTAAGGCTGCTACCAACTCAGATCATGCTTGTACAATACTTTGGGACCTGTCTTCTCACTTTCCTTGAAAAAAGCAAGTTATAGAGCCAAAAGGCTAGAACTCATAAATATGGTATGCAAGAAATCTCTAACATTTTTCCATACATATATACAAGTCTTTGACAAGTAGAAAAATAAAAAGGAGGAAAAAAGATGAGGAGAAAAAAGGAGGAGAGAGGAGAGAACACGAGATAACAAGCCTTAGAATACACCCAAACTCTCAAAAACTCAGAATCTACATACAAGCACAAAACTTGGCACATCCTGACTTTACACACAAAATCTCAAATCCCTTCGTGCGTGTTGTACCCAAAAATATTTCCTCCCATTTTCACTCAAGACATGCCTCTAGAGGCCGTCAATTGCCCAAGGTTGACCAAGATTTGACCAGACAATTTTCCTCCTAGGGCAATGAACCCCCAACTAGGGTTTCAATTTGCATCAAGATGGTTGAGCTCCAAGGATCCCAAATGTTCTCCATTGTCCTAATATGTCCTCAATATCATCCATGCCAAATTTCATGCCTTGAACAACAAGTTTGCTCAGTCAATTGCTCAAGTATTGGAAAATCAACTGTGCTAGGTCAAAAGTCAACTATGGCCCATGTACAGTCAAACTTCAAGATTTTTGGATAAAATCAACATTTTAAAGTGATATACATCATTTTATAAAGGGTTGATCATGATTCCTAAAGAAATGCCCCTAACCCATCAAAAGTCAAAAATGGCAAATTAGGGTTTCTATAGGAAAAGTCAACCAAACTTTGACCAAGCATAACTTTCACATACTTTATTACAAATTTTCCAACCAAAGCTCATTTTGAATAGAATCCAATTACCTACAACTTTTATTCATCCCTCAATATTAATAAATTCACCATTTGAAAGATACACGTTCATACATTATAGGTCATTTTTAGAAAGTCAATAAAATCCACTTTTTTCCAAGACCTTTAACATCAAGAAGGCATCTTCAAATGCAAAATTGATCAAAATATGGATCGAAGTAGACATCTTGGGCTTTCCAAAAAGTCCTAGATCATCATCATGAGATAAAGATCGAGCATGTTATGGCTTTCCCAAGTTGGGAAAATTTGGGAAATTTCAAGAAATATGCATTGAGCAAATTTGAGTTTTTAAGGCAATGGATCATTTTCTTGGACTTCAAACATCTTCCTAAGAGTATAGGGGACTCCTAAAACCATTTTTGCATAGTCTTGATTTTATTTTCATTTTATATTAATTTTATTTAATTAAAAATCAAATAAATCAAGATCATTACAAATTATATGGTTAAGGCTTGTTTCAGTGCATGGAGGGGCCCCAATTTTCGTGTACAGTATGGCCAGCATGTCCACATTCATGCAAGTTTGAAAAATGGACAAGATCCCATACTTTTGTCCAAGGTTACATATTGGTACTCACGACATTCAAATGTTTATCTATGGTTGTTACAAACTTGTTTTTTCGTGTCTCCTCATCCCTCTCTATATAAACAAACACCCAGCAAGCATCAGAGCACGCATACATAGCCTGGGGAACCCCTGAAAGTTTTGCAAAAAAAAATTCAAAGTTGTGGATTTCGAATTTCAGTTTCCAGCCTTCCTTAGTCCAAACCAAGGATCCTAATCCACTCCTGGAAGTCCCTTGAAGCGTTTACCATCGTTACCAAGCCTTGCAACATCATAAAACCTCATAACCAGACTTCACAGTTTGCTTCTTTTCTCAAATTCATTTTGCTCGAATTATGCAATATAAACGCATTTTGATCATACATTACTGATTATTGGAGTGTCTGCATGCTTTTTGCATAGTTAGATTGTAGTTTTGATGCATATATCGTGATCTACCATTTCTAGGGTTTGAACTCTAGAATTGGGGTTTTTTTCGCAATGTCTAAAATTAACCCAAACTAAGGACACCGTCTTGCTCAGGAGGTTGAGAGCAATCAACCCATGGTCTCAAAATTCATTTTCGTTGTGCATTGTGAGTTTTACAGGTTGCAGGTGCTATAGTGACAGACCAAAATGGTCACTATAAATCCCTTTATCTAAGACGACGGATGGAGGAAGGGGACTAAGTGTGACAGAGTCCCATTGGCCAGTTCAAATAAAGCGCGCGTTTTTTTATTATAATATTTCTGGCCATTTTTCTTATATAACATAATTATTCTATTTTATGTAACGAATGGCAAGGCAGCTCAAATGGTGATGAGGTATGTGTATAAGGGAGAGGACCTGGGTTCGAGTCTCAGGTCCATCATATTATTTTTCTAATAATTATCAAATGCAGATTTGGTGCATGCATTAGCCAGAGGTTAACCATGCACCCTACCATCAGCACCATCAGATCATATTCAACCTAGATCCAGTGTCTCCAATAAGTAATCCCCATCATGGACTCTCCAGACGTGCCCACACAGGATCAAATGCCAATTTGGGCTTTAACTCTTGGGCCTCACGTTTTTTGTATCTACACCCCCATTTCTGTTCTGACCAGGTCCGTGTTGTTTTGTTTATTTTATCACTTTTTTATTTTGTTTATTATCTTTTCCAAATCTTTTTTTAACAAATAATAAAAAAATAAAAAAAAAGTAATAAATAGGTTTAGTTTCTTTCTAAAATTATTAAATAATTAATTAATTATTTCAATGCAATTTTATCAATTTAAAATCAAATTAGACTTAGGTTTTTTATTAATTTAAATTGTTTTCTTAATAAAAAATACCAAAAATATTAGAATTATAATTCATTTCATTCAACTTTTGTTTTCTTAATTAAATTTTATCTTTCTAAGTAATTTTATAAAATATTAATTTAATTACTTTCTTAAATAAATAAAAACCAACAACAAAAAGATGTTATTTTATGTTTTCAGACGTAATATTTCTTTTCGCACGTTTATTTCCTTTCGCATTGCTTATTGTTGTACCCCAAAATTTTCCCTCTCATTTTACTCAAAAACATACTCCTAGAGGTCCTCAATTCCTCAAGTTGACTAAGGATTGACCAGACAAATCCTCCTCCTAAGACAATGAGCCTCAAACTAGGGTTTCACTCCTCATCAAGATATGTGAACTCCAAAGGTCTAAAATCTTTTCCATGGTACTAATATGTCCTCAAGATCATCCATGTCAAGTTTCATGCCTTGCACAACAAGTTTGCTCAATCAATTGCTCAAATGCCTGAAAATCAACTGTGTTAGGTCAAAAGTCAACTGTGGCTTATTTACAGTCAAACTTCAAGAATTTTGGTCAAAATAAACATTTTGAAGTGATATCCATCATTTGATAAAGTGTTGATCATGATTCCTCAAGGAATGCTCCTAATTCATCAAAACTCAAAAGTTACTAAATTAGGGTTTCTACAAGAAAAGTCAACCAAACTTTGACCAGGCATAACTTTCTCATACTTTATCAAAAATTTCTCATCCAAGGCTCATTTTTAAGAGACTTCAATTCCCTACGAATCATCTTCATCCCTCAAGTTCAAGAAATGCACTCATGAAAAGATATAAATTCAGACATTATAGGTCCTTTTCAAAAGTCAACAAAAACACCATTTGGGTCAAAGCTTCTTACATGAACATGGAAGATCCAATTGAGATGAAACCAAATAGGTTGCTTAGAGAACATCCTAAGATTTCTAAAAAGTCCAAGAACACCCTCACAGGGTTAAAATTGAGAGAGAGAGAGAGAGAGAGAGAGAGAGAGAGAGAGAGAGAGATGCATTGTCAAAGTTGGCCAATTTTTGAAAAAAATGCATGAAGCAAATATTGACCAAACTTGGACTTTTTCCAAATGGGCCTATCTTTTCAAGTTTGAAACTCATTCCTAACATAGTCCACGACCTCTAATCCCACCCATACATTTTTCTACTATTTATGCTATTTATTTTGATATTTTATTTATTAAAATTTAGAATTAAATAAATAAATAATAGAAATAATGTAAATGTTGATATGAATCCATTTTGGGAAAATTTTATGCTGGTTTATGTCAATTGATTTCATGCAATAACCCTTCAAATATGTCCAGGTTCATCCACATGGGAAAATGGCATAAAATCATCAAATATGGCATATTTTTCAAATTTTGATCATGGTCTTAAAACACAATATTATGAGGGAGATTCTTTCCATGCTTTCTTGTATCCTCATTCTCCTCTATAAATATAGAGCCATACAAGCTTGAAAGACACGGAATTTCTCTCTAAAAAATCTCTCAAAAAGCTCTTCAAAAAGCTCTCTAAAAGCTCTTCAAAAAGCTCTCCAGAAATCAAAGAATTGGTGTAAGTCATATCTCGAGGTTCCGGTCTCTCTCGATTGACATTAAGCCTCAAACCATTCTCTTGAAGTCCTCAGGAGTCTTACAAGGCCCAAGAGCAATCCATCACATGCCTAGCACGCCCCCATTTGACAACACCGATTTGGTAAAATTTTAAACTTCAAATCTCTAATTTTAATCACATTTCATGGCATGCTAACGTTTGTTTGAGTTTATATAGAACAGTTATGGATGGTTGAATTAGAGGTTCCATGCAAGAATCTGAAAACACCATGGTTAGGGCATGAAGCTTTCGAAGATTCGGGCCTAGGGATTTCTGATGATTGTACCCCATGTTTACTTTTGCTACTAGGCCCATCTTTATTTTCTTGTTTTATTCATTTCATTTATTTCTTTTAATCCATTTTTTTTATTTCAATCAATAAACAAATATAAAAATTACATAAAAATAGATTTAGGATTTTTCTTAATTTTGAATTTTCGTAAATTAATTAACTAATCACTTTAACTTTTTTTTTAAATTAAAATTAATAGAACTTAGGTTTAATTTCATTTTCCTTTTCGTAACAAAAATACAAAAAAAAACATAGAATTAATTTCTTTTATTTAAATTTCATGTTTCTTTAATAATTAACTTTTTTTTAAATATAGATCTAGAGGACCCATATACCCTAAGGTTTTATCAGTAAGAGTAAAGGGCATAATTACCTGAGATGCATAGATCGCTTTTTGTTCTGCAGAAAGTATTGGTGATGGTGCAAATACTTGATTTCCAACCATAATGGGTTTCGATGCATGAACAATAGGTTTGAAAGAAGCATCTTTGTTGTTCTTCACGTCTTTGCTAGCTTTGGTACTGTTCTTTGTGGGTGTCATTGATGAAGGAGTTTGAAGATTGTTGATGATTTAAAGAGAAAGGAAGAAACATTCACAAGTTTTTCAGAAATGGAAGTGGAAAAAGTGCTTTTGAGGTTAAAGAAGGTATTTATAAAGAAAAAATGTTTCAGTTTTCATTTGTTAGATGAATAATAGTGGGACGCGTGTTAACTTTCTATAAGCCAGGAAGTGGTTACTTTTTGGGAAACCCGATTTATGTCTACATTAGTATGGTAATAATGAAACTGCATAAGCGCGTGTCTCGCCGTACGTTTAAGGAAATTAGTCATCAAGACCATGACGTCATAACAGTAATGGTCATCATGAGGTAGTTCTTGTATTGAAATTGAAGGCTATTAAAAAATTGTCCATTTCTTCAGATATTTTGAAATACACAATTTTGGGGGGGGGGGGGGGGGGGATTTATTGGCTGGAAATTTAGATAATAGGATATAAAGGATCAAAAGTCGAAGACTATGTTATTTTTTAAAGAAGTGTCTTATGAAAGCTTTGACTATTTGTTTCTAAGTGGACGGTCGAAGATCAACTGAATAAAGATTAAAGGAAGCCTTTGTTTTAAAAGGAATTCAAAGTATTTAAAATTAGATTTCAACTAATCATATTGGATTTGGTGCTCTCTATAATAGAAAGATTCGAAATTCAAATCTTTAATCTTATCTAGAAGACGTGTGGAGGTTTAAAGTATTTAAAAATAAAATTAGACTTCTTGAGGAATTCAAAGTATTTAAAATTAGATTTCAACTAATCTTTAATCTTATCATGTCACAAACATGGTATCTAGATATAGAAAGACCGTTCAGGTCGAGTTAGTATATATAGGGGTCTTAGCGATAGGATTCGTGTGTTCATTCTTTTGTATAAAATCTCACATAAACTCAAAGTATCTACGTATTGAGAAAAAGCTTTTCTTACAAATGTACGTGTAAGCGCCATCTTTTATTTAATTGCAAGTTATCATTCCATAATTTACTTTAGCAATTTACTTTCAATTTATTTTATTACACTTTCTTTACAAGTTTCATAAGTTTACTTTAGAGAATTGTTTAGATCAAAACCAACATTATCAAAAAAAACTATGACTACCATCAAAGTATTATTTGTTTCAAAGAATAAAGTTTAAATAAGAACATATGTCCTAGGATCAATCTAGTCGATCATGTGAGTAACTAAGGACTTTTTTGTTGTTTTTATAAGACTAGCACTTGTTTACTAATTTTCACGGTAAACAATACCATAATATTTTTACAAGAGTTTCCATAAATATGTGACTCTCCTTCCTACCAACCAACTATAATAACATCTCAGATTAACTGAATTCCAAATTATGGGAATGAGTCATCATTCCAACTCTTTGAGCCTATAGGCTCCATAAATACACTTTGATATATGTGATATGATCTCTCCTAGTTATGTTGTAGATTTCCCCATTGGGTTGGAACGACGACTTGTTGTAGCATTAAATCGGCTTCTTGCATATCTCTTAAAACCACCTTGGAGTTATATCTTCTGGATTCTCTTAGTTTAGCAATGAACTCTTGAATATTGGTGATGTCTCTTATCTCATCAATTAGATCACTGAGACATCTCAACAATGCCTCAGTTCCTTCTCGTTAATAATGGGTGATATCTCTTGTCTCGCTAATTAGGTCACTGAGACATCAATTAAGGTTTAGGGTTTATGGTTTATGTTTTATGGTTTAGGACATTCACCTTACTATAGGTAATAAATTATAGATGTCACTCAACTGACAGCTTGGGCGATGTTGATCGTGTTTGCTTGCTCGTACACAAAATGAGCATTTAGCCAGATTTAGATGCATGTTTTAGTTCCTAACCTGCTCCAGGATATCTTCTATTCGTTTGCATGTCATCAATGTAAGCCTCTACGTTTTTCCCTATTTTCTTTGAGAACACCACATCCATGAGCCTTTGATAGGTGTCGACATCGTTCTTAAGCCCAAAAGGCATGACGTCGTAATAATAGTTGCCATAGTTGAACATAAATTCCTTCTTGGGTGTATTTATGGGGTTCATCTTAATTTGGTTGTACCTCATAAGTGAAAATTATAGTTATATATGTATATATTTTTTGTTGCACTTATCGACTCTTTATTGTTAATAACAGTTGAATAATGTATATAGTGCATCGATTGATAGTTTTGTATTCATTTTCTAAGTATTTGAGAATTTTTGGAGCAAGAGGAATAAAAGCTCCAAGATGCATTGTTGGATCAATAAAGAAATAAGGCCAAGAAGATAGAGCCATTAGAGTTATGTAGGAAGAACAACAAAAGTTCTTGTTCTGGTGTGCCTTATCGGGTGAAGCCTAGGCGAGGAGCCTTCGCGTCTGCCTCGTCGGGCGACGAAGGGGCGAGAGGGAAAGGATCATTTTTCCAGTAGACAGCGACTTGGGCTCGCTGGGAGAGAAATAAGTATGTCGCTGGGCGAAGCTTCCCTTCGACAGGCGAGGGTAGATATTTTCCCCAAATGCATGCATGGCGAAAACTGGGCCTTGTATTTAAGGGTCGTTTCCAGGCGAAGCTTTTATGTCGTCAATCGACCCGTGCGGACCATATTTTTGTATGTATTTATATTTCATTTCTTTTGTAAGAGTTATGGTTTTGGGGGTGGTTTTTTATCTCCCAATTCCACAACCTTGTATTTTTTATAGATTATCTTAGAAAATAACACTGGGGCTTTGCTTATAGATGATTGGAGGTGGATTTCTCATTGTCCGACACTGACAAACCGGAAGATTTATGGTTTATCTCTTCTCTTTATGTATTTCTCTTTTGTTGGGTGTCATATGTATATTTACTTTGATCTTATGTATATTTGTCGCCCATGGCGTTATATTTAATTTGCTTTACAAATCTTTGTCGATTGTTGTCCTAGATTTTTGCTTTGTGCTCGGGATTTAGGTTGTTATAGACATATACTGCTTGAATTCTTATCTTGGATGATATTCTGTTAGTTTTGGGATTCTAGAGATAGATTTAGAGCTGACATTCACTTGGGTGTATGTAATTAATGCCTCTGTGTTGGTTGTGTCACTCTGAGAGATCGTCGATGCGATTAGCACAGTTGACTTCTGTATTGTTAAGGTGGTTGAGAGATTGCTACCGAGGTGATAAAATAGGCCTCTCTATTTGGGTTAGAAATGACTTAGGTTGTGAGTGATACATGGTGACATTGACGAGTATTGTAGGTTGAGTATAACTGGACGATAGGTTTAAGTTTGTGAAGAATAGTGTACATTCGTACCGGATAAGTTTTTCTTTCCTTTTCCTTTTTATACATTTATTTTCAACCCCTAAACTCATTAACGAATATTTGTTGAACGGCGACTCGATAACCAATATTTATGGACATGATACGATAAAACCTAAATATCACCCGGTAAAATAATACTTTACTTTTTGCTTGCCGCTTTACCGCTTAAACAAAATGGCGCCGTTGTCGAGGATTGGTTTATTATTTCGCATTGCGATAATTCCTTTATTTTTGAGTTTTATAGATATCGTATATATTGTATATTTTTGTTTGTGTATATTGATACTTGTATATGTTTACTATACTTATAAATTTGTTATATCATTGTTTGTTTCCTTTCACGTTTGCATGTGTGTTGGTTAGAAATAATCAGGTGGAACTAACTTGGAGGAACTTTCTTAAATAACAGGCGTCGAACTCACGATGTAAAATAAACATGATTTATTGTTTTTCATTTTGTTAGTTTAGGTAGTTGAATGCTATTGTCTAAACAAATTTAACTCGGACTAGTTCTTAAATTTCATATCTTCACTATTGTTGATATTTGTAAATATATAATGTTAAGAATATTTGTATGTAGAATAGTTCCACATCGATTATATAGTGTAATTAGTTGTAATCTCTCTATATATAATAAAGTCTCCGTAGTGCTTTCATTACACACGATTTAACCTAAATGTCTCTTAGTCTCTCCTAATTCAATATGGTATCTAGAGCCTTCTAAGAGGCAATTCTTCTCCGTGCTTTACCCAGTTGACCCACTGTCTTCCGGTGAGAAATCTTCTTTTGTAAACTGTGTCATCATTTTGGTTTACCTGACCTTTTTTTTCCAGCGACCTCCACCAAGCACAATCCACGAAAAATTTTTTTTGGAGGACTACTGTTCACCGCCGCCGCTAGTGTTCACAAAAAAAATTTCTCTCTCTCGAAAAATCGCCTTCTCCTCCGGTTCCAGATCCGCCCTCGGTTTTTGTTTTCGACTCACAGAAAGTCATACTCTCAGAAAGTCGTACACTATGCAGACTTCACCTTCTCTTCAGAACCCTACGCCAAGCTACGAGGATTTTCATAGGTGGTGTCAGACTAACCAGACCTCTGGTTCCACGGCTTCGATTGCACACACTAGTAATTCATCTATTTGCATCTCTCAATTATCTCCTCTTGGTCCTTGGATCCTCGACTCTGGTGCGTCTGATCATGTTACTGGTAATAAAAATCTTTTCTCTTCCCTTTCTACCTCTGGTTTCTTACCGAGTATAACTTCCGCAAATGGTTCTCAAACCCGATCCCAATGGATTGGTACTGTTCAAATTCTACCATCTCTCTTTGTTACTTCTGTCCTATATATACCTAATTGCCCATTTAATCTACTGTCAGTCAGTCGTTTAACTCGTTCCCTTAATTTTTCTATCACTTTTACTAACAGTGATGTTATTCTGCATGATCGAAGTTCGAGATAGACGATTGGCATTGGATGTGAGTCTCAAGGCCTCTACTACTTCTTTATGTCATCTACCACATGCTCCACCACAAATTCTCCACTCATTATACATGTGCAGTTAGGTCATCCAATTCTTCCCAAGCTATAAAAGTTGGTGCCCAGTTTATCTAAATTATCCACTTTACAGTGTGAGTCTTGTCAATTAAGGAAACATACTCGTAGTCACTTTCCTGATCGAGTCAATAAACGGGTTGCATCTCCTTTTGCTTTAGTTCACTATGATGTTTGGGGTCCATCGCGTACCGTGTCTACTTTTTAGTCTAGGTATTTTGTAATATTTATTGATGATTTTTCACGTTGCACGTGGCTATTTTTAATGAAAAACAGATCTGAATTATTTTCTATTTTTGAACAATTTTATCGAGAAATAAGAACCCAATTTGGTTTGTCCATTCGTACCTTAAGAAGTGAAAATGCTCGTGAATATTTATCCCAACAATTTCAAACTTTTATGTCATCCAATGGTATTCTACACCAAACATCTTGTCCTCATACACCTCAACAAAACGGGATAGCGCAGCATCTCGTAGAAACCACTCGGACTCTACTTCTCCATGGTAATGTCCCTCTCAGATTTTGGGGGGATGTTGTGCTTATGGCGTGTTATCTCATAAATCGCATGCCCCCATCTGTCCTTAATAATAAAATCCCTCATTCAATCTTGTTTCCAAACTCTCCTCTTCATTCAATTCCTCCTCAAGTCTTTGGGTCTACATGTTTTGTGCATAATCTCTCCCCTAGTGTTGATAAACTATTAGCTCGGTCACTAATGTGTGTCTTTCTTGGTTACCGTTGCTACTCACACACTCTGCAACGATACCTGATATCGGCCGATGTTACCTTCTTCGAGTCTGTGCCATATTTTGCGTCCACCCAAGTCACTCCGGAACCCCTTCAAGAAAGTAATCCCACACCTCTTTCGGACATCCCATTTCCCATTATTCCCCATTATTCTAGGGAACCTGTCCCACAAGAAACCCCTATGGTTGACCCCCCCACCCCACTTCTCGCCCACTTCAAACATATCAACATCGTAAACCAACGTCTGTCATACCTGTCCCTGAGGTTGTACATGTCCCTGAGGTCGTACGTGTCCCTGAGGTCATTGTAGACTCTCCTCTGACGCTATCTCCATCATCGGATTCAATCTTACAACCTGAGTCTGATCTTCTGATTGCCCTTCGCAAAGGTATACGTCAAACATGAAATCCTTCTCCACATTATATTGATTTATGTTATCATCGTCTTTCCTATTTGCAGTACACTTGTTTGTTCTCTTTGTCTTCTATTTCTATTCCTAAATTTCCAGGTGAAGCATTATCTCACCCTGAGTGGAGGCAAGTAATGATTGATGAAATGTGTGCTCTTCAAAGTAGTGGTACCTGGGAACTGGTTCCTCTACCCATTGGAAAATCTTTAGTAGGTTATCGTTGGCTTTATACAGTGAAGGTTGGTCCAGATGGTAAGATTGATTATTTTAAAGCTCACTTGGTATCCAAGGGATACACTCAGATTTTTGGGTTGGATTATAGTGATACCTTCTCGCCTGTAGCTAAGATGGCATATGTTAGACTTCTTCTAGCCATTGCAGCCATTCGACATTGGCCTCTTCATCAACTTGACATCAAAAATGCATTTTTACATGGTGATCTTGAAGAGGAAGTCTATATGGAGCAACCATCTAGGTTTGTTGCTCAGGGGGAGTCATCGAATATGGTTTGTAGGCTACACATGTCTCTTTATGGTCTTAAGAAATCTCCAAGAGCTTGATTTGGCAGATTCAGCACTGTAGTACAACAATTTGGTATGGTCCGTACTGAAGCTGACCATTATGTCTTTTATCGTCACTCGGTACAATGGTGTATTTATCTTATTGTATATGTAGATGATATTGTCATAATTGGTAGTGATGAATCGGGAATACTCCAGTTGAAACAACATCTTTCAAATCAATTTTAGACAAAGGATCTTGGTAAACTCCAGTATTTCTTGGGTATTGAGGCAGCCCAATCTAAAGACGGTTTGGTGATTTCTCAGCGGAGATATGTTATGGATATTTTGGAAGAAACAGGTTTGTTGAACGCTAAACCAGTTGATACTCCTATGGATCCAAGTGTCAAACTACTACCCAATCAGGGGGAACCTTTATCATACTCGGAAAGGTATAGGAGATTGGTTGGAAAGTTGAATTATTTCACAGTCACTCGTCTAGACATTTCTTTTGCAGTTAGTGTGGTAAGCCAGTTCTTAAATTCCCCTTGTCAGGAACACATGGATGTTGTTATCCGGATTCTAAGATACATCAAATGTGCTCCAGGAAAAGTTTTAGTGTATGAAGATAAAAGACATACTCAAATAGCTGGATTCTCTGATGCTAATTGGGCAGGATCACCAATTGATAGACGATCCACCTCTGGGTATTATGTACTTGTTGGAGGCAGAGTATAGGTCCATGGCAATGGCAACATGTGAATTCATTTAGTTAAAACAGTTACTCAAAGAACTTAAAATTGAAGAAGCAAGACCAATGACACTTGTATGTGATAATCAAGCTGCATTGCACATTGCTTCAAATCCAGTATTCCATGAGAGGATCAAACATATTGAGATAGAATGTCACTTTGTCAGAGAGAAGATCGAATCTGGTGACATCGTCACAAGCTTTGTCAACTCTAATGATCAATTGACAAATGTGTTTACAAAATCTCTGTGAAGCCCCAGAACTAATTATATATGTGGCAAGCTTGGTGCATTTGACTTATATGCTCCAGCTTGAGGGGGAGTGTTGATATTTGTAAATATATAATGTTAAGAATATTTGTATGTAGAATAGTCCCACATCGATTATATAGTGTAATTAGTTGTAATCTCTCTCTATATAATAAAGTCTCTGTGGTACTTTCATTACACACGGTTTAATCTAAATGTCTATTAGTCTCTCCTAATTCAATAACTATTAAATTTGTTTAGACAATTTCATTCAGTCTTTTAGTATGTGTATATTATTTATGTATTTGTGTTTGTCTTTGAGCTTGTTGTGAATAGCTTAAGGATATTGAGATGATTTCTCAAGTTTGATCGTTTCGACTTGCGAATGCGTGGTAATAATTTTGTTAAGGTTTTGTACACATTTGAGGTATGTGTTTATCGTTTTCTATACTTTAGCATATTCATGATACTTAGATTTTTTATAATTTTTTATGCCATTCATTATTTTGTATACTTTTTCATTTGTGAATCACTTTAGTTCCTACCATTTTTGTGATGTAGTTTTCCATTGTTCATATATGCTGGAGACCATAATTCTTGTTTTAACTGGATTTTATTATGCTTAATTTTATTTTATGTTGATTGTATGAATGCATGAAAAAGGACCTACACATATTTGTTTGATTTTGAGCACAACTACCTAGCTAAATAGTCAATTCACCTTGTGAGTATGTTGACTTTTGTAACCCCTTTTGAGCCTTTTTGTCAATATTCATGTTGTTTTTGAACCTAATGTTTGTCTATGAGTGTTGATTTTTCTTTTTGAGTAGACATTGATTTTTTGTTTTCTTGAACCCTTAACTATGATTTATAGTTTGAGTTTTTGCCTTGACTTAGAAAGTATGGAGTATTCATATTATGATGATGATTGAATTAAAGTTGAGGAGAGGAACGTTTATGTGTTCATGTTGTAATTTCTATGAGGTTGTAAAAGAAAGAAAAAGAAAAGAAAAAAAATTTGTGAGAAAGAAAAAGAAATAAAAAATTCAAAAAGCTTTGGAAAAAAAATAAAAACAAAAAGAGTTCAAATAATTGTGTGAATAATTATTGTGATTGGTTTGAGAAATTTGGAATGAAGAAGAAGTTTGATTTAAATTATGTTGCTTGAGTCTTTGTGAGTTGATCACTCTCTTAGTTTAAGGCAAGTTTTTATTTAGATTAGCTTTAGGACTTATTCCTTGTTTGTTAACCAAGCCACATTACAACCTTGAAAAGTCCTTGTGATTCTTGCTTTTATGTCTTCAACATGAATTTTTGGATGAGTGTATAATTTAATCTTTTGTTTGCAAGGTTGTTGGATGTGTGAAAATACCTCATTTTTGTGTTTTTGTCATCTATCGATGATTGATTTTGCTAGGTGTGATTCATTTGTGAATTAGTGTTGTTTTAGAATGTTTGGCATGATTTTTGTATTTAGCATTTGTTTTGTGTTTATGTTATAGTCATAGTTTAGTGGTAAGTGTTTACTTTGTGTGTATTATTTTTCATTTGATTCATTGCATTTATTTTTCGTTTTCAAAAATCTTATCAGTTCGTGATTCTTTGGTTGATCGTTTTTGTTTCTTCGAGTTGTTTGTTTCTTGTTTGAGGACAAACAAGTTCAAGTTAGGAGAGTTTGATAAGTGCAAATTATATTTATTTTTGTATATGTTTTTTGTTGCACTTATCGACTCTTTGTTGTTAATATCAGTTGAATAACCCAAATTTGTGTATAAATATGTTTAGTTTGTGTATAATGCATTTTTGGTGTACATAGTGTATCGATTGATAGTTTTGTATTCATTTTGTAGGTATTTGAGCATTGTTGGAGCAAGAGGAATGAAAGCTCCAAGATGCATTGTTGGATCAATAAAGGAATAAGGACGAGAAGAGAGAGTCATTGGAGTTATGCAGGAAGAATAACAAAAGTTGTTGTTCTGGTGTGCCTCGCCAGGTGAAGCCTAGGCGAGTAGCCTTTGCGTCTGCCTCGCCGGGCGACAGAGGGGCGAGAGGGAAAGGATCATTTTTCTAGTAACCAATGACTTGGGCTCGTCAGCAGCTCGCTGGGCGAGAAATAAGGATGTCATAGGGAAAAGCTTCCCTTCACCGGGAGAGGGTAGATATCTTCCCCAGTTGCGTACGTGGCGTAACCTGGGCCTTGTATTTAAGGGTCTTCGTTGGGCGAAGCTTTTATGTCGCTGGGTGACGCGTGTGGACCAGATTTTTGTATATATTTATATTTCATTTCTTTTGTAAGGATTATTGTTTTGGGGATGGTTTTTTATCTCCCAATTCCATCAGCCTCATATTTTTGATAGATTAGCTTAGAAAATAACACTAGGGCTTTGCTTATGGATGATTAGAGGTGGGTTTCTCATTGATTGGTGCTGAGAAACCGGAATATTTGTTGTTTATCTTTTTTTCTCTTTATGTATTTTTCTTTTGTTGGGTGTCGTATGTATATTTACTTTGATCTTATGTATATTTGTCGCCCATGGTGTTATATTTAATTTGCTTTATAAATCTTTGTCGACTGTTGTCTTGGATTTTTGCTCTGTGCTCGGGATTTGGGTTGTTATAGACATATACTGCTTAAATTCTTATCTAGGATGATTGTCTGTTAGTTTCTAGATTCTAGAGATATATTTAGAGCTGACATTCACTTGGGTGTCTGTGATTAATGCATATGTGTTGGTTATGTCGCTCTGAGAGATCGTCGACGCGATTAGCATGGCTGACTTCTGTGTTGCCGACGTGTTGAGAGATCGCTACCGAGGTGATACAGCTGGCCTCTCAATTTGGGTTAGAAATGACTTAGGTTGTGAGTGATATGTGGTGACATTGACGAGTATTGTAGGTTAAGTATAACTGGACGATATATTTAAGTTTTTGAAGAGTAGTGTACATTCGTACCAGATAAGTTTGTCTTTCCTTTTCCTTTTTATACATTTATTTTCTGTTGATAACTTTTACCCTTTCCATTCAACCTCCAAACTCATTAACGAATGATTTATCAAACAACGACTCGATAATCAATCTCTGTGGACAAGATATGATATAACCTAAATATCACCCGGTAAAATAATACTTTACTTTTTGCTTGCCGCTTTACCGCTTCAACAATACCCTGAGTAGGCATCCATGAAACTCAATGTTTTGTAACCAGAAGTTTTGTCAAACATGTTATCTATGTATGTTTGGGAAATGATCTTGATATTTGGGGCATGCAACATTAAGGTTAGTGAAATCAACGCATATATGTAATTTGTTTGATGTCTTCCTCACCAAGTGAACATTAGACAACTACGAAGGATATTTGACCTATGTGATGAAACTAACACTTGTTAGCTTTTGAACTTCTCCATCAATGGTTATTTTCTCACTAACCTTGCGCTTCCTTTAGGACATTGTCTTGATTGGGGGGGGGGGGGGGGGGGGGTCTATGGTGAAGCGATTACATACCATTATGGTATCTACGTCGCAATGTCTAAGGGCGCCCTAGCGAACAATATGATGTTCTTTCTGAGTAGGGTGATCAAATCCTCTTCTTCTTACTTGAACAATGAGGTGCCTTGCTTTGTGACTAGGTGGTGCAAAGGCCCAATATAGACTTCTTTTAAATATTCTGTTGGGGTAAAACTTTCACTCTCTTACCCCAACCTAGGGTTCCATTTCGTTGTACATGTGTCATGTATTTCTAGACATGGGATGACACCCAAGGTAAGGGGTTCCCTCATTATTTCCAAGCTATTCTTGTAACATTCTTAGGCGATCGTGTGATCTCTTATGATAGTACCTAGGTGCTCGTTGGGTATTAGATATTTAAGGCTTAAATGAAAGTTGGACAAGACTGCTCTCAACAGGATAAGAGTAGGTCTTCCTAGTATGGCATTGTAAGGGGGGGTGGCGTCAACCACAAGATAGTTCACTTTGATGGTTCTGGTGCTTGCCCCTGAGCCGAATGTTATTTCAAGAGTAATGTGGCCATTTACTTGCCCCTACTCGCTTGAAAGGCCAACCAGGGATCCTTGGAAAGCTTCAATGATATTAGAATAAAGATGGAACCCGTGGAAGACGCTTCCATAACAGGATGTCTACCGAATTTCCAAGGTCAGTCAACATTTGATTTATATCCCAATTGGCATACTGAATTATGATGACCATGAGATCATTATGGTAGGGGAGAACATATACTATGTTTTTTTTCTCGAAAACGTGATTTCGGGTTCTCAGTCCTTGCTTGAGGCTCGGAGAGCCTTAGCGGGGGCGATGTTTTCTATATTAGCACATGTCGGACGTAATGTCTCTGGGAGGAGTTAGATTCCTCCTGGGGAAACCTCCGACAATGGTGTAGAAGGTCTTCTAGGAACTTTGCTCAAACATCCTCGTGAGAAGATGGTGAAAGCAACAATTAGTAAATGATTAGTGTAGTCCATGTTAGTTTTACTAGGCCTCACGGTGGTTGCGAATTGTACTCGTCAAAAGTACAAATGTGTGATACTCTCTAGTGATTAAAGACTATCACATACTTTAAGGTTATTGTGAGGTTGACACCCAACTCACATGGGATGAGAAGCTATGTAAGAATGTATTTCTATGTTAGATCTAGGTCCTTTTCTACCGCAATATTGAGGCATTTTATAGCCTCCTTGGGTCTAGATCCCAAAATTTCTCGAGATATAACAACAACTCCGTGGATAAGTACTTGATTCCCTGACATTCACAAAACACAGTTAATTTCCACGACTCCCATTATGTCATTGTTAACTCAATATACGTTACTTGCACGACCACACGTTATGGACAGAGAAGCGAATGATCCAAACAACATATCCGAAGAAAGGACACTATCTAAAAGAGGAACGCTCAAACCAACAAAGAGACTATATGAAAATAACGGTAGACAAAGTGTATACCTTGGCCAAGCCCGTATAAACTCTTCCGATTACACCAATTTTAACTTTCTACCTTTTATACCAATTTCAAAGTTTAAAAAAATGACATCATAATTAACATGAGTATTTTGATACTCATACATCATTTCTCAACCATTTAACATGGGAGCATACATACTTTAACTTTTACCGGTAACATTCGTAAAAACTGGCATTGCTGAGATCACAATAATGTGTCCTTATTAAAACCACACAATGATTCACCTGAACCAACCCATCATTCTTCTTCTCTAAATTTCAAACCAAAAAAAAAAAACCACCTATCCTCAATCATACAAGAAGAAAAAAACCCACCAACCAGTTACTCCAATCAAAACCGCTCTCTTCCTTTTCTCTCCAACAATTTCATTGATCTCTGCAACAACTTCAGACCTAATCATGGAACACTGAACTATAGTGCCTTATTAAAGGTACATTGAAAACGATACATAAAATAAATAAAAACAGCCCCACCACACCACTATTGTTCCACACAGTAATAATTTACGGTGAAAAAGGAATCCAAAGTAACCAAAAGAACCAACAAAATTACAAACTCTTATTTTGTTCTGTTTTCTCTGTTACATGCATGTCTTGGTCCTTTTGATCATGACTACTCACACTCTCTTTCCATCTCTTTTTTCATGATTCTATTCTCACAAACTCATCGAAAATAACGGGGAAGAAAAAGTTACCATCTTGAATTATTTTGTATTTCTCACTTTTTGTAATTTTTAATACAATTTTGTTTTGTAACAGTTTGTAAGATTAAGCTGCTACAATGGAGGATTCTTCTGGTTCAAAGAGAAACACTTTATCTTTCTTTAGTTCTCCCAAGTTGTTTACGAATTTTACCTCGAAAGGTTTTCATGAAACGGAAACAAGTATGATGAGTCCAACTTCGATTCTCGATAGTAAAACTTTTAATGGTTTCAGAAAGAATCATTTTTGGTCTGAATCGAGAAATAGTGTTGGAAAACAAGAACACAAACGTTGTTGTTGGGAAAAACACGAGTCAAAGGTTGTTGTCGGTCTTGGTTTAGTTGATGTTCTTGTCGACGATGAGAAAAACAGTGAAGTGAATTCGAAGGTGGAAAACAGAACGGTTCTGTTCGGATCTCAGTTGAAGATTCAGATCCCGTCTTTTTCTTCTTCATCTGGAAATCCTCATATGGGTTCTTCTGACGGAAGCTTTGCAGTCTCTCCTGTTGGAAAATCTTCATCTGGGTGTGGTGGTGGTGGTGGTGGTGGTGGTAACTCTGGTGTTGAAATTGAGAACATGAATTCTGGTAATGGAGTTTTCAAAGGGTGTGTTTCTGCAAGTGAAATGGAGCTTTCTGAGGATTATACTCGTGTGATTTGTCATGGCCCGAATCCGAGAACAACTCATATATTTGATAATTGTGTAATTGAGAGTAGTTGTTTTGATTTTGGATGCTCTGTTTCTGTTAAAGAGAATGAGTTTTGTTTTCATAATTTTCTCACTTTCTGTTTTTACTGCAACAAGAATCTTGACCAGGGTAAAGACATCTACATGTACAGGTAATTGCTTATTTTTTAATCTTTAATTTAACTCTCATGGATCATAATATTCTAAGGACTCTTTTATTTGTTGTATTGTATTTTGCAGGGGTGAGATGGCATTTTGCAGCCATGAATGCCGTAGCCAGGGGATGTCCATATTGGAAGCCAAGGAAGTTCACGAGACATAATTCCACCAAAACAAAAACATTTCAACCTTTGCTTCAAAGGGCTTAGTAAAAATAACACCCTTTTCATTTTTAGTTTTCTAGGATATGAGATAGTCCTAAAAAGGTTTCTCAACTCAATCTTAGTTGCAAAAAAGTTTGAGAGAATTTGAAATGGTGAGAAACTTGTAAAGTTGATTTTATTTTTTGAAATGAATGATTGGATTTTGATGTTGGGTTCTTGTCCATATTATTTTTTATCATTTTAATGGTGATGATGATAATTTTCTATGACTCAAGGTTACATTATTAATTTTGATAAAGTACTCAACATTAATAATGTTATAATCACTCCTATAGGAGTAGGACCCATGACATTATTTGAAGTAGAATCTTTTACTTTGTTTATTGTTTGATTTTTGTCCTTTTAGTATGTTTTGTTGATTATATAAGAAGCTCATTGTACATGCATTGAGTATGACACTTGATGTATGTTTTGCTTTAATGGGAGAATTAGATCAAAAGCATCAATTTATGATCATTATTTCAAGAAAATTATAACATTGGTAAGGTAGTTATGTATCCTTGTTGTTTGTTCATATTATTTATTTTAGGATACAGTATATTACTTCCTCCGTCTTAAAATATAAGAAAAATATATATATTTTTCTTGTTCAAAAATATAAAATAAAAAATCATTTTCATTTTTTTCAAGAAAAAATTAAATGTAAAATATATATAGTTTAGATTATCTCTCATATTTTTTATAATTAACAACCAATTAAAATTATTTTTACATTTTTTTAAACACTTTATTTTAAGAAAAATATAAGTCAAATAATTATATTTTTACTTTTTTTTAATAAGTTTATTTTTTTTTCTCTTATATTTTAGAAGGGAGAGAGTAGATAACATCTTTGTCTTTTTCCTTCCCATTGTATGCCATTTTTAAAGGACGAGTTAGGTTAAAGCAAATTTTGAAAGAGTTTATTTCTATTTATTTTGTGGTAGTAAGTATTTACATTAATACATAGATATAGTTATAGGAAATAATTCATATTATTTTGTAATAAGCATCTAATATAGATAGATAGGGGTCCCCGTAGGTGGTCCTATTATTAAAATTAGGCCAAATTCTAGGGTGCAAGATGACATATTTTTATTCGATAACGAGAGGTTTATTATTGGATTCATATTAGGATTTAGGAGTTTCCATTTATAATTTGTCAAATTATATTCAGTGTCTTAATCTTTAAACAAGATATATAAGAAAAACGAATATAGTAGTAACTATTATGTATAAAATATCTTTGTAAATTAACCTATATGAGCTATTCATCTTTGAAAAAAACCGTCCAAGTACTTGTGAAGTGAACTAGATATGGCCACTTCTGAGAGGTGATGTTGTTTGTGGTTTGTTGGTTTGGTAGGGGTGAGACCTATAAGTACTATATATGTTGCTCAAGTAAGTTTTTATCCATGTAAAATGTATTTTATGTAAAAAGTTTGTATTTTAATTGGACATTCAAATATTTTTTATAGGAGTTTTTTAAGGTTTTTGTTCGACTGAAATCTTTTAATTAATATATTATTGTTCAAATATAAAAACTTTAATTAAAGTATTATGTCATTTAAAGGTAGAGCATTTCTATCCCATGTTATTGATTTGACGTCATACTAGCGTGTAAGTTGGATGACATTTTAGCTTTATTTACTCGTACTCTAGTTGTGTTGGACAACACATGTGTATTGAAATAATTTAATTAGGTTTAATAGAAAACAATTCAAATGGAAGCAACATAGGTCATATATAATGGCGTTTGACGAGCACAAGAGTAGCGCCATAAGCCACCTGATGTTGCGCCATTGGTTGTCCATGGTTCGTAATAACTCGCTTATATTGGCCTTGGGCCGCCTAAACTATTTTGTCACTTACCCACATATTAAATTGTGGGTAGTAAAGTGTCCCTGCATCTGCTGACAAAACGGGATAGTCGAATAGGGAAACAACCCTCCACGATTCAAAGAAGGATGAAACCCACTCTCTCCATGTTTCATAGTGGAGTTAGAATAAGTCAATATATGGTTCTTTGACCTATGCCCAAGGAGGTTGTCTCGTAGTATGTCCACACACCATGCTTGCTGTCAACCATTAATCATCCAAAAGACAAGGATTCTAGAGGCCTTATGGCAAAAGGACTCTCAGACACACTTAGGTCAAACTACCTTTTTTTCACAACCAGGAGAATGCTTCTGACTAGAATCTACAGAGGATTTTCTTCACTATTAGATCTGATCTGATTTGTATATATTCAGCCTTTATCACTCAAAATCAATTCTTCAAAGGGAAAGTCGCTAGATGCTGACCTGACACTTACTTCTGATTCTGACTAAGGCTTTCAAAATCTTTTACTTCCTCAGAGTTTGAATATTCATTAAATCTATAGAATATATATAACTTTTATTCTTCAAAATCAAGCTTAACAACAAACAATAGGGATTTGAATCATCATAAATGTAAAATTTGAGTGTTAGATATCCTTGTAGCCTTTTTGAGCTTTCAAGTGTATCTTAACATGATATGTTACAGAGTTCTCAGAATCAAACTTGTTAGCATAAAAAAATTTAAACAAGATGAAGAGAGAAGGATGATTACCAATAAATCATAAGGATTATGCTCTTCAGAGTTCTTTAAGGAGTCACCGAAAGCTTGGGACTTTATATCCACATCTTGAGATATAAGTTTTCTTTTCCATCATATGAGTCTTCATTTTAGTCTCCAGAGTTGACGTCTCAACTTGACTGCTTACGTACTAGTCATTAATGACTCGTTGATTTGATCTTTAGAGTCATCTCTTGTAGTTTCCTGGCTTACTGCTCAAGACTTATTTGATCTTTATGACTAGTCTTGTCAGATGTTGGCAACAGACATCTGCCTGGTCTTCTATAGCTTATGAAAACCTTATGTATTTGCTTCTAAAGTTTCTTGATAAAGTCTGGTTAACATATACACTTTTTCTTTTTATTGTCAATACTGGGTGAAGGATTAACTTCTAATGTGTTTCAAAGAATGGATCTTTTTCTGAAATGATTAAGTGTTTGATGAAAATCAATAATAGAGTCAGCCTCTGTTACCAATTAAAGGTTCAATGAAACACAAGAAAGGGGGGTTTGAGTTGGGTTTCTAGAATTAAATCTTTACGAACACCCAAAGATCAAACAATGCTCATGGACAAAGTAAACAATAATAAAACTACACAAGTATTTTTATCACGGTTCACTATTAATTAGGTTATTTCAGTCCACCCATCTGAGTGATTTTGCCTTATCCAAGGACTTAATCCACTAATCTGTCGTACCCCAAATTTGTCCTACCTTGATGATTTTATTTTTCGAGATTAAAATAGAATAAATACTTAATTAAAGATGGTACGACAGTATCTGATGGCCCATCTTTATCCAAATTGACTAGGGGGTGTATTTTAATCAGGGAGAGTGGGGATTTCTAAATTAGAAAGACTCATAAATTCGTTCGCGAAGCATGTTAGCCAATGGGCCCATGCATTTCGAAAATAAAAAAAATCATCCGAGTAATTAATAAATTATTAGTTTATTAAAACTACTTAGGTTCAATTTGCTATTAAGTATCTAAGCCCCTTTACATTTAAGTGGTTGTTAGTAAAATAGGAGGTGAAATTTCAATAAACGAGCCCATTGTGTTTGACCCATCTCTTTTGGGGTTTGAATAACAAAGAAATGGGGTGAGATTACAAACTGCAAGTCCATTAAGATTTCTAGCCCATTTGATGTTGTTGTTTTATTTTAAAAGAGAAGCATTATTATTAAAAAAAAAAGAAACTTCTTGTTATTATATATATATATATATATATATATATATATATATATATATATATATATATATATATATATATATATATATATATATATATATATATATAATAATAATGTTTTTATATTATATAATCTATTAAGGATTTTGTTTTAAAGGAAGATTTGTTGGGACAAGCTGGTAAATGTAGGTGTTTTAGTATTGGCTTGCATTTTTGGTAAATTCCAAGTGTATGTGTGAATGTCATGACTGATGTCATAACATTCTAGTTCAGGTTGTACTAACTCTTTAGGTACATATGCAGAAAAATATTGTAACTCAAATACTGATGTTTATAAGTGTGTATCTGAGCATGTTTGCAAAATGATCACATTTAGCTAATCAGTAGACAGGTTTTCTCAGATGTCATAACAGATGTTATGACATCCTGTTCTGAACTAGCAGGATTACAGGATTGGATAAGTCTGAGTTTTTTCAGGAAATAACTCAGTCCTTCCTAAACAGAATCCTGCGTTTTCTGAGGAGTAACCTCGCTCAATCCTAACCTGATCAACAAAGTACTGTGACCTGGTCATTAGGTCAAAAGGAATCAACCCTAGGTTTTTGGAAACCCTAACTGAAGTTGCAGCTGCTATATATTCAACAGAGCTGCGGTTTTTGAAGTGATCCCTGCTGATTGATTAGAAGATCAAGTTTGTAATCTGTATAGATTTGTTTATTGTACTCCAAGCAATTATCATTGTGATAAGTGTCTTGGAATAGGTTTCAATTGTAAGGGTTGTGTAGCACTCAAAGCTTTGAAGCAAGAGTGTTTGAATGTTACTTGACTAAAGCTGTGAAGCAGAGTCAAGTTAGTTGTGTACATCACTCAAAGCTGTGAAGCACGAGTGATTGTGTTACTTGATTAAAAAGCTGTGAAGCTTAATCAAGAGTGTGTTTTGAAGAGTGTCTTCATCAATTCTCAAGTCAAATTGGTTTATGTATCACTGCTGTGATTGAGGGGGAGTGAGTAGGAACTCAGGTTTAAGTTGTACTTAGATTAGAATTGCATTGGGTAGGTCTTAAGTGAAGGAGATAAACTGGTTGGTTTATTCCTGAATTAACATCTCTTATAGTGGATTCTCTCCCTGGCTTGGTAGCCCCCAGAGTAGGTGTTGTTGCACACTGAACTGGGTAAACAATTGACTGTGTTGTTTACTGCTTTTGTATTTACTGTCATATAGTAAGTCAGATACGGTGTCATAACATCGGACGTGACATTAAGTATCTGTAGCCAGAATTTTCAATTGGCATCAGAGCAGGCACCCTGCCTGTATTACTGGGTGAGATCTAGGGATATCACTTTCTGGCACTATGGACAAAGAAGGAGTTTTTGGAAATAGACCACCCATTCTGGATGGAACTAATTATGACTACTGGAAACCTCGTATGATTGCCTTCCTAAAATCTCTGGACAAAAAGGCTTGGAGAGCTGCTGACAAAGGATGGATTCATCCCACCATAACTGAAAGAGATGGGACAATCAGTCTGAAGCCTGAGGAAGAGTGGAGTAAAGAAGAAGATGAGTTAGCTCTGGGAAATTCAAAAGCCTTAAATGCCTTGTTCAATGGAATTGATAGAAACATCTTCAGATTAGTACATCAATATGAACTGGCCAAGGAAGTTTGGGACACCCTCAAAACTACTCATGAGGGCACTTCCAAAGTAAAGATGTCAAGGCTTCAGATGTTGACCACTAAGTTTGAGAATCTAAAAATGATGGAAGATGAAACCATCCATGAATTTCACATGAACATCTTGGAGATTGCCAACACCTCAGGAGCACTGGGAGAAAAAATGTCAGAAGAAAAACTGGTGAGGAAGATTCTCAGATCCTTGCCTAAAAGATTTGCAATGAAGGTAACTGCCATAGAGGAAGCCCAGGACATTAGCAAGTTAAAAGTGGATGAACTTATTGGGTCTCTTCAGACTTTTGAGATGGGGATCACTGATAATGGTGACAAGAAGAACAAAAGCATAGCACTTGTAACCAACACTGATGTTGAACACAAGGAGGATGAAGAAGAAAACATATCAGAAGCCATTGCCATGCTTGGAAGACAGTTCAACAGGCTCATCAAAAGAATGGACCCAAAGTCAAGGTCAAATGTTCATAACATTCCTTCTGACATTGACAGTTCCAGCAGAAGACCAAGATCATAAGATAAGGAAAACCAAGGCAGAGGAATTCAATGCCATGGATGTGAAGGATATGGACATATTCGAGCTGAATGTCCTACCTTTCTTAAGAAGCAAAAGAAAGGAATGACTGTTACTTGGTCTGACTATGATTCAGAAAGCAATTCTGAAGAAGAATCTGCCAAACTAGTTACTGCCCTAACTAGTGTTTGTACTTCTGAAAGTGACACCAGTGATGAAGAAGTAACATTTGAAGAACTGGCTGATACCTACAAGAAATTGTGTATCAGAAGTGGTGAAGTCTGTGTGCAAAATGAGAAACAATCAAAACTCATTGTAAAGCTGGAGGCTGAAAAGAGAGCAAATCTTGAAACTATAAGTCATTTAGAAGGAGAAGTTCAACTGCTGAACTCACAACTGAATCAAATGACCAAATCAGTCAAGATGTTGACAAATGGAACAGACAAATTGGAAGAGATTCTTCAGGCTGGACAAAATATGGGAAATAAATCTGGCCTAGGATTTGTGGAAACAAAGAAATTTGTTACCAGGAAGCAAATGCCAAACCAGATGTCTCAACATTACTCTCAACATCAGGGACAGAGACACATGAAGAAGAGGTACCAAAGATGGAGATGTCATCATTGTGGGAAATATGGTCACATAAAGCCCTTCTGCTACAGACTACATGGATATCCTAATCAGAAATCAGATGTCAAACCTAAGTCTAAAAAGGTACCACACGCTCCTCAATGGAAGAAAAAGGCTATTGCACTGATAGCACACACTTCCCTGAAGATCTCAGCAAAGGAAGATTGGTACTTTGACAGTGGATGTTCCAGACACATGACTGGATTCAAAAATCTCCTCAATAATGTTATGCCTCACACCACCAGTTTTGTGACCTTTGGAGATGGTGCTAAAGGAGAAATCAAAGGAGTTGGTAATTTGGACTACCCTGGAGTTCCAAGTCTGAATAAGGTACTGCTGGTAAAAGGGTTGACTACTAATCTCATCAGCATCAGTCAATTATGTGATCTAGGATTCATGGTCAACTTCTCAAGATCTGAATGCCTTGTAATCAATGACAAACAAGAGATAGTAATGAAAGGAGTCAAATCCAAAAATAACTGTTATGTGTGGCAGCCTGAGAACACTGATATCCCCACTTTGAGTCAAATCATCAAAGAAGAAAAAGATATGAAACAGTGGCAGCATAAACTTGAAGGAATGAAAAGAGCTATTCCTATGGAAGATGTCAGAAGAACTCCTAAACTTGATGTGGCAAAGAACAAGTCTCATAAATTTTGTTCTCAAAAATTCTGGTCAACACAGATGCTACCTGAAGACAATGTTACACAAGATGTTGTGACATTGTGGTGTGATAATCTGAAAACATTCAACATTTCCTTAAACCCTATTGACTTTGGAGAGAAGAAATCATTTAAACTGAAACATAGTTTCTCTGAGCTTCAGCTAACTGATTCTTCTACCAAGGTGCTTGTTGGAAATCAACTTGAAAATTTGAGGGGCAGATTGGACATTCACCAACATGAGAAATTATAGCAATTAGTTTTGCTGAAAACAAGGGTTAAAAGGATTAATTCTATTAAGTCTATATTTAGTGGGTTAATCATATTCACTCACAATTCCTTCAAAAGCCTTCAGAAGTTGAAAAGACTCCCTTGTACTCCCTATCTCTCTCATCCTTGCAACCTGTTTTCTCCTCTCAATCAAAGAGTTTTCTCAAACTGCTACTGCTACTCAACGTTAAACACAATGTCTCAGACATCATCTTCCACCATGGCGGCTTCGTCTCACTCATCATCATCATCATCTGATCAAGATTCTAGGGCAATCACTACATGCTTAGAATCTGAAGTTCTTGAGGTCACTCCTCTCAGGGAGATGGCAACTGACCCAACCAGAGTCAAAAAGCTCCGGACCAGACATGCAGGAAGAGCTCAAGCTACAATCTCTGGTAACTCTTCTCTTCCTTCGTCTTCTACACCTAATAAAGAAGGATCAGTTCAAGTACACCAAGCTATTGCTAGACTGGTTTCTAGCATTCTGAGTGGCAAACAATCTGTACCGGGGATTTCTATCCCTTTGAATCAATCAGAAAGTCCAAATGTGGAAGGTTCTGAAAATATAGATGTCACTAAGGATGTTGTGACACCAAAAGACAACATTCAAAAGGATGCTGATCCACCTATCATTGATGTGGATGAAGATTACTCAGATAATGAACTGATTGCAAATGTGAACCCTAGCATTGCTAGGAGATTGATGAAAAGAAAGAGTAGTGAGACTGTTAAGCCTGATGTTAAGAAATCCAAGGCTGAAGGGTTGGCTGAGAAAATTCAGACTAAAGGGAAGAAGGCACAGGTGCAGACTGCTAGACAACCTGAAACTTCTGATTCTGAATCAGAATTTGAGGTTGACATTGACAATACTCCCATCAGAAGGAAGCTCCCCTCCAGCAAGATTGCTAGAGTGCCTGAAGTGCCAACAGACAACATCTCCTTTCATCATCCTGATAATGCAAACAGGTGGAAGTATGTTTGCTTGAAGAGAATAGCCTTGGAGAGAGAACTCAACAATGATGCTTTGGAGTGCAAAGACATCATGGAGCTGATCAGGAATGCTGGGCTAATAAAGACTGTGATGAAGTTTGGCAAATGCTATGAAAATCTGGTTAAAGAGTTTGTAGTGAACTTATCCAATGATTGTGCTGATGGGAGGTCAGCTGACTTTGAGAGTGTGTTTGTTAGAGGAAGAAGGGTCAAGTTCTCTCCATCAGAAATCAACAAGTTTCTTGGAAGAACAAATAAGGACTGTCCTGACCTAGAGGCAACTGACAATGAAGTATGCTTGACCATCACTGCCAGGCAAGTAAAGTGCTGGCCATTGAAAGGGAAGTTGAATGCTAGTAAACTCAGCATGAAATTTGCCATCTTGCATAAAATAGGTGCAGCAAACTGGGTGCCTACAAATCACAAATCAACCATCTCCACAGGATTGGGGAGATTCATCTATGCTGTAGGAACCAAGACTGCCTTTGACTATGGAAGGTACATTTTTGAACAAACCTTGAAGCATGCTGGCAGTTATGCTGTCAAAGGACCAATTGCCTTTCCCTCCCTCATTTGTGGAATCATCCTTGCACAATATCCTGACATACTTGTAGCAAGAGATACAGTCTGCAAAAGAGCCCCTGCCCTTGGCCTGCACTACAAACTGTTTCAGGGATCCCATGCTCCAGACATTGTCATAACATCAGCTGAGACATCGTCTGCAAAGAGCCAGTCCAAAACATCAGATGTCATAGCTGTCTTAAAAGAAACTTGCAAAGATCTGGATGCTAGAAAAAGGACCCTAGAAGCACTAATTGCCAAGCTAGAAAAGGAAGAAGCTGAAGCAAGCATGAGGGAAGAAGATGAAGGACAGCTCAACATTGAAGAAAGTGGCTCCTCTGAGTCTGATGACAGTACTTGAAGGATGATTGCTGCTTGGTGGTGTTGCTGGTGGAGTTTGGAAGTATGTTCTGCTGTTGTCTGCTGCTGATCTCATTATTTTGTCTTGGATAACTGTATTACTTTATAAACATGTAATCTTTGGCCCATTTGTGGCTAAAGTGGGGGAGAATAGTTTTGGTACTGCTTAATTAGTACTTAACACTATATTTTTCTGCTGTCACTTATTTCTGCTGCTATCTATCTATCTCTGATTGTTTAGGGACTTTAGCCAAAAATCTGCCAAAGGGGGAGTTTGTAGGTGTTTTAGTATTGGCTTGCATTTTTGGTAAATTCCAAGTGTATGTGTGAATGTCATGACTGATGTCATAACATTCTAGTTCAGGTTGTACTAACTCTTTAGGTACATATGCAGAAAAATATTGTAACTCAAATACTGATGTTTATAAGTGTGTATCTGAGCATGTTTGCAAAATGATCACATTTAGCTAATCAGTAGACAGGTTTTCTCAGATGTCATAACAGATGTTATGACATCCTGTTCTGAACTAGCAGGATTACAGGATTGGATAAGTCTGAGTTTTTTCAGGAAATAACTCAGTCCTTCCTAAACAGAATCCTGCGTTTTCTGAGGAGTAACCTCGCTCAATCCTAACCTGATCAACAAAGTACTGTGACCTGGTCATTAGGTCAAAAGGAATCAACCCTAGGTTTTTGGAAACCCTAACTGAAGTTGCAGCTGCTATATATTCAACAGAGCTGCGGTTTTTGAAGTGATCCCTGCTGATTGATTAGAAGATCAAGTTTGTAATCTGTATAGATTTGTTTATTGTACTCCAAGCAATTATCATTGTGATAAGTGTCTTGGAATATGTTTCAATTGTAAGGGTTGTGTAGCACTCAAAGCTTTGAAGCAAGAGTGTTTGAATGTTACTTGACTAAAGCTGTGAAGCAGAGTCAAGTTAGTTGTGTACATCACTCAAAGCTGTGAAGCACGAGTGATTGTGTTACTTGATTAAAAAGCTGTGAAGCTTAATCAAGAGTGTGTTTTGAAGAGTGTCTTCATCAATTCTCAAGTCAAATTGGTTTATGTATCACTGCTGTGATTGAGGGGGAGTGAGTAGGAACTCAGGTTTAAGTTGTACTTAGATTAGAATTGCATTGGGTAGGTCTTAAGTGAAGGAGATAAACTGGTTGGTTTATTCCTGAATTAACATCTCTTATAGTGGATTCTCTCCCTGGCTTGGTAGCCCCCAGAGTAGGTGTTGTTGCACACTGAACTGGGTAAACAATTGACTGTGTTGTTTACTGCTTTTGTATTTACTGTCATATAGTAAGTCAGATACGGTGTCATAACATCGGACGTGACATTAAGTATCTGTAGCCAGAATTTTCAGTAAATTTAGGCCCAATTCATACCAAAGTAATGTCGGTTGCAAGTGATGACAAAACAAGTCTTGATGTTAAAAGCTGGGCTGAAACAGCGCGAAGCCCAAATCAGTAACACATATTGTAGTAATCAAAGCCAAATTCGCGCAGGTTTTTGCAATGAACACATATTGTTCAAATCAAACTGAAATAAATCTGAAACTAAATCATATCTTCTCAATCTATTATCCAAGCCCAGAATTACAGAATCAAATCAGTACAAAAACTAATCAACAAAATAAAATCTTTTTACAGCAATCTAATCCAGATTACAATCACAAATTGAATCAATTACAAAGTTTGCAATCCCTAAAAATCTTCTAAATCTAAGCTAACCCTAATTTCTAAAGACCTATATATACTAAAACTAATTTACAGAATCAAGGGAGGAGAGAAAAATCGCGAGGAAGGCTCGATACAGAAGGAGGGAATATAAGGAGGAAGGCAGAACAAGGGGAGGGAGATTACTTGAAGGTGAGACGACTGATAACAGAAGGAGTGGCGTTGGGGTTCCAGCATCTGGAACCCTAATTCTTAAAGCTCTTCCGCATCACCATCTTCAACACCACCGGAACCTGCAACAAACAAAGAAGAGGAAAAGATCAGCGTTGGAACTCAGAGGCTTGGAGATTCAGAACAGAAAATCACAGAGGGTAACTTAGCTTTTCCTGTTCTTTATTTTGATTGTTGGGTTGGGGTGAGGGGTCGGTATTCCGGCGCCTCCGTGGTCGGATTTTGGGAATTAGGGTTAAGGAGAAGAGGGAAATGGGTTGGAATGAGAGAGAAGATTGGACTTGTTGTAATAACAAGAACTGGAAATGAATGTAAACAAAGTGTTGTATGCTGTTAATGTTCTAATATTCGTGCGTACACCATAGTTATCATACACCATTCAATATCAATCCTTTAAATCATATCAGACGGCCATAGACCAAGTCTCCACCATAAGCCCATGTACCATCACACACATAATCAACTGGCCTCTCCCTTCAAAAACCTGTAATGGACCAAGCCCACTGTTTTTCACACCCCCTTCTCCCTGAACTGCTAAACACGAACAACAACTTACACCCCCTATCCTGAACTCATATTTGGGCCCAACCCAAAATACTTATTAACACCCCCTGTTTTACTCTTTAACTTAGGATTGCACCCCCCCTGAATTTTATTAATTTATTTTCTTTTTTTATAATTCATAATTCTTTATATATATATATATATATATATATATATATATATATATATATATATATATATATATATATATATATATATATATATATATATATATATATATATATATATATATATATATATATATATATATATATATATATATATATATATATATATATATATATATATATATATATATATATATATATATATATATATATATATATATATATATATATATATATATATATTATTCATTTATAATAATAATAATTATTGGTAATATTAAATTTTATGTATTTTATATATTTTTATATATCATTATTATTTATTATATATAAATATTATTTATATTATCATAAATAAATTATTTTTTAAAACTCATGTACATATATTATTTTCTTATATTATTTGTATTAAAATATTTTTACATCATGCATTAATTAAGATTTTTGTGCAATTAATATGATAAAAAATACTCAACAAATATCAAACCTATTTTTCACAATCAACTAAGCTAATCAACTGTTTTTGCAAAAGGGTTTCAAACAGATTTTGACTCACCACGCATTTAGTCAAAATCTCCGCAATCACTACTCCCGATCAAAATATGAGGTGATTCAAAGTACGTTTGCGATCCCTAAAAAACACCAACCCCATACGAACTAAGAATTGGAACTCTAATTCCTCATAAGAGGATACGTTGGCATACGATCAAAAATCGTTGCGAGTTCCCCTATTAAAAATTAAAACTCTTTTCCCCTATTAAAAATTAAAACTCTTTTCCCCTATTAAAAATTAAAACTCTTTTCCCCTAATAAAATTTAAGTCATGTTTCCCCAACTCAAACCTAATATCCTTGTGAACAAGGTAGATGAAAGGTGCCTAACACCTTTCTTTCGTCTAAAGAAGTCTGAAACCTAGAATCTCTGTCTGCGAATTAGAGTTTCCTGTTAGATTCCCTTCCCTAGGATAAAAACTAATAGTGACGACTCTGATTTTAAATCCAGTTGCTATAGCTGGCGTCTCTGCTGGGGACTCTCCTTAACCCTAGGTTTTAGGTCTCTTT
Source organism: Vicia faba (assembly GCA_948472305.1). Lineage (NCBI taxonomy): Eukaryota > Viridiplantae > Streptophyta > Magnoliopsida > Fabales > Fabaceae > Vicia > Vicia faba. The sequence continues at coordinate 1,011,074,907 of OX451738.1, forward strand.
TGGGTTTTTATTTTTATTTATTTATTTGCATTAATATATTTATTGCATTTTTTAATTTTCTTTATTACTATATATTTACTATGTGGCGGGTTTTTATTTCAAAAAAAATATTTTCGATAACCCTTAGAAAGAAGGTTCGTCTATTAGCTTAGGAGGTACATCATCCCTGCGAGTTTATGTGGCGACTTCGCCTAGAGTCGGTGAACTTCCGAAAAAGGAATACTTATTGAGAGATATCCTCTTGACGAGTAGGACTTTGGAAGGTCACCCATGACTCTTTGTAACGGCCTTAACCCAAAATATCATGACGAGACCTTTCACGACTTTGAGATGAAAGTTTTAGTCCGTAAAGAGGCTCCACCTAAGGGAGGCCCTTGTGCCTTTTATTAAATTAGGCCAAATTCTAGGGTGCAAGATGACATATTTTTATTCGATAACGAGAGGTTTATTATTGGATTCATATTAGGATTTAGGAGTTTCCATTTATAATTTGTCAAGTTATAATTATTGTTTCAATGTCTTAATCTTTAAACGAGATATATAAGAAAAACGAATATAGTAGTAACTATTATGTATAAAATATCTTTGTAAATTAACCTATATGAGCTATTCATCTTTGAAAAAAACTGTCCAAGTACTTGTGAAGTGAACTAGATATGGCCACTTCTGAGAGGTGATGTTGTTTGTGGTTTGTTGGTTTGGTAGGGGTAGACCTATAAGTACTATATATGTTGCTCAAGTAAGTTTTTATCGGATGTAAAATATATTTTATGTAAAAAGTGTGTATTTTAATTGGACATTCAAATATTTTTCATAGGAGTTTTTAGGGTTTTTGTTCGACTGAAATCTTTTAATGTAATATATTATTGTTCAAATATAAAAACGTTAGTTAAAGTATTATGTCATTTGAAGGTAGAGCATTTCTATCCTATGTTATTGATTTGACATCATACTAGCGTGTCAGTTGGATGACCTTTTATCTTTATTGACTCGTACTCTAGTTGTGTTGGACAACACGTGTGTATTGAAATAATTTAATTAGGCTTAATAGAAGACAATTCAAATGAAAGCAAGATAGGTCATACATAATGGCGTTTGACGAGCACAAGAGCAACGCCATAAGTCACCTGAAGTTGCGCCATTGGTTGTCCATGGTTCGTAATAACTCGCTTATATTGGTCTTGGGCTGCCTTAACTAGTTTGTTACTTACCCACATATTAAATTATGGGTAGTAAAGTGTCCCTACATCTGCTGACAAAAGGGGATAGTCGAATAAGGAAACAACCCTCTACAATTCAAGGAAGGGTGAAACCCACTCTCTCCATGTTTCATAGTGGAGTTAGAATAAGTCAATATATGGTTCTTTGACCTATGCCCAAGGAGGCTGTCTCATAGTATGTCCATACACCATGCTTGTTGTCAACCATTAATCATCAATCCAGAGTCCAAAAGACAAGGATCCTATAGGCCTTATGTCAAAAGGAATCTCAAACACACTTAGGTCAAACTACCTTTTTTTCACAACCAGGAGAATGCTTCTGACTAGAATATTCAGAGGATTTTCTTCACTATTAGATCTGATCTGATTTGTACATATTCGGTCTTTATCACTCAAAATCAATTCTTCAAAGGGAAAGTTGCTAGATGTTGACCTGACACTTACTTTTGATTCTGACTAAGGCTTTCAAAATCTTTTACTTCATCAGAGTTTGAATATTCATTAAATCTATAGAATAATATCTAGCTTTTATTCTTCAAAATCAAGCTTAACAACAAACAATAGGGATTTGATTCATCATCAATGTAAAATTTGAGTGTTATATATCCTTGTAGCCTTTTTGAGCTTTCAAGAGTATTTTAACATGATATGTTACAGAGTTCTCAGAATCAAACTTGTTAGCATAAAAAAAATTTAATCAAGATGAAGTGAGAAGGATGATTACCAATAAATCATAAGGATTCTTCTCTTCAGAGTTCTTTAAGGAGTCACCAAAACCTTGAGACTTTATATCCACACCTTGAGATATAAGTTTTCTTTCCCATCATGTGAGTCTTTATTTTAGTCTCCAGAGTTGACGTCTCAGCTTGACTACTTACGTACTAGTCATCAATGACTTGTTGATTTGATCTTTAGAGTCATATCTTATAGTTTACTGGCTTACTGCTTAAGACTTATTTTATCTTTATGACTAGACCTGTCAGATGTTGTCAACAAACATCTTCCTGGTCTTCTATAGCTTCTGAAAACCTTATGTCTTTGCTTCTAGAGTTTCTTGATAAAGTCTGGTTAGCAGAGACACTTTGTCTTTTTATTGTTAATACTAGGTGAAGGAGTAACTTCCAATGTGTTTAAAAGAATGGATCTTTTTCTGAAATAGTTAAGTGTTTGATGAAAATCAATAATAGAGTCAGCTTCTGTTACCAATTAAATGTTCAATGAAACACAAGAAAGGGGGGTTGAGTTAGGTTTCTAGAATTAAATCTTTTTGAACACCCAAAGATCAAACAATGCTCATGGACAAAGTAAACAATAATAAAACTGCACAAGTATTTTTATCACGGTTCACCGTTAATTAGGTTATTTTAGTCCACCCATCCGAGTGATTTTTCCTTATCCAAGGACTTATTACACTAATCAAAAAACCTTTTGATTACAAACTCAATAACACATGTTATTAACATCTTGTGGAATCTGGCTTAACTTGGTCCCTCAAGGAAATACAACCTTAACTACACCTGTTATTGACATCTCAAGGATTCTGACCTAATATGGTCCCTCAAGGAAATACAACCTCAATAACACCTGTTATTGACATCTCGAGGATTATGACCTAACCTGGTCCCTCAAGGCCTTTAACCAACTTTGTTAAGTATTAGATGTGTGTATATAACATTACTTCTTCAAAAAGTAGATTACACAAATTTAAGCTTAAGATACAACACTTAAGATATTTGAAATATATTTCTCTAAGTGTTTCTCTCTTGTTGTTCTTGAAGATCTTCTCAACACTTGTTATTCTTCTTTCTAGTTGGATATTTCTTTTCTCCTTCATTTTCAAAGTGATGCATTGATTATTCTGCCTTCATGTATATCTTTGTTGAAATTCTTCTTTGATCATCTTCACTTTTTGTTATCTTTTGCATGTAAGTAATTTATTCATGTTCATATCCGTATATGCATTTTCAGTAGTGTTCTTCTTCTTCTCACTAGCTCACTATTTCTCTTGAGTTTTGCACATATTTTCCTTTTATGTGCACTTCTTCTTCTGAGCAGCTCCACTTTCATCTTAGAGTATGTTGTCTACATTGTTGTTACGCGCTTACAATTTTGATCTTCCAATTTATCTTTTAAATAGATAAGGAAAATATATCCATTGGAGAAAGAGAGATTGAGTATCCACACAACAGATAGTTGTTGGAGACGTTGGCTTAGAGCATAGTAGAATAGTGGTAGCAACACTATGGTGATACGTGTGAACATTAAAGATACAATGTACAATCCTTTATCATGATTTGTAGAGTAGTGGATAGGATGTTGTACTTTATTCATATGATGATGTAATTTAATAATATTTCTACACTTCTTCCCGTTACAGCTAACATCATTAGTGAAAGGCTTCAGATAGTGTTTGGTGAAGCTTGATCAAAGATCATATATATTTCCTTCTTTAAACTTAACTTCTTTGAGTTAGAGGCTTCTGATATGATATAATGAAGCTTGATCAGATTAAGTTCTTCAGAGCTTGATATATCAGAGTCGTAAGAGTCAGAATCTTTCTCATATTTCTTCTGGATATATTCTTGTAAATGCATTGGCTTGATAATCCATATTCCATATATGATTTGCTGCTTCTTTGGGAACATATTTCAGACATTGTCATTTTGAATCAAAGGCTTCTGATACATAATTATGAAGTTTGTTCAAAGTTCAAAGTCATTTTATTTTAACAGATTCTACTTGCTTCCGATAACACTAATCTTCAAACTTTTCCAGTCTTCAAATTCTATCAATCTACAGATTCAACATATGCTATACTCAACATCTGGTGCATTTCAACTTGACATCTTTAGAGTCTGAGTTACTTTCTTATATATCTTCACATTGAACAATCGTTAGAGAACAAAATTATTCTTCATACAAATGTACTTATTATCATTAAAACTACAAGGATTATTTGACGAACCAAACTTGTTCCAACATCCTCCATAAATAAAATTTGATTCGCCCCAAGCAACATTTAAAGGACTCGTCTAGAGTAAGAAATTTATTTAGTTAGGGAGACTAGAGGGTATGGAAAGTAATTAGAAAAGATTCAAATAACACAAGGCAAACCTTTAATGGTGAATTACAAACAAGGTGCAAAAGTACATAGCAAAAGCATTAAGCCCTGCAAATCTTAGGGGACTCTTCCCTGAACTCTCGCTTCCTCTTGAGGTTAAACCTCATTATGCAGCATTGCCAACTCAAGGAACAACAATACATATATCACAAAATCAAGGGCCTGATGTTGGACAAACTCACATTTATGAAGTCTCACATGAGGGACTCGACTATCTAAGTCTTACTTATGAATCTAAGTTTCACTCATAAATAAATCACCTTATACTTGGATTAAATCACCCTACCTTTTATAACAACAGGAATATTTATTAATTTACTTTTTTTGTTTTCAAATCCCTTTCCTTATGACCCATTTAAGATTCTAGCGATGGTTTTTGAGGTTGAAGCATAATTGAGTTATTGAATTAGGGTATTTCGCTTTCCAATATGCACTTGTTAAATGTATTCCTTATATGGCCAAGTTGATGGCCTTGACCCACCATATCATTTCTACTAACGTTACTCAAACTTTAAAGGAGGCATAACTTAATAAAGAATTTTAGGGAGGGAAATAAGAAGATCAATAGGATATCAAGACTTTTCTTTAGGTTCAACTCAAGTTGGATGAAGCTAATAAGAGATTGTTGAAACACAATGAATAGATTAGTTTCTCTTGCAAAGGTTTGGAAAATATGTTGAGAATTACTAGGGGATGAATAAGTATCACTACTATAAAATATATCTATTGTAACATGTTATTACCCCGGTCAATCAATCAACCTAATTAATAGCTCTTTTTAGGTGCATTCATTATTTACGCACATATCACTATGATCCTTAATAATAATCACGGTGATATGTTAAGGGTTACAAATTTCAAATCCCAGCATCAACATTTTTCCATTTTTTTATAAAGAAAGGGTGTTTCCATTAATATCTCTATTTATATAAGAATTAAAAATAATTTCACCATAGTTGTATTTTCAATTGTGGTTATATGTCACCTAAAATTGATATGTTTCACCATGGTTGGTCTTTTCAACTGTGGTAAAAATGTGTTTTATAAAAGTAAAACATATCAAGGTTGGTTTATTTCCTTAAGAATAAAAGTTCCCTAGCGAAGAACAGACAAAACCCATAGCAAACCAGACTTCCATACTTCCTATTTTTAGAAGGCGAAAGAGAGAGCACAAAAAAGGAATTTCTTGGTCACAACCACTTCATCAATTCACGATACGCTCTCTATTTCATGACCTTTATTACTATTGATGTTGAGTTTTAGGTTTTGGTGTTGTTAAATGTTATATTGTTTTGAATAAAAATCGATAACAAAACCATGTTCCTATGTAGTTAGTGTGTGCATGAATCTCTAGTATGTTATGTGAATGTAGGTTGTATATATGTGAGAATGTTTTTGTATATATGTGTATGCAGCATATAACCATATTAGTATGTTATGTGTAGCATTAGTGTGCCATTCATATTAGTATTCTTATGATTGAGTGATATTGAAATTAGTTTATGTTGTTAGGAATGTTATACATTAATGTGATTGAGTGATATGAAAATTGTTTATAACATCTAATGTTGTTGTATTGTTAAATGATTCTACAAGTTTTTTATATCAATTTCAGAATTTATTATGGATCGTAGTTGGATGAAAGTTGATATATTAGGACTAGTTCTTGAATTCCTCTAATATGTGAAACAAAATCTTCCCAACAATAATGGTCTCTTTTATTGTCTGTTGTACCCCAAAATTTTCCCTCTCACTTATCAAGAATTTACTCACAAGATCTCCTTTGACTCAAGACTGCACTAGGGTTGATCAGCTCAAGACATCTTCTTAAGCATTGATGACCAAAATTAGGGTTTGAGTTTGCACAAGGATTTTTGAACTTTCAATGCCCATATGACTTTAATGGATCATTATGGACCCCAAGATTAATCATGCCAAGTTTCAAGCCTTTAATCACATTTTTGCTCAATCAATTGAGCAATTGACCTAAAAAAATAAGCTGTATTGGGGAAAAAGTCAACCATGGCCAATTTACAGACAAAATTCATAATTTTTGATCCATACCAACATTTTAAACTTATATGTATCATTTGATCAAGTTTGGACCACAACTCCTCAAGAAATTTGATCAAATCTCCAAAAGGGCAAAATGGTCAAAATTAGGGTTTTGACTGGGAAAGGGCAATTTCTGATTTTTGACCTAGCAAATGGTCAATTGGTTTAAGGCATAATCTCAAGATTCCAATTGCATAATTTTGACCTAATGGCATGGTTCAAAACATTGCAAGTCCATTGGATTGACAAATGAATTTTCCAATCAACTGATCAAAAGTCAATTGTATACTGAAAAGTCAAACTTTGACTTTTTAGTCAAATTCAAGTGCCAAATATCATAATTCATCAAAGCATGTCAAAATATGAAACTTATTCATCAAGAAATCAAAAAGTCAAGATTTCATTTCGAAAAGTCAAAATTTCTAAACTTCAAAATTTTTCTAAGTGTTGGAAATTTCATGTTTTTTCATAACTTTGAACAAAATTTTCACCATGATGAAAGATGATTCAAGATAAACTTACAACATGAAAGTTGTAGATCTCCATGAAATATACAACTTTTGTTTACACAACTCCTTCCAAAAATACTTGGATCTCAAGTTATAATTTTATGAACATGTGGTCATGAAACTAAACACAGTGAAATTTTGCCCTAATTTGGTCAGGATTTTGACCCAACTTCATGGTACTTTTTCATATAGTTCCAAGGGGAATCTTCAAAATAAATTCAAATGTTGTTTGTAGAGAACATTGCAAGATTTCCAAAATATCCAAGAACTCCTTGAGATCATTCTTGAGTAGGGAGAATCGAAGAGATGAAGTTAGGGTTTTGTCACTTGAATTACAAGTCCTTTTGATGAACACTAGAACCAAATCCATGCTAGGCTGCATAATTTTTGCTTTGCAGGCCTCAAACTTGTTTGTCACTCCATAATTAAATGTTTACATAACATATGGAGCCATTGTTGAAGCATTTGAACCATTATCCAAGTTGCATTTCCATTTTTGGAAGAAAGGCACCATTGCTATTATTGAAAAGTGGATTTAATCATAAAGTCCACTCTCCTTGAGCATTGAACTTGTTCTTTCTACACACACAAACCCTATAAATAAAAAGCAAGCATTTCTAAAGTACTAACCACTCTATGCAGCCCTGTACTTTGCCTTGAAACAAGATGTTTCAACTTTGCTTCAAAAACAAGAAAGATGCTACAACATTTGATTTTCAAATTCTGACTTGTTATAAGACATAAGACCTCTTGCCTATAAATACATACACTATTTGAAAGATAACACACGAAGAGACAAGCCCTGAAAACTTCTAAAACTCAGAACTGCATCAGAAACCACCATTGTTGCATATTCTGACCAAGAACTTCAAACTTCCATTTCACTCGTGCGTTTCTTGGCCTTTTGCCTCCAAAAGCTTCCAAACATCATACATAAGCCATCCCTATCCCTGTTACATGACTGTAACACCATCTTCATCTATTTCCAAGTTCAAAAACAGATCATCATAGTTGGACTTCTCCAGACCATTCCAGCCACCCTCAGCTCAAGCCAGCCATTGCATTAGCTTCCTAGAGGTCCAAGGAAGCTAACCTGATCATCAGCACTGCCTGAAACAAGCTCAAATCCATTTCACGATTTCCAGTTTTGAGGTATTTTTCTTGAACTTCTATCTTCATATTTAGGCATTGTTAGGCTTGCATTTGTGAAGATAAAATGTAGACATCATTGCCCTGAAACTATACATGTCCATAAATTTCATTTATTTTGATTGAGCTAGGAGAATTTTGAGTTTGAACTTTCTGAAATAGTTAGGTCAGAATTTGGTACTTTTAGAAATTCTCATTCATCTTTGATTTATAGCTTATGATATTTATATGGTTGAATTCGTGTGACAAAATGGAGCAATTTTCATGTTTACATTTTTACAAATGGTTGAGAAATGAGCAAGTTACAGATCCTTTGGCTGGAGGTTAAAGATGAAGTGTAATCAGGGCGCGTTTTGTGTTATGTATTTATCCTTTCACACAAGTTAACAGATGTATCACCACCCCAGTAGTTAAAGCGCGTGCCTGTCACCCTTAGGTCCTGGGTTCAAGCCCCAGCGTGACCTTTTGCATTTTTTCACTTATTTTTTGACATTTTTGTGCCTTTTTTGCAGCGCCTGGGCCCTTATGCTGGGCCTTCCATTTTTGCTGACTCCTAACCCTAGTTTCACTTTTGCACCCGCTAGCCAATTATTTTCTTTATTTCATTTTCTTTTTTTTATTTATTTTATTTTCATTTCATATTTTCTTTTATTATTTTCACTATTATTATTATTATTATTATTATTATTTTTATTAATAAAAATTCAAAAATATTTTTATTTATTATTTACACTTATATGTATTATTTTATTTTTCTTATAAAAAATAAAAGGACTAAAAATACTTTCTTAAATAAATTAATTTCCTTTTTGTTAATAAATATTTAGACATTAGTTTAATTATCTATTTTCTTAGTTAAGATTAATTTAGAACTTAGGATTATTTTGATTAATTAATTTTCATATTACTTTTTTTTAACTTAAAATCTTTTCATAAAAACCCTAAAAAAACATTTTTAACTTAATCTCCCTCCTAGTTAATTTAGGTTTTAGATTTTGTTTATTTTTCATTAATCATCTTACTTAATTAGGTCAAAACCCTTTCATAAAAAAAAAATCATATTTTTTTACATTTATATTCTTGCGTTTTTTATCTTTATTTTTGTACATTTGTTCAATTTCAATATGGTTGTAATAGACTAATTAGGTTTAAATTCTTGCAATCCCTATTTACAAATTGTACACCCCCTCCCCACAAATGTTGTAATAGCGTAGTAACTTTAAATTTTGCAATTTATCGCTTTTATATAACATGCTAGTAATTAGAGTTTGTATGGAAAGACTAAAACCAATACTTAGAAAACCCTAATTCAATACCAAAATAAGCATGAAAATGATACACTTGCACACAAGCATCCCTAGGGTTATTCCACTTGGTTGCCTTATACAAAATGGCCATATTACGCATGTAAGGTATCTTAGCAAAAACAAGCAAATACAAGATCATAGTCCCTCGATGACGCTATCTAAGTTGCCTTATAAATGATCTTAGTCCCTAAAAAAGAATGCTAAGATACCTTGCAACATTGCTAATCATGGTTATACAATGATCCACGCCTGTCCCGTTTACATCCAAAGATAGGGTTGCTTACCAAATCAATGGTAAGGCAACAATGTCAAAGGAAAAGAAAATGAACAAGAAAGACATTTGAATAGGTAAATTGCTCCTAATTACTTTTTCCATTTCAAAACAAACATCCTTGATATTTTCAAAACAAACACTTACACTTTCAAACATATTACAAACTTGAAAACATTTTCAAAAGATCAACATCTTTGTATACATTCTTACAAACAAGAATCATTACAAAGATTGCCTAAACAATAGCCTCTTTACAAAATACTTTCAAAAACTACACAAAGCACAATTTCAAATAAAAGCAAGTGATCTAGCAAGTAACTAAGAGCCCATGGATAACCATGAATGAAAAGGATGCTAATACCTTACCTTTTCATAATCTACCCCCCGAACTCAAGAAATAATATCAAAGGTCTTTCATGTGCTTTTTCACCTTTCCTTTTGGATAAAAGAAAAGTCGGTGGCGACTCTTGCTAACCGCAACATTTGCGATCAAACACAAAACACTCAAGTAAGTTCTCCCACCGTATCACATTTTCCTTGTGTTAGTTGCGAGAATATCAATAAATTTTCAAAGAAAGAAATATTCCATCACCCATGTTGTGATGGAATTTGTCAAAATTATACAATATGGACGTGACATGGTGAGATGGATAAAAATAAAAAATGCAACATCATAAAGACATGAAGTTGATGAAGATATGGATGATTCAACTAGAAGATATGATCTATTATATTGGATAATCTTCTTTTAGGAAAGCCTATATTTATGATACTTTATGTAGTGATAAGGATGCGCCTTTATATAAGGGGTGCCCAAGGTTTACACAATTGTCTATGGTGTTAAAATTATTTAATCTGAAGGCAAAAAGTAGGTGGACGGATAAAAGTTTCATGAAATTGCTTGATTTGCTGGATAAAAAAAGCTAAGAAGATATATTGTCCAATGAGATTGGACTATATAAAAATGCATGCATGCCGTAATGGTTGTCTATTATACAGGAAAAAGTATGAAAAATTGGATCAATGTCTAAAATATGGTGACTCACGCTACAAGGTGAAGGACAAATGTGGTGATGGTTGTAACGATGTTAGCCAGAAGTGTCCTCCTGTTAAAGTGTTATGGTACATGTCAATAATTCCAAGGTTCAAGAGACTTTTTGATAATGAGAATGATGCAAAGAATATTAGATGGCATGCAAATGAAAGGAAATATGATGAAAATAATCACCATGTAGTTGATTCTTTAGAATGGGAAAATTTTGTCTCTTTGTTTCTATATTTTGGCCTTGGGACAAGAAACCTTAGGCTTGAGCTTGCCACAGATGGAGTGAACCCTTTTAGTAATCTGAGTACTAACCATACTTCGTGGTCTATTCTTCTCACAATTTACAACCTATCCCTTGGTTGGGCATGAAGTGTAACTATATCTTGTTATCTATGAGGATTATGGACCAAAGTAAATTGGAAATGACATAAATGTATATCTAAGTTAATTAATTGAAGATTTAAGACTTTTGTGGAAGGAAGGTGTTGACGTTGATGATGTGTATTCATGTGAAAAGTCTAAGATAACTTCCAAGTTATTTTGCACAATCAACGGCTTTCCTGCATATGGTAATATGGTTGGATATTGTGTCAAGGGACATAAAGTGTGTCCTATATGTAAATCTAATACCTATTTTGACCAACTTCAGTTTAGAAAAAAAACCGTTTACTTTAGGCATCATAAATTTCTAAAACTCAATCATCCTTATCGTAGATTGCGGAAGGCATTTAATAGAGAGTAGGAGTTTGAAATCACTCTTAAACCTTTAATTGGGGATGAATTTCATCAAGGACAAGAAAATCTTACTATTGTCTTTGGAAATCATAAAAAGGGCTCATTGAGAAAAATATTTGGAATAAGAGATCGGTGTTCTTTGATCTTATATATTGGTATAGCCTCAACATAAGGCATTGTATTGATTTGATTCATATGGAGGAAAATCTGGGTGATAATTTGATTAGAACACTTTTAAAAATGGCAAGCAAGACTAAAGATAATAAGAACTTCCATCTAGATATGGTGGAGATGGGTATACGACAATAATTGGCTCTAGAAGAAAGAGGAAAGAGAACTTATTTGCCTCTGGCATGTTGATCTGCTGTCACACAGGTAAAAAACAAGTAGATAAAACTATAGTAAAACAGAAACGACACTAGAGCCGTATCGCAAGGGCTCTTGGATTAAATTAACCAACGATTGAAAGAGGGGGGTTTAAGGTTCAGAACTTAAATCTAAAAGCTATTAAGGTAAAAGCAGAATTTATAAATAAGTTGATCTATTGATTCGGGTTCTGACTTATCATCGATTATATTATCTTCAACTTACTAAATGGATTCTCAATCCTATTCGATTACAATACCAATCAATCAAGCGTTAACGATACTATATGAATTATGTTCTTGTTGCTGAATCAAACATTCATATAAATATAACGCAAATTAACAAATAAGCTGAGTTAAAAGAGATTAAAATTAGGGAACATGTATCAATCGAATTTAACAATTTCTATCCTATAACAACAATCGAATAAAGCAAACGATTGCACTCGAATTAAGCAAAAAATTTAATAGGAAGAACTTGAAAGGAAATCGAAATTCAATTGCATTACTATAATAATCTCAAAGTTTTAGAACCTGAATACAACAAATCAACTCCGAGAGTGTTAGTTCTCCATAAAATCTTAGTAGCCGTGTAATTTCATGTAAAACTTTGTCACTTTGCAATGGTGTTGCGTTTTAGTTTAAATAGTACAATAAATCAGGCTAAAAGAGCATCTGACTCAAATTACACAATTTCGACCCAAAAACTAAATGTTTTATTTAAGTATGGATCTAAAATGAATGATTTGAGTCTTCTGTGATACGAGTAAGATTCTCACTGAAACACAAAACTTGTACCTCTTTCTCTTAGCTTTCCAACACATATCAGAGTGTGCCAATTCCATCTTCGTAGCTCAAGTTATGGTCTGCATAATGAGTAGGTATCTATTAACTGTTTAAGCTGAAAATAAAGTACGAAAATAAAATAAAGCCAAAAATAAACTTAAATATAAAAACACACCAAATTAGTAAAAATACTAAAATAAACTATAGAATTTCCTAACTACAATAGTAGAAGAAAGTGCATCAAAATGCACTGATCAAATTCCCCCGCACTTGAACTTTTTCACTCCGAGAAAAATTATAAATTCAAAACAGAATAACAAGAACAAAACATGCAATTCCAAAGGTTCTCAGGATACAAATTTCAAGAAGAATTCAAATTATAAGCTTCAAGAATATGGTGTTACTGATCAACTTTTTTTGTGACAGTCAAAGAAGATAAGAGAAAAGTTTATCAAAGAGTACATCATAAGCAGTAAGATCCTCACAAGATAAAATTTACTCAAGTCTAAAGTGTTTAGGTTGATTTTTTTACACTCAAAGAACGTCATGAAAATTAACACTATCATAAGCTTGAAAAGACTCTAACATCCACGAATGAAATACATGCAGATAAAGATCAAAAGGACTTTTATTTGGGTTGTAACTTGGCCAAGATCAGGGTGAGATAAATCCTAAGGGGTACTACGCTTAAATTCAAAGAGTCAAAAGAAAATCGAAATGACCGTGGGAGTTGAACTACACTCATCCACTTTCAAACAATAACTTTTTTGTTATTTCCCTTCTCTTTTATCTTTTTATTCTTTTTTTTTCATTTTTCAAAAGGAATGTGTATTGACATCCTCCTTTTCTTTTCTTTTTTTCTTCATTTTCTTCATTTTTCTTTGTTTTTTTCTTTTTCGTGTCAACTTTTTGAATCAAATATCACAACTATAATTATTCAACTCCAAACAAGACTCTTTCATCCCTTTGAATAGGGTGATAACTGTTAGAACATAGTTTAATTCTACAACCCTTGTAAGATTTTTGATGATAACAAACACTCAAAGAACAATTATGCTCCCTAAATAAATATTTTATTTTGCAGAGAAGTTCTGATGGAAGAAGCACAGAAGATGAGTTAGATAGTTGTTCAAACTCTGATTCAATACATCTTTTATAAAGAAGTTCTAAGGCTACAAATTCTGAGTGTCTAATGGTAACATTCATCTTCTGAAGCAAGCGTGTTCTGAAGCGTTTCAATTCACTTGTGGCTATTCAAAAGTAACGGCTGAAAGGGAACAAGAATCTCTATTTTTGGAAATCTCCTTAATTACTATTTATCAACGTTCTAAAAGCTCCTACGTGTGTTGCCTATATAAACAAAGCTTGAAGGAGAAATCGTTTACGATTTTGAGTACACAACAAACGAGTTATCTTCATCACATTCAATGTATCGATTTTAATTTGTGTAAAACATCACTTGTGTGATACTGTTTTATTAGAAAACACTTTTTATTCACTCTCTTAAATATTGTATAGCGTAATTCCTTGAGAAAACCGGGTTTTAGTTTAAACTCAAGAAGACTTTAACGGTTGTCATAGTAGTTGTGTAATCAAGTTTGATTAGTGGATTAAGACCTCGTTGAGAGAGGCGAAATCACCTTTGCGGATGGGCTGGAGTAGTTTGAGTTCAAACGAACCAGGATAACCAACATGTTCTTTACTTTAAGTTTTAAAAACCCCAATTCAAACCCCCCCATTCTTGTGTTTTTCCATTCTTCAATTGGTATCAGAGCGCCTAGTTCTAAGTACAAGCACTTACCCGTGTTAGAAAAAGATCCAAGTAAGAAAAACTTTATGGTGGGACCAAGTTAGAACATCAGCAATGATTACCATGATGAGAAATACAGAATCAGTGGCAAACCTCCAATCTTTTATGGTGAAAACTTCGATTACTGTAAAGACAGAATCAAAAGTTTCTTTCTAGCTCATGACACTGATCTCTAGGATATGGTGACTGATGGGTACATACATCCTATTGATGAAAGTGGTCAGAAGATTGACAGAAAAAATGATAGATCATCAAAAGAGAGAATTCAGAAATCATCACAAGGCCATAACTATTCTCTTGAGTGATATCTCATACACATAGTATGAGAAGATCACAAACAAAGAATCAACAAAATACATGTTTGACTCCTTGAGAATGACACATGAAGGCAACACGCAAGTCAAAGAAACCAAAGCTCTTGCGCTTATTCAGTAGTATGAAGCCTTCAAACTGGAAGAATATGAAACCATTGAAACAATGTTATCATGATTTCAAATTCTGGTTGTTGGGTTAAAAGTTTTGGATAAAGGGTGCTTAACTGCTGATCATGTAAAGAATATCATCATAAGTTTACCCAAGAAATGGAGACCCATGGTCATAGCTCTTAAACTGGCCAAAGATCTAAACAAAATATCTCTTGAAGAACTTGTCAGCTCCCTGAGAAGTCATGAGATAGAGTTAGAAGAAGATGATCCCCAGAAGCAAGGTAAGTCTTTAGCTCTTAAATCTAACAAAAAATATGAATCGAAAGTGTTGCAGGCAAAAGAAGAAAACTCTGGTGGATCCTCATCAGAAGAAGAAGAATTGTCTCTGTTGTACCCCAAAATTTTCCCTCCCATATTTCTCAAGACATGTTAAGAACCATCTCCAAGTTGTTCAAGATGGCTCAAGAGTTGGACAGTCAAATCACCTCCTAAGGCAGTCAATTCAAAATTAGGGTTTTGTGTTGCATAAAGGTCCTTACATCCAAATGGTCTCAAATGCTCCCAAATGTCCTAATATGTTCTTAAGTTCATCCATGTCAAATTTCAAGCCTTGCAGAGGAAGTTTGGTCAGTCAATTGCTCAAGAGGCCCAAAAATCGACTGTACTAGGGCAAAAGTCAACTGTGACTTACAAATAGTCAAACCTCAAGATTTTTTGCCAACATTATCGTTTTGAAGGATAATTCATAATTTGATCAAGGGTTGATCATGATTCATCAAGGATTGCTCAAGATTCATCAAGATTCAAAAGTTGCTAAATTAGGGTTTTGTAGGAAAAGTCAACTCAACTTTGACCAAGCATAACTTTCTCATACTTTATGAGAAATGACCCATCCAAAGCTCATTTTGAAGAGGATGCAATTTCCTACAATACATCTTCACATCCCAAGATCAAGAAGTGCTCTCACAAAATGTTACAAATTTGGACATTATAGGTCATTTTTGAAAGTCAACAAAAACACCTTTTTTCCAAAGTTTATAACTTGAGCATGGAATATCAAAATGCTATGAGACAAAAATGGTTGGTTAAAGGACATCTCAAGGTTTCTAAAAAGTTCAAGAACACTTCCAAAAGATCAAAATTGAAGAAGCTATGCATTGTTGAAGTTGGGCATTTTTCCAAAATTGCCAAAAGTCAACTATCTTCAAAACTCCAATTTTTGACAAAAGGGACCACTTTTTTCCACTTGATTTGGTCTTATAACACCACACACGTGTCCTATCTTAAATTTCATGACCAATCATTTATTTTTCTATTTTATTTGGTATTTATTGATTTAATTCATTTTAAATCAATATTAATTCAAATAAAATCCAAAAATTAATGGAATGAGATTTTTTTTTTATCATTACAGGTCTTCATTACCAAGATACACCCAATCAAATTCATATCAAGCATTGTTGTGCACAAAAAATCATACTTGGTACAATTTTGGAAACTTTATCAATGGTGATCATATCAAATTTCAAAACCTTCAATACACATGGATTCAAGCCCAAGTTTTAACCTAAATTCATTCCCTTATACACACACAAGCCAGGCATACGGAGGACACGACCTAATCACTGCAAAAACAGAAAAACTAGAATTGAAAAAAGCTTGCAAAAGTGTGAGATCAAAACCTTGGTTAGAGCACGATTCAACCCAAGATCTCAACGCTACTCCCTTTCCTGACATCCAGTGGAGCTAAAGCAATCAAAACCATTCCTTGAGACCTCCTGAATTACGCTGTAAGTTCCCACGAACATAGCTCTGAACATGGAATCGTGAATCCATGTTCTTGCATTTTTTTGCCAAAATATTGACATAATCTTGATCCTTGCATAATTTCCAACATGTCTGCATTATTCGATTTTATTTTCATGGCCTATAACCTTAGATCCGAAGCTAGGGTTCATGTTCTTGTTTTTTAGGCATTTTTGATACAGGAAAAATCAGGACAAATAACGACCATGGATGTGTTCAGGGAAGAGAGACGAATCCAATGTTGGTCTTACCTTGCATTTTTGTTGCCTAGAACGAGTTTTGGAAGCAAGCCACACATCTTCCTGCGGATAAAAATCCGCAGGTAACAAAACCAGAGATTTGTGAAGAAGACGACTACGCGTCCTCTTCCCATTGGCTCGTTCAAATGTTTAGCGCGTTTTTTTTAATTCCCAGGCATATTAAATGTTTTCAATATATTATTTGTTTTGTATTCCATTAACAAATAGGCAGCATGGCTCAGTTGGTGGAAGCGTGAGTGGAAAACCCCTTGGGACCTGGGTTCGAATCCCAGGTCCCCCAAAACATTTATTTGATTTTTCTTCAGGTGATTGCATGTGATCTCCAAAGTATGGTCTACCATACGCTTGCAATCTCAACGTGCCAGATGGCCTTCAGGCCAAATTTTGTGGCCAGGAATGAAGGACTATCATATGTCCAAGTCAACAGGCGCGTGGGTGATCCTGAAAGTCAAACAAAGCTGACAATTATTGGGCCTGGAACTTGCAAGTCACACCTTCAAATTGGGCCCAGCACCCCCCTTTGGTTATTTCTTTTCTTTTAACATTTTATTTATTTACTTGATTTATTTTTTATTCTTAATTAATTACTAACCAAAATAATTAATATTTTCCTAATAAAATCAGAAAACAAAAAAAATATTATTTTTATTTATTAAAACTAATTTCACTTTATTTTTGTAAATAAACATTAATCAAATTAGTTTTTAATTAGGTACAACTTTAATATTCTTTGTAATAAATTAAAATTAATTTAGAATTAGGCTTTTAATAATTTTAATAATTTTTATTTTTTTATTTCCTTAAATACAAAAAACCCAAAAATATATTTTTTATTTATTTAATTAATAATTAGTTTAGGTTTAATTTCTTTAAATTCAAAATAACAAAAATATGCTTTCTTTCGAGAAGGGTCAAAACCCAAAAAATACGCCGATCTAATTTTCTTGCACGCGATCCATTTATTTCCAATATTGTAATTGCTTCCGGTTTGTAATAGCTTTTAATTAGGACTTTATTTATTTATCGCTTTATTTTTATTTTCTGCAATTTAAATTAAAGGATTTGTCTTTGGTGATGTAAATACCCGACGCCTTGTAATAGCTTAGATTTAATTTCCGCAAATTTAATTTCCGCAACGATACAATGTTAGATGTTTGATAATAGGGAATGCATGACAAGATCCAATGTATGAATCTAAAATCAACATAGCTCACCCATGACATGTACAAATATAAAATTAACCGAAATAACACACTTGCACATGCCACTCTTAGGGTATACCTCACTTGGTTGCCTCGAACCTGGTCATTGAGTATAGGAAGTTTTAGAGGTCGCCCTCTTGTCCAAAGATCATAAGTTGCCTCGAAACGGTTGCCTCAGAAAAAATGATCTAAGACATTAGGGTTACCACTAAGGCGTCCTAACATTGCTTTAGTGACCACACGTCCCTTAATCTAATTGACCCTTAAACTCCAACGACGATGCTACCTACTCATCAATAGTGGGCTAGCATTGTCTAAAGGACATTAGCACAGTTTAATTCCCTTTTCGAGTAGGTAGATGGTTCTTAAGTACTTGCTCTCTTTTAACAACAAAACAAAACTTTTCGCACTTACACCTTTCAAACAAAAAACTCTTTCAAACCCACAAACACAAAGAAAAGCAAATTTTGAAAACACTTTGAGCAAGTACCTAAGAGCCCGTGGATAACCACAGATAGAAAGGGTGCTAACACCTTCCCTTTCTATAATCTACCTCCCGGACCCGAGAAACATCTCAAAAAAGGAATTTTTCTGTGCTTTTTTCCTTTCCTTGTTGGATAAAATAAAAGACGGTGGCGACTCTTGCTTACCGCGACATTTTGTGAAAACAAACGCAAAATGTTAACCAGCATTCTAAAACAGTCAGTTCTATTCCCACCGATCACAGAACTGGCGACTCTGCTGGGGAAATATTATAAAGTGAGATGTACCTTAGGATTAGATCATTGTGTTTTCAATTGTATGCTTTGTATGCTTTAATTTTGCGGGCTTGTATCGGAGTTCTATAGATCCTAACCCGGATCTGGGGATACCCTTTAGGTAAGTAGCAATAAACTGTGAGGGATCTGTACGGCGTAGACTGATACGGATGAATCAGTAGCTACGTTGGTGTGGCACTTTAGTCTGTACCGATATCCCTTGTGTTGGAACGAGGAGAATATGGGTCTTCTAAGGGGTTATTAAGCACCAACTGACCTTAGAACCTTAAATTTACCAACTTGGCCATAGTACAGTAGCAGTATGCTACACTCATTGAGACTAAACTCTTGCGATGATTCCGGCCGCAAGAAAAGGTTGCTAAATTGGAATTATGACCGATTGTGGGTAGTTAGTGATATTGAGATCCTCTAGAACCCGGTTACTATTTTTAGGACAGGTTTAAACCAACTGAACTGAAAGAGGGTAGTACCTAAGCTCCATGCCAGCCTGAAATCTAAGGGCTCTCAGTGTGACTTGTGTGCCTTTACCATGTTTGCTTTTTGTGGATACTTGTGGTGTGCCTTTATCATGACATCATGACATCATAACATTGCATACATCTTGCATAAGGACTAACCTATTTCAAAGAAAGGAGGGATTCATCTTTGCTCTGTTTTGTAGGTCATCTTGATGCCCATGCGTAAGAATACCGTCCGGATCAACTTTGTCCAAGTACCTACCTTGCTTAAAGAGTTGGTTGCCAAGATGCCTGACACTACTTCCTTCATCAGGAGGCATGGTTCTCTTCTCAGTTTGGTCACCTCCAAATTGGACGAGCAAATGATGAGTGTCCTGGTCCAATTCTATGACCCGCTGTACCATTGTTTTACCTTCCAGGACTTCCAGCTGGTTCCTACCCTAGAAGAGTTTTCTGAGTTGCTCGGTATCTCTGTTTTGGAGCAGACTTCGTTTACTGGTTGGGAGAAGACCCTTAGGCCCGAAGAAATTTCTGCAGCCCTTCATTTGACTAAAGAGGAGGTGATGGCTAATTGGGAGACTAGGAGTGGAGCTAAGGGATTTCTGACTAAGTTCTTGGTTGGCAAGGCTAACTACTTTTGGGATAGCCTAGACTTTAAGGCGTTCGAGGATATTCTGGCTCTTCTGATTTATGGCCTGGTATTGTTTCCGAATCCTGACACTTTTGTTGATGTGAATGTCATAAAGATCTTCATTTCTCAGAACCCGGTACCCACTCTCTTGGGTGACATTCTTCATCAGCTCTATGCTCGTACTGCCCGAAAGCGGGGAACCTTGATGTGCTGTGCTCCCTTTTGGCAAGGTGGTTTATTTCGCACCTTCCCAAGTCAGTGCTGAAGAACAAAGAAGGAATGGGCTGGGCTTATAGAGTGATGTCTCTTTCTCATAATGACATTATTTGGACTCTCAAGGGTATGGATAAGGTGATTATCATTGATCGCTGTGGAGAGTATCCTAATGTTCCATTGCTAGGAACCCATGGAGGAATTTCTTACAACCCATGCTTAGCTCTCCGTCAGTTTGGAAGAGCTAGAAGAGAAGGACCTCATGAGATGCTGATGCCTCATATCATCTTTGATTTTCAGGGGGATAGCGACGAGCAGCGTCGCAGATTCATAAGGGCTTGGGATAGAGTTCACCAATCTGATCCACATGAGCTGGGCCCAAAGACTTCTCTTCCAATGGATCCATATCTCAGATGGGTCCGCATCCGTGCCCAGAAGCTAGGTATGCCATATGAAGCTGTCCGGCCTGTCACTCTTGAAGTTGCTAATGAAGAAGGAGTTCTTCCAACCATCCTCCATCCTTATATGCCCACTGACATTAGGGAACTGAAGAGATATTGGATGCAACTGCGGGAAGAACGGGATTCTTATCGGGAGAAGTTCAACGAGCAGGAGCAGAAGATCCAGAGGTTGACTAGGCAGTTGGAGAACGAGCGGATCCTCAACGACTATGTCCGCACTGATAAGAAGAGACCATGGGAGCATTGATGGACCTTTGATGATTTCCTTTTCAGTTTTTTGTTTACCTTTCAGTATTTCCATTCTTGTAACGCCTTAAGGGCAATTTGTTAAACAATTTAAATTTTGAAGTTTAAATCTAATAAAGTGTGTTTCCTTTCTTGTTTACAAATTTGAATCCCGATTGTCTTTGAAATCATAAATCATACGCATTTCATCTCATGCACTTCATAAACAGGTACCCTTTACAGGTCTCTTATCTTCTTCGCTGTTTATTTCAGCAATCATCATGTCTACTGGACCTTCAACTGAGCAAGCTATCAAGGCCCTCCAGGCCCAGAATGCCCAATTTCAAGAGCTGTTCATGAGTCTAGCTAAAGGTCAGCAAGACTTGAAGACCTTGATTCTGAAGGAGAAAAAGAAGAAGAAGAAGAGGACAATCCTGTTCAACACTGGTCCTAGGTTTGGAAACAGGCTACAGGATGAAGTTGATTTTACCACCTCATCTGGAGGGAAAGATAGTCCACAAGAAAGGAGGGCTCCTAGCCCCGTGGTCTCCGACAATGAGACGGACTACGATGAAGAACAGTATCCTCCGGCCGAGGATAAATACAAGCAACTGGAAGACCGGTTGAGTGCTATGGAGGTTTAAAAGGTGCCTGGTCTGGACTTCGGAGATCTAGGTCTATCATCGGGGGTGGTGATTCCCCATAAATTCAAGGCACCAGCCTTTGCCAAGTATGACGGAGTTTCCTGTCCGAAGCTGCACCTCCGATCATATGTGAGGAAGATCCAGCCTTACACCGCTGATAAGAACTTATGGATCCATTTCTTTCAAGACAGTCTCTCAGGAACTCAGCTTGAGTGGTTCTATCAGTTGGACGGAACCAGTATCTGCAGTTGGGAAGATTTGGCTACTGCTTTCTATAGGCAGTATCAGTACAACTCCGACCTCGCTCCTACGCGTACCCAACTCCAGGGTATGTCAATGGGAACGGGTGAAGGATTCAAAGATTATGCTCAAAAGTGGAGAGACCTCACCGGAAGGGTACAACCGCCCTTAGTTGATCGGGAACTTGTTGACATGTTTTTGGGGACCCTGTCTGGTCCATTTTTCAACCACTTGATTGGAAGCTCTTCATCTGGGTTTACAGATCGTATTTTGACTGGTGATAGGATTGAAGCTGGTATTAAGGCTGGGAAGATACAGAAGGGTGCTTCATCAAGCACCGAGAAGAAGCCGTTTAAGAAAGAGTCCAGTGTTGTCTACAGTTCGAGAAGACAGAGTAGACCTGAACACCGCCAAGCTGTCAATGCAGTTGTTATTTCAAAACCTACTGGTGCTCCTCAGTACAACAATCAACAAAAGGACGAGAGACCTAAGAGGAAATTCACTCGCCTCAGCATGACCTTATCTCAGATTCTGCCACAGTTGCTGAAGACTAATCTGGTGACTCTAAGGGAAGCCCCAAAGAATTCAAATACAACGTCACCAAGGTATAACCCTAACGCCCGTTGTGCTTATCACTCCGATAGCCCGGGGCATAATACAGATGATTGTTGGAGTCTGAAAAATAAGATACAAGACTTAATTGATGCGAAGGAGATTGAGTTTGAGGCGCCTGAGAGGCCTAATGTTGTGACTGCTCCCATGCCCAAGCATGGAGTAAATTCTCTAGAAGAAGACTTATTTGTGGTTTCTGTGGATGAAATTGTTACCCCTCTGTTGACTGTGAAGAAAAACCTTTTGCTGGCCGATTTATTTCCGGGCTACGACGAAGGTTGCCATACATGTTCTATTTTACCTACCGGTTGCCCATTCTTGAAGTCAGGTATCCAAAACTTGATGGATAGTAAAGAGATCCTATTTGAGAAGACTTTTGTTCCCTCAGTTCATTCTGAATAAGTTGCCATCATTACCATTTTCGACAATTCTTCCAAGGCTCCCTCGAGGAAGCCTGTTAGAATTACATCTGTTTAGAAGATCGCACCTGTGATTATCACTGTTCCGGGGCCCATCCCCTATACCTCTAATAAAGCTGTCCCTTGGCACTATGGGGCTGATGTTTATTTTCATGGAGTTAAGCAAGAGTTGGATGCTGGTACTGACATCGGCAGCATTACTGGACCTGCTAAAGTCACCCGTAGCGGAAGACTTTTCTCACCTGATATTGCTCCACCAACTGTCTGAAGACCTATTGTTATTACACCTGCAAGTGTACCTACTGCCATTCCTGATCAAGTTCCTGCCCTTACCCCTGTCGCCGAGTCATCTGACGCTCGGGGCAAAGGGATCACCATTGATGTGCCTGCCCAAACGGAGGCACCGAAGACAATTACTGTTGAAGCTTCCAAACAAGATATGGAAGAGATTCTGAAGATTATTAAGAAGAGTGATTATAATGTAGTTGAGCAGCTGGGGCAAACCCCATCCAATATTTCTATGTTGTCATTATTGTTGTGCTCAGAGGCCCATGCCAAGGATCTGATTACCTTTTTGAAAATTGCCCACGTGCCACAAGAGACATCAGCTGATCAGTTTACCGATTGCATGGCTAATTTAACTGCTGATAATGGTTTGGGTTTCTCCGACGCTGATTTGACTGCTAAGGGGAAGAATCACAACAATGCCTTGCATGTCTCCATTGAATGCAGGGGCATTACTCTTGCACATGTGTTGGTGGATACTGGTTCCTCATTGAACATCTTGCCCAAGAAAGCTCTAGACCGGTTGGATTGCGAAGGGTTAGAGCTGAAACCAAGTAACATCGTAGTCAGGTCCTTTGACGGGTCTAAAATGATGGTGCATGGTGAGGTTGATATTCCAATTAAAGTTGGTTCTCAGGTCTTCAATTCTACATTCTATGTGATGGACATCCGCCTATCTTATTCTTGTTTGCTGGGTCGTCCATGGATCCACAAAGCTGGGGCCGTAACCTCAACGCTCCACCAGAAGCTGAAGTACCCGGTCAAAGGGAAGATTGTGACAATACAGGGAGAGGAGGAGTACATGGTCAGCCACCTCAACTCTTTCCGATACGTGGAGATGGATGGGGAGTTCATTGAGACCCCATTCCAGCACTTTGAAGAGGTTCCCCAGACACTGGCATCAACTGAGACTATGGTTGAAGATTCTCCTATGAAGATGGCTTCCTTAAAAGATGCCCGGGCTGTTATTGAGAAGGAAGCTCAAAGGGCTATTCGAAGTGCAAGGATCGGAAGACCTCCCGTGTTCATCAGCAACTCGGGAGTGAATGCCATTGAAGATGATGTGGAAGAGTCTGAATTCGATAGCTGGATCTATCCTACGACCGACGGTGGACCAAGCAACTGGACAGCAAAGGACTTCATCCCTATTACTTTTGTTACCCAGTAATGAAACTTTTTGTTTTGAATTTGTAATAGACAATGTCTTAAACTTTATGGTCCGGTGTCTTACCCAGGGCACCGTGGCTTCATTTGTGAGGGCTTTTGTGTGTCATTTTAATATATAATTAATAAAAGCATTGGACGTTTCTTGCATTTCAAAAATTTGCGCTCCTTGTCTTTCTTTATTATATATTGCAAAATAGCTATTTTACACACACTCACATATACAGGTCCACATCCACTCTGGATCTCACTAGCAACGACTCTGCTACTGCCAGTTATGACTTCGAAAATCCGATCAACTTAGCCGAAGACGAAGGTGAAGATGATTGCGAATTTCCTGTTGAACTTGCAAGATTGTTGCTCCAGGAAGAGAGGGCTATTCAACCACATGAAGAGCCGGTGGAATCAGTAAATCTGGGTACTGAGACAGATAAGAAGGAAGTCAAGATCGGTGCAAATATGGAGCTTAGCATGAAACAACAGTTGATTCAGATGCTGCGTGGCTACGTTGAGATCTTTGCCTGGTCTTACGAAGATATGCTTGGTTTGGATACTGATATTGTGGTTCATCGCCTGCCTACCAAGGAAGACTACCCTCCAGTAAAACAGAAGGTCCGCCGAATGCTCCCAGAGATGTTTGAGAAAATCAAGGCTGAAGTTATGAAACAGTTTGACGCCGACTTTCTAGCAGTTACTTCTTACCCTCAGTGGGTTGCCAATGTGGTTCCTGTACCGAAGAAAGATGGTAAGGCCCGAATGTGTGTTGACTATAGGGATTTGAACAGGGCAAGCCCTAAGGATGACTTCCCTCTACCTCACATCGACGTTCTGGTTGACAATACTGCTCAGCATAAGGTATTCTCCTTCATGGATGGTTTATCCGGTTATAACCAGATTAAAATGGCTCCCGAAGACATGGAGAATACGACCTTTGTTACTCAGTGGGGTACCTTTTTCTACAAGGTCATGCCTTTTGGGTTGAAGAACGCTGGGGCAACATATCAGCGTGCCATGGTTACTTTGTTTCATGACATGATCCATCATGAGATTGAAGTATACGTCGACGATATGATTGCAAGTTCCCAGACTGAGGAAGAACACCTTGACCATCTCCAGAAGCTGTTTGACAGGTTGAAGTTGTACAAGTTAAGGTTGAACCCGAACAAGTGCACCTTCGGGGTGAGATCTGGTAAGCTACTGGGTTTTGTCGTGAGCGACAAAGGTATTCAAGTGGACCCTGCAAAAGTGAAAGCCATACAAGAGATGCCAGCTCCCAGAATAGAGAAAGAGGTCAGAGGCTTTCTGGGACGACTGAACTACATTGCCCGTTTTATCTCGCACCTAACTGCTACTTGTGAACCAATCTTCAAGCTACTGAAGAAAGATCAAGTAGTAGGTTGGAATGATGAATGCCAGGCCGCCTTCAAAAGGATCAAAGAGTATCTCCAGGAGCCACCTATTCTGATGCCACCAGTTGAAGGGAGACCTTTGATCTTATACTTGCCAGTGCTCGATAACTCAATGGGGTGTGTGCCGGGTCAACATGACGAGTCTGGCCGAAAAGAGCATGCCATTTATTACCTTAGTAAAAAGTTTACCGACTGTGAGACCCGATACTCACTGCTTGAGAAAACTTGCTGCGCTTTGGCATGGGCTGCTCGCCGGCTGAGACAGTATATGTTGACTCACACTACTTTGTTGATCTCAAAGATGGATCTAATCAAATATATCTTCGAAAAGCCCGCCTTGTCTGGAAGAATAGAAAGATGGAAGATGATCTTGACTGAGTATGACATCCAATACACGACTCAAAAGGCAATCAAGGGAAGTGTGTTGGCAGACCATTTGGTACATCAGGCAGTGGATGATTACCAGTCTATGAACTTTGAATTTCCGGAAGAGAATATTATGTTGATAACTGATTGTGAGACACTTGGACCGGATGAAGGACCTGAGGAAGGATCCCGATGGTCTATATACTTTGATGGAGCTTCAAACGCTTTGGGTAATGGCATTGGCGCCGTGATCATATCTCCTAAAGGCTCTCATACTCCGTTCACCGCCCGACTATGTTTCAACTGCACCAACAACATGGCGGAGTATGAAGCATGCATCATGGGTCTTTGAGCAGCAATTGACCTAAGGATTAAGTTTCTAAGTGTCTTCGGAGATTCCTCTCTCGTAATCAGTCAGATCAAAGGCGAGTGGGATACGAAACACCCAAATCTTATTCCTTACAAGGAGTATGTGTTGACATTGCTTCCCCATTTCGAGGGGATCACCTTTGAACATTTCCCCAGAGAGGAGAATCAGTTAGCGGACGCGCTGGATACAATGTCTTCTATGTTCAAAGTCAATTGGGACAACGAAGCTCCCCGGATTATCATTGAAAGATTGGACGAACCTGCACATTGCTGTGATCTTGAGACTGAAGAAGTAACAGGAAAGCCCTGGTATCATGAGGTGAAGAGGTACCTTGAAGCTCAAGAATACCCCGAGGGTGCATCTGTTAATGATAAGAAGTTTCTGAGGAGGTTCGCAGCGAAGTTCTTCATCAGCAATGGCATTCTTTACAAACGTAACCATGATTCGACCTTACTGCGTTGTGTGGATAAGATTGAAGTAGAAAGGATCATGGAAGAGCTGCATGAAGGTACTTTCGAAACTCATTCCAGTGGAAATACCATGGCAAAGAAAATCCTCCGGGCAGGATATTACTGGTCCACAATGGAAGCCGACTGTTATCAGCATTCTCGGACATGTCACAAGTGCCAGGTCTATGCTGATAAGGTGCACATACCTCCAGTTCCTCTAAATGTTTTGATAGCGCCTTGGCCTTTTGCAATGTGGGGCATTGATATGATCGGCGAGATCAGACCTATGGCATCCGACGAGCATCGTTTCATCCTGGTAGCGATCGATTACTTTACAAAGTGGGTTGAAGCAACTTCCTTTGCTACCGTAACCAAGAACGTCGTGGCACGGTTTATTCGGCA
Source organism: Vicia faba (assembly GCA_948472305.1). Lineage (NCBI taxonomy): Eukaryota > Viridiplantae > Streptophyta > Magnoliopsida > Fabales > Fabaceae > Vicia > Vicia faba. The sequence goes on from OX451738.1 coordinate 1,011,102,103, forward strand.
CAATCTGATCTGTCGATATGGTATATCAGAGAGGATCATTACGGACAATGGTACCAATCTTAATAACAAGATGATCACTGAGCTCTGCGAGAAATTCAAGATACAACATCATAACTCTTCTCCCTACCGGCCAAAGATGAATGGGGCTGTCGAAGCGGCAAATAAGAACATTAAGAAGATTGTGCAGAAGATGACAGTGACATACAAAGACTGGCACGAGATGTTACCATTTGCTCTTCATGGGTACCGTACCTCAGCACGAACGTCAACAGGGGCAACACCCTATTCGTTGGTTTATGGCATGGAGGCAGTCTTGCCTATTGAAGTTCAGATACCCTCTCTTCGGATCATGAAGGATGCAGGTTTAAGCGAAGACGACTGAATTCAGACCCGACTTGATCAGCTGAACCTAATTGACAAAAAGAGACTTACTGCTATTTGTCATGGTCAGACGTATCAAAAATGGATAATCAAGGCATTTAACAAGAAAGTTAGACGACAAGAGTATCAAGTTGGGGATCTGGTAATCAAGCGCATTATCCTACCTCAAGGGGATCCCAGGGGCAAATGGACCCCTACTTACGAAGGGCCATTTGTGGTTAAGAACATTTTCTCAGGCGGAGCTATGATTCTAAACACCATGGATGGTGACGACCTTCCTCACCCCGTCAATACAGACATAGTGAAAAGATACTACGCATAATCAAAGACCCGATAGGTTGACTGGCCTAGGAAAAAATAAGGGCTTCCCGGCGAACCAAAAGGGTTCGAGCAAAAATAAGGGATGAAAATAAAAAAATCTGTACACCCGGCAAGTCGAAAACCTGAAAAGGAGGCTTGGGCAAAAATGGGTATCCCGATAGACTGAAAACCCGAAAGGGCAGTCCAGGCAAAAGTTAGGGATCAGAGCGTAACACTATGTCTCATTGGATCACCTTGCATCCAGACTTTGATATCGACTATCAAGCTCGGACGACACTAATCAATCAGATTCATCTTCAACTAAGCAGCAAAGTGATGAGATGCTTGAAGATATAAAGGCGATAACAGAGTTGGAACCCAGTGGGATTATTCACATAGTTGTTTTGTTTCCTTTTCACAAATTGTATAAATTCTATTTGTTCGGCGGTGTTCTCTTACTAGGACGTCAGCCTCTTGTACAAAAACGCCTATTTTCAGGCCAAACTTCAAAATCAATACAAATTCATTTTCAGAAATTTCAAGATGTTTTTCCTTTATCTGTTTTGTTTTGCAAAGAACGTCCAATGTTCATTTTTGATATATGCATTTGACATTAATTGCTGATCATAAATATTTACATGCAAAACGAAAGATGAATTACTGGTAATAATAGAAACAGGGGAAAATAAGAATTGTCCGAACCGTACAAGTTTCTCTGTCCACCAGGTACTAAGGTACGTTCAGCTGAAGAATATGGCTAAGATACCTTCACGCCCCACAGAATAAGGCAGTAATGGTATCTCTCCCAGCTGAGACTTGCAGCTATGTACAAATCAGCAATACTCTCCCCAAGCAGAGTTAGTCTACCATCAGCCCTAAAAAGGCTTAGTATCCCCAGAAGGTCTTAATGTTCCCATGCGGAGTATAAGATTATTCTCCAGCAAGTATTAGGGTATCCCCGACAGTATTAATTTTCCTCAACGGAGTATAAGAATGTTCCCCGGCGGAATACAAGATACCCCAGTGGAGTCAATATTTCCCAGCACGGTCTGAAAAAGCTTCCCCAACAGAGTTGAATCATCATCCCTAGTAGACTCTGGAAGTTTATCCCCAGCGGAGTACAAAAATAAATCTCCCCATCCAAGTTCAAAAGATCATTCCCAGCATAATTCAGAGGATTATCCCCACAAGAGTCTAACAGGGTTATCCCCAACAATTTGCAACTGAAAGATTGTCCCCAGCAAAGCTCTTTCCTTTCACAAGTAGGAATTCAATCCTCAACAGATTTAATATCACCAGCAATGGTAATCCATCCCCAGCGGAGTTTATCATTGAAATCCCCAGTGGAGCTTATCAACGGAATCCCCAGCGGAGTTTATCGTTAAAATCTTTAGCAGAATATATCTTCCCCACAGAGTAATTCCCCTCGGAGTAATCTCTTTATCGGTTTATTCCCCAACGAAGTCATCTCCTCCTGAAGGTTTATTCTCACAATCATCTTCGTTCACCATCCCCAACGGAAACGAAGAATTCAACTCTATTCTCCAGAAGCTCCGGGATTTATTTTCCCCAGCTAAAACATTACATTTTCATACATCATGATACATGCATATACGCATCATACCATAAAATCTCATTTATGTTGAGAACATCATTGCTTGATCCATATCATGCATTGCATATGACTGACCTTTACCTTTCAGGAAAGATGCAGTCAAATCCTCAACTATGTCAATGGAGACAAAATCAGTTAAATTAATTCCTAAAGATTTCTATGAGGCCAGTCAATGGAGACAAAATCAGTTAAATCGATTCCTAAAGATTTCTCTGAGGCCAGTCAATGGAGACAAAATCAGTTAAAACGATTCCTAAAGATTTCTGAGGCCAGTCAATGGAGACAAAATCAGTTAAAACGATTCCTAAAGATTTTTCTGAGGCCAACCTGTCAATGGAGACAACCTGTCAATGGAGACAACCTGTCAATGGAGACAACCCGTCAATGGAGACAACTCGTCAATAGAGATAACCTGTCAATGGAGACAACCTGTCAATGGAGACAACCCGTCAATGGAGACAACCTGTCAATGGAGACAACCCGTTAATGGAGACAACCCATCAATAGAGACAACCTGTCAATGGAGACAACCTGCCAATTTAGACAACCCGTCAATGGAGACAACCTGTCAATGGAGACAACCCGTCAATGGAGACAACCCATCAATGGAGACAACCTGTCAATGGAGACAACCCGTTAATGGATACAACCCGTCAATGGAGAAAACCTGTCAATGGAGACAACCTGTCAATGGAGACAACCGGTCAATGGATACAACCTGTCAATAGAGACAACCTATCAATGGAGACAACTCGTCAATGGAGACAACCCGTCAAAAGAGACAACCCGTCAATGGAGACAACCCGTCAATAGAGACAACTCGTCAAAGGAGATACCCCGTCAAAAGAGACAACCCGTCAGCAAAGATAAAATCACCTACCAACAATCTCCAAATGGCATCTGTAAGCCCATTCCTGACATCACAATGCTGATGCTACTTCATGCGAGTGCAAATTTCTGGGCACTCTAGTGTTCAATCATCTTCCACCTTCAGATCACGAAAGGCCCGAAAGCCAATCTATATCCTCAGGTTTAAGAAGATTGAACAGGGGCAACTGTTGTACCCCAAAATTTTCCCTCCCATATTTCTCAAGACATGTCAAGAATCATCTCCAAGTTGTTCAAGATGGCTCAAGAGTTGGACAGTCAAATCACCTCCTAAGGCAGTCAATTCAAAATTAGGGTTTTGTGTTGCATCAAGGTCCTTACATCCAAATGGTCTCAAATTCTCCCCAATGTCCTAATATGTTCTTAAGTTCATGCATGTCAAATTTCAAGACTTGCAGAGGAAGTTTGGTCAGTCAATTGCTCAAGAGGCCCAAAAATCGACTATACTAGGGCAAAAGTCAACTGTGACTTACAAATAGTCAAACCTCAAGATTTTTTGCCAAAATTATCATTTTGAAGTATAATTCATCATTTTATCAAGGGTTGATCATGATTCATCAAGGATTTCTCAAGATTCATCAAGATTCAAAAGTTGCTAAATTAGGGTTTTGTAGGAAAAGTCAACTCAACTTTGACCAAGCATAACTTTTTCATAATTTATGAGAAATGACCCATCCAAAGCTCATTTTGAAGCTGATGCAATTTCCTACAATCCATATTCACACCCCAAGATCAAGAAGTGCTCTCACAAAAAGTTACAAATTTGGACATTATAGGTCATTTTTGAAAGTCAACAAAAACACCTTTTTTCCCAAAGTTTATAACTTGAGCATGGTATATCAAAATGAGATGATACCAAAAGGTTTGGTTATAGGACATATCAAGGTTTCTAAAAAGTCAAAGAACACTTCCAAAAGCTCAAAATTGAAGAAGTTACGCATTGTTGAAGTTGGGCATTTTTCCAAAATTGCCAAAAGTCAATTATCTTCAAAACTCCAATTTTTGACAAAAGGGCCCACTTTTTTCCACTTGATTTGGTCTTATCACACCACACACGTGTCATATCTTCAATTTCATGACCAATCATTTATTTTTCTATTTTATTTGGTTTTTATTGATTTAATTCATTTTAAATCAATATTAATTCAAATAAAATCCAAAAATTAATGGAATGATATTTTTTTTATCATTACAGGTCTTCATTACCAAGATACACCCAATCAAATTCGTATCAAGCATTGTTGTACAAAAAAAATCAGATTTGGTACAATTTTGGAAACTTTATCAATGGTGTTCATATCAAATCTCAAAACTTTCAATGCACATGGATTCAAGCCCAAGTTTTAACCTAAATTCATTCCCTTATACACACACAAGCCAGGCATACAGAGGACATGACCTAAGCACTGCAAAAACGGAAAAACCATAATTGAAAAAAACTTGCAAAAGTGTGAGATCAAAACCTTGGTTAGAGCACGATTCAACCCAAGATCTGAACGCTACTCCCTTGCCTGACATCCAGTGGAGCTAAAGCAATCAAAACCAGGCCTTGAGACCTCCTGAATTGCGCTGTAAGTGCCCACGAACATAGCTCTGAACATGGAATCGTGAATCCATGTTCTTGCATTTTTTTACCAAAATATTGACATAATCTTGATCCTTGCATAATTTCCAACATGTCTGCATTATTCGATTTTGTTTTCATGGCCTATAACCTTAGATCCGAAGCTAGGGTTCGTGTTCTTGTTTTTTATGCATTTTTGATACAGGCAAAATCAGGACAAATAACGACCATGGATGTGTTCAGGGAAGAGAGACGAATCCAATGTTGGTCTTAACTTGCATTTTTGTGGCCTAGAACGAGTTTTAGAAGCAAGCCACGGATCTTCTTGCGGATAAAAATCCGCAGGTAACAAAACCAGAGATTTGTGAAGAAGACGACTACGCGTCCTCTTCCCATTGGCTTGTTCAAATGTTTAGCGCGTTTTTTTTAATTCCCAGGCATATTAAATGTTTTCAATGTATTATTTGTTTTATATTCCGTTAACAAATAGGCAACATGGCTCAGTTGGTGGAAGCGTGAGTGGAAAACCCCTTGGGACCTGGGTTCGAATCCCAGGTCCCCCAAAACATTTATTTGATTTTTCTTCAGGTGATTGCATGTGATCTCCAAAGCATGGTCTACCATACGCTTGCAATCTCAACGTGCCAGATGGCCTTCAGGCCAAATTTGGTGGCCAGGAAGGAAGGACTATCATATGTCCAAGTCAACAGGCGCGTGGGTGATCCTGAAAGTCAAACAAAGCTGACAATTATTGGGCCTGGAAATTGCAAGTCACACCTTCAAATTGGGCCCAACACCCCCCTTTGGTTATTTCTTTTCTTTTAACATTTTATTTATTTACTTGATTTATTTTTTATTCTTAATTAATTACTAACCAAAATAATTAATATTTTCCTAATAAAATCAGAAAACAAAAAAAATATTATTTTTATTTATTAAAACTAACTTCACTTTATTTTTGTAAATAAACATTAATCAATTTAGTTTTTAATTATGTACAACTTTAATATTCTTTGTAATAAATTAAAATTAATTTAGAATTAGGCTTTTAATAATTTTAATCATTTTTATTTTTTTATTTCCTTAAATATAAAAAACCCAAAAATATATTTTTTATTTATTTAATTAATAATTAGTTTAGGTTTAATTTCATTAAATTCAAAATAACAAAAATATGCTTTCTTTCGAGAAGGGTCAAAACCCTAAAAATACGCCGATCTAATTTTCTTGCACGCGATCCATTTATTTCCAATATTGTAATTGCTTCCGATTTGTAATAGCTTTTAATTAGGACTTTATTTATTTATCGCTTTATTTTTATTTTCTGCAATTTAAATTAAAGGGTTTGTCTTTGGCGATGTAAATACCCGACGCCTTGTAATAGCTTAGATTTAATTTCCACAAATTTAATTTCCGCAACTATACAATGTTAGATGTTTGATAATAGGGAATGCATGACAAGATCCAATGTATGAATCTAAAATCAACATAGCTCACCCATGACATGTACAAAGATAAAATTAACCGAAATAACACACTTGCACATGCCACTCTTAGGGTATACATCACTTGGTTGCCTCAAATGTGGTCATTGAGTATAGGAAGTTTTAGAGGTCGCCCTCTTGTCCAAAGATCATAAGTTGCCTCGAAACGGTTGCCTCGGAAAAAATGATCTAAGACATTAGGGTTACCACTAAGGCGTCCTAACATTGCTTTAGTGACCACACGTCCCTTAATCGAATGACCCTTAAACTCCAACGACGATGCTACCTACTCATCAATAGTGGGCTAGCGTTGTCTAAAGGACATTAGCACAGTTTAATTCCCTTTTCGAGTAGGTAGATAGTTCTTAAGTACTTGCTCTCTTTTAACAACAAAACAAAACTTTTTGCACTTTCACCTTTCAAACAAAAAACTCTTTCAAACCCACAAACACAAAGAAAAGAAAATTTTGAAAACCCTTTGAGCAAGTACCTAAGAGCCCGTGGATAACCACGGATAGAAAGGGTGCTAACACCTTCCCTTTCTATAATCTACCTCCCGGACCCGAGAAACAACTCAAAAAAGGAATTTTTTTGTGCTTTTTTCCTTTCCTTGTTGGATAAAATAAAAGACGGTGGCGACTCTTACTTACCGCGACATTTTGCGAAAACAAACTCAAAACGTGAACCAGCATTCCAAAAAAATCAGTTCTATTCCCACCGATCACAGTCTCTTCTCTCCAAAAGAGTCAATCAGCTATGGAAGCACAGGGAGAGGAAGTTCAGAACTTCCAGAAGAACAGAGAATCATTCTGAACCATCTTCTGGATACAGAAAGTCAAGTAACATAGACGTTATCTGCTATGAATGCAATGAACAAGGGCATTACAAAAAGGAATGTCCAAATATTCGAAAAGAGAAACCTAAAAATAAGTTATTTAAGGAAAAGAAGAAAAGCCTCATGGCAACATGGGATGACTCAGTCTCTTCTGAAGCTGAAACAGAATCAGAAGATGAAAGAGCCAACATAGCCCTGATAGACAACGTATCAGAAGACACTGAATCATCTGGATCAGAATTAGACTCAGAGTAAGAAGAGGTATTCTTTAACTTTTCTAGATCTCACTTAGAATAAAGTCTGTCAGAAATTCTTGAAAGATATCAGAAACTTCGAGTCATAAACAAGAACCTAAAAAAGGATCTAGTTTCTGACTCTGAAGAAACTAAGAAACGGAGATCAGAAAACTCTGAGCTGAAAGATACAATTTCTAAACTAGAAAATAATTTACAAAATGCTCAGAAAAAAACTGTCTCAGAAGTTCCTAGTAACTCTGATAAGATCATAAAGGAAAATGATCATAACTTTCAAAAATTTCTTGATAAAAACATAGATAGAAGCAAGATGGATTCAATGATCTATGGAGTTAGCAGAAATGGAAAAAAGGGAATAGGATACAAGGGTAAAGTATCTCAACCTAAGAAAGTCAAGGATATGGTCATTAAACGCATACCTCTGTATTCTCACTTCACCTATGGGCACACACATGACATAAAGTATACTAGTAATGCTTTTTCTGCTAAACCAAAATTCAAACAGAATTTTGGTAACTCTAACAAACAAGGACCCAAAAAGATATGGGTACCTAAGGATAAAATTGTCTATGTTGCAGATGTCTTTAATAGCAATATTGAAACACCAATCTTGGTATCTGGACTCTGGATGCTCTCGACACATGACGGGAAGAAAGCATATGTTCCAAGGCCTGGAGCTTAAATTTGGAGGCTACGTAGGTTTCAGAGGCAATCAGACAGTGAAGATTATTAGCTCTTGAACTATTGGTAACAATACACTTCCTTCTATAACTAATGTTATGTTAGTAGATGGATTAATGCATAACTTGTTATCCATAAGTCAATTAAGTGATAACGGTTATGATATAATCTTTAATCAAAAGTCTTACAAAGTAGTTAATCAGAAAGATGGATATGTCCTCTTTAATGGAAAGAGAAAGAATATCATTTACAAAATAAAACTTTCTGAACTAAAAAGTCATAATGTAAATTGCCTATTGTCTGTTAACGATGAGCAATGGGTCTGGAACAGAAGATTGGGGCATGTTAGTATGAGAATAATATCTCAGATTAACAAACTCAATCTGGTCAGAGGACTTCCTAACCTGAAGTTCAACTCAGATGCTCTGTGTGAAGTATGTAAAAAAGGCAAGTTTGCAAAACCTTCTTTCAAAACAAAAAATGTTATTTCTACCTCTAGACCATTAGAACTTCTGCATATAGATCTATTTGGACCAGTGAAAACTACATCCATTAGTGTCAAGAAGTATGGATTAGTGATTGTAGATGACTATAGAAGATGGACATGGGTATAGTTCTTAAGACACAAGGATGAGTCACATTCTGTGTTCTTTTCCTTCTGTAACCAAGTCCAACACGAAAAAGATCTTAGAATTGTTAAAGCCAGAAGTGGTCGTGGTGGAGAATTTGAAAACAAAAAATTTGAACTATTTTTTAATGAGAATGGAATCTCTCATGATTTCTCTTGTCCTAGAACTCCTTAACAAAATAGAGTTGTAGAACAAAAGAATATAACTTTACAAGAAATGGCCAGAACAATGATCAACGAGACTAACATTTCTAAGAACTTATGGGCAGAAGCAATTAACACAACGTGTTACATTCAGAATATAATCTCCATAAGACCTATTATGGATAAGACTCCATATGAACTGTGGAAGAACAAAAAGCCCAACATTTCTTATTTTCATCCATTTGGATGTACTTGTTTTATTCTGAACACTAAAGAACATTTGAACAAGTTTGACTCTAAAGCACAAAAGTGTCTCATGTTATGATAATTTGAATGCTCAAGAGGCTATAGAGTATATAACACAGAAACACGGATTGTAGAAGAGTCCATCAGTGTTAGATTTGATGATAAGCTTGACTCTCAAAAGTCAAAGCAGGATAAAAATTTTGCAGATATAGAAGTCCAATTTACAGGTACTGAAGATATTGAATCAGAAGTTTCTCACAAAGAATCACAGTCAACTCCAGAAGAAGATGTCACAAACATTACAGTAACATCTGAAGAGCCTTTCCAGAAAAGACAATCCAGAAGCAGTTTAGCTCATCCGGAAAATAAAATTATGGGAAAGAAAGAAGACCCAATCAGAACAAGATCTACATTCAGAAATTCTGAAGAATATCTCATGGGATTAATGTCTCTGATTGAGCCAACTTCCATTGACGAAGCCCTTATAGACAATTACTGGATACTTGCAATGTATGAAGAATTAAACCAATTCACCAGAAATGATGTGTGGGACCTAGTTCCTAAACCAAAAGGGTTCAACATCATTGGAACCAAATGGGTATTCAGAAACAAACTGAATGAACAAGGATAAGTCATCAGAAACAAAGCACAGCTGGTTGCACAAGGTTATAGTCAGCAAGATAGGATAGACTATACATAAACCTTTTCTCCAGTCACCAGGTTAGAATCTATCAGACTTTTAATTTCTTTTGCTGTAAATAATGGCATCACTCTTTATCAGATGGATGTTAAAAGTGAATTTTTAAATGGTTACATTGATGAAGAAGTTTATGTGCACCAACCCCCTGGTTTTGAAAATTCAAAACATCCAGTACATGTCTATAAACTAAAGAAATCACTATATGGTCTGGAACAAGCTCCTAGAGCTTGGTATGAAAGAATAAGTAGTTTTCTGTTAGAAAATGATTTTACCAGAGGCAAGGTGGACACAACTTTATTCTGTAAACTATTTAAAAATGACATTCTAGTTTGTCATATTTACGTAGATGATATTATTTTTGGATCTACTAAAGCCTCTTTGGGAAGAGAATTTGCTAAGTCTATGCAGGCATAGTTTGAAATGAGCTTGATGGGAGAACTCAAGTTCTTTTTGGGCATCCAAACCAATCAAACTCCAGAAGGAATATACATACATCAAAGAAAGTATGTCAAAGAACTTCTGATGAAATTTGACTTATCAGAATGTAAGCCATCCAAAACTCCCATGCATCTCACATGCATTCTAGAAAAGGAAGATGTAAGTAAGAAGGTAAAACAGAAGATCTACAAAGGTATGATTGGTTCTCTCCTATTTTTAACAGCTTGAAGACCTGATATTCTGTATAGTGTCTGTCTGTATGCTAGATTCTAATCAGATCCTAGAGAATCTCACTTAACAGTTGTTAAGAGAATTTTCAAATATCTGAAAGGTACTACTAATCTTGGTCTTTGTTATAGAAAAACCAAAGAATACAAATTAGTAGGTGTGATACGGTGGGAAGAACTTACTGTTTTTTGGAATGCTGGTTTTCATTTTGTGTTTGTTTTTGCAAAATGTCGCGGTAAGCAAGAGTCGCCACCGACTTTTATTTTATCCAACAAGGAAAGGAAAAATGCACAGGAAAATTCCTTTTTTCGAGATATTTCTCGGGTTCGGGGGGTAGATTATAGAAAGGGAAGGTGTTAGCACCCTTTCTATCCGTGGTTATCCACGGGCTCTTAGGTACTTGCTCAATTGTTTTCAAAATTATTTTCTCTGTGCTTGTGGGTTTGAAAAAGTTTTTGTTTTGAAACTTCGATTTAACTCTTGCTTCTGTCCTCAAGAGTGTAATAAAGTGTTTTGAAAACTTTGTTCGAAAAGTGTAAGTGTGAAGAGAGTTTTGTTTTTTGAAAGAGCAAGTATCTAAGAACCATCTACCTACTCGAAAAAGGAATCGTTCTATGCTAATTTCCTTTAGGCAATGCTATCCCACTATTAAGGAGTAGGTGGCACCGTCGTTGGAATTTGAGGGTCAATTCGAATGAGGGACATACAGTCACTAAAGCAATGTTAGGACGCCTTAGAGGTAACCCTAATGTCTTAGATCATTTGTTTGAGGCAAAAATATTCGAGGCAACCGTTTCGAGGCGACTATGATCTTTAGACAAGAGGGCGACCTCTAAAGTGACCTATACTCAATGACCGCGTACGAAGGCAACCAAGTGGGGTGTACCCTAGGAGTGCGCATGTGCGAGTGTGTTGATTTCGGTTATTTTTATCTTTGTACATGTTAAGAGTGATCTAATTTGATTTTAAGATTAGCATTCAGTCTTGTCATGCAAACCCTATTATCAAACATCTAACAGTTATAACTTGCGGAATTAAAAGTGCGGAATTTAAATTACAAGGCGTCGGGTATTTACATCGCCAAAGACAAACCCTTTGAAAAATAAAATAAAGCAATAAAAATAATTAAAAGTCCTATTTAACTATTACAACCCGGAAGCAGGTACTTTATTGGATAAAAATAAGTAAATCGCGATGCAAAATTAAATCGGGCGCATGATTAGGGTTTTGACCCCTTTGGTTAAAGAAGATATCTTTTTGTTGTTTTTATTTTAAGAAAGAAATAAATCCTAAATTAATTACTAAATTAAATTAAATAAATAAATTAATAAAAATAAATTATTTTTGGGGTTTTTTGATTATTTAGGAAAGAAATTATAATAATTAAATTAATGGTAAAAAACTAGTTAAGTATGATTAATTTTATTTATTTTTTCAAAAAGGAATTAAAGTTCTCTAATTAAAACCTAATTAATTAATAAATTTATTAAGAAAAATAAAAGATTAAAAATTTGATTTGAAATAAAAAAACATTTTTTTGGTGATTTTATTTTATGAAAAAAAGGAAATTTGTTATTGGTTAGAAAATAAAATAAAAAGTAATAAAACAATTAAAACAAAATAAAATAACTAAAAGAGAGAGAGGGGTATTGGGCCTGATTTTGAGGTGTTGATAGCAATTCCATAAGCCCAATTGTGATGGCCTTCTTTGACTTTCTGGGATCCAGTATGCACGCATGGACTTGGCCTATGGTGGACCTCCAATCATGGACCACCAGATCTGGCCTTTGGCCATCTGGCACTTGAGTGGATGAAGGACCATGGTGTACTGCAGGCTTGTGCGCGCATGTGAATACCTGAAAAGAAATAAGAAAATGCAAAGTGCCGGAGGCAGGGATCGAACCCCTGACCTCCAGCCCCTAACGCCTTGGAAACTGACTTGTTGGCCACTGGGACACGCTGCTTCATTTGTTACATTAATATAAATGATATATATTATATAAAAACAAAGCTATTGCCAGAAACTTAATAAAAATGTGCTCTTGGTTTTGAATGGCCCAATGATAAGACGCCACACATCGTCCCCAACCTCTCGTCCGTGGCTAAAAGATCACAAACCTATACCAACCGACAGAAGTCTGTATCTATAAGCAAGTCCACTTCCAAAATTTGCTACAAGCCACAAAAATGCATTTCAAGGGCATGGTCATGCTCGTCTCAAACTCTCGGTCCTAACCATACCCTTCTTGGAGGTCAATTGTTCCTGAAATAAAAATGCCCAAAAACTCCAAGCAAAACCTAGCCATGGCAAATTGCAATACAGACCATATAAATGAAATTAAATAATGCAAAAAGCTTGGAAATGTTCTTGTGATTACAAATATGCCAATAGTTTTCTCAAACGATGAAAGAACAAGTCAAATCAATTTCAAAAACAGGGCTATGTTTCGTTAGACTTACAGTGCTTGTAGGGGCTTGAAAATGCTTGCTTTTGATCTAGGTAGCTTGTGTGAATGCCCAGGAAGTGATTGGGACAAGTCTCGTGTCCTGAAACTGCCTCTAGCTTGGACTTTGATCTCCCACTTTTTGTGAATTTTTCAATTTCCGTTATGCCTCTCTCCACCCTTTTCAACCCTGATTTTCATCCCTTATGCTTGCTTATGTAATGCTCAGTGTATTAGGGTAGCAAATTTGGTTCAAATCTTGCTCCAATAATGATTGCAAATTTGATTTGATTCTCCATGAAAAACCTTCCAAATTTAATTCATTTCAATCTTTTTTCACATGATTTGGTTTGATTCGAATTTGATGATGATAATGATTGAATGTGGAGCCTGAAATAGCCAAGAGATCATGAATTATCAATGCTTTGGATTTTTTAAGATTTTATTTGATTTAAAATAAATAAATTTAATTAAAAATCAAATTAAATAATAAAAATGAAATATGGGCTCATGGCTGAAGCTAGGACACATGGGAAACTATGCAAGCTCAAATCAAGTGGAAAAGAATGGGCCCATTTGACAAAATTTGATGTTTTGGGGATAGTTGACTTTTGGCAATTTTGTTAAAAAGTCCAACTTCAACAACGCATAACTTCTTCAATTTTGAACTTTTGGAAGTGTTCTTGGACTTTTTAGAAATCTTGAGATGTCCTCTAACCAACCCTTTTGGTCTCATATTATTTTGATATTCCATGCTCAAGTTATAAGCTTTGGCAAAAAAGGTGTTTTTGTTGACTTTCAAAAATGACCTATAATGTCCAAATTCATAACTTCTTGTGAGTGCTTTTTTTGAACTTGGGGTATGAAGACGGATTGTAGGAAATTTCATCTTCTTCAAAATGAGCTTTGGATGGGTCATTCCTCATAAAGTATGAGAAAGTTATGCTTGGTCAAAGTTGAGTTGTCTTTTCCTACAAAACCCTAATTTAGCAACTTTTGAATCTTGATGAATCTTGAACAATCCTTGATGAATCATGATCAACCCTTGATCAAATGATGAAATGTCCTTCAAAATGAGAATGTTGACAAAAAAATCTTGAAGTTTGACTGTTTGTAGGTCACAGTTGACTTTTGCCCTAACACAATCTATTTTTGGACCCTTTGAGCAATTGACTGAGCAAACTTCCTCTGCAAGGCTTGAAATTTGACATGGATGATCTTGAGAGCATATTAGGACATTGGGGAGAACTTGAGGTCATTTGTATTCAAAGATCTTGATGCAACACAAAATCCTAATTTGGGGTAGACTACCTTAGGAGATAGCTTGTCTGACCAACTCTTGAGCTACCTTGAGCCACTTGGAGATTCTTCTTGCAATGTATTGAGAAATATGGGAGGGAAAATTTTGGGGTACAACAGCTGCCCCTGTTCAATCTTCTTAAACCTGAGGATGTAGATTGGCTTTCATGCCTTTCGTGATCCGAAGGTGGAAGATGATTGAACACTAGAGTGCCCAGAAATTTGCACTCGCATGAAGCGGTATCAGCCTTGTGATGTCGGGAATGGGCTTACAGATGCCATTTGGAGATTTCTGGCGGGAGGATGGGATTGAAGATGCTATCTGCAGGAGTGTCGATCGCATAAGAGATTCCTTAGTGAGAACTTGCATACCTGTTGTTGTGGAAGATTCCGCTGGGGAAGTCTAATTTTGTTGAGATTTAGGAACTTGCCTGTACTTAAACTGAGAGAACATCTCTTCCGAGTTTTAAGAACTTGTCTGTAATTCAACGGGGGGAACTCTGTCGAGATTTAGAACCTTATCTGTAATTCAACTGAGGATAATTCGGTCGAGATTTAAGAACCGGTCAGTACTTCGACTGAGGAGAACAGTCGAGATTTAGAACCTTATATGTAATTCAACTGAGGATAATTCGGTTGTGATTTAAGAACTGGTCCGTACTTCGAATGAGGGAAACATCTTCATCGAGATTTAGGACTTGTCTGTAATTCAACGAAGGATAATTCTGTTGAGATTTAAGAACTGTCAGTAATTCAACGGAGGAGCTTTGCCGAGATTTAGAACCTTATCTGTAATTCAATGGAGGATAATTCTGTTGAGATTTAAGAACAGGTCCATACTTCGACGGAGGAACTTTGCCGAGATTTAGAACCTTATCTGTAATTCAACCGAGGATAATTTAGTTGAGATTTAAGAACCGGTCAGTACTTCGACTGAGGCAAACATCTTCATTGAGATTTAGGACTTGTCTGTAATTCAACGGAGGATAATTCTATTGAGATTTAAGAACTGGTCCATACTTCGATGGAGGAACTTTGCCGAGATTTAGAACCTTATCTGTAATTCAACCGAGGATAATTCATTTGAGATTTAAGAACCGGTCAGTACTTCGATTGAGGGAAACATCTTCATCGAGATTTAGGACTTGTCTGTAATTCAACGGAGGATAATTCTGTTGAGATTTAAGAACTCGCCCATACTTCGACGGAGGAACTTTGCCGAGATTTAGAACCTTATCTGTAATTCAATCGAGGATAATTCAGTTGAGATTTAAGAACTGGTCAGTACTTCGACTGAGGGAAACATCTTCATCTAGATTTAGGACTTGTCTGTAATTCAACGGAGGATAATTCTGTTAAGATTTAAGAACTCGTCCATACTTCGACGGAGGAACTTTGCTGGGATTTAGAACCTTATCTGTAATTCAACCAAGGATAATTCAGTTGAGATTTAAGAACCAGTCAGTACTTCGACTGAGATAAAAGCTTCATAGCTTTGAATAAGATTTTGGCCGCATCTTTCCTGAAAGGTAAAGGTTAGCTGTATGTAATGCGTGATATGTATCAAGCAATGATGTTCTCAAAATAAATGAGATTGTATTATATGATGCGTATATGCATGTATCACGATGTATGAAAATGTAATGTTTTAGCTGGGGAAAATAAATCCCGGGTAGCTGCTGGAGAAAAGAGTTGAATTCTTCGTTTCTGCTGGGGATGGCGAACGAAGATGATTGCGAGAATAAACCTGCAGGAGAGGATAAATCCGTTGGGGAGTAAACTGATGAGGAGATTACTCTGTGGGGAAGAGATTCTCTGCTGAGGATTCCACCGATAAATTCCGCCAGGGATGAATTACCGTTGCTGGTGATACTGAATCCTGTTGGGGATTGATTTCTTGTTTGTGAAAGGAAAGAACTCCGCTGGGGATGATCTTTCGGTTGCGACTTCATTGGGGATAACCTCTTAGACTCTAATGGGGATAATCCTTTGAGCTCTGCTGGGGACAATCTTCCAAAGTCTATTGGGGATGATTCTCCAAACTCCACTGGGGAAGCTTCTTCAGACTGCGCTGGGAAAAGTTTCAAACTCCACTGGGGATATTTTGTATTCTACCGGGGAATATTCTTATACCCCGCTGGGGAATATTACGACCTTTCAGTGCTGATGGTAAATAAACTCTGCTTGGGGAGGATATTACCGATTCTTTCACAGTTGCAAGTCTCAGCTGGGGAGAGTTAACGTTACTGTCTTACCCTACGGGGAGTGAATGCATCTCAACCATATTCTTTAGCTGAATCCACCTTTGTACTTGGTGGATCAAGCAACTGTACAGTTTGGACAATTCTTGTTTGCCCCCTGTTTTTGATATTACAAGTAATCGTCTTTTGTTTTGGCATGTAATTATTTGTGAGAAGCAATTAATGTCAAATGCATATATCAAGAATGAACATTGGACGTTCTTTGCAAAACAAAACAGCAAAAGGAAAAACAGTTTGAAATTTCTCTGAAAATGAATTGTATTGATTTTGAAGTTTGGCCTGTAAATAGGTGTTTTTGTACAAGAGGTTGACATCCTAGTAAGAGAACGCCGCCAAATAATAGAATTTAC
Source organism: Vicia faba (assembly GCA_948472305.1). Lineage (NCBI taxonomy): Eukaryota > Viridiplantae > Streptophyta > Magnoliopsida > Fabales > Fabaceae > Vicia > Vicia faba. The sequence goes on from OX451738.1 coordinate 1,011,118,843, forward strand.
ATAATTTGTGAAAAACTAAACAAAACAGCTATGTGAATAATCCCACTGGGTTCCAACTCTGCTATTGCCTTTATATCCTCCAGCATCTCATCACTTTGCTACGTGGTTGAAGGTAGATCAGATTGATTGGTGCCGTCCGAGTTTGATAGTTGATACCGTAGTCTGGTTGCAAGGTGATCCAATGAGACATAGTGTTACGCTTTGATCCCTAATTTTTTCCTGGACCGCCCTTTCGGGTTTTCAGTCCACCGGGATTCCCTTTTTTGCCCAAGCCTCCCTTTCAGGTTTTCGAATTTCCGAGTGTACATATTTTTTTAATTTTCATCCCTTATTTTTACTCGAACCCTTTTGGTTCGCCGGGAAGCCCTTATTTTTGCCTAGGCCAGTCAACCTAGCGGGTCTTTGATCATGCGTAGTATCTTTTTACTATGTCCGCATTGACGGGGTAAGGAAGGTCGTCACCATCCATGGTAGTTAGAATCATAGCTCCTCCTGAGAAAATGTTCTTAACCACAAATGGCCCTTCGTAAGTAGGGGTCCATTTTCCCCTGGGATCACCTTGTGGCAGGATAATGCGCTTGATAACCAGGTCCCCAACTTGATACTCTTGTCGTCTGACTTTCTTGTTAAATTCCTTGATCATCCATTATTGGTACGTCTGACCATGACAAATAGCGGTAAGTCTCTTTTTGTTGATTAGGTCCAGCTGATCAAGCCGGGTCTGAATCCAGTCATCTTTGCTCAAACCTATGTCCTTCATAATCCGAAGAGAAGGTATCTAAACTTCAATGGGTAATACAGCCTCCATGCCATATACCAAGGAATAGGGTGTTGCCCCTGTTGACGTTCGCGCCGAGGTACGATACCCATGAAGAGAAAATGGTAACATCTCGTGCCAATCTTTGTATGTCACCGTCATCTTCTGCACAATCTTCTTAATGTTCTTATTAGTCGCTTCAACAACCTCATTCATCTTTGGTCGGTAAGGAGAAGAGTTGTGATGCTGTATCTTTGATTGCTTGTAGAGCTCGATGATCATCTTATTGTTGATATTTGTACCATTGTCTATAATGATCCTCTCTGGTACACCATATCGACAAATCAGATTGTGCCGAATGAAGCGTGCCACGACATTCTTGGTTACTGTAGCAAAGGAAGCTGCTTCAACCCACTTTGTAAAGTAATCAATTGCTACCAGGATGAAACAATGTCCGTTAGATGCCGTAGGCCTGATCTTGCCGATCATATTGATGCCCCACATTGCAAAAGGCCACATAGCTGTCAAGATGTTCAGAGGTATTGGAGGTATGTGCACCTTATCAGCATAGACTTGGCACTTATGACAGGTCCGAGAATGATGATAACAGTCGGCTTCCATTGTGGACCAATAATATCCTGCCCGTAGGATTTTCTTTGCCATGGTGTGTCCACTGGAATGAGTCCCGAAAGTACCTTCATGTAACTCCGCCATGATACTTTCTGCCTCGCTCTTATCCACACATCGCAATAAGGTTGCATCATGGTTACGCTTGTAAAGAATACCATTGCTGATGAAGAACTTCTCCTCAAACCTCCTCAGAAATTTCTTGTCATTAACAGATGCAACCTCAGGGTACTCCTGAGCCTCAAGATACCTCTTCACCTCGTGAAACCAGGGTTTTTCTGTTACCTCTTCAGTCTCAATATCAAAGCAATGTGCAGGTTCGTCTAATCTTTCAATGATAATCCGGGGAGCTTCATTGTCCCAATTGACTTTGAACATAGAAGACATCGTAGCTAACGCGTCCGCCAACTGATTCTCCTCTCTAGGGAAGTGTTCAAAGGTTATCTCCTCGAAGTGCGGAAGCAATGTCAACACATACTCTTTGTAAGGAATAAGATTAGGGTGTTTCTTATCCCACTCGCCTTTTATCTGACTGATTACGAGATCGGAATCTCCGAAAACACTTAAGAACTTAATCCTTAGGTCAATAGCTGCTCGAAGACCCATAATGCATGCTTCACACTCCTCCATGTTATTGGTGAAGTTGAAACATAGTCGGGCGGTGAATGGAGTATGGGAGTCTTTAGGAGATATGATCACGGTGCCAATGCCGTTACCCAAAGAGTTTGAAGCTCCATCAAAGTACATAGACCATCAGGATCTCTCCTCGAGTCCTTCATCTGGTCCAGGTGTTTCACAGTCGGTTACTATCATGATATTCTCATCCGGAAATTCAAAGTTCACAGACTGGTAATCATCCACTGCCTGATGTGCTAAATGATCTGCCAACACACTTCCTTTGATTTCCTTTTGAGTTGTATACTGGATGTCATACTCAGTCAAGATCATCTGCCACCTTGCTATTCTTCCGAACAAGGCAGGCTTCTCGAAGATATACTTGATTGGATCCATCTTTGATATCAATAGAGTAGTGTGAGTCAACATATACTGTCTCAGCCGGCGAGCAGCCCATGCCAAAGCGCAGCAAGTTTTCTCAAGCAACGAGTATCGGGTCTCGCAGTCAGTAAACGTTTTGCTAAGGTAATAAATAGCATGCTCTTTTCGGCCAGACTCGTCATACTGACCCAGCACACACCCCATTGAGTTGTTGAGTACTGTCAAGTATAAGATCAGAGGTCTCCCTTCAACTGGCGACATCAGAATAGGTGGCTCTTGGAGATAATCTTTGATCCTTTCGAAAGCGGCCTGACATTCATCATTCCATCTTACCACTTGATCTTTCTTCAGTAACTTGAAGATTGGCTCACAAGTAGCAGTCATGTGCGAGATGAATCGGGCGATGTAGTTCAGACGTCCCAGAAAACCTTTGACTTTTTTTCTGTTCGGAGAGCTGGCATTTCCTGTATAGCCTTCACCTTTGTAGGATCCACTTGAATACCTTTATCACTCACGACAAAACCCAGCAGCTTACCAGATCTCACCCCGAAGGTGCACTTGTCCGGGTTTAACCTCAGCTTGTACAACTTTAACCATTCAAATAACTTTTGAAGGTGGTCCAAATGCTCTTCTTCCGTTTGAGATCTTGCAATCATGTTGTCGACGTATACCTCAATCTCATGATGGATCATGTCATGGAACAAAGCGACCATGACACGCTGATACGTTGCCCCGACATTTTTCAATCCAAAAGGCATGACCTTGTAGCAAATGGTACCCCATTGAGTAACAAAGGTTGTCTTCTCCATATCTTCGGGAGCCATCTTAATCTGATTATAGCCGGAGAAACCATCCATAAAGGAGAAGACCTTATGCTGTGCGGTGTTGTCAACCAGAACGTCAAAATGAGGTAGAGGGAAATCGTCCTTGGGGCTTGCCCTGTTCAGATCCCTATAGTAAACACACATTCGAACTTTACCATCCTTCTTTGGCATAGGAACCACGTTGGCCACCCACTGAGGGTAAGAAGTAACTGCTAGAAAACTGGCGTCAAACTGTTTCATAACTTCAGCCTTGATTTTCTCGGACATCTCTGGGTGCATTCGGCGAACCTTCTGTTTCACTGGAGGACAGTCTTCCTTTGTAGGCAATCGGTGAACCACAATATCGGTATCCAACCCAGGAATATCTTCATAAGACCAGGCAAAGATCTCAATGTAGTCACGCAGCATCTGAATCAACCGTTGTTTAATACTAGCTTCCAGATTTGCACCAATCTTGACCTCTTTCTTATCTATCTCTGTACCCAGATTCACTGTTTCCAATGGCTCTTCATGCGGCTGTATGACCCTCTCTTCTTGAAGTAACAGTCTAGCAAGTTCACCAGGCACTTCGCAATCATCTTCACCTTCGTCTTCGGCTAAGTTGATCGGACTTTCGAAGTCATAACTGGCAGTAGCAGAGTCGTTACCAGTGAGATCCAGAGTGGATGTAGACCTGTATATGTGAGTGTGTGTAAAATAGCTGTTTTGCAATATATATTAAAAGAAAAAAACAAGGAGCGCAAAATTTGAAATGCAAGAAACGTCCAATGCCTTTATTAATGATATATGTAGATGACACACACAAAGCCCTCACAAATGAAGCCACGGTGCCCCGGGTAAGACACCGGGCCATACAGTTTAAAAATTGTCTGTTACAAATACAAAACAAAAGTCTCATTACTGGGTAACAAAAGAAATTGGGATGAAGTCCTTTGCTGTCCAGTTGCTTAGTCCACCATCAGTAGTGAGATAGATCCAACTGTCGAACTCAGATTCTTCAACATCGTCTTCAATGGCATTTACTCCTGAGTTGCTGATAAATAGGGGAGGTCTTCCGATCCGTACACTCCGAACAACCCTTTGAGCTTCTGCAGTGAAACCCAAACCAAACTTGTTAGTCTTATGTGCAAAATCAGGGAGTTGGCCCCAATTTGCACACCCACGTTTCTCAACAACAGCCCGGGCATCCTTGAGGGAAGCCATCTTCATTGAAGGATCTTCAACAACGGTCTCAGTTGATGCCAGCGTCTGGGGAACCTCTTCAAAATGCTGAAACAGGGTCTCAATGAACTCCCCATCCATCTCTACATATCAGAAAGAGTTGAGGTGGCTCACCATGTACTCCTCCTCCCCTCGTACCGTAACAATTTTCCCTTTGGCTGAGTATTTCAGCATCTGGTGGAGCGTAGAAGTCACTGCCCCAGCTTTGTGGATCCATGGGCGACCCAGCAAACAAGAATAGGATGGCTGAATGTCCATCACATAAAAAGTAGACGCAAATATCCGAGAACAAACCTTCACTGGAATATCCACTTCTCCATGTACCATTCTCTTTGACCCATCAAAGGCCCTAACAACAATGTTACTTGGCTTCAACTCTAAGCCTTCACAGTCTAACCGGTCTAAAGCTTTTTTAGGCAAAACATTCAACAAAGACCCTATATCCACCAATACATGAGCTAGAGTAGTGCCCCTGCATTCAATGGAGACATGCAGGGCATCATTGTGATTCCTCCCCTTACCAGGCAAGTCTGTGTCGGAGAAACCCAACCCATTATCCGCTCTCAGACTAGCCACACAATCTTTAAACTGATCAGCTGATGTCTCCTACGGAACATGCACAATCTTCAGGAAAGCAATCAGAGCCTTGGCATGGGCTTCTGAGCATAGCAACAGAGACAACATAGAGATTTTGGACGGGGTTTGCCCCAGCTGTTCGACTACATTGTAGTCGCTCTTTTTGATGATCTTCAGAATTTCTTCCATCTCTTGTCTAGAGGCTTCAACCGTAATTATCTTTGGTGCCTCAGTCCGGGCAGGCTCATCAGTGGTCCCTTTTCCCCGAGTATCATATGACTCGGCAACAGGTGTAAGAATGGGAACTTGAACAGGGATAGTAGCAGGTGCACTAGTAGGTGTGATAACAACAGGCTTCTGAACAGTTGTTGGAGAGATCTCACGGGAGAAAAGCCTTCCGTTGCGGGTGACTTTAGCAGGTCCAACAATATTGCTGACGTCAGTATCAGCCTCTTCAGCACTCAAGTCTTGCTTAACTCCATGATAATACACGTCAGCCCCGTAGTGCCATGGGACAACTTTATTTGATGTATAGGGGATAGGCCCAGGAATAATGATGATCAAGGGAGCGATTCTCAGAACAGATGTAATTCTAACAGGCTTTCTCGAGGAAGCCTTGGAAGAATTGTTGAAAATGGTGATTATAGAAACTTCTTCAGTAGGAACCAAAGGAACAAAAGTCTTCTCAAACAGAATTTCTTTATTATCCATCAGGCGTTGGACACCTGACTTCAAAAGATGGCAACCGGTAGGTAGGACGACACACAGATGGAAAACTTCGCCACAGCCCGAAAATAAACCCGCTAACAGAAGGTTCTTCTTCACAGTCATCAATGGAGTAACAATGTCCTTCACAGAAACCACAAACAAGTCTTATTCTATAGCATTCACTCCATGCTTGGGCATAGGAGCAGTCACAACATTTGGTCTTTCAGGTGCTTCGAATTCAATCTCCTTCGCATCAATCAAGTCCTGTACCTTATTCTTCAAGACCCAACAGTTATCCGTATCATGCCCCGGGCTATCAGAGTGAAAAGCATAGCGGGCATTCAGATCGTACATTGGTGATGTTATATTTGGATTCTTCGGGGCCTCCCTTGGAATCACCAGATTGGTCTTTAATAACTGTGGCAGAATTTGGGACAAAGTCATGTTGAGCTGAGTGAATTTTATTCGCGGTCTCTCGGCCCTTGGCTGGTTGTTGCGCTGAGGAGCAACAACAGGTCTTGAATAACCACCACATTGACTGCTTGGCGGCGTTCAGGTCTATTATGGCTTTTTGCGCTATAAACTGCGCTGGATTCCTTCTTAAAAGGCTTCTTCTCGGTGCCTGATGAAGCACCCTTATGTATTTTACCGGATTTGATACCGACCTCAATCCTTTCCCCGGTCATAATCAGCTCTGTAAACCCGGACGATGAACTTCCAATCAGATGGTTGAAATACAGACCAGACAAGGTCCCCAGAAACATATCCACTAGCTCCCTATCAGCCAAGGGTGGTTGCACTCTGCCAGCAAGGTCCCTCCACTTTTGAGCATAGTCTTTGAAATCTTCGCCCACACCCATAGACATACCCTGGAGTTGGGTACGCATGGGAGCAAGGTCGGCATTGTATTGGTACTACTTGTAGAAAGCAGCAGCCAAGTCCTCCCAATTACGGATACTAGCCCCTTCCAGCTGGTAAAACCATTCAAGCTGAGTCCCTGAAAGACTGTCTTGAAAGAAGTGGATCCAGAGGTTCTTGTCAGCGGTGTACGGCTGAATCTTCCTAACGTACGAACAGAGGTGCAGTTTTGGGCAAGAAACCCCGTCGTACTTAGCAAAGATCGATGCTTTAAACTTGTGGGGAATTACCACCCCAGATGACAGACCCAAATCACCAAAGTCCAGACCAGGCACTTTCTGAACTTCCATCGCGCTCAACCGGTCTTCCAATTGTTTATACCTATCCTCATCCGGAGGATACTGGTCTTCGTCAAAGTCGGTCTCGTTGTCTGAAACCACAGGGCTAGGAGCCCTCCTTTCTTCCCGATTATCTCCCCCTCCAGATGAGTGGGTCAAATCAACCTCTTCTCGCAAATTGTTTCCGAATCTGCGACCCATATTAAATAGGACCATCTTCTTCTTCTTCTTCTTCTTCTTCTTCTTCTTCTCTTTCAAGATAAGGGCCTTCAGATCTTGCTGACCCTTATCCAGGTTCATGAACAATTCCTGGAACTGGGCATTTTGGGCTTGCAGAGCCTTGATTGCTTGTTCAGTTGATGTTTCAGAAGACATGATGCTGAAATAAACAGTGAAGAAGATAAGAGACCTGTAATGGGTACCTATGATGAGGTGCATGAAATGAAATGCGTATGATATGATTTCAAAGACGTCGAGATATTCAAATTCGTAAACCAAAATGAAACACACTTTTATTAGATAAACTTTGAATTTAATTGTTCGACAAATGCCTTTAAGGCGTTACAAAAAGGAAATACTGAAAAGTAAAGCCAAACTCGAAATAATCAAAAAGACAATTAGTGCTCCCATGGTCGTTTCCTGTCGGTGCAGACATAGTCGTTGAGGATCTTCTCATTCTCCAATTACCTTGTCAACTTTTGAATCTTCCGCTCTTGCTCGTGATACTTTTCTCTGTAAGTATCCCGCTCTTCTCTCAGCTGCATCCAAGATCTCTTTAATGCCCCAATGTCAGTAGGCATGTATGGATGGAGGATGGTAGGAGGAACCCCTTCTTCATCAGTAACCTCAAGAGTTATAGGCAAGACGGCTTCGTACGACATTCCCAGCTTGTGGGCACGTATACGAACCCATCGGAGATATGGTTCCATTGGAAGAGAAGTATTCGTACCCAGCTCGTGCGGATCAGACCTGTGTACCCTATCCCAAGCTCGTATGAACCTGCGGCGTTGCTCGTCACTATCCCCTTGGAAGTCAAAGACAATGCTCGACATCAGTAACTCATGGGGTCCTTCCCTCATAGCTCGCCCAAATTGACGTAAGGCCAAACATGGATTGTAGGTGATTCCTCCATGGGTTCCTAGCAGTGGAACATTGGGGTATTCCCCACAACGATCAATAATAGCCACGTCCTCCATGCCCTTGATAGTCCAAATGATGTCATTATGAGAGAGAGACATAACCCTGTAGGCCTAACCCATGCCTTCCTTGTTCTTCAAAACTGATTTGGGGAGGTGAGAAATAAACCACCTCGCCAGTAATGGTGCACAACACATAAGGGTTCCCCGTTTCCGAGCAGTACGGGCATAAAGAGAGTGCAGAATATCACCCAAGAGACTGGGTACAGGATTACGGACATGAAAATCTTCACTGCATTCATGTCGATGAAGGAATCTGAGTTAGGAAATAACACCAAACCATATATGAGAAGAGCCAAGATGTCCTCGAACGCCTGAAAGTCTAAGTTGTCCCAGAACTGATTAGCCTTACCTACCAAGAACTTAGTCAAAAAGCCTTTTGTCCCACTTCTAGTCTCCCAATTAGACATTACCTCAGCCTTTGTCAGATGGAGGGCTGAAGCAATCTCTTCCGGCCTAAGGACTTTCTCCCAACCTATGAACGGGGTCTACTCCAGAATAGAGATACCAAGTAGATCAGAGAACTCTTCCAAGGTAGGGACCAACTGGTAGTTCGGAAAAGTAAAGCAGTGGTACAGTGGATCAAAGAACTGGACTAAGACACTCATCATCTGTTCATCCATCTTGGAGGTGACCAAACCAAGGAGGTGCCCATGTCTTCTAATAAAGGAGGTAGTATTTGAAACCTTTGCAACCAATTCCTTAAGCTGGGTGGGACTCTGGGCAAAGTTGATCCGAATAGTGTTTCTATGCATGGGTGCCATGACGTACAAAACAGAACAAAGATGAATCCCCTCCGTCTTTGAAATGGGTTAGTCCAATGCAAGATGCATGCAATGTCATGATGTCATGATAGAAAACACACCACAAGTATCCACAAATAGCAAACATGGTAAGGGAAAACAAGTCACACAGATAGCCCTTAGATTTTAGGCTGGCAAGGAGCTTAGGTACTACCCTCTTTCAGTTCAGTTGGTTCAAACCTGTCCTAGAAATAGTAACTGGGTTCTAGAGGATCTCAATATCATTGACCATCCTCGATCGGTCATAATTCCAGTTTAGCAAACTTTTCCTGCGGCCAGAATCATCGCGAGAGTTTGGTCTCAATGAGTGTAGCATACTACTACTGTTCTATGGCTAAGTTGGTCAATTATAGGCGCTAAGGTCAGTTGGTACTTAATGACCCCTTAGAAGACCCATATTCTCCTTGTTGCGCCACAAGGGATATCGGTACAAACTAAAGTGCCACACCAACGTAGCTACTGCTTCAACCGTATCGGTCTATGCCGTACAGTTCCCTCACAGTTTATTGCTACTTACCTAAAGGGTATCCCACAGATCCGGGTTAGGATCTATAGCAACTCCGATTCAAGCCCACAAAGATAAAGCAAACAAATCATGCAATTGAAAACATTATGAACTATTCCTAAGGTACACCCCACTTATAAATTTCCCCAGCAGAGTCGCCAGTTCTGTGATACGGTGGGAAGAACTGACTGTTTTTTGGAATGCTGGTTTGCGTTTTGCGTTTGTTTTTGCAAAATGTCGCGGTAAGCAAGAGTCGCCACCAACTTTTATTTTATCCAACATGGAAAGGAAAAAAGCACAGAAAAATTCCTTTTTTCGAGATATTTCTCGGGTTTGGGGGGTAGATTATAGAAAGGGAAGGTGTTAGCACCCTTTCTATCCGTGGTTATCCACGGGCTCTTAGGTACTTGCTCAATTGTTTTCAAAATTGTTTTCTTTGTGCTTGTGGGTTTGAAAAAGTTTTTGTTTTGAAACTTCGATTTAACTCTTGCTTCTATCCTCAAGAGTGTAATGAAGTGTTTTGAAAACTTTGTTCGAAAAGTGTAAGTGTGAAGAGAGTTTTGGTTTTTGAAAGAGCAAGTATCTAAGAACCATCTACCTACTCGAAAAAGGAATCGTTCTATGCTAATTTCCTTTAGGCAATGCTATCCCACTACTAATGAGTAGGTAGCACCGTCGTTGGAATTTGAGGGTCAATTCGAATGAGGGACATACGGTCACTAAAGCAATGTTAGGACGCCTTAGCGGTAACCCTAATGTCTTAGATCATTTATTTGAGGCAATAATATTCGAGGCAACCATTTCGAGGCGACTATGATCTTTAGATAAGAGGGCGACCTCTAAAGTGACCTATACTCAATGACCGCGTACGAAGGCAACCAAGTGGGGTGTACCCTAGGAGTGCGCATGTGCGAGTGTGTTGATTTCGGTTATTTTTATCTTTGTACATGTTAAGAGTGATCTAATTTGATTTTAAGATTAGCATTCAGTCTTGTCATGCAAACCCTATTATCAAACATCTAACAGTTATAACTTGCGGAATTAAAAGTGTGGAATTTAAATTACAAGGCGTCGGGTATTTATATCGCCAAAGACAAACCCTTTGAAAAATAAAATAAAGCAATAAAAATAATTAAAAGTCCTATTTAACTATTACAATCCGGAAGCAGGTACATTATTAGATAAAAATAAGTAAATCGCGGCGCAAAATTAAATCGGGCGCATGATTAGGGTTTTGACCCCTTTGGTTAAAGAAGATATATTTTTGTTGTTTTTATTTTAAGAAAGAAATAAATCCTAAATTAATTACTAAATTAAATAAAATAAATTAATTAATAAAAATAAATTATTTTTGGGGTTTTTTGATTATTTAGGAAAGAAATTATAATAATTAAATTAATGGTTAAAAACTAGTTAAGTATGATTAATTTTATTTATTTTTTCAAAAAGGAATTAAAGTTCTCTAATTAAAACCTAATTAATTAATAAATTTATTAAGAAAAATAAAATATAAAAAATTTGATTTAAAATAAAAAAACATTTTTTTGGTGATTTTATTTTATGAAAAAAAGGAAATTTGTTATTGGTTAGAAAATAAAATAAAAAGTAATAAAACAATTAAAACAAAATAAAATAACTAAAAGAGAGAGAGGGGTATTGGGCCTGATTTTGAGGTGTTGATAGCAATTCCATAAGCCCAATTGTGCTGGCCTTCTTTGACTTTCTGGGATCTAGTATGCACGCATGGACTTGGCCTATGGTGGACCTCCAATCATGGACCACCAGATCTGGGCTTTGGCCATCTGGAACTTGAGTGGATGAAGGACCATGGTGTACTGCAGGCTTGTGCGCGCATGTGAATACCTGAAAAGAAATAAGAAAATGCAAAGTGCTGGAGGTAGGGATCGAACCCCTGACCTCCAGCCCCTAACGCCTTGGAAACTGACTTGTTGGCCACTGGGACACGCTGCTTCATTTGTTACATTAATATAAATGATATATATTATATAAAAACAAATCTATTGCCAGAAACTTAATAAAAATGCGCGCTTGGTTTTGAATGGCCCAATGATGGGACGCCATGCATCGTCCCCAACCTCTCGTCCGTGGCTAAAAGATCACAAACCTATACCAACGAACAAAAGTCCGTAGCTATAAGCAAGTCCACTTCCAAAATTTTCTACAAGCCAAAAAATGCATTTCAAGGGCATGGTCATGCTCCTCTCAAACTCCCGGTCCTAACCATACCCTTCTTGGAAGTCAATTGTTCCTAAAAAAAAACGCCCAAAAACTCCAAGCAAAACCTAGCTATGGCAAATTGCAATGCAGACAATATAAATGAAATTAAATAATGCAAAATGCTTGGAAATGTTCTTGTGATTACAAATATGCCAATAGTTTTCTCAAACGATGCAAGAACAAGTCAAATCAATTTCAAGAACAGGGCTATGTTTCGTGAGACTTACAGTGCTTGTAAAGCCTTTAAAATGCTTGCTTTTGATCCAGGTAGCTTGTGTGAATGCCCAGGAAGCGATTGGGACAAGTCTCGTGTCCTAAAACTGCCTCTAGCTTGGACTTTGATCTCCCACTTTTTGTGAATTTTTTCAATTTCTGTTCTGCCTCTCTCCACCCTTTTCAACCCAGATTTTTGTCCCTTATGCTTGCTTATGTAATGCTCAGTGTATTAGGGTAACAAATTTGGTTCAAATCTTGCTCCAATAATGATTGCAAATTTGATTTGATTCTCCATGAAAAACATTCCAAATTTAATTCATTTCAATCTTTTTGCACATGATTTGGTTTGATTCGAATTTGATGATGATAATGATTGAATGTGGAGCCTGAAATAGCCAAGAGATCATGAATTATCAATGCTTTGGATTTTTTATGATTTTATTTGATTTAAAATAAATAAATTTAATTAAAAATAAAATTAAATAATAAAAATGAAATATGGGCTCATGGCTGAAGCTAGGACACGTGGGCAACTATGCAAGCTCAAATCAAGTGGAAAAGAATGGACCCATTTGACAAAATTTGAAGTTTTGGGTATAGTTGACTTTTGGCAATTTTGCAAAAAAGTCCAACTTCAACAATGCATAACTTCTTCAATTTTGAACTTTTAGAAGTGTTCTATGACTTTTTAGAAAGCTTAAGATGTCCTATAACCAACCCTTTTGGTCTCATATTATTTTTATATTCCATGCTCAAGTTATAAGCTTTGGCAAAAAAGGTGTTTTTGTTGACTTTCAAAAATGACCTATAATATCCAAATTCATAACTTCTTATGAGTGCGTTTTTTGAACTTGGGGTATGAAGATGGATTGTAGTAAATTTCATCTTATTCAAAATGAGCTTTGGATGGGTCATTTCTCATAAAGTATGAGAATGTTATGCTTGGTCAAAGTTGAGTTGACTTTTCCTACAAAACCCTAATTTAGCAACTTTTGAATCTTGATGAATCTTGAGCAATCCTTGATGAATCATGATCAAACCTTGATCAAATGATGAAATGTCCTTCAAAATGAGAATGTTGACAAAAAAATCTTGAAGTTTGACTGTTTGTAGGTCACAGTTGACTTTTGCCCTAACACAGTCGATTTTTGGACCCTTTGAGCAATTGGCTGAGCAAACTTCCTCTGCAAGGCTTGAAATTTGACATGGATGATCTTGAGAGCATATTAGGACATCGGGGAGCACTTTAGGTTATTTGGATTCAAAGATCTTGATGCAACACAAAACCCTAATTTGGGGTAGACTGCCTTAGGAGATAGCTTGTCTGACCAACTCTTGAGCTACCTTGAGCCACTTGGAGATTCTTCTTGCAATGTCTTGAGAAATATGGGAGGGAAAATTTTGGGGTACAACAGTAGGGTACTTTGATGTTGACTTCGCTGGAGACAGAATAGAAAGGAAAATTACTTTTGGAAGCTGCCAATTTCTGGGAGAAAATCTAATCTCATGGTCCAGCAAGAGGCAATCCACCATTACATTGTCAACTGTTGAAGCTAAATATATAGCAGCAGCTGGATGCAGCACACAGATGCTCTAGATGAAAAGTCAACTTGAAGACTTCAAAATATTTGAGAGTAACATTCCTATACTCTGCGACAACACTTTTATTATATGTCTTTCAAAAAATCCTATTTTACATTCTAGGGCTAAGCATATAGAAATAAAACATCATTTTATTAGGGACTATATTCAGAAAGGAATTCTTTCATTAAAATTTATAAACACAGACCATCAATGGGCTGATGTTTTCACAAAACCCCTTTCTAAAGATAGGTTTAACTTCATTTTGAAACAGCTCAGCATGAAATTATGCCCAGAATGATAGTCTTATTTTTTGTATGTTAACCCTCCGAACTTTATGTTTTTTGTGTGAACATCTGATCAATAATTCTTCAGAAGTAATAAGGAAAGTTGTATCAGGATCTATCTAAGAAGATCTGAACGGTCTCCAAACAGTTCATTTCAAAGATAGGCTTGCAGTTCACAATATCAACACTTGTCATCTCTTCACAAGGGTTTCTTCTAAGGATGAACACGTGTTCAAATTCTGAAGGGATTGAAATGTTGATTGGATGCATTAAGACTCGTGTCGTATCAGTAATTGTTTCATATCTCTATGTCATCCCTCTTTTCAGGAATCATTAATGCTATTAATCATTTTTACCCTTTTCTTGTTAATTAAGTTTCCTATTTTTCTATAAATACATTGCTCACTTTCACTATCACTTTTCCACTCTTATTCCTTTTTCTCCATTACTTGTGTTCAATCTTTCAAACCCCTAAAAAGTAAGTGTGAGCAATGGCTTCTTCCCAACAAATTGCTCAAAGATCTCAAAGTGTTCCTGGCTCTTCTTCCTCAACAACAGAAAGGTACGAAGAACCCTCAAGAACACTCCTAACTCCCATTGATTCGCTGGAAGTTCTGTGTGAACTTATTATGGACTTCGTCAGTATGAAGGAAAACAGATACGATTTAACTCCTGATGTTTAATTTCAAGGATGGACAAAGTATTTTAATCGTCTATTAGGTCCATGTTTTTCCAAGACTGGTTAAAGAATTCTGGATTCACGCTACTTCTTCAAATCATCAGGTCACTTCTTTTGTGATGGGAAAGAAAATAGTAATATCTGAAGATCTCATTGGGAAATTGATAGGTCACGATGGCGGAGGTATTCGTTGTAGCGATATGGATGGCAAAAACTCTGACCTAACAGAGATTTCAAAATAGATCTTTACTTCTGGCCAACCTTCCAACAAAATCAAAGATCTGAAAGACTACCTCATAATTTGGTCAAAAATCATTTTGGGTTGCATCAATCACAGAAAACCCACAAGTTCTCCAGACTATATAAAGATTAATCAGCAGTATCTTTTGTATTTCATAGCAACAAAATCAAAGGTTAATCTTCCTCATATTTTTTTTAATCATCTGAAGATCAGCGTCAAAGAGACTAGAGAAAAGAAAGAACAAAGAGAGACTGGATTCCTCTGGGCAGACTCATCTCAAATATTCTGTCAGAAAACAAACTGATAGAACATCTGACTGAAGCTCAACAAGTCAGCACTCTAGAAGCTTGTGCTGGTAAACCTCTAAATTCTAAGAACCTGAAGAAGATGTAGATCATATAAACCATCAAGAAGGATCCAACAATAAAAACCAAGGAAGACATTACGAATAGAAGAGTACCTCTGAAGGACTTTCCACTCTTTACCCAAACAGATGCTTCTCCAGAGATTATTCTCAGGTATCTGGATGATTGTAAAAGGGATGGGACAAATCCAGAAGTATAAATTTGTGATCTGAGACAACAACCTCTGGAAATTACTCCTAGAAAATCAAGGAAAAGGAAAGCTGCCGCAGAAGGAACTTCTCAAAAGATTCTCAAGGCTGCTAAAAAGAAAGGTAATCCATCTTTTATTTCTGTTATTGAATCAGTACTACTATCAACATCTAAAAACCCTACTTCTCCAAAACCCACAAAAGATCCATCACCACAAACTTTTGATGACTTTGGCATTGAATTTGACCCGTCACTATCTCTAGATAACCTTATGGGCAATCCACCTACTACCCATATTGACCAAAATCAGCCTGAACTTGCTCAAGGTCTTTCTGATATTGATCAATTTGACCCACTGTTTGAAGCTCCCCACTTAGAAAATCCAAATTTTGAATCTGATACCATAACATCCATTCCTAGAATCACCTGCCCTCTCATGGTCTCACGACCACTCACAATCCACTCCATCCCAATTATTCCATCTCCCTATCAATCCACTCCACCAAACACACATATTCACCCATTGTTGTTCCTGACTGTCCCTCTCCAAACAACCACCCAGAAGATCCCCTTAGAACAATTATAGACTTAGAAGCTCTGGACAATCTTGTCACAAACTCTCAAAAAATTGTCGTATCAAAACCAAAAATCTCCAAAGCAGATGTTGGTAAATCTTTGTTGATTTTTGAAACAGAAATACATGAATGGGTTAATTCTCTAAAGCAAGCTTGCTTAGAGAATCTTAATCCCGCTGCTTCTGATTCTCATTGGAACTAGTTCAGAAAATGGTTCAACTCTGAATCCCAGAAACTCAAGGAGCTGAGTTATGAAATTGCTCAACATAACTTCTGTGATTATCTGAATATCTTCAAGGATCAAGTTCTACGTCACTAGGAAAAGAAGCCACTTCTTCTGCTGGATAATGTCCCTTGGGAAGATCATCAACCAACAAAATGTAATTAACCATCCTCTGATCCTCTGCCTCTGGTTAGGTTTCAAGACAAAGGCAAGGAAGTTAAAGAAGCTCCTGAGTCAGAATCAGGCGCATCTTGCTCTAAAAAGGTGGTACCATCTATTGATATACCATCTTCATCTCTTGTGCTGCAAACTCTAGAGGAGTTGAAGAAAGAAAATGTTGTGTTTAAGGAAAGACTAGACAAGCAGGATGATACATGCAAGGAAATCAAGGGGATGCTTGGAAACGGGAAGAGTCAAGTAATCAGATTAAGAGTTTATTGGAAGCCCTGTTCACATGACTTCCTCCACCTCAAACTTAGTTCTGAAATTTGTTTTCTTTATCATGTTCTTGTTACTTGTTTTCTTCACAATGTGTTTTATTGAAATCCCTTTGAATACAAACCGTCTTTTATTGCTTAAAGTGTTTTTATTGCTTTTTGATTCTTGACAAAAAAAGGGGGAGAAAGTAAGATATTTCTAATATAACAGTATCGAGACCCAGTCTCAAACATTTTGAATATCATAACTTCTTCTGTTTTTCTTTCTGAAAGCAAAACAGGAACAAACTCTGTTGAGAACAGAAGTGGAGGCATCATAAATTCTTTTTTCAAAAACTCTGATCAGAATAATCTTCAGGGAAGTATTTCTTCTTATCTGAGTATTTAACTCAGCGGGAGACTTTAAATGCTTTATGTTCTTTAAGTTTCTATCGAAATATCCAAGTTTTTTTCATCATCAAAAAGGGGAAGATTGTTAGAACATAGTTTGATTCTATAACCCTTGTAAGAGTTTTGATGATAACAAACACTCAAAGAACAATTATGCTCCCTAAATAAATATTTTATTTTGCATAGAAATTCTGATGGAGGAAGCACAAAAGATGAGTTAGATAGTTGTTCAAACTCTGATTCAATATATCTTTTATAAAGAAGTTCTAAGGCTGCAACTTCTGAGTGTCTAAACGCTGCAAACAGGAACTCCATTATTCTGATTCATATAGTTCTGGAAAGAAGTAACAGTAACATTCATCTTCTGAAGCAAGCATGTTCTGAAGCGTTTCAATTAACTTATGGATATTCAAAAGTAACGATTGAAAGGGAACAAGAATATCTATTTTTGGAAAGCTCTTTAATTACTATTTATCAACATTCTAAAAGTTCCTACATGCGTTGCCTATATGAACAAAGCTTGAAGGAGAAATAATTTATGATTTTGAGTACACAACAAACGAGTCATCTTCATCACATTCAACGTACTAATTCTCATTTGTGTAAAACATCACTTGTGTGATACTGTTTTATTAGAAATTTTTTTTTGTACACTCTCTTAAATATTGTATAGCTTAATTCCTTGAGAAAACCGGGTTGTGGTTTGAACTCAAGATGACTTTAACGGTTGTCATAGTAGTTTTATAATCAAGTTTGATTAGTGGATTAAGACCTCATTGAGAGAGGCGAAATCACCTTGGCGGGTGTACTGGAGTAGTTTGAGTTCAAACAAACCAGGATAACCAACATGTTTTTTACTTTAAGTTTTAAAAACCCCAATTCAAACCCCCCAATCTTGTGTTTTTCCATTCTTCAATCATTTTTTTTTCATTTATCAACTTGTAATGAGTTTTAAACAAAGAATGGAATAATAGGCTCAAGGGGTTCTCAAACAAGGGATGATATTATTCAAGGTTGGTGTTTTGGCTATGTGGCTAAAAATAAAACAAAAACAAGTTGCCTTTATCATATCAGTGTACGTAAGTAAACAAAAGGCTTCAACAAAGAGTTAAATCAAGTTCTAGAGACTAACAGACATGGGTAAAATCACAAAAGAAAGAAAGAGATGGATTTTTTAATATCATTCATTATTAGGCTCAAAATCTCACAAAGGTCAATGATCTATCACAAATGATGAACAATTTAGAGTTTAATCATACTTAACATATCAAGAATGCACAAAAATTAATTACATCACACCACAAGTCTTTAATAAAAAGAACGAAGAAGATACTCACAATTGTAGCCCCAAAACCAAAGAAGTCACATGCATGTTAAAACATTTTTTTTATGAAAACAAGTAAATAACAAATAGAAAATACACAAAACAAAAATAAGTAAATGACAAATAGAAAATACACAAAACAAGTAAATGATTCCCTCCCCCACACTTAATATACACATTATCCTCAATGAAAGAACATAAATATAAAATAAGAGTGAGAGAAAGGAAAGAATACACCCGAATAGTCAAGGAGGGTAAATGATCGCATAAACAACCTTTTATAGTGAAGGCTATTCTATAATCTCTCCTTCCAAAATGGGGCTCTCATGGAGTAGCTTGGGATAATGACCATTGACCTTGAAATTTGGTTTAGTGCCTTCTCATTTTATTCTAGAATTAAAGAACGATCTTCGATAAGTAAAGTGTCGAATATACACGTAAAAGTGATGTCATTCCTAAAAACATCAAGGATCAATGGTTGAAGAGGTTACCTCACTGCTTTTGTTTCATCTGAAAGTACATTATGCACATACATAGATGGTGCAGTTGGGGAAGCAGAGATGTCGAGAGCTTAAGCTGCATAAAAAACTTCATTGACAACTTCATCTGTAGGAACAATGTCAACCTGCTGAGCAGCCTCAATCTCAACACAAATAGAGCAAATGTTAGTGTTAGTACACGAGTCACAAAAGTAAGTATCATCAAAGTCAAACAGTGATGGAAAATCAACTGAAAATAAATCTGAATAGGTATCGTCAACCAACTCAGAAAGAAATTCAAAGTGAAAAACATAATTTTCTTCCATAGAATGTTTCATAGCATCAAAGATGTTAAATTTGGCAATAATATCACCAAACTCCATGGACATTATTCCATCATCAACATCAATTTTTGTTTTTGTTGTTTTCATGAATGTTCTGCCTAAAATGATGGGTACTTTGTTTGACTTTGAATTAGTTTCTCTATCCATATCTAGAATGTAGACGTCTGCAGGAAAAATCAAATCATTAACTTGAACAAGTACATCTTCCACTACTCTATCAGGGCGAGTATTGCTTCTATTTTCCAATAGAATGGTTAAACATGTATTCTGCAAAGCACCAAGATAAAGATTGATAAAAATAGAAGTAGGCATAACATTAATTGAAGCTCCTAAATCTAACATGCAATTTTCGAATTTAATATCCCCAATGGTACATGGAATAGCAAAAGTTCCTGGATCCTTGCATTTCTAGGGCATGGCCTGATTGAGAGCTGAAATAGTAGCCGTTTCAGGTGAAGGTTTAGGCTGAGAAAGAGCTGAAAATTTTTGTCTCAAATTTACCCTTTCATTTCCCTTCAACCCCCTCTTGTGTGTGCACAAATCTTGCAAATTTTTTGCGTATTTCAGAACCGGTTTAATCATATAAAAAAGTGGAATGTTTATCGCCACTTTTCTGAATACATCCAAAATCTATCTCTTTCTATCTCTCTCTCTCTGTATGTCTATCTGTCTGTCTTCCTCGTAAATGTTTTTATTTTTCAATACTCGTTGTAGGAAGGAATTGGTGGCACATACTCTTTTTCAGCCTCAATAACAACAGAAGGTTCAAGTGTTACCTCAATAATTTTTTATTTTTTCTGGGGCTGGTTCTACAACTTTTCCGAATCTCAAGGAAATTGAAATTAAATTAGGATTAGAGACATTAGGATTCACCACTGTTTAGGAAAGTCGTTAGTTTTATCCTTAAGCTTGCTGCATGTTATTCATTGAAGCGGCAAGTTGTCCAATCTGTGTCTACAAGGTCTAAATGCTAGAATTTGTTCGTTGTTGAAATTGGTTATTATTAACAGTCATTTTCTTGACAAGGCCCTCTAATGAAGGTCCATAAGGTGAAAAGGTGGCCACTTGAGGAATGTGTTGTGGCGGTGGATTCCTATACCAAAGGTTTGAATGGTATCTATACTGGTTATTTCTCTGAAAATCATAAATATTTGTTGCGTAGGCTTAATGTAAATCACTAACTACACCCTCTTGTAATGTAGGACATGTATTTGTTGGATGTTCAGGGGAAGTGAAAATGCCACATAATCTTACTGTTTTAATTTTTCCTACTGCTAATTGTCTCACTAATGAAGTAAGCTCATCAATTATAGTTTCTAAAGCCTTGTTGGAAGAATAAGCTTGAATCTTATTAACTCCTTTTGTTAGGACCACAAAATTATTTCTGGTTGTGAACTGTTGGGAGTTGAGTGACATGTTCCCAATTAAGGTTTTGGCTGCAGTTGGGGTCTTATCAACAAGGGTTCTTCCACTAGCAACATCTAAAATATTTTTATCCATAGGTAATAATCCTTCATAAAAGTGATGAATTAGCAATTGCTCAAAAATCCGGTGTTTAGGAAAACTCGACACTAACTTCTTCAATCTCTCCCAATACCCGACCAATGATTCCATGTAAACTTGTCTAATATCACATATTTCTTTTCTGATTGATGCATCTCTGGAGGAAGGAAAGTATCTTTCTAAGAACAATATTTTCAGAGCATTCTAGCTTGTGACATAATTTGGCTTGAGACAGTATAACCAATCTTTTGCAACATGTTGCAGTGAGAAAGGAAAGGCTTTGAGATTTATGTGATCCTCTATTCCTTCAGGCCTCAGTGGTGCAGAGCACCCAAGCTAGAATTCTTTTAGATGCTTACGCGGATTCTCATTTGCAAGACCACTACACCTTGACAACAAGTGTATTAAACCAGATTTCAACTTAATAGGTACATCAACAACATGATAATCAATAAATAAAGCATTATAATTTACATCAGGTGCAACTAGTTCTCTTAGAGTTCTTTGTTCAGCCATGTTATGATAACAAGACTCAAAATCAAAATCAAACAAATTATGAGAGAACATGAATAAGCAATGTAACAACAAACACGAAAATACCAACAATGTCCTATTAAGCAAAAACAATTGGAAGACACAAAAACGATTAAAATGAAAATAAAATAAAAACATGAAATTTAATCTAATTAAATCAAATAAGAATTTCACAACTTTTTTTGGAATTTTCTGAAATTATGATAATAGAAAAAAACCAAAAAGATTAGAAAAATAAGGAATTTGTGATTATTCTAAAGGAGTAATGTTAGTCTATTTTTATATGATTTTTTAGAGAAAAAAATCGGAACAAATCGAAACAGTAACTTTCAAACTTACCTAATAGGATGGAATACTTACAACTGTATTGCAATCGTATTGCAACCCTTAAAATCAACACATACAAAAACAAGAAAATGCTAACAAAACTCTAAACTAGGATCCTAAATCAGCTAATATTAACAAAGAGTCCTCGACAACAACGCTAATTTGATTTGTTGTTGCATGTTGAGAATAAAGCAAGTATGAGTGTGGGGAAGTGTAGCGGTAGAAATGTTGAGACTAAGCCATTGAATTGACTTAACTCGCACAGATCAAATAAAAATTGTCACCGCACTTTATTGTTTCCAAAAGAATGGGAAAAAAGAGAATAACCAAAAAAAGAGGGGGAGAGAATCTAGGTACGGGGTTGGTTATGCAAAAGGAAGGTATTAGCACCCTAAGAATCTACGGTACTCCGCAGGAACCTCTTTGAAAATTTGTGTATTTTGGCTATAAGTGTTGTATACAAAAATAGATGGTGGAGGTGAGAAAAGAAGTAATTTTTTTACAATTTTTGCTCCCGCCGCGGTTGTGAACCTTTAGTGCCTATGTACCACCTTCTGTGCAATAGGGGATCATGGTACTCGTAGTTCACCTTTAAAAATTTTAAAACACCAGTGTGTTGGTTAATTTTAAGAGAAGCGACAACATCGTCATATCTGAGTGGAGAACATACTTACTACCCACGATTATGAGAAAGGAGAATTTACGTCATATCAAAGTGGAGGATATAGCTTGGATTTTAAAATCAACAAAGCCTCACTCGACATCCAAGTAGAAATTATCTCACTTCGCTATATATCATAGAAGTATAGTAGCTCGCATCACTATAAGGATTGACAAGAGTCTAATCTTTTGAGAAAATTTTAAAGTAAAAAAGCCAAAGTGGCAAAAATGGTTTAAATGAGGTTGATTGACTTTTAGTATTCTCTCAAAAATGTTAGAGTATGAATAAGTTGGTTAAAGTTTGATTAAGAAAAGATTTTTGAAAATGCATGAACCTAAGTCCAAGTTTATTATGAAAGTGGTTCAAGTTAGAAAACTAGAAGAGTTTTGAAAAGAAGGGAGGAGATTTTTGAAATTAAAGAAGATGGAAGGAGATGGAGGGACTATCCTAAAGCATAAGGTAAAAGCTATGGAAAAGAACAATCTAACCAACAAGAAGACAACACTTGACATAAAGAGTCAATGTAGAATTTTCATCCTTTGGATTGAAACCAAGCAAGCAAAGATACTAAACCTCTTAAGAATATCAAGCTTCAAATGCATTAAGTCTTCACAAAAGTTGGGCAGAGTAACAACTGTATACAGAGGAATTATCAATCACGTACAAAGCATATAATCAGAATAACCTATATACAAAGAAAATCAACCCAATGTCTTGGGGTAAACCCCAAGAGCTCCAGACAAAATAACAATAGAGTCAAAAGGTCTCAAGGGTAATCAAGACTTCAAATCCTAAGTCCAAGAGATTCACAACTCCATTATGCCAAGGATAGTAATCAAATAGTCCAAGTAGCTTTAAAGCTTTTAATGTTCAAGTTGATTATTAAGTGTCTTCAAAAAGAAAATGAAAGCTGTAGTGAGCAAAGATGAAAATGACATAAAGATAAATGCTCAAATGAGCAAAGATAAAATGACATAAAGATAAATGCTCAAATGATAAAATATAAAAATAGAATGGAATGTAAATGCTAAAGTAAATGGTACATAAAAGTAAAGGCATGAAATAAAAAGGCATAAAGTAAAAGCACAAAGTAAAGTCAATTTTTAGTGAATTAGAAGTTAAAGGTTAGCTTAATGACCATCTTGAAACTTGCATTTGAAGACTTATTAGAAGATTGATAAAATTAAAGCTTATCAACAACAAGTCTCTTTTTCTTTTTGCCAAGTATATCATTCATTTCAAATGCTCAAAGCAACCACATATGATCAACGATGTTTAAATGATTCACTAAGACCAAAGTTCACGAAGGTTCATTAGAGGATTGATAAGATCAAAGCCTCCTAACAATGAACCTCAATGTTATTGGATCAAAGGTTTCAAATTAATATACTTGGACTTGCAAACATAGGTTTGGGCCACGAATGATCATTTTTTGAATCGGAACCAATTTAGCGCTATGTTAAGCAATCGTAAGTGGACTTATGTAGAAGTGACACCTATTTTGAGGTCGATCAATAACAATCTATATAACACATGTTAGAGAAATGATATGTAGATTATTTTACAACAACATGTAGCACAAGTAACAAAGGAATAAGATGAAGAGGGAGGGGATGTATCAGATGAAATTAGAGTTTCAAATATCATCAACATCACTCATCCATTTTGGTGGATTTGGTTTTTCAACCTATTAACATCTAAGATCCAATGAGGTTGAGGAATTTGTCCCAAAATAACATCCAAGTCAGGACCAAACAAATAATAAAATAATATTTAATAAAATAATATTTAAATGGTTAATAAAAGGGAAATAATTGGTAAAATACACAAAGTATATTAAAACACCAAATAAAAATCCCAAAAAATAGTTAGAAGTCAAACATGAGTTATTAAGTGTTGACAAATTTTTTTGGAATTTTTTTAAAGTCAGAAACTATTTTTAAAATTTAAAGAAATATGCAAAATAAACCAAAAAATTGTGAAAAATATTAAAATCAGAAATGAAAATAAAATAAGGTCACCAATATTTGTCAAGAGGTCATTGGATCCTTCCATAACTTTTTCAGAATTTTAAAATCAAGAAAAGTATTTTTGATCAATTAAAAGAAGTCAAATAAAGTGAAAAAATCATTAAAAAAAATCAAAAAATAAAATTGTGAAAAAATAAAAATCAGAAAGAGAAAAATCAAAAGTATTTTCGAGAAAATTTTCAGAATTTTAGAAGTTGAAATGGATTTTTTTGTGAATTTTTAAAGTTAAAAACAATTAAATAAAAAAAATCAGAAAATAAAAATAGTGTCAAAATAATGTGGACCATCCGATGATAGTCAAAATGCGTTAGTAAATAGATCCAAAGGACCTGGCGCGTTGTGCTTGATATGGACCCTTTCAAAAATTACACGAGATCAATATTTATAAAAAGCAACTTTAAATGTGGTGTGTTGGATGGAGTCTGACTCACTTAAGTAATCTGATCCAAGGACTCCTGAAACGCGCGCATGGAAAAATAAAACACCAAATTTATTTCAAAAAAATAGCATGGCTATATGTCATTGGTTGAAGACGGAAATGCCACCGTCTTCAACCTCCAGCTAACCTCAAATTGTGAACTTCAAAACTGTAAAATTAGCAAGCCAGACGGGTACTATTCGAAGCGTCTCATTGAGACGAACTCAACCATGGCCTCGGGAAAAATTTATATGAAATCTACAATGTTTATTTTGAAAAAACACAAAAAATAGCAAGCACTGAGTTTTCAAGATTACATGGTCAATTCTCTAAAAAACAAAAATTGTAAAAAATGTGAGATTCAGATAGATGAGGAGAGTAGGTTAGGAACTTATTTGAGGCAAAATGAATGAGTAATCTACCTGAACGAAGTATGAGAAAAAATTTCTGAAACTGCACTTCTACAGCATGATTTAGGACTTCACAAGGCTTGATTCTTGTTGCGTTAGGTTAAGGGAAGTTCAAGGATTGAGAATGAACAAAGAAATTGGATTGAGAAGTGGAGAAAAGATGAATTCGAAAACTCAAGAAGTGAGTTACAGAGAGAGTTTAGCAGGGTAATTCTGGTTGTCCAAGCTTGAGGAAATGATTACAATACGTCCCTCTATTTATAAGGAAGTGAATGGGATAGAGAGTGGGGGTGAAAAATGCAATTCAAGTTGAGTTCATGCACACCCTGATCATGACAAAAGTGTGACTTGCAAGTTGTCAAAACTCAACTAATTCATGTGTTTCAATGCTCTAATCATACTTTGGACCTTTGTTAAACATGTTTAAATAAAAAATGCGTAGCAAAAAGGTCATTAGAAGCCACAACATGGAAATTTCAAACTTACTGCAAGTAAAAACTCAGTTTCATGATGTCAACTTTGAATCCATGGTGCACACATCTCAAGGGGCTTTACGATCTCATTATTTTTGCAATGGAAAAAATCTCACCACAAATTTCATAATGTACCAAGAAAAGTAGCATTTGGATACTTGAGCAAAAATTTATGATCAATCGAAATCGTGAAAAACACACTGACTTGTGGACTTAGAAAAATTCCAAGTTTTGAGTTCAAAAGTGACTCATAATATCTTGCATTCAAAAATGGCCTTCCACTTAAAATTAGGTTTTGATCAATGAAGATGGCGTAAATTATACTTCTTAAAGAGCATTGTGAAACTTGAATCATCTAAAAAATCCAAAAATTGAGAGAGTTATGACCTTGTGAAGTTGATGAAAATCCATGAAGTGGCCTATAATATTTTGAGCTCTTATGGCATCTTCTAACCATTTTCAAGCTTTGCACATATAAGAAGAGTTGAATTTCACACTCTTAAGATCATTGTGGAAAAAAATAGGCTCAATGTGATAAAAATTGACCAAGTTATGATCATTTGAAGTCAAGCCCTAAAAATTCAAAAGCCTTTCAAAGGGACTTGTAGTCTTTCTCAATAATTAATGATATTCCATTCAAAATTAGCCTTAGATTTATGAAGATATCTTGTTAAGGATCCTTTAAAGAGAATCATGGCTTTAGAGTCACTCAAAAATATCAAAAAAAGAGAAAGATATGGTCCTTGGAAGTCAAAAAACCTTAGCTCAGAAAGTGTAAAGATAACTTGAAACCCCTTTTAACTTTTGATGATTTTTCTTGCACAATTGGATCTTGTTATGTGAAGAGAGGCTGTTGTTGATGATGATAAGAATCCATAGAAAAAAGAACCAACTCAAAATATTGAAAATTGAGAGATTTATGCACTTGTGATCACTGAGTCAAGTATTTGCTCAATTAGGTCAAACTTGTTGAACCAACCTTGAATCTTTTGATCTTTCTTGGCAAGATAAAGCATGATGAATCATAATAGGTATTTAAATGATATTGTATTAAAGCACACTCAAGTATGGAGCTTAAGTCTCAATGAAGCTTGTTAAAGAAGGCATATAAATAAACACATGAACCTATCTCTTTGATGAATGTCACACCAACTTTTAGGAAAGTTTGACCTAAATAAGGTGAGAGAACTCTTTGAACCACAAATCTTTGATATCATGTAAATAACATTAAAACTCGAGCTCTTTCAATCCATTGAAGAGTCGTTTGATTAAGAACCAACCCTCAAACCCTAGGTTAAATGGTGAGATGAATGCAATTGTATCACCACCTACAATATGAACATTCAAAGAAACATATATACATATTTTGATGTTAGTTTAAAGAACATGTGTAAAAGATACACACTTCAAGGTTCTTTGTGATCCCTCAATAGCAAACTTAAATATAGGAGGAATATAGGGAGAACCAACCCTAATGTGTGATCTTGTTGTATTGATAAAAGTGAGATGATGAGAAATCTTAGGGGGGAAATTGGGGTATAACAACTGCCCTTATTTAAGTGTCTTATATCCGGAGATACAAAGGTTAAAATCCTTGTCTCGAAGTGATTGAAGATACTTAATGTTGTACCCAAAAATTTGTCGTCTGATTTCTCAAGAAATCTCTCATAAGATCTCCAATGATTCAAGACTACACAAGGTTTGATCAGCTCAAGACACCTCCTCAAAGACTTACAACTCAAAATTAGGGTTTGAGTTTTTACAAAGATAATTGAACTGCTAATGAATTATATGACTTTCATGTATCATATTGGATCCCCGAGATTGCTCATGTCAAGTTTCAAGTCTTGGATCACAAATTTGCTCAGTCATTTGACCAATCATCTATATTGGATAAAAAGTCAATTATGGTCAATTTGTAGTCAAACTTCATAATTTTTTATCCATATCAACATTATGAACTCATATATGTCAAATGATCAAGTTGGATCACAATTCCTCAAAGAAATTTGATCAGAACACCAAAAGGGCAAAATGGTCAAAATTAGGATTTTGATTGAGAAGGATCAGTTCTTGACTTTTGACCAAGAAAATGACTGATTGGTTTAAGACATAGTATCAAGGATTAAAATGCACCATCTTGACCTAATTTCATAGTTTAAATCACCTCTCAAGATCATTGGATTGACAGATGAATTCCAGTCAACTGATGAAAAGTCAATTGTACACTGAAAAGTCAAACTTTGACTTTTGATCAAAATCAAGTTTCAAAAATCATATTTCATCAGGACATGTCAAAATATGAAACTTGTTCATCAATAAATTGAAAAAGTCAAAATTATCTTTGAAAAGTCAAAATTCTAAGACTTAGAAATTTTTCTAAGTGTTAGAAAGTTAACATTTGTTCATAACTTTATGCCAAATTTCCACCATGATGCAAGATGATTCAAGGGAAACTTCCAACATGAAAGTTGTATATCTCAATGAGACTAAAACATTATGGGGAATAACTTTTTATAGAAATGTTTGGATTTCAAGTTATGAATTTATGAAGACATGTCCATGAAACTAAAAAGACTTAGTGAAATTTTGCCCTAGCTAGGCAGGATTTTAACCTAACTTCATGGAAACTTTTCACCTAGCTCTAAATTGAATCTTCCAAAATGTCCAACATGAAGGTTGTAGGGGATGTTACAAGCTTTCCAAAATGTCCAAGAACTCATTGATATCATACTTGAGCTAAGATAATTGAAGGCAAGAAGTTAGGGTTTCAAACTTGTTTTTCAAGTCATTTTCATGATGAACATTTGATCCAATTCCAAGAAATGCTTCATAATCCCACTTTTCAGGCCCTCTAACTTGTGTATATATCCTTAATAAGAAGATTTCATAAGCTTTTGAGCTATGAACCACTTGATTTAAGCTTTGTCCAATACACCTTTCCATTTAAGGAAGAAAGTCACTACTTCCATTTTGAAAAAGCAAGCTTTATGCAAAGTCAACTTGTCTTGAGCTTTGCACTTGTTCCTTTTGCACACACAACATCTATAAGTCATAAGCAAGCTTGTTTAAAGTTCAACCACTCTGCAATAGCATGGTACAAGCTTTGGGAAGATGTTTGTCATGGTTGCTTCAAAAACAAGTAAAGGTTTTACAACTTGATTTTTCAAATTCTGACTTGTTGTAGCACACAAAACCTCTTGCCTATAAATACATACACTATTTGCAATCTCACAGACGAATGCTTAAGCCCTAAAACCCTCTCAAAGTCATGATTGCATAAACAACATCCATTGTTGCACTTTCTGGCCATAAATCCCAAAAACCTAATCCAGTCGTGCGTTTCTTGGACTTTCACTTCCAAAAGTTCCTAAACATCATCTACAAACAATCCCACACCCTGTTACACAACTGTAACATCTCCATTACCTTCCTCCATAACCAAAAAATAGAGCTTGCATCTTGACTTCTCCAAACCATTCCATCCATCCATAGCTTAAGCTAAGCATTGCATTAGCTTCTCGGGAACTTGAGGAAGCTAACCTGATCATCACCATCACTTGAAACAAGCTCAAACTCATTTCACAATTTCCAGGTTTTAAGGTATTTTTCTGAACTTCCATCTCTTCATTTAGGCATTGTTAGGCTTGAATTTTCAAAGACATAATTTTTTGGGAGGAAACATGGCTTGAAAAATAATTATAGCACAAATTTGATAGAAATAAACCAACACAAATGTAGGGATATAACACCTTCCTCCAGGCTTCACCGAGGAATATCATGCAGACTTTTCTAGGGAAGATAAAATCAGACCGTCTAGACTCCAACTAGGGATTCCAAACTAACTTCAATGGGGAAAACAACTCCATAATGCCGAGAGGAACTCAAAAGCGATTTTCGATATCAAGAATAATGGTTGTGAAAACTTCTATGGGGAGAAATTGTGAAGTCTCACGGGGATAACAACTTT
Organism: Vicia faba; assembly: GCA_948472305.1. Lineage (NCBI taxonomy): Eukaryota > Viridiplantae > Streptophyta > Magnoliopsida > Fabales > Fabaceae > Vicia > Vicia faba. The sequence continues at coordinate 1,011,148,146 of OX451738.1, forward strand.
CAGAGGGAAGCATCATCTCAACTTCAACTAAGGATCTAAGAAGTTTAACAATACAACAAGAAATCAAAATTATGGGAATTTTAAATCAAACTCAACCCTTGGCGAGAGAAAACCCAAAAAATTGACAGATGTCTCAACACTTCTTAGAAAAGATACTGCCCTTGTTTGGCTACTCAGCTGGAAAAACCCGTGTCAAGTCCTGACTGGAGAATTTGGGATAAAGGCATCAAACTGTGCAAACCCAAAACCAAATAATCAACCGGGAGAAAAGTATGAACCAATACTTAATTGGGGAAAATGGGATTATAAACCCAACACCATACCATAACCTGGAGGCAAAATACTAATTGATCAACAACTGTAAGGGAAACCGTGCACGCATCTACAAGGCAGATCACGAGAAACAGTCTTGCCCGAGGAAGATTCATTGCTTAGGGAAAACATAGTAACTATCTTGACAAAATCTGGAGATACCCTTGGAAACAACTTTGGTGTCCCAGGTTTACCGTGCTGATCAAGATAACTTTCACAACTTGCCCTTGGTTGTATGCTTTTAAGATAATCTGCCTGACCAAAAGGCTTCTAGAGATTTGTCGAATCTCAATGTAACTTCCCTAGATTGGCCAAATGTTGCATCCTCTTTGCTCAACAACTTCTTCTCGACGACATGCCCTTTGTTGATACTCAAATGTAAGCTTCCATGATATCAAGCAGTTGTTTTACAAGCAGAAAAATGTTTATTTAAGAATGATAATTCTAATGCAAAAGTTATGTAAGTCTTGAAGATTTTATTGAAAAGATGTCACAAAACCTTGTGAATGAATCACTAGCCAGGATGCGACATTGATTTTTTTTGTATGAAAAATAACAAAAGCGTATGATACCAACACAAATATTTAGAAAAACTTATGGGAGTCAGGAATGCTATATCTTTGAAGTATGCTTTCAAAATAAACTCTGTTTCAATTAGGACTTTTGAGGGTTGTAACGTGGCCTGGTTCATAGTTTTAGAAAAAAGGATTTAAGGCTAAAAATATTTGGTTCCCACCCACTCTCCATGATGATCTCCATTCCTACGTTCAATTAAACCAACATGAGCACTTATCTCCCGAGAGGATTTAGTTGATGGTTGAGAAACCACTGATATTCTTTGGACACGATAGTCGCCCACTTTTAATTTTGGTATCTGATCCCGCGACTTCTTTCTTTGCTGAGGATCTTTATCTCGTAATCCTTTTTCTCCTTTCAGGCTTTCCCTTGTTTTCCCTAACTTTCTCCTGGATAAATTCCTTTTGAATTTGACTTTGAAGTCCAGCGGGATGCCCTGACTTTTTCCTAAGCGACTTGTTTTTCAAGTATTGACTTAACAGTGCTTTTTTGTCTATTTTTATTCATTTCATTTTATTATGTTACCTTTTCTTTCCTTTTGAACATGTCGTGTGACTTCGAGTCATTTTTGACTTGTTGGAAGAATTGTGACTGCCCTATTTCTTGGTCGGTGAGGGGTGACAATTGTTGTATCGTTATCTTCTAACCTCCTGATGTGCGAGAGATACCCATTGGGATATCGTTAATTGATTCACACTTCTGATAAGTGGAGGTTAGCCTTGCGGTTTTGACTTTCCTCAACCTTTTTAAGGATAACCATTGTTGTATCCTTAGATGCGCACTCTAGATGAGTTCTGTACGCTCTATCAGATTAACTGAACACTATCCCGTCCCGTGTTAAAAATGAGGTTTTTTTTCTGAATATAAAAAGAAAATCCTACTTTAAGGCTCAAAGTGGTTAACGAGGGTTTCACTCCCTTATATCCCCGGTGTTTGGGAATTTGAAACAATGCCTGTACATAGTCAACATGGTTTTATTCAAAAGCATACAACCAGAAATTTTGCATTTTAAATTCATCATCCTCTCTCCAATCTCTACCTAGGCAAGAGAATGGATAACAGGTTGGTATTTGTGATACGGTGGGAGAACTGACTCGGGTTGTTTTATGTTTGATCGCAATTATGCGAATAGCAAGAGTCGCCACCGACTTTTCTTTTATCCAAAAGGAAAGGTAAAAAAGCACAGGAAAGACCTTTCGAGATTATTTCTTGGGTTCGGGGGGTAGGTTATGAAAAGGGAAGGTGTTAGCACCCTTTTCATCCGTAGTTATCTACGGGCTCTTAGTTACTTGCTAGATCACTTGCTTTTGTTTGATAATGTGCTTGTGGTGTGGGCTTTGAAAGTATTTTGTAAATGTCTTTGTAATGGTTCTCGTCTCTATAAGAACGCGTACAAAGTGTTTGTTTGGAAAATAGTTCAAAGAAGTGTTCGTGTAGTGTGTTTTTTGAAAGTGTTTTTGAAAATATTTTTTGTAATGGTTCTCGTCTCTATAAGAACGTATACAAAAAGGTTTTGTCTTTTGAAAATGTTTCAAAATGAAAGTTTTGGTGTGTAAAATGTTTTTTTCGTGAGCAAACGAGCAACTAAGAGAAACCTATTTACTCGAAAGGTCTTAAATGTGCTTTTCTTCCTCCTTTATATGTTGCTATCTTACCATTGATTTGGTAAGAAGCCCCATCGTTGGATGTGAAGGCACAGGCGTGGGTCAACCGTAAAGTCATAGAAGTCAACTTGTGAGACGCTTTAGCAATTTTCGTAAGGGACTAAATCGTTTTACCGAAGGCAACATCGAGGGACATCGAGGGACTACGATATTTTTTATCAAAGGGTATTTGCTAAAGCGTATCATATTCGAGGGACATGACTGTTTTTTCGAAAGGCAACAAAGTGGGATTATCCTAAGGGTGCTAGTGTGCAAGTGTGTTTGACTTACATGAATTTAGTCTTGATTAAGGTTATCTATTTGTTGATTTCATGTCTAGACATACACACCCTAATTACTAACAATATATGAAAGCAATAAAAGTGCGGAAAAGTAAAATCCTACGCTATTACATCATTTAGGGATGGGGGTACATAATTACAAATGGGGGTTTGCAAGAATTTAAATCTTAGTTACCTATTACAACCATATTGAATTGTACAATATAAGAAAAGGAAACGACATAATTTGAAAAAATGGTTTTTGGTCTTAACAAATTAAAAGGAAAATAATTGTTTAATAAAAGAAAATATTTTTGATGTCCTTTTTTTTATATAAAAAAATAATAGAGAAAAAGGAAAAAACAATGAGGAATAGGATCAGCATTTTGCTGAAAGAAAAACAAAGAGGATCAGAAGTTCTGATGCCAGGCGCGTTTTGGTTCAGAAATAAAAGTCAGAGGAGATCTGAAGTCCTGGATGGATGCACTCGGAGGTCCTGAAATAAACGTTAGAGGGAAAAATAAAAATTCTGGGTCGCTAAATGCTGAAGTTCAGAGTGTTAGAACAGTGACAAAATCTTAGAAGTTCCGTGTGTGTTAAAATAGTAAGAAAGCCTGGAAGTTCTTTGTGTTAAAATAGTGAGTAAAAATCTGAAGTTCTATGTTGTGATAAATAGTGAGTGAAAATCAGAAGTTTTGTGTTGTGTTAAACAGTGCGTGAAAATCAGAAATTATGTGCGTGTTAAAACAGTAAGGAACCCTAAAAGTTCTGTGTGTTACGATAGTGAGGAGGACTCAGAAGTTCAGTGTTGTGCTAAAACAGTGGGAAAGAAAAACCCAGAGATTCTGTATTACATTTCATCTCATTCCTTACATTAGTCAGAACATCTGCAATTTATTTAGTTCCTAACAACAACAAATCAGAAAGATAAAAGCACAACAGTTCATAGAAGTTCTAATCCTAATTTTGAGCCTAGCTTTAATCAAGAAGTTCTGATCCACAGTTTTTTTTACTTATGCAATGATATGGACAACATCAATATTATGATATTTACATATTTAATAATATTCTGAATGAAAAGATTAAAAGTCAGAAAGGCTTACCGTGTGTTTAGGACTTGAGCTGGTGCCTTCAGATATTCTGGAGTCAGCAAGAACAGCGGAAGGGAAAATGATATGTTCTTTGATTCAAAAGGAAGAACAAAGGTTTTTTGGTTTTGTTTTGGAATTCTGAGTTTACAAATGTTTTACTGTTTTATCTTCTCTCTTTGATAATTCTCTTTTTCCAAAAGCCAGCCTCTTGAAAGTATGATGGAGCAACTTATTTATAGGTGAGTTTGTTGTGGTTTTGGAGGGAAAACAAATGGGATTTAAACCCTTTTGGCATACTGTTCCATTGCTTTTTAATCACAGTTTTTGTATGCTAATTTGGTGCAAATACGGGGTTTGAGAAAGTGCAGGCGTGGACTGGGTCAGCAGCTGGTTGCAGGACTGTGCTACAGCAGGACAGCAGGCTACTTAAACGAGGTTTTGGGATTTGGTGATATTCTGATCGCAGAAGACCAGAAATGTAGCCTCCATATGCTGAAGAGTCATGTTCTGAACTAAGAACATTGATTCCATATGTTCTGATTGAAGGGTCATATTCTGAACTATCTTTGCAAATTCTGATTACACTTGCGTGGAGGCTGGCCCAGAAGTTCTGAAGTATCATATTCTCTTAACACTTAGAAAATTTTCCAAATGTTTAGAAATTTTATTTTTCAAAGTAACTTCTGACTTCTAATTTTTGATGAAACAATTTCATGTCTTGATGAAATATAATTGTTAAAACTTGATTTTTTTGATTCAAAAGTCAAAGTTTGACTTTTCAGTGTGCTTTTGACCATTTTGCCCTTGTGAATGACTTTCTTGGAAAATTGTAATCCAATACTTGAAACTTGATAGAGGCAAACCTGAGGGTCTACAATGATCCTTTGAGGAATGAGAGGGAAATTTTGGGGTACAACAGCTGCCCCTGTTCAATCTTCGTAAACTTAAAAAGTGAGATCGACATGTTTGTCATTCGTAGCTTGAAAGTGGAAGATGATTGAACACTAGAGTACCTAGAAATTTGCAGTCGATGGTGTGTTGGTTGATTGTGTCAGGAATAGGCTTAAAGATTCAATTTGGAGAAATGATGGAGAGTTATCGGAGATGGGCTTATAGATGACATCCAAAGGTGATTGTTGACAGAAATTAGACTAAGTATGAACTTGACTTCAACTAGGAGAAGAATCAGAGTAAACCTTTGGTCGATTTAAACTGAAACTAGCAGAAGTATTGAATATTGTTTGACTGGAAAGAAATCAGAATAAATCTTGGAGCGATTTATCTGAACTAGAGAAAATGTCTATTTGGAAAGTATGAGGATAAACCATTGAGAGGTTTAAAACTGAACCAAAAGAGGTCTTGGGTATTCTTTAATTGGAGAGGATTAGAATAGATCTTTGAGCGATTTATCTGAACCAAAGAAAGTGTCTACTAGGAAAGAATCAGGATAAACCGTTGAGAGATTGACACTGAACCAACATGGGTCTGGAGAAGAATCAGAATAAATCTTGGGGCAATTTATCTGAACCAGAGAAAAAATCTACGGGAAAGAATCAGAATAAACCATTGAGAGGTTTAAAACTGAACCAGCAGGGGTCTGGAAAAGAATTAGAATAAATCTTGAGGCAACTTATCTGAACCAGAGAAAAAGTCTGCGGGGAAGAATCAAGATAAACCATTGATAGATTTAAACTGAACCAGCAGGGGTCTGGAGAAGAATCAGAATAAATCTTGAGGAGACTTATCTGAGCCTGAGAAGAAGTCTGTGGGAAAGAATCAGAATAATCCGTTGAGAGGTTTAAAACTGAACCAACAGGGGTCTGGAAAAGAACCAGGATAAACAGTTGAGAGATTTAAATTGAACCAGCAGGGGTCTGGAGAAGAATCAGAATAAATCTTGGGATAATTTATCTAAACCAGAGAAGATGTCTGCGGGAAAGAATCAGAATAAACCGTTGAGAGGTTTAAAACTAAACTGGAAGAGATCTGGAGAGGAGTATTTGTCATGTAGATAGTCAATTTAGTCCATTTTCAAGAATTGATCTACAATTGATTTGTTCATAGATATTTGTCTTGTCTCGTTGAAAATTTGATAATAATTTTCTGTTGATTGATCTTTCCTGAAAAAGGTAAAGAGTTAGTGATATGTAATTCCATGATGCTTGAAATGCATAATGCAATGCATTTGTGTCATCGATGTTTGTGATGTATGAATGTAATGTATGCGCATGTAAGTTGTTCTACTGCAGTGTTGTTGGATTAGGGAAAATAAATCCCTGGCTGCTGCTGGGGATGTGGGGTGCAAGTCTTCATATTTTGTTGAAATTGAAGTGTTGATGGATGGGTTTCCATAATTAGAGAAATAAACCTTGTTGGGGAAGGGAAACACCGTGCATTTCGTGAAATCCTACTGGGGAATCCTGAGAAATTAGGCGACTTTCACAGGGGAATCTTTGGAGCGGTAACCAGAAGTTTTGCTCCGTAGGGAATGTGAGAGCACCTGATACCATTAGGCTGCATACTGGAGATACGTTAGTGATCCTGTAGTAGGATGTCCTTGCTTCCACTCTTGCTGGAAAAAGTACCTACCAAGATTTTATGGAATGGCCTATAGATATTATCCTATTTCTTAAAGCCATTGGTAATTTCCTTTCTGTTTTCTGGTCCCCTTTTTTTGCGCTCATTTGTAAATAGTAATCATGTTCAAATGCACATGTTCAAAAATAATCATTTGACGTTTTTGCAAACAAATCAGAAAAATAAAAGAAAAACAGATAGTTTTGCACTTTTAAAGGAATATCTTTGTATTAATCTTGAATAAGTATTTTTGTACAAAGAGACGAACATCCTAGTAAGGGAATGTCGTCGTAGAAAATGAAAATTGATACAAAGAAAAGATAGCTATGTGAAATAATCACATGGGGTTCCCACTCTGCTATAGCCTTCATGTCTCTGAGCGTCTCATCCACTTGTTGCTTTGTCCGAAGTTGATTGGATTGATTGGAACCGTTTGAGTTTGTCAGTCGATACTGAAGGTTGTCTGTAAGGTGATCCAATGGGACATAATCATACGCTTTCAATCCCTAACTTTTTCCTGGACCGCCCTTTTGGGTTTTTAGTCCATCGGGATACCCTTTTTTGCCCAACCTTTCAGGTTTTCAGCTTGTCGGGTGTACGGATTTTTTTTGTATTTTATCCCTAATTTTTGCCCAAACGCTTTTGGTTCACCGGGATGTCCTAATTTTTTCCTAGGCCAGTCGACCTAGCGGATCTTTATTCATGCATAGTATCTTTTGACTATGTCCGCGTTTACAGGGTGCGGAAGGTCATCGCCATCCATAGTGGTTAAGATCATTTCTCCCCCAGAGAATATGTTTTTGATCATAAATGGTCCTTCGTATGTAGGAGTCCATTTTCCCCTGGGATCACCTTGTGGTAATATGATACGCTTGATTACCAAGTCACCAACCCGATATACCTGACGTCTGACCTTATTGTAAAATCTTTAATCATACGTTTTTGGTATATCTGACCATGACAGACAGCCGTAAGCCTCTTCTCATAAATCAAGTTTAGTTGGTCAAGTCGAGTTTGAATCCATTCATCTTCATTCAGCCCTGCATCTTTTATGATTCTCAGAGAAGGTATTTAGACTTCAACTGGTAGGACAACTTCCATACCATATACCAAAGAGAAAGGAGTTACCCCTGTTGACGTGCGCGTCGTGGTACGGTAACCACGGAGAGCGAATGGTAACATCTCATGCCAACCCTTGTAGGTCACTGTCATTTTTTGTATGATCTTCTTGATGTTTTTATTTGCGGCTTCTACAACGCCATTCATCTTCGGCTAGTAAGGAGAGGAGTTATGGTGTTGGATCTTTAATTACGCGCATAATGTGATGTCTTCATCTGGGAACTCGAATTTCATAGACTGATAGTCATCCACGGCCTGATGGGCAAGGTGATCGGCTAACATATTGCCCTTTATTGCTTTTTGGGTAGTGTATTGAATGTCGTATTCAATCAAGATCATCTGCCATCTTTCTATTCTTCCAGAGAGGGCGGGCTTCTCGAATATGTATTTAATTGGATCCATCTTGGATATTAACAAGGTAGTATGGGTCAACATATACTGCCTTAGCCGGCGAGCAGCCCATGCTAGAGCGCAGCAAGTTTTCTGGAGCAGTGAATGCTCAGATAGTATATTGCATGCTCTTTTCGGCCAGACTCGTCATGCTGCCCCAGTACACACCCCATTGAATTTTCCAAGACAGTTAGATACATGATCAAAGGTCTTTCCTCGGCTGGCGGCATCAAAACAGGAGGATCTTGAAGGTACTCTTTGATCTTGTTGAAGGCAGCCTGGCAGTCGTCGTTCCAATTTAAAACTTGATCTTTCTTCAGTAATTTGGAGATTGGTTCACAAGTAGCAGTTAGGTGAGAAATGAATCTGGCGATGTAGTTTAGCCGTCCTAAGAATCCTCTGACTTCCTTCTCGGTTCGAGGAGCAGGCATTTCTTGTATTGCTTTTACCTTTGCAGGGTCCACTTCGGTACCTTTACTGCTGACAATGAAGCCTAGGAGTTTACCGGACCTCACTCCAAATGTGAATTTACTCAGGTTCAACCTTAGTTTGTATTTTTTTAGCCTTTCAAACAGTTTCTGCAAATGGTCAAGTTGTTCCACTTCAGTTTGAGATCTGGCTATCATGTCATCCACGTAGACCTCTATCTCATGATGGATCATATCATGAAATAGAGATACCATGGCGCGCTGATAAGTTACCCCAGTGTTTTTCAACCCGAATGGCATAACTTTGTAATAGAACGTGTCCCACTGTGTGACGAAGGTCGTTTTCTCCATATCCTCAAGTGCCATTTTGATTTGATTGTACCCGGAGAAACCATCCATGAAGGAGAATACTTTATGTTGTGCGGTATTGTCAACCAGAATATCGATATGGGGTAGCGGGAAATCATCCTTAGGGCTTGCCCTATTCAAATCTCCGTAATCCACACACATGCGTACTTTACCGTCCTTTTTAGGCATTGGAACAACATTGGAGACTCATTGTGGATAGGAGGTGACAACTAAGAATCCTGCGTTGAATTGTTTCATGACTTCAGTCTTGATCTTCTCTGACATTTCTGGCCGCATGCAACGGACTTTCTGTTTTACCAGAGGGCAGTCTTCTTTTGTTGGTAGACGATGGACCACCATATCAGTGTCAAGTCCTGGCATGTCTTCATATGACCAGGCAAAGACCTCAACATAGTCATGTAGTAACTGAGTTAAGCGCTTCTTGACACTAGGTTCCATATTGGCACCTACCTTGACTTCTTTCTTGTCCTCTTCGGTACCTAAGTTAACTGTGTCAACCAGTTCTTCGTGGGGATGTATGGTCCTTTCTTCTTGTTGTATTAACCTGGCAAGTTCCCCTGGCACCTCACAATCTTCCTCACCTTCGTCTTTGTCTTGGTAGATCGGATTTTTAAAGTCACAATAGGCCATAGCAGAATTGTTACCCATGGGATCCTGAGTGGATGTGGGTATGCATTTTGATATGTGAGTGTGTGTAAGAGCATAGCTATCTTTGAAAAAAATAAAAATGTAGAAAAAAGAGGAACAAAGAGCATAAATTTTGCATGCAAAAACGTCCATGATTCATTGATGACATATGAAAATGAAGTAACAACCCTCACAAATGGATTGTTGTGCTTCGGGTAAGACACAAGGTTTTAAAGTATAAATTGTTTAATCATTACAAGTCCGACAAAAATTTAAAGACAATTATTGTTGGATAAAAGTAATAGGGACAAATTCTTTGGCTTCCAAATTGTTGAGTCCTCCACTAATAGTTGGAAAAATCCATTCTTCCAGGTCACAATTGTCATCACTATCTTCCAATGCGTTGACTCCATGGTTGCTGATCCGCAAAGGTGGTTCCCCGACACGAGCACGACGAACAACTTTCTTGGCTCCTGAAGTAAAACCCAAACCAAAATTTTCAGATTTGTAGGGAATATCCGGGAGTTGGCCCCAAATGGTACACCCACCTTCTTCGACTACTGCCTTGGCATCTTTCAGAGAAGCCATCTTCAGCAGAGGTCTGGTAATCTTCGGAACTTTGGAAATAGTCTTGGTTTCCACAACTATTTTTGGGACTTCCTCGAAATGCTGAAATGGAGTTTCGATGAATTCACCATCCATTTCCACATATCTGAAGGAGTTCAGGTGACTGACCATATATTCCTCCTCTCCATGGACATTGATGATTTTTCCCTTGATTGGGTACTTCAACATCTGATGTAATGTAGAGGTGACGGCACCAGCGTCATGAATCCAAGTTCCTCCCAATAAACATGAATAGGAAGGGAGAATATCCATCACATAGAAAGTTGAATCAAAGGTCTGAGTTCCAACTTTAATGGGGATGTCCGCCTCCCCCTGCACCATTCTCTTCGAACCTTCGAAGGCCCTTACCACTATGTTGCTGGGTTTTAAGGTCAAACCTTCACAGTCTAGTCTATCCAGAGCCTTCTTAGGTAGAACATTCAATGATGAACCAGTATCTACCAGGACATGGGCCAAAGTAGTGCCCCTGCATTCGACAGAGACATGCAACGCCACATTGTGTTTCCTCCCTCTAGGTGTCAGATCAACATCAAAAAAGGCCAAACCATTATCAGCTGTCAAACTGGCCACATAATCTTCGAATTGGTCAGCAGAGGTTTCCTATGGCACATGGGCAGTTTTAAGAAATTTCACCAAGGCCTTCGCATGAGCTTCGGAGCACAACAGTAAAGCTAACATAGAAATCTTTGAAGGAGTCTGCCCTAGCTGTTCGACTACATTGTAGTCGCTTCTCTTTATAATTTTCAAAATTTCTTCCATCTCCTTCTTGGAAGCCTCTGGGATAGATGCTGCCTGCGCCTTCATCCGGACAAGTTCAACCAAAATGCCTTTCCCCCGAGTCTCGATGATAGGGTTTTCAGCAGGGGTAACCACATGAATTGTAGTAGTAATATCAGCAGGAACAAAAACATGAATGATCACAGGACCGGTAACATATTTCAGAGGAGCAATCCCATGGGAGAACAGTCTTCCACTTCTGGTTATTTTGCTGGTTCTCACAATGTTGCCAATGTCGGGGTCAGCCTTCTCAAAAATCGGGTCTTCAATAGCCAGCCATTCTTGCTTGACGTCGTGGTAGTAGACGTCACCTCCATAGTTCCAGGGAACAGTTTTGTCTGAGGAGTATGGGATTTGCCTTGGCATAATAATTATCAGTGGAGTCACCTTCGAAACAGATGTAATCCTAACGGGTCTTTTGGCGGAGACCCTGGGAGGATTGGCGAAAATGGTTATTATTGAAACATCCTTGTAAGAAATGGTTGGAACGGGAGTCTTTTAAAACAAAATCTCTTTGTCATCCATCAGGCGCTGGACACCTACCTTTAATAAATGACAATCAGTCGGTAGAGATAAATAGAGGTGGCAGCCTTCGCCATAGTCCGGAAATAAACCGGCCTTCAACAGGTTCCTTTTGACGGTTAGGAGGGGAGTAACAAGTTCATCAACAACAGTAACAAACACATCATCTTCAACAGGGTTAACACCATGGTCGTACTTGGGCATAGGAGCGGCGATAACATTTGGTATCTCAGGAGCGTCAAATTCAATTTCCTGTACCTCGAGAAGGTCTTGCACCTTGTTTTTCAAAGCCCAGCAGTCGTTTGTATCATGACCTGGACTTCTCGAATGGTAAGCACAATGGGAATTTGGGTTATAATGGGGAGAGGCAGTGTTGGGATTCTTCGAAGCTTCACGCAAGGTTACCAGATTAGATTTCAACAAATGTGGCAAGACTTGAGACAATGTCATATTTATCTTGGTGAACTATCTTACCGACCTTTCTGTTCTAGACTGATTGTTCCTTTGTTGAGTAGGTGCAGGCTTAGAGATCATGACAGCCCCTACCATTGGACGGTGTTCAGTTCTGTCCTGATTCCTATAGTCATATGCGACACTAACCTCCTTCTTTCCGGTAAAGGGCTTCTTTATCACGCTCGAGGATGCATCTCTTTGAAATTTGCCACTTTTTATACCCACTTATACCCGTTCACCGGTCATGATTAATTTGGTAAACCCAGTCGAGGAGCTTCCGATTAGGTGTTTGAAGAATGGACCAGATAGCGTGCCTAAGAACATATCCACCAATTCTCTGTTAGATAGAAGGGGTTGGACCCTTCCCGCGAGATCTCGCCATTTTTGAGCATAGATTTTGAAACCTTCACTTGTACCCATAGACATGGCTTGCAACTGTGTCCGTGTCGGAGCTAAGTCAGCATTATACTGGTATTGCTTGTAAAAAGCGGTCGCCAAATCTTCCCAATTACGGATGTTGGTCCCTTCTAACTGATAGAACCAATCCAACTGCATCCCTGACAAGCTTTCTTGGAAGAAATGCACCCATAGATTCCTATCCACAGTATGGGGTTGGATTTTCCTGACGTATGATCTCAAATGCAGCTTTGGACAAGAGACACCGTCATATTTAGCGAAAGTGGGTACCTTGAATTTCTGTGGGATGACAACCCCTGAGACAAGTCCTATCTCTTCAAAATCCAACCCGGGTACCTTCTGGATCTCCATAGCATTGAGGCAATCTTCCAACTGTTTGTATTTTTCGTCAGCTGGAGGATATTGCTCTTCATAGTAGTCAACCTCTTCTTCCTCTTCAGATTCTGGATGGTCAGTCACTTCCTTGTTTTTCCATTCTTGATTATCCTTTTCACCCGATGATGTTGCTAAGTCTAGAGTCCGTCTGGCTGTTCCTTTGAACCTTCTTCACAGATTCAAAACACCGGTTGATTTCTTCGCTTTCTTCTTCTTTTCTTTGATTAGCAGAGTTTTCAACTCATCTTGTCCTTTTGCCAGAGTCAAGAACATTTGTTGAAACTGAGCGTTCTGTGCCTGGAGATATTTTACTGTCTGTTCAATATCCACCTCACTAAAATAAATAGTAGAAAGATAAGGAGACATGTTGTAAGAAGCTTGTTTGTGTTATGATGAATGAAGATGCATATGCAAATGATTTTAAGGAAATTAGATATTTAAATTTGCTTTAGACAAAAAGGAACACACGTTATATTAATAAATCAAAGTTCGAGTACATCATGCCTCTTTGGGCTTACAATGAAAGAAATAAAACACAAAAACTCCTAAGAGAAAAAAAGTTGAACGCATCCTCTTTGGTGCGATGTAGGCGTTCAGACTCCGCTCTTCATGAAGCTGCTTGGTGAGTTCCAGAACTTTCTTCTTGCTGGCATAGAATTGGGCTTCCAAAGTGTCTCGCTCTTCCTTAAGATGTATCCAATCCCTTTGCAAGTCTTTGAGAGAGGTGGGCATGTTAGGATGAAGGATAGTGTATGGGGCATCTCCTTCCACAACAGGTTCTATAATAACTGGGAGAATGAAGGGGTAAGGCATTGCGAGACTCTGAGCGCGAGCTCGTACCCACCTAAGGTAAGGCTCAAGGGGAATGGAATTCTAGTACCCCAATGTCCTACTGTCCACCTTGTTTACCATCCTCCAGGCTCGTATGAATCTCTGACAGTAGTCTTGATTGTCACTTTCATTGTCGAACACTACACCTTGGATGGGCGCGTCATGTGGACCATCTCTTCGTGTGTACCCAAACTGTCGCAGAGCTAAGCAAGGGTTATAAGTGATGCCTCCCCTAATCCCAAGCAAAGGAACATTAGGGAATTCCCCACAATGATCGATGATAGTCATTTCCTCCAAGGATCGAGAACACCAGTAGATATATGAATGCCTGAGTGACATCAGCCTGTTGGACCACCTCAAACCTTGCTCATTCTTCACAATGGATCAGGGAAGATGCGAAATAAACCATTTAGCCAACAGAGGAGTACAACACATGAGGGTTCCTATTTTCCTCATGGTGCGAGTGTGGAGAGAATCCAGGACATCTCCCAACAAAGTAGGCACTAGATTGTGAGATAAAAAGATTTTGACAGCATTCACATCTATAAGTTGATCAGGATTTGGAAATAGTACCAACCCATAGATGAGAAGAGCCAAAATTTCTTTGAAAGCTTGTAAATCCAGGTTGTTCCAACAGTCTTGAGCTTTTTCCAGTAAGAACTTGGCTAAGAACCCTTTGACACCACTTCTTGTTTCCCAATTAGCCGCGACGTTGGATTGTTACAAGTGCAAAGCTCGGGCAACCTCTTCAGGGCTTGGGTCTCTTTCGGTACCGTTGAAAGGTAGTTGATCGAGGATAAAAATTCCCAAGAGCTAAGAGAACTCTTCCATAGTTGGTACAAGTTGGTAATCAGGGAAGGTAAAGCAATGGTGCAACGGGTCAAAGAACTGGAAAAGCACTTTCATCATGTCTTCATCAAGGCTCGAGGTAACCAAGTTGAGAAGTCGTCCATGTCTTTTGGTGAAAGGAGAATTCTCAAGGATCCTCGAAGCTAAATCCTTGAGTTGAAAAGGTACTCGTACAAGGTTGACTTGGATTGTGTTCCTGCGAGTGGGAGTCATATCCTACAAAACAGAACAAAGATGAATATCAAAATCCTTGAAGTGGTTAGTCTAAAAATGTTATGGTAAGATGTCATGATGTTATGTACAAGCATATGCACAAGTTAAATCAAATAAATCCTTAGGCTTAGGCTTGCATGGAGTCTCATAGGTAAGTACCCTATTGAAGTTTAGTTGGCTCAACCTGTCCTAGTAATAGTAACGGGGTTCTAAGGGATCTAAATATTACTGATTTGTCTTCTCGGGCATTATTTCAGCACAAGCCTCTTTCACGGCAACCGAAATATCCCAAAAAGCCAAACCTCAATGAGTGTAGTATCGAGTATCTACCAACTTCAGACTGCACCAAAGCCGGTCATCTCACTATGTCCTAATGGCCAAGTTGGTCAAGTAAAGGTTCTAAAAGTCAGTTAGTGCTTCATGACATCACTTAGCGGCCCTGTATTCTCCTTGACTACTCAAGGGCTACCAGTACCCACAAATATGTCACATTAACATAGCTATTGCTTAGACCATGTCGGTATACCCCACTTTTAAGTTTTTTCCCCGGCAGAGTCTCCAGTTTTGTGATACAGTGGGAGAACTGACTCGGGTTGTTTTGCGTTTGATCGCAATTATGCGGATAGCAAGAGTCTCCACCGACCTTTCTTTTATCCAAAAGGAAATGTAAAAAAGAACAAGAAAGACCTTTCGAGATTATTTCTTGGGTTCAGGGGGTAGGTTATGAAAAGGGAAGGTGTTAGCACCCTTTTCATCCGTAGTTATCTACGGGCTCTTAGTTACTTTCTAGATCACTTGCTTTTGTTTGACAATGTGCTTGTGGTGTGGGCTTTGAAAGTATTTTGAAAATGTATTTGTAATGGTTCTCGTCTCTATAAGAACACGTACAAAGTGTTTGTTTGGAAAATAGTTCAAAGAAGTGTTTGTGTAGTGTTTTTTTTTGAAAGTGTTTTTGAAAAGATGTTTTTGTAATAGTTCTCGTCTCTATAAGAATGTATACAAAAAGCTTTTGTCTTTTGAAAATGTTTCAAAATGAAATTTTTGGTGTGTAAAATGTTTTTTTCGTGAGCAAACAAGCAACTAAGAGCAACCTATTTACTCGAAAGGTCTTAAATATGCTTTTCTTCCTCTTTTAGATGTTGTTATCTTACCATTGATTTGGTAAGAAGTCCCATCGTTGGATGTGAAGGGTAGGTGCGGGTCAACCGTACAGTCATAGAAGGAAACTTGTGAGACGCTTTAGCAATTTTCGTAAGGGACTAGATCGTTTTACCGAAGGCAACATCGAGGGACTACGATCTTTTTTATCGAAGGGTCTTTGCTAAAGCGTACCATATTCGAGGGACATGACTATTTTTTCGAAAGGCAACAAAGTGGGATTACCCTAAGGGTGCTAGTGTGAAAGTGTGTTTGATTTACACGCATTTAGTCTTTATTAAGGTTATCTATTTGTTGATTTCATGTCTAGCCATACACACCCTAATTACTAACAATATATGAAAGCAATAAAAGTGCGAAAAAGTAAAATCCTACGCTATTACATCATTTAGGGATGGGGGTACATAATTAAAAATGGGGGTTTGCAAGAATTTAAATCCTAGTTACCTATTACAACTATATTTAATTGAACAATATAAGAAAAGGAAACAACTTGTTTTGAAAAAATGGTTTTTGGTCTTAACAAATTAAAAGGAAAATAATTGTTTAATAAAAGAAAATATTTTTGATGTCCTTTTTTTTATATAAAAAAATAATAGAGAAAAAGGAAAAACAATGAGGAATAAGATCAGCATGTTGTTGAAAGCAAAACAAAGGGGATCAGAAGTTCTGATGCCAAGCGCGTTCTGGTTCAGAAATAAAAATCAGAGGAGATCAGAAGTTCTGGATGGATGCACTCGGAGGTCCTAAAATAAACTATAGAGGGAAAAATAGAAGTTCTGGGTCGCTACGTGATGAAGTTATGAGTGTTAGAACAGTGAGAAAATCTTAGAAGTTCTGTGTGTGTTAAAACAGTAAGAAAGCCTGGAAGTTTTGTGTGTTAAAACAGTGAGTAAAAAATCAAAAGTTCTATTTTGTGATAAACAGTGAGTGAAAATCAGAAGTTTTGTGTTGTGTTAAACAGTGAGTGAAAATCAGAAATTTTGTGCATGTTAAAACAGTAAGGAAACCTAGAAGTTTTGTGTGTTACGACAGTGAGGAGGACTCAGAAGTTCTGTGTTGTGCTAAAACAATGGGAAAGAAAAACGCAAAGATTTTGTATTACATTTCATCTCATTCCTTACATTAGTCAGAACATCTGCAATTTATTTAGTTCCTAACAACAACAAATCAGAAAGATAAAAGCACAACAGTTCATGGAAGTTCTAATCCTAATTCTGAGCCTAGCTTTAATCAAGAAGTTCTGATCCACAGTTTTTTTTACTTATGCAATGATATGGACAACATCAATATTATGATATTTACATATTTAATAATGTTCTGAATGATTAGATTCAAAGTCAGAAAGGCTTACCGTGTGTTTAGGACATGAGCTGGTGCCTTCAGATGTTCTGGAGTCAGCAAGAACAGCGGAAGGGAAAATGCTATGTTCTTTGATTCAAAAGGAAGAACAGTGGTTTTTTGGTTTTGTTTTGGAATTATGAGTTTATAAATGTTTTACTATTTTCTCTTCTCTCTCTTTGATAATTCTCTTTTTCCAAAAGCAAGCCCCTTGAAAGTGTGATGGAGCAACTTATTTATAGGTGAGTTTTTTATGGTTTTGGGGGGAAAACAAATGGGATTTAAACCCTTTTGGCATACTGTTCCATTGCTTTTTAATCACAGTTTTTGTATGCTAATTTGGTGCAAATATGGGGTTTGAGAAAGTGCAGGCATGGACTGGGTCAGCAGCTGGTTGCAGGACTGTGCTACAGCAGAGCAGCAGGCTGCTTAAATGAGGTTTTAGGATTTGGTGATATTCTAATTGCAGAAGACCAGAAACGTAGCCTCCATATGCTGAAGAGTCATGTTTTGACCGAAGAACATTGCTTCCATATGTTCTGATTGAAGGGTCATATTCTGAACTGTCTTTGAAAATTCTGATTGCACTTGCGTGGAGGCTGGCCCAGAAGTCCTAAAGTATCATATTCTCCTAACACTTAGAAAATTTTCCAAATGTTTAGAAATTTGATTTTTCAAAGTAACTTCCGACTTCTGATTTTTGATGAAACAATTTCAAATCTTGATGAAATATAATTGTTAAAACTTGATTTTTTTGATCCAAAAGTCAAAGTTTGACTTTTCAGTGTGCTTTTGACCATTTTGCCCTTGTGAATGACTTTCTTGGAAAATTGTAATCCAATACTTGAAACTTGATAGAGGCAAACTTGAGGGTCCAGAATGATCCTTTGAGGAATGAGAGGATAAATTTTGTGGTACAACAGTGTCATAATGCAGAAAGTAATTTAAAATTAAAAATAAATACGAGTTAAATGAATGAATTTCTTCAAGACAGACATATCCATTTTATTAAGATAATCATTCAAATGTAAAAAAGTTCTTACATACAAACAATGCAATAATAAACAAGAAAATTTACAAATGAGAAAGCAGTAAAATTGCTAGTAAACTGAGAAGGCTAATCATCCTTAAACTTCAGGGTATCCTTCAATCAAGCTCTCCAAAGTTCATACATGCTTGAGCAGTGGGTTCACATCTTTGAAGGATAAGATACCACTTTTTTATCAACTTTTGTACTTATATCTTCAATTGAAAACAATTCTCAATGTCATGCCCAGTGGATCCTTGGTGAAAATAACAGAAAGCATCAGCCTTGTACCACCAAGGAATTACTTCTGGGATAGCTAGCAGTGATCTTGTCTGAACCAAGTTCTTTTATAATAAATCAAGCAATAATTCAGCATACGTCACGGGAATTGGGTCAGACTGATCCTTCTTCTACGTACGACTTCTTTGATTGTGCTGCTGATGAGCCTTTTGAGCAGGGACCACAAGATTTGGATTAACCACCGGACTAACAGAAGTAACTTGTTGATTTCTATTATGAGATCTCCCTTTCCTACCACGAGATATAGCATAGAAGTCTTGCTCTTTCTTTTTGGAAGAATTATTACCATACTTCTTAGTAACATTTGATGAGTCCCCATCTTTGGATAAGCGGCCTTCACATATAGCTTCCTCTAAACGGACTCCCATGCTTACCATTTCAACGAAATCAGTGGGAGCACTTGCAACCATCTTCTCATAGTAGAAGGAACTGAGAGTTTTCAGGAAGATATTTGGCATTTCTTTCTCTTCCATTGGGGGTACCACTTGGGCAATAAATTTGTCCCAATGCTGCACATACTCTTTAAATGACTCTTTATCCTTCTGAGCCATTTCTCTTAGCTGGTCACAATCAGGTGCCATAAACATGGTGTACTTATACTGCTTGACGAAAGCTTCACCCAAACCATTGAAGGTGCGAATGTTGCTATTGTCCAATCCCATATACCATTTCAAAGCAACACTGGTTAAACTATCCTAGAAGAAATGAATAAGCAGGCGTTGGTCATCAGTATGAGTGGACATCCTTCTTATATATATCACCAGGTGATGACGGGGACAAGAGTTTCCCTTGTACTTCTCAAATTTTGGCACCTTAAACTTTGTTGGAACTTTTACATTTGGAACTAAATATAGATCACTAACATTATTTCTAAATAACTCTTTCCCTCGGATAGCCTCCACTTCTTTATGCATTTCATTGAATTGGTCCTGAAAATCATCCAATCGGTCATAGAAGCCCAAACTTTCACTCGACGAAGGAGCAGGATGATAAACTTCATCATTAACAACATGCATAGCATTCACTATAAGATGTGTATCATAACGAATCTCATTATTAGCAACAAGAGTAGCATGCACCACAGGAGGTGCAGAAGCAGCAGTAGTTTGAGAAAATGGAGCAAATTGAGCAGCAGGATTGTAACCTTCTAGCATGAAATTATAAGGCATTCTACATGGGTAACTGTGAGGCATATGATATTGAACAGCAGTAACTGGAGTAACAAATATGGGAACTGACAAAACCTCGGAAGTAACATTCGTCTGTTGTGGTTGAGTAGACGGAAGAATGGGTGGTGGATGATTCTGAGAAACCACCAACGATTCCACCAAAGCAGACAAATTGGCTATACCGGCCCTCGAAGCAATAACTTCTTCATGTATCTCACGATTATCTTGTTCAATATTTTCCATCTTCTTTCTGGAATTAGCCCGAGTATTGTATCGATGGGACAACTTGTTGACTGAACGAAATAGAGAAACATAATAAGACATTCGGGTATGAACATAAATGTAAAAATATATGAAAAATGATGCATGATATGCAATGCATATGATTGATTTATTATTATTTTTATTTTAAGGAACTCAAAGAATTATAGACAATTGCAAATATTAAAGTACTAACATATTTGGAAATACTGAAAATTTCATTATAATAATAACTTCGGAATGGACTATAACTTTTAGTAAAAGTTTCAACAATCCTAAGTACAGGAGAATAAAGATGGAATCTAAAATCCTTAGGAGCCAAATCTGATGAAGATCTCTCCACACACTGACGCTTCCCCAGAGTCTTTCAATCTGAGTCTTCAACTGCTTGTTCTCTTCTGCATACCTGTCGATGACTTCTTTCTAACCACTAGAATCAGAAAATGGGTGTCTGGGACCTGGATGACCTCTAGAGGAAAATAAATCTTCTTGCTTCTCTGTCATATCCATAACACGACTCTCAAGAATCTTGATTAAGTCATCATTCTCTTTCAATTCTGTTGAGTAGGATACCTCCAAAGTCTGGTGCTTGTTCTTCCATGCTTCCTTCTCTTGCTGCATCCTAACCAAGGCAAGCTGAAGTTCTTCCACATCATCTAAAAGGGGAGGAGTATTCCTCTCAAACATATCAGGTACATGTTCTTCACGAGAATATGGCATCTTCAACTAAATTGCTCTTAGTCGTATCCAACAGAGATGAGGCTCCAAGGAACAGCTCCTCTTGGTCCCAAATCTTTTATATTCTTCCTATGAATATGACGCTAATCCTTTGCAATTTCTTCCTTAGCTTCCTTATGATCCTCGCCTTCTTTAAGAAAGAAACCACTCAGATGAATGCTATTTGGCTTGTCTCTCATCGGATATCCAAGTTGACGATGCGCGAGAACAAGATTATAGTTAATTCCTCCCTTTGTACTAAGAAGAGGCACATTGCGGAAACTTCCACAACTATCAATAATCTCTATATCATAATAAGCTTGACGATACCAATCAATGTCGGAATGAGTGAGAGCCATAATGATCAGGGCTTGTGATATGGTGGGAGAACTGACTTGGGTGTTTTGTGTTTTATCGCAATTGTTGTGGATAGCAAGAGTCGCCACCGACTTTTCTTTTATCCAATAAAGGAAAGGGTGAAAAGAACAGGAAAGACCTTTTGAGAATTTTCTTGAGTTCGGAGGGTAGGTTATGAAAAGGGAAGGTGTTGGAACCCTTTTCATCCGTATTTATCTACAGGATCTTAGTTTCTAGCTCACTTTGAAATGCTTTGTAAATGTGCTTGTTACTTATTTTTAAAATATTTTTGGAAAGTGCCTTCATGTAGGTGAACTTTGTAATGTTTCTCGTTCCGGCGTATACAAAGTGTTAACTTTTGAAAATATTTCATGAAGGTGATGGTGTGTTTTGAAAAGATTTTTATGAGAAAGCAACTACAAACATTCTACCTACTCAAAATAAAGTCTTTGTTCTTTTACTCCTCTTTTAGATAGTGTTATCTTTCCATTAGTTAGTAAGAAACATTATCATTGGATGTGAATGTACAAGCGTGGGATCATCGTACAATCATAGAAGACAACATTGTAGGATATCTTAGCAATTTATTGTGACGGACTAAGATCGTTTATCGAAAGCAACAGCATAGGGTCATCGAGGGACTACGATCTTGTAATCGAGGGTCTTTGCTAAAGTATCCCACGTTCGAGGGACATGATTGTTTTAATCCGAGGAAACAAGTGAGGTTATCCTAGAGGTGCACGTGTGCGAAGTGTTTTTGTTTTCATGCATTTGTCTTGAATTAGGATTGTCTATTGTTGGTTTTAAGTCTTGCCATATAAACCCTAATTACTAGCAATAATATGGAAAACGATAAATTGCGAAAATTAAATAGTCCTACGCTATTACATCACTTTAGGAGATGTGGATACAAATTACAAATGGGGATGAAAGCAATTAAAATTTAATTACTATTACAACCAAATTAAAGAATGCAAAAATAAAATATACAAGAATATAAAGATAATGTAAAAGAAAACAAAATTGTTTTTATGGTTGGTTTTTGATGAAAAGAGTGTTAATTACCCTAATTAATTTTAAAAGAAGTTTATTAATTAGAAACCTAAAGTCTAAGTTAATTTAATTAAAAGAGAAAATTAAAATGAAACCCTAGTCTAAATTAGTTTAATATGAAAAACAATTAATTTGTTAAGAAAATATTATTATTTTGCCCATAAGATAACAATAAAATAAAATGTGAAAATATACTTAATTAAGAAAAAAATATATTTTTGGGATTTTGATTTAAAATAAATAAGTAAAATAAAAATAAAATAAAATAAAAAAGATTGGTTCAGGGGGTTTGAAAAGAAAACAAAGAGGTTAGAAGAAAATGATTTTGATTTAGGCCCAAAATCTGTTTTTGTTTGAATCAGAAATAATATAAATAAAAAAGTAATGAGCCAGTGGTGTTGTTTAGGGAGCAGGGGGTGACAGTGAGTAAATGGAGCAGGGCTCAAAGCTGGAAAGCCCAGGCGTGTGTCTAAATAAAAAAAGGAACAAGGAAAAATGTTATAAAAATAACAAAAGGTCTCGCTAGGGCTCGAACCCATGACCTTATATAGTAATGCCTTTAGCGCGCGCTTCCTGCCACTTGTGTGGTTGTTTCATCCGGTATTATGACAAGTTACACTAAATTTAAAATAAACCAAGTCCTGATGATCACTTTATCTTCTTCCTCGCGCCAGTCCGTTCTTCAACATTTTTAAATTTCGTATCTTGCTCATTTCTCAATCATTCTCAAAAGTGTAAACATCAAACTTGTTAGAAATTTCACCACGATTCTAAATATGTAAACAACTTAAATAATGGATTAAATATGAGCATGAATTTTAACTTGTACCAAATTTAACCTAATTTTTTCAGAAAGTTCAAACTTTAAATTCACACTACTCAGGCAACATAAATGAATTCTAAGGACATGGTTAGCTTTAGGGCTATGATGTCTACATTTTATCTTCACAAATCAGAGACAAATGATGCTCGTATGAAGAGATAGAAGTTCATAAAACTCACCTTGCATATGGAGATCGTGTTTTGAGTTTGAGAAATCCTCAAGATGTTGTAATGATCTGGTTAGCTTCCTTGAACCTCTAAGAAGCTATTGCAATGTTTACTTTGGATTGAGTGTGCCTGAGATGTTCTGGAGAAGTCAACCTGCAAGCAACTGTTTTTGAAAATGGAAGATGAGGAAAATGGTGTTACAGTTGTGTTGCAGATGTTTGGATTGTCTTTATATGTGTATTAGAAGCTTGGTGATTGATGAAAATGGAAAACGCACGAGGGGATTGTGAGATGGATGTTCAAAGGCAGAAATGACACAACAATGGTATTTTTAGAGCAATTTCTAGTTTGATGGAGTTTTAGGGAGTTTCAAGGCTTTTAATTTTGTGTGTTATCTTGCAAATATGACCTCTATTTATAGGCAATAGGTTTGGAGGTTTGAAATGATCAGAAAACAAAGATCACATGTTATGGATTTTTGCCTTGTTTTTTAAGCAAGCTTGAAACATCTTGTTCCAATGTGAAGTACAAGGCTTGTAGAGTGGTTTATCACTTTAAACATGATACTTATTATCTTGTAGGTTTAGTGTGTGTGGAAGGAACAAGTTAGAAGCTCAATGCATTGACTTTTGCAATAAAGCTTGCTTTTCCAAAATGGAAGTGTTACCTTTGTGCCATAAATGGAAATGCAACTCGGATAATGGCTCAAATGCTTGGATCAAAGATCTAACAGTTGTGTAATCAATTAATTATGGAGTTAAACACAATTTATAAGCCTACAAAGTAAGATTATGCAGCATAGGCTAGGGTTTTGGTCAAGTGCTCATCATAAAAATGACTTGTAATTCAAGAATGGATGCCTAACTTCTTGTCTTTGATTCCCTTAGCTCAAGCATGATATCTTCAAGTAATTGGATGTTTTGGAAAGATTGAAACATTTTCTACAACCTTCATGTTTACCATTTTGACAAAATCAAATTGGAACTAGGTGAAAATTGGCCAAGAAGTTAGGTCAAAAATATGCCTAAACTTGTCAAAATTTTCACTAAGTGCTTTATGAAAGTATCATGACTTCATGGACTTATATCTTCAAATATAAGATTTTTTTGGACATCAACCCTCTACAACAAAGTTGTAGAATTCATCAAGATCTACAACTTTCATGTTGAAAGTTTTCTTTGAATCATCTAGCATCTTGGTGAAAAAAGGTCATGAAGTAGTGAAATTATCAAGGTTTAAAATACTTAGAAAATTTTCTAAGTTTTGAAAAGTTTGACTTTTTATATTGAATTTTAAATTTCTTGATTCATTGATGATCAAGCTTCATATTTTTGAATGTCTTGATGAATCTTGACTTTTGAAACTCAATTTTGACCAAAAAGACAAAGTTTGACTTTTGGTATATCAATTGACTTTTCATCAATTGATCAAATTTCAACTATCAATCAATTGATATTGAGAAAGTATTTTAGCCATGAAATTAGATTAACATGTTGTGTTTGAACCCTTGAGATCATGCTTCAAGTCATTATGTCATGTACTAGGTCAAAAGTCACTGATCAGTCATTCTCAGTCAAAACCCTAATTTTGACCATTTTGCCCCTTTGATGATTTAAACACTTTTCTTGAGGAATTATAATCCAAACTTGATCAATTGATGAATATGACTTCAAAATGTTGATATTGGTCAAAAATATTGAAGTTTGACTGTAAGTTGATCACAATTGATTTTTTAACCAATACAATTGAATTTCAGTCATCTGAGCAATTGATTGAGCAAAATTGTGATCCAAGACTTGAAACTTGGCATGATTATTCTTAGAGGTCTTTAATGAACCATGAAATTCATTTGAGGCATTATAAGTCCAATTATCCTTGTGAAAATTAAAACCCTAATTTAAAGTTTGTGTTTAGGAGATGGTTTGACCTAGTCAACACTTGTGTAAACTTGAGCCATTGAAGATTTTTTGTGAGAAATGTCTTGAGAAAAGGGAGGGAAAATTTTGGGGTACAAAAGTTGCCCCTGTTCAATATTCTTAAACCTGAAAAGTTAGATTAGTATGTTCGGCATTCATAACTTGAAGGTGGAAGATGATTGAACACTAGAGTGCCCAGAAATTTACACTTGCTGGTGCACGAAGTAATGTTGTTAGTTGATTGTGTCGAGAATGGGACTAAAGATGCCATTTGGAAAGATGATAAAGAGTTATCGGATATGGGCTTATAGATGCCATCTGTTGCACCCCAAAATTTTCCCTCTCATATTTCTCAAGACATTGCAAGAATAATATCCAAATGGCTCAAGATTGCTCAAGAGTTAGACAGTTAAATCATCTCCTAAGGCAGTCAACCTCAAATTAGGGTTTTGTGTTGCATCAAGGTCCTTGCATCAAAATGACCTCAAGTTCTCCCCAATGTCCTAGTATGTTCTCAAGGTCATCCATGTCAAATTTCAAGCCTTGCAGAGGAAGTTTGATCAGTCAATTGCTCAAAGGGTCCCAAAATCGACTGTGCTAGGGCAAAAGTCAACTGTGACCTATAAATAGTCAAACTTCAATATTTTTTGTCAACATTCTCATTTTGAAGGATATTTCATCATTTGATCAAGGGTTGATCATGATTCATCAAGGATTTCTCAAAATTCATCAAGACTCAAAAGTTGCTAAATTAGGGTTTTGTAGGAAAAGTCAACTCAACTTTGACCAAGCATAACTTTCTCATACTTTATGAGAAATGACCCATCAAAATCTCATTTTGAATAGGATGCAATTTACTACAATCCACATTCATACTCCAAGATCAATAAATTCACTCACAAAAAGTTACAAATTTGGACATTATAGGTCATTTTTGAAAGTCAACAAAAACATCTTTGTTGCCAAAGCTTATAACTTGAGCATGGAATATCAAAATGAGATGCGACCAAAAGGGTTGGTTATAGGACATCTCAAGATTTCTAAAAAATCCTAGAACACTTCCAAAAGTTCAAAATTGAAGAAGTTATGCATTGTTGAAGTTGGGCATTTTTGCAAAATTGCCAAAAGACAACTATCCCAAAAACTTCAAATTTTATCAAATGGGTCCATTCTTTTCCACTTGATTTGATCTTGTAACACTACACATGTGTCTTAGCTTCAGTCATGTGTCCATTTATCAATTTTATTATTTTATTTGATTTTTTATTGAATTATTTCATTTTAAATCAAATTAAATCAAATAAAATCCCAAACTTTGATTACATGAGATTTTTTTGCTATTTTCAGGATTGGATTCTCATCAATATCATCATCAAATTCGTATCACACAAGATCATATGCAAAAAGATGGTTTTTTGACAAATTTGGCAAGTTTTCGAAAGTTAATCAAATTAAATATGGGTGCATTGATTTAGAGAGATTGGATTCATGATTCTTGACCTAATGCATTCCATGATACATATAGAAGCCAAAGGACACGAAAACAAGGGCTAGAGGCTGCAAGAACAGAGAGAACCAAAACTTGAAAAAGAGGCAAAAAGCTTGAATCCGAATTCATACTTAGAGGCGATCTCAGGAGCCAAGAAGGATCTCAATCGATTGCTGGGTGTTCACTCAACCTTCTGGGATCAAAAGCACACATTTTTCAACCTCCTAGAGCTCTGTAAGTGGTTCACGAGTCCGCTCCATTCTTGAGATCGATTTATGTTATTCTTGCATCTACAATGAAAACTAATTGCATATTTTGACTCACCATGCCATTTGCAATCTTTTGACATTATTTAATTTCATTCGTCTAACTTGTATAAAGAAACGCCATTGTTAGGGTTTGGCCTCTTGGATTAGGGTTTTTTGTTATAGGTAAAATTATCCTTAATGATGGCTATGGATGTGACCAGGAGAGGAAGACGAATGCAACCATGGTCTTGGGAGGAATTTATATAGCCTGAGATGCGTTTTAGGAATGGCCTATGCTTTTAGCTGTGGATTCAAATCCGTAGGTAACTTTGTTACAAGCCTGAGGACAGGGACGATATCGTGTCCTCCTCTGATTGGCCCTTTTCAAATTTTCGCGAATTTTTTTATTTTCTGGAATATTAACGTGTTTTAGCATATTATGTTTTGTTTGTATTTCATTAACAATTGAAGCAAAGTGCCCCAGTGGTTAGCGTGTCTACTTCCAAAGCGTTGATGGCTGGAGGTCAGGGGTTCGATCCTTGCCTCCAGTACTTTGTATTTTCTCTTGTTTTTTCATACAATCACATGCAGATCCAGGTTTGTAGCATACCATGCGCCTCCACATCTCCAGCAGGCAGATGACCAAAGGCCAGATCTGGTGATCCAGATTGAGAGTCCACCATGGAGCTAAGTCCAAATGCGCACAGGGAATCTTAAAAGTCAAACGAGGCCAGATTCAAGTGGGCCTCAGATTTCTTCTCAAACCACCCTTTTCAGGCCCAAACCCCTTATCTCTTTCTATTTCATTTATTTTATTTAATTGTTTTATTATATTTTTATTATCTTCTGACCAATCAAATTTTTTCCTTTATAAAATTAAAAACCACAAAATATTTTCTTCATAAAATCAATTTTTTTTAATAAACATTAATTTAATTAATTTAGGCTTTAAGTAGAAATAACTTTAATATATTTTGTAAATAATTAAAAACTAATTAGACTTAATTAGGTTTTTTTTCTACTAACATTGATTAATTTTATTTTCTTTCTTTAAATACCAAAAATCCAAAAAAAATAAGTTATTCTCATTAATTAATTAATTAATTTATTAATTTAATAATTAATTTAGGATAGTTTCTTTCTTAAAATAAAAAACAAAAAAAATCTTTTCTTCAATAACAAAGGGTCAAAACCCTAGAACTCGCACTCGATTTAATTTTCCGCACGCGATCTATTTATTCAATATTGTACTTGTTCTTGGAATATAATAGATAATTAGGACCATTTAATTATTTTTATCGCTTTATTTATTTTTCCGCATTTAAATTTCAAAGGGTTGCTTTTGGCGATGTAAATACCCAACGCCTTGTAATTTAATTTCCGCAGTTTATTTTCCGCAAAATATAATTGTTAGATGTTTGATAATAGGGATGCATGACAAGAATGAATGTTTAACCTAAAATCAACATAGACCACCTTTAACATGTATAAAGATAAAATAAACTGAAAATGACACACTCGCACATGCGCACTCTTAGGGTACACCCCACTTGGTTGCCTTCATACGCGGTCATTGAGTATAGGTCACTTTAGAGGTCGCCCTCTTGTCCAAAGATCATAGTTGCCTCGAAACGGTTGCCTCAGATATTGTTGCCTCAAAACAAAATGATCTAAGACATTAGGGTTACCGCTATGGCGTCCTAACATTGCTTTGGTGACTGTAAGTCCCTAAATTTGAATTGACCCTCAAACTCCAACGATGATGCTACCTACTCATCAATAGTGGGATAGCATTGTATAAAGGAAGATAGCGTATAACGATTCCTTTTTCGAGTAGGTAGATGGTTCTTCAGTACTTGCTCTTTAAAAAAACAAAAATCTTTTTTCACACTTACACTTTTCAAACAAAGTTTTCAAAAATACTTCATATACTCTTGAGGACAGAAACAAGAGTTAAATCGAAGTTTTCAAATAAAAACTTTTTTTCAAACCCACAAACACAAAAATAAAGCAAATTTTGAAAACACTTTGAGCAAGTACCTAAGAGCCCGTGGATAACCACTGATAGAAAGGGTGCTAACACCTTCCCTTTCTATAATCTACCCCCCGGACCCGAGAAACATCTGGAAAAAGGAATTTTTCTATGCTTTTTTCCTTTCCTTGTTGGATAAAATAAAAGACGGTGGCGACTCTTGCTTACCGTGACATTTTGCGAATACAAACGCAAAACGTGAACCAGCATTCGAAAACAGTTAGTTCTCTCCCACCGTATCACAGAACTGGCGACTCTGCTGGGGATGTCTAATAAGTGGGGTGTACCTTAGGATTAGATCATTATGTTTTCAATTGTTTGCTTTGTATGCTTTATATTTGTGGGCTTGTATCGGAGTTACTATAGATCCTAACCTGGATCTAGGGATACCCTTTAGGTAAGTAGCAATAAACTGTGAGGGAACTGTATGGCGTAGACCGATACGGTTGAAGCAGTAGCTACGTTGGTGTGGCACTTTAGATTGTACCGATATCCCTTGTGTTGGAACGAGGAGAACATGGGTCATCTAAGGGGTCATTAAGCACCAACTAACCTTAGAACCTTTAAATTGACTAACTTGGCCATAGAACAGTAGCAGTATGCTACACTCATTGAGACTAACCTCTCGCGATGATTCCGGCCACAAAAAAAGGTTGCTAAACTGGAATCATGACTGATCGAGGGTAGTCAGTGATATTGAGATCCTCTAGAACCCGATTACTATTTTTAGGACAAGTTTAAACCAACTGAACTGAAAGAGGGTAGTACCTAAGCTCCTTGCCAGCCTGAAATCTAAGGGCTCTCTGTATGACTTGTGTGCCTTTACCATGTTTTCTATTTGTGGATACTTGTGATGTGCTTTCTATCATGATATCATGACATCATAACATTGCATACATCTTGCATTGGACTAACCTATTTCAAAGACAGGAGGGATTCATCTTTGTTCTGTTTTGTAGGTCATGATGCCTATACGTAGGAATACCATACGGATCAACTTTGTCCAGGTTCCCATTATGCTTAAAGAATTGATTTCAAAGATGCCTGATACTACCTCCTTCATCAGAAGACATGGGTATCTTCTCAGTTTGGTCACCTCCAAATTGGACAAGCAGATGTTGAGTATCCTGGTCCAGTTCTATGATCCGCTGTACCATTGCTTTACTTTCCAGGACTACCAGTTGGTTCCCACCTTAGAAGAGTTCTCTGATCTGCTCGGTATCTCTATTCTGGAGCAGACCCCATTTACTGGTTGGGAGAAGATTCTTAGGCCAGAAGAGATTGCTTCAGCCCTTCATATGACCAAAGATGAGGTAATGGCTAATTGGGAGACTAGGAGTGGAGCAAAGGGCTTTCTGACTAAGTTCTTGGTTGGTAAGGCTAATTATTTCTAGGATAGTCTAGACTTCAAGGCGTTCGAAGATATTCTGGCTCTTCCTATATACGGCTTGGTATTGTTTTCGAATCCTGACTCCTTTTTTGATGTGAATGTGGTGAAAATATTCATCTCTCGCAATCCTGTACCCACTCTCTTGGGTGACATTCTTCATCAGCTTTATGCCCGTACTGCTCGTAAGCGGGGAACCTTGATGTGTTGTGCTCCATTATTGGCGAGGTGGTTTATTTCGCACCTTCTCAAATCAGTTCTGAAGAACAAAGAAGGCATGAGTTGGGCCTATAGGGTTATGTCTCTCTCTCTCTCTCTCTCTCATAATGACATCATCTGGACTATCAAGGGTATGGACGAGGTGGCTATTATTGATCGATGTGGGGTATACCCCAATGTTCCACTGATAGGAACCCATGGAGGAATTTCTTACAATCCGTGCTTGGCCTTACGTCAGTTCGGGAGAGCCAAAAGAGAAGGACCTCATGAGCTGCTAATGCCTAGTATCATCTTTGATTTTCAAGGGGATAACGATGAGCAACGCCGTAGATTCATAAGGGCTTGGGATAGAGTTCACAGATCTGATCCACATGAGCTGGGCCCAAAGACTTCTCTTCCAATGGAGCCATATCTCAGATGGGTTCTTATCCGTGCCCAAAAGCTGGGTATGCCGTATGAAGTCGTCCTGCCTATCATTGTTGAAGTTGCTAATGAAGAGGGGGTTCTTCCTACCATCTTCCACCCTTACATGCCCACTGACATTGGGGCACTGAAAAGGTCTTGGATGCAGCTGAGAGAAGAACGGGATGCTTACCGAGAAAAGTTCAACGAGCAAGAGCAGAAGATCCAGAAGTTGACTAGGCAGTTGGAGAACGAGCGAATTCTCAATGATTATGTCCGCACCGACAAGAAGAGACCATGGGAGCACTGATTGTCCTTTGATTATTTCCTTTCCAGTTTTTATTTACTTTTCAGTATTTCCATTATTGTAACGCCTTAAGGGCAATTTGTTGAACAATTTGAATTTCAAGTTTACTTAATAAAAGTGTGTTTCCTTTTTGTTTACAAATTTGAATCCTTCGATTATCTTTGAAATCATGTCATACGCATTTCATCCCATGCACTTCCTAACAGGTACCCGTTACAGGTCTCTTATCTATTTCGCTGTTTATTTCAGCACTCATCATGTCTGCTGAACCATCAACTGAGCAAGCAATCAAGGCCCTACAGGCCCAGAATGCCCAATTCCAAGAGCTGTTCATGAATCTAGATAAGGGTCAGCAAGATCTGAAGACCCTGATTCTGAAAGAGAAGAAGAAGAAAAGGAGGACAATCATGTTTAACACAGGTCACAGGTTTGGAAACAGGCTACGAGATGAAGTTGATTTGACCACCTCATCTGGAGGGAAAGATAGTTAAGAGGAAAGGAGGGCTCCTAGCCCTGTGGTCTCCGACAACGAGACAGACTTCGACGAAGACCAGTATCCTCCTGCTGAGGATAGATACAAGCAACTGGAAGACCGGTTGAGTGCTATGGAAGTTCAGAAAGTGCCGGGTCTGGACTTTGGTGATCTGGGTCTATCATCTGGGGTAGTGATTCTTCACAAGTTCAAGGCACCATCCTTTGCTAAGTATGCCGGGGTTTCTTGTCCGAAGTTTCACCTTCAGTCATATGTAAGGAAGATTCAGCCGTACACGGCTGATAAGAACCTATGGATCCACTTCTTTCAAGATAGTCTCTCAGGGACTCAGCTTGAATGGTTTTATCAGTTGGATGGAGCCAGTATCTGCAGTTGGGAGGATTTGGCTACTACTTTCTATAGGTAGTACCAATACAATTCCGACCTCGCTCCCACGCGTACCCAACTCCAGGATATGTCAATGGGAACGGGTGAAGGTTTCAAAGATTATGCTCAGAAATGGAGGGACCTCGCCGGAAGAGTGCAACCACCCTTGGCTGATCGGGAGCTTGTGGATATGTTTATGGGGACCTTATCTAGTCCATTTTTCAACCATCTGATTGGAAGCTCTTCGTTTGGGTTTACGGAGCTAATTATGACCAGTGAGAGGATTGAGGCTGGTATTAAGGCCGGTAAGATACAAAAGGGTGCTTCATCAAGCACCAAGAAGAAGCCCTTTAAGAAAGAGTCTAGTGCTGTCTACAGTTCGAAAAGACAGAATAGACCTAAACACCGCCAAGCTGTTAATGCGGTTGTTATTTCAAGACCTGCTGGTGCTCCTCAGCATAACAATCAACAAAAGGATGAGAAACCTCGAAGGCAATTCACCCGTCTCAGCATGACTTTGTCTCAAATTCTGCCACAGTTACTGAAAACCAACCTAGTGATTCCAAGGGAAGCCCCGAAGAATCCAAATACAACGTCACCAAAGTACAACCCTAATGCCCGCTATGCTTTTCACTCTGATAGCCTGGGGCACAATACAGATGATTGTTGGTCTTTGAAGAATAAGATACATGACTTAATTGATGCTAAGGAGATTGAGTTCGAGGCGCCCGAAAGACCTAATGTTGTGACTGCTCCTATGCCCAAGCATAGAGTGAATGCTATAGATGAAGACTCGTTTATGGTTTCTGTGAATGACATTGTTACCCCTTTGATGACTATGAAGAAGAACCTTTTTCTAGCCGGTTTATTTCCGGGTTGTGACGAAGGTTATCGTATGTGTTCTGTTCTACCAACCGGTTGCCATCTTTTGAAATCAGGTGTCCAACGCCTGATAGATAGTAAAGAAATTATGTTTGAGAAGACTGTTGTTCCCTTAGTTCATACTGAAGAAGTTGCTATCATTACCATTTTCGACAATTCTTCCAAGGCTTCCTCGAGAAAGCCTGTTAGAATTACATCTGTTCCAAGAACTGCACCATTGATCATCACTGTTCTTGGGCCTATCCCCTACACATATGATAAAGCTGTCCCTTGGCACTACGGGGCTGATGTTTATTTTCATGGAGTTAAATAAGAGTTAGATGCTGATACTGACATCAGCAACATTGTTGGACCTGCTAAAGTCACCCGCAGCGGAAGGCTTTTCTCACCTGATATCTCTCCACCAACTGCCCGAAAACCTGTTGTTATTACACCTGCCAGTGTACCTGCTACTATTCCTGTTCAAGTTCCTATTCTTACCCCTGTCGCTGAGTCATCTGACACTCGGGGCAAAGGGATCACTAGTGAGCCTGCCCATACGGAGGCACCGAAGACGATCGCTGTTGAAGCTTCTAAACAAGAGATGGAAGAAATTCTGAAAATTATCAAAAAGAGTGACTACAATGTAGTTGAACAGCTGGGGAAAACCCCGTCCAAAATTTCTATGTTGTCACTATTTCTATGTTCAGAGGCCCATGCCAAGGCTCTGATTACATTTCTGAAGACTGCACACGTACCACAAGAGACATCAGCTGATCAGTTTAAAGATTGCATGGCCAATCTGACTGCTGATAATGGGTTGGGTTTTTCTGACGCTGATTTGACTGCTAAAGGGAAGAATCACAATGATGCCCTGCATGTCTCTATTGAATGCAGGGGCACTACTCTTGCTCATGTATTAGTAGATACTAGTTCCTCATTGAATGTCTTGCCTAAGAAAGCTCTGGACCGGCTGGACTGTGAAGGGTTGGAGCTGAAGCCAAGCAACATTGTTGTTAGGGCCTTTGATGGGTCTAAGAGAATGGTGCATGGGGAAGTTGATATTCTGATCAAGGCTGGTTCTCAGGTTTTCAACTCTACGTTCTATGTGATGGACATTCACCCATCTTATTCTTGTCTGCTGGGTCGTCCGTGGATCCACAAAGTTGGGGCCGTAACCTCAACGCTCCACCAGAAGCTGAAGTACCCGGTCAAAGGGAAGATTGTGACGGTAAAAGGAGAGGAAGAGTACATGGTTAGCCACCTCAACTCTTTTTGATATGTAGAGATGGCTGGGGAGTTCATTGAGACCCCATTTCAACATTTTGAAGAGGTTCCCCGGACGCTGGCGTCAACTGAGACTGTTGTTGAAAATTCTCCTATGAAGATGGCTTCCTTTAAGGATGCCTGGGCTGTTATCGAGAAAGGTGGGTGTGTAAATTAGGGTAAACTCCCTGATTTTACGCAGAAGACTAACAAGTTTGGTTTGGGTTTCACTGCAGAAGCTCAAAGGGCTGTTCGGAATGCACGGATCAGAAGACCTCCCGTGTTCATCTGCAACTCGGGAGTGAATGCCATTGAAGACGATGTGGAAGAATCTGAGTTCGACAGCTGGATCTATCCTACGACCGACGGTGGACCAAGCAACTGGACAGTAAAGGACTTCATCCTTATTTCTTTTGTTACCCAGTAATGAAACTTTTTGTTTTGAATTTGTAACAAACAATGTTTTAAACTTTATGGCCCGGTGTCTTACCCGAGGCACTGTGGCTTCATTTGTGAGGGCTTTATGTGTGTCACTTTCATATATCATTAATAAAAGAATTGGACGTTTCTTGCATTTCAAATCTTTCACTCCTTGTTTTTCTTTTATTATATATTGCAAAACAGCTATTTTACACACACTCACATATACAGGTCTGCATCCACTCTGGATCCTAGTGGTAACGACTTTGCTACTGCCAATTATGACTTCGAAAATCCGATCAACTTAGTCAAAGACGAAGGTGAAGATGATTGCAAAGTTCCTGGTGAACTTGCAAGACTGCTACTCCAAGAAGAGAGGGTTATTCAGCCGCACGAAGAGCCGGTGGAATCAGTGAATCTGGGTACAAAGACAGACAAGAAGGAAGTTAAGGTCGGTGCGAATCTGGAGCTTAGTGTGAAGCAACGGTTGATTTAGATGTTGCGTGACTATGTTGAGATCTTTGCCTGGTCTTACGAAGATATGCCTGGTTTAGATACTGATATTGTGGTTCACCGCTTACCTACCAAGGAAGACTGTCTTCCAATAAAATAGAAGGTCCGCCGAATGCGCCCAGAGATGTCTGAGAAAATCAAGGCTGAAGTTATGAAACAGTTCGACGCCGATTTTCTAGCAGTTACTTCTTACCCACAGTGGGTGGCCAATGTGGTTCCTGTGCCAAAGAAGGATGGTAAGTTTCGAATGTGTGTTGACTATAGGGATCTGAACAAGGCAAGCCCCAAGGATGATTTCCCTCTACCTCATATCGACGTTCTGGTTGACAACACCGCTCAGCACAAGGTATTCTCCTTTATGGATGGTTTCTCCGGTTATAATCAGATTAAAATGGCTCCCGAAGACATGGAGAAAACAACTTTTGTTACTCAATGGGGTACTTTTTGCTACAAGGTTATGCCTTTTGGACTGAAAAATGTTGGGGCAACGTATCAGCGTGCCATGGTTTCTTTTTTTCATGACATGATCCATCATGAGATCGAGGTATACGTCGATGACATGATTGCAAGATCTCAAACTGAAGATGAACACCTTGACCATCTGCAGAAGCTGTTTGACAGGTTGAAGTTGTACAAGCTGAGGTTAAACCCGAATAAGTGCACCTTCGGGGTGAGATCTGGTAAGTTACTGGGCTTCGTCGTAAGCGATAAAGGTATTCAAGTGGACCCTGCAAAGGTGAAGGCTATACAGGAAATGTCAGCTCCCAGAACAGAGAAAGAAGTCAGAGGCTTTCTGGGACGACTGAACTACATTGCCCGATTCATCTCGCACCTAACTGCTACTTGTGAGCCAATCTTCAAGCTACTGAAGAAACATCAAGTGGTACATTGGAATGATGAATGCCAGGCCGCTTTCGAAAGGATCAAAGAGTATCTGCAAGAGCCACCCATTCTGATGCCACCAGTTGAAGGGAGACATTTGATCTTATACTTGACAGTACTCGACAACTCAATGGGGTGTGTGCTGGATCAGCATGACGAGTCTGGCCGAAAAGAGCATGCTATCTATTACCTTAGCAAAAAGTTTACCGACTGCAAGACCCGATACTCGTTACTCGATAAAACTTGTTGCGCTTTGGCATGGGCTGCTCGCCGGCTGAGATAGTATATGCTGACTCACACTACTCTATTGATATCAAAGATGGATCCAATCAAGTATATCTTCGAGAAGCCCGCCTTATCCGGAAGAATAGCAAGATTGCAGATGATCTTGACTCAGTATGACATCCAATATACGAACCAAAAGGCAATCAAGGGGAGTGTGTTAGCATACCATTTGGCACATCAGGCAGTGGATAATTACCGGTCTATGAACTTTGAATTTCCGGATGAGAATATCATGTTGGTAACTGATTGTGAGACACTGGACCGAATGAAGGACCCGAGGAAGGATCCCGATTGTCTATGTACTTTGATGGAGATTCAAACGCTTTGGGTAATGTCATTGGCGCTGTGATCATATCTCCTAAAGGCTCTCATACTCCGTTTACCGCCCTACTATGTTTCAACTGCACCAACAATATGGCGGAGTATGAAGCATGCATTATGGGTCTTCGAGCAGCAATTGACCTAAGGATTAAGTTTCTAAGTGTCTTCGAAGATTCCGCTCTCGTGATCAGTCAGATCAAAGGCGAGTGGGATATGAAACACCCAAACCTTATTCCTTACAAGGAGTATGTATTGACGTTGCTTCCCCATTTCGAGGAGATAACCTTTGAACACTTCCCGAGAGAGGAAAATCAGTTGGCGGACGCGCTGGCTACGATGTCTTCTATGTTCAAAGTCAATTGGGACAACGAAGCTCCCCGGATTGTCATTGAAAGACTGGACGAACCGGCACATTGCTGTGATATTGAGACTGAATAGGTAACAGAAAAGCCTTGGTTTCATGAGGTGAAAAGGTATCTTGAAGCTCAGGAATACCCCGAGGGTGCATCTATTAATGACAAGAAGTTTCTAAGGAGGTTCGCGGCGAAGTTTTTCATCAGCAATGGCATCCTTTACAAACGCAACCATGATTCGACCTTATTGCGTTGTGTGGATAAGAATGAAGCAGAAAGGATCATGGCGGAGTTACATGAAGGTACTTTCGGAACTCATTCCAGTGGACACACCATGGCAAAGAAAATCCTTCGGGCATGATACTACTGGTCCACTATGGAAGCCGACTGTTATCAGAATTCTCGGACATGTCACAAGTGCCAAGTCTATGCTGATAAGGTGCACGTACCTCCAACTCCTCTAAACGTCTTGACGGCACCTTGGCCTTTTGCAATGTGGAGCATTGATATGATCGGCGAGATCAGACCTACGGCATCCAACGGGCATCGTTTCATCCTGGTATCCATTGATTACTTTACGAAGTGGGTTGAAGCAGCTTCCTTTGCTACTGTAACCAAGAACGTCGTGGCACGGTTCATTTGGCACAATCTGATCTGTCAATATGGTGTACTAGAGAGGATCATTACAGATAATGGTACCAATCTCAACAACAAGATGATCACCGAGCTCTGTGAGCAATTCAAGATACAACATCATAACTCTTCTCCCTACCGGCCGAAGATGAATGGGGTTGTCGAAGCAGCTAATAAGAACATTAAGAAGATTATGCAGAAGATGACGGTGACGTACAAAGATTGGCACGAGATGTTACCATTTGCTCTTCATGGGTACCGTACCTCAGCACGGACGTCAACAGGGGCAACACCCTACTCCTTGGTATATGGCATGGAGGCAGTCTTGCCCATTGAAGTTCAGATACCCTCTCTTCGGATCATGAAGGATGCAGGTTTGAGCGAAGATGACTGGATTCAGACCCGGCTTGATCAGTTGAACCTAATCGACGAAAAGAGACTTACTGCTATTTGTCATGGTCAAACGTATCAAAAACGGATGATCAAGGCATTTAACAAGAAAGTTAGACGACAAGAGTATCAAGTTGGGGATCTGGTAATCAAGCGCATCATTTTACCTCAAGGTGATCCCAGGGGAAAATGGACCCCTACTTACGAAGGGCCATTTATGGTTAAGAACATTTTCTCAGGAGGAGCTATGATTCTAACCACCATGGATGGTGACGACCTTCCTCACCCCGTCAATGCAGACATAGTGAAAAGATACTACGCATAATCAAATACCCGCTAGGTTGACTGGCCTAGGAAAAAATAAGGGCTTCCCGGCGAACCAAAAGGGTTCGGGCAAAAATAAGGGATGAAAATGAAAAAATCTGTACACCCGGCAAGTCGAAAACATGAAAAGGCGGTTTGGGCAAAAAATGGTATCCCGGTGGACTGAAAACCCGAAAGGGTGGTCCAGGGAAAAATTAGGGATCAAAGTGTAACACTATGTCTCATTGGATCACCTTGCATCCAGACTTCGGTATCAACTATTAAGCTCGGACGGTACTAATCAATCTGATCTACCTTCAACCAAGTAGCAAAGTGATGAGATGCTTGAGAACATAAAGGCCAGGCAGAGTTGGAACCCAGTGGGATTATTCACATAGTTGTTCTGTTTAGTTTTTCACAAATTGTGTGAATTCTATTATTTCAGCGGCGTTCTCTTACTAGGACGTCAGCCTCTTGTACAAAAACGCCTATTTTACAGGCCAAACTTCAAAATCAATACAATTCATTTTCCAAGAAATTTCAAACTATTTTTCCTTTATCTGTTTTGTTTTGCAAAGAACGTCCAATGTTCATTTTTGATATATGCATTTGACATTAATTGCTGCTCATGAATATTTACATGCGAAACAAAAAACAATTACTGGTAATAGCAGAAACAGGGGCAATAAGAATTGTCCGAACTGTACAGTTGCTCTGTTCACCAGGTGCAAAGGTAAATTCAGCTGAAGAATATGGCTAAGATGCCTTCACTCCCCGCAGAGTAAGACAGTAATGGTAGCTCTCCCCCAGTTGAGACTTGCAACTATGAACGAATCAGCAATGCTTTCCCCAATCAAAGTTTATCTATCATCAGCACTAAGAAGGCTTGATATCCCCGGCAGTCTTAATATTCCCTAGCGGAGTATAAGAATGTTCCCCGGCAGAATACAAGATATCCTTAGTGGAGTTAAAATTTCCCAGCACAGACTGAAAAAGCTTCCCCAATAGAGTTGAAGCATCATCCCCAGTAGACTCTGGAAGTTTATCCCCAGCGGAGTACAAAAATAAATCTCCCCAGCTGAATTCACAGGGTTATCCCCAGCAAGTCACAACTGAAAGATCATCCCCAGCGAAGTTCTCTCCTTTCACAAACGAGAATTCAATCCCCCAACAGATTCAATATCACCAGCAACGATAATTCATCCCGATGATATTTGTCAGTGGAATCTTCAGCAGAGCATCTCTTCCCCACAGAGTAATCTCCTCATCAGTTTATTCCCCAACTGAGTCATCCTCTCCTGCAGGTTTATTCTCGCAATCATCTTCGTTCGCCATCCCCAGCGGAAACGAAGAATCCAACTCTATTCTCCAGCAGCTATCCGAGATTTATTTTCCCCATCTAAAACATTACATTCCCATACATCATGATACATGCATATACGCATCATATAATGCAATCTCATTTATGTTGAGAACATCATTGCTTGATCCATATCATGCATTGCATATGACTGACCTTTACCTTTCAGGAAAGATCCGGTTAAGTTCTCAGCTATGTCAAAGACCTCCTCTGGTTCAGTTAGATGGCCGTGAAGATCTCCCTGATTCGTATTCCAGTTGAAGTTATTCCAAGACTCTTTTCTGGTCCAGTTAAATCGATTCGAAGATTTTTCTGATGCCGATCCAGTCAAAGTTAATCCAAGACCTCCTCTGGTTCAGTTAGATCGCCGATAAGATCTCCCTGATTCGTATTCCAGTTGAAGTTATTCCAAGACTCTTGTCTGGTCCAGTTAAATCGATTCGAAGATTTTTCTGATGCCGATCCAGTCAAAGTTAATACAAGACCTCCTCTGGTTCAGTTAGATCGCCGATAAGATCTCCCTGATTCGTATTCCAGTTGAAGTTATTCCAAGACTCTTGTCTGGTCCAGTTAAATTGATTCGAAGATTTTTCTGATGCCGATCCAGTCAAAGTCAATCCAAGACCTCCTCTGGTTCAGTTAGATCACCGATAAGATCTCTCTGATTCATATTCCAGTTGAAGTTATTCCAAGACTCTTGTCTGGTCCAGTTAAATCGATTCGAAGATTTTTCTGATGCCGATCCAGTCAAAGTTAATCCAAAACCTCCTCTGGTTCAGTTAGATCGTCGATAAGATCTCCCTGATTCGTATTCCAGTTGAAGACTCTTGTCTGGTCCAGTTAAATTGATTCGAAGATTTTTCTGATACCGATCCAGTCAAAGTTAATCCAAGACCTCCTCTGGTTCAGTAAGATCGTTGCGAAGATCTCCCTGATTCGTATTCTAGTTGAAGTTATTCCAAGACTTTCGTCTGGTTTAGTTAAATCGATTCGAAGATTTTTCTGATACCGATCCAGTCAAAGTTAATCCAAGACCTCCTCTGGTTCAGTTAGATCGCTGATAAGATCTCCCTGATTCATATTCCAGTTGAAGTTATTCCAAGACTTTCGTCTGGTCCAGTTAAATTGATTCGAAGATTTTTTCTGATGCTGATCCAGTCAAAGTTAGTCCAAGACCTCCTCTGGTTCAGTTAGATCTCCGCGAAGATCTCCCGGATTTGTATTCCAGTTAAAGTCCGGGCCATCTATAAACAGTCTCCAAATGGCATCTGTAAGCCCATTCCCGACATTATAATGCTAATACCACTTCATGCGAGTGCGAATTTCTGGGCACTCTAGTGTTCAATCATCTTCCACCTTCGGATCACGAAAGGCCCGAAAGCCAATCTATATCCTCAGGTTTAAGAAAATTGAACAGGGGCAGTTGTTGCACCCCAAAATTTTCCCTCTCATATTTCTCAAGACATTGCAAGAATAATCTCCAAATGGCTCAAGATTGCTCAAGAGTTAGACAGTCAAATCATCTCCTAAGGCAGTCAACCTCAAATTAGGGTTTTGTGTTGCATCAAGGTCCTCGCATCCAAATGACCTCAAGTTCTTCCGAATGTCCTAGTATGTTCTCAAGGTCATCCATGTCAAATTTCAAGCCTTGCAGAGGAAGTTTGATCAGTCAATTGCTCAAAGGGTCCCAAAATCGACTGTGCTAGGGCAAAAGTCAATTGTGACCTATAAACAGTCAAACTTCAAGATTTTTTGTCAACATTCTCATTTTGAAGGATATTTCATCATTTGATCAAGGGTTGATCATGATTCATCAAGGATTGCTCAAAATTCATCAAGACTCAAAAGTTGTTAAATTAGGGTTTTGCAAGAAAAGTCAACTCAACTTTGACCAAGCATAACTTTCTCATACTTTATGCAAAATTACCCATCCAAAGCTCATTTTGAATAGGATGAAATTTCCTACAATCCATCTTAATACTCCAAGATCAATAAATGCACTGACAAAAAGTTACCAATTTGGACATTATAGGTCATTTTTGAAAGTCAACAAAAACATCTTTTTTGCCAAAGCTTATAACTTAATCATGGAATATCAAAATGAGATGAGACCAAAAGTGTTTGTTAGAGGACATCTCAAGCTTTATAAAAAGTCCAAGAACACTTCCAAAAGTTCAAAATTGAAGAAGTTGTGCATTGTTGAAGTTGGGCATTTTTGCAAAATTGCCAAAAGACAATTATCCCCAAAACTTCAAATTTTGTCAAATGGGTCCATTCTTGTCGACTTGATTTGATCTTGTCACACTACACACGTGTCCTAGCCTCAGCCATGTGTCCATTTATCAATTTTATTATTTTATTTGATTTTTTATTGAATTATTTCATTTTAAATCAAATTAAATCAAATAAAATCCCAAACTTTGATTACATGAGATTTTTTGGTATTTTCAGGATTGGATTCTCATCAATATCATCATCAAATTCGTATCACACAAGATCATGTGCAAAAAGATGGTTTTTTGACAAATTTGGCAAGTTTTCAAAAGTGAATCAAATCAAATATGGGTGCATTGATTTAGAGAGATTGGATTCATGATTCTTGACCTAATGCATTCCATGATACATATAGAAGCCAAAGAACACAAAAACAAGGGCTAGAGGCTGCAAGAACAGAGAGAACCAAAACTTGAAAAAGAGGCAAAAAGCTTGAATCCGAATTCATACTTAGAGGCAATCTCAGGAGTTAAGAAGGATCTCAATCGATTGCTGGGTGTTCACTCAACCTTCTAGGATCAAAAGCACACATTTTTCAACCTCCTAGAGCTCTGTAAGTGGTTCACGAGTCTGCTCCATTCTTGAGATCGATTTATGTTATTCTTGCATCTACAATGAAAACTAATTGCATATTTTGACTCACCGTGCCATTTGCAATCTTTTGACATTATTTAATTTCATTCATCTAACCTGTATAATGAAACGCCATTGTTAGGGTTTGGCCTCTTGGATTAGGGTTTTTTGTTACAGGTAAAATTAGCCTTAATGATGGCTATGGATGTGACCAGGAGAGGAAGACGAATGCAACCATGGTCTTGGGAGGAATTTATATAGCCTGAGATGCGTTTTAGGAATGGCCTATGCTTTTAGCTGCAGATTCAAATACACAGGTAACTTTGTTACAAGCCTGAGGACAGGGAAGATATCGTGTCCTCCTCTGATTGGCCCTTCTCAAATTTTCGCGCATTTTTTTATTTTCTGGCATATTAACGTGTTTTAGCATATTATGTTTTGTTTGTATTTCATTAACAATTGAAGCGAAGTGCCCCAGTGGTTAGTGTGTCTACTTCCAAAGTGTTGATGGCTGGAGGTCAGGGGTTCGATCCCTGCCTCCAGCACTTTGTATTTTCTCTTGTTTTTTCATACAATCACATGCAGATCCAGGTTTGTAGCATAGCATGCGCTTCCACATCTCCAGCAGTCAGATGGCCAAAGGCCAGATCTGGTGATCCAGATTGAGAGT
Organism: Vicia faba; assembly: GCA_948472305.1. Classification (NCBI taxonomy): domain Eukaryota; kingdom Viridiplantae; phylum Streptophyta; class Magnoliopsida; order Fabales; family Fabaceae; genus Vicia; species Vicia faba. The sequence continues at coordinate 1,011,190,959 of OX451738.1, forward strand.
CCACCATGGAGCTAAGTCCAAATGCGCACAGGGAATCAAAAAAGTCAAACGAGGCCAGATTCAAGTGGGCCTCAGATTGCTTCTCAAACCAACCTTTTCAGGCCCAAACCCCCTATCTCTTTCTATTTCATTTATTTTATTTAATTGTTTTATTATATTTTTATTATCTTCTATCCAATCAAATTTTTTCCTTTATAAAATTAAAAACCACAAAATATTTTCTTCATAAAATCAAATTTTTATTTTTTTTAATAAACATTAATTTAATTAATTTAGGCTTAAAGTAGAAATAACTTTAATATATTTTGTAAATAATTAAAAACTAATTAGACTTAATTAGGTTTTTCTTTTACTAACATTGATTAATTTTATTTTCTTTCTTTAAATACCAAAAATCCAAAAAAATAAGTTATTTTCATTAATTAATTAATTAATTTATTAATTTAATAATTAATTTAGGATAGTTTCTTTCTTAAAATAAAAAACAAAAAAAAAATCTTTTTTTCAATAACAAAGGGTCAAAACCCTAGAACTCGCACTCGATTTAATTTTCCGCACGCGATCTATTTATTCAATATTGTACTTGTTTCTGGAATGTAATAGATAATTAGGACCATTTAATTATTTTTATCGCTTTATTTATTTTTCCGCATTTAAATTTCAAAGGGTTGCTTTTGGCGATGTAAATACCCGACGCCTTGTAATTTAATTTCCGCAATTTATTTTCCGCAAAATATAACTGTTAGATGTTTGATAATAGGGATGCATGACAAGAATGAATGTTTAACCTAAAATCAACATAGATCACCTTTAACATGTACAAAGATAAAATAAACTGAAAACGACACACTCGCATATGCGCACTCTTAGGGTGCACCCCACTTGGTTGCCTTCATACGCGGTCATTGAGTATAGGTCACTTTAGAGGTCTCCCTCTTATCCAAAGATCATAGTTGCCTCGAAACGGTTGCCTCAGATATTGTTGCCTCAAAACAAAATGATCTAAGACATTAGGCTTACCGCTAAGGCGTCCTAACATTGCTTTGGTGACCGTAAGTCCCTAAATTCGAATTGACCCTTAAACTCCGACGACGATGCTACCTACTCATCAATAGTGGGATAGCATTGTCTAAAGGAAGATAGCGTATAACGATTCCTTTTTCGAGTAGGTAAATGGTTCTTAAGTACTTGCTGTTTCAAAAAACAAAAATCTTTTTTCACACTTACACTTTTCAAACAAAGTTTTCAAAAATACTTCATATACTCTTGAGGACAGAAACAAGAGTTAAATCGAAGTTTTAAAACAAAAACTTTTTTTCAAACCCACAAACACAAAGAAAAAGCAAATTTTGAAAACGCTTTGAGCAAGTACCTAAGAGCCAGTGGATAACCACAGATAGAAAGGGTGCTAACACCTTCCCTTTCTATAATCTACCCCCCGGACCTGAGAAACATCTCGAAAAAGGAGTTTTTCTGTGCTTTTTTCCTTTCCTTGTTGGATAAAATAAAAGACGGTGGCGACTCTTGCTTACCGCGACATTTTGCGAATACAAACGTAAAACGCGAACCAGCATTCCAAAACAGTCAGTTCTCTCCCACCGTATCACACCATCCAAAGGTGATAGAGAATTGTAAGAGATGGGTTTATAGATGCCATCCACAGTGGTTGCTTGTAAGTCTAATGTTTGACTTGATTTTTAAGAGATGTATCTGGAAAAAGAGTCTCCATGCGACTACTACTTCAACAAGTGATGAAGGAATCTGTGACAACTACTACTTCAACAGGTAATGAAGTAATCTCTGACGACTACTACTTCAATAGGTAATAAAGGAATCTCTGAGGACTACTACTTCAAGAGGTAATGAAGGAATCTCTGACGACTACTACTTTAACAGGTAATGAAGGAATCTCTAACGACTACTACTTCAATAGGTAAAGAAGGAATCTCTTACGACTACTACTTCAATAGGTAATGAAGGAATCTCTAGCAACTACTTCTTCAACAGGTAATGAAGGAATCTCTGATGACTACTACTTCAACAGGTAATGAAGGAATATCTGACGACTACTACTTCAACAGGTAATGAAGGAATCTCTAACGACTACTACTTCAACATGTAATAAAGGAATCCAAGCTTGATTTCGTCTCGGAGAGATACTCTTCAGAATGAATTCCTGGAGCAAGTCTTCGATGGAAAAACTTGCCAAATTTTAGTCTCTAGAGAAATTTGTTTGATTATGTAGATAATTGATGATACATATCTGTTGATTGATCTTTCCTGAAAAGGTAAATAGTCAGTTGTATGCAATGTTATGATGCATGTATTGCATAATGATGTTCTCAAAATAAATGAGATTGTGCTATATGTTTCGTATGCACATGCCATGATGTATGAATGTTGTTGGAATGCATCCTTGTCTGGGAAAATAAATCCATGACTGTTGCTGAGGATGAAGAGAAGTGTATCTTCAATTTTGTCTAGAAGGCTTCCGCTAGGAATTCTTGTTGTTTTTTTGAAGAAACTCCACTGGGGATGTACTAATTTCTGTTTGGGTAGTAAAGTTTAGGAACATTGGTCGTTCGTTGCTGTACTGGGGAGTTTAGTTCTTATATGACCTGACTGGGGATAAAAGAGATGTTTAAACTTCTAATTTGTTTGGGGAGGATAGTTGACTGGTATCTGGTCAAAATTCAGGCTTTGCGGCAACTTTCTGGGGATAGTGACAACTCTATTGGGGAAGAGGAGTTTTGTCAGTGATTTGTTGTAGTCTAAGGAATAGGCTCAGGCTGGGGAGATTGAAATCTGTTAGGGAAATAAATCATGTTGAAGAAAGTATTCTGGCGACCTTATTGGGGAAATTAATTCTTTTGTGGAAGAACATTTGCAAGGTTTCTTTCCCAGTTTTGGAAAGCCAAACTCGGCTGGGGAAAAGAATTTCCAGGAGATGTGCTGATTGGAACTCTGAAAGAAAGTTGTATGAATTTACTCTATGGGGATTTATGGATAGCGTGAGTGTTCTCATGGCTCCTTGAGTAAGCACTTATTTAGGTTCTTATGCGTACATTTGTTGACAGTAAATCATGTTCATATTCATATGTTCATTCAATTTTAGTCATTGGACGTTTTTGCAATCAAAACAGAAAAATAAAAAAAAATTTGCACTTCAAAGTATATTTGTATTGATAATTTGCCTATAAACAGGCGTTTTTGTACAAAGAGATGGAAATCCTAGTAAGAGGAGGTCATCGTGAAATGAAAAGAATACAAAGCGAAAACAAGATGTATAGCCATGTGGAAATGATCTCGTTGGGTTCCAACTCTGCCATAGCCCTTATGTCTTCGAACATCATCCCTTGCCGTCAGAAGAAGTTGATTGAACTGATCTTGTACCCTTTGAACTTTGACCTTGGTAATAAAAGATGACTGTAGTGATCCAACGGGACATAGTCGTACACTTTGTTCCTTAACTTTTGCCTGGATCACCCTTTCGGGTTTTCAGTCCACCAGGATACCCTTTTTTGTCCAAGCCGCCCTCTCAGGTTTTCGACTTGTCAGGTGTACCATCTTTTGTATATATCCCTAATTTTTGCCCCAAGCCTTTATGCTTTGCCGGGATGCCCTTATTTTTTCCTAGGTATGTCAACCTAGCGGGTCGTTCTTATGCGTAGTATTTTTTGACTATGTCTGTGTTCACCGGATGCGGGAAATCCTTGTCGTCCATAGTGGTAAACATCATAGCACCACCAGAGAATACTTTCTTGACTATAAATGGCCCTTCGTATGTGGGAGTCTATTTTCCCCTAGGATCGCCTTGTGGTAGAACAATGTACTTTATTACCAAGTCGCCAGCCTAGTATACTCGAGGCTTGATCTTATTGTTAAATGCCTTGATCATACATTTTTGATACATTTGACCATGACAGACAGCAACTAGTCTCTTTTCATCAATCAGATTCAACTGATCCAACCTAGTCTTGATCCATTCGTCCTTGCTTAAGTCTGCTTCTTTCATAATCCTTAAGGAAGGAATACGGACTTCGACAGGCAGGAAGTCTTCCATGCCATAGACTAAAGAGAATGGGTTTTCCCTAGTTGATGCTCGTGCTGAGGTACGGTAGCCATGAAGAGCAAACGGCAGCATCTCATGCCAGTCTTTATAGGTCACCACCATCTTTTGCACAATCTTCTTTATGTTCTTGTTGGTCGCTTCCACTGCGCCATTCATCTTAGGTATGTATGGAGAAGAGTTGTAATGCTTGATTTTGAACTACATGCAGAGTTCAGTGATCATAGCATTATTGAAGTTGGTACCGTTGTTAGTGATAATCCTTTCAGGGATGTCATACCGACAAATGAGGTTATGCTTGATAAACTGGGCTATAACATTCTTGGTAACTGAGGTGAATGAAGATGCTTCAACCCATTTGGTGAAGTAGTCAATGGCGACGAGGATGAAATAATTTCCATTAGAGGCGATGGGCTTGATTTTCCCGATCATGTCAATGCCCCATATTTCAAATAGCCAAGGAGAAGTCATGACATTCAAAGGAACTGGAGGCACGTGAACCTTATCAAAATTTGGAACTTATGACAAGTTCTCGAGTGGTGGTGACAATCAGTTTTCATAGTCGACCAATAGTAACCAGCTCTCAAAATATTCTTGGCCATAGTATGTCCACTAGAGTGAGTACCAAAGATGCCTTCATGCATGTCTTCCATGATCTTCTATGTTTCCTTCTTGTCCATACAGCGAAGCAGAGTTGAATCGTGGTAGCGCTTGTATAAAATCTCATTGCTTAGGAAAAACTTGGCTGAGAACCTTCACGGGAATTTCTTGTCGTTTATTGAAGCTCCCTTAGGATATTCTTGTGCTTCCAGATACCTCTTCATCTCATAGAACTAAGTCTTCTCCTCATCAGTGTCAATCTCACAACAGTGTGTCGGTTCATTAAATATTTCGATAGTAATTCTGGGAGCTTCGTTGTCCCAATTGACCTTGAACATAGATGACATAGTTGCTAAGGCATCCGCCAACTAATTTTCTTCTCTTGGGATATGCTCAAATGTGACCTCTTTAAAGTACGGGACCATGGTTAGCACAAGCTCTTTGTAAGGGATCAAATTTGGATGTTTCGTATCCCACTCTCCTTTAACTTGACTGATGACAAAAGCTGAGTCTCCATATACACTTAAGAATTTGATTCTTAGGTCAATAGAAGCTTTAAGACCCAAGATGCACGCCTCATACTCAACCATGTTATTGGTACAGTCAAAGAAGAGTCTGGAAATGAAATGTGTATGGAAACCTTTGGGAGAAATAATCACATTGCTAATTCCGTTACCCAATGCATTGGAAGATCCATCAAAAACCATATTCCATCGGATCCTTGTTCAGGTCCTTCATACGGTCCAGGCTTTTCACAGTCGGTTATTAGCATGATATTATCTTCTGAGAATTCGAAGTTCATGGATTGGTAGTCATCAACAGCTTGATGGGCCAAATGATCCGCCAATACACTACCTTTTATTGCATTTTGTGTAGTGTATTGGATGTCATATTCGGTCAAAATCATTTGCCATCTGGCTATTTTTCTGGAGAGTTCTGGATTCTCGAAGATGTACTTGATGGGGTCCATCTTAGAGATCAAAAGAGTAGTATGAGTCAACATATATTGTCTTAGTCGGAGATCTTCCCATACCAAAGCGCAACAAGTTTTCTCGAGCAGTGAATATCTTGTTTCACAGTCGGTAAACTTTTTCTAAGGTAGTATATTGCATGCTCTTTTTGACCAGACTCGTCATGTTGGCCCAGCACACACCCCATTGAATTCTCTAATACAGTCAAGTACATAATCAGAGGTCTTCCTTCAACTGGAGGCATTAGGATTGGAGCTTCTTGTAAGTACTCCTTGATCTTGTCGAAAGCTGCTTGGTAGTCGTCATTCCATATGACTACTTGATCTTTCTTCAACAGTTTGAAGATTGGCTCACAAGTAGTACTTAAGTGGGAGATGAATCGAGCAATATAGTTGAGTCGACCTAAGAAGCCCCTGATTTCCTTCTCAGTACAGGGAGCTAGCATATCTTGTATGACTTTGACTTTTGCAGGGTCTACTTCAATACCTTTTCCACTGACAACGAAACCTAGGAGTTTTCCAAATCTCACCCCGTAAGTGAATTTGTTGGGATTCAACCTCAACTTGTATATCTTCAACCTTTCAAATAGCTTGTGCAAATGATCAAGGTGTTCTTCCTCAGTCTGTGATCTTGCAATCATGTCATCGACATAGACTTCTATCTCATGATGAATCATATCATGAAATAGATCTACCATAACCCGTTGATAAATTGCGCCTGCATTCTTTAGCCCAAACAACATGACCTTATATCAGAAGGTGCACCACTGTGTAACAAAAGTGGTTTCTCCATGTCTTCAGGCGCCATTTTTATTTGGTTGTAACCCGAGAGTCAATCCATGAAGGAAAACACTTATGTTGAGCAGTATTGTCAACCAAGACATTGATATGTGGTAGAGGAAAGTCATTTTTGGGGCTTGCCCTATTTAAATCCCTATAGTCTACACACATACGGACCTTTCCATCTTTCTTCAGCACTGGAACAACATTTGCAACCCATTAGGGATATGATGTTACTTGCAGTAAACCTGCATTGAACTATTTCATTACCTCAGCTTTGATCTTCTCATACATATCTGGCCACATGCGACGAACCTTTTGTTTGATCGAAGGACAACCCTCTTTCATCGGCAGACGATGAACTACAATATCAGTATCAAGCCCCGGCATATCTTCATATGACCAAGCGAACACCTCCACATAGTTGTGCAACATCTCGACCAATCTTCTCTTGACACTGTCTCCCAGGTTAGCGCCAATATTGACTTCTTTCTTATCTGCCTCAGTGTTGTACCCCAAAATTTTCCCTCTCATTTCATCAACATTTTTTGGAACTCAAGATCAAGCTAGGGTTTGCTCTGCTCAAGACACCTCCTTGCACTGTTGACCTAAATTAGGGTTTGATTTTGCACAGTGATTTTCTGACCTACAATGCCCAAAGTGACTTTCATACTTCATATTGGACTCACAAATTTGTCCATACCAAGTTTCAAGCCTTGATCCAAATTTTTGCCCAGTCAATTAGACAGTTGACCTAGAAATCAGTTGTATTGGGGAAAAAGTCAATTGTGGCCAATTGACAGTCAAACCTCATGAAATTTGATTCACATAAATATTATGAACTCATATGAACCATCTGATCAAGTTTGGATCACAATTCCACAAGAAATTTGATCACATCATCAAAAGGGCAAAATAGTCATTTTTAGGGTTTTGACTGTACAAAGGCAATTTTTGACTGTTTGACCTAACTAATGGCAAATCAAGCTCAACAATGGACTAAAGGAATCAATGACATTGTCTTGACCCATTCAACAGGTTCAAAAGATCTCAAGTGCATAGGATTGACAGATGAATTTTTCAGTCAACTGATCAAAATTTGACTGTACACTAAAAAGTCAAACTTTGACTTTTTGGTCAAAATCAAGTTCCAAGGGTCATTTTTCTTCAAGACATGCCAAATTATGAAACTTGTTCATCAAGAAACCCAAAAATGCAAAATAGGGTTTAAAATGGAAAATTTTCATAACTTAGAAAATTTTCTAAGTTATGAAATTTTCTTTTTTTTTCCTAACTTTGTCCCATTTTTTCACCAAGATGAAAATGGATTCAAACAAAACTTGTAACATGAAAGTTGTAGTCCATCACAAAGTATACAAATTTTATTCACAAAGTTTTCTCAAAAGAGGCTTGTATCTCAAGTTATGATTTTTGGAACAAGGGTACCTAAAACTTTTAACTTAGAGAAATTTTGCCCTAGTTTAGGCAGGATTTTGACCCATCTTCTTGGCCATTTTTCACATAGTTCCACTTGGAGTTTCAAGTGGCATTTCAACTATGGATTATAGTACATGTTGCAAGCTTTCCAAATTGTCCAAGAACTCCTCAAACACCTTTGTGGTTAGGGAGAATCGAATGCTTGAAGTTGGCAAAAACTCACTTTGATCCATGGCCAATACATGTTCATACAACTTGCATTTTCAAATCAGTATGCTTTGTACTAGCTTGCAGGCCTCTAAACCATTTTACACTCCTTAATTGAATGCAAATCCACTGAGCTAAGGCATTATCTTGTTTATTTGGACATTACATGCAAAACTAATCCCTATTTAGAAAAAGGTATAATGCCATTTTTGTAAAGTTACACTTTATGTCAAACTAAGATCTTTGAGGCATGGGGCCATATCTCTGAGGAAAGATCAAATCCACAAATTGCAAGTATCAAGGGCAAAAGATGCAGCATACAAGATATGTATTACAGGCCTGCATTGACAAGTTATACATTCTTGCTTCACAAAGAAGAAATTGCCCAAAATCCTTCCAACTTGAAAACCAATCATTGTTAGCTAAAACAAAGATCACAAACACATTTCACACAACCCTTTGAGTCAGAAGCACAAGCCTTTCACCCCTAAAGCACTCTCATACCCAAAATCACAATTTTTCTGCAAAACAGGGCAAGCCCTGCAGAACCACCCCCATCTCCACTTTCCCTCGTGTGTTTTGCCTCAAACTTGTTCCAATACCTTCCACTCAACTCACCTGAACTATCCCAGACCTCCATTGCTAGCTGTAACACCATTAACACACATTGCCATTTTTGTTTCAAAGCATTGCAGGTTGAGTTCTGTAGCATGATTCAAGCTGTTTCAAAACAAACTAAGCATTGGGAAAGCTTCATTGGACATCAGGCAAGCTCAAAAGAACCTCAAGCACCCTTGGAAGTTGCTGCATTGTCCAGCTCGAAGTCAACTGAAACAGGTATTTCATGAACTTCTATCTCTCTATTTAGGAATAGTTAGACTTAGGTTTGTGAATGAAAGATGTTGTACTCATAGCCCTGAAACCATACATGTGTTTAGCTTTCATTTATCTTAATCGTGCTAGGAGAATTTTGTTCATGAACTTTCTGAAAAAACTAGGTTAAGATTTAGGGCCAGAGAAACTCTCTCTGGTCTTTGAGAGTTAGCTTAAGTTTTTATATGGTTGGATTCGTTGCTTGATGCTCTACAAGTTTCATGTTATGAGTTTTGTCAAAAAGTCAAGGAATCAGGAGATAGCAGTTGATGTACAGAGCGCGCGTTTTTTGTGAACTGAGGAAGAAGATGAAGTTACTTGGGCTGGGCCTGTTTGCTTTTGCTTCTCACACACACATTTTCAGTTTACACCCCCCTGGCCCATTTATTTGTATATTTGTCATTTTGATATTTTTATTTTTTATTCTGACTTTATTATTTTATGTCCAAATATAAAAAATGCCAAAAAATTATTTTTATATTTTTAATATTTATTTGGCATTTATTTTCATTATTTCTAGTATTAATATGTTAAATACTTTATATTTATTTTTGTTTATATGTATAAATAATGTAAAAAATACTTTTATTTTTATTTATTATTTTTATACACACTTGAAAATATTTCCTTAAAATATATACATTTTTTTAATAATTAATTTTTGTTTTTTATACACTTCATATATTTAATATATATATATTAATACACATATATACTATTATATTAAATAATTAGAACAAAAAATACAAAAAATAATACATTTTTATTTTTATTAATATGTTTTACTAAAAATACCATTTTTTTAATATACTTATATTTTTGTATAAATTAATACATTATTGTATATAAATAATAAATAATACCATTTATTTTAAAAAATAGGGTTTTGCCCTAAAGAATAAAATAATTAAAATTGACTTTGTTTTTATTATTTACACTTCATATTTAAAAATACTTTTACATATATAAAAATCCTTTTTGCATAACACATTTTATTTAACACTTATTTATTGTATTTATTTATTGTACATATTCTATCTTGTACATTCAATTTGGTTGTAATAATTTAGGATTTAATTTCTTGTAAAATAATCCCCAATTCAAATTTGTACCCCCTCCCTATATCATGTTGTAATAGTGTAGAATTTAAATTCTCGCACCTTTAGATGCTTTTAATTATGCCATGATTAGACCTAGGGTTTGTATGCAAAATAAAATCAACAATTAGCTTGACCTAATCCAAAGATAACAATGCATGAAAAACAAACACAATGCACACTTGCACCCCTAGGGTTTCAATCCACTTGTTGCCTTCAAAAATGGGCCATGGTATGCATGTCAAGTACTTTGGCAAAACAAAAACAAAACAAAAGATCATAGTCCCTCGATGACGCTATCTGAGTTGCCTAAACAAAATGATCAAGTCCCTCAAGAAAATTCCCAAAAATACTTGACACCATTGTTATAATGGTCTATAGGATGACCCGCGCCTGTCCCGTTTAACATCCTAACACAAGGTTGTTCACCAAATACAATGGTGAAACAACACTGTTAAAAGGGTTTAAAACATAAGAAAGATCTTTGAGTTAAAATAGGGTAGACAACTCTTAGTTACATGATCAAAACTTACAAAAACATCCTTGCTATCTTCAAAATACACTTCACAACACAAATTTCAAAACCCTACTTTCAAACATTGAAAACTTTTCAAAAGACAAAAACACCTTTGTATACATTCAAAACAAGAATCATTACAAAGGTTACCACAACGATGGTCTCTTTTCAAAACATCTTTCAAAAACACACACAAAGCACCATTTCAAACAATTGAAGAGCACCATTTCAAACAATTGAAAAGCAAAGCAAGTGATCTAAGCAAGTAACTAAGAGCCCATGGATAACCATGGATAGAAAGGGTGCTAATACCTTCCCTTTCTATAATCTACTCCCCGAACTCAAGAAAACATCTCAAAGGTCTTTCCTGTGCTTTTTGACCTTTCCTTAGGATAAAATAAAAAGTCGGTGGCGACTCTTGCTAAACTGAAACATTTGCGAACACAAACGCAAAATCCCAAGTCAGTTCTCCCACCGTATCACAGAACTGGCGACTCTGCTGGGAAAATTTCTAAAAGTGGAGTAACCTTAGGGCCTAGATCACCCTTTGCATGATTATTGTTTGCTTTGATTGCTTTACATTTGGTTCTCTAGTTTGGGTTTGAAATCCTCCACCCGGATTTGGGAAACATTCATAGGTAAATAGCAATACCTTGTGGAAACTGTGCGGGGTATACCGACACGGTTGAAGCAATACCTATATTAGTGCGACATATTTGTGAGTACCGGTAGCCTTTGAGTCAATCAAAGAGAATACGGGGCCGCTGAGTGATGTCATGAAGCACTAATGAACTCTTAGAACCTTACTTGACCATCTTGGCCTTTTATTAGGGGTAGTGAGATGACCGGCTTTGGTGCAGTCCGAAGTTGGTAGATACTCGATACTACACTCATTGAGGGTTGTTTTCTTGGAATATTTTGGTCGCTAGTTAAGTGGCTAAACCAAAACAATGAACATAGAAAACAATCCAGTGATATTGAGCTCCTTAGAACCCGGTTACTATTTATAGGACAGGTTTGAGCCAACTAAACTCAAGAGGGTACTTACCTATGGAACCTCATGCAAGCCTAAAACTAGGGCTTTGTGTGATTTGCTTGTACATATGTTTGTGCATACATCATGAACATCATAAAGCATCATATGCATCATATGCATCCACTAACTATTTCAAGGGTTTAGATCTTCATCTTTGTTCTTGTTTTGTAGTTCATGGAATCTCTTCGCAGGAAAACAACTCAAGTCAACCTTGTGAGAATCCCTCCTCAACTCAAGGAGTTTACTTCTAGGATTCCAGAGAATTCTCTCTTCAGTGAAAGACATGGTAGACTCCTCAACTTGGTCAACACCAACATTGAAGAAGACTTGGTGAAGGTCCTCTTCCAATTCTTTGACCCCCTACACCACTGTTTCACATTCCCTGATTCCCAGTTGGTGCCTACTTTGGAAGAATTTTCTCAACTCCTGAGAATTCCTATTCTTCATCAACTACCCTACAACGGTACGGAAAGAGAACCAAAGCCTGAAGATGTTGCTCAAGCATTACACTTGCAACCATCTGACATCAAGGGGCACTGGGAAACCAGAAGTGGTGTCAAGGGTTTCTTGGTAAAGTTTCTGTTTGAGAAGGCACAAGATTGATGGAATTCTCTTGATCTACAGGCCTTTGAAGAGATTGTGGCACTCCTTATCTATGGGTTTGTCTTATTCCCAAACCCTGATCAGCTTATAGATGTGAATGCTGTCAAGATTTTCATATCCAGGAATCATATACCCATATTGCTTGGTGACATCCTACACTCATTTTACACACGAACAATGAGGAAAAAAGTTGTTCTCATGTTCTATACTCCTCTCCTAGCAAGGTGGTTTATTTCTCACCTTCCACAATCAGTTATGAAGAATGAGCAGGGTTTAAGGTGGTCACAATGAATGATGACCCTCACACATTCTGATGTACATTGGTGTTCTCGGTCCAGATAAAATGTCATCATCATTGATCGTTGTGGGGAATTTCCTAATGTCCCACTACTTGGCATTAGGGGAGGCATCACTTACAACCCCTGTCTAGCTTTGAGACAGTTTGGATATGCTCGGAGGGATGACCCTCATGACATGCTGATTCCTGACCTAGTTTTTGACTTCGACAACGATGCGCAAGGACTTCGACAAAGGTTCATCAGAGCTTGGAGGATGCCCAACAAGGTAGATAGTAAGACATTGGGGCACAAGAATTCCATCCCTCTTGAGCCTTATCTCAAGTGGGTACGAACCCGCGCCCAGAATCTTATGATGCCATACCCTCACATTCTCCCCTTTATCAAAGATCCTGTTACGAAAGAAGAGGTTCCATACACCATCCTACATCCTGACATGCCAACATCATGGGAAGAAATGCAAAAGAGTTGGATCCAACTCAAGGAAGAACGAAATACTTTCGAAGCCAGCTTCTATGCCAGTGAGAAGAAGGTTTTGGAGCTTACCCGTCGACTTTATGAGGAGGAAACTCTTAACACTTACATCGCACCAAAGAGGATGCGCAATGTCTTTTTACATTAAGAATTTTGTAATATTTTGCCCATGGGGCACTTATATACTAACAATTTCTTCTTAATATGGTGTGCGTTCTTTTTGTTTGCAACAAATTCGAATTTCTAAATCCTTGAATGCATTACATAAATAACATACCATTCATCATATGCATAAACAGGTCTTCACACCAGGTTTCCTTATCTTTCTGCTGTTTATTTCAGCAAGATGGATTTGGAGCAAATGGTAAAGGATCTGCAGGCACAAAATTCACAATTCTAGCAACTCCTCATGACCTTGGCAAAGGGTCAAGAGGACCTCAAAGCTCTGTTGGAGAAGAATAAAGAGAAAAAGAAAAAGAGACCTGGAGTAGCCACTTTGGGAAGGAGATTTGAGCATCAGGCTAGGAGAGTTCTTGAGTTCCCCTCAACGTCTGACGAAGGGGCCGATAAAGGGAAAGGGACTACTATACCTTCTGAATCTGAGGTTGAAGAGGAGGAAGAGGAAGAAGACGAAGACTACTCTGAACAACAGTATCCACCAGCGGATGATAAATATAAGAATCTTGAGGATATACTGGAAGCCATGGAGTTGTAGAGGATACCCGATTTGGATTTTGAAGAACTAGGACTGGTATCTAGGATTGTTATCCCTCCTAAGTTCAAGGTGCCAACATTTTCCAAGTACGACGGTCTGTCTTGCCCAAAGATGCACCTGAGATCGTATGTCAGAAAAATCCAACCCCACTCATCTGATAAAGACCTCTGGGTACACTTTTTCCAAGACAGTTTGTCTGGCACACAGTTGGATTGGTTCTATCAGCTCGAGAGATCAGAGGTTCACAATTGGGAAGACTTAGCAGTTGCTTTTTATCGTCAGTATCAGTACAATGCTGATTTGGCGCCCACTCGTACTCAGTTACAAAGTATGGGGATGGCTTCCAATGAAGGGTTTAAAGAGTATGCCCAGAAGTGGCATGATCTGGCTGGAAGGGTACAGCCGCCGTTGTCAGATAGGGAGTTAGTTGACATGTTTCTGGGGACCCTGTCTGGCCCCTTCTTCAATCATCTAATCGGGAGTTCTTCCGCGGGATTTACTGAACTAATTTTGACTGGCAAAAGGGTCGAGGCCGGTATTAAAAGTGGAAAGATTCAAAAGGATGCTTCTGCATCCACAACTGTTAAGAAACCTTTCCCGGCTAAGAAGGAAGCCTCTGCTGTGTATTCTCAGAAGGGTCAGGGAAGAATCGAGCGCCGGCCGACTGTAGGGGCGGTGATGATTCAAAATTCTTCAAATGATCAACCTCGTAACAATCAGTCGAGACCTAATCAACAACGGGTAGAAAGGCCACAACGGCAGTTCACCCGCATCAACATGACGCCAGCTCAGGTACTCCCCCACTTGTTGAAGTTGAATATTACCAATTTAAAGGAAGCGCCAAAAAATCCTAATACCTCCTCTCCATATTACCACTCCAATGCCAAATGTGCTTACCATTCCGACAGTGTTGGGCACGATACCAATAATTGCTGGGCGCTTAAGAACAAAATCCAGGACTTGATTGATGCCAAAGAAGTAGAATTCGATGCGCCTGAGAAGCCCAATGTGATTTCTGCTCTGATGCCCAAGCACGGTAATAATGTTCATGCTGTTATGGAGGACCTTCATGTTACTGATGTTGTTGACCTGTTGACGCCGTTACTTGTGATTAAAGAAAATTTGATGAGAGTCGAGATCTTTCCTGGTTGTGGTAAAGACTTCTATTTTTGTTTGAACATACGAGGTGATTGCCCAATGTTGAAGTCAGGTGTCCAACGCCTGATGGATACCCAAGAGATACTTTTCCAGAAAACCCTTGTTAATACCTTCAATCCTGTTACTCCTGATACTTTTGCTACTTCAACCAACGATATCGCAATCATAACCATTTCCGACAATCCTCCCAAGGCTTGCAAAAGGTCTGTCAGGATTACACCCAACTCTGAATGTGTACCTTTAAAGATCACCATGCCGAGACCTGTCCCATACCAATCAAGCAAAATGATACCATGGAACTATGGAGGAGAAATCTTCTATCATGGTATCAAGAAAATTGAGGCAGTCCAAGAAAATTCTGAAGAAGAAAACCCTGATATAGGGAACATTGCGGGAACAAGCAAGATAACCCGCAGTGGTCGGATCTTTTCACCGGAGATTGCCCCCCCCCCCCCCCCCCTCGAGCAGTTTTCGAACCCTTGAAAGCTTCTGTACCTGTTGGACCATCTGTGCAAGGCCCAATGACTGAAGAATTGGATACTCCTGAAGTAAGACCATCTGCTGATACTACCAACAAGGGTAAGGGGATACTAGAAGTGCCTGTCAGGACGAAGGCTCATGTTGTGGTTATCCCCGAAACCACTCAGAAAGAAATGGATGAAATCTTGAAAATAATCAGAAAAAGTGACTACGACATTGTGGAACAGTTATGGCAGACTCCTTCTAAAATTTAAATGTTGGCTCTTCTGCTCTGTTCTGAGGCCCATGCTAAGGCCCTAATCAAATTCTTTAAGGCGGAACATGTTCCCCAAGAGACTTCGGCTGACCAATTTCAGGAATGTGTGGCCAGTCTTACTGCTAACAATGGCCTTGGCTTTTCCGATACTGACTTGACTCCCAAAGGAAAGAAACACAATGACGCGCTACACGTCTCAGTTGAATGCAGGGGAACCACTCTCGCCCATGTCTTAGTTGATACCGGTTCTTCCTTAAATGTGCTGCTGAAGAAAGCCTTAGACCATTTGGACTGCGAAGGATTGACCCTCAAACCCAGCAATATCGTTGTTAGGGCTTTTGATGGTTCAAAAAGAATGGTCCATGGGGAGGTTGATATTCCTATCAAAGTAGGCATAGAGGTTTTCAACTCCACCTTTTATGTGATGGACATCCGTCCTTCATATTCGTGTTTGTTAGGAAGACCGTGGATCCATTATGCCGGGGCAGTTACCTCCTCTTTGCACTAAATGTTGAAATATCCTGTTAAGGGTAAGATTATAACAATGCACGGCGAGGAAGAGTACATGATTAGTCATCTCAATTCCTTCCGTTGTGTGGAGTTGGATGGCGAGTTCATCGAAACACCTTTTCAACATTTCGAGGAAGTCTCTCCTGAAGTAGCAGTTGCGAAGACAATGGTTGAAGTGCCTACTGTTCCCAAGCATGTATCTAGAATGGCATCTCTCAAGGACGCAAAGGTTGTGGTTAAAGAAGGGAAGAGTACAGTATGGGGGCAATTGCCTGATTTTCCCCATAAGATAGACAAGTTTGGTTTAGGGTTCACTGCTGCAGGACAAAAGGCTATGCGACGCTCCAAGGCTGGAGGGCGAACCGTCAAGATCTCACACCATGGAATCAATGTTGTATACGATGAGGATGAAGAGATCCACTTTGAAGATTGGATCTTTCCGACCGTCGAAGGGGGTTTGAGCAACTGGGAAGCAAAGGATTTTGTTCCCATCACCTTTATCAACCAGTAATTTTATCTTTGAACAATTTCCCATTTATGGTCTGTAATAATTAAAACAATTCGCACACTATTTTCACCTCATGCCTTGCCCGGGGCATGTAGGTCCATTTGTAAGGGCTTGATTTTCTTCATAATCATATGCCATGTTTTAATGAATTATTGGACGTTTTTCATCTATAAACTGTTGTGATCATTTTCTTTCCTTTTGCATTTTTGTTTGTTTAAGGATGGCTATCCCTTACACACACCCACACTCACAAATGCAGGTACCCATCCACTCCGGATTCCATGGGTGACTATTCTGCTTTCGCCTTCGATAACTCTGAAGATTTGGTCAATCATGCTGAGTACGAAGTTGACGAAGACTGTGAAGTGCCGGGAGAATTAGCCAGACTTCTACAACAAGAAGAGAGGGCCATTTTGCCTCACGAAGAGTTGCTAGAAACCATCAACTTAGGGACAGAGGAAGACAAGAAAGAAGTAAAAGTGGGTGCCAACCTGGAACCAAGTGTCAAGGAGCATTTAGTGAAGTTGTTGAACAAATATGTTGAAATCTTTGCCTGGTTTTATGAAGACATGCCAGGGTTGGACACAGATATCGTGGTTCACCGTCTCCCTACAAGATAAGATTGTCCACCAATCAACCAAAAGGCCCGCCGAATGAGGCCTGACATGTCTGAGAAGATTAAAGCTGAGGTAATGAAGCAATTCAACGCTGGCTTTCTGGTTGTTACTTCCTATCCATAATGGGTTGCTAACATTGTGCCCGTGCCTAAGAAGGACGACAAAGTCAGAATGTGTGTGGACTATCGGGATTTAAACAGGGCTAGCCCCAAAGATGATTTTCCACTGCCACATATCGACATCTTGGTTGACAACACAGCTCAGCACAAGGTATTTTCCTTCATGGACGGATTCCCGGGATACAACCAGATCAAAATGGCCCCCAAGGACATGGAGAAAACTACTTTTGTCACGCAATGGGGTACCTTCTGCTACAAAGTGATGCCATTCGGACTGAAGAATGCAGGGGCAACCTATCAACGCGCCATGGTAGCTTTGTTTCATGATATGATACATCATGAGATCGAAGTTTACGTAGACGACATGATATCTCAATCACAGACAGAAGAAGAACACCTTGATCATTTGCATAAGCTGTTTTCCAGGTTGAAGGAGTATAAGCTCAGACTGAACCCAAGCAAGTGTACTTTTGGGGTTAGGTCTGGTAAACTTTTGGGATTTATTGTTAGCAACAAAGGCATTGAGGTTGATCCAGCTAAAGTGAAGGCTATACAAGAAATGCCTGCCCCCCGTAATGAAAAGGAGGTTAGAGGATTCTTGGGACGCTTAAACTATATCTCCAGGTTCATCTCTCACCTGACATCTACCTGTGAGCCAATCTTCAAGATGTTGAAGAAAGATTAGGTAGTTGAATGGAACAATGATTGTCAAGTTGCTTTTGACAAGATCAAGGAGTATTTACTAGAACCTCCTATTTTGATGCCACCCGTCGAAGGAAGGCTGTTAATCATGTATCTGACTGTTTTGGATAACTCAATGGGGTGCGTGTTGGGCCAACATGACGAGTCTGGCCGAAAAGAGCATGCCTTTTATTACTTTAGCAAAAAGTTTACCGATTGTGAGACTCGCTACTCACTGCTCGAGAAAACTTGTTGCGCTTTGGTATGGGCTGCTCACCGGCTGAGACAATATATGTTGACTCATACCACTTTGCTGATTTCCAAGATGGATCCGATCAAGTATATCTTCGAGAAGCCTGCTTTATCTGGAAGAATTGCTAGATGGCAAATGATCCTGACTGAGTATGATATCCAGTATACTACCCAAAAAGCTATAAAGGGGAGTGTACTAGCTGACCATCTAGCTCATCAAGCCGTTGAAGATTACCAATCTATGAGATTCGAATTCCCGAACGAGGACATCATGACTTTGGACAACATTGAGGGAAACAAACCGTATAACGGACCTGAACAAGGATCCCGATGGACCCTATACTTTGATGGTGCTTCAAATGCACTTGGCAACGGTATCGGTGTGGTACTCATTTCTCCGGAAGGTTGCCATACACCCTTCACTACCCGACTTTGCTTCAGCTGTACCAACAACATGGCTGAATATGAAGCTTGCATCTTTGGTCTCAAGGCTGCTATAGACTTGGGAATCAAATCTTTGGTCGTATTTGGGGACTCGGCTTTGGTTATCAGTCAAGTCAAAGGAGAGTGGGACACTAAACATCCTAATCTTATCCCATACAAAGAGCATGTCTTAACATTGTTGCCTCATTTCGAGCAGATTACCTTCGAGCATTTCCCGCGAGAAGAAAATCAGCTGGCAGATGCCCTGGCTATAATGTCCTCCATGTTTAAACTCAACTGGGATAGCGAGGCTCCCCAAATTACCATCGAGCGAATGGACAAACCTGCGCACTGTCATGAGATTAATACCGAAGAAGTAGTGGAACAACCATGGTTTCATGAAATCAAAAGGTATCTCCACACTAGAGAATACCCTGAAGGAGCTTCCGTCAATGACAAAAAGTTCTTAAGGAGATTTGCTGCCAAGTTCTTCCTAAGCAATGGCATTCCTTATAAGTGCAGCCATGATTGTGTTTTACTTCGTTGTGTGGACAAAGCTGAGCGGACATATGATGGCTAAGAAGATTCTAAGGGCAGGCTACTTGAGCGGACATATGATGGCACATTTGGCACCCACTTGAGCGGACATATGATGGCTAAGAAGATTCTAAGGGCATGCTACTACTGGTCTACCATGGACACAGTGGCACATTTGGCACCCACTTGAGCGGACATATGATGGCTAAGAAGATTCTAAGGGCAGGCTACTACTGGTCTACCATGGAAACTGATTGTTATCAACATTCCTGTACTTGTCACAAATGCCAAGTCTATGTCGACAAGGTACATATTCCTCTTGTTCCTCTCAACATTCTGACAGCTCCTTGGCCATTCGCAATGTGGGGCATTGACATGATTGGAGAGATCAAGCCTACGACATCCAATGGACATTGCTTCATCTTGTTCGCTATTGATTATTTTACCAAATGGGTCGAGGCAGCTTCCTATACCTCAGTTACAAAGAATGTGGTTGCCCGCTTTATCAAGCAGAACCTCATATGCCGGTACGGTTTCCCCGATAGGATCATCACAGACAACATATGAATTTGAACAACACTATGATCACCGCTCGGTGCGAACAATTCAAGATTTATCATCACAATTCATCTCCCTATCGGCCGAAGATGAACGGTGCTGTTGAAGCCGCGAACAAAAATATCAAAAAGATCATTCAAAAGATGACAGTCACCTACAAGGACTGGCATGAGATGTTACCATTTGCTCTGCATGGATATTGTACCATGACACGTACTTCAACAGGGGCAACCCCATTTTCTTTGGTGTATGGCATGGAAGCTGTTTTGCCTATGGAAGTTCAGATTCCTTCTTTGAGGATTATGAAGGATGCCGGTTTGACTGAAGACGATTGGATTTAGACACGGCTTAACCAACTTAATTTGATCAACGAGAAGCGACTTACTGCTGTTTGTCATGGTCAGACATATCAAAACGGATGATCAAGGATTTAAACAAGAAAGTCAGACGTCAAGTATATCAAGTCGGAGATCTTGTAATCAAGCGGATCATCTTACCGCAAAGTGATCCCAGGGGCAAGTGGACTCCTACTTACGAAGGACCATTTGTGATCAAGAGCATCTTTTCTGGTGGGGCAATGATTCTTACCACCATGGACAACGACGACTTGCCGCACCCTGCGAATGCAGACATAGTCAAAAGATACTACGCATAAAACGACCCGGCAAGTTGAAAACCCGAAAGGGCGACTTGGGAAAAAATGGGCATCCCGGTGAATCAAAAACCCGAAAGGGCGGTTCAGGTAAAAATTATGGATAAAACAAAAAAAATTTGTACACCCGGCAAGTTGAAAATCCGAAAGGGCGACTTGGGAAAAAAAGGGTTTCCCGGTGGATCGAAAACCCGAAAGGGCGGTCCAGGCAAAAGTTAGGGAATTAAAAGCGTATGACTATGTCTCGTCGGATCACTTTAAGAATAATCTCTTCACCAACAAGCTCCAAGCTTCTGATCAATCTAGTCATCGGGGGACAAAGCAACAAATGGACAAGATATTCAGAGTTATGAAGGCTATAGCAGAATGGGAATCCCATGGAATTGTTACACATAGCCATCTTTCTTTTGTATAAAAATTTTCAATTTTTACGACAACATTCTCTTACTAGGATGTATGTCTCCTTTGTACAAAGATACTCACAAAAGTTAAATACAAATATACTTCAAAGTGCAGAAATTTGCTTATCTTTCTTTTCTTTTTACACTTGTGTTTTTATTTGAAAACGTCCAATGTTTTTTTAAATAGGCATATGCATTTTGAATATAATCACGGCTTACAAATAGAACGAAATTGAAAAAGGATAATTACTGACAGATTGAAGGTGTAGGAAGATATCTTTATGCCATTTCAGAGGAAATCCCCTACGATACATCATTCAGATCCTCAACAAAGCTAAAATTTGGAGTAAATCTCCCCAGCGGAGTTAAGCTTCAAGATCCTCAGTGGAGCCAGTGCATTCCAAAAAACTTGATTCCCCAGCTGAGTTAAGTTTCAAAATTCTCATCAGAGTTAAACTTCAAGATCCCCAGTGGAGCCCGAAAACCCTGAAAATCCTATCCCCAGCAGAGCCAGAATAGTGAACATTTCCCCCACAGAGTTATCTCCCAGCAAGATCGAAGATTCTCGGTCTCATTTCTCCAAGCAGAAACCTCCTAGGTTTTAACTCCCCAGTAGAGATTTTTAGATTTTTCCCTACATCCCAGGAGAGTCATGAAGGATTCTCATTCCCCGCAGAAGTTGTCAAAGACCTTGTTAATCCCCGCAAATCGCCGAGGATTTTCAATCTCCAGCAGTGGCCCCAGGATTTCTCATTCTCAACAGTCAGAGATCTTTAACCCCCAAGCAGTCAGCAAGCATTTCTCATCTTTGATAATCAAAGATTTTTGGAATCCCCAACATCGGTCAAAGATTTACTTTCCCCGACAGCAGTCAAAGATTTCATTACCTCCAGTTTGTCAAAGATTTATTTTCCACAGCAAGACAGTTACTCAGCTTACATGCACATCCCTTACATCCACATAACATAAACATTAATTCATTGCATCATACATATCATGCAACATAACTTTGTGTTTTAGCTAACATTTTACCCTTTTCAGGATAAGATTAAAAGGCTATCATTAACAATTATTCAGATACAGTATAGATACACCCCAGACACGGCGGTCATTCTATTACTCATTCACAGTTTCAAGTCAAAATACAGTACAGATACACCCCAGACACGGCGGTCATTCTACTACTCATTCAGACTTCAGCAATCCGATACATACTAGATATGCTCCAGACACGGCGGCCATTCTATCTCTCATTAAAATTCAACTATCAACTTCAAGTTCAGATATGCTCCAAACACGGATGCCATTCTAACCTTTACACCAGCAGTTTGATTATCCCCAGTGCAGTCGCCACGGAAGTCATCCTATCACTTATTCAGATCCCAGTTAAAGTCTCAGATACACTCCAGACACGGAAGTCATTCTGCTACTCATACAAATCTCAATTTCAGATACAGTCCAGATACGCTCCAGACACGGTTGCCACTCTGTCACTCATTCGGAATTTATACCCAGCCCAGAGATGCTCCATACACTGATGTTTCTCTGTCGCCCATTAGGAATTCAGATACAATACAGATACACTCCAGACACGGCAGTCATTCTGATATTCATTCAAAGTTCAAATACAGTTACAACTCAGATATGCTCCAGACACGGATGCCATTCTTTCGCTCATACATACTCAGTCTCCAAATATAGTTCAAATGCATTCCAGACACGGATACCATTTTTAATGCTCATTCTTCTGACCTACCACATTGTAATTCAACAAACATTCTTGGATGGCATCTTTAAGCCCATCTCCAGCAAGATTCTATCATCTCTAAATGGCATCTTTAAGCCCATTTCCTCAGCTATATTCTAACGAGTGCAAATTTACGGGCACTCTAGTGTCCAATCCTCTTTTACCTTCGAGTCGCGAAAGGCAAACTTGCCAATCTAACTCTTCAGGTTCAAGAAGATTGAACAGGGGCAACTGTTGTACCCCAAAATTTTCCCTCTCATTTCATCAACATTTTTTGGAACTCAAGATCAAGCTAGGGTTTGCTCTGCTCAAGACACCTCCTTGCACTGTTGACCTAAATTAGGGTTTGAGTTTGCACAGTGATGTTCTGACCTACAATGCCCAAAGTGACTTTCATACTTCATATTGGACTCACAAGTTTGTCCATACCAAGTTTTAAGCTTTGATCAAAATTTTTGCCCAGTCAATTGGACAATTGACCTAGAAATCAGCTGTATTGGGGGAAAAGTCAACTGTGCCCAATTGACACTCAAACCTCATGAAATTTGATTCACATCAACATTATGAACTCATATGAACCATTTGATCAATTTTGGATCACAATTCCACAAGAAATTTGATCAGATCATCAAAAGGGCAAAATGGTCATTTTTAGGGTTTTGACTGTACAAAGGCAATTTTTGACTGTTTGACCTAACCAATGGCAAATCAAGCTCAACAATGGACTCAAGGACTCAATGACATTGTCTTGACCCATTCAACAAGTTCAAAAGATCTCAAGTGCATAGGATTGACAGATGAATTTTTCAGTCAACTGATCAAAATTTGACTGTACACTAAAAAGTCAAACTTTGACTTTTTGGTCAAAATCAAGTGCCAAGGGTCATTTTTCATCAAGACATGCCAAATTATGAAACTTGTTCATCAAGAAACCCAAAAATGCAAATTAGGGTTTAAAATGGAAAAAGTTTCATAACTTAGAAATTTTCTAAGTTATGAAATTTTCTTATTTTTTCCTAACTTTGTCCCATTTGTTCACCAAGATGCAAATGGATTCAAACAAAGCTTGCAACATAAAAGTTGTAGTCCATCACAAAGTCTACAACTTTTATTCACAAATTTTTCTCAAAAGACGCTTGTATCTCAAGTTGTGATTTTTGGAACAAGGGTACCTAAAACTTTTAACTTAGAGAAATTTTTCCCTAGTTTAGGCAGGATTTTGACCCATCTTCTTGGCCATTTTTCACATAGTTCAACTTGGAGTTTCAAGTTTCATTTCAAATATGGATTATAGTACATGTTGCAAGCTTTCCAAATTGTCCAAGAACTCATCAAACACCTTTGTGGTTAGGGAGAATCGAATGCTTGAAGTTGGCAAAAACTCACTTTGATCCATGGCCAATACATGTTCATACAACTTGCATTTTCAAATCAGCATGTTTTGTACTATCTTGCAGGCCTCTAAACCATTTTAAACTCCTTAATTGAATGTAAATCCACTGAGCTAAGGCATTATCTTGGTCATTTGGACATTGCATGCAAAACTAATCCCTATTTGGAAAAAGGTATAATGCCATTTTTGTAAAGTTACACATTATGTCAAACCAAGATCTTTGAGGCATGGGGCCATATCTCTGAGGCAAGATCAAATCCATAAATTGCAAGTATCAATGGCAAAAGATGCAGCATACAAGATAGGAATTACAGACCTGCATTGACAAGTTAGACATTCTTGCTTCACAAAGAAGAAATTGTCCAAAATCCTCCCAACTTGAAAACCAGTCATTGTTAGCTAAAACAAAGATCACAAACACATTTCACACAACCCTTTGAGTCAGAAGAACAAGTCTTTCACCCCTAAAGCACTCTCATACCCAAAATCACCATTTTTCTGCAAAACAGGGCAAGCCTTGCAGAACCACCCTCATATCCACTTTCCCTCGTGTGTTTTGCCTCAAACTTTTTCCAATATCTTCCACTCAACTCACCTGAACTATCCCAGACCTCCATTGCTAGCTGTAACACCATTAACACACATTGCCATTTTTGTTTCAAAACATTGCAGGTTGAGTTCTGTAGCACGATTCAAGCTATTTCAAAACAAACTAAGCATTGGGAAAGCTTCATTGGACATCAGGCAAGCTCAAAAGAACCTCAAGCACCCTTGGAAGTTGCTGCATTGTCCAGCTCGAACTCAACTGAAACAGGTATTTCATGAACTTCTATCTCTCTATTTAGGAATAGTTAGACTTAGGTTTGTGAATGAAAGATGTTGTACTCATAGCCCTGAAACCATACATGTGTTTAGTTTTCATTTATCTTAATCGTGCTAGGAGAATTTTGTACATGAACTTTCTGAAAAAACTAGGTTAAGATTTAGGGCCAGAGAAATTCTCTCTGGTCTTTGAGAGTTAGCTTAAGTTTTTTATATGGTTGGATTCGTTGCTTGATGCTCTACAAGTTTCATGTTATGAGTTTTGTCAAAAAGTCAAGGAATCAGGAGATAGCAGTTGATGTACAGAACGCACGTTTTTTGTGAACTGAGGAAGAAGATGAAGTTACTTGGGCTGGGCCTGTTTGCTTTTGCTTCTCACACATACATTTTCAGTTTACACCCCCCTGGCCCATTTATTTGTATATTTGTCATTTTGATATTTTTATTTTTTATTCTGACTTTATTATTTTATGTCCAAATATAAAAAATGCCAAAAAATTATTTTTATATTTTTCATATTTATTTGGCATTTATTTTAATTATTTCTAGTATTAATATGTTAAATACTTTATATTTATTTTTGTTTAAATGTATAAATAATGTAAAAAATACTTTTATTTTTATGTATTATTTTTATACACACTTGAAAATATTTCCTTAAAATATATACATTTTTTTTAATAATTAATTTTTGTTTTTTATACACTTCATATATTTAATATATATATTAATACACATATATACTATTTTATTAAATAATTAGAACAAAAAATACAAAAAATAATACATTTTTATTTTTATTAATATGTTTTACTAAAAATACCATTTTTTTAATATACTTATATTTTTGTATAAATTAATACATTATTGTATATAAATAATAAATAATACCATTTATTTAAAAAAATAGGGTTTTGCCCTAAAGAATAAAATAATTAAAATTGACTTTTTTTATATTATTTACACTTCATATTTAAAAATACTTTTACATATATAAAAATCCTTTTTGCATAACACATTTTATTTAACACTTATTTATTGTATTTATTTATTGTACATATTCTATCTTGTACATTCAATTTGGTTGTAATAATTTAGGATTTAATTTCTTGTAAAATAATTCTCAATTCAAATTTGTACCCCCTCCCTATATCATGTTGTAATAGTGTAGAATTTAAATTCTCGCACATTTAGATGCTTTCAATTATGCCATGATTAGACCTAGGGTTTGTATGCAAAATAAAATCAACAATTAGCTTGACCTAATCTAAAGATAACAATGCATGAAAAACAAACACAATGCACACTTGCACCCCTAGGGTTTCAATCCACTTGTTGCCTTCAAAAATGGGCCATGGTATGCATGTCAAGTACTTTGGAAAAACAAAAACAAAACAAAAGATCATAGGCCCTCGATGACGCTATCTAAGTTGCCTAAACAAAATGATCAAGTCCCTCAAGAAAATTGCCAAAAATACTTGACACCATTGCTATCATGGTCTATACGATGACCCGCGCCTGTCCCGTTTAACATCCTAACACAAGGTTGTTCACCAAATACAATGGTGAAACAACAATGTTAAAAGGGTTAAAAACATAAGAAATATCTTTGAGTTAAAATAGGGTAGACAACTCTTAGTTACTTGATCAAAACTTACAAAAACATCCTTGCTATCTTCAAAATACACTTCACAACACAAATTTCAAAACCCTACTTTCAAACATTGAAAACTTTTCAAAAGACAAAAACACCTTTGTATACATTCAAAACAAGAATCATTACAAAGGTTACCACAACGATGGTCTCTTTTAAAAACATCTTTCAAAAACACACACAAAGCACCATTTCAAACAATTGAAGAGCACCATTTCAAACAATTGAAAAGCAAAGCAAGTGATCTAAGCAAGTAACTAAGAGCCCATGGATAACCATGGATATAAAGGGTGCTAATACCTTCCCTTTCTATAATCTACTCCCCGAACTCAAGAAAACATCTCAAAGGTCTTTCCTGTGCTTTTTGACCTTTCCTTAGGATAAAATAAAAAGTCGGTGGCAACTCTTGCTAAACCGAAACATTTGCGAACATAAACTCAAAATCCCAAGTCAGTTCTCCCACCGTACCATACTCAGTACCCAGGTTTATTACCTCAACTGGTTCTTCGTGCGGTTGAATGACCTTTTCCTCTTGTATCAGGAGTCTGGCGAGTTCCCCAGATATTTCACAATCTTCTTCATCTTTTTCTTTAGCTTGATAGATTAGATTTTCAAAGTCATAAATGGCAATAGCAGAATTGTTGTCAATGAGATCTGGAGTGGATGTGGATCTGCAAATGTGTGTGTGTGCATATAAGGTCACATGGCTATTTGAAAATGCAGTAAAATTAAAGAGAGAGAAAGAGCGCAAAATTTGAATGCAAAATAGTCCAATGTTTTTTTATTAAAATGAGCATATGGAATATGAAAATGACAAACCCTTAACAAATGGACCATTGTGCCCCGGGTAATGCACATGGTTTAAAGTCATTGTTTTAATGGAAATTACAGACAAATTTCTCAAAATAATAAAAATAGGAAATGGCATTTACTCCTGGATGAAGGAGATTGGGATGAAGTCCTTGGTCTGCCAGTTGTCGAGTCCTTCATCAGCAGTTGGATAGATCTAGTCGTCCCAGTCACCACCACTGTTAGAGTCTTCAAGAGCATTAACTTCAAAGTTACTAATCGAAGAGGTGGTTTCCCTGCACGAGCGCGTCGGACCTCTTTTTGAGCTTTGGAAGTGAAGCCCAACCCAAATTTGTCTGACTTGTATGGGATATCAAGAAGTTGTCCCCAAATGGTGAAACCTTCATCTTCAACAACAACACGGGCATCTTTGAGAGAAGCCATCCTTGGTGTATCTTTAGCAGCTTTTGGAGTGTCAGGAGTGGATTTGG
Source organism: Vicia faba (assembly GCA_948472305.1). NCBI lineage: Eukaryota > Viridiplantae > Streptophyta > Magnoliopsida > Fabales > Fabaceae > Vicia > Vicia faba. Next base: position 1,011,218,681 of record OX451738.1, read on the forward strand.
CAACAACAACCATTGGAGAGACCACTTTGAATGCTTGACAAGGGGTCTCAATGAACTCTCCATCCATTTCAACGTACTTGAATGAATTCATATGAATGATCATAAACTCTTCTTCCCCACAGACGGTGATAATTTTCCCTATGACCGGGTACTTCAGCTTTTGGTTTAATATTGAGGTAACCGCACCTACCCCATGTATCCATGGGCGTCCAAGCATGCAAGAATAAGCTGGGCGGATATCCATCACATAGAATGTTGTGTTGAAGACTTGAGACCGAACCTTGATAGGGAGATCAACCTCTCCATGGACCATTCTCTTTGATCCATCAAAAGCTCTCACCACAATGTCACTAGGTTTCAGCAGTAAACCTTCACAGCCCAACCTATCCAGAGCAACTTTTGGTAAGACATTCAGGGAGGACCCAATATCCACTAACACATGTGCTAAAGTGATTCCTTTACACTCGATGGAAACGTGCAGAGCTTTGTTGTGATTATTCCCAGTCAGGGTCAAATCTGCATCCAAAAATCCCAAAACGTTGCCAGCAGTTAGGCTTGCTACACACAAATTGGTCGACCATAGTTTCTTGTGGGACATGTGAATTTTTCAGGAATTTTAACAGGGCTTGGGCATGCGCCTCGGAGCATAGCAACAAAGACAGCATAGAAATCTTCGAGGGTGTTTGCCCCAACTGTTCCACTATCTTGTAATCACTTTTTTTGATAATTTTTAGAATCTCCTCCATCTCTTAGGTAGATGGATCCTCAATGGTAATATATTTTATGGGCGCCTTCGTCCTGGCAGGCTCAGTCATTTTTTCCTTTCCTCGAGTATCAACAACAGGTTTAATAGCGGTAATACGAATGGATGCAGTAGTGGTTGTCAGAGGTGAAATCTATGGAGAGAAGATCCTCCCCATCCTAGTAACTTTACTTGATCCAGCAATTTTTGTAATGTCAGTAGTTTCATCTTCGACAATCCATAAATCTTGTTTGATACCATGGTGTGATACGGTGGGAGAACTGACTTGAGGATTTGCGTTTGTGTTTGCAAATGTTGCGGTTAGCAAGAGTCGCCACTGACTTTTCTTTTATCCAAAAGGAAAGGTGAAAAAGCACAGGAAAGACCTTTGAGATTGTTTCTTGAGTTTGGGAGGTAGATTATGAAAAGGAAAGGTGTTAGCACCCTTTTTATCCATGGTTTTCCATGGGCTCTTAGTTACTTTCTAGATCACTTGCTTTTGGTTTTGAAATTGTGCTTTGTGTGGTTTTGAAAGTATTTTGTAAAAGAGGCCATTGTTTAGGCAATCTTTGTAATGATTCTCGTTCGTAAGAATGTATACAAAGATGTTTGTCTTTTTGAAAATGTTTTCAATTTTTGTAAAATGTTTTGGAAATGTGTGTGTTTTTTTTAAAATAGCAATGATAGTTGTTTGGAAATGTAGCAAGTAACTAGAAGCAATCTACCTACTCAAATGTCTTTCTTATGCATTTTCTATTCCTTTGACATTGTTGTCTTACCATTGAATTGGTAAGCAACCCTATCTTTGGATGTAAACGGGACGGGCGTGGGTCATCGTATAACCATGATTAGAAATGTTGGAAAGTATCTTAGCATTTTTGAGGGACTAAGATCATTTTATAAGGCAACTTAGAATAGCGTCATCGAGGGACTATGATATTTTGATTTTGTTTGTTTTACCAAGATACTTTGCATGCGTAATATGGCTATTTTTGTATAAGGCAACAAAGTAGAGAAACCCTAAGGGTGTTTGTGTGCAAGTGTGTTTGATTTCATGCTTGATTTTTATCTTGAATTATTGTCTTCTATTTGATTGATCTTTTACTAACATTTACATTTGAAAGCGATAAATTGCAGAAATGTAAAGTCCTACGCTATTACAATATTTAAGGGGTGGGGGTACAAATTTATGAATGGGGATTGCAAATGAAAATAAAGCCCTAAATTACTATTACAACCATATTGAAATACATACAAGAAAATATTAAATGAACTTGTTTTGTTTTAAGAAAATATTTTTTGTCTTTTGTTTTAAGGAATAAAATAAAGTGTGAATGAAATATTTTTGGTGTTTTGCTGATTAATGAAATAGAGAGTGCCAGCGAGAAAAATAAAGAAAAAGAAAATAACAAGGGGAAGAAAAAAGTAGGATCAGCGTGCTGCTAAAAGGAAGTCAGAGGTTCTGACCCTGGCGTGCTGCAGAACATAAACATGTTAGTGAAAATGTATAGGTCAGAGGTTCTGACCTTAGCACGCTGCAAAACAGAAACCTGTTAGTGAAAATGTATGAGGTCAGAGGTTCTGACCCTGCTGGGAACACAGTAATTTTCAGAAGTTCTGATATTACTGATAACAAAACAGGCTCCAGAAGCGTTGGTGCCAATGTCAGAACTTGGTCTCTCTCTCTCTCTCTTTATGCTAATCAGAACATCTACAATTTGGTTATTTCTCCATAAAACAGAAGACATGCCTAGGAAATTTTCAGCAAGTGTCATAGTGTTTCAGAAATAAGGAATATCAGAACCAAAATCAGAGGCAAGTATGCCTTTGCTAATCCTAACTCTGAGTTTTAGTTTCTTCAAGAAAGTTCTGAACTGATTCATTCTCTACTTAAGCATACAGATGCTTGAAAATCTCAGAACATGCATGTGATACAGTGGGAGAGCTGACTTGATGTTTTGCGTTTTGATCTCATTTGTGCGGATAGCAAGAGTCGCCACCGAATTTTCTTTTATCTAAAGGAAAGGTAAAAAAGCACAGGAAAGACCTTTCGAGATTATTTCTCGGGTTCGGGGGGTAGATTATGAAAAGGGAAGGTATTAGCACCCTTTTCATCCATGGTTTTTCATGGGCTCTTAGTAACTCGTTTAGATCACTTGCTTTTATTTGACAATATGCTTGTGGTGTGGGCTTTGAAAGTATTTTGGAAAATCTCTTTGTAATGGTTCTCGTTTCTATAAGAACGCGTACAAAGTTTTTATTTTGAAAAGTGGTTCAAAGATGTGTTTGTGGAACGTGTTTTCGAAAGTGGTTTTGAAAAATATGTTTCGCAATGGTTCTCGTCTCTATAAGAACGTATGCAAAACATTTTGTTTTTTTTTAAATGCTTTGAGATGAAAGTGTAGGTGTAAAATATTTTTGTCGTGAGCAAACGAGTAACTAGGAGCGAATCTACCTACTCGAAAGGTTTCCAATGTTCTTTTCTTCCTTCTTTTATGTTGTTATCTTACCATTAATTCGGTAAGAAGCCCCATCGTTGGATGTAAAGGGATAGGCGCGGGTCAATTTTATAGTCATCGAAAGCAACTTATGAGACACTTTAGCAATTTTCATAAGGGACGAGATCATTTTATTGAAATCAACGTCGAGGGTCATCGAGGGACTACGATCTTTTTATCGAAGGGTCATTGCTAAAGCGTCCCACATTCGAGGGACATGACTGTGTTTCCGAGGCAATGAGCGAAGTTACCCTAGAGGTGCGCGTGTGAAAAAGTGTGTTTGTTTCAAGTTATTTTGTTCTTTGATTAGGTTATCTAGCGATTGATTTTTGAATCTTGCCATGCACGCCTAATTACTATACAGTATAAGGAAAATAGTAAATTGCAGAAATTAAAATTCTACGCTATTACAGAGTTTTCGGGAATGGGGGTACAAATTTACAAATGGGGATGAATTAGTACAATTAAATGTCCCAATAGGCAAACAATACAACCAAATCGAATCGAGCAAATAATTAAAATTATGACAGTCTATGAAATAAATTGGTGAAATGAATGAAGTAATGTTTTTGGTATTTTTGTTTGTGAGAGAATTTGAAAAGGAAAATAAAAACCTAATTTTTTTATAAAAAAAAGAATTGATTAAAAGAAATCAAATTATAAGGTTATTAAATTAAATCCAAACTAATTTAAATGTGAACTAATTTTAAATCTCAAATTTACTAATTCTAAATTAATCTTAAAATTTAAATAAAAAAAAATCAAAAGTCTAAGTCTATTAAAACAACTCTTAAACAAATCAAGTTTTTTTTATATATCAAAAACTAAAAATGAAAAACAAAGGGAGAGGATTCGGATGGGCCTGAGGATGATTTGTAGCTCAGGCCCAATAGGGGGTTTATCCAGATTGATTAAGGGGAGGGGTTAAAGAGGTGGTGACAAGTGTCACCACCAGACTGGATCAAAGTGTTATTATCAAATAACAAAACTAGATTAAGTTGGGCCATGGCTCTCATAACTCATGTTCTTTTCTCTCTCTTAAAACGCGTTATCTCTTCTCTCTTGCTCTGAGTCCTCGCTGGAGAAGGTTAACTGGCCGCGTCGGAAATCGCCTTGCGGCGGTGACGGCGGCGGCGTGACTCCAAACGTCAATTTTTTTATATCAATTTGATCCTCTCTTCTCTCTAGTTACTAATCTATGGTTAATTTTTGCAGATTTTTAGTTTTGAAGCCCTAGATCTAAAGAGGGGTGGATGGAAACCCTAGGACAAAGATGTGGCAAACGATGATGATTTATGATGAAACATGCAAAATAAGAAAAGCGAAACATAAAGAGAAAGGGAAAATGGAAACCGTATTCTCCAAAATTGTGACCTTTGAACCTTTTTTTTAGATCTCTGCTTCCAGTATTTTTGAATCTGTTTCTCTCCTTCTGAATATACTAGGATGATTGTTGGGGTAGGATGATAATGAAGATTAGGGTTTGGCCATTGCTATCTCTCTGAGTTATTGATTTGCTTGAATAACAAAACTATGGATTTTTTTAACTTCTGGTTTTTTGATGCTCTGAAAATTTGTTGATTTTGGTTTTGTGATGTTTTGATGGTTGTGTTGGTTTCTGTTTTTACAGTGATGGTTTGGCTATATTCTTTTGATGATTTTTTTTTATTTTTGAGTTATGTATTGAGACCAAAGGTTTTTTTTATGATGGCGTTTGATGATCACAACTTTGATGCTGAAGAAAAACTAGTTTTCTGACTTGTTGGTCCAAAGTCTGTTCGTGATTTTTGGGTACTGAGACAACAGGGTTTTGGAATTTGGTTGGGTCTTCTTTTGAGTTGCCTTTTGTTCTGTTGCCGGTTTGTATTGTTTTGCTGGTTTGTTGGCTATCAAGTTTTGTTGGTTTTCTATTCTTTGGCTTTTTTTTGTGATGTCCCGTATCCTCCCAGCTTGCTTCTGTTTATATACATCAGATGGTGAGAAAATGGGGGGAAATGTATAGCTTTTGAATGGCATTATGGTATACTACTTTGGCTTTTGAGTGCAAGTTGACATATTTGCCATTTTAATGTAAGTTTTGGCAGGTTTTGACTTACTTTATGCAGAGTTGCAGCAGGTTTTTGGACTGTATAGTGGTTGTAACAGGCTAGGTGATCTCTTTCCTCTTTTCTCTTTCAATGAAAATTAAAAAGCATTTTTTTTGCTTTATTTTTGAACTTTTGAAGGGTTTGTGTGATTAGGAAAATGATGACATAATGAGCAAGTTAGCTTGCTACTGCTATGCTATGCTTATGATGTATTTCTTCTGCTTTTGTGGGCTTGCTTGTTGCAGGTTGTATTTGTTCATTTGGTTGTTTGTTTAAGGTTGTTGTAATGCTATGTGCTACTTTGTTATAGTAGTCTGCTGTCTTACTTGTTGTCGATTGTAGGCCTGCCCCTGTCTTGTATCTGATTGCTGCTATTTGCAGCCTTGTAGCTTTGTGTTACAGTTTCTGCAGTTTGTTTGTATTTGCTTGCCTTGGCAATTTTCTTTTTCCTTTGTCTTTTATGAACCAAGAAGGGCACTCTTTTTTGTGATTTGCAATAGAATTTGGGGCCTATGATTAAACATTAAAAATCTGATTATGTGAAACAAATCAAATGAGGCTTTGTGGAATGTTTGAACATGATTCGACAACCAACCCCTAATTCTGATTCCTACACAAACCCTAGTGATGAATTTGTGAAATAGCTCTTTGAAAATTTCTTGTTCATGTTCATGTTTCTTTCTTGTACTAATCATGCTTTCTTTCTCTTGTTTCATGTGAGCAAAAGTGGAGATGACAAGGCAAAGAATGCAAGGAATCCGTGGAAAACATGAAATTTTTTGGAGAAAAGTCAAAGGAATTGATATAATTTGAATCTTCAAGCAACTTGATCATGGATTAGTTCTCTTAGGTCAAATGTTCACTTGATTTTCTTTGTAACTTAGAATAAATCCTCTTGTACTTTGATGTATTTTGGAGGTATTGTATTCAATAGTTGCACCAACGTATCCTTGAATAACAATAAGTTGTAAAACATAAAGTATTGAAAGAATTTGAAGTTTTGTAATAACCTTGGATGGTGTGTTTGAAATTGGGGAAGAACTTGAATTGTAGCATGAAGTATCCTTGTGATATATTAGAACTTGAAATCCTTTGTAAACAACAATTTGTAATTTCTCTGCAAACAAACAAAAATTTGTAATTTTATTTGCAGTGTAATGATACAAAGATTTGAACTATTTTGGTATGCTAGGATCTTGTACAAACTTTCGTATTCTAATTTATTTTTTTGAAATTCCCAATCAGAATATTTGAAATAAAATGCTCTAGTCTGGTAACTTGAATTCCAAATAGCCCAAATAACTTTGTAACTGTATTTCAAACAAACATGCACTTTGTACTCCAATTCCTAAACAAAATAAATGTTTAAGAATGTAAATCATCTGGTCAACTTGAATCCAAGATCATGATTGTCTTAAATGACAGTCTTAATCTCCACATCTTGTCCAAATAAACATGCTCTGAGAACAAACATTAACCTTTCAGTAAACTGTGTTTAAGAAAAATTCAAAATCAATAAATGCCTTGCGATGATTCGATAATTTTAAAGTCTTCCAAACCCAACTTTCCTTCGATTCTTTGAATATAAACCCGTGAGCGACATCACATATGACCATGAATAAAAATAATCGTCTCAAAGTCTTGTAACTTGAAGAAATCACAATTCTTAGAAATCAGACGACTATTATTTGAAATTAGGTAAAAAAATCATGAAGTGACTTCCAACGCATTCGAATTTTTGGTGATTTTATACGTGTAATCAGTTCTTGATTTATGAAGAGAAATTTGATATGACATCAAGGAAAATCATACGCAAGAAAAACCATTCAAAAATTTTGAATAATGAAGAAGTTACCATCATTTGAATTTGTTCTCGCAAACGGGCAATTTTCAAGTCAATGTAGTCGTTTTCAGTTATCTGGACCATTGATTGAGCAAGTTTGCAATGCGAGGTTTGAAAACTGATTTAAAAAATCTTGAGGAGACATGAATACCTATGAAGACCATTTGAAACCTTGAAGACTCAATTTTCTTTGAGAAATGCAAAACCTTAATTGCTGATTTACTGCTTAGGAAGAGAATCTGTTTGATCAACTTCTAAGCCAAATTAGGTATTCGAGAAACCCTTGGATAGTATTTTGAATGAAAAATGGGAGGGAAAATTTTGGGGTACAACAGCTGCCCTTGTTCAATCTTCTTAAACTTGAAAAGCGAGATTGACGTGTTTGTCGTTCGCGACTTGAAAGTAGAAGATGATTGAACACTAGAGTGCCCAGAAATTTGCGCTTGATGATGGACTGGTAGATTGTGTAAGGAAATGGGCTTAAAGATTCCATTTGGAAAAGGAAAGTAGAATTGTCGGAGATGGGCTTATAGATGCCATCCAAAGACGATTATTGACGGAAAGTTTGAACTCGATCTTAAACAAAGAACGAATCAGAATAAACCGTTGAGAGATTTATCTGAACCAGTAAAAATCTGGAGACGAATCAGAATAAATCATTGAGAGATTTATCTGAACCAGTGAAAATCTGGAGAAGATTCAGAGTAAATCGTTGAGAGATTTATCTGAACCAGTAAAAATCTGGAGACGAATCAGAATAAATCATTGAGAGATTTATCTGAACCAGTGAAAATCTAGAGACGATTCAGAGTAAATCATTGAGAGATTTATCTGAACCAGTGAAAATCTAGAGACGATTCAGAGTAAATCATTGAGAGATTTATCTGAACCAGTGCAAATCTGGAGACGAATCAGAATAAATTATTGAGAGATTTATCTGAACCAGTGGAAATCTGGAGACGAATTAGAATAAATCATTGAGAGATTTATCTGAACCAGTGGAAATCTGGAGACGAATCAGAATAAATTGTTGAGAGATTTATCTGAACCAGTGGAAATCTGGAGACGATTCAGAGTAAATCATTGAGAGATTTATCTGAACCGGTGGAAATCTGGAGATGAATCAGAATAAGTTGTTGAGAGATTTATCTGAACTAGTGGAAATCTGGAGACGAATCAGAATAAATCGTTGAGAGATTTATCTGAACCAGTAAAAATCTAGAGATGAATCAGAATAAATCGTTGAGATATTTATCTGAACCAGTGAAAATCTGGAGACGAATTAGAATAAATTGTTGACAGATTTATCTGAACCAATGAAAATCTGGAGACGATTCAGAGTAAATTGTTGAGAGATTTCTCTGAACCGGTGGAAATCTGGAGATGAATCAGAATAAATTGTTGAGAGATTTATCTGAACTAGTGGAAATCTGGAGACGAATCAGAATAAATCATTGAGAGATTTATCTGAACCAGTGGAAATTTGGAGACGAATCAGAATAAATTGTTGAGAGATTTATCTTAACCAGTGGAAATCTGGAGACGAATCAAAATAAATCGTTGAGAGATTTATCTGAACCAGTAAAAATCTGGAGACGAATCAGAATAAATCATTGAGAGATTTATCTGAACCAATAAAAATCTGGAGATGAATCAGAATAAATCGTTGAGAGATTTATCTTAACCAGTGAAAATCTGGAGTCGAATCAGAATAAATCGTTGAGAGATTTATCTGAACCAGTGAAAATCTGGAGACAAATCAGAATAAATCGTTGAGAGATTTATCTGAACCAGTAAAAATCTAGAGACGATTCAGAATAAATCATTGAGAGATTTATCTGAACCAGTAAAAATCTAGAGACGAATCAGAATAAATCATTGAGAGATTTATCTGAACCAGTGAAAATCTGGAGACGAATCAAAATAAATCATTGAGAGATTTATCTGGACCAGTAAAAATCTGGAGACGAATCAGAATAAATCGTTGAGATTTATCTGAACCAGTAAAAATCTGGAGACGAATCAGAATAAATCATTAAGAGATTTATCTGAACCAGTGAAAATCTAGAGACGAATCAGAATAAATCGTTGAGAGATTCATCTGAACTAGTGGAAATCTGGAAATGAATCAGAATAAATCGTTGAGAGATTTATCTGAACCAGCAAGAACCAGCCTTTTCTCGGGAACTGATCTGTATTTTGACTTGTTGAAAATTTGTGTCTGTCGGAAGTTTGTTGACGATAATTTCCTGAAAAGGTGAAGAGTTAATTGTATGTGATGCTATGACATATGCAATGCACGTTATGGTGTTGTTTTCTCAAAATAAATGAGATTGCACCATATGTACTTGAGTTGTCAATGTTATGACGTATGGATGCAAATGTATGGAATTAAAGATTGTTTGTGTCGTAGCGTTGCTGGAAGCGGGGAAAATAAATCCCTTCTGAAGCACTGATGGGTGAGTTTCCAAATATAAACTCTGTTGTAGAAGGGAAGATCCAGACACTGCTTGTAGTCTTCGTGATATCCTGCTGGGGAAATCTGAGAAGTTGGGCAACTTACTGGGGATACTCTGGAGCGGTGGTTGGAAGTTCTGCTTTGTCAGGAATATGAGAATGCTTGATACCAACAGGCTGCATACTGGGGATATGTTAGCGATTCTGTAGTAGGATGCATTTGCTTTCTCTCTGGCTGGAGAAACTACCTGCGGGGGTTTTATGGAATGGCTTATAGATATTATCCTATTTCTTAAAGTCATTAGTAACTGTCTTTCAGTTTTTTTTTGTTTATTTGTAACAGTAATCACATTCAAATGCATATGTTCAACAATAAATCATTGGACGTTTTTGTAAACAAGAAACAGAAACAAAGAAAATGAACAGGTGGTTTTGAACTTTGAAAAAGGGATATCTTTGTATTAACTTGAATAAGTATTTTTGTATAATGAGACGAGCATTCAAGCGAGAGAATGTCGTCGTAAAAAATGAAAATTGATACAAAGAAAAGATAGCTATGTGAAACAATCCCATGGGGTTCACATTCTGATATGGTCTTCATGTCTCTGAATGTCTTGTCCACTTGTCGCCTCGACGAAGTCGATTGGATTGATTTAGAGCCATTTGAACTGTTTGGTCGACGCTGAAGATTGTCTGTCAGATGATCCAACGGGACATAGTCATACGCTTTAATCCCTAACTTTTTCCTGGACCGCCCTCTCGGGTTTTCAGTCCACCGGGATACCCTTTTTTGCCCAAGCCGCCCTTTCGGGTTTTCAACTTGCCGGGTGTACAAATTTTTTTTATTAATTTTCATCCCTTATTTTTGCCTAGGCCATTCAACCTAGCGGGTCTTTTATCATGCGTAGTATCTTTTTACTATGTCCATATTTATAGGGTGCGGGAGGTCATCACCATCCATAGTGGTCAAGATCATTGCTCCACCAGAGAATATGCTTTTGATTACAAACGTCCCTTCATATGTAGGGGTCCATTTTCCCCTAGGATCACCTTGTGTCAAAATGATACCCTTGATCACTAAGTCACCGACCCGATATACCTGACGTTTGACCTTTTTATTAAAAGCTTTGATCATGTGATTTTGATACATCTGACCATGACAGATGGCTGTAAGCCTCTTCTCATCAATCAAGTTTAGTTGGTCAAACCGAGTCTGGATCCAATCTTCTTCATTCAAACCAGCATCCTTCATGATTCTTAGAGAGGGGATCTGGACCTCAATAGGCAAGACAGCCTCCATGCTGTATACGAGAGAATATGGTGTTGCCCTAGTTGATGTGCGAGCTCTGGTACGATACCCGTGGAGAGCGAATGGTAACATCTCGTGCCAGTCTTTATATGTGACTGTTATTTTCTGTATGATCTTCTTAATATTTTTATTAGCAGCTTCTACAGCACCATTCATCTTTGGCCGGTAAGGGGAAGAATTGTGATGTTGAATCTTGAATTGCTCGCACAAGGCGGTGATCATAGTGTTGTTTAGATTCGTACCATTATCAGTGAGGATTCTCTCTCGGATGCCGTACCGATAGATGAGGTTCTGTTTGATGAACCGGGAGACCACATTCTTAGTAACGGAAGCGAAGGAAGCTGCCTCAACCCACTTTGTGAAATAGTCGATGGCCACTAAGATAAAGCGGTGTCCGTTGGAGGCCATTGGCTTGATTTCCCCAATCATATCGATTCCCCACATAGCAAAGGGCCAAGGATTTGTCAAGACGTTTAGAGGAACTAGAGGTACGTGCACTTTATCCGCATAAATCTGACACTTATGGCAAGTCTGAGAGTATTGGTAGAAATCTGCCTTCATGGTAGACCAATAATAGCCTACCCGTAGGATTTTCTTTGCCATTGTATGCCCACTGGAATGGGTACCAAAAGTGCCTTCGTGTAATTCAACCATGATCCTTTCAGCCCCAACCTTGTCTACGCACCGAAGCAATACAGAGTCATGACTGCGTTTGTACAAAATATTGTTACTAAGGAAGAATTTAGCTGAGAATCTTCTTAGGAACTTCTTGTCATTCACCGAAGCTCCTTCTGGATATTCTTGAGACTCAAGATACCTTTTAACCTCATGGAACCAGGGTTGATCCACTACTTCTTCAGTACTGATCTCGTGACAGTAGGCTGGTTCATCCATCTGCTCAATGGTGATTTTAGGAGCCTCGTTATCTCAATTAAGTTTAAACATAGATGACATTGTAGCTAATGCGTCTGCTAGCTGATTTTCTTCTCGCGGGAAATGCTCGAAGGTAATCTTCTCAAAATGCGGCAACAATGTCAATACATGTTCTTTATAAGGGATAAGGTTGGGGTGTTTGGTGTCCCATTCCCCTTTGACCTGACTAATGACCAAAGTTGAATCTCCAAATACATCCAAGTATTTGATCCCTAAGTCTATAGCAGCTTTGAGACCGAAGATCCATGCTTCGTATTCTTCCATGTTGTTTGTACAGTTGAAGCAAAGTCTGGAAGTGAAGGGAGTATGACATCCTTCTGGAGATATGAGTATGGCACCGATACCATTGCCAAGTGTGTTGGATTCCCCATCAAAGAACAGGGTCCATCGGGATCCTTGTTCAGGTCTGTCATATGGCCTGATTTCTTCACAGTTATCTAACGTCATGATGTCTTCATCCGGGAATTCGAACTTCATGGACTGATAGTCTTCCACAGCTTGGTGAGCGAGGTGATCAACCACTACACTACCCTTTATAGCTTTCTGGGTAGTATATTGTATGTCATATTCTGTCAGGATCATCTGCCATCTCGCTATTCTCCCAGAAAGAGCGGGCTTCTCGAAGATGTACTTTATAGGATCCATTTTAGATATCAACAGAGTAGTATGGGTCAGCATATACTGTCTCAGTCGGAGAGCAGCCCATGCCAGAGCACAGCAAGTTTTCTCGAGCAGTGAATATCTTGTTTCATAGTCGGTAAACTTTTTGCTGAGGTAATAAATAACATGCTCTTTTCGGCCAGACTCGTCATGCTGCCCCAGCGCACACCCCATTGAGTTTTCTAAATTAGTTAGATATAAGATCAATGGCATTCCCTCGACAGGTGGAAACAACACAGGAGGCTCTTGCAGATATTCTTTTATTTTGTCAAAAGCAACTTGGAATTCGTCATTCCATTTGATTACTTGATCTTTCTTCAAGAGCTTGAAGATTGGCTCACAAGTAGCCGTCAGGTGAGAAATGAACCTGGCTATGTAATTCAGACGTCCTAAGAATCCTCTGACTTCTTTCTCAGTACGAGGAGAAGGTATCTCTTGTATTGCTTTAACCTTGGCAGGATCAACCTCGATACCTTTGTTGCTGACAACAAAGCCTAAGAGCTTACCAGACCGGACTCCGAACGTGCACTTGTTTGGATTCAATCTCAACTTGTATTTCTTCATCCTCTCAAACAGTTTCTGTAAATGATCGAGGTGCTCTTCTTCTGTTTGCGATCTGGCTATCATATCGTCTATGTAGACCTCTATCTCATGATGTATCATGTCATGAAATAAAGCTACCATGGTGCGTTGATAAGTTGCCCCAGCATTCTTCAGTCCGAATGGCATGACCTTATAGCAGAAAGTTCCCCATTGTGTAACAAAGGTCATTTTCTCCATATCCTCAGGCACCATTTTGATTTAGTTGTAGCCCGAGAAATCGTCCATGAAGGAAAACACTTTGTGTTACATCGTATTGTTAACTAGGATGTCGATGTGGGGGAGTGGGAAATCATCTTTGGGGCTTACCCTGTTTAAGTCTCTGTAGTCCACACACATCTTCACTTTACCGTCTTTCTTGGGTACAGGAACAACATTGGCCACCCATTGGGGATAAGAGGTGACAGCCAAAAATCCGGCATTGAATTGCTTCATGACTTTTTCTTTGATCTTTTCCGACATATCAGTCCTCATGTGACGAACCTTTTGCTTTACTGAGGGACAATCTTCTTTTGTAGGCAGACGATGTACCACAATATCTGCATCAAGTCCCGGCATGTCTTCGTACGACTAGGCAAAGATCTCAACATAGTCGTGTAATAACTGAATCAGGCGCTCCTTGAAACTGGATTCCAAATTGGCACCCACCTTGACCTCCTTCTTGTCTTCCTCAGTTCCCAAGTTAACTATTTCGACCGGCTCTTCGTGTGGCTGAATGGTCCTTTCTTCCTATTGCAACAACCTGGATAACTCCCCTGGAACTTCATAATCTTCCTCACCTTCGTCGTTGGCTTGGTAGATCGGATTTTCAAAGTCATAATTGGCCATAGCAGAACTGTTACCCATGGGATCCTGAGTGGATGTAGATCTTAATTTTTAATATGTGAGTGTGTGTAAGAGCATATCTACCTTTGAAAGAAATAATATGTAAGATAGAAAAGACAAAGAAAACAAAATCTGATGCAAAAACGTCCATGATTCATTAATGACATATGAGAATGAAGTGACAACCCTCACAAATGGACCGTTGTGCCTCGGGTAAGACACAAGGTTTTTAAAAAGTTTGAATTGTTTAAATATTACAAGCCTGAAAATATTAAAAGACAATTACTCTTGAATAAAAGTAATAGGAATGAAATCTTTGGCCTCCCAATTGCTGAGCTCCCCGCCTATGGTTGGAAAAATCCAATCGTCCATGTCACAGCTGCCATCACTGTCTTCTATTGCATTGACTCCTTGATTGCTGATACGCAGAGGTGGTCCCCCAGTGCGAGAACGTCGAACAGCTTTCTGGGCCTCTGAAGTGAACCCTAACCCAAATTTGCCGGACTTGTAGGGAATATCTGGAAGCTGACCCCAAATAGTACATCCTCCCTCTTCAACTACTGCTCGAGCGTCTTTCAATGAGGCCATCTTTAGTGGAGGTCTGGTAATCTTCGGGACCTTTGGAGTAGACTTGGTTGTCGCGACCGTTGCTGGAACCTCCTCAAAGTTCTGACAGGGAGTCTCTATAAATTCACCATCCATTTCAACATACTTGAAAGAGTTCAGATGGCTAACGATTTACTCCTCCTCTCTGTGAACTGTGACAATTTTTCCTCTGATTGGGTATTTTAGCATTTGGTGTAGGGTAGAAGTGACGGCACCAGCACCATGGATCCAGGGTCGACCCAACAGACAAGAGTACGAAGGGCAGATGTCTATCACATAGAAAATTGAGTCAAAAGTCTGAGTCCCGATTTTTATGGGGATATTAACTTCTTCGTGTACTGTCCTCTTTGATCCATCAAAGGCCCTTACTATGATGTTGCTAGGTTTCAAGATGAGCCCCTCGCAATCCAGTCGATCGAGAGCATTTTTGGGCAAGACACTCAATGATGAACCGGTATCCACCAAAACATGGGCAAGTGTGGTTCCCCTGCATTCAATGGAAATATGTAAGGCATCGTTGTGCTTCCTTCCCTTAGAGGTTAAATCAGCATCGGAAAAGCCCAATCTGTTATCAGCAGTTAGACTGGCCACACAATTTTCAAATTGGTCGATGGAGGTCTCTTGGGGCACGTGAGCAGTCTTAAGAAAATTTACCAAGGCTTTCGCGTGAGTTTCAGAACATAAAAGTAAGGACAACAATGATATCTTCGAGGGGGTCTGCGTTAATTATTCTACAATGTTGTAGTCACTTTTCTTGATTATCTTCAAAATTTCTTCTATTTCTTTTCTAGAAGCTTCAAGGATGACTTCGGGACGTTCTCTTGCTTGGGCAGGCTCAATCAAAGCTTCTTTGCCCCTTGTATCGGTAACAGGGATAACAGTAGGAGTATCACTGGGAGTGTCGGTAGGAGTGGCAGTAGTAATGATCACTCTTTGGAGAAATCGCAGGTGAGAAGACTCTTCCACTTCTTCTTATTTTACTGGTCTCAGTGATGTTACTGATATCGGGATCAATATCTCTTGCAACTTCGTCTTTGGCCGCCAACTGATCTTGCTTGACGCCATAGTAATAAACGCCAGCCCCATAACTCCAGGGAATATCTTTATCTGAGGAGTATGATATTGGTCTTGGCATAATGATGATTAAAGATGCAGATCTTGGAACAGATGTAATCCTGACGGGTCTTTTGGTGGAGACCCTGGGAGGATTGTCGGAAATGGTGATTATCGAAACATCTTGATAAGAACTTTTAATAAGAGGTAGCTTTTCAAATAGGATTTCCTTGCTAGTTATCAGGCGTTAGACGCCTATCTTTAGTAACAAACAGTTGTTCGATAGAGACTTGCATAAGTAACAATCTTCATCGCAGCCTGGGAACAGGCCGGCTCGTAATAGATTCTGTTTAATGGTCAACAGAGGAGTAACTAAGTCATTCACAGAGGAAACAAAACGATCATCGTCAATGGCGTTGATACCTTGGCCATGTCTGGGCATTGGCGTCGTTATTACATTAGTCTTTTCTGGGGGATCAAATTCAATCTCTTTCGCATCGATAAGGTCTTGGACCTTATTCTTTAAGGCCCAACAGTCATTTGTATCGTGCCCCGGGCTTTCAGAATGATAGGCACATCGGGCGTTCGGGTTGTAGCAAGGAGAAGCAGTATTGGGATTCTTGGGAGCTTCCTTTAAAGTTGCCAGATTGGTCTTGAGAAGGTGTGGCAAAACTTGAGACATGGTCATGTTAATCCGGGTAAATTGTCTCATGGGCGCTTCTGGTTTGCGCTGATAATTTCACTGCTGATTTGGCGCAGGGTTAGAAATCATGACAGCCACTACTGACGGACGACGGTCGGTTTTATTTTGACTTCTATAATCATATGCAGCACTGACCTCCTTCTTTCCGACAAAGGGCTTCTTCACCATACTCGAGGATGCATCTCTTTGAATTTTACCGCTTTTTATACAGGCCTCAACCCGCTCACCAGTCATAATTAATTCAGTAAACCCAGCTGAGGAACTCCCAATCAAGTGATTGAAAAACGGTCCCGACAAGGTGCCTAGGAACATATCCATTAATTCTCTGTCGGATAGAGGGGGCTGGACCCTGCCTGCGAGATCCCTCCATTTTTGAGCATAGGTTTTGAAACCTTCATCCGTTCCCATAGACATGCTTTGTAACTGTGTCCTAGTCAGAGCCAAATCAGCATTATACTGATATTGTTTGTAGAAAGCGGTGGCCAACTTTTCCCAATTGTGAACATTGGTCCCTTCCAATTGGTAGAACCAATCCAACTGCGTCCCAGATAAACTCTCCTGGAAGAAATGCACCCAGAGATTCTTGTCAGCCATGTGGGGTTGAATCTTTCTGACATATGACCTTAGATGTAGCTTCGGGCAAGAGACACCATCGTACTTGGCGAAAGTTAGGACCTTGAATTTTTGTAGGATGACAACCCCCGAGATGAGTCCTAATTCTTCAAATTCCAAACCGGGTACCCTCTGAATCTCCATGGCATTCAAATAATCCTCTAGTTGTTTGTATTTATCATCAGCAGGAGGATATTGTTCCTCAGAGTAATCAGGCTCCTCCTATCCTTTGGATGTTGGGTCGTTGTTCACTTCTTGGGTTTTATTATCTCCTTCGCCTGAGGATATTGCAAAGTATAAAGTTCGCCTGGTTTGTCCTTTAAACCTTCTTCCCATGATTACAACACTGGTCGGTCTCTTCGTTTTCTTCTTCTTCTCTTTGGCCAGTAGAGTTATCAACTCCTCTTGTCCTTTTGTTAGGGCCATGAGCATTTGTTGAAACTGGGCATTCTGCGCCTGAAGATCTTTCACAGTCTATTCAACATCCATCTCACTGAAATAAACAGTAGAAGGATAAGGTGGTCTGTTATGAGAAACCTGTATGATATTATGATGAATGAAGATGCAATATGCAAATGATTTCAAGGAAATTTAGAGATTTAAACTTGTTCAAACCAAAAAAGGAACACCCGTCATATTAAATAAATCCAAGTTTGAATACATCATGCCTCCTTGGGCTTACAAAGAAAGAAACAAAATACAGCAAAACTCCTAAGACAAAAAGACCGAACGCATCCTCTTTGGAGCAATGTAGGCATTCGGGTTTTTCTCTTCATGAAGCAGTTTGGTGAGCTCCAGAACCTTCTTCTCACTGGCATAATACTGGGTTTCAAAGGTGTCTCGTTCTTCCTTCAACTGAACCCAAGCTTTCTGCAGGTCTTCGAGAGAGGTAGGCATGTCAGGATGAAGAACGGTGTATGGGACGTCTCCTTCAATAACAGGCTCAATAATGACAGGAAGGATGGAAGGGTAAGGCATCAAGAGACTCTGGGCACGAGCCCGTACGCACTTAAGGTAAGGCTCAAGAGGGATAGAGTTTTTATGTCCCAAAGTCCTACTGTCCACCTTGTTCACCATTCCCCAAGCACGTGTAAACCTCTGGCGGTAACCTTGGTCTTCTTTGTCGTAGTCGAACACCAGGCCTTGGATGAGAATCTCATGAGGGTCTTCTCTTTAGGCATACCCAAACTGCCGAAGAGCTAAACATGGGTTGTAGGTGATACCTCCCCTAATACCAAGCAGAGGTACATTAGGGAACTCCCCAAAACAGTCAATGATAGAGATATCTTCCAAAGATCTCGAGCACCAACAAATATCAGAGTGGGTGAGACACATCAATCTTTGAGACCAAGTCATTCTTTGCTCGTTCTTCAATGCTGATTGAGGTAGGTGTGAAGTGAACCACTTAGCGAGTAGGGGGATACAACACAAAAGGGTGCCTCTTTTCTTCATGGTGCGGGTATGAAGGCAATGCAAGATGTCTCCTAGTAAGGTAGGTATAGGATTGCGAGAGAGAAAAACTTTGATGGCATTAATGTCTATTGTTGTACCCAAAAAATTTCCCTCTCATTTCATCAATATTTTCTCAATCACAAGACTCTTGGAACTCAAGATCAAACTAGGGTTTGCTCTGCTCAAGGCACCTCCTTGCACTGTTGACCTAAATTAGGGTTTGAGTTTACACAGGGATGTTTTGACCTACAATGCCTAAGGTGACTTTCATACTTCATGTTGGACTCACAAGTTTGCCCATACCAAGTTTCAAGCCTTGATTCAAATTTTTGCCCAGTCAATTGGACAGTTGACCTAGAAATCAGCTGTATTGGGGAAAAAGTCAACTGTAGCCAATTGACAGTCAAACCTCATGAAATTTGACCCACATCAACATTATGAACTCATATGAACCATTTTATCAAGTTTGGATCACAATTCCATAAGAAATTTGATCAGATCACCAAAAGGGCAAAATGGTCATTTTTAGGGTTTTGACTGTACAAAGGCAATTTTTTACTGTTTGACCTAGCCAATGGCAAATTAAGCTCACACATGGACTCAAGGACTCAATGACATCATCTTGACCCATTCAACAAGTTCAAAAGATCTCAAATGCATAGGATTGACAGATGAATTTTTCAGTCAACTGATCAAAATTTGACTATACACTGAAAAGTCAAACTTTGACTTTTTGGTCAAAATCAAGTGCCAAGAGTTATTTTTCATCAAGACATGTCAAATTATTAAACTTTTTCATCAAGAAACCCAAAAATGCAAATTAGGGTTCAAAATGGAAAATTTTCATAACTTAGAAATTTTCTAAGTTATGAAATTTTCTTATTTTTCCTAACTTTGTCCCATTTTTTCACCAAGATGCAAATGGATTCAAACAAAACTTGCAACATTAAAGTTGTAGTCCATCACAAAGTCTACAACTTTGATTCACAAAGTTTTCTCAAAAGAAGTTTTTATCTCAAATTATGATTTTTGGAACAAGGGTACCTAAAACTTTTAACTTAGAGAAAATTTGCCCTAATCTAGGCAGGATTTTGACCCATCTTCTTGGCCACTTTTCACATATTTACACTTGGAATTTCAAGTTGCATTTCAAAGATAGATTATAGTACATGTTCCAAGCTTTCCAAATTGTCCAAGAACTCCTCAAGCACCCTTGTGGTTAGAGAGAATCGAATGCTTGAAGTTGGCAAAAACTCACTTTTGTCCATGGCCAATGCATGTTCATACAAATTTGCATTTTCAAAATCAGCATGTTTGGTGCTAGCTTGCAGGCCTCAAAACCAGTTTATACTCCATAATTTAATGCATAACCATTTAGTTAAGGGATTATCTTGTTCATGTGGACATTACATACAAAATTAAGCCCTAAATGATAAAAGGTATATCACCATTTTTGCAAAAGTTACTTTATGTCAAAACACTAAGCATTGAGCCTTGAACAAAGATCTGAGACTGCAAACCAAATACATGGATTAGAGGGGCCAAGAGTGTTGTGTGCAGGTTGATAGGATGGCTTGTACAAGGCTATAACATCACTTCCATTCTCTTGCTTCAAGTAGAAGAAAAGTTGCCAAACATAGACCATCTCACATATCTGTTAAGACAAGCTTACACAAAGATTATAAACAAGTTCCATACCTCCCAACAAGCCTGAAACACGACCCCTTCATCACTAAAACCTCCTCATACACAAAATCCCTTTTTTGCTGCAAAACAGGGCAAGTTCTGCAAACTTCAAGCCATAACCAATTTTTATCGTGCGTTTTGTCCAAAAGAGCTTCAAACACCTTCCAATCAATCCACCTGAGCTATCCAGATCATCCATTGCTAGTTGTAACACATATAACACACTTTTCCATTTTTTTTCAAAGTTCTGCAGGTTGAGTTCTACAGCACGATTCAAACTGTTTAAAAACAAGCCAAGCATTGGAAAAGCTTCCTTGGACATCAGGCAAGCTCAAAAGAAGTTCAAACACCATTGAAGGTTGCTACATTGTCCAACTCGAAGTCAACTGAAACAGGTATTTCATGGATTTCTATCTCTCTATTTAGGAATGGTTAGGCTTAGGTTTGTGAATGAAATGTGTTGTACTCATAGCCCTGAAGCCACACATATGCTTAGTTTTCATTTACATTAATCGTGCTAAGAGAATTTCACTCATGAACTTTATGAAAAAACTAGGTTAGAAATTAGGGCCAGAGAAATTCTCTCTGATCTTTGAGAGTTAATCCAAGTTTTTTTATATGGTTGAATTCGTTGTTTAATTCTCTACAATGTTCATGTTATGAGTTTTGTCAAAAGATCAAAGATCAGGAGTTACAGTTTGGTACATAGCGCGCGCAAGTTTGTTCAGAGGAAGAAGAAGAAGTGGATTCTGGGCTGGGCCTGGTTCCTTTTTCTTTTGACACCCCTTTGTTCAGTTTACACCCCCCTTGGCCCATTTGTTGAATATTTGTTATTTTAATATTTTTATTTTTTATTTTGACTTTATTATTTTTTGTCTAAATATAAAAAATGCCAAAAAAATTATTTTCTATACTTTTCATATTTATTTGATATTTATTTTTATTTTGTTATTATAATCATATAAATAAACTATTTCCTTGTTATTAAAAACTCAAAAAAAAAAACAAAAATATGCTTATCTTCATTTATTATTTTTATTTACACTTGGAAATATTTTCTAGAATATACACATTTTTATTTTTATTTTCTAGTATATATATATAAAAATATACTTATACTTATATACTTATATACTTATATACTTATATACTTTATTTTATTAAATAATTAGGTCAAAAATATAAAAATATTATATTTTTACTTTTATTAATATTTCACACTAAAAATATATTTTTATAATAGACTTCTATTTTTTGTACAAATTAATATATATTTATATATATAATTAATAAGTAATATTATTTATTTAAGAATTGGGGTTTTGCCCTAAATAACAAAAATAATAAAAATTGACCTTTTTTATTTATTTACATTTCACATTAAAAAATATACTTTTTACATACATAAAACTTTCTTTTTTTGCATAGTATATTTTATTTGACTTTTATTTATTTGTATTTATTTCATTTATTGTACATTTAAATATTTCCTATACATTCGATTTGGTTGTAATAACTTAGAATTTAATTTCTTGTCAAACACCCCCAATTCAAATTTGTACCCCTCTCCCTATATCATGTTGTAATAGTGTAGCATTTAAATTCTCGCACATTTAAAAACTTCCAATTATGCCATGCTTAGACCTAGGGTTTGTATGCAAATAAAATCAACAACTAGTTTGACCTAATCCAAGATAAATACGCATGAAAAACAAACACAATGCACACTTGCACCCCTAGGGTTACAATCCACTTGTTGACTTCAAAAATGGGCCATGGTTGCATGTTGAGTACTTTGGCAAAACAAAAACAAACAAAAAGATCATAGTCCCTCGATGACGCTATCTGAGTTGCCTAAACAAAATGATCAAGTCCCTCAAGAAAATTGCCAAAGATACTTGACACCATTGCTATCATGGTCAATACGATGACCCGTGCCTGTCCCGTTTAATATCCTAACACAAGGTTGTTCACCAAATACAATGGTGAAACAACACTGTTAAAAGGGTTAAAACATAAAAAAGATATTTGAGTAAAATAGGGTAGACAAACTCTTAGTTACTTGATCAAACTTGCAAAAAACATCCTTGCTATTTTTCCAAACACACCTCACTACACAATTTCAAAACCCTACTTTCAAACATTGAAAACTTTTCAAAAGACAAAAACACCTTTGTATACATTCAAACAAGAATCAGTACAAAGGTTGCCACAATGATGGCCTCTTTCCAAAACATCTTTTAAAATCATACACAAAGCACCATTTCAAACAATTGAAAAAGCACCATTTCAAACAATTGAAATGCAAAGCAAGTGATCTAAGCAAGTAACTAAGAGCCCATGGATAACCATGGATAGAAAGGATGCTAATACCTTCCCTTTGTATAATCTACTCCCCGGACCCAAGAAAACATCTCAAAGGTCTTTCCTGTGCTTTTTGACCTTTCCTTAGGATAAAATAAAAAGTCGGTGGCGACTCTTGCTAAACCGAAACATTTGCGAACATAAATGCAAAATCCCAAGTCAGTTCTCCCACCGTATCACATCTATGAATTGGTCCGAATTGGGAAACAGAACCAAACCATAAATGAGGAGAGCTAGTACGTCTTCGAAAGCTTAGAAATCCATGTCATCCCAGAATGAACGAGCTTTTTCCAATAGAAACTTAGCTAGAAAGCCTTTAACCCCACTTCTTGTCTCTCAATTGGCTATGACTTCAGCCCTCTTCATATGTAAAGCTTCTGCGATGACTTCAGGTTTTGGAATCCCTTCTAAACCGGTGAACGGTATCTGATTAAGCACGGGCACCCCTAAGAGTAGAGAGAACTCTTCCAGTGTAGGTACCAACTGATAGTCCGGGAAAGTGAAACAATGATGTACGGGATCAAAGAATTGGAATAGTACACACATCATTTCTTTTTGGAAGTTGGATGTAGCCAAACTAAGGAGTCGACCATATTTCTTGGTAAAAGGAGAATCCCCGGGCACTCTTGAGGCTAGCTCTTGAAGTTGAGGATGTGCTTTTACAAAGCTGATTTGGATGGTGTTTCTTCGGAGAGAATTCATGTCTTATAAAACAAAAACAAAGATAAATTTCTAAATCCTTGAAATGGTTAGTGGGTATGCATATGATGTTGATGATGTTTATGATGTTTATGTACAACCAAACATATACACACACAGCAAACAAAACCCTATGTTTTAGGCTTGCATGAGTTTTATAGGCAAGTACCCTCTTGAAGTCTAGTTCGCTCAACCTGTCCTAGAAATAATGTTCGGGTTCTAAAATATCTCAATATCACCGACCTTTCTCTTAGGCATTGTCTCAGCACAACAATCTTTTCTTGCGGCCGAGATATCCCAAAAGTCTAGCCTCAATGAGTGTAGTATCGAGTATCAACCAATTTTCAGCTCTACACTGAAACCGGCTACCTCACTATGTCCTAATGGCCAAGTTTTTTCAATAGGGTTCTAAGGTTAATTAGTGCTTCATGACGCCACTCAGCGGCCACGTATTCTCCTCGATTCACCACGAGGGATACCGGTACCCACAAATGCGTCACACTAACATAGCCATTGTTTCAACCATATCGATCTACACTGTACAGTCTCCACAATCTATTGCTATTTACCTAAAAAGGTGTCCCAGATCTGGGTGGGGGATCAAAGCAAGCCCAATACGAAAAACTAAATATAAAGCACACAAATCAAATAATGAAAGCGAGTAAAGGTGATCTAACCCTAAGGTAACCCCACTTTTTTATTAAGTCCCCAGCAGAGTCGCTAGTTCTGTGATACGGTGGGAGAACTGACTTGATGTTTTGCGTTTCGATCGCATTTATGTGGATAGCAAGAGTCGCCACCGACTTTTCTTTTATCCAAAGGAAAGGTAAAAGAAAAGCACAGGAAAGACCTTTCGAGATTATTTCTTGGGTTCAGGGGGTAGATTATGAAAAGGGAAGGTATTAGTACCCTTTTCATCCAGGGTTCTCCATGGGCTCTTAGTTACTCGTTTAGATCACTTGCTTTTATTTGACAATGTGCTTGTGGTGTGGGCTTTGAAAGTATTTTGGAAAATCTCTTTGTAATGGTTCTCGTTTCTATAAGAACGCGTACAAAGTTTTTATTTCGAAAAGTGGTTCAAAGATGTGTTTGTGGAACGTGTTTTCGAAAGTGGTTTTGAAAAAATGTTTCGCAATGGTTCTCGTCTCTATAAGAACGTATGCAAAACATTTTGTTTTTTTTGAAAATGTTTTGAGATGAAAGTGTAGGTGTAAAATATTTTTGTCGTGAGCAAACGATTAACTAGGAGCGAATCTACCTACTCGAAAGGTTTCCAATGTTCTTTTCTTCCTCCTTTTAATGTTGCTATCTTACCATTAATTCGGTAAGAAGCCCCATCGTTGGATGTAAAGGGACAGGCGCGGGTCAATTTTACAGTCATCGAAAGCAACTTATGAGACACTTTAGCAATTTTCATAAGGGATGAGATCGTTTTATTGAAAGCAGCGTGGAGGGTCATCGAGGGACTACGATCTTTTTATCGAAGGGTCATTGCTAAAGCGTCCCATATTCGAGGGACATAACTGTGTTTCCAAGGCAATGAGCGAAGTTACCCTAGAGGTGCGCGTGTGAAAAGTGTGTTTGTTTCAAGTTATTTTGTTCTTTGATTAGGTTATCTAGAGATTGATTTTTGAATCTTTCCATGCACGCCTAATTATTATACAGTATAAGGAAAACAGTAAATTGCAGAAATTAAAATTCTACGCTATTACAAAGTTTTCGGGAATGGGGGTACAAATTTACAAATGGGGATGAATTAGTACAATTAAATGTCCCAATAGGCAAACAATACAACCAAATCAAATCGAGCAAATAATTAAAATTATGACAGTCTATGAAATAAATTGGCAAAATGAATGAAGTAATGTTTTTGGTATTTTTGTTTGTGAGAGAATTTGAAAAGGAAAATAAAAACCTAATTTTTTTATAAAAAAAAAGAATTGATTAAAAGAAATCAAATTATAAGGTTATTAAATTAAATCCAAACTAATTTAAATGTGAACTAATTTTAAATCTCAAATTTACTAATTCTAAATTAATCTTAAAATCTAAATAAATAAAAATCAAAAGTCTAAGTCTATTAAAACAACTCTTAAACAAATCAAGTTTTTTTTATATATCAAAAACTAAAAAATGAAAAACAAAGGGAGAGGATTTGGATGGGCCTGAGGATGATTTGCAGCTCAGGCCCAATAGGGGGTTTATCCAGATTGATTAAGGGGGGGGGGTGGGGGGTTAAAGAGGTGGTGACAAGTGTCACCACTAGACTGGATCAAAGTGTTATTATCAAATAACAAAACTAGCTTAAGCTGGGCCATGGCTCTCATAACTTATGTTCTTTTCTCTCTCTTAAAACGCGTTCTTTCTTCTCTCTTGCTCTGAGTCCTCGCCGGAGAAGGCTAGTTGGTCGTGCCGGAAATCGCCTAGCGGCGGTGACGGCGGCGGCGTGACTCCAAACGTCAATTTTTTTATATCAATCTGATCCTCTCTTCTCTCTAGTTACTAATCTATGGTTAATTTTTGCAGATTTTTAGTTTTGAAGCCTTAGATCTAAAGAGGGGTGGATGGAAACCCTAGGACAAAGATGTGGTGAACGATGATGATTTATGATGAAACATGCAAAATAAGAAAAGCGAAACATAAAGAGAAAGGGAAAACGGAAACCGTATTCTCCAAAATTGTGAGCTTTGAACCTTTTTTTTTAGATCTCTGCTTCCAGTATTTTTGAATTTGTTTCTCTCCTTCTGAATATACTGGGATGATTGTTGGGGTAGGATGACAATGAAGATTAGGGTTTGGCCTTTGCTATCTCTCTGAGTTATTGATTTGCTTGAATAACAAAACTATGGCTTTTTTTAACTTCTGGTTTTTTGATGCTCTGAAAATTTGTTGATTTTGGTTTTGTGATGTTTTGATGGCTGTGTTGGTTTCTGTTTTTACAGTGATGGTTTGGCTATATTCTTTTGGTGATTTTTTTTTGTTTTTTTAGTTATATATTGAGACCAAAGGTTTTTTTTTATGATGGTGTTTGATGATCACAACTTTGATGCTGAAGAAAAACTAGTTTTCTGACTTGTTGGTCCTAAGTCTGTTCGTGATTTTTGGGTACTGAGACAACAGGGTTTTGGAATTTGGTTGGGTCTTCTTTTGAGTTGCCTTTTGTTCTGTTGCTGGTTTGTATTGTTTTGCTGGTTTGTTGGATATCAAGTTTTGCTGGTTTTCTATTCTTTGGCTTTTTTTTGTGATGTCCAATATCCTCCCAGCTTGCTTCTGTTTATATACATCAGATGATGAGCAAATGGGGGGAAATGTATAGCTTTTGAATGGCATTATGGTATACTGCTTTGGCTTTTGAGTGCAAGTTGACATCTTTGCCATTTTAATGTAAGTTTGGGCAGGTTTTAACTTACATTATGCAGAGTTGCAGCAGGTTTGTGGACTGTATAGTGGCTGTAACAGGCTAGGTGATCTCTTTCCTCTTTTCTCTTTTAATGAAAATAAAAAGCAGTTTCTTTTGCTTTATTTTTAAATTTTTGAAGGGTTTGTGTGACTAGGAAAATGATGACATAATGAGCAAGTTAGCTTGCTACTGCTATGCTATGCTTATGATGTATTTGTTCTGCTTTTGTGGGCTTGCTTGTTGCAGGTTGTATTTGTTCATTTGGTTGTTTGTTTAAAGCTGTTGTAATGCTATGTGCTGCTTTGTTATAGAAGTCTGTTGTCTTACTTGTTGTCGGTTGTAGGCCTGCCCCTGTCTTGTATCTGGTTGTTGTTATTTGCAGCCTTGTAGCTTTGTGTTACAGTTTCGGCAGTTTGTTTGTATTTGCTTGCCTTGGCAATTTTCTTTTTCCTTTGTCTTTTATGAACCAAGAAGGGCACTCTTTTTTATGATTTTCAATAGAATTTGGGGCCTATGATTAAACATTAAAAATCTGATTATGTGAAACAAATCAAATGAGGCTTTGTGGAATGTTTGAACATGATTCGACAACCAACCCCTAATTTTCATTCCTACATAAACCCTAGTGATGAATTTGTGAAATAGCTCTTTGAAAATTTCTTGTTCATGTTCGTGTTTCTTTCTTGTACTAATCATGCTTTCTTTCTCTTGTTTCATGTGAGCGAAAGTGGAGATGACAAGGCAAAGAATGCAAGGAATCTGTGGCAAACATGAAAGTTTTTGGAGAAAAGTCAAAGGAATTGATATAATTTGAATCTTCAAGAAACTTGATCATGGATTAGTTCTCTTAGGTCAAATGTTCACTTGATTTTCTTTGTAACTTAGAATAAATCCTCTTGTACTTTGATGTATTTTGGAGGTATTGTATTCAATAGTTGCACCAACGTATCCTTGAATAACAATAAGTTGTAAAACATAAAGTATTGAAAGAATTTGAAGTTTTGTAACAACCTTAGATGGTGTGCTTGAAATTGGGGAAGAACTTGAATTGTAGCATGAAGTATCCTTGTGATATATTAGAACTTGAAATCCTTTGTAAACAACAATTTGTAATTTCTCTGCAAACAAACAAAAATTTGTAATTTTATTTGCAGTGTAATGATACAAAGATTTGAACTATTTTGGTATGCTAGGATCTTGTACAAACTTTCGTATTCTAATTGATTTTTTTGAAATTCCCAATCAGAATATTTGAAATAAAATGCTCCAGTCTGGTAACTTGAATTCCAAATAGCCCAAATAACTTTGTAACTGTATTTCAAACAAACATGCACTTTGTACTCCAATTCCTAAACAAAATAAATGTTTAAGAATGTAAATCATCTGGTCAACTTGAATCCAAGATCATGATTGTCTTAAATGACAGACTTAATCTCCACATCTTATCCAAACAAACATGCTCTGAGAACAAACGTTAACCTTTCAGTAAACTGTGTTTAAGAAAAATTCAAAATCAATAAATGCCTTGCGACGGTTCGATAATTTTAAAGTCTTCCAAACCCAACTTTCCTTCGATTCTTTGAAGATAAACCCGTGAGAGACATCACATATGACCATGAACAGAAATAATCGTCTCAAAGTCTTGTAAGTTGAAGAAAACACAATTCTTAGAAATCAGACGACTGTTATTTGAAATTAGGTCAAAATATTATGAAGTGACTTCCAACGCATTCGAATTTTTGGTGATTTTCTACGTGTAATGAATTCTTGATTTGTGAAGAGAAATTTGAGATGACATCAAGTAAAATCATACCCAAGAAAAACCATTCAAAAATTTTGAATAATGAAGAAGTTAGGATCATTTGAATTTGTTCTCGTAAACGGGCAATTTTCAAGTCAATGTAGTCGTTTTCAGTTATCGGGACCATTGATTGAGCAAGTTTGCAATGCGAGGTTTGAAAACTGATTTAAACAACCTTGAGGAGACATTAAGACCTATGAAAACCATTTTAAACCTTGAAGACTCAATTTTCTTTGAGAAATGCAAAACCCTAATTGTTGATTTACTGCTTAGGAAGAGAATCTGTCTGATCAACTTCTGAGCCAAATTAGGTATTTGAGAAACCCTTGTATAGTATCTTGAATGAAAAATAGGAGGGAAAATTTTGGAGTACAACAATGTACAACATCAGAAGCATGATATCTACATTGTGTTTTTTGAGCATGCAAATCTGGTGATGCTTAAGCAATATGGTGAGAGTCAGCAGATGCTTACCTTGCAGCTGGAATAAGTTTTGTGAACTGGAGTTAGCCTCAACTCTGATGATGTTCTGAACAGCTTCTTTGAATGGATGGATGGAGGGTATATAGTAGTATGAATACATAAGTTATGTCAGTTTCCAACGTGTGGGTCCGAAACTGTATGGGTGTTTTTTAGTCAAGAAATATTTTGAGAACAAATGGAGCTTGAAAGCAAAGGATCCAAAGTTAATGGTTTGTATGTTGTGTTTATAGTTTTTGAAACTCTAGGAATTTTGGGCAGAGATTCAAGGTTTTTTTTTGCTCATACTTGCTGTCTCTTTTCAGCAATTTTTCTGGGCCCCTTTTCAGTGACCATTGGCGTTCTATTTATAGGCAAAGCTTTGTGGGTTTTAAAATTTCAAGTGGCGCCAATATCATGCGTTAGATTCTGACTTGCTCTTGAAGCAAGTTCCAAAAAAGGTATGATGGCTGACAGTTTTTAGCTTAGGCTGGAGTAGCAAGCAAGGATTAAGGAAAAGTGAACCTATAAGCAAAATATAGTGCGTGGGCCTTTACCTAATCCTGCATAAAAGTAATTATACCCTACACGTGGAGAGATCCTTTGGACAAAGACTCAAAAGTGGTTGTGAGGATTAATGAGCATTAAATGATGATGAGATTTATCAAAATCAGAAATCCTGTAATATGAGATTTTGCATTATTGCTTAACTCTAGGTCAGAAATCCCATTTAGGACAAACATCCAACTTCTGATCTTCTTACTTTGTATCATGTTGCCTCAGCAAGCTCTTAAGGATCCTCAGGCTTTCTAGTAAATTTCTTTGATTTGCCTCTAAAAACCCTAAACTTAGAGATTATGCTTCAGTGTTGCACTCAATCTTCTGACCCTCTTACCTTCTGGTTCCAGCATGTTCTGAAGGAGCTTTCAAGCTTCGTACTACACTTTATTTCCTTCTTTGCATTACTCTAGCAAACTCTGACTGAACTTGCGTAGATGCTGAGAAGCCATGTTCTGACTAAAGATTATGTGCTGAACCACGCTTACAACTTCTGACTGCTCCTGCCTGGAGGCTGGCTCAGAAGTTCTGAAGTGTCATTTTTCTTAAATACTTTAGAAAAATTCTAAGTATTTAGAATTTAACTTTTCCAAGGTAAACTTTCACTTTTGAGCTTCTTGATGAAACAAACTTCATATTCCAACATGTCTTGATGAAATATGATTTTTGAGATTTGATTTTGATCCAAAAGCCAAAGTTTGACTTCTCAGCGTGTAAATGACCATTTTGCCCTTGTAAATGGCTTGCTTGGAAATAAATGATAATTCAAGGCTTGGATTTGTATGAGAGAAAACTTTGAGAATCCAGGGTGATTTCCTGAGAAATGAGAGTGCAAATTTTGGGGTACAACAGCTGCCCCTGTTCAATCTTCTTTAACCTGAGAAGTTAGATTGGCGAGATTTTCCATTCGTGACTCGAAGGTGGAAGATGATTGGGCACTAGAGTGCCCAGAAATTTTCACTCGGCGACGATAGGAGGAATGGGCTTAAAGATGCCATTTAGAGAGGTAATAAAATCTTGTTGGGGATGGGCTTGTAGATGCCATCCAAGAATGCTTATTGAGATGTAATCTGTAAGTTGAACATCAGAATGGCGTCCGTGTCTAGAGCGTATCTGAAGGCGTCTTTGAATTAACATCAGAATGGCTTCCAGGTCTGGAGCGTATCTAAACTGTATTATGAGTAGAATCTGAATGAGTATTAGAATAGCCTCCGTGTCTAGAGCGTACCTGAACTGTATCAGGAGGTGTCTTTGAATGAGTGTCAGAATAGCTTCGGGTCTGGAGCATATCTGAACTGTATCAAAAGTTGAATCTGAATGAGCATCAGAATGGCTTCCGTGTCTGGAGCGTGTCTGAATTGTATCAGGAGTAGAATCTGAATGAGTATCAGAATGGCTTCCGTGTATGGAGCGTATCTAGATTGTATCAAGAGGTGTCTTTGAATCTGAATGAGCATTAGAATGGCTTCCGTGTCTGGAGCGTATCCGCACTATATCAGGAGTAGAATCTAAATGAGTATCAGAATGGCTTCCGTGTCTGGAGCGTATCTGGACTGTATCAAAAGTTGAATCTGAATGAGCATCAGAATAGCTTCCGTGTCTGGAGCGTATCCGCACTGTATCAAGAGTAGAATCTGAATGAGTATCAGAATGGCTTCCGTGTCTGGAGCGTATATGGACTGTATCAAGAGGTGTCTTTGAATCTGAATGAGTACTAGAGTGGCTTCCGCGTCTGGAGCGTATCTGAACTATATCAAGAGTTTGCATATTGTTAATGGTAGCTGTTAATCTTATCCTGAAAAGGGTAAAATGTTAGCTGAAACACCAAGTTATGTTGCATGAAATGTATGATGCAATGTATTGGTTTTATTGATGTTTATGATATATGGATGCAATGTATGCGCATGTGAGATGATTTGTTGTATTGCTATCGAATTGGGGAAAATAAATACGTAACTGCTGCTGAGGATATGTAAGTCTTCATGTCTTGAAGTCGAAGTGTTGATGAATTTCTGCGGAGAGAAATAAATTCTATTGTGAGGGCAACGCTATGTATTACCTGTAAGATCTGCTTGGGGAAACCTGAGAATCTTGACGACTTCTACTGGGGATTAATCATTTGAAACTTCGTTTCGCCTGGGGATTAGTAAAAACTCTGTGGGGAGAATGTTTTGTTCCTGCTTGGGAAAAAGAATTCAGGAGTCTCATTTGTCCGTTGCTTTACTGGGGAATTATCCTTGGCTGGAGAGAATCAAAAGTTAGTTGTTATCTGGTCGGATTCCAGGCTTCACAATAACCTGCTGGGGAATTTGGAGAAATTGGGCGATTTCTATCGGGGATTGATAAACTAGAAGCTTCGTTCTGCTGGGTAGTTGGAAGTTTTTTTCCGCTGGGGATTAATCATTTGAAACTTCATTCCGCTTGGGGATTAGTGAAAACTCTGCGGGGAATATGGAGTGGTCTAGGGACGTTTTTCTGTTCTTTCAACCTATCAGTAATTGTCTTTCTCGTCTTGTTCATTTGTAAACAGTGATTATGTTCAAATGCATATGTTCATCAATGAATCATTGGACGTTTTTGCAAACAAAACACAATTGTAAAGAAAAGACAAAAAGTTTTTGTACTTTCAAAGAGATATCTTTGTATTGACTTTGAGTAAGTGTTTTGTACAAAGGAGACGAACATTCTAGTAAGAGAATGTCGTCGCAAACAAGAAAAATTTGATACAAAAAAGATAGCTACGTGAAAAAATCCCATGGGGTTCCCATCCTGCTGGGGACTAATTTAAAAGTGGAGTAACCTTAGGGCTTAGATCACCCTTTGCATGATTATTTTGTTTGCCTTGCTTGCTTTACATTTTGGTTCTCTTGTTTGGGCTTGAAATCCTCCACCCGGATTTGGGAAACGTTCATAGGTAAATAGCAATACGTTGTGGAAACTGTGCGGAGTATACCAACACGGTCAAAGCAATAGCTATATTAGTGCGACATATTTGTGAGTACCGGTAGCCTTTGAGTCAATCAAAGAGAATACGGGGCCGCTGAGTGATGCCATAAAGCACTAATGAACTCTTAGAACCTTACTTGACCATCTTGGCCTTTCATTAGGGGTAGTGAGATGACCGGCTTTGGTGCAGTCCGAAGTTGGTAGATACTCGATACTACACTCATTGAGGGTGTTTTCTTGGAATATTTTGGTCGCTAGTTAAGTGGCTAAACCAAAACAATGAACATAGAAAACAATCCAGTGATATTGAGCTCCTTAGAACCCAGTTACTATTTATAGGACATGTTTTGAGCCAACTAAAACTCAAGAGGGTACTTACCTATGAAACCTCATGCAAGCCTGAAACTAGGGTTTTGTATGACTTGCTTGTACATATGCTTGTGCATACATCATGAACATCATAAAGCATCATATGCATCCACTAACCATTTCAAGGGTTTGGATCTTCATCTTTGCTTTTGTTTTGTAGGTCATGGAATCTCTTCGCGGGAAAACAATTCAATTCAACCTTGTGAGAATCCCTCCTCAACTCAAGGAGCTTACTTCCAGGATTCCAGAGAATTCTCTCTTCAGTGAAAGACATGGTAGACTTCTCAACTTAGTCAACACCAACATTGAAGAAGACATGGTTAAAGTTCTCTTCCAGTTCTTTGACCCCCTACACCACTGCTTCACATTCCCTGATTATCAATTGGTGCCTACTTTGGAGGAATTTTCTCAACTCCTGAGAATTCCTATTCTTCATCAACTACCCTACAACGGTACAGAAAAAGAACCAAAGCCTGAAGATGTTGCTCAAGCATTACACTTGCAACCATCTGACATCAAGGGGCATTGGGAAACCAGAAGTGGTGTCAAGGGCTTCTTGGTAAAGTTTCTGTTTGATAAGGCACAAGACTGCTGGAATTCTCTTGATCTACAAGCATTTGAAGAGATTGTGGCACTCCTCATCCATGGGTTGGTCTTGTTCCCAAACCCTGATCAGCTTATAAATATGAATGCTGTCAAGATTTTCATGTCCAGAA
Organism: Vicia faba; assembly: GCA_948472305.1. Taxonomy (NCBI): domain Eukaryota; kingdom Viridiplantae; phylum Streptophyta; class Magnoliopsida; order Fabales; family Fabaceae; genus Vicia; species Vicia faba. The sequence goes on from OX451738.1 coordinate 1,011,252,059, forward strand.
ATCCTATACCCACATTGCTTGGGGACAACCTACACTCATTTTACACACGAACAATGAGGAAAAGAGGTGTTCTCATGTGTTGTACTCCTCTCCTAGCAAGGTGGTTTATTTCTCACCTTCCACAATCAGTTTTGAATAATGAGCAGGGATTAAGGTGGTCACAACGATTGATGACCCTCACACATTCTGATGTACATTGGTGTTCTCGATCCAGAGAAAATGTCATCATCATCGATCGTTGTAGGGAATTTCCTAATGTCCCAATACTTGGCATTAGGGGAGGCATCACCTACAACCCATATCTAGCTTTGAGACAATTTGGATATGCTCGGAGGGATGGCCCTCATGACATGTTGATCCCGGACCTATTTTTTGACTTCGACAATGATGCACAAAGACTTCGACAAAGGTTCATCAGAGCTTGGAGGATGCCTAACAAGGTAGATAGTAAGAAACTGGGGCACAAGAATTCCATCCCCCTTGAGCCTTATCTCAAGTGGGTACGAACCCGCTCCCAGAATCTTATGATGCCGTATCCCCACATTCTCCCCTTGATCAAAGAGCTTGTTGCGGAAGGAGAGGTTCCATACACCATCCTACATCCTGACATGCCAACATCATGGGAAGAAATGCAAAAGAGTTGGATCCAACTCAAGGAAGAACGGGATACTTTTGAAGCCAGCTTATATGCCAGCGAGAAGAAGGTTTTGGAGCTCACCCACCGACTTCACGAGGAGGAAACTCTCAACACTTACATCGCACCAAAGAGTATGCGCAATGTCTTTTTACATTAAGAATTTTGTAATATTTCGCCCATGGGGCACTTATGTACTAACAAATTTCTTCTTAATATGACGTGCGTTCTTTTTGTTTGCAACAAATCTGAATTTTTAAACCCTTGAATGCATTACATGAATAGCATACCATTCATCATATGCATAAACAGGTCTTCACGCCAGGTTTCCTTATCTTTCTGCTGTTTATTTCAGCAAGATGGATTTGGAGCAAACAGTAAAGGATCTACAGGCACAAAATTCACAGTTCTAGCAACTCCTCATGACCTTGGCAAAGGGTCAGGAGGACCTCAAAGTTTTGTTGGAGAAAAATAAAGAGAAAAAGAAAAAGAGACCTGGAGTAGCCACTTTGGGAAGAAGATTTGAGCATCAGGCCAGAAGAGTTCTCGAGTTCCCCTCAACGTCTGACGAAGGAGCCGGTAAAGGGAAAGGGACTGCCGTACCTTCTGAATTCGAGGTTGAAGAGGAGGAAGAGGAAGAAGACGAAGACTACTCTGAACAACAATATTCACCATCGGATGACAAATATAAGAACCTTGAAGATAGACTGGCAGCTATGGAGTTGCAGAGGGTGCCCAGATTGGATTTTGAGGAACTAGGGCTGGTAGCTGGGATTGTTATCCCTCCCAAGTTCAAAGTGCCAACATTTTCCAAGTACGACGGTCTGTCTTGCCCTAAGATGCACCTGAGGTCGTATGTCAGAAAAATCCAACCCCATTCATCCGATAAAGACCTTTGGGTACACTTTTTCCAAGACAGCTTGTCTGGCACGCAGTTAGACTGGTTTTATCAACTCGAAAGATCAGAGGTTCACAATTGGGAAGACTTGGCGGCTGCTTTATATCGTCAGTATCAATATAATGCTGATTTGGCGCCCACTCGTACTCAGTTACAATGTATGGGGATGGCTTCCAATGAAGGGTTTAAAGAGTACGCGCAGAAGTGGCGTGATCTGGCTGGAAGGGTGCAGCCGCCGTTATCAGATAGGGAGTTAGTTGATATGTTTTTGGGGACCCTGTCTGGCCCCTTCTTCAACCATCTAATCGGGAGCTCTTCTGCGGGATTTACTGAACTGATTTTGACCGGCGAAAGGGTTGAGGCCGGTATTAAAAGTGGAAAGATTCAAAAGGATGCTTCTGCATCCACAGCTGTTAAGAAACCTTTCCCAGCCAAGAAGGAAGCATCTGTTGTGTATTCTCAGAAGGGATTGGGAAGAACTGAGTGTCGGCCGACTGTAGGGGCCGTAATGATTCAAAACTCGTCAAATGATCAACCTCGTAACAATCAGTCGAGACCTAATCAACAACGGGTAGAAAGGCCACAACGACAGTTCACTCGCATCAACATGACGCCCGCTCAGGTACTTCCCCATTTATTGAAGTTGAATCTAACCAGTTTGAAGGAGGCGCCAAAGAACCCTAACACCTCTTCTCCATACTATCACTCCAATGCCAAGTGTGCCTACCATTCCGACAGTGCTGGGCACGATACCAATAATTGATGGGCACTTAAGAACAAAATTCAGGACTTAATTGACGCCAAAGAGGTTGAATTTGACGCTCCTGAGAAGCCCAATGTTATATCCGCTCCGATGCCCAAGCACGGCCACAATGTGCATGCTGTTTTGGAAAATCTCCATGGTACTGATGTTGTCGATCTGTTGACTCCATTGTTAGTGATTAAAGAAAATTTGTTGTGGGTCGGGATCTTTCCTGGTTGTGGTAAAGACTGTTATTTTTGTTTGAACGTTCAAGGTGATTGTCCAATGTTGAAGTCAGGTGTCCAACGCCTGATGGATACTCAAGAGATACTTTTCCAGAAAACCTCTGTTGACACTTTCAATCCTATTACTCCTGATACTGGTAATACTTCAACCAACGGTATTTCCATCATAACCATTTTCGACAATCCTCCCAAGTCTTGCAAAAGGCCTGTCAGGATTACACCCAACTCTGAATGTGTACCTTTAAAGATCACCATGCCGGGACCTGTCCCGTACAAATCCAGCAAAACGATACCGTGGAACTATGGGGGAGAAATCTTCTACCACTGCATCAAACAAATCGAAATAGTCCAAGAGATTTCTGAAGAAGACCCTGATATAGGGAACATCGCGGGTACAAGCAAGATAACCCGCAGTGGCCGGATCTTTTCTCCGGAGATTGCTCCCCCTCGAGCAGTTTTCGGACCCTTGAAAGCTTCTGCACCTGTTGGACCATTTGTGCAAGGCCCAGTGATTGAAGAGCTAGATACTCCTTAAGTAAGACCATCTGCTGAAACTACCGACAAGGGTAAGGGGATACTGGAAGTTCCTGTCAGGACGAAGGCCCATGCTGTGGTTATCCCCGAAACCACTCAGAAAGAAATGGATGAAATCTTGAAAATAATCAGAAAAAGTGACTACGACGTTGTGGAGAAGTTAGGGCAGACCCCTTCTAAAATTTCAATGTTGGCTCTTCTGCTCTGTTCTGAGGCCCACGCTAAGGCCCTGATCAAATTCTTGAAGGCGGCACATGTTCCCCAAGAGACTTTGGTTGACAAGTTTCAGGAATGTGTGGCCAGTCTTACTGCTGATAATGGCCTTGGCTTTTCCGATGTTGACTTAACTCCCAAAGGAAGGAAACACAACGATGTGTTACATGTTTCAGTTGAATGTCGGGGAACCACTCTCGCCCATGTCTTAGTTGATACTGGTTCTTCCTTGAATGTGCTGCCAAAGAAAGCCTTAGACCGCTTGGACTGCGAAGGATTGACTCTCAAGCCTAGTAACATCATTGTTAGGGCTTTTGATGGTTCTAAGAGAATGGTTCATGGAGAGGTTGATATTCCTATCAAAGTAGGCACAGAGGTCTTCAACTCAACCTTTTACGTGATGGACATCCGACCGTCATATTCATGTTTGCTAGGAAGACCATGGATCCATTATGTCGGGGCAGTTACCTCCTCTTTGCACCAGATGCTGAAATATCATGTTAAGGATAAAATTATAACGGTGCACGGCGAGGAAGAGTACATGATAAGCCACCTCAACTCCTTCCGTTATGTGGAGCTGGATGGCGAGTTCATCGAAACGCCTTTCCAGCATTTTGAGGAAGTTTCTCCCGAGGTAGCAGTTGCGAAGATAATGGTTGAGGTGCCTATTGCTCCCAAGCACGTATCTAGGATGGCATTTCTCAAGGACGCAGTGGCGGTGATCAAAGAAGGGAAGAGTACAGCATGGGGGCAATTGCCTAATTTTCCCCATAAGACGGACAAATTTGGACTAGGGTTTACAGCTGCAGGACAAAAGGCTATGCATCGTTCCAAGGCTGAAGGGCCACCCGTAAGGATCACTCATCACGGAATTAATGCTGTAGAATATAAAGATGAAGAGAGCCACTTTGAAGATTGGATCTTCCCGACCGTCGAAGGGGGTTTGAGCAATTGGGAAGCGAAGGATTTTGTTCCTATCACCTTTATCAACCAGTAATTTTATCTTTGAACGATTTCCCATTTTTATGGTCTGTAATAACTAAACAATTTGCACACTATTTTCACCTCATGCCTTGCCCGGGGCATGTAGGTCCATTTGTAAGGGCTTGATTTTCTTCATAATCATATGCCATGTTTTAATGAATCATTGGACGTTTTTCATCTATAAACTGTTGTGTTCATTTTCTTTCCTTTTGCATTTTTGTTTGTTTAAGGATGGCTATCCCTTACACACACCCATACTCACAAATGCAGGTACCCATCCACTCTGGATTCCATGGGTGACTATTCTGCTTTAGCCTTCGATAACTCTGAAGATTTGGTCAATCAGGCCGAGTACGAAGTTGACGAAGATTGTGAAGTGCCGGGAGAGTTAGCCAGACTTTTGCAACAAGAAGAGAGGGCTATTCTGCCTCATGAAGAGTTGTTAGAAACCATCAACTTGGGGAAAGAGGAAGACAGGAAAGAAGTAAAAGTGGGTGCCAACCTAGAACTAAGTGTCAAGGAGCGCTTAGTGCAGTTGTTGAACAAATATGTTGAAATCTTCGCTTGGTCTTATGAAGACATGTCGGGGTTAGACACAGATATCGTGGTTCACTGTCTTCCTACAAGAGAAGATTGTCCACCGATCAAGCAAAAGGTCCGACGAATGAGGCCTGACATGTCTGAAAAGATTAAGGTTGAAGTAATGAAGCAATTCAATGCTGGCTTTCTGGCTGTTACAACCTATCCATAATGGGTTGCTAACATTGTGCCCGTACCCAAAAAGGACAGCAAGGTCAGAATGTGTGTGGACTATCGGGATTTGAACAGGGCCAGCCCTAAAGACGATTTTCCACTACCGCATATCGACATCTTGGTTGACAACACAGCTTAGCACAAGGTTTTTTCCTTCATGGATGGATTCTCGGGCTACAACCAGATTAAAATGGCCCCCAAGGACATGGAGAAAACTACCTTTGTCACGCAATGGGGTACCTTCTGCTACAAAGTGATGTCGTTCAGACTGAAGAACGCAGGGGAAACCTATCAACGCGCCATGGTAGCTTTATTTCATGATATGATCCATCATGAGATCGAAGTCTACATAGACGGCATAATCACTCGATCACAGACAGAAGAAGAACATCTTAATCATTTGCAAAAGCTGTTTGCCAGGTTGAAGGAGTATAAACTCAGACTGAATCCAAGCAAGTTCACTTTTGGAGTTAGGTCTGGTAAACTTCTGGGATTTATTGTCACCAACAAGGGTATTGAGGTTGTTCCAGCTAAAGTAAAGGCTATACAAGAAATGCATGCCCCCCGTACCGAAAAGGAGGTTAGAGGATTCTTGGGACGCCTGAACTATATTGCGAGGTTCATCTCTCACCTAACGTCTACCTGCGAGCCAATTTTCAAACTACTGAAGAAAGATCAGGTAGTTGAATGGAACGATGATTGTCAAGTTGCTTTTAATAAGATCAAGGAGTACTTACTAGAACCTCCTATTCTGATGCCACCCGTCGAAGGAAGGCCGTTGATCATGTATCTGACTGTTTTGGATAACTCAATGGGGTGCGTACTGGGTCAACATGACGAGTCTGGCCGAAAAGAGCATGCCATTTATTACCTTAGCGAAAAGTTTACCAACTGTGAGACTCGCTACTCACTGCTTGAGAAAACTTGTTGCGCTTTGGTATGGGCTGCTCGCCGGTTAAGGCAGTATATGTTGACTCATACCACTTTGCTAATTTCCAAAATGGATCCGATCAAGTATATCTTCGAGAAGCCTGCTTTATCTGGAAGAATCGCTAGATGGCAAATGATCCTAACTAAATATGATATCCAGTATACTACCCAAAAGGCTATAAAGGGTAGTGTACTAGCTGACCATCTAGCTCATTAAGCCGTCGAAGATTACCAGTCTATGAGATTCGACTTCCCTGACGAGGACATCATGACATTGGACAACATTAAAGGTAGCGGACCGTATGACGGACCTGAACAAGGATCCCGATGGACCCTATACTTTGATGGTGCTTCAAATGCGCTTGGCAACAGTATCGGTGCAGTACTCATTTCTCCAGATGGTTGCCATACACCCTTCACTTCCCGACTTTGCTTCAGCTGTACCAACAACATGGCTGAATATGAAGCTTGCATCTTTGGTCTCAAGGCTGCTATAGACTTGGGAATCAAATCTTTGGTCGTATTTGGGGACTTGGCTTTGGTTATCAGTCAAGTCAAAGAGAGTGGGACACTAAACATCCTAATCTTATCCCATACAAAGAACATGTCTTGACGTTGTTGCCTCACTTCGAGCAGATTACCTTCGAGCATTTCCCGCAAGAAGAAAATCAATTAGCCGATGCTCTGGCTACAATGTCTTCCATGTTTAAATTCAAGTGGGATAACGAGGCTCCCCAAATCACCATCAAGCGGATGGACGAACCAGCACACTGTCATGAGATTAATACCGAAGAAGTAGTGGAACAACCCTGGTTTCATGAAATCAAAAGGTATCTCCAGACCAGAGAATATCCTGAAGGAGCTTCCGTCAATGACAAAAAGTTCTTAAGGAGATTTGCTGCCAAGTTCTTCCTAAGAAATGGCATCCTTTATAAGCTCAGTCACGATTGTGTTCTCTTTCGTTGTGTGGACAAGGTTGAAGCAGAGTTGATCATGACCGATATACATAGCGGCACATTTGGCACCCACTTGAGCGGACATACAATGGCTAAGAAGATTCTAAGGGCAGGCTACTACTGGTCTACCATGGAAGCTGATTGTCATTAACATTCCCGTACCTGCCACAAATGCCAAGTCTATGCCGACAAGGTACATATTCCTCATGTTCCTCTCAATGTTCTGACAGCTCCTTGGTCATTCTCAATGTGGGGCATTGACATGATTGGAGAGATCAAGCCCACGACATCCAATGGACATCGCTTCATCCTGGTGGCTATTGATTACTTCACCAAATGGGTCGAGGCAGCTTCCTATGCCTCAGTAACAAAGAATGTGGTTGCCCGCTTCATCAAGCAGAACCTCATATGCCGGTACGGTATCCCCGACAGGATCATCACAGACAACGGTACAAATTTGAACAACACTATGATCACCGCTCTATTCGAATAGTTCAAGATTTATCATCATAATTCATCTCCCTACCGGATGAAGATGAACGGTGCTGTTGAAGCCGCGAACAAAAATATTAAGAAGATCATTCAAAATATGACAGTCACCTACAAGGACTGGCATAAGAAGTTACCGTTTGCTCTGCATGGATATCGTACCACGTGTAGCGGTGAAAATCGGAGATCAAGCTATTGATTAACTTGACTCGCAAAAGCAAGAGTCGCCACCGCGCTTTATTGTTTCCAAAGGAAAAGGGAAAAGAGCGAAATAAAACCCTAAATATGCAATGTAAATAATACTGAAAATACAAAGCGATTTTTGAAAAGAGATCTTATGGTTCGGGGGTTGGTTATACAATGGGAAGGTATTAGCACCCAATGCATCTATAGTACTCTATAGGAACCTTTTGAAATATCTGTTTTATTTAAAATTGATCGCTTGATTTGAAAATAAATCGTTTTGGCCGAAAAAGGGATACGGACGGTTTTTTTGAAGATACGACGACCTAATGTCGAAGTTTTGGCTTAAAAGGGATGAGTCTTGAAAAGGTTGAAATTTTGAAGAAAGGTGAATATTTGAGGAAAATCAACCTAAGTTTTTAATGAATGAGAGTATTCGCTCGATCATTTTTGAGGACATGAAGTCAACAAAAAAATTAGACGATTCCCTTTGGATTGACGCAAATAGAATAATCAAGTAAATGCGAGATATTGACAGAAAACGATATACAACAATTAAATGTGAACATGCATTTTATATGATTTTTGTTTAATATGCGAAAAGAAAAAGTTTTAATTGGTTTTCGTTTTTTACGCATTTTTAATAATAAAAGGTAACGAGAATTAATAGAAATATTTTTTAAAGTTTTATATGTTCTATTTTTTATGTTTTTATTATATTGACGTTTAATCAAAATGAGGGGAATAAAATAAAATGTTTTTTAGTCTTCATTTTTATATGTTTTTTTTAGAAATATTAAATATTGGTCAAATTAAATAAAACTTATAAATCAAAAATCTAATTAAAATAAGGGAGGCTAAAATTTAATAAACTTAAATAATATTTGGGTAAAGTGTCAAAATTATCTATTTAAAATCATATGTATATTCCTAAGAACAAATTAACTAATACAAATTAATTAAACTAAGGAAAAAAAAAAGAAATGCAATTGAACTAATAATCTATAAAGGAAAAAAAAGTGTGAATTAGCAATTAGAAATGGGCTGGAGTATAAGAGAAGAATTGGGTTGGACAGGAAAATGGAGCGGGTCGTGGGTTAAAGGGGGTCCAAGGGATTAAATTGAGATTAGGGTTGTGTTGGTTTGATAAAAGGATTTAGGGTTTGGTTTAAGGCAGAACGGCGCCTCTTCACGATCTTCATCTCTCTCTCGCGCAGCTTCTTCGCTTCTTCGCCTCCAACACCGATGTTTCCATGTCCGGCCACCCACACCAAGTCTCTCTCTTCCCTCCATTGTTGACGCGGCGGCTTCGAGCGGAGACGGTAAGGACCAAAACATTTTCGTTAACGTTAATGTTGATTCAATTCGCGTATGAGCTTTACAGATTCGCTGTTGATTTTACAATTTCTTAGTTGATTTTATGGCTTCTTAGTTGATTCTGACTAATTCTCCATTTTTTACTGTCCATGTCGATTTGAATGATGTTTTTAAGGAAGGAGAAAGGAAGAAGGCGTTACCTAGATGGAGAAGGAGGAGGAGCTTGGGGGGTGATGGAGGCCGGACAGCAGGGAGGCAACGGGCGCACGCGGTGGTGAACGGTATTTGATTTCCTTCCTTTTGCTTGAATGCTACTGTGTTGCTTGTTGCCCAGTGATGTGTACACTGAGGGCTTCACCGTTTTGCCTTGAAATGTGGCTTTGGGTATGTTGTGGAATTGGATGATAACTCTCTCTTCTTCTTGAATACTGTTGTCTATGGTGGGTTTACGAAAATGGTATGGCTTGGACTTGTAAAAGGTTTTGTCAGGTTTTTGTGTGTAGGCCTTTACAGTAGGGATATCGTTTCTACTGGTATGAGGATTGAGCTATGTTTTATGGTTTTCTTTTCTTGACAGCATGATAAGGCATTGGTTGTTTATGATGATGGGTGGTGTTGACAGTGGGATAGTGATATTGGCTATAAGGGGCTCAATCAGTTGGTAGTGTTTTGTATGGTTTGGAAAATAGCTTTCTCAGTGATCATGCAGGTTTTGACATGGTGAACTGGTTTTCGGGTAGGTTGGACAGGGGCAAAGCTTTTACTGATGTGAGGCCATTGCAGGTTTTTGTTGGTTTGGTGATGGCTATTTTGAATGATTGTTCTACAGGTTTTTGAAAATGGCTTGAGGTTATGAAAATCGTTTTTGGTTATGTGTTTCTTGATTTGTATCTTTGGTTTTCTCTTATGCTGTTTTGTGTGAATGGTCCCCTTTGTTTTCTCTTTTTTTGTAATATAACAGTTCTCCTCTCTTCTCTTGCGCTACAGGCCAGGAACTTTGAAACAAATCTCTTGGGATCTCCCTGAGCATTCTGCACTACTGTCCACTCAGTTTGCCTTTATTCTTCTTCTATGCTATTATTCTTACTGGCTATATTTCTTAGTTTGTTTTGTATATCTCTTTCTGCCTAAGCTAAGCCTGCAAATCCCACACTTCTCCCTCTCTTTTTCTCTCTCAGAATGGCTTTGACAAAAGTGTGATAAGCTGTCTATTTTCTGAAAATGCAGTGGCTGGAAAATGATGAAAGAAAAAGGAAATTTTTTGCTTGCAAGAATAGTCAAACTGCATATTGTTTTTTAAATCACATGTTGTATGCTTCTTGATGTAGGCCACGTTAGAAGACAGGCTTGCATATGGTTACTACATATTTGCTTATGCTGTATGCTGTATACTTTGAAATTATATTTGGGATTAAAACTAATGTGGTTAGCTTAAGTATGCAGTTTTTTGGAAAACAATTTATGCATATGTTTTGAAATCCTTTTCTTTTTTTGTGAACCGGGAGTAATCCCGTGATTTGCAAAAAATAAAATAACTGATTCCGGCCATTACATTTAATGATGAACATTAAAATTTATTTTCTGCATTTAATTATTTATTTGGATTCTAATTCTTTTCTTTTAATTGTGCAGGTAAAATTAAATGAGCGGACACGCATTGGATTGGAAGCTTTAGAATTAAGATAGACTAGTTTATTTTATTTTAATTTCGACAATTCATTATTGTAATTTATTGCAATATATACAATAATTTACAAAATAGCTTGTACCAAAAAAAAATGAATAAAAGAAACTATTTGTCTATTAATTCTTCTTCTTTATTTATTTATCGTTTATTATTTTATCCAAACGAATAATAATTGAAAACAAATCTCCAATCACCTTCATTCAAAATAATAACAGATAAATAATAATTATCATTGACCAACTAATACCTTCGATTATTTAATCCATCATTCTCAACTAAATTATAATAATTAAAATAGGATTTCAATTATTTAACCTAGAACGACGAACGATTAAACAGTCGTTATTGACCAGTGAATTTCTTCAGATGCTTATTTATGTTATTCATAACCTTTAAATTATAGAATAACTAAGAATAAATTCTAGTTACTTAAATTTAAAAATAATGAGTAAATAAATAAAACGTCCGCACAATTAATGCGCCTCTTCTCTGATGTTCATTTTATTATCCCTACATCTTTAAACTAAATAATAATAAAAAAAAATGAATTTCAATTATTCAAGTTTTAGATAATAGATAATTAATAAACATCATTTTTGCACGAATCGATTAAATGATTCAATGTTCAGCATACATAGCTCTTGGCCCGAAAAAGTCATGAAATTTAAAATCGATGGATCAAAACAAATGTAATGTAAAGATGCGGATAGGAGATGACGTCTTAGGTCAAAATTTGGGGTACAACAGCTGCCCCTATTTAAGTTTCTTCTATCCGGAGATATGAAGATTAAAATCTTCGTGTCGACGAGATTGAAGGTACTTAAATACATAATTACGCAAATTTTGTCCTAAGATGCCGTCATCATGCGGTGGTAAGAATGCAACGATCTAACTCACAGAGAAAGATACTGTGAAACGAGACAATGTTGAGGGAATCGAACGTCAACAAAACACAAAGACATGAGTTATACGCTACTGGGAGAACGAGCTATCGACTTCAAACGACAGACTCCTGACAGCGAATAAAACTGAGGGAATACGACCTCTAACCCTAACAAAGAGAGCACCTTGCATAGGCCATAACAGATTATTGATCCAAATAGTGAATTTGCAACTCAAGGTCGACGGTAGACAGGGAGTATCGAATTGCTGATAACTGGTTACCGACTTCTGGAGGTGTAGATTCGTACCAGACTTCTCTGCGAGACTTCAGAGGCATACTCATTAATGCTAAGGTAATGAGATTGTAGATACGAAGGTTGTTCAAATAAAGAAAATTGCCAGCTGTTGGCGTCCAAAGAAAATACCGATAACAAACAAGTCGCTCCAATAAAGAAGCCGCCGCTTGCTGTCGTCCAAAGAAAATACCGATAACGAACAAGTTGCTCAAATAAAGAAGCTACCACTTGCTGTTTTCCGAAGAAAATACCGATAACGAACAAGTTGCTCAAATAAAGAAGCTACCACTTGCTGTTTTCCGAAGAAAATACCGTACTGGTGACACGTACTGGTAACTCATGAAGAGTTTGCTGCTTGTCGCTTTCAAAAAGAGTAAATGACGCACTAGTAGTTCATGAAGAACTGCTGCTCGGCGCTTCCCAAAAAGGGTAAAATGACGATGACGCACTAGTAGCTCATGAAGAACTGCTGCTCGGCGCTTTCACAAAGTCATAACTGACGCACTAGTAGCTCATGAAGAACTGCTGCTCGGTGCTTTCCAACGGAATAAAATGACGCACTAGTAGCTCGTGAAGAACTGCTGCTCGGCGCTTTCCGAAAACTAAAATAACGCACTAGTAGCTCATGAAGAACTACTGCTCGGCGCTTGTCGAAGATAGTAGCGTACAAGTTGCTCGTGAAGAGCTACCGCTTGTCGTTTTCCAACATAATTCAAGGGGAACTGCGATGATATTGGCAGAGAATAAACTCTTTATCAAAGAGAACCCTGAATCAATCCTTCCCGAGGAGATCACATATTTAAAACGTGCAAAATAAATGCACCAACCGCCTAGGTCGCAATTTCACTGGGGGAGAAACACTGAGGTAGCCTATGCAAGAGGCAACAACTTCGTTCAGGAATAACCAGAGAGAAAACAGTCAAACAAGACTCCTCCCAAATGAGAAAGTAAATCGATTGGGGAAATTATCCTATCGAGAAATGGACAAGGTAAGCTAAAATAAAAATCATCCACGAGGATTAGCTCAGTTGGGGAATTAGAAAGGAGGCGCACTTTATGCTTAAGTTGACACCCTATTTGGAAGGATCAAATACGTTATTTGAAAAGGACACAACTAAGGTGTGCGAATTTAATGACATTAACAAATACAACTGTGTGTGTATGATGCGAGTGTGGATGAATAAATGAATGTCATGTATATGCTGACAAAACAGACAGATGGGATATCTTGGAGATAATAAGGTGTCACAGCAACGTAAATGCTCGGCCACTCTTGAAAAGATGGAAGATAGACGGAATACGAAGCAACGTCGGAAGATGTCACGCTACAAGGCCCAAGTCTTCTGAAGAGACGAACAATCAAATCCAATCTTCTAGCACCAATAAACCACTGGCATAAGACGAAGTGTACCGCACTTCAACATCTCCCAAATAAAGGTAGCTAAAACCACACTTAACTGGAACAACTGGGGAATCACCAAGTTTAGCACCACCATAACCAAGCATGTACACAGCCAACACTTCGTGACGATTTTGAAAGAAAACAAATTCATCATGCAAGTATAAATTACTGTACTGTTTTGCATTTCAAGGCTTGACCATTTTCGGAACGACTGTTAATATTCCCTTCGTTATTCACGACACTTTTTAGAAATAAGAATGTTTTAAGTAAATTTGTTTCAAGTATTTCCATGAAATTAAAATTTTGCCCACAAGAGGTAAATGTTCAAATTTCATTAATACAATGGTAGTTCGCTAACAATGCGACTCCAACGGTTTACAAAAGTTTGGGGAAATAGTATGTGAAATAAGAGGTCATACAACACGATGATCACTATTCTCCCTAACAACTTTGAATTCCAGAATATGTTCAAATGCCAAGACTGGTTTGGCCAGGAAATTGCCTAAGCGAAATACTTCTTGACTGCATCGGCGTTCAGGGGACGCGGGAGGTCTTCGCCATCCATATTGGCGAGAATCATGGCACCTCCGGAGAAAACTTTCTTAACAACAAACGGTCCTTCATAGTTCGGAGCCCATTTGCCCCTAGAATCGGGTTGGAAAGATAATATCTTCTTGAGCACGAGGTCACCTTCTCTGAACTCGCGCGGCTGAACCTTCTTATCAAAAGCCTTCTTCATTCTTTGCTGATACAACTGACCGTGACACAAGGCCGTTAATCTCTTTTCTTCGATTAAATTCAACTGATCGTACCTACTTTGACACCATTCGGCCTCGGAAAGCTTGGCCTCCATCAACACTCTCAGAGACGGAATCTCAACCTCCACGGGGAGTACTGCTTCCATACCATAAACTAAGGAGAAAGGAGTCACGCCTGTTGAAGTTCGAACTGAAGTACGATAACCGTGTAAAGCAAACGGAAGCATTTCATGCCAGTCCTTATAAGTTACCACCATCTTCTGGACGATCTTCTTGATATTCTTGTTAGCAGCTTCAACAGCCCCATTCATCTTCGGCCTGTAAGGAGAGGAATTATGATGCTCGATTTTGAACTCTTCACAAAGCTCCTTCATCATCTTGTTATTCAAATTCGACCCATTGTCAGTGATGATCTTACTCGGGATACCATACCGACAAATAATCTGATTCTTGATAAATCTGACTACCACCTGTCTGGTTACATTAGCATAAGATGCGGCTTCCACCCACTTAGTAAAATAATCGATCGCTACCAAGATGAAACGGTGACCATTTGAAGCTTTGGGTTCAATCATCCCAATCATATCAATGCCCCACATGGAGAAAGGCCAAGGTGAAGATATAACATTGAGGAGGGTCGGCGGTACGTGCATCCTGTCCGCATAAATCTGGCATTTATGACACTTCTTCACATACTTGCAGCAATCAGATTCCATGGTCATCCAGTAGTAACCAGCTCTCAACATCTTTCTAGCCATTGCGTGTCCATTGGCATGAGTGCCAAAGGACCCTTCGTGCACCTCTTGCATCAGCATGTCTGCTTCACGTCTGTCTACGCATCTGAGCAAGACCATGTCGTAATTCCTCTTATACAACACTTCTTCATTGAGAAAGAAACTGCTTGCTAATCTTCTCAACGTCTTCCTATCTTTGTTGGATGCCCCGGGCGGGTACTCTTGAGTTTGAAGGACACGTTTGATGTCATAGAACCAAGGTTTGTCATCGGTGACCCCTTCTACTGCGAACACATGAGCAGGTCGGTCGAGGCGCATAACCCGGATTGTAGGCACGTCGTTCCAATCACTCACTTGAAACATTGAAGACAAAGTAGCCAAAGCATCCGCCATTTGATTCTCATCCCTAGGGATATGATGCAATTCCACCTTGTTGAAGAAGGTTAACAACCTTCTAGCATAGTCTCTGTACGGGATCAAACCAGGATGACGAGTTTCCCATTCTCCTTTGATTTGATTAATCACCAGTGCCGAATCTCCATAAATATCAAGAATTTTAATCCTCAAGTCCACTGCTTCTTCGAGACCCATAATACACGCTTCATACTCCGCCATGTTGTTCGTACAGTCAAACTTCAGTCTTGCCGTGAACGGGATATGAGTACCTCGGGGAGTAACGATGATTGCCCCAATTCCATTTCCATAGGAATTCACAGCTCCGTCAAATATTAAACCCCAACGGGATTCAGGATCAGGTCCTTCTTCAGGTAACGGCTCTTCACAGTCTTTGGCTTTCAAGTACATAACATCTTCATCGGGGAAGTCAAACTTGATGGACTGGTAGTCTTCAATTGGTTGGTGAGCCAAATGATCGGCCAAAACACTCCCTTTGATCGCTTTCTGAGTGTGATACTCAATGCCATATTCAGATAACAACATCTGCCAACGGGCTATCCTTCTAGATAAGGCGGGCTTCTCAAAGATATACTTGATTGGGTCCATTTTGGAGATCAACCAAGTAGTGTGATTAATCATATACTGGCGCAGACGGCGAGCAGCCCATGCTAAAGCACAACAGGTTTTCTCAAGCAATGAGTATCGAGACTCACAGTCTGTGAATTTCTTACTCAGATAATATACAGCATGCTCCTTTCTTCCAGTCTCGTCTTGTTGACCAAGCACACATCCCATGGAGTCCTCTAATATGGTCAAATACATAATCAAGGGCCTTCCTTCCACCGGAGGAATCAAAATGGGAGGCTCGAGCAAATATTCTTTGATACTATCGAAAGCTTTCTGACAATCCTCCGTCCACACGCATCCTTGGTTTTTGCGGAGAAGCTTAAAAATCGGCCCACAAGTAGCAGTCATGTGAGATATGAACCTAGAAATGTAATTCAATCTCCCAAGGAATCCTCTTACTTGTTTTTCCGTCTTGGGTGCGGGCATTTCCCGAATAGCTTTGACTTTATCGGGATCTACTTCAATACCTTTCTGACTGACAATGAAACCTAAAAGTCTTCCTGAACGAAC
Organism: Vicia faba; assembly: GCA_948472305.1. Lineage (NCBI taxonomy): Eukaryota > Viridiplantae > Streptophyta > Magnoliopsida > Fabales > Fabaceae > Vicia > Vicia faba. The sequence goes on from OX451738.1 coordinate 1,011,268,229, forward strand.
GCCAAAAGTGCACTTATTGGGATTCAGACGGAGTTTGTACTTTCTCAGGCGCTGGAATAGCTTTAACAAATGCTCTAGGTGATCTTCTTCAGTCTGTGACTTGGCAATCATATCATCCACATACACTTCGATCTCTTTATGCATCATGTCGTGGAACAAAGCAGTCATGGCCCTTTGGTACGTTGCACCAGCATTCCTCAAACCAAACGGCATAACTCGATAACAGAAAGTTCCCCACGGTGTAATGAAAGCGGTCTTTTCCATATCTTCCGGCGCCATCTTGATTTGATTGTAGCCAGAGAAACCATCCATGAAAGAAAAGACTTTGAACTTGGCAGTACTGTCGACCAATACATCAATATGAGGTAATGGGAAATCATCTTTCGGACTAGCTCTGTTCAGATCTCTGTAGTCTACACACATCCGAACTTTACCATCTTTCTTTGCAACAGGCACGATGTTCGCTAACCACTGAGGATAGACCGACGTCACAAGAAAACCTGCGTTGATCTGCTTCTGAACTTCTTCTTTAATCTTGTCGGCCATGTCAGGACGAGTCCTTCTCAACTTCTGCTTGACCGGTGGACACTCAGGTTTCAACGGTAAACGATGCTCCACAATGTCGTTGTCCAACCCTGGCATATCTTGGTAAGACCACGCAAACACATCAACATACTCTCTGAGAAGCTCCAACATCTTCTCCTTAACTTCCGGGATAAGCAAAGCTCCAACTTTGACTTCCTTTCTAACTTCTTCATTACCCAAATTGACCAACTCTACAGGCTCTTCAAATGGTTGAATGACCTTCTCATCTTGCTCAATCAAACGGGAAATCTCGGCAGGAACCTCTTCATCATCCTCTCCTTCGGCTCTGAACACAGGGAATTCAAAATTGGGAGAGGGCATAGGATCATTGTTTTCGATGGTTAAGTCATGAAGTAATCTGCACACATGATTATGCTTTATTTTAGAAATCGATTTGTGCAAATAAAACAAAATGCTCTTAATCAATTTTCATTATTATTTCCCAAAAAATGAAAAATAAAACAGCAGTGGACAAAATAACATTTTTATTCATTAAAGAGGAAATACTTGAAACAACAAGCCCAGACATTTCTCTTTTGCCTTGGGCAGAGCAAAAGGAGTTATTTTTCATAGCCCGACACAAAATACGTTTCGCCTTGGGCAGAGCGATTTTTTTTTAAGAAAAAATGAACAAAACATTACTCGGAAACGTGCATAACCACAGGAATGTCAACAGCGATCCAGTTTTGGCAAGTCAATCCAGGCGTCACAAACACGGGCAAATCCTCCTCGGAATCATCATCCATGACAGCATCCACCTCAGGATGTACAAACCCTGCACTCCGAAAGACCTCTTGAATTGGGCGAACAACCACCTCTTCCTTGACCCTCGCAGCTATTGGATGAAAACCCAAACCTTCCCCAGACTTGTTCTCGGGTAACGTCAACACCTGGCCCCATCCTTCGGCCGAACCACTCTCCACTACTCGCCGTGCATCCTCAAAAGAAGAGATGGATGCCCCCTGCTTCTTCACGGTTTCCTTAGCAACAGATAGGCCCTGAAACTGGGTCCCGACGTCCTCGTCAGCATCAATAAAAGAAAACGATGATAAATGACTCACCACCATGGCCTGCTCTCCCCCAATCATCACTAACTTCCCATGTCTCACAAACTTTAATCTCTGATGGAGCGTGGAGGTGACTGCCCCGGCATCATGGATCCAGGGACGGCCCAATAAGCAACTATAAGCAGCACGTATGTCCATCACTTGGAAAGTGATTTGAAAAGTATGGGGACCAATCACTATGGGAAGATCCACTTCACCGATAACCGTCTTCCTGGAACCGTCAAAGGCTTTAACAATTACCCCGCTAGGCCTCATAGGAGCACCTGGATATGAAAGTCGAGACAACGTGGTCTTGGGCATCACATTCAATGACGAGCCGGTATCCACTAACACGCTTGATAAGGTATCGTTCCCACAACTTACTGAAATGTGCAGAGCCATATTATGGTTTCTCCCCTCCTCCGGGAGTTCTTCATCACTGAAACCCAAGTTGTTACACGAGGTTATATTCCCCACAATCCCGTCAAACTGATCAACTGTCACATCATGGTCTACGAACGCCTGGTCCAACACTTTCATCAAGGCTTCTCTGTGTGCCCCAGAATCTCTCAATAAGGCAAGCAAGGAAATCTTGGAAGGTGTTTGCAGAAGCTGGTCCACAATTTTATACTCGCTTCTTTTGATAAGCTTTAAGATTTCATCTTCTTCAGGGTGAGGGATAGGTCCACTGGATCGACCCATCTCAACCCTTGGTTCATTTCTTACAGGAATCTCCGCCGGCATGGGCCTCCTTACTTGAACTTCTGGTCTTCTTGTCGGTACCGCGGCAAAAACACGCCCACTTCTTGTCACTCTACTTACATCGGCAATATTAACGAAAGACGGTCTAGTTGGTATGGGGACCTCTACCCCATTCTCGATCATGGTGGCGTTATACTTGTACGGCACGGCTTGGTCTGAGCTATAAGGCACAGGGCCAGGTGGGTAAATAATCAAAGGCTCAGCAGACGCAGTCTGGCTGTTGTAAGCAATCTCTACTGATTCTGGTAAATTAAACTGTGGGGTTATCACATTCACTTCATCTTCAGGATTTCGGTCATAGGTAATAGTAATAATTCTCTGATCTAGCAACTTCTGAATGTCCTCCTTCACAATAGGACAATCCTCTTCTCTTGAACAAAACTGGCAAACGTCATAGTCATGTTGGTGCCTAACAAAGGCAAGTCTTCTCAAACTTTGGTGTAACCTGATCAATGATTCTCTGATGTGCTCGACTTGGAAAACTCGGAACTTCCCCGGGCAACCCTCCACCATATTCACAGAAGCTGCCCCATGTCGGGGCAAAGGGTTATCTCTGACATTTGGATTCACATCCTTAAAAGACAAGATGCCATGCTTAATTAATCTCTGCACATCCGCCTTCAACGCAAAGCAATTCTCAAGGTTGTGCCCCGGTGACCCTTGATGATATTCACAGAATTGATCCGCCTTATACCACGGGGAAGCACTGTTCGGTGCGACAGGATGTGGTTTTGTTGTGATGAGATTCTTTCTAATGAGAGCGGGAAACAATTCAGTGTACGTCATAGGAATGGCATCAAACTGCGGCTTCCTGGGCGAACGGTTCTGATTGTTGAGCGGATAGGCCTGCTGTCGAGGCTGCTGTTGAAAAGGTCGTTGTTGAGGTGGCGGAATCTGATGAGAAGGGGCTACCAAAGCCGGGCGGACAGCCGGAGTGACTGCCGCGACGTGAGAGTAACCTCTCCTAGGCCTACCTGGAAACAAAGCACTAACATCCTGCTCTTTCCTCTTCGGGAAAACACCTCCGAACTTCTTCCCACTGCTGGACGTACTCCCCTCTTTAATCAAACGTCCTTCACGAATTCCTTCCTCTAATCGCATACCCATGCTCACCATCTCGGTAAAGTCACTGGGCGCGCTGGCTATCATCCTCTCATAGTAAAAGGATCCCAAAGTCTTCAAAAATATCTTAGTCATCTCTTTCTCCTCCAGAGGTGGATGGATCTGAGCAGCAATTTCACGCCACCTCTGGGCGTACTCCTTAAAAGATTCCCGGTCTCTCTGCGACATTGCCCGGAGTTGATCCCTGTCCGGCGCCATGTCAACATTATACTTGTACTTATGGACAAAGGCTTCACTGAGATCGTTAAAATTGCGGATTCGAATGCTGTCCAATCCCATATACCACTTCAAGGCAGCACCCGTCAAACTATCTTGAAAATAATGAATCAGTAAATCATGATTATCAGAATACGTGGACATCTTCCTCACGTACATCGTCAAATGGCTTCTAGGACACGAATCCCCCTTGTATCTTTCAAAGTCTGGTGTTTTGAACTTCGCCGGAATCTTGACATTCGGAACCAGGCAAAGATCATGTGTGCTCTTCCCAAACAGCTCCTTCCCCTTCAAGGCTCTAAGCTCTTTCTGCATTTCCTGGAACTGATCCTGAAATTCCTCCATTCTATCAAAAAGGCCCATACTTTCAGCAGGTTCGGTAGGATAAACTGGTTCGTTCAAGTATGGCACTGAGTGGATCACAGGAGCAACGGTCGTCATGACTGGTTGCGGAAAGGGTGTTACAGATGGAATTACTGGCGGCAGTGCAGTCGTCTCTGGTTGTGGAAGAGACAATGCAGGCTGAAATATAGGTTGGGCGGTAGGCTGACACCCTTCCGGCATAAAGTTGTAAGGCATTCCCCAAGGAAAACCTTTCGGCATCTGATGCTGGATCGGAGAGTTGATTTGAGTTGCGGAGGCAGGAGCGATAACAATCTCGGAAACCACTGGAGTTGAAGTCTGAATCTCGGCAGTCGTAGTCGGTGGCTGATTCTGAACAGCCACCAGACTTTCCACCAACGCTGTTAACTTTTCCATCTCGGTACGAAGCGTAGCAACTTCCCCACGAAGCTCTTGATTTTCCTGTTCCAAATCTTCCATTCTTTTCTGACGACTGGCCCGAGTGTCGTGTTGGTGAGACAGCTTGGCAACCTTCGGTGGAAAAAGAACAAGAATGAGACTCTAGAAAACATGTGATGTGAAATGATGCATGATGGTGATGCAAATGATGACTCATTTTAAAAGTTTTTCAAGGAACTTTTAGTAACTTTGCATTCATCAATGGTAAAGGAATTTGGAACAACAAAAACTCAATCCGTTAATCGAAAGCGATAAATTACAACTTACAGTTTGGAATAGTAAATTACAACCTTGGAATAACAAATCCACTAATGAAAGCAATAAATTACAACTTACAACCTGAAAACCATAATAAAGTGATAAATTACATTTTAAAACATGAAGCAGTAAATTACAACTTGGAGCATGAAGCCCTAAGTAAAACCATAAGTTACAACTTCGGAGCGTGAAGCCCTTTTACATAGTTTTACAAAATGACATCAATAAAATAAACTAAAGCTAAAGCTCACTCAGAATCCTCAGATGACGGACCAAACACCAGCTGTAGTCGGAGCTTCTTGATCTTTTCTTCATAAAAGGCTTCTAAATCTTTCTTTTCCGCTATCAGTCGATCGATGATTTCTTCTTGTGGATTAGGAACGAGAGCCAAGTTTACTGAACATTCCCTTTTCCTCTTCCTTTCACTCGCGTATTTCTTCAACAAGGCATCCTTCCGGCGAAGCTTCTCATCGTGGTCAACGAATCGGCCGTCTTGAATAAGCAACAACTCCTTCTTCTCCCTCAGCTGTCGAGTCAGGACTCGATTCTCGTATTCGGACATATGGTACTTTTCCTTCCAAGCATCCCTCTCGGACTTCATCCTAGCCAGGTTCCCTTGATATTCTCCTACATCTGCGATTGGGATAGCAACTGATGATGGTGCGATGGCAGGGAACAAAGGTTTCTCAAGTTTATACGGCATCTTGAGAGCATTAGCCCTAGCACGGACCCACTGCAGGTAAGGTTCCAAAGAAACGGCACCTCTATGTCCTAGCATATCTCTCCCTTTCTTGTGGATATGGCGCCAAGCTCCTTCAATCTCTCTCTTAGCAGTCTGATGATCTTGTCCTTCCTGAAGGAAGAAACCACTCACATGGATACTGTTCGGCTTATCTCTCATTGGGTACCCGAACTGACGGCGCGCTAGAACAGGGTTGTAGTTGATTCCACCCTTCGTACCAAGAAGAGGTACATTGGGAAAAGCACCACAGCTGTCAATGATCTCTACGTCATGGTAAGCTCGATTGTACCAGTCAATGTCGAAATGAGTGAGAGCCCTAATCTTTGGCGCCCAACGCGGTTCTTTCTCGAGATCCCAGAAAGCATCGGACCCAGGTAAATGCGAGACGTACCACTGATACAACAACGGTACGCAACAAATAATCATTCCTCCTTGACGAGAGTTTCGCAGGTGGATGGAGTAATATGCATCTCCTAGCAGCGTAGGGACCGGATTTCTAATCAGGAAAACCCTGATGGCATTGACATCCACAAATTTATCAATGTTAGGGAATAAGAAAAGACCATACGCGAGTAAAGCAAACACGTCCTCGAAGGCAACGGTATCCTTTGTATCAGCAAAATGACGAGCTTTCTTCAACAGAAATTGAGCCGGCAAACCCCGGATTCCTCCTTTCGTAGTCATATTCTCCTCTATCTCTGACTTCTTCAGATGGGTGATGACTGCTATCTCATGAGATTTAGGCTCCTCTTCTAACCCAGAAAAAGGAACACGGTCGGCGATCGGCAAACCAAGGATATAGGAGTACTCCTCTAAGGTAGGCATCAACTGATAATCCGGGAAGGTGAAACATCGATACAAGGGATCATAGAACTGAACCAGAGTGTTGAGGATGCCTTTCTTCATCTTGCGCTTCATGAGCGGTACGATGGACCCATATTTCTTCTGAAAATCTGTCGGACTCTCTATCTTCGGAATCAAACTCTTCAATTCTTCAATCTCGGGCTCCTTGAAGCTAAAGCTTCGAGTATTTCTCCTTCCAAATTCCATAGTACCCTAAGACGTTTGCAAAAATCATTCCAAAGTTCCTTGAAAAACGAGTTTTTACAAAGATGTTGATGAATGCATGAATGAATGATAATGCGACAGTCACACACAAATTTGCAAACATGGGGTTTAAAGGTTCAAAGTTCAGCATGGAGTCGAGGGTAAAGCCCACCCAAAGGTATGTACTAATGTTTCGATCACACCTGTAAGACAAGGTTCTAAGAGTTCCCAGAGTCTGCATCCCTCTTTCGGATATTACCAACGTCTTGATTACTCAATAATTAGCAATATTCTCAAGAGAAACTCGTCCGAGCGTAGCATCGCGTAACAACTACTTCCGAATTACTCCGTGATAGTCTCCGCGCTACACCTAAAAAGGCCAAGATGGGTTAGGGTTCTACGGTCCTCAACTTCTCGGGCTCCTAGGTCGAAAATAATAATGTCTTCCCGATTACTCGGTAAACAAATATTAAGTTCAAGAGGGCCTTCCATTGAGTGGGGGATCTCATGCCTCCTTCTTCGGGATTACTCCCTCAAAGTTAACATGACTATACCGCCCGTCCTATTCCTTAAGTGTTACTTAATCCGGGTATAGGATTTGTCCTTCAAAAAACCCAAACACCCCAATTTAAACATATAATCAAGCAAATCAAATAATAGTAAAACAGATAAGACAAATTAGGCTTAACCCACTTAGGGATGGACCAGCAAGAGGTCAATCTTTCCCCAGCAGAGTCGCCAATTCTGTAGCGGTGAAAATCGGAGATCAAGCTATTGATTAACTTGACTCGCAAAAGCAAGAGTCGCCACCGCGCTTTATTGTTTCCAAAGGAAAAGGGAAAAGAGCGAAATAAAACCCTAAATATGCAATGTAAATAATACTGAAAATACAAAGCGATTTTTGAAAAGAGATCTTATGGTTCGGGGGTTGGTTATACAATGGGAAGGTATTAGCACCCAATGCATCTATAGTACTCTATAGGAACCTTTTGAAATATCTGTTTTATTTAAAATTGATCGCTTGATTTGAAAATAAATCGTTTTGGCCGAAAAAGGGATACGGACGGTTTTTTTGAAGATACGACGACCTAATGTCGAAGTTTTGGCTTAAAAGGGATGAGTCTTGAAAAGGTTGAAATTTTGAAGAAAGGTGAATATTTGAGGAAAATCAACCTAAGTTTTTAATGAATGAGAGTATTCGCTCGATCATTTTTGAGGACATGAAGTCAACAAAAAAATTAGACGATTCCCTTTGGATTGACGCAAATAGAATAATCAAGTAAATGCGAGATATTGACAGAAAACGATATACAACAATTAAATGTGAACATGCATTTTATATGATTTTTGTTTAATATGCGAAAAGAAAAAGTTTTAATTGGTTTTCGTTTTTTACGCATTTTTAATAATAAAAGGTAACGAGAATTAATAGAAATATTTTTTAAAGTTTTATATGTTCTATTTTTTATGTTTTTATTATATTGACGTTTAATCAAAATGAGGGGAATAAAATAAAATGTTTTTTAGTCTTCATTTTTATATGTTTTTTTTAGAAATATTAAATATTGGTCAAATTAAATAAAACTTATAAATCAAAAATCTAATTAAAATAAGGGAGGCTAAAATTTAATAAACTTAAATAATATTTGGGTAAAGTGTCAAAATTATCTATTTAAAATCATATGTATATTCCTAAGAACAAATTAACTAATACAAATTAATTAAACTAAGGAAAAAAAAAGAAATGCAATTGAACTAATAATCTATAAAGGAAAAAAAAGTGTGAATTAGCAATTAGAAATGGGCTGGAGTATAAGAGAAGAATTGGGTTGGACAGGAAAATGGAGCGGGTCGTGGGTTAAAGGGGGTCCAAGGGATTAAATTGAGATTAGGGTTGTGTTGGTTTGATAAAAGGATTTAGGGTTTGGTTTAAGGCAGAACGGCGCCTCTTCACGATCTTCATCTCTCTCTCGCGCAGCTTCTTCGCTTCTTCGCCTCCAACACCGATGTTTCCATGTCCGGCCACCCACACCAAGTCTCTCTCTTCCCTCCATTGTTGACGCGGCGGCTTCGAGCGGAGACGGTAAGGACCAAAACATTTTCGTTAACGTTAATGTTGATTCAATTCGCGTATGAGCTTTACAGATTCGCTGTTGATTTTACAATTTCTTAGTTGATTTTATGGCTTCTTAGTTGATTCTGACTAATTCTCCATTTTTTACTGTCCATGTCGATTTGAATGATGTTTTTAAGGAAGGAGAAAGGAAGAAGGCGTTACCTAGATGGAGAAGGAGGAGGAGCTTGGGGGGTGATGGAGGCCGGACAGCAGGGAGGCAACGGGCGCACGCGGTGGTGAACGGTATTTGATTTCCTTCCTTTTGCTTGAATGCTACTGTGTTGCTTGTTGCCCAGTGATGTGTACACTGAGGGCTTCACCGTTTTTCCTTGAAATGTGGCTTTGGGTATGCTGTGGAATTGGATGATAACTCTCTCTTCTTCTTGAATACTGTTGTCTATGGTGGGTTTACGAAAATGGTATGGCTTGGACTTGTAAAAGGTTTTGTCAGGTTTTTGTGTGTAGGCCTTTACAGTAGGGATATCGTTTCTACTGGTATGAGGATTGAGCTATGTTTTATGGTTTTCTTTTCTTGACAGCATGATAAGGCATTGGTTGTTTATGATGATGGGTGGTGTTGACAGTGGGATAGTGATATTGGCTATAAGGGGCTCAATCAGTTGGTAGTGTTTTGTATGGTTTGGAAAATAGCTTTCTCAGTGATCATGCAGGTTTTGACATGGTGAACTGGTTTTCGGGTAGGTTGGACAGGGGCAAAGCTTTTACTGATGTGAGGCCATTGCAGGTTTTTGTTGGTTTGGTGATGGCTATTTTGAATGATTGTTCTACAGGTTTTTGAAAATGGCTTGAGGTTATGAAAATCGTTTTTGGTTATGTGTTTCTTGATTTGTATCTTTGGTTTTCTCTTATGCTGTTTTGTGTGAATGGTCCCCTTTGTTTTCTCTTTTTTTGTAATATAACAGTTCTCCTCTCTTCTCTTGCGCTACAGGCCAGGAACTTTGAAACAAATCTCTTGGGATCTCCCTGAGCATTCTGCACTACTGTCCACTCAGTTTGCCTTTATTCTTCTTCTATGCTATTATTCTTACTGGCTATATTTCTTAGTTTGTTTTGTATATCTCTTTCTGCCTAAGCTAAGCCTGCAAATCCCACACTTCTCCCTCTCTTTTTCTCTCTCAGAATGGCTTTGACAAAAGTGTGATAAGCTGTCTATTTTCTGAAAATGCAGTGGCTGGAAAATGATGAAAGAAAAAGGAAATTTTTTGCTTGCAAGAATAGTCAAACTGCATATTGTTTTTTAAATCACATGTTGTATGCTTCTTGATGTAGGCCACGTTAGAAGACAGGCTTGCATATGGTTACTACATATTTGCTTATGCTGTATGCTGTATGCTTTGAAATTATATTTGGGATTAAAACTAATGTGGTTAGCTTAAGTATGCAGTTTTTTGGAAAACAATTTATGCATATGTTTTGAAATCCTTTTCTTTTTTTGTGAACCGGGAGTAATCCCGTGATTTGCAAAAAATAAAATAACTGATTCCGGCCATTACATTTAATGATGAACATTAAAATTTATTTTCTGCATTTAATTATTTATTTGGATTCTAATTCTTTTCTTTTAATTGTGCAGGTAAAATTAAATGAGCGGACACGCATTGGATTGGAAGCTTTAGAATTAAGATAGACTAGTTTATTTTATTTTAATTTCGACAATTCATTATTGTAATTTATTGCAATATATACAATAATTTACAAAATAGCTTGTACCAAAAAAAAATGAATAAAAGAAACTATTTGTCTATTAATTCTTCTTCTTTATTTATTTATCGTTTATTATTTTATCCAAACGAATAATAATTGAAAACAAATCTCCAATCACCTTCATTCAAAATAATAACAGATAAATAATAATTATCATTGACCAACTAATACCTTCGATTATTTAATCCATCATTCTCAACTAAATTATAATAATTAAAATAGGATTTCAATTATTTAACCTAGAACGACGAACGATTAAACAGTCGTTATTGACCAGTGAATTTCTTCAGATGCTTATTTATGTTATTCATAACCTTTAAATTATAGAATAACTAAGAATAAATTCTAGTTACTTAAATTTAAAAATAATGAGTAAATAAATAAAACGTCCGCACAATTAATGCGCCTCTTCTCTGATGTTCATTTTATTATCCCTACATCTTTAAACTAAATAATAATAAAAAAAAATGAATTTCAATTATTCAAGTTTTAGATAATAGATAATTAATAAACATCATTTTTGCACGAATCGATTAAATGATTCAATGTTCAGCATACATAGCTCTTGGCCCGAAAAAGTCATGAAATTTAAAATCGATGGATCAAAACAAATGTAATGTAAAGATGCGGATAGGAGATGACGTCTTAGGTCAAAATTTGGGGTACAACACCACGACACGTACTTCAACGGGGGCAACTCCATTTTCTTTGGTATATAGCATGGAAGTCGTTCTGCCTATGGAAGTTCAGATTCCTTCCTTGAGGATTATGAAGGATGCCGGCTTGAGTGAAGACGATTGGATTCAGACCCGGTTTGATCAACTTAACTTGATCGACGAGAAGCGACTTACTGCTATTTGTCATGGTCAGACTTATCAAAAGCGGATGATCAAGGCTTTCAACAAAAAAGTTAGGCGTCAGGTATATCAAGTCGGAGATCTTGTAATCAAGTAGATCATCTTACCGCAAAGCAACCCCAGAGGCAAGTGGACTCCTACTTACGAAGGACCATTTGTAATCAAGAGCATCTTTTCCGGTGGGGCAATGATTCTGACCACCATGGACGGTGATGACTTGCCACACCCTGCAAACGCATACATAGTCAAAAGATACTACGTATAAAACAACCCGACAAGTTGAAAACCCGAAAGGGCGACTTAGGAAAAAATGGGTATCCCGGTGAATCGAAAACCTGAAAGGGCGACTTGGGAAAAAATGGGCATCCCAGTGAATCGAAAACCCGAAAGGGCGGTTCAGGAAAAAATTAGGGATAAAACAAAAAAATTTGTACACCCGGCAAGTTGAAAACCCGAAAGGGCGACTTGGGCAAAAAAGGGTTTCCCGGTGGATCAAAAACCCGAAAGGATGATCCAGGCAAAAGTTAGGGAATTTAAAGCGTATGACTACGTCTCGTCGGATCAGTTTAAGAACAATCTCTTCACCAACAAGCTCCAAGCTTCTGATCAATCTAGCCATCGGCGGACGAAGCAGCGAATGGACAAGATATTCAGAGTTGTGAAGGCTATAGCAGAACGAGAATCCCATGGAATTGTTACACATAGCCATCTTTCTTTTGTATAGAATTTTTCAATTTTAACGACAACATTCTCTTACTAGGATGTCTGTCTCCTTTGTACAAAAATACTTACAAAAATTAATACGAATATACTTCAAAGTGCAGAAATTTGCTTGCCTTTCTTTTTCTGTTTTACACTTATGCTTTATTTGAAGACGTCCAATGTTTTGTTGAATAGGCATATGAATTTGAATGTAATCATTGCTTGCAAATGAAACGAAATTGGGAAAGGATAATTACTGATAGGTTGAAGGTGTAGGAAGATATCTTTATACCATTCAAGAAGAAATCCCCTGCATTACTTTGTTCAGATCCTCAGCAAAGCTAAAACCTCGGAGTACATGTCCCCAGTGGAGTTAAGCTTCAAGATCCCCTGGCGGAGCCAGTACATTCCAAACTGGATTCCCCAGCCGAGTTAAGTTTCAGAGTTCCCATCAGAGTTCAACCTCCTTCCCCAGCGAAGTCAAATTTCCAACTGGTCAAATTCCCTCAATTTCCCCAGCAGCTAGGATGATTCCCCAGTAGATTGGCATACAACCCAAAGCTCCTGATTTCACTGGCCGAGTAAACATTCTCCCCATAGAGTTATCTCCCAGCAGATCGAAGATTCTCGATCCCATTTCCCTAAGCAGAAACCTCCCAGGTCTTAACTCCCCAGTAGAGATTTTCCCTATTTTTCGGGAAAGTCATGAAGGATTCTCATTCCCCGTAGAAGTTGTCAGAACCCTTGTAAATCCCCACAAGTTGCCGAGGACCCTCAATCTCCAGCAACAGTCCCAGGATTTCTCATTCTCAACAATCAAGAGCTTTAATCCCCAAGCAGTCAGCAAGGATTTCTCATCTTCAGTAATCAAAGATTTTTGGAATCCCCGGCTTCTGTCAAGGATTTATTTTCCCCTGCAGCAGTCAAAGATTTCATTATCTCCAGCTATCCAGGATTTATCTTCCTCAGCAAGAGAGCTACTCAGCTTACATGCATAACCATCACATTCATATATCATAAACATGGATTACAATTCATTACATCATACATATCATGCAATATAACTTTGTGTTTTAGCTAACATTTTACCCTTTTCAAGATAAGATTAAAGGGCTATCATTAACAATTATTCGGATACAGTATGGATACACCCCAAACACAGCGGTCATTCTACTACTCATTCAGACTTCAGCAATCAGATACAGACTAGATACGCTCCAGACACGACAGCCATTCTACCTCTCATTCAGATTCAAATATCAACTACAAGTTCAGATACGCTCCAAACGCGGATGTTGTTCTGGTCTTTACACCAGCATTTTGATTCCCCCAGTGCAGTCGCCACGGAAGTCATTCTGTCACTTATTCAGATCCCAGTTACAGTATGGATACACTCCAGACACGGAAGTCATTCTGTTACCCATACAGATCTCAGCTTCAGATACAGTCCAGATACGCACCAGACACGGTTGCCATTTTGTCACTCATTCAGAATTTATCCCCAGCATACAGTTGCTCCGTATACAGATGTTTCTCTGTTACCCATTCAGAACACAGATACACTCCAGACACGGCAGTCATTCTGATATTCATTCAAAGTCCCAAACTACAGTTACAGCTCAGATACGTTCCAAGCACGGACGCCATTCCTTTGCCCATACAGACTCAGTCTCCAGATACAGTTCAAGTGCATTCTAGACAAGGATACCACTTTGATACTTACCTACAACATGTTCTGAAGGAGCTTTCAGGCTTCGTACTACACTTTATTGCCTTCTTTACATTACTCTAGCAAACTCTTACTGAACTTGCGTAGATGCTGAGAAGCCATGTTCTGACTAAAGATTATGTGCTGAACCACGCTTACAACTTCTGACTGCTCCTGCCTAGAGGCTGGCTCAGAAGTTCTGAAGTGTCATTTTTCTTAAATACTTTAGAAAAATTTTAAGTATTTAGAATTTAACTTTTCCAAGGTAAAATTTGACTTTTGAGCTTCTTGATGAAACAAACTTCATATTCCAACATGTCTTGATGAAATATGATTTTTGAGATTTGATTTTGATCCAAAAGCCAAAGTTTGACTTCTCAGCGTGTAAATGACCATTTTACCCTTGTAAATGGCTTGCTTGGAAAGAAATGATAATTCAAGGCTTGGATTTGTATGAGAGAAAACTTTGAGAATCCAGGGTGATTTCCTGAGAAATGAGAGGGCAAATTTTGGGGTACAACAGCTTCCCCTGTTCAATCTTCTTTAACCTGAGGAGTTAGATTGGCGAGATTTTCCATTCGTGACTCGAATGTGGAAGATGATTGGACACTAGAGTGCCCAAAAATTTGCACTCAGCGACGATAGGAGGAATGGGCTTAAAGATTCCATTTAGAGAGGTAATAAAATCTTGTTGGGGATGGCCTTGTAGATGCCATCCAAGAATGCTTGTTGAGATGTAATCTGTAAGTTGAACATCAGAATGGCGTCCGTGTCTAGAGCGTATCTGAAGGCGTCTTTGAATGAACATCAGAATGGCTTCCGAGTCTGGAGCGTATCTGAACTGTATTATGAGTAGAATCTGAATGAGTATCAGAATAGCCTCCGTGTCTGGAGCGTACCTGAACTGTATCAGGAGGTGTCTTTGAATGAGTGTCAGAATGGCTTCCGGGTCTGGAGCGTATCTGAACTGTATCAAAAGTTGAATCTGAATGAGCATCAGAATGGCTTCCGTGTCTGGAGCGTGTCTGCATTGTATCAGGAGTAGAATCTGAATGAGTATCAGAATGGCTTCCGTGTATGGAGTGTATCTGGATTGTATCAAGAGGTGTCTTTGAATCTGAATGAGCATCAGAATGGCTTCCGTGTCTGGAGTATATCCGCATATATCAGGAGTAGAATCTAAATGAGTATCAGAATGGCTTCCGTGTCTGGAGCGTATCTGGACTGTATCAAAAGTTGAATCTGAATGAGCATCAGAATGGCTTCCGTGTCTGGAGCGTATCCGCACTGTATCAAGAGTAGAATCTGAATGAGTATCAGAATGGCTTCCGTGTCTAGAGTGTATCTGGACTGTATCAAGAGGTGTCTTTGAATCTGAATGATTACTAGAGTGGCTTCCGCGTCTGGAGCGTATCTGAACTATATCAAGAGTTTGCATATTGTTAATGGTAGCTGTTAATCTTATCCTGAAAAGGGTAAAATGTTAGCTGAAACACCAAGTTATGTTGCATGAACTGTATGATGCAATGTATTGGTTTTATTGATGTTTATGATATATGGATGCAATGTATGCGCATGTGAGCTGATTTGTTGTATTGTTATCGGATTGGGGAAAATAAATACGTAACTGCTGCTGAGGATATGTAAGTCTTCATGTCTTGAAGTCGAAGTGTTGATGAATTTCTGCTGAGAGAAATAAATTCTATTGTGAGGGCAATGCTATGTATTGCCTGTAAGATCTGCTTGGGGAAACTTGAGAATCTTGACGACTTCTACTGGGGATTAATCATTTGAAACTTCGTTTCGCCTGGGGATTAGTAAAAACTCTGTGGGGAGAATGTTTTGTTCCTGCTTGGGAAAAAGAATTCAGGAGTCTCAGTTGTCCGTTGCTTTATTGGGGAATTATCCTTGGCTGGAGAGAATCAAAAGTTAGTTGTTATCTGGTCGGATTCCAGGCTTCACAATAATCGGCTGGGGAATTTGGAGAAATTGGGCGATTTCTATTGGGGATTAATAAACTAGAAGCTTTGTTCTGCTGGGTAGTTGGAAGTTTTTTTCCGCTGGGGATTTATCATTTGAAACTTCATTCCGCTTGGGGATTAGTGAAAACTCTGCGGGGAATATGGAGTGGTCTAGGGATGTTTTTATGTTCTTTCAACCTATCAGTAATTGTCTTTCTCGTCTTGTTCATTTGTAAACAGTGATTATGTTCAAATGCATATGTTCATCAATGAATCATTGGACGTTTTTGCAAACAAAACACAATTGTAAAGAAAACACAAAAAGTTTTTGTACTTTCAAAGAGATATCTTTGTATTGACTTTGAGTAAGTGTTTTGTACAAAGGAGACGAACATTCTAGTAAGAGAATGTCGTCGCAAACAAGAAAAATTTGATACAAAAAAGATAGCTACATGAAAAAATCCCATGGGGTTCCCATCCTGCTATAGCTTTCGTATCTCTGGGTATCTTGTCTATTTGCCTTGTCTGAAGATGATCGAGTTGATCAGGAACTCCGAGTTTGTCAGTGGAAGCCAAAGGTTGTCCGTCAAGTGATCCGACGGGACATAGTCATATGCTTCTATTCCTTAAATTTTGCCTAGACCGCCCTTTCGGGTTTTCAGTCCACCGAGAAACCCTTTTTTACCCAAGTCGCCCTTTCGGGTTTTCAACTTGCCGGGTGTACATATTTTTTTTATTTTATCCCTAATTTTTTCCCGAACCTTTTGGTTCGCCGGGATGCCCCTTATTTTGCCTAGGTGTGTCAACCTAGCGGGTCTCTTATGCGTAGTATCTTTTGACTATGTCCGCGTTCGCAGGGTGTGGCAAGTCGTCACCGTCCATGGTGGTCAAGATCATTGCCCCACCGGAGAATATGTTCTTGATTACAAACGGTCCTTTATAGGTAGGAGTCCATTTGCCCATGGGATCACTTTGCGGCAGGATGATTCGTTTGATCACTAGATCCCCAACTTAATATACTTGGCGTCTGACTTTCTTGTGAAGGCCTTGATCATCCATTTTTTATACATTTGACCATGACAAACAGCAGTAAGTCTCTTTTCATCAATTAAGTTCAGTTGATCAAGTCGAGTTTGGATCCAATCGTCTTCACTCAAATCCGCATCCTTCATAATCTTTAGAGAGGGTATCTGAACCTCAATAGGAAAAACAGCTTCCATGCCATATACCAGAGAATAGGGTGTTTCCCCAGTTGATGTGCGAGTCGTGGTACAGTACCCATGGAGAGCGAATGGTAGCATCTCATGCCAGTATTTGTATGTGAATGTCATTTTCTGTGTGATCTTTTTAATGTTCTTATTTGCAGCCTCGACAGCATCATTTATCTTTGGCCGGTAGGGGGGAGAATTGTGATGCTGAATCTTGAATTGCTCGCACAAGGCGGTGATCATAGTATTGTTAAGATTTGTACCATTGTCAGTGATGATCCTTTCCGAGATACCGTACAGGAAAATGAGATTTTGCTTGATGAAACGGGCAACAACATTCTTAGTAACGAAGCGAAGGAAGCTGCTTCGACCCATTTGGTAAAGTAGTCAATGGCCACTAGGATGAAACGGTGTCCATTGGAGGCTGTAGACTTGATCTCCCCAATCATATCAATTCCCCACATAGCAAAGGGACAAGGAGCCGTCAAGACATTTAGAGGAACCGGAGGTACGTGCACCTTGTCCGCATAAATTTGACACTTATAACAGGTCTGAGAGTGTTGATAGCAAACTGCTTCCATGGTAGACCAATAATAGCCTGCCCGTAGGATTTTCTTCACCATCGTATGCCCACTGGAGTGGGTGCCAAAAGTACCTTCATGTAATTCATCCATGATCTTTTCCGCCTCAATCTTATCCATACACCAAAGCAGAATGGAGTCATGATTGCGCTTGTACAGGATGCCATTACTAAGGAAGAATTTAGCAGAAAATCTCCTTAAGAACTTCTTGTCGTTGATTGAGGCTCCTTCTGGATATTCTTGAGCCTCGAGATACCTCTTGACTTCATGAAACCAAGGTTGGTCCACTACCTCTTCAGTATTAATCTCGTGACAGTGTGTTGGTTCATCCATTCATTCGATGGTGATCTGGGGAGCTTCATTATCCCAATTAAGTTTAAACATATATGACATTGTGGCTAGAGCATCTTCTAGCTGATTTTCTTCTCGCGGGAAGTGCTCGAAGGTAATCTCCTCAAAGTGTGGTAGCAATGTCAAAACATGTTCTTTGTAAGGGATAAGGTTTGGGTGCTTAGTGTCCCATTCCCCTTTGATCTGACTGATGACCAAAGCTGAATCTCCAAACACATCTAAAGATTTGATTCCCATATTTATGGCAGCCTTTAGTCCCAAGATGCATGCTTCTTACTCTGTCATGTTGTTTGTACAATTGAAGCAAAGTATGGCAGTAAAGGGAGTATAACACCCTTTCGGAGATATGAGTACGGTGCTGATACCATTACCAAGTGAATTGAAGGCCCCATCAAAGAATAGCGTTCATCGGGATCCTTGTTCAGGTCCGTCATATGGCCTGATTTCTTCACGGTTGTCTAATATCGTGATGTCTTTATCCGGGAAATCAAACTTCATGGACTGATAGTCTTCCACAGCTTGGTGAGCAAGATGATCATCCAATACACTTCCCTTTATAGCCTTTTGGGTAGTATATTGTATGTCGTATTCCGTTAGGATCATTTGCCATCTAGCTATTCTCCCTTACATAGCAGGCTTTTCAAAGATGTACTTTATCGGATCCATCTTAGGTATCAACAAAGTAGTATGAGTCAGCATATACTGTCTTAGCCGGCGAGCAGCCCATGCCAGAGTGCAGCAAGTTTTCTTGAGCAGTGAATATCTGGTTTCACAGTCGGTAAACTTTTTGCTCAGGTAGTAAATAGCGTGCTCTTTTCTGCCAGACTCGTCATGCTGCCCCAATACACACCCCATTGAGTTTTCTAAAATAGTCAGATACATGATCAATGGTCTTCCCTCGACTGGTGGCATCAAATAGGAGGCTCTTGTAAGTACTCTTTGATTTTGTCGAAAGCAGTATGGCACTCATCATTCCACTTGACTACTTGATCTTTCTTCAGCAGTTTAAAGATTGGCTCACAAGTAGCTGTTAGGTGAGAAATGAATATGGAAATATAGTTTAGGCGTCCCAAGAATCCTCTGACTTCCTTTTCAGTACGAGGAGCAGGCATTTCTTGTATCGCTTTAACCTTGGCAGGATCGACCTCAATGCCTTTGTTACTGACGACAAAACCTAAAAGTTTACCGGACCGTACTTCGAATGTGCACTTGTTTGGATTCAATCTTAGCTTATACTTCTTCAATCTTTCAAACAACTTTTGCAAGTGATCCAAGTGCTCTTCTCCTGTTTGTGATCGGGCTATCATGTCGTCTATGTAGACCTCTATTTCATGATGTATCATGTCATGAAACAAAGCTACCACGGTGTGCTGATAGGTTACCCCAACATTCTTTAGTTCGAATGGCATCACTTTGTAGCATAATGTCCCCCACTGTATGACAAATGTAGTTTTCTCCATGTCCTCAGGTGCCATTTTGATTTGGTTGTAACCTGAGAATTCGTCCATGAAGGAAAACACTTTGTGTTGAGCCGTATTGTCAACCAGGATATCTATGTGGGGGAGTGGAAAATCATCTTTAGGGATGGCCCTATTCAAGTCTCTATAGTCCACGCACATTCGTACTTTGTCGTCCTTTTTAGGCACAGGAACAATGTTATCAACCCATTGGGGATAGGAAGTGACAGCCAAGAATCCAACATTAAATTATTTCATGACTTCCGCTTTGATCTTCTCTGACATGTCAGGTCTCATGTGGCGGACTTTTTGTTTTACTGGTGGACAGTCTTCTCTCATTGACAGACGATGTACCACGATGTCTGTATTAAGTCCCATCATGTCTTCATATGACCAGGAAAAGATCTCGACATAATCGTGCAACAGCTGAATCAAACGCTCCTTGACACTAGGCTCCAGATTGGCACCCATCTTGACTTCTTTTATGTCCTCTTTGGTACCCAGATTGACCGTATCCACAGGTTCCTCATGAGGCTGAATAGCTCTTTCCTCTTGTTGTAGTAGCCTGGTCAGTTCCCCTGGTACTTCACAATCTTCCTCAACTTCGTCTTCGGCTTGGTAGATTAGATCTTCAGAGTCACTAAAGGCCATAGCAGTATCGTTACCTATGGGATCCGGAAGGGAGGGGTACCTGTATTTATGAGTGTGGGTGTGTGTAAGGGTATAGCCATCTTTAAACAATAAAATGTAAAAGAAAAACAATGAGCACAAAAAGTTTGTATGTGAAAAACGTCCATGATTCATTGAATGTCATATGAAGATGAAATAAAAACCCTTACAAATGGACCATTGTGCCTCGGGCAAGACGCAGGGTTTTTAAATGTGCGAATTGTTTGTGAATATTACAAGTCCAACAGAAATGTAAAAGATAAATTACTGAGGGATGAAAGTTATTGGGACAAAGTCTCTGGCTTCCCAATTGCGGAGTCCTCCGTTGACAGTAGGAAAGATCCAATCCTCCAAGCTGCAATCTTCTTCACCATCTTCCACCGCATTGACCTCTCGGTTGCTAATCCTCAAGGGTGGCCCTCCAGCACGGGCATGGCGCACCGCCTTATGAACACTTGAAGTAAACCCTAAGCCAAACTTGTCAGATTTGTAAGGAATATCTGGAAGTTGTCCCCAGATGGTGCATCCACCCTCCTCTATTACTGCTTTGGCGTCCTTTAGAGACGACATCGGGAGCGGAGGTTTTGTAATCTTGGGAATTTGGGACATAGTCTTAGTTACCGCTACCTCTTGAGAGACTTCTTCGAAATGTTGAAAAGGAGTTTCAATGAACTCGCCGTCCAATTCCACATACCGGAAGGAATTGAGGTGGCTAATCATACACTCTTCCTCTCCGTGGACAGTGATAATCTTTCCATGGACCGGATATTTCAGCATTTGGTGTAGTGTGGAAGTGACAGCGCCAACATTATGGATCCATGGCCGTCCTAGCAGACAGGAGTAAGAGGGGCGGATGTCCATTACATAGAAGGTTGAGTTGAAATTCTGAGTCCCAACCTTTATGGGGATATCCACTTCCCCGTACACCATCCTCTTTGAGCCATCAAATTCTCTCACGACTATGTTACTGGGTTTCAACGTTAATCCTTCGCAGTCCAGTCTGTCGAGAGCTTTCTTCGGTAAGACATTCAAAGATGAGTCGGTGTCCACCAAGACATGGGCCAGAGTTGTTCCTCTACATTCCACAGAGACATGCAATGCCTCGTTGTGCTTTCTTCTCTTTGGTGTCAGATCAGCATCTGAGAAGCCTAGGTCGTTGTCTGCAGTCAAACTGGCCACACAATCTTGAAATTGGTCAGCCGATGTCTCTTGAGGCACATGGCTGTCTTCAGAAATCTCACCAGAGCTTTCGCATGTGCCTCCGAGCACATTAACAAAGCTAACATGGAGATTTTGGAGGGAGTTTGCCCCAACTGTTCAACTACGTCGTACTCGCTCTTCTTTATTATCCTCAGGATCTCCTCCATTTCCTTTTTGGAGGTTTTGGGGATAGTCAGTGGTTGAGCCTTCGTCCGGACAGGCTCTTCTAAAATATGTTTTCCTCGAGTTTCAGCAGTAGGATTGTCGGTAGGGACAACAACATGGGTTGTGTTATCTTTGTCAGTAGGAGCATTTGCAGATATGATTATTGGTACGGAGGTAATCTTTGGAATAGCCACGGGTCCAAAAACTGCCTTTGGAGGGGCAATTTCTGGAGAGAAGATTCTACCGCTATGGATAATCTTACTGGTTCTGGTAATATTGCTAATGTCAGAGTCTTCTTCTTAGGATCTTATCTCTTCGGCAGCCAGCCCATCTTGTTTGATACCATGGTAATAAATGTCTCCGCCGTAATTCCACGACATTGTTTTGTCTGATTCATACGGGACCGGCCCGGGCATTGTGATTATAAGAGGAGTAGTTTTTGGAACCGATGTAATCCTAACGGGTCTTTTGGGGACCCTGGAAGGATTCGCGGAGATGGTTATGATTGAAACGTCTTCAACAGGAATAGGTGAAACAGGAGCACTTTCAAACAGAATCTCTCGGTTGTCTATCAAGCGTTGAATGCATGTTTTCAACAAAAGGCAATCAGTTAGTGAGGATAAGCAAAGATGGCAGTATTCATAACAACCCGGGAATATACCAGCTTTCAACAAGTTTATCTTAATGATTGGGAGTGGAGTCAAGAGTTCATCAACTGCGGTAACAAACAAATCTTCTTCTATTGCATTGGTGTTGTGACCATGCCTATGCATAGGAGCAGAAATGACGTTTGGTTTCTCGGGTGCATCAAACTCAATCTCTTTTGCATCTATAAGGTCTTGAATTTTGTTTTTCAGGGCCCAACAGTTATTAGTGTCATGACCCGGACTATCAGAATGATATGCACATCTGGCATTTGGGTGATAATAAGGGGACGCCGTGTTGGGGTTCTTTGGAGCTTCCTTCATAGTTGTCAAATTAGATTTTAGAAGATGTGGTAAAACCTGGGCTAGAGTCATATTAATTCTGGTGAATTGTTGGACTGGCCTTTCCACCCTCGGTTGATTACCTCTTGGTTGATCAGATGTAGGCTTTGGGATCATAATAGCTCCTACCATTGGTCGACATTCAGCTCTCCTTTGATTCCTTTATGGGTAAACAACAGATACCTCATTCTTCCCAGTGAAAGGCTTTCTCACAGCTGTAGAGGCAGATGAATCCTTCTAAATCTTTCCACTTTTTATGCCAGCTTCCACCCTCTCTCCGATTATTATTAACTCAGTAAATCCAGCAGATGAGCTTCCAATCAAATGGTTGAAGAAAGGACCCGATAGAGTGCCTAAGAACATATCCACCAACTCCCTTTCAAACAGAGGGGGTTGCACTCTCCCAGCTAGATCTCTCCATTTCTGCGCGTAATCCTTGAAACCCTCATTTGAAGCCATAGCCATACCCTGAAGTTGAGTATGGGTAGGCGCCAAATCTGCATTATACTGGTATTGCTTATAGAAAGCTACGGCAAGATCTTCCCAGTTGTGGACGTTGGCCCTTTCCAGTTGGTAAAACCAATCGAGTTGTATTCCCGATAGGCTATCTTGGAAAAAATGCAACCACAAGTCTTTATCAACGGAGTGCGGCTGGATCTTTCTTACATATGATCGGAGGTGCATCTTAGGATATGACACCCCATCATACTTTGCAAACAACGGCACTTTGAACTTCAGTGGGATCACAATTCCCAACACTAGTCCTAATTCTTTAAAGTCTAGACCTGGTACCCTTTTTATTTCCATAGCGTTCAAGCGTTCTTCAAGATGTCTGTACTTATCATCTGCTGGAGGATACTGTTCCTCGGAGTAGTCTTCCTCTTCCTCCTCTTCAGATTCTGACAGAACCGTTGTTTCCTTTCCTTTTCCTTCATCAGAGGTGGTTGCGAAATTCAAGGTTCTTCTAGTCTTTCCTTGAAACCTTCTCCCCATGATTACAACACTGGTTGGTTTCTTCTCTTTCTTCTTCCTCTCTTTGGCCAACAGAGTCTTAAACTCCTCTTGTCCTTTGGCCAAGGTTGTGAGTAACTATTGAAATTGCATGTTTTGAACTTGAAGATCTTTGGTTGTCTGTTCGAGATCCATCTTGCTGAAATAAACAGCAGAGAGATGAGGGAACTTGTTGCAAAAGACCTGTTTATGTTCTGATGAATGATATGTGCATATGCAATGTTTTCAATGATTTCAAATATTGTAGTTCGTTTTAGACAAAAAGAAACACATGTTCTATTAATAAAATAGAGTTTGAATACATCAATGCCCCTTGGGCAAAATAATATAAAACTCTAAGATGAAAAGGTAGTGCGCATCCTTTTTGGTGCTATGTAGGCATTTAGAGTCTGCTCCTCATGAAGTAGCCTAGTGAGTTCCAAAACCTTCATCTCACTTGCATAGAATTGGGCTTCGAAAGTATCTCGCTCTCCTTTGAGCTGTATCCAATCCCTTTGTAGGTCTTCAAGAGATGTGGGCATGTCAGGATGTAGGATAGTGTAGGGAACTTCTCCTTCCTTAACAGGCTCAATGATCACCGGGAGAATGGAAGGATAAGGCATCATAAGACTTTGAGCGCGGGTTCGTAACCACTTGAGGTAAGGCTCAAGAGGAATGGAATTCTTGTGTCCCAAAGTCTTGCTATTTACCTTGTTTAACGTCCTCCAAGCTCGGATGAATCTCCGGCGAAGACCTTGATCGTCGTTGTCGTAGTCGAATACCAAGCCTTGAATCAACATCTCGTGCAGGCCATCCCTTCGGGCATAACCAAATTGTCTTATAGCTAAGCATGGGTTGTAGGTGATTCCTCCCCTAATGCCAAGTAGAGGGACATTTGGAAATTCCCCACAACAGTCAACAATGATAACATTCTCTTTGGATCGGGAGCCCCAATGAATATCTGAATGTTTGAGCGTTATTAACCTTTGTGACCACCTTAATCCTTGCTCATTCTTTAAGACTGGTTGGGGAAGGTGATAAATAAACCATCTTGCCAGGAGAGGAGTTCAGCACATAAGGACACCTCCTTTCCTCATTGTGCGAGTGTGAAAAGAGTGTAGGATATCCCCTAGCAATGTAGGCACCAGATTGCGTGACATGAAGATTTTGACGGCACTCACATCTATGAGTTGGTCAGCTTTGGGGAACAAGACCATCCCATAGATAAGAAGGGCCAAAATTTCTTCAAAATCTTGCAAGTCTATGGAATTCCAACATCTTTGAGCTTTCTCAAATAGAAACTTTGCTAGGAAGCCTTTGACACCAGTCCTAGTTTCCCAATGAGTTGTGACATCAGATGAGTGCAAGTGCAGAACTTGAGCAATCTCTTTTGGCTTTGGGTCTCTTTCCGTACCGTTGAAAGGTAGTTGATTGAGAATGGGAATCCTCAAGAGTTGAGAGAATTCTTCCAAAGTAGGCACAAGCTAATAGTCAGGAAATGTGAAGCAATGGTGCAAAGGATCAAAGAACTGGAAGAGCACATTTATCATATCTTCCTCTGTGTTGGAGGTGACCAAGTTGAGTAGACGACCATGCCTCTCGGTGAATGGAGATTTCTCAGGGATCCTTGAAGCTAGCTCCTTAAGTTGTGGAGGAATTCTCACAAGGTTGACTTGGATAGTTTTCCTGCAAAGTCAATCCATATACTACAAAACAAGAACAAAGATGAATCTTCAAAATCCTTGAAATGGTTAGTGGATGCATATGATGCTCATGATGTCCATGATGTTATGTACAAGTATGTATATACAAGCAAAACAAACAAGTTCTTAGTTTAGGCTTGCATGGGGTTTTATAGGTAAGTACCTTCTTGAAGTTTAGTTGGCTTAAACATGTCCTAGTAATAGTAACCGGGTTCTAAGGAGCTCAATATCACCGGATTGTTTCCTTGGTCATTGTTTCAGCTCAAACCTCTTTAATGGCGACCGAAATATCCCAAGAAGTCAACCCTAAATGAGTGTAGTATCGAGTATCTACCAACTTCGGACTGCACCAAAGCCAGTCATCTCACTACATCCTAAAGGCCAAGTTGGTCAAGTAAAGGTTCTAAAAGTTTGTTAGTGCTTCATGACATCACTCAGCAGCCCCGTATTCTCTTTGATTAACTCAAAGTCTACCGGTACCCACAAATATGTCACACTAACATAGCTATTGCTTAGACCATGTCGGTATATCCCGCACAGGTTCCACTGTGTATTGCTATTTACCTATAATGTTTCCCAAATCCGGGTGGAGGATTCAAACCCAAACAAAGAACCATAATGTAAAGCAAACAAATCAAACAATGTAAGCAAATAAATGTGATATAGCCCTAAGGTAAACCCACTTTTTATCCATATTCCCCAGCAGAGTCGCCAGTTCTGTGATACGCTGGGAGAACTGACTTGAGGATTTGCGTTTGTGTTAGCAAATGTTACGGTTAGCAAGAGTCGCCACCGACTTTTCTTTTATCCAAAAGGAAAGGTAAAAAATCATAGGAAAGACCTTAGAGATTGTTTCTTGAGTTCGGGGGGGTAGATTATGAAAAGGGAAGGTTTTAGCACCCTTTTCATCCATGGTTTTCCATGGGCTCTTAGTTACTTTCTAGATCACTTGCTTTTGGTTTTGAAATTGTGCTTTGTGTGGTTTTGAAAGTATTTTGTAAAATAGGTCATTGTTTAGGCAATCTTTGTAATGATTCTCGTTCGTAAGAATGTATACAAAGATGTTTGTCTTTTTAAAAATGTTTTCAATGTTTGTAAAATGTTTTGGAAATGTGTGTGTTTGTTTTTAAAATAGCATGGATAGTTGTTTGGAAATGGAGCAAGTAACTAGAAGCAATCTACCTACTCAAATGTCTTTCTTATAAAATTTCTATTCCTTTGACATTGTTGTCTTACCATTGATTTGGTAAGCAACCCTATCTTTGGATGTAAACGGGACGGGCGTGGGTCATCGTATAACCATGATTAGCAATGTTGCAAAGTATCTTAGCATTTTTGAGGGACTAAGATCATTTTATAAGGCAACTTAGAATAGCGTCATCGAGGGACTATGATCTTTTGATTTTGTTTGTTTTACCAAGATACTTTGCATGCGTAATATGGTTATTTTCGTATAAGGCAACCAAGTAGAGAAACCCTAAGGGTGTTTGTGTTCAAGTGTGTTTGATTGAATGCTTGATTTTTATCTTGAATTATGGTATTCTATTTGATTGATCTTTTACTAGCATTTACATTTGAAAGCGGTAAATTGCAGAAATGTAAAGTCCTACGCTATTACAATATATAGGGGGTGGGGGTACAAATTTATGAATGGGGATTGCAAATGAAAATAAAGCCCTAAATTACTATTACAACCATATTGAAATACATACAAGAAAATATTAAATGAACTTGTTTTGTTTTAAGAAAATATTTTTTGTCTTTTGTTTTAAGGAATAAAATAAAGTGTGAACGAAATATTTTTGGTGTTTTGCTGATTAATGAAATGGAGAGTGCCAGCGAGAAAAATAAAGAAAAAGAAAATAACAAGGGGAAGAAAAAAGGAGGATCAGTGTGTTGTTAAAAGGAAGTCAGAGGTTCTGACCCTGGCGTGCCGCAGAACAGAAACCTGTTAGTAAAAATGTATAGGTCAGAGGTTCTGACCCTGGCACGCTGCAAAATAGAAACCTGTTAGTGAAAATGTATGAGGTCAGAGGTTCTGACCCTGCTGGGAACACAGTAATTTTTAGAAGTTCTGATATTACTGATAACAAAACAAGCTCCAGAAGTGCTGGTGCCAATGTCAGAACTTGGTCTCTCTCTCTCTTTATGCTAGTCAGAACATCTGCAATTTGGTTATTTCTCCATAAAACAGAAGACATGCCTAGGACATTTTCAGCAGGTGTCATAGTGTTTCAGAAATAAGGAATATCAGAACCAAAATCAGAGGCAAGTATGCCTTTGCTAATCCTAACTCTGAGTTTCAGTTTCTTCAAGAAAGTTCTGAACTGATTCATTCTCTACTTAAGCATACAGATACGTGAAAATCTCAGAACATGTACAACATCAAAAGCATGATATCTACATTGTGTTTTTTGAGCATGCAAATCTGGTGATGCTTAAGCAATGTGGTGAGAGTTAGCAGATGCTTACCTTGCAGCTGGAAGAAGTTCTGTGAACTGGAGTTAGCCTCAACTCTGATGATGTTCTGAATAGCTTCTTTGAATGGATGGATGGAGGGTATATAGTAGTATGAATACAGAAGTTATGGCAGTTTCCAACGTGTGGGTCAGAAACTGTATGGAGATTTTTTAGTCAAGAAATATTTTGAGAATAAATGGAGTTTGAAAGCAAAGGATCCAAAGTTAATGGTTTGTATGTTGTGTTTACAGTTTTTGAAACTCTAGGAATTTTGGGCAAAGATTCAAGGTTTTTTTTTGCTCAAACTTTCTGTCTCTTTTCAGCAATTTTTCTGGGGCCCTTTTCAGTGACCAATGGCGTTCTATTTATAGGCAAAGCTTTGTGGGTTTTAAAATGTCAAGTGGCGCCAATATCATGCATTAGATGCTGACTTGCTCTTGAAGCAAGTTCCAAAAAAGGTATGGTGGCTGACAGTTTTTAGCTTAGGATAGAGTAGCAAGCAAGGATTAAGGAAAAGTGAACCTATAAGCAAAATGTAGCGCATGGGCCTTTACCTAATCCTGCACAAAAGTAATTCTACCCTACACGTGGAGAGATCCTTTGGACAAAGACTCAAAAGTGGTTGTGAGCATTAATGAGCATTAAATGATGATGAGATTTGTCAAAATCAGAAATCCTATAATGTGAGATTTTGCATCATTGCTTAACTCTAGGTCAGAAATCCCATTTAGGACAAACATCCAACTTCTGATCTTCTTACTTTGTATCCTGTTGCCTCAACAAGCTCGGAAGGATCCTCAGGCTTTCCAGTAAATTTCTTTGATTTGCCTCTGAAAACCCTGAACTTAGAGATTCTGCTTCAGTGTAGCACCCAATCTTATGACCCTCTTACCTTCTGGTTCCATCATGTTCTGAAGGAGCTTTCAGGCTTCGTACTACACTTTATTGCCTTCTTTGCATTACTCTATCAAACTCTGACTGAACTTGCGTAGATGCTGAGAAGCCATGTTCTGACTAAAGATTATGTGATGAACCACGCTTACAACTTCTGACAGCTCCTGCCTGGAGGCTGGCTCAGAAGTTTTGAAGTGTCATTTTTCTTAAATACTTTAGAAAAATTCTAAGTATTTAGAATTTAACTTTTCCAAGGTAAAATTTGACTTTTGAGCTTCTTGATGAAACAAACTTCATATTCCAACATGTCTTGATGAAATATGATTTTTGAGATTTGATTTTGATCCAAAAGCCAAAGTTTGACTTCTCAGCGTGTAAATGACCATTTTGCCCTTGTAAATGGCTTACTTGGAAAGAAATGATAATTCAAGGCTTGGATTTGTATGAGAGAAAACTTTGAGAATCCAGGGTGATTTCCTGGGAAATGAGAGGGCAAAATTTGGGGTACAACACATGGTAATATGCTTCCACCCCATATATCCAGGGCACAACCTTATTAGAAGAGTAGGGGACTGGCCCCAGTGTGGTGATAATTAATGGAGCTATTTTTGGTTCAGAAAGAATCCTAATATGACCTTTGGAGGTGATCCTAATAGGAGTGTTTGAGCTAGTAATGGTGGACATGTCTTCAAACTCTTGAGATACACTTTGGATCAATATTTTCACAGATGGAGTTTTTTCAAATAGAATCTCATGGTTATCCATCAGGTGTTGGACACCTTTCTTCAGCCATTCACAATCATTAATTTTTACAGCACAATGGTAGCAGTCTTCAAAACAACCTTGAAATACACCGGCTTTCAGCAAATTCTTTTTAACAGTCTTCAAAGAAGTGGTCAAATCTTTGATTGAGGAAATAGAATAGACATATTTAATAGCATTGACACCCTTACCGTGATTAGGCATCGGTGCAGTGATCACATTGGGAGTTGTTGGAGGATCGAATTCAATAGTCTTGTTATCAACCAGGTCTTGGATTTTGTTCTTCAAAGACCAACAATCATTAGTATCATGTCCAGGATTGTTTGAATGGTAAGCACATTTTGCATTGGGATTGTATTTAGGAGAGGAAGTATTAGGGTTTTGGGGAGGATCCCTTAATGTAACCAGCTCCGCTTTTAGTAAGTGTTGCAATGCTTGAGACAATGACATGTTAATATTAGTATACTGCCTGTGATACGGTGGGAGAACTGACTTGAGGTTTTGCGTTTGTTTTCGCAAATGTTTCGGTTGAGCAAGAGTCTCCACCGACTTTTTATTTTATCCTAAGGAAAGGTTAAAAAGCACAGAAAAACCTTTGAGATGTTTTGGTGGGTTCGGGGAGTAGATTATAGAAAGGGAAGGTATTAGCACCCTTTCTATCCATGGTTATCCATGGGCTCTTAGTTACTTGCTTAGATCACTTGCCTTTGCATTTCAATTGTTTGAAATGGTGTTTTGTGTGTGTGGTTTTGAAAATGTTTTGAAAAAGATGCCTTGTCTAGGCAACCATTGTAACAATTCTTGTTTGAATGTTTTACAAAGGTGTTTGTATTTTTGAAAAAAGATGTTTCAATGTTTTTGAAAGTTTGTTTTTGAAGTTGTGTTGTGATGTGTGTTTTGAAAAATGGCAAGGATTGTTTTGCAAGTTTGGCCAAGTAACTAAGAGCTATCTACTCTAAATTTCTCAAAGATATTTCTCATGTTTTAACCCTTTTAACAGTGTTGTTTCACCATTGTATTTGGTGAACAACCTTCTGTTAGGATGTTAACGGGACAGGCGTGGGTCATCGTTTAGACCATAGAGGCAATAGTGCCAAGTATCTTTGGCAATTTTCTCAAGGGACTTGATCATTTTAGGCAACTTGATAGCGTCATCGAGGGACTATGATCATTTGATTTGTTTTTGTTTTGCCAAAGAGACTTAACATGCAACCATGGCCCATTTTTGAAGGCAACAAGTGGGGTAACCTTAGGGGTGCAAGTATGCATTGTGTTTGTTTTTTCATGCATATTTATCTTGAATTAGGTTAATCTATTCGTTGGTTTTATTGGCATACAAACCCTAGGTCTATCATGGCATAATTTGAAAGCTTTTAAATGCGGAAATTTAAATGCTAAGCTATTACAACAATGATTAGGGAGGGGGGTACAAGTTTGCATTGGGGATATTTGACAAGGAAATAAAATCTAAGTTATTACAACCATATCGAATGTATAGGATACAAATATTTAATTGTACAATATTTAAATAAATACAATAAATAAATAAGAATGTATTATGCACAAAATGATTTTTTATGTATGTGAAATTTTTTTTCAATGTGAAATATAAACAAAAATAAAAAGGTCAAATTTTGAATATTTTTGTCATTTAGGGCAAAACCCTAGTTTTTAAATAAATAATAATATTTATTAATTATATACAATATATGTTAAAAAAAATAAAAAGTATATTGTAAAAAAAGTATTTTTAGTGTCATGTAATAATAAAAATAAAAATGTATTATTTTCATATTTTTATCCTAAGTATTCTAATAAATATAATATACAAATATTTATATATATATTTACTAAACTTATTAAATATAAAAAGATAAAATTAATTATTTATGTATATTTAAGAAAATATTTTCAAGGTGTAAATAAAAATAATAACTGAAAATAAATATAATTTTTATATTATTTTTTAGGGTTTTAGCAAAAGGTATATATATTTATTTACATACATATGTTAAATAAAATAAATAAATGCCAAATAAATGCAAAAAAATGTGAAAAAATATTTTTGGAGTTTTTTATGTTTGGACAAAAAATATTAAGTCAGAATCAAAAAGAAAAATGCAAAAATGACAAGTATTTCACATAATGGGCCAGGGGGGTGCAAATGGAAAAAAGGGGTGTGAACAACAAGACAGACTCAGGCCCAGCCCATGCCAACCTTCTTCAACCTCCAGCTTTTGTTTCAAAAACGCGCGCGCTTCCTTGTACAACTGCCATCTCCTGATTCTTTGATCCTTTGACAAATCTTACAACATGAAACTTGTAGAGCTTGAAGCCACGATTTCAACCATATAAAGCATTAAATCTAACTCTAAGAAACCAAGGAGAATTTCTTCACCCCCCAATTTCTGACCTAGTTTTTCTTCAATATTAATGTTTAAAATCCTCACAGCATGCATAATATAAATGAAAAGTGATCATATGTATGGCTTCAGGGCTATGAGTTGAGCATGTTTCATTCACAAACCTAAGCTTAACTCTTCCTAGATTGAGAGATAGAAGTTCATAGATTACCTGTTTCAGCTTGACTCGAACAGAGCAATATAGGTATCTTCAATGGAGTTTGAGCTTTGGTTGAGCTTGTCTGAAGTCCAAGGATGCTTCCCAAGTACCTAGCTTGCTTTGAAACTACCTGTATCGTGCTGTAGAAGTTCACCTGCACAGCTTGAAAGTAAAAATGGAAAATGTGGTTAGGGGTGTCACAGCTTGAGTTTAGGGCTTGGGATAGTTTTATTGGATAATATGGAAGGTGTTTGAACTCCTTTTGGACAAAACGCACGACAGGAATGGATTGTGGAACTCAAGTTGCAGGGTATGCCCTGTTTCTGCAGCAAGAGGGTGTTTTGATGTATGAGGAGGTTTGTGAGGTGGTTGAATCGTGCCTTAGGTCTGCTTGGGTGTATGAAAGATGTTCACAAGTTTTTTGTTTGGCTGTGTTGACAAGAGGTGAGAGTTGGTTATGATTTGCAAACTTGCTTGTTTTTGAAGTAAGAAGGTTCAAGTTGCAATGCAAGCCTGTGTACCCTCTCTATCTATGCTGCACAATTTGCTCTTGATAAATGGGATATGTGGATTTGATTTGGCTCCAAGATCTGGCCCCATGTCTCCAAGATTTGGAACTTGACATAAAGTGTCACTTTTCTAAAATGGCAAGTTTGCTTTTTCTAATTAAGGATTAATTCTATGTGCAATGCCCAAAGGGAAGAAACAACACCTTAACACAATGGTTAGGCATTTAATTATTGAGTGTGGAGAGGTTTAGAGGCCTGCAAGATAGCATAAACCATGCTGATTTGAAAAATGCATTTGTTATGAACATGCCTTGGTCATGAACAAAAGTGAGTTTTGGCCAACTTTGCAAATTCGATTCTCTCTAACCACAAGGGTGTTTGATGAGTTCTTGGACAATTTGGAAAGCTTGGAATGTGTACTACAATCCATCTTTGCAATGCAAATTGAAACTCCAAGTGGAACCATGTGAAAAATGGCCAAGAAGTTGGACAAAAATCCTGCCTAGAATAGGGCAAAATTTCTCTAAGTTAAAAATGTTTTGCACCCTTGTTCCAACAATCATAACTTGAGATACAAGCTTCCTTTGAGAAAACTTTGTGAATCAAAGTTGTAGATTTTGCAATGTACTACAACTTTCATGTTTCAAGTTTTGTTTGAATCCATTTTCATATTGGTGAAAAAATGGGACAAAGTTAGGAAAAAATAAGAAAATTTCATAACTTAGAAATTTTCTAAGTTATGAAATTTTTTCATTTTAAACCCTAATTTGAAATTTTGGGTTTCCTGATGAACAAGTTTCATAATTTGACATGTCTTGATGAAAAATGAATCTTGGCACTTGATTTTGACCAAAAAGTGAAAGTTTGACTTTTCAGTATACAGTCAAATTTTGATCAGTTGACTGGAAAATTCATCTGTCAATCCTGTGCATTTGAGATCTTTTGAACTTGTTGAATGGGTCAAGACAATGCCATTGATTCCTTGAGTCCATATGTGAGCTTGGTTTGCCATTGGTTAGGTCAAACAGTCAAAAATTGCCTTTGTGCAGTCAAAACCCTAAAAATGACAATTTTGTCCTTTTGGTGATCTGATCAAATTTCTTGTGGAATTATGATCCAAACTTGACCAAATGGTTCATGTGAGCTCAATATGTTGATGTGGGTCAAAAATCATGAAGTTTGACTGTCAATTGGCCACAGTTGACTTTTTCTCCAATACAGTTGATTTCTAGGTCAACTGTCCAATTGACTGGGCAAAGATTGGAATCAAGGCTTGAAACTTGGTATGGATAAACTTGTGAGTCCAAAATGAAGCATGAAAGTCATTTTGGGCATTTTAGGTCAAAACATCCCTGTGCAACCTCAAACCCTAATTTGGGTCAACAGTGCAAGGAGGGGTCTTGAGCAGAGCAAACCCTAACTTGATCTTGAGTTCCAAGAGTCTTGTAGTGAGAAAATGTTGATGAAATGAGAGGGCAAATTTTGGGGTACAACAGTTTCCCCTGTTCACTCTTCTTGAACCTGAAGATTTAGATTGGCAAGTTTGCCTTTCGCGTCTTGAAGGTAAAAGGAGATTGGACACTAGAGTGCCCGTAAATTTGCACTCGTCAAAACATAGGTGCGGGAATGGGCTTAAAGATGCCATTTGGAGATGGGCTTAAAGATGCCATCTGGAATGTATGTTGTAGGTGAAAGAAATAAGTATCAGAAAGGTGTCCATGTTTTGGAACATCTCTGAACTGGGGGTCTGAATAAGCAATAGATTGACATCCGTGTTTGGAGAATCCGTGAACTGTTTTCAGAAGTCTTGAATCTGAACAAGTAATAGATTAACATCCGTGTCTAGAGAATCCGTAAACTGTTTTCAGAAGTCTGAGCTTATCAATCTTATCCTGAAAAGGGTAAAATATTAGCCGAGACACAAAGTTATGTTGCATGAAATGTATGATGCAATGTATGTTATATCAATGTTTATGATATGAATGTAATGAATGTGCATGTAAGCTGATGAGTTGTCTTGCTGGGGATAGATGAATCCTGGATAGCCAGAGATAATAGAATCTTGACTGCTACCGGGGAAAGTGAATCCTTGACTGCTGCAGGGGATTGAAAATCCTTTGATCGTTGAAAAATGAGAAGTCCTGGGACCGCTGTTGGGGAATTAGGAGCTTGGGTTGTATGCCAATCTACTGGGGTTTTAAGGATGAGAGTCTTCATTCTGTTAACGATTAACTATTATCTGGTCGATCTCCAGGCTTTCACAGAAACTTGCATTGCTATCTGGTCGTAATCCAGGCTTCACCATAACTTGTATTGTTGAGCTGCTATCCGGTCGAATCCGGGCTTCATGGCTTGTGTTAAAGATATACCACTATCTGGTCGACTCCAGGCTTCGTAATATTCTTGGCTGCTGTCTGGTCGTAATCCAGGCTTCACAGAAACTTGTATTGCTATCTGGTCAGAATCCAGGCTTCACAATAACTTGTATTGCTATCTGGTCAGAATCCAGGCTTCACAATAACTTGTTGAGCTGTTATCCGGTCAAATCCGGGCTTCACGGCTTGTGTTAAAGATATACCACTATTTGGTCGACTCCAGGCTTCGTAGTATTCTTGGCTACTGTCTGGTCGTAATCCAGGCTTCACAGAAACTTGTATTGCTATCTGGTCAGAATCCATGCTTCACATTAACTTGTATTGCTATCTGGTCAGAATCCAGGCTTCACAATAACTTGTTGAGCTGTTATCCGATCAAATCCGGGCTTCACGGCTTGTGTTAAAGATATACCACTATCTGGTCGACTCTAGGCTTCGTAGTATTCTTGGCTGTTGTCTGGTCGTAATCCAGGCTTCACAGAAACTTGTATTGCTATCTGGTCGAAATCTAGGCTTCACAATAACTTGCTAAGCTGTTATCCGGTCAAATTCGGGCTTCACAGCTTGTGTTAAAGATATACCACTATCTGGTCGACTCCAGGCTTCATAGTATTCATGACACTATTATCCGGTCGTAATCTGGGCTTCACAATATGCTGTAGAGATCAAGATACTATCTGGTCGAATCCGGGCTTCATAAGTTGAATTTTGTGAGAATTTGATCTTTGACGATCGTAACTTCCAACAGGTGATGAAGGAACTTTTGAACGACCGATCAATTCGAAATGTAATTTGTTTTGGAGAATAAATCCTTGACAAATGTTGGGGAAATAAACCCATAACCAAAGCTGGGGATTGAAAATCCTTTGATTACTGAGGGTGAGAAATCCTTGTTGACTGTTGATTGCTTGGGGAACAAGATCTTCAATTGTTTGAGGGATCTTAGGACCACTGCTGGGGATTGAAAATCCTTGGTGACTTGTGGGGAATGAGAATTCTGATGATCTCTACTGGGGAGTTCAGAACCTGGGAGACTCATGCTGGAGGAGTGAGACTGAGAATCTTTAATCTGATGGAAAGTATCTATGTGGGAGCATGCTCACTAATCTGGTTCTGCTGGGGATTGATAGTTGGAAGTTTTAGCTCCGCTGGGGATTAACAGTTTTGGCTCCACTGGGAATCTTGAAACCTAACTCTGAGGGGAATTAGATTCTGGAAGGTTCTCTGGCTGGGGAAATTAGCTTTGAGAAAGCTTTTGTTCTGCTGAGGATCCTGAAGTTTAACTTTGTTTGGGGAATTAAGTTCTGGATTTTAACTTTGTTGAGGAATTTGGAGTTTAACTCTGCTGGGGATTCCTTCTGAAAATGCATCAAGATATTTATCTGTACCTTCAACCTATCAGCAGTCATCTTTCTTGATTTGTAAGAAAATGATTATGTTCAAATGCATATGCCTATTTAACAAAACATTGGACGTTTCTCAAATAAAACATAAGTGTAAAAGAGCAAAAGGAAGACAAAGCAAATTTATGTACTTGGAAAAGTATTTGTATTAACTTTTTATGAGTATCTTTGTACAAAGGAGACAGGCATCCTAGTAAGAGGATGTTGTCGTAAAAAATTGAAAATTTTATACAAAAGAAAGATGGCTATGTGTAACAATTCCATGGGATTCCATTCTGTTATAGCCTTCACAACTTTGAATATCTTATCCATTCAATGCTTCGTTCGTCGATGATTAGATTGATCAGAAGCTCGGAGCTTGTTGATGAAGAGATTGTTCTTTAAAGTGATTTGACGAGACACATTCATACGCTTTAATTCCCTAACTTTTGCCTGGATCGCCCTTTCGGGTTTTCAATCCACCGGGAAACCCTTTTTTGCCCAAGTCGCCCTTTCGGGTTTTCAACTTGCCGGGTGTACAGATTTTTTTATTTTATCCCTAATTTTTTCCTGAACCGCCCTTTCGGGTTTTCGGTTCACCGGGATGCCCATTTTTTCCCAAGTCGCCCTTTCGGGTTTTCGACTTGTCGGGTTATTTCATGCGTAGTTTCTTTTGACTATGTCTGCGTTCGCAGAGTGTGGCAAATCGTCGCCGTCCATAGTGGTCAGAATTATTGCACCACCAGAAAAGATGCTCTTGATTACAAATGGTACTTCGTAAGTAGGATTCCATTTTCCCCTGGGATCACTTTGCGACAAGATGATCCGCTTGATTACAAGATCTCCGACTTGATATACTTGACGTCTGACTTTCTTGTTGAAAGCCTTGATCATCCGTTTTTGGTACGTCTGACCATGGCAAACAACAGTGAGTCGCTTCTCTTCGATCAAATTGAGTTGATCAAGTCGGGTCTGAATCCAATCGTCTTCACTCAAACCAGAGTCCTTCATAATCCTTAAAGAAGGACTCTGAACTTCCATGGGTAGGACAGCTTCCATGCCATATACCAAAGAAAATGGGGTTGCCCCTGTTGAAGTACGTGTCGTGGTACGGTATCCATGCAGAGCGAATGGTAACATCTCATGCCAGTCCTTGTAGGTAACTGTCATTTTCTGAATGATCTTCTTGATGTTTTTGTTCGCAGCTTCAACAGCACCGTTCATCTTCGGCAGATAGGGAGATGAATTGTAATGATAAATCTTGAACTGTTTGCATAGAGCGGTGATCATAGTATTATTCAGATTCGTACCGT
This sequence comes from Vicia faba, assembly GCA_948472305.1. Classification (NCBI taxonomy): domain Eukaryota; kingdom Viridiplantae; phylum Streptophyta; class Magnoliopsida; order Fabales; family Fabaceae; genus Vicia; species Vicia faba. The sequence continues at coordinate 1,011,305,444 of OX451738.1, forward strand.
TGTCCGTGATGATCCTGTCGGGGACACCATACCGGAATATGAGGTTCTGCTTGATGAAGCGGGAAACCACATTCTTTGTAACAGAGGCAAAGGAAGTTGCTTCGACCCACTTGGTAAAATAGTCAATAGCGACCAAGATGAAGCGATGTTCGTTGGATGCTGTAGGCTTGATCTCTCCAATCATGTCAATGCCCCACATTATGAATGGCCAAGGAGCTGTCAGAACGTTGAGAGTAACAAGAGGAATATGAATCTTGTCGGCGTAGACTTGACATTTGTGGCAAGTACGGGAATGTTGATGGCAATCAGCTTCCATGGTAGACCAGTAATAGTCTGCCCTTAGAATCTTTTTAGCCATCGTATATCCGCTCAAGTGGGTGCCAAATGTGCCATTGTGTATCTCAGTCATGATTAACTCTGCTTCAGCTTTGTCTACACATTGGAGTAAAACACAATCATGGTTGCGCTTATACAGGATGCCGTTGCTTAGGAAGAACTTGGCAGCAAATCTCCTTAAGAACTTTTTGTCATTGACGGAAGCTCCTTCGGGATATTCTCTAGTCTGGAGATACCTTTTGATTTCATGAAACCAGGGCTGTTCCACTACTTCTTCGGTATTAATCTCATGACAATGCGCAGGTTCATCCATTCGCTCGATGGTGATTTGGGGAGCATCGTTATCCCAATTGAGTTTAAACATGGAAGACATTGTAGCCAGAGCATCTACTAGCTGATTTTCTTCTCGCGGGAAATGCTCGAAGGTGATCTGCTCGAAATGAGGCAGCAATGTCAGGACATGTTCTTTGTATGGGATAAGATTAGGATGTTTGGTGTCCCACTCTCCTTTGATTTGACTAATAACCAAAGCCGAGTCCCCAAATACAACCAAAGATTTGATTCCCAAGTCTATAGCAGCCTTGAGACCAAAGATGCAAGCTTCATATTCGACCATGTTGTTGGTACAGTTGAAACAAAGTCGTTCCGTGAAAGGTGTATGGAAACCTTCTGGGGAAATGAGTACCGCACCGATACCGTTTCCGAGTGCATTTGAAGCACCATCAAAGTACAGGGTCCATCGGGATCCATTTTCAGGTCCTTCATACGGTCTGTTACCTTCAATGTTGTCCAATGTCATGATGTCCACGTCTGGGAAGTCGAATCTCATGGATTGATAATCTTTGATAGCTTGATGAGCTAGATGGTCAGCTAGTACACTCCCTTTTATAGCTTTTTGGGTAGTATACTGGATGTCATACTCAGTTAGGATCATTTGCCATCTAGCGATTCTTCCAGATAAAGTAGGCTTCTCGAAGATATACTTGATCGGATCCATTTTGGAAATCAGCAAAGTGGTAGGAGTCAACATATACTGCCTTAGTCGGCGAGCAGCCCATACCAAAGCGCAACAAGTTTTCTCGAGCAGTGAGTAGAGAGTCTCACAGTCGGTAAACTTTTTTCTAAGGTAATAAATGGCATGCTCTTTTCGACCAGACTCGTCATGTTGGCCCAGTATACACCCCATTGAGTTGTCCAAAACAGTCAGATACATGATCAGCGGTCTTCCTTCGACGGGTGGCATCAGAATAGGAGGTTCTAGCAAATACTCCTTGATTTTATCAAAAGCATTTTGACAATCATCATTCCATTCAACTACTTGATCCTTCTTCAAAAGTTTGAAAATTGGCTCACAGGTAGACGTCAGATGAGAGATGAATCTGGCAATATAGTTCAAGCGTCCCAAGAATCCTCTAACCTCCTTTTCAGTACGGGGGGCAGGCATTTCTTGTATAGCTTTCACTTTTGCTGGATCGACCTCAATGCCTTTGTTGCTGACAATAAATCCCAGAAGTTTACCAGACCTAACTCCAAAAGTGCACTTACTTGGATTCAGCCTGAGTTTGTACTCCTTCAACCTGGAAAACAGCTTCTGCAAATGTTCAAGGTGTTCCTCTTTTGTTTGTGATCGAGCTATCATGTCGTCTACATAAACTTTAATCTCATGATGTATCATATCATGAAACAAAGCTACCATGGCGCGTTGATAAGTTGCCCCTACGTTCTTCAGTCCGAACGGCATCACCTTGTAGCAGAAGGTACCCCATTGTGTAACAAAGGTTGTTTTCTCCATGTCCTCGGGGGCCATTTTAATCTGGTTGTAGCCCGAGAATCCGTTCATGAAAGAAAATACCTTGTGCTGAGCCGTGTTGTCAATCAAGATGTCGATATGTGGTAGCAGAAAATCATCTTTAGGGCTAGCCCTGTTCAAATCCCGGTAGTCCACACACATTCTGACCTTGCCGTCTTTTTTGGGAACGGGCACAATGTTAGCAACCCATTGCGGATAGGATGTAACAGCCAGAAAGCCAGCGTTGAATTGCTTCATTACTTCAGCTTTAATCTTCTCAGACATGTCGGGCCTCATTCGGCGGACTTTTTGCTTGATCGGTGGACAATCCTCTCTTGTAGGGAGACGGTGAACCATGATATCTGTGTCTAACCCCGACATGTCTTCATAAGACCAGGCGAAGATTTCAACGTATTCATTTAACAGCTGTATTAAGCGCTCCTTGACACTTGGTTCCAGATTGGCACCCACTTGGACTTCTTTCCTGTCTTCCTCTGTTCCTAAGTTGACAGTTTCCAACAACTCTTCATGAGGTAAGATGGCCCTCTCTTCTTGTTGTAGAAGTCTGGCTAGCTCTCCCGGTACTTCACAATCTTCGTCATCTTCGTACTCAGCCTGATTGACCAAATCTTCAGAGTTTTTGAAGGATACAACAGAATAGTCACCCATGGAATCCGAAGTGGATGGGTACCTGCATTTGTGAGTGTGGGTGTGTGTAAGGGATAGCCATCCTTAAACAAGCAAAAATGAAAAAGGAAAGAAAATGAACACAGCAGTTTATAAATGAAAAACGTCCAATGATTCATTAAACATGGCATATGGTTATGAAGAGAATCAAGCCCTTACAAATGGACCTACATGCCCCGGGAAAGGCATGAGGTGAAAAAATATTGTGCAGATTGTTTAAGAGTAATTAATACAGACCAACAGAAAATGTTCGAAAGATAAATTACTGATTGATGAAAGTAATGGGAACAAAGTCTTTCGCCTCCCAGTTGTGCAGTCCCCCTTTAATGGTTGGGAATACCCAATCTTCAATGTTACCCTCTTCGTCTTCGTCTTCCAAAGCATTGATTCCATGAGGAGAAATCTTGATGGGTGTCTTTTCAATTTTTGAGCGACGCATAGCCTTTTTCCCCGCAGCGGAAAATCCCAACCCAAACTTGTCTGTCTTGTGGGGAAAGTCAGGCAACTGTCCCCATGTTGAGCTCTTCCCCTCCTTTATTGCAGCCTTTGCGTATTTCAGAGATGCCATCCCGGCCACCTGCTTGGGTACCTCAGCTACTGCATTTGCTACCGCCACCTCGGGAGAGACTTCCTCAAAGTGTTGGAACGATGTTTCGATGAATTCGCCATCCACTTCCACATACCGAAAGGAGTTCAGATGACTGATCATGTACTCCTCCTCACCGTGTACAGTTATGATTTTTCCCTTAACAGGGTATTTCAGCATCTGATGTAGAGAAGAAGTGACTGCCCAGCATTATGTATCCACGGCCTTCCTAGCAAGCAAGAGTAAGATGGGCGGATGTCCATCACATAGAAGGTTGAGTGGAACACTTCAGTGCCTACCTTGATGGGAATGTTGACCTCCCCATGCACCATTCTTTTAGACCCGTCAAAGGCCCTGACAATGATATTACTTGGTTTCAGCTCCAAGCCTTCACAATCCTACCGGTCCAGAGCTTTCTTAGGAAGCACATTTAGAGAAGAACCAGTATCGACCAAGACATGGGAGAGAGTGGTTCCTCCGTATTCAACTGACACATGCAGTGCGTCATTGTGCTTTCTTCCCTTCGGAGTCAGGTCAGCATCAGAGAAACTCAGGCCGTTGTTGGCGGTAAGGCTGGCTACACAATCCTGGAATTGCTCGGCTGAGGTTTCTTGGGGCACATGGGCTGTCTTCAAAAACCTTATCAAAGCTTTGGCATGAGCCTCCGAACAAAGCAGCAAAGCTAACATGGAGATCTTCGAGGGGGTCTACCCCAGTTGTTCTACCACATCATAATCACTCTTCTTAATTATTTTCAGAATCTCCTCCATTTCTTTTTTAGAGGTTTCGGGGATGACCAATGGCTGAGCCCTCGTCCTGACGAGCTCTTCTTGGATCCCTTTCCCTTTATCAGCAGCAGCAGGAGGGATAACCACAGGAGTGACATCTTCTTCAATCATTGGTGTTCTTGCAGATAGTTTTACCGGTGCAGGGGTAACCTTGGGAACAGCTGAGGGTCCAAAGATTGCCTTTGGAGGGGCAATCTCTGGAGAGAAAATTCTTCCACTTTGGGTACTTTTGCTTGTACCGGCAATGTTTCCAATGTCGGTAGTTTCTTCGTCAAAGCTCTCTTCAGTTATCTCAATTTGTTTAACACCATGGTAGTAGATTTCTCCACCATAATTCCAAGGTATCGATTTGTCAGATTTGTATGGGACGGGCCCAGGCATGGTTATCTTCAAGGGTACAATCTTCGGAGCGGATGTAATCTTAACAGGCCTTTTGGGGACCTTGGAAAGATTTGCGGAAATGGTTATTATTGAAACTTCATTGATAGGAGTTGGAGTAACAGGAGTCTTTTCGAAAAGAATTTGTTGGTTGTCCATTAGGCGTTGGATGCCTATCTTCAGCAATGGACAGTCGATCGGTAGGGAGGAACAAAGGTAGAAATCTTCTTTACAACCTGGGAAAATCCCAGCCTTCAACAGATTCAACTTGATTGTCAGTAGTGGAGTTATCAGATCATCAACAGTAGAAACAAACAGATCTTCTTCAACAGCATGGACATTGCGACCATGCTTTGGCATTGGAGCGGAGATTACATTCGGTTTCTCAGGGGCGTCGAACTCAACCTCTTTTGCATCTATCAAATCTTGAATTTTATTCTTAAGCGCCCAGCAATCGTTGGTGTCATGCCCGGCGCTGTCAGAATGATAGGTACACTTTGCATTGGGATGATAATGTGGGGAAGTGGTGTTCACATTCTTTGGCGCTTCTTTGATATTGGTGAGATTCAGCTTCAACAAATGGGGAAGAACTTGTGCGGGCGTCATGTTGATGCGGGTGAACTGCCGCTGTGGCCGTTCTCCCCATTGTTGTTTAGGTCTAGACTGATTGTTACGAGGCTGATCATTTGACGAATTTTGAATCATCACGGCCCCTACAGTCGGCCGGCGCTCAGTTCTTCTCAATCCTTTCTGAGAGTATATGGCAGCTGTTTCCTTCTTGGTCGGGAATGGTTTCTTAACAATTGTGGAGGCAGAGGCATCCCTTTGAATCTTCCCACTCTTAATACCAGCTTCCACCCTTTCGCCAGTCAGAATCAGTTCGGTAAACCCTGCAGAAGAGCTCCCGATCAAATGGTTGAAGAAAGGGCCAGATAGGGTCCCCAAGAACATATCCACTAGCTCCCTATCTGAAAGCGGTGGTTGTACTCTTCCGGCCAAGTCACGCCATTTCTGTGTGTATTCTTTGAATCCATCATTTGAGGCCATCCCCATACCTTGTAGCTGAGTACGGGTTGGCGCGAAGTCAGCGTTGTATTGATACTGGCGATAGAAGGCAGCTGCCAAGTCTTCCCAGTTATGCACCTCTGACCTCTCAAGCTGGTAAAACCAATCTAGTTGTGTACCAGACAGGCTGTCTTGAAAGAAGTGTACCCAAAGATTTCTATCGGATGAATGAGGTTGTATTTTTCTAACATACGACCTCAGGTGCATCTTCGGGCAAGACAGACCGTCGTATTTTTCAAAAGTTGGCACCTTAAACTTTGGAGGATCACAATCCCAGCAATCAATCCCAATTATTCAAAATCTAACCCGGGAACCCTTTGCAGCTCCATAGCTGCCAGTCTATCCTCCAGGTTTTTGTATTTGTCGTCCGCTGACGGGTATTGCTGCTCTGAGTAGTCTTCATCTTCCTCAACCTCTTCCTCTTCAGCCTTGGATTCAGAAGGTAATGCATCCCCTTTTCCCTTACCGGTCCCCTCATCAGATGTGGAGGGGAAATCAAGAACTCTCCTAGCTTCATTCTCAAATCTTCTTCCTAGTGTAGCTACCCCAACTCTTTTCTTTTTCTTTTTTCCTTTTTCTTGCTCTTTATTCCCTAACAGTGATTTAAGATCCTCCTGACCCTTTGCCAAGGTCATAAGGAGCTGTTGAAACTGCGAGTTTTGTGCCTGCAGATATTTGATCGTCTGCTCAATATCCATCTTACTGAAATAAACAGCAGAAAGATAAGGAAACTTGGTGTGAAGACTTGTTTATTCATATGATGAATGATATGTTTATTCATGTAATGCATTCAAGGATTTAGAAATTCAAAATTGTTGCAGACAAAAAGAACACACGTCATATTAATAAGAAGAAATTTTGTCAGTACATAAATGCCCCATGGGCCAAATATTACAAAAACTTCTTAAGGTAAAAAGACGTTGCGCATCCTCTTTGGTGCGATGTAAGTGTTAAGGGTCTCCTCCTCGTGAAGTCGGCGGGTAAGCTCCAAAACCTTCTTCTCACTGGCGTAGAAGCTGGCTTCAAAAGTATCCATTTCATCCTTGAGTTGGATCTAACTCTTTTGCATTTCCTCCCATGATGTTGGCATGTCAGGATGTAGGATGGTGTATGGAACCTCTCCTTCCTTAACAGGCTCTTTGATCAAAGGGAGAATGTGAGGGTAAGGCATCATAAGACTCTGGGCGCGAGTTCGTACCCACTTGAGGTAAGGCTCAAGAGGGATGGAGTTCTTGTGCCCCTGTGTCTTGCTATCTACCTTGTTAGGCATCCTCCAAGCTCTGATGAATCTTTGGTGAAGTCCTTGCGCATCATTGTCGAAGTCAAAAACTAGGTCAGGAATCAGCATGTCATGAGGGCCATCCCTCCGAGCATATCCAAATTGTCTCAAAGCTAGACAAGGGTTGTAGGTAATGCCTCCCCTAATGCCAAGTAATGGAACATTAGGGAACTCACCACAACGATCGATGATGATCACATTTTCTCTGGACCGAGAACACCAATGTACATCAGAATGTGTGAGGGTCATCAATCGTTGCGACTACCTCAAGCCTTGCTCATTCTTCAAAACTGATTGTGGAAGGTGAGAAATAAACAACATTGCAAGGAGAGGAGTACAGCACATGAGAACACCTCTCTTCCTCATTGTTCGTGTGTAAAATGAGTGGAGGATGTCCCCAAGCAATGTAGGTATGGGATTCGTGGATAGGAAAATCTTGACAGCATTCACATCTATAAGTTGGTCAGGATTTGGGAACAAGACCAACCCATAAATAAGGAGTGCCACAATCTCTTCAAAGGCTTGTAGATCCAAAGAATACCAACACTCTTGTGCCTTCTCGAACAAGAACTTTGCCAAGAAGCCTTTGACACCACTTCTAGTTTCCCAATGCCCCTTGATGTCAGATGGTTGCAAGTGTAGTGCTTGAGCAACATCTTCAGGCTTTGGTTCTTTTTCCGTACCGTTGTAGGGTAGTTGATTAAGAATAGGAATTCTCAAGAGTTGAGAAAATTCCTCCAAAGTAGGCACCAATTGGTAGTCGGGGAATGTGAAACAATGGTGAAGGGGGTCAAAGAACTGGAACAGCACTTTCACCATGTCTTCTTCAATGCTGGTGTTGACTAGGCTGAGCAGTCTACCATGTCTTTCACTGAAGAGAGAACTTTCCGGAATTCTGGATGTAAGCTCCTTGAGTTGAGGAGGGATTCTCACAAGGTTGACTTGGATAGTTTTCCTGCGAAGAATTTCCATGACCTACAAAACAAGAACAAAGATGAAGATCCAAACCCTTGAAATGGTTAGTGGATGCATATGATGTTGTATGATGTTCATGATGTATGCACAAACACATGTACAAGTAAGTCACACAAAACCCTAGTTTCAGGCTTGCATGGGGTTTCATAGGTAAGTACCCTCTTGAGTTTAGTTGGCTTAAAACCTGTCCTAAATAGTAACCGGGTTCTAAGGAGCTCAATATCATTGGATTGTTTTCCATGTTCATTGTTTTGGTTTAGCCACTTAACTAGCGACCAAAATATTCCAAGAAAACAACCCTCAATGAGTGTAGTATCGAGTATCTACCAACTTCGGACTGCACCAAAGCCGGTCATCTCACTACCCCTAATAAAAGGCCAAGATGGTCAAGTAAGGTTCTAGGTCATTAGTGCTTAGTGACATCACTCAGCGGCCCCATACTCTCCTTGATTGAATTCAAGGGTTACCGGTACTCACAAATATGTCGCACTAATATAGCTATTGCTTCAACCGTGTCGGTATACCCTGCACAGTTTCCACAATGTATTGCTATCTATGAATGTTTCCCAAATCCGGGTGTAGGATTTCAAGCCCAAACAAGAGAACCAAAATGTAAAGCAATCAAAGCAAATAATTAGTCATGCAAAAGGGTGATCTAGGCCCTAAGGTTACTCCACTTTTAAGTAAATCCCCAGCAGAGTCGCCAGTTCTGTGATACGGTGGGAGAACTGACTTGAGGTTTTGCGTTTGTTTTCGCAAATGTTTCGGTTGAGCAAGAGTCGCCACCTACTTTTTATTTTATCCTAAGGAAAGGTTAAAAAGCACAGAAAAAACCTTTGAGATGTTTTCGTGGGTTCGGGGAGTAGATTATAGAAAGGGAAGGTATTAGCACCCTTTATATCCATGGTTATCCATGGGCTCTTAGTTACTTACTTAGGTCACTTGCCTTTGCTTTTCAATTGTTTGAAATGGTGCTTTGTGTGTGTGGTTTTGAAAATGTTTTGAAAAAGATGCCTTGTCTAGGCAACCATTGTAACAATTCTTGTTTGAATGTTTTACAAAGGTGTTTGTCTTTTTGAAAAAAGATGTTTCAATGTTTTTGAAAGTTTGTTTTTGAAGTTGTGTTGTGATGTGTGTTTTGAAAAATGGTAAGGATTGTTTTGCAAGTTTGGTCAAGTAACTAAGAGCTATCTACTCTAAATTTCTCAAAGATCTTTCTCATGTTTTAACCCTTTTAACAGTGTTGTTTCACCATTGTATTTGGTGAACAACCTTGTGTTAGGATGTTAACGGGACAGGCGCGGGTCATCGTTTAGACCATAGAGGCAATAGTGCCAAGTATCTTTGGCAATTTTCTCAAGGGACTTGATCATTTTAGGCAACTTGATAGCGTCATCGAGGGACTATGATCATTTGATTTGTTTTTGTTTTGCCAAAGAGACTTAACATGCAACCATGGCCCATTTTTGAAGGCAACAAGTGGGGTAACCTTAGGGGTGCAAGTGTGCATTGTGTTTGTTTTTTCATGCATGTTTATCTTGAATTAGGTCAAGCTATTTGTTGGTTTTATTGGCATACAAACCCTAGGTCTATCATGGCATAATTTGAAAGCTTTTAAATGTGGAAATTTAAATACTAAGCTATTACAACAATGATTAGGGAAGGGGTACAAGTTTGCATTGGGGATATTTGACAAGGAAATAAAATCTAAGTTATTACAACCATATTGAATGTATAGGATACAAATATTTAATTGTACAATATTTAAATAAATACAATAAATAAATAAGAATGTATTATGCACAAAATGATTTTTTATGTATGTGAAAGTATTTTTCAATGTGAAATATAAACAAAAATAAAAAGGTCAAATTTTGAATATTTTTGTCATTTAGGGCAAAACCCTAGTTTTTAAATAAATAGTAATATTTATTAATTATATACAATATATGTTAAAAAAATAAAAAGTATATTGTAAAAAAAGTATTTTTAGTGTCATGTAATAATAAAAATAAAAATGTATTATTTTCATATTTTTATCCTAAGTATTCTAATAAATATAATATACAAATATATATATATATATATATATATATATATATATATATATATATATATATATATATATATATATATATATATATATATATATATATATATATATATATATATATATATATATATATATATATATATATATATATATATATATATATATATATATATATATATATATATATATATATATATATATATATATATATATATATATATATATATATATATATATATATATATATATATATATATATATATATATATATATATATATATATATATATATTTACTAAACTTATTAAATATAAAAAGATAAAATTAATTATTTATGTATATGAAAAAAATGTATATTTAAGAAAATATTTTCAAGGTGTAAATAAAAATAATAACTGAAAATAAATATAATTTTTATATTATTTTTTAGGGTTTTAGCAAAAGGTATATATATTTATTTACATACATGTGTTAAATAAAATAAATAAATGCCAAATAAATGCAAAAAAAATGTGAAAAAATATTTTTGGAGTTTTTTATGTTTGGACAAAAAATATTAAGTCAGAATCAAAAAGAAAAATGCAAAAATGACAAGTATTTCACATAATGGACCAGGGGGTGCAAATGGAAAAAAGGGGTGTGAACAGCAAGACAGACTCAGGCCCAGCCCAAGCCAACCTTCTTCAACCTCCAGCTTCTGTTTCAAAAACGCGCGCGCTTCCTTGTACAACTGCCATCTCCTGATTCTTTGATCCTTTGACAAATCTTACAACATGAAACTTGTAGAGCTTGAAGCCACGATTTCAACCATATAAAGCATTAAATCTAACTCTAAGAAACCAAGGAGAATTTCTTCACCCCCAATTTCTGACCTAGTTTTTCTTCAATATTCATGGTTAAAATTCTCACAGCATGCTTAATATAAATGAAAAGTGATCATATGTATGGCTTCAGGGCTATGAGTAGAGCATGTTTCATTCACAAACCTAAGCCTAACTCTTCCTAGATTGAGAGATAGAAGTTCATAGATTACCTGTTTCAGCTTGACTCGAACAGAGCAATATAGGTATCTTCAATGGAGTTTGAGTTTTGGTTGAGCTTGCCTGAAGTCCAAGGATGCTTCCCAAGTACCTAGTGTTGTACCCCAAAATTTGCCCTCCCATATTCTTCAAGATTTGCCAAGATCAAGGTTCAAAATCTCTCAAGGGTTGCATAGTCCAATTACCTCCTAACATAGTCAAAATTAGGTTTTTGGTTCTTGCAAAGAAATTGAAGTTTTCAAGGGTCTAATCAAGTCCCACATGCCTACATACATTGTCAAGCATCCATATGTCAAGTTTCAAGACTCACAGCATCAAGTTGCACAGTCAAAAACCCTAATTGCTTCACAGTCAACTGCAGGGGCAAAATGGTCATTTGACAGTCAAAAGTCAAAAATTTTGGTCAACATCTTATTTTGAAGCCACAATCATCATTTGGTCAAATCTTGACCATGATTTCACAAGCATGGCTCAAAAAGTCTAAAGATGCAAAAGTTTCTATTTTTGGACAGCTGAAAAGTCAACTGCAAATTGACCAAGGCATAACTTCTTCATGGTTTATCAGAAAAATCCCATCCAAAGCTCATTTTGAAGAGAATAACATTTCCTACAACTCATCCTCACACTTCAAGTCCAAGAAATGCTCTCACAAAAAGTTATCAATTTCAACATTATAGGTCATTTTCAAAAGTCAACAAAAAGGCACTTTAAGTCAAAGTCCATAACTTGAGATTGGTAAATCAAAATGACATGGGACCAAAGGCATTGGTTAGAGGATTTCAAGACCTTTCCAAAATGTCCAAGAACATGTTCATAGCTTCAAAATTGAGCAAGATATGCCTTGTAGAAGTTGGGAAATTTTTGGGAATTTTGAAAGTCAACTTTGCCTAAAACACTTCAAAATTGCTATTGGGCCACAAATTCTTCCATGAATCATTACCCAAAGGCTATGCACGACCCACTAAGCTCAAAGGGAGTTATTTTCTTATTTTTGATTAATTATTTGAATTTTTATTATCATTAATTCATTTAATTAAATTTAAATATAAGAAAAATACCAAATCATGTTTTTAAATCTTTTTTATGCAGCAAATATCTTCCATATATGCAAGAGATTTCGTGCACTATCTTAAGGGGACAATATCATCCAAATTTGGCATGATTGGCATGGAAAAAGATTGGAAAAGATATGAACAAAATCATAAATCAAAATCATAAATTCATGGACTATGGGCTTGGTTTTAACCTAATTTCACTCAAATACTTATACACAACCATAACCTAATGCATTGGACGCGAAAAGCTGCTCAGAAAAGGCATACCAATTTGCAAAAGTTCATCAAAAAATTGAAATCTGAAAACATAGTTACAGCGCGATTAAAAGCCTAAAACCTATTCCAAACGCTTGCTGGGACTTCCTTGAACGTGTTTCAATCCCTTTCCAGTCTCCACGCCCAAAGAATTGGTAAAACAGAATTGTTTTTTTCTTGAATATGTCCATAATCGTTCTTCAATTTACATGCATTATTCATGAGTTTTAAGTGTTGATTCTTGCTAACAATGTTGTTCTGAAGCTATTGGTGATATTTGATTGAACTAACGATGCGTGAATCAGAATCCACCATTGTCAAAAGCTAGGTTTTTCAGACCTTCATATTGGGGCTTTCCCCATATGGAAAAATTGGACCACCAAACCTATGCCAATGGATTCGTGACCTCAAGACGAAGCTAACCGTGACCTCGCGCCCTTTTTATATTTGGCCATGTCCTATTCTCTATTTTTGCAGGTCTTGTTTAGTGGGGGTTTAAAACCCCTGCTATTTGTTTACATTACAGGCACAAATATGAAGAAGACGCTGAGGTGTCTGAGCGTGGTTGGATGATTTGAACGTTGGCGCGTTTTTTTATTGTTTCAGCATAATATTGTTTTTCTTTTATATTATTCATGCTCCATTATATTAACAAAGAAACGTGTTGGTTCAGTTGGTGGCTGAGGTGTCCTACAGGTACTGGGACCTGGGTTCGATTCCCAGGTCCCCCCATATTATCTATAATTTTTGTTTCAATGCTTTCCTGTGTAGCACTCATTCCATTGCTCACCATGCACGTTCATGCTTGTGCCTGCCAAGTGTCCCTGATGATCAATCCAATGGCCATAACGTGCAGTCCATGGTACACGCTAGTCAATGGATCCACACGCAAGCACAAAAAGTCAAAAAGGGCTTGTATTCAGTGGGCCAACTTGCTTCCAAGAAACCTCCTAAAAGGGCCAGACACCCCCCATGGTTTGCATCAATTTTTAATTTTTATTTGTTTTCTTTCCTAATTATATTAATTGTTTTAATTGTTTTCTTTAAATTCCTAAAATAATTTTCATAATAAAAATAAAATACAAAAAAATCAAAAATGTTTATTGTTGTTAACATTAATTTCACCATTATTTATTTTGTAAATAAACTTTAATAGTTAACTAGTTAATTTAGGTTTTAAAACTTTAATGTTTTTCTTAATAAATTAAAATAGGTAGAATTAGGGTTTTGATATTTTTTCACCTTTTCTTTTTTTAAATAATTTTCTCATCATTATTATTATTATTAATTATTAAATATCTTTGTAAATAAATATGTAAATAATTAATTAGCATAAATTAGGTTTTAAACTTTAACCTTTTCTTTAATAATTAAAAAATATTTAGAACTAGGGTTTCCTTCTAATCTTAAATTCTTTTCTTATTTCATTAAATGCCAAAAACATAAAAAACATTTTTTTTGATTTTAATTAAATAATTAATTAGCGTTTTTTCCATTTAATTTCAAAAGGGTCCAACGCCCTCGAACGTGCAACTTTAATTCTTTCGCACATTTATTCTTATTTTTTCTTTGTGGATATTATGTAACTGTTCAAGCCATGTAATAGTAACTAGGTTTTACTTTCCGCATTTTTATTAAAGCGGGTCTTTGTTAATTTGGCGATGTATAGACCCGCGCCTTGTAATAGCGTAGGATTTTACTTTCCGCATTTAAATTTCCGCACTTTTAAATTCTAACTTTGCATGAAAGAATGTATGGCCTAAATTAAAAACAAGTGTAGATCACCATGATACATGTACAAGATAAATGCTAAACTGAAAACAATACACAAATTCACACACCACTCTTAGGGTACGCCTCACTGTTGCCTTACCTTCGAAACGTGGTCGTCGAGTATAGGACGTTTTAGTAAGTCCTTATGTCCATGACAAGATCCAGTTGCCTCGGAAAACTTGCCTCGAATTAAAAAAAAGATCAATGGCATAAGGGTAGCTTCTAAGGTGTCCTACTGTTGCTCTGGTGACCACATTGTCCCTAAAAACGAATTGACCCGAACACCTCCAACGGTGGTGCTACCTACCTCTCAATGGTGGGATGACACTACCTTAAGGACATTTACACAGCCTAATTCCTTAGGGTAGGTAGATGACTCGTAGATACTTGCTCTATTCAAAAACAAAAACAAAACTCTTTTCACACCGACACTTTTCAAAAAGCTTTCAAAACAATTTTTCAAACACTCTTGAGGACTGATACAAGAGTCGATCTGAAATCTTTAAACGAAACTTTTTAAAACCCACTCACAATTGAAAAGCAAACATCTTTTGAAAACACAAATGAGTAAGTACCTAAGAGCCCATGGATAACCATGGATAGAAAGGGTGCTAACACCTTCCCTTTCTATAAATCTACCTCCCGAACCGAGAGACAATCTCACAAGAAATTTTACCGTGCTTTTGTCCTGTCCATGTTGGAGAAAATAAAAGACGGTGGCGACTCTTGCTTCCGCGACATTTCGCGAACCAGCGTTAAACAGTCAGTTCCAGATCCACCGATCACAGAACTGGCGACTCTGCTGGGGATATTTATAAAGTGAGGTGTACCTTAGGACTAAGATCACTTGTGTTTTCAATTGTTGTGCTTGTTTGCTTTATTATTGTGGGCTGCATCGGAGTTACATAGATCCTAACTCGGATCTGGGGATACCCTGTTAGGTAGCATAAGCTGTGAGGGACCTGTCCGGCGTAGACCGACATGGGTGAAGCAGTGGCTACATTGGTGTGGCGCCTTGGTCTGTACCGATATCCCTTGTGTCGCAACGAGGAGAATATGGGTCTTCTGAGGAGTCATTAAGAACCAACCGACCTTAGAACCTTAAATGACCCAACTTGGCCAATAGAACAGTAGCAGTATGCTACGCCCATTGAGGCTAAACTCTCGTGATGGTTCTGGCTGCAAGAAAAGATTGCGATGCTGGAGTTATGACCGATTGAGGGTAGTCAGTGATATTGGGATCCTCTAGAACCCGGTTACTTCTGATAGGACAGATCTTAACCAACAAATTGAAAGAGGGTAATACCTAGACCCCATGCTGGCCTAAACTCTAAGGGCTTGCCTTGTGTGCCTTATCATGTTTGCCTTTGTGAATACTCGTGGTGTGCTTTATCATAACATCATGCCATCATAAACATTGCATGCATCCTGCATAAGGACTGACCATTTCAAAGACAAGAGGGTTTCACCTTTGCTCTGTTTTGTAGGACATCATGATGCCCATGCGAAGGAACACTATCCGGTTCAATTTTGTTCACCCACCTGAGTTGCTTGAAGAGTTGGTTAGCAGAATTCCAAATACTACTTCCTTCATCCAGAGGCATGGTTCTCTTCTCGGTTTAGTCACGGCAAAGTGGGACCAACAATTGATGAGTGTCCTGACCCAGTTTTATGACCCTCTGTACCAGTGCTTCACCTTTCAAGACTTCCAGCTGGTCCCTACCCTGGAAGAGTTCTCTGATTTGCTTGGCATCCCTGTCTTGGATCAGACTCTCTACACTGGTTGGGAAAAGACCCTTAGGCTTGAGGAGATTGTTGCAGCTCTTCCTTTGACCCACAAGGAGGTAATGGACAACTGGGTGACCAGAAGCAAAGTTAAAGGCTTCTTGGCCAAGTTTCTGATTGGTAAGGCTAACAGTTTCTGGAATGACCTGGACCTTAGGGCGTATAAAGACATTCTGGCTCTCTTAATCTATGGTCTAGTCTTGTTCCCTAATCATGATAACTTCATTAACGTCACTGCCATAAGGATCTTCATGTCTCGGAACCCTGTGCCCACTCTCTTGGGTGACATCCTACAACAACTCTATGCTCGTACTTCCCGAAGACGAGGAACTTTGTGGTGTTGTATTCCTTTGTTAGTGAGGTTGTTTATTTCGCACCTCCCTAAGTTCGTGCTGAAGAACAAAGAAGGAAGAGGTTGGGCTCATAGGTTAATGTCTCTCACTGATAATGACATCATTTGGACTTTCAGGGGTTTGGATGAGGTAGCTGTTATTGATCGTTGCGGAGAATATCCTAATGTTCCTTTGATCGGTACCCAAGGAGGAATCTCTTATAATCCATGTCTAGCTCTCCGTCAGTTTGGAAGGGCCAGAAGAGCAGCGCCTCACGAGATGTTGGTGCCTCACATCAGTTTTGAGTTTCAGGTGGATAGTGACGAGCTGCGTCGTAGGTTCATCAAAGCTTGGGACAGAATTCACAAAGCTGACCCACAAGAGTTGGGACCAAAGACTTCTCTACCTATGGAAGCCTACTACAAATGGGTCCGCATCCGTGCTCAGAAGTTAGGTATGCCATATGAAGCTGTCAGGCCCGTCATTCTTGAATATCCTGATAGAGATGGGGTTCCTCCAACTGTTCTCCCTCCTCAGATACCTACTGATATTGAGACACTAAAAAGGTCTTGGGCGCAACTGCGAGAAGAACGGGATTCTTATCGGGATAAGTTCAACGAGCAGGAATTGAAGATCCAGAAGCTGACAAAGCAGTTGGAGAATGAGCGAGCTCTGAATGACTACATCCGTACTGAGAAGAGGAGACCCTGGGATCAATGATGAACTATGGATATTCTTTTACAGTTTTATTTCCCTTTTCAGTATTTTCACTTTTATGTAACACCTAAGGGCAACCTGTTGAACAATTTAAATTTCAAAGTTGAATCTAATGAAGTGTGTTCCTTTTTGTTTACAAAGTTGATTCCCGATTGTCTTTGAAAACATAAATCATACGCATTCCATTCATCATGTGCATCACAGGAACTCTTCTTTTCAGGTTGCTTAATGTTCTTCGCTGTTTATTTCAGCATCATGAACCCTGAATCATCTACCGAGCAGTCCATCAAGGCCCTTCAGGCTCAGAACGCCCAATTCCAAGAGCTGATCATGAGTCTGGCCCAAGGTCAAGAGGAGTTGAAGGCTCTGCTGGTTAAGAAGAAGAAGAAGAGAACTGTACTATTCAACACTGGCCGGAGGTTTGGTAACACACTGCAGAACGAGGTTGATCAAGCTGGTTCTTCTGTGGGGAAAGGCAGTCCCCAAGGGGGAAGGGCTCCAAGTCCGGTGGTCTCTGACAACGAGACTGATTTTAACGAGGAACAGTATCCTCCAGTTGAAGACAGGTACAAGCAGTTGGAAGACCGTCTGAATGCTATGGAAATTCAACAAGTGCCTGGGTTGGATTTCGGAGACTTGGGTCTATCTTCTGGTGTGGTCATCCCACACAAGTTCAAAGCACCATCTTTCGCAAAGTATGACGGGGCATCCTGCCCTAAGCTACATCTCAGATCTTATGTGCGGAAGATCCAACCATACACTATGGACAAGAACTTGTGGATCCACTTCTTCCAGGAGAGTCTTTCAGGGACTCATCTCGAATGGTTCTATCAGCTGGATGGAACCAAGGTTCGTAACTGGGAGGAGTTGGCTACTGCTTTTTACAAGCAGTATCAGTAAAATGCCGACCTCGCTCCTACACGTACCCAACTCCAGGGTATGTCGCTAGGATCAGGAGAAGGTTTTAAAGAGTATGCGCAGAAATGGAGGGATCTGGCTGGCAGGGTGCAGCCACCATTAACTAACCGTGAATTGGTAGATATGTTCTTGGGGACCCTATCCGGGCCGTTCTTCAATCATCTCATTGGTAATTCATCTGCAGGGTTCACAGATCTCATTCTGACTAGGGAAAGGATAGAGGCTGGTATGAAATCAGGGAAAATTCAGAAGGGTGCGTCCTTAAATTCTGAGAAGAAGTCTTTCAAGAAGGAAGCCAGTGCTGTGTATGGGCCTAGAAGGCAGAATAAACCGGAACGCCGCCAAGCTATCAACGCGGTGGTAATTGCTAAGCCTGCTGCCGCTCCTCGGCGACCTAACCAACCAAGGGCTGAGAGACCCAGAAGAGAATATACTCAGCTTAGTATGACCTTGTCACAGATCTTGCCGCAATTGCTATCGACCAACTTGGTAACCGTCAGAGAGGCTCCGAAGGTTGTGAATACTGCATCTCCGAAGTATAATCCAAATGCCCGTTGTGCTTATCACTCTGATAGCCCGGGGCATTCTACTGATGATTGCTGGGCCCTGAGAAATAAGGTTCAAGACCTTATTGATGCGAAGGAAATACAATTCGAGGCGCCCGAGAGGCCAAACGTTGTGACTGCTCCTATGCCCCAACATGGAGTAAATGTTGTTGATGAAGACTTGTATGCCGTTTCTGTGGAGGATGTTGCTACCCCTTTGTTGACTGTTAAGAGGAACCTGTTGCTAGCCGATTTATTTCCGGGTTGTAGCAAGGGTTGCCTTCTGTGTGTTGTTTCCCCTACTGGTTGTCTGTTGCTGAAGTCAGGCATCCAAAGCCTGATGGATAGCAAAGAAATTTTGTTCAAGAAAACCGATGTTCCTTTTGTTCCCGTTGAAGAAGTATCTGTTGTCACAATTTTCAACAATCCTACCAAGGCTCCCCCGAGGAAGCCAGTCAAAATCATGTTCGTTGCACCTATAACCATTACTGTTCCGGGGCCAATCCCCTACAGGTATGATAAGGCTGTCCCATGACACTACGGGGCAGATGTGTATGTGCTTGGAGTGAAACAGGAGTTCAACACTGGTACCAGTATCAGTAACATCACCGGTCCAGCTAAAGTAACTCGCAGTGGCAGGCTCTTCTCGCCTGACATTGCGCCACCAGTTATTCGAAGACCTCTCATAATAACGCCTGCAAGTGCGCCTGTTCCCCCTTCTGATCAAGTTGCTCCCCCTGCTGCCGAGTCATCTAATACTCGGGGCAAAGGGATTGATGATGAGCCTTCCCGGATGGAGGCACCGAAGACTGTCAATGTTGAGGCCTCCCAGCAAGAGATGGAGGAAATTCTTAAGATAATCAAGAAGAGTGACTTCAACGTCGTTGAACATTTGGGGCATACCCCCTCCAAGATCTTTATGCTATCATTACTGCTGTGCTCAGAGGCCCACGCCAAGGCCTTGATTTCATTTCTGAAGACGGCCAATGTGCCACAAGAGACATCTGCAGATCAATTCACTAACTGTGTGGCCAATTTGACAGCTGACAATGGTTTGGGTTTCTCGGATGCTGATCTGACCGCTAAGGGAAAGAACCACAACGATGCCCTGTATGTCTCCATTGAATGCAGGGGCACTACTCTTGCTCACGTGTTGGTGGACACCGGTTCTTCCCTGAATGTGTTGCCCAAGAAGGCCTTAGACCGGTTGGATTGTGAGGGCCTGGAGTTGAAGCCTAGTAACATCATTGTCCGAGCCTTTGACGGGTCGAAGAGGATGGTTCATGGTGAGGTAGACATTCCTATTCGTGTGGGTTCTCAAGTGTTTGACTCAACGTTCTATGTAATGGACATTCGTCCATCTTATTCCTGTTTACTGGGTCGACCTTGGATTCACAAAGATGGGGCAGTGACCTCCACTCTACACCAGAAGCTCAAGTACCCTGTCAGAGGGAAGATTGTTACTGTGCAGGGGGAGGAAGAATACATGGTTAGTCATCTGAATTCCTTCCGGTATATTGAGATGGACGGGGAGTTTATTGAAACCCCCTTTCAACATTTGGAGGAGGTGCCACAAACGTTGGCGTCAGCAGAAACAGTGGTTGAAGAAGACTTTCCTTTGAAGATGGCTTCCTTGAAGGATGCCCGGGCTGTAATTGAGAAAGGTGAATGTGCTAACTGGGGCAGGCTCCCTGATTTTACTCCTAAAACTGACAAGTTTGGACTGGGTTTTACTGCAGAGGCTCAGAGGTCTGTACGCAAAGCTAGGATCGGAAGACCTCTCGTGATCATCACCAACCCGGGAGTGAATGCCATTGAGAGCGATACGGAGGAATCTGAGTTTGATAGCTGGATCTACCCGACGACTGACGGTGGACTGACCAATTGGACCGCAAAAGATCACATACCTGTTACTTTTGTTACGCAGTAATGAATTCCTTTGTTTCTTTAATTTGTAATGAACAATAAATTGAAACTTTATGGCCCGGTGTCTTACCCGGGGCACCGTTGGCTTCATTTGTGAGGGCTTATTAACTGTCATTCCCATATATCATGAATAAAGACATTGGACGTTTTTTCGCATTTCAAATCTTGTGCTCCCTTTCTTTCTTTCTTTATATATTGCAAAACAGCTATATTTACACACACTCACTCATACAGGTTTCAATCCACTCTGGATCTCACTGGTAACGACTCTGCTACTGCCAGTTATGACTTTGAAAATCCGATCAACTTAGCCGAAGACGAAGGTGAAGATGATTGTGAAGTGCCTGGTGAGCTTGCAAGACTGTTACTCCAGGAAGAGAGGGCCACTCAGCCACATGAAGAGCCAGTGGAAACGGTAAATCTGGGTATTGAGGCAGACATAAAGGAAGTTAAGATTGGTGCCAATCTAGAGCTCAGCGTGAAACAACGGTTGGTTCAGATGTTACATGATTATGTGGAAATCTTTGCCTGGTCCTACGAAGACATGCCTGGGTTGGATACCGACATTGTGGTCCATCATTTTCCTACCAAGGAAGATTGCCCTCCGGTTAAACAAAAGGTCTGCCGTATGTGTCCAGAGATGTCCGAGAAGATCAAAGCTGAGGTTATGAAGCAATTTGACGCCGGTTTTCTTGCAGTGACTTCTTACCCTCAGTGGGTTGCCAACGTGGTCCCAGTGCCAAAGAAGGGTGGTAAGGTCAGAATGTGTGTCGATTACATGGATCTGAACAGGGCCAGCCCCAAGGATGACTTCCCTCTACCTCACATTGACGTTCTGGTTGACAATACTGCTCAGCACAAGGTATTCTCCTTCATGGATGGGTTTTCAGGTTATAATCAGATCAAGATGGCTCATGAAGATATGGAAAAGACTACCTTTGTTACTCAGTGGGGCACCTTCTGCTACAAGGTCATGCCATTCGGGTTGAAAAATGTTGGGGCAACCTACCAACGTGCCATGGTTGCTTTATTTTATGACATGATCCACCATGAGATTGAAGTGTATGTCGACGACATGATTGCAAGGTCCCAAACTGAGGAGGAACACCTTAACCATCTACAGAAGCTGTTTGACCGTCTGAAGTTGTACAAGCTGAGGTTGAACCCAAACAAGTGCACCTTTGGGGTAAGGTCTGGAAAGTTGCTAGGCTTCTTCGTGAGCGACAAAGGTATTCAAGTGGACCCTGCCAAGGTTAAAGCCATACAAGAGATGCCAGTTCCTAAGACAGAGAAAGAGGTCAGAGGCTTTCTAGGACGTCTGAATTACATTGCCCGATTCATCTCGCACCTAACTGCTACTTATGAACCAATCTTCAAGCTGCTGAAGAAAGATCAAGTAGTACGTTGGAATGATGAATGTCAGGCTGCTTTTGACAGAATCAAAGAGTATCTCCAAGAACCACCCATCCTTATGCCACCGATTGAAGGGAGACCTCTAATACTATACCTGACAGTACTTGACAGCTCAATGGGGTGTGTGCTGGGGCAGCATGATGAGTCTGGCCGAAAAGAGCACGCCATTTATTACCTTAGCAAAAAGTTTACCGACTGTGAGACCCGATACTCACTGCTCGAGAAAACTTGTTGCGCTTTGGTATGGGCTTCTCGCCGGCTGAGATAGTATATGCTGACTCACACCACCTTGTTGATTTCAAAGATGGATCCAATAAAGTACATATTCGAAAAGCCTGCTCTGTCTGGAAGAATAGCAAGATGGCAAATGATCTTGACAGAATACGACATACAGTACACTACTCAGAAAGCTATCAAAGGAAGTGTATTGGCAGACCACTTGGCACATCAGGCAGTAGATGACTACCAGTCAATGAACTTTGAGTTTCCAGACGAGAGCATCATGATAGTGACTGATTGTGAAGTACCTGGACCGGATGAAGGACCTGAGGAAGGATCCCGATGGTCTATGCACTTTGACGGAGCCTCCAACGCTTTGGGCAACGGTATTGGCACTGTGATCATATCCCCTCAAGGCACTCATACTCCACTTACTGCCCGACTATGTTTCAACTGCACCAACAACATGGCAGAGTACGAGGCATGCATCATGGGTCTTCAAGCTGCGATTGACTTAAGGATCAAGTTTTTGAGTGTCTTCGGAGATTCGGCTCTCGTGATCAATCAGATCAAAGGCGAGTGGGATACGAAACATCCGAATCTTATTCCTTACAGAGAATGTGTGTTGACATTGATTCCCCATTTCACAGAGATAACTTTTGAACACTTTCCAAGAGAGGAGAATCAGTTGGCGGACGCGTTAGCTACGATGTCTTCCATGTTCAAAGTAAAATGGGACAATGAGGCTCTCTGGATCATCATCTGGAAACTGGATGAACCGGCATATTGTTGTGATCTTGAGGCAGAGACCGTAACTGAAAAACCCTGGTATCATGAGGTGAAGAGGTATCTGGAAGCTCAAGAGTATCCTGAAGGTGCATCCATCAATGACAAGAAGTTCCTGAGAAGGTTCGCAGCAAATTTCTTCCTCAGCAATGGCATTCTATACAAGCGAAACCATGATTCAACCTTACTGCGTTGTGTGGATAAGACTGAAGCAGAAAGGATCATGGCAGAGCTGCATGAAGGTACCTTCGGAACACATTCCAGTGGACATACCATGGCAAAGAAAATCCTTCGGGCAGGATATTTCTGGTCCACAATGGAAGCTGATTGTTACCAACATTCTCGGACATGTCATAAATGCCAGATTTATGCAGATAAGGTGCACGTTCCTCCAGTTCCTCTGAATATCTTGACAGCACCTTGGCCTTTGGCAATGTGGGGCTTAGATATGATCGGCGAGATTAAACCTACGGCATCTAACGGACATCGCTTCATCCTTGTGGCGATCGATTACTTTACGAAGTGGGTTGAAGTAGCTTCCTACGCTACAGTAACCAAGAATGTCGTGGCACGGTTCATTCGGCATAACCTGATCTGTCGGTACGGCGTCCCTGAAAGGATCATTACTGACAACGGTACCAATCTTAATAACAAGATGATCACTGAGCTCTGCGAGCAATTTAAGATACAGCACCATAACTCTTCTCCTTATCGGCCAAAGATGAATGGGGCTGTAGAAGCGGCAAATAAGAATATCAAGAAGATTGTGCAGAAGATGACAGTGACCTATAAAGATTGGCACGAGATGTTACCATTCGCTCTTCATGGGTACCGTACCTCAGCAAGGACGTCAACCGGGGCAACTCCTTTTTCTTTGGTTTACGGCATGGAGGCAGTCTTACCGATCGAGGTGCAGATACCCTCTCTCCGGATAATGAAGGATGCAGACTTGAGCGAAGATGACTGGATCCAGACACGACTTGATCAACTAAATCTAATTGATCAAAAGAGACTCGCTGCTATTTGTCATGGTCAAACGTACCAAAAATGGATGATCAGGGCATTTAACAAGAAAGTCAGACCACAAGAGTATCAAGTTGGGGACCTGGTAATCAAGCGCATCATCCTTCCTCAGAGTGATCCCAGGGGAAAATGGACCCCTACGTACGAAGGGCCATTTGTGGTTAAACATGTGTTCTCAGGAGGAGCCATAATTCTAACCACCATGGATGGTGACGACCTTCCTCACCCCGCCAATGCAGACATAGTAAAAAGATACTACGCATGATAAAAGACCCGCTAGGTTGACATACCTAGGCAAAAATTAGGGCTTCCCGGCGAACCAAAAGGGTTCGGGAAAAATGAGGGATGAAATGAAAAAAATATGTACACCCGGAAAGTCGAAAACCTGAAAAGGCGGCTTGGGCAAAAATGGGTATCCCGGTGGACTGAAAACCCGAAAGGGCGGTCCAGGCAAAAGTTAGGGATTAAAGCGTAATACTATGTCTCATTGGATCACCTTGCATCTAGAATCTGGTATCAACTGTCAAGTTCAAATGGCATCGATCAATCAGCTTCATCGTCAACTGAGCAGCCAAGTGATGAGACGCTCGAAGATATAAAGGCGATAGCAGAGTTGGAACCCAGTGGGATTATTCTTTTCACATAGCTGCTTTGTTTTCCCTTTTTCACAAAATTGTATAAACTCTGTTGTTCGGCGGCGTTCTCTTACTAGGACGTCAGCCTCTTGTACATAAACGCCTATTTACAGGCAAACTCAAAAATCAATACAAATTCACTTTTCGGATAAATTTCCAGTTGTTTTTTCCTTTTTCTGTTTTGTTTTGCGAAGAACGTCCAAGGTTCAATTTTTGATATACGCATTTGACACTAATTGCTAACTCATAAATACTTACATGCGAAACAAAGGATTAATTACAGGTAACATTAGAAACAGGGGCAATAATGAGTTGTCTAAGCGATCTAATTGCTCTGTCCACCAAGGTACCAAGGTAAGTTCAGCTAAAGAACATAACCAAGATGTCTTAATTCCCCAGAGAGTGAGCCAAGATTCAACAATTCTCCCCTAGCAGAGTTAATCTCCAATCAGCCCTAACAAGGCACAGTATCTCCTAGCAAGTCAGCGATGCTCTCCCCAAGCAGAGTTAGCCTACTCAGTCAGCTTTAAGGAAATTGGGTATCCCCAGCAGATCTCAACATTCCCCAGGAGTATACAAACATTCCTAACAAGCATCCCCGGCAGTCTTGATCTAAGATTGTTCCCCGACGGTATACCAGACGTTCAGTGGAGCCACTTCTCCAGTACATCTCAAAAATTTCCCCCACGAGAGCCCAGTCCAACCTGAAAAGTTCCCCCAGGAGAGTTCAACCAATCTCCCCAACAGGAAGCTTATCCCCAGTAGATTCTGGAAGCTTGTCACCCGCAGAGCACGAACGCTCCCCCGGCTTTATTCAAAGGTTATTTCCCCACCAGGATATAACTGGGTTATCCTCATCCAATTGTCACGGAAAGATCGTCCCCGACGAAGTCTTCCTATCCCCCAGCGAAGTTCGTCAAACCTTCCAACAAAACTTAACAATGATATCCCCAGCGGAGTTATCATCAAATCTCAGCAAAGTATCTCTCTCCCCACAGAGTTATCTCCCCGCAGAGTAATCTAGTCGCCAAGTTTATTCCCCAACAGAGTCATCTTCTCCTACCGGTATTCTTGCAACCATCATCCCCAGCGGAAACAAGAACTCTTCTCTTCAAACATCAGCCCAGGATTTGACTTCCCAGCATTCGTCAAGGATTTACTTTCCTAGACAAAAACATATATTCATAAACATCGCATCTTCATACATTATAGCATGCACATACGCATCATAAACATACAACCTCATTCATTCTGAGAACATCACGCATGTCATACATCATGACATTACATACAACTAACGTTTGTCTTTTCAGGACAAAGGTCAATACAAAGATAATTGATATCAACTGTCGCAACTAAAGATCTGATTCCTGTATCTCGCCAGGGTTTATCTGTTGACGACTATATTCCAGACTCGATTCCTGTATCCTGCCAGGGAACGTCTGAAGAGTTCGAAGATCCGATTCCTGTATCTCGCCAGGGTGTATCTGTTGACGACTAACATTACCAGACTCGATTCCTGTATCCTGCCAGGGCACGTCTGAAGAGTTCAAAGATCCGATTCCTGTATCTTGCCAGGGTGTATCTATTGACGACTAACATTACCAGACTCGATTCCTGTATCCTGCCAGGGGTACGTCTGAAGAGTTCGAAGATCCGATTCCTGTATCTTGCCAGGGTGTATCTGTTGACGACTACATTACCAGACTCGATTCATGTATCCTGCCAGGGCACGTCTGAAGAGTTCGAAGATCCGATTCCTGTATCTCGCCAGGGTGTATCTGTTGACGACTAACATTACCAGACTCGATTCATGTATCCGGCCAGGGCATGTCTAAAGAGTTCGAAGATCCGATTTCTGTATCTCGCCAGGGTGTATCTGTTGACGACTATATTCTCCGGACTCGATTCCTGTATCTTTCCAGGGCACGTCTGAGGAGTTTAAAGATTCGATACCTGTATCCGGCCAGGGCACATCTACATAAAGAGTTTGAAGATCAATTCCTGTAACAGGCCAGGTAATTATTTTTCTTTCTCAGGTACGCAAGTTCTCGCTAAGGAGTCTCTTACGCGATCAACAACCTCCCGATGGCATCTATAAGCCCATCTCTCCACATACCAACAGTCTCCGAATGGAATCCATAAGCCCATTCCCGACCAGGTACTATCACACTTCCAGATGGCATCTATAAGCCCATCCTACTATCCACCATCTCTCCAAATGGCATCTATAAGCCCATTCCCGCTATCACACTGCTGATACTTTACTATGTGAGTGCAAATTTCTGGGCACTCTAGTGTTCAATCATCTTCTACCTTCGGATTACGAAAGGCACGACAGCCAATCTACATCCTAAGGTCTAAGAAGATTGAACAGGGGCAACTGTTGTACCCCAAAATTTTCCCTCCCATATTCTTCAAGATTTGCCAAGATCAAGGTTCAAAATCTCTCAAGGGTTGCATAGTCCAATTACCTCCTAACACAGTCAAAATTAGGGTTTTGGTTCTTGCAAAGAAATTGAAGTTTTCAAGGGTCCAATCAAGTCCCACATGCCTACATACATTATCAAGCATCCATATGTCAAGTTTCAAGACTCACAGCATCAAGTTGCATAGTCAAAAACCCTAATTGCTTCACAGTCAACTGCAGGGGCAAAATGGTCATTTGACAGTCAAAAGTCAAAAATTTTGGTCAACATCTTATTTTAAAGCCACAATCATCATTTGGTCAAATCTTGACCATGATTTCACAAGCATGGCTCAAAAAGTCTCAAGATGCAAAAGTTTCTATTTTTGGACAGCTAAAAAGTCAACCGAAAATTGACCAAGGCATAACTTCTTCATGGTTTATCATAAAAATTCCATCCAAAGCTCATTTTGAAGAGAATAGCATTTCCTACAACTCATCTTCACACTTCAAGTCCAAGAAATTCTCTCACAAAAAGTTATCAATTTCAACATTATAGGTTATTTTCAAAAGTCAACAAAAAGGCACTTTAAGTCAAAGACCATAACTTGAGATTGGTAAATCAAAACGACATGGGACCAAAGGCATTGGTTATAGGACTTCAAGACCTTTCCAAAATGTCTAAGAACATTTCATAGCTTCAAATTGAGCAAGATATGCCTTGTAGAAGTTGGGAAATTTTTGGGAATTTTGAAAAGTCAACTTTGCCTAAAACACTTCAAAATTGCTATTGGGCCACAAATTCTTCCATGAATCATTACCCAAAGGCTATGCACGACCCACTAAGCTTAAAGGGAGTTATTTTCTTATTTTTGATTAATTGTTTGAATTTTTATTATCATTAATTCATTTAATTAAATTTAAATATAAGAAAAATACCAAATCATGTTTTTAAATCTTTTTTATGCAGCAAATATCTTCCATATATGCAAGAGATTTCGTGCACTATCTCAAGGGGACAATATCATCCAAATTTGGCATGATTGGCATGGAAAAAGATTGGAAAAGATATGAACAAAATCAAAAATCAAAATCATAAATTCATGGACTATGGGCTTGGTTTTAACCTAATTTCACTCAAATACTTATACACAACCATAATCTAATGCATTGGACGCGAAAAGCTGCTCAGAAAAGGCATACCAATTTGCAAAAGTTCATCAAAAAATTGAAATCTGAAAACATAGTTACAGTGCGATTAAAAGCCTAAAACCTATTCCAAACGCTTGCTGGGACTTCCTTGAACGTGTTTCAATCCCTTTCCAGTCTCCACGCCCAAAGAATTGGTAGAACAGAATTGTTTTTTTCTTGAATATGTCCATAATCGTTCTTCAATTTACATGCATTATTCATGAGTTTTAAGTGTTGATTCTTGCTAACAATGTTGTTCTGAAGCTATTGGTGATATTTGATTGAACTAACGATGCGTGAATCAGAATCCACCATTGTCAAAAGATAGGTTTTTCAGAGCTTCAAATTGGGGCTTTCCCCATATGGAAAAATTGGACCACCAAACCTATGCCAATGGATTCGTGACCTCAAGACGAAGCTAACCGTGACCTCGCGCCCTTTTTATATTTGGCCATGTCCTATTCGCTATTTTTGCAGGTCTTGTTTAGTGGGGGTTTAAAACCCCCGCTATTTGTTTACATTACAGGCACAAATATGAAGAAGACGCTGAGGTGTCTGAGCGTGGTTGGATGATTTGAACGTTGGCGCGTTTTTTGATTGTTTCAGCATAATATTGTTTTTCTTTTATATTATTCATGCTCCATTATATTAACAAAGAAACGCGTTGGTTTAGTTGGTGGCTGAGGTGTCCTACAGGTACTGGGACCTGGGTTCGATTCCCAGGTCCCCCCATATTATCTATAATTTGTGTTTCAATGTTTTCCTGTGTAGCACTCATTCCATTGCTCACCATGCACGTTCATGCTTGTGCCTGCCAAGTGTCCCTGATGATTAATCCAATGGCCATAACGTGCAGTCCATGGTACACGCTAGTTAATGGATCCACACGCAAGCACAAAAAGTCAAAAAGGGCTTGTATTCAGTGGGCCAAATTTCTTCCAAGAAACCTCCTAAAAGGGCCAGACACCCCCCATGGTTTGCATCAATTTTTAATTTTTATTTGTTTTCTTTCCTAATTATATTAATTGTTTTAATTGCTTTCTTTAAATTCCTAAAATAATTTTCATAATAAAAATAAAAAACAAAAAAATCAAAAATGTTTATTGTTGTTAACATTAATTTCACCATTATTTATTTTGTAAATAAACTTTAATAGTTAACTAGTTAATTTAGGTTTTAAAACTTTAATGTTTTTCTTAATACATTAAAATAGGTAGAATTAGGGTTTTGATATTTTTTCACCTTTTCTTTTTTTAAATAATTTTCTCATCATTATTATTATTATTAATTATTAAATATCTTTGTAAATAAATATGTAAATAATTAATTAGCATAAATTAGGTTTTAAACTTTAACCTTTTCTTTAATAATTAAAAAATATTTAGAACTAGGGTTTCCTTCTAATCTTAAATTCTTTTCTTATTTCATTAAATGCCAAAAACATAAAAAACATTTTTTTTAATTTTAATTAAATAATTAATTAGCTTTTTTTCCATTTAATTTCAAAAGGGTCCAACGCCCTCGAACATGCAACTTTAATTCTTTCGCGCATTTATTCTTATTTTTACTTTGTGGATATTATGTAACTGTTCAAGCCATGTAATAGTAACTAGGTTTTACTTTCCGCATTTTTATTAAAGCGGGTCTTTGTTAATTTGGCGATGTATAGACCCGCGCCTTGTAATAGCGTAGGATTTTACTTTCCGCATTTAAATTTCCGCACTTTTAAATTCTAACTTTGCATGAAAGAATGTATGGCCTAAATTAAAAACAAGCGTAGATCACAATGATACATGTACAAGATAAATGCTAAACTGAAAACAATACACAAATTCACACACCACTCTTAGGGTACGCCTCACTGTTGCCTTACCTTCGAAACGTGGTCGTCGAGTATAGGACGTTTTAGTAAGTCCTTATGTCCATGACATGATCCAGTTGCCTCGGAAAAGTTGCCTCGAATTAAAAAAAAGATCAATGGCATAAGGGTAGCTTCTAAGGTGTCCTACTGTTGCTCTGGTGACCACACTGTCCCTAAAAACGAATTGACCCGAACACCTCCAACGGTGGTGCTACCTACCTCTCAATGGTGGGATGGCACTACCTTAAGGACATTTACACAACCTAATTCCTTAGGGTAGGTAGATGACTCGTAGATACTTGCTCTATTCAAAAACAAAAACAAAACTCTTTTCACACCGACACTTTTCAAAAATCTTTCAAAATAATTTTTCAAACACTCTTGAGGACTGATACAAGAGTCGATCTGAAATCTTTAAACGAAACTTTTTCAAACCCACTCACAATTGAAAAGCAAACATCTTTTGAAAACACAAATGAGCAAGTACCTAAGAGCCCATGGATAACCATGGATAGAAAGGGTGCTAACACCTTCCCTTTCTATAAATCTACCTCCCGAACCGAGAGACAATCTCATAAGGAATTTTGCTGTGCTTTTGTCCTGTCCATGTTGGAGAAAATAAAAGACAGTGGCGACTCTTGCTTCCGCGACATTTTGCGAACCAGCGTTAAACAGTCATTTCCAGATCCACCGATCACACCTAGCTTGCTTTGAAACTGCCTGTATCGTGCTGTAGAAGTTCACCTGCACAGCTTGAAAGTAAAAATGGCAAACGTGGTTAGGGGTGTCACAGCTTGAGTTTAGGGCTTGGGATAGTTTCAGTGGATAATATGGAAGGTGTTTGAACTCCTTTTGGACAAAACGCACGACAGGAATGGATTGTGGAACTCAAGTTGCAGGGTATGCCCTGTTTCTGCAGCAAGAGGGTGTTTTGATGTATGAGGAGGTTTGTGAGGTGGTTGAATCGTGCCTTAGGTCTGCTTGGGTGTATGAAAGATGTTCACAAGGTTTTTGTTTGGCTGTGTTGACAGGAGGTGAGAGTTGGTTATGATTTGCAAACTTGCTTGTTTTTGAAGTAAGAAGGTTCAAGTTGCAATGCAGGCCTGTGTACCCTCTCTATATATGCTGCACAATTTTCTCTTGATAAATGGGATATGTGGATTTGATTTGGCTCCAAGATCTGGCCCCATGTCTCCAAGATTTGGAACTTGACATAAAGTGTCACTTTTCTAAAATGGCAAGTTTGCTTTTTCTAATTAAGGATTAATTCTATGTGCAATGCTCAAAGGGAAGAAACAACACCTTAACACAATGGTTAGGAATTTAATTATTTAGTGTGGAGAGGTTTAGAGGCCTGCAAGATAGCATAAACGATGCTGATTTGAAAAATGCATTTGTTATGAACATGCCTTGGTCATGAACAAAAGTGAGTTTTGGCCAACTTTGCAAATTCGATTCTCTCTAACCACAATGGTGTTTGATGAGTTCTTGGACAATTTGGAAAGCTTGGAATATGTAATACAATCCATATTTGCAATGCAAATTTAAACTCCAAGTGGAACCATGTGAAAATGGCCAAGAAGTTGGACAAAAATCCTGCCTAGAATATGGCAAAATTTCTCTAAGTTAAAAATGTTTTGCACCCTTGTTCCAAAAATCATAACTTGAGATAAAAGCTTCCTTTGAGAAAACTTTGTGAATCAAATTTGTATATTTTGCAATGGACTACAACTTTAATGTTTCAAGTTTTGTTTGAATCCATTTGCATCTTGGTGAAAAAATGGGACAAAGTTAGGAAAAAATAAGAAAATTTCATAACTTAGAAAATTTCTAAGTTATGAAATTTTTTCATTTTAAACCCTAATTTGCAATTTTGGGTTTCTTGATGAAAAAGTTTCATAATTTGACATGTCTTGATGAAAAATGAATCTTGGCACTTGATTTTGACCAAAAAGTCAAAGTTTGACTTTTCAGTATACAGTCAAATTTTGATCAGTTGACTGGAAAATTCATCTGTCAATCCTGTGCATTTGAGATCTTTTGAACTTGTTGAATGGGTCAAGACAATGCCATTGAGTCCTTGAGTCCATATGTGAGCTTGGTTTGCCATTGGTTAGGTCAAACAGTCAAAAATTGCCTTTGTGCAGTCAAAACCCTAAAAATGACCATTTTGCCCTTTTAGTGATCTGATCAAATTTCTTGTGGAATTGTGATCCAAACTTGACCAAATGGTTCATGTGAGCTCAATATGTTGATGTGGGTCAAAAATCATGAAGTTTGACTGTCAATTGGCCACAATTGACTTTTTCCCCAATACAGCTGATTTCTAGGTCAATTGTCCAATTGACTGGGCAAAGATTGGAATCAAGGCTTGAAACTTGGTATGGATAAACTTGTGAGTCCAACATGAAGCATGAAAGTCATTTTGGGCATTTTAGGTCAAGACATCCATGTGCAACCTCAAACCCTAATTTGGGTCAACAGTGCAAGGAGGAGTCTTGAGTAGAGAAAACCCTAACTTGATCTTGAGTTCCAAGAGTCTTGTGGTGAGAAAATGTTGATGAAATGAGAGAGAAAAATTTTGGGTACAACACTGCCTTTCTTGAAACTTAGTCCTATTCCCTTGTTGTTGTTGTTGTTGAGTATATGTAGGATTGGGTATTAGAACTTCCTCTACTGAATGATGACGGTCCTTCTTAGCATGGCTCCTTTTCTCATATACAACATTAGTTTCCTTTTTGCCATAAAATGGTTTTTTCACAACATTAGAGGTGGAGGCCATGAGTATCTTCCCGCTTTTAATCCTGCTTTCAACCCTCTCACCGGTCAAGATCAATTCAGTAAATCTGGATGATGAACTTCCAATCAACAAGTTGAAAAATGGACCAGTCAATGTTCCCATAAACATGTCTGCCAATTCTCTATCAATTAGAGGTGGTTGCACCCTGCCTACCAGATCTCTCCATTTTTGGGCGTATTCCTTGAAGCCCTCATTTGAACCCATGGTCATGCCTTGTAGTTGCACCCGAGTTGGCACAAGATCAGCGTTATATTGATATTGGCGGTAAAAGCATCAGCCAAATCCTCCCAAGTATGGATATTGATCCCTTCCAATTGGTAAAACCACTCCAACTGCGTTCCAGATGGACTTTCTTAAAAAAAGTGCACCCATAGTTTCCTATCGGCGGTATGCGGCTGAATCTTACAGACATAGGATCTTAGATGAAGCTTCAGACATGAGACCCCATCATACTTGGCAAAAATAGGGATCTTGAATTTTTGGGGAATGACTACCCCAGGTACCAAACCCAAGTCTCCAAAGTCCAAGCAGGGCACATCTTGGATCTCTACAACCTTTAGTCTATCTTCTAGCTGCTTGTATTTGTTGTCGACCGGTGGGTATTGCTCATCAGAATAATCCTCGTCCTCGGAAATTTGGTTATTCCCAACCCTAGCATGGGTGCTTCTAGCATCTTCATCTTGATTGTCATCCTCTTCAGAGGAGTCTTCTTCAATTTGAACTTGTCGAGTGAGGCCTTTGAACCTCTTCCCCATGTTGATAACAGCTTTCTTCTTGGTTTTCTTCTTCGTGACAAGAAGCGCCATCATTTCTAGTTGACCCTTTGCTAAGTTGAGCAGAGTCTCTTGGAATTGAGAGTGTTTAGTCTACAATTCCTTGAAGGTTTTCTCGAGATCCATCTTATAGTGAAATAAACAGTAGAAAGATGAGGAAATTTGTGTCAGAAAACCTGCTTATGATATGATGCATGTTATGCGGATGCGATGTTGTGAAGGAGTTTTGAGAGATTTAAATTTGCTTAAACAAAGAGGAAACAAAACATCAATTGTATTAATACATTTAAAGGTTACAAATACCTCTTGGGTTTACAACAGAAAAAATAAAAAGACAAAATAAACTCCAAAAACAAAAGGCTCAGGTTTCCCACTGGCGCATCCTCTTTGGTGCAATGTAAGCATCCAGGCTTCGTTCCTCGTGAAGTTGCCTTTTGAGTTCCAACATCTTCCTATCGCTTGCATAGGGCTTCAAAGGTGTCTCTCTCTCCCTTGAGTTGAATCCATGACCTTTGTAATTCCTCGAGATTAGTAGGCATGTCAGGATGGAGAATAGTTTAAGGAACGTCTCCTTCGGTAACATGCTCCACAACTATTGGTAGGATGGCCAAATATGGCATAATGAGGTTTTGAGCGTAAGATCATACCCACTTGAGATAAGGCTCCAAAGTAATAGAGTTCTTATGTCCCAAGGTTTTGCTGTCAACATTGTTTACCATGCCCTAAGCTCGTACAAATCTTTGACGATAATCTTGGACATCATTCTCATAGTCAAATAAAATACCTTGGATAAGCGCCTCATGAGGACCATCTCTCCGAGCATAACCAAACTGTCGCAAAGCCAAAGAAGGGTTGTAAGTAATTCCTCCCCTAATTCCAAGAAGTGAAACATTATGGAATTCCCCACAGCGGTCAATAATGGTAACATCCTCCAAAGATCGAGAGCACCAAGGAATATCTGAATGCAAAAGTGACATCATCCTTTGAGATCATCTCAAGCCTTGTTCGTTCTTCAAAACTGATTGAGGAAGGTGCAAAATAAACCACCTAGATAGAAATGGTGTGAAACACATAAGTATCCCCCTTCTCTTCATGGTGCGAGCATGAAGTGAATGCAAAATGTCTCCGAGCAAAGTAGGCACTGGATTACGAGATAAGAAGATTTTGACTGCATTCATATCTATAAGTTGGTCCGGATTAGGAAACAGTACCATCCCATAGATCAGAAGAGCCAAGACTTCTTCAAGAGCTTGCAAATATAGAGCATCCCAAAATAGTTGAGCCTTCTCAAATAGAAACTTGGCTAGAAAACCTTTGACACCACTCCTTGTTTCCCAATTAGCCATAATGTTGGACCATTGCAAATGTAGGGCTAATGTAATTTCCTCAGGTCATGTATCTTTCTCAATACTGGTGATGGGTGGTTAATCAATAATAGGTACTCCCAATAGTTAAGATAACTCTTCCATGGTGAGCACCAATTGATAATCATGAAATGTGAAATAGTGATGCTTAGGATCAAAGAATTGAAAGAGCACATGAACCATGTCTTCTTCAAAGCTTGAGGTAACCAAGTTGAGAAGTCGGTCATATCTCTTGGTAAACGGGGAATTTTTAGGGACCCTTGATGCTAACTCTTTGAGTTGAGGAGGCACCTTGACAAGGTTGATTCGGATGGTATTTCTGAAGAAGTGAAAAACACAAGAAGGGGGGTTGAATTGTAAAAACTGGAAATCAATTGCAATCAACACGATATTTTTATCCTGGTTCGTTTGATCTCAAACTACTCCAGTCCACCCGTCAAGGTGATTTCGCCTCTCTCCAACGAGGTCTTAATCCACTATATTCAACTGAATATTACAATCTGCTTTAACAACTGCTAAAGCCTTCTTGATGCAAACCATAAACTGGTTTCTCAAAAAATTACTTTCTTACAAAGAATTGAAATCTAGGTGTGTAAATGTTTTCTACAAAACTGTTTATCACAACTGTGATACTACACAAATTAAGCTTATGGAAACTAGATTGCTAAAATAATTGAGTAAGGAATTTTGGAGCTTTTAGCAAACTGAGAGTGAGGAAGATGATGAATAGCTTTTAGGCGTGTAGATTGGTGTAGAGCATTAGCCAATTCAATCTTCATTGACTTGTTTATATAGCATTGGAAATAGTGTACGTTGGAGTAATAATTCTGTTTCAATGCCAATAATAATCTTTCCTTATTAAGCAGATCTTGTCTGGAATGATGCCGTTGGTAATAACTCATATTGAATGCACAATATCGTTGCCACTTAAGCGTGTTCTGGCTTTGGCTCATTCTGACGCTGCTTAGGTGCTGATGAACTGTTGTTGTCTTTATCAGAGTTCAGACTGTTGAGCGCAGATCTGTTCATCAAGCTTCAGCATAAGCGCAAGTTGATCTTCTGATTCTGGTATCTGATATAACATCTTCTGATGCTGATGTTGATATCCAATTTTCTGATGCTGATGAGGATGTTCTCATGCTGATACCCATCAGAGTTTCTGTAAAACAGAATGTAATTTTTAGATAGCATATGTGTCTTACATGAATCATACAATTAATGTATCTTAGCATTTTGTTATCATCAAAACTTAAACTTAGGGTAGTATATTCAAACTTTGTTCTAACAATCTCCCCCTTTTTGATGATGACAAAAACTGGATATTTTATAATTGAAAATTAGCGTGAAAAGTATCAGAGATAACTAAATAATAAGTTATATCAGAATTAAGTAGGAAGTTATCAAAGATAAGTGATAAGAGATATCAGAGTTTAGATCGGAGATACTCCCCCTGAATTTATTACTTCCCTTTTTAATTCCAAGAGTTCTTCAGGATCAGATCTTTATTGCCTTTCTTTGAACATCAGAATATCAGAGCTTCAGATCAAAATATCAGAGCTTCGAGCTTCAGTGTATCAGAGGTGATTAACTTCTTGTACCTGTAGACTTATGCAAAAACAGAAAAAAACTCAAGTATATCAGAGTGTTATAATGTTTGAGAGTTTTTGTCTCAGTAATCCGTTATTTAAAAAATATCATTCTTGTTCTCCCCCTTTTTGTCAGCAATCAAAAAGTGTAAGTGATGTGCTAAAACGATCAGAGCAGAAAAACTTGTTATATTAAAATTCAGAGCCAGAAAAAACAGTACAGATGATATGCAAAGAAAACATTGAAATTATCATGAATGAAAAACTAAGGTTGGGGTGGGAAGCGTGTGAACAGAGTCTCCAGCATTGCCTTAATCTGATCAGCAGTTTCATTCTGCTTGTGCACCATGCTGACTACAGTATCTATCTTGCTGTCTTGCACATCCATCCTTTCCTTCATCTTCAGATCATTTTCATCCATTCTTTGCTGCAGACAAATATCATTCAGCTTCAGCTCTTCCAAAGTCTGCCTGTCCAAGGCAGCTTGAGAAACGTCAGAAGCACGAAGCTTCTGAGAGCTTTCTGCAACATCTTCAGCTTGACTGACCTCTTCAGCTTGAATAGTCTGATCTTCTGCTTGCTGAACTTGTGAAGCTGGACGCTTCTCAGGCCATGGCTCACTATCCAGAAGGAGCACGTCTTCCTTCAGCAACTGACTTCCAACTTCCTTCAGCAGCTTGCTGAAATTCTGTTGTGCCTGCTCATAATTGATATCTTGCAATTTGAGGGCTTCAGCATGTACCCATATTCTGAATCGTGTCCAGAGTTGGTCTGAGGCAGCAGGATCAATCATTCCAGGGCAAACTCGCTTTAGAGAAGCAATCCATTGCTGCAAGCCTGTTTCAAAGTTCACAATGCCAGAGCCAACATCTAGTTGTTTTGGTTTGGGAATGGCTATTTTGTGTTTGAGATCAGCAAGACGGTCAAGGATTGTTAAATCGATGAAGGTCCTGCTGTGGTCTTCTGTAGTTTGTTTGGGAGATGGAGTGGGAGAATCAGAAATAATAATTGGACTGTTTGGAGTATTTGGAGGGGTAGTTTCTGGCGAGGATGGCAGTTGGGCCATGGTTACAGTTGTTCCACATGGCAGCTGAATTGCCAAGGGTTATGGCTCAGAGGATTGAGGAGAATGAGGTTCAGGTGATGGAGTTTCAGAATGATGAAACTCAGGTTGTGGAGGTGATGGTTGAGGTGAAGGTGGATGAATTTCTGGTTATGGAGAGGGAGGAGGAATTGCTGGTTGTGGAGAGGGAGGTGGAATTTATGGTTCTTGTAGAATTTGTGGTTCTTCTGGTATGGGTGAGAGAGGATGTTCTGGTTGAGGAGAGTGGGCAATCTCTGGTTCAGTGTTTGGATTGTTTGAGAGGTGAGCGGAAACACGTTCATCAATTTCAGACAGAACTTTGTCAAGTTCTGATGCTGTTGATGTTGTGGGTTTTGGAGTTTGGGATTTGGTGCGGGGTCTCCTGAGAGTCAGTGACTCAGAAGGGCCATCTTCTGGTTCGGTTTCATCAATAGTTGGTATGGGGATTGGAAGTTCATGTGAAGCTGGGGTTAGGATAGATGTTGGAATAGCAGAAGAATTTAAAATAGAAGCAGCAGATAGATTACCTCTTTTCTTAGGGGTCTGCTGGGATGGTCCTTCTGAAGTGGCCTTTCTTTTCTTCGTCTTCTTCAGTGTAACTTCTGGTTGTTGTTGGTGCAGATCTTTAATATTCAGTTTGGGATATGTACCATCAGCCTTGCAAGCGTCCAAGTATCTGAGAACCACAACTGGTTTTGATTCAATCTCAGAAAATAGTGGAAAGTCGTTCAGTGGAACTCTTCTGCTGGTGATGTCAGCAAGAGGAGTAACGCTGGGCTCCTTTCTGATATTCTCTATTAGTTTCATTTTCTTCAGATTCT
The DNA here is from genome assembly GCA_948472305.1 of Vicia faba. NCBI lineage: Eukaryota > Viridiplantae > Streptophyta > Magnoliopsida > Fabales > Fabaceae > Vicia > Vicia faba. The sequence goes on from OX451738.1 coordinate 1,011,343,688, forward strand.
TGGCGTTCAGAGGCTTTCCAACAGTAGGTTCAATAGAACTTAATTCCTGAGCTTCTGTAAGGTGCTCTATCAGCCTATTCTCAGTCAGAATATCTGATATTAACCTGCCAAAGGGTATCCAATCCCTCTTTGTCCTTTCTTCTTACCTTGTCTCCTTGACGCTGGTCCTGAGGTGATTAAACAGAAGATGAGCCAAGTTAATTTTTACCTTCTGATTAATAAAATAGATCAGAAACTGCTGATCTATATTTATATAATCAGGAGAGCTTGTTGGCTTCCTGTGATTAAAGCACCCCAGAATAATCTTCGCCCATATTCTGTCTTGATCCTTTAAGTCTCTGATTTTGCTGCTGGGAACCCCATGGGTGAAAATCTGCCTTGCAATGACAGCAACGTCATAGCATCTTTCAGCCATGTCGATACAGCGGATACCACCACCACTGTATCCAATCAATCTTGCTATGTGATCCTCAGTGATCACAATCTTCTTTCCCATTATGTAGGAGGTGACTTGATGTGTTGAAGAGTACGCATGAATCCAGAATTCCTTGACCAAGACTGGGAACGTTGGTCCAACCAACCTATCAAAAATATCTCTCCCATCCCTGTGCCCTAACTTCTTCTGTCAAGTCAAATCCATTTTCTTTCAGACTGGAGAAATCAACAATTAGTTCAGACAGTACTTCCAAATTTTTCACTGGTGTAAGGAGTGTTCTGAATGGAACTTGGTATTGTTCAGAAGAAGCCTCCTTCTGAGAACCTGCAGAAACATTGTTGGAGGTTGCCATGTTCACACTTAGGGTTTTTTCTGAGAAAACTGAAAAATGGGTTTCTTTTGAGAGAGATGAACACACAAGGAAAATGCAGAAAAATATTTGTAAGATTGTAAGAAACGGTAAAGGATTAATGTGAGATGTTAATGTGCTTAAATAGATTTCAAAATAATTTTTGAAAGTGTAAACGGTTTCAAGAAAGAGAAATAATTCATGATTACGTTTTAAAACATGATTACTTTCATTTAATGCTTGCTGATTTTGGGGGATTTGAGAAAGATACTTGAAACGGTTACCAGACATGTGTCTCAATGCACCCAATCAGCGTTTTGCCTTCTCAGAAGCATGCACGCGTTCTGCTTCAGAGATTTGCTGATGATTGGATGACACTTGTTTGATTTAGTGAGCAGCACGTCTATCCTTAAGCTGAAACGCTCAGATCTTTAAGAATAGAATATGATACAATCTGCATGTCTATCTTTCTGAAAGGAGATTGATCAGAAGTTCACAGCAAAACAAATACATTCTGAAGATTAATATATAGAATTAAAGCATTTTCACTTTGGGCAGATTTTCATGCTGAGATGTTTCAGAATGAAATTGAGCCTATCTTCAGAAAGGGGTTTAGTGAAGATATCAGCCCATTGATGGTCTGTATCAATAAATTTTAAGTTCAAAATTCCTTTCTGAATATAGTCCCTAATGAAGTGATGTTTTATTTCTATATGCTTAGCCCTAGAATGTAAAATGGGATTCTTACTTAAGCAAATAGCAGAAGTATTGTCAGAGTATAGGGATGTTACTCTCAAAAATCTAGAAGTCTTCAAGCTGACTTTTCATCCAGGGCATTTGTGTGCTACATCTTGCTGCTGCTATGTACTCAGCTTCTGCTGTTGATAGCGCAATTGTGGATTACCTTTTGCTGGACCAAGAGATCAGATTTTCTCCCAGAAAGTGGCAGCTTCCAGAAGTACTTTTACGCTCTACTCTGTCTCCAGCAAAGTCAGCATCGCAGTAGCCTACTAAGCTGTAATCACTAGATTTTCTATAAAATAAACCCAGATTAGTAGTACCTTTCAGATACTTGAAAATTCGCTTAACAGCTGTTAAGTGAGATTCTCTAGGATCTGATTGGAATCTAGCACAAATACATACGCTGAATAAGATATCAGGTCTTGAAGCTGTCAGATAAAGGAGAGAACCAATCATACCTCTGTAGACCTTCTATTCTACCTTTTTGCTTACCTCTTCTCTTTCCAGAATGCACGTGGGATGCATTAGAATCTTTGATGGCTTACATTCTGAGAGGTCAAATTTCTTCATAAGATCTATGACATATTTGCTCTGATGAATGTAAGTTCCCTCTGGAGTTTAATTGATCTGAATTCCTAGAAAGAATTGCAGTTCCCCCATGAGGCTCATCTCAAATTCTGCCTGCATACACTTGGCAAATTTTCTTCCAAGAGAAGGATTAGTAGATCCAAAGATAATATCATCAACGTAAATTTGACAGACTAAGATGTCATTCTTAACTGACTTACAGAATAAGGTAGTGTCCACCTTCCCTCTGGTGAATTCATTTTCTAACAGAAAGTTACTTAGTCTTTCATACCAAGCTCTGGGAGCTTGTTTCAGACCATATAGTGACTTCTTTAGTTTGAAAACATGTTCTGGATGTTTTGTATTTTCAAAACTAGGGGGTTGGTGCACATAAACCTCTTCTTCTATATAACCATTTAAGAATGCACTCTTGACATCCATCTGATACAGAGTGATGCCTCTATTAACAGCAAATGAAATTAAAAGTCTGATAGATTCTAACTTGGCGACTGGAGAAAAGGTTTCTGTATAGTCTATTCCCTCTTGTTGACTATAACCTTGTGCTACCAGTCGTGCTTTGTTTCTGATGACTTCACCTTGTTCATTAAGCTTGTTTATGAACACCCATCTTGTTCCAATGACGTTGAATCCTTTTGGTCTGGGAACAAGATCCCATACGTCATTTCTGGTGAATTGATTCAGCTCTTCTTGCATTGCTAGAATCCAGTCGTTGTCCAGAAGTGCTTCGTCAATAGAGGAAGGTTCAATCAGAGACACAAGTCCCATGAGGGTTTCTTCAGAGTTTCTGAAGCTTGCTCTTGTTCTGATTGGATCTTCCTTTCTTCCTAAGATAGTTTCTTCTGGGTGATCCAAGCTACTTCTGGGTAGTCTCTTCTGAGGTTGATCAGCAACTGTTGTAGGATTGCTAGCAGTGCTCCTTTCAGATGTTGAAGGAGTGTCTGTGTTGAGAGCTTCTGATGACTTGTCTTTAGAACCTGTAAATTCAATTTCCATACCTGCAAAAACTTCATTCTGCTTTGACTTTTCAGAGTCAAGCTTATCATCAAAACGAACACTGATTGATTCTTCCACAATCTGTGTTTCTATATTGTATACTTTGTACCCTCTTGAGCGTTCAGAGTATGCTAACATAATACACTTTTGTGCTTTAGAGTCAAACTTGTTCAAATAATTCTTTGTATTTAACATAAAACAAGTACATCCAAATGGATGAAAATATATAATGTTGGGCTTTCTGTTCTTCCACAATTCATATGGAGTCTTTTCCAGAATAGGTCTTATTGAGATTCTATTCTGAATGTAGCACGCTGTGTTTATTGCCTCTGCCCAGAAGATCTTAGCAACTTTTGTGTCATTGATCATGGTTCTGGCCATTTCTTGCAATGTTATGTTCTTTCGTTCTACAACTCCATTTTGTTGGGGAGTTCTAGGACAAGAGAAATCATGCAGAATGCCTCTGTCATTAAAGAATGACTCAAAATCTTTGTTTTCAAACTCTCCACCATGATCACTTCTGACTTTAACGATTCTAAGATCCTTTTCATTCTGAACTTGGTTACAGAAGGTAACAAACACAGAGTGTGACTCGTCCTTGTGTCTTAAGAACTTTACCCATGTCCATCTGCTATAGTCATCTACGATTACTAACCCATACTTCTTGCCACTGACTGAAGCAGTTTTAACTGGTCCAAATAAGTCAATATGCAGAATTTCTAATGGCTTAGAGGTAGAAACAACATTTTTAGCTTTGAAAGAAGGTTTTGCAAAGTTTCCTTTCTGACATGCTTCACACAGAGCATCTGAATTGAACTTCAAATTAGGAAGTCCTCTAACCAGATGGAGTTTGTTAATCTGAGATATTCTTCTCATACTAACATGCCCAATCTTCTGTGCCAGATCCACTGCTCGTTGTTAACAGACATAAGACACTTTACATTCTGACTTTTTAGTTCAGAAAGTTTGATTTTATAGATGTTGTTTTTCCTCTTTCCATTAAACAGGATAGTCCCATCTTTCTGACTAACAGCTTTACATGATTTTTGATTAAAGATTATATCATAACCGTTATCACTTAATTGACTTATGGATAACAGATTATGCATTAATCCATCTACTAGCAGAACATTATTTATAGAGGGAAGATTTCCATTACCTACAGTTCCAGAGCCAATGATCTTTCCCCTCTGATTGCCTCCAAAGCCAACGTGGCCTCCAGGCTTAAGTTCCAGGCTTTGGAACATATGCCTTCTCCCCGTCATGTGTCGCGAGCAGCCAGAGTCCAGGTACCATGACTGGTGTTTCTGATTTGCTGCTAAAGATATCTGCAAGATGTATTATTTTATCCTTAGGTACCCAGATTTTCTTGGGTCCTGATTTGTTAGATTTACCAAAACTCTGGTTGAATTTTGGTTTCACAGAATACTTACTGCTAGTGTATTTAATATCATGTGTGTGACCATACACAAAATGTGAGTTCAGAGGAGTGTGTTTAATGGTTAAATCCATGACATTCTTTGGTGTAGGAACCTTACCTTGGTATCCTATTCCCTTCCTGCCGTTTCTGCTAACTCCATAGATTATTGAAGCCATTTTGCCTCTATCTATGCTTTTAGCAAGGAACTTCTGGAAACTGTGATCATACTCCTTGATGATCTCATCAGCGCTGCTGGGATTTTCAGAAATTGGTTCCTTCTGAGAGTTTTGTAAAGTATTTTCTAATTTTTAAATTTTATTTCTCAGCTCAGAATTTTCCAATTTAAGACTCTCAGTCTTATCAGAGTCAGATTCAAGATTCCTTTTCAGGTTTCTGAATTTAACTTTAATCTGCTGGTACCTTTCCAGAATTTTGTTAAGGCTTTTAGCAAGTTCAGCCTTAGTAAAATTAATTGCAAAGTCAGGAAATACCTCTTCAGTATCTGATTCTGAGTCTGATTCAGAAGCTTCACTGTCTTCTGAAATGTTGGCTTTGAGAGATATGTTTGCTCTCTCATCATCTGATTCTGAGTCAGCTTCAGACGAGTCAGAGTCATCCCATGTAGCCATGAGACTTTTCTTCTTTTCTCTTCCAAACTTCTTTTTGGGCTTTTCCCTCTGAAGCTTTGGGCAGTCACTCTTGTAGTGCCCTTGCTCATTGCACTCATAGCAGATGATGTCCTTGGTGTTTGGCTTTCTGCTTCCTGAGGAGCCTTCAGATCTTCTGTATCCATAGGAAGAATCTGTCCTTCTGTATCTGGAAGAAGACTCGTTCTGATCAGATCTTCTGGGATTCCGGAACTTCCTTTGCCTCTGCTTCCACAGTTGGTTCACTCTTCTGGAGAGAAGAGAAAGTTCGTCTTCTTCTGATGAGGATCCATCAGATGTTTCTTCAACTGCCTGCAAAACTTTAGACTCAGATTTTTTGTTAGATTTTAATGCTAAAGGCTTACCTTGCTTCTGAGGTTCATCAGCTTCTAGCTCTATCTCATGACTTCTGAGGGAGCTGATAAGTTCCTCCAGAGATATTTTGTTGAGATCTTTTGCTAGCTTCAGAGCTGTAACCATTGGCCTCCACTGCTTTGGTAAGCTTCTGATGATCTTCTTGACGTGATCAGCAGTAGAGTATCCTTTGTCCAGAACCTTGAGACCAGCCACCAGAATTTGGAATCTTGAGAACATTGTTTCAATGGATTCACTTTCTTCCATTTTGAATGCCTCATACTTCTGAATGAGCGCAAGAGCTTTAGTTTCTTTGACCTGAATGTTGCCTTCATGCGTCATTATGAGTGAGTCAAACATGTTCTTTGATGTGTCTCTGTTAGAGATCTTTTCATATTCAGCATAGGAGATAGCGCTGAGAAGGATGGTTCTGGCCTTGTGGTGATTTTTGAAGTCACGCTTTTGTTGGTCAGACATTGCTTTCCTGTCAATCTTCTGACCGCTTGCATTCACAGGGTGCGTGTATCCATCTGTCACCATGTCCCACAAATCAGCATCATGTGCCATAAAGAAGCTTTCAATTCTGTCTTTCCAGTAATCAAAATTCTCTCCATCAAAGACTGGAGGTTTGCCGCTGAATCTGTCTCTGTCTTCATTATTGTCATTGCTGGTGTGTTGATAAGTTCCTGCCATTGTGTTTTTCTGACGCTGGATCTTGTACTGACACGGTTAAGTGTTTTAGCTCAGAACCAGGCGCTCTGATGCCAATTGAAGAAGTGAAAAACACAAGAAGGGGGGTTGAATTGTAAAAACTGGAAATCAATTGCAATCAACACGATATTTTTATCCTAGTTCGTTTGATCTCAAACTACTCCAGTCCACCCGTCAAGGTGATTTCGCCTCTCTCCAACGAGGTCTTAATCCACTATATTCAACTGAATATTACAATCTGCCTTAACAACTGCTAAAGCCTTCCATATGCAAGCCACAAACCGGTTTCTCAAGGAATTACTTTCTTACAAAGAATTGAAATCTAGGTGTGTAAATGTTTTCTACAAAACTGTTTATCACAACTGTGATACTACACAAATTAAGCTTATGGAAACTAGATTGCTAAAATAATTGAGTAAGGAATTTTGGAGCTTTTAGCAAACTGAGAGTGAGGAAGATGATGAATAGCTTTTAGGCGTGTAGATTGGTGTAGAGCATTAGCCAATTCAATCTTCATTGACTTGTTTATATATCATTGGAAATAGTGTACGTTGGAGTAATAATTATGTTTCAATGCCAATAACAATCTTTCCTTATTAAGCAGATCTTGTCTGGAATGATGCCGTTGGTAATAACTCATCTTGAATGCACAGTACCGTTGCCACTTAAGCGTGTTCTGGCTTTGGCTCATTCTGACGCTGCTTAGGTGCTGATAAATTGTTGTTGTCTTTATCAAAGTTCAGAGTGTTGAGCGCAGATCTGTTCATCAAGCTTCAGCATAAGCGCAAGTTGATCTTCTGATTTTGGTATCTGATATAACATCTTCTGATGCTGATGTTGATATCCAATTTTCTGATGCTGATGGGGATGTTCTCATGCTGATACCCATCAGAATGTAATTTTTAGATAGCATATGTGTCTTACATGAATCATACAATTAATGTATCTTAGCATTTTGTTATCATCAAAACTTAAACTTAGGGTAGTAGATTCAAACTTTGTTCTAACAATTTCTGTGAGTGGAAGCCATATCCTACAAAACAGAAACAAAGATAAATCTCTAGGTCCTTGAAATAGTTAGTGAAAATGATATGTTATGATGTCATGATGTTATGTACATATAATCATATACAAGCAAAGCAAACAAGTCCTTAGGTTTAGGCTTGCATAGGGTTTATAGGTAAATACCCTCTTGAAGTTTAGTTGGTTCAGCTTTTCCTAAAAATTAAACGGGTTCTAGGGAATCTCAATATCATTGATCTTTCTTCATCGTGCATTGTTTTAGCGCAAGCCTCTGTTTTGGCGACCGGAATATCCCAAAAGTCTGATCTCAATGAGCGTAGTATCGAGTATCAACCAACTTCGGACTGCACCAAAGCCGTCTATATCACTACTTCCTAATGGCCAAGTTGTTCGACTAAAGGTTCTATGGTCATTTAGTGCTTCATGACACCACACAGCGACCCCGTGTTCTCCTTGATTTTCCACAAGGGATATCGGTACCAACAAATGTGTCACACTAGCATAGTTATTGTTTCAAACATATTGGTCTACACCGTACAATCTCCACAACCCATTGCTACTTACCTAATAATGCCCCCAGAATCGGGTCGAGGATCTATACAAAACCAAAAACACCCTTTTAAGAGTAAAGCAAGCAAGTCAAACAATGAAATCAATAAAAGTGATCTAGTCTATAAGGTAACCCCAATTTTAAGTTTGTTCCCAAAAGAGTCTCCAGTTCTGTGATACGGTGGGATAACTGACTTGAGTGTTTTGCATTTTATCACAATTTTTGCGGATAGTAAGAGTCTCCACCGACTTTTCTTTTATCCAATAAAGGAAAGGGTGAAAAGAACAGGAAAGACCTTTTGAGAATTTTCTTGAGTTCGGAGGGTAGGTTATGAAAAGGGAAGGTGTTAACACCCTTTTCCTCCGTAGTTATCTACAGGCTCTTAGTTGCTAGCTCACTTTGAAATGCTTTGTAAATGTGCTTGTGATTTATTTTGAAAGTATTTTTGAAAAGTGCCTTCATGTAGACGAACTTTGTAATGTTTCTCGTTTCGGCGAAAACGTATACAAAGCATTGAATTTTGAAAATATTCCATGAAGGTGTTGGTGTGTTTTAAAAAGATGTTTGTTTCAAAATGTTTGTGAGCAAGCAACTATGAATGTTCTACCTACTCAAAAGAAAGTCTTTGTTATTTTCCTCCTCCTTTAAATAGTGTTATCTTACCATTAATTAGTAAGAAATGACACAACAATGGTATTTTTAGAGCAATTTTTGGTTTGAGGGAGTTTGAGGGATTTTCAAGGCTTGTAATTTTGTGTGTTAGCTTGAAAATATGACCTCTATTTATAGGCAATAGGTTTGGAGGTTTGAAATGATTAGAAAACAAAGATCACATGTTATAGATTTTTGCCTTGTTTTTGAAGCAAGCTTGAAACATCTTGTTACAATGTGAAGCATAAGTCTTGTAGAGTGGTTGATAACTTTAAACATGCTCCTTATGATCTTATAGGTTTAGTTTATGCAGAAGGAACAAGTTAGAAGCTCAATGCATTGACTTTTGCAATAAAGCTTGCTTTTCCAAAATGGAAGTGTTACCTTTGTGCCTTAAATGGAAATGAAACTTGGATAATGGCTCAAATGCTTGGATCAAAACTCTAACAGTTATCTAATCAATTAATTATATAGTGAAACACAAGTTAGAAGCCTACAGAGTAATATTATGCAGCATAGGCTAGGGTTTTGGTCAAGTGTTCATCACAAAAATGACTTGTAATTCAAGAATGGATGCCTAACTTCTTGTCTTCGATTATCTTACCTCAAGCATGATCTCTTCAAGTTCTTTGACATTTTTGAAATCTTGAAACATTTTATACAACCTTCATGTTGACCATTTTGACAAAATCAAATTGGAACTAGGTGAAAATTGGCCAAGAAGTTAGGTCAAAAATCTGCCTAAACTTGTCAAAATTTTCACTAAGTGTTTTATGAAAATCTCATGACTTCAAGGACTTATATCTTCAAACCTAAGCATTTTTGGGACATCAACCCTCTAATAAAAAGTTGTATAATTCATCAATATCTACAACTTTCATGTTGAAAGTTTTCTTTGAATCATCTTGCATCTTAGTGAAAAAAGGTCATGAAGTAGTGAAATTATCAAGGTTTAAAATACTTAGAAAATTTTCTAAGTCTTGAAAAGTTTGACTTTTTATATTGACTTTTGACTTTCTTGATTCCTTGATGATCAAGCTTCATATTTTTGAATGTCTTAATGAATCCTTACTTTTGAAACTCAATTTTGACCAAAAAGTCAAAGTTTGACTTTTGGTATATCAGTTGATCAAATTTCAACTATCAGTCAATTGATCTTGAGAAAGGATTTGAGCCATGAAATTAGGTCAACATGTTGTGTTTGAACCCTTAAGGTCATCATTCAAGTCATTAGGTCATATACTATGTCAAAAGTCATTGATCAGTCATTCTCAGTCAAAACCCTAATTTTGACCATTTTACCCCTTTGATGATTTGAGCACTTTTCTTGAGGAATTACTATCCAAACTTGATCAATTGATGAATATGACTTCAGAATGTTGATATTGGTCAAAAATATTGAAGTTTGATTATAAGTTGATCACAGTTGATTTTTTAACCAATACAACTGAATTTCGGTCATCTGAGTAATTGACTGAGCAAAATTGTGATCCAAAACTTGAAACTTGGCATTAGTATTCTTAAAGGTCTATAATGAACCATTAAATTCATTTGAGGCATTAGAAATCCAATTGTCCTTGTGAAAATCAAAACCCTAATTTGAAGCCTCAATGTTTAAGAGATGGTTTGACCCAGTCAACACTTGTGTAAACTTGAGCCATTGAAGAATTTTTTGTGAGAAATGTCTTGAGAAAAGGGAGGGAAAATTTTGGGGTACAACAGGGCCCAATGAGGTTCCTTCTTGAGATCCCAAAAAGCAACAGTCCAAGGTAAGTAAGAAATAAATCACTGATATAACAATGACGTGCAACAAATGATCATTCCTCCTTGATAATGATTCTGAAGGTGGATGAAATAATAAGTGTCTCCTAGCAATGTAGGGACTGGATTCCCAATCAAAAAGATCCTAATGGAATTTACATCCACAAATTTGTCGATATTAGAAAACAAGAATAACCCATGGGAAAGCAAAGCAAAGATAGCCTCAAAAGAAAGTATACTCTTCATCTTGGCAAAATAACGAGCTTTCTCTGATAGAAATTGAGCAGATAAATCTATAATTCCTCCTTTGGTAGTAATGTTAGCCTCAATCTCGGACTTCTCCAAATGAGTCGCGATAATAATCTCATGAGATTTAGGCTCTCTCTAAGCCGGTGAAAGGAACACGATCAGTAATAGATAAACCAAGTAAGTAAGAATACTCTTCCAATGTAGGCATCAACAGATAATCTGGGAAAGTAAAACATCGGCACAACAGATCATAGAACTGGACAAATGTAGAAAAAATACCCTCCATCATCTTGAGCTTCATAAGAGACACGACGGATCCATACTTCTTTCAGAAATCTGTAGAGCTCTTAATCTCAGGGATCAAACTCATTAGTTTCTCTATCTTAGGGTCTTTGAAAGTGTACTTCTGAGTCTTTCTTTTTCCAAAATCCATGGTCAAAAAGTACCCAAGGTATTTGCAAAAAGTCGGCTTTAAGTCTCCTGAAACAACTGCTTTAAAGAATGCTCATGCTTGCATGAATGCATGATGCAATAATCACACAGAAGATCACAAACATGGGGGGTTCATAGGTTCGACATCACGAGCATGGAGTTAAAGGTACTACCCACAAGGTATAGACTAATGGTTTATCACCTATCGAACAAGGTTCTAAAAGGATCCCAGAGTCTACATCCTTCCTTCGGATATTACCAATGTGCCGTTTAACTCGGTAATTAGTAATATTCTCAAGAAAAATCCGGCTGAGTGTAGCATCGTGTGACAACCACTTCCGAATTTCTCCGTCATAGTTTCCGCACTACACCTAAAAGGCCAAGATGGGTTAAGGGCTCAACGGTTCTCAACTTCAGCAGGCTCCTAGGTCGAAAGCGACATGTCTTCCTGGTAGCTTGGTAAACAAATACTACAGTCAAAGGGGCCTCCAGTGAGTGGGGGATCTCATGTCTCCTTTTTTGAGATTCCTCCCTCAAAGTTAACATGACTATACCACTTGTTCTATCTTAAGTTTGCCCAAGTCCGGGTCGAGGACTTATAAGAAATCACCAAGCACCCTGAAAACTAGGAATATCCAGGCAAACATATATACAACAAATAATAGAACATACACAATATAAACAAAGATAGACTCAAACCACTTAGAGATGGACCAACATTTGGTCGATCTGTCCCCAGTGAAGTCACCATTTTTTCTGTAGCGGTAGAAATGTTGAGACTAAGCCATTGGAATGACTTAACTCGCACAAATAAAATAAAAATCGCCACCGCATTTTATTGTTTCTAGAGGAATAGGAAAAGAGTAAATAACCCAAAAAAGAAAGGGAGAGAATCTAGGTACGGGGGTTGGTTATGAAAAGGAAAGGTTTTAACACCCTAAACATCTATGGTACTCTGCAGGAACCTCTTTGAAAATGTGTTTACTGGCTATAAGTGTTGTATACAAAAATAGATGGTAGATGTGAGAAACGAAGTATTTTTTTTTTACAATTTTTGCATCCGCTGCGGTTGTGAACCTTTAGTGTCTATGTACCATCTTCCGTGTAATAGGGGATCAAGGTACTCGTAGTTCACCTTTAAAAATTTTAAAACACAAGTATGTTGGTTCATTTTAAGATAAGCGACATCATCGTCATATACGAGTGGAGAACATGCTTACCACCCACGATTATGAGAAAGGAGAATTTGCGTCATCTCAAAGTGGAGGATATAACTTGGATTTTAAAATCAATAAAGCCTCACTCGACACCCAAGTGGAAAATATCTCACTTCACTACATATCATAGAAGGATAGTATCTTTCTTCACTACAAGGATTGACAAGAGTCTTATCTTTTGAGAAATTTTTAAAGTAAAAAAGTCAAAGTGGCAAAAATGGTTTGAATGAGGTTGATTGACTTTTAGTCTTCTAACAAAAATGTCATAGTATGATTAAGTTGGTTAAAGTTTGATTAAGAAAAGATTTTTGAAAATGCATGGACCTAAGTCCAAGTTTATTATGAAAGCGGTTCAAGTTAGAAAACCAAAAGAGTTTTGAAAAGGAGGGAGACGATTTTTGAAATTAAAGAAGATGGGAGGAGATGAAGGGACTATCCTAAAGCATAAGGTAAAAGCTAAGGAAAAGAATAATCTAACCAACAAAAAGTCAACACTTGACATAAAGAGTCAATGTAGAATTCCCAACCTTTGGATTGAAACCAAGCAAGCAAAGATACTAAACCTCTTAAGAATACCAAGCTTCAGATGTATTAAGTCTTCACAAAAATTGGGCAGAGTAACGGTTGTATATAGAGGAATTCTTAATCACAGACAAAGCATATAATCAGAATAACCTGCACACAAAGAAAATCAACTCAGTGTCTTGGGGAAAACCCCAAGAGCTCCAGAGAAAATAACACTAGAGTCAAAAGGTTCCAAGGGTAATCAAGGCTTCTAATCCTAAGTCCAAGAGGTCCACAACTCCATTATGCCAAGGATAGTAATCAAATAGTCCAAGTAGCCTTAAAGCTTTTAATGTTCAAGTTGATTATTAAATGTCTTCAAAAAGAAAGTGAAAGCTCTAGTGAGAAAAGATGTAAATGACATAAAGATAAATGCTCAAATGAGTAAAGATAAAATGACATAAAGATAAATGCTAAAATGAGAAAAGATAAAAATAGCATGGAATGTAAATGCTAAAGTAAATGGTACATAAAAGTAAAGGCATGAAATAAAAGGGCATAAAGTAAAAGCACAAAGTAAAGTCAATTGTTAAAGAAGTTAAAGGTTAGTTGAATGACCATCTTGAAACTTGCATTTGAATACTTATTAGAAGATTGATAAAATCAAAGCTTCTCAAAAACAAGTCTCATTTTCTTTTTGCCAAGTATATCATTCATTTCAAATGCTCAAGGCAACCAAATATGATCAACGATGTTTAAATGATTCACTAAGACCAAAGTTCATGAAGGTTCATTAGAGGATTGATAAGATCATAGCCTCCTAATAATGAACCTCAAGGTTATTAGATCAAAGGTTTCAAATTAACATACTTAGGCTTGCAAACATAGGTTTGGGCCACGAATGATCATTTTTTGAATCGGGACCAATTTAGCGCTATATTAAGCAATCGTAAGTGGACTTATGTAGAAGTCACACCTATTTTGAGGCCGGTCAATAGCAATCTATATACCAAATGTTAGAGAAATGATATGTAGATTATTCTCCAACAACATGTAACACAAGTAAGAAAGGGATAAGTTGAAGATGGAGGGGATGTATCAGATGAAATTAGGGTTTCAAATATCATCAACATCATTCATCCATTTTGGTGGATTTGGTTTTTCAACCTATCAACACCCAACATCCAATGAGGCTAAGGAATTTGTCCGAAAATAACACCCAAATCAGGACCAAACAAATAATAAAATAATATTTAATAAAACAATACTTAAATGGTTAATAAAATGGAATTAATTGGTAAAATACACAAAGTATACTAAAATACCAAATAAAAATCCCAAAAAATAGTTAGAAGTCAAACAAGAGTTAATAAGTGTTGACAATTTTTTTTTTGAAATTTTTTAAAGTCTGAAACTATTTTTAAAATTTAAAGAAATATGAAAAATAAACCAAAAATTTGTGAAAAATATTAAAATCAGAAATGAAAATACAATGAGGTCACCAATATTTTTCAAGAGGTCATTGGATCCTTCCATAATTTTTCCAAATTTTTAAAGTCAAGAAAAGTATTTTTAAACAATTAAAAGAAGTCAAATAAAGTGAAAAAAGTCATAAAAAATATCAAATCATAAAATAAAATTGTGAAAAAATAAAAACCATAAAGATAATAATCAAAAGTATTTTTGAGAATTTTTTTATAATTTTTAAAGTTGAAATGAATTTTTTGTGAATTTTTGAAGTTAAAAACAATTAAATCAAAAAAATCAGAAAATAAAAATAATGTCAAAATAATGTGGACCATCTGATCATGGTCAAAATGCGTTAGTAAATAGATCTAAAGGACCTGGCACGCTGTGCTTGGTATGGACTTCTACAACACGATTTAGGACTTCTCAAGGCTTGATTCTTGTTGCGTTAGGTTCAGGGAAGTTCAAGGATTGAGAATGAACAAAGAAATTGGATTGAGAAGTGGAGAAAAAGATGAATTCTAAAACCCAAGAAAGTGAGTTACGAAGAGAGTTCAACATGGTAATTTTGGCTGTCCAAGCTTGAGGAAATGAGTGAAATACGTCCCTCTATTTATAGGGAAGTGAATGGGATAGAGAGTGTGGGTGAATGATGCAATTCAAGTTGAATTCGTGCACACCCTGATCATGATAAAATTGTGACTTGCAAGTTGTCAAAACTCAGCTAATTCTTGCATTCCAATTCTCTAATCATACTTTGGAACTTTGTTAAACATGTTTAAATAAAAAACACGTAGCAAAATGGTCATTAGAAGCCACAACATGGAAATTGCAAACTGACTGCAAGCAAAAACTCAGTTTTATGATGCCAACTTTGAATCCATGGTGCACACAACTCAAGGGGCTTTATGATCTCATTATTTTTGCAATGGAAATATCTCACCACAAATTTCATAATGTGACAAGAAAGGTAGCATTTGGATGCTTGAGGAAAAAGTTATAATCAATTGAAATCGTGAAAAACACACTGACTTGTGGACTTAGAAAATTCCAAGTTTTGAGTTCAAAAGTGACTCATAATCTTCTGCCTTCAAACACGGCCTTCCACTTAAAATTAGGTTTTGGTCAATGAAGATTACGTGAATTAGACTTCTTAAAGAAAATTGTGAAACTTGAATCATTCAAAAACTCCAAAAATTGAGAGAGAGTTATGACCTTATGAAGTTGATGAAAATCCATGAAGTGGCCTATAATATTTTGAGGTTTTATGGCATGTTATAACCATTTTAAAGCTTTAAACATAAAATAAAAGTTTAAGTTCACACTCTTAAGATCATTGTGAAAAAAAAAGGGCTCAAGATGATAAAAATTGATCAAGTTATGATCATTTGAAGTCAAGCCCTAAAAATTCAAAAGCCTTTCAAAGGGACTTGTAATATTTCTCAATCATTAATGATATTCCATTCAAAATTAGCCTTAGATTTATGAAGAGAGCTTAGTAAGGATCCTTTAAATAGAACCATGGCTTTAGATTCACTCAAAAATATCAAAAAAAGAGCAATATATGGTCCTTGGAAGTTAACAAACCCTATCTCAGAGAGTGTCAAAATAACTTGAAACCCCTTTCAACTTTTGATGATTTTTATTGCACAATTGGATCTTGTCATGTGAATAGAGGTTGTTATTTATGATGATAAGAATCCATATCAAAAATAACCAACTCAAAATGTTTAAAATTGAGAGAGTTATGCACTTGTGATCACTGAATGTAGCATTTGCTCAATTAGGTTAAACTTGTTGAACCAACCTTGAATCTTTTGATATTTATTGCAAGATAAAGCATGATGAATCATAATAGGTATTGAAATGATATTGTATTTAAGTCCACTAAAATATGGATCCTAAGTCTCTATGAAGCTTGTTGAAGAAGGCATGGAAATAAACACATGAACCTATCTTTTTGATGAATGTCAACACCAACTTTGAGGAAAGTTTGACCTAAATAAGGTGAGAGAACTATTTGAACCACAAATATTTGATATCATTGACATAGCCTTGAAACTCGAGTTCTTGCAATCCATTGAAGAGTAATTTGATTGAGAACCAACCCTAAAACCCTAGGTTAGATGGTAAGATAAATGCAATTGTATCACCACCTACAATATGAACATTGAAAGAAACATATATACATATTTTGATATTAGTTTAAAGAACACATGTACAAGATACACACTTCAAGGTTCTTGGTGATACCTCAAGAGGAAATTTAAAGATAGGATGAAGATATGGAGAACCAACCCTAATGTGTGATCTTGTTGTATTAATAAAAGTGAGATAATGAGAAATCTTATGGGCAAAAATTAGGGTATAACAGGAAATAGTCCCACATTGGATAGGAATATGGTGACTTGAGAATTTATAAGTGGGAGAACCCACTCACCTATCACCTTAATCTTTTAGGTGTAAAAGTGGTGTGTCTCCCACAAAGGTGTGTTGCTCAAAAGGAAAGTCTCACAAAAAAATAAGAATGTTCCTCGCTCGACCCTCCCACGATTATTGCACTAACAAATGGTATCATGAGCCTTTGATTTCAATAAAGGGACCAACTTACTTTTTCGGAAAGTACCCCACATGGGCAAGGGTAAGTGTGTCGTATGTGGGTAAAAAGTGTCCCATTGAAAGAGTTTTAACAGCGGTACAAATGTATATGGAAGAAAGAGCTTCCACTTAAGGAGGAGCATTATGGACTCACACTTGATGGGAGTGTTGAGAATATAGCAATTTTGAGTATGGGGAAATAGTCCCATATTGGGTGGGAATATGGTGACTTGAGTATTTATAAGTGAGAGAATCCACTCACTTATCACCTTAAGGTTTTAGGTGGACAAGTGGTGTGTCTCCCCCAAAGGCGTGTTGCTCAAAAGTAAAGTCCCACAAAAAATAAGAAAGCTCCTCGCTCGACCCTCCCTCGATTGTTGCACTAACATCGCACACAGGTCAAAAACGAGTAGATAAAACTGTAGTAAAACAGAAGCGACACTCGAGTTGTATCGCAAGGAATTTTAGATTAAACTAACCAACGATTGAAATAGAATGGTTTTAAGGTTTGGAAATTAAATCTAAAAAGTTATTAAGGTAAAATCAGAATTTATAAATAAGCAGATCTACTTATTCGGGTTCCAGCTTATCATCAATTATTATAGCTTTAAATCCCTAAAAGGATTCTCAATCCTATTCAATTATAGTACCAATTAATCAGGCATTAACAATACTATATGAATTATGTTTATGTTTGTCGAATTAAGCATTCAGTTAGAGATAATGCGAATTAACAAATAATTTGAGTTAAAAGCGATTAAAATTAGGGAACATTTATCAATTGAATTTAACAATTTCTATCTTATAAAAAAAATCGAATAAAGCAAACAATTGCACTCGAATTAAGAAAATAATTATATAGGAAAAACTTGAAAGGAAATCTAAATTCAGTTGCATTACTATAATAATCTCAAAGTTTTGGAACCCGAATACAACAGATCAACCTTGAGAGTGTTAGCTCTCCATGAAATCTCAGTAGCCATCTAATTTTGTTTAAAACTTTCACACCTTGCAATGGTGCTACACTTTAGTTTAAATAGTACAATAAATCGGGCTAAAAGAGCATCTGATCCAAATTACACAATTTCGACCCAAAAACTAAATGTTCTTATTTAAGTCTAGAACTAAAATGAATTATTCGAGTCTTCTGCTCTATGAATTATCTTTTTACTTCAACATAAAACTTGTAGCTCTTTCTCTTAGCTTTCCAACACATATCAGAATACGTCAATACGATCCTCGTAGCTTAAGTTATGGTTTGTACAATGAGAAGGTATTGATTAACTTATAGCCTAAAAATAAAGTACGAAAATAAAATAAAGCCAGAAATAAACTTAAATATAAAAACACACTAAATTAGTAAAAATACTAAAATAAACTATAAAATTGTCTAAGTACAATAGTAGAAGAAAATGCATCAAAATGCACTAATCACATGTCACACTTTATCTAAAAACTAGTGGAATACCCGTGCGTTCGCACGGGTACCGATATGGTACGCGTATTTGTTATCAAAATATAAAAAAATAAAATGAATTTTTTTAAAGAGATAATACAGCAGTGTTTATAATTCTTTCAATATATAAAAATATTTGAATCAATAATATATATATATATATATATATATATATATATATATATATATATATATATATATATATATATATATATATATATATATATATATATATATATATATATATATATATATATATATATATATATATATATATATATATATATATATATATATATATATATATATATATATATATATATATAAATATTATTTTTGTTTTGAAATTATTGTAAAAAAATATTTAAACCAATAGTAAAGTTCTATTATTATTCAATATTTTGATCAGTAAATTCATGTTCCCATTATTATTCAATATTTTAATATGTTCCCGTTAGTATTCAATATTTTGATCAGTAAATTAATATTTATGTTAATATTTAACATTTTGATCAACAACTTCATGTTCCCGTTAATATTAAATATTTTGATCAACAACTTCATGCTCCCGTTAATATTCAATATTTTGATCAGTAACTTCATGTTCCCGTTAATATTCAATATTTTAATTAGTAACTTCATGTTCACTTTAATATTCAATAATTTTATCAATAACTTCATGACATAGGAATGTTGGAACAATAGTTTGGTATGATTACCCGTGCGTTCACACGGTAATAGTGCATTACCCGTGCTTTCACACAGGTATTAGTGTGTTAAGTGTATTTATGTTCAAAGATATAATAACAAATTGAAATAAATAATTAAAAAACAATACATTTTTCTCATGTTTGGATTAATACATTATTTTTACGTTTGTTTTCTCTAATTGTACAAAAAATATAATAACTCGTACGTTCGTACGAATTTTGGTATGGTTATCAGTGCTTTCACATGGTATTGGAATGTTACCCGTCTGTTCGCACGGGTATTAGTGTGTTACGCACATGTACTCTCATTTTTAATGGTTTATTGAGAAAAATAATAATTGAATGTATAATTAATAGAAATATATTTTCATCAGTAACTTTATGTTCCTAACTTCATGTTTATGTTAATATTAAGTCTTTTGATTAGTAATTTTATGTTCTCGTTAATATTCAATATCTTGATCAGTAACTTTATGTTTCCGTTAATATTTAATATTTTTATCAGTAATTTCGTGTTCCCGTTAATATTTAATATTTTTATCAATAACTTTATGTTTTTGTTAATATTCAATATTTTGATCAATTCCAGTTAATTATGAGTTGTATGCACGCTTAAGTAAAATAGGAGGACCAAAACTGTAATTAAGCCTTATTAAAATTATATTTAAAGAGTTTAAATAAATAAATATTTAATTTTATACAAATAGATATTGTTGATGTTGATAATAGAAATTGTTATGGTAGTGAATTACACTGTAATAAACGAAATTGTTATAGTAATGAATTATACAGTGCATACCATAAGTTGGTTTAATGTTTATTTTTATAATCAATGTTGTAATGTTTGAGTTATGGTTTTGTTTTGTGTTGTAACGCGGTGGGAGATCTGACTTGGTTGTTTTGCGTTTGATCGCAAATGTTGTGGTTAGAAAGAGTCGCCACCGGTTTTTCTTTTATCCAAAAGGAAAGGTTGAAAAGAACATGAAAGACCTTTGAGATGTTTTCTTGAGTTCGGAGGGTAGATTATAAAAATGGAAGGTATTAGCATCCTTCTTATCCGTAGTTATCTACGGGCTTTTAATTGCTTGCTAGATCACTTGCTTTTGTTTGAATGTGTGCTTGTGGTGTGGTTTTTGAAAGTATTTTGAAAATGTCTTTGTAATGGTTCTCGTTTCTATAAGAACGCGTACAAAGTGTTGTTTCGAAAATAGTTCAAAGAGGTGTTTGTGGAATGTGTTTTTGAAAGTGATTTTGAAGATGTGCCTTCTTTGTAATGGCTCTCATTTCTATAAGAACACGTACAAAGTGTTTATCTTTTGAAAATGTTTTAAATGAGTGTGTTGGTGTATAAAATGTTTTTTGTTGTGAACAAGCGAGCAATTAGGAGCGAATCTACCTACTCAAAAGGTCTTAAATGTTATTTTCCTCTTCCTTTAGATGTTGTTATCTTACCATTGTTTTGGTAAGAAGTCTCATCGTTGGATGTGAAGGGATGGACATGGGATGTTTTGTATAGTCATAGAAGGTAATCTATGGGACATTTTAGCAATGTCGTTTAGGGACTAAATCATTTACCGAAGGCAACATTATGGGTCATCGAGGGACTACGATGTTTTATCGAGGGTCTTTGCTAAAACGCCCATGTTCGAGGGACATGACCATTTTCCGAAAGGCAACAAGCGGGATTACCCTAAGGGTGCTAGTGTGTAAGTGTGTTTGATTTACATGCATTTTGTCTTGATTAGGGTATTCTAAGCATTGATTTTATCATTCTATACAAACCCTAATTTACTAGCATTTATATATAAAGCATTAAATTGTGAAAAAAAAATACTAAGCTATTACATCAATAGAGGAGATGGTGTACAAATTTACAAATGGGGATTTTGCAAGAAAATTAAATCTAATTAACTATTATAACCATATTGAATATTGTACAAAATTGACAATAAAAATGCAAGAATGTAAATGGAAAAAGAAATGATTTTGTTTGTTTTTTATGAAAGGGTTTAGTCTTGACTTAATTAAAAAATGATTAAGGAAAATTAAATAAAATTAACTTAAACTAAATAAGAAAAGAAATTAACTAAAAAAGGATTTTTTTAGGGTTTTATTTATGAAAAGGGTTTTAAATTAATAAAAATAATATGGATATTAATTAATTAAAATAAACCTAAGTTCTACATTAATTTTAATTACAAGAAAATAATATAATAGTTAAACCTAAACCTAAATATTAATTATTAAGAAAGAAATTAATTTATTAAGAAAAGGTTTTTGTTCTTTTAGTTTTATAAAACAAATAAACTAAATAAGTGTAAAAATAATAAATAAAATATTTTTTTGATTTTTATTAATAACAATAAAAATAAATAATAATAATAATAAAGGAAAAAAAGAAATAAAATAAAATAGGAAAAAGAAAATAAAAAATGAAAATTGGGCCAGGGGGTGCTGAAGTAAGGCAGGGAGGAAAGTTAGCAAAAAAGGAAGGCCCAATGCTAAGGGCCCAGGCGTTGCAAACAGAAAGAAGGGAAAAATGTGAGAAAAATAAGCAAAAGGCAGCGCGCTGGGTGTTGAACCCACACCCTCTTGGTTACCAGCGCGCTGCCTTACCACTGGGGTGGTGTTGTACCCCAAAATTTGCCCTCCCATATTCTTCAAGATTTGCCAAGTCAAAGCTTCAAAATCTCCCCAAGGGTTGCACAGTTCAAGGGCCTCCTAACAGTCAAAAACTAGGGTTTTGGTTCTGACAAAGAAATTGAAGTTTCCAAGGGTCCAAACAAGTCCCACATGCCTATAAACATGGTCAAGCATCCTCATGCCAAGTTTCAAGACTTACAGCACAAAATTGCACAGTCAAAAACCCTAATTGCTCAACAGTCAACTATAGGGGCAAAATGGTCATTTGACAGTCAAAAGTTCAAATTTTTGGTCAACATCTTATTTTGAAGCCACAAATATCAGTTGATCAATTCTTGATCATGATTTTCAAGGCATGGCTCAAAAAGTCTCAAGATGCAAAAGTTTCCATATTTGGACAGTTGAAAAAGTCAACTGTAACTTGACCAAGGCATAACTTCCACATGGTTTATCAGAAAAATTCCATCCAAAGCTCATTTTGAAGAGAATGACATTTCCTACAACTCCTCTTCATACTTCAAGTCAAAGAAATACTCTCACAGAAAAGTTATCAATTCCAACATTATAGGACTTCAAGACCTTTCCAAAATGTCCAAGAACATGATCAAAGCTTAAAAATTGAGCAAGATATGCCTTGTGGAAGTTGGGAAATTTTTGGGAATTTTGAAAAGTCAACTTTACTTCAAATGCCTCAAAATTGCTAATGGGCCACATTTTCTTCCAAGAATCATTATCCAAAGGCTATGCACGACCATTTGGCCCAAAGGGGAATTATTTCATCATTTTTTATTATTTATTTGAATTTTTAATCACTATTAATTCATTTAATGAAATAAAATATGACAAAAATAGAAAACCATGTTTTTTAATCCCTTTTTGCAGCATATTCTCTCCAATAAAACCTCAAGATTCGTGCACACCCAATTTGGAAAGGTTTGGCCATGATTGGTATCAAAAGCACATGGAAAAGATTTGAAAAGATTTCATTAAAAATCAAATATTTGATTCATCAAAATATTGATTTTTTGGCTTGAATTCTTACCCTAATCCATTGGCATACATAAGTAGATCACAACCCTAGTGCAAAGAACCTTGAAGCTGCGCCTAAAAACTCATACACACTTTGCATTTTTTGTCAATTTTTTCAAAACTGATTTCACACATAGAGCGTGATTCAAAGCTGATAACCGATTCCAATAGCTTGTTGAGGTCTCCTTGAACCTAACTGAATCCTTTTCCAGCCCCTACGCATCAAGAATTGGTATATAGAAGTCCAAATTTCTCAAACTTTTCTCATATTCGTGCTTTGATTTATATGACATATTCATACATCTTAATGATCGTTTTGTACTAATATGCACTTCCTGAAACTAATGGTGTATTTCAATTGAGTTTTCGTGCCTTATATATGAATCCACCATTGGAGCTCGCTAGGTTTTCAAAGCTGTAAAATTAGGGCTTTGCGCTTGGGGAAAAATTGGCCAACAAGACCTGGACCACTGAACTCACGACCTTCATACGAATTCATTACACATATCGCGCTCAATTTATGAGCGACGATGGCCTAATCGCTATTTTCATGTTCTTCATTTAGTGGGGGTTTAAAACCCCCACTATCCATCTGTTTTTTTTTCAGGCCAAAGCAAACGAGTGGAGAAGAAGCATGCGTGGCTAGAGTTCATTGGGTTATTCAAAGTTGGCGCGCGTTTTTATTGGTTCAGACCACTAACTCTTGTCTTTTCTTATAATAATTGCATTCCATTAGGATTTTGAATAAACGCGCTGGCACAGTTGGTGGAGAAGAGCATTTGCAAGCATTGGGACCTGGGTTCGATCCCCAGGTCCCCCATATTTCTTTCTATTTTTTCTTGCAACAGGATTAGGTACCTAACATGTCTTGAAGTCCACCAAACATCCAGCATTGGTGCTTGCCACATGGCCACTGAGATCAATCCAAGAGCCGAGATATGAGTTCCATGGTGCACCTCAGTCCAGGGGTTTACATGCATCCCAGAAAAGTCAACCAGGCCTCCAATAAATGGGCCAAATTGCTGGCAGCTTACCTCCAAAATTGGGGTCAACACCCCCCATTGGTTTGCATTCTATTTTTCATTCTTTTTATTTTTTCTATTTTATTTGTTTTATTTAGTTTTATTTTAATTCTTTAAATTAATTTTTCATAACATAAAAAAATACAAAAAATCAGAAAAGACAAAAAAAACAAAAATATTTTATTTAATAGTTTTTGTAAATAAATTCAACAATTAATTTAGTTTTAATTCTAGGTTTAATTTTAATGTTTTTTTAATAAACTAAAAAATGTAGAATTAGGGTTTTAAATACTTTTATCCTTTTTTTCTTTTCTTTTTCCATTATTAATAATTAATTATTTATTTTGTAAATAAATTTGCCATTAAATAATTAGGTTAAAACTAGGTTAAATTTAAACATTTTTTTAATAAATTAAAAATAGTTTAGAATTAGGGTTTTAATTTCATTTAATTTTCTTACTAAAATCCATAAATACAAAAACACAAAAAAATAAATTCTTTCTTTTATTTAACTTAATTAATTTATTAATTGTAATTTAATTTCTTAAAAGGGTCCAACGCCCTCGCATTCGATCATAATTTTATTTCGCGCGCTTATTTTATTTCCTTTTTATAAATTTCATGTAATTGCCCCAAAGCCTTGTAATCGATAATTAGGACATTTACTTTCTGCACTTTATTTCAAATCAGGTCTTGGTTTAATTTGGCGATGTAGACCCGCGCCTTTGTAATAGCGTAGGACTTTTACCTTCTCGCGTCTTTTTAACTGTTAATAATTTGCATGAAAGAATGAATGCCAAAAAATAAAAACAAAGCGTAGATCACTAATGCATGACAAGACAAAAATATCTGAAAACGACACACAAATCACACACCACCCCTAGGGTACGCCTCATTGTTGCCTTGCCCCTCGAAAGGTGGTCGTCGAGTAGAGGATGTTTTAGTAAGTCCTCATGTCCATGAACATGGCATGAGGGTAGCTTCTAAGGTGTCTTCCTATTGCTCTGGTGACCACACTGTCCCGAACCCTCGAATTGACCCGAACACCTCCAACAGTGGTGCTACCTACCTCTCAATGGTGGGATGGCACTACTTTAAGGACATTTACAGAAACGAATTCCTTAGGGTAGGTAGAGAACTCGTAGATACTTGCTCTGATTTCAAAACCAATCAAAAAAATACTTTTCACACCGACACCTTTCAAAAAGCTTTCGAAAAGCAATTTTTCAAACACTCTTGAGGACTGATACAAGAGTCGAACTGAAATTTTCAAAGAAACTTTTTCAAACTCACTCACAATTGAAAAGCAAACACTTTTGAAAACACAAATGAGCAAGTATCTAAGAGCCCATGGATAACCATGGATAGAAAGGTTGCTAACACCTTCCCTTTCTATAAATCTACCTCCCGAACCGAGAAACTAATCTCATAAGGAATTTTGTTGTGCTTTTGTCCTGTCCATGTTGGAGAAAATAAAAGACGGTGGCGACTCTTGCTTCTGCGACATTTCGCGAACCAGCGTTAAACAGTCAGTTCCAGATCCACTGATCACAGAACTGGCGACTCTGCTGGGGATATCTTATAAAGTGAGGTGTACCTTAGGATAGTTCATAACTGTGTTTTCAATTGTATTGACTTGCTTGCTTTAAATTGTGGGTTGCATGGGAGTTACATAGATCCTAACCCGGATCTGGGGATACCCTGTTAGGTAGCATAAGCTGTGAGGGACCTGTCTGGCGTAGACCGACATGGGTGAAGCAGTGGGTACGTTGGTGTGGCACCTTGGTCTGTACCGATATCCCTTGTGTCACAACGAGGAGAATATGGGTCTTCCAAGGAGTCGTTAAGCACCAACAGACCTTAGAACCTTAAATGACCCAACTTGGCCATTAGAACAGTAGCAGTATACTACGCCAATTGAGGCTAAACTCTCGTGATGGTTCTGGCTGCAAGAAAAGATTGCGATGCTGGAGTTATGACCGATTGAGGGTAATCAATGATATTGGGATCCTCTAAGAACCCGGTTACTTTTGATAGGACAGGTATGAACCAACCAACTGAAAAAGGGTAATACCTAGACCTCATGCTGGCCTAAACTCTAAGGGCTTCTCTTGTGTGACTTGTGTGCCTTCGTACTTGACTACTTGCATGCTTGTTATCTGACACATAAGCTACTTGCAGGTTTTGTTTATAGTCCTTAATTGGGACTCATAACAGGGTTTACTAAGTTTCTTGCAGGTTTTGTTCATAGTCCTTAATTGGGACTCATAACAGAGTGTACTGAGTTTCTTGCAGGTTTTGTTTATAGTCCTTAAGGGGACTCATAACGGGGTTTACTTACATCACTCCATGCATACCATAACATCATACCATTGCATACATCCTAACCCATTTCAAGGATCTCAAGGGCTTGTGATGCAGGTCATGAGGAACCAACATGTCTAGCAAGGGGCAAAGAGGATTTATTTTCCTCTAAGCCAAGGTTGTCAGGGGCTATGACCCACTGGATATGGTGAGCCTTTGACCCTTGAAGAAGGACTCTCAACAACAAGAAGTTCCTTCAATCAAGCTACAAATTCAAATGCTAACAATTTTCTTATTTACCCCGCGAGATCCTTGAAAACATTGCATGCATACATACATATCATTGCATTACAGGTACCCTTTTTACAGGTCACTTACCTTCTCCGCTGTTTATTTCAGCAATGGCTTCCCAACAAGATAACCAGGATCTTCTTACTCAAGAGACTCGGTTCGGGGAAATCCTCCTGAATCTATCCAAGGGGCAGGAGGAGCTGAGAACACTTCTCATGGAGACTTTGGTCAGGAACAGCGCTGAGGACGAACGGCTGAAACATCTGCAAGCGGAAGTGGATGCATTGAAAGCCCAGATGCTGGGGCAGGTGACTGCCATTCAAGGTTTAGCTCAAAGACAAGAAGAGTTTGGGGTTCTTGTCAACCAACTGCTTCGGGGTAACCAACTGGGGCAAACATCTAAGGGTAAAGAGCCAGTCATCATTCAACCACCTTTGAGACAAGGAGATAAGGGGGGAGCTCTTCAAATGGCTTCAGGGTCACAAGTTCAGCATCAACCTCACCAGCTTCAGCCAGACAAGCTCAGGAGGCAATTCACCCAGCTCAACATGTCGCTGTTTCAAGCTTTACAACGCCTGTTGAGATTGAATCTGATCACATTAAGGGCTCATCCCCGGAACCCCAACACAGCAGCTCCTACCTATCATCCCAATAAAAGGTGTGCCTACCACTCTGCCAGTCCAGGACATGATACAAATGAGTGTTTGGCTCTGAAGAACAAGATCCAGGACCTGATCGATGAAGGAGCATTGGAGTTCACACAAGACGGTCAGGCTGAGTTTTTCTACCATCCCTCCAAGGCTCACCATTTGAAGTAACAAGCCCTGAAGATGAAAAGACTTTTGTTCATTAGGATTTTCAAGTTTTAATTTTCTTTTGTTCAAACATTTACTCATGATTAAACGTTGTTATTTCATTAATGCATCGCATATGTCTGTTTTGAAGCAATATATTCGTATTCACTATATGCAAATTATTTTCATATTTTTTTCTGATGATCAACGCTCGATTAATAATTCTAAGCCTCTTGAGGGAGGATGACGAAAACGATACCGCTATCTTTACAGTATGCTTTTGAACAGACCCCGCTGATGAGGTACAGGCATTGTTTCAATTCCTAAACACTGGAGTTATAAGGAAGATAATCCCTCGTCAACCCCTTTGAGCCAAAGAAGTAGGAGTTTTTCTTTTCGAAATTCAAAACCCTTAATCATAACCTGGGGCAGGGTAGTCCTCTCAGTTGATCAAAGTGCATAATGAATGACACCAAAGAGGTCCTTACAAAACAAAGAAAGATAGTGATGGTTCCGAACAATCATAAAGACAGGTCGTCACCTCTCAAAAAACTAAAGCCCAATAAGTCAAAAAACAATGAAGGAGACTTACAAAATTGGGGCATCCCGCTGACTGTAAATACAAAAAGAAACAGTTCAGGCAAAAAACAGGGATAACAAAAAAAAAAAAAAGAGGTCTTACAAAACTCTCGACAAGAAGGAATGACTGCCTATTTAGAATAAATCATCAATATCCGAATAATCACTGGAAAATCAGAGCAAAGACTCAAACAAGGCCTAACGTATGATCAACTGAGTTTAGGTTTGGAGAACATCACGAAGAGTGGGTGGGTACAAATAAAATTTGAGCCTTTATCCTTTGTTTCTTAAACCGTGAACCAGGCCATGTTATAACCCTTAAAAAGTCCTAGCTGAAGCATGGGTTAGTTCGAAAGCATACTGTTACGAAAGGTATCCTGACTCCTTAAGGCTCGCTGTAAAATAACGAGTTGACATCACGTTTTACAAACATTCACTTGTTTTATGAAAAAGAATGCATTTTCAAAATCTTCAAGACAGACATAAGCTTTGCATTTTTGATATAACATTGTTTGCATATGACTATTTGTTTGAACAGCAGTGAAATTCGCACGATGAATACCTAGTGAACAAAAGCACTTCCAATCAAGGGGCATGGCATGATCATGGTCCATCATCTGGGGCAGTCCAGTCAAGATTCGAAGAATCTCTCAAAGGCCAAACAGCATGGGGCAAATCTCCGCCTGAGTCACTTGGGGCACTCCAGCAACGAATCTTGCCTGATTAAACACCTTCTGGGGCATGATAAAACACTTCTGACAGGGGCAACTCCCTACATTCTGAGAACATGGATATAGTCGAAAAGATACTACGCATAATCAAAGACCCTCTAGGTTGACACACCTAGGCAAAAATTAGGGCTTCCCGGCGAACCAAAAAGGTTCGGGCAAAAATAAGGGATGAAATGAAAAAATCTGTACACCCGGCAAGTCAAAAACCTGAAAAGGCGGCTTGGGAAAAAATGGGTATCCCGGTGGACTGAAAACCCGAAAGGGCGGTCCAAGCAAAAGTTAGGGATCAAAGCGTACGACTATGTCCTGCCATCTTGTCACCTGCCTACCAGAAGAAGGTTTGTCCATCAACAACTATCAGCACCCCACAGGTGCCTTCTCCCATAGAAGCAGGGGCAATAATGAGTGGTCTAAACGATCTAATTGCTCTGTCCATCAAAGTATCAAGGTAGGTTCAGCTAAAGAACGTAACCAGTATATCTTAATTCCCCAGAGAGCCAGCAAGTCAGTGCACTCTCCCCCAAGCAAAGTTACAGTCAACCTTAGGGAAGTTGGGTATCCTCCAGCAGATCTCAACATTCCCCAGCAATATACATGCATTCTTAACAAGCATCCCCGGCAGTCTTGGTCTAAAGATGGTTCCCCGGCGGTATATCAAACATTCAATGGAGTCACTTCCCCAATATAGTTCAAATTTTCCCCAGGAGAGTCCAATCTAGTTTCCCCAGGAAAGTTGGGATCCATCTCCCCAAGCAGTAAGTTTATCCCCAGTAGATTCTGGAAGCTTATCCCCGTAGAGCACGAACGCGTCTCCCGGCTTTATTCAAAGGTTATTTCCCTACCAGGATATAACTGGGTTATCCTCAGCCAAAAGCCACGGAAAGATCGTCCTCGGTGAAGTCTTCTTATCCCCAGCGAAGTCTATTAACACTTCCAACACAACAGCGGTGTCCCCAGCGAATTTATCATCCAACATCTCAGCAGAGTACCTCTCTCTCACAGAGTATTGCTCCCCAGCAAGATCACTAGAGTAATTTTCTCCCTGCAGAGTGTTATATTCGCCAAGTTTATTCCCCAACGGAGTTATCTTCTCCTACCGGTATTCTTGCAACTATCATCCCCAGCGGAAGCAAAGATCTATTCTTCAACATCAGCCCAGGAGTGACTTCCCGGCACCCGTCAAGGATTTACTTTCCTAGACAAAAACATATGTTCATAAACATCACATTTCCATACATTATAGCATGCATAAACGCATCATACCTTACAATCTCATTTATATTGAGAACATCATTGTTTGATCCATATCATGCATTGCATATGACTGACCTTTACCTTTCAGGAAAAGATTCAGTTAAGTTCTCAGCTATATTTCAAGACCTTGTCCGGTTCAGTTAAATCGACCCCAAGATTTTCCTGTTTCTTATCCAGTCAAAGGCCTTCTCTGGTTCAGTCAGATCGACCCTAAGATCTCCCTGTTTCTTATCCAGTTGAAGATTCCAAGACCTAGTCTGGTTCAGTTAAATCGACCCTAAGATTTTCCTGTTTCTTATCCAGTAAAAGGCCTTCTCTGGTTCAGTCAGATCGACCCTAAGATCTCCTTGTTTCTTATCCAATTGAAGATTCCAAGACCTTGCTTGGTTCAGTTAAGTCGACCCTAAAATTTTTATTGATTCTTATCCAATCAAAGGCCTTCTCGAGTACAGTTAAATCGATCCCTAAGATCTCCCTGATTCTTATCTCAGTAGAATACATCCAAGATTCTCTCAGCGTTACTGTTGAGGTTGAAGTCGCCTATGATTCTCTCAGCGTTACTGTTGAGGTTGAAGTCGCCTATGATTCTCTCAGCGTTACTTTTGAGGTTGAAGTCGCCCAAGATTCTCTCAGCGTTACTGTTGAGGTTGAAGTCGCCCAAGATTCTCTCAGTGTTACTGTTGAGGTAGCAATCGCCCAAGATTCTCTCAGCGTTACTGTTGAGGTAGTAATCGTCCAAGGTTCTCCCACCGTCCCGTTGAGGTAGTAACCATCCCTGGTTCATTCATCACCGTTTGAAGCTCCAGATTCAATTCCTGTAACCAGTCAGGGCACATCTACACAAAGAGTTTGAAGACCAGCTCCTGTAACAGGCCAGGTACTCATTTTCTTTTTCAGGTACGCAAGTTCTCGCTAAGGAATCTCTTACGCGATCAACACCCAGATGGCATCTATAAGCCCATCCACCTTCCATCACCTCTCAGCATGGCATCTATAAGCCCATCATCCTATCCATCAATCTCTAAATGGCATCTATAAGCCCATTCCTACCATCACACTACTATGTGAGCGCAAATTTCTGGGCACTCTAGTGTTCAATCATCTTCCACCTTCGGACTACGAAAGGCACGTCAGCCAATCTGCATCCTCAGGTCTAAGAAGATTAAACAGGGGTAACTGTTGTACCCCCAAAATTTGCCCTCCCATATTCTTCAAGATTTGCCAAGTCAAAGCTTCAAAATCTCCCCAAGGGTTGCACAGTTCAAGGGCCTCCTAACAGTCAAAAACTAGGGTTTTGGTTCTGACAAAAAAATTGAAGTTTCCAAGGGTCCAAACAAGTCCCACATGCCTATAAACATGGTCAAGCATCCTCATGCCAAGTTTCAAGACTTACAGCACAAAATTACACAATCAAAAACCCTAATTGCACTACAGTCAACTAAAGGGGCAAAATGGTCATTTGACAGTCAAAAGTTCAAATTTTTTGTCAACATCTTATTTTGAAGCCACAAATATCATTTGATAAATTCTTGATCATGATTTTCAAGGCATGGCTCAAAAAGTCTCAAGATGCAAAAGTTTCCATATTTGGACAGTTGAAAAAGTCAACTGTAACTTGACCAAGG
Source organism: Vicia faba (assembly GCA_948472305.1). Taxonomy (NCBI): domain Eukaryota; kingdom Viridiplantae; phylum Streptophyta; class Magnoliopsida; order Fabales; family Fabaceae; genus Vicia; species Vicia faba. The sequence continues at coordinate 1,011,374,817 of OX451738.1, forward strand.
CATAACTTCCACATGGTTTATCAGAAAAATTCCATCCAAAGCTCATTTTGAAGAGAATGACATTTCCTACAACTCCTCTTCACACTTCAAGTCAAATAAATACTCTCACAAAAAGTTATCAATTTCAACATTATAGGTCATTTTCAAAAGTCAACAAAAAGGGACTTTAAGTCAAAGACCATAACTTGAGATTGGTAAATCAAAATGACATGGGACCAAAGGCATTGGTTAGAGGACTTCAAGACCTTTCCAAAATGTCCAATAACATGATCAAAGCTTAAAAATTGAGCAAGATATGCCTTGGGGAAGTTGGGAAATTTTTGGGAATTTTGAAAAGTCAACTTTACTTCAAATGCCTCAAAATTGCTAATGGGCCACATTTTCTTCCAAGAATCATTATCCAAAGGCTATGCACGACCATTTGGCCCAAACGGGAATTATTTCATCATTTTTTATTATTTATTTGAATTTTTAATCACTATTAATTCATTTAATGAAATAAAATATGACAAAAATAGAAAACCATGTTTTTTAATCCCTTTTTGCAGCATATTCTCTCCAATAAAACCTCAAGATTCGTGCACACCCAATTTGGAAAGGTTTGGCCATGATTGGTATCAAAAGCACATGGAAAAGATTTGAAAAGATTTCATTAAAAATCAAATATTTGATTCATCAAAATATTGATTTTTTGGCTTGAATTCTTACCCTAATCCATTGGCATACATAAGCAGATCACAACCCTAGTGCAAAGAACCTTGAAGCTGCGCCTAAAAACTCATACACACTTTGCATTTTTTGTCAATTTTTTCAAAACTGATTTCACACATAGAGCGTGATTCAAAGCTGATAACCGATTCCAATAGCTTGCTGAGGTCTCCTTGAACCTAACTGAATCCTTTTCCAGCCCCTACGCATCAAGAATTGGTATATAGAAGTCCAAATTTCTCAAACTTTTCTCATATTCGTGCTTTGATTTATATGCCATATTCATACATCTTAATGATCGTTTTGTACTAATATGCACTTCTTGAAACTAATGGTGTATTTCAATTGAGTTTTCGTGCCTTATATATGAATCCACCATTGGAGCTCGCTAGGTTTTCAAAGCTGTAAAATTAGGGCTTTGCGCTTGGGGAAAAATTGGCCAACAAGACCTGGACCACTGAACTCACGACCTTCATACGAATTCATTACACATATCGCGCTCAATTTATGAGTGACGGTGGCCTAATCGCTATTTTCATGTTCTTCATTTAGTGGGGGTTTAAAACCCCCGCTATCCATCTGTTTTTTTTTTCAGGCCAAAGCAAACGAGTGGAGAAGAAGCATGCGTGGCTAGAGTTCATTGGGTTATTCAAAGTTGGCGCACGTTTTTATTGGTTCAGACCACTAACTCTTGTCTTTTCTTATAATAATTGCATTCCATTAGGCTTTTGAATAAACGCCCTGGCACAGTTGGTGGAGAAGAGCATTTGCAAGCATTGGGACCTGGGTTCGATCCCCAGGTCCCCCATATTTCTTTCTATTTTTTCTTACAACAGGATTAGGTACCTAACATGTCTTGAAGTCCACCAAACATCCAGCGTTGGTGCTTGCCACATGGCCACTGAGATCAATCCAAGAGCCAAGATATGAGTTCCATGGTGCACCTCAGTCCAGGGGTTTACACGCATCCCAGAAAAGTCAACCAGGCCTCCAATAAATGGGCCAAATTGCTGGCAGCTTACCTCCAAAATTGGGGTCAACACCCCCCATTGGTTTGCATTCTATTTTTCATTCTTTTTATTTTTTCTATTTTATTTGTTTTATTTAGTTTTATTTTAATTCTTTAAATTAATTTTTCATAACATAAAAAAATACAAAAAATCAGAAAAGACAAAAAAAACAAAAATATTTTATTTAATTGTTTTTGTAAATAAATTCAACAATTAATTTAGTTTTAATTCTAGGTTTAATTTTAATGTTTTTTTAATAAACTAAAAAATGTAGAATTAGGGTTTTAAATACTTTTATCCTTTTTTTCTTTTCTTTTACCATTATTAATAATTATTTATTTATTTTGTAAATAAATTTGCCATTAAATAATTAGGTTAAAACTAGGTTAAATTTAAACATTTTTTTAATAAATTAAAAATAGTTTAGAATTAGGGTTTTAATTTCATTTAATTTTCTTACTAAAATCCATAAATAAAAAAACACAAAAAAATAAATTCTTTCTTTTATTTAACTTAATTAATTTATTAATTGTAATTTAATTTCTTAAAAGGGTCTAACGCCCTCGCATTCGATCATAATTCTATTTCGCGCGCTTATTTTATTTCCTTTTTATAAATTTCATGTAATTGCCCCAAAGCCTTGTAATCGATAATTAGGACATTTACTTTCTGCACTTTATTTCAAATCAGGTCTTGGTTTAATTTGGCGATGTAGACTCGCGCCTTTGTAATAGCGTAAGACTTTTACCTTCTCGCGTCTTTTTAACTGTTAATAATTTGCATGAAAGAATGAATGCCAAAAAATAAAAACAAAGCGTAGATCACTAATGCATGACAAGACAAAAATATCTGAAAATGACACACAAATCACACACCACCCCTAGGGTACGCCTCATTGTTGCCTTGCCCCTCGAAAGGTGGTCGTCGAGTAGAGGATGTTTTAGTAAGTCCTCATGTCCATGAAATGGCATGAGGGTAGCTTCTAAGGTGTCTTCCTATTGCTCTGGTGACCACACTGTCCCGAACCCACGAATTGACCCGAACACCTCCAACAGTGGTGCTACCTACCTCTCAATGGTGGGATGGCACTACTTTAAGGACATTTACACAAACGAATTCCTTAGGGTAGGTAGAGAACTCGTAGATACTTGCTCTGATTTCAAAACCAATCAAAAAAATACTTTTCACACCGACACCTTTCAAAAAGCTTTCGAAAAGCAATTTTTCAAACACTCTTGAGGACTGATACAAGAGTCGAACTGAAATTTTCAAAGAAACTTTTTCAAACTCACTCACAATTGAAAAGCAAACACTTTTGAAAACACAAATGAGCAAGTATCTAAGAGCCCATGGATAACCATGGATAGAAAGGTTGCTAACACCTTCCCTTTCTATAAATCTACCTCCCGAACCGAGAAACTAATCTCATAAGGAATTTTGTTGTGCTTTTGTCCTGTCCATGTTGGAGAAAATAAAAGACGGTGGCGACTCTTGCTTCTGCGACATTTCGCGAACCAGCGTTAAACAGTCAGTTCCAGATCCACTGATCACAGAACTGGCGACTCTGCTGGGGATATCTTATAAAGTGAGGTGTACCTTAGGATAGTTCATAACTGTGTTTTCAATTGTATTGACTTGCTTGCTTTAAATTGTGGGTTGCATGGGAGTTACATAGATCCTAACCCGGATCTGGGGATACCCTGTTAGGTAGCATAAGCTGTGAGGGACCTGTCTGGCGTAGACCGACATGGGTGAAGCAGTGGGTACGTTGGTGTGGCACCTTGGTCTGTACCGATATCCCTTGTGTCACAACGAGGAGAATATGGGTCTTCCAAGGAGTCGTTAAGCACCAACAGACCTTAGAACCTTAAATGACCCAACTTGGCCATTAGAACAGTAGCAGTATACTACGCCAATTGAGGCTAAACTCTCGTGATGGTTCTGGCTGCAAGAAAAGATTGCGATGCTGGAGTTATGACCGATTGAGGGTAATCAATGATATTGGGATCCTCTAAGAACCCGGTTACTTTTGATAGGACAGGTATTAACCAACCAACTGAAAAAGGGTAATACCTAGACCTCATGCTGGCCTAAACTCTAAGGGCTTCTCTTGTGTGACTTGTGTGCCTTCGTACTTGACTACTTGCATGCTTGTTATCTGACACATAAGCTACTTGCAGGTTTTGTTTATAGTCCTTAATTGGGACTCATAACAGGGTTTACTAAGTTTCTTGCAGGTTTTGTTCATAGTCCTTAATTGGGACTCATAACAGAGTGTACTGAGTTTCTTGCAGGTTTTGTTTATAGTCCTTAAGGGGACTCATAACGGGGTTTACTTACATCACTCCATGCATACCATAACATCATACCATTGCATACATCCTAACCCATTTCAAGGATCTCAAGGGCTTGTGATGCAGGTCATGAGGAACCAACATGTCTAGCAAGGGGCAAAGAGGATTTATTTTCCTCTAAGCCAAGGTTGTCAGGGGCTATGACCCACTGGATATGGTGAGCCTTTGACCCTTGAAGAAGGACTCTCAATAACAAGAAGTTCCTTCAATCAAGCTACAAATTCAAATGCTAACAATTTTCTTACTTACCCCGCGAGATCCTTGAAAACATTGCATGCATACATACATATCATTGCATTACAGGTACCCTTTTTACAGGTCACTTACCTTCTCCGCTGTTTATTTCAGCAATGGCTTCCCAACAAGATAACCAGGATCTTCTTACTCAAGAGACTCGGTTCGGGGAAATCCTCCTGAATCTATCCAAGGGGCAGGAGGAGCTGAGAACACTTCTCATGGAGACTTTGGTCAGGAACAACACTGAGGACGAACGGCTGAAACATCTGCAAGCGGAAGTGGATGCATTGAAAGCCCAGATGCTGGGGCAGGTGACTGCCATTCAAGGTTTAGCTCAAAGACAAGAAGAGTTTGGGGTTCTCGTCAACCAACTGCTTCGGGGTAACCAACTGGGGCAAACATCTAAGGGTAAAGAGTCAGTCATCATTCAACCACCTTTGAGACAAGGAGATAAGGGGGGAGCTCTTCAAATGGCTTCGGGGTCACAAGTTCAGCATCAACCTCACCAGCTTCAGCCAGAAAAGCTCAGGAGGCAATTCACCCAGCTCAACATGTCGCTGTTTCAAGCTTTACAACGCCTGTTGAGATTGAATCTGATCATATTAAGGGCTCATCCCCGGAACCCCAACACAGCAGCTCATACCTATCATCCCAATAAAAGGTGTGCCTACCACTCTGCTAGTCCAGGACATGATACAAATGAGTGTTGGGCTCTGAAGAACAAGATCCAGGACCTGGTCGATGAAGGAGCATTGGAGTTCACACAAGACGGTCATGCTGAGTTTTTCTACCATCCCTCCAAGGCTCACCATTTGAAGTAACAAGCCCTGAAGATGAAAAGACTTTTGTTCATTAGGATTTTCAAGTTTTAATTTTCTTTTGTTCAAACATTTACTCATGATTAAACGTTGTTATTTCATTAATGCATCACATATGTCTGTTTTGAAGCAATATATTCGTATTCACTATATGCAAATTATTTTCATATTTTTTTCTGATGATCAATGCTCGATTAATAATTCTAAGCCTCTTGAGGGAGGATGACGAAAACGATACCGCTATCTTTACAGTATGCTTTTGAACAGACCCCGCTAATGAGGTACAGGCATTGTTTCAATTCCTAAACACTGGAGTTATAAGGAAGATAATCCCTCGTCAACCCCTTTGAGCCAAAGAAGTAGGAGTTTTTCTTTTCGAAATTCAAAACCCTTAATCATAACCTGGGGCAGGGTAGTCCTCTCAGTTGATCCAAGTGCATAATGAATAACACCAAAGAGGTCCTTAGAAAACAAAGAAAGACAGTGATGGTTTCGAACAATCATAAAGACAGGTCGTCATCTCTCAAAAAACTAAAGCCCAATAAGTCAAAAAACTATGAAGGAGACTTACAAAACTGGGGCATCCCGCTGACTGTAAATACAAAAAGAAACAGTTCAGGCAAAAAACAGGGATAACAAAAAAAAAAGAAAGAGGTCTTACAAAACTCTCGACAAGAAGGAATGACTGCCTATTCAGAATAAATCATCAATATCCGAATCATCACTGGAAAGTCAGAGCAAAGACTCAAACAAGGCCTAACGTATGATCAACTGAGTTTAGGTTTGGAGAACATCACGAAGAGTGGGTGGGTACAAATAAAATTTGAGCCTTTATCCTTTGTTTCTTAAACCGTGAACCAGGCCATGTTATAACCCTTAAAAAGTCCTAGCTGAAGCATGGGTTAGTTCGAAAGCATACTGTTACGAAAGGTATCCTGACTCCTTAAGGCTCGCTGTAAAATAACGAGTTGACATCACGTTTTACAAACATTCACTTGTTTTATGAAAAAGAATGCATTTTCAAAATCTTCAAGACAGACATAAGCTTTGCATTTTTGATATAACATTGTTTGCATATGACTATTTGTTTGAACAGCAGGGAAATTCGCACTATGAATACCTAGTGAACAAAAGCACTTCCAATCAAGGGGCATGGCATGATCATGGTCCGTCATCTGGGGCAGTCCAGTCAAGATTCGGAGAATCTCTCAAAGGCCAAACAGCATGGGTCAAATCTCCGCCTGAGTCACTTGGGGCACTCCAGCAACGAATCTTGCCTGATTAAACACCTTCTGGGGCATGACAAAACACTTCTAACAGGGGCAACTCCCTACATTCTGAGAACATGGATATAGTCGAAAAGATACTACGCATAATTAAAGACTCGCTAGGTTGACACACCTAGGCAAAAATTAGGGCTTCCCGGCAAACCAAAAAGGTTCGGGCAAAAATAAGGGATGAAATGAAAAAATCTGTACACCCGGCAAGTCGAAAACCTGAAAAGGCGGCTTGGGCAAAAATGGGTATCCCGGTGGACTGAAAACCCGAAAGGGCGGTCCAAGCAAAAGCTAGGGATCAAAACGTACGACTATGTCCTGCCATCTTGTCACCTGCCTACCAAAAGAAGGTTTGTTCATCAACAACTATCAGCACCCCACAGGTGCCTTCTCCCATAGAAGCAGGGGCAATAATGAGTGGTCTAAACGATCTAATTGCTATGTCCATCAAAGTATCAAGGTAGGTTCAGCTAAAGAACGTAACCAGTATATCTTAATTCCCCAGAGAGCCAGCAAGTCAGTGCACTCTCCCCCAAGCAAAGTTACAGTCAACCTTAGGGAAGTTGGGTATCCTCCAGCAGATCTCAACATTCCCCAGTAATATACATGCATTCTTAACAAGCATCCCCGGCAGTCTTGGTCTAAAGATGGTTCCCCGGCGGTATATCTAACATTCAATGGAGTCACTTCCCCAATATAGTTCAAATTTTCCCCAGGAGAGTCCAATCCAGTTTCCCCAGGAAAGTTGGGATCCATCTCCCCAAGCAGTAAGTTTATCCCCAGTAGATTCTGGAAGCTTATCCCCGTAGAGCACGAACGCGTCTCCCGGCTTTATTCAAAGGTTATTTCCATACCAGGATATAACTGGGTTATCCTCAGCCAAAAGCCACGGAAAGATCGTCCTCGATGAAGTGTTCTTATCCCCAGCGAAGTCTATTAACACTTCCAACACAACAGCGGTGTCCCCAGCGAAGTTATCATCCAACATCTCAGCAGAGTACCTCTCTCTCACAGAGTATTGCTCCCCAGCAAGATCACTAGAGTAATTTTCTCCTCGCAGAGTGTTATATTCGCCAAGTTTATTCCCCAACGGAGTTATCTTCTCCTACCGGTATTCTTGCAACTATCATCCCCAGCGGAAGCAAAGATCTATTCTTCAACATCAGCCCAGGAGTGACTTCCCGGCACCCGTCAAGGATTTACTTTCCTAGACAAAAACATACGTTCATAAACATCACATTTCCATACATTATAGCATGCATAAACGCATCATACCTTACAATCTCATTTATATTGAGAACATCATTGTTTGATCCATATCATGCATTGCATATGACTGACCTTTACCATTCAGGAAAAGATTCAGTTAAGTTCTCAGCTATATTTCAAGACCTTGTCCAGTTCAGTTAAATCGACCCCAAGATTTTCCTGTTTCTTATCCAGTCAAAGGCCTTCTCTGGTTCAGTCAGATCGACCCTAAGATCTCCCTGTTTCTTATCCAGTTGAAGATTCCAAGACCTAGTCTGGTTCAGTTAAATCGACCCTAAGATTTTCCTGTTTCTTATCCAGTCAAAGGCCTTCTCTGGTTCAGTCAGATCGACCCTAAGATCTCCTTGTTTCTTATCCAATTGAAGATTCCAAGACCTTGCTTGGTTCAGTTAAGTCGACCCTAAGATTTTTATTGATTCTTATCCAATCAAAGGCCTTCTCGAGTACAGTTAAATCGATCCCTAAGATCTCCCTGATTCTTATCTCAGTAGAAGACATCCAAGATTCTCTCAGCGTTACTGTTGAGGTTGAAGTCGCCTATGATTCTCTCAGCGTTACTGTTGAGGTTGAAGTCGCCTATGATTCTCTCAGCGTTACTGTTGAGGTTGAAGTCGCCCAAGATTCTCTCAGCGTTACTGTTGAGGTTGAAGTCGCCCAAGATTCTCTCAGCGTTACTGTTGAGGTAGCAATCGCCCAAGATTCTCTCAGCATTACTGTTGAGGTAGTAATCGTCCAAGGTTCTCCCACCGTACCGTTGAGGTAGTAACCATCCCTGGTTCATTCATCACCGTTTGAAGCTCCAGATTCAATTCCTGTAACCAGTCAGGGCACATCTACACAAAGAGTTTGAAGACCAGCTCCTGTAACAGGCCAGGTACTCATTTTCTTTTTCAGGTACGCAAGTTCTCGCTAAGGAATCTCTTACGCGATCAACACCCAGATGGCATCTATAAGCCCATCCACCTTCCATCACCTCTCAGCATGGCATCTATAAGCCCATCATCCTATCCATCAATCTCCAAATGGCATCTATAAGCCCATTCCTACCGTCACACTACTATGTGAGCGCAAATTTCTGGGCACTCTAGTGTTCAATCATCTTCTACCTTCGGACTACGAAAGGCACGTCAGCCAATCTGCATCCTCAGGTCTAAGAAGATTAAACAGGGGTAACTGTTGTACCCCCAAAATTTGCCCTCCCATATTCTTCAAGATTTGCCAAGTCAAAGCTTCAAAATCTCCCCAAGGGTTGCACAGTTCAAGGGCCTCCTAACAGTCAAAAACTAGGGTTTTGGTTCTGACAAAAAAATTGAAGTTTCCAAGGGTCCAAACAAGTCCCACATGCCTATAAACATGGTCAAGCATCCTCATGCCAAGTTTCAAGACTTACAGCACAAAATTACACAATCAAAAACCCTAATTGCACTACAGTCAACTAAAGGGGCAAAATGGTCATTTGACAGTCAAAAGTTCAAATTTTTTGTCAACATCTTATTTTGAAGCCACAAATATCATTTGATAAATTCTTGATCATGATTTTCAAGGCATGGCTCAAAAAGTCTCAAGATGCAAAAGTTTCCATATTTGGACAGTTGAAAAAGTCAACTGTAACTTGACCAAGGCATAACTTCCACATGGTTTATCAGAAAAATTCCATCCAAAGCTCATTTTGAAGAGAATGACATTTCCTACAACTCCTCTTCACACTTCAAGTCAAATAAATACTCTCACAAAAAGTTATCAATTTCAACATTATAGGTCATTTTCAAAAGTCAACAAAAAGGGACTTTAAGTCAAAGACCATAACTTGAGATTGGTAAATCAAAATGACATGGGACCAAAGGCATTGGTTAGAGGACTTCAAGACCTTTCCAAAATGTCCAATAACATGATCAAAGCTTAAAAATTGAGCAAGATATGCCTTGGGGAAGTTGGGAAATTTTTGGGAATTTTGAAAAGTCAACTTTACTTCAAATGCCTCAAAATTGCTAATGGGCCACATTTTCTTCCAAGAATCATTATCCAAAGGCTATGCACGACCATTTGGCCCAAACGGGAATTATTTCATCATTTTTTATTATTTATTTGAATTTTTAATCACTATTAATTCATTTAATGAAATAAAATATGACAAAAATAGAAAACCATGTTTTTTAATCCCTTTTTGCAGCATATTCTCTCCAATAAAACCTCAAGATTCGTGCACACCCAATTTGGAAAGGTTTGGCCATGATTGGTATCAAAAGCACATGGAAAAGATTTGAAAAGATTTCATTAAAAATCAAATATTTGATTCATCAAAATATTGATTTTTTGGCTTGAATTCTTACCCTAATCCATTGGCATACATAAGCAGATCACAACCCTAGTGCAAAGAACCTTGAAGCTGCGCCTAAAAACTCATACACACTTTGCATTTTTTGTCAATTTTTTCAAAACTGATTTCACACATAGAGCGTGATTCAAAGCTGATAACCGATTCCAATAGCTTGCTGAGGTCTCCTTGAACCTAACTGAATCCTTTTCCAGCCCCTACGCATCAAGAATTGGTATATAGAAGTCCAAATTTCTCAAACTTTTCTCATATTCGTGCTTTGATTTATATGCCATATTCATACATCTTAATGATCGTTTTGTACTAATATGCACTTCTTGAAACTAATGGTGTATTTCAATTGAGTTTTCGTGCCTTATATATGAATCCACCATTGGAGCTCGCTAGGTTTTCAAAGCTGTAAAATTAGGGCTTTGCGCTTGGGGAAAAATTGGCCAACAAGACCTGGACCACTGAACTCACGACCTTCATACGAATTCATTACACATATCGCGCTCAATTTATGAGCGACGGTGGCCTAATCGCTATTTTCATGTTCTTCATTTAGTGGGGGTTTAAAACCCCTGCTATCCATCTGTTTTTTTTTTCAGGCCAAAGCAAACGAGTGGAGAAGAAGCATGCGTGGCTAGAGTTCATTGGGTTATTCAAAGTTGGCGCGCGTTTTTATTGGTTCAGACCACTAACTCTTGTCTTTTCTTATAATAATTGCATTCCATTAGGCTTTTGAATAAACGCCCTGGCACAGTTGGTGGAGAAGAGCATTTGCAAGCATTGGGACCTGGGTTCGATCCCCAGGTCCCCCATATTTCTTTCTATTTTTTCTTACAACAGGATTAGGTACCTAACATGTCTTGAAGTCCACCAAACATCCAGCGTTGGTGCTTGCCACATGGCCACTGAGATCAATCCAAGAGCCAAGATATGAGTTCCATGGTGCACCTCAGTCCAGGGGTTTACACGCATCCCAGAAAAGTCAACCAGGCCTCCAATAAATGGGCCAAATTGCTGGCAGCTTACCTCCAAAATTGGGGTCAACACCCCCCATTGGTTTGCATTCTATTTTTCATTCTTTTTATTTTTTCTATTTTATTTGTTTTATTTAGTTTTATTTTAATTCATTAAATTAATTTTTCATAACATAAAAAAATACAAAAAATCAGAAAAGACAAAAAAAAACAAAAATATTTTATTTAATAGTTTTTGTAAATAAATTCAACAATTAATTTAGTTTTAATTCTAGGTTTAATTTTAATGTTTTTTTAATAAACTAAAAAATGTAGAATTAGGGTTTTAAATACTTTTATCCTTTTTTTCTTTTCTTTTACCATTATTAATAATTATTTATTTATTTTGTAAATAAATTTGCCATTAAATAATTAGGTTAAAACTAGGTTAAATTTAAACTTTTTTTAATAAATTAAAAATAGTTTAGAATTAGGGTTTTAATTTCATTTAATTTTCTTACTAAAATCCATAAATACAAAAACACAAAAAAATAAATTCTTTCTTTTATTTAACTTAATTAATTTATTAATTGTAATTTAATTTCTTAAAAGGGTCCAACGCCCTCGCATTCGATCATAATTCTATTTCGCGCGCTTATTTTATTTCCTTTTTATAAATTTCATGTAATTGCCCCAAAGCCTTGTAATCGATAATTAGGACATTTACTTTCCGTACTTTATTTCAAATCGGGTCTTGGTTTAATTTGGCGATGTAGACCCGCGCCTTTGTAATAGCGTAGGACTTTTACCTTCTCGCGTCTTTTTAACTGTTAATAATTTGCATGAAAGAATGAATGCCAAAAAATAAAAACAAAGCGTAGATCACTAATGCATGACAAGACAAAAATATCTGAAAACGACACACAAATCACACACCACCCCTAGGGTACGCCTCATTGTTGCCTTGCCCCTCGAAAGGTGGTCGTCGAGTAGAGAATGTTTTAGTAAGTCCTCATGTCCATGAACATGGCATGAGGGTAGCTTCTAAGGTGTCTTCCTATTGCTCTAGTGACCACACTGTCCCGAACCCTCGAATTGACCCGAACACCTCCAACAGTGGTGCTACCTACCTCTCAATGGTGGGATGGCACTACTTTAAGGACATTTACACAGACGAATTCCTTAGGGTAGGTAGAGAACTTGTAGATACTTGCTCTGATTTCAAAACCAATCAAAAAAATACTTTTCACACCGACACCTTTCAAAAAGCTTTCGAAAAGCAATTTTTCAAACACTCTTGAGGACTTATACAAGAGTCGAACTGAAATTTTTAAAGAAACTTTTTCAAACTCACTCACAATTGAAAAGAAAACACTTTTGAAAACACAAATGAGCAAGTATCTAAGAGCCCATGGATAACCATGGATAGAAAGGGTGCTAACACCTTCCCTTTCTATAAATCTACCTCCCGAACCGAGAAACTAATCTCATAAGGAATTTTGTTGTGCTTTTGTCCTGTCCATGTTGGAGAAAATAAAAGACGGTGGCGACTCTTGCTTCTGCGACATTTCGCGAACCAGCGTTAAACAGTCAGTTCCAGATCCACCGATCATAGGTGGCTATACATCCATTCACTTATATCAAACCATAAATATATATTACAAATCAAGTCCATGGCCTGAACTTCATCTTCAACCTCACACCCAGCCAGAGTACCTGTAACTTCTTCATCTCTTAACAAAAATGGAAAGTACAAACATGAAAGTTGTGGTATTTCTTCCCACGAATCCAACTATATAAATAACTAAAGCTAAAAGTCAAAGATGAGTGAGAATTTTTTTGGCCCTAAACTGAAACATATTTTTTTCAGAAACTTCAACTCGAAAATTCTCTAAGCTCAGGCCATATAAATGCAAACTATGGATATGTACAGTTTCGTGGAAATAATATCTACATTTTATCTTTGAAAATGGAAGCCTAACAATGCCTATATGAATAGCTCAAAATTCAGAAAACTCACCTTGCAAGAGGGTATAGTGTTTTGAGTTTGAGCAGCTTTCGATGAGTCCTAGTGATTGGGTTAGCTTCCTCAAGTTCCCAGGAAGCTAATATGACGTTTGGCTTGAGCTGAAAGTGGCTGAGGAGTTCTGGAGAAGTCCACTTGTAGACCCCTATTTTTGAAAATGGAACTTGATGATGGAGGTGTTACAGTTAAGCAAAAGGACTTTGGATGGTTTGTATTTGATGTTTAGAAGCTTTAGGAACCAAAAGGCTTGGAAACGCACGAGGGAGATGTGAGTTTCAAGTTTTTGGTCAGATTATGCAACAATGGGGTTTTTGTGTGTGATTCTGAGTTCTAGGGAGTTTGAGGGCTTAAGCATGCGTGTGTTTTCTTGAAAATGACTTGTGAATAAGTAAGGAAAAGGTTGTGAGGCTTTAGAGGGTCGGAATCACACCAGTACAAGTTATGGGATTTTGCTTGTTTTTGAAGCAAGCTTGAAACATCTTGTTTCAATGTGAAGTACCAAGCTTGTAGAGTGGATGTAACCTTTAAACATGCTTATTCTGACTGTGTAGGGAAAGCTTGTGCAAAAAGGACAAGTTCAATGCTCAAGATAAAACTGATTTTGTGGTTAAAGCAACTTTATTAGAATGGAATGGTTACTTTCTTCCTAAAATGGAAATAAGCATGGGCAATGCATTAAATGCTTGAGTTGAAGCCTCTAACAGTTGTGAAAACATTTAATTATGGAGTGCCAAGCAAGTTTTAGGCCTGAAAAGAAAAGATTGTGCAGCCTAGCATGGATTTGAATTCTTGTTCATCACAAAATTCTACCTTGCAAAACAACTCGAAACCCTAACTTCTGACCTTCGATTCTCCTTGCTCACAAATGATCTCAAGGATTTCTTGGACTTTTTAGAAATCCTGTAATGTTCTCTACAACCCCTCTTTGAATCACTTTTTCAAAATCCAAATGGAACTATGTGAAAATTGGCTCAGAAGTTAGGTCAAAATCCTGACCAAAATGCTCAAAATTTCACTAAGTGTTTTAGTTTCATGACCATGATTTCATGGATTAATAACTTGAGATCCAAGCATTTTTAAGATGAGTTGTGTAAATAAATGTTTTAGATCTCATTGAGATCTATAACTTTCATGTTGAAAGTTTCTTTTGAATCATCTTGCATCATGGTGAAAAATTGGCTCAAAGTTGTGAAAAAATTTGAAGTTTTCAACACTTTAAGAAAAAATTTCTAAGTTTGGAAACGTTGACTTTTCAAAATGAAATCTTGAATTTTTGATTCATTGATGAACAAGTTTCATATTTTGACATGTTTTGATGAATTGTGATCTTTGACACTTGATTTTGACCAAAAAGTCAAAGTTTGACTTTTCAGTGTACAATTGACTTTTGATTAGTTGACTGAAAATCAACTATCAATCAATTAATCTTGAGGGAAGTTTTGAGTCATACTGTGATCGGTGGATCTGGAACTGACTGTTTAACGCTGGTTCGCGAAATGTCGCGGAAGCAAGAGTCGCCACCGTCTTTTATTTTCTCCAATATGGAAAGGACAAAAGCACAGAAAAATTCCTTATTGAGATTAGTTCTCGGTTCCGGAGGTAGATTTATAGAAAGGGAAGGTGTTAGCACCCTTTCTATCCATGGTTACCCATGGGCTCTTAGATACTTGCTCATTTGTGTTTTCAAAATGTTTGTTTGCTTTTCAAGGTGAGTGAGTTTGAAAAAGTTTCTTTGAAAGTTTCAGATCGACTCTTGTATCAGTCCTCAAGAGTGTTTGAAAAAATTGTTTTTTGAAAGCTTTTTGCAAAGTGTCGGTGTGAAAAGAAGTTTTTGTTTTGTTTTAAATTAGAGCAAGTATCTACGAGTCATCTACCTACCCTAAGGAATTAGTCTGTGTAAATTCCCTTAAGGTAGTGCCATCCCACCATTGAGAGGTAGGTAGCACCACCGTTGGAGGTGTTCGGGTCAATTCGAGGATTAGGGACAGTGTGGTCACCAGAGCAATAGGAAGACGCCTTAGAAGCTACCCCCATGCCATGTTCATGGACATGAGGACTTACTAAAACATCTTCTACTCGACGACCACGTTTCGAGGGGCAAGGCAACAGTGAGGCGTACCCTAGGAGTGGTGTGTGAATTGTGTGTCATTTTCAGTTTATTTTTGTCTTGATCATGCATTGAGTGTTCTACGCTTTGATTTTATTTGAGCATACATTCTTTCATGTGATTATTAACAGTTAAAGGTGCGGGAATTTAAAGTGCGGGAAAATAAAGGTCCTACGCTATTACAAGGGCGCGGGTCTACATCGCCAAATTAAACCAAGACCCGATTTGAAACAAAATGCGAAAAGTAAATACCCTAATTATCTATTACAAGGCTTCGGGGCAATTACATAAAAAAAAAAGAAAAATAAAATCAAACGTGCGAAAAGAAATTAGAATCGAGTGCGAGGGCGTTGGACCCTTTAAGGAATCGAATTGAAATTATTAAATTTAATCAAATTAAATAAAGAAAAGAACTTTTTTTTGAGGTTTTTGTATTTATGAAATTTAATGAGAAATTTAATTATTATAGGAAACCCTAATTCTAATTTGTTTTTAATTAATTAAAGAAAAATGTTTAAGTTTGACCTAATTTAACCTAATTATTTAAATGTCATATTTATTCACAAATTAATTAAGAATTAATAATAATGATGATGAGGAAATTTAATTATTGGAAAAAAAAGGTAAAATGCTACAAAACCTAATTTTATATTTTTTAGTTATTAAGAAAACAAATTAAAATTTAAGCCTTAAATTAAAAACTAAATTGATTATCAAATTTATTTACAAAAATTAATAGAAATTAACATTAATAAAAACATATTTTTTGTTTTATGATTTTTTCTGTTTTTTGTGTTATAAAATTTATTTTATGAATTGAAAGAAAATAATTAAATCAAAACAAATAAATAAAAAAAGAGAAAAAGAGTGAGAGAAAGAGATACAAACATGGGGGGTGTTGACCCAATTTGGAGGCTTAGGGAAGCAATTAGGCCCACTGAAATCTGGCCTTCTTTGACTTTTCAGACTTGTGTATGGAGCTGTTGACCAATGCGTATGGTGATCTGCACATCTTAGCCGTTGGATGGAGTCTATGGGCGCGTGGCAAGCCAGAGGGTGAAGCTGTATGGTACTCCCCTGGGTGTGATGATCACCTGAACATGTAAATATAAAAAACATAGAGAAATATGGGGGACCTGGGATTCGAACCCAGGTCCCATTGCTTGCAACCACTCCTTTCCACCAACTGAGCCAGCGCGTTAGTTTTGATATATAATAGATAATGAATATTATAATGAGAAAATGGAAGCTAATGGTATAAAACAATAAAAACGCGCCAGATTTCAAATTGTCCAACCACATAGTGACACGCCAGGCTTCTTCTTCGTTCTACCTGAAAATAACAAACAAGTAGCGGGGGTTTTAAACCCCCACTAAACAGCATAGCGAATAATAGCGATTAGGCCATAGTGAAAAATAAATTGGGCGCGATGTGATGATTGTGTTCGTATGTAGGTCACGAGTCCAATGGTGTTGGTCTTATGGTCTAATTTTTCCCCAGGAAAGAAACCCCAATTTCAAACCTTTGAAACCCTAGGCAGCTTCCATGGTAGATTCGTGTATAGGTGTTGGCTCCTAAATTCGACACCTTTGTTTTGATTGATGTCAGCCATTAAAGCTGAAAGGTGCTTTCGACTGGCTAAGTCTGTCGAAGTAACCGTCGAAAGATGATAAAAGTACTTAGAAGGTTTCTTCCAAGGAAGAAGGCTGATTGCCTTCAACGTCGAAGGAGCTTCTCGTCGAAGATGTCTCTTGACGAACGTGTTCGATGGTCCAGAGTGGAGCAGTTTGAAATTCAAGCTTTTTGGAGGGAAAACGGTTTCCAGCAGTTACTACGTGCAAACGTGCAAGGATCTGGAGCGTCAAGCATGGAGAACGTGCCAAGTGGATTGATCTCGAAGCAGTGTAACTGCCCGACGGTTACTTGGAATGTTTTAGTATAAATAGGAGTAGACATGTAGTTTCTCGCGTGTGTTCACAATTCTATACATAGTCACTCATTTAGATTCGAGTACCCAGCGTGTGAGAAAGAATTGTTGAGAAATGTATGTGTGAAACACCAATTTTATCAATTAAAGTCATTTACTTTTCCAGAATTTTACTTGCTTTTCTCTTTACATTTCCTGTCGAACCTTTACCTTAAAGCCTTGTTTATTTTACCAAGCCTTTCCTTTATGCAATTTACTTGAAACCTTTTTATTTAAAGCCTTATCCAACTTAATCAAACTTCAAAATCAACCTATGTCCATAGGATCAATCTGATCGATCCTGCGAGTAACCAAATAAGTAACCATTTGGAGGATCAGCGGTTGTTTACCAAAACCCAAGGTAAACAAATTGGCACACCCGGTGGGACTGTGTGTTGATTGTTGAAAATAATCTCATCTTTTCGAGTTGTATGTTATTGAGGAGTGGTAGGATATACACTAACGATAACAATACTGCCAGAAGAAGGGAAGAGATGGCGAATCCGCCAAACAATTACGAAATCCCACAAACGAGTGTGGGAGCAACGGTTAGTACGACCGTAAGTGAAGCGACGAATGTTGGTTCGACACCAGCAGTATCAGTCACAACCACGGGGCCAACGACTTCGTTAACAGGCCCCAGAATACCTTTGGGAACTCCCCCACCAAGGGGAAATTTAGGCACAAGGCCTGTGGTTCCCCCAGGATTTATTCCATTCTATGGTATGCCAACTTCTGAAGTGGCAAGCCTGACGAATGCTGCGTCCACTTTTTCAGACCCTTTCGTGAGTGCCTCTTCGCCACTCCAAGGCTCTGGAGTAGGCATGGCGAATAGAAATAGGACTCAACTCTTAGGAGGAACGTCCCAAGTAGCCCATGGCCTTACAAATGCCTCGACAGCAGTCTTGAGGCAACAGATGGACGAAAGCAACCATGATATGGTGCAAATGTTGGCACAAACTTTGAGTACAGTGCTAAACCCTCTAATACAAAATACTACTCAATCGAATCAGCAAGTTACAGCGCAAATGACGCGTTTGGCTGATTTCTTTGGAGTACCCCCACCTATTCGACAGCCCCAAAGGGCGCAAATAAGGGGAAATCAGGGGATATTTGTAGAGGAAGAAACCACCATTAACCAGGCTCAACAGCCTGTCGAAGAAAACCTTAGGGCACGATTGGAACAACCTGTCGAGGAACCTAGGGTAATAACCCCAGAGGTAAGGTTAGTTAACAGAAACCAAAATGCTGACGAAGTGGTTCAGCATATCCAATACCAAAACACGGGTTTGGAAAATAATCTGGCAACCATGATCGAAAGGATCATGACTCAGAATGGGATGAACATGGGCTTTAGAAGGCCCAACTTTACATCTCCATTGTCAGAATATGTGTTACAAACTGACTTACCTCCTAGAAGCAAAGTCCCCAAATTTACTAAGTTCTCTGGGGACACGACAGAATCTACTGTCGAGCATGTGGCGAGATACTTGATCGAAGCAGGAGACATTTCGAATAACGAAAACCTAAGGATCAAGTACTTCCCAAGTTCTTTAACCAAGAACGCTTTTACTTGGTTTACAACTCTCCCCCCCCAATTCGATCCATCATTGGACCCAGTTGGAAAGATTGTTCCATGAACAATTCTATATGGGGCAAACCAAGATAAGCCTGAAAGAACTGGCCAGTGTGAAGAGACGTTTCACTGAACCTATAGACGAATATCTGAATAGGTTTAGGTTGCTCAAGGCGAGATGTTTTACACAAGTGCCAGAACATGAGTTGGTCGAAATAGCCGCAGGCGGTTTAGATTATTCCATTAGGAAGAAGCTAGACACCCAGTACCTAAGAGACATGGCCCAACTGGCCGATAGAGTTCGACAGGTCGAACGCCTCAAAGCTGAAAAAGCTAAGGCAACGAAAACTCACAAGAGAGAAAGGATAGCGTACGTTGAGATGGATGACGAAGATCTAGAATCCTTCGACGATACTTTAACTGTCGAAGAAGGAGAAGTCGACTTAGCAGAACTAAAACAAGGGCCACCATACTCTTGTAAACAGTTAGTCCCCTCAAATGGGAAAAATCCCATTGGTCCAGACAGGACCAACGATAGGTTCCCAAAAAAGACTTATAGTTTTGACATCACAAAATGTGATGAAATATTCGACTTGCTAGTTAAAGATGGCCAAATGATAGTACCCCCTGGGGTAAAAGTGCCTCCTCTTGATCAAAGAAAGAAGAGAGGTTTTTGCAAATATCATAATTTTCTGGGCCATAAAACTTCTCAATGTTTTCTTTTCAGGAATCTTGTGCAAGACGCTATTGAGGAAGGGAGATTAAAGTTTGCTGATAAATCCCCCATGGCTGTCGACTCCAATCCACTGAAGGCTGAAGCCCACTATGCTGAACCCTCTGAGGTGAACATGATAGAGGCAACCAGGATCCAGTCGAAGAAGCCAGGAATTACCATGGTCGAAGTCTCAAAGGACCACATCAACATGCCAATCTTTGGCAGTTTTTCTGGAAATTTATCCAGGAAGACAATTGAAGCTGTCCAGAAAGCGGTCGAGAACCCGAAGTCGGAGACTGCTGAAGCACAAAAAACTGGACCAAAGCCCAGTTCCCACTTGGCCACTGTTCAAGGCCAGACGGAGAATCTGGAGACACAAATGAAGCAGTTAACTCTTGCTAGCAAAGATACAATGAATATCAACATGGTTGAACTTTCTGACCCAAAAGCATCAGAAGAAGCCATAAGGCAAGAGCAGGCTAATAAGACGGCTTTCCCACGGGAAAACGAAAACTTGGCAGATTTTTTACAAAGATGCCAGAAAAAGAAATCAGAGGTGATGCTGTGTCCAAGATGCAGTTCGATCTTTGATAAAAAAGCTGCTGAGCACATACAAGGCGTGAGAGCAGCGAATAAGAGAAGGGAGAATGCTGACCTTCGACATGATCCCAGAAGGGGTTCTAATCAAGACAAGAGGCCATTGACTTTTAGGCCTCCAACAAATGTACCAGTAGACACTTGGTACAAAACCTCTGGCCGGAAAAGGCCAAGTGAAGAGAAATGGCATTCTTTCGATGTGCCAAGAGGTTCCTCTTTGACTCAAAAGAAAGAGCCTCAAGTTGTTGCACCTAAGGTTGCTCAAGTGTCCAGCAACTACAAGGGTAAAAATCCTATGTCTCGATCCCAATGGAGGAGATATCAAAGGAGACGAAAAGCTGAAAGGGAGGCTGCCAACGAACCTAAGGCAGAAACTAGTTCGAATGTTCCTCAAAGGAAACAAAGGAAGCCTCTAGAGAGAGAGCCAGTTACCAACAGGCTAGTTTGGCCTAACCAGAGCGAAGTCGAAGACGAAGAAGATGCTGAGTCCGACGATACTTTGGATATAATGGTGAATATTGTTTCAGTGCTGCCCAGGGAATTCAATCGACAGGTAGAAGTCGAAGCAAGTGACTGGGAAGTGGAACAAGAAATGGCCAAACATAGGCCAGTGTGCTACTTTGTCATGGACAATGGCACTACTGAGGAACAAAATGGCTTCTTCGAGCCACCTACAGAGGCGATGAAGAATCACCTCAAGCCTTTGTTCATAAGGGCTAAGCTCGAAGAGACCACTGTGAATAAAATATTGGTCGACTGTGGGGCAACCATTAATATTATCCCTCATTCTATGCTAAGGAAGATTGGCAAAAGGGATGAGGAAATCAAACCTCACAATATGGTCCTGTCGAACTATGAGGGCGGCATTGGGACCACCATGGGAGTGATCCAGCTAGATATCAAAGTGGGGTCTATCCTTCGACCAACGATGTTCATGGTCATATCGGCCAAACCTAACTACAACCTTTTGTTAGGCTGTGAGTGGATTCATGGTGTTGGCGCTGTGCCTTCATCGATGCATCAAAGGCTGCTTCTATGGCGTCCAGATGGGATGGTCGAAAACATAGAGGCAGATCAAAGCTACTACCTTGGCGAAGTGAATCACTTGGGTGTGGCAGATTTCGACAAAAACTTGGCTCACATAGGGCCATGTCCAACACCTGACTTCGACATGGCGCCAGCGCCAAACACCTTTTGTTCCCTATACCTGCATCCTGAGCATGGTTTCCAATGGGACAGAGAAGACTTGTCCCACATAGACTTCAGTGGGTTAACTGATATCCAACCAACTGGTTGGGGAAGTGAATTCAGTGATAATGACTGAGTCACAGTCTTTGAAGCGAATTTCGGCTTATGTAGCCGAAACCAAGATGATAACGGCTCTCGAAGCCGAAGTAAAGTACATGGCCACACAGGCCAATGATCAACAAATATCTGCTGTTGGCCCAGGAAAGGATTTTGATCCAAAACCTCCTGATATCATGCCAGAAGAAATGCAGGAACAGAGGCTCGACGCCATCTATGACGATGAGCCTTTGGGCTTCGAAAAGGACCCCTTGGCGAACAACATTAAGATGTTAGCACAAGACCCTTTAGAAGAAATCAACTTAGGCGAAGGATCAGAGAAAAGGCCAACTTACATCAGCGCCAAAATCGATCCAGAACTTAGGTTGGAAGTAATCCAATTGCTGAAAGAGTTTAAAGACTGTTTTGCATGGGATTATGACGAAATGCCTGGTCTCGACAGAGGATTGGTAGAACTTCAGTTGCCAATCAAACCTGGGAAGAAGCCAATCAAGCAAAATCCAAGACGCTTCGCTCCTGAGATACTGTCGAAGATCAAAACGGAGGTCGAAAGACTTCTGAAATGCAAATTCATCCGTGTTACAAGGTATGTCGAATGGATTGCAAATATTGTGCCAGTAATTAAGAAGAATGGTACGTTAAGGGTGTGCATAGATTTCAGAGACTTGAATGCTGCCACCCCCAAAGATGAATATCCTATGCCTGTGGCGGAAATGCTAGTCGATTCTGCCGCTGGCTATGAATACCTGAGTATGCTCGATGGTTATTCAGGATATAATCAAATATTCATTGCTGAAGAGGATGTGTCGAAAACAGCTTTTCGATGCCCTGGGGCCTTAGGCACTTACGAATGGGTAGTGATGCCTTTTGGCCTAAAAAACGCTGGGGCAACGTACCAGCGAGCAATGAATACTATCTTCCATGATTTTATTAACACTTTTATGCAAGTTTATATTGACGATATTGTTATAAAATCTGTTTCCAGGAAGAACCATATTGACCACCTTCGACAATCATTCGAAAGAATGAGAGAACATGGTCTGAAGATGAACCCTTTGAAGTGTGCGTTCTGTGTGAAAGCTGGAGATTTCTTGGGCTTCGTTGTCCACAAGAAAGGAATCGAAATCAATCAGAACAAGACGAAGGCAATTCTGGAAGCGAAAGCGCCGTCGAATAAGAAGGAATTGCAATCTCTCTTAGGCAAGATAAACTTCTTAAGGAGGTTTATATCTAATCTAAGTGGGAAAGCTCAGGCCTTTTCACCCTTACTTCGACTGAATAAAGAGGGGTTCGAATGGGGGCAAGAGCAACAAGAAGCCTTCGACAAAATCAAAGGGTACCTCACTAAGCCACCTATTTTGGTGCCTCCTTGTAGCAATAGGAGTATGAGATTGTACATAGCTGCATCTGACAAAACTCTGGGAAGTATGTTAGCCCAAGAGGATGAGAATGGAGTCGAAAGACCCATTTATTATCTCAGTCGAGTTTTGAATGATGCAGAAACTAGATATAGCGAAGTTGAAAAATTGTGTCTATGTCTGTATTTCTCTTGTACAAAACTCAAGCAATATATAAAACCAGTTGATGTTTATGTTTCGTCTCATTTTGATGTTTTCAAATATATGTTGTCGAAACCTATCTTGCATAGTCGAATTGGCAAGTGGGCATTAGCATTAACTGAATACTCCTTGACCTTTATGCCTCTTAAGGCAGTAAAAGGACAAGTGGTTGCAGATTTCATAGTCGACCACTCAATTCAAGTCGAGGATATTAATTATGTGGAGATAAAACCTTGGAAATTCTACTTCGATGGTTCCAGCCATAAAGATGGAACAGGGGTAGGAGTCTTGATTATTTCTCCAGATAAAATTCCAACAACATTCAAGTACAAAATAGCAGGTTCTTGTTCGAACAATGAGGCTGAGTATGAAGCTCTAATTACTGGCCTTGAGATATTGTTGGAATTGGGGGCAACTCGAGTCGAAATAATGGGAGACTCAGAGTTAGTCATTAAGCAAGTCACAAAGGAATATAAATGCATAAGAGAAAATCTCATTATGTACTTTGTGATAGCAAATCGTTTGTTGAAAAAATTTGGATATTCGACACATACCCAGAGTCGAAAATCAAATAGCCAATGACTTGGCACAAATTGCATCTGGGTATAAGATTTCAAAAACGAGACTACAAAGAGCAATCGAAGTTCGAGAAAAGATAAAAGCAACTTGTCTATCACCAACAGACTTGGAATCGACGAGACTAGGTTATGCTGATCACAGTAACTTCGAGATTTCGTTCATTGATAATTTGTCAGAGCAAGATTGGAGGAAACCCATTGTGGACTATCTTCAAAATCCAGGAGCTTCGACAGAACGAAAAACAAAATACAGGGCGTTAAGTTTTGTACTCATGGGTAATGAGTTATTCAAGAAGACGCCTGAAGGGGTGTTGCTAAAGTGTTTAAGTGAAACTGAAGCATACATAGCCCTTTCGACGACGCATGCTGGGGCATGTGGGGCTCACCAAGCAGGCCATAAGATGAAATGGTTGTTGTTTCGACAAGGACTATATTGGCCCACTATGCTGAAAGATTGTGTTGAGTTCGCCAAAGGTTGCCAAGAGTGTCAAGTTCATACAGGCATCCAACATGTACCAGCAAGCGAACTTCACTCGATAGTGAAGCCTTGGCCCTTTAGAGGATGGGCGTTGGATCTTATTGGAGAGATTCGACCAGCATCATCAAAGAGTCAGAAATACATATTGGTGGGCATTGATTATTTTACTAAGTGGATCGAAGCTGTCCCTTTAGTCAATGTAGACCAAGAAAATGTCATTGAATTTATTCAAAAGAACATTATATTTAGGTATGGAATCCCTGAGACAATAACAACTGATCAAGGGTCAGTTTTCACTGGTCGAAAGATGCAGGAATTTGCTCAGGAAACAGGTTTCAAACTCCTAACATCCACGCCTTATTATGCACAGGCGAATGGTCAAGTCGAAGCAGCTAACAAAGTGGTGATTGGCTTGATAAAGAAACATGTTGGGAAGAAACCAAAGAATTGGCATAAGACGTTAGACCAGATTTTATGGGCTTGTCGAACGTCCCCAAAAGAAGCCACTGGTACAACACCATATAGGCTAACTTTTGGCCATGATGCAATGTTGCCAGCAGAAATTTGTCTTCAATCTGCTAGGGTTCAGAGGCATTATGATATTCCTTCTGAAGTTTATTGGAACATGATGTTAGATGAACTGGTGGATTTAGACGAAGAGAGATTACACGCTCTCGACTTACTCAGGCTTCAGAAGAAAAGAGTAGAAGACTCTTATAATAAAAAGGTAAAACCTAAGGTATTTTTGCCTGAAGAACTAGTTTGGAAGGTAATTCTTCCCATGGATCGAAGAGATCGAAGCATGGGGAAATGGTCACCCAAATGGGAAGGACCCTTCAGAGTTATCCAAACTTTTTCTGGTGGAGCCTATGAAGTCGAAGAGTTAGGTGGAGATAAAAGGCTCTTGAGAGTAAATGGTAAATATTTGAAAAAATACAAACCTATACTTCAAGAGATAAAAATAAAATAATAAAAGAACAAACTAAATTAACCATAAAAATGCCAAAATGGAAATTTTTATTAATTTCACCCAAGATGGCAATTGTTGTCGAATAATGATTACAGAGTATGGTTACAAAAGAGAATCAATCAAAGGGTAAGAGAGTTCCTGAGTCGAAGATACTTGGCATGCTGCAGCTCCAACCTCTTCTTGCACCAGGAGTTTTCTTGCACTAGTTTGGCAATTTGAGCGTCGAGGCTTTGGGCCTTCTCAGCGAATTCCAGGCCTTGTTTGATCTCAGTCTGGCTCTCAGTGTCTGAGATGGTCGAAAGAATTTCCTCCTTGAGTACAGTGTTGGCGTTTATCTTCGCCTCTATTTCTGCAATTTGTGCCCGGAAGGAAACATTCTCTCGCTCAATGGCATCGACTCTTTCCTGTGCAGACGCTTTCTGTTTTGACAACTCAGCAATTCGAGAAGTCGAATCTGAGACAGCAGTCCACACAGAGGAGCTTCTGCCATACAACACCTCAAGCTGACTGTTAAACCCTCGTTGGCGCCTGTAATCTGCTGAAACCTGATCAATCATAGAGTGTAACTCCATGATCAAGTCTGAGATTTCTGGGGCTACAGCTTCAAAGTCGACAACATTCAAGACCTCTTTTAAGCATGATGGAGCAGTGGGGTCCCCCTCTAAAGTCTTCATCAAGTCCCTCTTGAAGAACTGGGCCTTAACCTTCGCCAATGCATCATCAAGAGGAGAAGTTTCAGTAGACTTCCCCGACAGGGTAGGAATTTCCTGACTAGTGTCAGATGAACTCTTACTCTCGATGATTGCATTGAGGTAGCTGACAGGGTCGGTTTGTTTCAAGATTTCCAAGTCCTCTTTTGACCTGTGCTTCGAGGAGGTAACCCTTGCCACAGTATTATCTTGGGCTTGAGGCTGTTGAATGCTAAGTGTCTCGACTGGTTGCTCTTCGACTCGGACTGAGGCGGTACCAGCGTCGACTTGTGGTTCTTCGTTAGCATCACCCTGGGGTCCTTCGCCAGCGTCATTTTGTGGCTCTTCGCTAGCGTCACCCTGGTGTCCTTCGCCAGTACCACCTTGGTGCTCTTCGTCAACAGCATCTTGATTCTCTTCGCCATTGCCTTGGTCCCTTTCTTCTTGATTCTCTTCTGACAAATCCACCACTTGAACCGTTTCTGGCTGTTGTTCCTCCACCATAGGTTCCTCTGTTGTTTTCTCCACTGTTTCAGCATTGGCCTCATTCTCAGTATGGGCTTCGTCATTGCCCAATTCTTTTTCCTGAGGCCTGCTAAGTTCAGCAGATTCCAGCGTTTCTGAAGTCCTTGGTGGAGAACTTTCAGTAGTGTCCTGAAAAAGAGAAAGAAGACAAATCTTCAGATGTCGAAAGAGACACAATCAAATACGGGTATCTATGCCTAAACTATAAAAAAAGGCTAAGGGATTACCTGTGGATTAACTTCAGCCCCAGGGCTGGAATTGTCACTCTCGACATGTTTGTTAAGAAGAACTATCAGTTCCTCCTCAGTTGGCTCCTCGATGATCACTGGAGGTGGCCTAGGCTTTCTCACAGCAACTTTTATTCTGACGGTTCGACCTTCAGGAGCAGGAGCAGGAACAGAATCATCCTTCGTCAACTTTCGCCTCTTCAAGGGGGCAGGAGGGGAGTCACTTTGGTCATCACTTCCAGACTCAACCACCAGTGCTGCCCGTTTCTTGGGCGAAGGGGCCTAGAAAACCAACAGGAATTCGATTGAATAATTGCATCGAAAATCAAAAATCGAAAGCCAGAAGAAAAACGAAGAAAATCTGGTTACCGATACAGGAGGCTTCCTCGAAGAGCCTTCCCCCTGTTGGTTGCTTATGGTCTTCGTCGGCGCTGTAGTCTTCGCCGGCGGTGGAGGTTTTGCTGAAGGGCCTCCTCCTTGTTGGCCTTCTGTAGCCTTCTTGGCTAGAGGTTTTCGAACAACTGAAAGCAAAAGAAAAAGTTAACAGGCTAGTAGTCGAAGAGAAAGACAAAAAGTAATGTGAGAGCATGAACTTACATTTCTTTACTTTGTCCAACACAAGGACAAAAGACTTCTGCAACTCAGCCATGAAGTCCTTCTCGTCGAAGAAGTACTCAGCATAATAGCTTCTCCACCACTCCTCGAAGGATGGTGAGCAAAGGAAATTAAGCTGGTAGTCAAACAGCGAGAGGATTGTTCGACCAGCATATCTTCCGATATGCTTGATGGCGGCTTCTTCTGTATAATCGTTGCAGAAGTACAACATTGATTTCTCTCTTTGAAAAATCGGAGAAGGTAGGGTTTGGATAATACCAAACTGGCGAGATACCAGATTTGGTTGGTAGGCAAGCAGACTCAAATGAGTCTTAGAACTCTTAAATCGAAGAGGCATGATCCTCGGTGTAAGGAACGCCTCCCAAAGTATTGTATGCTCATCGACATTGGGAGCACTCGACTCCTTTGGATGTGGCCTCGTGAACCATGCTGGGCCTACTCGTCGTTGAGCAAATGGAGCCATAGTTGAAACAAATTCCTTCCTTCGAGCGAACATTAAAACGAAGTTGGTGAAGGTTTGTTGAAACTCCAGCCCATCTTCCACAGGTGTCAGCAGAGCCAGCCTGATGCCTTCGACGCGCCTGTTTGCTATTGCTGGCGCCTGTTCATTTATCTGAACCTTCTTGGGCAAGAAAGATTCGAAAGTGGCGTTGAGCCACAGTTGAAGTAGCCAAAAAGGCCCAGCGAGTAGCAAACTGGCCCTGTCCTCGACATGTTTCAGAAGAGTGGCCCCATTGCTGATCGAGTCATAGAGGCTAGCCAGAATTAGTTCTGCCAAACAGATGTTTTGGCGGTGATGCAGTTGGGTAGCAAGAGTGACCATCTTTTTGGTCACTTGTAGAGACTTCGAGCAAAACACAAAGCGAGTTAGCCATAAGGCTAGAAACGCTATGTGTTCGACATCCGACACAGTATCTGTCGACCTGTCGTGATAATGGTTGATAAAAGTGGTGTATGTTGGCTTGGTCTCAGAGAAGCCAATTTGGTCCTCCGACATCTCCTCCGGATCGAAGTAATCCCCGGTTGGTCGAAGGCCAGTAATAGCTGCCACATCGAAGAGTGTGGGGGTTAACATCCCACATGGAAGATGAAAAGTGAAGTGAGAGTAATCCCAGAACAACAGTGAAGCTATCAGCATCTCTGGGGAGTAGTTCAAACCCGTCTTCGACAGCATCACTAAGTCGAAGATTCCCATATCCTTCCAGATTGGAGTTTGATGCTTCTCCAACTTTGTTAGCCAAGCAACATAATCGGAGGTCAGATTAGGGCAAGACCTGAAGACCCTAACACTTCTGTTGAAGAAGCGGAGGTCGATTTTTTCGCGTGTAGGATCTTCATTGTCTTCTGCGTCTTTCTTGGTGCATGCTACTGGCTTGAGTTTCTCGACGATTGGGAAATAGCTCTTGATCTTCAGAGCTTCAGAGATGCTTGGATTCATGGGGCCAGACATTGCGAAGATCTGGTTGGAGTATCCAACCGGGATCATCAAGTGGCGCGAGTAAGCATCGCGAACGGAGATGTCAGAAGGTTCAGGAACCCTTCGTTTGCCTGTAGAGTTTACTACCGGAGCAGTGACGAAGACCTTGGGTTTAACATGTTCAGTTGGTGTGTTAGCACTGGGAGCAGTAGAAGCAGAGGCCATTGTTGAGGATGAAGATGAAGTGAAAGAGGAAGAGTTTTCTGCAAAGAGAGCAAGCTTGTACGGAAACAAGGAAGTTTGAAGGCTAGTTGGCGTAAAAAGTCCCACAATGGGATATTCACTGCTATTTATAGTAGTGGGAAAAATCCCCAATAACGAGGACATTAAATGCCATTTAATGCTGCAGGAATTAGTGGGACGCGTGGCAGCCCCTTGTTGCTTTGGCCGTTTCTGCAGAAGTAGAGAGACGCAGCGTGCGTCCTCGTTTTTGAGAATTGTCATAATGACAAATTCTGAAGTGACGTTTGGTACTGCACGCCGTACTGAAAGTGACGTCCTAGGATCAAATCAATGATGGTTTTCTTGGGATTGCCAATAGTTGGTAAAAAGCAACAAAAAGTGCACAAGTTAACTTGTGACTAAGCGTGGAAAGACAGGTGTCGAATGGCGTTTCAAAGAATGCCTTTTTCTTTCAGAGTCGAAATAAGGCATTCTTGGGGGGCAATTTGTTGGCTCCTAAATTCGACACCTTTGTTTTGATTGATGTCAGCCATTAAAGCTGAAAGGTGCTTTCGACTGGCTAAGTCTGTCGAAGTAACCGTCGAAAGATGATAAAAGTACTTAGAAGGTTTCTTCCAAGGAAGAAGGTTGATTGCCTTCGACGTCGAAGGAGCTTCTCGTCGAAGATGTCTCTTGACGAACGTGTTCGATGGTCCAGAGTGGAGCAGTTTGAAATTCAAGCTTTTTGGAGGGAAAACGGTTTCCAGCAGTTACTACGTGCAAACGTGCAAGGATCTGGAGCGTCAAGCATGGAGAACGTGCCAAGTGGATTGATCTCGAAGCAGTGTAACTGCCCGACGGTTACTTGGAATGTTTTAGTATAAATAGGAGTAGACATGTAGTTTCTCGCGTGTGTTCACAATTCTATACATAGTCACTCATTTAGATTCGAGTACCCAGCGTGTGAGAAAGAATTGTTGAGAAATGTATGTGTGAAACACCAATTTTATCAATTAAAGTCATTTACTTTTCCAGAATTTTACTTGCTTTTCTCTTTACATTTCCTGTCGAACCTTTACCTTAAAGCCTTGTTTATTTTACCAAGCCTTTCCTTTATGCAATTTACTTGAAACCTTTTTATTTAAAGCCTTATCCAACTTAATCAAACTTCAAAATCAACCTATGTCCATAGGATCAATCTGATCGATCCTGCGAGTAACCAAATAAGTAACCATTTGGAGGATCAGCGGTTGTTTACCAAAACCCAAGGTAAACAATAGGGCTTAAAAATTCAATCAAAGAATGCCAACAGCTTTAGAACAAACATGTTAGTATAAATCGATCATTAGAATGCACTAACATGGCATGAAAATATGAATACGAATATGCAAAAATGTATGAACAGGGTGACTTCGTGCTACCAGGTCTTTGTGTATGGAGAGTGGAAAAGTATTGGGTTATGTTCAGGAAATTCCCAGCAAGCTTTTGAGATACTTTTTACGCCTTGAAACGCCTTCTAGATGCCAAAACAGTTTTGAGGTTTTTAAGAAAAAGTGCAAGTTTTGTTTTCAGGTTCTAGCGCAGCATGCTTGTCCTTTGGATTAGGGTTGTGTTCTGTTTATGTATGTGAACAATTTAGGTTAACAAAACAAGCCTAACATCCAAGTTTTAATACATTTCAAATTTGTGATCTTCCATGATTTTTTCAATCTTTTTTTATTCCTTTTTGATGCCAATCATGAATGATTCTTTCCTTTTTTCAATATGCACGAAATATTGAGGCTTTGATGAGTGGGAATGCTGCATAAAAAGATTTGCAAGGTGGCATTTAGTATTTTTTTCATATTTAATTTTAATTAAATGAATTAATAGTAATAAAAATTCAAATAATTAATAAAAAATAAGAAAATAACTCCCCTTTGGGTCAATGGGTCGTGCATAGCCTTTGGGTGATGATTCTTGGAAGAAATTGAGGCCCATTAGCAATTTTGAGGCATTTGAAGCAAAGTTGACTTTTCAAAATTCCCAAAAATTTCCCAACTTCCACAAGGCATATCTTGCTCAATTTTTAAGCTTTGATCATGTTCTTGGACATTTTGGAAAGGTCTTGAAGTCCTTTAACCAATGCCTTTGGTACCATGTCATTTTGATTTACCAATCTCAAGTTATGGTCTTTGACTTAAAGTGCCTTTTTGTTGACTTTTGAAAATGACCTATAATGTTGAGATTGATAACTTTTTGTGAGATCATTTCTTGGACTTGAAGTGTGAAGAGGAGTTGTAGGAAATGTCATTCTCTTCAAAATGAGCTTTGGATGGAATTTTTCTGATAAACCATGTGGAAGTTATGCCTTGGTCAATTTGCAGTTGACTTTTTCAGCTGTCCAAATATAGAAACTTTTGCATCTTGAGACTTTTTGAGCCATGATTTGAGAATCATGATCAAGAATTGATCAAATAATGTTTGTGGCTTCAAAATGAGATGTTGACCAAAATTTTTGACTTTTGACTGTCAAATGACCATTTTGCCCCTGCAGTTGACTGTTGAGCAATTAGTGTTTTTGACTGTGCAATTTTGTGCTGTGAGTCTTGAAACTTGACATGAGGATGCTTGACAATGTTTATAGGCATGTGGGACTTGTTTGGACCCTTGGAAACTTCAATTTCTTTGCCAGAACCAAAACCCTAATTTTGACTGTTAGGAGGCAATTGAACTGTGCAACCCTTGAGAGATTTTGAAGCATGCTCTTTGCAAATCTTGAAGAATATGGGAGGGCAAATTTTGGGGTACAACACATACCATTAGGTCAAAAATGATGCATTTGAAACCTTGAAATAAGGTCTCAAACCAAATAACCATTTGCTAGGTCAAAAATCAGAAATTGCCCTTTCTCAGTCAAAACCCTAATTTTGACCATTTTGCCCTTTTGATGATATGATCAAATTTCTTGAGGAATTATGGTCCAAAATTGATCAAATGACATATATGAGTTCACAATGTTGATATGGATAAAAAATTATGAAGTTTGACTGTAAATTGGACACAATCGACTTTTTCCCCAATATAGTTGATTTTTAGGTCAATTGGTCAATTGACTGAGCAAAAATGTGATCCAAGACTTGAAACTTGACATGAGCAATTTTGAAGGTTCATAATGATCCATGAAAGTCATATGAGGCATTAAGATTTCAATTATCCTTAGGAAATCTCAAACCCTAATTTCAGTCATCAATGCTTTAGGGGGTGTCTTGAGCTGATCAACCCTAGTGCAGTCTTGAACCAAAAGAGATCTTCTGAGAAAATACTTGATAAATGAGAGGGAAAATTTTTGGGTACAACAGCTTCCCCTGTTCAATCTTCTTAAACCTGAAGAGTTAGATTGGAGGATCCGCCATTCGTGACTTGGGGGTGGAAGATGATTGAACACTAAAGTGCATAGAAATTTGCACTCGAAGATGAATTATGAATGGGCTTATAGATGCCATTTGGAGGAATGATGGAGATTTTCCAGAGATGGTCTTGAAGATACCATCCAAAGGTGACTGTTGACAGAAAATGGACTAAGTCTGAACTTGATTTCACTGAAAACGAATCAGAATAAATCTTTGGAGCGATTTATCTAAAACTAGCACAAGTCTTATATGTTGTTTGACTGGGAAGAATCAGAATAAATCTAGGAGAGATTTATCTGAACCAGGAATGTTCTTTTGGAAGTATCAGTATAAACCGTTGAGAGGTTTAAATTAAACCAAAAGAGGTCCTTAATATTCTTTAACTGGAGAGAATCAGAATAGATCTTTAAGCGATTTATCTGAACCAGAGAAAGTGTCTACTAGGAAAGAATCAGAATAAATCATTGAGAGATTTATCTGAACAAGAGAAGACGTATGCAGTAAAGCATCAGAATGAACCGTTGAGAGATTTAAACTAAACCGACAGGGATCTGGAGAAGAATCAGAATAAATCGTTGAGAGATTTATCTGAACTGGAGAAAACGTCTGCGAGATGTACTGAATGAGTGTCAGAATGAATCCGTGTCTGGATCGTATCTGGGCTTCGGTGATTAAGCTGTTATCTGGTAGGGTCCAAGCTTCAACTTGAATCTGAGGTGTACTACTTACCGGTCGAGTCCGGGATTCATAGTAACTGACATAGTAAACTGCTATCTGGTTGGATTCCAGGCTTTGCAGCACCTTATACTACTATCTGGTCGAAATCTAGGCTTCACGGTGTTTTTGAAGAAGTGACCTACTATCTGGTCGGATTCCAGGCTTCGCATCATGTTATACTGTTATCTGGTCAAAATCCAAGCTTCAGTGTCTTTGAAGAAGTAAACTACTATCTGGTCGGATTCCAGGCTTCGCAGCACCTTATACTGTTATCTGGTCGAAATCCAGGCTTCCTAGTGTTTTTGAAGAAGTGAACTACTAACTGGTCGGATTCCAGGCTTCGCAGCTCCTTATACTGTTATCTGGTTGAAATCCAGGCTTCACAGTGTCTTAAATTGTTGATTGAATATTATCCAGTCAGTTTCCGGGCTTCATAGCCTCCTTAAATAGAAATCTTAGTATTAATTTGATTGGACCAGAGAAAGGTCTCAAATTAATTTTGACTAGCATAGTAATCAGGAGAATCTTAGTAGCGATTCAACTGATCCAGATGAAAGTCTTGGAATATCTTCTACTGACACAGTAATCAGAGAGATCATAGTGTCGATCTGGATGATCTAGAGAAAATATTGCAAGGACATATTTCTGTGGAAAATCCAGGAATAGCCCTTCGTTAGACGTAGCTTGTTGATGTGATCTTTTCCCTAAAAGGTAAAGAGTTAGTCGTATACAATGTCATGGTGTATGCATTACGTAATGATATTCTCAAAATAAATGAGATTTGTGTTATATGTATTTTGTATACATGTGTTATGAATGTTGTTGAAATGTAACTTTGTCTTGGAAAATAAATCCTTGACAAGTGTTAGGGAGTTATTAAATCTCAGACTGTTGTTGAAGAGTAAGTGTGTCTTCAAACTTTGCTTAGAATGTTTCCACCGGGGATTCTTGTTTTGTTATTTGAGGAGAACTCCGCTGGGAAATGTTTAAAACTTTGTGGAGAGTGTTAATTCCTATTTGGGGAAAAGAGATCAGGAGTCTCGGTTGTTCGTTGTTCTACTGGGAGTTATCTCTTGATGGACGAAGTTGAACTGATATCTGGTCGGGTCCAGGCTTCATAGTAACTTGTTGGGGATTGTAGAGTAGTCTACTGGGGAAGAGGAGTTGTGGTCCTCTGATTTGTAGTAGTTGGATAGGAAAACTCAAGTTGGGGGAAATCCTTGAGGGTTCTTGAGGTTGACTCAGCTGGTGAGAAGTTTTCAGAGATTGAAACTCTGGTTGAGAGTCATCCTATGAGAAGGATCTTGGGTAGATTTGTCACTGCCCCTAGTAGTAAGCATTGTAGTAATGCCAGAAAATGTTTGCTTGGTCGCACATGACCCTTTATGTGGGAGCCTGTTTGCCCTCAGAGTTAATCTGGTGCACCTTGACACTTGAGATTTTGATCATATTTTAGGTAGCCGTAAACTTCCTAGAAATATTTTCTAAGACTGTTGTGAAATAAATCGAAGACCTGATACTAACACCATCTGATACTACTAGAACAAATGAAAAAATTGGTGGTACCCAAGATCTTTGGTCAAGTCTTGGAATTTTCTAAGAACTGTCATCGGAGGATCCGAAGACATGATACTGACACCATCTGATATTGAAACCATTTGATACTGTTGGTACAGACAAACAAATGGTGGTACCGGAAGTCTTCATAATGGATATTGTTCAAACCCCTGATCAACATGACATTGCCCCTTGAGTGATACATATGGAGATTTGCTCCTGGTAATTCAGCATTTCTTGAGAGATTTCTTGGAATCTTGACTGGACTGCCCCAGGTGTGCTGGATAGTGACATGTCATGCCCCTTTGTTGATAGGAGATTTGTCATTGTAAGTGTCATCCCACTTGAAGTGATTTTGTTCACTAAGAGAGCTTTCGTTCATCGGATATTCGCTAGGTGAATTTCTCTGTTGTCAAGTGAATAGCCGTATGCAAACAGTGATATTCAAGTAATGCAAAGTCTATGTTTGTCTTGAAAATTTGAAAATCCGTTTTAGCAAGTAAAGAAGTTTTGTAAGAAAATTCAAACCCATGATTTAGGGTAAAGCCTTACAGGAGTCAGGATACCTTTTGTAACAATATGCTTTCGAACTAACCCATGCTTCAATTAGGACTTTTGAAGGGTTGTAGCGTGGCTTGGTTCATGGTTTAAGAAACAAAGGATAAAGGCTCAAAGTGTGTTTGTACCCACCCGCTCTTCATGAAATTCTTCAGTCCTAAACTCAACTAATTTTACGTTTGAACTCCAATCGAGTCTTGAATGACGTTTTGGTGATGGTTCAGACAAGTTTAGTTTATCGGAAGGCATTCACTTTTTGAAACATTTTTCATGTTGTTGAGGATTTGTAGTGTCCTCTTTCTTTTGAATTGTTATCCTTAATTTTTGCATGTCAGTTCTTGTTTTGAGATTACAGTCAGCCGGATGCCCCAGTTTTTCTTAAGTCTCCTTTGTAGTTTTTGACTTAGTGGGATTTTCTTTTTTGAGAGATAATGATTGCCTATGTAATACGGAACCATCATCGCCTTTTAATTCCAGAGGAATGTTTTTGAAATCACTCGTTGTATACAAAGTGAATGAGCATTTGAATTAACTGAGAGACTATCCTGCCCCAAGTTTTGATTAAAGGTTTCAATTTGGGTGAAAAAGAAAACTTCTACTTCTTTGGCTCGAAGGGGTTGACTAGGGATTATCTTCCTTATAACTCAAGTGTTTATGATTTGAAAGAACGCATGTACATCGTCAGCAAGGTCTGTTCAAAAGCATATTGTATGAGATTATGGCATTGTTTTCGTCATCCTCCCTCTAAAGGCTTGTAACTTTTAGAAAGAGTTGAGTGTCATTGTTGTACCCCAAAATTTTCCCTCTCATATTTCCCAAGACATTGCAAGAAAAATCTCCAAGTGGCTCAAGATTGCTCAAGAGTTAGACAGTCAAGCTATCTCCTAAGGCAGTCAATCTCAAATTAGGGTTTTGTGTTGCATCAAGGTCCTTGAGTCCAAATCACATCAAGTTCTCCCCAATGTCCTAATATTCTCTCAAGTTCATCCATGTCGAATTTCAAGCCTTGCAGAAGAAGTTTGCTCAGTCAATTGCTTAAAGGGTCCAAAAATCGACGGTGCTAGGGCAAAAGTCAACTGTGACCCAAATACAGTCAAACCTCAATATTTTTTGGCAACATTATCATTTTGAAGGATATTTCATCATTTTATCAAGGGTTGATCATGATTCATCAAGGATTTCTCAAAATTCATCAAGACTCAAAAGTTGCTAAATTAGGGTTTTGTAGGAAAAGTCAACTTAACTTTGACCAAGCATAACTTTCTCATACTTTATGAGAAATGACCCATCGAAAGATAATTTTGAAGAGGATGTAATTTCCTACAATCCATATTCATATCCCAAGATCAAGAAATGCACTCACAGAAAGTTACAAATTTGGACATTATAGGTCATTTTTGAAAGTCAACAAAAACACATTTTGTGCCAAAGCTTATAACTTGAGCATGGAATATCAAAATGAGATGAGACCAAAAGGGTTGGTTATAGGACATATCAAGCTTTCTAAAAAGTCAAAGAATACTTCCAAAAGTTCAAAATTGAAGAAGTTATGCAATGTTGAAGTTGGGCATTTTTGCAAAATTGCCAAAAGTCAACTATCCCCAAAACTTCAAATTTTGTCAAATGGGCCCATTCTCTTCCACTTGATTTTATCTTGTCACATTCCACACGTATCCTAGCTCCATCCTTGTGACCATTTGTCAATTTTATTATTTAATTTGATTTTTTAATGAATTATTCCATTTTAAATCAATTTAAATCAAATAAAATCTAAACATTGATTATTTGATCTCCTTTTGGCTATTTCAGGACCTAATCATCATCATCAATTGAATCAAATTTGTATCTCATCATATCATGAACAAAAAGATGGATTTTGGACAAAATTGGAAAGTTACCAATGGAGGATCAAATCAAATCCTATAGCCATAATGTACAAGGATTCAGTCCACAAAACTTGACCTAATACATCGCATATACATAAACAAGGCAAAGGACACGAGATCAGAGGTTGGAGGCTGCAAGAACACCAAAAGCAAACTTGAAAAAATTGGCAAAAAGCTTGAAATCGAAATCGTGCATAGAGGCCAATTCAGGGACAAATCTCAACACCACTCTATTGCTGGGCAATCACTGAGTCAAAAGCAATCAAAAGCACGCTCTCATACCCTCTCAATCGCGATGTAAGTCTCTCAAAAAACCGCCCTGTATTCGAAATCATATCCTCATGTTCTTGCATTTTTTGACAAATTATTGGTATATTCATGCTTATCGTTCAATTTAGAAACATTTTGCATTATTTGATTGCATTCATATGACCTGTAGCACCATAGCCGAATCTAGGGTTCTTGGTTTGCGTTTTTGGGCATTTCTTGTACAGGTGAAATCAAGACCCAAGAGGGACATAGACGTGCTCAGGAGGCCTAGACGAGCACAACCATGTGCTTGTTATCAATTTCCATGGCCTAGAAAGGATTTTTGGAATGACATGCGAATTTAGCGGCGGATACAAATCCGCAGGTAAATAACCAGGGTGAATGAAGAAGATGATGACGCGTCCCCCTCCTACTGGCCGGTTCAAACTTGGCGTGTGTTTTTTTTTTATTTTCTGGCGTATTATTGTGTTTTCCCATATATATTAATTGTTGTCCATTATAATAACAAATGAAGCGTGTTGGTGCAGTGGTAGTGGTGTGTGTTTGGTGACTAACAGGACCTGGGTTCGAATCCCAGGTCCCCCAAATGCATATTATTATTTTTCTTCAGGTATTCCAGCGTGTTTCAGGAGTTGTGGTTCACCATACACCAACACCCAATCATCTGCCAGATGGCCCTAGGCCAGATCTGGTGGTCCATAATGAAGGCCTATGGTGGGATCAAGTCAAAGGGCGTGTGGATAATCAGAAAGTCAGCCAGGCTTGCATGCAAATGGGCCTTTGATTTTCCATTCTCACCTCCAATTTGGGCCCAGAACCCCCCTGAGTTTTGTTTTCTATTTTATTCTTCTTTTAATTATTTAATTGTTTTTGTTTTATTATTTTTAATCACTAACCAATTAAAAAATTTCTTAATAAAATCAAAACCCAAAAATATTGTGTTTATTAAATTAATTTCAGCATTTTATTTTTGTTAATAAATTAATTTAATTAATTTACTTTAATTAGGAAATAACTTTAATATCTTTTGCAATAATTAAAATTAATTTAGACAACTAGGTTTTATTAACTTTGATTAAAGTTATTTTTATTTCTTTAAATACCAAAAACCCAAAAATATTTTTATTAATTAATTTATTAATTTAATGATTAATCCAATTTAATTTCTTCCATAAATTCAAAAACAACAAAAAAATCTTTTCTTGAATAATCAAAGGGTCAAAACCCTAGAATGCGCCCGATTTATTTTCTCGCACGCGATCCATATTTATTCAATATTGTATCTGTTTCCCGGAATGTAATAGTTTAATAGGACCTTTACTATTTTTATCGTTTTCTTTATTTTCCGCATTTTAATTTCAAGGGTTGTTTTTGGCGATGTAAATACCCGGCGCCTTGTAATAGTTAGTTTTAATTTCTGCAATTTAATTTCCACAACTTATAACTGTTAGATGTTTGATAATAGGTATGCATGACAAGACTGAATGCTTTAACCTAAAATCAACATAGATCACCATTAACATGTACAAAGACAAAAAAATAACTGAAAACAACACACTCGCACATGCGCACTCTTAGGGTACACCCCACTTGGTTGCCTTCGTACACGGTCATCGAGTATAGGTTGTTTTAGAGGTCGCCCTCTTGTCTAAAGATCATAGTCGCCTCGAAACGGTTGCCTCAGATATTGTTGCCTCAAAACAAATGATCTAAGACATTAGGGTTATCGCTAAAGCGTCCTAATATTGCTTTAGTGACCGTAAGTCCCTAAATTCGAATTGACCCTTAAACTCCAACGACGATGCTACCTACTCATCAATAGTGGGATAGCGTTGCCTAAAGGAAGATAGCATAGAACGATTCCTTTTTCGAGTAGGTAGATAGTTCTTAGATACTTGCTCTTTCAAAAAACAAAGACTTTTCACACTTACACTTTTCGAACAAAGTTTTCAAAAACACTTCTTTATGCTCTTAAGGACAGAAGTAAGAGTTAAATCGAAGTTTCAAAACAAAAACTTTTTCAAACCCACAAGCACAAAGAAAGCAATTTTGAAAACAATTGAGCAAGTACCTAAGAGCCTGTGGATAACCACGAATAGAAGGGGTGCTAATACCTTCCCTTTCTATAATCTACCCCCCGAACCCGAGAATTATCTCGAAAAAGGAATTTTTCTGTGCTTTTTTCCTTTCCTTGTTGGATAAAATAAAAGTCAGTGGCGACTCTTGCTTACCGCGACATTTTGCGAAAACGAACGCAAAACGCAAACCAGCATTCCAAAAACAGTCAGTTCTTTCCCACCGTATCACAGAACTGGCGACTCTGTTGGGGATATTTATAAGTCGAGTGTACCTTATGATTAGATCATTGTGTTTTCAATTGTTTGCTCTGTATGCTTTATATTTGTGGGCTTGTATCGGAGTTACTATAGATCCTAACTCGGATCTGGGGATACCATTTAGGTAAGTAGCAATAAACTGTGAGGGAACTGTACAGCGTAGATCGATACGGTTGAAGCAGTAGCTACATTGGTGTGACACTTTAGATTGTACTGATATCCCTTGTGTTGGAACAAGGATAATATGGGTCATCTAAGGGGTCATTAAGCACCAACTGACCTTAGAACCTTTAAATTGACCAACTTGGCCATAGAACAGTAGCAGTATGCTACACTCATTGAGACTAAACTCTCGCGATGATTCTGCCCGCAAGAAAAGGTTGCTAAACTTGAATTATGACCGGTTGAGGGTAGTTAGTGATATTGAGATCCTCTAGAACCCGGTTACTATTTTTAGGACAGGTTTAAACCAACTGAACTGAAAGAGGGTAGTACCTAAGCTCCTTGCCATCCTGAAATCTAAGGGCTCTCTGTGTGACTTGTGTGCCTTTACCATGTTTTCTATTTGTGGATACTTGTGGTGTGCTTTCTATCATGACATCATGACATCATAACATTGCATACATCTTGCATTGGACTAACCTATTTCAAAGACAGGAGGGATTCATCTTTGTTCTGTTTTGTAGGTCATGATGCACATGCGTAGGAATACCATCCGGATCAACTTTGTCCAGGTTCCCACCTTGCTTAAAGAATTGATTGCAAAGATGCCTGATACTACCTCCTTCATCAGAAGAAATGTGTATCTTCTCAGTTTGGTTACCTACAAATTGGACGAGCAGATGATGAGTGTCCTAGTCCAATTCTATGATCCGTTGTACCATTGTTTTACTTTCCAAGACTACCAGTTGGTTCCCACCTTAGAAGAGTTATCTGATCTTCTCGGTATCTTTGTTCTGGAGCAGACCCCATTTACTGGTTGGGAGAAAATCCTTAGGCCAGAAGAAATTGCTTCAGCCCTGCATATGACCAAGGATGAGGTAATGGCTAATTGGGAGACTGGAAGTGGAGCAAAGGGCTTTCTGACTAAGTTCTTGGTTGGTAAGGCTAATTATTTTTGGGATAGTCTAGACTTCAAGGCATTCGAAGATATTCTGGCTCTTTTGATATATGGCTTGGTATTGTTTCCAAACTCTGACTCCTTTGTTGATGTGAATGCGATAAAAATCTTCACCTCTCGTAATCCTGTACCCACTCTCTTGGGTGACATTCTCCATCAGCTTTATGCCCGTACCGCCCGAAAGCGGGGAACCTTGATGTGTTGTGCTCCATTATTGGTGAGGTGGTTTATTTTGCACCTCCCCAAATCAGTGCTGAAGAACAAAGAAGGCATGGGCTGGGCCTATAGGGTTATGTCTCTCTCTCTCTCATAATGACATCATCTGGACTATCAAGGGTATGGATGAGGTGACTATTATTGATCGTTGCAGGGAGTACCCCAATGTTCCATTGATAGGAACCCATGGAGGAATTTCTTACAATCCGTGCTTGGCCTTACGTCAGTTTGGGCGAGCCAGAAGAGAAGGACCTCATGAGCTACTAATGCCTAGTATCATCTTTGATTTTCAAGGGGATACCGACGAGCAACGCCGCAGATTCATAAGGGTTTGGGATAGAGTTCACAGATCTGATCCACATGAGTTGGGCCCAAAGACTTCATTTCCGATGGAGCCATATCTCAGATGGGTTCGTATCCGTGCCCAAAAGCTGGGTATGCCATATGAAGTCGTCCTGCCTATCATTGTTGAAGTTTCTAATGAAGAGGGGGTTCTTCCTACCATCCTCCATCCTTATATGCCCACTGACATTGGGGCACTGTGATCGGTGGATCTGGAACTGACTGTTTAACGCTGGTTCGCGAAATGTCGCGGAAGCAAGAGTCGCCACCGTCTTTTATTTTCTCCAAATGGAAAGGACAAAAGCACAGAAAAATTCCTTAAAGAGATTGCTCTCGGTTCGGGAGATAGATTATAGAAAGGGAAGGTGTTAGCACCCTTTCTATCCATGGTTATCCATGGGCTCTTAGATACTTGCTCAATGTGTTTTCAAAAATGTTTGCTTGCTTTTCAATGTGGGTTTAAAAAAGTTTCTTTTGAAAAATTTCAGATCGACTCGTATGTCAGAGTGTTTGAAAAGTTTGTTTTGAAAGCTTTTGAAAAGTGTCAGTGTGAAAAGATTTTTGTTTGTTTTGAGATTAGAGCAAGTATCCTTGAGAACCTACCTACCCTAAGGAATTCGTCTGTGTAAATGTCCTTTAAAGTAGTGCCATCCCACCATTGAGAGGTAGGTAGCACCACCATTGGAGGTGTTCGGGTCAATTCGATTTTTAGGGACGTGGTGATCACCGGAGCAATGGGAAGACACCTTAGAAGCTACCCTCATGCCAGGTTCCCGGATCATGAGGACTTACTAAGACGTTTTCTACTCGACGACCACCTTTCGAAAGGCAACAGTGAGGCGCACCCTAGGGGTGGTGTGTGCGAATTGTGTGTCATGTTTCAGTTATTTGTCTTGTCATGTTTGTCGTGTTCTACACTTGATTTTAATTAGACATTCATTCTTTCATGCTTGGTTAACAGTTATAAAATTGCGGGGAAATAAATCTAAACTATTACAAATGGCGCGGGTCCACATCGCCAAAATTAACCGAACCCGATTTAGCGGAAAATAAATAAAGCGAATAAATAAAAGTGCGAGAAATTTAAATTACATGGCTTAGGGACAATTACATAATTATAATTAAACGACATAAGATAAATGCGCAAATTAAATAATTAAAACGAAACTAGGGCGTTGGACCCCTTTTTGCAAATGATTAAAATTAATAAGGACTTAAAAATTAAAATTAAATGAGAATGATATTTTTGTGTTTTTTAGATTTAATGAAAAAAGGAAATTAATTGAGATTAAATTAGACGGCAAACCCTAATTCTAATATTTTTATTTATTATAAAAAAAAATTAAAATATGACCTAAATTAAACCTAATTCATTTATGTACAATTTAAATAGGAAAATAAACAAATAAATAATTATTATTATTCTAAAAAAGGGGAAAAATATTAAAAGGAAAATCAAAAAAAAGATATTAAACCTAAATTCTATTTTTGGTGTTTTTTTATTAAAAAGGATTAAAACTATAACCTAATTAATTAAATATTGACATATATTAATTTATTAATGAAAATAATTAAAATTAAAAATTATATTTTTATTTGGACATTTTTATTTTTATGATGTTTTTTATATTTTGATTAAAAAAGGAAGTTTAATTAAATCAGAAAATAAATAAACAAATAAACAATTAAAAATAATAAAAGATAAAAGAAAATTTAGAAAAGAGAGAACCAAGGGGGGGTTTCTGTCCCATTATGGAGGTGTTGATGTGAAAAGCCTGGCCCAATGAGCTGGACGTTGGTTGACTTTTTGAATCCAGTATGACGCGTTGACTAGGAGTGTAGCGTGCTTTTTGATCTGAACCCTCTGATGGACCAGCCAGGACGCGTGGCTACTTGGATTGTAATGGTATACGGTGGACCAAAGCATTGTGCCTGCATAGGAATAGGTGTAGAAAAATAATATTGAAAGTGCACAGACCTGGGACTTGAACCCAGGTCTTGGAGGTTGCAAACCACTACGTATGCCACTGAACCACTGCATGTGCTTTTATTATATAATAGTCAATAAATATTATAAGAGAAAAGAATCCATTAATAAATCAAACGCGCGAAATTTTAAAAGGACCATTCACGCCTTGCCAACTCAGCTTCTTCTTCTTCATTCGTTCTTCTCTGAAAAATAAAAGCAAGTTAACGGGGGTTTTAAACCCCCCCAAAATAAGCAATTCTTAATAATAGCGATTAGGCCACACGCTTGTATAAATTAGGCGCGACTAGCGTAATCGAATCGTCTAGAGGCCCTGAGTTTGATAATCTTGGTCTCGTTGCCTAATTTTTCTGTATGAGAAAAACCCTCTTTTTGAGTTCCTGAAACCCTAAAAACCATTCATGGTAACTTCTCATATATGGCACAAAAACAAAATCGAACACGTTGGTTAGCTTTAGAACATGCTTATTGGTATGAATGCATCAATAAAAAACAATAAAAATGCTTTAAACATAGAACATGATCATGCATTTTTCTGGAAACTGTTTGAGTTCATGATACCGGTTCCAGGTGTTTTGGCTTGTTGTTTGTGATTGGTACACGTTCAGAATTGTCCAAGGAAGCTATTGCAATTGGTTTGGTGCCTTGAATCGCCCTATAACCTTGATTTCAGAATTTAACTTTTTGAGAATTTTTGCAAGTTTTTAATGAGGTTCTGAGCGCAGCTTTCCGTCTAATGGCATTAGGGTCGTGATGCTGTGTATGTATAGAGCATGTTAGGTCAAAAAGATTGAATCAAATCCATTGCTTTGATGATTTTTGGATATTTGATTTCATGGATCTTTTCAAATCTTTTTCTCATAGTTTTTTGTATCAAATTTGATCAAT
The DNA here is from genome assembly GCA_948472305.1 of Vicia faba. Taxonomy (NCBI): domain Eukaryota; kingdom Viridiplantae; phylum Streptophyta; class Magnoliopsida; order Fabales; family Fabaceae; genus Vicia; species Vicia faba. The sequence continues at coordinate 1,011,418,611 of OX451738.1, forward strand.
TAACACCAAAACTTGCCATAATCAATTAAGCACGAAATATTGACATTAGAATGTGCATAAAAAGATTTTTTAGGTTAAGGTTTATATTTTTCATGAATTAAAATGATTTAAATGAATATAAATTAATATTAATTCAAATAAATAATTAAAAAATATGAGAATACTTCCCTTTGGGCCTAGTAGTCGTGCATAGGCTTGGCATGAAGAAATTTGGAAGAAAAATGGGCCCATTTGCATTTTTAGGCCTTTTGCATCAATGTTGACTTTCAAAAATTCCCAAAAATTTCCCAACTTCCACAAGGCATAACTTGGTCAATTTTTAAGCTTTTCACATGTTCTTGGACATTTTGGAAAGGTCTTTGAGTCCTTTAACCAATGCCTTTGGTCCCATGTCATTTTGATTTACCAATCTCAAGTTATGGCCTTTGACTTAAAGTCACTTTTTGTTGACTTTTGAAAATGACCTATAATGTTGAAATTGATAACTTTTTTGTGAGAGCATTTCTTGGACTTGGAACATGAAGATGAATTGTAGGAAATGTCTTTCTCTTCAAAATGAGCTTTGGATGGAATTTTTCTGATAATCCATGTGAAAGTTATGCCCTGGTCAATTTCAGTTGACTTTTTCAGCTGTCCAAATATAGCAACTTTTGCATCTTTGATGATTTCTGAGCCAAATTTTGAGAATCATGATCAAGCATTGATCAAATGATGTTTGTGGCTTCAAAATGATATATTGACCAAAAATTTGAACTTTTGACTGTCAAATGACCATTTTGCCCCTACAGTTGACTGTAGTGCAATCTAGGGTTTTGACTGTGCGATTTTGAGCTGAATGCCTTGAAACTTGTCATGGGGATGCTTGACCATCTTTATAGGCATATGAGACTTGATTGGGCCTTTGAAAAGTTCATTTGCTTGACCAGAACTCAAACCCTAGTTTTGACTGTATAGGAGACAGTTGAGCTGCACAACCCTTGGGGAATTTTGTGACCTTGATTTTGACAATTCTTGATGAATATGGGAGGGCAAATTTTGGGGTACAACAGTTGCCCCTGTTCAATCTTCTTAGACCTGAGGGTGTAGATTGGCTGACGTGCCTTTCGTAATCCGAGGGTAGAAGATGATTGGACACTAGAGTGCCCAGAAATTTGCGCTCACATAGTAGCAATAATGATGAGGGAATGGGCTTATAGATGCCATTTTAGAGGTTGCTGGATAGGATGATGGGCTTATAGATGCCATCTGGACATTGATCGCGTAGGAGATTCCTTAGCGAGAACCTGTATACCTGCAAAACAGAAAAATGAGTACCTGACATGTCGCAGGAGCTGATCTTAGATGCTTGATATAGGTATGTCCTGATTGGTTACAGGAGCTGAATCGGGAGTTTCAAACGCTGATGAATGAACCAGGGATGGTTACTGCCTTAGCCTGAATGGTAAGAGAATCCTGAATGATTTCAACCTCAACAACGCTCGTTGAGAAAATCTTGGTGAGGATTACCATCTTCGTAGTGTCAGGAAGAGAACCAAAAGGGCATTATAATCTCAAAGGGAGTCACCTCACTCACCGTTGGAGAGGGAACTATAGGGAATTATAATCTGAAAAGAAATATCACCTCACGCTCATGCCGGAGAGGGAAACATCTGAAAAAGGAATTACCACCTCACACGCCGTTGGAGAGGGGACCATAAGAGAATATCACCTCACGCTCATGCCGGAGAGGGGAATATCAAAAAGGGATTACTACCTCACACACCGTCGGAGAGGGAACCATAGGGAGAATATCACCTCACACTCATTGTCGGAGAGGGAAACATCAAAAAAGGGTTTCTGGAAGCAGTATCAGAACGTCACCATATCTGGTTTACATCTGAAACTATATCTGGAAGGATATCTGGAAGCAGTATCAGAACGTCACCATCGCTGGGTTTACATCCGAAACTATATCGAGAAGGGATTCTTGAAGCAGTATCAGAACGTCACCATCGCTGGGTTTACATCCGAAACTATATCGAGAAGCAAATCTGGAAGCAGTATCAGAACGTCACCATCGCTGGGTTTACATCTGAAACTATATCTAGAAGGAAATCTGGAAGCAGTATCAGAACGTCACCATCGCTGGGTTTACATCTGAAACTATATCTAGAAGGAAATCTGGAAGCAGTATCAGAACGTCACCATCGCTGGGTTTACATCTGAAACTATATCGAGAAGGAATTCTGGAAGCAGTATCAGAACGTCACCATATCTGGGTTTACATCTGAAACTATATCGAGAAGGAATTCTGGAAGCAGTATCAGAACGTCACCATATCTGGATCATATCTGAAACTATATCTAGAAGGAAATCTGGAAGCAGTATCAGAACGTCACCATCGCTGGGTTATATCTGAAACTATATCGAGGAGGAATTCTGGAAGCAGTATCAGAACGTCACCATATCTGGATCATATCTGAAACTATATCAAGAATGAATTGCGATTAGTTGATAGTAGTCATTTTTGTATTGATCTTTTTCCTGAAAAAGGTGAGACATAATTGGATGCAAAATCATGATGCATGAACTGTATGTCTTCAAAATCAATGAGATTCGTGTAATATGATGCATATGCATGCTATAATGATGTATGTGACGTTTCATGAATGTATGTTTTCGTCGTGGGAAAATAAATCCTTGACGAGTGCCGGGAAGTCGCATCCTGGGCTGTTGTGGAGGAATAGCTTTTGCTTCCGCTGGGGATGATAATTGCAAGTATACCGGTAGGAGAAGATAACTCCGTTGAGGAATAAACTTGGCGAATGGAGGATTCTGCGGGGAAAAAAAGATATTCTAGCGACCATGCTGGGAAGAAATACTCTGTGGGGAGATGCTTTGGCTGATTTTGTTGAGTATGACTCACTGAGGATACCTTGCTGTATTGTAAGTATGAGTGGACTTCGCTGGGGATAAGAAGATTCTGTCGACGACGCTCTTTCCGTGGCTTTTGGCTGAGGATAACCCAGTTATATCCTGTTAAGGAAATAACTCTTTAAATCAAGCCGGACGACGCGTTCGTGCCCTGCTAGGGGATAAGCTTCTAGAATCTACTGGGGGTACGCTTATTGCTTGGGGGAGATAGATTCCACCCTTCCTGGGGAACTGGATTGGACTCTCCTGGGGAAGTTTTGAGCTGCGTTGGCTATGTTCTTCAACGGAGCTTACCCTGATACCTTGGAGGACAGAATGATCAGACTGCTCAGACCAACTTTTATTGCCCCAGTTTCTATGGGGGAGGCACTTGTGGGATGCTGCTAGTTGTTGAGAGATAAACTTTCTTCTGGCAGACAGATGACGAGAAGACGGGACATAGTCGTACGCTTTAATCCCTAACTTTTGCCTGGACCGCCCTTTCGGGTTTTCAGTCCACCGGGATACCCATTTTTGCCCAAGCCGCCTTTTCAGGTTTTCGACTTGCCGGGTGTACAGAGTTTTTCATTTTCATCCCTTCATTTTGCCCGAACCCTTTTGGTTCGCCGGGAAGCCCTTATTTTTGCCTAGGTGCGTCAACCTAGCGGGTCTTTGATTTTGCGTAGTATTTTTCCGACTATGTCCGTTCTCAGAAAGTAGGGAGTTGCCCCTGTTTTAGAAGTGTTTTGTCACCAGAAGATGTCTGATCAGGCGAGATTTGTTGTTGAAATGCCCCAAGTGACTCGGGTGGAGATTTGCCCCAGGCTGGTTGGCCTTTTGAGAGATTCTCCGAATCTTGATTGGACTGCCCCAGATGATGGACAATAGTCATGCCGTGCCCCTTGATTGGAAGCACTTTTGTTCACTAGGCATTCGTCGTGCGAATTTCTATGTTGTTCAAACAAAAAGTCATATGCAAACAAAGTTATGTTAGAAATGCAAAGCTTATGTCTGTCTTGAAGATTTTGAAAATGCATTCTTTTTTCATAAAACAAGTGAATGTTTGTAAAACGTGATGTCAACTCCGTATTTACCGTAGGCCTTCAGGAGTCAGGATACCTTTCGTAACAGTATGCTTTCGAGCTAACCCATGCTTCAGCTAGGACTTTTGAGGGTTATAACGTGGCCTGGTTCATGGTTTAAGAAACAAAGGATAAAGGCTCAAAGTACTTGTACCCACCCGCTCTTCATGATGTTCTCCAAACCTAAACTCAGTTGATCATATGTTAGACCTTGTTTGAGTCTTTGCTTTGATGTTCCGGTAATGGTTCAGATGTTGATGACTTATTTTGAATAGGCAGTCATTTTTTGCTTTGGTTGAGGGTTGTAGGACCTCTTTCTTTTTGATTTTTGTTATCCCTATTTTTTGCCTGAACTGTTTCCTTTTTTGGAATTACAGTCAGCGGGATGCCCCAGTTTCATAAGTCCCTTTTGTAGGTTTAGACTTTGTGGGCTTTTCATTTATGAATTTTGATGATGATGACTGCCTGTCCTTTTGATTGTTCTGAATCATCACTGTCTTTCTTTTTCGTAAGGATCTCTTTGGTGCCATTCGTTATGCACTTGGATCAACTGAGAGACTACCCTGCCCCAGGTTATGATTAAGGGTTTTAAATTGCGAAAATAAAAACTCCTACTTCTTTGGCTCTGATGGGTTGACGAGGGATTATCATCCTTATAACTCCAGTGTTTAGGAATTGAAACAATGCCTGTACCTCATAAGCGGGGTCTGTTCAAAAGCATACTGTAGTGATTGTGGTATCGTTTTCGTCATCCTCCCTCAAGAGGCTCAGAATTATTAACCGAGAGTTGATCATCAGAAAAAATATGAAAAGAATTTTGAATATAATGAAAACAATTGTATTAATCCTCAAAACAGACATATGCGATGCATTAATAGAATAAAAGAGTTTGCTATGACATTAATTGTTTGTATAAGCAATGAAAAATACAACTCAAAATTCAAATGAACAAAAGGTCTTCAATGATTGGGCAATGGAGCAGTGATTATGTTCGGAGTCTCAGACACTTCAAACTGAATCTCCCCGGCGTCGATCATGTCTTGAATTTTATTCTTGAGAGGCCAGCAATTGTCTGTAGTATGCCCCGGGCTATCTGAATGATATGCGCACCTATCGTTGGGATGATAGTTGGGTGCAGAAGTGTTCGGATTCCGGAGAGGAGCCCGTAAGGTGATTAGTCCTGCCTTCAACAGTTGTTGCAGGGCTTGATCCAACGACATGTTGAGTTTGGTGTACTGCCGTTTCTCTTTGCGCTGCTGCCCCTGTCCTTGTTGAGCAGGTCCGGGATTGGAGATTTGGATTGCCCCTGTCTCATGACGGCTCTTTTTACCGTGCACAGCATTGGATTCCTTCTTTCCATGATGAGGCTTCTTATCAGAAGGTGCAGCCTCTTGAATTTTCCCAGACCGGATGCCAGCTTCTATTCGCTCTCCAGTCAAGATGAGATCTGTGAATCCAGCAGACGAATTCCCAATTAGGTGGTTGTAGAACGGACCAGACAGAGTCCCCAAGAACATATCGACAAGTTCCCGATCAGTCAGAGGTGGTTGTACCCTTCCAGCAAGATCCCTCCATTTCTGCGCATATTCTTTAAAACCTTCACTTGACCCTAACGACATACCCTGGAGTTGGGTACGTGTAGGAGCAAGGTCGGCATTATATTGATACTGCTTATAGAAAGCAGTAGCCAACTCCTCCCAGTTACGAACTTTGGTCCCATCCAGCTGATAGAACCATTCGAGATGAGTCCCTGAAAGACTCTCCTGGAAGAAGTGGATCCATAAATTCTTGTCCACCGTATATGGCTGAATCTTCCGAACATAGGACCTTAGATGCAGCTTGGGGCAAGACGCCCCGTCATACTTAGTAAAGGATGGTGCTTTGAACTTCCGAGGGATAACCACACCAGTTGACAAACCCAGATCTCCGAAATCCAGCCCAGGTACCTGTTGAACCTCCATAGCTTTCATTCTGTCCTCTAGTTGCTTATATCTGTCATCAGCAGGAGGGTACTGTTCTTCATCAAAATCTGTCTCGTTGTCGGAGACCACTGGACTGGGAACCTCTCTCTCATGATGACTGCTTTCCCTCACAGATGGGGTTGTCCTCTCAGTTTCAGTCGGCGGTGTATTCCCAACTCTGCGTCTAGGGCCGAACAGAACAGTCCTCTTCTTCTTCTTGTCCTTCTTCAAGAGCAGAGCTTTCAGATCTTGCTGCCCCTGAGTCAGATTCATAATCAGCTCTTGGAACTGGGCGTTCTGAGCCTGGAGGTCTTTGATAGTCTGCTCGGCTGATGATTCAGGATTCATGGCGATCGGCTGAAATAAACAGCAAGGAAGGGTAAGCAACCTATCAAGGGATACCTGCAATGCAATGAGATGTATGACATGCATGTAATGTTTTCAAGGATCTTGCAGGGTAAACAGAGAAATTGTTAGAGTTGAGAACCGGTAACTTGATTGAAGGAACTTCATGTTGTTGAGAGTCCTTCTTCAAGGGTCAAAGGCTCACCATATCCAGTGGGTCATAGCCTCTGACAACCTTGGCTAGAGGAAAATAAATCCTCTTTGCCCCTTGCTGGGATAGTTGTTCATCATGACCTGCATCACAAGCCCTTGAGACCCTTGAAATGGGTTAGGATGTATACAATGGTATGCAATGGTATGATGTCATGCTATGCATGGGGTAATATGAGTAACCCTGTTATGAGTCCCAATTAAGGACTATAAACAGACCCTGCAAGGAATTCAGTATCCTGTTATGAGTCCCAATTAAGGACTAAAAACAACACCTGCAAGAAATTCAGTACTCTGTCATAAGTCCTAATTAAGGACTATAAACAGAACCTGCAAATGGTTAGTATACCCTGTTATAAGTCCCAATTAAGGACTATGAACAAAACCTGCAAGAATCCTAAGTAAAACCTGTCATGAGTCCCAATCAAGGACTATAAACAGAACCTGCAAGTGATTAGTACACCCTGTTATAAGTCCCCATTAAGGACTATGAACAAGACCTGCAAGACATCAAGGGTCAGATAACAAGCATGCAAGTAGGCAAGTACGAAGGCACACAAGTCACACAAAAGAGCCCTTAGAGTTTAGGCCAGCATGAGGTCTAGGTATTACCCTCTTTCAGTTTGTTGGTTCATACCTGTCCTATCAGAAGTAATCGGGTTCTAGAGGATCCCAATATCACTGACTACCCTCAATCGGTCATAACTCCAGCATCGCAATCTTTTCTTGCGGCCAGAACCATCACGAGAGTTTAGCCTCAATGGGCGTAGCATACTGCTATTGTTCTAATGGCCAAGTTGGGTCATTTAAGGTTCTAAGGTTGTTGGTGCTTAATGACTCCTTAGAAGACCCATATTCTCCTCGTTGCGACACAAGGGATATCGGTACAGACCAAGGTGCCACACCAACGTAGCCACTGCTTCACCCATGTCGGTATACGCCGGACAGGTCCCTCACAGCTTATGCTACCTAAACAGGGTATCCCCAGATCCGGGTTAGGATCTATGTAACCCCCATACAACCCACAATAGTAAAGCAAGCAAAGAAGACAATTGAAAACATAGTTATGACCTAGCCCTAAGGTACACCTCACTTTAAGTTTGTCCCCAGCAGAGTCGCCAGTTCTGTGATCGGTGGATCTGGAACTGACTGTTTAACGCTGGTTCGCGAAATGTCGCGGAAGCAAGAGTCGCCACCGTCTTTTATTTTCTCCAAATGGAAAGGACAAAAGCACAGAAAAATTCCTTAAAGAGATTGCTCTCGGTTCGGGAGATAGATTATAGAAAGGGAAGGTGTTAGCACCCTTTCTATCCATGGTTATCCATGGGCTCTTAGATACTTGCTCAATGTGTTTTCAAAAATGTTTGCTTGCTTTTCAATGTGGGTTTAAAAAAGTTTCTTTTGAAAAATTTCAGATCGACTCGTATGTCAGAGTGTTTGAAAAGTTTGTTTTGAAAGCTTTTGAAAAGTGTCAGTGTGAAAAGATTTTTGTTTGTTTTGAGATTAGAGCAAGTATCCTTGAGAACCTACCTACCCTAAGGAATTCGTCTGTGTAAATGTCCTTTAAAGTAGTGCCATCCCACCATTGAGAGGTAGGTAGCACCACCATTGGAGGTGTTCGGGTCAATTCGATTTTTAGGGACGTGGTGATCACCGGAGCAATGGGAAGACACCTTAGAAGCTACCCTCATGCCAGGTTCCTGGATCATGAGGACTTACTAAGACGTTTTCTACTCGACGACCACCTTTCGAAAGGCAACAGTGAGGCGCACCCTAGGGGTGGTGTGTGCGAATTGTGTGTCATGTTTCAGTTATTTGTCTTGTCATGTTTGTCGTGTTCTACACTTGATTTTAATTAGACATTCATTCTTTCATGCTTGGTTAACAGTTATAAAATTGCGGGGAAATAAATCTAAACTATTACAAATGGCGCGGGTCCACATCGCCAAAATTAACCGAACCCGATTTAGCGGAAAATAAATAAAGCGAATAAATAAAAGTGCGAGAAATTTAAATTACATGGCTTAGGGACAATTACATAATTATAATTAAACGACATAAGATAAATGCGCAAATTAAATAATTAAAACGAAACTAGGGCGTTGGACCCCTTTTTGCAAATGATTAAAATTAATAAGGACTTAAAAATTAAAATTAAATGAGAATGATATTTTTGTGTTTTTTAGATTTAATGAAAAAAGGAAATTAATTGAGATTAAATTAGACGGCAAACCCTAATTCTAATATTTTTATTTATTATAAAAAAAAATTAAAATATGACCTAAATTAAACCTAATTCATTTATGTACAATTTAAATAGGAAAATAAACAAATAAATAATTATTATTATTCTAAAAAAGGGGAAAAATATTAAAAGGAAAATCAAAAAAAAGATATTAAACCTAAATTCTATTTTTGGTGTTTTTTTATTAAAAAGGATTAAAACTATAACCTAATTAATTAAATATTGACATATATTAATTTATTAATGAAAATAATTAAAATTAAAAATTATATTTTTATTTGGACATTTTTATTTTTATGATGTTTTTTATATTTTGATTAAAAAAGGAAGTTTAATTAAATCAGAAAATAAATAAACAAATAAACAATTAAAAATAATAAAAGATAAAAGAAAATTTAGAAAAGAGAGAACCAAGGGGGGGTTTCTGTCCCATTATGGAGGTGTTGATGTGAAAAGCCTGGCCCAATGAGCTGGACGTTGGTTGACTTTTTGAATCCAGTATGACGCGTTGACTAGGAGTGTAGCGTGCTTTTTGATCTGAACCCTCTGATGGACCAGCCAGGACGCGTGGCTACTTGGATTGTAATGGTATACGGTGGACCAAAGCATTGTGCCTGCATAGGAATAGGTGTAGAAAAATAATATTGAAAGTGCACAGACCTGGGACTTGAACCCAGGTCTTGGAGGTTGCAAACCACTACGTATGCCACTGAACCACTGCATGTGCTTTTATTATATAATAGTCAATAAATATTATAAGAGAAAAGAATCCATTAATAAATCAAACGCGCGAAATTTTAAAAGGACCATTCACGCCTTGCCAACTCAGCTTCTTCTTCTTCATTCGTTCTTCTCTGAAAAATAAAAGCAAGTTAACGGGGGTTTTAAACCCCCCCAAAATAAGCAATTCTTAATAATAGCGATTAGGCCACACGCTTGTATAAATTAGGCGCGACTAGCGTAATCGAATCGTCTAGAGGCCCTGAGTTTGATAATCTTGGTCTCGTTGCCTAATTTTTCTGTATGAGAAAAACCCTCTTTTTGAGTTCCTGAAACCCTAAAAACCATTCATGGTAACTTCTCATATATGGCACAAAAACAAAATCGAACACGTTGGTTAGCTTTAGAACATGCTTATTGGTATGAATGCATCAATAAAAAACAATGAAAATGCTTTAAACATAGAACATGATCATGCATTTTTCTGGAAACTGTTTGAGTTCATGATACCGGTTCCAGGTGTTTTGGCTTGTTGTTTGTGATTGGTACACGTTCAGAATTGTCCAAGGAAGCTATTGCAATTGGTTTGGTGCCTTGAATCGCCCTATAACCTTGATTTCAGAATTTAACTTTTTGAGAATTTTTGCAAGTTTTTAATGAGGTTCTGAGCGCAGCTTTCCGTCTAATGGCATTAGGGTCGTGATGTTGTGTATGTATAGAGCATGTTAGGTCAAAAAGATTGAATCAAATCCATTGCTTTGATGATTTTTGGATATTTGATTTCATGGATCTTTTCAAATCTTTTTCTCATAGTTTTTTGTATCAAATTTGATCAATTAACACCAAAACTTGCCATAATCAATTAAGCACGAAATATTGACATTAGAATGTGCATAAAAAGATTTTTTAGGTTAAGGTTTATATTTTTCATGAATTAAAATGATTTAAATGAATATAAATTAATATTAATTCAAATAAATAATTAAAAAATATGAGAATACTTCCCTTTGGGCCTAGTAGTCGTGCATAGGCTTGGCATGAAGAAATTTGGAAGAAAAATGGGCCCATTTGCATTTTTAGGCCTTTTGCATCAATGTTGACTTTCAAAAATTCCCAAAAATTTCCCAACTTCCACAAGGCATAACTTGGTCAATTTTTAAGCTTTTCACATGTTCTTGGACATTTTGGAAAGGTCTTTGAGTCCTTTAACCAATGCCTTTGGTCCCATGTCATTTTGATTTACCAATCTCAAGTTATGGCCTTTGACTTAAAGTCACTTTTTGTTGACTTTTGAAAATGACCTATAATGTTGAAATTGATAACTTTTTTGTGAGAGCATTTCTTGGACTTGGAACATGAAGATGAATTGTAGGAAATGTCTTTCTCTTCAAAATGAGCTTTGGATGGAATTTTTCTGATAATCCATGTGAAAGTTATGCCCTGGTCAATTTCAGTTGACTTTTTCAGCTGTCCAAATATAGCAACTTTTGCATCTTTGATGATTTCTGAGCCAAATTTTGAGAATCATGATCAAGCATTGATCAAATGATGTTTGTGGCTTCAAAATGATATATTGACCAAAAATTTGAACTTTTGACTGTCAAATGACCATTTTGCCCCTACAGTTGACTGTAGTGCAATCTAGGGTTTTGACTGTGCGATTTTGAGCTGAATGCCTTGAAACTTGTCATGGGGATGCTTGACCATCTTTATAGGCATATGAGACTTGATTGGGCCTTTGAAAAGTTCATTTGCTTGACCAGAACTCAAACCCTAGTTTTGACTGTATAGGAGACAGTTGAGCTGCACAACCCTTGGGGAATTTTGTGACCTTGATTTTGACAATTCTTGATGAATATGGGAGGGCAAATTTTGGGGTACAACAGGCACTGAAAAGGTCTTGGATGCAGCTGAGAGAAGAACGGGATGCTTACCGGGAAAAGTTTAACGAGCAAGAGCAGAAGATCCAGAGGTTGACTAGGCAGCTGGAGAACGAGCGAATTCTCAATGACTATATCCGCACCGACAAGAAGCAGCCATGGGAGCACTGATTGTCCTTTGATTATTTCCTTTCCAGTTTTTATTTACTTTTCAATATTTCCTTTCTTGTAACGCCTTAAGGGCAATTTGTTGAACAATTTGAATTTCAAGTTTACCTAATAAAAGTGTGTTTCCTTTTTTTTTACAAATTTGAATCTCTCGGCGTCTTTGAAATCATATCATACGCATTTCATCCCATTCACTTCATAATAGGTACCCATTACAGGTCACTTATCTTCTTCGCTTTTTATTTCAGCGCTCATCATGTCTGCTGAACCTTCAATTGAACAAGCAATCAAGGCCCTACAGGCCCAGAATGCCCAATTCCAAGAGTTGTTCATGAATCTAGCTAAGGGTCAGCAAGATCTGAAGACCTTGATTCTGAAAGAGAAGAAGAAGAAGAAGAAGAAGAAGAAGAAGAAGAGGACAGTCCTGTTTAACACAGGTCACAGGTTTGGAAACAGGCTACGGGATGAAGTTGATTTGACCACCTTATCTGGAGGGAAAGATAGCCAGGAGGAAAGGAGGGCTCATAGCCTTGTGGTCCCCGACAACGAGACGGACTTCGATGAAGACCAGTATCCTCCTGTTGAGGATAGATACAAACAACTGGAAGACAGGTTGAGTGCGATGGAAGTTCAGAAAGTGCCTGGTCTCGACTTTGGTGATCTGGGTCTATCATCTGGTGTAGTGATTCCCCACAAGTTCAAAGCACCAGCCTTTGCTAAGTATGACGAAGTTTCTTGTCCGAAGCTACACCTCCGGTCATATGTAAGGAAGATTCAGTCGTACACCGCTGATAAGAACCTATGGATCCACTTCTTTCAAGACATTCTCTCAGGGACTCAGCTTGAATGGTTTTATCAGTTGGACGGAGTCAGTATCCGCAGTTGGGAAGATTTGGCTACTGCTTTCTACAGGCAGTACCAGTACAATTTCGACCTCGCTCCCACGCGTACCCAACTCTTGGGTATGTCAATGGGAACGGGCAAAGGTTTCAAAGATTATGCTCAGAAGTGGAGGGACCTCGCCGGAAGAGTACAACCACCCTTGGCTGATCGGGAGCATGTGGATATGTTTCTGGGGACCCTGTCTGGTCCATTTTCAACCATCTGATTGGAAGCTCTTCGTCTGGGTTTACAGAGCTGATTATGACCGGTGAGAGGTTGAGGCTGGTATTAAGGCTGGTAAGATACATAAGGTTTCCTCATCAAGCACCGAGAAGAAGCCATTTAAGAAAGAGTCTGGTGTTGTCTGCAGTTCAAAAAGCCAGAGTAGACCTGAACATCGCCAAGCTGTTAATGCGGTTGTTATTTCAAGACTTGCTGGTGCTCTTCAGCACAATAATTAGTCAAAGGACGAGAGACCTCGAAGGCAATTCACCCGTCTCAGCATGACTTTGTCTCAGATTTTGCCACAGTTATTAAAAACCAACCGAGTGATTCCAAGGGAAGCCCCGAAGAATCCAAATACAACATCACCAAAGTACAACCCCAATGCCCGCTGTGCTTTTCACTCTGATAGCCCGGGGCATAATACAGATGATTGTTGGTCTTTGAAGAATAAGATACAGGACTTAATTGATGCTAAGGAGATTGAGTTCGAGACGCCCGAAAGACCTAATGTTATGACTGCTCTTATGCCCAAGCATGGAGTAAATGCTATAGATGAAGACTCGTTTGAGGTTTCTGTGAACGACATTGTTACCCCTCTGATGACTGTGAAGAAGAACCTTTTGCTAGCCGGTTTATTTCCGGGCTGTGACGAAGGTTGTCGTATGTGTTCTGCCCTATCAATCGGTTGCCCACTTTTGAAATCAGGTGTCCAACGCCTGATGGATAGTAAAGAAATTATGTTTGAGAAGACTGTTGTTCCCTTAGTTCATACTGAAGAAGTTGCTATTATTACCATTTTCGACAATTCTTCCAAGGCTCCCTCGAGGAAGCCTGTTAGAATTACATTTGTTCCAAGAACCGCACCATTGATCATCACTGTTCCTGGGCCTATCCCCTAAACCTCCGATAAAGCTGTCCCTTGGCACTATGGGGATGATGTTTACTTTCACTGAGTGAAACAAGAGCTGGATGCTGATACTGACGTCAGCAATATTGTTGGACCTGCTAAAGTCACCCGTAGTGGAAGACTTTTCTCACCTGATATCTCTCCACCAATTTTCCGAAAACCTATTGTTATTACACCTGCCAGGGTACCTGCTACTATTCCTGTTCAAGTTCCTATTCTTACCCCTGTCGCCGAGTCATCTGATACTCGGGGCAAAGGGACCACCAGTGAGCCTGCCCAGACGGAGGCACCGAAGACGATTACTGTTGAAGCTTTTAAACAAGAGATGGAAGAGATTCTGAAAATCATCAAAAAGAGTGACTACAATGTAGTCGAGCATCTAGGGCAAACCCCGTCCAAGATTTCTATCTTGTCATTGTTGCTATGCTCAGAGACCCATGCCAAGGCTCTGATTACATTTCTGAAGACCGCACACGTACCACAAGAGACATCAGCTGATCAGTTTAAAGATTGCATGGCCAATCTGACTGTTGATAATGGGTTGGGTTTCTCTGACACCGACTTGACTGCTAAGAGGAAGAATCACAATGATGCCCTGCATGTCTCCATTGAATGCAGGGGCACTACTCTTGCACATGTATTGGTGGATACTGGTTCCTCATTGAACGTCTTGCCTAAAAAAGCTCTAGACCGGTTGGACTATGAAGGGTTGGAGTTGAAACCAAGCAACATTGTCGTCAGGGCCTTTGATGGGTTTAAGAGAATGGTGCATGGAGAAGTTGATATCCCGATTAAGGTTGGTTCTCAGGTTTTCAATTATACATTCTATGTGATGGACATTTGGCCATCTTATTCTTGTTTGCTGGGTCGCCCATGGATCCACAAAGCTGGGGCCGTAACCTCAACGCTCCACCAGAAGCTAAAGTACTCGGTCAAAGGGAAGATTTTGACAGTACAAGGAGAGGAAGAGTACATGGTGAGCCACCTCAACGCTTTCCGATACGTAGAGATGGATGAGGAGTTCATTAAGACCCCATTTCAGAATTTTGAAGAGGTTCCCCAGACACTGGCGTTAGCTGAGACTGTTGGTGAAGATTCTCCTATGAAGATGGCTTCCTTTAAAGATGCCCGGGCTGTTGTTGAGAAAGGTGGGTGTGCAAATTGGGGCAGACTCCCTGATTTTACACAGAATACTAACAAGTTTGGTTTGGGTTTCACTGTAGAAGCTCAAAGGGATGTTCGGAATGCACGGATCGGAAGGCCATTGAAGACGATGTGGAAGAGTCTGAGTTCGACAGCTGGATCTATCCTGCGACCAACGGTGGACCAAGCAACTGGACAGCAAAGGACTTCATCCCTATTTCTTTTGTTACCCAGTAATGGAACTTTTTGTTTTGAATATGTAACAGATAATGTTTTAAACTGTATGGCCCGGTGTCTTACCCGGGGCACTCTGGCTTCATTTGTGAGGGCTTTATGTGTGTCATTTTCATATATCATTAATAAAAGCATTGGACGTTTCTTGCATTTTAAATCTTGCGCTCCTTGTTTTTATTTTATTATATATTGCAAAACAACTATTTTACACACACTCACATATACAAGTCTACATCCACTCTGGATCTCACTGGTAACGACCCTGCTACTGCCGGTTATGACTTCGAAAATACGATCAACTTAGCCGAAGACGAAGGTGAAGATGATTGTGAAGTTCCTGGTGAACTTGCAAGACTGTTACTCCAAGAAGAGAGGGCCTTACAGCCGCATGAAGAGCCTGTGGAATCGGTAAATCTGGGTACAGATATAGACAAGAGGGAGGTCAAGATCGGTGCAAATCTGGAGCTTAGTGTAAATCAATGGTTGATTCAGATGCTGCATGACTATGTCGAGATCTTTGCCTAGTCTTACGAAGATATGCCTGGATTGGATACCGATATTGTGGTTCATCGCCTGCCTACCAAGGAAGATTGTCCTCCGGTGAAACAGAAGGTCCGTCGAATGCGCCCAGAGATGTCTGAGAAAATCAAGGATGAAGTTATGAAATAGTTTGACGCCGGTTTTCTAGCAGTTACTTCTTACCCACAATGGGTGGACAACGTGGTTCCTGTGCCGAAGAAGGATGGTAAAGTTCAAATGTGTGTTGACTATAGGGATCTGAACAGGGCAAGCCCCAAGGATGACTTCCCTCTGCCTCATATCGACGTTCTGGTTGACAACACTGCTCAGCATAAAGTCTTATCCTTTATGGATGGTTTATCCGGTTATAATCAGATTAAAATGGCTCCCGAAGACATGGAGAAGACAACTTTTGTTACTCAGTGGGGTACCTTTTGCTACAAGGTCATGCCTTTTGGATTGAAAAATGCTGGGGCAACATATCAGCGTGCCATGGTTGCTTTATTTCATGACATAATCCATCATGAGATTGAGGTATACGTCGATGACATGATTGCAAGGTCCCAAACTGAGGACGAACACCTTGACCATCTTCAGAAGTTGTTTGACAGGTTGAAGTTATACAAGTTGAGGTTAAACCTGAACAAGTGCACCTTCGGGGTGAGATCTGGTAAACTGCTGGGTTTTGTAGTAAGCGATAAAGGTATTCAAGTGGATCCGGCAAAAGTGAAGGCTATACAGGAGATGCCATCTCCTAGAACAGAGAAAGAAGTCAGAGGCTTCCTGGGACGACTTAACTACATTTCCCGATTCATCTCGCACCTGACTGCTACTTGTGAGCCAATCTTCAAGCTACTGAAGAAAGATCAAGTAGTACGTTGGAACGATGAATGCCAGGCCGCTTTAAAAAAGATCAAAGAGTATCTCCAAGAGCCACATATTCTGATGCCACCAGTTGAAGAGAGACCTTTGATCTTATACTTGACAGTACTCGACAACTCAATGGGGTGTGTGTTGGGTCAACATGACGAGTCTGGCCGAAAAGAGCATGCTATTTATTACCTTAGCAAAAAGTTTACCGACTGCAAGACCTGATACTCGTTGCTCAAGAAAACTTGCTGCACTTTGGCATGGACTGCTCGCCGGCTGAGATAGTATATGCTGACTCACACTACTCTATTGATTTCAAAGATGGATCCAATCAAGTATATCTTTGAAAAGCCTACTTTATCCGGAAGAATAGCAAGATGGCAGATGATCTTAACTGAGTATGACATACAATACACGACCCAAAAGGCAATCAAGGGAAGTGTGTTGGCAGACCATTTGGCACATCAGGCAGTGGATGATTACCAATATATGAACTTTGAATTTCCGGACGAGAATATCATGTTGGTAACTGATTGTAAGACACCTGGACTGTATGAAGGACCTGAGGAAGGATCTTGATGGTCTATGTACTTTGATGGAGCTTCAAATGCTATGGGCAATGGAATTGGCGCTGTGATCATATATCCTAAAAGCTCTCATACTCCGTTTACCGCCCGACTATGTTTCAACTGCACCAACAATATGGCGGAGTATGAAGCGTGCATCATGGGTCTTCGAGCAGCCATTGACCTAAGGATTAAGTTTCTAAGTGTCTTCGAAGATCCCGCTCTTGTGATCATTCAGATCCAAGGCGAGTGGGATACGAAACACCCAAATCTTATTCCTTACAAGGAGTATGTATTAACATTGCTTCCCCATTTTGAGGAGATAACCTTTGAACACTTCCCTAGAGAGGAGAATCAGTTGGCGGACGCAATGGCTACGATGTCTTCTATGTTCAAAGTCAATTGGGATAATGAGGCTCCCCGGATTATCATTGAAAGATTGGACGAACCTGCACATTATTGTGATCTTGAGACTGAAGAGGTAACAGAAAAGCCCTGGTATCATGAGGTGAATAGGTATCTTGAAGCTCAGGAATACCCCGAGGGTGCATCTGTTAATGACAAGAAGTTTCTGAGGAGGTTCGCAGCAAAGTTCTTCATCAGCAATGGCATCCTTTACAAACGCAGCCATGATTCGACCTTACTGCGTTGTGTGGATAAGAATGAAGCAGAAAGGATCATGGCGGAGTTACATGAAGGTACTTTCGGAACTCATTCCAGCGGACACACCATGGCAAAGAAAATCCTTCGGGCAGGATATTATTGGTCCATAATGGAAGCCGACTGTTATCAGCATTCTCAGACATGTCACAAATGCCAAGTCTATGCTGATAAGGTGCACATACCTCCAGTTCCTCTAAATGTATTGACAGCACCTTGGCCTTTTGCAATGTGGGGCATTGATATGATCGGCGAGATCAGGCCTACAGTATCCAACGGGCATCGTTTCATCCTGGTAGCGATTGATTACTATACGAAGTGGGTTGAAGCAGCTTCCTTTTCTATTGTAACCAAGAACGTTGTGGCACGTTTTATTCAGCACAATCTGATCTGTCGATACGGTGTACCAGAGAGGATCATTACGGGCAATGGTACCAATCTCAACAATAAGATGATCACTGAGCTCTGCGAGCAATTCAAGATACAACATCATAACTCTTCTCCCTACCGGCCGAAGATGAATGAGGTTGTTGAAGCGGCTAATAAGAACATTAAGAGGATTGTGCAGAAGATGACAGTGACATACAAAGACTGGCACGAAATGTTACCATTTACTCTTCATGGGTACCGCACCTCAGCACGCACGTCAACAGGGGCAACACCTTATTCCTTGGTTTATGGCATGGAGGCAGTCTTGCCCATTGAAGTTCAGATACCCTCTCTTCGGATCATGAAGGATGCAGGTTTGAGCGAAGATGACTGGATTCAGACCCGACTTGATCAATTGAACCTAATCGACGAAAAGAGACTTACTGCTATTTGTCATGGCCAGACGTACCAAAAACGGATGATCAAGGCATTTAATAAGAAAGTTAGACGACAAGAGTATCAAGTTGGGGATCTAGTAATCAAGCGCATCATCTTACCTCAAGGTGATCCCAGGGGAAAATGAACCCCTACTTACGAAGGGCCATTTATGGTTAAGAACATTTTCTCAGGAGGAGCTATGATTCTAACCACCATGGATGGTGACGACCTTCCTCACCCCGTCAATGCAGACATAGTGAAAAGATATTACGCATGATCAAAGACCCGCTAGGTTGACTGGCCTAGGCAAAAATAAGGGCTTCCCGGCGAACCAAAAGGGTTCGGGCAAAAATAAGGGATGAAAATAAATAAATAAAATCTGTACACCCGGCAAGTCGAAAACCTGAAAAGGCGGCTTGGGCAAAAAAGGGTATCCCGGTGGACTGAAAACCCGAAAGGGCGGTCAAGGAAAAAATTATGGATCAAAGTGTAACACTATGTCTCATTGGATCACCTTGCATCCAGACTTCGGTATCAACTATTAAGCTCGGACGGCACTAATCAATCTGATCTACCTTCAACCAATAGCAAAGTGATGAGATGCTCAAAGACATAAAGGCAATAGCAGAGTGGGAACCCAGTGGGATCATTCACATAGCTGTTTTGTTTAGTTTTTCACAATTTGTGTAAATTCTATCTGCTCAGCGGCGTTCTCTTACTAGGATGTCAGCCTCTTGTACAAAAACGCCTATTTACAGGCCAAACTTCAAAATCAATGCAATTCATTTTCAGACAAATTTCAAACTGTTTTTCTTTATCTGTTTTGTTTTGCAAAGAACGTCCAATGTTCATTTTTGATATATGCATTTGACATTAATTGCTGCTCATGAATATTTACATGCGAAACAAAAAACAATTACTGGTAATAGTAGAAACAGGGGCAATAAGAATTTTCCGAACTGTACAGTTGCTCTGTTCACCAGGTACAAAGGTAAATTCAGCTGAAGAATATGGCTAAGATGCCTTCACTCCCTGCAGAGTAAGACAGTAATGGTAGCTCTCCCCCAACTGAGACTTGCAACTATGAACGAATCAACAATGCTTTCCCCAAGAAGAGTTTATCTACCATCAGCACTAAGAAGGCTTGATATCCCCGACAGTCTTAATATTCCCTAGCGGAGTATAAGAATGTTCCCCAGCAGAATACAAGATATCCCCAGTGGAGTAAATTTCCCAGCACAGACTGAAAAAAGCTTCCCCAACGGAGTTGAAGCATCATCCCTAGTAGACTCTGGAAGTTTATCCCCAGCGGAGTACAAAATTAAATCTCCCCAGCCGAATTCACAGGGTTTTCCCCAGCAAGTCACAACTGAAAGATCATCCCCAGCGGAGTTCTTTCCTTTCACAAACAGGAATTCAATCCTCAACAAATGCAATATCACCAGCAACGATAATTCATCCCGACAGAATTTATCAGTGGAATTCTCAGCAGAGCATCTCTTCCCCACAGAGTAATCTCCTCATCAGTTTATTCCCCAGCAGAGTTGTCTTCTCCTGCAGGTTTATTCTCACAATCAGCTTCGTTCGTCATCCCCAGTGGAAACGAAGAATCCAGCTCTATTCTCCAGCAGCTATCCGGGATTTATTTTCCCCAGCTAAAACATTACATTTCCATACATCATGATACATGCATATACGCATCATATAATACAATCTCATTTATTTTGAGAGCATCATTGCTTGATCCATATCATGCATTGCATATGACTGACCTTTACCTTTCAGGAAAGATGCAGTTAAAATTCTCAGCTATGTCAAAGACCTTCTCTGGTTCAGTTAGATCGCTGCGAAGATCTCCCTAATTCGTATTCCAGTTGAAGTTATTCCAAGACTTTTGTCTGGTCCAGTTAAATCGATTCCTAAAGATTTTTCTGATGTTGATCCAGTCAAAGTTAATCCAAGACCTCCTCTAGTTCAGTCAGATCGCTGCGAAGATCTCCCTGATTCGTATTCCAGTTGAAGTTATTCCAAGACTTTTGTCTGGTCCAATTAAATCGATTCCTAAAGATTTTTCTGATGCCGATCCAGTCAAAGTTAATCCAAGACCTCCTCTGGTTCAGTCAGATCGTTGCGAAGATCTCCCTGATTCGTATTCCAGTTGAAGTTATTTCAGGACTTTTGTCTGGTCCAGTTAAATCGATTCCTAAAGATTTTTCTGATTCTGATCCAGTCAAAGTTAATCCAAGACCTCCTCTGGTTCAGTCAGATCACCGCGAAGATCTCCCTGATTCGTATTCCAGTTGAAGTTATTCCAGGACTTTTGTCTGGTCAAGTTAAATCGATTCCTAAAGATTTTTCTGATACCGATCCAGTCAAAGTTAATCCAAGACCTCCTCTGGTTCAGTCAGATCACAGATACGATCTCCTTGATTCGTATTCCAGTTGAAGTTATTCCAAGACTCTTGTCTGGTCCAATTAAATCGATTCGAAGATTTTTTTATGCCGATCCAGTCAAAGTTAATCTAAGACCTCCTCTGATTCAGTCAGATCGATGCGAAGATCTCTCTGATTTGTATTCCAGTTGAAGTTATTCCAAGACTCTTTTCTGGTCCAGTTAAATCGATTCGAAGATTTTTCTGATGCTGATCCAGTCAAAGTTAATCCAAGACCTTCCCTGGTTCAGTCAAATCGACGCGAAGATCTCCCTGATTCGTATTCTAGTCGAAGTTCAGACCACCTATCAACGATCTCCAAATGGCATCTGCAAGCCCATTCCCGACATCACCAGGTTGATACCACTTCATGCGAGTGCAAATTTCTGGGCACTCTAGTGTTCAATCATCTTCCACCTTCGGATCACGAAAGGCCCGAAAGCCAATCTATATCCTCAAGTTTAAGAAAATTTAACAGGGGCAGCTGTTGTACCCCAAAATTTTCCCTCTCATATTTCCCAAGACATTGCAAGAAAAATCTCCAAGTGGCTCAAGATTGCTCAAGAGTTGGACAGTCAAGCTATCTCTTAAGGCAGTCAATCTCAAATTAGGGTTTTGTGTTGGATCAAGTTCCTTGAGTCAAAATCACCTAAAGTGCTACCCAATGTCCTAATATGCTCTCAAGTTCATCCATGTCAAATTTCAAGCCTTGCAGAAGAAGTTTGCTCAGTCAATTGCTTAAAGGGTCAAAAAATCGACTGTGATAGGGCAAAAGTCAACTGTGACCCAAATACAGTCAAACCTCAAGATTTTTTGGCAACATTCTCATTTTTAAGGATATTTCATCATTTTATCAAGGGTTGATCATCATTCATCAAGGATTGCTCAAAATTCATCAAGACTCAAAAGTTGCTAAATTAGGGTTTTGTAGGAAAAGTCAACTCAACTTTGACCAAGCATAACTTTCTCATACTTTATGAGAAATGACCCATCAAAAGCTCATTTTGAAGAGGATACAATTTCCTACAATCCATATTCATACCCCAAGATCAAGAAATTCACTCACAGAAAGTTACAAATTTGGACATTATAGGTCATTTTTGAAAGTCAACAAAAACACCTTTTGTGCCAAAGCTTATAACTTGAGCATGGAATATCAAAATGAGATGAGACCAAAAGGGTTGGTTAGAGGACATATCAAGCTTTCTAAAAAGTCAAAGAATACTTCCAAAAGTTCAAAATTGAAGAAGTTATGCAATGTTGAAGTTGGGCATTTTTGCAAAATTGCCAAAAGTCAACTATCCCCAAAACTTCAAATTTTGTCAAATGGGCCCATTCTCTTCCACTTGATTTTATCTTGTCACATTCCACACGTATCCTAGCTCCATCCTTGTGACCATTTGTCAATTTTATTATTTAATTTGATTTTTTAATGAATTATTCCATTTAAAATCAATTTAAATCAAATAAAATCCAAACATTGATTATTTGATCTCCTTTAGGCTATTTCAGGACCTAATCATCATCATCAATTGAATCAAATTCGTATCTCATCATATCATGAACAAAAAGATGGATTTTGGACAAAATTGGAAAGTTACCAATGGAGGATCAAATCAAATCCTATAGCCATAATGTACAAGGATTCAGTCCACAAAACTTGACCTAATACATCGCATATACATAAACAAGGCAAAGGACACGAGATCAGAGGTTGGAGGCTGCAAGAACACCAAAAGCAAACTTGAAAAAATTGGCAAAAAGCTTGAAATCGAAATCGTGCATAGAGGCCAATTCAGGGACAAATCTCAACACCACTCTATTGCTGGGCAATCACTGAGTCAGAAGCAATCAAAAGCACGCTCTCATACCCTCTCAATCGCGATGTAAGTCTCTCAAAAAACCTCCCTGTATTCGAAATCGTATCCTCATGTTCTTGCATTTTTTGACAAATTATTGGTATATTCATGCTTATCGTTCAATTTAGAAACATTCTGCATTATTTGATTGCATTCATATGACCTGTAGCACCATAGCCGAATCTAGGGTTCTTGGTTTTTGTTTTTGGGCATTTCTTGTACAGGTGAAATCAAGACCCAAGAGGGACATAGACGTGCTCATGAGGCCTAGACGAGCACAACCATGTGCTTGGTATCAATTTCCATGGCCTAGAAAGGATTTTTGGAATGACATGCGAATTTAGCTGCGGATACAAATCCGCAGGTGAATAACCAGGGTGAACGAAGAAGATGATGACGCGTCCCCCTCCTACTGGTCTGTTCAAACTTGGCGCGTGTTTTTTTTATTTTCTGGCGTATTATTGTGTTTTCCCATATATTAATTGTTGTCCATTATAATAACAAATGAAGCGTGTTAGTGCAGTGGTAGTGGCGTGTGTTTAGTGACTAACAGGACCTGGGTTCGAATCCCAGGTCCCCCAAATACATATTATTATTTTTCTTCAGGTATTCCAGCGCGTTTCAGGAGTTGTGGTTCACCATACACCATCACCCAATCATCTGCCAGATGGCCCCAGGCCAGATCTGGTGGTCCATAATGAAGGCCTATGGTGGGATCAAGTCAAAGGGCGCGTGGATAATCAGAAAGTCAGCCAGGCTTGCATACAAATGGGCCTTTGATTTGCCATTCTCACCTCCAATTTGGGTCCAGAACCCCCCTGAGTTTTGTTTTCTATTTTATTCTTCTTTTAATTATTTAATTGTTTTTGTTTTATTATTTTTAATCACTAACCAATTAAAACTTTTCTTAATAAAATCAAAACCCAAAAATATTTTGTTTATTAAATTAATTTCAGCATTTTATTTTTGTTAATAAATTAATTTAATTAATTTAGTTTAATTAGGAAATAAATTTAATATCTTTTGCAATAATTAAAATTAATTTAGACAACTAGGTTTTATTAACTTTGATTAAAGTTATTTTTATTTCTTTAAATATCAAAAACCCAAAAATATTTTTATTAATTAATTTATTAATTTAATGATTAATCCATTTAATTTCTTCCATAAATTCAAAAACAACAAAAAAATCTTTTCTTGAATAATCAAAGGGTCAAACCCCTAGAATGCGCTCGATTTATTTTCTCGCACGCGATCCATATTTATTTAATATTGTATTTGTTTCCCGGAATATAATAGTTTAATAGGACCTTTACTATTTTTATCGTTTTCTTTATTTTCCGCATTTTAATTTCAAGGGTTGTTTTTGGCGATGTAAATACCCGACGCCTTGTAATAGTTAGTTTTCATTTCCGCAATTTAATTTCTGCAACTTATAACTGTTAGATGTTTGATAATAGGTATGCATGACAAGACTGAATGTTTTAACCTAAAATCAACATAGATCACCATTAACATGTACAAAGACAAAAAATAACTGAAAACAACACACTCGCACATGCGCACTCTTAGGGTACACCCCACTTGGTTGCCTTCGTACACGGTCATTGAGTATAGGTTGTTTTAGAGGTCGCCCTTTTGTCTAAAGATCATAGTCGCCTCGAAACGGTTGCCTCGGATATTGTTGCCTCAAAACAAATTATCTAAGACATTAGGGTTATCACTAAAGCGTCCTAATATTGCTTTAGTAACCGTAAGTCCCTAAATTCGAATTGACCCTTAAACTCCAACAACGATGCTACCTACTCATCAATAGTGGGATAGCGTTGCCTAAATGAAGATATCATAGAAGGATTCCTTTTTCGAGTAGGTAGATAGTTCTTAGATACTTGCTCTTTCAAAATACAAAAACTTTTCACACTTACACTTTTCGAACAAAGTTTTCAAAAACACTTCATTACGCTCTTGAGGACAGAAGCAAGAGTTAAATCGAAGTTTCAAAATAAAAACTTTTTCAAACCCACAAGCACAAAGAAAGAAATTTTGAAAACAATTGAGCAAGTACCTAAGAGCCCGTGGATAACCACGGATAGAAGGGGTTCTAATACCTTCCCTTTCTATAATCTACCCCCCAAACCCGAGAATTATCTCGAAAAAGGAATTTTTCTGTGCTTTTTTCCTTTCCTTGTTGGATAAAATAAAATTCGGTAGCAACTCTTTCTTACCGCGACATTTTGCAAAAACGAACGCAAAACGCAAACCAGCATTCCAAAAACAGTCAGTTCTTTCCCACCGTATCACAGTCATAAAGAGAGCAAAAAGCATAGTTTAAATATAGTGAAAACGAATGGATCAATTCAAGACAAACATGTGCAATGCATTAATGAAACAAAGTTTGACATTAATAGCTAATTATTTAAATAACAAAGAGATTACAACTTGAAAATTCAAATGAACAGAAAATTTCCTTGCCCCGATCGTCGCTTCATGTGTATGCCCTTGAGGGGTGATAGAAGAGTTCCAATTGATCGTCTTGTATAAACTCCAACACTCCTTCATCAATTAGGTCTTGAATCCCGTTCTTCAGAGCCCAACAACTTTTCGTGTCGTGCCCGGGGCCGTCAGAATGGTATGCACACCTCTCATTGGGACGGTAACTAGGAGCAGCAGTGTTAGGATTCCCGGGAGGAAGCTTTAATGTAATTAGCTCTGCCTTCAACAAGTGTTGTAGCACCTGAGCTAGCGACATGCCAATCCTGGTAAATTTTCTCTTAGGTGCGGCCTCCTTGCGCTGATTCCTTTGTTATTGTTGGCGAGGTTGTTGTTGGACTCGAGACGTGGCAACAATTTGGAACGGTCTACTCTCCACTAAACTGGCTTCATGTCGCATGGGGGGATGAGCAGTGACTTGATCTCCAATTTTGGTTGTTTGCCCTATACGGTTGTAACCGTCTTGACAAAGCTGGTTGTCAAGAACTTTCAGCTCTTCTTGTCCTTGAGCCAGATTTTGGATAAAATCCATCTGGCCCACCAGTTGTCCCATCATTTCGACTTTCATTACGGCTATCTCGGTTTGTAACCGCTCCAACTGGTCATCTTTGTCATCCCCAGGATTTCCCATGACCATGCCCCTTATGAGGAGCGCATTCACCTCTTCTTGTCCCTTGGATAGGTTCAAGAACATCTCTTAAAGTCGAGCGTTTTGAGCCTGGATGTTCTTGATGGTTTGTTCTAGGGCCATATCTACTGAAATAAAGAGCAGGAAGATAAGGAGGCCTGTATGGGAGAAACCTGTCATGATATGATGCATGATGATGCATATGCAAATGATTTCAAGGAAATTAGAGATTTAAATTTTCTTTAGACAAAAAAGGAACATACGTTATATTAATAAATCAATGTTTGAATACATCATGCCTCTTTGGGCTTACAAAGAAATAAAAATACAAAACTTTAAGACAAAAAAGTTGAACGCATCCTTTTCGGTGCGATGTAGGCGTTCAGACTCCCCTGCTCATGAAGCTGCTTGGTGAGTTCCAGAACTTTCTTCTCGCTGGCGTAGAATTGGGCTTCAAAAGTGTCTCGCTCTTCCTTAAGATGTATCCAATCCCTTGGCAAGTCTTCGAGAGAGGTGGGCATGTTTGGATGAAGGATAGTGTATGAGACATCTCCTTCCATAACAGGCTCTATGATAACTGGAAAAATGGAGCGGTAAGGCATTATAAGACTTTCAGCACGGGCTCGTGCCCATTTGAGATAAGGCTCAAGAGGGATGGAATTCTTGTGCCCTAGTGTCTTGCTATCAACTCTATGTACCATGCCCCAAGCTCGCATGAACCTTTTGCGGTAACCCTGAGCATCATTCTCGTAGTCGAAGATGATTCCTTGGATAAGTGTATCATGAGGACCATCCCTTCTTGCATATCCAAACTGTCATAGTTCTAAATAATGATTGTAAGTTATTCCTCCCCTAATTCCTAAGAGAGGGACATTAGGGAATTCTCTGCGTCGACCAATGATGGTAACATTCTCCGAGAATCAAGGACACAAATGAATGTCTGAATGTGTAAAAGTCATTAGCCTATGAGACCATCTCAAACCCTGTTCATTCTTCAAGATGGATCGGGGTAGGTGCGAAATAAACCACCTAACCAAAAGAGGTGTGTAGCACAGAAGGGTTTCTCTCCTCTTTATAGTGCGAGTATGCAACGAATGTAGGATATCTCTAAGCAGAGTAGGTACCAGATTGCATGACGGGAAAACCTTAACCGCATTCACATCTATGAGCTGGTCCGAATTAGGAAATAGTACCAACCCATAGATGAGAAGGGCTAACACCTCTTCAAAAGCTTTTAAGTCCAGGGTATCCCAAAAATGATGAGCTTTCTCAAATAAGAACTTAGCCAAAAAAAACCTTGACACCTCTCCTGGTTTCCCAATTTGCTATCATGTCAGACCGTTGTAAGGACAGAGCTTTAGCAATATCTTTAGGTTTAGGGTCTATTTCCATACCATTCACTATGCCAGAAATAACCTACGAAAGCGCTTTTTTTGGGCTTTAAAAGCGCTTAAAAGCGC
This sequence comes from Vicia faba, assembly GCA_948472305.1. Lineage (NCBI taxonomy): Eukaryota > Viridiplantae > Streptophyta > Magnoliopsida > Fabales > Fabaceae > Vicia > Vicia faba. The sequence continues at coordinate 1,011,445,796 of OX451738.1, forward strand.
TCTCGTAGGTGGAGCTGCTAAAGGTTTTAGCAGCGCTTTTTTCTGAAAAAGCGCTTTCATAGGTGTATTCAGAATGCGTGTCAGGCAATCTAAAGTAGGCCTATAAGAGCGCTTTTTGTTCAGAAAAAAGCGCTCTCGTAGGCCTACCTATGAAAGCGCTTTTAATCAAAAAGCGCTTTCATAGGTAGGCCTACGAGAGCGCTTTTTTCTTAAAAGCGCTTTCATAGGTTTTCTACTGAAAAATCTAAAATTTAAAAAATTTCTAAACCTGCATTTTTTTGCAGCAAACCTGTAATTCTTAAACCGGTATTTTACAATCTAATCTAGAAATACCAATATATATTAGTTTTAATCCAAATACCAAATGTAATTCAAATACCAAATATTATATATATATATATATATATATATATATATATATATATATATATATATATATATATATATATATATATATATATATATATATATATATATATATATATATATATATATATAAATACCATTATAATCAATTCATATCCAAAATATATATACACCATGGTAATTCAATATTAACATGTTTTTAAACGTAACAAAATACACCCTAAGAAATCAGCTATATAACACTAAGTAAATCAATCCTAATCTACATATATATCCAAGGTCCTGATCCTGCAATATGAACATAATAACACGGTCAGTGTTGTATACACAAAACAATATATTCATAATTAACCAATTTTCACACAACAATGTATTCGTACCTTATTATAAGATTCTTAGCTCAATAAAATATTGGCACAACTCCTCTTTGAGTTCTTCCAATTGACGTGGCGAGTAATATGGACAATTGTATTGATCAAAATACTACATTACAAAACAAAATATATGCATGATTTAGTTTAATGTAATAAATTATATGCAAAATCCGATAAGTAATAAAACAAAGTATAAATCCATACCGTGATTGGAATCTCGATTTCATTCATTTGAATGATTTCTTTGATAAACTTCAAAACAAAGTATCCGCAATCTATGTCGTTTTGTTGTTGAGGGCACTACATAGAAAAACAAATAAGATTATACACATCTATTGATTTATCAAGTAGCATAAATATTATAAGCAAAATTGTTGAAATTTATATACCTGTACTTTGATCCAATTAATGTTGTTTGATTTAGACCGCGGTACTCGTGCTTCCCTTTGACATCGGAATACTTGTATTGAACTGATGACAAAATTAAAATATTTATTTAGAACAATGACATTGAAATAATTAAATATATAAACACAAATGAATATTTAGAATAATGTCACTTACGTATCAATCAATAGCTTCATTTCCAGATAATTTGTCCAATCACCGTCAACCGAATTCAGGTAATAGACCACTTCTTTTATGGGATTGATTGCAAGCAACAACCAGTGACATCTATAAATTAAAGCAACAATTTAGAAGCGAATTTTAATGTAAAAAATACAAATATTAAAAGGAGCTTAGAATGAAAATCTAACCATGTATTATAAGGCAAAAGATACAAGCTCTCTGTACTGGCAGTTGTCATGAATCTTTCGACCAAGTGTTCTCTTACTGAATCAAGTTCCCTAGAAATTGTTGCTCCGCTGACACGGGAGGAAGACACAAAACGGAATCTATTTGACAATTGATTCCCGCGCATCAATTTGTCAAATAACATCCTTAAATAAAAACATAATTAATATTAGACTATTTCAATTAAATGTTTAAAAAAAATGTTCAACCAATTAAATAATATATTGATCGGGTTACCGGATGTACGAGTGCATCACACTGATGCCTAACTCTCGATGATGAAAGATTTGTTCCATGTCCTCTAATCCAATTGTTTCGGTACATGGAAAACCAAAGACAATTTCATCCACATCGATTTGACGAATTCCATCATTCATCAAATCTGATGTGCCAACTAGTGTCTCCAGACACTGTCGATACCTAGGCACAAATTTACGGACAGGAACTGTTGTACCCCAAAATTTTCCCTCCCATATTCTCCAAGAAATTGCCAAGCCAAGCTGTAAAATTCCCCAAGGGTTGCACAGTCAAAGATCTCCTGTACAGTCAAGATTAGGGTTTTGAGTCTGATCAAGAAGAGGAAGTTTTCAAAGGCCCAATCAAGTCTCACATTCCTACAAATATGGTCAAATATCCTCATATCAAGTTTCAAGGCTTTCAGCTCAAAATTGCACAGTCAAAAACCCTAATTGCACTACAGTCAACTGTAGGGGCAAAATGGTCATTTGACAGTCAAAAGTTCAAATTTTTGGTCAACATATCATTTTGAAGCCACAAACATCATTGGATCAATGCTTGATCATGATTCTCAAAATTTGGCTCAAGAATCATCAAAATGCAAAAGTTTCCTTATTTGGACAGTTGAAAAAGTCAACTGAAATTGACCAGGGCATAACTTTCACATGGATTATCAGAAAAATTCCATCCAAAGCTCATTTTGAAGAGAAAGACATTTCCTACAACTCATCTTCATACTTCAAGTCCAAGAAATGCTCTCACAAAAAGTTATCAATTTCAACATTATAGGTCATTTTCAAAAGTCAACAAAAAGGGACTTTAAGTCAAAGGCCATAACTTGAGATTGGTAAATCAAAATGACATGGGACCAAAGACATTGGTTAGAGGACTCAAAGACCTTTCCAAAATGTCCAAGAACATGAGAAAAGCTTAAGAATTGAGCAAGTTATGCCTTGTAGAAGTTGGGAAATTTTTGGATATTTTGAAAAGTCAACATTACTTCAAATGACCTAAAATTGCTAATGGGCCCATTTTTCTTCCACAATTCATCATTCTAAGCATGTGCACGACCACTTGGCCCAAAGGGAAGTATTTTCTCATTTTTTATTTATTTATTTGAATTTTTATTTATATTAATTCACTTAAATCAATTAAATATGGGAAAAATACTTAACTTAACCTAAAAAATCTTTTTGTACATGTTTTGGTCTCAATAATTCGTGCACATGCAAATGTGGAAATATTTGGTTTGATTGGATCCTAATTGACACAAAATTGCATGGAAAAAGATATGAAAAAATCTTAAGAAATCAAATTTCCAAAATCATCATTGCATTGGATTTGATTGAGTTTTCTTGACCTAATGGACTCACTACATATGCCTAAACACAACCCTAATCAGAATAGACACTAAGCTGCGCAAGAAGGCCATAATCAAACTTGAGAAAAATTGCAAAAAAGTCAATTCTGAAAACAGCCTTCCAGGACGATTCAGGTCTCAATTCTTGTTTCAATAGCTTCCTCAAGGTTCCCTGGACATATTCCAATCAAGAACACCCATCACAACGCCAAGAATTGGTAAAACGAATATGAACTGTACAGAGAAAAATTCATAATCGTGCATCATGATTTACGCATCCTTTGTGATTTTTAATACTTGATTTACATTCCTTGTGAAGTTCTGAAGCTAACCATTATATTGAATTGTATTATTATGCGTTGTGTACGATTTCACCATGTTTGATTTCTAGGGTTCACAGGATCCCAAATTAGGGATTTTAAAACGAGGAAAAATTGAGACTCAAGACTACCACCATTAGAATCAGTGCATCTGGACGAACAAGAACCAGCCCTCGCGCTCAATTTATGAGTGCTTGAGAGATAATCGCTATTTTCTAATAGCATGCCTAAAGGAACGCATAGGAAACCGTTGCCCAATGTTTTATGTTTCAGGGATGATGGAGAAGACGAAATCGTGGCAAAACGTGATACGCTGGTTTGAATTTTCGCGCGTGGATCCACTAACCCTTTGTTTTATTCTTATAATGATTGTTAGTTATTTATTTATCAAACGCGTTAGTTGGGACAGTTGGTAAACGAGCATGGTAGCAACATCCATGACCTGGGTTCGAGCCCCAGGTCTGTATTATTTCCAATATTATTTTGCTATCTACGTTCATATGCAGGCTCAGCAGTGTGGTTCACCATACACTTTAATTATCCAGCGTGACACGTCCCTCTCAAGATCAATCCAAAGGCATAGAGTGGAGGAGCATCATAAGCCTGGTCAAAGCGCTAGCATGCTACCTGGAAAAGGTCAAACGGACCCAGGTTGTTGGGCCAGAATTCTTGGATCAAAACCTCCTATTTGGGGACTACCCCCTGTGATCGGTGGATCTGGAACTGACTGTTTAACGCTGGTTCGCGAAATGTCGCGGTAAGCAAGAGTCGCCACCGTCTTTTATTTTCTCCAAATGGAAAGGACAAAAGCACAGAAAAATTCCTTATAGAGATTGCTCTCGGTTCGGGAGGTAGGTTATAGAAAGGGAAGGTGTTAGCACCCTTTCTATCCATGGTTATCCATGGGCTCTTAGGTACTTGCTCAATGTGTTTTCAAATTGTGTTTGCTTTTCAAATGTGGGTTAAAAAGTTTCTTTTGAAAAAAGTTTCAGATCGACTCATACGTCAGAGTGTTTGAAAAGTTTTTGTTTTGAAAGCTTTTGTGTGGTGTGAAAAGTATTTTTGAGATTAGAGCAAGTACCTACGAGAACCTACCTACCCTTAAGAAATTCGTCTGTGTAAATGTCCTTAAAAGTAGTGCCATCCCACCATTGAGAGGTAGGTAGCACCACCGTTGGAGGTGTTCGGGTCAATTCGAGTTTAGGGACATGGTGATCACCAGAGCAATAGGAAGACACCTTAGAAGCTACCCTCATGCCAGGTTCCCGGATCATGAGGACTTACTAAGACATCCTCTACTCGACGATCACCTTTCGAGGCAAGGCAACAGTGAGGCGTACCCTAGGGGTGGTGTGTGCGAATCGTATGTCATGTTTCATTTATTTGTCTTGTCATGTTTGTCGTGTTCTACGCTTGATTTTAATTAGACATTCATTCTTTCATGCTTGATTAACAGTTAGGAGTGCGGAAAAGATAAATCTACGACTATTACAAAGGCGCGGGTCCACATCGCCAAAATTAACCGGACCCGATTTAGCGGAAAGTAAAAAAGCAATAAAAAGTGCAAGGAATTTAAAGTTACATGGCTTCGGGGCAATTACAAAATTATAATAAGCAATAAAATAAACGCGCGAAATTAAATGATTAAAATAATGGGCGTTGGACCCTTTTGCAAAATATTTAAATTAATGAGAATTAAAACTAATATTAAGAAAAAAAATGTTTTTTAGTATTTTTTGTATCTTTAAGATTTAAAAGAAAAAGGAATTAATTTGAAATTAAATTAAAACGGTAAACCCTAATTCTATTATTTTTTTAAATTTATTATGAAAGAGTTAAAAATATAACCTACATTAAACCCTAATTTTTTTTATGTACAATTTAATTATAAAAAATAAATAAATAAATAATAATTATTATCTGAAAAAAAAGAGAAAATATTAAAAGGAAAGAAATATCAATTAACCTAATTCTATTTTTTTGGGATTTTTGTTATGGAAAAATATAAATTAAACCTAATTTGAAGTTAGTTTATTTACATGCTAATAAAATGATTATAATAAAATAAATATTATTTTTTGGTCTTTTTTCTGATTTTTGTATGTTTTTATATTTTATAGAAAAAATAAGTTAATTAAATTAAGACACTAAAATAAATAAAAATAATAAAAATAAAAGTGAGGAGAAAAATATAAAATGCAAACCAGGGTGGGGTGTTGCCCCAGATTGAGAGGTGTAGGCCTGGGAATTATGGCCCAATGCTATTCAGAGTTTGTTGACTTCCTGGATCCAGTAGGGCGCGTTGACTGGAAGTGTATGATACGCTTTGAAGCTGGACCATTGATCTGACCATTGTGGACGCGTGGCTAGTGGATGAGGAGGACGTATGGTACGTGCACAGTCCTGAAGCTGCATGGGATTTACAATAGAAAAATAATATAGAATTTATGCAAGACCTGGGACTTGAACCCAGGTCTTTGAGGTCACAAGCATAGCACGTTACCATCTGAACCAAGCGCGTTTAGTTAATATATAATATGATACAATTAATATAAAAGAAAAATGGATTCACGCTTGGAACGCGCGCCAAAATTTGAAACGGCCACTCAATGGTTGCCACGAAGCCTTTCTTCTTCGTTGTTCTGCTTCCCTGAAAAACAACAAATATTTAACGGGGGTTTTAAACCCCCTCAATATGCGCGTGTTTCAAAAATAGCGATTAGATTCTGAATACATATAAATTGAGCGCGAGCATCTTGTCTTCTTCGTCTGAGCACGCTGGTTTGATTGGCAGTGGTCTGGAGTTCCAATTTTGCATCGTTACAAAACCCCTATTCAGAAACTCAGTAAACCCTAACCTTCAATCATGGTGAAATCGCGTTGGGAGTCCAAAAACAAAATTGAACTATGCAGTTAGCATCAGAAATCATTCATGAGTAATAATCTATAAACAAAATGCAATGATTATGCTTCAAAATTAAAACACGATTAAGCAATTTTCTTGATGCAGTTTACATTCAATCTACCAATTCCTGGAGCTTTGGTTATTGGTTTCGAGTGGAATGCGTTCAGGAATTGCCAAGGAAGCTTCTTGAATAGGTTTGGCACCTTGAATTGACCTCTAGAATGGATTTCAGATTTTTAGTTTCCAAGCAATTTCCAAGTTTTGTATTCAGGCTCTGGGCGCAGCTTCCAGTCTCTAGGGTTTTGGTTTGTGATACTGAGTATGTATAGAACATGTTAGGTCAACAAAGCTAGCACAAATCCAAGGCATTGATGGTTTTCAATCTTTGATTTTGGAAAATCTTTTTCATATCTTCTCATGTGCAATTTGGTTCAAATCTGATCAATTCTTATCAAAACTTGCTTGATTAGGAAGTGCACGAAATATTGATATTATAATATGCATGAAAAGATTTTTTTAGGTTAGTTTGATATTTTTCATATATTAAAATCATTTAAATGAATATAAATCAATATTAATTCAAATAAATAATTAAAAAATATGAGAATACTTCCCTTTGGGCCTAGTGGTCGTGCATAGGCTTGGCATGAAGAAATTTGGAAGAAAATTGGGCCTATTTGCATTTTTAGGCCTTTTGCATCAATGTTGACTTTCAAAAATTTCCAAAAATTTCCCAACTTCCACAAGGCATAACTTGGTCAATTTTTAAGCTTTTCACATGTTCTTGGACATTTTGGAAAGGTCTTTGAGTCCTCTAACCAATGCCTTTGGTCCCATGTCATTTTGATTTACCAATCTCAAGTTATGGCCTTTGACTTAAAGTCCCTTTTTGTTGACTTTTGAAAATGACCTATAATGTTGAAATTGATAACTTTTTGTGAGAGCATTTCTTGGACTTGGAACATGAAGATGAATTGTAGGAAATGTCTTTCTCTTCAAAATGAGCTTTGGATGGAATTTTTCTGATAATCCATGTGAAAGTTATGCCCTGGTCAATTTCTGTTGACTTTTTCAGCTGTCCAAATATAGCAACTTTTGTATCTTTGATGATTTCTGAGCCAAATTTTGAGAATCATGATCAAGCATTGATCAAATGATGTTTGTGGCTTCAAAATGATATATTGACCAAAAATTTGAACTTTTGACTGTCAAATGACCATTTTGCCCCTACAGTTGACTGTAGTGCAATCTAGGGTTTTGACTGTGCAATTTTGAGCTGAATGCCTTGAAACTTGATATGAGGACACTTGACCATCTTTTTAAGCATGTGAGACTTGATTGGGCCCTTGAGAAGTTCATTTGCTTGACCAGAACTCAAACCCTAGTTTTGACTGTATAGGAGACAGTTGAGCTGCACAACCCTTGGGGCATTTTGTGACCTTGACTTTGACAATTCTTGCTGGATATGGGAGGGCAAATTTTGGGGTACAACAGTTGCCCCTGTTCAATCTTTCTTAGACCTGAGGGTGCAGATTGGCTGACGTGCCTTTCGTAATCCGAGGGTAGAAGATGATTGAACACTAGAGTGCCCAGAAATTTGCACTCACATAATGACAGTGATGATGAGGGAATGGGCTTATAGATGCCATTTAGAGATTGCTGGATAGGATGATGGGCTTATAGATGCCATCTGGATGTTGATCGCATAGGAGATCCCTTAGCGAGAACCTGCATACCTGCAAAACAGAAAAAATGAGTACCTGACACGTCGCAGGGGCTGATTTTAGATGCTTGACATAGATATGTCCTGATTGGTTACAGGAGCTGAGATCTGGAGCTTCAAACGTTTGATGAATGAACCAGGAATGATTACTGCCTTAATCATGAATGGTAAGAGGACCTTGGGCGATTTTAACTTCAACAACGCTCGTTGAGAAAAATCTTGGTGAGAATTACCATCTTTGTAGTGTCAAGAAGAGAACCACAGGATATTATAATCTCAAAGGGAGTTACCTCACTCACGTTGGAGAGGGAACTATAGGAAATTATAATCTGGAAGGAAATGTCACCTCACGCTCATGCCGGAGAGGGAAACATTTGAAGAAGGAATTACCACCTCACACGCCGTTGGAGAGGGGACCACAAAAGAATATTACCTCACGCTCATCGTCGGAGAGGAAAACATCTTGAAAAAGGAATTACCACCTCACGCTCACCGTCGGAGAGGGGACCACAAAAGAATATTACCTCACGCTCATCGTCGGAGAGGAAAACATCTTGAAAAAGGAATTACCACCTCACGCTCACCGTCGGAGAGGGGACCACAAAAGAATATCACCTCACGCTCATCGTCGGAGAGGAGAACATCTTGAAAAAGGAATTACCACCTCACGCTCACCGTCGGAGAGGGGACCACAAAAGAATATTACCTCACGCTCATCGTCGGAGAGGAAAACATCTTGAAAAAGGAATTACCACCTCACGCTCACCGTCGGAGAGGGGACCATAAAAGAATATCACCTCACGCTCATCGTCGGAGAGGAGAACATCTGAAGAAGGAATCACCACCTCACACGCCGTTGGAGAGGGGACCATAACTTCTACTGAGTCTTTATCAGAAGAATCTGTTTGGAGTCGATTTGACTGGACTAGAGACATCCTTGAAATATGTTTGGGGATTTCAACTGCACCCTTCCTGAAAGGTAGAGGTCAGTCATATGCGATGCATGGTATGGATCAAGCAATGATGTTATCAATATAAATGAGATTTGTATGATGCAATACGTTATGCATGCTATAATGATGTATGTGATGATTCATGTATGTTTTTGTCTAGGAAAATAAATCCTTGACGGGTGCCGGGAAGTCATATCCTGGGCTGATGTTGAGGAAGAGATTTTGCTACCGCTGGGGATGATTGTTGCAAGAATACCGGTAGGAGGAGATAACTCCGTTAAGGAATAAACTTGGCAAACGAAATAATTCTGCGGGAGAAAAGATACTCTAGCGATCATGCTGGGGAGTGCTACTCTGTGGGGATAGCGATGCTTTGCTGAGTTGATGAAGATAACTCCGCTGGGGATATCCTTGTTGTCGGAAGTGTTGATAGACTTCGCTGGGGGTAGGAAGATACTTTGCCGAGGACACTTTTTCCGTGGCTTTTGGCTGAGGATAACCCAGTTATATCCTGTTACGGAAATAACTCTTTAAATCAAGCCGGGACGACGCGTTCGTGCTCTGCGAGGATAAGCTTCCAGAATCTACTGGGGATAAGCTTACTGCTTGGGGAGAGGGACTCCAACTTTCCTGGGGAAACTGGATTGGACTCTCCTGGGGGGTTTTGGAACTGCGGGGGAGTGATTCCTTTGAATGTTGGTATACCGCCTGGGAACAATCTTTAGGCCGAGACTGCCGGGGATGCTTGTTAAGAATGCGTGCTGCTGGGGAGGTATTGAGAACTACAGGAGGATACTCAATTTCCTTGATATTTGATGATTTGCTTGGAGGAGAATGTATTGTTTTGTTGAACCACTCTCTGGGAATTAAGATACACTTGGCCGTGTTCTGTAGCTGAACCTACCTTAGTACCTGGGGGGATAGAACAATTAGACTGCTCAGACCACTCTTTATTGCCCCTGTTTCTATGGGGTGGGCACTTGTGGGGTGCTGACAGTTGTTGAGGGTCAAACCTTCTTCTGGTAGGCTGATGATAAGATGACGGGACATAGTCGTACGCTTTAATCCCTAACTTTTGCCTGGACCGCCCTTTCGGGTTTTCAGTCCACCGGGATACCCATTTTTGCCCAAGCCGCCTTTTCAGGTTTTCGACTTGCCGGGTGTACAGATTTTTTCATTTCATCCCTTATTTTTGCCCGAACCCTTTTGGTTCGCCGGGAAGCCCTTGTTTTTGCCTAGGTGTGTCAACCTAGCGGGTCTTTGATTTTGCGTAGTATTTTTTTGACTATGTCCATGCTCTCCGAATGTAGGGAGTTGCCCCTGTTAGAAGTGTTTTGTCATGCCACCAGAAGGTGTTCGATCAGGCCGGATTCGTTATTGAAATGCCCCAAATGACTCAGGCGGAGGTTTGCCCCAGGCTATTTGGCCTTTTGAGAGATTCCTTGAATCTTGATTGGACTGCCCCAGATAATGGACCATGATCATGTCATGCCCCTTGATTGGAAGTGCTCTTGTTCATTAGGCATTCGTCGTGCGAATTTCCCTGCTGTTCAAACAAAAAGTCATATGTAAACAAAGTTATGTCAAAGATGCAAAGCTTATGTCTGTCTTGAAGATTTTGAAAATGCATCTTTTCATAAAACAAGTGAATGTTTGTAAAACATGATGTCAACTCCGTATTTACCGTAGGCCTTCAGGAGTCAGGATACCTTTCGTGACAGTATGCTTTCGAACTAACCCATGCTTCAGCTAGGACTTTTAAGGGTTATAACGTGGCTTGGTTCACGGTTTAAGAAACAAAGGATAAAGGCTCAAATTTTATTTGTACCCACCCGCTCTTCGTGATATTCTCCAAACCTAAGCTCAGTTGATCCTACGTTAGACCTTTGTTTGAGTCTTTGCTCTGATTTTCCGGTGATGATTCGGATGTTGATAACTTATTTTGAATAGGCAGTCATTCCTTTTTGTTGAGGGTTTGTAAGACCTCTTTCTTGTTTGATTTTTGTTATCCCTTTCTTTTTTGCCTGAACTGTTTCCTTTTTTGGAATTACAGTCAGCGGGATGCCCCAGTTTTGTAAGTCTCCTTCATGGGTTTTGACTTAATGGGTTTTTTTATTTTTTGAGATAATGACTGCCTTTCTTTATTGATTATTCGGAACCATCACTGTCTTTCTTTCATAAAGATCTCTTTGTTGCCATTCGTTATGCACTTGGATCAACTGAGAAGACTACCCTGCCCCGGGTTATGATAAAGGGTTTCAATTTTCGAAAATAAAAACTCCTACTTCTTTGGCTCAGATGGGTTGACAAGGGTTTATCATCCTTATAACTCCAGTGTTTAGGGATTGAAACAATGCCTGTACCTCATCAGCGGGGTCTGTTCAAAAGCATACTGTAATGATTGTGGTATCGTTTTCGTCATCCTCCCTCAAGAGGCTTAGAATTATTAATTGAGAGTTGACATCAGAAAAAATATGAAAACAGTTTGCATATAGTGAATGCGAATATATTGATTCAAATAGACATAAGCGATGCATTAATGGAATAACAATGTTTTAACATGAATAAATGTTTAAACAAAAGAAAATCACAACTTGAATTCGAATGAACAAAAAGTGCTTTCTATCCTAGCCATGTTTTGGCATGGGAGCGGTGATCACGTTGGGAGTCTTGGGTATTTCAAACTGAATCTCTCCAGCATCGATCATGCCTTGAATCTTGTATTTCAGCGCCCAACAATCCTCAGTATCGTGCCCCGGGCTACCAGAATGGTAAGCGCACCTTGCTTCTGGGTTGTAGCTTGGAGAGGAGGTCTTTGGATTTGCAGGAGGGTTGATCACCGCAATCAGATTCATCCTTAACATGTGTTGCAAGGCTCGTGACCATGGCATGTTAATATTGGTGAATTGTCTCTTAGGCTCGTCCGGCCTGTTCTGATCAACCCGCTGTTTCTGGCGAGGTCGTTGTTGAACCTGTGAAGTAGTAGCAACTCGGAGAGGTCTATTCACTGGACCCGACCTTTGCCCTCTTGGGAGCTGTTCCATGACCTGGTCCCTGATTTGGGCTGGTTGCTTCATGCCTTGAGGAAGCTGACTGACCATGGCTCTCAGCTCTCCTTGCTCCTGAGCTAAACCTTGAATGAGGGCCCTTTGCCCCAGCATCTGAGTTTTCAATGTGTCTACCTCAGCTTGTAGACGTTTCAGCTGTTCATCCTTGTCATCTTCAGGACTTTTTCTGATCAGGTTCCCCATGAGGAGGGTCCTCAGCTCTTCTTGCCCCTTGGATAGACCTAGGAAGATTTCTCTGAACTGAGACTCTTGAACGTGAAGGTCCTGGTTATCTTGTCGTGAGGCCATTGCTGAAATAAACAGCGGGAAAGGTAAGTGACCTGCAAAAGGGATACCTGTAATGCAATGGTGAGTATGACATGTATGCAATGCTTTCAAGGACCTCGCGGGGTAAACAAGAAAATTTGTTAGCATTGGAATTTATAGCTTGATTGAAGGACACCCTTGTTGTTGAGACTTCTTCTTCAAGGGTCAAAGGCTCACCATATCCAGTGGGTCATAGCCCCTGACAACCTTGGCTAAGGGAACCTTCTTCAAGTGTCAAAGCTCACCATATCAAGTGGGTCATAGCCTCTGACAACTTTGGCTGGAGGAAAATAAATCCTCTTTGCCCCTTGCTAGATGTTTGATTCATCATGACCTGCATCACAAGCCCTTGAGATCCTTGAAATGGGTTAGGATGTATGCAATGGTATGCAATGGTATGATGTCATGCTATGCATGGGGTGATGTAGGTAAACCCTGTTATGAGTCCCAGTTAAGGACTATAAACAGACCCTGCAAGAAATTCAGCATACTTCGTTATGAGTCCCAATTAAGGACTATAAACAACACCTGCAAGAAATTTGATAAACCCTGTCATGAGTCCTAGTTAAGGACTATAAACAAGACCTGCAAGGAACCTAAGTAAAACCTGTCATGAGTCCCAATTAAGGACTATAAACAGAACCTGCAAGTGGTTAGTACACCCTGTTATAAGTCCTGATTAAGGACTATGAACAAAACCTGCAAGACATCAAGGGTCAGATAACAAGCATGCAAGTAGTCAAGTACGAAGGCACACAAGTCACACAAAAGAGCCCTTAGGGTTCAGGCCAGCATGAGGTCTAGGTATTACCCTTTTGAAGTTGGTGGGTTCAACCTGTCCTATTAGAAGTAACCGGGTTCTAAGGTTCCCAATATCACGGGATTGCTTTCATTGTTCATCGTTTCGATTTAGCCACTGAACTGGCGACCGAAATATTCCAGGCAAGCAACCCTCCATTGAGCGTAGTATCGAGTATCAACCAACTTCGGACTGCACCAAAGTCAGTTATCTCACTACCCTAAAGAGGCCAAGATAGTTCAATTAAGGTTCCTAAGGTCTGTTGATGCTTCATGACACCACGCGGAGGCCCCGTACTCTCCTTGACTGAACTCAAGGGTTACCGGTACACACCAAAGTGCCACATCAACGTAGCAGACTGTTTCAACCGTGTCGGTATACCCCGCACAGTTCCCTCACAGCCTTGTTGCTACTTTCTAAGAAAGGTATCCCCCAGATCCGGGTGTAGGACCTATAGAACTCCCAAGCAACCCACAATTTAAAGCACACAAGGAAGACAATTGAAAACATAGTCATAAGCTAGCCCTAAGGTACACCTCACTTTAAGTTTATGTCCCCAGCAGAGTCGCCAGTTCTGTGATCGGTGGATCTGGAACTGACTGTTTAACGCTGGTTCGCGAAATGTCGCGGTAAGCAAGAGTCGCCACCGTCTTTTATTTTCTCCAAATGGAAAGGACAAAAGCACAGAAAAATTCCTTATAGAGATTGCTCTCGGTTCGGGAGGTAGGTTATAGAAAGGGAAGGTGTTAGCACCCTTTCTATCCATGGTTATCCATGGGCTCTTAGGTACTTGCTCAATGTGTTTTCAAATTGTGTTTGCTTTTCAAATGTGGGTTAAAAAGTTTCTTTTGAAAAAAGTTTCAGATCGACTCATACGTCAGAGTGTTTGAAAAGTTTTTGTTTTGAAAGCTTTTGTGTGGTGTGAAAAGTATTTTTGAGATTAGAGCAAGTACCTACGAGAACCTACCTACCCTTAAGAAATTCGTCTGTGTAAATGTCCTTAAAAGTAGTGCCATCCCACCATTGAGAGGTAGGTAGCACCACCGTTGGAGGTGTTCGGGTCAATTCGAGTTTAGGGACATGGTGATCACCAGAGCAATAGGAAGACACCTTAGAAGCTACCCTCATGCCAGGTTCCCGGATCATGAGGACTTACTAAGACATCCTCTACTCGACGATCACCTTTCGAGGCAAGGCAACAGTGAGGCGTACCCTAGGGGTGGTGTGTGCGAATCGTATGTCATGTTTCATTTATTTGTCTTGTCATGTTTGTCGTGTTCTACGCTTGATTTTAATTAGACATTCATTCTTTCATGCTTGATTAACAGTTAGGAGTGCGGAAAAGATAAATCTACGACTATTACAAAGGCGCGGGTCCACATCGCCAAAATTAACCGGACCCGATTTAGCGGAAAGTAAAAAAGCAATAAAAAGTGCAAGGAATTTAAAGTTACATGGCTTCGGGGCAATTACAAAATTATAATAAGCAATAAAATAAACGCGCGAAATTAAATGATTAAAATAATGGGCGTTGGACCCTTTTGCAAAATATTTAAATTAATGAGAATTAAAACTAATATTAAGAAAAAAAATGTTTTTTAGTATTTTTTGTATCTTTAAGATTTAAAAGAAAAAGGAATTAATTTGAAATTAAATTAAAACGGTAAACCCTAATTCTATTATTTTTTTAAATTTATTATGAAAGAGTTAAAAATATAACCTACATTAAACCCTAATTTTTTTTATGTACAATTTAATTATAAAAAATAAATAAATAAATAATAATTATTATCTGAAAAAAAAGAGAAAATATTAAAAGGAAAGAAATATCAATTAACCTAATTCTATTTTTTTGGGATTTTTGTTATGGAAAAATATAAATTAAACCTAATTTGAAGTTAGTTTATTTACATGCTAATAAAATGATTATAATAAAATAAATATTATTTTTTGGTCTTTTTTCTGATTTTTGTATGTTTTTATATTTTATAGAAAAAATAAGTTAATTAAATTAAGACACTAAAATAAATAAAAATAATAAAAATAAAAGTGAGGAGAAAAATATAAAATGCAAACCAGGGTGGGGTGTTGCCCCAGATTGAGAGGTGTAGGCCTGGGAATTATGGCCCAATGCTATTCAGAGTTTGTTGACTTCCTGGATCCAGTAGGGCGCGTTGACTGGAAGTGTATGATACGCTTTGAAGCTGGACCATTGATCTGACCATTGTGGACGCGTGGCTAGTGGATGAGGAGGACGTATGGTACGTGCACAGTCCTGAAGCTGCATGGGATTTACAATAGAAAAATAATATAGAATTTATGCAAGACCTGGGACTTGAACCCAGGTCTTTGAGGTCACAAGCATAGCACGTTACCATCTGAACCAAGCGCGTTTAGTTAATATATAATATGATACAATTAATATAAAAGAAAAATGGATTCACGCTTGGAACGCGCGCCAAAATTTGAAACGGCCACTCAATGGTTGCCACGAAGCCTTTCTTCTTCGTTGTTCTGCTTCCCTGAAAAACAACAAATATTTAACGGGGGTTTTAAACCCCCTCAATATGCGCGTGTTTCAAAAATAGCGATTAGATTCTGAATACATATAAATTGAGCGCGAGCATCTTGTCTTCTTCGTCTGAGCACGCTGGTTTGATTGGCAGTGGTCTGGAGTTCCAATTTTGCATCGTTACAAAACCCCTATTCAGAAACTCAGTAAACCCTAACCTTCAATCATGGTGAAATCGCGTTGGGAGTCCAAAAACAAAATTGAACTATGCAGTTAGCATCAGAAATCATTCATGAGTAATAATCTATAAACAAAATGCAATGATTATGCTTCAAAATTAAAACACGATTAAGCAATTTTCTTGATGCAGTTTACATTCAATCTACCAATTCCTGGAGCTTTGGTTATTGGTTTCGAGTGGAATGCGTTCAGGAATTGCCAAGGAAGCTTCTTGAATAGGTTTGGCACCTTGAATTGACCTCTAGAATGGATTTCAGATTTTTAGTTTCCAAGCAATTTCCAAGTTTTGTATTCAGGCTCTGGGCGCAGCTTCCAGTCTCTAGGGTTTTGGTTTGTGATACTGAGTATGTATAGAACATGTTAGGTCAACAAAGCTAGCACAAATCCAAGGCATTGATGGTTTTCAATCTTTGATTTTGGAAAATCTTTTTCATATCTTCTCATGTGCAATTTGGTTCAAATCTGATCAATTCTTATCAAAACTTGCTTGATTAGGAAGTGCACGAAATATTGATATTATAATATGCATGAAAAGATTTTTTTAGGTTAGTTTGATATTTTTCATATATTAAAATCATTTAAATGAATATAAATCAATATTAATTCAAATAAATAATTAAAAAATATGAGAATACTTCCCTTTGGGCCTAGTGGTCGTGCATAGGCTTGGCATGAAGAAATTTGGAAGAAAATTGGGCCTATTTGCATTTTTAGGCCTTTTGCATCAATGTTGACTTTCAAAAATTTCCAAAAATTTCCCAACTTCCACAAGGCATAACTTGGTCAATTTTTAAGCTTTTCACATGTTCTTGGACATTTTGGAAAGGTCTTTGAGTCCTCTAACCAATGCCTTTGGTCCCATGTCATTTTGATTTACCAATCTCAAGTTATGGCCTTTGACTTAAAGTCCCTTTTTGTTGACTTTTGAAAATGACCTATAATGTTGAAATTGATAACTTTTTGTGAGAGCATTTCTTGGACTTGGAACATGAAGATGAATTGTAGGAAATGTCTTTCTCTTCAAAATGAGCTTTGGATGGAATTTTTCTGATAATCCATGTGAAAGTTATGCCCTGGTCAATTTCTGTTGACTTTTTCAGCTGTCCAAATATAGCAACTTTTGTATCTTTGATGATTTCTGAGCCAAATTTTGAGAATCATGATCAAGCATTGATCAAATGATGTTTGTGGCTTCAAAATGATATATTGACCAAAAATTTGAACTTTTGACTGTCAAATGACCATTTTGCCCCTACAGTTGACTGTAGTGCAATCTAGGGTTTTGACTGTGCAATTTTGAGCTGAATGCCTTGAAACTTGATATGAGGACACTTGACCATCTTTTTAAGCATGTGAGACTTGATTGGGCCCTTGAGAAGTTCATTTGCTTGACCAGAACTCAAACCCTAGTTTTGACTGTATAGGAGACAGTTGAGCTGCACAACCCTTGGGGCATTTTGTGACCTTGACTTTGACAATTCTTGCTGGATATGGGAGGGCAAATTTTGGGGTACAACACCCCCCCCCCCTGGTTTGCAAATTCTCCATATTTTCCTTATGTTTTATTTTCAATTATTGTTTTATTTTCTTTATTTGTTTAAATTAATTAATTATTTTTACAAAATATAAAAAATGCATAAAAATCAGAAAAGATAAAAAAATACAATAAATATTTTTGTTTTAATATTTTCATGAATAAATTGGCATGTAATTAATTAGTTTAAATTAGGGTTTTAATATTAATTCTTTTCATAATAAAATCTAAAAAATGTAGAAATAGGTTTAATAAATGTTTTATTCTTTTTAATTTTTCTTTTTCACAATAATATTATTTATTTTATTTTCACAATTAAATTTGTATATAAAAACTAGGTTTAATTTAGGTTAAAAACTTCCACATTTTTCTTAATAAATTAAAAAATAATTAGAATTAGGTTTAGCATTTTATTTTAATTTTAATTAATTCCTTTTTTCTATTAAATCCTAAAATACATAAAAACACCAAAAACAAATTCTTGCTTTCTTTTAATTTTAATTTTAATTCCTCATTAATTTTAATTTTTGCAAAAGGGTCCAACGCCCATGTTCTTAATTTCTTATTCGTTCGCATATTTATTTTATTTCGCTTAAATAATTATGTACCTCTCCCGAAGCCTTGTAATTACTTCTCGCACTTTTCAATTCTTTATTTACTTTCTTTATTTTTTCCGTCAAATCGGGTCCTGGTTAATTTTGGCGATGTGGACCCGCGCCATTTGTAATAGCTTTAGATTTACCTTTCCTCTCAACTTTTAACTGTTAATCAAAAGCATGAAAGAATGTATGGACAAAATAAAAACAAGTGTAGAACACCAATAACATGACAAGATAAATGCAAATGAAAACGACACACGAATCGCACACACCACCCCTAGGGTACGCCTCACTGTTGCCTTGCCTTCGAAAGGTGATCGTCGAGTAGAAGATGTTTTAGTAAGTCCTCATGATCCAGGAACCTGGCATGAGGGTAGCTTCTAAGGTGTCTTCCCATTGCTCTGGTGATCACCATGTCCCGAACCTCGAATTGACCCGAACACCTCCAACGGTGGTGCTACCTACCTCTCAATGGTGGGATGGCACTACTTTAAAGGACATTTACACAGACGAATTCCTTAGGGTAGGTAGACGACTCTAGATACTTGCTCTAATTTCAAAAACTAATCAAAAATACTTTTCACACCGACACATTTTCAAAAAGCTTTCGAAAGCAATTTTTCAAACACTCTTGAGGACCGATACAAGAGTCGAACTGGAATTTTCAAAGAAACTTTTTTTAAACCCACATTGAAAAGCAAACAAACCATTTTTGAAAACACAAATGAGCAAGTATCTAAGAGCCCATGGATAACCATGGATAGAAAGGATGCTAATACCTTCCCTTTCTATAATCTACCTCCCGAACCGAGAGCAATCTCTATAAGGAATTTTTTTGTGCTTTTGTCCTTTCCATTTGGAGAAAATAAAAGACGGTGGCGACTCTTGCTTCCGCGACATTTCGCGAACCAGTGTTAAACAGTCAGTTCCAGATCCACCGATCACAGAACTGGCGACTCTGCTGGGGAGAAAACTTAAAGTGAGGTATACCTTAGGGCTAGCTCATAACTGTGTTTTCACTTGTATTGATTTGCTTGCTTTACTATTGTGGGTTGCATCGGAGTTACATAGATCCTAACCCGGATCTGGGGATACCCTGTTTAGGTAGCATAAGCTGTGAGGGACCTGTCCGACGTAGACCGACACGGGTGAAACAGTGGCTACGTTGGTGTGGCACCTTGGTCTGTACCGATATCCCTTGTGTCGCAACGAGGAGAATATGGGTCTTCTAAGGAGTCATTAAGCACCAACAACCTTAGAACCTTAATTGACACAACTTGGCCTTTAGAATCGTAGCAGTATGCTACGCCCATTGAGGCTAAACTCTCGTGATGGTTCTGGCCGCAAGAAAAGATTGCGATGCTGGAGTTATGACCGATTGAGGGTAGTCGATGATATTGGGATCCTCTAAGAACCCGATTACTTTTGATTAGGACAGGTATGAACCAACGAACTGAAAGAGGGTAGTACCTAGACCTCATGCTGGCCTAAACTTTAGGGGCTTGCCTTGTGTGACTTGTGTGCCTTACCATGTTTGCCTCTGTATCTATATGTGGTGTGTTTTATCATAACATCATAGCATCATGAGCATTGCATGCATCCTGCATAAGGACTGACCATTTCAAAGACAAGAGGGTTTCACCTTTGCTCTGTTTTGTAGGACATTATGATGCCTGTACGAAGGAACACTATCCGGTTCAACTTTGTTCGTTCACCTGAGTTGCTTGATGAGTTGGTTAGAAGAATTCCAAATACCACTTCCTTCATTCAGAGGCATGGTTCTCTCCTCAGTTTAGTCACTGCAAAGCGGGATCAACAGTTGATGAGTGTTCTGACCCAATTCTATGACCCTCTGTACCAGTGCTTCACCTTTCAAGACTTCCAGCTGGTCCCTACCCTGGAAGAGTTCTCTGATTTGCTTGGTGTCCCTATCTTGGATCAGACTCCCTTTACCGGCTGGGAAAAGACCCTCAGGCTTGAGGATGTGGCTGCAGTTCTTCCTTTGACCCATCAAGAGGTAACAGACAACTGGGTGACTAGAAGCGGAGTTAAGGGTTTCTTGGCCAAGTTTCTAATTGGTAAAGCTAACAGTTTCTGGAATGACCTGGACTTTAGGGCATATGAAGACATCTTGGCTCTCCTAATCTATGGGTTAGTCCTATTTCCTAATCCTGACAACTTCATCAATGTCACCGCCATAAGGATCTTTATGTCTCAGAATCCTGTGCCCACTCTCTTGGGTGACATCTTGCAACAGCTTCATGCCCGTACTACCCGAAGACGAGGAACCCTATGGTGTTGTATCCCTTTGTTGGTGAGGTGGTTTATTTCGCACCTCCCTAAGTTCGTACTGAAGAATCAAGAAGGAAGAGGTTGGGCTCATAGGTTGATGTCTCTCACCGATAAAGACATCATTTGGACTTACAGAGGTTTGGATGAGATAACTATTATTGATCGATGCGGGGAATACCCTAATGTTCCTCTGATTGGTACCCAAGGAGGGATCTCTTATAATCCATGTCTAGCACTCCGTCAGTTTGGAAGAGCCAGAAGAGCAGGCCCCCATGAGATGTTGGTGCCCCACATCAGTTTCGAGTTTCAGGTGGATAGTGACGAGCTACGTCGTAGGTTCATCAAGGCTTGGGACAAGGTTCATAAAGCTGACCCACAAGAGTTAGGGCCAAAGACCTCTTTACCTATGGAAGCCTACTACAAATGGGTTCGCATCCGTGCTCAGAAGTTAGGTATGCCGTATGAAGTTGTCAGACCCGTCATTCTTGAGTGTTCTGACAAAGATGGTGTTACTCCAACTGTCCTCCCTCCTCAGATACCTACTGATTATGAGACATTGAAGAGATCTTGGTCGCAACTACGAGAAGAGCAGGATTCTTACCGGGAAAAGTTCAACGAGCAGGAATCAAAGATCCAGAAGCT
This sequence comes from Vicia faba, assembly GCA_948472305.1. NCBI lineage: Eukaryota > Viridiplantae > Streptophyta > Magnoliopsida > Fabales > Fabaceae > Vicia > Vicia faba. Next base: position 1,011,466,821 of record OX451738.1, read on the forward strand.
GACAAAGCAGTTGGAAAATGAGAGAGCTCTGAATGCCTACATCCGTACTGAGAAGAGGAGACCATGGGATCAATAAGGAACTTCAGATGTGCTGTTACAGTTTTATTTCCTTTTCAGTATTTCCTTTCATGTAACGCCTAAGGGCAACTTGTTGAATAATTTCAGTTGCAAAGTTGAAACTAATAAAGTGTGTTCCTTTTTGTTTACAAAGTTGATTCCCGATTGTATTTGAAAACATAATTCATACGCATTTCATACATCATGTGCATAGCAGGTTTTTCCCCTTTTCAGGTCGCTTACAGTTCTTCGCTGTTTATTTCAGCATCATGAATACCGACTCTGCATCAACTGAGACATCAATCAAGGCTCTTCAGGCGCAGAATGCGCAGTTTCAAGAATTAATCAAAGGTCTGGCTCAAGGCCAAGAAGAACTGAAGGCTATGCTCCTGAAGAAGGAGAAGAAGAAGAAGAGAAGAACAGTTCTGTTCAACTCGGGCCGAAGGTTTAATAATACTCTGCAGCAGGAAGAGGCTGGTTCTTCTGTTGGCAAGAGTAGTCCTCAGGCAGAAGCAAGGGTTCCTAGTCCGGTAGTCTCCGACAACGAGACTGATTTTGATGAAGAGCAGTACCCTCCTGCAGAAGACAGATACAAGCAACTGGAGGATAGGTTGAAAGCTATGGAGGTTCAGCAGGTACCTGGGCTGGATTTCGGAGATCTGGGTTTGTCAACTGGTATGATCATCCCTCACAAGTTCAAAGCACCATCCTTCTCTAAGTACGACGGGGCGTCTTGTCCCAAGCTGCATCTAAGGTCCTACGTTCGGAAAATTCAGCCGTACTCTGCGGATAAGAATTTATGGATCCATTTCTTCCAGGAGAGTCTTTCAGGGACTCATCTCGAATGGTTCTATCAGCTGGATGGGACCAAGGTTCGTAACTGGGAGGAGTTAGCTACTGCTTTCTACAAGCAGTATCAATATAATGCCTACCTTGCCCCCACACGTACCCAACTCCAGGGTATGTCGTTAGGTGCAAGCGAAGGTTTTAAGGAGTACGCTCAGAAGTGGAGAGACCTGGCTGGCAGGGTGCAGCCACCATTGACTGATCGGGAGTTGGTAGACATGTTCTTGGGGACCCTATCTGGGCCATTTTTCAACCATCTCATTGGGAATTCTTCTGCTGGGTTCACTGATTTGATTCTGACTGGAGAGAGAATTGAAGCTGGGTTAAAGTCTGGAAAAATTCCGAAGGGTGCATCATCTAGTTCTGAGAAGAAACCCTTCAAGAAAGATTCCAGTGCCGTATATGGTTCCAGGAAATCAGAGAGACCTGAGCGCCGCCAATCTGTCAGTGCGGTAATGATTGCTAAACCTGCTGCCGCTCCCCGGCCAAACAATCCTCAGAAGGTCGAAAGACCCCGGAGAGAGTTCACCCGCCTAAGCATGACCTTATCACAGATCCTGCCACAGTTGCTATCCACTAACTTAGTGACTGTCAGGGAGGCTCCGAAGTTCCCCAATACTACATCTCCCAAGTACAACCCGAATGCTCGTTGTACTTACCACTCAGATAGCCCGGGGCACTCTACTGATGACTGTTGGGCATTAAGGAGTAAGGTGCAAGACCTTATCGACGCTAAGGAGATACAGTTCGAAGCGCCTGAGAGGCCAAATGTAGTTACTGCTCCTATGCCTCAGCATGGGGTAAATGTTGTGGACGAAGATGTTTATGCTGTTTCTGTGGATGATCTAGCCACTCCTCTGAAGACTGTCAAGAAGAACCTACTGCTGGCCGGTTTATTTCTGGGTTGTAGTGAGGGTTGCCTGTTCTGTGCTGTCTCCCTATCTGGTTGTCCCTTGCTGAAGATAAGCATCCAAAGCCTAATGGATAGCAAGGAGATTCTGTTTAAGAAGTCTGTTGTTCGGTTGGTTCAAGTGGAAGAAGTTTCTGTGGTGACTATCTTCAATAATCCGATCCCGGCTCTCCCGAAGAAGCCCGTTCAAATCATGACCGTTGCACCTGTTATTATCACTGTTCCAGGGCCCCTGCCCTATGTATCTGATAAAGCTGTCCCTTGGCATTATGGGGCAGATGTGTATGTAAACGGGGTTAAACAAGAATTCAACGCTGGCGCCAGCATTTGTGACATTTCTGGCCCAGCCAAAGTTACCCGCAGTGACAGGCTCTTCTCGCCTGACATTGCACCGCCTGCTGCCCGAAGACCACTTCTCATAACCCCTGCAAGTGTACCTGTTCCTGCTGCTGATCCAATTGTTTCTCCTGCTGCCGAGTCATCCAATGCTCGGGGCAAAGGAGTTGAAGTTGAGCCTGCCCAGGTGGAGGCACCTGTACCGATAACTGCTGAGGCCTCCCAACAAGAGATGGAGGAGATTCTAAAAATTATAAAGAAGAGCGATTTTAATGTTGTGGAACAGCTGGGGCACACGCCCTCCAAGATCTCCATGCTCTCTTTATTGCTGTGCTCCGAGGCCCATGCCAAGGCCTTAATCTCATTCCTCAAAACGGCCCATGTACCACATGAAACCTCTGCAGTCCAGTTCACTGATTGCGTAGCAAATCTGACGGCAGACAATGGCTTGGGTTTCTCAGATGCTGACTTGATCGCAAAGGGAAGAGACCATAATGATGCTCTGCATGTCTCTATCGAATGCAGGGGCACTACCTTGGCACATGTGTTGGTGGATACTGGTTCTTCTTTGAATGTGCTGCCCAAGAAGGCTTTGGACCGTTTAGACTGTGAAGGCCTGGAATTGAAACCCAGCAATATCATCGTTAGGGCCTTTGATGGTTCAAAGAGGATGGTTCATGGAGAGGTTGACATTCCAATTCGTGTGGGCTCTCAGGTGTTTGACTCTACATTTTATGTGATGGATATCCGTCCATCTTACTCTTGTCTATTGGGTCGACCCTGGATACATAAGGCTGGGGCAGTGACCTCCACCTTGCACCAGAAGCTGAAGTACCCCGTCAGAGGGAAGATCGTCACTGTGCAGGGAGAAGAGGAATATATGGTGAGCCACCTGAACTCCTTCAGATACATTGAGATGGATGGGGAATTTATTGAAACCCCCTTTCAGCATTTCGAGGAGGTGCTTCCAATTACAGCAGCGTCAGAAACAGCAGAAGAAATTGTTCCTTTGAAGATGGCTTCCCTAAAGGATGCCCGGGCTGTGGTTCAGAAGAGTGAAAGTGCCAACTGGGGCAGACTTCCAGACTTTACTCAGAAGACTGATAAATTTGGGTTGGGTTTTACCACAGAAGGTCAGAAAGCTATGAGGAAAGCGAAGATCGGAAGACCTCCGGTATTCATTACAAGCTCAGGAGTGAATGCTGTCGGGGAAGACAATGGAGTGGACGAGGCTGAATTCAATAGCTGGATCTATCCAACGGCTGAAGGCGGGTTGAACAATTGGATTTCTAAGGACCATACTCCTGTTACCTTTGTGACGCAGTAATAAATTTCTTTGTTTCGTTATTTTGTAATAAACAATGATAAACTCTATGGCCCGGTGTCTTACCCGAGGCATCGTGGTTCTATTTGTGAGGGCATACAAACTGTCATTTCATATATCATGAATGAAAATCTTGGACGTATTTTCGCATTGCAAATATTGTGCTCCTTTTCTGTTTTTCTTTTCCTTTACATAATTTTCAAAACAGCTGTATTTACACACACACTCACTCATACAGGTTTCAATCCACTCTGGATCTCACTGATAACAACTCTGCTACTGCCAATTATGACTTCGAAAATCCGATCAACTTAGTCGAAGACGAAGGTGAAGATGATTGCGAAGTTCCTGGCGAGCTTGCAAGACTGTTGCTTCAGGAAGAGAGGGCAATTCAACCCCATGAAGAGCCAGTGGAAACAATAAACCTGGGTACTGAGGCAGACAGGAAAGAGGTAAAGATTGGTGCCAACCTAGAGCTCAGCGTGAAGCAACGGTTAACCAAGATGCTGCATGATTATATGGAGATATTTGCCTGGTCCTACGAAGACATGCCCAGGTTGGATACCGATATTGTGGTCCATCACTTGCCGACTAAGGAAGACTGCCCTCCAGTTAAGCAAAAGGTCCGTCGGATGCGTCCAGAGATGCCTGAGAAGATTAAAGCCGAGGTCATGAAACAGTTTAATGTCAGGTTCCTGGCAGTGACTTCCTACCCGCAGTGGGTTGCTAATGTGGTGCCGGTACCTAAGAAGGACGGTAAGGTCAGAATGTGTGTCGACTACAGGGATCTGAACAGGGCCAGCCCCAAGGATGACTTTCCCTTACCTCACATTAATGTCCTTGTTGATAATACGGCTCAGCACAAAGTGTTCTCTTTCATGGATGGCTTTTCAGGTTACAATCAAATCAAGATGGCACCTGAAGACATGGAAAAGACTACATTTGTTACTCAGTGGGGCACCTTCTGTTACAAGGTCATGCCATTCGGGTTAAAGAACGCTGGGGCAACCTACCAACGTGCCATGGTTGCCTTATTTCACGACATGATCCATCACGAGATAGAGGTGTATGTGGATGACATGATCGCAAGGTCCCAGACTGAGGAAGAGCATCTAGATCATCTGCAGAAGTTGTTTGACCGGTTGAAACTATACAAGCTGAGATTGAACCCGAACAAGTGCACCTTCGGGGTAAGATCTGGGAAGTTGCTAGGCTTCGTGGTCAGTGATAAAGGTATTCAAGTGGACCCTGCTAAGGTCAAAGCTATTCAAGAGATGCCGGTTCCCAGGACAGAGAAGGAGGTCAGAGGCTTTTTAGGACGCCTGAATTACATTGCCCGGTTCATCTCACATCTGACTGCTACCTGTGAGCCAATCTTCAAGCTGCTGAAGAAAGATCAGGTAGTACGTTGGAACGATGAATGTCAGGCTGCTTTTGACAGAATCAAAGAATATCTCCAAGAACCACCTATCCTTATGCCACCGGTTGAAGGGAGACCTCTGATACTATACCTGACAGTGCTTGACAATTCAATGGGGTGTGTGCTGGGGCAGCATGACGAGTCTGGCCGAAAAGAGCATGCCATTTATTACCTTAGCAAAAAGTTTACCGACTGTGAGACCCGATACTCACTGCTTGAGAAAACTTGCTGCGCTTTGGTATGGGTTGCTCGCCGGCTGAGACAGTATATGCTGACTCACACTACCTTGTTGATCTCAAAGATGGATCCTATAAAATACATATTCGAAAAGCCTGCTCTGTCTGGGAGAATTGCAAGATGGCAAATGATCTTGACGGAATACGACATTCAGTACACGACCCAGAAAGCCATCAAGGGAAGTGTATTAGCAGACCACCTGGCACATCAGGCTGTAGATGACTACCAATCAATGAACTTCGAGTTTCCGGATGAAAGCATTATGATAGTGACAGATTGTGAAGCACCTGGACCGGATGAAGGACCTGAACCAGGATCCCGATGGTCTATGCACTTTGACGGAGCCTCCAATGCTTTGGGTAACGGTATCGGTGCCATCATCATATCTCCTCAAGGTACTCATACTCCACTCACTGCCCGGCTATGTTTCAACTGTACCAACAACATGGCAGAGTATGAAGCGTGCATCATGGGTCTCCAAGCTGCGATAGACCTAAGGATCAAATTTCTAAGTGTCTTCGGAGATTCCGCTCTTGTGATCAATCAGATCAAAGGAGAGTGGGATACGAAACATCCAAACTTGATTCCTTACAGAGAATATGTGTTGACCCTGATTCCCCACTTCACGGAGATAACCTTTGAGCATTTTCCAAGAGAAGAGAATCAGTTAGCGGACGCGTTAGCTACGATGGCTTCTATGTTCAAGGTCAAATGGGACAATGAGGCTCCCCGGATCATCATCTGGAAACTGGACGAACCGGCATACTGTTGTGATCTCGAAACTGAATTGGTGACTGAGAAGCCTTGGTACCACGAAGTGAAGAGATATCTGGAAGCTCAGGAATACCCTGAAGGTGCATCTGTCAACGATAAGAAATTCCTGAGGAGGTTCGCAGCAAAGTTCTTCCTTAGCAACGGCATCTTGTATAAGCGAAACCATGATTCAACCTTACTGCGTTGTGTGGATAAGACTGAAGCAGAAAGGATCATGGAAGAGCTACATGAAGGGACCTTTGGTACACATTCCAGTGGGCACACTATGGCTAAGAAAATCCTACGGGCAGGATATTACTGGTCCACAATGGAAGCTGACTGCTACCAACATTCCAGGACATGCCACAAGTGCCAGATTTATGCAGACAAGGTGCATGTTCCCCCAGTTCCCCTAAATGTTCTGACTGGGCCTTGGCCGTTTGCAATGTGGGGCATAGACATGATTGGTGAGATTAAACCTACGGCATCTAATGGGCATCGCTTCATCCTAGTGGAGATTGATTATTTTACAAAGTGGGTTGAGGCAGCTTCCTATGCCACGGTAACCAAGACTGTTGTGGCCCGGTTCATTCGGCACAACCTGATCTGCCGGTACGGCGTCCCAGAGAGAATTATTACAGACAACGGTACCAACCTGAATAATAAGATGATCGCTGAGCTCTGCGAACAGTTCAAGATACAGCACCACAATTCTTCTCCTTACAGACCGAAGATGAATGGGGCTGTAGAAGCAGCAAATAAGAACATCAAGAAAATCGTGCAGAAGATGACAGTGACCTACAAAGATTGGCACAAGATGTTACCGTTCGCTCTACATGGGTACCGTACCTCAGCTAGGACGTCAACCGGGGCAACTCCTTTCTCTCTGGTTTATGGCATGGAGGCAGTCTTGCCAATCGAAGTACAAATACCCTCTCTCCGGATAATGAAGGATGCAAATCTGAACGAAGACGATTGGATCCAGACACGACTTGATCAGCTCAACCTCATTGATGAAAAGAGAATTGCCGCTATCTGTCATGGTCAAACGTATCAGAAACGGATGATCAGGGCATTTAACAAAAAGGTCAGACCACAGGAATATCAAGTTGGGGATCTGGTAATCAAGAGAATCATCCTTCCTCAGAGTGATCCAAGGGGCAAATGGACCCCTACGTACGAAGGGCCATTTGTGGTTAAACATGTGTTCTCAGGAGGAGCAATGATATTAACCAATATGGATGGTGATGACCTTCCTCACCCCGCCAATGCAGACATAGTAAAAAAATACTACGCATGAAAAAAGACCCGCTAGGCTGACATGCCTAGGCAAAAATCTGGGCTTCCCGTCGAACCAAAAGGGTTCGGGCAAAATGAAGGGATGAAAATGAAAAAAATCTGTACCCGGCAAGTCGAAAACCTGAAAAGGCGGCTTGGGCAAAAATGGGTATCCCGGTGGACTGAAAACCCGAAAGGGCGGTCCAGGCAAAAATTAGGGATAAAAGCGTAATATTATGTCTCATTGGATCACTTTGCATCCAGAATCCGGTATCTACATCAAGTTCAAACGGCATCGATCAGTCAGCTTCACCTTCAACCAAGGTCATCAAGTGATGAGACGCTCGGAGTTATAAAGGCAATAGCAGAGTTGAAACCCAGTGGATCATTCATTTCACGCAACTGTTTTATTCTCTTTTGTACAAAACTTGTATAAATTCTTTTGCTCGGCGGCGTTCCTCTTACTAGGACGTCAGCCTCTTGTATACAAAACGCCTATTCACAGGCCATTCAAAATCAATACAAATATATTTTCAGTTAAACGTGCCAAGTGTTTTTCTTTTTATGTTTTGTTTTGCGAAGAACGTCCAAGGTTCAATTTGTGATATATGCATTGACAATAGTTTGCTAACTCATAAATATTTGCATACGAAACAAAGGGATTAATTACAGGTGACACTTGAAACAGGGGCAATAAAGAGTTGTCTGAGCAGTCTAATTGTTCTATCCTCCAAGGTACCAAGGTAGGTTCAGCTAAAGAACATGACCAGTACATCTTAAATTCCCCAGAGAGTAAACAAGTCAGTGCATTCTTCTCCAAGCTATATTATCAAACCTCAAGGAAATTGGGTAGCCCCCAACAGATCCCAACATTCCCCAGCAGCAATACATGTTCTTAACAAGCATCCCCGGCAGTCTTGGCCTAAAGATTGTTCCCCGGCGGTATACCAACATTCAAAGGAATCACTCCCTCCCCGACATAGTTCAAAACCTCCCAAAAGAGTCCAGTCCAATCCAGTTCCCCAGGAAGATTGGAATTCATATCCCCAAGCAAGCTTATCCCCAGTAGATTCTGGAAGCTTATCCCTCGCAGAGCACGAACGCGTCGTCCGGCTTTATTTAAAGAGTTATTTCCTTAACAGAATATAACTGGGTTATCCTCAGCCAAAAGCAACGGAAAGAGCGTCCTCGACGAAGTTTCCTTATCCCCAGCGAAGTCTATCAATACTTCCAACAACAAGGGTATCCCCAGCAAGCTATTATCAAAGTATCTCTCTCCCCACAGAGTATTGCTTCCCAGCATGGTCGCTAGAGTATTTTTTTCTCCCCGCAGAATCTTCCATTTGCCAAGTTCATTCCGCAACAGAGACGTCTTCTCCTACCGGTATTCTTGCAACTATCATCCCCAGCGGAAGCAAAATCTATTCTTCAACATCAGCCCAGGATATGACTTCCCGGCACCCGTCAAGGATTTACTTTCCTAGACAAAAACATACATTCATAAAACATCACATACATCATTATAGCATGCATAGACGCATTATATCATTACAAATCTCATTTATGTTGAGAACATCATTGCTTGATCCATATCATGCATTGCATATGACTGACCTTTACCTTTCAGGAAAGATGCAGTTAAAATTCTCAAACATATTTCAAGGCCTTCTCTAGTCCAGCTAAATCGACTCCCAACAGATTTTTCTGATGAACACTCAGCAGAAGTTATCCCAGGTTATAATGTCCTATTGGTTCTCTCTCCGACGGTGCATGAGATTTCCATTTTAGGTTTTTCTTTAAGATTATAATGTCCTATTGGTTCTCTCTCCGACGGTGCATGAGATTTCCATTTTAGGCTTTTCTTTAAGATTATATTTTCCTATTGGTTCTCTCTCCGACGGTGCATGAGATTTCCATTTTAGGTTTTTCTTTGAGATTATAATTCCATTTTGGTTCTCTCTCCGACGGTGCATGAGATTCCCATTTTAGGTCTTTCTTTCAGATTATGTTTTCCTATTGGTTCTCTCTCCGACGGTGCATGAGATTTCCATTTTAGGTTTTTTCTTTGAGATTATAATTCCATTTTGGTTCTCTCTCCGACGGTGCATGAGATTTCCATTTTAGGTCTTTCTTTCAGATTATGTTTTCCTATTGGTTCTCTCTCCGACGGTGCATGAGATTTCCATTTTAGGTTTTTCTTTGAGATTATAATTCCATTTTGGTTCTCTCTCCGACGGTGCATGAGATTCCCATTTTAGGTCTTTCTTTCAGATTATGTTTTCCTATTGGTTCTCTCTCCGACGGTGCATGAGATTTCCATTTTAGGTTTTTCTTTGAGATTATATTTTCCTATTGGTTCTCTCTCCGACGGTGCATGAGATTTCCATTTTAGGTTTTTCTTTGAGATTATAATTCCATTTTGGTTCTCTCTCCGGCGGTGCATGAGATTTCCATTTTAGGTTTTTCTTTCAGATTATAATTGTCTATTGGTTCTCTTCCTGATACTGCAAAGATGGTAATTTCCACCAAGATTTTTCTCAACGAGCGTTGTTGAAGCTAAAGTCACCCAAGGTTCTCTTACCATTCATGCTAAGGTAGCAACCATCCCTGGTTCATTCATCATCTTTTGAAGCTCCAGACCCAGCTCCTGTAACCAGTCAGGACATATCCATACCAAGCATCGGAATTCCAGCTCCTGCAACGTGTCAGGTACTCATTTTTTCTTTTGCAGATATGCAGGTTCTCGCTAAGGAATCTCTTATGCGATCAACATCCAGATGGCATCTATAAGCCCATCACCTTATTCATCAATCCCCAAATGGCATCTGTAAGCACAAAGAAAGAAATTTTGAAAACAATTGAGCAAGTACCTAAGAGCCCGTGGATAACCACGGATAGAAGGGGTTCTAATACCTTCCCTTTCTATAATCTACCCCCCAAACCCGAGAATTATCTCGAAAAAGGAATTTTTCTGTGCTTTTTTCCTTTCCTTGTTAGATAAAATAAAATTCGGTGGCAACTCTTTCTTACCGCGACATTTTGCAAAAACGAACGCAAAACGCAAACCAGCATTCCAAAAACAGTCAGTTCTTTCCCACCGTATCACAGTCATAAAGAGAGCAAAAAGCATAGTTTAAATATAGTGAAAACGAATGGATCAATTCAAGACAAACATGTGCAATGCATTAATGAAACAAAGTTTGACATTAATAGCTAATTATTTAAATAACAAAGAGATTACAACTTGAAAATTCAAATGAACAGAAAATTTCCTTGCCCCGATCGTCGCTTCATGTGTATGCCCTTGAGGGGTGATAGAAGAGTTCCAATTGATCGTCTTGTATAAACTCCAACACTCCTTCATCAATTAGGTCTTGAATCCCGTTCTTCAGAGCCCAACAACTTTTCGTGTCGTGCCCGGGGCCGTCAGAATGGTATGCACACCTCTCATTGGGACGGTAACTAGGAGCAGCAGTGTTAGGATTCCCGGGAGGAAGCTTTAATGTAATTAGCTCTGCCTTCAACAAGTGTTGTAGCACCTGAGCTAGCGACATGCCAATCCTGGTAAATTGTCTCTTAGGTGCGGCCTCCTTGCGCTGATTCCTTTGTTATTGTTGGCGAGGTTGTTGTTGGACTCGAGACGTGGCAACAATTTGGAACGGTCTACTCTCCACTAAACTGGCTTCATGTCGCATGGGGGGATGAGCAGTGACTTGATCTCCAATTTTGGTTGTTTGCCCTATACGATTGTAACCGTCTTGACAAAGCTGGTTGTCAAGAACTTTCAGCTCTTCTTGTCCTTGAGCCAAATTTTGGATAAAATCCATCTGGCCCACCAGTTGTCCCATCATTTCGACTTTCATTACGGCTATCTCGGTTTGTAACCGCTCCAACTGGTCATCTTTGTCATCCCCAGGATTTCCCATGACCATGCCCCTTATGAGGAGCGCATTCACCTCTTCTTGTCCCTTGGATAGGTTCAAGAACATCTCTTAAAGTCGAGCGTTTTGAGCCTGGATGTTCTTGATGGTTTGTTCTAGGGCCATATCTACTGAAATAAAGAGCAGGAAGATAAGGAGGCCTGTATGGGAGAAACCTGTCATGATATGATGCATGATGATGCATATGCAAATGATTTCAAGGAAATTAGAGATTTAAATTTTTTTTAGACAAAAAAGGAACATATGTTATATTAATAAATCAATGTTTGAATACATCGTGCCTCTTTGGGCTTACAAAGAAATAAAAATACAAAACTTTAAGACAAAAAAGTTGAATGCATCATTTTCGGTGCGATGTAGGCGTTCAGACTCCCCTGCTCATGAAGCTGCTTGGTGAGTTCCAGAACTTTCTTCTCGCTGGCGTAGAATTGGGCTTCAAAAGTGTCTCGCTCTTCCTTAAGATGTATCCAATCCCTTTGCAAGTCTTCGAGAGAGGTGGGCATGTTAGGATGAAGGATAGTGTATGAGACATCTCCTTCCATAACAGGCTCTATGATAACTGGAAAAATGGAGCGGTAAGGCATTATAAGACTTTCAGCACGGGCTTGTGCCCATTTGAGATAAGGCTCAAGAGGGATGGAATTCTTGTGCCCTAGTGTCTTGCTATCAACTCTATGTACCATGCCCCAAGCTCGCATGAACCTTTTGCGGTAACCCTGAGCATCATTCTCGTAGTCGAAGATGATTCCTTGGATAAGTGTATCATGAGGACCATCCCTTCTTGCATATCCAAACTGTCATAGTTCTAAATAAGGATTGTAAGTTATTCATCCCCTAATTCCTAAGAGAGGGACATTAGGGAATTCTCTGCGTCGACCAATGATGGTAACATTCTCCGAGAATCAAGGACACAAATGAATGTCTGAATGTGTAAAAGTCATTAGCCTATGAGACCATCTCAAACCCTGTTCATTCTTCAAGATGGATCGGTGTAGGTGCGAAATAAACCACCTAACCAAAAGAGGTGTGTAGCACAGAAGGGTTTCTCTCCTCTTTATAGTGCGAGTATGCAACGAATGTAGGATATCTCTAAGCAGAGTAGGTATCAGATTGCATGACGGGAAAACCTTAACCGCATTCACATCTATGAGATGGTCCAAATTAGGAAATAGTACCAACCCATAGATGAGAAGGGCTAACACCTCTTCAAAAGCTTTTAAGTCCAGGGTATCCCAAAAATGATGAGCTTTCTCAAATAAGAACTTAGCCAAAAAAAACCTTGACACCTCTCCTGGTTTCCCAATTTGCTATCATGTCAGACCGTTGTAAGGACAGAGCTTTAGCAATATCTTTAGGTTTAGGGTCTATTTCCATACCATTCACTATGCCATAAATAACCTACGAAAGCGCTTTTTTTGGGCTTTAAAAGCGCTTAAAAGCGCTCTCGTAGGTGGAGCTGCTAAAGGTTTTAGCAGCGCTTTTTGTTCAGAAAAAAGCGCTCTCGTAGGCCTACCTATGAAAGCGCTTTTTGGTAAAAAGCGCTTTCATAGGTAGGCCTACGAGAGCGCTTTTTTCTGAAAAAGCGCTTTCATAGGTGTATTCAGAATGCGTGTCAGGCAATCTAAAGTAGGCCTATAAGAGCGCTTTTTGTTCAGAAAAAAGCGCTCTCGTAGGCCTACCTATGAAAGCGCTTTTAATCAAAAAGCGCTTTCATAGGTAGGCCTACGAGAGCGCTTTTTTCTTAAAAGCGCTTTCATAGGTTTTCTACTGAAAAATCTAAAATTTAAAAAATTTCTAAACCTGCATTTTTTTGCAGCAAATCTGTAATTCTTAAACCGGTATTTTACAATCTAATCTAGAAATACCAATATACCAATATATATTAGTTTTAATCCAAATACCAAATGTAATTCAAATACTAAATATTATATATATATATATATATATATATATATATATATATATATATATATATATATATATATATATATATATATATATATATATATATATATATATATATATATATATATATATATATATATATATATATATATATATATATATATATATATATATATATATATATATATATATATATATAAATACCATTATAATCAATTCATATCCAAAATATATATACGCCATGGTAATTCAATATTAACATGTTTTTAAACGTAACAAAATACACCCTAAGAAATCAGCTATATAACACTAAGTAAATCAATCCTAATCTACATATATATCCAAGGTCCTGATCCTGCAATATGAACATAATAACACGGTCAGTGTTGTATACACAAAACAATATATTCATAATTAACCAATTTTCACACAACAATGTATTCGTACCTTATTATAAGATTCTTAGCTCAATAAAATATTGGCACAACTCCTCTTTGAGTTCTTCCAATTGACGTGGCGAGTAATATGGACAATTGTATTTATCAAAATACTACATTACAAAACAAAATATATGCATGATTTAGTTTAATGTAATAAATTATATGCAAAATCCGATAAGTAATAAAACAAAGTATAAATCCATACCGTGATTGGAAACTCGATTTCATTCATTTGAATGATTTCTTTGATAAACTTCAAAACGAAGTATCCGCAATCTATGTCGTTTTGTTGTTGAGGGCACTACATAGAAAAACAAATAAGATTATACACATCTATTGATTTATCAAGTAGCATAAATATTATAAGCAAAATTGTTGAAATTTATATACCTGTACTTTGATCCAATTAATGTTGTTTGATTTAGACCGTGGTACTCGTGCTTCCCTTTGACATCGGAATACTTGTATTGAACTGATGACAAAATTAAAATATTTATTTAGAACAATGACATTGAAATTAAATATATAAACACAAATGAATATTTAGAATAATGTCACTTACGTATCAATCAATAGCTTCATTTCCAGATAATTTGTCCAATCACCGTCAACCGAATTCAGGTAATAGACCACTTCTTTTATGGGATTGATTGCAAGCAACAACCAGTGACATCTATAAATTAAAGCAACAATTTAGAAGCGAATTTTAATGTAAAAAATACAAATATTAAAAGGAGCTTAGAATGAAAATCTAACCCTGTATTATAAGGCAAAAGATACAAGCTCTCTGTACTGGCAGTTGTCATGAATCTTTCGACCAAGTGTTCTCTTACTGAATCAGGTTCCCTAGAAATTGTTGCTCCGCTGACACGGGAGGAAGACACGAAACGGAATCTATTTGACAATTGATTCCCGCGCATCAATTTGTCAAATAACATCCTTAAATAAAAACATAATTAATATTAGACTATTTCAATTAAATGTTTAAAAAAAATGTTCAACCAATTAAATAATATATTGATCGGGTTACCGGATGTACGAGTGCATCACACTGATGCCTAACTCTCGATGATGAAAGATTTGTTCCATGTCCTCTAATCCAATTGTTCGGTACATGGAAAACCAAAGACAATTTCATCCACATCGATTTGACGAATTCCATCATTCATCAAATCTGATGTGCCAACTAGTGTCTCCAGACACTGTCGATACCTAGGCACAAATTTACGGACAGGAACTGTTGTACCCCAAAATTTTCCCTCCCATATTCTCCAAGAAATTGCCAAGCCAAGCTGTAAAATTCCCCAAGGGTTGCACAGTCAAAGATCTCCTATACAGTCAAGATTAGGGTTTTGAGTCTGATCAAGAAGAGGAAGTTTTCAAAGGCCCAATCAAGTCTCACATGCCTACAAATATGGTCAAATATCCTCATATCAAGTTTCAAGGCTTTCAGCTCAAAATTGCACAGTCAAAAACCCTAATTGCACTACAGTCAACTGTAGGGGCAAAATGGTCATTTGACAGTCAAAAGTTCAAATTTTTGGTCAACATATCATTTTGAATCCACAAACATCATTGGATCAATGCTTGATCATGATTCTCAAAATTTGGCTCAAGAATCATCAAAATGCAAAAGTTTCCTTATTTGGACAGTTGAAAAAGTCAACTGAAATTGACCAGGGCATAACTTTCACATGGATTATCAGAAAAATTCCATCCAAAGCTCATTTTGAAGAGAAAGACATTTCCTACAACTCATCTTCATACTTCAAGTCCAAGAAATGCTCTCACAAAAAGTTATCAATTTCAACATTATAGGTCATTTTCAAAAGTCAACAAAAAGGGACTTTAAGTCAAAGGCCATAACTTGAGATTGGTAAATCAAAATGACATGGGACCAAATACATTGGTTAGAGGACTCAAAGACCTTTCCAAAATGTCCAAGAACATGAGAAAAGCTTAAGAATTGAGCAAGTTATGCCTTGTAGAAGTTGGGAAATTTTTGGATATTTTGAAAAGTCAACATTACTTCAAATGACCTAAAATTGCTAATGGGCCCATTTTTCTTCCACAATTCATCATTCTAAGCATGTGCACGACCACTTGGCCCAAAGGGAAGTATTTTCTAATTTTTTATTTATTTATTTGAATTTTTATTTATATTAATTCACTTAAATCAATTAAATATGGGAAAAATACTTAACTTAACCTAAAAAATCTTTTTGTACATGTTTTGGTCTCAATAATTCGTGCACATGCAAATGTGGAAAGATTTGGTTTGATTGGATCCTAATTGACACAAAATTGCATGGAAAAAGATATGAAAAAATCTTAAGAAATCAAATTTCCAAAATCATCATTGCATTGGATTTGATTGAGTTTTCTTGACCTAATGGACTCACTACATATGCCTAAACACAACCCTAATCAGAATAGACACTAAGCTGCGCAAGAAGGCCATAATCAAACTTGAGAAAAATTGCAAAAAAGTCAATTCTGAAAACAGCCTTCCAGGACGATTCAGGTCTCAATTCTTGTTTCAATAGCTTCCTCAAGGTTCCCTGGACATATTCCAATCAAGAACACCCATCACAACGCCAAGAATTGGTAAAACGAATATGAACTGTACAGAGAAAAATTCATAATCGTGCATCATGATTTACGCATCCTTTGTGATTTTTAATACTTGATTTACATTCCTTGTGAAGTTCTGAAGCTAACCATTATATTGAATTGTATTATTATGCGTTGTGTACGATTTCACCATGTTTGATTTCTAGGGTTCACAGGATCCCAAATTAGGGATTTTAAAACGAGGAAAAATTGAGACTCATGACTACCACCATTAGAATCAGTGCATCTGGACGAACAAGAACCAGCCCTCGCGCTCAATTTATGAGTGCTTGAGAGCTAATCGCTATTTTCTAATAGCATGCCTAAAGGAACGCATAGGAAACCATTGCCCAATGTTTTATGTTTCAGGGATGATGGAGAAGACGAAATCGTGGCAAAACGTGATACGCTGGTTTGAATTTTCGCGCGTGGATCCACTAACCCTTTGTTTTATTCTTATAATGATTGTTAGTTATTTATTTATCAAACGCGTTAGTTGGCACAGTTGGTAAACGAGCATGGTAGCAACATCCATGACCTGGGTTCGAGCCCCAGGTCTGTATTATTTCCAATATTATTTTGCTATCTACGTTCATATGCAGGCTCAACAGTGTGGTTCACCATACACTTTAATTATCTAGCGTGACACGTCCCTCTCAAGATCAATCCAAAGGCATAGAGTGGAGGAGCATCATAAGCCTGGTCAAAGCGCTAGCATGCTACCTGGAAAAGGTCAAACGGACCCAGGTTGTTGGGCCAGAATTCTTGGATCAAAACCTCCTATTTGGGGACTACCCCCCCCCCCCTGGTTTGCAAATTCTCCATATTTTCCTTATGTTTTATTTTCAATTATTGTTTTATTTTCTTTATTTGTTTAAATTAATTAATTATTTTTACAAAATATAAAAAATGCATAAAAATCAGAAAAGATAAAAAAATACAATAAATATTTTTGTTTTAATATTTTCATGAATAAATTGGCATGTAATTAATTAGTTTAAATTAGGGTTTTAATATTAATTCTTTTCATAATAAAATCTAAAAAATGTAGAAATAAGTTTAATAAATGTTTTATTCTTTTTAATTTTTCTTTTTCACAATAATATTATTTATTTTATTTTCACAATTAAATTTGTATATAAAAACTAGGTTTAATTTAGGTTAAAAACTTCCACATTTTTCTTAATAAATTAAAAAATAATTAGAATTAGGTTTAGCATTTTATTTTAATTTTAATTAATTCCTTTTTTCTATTAAATCCTAAAATACATAAAAACACAAAAAACAAATTCTTGCTTTCTTTTAATTTTAATTTTAATTCCTCATTAATTTTAATTTTTGCAAAAGGGTCCAACGCCCATGTTCTTAATTTCTTATTCGTTCGCATATTTATTTTATTTCGCTTAAATAATTATGTACCTCTCCCGAAGCCTTGTAATTACTTCTCGCACTTTTCAATTCTTTATTTACTTTCTTTATTTTTTCCGTCAAATCGGGTCCTGGTTAATTTTGGCGATGTGGACCCGTGCCATTTGTAATAGCTTTAGATTTACCTTTCCTCGCAACTTTTAACTGTTAATCAAAAGCATGAAAGAATGTATGGACAAAATAAAAACAAGCGTAGAACACCAATAACATGACAAGATAAATGCAAATGAAAACGACACACGAATCGCACACACCACCCCTAGGGTACGCCTCACTGTTGCCTTGCCTTCGAAAGGTGATCGTCGAGTAGAAGATGTTTTAGTAAGTCCTCATGATCCGGGAACCTGGCATGAGGGTAGCTTCTAAGGTGTCTTCCCATTGCTCTGGTGATCACCATGTCCCGAACCTCGAATTGACCCGAACACCTCCAACGGTGGTGCTACCTACCTCTCAATGGTGGGATGGCACTACTTTAAAGGACATTTACACAGACGAATTCCTTAGGGTAGGTAGACGACTCTAGATAC
Source organism: Vicia faba (assembly GCA_948472305.1). NCBI lineage: Eukaryota > Viridiplantae > Streptophyta > Magnoliopsida > Fabales > Fabaceae > Vicia > Vicia faba. The sequence continues at coordinate 1,011,484,836 of OX451738.1, forward strand.
TTGCTCTAATTTCAAAAACTAATCAAAAATACTTTTCACACCGACACATTTTCAAAAAGCTTTCGAAAGCAATTTTTCAAACACTCTTGAGGACCGATACAAGAGTCGAACTGGAATTTTCAAAGAAACTTTTTTAAACCCACATTGAAAAGCAAACAAACCATTTTTGAAAACACAAATGAGCAAGTATCTAAGAGCCCATGGATAACCATGGATAGAAAGGATGCTAATACCTTCCCTTTCTATAATCTACCTCCCGAACCGAGAGCAATCTCTATAAGGAATTTTTCTGTGCTTTTGTCCTTTCCATTTGGAGAAAATAAAAGACGGTGGCGACTCTTGCTTCCGCGACATTTCACGAACCAGCGTTAAACAGTCAGTTCCAGATCCACCGATCACAGGAACCTTCTTCTTAGGTGGAACCCTACTAACTTTCTGGCTCACCTGCTGTGACTGATGTTAAGAAGGTACCTTAAAAATCATATAGAATTATGTAAGATACAAAGTTATGCAGTTTTTTATTCCGATCATAAATGAAACACTTTAAAAGTACCTGTCTTTGCGATGCAATAGACTCGTCGCGCTGCAAAATCCCTTTATCCTTAGATGCGGGTTTTGTAGGAGTCTAAAATTACCATGTATAAAATTCAGGTCAGAACTGTCAGTTGAATACTTAAAGATTCATAATGGTTTTCAACATACCTGATCATCTATGCAGATGAGGTCTGATGGCCATGCCACAAAAGATCCTACTACATCTCGCAGCAATGTGGTCTCCGCAACAATGTCAGGTACCAGTAGCAATGCATTCATATCTAAAACAACATCAACCAATACCTTCATGTGGCCATCCGGGAGCGGTCTATGGTGAATTAAATCTCTCGAGGTGTTGTGCACTTTTCCCTTGCTAACTACCCGATAAGTCGGAGACGCTAGATACAGCTGACAACATGAAATGCCCTAAACCAATAATAACCGTTAGACTTCCTTTAATGTTGACAATAATAACCGTTATAATTATACTTTCTCTAAATATAATGGATTATCATCTTAATTACCTCAGGAAAATTTTGTTGACAGTTGATACTAGCCTTGTCACTAGTTTCTTTCAACTGTGAACTGCTCCTTTCTGCCATATATCTCTCTTTGTCCCTCTGTAGTTCACGGACTTGTGCTTGTAAATCATGCAATGTTTGCATCACTTCTGCATTGCTAGGATTTCTTTTTCTTGGATTGTTATACAGAGAGGTAGGAGTCACACCATGGCCTTTACCCCTCACTCGTCCCGGATACTCAGCAACACATAGTGCTCGACTGAGTACGCTCCTGATATTCCGGTCATCACCCGTGGATACCGATTGCGATATAGTCTCCTGTAATTCATTTAAATATCGATAATTAAAGACACAACGTTAATTATATATTAATTAAAGACATAATGGTATACTTACACACTCATCATAAATATGTTGCAGATCGGGGTTAACAACTTGATCTCTGCCAACACGAGCTTCCTTCCACAACACATGTGCAGGTAGTGATGTTTCGTCACTCTGCGTCTCCTCCAACTACGCATTGTTACAAATAATAAAATCATTAATACACATTGTTACAAATTAATAATACACATTGAGATAATTAATAAGATCGTAGAATTGAGATTTACTTACAATTTTTTCCTGTAAGCGTGCATATCCCAAACGACCTTTTTTATATGGATATGCGGGTTTTGACGCTCTATCCCGATTTACAGCACTCACTTTCTTGAAATTCTCGTCTCTTCTTTGGCCCACAAAAGCAACCCATTCTTCGGGTGTAATGAAGCTCTCATATTTATTTGGTCGTTCAGGATCCTCTTCAACAAAATTTCCTTCATCGTCTTTAAGAAACTTATTTGTCAAAAAATTTCTCCACCCTCTATGTCTTTTTCCGGCCAAGCCCATTATATACTTTTTGCGGGCATCTTCAATGTTAAAAGACCTCTACAAAAAAACATACGCATAGAGGGTGTTAGTATATGTAATTTAAAAACAATATTTTCGTCAAAATAAAGCAAATAACAACAACCATATATGATACCTTTATCTCGGTCCAAATTCTTTCTTTAGCATCCAACTCTCCTTTTTTCCAGCTAGAAGTGGTGATCGGAATGTGCATACGAACAAGCATACCGATGTAGCTTGTCAGCTTTGCAGAATTAGGCCCAATTAGTTGGTCATCATTATTCCAATCTACATTATACTTAATACCTCTATCTCTATCACGGATGATTCCCCGCATGATAGTTATGCCTCGTGTGATGTCCTTATCTGAAGTGTCTTGTGGAACATTATCTTGTGGAACATCTCCTTGTGGAACATTTTCTGAATTATCTTGTGGAACATCTCCTTGTGGAACATTGTGATACATTTTCTGTCAAAACGCAAAGTATACACGGAATGAATCCGTATCAAGAAAATGCAACATACGAAAGACAATTTAAGACAAATTCATCACAATATATACCAGTAATTTGAGGAAGAAAGTTACCTCTCAGATGTTTCGAACTCTAAGAAACGCGGAGAATGAGCGTCGTACGTCGAACTAGGCCGGGAAACGCTGCAAATTCATAGAATGTTATTCAATATTTCGGATCGATTGTCGAAAGATATATACTATTTTAACATAAAGGTTCACAATAAATGTCACATATATATTTTCAATGTCACATATATATTTTCAATGTTTGGCTACTAATGATAAGAGATCTAGATTAGCTTGGCATTTAAGTGATTGTTTTCAAAGAGATTCTGGCAGGCCTTCCTTTCCTCACTGTGACTCAAAAACACCGATTGCTAAATGTCTGAGAAACTTAGATGATCTTGCTCATAAGGTTTATCTCGAATTCTACCTCGAAACCAACTCCATTTGCTATCAACTACAGTTAAGTGAAGTTTTTTTTTTCTTTCAATTTCTAATATTATTCAATAATTCAATTTTTTTAAAGAGTGATTCTTTGATGTTTTTGCCTCAACTTGAACTAAGTTTGTATATTTGTACAGGACACATGCATTTAAACATGAAACTGAGAGACTTGTAACTGAATTGAAAAATTATGCTCAATATGTGGAGGACAAGTTAGATAGCATTGAAGAGAAATAAGATTGTCTATTACAAAACTCAAAACAAATTTTCGAATCTCTCGAATCAGTTAATAGTCACACACAGTTAGTAGCACAAACTGTCAAGAATGTGGAAGGCAATATTGATGTGGTATTAAGACATTCCAAGAGTGTCTATGAGCAAACTACGGAAATGAGAAGAAGAAGAAACTAAACGGTCAAATAACGGAACAGATAATGGAAGAAGAAGAAACTTACCAAGATGAACAAGAACGCAGTGAACGGCGGCGACGACTGAAGAAGAGGGAAGAACGACGGCGACAAAGGAAGACGAAGCAGTAGTGAACGGCGGCAGGAATGAGACGAACGGTAACAGGAAGAAGAAATGAAGAAGACGAAGAAATGAACAAGTGAGGGAAAATTTCCTATTTATGGATATAGGCTACGAAAGCGCTTTTAAAAGCGCTTTCTAAGACCCATATATGAGAGCGTTTCTGAGGTAAAAAGCGCTTTCGTATGTCCCCCATATAAGAGCGCTTTAGAAAGCGCTTTCGTAGGTACCCCTTTCAGAGCGCTTTTCAAAAGCGCTTTAATAGGGCCACCTATAAGAGCGCTTTTCAAAAGCGCTTTCGTAGGTTAGATATTTCAAATACCTATGAAAGCGCTTTCTGAAAAGCGCTTTCGTAGGAAACCCTATAAAAGCGCTTTTTTTAAGCGAATTTTTTTTAAAGGCTACTGTTGTACCCCAATATTTGCCCTCCCATTTCCTCAACATTTTCTCATCACAAGACCCTTGAAGATCAAGATCCAATTAGGGTTTCCTCTGCTCAAGACTTCTCCTTGCACTGTTGACACAAATTAGGGTTTGTGATTGCACAAAGATGTTTTGACCTAAAATGCCTAAGATGACTTTCATGCTTCATGTTGGACTCCCAAGTTTATCCATACCAAGTTTCAAGTCTTGATTCCAATTTTTGCCAAGTCAATTGGACAGTTGACCTAGAAATCAACTGTATTGGGGAAAAAGTCAACTGTGACCAATTGACAGTCAAATCTCATGAAAATTGACCCACATCAACATTATGAACTCACATGGACCATTTGATCAAGTTTGGATCACAATTCCACAAGAAATTTGATCAGATCACAAAAAGGGCAAAATGGTCATTTTTAGGGTTTTGACTGCACAAAGGCAATTTTTGACTGTTTGACCTAGCCAATGGCAAACCAAGCTCACATATGGACTCAAGGACCCCATGTAATTGTCTTGACATGCTCAACAAGTTCAAAAGATCCCAAATACAGAAGATTGACAGTTGAATTTCTCAGTTAATTGATCAATTTTGACTGTATACTGAAAATTCAAACTTTGACTTTTTGGTCAAAATCAAGGGTCAAGATTCATTTTTCATCAAAACATGTCAAATCATGAAACTTGTCCATCAAGAAATCAAGAAATGCAAATTAGGGTTTGAAATGAAGATTTTGCATAACTTAGAATTTTTCTAAGTTATGAAAAACCCTAATTTTTTCCTAACTTTGCCCCACTTTCTCACCAAGATTAATTTGGATTCAAGCAAAAGTCAAAACATGAAAGTTGTAGTCTATTGCATAATCTACAACTTTGATTCACAAAGTTTTCCCAAAATAAGCTTGTATCTCAAGTTACAATTTTTGGAACAAGGGTACTAAACCATTCTTAACTTAGTGAAATTTTGACCTTTTTAGGCAAGGTTTTTACCTAACTTCAAGACCATTTTCCATACACTTCCACTTGGAATTTCAATTTGCACTTCAAATATGGATTGTATTACATATTCCAAGCTTTCCAAAATGTCCAAGAACTCATCAAACAACCTCATGACTTGAGAGAATCAAATTTTGCAATATGGCAAAAACTCACTTTTGAATTGGCCAAGTTACATGTTCATAACACTATGCATTTCAATCTCAGCTTGCACAACTTGATTACAGGTCTTTTATCTCAATTACACTCATAAATTTAATGCCAATCCTTTGTGCCAAGACCATGTTCTATGTGTTCAAGCATTGCCTAAAGGTTTAATCCCAAATTGGAAAAAGCATTATATCCATTTTTGCAAAAGTTACACTTTATGTCTAAAGCAAATCCAAGCAAGTACATTTGAAATCTCTTTGGCACAAGTTTATGAGTTAATCACTCTGATCAAGACAAGGCTTTGCAGCATGTTTAGGGGTCCTCTACCTGTCTAGAACACAAGGTGGCCATTGCTTTCTTAAAGTTTAAGAAACACATCATAACATATACCAACTTCCATATCAGTTAACCAAGGCTTAGAGAAAGTTATCAAACACATTCCAAACATTCATCCTAAGCTGAAGCACGACCCTAAGATCCCCAATACCTCCCCATTGCCAGAATCACCTTCAAACTGCTCAAAACAGGGCATCCCTGCAGTTTGAATCCCATAGCTCAAAACTTCTATGCTTTCTTGCTAAAAACTCATCAAACACATTCCATAGCATCCCTTGAAGCTAACCAAAACCTAAAACACGGCCTGTAACACTCCCAGGCCACTTCACCATTTTCATTTTCTTGTTTTGCAGTCGAAGTTCTCTAGCACGATTCAAGAAGTTTCAGGATAAAGTAGAACTTGGAATAGCATCCTCACACTTCAAGGAAGTTGTACAAATCATCATCTTGCTCTGAAAGCTCCTCCATTGCAAGGCACGATTCCAACTGAACAGGTATATTCATGAAGTTCTATCTCTCAGTATAGGCATTGTTAGCTTTAGGTTTATGAAGGAAACATGTCACAATCATAGCCTTGAACATGCCCATATGAATAGATTTCATTTATATTATGTATGCTTAGAGAATTTTGAGTCTGAACATTGATGAAAAACTAGGTCAGGAATTGGGGGAGAAGAAATTCTCCCTCATCTTAGAGAGTTAAGTCAAGTTCTTTATATCCCTGGATTCGTCTTCTCATGCTCTACATTTTTCATGTTGAAAGTTTTGCTTGAAAGTCTAGGAATTGGGAGATAGAACACGCGTGTTTGCTTGAACAAAGGTGTTCTGAGGTTGAAGATGACCTGGTTCTGGGCTGGGCCTGTTTCACATTTCTTTTTGCACCCTGATTTTGCTTTTACACCCCCTGAGCCCATTTTGTTCATTTTAATGATTTTTTGACTTTTCTTTTTTTGGTTTGACTTGTTTATTTTTCCTCATAATATAAAAAATATAAAAATAATTTTTTGCACTATTTTCCTATTTATTAGGTATTTGTTTGTTTAGGTTAGTTTTTATACATAAATAAATAAATAGATACTTTTATTAAAAAAATACTAAAAATATACAAGCACATTTTTATTTTCATTTTTATTTTGTTTTACCTTCTGAAAATATTTTATATAAAAAATACTTTTTTTATTAAATATTAAATATTATTAATTTACATATATAATACATATTAAGAAAATAATACATGTATATATATATTTATTAGAATATTTAGGTTTAAATACAAAATATACACATTTTTATTTTTTATTAATATTTAATATAAAAAATACCTTTTTGACAAATAAACTTCATTTTATCTTATTTTTGTATATAATAAATAAATAATACATTTTATTTAATAAAATTAGGGTTTTGCCCTAAACATAAAAAACTCCAAAAAAATAATACTTTTATTTTTGTTTATTTTGACATATAAAAATACTTTTTTTTCATACATACAAAAACCATTTTTGCATCTTGCATATTTATTCTTAGTTTATTTAATATTGCAATTAAATATCTTGTAGATAATTCAATTTTGATGTAATAGTTTAGGTTTAAATTCCTTGTCAAAATCCCCATTTGAACATTTGTACCCCCCTTCCCATATATGGTGTTGTAATAGCTTAGTAAATTTATTTTTCGCACTTTATTGCTTTCTAATTATACCATGTTAGAATTAGGGTTTGTATGCGAAAAAACAACGAAAATAGTTTGACCTAATTTCAAGATAAACAAGCATGAAAATGGACACACAAATCACACTTGCACCCCCTAGGGTATTCCACTTGTTGCCTTCAATAAATGGGCCATATTGTATGTTAGGTCTCTTTGGGCAAAACAAACACAAATCAAATGATCATAGTCCCTCGATGACGCTTTCAAAAGTTGCCTAAACAAATGATCAAGTCCCTTAAAAGAAAATTGCCCAAAGATACTTGGTACCATTGCAATTATGGTCTAAACGATGACCCGCGCCCGTCCCTTTCGCATCCTAACATGAGATTGTCCACCAAATACAATGGTGGAACAAACTTGTTAAAAGGGTTAAAACATAGCAATAAACTTTGAGAAATTTAGGAGTAGATAACCTCTTATTTACTTGAATCAAACTTGCAAAAACAAAACACTTGCCTATTTTCTAAAACCACACCTCACAACACTTTCAAAACAAACTTTCAAAAACAAATGAAAACCTTTTCAAAAGACATACATCTTTGTATACATCCCAACATGGATCATTACAAAGGTTGCCATCACATTGGCTTCTTTTCAAAACATTTTCAAATCCACACACACACAAAGCACCATTTCAAACAATTGAAAAATAAGGCAAGTTGATCTAAGCAAGTAACTAAGAGCCCATGGATAACCATGGATAGAAAGGGTGCTAATACCTTCCCTTTCTATAATCTACTCCCCAAACCCAAGAAAACATCTCAAAAGGTTTTTGCTGTGCTTTTTAACCTTTCCTTAGGATAAAATAAAAAGTCGGTGGCAACTCTTGCTCAACCGAAACATTTGTGAAAACAAACGCAAAACCATAGTCAGTTCTCCCACCGTATCACAAAACTGGCGACTCTGCTGGGGAGAATTTAAAAGTGGAGTAACCTTAGGGATTAGATCACCTTTGTTTTCAATTGTTTGCCTTGTTTGCTTTTATATTTGTGGGTTTTTGCATCGGAGTTTCATAGATCCTAACCCGGATCTGGGGAATACCCTTTTTTAGGTAGCATAATCTGTGAGGGACCTGTCCGGCGTAGACCGACATGGGTGAAGCAGTGGCTACGTTGGTGTGGCACCTTGGTCTGTACCTATATCCCTTGTGTTGCAACAAGGAGAATATAGGTCTTCTAAGGAGTCATTAAACACCAACCGACCTTAGAACCTTAAATTGACCAAACTTGGCCATTAGGACAGTAGCAGTATGCTACACTCATTGAGGCTAAACTCTCGCGATGGTTCTGGCCGCAAGAAAAGATTGTGATGCTGGAGTTATGACCGATTGAGGGTAGTCAATGATTTGAGATTCTCTAGAACCCGGTTACTTTTGATAGGACAGATTTTAACCAACGAAACCAAAAGAGGGTAATACCTAAACTTCATGCTGGCCTGAAACCTAAGGGTTGTCTTGTGTGACTTGTGTGCCTTATCATGTTTGCCTGTGTGAATACTTGTGGTGTGCTTCATCATAGTATCATGCCATCATACCATTGCATGCATCCTGTATAAAGGACTAACCCATTTCAAAGACAAAAAAGTTTCACCTTTGCTCTGTTTTGTAGGACATCATGATGCCCGTGCGTAGGAATACTATCCGGCTCAACTTTGTTCAACCACCAACTTTGCTCAAGGATTTGGTTGGTAGGATTCCAAACACTTCTTCCTTCATCAACAGGCATGGTTCTCTCCTTGGCTTGATCACTGCAAAATGGGACCAACAACTGATAAGTGTTCTGACCCAGTTTTATGATCCCCTGTATCATTGTTTCACCTTTCAAGACTTCCAGCTGGTTCCTACCCTGGAAGAATTCTCTTATTTGCTTGGGATCCCTGTCTTAGAGCAAACTCCTTTCACTGGTTTGGAAAAGACTCCTAGGCCTGAAGAGGTTGCTGCAGTTCTCCCCTTAACCAAAGAAGAGGTATTGGCTAACTGGGAAACTAGAAGTGGAGTGAAGGGCTTTTTGGTCAAATTTCTGGTTGGCAAAGCTAATGATTTCTGGAATGACTTGGACTTCAAGGCATACGAAGATATTCTGGATCTTTTAATCTATGGTCTGGTATTGTTCCCCAATCCTGACACCTTCATCAGTATCTATGCCATAAGGATCTTCATGTCTCGGAATCCTGTACCCACTCTTTTGGGTGATATCCTGCAACAACTCTATGCTTGTACTGCCCGGAAACGGGGAACTTCGTGGTGTTGTGCTCCTTTGCTAGTGAGGTGGTTTATTTCGCACCTTCCTAAGTCTGTGCTGAAGAATGAAGAAGGAAAGGGTTGGGCTCATAGGTTAATGTCTCTCACTGATAGTGACATCACTTGGACTCTCCGAGGTTTGGATGAAGTAGCTGTTGTTGATCGTTGCGGAGAATACCCTAATGTTCCGTTGATTGGTATCCAAGGAGGAATCTCTTATAATCCATGCTTAGCTCTCCGCCAGTTTGGAAGAGCCAGAAGAGTAGGGCCTCATGAAATGTTGGTTCCTCACTTCCATTTTGAGTTTCAGGCAGACAGTGACAAACTACGCCATGGATTCATTAAGGCTTGGGACAGAATTCACAAAGCTGACCCACATGAGTTAGGACCAAAGACTTCTCTACCAATGGAACCCTATTGCAAATGGGTCCGCATCCGTGCTCATAAGTTAGGTATGCCGTACGAAGCTGTCCGACCTATCATTCTTGAATCTCCTGATGAAGAAGGAGTTCCTCCAATTGTCCTCCCTCCTTAGATACCTACTGATTTTGACACAATGAAGAGATCTTGGGCGCAGCTAAAGGAAGAACGGGATTTCTATCGGGAAAAGTTCAACGAGCAGGAACGGAATATCCAGAGGCTGACTAAGCAATTGGAGGAAGAGCGGGTCCTGAACAACTACATCCACACTGAGAAGAGGAGGCCATGGGAGCACTGATGGGCTTTGGATATTTCCTTTTACAGCTTTTATTTCCTTTTCAGTATTTTTCATTCCTGTAATGCCTGAGGGCAAGTTGTTGAACAATTTGAAATTTGAAACTAATGAAGTGCATTTCCCTTTTGTCTACAAAGTTGAATCTTGTTTGTCTTTGAAAACATAAAACATACGCATATCATTGCACCATATGCATAGCAGGTACCCTATTTCACAGGTTGCTTAATCTTCTTCGCTGTTTATTTGAACAGTCATCATGAATCCAGATTCATCCAGTGAGCAAGCAATCAAGGCCCTTCAGGCCCAAAGTGTCCAGTTTCAAGAAATGGTCCTGAGCCTAGGTCAGCAAGAGTTGAAGACCCTACTCCTGAAGAAGAAGAAGAAGAAAAAGAGGACTGCGTTATTCAACACCGGACGCAGATTTGGGAACACACTCCATAACGAGGCTGATCCAACTACTTCTTCTGCTGAGAAAAACAGTCCCCAAGGGGGAGGAGCTCCTATTCCTGCAGTCTCTGACAATGAGATGGACTACAACGACGAACAATACCCACCTTCTGCTGACAGATACAAGCAATTGGAGGACCGCTTGAGCGCCATGGAGATTCAGAATGTGTCGGGGCTGGATTTCAGAGATTTGGGGTTATCTTCTGGGGTAGTAATTCCACACAAGTTTAAGGCGCCTGCCTTTTCCAAATATGACGGGGTTTCCTGTCCAAAGCTGCATCTGAGGTCGTACGTAAGGAAGATCCAACCTTACACGGCAGATAAGAACCTTTGGATTCACTTCTTCCAAGATAGCCTTTCGGGGTCACAGCTTGAGTGGTTCTACCAACTAGATGGAACCAGTATCCGACATTGGGAAGATTTGGCAGCAGCATTTTACAGACAATATCAATACAATTCTGATCTCGCTCCTACGCGTACCCAACTTCAGGGTATGTCTCTAGGAACGGGCGAAGGGTTCAAAGAATATGCACAAAAATGGAGAGATTTGGCTGGCAGGGTGCAGCCTCCATTGACTGATCATGAGCTGGTTGATATGTTTCTAGGGACTTTGTCTGGTCCATTTTTCAATCATTTGGTTGGTAACTCCTCCGCTGGGTTTACGGATTTGATTCTGACAGGAGAAAGAATTGAAGTTGGCATCAGGTCAGGAAAGATACAAAAAGCTGCCTCCCCAAGTACTGAGAAGAGGCCTTTCAAGAAAGAAGCAAGTGCAGTCTATGGTCCTAGAAGACAAGTCAAGCCGGAAAGTCGCCAAGCCGTCAATGCTTTGGTCATTTCAAAACCTGTTGCTGCTCCTCAGCAGTACAATCAACAAAGAGGTGAAAGGCCCAAGAGACAGTATACTCGGTTGAGTATGACCTTGTCATAAATCTTACCGCAACTGTTATCAACCAACTTGGTGACCATCAAAGAAGCGCCGAAGGTCGTGAATACTGCATCTCCTAAGTACAACCCAAATGCCCGTTGTGCTTATCATTCCAATAGCCCCGTGCATACTACTGATGATTGCTGGGCCTTGAGAAATAAAGTGCAAGATCTTATCGACGCGAAGGAAATTCAGTTTGAGGCGCCTGAGAGGCCAAATGTTGTAACTGCTCCTATGCCCCAGCATAGAGTAAATGCCATTGAGGAAGATTTATATGTTGTTTCGGTGAATGATGTTGCTACCCCTCTATTGACTGTTAAGAGGAACTTACTACTAGCCGGTTTATTTCCGGGTTGTAGCAAGGGTTGCCTCCTGTGTGCTGTTATCCCTATCGGTTGTCCGCTGCTGAAATCAGGCATCCAAAGCCGGATGGATAGCAAAGAAATCATGTTCAAGAAAATTGTTGTTCCATTTGTTTCCGCTGAAGAAATATATGTTGTCACAATTTACAATCCTACCAAAGCTCCCCCCGAGGAAGCCAGTCCAAATTATGTCTGTTGCACCCATTACTATTACTATTCCGGGGCCTCTCCCATATGAGTCTGATAAGGCGGTTCCATGGCATTATGGGGCCGACGTGTATGTGCTTGGAGTGAAGTAAGAGTTCAACACCAATACCAGTATCAGTAACATCACTGGTCCCGCCAAGATTACCCTTAGTGGCAGGCTTTTCTCGCCTGACATTGCACCGCCAGTTATCCGAAAACCTCTCACCATCACACCCGCAAGTGTGCATGTTCCGAATCAAGTTCCTGTGTCTACTACTGCCGCCGAGTCCTCTGATACTCGGGGCAAAGAAGTTGCTACCGATTTGCCTGCCAGGACAGAGGCACCAAAAAAGACTGCTGTTGAAGCCTCCCAATAAGAAATGGAGGAAATCCTTAAAATCATTAAAAAGAGTGACTTCAATGTTGTTGAACAGTTGGGGCATACCCCCTCCAAAATCTCTATGCTATCATTGCTGCTATGCTCAGAGGCCCATGCAAAAGCCCTGATTTCATTTCTGAAAACGGCCCATGTGCCGCAGGAGACCTCTGCCGATCAATTCACTGACTGTGTGGCCAATTTGACAGCCGACAATGGTTTGGGGTTCTCGGATGCTGACCTTACCGCCAAAGGGAAAAATCACAATGATGCCCTGCATGTTTCCATAGAGTGCAGGGGCACTACTCTCGCACACGTGTTAGTGGATACCGGCTCTTCCCTGAACGTTTTGCCCAAAAAGGCATTGGATCGCTTGGATTGTGAGGGTCTGGAATTGAAGCCTAGTAACATCATTGTTAGAGCCTTCGACGGTTCTAAGAGGATGGTGCACGGTGAGGTAGACATTCCTATTCGTATGGGTTCCCAAGTTTTCGACTCAACGTTCTATGTAATGGATATTCGTCCATCTTATTCCTGCTTGTTGGGTCGACCCTGGATTCACAAGGCTGGGGCAGTAACATCCACTCTACACCAAAAGCTCAAATACCCTGTCAAGGGGAAGATTGTTGCTGTGCAGAGTGAGGAGGAATACATGGTTAGTCACTTGAATTCATTTCGGTATATCGAGATGGACGGGGAGTTTATTGAAACCCCCTTTCAACATTTTGAGGAGGTACCTCCAACGTTGGCATCGGCTGAAACAGTGGTTGAAGAAGACTTTCCGTTGAAGATGGCATCCTTGAAGGATGCCCGGGCTGTAATCGAGAAAGGAAAATGTGCAAACTGGGGTCAGCTTCCTGACTTCACTCAAAAGAATGACAAGTTTGGGCTGGGCTTTACTGCAGAGGCTCAGAGGGCAGTGCGCAAGGACAAGATCAGAAAGGCTCCGGTGTTTATCACCAATCCGAGGGTGAATGCTATCGAGGAGGACGTAAAGGAAGCAGAGTTTGACAGTTGGATCTATCCAACCACCAGCAACGGACCAAGCAACTGGACGGCAAAGGATTTTACACCTATCACATTTGTCACGCAGTAATTAATTCTTTTGATTTTCAATTTGTAACAAACAATATGTTAAAACTTTGTTGGCTCGGTGTCCTACCCGGGGCATCGTAGCTCCATTTGTAAGGGCTTTTTGTATGACATTCCCATATATCATCAATCAAAACATTGGACGTTTGTTGCATTTCAAATCTTGTGCTCTTTTTCTTTCTGTGTTATATATTGCAAAACAGCTATATTTACACACACTCACTTATACAGGTTTCAATCCACTCTGGATCTCACTGGTAACAGCGCTGCTACCACCAGTTATGACTTTGATAATCCGATCAACTTGGCCAAGGACGAAGGTGAAGATGATTGCGAAGTGCCTGGTGAACTCGCAAGACTGCTACTCCAGGAAGAGAGGGCTATTCAACCGCATGAAGAGCCGGTGGAAACAGTTAACCTGGGTACTGAGACAGATAGGAAAGAAGTCAAGATTGGGGCTAATCTAGAGCTCAGCGTGAAGAAACGATTGATCCAGATGCTGCATGATTACATGGAGATCTTTGCTTGGTCCTATGAAGACATGCCTGGTTTGGATGCCGACATTGTACTTCATCACCTGCCAACCAAGGAAGACTGCCCTCCGGTAAAGCAAAAGGTCCGCCGTATGCGCCCAGAGATGTCCGAAAAGATCAAGGCTGAGGTTATGAAGCAATTCGATGTCGGGTTTCTAGCAGTAACTTCTTACCCTCAGTGGGTTGCCAATGTGGTGCCAGTGCCTAAGAAGGACGGTAAAGTCAGAATGTGTGTCGACTACAGGGATTTGAACAGGGCAAGCCCCAAGGATGACTTCCCCTTACCTCACATCGACGTTCTTGTTGACAATACCGCTCAACACAAGGTCTTCTACTTCATGGATGGTTTTTCAGGGTATAATCAAATCAAGATGGCTCCGGAAGATATGGAAAAGACTACCTTTGTGACTCAGTGGGGCACCTTCTGCTACAAGGTCATGCCATTCGGGTTAAAAAATGCTGGGGCAACCTACCAACGTGCCATGGTTGCTTTGTTTCATGATATGATCCATCATGAGATTGAGGTATACGTTGATGACATGATTGCAAGGTCTCAAACTGAGGAGGAGCACCTTGATCATCTGAGGAAGCTGTTTGACCGACTAAAGTTATACAAGCTGAGGTTGAATCCCAACAAATGCACCTTTGGGGTGAGGTCCGGAAAATTGCTAGGTTTCATTGTAAGTGATAAAGGTATTCAGGTGGATCCTGCCAAGGTAAAAGCCATACAAGAGATGCCGACTCCAAAGACAGAGAAAGAAGTCAGAGGCTTTCTGGGACGACTGAATTACATTGCCCGATTCATCTCACATCTGACTGCTACTTGTGAGCCAATCTTCAAATTACTGAAGAAAGATCAAATAGTACGCTGGAACGATGAGTGTCAGGCTGCTTTTGAAAAGATAAAGGAGTACCTCCAAGAGCCACCCATTCTTATGCCACCAGTGGAAGGGAGACCTCTGATACTATACTTGACTGTACTTGATAACTCAATGGGGTGTGTGTTGGGGCAGCATGACGAGTCTGGCCGAAAAGAGCACGCTATTTATTACCTGAGAAAAAAGTTTACCGACTGTGAGTCTCGTTACTCACTGCTTGAGAAAACTTGTTGCGCTCTGGTATGGGATGCTCGCCGGCTGAGACAGTATATGCTGACTCACACTACTCTTTTGATTTCAAAGATGGATCCCATCAAGTACATATTCGAAAAGCCTGCTCTGTCTGGAAGAATAGCGAGATGGCAAATGATCTTGACAGAATATGATATCCAGTACACAACTCAGAAAGCAATTAAAGGAAGTGTACTGGCAGATCATTTGGCACACCAACCTGTGGACGATTACCAATCATTGAACTTTGATTTTCCGGACGAAGATATCATGGTGGTAACTGACTGTGAAGTACCTGGACCGGATGAAGGACCTGAGGAAGGATCCCGATGGTCTATGCATTTTGACGGAGCCTCCAATGCTTTGGGTAACGGCGTCGGCGCTGTAATCATATCTCCCAAAGGAACTCATACTCCACTCACCGCCCGATTATGTTTCAACTGCACCAACAACATGGCAGAATATGAGGCATGTATCATGGGTCTGCAAGCTGCAATCGACTTAAGGATCAAATTTATGAGTGTCTTCGGAGATTCCGCTCTCGTGATCAATCAGATCAAAGGCGAGTGGGATACGAAACACCCAAATCTTATTCCTTACAAGGAGTATGTGTTGACCTTGCTTCCCCACTTTGAAGAGATAACTTTTGAGCACTTCCCAAGAGAGGAGAATCAGCTAGCGGACACACTAACTACGATGTCTTCAATGTTCAAAGTTAAATGGGACAATGAGGCTCCCCGGATCATTATCTGGAAGTTGGACGAACCGGCATACTGCTGCAATCTTGAGGCCGAAAAGGTGACTGAAAAACCCTGGTATCATGAGGTGAAGAGGTACTTGGAAGCTCAGGAATACCCTGAAGGTGCATCTGTCAATGACAAGAAGTTCATGAGAAGGTTTGCGGCAAAATTCTTCCTCAGCAACGGCATTCTCTACAAACGGAATCATGATTCAACTCTACTGCGTTGTGTGGATAAGGCTGAAGCAGAGAAGATCATGATGGAACTGCGTGAAGGTACATTCGGAACATATTCCAGTGGATACACCATGGCAAAGAAAATCCTTCGGGCAGGGTATTTCTGGTCCACGATGGAAGCCGATTGTTACCAACACTCTCGAACTTGTCACAAATGCTAGATCTATGCTGACAAGGTGCACATCCCTCTGGTTCCTCTGAACGTCCTGACGGCACCTTGGCCTTTTACAATGTGGGGCATTGATATGATCGGGGAGATCCGACCGACGGCATCCAATGGGCATCGCTTCATCTTGGTGGCGATCGATTACTTCACGAAGTGGGTTGAGGCAGCTTCCTACGCAACGGTAACCAAGAGCGTCGTGGCACGTTTCATCCGGCATAACCTGATCTGTCGGTACGGCGTCCTGGAAAGGATCATTACGGACAATGGTACCAATCTCAATAACAAGATGATCACTGAGCTCTGCGAGCAATTCAAAATACAGCACCATAACTCTTCTCCTTACCGGCCGAAGATGAATGGAGTTGTAGAAGCAGCTAATAAGAATATCAAGAAAATTGTGCAAAAGATGACAGTGACCTATAAAGATTGGCACGAAATGCTACCGTTCGCTCTTCATGGGTACCGTACCTCAGCAAGGACGTCAACCGGGGCAACTCCTTTCTCCTCGATCTATGGCATGGAGGCAGTCTTGCCAATTGAAGTCCAGATACCCTCTCTTCGGATAATGAAGGATGCAGACTTGAGTGAAGATGACTGGATCCAGACTCGACTTGATCAATTAAACCTGATTGACGAAAAGAGTCTCACCGCTATCTGTCATGGTCAGACGTACCAAAAACGGATGATTAGGGCATTTAACAAGAAAGTCAAACCACAAGAGTATCAAGTTGGGGACCTAGTAATCAAACGCATCATCCTTCCTCAAAGTGATCCCCGGGGCAAATGGACCCCTACATACGAAGGGCCATTTGTGGTTAAACATGTGTTCTCAGGAGGAGCCATGATCCTAACCACCATGGATGGTGACGACCTTCCTCACCCCGCCAATGCAGACATAGTGAAAAGATACTACGCATGAATAAAAGACCCGCTAGGTTGACATACCTAGGCAAAAATAAGGGCTTCCCGGCGAACAAAAGGGTTCGGGCAAAAATAAGGGATGAAATGAAAAAAATCTGTACACCCGGCAAGCTGAAAACCTGAAAAGGCGGTTTGGGCAAAAATGGGTATCCCGGTGGACTGAAAACCCGAAAGGGCGGTCCAGGCAAAAGTTAGGGATAAAGCGTAACACTATGTCTCATTGGATCACTTTGCATCCGGAATTCGGCATCAACTATCTGGCTCAGATCTCGGCATCGATCAATCAGCTTCATCTTCAACCAAGCAGCAAAGTGATGATACGCTTGAAGACATAAAGGCGATAGCAGAGTTGGAACCCAGTGGGATTGTTCACATAGCTGTTTTGTTTCCTTTTCAAAATTGTAAATTATATGTTATTCGGCGGCATTCTCTTACTAGGATGTCAGCCTCTTGTACAAAAACGCCTATTCACAGGCAAATTTCAAAATCAATACAAATTCACTTTTTCATACCAATTGCCATTGTTTTTCCTTTTTCTGTTTTGTCTTGCGAAGAACGTCCAATATTCATTTTTGATATATGCATTTGACATTAAATTGCTGATTCATAAATATTTGCATATGAAACAAAAGACTAATTACAGGTGACATCAGAAACGGGGGCAATGTAGGGTTGTTTAATACAGTCTGGTTGCTTTGTCCGCCAAGGTACCAAGGTAGATTCTAACTGAAGAATGTAACCAAATCATCTCAACTCCCCGCAGAGTAAGACAAGATTCAGCAATACTTTCCCCAAGCAGAGTTGGTTCCCTATCAATCCTGAAAACAGCAACTTTCCCCAGTGGAGTATAGGCATTCATTAGCAAGCATCCCCGGCAGTCTTGACCTAAGATGGTTCCTCGGCAGAATATCAGTACCCCAGTGCAATTCCAAAAGTTTCCCCAGGAAGGTGGAAACCATATCCCCAGCAGGTCTTAAAGCTTATCTCCAGTAGATTCCGGAAGCTTATCCCCTGCAGAATACGGACGTCTCTCCCGAGCTTTATTCAAAGTTATTCCTTACAAGGGCTTATAACTGGGTTATCCTCAGCTAATTGCCACGAAAGATCGCCCTCGGCAAAGTTCTTTCAAATCCCCAGCAGAGTTTATCTTTGTATTCCCCAGTGGAGTTTATCTTTGGTATCCCCATCGGAGTTTATCTTTGGTATTCCCCAACGGAGTTTATCTTTGGTATTCCCCAGCGGAGTTTATCTTTGGTATCCCCAATGGAGTTTATCATCATTATCCATAGCGGAATCCATCATTGAAGTCCTCAGCAGGCCTCTCATCAAAACTTCAGCAAAGTATCTCTTCCACAGAGCAATTCCCCGGCCGGTCGTCAAGGATTTATTTTCCTAAGACGAAAATACATTCATAAACATTTCACATTTTCATACATCTTGCTTACATACATGATAAAGTGCATACAACACTATCTCATGTTGAACATCATGACATCATGCATATCATACATCATGACATTGCATACAACTTATGTTTTTGTCTTTTCGGGGAAAAAGACAATCCCAAAGACAACTACCTTCAACTGTCATAATTCCAGATTCGATTCCTGTATCTAGCCAGGGCACATCTGTGAGTAATCAGTTTCCAGACTCAATTCCTGTATCTATCCAGGGCACGTCTGAAGAGTTCAAAGATTCGATTCCTGTATCCAGCCAGGGCATATCTATCAACTATCACAATTCCATATTCGACTCCTGTATCCAGCCAGGGCATATCTGTTGACCACATTTCCAGACTCGATTCCTGTATCTAGCCAGGGCACGTCTGAAGAGTTCGAAGATTCAATTCCTGTATCCAGCCAGGGCATATTTGTTGACCACATTTCCAGACTCGATTCATGTATCTAGCCAGGGCACGTCTGAAGAGTTCGAAGATTCGATTCCTGTATCCAGCCAGGGCATATCTGTTGACGACTATTTCCGGATTCGATTCCTGTATCCAGCCAGGGCACATCTGTGAGCAACCGATTCTAGATTCGACACCTGTATCTAGCCAGGGCATATCTGCATGAGGAGATTGAAGATCAAACACATGTAACAAGCCAGGAAAACATCTGTCTTTCTCAAATACACAAGTTCTCGCTAAGGAATCTCTTATGCGATCAACACTTCCAAATGGCACCTATAAGCCCATTCCCGACAAGGTTCCGTCGCATCTCCCGATGGCATCTATAAGCCCATCTCCCTATCCACCATCTCTCCAAATGGCATCTGTAAGCCTATTCCCGACATCACATTGCTGATACTTCAACATGCGAGTGCAAATTTCCGGGCACTCTAGTGTCCAATCTCCTTTTACCCTCGAGTGACGAAAGGCAAACTTGCCAATCTAACTCTTCAGGTTCAAGAAGATTGAACAGGGGCAATTGTTGTACCCCAAAATTTGCCCTCCCATTTCCTCAACATTTTCTCATCACAAGACCCTTGAAGATCAAGATCCAATTAGGGTTTCCTCTGCTCAAGACTTCTCCTTGCACTGTTGACCCAAATTAGGGTTTGTGATTGCACAAAGATATTTTGACCTAAAATGCCTAAGATGACTTTCATGCTTCATGTTGGACTCCCAAGTTTATCCATACCAAGTTTCAAGTCTTGATTCCAATTTTTGCCCAGTCAATTGGACAGTTGACCTAGAAATCAACTGTATTGGGGAAAAGTCAACTGTGGCCAATTGACAGTCAAATCTCATGAAAATTGACCCACATCAACATTATGAAATCACATGGACCATTTGATCAAGTTTGGATCACAATTCCACAAGAAATTTGATCATATCACAAAAAGGGCAAAATGGTCATTTTTAGGGTTTTGACTGCACAAAGGCAATTTTTGACTGTTTGACCTAGCCAATGGAAAAGCAAGCTCACATATGGACTCAAGGACCCCATGGAATTGTCTTGACATGCTCAACAAGTTCAAAAGATCCCAAATACACAAGATTGACAGTTGAATTTCTCAGTCAATTGATCAATTTTGATTGTATACTGAAAAGTCAAACTTTGACTTTTTGGTCAACATCAAGGGTCAAGATTCATTTTTCATCAAAACATGCCAAATCATGAAACTTGTCCATCAAGAAATCAAGAAATGCAAATTAGGGTTTGAAATGAAGATTTTGCATAACTTAGAATTTTTCTAAGTTATGAAAAACCCTAATTTTTTCCTAACTTTGCCCCACTTTCTCACCAAGATTCATTTGGATTCAAGCAAAAGTCAAAACATGAAAGTTATAGTCTATTGCATAATCTACAACTTTTATTCACAAAGTTTTCCTAAAAGAAGCTTGTATCTCAAGTTACAATTTTTGGAACAAGGGTACTAAACCATTCTTAACTTAGTGAAATTTTGACCTTTTTAGGCAAGGTTTTTACCTAACTTCAAGACCATTTTCCATACACTTCCACTTTGAATTTCAATTTGCACTTTAAAGATGGATTGTAGTATACATTCCAAGCTTTCCAAAATGTCCAAGAACTCATCAAACAACCTCATGACTTGAGAGAATCGAATTTTACAATATGGCAAAAACTCACTTTTGAATTGGCCAAGTTACATGTTCATAACACTATGCATTTCAATCTCAGCTTGCACAACTTGATTACAGGTCTTTTATCTCAATTACACTCATAAATTTAATGCCAATCCTTTGTGCCAAGACCATGTTCTATGTGTTCAAGCATTGCCTAAAGGTTTAATCCCAAATTGGAAAAAGCATTATATCCATTTTTGCAAAAGTTACACTTTATGTCTAAAGCAAATCCAAGCAAGTACATTTGAAATCTCTTTGGCACAAGTTTATGAGTTAATCACTCTGATTAAGACAAGGCTTTGCAGCATGTTTAGGGGTCCTCTACCTGTCTAGAACACAAGGTGGCCATTGCTTGCTTAAAGTTTAAGAAACACATCATAACATATACCAACTTCCATATCAGTTAACCAAGGCTTAGAGAAAGTTATCAAACACATTCCAAACATTCATCCTAAGCTGAAGCACGACCCTAAGATCCCCAATACCTCCCCATTTCCAGAATCACCTTCAAACTGCTCAAAATAGGGCATCCCTGCAGTTTGAATCCCATAGCTCAAAACTTCCATGCTTTCTTGCTAAAAACTCATCAAACACATTCCATAGCATCCCTTGAAGCTAACCAAAACCTAAAACACGACCTGTAACACTCCCAGGCCACTTCACCATTTTCATTTTCTTGTTTTGCAGTCGAAGTTCTCTAGCACGATTCAAGAAGTTTCAGGACAAAGTAGAACTTGGAATAGCATCCTCACACTTCAAGGAAGTTGTACAAATCATCATCTTGCTCTGAAAGCTCCTCCATTGCAAGGCACAATTCCAACTGAACAGGTATATTCATGAAGTTCTATCTCTCAGTATAGGCATTGTTAGCTTTAGGTTTGTGAAGGAAACATGTCACAATCATAGCCCTGAACATGCCCATATGATTAGATTTTATTTATATTATGTATGCTTAGAGAATTTTGAGTCTGAACATTGATGAAAAACTAGGTCAGGAATTGGGGGAGAAGAAATTCTCCCTCATCTTAGAGAGTTAAGTCAAGTTCTTTATATCCATGGATTCGTCTTCTCATGCTCTACATTTTTCATGTTAAAAGTTTTGCTTGAAAGTCTAGGAATTGGGAGATAGAAAACGCGTGTTTGCTTGAACAAAGGTGTTCTGAGGTTGAAGATGACCTGGTTCTAGGCTGGGCCTGTTTCACATTTCTTTTTGCACCCTGATTTTTCTTTTAGACCCCCTGAGCCCATTTTGTTCATTTTAATGATTTTTTGACTTTTCTTTTTTTGGTTTGACTTTTTTATTTTTCCTCATAATATAAAAAATATAAAAATAATTTTTTGCACTATTTTCCTATTTATTAGGTATTTGTTTGTTTAGGTTAGTTTTTATACATAAATAAATAAATAGATACTTTTATTAAAAAAATACTAAAAATATACAAGCACATTTTTATTTTCATTTTTATTTTGTTTTACCTTCTGAAAATATTTTATATAAAAAATACTTTTTTTATTAAATATTAAATATTATTAATTTACATATATAATACATATTAAGAAAATAATACATGTATATATATATATATATTTATTAGAATATTTAGGTTAAAATACAAAATATACACATTTTTATTTTTTATTAATATTTAATATAAAAAATACCTTTTTGACAAATAAACTTCATTTTATCTTATTTTTGTATATAATAAATAAATAATACATTTTATTTAATAAAATTAGGGTTTTGCCCTAAACATAAAAAACTCCAAAAAAATAATACTTTTATTTTTGTTTATTTTGACATATAAAAATACTTTTTTTTCATACATACAAAAACCATTTTTGCATCTTGCATATTTATTCTTAGTTTATTTAATATTGCAATTAAATATCTTGTAGATAATTCAATTTTGATGTAATAGTTTAGGTTTAAATTCCTTGTCAAAATCCCCATTTGAACATTTGTACCCCCCCTTCCCATATATGGTGTTGTAATAGCTTAGTAAATTTATTTTTCGCACTTTATTGCTTTCTAATTATACCATGTTAGAATTAGGGTTTGTATGCGAAAAAACAACGAAAATAGTTTGACCTAATTTCAAGATAAACAAGCATGAAAATGGACACACAAATCACACTTGCACCCCCTAGGGTATTCCACTTGTTGCCTTCAATAAATGGGCCATATTGTATGTTAGGTCTCTTTGGGCAAAACAAACACAAATCAAATGATCATAGTCCCTCGATGACGCTTTCAAAAGTTGCCTAAACAAATGATCAAGTCCCTTAAAAGAAAATTGCCCAAAGATACTTGGTACCATTGCAATTATGGTCTAAACGATGACCCGCGCCCGTCCCTTTCGCATCCTAACATGAGATTGTCCACCAAATACAATGGTGGAACAAACTTGTTAAAAGGGTTAAAACATAGCAATAAACTTTGAGAAATTTAGGAGTAGATAACCTCTTAGTTACTTGAATCAAACTTGCAAAAACAAAACACTTGCCTATTTTCTAAAACCACACCTCACAACACTTTCAAAACAAACTTTCAAAAACAAATGAAAACCTTTTCAAAAGACATACATCTTTGTATACATCCCAACATGGATCATTACAAAGGTTGCCACCACATTGGCTTCTTTTCAAAACATTTTCAAACCCACACACACACAAAGCACCATTTCAAACAATTGAAAAATAAGGCAAGTTGATCTAAGCAAGTAACTAAGAGCCCATGGATAACCATGAATAGAAAGGGTGCTAATACCTTCCCTTTCTATAATCTACTCCCCGAACCCAAGAAAACATCTCAAAAGGTTTTTGCTGTGCTTTTTAACCTTTCCTTAGGATAAAATAAAAAGTCGGTGGCGACTCTTGCTCAACCGAAACATTTGCGAAAACAAACGCAAAACCATAGTCAGTTCTCCCACCGTATCATAGCTACGAAAGCGCTTTCTCTTAAAAGCGCTTTCGTAGATGCGCTGCCAAAATTTGTTTTTTTCGTAGTGATTGAAAGGTACCTCGTAAAGGATAGGCACCCCCAGCAACAGAGGAAACTCCTCCATAGTAGGCACTAATTGGTAATATGGAAAAGTGAAGCAGTGATGTAGAGGGTCAAAGAATTGAAAAAACATTTTTAACATTTCTTCATCAGGGTTTGAGGTGACCAAGCTGAGAAGTCGACCATGTCTTTCACTAAAGGGAGAGCTTTCGGGAACCCTTGATACCAAATCCTTAAGCTGAGGAGTTACTTTTACCAGACTGACTTGGATAGTGAATCTGCGGGCGAGGGCAATGTCCTATAAAACAAGACAAAAATAAAACCTAAGAATCCTTGAAATGGTTAGTATGATATGATATGTTTTGATGTCATGATAATGCTTAAATATAGCAGATATAGAAAACACAAGCAAATCACAAAGAGACCTTAGGCTTAAGGCTTGCATGGATTTTAAGGTGATACCCTCTTGAAGTTGCATTTGTTCAACCTGTCCTAAATATAGTAACCGGGTTCTAAGGGATCTCAATATCACCGGTATTTCCCCTAAATCTTGTTCCGATAAACAATTGACTTGCCACCAAACAAAACTCAAGGGTCAAACCTCAATAAGTGTAGCATCGAGTATCAACCGACTTTGGGTTTACACCAAAGACGGCTATCTCACTACGTCCTAAAAGCCAAGTTGGTCAATTAAGGTGCTAAGGTCAGTTGATGCTTTATGATACCATGCAGCGGCCCCGTATTCTCCTTGATTACTCAAGGGCTACCGATACACACCAAAGTATCACATCAACACAGCTACTGTTTCAACCGCGTCGGTATACCCCGCACAGTTCCCTCACAATTTATTGCTACTTACCTAAAAAGGTGCCCCAAATCCGGGTGTAGGATCTTTAATAGTAACCCAAACAAGGACCCAAAATGTAAAGCATACAAGTCAAACAATGAAAGCAAGTAGATTTGATCTAGCCCTAAGGTAACCCCACTTTTAAGAAATGATCCCCAGTAGAGTCGCCAGTTCTATAACGCGGTGGGAGAACTGACTTGTTGTTTTGCGTTTGATCGCAAATGTCGTGGTTAGCAAGAGTCGCCACTGACTTTTCTTTTATCCAAAAGGAAAGGTTGAAAAGAACAGGAAAGACCTTTGAGATGTTTTCTTGAGTTCGGAGGGTAGATTATGAAAAGGGAAGGTATTAGCACCCTTCTCATCCGTAGTTATCTACGGGCTCTTAGTTGCTTTCTAGATCACTTGCTTTTGTTTGAATATGTGCTTGTGGTGTGGTTTTTGAAAGTATTTTGAAAATGTCTTTATAATGGTTCTCGTTTCTATAAGAACGCGTACAAAGTGTTGTTTCGAAAATAGTTCAAAGAGGTGTTTGTGGAATATGTTTTTTAAAGTGATTTTGAAGACGTGCCTTCTTTGTAATGGCTCTCGTTTCTATAAGAACGCGTACAAAGTGTTTGTCTTTTGAAAATGTTTTAAATGAGTATGTTGGTGTATAAAATGTTTTTTATTGTGAACAAGCGAGCAACTAGGAGCGAATCTACCTACTCAAAAGGTCTTAAATGTTCTTTTCCTCCTTCTTTAGATGTTTCTGTCTTACCATTGTTTTAGTAAGAAGTCTCATCATTGGATGTGAAGGGGCGGGCACGGGATGTTTTATATAGTCATAGAAGGTAACCTATGGGATGTTTTAGCAACATCGTTTAGGGTCTAAATCGTTTAACGAAGGCAACATTGTGGGTCATCGAGGGACTACGATCTTTTATCGAGGGTCTTTGCTAAAATGCCCATGTTTGAGGGACATGACCATTTTCTGAAAGGCAACAAGCGAGATTACCTTAAGGGTGCTAGTATGTAAGTGTGTTTGATTTACATGCATTTTGTCTTAATTAGGATTTTCTAAGCATTGATTTTATCTTTCCATACAAACCCTAATTTACTAGCATTTATATATAAAGCATTAAATTGCGAAAAATAAAAATACTAAGCTATTACATCAATAGGGGAGGGGGTGTACAAATTTACAAATGGGGATTTTGCAAGAAAATTAAATCTAATTAACTATTACAACCATATTGAATATTGTACAAAATTGACAATAAAAATGCAAGAATGTAAATGGAAAAAGAAATGATTTTGTTTGTTTTTTATGAAAGGGTTTAGTCTTGACTTAATTAAAAAATGATTAAGGAAAATTAAATAAAATTAACTTAAACTAAATAAGAAAAGAAATTACCTAAAAAAGGATTTTTTTTAGGGTTTTAGTTATGAAAAGGGTTTTAAATTAATAAAAATAATATGGATATTAGTTAATTAAAAGAAACCTAAGTTCTAAATTAATTTTAATTACAAGAAAATAATATAATAGTTAAACCTAAACCTAAATATTAATTATTAAGAAATAAATTAATTTATTAAGAAAATAGTTTTATTCTTTTAGTTTTATAAAACAAATAAACTAAATAAGTGTAAAAATAATAAATAAAATATTTTTTGGATTTTTATTAATAACAATAAAAATAAATATTATTAATAATAATAATAATAATAATAATAATAATAATAATAAAGGAAAAAATGAAATAAAATAAAATAGGAAAAAGAAAATTAAAAATGAAAATTGGGCCAGGGGGTGCTGAAGTAAGGCAGGGAGGAAAGTCAGCAAAAAAGGAAGGCCCAACTCTAAGGGCCCAGGCGCTGCAAACAGAAAGAAAGGAAAAATGTGAGAAAAATAAGCAAAAGACAGCGTGCTGGGTGTTGAAACCACGCCCTCTTGGTTACCAGCATGCTGCCTTACCACTGGGGTGGCTGTACATCTGTTCACTTATATCAAACCATAAATATATATATTACAAATCAAGTCCATGGCCTGAACTTCATCTTCAACCTCACGCCCAGCCAGGTTACCTGTAACTTCTTCATCTCTCAATAAAAATGGAAAGTACAAACATGAAAGTTGTGGTATTTCTTCCCACGAATCCAACCATATAAATAACCAAAGCTAAAAGTCAAAGATGAGTGAGAATTTTTCTGGCCCTAAACTGAAACCTAATTTTTTCAGAAACTTCAACTCCAAAATTCTCTAAGCTCAGGCCATATAAATGCAAACTACGAATATGTAAAGTTTCGTGTCAATGGTATCTACATTTTATCTTTGAAAATAGAAGCCTAACAATGCCTATATGAATAGTTCAAAAGTCAGAAAACTCACCTTGCAAGAGGGTACAATGTTTTGAGTTTGAGCAGCTTTCAATGAGTCCTAGTGATCGGGTTAGCTTCCTCAAGTTCCCAGGAAGCTAATGTGATGCTTGGCTTGAGCTGAAAGTGGCTGAGGAGTTCTAGAGAAGTCCAATTGCAGACCCCTGTTTTTGAAAATGGAACTTGATGATGGAGGTGTTACAATTAGGCAAAAGGACTTTGGATGGTTTGTATTTGATGTTTAGAAGCTTTTGGAACCAAAAGGCTTGGAAGCGCACGAGAGAGGTGTGAGTTTCAAGTTTTTGGTCAGATTATGCAACAATGGAGTTTTTGTGTATGATTCTGAGTTCTAGGGAGTTTGAGGGCTTAAGCATGCGTTTGTTTTCTTGCAAATTACTTGTGCATAAGTAAGGAAAAGGTTGTGAGGCTTCAGAGGGTCAGAATCACAATAGTATAAGTTATGGGATTTTGCTTGTTTTTGAAGCAAGCTTGAAATATCTTGTTTCAATATGAAGTAACAAGCTTGTAGGGTGGCTGTAACCTTTAAACATGCTTATTCTGATTGTGCAGGGAAAGCTTGTGCAAAAAGGACAAGTTTAATGCTCAAGATAAAACTGATTTTGTGGTTAAAACAACTTTATTAGAATGGAATGGTTACTTTCTTCCTAAAATGGAAATAAGCATGGGCAATGCATTGAATGCTTGAGTTGAAGCCTCTAACAGTTGTGTAAACATTTAATTATGGAGTGCCAAGCAAGTTTGAGGTCTGAAAAGCAAAGATTGTGCAGCCTAGCATGGATTTGAATTCTTGTTCATCACAAAATTCTGCCTTGCAAAACAACTTGAAACCCTAACTTCTGACCTTCGATTCTCCTTGCTCACAAATGATCTCAAGGATTTAATTGACTTTTTAGAAAGCTTGTAATGTTCTCTACAACCCCTTTTTGAATCACTTTTGCAAAATCCAAATGGAACTATTTGAAACTTGGCTCATAAGTTAGGTCAAAATCCTGACCAAAATGCTCAAAATTTCACTAAGTGTTTTAGTTTCATGACCATGATTTCATGGATTAATAACTTGAGATACAATAATTTTTAGGAGGAGTTGTGTAAATAAATGTTTTATATCTCATTGAGATCTACAACTTTCATGTTGAAAGTTTCTTTTGAATCATCTTGCATCATGGTGAAAAATTGGCTCAAAGTTGTGAAAAAATATGAAGTTTTCAACACTTAGAAAAAATTTCTAAGTTTGGAAACTTTGACTTTTCAAAATGAAATCTTGAATTTTTTTATTTCTTGATGAAAAAGTTTCATATTTTGACATGTTTTGATGAATTGTGATCTTTGACACTTGATTTTGACCAAAAGTCAAAGTTTGACTTTTCAGTGTACAGTTTACTTTTGATCAGTTGACTAAAAATCAACTATCAATCAATTGATCTTGAGGGAAGTTTTGAGTAATACCATTAGGTAAAAAATGATGCATTTGAAACCTTGAGATCATGTCTCAAACCAAATAACCATTTTCTAGGTCAAAAATCAGAAATTGCCTTTTCTCAGTCAAAACCCTAATTTTGACCATTTTGCCCTTTTGATGATCTGATCAAATTTCTTGAGGAATTATGGTCCAAACTTGATAAAATTACATATATGAGTTCACAATGTTGATATGGATTAAAAATTATGAAGTTTGACTGTAAATTGGACACAGTCGATTTTTTCCCCAATACAGATGATTTTTAGATCAACTGATCAATTGACTGAGCAAAAATGTGATCCAAGACTTGAAACTTGACATGATCTATTTTGAAGGTCCATAATGATCCATGAAAGTCATATGAGGCATTAAGAGTTCAATTATCCTTGTGCAATCTCAAACCCTAATTTCAGTCATCAATGCTTAATGAGGTGTCTTGAGCTGATCAACCCTAGTGCAGTCTTGAACCAAAGGAGATCTTGTGAGAAAATACTTGATAAATAAGAGGGAAATTTTTTGGGTACAACATGTGTGATGGTGTAATATTGTTATTTTGTCATGACTAATTTAGAATGTGACTCAAAAGAAATGAATATGTAGCTTTGCATGTGATTAAATAAGAGTACTTAATTTTAAAAAGAATATGAAGAAAATACAGAAGTCAAAATGGCACTTCATGAATATAAAGAGTCAGTTGTTAATGTTGTAAATAAAAGCGTAATATTTAGTATTTATATGATGAGCATTTAAATTTGAATAATATAGTGTTCAAGCAAAAACCGAAATTTGAAAGATTACGTTGAAATTTCAAATATTGAATGCTAGCTTCCAAGTGACAATTGTTGTTGCATTAGTCGAAAAGACTCTTATTAATGTGGGGCTTAGACCTATATAGCACCCCATTCAAACCAGTCTTCTTGTAAATCTACAAAACAATAGATAACAAAACAATTGGGCTCACTAATCTCTAGTTTATTTTAATGCTTGGCAAACGCAACAAATGAAGAAAGTTTTCAGAGAGCTTACAGAACTAAAAAACATTGGCCAATTCTCATGATAATTTCAAATTATTCAATTATGGAGTAGTATAATGCAAATGAAAACATAACTTATTATAAGTCATTACACTTTGGTGTAGTATATTATTAAAATCTGGACCTACAATTATTACATTTTCTTACTATTAAACTATTTCGTGGTTAAAATACACCGACAATGAATCAACTCATCTTTAAATGATACTGACGGTGAAAAAAATAGTATTGAAGTATAATATCTATGCACTGACAGTGAAAAAATAGACACACATTCATTACATGTATCTATAACTAACACTCGATCTCACTCCATCAATATTTGTATTCTATGAGCAATGATGATGATGGTACGTGCTGCAAAATCCTCTCTGATGATCTTCTGAATTACGGTATCGGTTTGAGAATCAATAGAAGTTGTAGCCTCGTCCATAAACAACAACATGATTTTCTTAAGCATGACTCTCTATAAACAAAGCAATTGTCTCTGCCCCACACTCCAATTATCTCTATTGTCAACCATTATAAATAACATCGATGCGTAAGTGAGTATAATGAAAAATGGGAACTGAAATCCAAACAGAAAGAAAATGGCAAGAGTCTTCAATACTTAATGAGTCCAAATGTCTAGTTTACAGCGTGATACCTTGACTCCAAATGTCTAGTTCTATATGCACACCACTAATTTATTATTTTTACGACATGTGGAAATTAACGGTGTATCATAACATGTACGAAGTCATGGGAATAAAATAGTGTGAAAGCTAAATTAATACGCATATGGATGGAAACATAACTTTTGGAACACAATGATCATTCACTTGATCATGCTTTGATAATTTCTTAACTATCATTGATTAATGATAATATACTTAAACCTTTAAGCCATTATTATACCATTGGTACAACTTATATTGTGTTTCTACTTTGTCTATAAATAATGGAACTTCTTGAATTACTTATACTATCTTTTTTACTATTTAGGTGATGATTATGGTTAAATCTTTTTATTATGAACGACTAAACATAAAGCATAGTGATTATACGAGTATAAGAATAAACACTCCAAATATTTTAATTGACATGAAACATCTAATTACAATTTAGAAATTGCAAGAATTAGTTATCTTTCATTAGTGGCATTGGTGTTGTTTTGGACGTTCGACCATCCTCGACGTGATCAAAACTTGTGGGCTTGGTGATTGCACAGAGATGCAACAGTGCTATCTAATTCAGTTTGGGGAGAACATGTCAGTAATTGGAACTGTTGAGAACTGAATGACATCTCCATCGAACTAATTGTAAACTTATATAATAAAGACGTTAAGAATTGTTGTTGTTAGGACCGATCAATGATATGGAAGA
Organism: Vicia faba; assembly: GCA_948472305.1. Lineage (NCBI taxonomy): Eukaryota > Viridiplantae > Streptophyta > Magnoliopsida > Fabales > Fabaceae > Vicia > Vicia faba. The sequence goes on from OX451738.1 coordinate 1,011,515,604, forward strand.
CTACAAATTAATATTTATTTAAGCTAATACTAAACCCCTATTACTAACTAAAAAAATATTAAAATATAAACAATTGCTAAAACTAATTCTAAGAAATGATTTGAGATACTCTAAGATAAGATCAAGATATTATTATTCATACTATCTAGCGTCTACAATAAGTGGATCTGGCCATGTAGGAGTAACAAAGAAGATGCTAATACATAGGACAATTGAAGTATGAAAGTTAGTGTTGCACCCCAAAATTTTCCCTCTCATTTCTCAAAGGATCACCCTGGATCCTCAACTTTGCTTCCATCCAATTCCCAGCTTTGAACTACAAATTTTCCAAGAAAATCACTCACAAGGGCAAAATGGTCATTTGCACACTGAAAAGTCAAACTTTGACTTTTGGATTAAAATCAAATTTAAAGAATCATATTTCATCAAGACATGTTGAAATATGAAGTTTGTTTCATCAAGAAATTCAAAAGTCAAAACTACTTTGGAAAAGTCAAAATTCTAAATATTTAGATTTTTTTTCTAAGTGTTTAAGGAAATATGACAAGCTCAGAACTTCTGGCCAGATTTTCACCATGATGCAAGCTGATTCTGGAAGAACTTCTGATTAAATAGTTATAGATTTCAACAAGATCTAAAACATTACAGAACATAACTTCTCCTAGAAATGCTGGGATTTCAAATTATAACTTCTCAAAGACATGTCCTTGAAACTGAAACACTTAGCAAATTCTGGACACTTTCAAGACAGAGTTTGGTCAGAACTTCTGGACAAGTTTTCACAAAGGTTCAGTCAGAGTTTTCCAGGGTAATTCAAAGAAGGTTAAGAAGCATGCTGCAAGCTTCCTAGAAAGTCTGAGAGCTCCTTCAGAACATGCTGGAGCCAGGAGATACAAAGATCAGAGGTTGGATGTTACACTGAAGCTGAACTTCTGATCCAGAACTAAGCAATGATGCAGAATGTCACGTTGCAAGATTTCTGGGTTGATCAATCTCATCATTATTTAATGCTCATTTAATGCTCACAACCACTTTTGAGTCTTTATCCAAAGGATTTCCCCCATATGTACCTCTACTGTCTTGGGATAGCAAACTTTGGTGCAAAAGTGTGTTAGGCCCATGTGTTGCTTTTGCTTTTCCTTAAATCCTACTGACAAATCCAACTTAAGCATGGCTAAAAACTGCTAACCACCATGCTTGCTTCAAGAACAAGGCAGCATTTTAGCATATGAAGGCTATATTCAATGCTTTGGTCAGAACTTGACCAAATCCCAAAAACCTTGTTTATACAACCCGATGCAGACCTATAACCAACAACTAATTCAGCCTACGCTTGCATCCCATAATTGCACCAAACTAGCATACGAAGACTGTGATCAAAAGGCAAGGGAACAGGATGCCAAAAAGGTTCAAATCCCATTTGTTTTTCCCCCCAAAACCACAACAAACCCATCTATAAATAAGATGCTCCATCACACGTCCAAAGGGGGCTGGCTGGCTGTTGTAAAAAGATTGGCCAAAAGAGAGAAAAGGAAGTTGTGAAACCTTCATAAAAAATCCAGATTTCCCAAACAGAAAATGAAACCTTTGTTCTTCCTTTTGGATTAAAGAACATAACCACTGTTCCGTTACTCTCGCTGACACTAGAACATCTGAAGGTAGCAACTCAAACCTCCAAACACATGCTCCAGGTTCAAGGTAAGTCTTTCTGACTATGCATATTTTCATTCAGAACATCATTAAACATGTAAATATCATAGTATTGATATTGTCTACATCATCGCATGAATAGAACAACTATGTGTGATACGGGGGGAGAACTGACTTGAGGTTTTGCGTTTGTGTTCGCAAATGTTTTGGTTTAGCAAGAGTCGCCACCGACTTTTTATTTTATCCTAAGGAAAGGTCAAAAAGCACAGGAAAGACCTTTGAGATGTTTTCTTGGGTTCGGGGAGTAGATTATGAAAAGGGAAGGTGCAAGCACCCTTTTCATCCATGGTTATCCATGGGCTCTTAGTTACTTGTTTAGATCACTTGCTTTTGTTTTTCAATTGTTTGAAATGGTGCTTTGTGTGTGGTTTTGAAAGATGTTTTGAAAATAGGCCATCGTTGTGGCAACCTTTGTAATGATTCTTATTTGAATGTATACAAAGATGTTTTGTCTTTTGAAAAGATTTCAATATTTTGAAAGTTTGTTGGGAAATTGTTTTGAAATTGTGTTGTGAAGTGTGTTTGAAAATAGCAAGGATGTTTTGCAAGCTTTTGATCAAGTAACTAAGAGTTATCTACCCTATTTTACTCAAAAATCTTTCCTATATGTTTTTAACCCTTTTGACAGTGTTATTTCACCATTGTATTTGGTGAACAACCTTGTATTAGGATGTTAAAAAGGACAGGCGCGGGTCATCGAATAGACCATGATAGCAATTGTGTTAAGCATCTTTGGCAAATTTTTGAGGGACTTGATCATTTTTGTTTAGGCAACCAATATATCGTCATCGAGGGACTATGATATTTTGTTTTGTTTTTGTTTTGCCAAAGTACCCAACATGCATAACATGGCCCATTTTTGAGGCAACAAGTGGATTGTAACCCTAGGGATGCAAGTGTGCATTGTGTATTGATTTTCATGCATTTTTTGTCTTTGATTAGGTCAAGCTACTTGTTGATTTTGATTTTTGCATACAAACCCTAATCTCTAATCATGGCATAATTGAAAGCATAAAGTGCGAGAATTAAAAGTCTAAGCTATTACAACATGATTATAGGGATGGGGGGCACAATCTTTGAATGGGGGTGTATTTGACAAGAAATATAAACCCTAGTTTACTATTACATCCAAATTGAATTTAAATGCATAAATAAATGGACAATATTTAAATAAACAAAATAAACAAATATATCAAATAATATGAATTATGCAAAAAAGGTTTATGTTTATTTATGTATGTAAAAATATTTAATGTAAAAATAAAGAAATAAATAAAATATTAATTTTGTTAGGTTAAGAGTGAAACCCTAATTTCCTTAAGAAAGTAAATATATTGATTATTTTATTTATATACTATAAAAATAAAATAATATATGTATAAAAATAAAATATATTTAGAAAAAAGGTATATTTTAAATAATAAAACTAAAAGTGCAATATTTGTGTATTTTTATTCTAAAATATTTAATAAAAGTATATATTTATATATGTATTAATTATATTAAATATGATAAAATAAAAATAAAATGTATACAAAAATAAAATATATTTTAGAAAAATATTTTTAGTGTGAATAAAAATAAAGAAAAAATAAAAGTATAATTTATATATTATTTTCAAGTTTTAATAAATAAGATAAAAGTATTTAAATTGCTTTTTATGTTATAAAAATAAAAATAAAATGCAAAATAAATGTGAAAAAATTATAAAAATATTTTTTGAGTATTTTTTTATATTTGGGAATAAATAAATAAAATCAGAAATCAAAATAAAAATTCAAAAATATAAAATAACAAGAAATTGGGCCAGGGGGTGCAAAAATGAAAAAGGGAGGTGCCAATAGTGAGCTAGGCCAAGCCCAGCCCACCACTTCATCTTCAACCTCTGGCTTTTGAAAACGCGCGCGCGCCCTGTACAACCACCAGATCCTGTATACGAGCTCTATTGCAAAAACACATAACATCAAACTTGTAGAGAATTTCAAGACGATTCCAACCATATAAACAACTTGTCTTAACTCTCAAAGACCAGAGAGAACTTCTCTGGCCCTAAAATCTGACCTAGTTTTTTCAGTATGTTCATGGATGAAATTCTCTTAGCATGCTTAATATAAATGAAAACTGAGCATATGTACAGCTTCATGGCACTGAATACTACATTTTTCATTCACAAACATAAGGCTAAATGTTCCTAAATAGAGAGATATGAAGTTGACAAAAACCTGTTACAGCTGACTTCGTGTAGGGAAATGTAGAGCTTTTCAACAAGGCTTGAGATGTCTGGGAGCTTTCTTGGACTTCACTTGACATTCTCCAATAGCCTGCTTGCTTTGAATGTCCTTGAATCAGCCTATAGAACTCAACCTGCACAAGCTCAAAATGAAAATGGCAAACTCTGTAAATGGAGTTACAGTTGGTGTTTGAGGTTTGGGATAGCTTGTATGGATGGAATGGAATGTGTTTGAACAGGTTTTGGCCAAAACGCACGAGCCAAATGAGTTATGGAAGTCAAGTTGCAGATTTTGCCCTGTTTTGCCAATGGGATGTAATTTCTGGCTATGGGGTGTTTAGAGGCTTAAGGAATCATGTTTCTAACTCAAAGGGGTGTGAGAAAGATGTTCAAACTGTTTTCATAAGTTTATCTTGGCTGGTCTTCTAGTTCTCAAGTGTTTTGCATATTTCTTGTATAAGAAGTAAAAGTGGGAAGTGATATGTAGCAGGCCTGTACAGGCTATCCAACACCTTGTAACCTCTGCTCTTGGACCCTCTAATTTGTGGATTTTTTTAGCTGCAAGAGATCTTGGACCAATGCTCAAAGATTGTGGTTTGACATAAAGCACATTTAAGCAAAAATAGAAATGTACCTTTTTCTACTTAAGGCTTAATTTTGTGTGCAATGTCCTAATGAACAAAACAATAGCTTAGACCAATGGATTTGCATTAAATTATTGAGTGTGAAATGGTTTAGAGGCCTGTAAACTAGTGTAAGGCATGCTGACTTGAAATTGCAACTTGTATGAACATGAATATGCCATGGATGAAAAGTGAGTTTTTGCCAACTTCAAGCCTTCGATTCTCCCTAACCACAAATGTGTTTGAGGAGTTCTTGGACATTTTTGAAATATTTCAACATGCTCTACAATCCATCTTTGAAATGCAACTTGAGATTCCAAGAGGAACTATGTGAAAAATGGCCATGGAGATAGGTCAAAATCCTGCCTAAACTAGGGCAAAATTTCACTAAGTTAAAAGTTTTAGGAACCCTTGTTCCAAAAATCGTAACTTGAGATCCAAGCTTCTTTTGAGAAAACTTTGTGAATAAAAGTTGTAGAATTTGTGGAGGACTACAACTTTCATGTTGGAAGTTTTGTTTGAATCCAATTTCATCATGGTGAAAATGTGGGGCAAAGTTAGGAAAAATTAAGAAAATTTCATAACTTAGAAAAATTCTAAGTTATGAAATTTTTTCAACTTTAAACCCTAATTTGCAAAAATGGGTTTCTTGATGAACAAGTTTCATATTTTGACACATCTTGATGAAAAATGACCCTTGACACTTGATTTTGACCAAAAAGTCAAAGTTTGACTTTTCAGTATACAATCAAATTTTGATCAGTTGACTGAAAAATTCATCTGTCAATCCAATGCAATTGAGATCTTTTGAACTTGTTGAATAGGTCAAGATGATGCCATTGAGTACTTGAATCCATGGCTGAACCCAATTTGCCATTGGCTAGGTCAAAAATCAAAAATTGCCTTTGTACAGTCAAAACCCTAAAAATGACCATTTTGCCCTTTTGGTGATCTGATCAAATGTCTTGTGGAGTTGTGGTCCAAACTTGATCAAATGGTTCATATGAGTTCATAATGTAGATGTGGGTCAAAATTCATGAGGTTTGACTGTAAATTGGCCACAATTGACTTTTTCCCCAATACAACTGATTTCTAGGTCAACTGTCCAATTGACTGGGCAAAAATTTGATTCAAGGCTTGAAACTTGGTATGGACAAACTTATGAGTCCAACATGAAGTATGAAAGTCACTTTGGGCATTTTAAGTCAAAAAATCCCTGTGCAAACTCAAACCCTAATTTAGGTCAACAATGCAAGGAGATGTCTTGAGCAGAGCAAACCCTAGGTTGGTCTTGAGTTCATAGAGCCTTGTGATGAGAAATGTTGATAAAATGAGAGGGAAATTTTGGGGTACAACAGTTTCCCTGTTCAATCTTCTTGAACCTGAAGAGTTAGATTGGCAAGTTTGCCTTTCGTGACTCGAAGGTAAAAGAGGATTGGACACTAGAGTGCCCGTAAATTTGCACTCGTCAAAATAATGCTGAGGGAATGGGCTTAAAGATGTCATTTGGAGATGATAGAATCTTGCTGGAGATGGGCTTAGAGATGCCATCAAGAATGTTTGTTGAATATTAGTAGAATGAACATCAGAATGGTATCCGTATTTGGAACGTATCTGAGTTGTATCTGGAGATTGGATTTGTATGAGCAAAGGAATGACGTCCGTGTCTGGAGAGTATCCAAGCTATAACTGTATTTGATTCTTGAATGAATATCAGAATGACAGTCGTGTCTGGAGTGTATCTGTATTGTAAATGGGTGACAGAAAAACGTCCGTGTATGGAGCACCTCTGAGCTGGGGATAAATTCTGAATGAGTGACAGAATGGCAACCGCGTCTGGGGCGTATCTGGACTATATCTGAAATTGAAGTATGTATGAGTAGCAGAATGACTTCCGTGTCTGGAGTGTATCCGTACTGTAATTGGGATCCGGATAAACGACAAAATAACTTCCGTTTTTGGAGTGTATCTGAATCTGAAATTGATAGTTGAATCTGAATGAGAAATAGAATGGCCTCTGTGTTTGGAGCGTATCTAGTTTGTATCTGATTGCTGAAGTCTGAATGAGTAGTAGAATGACCGTCGTGTCTGGGGTGTATCCATATTGTTTCTTGACTTGAAATTCTGAACGAGTAATAGAATGACCACTGTGTCTAGGGTGTATCCATACTGTATCTGAAATCTTTGAATATTTGTTAAAGATAGCTTTTTAATCTTATCCTGAAAAGGGTAAAATGTTAGCTAAAACACAAAGTTATGTTGCATGATATGTATGATGCAATAAAATGTGTTCTATCAATGTTTATAGTATATGAATGTAACGTATGCGCATGTAAGCCGATTAGCTGTCTTGCTGAGGGAAATAAAATCCTAGATAGCTAGAGATAATGAAATCTTTGACTGTTGTCGGGGAAAATAAGCCCTTGACTTCTGTTGGAGATTCAAAACCTTTGATTGTTGAGACTGAGAATGTCCTTTGGACTACTGCGGAGGATTGAAAATCCTTGGTAACTTGTGGGGAAATGAGAATCCTTTATGACTTTCCTTGGAAAATAAGGATAACTTCGACGATTTCTACTAGGGAATTAAAACCTGGGAGGTTTCAACCGGAGAAATGGGAATAAGAATCTTCATTCTGCTGAGAAATAACTCTGTGGGGGAGAATGTTTATCCTGCTAGGGAAATCAGGAGTTTGGGTTGTATGCCAATCTACTGGGGATTCCTGTTTTGAGGAGAACTCCGCTGGGGATATCTATTTCAAGGTTTCAACTTTGTCGAGAATCTGGGTGATATACTGTAGGGGATTTCCTTCGGAATAGCGTAAAGACGTCTTCCTATACCTTCAACCTATCAGTATTTATCTTTTCTCATTCCGTTTTATTTGTAAGCAGTGATTATATTCAAATGCATATGCTCATTTTAATAAATCATTGGACGTTTTCAAATAAAACACAAGTGTAAAAAGAAAGAAAAGGCAAACAAATTTCTGCACTTTGAAGTATCTTTGTATTAACTTTGTGTAAGTATTTTGTACAAAGGAGACAGACATCCTAGTAAGAGAATGTTGTCGTAAAATTGAGAAAAATTTTATATAAAGAAAGATGGTTATGTGTAACAATTCCATGGGGTTCCCATTATGCTATAGCCTTCACCACTCTGAGTATCTTGTCCATTCGCTGCTTCGTCTGCAGATGATTGGATAGATCATAAGCTTAGAGATTGTCGGTGAAGAGATTGTCCTTAAAGTGATCCAACGAGACATAGTCATACGCTTTAATTTCCTAACTTTTGCCTGGACCGCCCTTTCGGGTTTTTGATCCACCGGGAAACCCTTTTTTTCCCAAGTCGCCCTTTCGGGTTTTCAACTTGCCGGGTGTACATATTTTTTTATTTATCCCTAATTTTTTCCTGAACCGCCCTTTCGGGTTTTCGATTCACCGGGATGCCCATTTTTGCCCAAGTCGCCTTTTCGGGTTTTAAACTTATCGGGTCATTTATGCGTAGTATCTTTTGACTATGTTTGTGTTCACAGGGTGCGATAGGTCATCACCGTACATGGTGGTCAGGATCATTGCCCCACCAGAAAAAATGTTCTTGATCACAAACGATCCTTCATAAGTAGGAGTCCATTTGCCCCTGGGATCACTTTGCGGCAAGATGATCCGCTTGATTACAAGATCTCCGACTTGATATACCTGACGTCTGACTTTCTTGTTGAAAGCCCTGATCATCCATTTTTGATACGTCTGACCATGACAAACAGCAGTGAGTCGCTTCTCGTCGATCAGATTAAGTTGATCAAGTCGGGTCTGAATCCAATCGTCTTCACTTAAACCAACATCCTTCATAATCCTCAAGGAAAGAATCTGAACTTCCATAGGTAAAACAACTTCCATGCCATATACCAAAGAAAAAGGGGTTGCCCCTATTGAGGTACGTGCCGTGGTACGGTATCCGTGCAGAGCAAATGGTAACATCTCATGCCAGTCTTTGTAGGTGACTGTCATCTTTTGAATGATATTTTTGTTTGCAGCTTCAACAGCAGCGTTCATCTTTGGCCGATAGGGAGATGAATTGTGATGTTGAATCTTGAATTGCTCACACAGAACGGTGATCATAGTGTTATTCAGGTTTGTACCGTTGTCCGTGATGATCCTGTCAGGGATACCATACCGGCAGATGAGGTTCTGCTTGATGAAGCGGGCAACCACATTCTTTGTAACGGAGGCGAAGGAAGCTGCTTCGACCCACTTGGTGAAGTAATCAATAGCCACCAGGATGAAACGGTGTCCATTGGATGTCGTAGGCTTGATCTCTCCAATCATGTCGATTCCCCATATTGCGAATGGCCAAGGAGTTGTTAGAACGTTGAGAGGAACTGGAGGAATGTGTACCTTGTCAGCATAAACTTGGCATTTGTGACAAGTACGGGAATATTAATGACAGTCAGCTTCCATGGTAGACCAGTAGTAGTCTTCCCTTAGAATCTTCTTAGCCATCGTATGTCTGCTCAAGTGGGTGCCAAAGGTGCCACTATGTATTTCAGTCATGATCAACTCAGCTTCAACTTTGTCCACACAACAAAGTAGAACACAATCATGGTTGCGCTTATATAGGATACCATTACTTAGGAAGAACTTGGCAGCAAATCTCCTTAAGAACTTTTTGTCGTTGACTGGAGCTCCTTCAGGGTATTCTCGAGTCTTGAGATACCTTTTGGTTTCATAAAACCAGGGTTGTTCCACTACTTCTTCGGTATTAATCTCATGACAGTGCGCAGGTTCGTCCATTCGCTCGATGGTGATTTGGGGAGCCTCATTATCCCAGTTGAGTTTAAACATGGAAGACATTGTAGCTAGAGCATCAGCTAACTGATTTTCTTCTCGCGGAAAGTGCTCGAAGGTAATCTGCTCGAAATGATGTAACAATGTCAGGACATGTTCTTTGTATGGGATAAGATTAGGATGTTTAGTATCCCACTCTCCTTTGATTTGACTGATAACCAAAGCTGAGTCCCCAAATACGACCAAAGATTTGATTCCCAAGTCAATTGCAGCCTTGAGACCAAAGATACAGGCTTCATACTCGGCCATGTTGTTGGTGCAGCTGAAGCAGAGTCTAGCAGTGAAAGGTGTATGGCAACCTTCTGGAGAGATAAGTATTGCGCAAATACCGTTTCCAAGTGCGTTTGAAGCACCATCAAAGTACAGGGTCCATCGGGATCCTTGTTCAGGTCTTTCATACGGTCTGTTACCTTCAATGTTGTCCAATGTCATAATGTCCTCGTCGGGGAAGTCGAATCTCATAGATTGGTAATCTTTGACGGCGTGATGAGCTAGATGGTCAGCTAGTACACTCCTCTTTATAGATTTTTGGGTTGTGTATTGGATATCATACTCAGTCAGGATCATCTTCCATCTAGCGATCCTTCCGGATAAAGCAGGCTTCTCGAAGATGTACTTGATCAGATCCATTTTGGAAATCAGCAAAGTGGTATGTGTCAACATATACTGTCTTAGCCGGCGAGCAGCCCATACCAAAGCGCATCAAGTTTTCTCGAGCAGTGAGTAGCGAGTCTCACAGTCGGTAAAATTTTTGCTAAGGTAATAAATGGCATGCTCTTTTCGGCCAGACTCGTCATGTTGGCCCAGTACGCACCCCATTGAATTATCCAAAACAGTCAGATACATGATTAAAGGTCTTCCTTCGACGGGTGGCATCAAGATAGGAGGTTCCAGCAAATACTCCTTGATCTTATCAAAAGCAACTTGACAATCATTGTTCCATTCAACCACCTGATCTTTCTTCAACAGCTTGAAGATTGGCTCGCAGGTAGATGTTAGGTGAGAGATGAACCTTGCAATATAGTTTAAGCTTCCCAAGAAACCTCTAACCTCCTTTTCAGTGCGGGGGGGGGGGGGGGGGGGGGGCAGGCATTTCTTGTATAGCTTTGACTTTGGCAGGATCAACTTCAATGCCTTTGTTACTGATGATAAATCCCAAAAGTTTACCGGACCTGACTCTGAAAGTGCACTTGCTAGGGTTCAGTCTGAGCTTAAATTCCTTCAATCTAACAAACAACTTTTGCAGATGGTCGAGGTGTTCTTCTTCTGTCTGTGAACGGGCTATCATGTCGTCTACATAGACTTCAATCTCATGATGTATCATGTCATGAAACAAAGCTACCATGGCTCGCTGATAGGTTGCCCCGACATTCTTCAGTCCGAATGGCATCACCTTATAGCAGAAGGTACCCCACTGCGTAACAAAAGTAGTCTTCTCCATGTCTTCGGGAGCCATTTTGATCTGGTTGTATCCCGAGAATCCATCCATGAAGGAAAATACCTTGTGTTGAGCTGTGTTTTCAACCAAGATGTCAATGTGTGGTAGTGGAAAATCATCTTTAGGGCTAGCCCTGTTTAGGTCTCTGTAGTCCACACACATTCTGACTTTGTCATCCTTCTTAGGCACGGGCACAATGTTAGCAACCCATTGTGGATAGGAAGTAACAGCCAGAAAGCCAGCATTGAACTGCTTCATCACCTCAGCTTTGATCTTTTCGGACATGTCGGGCCTCATTCAGCGGACTTTCTGTTTGATTGGTGGACAATCTTCTCTTGTAGGGAGACGGTGAACCACAATATCTGTATCTAGTCCCGACATATCTTCATAGGACCAGGCGAAGATCTCAACGAACTCATTCAACAGCTGAACTAAGCGCTCTTTGACATTTGGCTTCAGGTTGGCACCCACTTTAACCTCTTTTTTGTCTTCCTCTGTTCCCAGATTGATAGTCTCTAACAACTCTTCATGGGGCAGAATATCCCTTTCTTCTTGTTGCAAAAGTCTAGCTAACTCTCCAGGCACTTCACAGTCTTCATCACCTTCGTACTTGGCATGATTGACCAAATCTTCAGAGTCACTGAAGGCCAAAGCAGAATAGTCACCCATGGAATCCGGAGTGGATGGATACCTGCATTTTGTGAGTGTGGGTGTGTGTAAGGGATATCCATTCTTAAACAAAATAAAATGTAAAAGGAAAGAAAATGAAACACAAAAGTTTATAGATGAAAAACGTCCATGATTCATTAAAAATTGCATATGAAAATGAAGAATCAAAGCCCTTACAAATGGACCTATACGCCCCGGGTAAGGCACAAGGCAAAATAGTGTACGAATTGTTTAAAAGTTATTACAAACCAACACAGGAAATATTCAAAAGATAAATTACTGATTGATGAAAGTAATGGGAACGAAGTCTTTCGCTTCCCAGTTGTTTAGTCCCCCTTCAATTGTTGGAAAGATCCAATCTTCAAAATTGCCTCCTTCTTCATCATCTTCTAAAGCATGAACCCCATGGTGAGTGATCTTTAAGGGTGGTCCTCCACCCCGGGAGCGACGCACAGCTTTCTGGCTAGCAGCAGTGAAACCCAATCCGAACTTCTCTGTCTTGTGAGGAAAATCTGGTAGCTGACCCCACACTGTACTTCCTCCCTCCTTGATTACAGCATATGCATCTTTAAGGGATGACATCTGGGACACAGGCTTGGTAATGATAGGCACATCAGTCATTGTCTTGGCTACCGCAACCTCAGGAGAAACCTCTTCAAAGTGTTGGAAAGGTGTTTCTATGAACTCATCATCTAACTCCACGTAGCGGAAAGAGTTAAGGTGGCTTATCATATATTCCTCCTCACCATGAACTGTTATGATCTTTCCCTGGACCGGGTATTTTAGCATCTGGTGTAGAGAAGAAGTGACTGCCCCAGTGCTGTGGATCCATGGCCTTCCCAACAAGCATGAATATGAAGGACGAATGTCCATCACATAAAAAGTAGAGTTAAAAACCTTTGTTCCCACCTTAATTGGGATGTCCACCTCTCCGTGAACCATCCTCTTAGAACCGTCGAAGGCTCTAACAATGATATTACTGGGTTTTAAAGTCAAACCTTCACAGTCTAGCCTATCCAATGCTTTCTTTGGTAGGACATTTAAGGATGAGCCGGTATCAACCAGAACATGAGCAAGTGTGGTTCCTCTGCACTCTACCGAAACATGCAGCGCATCATTATGCTTTCTTCCCTTGGACGTTAGATCAACATCGGAAAAGCCCAGACCATTGTCGGCTGTAAGGTTGGCTACACACTCTTGAAACTCATCTGCAGAAGTTTCTTGAGGCACATGCACCGTCTTCAGGAATTTGATCAAGGCTTTGGCATGAGCCTCGGAGCAGAGCAATAGAGCCACCATAGATATTTTTGAAGGGGTTTGCCCCAGCTGCTCTACAACATCATAGTCGCTCTTCTTAATTATCTTTAAGATTTCCTCCATTTCCTTTTGGGTGGTCTCGGGGATAACCAAAGCTTGAGCCCTCGTCCTGACGGGCGCTTCTTCGATTCCCTTACCTTTATCAGCAATAACAACAGAGGGTTCAACTTCGGGAGTAACAATTTCTTCAATTACTGGACTTCGCACAGATATCTTGACAGGCACAGAAGCACTTGAGGGTCTGAAGACTGCTCGTGAAGGAGAAATCTCCGGAGAGAAGATTCTTCCGCTACGAGTTATCTTACTTGTCCCTGCAATATTTCCCACATCAAGAGTTTCTTCATTGTAATTTTCTTGGACTAATTTGATCTGCTTGACACCATGGTAGAAGATCTCTCCTCCATAATTCCATGGTATCGTCTTGTTGGACTTATATAGGATAGGCCCCGGCATGTTAATCTTTAGCGGTACAAACTTAGGATCAGGAGAATCTTAACAGGCCTTTTGCAGGTCTTGGAAAGATTGTCGGAAATGGTGATTATAGCAATGTCATTGATTGGAGTAACAGGCGTAACAGGAGTAACGATATCAACAGGAGTTTTCTGAAAGAGTATTTCTTGAGTATCCATCAGGCGTTGGATACCTGATTTCAACAGTGGGCAGTCGGATTGCAAGGTTAAACAGAAGTAACAGTCTTTTTCACATCATGGGAAAATCCCGGCTTTCAACAGACTTATTTTAACCATCGACAAGGGAGTCGTTAATTCATCAACAGCGGTAGAATGAAAATCTTCCACAATTGCATGGACATTATGACCATGTTTTGGCATAGGAGCGGATATCACATTAGGTTTTTTAGGAGCATAAAACTCTACCTCCTTGGCATCTATCAAATCTTGGATCTTGTTTTTAAGGGCCCAACAGTTGTTGGTGTCATGCCCCACACTGTCCGAATGATATGCACATTTTGCATTTGAATGGTAATAGGGAGAAGAGGTATTTGGGTTTTTCGGCGCTTCTTTCAAGTTAGTAAGGTTTAGCTTTAACAAATGAGGGAGGACCTGAGCCGGTGTCATATTGATCTGAGTGAATTGTCGTTGTGGCCTTTCCACCCTATTCTGGTTAGCCCTAGGTTGACTGCTTCGAGGTTGATCGGTTGAAGAGTTCTGAATCATCACAGCCCCCACCGTTGGTCGGTGCTCTGTTCTTCCTTGATTTCTCTGGGAATAAATAGCAGAATCTTCTTTCTTGGCTGGGAATGTCTTCTTAACAGCAGTGGAAGCAGTTGCATCCTTCTGAATTTTACCACTCTTAATGCCAACTTCGACACTTTCACCTGTCAGTATTAATTCGATGAACCCTGCAGATGAGCTCCCGATTAAGTGATTAAAGAATGGACCTGACAGGGTCCCCAAAAACATGTCAACCAGCTCTCTATCCGACAACGGTGGTTGCACCCTTCCAGCCAAATCTCGCCACTTCTGGGCATACTCCTTAAATCCTTCATTAGAGGCCATACCCATACTCTGTAGTTGAGTACGAGTAGGAGCTAAATCTGCATTGTATTGGTATTGTCGGTAGAAAGCAGCAGCTAAGTCCTCCCAGTTATGAACATCAGATCTCTCAAGTTTATAGAACCAGTCCAATTGCGTACCCGACAAGCTATCTTGAAAAAAGTGGACCCATAGATCCTTATCAGAAGAGTGAGGTTGGATCTTTCTAACGTAGGATCTCAGATGCATCTTCGGACAGGACAAACCGTCATATTTAGCAAATGTAGGTACTTTGAACTTGGGAGGAATGACGATCCTAACAACCAACCCTAGTTCTTCGAAATCCAACCCGGGAACCCTTTGTACTTCCATGGCCGCCAACCGTTCTTCCAGATTTTTATACTTATCATCCGCAGGAGGATATTGCTGCTCAAAGTAATCCTCCTCCTCTTCTTCCTCTTCCTCTTCAGCTTCAGACTCGGAGGGCATTGCAACTCCTTTACCTTTACTAACCCCTTCATCAAACATCGAGGGGAACTCGAGGACCTTTCTAGCCTGGCTCTCAAACCTTCTTCCCATAGTGGCCATACCAGTCCTTTTCTTCTTTTTCTCTTTATCTTTCTCTTTCTCCAACAGTGCTTTAAGGTCCTCTTGACCCTTTGCTAAGGTCATGAGGAGTTATTGGAATTGCAAATTCTGTGCTTGCAGATCTTTAACCGTCTGCTCTATATCCATCTTACTGAAATAAACAGCAGAAAGATAAGGAAACCTGGTGTGAAGACTTGTTTATGCATATGATGAATGATATGTTATTCATGTAATGCATTCAAGGATTCAGAAATTCAAAGTTGTTGCAAACAAAAAGAACACACGTCATATTAATAAGAAGAAATTCATTAGTACATAAATGCCCATGGGCAAAATATTACAAAATTCTTAATGTAAAAATACATTGCGCATCCTCTTTGGTGCGATGTAGGTGTTGAGAGTCTCCTCTTCGTGAAGTCGGCGGGTAAGTTCCAAAACCTTCTTCTCACTGGCATAAAAGCTGGCCTCAAAAGTGTTATGTTCTTCCTTGAGCTGTATCCAACTCTTTTGCAATTCTTCCAATGATGTTAGCATGTCAGGATGTAGGAGGGTGTATGGAACCTCTCCTTCCATAACAGGCTCTTTGATCACGGGCATAATGTAAGGATAAGGCATCATAAGACTCTGGGTGCGGGTTCGCACCCACTTAAGATAAGGATCAAGGGGGGTGGAATTCTTGTGTCCCAGTGTCTTACTATCCACTTTGTTGGGCATCCTCCATGCTCGGATGAACCTTTGTCGAAGTCCTTGAGCGTCGTTGTCGAAGTCGAAAACTAAGTCAGGAATCAACATGTCATGAGGGCCATCCCTTCGAGCATATCCAAATTGTCTTAGAGCTAAACAGGGCTTGTAGGTAATGCCTCCCCTAATGCCAAGTAGTGGGACATTAGGGAATTCCCCACAACGATCAATGATTATGACATTTTCTCTGGACCGAGAACACCAATGAACATCAGAATGTGTTAGGGTCATCAATCGTTGTGACCACCTTAAACCCTGCTCATTCTTCAAAACTGATTGGGGAAGGTGATAAATAAACCACCTTTCTATAAGAGGAGTACAGCACATGAGAACACCTCTTTTCCTCATTGTTCGTGTGTAAAATGAGTGTAGGATGTCCCCAAGCAATGTAGGCACATGATTTCGCGATATGAAAATCTTGATAGCATTCACATCTATAAGTTGATCAGGGTTTGGGAACAAGACCAACCCATAGATGAGGAGTGCTATAATCTCTTCAAAAGCTTGTAGATCTAGAGAATTCTAGCAGTCTTGTGCCTTCTCAAACATAAACTTTGCCAAGAAACCCTTGACACCACTTTTAGTTTCCCAATGTCCTTTGATATCAGATGGTTGCAAGTGTAATGCTTGAGCAACATCTTCAGGCTTTGGTTCTCTTTTTGTACCGTTGTAGGGTAGTTGATGAAGAATAGGAATCCTCAGGAGTTGAGAAAATTCCTCCAAAGTAGGTACTAGTTGGTAATCAGGAAATGTAAAGCAATGGTGTAGGGGGTCAAAGAACTGGAAGAGAACTTTCACCATGTCTTCTTCAATGTTGGAGTTGACCAAGTTTAGAAGTCTACCATGTCTTTCACTGAAAGGAGAATTCTCTGGAATCTTGGAAGTAAGCTCCTTGAGTTGAGGAGAGATTCTCACAAGGTTGACTTGAATTGTTTTCCTGCGAAGAGATTCCATGACCTACAAAACAAGAACAAAGATGAAGATCCAAACCCTTGAAATGGTTAGTGGATGCATATGATGCTTTATGATGTTCATGATGTATACACAAAAATATGTACAAGCAAGTCACACAAGATCCTAGTTTCAGGCTGGCATGGGGTTTCATAGGTAAGTACCCTCTTGAAATTAGTTGGCTCAACCTGTCCTATAAATAGTAACTGGGTTCTAAGAAGCTCAATATCACCAGATTATTTTCTGTGTTTATTGTTTTGGTTTAGCCACTTAACTGGCGATCAAAATATTCCAAGAAAACAACCCTCAATGAGTGTAGTATCGAGTATCTACCAACTTCGGACTGCACCAAAGCTGGTTATCTCACTACCCCTAAAAAAGGCCAAGATAGTCAAGTAAGGTTCTAAGAGTTCATTAGTGCTTCATGACATCACTCAGTGGCCCCGTATTCTCTTTGATTGACTCAAAGGCTACCAGTACCCATAAATATGTCGCACTAATATAGCTATTGCTTCAACCGTGTCGGTATACCCTGCATAGTTTCCACAATGTATTGCTATTTACCTATGAATGTTTCCCAAAAATCCGGGTAGAGGATTTCAAACCCAAACAATAGGACCAAATGTAAAGCAATAAAAGAAAACAAGATAATCATGCAAAGGTGATCTAACCCTAAGGTTACTCCACTTTTAAATTTTTCCCCAGCAGAGTCGCCAGTTTTGTGATACAATGTGAGAACTGACTTGAGGTTTTGCGTTTGTGTTCGCAAATGTTTCGGTTTAGCAAGAGTCACCACCGAATTTTTATTTTATCCTAAGGAAAGGTCAAAAAGCACAGGAAAGACCTTTGAGATGTTTTCTTGGGTTCGGGGAGTAGATTATGAAAAGGGAAGGTGTAAGCACCCTTTTCATCCATGGTTATCCATGGGCTCTTAGTTACTTGTTTAGATCACTTGCTTTTGTTTTTCAATTGTTTGAAATGGAGCTTTGTGTGTGGTTTTGAAAGATGTTCTGAAAATAGGCCATCGTTGTGGTAACCTTTGTAATGATTCTTATTTGAATGTATACAAATATGTTTTGTCTTTTGAAAAGATTTCAATGTTTTGAAAGTTTGTTGGGAAATTGTTTTGAAATTGTGTTGTGAAGTGTGTTTGAAAATAGCAAGGATGTTTTGCAAGCTTTTGATCAAGTAACTAAGAGTTATCTACCCTATTTTACTCAAAAATCTTTCCTATATGTTTTTAACCCTTTTGACAGTGTTATTTCACCATTGTATTTGGTGAACAACCTTGTATTAGGATGTTAAACGGGACAGGCGCGGGTCATTGTATAGACTATGATAGCAATTGTGTTAAGCATCTTTGGCAAACTTTTGAGGGACTTGATCATTTTTGTTTAGGCAACCAAGATATCATCATCGAGGGACTATGATCTTTTGTTTTGTTTTTGTTTTGCCAAAGTACCCAACATGCATAACATGGCCCATTTTTGAGGCAACAAGTGGATTGTAACCCTAGGGATGCAAGTGTGCATTGTGTATTGATTTTCATGCATTTTTTGTCTTTGATTAGGTCAAGCTACTTGTTGATTTTGATTTTTGCATACAAACCATAATCTCTAATCATGGCATAATTGAAAGCATAAAGTGCGAGAATTAAAAGTCTAAGCTATTACAACATGATTATGGGGATGGGGGGTACAATCTTTGAATGGGGGTGTATTTGATAAAAAATATAAACCCTAGTTTACTATTACATCCAAATTGAATTTAAATGCATAAATAAATGGACAATATTTAAATAAACAAAATAAACAAATATATCAAATAATATGAATTATGCAAAAAAGGTTTATGTTTATTTATGTATGTAAAAATATTTAATGTAAAAATAAAGAAATAAATAAAAGATTAATTTTGTTAGGTTAAGAGTGAAACCCTAATTTCCTTAAGAAAGTAAATATATTGATTATTTTATTTATATACAATAAAAATAAAATAATATATGTATAAAAATGAAATATATTTAGAAAAAAGGTATATTTTAAATAATAAAACTAAAAGTGCAATATTTGTGTATTTTTATTCTAAAATATTTAATAAAAGTATATATTTATATATGTATTAATTATATTAAATATGATAAAATAAAAATAAAATGTATACAAAAATAAAATATATTTTAGAAAAATATTTTTAGTGTGAATAAAAATAAAGAAAAAATAAAATTATAATTTACATATTATTTTCAAGTTTTAATAAATAAGATAAAAGTATTTAAATTGCTTTTTATGTTATAAAAATAAAAATAAAATGAAAAATAAAAGTGAAAAAATTATAAAAATATTTTTTGAGTATTTTTTAATATTTGGGAATAAATAAATAAAATCAGAAATGAAAATAAAAATTCAAAAATATAAAATAACAAGAAATTGGGCCAGGGGTGCAAAAATGAAAAAGGGAGGTGCCAATAGTGAGCCAGGCCAAGCCCAGCCCACCACTTCATCTTCAACCTCTGGCTTTTGAAAACGCGCGCACGCCCTGTACAACCACCAGATCCTGTATACGAGCTCTATTGCAAAAACACATAACATCAAACTTGTAGAGAATTTCAAGACGATTCCAACCATATAAACAACTTGTCTTAACTCTCAAAGACCAGAGAGAATTTCTCTGGCCCTAAAATCTGACCTAGTTTTTTCAGTATGTTCATGGATGAAATTCTCTTAGCATGCTTAATATAAATGAAAACTGAGCATATGTACAGCTTCATGGCAATGAATACTACATTTTTCATTCACAAAACTAAGGCTAAATGTTCCTAAATAGAGAGATAAGAAGTTGACAAAAACTTGTTTCAGCTGACTTCGTGTAGGGCAATGTAGAGCTTTTCAACAAGGCTTGAGATGTCTAGGAGCTTGCTTGGACTTCACTTGACCTTCTCCAATAGCCTACTTGCCTTGAATGTCCTTGAATCAGCCTATAGAACTCAACCTGCACAAGCTCAAAATGAAAATGGCAAACTCTGTAAATGGAGTTACAGTTGGTGTTTGAGGTTTGGGATAGCTTGTATGGATGGAATAGAATGTGTTTGAATAGGTTTTGGCCAAAACACACGAGCCAAATGAGTTATGGAAGTCAAGTTGCAGATTCTGCCCTGTTTTGCCAATGGGATGTGATTTCTGGCTATGGGGTGTTTAGAGGCTTAAGCAATCATGTTTCTGACTCAAAGGGGTGTGAGAAAGATGTTCAAACTGTTTGCATAAGTTTATCTTGGCTGGTCTTCCAGTTCTCAAGTGTTTTGCATATTTCTTGTATATGAAGCAAAAGTGGGAAGTGATATGTAGCAGGCTTGTACAGGCTATCCAACACCTTGTAACCTCTGCTCTTGGCCCCTCTAATTTGTGGATTTGTTTAGCTGCAAGAGATCTTGGACCAATGCTCAAAGATTGTGGTTTGACATAAAGCACATTTAAGCAAAAATGGAAATGTACCTTTTTCTACTTAAGGCTTAATTTTGTGTACAATGTCCTAATGACCAAAACAATAGCTTAGACCAATGGATTTGCATTAAATTATTGAGTGTAAAATGGTTTAGAGGCCTGTAAACTAGTGTAAGGCATGCTGACTTGAAATTGCAACTTGTATGAACACGAATATGCCATGGATGAAAAGTGAGTTTTTGCCAACTTCAAGCCTTCGATTCTCCCTAACCACAAATGTGTTTGAGGAGTTCTTGGACATTTTGGAAATCTTGAAACATGCTTTAAAATCCATCTTTGAAATGTAACTTGAGATTCCAAGTGGAACTATGTGAAAAATGGCCATGAAGATAGGTCAAAATCCTGCCTAAACTAGGGCAAAATTTCACTAAGTTAAAAGTTTTAGGGACCCTTGTTCCAAAAATTATAACTTGAGATACAAGCTTCTTTTGAGAAAACTTTGTGAATAAAAGTTGTAGAGTTTGTGGAGGACTACAACTTTAATGTTGGAAGTTTTGTTTGAATCCAATTTCATCATGGTTAAAATGTGGGGCAAAGTTAGGAAAAATTAAGAAAATTTCATAACTTAGAAAAATTCTAAGTTATGAAATTTTTTCAACTTTAAACCCTAATTTGCAAAAATGGGTTTCTTGATGAACAAGTTTCATGTTTTGACACATCTTGATGAAAAATGACCCTTGACACTTGATTTTGACCAAAAAGTCAAAGTTTGACTTTTCAGTATACAGTCAAATTTTGATCAGTTGACTGAAAAATTCATTTGTCAATCCAATGCAATTGAGATCTTTTGAACTTGTTGAATAGGTCAAGATGATGACATTGAGTCCTTGAATCCATGGTTGAACCCAAATTTCCATTGGCTAGGTCAAAAATTAGAAATTGCCTTTGTACAGTCAAAACCCTAAAAATGACCATTTTGCCCTTTTGGTGATCTGATCAAATTTCTTGTGGAGTTATGCTCTAAACTTGATCAAATGGTTCATATGAGTTCATAATGTTGATGTGGGTCAAAATTCATGAGGTTTGACTGTAAATTGGTCACAGTTGACTTTTTCCCTAATATAGTTGATTTCTAGGTCAACTGTCCAATTGACTGGGCAAAAATTTGATTCAAGGCTTGAAACTTGGTATGGACAAACTTATGAATCCAACATGAAGTATGAAAGTCACTTTGGGCATTGTAAGTCAAAAAATCATTGTGCAAACTCAAACCCTAATTTAGGTCAACAGTGCAAGGAGATGTCTTGAGCAGAGCAACCCCTAGCTTAGTCTTGAGTTCAAAGAGCCTTGTGATGAGAAATGTTGATAAAATGAGAGGGAAAATTTTGGGTTACAACACTATGGATCAGAACTTCTTGATTAGGGCTAGATTCAGATTTAGGATTAGAACTTCTATAAACTGTTGTGCTATTATCCTTCTGATTTGTTGTTTATTAAGAACTGAATAAATTAATGATATGCTGATTAAGAGTTGAAATATGGCATAGAACTTCTGATGTTCACTCACAGCTTTAGAATAACACAGAACTTCTGATATTCACCCACTTTTAATGCACATTGAACTTCTGATGTTCACTCACTGTTTTAACACTTAGAACTTCTTATTTTCATACGCTGATAACACGATGAACTGCTGATTGTTCGTTTACTGTCTTAGCATCATACATAATTTCTGAGTTCTTCCTATTGTTTTGACACGCACAGAGCTTATAAGGTTTTCTCATTGTTCTAACATTCATAAGTTCAACATATAGCAATCTAGAACTTCTGTGTTTTCCCTCTAACGTGTCTTGCAGGACCTCAGAGTGTACCAATCCAGAACTTCTGATTCCACTGACGTTCCTTTTTGAGTCATCATGCGCCTGGCTTTAGAACTTCTGATCCTTGTTGTTTTTCTTGCAGTAGCACGTTTTTTTTCTATTTTTCGTTTATTTTCCTTTTCATCATTTTTAATATTAAAAAGACATAAAAATATTTTTCTTTTATTAATTTATTTCTTTTTCGTTAAGATAAAAAACCATTTTCTAAACAAGTCCTTTTTCTTCCTATATTATACATTTCAATATGGTTGTAATAGTAATTTAGGATTTAATTTTATTTGTAACCTCCATTTGTAAATATGTATCCCCACCCCTAAAATATTGTAATAGCGTAGGACTTTACATTTCTGCAATTTATCGCTTTTGAATATAAATGCTAGTAATTAGGGTGTGTATGGAAAGACATGAAATTGACAAATAGATCACCCTAATCAAGACCAAAATGCATGCAATCAAACACACTTGCACATAAGCACCCCTAGGGTTATTCCACTTGTTGTCTTACAAAAATGGCCATGTTATGCATGTGGGATGTCTTAGCACAGACAAATCATGAAATACAAGATCATAGTCCCTCGATGACGCTATCAAAGTTGCCTTTCAAAATGATCTTAGTCCCTACAGAAAAATGCTAAGTCATCTCACAACATTGCTATCATGGTTATACGATGACCCACACCCGTCCCTTCATATCCAACGATTGGGGCTTCTTACCCAAAACAATGGTAAGATAGCAGTGTCTAAAGTAGGAGGAAAAGAACACCTAAGACCTTTTGGAGTAGGTAGATTGCTCTTAGTTGCTTGCTCACTTTCAAAATCAAACATCCTTGATTATTTTCAAACAAACACAAACACCTTCAAAAACACTTTTCCAAACATTGAAAACATTTTCAAAAGATCAACACTTTGTATAAATTCTTACGAACGAGAATCATTACAAAGTTTGCCTAAACGATGGCATCTTTACAAAATACTTTCAAAACCACACAAGGCATAATTTTCAAACAAAAGAAAGTGATCTAGCAAGCAACTAAGATCCCATGGAAAACCATGGATGAAAGGGGTGCTAATACCTTCCCTTTTCATAATCTACCCCCCAAACTCAAGAAACAATCTCAAAGGTTATTCCTGTGCTTTTTCACCTTTCCTTTTGGATAAAAGAAAAGTCAGTGGCGACTCTTGCTAACCGCGACATTTGCGAACACAAATGCAAAACCTCAAGTCAGTTCTCCCGCTGTATCACAGTTAGTATACCTAATATAACCACTGGTCCAAAGCCCACTTTAGTAAACTTTGTAACTCTTGTTGAATCTGTAGCTCTAGCGTCCATCCTATATTTGCGAATATCCCCAGTAAAAGACACAACCTGGTCAATTTTACAAAACAAATGTCAGATACATCATAGTTTAATTGTAGGTAGCAGAATTGAACTAAAATGTTATAACTATGCATTGATGCAAGTGTCTTACTATTCTGATGGCTCCGCTGGTTTGGTCAACAATATTTCATGCTTCTGTATAAGAAGCTTGTCCACATGTTGATATCAATTTGACATTAGAGATATTGGGAAAAGATAAAATGATCATTAAGATAAAATGATCAAGAAATGAATCAAGAAAAAAGCATATGCACAGTATGAGAACAGTAAATAATGAGGATGTCTATGACAGAAATTAAAATGTGTTTCTGCGTAATTGAAGAGGTAGATTTCATTTGTGCACCATGTCATTCTAAATAGAATTCCTAGCAACGCATTGAGTTGTGTCATTAGAACTCCATCACCTATGCCCAATAAAGCAACCAAAAAGAGTATATATAATGTACCGAGAAAATCTAATCCTGACGAGAGTGGGTGTCTTGTTTGTCGTTTGCATTTCAACTCCCACCACCAGCCAACGACAATGTTCGCCGCTAAGAAAATACAAATGACGAAGATGATGAAGAAAAGGGGAAATGAAGAAGATGAGGAATAGATATTTGAGAAAAGAATAGGAATCAAAAAGATTTGGAATGTTGCAACAAAAAGATTTGAGAGGGGAATAACAGTTACAAAATTAGCAATGAATAGGGGTTGTTGGAGAGGTAGGGAATACAACTGCATTGTGGTAGTGTTTAGGAGAATCTGAAAATCTGAAATAGAAACCAAAGAAGGTAGCCACGTGGAGTGTTTTTGGAACAAAAGGAAAAAATTGGCAGAATGGGAAGAATTAATTTTCTTATATTATAGATAACTTATTTTCCTTTAGCATGTCACATTCTATATAAAAAGAACTTATTTGCCTCTGGCATATCACACTTTATCATCACTGACCAAAAGCTTCAACCGCTGAAAGGTACATCAGAGAAGAAGCCGTTGAGTTCTGTTTAAACTATCTGTTAGAAGCAGAGTCTATAGGAATTCCAAAGTCTCGTCATGCTGATAGATATAGAGGTAGAGGTACTCAAGATTTAAATGTTATTTTAGTGTCTCATGATATAGTTCTTCAAGCTCATTTGTATATATTGAGTAATGTTAACGAAGTTGAATCTTACTTATCTACTCACAAAAAGTTATCAAAGAAAAATATCTCCAAATTAGTGACGAGTGGTTGTTGAAAGAGCATAACAAGAATGTTATAAGTTGGTTTAATGAAAGGATTTCTAATGATGACAGATTATCTGAGACAATTAAATGGATGCCATATTTACCAAAATTCCATGTAGTAACTTGGACTGCATATGACATTACTAATTTTTCATTTAATACAAAATCAAAAGACGATCGTAGTACAATGCAAAACAGTGAGGTTATGGTTGAGGGTGAAACTATTTGTTTCTCTCGTTTGAAAGATAAGAATAATATATTGGCATCCAGGTCGTACTTTGGGGTCATTGAGGAAATTTGGGAGATTGATTACATTTTATTTAAATTGTCTTTATTTAAATGCAAGCGGGTTGGAAATAATATTGATGTACAACCTGATGAGTTAGGATTCATATAGGTTGACCTTGGTAAGGAAACTTATATGGTCGACCATTTATCATGGCTACCCAAGCAAAACAAGTGTTTTATGTGACATGCCCTTCTAATAAAAGATGGTCAATTATTTCCCAAGGAAAACATATTCTTCATAATGATGAAAATCATGATTTAAATTTTGATATTCCTTCACTCCTTCTTACGCAACACAAATGCTTATTTCATATGAAGAAGTTGATAGAGATGATGTGCATTCTAGTCGTAATGATCATGAAGAAGGCATATGAAAAACTTAACAAGTAAACATTTTTTATTGTTTATTCATAATTTATATTGTATGTTATAATTTCTAAGTTATTTACTAACTTATTATTTTTAATTATAGGTGTTTAAAGTCAAGACACCAAGAAATAAGACACGCTCCTCATATCGTAGATATTATTTGATGTAATTATATGTAAACTATATGTTGTTTTGTACCATTTTAGTTTTGATGTAATATACAAATTTTGATTCTAATGCAATATTTGGTTTTGATGCAATATAATTTTTGAGCCATTTTAGTTGCCAACTATAGGTGTGGTTCACAAATGGTTTGTATTGTTTTTTATGGTCTATTTACTATTAAAAAAATATAGGTTAAAAAATTGGGAATTTTGTAAAATAAAAAAAATTATATTAATAAAAACAAATCATTTCACCACAGTCGTTTCTTTTAATCCTGGTTATATATAAGCACACTATCCATATTAAAAAAGAACCTGGAATGGTATTGTTGGGTATCAAACTCAAAACCTTAAATCATCTCACTACATTTTGTTTATTACAACCGTGGTGATATGTAGCGCACTTACCATCTTATTACCATAGCTAGTAGACCGTGGATGTAAGTAGCCCACTTACAACCACACACTACTTTACCACGGACAATCAACTGTGGTTATATCTCTTTCATAACCGTTGTGAAATTTGTTATTCGTAATAGTGTGTCTTAGGTATCAAATATAATTCTTGAATAAAGAAAGAAACATGTACGAGGTTCTGGTGTCTATAAATACTGAAGAGAAGAAAATTATGGAAATGCATTTACTGGTTTCATAAGTTAGGGTTTCTTCCCTTAAGCGCGAAAATGAACTCACGAAAAGGCTCCTGAATCAATATATATTTAAAATACCGAAAGAGTAGGTTACCTCACTAGTTTTGGAAAATGTGGAGTATGGCAAGGTTCATCGGGAGACTTGTCTTTGAAACAAAAGGAGAGTCTTCAAATTAAGCTCTAAGATCTTCCGATTTGATCATATATATTAAAAGTATGAGGTGGCAACTACTTTTGCCAACATTATGGGTTTGATGTTATCGCTCAAATTTGGGTTTTGAACCATGACGATGCCCTTGTAACCATCAATCTAGATGTTGGTAAAGTAGTAAAGAATGGTCAGATCAAAATAGAATATTGTAATCTACTTTTTCTTATATGATGGTTGTGAGATTAATATTATTTCTATTTTACGCATTTGTTTTGTAATCTTCATGCTAAAGGTAAACATTCTTTGGGTTGATATTTGCCTTATTTTGTTGATTTGAGTTCATTCTTTTTATCAGTTTTAAACATTTATAATCGGTGGATAACCTTTTTTGGTTATGTTTGGTAACAAATTTTCTTTTCAACACTTCGTTCTTTGTGAGTGTTACATGTTCTTTGGTTAAGACCAACAATTTCTTCCTTTTTTACTTTTATTATTTTTTATGATCTTAGCAACCCACAATAGCGATATTCATGGTCCAAGGATGCCCTCTGTTGGCCTTAAACTAGGCTTTGGCCCTAGGCAAAGAATGAGTTGTTGGGTTGAGATTGATACTTGCTCCTTTTTTACTTTTATCAATTTTTATGATCTTGGCAACTCGTAATAAGGACATTTTAGGCCCAGGGATACCATCGATTCTTCATCATTTTTTTGATGCTCCTTCCTTGGGCGAAAGGTGTATTTTTTGTAGGTGATCTTTCTTCTCCCTAGAGGCGAGCCAAAGAGTGAGCTCAATTTACTTCTCAAATGGTTATGGTATTTTCTCCCCTCTTTCGATGGTTGGATTTTGTTCTTTGGCGTCTCTATCAAAATGCCACATTATATTCGTTTGTCTCTCGCTTGGGGAGGTGTATTTGAGTTTAGGAAAGAAAATCATTGTTGCATGTACACAAAGGGAAAACGTTTGATTAATTCAGAATACTGGTAAACATAAGACAATGTTATGAAAGGTTAAAGTCATTCGGGATTAACATGAATTAAAACATAATGTAAATAATGATATCTTCGAGGCTCACATTGACTGCTTTGGGATGGTTGGCTAACTGATCTTGCTTAATTGGTTTTTCTCGATCTTTAGATGTATCGATGCAGACCTTAATTCTTGAGCAAAATTCTTCCAATTTAAAAATGGCCTATTGTGGATCTTTTATCTTAGCCTTTCCTTTGTTCTTTCTCTTCAGCTCTTTGGGTTCCTTCTTATCTTTGATTGACAATGATTCCTTATCATTGGTGTCAAATATTTCTTAATCGAGCTTTAGTGATGCTAAATAGCAAGACCGATAAACTTTCAAGTCCACTTCCATAATTTAAACCATGTCCTCGTTAGAGTGGTCTTTTGGTTTTAGTGAACCTTGAAAAATACAATCACCAAAGGAGCCAGTGTTGGCAGTCGATTATTCAGTTATAAATAAATTAGAAAAAAATCTTTCTTCATCGTCTTTCTACTTTTCCTACTTTCCTAAAGATACCACCAATACCTTATAACCCCAAGGTCTCGTTGTTGATCCATTAAATTCTTGTAGGAATAAAGTTTTCTCGTGTCAATTACAAGTTTTTAGGAGATTGGTGTACATTATACCACACGAGTTTCCTTAGTCTATCAAGACCTTACGTACGTTATAATTGGGCATGAAAACCTTTTAGGATAAAATTTCATGCAAAAAGTAAAAAAAAAAAGAAGTCTAGATCATTATATTCATCTCTTTAAGATGAAAAAAATTGAATAATGATGTGTTTTAGTTAGTTACAAATTTAACGACTAAACTAACGACAAAATAATGACCATTTTTGAATTGAAGTATTATGTTGATCTTAGCATTGAAATTTAACTATATATTTATTATTATTATTATATAATTAATTAATATCAATAATATATGTTGTGAGATGAAAAGTATGAATAAAAAAATATTTGAAAGACAATTGATTGAAGAATTTTTTTGAAAGACAAACGAATTTTAATATATTTTGGGGAACATGTTCCATATTAATTTAAATTAAACCAAGAAAATAAACAGTGTCATAATTGATCATTAATGTATTGCATATTTAATTGTAAGAGTAAATCAAATTAAAATTATTCAGTTAAAAATGTTTTATTATATTTAGATCTATCAATTAAAAAAATTACTCATTTTTTTAATATATATTTTTTTTTGACATTTTTACATTGTTAACAAATATAATCATTGTTGTACCGGAAGGAGGAATATGAAGAATTTTATAAAATTGTTATTTATTAGTTTTAAAGAAAAACAAATTTTAAAAAATTGAAAAAGGAAAAATAATAAATATTTAAAAATATAATAAAAAATTAATATTAATAATTTATTAAAATTATAAAATGATTAATAATTTAGTATTTCTTTCAAAATAGAAACACCCACAATAGCTAAAAAAAAGTGTGAATAACTTCAGCTTGAGGTTGAGAGGGAGTGAACAGAAATACCTGATGACTAAACACTTAACAATAAATAATCACCACCAAACCAGTGTTTGAAATTTTTAGCTCCTTAATTTAAATTAGAGAAAACAAAAAAATGCCCTGTGTTTATTTTTTCTTGTTAATACCATTATTACCCTCTAAATTTCCCAATTTCTACACCTCCAACCTACGCTCCACACCGATCGTTGCTCGTTCACCGCAATACCGCCGGAGAACTCATCGGAAATTGCGGGCAACTGAAATGTCCGGCACCGTTCCGAGGTCCGCATCAGCTTTCCGACTCAGCACCGATGATAGCGACGCATTATTAGGTTCTCGTACCGGTAAGTGAAATCCATAATTCTCCTCTGTTGAACTTGTCAGAACTTGCGTCTTTCATTGCGTTTCTTCTGTTTGATGTTTCTAGTTTTGAGTGGGAATTCAGGTTGAAGTTGCTTACGATGTTTCAAATTTTGAGGTGTAAAATTGATTCTGGAGTGATTTTGAGGTGTTTGTTTCTTATAAAGTAGAATTGATTTTGTATTTAGAATTGATTTTACTTGAAGTTAGAATTTGTACCTTCTAAGTTTAATCGTGATTTTTACACTGATATTTGTTATTCAACTCAAATTTTCATAAATAAATCCGACCATAAATCAGTTATGCTAAACTCAATTCTGTTAAAATCAATTTTATCAAACTCAATTTTGTTAAAATCAATTTTGTCCACCGCCAATCCAAACACACTAAGTTGTTTTCATAAGCCATTCTGGCGTGCTAATAAAATTAAGCTGAAAACAACTTATTGACATGCCATAAGCTGTTTACATAAGTTCTCTCAAATAGTCTCATTAGTGTTTCTTTGAGTAGATAAGTTCAAATAAATCAATCCAACAAATCGGATAGAAATATATTTTATTTTGGAAAAATATACATGTACATGCAAATCGTTAATTCTTTGTGATGTGAAGGGTTTGCGGACACCATTGTTTGTTTTAGTTATTGTAACCAAAGGAATTGAAACCATTGTTTGTTTCAAGATTTGAAGTCTTTATTGCTCCCAAGGAGTTTAGTCATTATGTTTTAGAAAGGGCAATTATTGGCAGCATTGTTAAATTTTGTGGCAGGTGCGGGAAAATGCGATACATTAACAACTGAGACAGATCTAGAGGCTTCTTCCTCCACTAGTAAAACTTCTCTTCGAAAGAACAGATACAGTACATTGTTTGGGGTTGATTTATCCCCGGATACTGCTGCTGTTGCGATGGTATACTTTGTTCAAGGTGTTTTAGGACTTGCAAGGTTGGCTGTCAGCTTTTATTTAAAGGATGGTTTGCACCTGGATCCTGCCGAGGTTTGCATTCTTGACACTCATGGTTGTTCGTGTGATTCACACATCTTTTGATTATTTTATATTTGGTAACTTTTGCTCATGTATCGGATCCAAGGTGTAATCAATTGATGTGAGCCATTGCTTGTGTCTGTTATTGGGATTTAGTAAAGGAAAAATGAATTGAGACAATACAGATTATGCATAATATTATCATGTCTTCTATATATGATGTTGATAAAGATATGATGTGACCCAAAAGATAAAACACTAACCTACTTTGATTGATCCTTATCAAATGTCAAATGTGGAAGAAAATCAGGTACTATGATTAGATATGGGAACGGATTCTACAAGGTCGCTTGAAGAAATACTTTAAGATATTCTAAGCTACGATAGTAATATCACGAGATATTTCTTAGATATGCTAACAGGGTCAACTGTAAAAACCTAAAAGTGATAGAATTTCCTTGAAACTCTACTCATTTTCCTTTTTGGATTGAATCCATTCAAACCAATATTTGAAGGACTGACATGTTACATATATTGACTAGGCAGCTGTGATTTCTGGAATTTCTGCGTTTCCATGGCTTGTCAAACCTCTGTATGGTTTTATTAGGTAAGTTTAAACTGTATCACTTTTCCCTCTGCCATTATATTCTCATTTTTTGTCTCTCCTGTGGACAAAAGTTTAATTACTGAAGCTGGTGTTATGACATGCAGCGATTCTATCCCCCTTTTTGGTTATCGGAGAAGGTCATACCTAGTTTTATCAGGGCTGCTTGGTGCACTCTCATGGAGTCTGATGGCTACTTCTGTTGACAACAAATATAGTGCTGCTATTTGCATACTTCTCGGATCTCTTTCTGTTGCTTTCTCGGATGTTGTGAGTGTCTCCTACTAAGTAATTCAAACATACTGTTTTTCTCCTGGAATCATCTAACCATGGATAATGTTTGTGCACATCAATACTCTGCATGCCAACTCACACCTATGCGGGGTTTCAAAATTAGAGTGTCTATGCACTGAATCACAATTTACTTTTTGAAATGTGTATACAACTTCTTTTACCAAAATAGCGTGCATAAATTGCTTGGGTTGGTTTATTTTCATTCATTATGCGAAGTAGCCATTAGATTCCATGAGAGTGCACCATAATATGTACCACATATAATTAATCTTTTTTAATTGGAATTTTGAGAGTGCACCAAATATGTACCACATATAATTAATTTTTTTTAATTGGAATTTTTAGTAGTAATTTGTTAGGATATCACAAGGGTCTAAATCAAAAAAGAAGGATATGTTGGTGGAACTGGGACATGAGAGGCCTAGAGTGTGGAGAGTAATGAGAGAAAGAAAAAGAAAGGAGTGGATAGAAATAACTGATAGGAGGAAGTTATGTTTTTATTTTAAGTATGCAGTCTGTGTTTAGGCAGTTATGTCATATGTTGTATTTGAAAATAACCACTTAGTTGGCAAAGGGAGCAGGTGGATCAGAATTCCCTCTGATCATTCAGAATCAATAAAGTGAATATTAACTTCACTTTTCCGCACTGAATTATATGTTAAAGGACCTCTATGGCTTTGTCGTCTCTTTCTTTGTGCTTCAGAGACACCAACCAACATTTCATTTGTTTTCAATGTATTCTGTCTTGCTTTTTGAAACATTTCAATCCGTCTTCTATAGATTAAAATTTTTCAGAGAACTGCAGACACTGAACTGTATTTTAGGTTGTAGATTCAATGGTTGTGGAAAGGGCTCGTGGTGAGTCACAAAGCACTTCGGGTTCTCTTCAGTCTTTATGTTGGGGTTCTTCAGCTTTTGGTGGAATTGTGAGCTCCTACTTCAGTGGGTCTTTGCTGGAGGCATACGGAGCAAGGTACTGGGGAGAAGTTTTTGAATCAAAGTACTTCTGATTACTGATAGTAGTAACTTTTCCCTTCTAATGTTTTCTAATAACACTATGGTCCAGGTTTGTTTTTGGTGTCACAGCATTGCTTCCACTGTTAACATCTGCGGTTGCTGTTCTTGTAAAAGAACAACCTACGCTTGGTACAGCGAGATGGCAAGCTTTTTCATTTGCCCAGCCCGAGTTTTTGGAAAGTTCAAAACAGAGCATTATTCAGCTGTGGGTTTCTGTACGACAACCAAGCATTTTTCTTCCCACATTATTTATTTTCTTGTGGCAAGCAACCCCACAGTCTGACTCTGCTATGTTCTACTTTAGGTATGTCCATTATGTAAATATTATAATTTTCATTTCTCATTTTCAATTAGTTCTACCTCATGATTTTTGCCTATCAACACATATAATTTATTTCAAAGTAATTTCTTATCCATTTCAGCACAAATTCTCTTGGTTTTACCCCTGAGTTTTTAGGACGTGTCAAGCTCGTTACCTCGATTGCATCTCTGCTTGGTGTTGGACTTTATAATGGATTTCTGAAGAATGTTCCTCTACGTAAAATATTTCTCTGGACTACCATTTTTGGTTCTGCTCTTGGAATGACTCAGGCTAGTATTTAGATGTATGTTTGTAGTTTTAATTTGAGGAGGCTGTTTGAATATCTTTCTCATGTTTTAAACATCTTTGATCAGGTTTTTTTGGTTACTGGACTAAACCGGAAGTTTGGAATAAGTGATGAGTGGTTTGCAGTTGGTGATTCATTAATTCTCACGGTTTTGAGTCAGGTTATCATTTTCTCCATTTACACTAGTTATATAATGCTTGCAATGGAAAACATACTACTACTCCCTAATTATAAAACCCACTTTCTATATATTTAGTCTTTTTATAAGACCCTTTCCAAATTTTCAAAAGCATTAATGACTTTTTCCCCAGCAATGCCCCTATTAAATATATACTTGAATAGTGCACATTTGTTTTCTCTCTCCTATTATATCATTAATTATTGGGATAATTATGTAAAAGTAACACAATTCTTCCAAATTTATTGCTACACCACTTTTCTTAATATACCTGTGAAATTTATAGGGGGTTCCGCCCTTTATTATAAGACCCTCCAAAAATAATTATGGATATTAAGAAAAGTGATTGTACTAACTAATTTGTCAAAAAATTGTGTTACTTTTACATATTCACCCCCTAAAATTATTGATATTATAAGAGAGAGTTATGTTCCTCAATGATAAATTAAATAGGGGCATTTTTTGTGAAGAGATCATTAAGGCATGCAAAATTTTGAAAATGATCTTGTATTAAGAGACAAAGAAAAAGTGAAAAAGGGTCTTATAATTAGGGATGGAGGGAGTAGGTTTCTCGTGTTGACGAGAAGAAATAAAAATAAAGAGGTTTCTAGTATTTCATTTGTCTTTCTCTGTTTGAGCTAATTCTTCCATATTTCTGCCTATGCATTCAGAGTTTAATATTTTCTCTGCAGTATTAGATGTTCAAGACAATTTTGGTATTGGAAGTGCTTTTTGAAGTATTATTTTATATTCTATGTTTGAAGTTACAGCAAAACCATTGAGAAAGTTTATATTGTTCATCTTTGAAGTTATTAATACTAAACGGAAAAAGCTTTTTTTTTTTTTTTCAGACTAGATGAGGTCAATTATATAGATCATTCAAGGCCAAGATATCCTTCATGAAATATGTCATAACAACAAACCATTTAACTCTAAATAGAACTTAAAGCACCCTTTCTTTCATCCACTTCACTTGGACCCTATGGTTTATCTCGTTATTTTAAATAATGAGCCAATTATTGCCATCAATTTCCACGTCTAAGCTATAATTAGTGCGCCTCCTGCTTAAATTTACTTTCACATTCCGTTTAACTTAAGCAAAAGTCATATTCTTCCATATCTTTCCCATTTATGTTTCTCTTGATTTTCTGACTATGGTAACAAATGCATCACAGCACTGACTTGTGGTCTTGTTTATTAAACACATCAAAGACTATAAACTTAACCTAAAAAGATAGGTGGTAAATTTGATCTTGGATGTAGTCCGTAAGTTATAACTTATAAGTCTTTGCTACCACACCTCGTGTTCTCACACTAGTCGTTTCAAACTGGAACCAGAAATCGGTAGATATCGAATGAAACAGAGTTCCTGCGCGGTGGAGCGAGCTTCCAGTACGGTGAGCGGAGGTGGATTTACAAGGTTAACACTCTTAACGCCCAAATCAGTGAATGAGTGAGAAAGTAGTATGAGTGTATGAATGAGAGAATACTCTATTAGGAACATCAATAACATTGGGAATAGGTGCATTAAATATCCCATCGTGAATGGAGAACGTTTCACAGGGTCTCGATGCGTGACCCTACGTCTAATAGTAATGATATCCTCTCATAATAGGCTATTCGAGTATTCTAAACAGTCTGATCGCCCTTCCCAACGTCTACCACTGTGGATCGTACAATCACCTTTGCTGTAGGATATACGAGGGTTTCTGAGGTTACTATCTCCCTTTTTTGGTTATTTGTGAGTCTTGAGAACTCATTTCCTGTGTTTGTGATTTCTTCCATCTTCGTCAACACCCTCTCGTTGGTCATCATTCTGATGCATTTGCCCCCGTTCCTCTAGTGGAGCACACAAGTGCGAGTCAACGAGTTCATCTTTTCTTTATATTTGTATGCTTTACTAGGTTTTTGGAGAAGAGAGTTATGGCAGGTTTTGAATGAGAAAATAGCCATTGGTGGTAGAATGTTGTCTGGATCATGCTTTCATTTAGGCGAGTCCTTCGGATTGGGGGTGCTTTCCTCGGACGGGTATAAAAGGATGTGAAGCAAGTATGATAAGTTTGTCATCCACCTTCATGAATGTTTGTTTTCCTTGATTGGTTTCCGCATCCTTTTCATGGTAGTCAGAATCGCGATCCTGCTCGAAGGATCGTACGGTCCTACGTCTCTGCTAAGCCTGGCGATTCTGCAGAGTGAAAAACTCAGTATTTAGGTGGAATCGGTGAAATCGAAGTCGAAACATGTAGACGTTTCTATTCATATTTTTTGTTGTAATCTTCCGCCATTTAATTCTACTCTTTGATTCCAATTAACTCTCAATTTGTTTCTAAAATCTTTCCCAATATACCTACTGAATTCCATTATATTTTTAAAATTTTCAAATACAGTCAGCCACCAAATCATTTTTTTTTATTGTGATTCGAATGCTGAAGCTTTTTATAAATATTTTTTTATTCTTATATGCATATTTATGAAAAAATATGCAATATATAAGTTCGTAAACTTGGTAGGATCTTACGATCCGTGTTACGATTCCCTGATTCCTATGTAGGATCTCGATTATGACTACTTTACTTTTAATGACTACGAGGTGGGCGTTCTGAATCATTTGGAAATTGCCCCTTCACAATTGCACCTAGTGAATTTGGCTTACGTCAAAGTCTTCCAGCACTGGTGCAAGTACATGAGAGGCATGCCGACCTTGACACTATTTTTATCTCTTTAAAGCCCAATGCAGTCCTGCCGACTCGACGTGGGGTCAAGGTCTGATCTCCCTTAGGAAGAATAGCAAGATGTTTGAGGTGTATTAAGATAGTGTGAAGAACTTCAAGGACCGGTATTATTTTATTACTTCTTTAACTGATTGTCGGAGGAGTTAGATTTTGCAGCGTTGGAATTGTAAGAGGAGTCACTAAGATCAGAACATCTTCAATCGACACAGGAAATGGAACCTCCCTCACTGGATTGAGAGCGTTGATTGCAGCAGTAGTCCTGATGGCGTTGCGTGCGGTGGCTAAGCAAGTGACTTTCATTGCCGCTATTAGGGGTGGCAAAATGGATGGATTGGATTGCTAATGGATGGATCAAGACAATCCATTAACAATCTAATAAATTTAAAAAAAAAAAACTTCAATCCATCCATTACGAATAAAATCCATCCAATCCATCCATTTAGATCTTTTAAATGGATGGATATCCCTACATCCATAAAATTATTTTAATATTTTAAATTCATTTATTTTATTATTTAAATTTTACAAAATATAAGTTGTTTTCAAAGAAAATTCTAATATATATATATATATATATAATTATTTGACTTTAATAAATATATAAATAATTTTTATTGTTTTATTAAATTATAAAAACGATTTGGTGGATCTTTATAATATGTTGGATGGATTTGATCAAATCCATTAACATACTTTTTATGTAATGGATGGATATTTGCTTGATAGATCCAATTGCCACCCCTAGCTACCATGATAGTAGGAGCTGGATCGACGATACATATGAATAGATCAGCGCTTCGAAAGAGGAAATATTGGTGATCTGACAGAAAAGATTGGTGATTTAAAATCGTGATGAAGAGATGGTGGTTCTTCGTGGAAATTCATGAGAATTAGAAGTCGATTCTCATAAATAGTGCCATTTTTCTAAAATAGAACCAGAAATAGGTAGAGATCGAATGAAATGGAGTTTTGGTGCGGTGGAGTGAGCTTCCGGTATGACGGAGCGGAGATGGACATGCAAAGTTAACGCCAACCTCTCATAGTGTGAGCGAGTTGAAACCGTCTTCGTGAGATCCGGCTCCTCGTGCGGGTTGCTGTCTCCTATGCTTTCCCTATTTATTCCTGAAACTAAATAATATAACCGCCATAATAACTTTTCATAACTGCTCATAACTGCAAGTCTATCAGACTAAAGTGTAATTTAGAGCGAGCAAGGTGTAGAATGAAGAAGTTCACATATAAACATAGATGTGACAGTTATTTGCAATTGGAGAATGAGTTTTCTTGAATTTTAGGCCACACTGACAGCATTATGTGGCAAGGAAATGATTGTAAAGTATCCCCACAGTATTTTGGTCCTTAGCTTGTAAACTGCAACTCACTCAAACTTCTAGGATCCATTCAACATTCCATGTTGCTCGGCTTAAAAGAGAAGTGAGGTCCTATCCTGTTGAGCTGCAATTACTAGAGGGAATGGAAGTGGAGATCAACGATGAGATTGATCCCGAGTCTATGTTGGCTACTAAACAAATAAGGGCAAATGACACCACTAATTAATGAGTGATAAAGTGGAAGGTCAAAATCTCGAAACATGCTACTCTGAAATATGAATTCACTATAAGAAGCCAATTTCTAACATTCAGCCTTGAGGACAGAGCTGTGTCTGTACAGAGACAAATGTTCGGCTTGTTGATGGAACAATGATGGTTGTTGGGGAAATTTAAGGAAATATAGTTAATGGGCAAGAAAGTGCATACCTGAAGAGACAAAAAAGAGGGCAATTCAGTTATACTGAAATTAGTATTCAATGTTGTTGGAACATGTCTATGTTTTAATATATTGAATTTAAAAATTTCTTAAGTCCCATATTGTTAGAATATTTTTTTGGTTGAAAAAACCATTTAGTCCCACATTGTTCATGTGAGAAATATTAACTATATTACTTCACTATATAAGGAGTGCACATGTTTCATTCCAAATCACACCAAAAACTATATTGATACCATATTTGAGTGTTGAAGTTGAATCTGCTGCACAGATTAAAGCGGATGATTTACAGCATAGTAAAGAAATTACCTTATAGAAAGAGAATGAAAATCTCTACAAAATCATATTTTGAATAGACTCGCAGATGATCTGTATGATAATTACAGTTGATGTGATACTGTAAAACAAGATTGAGAGACTCAGAAAAAGAAGTATGACGTAGAAGCTGTAGCAAAGAAGTATGTTGTTAGCCGCTACTTCAAGTATCAAATGCAAAGATGTAAGGTCGATGAAGGCTCAATGTTACGAACTTCAAAAGATTGCTTAAAAGATCATCACAAAAGGTATGTGTTTAAATGAACAATTTAAAATTGGTTTTATTATTGACAAACTACCCCATAGTTTGAATGTTTAAAAAAACAAAAAGGGAATCTTAGAGACAATATCAAAAAGAAAAAGTCTTGGTTGTTTCAAACAACAAAAAGAAATTCGGTGTAGTTCTGAAGCCATTTGGCAAATGATTAAAGAATCAGAACTGCAATATTGTGAACCGAATAAAGAATGAGAATCCTTCTATGATCCCAATAGCTCCAACTAGGCAACAACCACCACCTAAAAGAAATGATATTGGTTTCCCTTTGTTTTAATTATGGAAAATCAAGTCATATGACTAAGAAATGTAGAAGTAAGCTTGAACTTGGTGTTGTCCCTAATGCACATGTCAACCTGACTAATGGGCAATTTATTGCTATGGCCATTGAAATCAACATGGTTGATGGATATGTTGGTTGGTGGATAGACACCTGCGTCTCTCGTTGTGTCTGTTATGATCGTGTTATGTTTAAATATACACGAATACTAAAGATAAGAAAGTGTTGTTGGGAGATGGCCAGACCACGAATGTTGCTGGAATTGTAGACATAGAGCTAAATTTCACCTTCAAAAAGACTTTAATCTTAAGGAACGTTATGCATGTTCCTAAGATTAGAAAGAATATTGTTTCTGGTTTTCTTTTAAATAAGACATGGTTTAGTCAGTCTATTGGGGTAGATTTGTACGCCATTACGAAGAATGAAGTTTATATGTTTAAATTTTTTGTAAGAATTTGAAAATGATATAATAAGAATTTGTAGTGATAGATAAACTGTATGATTCTAGTTTATTAATGAATTTTATACATGGAATTGTACATGAAACGACTGCACCATACTATCTTGCAATGAATGGTAAAACAAAAAGAAAGAATAGAACTCTTACTGAACTTGTTGTTGCAATTATGATGAATTCTAGTGCTGCACCTCACTGGTGGGGGAAATTTTATTGACTGTTTACTATGTCCTGAATAGAGTCCCCAAGTCAAAATGTAAGATCTCTGCTTATGAGATATTAAAGAAAAGACAACCAAACTTGTCTTATTTGAGAACTTGGGGTTGTCT
Source organism: Vicia faba (assembly GCA_948472305.1). Lineage (NCBI taxonomy): Eukaryota > Viridiplantae > Streptophyta > Magnoliopsida > Fabales > Fabaceae > Vicia > Vicia faba. The sequence goes on from OX451738.1 coordinate 1,011,554,413, forward strand.
GACTTATGTCAGAATTCCGGATCCGAAACGAGTTAAACTCGCTAGTAGAGCATATGAATGTGTTTTCATTCGGTATGCAACAAACAGTAAAGCATATAGGTTTTATGACCTAAAGGCAAAAGTGATCATAGAATCAAATGATGTTGAATTCTATGAAGACAAATTTCCTTTCAAATTGAGAAATAGTGGGGACACACAATCGAGTCACATTCCTGTGATAAGAAGCACAAAAAGCAACGACAATGTAGAAACAAAACTTCGACGAAGTAAACGAGTAAGAGTTGCTAAAGACTATAGGCCTGATTATGCGGCTTATAATGTAGAAGAAGATCCAATGAATCTTCAAAAAGCCTTGTCATCTCTGGATGTTTATTTATGGCAAGAAGCTATCAATGATGAGATAGAATCTCTAGAATCTAACAAGACCTGACACTTAGTAGACTTGCCTCCTGGTTGCAAACCAATCGATTGTAAATGGGTTTTGAAAAAGAAACTAAAACCTGATGGAACTATTGATAAATACAAGGTTCGCCTTGTTGCCAAGGGTTTTAGACAAAGAGAAAATATAGATTTCTTCGACACCTTTTCTCCTGTCACTAGAATTACATCCATTAGGGTACTTATTTCAATAGTTGCTATTTATAACTTAATAGTACACCAAATGGATGTTTTAACTTTTTTAAACGGTGACTTGGAAGAAGAAATCTATATGAAACAACCGGAAGGGTTTGTGATCTATGGATAAGAAAACAAGGTCTGTAAGTTAGATAAGTCTTTGTATGGGCTAAAACAAGCTCCAAAGCAATGGCATGTAAAGTTTGATAACTTAATGATATCGAATGTGTACAAAGTGAATGAAAGTGACAAATACGTTTATTACAAATTTGAGAATTGTATTTGCACTATCATATGTCTATATGTAGACGATCTACTCATATTCGGATCAAACATTCAGGCCATTAATGATATGAAATCATTGTTGTGCAACAACTTTGATATGAAAGACCTCGGAGAAGTGAGTGTGATTCTTGGTATCAAGATCACAAAATCGGAGCAAGAAATTTCTTTGGATCAATCACAATATGTGAAAAAGATCCTAAAAAAATATAATTACTTTGACAGTAAACCTGTGAGCACACCAAATAATCCAAGTGTGAAGCTTTTTAAGAACACTGGTGAAAGTGTTAGACAAACAGAACATGCGGGCATCATTGGAAGTCTTAGGTATTCCATTGATTGTACTAAACTTGACATTGCATATGTCGTGGGATTGTTGTGCGGGTTTACTAGTAAACTGAGTAATGAATATTGGCAAGCTATTGAGCGAGTCATACGGTACCTTAAAAGGACCATGATCTCGGTTTACATTATCAGAGATTTCCTATTGTATCTGAAGGATACAATGATGCAGATTGGAATACCTTATCAGATGATTCCAAAGGAACTAGTGGCTATGTATTTAACATAGCTAGAGGAGTTGTATCTTGGAAATCAAAGAAACATACTATCTTGAGAATATAGCATTAGCGACTGCTAGTGAAGAAACAGGTTGGTTAAGATACTTGCTAACTGAGATTCCCTTATGGGAAAAACATATGTCAGTTGTGTTGATCCACTGTGATAGTACCGCGGCTATTGCAAAAATTGAGAACCGTTATTATAATGGTAAAAAACGTCAAATAAGAAGAAAGCACAACACTGTTAGAGATTGTATCTCTAAAGGAGTTGTAAGAGTGGATCATGTACGCACTGATGAAAATTTAGCAGATCCTTTGACGAAAGGATTGGCTAGAGAGAAAGTATAATACATCATATAAGATGGGACTAATGCCTAAAGGAAAATGAGTTGCTCATGATGGTAACCCGACCTAAATGACTGGAGATCCCAAGAAATAGGTTCAATGGGTAACAACAAGTTGTGAGTAATATGAGATGATCATGCAAGTAAAGCATGAATCCTGAAGTAATAAGATGATGGGATAATAGAAACTCTTAACGAGATCTATACTCTGTATGAGGGAGTACCTAGGCTACAGGAGTACTCTTGATAGACTCACCTATGTGATTGTGGAACTTAGGCCGGTTCCTATGGAATTTCGAGGCAGAATTCCTAGAGCCTTCATTAAACTGGGATACACGTGCAAGGCCATTAAAGCACGGGCTATTAGAATACACCTTAAGAAAAGGTTGTGTGCGGGTTTGATGTCTGAGATAGAGTTCAAGACATTTGTGTCACTCTTGTTGAATTGAAATCCTACTTGCTATGCAAAGGTTCAAGTCGTAGACACCTTTGTTTATGCACAATCTTAGAAACGTTTGACGTTACTTCTAAAATCAATTTTTTAAATTCAAGTGGGGGATTGTTGGAACATGTCCATGTTCTAATATATTGAATTTAAAAATTTCTCAAGTCCCACATTGTTAGAATATCTTTTTGGTTGAAAAAATCATTTAGTCCCACATTGCTCATGTGAGAAATATTAACTATATTACTTCACTATATAAGGAGTGCACATGTTTCATTCCAAATCACACCGAAAACTATTCTATTAGTTTTTCCTTCCTCACTCTCATAATTCTGCGTCTCTCGAATTGTCGAAGTGCCGTCTTATTCCCCTTTCTTCCTACTCGTTGAATTTTTCGAGTATTTTCTTGAATTCTCTTTAGAGAATTATGTTAATTTCTCCTCATTTGAGAATTTTCAAGTTTAATCTTTTGGATTCTCTTTGGCGAATTATTTGAATTTCTTTGTTGGAGAAATTATTATGAGTGGTCAAATGACCATTATTAATTTCTCTTTGGAGAATTATTTGAGTTTCTTTTTGTTTGAGAAATTATTATGACTGATCTTTGTACCAGATACTACGAGTGATGTTGATACCATATTTGAATGGTCTTGTACCATCAGAGGGTGTATTTTTAAACCGATTATCTATCATGCAAGTAGTAATCGTACAATATAGAACTGAGCTGTTTTATCCTGGAGGCGGCGCAGTAGTTCGACTGCTTTGCATAATTTTGAGCAGTGTCGCGAAACGTCTTAAAGAGAGCGACCTAGTTCGCGACTCAACCTGGTAATTTCTTCGGTGACAAATATTTTAAAATCTGAAAAGAACAACTGTTATTAATTTAGTGTGAAGGAACAGAATGATCAATGCAAACGATTTTAACAGTTTGTCGGAATCCGGGCTGCAAGCGCTCATGATAGTTAAGAGAGTTTACTTTGTAATTCGTTCCCATTTCAGTAATATTATTACCTTTCTTTTCTTTTTTCTCTCTCTCTGGTTTGGGTCTCTATATCTCAATAAGTATATTATTTGGTCCAATTGCTTTGCCATTATCCATCTCTCTGGTTTGGGTCTCTATATCTCAATAAGTATATTATTTGGTCCAATTGCTTTGCCATTATCCATCTTCTTCAAAGTTATCCATCCTCTTCAAAGTTATTTTTACCTTCTTCTCATATATATTATAAAAGGTATTACTTTGATCTTTCTCTATAATGTTTATCCTATTAAAGTTTGATAAAGCATGTATCCTTCATTAAAAGTTGTTTGTGAAAATAACTCTTCCACCTTTTCTTGATATCTTATTTCACCTCTAAGAAATTTGCTCGAACATATAGTTTTCTAAGTAGGCAGTTTATTTGCTGGAATACATGGTTCTCCATGAGTTTTTAAGGCAAGCTGAAATATATTTTATATCTGGTTTTACTTTTTTTTTTCTTTATAAAAAAAATCCTTCAACTATTTTCCCTGATGATGCTCATCTTTCTCATGCAAAAGAACATTTATAGGGGTTTAGGTTGTAGCTTTGACAATGGCAAGTCAATGTTGATATCTTTATGATTTACAACGATGTTAATGGCACTCAATGCCATGAAAATCATCATTCACCGCATGAATTACCTTGTTCTTAGGCTTTAATTCAAATATTCAGCTTAAATATTATTTGTTAGTGCAAATTTTGTCTTGTGCGCTGAATGCTATTGTATTTCAGGCTTCTTTCATGCCCGTTCTCGTGTTAGCAGCAAGATTATGTCCTGAGGGGATGGAAGCAACTCTTTTTGCAACTCTCATGTCTGTATCTAATGGAGGGAGTGTCCTTGGGGGATTGATAGGTGCAGGCCTGACTCAAGTATTTGGAATTACTAAGGACAAATTTGATAACTTGGCAGCTTTGATAATCCTCTGCAATCTTAGCTCATTATTGCCTCTGCCACTTCTTGGTCTTCTCCCCGGCGACAACCCTGATGATAATCTGACGGACAACGATTCTGAAATTGAAATGAAGAGTAATTGATCCTAGTTGTTTTTTTTCTGACCTTCCCAGGGGTTGGCTGTCTTAGCCATGTTTTTCTCTTAATGCTTGCAGATTAAAAAGGCATCACTTCCACGCGCACGCGCAGATAGAGTCTTGTTGTATATAGTATGATGCTAAAGTTGCCGCAAGGGCCTTGTTTTAAACCATCTTGATTATATGTTTTAGTAACACAAGATCAAAATTCACTTCAGAACATTTGGTTGTGGCGAAAGTGCAATGTTATGAACCTTGAGACAATGTTGTACAATATGCTTCAGATTGAGACAAGACAATGCCAGCCACCAACGACAAGGTATCTGTCCCTCGAGAACATTCACGGGCTTATTTTGTAAGTTTTGTAGAGTACTTTTTCGCTTTTGCTTAATCTTTTCGCCTTTTACTTCTTTGTAAGGACTAAAAGCTTTGTATTTAATAGCCAATAATCTTCTTTTGACAATGGAAGCTGATGTGTTTTAGGCTTCTCTGTCGTGTTTCTACAAGCTTTTGTTATTGTCATTTAACTAAAGTAGATAACAGGTTACATGTTTTACTTTAGTGTTTCTTTCTAGAAGCTTTTAGGGTGTATCCTAGTAGTGGTGGAGAGAAAGAGTATTTCAAGATTATAAAAAACCAAAGTTGCTAAAAGTCGAAAAGCAACAGAAAGATCGACGAAGGACGTCGTAACCGCAACAATGGCGGTCTAGTGGTTGCTCACAGTAACGGAGGAGCCACTATGGCAGGGCCAATGGTCCATGGTGCGACAGTGGTCGAACAGAGTCCGGCAGGTACTGGTGGCTGGGTTCGAGCGGGGGGCGATCCTTGGGCATCAGATTTGGTTTGTGAGGTTCGCAAAAATTGAGCCTGGCTGTTTCGATTCACCAATCCGTTCACCAATCCGTTCGATTATGATCCATGTGTTAGAATATTATAATAATAATTAATATCAAATATGATACTTGAGAGATACTCAAAATTAATCATATTATAGCTATTTATAATATTATAACATTGTGTTTTTTTTTGTCCGTTATGAATATGTTGAGTTTCAATGGATATGTTAAGTTATCATTCCTTTTAATGAACCTTGAGAATGTAGTATGAAAGACGATGGAAAAAGGTGACAATTCTAGAAGAAATTTAGAGAGTCAAAGGTAGAAATTTTAGAATTTAGAAAACCTTTGGAGGTAACTAATGGAATTATGAAATACTTCTAAATATTGAGTTTGTGTGATTCATATGTAAAATTTAAGAGATTGTTAAATATCTAGGTAGAAAATATGATTTGTTCTTAAGAATTTGAGTGATTATTTTTTTGTAATTCTTTTGTAATAATTTATGGTAATAATTTTTTGGAAGTATAATGAATTTGAGAATTACTCTCTTTTAAAGTAGATCGGTTTGATCGAATTAGATAAATAAGTTTATTTATATTATTGTCTTCATCTTGTTGATTTTCTTTATTAATTATGTGCTTTTGTAACTGTTAGATTTTTTACTATTTTATTTTATTGTTTCAGTTTTTAGCAATCTAGTCAATTAGTGGTTGCTATAATTTAGGAGCAAACTAGTAGTAGTTGCTATACTTTAGGAACAAATTAGTTTAATTATTCAATTCCCTAAAATCCTGGTTACGTGGGATAACTTTTAGTTTTTCTTTTCCATTATTTATTGTAACATTTCTATCGATCAAATCAATACAATTCCTTTCCTTTAATATACTGTTTCTCTACTTCTCTGCCACTATATTTGTTATTTTCTGCCATTAAACTAACAAATTGGTATCTAGAGCCTTCTTCTTAGAGGGACCTGTGAGTGAACCCAGTAAAAATCCACCATAATAAACCTTGCTTAAATTCATCAAATAGATGGATTCTGAAACTTCTTACACAAAACTAGCATCGCCTGTGTTTGATGGTGATAATTATCACATATGGGCAGCAAGAATGAAGGCTCACCTAGAAGCAAATGACCTTTGGGAAGCCGTTGAGGAAGACTATGAAGTTCTTCCTTTGCCGAACAATCCAACCATGGCTCAGATAAGAAATCACAAGGAGAAGAAAGCAAGAAAGTCAAAAGCAAGAGCTACTCTGTTTGCTGCTGTCTCACAAGACATTTTCACCAGAATCATGACGATTAAATCGACATTTGAGATCTGGAATTTCCTCAAGGAAGAATATGAAGGAGATGAAAGAATCAAGGGAATGCAAGCAATGAATCTGGTTAGAGAATTTGAGATGCAGAAAATGAAGGAGTCTGAAACAATTAAGGAGTATGCAAACAGACTTCTTAACATTGCTAACAAGGTGAGGTTGTTAGGTTCTGATTTTTCTGATTCACGAATAGTTCAGAAAATACTAGTGACTGCTCCTGAAAAATTTGAAGCTTCTATTACTTCATTGGAAAATACTAAGGATCTTTCAAAGATCACATTGGCAGAACTTGTAAGTGCTATGCAGTCCCAAGAGCAGCGAAGGTTGATGAGACAAGATGGTGCAGTCGAAGGTGCTTTACGAGCCAGGCACCATTATGGAGAAACCAGTAGAAATAAGCATGTCAAGAAGAACCAACCATCAAGCAGCGAAAATAGTGCAAATAACCAAAACAATGGTAGGGGTAAAAAGAAAAACTACCCACCTTGTCAGCATTGCGGAAAGTTGGGTCACCCACCATACAAATGTTGGAAACGACCAGATGCGAAGTGTAGTAAATGCAATCAGCTTGGACATGAAGCTGTAATTTGTAGGAGCAAATTTCAGCAGCAACCTGAAGCTAATGCCCAAGTTGTTGAGCAAGATGAAGAAGATTATATTTTTGCTGCAACATGCTATTCGACGAGGAGTAATTCTGAATGCTGGTTGATTGATAGTGGTTGTACGAATCACATGACATATGACAAGACTCTATTCAAGGACTTGAAGCCCACTAATGTTTCAAAGGTCAGAATAGGGAATGGTGGCTATATTACTGCAAAAGGAAAAGGAACCATTGCAATTTCAACGTGTTCAGGTACCAAAATTATATCTGATGTTCTTTATGTACCTGGCATCGACCAAAACTTGTTAAGTGTAGGTCAGTTGATTAAAAAGGGATTTAAAGTATTCTTTGAAAATCAACATTGTCTTATCTACGACACTGCTGGTCGGGAAGTTCTACGGGTTAAAATGAGAGGTAAAAGCTTCTCGTTTGATCCAACAAAGGAGGAGCAGGCGGTCTATTTTACTCAAGTCAGTCCCACAGAACTCTGGCACAAGAGACTTGGGCATTGTCATCTTGAAAGAATGCTGAACTTGCAAAGAAAAGGCATGTCAAGAGGTCTGCCAATACTTTCTGATAATTTACCAAATTATAATGCTTGTCAATTTGGTAAACAAATAAGAAAATCATTCCCCAAATCAGCTTGGAGAGCTTCTTAAAAGATGCAGCTTGTTCACATTGATGTGGCAGGACCCCAAAGAACACCATCACTACAAGGTAGTATATACTTCATTCTTTTCATAGATGATTTTACAAGAATGTGCTGGATATTCTTTTTGAAATTTAAGCATGAAGTGGCTGGAGTATTTACGAAGTTCAAGAAAATGGTGGAAACTCAAAGTGGCTGCAAGATTCAATGTTTAAGATTTGACAATGAGACAGAGTATACATTAACAAAATGTAATCACTTTTGTGAAGAAGCTGGTATTGAGCATCAACTCACAGCCCCTTACACTCTAGAGCAGAATGGGGTTAGTGAAAGGAGAAATAGATCGGTGATGGAGATGGCTAGATGCATGCTGCATGAGAAGGAGTTGCCAAAAACATTTTGGGCAGAGGTGGCTAACACAACGGTCTTTCTCCAAAATCGGCTCCCAACCAAAGTTTTGATGGATAAAACTCCATTTGAGGTTTGGTATGGGTATAAGCCGTCACTAACCTTTCTTAAAGTGTTTGGTTGTGTTTGTTTTGCACATGTTCCATAGGTTAAGCGTGACAAACTTGACAAGAAGGCAACTCCGAGCATCTTTGTGGGTTACAATTCAGTTTCAAAGGCCTACAAAGTGTATCATCCTCAAACCGGAAAGATGACTGTTAATAGAGATGTGCACTTTAATGAAGAACAACAATGGAATTGGAAGAACTCACAAAGAACAACTAAACTATTTGGCAACATTGATGATAAGCATCCGGGACAGCAAACAACAGAGTTATTGTAGGATGAATTAGAAGACGACCCTCCAGTCAGAGGCAAAAGGCTGTTATCTGACATCTATCAAAGATGTAATGTAGCAGTTTGTGAACCTACTAGCTGCGAGGAAGCACAAAAGGACCAGAAATGGAAAATTGCAATGGAGGAGGAGATATCCATGATACAGAAAAACAAAACATGGGAGCTGGTTGACATGCCTTAAAATAGAAAAGTCATTGGAGTTAAATGGGTTTTCAGAATAAAGCTTAATGCAGATTGCTCAATCAACAAGCACAAGGCCAAACTCGTAGTTAAAGGGTATGCACAAATTTTTGGTGTTGATTATTCTGACACTTTTGCTCCTGTGTCCAGATTAGATACAATTAGATTGGTGTTAGCAGTTGCTGCGCAAAATGGCTGGAAAATATTTCAGTTAGATGTTAAATCAGCTTTTTTTAAATGGAGAGCTACATGAAGAAATATATGTAGACCAGTCAGAAGGATTCGTGAAGCAAGGTAAAGAAGATAAAGTCTATCTTCTAAAAAAGGCTCTCTATGGCCTCAAACAAGCGCCAAGGGCTTGGTACAGCAAAATTAATGATCACTTATTGAGCATAGACTTTGCAAAAAGCGTATCTGAGTCCACACTTTATGTGAAACATAAGGGAAATAATTTTCTCATAGTTTCCCTCTATGTGGATGATCTTTTAGTGACAGGAGATGATGCAAGGCTAGTTGACGAGTTCAAGCAAGAAATGATGCAAGCTTTTGAAAGGACAGATCTTGGTCTCATGACCTATTTTCTTGGAATTGAGATCAAACAAAGTGAGAATGAAGTGTTAATTTGTCAAAGAAAATATGCAAAGGAAATTTTGAAAAAAATTTCAAATGGAGGAATGTAAATCTGTTAGCACACCAATGAATCAAAAGGAGAAGTTTAGCAAGGATGATGGTGCTGAAAAAATTGATGAAGGATATTACAGAAGCTTGATTGGATGTCTAATGTATCTCACTGCAACAAGGCCGAGCATTCTATTTGCGGTAAGTCTCTTGTCTCGTTTTATGCACTGTCCAAGTGAAATTCATTTGCAAGCAGCAAAAAGAATATTGAGATATGTTAAAGGCACTATTGATTATGGAGTCAAATTTGATAAGTGTCAAGAATTCAAGTTGTATGGATTCTCTGATAGTGATTGGGCTAGATCCATTGATGATATGAAGAGCACTTCAGGATACTGTTTCAGCCTAGGCTTAGGAGTATTCTCATGGTGCACAAAGAAGCAAGAGATTGTAGCACAGTCCACCGCTGAGACTGAATTTATAGCAGCAACAGCCGCTGTAAATCAAGCTTTATGGTTGAAGAAGATTTTATGTGATTTATCTTTGCAGCAGAAGAACAAAACAGAAATTTTTGTTGACAACCAGACTGCAATTGCTATTGCAAACAATCCAGTATGTCACGGGAAGACTAAACAAGCTCTATTTTTTGAGAGAGATGCAACAAAGTGGAGAAGTAAACCTAGTTTACTGCAAGTCTGAAGATTAATTGGCTGACATGTTTACAAAGCCATTACCTATCAGCAAATTTGAATATCTAAGGCAACTGATTGGAGTTTGCAGTTCCTAAAGCAAGGAGGAGTATTAATCATGTGCTTTTGTAACTGCTAGATTTTTTACTATTTTATTTTATTGTTTCAGTTTTTAGCAACCTAGTCAATTAGTGGTTGCTATAATTTAGGAGCAAGCTAGTAGTAGTTGCTATACTACGTGGGATAACTTTCCGTTTTTCCTTTCCATTATTTATTGTAACATTTCTATCGATCAAATCAATACAATTTTTTTTCCTTTAATATACTGTTTCTCTACTTTTCTGCCACTATATTTATTATTTTCTGCCATTAAACTAACATTCTTTCACTTTTAATATGTTAATGTGTTGTTTGGGACTATTTATTTGAATTGTAATTGTTTTTTGACCCATATATCTTTATTTTTTGACATATTTAATACTATAGTTAAATTCAACGAGAATTTTATGTGTTTGAACCTATCAACAAAATCATTAAAACTGTTAGAATTTTCATAACAAAAATGTTTCAAAGGCTCAAAACAATTGTGAATGATCCTTTCATAAAGAAATTCGGGTAATTTGGGTGTATCCGAATAAATCATCAATAAGAATGACACATTATATGTATCTCTCAAAAGAGGCGACACTCAATTAGAGCCTAAAATAACATGTTTATCAAGTTAACATAACACACAATCCAATGACTTTAAATATAAAAGATGAGGAACAAACACTTTAAACTTATCTAAACTTGGATGGTCCAATCGAAGATGAATGGTATCTAGTGATGCAGAAACACTACAAATTGTGGCTAAGTGATGAAGTAATATAAACCATGCAATTCAGATCCTATTGAAATAGTCTTTCTCATACTTCAGTCTTGTATAAAGACAAAAGCGAAAGAAAATGTCATTGAACAATTGAGTGACTAAAAAGTTTACTGATAGAAATTAAATTAGTAGGACTACCGTTACAAATAACTCATAATCAATGAGTTTTAATCAACATAAGCACGGTTAGAAACCTAATAAATGATAAGAAAGGTAGATTAACCTCATCTAGCTTATGATTTGGAGGCTTGATATGTATTGTGTTGGGAAAGGTGGATGTTAATGTGAGTGCACATGGTGGGTCATGCTATGCTTTGTCATCACTCATAGTGTCTTAGTCATTCACTAAAGAGAAGAAAGTTGACAAGTGGGTCACAGTGTCACACATTAGACATATATTTGGAGCCACTATGTTATGGTACAAGCGACGCACACAATCTCACACATAATGTAACTAACTAGTTGAGCCTTTCTTTGTCTACCACATTATTTGAGGACCGGGTTCCCCGGCAAAGGACCTCATAGATGCTTGCTTAAGATCATATACCCTTATATTGTTGAAATAGACACTTGTGTTATTTAGAGCCTACTTTCATCATTCCAACACAAATTTGAAAGTATACATTGAACAAAATCATGGTTATATACCTGGTATCTACATGATTTGTTTAGATAAATCACTATTGTATACATAGTATCTACATGACCGATTTAGATTAATCAGTGTTATACACCATATATCTACTTGGTCTGTTTAGATAATTATTCTCTCTATTCATATTTATAAGCAGTTTTGAATTTTTAAATTTATTAAATAAATATTATATTTAAATAATATAAATGAATATTATATTTAAATAATATAAATACTAGATACAGTATTTAATCAATAAATATAAAAAGTTGAAATTTGTTTATATAAATACTAGATACAGTATTTAATCAATAAATATAAAAAGTTGAAATTTGTTTATATATAAGAATGGAGGAAGTAAGAGTTATATACCTAATATCTACATGATCGGTTTAAATGAATCAATCTTATATATAATATCTACATGACCAGTTTAGATAAATCAATATTATAACCCTTACATCTACGTAGTCGATTTAGTTAAATCACAATTATATATCTAATATATACATTATCGATTTAGATGCATCTGAATTATATCTAATATTCATACGATTGATTTAAATAAATATAAATTTAGTAGGTATGGTTGATTATTATCTATATAGTCCGTTCATATTGGTTTATTTGAATTTTTTTTCAGTTACATAAATTGTGATACACTTATGACAATTTATAAAAACAACTTATAAGAGTTCTTTTAACATATTTTCTGAATTTCTTTAAAATAATTTATAAATATAATTTATAATTTATAAGAAAATAATTTTACTTTAATATATTAATTGAATAAACATCCCTATCTGCCAGCTGAAGAAACCTTAGAGGCCATGTAAACCCAGCTGGGGTTTGACCAGTTTTGACGTGGCATTATTTGCTTACAATTCAAATCACTCTGTACCATGAAATAATAATAATAATAATAATAATAATAATAATAATAATAATAATAATAATAATAATAATAATAATAATAATAATAATAATAATAATAATAATAATAATAATAATAATAATAATAATAATAATAATAATAATAATAATAATAATAATAATAATAATAATAATAATAATAATAATAATAATAATAATAATAATAATAATAATAATAATAATAATAATAATAATAATAATAATAATAATAATAATAATAATAATAATAATAATAATAATAATAATAATAATAATAATAATAATAATAATAATAATAATAATAATAATAATAATAATAATAATAATAATAATAATAATAATAATAATAATAATAATAATAATAATAATAATAATAATAATAATAATAATAATAATAATAATAATAATAATAATAATAATAATAATAATAATAATAATAATAATAATAATAATAATAATAATAATAATAATAATAATAATAATAATAATAATAATAATAATAATAATAATAATAATAATAATAATAATAATAATAATAATAATAATAATAATAATAATAATAATAATAATAAAATTTAACTAAATTGAATAGACGCAAATTATAACAAATATTAAAGAATAATAAAAAATAATATGAAGGATGTATCTTGTAAGATTTTAGAGATTATCAATGTATTTTTTAGGATTTTAGAGATTGTCATCGGAGAGTATGAGATGATTATTACCCTCATTGTCATTTAGGATTTCAAAATATATTAATTATTTAGTGGAGCAATGCTTAAATAGCTAAACGACTGAAGACAGAGATCTTTCATTTGACTTAACTAAATGGTCCAATCCATCACGGTCCATTCAAAGACAATAGTCCAATTAAATAATCCATCAATAAGTGCTTAATAACAATAGACCATAATTTATATTAATAATAATTTATAATAATTAATTATTGTTAATCTATAATGAATTAATTATTTAATTAATCCAACATTCTCCCACTTAGATGATGATAATAAAATTATTAAAACTATATAAATTTTAAGCCTAAAATTTTAATTATCGTCAAAACACTTGTTCACAAAATAGAAGTAAACTTCAAAATTGCAGAATCTGATAGGGAAAACAGATCATACAAGGCAAAGAAATACATTTTATATATGCGAAAAATATATTATTAAACAATGACTCAAACATATAAAATAAATGCTATTGATAAACTCCCACTAACCCAGTGGCGGAGGAATTTCAGGTAGTCTGAACAAAAATTTTACACTTTGTTTTTACTAAATTTGCACCATATTTTTATTAATTTTGCCTTTGTTTTTACTAATTTTGCATCATATTTTTACTAATTTTACTCCTAGTTTTGTCTAAAAATAGAGGTTGAGCCCGGGCGCCTGTCCGGGCTCGCTAGACTGTAAAATCGCTCTTGCAGTAACCTAGAATATAATAAGACTTACTCATGTGTATAATAAGTCTGTGATTAATGATTTACTAATGAGTTTTCAATTAAAGTCTTAGAATACCCACATAGATCTAAAAGTAGTAATTACATATAGACATTATCCTATTACGAGAGTAATTATATTTAATCATAAGTACATTCATAACACAATATCATACTCGATAGGAGTATGATATTTACTTGTACTTTCATATTATGACATGGCAAAAAATGGATTATTGAAGATAAAATAACACAATATTATTGTATGCCAAAGACTTATTGTGTCTTTTCAATATTGATCTAAACATTAAATAATGCTTCATGAGATTAAGAGAATAATATTTATCTCAATATAATAGAATAAGACTTCTTAGAGTATATTATATATTTTGAAGTCTTTTTAGAATATGTCATATTTAGTGACGCACAAGAATATATAACAATATAATAATCAAAATTATATGATTTTGTACACATTTACTCCTACTGATCCAATATGATAAAGATTTATAAGATCCACTTATATTAAATACTCAGATTATACAATGAGATAATAATTTTAATTTTAGTGCAAAATTATACAGAGAAGTGGTTGTATAATTTATCAATATTTCAAAATACTTAACCACTTATTTTGCACATGAATATAACATATCTATTAACACAAGTGATTACATAATAACAATATGAAACTCAATATTTATCAATGGTAATTTTAATCTAAATTTGAGTTTCACTTTAACCACATATTCTTCATTTAGAATCAAGGAGATTGTTAATTTTCACTTACATTTATAATGTAAAATCTCTTTATAACAAATAATATTTGTTCTGGACTGGGCCTGCCCGTGGCCCAATCACCAGCGAAACCCAATCCAAGCTTTACAACATACTATGCTGAGCATTAGACTCCCCGACACACCCCGATCATGGGTGTCTGGTCGAATACAATTTGTGCCCGCCGGTGACCGCGAAGAGCGTCTCCGACGAGGGACGTCCCAGATGAGGAACATCCCAATCTAAGCCCTGCTTGAGCGCCCTCCTCGTAGGGCAGACTCTCAACCTCTCCGAATATCTCGGAGTCCTCAGGATCCCGGGAAGATTGCGTCTTCACCCTCCCTATTCTGCGGAGAGCATCATCCAGGTAGGGGACCACGTGCAGATCCCCACTATACACGTAGAACCTGGCAGTGTCTTTGTTGGGCCTGTTTAGTCAGCCCAATAAAGGGACCTTGGCCCAGCGCTGGGAGCTATAAATACTCTCTATTTCAAGAGGGTCAGGTATTCATTTCATACACACCAATACACTTGCTTGCCTGCTCATTCCGTCTCTCACTTTGTCATCAGAGTGTCTTGCAGGTACCCCTCCATCTCCTTCAAATTCAATTCGAAGCCAGTTGTGATGGTCCAAGTGATGGTCCAATTCTGATCAGGTACGATCAGTGGCGCTGTCTGTGGGAAACTAAGCTTCCCCGTCTTATTCACTTAAAAAGACCAAAGCTAAAACCATCCTTGACTTTCATGGCTAACCAGACTCAGGACAACCAGAACGTCTGCGTCGTTGAAGCTAACAACAACATCGTCGACAAAAATGGCGGCCCCGACAACGCTGGCATCACCGGCCACAACATACTCCCCGGGGGCATCGTCCCCGAGCCCTCTAACTACAGGGACATAGCCACGTCTTCATCTTCATCAGTCCCTCCTCGGCTTGAAGAGGATCCAACCGTCCAATTCCATGAGGTCCCTGTCCCCGTTGGGGCAGACGCCACAACCAGGGCACTGTTCGCGGCAATTAACCAGACGAACTATCTCATCTTTTCCCAGGGGGAAAGATTGAGAGCACTTAAAGACGACCGAAGGCCCCCTAGAAGACACAGGAGGCCTCAATCCCCTCCTCCCCGAAGAACGGAGGAACGCACCCGATCTCCCCCACGGAGACAAGACCGAGACTTCTCTCGAAGCCCGTCGCTCCGACCAGTCGGGCGGCGACCCCGCTTGGAGAGGGAACCAATCATCGAAGCAGAAAGGCTCGACCACGGTCCCTCACGGCAAGAACGAAGACCTCCTAGGGACAGACGTGGAGGAATCTATCAACGGTCACATCGCTCGAGGAACGTCCCCCACGACCAGGGCCATCGTGACCGACAATACATCAGATCCCCGTCCCGCTCCCCAGAACGGAGTGACGAGGACGACCCCCGCGGTCCTTTGTCATAAGCTATCATGGAGGCGCCAATTCCTCCGGGCATGGAGAAGCCTCCCCACTTAAAAGAATATGACGGCGTCGCCGACCCGGTTGACCACATAGACGGGTTCGAGGCCATGCTGCACTACCACAACGTTGGGGGACTAATCAAATGCCGGTTGTTCCCCACGACTTCGAGGAAAGCAACCATGGATTGGTACAAGGGTCTCGCCCCGGGGTCAATTACCTCGTGGCGAAACTTGAAGAACCAATTCATCAGCTCGTCCACTGCATCGCGGCGACATCCGAAGACCGAAGCGGCACTCGAGGCCATCGTCTAGAAGCACGATGAGACCTTGAGGGAATTCATCAAATGCTTCAACCGGGAAGCCATACAGGTCCCTTGCACGGATCATATGAAAAGATACCTATTGGAGAAGGGGCTCCTCCCCGGTACCGAATTCAGGAAAGCCGTGGGCATCGAACCACTCCGAACGTTCAACGCCCTCCTCGAAAAAGCCAGAGCCTACATGAACTACGAGGAGAGAGAAGCGGCCAATAGATCCCGAGACCCCAGGAATCGCAGATCCAGCAACAATCCACGACAAGATACCGCCCCTCTTCGATGAACCGGGAAAAAAAGAAAGGAAGATAAACCCCGGGACGCCCGGGAGCAGAGGGGGCCCTCAGGACGGTTCACAGAATACACTCCGCCCACGGCTTCTCGCGAGCGCATCTTAGCGGAGTGTGCCAGTATAGACTTTAAAGATGGCAGCGTCAAGCGTCCCCGACCGGCACCTGCCAAACATGGGGTGGACCGGAGCAAATACTGTCAGTATCACCGGAGCCATGGGCATCTGACCGAAGACTGCGTCCACCTCAAGGACGCCATCGAGACCCTCATAAAAGGGGGGAGACTCGCGCAGTACCGGCGGAACGAAGCTCCTCGTCAAGACGCCCGCGAGACGAGGGAAGCAGAAGAGGATGCCCGACCATCTGACGAGTCGATTCCCATCCAAACCGCGTTCTCCGTCACAAGACCCGAGGAATTCTACGTCCCCGATCACATCCAAGAACCGTTGTCGATGCACAGAAGGTGGGAACACTTCCCCTCCGCCATGGTCGATGAAGGAAGCTCCGTCGACGTGATGTACAGCCAACTGTTCCGAACCCTGCAACTCGATGACTCTCACCTCTCACCTTACGTGGGGTCGGACCTACAAGGCTTTAACGGCTCAACTTCCAAGCCTTGGGGATACGTCGAACTCATGGTCACATTCGGAGAGGATACAGAAACAAGACAAGTCAAGGTGCGCTTCCTCGTCATTGATTGCCCTTCCCTCTACAACTGCATTCTGGGAAGGCCGACACTGGCGGAGCTGATCGTAGTACCCTCCACCGTTCATCTAAAAATGAAGTTTTACACAAAAAGGGCACGAGTCGCCACCATCCAAGGGGACCTAGCAGCTTCCTGAAGGTATTTTAACGCAGCTTCCAAGGGACGCGATACGGTTGACACCAACACAAGGCCCGCCAAAAGAGCTGCAATAACACGACCAAAACCTCGGAGGTCATAGCCCGTCAAAGCGGAAGAGAAGAGAACCCCTCCGGAGGTCGACTCAATATCTCTGGACACCCGTTTCGACCAGGATGAGCTTCCCAGCGGCGAGCAAGTACCCCTTCGACCAATTCCAGACGGGGACTTTGAACTCGTCCCCCTCGGCAAAGACCCAAGCAGGGGAGTGAAGATTGGTACCGGACTCCCCGACTTGGCAAGGAAGCAAATCAAAGCCTGCTTGCGCAAGAACACAGACTTGTTCGCATGGAGCGCTGCGGAGATGCCCGGACTCGACCCTGAGGTCGCTTGTCACCAACTCGCCATTGATCCAACCGCTAGGGCAGTAGTGCAACGTAGACGTAGGAAGTCTCCAGAAAAAACGGAGGCTGCTGAAAAAGCTATAAAAGACCTCCTAGAGGCAAATTTTATTTCTGAAGCCCGATATTCAACCTGGCTGTAAAATGTTGTACTTGTCAAGAAAAATAATGGAAAATGGCGAATATGCGTTGATTATACCGATCTTAACCGGGCATGCCCGAAAGATGCTTTTCCTTTACCTAATATTGATATGCTGGTCGACAACTCGACCGATTATAAAATACTATCATTTATGGATTCCTATTCGGGCCATAACCAAATCCCAATGGAAATAAGCGACAAGCATTGCACCGCTTTCATGACTAGCTCAGGCAACTATTACTACAACGTAATGCCCTTTGGTTTGAAAAATGCAAGAGCAACGTATCAACGGATGATGAACAAAGTCTTTCACAACCAAATAGGGGATATGCTCGAGGTATACATGGACGACATGATCGTCAAGTCCCGAGCAGACACCGACCATGCCGCTCATCTCAGGGAAGTCTTTGCTCAAGCGAGGCAATGCAAAATGAGATTTAACCCCGAGAAGTGCACGTTCGGGGTCAAGGCGGGCAAATTCCTCGGCTTCTACTTGACTGAACGAGGAATCAAAGCCAACCCCGACAAATGCCAGGCTTTCTCCGACCTCCTCACACCTACATCGAAGAAATCCATACAAGTCTTGAATGGCATGCTCACCTCGTTATCCCGCTTTGTTGCGAAATCCGCTCAACACGCACTCCTTTTCTTCAAGCTTCTTCGCAAGGAAGCAACCTTCGAATGGACCGAAGAATGCGAGCAGGCGCTGCTCCATCTTAAACAAAGTCTATCTCAACCGCTCGTGTTATCACGACCAGTCGACGGGGAACCTTTGTTCATATACCTGGCCGTCTCGGTCGAAGCCGTCAGCGTAACCCTCATTCGCGAAACGCCCGACAGGAAAAAACCCATCTATTTCATGAGCAAAGCGCTTCAAGGGCCCAAGGTTAGATACCAACAGATAGAAAAGGTAGCTCTGGCCCTTGTCAATGCAGCGAGAAGGCTCAGACACTATTTCCTCGTGCACACGATCGTAGTACGAACATATCATCCCGTGAAACAGCTCCTGGGTCACCCAGACATGGCGGGTCGAATGCTGAAATGGTCCTTGGAACTCTCTGAGTTCGACATCCAGTACGAAAGCAGGAAATCCATAAAGGCACAAGCTTTGACCGATTTTGTCATAGAGATGACCGCTCACAACCCCCCGCAGCAAAAGAGCATAAATGGACCATCTTCATCGACGGAGCATCCAGCTCATCCGGTAGTGGCGCCGGGATCCTCCTAGAGAATGAGGAAGGTGTGGTGGTCGAGCACTCGCTCACCCTTTCTTTTCCGACCTCGAACAACCAAGCGGAATACGAAGCTCTGCTCGCGAGACTTAGACTAGCTGAGGACCTAGGCGCCCGTGAGGTACAAATCTTCACCGACTCTTAACTCGTCGTGTCCCAAGTCCAAGGAGGATACCAGGCTAAAAACATCAGCCTCATCGAATACCTGAACTTAGTCAAAGAGCACATGAAAAAGTTCGACCGAGCATAAATTTCGCACGTACCGCTCAAGCAAAATACAAGGGCCGATATACTTTCGAAGCTCGCAAGCACGAGGAAGAAAGGAGGAAACAAATCTGTCATACAAGAATCCCTATCTCGCCCGAGCATCGAAAAAACCTTGATTCCACCCGAGGTAAATGCCATCAGAGACAGATCGTGCTGGATGACCCTGATATTCAATTTCCTAACAAGGGGGGAACTCCCCTCGGGCCGAACAGAAGCAGCTGCGACCAATTGGCGAGCATGCTCCTACGTGGTGATCAAGCACAAACTATATCGTAGGGGATTTTCCATCCCACTCTTGAAGTGCGTCAACGAATCCATAGTCCCCGAGATATTGCGGGAAATACCGAGGGTATTAACGCCCAACACATGGGCGCCAAATACCTAGCAAGGAAGGCTCTACGAGCGAGGTACTATTGGCCGACAATGCAACAAGACGCCAAGGACCACGTCAAGAGATGCGACAAATGCCAAAGGCACGTTGACATGCATCTCGCCCCTCCATACGAGCTGAACATATTATCATCCCCGTGGCCATTTTCCTAGTGGGGGATGGACATCCTCGGACCGTTCGTGCAAGGAACGTACCAAAACAAATTCCTTATTGTGGCCGTGGATTACTTTACAAAGCGGATAGAGGCCGAAGCCCTTGCGAAAATCACCTCCCATAACATCCTCCGCTTTTACAAACGAAATGTCCTCGCCCGGTTTGGATTCCCGCATGCGCTAATCACTGATAACGACACCCAATTCATCGACCAAGGCTTCCGAAGCTTCGCCGCCAAACTTGGCACCAAACAACATTTTACCTCAGTCGAGCATCCCCAAACCAACGGGAAAGCCGAGGCCGCCAACAGGGTCATCCTACGAGGACTCAAGCGCAGATTGGGCGAAGCAAAAAGGGGGTTGGTCGAGGAGCTGCATAGCGTCCTGTGGGATTACCGCACCATCCCCCATTTGACGACAGGTGAAACTTCATTCTGACTAACCTATGGTATCGAGGTAGTCATCCCCGTAGAGATCATAGGACCATCTAGGAAAATGGAGATGCCCCTTGACAAGGAAATGAACGACGGGGCCCTGAGGGATGAGCTCGACCTTGTCGAGGAAATCTGATCGGGAGCAACCCTGCGCGAGGCCACTTTGAAACAACGAGTAGGACAACGCCACGATGACAAGGTCCTCAAACGCGAATTCCAGGTCGGCAGCCTAGTCTTGCAAAGGAACCAGAAAGATTCCCGCGAAGGAAAATTGGCCGCAAACTGGGAGGGGCCTTATCGCGTCCAGGGCGCTACGGGCAGTGGAGCATATTATCTCGAGCAACTAAACAGAGAACCATTACCGTGACCCTGGAACGCTGCAAAGCTGAAACAATACTATAGTTAAAGCCCTCATCAACTGAGGACCCTGGAATGATTTGTATGCTTGCAAACATTTTACTTCCCTCTTTGTGAACCAAGAAGAGTCATCTTCTTGCGATTTGCAGAGAGGACGAACAAACTGATTCCGGCCAAAACCTTTAATGATGAGTTTTTGATTAACTGTCTGAAAAATACTTTTCCAAATTAATTGTGTTGACTTCTCCTTTTCTGGCTTTGCAGGTAAACACCAATTGGGGCAAGGGAAGCAGTAGTAGCAGATGAAGATTTCAAGAAACTTAGGATATAGTTTTATTTTATTTTAATCATTTGTAATAAATATTATTATAAATACTGTAAATAAAATTACTGTATTTAAATTACACTTGTACCAATAATTAAAAATAAATAAAAGTCCTTTTGTCAGATAATTCTCTATTTCACTGTCTATTTAATTATTTAAGTTTCTTGAATTAAAATAGCTGGAAGTACATCCCAATTATTCTAACTTAGATAAGATAAATAATTAATAACGTTGTAGTCTAACAAACCCTGCTTTAACCAGCAATAAGCCCGGCATGTCAGTTAATCAATTGCACAGCTAAACACACAAACATCCATACGCCTTTCACTTCACTCGATTAAACTAAAACTGCAAATTTTCAATCAGAAGCCTCAGCTGCTATCCCATAGGTTCAGGTTTTGAGAAACAAACTGAAATCTTGAACAGGCGTCAAAGCAGTGTGACAGCCAATTAAGACAATGTGGATTCAAATTCTTCTGAAAATGCGCGTGCAAACCCTAATGTTGGATTTACTGTCAAAGAAACGCCCGCCTGATCAAACCCTGAGCCAAACTCAACCAAATCACTAAAAACCCTAATAATCTGCTTGGACTGATTCAAGAGTCAATGGAAACCTTAATTTTGTCTGACTGATGAGAAAAGTCTGTTTGACCGATTCTTAAGCCAATCTGAAAAATTGATTTCTTGTGAAAAAGAGAGAGAGCAAATTTTGGGGTACAACAGTTGCCCCTGTTCAATCTTCTTGAACCTGAAGAGTTAGATTGGCAAGTTTGCCGTTCGCGACTCGAAGGTAAAAGGAGATTGGACACTAGAGTGCCAAAAAAATTTGCACTCGTCAAAGCGTAATTTGAGGGAATGGACTTAAAGATGCCATCTGGAGATGTGAAAGAATCTTGTCGGGGGATGGGCTTAGAGATGCCATCTGGAAATTGTTGGTAGGAGGATGGGCTTAGAGATGCCATCTGAAGGTGATTGTATCTTGTTGGAGATGGGCTTGTAGATGCCATCCAAGAATGTTTGTTGAACTGTATGTCGTTGGTGAGTGGGTGAGTATCAGAAAGGTATCCATGTCTGGAACATCTCTGAACTGGGGGTCTGAATAAGCAATAAATTGACATCCATGTTTGGAATCATTCATAAACTGTTTTCAGAAGTTGAATCTGAACAAGCGATAGATTAACATCCGTATTTGGATAATCCGTAAACTGTTTTCAGAAGTCTTGGAGTTGAAATAAGCATGAGTTGGTCGAGTAGATATTTGTCCTGTCTGGCTTCAGGTATTAATCTCTGACCAGAGAAAGAAAGATAGTTTTCCTGGCTTGTTACAGGTATTGATCTTCAATCTCTACAGGTATTGTGATGTTGGGAATGGGCTTACAGATGCCATTTGGAGATATGATGGATAGTTGTTGGAGATGGGCTTAAAGATGCCATCCAAGAATTCTTGTTGAATTGTAATTTGGTAAGTTGAAAGAAGGAACCTGTGTAGGGTTTTCTGATGATGAGTCCGTGTAAAACTGCATCTGGATTTGAGAAGGAACCGGTGTAGGGTTGCCTAATGATGAGTCAGTGTAAAACTGCATCTGAATTTGAGAAGGAACCAGTGTAGGGTTGCCTAATGATGAGTTCGTGTAAAACTGCATCTGAATTTGAGAAGGAACCGGTGTAGGGTTTCCTGATGATGAGTACGTGTAAAATTGCATCTGAATTTGAGAAGGAACCGGTGCAGGGTTGCTTCATGATGAGTCCGTGTAAAACTGCATCTTGGATTTTGAGAAGGAACCAGTGTAGGGTTGCCTGATGATGAGTCCGTGTAAGATTACATCTTGGATTTGAGAAGGAACCGGTGTAGGGTTGCTTCATGATGAGTCAGTGTAAAACTTCATCTTGGATTTTGAGAAGGAACCGGTGTAGGGTTGTTTCATGATGAGTCAATGTAAAACTGCATCTTGGATTTTGAGAAGGAACCAGTGTAGGGTTGCTTCATGATGAGTCCGTGTAAAACTACATCTTGGATTTTGAGAAGGAACCGATGTAGGGTTGCTTCATGATGAGTCAGTGTAAAACTAAACCTTGGATTTTGAGAAGGAACTGGTGTAGGGTTGCTTCATGATGAGTCCGTGTAAAACCGCATCTTGGATTTTGAGAAGGAACCGGTGTAGGGTTGCTTCATGATGAGTCCGTGTAAAACTACATCTTGGATTTTGAGAAGGAACCGGTGTAGGGTTGCTTCATGATGAGTCCGTGTAACACTTCATCTTGGATTTTGAGAAGGAACCGGTGTAGGGTTGCTTCATGATGAGTCCGTGTAAAACTACATCTTAGATTTTGAGAAGCTGTTGTCGACCTTTTGCTGAAAAAGGTAAATTGTTAGTTGAAACACAAAGTTATGTTGCATGAAATGTATGATGCAATGAATTGTGTTTCGTCAATGTTTATGATATATGAATGTAACGGATGTGCATGTAAGCTGAGTAGCTGTCTTGCTGAGGAAGACGAATCCTGGATAATGAAATCTTTGACTGCTGTCGGGGAAAGTAAATCCTTGACTGCTGCTGGGGATTGAAAATCCTTTGATCGTTGAAAATGAGAAGTCCTGGGACCGCTGTTGGGGAATCAGGAGCTTGGGTTGTATGCCAATCTACTAGGGATTCCTATTTTGAGGAGATCTTCACTGGGGAATATCTGAATATCCTGTGATGCATTGAGAATGAGAGTCTTCATTCTGCTCGGGGAATATTGAAAACTCTGTGGGGAGAATGTTTATTCTGCTTGGGAAAAGAGTTTAGGGGTCTTAGTCGTCCGTTTCTCTATTGGGGAGTCGAAGCTGAACTGATATCTAATTGGGTATAGATTTCGCAGTGACTTGCTGGGGATTGTAGAGTAGTCTACTGGAGAAGAGGAGTCGTGGTCCTTTGATTTGTAGTAGTCGGAGAGGCAAACTCAAGCTGGGGAATCATCCTATGAGAAGGGTTTTGGGGAGATTTGTCACTTCCCATAGTAGAAAGTGCTTGTGGCATGGCCTGGAAATGTTTGACTGTATGTAACCCTTTGTCGGGATTGACGTTCAATGCCCCAAGTGTCGGAGATGGAGACTTGCCCCTTGTTATCCTGCAATTGAGTGATTTCTTGAAATCTTGACTGGACTGCCCCAGGTTAACTGAACTTTGAAAGATCTGTTGAAATCTTGACTGGACTGCCCCAGGTGTGCTGGATAATACCATATAAAATCTCTTTTTGTTGATAGGAGACTTTTGCAACGGGAGTGTCATCCCACTTGAAGTGACTTCAATCACTGAGAGAGCTTTCGTTCCTCCGAACATTCATTGTATGAATTTCTTCACTGTTTAAACAAGTAAACCATGTGCAAACAACGATATTCAAATAATGCAAAGTTTATGCTTGTCTCGAAGTTTTGAAAAATGCGTTTTTTAGCAGAAAACTTTTTATAAGACAAATTCAACACAAGATTTAGGGCAAAGCCTTACATGAGTCAGGATACCTTTTGTAACAGTATGCTTTCGAACTAACCCATGCTTCAATTAGGACTTTTGAAGGGTTGTAACGTGGCTTGGTTCACGGTTTAAGAAACAAAGGATAAAGGCTCAAAGTATATTTGTACCCACCCGCTCTTCGTAATGTCCTTCAGTCCTAAACTCAGTTAATTGTACGCCGACCTCTATTCGAGTTTGGAACGACTTTTTTGTGATGGTTCACACAAGTTGGATTTTGGAAGGCAGACATCATCTCTTTTTTGCAACATTTTTCATGTTGTTGAGGATTTGTAATGACCTCGTTCTTTTGATTTGTTATCCCTAACTTTTGCCTGACTGTTCCTGTTTTCGAGATTACAGTCAGTGGGATGCCCCTGCTTTCTTAAGCCTCCTTTGTAGGTTTTGGCTTAGTGGGATTTTCTCTTTTGAGAGGTAATGACTGTTTATGAGATAGGGAACCATCACTGTCTTTTTGATTCCAAAGGAATGCTTTTTTTTGATGTCGTTCGTTGTATTACGAACTGAGAGTTTGCGACTTCAATGCGCATCTTTTTTTTTTGAATTAACTGAGAGACTACCCTGCCCCAGGTTTAAATCAAAGGTTTCAATTTGTTTAGAACAGAAAACTCCTACTTCTTTGGCTCGAAGGGGTTGACTAGGGATTATCTTCCTTATGACTCCAGTGTTTAGGATTTGAAAGAATGCCTGTACTTCATCAGCAAAGTCTGTTCAACAGCATACTGTATGAGATTATGGTATTGTTTCGCCATCCTCCCTCTAAAGGCTTGTAGCTTTTTATCAAGAGTTAAATAATCATAAAGAAAGCATAAGAATTAGTGAAAACGAATGGATGATTTCAAGACAAACATATGCAATGCATTAATGAAACAGAGTTTGACATCAACAGATAATTGTTCGAATAACAAAAGAAATTACAACTTGAAAATTCAAATGGAACAAAGACGCTCTCAATGACTTTCCAAAGGAGCATTGATTAGGCTGGAGTCTCCGGAGGACCAAACTCAATCTCCTTGGCATCAATCAAATTCTGAATCTTGTACTTCAATGCCCAACAATCGTTAGTATCATGCCCGGGACTGTCAGAATGATAAGCACATGTGGCCTTGGGATTGTAGTTAGGAGAAGAAGTCTTGGGGTTTGGATGAGGCCCTATCAATGCAATCAGATTCATCTTCAACAAGTGTTACAGCGCTTGAGACAACGACATGTTGATGTTGGTGAACTGTCTTTTAGGCTCGTCTGGCCTTTGTTGATTTCCCTTTTACTGTTGTCGGTGTGACGTAGAACCAGAGACCAGGACTGCCCCTACGTGTCAGTGACTTTTTTGACTGTTCACAGCATTGGAATCTTTCCTCCCATTGTGGGGGATTGTCTGTGCATCAGAGGGTGTAGCTCCTTGGATCTTTCCACTTTTGATGCCAGCTTCGACCCTTTCCCCGGTCAGTATTAGCTCGGTGAACCCGACTGAGGAGCTTCCAATTAAGTGATTGAAGAGTGGCCCTGTCAAAGTTCCCATGAAGATGTCAATCAACTCTCTGTCAGTTAAAGGGGATTACACCCTACCAGCCAGATCTCTCCACTTTTGAGCGTATCCTTTGAAGTTCTCGTCAGAACCCATGGTCATGTTCTGCAATTGCACACGAGTTGGTGCAAGATCAGCATTATACTGATACTGTTTGTAAAAAGCAGCAGCTAAGTCCTCCCAGGTGTGGATGCGAGAACTCTCCAATTGATAAAACCACTCGAGTTGAGTCCCTACCAGGCTTTCTTGGAAGAAATGGATCCAAAGCTTGGGATCAGTTGTGCATGGTTGAATCTTGCGGGCATAAGACTTCAGGTGCATCCTAGGGAAAGAAACTCCATCGTACATGGCAAAGGTAGGGACCTTGAACTTTGGCGGAATGACCAATCCAGAAACTAAACCCATGTCTCCTAAATCCAAGCCAGGTATTTGTTGAATCTCCATAGCGTTGAGGCAATCCTCCAATTGTTTGTACTTGTCATCAGCGGGAGGATATTGTTCTTCGGAGTAGTCAGCTTCAACATCATTGATCTCCAAATTGTGGTCTTCTTCAAGACTGACCCCTATGCTGGGTAGAGTTGAAAGATCTAGGGTTTCAGGTCTTCTGCTCAAGTTCAGGATGCCCGCTGCTTTCTTGGACTTCTTCTTCTTGTCTTTGAGAAGGAGAGCTTTCAGATCTTCTTGCCCTTTACCCATAGCCAGAAGCATTTGTTGGAATTGAGCATTTTGAACTTGGAGATCTTTCACCGTTTGTTCCATATCCATCTTACTGAAATAAACAGTAGGAAGATAAGGAGACATGTATGGGAGAAACCTGTTATGCAATGATATGTATGACATATGTATGCAATGTTTTCAAGGATCTCTTGGGGTAAACACAAGAGAATGTTAGAGGTTGAATTTTGATCAACATCTTTGATTGGAGAACTTTGTAACGGTGGATGTCTTTCCACGAGAATCAAGCTCACCATGTCAAGTGGGTCATAGCCCCTGATTCAAGTTGTTGCACTTGATCTTTGACGGCATTTGTTTAGAGGAGAAAACCTCTTGCCCTTTGGTAGATGTCTGGTTCAACGTGACCCTGCACCAAAAGACCCTCGAGATCCTTGAAATGGTTATTGAAAATGCTATGGTATGATGTTATGATGTTATGTACATGTATGCAAAAGCAAGTAAGTGTATATACAGGTAATCATATTCACACAAAGCAAACAAGTCCTTAGGTTTAGGCTTGCATGGGGTTCGTAGGTAAGTACCCTCTAGAAGTTAGTTGGCTCATCCTGTCCTAGAATAGAAACCGGGTTCTAGGGAGCTCAATATCATTGGATTATTTTCTATGTTCATTGTTTTGGTTTAGCCACTTAACTGGCGACCGAAATATTCCAAGAAAACAATCCTCAATGAGTGTAGTATCGAGTATCTACCAACTTCGGACTGCACCAAAGTCGGTCATCTCACTACCCCTAAAAAGGCCAAGATGGTCAAGTAAGGTTCTAGAGTTCGTTAAGGCTTCATGACATCGCTCAGCGGCCCCGTATTCTCCTTTACTACTCAAGGGCTACCGGTACTCACAAATATGTCACACTAACATAGCTACTGTTTCAACCATGTCGGTATACCCCGCACAGTTCCCTCACAGTTTATTGCTATTTACCTAAAAAGGTGCCCCCAAATCCGGGTGTAGGATTTACAACAAACCCAAACAAGGAACCCAAAAAGTAAAGCAATCAAAACAAACAAAGTAAGCATGTATAGGTGATCTAAAACCCTAAGGTAACCCCACTTTTAGAAATCTCCCCAGCAGAGTCGCCAGTTCTGTGGTACGGTGGGAGAACTGACTTGGGTTTTGCGTTTGTTTTCGCAAATGTTTCGGTTGAGCAAGAGTCGCCACCGACTTTTTATTTTATCCTAAGGAAAGGTTAAAAAGCACATGAAAAACCTTTGAGATGTTTCTTGGGTTCGGGGGGTAGATTATGAAAAGGGAAGGTGCTAGCACCCTTTTCATCCATGGTTATCCATGGGCTCTTAGTTACTTGCTTAGATCACTTGCTTTGCATTTTTAATTGTTTGAAATGGTGCTTTGTGTGTGGTTTTGAAAAATGTTTTGAAAAAGATGCCTTGTCTAGGCAACCATTGTAACAATTCTTGTTTGAATGTTTTACAAGGGTGTTTGTCTTTTTGAAAAGATGTTTCAATGTTTTTTGAAAGTTGTTTTGAAATTGTGTGGAGATGTGTGTTTGAAAAATGGCAAGGATGTTTTGCAAGTTTGATCAAGTAACTAAGAGCTATCTACCCTAAATTTCTCAAAGATCTTTCTCATGTTTTAACCCTTTTAACAGTGTTGTTTCACCATTGTGTTTGGTGAACAACCTTGCGTTAGGATGTTAACGGGATGGGCGCGGGTCATCGTATACAATCATTGAAGGCAACTTGTGAGACGCTCTAGCAATTTTTGTAAGGGACGAGATCGTTTTATCGAAGGCAACATTGAGGGTCATCGAGGGGCTATGATCTTTGTTTATCGAAGGGACATTTGCTAGAGTGTCTCATACTCGAGGGACATGATTGCATTTTTCCGAGGCAACAAGCGAGGTTACCCTAGAGGTGCAAGTGTGAATTGTGTATTTGATTTTCATGCTTTTTGTCTTGTATTAAGTTATCTAGCGGTTGATTTTGAATCTTCGCATACAAACCCTAATTACTATACAGTATATGGAAAGCGATAAATTGCGGGAATTTAAAGTCTAAGCTATTACAAATAAGTATCCGGGGATGGGGGTACAAATGTTTACAAATGGGGATGAGTCTCATCAGAATAGTAGTGTCCAAATATTATTTACAACCAAATTGAATCATCGCATTCTCAATGTAAAAATATAAGAAAAAAGGAATCAAAAGCAATGTAAGATGCACATGATTATTTACAAGTGATTAAGATGTTAACTTAATGTAGTTATTAAGTATTTTATTATTTATTTTTGTGTTTTTTGTTAATTATATATAAACAAAAGAGTTTCTAAAAGAAAGAAATATTTAATTTAAAAATCAATTATTTATGTACTTTTTAAAATGTAATAAACATTAAGAAAATTTTGTGCAAAAAGTTAATGTATTTTTATTTACCCAAAAGGAATTTAGGTCATATAAAAAAGAAAATAAGGTGATGGTAGTAAAAAAAAAGTATTGGTTTGAAATAAAAAAAAGTAAGAGATTAAATGGGCTTTTAGAGGAAATGCTTGGCCCAAACAACAAAAACAAACAGATTCAAAAAAAAAGGGGGGGTGTATGTGCCAGAATCAGTTGGGCTTGGTGGTTTATTTCAAGGGACAGGCCCAACACGCGTTTGACAATTTTTGTTTAGGGTTTGAGTTGTCTTGCTTCAGAATAGGGTTTGTTCATGAACGAACGACGCTGCTTCTCTCCTTTCTTCTTCATCTTCATCTTCATCCTTTCTCACACATGGCTTCTGATGTCTCCTCTCCTCGCCTCAGGCTACCAGACGCCACCATCCATCTTCCCTTCCCGCGTTCGTACAATGTGATGTTTCAACAAGGTATCATCGTTCTATCGCGTTTTAGGGTATTCAGATTTTTTACTCTTGCATGCTATTAATCTTTGTGTTATTTGTGTTTGGATTATGAGATGTAGAGAAAAAAGGAAGAGGAATTGATACCTTAGGGTTTCTGCTTTGGGAGGAGGCGGAGGATTTGGACAGGAGGTGTTCACCGGTGGCCGGAGGCGGGAGACACGTGGCAATGATGCTGGCTTCCTGGTACTTGTATCTTTTAGCTTTCCTTGAATGGTTTTATGATGATAGTGTCTCTGAAAACCCTAGGATACTTCACTTCTGCATCTTCTTTTCTTCTTCTGAATACTTGCTTCTGTGATGCTTTTGATGATTATTCTGTGATGGACTTTGCTTTGGAGTTTCCCTCCCTTTGGACTTGATTTGCTTTCAATGATGAATTTGATTCTGAGATACTTGTGCTTCTGTTTAGCCTATGAAGAACATGTTCTGAGGCGTTTTGTTGGCTATTTTTTCAATGATGATGATATTGAATCTGAGAATGTGGTTATTGTTTCACTTCTGACTTCTTCTTTTTCTCTTGGATTTGGGTGAGCTTTCAATGATGAATCTTGATCCTGAGATTGTTTTCTTCAGTTGTTTTTGCTTTTGACTTTTCTTTTCCTCTCTTTTGGGCTTGGCCTTTTCAATGATGATGATGATTCTGAGTTGGTGTTTCAGTTGTTGTTCTGATAACTGTTTTTTAGGCTTGGAGGCTTGCTTCTTTGAGGCCAGCTTGTGCAGTTTGACAGGTTTTTTAGGAAGCCTGAAACAGGCTTGTGATTGTAACAGGTTTTTGGGCTATGTGTTTACAGCTTCAGGGCTTGTTTCCTTAGGCTTCAGGGTTTGTGCTTGTTATGCTTGGCTTGAGGCAGGTTGAATGTTGTTTAGGATATAGGCTTGAGGCAAACAGGTTGATATGCAAGTTGCTTGGTTTTTGTATGTTTTTGACAGGGCTAAAGGCAGGCTTGCAAATTTGCTTGCTTCAAGCAGGCTTGAAGCAGGCTGGAGGTTTTATACAGGTTTGCTTCTGGTTGTAGCTTATGCAGGCAAGCTTGGTTTGCTTGCTTGAAAGCAGGCTTGGAGGTTACAGGCTGTGTTATGTGTTTACAGCTTTGTGTTATATTTTTCTTTTGTGTCCTGCCCCCTTCTTAACAGTGTTGATTTGTTATATTTATCTATCTCTAAGCCTTCCTAAAAAACTGTAAGCCTGCTACTTTTTTACCCTCTTTCTCTCTCTCCAGTAAGCATATCTTTGCTTAGAATATCTTTTTTTTTCTTCTGAAAAGGTTTTGGCCAGAAAATGATGAAAAATGTACTTTTACAAGCTTGCTTGCATCTTGGTTTTGCTTCTGCATACTTCCAGATTTTCTGCATTTGCTTTTTGTGTACTTGTATGCAGCTTTGTTGACAGCTCTTGGACAGTTTTGTTGACAGCTTTTTTTGACAGTTTGGAACTTGTGACTTAGTTTGCCCCTTTGACAATTTGGTTTGCCTAGTTTGATAATGCAATTCAGTTTGGATTTATGCAGCTTTGTGTATTTTGCTTAAATGATTTGTATGCTTGCAAACATTTTACTTCCCTCTTTGTGAACCAAGAAGAGTCATCTTCTTGCAATTTGCAGAGAGGACGAACAACCTGATTCCGGCCAAAACCTTTAATGATGAGTTTTTGATTAACTGTCTGAAAAATACTTTTCCAAATTAATTGTGTTGACTTCTCCTTTTCTGGCTTTGCAGGTAAACACCAATTGGGGCAAGGGAAGCAGCAGTAGCAGATTAAGATTTCAAGAAACTTAGGATATAGTTTTATTTTATTTTAATCATTTGTAATAAATATTATTATAAATATTGTAAATAAAATTATTGTATTTAAATAACACTTGTACCAATAATTAAAAATAAATAAAAGTCCTTTTGTCAAATAATTCTCTATTTCACTGTCTATTTAATTATTTAAGTTTCTTGAATTAAAATAGCTGGAAGTACATCCCAATTATTCTAACTTAGATAAGATAAATAATTAATAACGTTGTAGTCTCACAAACCCTGCTTTAACCAGTAATAAGCCCGACATGTCAGTTAATCAATTGCACAGCTAAACACGCAAACGTCCATACGCCTTTCACTTCACTCGATTAAACTAAAACTGCAAATTTTCAATCAGAAGCCTCAGCTGCTATCCCATAGGTTCAGGTTTTGAGAAACAAACTGAAATCTTGAACAGGCGTCAAAGCAGTGTGACAGCCAATTAAGACACAGTGGATTCAAATTCTTCTAAAAATGCGCATGCAAACCCTAATGTTGGATTTACTGTCAAAGAAATGCCCGCCTGATCAAACCCTGAGCCGAACTCAACCAAATCACTAAAAACCCTAATAATCTGCTTGGACTAATTCAAGAGTCAATGGAAACCTTAATTTTGTCTGACTGATGAGAAAAGTCTGTTTGACCGATTCTTAAGCCAATCTGAAAAATCAGGAAAAACCCAAAGCTGTGATTTCTTGTGAAAAAGAGAGAGAGAGTAAATTTTGGGGTACAACAGGTGCTGAAAAGCAAAAGTGTCCAAAGCCCATTAGGGGGGCTGCGTTTGATCCAGTGCAGGAGACTCTGGAGGGTGCACAGTGAGCTGTTCAATCCTGGCCGCTGGATGGTGATGATGAACATCTGAAGAAGATCTGAAGGTAGAGAGAGTGTGGTGCATCATATGGAAGATGGGGATGCGTGCGGAGAATCCGTTGAATCTGTTGGTTGCAACTCCTAAGGGTCTGCCATGGAACACACTTTTGGAGCATTGGATGATGATGAGAGATGATCTGAGGGTGATGATGAGAGAGACCATGGTTGTTATGGCAGGGTACCTGCGCAGAATCCACCAACAACCACAAGGGCGGTGACAAGTGTCACCGTCGGATTAGTGTGTTAATTAAAGATTTAATTAATCAAAATTAAAACATAACTAAAAAAATTAATCATAAGAGACTCTTGTCTCTCTTTCTTCAGCGCCTGTTCTCTTGCTCTCTCTCGGATGAAGCCCTCGCCAGAGCTCTCGCTGAAAATCGCCCGAGGTGGCAACGACGGCGGCCGATGGTGTTGCTCCGATCTCCACTTTTTTTTGTACCGATCACTTCGTCTTCTTCTTGTTGTCACTAATCCGTGGTTGGATTTTGCAGGAAATGGATGATTTCGCGTAGATCTTGAAGGAGATTTCTGAAAACCTAAGTGTTAGATACGACAATATTCAAACAAAAAATAGAGAAAAGTGATAGGGAAAAGGAAAGAAGGAGTTTGTGATGTGCTATCTTGCGAACTTTATTGTCCTCTTTGAATTTTCGGGTGAGATCTCTCTGATCTTTTTTTCTGTATTCTCTGTGACTTGCGAGATCTGAAACCTTTTCCTCTTTCTTCTTTTTCTTCGCGAAATTTCTGAAGGGCTTTTGTTTAGGAAGATGATGAAAAAAACTTTTAGGGTTTGGTATTTGTGTTGTTGCATTTTTTCTGTGAATTTGTTGTGATAAACAAGATAAAGTTTCTGTCTTCGATTTTCTGAAGGTTTTTCTTTATTTGAAAATGATGATGAAATTGTTTCCATGGTTTCTGCTTTTTTTAGCTATGCAGCTTTTCTGGTTTTTGATGAACAATCCCCCCGAAACTTGTGCCAATTGAATGTTTATATAGCCTGATGAGAATTGGGGTGTCTGTGATTGGAACTTGTGATTTGTTAACAGGATTTACTTGAATTCCGTTTGGTTTTTTTATATGTTATATCTGAGATGCTTTATCTGCGAGTTGACAGGCTTTGTATTGGGCTTCTAATTTGCTGCTTTGTTATTTATCTTGTGGATATAAATCTGTTTGTTTTAGCGACTTGCTTGTTGGGCTGGAATTTGTGATTCTGTTTTTGTTATTTTTTTTGATATATGATAACAGGCTTGCTGAATTCTGTTTCGCTATTGGGCTGGAATTGCACTTCTGACTTGCTTAAACTGTGATGAAAATCTGAGTTTTTTTACCGAGTTTGTTATGTTGTGAATGTCCCTTTCACCTCTATTGTGAACCAAAATTTCAGCCCTTTTTGTGATTTGCAGTAAAGGTTTCTTTGGCCCATTATTAACACTTAAATATGAATTGATAATAAAAAGTATGAGGCCTTTTTGTTGGGCTTGAACATGATTGGATGCAATCCCTTAAAATTCTGATTCCTTGCAACAAACCGTAATGATGAGATTGAAAATAAAACTTTCTTTAGAAATTTTTGTTTATGTTCAAGTGTTTATGTTTCTTGATGATCACTAATCATGATTTCCTTTTCTTTGTTTCATGTGCAATGTGGTGTTGAGTATGAAGGATAAGAAAGCATGAATGATGAAGGCTTTAAGAAGACAAAAAGTGAATCATGGCCATACTTGTGGAGGGAAAGGATTTATCGTGGAGTAAAGTTCAAATGTACAAGGAGACTTTGAAATTTGAAGAAACTCTCTTGTAGTTTAGGAAAACTTTACATCTATTAGGCCATAGAAACAATGGATATCTTGTAACATTGTGATTTGAGCTTGTAATTCAAACTTTAAGTGTTTTGAATTGTGCTTGTAATCAAACTTGAAATATCTTGTATACTTAGCATTTGATCTCTTGTCCAAAAGGAAGTGATGTAATCTTGAAGTTTAAGTCAAAGAAAAACTTGTTCTTGAAATCTTTGAAAAATGAATTGGATAAAAATGGCTCTTGTTGCTTTGAGTTGAATGAGCCTTGAATGAAATTGTGTAGAGAATTTCCTTTAAAATCTTGAATAAATTTGAACTTGACCAAGTAGCACCCAATCTTGTGAACTTTGAACCTTAAGATGATTTCAATTAAAAACCACATGTTTGTCCTTTAAATATTTTAACTCTTTGCATGGTGCTAAGACTTTAACAAACTTCTTCAAAACCTTTTTCAAATTGTAATGCTTCTTCAAATTTTAAGTGAATGCTCCCATGTGCATCATGTAATACTTGAACTCTTGCTTTAACAACTAATCACCAAATAGTTTAAATCTTGAATTGCTGACCGAAAATCATATGAATATTAATCCATGATCAATAATCTCAACACATAAATAAGACTTTGAGGGGAAATTTATGGCATTAGGAAATTGGTAACATGAATTGACATTTAGAGGTTAAGAGCATTATAAGTAAAAAAACAATCTATAGTGTTTCAATAAATTTCATGACCTTCTAAGCATAATTCGCTATTGCTCCTTGAAACAAACTTGTAGGAAACATCTTAAAGAGTATCATGTAGGAAGAATTGTCCCAAAATGATGAAAATTGAAAGAGTTATGATCCTCGAAAGTTGGATGAAAGTCACTTGAAAATAGGTCAAAGTCAGAAAATGACCTATAATATACTCAAACTTTTGATGGCCTTCTACGCATAATTAGTTCTCGACTTGAAAACAAAAAATGGAGATGATGTCAAGGAGATTCATATGCTCGAAGAATCACTCAAAAATACTGAACAATGAAGAAGTTATGATCATTTGAACTCAAACTTGCAAATGTTGACTTTTGGTCCGACAACTTCGAATCAACTCGCGAACTCAATCTTTTTCCACAACCCGAGGAACTCTTAAGCACATATGAACTTGAAATGACGAAATCTTGATCAAATCATGCTCGGAATTTGAGATTACTCGTCAAAGAAGGCATGGAAATAAACACATAAACCTATCTCGAAGAGTCTTGAGAATTAAGCCAACAAACTCGCCTTAACCATGCTGACTGAAGCTTGAGGATAACATGACCTAAGATTATAGATCACCACTCTGAAACATAGGCTTTTGGGAAACATCTTTATCCTGAACAAACAACAACTCTAATCAGAGAGCCATCACCTGAACTCCTTGATCCAAAATCCTGTCTTCTAAAAGAAACAAAAATAAACAAGACATATTTTTGGATTTTGGTTAGAGGTCAGTAAAATATAAAACACATGTATATAAGATACACAATTAGGATGCTTGGTAATTCCACAAGAACAAACTTAAAGATAAGAAACAGTAGAAGAAATACCCAAACTCTAATGTGTGATCTTGATGTATTGATAATATGAGATGATGAGAAATCTTAGAGACAAAAATTAAAGTATAATAGATGTTACATATTTTTTCCTTTCTTTCTAATAATCACAAATTTAGTTCCAAACATATTTTATAAGAGGATCTATTAAATTAAGTCTAAATAATTTTACAATTGTGACACTTAAAAAAAAGGAAGATATTTGTGTTACTACTAAAAACAAATTGTCACATAAAATATTTAGGCTCCAATTTTAGAATATATAATTTAGATTTATATGATTCTCGTATCACATTACATCATATGTAGATTTTAAAATAAATGAATTTAAATTCCAAAACTCAAGAATATTTCAAAACATTCAAATATTCTCGTGTTGATTATATATGGATATTCTAGATGTCAAAATTAAATCATGATTTTATTTCAAAATGAAATAAATATTTTAAATTAATATATCCTAAAAATAAAATCAATTTCATTTATCATTGCAAAAAAACAATTTTAGAAAATAGTGATTTTTCATTAATGTCAAATAATTGCAGGTTCACACATATTATATACCACTAATTCTAAATTTTATTTAAGATCTTTCTTGGATGCCAAAATTCTAAATATTATATTAATCGTATCTGATCAGAAGAGACTGTCAAGACCTTTGAGTTTGGTATCCAGGAATAATTTGATGTGAAGTGGGGATACCTGCAAGGCACTCCGATGCTAAAGTGAGATTTAGGAAGAGTGATAGCAAGTATGAGAGTATCTGAGTTAAAGAATCAATACCTGATCCTCTCAAGTGAGAGGGTATTTATAGCCCCCAGCGTTGAGCCAAGATCCTCATTGTTGGGCTGGACAAGCAGGCCTAAAATGGAGACTGCTAGGTCCTACGCGCGCGTAGTAGGGGCCAACACGTGATCCCCAACCTGGATGGACACCTCCAAACTATTAGGAGGATATGGACGCGGTCTTTTCGGGACCAAGAAGACTTTGTGATATACAGAGGTGTTGAGAGTCAACCCTACGAGGAGGATGCTCGTGAGGTACTTCTGTCTGTCGTGGACCCTCCCTACCAGCTGTGAAGTTGTCCCTGAAGGACTTGTCTTGGTCGACAAGAAGAGTGGGATGTGCTCGCAGAGTCCTCCTGATTGTCTTTGGCCCTCCTCGCCATTCCCGTGGTTGTCCTTGTAAGGCGAAGCCATGTCGACTAGAAGAACGAGGTTACTGCCCGAGCTAGTCGAGGGCAATCGTTATTAGCAGGTTATCTCATGTATCACAGTAGGATTGGGCCTTGTATGATGTTTGGGCCAAGTACAAGCTCAGTCCAAAACAGGAGCCCCCCAATTCGTTGCTCCTGGTGAAGAAGTTATGACTTAAATCCAACTTCTTATTATGGCGAGCATAATTTGATCGGGGATACTTCCTCGCGTTGAAGGAGGAAGTCGTCGGTACGTGTGGTTACTCGGGAAAGGCCTGAAATTGGCTTCACGGGGAACATTTATGTTGTTCCTCGACTCGCGGGGAGATGAAAGTTTACGGGAGGTAACCACGTGGCATGTCTTTTGGGACAGAAATGATGGCCTAGGGGTAGGGGACATCATGACCTAAATGCATAGGTGTCGAGGAGAAGGGTGGTTTGTATACTGTCTATTGTACCCCAAAATTTACCCTCTCACTTATCAAGAATTTTGCTCACAAAATCTCCTTTGGCTCAAGACACCTACCTCCTTAAGCACTGATGACCAAAATTAGGGTTGGAGATTGCACAAGGATATTTGAAATTTCAATACCCCATATTATTTTCATGGATCATTATGGACCCCAAAGATCACTCATATCAAGTTTCAAACCTTGGATCACACTGTTGCTCAGTCAATTGAGCAGTTGGCCTAAAAATCAGCTGAATTGGGGAAAAAGTCAACCATGGCCAATTCACAGTCAAACTTCACAATTTTTGATCCACATAAACATTTTTAACTCATATGTATCATTTTATCAAGTTTGGACCACAACTCCTCAAGAAATTTGATCAAATCTCCAAAAGGGCAAAATGGTCAAAATTAGGGTTTTGACTGGGAAAGGGCAATTTCTGATTTTTTTTGACCTAGAAAATGATCAATTTGTTTAAGGCATGATATCAAGAGTACAATTGTATCATTTTAACCTAATTACATGGCTCAAAACATTGCTCAAGTTCAAAGGATTGACAAATGAATTTTCAGTCAACTGATCAAAAGTCAACTGTATACTGAAAAGTCAAACTTTGACTTTTTGGTCAAATTCAAATGCCAAAGATCACAATTCATTAAAACATGTCAAAATATGAAAATTATTCATCAAGAAATCAAAAAGTCAAGATTTCATTTTGAAAAGTCAAAATTTCTAAACTTAGAAAATTTTCTAAGTGTTGGAAATTTCTTATTTTTTCATAACTTTAAGCCAATTTTTCACCATGATTAAAGATGATTCAAGAGAAACTCCCAACATGAAATTTGTATATCTCCATGATATATAAAACTTTTCTTCACACAACTTCTTCCAGAAGTGCTTGGATCTCAAGTTATAATTTTATGAACATGTGGTCATGAAACAAAACACTTAGTGAAATTTTGCCCTAATTTGGTCAGGATTTTGACCCAACATCATGGTACTTTTTCATATAGTTACAAGGGGAATATTCAAAAGAAATTCAAAGATGGGTTGTAGAGCAAATTTCAAGATTTCCAAAATATCTAAGAACTCCTTGAGATTATTCTTGAGTATGGAGAATCGAAGAGATGAAGTTAGGGTTTTATCACTTGAATTACAAGTCATTTTGTGACGAACCAAGTTCAAAATTCAAACTATGCTGCATAAACTCTACTTTGTAGGCCTCAAAATTGTTAGGCACTCCAAATTAATGGTTTACACAGCTGTTAGAAGTCTCACTTTAAGCATTCAATGCATGGACATGCTTTATATCCATTTTTGGAAGAAAAGTTACATTGCCATTTTGATAAAGTGACTTTTTATACAAAACTTGTTCTTGAGCCTTGCACTTATTCTCTTATGATCAAAAAAATCCTATAACCCATAAGAAATGGTTTAGACACTTACAATCACCCAGCCCATGCTTGTACCTCCTCTTGAAACTTGTTTCCCTCTTTTCTTCAAAATCAAGTAACCTAGCCAAAAGCTAAAAACTTGTACTTCTGATTGTCCAAAGCTCTCAAACACTTTTGTTTATACATACACAAACCTTGGAACACAAACACACGAATGCTCATGCCCTGAAAAGACCTAAAACTCAGAATCATATTCCATACCTCCATTTTCACATGAACGGACCAAAAACTTGAAACTCATAATCTACTCGTGCGTTTCTTGGCCTTTTGGTTTCTAAAGCTTCTAAACATCATATAGAAATGATCCCACACTCTGTTACAAAACTGTAACACCATTAACACCATCCTCCATTTTTAAAAACAGAGCTCTGCACATTGACTTCTCTAGACCATTTCAGCCATCCATTGCTCAAGCTAATCATTGCATTAGCTTATCGGGACCTCAAGGAAGCTAACCTGATCATCACCATCACTTGAAACAAGCTTAAACTCAAAACACAATTTCCAGTTTTGAGGTAAGTTTTCTTAACTTTGAACTCTTCATACAGGCATCCTCAATGATTTATTTGTGAACAAAACATGTAAATATTATTGTCCTAAAGCTAACCATATTCATAGTTTCCATTAATTTTGCTTGAGCTTAGAGAATTTTAAGTTTCTGAAATTTTTAGGGTTCAGATTAGGGCCATTAAAATTCATGCTTATCTTTGATCTATAATTTTAATGCTTTACATTTTTGAAACCGTGAGGAAATTTGCTACAAGTTTCATATTTACAGTTCTCATTTTTGATGAGAAATGAGCAAGTTACAGTTGGTCTGGCTGGAGGTTGAAGATGAAGTAATCAGGGTGCATTTTGTATCATATATTTATTGATTTGCCTATGTTAACGGATGTATAGCCACCCCAATGGTAGAAGCGCGCGCCTGTAACCTTTGAGACCTGGGTTCGAGCCCTAGTGGTACCCTTTTGGATTTTTCACATTTTTTTTTGTTTTTTGTTTTTCTTTTTTTGCACACGCTGGGCCTCCTTGGGCCTATTTATTTTTGTTTTTTTTTCTTTCTAACCCTTCTTCAGGCTATTTGCGCCCTGACCCAGATTTGATTTTATTTTCTTATTTTTATTTTATTTATTTTCTTGATTATTTTTCTAAATACTAAAAAAATCATAAAAACACAACAATGATAGATTTATATTTTTGCTTAGTTTATTTTATTTTTCTCACAAAAAATATTTTATTTAACTATACTTTATTTATTTTTACTAACTAGTCTTTTAAATTTAATTTAAAACTAGGTTATTATTTATTTTCTTTTACACCAATTAAAATATATTATTTTAATATAAAAAAGACTAAAAATATTTTATAACACCATATATATTTTCAAGACAAAAATACCAAAAAATACTTTTCTTGAAACTTAATCAACTATTGGAATTAGGGTTTTATTTAAAATCTTTTCTTAATAAATTTAAGTTTAATTAATTATTTTATTTTAATTAAGTAGGTTAAAACAAATTCACTTTTCTCTAAAAAATCCAAACAAATATCCATTTACTTCACATTTTGCATTTTTGTACATTTATTCATTTTGTACATTGTATTCATTTAATTCCTTGCACATTGATACCAATTCAATATGGTTGTAATAGACTAATTAGGTTTATATTCTTGTAATCCCCATTTACAATTTGTACACCCCCTCCCACAAATGTTGTAATAGCGTAGTAACTTTAAATTCCGCAATTTATCGCTTTTATATACAAATGCTAGTAATTAGGGTTTGTATGGAAAGACTAAAACCAATACTTAAAAAACCCTAATTCAAGACAAAATCAAGCATGAAAATAATACATTTGCACACGAGTACCCCTAGGGTTATTCCACTTGGTTGCCTTATACAAAATGACCATATTACGCATGTGAGGCATCTTAGCAAAAACAAGCAAATACAAGATCATAGTCCCTCGATGACGCTATCTAAGTTTCCTTTCAAATGATCTTAAGTCCCTCAAAGAAAAATGCTAAGATACCTTGCAACATTGCTAATCATGGTTATACGATGACCCACGCCTGTCCCATTTACATCCAAAGATAGGGTTGCTTACCAAATCAATGGTAAGACAACAATGTCAAAGGAAAAGAAAATGAACAAGAAAGACTTTTGAGTAGGTAGAATGCTCCAAAATACTTGCTCAATTTCAAACAAACATCCTTGCTATTTTAGAAACAAACACCTACACTTTCAAAACATTTTACAAAAACTTGAAAACATTTTCAAAATATCAACATCTTTGTATACATTCTTACGAACGAGAATCATTACAAAGATTGCCTAAACAATGGCCTCTTTACAAAATACTTTCAAAAAACCACACAAAGCACAATTTCAAACAAAAGCAAGTGATCTAGCAAGTAACTAAGAGCCCATGGAAAACCATGGATGAAAAGGGTGCTAATACCTTCCCTTTTTATAATCTACCCCCCGAACTCAAGAAACAATCTCAAAGGCCTTTCCTGTGCTTTTTCACCTTTCCTTTTTGGATAAAAGAAAAGTCGGTGGTGACTCTTGCTAACTGCAACATTTATGATCAAACGCAAAACCCTCAAGTCACTTCTCCCACCGTATCACAGAACTTGCGACTCTGTTGGGGAATATTCTAAAAGTGGGGTTACCTTAGGGCTAGATCACATTTATTTGCTTTCATTGTTTGACTTGTTTTCTTTATATTATGGTTCTTTGTTTGGGTTTGAATCCTCTACCCAGATTTGGGATACCTTATAGGTAATTAGTAACACGTTGTGGAAACTGTGCGGGGTATACCGACATGGTCTAAGCAATAGCTACCTTAGTGCGACATATTTGTGGGTACCGGCAGCCTTTGAGTTAATCAAAGAGAATACGGGGCCGCTGAGTGATGTCATGAAGCACTAATGAACTTTTAGAACCTTTACTTGACCAACTTGGCCTTTAGGACGTAGTGAGATGACCGACTTTGGTGCAGTCCGAAGTTGGTAGATACTCGATACTACACTCATTGAGGTTTGGTTTCTTGGGATATTTCGGTCGCCATTAAAGAGGCTTGTGCTGAAACAATGACCAAAGAAACAATCCAGTGATATTGGGCTCCTTAGAACCTGGTTACTATTACTAGGACAGTGTTGTACCTCAAAATTTGCCCTCCCATATTTCTCAAAACATTGCAAGAAAGATTCTCAAGTTGCTCAAAGTAGTCAAAGGGTTGGCCAGACAAGCTCTCTCCTAAGGCAGTCTACCTCAAACTAGGGTTTCATGTTGCATCAAGATACTTAAGTCCAAGGGACCCCAAATGCTCACCAATGTCCTAATATGTTCCCAAGATCATCCATGTTAAGTTTCAAGCCTTGCAGAGAAAGTTTGCTCAGTCAATTGCTCAAAGGCCCAAAGAATCGACTGTGCTAGA
Organism: Vicia faba; assembly: GCA_948472305.1. NCBI lineage: Eukaryota > Viridiplantae > Streptophyta > Magnoliopsida > Fabales > Fabaceae > Vicia > Vicia faba. Next base: position 1,011,596,840 of record OX451738.1, read on the forward strand.
GCAAAAGTCAATTGTGACCCCCATACAGTCAAACTTCAAGATTTTTGGTCAACATCCTCATTTCGAAGTATATTTCATCATTTGATCAGGGGTTGATCATGATTCATCAAGGATTGCTCATAATTCATCAAGACTCAAAAGTTGCTAAATTAGGGTGTTATAGGAAAAGTCAACTCAACTTTGACCAAGCATAACTTTCTCATACTTTATGATAAATGACCCATACAAAGCTCATTTTTAAGAGGATTCAATTCCCTACAATCCATCTTCATCTCCTAGGTTCAAAATATGCACTCACAAGAAGTTATGAATTTGGACATTATAGGTCATTTTGAAAAGTCAACAAAAAAACCTTTTTTGTCAAAGCTTCATACATGAGCATGGAATATCAAATTGAGATGATACCAAAAGGGTTGATTATAGGACACCTCAAGATTTCTAAAAAGTCCAAGAACACCTCCAAAGAGTCAAAATTGAGGAAGTTATGCATTGATGAAGTTGACCTTTTTTGAAAAATTGCCAAAAGACAACTATCCCTAAAACTTCAAATTTTGCCAAATGGGCCCAATCTTTTTCACTTGTTTTGAGTTGGAAACATAGCCCACGAGCTATAGCCTTTGCCACTTGTCCATATCTTATTTTTATTTTTTATTTTGATTTTTATTTGAGTTAATTTGATTTAAATCAAATAAAATAAAATAAAATCCAAAACATTGATAACCAAAGATTTTGTGATTATTTCAGGTCTTATTACACAGCTAGCATCAATCAAACTCGTATCAAGGCATGTGTGCATAAAAAGATTGTAAATAAGCCAAATTTGGAAGGTTTTAAAGGGTGAATCAAATCAATTCAAAAAGGATTGAAGGAGGAAGATTTGGATGCAATTATCAACCCCAACTCAGTCCTTGGTACATAAGGAGGCGAGGAAGACCTAAAAGTAGGTTAGAAACAGGCGTGTAAGCAAGAACCAAATCTGAAAAATCAAAGAAAAAGTGTGAGATCGAAATCCCACTTAGAGGCATCCTCAAGGCTCGTTACTTATCCCAATCGCTTCCTGGCACTCTCAGCAATCTAAAGCAATCAAGAACTAAGCCGTTCCAGTCCCAAAACGCGTTGTAAGTCCATCACGACATACCCCTGTTCTTGAATTTGTATCTCCTAATATAAGCATTGTTAACATGAATTAATTGCATATTCTTGATCTATGAGGCATTTGAAAACTTTCTGCATTATTTAATTTCATTTATATGGCCTGTAGCCAAATTCACCATTGCTAGGTTTCAGAGCTTTGTTTTAGGGTTTTTGATTACAGGGACAATTGGCCTTTGTAAGTGGTACTGGCATGTTTAGGAGGACGAGACAGACACAACCATGGCTTTAGATGTTATTTCCATGGCCTGTGGAAGATTTTGAGAGGGCACAAGCTTGTAGCAACAGAAGCTGTCTGTGGGTATAGGTCCTCAAGCTTTTAGCCACGGAGAGAGGAAGAAGACAATGAGTTGTCATTCAATCATTGGCTCATTCAAAACTTTCTGCGCGCATTTTTTATCATCCACTAACGCTTGATTTTTATATATTATTATTGTTATATATTATATGTACAACAAGGAACAAGTGGTCCAGTGGTAAGCGTAGCAAGGAATTTGCCTTGGGGCCTGGGTTTGAATCCCAGGTCCCCCTATTTCTCTATATTATTTTCTTTCAGGCGATTCAATACGTGCATGAGCCTGAGATCCACCATATGCCTTCATCATCAAACGTTTCAGATGGTAGGATGGCCAAATCTGATGGCCACCACTGAGGGTGCATCGTGAGCCAAGTCAAACGTGCCATACAGGATCACAAAAAATCAGCATGGATCATCTCTTTTGGGTCTAGATTTCAGCTATTGGCGCCCCCAATTCAGGCCCATCTCTTATTCTTTTCTTTTTAATATTTCATTTAATTATTTTATTTATTATTTATTTACTAATCATCAAAACTAATTTTCTGTTTTATCAAAAAATCACCAAAAATATTTTTATGTCCAAATTAAAATTAGATTATTATTTTATAGTAAAAAAATCAATTAATTTAATTAGGTTTGATTAATTTAGACAACTTTAATTATTTTTTGTAAATAATTAAAATCAATTAGAATAAATAGGTTTTATTACTAATTTAATTTTTTAATATTTTTCCTAAAATAACCAAAAATCAAAAATATGTCATTTAATTATTTTTCATTAACTAATTTAATCACTAATTAATTTAACATTTATTTTTAAAACCTAATTTCTTTTCTTTAAAAAATATTAAAAAAAAACAACAAAAAAACAATTTTCTTTTAAATTAGGATAGGAGGGTCAAAACCCTAATTTCACATTCGATCTAATTTTCCTCGCGCGTTTTATTATTATTATATCCAATTATTGTATCTGCTCACAGTTTGTAATAGTTTTAATTAGAACTTTTACATTTATCGCTTTTATTTTCAAAGGGTTTGTTTTTGGCTATGTAAACACCCGAAGCCTTGTAATAGCATAGTTTTAATTTCCGCATTTTAAATTCCGCAAATTATTAACTGTTAGATGTTTGATAATAGGGTTTGCATGACAAGAATGTATGTCTAATTTTAAAACAGTTAGATCACCCTAAATGTGCAAAGATAAATAAGCTGAAATTGAATCATTCGCACATGCGCACTTCTAGGGTACACTCCCACTTGGTTGCCTTCGATAAACGGCCATTGAGTATAGGATGCTTTAGTGGTCGTCCTTTTGTCCAAAGATCAAGTTGCCTCAGAAAGGTTGCCTCGGACATTGTTGCCTCGAATAATTGATCTAAGACATTAGGGTTACTACTAAGACGTCCTAACATTTCTTTAGTGACCGTACGTCCCTTTTGAATTGACCCTTAAAACTCCAACGACGATGCTACCTACTCACTAATAGTGGGATAGCATTGTCTAAAGGAAATAAGCATAGAACGATTCTTTTTTCGAGTAGGTAGATTAGTTCTTAAGTACTTGCTCATTTCAAACAATTTTTTCACACTTACACTCCTTTACAAACAAAGTTTTCAAAAACACTTCATTACACTCTTGAAGACAGAAGCAAGAGTTAAATCGAAGTCAAAACAAAAACTTTTCAAAGCACACAAAACACAAATAAAACAATTTTGAAAATGATGAGCAAGTACCTAAGAGCCCGTAGATAACTACAGATAGAAAGGGTGCTAATACCTTCCCTTTCTATAATCTACCCCCCGTACTCAGAAATATCTCGAAAAAGGAATTTTTCTGTGCTTTTTTCCTTTCCTTTTTGGATAAAATAAAAGTCGGTGGTGACTCTTGCTTACCGCGACATTTTGCGAACAAAAATGCAAAACGCAAACCAGCAATTCCTTAAAAAAGGGAAACACGTCCTGGTTCTGGCCACCGTATCACAGAACTGGCGACTCTGCTGGGGAATGAATAAGTGGGGTGTACCTTAGGAATAGTTCATTTTATTGTTTTCTATTGTTTGATTTGATTGCTTTATCTTTATGGGCTTTGAATCAGCGTTACTATAGATCCTAACCCGGATCTGGGGATACCTTTTAGGTAAGTAGCTATAGACTGTGAGGGAACTGTACGACGTAGACTGATACGGTTGAAGCAGTAGCTACGTTGGTGTGACACTTTAGTTGGTACCGATATCCCTTGTGGAGGAACAAGGAGAGTATGGGGCTGCTAAGGGGTCATTAAGAATCAACTGACCTTAGAACCTATAATTGACCAACTTGGCCATAGAAAAGTAGCAGTATGCTACACTCATTGAGACCATACTCTCGCGATGATTTCGGCCGCAAGAAAAGGTTGCTAAACTGGAATTATGACTGATCGAGGATGGTCAGTGATATTGAGATCCTCTAGAACCCGGTTACTATTACTAGGACAGGTTGAACCAACTAAACTGAAAGAGGGTAATACCTAAACTCCATGCCAGCCTGAAATTTAAGGGCTGTTGTGTGACTTGTTTTCCCTTACCATATTTGCTATCTGTGAATACTTGTGGTGTGTTTCCATCATGACATCATGCATCATGACATTGCATGCATATTTCATTAGACTAACCCATTTCAAAGAACGAGGGGATTCATCTTTGTTCTGTTTTGTAGATTATGGCATCTATGCGCAGAAATACTATTCGCATCAGCTTCGTACAGATACCTGCTCAACTTAGAGATTTGGTTTCTAAACTTCCTGATACTTCTTCCTTTGTCAGAAGACATGGTCATCTACTCAGCCTGGTCACTTCCAAGTTAGGTGAGCAAATGATGAGCGTCTTGTTCCAGTTCTTTGACCCATTGCATCACTGCTTCACCTTCTCGGACTATCGGTTGGTCCCTACTTTGGAGGAGTTCTCTGATTTACTTGGTATTTCTATTCTAGAGCAGACACCATTTACAAGTTTGGAGATAGCTCCTAGGCCAGAAGATATTGCTACAGCCCTACATCTGACAAAGGCTGATGTAATGTCTAACTGGGAGACTCGGAGTGGGGTTAAAGGCTTCATGGCTAAGTTCTTGATTGATCAGGCTCAACAGTTTTGGGACAGTTTGGACTTTCAAGCATTTGAAGACATCATAGCACTTATCATCTATGGCTTGGTTCTGTTCCCTAATTCAGATTCTTTCGTCGACGTGAACACATTCAATATCTTCATGTCCCGTAATCAAGTGCCTACTCTCTTAGGTGACATTCTACATGCTCTCTATGCCCGTACTGCTCGAAAAAGAGGAACCCTTATATGCTGTGCACCACTGTTGGCGAGGTGGTTTATTTCTCACCTCCCCAAATCTGTATTGAAGAATGAGGAAGGTATGGGTTGGGCTTACAGGATCATGTCCCTTGCTCATACAGACATCATTTGGAGTACTAAAGACATGGAAGAAGTAGTTGTTATTGATCGGTGTGGGGAATAACCCAATGTTCCATTACTTGGAATCAGAGGAGGGATCACCTATAATCCTTGTTTGGCCTTATGACAGTTTGGGCGAGCCAGGAGGGACGGACATCATGAGTTGTTGCTTCCAAACATTGTCTTTGACTTCCAGGGGGATGTTGAGGGACATCGCCGCAGGTTCATACGAGCTTGGGATAGGGTGAACAAGTCTGATCTGCATGAGCTAGGAATGAAGACTTCTCTTCTGATGCAACCATATCTCCGGTGGGTTCGAGCCCGCGCTCAAAAGCCCGAGATGCCATACGAAGCTGTCTTACCGGTAATTATGGAGCATGCTGATAAAGAAGGGGTTCCTCATACTGTCCTCCATCCTTATATGCCTACTGACATTGGGGCATTAAAGAGGTCTTGGATCCAGCTAAGGGAAGATCGTGATACTTACATAGAGAAGTATCATGAACAAGAATGGAAGATCCTGAAGCTTACAAGGCAGTTGGAGAATGAGAGGGTCCTCAACGACTATGTCAGCACATAAGGAAAATGATCATGGGAGCGCTGATGTCTTTTGCTATTTCTAGTTTTGATTTACTTTTCAGTTTTTTCTCTTTGTAACACCTTAAAGGCATTTGTCAAACATTGTTTCAAGTTTTTAATCTAATAAAAGTGTGTTTCATTTTGGTTTACGAATTTGAATCTCCCTAAGTCTTTGAAATCATATCATATGCATTCCATTCCCATGCACCTCATCACAGGTACCCTTACAGGTTTCTCATCTTCTTCGCTGTTTATTTCAACAATCATGTATTCTGAAACCTCTACTGATCAAGCCATAAAGGCTCCACAAGCTCAGAATGATCAGTTCCAGGAAATGTTCATGAACCTGGCCAAGGGGCAGAAAGATTTGAAGACTCTTATCTTGAAGGATAAGAAGAAGAAGAAGAAGACGGTCCTCTTGAAAATGGGTTACAGGTTTGGAAACAGGTTGTGAGAGGAAGTTGATTTGTCCCACTCATCTGGAGGGGGAGAGAATCAAGAAGAAAGGAGGGCTCCTAGCCCTGTGGTTTCTGACAATGACACTGACTTTGATGAAGACCAGTATCCTCCTGCCGAGGATAGGTATAAGCAACTCGAAGACCGGATAAGCGCAATGGAGATCCAGAAGATACCTGGATTGGACTTTGGAGATTTGGGTCTGGCATCTGGGGTGGTGATCCCCCACAAGTTTAAAGCGCCTGTCTTTGCTAAGTACGATGGGGTCTCCTGCCCGAAGTTACACCTCCGATCGTATGTCAGAAAGATTCAACCATATACTGCTGATAGGAACCTCTGGGTTCATTTCTTTCAAGATAGTCTGTCAGGGACTCAACTTGAATGGTTCTATCAGCTATAAGGAGCTAACGTCAGTAACTGGGAGGACCTTGCTGCTGCTTTTTACAAGCAGTACCAATATAATGTCGACCTTGCTCCCACGCGTACCCAACTTCAGGGTATGTCTATGGGTGCGAGCGAAGGTTTTAATGACTACGCTCAGAAGTGGAGAGATATTCCTGGTAGAGTCCAACCCCCTTTGGCTGATAGGGAGTTGGTAGATATGTTTCTTGGGACTTTGTCTGGTTCATACTTCAATCATTTGATCAGAAGTTCATCGTCAGGTTTCACTGAATTGATTATGACTGGGGAGAGAATTGAAGCCGGTATCAAGAGCGGCAAGATACAAAAAGGTGCTTCGTAAAGTACCGAGAAGAAGCCTTTCAAGAAGGAACCTAGTGCAGTTTATAACTCGAGGAGCCAAAATCGATCTGAGCCCCGCCAAGCCGTTAATGCGGTAGTTGTTTCAAGACCAACTGTTGCCCCACAACACAACAATCAGCAAAGAGTAGAGAGACCGCAAAGACAATTTACTCGGCTCAGCATGACCCTGTCTCAAATTCTGCCGCAGTTGTTAAAGACCAACTTGGTGATTCCGAAGGAGGCTCCAAAGAATTCCAGCACCACATCACCGCTGTATAATCCGAATGCTCGTTGTGCTTATCACTCTGATAGCCCAAGGCATGATACCAATAACTGTTGGCTTTGAAGAATAAAGTGCAGGATCTGATTGATGCTAAGGAGATCGAGTTTGAAGCGCCAGAAAAGCCTAATGTCATGACTTCTCCTATGCCCAAGCATGGAGTGAAGGCTGTGGATGGTGACTCGTTTGTGACTTCTGTGAAAGACATTTCTACTCCGTTGATGACTGTGAAGAAGAACCTTCTGTTAGCCGGTTTATTTCCGGGCTGTGGCGAAGGTTGCCACCTGTGTCCCGTCCTACCTACTGGTTGCCATCTATTGAATTCAGATGTCCAACGCCTGATGGATAATAAAGAAATCTTGTTCGAGAAAACTTTTGTTCCATTGGTTCCTGTTGAAGAAGTTTCTATAATCACCATTTTCGCCAATTCTTCCAAGGCTTCCTCGAGAAAGCCTGTTAGAATTACATCTGTTCCGAGAATTTCTCCATTGATCATTACTGTTCCTGGACCTATCCCTTACACGTCGGATAAGGCTGTCCTGTGGCACTATGGGGCCGATGTGTATTATCACGGGATTAAACAAGACTTGAAGGACGAAGAGGCTGATACTGATGTCAGCAATATTGTTGGATCTAGTAAAGTCACCCGAAGCGGAAGACTTTTCTCCCCTGAGATCTCTCCACCAATTGTTCAGAAGCCTGTTGTTATTACACCTGCCAGTACATCTGCTACCGTCCCTGTTCATGTTCCAATCATTACCCCTGTCGCCGAGTCATCTGACACTCGGGGAAAAGGGATCACCGGTGGGCCTGCCCAGACGGAGGCACCGAGGAAGATTACGGTTGAAGCCTCTAGACAGGAGATAGAGGAAATTTTAAAAATCATCAAGAAAAGCGACTAAAACGTAGTCGAGCAGCTGGGGCAAACCCCATCAAAGATCACTATGTTGTCTTTATTGCTGTGCTCAGAGGCCCATGCTAAGGCTCTGATTGCTTTTATGAAAATTGCACATGTGCCACAAGAGACATCTGCTGACCAGTTCAAAGACTGTGTGGCTAGTTTGACCGCTGATAACGGGTTGGGTTTCTCCGACGCAAATTTGACTGCCAAAGGAAAGAATCACAATGACGCTCTACATGTTTCAATTGAGTGCAGGGGCACTACTTTGGCTCACGTGTTGGTGGATACTGGGTCCTAGTTGAATGTTTTACCCAAGAAAGCATTAGACCGGTTAGACTGTGAAGGGTTGGTGTTGAAGCCGAGTAACATTGTGGTTAGGTCCTTTGACGGGTCCAAGAAGATGGTACATGGAGAGGTTGATATTCTAGTTAAGGTTGGTTCTCAGGTTTTCGCGTCTACATTCTATGTGATGGACATTCGACCATCTTATTCTTGTTTGTTGGGTCGCCCGTGGATCCATAAAGCTGGGGCAGTAACTTCTACGCTCCACCAGATGTTGAAATACCCAGTAAAGGGGAAAATTGTTACGGTATGAGGAGAAGAGGAGTACATGGTAAGCCACCTCAACTCATTCCGGTATGTGGAAATGGACGGGGAGTTCATTGAAACCCTGTGTCAACATTTTGAAGAAGTTCCCCAAACGTTGGCGTCGACTGAAACTGTTGCTGAAGGTCCTCCAATGAAGATGGCTTCCCTCAAGGATGCGCGGGCTGTCATTGAAAAAGGTGGGTGTGCGAATTGGGGCCAACTCCCTGACTTTGCACACAAGACTGACAAGTTTGGTTTGGGTTTTACTATAGAAGCTCAAACGGCTGTTCGGCGTGCACGGATTGGAAGACCTCCCATGTGTATCATAAATCCTTAAGTGAATGCGATTGAAGACGATGATGAAGAGTCTGAGTTTGACATCTGGATTTACCCAACTACCGACGGCGGCTTGAGAAATTGGACGGCAAAGGACTTCGTGCCAATTTCTTTTATTACATAGTAATAGACTTTTGTTTTGAATTTGTAACCGACAATTTTAAACTTTACGGCCCGGTGCCTTACCCGAGACACCGTGGCTTTGTTTGAAGGCTTATTATGTGTCATTTCAATATATCATCAATAAAAGCATTGGATGTTTTCTTGCATTACGAATTTTGCGCTCCTTGTTTTTATTTTCTATCTTGCAAAACAGCTATTTTACACACACTCACATATACAGGTCTACATCCATTTTGGATCCCACTGATAACAATTCTGCTACTGCCAATTATGACTTCGAAACTCCGATCAACCAAGCCGCGGACGAAGGTGAGGACGATTGAGAAGTGCCTGATGAACTTGCTAGACTGTTACTTCAGGAAGAGAGGGCCATACAGCCGCATGAACAGCCAATGGAAACAGTAAATCTGGGTACAGATGTAGACAAGAAAGAGGTCAAGATCGGTGCAAATCTGGAGTATAGTGTTAAGCAACTGTTGATTTAGATGCTGCGTGACTATGTGGAGATCTTTGCCTGGTCTTATGAAGATATGCCTGGGTTGGATACTGATCTTGTGGTTCACCGCTTGCCTACCAAGGAAGAATGTCCTCCAGTGAAACAGAAAGTCCGCTGAATGCACCCAGAGATGTCTGAGAAAATCAAGGCAAGGGTTATGAAACAGTTTAATGCCAGTTTTCTATCAGTTACTTCTTACCCGCAGTGGGTTGCCAACGTGGTTCCAGTGCCGAAGAAGGATGGTAAGGTTCGAATGTGTATGGACTATAGGGATCTGAACAGGGCAAGCCCCAAGGATGATTTCCCTCTGCCTCATATCGATGTTCTGGTTGACAACACGGCACAAAATAAGGTCTTCTCCTTTATGGATGGTTTCTCCGGTTATAATCAGATTAAGATGGCTCCCTAAGATATGGAGAAGACAACCTTTGTTACGCAGTGGGGTACCTTTTACTACAAAGTCATGCCTTTCGGATTGAAGAATGCTGGGGCAACGTATCAGCGCGCCATGGTCGCTTTGTTCCACGACATGATCCATCATGAGATTGAGGTATACATTGACGACATGATTGCAAGATCCCAGACTGAGGAAGAACATCTTGACCATCTTCAGAAGCTATTTGACAGGTTGAAGTTGTACAAGCTGAGGTTAAACCCGAACAAGTGCACCTTCAGGGTGAGATCTGGTAAGCTGCTGGGTTTCGTCATAAGTGATAAAGGTATTCAAGTGGATCCTGCAAAGGTGAAGGCTATACAGGAAATGCCAGCTCCCCAAACAGAAAAAGAAGTCAGAGGCTTTTTGGGACGTCTGAACTACATTGCCCGATTCATCTCACACCTGACTGCTACTTGTGAACCGATCTTCAAGTTACTGAAGAAAGATCAAGTGGTAAGATGGAACGATGAATGTAGGGCCTCTTTCAAAAGGATCAAAGAGTATCTCCAAGAGCATCCTATTCTAATGCCTCCAGTTGAAGGGAGACCCTTGATCTAGTACTTGACAGTACTCGACAATTTGATGGGGTGTGTGTTGGGGCAGCATGACGAGTCTGGCTGAAAAGAGCACGCTATTTACTACCTTAGCAAAAAGTTTACCGACTGCGAGACCTGATACTCGTTGCTTGAGAAAACTTACTGCGCTTTGGCATGGGCTGCTCGCCGGCTAAGACAGTATATGCCGACTCACACTACTCTATTGATATCAAAGATGGATCCAATCAAGTATATCTTCGAAAAGCCTGCCTTATCCGGAAGAATAGCAAGATGGCAGGTGATCTTGACTGAGTATGACATCTAATACATGACCCAAAAAGCAATCAAGGGAAGTGTGTTGGCAGATCATCTAACACATCGGGCAATGGATGATTATCAGTCTATGAACTTTGAATTCCCGGATGAGAACATCATGTTAGTGACCGACTGTGAAACACCTGGACCGGATGAAGGACCTGAGGAAGGATCCCGATGGTCTATGTACATTGATGGAGCTTCGAACGCTTTGGGTAATGGCATTGGCGCCGTGATCATATCTCCTGAAGGCTCTCATACTCTGTTCACCGCCCGACTATGTTTCAACTGCACCAACAACATGGTAGAGTACGAAGCGTGCATTATGGGTCTTCGAGCAACTATTGACCTAAGGATTAAGTTCTTAAGTGTATTCAGAGATTCCGCTCTCGTGATCAGTCATATCAAAGGCGAGTAGGATACGAGACACCCTAATCTTATTCCTTACAAGGAGTATGTGTTGACGTTGCTTCCACACTTCAAGGAGATAACCTTTGAACATTTCCCTAGAGAGGAGAATCAGTTAGCAGATGCACTGGCTACGATGTCTTCTATGTTCAAGGTGAGATGGGACAATGAGGCTCCCCAGATTACCATTGAATGGTTGGACGAACCTACACATTACTGTGACATTGAGACTGAAGAGGTAGCAGATAAACCCTGGTTCCATGAGGTAAAGAGGTATCTTGAGGCTCAGGAGTACCCCGAGGGTGCATCTGTTAATGATAAGAAGTTTCTGAGGGGGTTCGCGGGGAAGTTCTTCATCAGTAACGACATCCTTTACAAGTGTAACCATGATTCAATCTTATTGCGTTGTATGGATAAGAACGAAGCAAAAAGGATCATGATAGAGTTACATGAAGGTACTTTGAGAACTCATTCCAGTGGACACACCATGGCAAAGAAAATCCTTCGGGCAGGATATTATTGGTCCACCATGGAAGCCGACTGTTATCAGCATTCTCGGACCTGTCATAAGTGCCAAGTCTATGCTAATAAGGTGCATATACCTCCAGTACCTCTGAATGTTTTGACATCTCCTTGGCCTTTTGCAATGTGGGGCATCGACATGATCGGCGAGATCATACCTACTGCGTCCAACAGGCATCGTTTCATCCTGGTAGCTATTGATTATTTTACGAAGTGGGTTGAAGCAGCTTCCTTTGCTACAGTAACCAAGAATGTCGTGGCACGGTTCATTCAGCACAATCTGATCTGTCGATACGGTGTACCAGAGAGGATCATTACGGACAATCGTATAAATCTCAATAATAAGATGATCACCGAGCTCTGCGAGCAGTTCAAGATACAACATCACAACTCTTCTCCCTACCGGCCAAAGATGAATGGGGCTGTAGAAGCGGCTAATAAAAATATCAAGAAGATTGTGCAGAAGATGACGGTAACATACAAAGACTGGAACGAGATGTTACCGTTTGCTCTTCATGGGTACCGTACCTAAGCACGAACGTCAACAGGGGAAACACCCTATTACTTGGTTTATGGCATGGAGACCGTCTTACCCATTGAAGTTCAGATACCCTCTCTTCAGATTATGAAGGATGCAGGTTTGAGTGAAGACGACTGGATTCAGACCCGGCTTGATCAACTGAATTTAATCAACGAAAAGAGACTTACTGCTATTTGTCATGGTCAAACGTATCAAAAGCGAATGATCAAGGCATTTAACAATAAAGTCAGATGACAAGAGTATCAAGTTGGGGATCTGGTGATCAAGCGCATCATTCTACCACAAGGTGATCCCAGGGGAAAATAGACCCCTACTAACGAAGGGCCATTTATGGTTAAGAACATTTTCTCAGGAGGAGCTATGATTCTAACCACCATGGATGGTGACGACCTTCCTCACCCCGTCAATGCAGACATAGTGAAAAAATACTACGCATAATCAAAGACCCGCTAGGTTGACTGGCCTAGGCAAAAATAAGGGCTTCCCGGCGAACCAAAAGGGTTCGGGCAAAAATAAGGGATGAAAAAAAAAACTGTACACCCGGCAAGTCGAAAACCTGAAAAGGCGGCTTGGGCAAAAAAGGGTATCCCGATGGACTGAAAACCCGAAAGGGCGGTCTAGGAAAAAATTAGGGATCAAAGTGTAACACTATCTCTCATTGGATCACCTTACAATCAGACTTCGGTATTGACTATCAAGCTCAGACGGCGCTAATCAGTCTGATCCACCTTCAACCAAGTAGCAAAGTGATGAGATGCTCGAGGATATAAGGGAAATAGCAGAGTTGGAACCCAGTGGGATTGTTCACATAGTTGTTTTTCTTTGTTTTTCACAAATTGTATAAATTCTATTTGTTCGGCGGCGTTCTCTTACTAGGACATCAGTCTCTTGTACAAAAAACGCCTATTTACAGGCTAACTTCAAAATCAATACAAGTCATTTTCACATATAAATTTCAAACTGTTTTCCTTTTTCTGTTTTGTTTTGCGAGAACGTCTAATGTTCATTTTTGATATATGCATTTGACATTGATTGCTGCTCATAAAAATTTTCATGCGAAACAAAAGACGATTACTTGTAATATCAGAAACAGGGGCAAACGAGAAATGTCCAAACTATACAGTTGCTCTGTCCACCAGGTATAGGGATAGACCTAGCTGGAGGAAACGATTGAAAGTACATTCATTCCCCGCAGAGTAAGGAGAAAGATAGTGGTGTTAGCTATCCCCAACTGAGACTCGCAACTGTGAATGAATCAGTAATATTCTCCCCAAGCAGAGTTTATCTACCATCAGCACTAAAAAATTACTATCCCCAGCGGAGTATAAAAATCATCCCTAGTGGAGTTTGAAGAATCGTCCCCAGTAGAATCTAAAAGGTTATTCCCCGTAAAGTCGCAACTGGAAAATCATCCCTAGCGGAGTTTATTCCTTTCACAAACAGAAATTCAATCTCCAATAGGTTTCATTATCACCAGCAACGGTAATTCATCTCCAGCTGAATTTATCAGCGAAATCCTCAGCAGAGCATCTCTTCCCCACAGAATCATCTCCTCATCAGTTTATTCCCCAGCGGAGTTATCCTCTCCTGCAGTTTATCCTCACAATCATCTTCATTCACTATCCCCAGCGGAAACGAAGAATTCAACTCTCTTCTCCAGCAGCAATCCCGGATTTACTTTCCCCAGCTAGAGAACATCATAAAAACATTACATACCCATACGTCATGACACATGCATATATACGCACAATCTCATTTATTTTGAGAACATCATTGCTTGATGCATATCATGTATTACATACAGCTAACCTTTACCTTTTAGGAAAGATACAATCAAATTCTCACAAAATTCAAGCTATGAAGCTTTTCCCTCAGTTGAATTACGGACGAGTTCCTAAATCTCAGCAGAGATGTTTCCTTAGTTGAATCACGGACGAGTTCCTAAATCTCAGCAGAGATGTTTCCTCAATTAAATTACGGACGAGTTCCTAAATCTCAGCAGAGATGTTTCCTCAGTTGAATTACGGACGAGTTCCTAAATCTCAGCAGAGATGTTTCCTCAGTTGAATTACGGACAAGTTCCTAAAATCTCATCAGAGATGTTTCCTCAGTTGAATTACGGATGAGTTCCTAAATCTCAGCAGAGATGTTTCCTCAGTTGAATTACGGACGAGTTCCTAAATCTCAGCAAAGATGTTTCCTCAGTTGAATTACGGACGAGTTCCTAAATCTCAGCAGAGATGTTTCCTCAATTGAATTACGAACGAGTTTCTAAATCTCCACAGAGATGCTTCCTTAGTTGAATTACGGACGAGTTCCTAAATCTCAGCAAAGATGTTTCCTCAGTTAAATTACGGACGAGTTCCTAAATCTCAGCAGAGATGTTTCCTCAGTTGAATTACGGATGAGTTCCTAAATCTCAGTAGAGATGTTTCCTCAGTTGAATTACGGACGGGTTCCTAAATCTCAGCAGAGATGTTTCCTCAGTTAAATTACGGACGAGTTCCTAAATCTCAGCAGAGATGTTTCCTCAGTTGAATTACGAACGAGTTCCTAAATCTCAGCAGAGATGTTTCCTCAGTTGAACTACGGACGAGTTCCTAAATCTCAGCAGAGATGTTTCCTCAGTTGAATTACGGACAAATTTCCTAAATATAAGCAGAGATGATTCCTCAGTTGAGTACGGACGATCGAAGTTCCTAAATATCAACAGAGATGGTTCCTCATTTGAGTACGGACGATCGAAGTTCCTAAATATCAACAGAGACGACTCACCAGTAGAATAACGGACGACTGAAGTTCCTAAAATTCTACTTCTCTCAACAAAGATCAGACTTCCCCAGCGGAATCTTCCTCAAACAACAGGTATTCAAGCTCTCGCTAAAGGAATATCTTATGCGATCGACACTCCTTTGGATGGAATCTTTAAGCCCATCTCCCGTCAGCAATTTTCAAATGGCATCTGTAAGCCCATTCCCGGCATCATAAGATAATTACCACTTCATGCGAGTGCAAATTTCTGGGCACTCTAGTGTTCAATCAACTTCCACTCTCGGATCACGAAAGGCATGAAAGTTAATCTACATCCTCAGGTTTAAGAAGATTGAACAGGGGTAGCTTTTGTACCCCAAAATTTTCCCTCCCATATTTCTCAAAACATTGCAAGAAAGATTCTCAAGTTGCTCAAAGTAGTCAAAGGGTTGGCCAGACAAGCTCTCTCCTAAGGCAGTCTACCTCAAACTAGGGTTTCATGTTGCATCAAGATACTTGAGTCCAAGGGACCCCAAATTCTCACCAATTTCCTAATATGTTCCCAAGATCATCCATGTCAAGTTTCAAGCCTTGCAGAGAAAGTTTGCTCAGTCAATTGCTCAAAGGCCCAAAGAATCGACTGTGCTAGGGCAAAAGTCAACTGTGACCCCCATACAGTCAAACTTCAAGATTTTTGGTCAACATCCTCATTCTGAAGTATATTTCATAATTTTATCAGGGGTTGATCATGATTCATCAAGGATTGCTCATAATTCATCAAGACTCAAAAGTTGCTAAATTAGGGATTTATAGGAAAAGTCAACTCAACTTTGATCAAGCATAACTTTCTCATACTTTATGAGAAATGACCCATCCAAAGCTCATTTTGAAGAGAATGCAATTACCTACAATACATATTCAGCTCCCAAGTTCAAAATATGCACTCACAAGAAGTTATGAATTTGGACATTATAGGTCATTTTGAAAAGTCAACAAAAACACCTTTTTTGTCAAAGCTTCATACATGAGCATGGAATATCAAATTGAGATGATACCAAAAGGGTTGATTATAGAACATATCAATCTGTCTAAAAAGTCCAAGAACACCTCCAAAGAGTCAAAATTGAGGAAGTTATGCATTGATGAAGTTGACCTTTTTTGCAAAATTGCTAAAAGTCAACTATCCCTAAAACTTCAAATTTTGCCAAATGGGCCCAATCTTTTTCACTTGTTTTGAGTTGGCAACATAGCCCACGAGCTCTAGCCTTTGCCACTTGTCCATATCTTATTTTTATTATTTATTTTGATTTTGATTTGAATTAATTTGATTTAAATCAAATAAAATCAAATAAAATCCAAAACATTGATAACCAAAGATTTTGTGATTATTTCAGGTCTTATTACACAACTAACATCAATCAAACTCATATCAAGGCATGTGTGCACAAAAAGATTGGAAATAATACAAATTTGGAAGGTTTTAAAGGGTGAATCAAATCAAATAAAAAAGGATTGAAGGAGGAAGATTTGGATGCAATTATCAACCCTAACTCAGTCCTTGGTACATAAGGAGGCGAGGCAGACCTAAAAGCAGGTTAGAAACAGGCGTGTAAGCAAGAATCAAATCTGAAAAATCAAAGAAAAAGTGTGAGATCGAAATCCCACTTAGAGGCATCCTCAAGGCTCGTTACTTATCCCAATCGCTTCCTGGCACTTTCAGCAATCTAAAGCAATCAAGAACTAAGCCGTTCCAGTCCCAAAACGCGTTGTAAGTCCATCACGACATATCCCTATTCTTGAATTCGTATCTCCAAATATAAGCATTGTAAACATGAATTAATTGCATATTCTTGATCTATGAGGCATTTGCAAACTTTCTGCATTATTCAATTTCATTTATATGGCCTGTAGCGAAATTCACCATTTCTAGGTTTCAGAGCTTTGTTTTAGGGTTTTTTATTACAGGGACAATTTGCCTTTGTAAGTGGTACTGGCATGTTCAAGAGGACGAGACGGACACAACCATGGCTTTAGATGTTATTTCCATGGCCTGTGGAAGATTTTGAGAGCGCACAAGCTTGTAGCAACGGACCCTATCCGTGGGTATAGGTCCTCAAGCTTTTAGCCACGGAGAGAGGAAGAAGACAATGAGTTGTCATTCAATCATTGGCCCATTCAAAACTTTCTGCGCGCATTTTTTATCCTCCACTAACGCTTGATTTTTATATATTATTATTGTTATATATTATATGTACAACAAGGAACAAGTGGTCCAGTGGTAAGCGTAGCAAGGAATTTGCCTTGGGGCCTGGGTTCGAATCCCAGGTCCCCCTATTTCTCTATATTATTTTCTTTCAGGCGATTCAATACGCGCATGAGCCTGAGATCCACCATATGCCTTCATCATCAAACGTGCCAGATGGCCGGATGGCCAAATCTGATGGCCACCACTGAGGGTGCATCGTGAGCCAAGTCAAACGTGCCATACAGGATCACAAAAAGTCAACATGGGTCATCTCTTTTGGGCTCAGATTTCAGCTATTGGCACCCCCAATTCAGGCCCATCTCTTATTCTTTTCTTTTTATATTTCATTTAATCATTTTATTTATTATTTATTTACTAATCATCAAAACTGATTTTCTCTTTTATCAAAAAATCACCAAAAATATTTTTATGTCCAAATTAAAATTAGATTATTATTTTTTAGTAAAAAAATCAATTAATTTAATTAGGTTTGATTAATTTAGACAACTTTAATTATTTTTTGTAAATAATTAAAATCAATTAGAATAAATAGGTTTTATTACTAATTTAATTTTTTATCTTTTTCCTAAAATAACCAAAAATCAAAAATATGTCATTTAATTATTTTTCATTAACTACTAATTAATTTAACATTTATTTTTAAAACCTAATTTCTTTTCTTTAAAAAATATTTAAAAAAAACAACAAAAAAACAATTTTCTTTTAAATTAGGATAGGAGGGTTTAAACCCTAATTTCGCATTCGATCTAATTTTCCTCGCGCATTTTATTATTATTTTATCCAATTATTGTATCTGCTCACAGTTTGTAATAGTTTTAATTAGGACTTTTACATTTATCGCTTTTATTTTCAAAGGGTTTGTTTTCCGCAAATTATTAACTATTAGATGTTTGATAATAGGGTTTGTATGACAAGAATGTATGTCTAATTTTAAAACAGTTAGATCACCCTAAATGTGCAAAGATAAATAAACTGAAATTGAATCATTCGCACATGCGCATTCCTAGGGTACACTCCCACTTGGTTTCCTTTGATAAACGGTCATTGAGTATAAGATGCTTTAGTGGTCGTCCACGTCCTTTAGTCCAAAGATCAAGTTGCCTCGGAAAGGTTGCCTCGGACATTGTTGCCTCGAATAATTGATCTAAGACATTAGGGTTACTACTAAGACGTTCTAACATTGCTTTAGTAACCGTACGTCCCTTTCAAATTGACCCTTAAAACTCCAACGACGATGCTACCTACTCACTAATAGTGGGATAGCACTGTCTAAAGGAAATAAGCATAAAACGATTCTTTTTTCGAGTAGGTAGATTAGTTCTTAAGTACTTGCTCATTTCAAACAATTTTTTCACACTTACACTCCTTTACAAACAAAGTTTTCAAAAACACTTCATTACACTCTTGAAGACAGAAACAAGAGTTAAATCGAAGTCAAAACAAAAACTTTTCAAAGCACACAAAACACAAAGAAAACAATTTTGAAAATGATGAGCAAGTACCTAAGAGCCCGTAGATAACTACGGATAGAAAGGGTGCTAATACCTTCCCTTTCTATAATCTACCCCCCGTACTCAGAAATATCTCGAAAAAGGAATTTTTATGTGCTTTTTTCCTTTCCTTGTTGGATAAAATAAAAGTCGGTGGCGACTCTTGCTTACCGCGACATTTTACAAACACAAACGCAAAATGCAAACTAGCAATTCCTTAAAAAAGGGAAACACGTCCCGGTTCTGGCCACCGTATCACAGACAGGTTTGAGCCAACTAAACTTCAAGAGGGTACTTACCTATGAGACTCCATGCAAGCCTAAGACTAAGGACTTGTTTGTTTTGTTTGTATATACATACTTGTATATAACATCATGAACATCATAACATTATACACATTCACTAACCATTTCAAGGATTTTTGGATTTATCTTTTTTCTGTTTTGTAGGATATAGATTCTCTTCGTAGGAAAACTATTCAAGTCAATCTTGTAAGGATCCCTCCACAACTTAAGGAGCTAGCTTCAAGAATTCCTGAAAACTCTCCATTCACCGAGAGACATGATCGCCTACTCAACTTGGTCACCTCTAACACAGATGAGGACATGATGAAGGTGCTCTTTCAGTTCTTTGATCCCTTGCAACATTGCTTCAAATTTCCCGACTATCAATTTGTGCCTACTTTGGAAGAATTCTCCCGGGTCTTTAGGATTCTCATTCTCAATTAACTACCTTTCAACGGTATGGAAAGAGACCCAAAGCCAGAAGAGATTTCTCAAGCTCTACACTTGCACTCATCTGATGTCAAAACTCATTGGGAAACAAGTAGTGGTGTCAAAGGTTTCCTAGCAAAGTTCTTGTTCGAGAAAGCCCAAAACTATTGGAACTCTTTGGATTTTCAAGCTTTTGAGGAAATTGTGGCTCTCCTCATCTATGGGATAGTTTTATTTCCAAATCCTGACCAACTCATAGATGTGAACATCGTCAAAATCTTCATATCCCGTAACCCGGTGCCTACTTTGCTAGGAGACATCCTACACTCTTTTAACACTTGCACTATGAGGAAAAGAGGTGTCCTTATGTGTTGCACTCCTCTCTTGGAAAGATGGTTTATTTCGCATCTTCCCCAATCTGTATTAAAGAACGAGCAAGGTTCAAGGTGGTCACAAAGGTTGATGATGCTCAAACATTCAGACATCCATTGGTGTTCTCGATCCATAGAGAATATTACTATTGTTGACCGTTGTGGAGAATTCCCCAATGTCCCTTTACTTGGCATCAGGGGAGGTACCACCTACAACCCCTGCTTAGCCTTAAGACAATTTGGTTACGTCCGAAGGGATGGCCCTCATGAGATGCTGATTCAAGGTTTGGTATTTGACTACGACAACAATGATCAAGGTCTTCGCCAGAGATTTATCCGAGCTTAGAGGATGTTGAATAAGGTAGATAGCAAGACATTGGGGCACAAGAATTCTATCCCTCTTGAGCCTTACCTCAAATGGGTACGAACTCGTGCTCAGAGTCTTATGATGCCTTATCCCTCCATTCTCCCAGTAATCATTGAGCCTGTCATGGAAGGAGATGTTCCATACAGTATCCTACATCTTGACATGCCCACCTCTCTTGGAGAATTACAAAGAGATTGGATACAACTCAAGAGGGAGCGAGATACTTTCGAAGCCCAATTCTATGCAAGTGAGAAGAAGGTTTTGGAACTCACTAGACTACTTCATGAGGAGAGGAACCTGAATGCCTACATCGCACCAAAAAGAATGTGTACTACCTTTCTATCTTAGAGTTTTTGTATTCGTTTTACCCAAAGAGGCATTGATGTACTCAAGCTTTAATTTATTAATATAACGCGTGTTTCCTTTTTTGTCTAAAAACAAATTTGAATCTTTAAAATCCTTGAAATCATTACATATGCATTTACCATTCATCATAACATAAGCAGGTTTCTTACAACAAGCCCCCTCATCGTTCTACTATTTATTTCAGTAAGATAGATCTCGAGAAAACGGTGAAGGACCTCCAAGCTCAAAATGCACAGTTTCAACAGATGTTCTTAACTCTAGCCAAAGGACAAGAAGAGTTGAAGACCTTGCTGGTTGAAGAGAAAAAGAAGAAGACAAAGAAAATAACCTGAATTCTAAACATGGGAAGAAGATTCCAAGGGCAAACAAGAAGGGCCTTAGACTTTTCAACGACATCCGGTGAGAAAGACAATCAAGATGGGAAGGGAAAAGAAATGGTTGTCCAGTCAGAGTCAGAAGAGGAAGTGGAAGAAGAAGACTATTCTAAAGAACAATATCCTTCAGCCGATGACAAGTATAAGCATCTAGAAGAACTGTTAAGTGCAATGGAAATCCAAAAAGTGCCTGGATTGGACTTTGAGGAGTTGGGGTTAGTGTCTGGGATTGTCATTTCTTCAAAATTAAAAGCACTTGTGTTCGCCAAGTATGACGGAGTCTCATATCCCAAAATGCATCTCCGGTCCCGTGTAAGGAAAATCCAGCCTCATATCACTGACAAGGACTTATGGGTACACTTCTTTCAAGACAGTTTGGCCGGAACTCAACTTGATTGATTTTATCAGTTAGAAAGAGCCAGTGTTCATAACTGGGAAGATCTGGCCACTGCCTTTTACAAACAATACCAATACAACACTGATCTTGCGCCCACCTGTACTCAACTCCAGAGTATGACCATGGTTTCAAGTGAAGGCTTTAAAGACTATGCGCAAAAATGGAGGGACTTGGACGGAAGATTTCAACCTCCCCTATCTGAAAGAGAGTTGATAGACATGTTTTTGGGCACCTTGTCTGATCCCTTCTTCAATCACCTAATTGGGAGTTCATCGGCAGGTTTTACCGAACTGATATTGACCAGAGAAAGGGTAGAAGCTGGGATAAAGAATGGAAAAATTCAAAAAGATGCATCCTCTGCTGCTGTAAGGAAACCATTCATCAGAAAGAAAGAAGTGGTTACTGTATACCCTCAGAGAAATCAAGATATGGTTGAACGTCGTCCAATGGTGGGGGCTGTCATGATTTCTAAACCTGCGCCTGCTCAACAAGGAAGCAACCAACCAAGAATGGAGAGACCAGTCAGACAGTTCACCAGAATTAACATGACCCTTTCTCAAGTATTACCACATTTGTTAAGGTCCAACCTAGTGACTTTGAAAGAAGCCTCAAAGAACCCTAACTCAACCTCTCCTCACTATTATCCTAATGCCCGCTGTGCATACCATTATAAGAGTCCCGACCATGACACTAATAATTGTTGGGCTCTAAAGGGCAAAGTACAAGACCTCCTTTAAGCCAAAGAGATTGAATTCGATGCGCCAGAAAAGCCCAATGTCATTTCTGCCCCTATGACCAAACACGACCATAATACCAACGCCATTGAGGAAGATATGTTTGTTACTCCAGTTGATGAACTTATAACCCCACTCCTGACTATAAAAAAAAACTTGTTGAATGACGGTGTATTCCCAGGCTGTGATGAAAGCTGTCGTTTCTGTTTGTCCTCACCAACCAACTGTCCTTTGTTAAAAGCAGGCGTTCAGTGTCTAATAGATGACAAGGAAATTTTATTCGAGAAGGCTTTAATTCCAACTGTTCCTTATAATGATGTTTCCATCGTGACCATTTCCGAGAATTCTTCCAGGGTCTCCACCAAAAGACCCGTTAGAATTACACCAGTTCCTAAAGTAGCTCCTTTGATAATTACAATGCCTAGACCAATCCCGTATTCGTCAGACAAAACCGTACCATGGAATTATGGAGGGAATGTCTACTACCACAATATCAAGCAAGATTGACCAGCTGCTGAAGATTCAAATTCTGAGAAAGTTGACTCTGATGTCAGTAATATTGCAGGGACTAGTAAGATAACCCGAAGTGGAAGGATATTCTCTCCAGAAATTGCTCCCCCAAAAGCAGTTTCTGGACCCGTAATCATTCTTGTTGTTATTTCTCCCCCAAAGGTTGTTCCTAGTCCTACAATTATCTTTGCTAGTACTCCTGCTGACAAAACTGTTACAATCCTGTTATCACCCCTACTGACATTCCTGCTGCCGAGTCAACCGAAACTCGAGGTAAAGGTATTCTGATTGAGCCTGTCCGGACGAAGGCACAATCATAGGCTATCCCTGAAACCTCCCAGAAAGAGATGGAGGAAATTCTAAAGATCATAAAAAGAAGCGACTACAATGTAGTTGAGCAACTGGGGCAAACTCCATCTAAAATTTCCATGCTGGCTTTATTACTATGTTTCGAGGCGCATGCAAAGGCCTTGGTAAAATTCTTGAAAACTGCTCATGTACCTCAAGAAACATCTGCCGATCATTTCCAAGACTACGTAGCCAGCTTGACTGCAGATAATGGTTTAGGTTTTTCAGATGCTGATTTAACGCCAAGAGGGAGGAAGCATAATGAGGCATTGCATGTCTCAGTTGAATGCATGGGCACAACCTTGGCTCATGTTTTGGTGGACACTGGCCCATCTCAGAATGTGTTTCCTAAAAAGGCTTTTGATAGGCTTGATTGTGAGGGATTAACGTTGAAACCAAGCAACATAGTAGTGAGAGCCTTTGACGGCTCAAAAAGGATGGTGCATGGGGAAGTGGATATCCCCATAAAGGTTAGAACCCAAACATTTGATTTGACCTTTTATGTAATGGATATTCGCCCTTCATACTCCTACTTATTAGGCCGACCGTGGATCCACAATGCTGGCGCTGTTACCTCTACGTTGCACCAAATGCTGAAATATCTGATTCAAGGGAAGATCATCACTGTTCATGAAGAAGAAGAGTATATGGTCAGCCATCTAAATTCCTTCAGATATGTGGAGTTAGATTGTGAATTTATTGAAACTCCATTTCAACACTTTGAAGAAGTCCCATAGACTATGGCAGTAACCAAGGTTGTATCTCAAGTTCCGAAGATCACAAGGCCTCCACTCAAGATGTCATCTTTAAAGGATGCCAAAGCAGTGATAGAAGAAGGTGGGTGCATTATTTGGGGATAACTCCCAGATATCCCATACAAATTTGATAATCTTGGTCTGGGTTTCACTTCAGGTGCCCAGAAGGCTATACGCCTCACTCGTGCCGGAGGACCACTCTTGAAGATCAGCAACCACCAAGTCAATACAGTGGAAGATTATGAAGACATCTATGACCTAGAGGATTGGATTTTCCCAACTGTCAGTGGAGGGCTCAACAACTGGGAGGCTAGAGACTTTGTCCCGATCACTTTTATCCCACAGTAATTTGTCTTTACATTTTGTTGGATCTGTAATATTAAAATAATTTAGACTCTTAAAAACTTGTGTCTTACCCGAGGCACAATGGTCCATTTGTATGGGTTATTATCTCATTTCCATATGACACCAATGAATCATGGACGTTTTTGCATACAAACTTTGTGCTCATTGTTTTTCTTTTTACATTTTCATTTCTTTCAAAGATAGCTATACTCTTACATACACTCACACTCACAATGCAGATCTACATCCATTCGGGATCTCATGGGTAACGGTTGTACTATGGCCTTTTGTGACTCTTAAAATCTAATCTACCAAGCCGAAGACGAAGGTGAGGAAGATTGTGAAGTATCAGGGAAACTCACCAGGTTACTACAACAAGAAGAGAGGAACATTAAGCCCCATGAAGAACCGGGGGATACAATCAACCTAGGTACCGAAGAAGACAAAAGGGAAGTCAAGGAAGGTGCCAATCTGGAACCCAGTGTCAAAGGGCGTCTGATTTAGTTGCTACATGAGTATGTTGAGATCTTTTCCTGGTCGTATGAAGACATTCCAGGACTTGATGCAGATATCGTGGTACTTCGTCTACCAACAAAAGAAGACGGTCCACCGGTAAAACAAAAGGTCCGTCGTATGCGACCAAATATGTCAGTGAAGATTAAAGCAGAAGTCATGAAGCAATTCAATGCTGGATTCTTGGCCATCACTTCTTATCCGCAATGGGTTGCCAATGTTGTTCCCGTATCCAAAAAGGAAGGCAAGGTGCGAATGTGCGTGGACTACAGAGATTTGAATAGGGCAAGCCCTAAGGATGATTTCCCACGTCCCCACATTGATATTCTAGTTGAAAATATGACACAACATAAAGTGTTTTCCTTCATGGACGGTTTCTCAGGCTACAACCAAATCAAAATGGCGTCTGAGGACATGGAGAAGACAACCTTTGTCACATAATGAGGGATATTCTGCTACAAGGTTATGCCATCCGGACTGAAGAATGCTGGGGCAACCTATCAGCGTGCCATGGTAGCTCTATTTCACGACATAATACATCACAAAATAGAGGTCTATGTGAACGACATGATAGCTAGATCTCAAACAAAAGAAGAGAATATTGATCATTTACAGAAACTCTTTGAGAGATTAAAGAAGTACAAGCTGAGGTTGAACCCAAATAAATGGACATTTGGGGTGAGGTCTGGTAAACTCCTAGGCTTTGTTGTCAGTAATAAAGGTATTGAAGTAGATCCTACCAAGGTGAAAGCGATACAAGAGATGCTTGCTCCTCGTACTGAAAAGGAAGTCAGAGGATTCTTGGGACGTTTAAACTACATTGCCAGATTCATTTCTCACCTAACAGCTACTTGTGAGCTAATCTTCAAATTACTAAAGAAAGATCAAGTAGTCAAATGGAATAACGAATGCCAAACTGCTTTCGACAAGATCAAAGAGTACCTGTAAGAGCCTCCTGTTTTAATGCCACCAGTCGTGGGAATACCATTGATCATGTACCTAACCGTTTTGGAAAATTCAATGGGGTGTGTGTTGGGGCAGCATGACGAGTCTGGCCGAAAAGAGCATGCTATTTATTACCTGAGCAAAAAGTTTATCGACTATGAAACAAGATATTCACTACTCGAGAAAACTTGCTGCGATATGGCATGGGATGCTCGTCGGCTAAGACAGTATATGCTGACTCATACTACCTTGTTGATATCTATAATGGATCCAATAAAATACATCTTCGAGAAACCTGCCCTCTCTGGGAGAATAGCGAGATGGAAGATGATCCTGACAGAATATGACATACAATATACTACCCAGAAAGCAATAAAGGGAAGTGTACTAGCTGATCACCATGGTCACCAAGCTGTGGAAGACTACCAGTTCATGAAGTTCGAATTTCCAGATGAAGACATCATGATGGTAAACAATTGTGAAGAATTGAGGCAATATGACGGACCTGAACAAGGATCCCGATGGACCCTAGTTCTTGATGGGGCATCTAACGCATTCGGAAATGGTATTGGTGTTGTACTCATATCTCCTGAAGGGTGTCATACTCCTTTTACGGCAAGACTCTGCTTCAATTGTACAAATAACATGGTAGAATACGAAGCATGCACTTTTTGTCTCAAAGCTGCCATAGACTTGGGGATCAAATCCTTAAATGTATTCAGAGATCCATCTTTGGTTATCATCCAGATCAAAGGGGAATGAGACACCAAACACCCTAACCTTATCCCTTACAAAGAACATGTTTTTACGTTGCTCCCACATTTTGAGAAGATTACCTTCGAGCATTTCCCGCGAGAAGAAAATCAACTAGAAGATGCACTAGCCACAATGTCATCCATGTTTAAACTTAAATGGGATAACGAAGCTCCCCAGATCACCATTGAACGAATGGATGAACCAACACACTGTCACGAGATTAATACTGAAGAAGTAGTGGACCAACCTTGGTTTCACAAAGTCAAGAGGTATCTCGAGGCTCAAGAATATCCAGAAGGAGCTTCAATCAATGACAAGAAATTATTAAGGAGATTCTCTACTAAATTCTTCCTTAGTAATGGCATTCTCTACAAACTCAATCATGACTCTGTGTTACTGTGTTGCATAGACAAGGTTGAGGTGGAAAAGATCATGGCTGATCTACATGAGGGAACTTTTGGCACCCATTCCAGTGGGCATATGATGGCAAAGAAAATCCTACGGGCAGGCTATTACTGGTCTACCATGGAAGCAGATTTTCATCAACACTCTTGAACCTGCCATAAGTGTCAGATCTACACTAACAAGGTGGATGTACCTCCGGTTCCTCTGAATGTCTTGACGGCTCCTTGGCCCTTTACTATGTGGGGCATCGATATGATTAGGGGAAATCAAGCCAACAACCTCTAATGGACACCGCTTCATCCTAGTGGCCATTGAGTATTTTAAAAAGTGAGTTGAGGCAGCCTCTTTCGCTTCCGTTACCAAGAATGTTGTCGCCCGATTCATCAAGCAGAATCTCATATGTCGTTACGGTATCCTAGAGAGGATCGTCACAGAAAATGGTACGAACCTGAACAATAATATGATCACTGCCCTGTGCAAGAAATTCAAGATCCAACATCACAATTCTTCCCCTTACCTGCTGAAGATGAATGGTGTTGTCGAAACTGCAAATAAGAACATTAAAAAGATCATACAGAAAATGACATACGCATACAAAGACTGGCATGAGATGCTACCATTCGCTCTCCACGGATATAGTACCACGATGCGCACATCAACCGGGGCAACACCCTACTCTATGGTATACGACATGTAGGTTGTCTTGCCTATTGAAGTCCAGATCCCCTCTCTAAGAATTATGAAGGATGCAGGGCTGAATGAAGAAGATTGGATCCAGACTCAACTTGATCAACTAAACTTGATTGATGAGAAAAGGCATACTGCTGTCTGTCATGGTAAAATGTATCAAAAATGGATGCTCAAGGCTTTCCACAAAAAGGCCAGACACCAAGTGTATCGAGTCGGGGATCTGGTGATCAAACGTATCATACTGTTGCAAGGTGATCCCAGGGGAAGGTGGACTCCTATATACGAAGGATCATTTGTAATCAAAAACATATTCTCTGGTGGAGTAATGATCTTGATCACCATGGATGGAAACGACCTACCGCACCCTACGAATGCATACACAGTCAAAAGATACTATGCATAAGAGACCCGTGGGTTGACTCACCTAGGCAAAACAAGGGCATCCCGGCAAAACAAAAAGGTTTGGGCAAAAATTAGGGATAAAACAAAAAAAAATTGTACACCCGGCAAGTTGAAAACCCGAAAGGGCAGCTTGGGAAAAAAGGGTATCCCAGTGGACTGAAAACTCGAAAGGGCAGTCCAGGCAAAAGTTAGGGAGTTAAAGCGTACGACTATGTCTTGTCAGATCACCTTACGGACAACCTGACAAACTCATAGGTTCTAATCAATCCAATCAGCCTCAGACAAGGCAACAAACAGACAAGATGCTCAGAGACACGAAGGTTATAGCAGAATGGGAACCCCATGGGATTATTGCACATAGCTATCTTTTCTCTGTATCAAGATTTTTGTTTTTTATGACAACATTATCTTACTATAATGTTTGTCTCATTATACAAAAATACTTACTCAAAGTCAATACAAAGATATCCCTTTGAACGTGCAAAACTACCTGTTTTTCTTTACTCTTGTGTTTTGTTTACAAAAACGTCCAATGATTTGTTTTTTGAACATATGCATTTGAACATAATTACTGTTTACAAATAAACAAAATAGAAAGACAATCACTGCTGGATTTAAGAGATAGGGAAATCACTCTAAGTATATTTCCATAAATCCCCCACAGTGTGCAGATTAATCCCCAGTGGAACGAAGCTTCCAGCTATCAATCCCCAGTAGAAGTCGTCCAATTTCTCAGGATTCCCCAACAGACTTTTACAAGCAGTACACAACATTTCCCTTACAAAATAATTTATTTCTCTAAGTGGAAATTGATCAACACTTCAACTTCACGACATGAAGACTTACACTCCATATCCTCAGCAACAGTCAGGGATTTATTTTCCCCAAATCCAACAGTAGTGCAGCAGATTAGCTCAGATACGCATATATTGCATCCATATATCATAAACATTGATAACACGAATGCATTATACCATGCATTTCACACCACATGACTTTGCATTTTAGCTAACATTTTACCCTTTTCAGGATAAGGTTGATCAACAACTATCATTAACAATGTTCAAAGGCTTTTCAGATACAGTTCAGATACGCTCCAGACGCGGATGCCATCCTGAAAACTCATTCAAAGTCTCACTTCCAGATACAGTTCAGATACGCTCCAGACACGGATGCCATTCTGATGCTCATTCAGATTCAACCTTCAGATACAATTTAGATACGCTCCAGATACAGACGCCATTCTGATACCCATTCAGATTCAACCTCCAGATACAGTTCAAATACACTCTAGACACGGATTCCAATCTGATACTCATTCAGATTCAACCTTCAGATACAATTCAGATACGCTCCAGATACAGACGTCATTCTGAAGCTCATTCAGATTCAACCTTCAGATACAATCCAAATACGCTCCAGACGCGGATGCCATTCTAATACCCATTCAGATTCAGCTTTCAAATACAGTTCAGATACACTCTAGACACGGATGCCATTCTGATACTCATTCAGATTCTCTTTCAGATTCAGCCATCACTTTTGAATGGCATCTATAATCCCATCTCCAAAAACTTCCTATCATCCATCCAAATTGCATCTTTAAGCCCATTCCCTCTACCATCACATCACCAAGTGCAAATTTCTGGGCACTCTAGTGTCCAATCATCTTCCACCTTCGAGTCACGAATGGCAAAACTAGCCAATCTAACTCTTCAGGCTTAAGAAGATTGAACAGGGGCAGTTTTTGTACCCCAAAATTTCCCCTCTCACTTATCAAGAATTTTGCTCACAAAATCTCCTTTGGCTCAAGACACCTCCTTAAACACTGATGATCAAAATTAGGGTTGGAGATTTCACAAGGATATTTGAAATTTCAATACCCCATATGATTTTCATGGATCATTATGGACCCCCAAGATCACTCATATCAAGTTTCAAACCGTGGATCACACGGTTGCTTAGTCAATTGATCACTTGACCTAAAAATCAATTGAATTGGGGAAAAAGTCAACCATGGCCAATTCACAGTCAAACTTCACAATTTTTGATTCACATAAACACTTTAAACTCACATGTATCATTTGATCAAGTTTGGACCACAACTTCTCAAGAAATTTGATCAAATCTCCAAAAGGGCAAAATGGTCAAAATTAGGGTTTTGTTTGGGAAAGGGCAATTTCTGATTTTTTGACCTAGAAAATGATCAATTGGTTTAAGGCATGATATCAAGAGTCAAATTGCATCATTTTGACCTAATGACATGGCTCAAAACATTGCTCAAGTTCAAAGGATTGACAGATGAATTTTCAGTCAACTGATCAAAAGTCAACTGTATACTGAAAAGTCAAACTTTGACTTTTTGGTCAAATTCAAATGCCAAAGATCAAAATTCATTAAAACATGTCAAAATATGAAACTTATTCATCAAGAAATCAAAAAGTCAAGATTTCATTTTGAAAAGTCAAAATTTCTAAACTTAGAAATTTTTCTAAGTGTTGGAAATTTCTTATTTTTTCATAACTTTAAGCCAATTTTTTACCATGATGCATGATAATTCAAGAGAAACTTCCAACACGAAAGTTGTATATCTCCATGAAATCTACAACTTTACTTCACACAACTTCTTCCAAAAGTGCTTGTATCTCAAGTTATAATTTTATGAACATGTGGTCATGAAACAAAACACTTAGTGAAATTTTGCCCTAATTTGGTCAGGATTTTGACCCAACTTCATGGCACTTTTTCATATAGTTACAAGGGGAATCTTCAAAAGAAATTCAAATATGGATTTTAGATCACATTTCAAGATTTCCAAAATGTCCAAGAACTCCTTGAGATCATTCTTGAGTAGGGAGAATCAAAGAGATGAAGTTAGGGTTTTATCACTTGAATTACAAGTCATTTTGTGATGAACAAAGTTCAAAATTCAAAGTTTGCTGCATAAACTCTACTTTGCAAGCCTCAAAATTGTTAGGCACTCCATAATTAATGGTTTACACAGCTGTTAGAAGTCTCACTTCAATCATTCAATGCATGGACATGCTTTATATCCATTTTGGAAGAAAGGTTACATTGTCATTTTGATAAAGTGACTTTTTGTACAAAACTTGTTCTTGGCCTTGCACTTGTTCTCTTATAATCAAACAAGTCCTATAACCCATAAGAAATGGTTTAGACACTTAAAATCACCCAGCCCATGCTTGTACCTCCTCTTGAAACTTGTTTCCCTCTTTTCTTCAAAATCAAGTAACCTAGCCAAAAGCTAAAAACTTGTACTTCTGATTGTCCAAAGCTCTCAAACACTTTTGTTTATACATACACAAACCTTGGAAAATAAACAAACGAATGCTCATGCCCTGAAAAGAACTAGAACTTAGAATCACATTCCATACCTCCATTTTTACACAAACTGACCAAACACTTGAAACTCATAATCTACTCGTGCGTTTCTTGGCCTTTTGGTTTCTAAAGCTTCTAAACATCACATAGAACTGATCCATCACCCTGTTACAGAACTGTAACACCATTAACACCATCCTCAATTTTCAAAAATAGAGCTCTGCACATTGACTTCTCCAAACCATTTCAGCCATCCATTGCTCAAGCTAATCATTGCATTAGCTTTCTGGGACCTCAAGGAAGCTAACCTGATCATCACCATCACTTGAAACAAACTTAAACTCAAAACAAGATTTCCATTTTTGAGGTAAGTTTTCTTAACTTTGAACTCTTCATACAGACATCATCAATGATTTATTTATGAACAAAACATGTAAATATCATTGCCCTAAAGCTAACCATGTTCATAGTTTCCATTAATTTTGCTTGAGCTTAGAGATTTTTTAGTTTAAAGTTTCTGAGATTTTTAGGGTTCAGATTAGGGCCATTAAAATTCATACTTATCTTTGATCTATAGTTTTAATGCTTTACATTTTTGAAACCGTGAGGAAATTTGCTACAAGTTTCATGTTTACAGTTTTCATTTTTGATGAGAAATAAGCAAGTTACAGTTGGTCTGGCTAGAGGTTGAAGATGAAGTAATCAGGGCGCATTTTGTATCATATATTTATTGATTTGCCTATGTTAACGGATGTATAGTCACCCCAGTGGTAGAAGCGTGCGCTTGTAACCTTTGGGACCTGGGTTCGAGCCCCAGTGGTACCCTTTTGGATTTTTCACATTTTTTTGTTTTCTGATTTTCTTTTTTTGCAAATGCTGGGCCTGCTTATTTTTGTTTTTTTTATTTCTAACCCCCCTGTAGGCTATTTGCACCCTGGCCCAGATTTTATTTTCTTTTCTTTTTTTTATTTTATTTATTTTCTTGATTATTTTTCTAAATACTAAAAAAATCATAAAAATACAAAAATGATAGAATTATATTTTTGCTTAGTTTATTTTATTTTTCTCACAAAAAAATATTTTATTTAACTATACTTTATTTATTTTTACTAACTAGTCTTGTAATTTAATTTAAAACTAGGTTATTATTTATTTTCTTTTACACCAATTAAAATATATTATTTTAATATAAAAAAGACCAAAAATATTTTATAACACCATATATTATTTTCAAGACAAAAATACCAAAAAAATACTTTTCTTGAAACTTAATCAATGATTGGAATTAGGGTTTTATTTAAAATCTTTTCTTAATAAATTTAAGTTTAATTAATTATTTTCTTTTAATTAAGTAGGTTAAAACAAATTCACTTTTCTCTAAAAAATCCAAACAAATATCCATTTACATCACATTTTTCATTTTTGTATATTTATTCATTTTGTACATTGTATTCATTTAATTCCTTGCACATTGATACCAATTCAATATGGTTGTAATAGACTAATTAGGTTTATATTCTTGCAATCCCCATTTATAATTTGTACACCCCCTCCCATAAATGTTGTAATAGCGTAGTAACTTTAAATTCCGCAATTTAACGCTTTTATATACAAATGCTAGTAATTAGGGTTTGTATGGAAAGACTAAAATCAATACTTAGAAAACCCTAATTCAAGACAAAATCAAGCATGAAAACAATACATTTGCACATAAGTACCCCTAGGGTTATTCCACTTGGTTGCCTTATACAAAATGACCATATTATGCATGTGAGGTATCTTAGCAAAAACAAGCAAATACAAGATCATAGTCCCTCGATGACGCTATCTAAGTTTCCTTTCAAATGATCTTAAGTCCCTAAAAGAAAAATGCTAAGATACCTTGCAACATTGCTAATCATGGTTATACGATGACCCACGCCCGTCCCGTTTACATCCAAAGACAGGGTTGCTTACCAAATCAATGGTAAGACAACAATGTCAAAGGAAAAGAAAATGAACAAGAAATAATTTTGAGTAGGTAGAATGCTCCAAACTACTTGCTCAATTTCAAACAAACATCCTTGCTATTTTCAAAACAAACACCTACACTTTCAAAACATTTTACAAAAACTTAAAAACACTTTCAAAAGAGCAACATCTTTGTATACATTCTTACGAACGATAATCATTACAAAGATTGCCTAAACAATGGCCTCTTTACAAAATACTTTCAAAAAACCACACAAAGCACAATTTCAAACAAAAGCAAGTGTTCTAGAAAGTAACTAAGAGCCCATGGAAAACCATGGATGAAAAGGGTGCTAATACCTTTCCTTTTTATAATCAACCCCTCGAACTCAAGAAATAATCTCAATGGTCTTTCCTGTGATTTTTCACCTTTCCTTTTTGGATAAAAGAAAAGTCGGCGGCGACTCTTGCTAACCGCAACATTTGCAATCAAACGCAAAACCCTCAAGTCAGATCTCTCACCGTATCATACTGTCCAATGCGACGCTTCATGTTCCACGTCATCCCTATAAATAGAGCCTCAAGGCTCATTTGTCACATTCCAATTCCCGCTCTCTCTATTCTCTCTGTCGCGTTTGGTTCTCCATCGTTTCGATATCTTCCCCAACCGCTAACACCGTCGCAAGATCCGCTGTAGACTTCCTACCTACTATGATGAAGTAAGTGTTTTTAATACTGATTATTGTTTACGATAGGCTTTTGATGACTTTTTGATGAATTTCGCTATCGGGGGGATTTTCACTCGGGGTGTTTATACAGTTACTCGTAATATTTGCAAGTGAGCCTGCAAAATTCATCTGCTCCCTGCAAAATCCATGACTTTGCCCGACAAATTCATGAATTTTCCCGGGATACTCATTTGCTCCCCGCAAAAATCATGACTTTTCCCGGGGTATTTATCTGCTCCACGGTAGATTGACAAATTTGTTTGGAAAATTCATACATTCCTTGCGGCTTTTATGGATCTGTTCGTGAGATTTGTCTTATGTCCATTTTACTCAAGAACATTAGATTTGTATGTCATAATCGTGCGATTGTGCAAGGTATGCATTAGCTCCCTGTATTGCTCATGAGTCGTGTATGTTCCTCATTGCACGAGTGATCATCGAACTGGTCCGGGTACAACTATCCTATTTCATCTGTGTCCCTGTGGAAGGGTGGATTTGATTTAGTCTGTCGAATTCGTTGGTTTCCTCTGCTTTAGAGGTGAAATGGTGGAAACATACGAGTCATCTGAGGAGGTCGACATCAAAGAGACAAGCACATCAGACGAAGATATCCATCTGGCCGACACGATCGATGACCCGTCACTATCCTGGGTCGGGCAAGAGCCTCGAGGGATAGCTTTGATTTTCAGTTATACTAGAAGGGAAACATATACTGTTGTCAAATGCGGCAGTGACCAAGAGGTTTTTCGTCGTAATTTCACGATCCTGCGACCGACGCCAATGACCAGGATATGCTCGGAATTCGAGGAGGACCATTTTCCCATGTACGAGGTCGTCTTCATAGATTTGGGGCTTCGTCTTCCCTTTAATGATTTTCAGATGGGTGTGTTTAATCACTTGAACTTGGTGCCCTCTCAACTACACCCAACGTGATCGCATTCATCTGAGCTTTTGAAATCACATGCCAGTTCTTGAGGATCGAGGCGACCATTCCATTGTTCTTCAGGGTTTTTCACCTCCAAAGGCATTCTAGGGGTGGGGAACATAGTTTGGTTTCTTTTAAACAGTCAAAGAGGTTGTTTCAGATGTACATGGATTTGGTACATGAATTCAAGGATAAATGGTACATCGTGCAACCTTCGTCTTAGGCGACCGTGGATTATGTGTTCGACGCAGTTTCCCTCGTAGATAAAGATGGGGAAGTGTGTTATGACGGGGATGGGAACCCAAAGATTGGTAGGCTATCGAAACTCCTTATCCATTAGTGCTCGGGGCACTACGATTATAGTCCCGACCACTATCATACCCTTGCCGACAGCATGAGCATCAAGGATGAAGAGGCCTTTGGTGTTCTCAATCGTTTCGTCGACAGGTTCTTTCCATTGAGGTGGGTCACGAGGGAATGGAACGACATTCTTGACAAAGACGGGGAACCCACGTTTGAGGCGCGGTTGTTCAATACTAAGGCGCTCGTCGAGTGTCGTACCTACGAGAAAGCAGTGAACCTTCTAGGTTTCTAACCGCATGCTTATATTGTACCTTTACTCTTGATTTATCTCTGTTATGTCCTTCTAACAAGGCTGACTCAAGGATGTTGTTTTTGTATTTGCAAGTAATATGGCCGAGCATCGTGAATGACTTCTAAAGCTGACCCAAGAGAAGAATAATCACAAGAGGTTGGTGAAGACACACCAACCCTCATGCTTTGGTTCAGTATCAGAGTCGGTCAGGGATGGATCGAGCGGGTCGTCAGGTACCCGCGACGTCGTGCAGAAAGCGGCTGTGTTAAGAAAGAAGAGAGTCATCTCGAAGGTGGACCCGCAGATGTGATCGAGGAGGGGGAAACTGCTCGGGTGGCTAGGGCCTTTACCCTTCCCCCCTGCTTCGTTGAAAAATATTTCGTCGAAGGTTTCCCTTTGACCGTGTTTGATAGCAAAGCTAATGTTATCAGGCGTCTCAACGAGGGGGGCCGAAGGAAGCATCTGGTTTCGGGCATGTTCATCATGATGAAGTTCATGGAGATGGCCATCGTCCTTGCTGGTGAGGGAGTCGGATCTTCGGGACTAGTGAAGGAGCTGGAGTCGGAGAAGGTGGCTCTCCAAGCAAAGACGCATAAGCTAAAGACTGCCTTTGAGCAAAGTGAGGAGATGTTTCGGGGGTAGGCTGACGAGCTGGCCAGGGAGAAGGAGAAGGTAATCAAAGCTTGTGAGGAAAGGGATTCCTTTCGGCTCGAGAGGGAATGCATGGAGAAGGAGAACACCGATTTAAGGGCAATAATGCTGCCAATGGAAGGAGAGCATGAGGGAGTCACTGACTTGCGAACCCGTGTGGAGCTTGTTGCTCAGATTCAGGTCCTCGAGTCAGATTGCATCGATGCTTTAGCCGATGGCTTTGAGACCGTATTGGTTTAGTTATCGGCAATAAATCCGGGGTTCAACACCGATGGCGCTAGGGTTTTGTCTCAAGTGGTCGATGACATGGTGGTTCCTCCTCCTGATTCCCCCGAGGTAGAGATTGAATTGAGCACTCAGTTGAGTGTCTAGGGTTTCTCAGATAATTTTGGTTATTTGTATTCGGGAGCTACATGCTTGTACTTTTTGTAATATTTAGACAACATCGGCCTTTGTGGTCTGCATTTATAAATGTTTTACTTTGTTTTTATGTCTTTATGCTCTCGTTGATCCTCATTAAATATTTGCTCGTCATTGTTTTTGACTTGTTTATTTTATGAAACTTTGAAATTCCGTGAATGGAGATTTGAGCTCAACGTCAGTTTTGGTCGACACACATTGGGATGTGTCGAGGAAGCAGTGCAGGAATCCGCGGACAAACCCAAGATCGCGATCGGGATCTTAACTTCGTGGCGTGAACTGCCCATCGCGAGCTGGGTGTTCTGCCTTTTGAGTACTTCGACAACAGAGCTAGATCGAGGTGTCCCTGTCAGGCTAAGGTTTGGCTCGTGAAACTGTTGTACCCCAAAATTTTCCCTCCCATATTTCTCAAAACATTTCAAGAAAGATCCTCAAGTTGCTCAAGGAAGTCCAAGGGTTGACTAGACAAACTCTCTCCTAAGGCAGTCTACCTCAAATTAGGGTTTCATGTTGCATCAAGATACTTGAGTCTAAGGGATCCCAAATTCTCACCACTGTCCTAATATGTTCTCAAGGTCATCCATGTCAAGTTTCAAGCCTTGTAGAGGAAATTTGCTCAGTCAATTGTTCAAAGGCCTGAAAATCGACTGTGCTAGGGCAAAAAGTCAATTGTGGCCCACATACAGTCAAACCTCAAGATTTTTGGTCAAAATACTAATTTTGAAGTATTATTCATCATTTTATCAAGGGTTGATCATGATTCCTCAAGGATTTCTCACAATTCATCAAAACCCAAAAGTTGCTAAATTAGGGTTTTGTAGGAAAAGTCAACTCAACTTTGACCAAGCATAACTTTCTCATACTTTATGAGAAATGACCCATCCAAAGCTCATTTTTAAGAGGATGCAATGCCCTACAATTCATCTTCAGCTCCCAAGTTCAAAATATGCACTCACAAGAAGTTATGAATTTGGACATTATAGGTCATTTTGAAAAGTCAACAAAAACACCTTTTTTTGTCAAAGCTTCATACATGAACATGGAAGACTCAATTGGAATGAGACCAAAAGGGTTGCTTAAAGTACATCTTGAGCTTTCTAAAAAGTCCAAGAACACCTTCATAGAGTCAAAATTGAATAAGTTATGCATTGGTGAAGTTGACCTTTTTCGCAAAATTGCCAAAAGTCAAAAGTGCCTCAAATTGCAATTTTTGTCAAATGGTCCACGAGCCCTAGCTCTTCCCAATTGCCTTTATATTATTTTTACCATTTATTTTGATTTTTTATTTCAATTAAATCAATTTAAATCAAAATAAATCATGAAAATATCCAAATCATTCAAACCTTAAGATTTGATGCATGTTTCAGGTCCCATATACAGCTAGCAAGTGAATCAAATCGTGTAAGGCATGGTTGTGCATAAAAAGATTGGTTTTGGCCTATTTTTGGAAATATTTTCACGAAGATCAAATTATGATCACAAATCATAATTGCCAAAGATTGAGAACACATTTGCAACCCTAATTCGTTCCTTGGTATATAGTGGACAAGGGCAGATCAAAAGGACAAGGTTTGGAGGCGTGGAGAGGAAGAACGAAACTTGAGAAAACTCAAGAGAAGTGCTGATCTGATTTTGTACTTCCAGGCGTTTTCAAGACTCCCAAGCCATCTCTTTTGTTTCCTGTACACTCAAGGAAGCCATAGCAATCAAAAGCAAGCATTTTCCTGCGCTAAAACTCACTGTAAGTGATGCACGACCTTGCCCTTTTCTTGAAGTCGAATCACATTATTTTGGCACTTGCAGCATAAACCATTTACATATTCTGAACATTTGAAGCGTTTGCAAGCTCATGGTAACCATTAATTGCATTTTCGCTAACTGTATAGGAATCCACCATTGTTAGGATTTCGTGTTGTGTTTTAGGTTTTTCCTATACAGGCAAAATTGGTCCACAAGAAGGGCACCATGATGCTCAGCAGGCCAAGGCGATTTGGTCCACAACATTAGAATCCATTTATCGTGCCTGTATTTGATTTTGAAATATGCAGGGGTTATAGCTACAGACATTTGTCCGTAGGTAAAAGTCACTGAACCTTTTAGCAACAGAGAGAGGACAGGGACGATGGCGTGGCAGCCCCTCATTGCCTCATTTGAATTTGCGCGCGGATAATGTTTGCTTTGATTGTTTTCCATATTATTAATTATTATTATTTCATATACATAAAAGCTTGCCAGCTCAGTTGGTATTGAGGTAGTGGAAAAGGCCATAGGACCTGGGTTCGAGTCCCAGGTCTCCCCCATGTTTCATGTTATTTTTATTTAGATGATCAGGCGTGCATACAAGGCATGAGGTCCACCATATACCCTCAAGGCTCAATCATTGGATCTCCAGGAAGCCAGATCTGAAGGCCATTACAGGAAGGACCATAGTGCACCATGGTCAATGCACAACACTGGATCAGAAAGGTCAACGTGGGTCAGATTGTTTGGGCCCAGAGGCTGCTATTCACATCCCTCTAAATTACTTACAAACAAACCCATTTTCTTTTTCTTTTCTTTTATATTTTCTTTATTTGATTTATTTAATTATTTTTACTAACACAAAATTAATTCTTTTTTGTCAAAAAAATCATAAAAATAATTTTCCATCAAATTAGATTTAGGTTTTTTCCCAAAAATTAATTTAATTAGTTAATTTAATTTTTAGGTAACTTTAATTTTCTTTGTAAATAAATTAAAATCAAGTAGAAAATTAGGGTTTTTGATTTAATTTAATTCTTATTTTCTTTTCTCAAAAACCATAAAAATATAAAAAAAGGTCAAATGCAATTAATTTTCTTGATTTAAAATTAATTAATAATTAAGTTTGCACATATTTAATTCAAACCCTTATTTTCTTAAAATAATCAAAAACACCAAAAAAATAATTTTTCTTTCAATTAGGTCAGACGGGGTCAAAACCCTAATTTCCTTTCGTTCTCTATTCGTCGCGCGTTTACTTATTTTTGTAATATTGATGTAACTGCTCACAGGATGTAATAGATTAATTAGGACTTTTTCCGTTTATTTATCGTTTTAGCGGGTTTTTTTGGCTATGTAAATTAATACTCGAGGCCTTGTAATAGCGTAGCTTTACTTGCCACATTTTTAAATTCCCGAAAATATAAACTGTTAGATGTGTGATATTAGGGTTGCATGACAAGAATGTATATTAAATTTAAAACGGTTAGCAAACCCTAAATGTGCAAAGATAATAACTTGAAATTGAATCACTTGCACATGCGCACTCCTAGGGTATACTCTCACTTCGGTTGCCTTTGGTAAACAATCATTAAGTATAGGGTATTTTAGTGGTCTCTCTCTTGTCTAAACAAAGATCAAAGTCCCGTTTGGAAAAGTTGCCTCGGAAAGGTTGCCTCGGAAAGGTTGCCTCGGATATGTTACCTCGAATATTGATCTTAAGACATTAGGGTTATTACTAAGACGTCCTAACATTGCTTTAGTGATCGTACGTCCCTTTCAAATTGACCCTTAAAACTCCAACAATGGTGCTACCTACTCACTAATAGTGGGATAGAACTGTCTAAAGGAAACAAGAACAAAAACATTCTCTTTTTTCGAGTAGGTAGATGCTAGTAGGTACTTGCTCAAGAACAAACAAATCTTTTTCACACCAAACACTTTTTCAAACAAAGTTTAAAAAAAAACACTTCGTAACACTCTTGAAGACAGAAGCAAGGGTTAAATCGAAGTAAAACAAAAACTTTTTTTTCAAATCAAACACACACAGGCAATTTTGAAAATGATGAGCAAGTACCTAAGAGCCCGTGGAAAACCACGGATAGAAAGGGAGCTAATACCTTCCCTTTCTATAATCTACCCCCCGTACTCAAAATCTCGAAAAAAGGAATTTTTATGTGCTTTTTTCCTTTCCTGTTGGATAAAATAAAAGTCGGTGGCGACTCTTGCTTACCGCGACATTTTGCAAACACAAACGCAAAATGCAAACCAGCATTTCAAACAATCTGGTTCTGGCCACTGTATCATAGAACTGGAGACTCTGCTGGGGATGTAATAGGTGGGGTATACCTTAGGATTAGTTCATCATATTTGCTTCTATTGATTGATTTGTTTGCTTTACCTTTGAGGGCTTTGTATTGGGAGTTACTATAGATCCTAACCCGGATCTAGGGGACACCTTTTAGGTAAGTAGAAATAAACTGTGAGGGAACTGTACGGCGTAGACCGATACGGTTGAAGCAGTAGCTACGTTGATGTGGCATATTGGTTGGTACCGGTATCCCTTGTGGAGAAACGAGGAGAATACGGGGCTGCTATATGGGTCGTTAAGCATCAACTGACCTTAGAACCTATAATTGACCAACTTGGCCATAGGAAGTAGTGAGGTAGCCGGTCTCAGTGTAAAGCTGGGAACTGGTTGATACTCGATGCTACACTCATTGAGACCATACTCTCGAGATAGTTCTGGCTGCAAGAAAAGATTGCGTGAGCTGAAACCATGACCGATGGAGGATGGTCAGTGATATTGAGAACCTCTAGAACTCGGTTACTATTATTAGGACAGGTTGAAACCAACTGAACTTCAAGAGGATAATACCTAGACCCCATGCAAGCCTGAAACTTAAGGGCTATTGTGTGACTTGTTTGCCTTTACCATGTCTGCTATCTGCTATATCTGTTGTGTGTTTTATAATGACGTCATGCATCATAACATCGCATGCATAATTCATTAGACTAATCATTTCAAAGACCGAGGGGATTTATCTTTGTTCTGTTTTACAGATTATGGCTTCCATGCGCAGAAACACCATCCGAGTTAACTTTGTGCAAATACCTTCTCAACTCAAAGATTTAGCCTCGAGAGTCTCTTATACTTCTTCATTCATTAGAAGACATGGTCAGCTTCTTAGTTTGGTTACCTCCAGGTTTGATGAGCAAATGATGAATGTGCTTTTCCAGTTCTTCGATCCAGTGCATCATTGTTTCACCTTCCCGGATTATCAGCTAGTTCTCACTTTGGAAGAATTTTCTCATTTGTTGGGTATATCCATCCTCGATCAGATGCCTTTCACAGGTTTGGAAGATACTCCTAGGCCAAAAGACATTGCTTCAGCTTTACACTTGAGGAAGACTGATGTGGTAACTAATTGGGAGACACGAAGCGGGGTTAAAGGTTTCTTAGCCAAGTTTCTAATGGATCAAGCTCAACTATTCTGGGACAACTTGGACTTCCAGGATTTTGAAGACATCTTGGCTCTCCTTATCTACGGTTTGGTTCTTTTCTCGAATCCAGATTCCTTCATAGATGTGAACGCGGGTAAGATCTTGTTGTCTCGCAATCCTGTACCTACCCTCTTGGGTGATATTTTGCATGCTCTCTACACTCGTACAACGCATAGAAGAGGGACCCTCATGTGTTGCATGCTGTTGTTGGCAAGGTGGTTTATTTTGCACCTCCCCAAGTCCGTGTTGAAGAATGAGGAAGGTTTAGGATGGTCTTACAGGATAATGTCCCTTGCCCATACGTACGTTCTTTGGAGTTCTAAGGATATGGAAGGTGTTGCTATCATTGGCTTTACGACAGTTTGGTCGCGCTCGGAGAGACGGTCCTCATGAGCTACTCCTTACAGATATTGTCTTTGACTATAAGGAGGACATTGAAGAGCATCTCCGAAGGTTTGTACGAGCTTGGGGCATGGTGAACATGTCTGACCCTCAAGATCTAGGACTAAAGACTTCTCTCCCTATGCAACCTTACCTCCAGTGGGTCCGAGCCCGGGCTCAGAAGCTTGGGATTCCTTATGAAGCTGTGTTGCCAGTGATTGCGGAGCATACTAATGAAGAAGGTGTTCCTTATACAGTCTTTTATCCCTACATGCCTACTGATCTTAGGGCATTAAAGAGATCCTGGATTCAGCTAAAAGAGGAGAGGGATACCTACAGGGAGAAGTATCATGAGCAATAGAGGAAGATCTTGAGACTCATGAGGCAACTTGAGAATGAAAGGACGATCAATGACTACGTCAGCACGAAGGGAAAGCGTTCATGGAATTTCTGATTTTTGTTGCTTTTTTCTAGTTTAGATTTGTTGTCAAGTATATTTCTTTTGTAACGCCTCAAAGGAATTGTTAAACATTCTTACAAGTTTAATCTAATAAAGTTTGTTATTTCTTGGTTTGCAAATTTAAATCTCCCAAAGTCTTTGAAATCATTTCATACGCATTCCATTATGATGCACCTCATTACAGGTATCATTACAGGTTTCTCATCTTCTTCGCTGTTTATTTCAGCACAAAATGTCTTCTGAAATACCTACCGATCAAGCTATCAAAGCTGTTCAAGCACAAAATGCTCAATTCAAAGAGATGTTCTTGAACCTGGCTAATGGGCAGGAAGATTTGAAGACTCTCATCCTAAAGGAGAAAAAGAAGAAGAAGAAGAAGGTGGTTCTGCTGAATATGGGTCACAAATTTGGGAATAGGTTGCGACAAGAAGCTGATCTGTCTCATTCATCTAAAGAAGGAGAGAATCAAGAGGAAGAAAAGACTCCTAGTCCTGTAGTCTCTGATAATGACACTGATTTTGATGAAGAACAGTATCCTCCTGCCGAGGATAAGTACAAACAACTTGAAGACCATCTGAGTTCCATGGAGATTCAGAAGATACTTGGTTTGGACTTCGGAGATTTGGGACTAGCATCTGGGGTGGTGATCCCGCACAAGTTTAAAGCTCCGGTCTTTGCTAAGTACGACGGAGTATCGTGTCCAAAACTCCATCTCCGCTCGTACGTCAGAAAAATTTAGCCCTACACTGCTGATAGAAATCTGTGGGTTCATTTCTTTCAAGATAGTCTGTCAGGGACTCAGCTTGAATGGTTTTATCAATTGGAAGGAGCTAATGTCCGCAACTGGGAGGACCTTGCTGCTGCTTTTTACAAGCAATACCAGTATAACGCCGACCTTACTCCTACGCGTACTCAGCTTCAGGGTATGTGTATGGGTGCAGGCGAAGGCTTTAAGGACTATGCTCAGAAGTGGAGAGATCTGGCTGGAAGTGTCCAACCCCCTCTGTCTGATAGGGAGTTGGTGGATATGTTTCTTGGGACTTTGTCTGGTCCATTTTTCAATCATTTGATCGGTAGTTCATCATCTGGGTTTACTGAATTAATTTTGACAGGGGAGAGAGTAGAAGCTGGTATCAAAAGTGGCAAGATATAGAAAGGTGCTTCATCAAGTACAAAAAAGAAGCCTTTCAAGAAGGAATCTAGTGCAGTTTACAGCTCGAGGAGCCAAAATTGACCTGAATACCGCCAAGCAGTAAATGCGGTAGTAATATCAAGACCCACCGTTGCCCCACAATGCAACAATCAGCAAAGAGTAGAGAGACCGCAAAGACAGTACACTCGGCTTAGTATGACCTTATCTCAAATTTTAACGCAATTGTTGAAGACCAACCTGGTGACTCTGAGGGAAGCCCCTAAGAATCCCAGCACCACATCTCCGCTGTATAATCCGAACGCCCGCTGCGCCTATCACTCCGATAGCCCAGGGCATGATACAAACAACTGTTGGGCCTTGAGGAATAAGGTGCAAGATTTTATTGAAGCTAAAGAAATCGAGTTTGACGCTCCGGAAAAGCCCAACGTCATAACTGCTCCCATGCCTAAACATGATCAGGGAGTTAACGCAATTGAAGACGACGAAGAAGAGTCAGAGTTCGAAAGCTGGATTTACCCGACTACCAACGGTGGATTGAACAATTGGACGACGAAGGACTTCGTGCCAGTTTCTTTGATTACACAGTAATAGACTTTTGTTTTGAGATTTGTAACAGACAATTTGAAACTTTACGGCCCGGTGCCTTGCCCGAGGCACCTTGGCTTTGTTTGTGAGAGCTTAATATTTGTCATTTTCATATATCATTAATAAAGCATTGGACGTTTTCTTGCATTACAAATTTTGCGCTCCTTGTTTTTCTTTTCTATCTTGCACTTTATCAAAAAGCTATTATCTTACACACACTCACATATCATAATACAGATCCACATCCACTCTGGATCCCATTGATAACAACTCTGCTACTGCCAGTTATAACTTCGAGAATCTGATCAACCAAGCCGAGGACGAAGGTGAGGATGATTGTGAAGTACCTAGGGAACTTTCTAGACTGTTACTACAGGAAGAGAAGGCCATACAGCCCCATGAAGAGCCAGTGGAATCAGTAAATTTGGGTACAGAGGAAGACAAGGATGAGGTCAAGATCGGTGCAAATCTGGAGCCTAGCATCAAGAAACGGTTGATACAGATGCTACGCGACTATGTTGAGATCTTTGCTTGGTCTTATGAAGATATGCCTGGGTTGGACACAGACATTGTGGTTCACCGCCTGCCAACCAAAGAAAACTGTCCTCCGGTAAAGCAGAAAGTTCGCCGCATGCGCCCAGAGATGTCTCAGAAAAT
Organism: Vicia faba; assembly: GCA_948472305.1. NCBI lineage: Eukaryota > Viridiplantae > Streptophyta > Magnoliopsida > Fabales > Fabaceae > Vicia > Vicia faba. Next base: position 1,011,641,573 of record OX451738.1, read on the forward strand.
CAAAGCTGAGGTCATGAAACAGTGTTATGCCGGTTTTCTAGCTGTCACTTCTTACCCGCAGTGGGTTACCAGCATGGTTCCAGTTCCCAAGAAAGATGGTAAGGTGCGGATGTGTGTGGACTATAGAGATCTGAACAGGGTAAGCCCCAAGGATGACTTCCCAATCCCTCACATCGATGTTCTGGTCGACAACACCCTGCATCATAAGATCTTCTCCTTTATGGATGATTTTTCTGGTTACAATCAGATTAAGATGGCTCCTGAAGACATGGAGAAGACGACCTTCATTATGCAGTGGGGTACCTTTTGCTACAAGGTCATGCCTTTCGGGTTGAAGAATGCTGGGGCAACATATCAACATGCCATGGTCGCTTTGTTCCACGACATGATTCACCATGAGATTGAGGTGTATGTTGATGACATGATTGCGAGGTCCCAGACTAAGGAAGAACACCTTGACCATCTCCAGAAACTATTCGACAGGTTGAAGATGTACAAGATGAGGTTAAACCCGAACAAGTGCACCTTCGGGGTAAGGTCTGGTAAGCTGCTGGGTTTCGTTGTTAGTGATAAAGGTATTCAGGTGGATCCTACCAAGATGAAGGATATACATGAAATTCCAGCTCCCTGAACGGAAAAGGAAGTCAGAGGCTTTTTAGGACGGCTGAACTACATTGCCCGATTCATTTCACACCTGACTGCTACTTGTGAACCAATCTTCAAGCTGTTGAAGAAAGATCAAGTGGTAAGATGGAATGATGAATGTCAAGCCGCTTTCAAAAGGATCAAGGAATATCTCCAAGATCCCCCTATTATGATGCCTCCAGTTGAAGGAAGACCTTTGATCTTATACTTGATAGTACTCGACAATTCAATAGGGTGCATGCTGGGGCAGCATGACGAGTCTGGCCGAAAAGAGCATGCTATTTACTACCTTAGCAAAAAGTTTACCGACTGTGAGACCCGATACTCACTGCTTGAGAAAACTTGCTGCGCTTTGGCATGGGCTGCTCGCCGGCTGAGATAGTATATGTTGACTCACACTACTCTATTGATATCAAAGATGGACCCAATCAAGTATATCTTCGAAAATCCTGCCTTGTCTGGAAGAATAGCAAGATGGCAGATGATCTTAACTGAGTATGACATCCAATACACAACCCAAAAATCAATTAAGGGGAGTGCGTTTGCAGATCATTTGGCGCATCAGGCCGTGGATGATTACCAGTCTATGAATTTTGAGTTTCCGGATGAGAGCATCATGTTGGTGACCGACTGTGAAAAACCTAGACTGAATGAAGGACCTAAGGAGGGATCCCGATGGCCTATGTATTTTGATGGCATTGGCGCTGTAATCATATCTCCTGAAGGCTATCATACTCCGTTCACCTCCCGATTATGTTTTAACTGCACCAACAACATGGCGGAGTATGAAGCATGCATCATGGGCCTTCAAGCTGCTATTGACCTAAGGATTAAGTTCTTAAGTGTATTCAGAGATTCCGCTCTAGTGATCAGTCAGATCAAAGGCGAGTGGGATACAAAGCACCCAAATCTTATTCCTTACAAGGAGTATGTACTGACATTGCTCCCACATTTTGAGGAGATAACCTTTGAACACTTCCCGAGAGAGGAGAATCAGTTAGCGGACGCGCTAGCCACCATGTCTTCTATGTTCAAGGTCATGTGGGACAATGAGGCTCCCCAGATTACTATTGAGAGGTTGGACGAACCCGCACATTGCTGTGACATTGAGACTGAAGAGGTAGCAGATAAACCCTGGTTTCACGAGGTAAAGAGGTATCTTGAGGCTCAAGAATACCCCGAGGGTGCTTCTGTTAATGACAAGAATTTTCTGAGAAGGTTCGCTGTGAAGTTCTTCATCAGCAATGGCATCCTCTATAAGCGTAACCATGATTCGACCTTACTGCGATGTGTGGACAAAAGCGAGGCAGAAAGAATCATGGCAGAGTTACATGAAGGCACTTTCGGAACTCATTCCAGTGGACATACCATGGCGAAGAAAATCCTACGGGGAGGATACTATTGGTCTACTATGGAAGCCGGTTGTTATCAGCATTCTCTGACTTGTCATAAGTGCCAAGTCTATGCTGATAAGGTGCATATACCTCCAGTTCCTCTCAATGTCTTGACAGCTCCTTAGCCTTTTGCAATGTGGGGCATCAATATGATTGGTGAGATCAGACCTACTGCGTCAAACGGGCATCGTTTCATTCTGGTAGCAATTGATTATTTTACGAAGTGGGTTGAAGCAACTTCATTTGCTACAGTAACCAAGAACGTCGTGGCACGGTTCATCCGACACAATTTGATCTGTCGATATGGTGTACCAAAGAGGATCATTACGGACAACAATACAAATCTCAACAATACGATGATCACTGAGCTCTGCAAGCAGTTCAAGATACAGTATCACAACTCTTCTCCTTACCGTCCGGAGATGAATGGGGATGTTGAAGCGGCTAATAAGAACATCAAGAAGATTGTGCAGAAGATGACGGTGACATACAAAGATTGGCACGAGATGTTACCATTTGGTCTTCATGGGTAGCGAACCTCAGCGCGGACTTCAACAGGGGAAGCACCCTACTCTTTGGTGTATGGCATGGAGGCAGTCTTACCCATTGAAGTCTAGATACCCTCTCTTCGGATTATGAGGGATGCAGGTTTAAGCGAGGATGACTGGATCCATACCCGACTTGATCAGCTGAATTTAATCGACAAGAAGAGACTTACTTCTATTTATCATGGTCAGACGTATCAAAATCGAATGATCAAGGCATTTAACAAGAAAGTCAGACGATAAGAATATCAAGTTGGGGATCTTGTGATCAAGCGCATCATACTGCCGCAAGGTGATCCAAGGGGAAAATGGACCCCCACGTACGAAGGGCCATTTGTGGTTAAGAACATTTTCTCGGGAGGAGCTATGATTCTAACCACCATGGATGGTGGCGACCTTCCTCACCCCGTCAATGCAGTCATAGTGAAAAAATACTACGCCTAATCAAAGACCCGGTAGGTTGACTGGCCTAGGCAAAAATAAGGGCTTCCCGGCGAACCAAAAGGGTCCAGGAAAAAATAAGGGATGAAAATTAAAAGAACTGTACACCCAGCAAGTCGAAAACCTAAAAAGGCGGCTTGGGCAAAAAAGGATATCCCGGTGGACCGAAAACACGAAAGGGCGGTCCAGGCAAACATTAGGGATTAAAGCGTAACACTATGTCTTGTTGGATCATCTTGCAACCAGACTTCAGTATCAACTATCAAGCTCGGACGACACCAATCAATCTGATCTACCTTCAACTAAGTAGCAAAGTGATGAGACTCTCGAAGATATAAGGGCAATAGCAGAGTTGGAACCCAGTGGGATTATTCACATAGCTGTTTTTCTTTGCTACACAAATTGTATAATTTCTATCATTCGGCGGCGTTCTCTTACTAGGACGTCAGCCTCTTGTACAAAAACGCCTATTTACAGGCCAACTTCAAAATCAATACAATTCATTTTCACAAAGAAATTTCAAATTGTTTTTCTTTTTTCTATTTTGTTTTGCAAGAACGTCCAATGGTTCATTTTTGATATATGCATTTGACAATAATTGCTGCTCATAAATATTTACATGCGAAACAAAATACGATTACTCTTAATATCAGGAATAGGGGAAAACAAGAAATGTCCAAACCTTACAGTTGCTCTGTCCACCAGGTATAGGGATAGACCTAGCTGGAGAATACGATTAAAGGTACATTCACTCCCCGCAGAGCAAAAGGCATCTAAGAAAAACATTGATTCTCCCCAAGCAGAGTTCATCTATCACCAACAAGGGAAGATTATCCCCAGCGGAGTTTATTTCTTCCACAAGAAGAAACTCAACCCCCAACAGGGTTCATTATCGCCAGCAACGGTAATTCATCCCTAGCCAATATTATTTCTCCAAGACAACAGATCTTCAGACAGAGTATCTCTTCCCCACAGAGTCATTTTCTCGTCAGTTTATTCTCCAACAGAATTATTCTCACAATCATCTTCGACCATCATCCCCAGCGGAAACAAAGAATTCAACTCCTTGCACTCTCCAGCAGCAGTCCGGGATTTATTTTCCCCAGTTAGAGAATATCATAAAAACATTGCATATCCATACCTCATGACATATGCATACACATCACACAGCACAATCTCATTTATTTTGAGAACATCATTGCTCGATACATGTCATGCATTACATACGACTAACTCTTTACCTTTCAGGGAAAGATACAAGCAAATTCTCACCAAGTTCAAGATATGAAGCCCGGATCCGACCGGATAGTATCTTGATCTCTACGTCATATTGTGAAGACTGAATTACAACCGGATAAAAGTATCAAACATCGCGAAGCCTGGATTCGACCAGATAATGGTTTATCTCTAAGCTATGAAGCCCGGATTCGACTGGATAATAGTTTAATCCCCAGCAAGCCGTGAATCCCGAATTACAATCGGATAACAGCTCAACAAGTTACTGTGAAGCCTGGATTACGACCAGATAGAAGTGTGAGACACCATGAAGCCTGGATTCGACCAGATAGTGGTATGTCATAAACATAAGCCTTGAAGCCCGGATTACGACCGGATAACAGCTCAACAAGTTATTGTGAAGCCTGGATTACGACCAGATAACAATAACAAGTTTCTGTGAAGCCTGGATTACGACCAGATAGCAGCCAAAGACACCGCGAAGTCTGGATTACGACCAAATAGTGGTATATCTTTAGTACAAGTTATGAAGCCCGGGTTCGACCAGATAGTATCTTGATTTATCCGAACACCATGAAGCCTGGATTCGACCAGATAATGGTATAAGATACCGTGAAGCCTGGATTACGACCAGATAGCGGTAAAAGACACTGAAGCCTGAATTACGACCAGATAACAGTGAGGGACACTGAAGCTTGGATTACGAACAAATAGCAGTTTACCTGGCCAATTACTATGAAGCCCAGATTCGACCGGATATTAGTAGGCCTAAAAATCAAATGGAAGCCCGGAAGCGACCAGACAACCACTTGATTTCTTCTGAAGCCTGGATTACGACCAGATAAGAAGTGAGGTATTGTGAAGCCTGGATTACAACCAGATAGCAATACAGAACACCATGAAGCCTGGATTCGACCAGATAATGGTATAAAGCATCGTGAAGCCTGGATTACGACCAGATAATAATAAAAGGACTGAAGCCTGGATTATGACCAGATAACAGTACAAGACACTGTGAAGCTTGGATTTCGACCAAATAGCAGTTTACCTGAACAAATACTAAGGAGCCCGGAGTCGACCGGATATTAGTGTGCCCTAAATACAAGTTGAAGCCCGGATGCGACCGGATAACAACTTAATTCCTTCTGAAGCCTGGATTACGACCGAATAAGAATCGATAAATTGCGAAGCCTGGATCACGATCGGATAGCAAGTTTAATCTCATCTCCCCAGTAAGTCACTGTAAAGCCTGGATTACAACCAGATAGCAGTCGGTCTTATCACTATGAAGCCTGGATTACGACCAGATAATAGTTCATTTTCACCTCTTCGACCAAGAGACAATTCCCCAGTAGAATAACGGACGACTGAAGCTCCTAAAATTCTATTTTTCCTCACAAGCAACGATCAGCATTCCCCAGCGTAGTCTTCCTCAAACAACAGGTATACTGGCTCTCGCTAAGGAATCTCTTTGGCGATCGACACTCCTTCAGATGGCATCTTTAAGCCCATATTCCGTCATCAATTTCCAAATGGCATCTGTAAGCCCATTCCCGACATCACAAGACAAATACCACTTCATGCGAGTTCAAATTTCTGGGCACTCTAGTATTCAATCATCTTCCACCTTCGGATCACGAAAGGCAAGCAAGCCAATCTACATCCTCAGGTTTAAGAAGATTGAATAGGGGCAACTGTTGTACCCCAAAATTTGCCCTCCCATATTTCTCAAAACATTTCAAGAAAGATCCTCAAGTTGCTCAAGGAAGTCCAAGGGTTGACCAGACAAACTCTCTCCTAAGGCAGTATACCTCAAATTAGGGTTTCATGTTGCATCAAGATACTTGAGTCCAAGGGATCCCAAATTCTCACCATTGTCCTAATACTTTCTCAAGGTCATCCATGTCAAGTTTCAAGCCTTGCAGAGGAAATTTGCTCAGTCAATTGTTCAAAGGCCTGAAAATCGACTGTGCTAGGGCAAAAAGTCAATTGTGGCCCACATACAGTAAAACCTCAAGATTTTTGGTCAACATACTCATTTTGAAGTATTATTCATCATTTGATCAAGGGTTGATCATGATTCCTCAAGGATTTCTCACAATTCATCAAAACCCAAAAGTTGCTAAATTAGGGTTTTGTAGGAAAAGTCAACTCAACTTTGACCAAGCATAACTTTCTCATATTTTATGAGAAATGTCCCATCCAAAGCTCATTTTTAAGAGGATGCAATTCCCTACAATTCATCTTCAGCTCCCAAGTTCAAAATATGCACTCACAAGAAGTTATGAATTTGGACATTATAGGTCATTTTGAAAAGTCAACAAAAACACCTTTTTTTGTCAAAGCTTCATACATGAACATGGAAGACTCAATTGAGATGAGACCAAAAGGGTTACTTCTAGTACATCCTTAGCTTTCTAAAATTTCCAAGAACACCTTCATAGAGTCAAAATTGAATAAGTTATGCATTGGCGAAGTTGACCATTTTGCAAAATTGCCAAAAGTCAAAAGTACCTCAAATTGCAATTTTTGTCAAATGGGCCCATTCTTTTGCACTTGTCTTGAATTTTTAACATGGTCCACGAGCCCTAGATCTTCCCACTTGCCTTATTTTATTTTTACCATTTATTTTGATTTTTTATTTCAATTAAATCAATTTAAATCAAAATAAATCATGAAAATGTCCAAATCATTCAAACCTTAAGATTTGATGCATGTTTCAGGTCCCTTATACAGCTAGCAAGTGAATTAAATCATGTAAGGCATGGTTGTGCATAAAAAGATTGGTTTTGGCCTATTTTTGGAAAGATTTTCACGAAGATCAAATCATGATCACAAATCATAATTGCCAAAGATTGAGAACACATTTGCAACCCTAATTCGTTCCTTGGTATATAGTGGACAAGGGAAGATCAGAAGGACAAGGTTTGGAGGCGTGGAGAGGAAGAATGAAACTTGAGAAAACTCAAGAAAAGTGCTGATCTGATTTTGTACTTCCAGGCATTTTCAAGACTCCTAAGCCATCTCTTTCGTTTCCTGGACACTCAAGGAAGCCATAGCAATCAAAAGCAAGCATTTTCCTGCGCTAAAACTCACTGTAAGTGATGCACGACCTTGCCCTTTTCTTGAAATCGAATCACATTATTTTGGCACTTGCAGCATAAACCATTTACATATTCTGAACCTTTGAAGCGTTTGCAAGCTCATGGAAACCATTAATTGCATTTTCGCTAACTGTATAGGAATCCACCATTGTTAGGGTTTCGTGTTGTGTTTTGGGTTTTTTCTATACAGGAAAAATTGGTCCACAAGAAGGGCACCATGATGCTTAGCAGGCCAAGGCGATTTGATCCACAACATTAGAATCCATTTATCGTGCCTGTATTTGATTTTGAAATATGCAGGGGTTATAGCTACGGACATTTGTCCGTAGGTTAAAGTCACTAAACCTTTTAGCAACGGAGAGAGGACAAGGACGATGGCGTGGTAGCTCCTGATTGCCTCATTGGAATTTGCGCGCGGATAATGTTTGCTTTGATTGTTTTCCATATTATTAATTATTATTATTTCATATACAACAAAGCTTGCCAGCTCAGTTGGTATTGAGGCAGTGGAAAAGGCCATATGACCTGGGTTCGAGTCCCAGGTCCCCCCCCCATGTTTCATGTTATTTTTATTTAGATGATCAGGCGTGCATACAAGGCGTGAGGTCCACCATATGCCCTCAAGGCTCAATCATTGGATCTCCAGGAAGCCAGATCTGAAGGCCATTACAGGAAGGACCATAGTGCACCATGGTCAATGCACAGCGCTGGATCAGAAAGGTCAACGTGGGTCAGATTGTTTGGGCCCAGAGGCTGCTATTCACATCCCTCCAAATTACTTACAAACATACCCATTTTCTTTTTCTTTTCTTTTATATTTTCTTTATTTGATTTATTTAATTATTTTTACTAACACAAAATTAATTCTTTTTTATCAAAAAAATCATAAAAATAATTTCCCATCAAATTAGATTTAGGTTTTTTTCCCAAAAATTAATTTAATTAGTTAATTTAATTTTTAGGTAACTTTAATTTTCTTTGTAAATAAATTAAAATCAAGTAGAAAATTAGGGTTTTTTGATTTAATTTAATTCTTATTTTATTTTCTCAAAAACCATAAAAATACAAAAATAGGTCAAATGCAATTAATTTTCTTGATTTAAAATTAATTAATAATTAAGTTTGCACATATTTAATTCAAACTCTTATTTTCTTAAAATAATCAAAAACACCAAAAAAATAATTTTTCTTTCAATTAGGTCAGACGGGGTCAATACCCTAATTTCCTTTCGTTCTCTATTCGTCGCGCATTTACTTATTTTTGTAATATTGATGTAACTGCTCACAGGATGTAATATATTAATTAGGACTTTTTCCGTTTATTTATCGTTTTAGCAGGGTTTTTTTGGCTATGTAAATTAATACCCGAAGCCTTGTAATAGCGTAGCTTTACTTGCCGCATTTTTAAATTCCCGCAAATATAAACTGTTAGATGTATGATATTAGGGTTACCTGACAAGAATGTATGTTAAATTTAAAATGGTTAGCAAACCCTAAATGTGCAAAGATAATAACTTGAAATTTAATCACTCGCACATGCGCACTCCTAGGGTATACTCTCACTTCGGTTGCCTTTGGTAAATGATCATTAAGTATAGGGTATTTTAGTGGTCGCTCTCTTGTCTAAACAAAGATCAAAGTCACGTTCGGAAAAGTTGCCTCAGAAAGGTTGCCTCGAATATGTTGCCTCGAATATTGATCTTAAGACATTAGGGTTATTACTAAGACGTCCTAACATTGCTTTAGTGATCGTACGTCCCTTTCGAATTAACCCTTAAAACTCCAACGATGATGCTACCTACTCACTAATAGTGGGATAACACTGTCTAAAGGAAACAAGAATAGAAACATTCTCTTTTTTCGAGTAGGTAGATGCTAGTAGGTACTTGCTCAAGAACAAACAAATCTTTTTCACACCAAACACTTTTTCAAACAAATTTTTCAAAAAAAAAAACACTTCGTAACACTCTTGAATACAAAAGCAAGGGTTAAATCGAAGTAAAACAAAAACTTTTTTTCCAAATCAAACACACACAAGCAATTTTGAAAATGATGAGCAAGTACCTAAGAGCCCGTGGAAAACCACAGATAGAAAGGGTGCTAATACCTTCCCTTTCTATAATCTACCCCCCGTACTCAAAATCTCGATAAAAGGAATTTTTCTGTGCTTTTTTCCTTTCCCGTTGGATAAAATAAAAGTCGGTGGCGACTCTTGCTTACCGCGACATTTTGCAAACACAAATGCAAAATGCAAACCAGCATTTCAAATAGTCCAGTTTTGGCCATCGTATCACAGAAACGAACAACGAAACCCTCCATTCATTAATGTTTGGAGGCTATATTTTTACCTCTACATGCCTCTATGGTCAAGCATGTCCTGTCGTCAATTAGAGAGGATAAGTTGACTGCTAATACTCGTTGCTTGACAAGGACTTAGCTATAGTATTGTTTCAACTTTGTAGTGTTCCTTGGTCGAGGTAGTGGTTCTCAAGTTATTTGTTCAAGGTAGTATGCCCCGGTTCCTGTATCTACATGGACGCGGTATGGTCCTTTCTAGTTCGCGACCAGTTTCCCTTCTCTAGAATGTTTCTGATTTCTCTGCAAGACTAGGTTGCCGACCCGTAATTCATGTTTTATGACTTTGTTGTCACAGAAAAGTGCTATCTATTGTTTTAGCGTGGCCTCACGAAGATCTGCTCCCGATCAGATTTCCTCGAATAGATCGAGCTCTTCTCATAGGGCCTCACCATTGAGCTCCTCGTCAAGAGGGACTTATGTTCTCCTGGATGACTCTATGATTTCCATGGGGATGACTGCCTTGGTGTCATAGGTTAGCCCAAATAGGGTCTCACCAGTCATTGAGTGCGACATTGTTCGATAGGCCCATAGGACACTATGCAGTTCTTTGACCCACCCTCTTTTGGCCTCGCCCAGTCTGCGCTTGAGTCCTTGCAAGATGACTTTATTCGCGACTTCAGCTTTTCCATTGGTTTGAGGGTGTTCGACCGAGGTGAAGTGTTGCTTGGTGCTGAGCTTGGCGATGAAGTCTTGGAAATCTTGATCTGTGAATTGCGCCCCGTTGTCAGTGACGAGCGCTTGTGGTATCCTGAATTGGGCAAGTACGTTTCACTTGTAAAAACGCAGGATATTGTGTGAAGTGATTTTGGCCAGGGGATCGGCTTCTTTCCACTTCGTGAAGTAGTCGACTGCCATAACCAGGAATTTATTTTGAAACGAGCATCGCACGAAGGGTCTGAGGATATCCATACCCCACCACACGAAGGGCCACGAGGATGACAGTTTTTTGAGCTCGTCCAGGGGCGCGAGGTGCATGTCTGCGTGCCTCTGACACTTGTCGCACTTCTTGATGTTCTTATTTGCATCTTTTTGCATATTCATCCAATAATAACCTGCTCGTAGTGCCTTTTGTACCAGGGATCTTCCGCCCAAGTGTTGGGTGTTGATTCCCCCGTGGATTTCCTGTAGTATTTCGGGGATTATGGATTCGTCGATGCATTTTAGGAGTCAGATGGAGAACCCCCACTGATAAAGTTTGCACTTGAGTACCACATAAGAACATGCTTGTCGTTTAGTCGCGGCTACCTCCCTTTGGTCAACGGGCATCTCACCCTTTGTCAAGAATTTGAACACTGGGGTCATCCAACATGAACTGTCCCCGATGGCATTTACTTCGGGTGGTACAGTGTATTTTTCAATGCTCGAGCGAGAAAGGGATTCTTGGATGACGGATTTGTTTCCACCTTTCTTCTTTGTGCTTGCAAGCTTTGAAAGTATGTCCGTCCGTGTGTTCTGTTCGCGAGGTATGTGTTTAATTTCTGCTCGGTAGAACCTCTTCATCTGTTTTCTGACTAGATTTAGATATTCGACGAGGCTGTTATTCTTGGCCTGGTATCCCCCTTTTACTTGATAAGTGACAAGTTGGGAGTCTGTGAAAATTTGTATTTCCCAGGCATCCAAATCCACAGCCAATCTTAACCCTGCAAGCAGGGCCTCGTATTCATCCTGATTGTTCAACATCGTAAAGGAAAGGGTAAGGGAATACTCGATCACGATACCTTCCTCGTTCTCGAGGAGGATTCCAGATCCACTCCATGTCGAGATGGAAGATCTATCTACAAAAGCGGTCTACTTATGCCTCTTGCCTATGGGGGAATTGTGAGTGGTCATCTCTGCGACAAAGTCGGCCAGTGCTTGGGATTTAAGGGACTTTCTGCTCTCATACTGGATGTTGAACTCCGAGAGCTCCAACGACCATTTCAGCATTCGTCCGACCATATCTGGTTGGCAAAGGAGCTGCCTCACGGGTTGGTCTGATCTTACGATAATCGTGTGGGCCAAGAAGTAGTGTTTAAGTCTCCTTGCCACGTTGATGAGGGCTAAGGCTACTTTCTCTATTTGTTGGTACCTAACCTCAGGGCCTTATAGCACTTTGCTCATAAAATACACTGGTTTTTTCCCGTCTGGAGTCTCGCGAATGAGGGTCACGCTTACGGCCTCGGTAGAGACGGCTAGGTACAAGTACAAGGTTTCTTTGTTCTCAGACTACGACAGCACGAGCGACTGTGAAAGGATTTGCTTGAGGTGGAAGAGGGCTTGCTCGCATTCCTCAGTCCATTCAAAAGCTACTTCTTTGCGCAAAAGTTTGAAGAATGGCAGCGCGTGTTGCACGGACTTTGCCACGAAACTGGAAAGCAAGGTGAGCATACCATTTAGAACTTATATGGACTTCTTCGAGCTAGGCGTGGGGAGTTCGAAGAGTGCTCGACACTTGTCGGGATTGGCTTCAATTCCCCGATCAGTCAGATAAAAACCAAGGAACTTGCTCGCTCTTACCCCGAAGGTGCATTTCTCCGGGTTAAATTTCATTTTACACTGCCTCGCTTGGGCGAAGACTCTTTTGAGATGGGCAGCATGATTAGTTTCTGTTCGAGATTTGATGATCATGTCATCCATGTATACCTCAAGCATGTCTTTAATCTCGTCGTGGAATAATTTGTTCATCATCCGCTGGTATATTGCCCCCGGATTTTTTAGGCCGAAAGGTATTACATTATAGTAGTAATTGCCTGATGTGATACGGTGGTAGAACCGATTGTTATACTGGTTTTGCGTTTTTTTTCGCAAATGTTGCGGTAAGCAAGAGTCGCCATCGAACTTTCTTTTATTCAACAAAGGAAAGGGTGAAAAGAACAGAAAAAGACCTTTCGAGATTATTTGAGTAAGGGGGGGGGGAGGGGTAGATTATGGAAAGGGAATGTGTTAGCGCCCTTTCCATCCGTAATTATCTACGGGCTCTTAGATGCTTAGCTCATTTTAAAAATACCTTGTTCTTTTGTGTGTTTTGAAAAGTATTTTTTGAAAATTCCTTAGTGCGGCGATTCACTTTATGATAACTCTTGTATCAGTCCTCAAGAGTGTTGATAAAGCATTTTTTGAAAGTGTTTTTGAAATGTTTTGGTGTAAGTGTGAAAGTTTTTTTTTGAGTATAGAATCTAGGAACTATCTACTTATACTCGAAAAGGTTTGTTCTTTTCCTCCCATCCTTTAGACAGTGCTATCCTACTTTTAGTGAGTAGGTAGCCCTATCGTTAGATGTTTGAGGGACATTCGAAGGGACATCGTATAGTCATAAAGGCAACATATAGAGACGCTTTAGCAATTTTATTTAAGGGACTAGATCATTTACCGAAAGGAAACACTATAGGGTCACCAATGGACTATGATCTTTTGATTTTAGGGTCTTTTCTAAAGCGTCCCCATTTTGAGGGACATGACTGCTTTATTTTCCGAAAGGTAACCAAAGTGGGCGTACCCTAGAGGTGTATATGTGCAAGGTGTGTTATGTTAAATTATTTTGGTCTTAGGTGTTAGGTTTGCTAATGTTTAATTATTAATCTTGTCATACAATCCTATTATGCATACACCTAAGCAATTTAATATGATAGGAATTTAAAGTGCGGGAATTTAAATCTACGCTATTACAATGCTTAGAGGAGGGGGTATTTACATGTCCAAACTTTGGGGGAAATAAATGAAAGCAGTAAAGAGCCCTAGTTAATTCTATTACATACTGTTAGCAATTACAATAATTTAGAAAAAAAATGTAATGATGCGCGCGAAATGGAAAAGAACGTCTAAAATTCCTAAAAAAAGGTTCTAAGTAAATAAAGAAATTTTTTTTGTAAATTTTTTTGTTTATTTTAAAAAAAATTAAAATCGACTATGACAATAAAATTTGATTAAATCCTAAGTCTATTGATTTTAATTTTAATACCAATATTAAAATAATTAATTAATTAGTTTACAAAACTAATTTAATAAAAAAAACTTAAAACTATATTTTTGTGATTTTTACGATGTTGATTTAAAGAAGAAACCATTAAAGAAATGAACAACATAAAAAAATAAAATACAAAAATAAGTCTTTCGATCCAGAGGAAGGTATCCTTCGATCCAATGAAGGATGTGGATTTCGATCCAGCAAAGGGCCTTGTTGAAAGTGCCTGATGGATTGCTTGTGGGGGGCACTGGGTCTGCAAAAAAAATGTTAGCAAAAATAAAAACATGACCTGGGTGTCAAACCCAGGTCTTTTGATTCTGTGCGCATTGGTCTATTTAGGCTGGATCTGCAATATAGGCGTTAGAGATTAAAACAAACATGGACCTGGGTGTCACACCTAGGTCCTTCGATTCTGAATGCAAATTAATATGACATGCAAAAAAATGTAAAATTTGATTCTTTAAATTTTTTCCTTACCAACAGTAATGAATGGACCTGTGGTGTTAGAATTGCCCTTGGAGATCTCAGGATCAAGGCATGATTTACTAGTTTGAACTGAGGGTACCTGCAAAACTAGTTTCGAACTATGAAATTTTTAGAATTTGGTATCTTTTTCTGAGGAAGCATGTGCATGTATGAGGCAGTATGTAGGGGTTCTTTTGATAGGAAATTTTGTGCGTCCTTTGTTCTGATGCAGTCTTGTCTTTATATAGGGGTGTGAAGCTTGATAAACATGGAAATAATCAAGTCTTTAACATGGCCTTTAAAACAAATTCAAGAATTTTAAAATTATCCATTTATGTTATGTTCTTGCCATTATCGTAGGTTGCATGAACCTGGAAAATTTATGTTTGGCGCCTTGAACGAATTCAAATTGCTCAGAATTTCTTCACCAGAGTGTCTTTGATTATCCCCCAAGCGTTACCTTCTTCTATTGCCTTTCTTTAAATTTAAAACAATTGAAGCATCAACTCTTCCTTTCTGACTGGTCAAATGTTGCTTCATCTCTTTATTAATTGAAGGTTTTACAGAAGCCTCCTCACCTTCCTTCGAATTTCCCCAAGTCTCATCCTTGTGGCTTTCGATTGAGCCACTATTTGCCTTAGTAGCCTGATATGAAACTCTTCAACTAACCCAAATGAAAGCTCTTTTCTGGCCAGTCGAAGCTTCTTTTTGTCATGAATGTGATTCGTGCAGGAGGCTTGGGCCTGGCAGTATGCAAGACTTTGGCCAGCAAGCAAAAATTGTTTCCAACCATTGGGTGTCTTTCGACTGGACCAAATGCATGTCCTTTGAAGGTATCATTTGTGTGTCTTTCGAATAGGCCTTACTAGGTTTCGAAAGGTGGAAAACTGCCTATTAAGGATTTTAGATGTGGAATCGAAACTATTTCAAAGGGGACCATTGCCCAGTCGAAGCTGGCACAAAGGAAGCCAATGCCTTGTGGATGCTAGCATGAGGGAGGCCAAAGCAAGCATAAAAGAGGCCATTCCCTAGTGAATCGAATCAGGCACGAAGGAGGTATTTGCCTTGTGGGTCGAAGGAAGCTTTTTGTCTAGTGGATTGAAGGAAAATCTGAAGGAGTCTTGGCCTTGTGTGCTGAAGGCACGCACAGGGAAAGTCATTTCCTTGTCAATCGAATCAGGCATGAAACATCCCATGCTCAGTCGAAGTCTTGTGAACCAAGCTTATGTCGAAGGATTTTGGACATCCGATCGAAGCTCCTTATCCAGATGCCAATCGAAGGACAACCTGCTCAGATGCCAATCGAAGACACCTTGTCCCAAGGCCAATTGAAGACACCTTATCCCAATGCCAATCGAAGATACCTTGTTCATCTTCAAAATTCTTATTTTCTTTAAGAAAGTGTTTGTAATCACCCATGTAAGAGAAAATCTTGGAAAACATGAGAGGGTAAATTTTGGGGTACAACACCCGAGCCAATTATAAAGGCGGTGCAAAGCTTGTCGCTCATGGCCATTGTAATTTGGTTATAGCCCGAGTAGGCGTCCATGAATGATAAAGTTTTATAGTCGGCCGAGTTGTCGACCAGCATATCAATGTTAGGTAAAGGAAAAGCGTCTTTGGGGCATTCCCGATTAAGATCAGTATAATCAACACACATTCTCCATTTTCCATTATTCTTTTTAACTAGTACAACGTTTGAGAGCCAGGTTAAATACTAGGCCTCGAAAATAAAATTTGCCTCTAGGAGGTCTTTTACAGCATTTTCAGCAGCCTCCGCTTTCTCGGGAGACTACCTACGTCTATGTTACACTACTGCCCTAACGGCTGGATCAATGGCAAGTTGGTGACAAGCGACCTTGGGGTCGAGTCCGTGCATTTCCACAGCGCTCCATGCGAACAAGTCCGCATTCTCCCTCAAGCAAGCTTTGATCTGCTTCCTTTCCAAGTCGGAGAGCCCTGTGCTGATCTTCACGCCTTTGTGAGGGTCTTCACCGAGGGGGATGAACTCGAAGTTTCCTTCAGGGATGGGACAAAGGAGTTGTTGTTTTTCTTAGGGGTCTAATCTTTGTCAAAGCGGGTGTCGAGCGAGATAGAGTCGACATTTGGTGGATCCCTTTGTTATTCTGACCGAGCAGGTTGCGGTTCAGGTCGAGTAGTGGTAGCTCTTTTGGCAGGTCGCACTCAAGTGTCGATTGTGCTCTGCCCTTTGGAAGCTGCTTTAAAACATCTTCTGGCAGCCGAGATGTCCCCGTGGATGGTGGCGACGCGCCCTCTCCGAGTGTAGAACTTCATCTTCAAATGGACAGTGGAGGGTACGGCGGTCAAGTCGGCCAGTGTTGGTCTCCCTATGATGTAGCTGTAGGGAGATGAACAGTCGATCACTAGAAATCGTACCTTGATTTTTCGGGAGGATGTCTCTTCCCCGAAATTGTAAAAAATCTCCACGTATCCCCACGATTTGGAGGTCAAGCTGTTGAAGCCTTGCAGGTAAGATCCCACGTATGGCGATAGGTGGGTGTCGTAGAGCTGTAAGGTTCGGAACATATGACTATACATGATTTTGACGAAACTTCCCTCGTCGACCATAATACGGTGCACATCAAAGTTAGCCATCCTTGCCCTCACCAGTAGGGGAATGCTAGAGTTGGGGGACCTGCCGGGCAACTCCTCCAGGTAGAAGGTGATTGGTTCATACTTTCCTTTGAACCTCTCGAGTGTCATCGCTTGGGTTGGGGCCGCGTCCACTGATTCGTCGAGCTTCCTCTTTGTGGAGTTGACAGAGAGATCGTTGAATCCCCCACCGGTTATTACCATGGTGGAGGGGAATTTTTCCCATCTGTTGTGTGTGGATAAAAGTTCGTCTACGTAGCTGTCGGGGATGTGGAAGTCCTCCGACCTTGTGACAGAGAAAGCTATCTGTATGAGACCCGATTTGCCCGTTGGTCGGGTTTCTTCCTCGACTTCCTTCACCTCGCGGGTGTCTCGGTGAGGGGCTTCATTCCATCAAGACTTCCCGAGTCTGCCACCCTTGATGAGGGTCTCTATGGCATCCTTGAGGAGGATGCAGTTGTCATACGGTGGGAGAACCGACTTGGGTGTTTTGAGTTTTATCGCAATTGTTGCGGATAGCAAGAGTCACCACCGACTTTTGTTTTATCCAATAGAGGAAAGGGTGAAAAGAACAGGAAAGACCTTTTGAGAAATTTTCTTGAGTTCGGGGGGCAGGTTATGAAAAGGGAAGGTGTTAGCACCCTTTTCATCCATAGTTATCTACGGGATCTTAGTTGCTAACTCACTTTGAAATGCTTTTGTGAATGTTTTGTGTTTGGTGTAAGTTTGTGTTAGTTGGCAATTTCGAATAAAGAATAATTGGATATCAAAACAATATTTCGAATAAGCATATAAGGAGGTTGATATCAATGATGAATATTGGTGGGAAATATAGAACCATTGTTCTAAAGGACTCTTCGATTTCCAGTGATAGATGATGTATTTCGATTTGGGATTTTTAGTGTTTAAAATATAAAGAGTTCCTTTATGCAAATGTGCCAGAATTGGAAGCGGTCCAGGCAAATGGTTTAATTGGAATCGAAGAAAACTAGCAAAATACTTTGCTGGCACAGTGTTCGAATTTCAAATAAGAGCGCCATTCTTAGAAGACGCGTGGAAGTCAGTAAATGTAAGGAGCCTGCATGCTTCAAACGTGGCATGATTTTAGAGTAGGACCGTTAGAGTCAGGATACTATAAATAGGTGTTTTTATGTTAGAATTGGGGTGTTCATTTCGTGTACTAAAAAGTCTCAAACACTCAAATTACCGTGACTTAAGGGAAATGAGTTAGAAGACAAAATGTACGTATTGAACATCATGATTCTTTATAATTTCAATACAAGTCTTTTTATATTTCTTTCACTTTTACAATACTTTTGCTCTTAAATCTTCCGATTTCCTTTCATTTCCTTGTTTTACTTGCTTTCAAACACATTTATCTCTTTAGAAACTTCACTTTTACTTTATCCTTTTGTTCAAACACTTCATATTTCCAGAAACTGTTATATTCTCAGAAACTCCTTATCTTTACATTCAAGTATTAAATCTTAAGTCTAATTCGAAGCCTTTCCTTTGTACATTCAGTCAGTTTATTTCTATAGACAATCTTAGAGATATTTCTTAAGAATCTCACATTCGACATTAACATATAATATAAATTCATCAAGATAATGGGTATGAACATAGAAATGAGTTATGACACATGTGTCCTAGGATCAATCTAGTCGATCCTGCAAGTAACCAATAATAATCAATAAATTGGAAGACTAGCGGTTGTTTACTAGAAATCACTGTAAACAAATTGGTACACCCGGTGGGACCGTGTCATAACAAAAAGTTTTATCAAACCTATTAGAGAATTTTAGGATCTTCTGAGTTTGGAGCGCGTTTCGATACATGAGCCTTCGAAGCGGAAAAATAAAGAATAATAATCCACATATACCCAGAAGACAACGTACGAAAACAATGGTTAACACAACCAACCAAGATAGGGGACAAAGTCCCCCACAGGGGGCTGCAACAATCGTTTCAAGTTCGATTTATGCCTCCAATACCATCTCTGTTGGCAGTTCGAATATGATCCCAGTAAGTACATTAGAAATGCCATCAAACGTGTCCTCAATGCAAACTGTCACACGTAGGGAATCAACAGTATTCGACCCCTAATAGGCCTCTAGGTGTCGAAAACATAGAAGCAAACCAAAGTTACTATATGACAGAAATCAACAACATGGACAAAAGAAACTTCGATCAAAATATAGCCAACATAGGGCCATGTCACCCGCCTGAGGAATATTTCGAGCCCAATGAGAACGCTTACTATTCTTTAACCCTTCGTCCCAATGGATTCCAATGGGATAGGGAAATCACGTGGGACGGGCAGGAGATTGAGGAAGATGGAGAGACTTCGACGATACGGCCAACTGGCTGGGGAAGCGAAGATCATTATGACTGAGTCAAGTTACTACCAAAAGATTTCGGCCAATCTGGATGAGAACAAACGAAAAACGGTTCTCAAAGCCTAAATACAAAACATGGCTGTCGAAGCCATATATAAAAAAGAAAAAACAAAAAAAGAAATAGCAAATCCTGAGGGAAACCACTCACCCCCACCCTGTGATGGACAAACTTCCGAACTAGTGGATCAATGGCTAGATGCCATTTATGATCAAGAGCCCTTGGGGTTCGAGAAGGATCTAGAGTCAACAAGCGCAAAGATGCTGGCGCAAGATCCTTTGGAGGAAGTTGATATTGGGGATGGCGTCGAAAAAAGAGTTACATACATCAGTGCGAAACTTAGTCCCAGTCTAAAAGGCAAGGTGGTCGAAGTGCTCAAACAAAACAGAGATTGCTTCGCCTGGGACTACGACAAAATTCGTGGTTTAAAGAGGGAACTGGTGGAACATAGGCTTCCAATCAATGATGGCAAGAAGCCCATCAAGCAGATGCCTAGATGATTCGCCCCAACAATCCTCTCAAAAATAAAGGCAGAGGTGGAACGGCTCCTTCGATGCAAGTTTATCAGGACCACAAGGTACGTAGAATGGCTTGATAATATTGTACCTGTTATTAAGAAAAATGGCTCTTTACGAATTTGCATAGATTTTATGGATTTAAATACCGCCACCCCAAAAGATGAATATTCCATGCCTATAGCAGAAATGCTGATTGATTATGCTGCGGGTTTCGAATACCTGAGTATGTTAGATGGATACTCTGGGTATAATCAGATTTTTATTGCTGAGGATGATGTTCCCAAAACTGCGTTCAGATTTCTAGGCGCCTTAGGCACTTATGAATGGGTAGTTATGCCCTTTGGACTAAAACATGTTGGGACAACATATCAGAGGGAAATGAACACCATTTTCCATGATTTCATTGAATCATTTATGCAGATTTATATAGATGACATAATAGTCAAATCTGTTTCTGATGAGGATCATTTGACTCACCTTTGCCAGTCATTCGAAAGAATGAGAAAACATGGCTTAAAAATGAATCATCTTAAATGTTCTTTCTTTGTACAGGCTGGGGATTTCCTAGGCTTTGTGGTCCACAAGAAGGGGATTGAAATTAACTTGAACAAGACGAAGGCTATTATGGAGACGAAACCTCCATCCACAAAGAAAGAGTTACAATCTCTATTGGGTAAAATCAACTTTTTAAGGAGATTCATATCCAATTTGAGTGGGCGAACTCAGGCTTTCTCTCTACTCCTCTGTATCAATCAAGGGAGTTTCGAATGGACGGTACAGCATCAGGAGGCATTCGAGAAAATCAAGGCATATTTGATGCATCCTCCTATACTTGCACCTCCTTCTAAAGATAAGCCAATGAGACTGTATATCTCCGCCTCCAATGTAACTATAGGTAGTATGTTGGCCCAAGAAAATAAGGATGGCATCGAAAGAGCCATCTACTATATTAGTAGGGTCCTAAATAAAGCAGAGACTAGGTATAGTAGCATTGAAAAACTATGTCTCTGTCTGTATTTCTCTTGTACAAAACTTAAATATTATATTAAACCAGTTGATGTTTATGTTTCATTTCACTTTGATGTTATTAAACATATGCTTTCAAAACCAATCATGCACAACAGGATTGGCAAGTGGGCTTTAGCGTTCACTGAGTATAATTTAGCTTTCAAGCCTTTAAAGGCTATGAAAGGACAAATAGTTTCAGATTTCATAGTGGATCACTCTGTGAGTGAGGACTTCGCGTTAGATTATGTTGAGATTCACCCATGGAAATTATCCTTCGATGGATCAACACATAAAAACGGAAGTGGGGTTGGAGTACTCATAATTTCTCCTGAAGGAATTCCAACAAAATTCAAGTACAAGTTAGAAGGGCCTCCCTGTTCAAACAACGAAGCTGAGTATGAAGCATTGATTGCTGGACTTGAAGCTTTGTTGGAATTGGGGGCAACCAGAGTCGAAATTAGTGGAGACTCAGAGCTGGTCATCAAACAGATAACCAAAGAATACAAATGTATCAAAGAAAATTTGATCATATACTTTGATATTGCTAATAGATTACTCAAGAAATTTGAATATATGGATATAAAACATATTCCCAGAATTCATAATCATGAGGCAAATGACTTGGCTCAAATAGCCTCAGGATATAAGACATCTAAAGAAAAACTCAAATACCTCATAGAAACAAGAGGCAGAATAATGGCTACCAAATTATCACCATTAGACTTAGAAAATTCGAAACTTGGTTATGCAAATCAGAAAGAATTCGAAGTGCTAAATATTGATACTTTGGCAGATACAATCTGGAGAAGTCCTATAATAAATTACTTGAAAGAACCTTCAGTAAGTACAGAGAAAAATATCAAATATAGGGCATTGTCTTATGTGCTAATAGGGAATAAACTTTTTAAGAAAACCCCAGAAGGAATCTTACTCAAATGTTTAGGAGAAAATGAAGCATATTTAGCATTGTCCAGTGTGCACAATGGGGCATGTGGGGCACATCAAGCAGGTCACAAAATGAAATGGTTGTTGTCTCGATATGGAATGTATTGGCCCACTATGCTCAAAGACTGCATAGAATTTGCTAAAGGATGCGAGGAATGCCAAATTCATGCAGGCATTCAACATGCTCCTGCAAGTGAGTTACATTAAATTGTTAAGCCTTGGCCCTTTAGAGGATGGGCATTAGATCTAATTGGTGAAATACGACCAACATCATCCAAAGGACAGAAATATATCCTTGTGGGTATAGATTATTTTACAAAATGGGTCGAAGCAATTCCTCTAGTGAATGTTGATCAATAGGCTATTATGGAATTTGTCCAGAAGCAAATAATTTACAGGTTCAGAATACCAGAAAGTATCACAACATATCAAGGTTCAGTTTTCACAGGGCGAAAAATGCAAGAGTTTGCAAAAGAAATGGGATTTAAGTTACTCACGTCAACCCCTTATTATGCTCAAGCTAATGGACAAGTGGAAGCAACCAATAAATTCATAATAGGGTTGATAAAGAAACATGTAGGGCGAAAACCAAAGAATTGGCACAAAACTTTGGACCAAGCTTTATGGGCATGTCGAACATCTCCTAAAGAAGCAACAAATACTACTCCGTTTCGACTTACATTTGGACACGAAGCAGTACTGCCAGTCGAAATACATTTACAGTCAGTTAGAATCCAAAGACAAAATGAGATACCAACTGACCAATATTGGGAAATGATGATGAATGAATTAGTGGACGTGGATGAAGGTAGGCTGCATGCTTTAGAAGTTATGAGAAGACATAAGGAAAGAGTAGCCAGAGCATACAACAAAAGAGTTAAAAGTAAGTTGTTCTCAACCAATGACCTGGTATGGAAAGTTATATTACCTATGGATAAAAAGAATAGATTATTAGGTAAATGGTCACCCCATTGGGAGGGACCCTTTCGTGTTTTGAAAACATTTTCGAATAATGCTTATGAAATAGAGGAATTAGCAGAAGATAGAAGAATCTTGAAGGTAAATGGGAAATACTTAAAAAGGTATAAGCCATGCTTGCAAGAGGTTCGAATCACTACAGGATAATTAAAAATAAAACAAATAATAAAGCCAAAATGGTATTATATAAATGCCAAAATGGTTGTGTTCAAATTACAAAATGATGATTGGACGTTTTGCAGAAAGTTGGACACTTACTCTGCCATCGTGTGCAGTATTGTCATCATGAGTTTTGATACTCTCGAAATTGCATGGATAATTCAAAAACAAGTATTTCTTTATATCTATCGAAATACATGTTCTTGAGGGGCAATTTGTTAGCTGGCAATTTCGAATAAAGAATAATTGGATATCGTAACAATATTTCGAATAAGCATATAAGGAGGTTGATATCAATGATGAATATTGGTGGGAAATATAGAACCATTGTTCTAAAGGACTCTTCGATTTCCAATGATAGATGATGGATTTCGATTTGGGATTTTTAGTGTTTAAAATATAAAGAGTTCCTTTGTGCAAATGTTACAGAATTGGAAGCGGTCCAGGCAAATGGTTTAATTCGAATCGAAGAAAACTAGCAGTAAGGAGCCTGCATGCTTCGAACGTGGCATGATTTTAGAGTAGGATTGTTAGGGTCAGGATACTATAAATAGGTGTTTTTATGTTAGAATTGGGGTGTTCATTTCGTGTACTAAAAAGTCTCAAACACTCAAATTACCGTGACTTAAGGGAAACGAGTTAGAAGACAAAATGTACGTATTGAACATCATGATTCTTTATAATTTCAATACAAGTCTTTTTATATTTCTTTCACTTTTACAGTACTTTTGCTCTTAAATCTTCCGATTTCCTTTTATTTCCTTGTTTTACTTGCTTTCAAACACATTTATCTCTTTAGAAACTTCACTTTTACTTTATCCTTTTGTTCAAACACTTCATATTTCTAGAAACGGTTATATTCTCAGAAACTCCTTATCTTTACATTCAAATATTAAATCTTAAGTCTAATTCGAAGCCTTTCCTTTGTACATTCAGTCAGTTTATTTCTATAGACAGTCTTAGAGATATTTCTTAAGAATCTCACATTCGACATTAACATGCAATATAAATTCATCAAGATAATGGGTATGAACATAGAAATGAGTTATGACACATGTGTCCTAGGATCAATCTAGTCGATCCTGCAAGTAACCAATAATAATCAATAAATTGGAAGACTAGCGATTGTTTACTAGAAATCACTGTAAACAGTTTGAAAATATTTTGAAAACGCCTTTGTTTTGGCAAACTTTGTAACTTTGAAAACGCATTTGATTTTAAGTCTTACCATACAAAACCTAGTTACTAGCAATAGTATTGAAAGCGATAAATTGTAGAAATTTAAAGTTTTACGCTATTACATCATTTAGGAGATGGGGATACAAATTACAAATGAGGATGAAAGCAATTAAAATCTAATTACTATTACAACTATATTGAATGATGCCAAATAAAATGTACAAGAATATAAAGATAATATACAAGAAAAGAAAATTGTTTTTCATGGTTTTTTGCATGAAAAATGTTCTAACTAAACTAGTAAAACAAGTAAGAAAATAATTAATTAAATTCTTAGATTCTAAGTTAATTTAATTAAAAAGAAAATTTAAAAAAATTAAGTCTAATATTAATTCAGAAAGAAAAAGAAATTAAATTTTTTAGAAAAATATTTTTTAGGGTTTTATGTTTAAAAATAAAGTAAAAGTAAAATAAGTATCTTTAATCTAAGTATAAAAAATATGTTTGGTATTTTAAATTAAATAAAAATAATAATAATAGAAAATAAAATAAAATAAAGGTATAAATTATTAAAAAAAAGAAGCCATGGGGGTTTGAAAAATAATGTGGGAAGTATGAAAGTAAAAGGTTTTTGTTTTTAGGCCCAAGTCTGTTTTTGTTGAGTCAGAAAATAATGAATAATAAAAAAAAGATGGAAATGGGTCTGTGATACTTTGAGCAATAAAGGGGGTGTTAGCAAGTAAAAATAAAAAGAGAAAGCCCAAACTAATGGAGGTCCAGGCGCCTGTTTTAGGATCCAATGTTACTGGCTTATGGTGGTGCGTCATAGACTTGCTCATGTGGAGTGCTGGATTTGATGGTAGGATGATCATGTGATGTAGATTTGAGGTGCATGGTGCACGCCTCAAGCTAGCTAACACTGAATCTGCAAGAACAAATTAAGTGAAAAATAAAAGGGTACCACTAGGGCTCGAACCCAGGTCCTTATAGTTCCAAGCCTTACGCGCGCTCTCTACCACTGGGGTGGCTATACATTCGTTGTTAAATACAAAAACCAATAAATATATTACAAAATCAATCCTGAATGTGTCATCTTCTTCTTCCTCGCGCCAGCTTCCATGGACAATATTTTTGAATCTTTGATCTTACTCATTTCTCAACCATTTGCAAAAGTATAACCATGAAACTTGTTCCATTTTTTTACCACAATTCCAACCATATAAATTTCATGAACTATCAATCAAAGATGAATGAGAATTTTATTTGGCCCTAAAATAAAACCTAACTTTTCTGGATTTTCAGTTCTAAAATTCTCAACACATGGTTAGTGAAAATGTAAAGTAAGCATATGTTTAGCTTCAGGGAAATGATATCTAGATTTTATCTTCAGAAATGAATCACCAATGATGCTTGTATGAAGAGTTCAAAGTCAAGAAAACTTACCTTGAAAATGGAATTTATGTTTTGAGTTTGAGCTTGTTTCAAGGTGCTGCAATGATCTGGTTAGCTTCCTTGAACCTCTAGGAAGCTAATGCAGTGCTTAGCTTGAGTTGAGAGTGGCTCAAACTCCTTGTAGAAGTCAATATGCAGGCTTCTGGTTTTGAGTTTGGAAGAAGATGAAAATGGAGTTACAAAACTGTAACAGGTGTTGGGATGGATTATATTTGATGTATAGAAGCTTTGAGAATAATTTAGAGGGAAAATGCACGAGTGAATTATGAGATTTAAGTTTTTGGCCAGAAATGACAAGTTATGGAGACTTGGATGCAGCTCTGAGTTCTAGGGAGTTTGAGTGAATTTTAGGGCTCTTGAATTCGTAGGTTAGCTTGAAAATGATGCCTCTATTTATAGATAAAAGGTTTTAGGACTTGAGATGATCAGAATCACATGTTATGCATTTTTCAAATTCATAAAGACAAGTTGTTTCATGATGAAGAAAGGAGTGAATCAAGGAACTTATCCATGCTTTATAGATTTTGTGGACTGCTTCTGATGTTGAGAGATTTGCTGTGATCTTTAGAAAAAACTTCAAGCTTGAAAGAAGAGAGTGGTTGGAAAAGTGAAGCTTTATGCAAATGGAAATGTTGCTTTTGCATTTCTAACCATAAATGGTACCAAGACTTGGACAAAGCTTCAAATATTTGTGTAATACACTTAAGGCTTATGTAAATATCTGATCAAGTTGAGACTTAGAAGTTAAGTGGCCTGAAAATGGGATCACATAGCTTAGGTTTGAGATTTTGTTATGAATTCATCACAAAAATGGCCTATACTGCAAGATTGGAAGCCCAACTTCTCCTATTCGATTCTCTTAGATAAAAAATGATCTCTTCAAGTTATTGGACATTTTAAAAAGATTGAAACATCCTCTACAACTTTCATTTTTTCCATTTTTGTTAAATCAAATTAGATCTAGGTGAAAATTGGCCAAGAAGTTAGGGAAAAATCCTTACCAACTTGGTCAAAATTTTCACTAAGTGTTTTTTTAGAAAAAGTGCATGACTTCATGGGCTTATATCTTCAAATATAAGCATTTTTTAGACATAAACCCCATAATAAAAAGTTGTAGAGTTAATCAAGATGTACAACTTTCATGTTGAAAGTTTTCCTTGAATCATCTTGCATCTTGGTGAAAATTTGGCATGAAGTAGTGAAATTATCATGTACAAAAACACTTAGAAAAATTTCTAAGTCTTGAAAAAATTGACTTTTCAAATTGACTTTTGAATTTATTTATTTCTTGATGATCAAGCTTCAAAATTTTGAATGTCTTGATGAACTTTTATCTTTGAGACTCAAATTTGACCAAAAAGTCAAAATTTGACTTTTGGTGTATTAGTTGACTTTTCATCAGTTGATCAAAAACTCAACTATCAATGAATTGTCTTTGAAATATGATTTGAGCCGTGAGAATACGAAAACATGTTGTATTTGAGTCTTTGAGATTGTTCTTCAAGCCATTGGATCATGTATTAGGTCAAAAAAGTCAATGATCAGTCAATTACAGTAAAAACCCTAATTTTGATCATTTTGCCCTTTTGGTAAATTGAATGCTTTTCTTGAGGAATTATGATCAATACTTGATTAAGTGATGAATAAGACCTTAAAATGTTGATGTTGGATAAAAATCATGAAGTTTGACTGTAAGTTGATCACAGTTGACCTTTTACCCAATACAACTGATTTTCAATCATCTGATCAATTAACAGAGAATTGTGATTCAAGACTTGAAACTGGACATGAGTATTCTTGGAGGTCTATAATGATCCATTAATGTCATTTGCTGCATTATAAGTCCAATTGTATTTGTGAAAATCCAAACCCTAATTTGAGGCATCAGTGTTTAGGAGGTGTTTTGACCTAGTCAACATTTGTGCAAACTTGAAGCTATTGATGATCCTTTATGAGAAATGTCTTGAAAAAAAAGAGGGCAAATTTATGGGTACAACAACTGCCCCTGTTCAATCTTCTTAAACTTGAAGAGTTAGATTGGCAGGTCCGCCATTCGTGACTTGAAGGTGAAAGATGATTGAACACTAGAGTGCTCAAAAATTTGCACTCGCTGATGCATGAAATAATGTGTTGGCTGACTGCACTCGCTTGGTATACCCAGACCCAGAACTTATGACCTTTTACTTTCCTACTAGCATTTTTTCTCTTGCAGCGTATCAGAGTCAGAACTTATGTTCCTTCTCGCTTTAGCAATGTGTTGATTATGATTCCTTTTTCTCTTATTTATCTTATTTTAACTTTTAATAACCAAAAACACCAAAAACATTTTATATTTACATACTTTATTTTATCCCTTTTAAAACTCAATAATTCAAAGATAAAAAATGTTCTTAAGCAAATTTGTTTATTTTTTAACAAAAACAAAACTAGTCCATTTTACATATCTTGTACATTATTTCAATATGGTTGTAATAGATAACTAGGACCTTAATTTCTCGCAATCCCCATTATAAATATGTACACCCATCCCCTTAAAGATGTAACAGTGTGGGACTTTATCTTTCTGCATTTTTATTGGTTTATACAAACACTAGTAAATAGGATGTATGGCAAGATAAAAAACCAACAAGCAGACAACCCCTAATCAAGACAAAATGCATGCAAATCAAACACACTTTGCACACATGCACCCTTAGGGTAATATCACTTGTTGCCTCGGAAAAATAGTCATGTCCCTCGAACATGGGCGTTTTAGCAAAGACCCTCGATAAAAGATTGTAGTCCCTCGATGACCCTCGATGTTGCCTTTAGTAAACGATCTAGTTCCTAAACGACATTGCTAAAACGACCCATGGGTTACCTTCTATGACTATACAAACGTCTCATGCCCGTCCCTTCACATCCAACGATGGGGCCTCTTACCAAAACAATGGTAAGGTAGCAACATCTAAAGGAGGAGGAAAAGAACATTTAAAGACCTTTTTGAGTAGGTAGATTCGCTCCTAGTTGCTTGCTTGCTCACAACAAAAAAAATTTATGCACCAACACACTCATTAGAAACCTTTTAAAAGGACAAACACTTTGTACGTGTTCTTATAGAAACGAGGACCATTACAAAGAAAACACCTTTTCAAAAACCTCTTTCAAAAACATATTCCAACAAACACCTCTTTGAGCTATTTTCGAAACAACACTTTGTACGTGTTCTTATAGAAACGAGGACCATTACAAAGACATTTTCAAAATAATTTCAAAACCCACACCACAAGCACACATTCAAAAGCAAGTGATCTAGGAAGAAACTAAGAGCCCGTAGATAACTACATATGAAAAGGGTGCTAATACCTTCTGTGATCGGTGGGAATGAGAACTGACTGTTTTGGAATGCTGGTTTGCGTTTGCGTTTGTTTTTGCAAAATGTCGCGGTGAGCAAGAGTCGCCACCGTATTTTATTTTATCCAACAAGGAAAGGACAAAAGCACCGAGAAATTCCTTTCTGAGATTTTTCTCGGGTTCGGGAGGTAGATTATAGAAAGGGAAGGTGTTAGCACCCTTTCTATCCGTGGTTATCCACGGGATCTTAGGTACTTTCTCATTATGTTTTCAAAAGTTTGCTTTTCTTTGTGTTTGTGGGTTTGAAAAGAGTTTTGTTTTTGAAGAGAGTGTAAGTGCGAAAAGTTTTGTTTTGTTTTAAAAAGAGCAAGTACTTAAGAACCATCTACCTACTCAAAAAGGAATTAAACTGTACAAATATCCTTTAGACAATGCTATCCCACTATTGATGAGTAGGTAACATCGTTGTTGGAGTTTTCGGGTTAATTTGATTAAGGGACGTGTGGTCACTAAAGCAATGTTAGGACGCCTTAACGGTAACCCTAATGTCTTAGATCATTTTATCCGAGGCAACCGTTTCGGGGCAATTTATGATCTTTGGACGAGAGGGAGACCTCTAAAACTTCCTATACTCAATGACCACATTCGAGGCAACCAAGTAAGGTGTACCCTAAGAGTGGCATGTGCGAGTGTGTTATTTCGGTTATATTATCTGTACATGTTATGGTGAGCTACTGTTTATTTTAAATTAAACTTTAATTTTGTCATGCATTGCCTATTTATCAAACATCTAACAGTTAATGGTTGCGGAAATTAAATTGCGGAAAATAAATCTAAGCTATTACAAGGCGTCGGGTATTTACATCGCCAAAGACAAACCCTTTTAAAATTAAATTGCGAAAAGTAAATAAAAGCGGTAAATAAATAAATAAAGTCCTAAGTTAAAAAACTATTACATTCTCGAAGCAGTTACAATATTGAAATATGGATCAAAAATAATATGCGCGCGAGAAAATTAAATCGGAGTGTCTTAGGGTTTTGACCCTTTTAAATAAATAAAGCATATTTTTTTTTGTTATTTTTTGAATTAAAAATTAGTCTAAATTAATAATTGAATTAATTAATTAAATGAAAATATTTTTGGGTTTTTATTTTAATTAAGGAAATAAAATAAGAATGGTTAAAAATATTAAAAAAACCTAATTCTAAATTAATTTTAATTTATTGCAAAAAGATATTAATGTTAAACCTATTTAAACTAAATGAATTAAGTAATTGTTTATTTACAAAAATAAAATAATAAAATTAATGGAATTAAAAAATATTATTTTTTTGTTTTCTGATTTTATGAAATAAAAGTTAATTGGTTAATTTTTTAATTAGGAATAACAAAATAAAATAAATAAAGAAAATGTTAAAGAAAATAAATAACCAAAAGGGGGTTTTGGCCTGAAGAGGGTGTTTAAATTGCAATCCCAGGCCCATTTTCGCTCCAGCCTGTTTGACCTTCTGGATCACCCACATGCCTGTTGACTTGGGACCATGGTGGTCCTCCATCCTGGGCCACTGGATCTAAATCTGGAACCACCTGACACATTGATACCTGAGGCATATGATGCTCCACACTCTAGGCGTTTGCACATGAATACCTGAAGCAAAATTATAACAAAGTTTTGGGGGACCTGGGATTCGAACCCAGGTCCCAATGCTCACATGCCAACGTGCTCAACCACCCAACCAAACTGCTCAATTGTTATGGGAATAGAAAAAAAATATAATATAGGCAAATCAATTAATATGCTGGAAAATAAGAAAATATGGCGCGCTATTCAAACGCACCAATCTGGCCACGCCACGTTATCATCCATGTCATGGGGACTGTGGCTAAAAGTCCTTTTACCTATACCAACGAACGACTGTCCGTAGCTATACGTCATGCTGTCTCAAAATCCACCACGAGCCACTAAAATGCAAACTAAAGGCGTGGTTCTGCTCGCCTCTCCGCCCCGGTTCCAACCATGGTCCTTTTATTGACCAATTTTCCCTGTAACGAAAACACCTGAAAGAACCCTAAAACAATCTACAATGGCATTTTGTGATATATGGCATGATAATGAAATTGAATAATACAGAAACTTCGCAAATGATGTAAGGAATTCAAATATGCAATTATCTCAAAGAATGGATGCAAGACTGGAGCTTTACGATTCCATGAGTATGGCTGTTTTGAGCGACACTTACAGGGCTTTTGGAGGCAGGAGAATGCGCGATAATGATTGGTATTGCTTCAGTGAGGTGCAAGGAAGCGATTGGGACCTTTATTTGATCCTGAAAAGGCCTCTAAGCACGATTTCAGATCCAAGGTTTTCAAGCTTTTTTCTCCAATTCTTATGGCCGTTTCTACAGAGCTTTGTGCGTGTTCTTGGTCTGCCTCACTTGTGTGCATATAATGGAATGTGTATAGGTCAAAACATGGGCCATAATCCTTATGCATTGAAGATGGAAGATTTGCTTTTGATCACCATAATCATGTTGCCATATTTGCATCAAATCTGAGATTTTGTGCATGTTTTGACTTGGCACGAATTTGATTGAGTGTTATATGATATTTGCAAGCTGTAATGACCACAAGAATCTTATTACATCTATTTTTAGATTTTATTTGATTTAATATTGATTAATAATGAATTAAATCAATAAAAATGAAATAAAATAGAAAAATAGATGAATGTCCATGAAATTAAAGATGGAACACGTGTGTGGCATGACAAGACTATATCAAGTGAAAAAAAGTGGGCCCTTTTGTCAAAAATTGAGGTTTTGAGGATAGTTGACTTTTGGCAAATTTGGAAAAATGTCCAACTTCAACAATGCATAACTTCCTCAATTTTGAACTTTTGGAGGTGTTCTTGGACTTTTTGGAAACCTTGAGATGCCCTCTAATCAACCCTTTTGTTCTAATCTCATTTTGATCCTCCATTCTCAAGTTATAAGCTTTGGAAAAAAAGGTCTTTTTGTTGACTTTCAAAAATGACCTATAATGTCCAAATTTGTAACTTTTTGTGAGAGCATTTCTTGATCTTTGGGTGTGAAGATGGATTGTAGGAAATTGCATCCTCTTAAAAATGAGCTTTGGATGGGTCATTTCTCATAAAGTATAAGAAAGTTATGCTTGGTCAAAGTTGAGTAGACTTTTCCTGCAAAACCCTAATTTAGCAACTTTTGAATCTTGATGAATCATGAGCAATCCTTGATGAATCATGATCAACCCTTGATAAAATGATAAATTATCATTCAAAATGAGAATGTTGACAAAACAATCTTGAGGTTTGCCCTAACACAGTCGATTTTTGGGACTCTTGAGCAATTGACTGACCAAACTTCCTCTGCAAGGCTTGAAATTTGACATGGATGAAATTGAGAGAAAATTAGGACATTGGGGAGCACTTGAGGTCATTTGGATGTGAGGACCTTGATGAAACACAAAACCCTAATTTTGACTTGACTGCCTTAGGAGGTGATTTGTCTGTCCAACTCTTGAGTCATCTTGAGCAACTTGAAGATCATTCTTGACAAATCTTGAGGAATATGGGAGGGAAAATTTTGGGGTACAACAGTTTCCCTGTTCAATTTTATTAAACCTGAGGATATAGATTAGCTTTCGAGCCTTTCGTGATCCGAAGGTGGAAGATAATTGAACACTAGAGTGCCCAAAAATTTGCACTCGCATGGTGTAGCATCGGCATTGTGATGTCGGGAATGGGCTTACAGATGCCATTTGGAGATTGTTGGTAGGAGGATAGGCTTACAGATGCCATCTGCAGGAGTGTCGATCGCATAAGAGATTCCTTAAAGAGAACTTGCATACCTGTTGTTGTAAAAGATTCCGTTGGGGAAGTCTAACTTTTGTTGAGATTTAGGAACTTGCTTGTACTTCAACTGAGAGAATGCCTCGGCTGAGTCTTAAGAACCTGTCCATAATTCAACTGGGGGGAAACATCTTCATCAAGATCTAGGAACTGTCTCGTGCTCAACGTAGTATACCGCTGAGGTTATAGAACTTGTCCACACTATGACAGAGGAAAACATCAAGATCTAGGAACTGACTCGTGCTCAATGGAGTATACCGTTGAGGTTATAGTACTCGTCCACCCTATGACGTAGGGAAACATCTTCATCAAGATCTAGGAACTGTCTCGTGCTCAATGGAGTATACCGTTGAGGTTATAGAACTCGTCCACACTATGACGGAGGAAAACATCAAGATCTAGGAACTGACTCGTGCTCCACGGAGTATACCGTTAAGGTTATAATACTCGTCCACACTATGACGGAGGAAAACATCAAGATCTATGAACTGACTCGTGCTCCACGGAGTATACCGTCGAGATTATAGTACTCATCCACACTATGATGTAGGGAAACATCTTCATCAAGATCTAGGAACTGTCTCGTGCTCAATGGAGTATACCGTTGAGGTTATAGAACCTGTCCACACTATGACGGAGGAAAACTGTCGAGATTGAGAACCTTGTCTGAAATTCAATCGAGGATAATTCAATTGAGATTTAAGAACCGGTCAGGTCTTCGACCTAATTGAGAACTTTAACTGTGTATTTCCTGAAAGGTAAAGGTCAGTCATATGCAATGCATGATATGGATCAGGCAATGATGTTCTCAAAATAAATGAGATTGTATTCGTATGATGCGTATATGCATGTATCATGATGCATGGAAGAGTGATGTTTTAGCTGGGGGAAATAAATCTCGGAGCTGCTGGAGAATAGAGTTGGATTCTTCGTTTCCGCTGGGGATGATGAACGAAGATGATAAACCTGTAGGAGAGAAGAACTCTGTTGGGGGAATAAACTGATGAAGAGATTACTCCGAGGGTAATTACTCTTTGGGGAAGAGACGTTCTGCTGAAGATTTTAACGATAACTCCGCTGGGGATTCTGTTGATAAGCTCTGTTGGGGATTTTAATGATGAACTCCGCTGGGGATAAAAAGAACTTCACTGGGGATGATCCTTCAGTTGCAATTTGCTGAGGATAACCCAGTTAGACTCTTGTGAGGATAACCTTCTGAATTTGGCTGGGGAGATTTATTTGTGCTCTGCAGGGGATAAGCTTCCAGAATCTACTGGGTAACATAATTCAACTCTGGCGGGGAGGCCTTTTTTAGACTGCATTGGGGAAACGGCTCCATTAGGGGTATCTTGTATTCTGTCGGGGAACATTCTTATACTCCGTGGAGGAATATTAAGACTGTCAGAGATGCTCCTATACTTGCTGGGGAATATCTTTATACTCCGCTGGGGAAGATTAAGACCTTCTGGGATACCCAACCTTTTCAGGGTTGATGGTAGATTAACTCTTCTTGGGGAGAGTATTACTGATTTGTACATAGCTGCAAGTCTCAGCTGGGAAATCTACCCTTACTGTTTTACTCTGCGGGAGTGATGGTATCTTGGTCATATTCTTCAGCTGAACCTACCTTGGTACCTTGGTGGACAGAGCAACTAGACAGTTCAAACAGTTCTTATTGCCCCTGTTTCTGATATTACCAGTAATTTGTCCTTTGTTTCGCATGTAAATATTTATGAGCAGTAATTAATGTCAAATGCATATATCAAAAATGAACATTGGACGTTTTTTGCAAAACAAAACAGATGAAGGAAAAACAATTTGAAATTTGTCTGAAAATGAATTCGTATTGGTTTTGAAGTTTGCCTGTAAATAGGCGTTTTTGTATAAGAGGCTGACGTCCTAGTAAGAGAACGCCGCCGAACAAATAGAATTTATACAATTTTGTGAAAAGAAAACAAAACAGCTATGTGAATAATCCCACTGGGTTCCAACTCTACTATTGCCTTTATATCTTCAAGCGTCTCATCACTTTGCTGCTTAGTTGAAGATGAATCTGTTTGATTGGTGCTGTCCGAGCTTGATAGTTGATACCGAAGTCTGGATGCAAGGCGATCTAATGAGACATAGTGTTACGCTTTGATCCCTAACTTTTTCCTGGACCGCCCTTTCGGGTTTTCAGTCCACCGAGATACCCATTTTTGCCCAAGCCGCCTTTTCAGGTTTTCGACTTGCCGGGTGTACAGATTTTTTTCATTTTCATCCCTTATTTTTGCCCGAACCCTTTTGGTTCACCGGGAAGCCCTTATTTTTTCCTAGGCCAGTCAACCTAGCGGGTCTTTGATTATGTGTAGTATCTTTTCACTATGTCTGCATTGACAGGGTAGGGAAGGTCGTCACCATCCATGGTGGTTAGAATCATCGCTCCTCCTGAGAAAATGTTCTTAACCACAAATGGCCCTTCGTAAGTAGGGGTCCATTTGCCCCTGGGATCACCTTGAGGTAAGATAATGCGTTTGATTACCAGATCCCCAACCTGATACTCTTGTCGCCTAACTTTCTTGTTAAATGCCTTGATCATCCGTTTTTGGTATGTCTGACCATGAAAAATAGTAGTAAGTCTTTTTTCGTCGATTAGATTCAGTTGATCAAGTCGGGTCTGAATCCAGTCATCTTCGCTCAAACCTGCATCCCTCATGATCCGGAGAGAGGGTATCTGAACTTCAATCGGCAAGACCTCCTTCATGCCAAATACCAAGGAATAGGGTGTTTCCCCTGTTGACGTCCGTGCTGAGGTACGGTACCCGTGAAGAGCAAATGGTAACATCTCGTACTAGTCTTTGTATGTCACTGTCATCTTCTGCACAATCTTCTTAATGTTCTTATTTGCCGCTTCGATAGCCCCATTCATCTTCGGCCGCTAGGGAGAAGAGTTATGATGCTGTATCTTGAATTGCTCGCAGAGCTCAGTGATCATTTTGTTATTAAGATTGGTACCATTTTCCATAATGATACTCTCTGGTACACCGTATCGACAGATCAGGTTGTGCCGAATGAACTGCGCCACGACGTTCTTGGTTACCGTAGCAAAGGAAGCTGCTTCAACCCACTTCGTAAAGTAATCAATAGCTACAAGGATAAAACGATGCCCGTTGGATTCCGTAGGTCTTATCTCGCCGATCATATCAATGCCACACATTGCAAAAGTCCAAGGTGTTGTCAAAACATTCAGAGGAACTGGAGGTATATGCACCTTATCAGCATAGACCTGGCACTTGTGACATGTCCGAGAATGCTGATAACAGTCAGCTTCCATTGTGGACCAATAATATCCTGCCCGAAGGATTTTCTTTGCCATGGTATGTCCACTGGAATGAGTCCCGAAAGTTCCTTCATGAAGCTCTACCATGATCCTTTCTACTTCAATCTTATCCACACAACGCAGTAAGGTTGAATCATGGTTACGCTTGTATAGAATGCCATTACTGATGAAGAACTTGGCTGTAAACCTCCTCAGAAACTTCTTGTCATTAACAGATGCACCCTCGGGGTATTCCTGAGCTTCAAGGTACCTCTTCACCTCATGATACCAGGGATTTTCTGTTACCTCTTCAGTCTCAAGATCACAGCAATGTACAGGTTCGTCCAATCTTTCAATAATGATCCGGGGAGCCTCGTTGTCCCATTTGACTTTGAACATAGAAGACATTGTAGCTAGCACATCTGCCAACTGATTCTCCTCTCTTGGGAAGTGTTCAAAGGTTACCTCCTCGAAATGGGAAAGCAACGTCAATACATACTCCTTGTAAGGAATAAGATTTGGGTGTTTCGTATCCCACTCGCCTTTGATCTGACTGATCACGAGAGCGGAATCTCCGAAGACACTTAAAAACTTAATCCTTAGGTCAATTGCAGCTCGAAGACCCATAATGCATGCTTCATACTCCGCCATATGGTTGGTGCAGTTGAAACATAGTCGGGCGGTAAACAGAGTATGAGAGCCTTTAGGAGATATGATCACAACGCCAATTCCATTACCCAAAGCGTTCGAAGCTCCATAAAAGTACATAGACCATCGGGATCCTTCCTCAGGTCCTTCATCCGGTCCAGGTGTCTCACAATCAGTTATCAGTATGATGTTCTCATCCGGGAATTCAAAGTTCATAGACTGGTAATCATCCACTGCCTGATGTGCCAAATGGTTTGCCAATACACTTCCCTTAATTTCTTTTTGAGTCGTGTACTAGATGTCATACTCATTCAAAATCATCTGCCATCTTGCTATTCTTCCGGACAAGGCAGGCTTTTCGAAGATATACTTGATTGGATCCATCTTTGAAATCAACAGAGTAGTGTGAGTCAGCATATACTGTCTTAGCCGGCGAGCAGCCCATGCCAAAGCGCAACAAGTTTTCTCAAGTAGTGAGTATCGGGTCTCACAGTCGGTAAACTTTTTGCTAAGGTAGTAAATAGCATGCTCTTTTCGGCCAGACTCGTCATGCTGCCCCAACACACACCCCATTGAGTTGTCAAGTACTGTCAAGTATAGGATCAGAGGTCTCCCTTCAACTGGTGGCATTAGGATGGGTGGCTCTTGGAGATACTCTTTGATTCTTTCAAAAGCGGCCTGACATTCATCATTCCAGCGTACCACTTGATCTTTCTTCAGTAACTTGAAGATTGGCTCACAAGTAGCAGTTAGGTGCGAGATGAACCGGGCAATGTAGTTCAGTCGTCCCAGAAAGCCTCTAACCTCCTTCTCTGTCTTGGGAGCTGGCATATCTTGTATGGCTTTTACCTTGGCAGGGTCAACTTGAATACCTTTGTCGCTCACGACGAACCCCAGTAGCTTACCAGACCTCACCCCGAAGGTGCATTTGTTCGGGTTCAATCTCAGCTTGTACAACTTCAACCTATCAAACAACTTCTGTAGATGGTCAAGGTGTTCCTCCTCAGTCTGGGACCTCGCAATCATATCATCGACATATACTTCAATCTCATGATGGATCATATCATGAAACAAAGCAACCATGGCACGCTGATACGTTGCCCCAACATTTTTCAACCCAAAAGGCATGACCTTGTAGCAAAAGGTACCCCACTGAGTAACAAAAGTGGTCTTCTCCATGTCTTCGGGAGCCATCTTTATCTGATTATAACCGGAGAAACCGTCCATGAAGGAGAATACCTTGTGCTGAGCAGTATTGTCAACCAGAACGTCGATGTGAGGTCGAGGGAAGTCATCCTTAGGGCTTGCCCTGTTCAAATCCCTGTAATCAACACACATTCGGACCTTACCATCCTTCTTCGGTACTGGAACCACATTGGCAACCCACTGAGGGTAAGAAGTCACTGCTAGAAAACCGGCGTCAAACTGTTTCATAACTTCGGCCTTGATTTTCTCAGACATCTTTGGGCGCATACGGCGAACCTTCTGTTTTACCGGAGGGCAGTCTTCCTTGGTAGGCAGGCGATGAACCACAATGTCAGTATCCAACCCAGGCATATCTTTGTAGGACTAGGCAAAGATCTCAATGCAGTCATGTAGCATCTGAATCAACCGTTGTTTCACATTAGGCTCTAGATTAGCACCAATCTTGACTTCCTTCTTGTCTGTCTCAGTACCCAGATTCACTGTTTCCACTGGCTCTTCTTGTGGCTGAATGGCCCTCTCTTCCTGGAGTAACAGTCTTGCAAGTTCACCAGGCACTTCGCAATCGTGTTCACCTTCGTCTTCGGCTAAGTTGATCGTATTTTCGAAGTCATAACTGGCAGTAGCAGAGTCGTTACCAGTGAGATCCATAGTGGATTGAGACCTGTATATGTGAGTGTGTGTAAAATAGCTGTTTTGCAACATATAATAAAGAAAAAGAAGGAGCGCAAAAATTTGAAATGCAAAAGACGTCCAATGCTTTTATTAATGATATATGAAAATGGCACACAAAAGCCCTCACAGATGAAGCCACGGTGCCCCGGGTAAGACACCGGGCCATAAAGTTTCAAAACATTGTCTGTTACAAATTCAAAACAAAGAGTTCATTACTGGTTAACAAAAGTAATAGGGATGAAGTCCTTTGCTGTCCAGTTGTTTGGTACACCGTTGGTCGTAGGATAGATCCAGTTGTCGAATTCAGACTCTTCCACATCATCTTCAATGGCATTTACTCCCGAGCTGCTGATGGACACGGGAGGTTTTCCGATCCTTGCACTTCGAACAACCCTTTGAGCTTCTGCAGTGAAACCTAAACCAAACTTGTTAGTCTTCTGTGTAAAATCAGGGAGTCGGCCCCAATTTGCACACCCACCCTTCTCAATAACAGCCCGGGCATCCTTTAAGGAAGCCATCTTCATAGGAGAATCTTCAACCACAGTCTCAGCTGATGCCAGTGTCTGAGGAACCTCTTCAAAGTACTGGAATAGGGTCTCAATGAACTCCCCATCCATCTCTACGTATCGGAACGAGTTGAGGTGGTTGACCATATACTCTTCCTCCCCTTGAACTGTCACAATCTTCCCTCTGACCGGGTACTTCAGCTTCTGGTGGAGCGTTGAGGTTACAGCTCCATCTTTGTGGATCCATGGACGACCCAGCAAACAATAATAGGATGGCCGAATATCCATCACGTAGAATGTAGAGTTAAAGACCTGAGAACCAACTTTAATTGGAACATCAACTTCACCGTGCACCATGCTTTTAGACCCATCAAAGGCCCTGACGACGATGTTACTTGGTTTTATCTCTAACCCTTCGCAATCCAACCGGTCTAGAGCTTTTTTGGGCAAGACGTTCA
Organism: Vicia faba; assembly: GCA_948472305.1. Lineage (NCBI taxonomy): Eukaryota > Viridiplantae > Streptophyta > Magnoliopsida > Fabales > Fabaceae > Vicia > Vicia faba. Next base: position 1,011,680,943 of record OX451738.1, read on the forward strand.
ACGAGGAACCAGTATCAACTAGTATATGTGCAAGAGTAGTGCCCCTGCATTCAATGGAGACATGCAGGGCATCATTATGGTTCTTCCCTTTAGCAGTCAAATCAGCGTCGGAGAAACCCAAACCATTATCAGCAGTTAAATTGGCCATGCAATCGGTAAACTGATCAACTGATGTCTCTTGTGGCACGTGGGCAGTTTTCAGGAAGGTAATCAGAGCCTTGGTGTGGGCCTCTGAACACAACAGCGGTGACAACATAGAAATCTTGGACGGGGTTTGCCCCAGCTGCTCAACTACGTTATAATCACTCTTCTTAATAATCTTCAAAATCTCTTCCATCTCCTGTTTGGAAGCCTCAACAGTAATATTCGGTGCCTTCGTCTGGGCAGGCATATCAGTGGTGATCCCTTTGCCCCGAGCGTTAGATGACTCGGCGACAGGGGTAGGACTAAGAACTTGATTAGGAATGGCATTAGGCACACTTGCAGGTGTAATGACAACAGGTCTTCGGGCAGTTGGTGGAGCAATATCAGGTGAGAAAAGTCTACCGCTGCAGGTGACTTTAGCAGGCCCAGTAATGTTGCTGACGCCGGTATCAGCATCCAACTCTCGCTTAACTCCAAGAACATAAACATATGCCCCATAGTGCCAGGGGACAACTTTGTCAGAGGTGTAGGGGATGGGCCCCGGAACAGTGATGATTACAAGTGCGATCTTTGGAACAGATGTAATTCTAATAGGCTTCCTCGAGGGAGCCCTCGAAGAATTGTCGAAAATGGTAATGATGGTAACTTCTTCAGTAGGAATGGAAGGAACAACAATCTTCTCAAACAGGATCTCCTTATTATCCATCAGGTTCTAGATACCTGACTTCAAAAATGGGCAACCAGTAGGTAAAACAGAACACATATGGCAACCTTCGCCATAACCCGGAAATAAACCGGATAGTGTAGCGATAAAAAATGTAGCGGGGTAAATCGGAGATCGAATTATTGATTAATTCGTCTCACAAAAGCAAGAGTCGCCACCACGCTTTATTGTTTCCAAAGGAAAAGGGAAAAGAGCGAAATAAAACCCTAAATATGCAATGTAAATAATAATAAAAATACAAAGCGTTTTTGAAAAGAGATCTTATGGTTCGGGGGTTGGTTATACAATGGGAAGGTATTAGCACCCAATGCATCTATAGTACTCTATAGGAACCTTTTGAAATATCTGTTAAAAATTGATTGCTTGATTGAAAATAAATCGTTTTGGCCTAAACGGGATACGGACGGGTTTTTTGAATGCGACGACCTAATGTCGAAGTTTTTGCTTAAAGGGGCATAAATTTTGAAAAGGTTGAATATTTGAGGAAAAATTATCCTAAGTTTTAATGAAATGCGAAAGTTCGCACAGTTAGACTTGAGGACATGAAGTCAACAAATTCACTGTTTTTCCTTTGGATTCAAACATAAACAGAATAAACAAATAAATATGGAATAAATACACAGACAAAATATGCGAATAATGATTAAATAACGATAATTTAAATGATAGACTAAATGATGCGAATAATGTATTTTTATGATTTTGTTTAATATTAACGAAAAGAAAGTATTTTTAATTTTTATGCATTTTGATATGGATAAAAAGCAAGAGAATTATTTAACGAAGACAAAATGGTTTTTTTTTAGTTATTAAGTTTTATTTTATATATTCTGATATTAACATTAATAAAGCAAGAAAATGAATTAATAAAATATTTTTTAAGTTTTTCTATTTTTATATGTTTTAGAGTTTTATTTAATAACGATGTAAGAGGAGAATTAATTAAAAAAGGTAAAGTGTCTACATTCTTAAATTCTATATTTTTGTGTATATGAAAATAAAATATTTATTTAAAAGATTAAGAGATTCTAAATTAAATTAAAAATTATTAATTCACCCTAATGAAATAAAATTAAAACTCTTAAATTAAAACCAAGATTAAACTAAAAAGGTCAAACTAATTAAAAATACCTAGTTAGATATATCTCTTTTTTTTAAAATATATTTACTAATTAACTAACATCATAATAATTATAAAAAAAAAATATTAGAGAAAGTGAGATAAAAAAAGAAAGTGTATCAAATAAAAAAGCAAGTAACATATAAATGGGCCAGATGGTTTGATAGGGCCCAAATAGAAAGGAAAAGAGAGGGGGTGCAGAAGCAGGTCGTGGGCTTAAGCAGGAAAAATGGGGTGAGGCCCATTAGTTGTACAAATCATTTTAGGGTTAATTTTGTTTAACATAATTGGGGATTAGGTTTTGCTAGGCAGAACGGCGCTCATCTCTCTTCTTCGTCATCTTCTTCGCGTCTCCTTCTCCATGCTTTTGCTTCTGAGCTTCGCTTTCTAACTCCTTGCCATGGCCACCCGCTCACGCTGTTTTCTTCCCTCTAGCCAAACGAAAAAAGGGACGGCTACGGATTTACGGTAAAACGCTATTCGATTCATTAAAGCTTAGTTACATTTTTGCATGTGTTGATTCGGGTTTCATTGATTCTTACTGTTTTGATTTTGGTTCTTATTACTCGTTGGAGGTACTTATGGAAGTAAGTAAAAAAGAAAAGGGATCGTTACCTAGGCGGAGACGGAGGAGGAGGTCGGGAGCGAAGGAGGCCAGGCGGCGAGGAGAGGAGGAGCGTCACGAGCGTGCTTCGGTGGCCGGTATTTTATATGGTTTTCTTCTTCTTCTTGTTGGTACTGTATGCTTCGATCTTTCTCTTTTTCTTCTTGCTGGTACTGTATGCTTTGATGTTTCTCTTCTTCTTCTTAACCGTGCTTCTGTACGATATTCATTAGCCTATGATAATGTTTTTGAGGCTTTGTGTTGTATGCTTTGAATGTCCAGTGATGGTAACTCTGAGGCCTAGCTCATGTTGCCTTCGAAGTTGGTTTTGGTATGGATCGTTTCAGGTTTGGCCTAGCTTGGCTTCAACAGGTCTGTGATTGATGATGTTCAGGCTTGGGTAATAAGTTTGACAGGTTTATGAGTATGCTGGTTTTGTGTTGGTTGGACAGGTTGATGGAAACAGGGGAATAGGTTTTTTTGTTGCTAGGCCATATTGGTTGTACGGTTTGAATTGGTTTTTTGTGTGAGATTGTTTTTTTTGATATCTATTTGACAGTAATGGTGGTGTTGGCTTAAGGGCTCAATCAGTTTGTGAGGTTTAGGCCATATGGTGAAATGGTTTTTTTGACAGTAATGGAATGGTTATGCAGGTTTTAGAGCTCAATCCGTTTTGTGAGGTTTAGGCCATATATGTTTTTATGGTTTTGACAGTAATGGAATGGTTATGCAAGTCTGCTGGTTTTTGTATGTTTTTCTTGATAGCTATTTTTTCTAAGTTTTCAAGGCTTGGAGATTGATTCTGATATGTGATTTTTGGTTGCTATGTTATAACAGTCCTCTCTTCTCCTTTTGTTTACGTTACAGGCTGGAGGTTTGAAATACTTTTACCCTCTTCCCTGGCATACTGCACCATACTGCTACCTCTAAGTTGTCTCTATTCCTCTTTTATGTTTTTATTTCTACTGGCTATATTACTGCAGTTTGTCTTGTATCTCTTTCCTGCCTATGCCAAACCTGTAAAACCACACTTCCTCCTCTCTTTTTCTCTCTCAGTACAGTTTTGACAATAAAATGATATGCTGTACTATTTCTGAAATTGCAAAAGGCAAGGAAAATGATGAAAAAAAGGAATGTTACATTGCTTGCATATTGATTAAACTGCATATTTTTTGACTTCCAAAGCAATAGTAGCTTATGTTTTGTTTTCTACTATGTGGGCATAGGTTTACGTTGGCATTTGCTTCCTTGCATATGTTGTTGAGATCATGCAGGGACTTTGTATGCTGTATGTTTTTTGAAATATGCATTTGGATTTTGAAAAATGCAATTAATTTAAAACATGCAATTTTTGACACAAAATGAACTTGTGCATTCATTTAAAAATTCCTCTCTTTTTTGTGAACCGGGAGAAATCCCGTGATTTGCAAAAAAGAGTAACTGATTCCGGCCATTGCTTTTAATGATGAACATTAAATAATTTTGCTTTTAATTATTTGTTCGAATTCTAATCTCTTTTAATTTTGCAGGTAACATCAAGTGAGCAGACAAAAAATGCATTGGATCAGAAGATTTAGAATTAGGAATATTAGATTAATTTTATTTCATTTTAGCTTTGTAAACTTATTATTGTAATTTTGTTGTAATAGATACAATATTTACATAATAACTGTACAATTAGAAAAAATGAATAAAAATCCAATATTCGCCAATTAATTTCTTCTTTCTCTCTAATTATTTATTTTATCGTTTACAATTCTTTAATCGTATAATAATTGAAAACGAATTTCAACTACTTACATTCAGAATAATAAACAGATAAATAAATAATTATCATTGATCAATTAATAGCCTCAATTATTTAATTCATCATCCATAACTTTCTAAATTATAATAATTAAAATAGAATTTCAATTATTTAACTTAGAATGACAAATGATTAAATAATCGTTATTGACCAATAAACTTTTCCGAATATTTATTATATTATTCATAAACCTTTAAATTATGTAATAACTGAGAATGAATTCCAGTTATTTAAATTTAAGATAGTGAGTAATAAATAAATACTGTCTGCACAATTAATGCGCCTCTTCTCTAATGTTTATTTTATTATCTATACATCTTTAAACTACATAATAATCGAAAACAAATTTCAATTATTTAAATTTAAGATAATAAATAATTAATAAACATTATTTTAGCACGAATCGATTAAATGATTTAGTGTTCAACATAAATAGCTCTCGGCCTGAAAAAAGTCATGAATTTTAAAATCAATGGATCAAAACACTTGTAATGTAATGATGCAGGTAGGAGATGATATCTTCGGTCAAAATTTGGGGTACAACAGCTGCCCCTATTTAAGTTTCTTCTATCCGGAGATATGAAGATTGAGATCTTCGTTTCGACGAGATTGAAGGTACTTAAATACATAATTACGCAAATTTTGTCCTAAGATGCCGTCGTCATGTTTGATATGAATGCAGCGATCGAACTCACAGAGAAAGATATTGTGTGAAACAAGACAATGTTGGGGGAATCGAACACCAACAAAACACAGAGGCATGGATTATACATTACTGGGGAAACAAGCTATCGACTTCAAACGACAGACTCCTGACAGCGAATAAAATCGAGGGAATACGACCTCTAACCCTAACAAAGAGAGCATCTTGCATAGGCCATAACAGATCATTGATCCAAAACAGTGAGTTCGCAACTCAAGGTCAATGACAGACAGAGAGTATCAAGTTGCTGATAACTGTCTACCGACTTCTGGAGGTACAGATTCGTGACAAACTTCTCTGCGAGAATCCGGAGATATACTCATTAATGCTGAGATATAATAAGATTGTAGATACGCAAGTTATTCAAATAAAGAAAACTGCCACTTGCCGTTGTCCAAAGAAAATACCGATAACATACAAGCTGCTCAAATAAAGAGGCTACCACTTGCTGTCGTCCAAAGAAAATACCGATAACATACAAGCTGCTCAAATAAAGAGGCTACCACTTGCTGTCGTCCAAAGAAAATACCGATAACATACAAGCTGCTCAAATAAAGAAGCTGCCGCTTGTTGTATTCCAGAAAAGTAATAACGTACTGGTAACTCATGAAGAGTTTGCTGCTTGTCGCTTTCATAAAAATAAAATGACGCACTAGTAGCTCGTGAAGAACTGCTGCTCGGCGCTTTCAAAAAGTAATAACGCACAAGTAGCTCGTGAAGAACTGCTGCTCGGCGCTTTCAAAAGAATAAAATGACGCACTAGTAGCTCGTGAAGAACTGCTGCTCGGCGCTTTCAAAAAGTAATAACGCACTAGTAGCTCGTGAAGAACTGCTGCTCGGCGCTTTCAAAAAGTAACGCACAAGTTGCTCATGAAGAGCTGCCGCTTGTCGTTTTCCAACAGTGTCTGTAACGTACAAGTTGCTCATGAAGAGCTGCCGCTTGTCGTTTTCCAAAAACCAAACAGAAGGGAATTGCGATGATATTGGCAGAGAATAAAATCCTCGTCAAAGAGAACCATGAATCAATCCTTCCCGAGGAGATCACCTACTTAAAGGTGCGACATAAATGCACCAGCCGTCTAGGTCACGAACTTACTGGGGAGAATCAAAGAAATAGCCTATGCAAGAGGCAGCAACTTCATCCAGGGATAACTTAGAGAGAAAACAGTCAAACAAGACTCCACCCAATGAGAAAGTAACTCGATTGGGGAATTCATCTTATCTAGAAATGGACAAGGTAAGCTGAATCAAAAATCATCCACGAGTGTTAGCTCCGTTGGGGAATTTAGAAAGGAAGCACATTTTCTGCCTAAGCTAACCTTCTACTTGGAGGGACAAAAATGTATATTGTTCGAACAAACGAAGTACGACCCAAAATCAACGGCAAATGTGGATATGCATGCTGATATAAGTGTAAATGAGTGAATGAATGTTATGCTGACAAAAGACAGACAAATGGACTATCTTGAAGATAATATGCTATCACAGCAAAATAGATACTCGGCCAATCTTAGGAAGACGGAAGATAAACGGAACTGGAAACACAAAGAAACGTCGGAGAGTATCACGCTACAAGGCTCAAGTCTTCTGAGGAGAAAAGCATCCAAATCCAATCTTCTAACACCAATAGACCACGGTATGAGACAAAGCGTACCAAACTTCAGAAATCGCCCAAATAGAGATAGCCAAAACAATGCTTAACTGGGACAACTGGGGAGCCACCAAACTTAGTACCCCGAGAAACACAAGTTTACACAACCAACATCTCATGACGATTTTGAAACGAAACATGCTCATCATGCAAGGATAAACTACTGTACTGCTTCGCATTTCATGGCTTGACCATCTTCGGAACAACTGTTAATATTCCTTTCGTTATTCAAGACACACTTTTTTTTTAAAATGAGAATACTTTAATAACTTTGTTTCAAATATTTCCGAAAAAATTAAAATTTTGCCCACAAAAGGTAAATGCTCAAATTTCATTAATAAGATGGTAGTTCGCTAACAATGCGACTCCAAGGATTTACAAAAGCTTGGGAAATAGTACATGAAATAAAAGGTTATACAAAAACAATGATCACTATTCTCCCTAACAACTTTGAATTCCAGAATGTGCTCAGATGCCAAGACTGATTTGACCAGAAGTTTGCCTAAGCGAAATACTTCTTGACTGCATCGGCGTTCATGGGACGCGGAAGATCTTCACCGTCCATATTGGTGAGAATCATGGCACCTCCAGAGAAGACTTTCTTAACAACATACGGTCCTTCATAATTCGGAGCCCACTTGCCCCTAGAATCAGGTTGGAAAGATAAAATTTTCTTGAGTACAAGGTCACCTTCTCTGAACTCGCGCGGTCGAACCTTCTTATCAAAAGCCTTCTTCATTCTCTGTTGATACAATTGACCGTGACACAAAGCTGTCAATCTCTTCTCTTTGATTAGATTCAACTGATCATATCTACTTTGACACCATTCAGCCTCAGAAAGTTTAGCTTCCATCAACACTCTCAGAGACGGAATCTCAACCTCCACGGGGAGTACTGCTTCCATACCATAAACTAGGGAAAAAGGGGTCGCGCCCGTTGAAGTTCGAACTGAAGTACGGTATCCATGCAGGGCAAACTGAAGCATTTCATGCCAGTCCTTATAAGTTACCACCATCTTCTGGACAATCTTCTTGATATTCTTGTTCGCAGCTTCAACAGCCCCATTCATCTTCGGTCTGTAAGGAGAAGAATTATGATGTTAGATCTTGAACTCTTCACAAAGCTCTCTCATCATCTTGTTATTCAAATTCGAACCATTATCAGTGATGATCTTGCTCGGGATACCGTATCGACAAATGATCTGATTCTTGATAAATCTGACTACCACCTGTCTGGTTACATTAGCATAAGATGCTGCTTCCACCCACTTAGTAAAATAATCAATCGCTACCAAGATGAAACGATGACCATTTGAAGCTTTGGGTTCAATCATCCCAATCATATCAATGCCCCACATAGAGAAAGGCCAAGGTGAAGATATAACATTGAGGAGGGTCGGCGGCACGTGCATCTTGTCCGCATAAATCTGGCATTTATGACACTTCTTCACATACTTGCAGCAATCAGATTCCATTGTCATCCAATAGTAACCAGCTCTCAACATCTTTCTAGCCATTGCATGTCCATTGGCATGAGTGCCAAAGGATCCTTCATGCACTTCTTGCATCAGCATGTCTGCTTCACGTCTGTCTACACATCTGAGCAAGACCATGTCATAATTCCTCTTATACAAAACTTCTTCATTGAGAAAGAAACTGCTTGCTAATCTTCTCAACGTCTTCCTATATTTATTGGATGCCCCAGGCGGGTACTCTTGAGTTTGAAGAACATGTTTAATGTCATAGAACCACGGTTTGTCGTCGGTAACCTCTTCTACTGAGAACACATGAGCAGGTCTGTCAAGGCGCATAACTCGGATTGTAGGCACGTCGTCCCAATCATTCACTTGAAACATTGAAGACAAAGTAGCTAAAGCATCAGCCATTTGATTCTCATCTCTAGGGATATGATGTAATTCCACCTTGTTGAAGAAAGTTAACAATCTTCTAGCATAGTCTCTGTAAGGGATCAAACCAGGATGACGAGTCTCCCATTCTCCTTTGATTTGATTAATCACCAATGCCGAATCTCCGTAAATATCAAGAATTTTAATCCTTAGGTCCACTGCTTCTTCGAGACCCATAATACATGCCTCATATTCCGACATGTTGTTCGTACAGTCAAACTTCAGTCTTGCCGTGAACGGGATATGACTACCTCGGGGAGTAACAATGATTGCCCCAATTCCATTTCCATAGGAATTCACAGCTCCGTCAAATATCAAACCCCAATGGGATTCAGGATCAGGTCCTTCTTCAGGTAACGACTCTTCACAATCTTTAGCTTTCAAGTACATAACATCTTCATCTGGGAAATCGAACTTGATGGATTGATAGTCTTCAATTGGTTGGTGAGCCAAATGATCGGCTAAAATACTCCCTTTGATCGCTTTCTGAGTGTGATACTCAATGTCATATTCGGATAACAACATTTGCCAACGGGCTATTCTTCCATATAAGGCGGGCTTCTCAAAGATATACTTGATCGGGTCCATTTTGGAGATCAACCAAGTGGTGTGGTTAATCATATACTGGCGTAGACGGCGAGCAGCCCAAGCTAAAGCACAACAGGTTTTCTCAAGCAATGAGTATCGAGACTCACAGTCTGTGAATTTCTTACTCAAATAATATACAGCATGTTCTTTCCTGCCAGTCTCATCTTGCTGACCAAGCACACATCCCATGGAGTCTTCTAATATAGTCAGGTACATAATCAAAGGTCTTCCTTCCACCGGGGGAATCAAAATGGGAGGTTCAAGCAAATATTCTTTGATACTATCAAAAGCTCTCTGACAATCTTCCGTCCACACACATCCTTGGTTCTTTCGGAGAAGCTTGAAAATCGGCCCACAGGTAGCAGTCATATGAGATATAAACCTAGAAATGTAATTCAGTCTCCCAAGGAATCCTCTTACTTGTTTTTCCATCTTGGGTGCGGGCATTTCCCGAATGGCTTTGACTTTATCAGGATCTACTTCAATACCTTTCTGACTGACAATGAAGCCTAGAAGTCTTCCAGAACGAACACCAAAAGTGCACTTGTTGGGATTCTGACGGAGTTTGTACTTTCTCAAACGCTGGAATAACTTCAACAAATGTTCCAAATGATCCTCCTCAGTCTGTGATTTGGCAATCATATCATCCACATACACTTCGATCTCCTTATGCATCATGTCATGGAACAAAGCAGTCATGGCCCTTTGGTATGTTGCGCCAACATTCCTCAAACCAAACGGCATAACCCGATAACAAAATGTTCCCCACGGTGTAATGAAAGCGGTCTTCTCCATACCCTCTGGTGCCATCTTGATTTGATTGTAACCAGAAAAACCATCCATGAAAGAAAAGACTTTGAACTTGGCGGTACTGTCGACCAATACGTCAATATGAGTTAATGGGAAGTCATCCTTCGGACTAGCTCTATTCAGATCTCTGTAGTCTACACACATCCGAACTTTACCATCCTTCTTAGCAATAGGCACGATGTTGGCTAACCACTGAGGATAGACCGACGTAACAAGGAAACCTGCATTGATCTGCTTCTGAACTTCCTCTTTGATCTTGTCAGCCATGTCGGGACGAGTCCTTCTCAACTTCTGCTTGATCGGCGGGCACTCAGGTCTCAACGGTAAACGATGCTCCACAATGTCATTGTCCAACCCTGGCATATCTTGGTAGGACCAAGCAAACACATCAACATACTCCTTGAGAAGCTCCAACATTTTCTCCTTAACTTCTGGGATAAGCAATGCTCCGACTTTGACTTCCTTTCTATCTTCTTCATCACCCAGGTTGACCAACTCTACAGGTTCTTCAAATGGTTGAATAATCTTCTCATCATGCTCAAGCAAACGGGAAATCTCAACAGGAATCTCTTCATCATCCTCTTCTTCGGCTCTGAATACAGGGAATTCAAAGTTGGGAGAGGGCATAGGATCATTGTTTTCGATGGTTAAGTCATGGACTAATCTGCACATATGATTATGCTTTATTTTAGAAATCGATTTGTGCAAATAAACAAAATGTTATTAATTAATTTTCATTGTTATTTCCCAGAAAAAGTGAAAAATAAAACAGCAGTGGACAAAATAACATTTTTATTCATTAAAGGGAAATACTTGAAACAAAAAGCCCAGACATTTCTCTTTTGCCTTGGGCAGAGCAAAAGGAGTTATTTTTCATAGCCCGACACAAAATACGTTTCGCCTTGGGCAGAGCGAATTTTTCAAAGGAAAATAAACAAAACATTACTCGGAAATGTGCATAACCACAGGAACGTCAACAGCTATCCAGTTTTGGCAAGCCAACCCAGGCGTCACAAACACGGGCAAATCCTCCTCGGAATCATCATCTATGATAGCATCAACCTCAGGATGTACAAACCCTGCACTTCGGAAAACCTCTTGAATTGGACGAACAACCACCTCTTTCTCGACCCTTGCAGATAATGGATGAAAACCCAGACCTTCCCCAGACTTGTTCTCGGGTAATGTCAACACCTGGCCCCATCCTTCGGCCGAACCACTTTCCACCACTCGCCGCGCATCCTCAAAAGAAGAGATGGATGCCCCTTGCTTCTTCACTGTATTCTTAGCAACAGATAGACCCTGGAACTGGGTCCCCACATCCTCGTCAGCATCAATAAAAGAAAATGATGATAAATGGCTTACCACCATAGTCTGCTCTCCCCCAATCATCACTAGCTTCCCATGTCTTACAAACTTTAGTCTCTGATGGAGCGTAGAGGTGACTGCCCCGGCATCATGGATCCAAGGACGACCCAATAAACAACTGTATGCAGCACGGATGTCCATCACTTGGAAAGTGATTTGAAAAGTATGGGGACCAATCACTATAGGAAGATCCACTTCACCGATGACTGTCTTCCTAGAACCATCAAATGCTTTAACAATTACTCCACTAGGCCTCATAGGAGCACCTGGATATGAGAGCCGAGACAACGTAGTCTTGGGCATCACATTCAACGATGAACCTGTATCCACCAACACGCTTGATAAGGTATCGTTTCCACAACTTACTGAAATGTGCAAAGCCATATTATGGTTTCTCCCCTCCTCCGGGAGCTCTTCATCACTGAACCCAAGATTGTTACACGAAGTTATATTTCCCACAATCCCATCGAACTGATCAACCGTCACATCATGGTCCACGAACGCCTGGTCCAAAACCTTCATCAAGGCTTCTCTATGTGCACCAGAATATCTCAATAAGGCAAGCAAGGAAATCTTGGAAGGTGTTTGCAAAAGCTGGTCCACAATCTTATATTCACTCCTTTTGATAAGCTTTAGGATCTCATCATCCTCAGGGTGAGGGATAGGTTCACTGGATCGGCCTATCTCAACCCTTGGTTCAACATTTCTTACTGGAATCTCCGCCGATATGGACCTCCTAACTTGAACTTCTGGTCTCTTCGAAGGCACTGCTGCAAAAACACGCCCACTTCTCGTAACTCTACTCACATCAACAATGTTAACAAAAGACGGTCTGGTTGGTATGGGGACTTCTACCCCATTCTCAATCATGGTGGCGTTATACTTGTACGGCACAGCTTGGTCTGAGTTGTAAGGCACAGGGCCAGGTGGGTAAATAATCAAAGGATCAATAGGTGCAGTCTGACTGTTGTAAGCAATCTCTACTGATTCTGGCAAATTAAATTGTGGTGTGATAACATTCACTTCATCTTCCGGATTTCGGTCATAGGTAATAGTGATAACTCTCTGATCTAGCAACTTTTGAATATCCTCCTTCACAATAGGACAATCATCCTCTCTTGAACAAAACTCACAAACGTCATAATCGTGCTGGCGCCTAACAAAGGCAAGTCTTCTCAAACTCTGATGTAACCTGATCAATGATTCTCTTATGTGTTCGACTTGAAAAACCTGAAACTTCCCCGGACAACCTTCCACCATATTCACTGAAGCTGCCCCATGTCGAGGCAAAGGATTATCTCTAACATTTGGATTAACATCCTTAAAAGACAAGATGCCATTCTTAATTAATCTCTGTACGTCCGCCTTCAAAGCAAAGCAATTCTCAAGGTTGTGCCCCGGCGACCCTTGATGATATTCACAAAACTGATCCGCCTTGTACCACGGAGAAGCACTGTTCGGCGCGACAGGAGGAGGCTTTGTCGTGATGAGATTCTTTCTGATGAGAGCAGGGAACAATTCAGTATAAGTCATAGGAATGGCATCGAACTGCGGTTTTCTGGGTGAACGGTTCTGATTGTTGAATGGATAAGCCTGTTGTCGAGGCTGCTGCTGAAAAGGCCGTTGTTGAGTTGGTGGAGTTTGATGAGCTGGGGTCGTCAAAGTTGGGCGGACAGCCGGAGTGACTGCTGCAACGTGAGAGTAACCTCTCCTAGGCCTACCTGGAAACAAAGCACTGACATCCTGCTCTTTTCTTTTCGGAAAAACACATCCGAACTTCTTCGCACTGCTAGACGGACTCCCTTCTTTAACCAAACGCCCTTCACGAATCCCTTCCTCTAATCGCATGCCCATGCTTACCATTTCGGTGAAGTCACTGGGTGCACTGGCTATCATTCTTTCATAGTAAAAGGATCCTAAAGTCTTCAAAAATATCTTAGTCATCTCTTTCTCCTCAAGAGGTGGATAGATTTGAGCAGCAATTTCACGCCACCTCTGGGCGTATTCCTTAAAAGATTCTCGGTCTCTTTGCGACATCGCCTGGAGTTGATCCCTGTCCGGCGCCATGTCAACGTTGTACTTGTACTGATGGACAAAGGCTTCACTAAGATCGTTAAAGTTGCGGATTCGAATGCTGTCTAAACCCATATACCACTTTAGAGCAGCACCCGTCAAACTGTCTTGAAAATAATGAATCAACAAATCATGATCATCGGAGTACGTAGACATCTTCCTCACGTACATTGTCAAATGACTTCTAGGACACGAATCACCCTTATATCTCTCAAAGTCTGGCACTTTGAATTTCGCTGGAATCATGACATTCGGAACTAAACAAAGGTCATGCGTACTCTTCCCAAACAAATCCTTCCCTTTCAATGCTCTAAGCTCCTTCTGCATTTCCTGGAACTGATCCTGAAATTCTTCCATTCTATCAAAAAGACCCAAACTTTCAGCGGGCTCGGCAGGATAAATTGGTTCATTCAAGTATGGCACGGAGTGGACCACAGGAGCAACGGTCGTCATAATTGGTTGCGGAAAAGGTGTTACAGACGGAATTACTGGCGGCATGGCAGTTGTCTCTGGTTGAGGAAGAGACAATGCAGGTTGAAATAGAGGTTGTACGGCAGGCTGATACCCTTCTGGCACAAAGTTGTAAGGCATTCCCCACGGAAAACCTTTCGGCATCTGATGTTGAAGCGGAGAGTTGATTTGAGTTATGGAGGCAGGAACTGTGACAATCTCGGAAACCACTGGAGTTGAAGTCTGAATCTCGGCAGCCGTAGTCGATGGTTGATTCTGAACAGCCACCAAACTTTCCACTAACGCAATTAACTTTTCCATCTCGACACGAAGTGTAGCAACTTCCCCACGAAGCTCATGATTTTCCTGTTCCAAATCTTCCATTTTCCTCTGACGATTGGCCCGAGTGTCGTATCGGTGAGACAGCTTGACAACCTTCGGTGGAAAAAGAACAAGGATGAGACTCTAGAAAACATGTGAGGTGAAATGTGAAATGATGCATGATGGCGATGCAAATGATGACTCATTTTAAAAGTTTTTCAAGGAACTTTAATAATTTTGCATACATCAATGGTAAAGGAATTTGGAACAACAAAAACTCAATCCATTAATCGAAAGCGATAAATTACAACTTACAATTTGGAACAGTAAATTACAACCTTGGGATAACAAATCCAATAATGAAAGCAATAAATTACAACTTCGAAACATGAAAACCATAGTAAAGTGATAAATTACAATTTTAAACATGAAAGCAATAAATTACAACTTTGGAACAGGAAGCCCAAAATAAAACAATAAATTACCACTTCGGAGCATGAAGCCCTTTTACATAGTTTTACAAAATGACATCAATAAAATAAAATAAACTAAAAGCTAAAGCTCACTCGGAATCCTCAGATGACGGACCAAACACCAGCTGTAATCGGAGCTTCTTGATCTTTTCTTCGTAAAAGTCCTCCATCTCCTTCTTCTCAGCTATCAGTCGATCGATGATTTCTTCCTGCGGATTAGGAACGAGAGCCACGCTTACCGAACCTTCCCTCTTTCTTTTCCTTTCACTCGCATACTTCTTCAGCAAGGCATCCTTCTGACGAAGTTTCTCCTCGTGGTCAACGAACCGGCCGTCTTGAATAAGCAGCAACTCCTTCTTTTCTTTTAGCTGTCGAGTCAGGACTCGATTCTCATATTCAGACATATGGTACTTTTCCTTCCAAGCATCCCTCTCGGACTTCATCCTAGCCAGATTTCCTTGATATTCTCCTACATCCGCGATAGGGATAACAACAGATGATGGTGCGATGGCAGGGAATAAAGGTTTCTCAAGTTTATATGGCATCTTGAGAGCACAAGCCCTAGCACGGACCCACTGCAGGTAAGGCTCCAAAGAAACGGCACCTCTATGTCCCAGCATATCTCTTCCTTTCTTGTGGATGTGGCGCCAAGCTCCTTCAATCTCCCTCTTAGCAGCCTGATGATCTTGTCCTTCCTGAAGAAAAAGACCACTCACATGGATAGGGTTCGGCTTATCTCTAATCGGGTACCCGAACTAACGGCGCGCTAGAACAGGGTTGTAGTTGATTCCACCCCTCGTACCGAGCAGAGGTACGTTAGGAAAATCACCACAGCTATCAATGATCTCCACGTCGTGGTAAACTCGATTGTACCAGTCAATGTCGAAATGAGTGAGAACCATAATCTTTGGCGCCCAACGCGGTTCCTTCTCGAGATCCCAGAAAGCATCGGACCCAGGTAAATGCGAGACGTACCACTTATACAGCAACGGCACACAACAAACAATCATCCCTCCTTGATAAGAGTTTCGAAGATGGATGGAGTAATAAGTATCCCCTAGCAGCGTAGGGACCGGATTTCCAATCAGGAAAATTCTGATGGCGTTGATATCCACAAATTTATCAACGTTAGGGAATAAGAAAAGACCATATGCGAGTAAAGCAAACACGTCCTCGAAGGCAACAATATCCTTTGTATCAGCAAAGTAACGAGCTTTCTTCAACAGAAACTGCGCCGGCAAACCCAGGATTCCCCCTTTCGTAGTCATATTCTCCTCTATCTCTGACTTCTTCAGGTGGGTGATAGCTGCTATCTCGTGGGATTTGGGCTCCTCTTCTAATCCAGAGAAAGGAACACGGTCGGCGATCGGCAAACCAAGAATATAGGAGTACTCCTCTAAAGTGGGCATCAACTGATAATCCGGAAAGGTGAAACATCGGTACAAGGGATCATAGAACTGAACCAACGTGTTAAGGATGCCTTTCTTCATCTTGCGCTTCATGAGCGGTACGATGGACCCATACTTCTTCTGAAAATCTGTCGGACTCTCTATCTTCGGAATCAAACTCTTCAGTTCTTCAATCTCGGGCTCCTTGAAGCTAAAGCTTCGAGTATTTCTCCTTCCAAGTTCCATAATACCCTGAGACGTCTACAAAAATCATTCCGAAGTTCCTTGAAAAACAAGCTTTTTACAAAGATGTTGATGAATGCATGAATGAATGATAATGCAACAGTCACACACAAGTTTGCAAACATGGGGTTCAAAGGTTCAACGTTCAGCATGGAGTCGAGGGTAAAGACCACCCAAAGGTATGTACTAACGGTTCAATCGCACCTGTAAGACATGGTTCTAAGAGTTCCCAGAGTCTATATTCCTCCTTCGGATATTACCAACGTCTTGATTACTCAATAATTAGCAATATTCTCAAGAGAAACTCGTCCAAGCGTAGCATCGCATAACAATTACTTCCGGATTACTCCGTTATAATCTCCACGCTACACCTAAAAGGCCAAGATGGGTTAGGGTTCTACGGTCCTCAACTTCTCGGGCTCCTAGGTCGAAAATAATAATGTCTTCCCGATTACTCGGTAAACAAATATTAAGTTCAAGAGGGCCTTCCATTGAGTGGGGGATCTCATGCCTCCTTCTTCGGGATTACTCCCTCAAAGTTAACATGACTATACCGCCCGTCCTATTCCTTAAGTGTTACTTAATCCGGGTATAGGATTCGTCCTTTGCAAAAAACCCAAACACCCCAAATTTAAACACATAATCAAGCAAATCAAATAATAATAAAACAGATAAAACAAATTAGGCTTAACCCAGTTAGGGATGGACCATCAAGAGGTCAATCTTTCCCCAGCAGAGTCGCCAATTCTGTAGCGATAAAAAATGTAGCGGGGTAAATCGGAGATCGAATTATTGATTAATTCGTCTCACAAAAGCAAGAGTCGCCACCGCGCTTTATTGTTTCCAAAGGAAAAGGGAAAAGAGCGAAATAAAACCCTAAATATGCAATGTAAATAATAATAAAAATACAAAGCGTTTTTGAAAAGAGATCTTATGGTTCGGGGGTTAGTTATACAATGGGAAGGTATTAGCACCCAATGCATCTATAGTACTCTATAGGAACCTTTTGAAATATCTGTTAAAAATTGATTGCTTGATTGAAAATAAATCGTTTTGGCCGAAACGGGATACGGACGGGTTTTTTGAATGCGACGACCTAATGTCGAAGTTTTTGCTTAAAGGGGCATAAATTTTGAAAAGGTTGAATATTTGAGGAAAAATTATCCTAAGTTTTAATGAAATGCGAAAGTTCGCACAGTTAGACTTGAGGACATGAAGTCAACAAATTCACTGTTTTTCCTTTGGATTCAAACATAAACAGAATAAACAAATAAATATGGAATAAATACACAGACAAAATATGCGAATAATGATTAAATAACGATAATTTAAATGATAGACTAAATGATGCGAATAATGTATTTTTATGATTTTGTTTAATATTAACGAAAAGAAAGTATTTTTAATTTTTACGCATTTTGATATGGATAAAAAGCAAGAGAATTATTTAACGAAGACAAAATGTTTTTTTTTTTAGTTATTAAGTTTTATTTTATATATTCTGATATTAACATTAATAAAGCAAGAAAATGAATTAATAAAATATTTTTTAAGTTTTTCTATTTTTATATGTTTTAGAGTTTTATTTAATAACGATGTAAGAGGAGAATTAATTAAAAAAGGTAAAGTGTCTACATTCTTAAATTCTATATTTTTGTGTATATGAAAATAAAATATTTATTTAAAAGATTAAGAGATTCTAAATTAAATTAAAAATTATTAATTCACCCTAATGAAATAAAATTAAAACTCTTAAATTAAAACCAAGATTAAACTAAAAAGGTCAAACTAATTAAAAATACCTAGTTAGATATATCTCTTTTTTTTTTTAATATATTTACTAATTAACTAACATCATAATAATTATAAAATAAAAAAAAGATTAGAGAAAGTGAGATAAAAAAAGAAAGTGTATCAAATAAAAAAGCAAGTAACATATAAATGGGCCAGATGGTTTGATAGGGCCCAAACAGAAAGGAAAAGAGAGGGGGTGCAGAAGCAGGTCGTGGGCTTAAGCAGGAAAAATGGGGTGAGGCCCATTAGTTGTACAAATCATTTTAGGGTTAATTTTGTTTAACATAATTGGGGATTAGGTTTTGCTAGGCAGAACGGCGCTCATCTCTCTTCTTCGTCATCTTCTTCGCGTCTCCTTCTCCATGATTTTGCTTCTGAGCTTCGCTTTCTAACTCCTTGCCATGGCCACCCGGTCACGCTGTCTTCTTCCCTCTAGCCAAACGAAAAAAGGGACGGCTACGGATTTACGGTAAAACGCTATTCGATTCATTAAAGCTTAGTTACATTTTTGCATGTGTTGATTCGGGTTTCATTGATTCTTACTGTTTTGATTTTGGTTCTTATTACTCGTTGGAGGTACTTATGGAAGTAAGTAAAAAAGAAAAGGGATCGTTACCTAGGCGGAGACGGAGGAGGAGGTCGGGAGCGAAGGAGGCCAGGCGGCGAGGAGAGGAGGAGCGTCACGAGCGTGCTTCGGTGGCCGGTATTTTATATGGTTTTCTTCTTCTTCTTGTTGGTATTGTATGCTTCGATCTTTCTCTTTTTCTTCTTGCTGGTACTGTATGCTTTGATGTTTCTCTTCTTCTTCTTAATCGTGCTTCTGTATGATATTCATTGGCCTATGATAATGTTTTTGAGGCTTTGTGTTGTATGCTTTGAATGGCCAGTGATGGTAACTCTGAGGCCTAGCTCATGTTGCCTTCGAAGTTGGTTTTCGTATGGATCGTTTCAGGTTTGGCCTAGCTTGGCTTCAACAGGTCTGTGATTGATGATGTTCAGGCTTGGGTAATAAGTTTGACAGGTTTATGAGTATGCTGGTTTTGTGTTGGTTGGACAGGTTGATGGAAACAGGGGAATAGGTTTTTTTGTTGCTAGGCCATATTGGTTGTACGGTTTGAATTGGTTTTTTGTGTGAGATTGTTTTTTTTGATATCTATTTGACAGTAATGGTGGTGTTGGCTTAAGGGCTCAATCAGTTTGTGAGGTTTAGGCCATATGGTGAAATGGTTTTTTTGACAGTAATGGAATGGTTATGCAGGTTTTAGAGCTCAATCCGTTTTGTGAGGTTTAGGCCATATATGTTTTTATGGTTTTGACAGTAATGGAATGGTTATGCAAGTCTGCTGGTTTTTGTATGTTTTTCTTGATAGCTATTTTTTCTAAGTTTTCAAGGCTTGGAGATTGATTCTGATATGTGATTTTTGGTTGCTATGTTATAACAGTCCTCTCTTCTCCTTTTGTTTACGTTACAGGCTGGAGGTTTGAAATACTTTTACCCTCTTCCCTGGCATACTGCACCATACTGCTACCTCTAAGTTGTCTCTATTCCTCTTTTATGTTTTTATTTCTACTGGCTATATTACTGCAGTTTGTCTTGTATCTCTTTCCTGCCTATGCCAAACCTGTAAAACCACACTTCCTCCTCTCTTTTTCTCTCTCAGTACAGTTTTGACAATAAAATGATATGTTGTACTATTTCTGAAATTGCAAAAGGCCAGGAAAATGATGAAAAAAGGAATGTTACATTGCTTGCATATTGGTTAAACTGCATATTTTTTGACTTCCAAAGCAATAGTAGCTTATGTTTTGTTTTCTACTATGTGGGCATAGGTTTACGTTGGCATTTGCTTCCTTGCATATGTTGTTGAGATCATGCAGGGACTTTGTATGCTGTATGTTTTTTGAAATATGCATTTGGATTTTGAAAAATGCAATTAATTTAAAACATGCAATTTTTGACACAAAATGAACTTGTGCATTCATTTAAAAATTCCTCTCTTTTTTGTGAACCGGGAGAAATCCCGTGATTTGCAAAAAAGAGTAACTGATTCCGGCCATTGCTTTTAATGATGAACATTAAATAATTTTGCTTTTAATTATTTGTTCGAATTCTAATCTCTTTTAATTTTGCAGGTAACATCAAGTGAGCAGACAAAAAATGCATTGGATCAGAAGATTTAGAATTAGGAATATTAGATTAATTTTATTTCATTTTAGCTTTGTAAACTTATTATTGTAATTTTGTTGTAATAGATACAATATTTACATAATAACTGTACAATTAGAAAAAATGAATAAAAATCCAATATTCGCCAATTAATTTCTTCTTTCTCTCTAATTATTTATTTTATCGTTTACAATTCTTTAATCGTATAATAATTGAAAACGAATTTCAACTACCTACATTCAGAATAATAAACAGATAAATAAATAATTATCATTGATCAATTAATAGCCTTAATTATTTAATTCATCATCCATAACTTTCTAAATTATAATAATTAAAATAGAATTTCAATTATTTAACTTAGAATGACAAATGATTAAATAATCGTTATTGACCAATAAACTTTTCCGAATATTTATTATATTATTCATAAACCTTTAAATTATGTAATAACTGAGAATGAATTCCAGTTATTTAAATTTAAGATAGTGAGTAATAAATAAATACTGTCTGCACAATTAATGCGCCTCTTCTCTAATGTTTATTTTATTATCTATACATCTTTAAACTACATAATAATCGAAAACAAATTTCAATTATTTAAATTTAAGATAATAAATAATTAATAAACATTATTTTAGCACGAATCGATTAAATGATTTAGTGTTCAACATAAATAGCTCTCGGCCTGAAAAAAGTCATGAATTTTAAAATCAATGGATCAAAACACTTGTAATGTAATGATGCAGGTAGGAGATGATATCTTAGGTCAAAATTTGGGGTACAACAGATAGCAACAGGTTCTTCTTGACAGTTATCAGAGGGGTAACAATATCATCCATAGAAACTACAAACAAGTCTTCCTCTACAGCATTTACTCCATGTTTGGGCATGGGAGAAGTGACAACATTAGGCCTCTCGGGCGCCTCAAACTCAATCTCCTTTGCATCAATTAGGTCTTGCACCCTGTTCCTCAAAACCCAACAATCATATGTATTATGCCCCGGGCTATCAGAGTGAAAAGCGCAGCGGGCATTAGGATTTTACTTTGGTGATGTGGTGCTCGAATTCTTCGGAGCTTCTTTTAGAGTCACCAAATTGGTCTTCAGCAACTGTGGCAGAATCTGAGACAAAGTCATGCTGAGACGAGTGAATTGCCTTCGAGGTCTCTCGTCCTTTTGTTGATTGTGATGCTGAGGAGCACCAGCAGGTTTTGAAATAACAACCGCATTGACATCTTGGCGGTGTTCAGGTCTATTCTGTCTTCTCGAACTGTAGACAACACTGGACTCTTTCTTAAACGGCTTCTTCTCAGTGCTTGATGAGGCACCCTTCTGTATCTTTCCAGCCTTAATACCAGCTTCAATTCTCTCACCAGTCAAAATAAGATCTGTAAACCCAGCTGAAGAGCTTCCAATTAGATGGTTAAAGAATGGACCAGACAGGGTCCCCAAAAACATGTCAACAAGTTCACGATCAGCCAAAGGTGGTTGCACCCTTCCAGCAAGGTCTCTCCATTTTTGAGCATACTCTTTGAATCCCTCACTCGTTCCTATTGACATACCCTGGAGTTGGGTACGCGTAGGAGCAAGGTCAGAGTTGTACTGATACTGCCTATAGAATGCAGTAGCCAAATCTTCCCAGCTGCGGATACTGGCTCCGCCCAACTGATAGAACCACTCAAGCTGAGTCCCTGAGAGACTGTCTTGAAAGAAATGGATCCACAAGTTCTTATCAGCAGTGTAAGGCTGGATCTTCCTCACATATGACCGGAGGTGCAGTTTCGGACAGGAAACTCCGTCATACTTGGAAAAGGCAGGTGCCTTGAATTTATGGGGAATCACCACCCCAGATGATAGACCCAGATCTCCGAAGTCCAGACCGGGCACCTTCTGTATTTCCATAGCGCTCAAACGGTCTTCCAACTGTTTGTACTTATCCTCAGCAGGAGGATAATGTTCTTCATCATAGTTCGTCTCGTTGTCGGAGACCATAGGGCTAGGAGCCCTCCTTTCTTGTGGACTATCTTTCCCTCCAGATGAGGTGGTCAGATCAACTTCATTTTGCAGCCCGTTTCCAAACCTGCGTCCAGTATTGAACAGGATGGTCCTCTTCTTCTTCTTCTTCTTCTTCTCTTTCAGAATCAAAGTCTTCAGATCCTGCTGACCCTTAGCTAGATTCATGAATAGCTCTTGAAATTGGGCATTCTGGGCCTGGAGGGCCTTGATAGCTTGCTCAGTTGAAGGTTCAGCAGACATGATGATTGCTACAATAAACAGCGAAGAAGATAAGAGACCTGTAAAGGGGTACCTGTTTATGAAGTGCATGGGATGAAATGCGTATGATTCATGATTTCAAAGACAATCGAGATTCAAATTTGTAAACAAGAAAGGAAACACACTTTATTAGATTTAAACTTCAAAATTTAAATTGTTCAACAAACTTCCCTTAGGCGTTACAAGAATGAAAATACTGAAAAGTAAATGAAAACTGTAAAAGAAATCCTCAAAGGTCCATCAATGCTCCCATGGTCTCTTCTTCTTAGTGCGGACATAATCATTCAGGATCTGCTCGTTCTCCAACTATCTGGTCAGCTTCTGGATCTTCTGATCTTGTTCATTGAACCTCTCTCGGTAGGAATCCCGTTCATCCCTCAACTGCATCCAAGACCTCTTTAGTGTCCCAATATCAGTGGGCATATAAGGGTGGAGAATAGTTTGAAGAACCCCCTCCTCATTAGCAACTTCAAGAGTAACAGGCCTGACAGCTTCATATGGCATACCTAGCCTCTGGGCAAGGATGCAGACCCATCTGAGATATGGCTCCATTGGCAGAGAAGTCTTTGGTCCCAACTCATGTGGATCAGATTGGTGAACTCTGTCCCAAGCCCTTATGAATCTACGATGCGGCTCGTCGCTATCTCCTTGAAAATCAAAGATGATATGAGGCATCAACATCTCATGAGGCCCTTCTCTTCTAGCTCTTCCAAACTGACGGAGAGCTAAGCATGGGTTGTAAGAAATCCCTCCATGGGTTCCAATCAATGGGACATTAGGATACTCTCTACAACGATTAATGACAGTCACCTCATACATACCTTTGAGAGTCCAGATAATGTCATTATTAGAAAGAGACATTACCCTATAAGCCCAGCCCATTCCTTATTTGTTCTTTAGTACGGACTTAGGGAGGTGCGAAATAAACCACCTCGACAATAAAGGAACACAGCACATCAAAGTTCCCCGCTTTCGGGAAGTACGAGCATAGAGCTGATGAAGGATATCACCCAAGAGAGTGGGTACCGGATTCTGAGAGATGAAGATCTTGATGGCATTAATATCAACACAAGTGTTAGGATTCGGAAACAATACCGGACCATAAATCAAGAGAGCCAGAATGTCCTCGTACGCCTTGAAGTCTAAGCTATCCCAGAAGTAATTAGCTTTGTCAACCAAAAACTTAGCCAGAAAACCCTTAGCTCCACTTCTAGTCTCCCAGTTAGCCATTACCTCCTCCTTGGTCAAGTGAAGGGCTGCAGCAATTTCTTCGGGCTTAAGAGTCTTCTCCCATTAAGTAAACGGGGTCTGTTCTAAGACGGAGATACCGAGTATCTCAGAGAACTCTTCTAGAGTAGGAACCAACTGGAAGTCCTGGAAAGTGAAACAATGGTACAACGAATCATAGAATTGGACCAGAACACTCATCATTTGTTTGTCCAATTTTGAGCTAACCAAACTGAGGAGAGAACCATGCCTTCTGATGAAGGAAGTAGTGTCTGGAATCCTGACAACCAAATCTTTAAGCAGGGTAGGTACTTGGACAAAGTTGATCCGGATAGTATTCCTACGCATGGGTATCATGATGACCTACAAAACAGAGCAAAGATGAAACCCTCTTTTCTTTGAAATAGGTTAGTCCTTATGCAAAATGTATGCAATGTTATGATGTCATGATGTCATGGTAAAGGCACACCACAAGTATCCACAAAAGGCAAACATGGTAAAGGCACACAAGTCACACAAAAGAGCCCTTAGATTTCAGGCTGGCATGGAGCTTAGGTACTACCCTCTTTCAGTTCAGTTGGTTAAGACCTGTCCTAAAAAATAGTAACCGGTTTCTAGAGGATCTCAATATCACTGACTACCCTCAATCGGTCATAATTCCAGTTTAGCAACCTTTTCTTGCAGCCAGAATCATCACGAGAGTTTAGTCTCAAGGAGTGTAGCATACTGCTACTGTTCTATGGCCAAGTTGGTCAATTTAAGGTTCTAAGGTCAGTTGGTGCTTAATGACTCCTTAGAAGACATATATTCTCCTCGTTCCAACACAAAGGATATTGGTACAGATCAAGGTGCCACACCAACGTAGCTACTGCTTCATCCGTATTGGTCTACGCCGTACAGATCCCGCACAATGTATTGCTACTTACCTAAAGGGTATCCCCAGATCCGGGTTAGGATCTATAGAACTCCGATACAAGCCCACAAGATTAAAGCATACAAAGCATACAATTGAAAACATAGTGATCTAATCCTAAGGTACACCTCACTTATATAAGACTCCCCAGCAGAGTCTCCAGTTCTGTGATCGATGGGAATGAGAACTGACTGTTTTGGAATGCTGGTTTGCGTTTGTTTTCGCAAATTGTCGCGGTGAGCAAGAGTCGCCACCGTCTTTTATTTTATCCAACAAGGAAAGGACAAAAGCACAGAAAAATTCCTTTCTGAGATATTTCTCGGGTTCGGGAGGTAGATTATAGAAAGGGAAGGTGTTAACACCCTTTCTATCTGTGGTTATCCACGGGCTCTTAGGTACTTGCTCATTATGTTTTCAAAAGTTTGCTTTTCTTTGTGTTTGTGGGTTTGAAAAGAGTTTTGTTTTTGAAGAGAGTGTAAGTGCGAAAAGTTTTGTTTTGTTTTAAAAAGAGCAAGTACTTAAGAATCATCTACCTACTCAAAAAGGAATTAAACTGTACAAATATCCTTTAGACAATTCTATCCCACTATTGATGAGTAGGTAACATCGTCGTTGGAGTTTTCGGGTCAATTCGATTAAGGGACGTGTGGTCACTAAAGCAATGTTAGGACGCCTTAGCGGTAACCCTAATGTCTTAGATCATTTTATCTGAGGCAACCGTTTCGAGGGAATTTATGATCTTTGGACGAGAGGGCGACCTCTAAAACTTCCTATACTCAATGACCAAGTTCGAGGCAACCAAGTGAGGTGTACCCTAAGAGTGGCATGTGCGAGTGTGTTATTTCGGTTATATTATTTGTACATGTTATGGTGAGCTACTGTTGATTTTAAATTAAAGTTTAATCTTGTCATGCATTGCCTATTTATCAAACATCTAACAGTTAATGGTTGCGAAAATTAAATTGCGGAAAATAAATCTAAGCTATTACAAGGCGTCGGGTATTTACATCGCCAAAGGCAAACCCTTTTGAAATTAAATTGCGAAAAGTAAATAAAAGAGGTAAATATATAAATAAAGTCCTAAGTTAAAAAACTATTACATTCTCGAAGCAGTTACAATATTGAAATATGGATCAAAAATAATATGCGCGCAAGAAAATTAAATCGGAGTGTCTTAGGGTTTTGACCCTTTTAAATAAATAAAGCATATTTTTTTGTTATTTTTTTAATTAAAAATTAGTCTAAATTAATAATTGAATTAATTAATTAAATGAAAATATTTTTGGGTTTTTATTTTAATTAAGGAAATAAAATAAGAATGGTTAAAAATATTTAAAAAACCTAATTCTAAATTAATTTTAATTTATTGCAAAAAGATATTAATGTTAAACCTATTTAAACTAAATGAATTAATTAATTGTGTATTTACAAAAATAAAATAATAAAATTAATGGAATTAAAAAATATTATTTTTTTGTTTTCTGATTTTATGAAATAAAAGTTAATTGGTTAATTTTTTAATTAGGAATAACAAAATAAAATAAATAAAGAAAATGTTAAAGAAAAGAAATAACCAAAAGGGGGTTTTGGGTCTGAATAAGGTGTTTGAATTGCAATCCCAGGCCCATTTTCGCTCCAGCCTGTTTGACCTTCTGGATCACCCACATGCCTGTTGACTTGGGACCATGTTGGTCCTCCATCCTGGGCCACTGGATCTAAATCTGGAACCACCTGGCACATTGATACCTGAGGCATATGATGCTCCACACTCTAGGAGTTTGCACATGAATACCTGAAGCAAAATTATAACAAAGTTTTGGGGGACCTGGGATTCGAACCCAGGTCCCAATGCTCACATGCCAACGTGCTCAACCACCCAACCAAACTGCTCAATTGTTATGGGAATAGAAAATAAATATAATATAGGCAAATCAATTAATATGCTGGAAAATAAGAAAATATGGCGCGCTATTCAAACGCACCAATCTGGCCACGCCACGTTATCATCCCTGTCATGGGGACTGTGGCTAAAAGTCCTTTTACCTATACCAACGGACGACTGTCCGTAGCTATACGTCATGTTGTCTCAAAATCCACCACGAGCCACTAAAATGCAAACTAAAGGCGTGGTTCTGCTCGCCTCTCCGCCCCGGTTCCAACCATGGTCCTTTTATTGACCAATTTTCCCTGTAACGAAAACCCCTGAAAGAACCCTAAAACAATCTACAATGGCATTTTGTGATATATGGCATGATAATGAAATTGAATAATACAGAAACTTCGCAAATGATGTAAGGAATTCAAATATGCAATTATCTCAAAGAATGGATGCAAGACTGGAGCTTTACGATTCCATGAGTATGGCTGTTTTGAGCGACACTTACAGGGCTTTTGGAGGCAGGAGAACGCGCGATAATGATTGGTATTGCTTCAGTGAGGTGCAAGGAAGCGATTGGGACCTTTTTTTGATCCTGAAAAGGCCTCTAAGCACGATTTCAGATCCAAGGTTTTCAAGCTTTTTTCTCCAATTCTTCTGGCCGTTTCTACAGAGCTTTGTGCGTGTTCTTGGTCTTCCTCACTTGTGTGCATATAATGGAATGTGTTTAGGTCAAAACTTGGGCCATAATCCTTATGCATTGAAGATGGAAGATTTGCTTTTGATCACCATAATCAAGTTGCCATATTTGCATCAAATCTGAGATTTTGTGCATGTTTTGACTTGGCACGAATTTTATTGAGTGTTAGATGATATTTGCAAGCTGTAATGACCACAAGAATCTTATTACATCAATTTTTAGATTTTATTTGATTTAATATTGATTAATAATAAATTAAATCAATAAAAATGAAATAAAATAGAAAAATAGATGAATGTCCGTGAAATTAAAGATGGAACACGTGTGTGGCATGAAAAGACTATATCAAGTGGAAAAAAGTGGGCCCTTTTGTCAAAAATTGGAGTTTTGAGGATAGTTGACTTTTGGCAAATTTGGAAAAATGCCCAACTTCAACAATGCATAACTTCCTCAATTTTGAACTTTTGGAGGTGTTCTTGGACTTTTTGGAGACATTGAGATGTCCTTTAATCAACCCTTTTGGTATCATCTCATTTTGATCCTCCATGATCAAGTTACAAGATTTGGCAAAAAAGGTGTTTTTGTTGACTTTCAAAAATGACCTATAATGTCCAAATTTGTAACTTTTTGTGAGAGCATTTATTGATCTTTGGGTGTGAAGATGGATTGTAGGAAATTGCATACTCTTAAAAATGAGATTTGGATGGGTCATTTATCATAAAGTATGAGAAAGTTATGCTTGGTCAAAGTTGAGTTGACTTTTCCTACAAAACCCTAATTTAGCAACTTTTGAATCTTGATGAATCATGAGCAATCCTTGATGAATCATGATCAACCCTTGATAAAATGATGAATTATCCTTCAAAATGAGAATGTTGACAAAAAAATATTGAGGTTTGATTGTCTGTAGGTCAGAGTTGACTTTTTCCCTAACACAGTCGATTTTTGGGCCTCTTGAGCAATTGACTGACCAAACTTCCTCTACAAGGCTTGAAATTTGACATGGATGAACTTGAGAGCATATTAGGACATTGGGGAGAACTTGAGGTCATTTGTATGTGAGGACCTTGATGCAACACAAAACCCTAATTTTGACTTGACTGCCTTAGGAGGTGATTTGTCTGTCCAACTCTTGAGTCATCTTGAGCAACTTGAAGATCATTCTTGACAAATATTGAGTAATATGGGAGGGCAAATTTTGAGGTACAACAGTTGCCCCTGTTCAATTTTCTTAAACCTGAGGATATAGATTGGCTTTCGAGCCTTTTGTGATCCGAAGGAGGAAGATAATTGAACACTAGAGTGCCCAAAAATTTGCACTCGCATGGTGTAGCATCGACATTGTGATGTCGGGAATGGGCTTACAGATGCCATTTGGAGATTGTTCGTAGGAGGATGGGCTTACAGATGCCATCTGCAGGAGTGTCGATCGCATAAGAGATTCCTTAGCGAGAACTTGCATACCTGTTGTTGTAAAAGATTCCGCTGAGGAAGTCTAACTTTTGTTGAGATTTAGGAACTTGCTTG
This sequence comes from Vicia faba, assembly GCA_948472305.1. Taxonomy (NCBI): domain Eukaryota; kingdom Viridiplantae; phylum Streptophyta; class Magnoliopsida; order Fabales; family Fabaceae; genus Vicia; species Vicia faba. The sequence goes on from OX451738.1 coordinate 1,011,709,796, forward strand.
TACTTCAACTGAGAGAATGCCTCGGCTGAGTCTTAAGAACATGTCCATAATTCAACTGGGGGGAAACATCTTCATCAAGATCTAGGAACTGTCTCGTGCTCAACGTAGTATACCGCTGAGGTTATAGAACTTGTCCAAACTATGACAGAGGAAAACATCAAGATCTAGGAACTGAATCGTGCTCAATGGAGTATACCGTTGAGGTTATAGTACTTGTCCACCCTATGACATAGGGAAACATCTTCATCAGGATCTAGGAACTGTCTCGTGCTCAATGGAGTATACCGTTGAGGTTATAGAACTCGTCCACACTATGACAGAGGAAAACATCAAGATCTAGGAACTGACTCATGCTCCACGAAGTATACTGTTGAGGTTATAGTACTCATCCACACTATGACGGAGGAAAACATCAAGATCTAGGAACTGACTCGTGCTCCACGGAGTATACCGTCGAGGTTATAGTACTCGTCCACACTATGACAAAGGGAAACATTTTCATCAAGATCTAGGAACTGTCTCGTGCTCAATGGAGTATACCGTTGAGGTTATAGAACTTGTCCACACTATGACGGAGGAAAATTGTCGAGATTGAGAACCTTATCTGAAATTCAACCGAGGATAATTCAATTGAGATTTAAGAACCGGTCAGGTCTTCGACGTAATTGAGAACTTTAATTGTGTCTTTCCTGAAAGGTAAAGGTCAGTCATATGAAATGCATGATATGGATCAGGCAATGATGTTCTTAAAATAAATGAGATTGTATTCGTATGATGCGTATATGCATGTATCATGATGCATGGAAGAGTGATGTTTTAGCTGGGGAAAATAAATCCTGGAGCTGCTGGAGAATAGAGTTGGATTCTTCTTTTCCGCTGGGGATGATGAACGAAGATGATAAACCTGTAGGAGAGAAGAACTCTGTTGGGGGAATAAACTGATGAAGAGATTACTCCGAGGGTAATTACTCTTTGGGGAAGAGACGTTCTGCTGAAGATTTTAACGATAACTCTGTTGGGGATTCTGTTGATAAGCTCTGTTGGGGATTTTAATGATGAACTCCGCTGGGGATAAAAAGAACTTCACTGGGGATGATCCTTCAGTTGCAATTTGCTGAGGATAACCCAATTAGACTCTTGTGAGGATAACCTTCTGAATTTGGCTGGGGAAATTTATTTGTGCTCTGCAGGGGATAAGCTTCCAGAATCTACTGGGTAAGATAATTCAACTTTGGCGGGGAGGCCTTTTTTAGACTGCGCTGGGGAAACGACTCCATTAGGGGTATATTGTATTCCGCCGGGGAACATTCTTATACTCCGTGGAGGAATATTAAGACTGTCGGAGATGCTCCTATACTTGCTGGGGAATATCTTTATACTCCGCTGAGGAAGATTAAGACCTTCTGGGGATACCCAACCTTTTCAGGGCTGATGGTAGATTAACTCTTCTTGGGGAGAGTATTACTGATTTGTAAATAGCTGCAAGTCTCAGCTGGGAAATCTACCCTTACTGTTTTACTCTGCGGGAGTGATGGTATCTTGGTCATATTCTTCAGCTAAACCTACCTTGGTACCTTGGTGGACAAAGCAACTAGACAGTTCGGACAGTTCTTATTGCCCCTGTTTCTGATATTACCAGTAATTTGTCCTTTGTTTCACATGTAAATATTTATGAGCAGTAATTAATGTCAAATGCATATATCAAAAATGAACATTGGACGTTTTTTGCAAAACAAAACAGATGAAGGAAAAACAATTTGAAATTTGTCTGAAAATGAATTCGTATTGGTTTTGAAGTTTTCCTGTAAATAGGCGTTTTTGTACAAGAGGCTGACGTCCTAGTAAGAGAACGCCGCTGAACAAATAGAATTTATACAATTTTGTGAAAAGAAAACAAAACAGCTATGTGAATAATCCCATTGGGTTCCAACTCTACTATTGCCTTTATATCTTCAAGCGTCTCATCACTTTGCTGCTTAGTTAAAGATGAATCTGTTTGATTGGTGCTGTCCGAGCTTGATAGTTGATACCGAAGTCTGGATGCAAGGCGATCTAATGAGATATAGTGTTACGCTTTGATCCCTAACTTTTTCCTGGACTGCCCTTTCGGGTTTTCAGTCCACCGAGATACCCATTTTTGCCCAAGCCGCCTTTTCAGGTTTTCGACTTGCCGGGTGTACAGATTTTTTTCATTTTCATCCCTTATTTTTGCCCGAACCCTTTTGGTTCGCCGGGAAGCCCTTATTTTTTTCTAGGCCAGTCAACCTAGCGGGTCTTTGATTATGCGTAGTATCTTTTCACTATGTCTGCATTGACGGGGTGAGGAAGGTCGTCACCATCCATGGTGGTTATAATCATCGCTCCTCCTAAGAAAATGTTCTTAACCACAAATGGCCCTTCGTAAGTAGCGGTCCATTTGCCCCTGGGATCACCTTGAGGTAAGATAATGCGTTTGATTACCAGATCCCCAACCTGATACTCTTGTCGCCTAACTTTCTTGTTAAATGCCTTGATCATCTGTTTTTGGTACGTCTGACCATGACAAATAGAAGTAAGTCTTTTTTCGTCGATTAGATTCAGTTGATCAAGTCGGGTATGAATCCAGTCATCTTCGCTCAAACCTGCATCCCTCATGATTCGAAGAGAGGGTATCTGAACTTCAATCGGCAAGACCGCCTCCATGCCATATACCAAGGAATAGGGTGTTGCCTCTGTTGACGTCCGTGCTGAGGTACGGTACCCGTGAAGAGCAAATGGTAACATCTTGTGCCAGTCTTTGTATGTCACTGTCATCTTCTGCACAATCTTCTTAATGTTCTTATTTACCGCTTCGACAGCCCCATTCATCTTCCACCGGTAAGGAAAATATTTATGATGTTGTATCTTGAATTGCTCGCAAAGCTCAGTGATCATTTTGTTATTAAGATTGGTACCATTGTCCGTAATGATCCTCTCTGGTACACCGTATCGACAGATCAGGTTGTGCCGAATGAACCGCGCCACAATGTTCTTGGTTACCGTAGCAAAGGAAGCTGCTTCAACCCACTTCGTAAAGTAATCAATAGCTACAAGGATGAAACGATGCCCGTTGGATGCCGTAGGTCTGATCTCTCCGATTATATCAATGCCCCACATTGCAAAAGGCCAAGGTGCTGTCAAAACATTCAGAGGAACTGGAGGTATGTGCACCTTATCAGCATAGACCTGGCACTTGTGACATGTCCAAGAATGCTGATAACAGTCGGCTTCCATTGTGGACCAATAATATCCTGCCCGAAGGATTTTCTTTGCCATGGTATGTCCACTGGAATGAGTCCCGAAAGTTCCTTCATGAAGCTCTGCCATGATCCTTTCTACTTCAATCTTATCCACACAATGCAGTAAGGTTGAATCATTGTTACGCTTGTACAGAATGCCATTGCTGATGAAGAACTTGGCTGCAAACCTCCTCAGAAACTTCTTGTCATTAACAGATGCACCCTCGGGGTATTTCTGAACTTCAAGGTACCTCTTCACCTCATGATACCAGGGCTTTTCTGTTACCTCTTCAGTCTCAAGATCACAGCAATGTGCAGGTTAGTCCAATCTTTCAATAATGATCCGGGGAGCCTCGTTGTCCCATTTGAATTTGAACATAGAATACATCGTAGCTAGCGCGTCCGCCAACTGATTCTCCTCTCTTGGGAAGTGTTCAAAGGTTACCTCCTCGAAATGGGGAGGCAACGTCAATACATACTCCTTGTAAGGAATAAGATTTGGGTGTTTCGTATCCCACTCGCCTTTGATCTGACTGATCACGAGAGCGGAATCTCCGAAGACACTTAAAAACTTAATCCTTAGGTCAATTGCAGCTCGAAGACCCATAATGCATGCTTCATACTCCGCCATATGGTTGGTGCAGTTGAAACATAGTCGGGCGGTAAACGGAGTATGAGAGCCTTTAGGAGATATGATCATAGCGCCAGTGCCATTACCCAAAGCGTTCGAAGCTCCATCAAAGTACATAGACCATCGGGATCCTTCCTCAGGTCCTTCATCCGGTCCAGGTGTCTCACAATCAGTTATCAGCATGATGTTCTCGTCCGGGAATTCAAAGTTCATAGACTGGTAATCATCCACTGCCTGATGTGCCAAATGGTCTGCCAATACACTTCCCTTAATTGCTTTTTGAGTCGTGTACTGGATGTCATACTCAATAAAAACCATCTGCCATCTTTCTATTCTTCCGGACAAGGCAGGCTTTTCGAAGATATACTTGATTGGATCCATCTTTGAAATCAATAGAGTAGTGTGAGTCAGCATATACTGTCTCAGCCAGCGAGCAGCCCATGCCAAAGTGCAGCAAGTTTTCTCAAGCAGTGAGTATTGGGTCTCACAGTCGGTAAACTTTTTGCTAAGGTAGTAAATAGCATGCTCTTTTCGGCCAGACTCGTCATGCTGCCCCAGCACACACCCCATTGAGTTGTCAAGTACTGTCAAGTATAGGATCAGAGGTCTCCCTTCAACTGGTGGCATTAGGATGGGTGGCTCTTGGAGATACTCTTTGATTCTTTCGAAAGCGGCCTAACATTCATCATTCCAGTGTACCACTTGATCTTTCTTCAGTAACTTGAAGATTGGATCACAAGTAGCAGTTAGGTGCAAGATGAACCGGGCAATGTAGTTCAGTCGTCCCAGAAAGCCTCTGACCTCCTTCTCTGTCTTGGGAGCTGGCATCTCTTGTATGGCTTTTACCTTGGCAGGGTCAACTTGAATACCTTTGTCGCTCATGACGAACCCCAGTAGCTTACCAGACCTCACCCTGAAGGTGCATTTGTTCGGGTTCAATCTCAGCTTGTACAACTTCAACCTGTCAAACAGCTTCTGTAGATGGTCAAGGTGTTCCTCCTCAGTCTGGGACCTCGCAATCATATCGTCGATGTATACTTCAATCTCATGATGGATCATATCATGAAACAAAGCAACCATGGCACGCTGATACGTTTCCCCAACATTTTTCAACCCAAAAGGCATGACCTTGTAGCAAAAGGTACCCCACTGAGTAACAAAAGTGGTCTTCTCCATGTCTTCGGGAGCCATCTTTATCTGATTATAACCGGAGAAACCGTCCATGAAGGATAATACCTTGTGCTGAGCGGTATTGTCAACCAGAACGTCGATGTGAGGTAGAGGGGAGTCATCCTTAGGGCTTGCCCTGTTCAAATCCCTGTAATCAACACACATTCGGACCTTACCATCCTTCTTTGGTACTTGAACCACATTGGCAACCCACTGAGGGTAAGAAGTCACTGCTAGAAAATCGGCGTCAAACTGTTTCATAAATTTGGCCTTGATTTTCTCAGACATTTCTGGGCGCATACGGCGAACCTTCTGTTTTACCGGAGGGCAGACTTCCTTGGTAGGCAGGCGATGAACCACAATGTCAGTATCCAACCCAGGCATATCTTCGTAGGACCAGGCAAATATCTCAACACAGTCATGTAGCATCTGAATCAACCGTTGTTTCACATTAGGCTCCAGATTGGCACCAATCTTGACTTCCTTCTTGTATGTCTCAGTACCCAGATTCACTGTTTCCACTGGCTCTTCATGTGGCTGAATGGCCCTCTCTTCCTGGAGTAGCAGTCTTACAAGTTCACCAGGCACTTCGCAATCGTCTTCACCTTCATCTTCGGCTAAGTTGATCGGATTTTCGAAGTCATAACTGGCAGTAGTAGAGTTGTTACCAGTGAGATCCAGAGTGGATTGAGACCTGTATATGTGAGTGTGTGTAAAATAGTTGTTTTGCAACATATAATAAAGAAAAACAAGGAGCGCAAAAATTTGAAATGCAAAAGACGTCCAATGATTTTATTAATGATATATGAAAATGGCACACAAAAGCCCTCACAGATGAAGCCACGGTGCCCCGGGTAAGACACTGAGCCATAAAGTTTCAAAACATTGTCTGTTACAAATTCAAAACAAAGAGTTCATTACTGGTTAACAAAAGTAATAGGGATGAAGTCCTTTGCTGTCCAATTGTTTGGTCCACCGTTGGTTGTAGGATAGATCCAGCTGTCGAATTCAGACTCTCCCACATCATCTTCAATGGCATTTACTCCCGAGCTGCTGATGAACACGGGAGGTTTTCCGATCCTTGCACTTAGAACAACCCTTTGAGCTTCTGCAGTGAAACCTAAACCAAACTTGTTAATCTTCTGTGTAAAATCAGGGAGTCGGACCCAATTTGGACACTCACCCTTCTCAATAACAGCCCGGGCATCCTTTAAGGAAGCCATCTTCATAGGAGAATCTTCAACCACAGTCTCAGTTGATGCCAGTGTCTGAGGAACCTCTTCAAAGTGCTGAAATGGGGTCTCAATGAACTCCTCATCCATCTCTACGTATCAGAACGAGTTGAGGTGGCTGACCATATACTCTTCCTCCCCTTGAACTGTCACAATCTTTCCTCTGACCGGGTACTTTAGCTTTTGGTGGAGCGTTGAGGTTACAGCTTCAGCTTTGTGGATCCATGGACGACCCAGCAAACAAGAATAGGTGGCCGATTATCCATCACGTAGAATGTAGAGTTGAAGACCTGAGAACCAACTTTAATTGGAATATCAACTTCACCGTGCACCATCCTTTTAGACCCATCAAAGGCCCTGACGACGATGTTACTTGGTTTTAGCTCTAACCCTTCGCAATCCAACAGGTCTAGAGCTTTTTTGGGCAACACGTTCAACGAGGAAACATCATCAACCAGTACATGTGCAAGTGTAGTGCCCCTGCATTCAATGGAGACATGCAGGGCATCATTATGGTTCTTCCCTTTAGCAGTCAAATCAGCGTCGGAGAAACCCAAACCATTATCAGCAGTTAAATTGGCCATGCAATCGGTAAACTGATCAGCTGATGTCTCTTGTGGCACGTGGGTAGTTTTCAAGAAGGTAATCAGAGCCTTGGCGTGGGCCTCTGAACACAACAGCAGTGACAACATAGAAATCTTGGATGGGGTTTGCCCCAGATGCTCAACTATGTTATAATCACTCTTTTTAATAATCTTCAAAATCTCTTCCATCTCCTGTTTGGAAGCCTCAACAGTAATAGTCTTCGGTGCCTCCGTCTGGGCAGGCATATCAGTGGTGATCCCTTTGCCCCGAGCGTTAGATGACTCGGCAACAAGGGTAGGACTAAGAAATTGATTAGGAATGGCATTAGGCACACTTGCAGGTGTAATGACAACAGGTCTTCGGGCAGTTGGTGGAGAAATATCAGGTGAGAAAAGTCTACCGTTGTGGATGACTTTAGCAGGCCCAATAATGTTGCTGACGCCGGTATCAGCATCCAACTCTCGCTTAACTCCAAGAACATAAACATTTTCCCCACAGTGCCAAGGGACAGCTTTGTCAGAGGTGTAGGGGATAGGCCCCGGAACAGTGATGATTACAGGTGCGATCTTTGGAACAGATGTAATTCTAACAGGCTTCCTCGAGGGAGCCTTGGAAGAATTGTCGAAAATGGTAATGATGGCAGCTTCTTCAGTAGGAATGGAAGGAACAACAATCTTCTTAAACAGGATCTCCTTATTATCCATCAGGTTCTGGATACCTGACTTCAAAAATGGGCAACCAGTAGGTAAAACAGAACACATATGGAAACCTTCGCCACAGCCCGGAAATAAACCGGCTAGCAACAGGTTCTTCTTGACAGTCATCAGAGGGGTAACAATATCATCCACAGAAACTACAAACAAGTCTTCCTCTACAGCATTTACTCCATGTTTGGGCATGGGAGCAGTCACAACATTAGGCCTCTCGGGTGCCTCAAACTCAATCTCCTTTGCATCAATTAGGTCTTGCACCCTGTTCCTTAAAACCCAACAATCATATGTATTATGCCCCAGGCTATCAGAGTGAAAAGCGCAGCGGGCATTAGGGTTGTACTTTGGTGATGTGGTGCTCAGATTCTTCGGAGCTTCTTTTAGAGTCACCAAATTGGTCTTCAGTAACTGTGGCAGAATCTGAGACAAAGTCATGCTGAGACGAGTGAATTGCCTTTGAGGTCTCTCGTCCTTTTGTTGATTGTGATGCTGAGGAGCACCAGCAGGTTTTGAAATAACAACCGCATTGACAGCTTGGTGGTGTTCAAGTCTATTATGTCTTCTCAAACTGTAGACAGCACTAGACTCTTTCTTAAATGGCTTCTTCTCAGTGCTTGATGAGGCACCCTTCTGTATCTTTCCAGCCTTAATACCAGCTTCAATTCTCTCACTAGTCAAAATAAGATCTGTAAACCCAGCTGAAGAGCTTCCAATTAGATGGTTAAAGAATGGATCAGACAGGGTCCCCAAAAACATGTCAACAAGTTCACGATCAACCAAAGGTGGTTGCACCCTTCCAGCAAGGTCTCTCCATTTTTGAGCATACTCTTTGAATCCCTCACCCGTTCCTATTGACATACCCTGGAGTTGGGTACGCGTAGGAGCAAGGTCGGAGTTGTACTGATACTGCCTATAGAATGCAGTAGCCAAATCTTCCCAGCTGCGGATACTGGCTCCGTCCAACTGATAGAACCACTCAAGCTGAGTCCCTGAGAGATTGTCTTGAAAGAAATGGATCCACAAGTTCTTATCAGCAGTGTAAGGCTGGATCTTCCTCATATATGACCGGAGGTGCAGTTTCGGACAGGAAACTCCGTCATACTTGGAAAAGGCAGGTGCCTTGAATTTATGGGGAATCACCACCCCAGATGATAGACCCAAATCTCTGAAGTCCAGACCGGGCACCTTCTGTATTTCCATAGCGCTCAAACGGTCTTCCAGCTGTTTGTACTTATCCTCAGCAGGAGGATACTGTTCTTCATCATAGTCTGTCTTGTTGTCGGAGACCATAGGGCTAGGAGCCCTCCTTTCTTGTGGATTATCTTTCCCTCCAGATGAGGTGGTCAGATCAACTTCATTCTGCAGCCCGTTTCCAAACCTGCATCCAGTATTGAACAGGATGTGTAGCGATAAAAAATGTAGCGGGGTAAATCGAAGATCGAATTATTGATTAATTCGTCTCACAAAAGCAAGAGTCGCCACCGCGCTTTATTATTTCCAAGGGAAAAGGGGAAAGAGCGAAATAAAACCCTAAATATGCAATGTAAAATAATACTTTTAAAAGTAATAAAAATACAAGGCGTTTTTGAAAAGAGATCTATGGTTCGGGGGTTGGTTATACAGTGGGAAGGTATTAGCACCCAATGTATCTATAGTACTCTATAGGAACCTTTGAAATATCTGTTTATTAAAATGTTCGTTTGATTAAAAGTAAATTGTTTTGGCCGAAAAGGGGTACGGACGGGTTTTTTTGAAGATGCGACGACCTAATGTCGAAGTTTTTGCTTAAAAGGTATAAGTTTTGAAAAGATTGAATATTTGAGGAAAAATTATCCTAAGTTTTAATGAAATGCGAATGTTCGCGTGATCGGACTTGAGGACATGAAGTCAACAAATTTAATCGTTTTTCCCTTGGATTTAAACGTAAACGGAATAAGCAAGTAAAAATTAAATAATTAAATAGAAAAATTATGCAGATAATGATATATAACAATTAAATAAAAGACTAAATGGTGTAAATATACATTTTTTGGATTTTTATTTAATATTAATGAAAAGAAAATGTTTTAATTCTTGAATTCTATTTTTTTTTATATATTTGTTTTTATATATTTTTAATATTAACAAAAGCATTATTTAAGAATTAATAAATAAATCTAAACTAAGTTAAAACTTAAAGGTTATTAATTTAAATCTAAAGAAAATGGTATTAAAATTCTAAATTAAACCTAAAGTAGGTCACATTATTTAAAATGTTTTAATTAAATTTCATCTCTCTTTTTTTTATTATTAGATCTTCACTAATTAACTAATGTAATAATAATTCTAAAAAAAACTAAAAGATAACAAAATAGAAAAAGGATGGGTATCAAAGGAAAAAGTGGACAAGTAAATATATGGGTTAAAGATTTTAAAAGGCCCAAACAAAACTGAAAATAGGGGGGTGCACAAAGGGTTTCGTTGGGCTTAGGCGAAAAGGGTGTGTTAAGGTCCGTTTGTTCATAATTGGTTTCTCTTAGGGTTAACACTTTGTTTAGTTTGTAAAATTAGATTAGGGCTAAGGCTTAGACAGAGGCGCCGCTCGTGCTTGTCCTCTTCGCTCGCGTTCTTCTTCGTCTTTCATATCCTCGCCGCTGACCTTCCTTTGCCCGAGCCACCAACGTCCCTTCTTCCCCGTGCGTTGCCCAGCGATACAGTGAAGGTGATGATTCGTTCTTACAATACATTAGGTTTTATGATTTTTGTTGCATGTTTATGATCTTGTTCATTTTCGATTCTGACTTCATTTTTTACATGGTTTCTGTTGAGATGATAAAAAGGAAAAAGGGAAGACAAGGCTACCTTTAATGGAGGAAAAGGAGAGACGTTAAGGAGGCTCGGTGGCGGAGGAAAGAAAACGTGATGCTGTGGCTGTGAGCTTGGAGACCCTGGTATTCGTTCTTAATGCCTTTTATGGTTTTTGCTACTGCATGTATTGATGACAGTTTGAAAACCCCTTTTTGCGTGATATCTTCCTTCTTCCTCGTTTGCTTCTCTTCGTATACTTCTGTTTGCCTTGTTGCTTGCTTATGTTGCCTCTTTTTGTTGCCTATGATGAAGGTTTCTGAGGCTTGATAGTTGCCTTGAACATGCTACTGTTGAAATAATTTTTGTTTTGACTAGTTTCTTTTCTTCTTCTTCTTCCGTGATTCTGTATGCTTGAATTTGCTCGCCTATGATGACATAATCTGAGGCCCCTTTTTTGTGGGTTTGGAAATTGGTTTATGAGCTGTATAGTTCTGGTTTTTTCTTGCTTTGGTTGGATTGGTAGGTTCTGTGGTTTAGGCCTAATTGGTGGTTTATGGGCATAACAGGTTTTATGTTACAGGTTATCACTTTTGAAAAGGGATAAGGTTTTGAAAATAGTTATGGTTTTATGGTTTAGACCATATGTTTTGCTGGTTTTAATGGTTTAGGATGGTACTGGTTTGTATGGTGTATGCAGGTTTGTATGGTGTATGCAGGTTTGTATGGTGCACAGGTTTGTATGGTGTATGCAGGTTTGTATGGTGCACAGGTTTGTATGGTGCACAGGTTTTATGGTTTAGGACAGTAGGTTCTTACTTGTTTTTGGTTTGGCCATGTTGGTTTTTGGTTTTATGTATGTTGATGGAAACTGGTTTATGGTTTATGTTGATGGAAACTGGTTTATGGTTTATGTTGATGGTGTTTGAAAATGGCTTATCAGTTTTCTAGGCCATGGTTACTGGTTTTTTCGTTGGAGATGGCAGGTTTGGAATGGTTTTATGCAGTAGGTGTTTATGTTGATAGCAGGTTTTTTTGAGGCTTTGAGAGAAATGGTTTGTATATTTGACAGTTTTTAGTGTGAAAGGCCTTTTTTGCAGGTTATGAACTCTTGACCATTTGAAGGGGTTTGTAATGTTGTATATAACAATTGCTGGCTTGGTTTACGTTATAGGTTTATGGTATATTTTAATATATTCTGCCTTTGACCTCTGCACATTACTGCTCCATCAGTTTGTTGGTATTCTTATTTCATGCTTTCTTTTTTCTTATGAGCTGCTGCTGTAGTTTGTTTTGTAACTCTTTCTGCCTTAGACAAACCTGTAAAACCATACTTCTATCTCTCTTCTCTCACTTAGTACAATGAAACACTAAAATGTTGTGTACTTTAATTGTTCTGAAAAAGTAAAAATGCTGGAAAATGATGAAAAATAGAATATTACTTTGCTTGCAAATTGGTTTTAAAATTGCATATCCTCTTTGTCTACTGCATGGGAACCTTTGATTTTGGCCTCTTCCTATATTTGCATGTTTACGTTGGCTTTTGTGGGAAACTTGCATATGCTGTTGATTTTTGTATGCTGTGTATATTTTTTGAAATATGCAGTTTTTTGACAAAAAGAAATTATGCATATTTGAAATATGCAGTTGGCTTTTTTAATTATGCAGTTTTGAAAACAAAAAAGAATTTGTGCATCTTTAAATTGTGCATTCATTTTGAAAATAAAAATCCATCCCTTTTTGTGAACCGGGAGAAATCCCGCGATTTGCAAAAAGGGTAAAACTGATTCCAGCCGTTTGCTTTTAATGATGAACACTAAAAATAATTTTCTGCTTTTAATTATTTCTTTATCTCTGACTTTTTTTCTCTTTTAATTGTTTTGCAGGTAAAATTAAATGAACAAACAGAGAAGCATTGGATAGAAGATTTAGAATTTAGGAAAAATTAGAATAGTTTTTATTTCATTTTAAACTTTGTAAAAATTATTATTGTAAATACGTTGTAAATAAATACAGTATTTACACAACAATTGTACAATTAGAATAAAATGAATAAAACTCCAATATTTTATCAATTAATTCTTTTCTTCTCTCTAGTTATTTATTTTATCGTTTATAATTCTTTAAATTATATAATAACTGAAAATAAATTTCAATTACTTAAATTCAGAATGATAAACAATTAAATAAACACCATTTGATCAATAAACTTTTCTTCAATTATTTAATTCATTATTCATAATTCTCTAAATTATAATAATTGAAAAAAAATAGAATTTCAATTATTTAACTTAGAATGATAAATAATTAAATAAACATCATTGATCAATTAACTTCTCTTCAATCTATTCCATTATTTATAATTCTCTAAATTATAATAACTGAAAAAAGTAAATTTCAACTATTAAACTTAGGATAATAAATAATTAAATAACATTGTTGATCAATTAATGAAATTCCCTTCAAATATTTATGATATTATTTATAAATCTTTAAATTATATAATAATTGAAAATAAATTCCAATTACTTAAATTTAAGATAATAAATAATAAATAAACATTGTTTTAGCATTGATCAATTAATAAATTTAGCGTTCAAAAAAATAAACAGCTCTCGACTCGAAAAAAGTTATGAATTTTTAAAATCAATAGATCAAAACGCTTGCAATGTAACGATGCAGATGGGAGATGGTATCTTAGGTCAAAATTTGGGGTACAACAGGATGGTCCTCTTCTTCTTCTTCTTCTTCTTCTTCTCTTTCAGAACCAAAGTCTTCAAGTTCTGCTGACCCTTAGCTAGATTCATGAATAGCTCTTGAAATTGGGCATTCTGGGCCTGGAGGGCCTTGATAGCTTGCTCAGTTGAAGGTTCAGCAGACATGATGATTGCTGAAATAAACAACGAAGAAGATAAGAGACTTGTAAAGGGGTACCTGTTTATGAAGTGCATGGGATGAAATGCATATGATTCATGATTTCAAAGACAATTGAGATTCAAATTTGTAAACAAGAAAGGAAACACACTTGATTAGATTTAAACTTCAAAATTTAAATTGTTTAACAAACTGCCCTTAGGCGTTACAAGAATGAAAATACTGAAAAGTAAATGAAAACTGTAAAAGAAATCCTCAAAGGTCCATCAATGCTCCCATGGTCTCTTCTTCTCAGTGCAGACATAATCATTCAGGATCTGCTCGTTCTCCAACTGTCTGGTCAGCTTCTGGATCTTCTGCTCTTGTTCATTGAACCTCTCTCGGTAGGAATCCCGTTCATCCCTCAACTGCATCCAAGACCTCTTTAGTGTCCCAATATCAGTGGGCATATAAGGGTGGAGAATAGTTTGAAGAACCCCCTCCTCATTAGCAACTTCAAGAGTAACAGGCCTGACAGCTTCATATGGCATACCTAGCCTCTGGGCAAGGATGCAGACCCATCTGAGATATGGCTCCATTGGCAGAGAAGTCTTTGGTCCCAACTCATGTGGATCAGATTGGTGAACTCTGTCCCAAGCCCTTATGAATCTACGACGCATCTCGTCGCTATCTCCCTGAAAATCAAAGATGATATGAGGCATCAACATCTCATGAGGCCCTTCTCTTCTAGCTCTTCCAAACTGACGGAGAGCTAAGCATGGGTTGTAAGAAATCCCTCCATGGGTTCCAATCAATGGGACATTAGGATACTCTCTACAACGATCAATGACAGTCACCTCATACATACCTTTGAGAGTCCAGATAATGTCATTATTAGAAAGAGACATTACCCTATAAGCCCAGCCCATTCCTTATTTGTTCTTTAGTACGGACTTAGGGAGGTGCGAAATAAACCACCTCGACAATAAAGGAACACAGCACATCAAAGTTCCCCACTTTCGGGAAGTACGAGCATAGAGCTGATGAAGGATATCACCCAAGAGAGTGGGTACCGGATTCTGAGAGATGAAGATCTTGATGGCATTAATATCAACACAAGTGTTAGGATTCGGAAACAATACCAGACCATAAATCAAGAGAGCCAGAATGTCCTCGTACGCCTTGAAGTCTAAGCTGTCCCAGAAGTAATTAGCTTTGTCAACCAAAAACTTAGCCAGAAAACCCTTAGCTCCACTTCTAGTCTCCCAGTTAGCCATTACCTCCTCCTTGGTCAAGTGAAGGGCTGCAGCAATTTCTTCAGGCTTAAGAGTCTTCTCCCATCCAGTAAACGGGGTCTGTTCCAAGACGGAGATACCGAGTAGCTCAGAGAATTCTTCTAGAGTAGGAACCAGCTGGAAGTCCTGGAAAGTGAAACAATGGTACAACGGATCATAGAATTGGACCAGAACACTCATCATTTGTTCCTCCAATTTTGAGGTGACCAAACTGAGGAGAGAACCATGCCTTCTGATGAAGGAAGTAGTGTCTGGAATCCTGACAACCAAATCTTTAAGCAGAGTAGGTACTTGGACAAAGTTGATCCGAATAGTATTCCTACGCATGGGCATCATGATGACCTACAAAACAGAGCAAAGATGAAACCCTCTTGTCTTTGAAATAGGTTAGTCCTTATGCAAAATGTATGCAATGTTATGATGTCATGATGTCATGGTAAAGGCACACCACAAGTACCCACAAAAGGCAAACATGGTAAAGGCACACAAGTCACACAAAAGAGCCCTTAGATTTCAGGCTGGCATGGAGCTTAGGTACTACCCTCTTTCAGTTCAGTCTGTTAAGACCTGTCCTAAAAAATAGTAACCGGGTTCTAGAGGATCTCAACATCACTGAATACCCTCAATCGGTCATAATTCCAGTTTAGTAACCTTTTCTTGAAGCCGGAATCATCGCGAGAGTTTAGTCTCAATGAGTGTAGCATACTGCTACTGTTCTATGGCCAAGTTGGTCAATTTAAGGTTCTAAGGTCAGTTGGTGCTTAATGACTCCTTGGAAGACCCATATTCTCCTCGTTCCAACACAAGGGATATCGGTACAGACCAAGGTGCCACACCAACGTAGCTACTGCTTCATCCGTATTGGTCTACACCGTACAGATCCCTCACAGTTTATTGCTACTTACCTAAAGGGTATCCCCAGATCCGGGTTAGGATCTATAGAACTCCGATACAAGCCCACAAGATTAAAGCATACAAATCATACAATTGAAAACATAGTGATCTAATCCTAAGGTACACCTCACTTATATAAGACTCCCCAGCAGATTCGCCAGTTCTATGATTGGTGGGAATGAGAACTGACTGTTTTGGAATGCTGGTTCGCGTTTGCGTTTGTTTTTGCAAAATGTCGCAGTGAGCAAGAGTCGCCACCGTCTTTTATTTTATCCAACAAAGAAAGGACAAAAGCACAGAAAAATTCCTTTCTGAGATATTTCTCGGGTTTGGGAGGTAGATTATAGAAAGGGGAGGTGTTAGCACCCTTTCTATCCGTGGTTATCCATGGGCTCTTAGGTACTTGTTCATTATGTTTTCAAAAGTTTGCTTGTCTTTGTGTTTGTGGGTTTGAAAAGAGTTTTGTTTTTGAAGAGAGTGTAAGTGCGAAAAGTTTTGTTTTGTTTTAAAAAGAGCAAGTACTTAAGAACCATCTACCTACTCAAAAAGGAATTAAACTGTACAAATATCCTTTAGACAATGTTATCCCACTATTGATGAGTAGGTAACATCGTCGTTGGAGTTTTCGGGTCAATTCGATTAAGGGACGTGTGGTCACTAAAGCAATGTTAGGACGCCTTAGCGGTAACCCTAATGTCTTAGATCATTTTTTTCCGAGGTAATCGTTTCGAGGCAATTTATGATCTTTGGACGAGAGGGCGACCTCTAAAACTTCCTATACTCAATGACCACGTTCGAGGCAACCAAGTGAGGTGTACCCTAAGAGTGGCATGTGCGAGTGTGTTATTTCAGTTATATTATCTGTACATGTTATGGTGAGCTACTGTTGATTTTAAATTAAAGTTTAATCTTTTCATGCATTGCCTATTTATCAAACATCTAACAGTTAATGGTTGCGGAAATTAAATTGCAGAAAATAAATCTAAGCTATTACAAGGCGTCGGGTATTTACATCGCCAAAGACAAACCCTTTTAAAATTAAATTGCGAAAAGTAAATAAAAGCGATAAATAAATAAATAAAGTCCTAAGTTAAAAAACTATTACATTCTCGAAGCAGTTACAATATTGAAATATGGATCAAAAATAATACGCGCGCGAGAAAATTAAATCGGAGTGTCTTAGGGTTTTGACCCTTTTAAATAAATAAAGCATATTTTTTGTTGTTATTTTTTGAATTAAAAATTAGTCTAAATTAATAATTGAATTAATTAATTAAATGAAAATATTTTTGGGTTTTTATTTTAATTAAGAAAATAAAATAAGAATGGTTAAAAATATTTAAAAAAACCTAATTCTAAATTAATTTTAATTTATTGCAAAAAATATTAATGTTAAACCTATTTAAACTAAATGAATTAATTAATTGTTTATTTACAAAAATAAAATAATAAAATTAATGGAATTAAAAATATTATTTTTTTGTTTTCAGATTTTATGAAATAAAAGTTAATTGGTTAATTTTTTAATTAGGAATAACAAAATAAAATAAATAAAGAAAATTTTAAAGAAAAGAAATAACCAAAAGGGGGTTTTGGGCCTGAAGAGGGTGTTTGAATTGCAATCCTAGGCCCATTTTCGCTCCAGCCTGTTTGACCTTCTGGATCACCCACATACCTGTTGACTTGGGACCATGGTGGTCCTCCATCCTGGGCCACTGGATCTAAATCTGGAACCACCTGGCACATTGATACCTGAGGCATATGATGCTCCACACTCTAGGCGTTTGCACATGAATACCTGAAGCAAAATTATAACAAAGTTTTGGGGGACCTGGGATTCGAACCCAGGTTCCAATGCTCACATGCCAACATGCTCAACCACCCAACCAAACTGCTCAATTGTTATGGGAATAGAAAATAAATATAATATAGGCAAATCAATTAATATGCTGGAAAATAAGAAAATATGGCGCGCTATTCAAACGCACCAATCTGGCCACGCCACGTTATTATCCCTGTCATGGGGACTGTGGCTAAAAGTCCTTTTACCTATACCAACAGACGACTGTCCGTAGCTATACGTCATGCTGTCTCAAAATCCACCACGAGCCACTAAAATGCAAACTAAAGGCGTGGTTCTGCTCGCCTCTCCGCCCCGGTTCCAACCATGGTCCTTTTATTGACCAATTTGCCCTGTAACGAAAACCCCTGAAAGAACCCTAAAACAATCTACAATGGCATTTTGTGATATATGGCATGATAATGAAATTGAATAATACAGAAACTTCGCAAATGATGTAAGGAATTCAAATATGCAATTATCTCAAAGAATGGATGCAAGACTGGAGCTTTACGATTCCATGAGTATGGTTGTTTTGAGCGACACTTACAGGGCTTTTGGAGGCAGTAGAACGCGCGATAATGATTGGTATTGCTTCAGTGAGTTGCAAGGAAGCGATTGGGACCTTTATTTGATCCTGAAAAGGCCTCTAAGCACGATTTCAGATCCAAGGTTTTCAAGCTTTTTTCTCCAATTCTTCTGGCGGTTTCTACAGAGCTTTGTGCGTGTTTTTGGTCTGCCTCACTTGTGTGCATATAATGGAATGTCTTTAGGTCAAAACTTGGGCCATAATCCTTATGCATTGAAGATGGAAGATTTGCTTTTGATCACCATAATCAAGTTGCCATATTTGCATCAAATCTGAGATTTTGTGCATGTTTTGACTTGGCACGAATTTTATTGAGTGTTATATGATATTTGCAAGTTGTAATGGCCACAAGAATCTTATTACATCAATTTTTAGATTTTATTTGATTTAATATTGATTAATAATGAATTAAATCAATAAAAATGAAATAAAATAGAAAAATAGATGAATGTCCATGAAATAAAAGATGGAACACGTGTGTGGCATGACAAGACTATATCAAGTGGAAAAAAGTGGGCCCTTTTGTCAAAAATTGGAGTTTTGAGGATAGTTGACTTTTGGCAAATTTGGAAAAATGCCCAACTTCAACAATGCATAACTTCCTCAATTTTGAACTTTTGGAGGTGTTCTTGGACTTTTTGGAAACATTGAAATGCCCTCTAATCAACCCTTTTGGTATCATCTCATTTTGATCCTCCATGATCAAGTTATAAGCTTTGGCAAAAAAGGTGTTTTTGTTGACTTTCAAAAATGACTTATAATGTCCAAATTTGTAACTTTTTGTGAGAGCATTTCTTGATCTTTGGGTGTGAATATGGATTGTAGGAAATTGCATCCTCTTAAAAATGAGCTTTGGATGGGTCATTTATCCTAAAGTATGAGAAAGTTATGCTTGGTCAAAGTTGAGTTGACTTTTCCTACAAAACCCTAATTTAGCAACTTTTGAATCTTGATGAATCATGAGCAATCCTTGATGAATCATGATCAACCCTTGATCAAATGATGAATTATCCTTCAAAATGAGAATGTTGACAAAAAAATCTTGAGGTTTGACTGTCTGTAGGTCACAGTTGACTTTTGCCCTAACACAGTCGATTTTTGGGCCTCTTGAGCAATTGACTGACCAAACTTCCTCTGCAAGGCTTGAAATTTGACATGGATGAACTTGAGAGCATATTAGGACATTGGGGGAGAACTTGAGGTCATTTTTATGTGAGGACCTTGATGCAACACAAAACCCTAATTTTGACTTGATTGCCTTAGGAGGTGATTTGTCTGTCCAACTCTTGAGTCATCTTGAGCAACTTGAAGATCATTCTTGACAAATCTTGAGGAATATGGGAGGGAAAATTTTGGGGTACAACACCTTCCCTTTTCATAATCTACCCCCCGAACTCAAGAAAACATCTCTAAAGGTCTTTCATGTTCCTTTCAGCGTTTCCATTTTGGATAAATGAAAATTCGGTGGTGACTCTTGCTAACCGCAACATTGCGATCAAACACAAAACATCCAAGTCAGTTCTCCCACCGTGTCACAGAACTGGCGACTCTTCTGGGGACATACTTAAAAACTGGGGTTACCGTAGGGTTAGATCACATTTACTTTCTTTCCTTGTTTAACTTGCATGCTTTACATTTTGGTTCCCTGCTTGGGTTTGTTCTGATCCTCCACCCAAATCTGGGAAATATTTTAGGTAAGTAGCAATAGATCGTGGAAACTGTGCGGGGTATACCGACACGGTTGGAGCAATGGCTATGTTGATGCGACACTTTGGTTGGTATCGGTATCCCTTGAGTTAATCAAGGAGAATACGGGGTCGTTGCATGGTGTCATAAAGCGTCAAATGACCTTAGAACCTTTAAATGAACAACTTGGCCTTTAGGACGTAGCGAGATGGCCGTCTTTGGTGTATTCCCAAAGTCGGCAGATACTCAATGCTACAATCATTGAGACTTAACTCCTGAGTTTTGTTTGGTTGCGAGTCAATCGCCTATCGAACGAAGCTTGTGGGAAAGGTCAGTGATATTGAGATCCCTTAGAACCCGGTTACTATTTATAGGACAGGTTGTACCAATCCAACTTTAAGAGGGTACTACCTTAAAACCCATGCAAGCCTTAAACCTAAGGTCTTTTGTGTGATTTTCTTGTGCTTGATATATTTGTAATTTCTTAGCATAATCATGGCATCATGACATGGCATACCATACTAACCATTTAAAGTATTTTCTATGGTTTATCTTTGTTTTTGTTTTGTAGGACATGACACCCGCTCGCAGGAACACTATCTAAATCAACCTTGTGAAAGTGCATCCTCAACTCAAGGAGTTAGCATCAAGGATTCCTGAAAGCTCTCCCTTCACTGGAAAACATGGTCGACTTCTCAACTTGGTCACTTCCACCCCTGATGAAGAATTGTTAAAGGTTCTCTTTCAGTTCTTTGACCCGGTGTACCACTTCTTCAATTTTCCTGATTACCAGCTAGTGCCTACTATGGAGGATTTTTCTCAGTTATTGGGGATACCTATCCTTAATCAGCTACCATTCAACGGTACGAAAAGAGACCCAAAGCCTGAAGAAATTTCTCAAACTTTGTCTTTACAATGGTCTGATGTAGCGGCGAATTGGGAAACCAGAAGAAGTGTCCAAGGATTTCCAGCTAAGTTTCTATTGGAGAGAGCCCACTATTTTTGGGATAGCCTGGATTTACAAGCTTTTGAGGAGGTGCTGGAACTTCTCATCTATGGGATGGTATTATTCCCTAACACTGACCAACTCATAGACGTGAATGCAATTAAGGTTTTTGTGTCACATAATCCGGTGCCTACTTTACTTGGGGATATTTCTACACTTTCTGTATACACGCACTCTAAAGAGAAGAGGGACCCTTCTATGATGCACTCCTCTGTTAGCTAGGTGGTTTGTTTTGCACCTACCTCGGTCTACTTTGAAGAATGAGAAGGGTTTGAAATGGTCTCGTAGGCTGATGTCGCTTACACATTCAGATATTCATTGGTGTTCATGATCCTCGAAGGATGTTACCATCATTGATCGCTGTGAAGAATTCCCTAATGTCCCTCTTTTAGGAATTAGGGGGATCACTTATAATCCTTGTTTAGCATTACAACAATTTGGTTATGATAGAAGGGATGGTCCTCATGATTCACTCGTCCAAGGAATCATCTTTGACTATGAGAATGATGTTTAGGGTTATCTCAAAAGGTTCGTTCAAGCTTGGGGCATGATAAACAGAGTTGACAGCAAGACACTGGGGCACAAGAATTCCATCCCTATTGAGCCTTACCTCAAATGGGTGCGAGCTCGTGCTCAATATCTTATGATGCCTTACCTCTCCAAATCACCTATGATTATGGAGCCAGTTGCTGAGGGAGACATTCCTTACGTTGTTTCTCATCCTCATATGCCGAATGATTTTGAGGAGCTACAGAAATCCTGGATCCAACTTAAAGAAGAACGGGATACTTTCAAAGCCCAATTCTACGCCACTGAGAGGAAAGTTATGGAACTCACCAATCAGCTTCATGAGGAGCGGAATCTGAACGCCTACATTGCACCAAAGAGGATGCGTTCAACTTTTTTGTCTTAGGAGTTTTGTTTTGTAAGCCCAAGATGGAATGATGTACTCAAACTTGGATTTATTAATATAATGTGTGTTACTTTTTGTCTAAAGCAAATTTAAATCCCTAATTTCCTTGAAATAATTTGCATATGCATCTTCATTCATCATAACATAAACAGGTTTCTTACAACACGCCTCCTTATCTTTCTAATGTTTATTTCAGTGAGATGGATATTAAACAGACAGTAAAAGATCTTCAGGCGCAGAACGCTCAGTTTCAACAAATGTTCTTGACTCTAGCAAAAGGACAAGAGGAGTTGAAAACTCTGCTGAGCAAAGAAAAGAAGAAGAAAGCAAAGAAATTTGCCGGTGTTTTGAATCTTGGAAGAAGGTTCCAAGGACCAGCTACACGGACCCTAGACTTCGTAACATCATGGGGTGAAGGGGACAATCAAGAGGGGAAAAACAAGAAAGTGACTGACCATCCAGAATCTGAAGAGGAAGAAGAGGTTGATTACTCTGAAGAGCAGTGTCCTCCAGCTGACGATAAATACAAACAGTTGGAAGATCGCCTAAATGCTATGGAGATCCAGAGGGTACCCGGATTGGATTTTGAAGAGTTAGGATTTGTCTCAGGGGTTTTCATACCACATAAATTCAAGGTCCCTACTTTCGCTAAATATGACGGTGTCTCTTGTCCAAAGCTACATTTAAGGTCATACGTCAGGAAAATTCAACCCCATACTGGCATTAGAGACCTATGGGTACATTTCTTCCAAGAAAGCTTGTCAGGGACACATTTGGATTGGTTCTATCAGTTGGAAGGGACCAACGTTCGCAATTGGGAAGACTTGGCTTCCGCCTTTTACAAACAATACGAGTATAATGCTAACTTAGCTCCAAACTAGACACAGTTGCAAGGCATGTCCATGGGTACAGGTGAAAGTTTCAAAACATATGCTCAAAAGTGGCGAGATCTCATGAGAAGAGTCCAACCCCCTCAATTTGACAAAGAATTGGTGGATATGTTCTTAGGCACGCTATCTGGCTCTTTCTTCAAACACCTAATGGGAAGCTCTTCGGATGGATTCACAGAATTAATCATGACTGGTGAACGGATAGAAGCGGGTATAAAAAGTGGAAAAATTCAAAGAGATGCATCCTTAAGCACGATTAAGAAGCCATTTGCTAGGAAGAAAGAGGTTGGTGTCGTGTACCATCAAAGGAATCAGGACAGAACTGAACACCGTCCAATGGTAGGGGCTGTCATGATCTCTAAGCCTGCACCTACTCAACAAAGGAATAGTCAGCCGAGAATAGAAAGACCGGTACGATAGCTTACCCGGATAAATATGACATTGTCTCAAGTTATGCCACATTTGTTGAGATCTAATCTGGTAACCCCGCGGGAAGCTCTGAATAATCCCAACACTGCCTCTCCTCGTTACAACCCAAATGCTCGTTGTGCTTACCATTCAAAAAGTCTAGGTCATGATACAAACGACAGCTGGGCTTTGAAAAACAAGGTGCAAGACCTTCTCGAGGAAAAGGAAATTGAATTTGACGCCCCCGAGATTCCAAATGTTATCACTGCTCCTATGCCCAAGCACGACCGTGGTGTTAACGCCATTGAAGATGACGTATTTATTACTATTGTTGATGAACTTGTTACTCCACTCCTCTCTTGACCGTCAAGAAGGACCTGTTGAAGGCCGATTTATTTCCGGGCTGTGGTGAAGGTTACCACCTCTGTTTATCTCTACCGACTGGTTGTCATTTATTGAAGGTAGGTGTCCAGCGCCTAATGGATGACAAAGAGATTTTGTTTGAAAAGACTCCCTGTTCCAACAATTTCTTACAAGGATGTTTCAATAATAACCATTTCCACCAATCCTCTCAGGGTCTCCACCAAAAGACCCGTCAGGATCACATCCGTTCCGAAAGTGACTCCACTGATAATTACTATGCCAGGGCCAATCTCATACTCCTAAGATAAAACTGTTCCCTAGAACTATGGGGGTGACGTCTACTACCACGGAGTCAAGCAAGATTGGCTGGCTGATGAAGACTCAATTTTTGAGAAGGTTGACCCCGAAATTGGCAACATTGTGGGAACTAGAAAAATAAACAGAAGTGGAAGAGTGTTCTCCCCTGAGATTTCTCCTCTGAAATTTGTTACTGGTCCTGTGATCATTCCTGCATTTGTCCCTGTTGATACTACTATTATAGTTCCTGTGATTACCCCTGCTGACACCCCTATCACCGAGTCAACCGATACTCGGGGCAAAGACATTTTGGTTGAGCCTGTCCGGACAAGGGCGCAATCAGTATCTATCCTAGAGGCTTCCAAGAAGGAAATGGAAGAAATTTTGAAAATTATAAAGAAAAGCGACTACAATGTAGTCGAACAACAAGGGCAGACCCCTTCAAAGATTTTTATGCTAACTTTACTATTGTGCTCCGAAGCTCATGCGAAGGCTTTGGTGAAATTTCTTAAAACTGCCCATGTTCCACAGGAAACCTCTGCTGACCAATTCGAAGATTGTGTGGCTAGTCTGGCAGCAGATAATGGTTTGGGTTTTTTTTTACGCTGATCTGACACCTAGAGGGAGGAAATACAATGATGTGTTGCACGTCTCTGTTGAATGCAGGGGCACTACTTTAGCCATGTTCTGGTAGATACTGGTTCATCATTAAACATGATGCCTAAGAAGGCTCTGGATAGACTAGGCTGTGAAAGTTTAACCTTAAAACCCAGCAACATAGTGGTAAGGGCCTTCGATGGTTCGAAGAGAATGGTGCACGGGGAGGTGGACATCCCCATCAAAGTTGGTTCTCAAACTTTCGATTGAACTTTCTACGTGATGAATATCCGCCCTTCCTATTCTTGTTTGTTAGGCCGACCTTGGATCCATGGCGCTGGCGCCGTCACCTCTATGTTACATCAGATGTTGAAATACCCGATCAAGGGAAAGATCATCACTGTTCACGGGGAGGAGGAATATATGGTCAGTCACCTGAACTCTTTCAGGTATGTGGAAATGGATGGTGAGTTCATTGAAACTCCGTGTCAGCATTTCGAGGAGGTCTCACAAACAGTTGCGACAACCAAGACTGCTACCAAAACTCTAAGAGCTACCAGACCACCTTTGAAAATGGCCTCGTTGAAGGATGCTAGAGCAGCAATTGAAGAAGGTGAATGCACTATTTGGGGTCAAGTTTTGGATATTCCTTACAAATCTAATAAATTTGGTTTGGGCTTCACCTCAGAGGCACAAAAGGCTATTCAACGAACTCGCGCCGGGGGGCCACCTTTGCGTATCAGCAATCAGGAAGTCTACGCGGTGGAAGACGGTGATGGTATCTGTGACCTGGACGAGTGGATCTCCCCAACCGTCAGCGGAGGACTCAACAACTGGGAAGCCAAAGAATTTGTCCCTATTACTTTTCTTCAAGAGTAATTGTCTTTCAATTTTTGTCAGATTTGTAATGATTAAACAATTTAGACTTTAAAACCTTGTGTCTTACCCGAGGCACAACGGTCCATTTGTGAGGCTTGTTACTTCATCTTCATATGTCATCAATAAATCATGAACGTTTTTGCATGCAAATTTTTACGCTCATTGTTTTTATCTTTTTAACCTTTATCATTTTTCAAAGATAGCTATGCTCTTACACACACTCACATATCAAAATGCAGATCCACATCCACTCAGGATCCCATGGGTAACGATTCTGCTATGGCCTATCATGACTTTGAAAATCCAATCAACCAGGCCAAAGACGAAGGTGAGGAAGAATGTGAGGTACCAGGGGAACTAGCCAGGTTATTGCAATAAGAAGAAACGATGATACAACCCCACGAAGAGCCAGTGGAAACAGTTAACTTAGGTACTGAAGAGGACAAAAAAGAAGTCAAGATAGCTGCCAACCTGGAGCCTAGTGTCAAGAAGCGCTTAACTCAGTTACTACATGACTATGTTGAGGTCTTTGCTTGGTCATATGAAGACATGTCAGGGCTCGACACTGACATTGTGGTTCACCGTCTGCCGACCAAAGAAGACTTCCCTCCGGTAAAATAGAAAGTCCGTCGTATGAGGCCAGAAATGTCAGAGAAAATTAAGACTGAAGTCATGAAGCAGTTCAGTGTCGGATTCTTATTTGTCACCTCCTATCTACAGTGGGTCGCCAATGTTGTTCTAGTGCCTAAAAAATATGGTAAGGTGCGCATGTGTGTGGACTACAGATATCTAAATAGGGCAAGCCCTAAGGATGACTTCTCGCTTCCCCATATCGATATTATGGTTGATAACACCGCACAACATAAAGTATTTTCTTTCATGGACGGTTTCTCCGGATACAACCAGATCAAAATGGCAGCTGAGGACATGGAAAAACGACCTTCGTCACACAGTGGGGTACATCCTGTTACAAGGTTATGCCATTCGGGTTGAAGAACGCAGGGGAAACCTATCAGCGTGCCATGGTAGCTTTATTTCACGACATGATCCATCACGAAATATAGGTCTATATGGATGACATGATAGCCAGATCTCAAACTGAAGAGGAGCATCTTGAACATCTGTAGAAACTGTTCGAAAGACTGAAGAAATATAAACTAAGGCTGAATCTAAATAAATGCACTTTTGGAGTAAGGTCCGGTAAACTCTTAGGTTTCATTGTCAGCGACAAAGGTATCAAAGTGGACCATGCAAAGGTAAAAGCAATACAAGAAATGCCTGCTCCTCGCACTGAGAAGGAAGTTAGGGGATTCTTAGGACGACTGAACTATATCGCCCAATTCATTTCCCATCTAACCGCTACTTGTGAACTAATCTTCAAATTACTGAAGAAAGATTAAGTGGTGGAATGGAATGATGATTTCCAGGCTGCCTTCGACAGGATCAAAGAATATCTTCAAAAGCCTCTCGTTTTGATGCCTCCAATCGAGGGAAGACCTTTGATCATGTATCTAACTGTCTTGGAAAATTCAATGGGGTGTGTGTTGGGGAAGCATGACGAGCCTGGCCAAAAAGAGCATGCAATTTACTACCTGAGCAAAAAGTTTACCGACTGTGAAACCAGATATTCACTGCTCGAGAAAACTTGTTGCACTCTCGCATGGGATGCTCACTGGCTAAGACAATATATGTTGACCCATACTACCTTATTGATATCCAAGATGGATCCAATTAAGTACATATTCGAGAATCCCGCCCTCTCTGGGAGAATAGCAAGATGGCAGATGGTCCTGACCGAGTACGACATTTAATACACTACCCAGAAAGCCATAAAGGGAAGTGTATTAGATGATCACCTTACTCATCAGGCTATGGATGACTATCAGTCCATGAAGTTCGAGTTCCCAGATGAAGACATCATGTTGGTAGATAATTGTGAAAAACTAAAACCATATGACGGACCTGAATAAGGATCCCGATGGACCTTGGTTTTTGACAGAGCTTCAAACGCACTCGGTATTGGCATATGTGTTGTGATCATATATCTTGAAAGATGTCATACTCCCTTCACCGCTAGGTTGTGTTTCAACTGTACCAATAATATGGCAGAATACGAAGCGTGTATTTTGGGTCTCAAAGCTGCCATAGATTTGGGAATCAGGTCCTTAAGTGTATTTGGAGATTCAGCCTTAGTCATCAGTCAGATCAAAGGAGAATGGGACACGAGGCACCCTAATTTCATCCCTTAAAAAGAACATGTGTTGACATTGATCCCACATTTTGAAGAAATTACCTTTGAACATTTTCCACGAGAGGAAAATCAACTAGCAGACGTGCTGGCAACTATGTCATCCATGTTCAAAGTCATGGTCAGATGTACCAAAAACATATGATCAAACTTTCAACAAGAAAGTCAGACGTCAGGCATATCATGCTGGTGACCTGGTAATCAAGCGTATCCTACTACCACAAGGTGATCCTAGGGGAAATAGACTCCTACATATGAAGGACCATTTGTGATCAAGAGCATATTTTTCGGTGGGGCAATGATCTTAACCACTATGGACGGCGAGGATCTTCCACACCATGTAAACGCGAACATAGTTAAAAGATACTATGCATAAACAAAGACCCATTAGGTCAATTGGCCTAGGCAAAAGTCAAGGCATCCCGGCGAACCAAAAGGGTTCAGGCAAAAATTAGGGATAAAATATAAAAAAAATCTGTACACCCGGCAAGCTGAAAACCTGAAAGGGCGGCTTGGGCAAAAAAAGGGTATCCTGGTGGACTGAAAACCCGAAAGGGCGGTCTAGGCAAAAGTTAGGGATTCAAAGCGTATGACTAGGTCCCATTAGATTACCTTACAACCAATCTTCAGAATCAATTATCAAACTCAAACAGTACTAATCAATCCAATCAGCTTCGTACAAAGCAGCAAATGGACAAAACGCTCAGAGACATGAATGCTATAGCAGAATGGGAACCCCATAGGATTATTTCACATAGTTTCTCTTTCCTTTGTATCAAATTTCATTTTTTACGACGACATTCTCTTACTAGGATGTTTGTCTCTTTGTACAAACACTTATTGAAGTTAATACAAAAATACTCCTTTGAAAGTGAAAAACTATATGTGTCTTCTTTTAATGTTCTTGTTTTATTTACAAAAACTTCCAGCATTTATTTTTGAGCATATGCATTTAAGTGTAATTACTGTTTATAAAAGAACTCGTAAAAAAGAAAACTAAACCAGAAAGACAATTACTAATGGCTTTAAGAAATAGGACAACATTTGTGGGTCATTCCATGAAATCCTCACAGGTACTTTCTCCAGCAGAGGCAGAAGCACAAACATCCTGTTACAGGACCATTATCATATCCCCGAGGGGACGAAACTTCCAGTTGCCACCTCAAAGGTTCCCCATTAAAAGTCATTCAGCTTCTCAGGATTTCTCAATAGGATTTTATAAGGCCTACAAGCAATACACAGTGTTTCTCTTCCCCGGCAGAGTTTATTTATCTGGTTATGGAAACCGATCCATCAACCCTTCAACTTCAATAAAATGTGAATACTTACACTCCTCATTCCCAGCGGTAGTTAGGGATTTATTTTCCCAATCCGACAACACTATAGCAGAATAGCTTGCATGCATATACATCACATCCAGGCATCATGAGTAGCGATGGCACAAATGCATATATCACCATCTCATTGCACTATGCATTTCATACATCATAGCATTACATACAAATAACTCTTCGCCTTTTTCAGGAAGGATCAAACCACATAAAATTTATTGTCAACAATACAAGGCAAATATCTACCAACAAATCAATTGTAGATTCCCAAATCAAGACGGGGTGACTATCTATATGATAGTTACTTTCTCCAGACCACTATCAGTTCAATTAAATCTCTCAACAGTTTATCCCAATTCTTTCCCGCAGACATCTTCTCTTGTTCAGATAAGTCGCTCCAAGATTTATTCTGATTCTTCTCCAGACCACTGGTTCAGTTAAATCTCTTAATGGTTTATCCTGATTCTTTCCTGCAGACATCCTTCTCTGGTTCAAATAAATTGCTCCAAGATTTATTCTGATTCTTCTCCAGACCACTGTTGGTTCAGTTTAAATCTCTCAACGGTTTATCTTGATTCTTTCCCACAGACATCTTCTCTGGTTCAGATAAGTCGCTCCAAGATTTATTCTGATTCTTCTCCAGACCATTGTTGGCTCAGTTAAATATCTCAACGATTTATCCTGATTCTTTCCCGCAGACATCTTCTCTGGTTCAGATAAGTCTCTCCAAGATTTATTCTGATTCTTCTCTAGACCACTGTTGGTTCAGTTAAATCTCTCAACGGTTTATCCTGATTCTTTCCTGCAGACATCTTTCTCTGGTTCAGATAAGTCGTTCCAAAGTCAAGAAAACTTACCTTTGAAAATATGATTCATGTTTTGAGTTTGAACTTGTTTCAAGGTGCTGCAATGATCTGGTTAGCTTCCTTGGACCTCTAGGAAGCTAATACAGTGTTTAGCTTGAGTTGAGAGTGGTTGAAACTCCTTGTAGAAGTCAATGTGCAGGCTTCTGGTTTTTAGTTTGGAATAAGATGAAAATGGAGTTACAGAACTGTAACAGGTGTTAGGATGGATTACATTTGATGTATAGAAGCTTTGAGAATGATGTAGAGGGAAAACGCATGAGTGGATTATGAGATTGAAGTTTTTGGCCAGAAATGACAAGTTATGGAGGCTTGGATGCAACTCTGAGTTCTAGGGAGTTTGAGTGAATTTTAGGGCTCTTGAATTCATGGGTTAGATTGTAAATGATGCCTCTATTTATATAGAAAATGTTTTAGGACTTGAGATGATCAAAATAACATGTTATGCATTTTTTAAATTCATAAAGACAAGTTATTTCATGATGAAGAAAGGAGTGAATCAAGGAACTTAGCCATGCTTTATAGATTTTGTGGATTGCTTTTGATGTTGAGAGATTTGTTGTGATCTTTAGAACAAACTTCAAGCTTGAAAGAAGAGAGTGGTTGGAAAAGTGAAGCTTTATGCAAATGGAACTGTTGCTTTTGCATTTCTAACCATAAATGGTATCAAGACTTGGACAAAGCTTCAAATATTTGTGTAATACACTTAGGGCTTGTGTAAATCTCTGATCAAGGTGAGATTTAAAAGTTAAGTGGCCTGAAAAATGGGATCACATAGCTTAGGTTTGAGATTTTGTTATGAATTCATCACAAAAATGGCCTACAATGCAAGATTGGAAGCCCAACTTCTCCTCTTCGATTCTCTCAGCTCAAAAATGATATCTTCAAGTTCTTTGAAATTTTGGAAAGCTTGAAACATCCTCTACAACTTTCATGTTTTCCATTTTTTCTAAATCAAATTGGAGCTAGGTGAAAATTGGCCAAGAAGTTAGGGTAAAATCTTGACCAACTTGATCAAAATTTTCACTAAGTGTTTTTTTAGAAAAAGTGCATGACTTCACGGGCTTATATCTTAAAATATAAGAAGTTTTTGGACATAAACCCTATAATACAAAGTTTTATAGTTCATAAATATCTACAACTTTCATGTTAAAAGTTTTCCTTGAATCATCTTGCATTTTGGTGAAAAATTGGCATGAAGTAGTGAAATTATCATGTACAAAAACGCTTAGAAAAATTTCTAAGTCTTGGAAAATTTGACTTTTCAAATTGACTTTTGACTTTCTTGATTTCTTGATGAACAAGCTTTAAATTTTTGAATGTCTTGATGAATTTTGATCTTTGAGACTCAAATTTGACCAAAAAGTCAAAGTTTGACTTTTGAAGTATCAGTTGACTTTTCATCAGTTGATAAAAAATTCAACTATCAACCCATTGTTTTTGAAAGATGATTTGAGGCATGAGAATAGGAAAACATGTTGTATTTGAGTTCTTGAGATTGTGCTTCAAGCCATTGGATCATTGTTGGCTGAAGATTTTGATGACACAGTTCGAAACGAAGCAAGTTGGATGTTTCGTTGGAATAAAGCAAGATGTTACGGTTCGGAATGGTAGAAGCAGTTCTTCGAACGAATATGTCAAAGCTCGGAGCTTCGAGTGACAGTTGTGAAGATATATTTAAAAGAAGCCTCAAAGTGGTAACGCGACTGTGTCTAAGAAATGAGTTCGAAGCGAAGAGTGCCAGAACATTTGAAATTCAAACGCAAGCGGGATGTTCGAAATTTAAAAATATATGCGCTAGAGCATTCGAAGACGCGTGGAAGCTAGAGAGGAGCAGTGCTTTGCATGTTCTGAACGTGGCAGAGTCTTATAGGCAAGACCGTTATGGTCGAAGTAGTATAAATAGAAGTCTTAGCGTTAGGATTTCGTGTGTCATATCTATTGTACAAAATTCAGTAAACATTCAAAATACCACATGGCTAGGGAAACGAATGCTCGAACAATGTACGTATGATAACACCAAATATTTATGATTCAGTAAAACTCTTTATCATTTCCAGTTTATCTTCTATCTTCATGTCAATGTCATTCAAATACCTTTTCATTCAAAGTCATTTACTGATTTCTTGCATTTAAACGCTTTCCTTCCATTTCAAATCCTTTACATTTTAGAAACTCTTTTACATTTCATGCTTTTATCTTCATGCTTTTGTCATTCGAATACCTTTACCTTCAAATTCATTTACTGATTTCTTGCATTTAAACGTTTTCCTTCTATTTCGAATCCTTTACGTTTCAAAAATTCTTTTACGTTTCATGCTTTTATACTTCAAAGTTATTTACTTGTTTCTTGCATTTTTATACTTCTTTACAATCGAATCTTTGTTCATGCAATTTAGTTTCGCATGTCTTTACTTGATCATGTCATTAGATCCTTTTAATATGGTAATCGAAGTGAGTTGAACGTTTATAAAAAATTCCAAATACAAATCCTAACTATGAATATCAGTTTTACAATTAGAACTATCCAAACGACCAATACCCCATAGGATCAATCTAGTCGATCCTGCAAGTTACCAGAGAGATTAAATAACAGTCATTAAGATTATTTGATAGTTTGGAGGACTAGCGGTTGTTTACCAGAAATCACTGTAAACAAATTGGCACGCCCAGTGGGACCGTCATTGGTCGTTACGAAATTTAGAACAAAGTAAAGATTGTTGGGACATAACCATTGTAAAAGTACTTTCTGAATGATAAGTTCGTTGTTATATGAACCTTAGAAGTGGTAGAATAACCAATAGAAACCAACCCTTACCCAGAAGAAAACGTTTAAACAAGATGTCTAATCCAGACAATCAACAGGGGGAACAAAATATCCCACATGCAACAGGCACTAATATGTCCGCTTCGACGGGAACATCTAATGCGATCCCTTCGAACGCACAGTCTGTTGCATCTTCTACCAGTAGTGTAGCCACTAATGGAACAAGTGGCATGTCGACTAACAGTTCGATCCTAGGAAATACAGGAACCATTGGTTATCCTGGGGGATTCGTTCCACCATCAGGGACACAAGCCCATTTCGCCACCCCACTAACTAGACCACCCGGGTTCGATGCTAACAGACACAGAAATTCCTCTTATGGGATGCCAACATCTTTTATGGCGGGTCTGCACACTTCGACATCGAATACGTCACCACAATTAGGGTCTGGGTCTGGGGAAAATCAATTTATGACAAATAACCAAGGGTCAGTAGGTTATAGTGCAATGCCTATCTTAACCATAGAAAATCAGTTGGCCTTTAGGCAATTAATGGATGATAGTAACCATAATATGATAGGAGTGTTAGCGCAAACTATGCAAGAGATCTTTGCCCCAATAGTACAAAATGTAACTGCGACAAACAGAGAAAACGCGGATAACATGAGTCGAATAGCAAATTTTTTCGCTCCCCCAGAAAGACGTAGGCAGAATCAGGAGGGAGTTCGAGCAAACGTACCTATCATAGAACAAGTTGCTGATGACCCACCCTATAGACCAGCCAAAGAGGGGGTTAATTTGGGGGCAAGGGCACAAAGGTTAGAAGCCCCAATGATTCAAGGCCCATAAAGGGAAATTATAGAACCAGGGGAAGGGATCGAAAGGTTAGAAGTCCCAGAGTTTCGAGAAGAACAACCTAGAGGAGTTGTCATGGTGGGTCGAAATCAAGATGCTGATGTAGTCGTTCACAGAATTCGAAACGATAACATCTTGGCAGAAAATAATTTAACCACCATGGTAGAGAGAATCATGGCCCAAAATGGCCTCAATACAGGAATTAGAAGGCCAAATTATGCCTCTCCTATATTAGATTACATAATGCATACTGATTTACCAAGGGGATATAAAGTCCCTAAGTTTACAAAGTTTGCTGGAGATACCAATGAATCAACACTCGAACACATAGCCAGGTATCTAACCGAAGCAGGAGATATAGCAAATAATGAAGACCTTAGGATCAAATATTTCCCAAGTTCCCTAACTAAGAACGCTTTCACATGGTTCACCACTTTGCCTCCTGGGTCCATAGATACTTGGGCTCTGTTGGAGAGATTATTCCATGAACAATTCTACATGGGACAATCTAAAATAAGTCTGAAGGAACTAGCCAGTGTCAAGAGGAAGTTTACTGAACCCATAGATGATTATCTGAATAGGTTCAGAATCTTGAAATCTAGATGCTTTACAGTAGTTCCTGAACATGAGTTAGTCGAAATGGCTGCTGGCGGCCTGGATTAATCTATTCGAAAGAAATTAGATACATAATACTTGAGGGACATGGCTCAATTAGCCGATAGGGTTCGACAAGTCGAAAGGCTAAAGGCCGAAAAGGCCAGAGTTTTTAAAAATAACAAGAAAGAAAGGGTCTCCTATGTTGGAGTTGAGGAAGCAGAAGATTACCCTGAATTCGAAGAGGTCGAAATTGATCTCGCTGAATTGAAACATGCCCCACCTTACTCTTGCAAATTATTAGTTCCCACAAAAGGGAAAGAAATTGTTGAAAATGAGAAAAGTGACAAATTCCCAAAGAAGGTTTATACCTTCGATGTAACTAAGTGTGACGAGATTTTTGATTTGCTTGTCAAAGATGGCCAACTCATTGTGCCATCAAATGTCAAAATACCTCCTTTAGATCAAAGGAAGAAAAGAGGATTTTGTAAGTATCATAGTTTCCTAGGCCACAAAACCTCACAGTGTTTTCTTTTCAGGGATCTAATTCAAAATGCAATTAAGGATGGCAGACTGAAATTCGCTGACAAACCAAAAATGAAAGTAGATGAAGATCCTTTGGATGTCGCAGACACCAATTACTCTGAGCCTGTATGCATTGTAGAAATCAATATGGTGGAAGCAGATCAAGATGACACTCCATTAGGAGAGAAAGGCACTGAGAATGAAAACTGGGTGTTAGTCGAAGTCAACAAGGGGGTCACTGAGGACGTCCACAAGCAACCAGAGGCTTCGATCGAAGCAGTACCTTTGGCTGTTTTGAAAGAGATCCAGGCTACTGAAGGCCAGGAGAACCAAAAGCAAGAGTTGACACGGGTTACTGAAGGCCTGAGGCTAAAATTGGAGAAAGTCCAGATCACAAAGCCACCCTCCCCTCAGAAAGAAATATGGGATACTTTAGGAGAGCCCAGTGGAAAGTTTGACTACTTGGTGAAGTATTCTGCCCCAGAAAGTTCAAAAATCCAAATTGAAGATATAAAACCTACTGGATGGGGAGAGGATGACATAAAGGGGGAGGATGTAGATGTAAACATGGTGGATATGGAGAGACCTCGTTCTGAAATGAAGGAGATGGAGAGATACTTAGAAAAATAAAAATACAAAATGGAGGATAATTATGCTGGGGATGCCAGTCTTAAAGATTACCTCATGTTGTGCCACAAAGGAGATGCGGAAATGATACTATGCCCTAGGTGCAGCATCATCTGTAACCAGAGAATTGCTGCAAACTTCGAGAGGATACAAAGGGCACGAACTGGCATCAACTGGCGCCAGGATAACCAGTTATTCAGGTGTTATCCTAAAGCTGGAGAAAGTTTGTTGGAGTTCTTGGTTCGCTGTTACAAAGGAGCAACAAAATGCCTAGTATGCCCAAGGTGTTCTGTTGTGTACGATCAAAGTATGGCCAGAGACTTCGAAACAATCCCTTTCACCCCATGCTGGAACCACCAAGAGACGGGTCAGATGGGCCAATGTTTCGATAGCAAATACACTCAACGAAGGCCTGATAGTCCTCATCCCAAAGGCGCACGAAGGGTAACGTTCAAAATTCCTGCTGAAATACCAACAGACAAGTGGCTGCAAGTCAGAACTGACAAGGGCAAAGACAAATGGAGAAATAATGAACGAAATGCACGCCACGCTATGACATATAGAAGGCAGTTCAACATGGCGAAGAGGGAAGAAGTGAGGCTAGAAAACTACAAAGGAAGAAACCCCATGTCAAGATCACAATGGCGAAGGCAACAGAGAATTCGAAAGGCTGAAAGGGAAGCTATGGCAAATAAAGGAGAAACTTCGATAAAAAACCAAGGAGAATCAAGCACCAACAAACCCACACCAAATAATCAACTTGAGGATAAACCCCCAGTTAGTAGGAGACTCTTCTCTGAAACACAACCAAATGAATCGAAGGAATACACACTAGGTCCAGAAGAAGACGAGGATATGCTAACGGACAACTTCGAATCAGAGGGGGAGTCTTCACTCAATATCAATTGCAACGTGGTATCTTTACTACCTTGTGAGTTTGGACAGGAAACTGAAATCGAAGAGTATGAGGGGGATGATACAATAGATTTGATGAAGCATAGGCCTGTGTGTTACTACGTGATGGATAACGGAGCTGTCGAGGAGCAGAATGCTTTCTTCGAGCGCCCATAACCAGCTATGAAAAATCATCTGAAGCCATTATTCATTCGGGCAAAGGTTGGTGCCCATGGCGTAAATAAGGTTTTAGTGGATGGGGGCGCTGCAGTTAACTTAATACCCCATTTCATGATGAAAAAGTTAGAAATACGCGAGGGTGACATCAAACCACACAACATGGTTCTGTCCAATTATGAAGGGAAAGTAGGCCAAACATTGGGGGTAGTTCAACTGGACTTGACGATAGGATCAAGCTGTAGGCCCACCATGTTCATGGTGATCGAAGCCAAAGCCAACTACAACTTGTTGTTGGGAAGAGAGTGGATCCATGGCGTAGGGGAAGTTCCTTCGTCAATGCATCAGAGGTTGGTTTTATGGAGAGAAGATGGGATCGTGGAGAACATTGAAGCGGACCAGAGTTACTTCATGACAGCAGTCAACTTAGTTGACAAGAGGAATTATGACAAACATTTGGCCAAGATTGCTCCTTGTGTCCCTAATGATGAAATCAACGAAACCAGGAACGCACACTATTATATGACCCTTCACCATGATGGCATATATTGGGATAGAAGAATAGTCAGTGAAGATGAA
The DNA here is from genome assembly GCA_948472305.1 of Vicia faba. Lineage (NCBI taxonomy): Eukaryota > Viridiplantae > Streptophyta > Magnoliopsida > Fabales > Fabaceae > Vicia > Vicia faba. The sequence goes on from OX451738.1 coordinate 1,011,746,134, forward strand.
GGAGTCAAAGGTACTACGCAAAGACGGCCAGCAGGCTGGGAATTCGACAACCTTGCTCATGATTGAGTCCTCCTTCTTCGAAAGGATTTCGGCCTATATGGCTGAGAACGAATCGAAAGCGGCCTTAGAGGCTGAAATAAATAAATTGGCTATAAAAGTGAACGAAATAAATAGGGATGGCTCGAAAGGCTCACCCTTTGAAGAACACGAAATATATCAAAGGCTGGATGCCATCTATGATAAAGAACCCTTAGGCTTCGAGAGGGACCCCATAGACTCAGGTGCCAAAATGTTGGCGCAGGATCCACTCGAAGAAGTGAATTTAGGGGATAAGAACACGAAAAGAATAACCTACATAAGCGCAAAACTTAATCCAGGTCTCAAGCAGGAAGTGATCGAAGTCCTCAAGAGAAACAAAGATTGCTTCGCGTGGGACTATGATGAAATGCCTGGTTTAAAGAGGGAGTTAGTGGAACACATACTTCCAATCAAGGATGGCAAGAAGCCCATCAAGCAAACTCCTAGAAGATTCGCACCAGCGGTTCTCACAAAGATCAAAGTTGAGATCGAAAGGTTGCTGCGCTGCAGATTCATCAGAACCACAAGATATGTCGAATGGTTAGCAAATATAGTGCCTGTTATTAAGAAAAATGGCTCTCTGAGAATTTGCATAGATTTTAGGGATTTAAATACTGCAACCCCTAAAGATGAGTACTTCATGCCTGTGGCAGAAATGTTAGTAGACTCTACTGCAGGATTTGAATATTTAAGTATGTTAGATGGATACTCTGGGTACAATCAGATTTTTATTGCTGAAGAAGATGTTGCCAAGACAGCATTTCGTTTCCCAGGAGCCTTAGGCACCTACGAATGGGTAGTGATGCCTTTTGGTTTAAAGAATGCTGGGGCAACTTATCAAAGGGCAATGAATTCGATTTTCCATGATTTCATTGAAACCTTTATGCAGGTGTATATTGATGATATAGTCATCAAATCTATATCTGCAGAAACCCATTTGCATCATTTGAGCCAATCATTCGAACGAATGAGAAAACATGGCTTAAAAATGAACCCCCTTACATGTGCATTTTTTATGCAGGCTGGAGATTTCCTTGGCTTCGTGGTTCATAAAAAAGGAATCGAGATAAACCAATATAAAACCAAAGCCATAATGGAGACGAAAGCACCTACGTCAAAAAAGGAGCTGCAATCTTTGCTAGGGAAGATTAACTTTCTCAGAAGGTTCATTTCGAATCTAAGTGGAAGAACCCAAGCTTTCTCTCCGTTGCTTCGTTTGAAGCAAGGCCAAGCCTTCGAGTGGAACGAAGCCCATCAGGAGGCATTTGACAAGATAAAAAGATATCTCTCTCAGCCTCCCATCTTGTCTCCACCTTCATGGGGAAAGCCCATGAGATTGTACATATCTTCCTCTGAAGTTAGTATAGGTAGTATGTTAGCACAAGAAGATAGCAATGGCATCGAAAGAGCCATATACTATTTAAGTAGGGTATTGAATGATGCAGAGACTAGATATAGCAATATAGAAAAGCTATGTCTCTGTTTGTACTTTTCTTGTATGAAACTTAAGTATTATATAAAGCCTGTTGATGTTTATGTTTCATCTTATTTCGATGTTATTAAACACATGCTTTCGAAACCAATAATGCATAGCAGAGTTGGTAAATGGGCTTTAGCCTTAACAAAATATTCTTTGACTTTCATGCCTTTAAAAGCTGTGAAAGGCCAAGTAATTTCTGATTTCATTGTGGACCATTCACTGGTTGAAAAGACTGTCATGGGTTACGTTGAAATGCAACCTTGGAAGTTATACTTTGACGGTTCAACCCACAGGGATGGTAGTGGTGTCAGAGTTCTTATAATTTCTCCTGAAGGAATTCCAACAAAATTCAAGTATAAGTTAGATGGTCCTCGTTGCTCGAACAACGAAGCTGAGTACGAAGCGCTTATTGTTGGACTTGAAGCTTTGTTGGAATTGGGGGCAACTAGAGTCGAAATTAGAGACTCAGAGTTAGTGGTCAAGCAAATAACAAAGGAGTACAAATGCATAAAGGAAAATCTGATGACATACTTCGTCATAGTTAACAGGCTACTTAGAAAATTCGAATACATGGATATTCAACATATACCAAGAATAGAAAACCAAGAAGCAAATGACTTAGCACAGTTGGCTTCAGGTTATAAAGTTTCTGCCAAAAACTTTGAGGATTTGGTCGAATTAAGAGGTAGAGTTATGGCTACTAGATTCATACCATCATATCTAGAGAGTATAAAATTAGGTTATGCTGAGAAACAGGGATTCGAAGTACTAGCCATAGACACCTTATCAGATGCAGATTGGCGAAGTCCACTTGTGAGTTATTTAACAAATCCAACATTGAATGTTGATAGGAAGATAAAATATAGAGCATTATCATATGTCCTCATGGGAAATGAATTGTTCAAAAAGACCCAAGAAGGCGTATTACTAAAATGCCTAGGAGAAAGTGAGGCATACTTAGCATTGTCAGAAGTCCACAATGGGGCATGTGGGGCATACCAAGCAGGTCATAAAATGAAATGGTTGTTATTTCGATATGGCATGTATTGGCCCAGCATGCTCAAAGATTGTATAGACTTTGCTAAAGGGTGTGAAGAATGCCAGAAACATGCAGGGATTCAACATGCTCCTGCAAGTGAGTTACATTCGATCATTAAACCATGGCCCTTCAGAGGATGGGCATTGGATTTAATAGGAGAAATAAATCATGCTTCGTCTAAACGATAGAAATATATCTTGGTAGGAATAGATTATTTTACCAAGTGCATAGAAGCAATACCATTAGTAGCTGCTGATCAAGAGGCTATTATTGAGTTCATACAGAAATAAATTATCTATAGGTTCGGATTGCCAGAGAGCATAACCACAGACCAAGGTTCTGTGTTTACTAGAAGGAAGATGCAAGAATTTTCTCAAGAGATGGGGTTTAGATTACTGACATCAACACCATATTATGCTCAAGCAAATGGGCAGGTCGAAGCAGCCAATAAAGTGATAATAGGATTAATTAAGAAACATATTGGTAAAAAGCCAAGGAACTGGCACAAAACTTTGGACCAAATACTATGGGCTTGTAGAACATCTCCTAAAGAAGCTACTAACACCACGCCTTTCCAATTAACATTTGGTCATGATGAAGTTATGCCAGTAGAAATTCATCTACAATCAGTTCGAATTCAAAGACAAAACGAAATCCCATCTGCATTATATTGGGAGATGATGATGAATGAGTTAGTTGAGTTAGATGAAGTTAGATTGCATGCATTGGAAATCCTAATGAGACAAAAGGAAAGGGTAGCTAGGGCATATAACAAAAGGGTGAAAGGAAAAGCATTCACTATTAATGACTTAGTCTGGAAAGTCATATTGCCCATGGACAAGAAAAATAAAACATTAGGTAAATGGTCACCTCATTGGGAAGGACCTTTTCGAATAATAAAGATATTTTCAAACAATGCATATGAAATCGAAGAGTTGGCTGATGATAAGCGAATCCTAAAGGTTAATGGGAAATATTTAAATAAATATAAGCCACGCCTGCAGGAGATTCGAATAATAACAACATAATCGAAACATCATAAAGGAATGCCAAAATGGTAATATAGGATTGCCAAAATGGCGTTGTTTGGATATTACAGACCAGAATTCAGCCAAAGATTCAAAACTAATTAAAACTGAGATTTAAAAATAGGCATTGTTCCTCAATCTATTAAAGGTACTCCGAAAGGACTCAAGCCTTTGTTGAGTGAAACGCCTTGCTCCTTCTAGGGTAGCTACTTCTCCTTTAAGTTTCTCTGCTGCCTCCATTTCTGCAAGTCCTTTGTTGAGGAGCTCTTCGAACTCATCACCAGCAGTATTGGTTTCATAGGCCAATTGTTGTTGTTAAGCCTCCTTAACCTTTTGTTGAAGTTCTTGAATTTGCTTTTCCTAGAGAAGAATAGACTCAGCTCGAGCTTCATAGTCAGTTTTGGCTTGCTTTATGTGCATGGCTTGGTCTTCAGCTTCTTTAGAGAGCTTCGAGGCATGCTCATAAGCAGCGTCCATGGCAGTTCGTTTCTCTTGGACCTTTCTGGTAGCAAATTCGTCTTGGAGAAGACACCCAGTCATGTTTTCTAACAGAGATTGAAGATCAAATAATATGGTGCTGACTGGCAAAGAGCAGGTGGCGAGGTTAACTTGCGTAAGTAGCTCCTTCATGGTATAGCAAGTTGTATTATCCTGTTTGAGCACTTCGAACAAGACCACATCAAGGATTGTTCTCCTAATTCTGTTAAGGAGTACAACTCTATCATCTGAGGGCAACAGATTGCTAGTCGAACTAGTACCAGCCCTAGCAAGAGGAATATCCCTTTGAGCTAGTTTTGCCTTCATATACCCAATTGGGTCATTTCGTCTTAGGAGAGCTAGCTCCTCTTCAGTCATTTGAGATTGAGACGATTGAGGAAGTTCCATGCGCAAGGGAGTCACATCCATTTCGACTTCCATAGGCTCATTGGTCCGGTCACCATCACCTTCACTTGTTTCCTGCTTATTGCCTTCTTCATTATCAACCAGATCCACCACTTCGATATCATTGTTCTCACTGCTATTGGCATCTGACTCTGTTGCAGCAGTCGAACCATTGTGGGCATCTTCTTCCTCGGATCCTTCCTCTGTAGATTCTTCGTTCTCTTGATCAGAATCAGCCTTCTCTTCTTCAGCATGAATGTCCTTTGGGTTCTCTTGAAGGGTTTCGAGAGGGGACTTTTGAAGAGAAGTTTCTGGTAAAATCTCTGCAGATGCATGAAGCGTTGCTTCATTCGTTTCTTTCAAAGGAGGAGAAGTACTTTGGTCATCTTTCTGCTCTGAAGCCCCAGTCAGAACCGCCATGTTGGAGGATCCTTTGTTTTGCACCAGGTTACTGGAGTCCCCATGAAGAGAAGAGTTGATGGGAGCAGCAGTCTTTGATGGAGAAGTCGAAGTGGTAAGAGTTGGGTTCAAAATGTCCTACAGAGACAAAGAATATTAAGAGCACGCACCAAGGTAATGAATAATTATTTTGTTAAAAATTCAAGTTCAACTTACCTGTGGATTCTCAGAAGAGAGGTTGCTATCTATATGTTCCAACATTACGTTGGAGGTCGAAGGTGGATTTTTGGATTTAGTTGAGGGAGCAGCATCTCTGGAATCGAGTCCAGAAATGCCAGTTGGTTCAGCGCCTTTGGAAATTTCTTTCTTCTTCTTTTTCTTCGAAGCAGTTGGTGAATTCCCTCCAGCATTGGGATTCTTCCCAGTAGGGTTTGTTTTTCTTTTCTTCGGAGTGGTTGGTGGGAGTTTGTTAGTCTGAAAAGATTTATACATGAGTTAGATCCAAATCATGAAATTCAGTTTATTCGAAACATCAGGGCTAATTGATTACCTGAGGAGTTGGAACAGTTGTTATTATTGGTGTTGTTGTTATTGCAGTAGTTGTTGTTGGTTTGGATAAGGTCACATCATCAGTGGTTTCGACAGATTGTTGGGAGGCACTTCCTTCTTTAGACTTCGAAGCAACAGTCTTTATCCTGATGGCTGAAAATCGAAACAATTAAGGTAAAAGTTAAAAATGTAGAAAGTAAGAAACATTTGGGATTTCCCCAAGCATTCACACCTGCGCCTTGATTAGATATAATCGACATGGAAGAAAGGTCATAGCAAAGATGTCCTGGGAAATCATGGAGCCAATGACGAGCCCATGTCACAGTCTCAGATGGCTTTGGTTTCTTTTGAAGGTATTTGAACATTTCTTTGCAAGTGAACCACCAAGGGTACGGAGGAAACCAAGCCAGAGCCAGTTCTGAGGTAGGCAATCTAGGGAATTTAGGTGGATGCATTTCGAGTGCCAACCTATACCTATCCTTAGGTGACAACCCTGAAGGAAGTTTGAGCTTAGAAATTTTTTCTTTAAATTTTTCCTTCAAGGTCTCAGCCGCTTGATGCACAGTGGTTTCCAAGTGTGTGGGATCATAAGTGGTTTCAAAATAATTTTGAAAAGCCCTAATCTCTTTGGCGTGAGTGAACATACCTTTCTTGGAGTGTACCTGCACATCGAACGCATCAGTTAGTTTCTGTTGAATGGAGAGGGTATCGAACATATAAGATTGGTAGAACTTAGTCCACCATTCCAGAAAACCCTTTTTTGTGAAGTGTGTGGGTTCAAAGGGTATTAGTTCAAAGTGGGCGAAGCCTTGATATTGTTCCTGTTGCAGTTTGGCTTCTCTTGCTTTAAAGGTTCGACCAGAAGTGATGGCACTCTCTGTTTGGAACAGAGGTTCAAGGATTAGTTGGCACAGGCCAAATTGTCTAGAAACAAAGTTGGGTTGATAGGAAAAGAGGAAGATTTGATTCTTGGAAGGAGTGATTCACGAGGAAATTGATCTGGGAAGCAAAAAGGCTTTCCAAATATCTTGAATTTCTTTGCTTTTAACTGCTTCTGAAAGAGGCATGGTGAACCATGATGGTCCATGAGTCCTTGAAGCAAAGGGCGTCATGGTCTCTTCAAATTTGTGTCTTTTGGAAAAAATCATGATATAGTTTGAGAGAAGGACCTTGAAGTCATCTTTATCATCGTTTGGGGTAAGTTTTCGCAGCCTCGTACCTTCAATGATTCTATCCGCTATCTCCGGATCTTGTTCAACAATGGTGTTAGCAGTTGATAGTGAGGGTTCAAACATGGCATTAAGCCATAATTGGAGTAACCAGAAGGGGCCAGCTAGAAGGATGTTTTTGGGAGTATGGGATTTCAAACTCGAAACGGCTGATCTTAAGCTTTCGTAAAGATCAACAAGTAACAGTTTGCTTAAACACACCCTCCTATTCTCATGTAAGTCTCTATCTAGAGGGATGAACCTGCTTGCTACCTGTAAGGACCTGCTGCAGAATACATACCTTGATAACCATAAGGTGAGGAAAGCAATATGTTCCACATCTGACACACTATCTCCTTCAGTGTGGTAATGGCTAATGAATTTTGAAAAGCTGGCTAATTTGACTTCGAAGTCAATAATGCTGGAGTGCTCTTCATTGTCAGGGATGTAGGTTTCTCCTACTGGTGACAAACCAGTAATGGTTGCTATATCGAAAAATGTGGGTGTAATCATTCCCCCAGGGAGATGAAAGGTGTTGTAGGTGTTGTCCCAGAAATATAAGGACGCAAATAATAATGGATGACTATAGGTGAAGCCTGGTTTCGATAACTTAATCAAATTGTAGATTCCTAATTCCTCCCATTGCTGGGATTTCTTGGCTTCTACTTTGGTAAGCCAGTTTTGGTAAGCTATGTCAGAGGTAGGGCAGGATCGGAATGGTTTAAAGTTGCTCTTCACATAGTCTAGCACAAAGGGATCTTTTGGGGGAACGATTGGAGTTTCCATGGTTGTCGAATCAGAAGACTCGCCTATCTTAGGGATATCCATCTTATTAAACAAAGGCTTAAAGTTATAACAAACAGGGAAGATTTTTCTAGTATCTTTTAAGATTTCAAAGACTGTAAGAGGACCCATTAGAGCAAACCTCTTTCCAGAAGCGTTAGTTGGAATTAGTACCTGAGAGGCGTAAAGCATTTCCTTCTCTTTGGAGATCATTTAGGGGATAAGAACAGATTGACCTTGATAAGTACCAACCTTGCTTTCCATTATTGTTCCTGTGTTCTTTCCTTTCTTTTTGGAAGTTTTCTTCAGTTGGGATGATGTTGTAGAAGACATTGTTAAAGATTGTTGGAAGTTTTAGGATTTCGGAGAGAAGAAAGGAAGAAAAAGTTTCAGAAAGTGGGAAAGAATAAAAGACTAAGTTGATTGGTTTTTATAGTGTGGAAGTTTAAACATCCACTAAGTGAGACTAGGATACGTGGGAATCGTGGGTTGGATTGAGAAGGAGGTGGCATAAGGGCTGATATTGGTAATAGGCGTGATTAATAATAATCATTGCTTTATAACTGCACCATGCTGTGAAATACTGATTCAAGACGGTTAAGGAATCCAAGAGGCGTCGTGATTGACGTGACTTGAGTCATACGCAATAAATGTTATGATTACTCAAAGGTCACATCAAAATCTTGCATATATATTTAAAATAAGTGTTTCTCAAAGGATCGAAATACATGTTTTAAAGGGGCATTTTGTTGGCTGAAGATTTTGATGACACAGTTCGAAACGAAGCAAGTTGGATGTTTCGTTGGAATAAAGCACGATGTTACGGTTTGGAATGGTAGAAGCAGTTCTTCGAACGAATATGTCAAAGCTCGGAGCTTCGAGTGACAGTTGTGAAGATATATTTAAAAGAAGCCTCGAAGTGGTAACGAGACTGTGTCTAAGAAATGAGTTCGAAGCGAAGAGTGCCAGAACATTTGAAATTCAAACGCAAGCGAGATGTTCGAAATTTAAAAATATATGCGCTGGAGCGTTCGAAGACGCGTGGAAGCTAGAGAGGAGCAGTGCTCTGCATGTTCTGAACGTGGTAGAGTCTTATAGGCAAGACCGTTATGGTCGAAGTAGTATAAATAGAAGTGTTAGCGTTAGGATTTCGTGTGTCATATCTATTGTACAAAATTCAGTAAACATTCAAAATACCACATGGCTAGGGAAACGAATGCTCGAACAATGTACGTATGATAACACCAAATATTTATGATTCAGTAAAACTCTTTATCATTTCCAGTTTATCTTCTATCTTCATGTCAATGTAATTCAAATACCTTTTCATTCAAAGTCATTTACTGATTTCTTGCATTTAAACGCTTTCCTTCCATTTCAAATCCTTTACATTTCAGAAACTCTTTTACATTTCATGCTTTTATCTTCATGCTTTTGTCATTCGAATACCTTTACCTTCAAAGTCATTTACTGATTTCTTGCATTTAAACGTTTTCCTTCTATTTCGAATCCTTTACGTTTCAGAAATTCTTTTACGTTTCATGCTTTTATACTTCAAAGTTATTTACTTGTTTCTTGCATTTTTATACTTATTTGCAATCGAATCTTTGTTCATGCAATTTAGTTTCGCATGTCTTTACTTGATCATGTCATTAGATCCTTTTAATATGGTAATTGAAATGAGTTGAACGTCTATAAAAAATTCCAAATACAAATCCTAACTATGAATATCAGTTTTACAATTAGAACTATCCAAACGACCAATACCCCATAGGATCAATCTAGTTGATCCTGCAAGTTACCAGAGAGATTAATTAACAGTCATTAAGATTATTTTATAGTTTGGAGGACTAGCGGTTGTTTATCAGAAATCACTGTAAACAATCATGTATTAGGTCAAAAAATTCAATGGTCAGTCAAAACCCTAATTTTGATCATTTTGCCCTTTTGGTAAATTAAATGCTTTTTTTGAGGAATTGTGATCAATACTTGATTAAATGATGAATAGGACCTTAAAATGTTGATGTTGGCCAAAAATCATGAAGTTTGACTTTAAGTTGATCACAATTGACCTTTTACCCAATACAGTTGATTTTTAGTCATCTGATTAATTGACTGAGCAAAATTGTGATTCAAGACTTGAAACTGGACATGAGTATTCTTGGAGGTCTATAATGATCCATGAATTTCATTTGAGGCATTAGAAGTCCAATTGTCTTTGTGAAAATCTAAACCCTAATTTGAGGCATCAGTGTTTAGGAGGTGTTTTGACCTAGTCAACATTTGTGCAAACTTGAAGCTATTGATGATCCTTTATGAGAAATGTCTTGAGAAAAAAAAGGGCAAATTTTTGGCGTACAACAGGAGTCTTCTGTCAGGTGCCCATGACTCTGATGGTATTGACAGTATTTTGTCCTGTCAGTTTCGGGCTTCACGGGAGCGGGTCGAGCATGTTAGACGTTGTCGTCCTTGAAGTCGGTATTGAAGCACTCCGCCAAGATGCGCTCGCAGGAAGCGGTCAGCGGAGTGCTCACGGGGATCTCGTGGTTTCTCATCCCTTCTCTTCTCGCCAGTCCTTCGAGAATGGCCTACTCCTGGTGTCGTTGGATGTTGTCCGGTCCGTGATTTCGCGAGTCGCGGGCTTTGTTGGCTGCCTCCTTCTCCTCGTAGTCCATGTAGGCTATGGCTTTTTCGAGGAGGGCGTCGAAAGATCGAGGGGTGGGGGGTGGGGGCTCAATACCGAAAACCTTTCTGAATTCAGTGCTCGGGAGGAGTCCTCTCTCGAGCAAGTACCTCTTCATGTGATCGGTGCATGGGACCTGAATGACCTCGTGGTTAAACCGATCAATATATTCCCTAAGGGTCTCATCGCTTCTCTGGACGATCGCCTCAAGGGAGGCCTCAGTCTTTAGGTGTCGACGAGACGCTGTAAAGGAGCAGATGAACTGGTTCTTGAGGTTTCTCCAAGAGGTGATCGACCCTGGGGCGAGATTCTTGTACCAAACCATTGTATTTTTCCTCAAGGTCGTGGGGAACAACTGAAATTTGATCGGTCCCCCGATGTTATGATAGTGGAGCATTGCCTCAAACCAGTCGATATGGTCGACAGGGTCCGCAATACCGTCATAATCCTTCATTTGAGGAGGTTTCTCCATTCCCCTGGGAATGGGTGCCTCCATGATTGCTTGCGATAAGGGACCGCGCGGTCGTCCTCGTCGCTCCTGTAGGGAGAGTGGGAGGGGGACTGATTGTAATGGTGGTCGTAGTGATGGTCATGGCCTCGAGAAGGATCCCTTGGCTGAGGTTGTGTCTCTCTGTTTCACCTGTTTCTGTTTTCAGGGGATCTCTGTTCCCTATGCGGGGGGTGTGAGGTCGTGTCTCCCGGTAGCTTCGGGCAGTGTTCTCTCCAAAGCGGGGCGTCTGCCAGTTTATCGGGGAGAGAGGCTTCGCGACCTATCCCGCCTGTATCTCCGCAGGGGAGATCGAGGACGGTCTTTGTTATGACGGGGAGGAGGGGTGTCAGGCCTTCGGTGTCTTCTCGGGGAACGACGAGTCTGTTTGAGCGCTCTCAGCCGCTCTCCCTGTGAGAAGATCAAGTAGTTCGTTTGGTTGATGTCTGTGAAAAACGCTCTGGTCGTGGCATCAACGCTAGCAGGGACGAGGACCTCTTGGAAAGTGTTTGGTTCATAGATCTGGGGGGCGTGGCCATCCTCATGCAGTCGAGAGTGAGATGAAGAGTCGGTCAGCCCGTCTCTATAGTTCTGCTCGGGACCGGCCATGTTGATGTCGTTCCCGATGTTGTTGTGACCAACGTTGTCGCCAACGTTGTTGTTGGTGTCGGCGAGGTGGACGTTTTGGTGGATTTGGAAGCTCGATCGGCCATGACGATCAAAGTTTAATGGGAGGTTGCTTTAGTCTTGCGATGGAGACGAGGAAGCTTGTTTCCCACAGACGGCACCGCTGATCGTACCTGACCAGAAGAGACTGTCAAGGCCTTCGAGTTTGTTGTCAAGCAACGGTTTGATGTGAAGTGGGGGGGGGGGGGGATACCTGCAAGGCACTCTGATGCTAAAGTGAAATTCAGGGAGAGTGCTAGCAAGTATGAGAGTATGTGAGTTAAAGAATCAATACACGACCCTCTCAAGTGAGAGGGTATTTATAGCCTCCAGCGCTACGCCAAGATCCCCATCGTTGGGCTGGGCAAGCAGGCCCAAAATGGAGACTGTCAGGTCCTACGTACGTAGTGGAGGCCAGCACGTGGTTTCCAACCTGGATGGACACCTTCGAACTACCAGGAGGATATGGATGCGGTCTTTTTAGGACCAAGACTCCGTGATATTCAGAGGTGTTGAGAGTCAGCCCTACGAAGAGGTTGCTCGTGAGGTACTTCTGTTCGTCGTGGACCCTCCCCGCCAGCTGTGAAGTTGTCCTCGTAGGACTTGTCTTGGTCGACAAGAAGAGTAGAATGTACTTGCGGAGTCCTCCTGATCGTCTTCGACCCTCCTCGCTATTTCTGGGGTTGTCCTTGTAAGACGAAGCCATGTCGACTAGAAGAACATGGTTACTGTTCGAGCTAGTCGAAGTCAGTCGTTGTTAATAGACTATCCCACGTATCACAGTCGGATTGGATCTTATATAATGTTTGAATCAAACGCATATCCAATCTAAAACACGTACCAAAATGACCTAAGTATTTAATAATAATAATTTGGCCAAAATAAATAAAACAAAAAAAAAATTGAACACGCTCTCTCATGCACAAGAACATGTAAATGGGCATTACATAGTTTCCTGAATCATTTTCGTTACCCATTTTCTTTTTTAGAGAAACTTAGGTCAAATTGATAAATAATATATATCCTTATTTAATACACTTAATATATATATTTTTTGGCCAAGATCAATATACATAAAAAAATCAATCATAATATACATCAGACATAACATGATCATATAACTCAATCATCTACCATATTTTGACAGAAAACTGCATACTAGCTATAAAATCACCATACTTTACATGAGCCCTAATTAAAAATTCAATCGATATGCTACTTTATTCTCCAAATTTTATCAATTTTATAATACATATATGTGAGGATTTGATTCACAACAAACTAATGGTTTCTAAAATCATCAACAATTTATACTAAGCACGCATAAAAGGGTAATTGAATATAAAATAAATATGGTTCATAAATTATAATAGCGGTAAAATGTATCTAGTAGATTTTGATATTAATGGATGGATTTAACTAAATCAAATAGACACCAAATTTTTAAAAATTGTCCATATATTTTTTTAGGATTATTGAGATTGTCGTTGAAGAATACGAGAGAATTACTATTCTCATTGGCGTTTAAAATTTCAGATATATTAATCATTTAATAGACAACACTTAAATAATTAAATTGATATTTCTTATTAGACTTAACTAAATAGTTCAATTCATCACAATACATTTAAAGACAATAATTCAATTAAATAATTTATTAATAAATAATTAATAATAATAGATCATAATTTATATTAATAATAATTTATAATAATTAATTATTTTTAATCTATAATAAATTAATTATTTAATTAATCTTACAAATAACACAAGAATATATATATATATATATATATATATATATATATATATATATATATATATATATATATATATATATATATATATATATATATATATATATATATATATATATATATATATATATATATATATATATATATATATATATATATATATATATATATATATATATATATATATATATATATATATATATATATATATATATATATATATATATATATATATATATATATAATACATTTTTGTGCTGATATAATAAAAAGGATGTAATAGTTTAAAAAATAAAATTGATGCTCTATTCTAATAAAAAAACTGATACTCATGAGTGCCATAATATATAATTAAATAAAGTAGTCGTAGGTAAAAAGAGATGCCCCACTGAATAATTAAGAATAGAAAAATATTCAGACCCCAGTTTCTTTTTGTTGAATATTCAGACCCTAGTTTCATCAATACAAGATTCTGGTTTTGTATTTATTTATTGTGATATAATTATTGGATAAATAAAAAAGTATGTAGCCGAAATACAGAACCAATAATATCTAAAAGGATCTGTGGAGTATGTTCTAAATTTGACTAAGCTTTGGATAATGTGTCAATGAAAAAATATTCCATACAAAATTATGTGAAAAAAATCAAACAGAACTATCTTGAAACTAGTATTTGACCAATAACAGAAAGATAAGAAAAAAAATATAAAATAGATAAAATATTTTTGTTACATGCATGCACCGTTTGAAGTCTTTGAAAATTTGAGGTGGTTGCTACCTTTACAATTATTTGGAGACAAAAAGAATTGTAATGATGGTAAAAAGAGAGATTGAAATAAAGCACTATGATGATAATTGGTTTGAATCTTGGACCTATATGAAAGTTTTATTCATAACTTTAGTTGCATTCTTTATTATTGTAATAGTGTTTATTAAAATAATGTTAAGTTCCCACCTCTCAAGACTAAAAGTAGTTAACAAATACTTAATAATATTTAAATGAGATGATAATTTTTTTATATTAAAATTATTAATTTATAAATATTAATAATTTATTTATATTAATATATAAATATAAATAAATGACGTTGTTAAAAGATTAAACCATAATAAACTATTATTTATACCTACTTAATTCAGCCAATTGAGATATTTCATTTATTTAAAAATTTCTTTTAACTTAATCAAATGTTTTGAGATCGAATTCCACCAAAATACATTGGTATTACACATTTAAAGAATAGTCTATATATGATTTATAAAAAGAAGTGGTTAACAAATGTTAAATGATTGGTAAATGAAGTGCAATTGAGGAGCAGTTCAGTCCACATAGAAAAGGTAAGTGCCATGTGAGTTTCCATGTGAAATGTAAATATTTGTACAAATAAACATAGCACTAAACAATGCTTGCATGTGACAAATTAATGCCTCCTCAAATTATAATGAACCTTTAGCATATCTATGGAGAAATGAATATCTATATTCTATACATTTATTTATCACTAATATTTATTCTATTTAAGGTGAAACAGGGGCATGCTATGTGATTATTATATTTATTTATTTTGATGTACAATTTCACTTTTTTTTTTTTTTTGGTGCCAAATCTCAATATGATTCACCTCTTTGATCTAATTTGCATCACAATGTTAACTTAACTAGACTTTGGACCATAGACATGAATAAAAATATCATGGATGAGAACATAAATTTGGTCAGCAGGAATTTGTTCATTGAAATATCTTTAGAAATTTATTATTATTTATTTTAAAAAGGAAAATTAGTAGGACCCTAGTAGAGTGTCCCTTAAAAGAGTTTAATGGTTAGAATCTTATTTTTTTGCTTTTGTTTTTGCATCAAGGATTAGATTCATTTTGTAGCTTCAATCAATATTTATGTAGGACAACAAAAATGTAACTACAACATGTAAAACAAAACAAAAAGAATGATGATAAAGTACTTTTTAGATTTTAAATAGGATAAATATTATAATCGGCTTAAATACTTTTGACATTATACGTAAATTATACTATAATTTATTTATATATGATAAAATAAATAGAGATTTTATTTTATCACAGTATTGCTATAACAAATATTTTATGATAATTTATTTAAACATAT
The DNA here is from genome assembly GCA_948472305.1 of Vicia faba. Classification (NCBI taxonomy): domain Eukaryota; kingdom Viridiplantae; phylum Streptophyta; class Magnoliopsida; order Fabales; family Fabaceae; genus Vicia; species Vicia faba. The sequence goes on from OX451738.1 coordinate 1,011,761,297, forward strand.
TTTATCTATGACAAATTTTAAATCATGTACAGTAGTCCATCTTCATAGTCGATCTAAATAAACATGTAATGTTAATGTACATAGTTTGGTAATGTGGTTTGGCTTGTGAGTGATAAACATAACCAAGACACACCATTTTAAGTTGATTTGAATTGCATGATAGCTAACAGACAAGATATACCATGTTTGGAAGTCATGAAAATGGTAATGTGTCTTTACAGCCTAAGTTTGTCTGTGGACCTATTAACTAAATACAAAAATTGATATCTATATGAAAGGACAATATTTGTTAATCAAAATGGGTGGTCCTCAACAAAGAAAACCAAACTCTCCTATCACAAGGTTAGTCTAAAACCAAACACACTTCATTAATTTCTATGAGGGGTCCTAGTATTTTGTGTGTCTGTTTTTAGCTTCAAACATAGCTTATCTGGATATAAGCTTGATTGTAATATTATGTCTATCACTTGTCTTTTGTTAATTTTTCAACTATATATAAAAAAATATATCAACTTATCAAGTGATGGAAAATGGATGATTTGTTATCCAACATACAACTCTTTATGAGAAACAATCATATCCACTCAATAAGAGGATTTTGTTATCATATCTTTTAATTATTGATAAGTTTAACTTAGAAACAACTCGAGTTAAGGTGAAACCTAACTTAGATTTTCTATATGAACAATGATACATTATGTATATCTAACATGTGTATTGTTTATTCTTCTTAATTTTAATTTTCAACCCAAAACTAAATTTGTAGTTTAGTTAGAATATAAGTTTATTTTAAATATTTTACTTATGTACGCATTTTGGTTTAGGATTGGATTGGAAAAAGGATATAACATGAATGAGAGATTGTTGAATGCTTGCAACAGTATTTGCAATTGAAGATCATTACATCTTTTATACTAAATATTTGTAGATATATGAACTTTTTATTTACAATTTTCGAAAGATTAAATACTTTTTTTTTTTTATATATATTTTGTGGGATTTTGGATCGAACTCTAGTATGATCGAAGTACATGCTGTAGTCGAAGAAAGGGTCTAGCATGTATTTGTCGAAGATGCTTATTAAATTAGGTTTTAGTGTTTAAACCCCAATTTGTTAAGTTAGCTTGATTATTAAGTTAGCTTGTATAATGGGCCTTGTGGAAAAAGCCCATTAGTTAGTATGTTAGGTTTTATTATAAATAGCATACTAGTCTCTCATCATTGCCATCACAGCAAATCCTAATTTAGGGTGAGAGGGTTATTTGTTATTCTTGTAAACTTGTAATCTTGTTTCCAAAGAGAAAGTAAAGAATAGCAGTTATAACCAATTCTTGTGTTCTTCTTTTTCCTTTGCTCTTTATTCTTCCTTATTCGATACTTTGTTATTGGCATTGAATTCACAACAAATTGGTGCGGTGAGCGTGGAGAAGATGCCTTCAACAAAATATGAGATTGAAAAGTTCACCGGAGTGAATGATTTCGGTCTATGGCGCTTGAAGATGAAAGCCCTACTGGTTCAGCAGGGTTGTTTGGAAGCGTTGAAGGGAGCGACGGCGATGGACGCTGCGTTAACAGAAAGAGAGAAGACGGCCATGATCGAGAAAGCACACAGCGCAATTTTGTTGAGCCTTGGTGATAAGGTTCTTCGACAGGTATCAAAGGAGACGACGGCATCAGGGTTATGGGTGAAACTTGAAAGTTTGTATATGACCAAATCTCTGGTAAATCGACTCTACCTGAAGCAAGCTTTGTATTCATTCAAGATGATTGAAGACAAAGTGTTGGCTGAGCAGTTGGATATGTTCAACAAGCTGATTCTTGATCTTGAAAATATTGATGTAAAGATTGATGATGAAGATCAAGCGCTGTTATTGTTGTGCGCTTTGCCCAGATCACATGCTCACTTCAAAGAAACCCTCTTGTATGGAAGAGAGTCCCTGACCTTTGAAGAAGTTCAATCAGCTCTGTACTCTAAGGACTTGAACGAACGTAAGGAGCATAAACCTTCGACGGTTGGTGAAGGTTTGGCTGTTAAAGGAAAATTCGACAAGAGGAAAGGTAAACATCAGTCGAAGTCTTATAGTGGTGATGCATCTGGTATTAGATGCTATCACTGTAAGAAAGTAGGTCACACAAGAAAGGTGTGCCCTGAACGCCTGAAAGATCATGGAGGTAAGGATAATGGCAATGCAGCTATTGTCCAAGATGATTTCGAATCATCTGATGTTCTTGTGGTTTCAAGTAACAACTCGTCGAAGGAGTGGATTATGGATTCTGGATGCACTTGGCACATGACTCCAAACAAAGACTTGTTCGAGGAATTATGTGATCAAGATAGTGGATCTGTATTGCTGGGAAACAACAAAGCTTGCAAGATTGCAGGCGTTGGATCTGTGAGATTCAAGCTCCATGATGAGTCAATAAGATTGTTGACTGAAGTTAGGTATGTACCTGATTTGAAGAGAAATTTGATTTCTCTTGGTGAATTCGACAAGAAAGGATATGTGTTTCAAGGAGAGAAAAGTATCCTGAGAGTCATGAAAGGGTCGAAGGAAGTCTTGAGAGGCGTGAAGAAACAAGGCTTGTATACCCTTGAGGCTGAAGTTGTAAGTGGTTCGACAAATGTTGCATCCACGAAACCTTTGTCGAAGACAGAAATTTGGCACATGAGATTGGGCCATGTCAGTGAAAGGGGTCTGGTCGAATTAGGGAAACAAAATCTGCTTGGTGGAGATAAAGTCGAAAAGCTGAAGTTTTGTGAACCCTGTGTACTTGGAAAGTCCTGTAGAATGAAGTTCAACAAAGGCAAACAAAGAACACATGGATCCCTTGATTACATCCATGCTGATCTTTGGGGGCCTGCAAGGTGTCCATCACATTCAGGAGCAAAGTATTTTCTATCCATAGTAGATGACTACTCCAGAAAGTTATGGGTATTCATCCAGAAGACTAAGGATGAAACTTTTGAGAATTTCAAAAGTTGGAAGACTCTTGTCGAAAATCAAACTGGCAGAAAGGTAAAGAGGTTGAGAACGGACAATGGCCTTGAGTTTTGCAATGAGGCGTTCGACAGTTTTTGTGTTGCCTCTGGTATTGCAAGGCACAGAACTACCGCAGGTACTCCACAACAAAATGGTTTGGCTGAAAGGTTTAATCGAACTATTTTGGAGAGAGTTAGATGCATGTTGACTAGTGCGGGATTAAAGAAGGTGTTTTGGGCTGAGGCTGTTTCGACAGCAACATATCTGATAAACAGATGTCCTTCGACAGCGTTAGATATGAAGACACCTGAAGAAGTTTGGTCGGGACATCCACCAGATCTCGACAAACTAAGAGTATTTGGCTGTGTAGCTTATGCTCACATTAGGCAAGACAAGGTCGAACCTAGAGCTCTGAAATGCATGTTTATGGGATACCCTGAAGGAGTGAAAGCTTATAGGCTATGGTGCCTAGAGCCAGGTCACAGGAGGTGTATCACCAGTCGAGATGTAGTTTTCAATGAAACTGAAATGGCTTTCAAGAAAACTGATGATGTTGACGAAGAGCTGGAACAGGTAGAGATTCCTGTTGAGGTGGAGCATGTTGATGCTGAAATGCGTATCCCAGATGAAGTCGAAGAAGAAACAGAAGATTCTGATGATGTTGAGGAAACTGTTGATGACTACCTATTGTCGAGAGATAGGCAAAGAAGAGTCATAAAACCACCTCAGAGACTTGGATATGCAGATCTTGTAGCTTATGCCTTAATCTCTGCAAGTGAAGTTCTAGACGAAGAACCTAGAGATTATAAGGAAGTTATAAGGAGTCGAATGAAGACTGAATGGCTAAAGGCCATGCATGATGAGATGAAATCTCTTCATGATAATCACACTTGGGAACTAATCAAGAAACCTGTTGGGGCAAGGTTAGTCAGCTGTAAGTGGATTTTCAAAGTTAAGGAAGGAATTGAAGGAGTAATGTCGAAGAGGTACAAGGCAAGATTAGTCGCAAGGGGTTTCACTCAGAAAGAAGGTGTCGACTTCAATGATGTATTTTCCCCTGTTGTGAAGCACAGATCCATTCGAATGTTACTTGCCATGGTGGCTCAGTTCGACCTTGAACTGGAACAAATGGATGTGAAGACTGCGTTCTTGTATGGTGACTTAGATGAAACGATCCTGATGAGGCAACCTGAAGGGTATGTCGAAAAGGGGAAAGAAGATTATGTGTGCAAACTGAAGAGATCTTTATATGGACTTAAACAATCTCCTCGACAGTGGAATAAGAGATTCGACAAGTTCATGGAACACATAGGTTTCATTAGAAGTCAGTTCGACCATTGTGTTTACTCCAGATTTCGACCTGAAAATTCATTTGTTATTTTGTTGCTCTATGTTGATGATATTCTGATAGCAAGCAACAATGTCGAAGATGTAATGAGGGTGAAGGCTGAACTCAATAAGGAGTTCGACATGAAGGATCTGGGAGCTGCATCTAGGATTCTTGGAATTGACATTCGAAGAGATAGAAAGCAGTCGAAATTATGCTTATCTCAAGAGGCATACCTACGAAAGATTCTTGACAAGTTTGGTATGTCGAATTCAAAGCCTGTTGTGACTCCAACAAACCCTCAATTCAAGCTGAGCATTGATCAATGTCCCAGTACTGATGTTGAAAGAACCTATATGAACAGCATCCCATATGCTAATATAGTTGGTTCTTTGATGTATGCTATGGTCTGTACCAGACCCGACATAGCATATGCAGTAAGTCTTGTAAGCAGGTACATGGCGAATCCTGGAAAGGCTCACTGGCAAGCGTTAAAGTGGATTCTAAGGTACATAAATGGGTCTCTGAACAGAGTCTTAATTTATGGTGGAGCCTTGGGTGAAGATAGTAAAGCAGCTGTCGAAGGCTATGTTGACTCTGATTATGCAGGTTGTATGGATTCCAGAAAATCTATTTCTGGATATGTTTTCACTATGTTTGGTACAGCAATTAGTTGGAAAGCAACTCTTCAGAAGGTTGTTGCCTTATCAACTACTGAAGCAGAATATATTGCTCTAACTGAAGCTGTGAAAGAAGCATTGTGGCTTGAAGGTTTTGCAAAGGAACTGAAACTTCAAGGTCAAGGTATCACTGTTAAATGTGATAGTCAAAGTGCAATACACCTGTCGAAGAACTCAGCCTATCATGAGCGAACCAAGCACATAGATGTGAGGCTGCATTTCGTCAGAGGGGTAATCGAGCGTGGAGAAGTCCAAGTACTGAAGGTCTCGACAGATCACAATGCCGCTGATATGATCACCAAAACATTGCCAAGTTGCAAGTTTTTCCACTGTATGCAGTTGATAAAGCTGCATGAAGAAAGCTAGTTAGTGTCTCTTGATGCTGTAGAGTTAGGTCCAAGGTGGAGATTTGTGGGATTTTGGATCGAACTCTAGTATGATCGAAGTACATGCTGTAGTCGAAGAAAGGGTCTAGCATGTATTTGTCGAAGATGCTTATTAAATTAGGTTTTAGTGTTTAAACCCCAATTTGTTAAGTTAGCTTGATTATTAAGTTAGCTTGTATAATGGGCCTTGTGGAAAAAGCCCATTAGTTAGTATGTTAGGTTTTATTATAAATAGCATACTAGTCTCTCATCATTGCCATCACAGCAAATCCTAATTTAGGGTGAGAGGGTTATTTGTTATTCTTGTAAACTTGTAATCTTGTTTCCAAAGAGAAAGTAAAGAATAGCAGTTATAACCAATTCTTGTGTTCTTCTTTTTCCTTTGCTCTTTATTCTTCCTTATTCGATACTTTGTTATTGGCATTGAATTCACAACATATTTCATAATCGTTTGTCTACCGATGATAATTATTTTGTTGTGTCATATATCTTTAGTGTGCAGTTTTTATAATTCTCAATAGAAATTATTGGAGCATCTCTTCTTTTCTATTTTTTTATTTTGTATTTCTGACACTGATTTTCAATATGATTAAGATTTCTCTTGTATCTAATATTTTAAATATTTTGGATATTTGTGACAGGAATTAGAGTCATCTCTTCTTTTCTATTTTTTTATTTTGTATTTCTGACACTGATTTTCAATATGATTAAGATTTCTCTTGTATCTAATATTTTAAATATTTTGGATATTTGTGACAGGAATTAGAGTCCTCAGTATAGAGTTATTATGCAAGCTTTCATTGTTTACATTATCAATGTGATTTGAATGACCCGTAATCACATCATATTTAAGAATGGCTTTAAAATCAAATTCTTATTGAGGTTGTCTTCATAGGAAATATTATTTTCAAGATGATTAGCTCATCCATTTAGTAATTTACTATCATTAAGACTTTTTACTATTATTAAGACTTTCAATATCAAATTACATATGTCGAAGGCTCCAAAAACTATTGAAGTTATTTGAAAGAACCAAGCAGATAATTGGTTAAAATGTAACATATATGGCTCCTTCTCAACTCACATGGCTTCATGTGGCGGTTTATTTTCGGTTTTTCTAAAAAACTTGATTGTACTTTCGCTATTCGTGTTGAGTTTTTTTGAGTTATTAAAACGGTTGATTATATATATATATATATATATATCATTTCAACTGGAATAGTCTTTGAATTGAAACATATTTTTCTTTTGTGCTTTTGACTATCGAGGAGTTTATATATATATAAATATATATATATATATATATATATATATATATATATATATATATATATATATATATATATATATATATATATATATATATATATATATATATATATATATATATATATATATATATATATATATATATATATATATATATATATATATATATATATATATATATATATATATATATATAAATATAATTTATGTGCAGATTTATTAGCATATTTAATATATATATAATTATGTGCAGACTTATTAGCATATTTAACTATCAATTCTTTTTCGCCTCTATCTCGAAATAAACCTCCGGATGCTCAGATTTCATTAGTTGTTTAGAATAAATCAGCATTATAGTTTTGGTAATTTCTAGAGACTTTTGGTCTAGTCTCCTATTTTGTTTCCTTTTCTTTTTATTGAATGTATTGCTCTCTTATTTTGTAAAAAAATCATTTTAGGACCTGTTTGTTTTAAAAAAAATTATAATTTATCTCTTCTGAGATATGTTAAAATGATACTATAATCCTCTCTAATTTTAAAATATGTACATATTTCTTCTAAATATATATCAAGGAAATTTTTTAATGATAGATAAGAAAATATAGATAAAAGTCATTTATACATATAATTTTTGTCTGTCGCTAAAAACTAGATAGAATATCACTGTTATTTTAATAAATTTCAAGGGAGATCAACACATATTTTAAAACTATAATGGGCATCGGTACTATTTTAATAGAACTTAGGGGAGGTGAGTCTAATTTTTCTTTGTTTTAATTTTAATATATATATATATATATATATATATATATATATATATATATATATATATATATATATATATATATATATATATATATATATATATATATATATATATATATATAGTATATATATATATATATATATATATATATATATATATATATATATATATATATATATATATATATATATATATATATATATATATATATATATATATATATATATATATATATATATATATATATATATATATATATATATATATATATATATATATATATATATATATATATATATATATATATATATATATATATATATATATATATATATATATATATATATATATATATATATATATATATATATATATATATATATATATATATATATATATATATATATATATATATATATATATATATATATATATATATATATATATATATATATATATATATATATATATATAAAATTTTTAAAATGATTTTTCTAAAAACATTTTTAAAATATTAAAATTTTTAAAATTTATTTTTCTAAATTAAAAATTAATTTTAACATTTTATAATATAAAATATATTATTGAAGATCAAATATAATCTAAATCACAATTTTTAAAAATATTATGTATAAAAAAAATAAATTTTATGAAAAATTATATGAAATAGCATTTTAAAATTAAATAATTTTTTAAAATTTTAATATTTAATTGAAATTTCAATATCTAAAATAAAATTTTAAAAATAAGTATTCAAACTAATTTTTTTAAACATTTTTATGAAAAAAATGTATAATTTTGTTTTACACAAAAATATACAATACTATAAGAATAATTTAAAAATACTGAGACAAACAAGTCTTTTATTTTTATAATCTTAAAAGAATCATAATGATTTTGTAACTATATAACTAAATCACCTATTTTCTACATTATATTTAGGAGTATTTGAGGTCCGGTTTGAATCGATTTTGAGATGATAATTTATTTGATCTAAAGAAAAATTTATTTATAATTTAGTTTGATTTTAGATGATTGATTAAAAAAATTTGATCTAATTTCATGCGGTTTAATTTTGATCAATTTTTAAATATTCAAATTACAAATTATATTTTTTATTAAGATTATAAAATATTAATAAAAAATACATTTAATATAATATATAACATATAATATATAAAAATTAATATTAAAAAATAAAAAATACCGATAATGGTTGAAACAAATGAAATAATTAAAATAACAAAATTAAGTTAAATTAATAAATAATTTTAAAAAAAATCATCAAATAATAAATTAATACAACATATCATATTAATAAAAAAATTAAATATTTATACAACATATCATATTAATACAACATATCATATATATATATATATATAGTTTGATTCTGTTTGAATTGGTTTTGAAAACTCAATCCGAAATTCATCTGAATCAAACATTTTTTACAAAATGATATCCAAAATATTCAATAATATTTAGTTTTTGGCGATTTTCAATTATTTATGATCAATTTGCAGTTTTTATTTGGATTAATTTGTATTTGAACACCCCTGATTACAAAAGTCACTAAAACACAAGAAATTGTGTATTGTTAGTAGGGGTGGAAATAGGCTAGGCCGATCTAGGTTTTGCCAAGTCTAAGTCTGGCTTGCTAAAAATTTCAAAGCCTAAGTCTGACCTATCCAAAACTTGTTTTTAGGTATGAGTCTGGTCTTTTCGAAAGCCTGATTGCTATATTAGCCTACATAAAAACCTATTTTATTTGAATATTTTCAAATAACTTTCAATTAATGTTAAAATAGACTAAGAAATTAAAAGGTTAATTAGATTAGGTGTTTATTTGTATTGACTATTCAAGATTACCTATTAACATATATTTTGTGATATTATTTGTTTGAGAGAACTTACGAAAATAACTTATGATATTGTTCAGAAGTTTTTTCAGCGTATTTTCATAAGTCCTTCTAGACATTTAAACTTTATTTTTGTATTTTAATTTAAAATACATACATCATGTAATAATAAAATTAATTATATTTATTTAAATAGGTCGGTCTGATAGATCTAAAAGGTTTTTTTTACAGCCTGTGTCTTAATCTTTTTAACTAAATAAACTTATAAATCTTTTCTATTTAAAAAAAAAATGATCTGACCTGAACCTATATAGACTAGCATGTAGGCTCTTATTATTGGCCAGACATATTTTCACTCCTAATTATTACAATTTTTTGAGGTACTCACAACTCTAAATATTATTAAAGTTTTATCTATAAATTACGTGCTGTTATATTTCTTTTGTCCTAAATTATAAGATATTTTAACCATTTTACAAAATTAAGAAATATAATTAATATTATATGAGAAAGATAAATTATATATGACTTTACGATATTGTTATTCATTTATTACATACGAAAGAGAAATTTACAAAATTAAAAGTAAAAATACTAAAAAATAATAGAAGATATATATTAAAGAATATATTATTAATATTGTATTAGAATGGTAATATGATGATTTATAGTTTGAGATAAATTCTTTTTTACAAATAACTTATAATTTAAAACGGAAAGAGTAACTTTTTATATCGATAAAACTATTACTAAAAAAAAAAACAAAATGTTAACGCATATATTTTGATAGAAAAATGAAGGTATCCAGTCTTTTTTTAACTTATATAATTTTATTTTGATGCAACCTTCTATGTCTATAGTTTTTACTTGCTGTAAATTTCCTTGTAGGGTCAACAAAAAAGTTATAGTATACCAAGTACAATTTATTTTGATTGAAAAATAATTATGATATTTAGGCTTCGGTCACTAGCAAAAGTTGTCCTAAATAAAACCATGTTTAATGTGTGTAATTATTGATGTGGAGTTAGCTGTCTCAACTATTATCTTCTCATTGCATTACATAAACTTAATGGTATGATACGTTTGTTTGAGGTATTAAAATTACAATTTTAGAAATCTCATTTTTAAAAATATAAATGGTTGAAATATTATTCTTATTCATTTGTTTGGTAAGATTTAGAGTTTTTAGAAATATTTATGAATTTTATTTTATTTATAATTTTAAAATTTTAAAATATAAAAAAAAAGTTAAAATAATAGAAGTAAGTAATTATAATTAGTTATTTTTTATTCTCATAAAAATATAAAATTTTCACTCTTTATCATAAGAATAAATATTTAAACTTTTATAAATAAATGATATTTTTTGGAATAAAACCATGAAATAAACAGTAACTATCTTATTTTCTATAGCGTATTTAATAACCCACTTGAGACATGTAAAATCAAATTGGTTCTCCCATGTTTGACTTTTAATAACAAGTGAGTTGGATTCTAATTTTGATTTTTTACAATAACTTCTTTTAGATGAGCTGGGTTCTAAAATTTACTGCAGATAGGGTATAGATAGATTAGGTCTGAAGTTACACTTCAATATCTTTTAAATGATTAAATTTTTATTAAATGTTAATTGATTTAATAGTGATTGATATTAAACTGTATAAGAATAATTATAATTTAATCACCATAATTATAATTGAGAGGAGATTAAAATCATTTGACATCAAAACTAATCTTCCAATCAAATTAATTGATCCAATAAATCAAATACTAGTAATAAAAAAATAAACTCTTTACTAACTATATCGACTTTTATCATTACGATAATTAAAAATAATAATTTGTTTAATCAAACCAAATAAACTTAACCGAATTAAAATAAAAATAATTTAATTATTATATTTCTTTAGTAAACAAAACCTGTCTTGCAATATAATTTTAAAATCGAATTAAATGACAAATAAACAAATTGAAATTAAAACTTAATCGAATTAAAATAAAAAATGTTTATTAACAAGTTTATTTTTTTAAAATAATTTTTTAAAAATATAACACTTCAATTGTTTAGTAAATAATTTGATTTAAAAAACCATCTCCTAACTGATTGACATGGTTCAAAATTCTAAACTGATATATCCAACCAATATATTTAGTTTGGTTTAGTTTAAATGATCTTTTATTATAATTTAATTTAATTCAGGTTGATTTTCTAGTCCAACTATGTCATATTTAACTGTAAATAATAACCATGAAATAAGGTTGCCGAAAAATGAATATTGTAAGATGTGTTCAATCTTTCAACAGAACATGCACGTTCCATGTTTTCTTTTATGCATAGTATCATTAATATATTCATATATACACCAACTCTGGCTTTTGACTTATGTTTCATTTGCATATAAATCAATTCAAGTTTTTGAAGTCATATTAACAATGACAAACCAATTATGATCCTCCACGCGTCTCAATTATGACAAGTTAACATCTAATTGGCTTTGAAATTGAGTTAAATTATTAGATGAACTATTGTAGGTGATAGCAACATTAAATAAAAATAAAAATTTAAAAAATTGAAATACCAACACAATAATGTTAAGACAACATGACATCATTGAAATGGAAATGAATAAAAGTGAGTACAATCAAATTTGGGTTGTCTCGTGACATTAATGATCCATGTTAATCAATTTGACAAATTGATGATCAAATAGAAGTTGCTAAACTTTTTGCATGTTAGTGTAAACTTATTGAGCACGACAGAACATTCAAGTATTTACTAAAATCATATGAAAACAACTCTTCTTTTGCAATGACATTTGAAAAAAAATTAAGTTCATGCATAGAATAATTTCTTGTTTCTTTCATTTTTGAGCGATTTGAATTATCATTTCCACCATCTTTCATGTTCTCCTACAAATGGATATGATAGAGAATTAAAGAGAAGAAAACATCATGGTTCAATAATAATATTCAATCAACCAATCGAATTCTATGTTATTTTTTATTTTTCACTCGAGTAAATCAACCAATCTTAATTGCAAGATGATTATGCTGCACAATTGTTAATGGAAGAAAAAAGAAAATATGAGATTGAAAAGAAAGTTGAATTAGGGTTTCAACGGAAATAGGAAAAAAAAGATGAATTAGGGTTTCAATGGAAATAAGAGAAAAAAGGTGAATTAGAGTTTCAAAGAAAGATCATTCAATTACCAACTGAGTTAAACAAACAACTAAATATATTTTTTGTTATCCTAAAGAGTAATAAAATTCAATTATTTTAGACCTTAATCCCCATAAAAAAAAGTTTTTTTAGGCCTAGGCCACCTTACCCTTGGATCGATCCTGATCGAGAGAACTTAATTATGATAAATTTTAATGTTGCAAAGAAAAAAAGTTTTCAATTAATTTAAAATTTTAGACAAATTAATCATGATATAAACTAAAAAATAACTTCATTGGATGATTTTCTTATGATCTGATACACTGTAGTTTGGACTATTTGAAGAGTCCATAATAATGTCATGTTTAATGGTGTTTTAAAAATGACGAAAGAAATGGAGGACAAGAGTATTTTTTTGGCTTGAAACCCGTGTCTTGGTGAACTCATGTACAAATGTACTTAATCAATAACGAATTGAATGTTTTTCTTAGTTTCGAGGTAGGTACTTATTTATTTATTTATGATTTTTTTTCTGATTTGTTTGTTTTGATTGTATTGTTATGTTGTTTTTTTGTTGGACTTTATTATATTTTTCATAGTTCTTTAATTTTTTTTTTGTATTTCACATTTTTATTAATATATTTACTGTCATTAAATTTTTTTGAAAAACAACTAATATTGTTGTTGTTGAAATATTAAAATAGATTAAATTAGATTTGATTTGTGTTAGCCCAAGCCTAATTAAAGTTGTATATAAATAGTCATAGTATGTATCCTTATTTTGTACAATTCATTAAGTGAATAATATAATTCTTATTTCCTTTATTATTCTCTCTTTCTTTCCTCACTAAAAGTGCCTCACGCACTAACAAATTGGTATCCAGAGCCTATGATTATTATTCTCGGTCAAATTTTCAAGAACTTCACGTCAGAGGTCGTGTTTCCAAGGCAAGTAAATCAACCGTTGTGAAGATGGCTAGTGGTAAGGGCATTCCGAATTCTCTTCTAATGGTTGACGGTAAAAATTGGATCCGATGGAAAAAACAGATGCAATCCTTGTTTGGCTTCTATGAAATCCTAGAAGTGGTTATCAACGGCGTTCCTGTGTTGGCTACAAATGCAACCGATGAACAGAAAAAGCCCACAATAAAGTCGAGAAGAAAGATAGCAAGGCTGCTTATTGTATTCAGATGGCGGTCGATGCTGCTAACTTTGATAGAATCTCTCACGCTGAAACAGCGAAAGAGGCATGCGATATTTTGGTAAAATATTATGAAGGACGTGAGAAAGTCAAGGTTGTCAAGCTGCAAACTTTGCGACGACAATATGAGTTATTATCGATGGGAGAAGACGAAAAAGTTGCACAATATGTGTCAAAGGTTCCGAAACTCGTCCATCTCATGAAGGATTATGGTGAAATCATAACTGATAAGATAATAGTTGAGAAGGTAATGAGAACGTTGACCTCTCACTTTGATCACGTTATCATATCTATTCAAGAATCTAACAATCTTGAAACCACAAAAGTGGAAGATTTGGTTGGTTCGTTGGAGGTGCATGAGACGAGGATTGTAGAAAGGAAATGAGTTTGGGGCTCGATACACGCACATCAAGATCAGTCATGGAAAAAGAATGGTGATTCCAACAAATTAAAAGGCAAAGTTGACAAGGATCATGGAAATAAGTATTGGTAGAACCATCACAAGCATCAAATCAAAGATAAAGCTTCTGAAGCCTCGAAAAAAGGAGGAGGAAACTATCAAAAGGACAAAGAAGATAAAAAAGGTGTGCAGTGCTATAACTGTGAAAAGTGGGGTCACATAGTCAAGAATTGTTGGTACAGAAAATGCAAGGTATCGACAGGAAAGGACGAAGGAGTAAACCTTGCACGCCAATATTTAGATGATTCCGAAGGTGGTATGGTGGTTATGGCTGGAGTTGTAGATAACCATGTTGAATCCAAGATCTCATTCCTCAACTCAGGCTGATCCAATCACATGACTGATTGAAAGGAGTGGTTGGCAGATTTTGACGAGTCGAAGAAGAGAAAGGTAAAACTTGTTGATAATAGTTCGTTGCAAGCTGAAGGTATTGGTAACATAGTTTTTAAAATGAGTAATTGAGGGAAATCTATGATTAAAGATGTGCTCTATGTATCTGGAATAAAGTGCAACTTGCTAAGTGTTGGACAATTGTTCGAAAAAGTCTTCTCAATTGTTATGAAAGATGGAGCTTTGAAATTGTTCAACACCAAGAAGAATTTGGTCTTAAAATCTTCGTTGTCGAAGAATAAGACGTTTAAGACTATGATCAGTTCGACAAAAGTAGAATGTCTAAAAACAATTGTCGACCACAAGGGTAGTTGGTTGTGGCATTCGAGGTTTGGACATTTGAATTTTTGATCACTCAATCAACTGATTACTCAAGATATGGTATCTGGTATCCCAAGTCTTGAGATACCCAAAAAACTTTGTGAAGATTATTGTTCTGCACTGGGACGACACTTACCCCACTATTGGGGAGGCCTAATCCAGAATCTTTACAAAGGCCAAAAAGCGTGCAACCCAAATGAAAGACCGTTGGCCATTTCCCCATGCGTCCACTAGGACAACATGACTCATGTGTCTATAACATCATCATCTTGTCCTCTGAGAATAACAAATCCAACTTCCCTGCTTTCTCGGGGCAGTTGACCAGGGAAGAGGCCACATGCAGACTCTACACACCCATAAACCCTGGGAGTCTTTGTTATTGGGCCTCATCGTGGCCCATTACTGAAGACCTTGGCCCATTGTTGGGGGCTATAAATACCTTCTCACTTGAGAGAGTCAGATATTCATTCACTCATTCTACCTCACTTCTGTTACTTGCACTCTGATTGTCTAGACTCTTACTTTGGCATCGGAGTATCTTGCAAGTACCCCCACTTTACGTTTAACGACTGCTTAACTTAAAGCTCGTGGGCCTTGATGTTCCCTTCTGATTAAGTATGATTAATGGCGCCGTCTATGGGAATCTGCTACCCCATCTTTCACTAACTGAAGATCAAAGCCACTCTCTCAACCTTTGTCATGGTCGACCAAGCTATCAATAATGACCAGAACATTCACTTCACCAATGTCGGCAACAAAAACAATACGGCCAACAATAGTTTTCTCCCCCGAACAAGTCCCTCAGGACGGGATGACCGCATCTTCCTCCACTCACTCACAACCACACGATGACGCCCACCATCCTCGACAGAATTATGAGCCGGCTGCGTATCAGGAGATCCCCGTTCCCAAAAATGCTGACGCCACGACCATATCCCTGTTCGCGGCGATTAACCAGATGAACTACAATAATCTTTGCGCAGGGTGAGCACCTGATGATGCTGGAACAGACTCGCCGGTCCCCCAGAAAGTACCAAAGACCTGATTCTCGAACTCCTCCTCCCTGACAGGACGAGGACCACTCTCGATCTCCCATGTAGAGACACAGACGGGATGATTCTCGGAGCCCAACTCCCCTCCATACTAGGAGAGGTCCTGCATTAGAGAGGACCCATCCTGAAGCTGTCAAGAACCGCAGTCACACCCCTCGCACAAAGAATAAAGATCCACTAAACGAAAAAGAAACAAGGGAGAAAAAGAGAAGAAGTATCAGTCGAGGACCCCCCCACGGTCCACTGTCCCAGGCCATCATGGAGGCCCGCATTCCTAAAGGGATGGAGAAGCCTCCTCTTTTGAAGGAATACTACGGCATTTCTGACCCCATCGACCATATTGACGGCTTCGAAGCCATGCTTCACTATCACAACATCAGGGCCCCCATAAAATGCAGATTGTTCCCCACGACACTAAGGAAAACAACCATGAACTGGTATAAAAGCCTACCCCCCGGGTCGATCAACTCGTGGAGGAATCTGAAGAACTAATTCATCAGCAGATTCACTGTATCTCGTCGGCAGCCGGAGACTGAGGCTGCCCTTGAGGTAATCATCTAGAGGAGCGATGAGACCCTCAGAGAATACATTAATCGATTCAACTGTGAGGTCATTCAGGTCCCCTACGCGGATCACATGAAGAGATACTTGTTCGAGACGGGACTCCTCCCGGGCACTGAATTTAGAAAGGTCGTCGGCATTAAGCCCCTCAGGTCTTTTGATGCACTCCTCAAAAAAGATCGGGCGTACATGGACTACGAGGAAAAAGAGGTCGCCAACAACACCCATTATTCAAGGAACCGTAGACCAACTAACATCCCGTGGAACAATGATGCAGGATCTTCTCGACGAACAGAAGAGAAAAGAAGGGAGGAGAAACCTCGCGACCCCTGCGAGCATAGAGGACCAGCCGTGCAGTTTACCGAATACACCATGATGACCATTTCTTGCGAGCGTATCCTTGCAGAGTGCTCCAATGCTAAGTTCAAGGACGGCGGGGTCGGGCGTCCTCGACCTACCCTTGTAAAGCCCGGGGCCGATAAAACAAAGTAATGTCAGTACCACTGGAGCCATGGTCACCTGACCGAAGACTACGTCAACTTGAAGGATTCCATCGAAACTCTCATCAAGGCAGGGAGACTCTAGAAGTACAAGAGGAACAACACCCCTCTCCAGAACACCCGCGAGGTTAAAGAAATTAGGGAGGATGTTCGACCATCTGATGACTCTAGTCCCCTTCCCGAGGACTTCCACATCTCCTACAATCTTAAATATGACGATCCTTTATTCACCCACAACAGATGGGAGAAGTTTCCCTCCACCATGGTCATATCTGGCCGGGGACTCACTAACATCTAGATAAATTCAGCAAAGATAAAACTCAATGAGCTGGTGGATGCAGCCCCGACCCAGGTTGTAACCCTTGAAAGATTCAAGGGAAAATATGAGTCGACCATCTTCTATCTCGAGGAGCTACCTGATGGGAGCCCCTAACTTCATCATTCCTCTGCTGGTGAGGGAAAAGATGTCCAACTTGGATGTACATCGCATCCTGGTCGACGAGGGGAGTTTCGTCGATATCATGTACACCACCTGTTCCGCACCCTACAGCTCGATGATACCCACCTACCACCATACGCAGGGTCATACCTACAAATATTTAATGGTTCAACCTCTAAGACATGGGGCTACGTCGAGTTATTTATCACATTCGGAGAAGAAATTACATCCCGACAGGTCAAAGTGCAGTTTCTGGTGATCAATTGCCCGTCTCTCTATAACTGCATCCTGGGGAGACCAACACTGGGCGAGCTGAACATCATACCCTCCATGGTGCATTTAAAGATGAAGTTCTACACCAAGAAGGCCCACGTTTCCACCATCCATGAAGACATCTCAGCTGCCAGGAGATGTTTCAACGCGGCTTCCAAAGGGAAAAACATGGTCGACACCAGGCCACGATCTACTAAAAGAGAAACCACCTCGACAATAGTGACTATCTCGAAGGAGAAAACCTGCCCGAGTTGAAGAACAACAAGCTCTACCAATGGTTGACTCAATTGACCTTGATACCCGCTTTGACAAAGATGAAGTCGAGGCCCCCAAGGGTGAACAGGATCCCCTCTGACCCTTCCCAGACGGAGACTTCGAGTTCATCCCCCTCAGAGAAGACCCGATCAAAGGTGTGAAGATAGGTGTTAGACTCCCTGACCTGGTTGTGGCGGTAGAAATGTTGAGACCAAGCCATTGAATTAACTTACCTTGCACATATCAAATAAAAATTTCCAGCATGCTTTATTATTTCTAGAGGAATTGGAAAAGAGCGAATAAACCCAAAAGAGAGGGGGAGAGAATCTAGGTACGGTGGTTGGTTATGCAAAGGGAAGGTATTAGAACCCTAAACATCAATGATACTCCATAGGAACCTTTATGAAAATTTATGTATTTTGGATATAAATAGTGTATACAAAAATATATGGTGGAGATGAGAAAAGAAGTATTTTTTTACAATTTTTGCATCTGCTGCAGTTATGAACCTTTAGTGCCTACATACCCATACCACCTTCTGTACAATAGGGGATCAGGATACTCGTAATTCACCTAAAAATTTTAAAATATCAGTGTGTTGGTTAATTTTAAGAGATGAGACATCATCGTCATATCCGAGTGGAAAATATACTTACTACCCATGACTATGAGAAATGAGAATTTGCATCATCTCAAAGTGGAGGATATAGCTTGGATCTTAAAATCAACAAAGCCTTACTCAACACCCAAGTATAAAATATCTCACTTCACTATATATCATAGAAGTATAGTAACCCGCATCACTACAAGAATTGACAAGAGTCTAATCTTTTGAGAAAAAAGTTTTAAAGCAAAAAGCCAAAGTGGAAAAATGGCTTGAATGAGTTTGATTGAGTTTTAGTCTTCTCACATAAAAAAAGTCAAAGTATGATTAAGTTGGTTAAAGTATGATTAAGAAAATATTTTTTTTTTAAAAACGCATGGACCTAAGTCCAAGTTTATTATGAAAGCGGTTCAAGTTAGAAAACGAGAAGAGTTTTGAAAAAGGAGGGAGAAATTTTTTGAAATTAAAGAAAATGGGAGGATATGAAGGGACTATCCTAAAGCATATGGTAAAAACTAAGGAAAAGAATGATTTAACCATCAAGAAGCCAAAACTTGACATAAAGAGTCAATGTAGAACTCTTATCCTTTGTATTTCAACCAAGCAAATAAAAATAATAAACCTCTTAGGAATACCAAGCTTCAGATCAATTAAGTCTTCACAAAAATTTGGAAGAGTAACGGTTGTATACAAAGGAATTCTCAATCACAGACAAAATACATAATCAGAATAACCTGCATACAAAGAAAATCAACCCAATGTCTTGGAGTAAACCCCAAGAACTTCATACAAAATAACAACAAAGTCACAAGGTCAAGGATAATCAAGGCTTCTAATCCTAAGTCCAAGAGGTGCATAACTCCATCATGCCAAGGATAGTAATGAAATAGTCCAATAAACCTTAAAGTTTTTAATGTTCAAATTGGTTATTAAGTGTCTTCAAAAAGAAAAGAAAGCTCAAGTGAGAAAAATAAAAAAGACATAAAAATAAATGCTCAAGTGAGGAAAGATAAAATGACATAAAGATAAATGCTCAAGTGAGCAAAGATGAAAATAGCATGAAATTTAAATGCTAAAGTATATGGTGCATAAAAGTTGAGGCATAAAATAAAGGGCATAAAGTAAAAGCACAAAGTAAAAACACGAAATAAAGTCAATTGTTAATAAATAGAAGTTAGAGGTTAGTTGAATGACCATCTTGAAACTTGCATTTGAAAACTCATTAGAAGATTGATAAAATCAAAGCTTCTCAACAATAAGTTTCATTTTCTTTTTGTCAAATATATCATTCATTTCAAGTGCTCAAGGTAAGAATATATGATCAAAGATGTTTAAGTGATCCATTTAGACCAAAATTTATGAAACTTCATTAGAGGATTGATAAGATCAAAGACTCCTAATAATGAACCTCAAGGTTATTGGATCAAAGGTTTCAAATTAACATACTTGGGCTTGCAAACATAGGTTTGGGCCACGAATGATCATTTCTCGAATCATGATAAATTTAGCGCTATGTTAAGAAATCATAAGTGGACTTATGTAGAAGTCACACCTATTTTGAGGCCGGTCAATAGCAATCTATGTACCACATTGTAGCGGTAGAAATGTTTAGACTAAGCCATTGGATTGACTTGACTCGAACAGATCAAAATAAAAATTGCCACCACACTTTATTATTTCTAGAGGAATAGGAAAAGAGAGAATAACCCAAAAAGAGGGGGAGAGAATCTAAGTTCGGGGGTTGGTTATGCAAAGGGAAGGTATTAGTACCCTAAACATCTACGGTACTCCGCAAGAACCTATTTGAAAACTTGTGTATTTTGGCTATAAATGTTGTATATAAAAATAGATTGTGGGGATGGGAAAAGAAATGTTTTTTTTTATAATTTTTGCACCCGCCGCGGTTGCGAACCTTTAGTGCCTACGTACCACCTTCCGTGCAATAGGAGATCAGGGTACTCGTAGTTCACCTTTAAAAAATTTAAAACACATGTGTGTTGGTTAATTTTAAGAGACAAGACATCATCGTCTTATTCGAGTGGAAAACATAATCACTACCCAAGATTACGAGAAAGGAGAATTTGCATCATCTCAAAGTGGAGGATATAGCTTAGATTTTAAAATCGATAAAGTTTCACTCAACACCCAAGTGGAAAATATGTCACTTCACTACATATCATAGAAGTATAGTAGTTCGCATCACTTTAAGGATTTGACAAGAGTCTAATATTTTGAGAAAAGGTTTAAGTTAAAAAGGCCAAAATGACAAAATGGTTTGAATGAGATTGACTGACTATTAGTCTTCTCACAAAAATTTCAAAGTATTATTAAGTTGATTAAAGTTTGATTAAGAAAATATTTTTGAAAATACATGGACCTAAGTCCAAGTTTATTACGAAAGCGGTTCAAATTTAAAAACAAGAAGAGTTTTCAAAAGGAGGGAGACATTTTTTGAAATTAAAGAAGATGGGAGCTGAAGAGACTATCCTAAAGCATGAGGTAAAAGCTAGGGAAAAGAACCGTCTAACCAACATAAAGAAAATACTTAACACAATGAGTCAATGTAGAATTCCCATCCTTTGGATTTGAAACCAAACAAACAAAGATAATAAACCTCTTAAGAAAATCGGGCTTCAATTGCATTAAGTCTTCACAAAAATTGGGCAGAGTAATGGCTATATACAGATGAATTCTCGATCACGGACAAAGCATGTAATCACAATAACATGCACACAAAGCAAACAAACAACCCAATATCTTAGGGTAAACCCCAAGAGCTTCAGACAAAATAACAGTTAAGGTTACAAGGTCTCAAGGTAGGTCAAGGTCTCTAATCCTAAGTCCAAGAAATCCATCACTCCATAATGCCAAGGATAGTAACCAAATGGTGAAAGTAACGTTAAAGTTTTTATGGTTCAAGTTGATTATTAAGTATCTTCAAAAAGAAATGAAAAGCTCAAGTGAGAAAAATAAAAATGACTTAAAAGTAAATGCTCAAGTGAGCAAATATGAAAATAGCATGAAATGTAAATACTAAAATAAATATGCTTAAAGTAAAAGCATAAATTAAAAGCACAAAATAAAGTCAATTGTTAGAAATTAGAGGTTAGTTGAGTGACCATCTTGAAACTTGCATGTGAAACTCATTAGAGGATTGATAAAACTAAAGCCTCTCAATAACAAGTTTCATTTGATTTTTGTCAAGTATATCATACATTTAAAATTCTCAAGGCAACTATAAATGATCAATGATGTTTAAGTGATTCACTTTGACCAAAGCTTATGAAGATTCATTAGTGGATTGATAATACCAAAACCTCCTAACAATGAATCTCAAGGTTATTTGATCAAAGGATTCAAATTAACATACTTGGGCTTACAAATATGGGTTTGGGCCACGAATGATCATTTCTAGAATCGAGACAAAATTTAGTGCTATGTTAAGCAATCATAAGTGGACTTATATAGAAGTCACACCTATTTTGAGGCTGGTCAATAGCAATCTATGTACCATATGTTTGGATAAATAATATGTAGATTATTTTCCAACAGCATGTAACACAAGTGAGAAGAGGGTAAGATGAAGATGGATGAGATAAGAATTAAACCACGTTTGAACCAAAAATTTAATCAAGCCATCCTTAAAATCATCCATCCATTTTGGTATAGTTAAACTCAACACCCAAGATTCAATGTTGTTAATAAAGCTCATGATCAAAATCTCATAGTTCAAGATCAGCCAGAATATATATAAAAATAAAATTGTATTTAAAGAATAAAGAAAAGATTTTTAAAAAATGGTTTTAAATAAAAATAAAAGGGAAAAATAACAACTATATTCAAAACAATCAAGAAAAATTAAATAAGACCATAGAAAAATAAGAAATGAGCTCAAATATTTTTATAAAATTTTTGGTAATTTTTTAAAGTCAGGAGCTATTTTAAAAATTAAAAAGAATAGGCAAAGTAAACCAAAAATTGTGAAAAATAGTAAAGTCAGAAATAAAAATAAAATGAGGTCACCAATATTTCAAGAGGTCATTGGATCCTTCCATATTTATTCTTCAAAATTGAGAAATTAAGAAAAGTATGTTTAAACATTTAAAACAATACAAATAAAGTGAGAAAAAAAACACACAAAAAAAATTGTGAAAAAATAATAATCAGAAAGAGAAAAATCAAAAGTATTTTTAAGAATTTTTTTCAGATTTTTTAAAGTTAAAAGGAATTTTTTATGAAATTTTGAAGTTTAAGTCAATTAAAATAAAAATCAGAAAATAAAAATATCAAACAAAAAAAAATATGGGTCATCTGATCATTGTCAAAACGTGTTAGTAAACAGATCCAGTGGATCTGTCGTGTTGTGCATGTGATGGACTTTATTGAGTTTCACACTGAATCAATCATTATTAAATAAAAACAACTTAAAATGTGGCACGTTGGATGGAGTCTGATTCACTAAAGTAATCAGATCCAAGGGCTCCTAAGACACGCGCACGGTAAAATAGATGTATTGGATAAAATTCAAAAAACCACATGTCACGCTTTCATTGGCTGAAGCACGACACGTAGGTCGTCTTCAACCTTCAAACGTCCTAGATTGGGATTCTTCAAACTGTAAAATTAGAGGACCAGACCGGCACCATTAGCTTCGTCTCTTCAAGACGATTCTAATGGTACCCTCGCGCCAAATTTATATAAACTGTGCAAGGCCAAATTTGAAGAAAACCAGAAAAATAGCGAGCACAAAAATCCCAAGTATCTCCCTCAATTATAAATGAAAACTCAAAACGTAAGAAGTGTGAGAATCAGAAGGATGAATAGATTAGAATATGACTTTATTTGGTTCAAATTGATGGAGCATTTTACTTGAATGAAGTAGCTGAAAATTATTCTGAAATTGGACTTGGTTAGAAAGATTTAGGATACCTCAAGGCTTGATTCTTCTTCTGTTAGCTTCAAGGAAGTTTAAGGATGAAGGATCAATAGAGAAATTGGATTAAAAAGTAGGGAAAATAGGGATTCAAAAAAATAGATAAATGAGTTATGCAGGGAGTTTGACAGGATGATTTTGGTTGTTTAAGCTTGAGAATATGAATGAGGTATGAACCTCTATTTATAGGTAAACTAATGGAATGCTTAAGCGTGTGAAATGATAAAGTTTGGAGGGAAATCGCGTGAAGTTGCAAACATGAAAAGTGTGACTTCTATTTTTCTCAAAACTCAACCAAAGCTTGCGTTTTAATGTGCTAATCATTTCTGGAAGTTCATTAAACATGATTAGAAGTAAAAACACCCATAAATTTTGTGTTTAGAGGCCAAATCAAGGATTTCAAATTTTGACTTTGGAGAAAACTTCAGTTTCAAGGTACCATCTTTGAATCAATGGTGTGTGTTGTACCCTAAAATTTTTCCTCTCATTTTTCAAGGCATTTCTTATAAGGATTCTCAAGGTTCAAGCTTGCACAAGTACATTTGGATTTTCTAGTACCAAGATTAAAAGGAAACTATCAATAAGGGGGAAAACAGATAAAAATAATATTTTGACAAATTTGGAGAAAAACAAGTGTTCTTCAATTCAGCTCATTCGATTGGCCTTTTGGCCTCTTTCGATGCAAGCTTGGCTTGCATCCTTCGACTGGGTGTGGGCCTTTGGCACGTTGGCTTGGATTTACAAGGCACAAAGCCTCCTGTAGTCTCCTTCGATTCCAATGCAAAAGGCTCCCTTTTGGCATCCTTCGATTTGCACTTTTTGCCTCCTATATGCCTCTTTTGAATCTGGACATTTTGGCCTCCTGCATGCACCTTTCGTTTGGGCATGTGGTTCCTTCAGTACAAGCTACTGGTCACACCTTTTGTTTGGGCACATGAATCCTTCAACACAAGGTTTTGGTCAAACCTTTCGTTTGGGAATTTTACTGCCTTCATGCTTGCTTCGTTTGGGCACATGTATCTTTCAGTACAAGCTATTGGTAACACCCTTCATTTGGGCACATGAATCTTTCAGTACAAGATACTGGTCACACCTTTTGTTTAGGCATGTTGGTTCCCTTCATGCAAGCTTCATTTGAACATAGATCTTTTGTATGTTGGCATGAAGTCACAAGGCAGGGACCCCCTATGTACACTCCTTCGTTTGGCCACTTGGACCTTTGCGCAGGCAAGCATTTGATTGGACAAAACCACCTTCACAAGGTTTCCTTACATGCTATGTCCCCTTCGAATCAGAATCTTTCGAATCTAACTATGGGAATCCCATTCGAAGGACATGCTTGATGGTCCATTCGAAGTACATGCTTGATGGTCCATTCGAAGGATTTACAAGCCACTTTAAGGCATGTTTTCTGTGACCCATCCAAGGGTCACACTTTTGGCTCCTTCGAAGGATGCACAAAAGTGACTCAATCGAAAGGCACTTGTTAGAGGAAAATCAAATAGTTTTGTTTGGAGAAGAGTCTGGTCGAAGAAGGTTCAAAACGAAAGGGTAAAATATTCAAAGATGCTTGCTGTGAAGTTCAGGCCTAATACACTGGTCAAAACTGCTGCACAGCAGTCCTGAAGCATTGTCCCCTTCTTACACCAAAATAGCATACAAGGCACTGTCTCTCGAAAGCAACATGGAACAGGTTACTCAAATTGTTCAAACCTTTTGTTTCCCCTCCAAAAGCTTCAGGCAACCCTGCCTATAAATAAGAGGCCTCACAACACATCTAAGAGGGGACTTTTTGGCCAGAGGAATGAATCTTCAAATATCTCAAACACCATAAAGCTCTCAAACACTTGTGAAAATAAAAAACCCAGAATCTAACATTTACCTCTTTTGAATCTGAAAAGTCCCACACATTTTATTCCCTTTCGAATCGAGCAGAAAAGATATCTCATTTGTTTATTTTCCTTCGAATCAAGCAGTAGAAACGTTGCCTTCGCTCTTTCCCTTCGAATCCAGATACATTCAAGGTAACCACTTCAAGGTCCTGAACATGCTCCAGCCTCTAGCAAGGTAAGTCATCCTTAACCTTGATTCCTTCGTTTACAACACAACATGAAAATACAATTCCTTTTCGTTTCAAACATGTACATACTATTATTCATGTTTTCGTTTACACCCTTTAAATATGCTTCATGGTTAATAACCTTATTAGTTTTTTCTCTTTGTACATTTAAACATACTTTAAGAACTAACCTAGCCCCAAGATGATGCTAGCATGGCCTTAGGCCATGTTGCTATTCCAAACTTAAACGAAAGAAACAAGAAACAAGAAGTAGTAAACGAAGCTTCTAGCTTCCATACCAACCTCCAGGCCAAACGAAAGAGGCAGCCAGAAGGCACACCATGCTGGTTCCAGGCCCAAAAGAAAGACAATCCCTCACTGCTTTTGACCCCCAATCGAAGGAGGCAGAAAGGAAGATTACATCTTGCACTGGTTCCAGGCCCAGTCGAAAGGCATAACATGCTGGCCTCCAGATCCCAATCGAAAGGCACAACATGTTGACCCCCAGGCCTCAGTCGAAAGGCATGCCTTCACCCCTTTCAGGCCAAATCGAAGAGAGCCAGAAAGTGCAGAATCGAAGGGTTTTCTACCTAAATCGAAAGGCCCTCATTTTTCTTACTTTTATTTTATTTTTGCCTTTATATTTCCATGCAATTAAATATGGTTGTAATATTGTAGGATTTTATCTTTCTGCATTTTATTACTTGTATATGATTGCTAGTAAAATAGGGTATGTATGGCAAGATAAAAATAACAAGTAGACAACCCCTAATCAAAGACTAAATGCATGCAAATCAAACACACTATTCACACATGCACCCTTAGGGTAATCCCACTTGTTGCCTAAGAAAAATAGTCATGTCCCTCGAACATGGGCATTTTAGCAAAGACCCTCAATAAAAGATCGTAGTCCCTCGATGACCCTCAATGTTGCCTTTGATAAACGATCTAGTCCCTAAACGACATTGCTAAAACGTCCCATAAGTTGCCTTCTATGACTATACAAACGTCCCACGCCAGTCCCTTCACATCCAACGATGGGGCTTCTTACCAAATCAATGGTGAGATAGCAACATCTAAAGGAGGAGGAAAATAACATTAAGACCTTTTGAGTAGGTAGGTTGCTCCTAGTTGCTCGTTTGCTCACAACAAAAACATTTTATACACCCACAATTTCACTTTGAAACATTTTTCAAAAGACAAATTACTTTGTATGCATTCTTATAGAGACGATAACCATTACAAAGACACTCCTTTTCAAAATACTTTCAAAACCCACATCACAAACACATTTTCAAACAAAAGCAAGTGATCTAGCAAGAAACTAAGATCCCGTAGATAACTACAGATGGAAAGGGTGCTAACACCTTCCCTTTTCATAATCTACCCCCTAAAATCAAGAAATAATCTCGAAAGGTATTTCCTGTTCTTTTCAACCTTTCCTTATTGGATAAAAGAAAATTCGGTGGCGACGCTTGCAATCTGCAACAATTGAGATCAAACGCAAAACACCCAAGTCAGTTCTCCCACCGTGTTAGAGAACGGGCGACTCTGTTAGGGAATTACTTAAAAGTGGGGTTACCTTAGGGATAGATCACCTTTACTTGCTTTCTTTGTTTGACTTGTTTGCTTTACATTTTTTGGGTCTTTGCTTGGGCTTTTGTTAAAGATACTATACCCGAATCTAGGACACCTTTTTAGGTAAGTAGCAATAGATTGTGGAAACTGTACGGCATAGGCCGATATGGTTGAAGTAATGGCTACGTTAGTGTGACACATTTGTTGGTACCAGTATGCCTTGTGTTGAATCGAGGAGAATATGGGGCCGCTGAGCGGTGTCATTGAGCACTAACTGACCTTAGAACCTTAATTAAACAACTTGGCCATTAGGAAGTAGTGAGATAGCCGGTTTCGATGGAAAGCTAAAAATTGGTTGATACTCGATGCTACACTCATTGAGATCGGACTTTTGGGATATCTCAACCGCAAGAAAAGATTGATTGTGCTGATACAATGCATAAAAGAAAGGTCAGTGATATTGAGATCCCCTAGAACTTGGTTACTTTCTAGGATAGGTTAAGCCAACTAAACTTCAAGAGGGTACTTACCTACAAACTCCATGCAAGCCTAAACCTAAGGACTTGTCT
Source organism: Vicia faba (assembly GCA_948472305.1). Classification (NCBI taxonomy): domain Eukaryota; kingdom Viridiplantae; phylum Streptophyta; class Magnoliopsida; order Fabales; family Fabaceae; genus Vicia; species Vicia faba. The sequence goes on from OX451738.1 coordinate 1,011,788,920, forward strand.
GCTTTGTGTGTATATGATTATTTGTACATAAACAACTTGCTTACTTTGCATACTTGTACATAACATCATGACATCACACCATAACATTTTTAATAGTCATTTCAAGGATCTCAAGGTCCTATGATGCATGGTCACATTGAATCAGACGTCTATTAAGGGCAAGAGGATTTATTTTCCTCTAACCGAACACCGTCAAAAATCAAAGTACAACAACTTGAGTCAAGGGCTATGACCCACTTGACATGGTGAGCTTAATTCTCGTGGAAGTAAATACACAGATACAAAGTTCTCCATTCAAAGTTGTTGATCAAAATTTAACTTCTAACATCTTCTTGTGTTTACCCCGCGAGATCCTTGAAAACATGCATCCACATACCATGCATCATATCATGACAGGCTTTTCCCACACAGGTCTCTCATCTGCTTACTATTTGTTTCAGTAAAGATGGCTCTAGAACAAACTATCAAGGACATTCAAACTCAAAATGCTGAACTTCAGGAATTGTTCTTGAACCTATCAAAGGGGCAAGAAGAAGTGAAAGCGCTCGTCACTAGGGGCATGATCATGGGGAATCCTAAGGACAACAAGGATGACTAGTTGGAACGGATACAAACTGAAATGGCAATAATGAAGATCCAGATGATGGGACAAGTGGTGGGCCAGATGGCTCTTATCCAAAACTTAGCTCGAGGTCAAGAGGAGCTAAGGACCCTCGTCAATAAACTTCATCAAGACAATTGCAACCATATGAAATAAACCGTCGAGATTGGGGATCAAGTCATCATTCAGCCTCCCATGAGACATGGAGCCGGTTTGGTGGAAAGTAGAACTTTCCAATTTATTGGCACGTCACGAGCTCAACAACCACCTCGTCAACAAGGACAGGGTAATTGACATAAATAGAATGCACCCAATAGGAAATACACCAAACTCAACATGCCAATGTCGCAAGTCTTGCTACACATATTGAATATGAATTTGGTCACACTAAAGGATCCTCCTCGGAATCCTAACACTGCTGCTCCTAGTTATCATCCCAATGAAAGATTTGCATATCACTCCAACAGTCCAGGGCACGATACTGATAGTTGTTGGACATTGAAAAATAAGATTCAAGACCTGATCGACGAAGGAACATTGGAATTTGCACAAGACGGTCAATTAGAGATTTTCTATCACCCCTCAAGGGCATCCATATGAAGTGACGATCTCGGCGAGGAAACTTTCTGTTTATTCGAATTTTCAATTTTAATTTCTTTGTCTTCTTAAACACTTATCTATATGTCAGATTTGGTCATTTTCATTAATGCATTAAATATGTTTGTCTTGAATTGATCCATTCATTTTCGTTCTAATTAAACTATGCTTTTTACTTCCTTTATGATATTCAACTCTTGTATCAAAAAGTTGCAAGCCTTTAGAGGGAGGATGACGAAAACAATGCCATAATCTCATACAATATGCTTTTGGACAGACCTTGCTGACAACGTACATGCATTTTTTTCAATTCCTAAACACTGGAGATATAAGGAGGATAATCCCTAGTCAACCCCTTCAAACCAAAGAAGTAGAAGTTTTCTTTTTTACACAAATTGAAACCTTTAATCAAAACCTGGGGCATGGTAGTCTCTCAGTTAATTCAAACGCGCGTTCAATCGCAAACTTTCACTTCGTACACAACGAATGATATAAAAAACATTCCTTCTGAACCACAAGATGGTGATGGTTCCCTATCAAATAGGCAATCATTATCTCTCAAAATAAAAGCCTACTAGGTCAAAACCTACGAAGGAGACTTAAGAAAAAAACTAGGGCATCCCACTGACTGTCATATAAAAAACGAGAACATTCAGTCAAAATCAAGGATAATAAATCAAAAAGAGGTCACTACAAATCCTCAACAACATGGAAAATATGAAAAAAAATGACTGTCTTCCAACAAATAAAACTTAACTTGTCTGAACCTTCACCAAAACGTCATTCCAGACTCAATTGGAGTTCAAACACACAATTAAATGAGTTTAGGACTGAAGAACATTACGAAGAACAGGCGGGTACAAATACACTTTGAGCCTTATCCTTTGTTTCTTAAACCGTGAACCGGACCACGATACAACCTTTCAAAGTCCTAATTGAAGCATGGGTTAGTCAGAAAGCATACTGTTAGAAAAGGTATCCTGACTCCTGTAAGGCTTATTGTAAATCCTGAGTTGAATTCATATTCTTACAAAATTATCTTTACTTGCTAAAACGCATTTTCAAAACTTCAAGACAAGAATAAACTTTTCATTATTTGAATATCACTGTTTGCATATGGCTAGTTGTTTGACAGCGGAGAAATTCACGCGACGAATATCTAGTGAACAAAAAATTCTCTCAATGAAAAAAATCACTCCAAGTGGGAAGACACTTCCAATAACAGATCTCCCATAAGCAAGGGGGCATGACATGTCACTGTCCAACACATCTGGGGAAGTCCAGTCAAGATTCCAAGAAATCTCTCAAGAAACGCTGAATAACCAAGGGCAGGCCTGTATCTGAATCACTTGGAGCATTGAACTTGAACTCCAACAAGGGTTATATACGGTCAGGCAAACAGTTCCTGGCAATACTACAAATACTTTCTACTAGGGGAAGTGACAAATCTCCCACAAAGTCCTTTTCATATGGTGATCCCTAACCAGAGTTTCAATATCTAAAAACTTCTCCCCAACTGGGCTTGATCCCAAGAACCCTCGAGGAGTCCTGCAAAAAGAAAGCACCTCTCCAACAGATTGACGACATGGTTTATTTCCCCAACAAACGACAAGATTCCCCAACTCGAATTTTCCTCTCAGACTATCACACATCAAGGGACCACAATTCCTCTTCCTCAGTAGACTTTCCTACAATCCCCAGTAAGCTGCTGCAAAACCTGGAAGACCACCACATAACAGTTAACTCCTTTATCCCCAACAAGTTGTTAGCTCCCTTTCTCTTCCATCAAGAGATAACTACCCAGTAGAGCAACAAACAACTAAAACTCCTTAACTTCTTTCCACAAGAAGGAATCAACACTCACCACAAAGTTTTCCTCTCAAGCAAAATCAACGTTCCCATAACAGAGTTCTCCTCAAATAACAAAACAGAAATCCCCAGTGGAAACAATCTAAAAGCAAGGTCTGGGAAAATGTGCATACTCTTCTTTTCCAACGACCGTCCGGGATTCAGCTTCCCAAAACTCCCCAACACTTATCAATGATTTATTTTCCAAGACAAAATTACATTCCAACAACCTTTCATACATCATACTACATATATAATAAGAGCATACAACACAAATGCATACAACATAATCTCATTTATTTTGAGAACATCATTACGCCATGCATTTCATACATCATGACATTGCATACAACTAACTCTTGACCTTTTCAGGAAAGATCAATCAACAAAAAATTATCATCAATAAATTTTCAACAAAGACAAGACAACTGTATGTGAACAAATCAATTTTAGATCAACTCCCAAAATAGGACGAGGTGACTATCTACATGACGAATATTCCCTTCAGACCTCTACTGGTTCAGTTTGAATCTCTCAATGGTTTATCTTGATTCTTTCCTGTAGAGATTTTCTCTGGTTCAGATAAATCGCCCCAAGATTTGTTCTGATTCTTTCTAGACCTCTGCTGGTTCAGTTTAAATCTCTCAATGGTTTATCCTGATTCTTTCCCATAGAAATTTTCTCTGGTTCAGATAAATCACCCCAAGATTTGTTCTGATTCTTTCCAGACCTCTCCTGGTTCAGTCTAAATCTCTCAACGATTTATCCTGATTCTTTCTGGTAGACATTTTATCTGGTTCAGATAAATCGCTCCAAAATTTAATCTGATTCTTTCCAGATCTCTGCTGGTTCAGTTTAAATCTCTCAATAGTTTTTCCTGATTCTTTCCGGTAGACATCTTCTCTGGTTCAGATAAGTCTCTCCAAAATTTATTCTGATTCTTTCCAGTTAAAGAACATTCAAGACCTCTACTGGTTCGGTTTAAATCTCTCAATGGTCTATCCTGATTCTTTTCAGTAGACATTTTCTCTGGTTCAGATAAATCGCCCCAAGATTTATTCTGATTCTTTCCAGTTAAAGAATATTCAAGACCTCTACTGGTTCAGTTTAAATCTCACAACGGTTTATCATGATTCTTTCCGGTAGACATCTTCTCTGGTTCAGATAAATCGCTCCAAGATTTATTCTGATTCTTTCCAGTTAAAGAACATTCAAGACCTCTACTGGTTCAGTTTAAATCTCTCAATGGTTTATCCTAATTCTTTCCGGTAGACATTTTCTCTGGTTCAGATAAATCGCCCCAAGATTTATTCTGATTCTTTCCAATTAAAGAATATTCAAGACCTCTGCTGGTTCAGTTTAAATCTCTCAACGGTTTATCCCGATTCTTTCCAGTAGACATTTTCTCTGGTTAAGATAAATCGCTCCAAAATTTATTCGGATTCTTTCCAGATCTCTGCTGGTTCAGTTTAAATCTCTCAACGGGTTATCCCGATTCTTTCCGGTAGACATTTTCTCTGGTTCAGATAAATCGCCCCGAGATTTATTCTGATTCTTGCCAGTTAAAGAATATTCAAGACCTCTGCTGGTTCAGTTTAAATATCTCAACGGTTTATCCCGATTCTTTCCGGTAGACATTTTCTATGGTTCTGATAAATCGCTCCAAAATTTATTCGGATTCTTTCCAGATCTCTGCTGGTTCAGTTTAAATCTCTCAACGGTTTATCCTGATTCTTTCCGGTAGACGTTTTCTCTGGTTCAGATAAATCGCCCCGAGATTTATTCTGATTCTCTCTAGTTAAAGAATATTCAAGACCTCTGTTGGTTCAGTTTAAATCTCTCAACGGTTTATCCTGATTCTTTCTGGTAGACATTTTCTCTGGTTCAGATAAATCGCTCCAAGATTTATTCTGATTCTTTCCAGATCTCTGCTGGTTCAGCTTAAATCTCTCAACGGTTTATCCTGATTCTTTCTGGTAGACATCTTCCCTGGTTCTGATAAATTACTCTAAGATTTATTCTGATTCTTTCCAGTTAAAGAACATTCAAGACCTCTGCTGGTTTAGTTTAAATCTCTCAATGGTTTATCCTGATGCTTTCCTGGTAGACGCTTTCTCTGGTTCAGACAAATCACTCCAAGATTTATTCTGATTCTTTTCCATTTGAAGTCAGATTTAGATTTAGTCTAATTTATATCAACAATCACCTTTGGATGGCATCTATAAGCCCATCTCTGACAACTCTTCATCATCCCTCCAAATGGAATCTGTAAGCCCATTCCCTATATAATCAACCACCACATCCTCAAGTGAAATTTTTGGGCACTCTAGTGTCCAATCATCTTCCACCTTCAAGTCACGAATGGAAAATTCGCCAATCTAACTCTTCAGGTTTAAGAAGATTGAACAGGAGCAACTATTGTACCTAAAAATTTGCCCTCTCATTTTTCAAGGCATTTCTTACAAGGATTCTCATGGTTCAAGCTTGCACAAGTACATTGGGATTTTTCAGTACCAAGATTAAAAGGAAACTGTCAAAAAGGGGGAAAACAGATAAAAATAATATTTTGACAAATTTGGAGAAAAACAAGTGTTCTTCGATTCAGCTCCTTCGATTGGCCTTTTGGCCTCTTTCGATGCAAGCTTGGCTTGCATCCTTCGACTGGGCATGGGCCTCTGGCACGTTAGCTTAGATTCACAAGGCACAAAGCCTCCTGTAGTCTCCTTTGATTCCAAGGAAAAAGGCTCCCGTTTGGCATCCTTCGATTTGAAATTTTTGCCTCTTATTTGCCTCTTTCGAATCTGGACATTTTGGCCTCCTGCATGCACCTTTCGTTTGGGCATGTGGTTCCTTCAGTACAAGCTACTGGTCACACCCTTCGTTTAGGCACATGAATCCTTCAGCACAAGGTTTTGGTCAAATCTTTTGTTTGGGCATTTGACTCCCTTCATGCTTGCTTCGTTTGGGCACATGAATCTTTCAGTACAAGCTACTGGTCACACCCTTCATTTGGGCACATGAATCTTTCAGTACAAGCTACTGATAACACCTTTCGTTTGGGAATGTTGGTTCCCTTAATGCAAGCTTCGTTTGAACATAGATCTTTTACATTGGCATGAAGTCACAAGGCAGGGACCCCCTATGTACACTCCTTCATTTGGCCACTTAGACCTTTGGGTAGGCAAGCCTTTGAGTGGACAGAACCACCTTCAGAAGGTTTCCTTACATCTTGTGTCCCCTTCGAATCAAAATCTTTTGAATCCAACTTTGGGCATCCCATTCTAAGGACATGCTTGATGGTCCATTCGAAGGATTTACAAGCCACTTTAAGGTATGTTTTTGGTGACCCATCCAAGGGTCACACTTTTGGCTCCTTCGAAGGATGCATAAAAGTGACTCAATCGAAAGGCACTTGTTCGAGGAAAATCAAATAGTTTTTTTGGAGAAGAATCTAGTCGAAGAAGGGCCAAAACAAAAGGGTAAAATATCAAAGATGCTTGCTGCCAAGTTCAGGCTTGGTACACTGGCCAAAACTGATGCACAGCAGTTCTGAAGCACTGTCCCCTTCTTACACCAAAATAGCATACAAGGCATTGTCTCTCGAAAGAAACAAGGAACCAGTTACTCAAATTGTTCAAACCTTTTGTTTTCCCTCCAAAAGCTTCAGGCAACCTTGCCTATAAATAAGAGGCCTCACAACACATCTAGGAGGGGACTTTTTGGCCAGAGGAACGAATCTTCAAATTTCTCAAACACCATAAAGCTCTCAAACACTTAAACACTTGTGAAAATAAAAAACCCAGAATTTAACATTTACCTCTTTCGAATCTGAAAAGTCTCACACATTTTATTCCCTTTCGTATCCAGCAGAAAAGACATCTCATTTGTTTTTTCTCATTCGAATCAAGCAGTAGAAATGTTGTCTTTGCTCTTTCCCTTTAAATCCAGGGACATTAAAGGTAACCACTTAAAGGTCCAGCATACGCTCCAACCTCCACAAGGCAAGTCATCCTTAACCTTGATTCCTTCGTTTACAACACAACATGTAAATACAATTCCTTTTCGTTTCAAACGTGTACATACTATTATTCATCTTTTCGTTTCCACCCTTTTAATATGCTTCAAGGTTAATAACCTTCTTAGTTTTTTCTCTTTGTACATTTAAACATGCTTTAAGAACTAACCTGACCCCAAGATGATGCTAGCATGGCCTTAGGCCATGTTGCTATTCAAAACTTAAATGAAAGAAATAGGAAGTAGCAAACGAAGCTTCTGGGTTCCACACCAACCTCCATGTTAAATGAAAGACGCAGCCAGAAGGCACACCATGCTGGTTCCAAGCCCATACGAAAGGCAACCCTCAATGCTTTCAACCCCCAGTCGAAGGAGGCAGAAAGGCAGATTACATCTTGCACTGGTTCCAGGCCCAGTCGAAAGGTATAACATGCTGGCCTCCAGATCCCAATTGAAAGGCACAACATGCTGACCCCCAGGCCTCAGTCTAAATTCATGCCTTCACCCCCTTTCAGGCCAAATCGAAGAGAGCCAAAAAGTGCAAAGTTGAAGGGTTTTCTGCCTAAACCGAAAGGCCCTCATTTTTCTTGCTTTTATTTTTACCTTTATAATTCCATGCAATTCAATATGGTTGTAATAGTGTAGGATTTTATCTTTCTGCATTTTATTACTTGTTGTTGTATCCCAAAATTTGCCCTCTCATTTCTCAAAGGATCACCCTGGACCCTCAGGTTTGTTCCCATCCAATTTTAAGCCTTGAATTACAAATTTTCCAAGAAAGTCATTCACAAGGGCAAAATGGTCATTTGCATACTAAAAAGTCAAACTTTGACATTCGGATCAAAAAATCAAGTTCCAAGAATCATATTTCATCAATGCATGAAGTTTGTTTCATCAAGAAATTCAAAAGTCAAAATTACTTTGGAAAAGTCAAAATTCTAAATACTTAGAATTTTTCTAAGTGTTTAAGAAATATGACAAATTCAGAACTTCTGATCAGATTATCACCATGATGCAAGCTGATTCTGGGATAATTTCTAACTCAAGAGTTTTAGATCTCAATAAGACCTAAAATATTACAGAACAGAACTTCTCCTGGAAATGCAGGAATTTCAAGTTTTAAATGTTTAAAGACACGTCCATGAAACTAAAGCACTCAGCAAATTATGGACACTTTCATGACAGAGTTTGGTCAGAACTTCTGGGCCAGTTTTCACAAAGGTTCAGTTAGAGTTTGCAAGGGTAATTCAAAGAAGGTTACAAAGCATGCTGCAAGCTTCCTGGAAAGTCTGAGAGCTCCTTTAGAACATGCTGGAGCAAGGAGATACAAAGATCAAAAGTTGGATGTCTATTCTAAGTCACGCTGAAGCTGGACTTCTGATCCAGAATTAAGAAATGATGCAAAATCTCACATTGCAGGATTTCTGGTTTGATCAATCTCATCATCATTTAATGCTCATAACCACTTTTGGGTCTTTGTCTAAAGGATTTCCCCACGTGTGGCATAGAAGTACCATTACTGTCTTGGAAAAGCAAACTTTTGTACAAGAGTGTGTTGGGCCCATGCGTTGCTTTTGCTTTTGAGGTTACCTTTCCTTAATTCTGACTTACAATTCCAGCTTAGGAGCTGCTAAAGCAGCTAACCCCCATACTTGCTTCAAGAACAAGGCAGCACCCTAGCATGTGATGGTTGTACTCTCCAAGCTACAAGATCTTTGCCTATAAATTGAAAGCCATTGGCAACTGTAAAAGGGTCGAAAATTTGAGAAAGGAAAAGCCTTGAAACCCTGCTAAAATTCCAAGAGTCCAAAAATTGCAAACAAAAAATACAAAAACCTGTTAGCTTTTGATTCTTGCATTCAAACTTTTTTTTTTGCTTCAAGTGTTTCTTGATCAAAACCATTCATACAGTTTCTGATTTACATATTAGAAGTTATCCCAACTTCTGTGTTCAGACTGTAACACACTCTCCATCCATATCCACCTCAAAGAAGTCAGAACTTTTCCCCTTGGTTTTTCCAGAATTTTCTAATCATTCATAGCCCAAGTTGAAATTCCAGCCTGCTGAGCACGTGAAGGAGCTGTTCAGAACATCACCAGCATTCAGAACCAGACTCCAGCTCACAGAGCATTTTCCAGCCGCAAGGTAAGTTTCCGCTGACTCTCATCATATTACTTAGGCATTGTCAAATTTGCATGTTCAAAAATATAATGTAGACATCCTGATTCTGATGCTGTATATTTCCTGAAGTTTCATGTATTTGTCTGCCTAAGTAGAGAGAATATCAGTTCAGAACTTCTTAAGGAAATTAGGATTAAAAAATTCATGCTTGCTTCTGATTTATTAGTTCTGATATCTCTTGTTTCTGAAACATTATGAAACCTGCCATAACTGTTATATGCGCATCTTCTATTCTGTTGAGAAATGACTAAGTTGCAGATGTTCTGACTAGCATGAAGGGGGAGACTAAGTTCTGCCAGTGGCATCAGAACTTCTAAAATCTTCTTTTTTCCCAGTGGATCTAGAACTTCTGACCCACCCTTTTTCTGCTAACATGTTATTTCTGTTTTTGCAGCACGCCAGAGTCAGAACTTCTGATATCTTTTATTTCAGTAGTGCGCTGATCCTGTTTTCTTTCTCCTTACTATTTTTGCCATCACTTTCATTTTAATTAATCAAAAACACCAAAAACATTTTATATTTTACATGCCTTATTTTATCCCTTACATAAAAAAAGACTAAAAATATTTTCTCAAACTAATTCATTTAATACAAATAAAATAAGTTCATTTTTACATTCTTATACATCATTCAATATGGTTGTAATAAATAATTAGGACTTTAATTTCTTGCAAATCCCATTTATACTTTGTACACCCCCTCCCACAAGTATTGTAATAGCATAGTAACTTTAAATTCCGCAATTTATCGTTTTATATATAACATGCTAGTAATTAGGGTTTGTATGGATAGACTAAAACCAATACTTAGAAAACCCTAATTCAAGACAAAAACAAGCATGAAAACAACACACTTTGCACACACGCACCCTTAGGGTAATCTCACTTGTTGCTAAATTAGTCATGTCCCTCGAACATGGGCGTTTTAGCAAAAGACCCTCGATAAAAGATCATAGTCCCTCGATGACCCTCAATGTTGCCTTCGGTAAATGATCTAGTCCCTAAAACTAAATTTCTAAAATGTTCCATGGGTTGCCTTCTATGACTATATAAACGTCCAGCGCCCGTCCTGTTTACATCCAAAGATAGTTTTCTTACCAAATCAATGGTAAGACAACAATGTCAAAGGAAAAGAAAATGAACAAGAAAGACATTTTGAGTAGGTAGAATGCTCCTAATTACTTGCTCAATTTCAAACAAACATCCTTGCTATTTTCAAAACAAGCACATACACTTTCAAACATCTTATAAACTTGAAAACATTTTCAAAAGATCAAACATCTTTGTATACATTCTTACAAACAAGAATCATTACAAAGATTGCCTAAACAATGGCCTCTTTACAAAATACTTTCAAAAACCACACCAAGCACAATTTCAAATAAAAAGCAAGTGATCTAGCAAGTAACTAAGAGCCCATGGAAAACCATGGATGAAAAGGATGCTAATACCTTCCCTTTTCACAATCTACCCCCCGAACTCAAGAAATAATCTCAAAGGTCTTTCCTGTGCTTTTTCACCTTTCCTTTTGGATAAAAGAAAATTCGGTGGTGACTCTTACTAACCGCAACATTTGCGATCAAACTTAAGACACCCAAGTCAGTTCTCCCACCGTATCACAGAACTGGCGACTCTGTTGGGGATATTTTAAAAGTGGGGTTACCTTAGGGATATATCACATTTATTTACTTTCATTGTTTGATTTGTATGCTTTACATTATGGTTCTTTGTTTGGGTTTGAATCCTCTACCTGGATTTGGGATACAATATAGGTAAGTAGTAATATGTTGTGGAAACTGTGTGGGGTATACCGACATGGTCTAAGCAATAGCTATGTTAGTGCGACATATTTGTGGGTACCGGTAGCCTTTGAGTTAATCAAAGAGAATACGGGGCCGCTGAGTGATGTCATACATCACTAATGAAATTCTAGAACCTTTACTTGACCAACTTGGCCTTTAGGATGTAGTGAGATGATCGGCTTTGGTGCAGTCCGAAGTTGGTAGATACTCGATACTACACTCATTGAGGTTCTGTTTCTTGGGATATTTCGGTCGCCATTAAAGAGGCTTGTGCTGAAACAATAACCAAGGAAACAAACCAGTGATATTGAGCTCCTTAGAACCTGGTTACTATTATTAGGACAGGTTGATCCAACTAAAACTTCAAGAGGGTACTTACCTATAAAACTCCATGCAAGCCTAAACCTAAGGACTTGTCTGCTTTGTGTGCATATGATTATTTGTATATAAACTTGCTTACTTTGCATACTTTGTACATAACATCATGACATCATACCATAGCATTTTCAATAACATCGAACCATAGAATTTCAAGGATCTCAAGGGTCTTTGATGCAGGGTCACGTTGAACTAGACGTCTTTCAAGGGGCAAGAGGATTTATTTTCCTCTAACCAAATGCCGTCAAAAAATCGAGTACAACAAATTTGAGTCAAGGGCTACAACCCACTTGGCATGGTAAGCTTAATTCTCGCGGAAGGACATCCACCGATACAAAGTTCTCCAAAAATTAAAAGCTGTTGATCAAAGTTTAACTTATAACTTTTTCTTGTGTTTACCCCGCGAGATCCTTGAAAACATGCATCCATATATCATGCATCATATCATGACAGGTTTCTCCCATACATATCTCCTTATCTTCCTACTGTTTATTTCAGTAAGATGGATATGGAACAAACGGTGAAGGGCATCTAGGCTCAAAACGCTCAACTTCAAGAGATGTTCTTGAACCTATCTAAGGGACAAGAAGAGGTCAAGGCGCTCCTCACCAGGGGCATGATCATGGGAAATTACGGGGACGACAAAAATGACCAGTTGGAGCGGCTACAAACCGAGATAGCCATAATGAAAGTCCAGATGATGGGACAACTGGTGGGCCAGATGGCTCTCATCCAAAACTTGGCTCAGGGACAAGAAGAGCTAAGAGTCCTCATCAACAAGCTCCTTCAAGACGATTGCAATCGTATGGGGAAAACAACCAGGATTGGAAATCAAGTCACTGCTCAGCCTCCCATGAGACAAGAAGTCAGTTTAAGTAAGAGAAGACCTTCCCAAATTGCTTCCACAACACGAGCCCAACAACGACTTCGTCAACATCAACCGGAAAATCAGCAAAGGCAAAGTGAGCCCAAAAGACAGTTTACCAACATCAACATACCACTGTCTCAAGCTTTACAACACATGCTGAGGATGAATATGGTTACACTAGTAAGACCTCATCCAAGTCCCAAAATTTTTCTCCCAGCTACAATCCCGATGCCAGGTGTGCCAATCATTCCAATAGTCTTGGGCATGATACAAATGATTGTTGGGCGCTAAAGTACAAGATTCAAAACCTGATCGACAAAGGATTGTTGGAGTTCACACAAGATGGCCAAACGGAATTCTTCTGTCGTCCCTCAAAGGCTCACCACCTAAAATGACAAGTTTAGACAAAGAGGCTTCTGTTCATTTGATTTTTCAAATTGTAATCTCTTTTATTGTTCAAATAATTATCCATTAATGTCAAACTTTGTTTCATTAATGCATTGCATATGTTTGTCTTGAATTCATCCATTCGTTTTCACTATATATAAACTCTGATTTTTACTCTCTTTATGACATTCAACTCTTGCTAAAAGTTACAAGCCTTTAGAGGGAGGATGACGAAAACAATGCCATAAATCTCATACAGTATACTTTTGAACAGACTTTGCTGACGATGTACATGCGTTCTTTCAAATCCTAAACACTGGAGTTATAAGGAATATAATCCCTAGTCAACCCCTATGAGCCAAAGAAGTAGAAGTTTTCCTTTTTTCACAAATTGGAACCTTTAATCAAAACCTGGGGCAGGGTAGTCTCTCAGTTGATTCAAACGCGTGTTTAGCCGCAAACTCTCATCTCGTAATACAATGAATGACGTCAAAAACTTTCCTCTAGAATCAAAAGACAGTGATGGTTCCCTACCAAATAGGCAGTCATTATCTCTCGAAAAGAAAAGCCCACTAAGTCAAAACCTACAAAGGAGACTTAAGAAAAACCGGGGCATCCCGCTGATCGTAATCTCAAAACAAGAACAGTCAGGCAAAAATTAGGGATAACAAATCAAAAGAAAGAGGTCACTACAAATCCTCAACAACATGAAAAAAATGTTGCAAAAATGACTGCCTTCCGACAAACTTAACTTGTCTGAACCATCACCAAAACGTCATTCCAGACTCAATTGGAGTTCAAACGCACAATTAATTGAGTTTAGGACTGAAGAACGTCATGAAGAGAGGGTGGGTACAAATACCTTTTGAGCCTTTATCCTTTATTTCTTAAACCGTGAACCAAGCCACATTACAACCCTTCAAAAGTCCTAATTGAAGCATGGGTTAGTTCGAAAGCATACTGTTACAAAAGGTATCCTGACTCCTGTAGAGCTTTACTCTAAATCCTGAGTTGAATTTTTCTTACAAAATTTCTTTACTTGCTAAAACGCATTTTCAAAAATTTCAAGACAAACATAAAATTTTCATTACTTGAATATCACTGTTTGCATATTGCTATTTGTTTGACAGCGGAGAAATTTACACAACGAATATCCAGTGAACGAAAGCTCTCTCAATCACTTCAAGTGGGATGACACTTCCAATGACAAATCTCTTATCAACAAGGAGGCATGACATGTCACTATCCAAGCACACCTGGGATAGTCCAGTCAAGATTCCAAGAAATCTCTCAAGAAGTACAGAATAATCGGGGGCAGGTCTCCATCTCCATTACTTGGGGCATTGAACGTCAATCTCAACAAAGGGTTACATACAGTCAAACATTTCCTGGCAGTGCCACAAACACTCACTACTAGGGGCAGTGACAAATCTCCTCAAAATCCTTCTCATAGGATGATTCCCCAGTCATATTTTCAATCTCTGAAAACCTCTTCCCAACTGAGTCGACTTCAAGAATCCTCAAGGATTTCTGCCAGTGAAGTCGCCGCCTCTCCAACAGACTGAGCAACAGGGTTTGTTTCCCCAACAAATGGCAGGATTCCCCAGCTTGAGTTTGCCTCTTCGACTACTACAAATCAGAGGACCACAACTCCTCTTCCCCAATAGAATACTCTAAAATCCCCAGCAAAAAACTATGAAGCCTGGATTTTGACCAGATAACAGTATAAGGTGCTGCAAAGCCTGGATTTCGACCAGATAGTAGTTCCCTTCTCCAAAAAACACCGTGAAGCCTGGATGTCAACCAAATAACAGTATAAGGTGCTACGAAACCTGGAATTCGACCAGATAGTAGTTCACTTCCTCAAATGACAAAACATGAATCCTCGGTGGAAACATTCTAAGCAAAGTTTGAAGACACACATACTTTTCAACATCAATCCAGGATTTAATAACTCCCCAACACTTGTCAAAAACTTATTTTCCAAGACAAAATTACATTTAAAAAAAAGCATAGCATATGCATACAAAATACACAAATCTCATTTATTTTGAGAACATCATTACGCAATGCATACATCATGACATTGCATACAACTAACTCTTTACCTTTTCAGGAAAGATCAATCAACAGATCAAGGTCATCATCCTGCTGAGGTAGTAATCGTCCAAGATTCCTTCATCATTCTGCTGAGGTAGTAATCGTCCAAGATTCCTTCATCATTCTACTGAGGTAGTAATTGTCCAATATTCCTTCATCATCCTGCTAAGGTGCTTTTAGATACAGTTCAGATACGCACCAGATACATATGCCATCCTGATACTCATTCAGATCCATCTTTCAGATACAATTCAGATACGCTCCAGATACGGATGCCATTCTGATACTCATTCAGATTTCAACTTTGATACAGTTTAGATACACTCCAGATACGGATGCCATCCTGATACTCATTCAAATTTCAACTTTTGATACAGTTCAGATACGCTCCAAATACGGATGCCATCCTGATACTCATTCAGATTTCAACTTTTGATACAGTTCAGATACGCTCCAAATACGAATGCCATCCTGATACTCATCCAGATTTCAACTTTTGATACAGTTTAAATTCGCTCTAGATACGGATTCCATCCTGATACTCATTCAGATTTCAACTTTTGATACAGTTCAGATACGCTCCAGATACGGATGCCATTCTGATACTCATTCAGATTTCAACTTTTGATACAGTTTAGATACGCTCCAGACACGGATACCATTCTGATACTCATTCAGATTTCAACTTTTGATACAGTTCAGATACGCTCTAGACATAGATGCCATTCTGATACTCATTCAGATTCAATGGTCAGATGCAATTCAGATACGCTCTGGACACAGATGCCATTCTGATACTCATTCATATTTCAACTTCAAATACAGTTCAGATACGCTCCAGATACGGATGCCATTCTGATACTCATTCAGATTCAGCTTTCAGATACAGTTCAGATATGCTCCAGACACGGATACCGTTCTGATACTCATTCATATTTCAACTTTTGATACAGTTCAAATACGATCCAGACACGGATACCATTCTGATACTCATTCAGATTTCAACTTTTGATACAGTTCAGATACGGTCCAGACACGGATGCCATTCTGATACTCATTCAGATTCAATGGTCAGATACAGTTCAGATATGCTCCAGATACGGATTCCATCCTGATAGTCATTCAGATTCAGTTCTCAAATACAGTTTATATACGCTCCAGATAAGGATATCATTCTGATACTCATTTGGTTTCAGCTTACAGATACGGTTTAACAACCTTTCTGGATGGCATCTACAATCCTATCTCTAACAACTTTCTATCACTTCTCCAAATGGTATCTTTAAGCCCATTCCCTCAACCATCACATCACCGAGTGCAAATTTCTGGGCACTTTAGTGTTCAATCATCTTCCACCTTCAAGTCACAAATGGCAGAATCGCCAATATAACTCTTCAAGTGTAAGAAGATTGAACAGGGGCAGCTGCTGTACCCCAAAATTTGCCCTCTCATTTCTAAAAGGATCACCCTGGACCCTCAGGTTTGTTTCCATCCAATTTTAAGCCTTGAATTACAAATTTTCCAAGAAAGTCATTCACAAGGGAAAAATGGTCATTTGCACACTAAAAAGTCAAACTTTAACTTTTGGATCAAAAAATCAAGTTCCAAGAATCATATTTCATCAAGGCATGAAGTTTGTTTCATCAAGAAATTCAAAGTCAAAATTACTTTGGAAAAGTCAAAATTCTAAATACTTAGAATTTTTCTAAGTGTTTAAGAAATATGACAAATTTAGAACTTCTGATCAGATTATCACCATGATGCAAGCTGATTCTGGGATAATTTCTAACTCAAGATTTTTAGATCTCAATAAGACCTAAAATATTACAGAACAGAACTTCTCCTGGAAATGCTGGAATTTCAAGTTATAAATGTTCAAAGACACGTCCATGAAACTGAAGCACTCAGCAAATTCTGGACACTTTCAAGACAGAGTTTGGTCAGAACTTCTGGGCCAGTTTTCACAAAGGTTCAGTCATAGTTTGCAAGGGTAATTCAAAGAAGGTTACAAAGAATGCTGCAAGCTTCCTGGAAAGTCTGAGAGCTTCTTCAGAACATGCTGGAGCAAGGAGATACAAATATCAGAAGTTGGATGTCTATTCTAAGTAACGCTGAAGCTGAACTTCTGATCCAAAATTAAGAAATGATGCAGAATTTGACGTTGCAGGATTTCTGGTTTAATCAATCTCATCATCATTTAATGCTCATAACCACTTTTTGGTCTTTGTCCAAAGGATTTCCCCACGTGTGGCATAGAAGTACCATTATTGTCTTGGAAAAGCAAACTTTTGTACAAGAGTGTGTTGGGCCCATGCGTTGCTTTTGCTTTTGAGGTTACCTTTCCTTAGATCCTGCTTATAATTCTAGCTTAGGCGCTGCTAAAGCTGCTAACCACCATACTTGATTCAAGAACAAGACAACACCCTAGCATGTGATGGTTGTACTCTCCAAGCTACAAGATCTTTGCCTATAAATTGAAAGCCATTGGCAACTGTAAAAGGGTCAAAAATTTGAGAAAGGAAAAGCCTTGAACCCCTGCTAAAATTACAAGAGTCCAAAAACTACAAACAAAAAATACAAAAACCTGTTAGCTTTTGATTCTTTCATTCAAATTTTTTTTCCTTCAAGTGTTTCTTGATCAAAACCATCCATACAGTTTCTGATTTCCATATTAGAAGTTATCCCAACTTCTGTGTTAAGACTGTAACACACTCTCCATCCATATCAACCTCAAAGAAGTTAGAACTTTGCCCCTTGGTTGTTCCAGAATTTTCTAATCATTCATAGCCCAAGTTGAAACTTCCAGCCTATTGAGCACATGAAGGAGTTGTTCAGAACATCACCAGCATTCAGAACCAGACTCCATCTCACAGAGCATTTTCCAGCCGCAAGGTAAGTTTTTGTTGACTCTCATCATATTACTTAGGCATTGTCTGATTTGCATGTTCAAAAATACAATGTAGACATCTTGATTCTGATGCTGTATATTTCCTGAAGTTTCATGTATTTGTCAGCCTAAGTAGAGAGAATATCAGTTCAGAACTTCTTAAGGAAATTAGGATTAGCAAATTCATGCTTGCTTCCGATTACTAGTTCGGATATCTCTTGTTTCTGAAACATTATGAAACCTGCCATAACTGTTATATGCGCATCTTCTGTTCTGTTGAGAAATGACTAAGTTGCAGATGTTCTGACTAGAATGTAATGGGAGACTAAGTTATGCCAGTGGCATCAGAACTTCTTAAATATTCTTTGTTCCTAACGGATCCAGAACTTCTGACCAACCCTTTTTCTGCTAACATGTTATTTCTGTTTTTGCAGCACGCCAGAGTCAGAACTTCTGATCTCTTTTATTTCAGCATTGCGCTGATCCTGTTTTATTTCTCCTTACTATTTTTGCCATCACTTTCATTTTCATTAATCAAAAACACCAAAAACATTTTACATTTTACATGCCTTATTTTATTCCTTACATCAAAAAAGACTAAAAATATTTTCTTAAAGTAATTCATTTAATACAAATAAAATAAGTTCATTTTTACATTCTTATACATCATTCAATATGGTTGTAATAAATAATTAGGACTTTAATTTCTTGCAAATCCCATTTATACTTTGTACACCCCCTCCCACAAGTATTGTAATAGCGTAGTAACTTTAAATTCCACAATTTATCGCTTTATATATAACATGCTAGTAATTAGGGTTTGTATGGAAAGACTAAAACCAATACTTAGAAAACCCTAATTCAAGACAAAAACAAGAATGGAAACAATACACTTTCCACACACGCACCCTTAGGGTAATCTCACTTGTTGCCTATTGGAAATTAGCCATGTCCCTCGAACATGGGCGTTTTAGCAAAAGACCCTCGATAAAAGATCGTAGTCCCTCGACGACCCTCAATGTTGCCTTCGGTAAACCATCTAGTCCCTAAAAAGACATTGCTAAAATGTTCGATGGGTTGCCTTCTATGACTATATAAACGTCCCGCGCCCGTCCCGCTTACATCCAAAGATAGGGTTTCTTACCAAATCAATGGTAAGACAACAATGTCAAAGGAAAAGAAAATGAACAAGAAATACATTTTGAGTAGGTAGAATGCTCCTAATTACTTGCTCAATTTCAAACAAACATCCTTGCTATTTTCAAAACAAGCACATACACTTTCAAACATCTTACAAACTTGAAAACATTTTCAAAAGATCAAACATCTTTGTATACATTCTTACAAATAAGAATCATTATAAAGATTGCCTAAACAATGGCCTCTTTACAAAATACTTTCAAAAACCACACAAACACAATTTCAAACTAAAATCAAGTGATCTAGCAAGTAACTAAGAGCCCATGGAAAACCATGGATGAAAAGGATACTAATACCTCCCTTTTCATAATCTACCCCCCGAACTCAAGAAATAATCTCAAAGGTCTTTCCTGTGCTTTTTCACCTTTTCTTTTGGATAAAAGAAAATTCAGTGGCGACTCTTGCCTACCGCAACATTTGCAATCAAACGCAAAACACCCAAGTCAATTCTCCCACCGTATCACACTTGTATATGATTGCTAGTAAAATATGGTATGTATGGCAAGATAAAAATAACAAGTAGACAACCCTTAATCAAAGACTAAATGCATGCAAATCAAACACACTATTCACACATGCACCCTTAGGGTAATCCCACTTGTTGCCTCGGAAAAATAGTCATGTCCCTCGAACATGGGCATTTTAGAAAAGACCCTCAATAAAAGATCGTAGTCCCTCGATGACCCTTAATGTTGCCTTCGGTAAACGATCTAGTCCCTAAACGACATTGCTAAAACGTCCCATAAGTTTCCTTCTATGACTATACAAACGTCCCACGCCAGTCCCTTCACATCCAACGATGGGGCTTCTTACCAAATAAATAATAAGATAGCAACATCTAAAGGAGGAGGAAAAGAACATTAAGACCTTTTCAGTAGGTAGGTTTCTCCTAATTGCTCGCTTGCTCACAACAAAAACATTTTATACACCCACAATTTCACTTTGAAACATTTTTCAAAAGACAAAACATTTTGTACGCGTTCTTATAGAGACGAGAACCATTACAAAGACACTCCTTTTTAAAATAATTTCAAAACCCACATCACAAACACATTTTCAAACAAAAATAAGTGATCTAACAAGCAACTAAGAGCCCGTAGATAACTACGGATGAAAAGGGTGCTAACACCTTCCCTTTTCATAACCTACCCCCCGAACTCAAGAAATAATCTCAAAGGTATTTCCTGTTCTTTTCAACCTTTCCTTATTGGATAAAAGAAAGGTCGGTGGCGACTCTTTCTATCCACAACAATTGCGATCAAATGCAAAACACCCAAGTCAGTTCTCCCACTGGGTTACAGTGTGCATGATTTAGGGAACCTTAGGACTTGATTCTTGGTACATTGGAAAGTATGAGATCACAAACTTTAAAATGTGCAAAGAATGGAATAAAATGTATGCTTGAGCTGAAAGTTATGATGAGTCAAGGTTGAGAAAAAGATGCTGACTTTTTGTACTTAGAAAAATTCTAAGTTTTTTCTTCAAAATGACATATAATATTTTGCATCCAAACATGGCCTTACATTTAAAATTTGATCTTGACCAAAAAAGATGGCATGAAGAAGATATCTTGAATGAAATTTTGAGACTTGAATCATTTAAAAACTCCAAAAATTGACAAAGTTATGACTTTGTGAAGTTGGTGAAAATTCATGAGATGACCTATAATCTTTTGCATCCTTAGGGAATCTTCCATCCATTTACAAGCTTAGCACATAAAAGAAGAGTTGAAGTTCACATATTTAAGATCATTGTGGAAAAATAATAGGCTCAAGGAGTAAAAATTGACGAAGTTATGATCTTTTGAAGTCACATAAGGGAATTTGATTGCTTATCTAGAGGACTTGTAATCTTGCTTCATCATTAGGTATCTTCTACACAAAATTTTCTTGAGACTTTTGAAGTTATTTATTGATAACCCTTTGAATAGAAGTATGTTTTTGGAATCACTCAAAAATACCAAAATATGAGCAAGATATAGCCCTTTGAAGTTCAAAACCCTAGCCCCTAGAGCAACAAAATGCCTTGGAAACTCTTCTCAATTTTGACAAACCTTCTTGCACAAATACTTTTGTCATGTAAACGGAAGTTGTTGAGGATGATAATGATAAAAAATGGTAACCATAACCGCTTCCAAAAATTGAGAATTGAGGGAGATATTCATTTGTGATCAAGAAATCAAAGGCTTGTCTAATTAGGTCAAACTTTCTCCAATCAACCCTTGCATCTTTGACTATCTTTGACAACTTGAAGCATGATGGATCATAATAGACTTTGTCATGATATCACTTTAAAACATATTCAATGATGAAGGTTGAATCTTAATGAAGCTTTGTTGAAGAAGGCACGAGAATAAACTCATGAACCTATAGATCAACTTGATGGAATGTGTTGTGCTTTCATCTATAATATCAACAATTAAGGAAAATATTCATTGTATTTATTAGTTAAAAGTTAATCAATACAAAACGTAGATGATCACAAAATACAAGTCATGGTGCTTTGTGATTCCCCATGAGCAAAGCTAAAGATAAGGAGAAGAACCAAACCCTAGTATGATCTTGTTATGATTGAGTTGATATGATATGATAGAGGAATCTTAGGCTACCATTCATTGGATTAACAAATCCCAACAACAAACTACCTCCCATAATGACGAGACTACCATTCATTGGAGTAAAAAATCTCAACAACGAACTACCTCCCATAATGACGAGGCTACCATTCATTGGAGTAACAAATCTCAATAATGAACTACCTCCCATAATGACGAGGCTACCATTCATTGGAGTAACAAATCTTAACAATGAACTAACTCCCATAATGAAAATGCTACTATTCATTGGAGTAAAAAATCTCAACAACAAACTACCTCCCATAATGACGAGGCTACCATTCATTAGAGTAACAAATCTGAATCTTCTCTGGAAACTGAAAGACTTATTGGGGAAGTACAAGTTGCTCAAATAAAGAGACCTGCTACTTGCTGTTACGAGAAGGAATTACAATAATGATTTCCCGGGGAAAGAAATAGTACTTTGTTGTACCCCAAAATTTGCCCTCCCATATTCTTCAAGGTTTGCTAAGATCATGCTTCAAAATCTCCTAAGGGTTGCACAGTCCAACTGCCTCCTAACAGTCAAAAATTAGGGTTTTGGTTATGGAAAAGAAATTGAAGTTTTCAAGGGTCCAAACAAGTCCCACATGCCTACAAACATTCTCAAGCATCCTTATGTCAAGTTTCAAGACTCACAGCAAAAAATTGCACAGTCAAAAACCCTAAATTCTTCACAGTCAACTGCAGGGGCAAAATGGTCATTTGACAGTCAAAAGTCCAAATTTTTGGTCAACATCTTATTTTGAAGCCACAAACATCATTTGATCAATTCTTTATCATGATTCTCAAAGCATGGCTCAAAAAGTCTCAAGATGCAAAAGTTTCTACTTTTGGACAGTTGAAAAAGTCAACTGCAAATTGACCAAGGCATAACTTCCACATGGTTCATCAGAAAAATTCCATCCAAAGCTCATTTTGAAGAGAATGACATTTCCTACAACTCATCTTCACACTTCAAGTCCAAGAAATGCTATCACAAAAAGTTATCAATCTCAACATTATAGGTCATTTTCAAAAGTCAACAAAAAGGCACTTTAAGTCAAAGACCATAACTTGATATTGGTAAATCAAAATGACATGGGACCAAAGGCATTGGTTAGAGGACTTCAAGACCTTTCCAAAATGTCCAAGAACATGATCAAAGCTTAAAGATTGAGCAAGATATGCCTTGTGGAAGTTGGGAAATTTTTGGGAATTTTGGAAAGTCAACTTTGCTTCAAATGCCTCAAAAATGCTAATGGGCCTCAATTTCTTCCATGAATCATCACCCAAAGGCTATGCACGACCCATTAAGCTAAAAGGGAGTTATTTTCTTATTTTTAATTAATTAATTGAATTTTTAATCCTATTAATTCATTTAATTAAAATTAAATATGAGAAAAATACTAAATCATGTGTTTCAAATCTTTTTGTGCAGCCAATTCACTCTTTATGGATCAAATATTTCGTGCATCACTCAAAAGGAAAGATTCTATGCAATTGGCAATGGTTTCATGAATAAAAGATTGGATTTGATATCATTGAAAACCAAATATCCAAATCATCAATGCATGGATTATGGGCTTGTTTTTCTTAACCTAATCATACTCAGATACATATAGAACACAACCCTAATGCATAAGACACAAAAGCTGCGCAGAAGAGAAAGAACAAGATTGCATTTTTTGACAAAAAAGTGGAAAACTGTTTTGATACTTAGAGCTCGTTTCAAAGCCTAAAAGCGATTCCAAAAGCTTGCTAAGACATCCAGGAAGGGATTGCAATCAAGAACACAGCCCCTGACCTCAAGAATTGGTAGAACCACGTTGCCCTGTTCATAAAATTTTGCATATTCGTGTTTGCATTTTCATGCCTTATTAATGTCTTTTAATGGTTGATTTACACTAACATGAACTTTCTGAAGCTATTGGTGTCCTTTAATTGAATTAATATTGCCTGTATGAGAAGTTGCCATGAACGTAGGCTAGGGTTTCAGAAGCTTCAATTTGGGGTTTTGCATATATGGAAAAATCAGGCCATGAAACCTATACCATTGGATTCAGGACATCCAGACGAAGAAAAACCACCCATCGCGACCAATTTATATTGCTCTATATCCTATTCGCTATTTTTCAGGTTGAAGCTTAGTGGGGGTTTAAAACCCCCGCTATCTGTTTTATAAATACAGGGAAAACGTGAAGAAGATGAACGTGGCCTATGCTGATTGGGACGTTTGAAATATGGCGCGCTTTTGGCTGTTCAATATCATAAGCGTTGTTTCTTTTATATTATTTATATTCCATTAATATTACAAATGCGTTC
Source organism: Vicia faba (assembly GCA_948472305.1). NCBI lineage: Eukaryota > Viridiplantae > Streptophyta > Magnoliopsida > Fabales > Fabaceae > Vicia > Vicia faba. The sequence continues at coordinate 1,011,812,701 of OX451738.1, forward strand.
AATGGTTCAGTTGGTAGCTTAGCTGGCTTGCAGGTATTGGGACCTGGGTTCGATTCCCAGGTCCCCCCATAATCTCAATGATTTTTGTCAAAACATGTTCCAGCGTTGCACTCATCCAATGGTTCATCATACATCCTCACTTGCCTGCTTGCCACACGCCCGGGAGATCAATCCAATGGCCAGAACCTGCAGTCCACCATGCACGTTAGTCAATCATCCCATACACGTGCTGGAAAAGGCAACCAGGCCTCTGATTCAATGGGCCTAATTGCTTCAACAAACCTCTTAAATTGGGTCAGACACCCCATGGTTTGCATTATATTTCTTAATTTCTTTTTCTTTTCTTCTTTTTATTTTAATTGCTTTCTTTGTTTTATTTAATTCACAAATTTAATTTTCATAATAAAATAAAAATCAGAAAAATCAAAAAATAAAATAATGTTTATTTAATATTTAGTTCATTAATATATTTGTAAATAAATTTCTAATAATCAATTTAGTTTAATTTTGGGTTTTAATTTTTATGTTTTCTTAAATAAACTAAAATACATAGAAATTAGGGTTTTTAACATTTTTTTTATCTTTTGTCAATAAATAATTTCTTTCTATCATTATTATTATTAATTAGTAATTATTTTGTAAATACCCACGTAATTAAATAATTAGTATAAATTAGATTAAAACTTTAATCTTTTTCTTTAATATTAAAAAAATATTTAGAACTAGGGTTTTATTTAATTTCTAATTTTAATTAATTCTCTTTATTTCCATTAAATACAAAAAACATAAAAAATAACTTCTTTTCTTTATTTAATCATTAATTAATTCTTAATTTCATTTAATTTCTTTAATGGGTCCAACGCCCTCGCATATTCGATTCCAATTTCTTTTCGCGCGTTTATCCTTAGTTTCTTTTTTTAATATTATATAATTGTTCAAGCCTTGTAATAGTAATTAGGAAATTTATTTACTTTCTGCATTTTATTAAAAAACGGGTCTTTGTTAATTTGGCGATGTATAGACCCGCGCCTTGTAATAGCGTAGGACTTTATTTTCCGCACTTTAATTTCCGCACCCTTTAAACTGCTAATCACATGAAAGAATGAATGGCCCAAATAAAATCAAAGCGTAGCTCACCCAATGCATGATCAAGATAAAACATAATTGAAAATGACACACAATTCACACACCACTCTTAGGGTACGCCTCACTTTTGCCTTGCCCCTCGAAACGTGGTCGTCGAGTATAGGACGTCTTAGTGAGTCCTTATGTCCATTGATCTAGTTGCCTCGAAACAAGTTGCCTCGAAACGTTTGCCTCGAAATAGTTGCCTCGGAATAAAAAGATCAATGGCATAAGGGTAGCTTCTAAGGTGTCTTGCTGTTGCTCGGTGACCACACTGTCCCTACAAACGAATTGACCCGAACACCTCCAACGGTGGTGCTACCTACCTCTCAATGGTAGGATGGCACTACCTTAAGGACATTTACACAGCCTAATTCCTTAGGGTAGGTAGATGACTCATAGATACTTGCTCTAAAAAAAACAATCAAAACTCTTTTCACACCGACACTTTCAAAAAGCTTTCAAAACAATTTTTCAAACACTCTTGAGGACTGATACAAGAGTCGATCTGAAATCTTTAAACGAAACTTTTTTCAAACCCACTCACAATTGAAAAGCAAACACTTTTGAAAACACAAATGAGCAAGTATCTAAGAGCCCATGGATAACCATGGATAGAAAGGGTGCTAACACCTTCCCTTTCTATAAATCTACCTCCCGAACCGAGAAACTATCTCATAAGGAATTTTGTTGTGCTTTTGTCCTTTCCATGTTGGAGAATATAAAAGACGGTGGCGACTCTTGCTTACCGCGACATTTCGCGAACCAGCGTTAAACAGTCAGTTCCAGATCCACCGATCACAAAACTGGCGACTCTACTGGGGAATTACTTAAAGTGAGGTGTACCATAGGACTAGGATCACTTGTGTTTTCAATTGCTTTGACTTGTTTGCTTTATTATTGTAGGACTGTCTTGGGAGTTCTATAGATCCTAACCCGGATCTGGGGATACCGTCTTAGAAAGTAGCAACAAGGCTGTGAGGGAACTGTGCGGGGTATATCGACATGGTTGAAGCAGTCTGCTACGTTGATGTGGCACTTTGGTGTGTACCGGTAACCCTTGAGTTCAGTCAAGGAGAGTACGGGGCCTCCGCGTGGTGTCGTGAAGCATCAACTGACCTTAGGAACCTTACATGAACCATCTTGGCCTCTTTAGGGTAGTGAGATAACTGACTTTGGTGCAGTCCGAGGTTGGTTGATACTCGATACTACACTCAATTGAGGGTTGTTTTCTTGGAATATTTCGGTCGCCAGTTCAGTGGCTAAGTCGAAACGATGAACAATGAAAACAGTCCAGTGATATTGGGACCCTTAGAACCCGGTTACTTCTGATAGGACAGGTTGAGCCTACCAACTTCAAGAGGGTAATAACCAGACCCCATGCAGGCCTAAACTCTAAGGGCTTGTCTTGTGTGACTTGTGTGCCTTATCATGTTTGCCTTTGTGAATATTTGTGGTGTGTTTAATCATAGCATCATGACATCATACAACATCATATGCATTGGCTAACCATTTCAAGGGTTCGAATCTTCATCTTTGTTCTTGTTTTGTAGGACATGGAAACTGTTCTCAGAAAGACAATTCAGATCAGCCTTGTAAGGATCCCTCCTCAGCTTAAGGAGCTTATATCTAGGATTCCCGAGAGCTCATCATTCAGTGAAAGGCATGGAAGACTCATCAGCTTGGTCAACACCAACATTGAGGAAGATATGATAAAGGTCATGTTCCAGTTCTTTGACCCTCTGCATCACTGTTTCACTTTCCTGGATTATCAACTGGTGCCTACATTAGAAGAGTTCTCCCGGCTTCTGAAGATCCCTATCCTTGATCAACTACCCTACAACGGTACGGAAAAGGAACCCAAGCTTGAAGAGATTGCTAAAGCCTTACACCTACAACCATCTGACCTCAAGGGACATTGGGAAGTTAGAAGTGGTGTCAAAGGGTTCTTAGCCAGGTTTCTGTTTGAGAAGGCCCAAGAATGTTGGAACTCCCTTGACCTACAAGCTTTTGAAGAAGTTGTGGCCCTCCTTGTCTATGGTTTGGTGTTGTTCCCTAATCCAGATCAGCTTATAGATATCAGTGCTTTCCAGATCTTCATGTCCAGGAATCCTATACCTACGTTGCTTGGGGACATCCTTCACTCATGTTACACTCGAACCATGAGAAAAAGAGGTGTTCTTATGTGCTGCACTCCTCTCATGGGAAGGTGGTTTATTTCGCACCTTCCACGATCAGTTTTGAAGAACGAGCGGGGTCTGAGATGGTCACAACGATTAATGACTCTTACACATGAAGATATACATTGGTGCTCTCGGTCCAGAGAGGATGTCACTATCATTGATCGTTGCGGGGAGTACCCTAATGTTCCTTTACTTGGAATCAGAGGAGGTATCACTTACAACCCGTGTCTGGCTTGGAGACAGTTTGGTTATGCTCGGAGGGACGACCCTCATGACATGTTAATTCCTGACATAGTTTTTGACTTCGACAACGATGCGCAAGGACTTCGTCAGAGATTTATCAGAGCTTGGAGGATGCCAAGTAGGATAGACAGCAAGACCCTGGGGCACAGGAATTCCATCCCGTTGGAGCCTTATCTCAAGTGGGTATGCGCCCGCTCCCAGAAGTTAGTAATGCCATATCCTCATGTTCTCCTGGTGATCAAAGAGCCAGTATTGGAAGGAGAGGTGTCCTACACTATTCAACATCCTGACATTCCCACATCTTGGGAAGAAATGCAGAAGAGCTGGATCCAGCTTAAGGAAGAACGGAATTCTCTTGAGTCCAGTCTACATGCTAGTGAAAAGAAGGTCTTGGAGCTCACCCGCCTACTGCACGAGGAGAGGAATCTCAACACTTACATAGCTCCAAAGAGGATGCGTAGTGTCTTTTGGGATTGATTTGTTTTGTAATGTTTGCCCATGAGGCTTTGATGTACCAAACAATTATTTTCTTAATGATAACGTGTGTTCCTTTTTGTCTACAACAAATTTGAACTTTCGAACCCTTGAATGCATTGCATAAACACATATCATTCATCATGTGCATAGCAGGTACTCTTCTTTTCAGGTTGCTCACTGTTCTTCGCTGTTTATTTCAGCATCATGAACCCTGAATCATCTACCGAGCAATCTATCAAGGCCCTTTAGGCGCAGAACGCACAATTTCAAGAGCTGATCATGGGTTTGGCTCAAGGTCAAGAGGAGCTGAAGGCTCTGCTGGTTAAGAAGAAGAAGAAGAGAACTGTTCTATTCAACACGGGCCGGAGGTTTGGTAACACACTGCAGAATGAGGAAGCTGGTTCTTCTGTAGGCAAAGACAGTCCCCAGGGGGGAAGAGGTCCTAGTCCGGTAATCTCTGACAACGAGACTGATTTTAATGAGGAGCAGTATCCTCCAGCTGAAGACAGATACAAGCAGTTGGAAGACCGTCTGAATGCCATGGAAATTCAACAAGTGCCTGGGTTGGATTTCGGAGACTTGGGTTTATCTTCTGGTGTGATTATCCCGCACAAGTTTAAAGCACCATCTTTCGCAAAGTACGACGGGACGTCCTGCCCTAAGCTGCACCTCAGATCTTATGTGCGGAAGATTCAGCCGTATACAGTGGACAAGAACTTGTGGATCCACTTCTTCCAGGAGAGTCTTTCAGGGACTCATCTCGAATGGTTCTATCAGCTGGATGGAACCAAGGTTCGTAACTGGGAGGAGTTGGCTACTGCTTTTTACAAGCAGTATCAATATAATGTCGACCTTGCTCCTACACGTACCCAACTCTAGGGTATGTCGCTAGGATCAGGCGAAGGTTTTAAAGAGTATGCGCAGAAGTGGAGGGATCTGGCTGGTAGGGTGCAGCCATCATTAACTGACCGTGAGCTGGTAGACATGTTCTTGGGGACCCTATCCGGGCCGTTCTTTAATCATCTTATTGGCAATTCATCTGCAGGGTTCACAGATCTCATTCTAACTGGGGAAAGGATCGAGGCTGGAATGAAGTAAGAAAAGATTCAGAAAGGTGCGTCCTCGAGTTCTGAGAAGAAACCTTTTAAAAAGGAGGTCAGTGCTGTGTATGGGCCTAGAAGGCAAGATAAATCAGAGCGCCGCCAAACTGTCAATGCGGTGGTAATTACTAAGCCTGCTGCCGCTCCTCGGAAAGCTAACCAACCAAGGGCTGAGAGACCCAGAAGAGAATATACTCGGCTGAGTATGACCTTGTCACAAATCTTGCCGCAGCTGCTATCAACCAACTTGGTGACCGTCAGAGAGGCTCCGAAGGTTGTGAATACTGCATCTCCGAAGTATAATCCAAATGCCCGCTGTGCTTATCACTCTGATAGCCCGGGGCATTCTATTGATGATTGCTGGGCCCTAAGGAATAAGGTTCAAGACCTTATTGATGCGGAGGAAATACAATTTGAGGCGCCTGAGAGGCCAAATGTTGTGACTGCTCCTATGCCCCAGCATGGAGTAAATTCCATTGATGAAGACTTGTATGCCGTTTCTGTGAAGGATGTAGCTACTCCTCTGTTGACTGTTAAGAGGAACCTGTTGCTAGCCGATTTATTTCCGTGTTGTAGCGAGGGTTGCCTTTTGTGTGCTGTTTCCCTTACTGGTTGTCCGTTGCTGAAGTTAGGCATCCAAAGCCTGATGGACAGGAAAGAGATTCTGTTCAAGAAGACCGTTATTCCTTGTGTTCCCGTTGAAGAAGTATCTGTCGTTACAATTTTCAATAATCCAATCAAGGCTCCCCCGAGGAAGCCAGTTAAAATCATGACTGTTGCACCCATTGTTATTACTGTTCCGGGGCCCCTCCCCTATGAGTCTGATAAGGCTGTCCCATGGCACTATGGGGCAGATGTATATGTACGTGGAATAAAGCAAGAGTTCAACACCGGTACCAGCATCAGCAATATCACTGGTCCCACCAAAGTAACCCGCAGTGGCAGGCTCTTCTCGCCTGACATTGCGCCACCAGTTATTCGAAGACCTCTCATAATTACACCTGCAAGTGCGCCTGTTTCCACTTCTGATCAAGTTGCTTCCCCTGCTGCCGAGTCATCTAATGCTCGGGGAAAAGGGATTGATGATGAGCCTGCCCGGATGGAGGCACCAAAGTCTGTGAATGTTGAAGCCTCCCAGCAAGAGATGGAGGAAATTATGAAGATAATCAAGAAGAGCGACTTCAATTTCGTTGAACAGCTGAGGCATACCCCTTCCAAGATCTCTATGCTCTCATGCTGCTGTGCTCAGAGGCCCATGCCAAGCCCTGATCTCATTTCTGAAGACGGCCCATGTGCCACAAGAGACCTCTGCAGATCAATTCACTGACTGTGTGGCCAATTTGACAGCTGACAATGGTTTGGGTTTCTCGGATGCTGACCTTACTGCTAAGGGAAAGAACCACAATGATGCCCTGCATGTCTCCATTGAATGCAAGGGCACTACTCTCACACACGTGTTGGTGGACACCAGTTCTTCCCTGAATGTGTTGCCCAAGAAGGCCTTAGACCGGTTGGATTGTGAGGGCCTGGAGTTGAAACCTAGTAACATCATTGTCCGAGCCTTTGACGGATCGAAGAGGATGGTTCATGGTGAGGTAAACATTCCTATTCGTGTGGGTTCTCAAGTATTCGACTCAACTTTCTATGTGATGGATATTCGTCCATCTTATTCCTGTTTACTGGGTCGACCTTTGATTCACAAAGCTGGGGCAGTGACTTCCACTCTGCACCAGAAGCTCAAGTATCCTGTCAGAGGGAAGATTGTTACTGTGTAGGGGGAGGAAGAATACATGGTTAGTCATCTGAATTCCTTCAGGTATATCGAGATGGACGGGGAGTTTATTGAAACCCCCTTTCAGCATTTTGAAGAGGTACCTCCAACATTGGCAGCAACAGAAACAGTGGTTGAAGAGGACTTTCCTTTGAAGATGGCTTCCTTGAAGGATGCCCGGGCTGTAATCGAGAAAGGTGAATGTGCTAACTGGGGCAGGCTCCCTGATTTCACTCCTAAAACTGACAAGTTTGGACTGGGTTTTACTGCAGAGGCTCAGAGGGCTGTGCGCAAAGCTAGGATCGGAAGACCTCCTATGCTCATCACCAATCCAGGAGTGAATGCTATTGGGGATGAAGACGAAGTGGAAGAATCAGAGTTCGATAACTAGATCTACCCGACGGCTGACGGTGGATTGAACAATTGGACCGCAAAAGATCATACACCTGTTACTTTTGTTACGCAGTAATGAATTCCTTTGTTTTTGTTATTTGTAATAAACAATGAATTGAAACTTTATGGCCCAGTGTCTTACCCGGGGCACCGTTGGCTTCATTTGTGAGGGCATTAACTGTCATTTCCATATATCATGAATAAAGACCTTGGACGTTTTACGCATTTCAAATCTTGTGCTCCCTTTCTTTCTTTCTTTCTTTCTTTCTTTATATATTGCAAAACAACTATATTTACACACACTCACCCATACAGGTTTCAATCCACTCTGGATCTCACTGGTAACGACTCTGCTACTGCCAGTTATGACTTCGAAAATCCGATCAACTTAGCCGAAGACGAAGGTGAAGATGATTGCGAAGTGCCTGGCGAGCTTGCAAGACTGTTACTCCAGGAAGAGAGGGCCATTCAACCACATGAAGAGCCAGTGGAAACGATAAATCTGGGTACTGAGACAGATAGAAAGGAAGTCAAGATTGGTGCTAACCTGGAGCTCAGCGTGAAACAACGGTTGACTCAGATGTTACATGACTATGTGGAGATCTTTGCCTGGTCCTACGAAGACATGCCTAGGTTGGATACCGACATTGTGGTCCATCACTTGCCTACCAAGGAAGACTGCCCTCCGGTTAAGCAAAAGGTCCGCCGTATGCGCCCAGAGATGTCTGAGAAGATCAAAGCCGAGGTTATGAAACAGTTTGATGCCGGGTTTCTTGCAGTGACTTCTTACCCTCAGTGGGTTTCCAATGTGGTGCCGGTACCGAAGAAGGATGGTAAGGTCAGAATGTGTGTCGATTACAGGGATCTGAACAGGGCAAGCCCCAAGGATGACTTCCCCCTACCTCACATTGATGTTCTTGTCGACAATACTGCTCAGCACAAGGTGTTCTCCTTCATGGATGGTTTTTCAGGGTATAATCAGATCAAGATGGCCCCGGAAGATATGGAAAAGACTACCTTTGTCACTCAGTGGGGCACCTTCTGCTACAAGGTCATGCCATTCGGGTTGAAAAATGCTGGGGCAACCTACCAACGTGCCATGGTTGCTTTATTTCATGACATGATCCATCATGAGATTGAAGTGTATGTTGACGATATGATTGCAAGGTCCCAAACTGAGGAGGAACACCTTGATCATCTGCAGAAACTGTTTGACCGTCTGAAACTGTACAAGCTAAGGTTGAACCCGAACAAGTGCACCTTCGGGGTTAGATCTGGAAAGTTGCTAGGCTTCGTTGTAAGTGATAAGGGTATTCAAGTGGACCCTGCCAAGGTTAAAGCCATTCAAGAGATGCCAGTTCCTAAGACAGAGAAAGAGGTCAGAGGCTTTTTAGGACGCCTGAATTACATTGCCCGATTCATCTCGCACCTAACTCCTACCTGTGAGCCAATTTTCAAGCTGCTGAAGAAAGATCAGGTAGTACGTTGGAATGATGAATGTCAGGCCGCTTTTGACAGAATCAAAGAGTATCTCCAAGAACCACCCATTCTTATGCCACCAGTTGAAGGGAGACCTCTGATACTATACCTGACAGTACTTGACAACTCAATGGGGTGTGTGCTGGGGCAGCATGACGAGTCTGGCCGAAAAGAGCACGCCATTTATTACCTTAGCAAAAAGTTTACCGACTGTGAGACCCGATACTCACTGCTCGAGAAAACTTGCCGCGCTTTGGTATGGGCTGCTCGCCGGCTGAGACAGTATATGCTGACTCACACTACCTTGTTGATCTCAAAGATGGATCCAATAAAGTACATATTTGAAAAGCCTGCTCTGTCTGGGAGAATAGCAAGATGGCAAATGATCTTGACAGAATACGACATCCAGTACACGACTCAGAAAGCCATCAAAGGAAGTGTATTGGCAGATCTCTTGGCACACCAGGCAGTAGACGACTATCAGTCAATGAACTTCGAGTTTCCAGACGAGAGCATCATGATAGTGACTGATTGTGAAGTACCTGGACCGGACGAAGGACCTGAGGAAGGATCCCGATGGTCTATGCACTTTGACGGAGCCTCCAACACTTTGGGTAACAGTATTGGCGCTGTGATCATATCCCCTCAAGGCACTCATACTCCACTTACTGCCCGGCTATGTTTCAACTGCACCAACAACATGGCGGAGTATGAGGCATGCATCATGGGTCTTCAAGCTGCGATTGACTTAAGGATCAAGTTTCTGAGTGTCTTCGGAGATTCCGCTCTCGTGATCAATCAGATCAAAGGCGAGTGGGATACGAAACATCCGAATCTTATTCCTTACAGAGAATGTGTGTTAACATTGATCCCCCATTTCACAAAGATAACTTTTGAACACTTTCCGAGAGAGGAGAATCAGCTGGCGGACGCGTTAGCTACGATGTCTTCCATGTTCAAAGTCAAATGGGACAATGAGGCTCCCCAGATCATTATCTGGAAACTGGACGAACCCGCATACTGTTGTGATCTTGAGGCTGAGGTAGTGACTGAGAAACCTTGGTACAATGAGGTGAAGAGATACTTGGAAGCTCAGGAATACCCTGAAGGTGCGTCTGTCAATGATAAGAAGTTTCTGAGAAGGTTCGCAGTGAAGTTCTTCCTCAGCAACGACATCCTGTACAAGCGAAACCATGATTCGACCTTACTGCGTTGTGTGGATAAGACTGAAGCAGAAAGGATCATGGCAGAGCTACATGAAGGTACCTTCAGAACACATTCCAGTGGACACACCATGGCAAAGAAGATCCTTCGGGCAGGATATTTCTGGTCCACTATGGAAGCTGACTGCTACCAACATTCTCGGACGTGTCATAAGTGCCAGATTTATGCAGATAAAGTGCACGTTCCTCCAGTCCCTCTGAATGTCTTGACAGCACCTTGGCCGTTTGCAATGTGGGGCATAGATATGATCGGCGAGATTAAACCTACGGCATCCAACGGGCATCGCTTCATCCTGGTAGCGATCAATTACTTTACGAAGTGGGTTGAAGCAGCTTCCTATGCCACTGTAACCAAGAATGTCGTGGCACGGTTCATTCGGCACAACCTGATCTGTCGATACGGCGTCCCAGAAAGAATCATTACGGACAACGGTACCAATCTTAATAACAAGATGATCACTGAGCTCTGCGAGCAATTCAAGATACAGCACCACAACTCTTCTCCTTACCGGCCGAAGATGAATGGGGCTGTAGAGGAAGCTAATAAGAACATCAAGAAGATTGTGCAGAAGTTGACAGTGACCTATAAAGATTGGCACGAGATGTTACCGTTTGCTCTACATGGGTACCGTACCTCAGCAAGGACGTCAACCGGGGCAACTCCCTTCTCATTGGTTTACGGCATGGAGGCAATCTTGCCGATTGAAGTCCAGATACCCTCTCTCCGGATAATGAAGGATGAAGATCTGAGCAAAGATGACTGGATCTAGACACAACTTGATCAGCTAAACTTAATCGACGAAAAGAGACTCACTGCTATTTGTCATGGTCAAACGTATCAAAAGCGGATGATCAGGGCATTTAACAAAAAGGTCAGACCACAAGAATATCAAGTTGGGGACCTGGTAATCAAGCACATCATCCTTCCTCAGAGTGATCCAAGGGGCAAATGGACCCCTACATACGAAGGGCCATTTGTGGTTAAACATGTGTTCTCAGAAGGAGCCATGATCCTAAACACCATGGACGGTGACGGCCTTCCTCACCCCGCCAATGCAGATATAGTAAAAAGATACTACGCATGATAAAAGACCCGCTAGGTTGACCTACCTAGGCAAAAATTAGGGCTTCCCGGCGAACCAAAAGGGTTCGGGCAAAATGAGGGATGAAATGAAAAAATCTGTACACCCGGCAAGTCGAAAACCTGAAAAGGCGGCTTGGGCAGAAATGGGTATCCCGGTGGACCGAAAACCCAAAAGGGCGGTCCAGGCAAAAGTTAGGGATAAAGCATAATACTATGTCTCATTGGATCACTTCGCATCCAGAATCCGGTATCAACACCAAGTTCAGACGGCATCGATCAATCAGCTTCATCGTCAACTGAGCAGCAAAGTGATGAGACGCTCGAAGATATAAAGGCGATAGCAGAGTTGGAACCCAGTGGGATGATTCTTTTCACATAGCTGTTTTGTTTTCCCTTTGTACAAATTGTATAAATTCTTTTATTCGGCGGCGTTCTCCTACTAGGACGTCAGCCTCTTGTACATAAACGCCTATTTACAGGCAAATTCAAAAATCAATACAAATTCACTTTTCAGCTAAAATTGCCAATTGTTTTCCTTTTTCTGTTTTGTTTTGCGAAGAACGTCCAAGGTTCAATTTGTGATATATGCATTTGACACTAATTGCTAACTCATAAATATTTGCATACGAAACAAAGGATCAATTACAGGTAACATTAGAAACAGGGGCAATAATGAGTTGTCTAAGCGATCTAATTGCTCTGTCCACCAAGGTACCGAGGTAGGTTCAACTGAAGAACATAACCAAGATATCTTAAGTCCCCAGAGAGTGAGCCAGCAAGTTAATGCACTCTCTCCAAGCAGAGTTATCCTGTCAGCCTTAAGGAAGTTGGGTATCCTCCAGCAGATCTCAGCATTCCTCAGCGGAGTACGCAAGCATTCTTAACAAGCATCCCCGGCAATCCTGATCTAAGATTGTTCCCTGGCGGTATACCAGACATTCAGCGGAGCCACTTCCAATACATCTCAAAAATTTCCCCAGGAGAGTCCAATCTGAAAAGTTTCCCCAGGAAAGTTTGAATCATCTCCCCAGCAGGAAGCTTATCCCCAATAGATTCTGGAAGCTCCCCCCCTGCAGAGCACGAACGCGTCCCCCAGCTTTATTCAAAGGTTATTTCCCTACCAGGATATAACTGGGTTATCCTCAGCCAAAAGCCAAGGAAAGATCGTCCTCGGCGAAGTCTTCTCATCCCCAGCGGAGTCTATTAAATCCTTCAACATAATACATAACAACGATATCCCCAGCGGAGTTATCATCAATATTTCAGCAAAGTATCTCTCTTCCCGCAGAGTATTGTTCCCCAGCAAGGTCGCTAGAATAATTTTCCCCCGCAGAGTAATCTCCAAGTTCATTCCCCAACCGGAGTCATCTTCTCCTACCTGTATTTCTTGCAACCATCACTCCCCAGTGGAAACAGAGAATGCTATTCACCTCAGCCCAAGATTCAACTCCCGGCATTCGTCAAGGATTTATTTTCCTAGACGAAAATACATTCATAAACATCACATTTCCATACATTATAGCATGCATATACGCATCATGAACATACAATCTCATCACGCATGTCATACATTATGACATCACATACAACTAACGTTTTGTCTTTTCAGGACAAAGGTTAACACAAAGATAATTACTATCAACGGTCGCAACTAAAGATCCTATTCCTGTATCTTGCCAGGGTGTATCTGTTGACGACTGATTCCAGACCCGATTCATGTATCTTGCCAGGGTGTGTCTGAAGAGTTTGAGGATCCGATTCCTGTATCTTGCCAGGGTGTATCTGTTGACGACTAACATTACCAGTCCCGATTCCTGTATCTTGCCAGGGTGTGTCTGAAGAGTTTGAGGATCCGATTCTTGCATCTTTCCAGGGTGTATCTGTTGACGACTAAGATTACCAGTCCCGATTCCTGTATCTTGCCAGGGTGTGTCTGAAGAGTTTGAGGATCCGATTCCTGTATCTTGCCAGGGTGTATCTGTTGACGACTAACATTACCAGTTCCGATTCCTGTATCTTGCCAGGGTGTGTCTGAAGAGTTTGAGGATCCGATTCATGTATCTTGCCAGGGTGTATATGTTGACGACTAACATCACCAGTCCCGATTCCTGTATCTTGCCAGGGTGTGTCTGAAGAGTTTGAGGATCCGATTCCTGTATCTTGCCAGGGTGTATCTGTTGACGACTAACATTACCAGTCCCGATTCCTGTATCTTGCCAGGGTGTGTTTGAAGAGTTTGAGGATCCGATTCCTGTATCTTGCCAGGGTGTATCTGTTGACGACTAACATTACCAGTCCCGATTCCTGTATCTTGCCAGGGTGTGTCTGAAGAGTTTGAGGATCCGATTCCTGTATCTTGCCAGGGTGTATCTGTTGACGACTAACATTACCAGTCCCGATTCCTGTATCTTGCCAGGGTGCGTCTGAAGAGTTTGAGGATCCGATTCCTGAATCTTGCCAGGGTGTATCTGTTGACGACTATATTCTCCGGACTCGATTTCTGTATCTCGCCAGGGCACGTCTGAAGAGTTTAGAGACCCGATTCCTGTATCTTGCTAGGGTGCGTCTGAAGGGTTTGAAGATCCGATTCCTGTATCTCGCCAGGGTGTATCTGTTGACGACCAACATTACAAGATTCGATTCCTGTATCCAGCCAGGGCACATCTACATAAATAGTTTGAAGATCAACTCTTGCAACAGGCCAGGTAATTATTTTTCTTTCTCAGGTACGCAAGTTCTCGCTAAGGAATCTCTTACGCGATCGACAACCTCCCGATGGCATCTATAAGCCCATCTCTCCTATCCATCTCTCCAAATGGCATCTGTAAGCCCATTCCCGTCATCACATTGCTGATACTTCACAATGTGAGCGCAAATTTCTGGGCACTCTAGTGTTCAATCATCTTCCACCTTCAGATTACGAAAGGCACGCCAGCCAATCTACATCCTCAGGTCTAAGAAGATTGAACAGGGGGAACTGTTGTACCCCAAAATTTGCCCTCCCATATTCTTCAAGGTTTGCTAAGATCATGCTTCAAAATCTCCTAAGGGTTGCACAGTCCAACTGCCTCCTAACAGTCAAAAATTAGGGTTTTGGTTCTGGCAAAGAAATTGAAGTTTTCAAGGGTCCAAACAAGTCCCACATTCCTACAAACATTGTCAAGCATCCTTATGTCAAGTTTCAAGACTCACAACATCAAATTGCACAGTCAAAAACCCTAAATGCTTCACAGTCAACTGCAGGGGCAAAATGGTCATTTGACAGTCAAAAGTCCAAATTTTTGGTCAACATCTTATTTTGAAGCCACAAACATCATTTGATCAATTCTTGATCATGATTCTCAAAGCATGGCTCAAAAAGTCTCAAGATGCAAAAGTTTCTATTTTTGGACAGTTGAAAAAGTCAACTGCAAATTGACCAAGGCATAACTTCCACATGGTTCATCAGAAAAATTCCATCCAAAGCTCATTTTGAAGAGAATGAAATTTCCTACAACTCACCTTCACACTTCAAGTCCAAGAAATGCTCTCACAAAAAGTTATCAATCTCAACATTATAGGTCATTTTCAAAAGTCAACAAAAAGGCACTTTAAGTCAAAGACCATAACTTGAGATTGGTAAATCAAAATGACATTGGACCAAAGTAATTGGTTAGAGGACTTCAAGACCTTTCCAAAATGTCCAAGAACATGATCAAAGCTTAAAAATTGAGCAAGATATGCCTTGTGGAAGTTGGGAAGTTTTTAGGAATTTTGGAAAGTCAACTTTGCTTCAAATGCCTAAAAAATGCTAATGGGCCTCAATTTCTTCCATGAATCATCACCCAAAGGCTATGCACGACCCATTAAGCTAAAAGGGAGTTATTTTCTTATTTTTAATTAATTAATTGAATTTTTAATCCTATTAATTCATTTAATTAAAATTAAATATGAGAAAAATACTAAATCATGTGTTTCAAATCTTTTTGTGCAGCCAATTCACTCTTTATGGATCAAATATTTCGTGCATCACTCAAAAGGAAAGATTCTATGCAATTGGCAATGGTTTCATGACAAAAAGATTGGATTTGATATCATTGAAAACCAAATATCCAAATCATCAATGCATGGATTATGGGCTTGTTTTTCTTAACCTAATCATACTCAGATACATATAGAACACAACCCTAATGCATAAGACACAAAAGCTGCGCATAAGAGAAAGAACAAGATTGCATTTTTTGACAAAAAAGTGGAAAATTGTTTTGATACTTAGAGCTCGTTTCAAAGCCTAAAAGCGATTCCAAAAGCTTGCTAAGACATCCAGGAAGGGATTGCAATCAAGAACACAGCCCCTGACCTCAAGAATTGGTAGAACCACGTTGCCCTGTTCATAAAATTTTGCATATTCGTGTTTGCATTTTCATGCCTTATTAATGTCTTTTAGTGGTTGATTTACACTAACATGAACTTTCTGAAGCTATTGGTGTCCTTTAATTGAATTAATATTGCCTGTATGAGAAGTTGCCATGAACGTAGGTTAGGGTTTCAAAAGCTTCAATTTGGGGTTTTGCATATATGGAAAAATCAGGCCATGAAACCTATACCATTGGATTCAGGACATCCAGACGAAGCAAAACCACCCATCGCGCCCAATTTATATTGCTCTATGTCCTATTCGCTATTTTTCAGGTTGAAGCTTAGTGGGGGTTTAAAACCCCCGCTATCTGTTTTATAAATACAGGGAAAACGTGAAGAAGATGAATGTGGCCTATGCTGATTGGGACGTTTGAAATATGGTGCGCTTTTGGCTGTTCAATATCATAAGCGTTGTTTCTTTTATATTATTTATATTCCATTAATATTACAAATGCGTTCAATGGTTCAGTTGGTAGCTTAGCTGGCTTGCAGGTATTGGGACCTGGGTTCGATTCCCAGGTCCCCCCATAATCTCAATGATTTTTGTCAAAACATGTTCCAGCGTTGCACTCATCCAATGGTTCATCATACATCCTCACTTGCCTGCTTGCCACACGCCCAGGAGATCAATCCAATAGCCAGAACCTGCAGTCCACCATGCACGTTAGTCAATCATCCCATACACGCGCTGGAAAAGGCAACCAGGCCTCTGATTCAATGGGCCTAATTGCTTCAACAAACCTCTTAAATTGGGTCAGACACCCCATGGTTTGCATTATATTTCTTAATTTCTTTTTCTTTTCTTCTTTTTATTTTAATTGCTTTCTTTGTTTTATTTAATTCACAAATTTAATTTTCATAATAAAATAAAAATCAGAAAAATCAAAAAATAAAATAATGTTTATTTAATATTTAGTTCATTAATATTTTTGTAAATAAATTTCTAATAATCAATTTAGTTTAATTTAGGGTTTTAATTTTTATGTTTTCTTAAATAAACTAAAATACATAGAAATTAGGGTTTTTAACATTTTTTTTATCTTTTGTCAATAAATAATTTCTTTCTATCATTATTATTATTAATTAGTAATTATTTTGTAAATACCCACGTAATTAAATAATTAGTATAAATTAGGTTAAAACTTTAATCTTTTTCTTTAATAATTAAAAAATATTTAGAACTAGGGTTTTATTTAATTTCTAATTTTAATTAATTCTCTTTATTTCCATTAAATACAAAAAAACATAAAAAATAACTTCTTTTCTTTATTTAATCATTAATTAATTCTTAATTTCATTTAATTTCTTTAATGGGTCCAACGCCCTCGCATATTCGATTCCAATTTCTTTTCGCGCGTTTATCCTTAGTTTCTTTTTTTAATATTATGTAATTGTTCAAGCCTTGTAATAGTAATTAGGAAATTTATTTACTTTCTGCATTTTATTAAAAAACGGGTCTTTGTTAATTTGGCGATGTATAGATCCGCGCCTTGTAATAGCGTAAGACTTTATTTTCCGCACTTTAATTTCCGCACCCTTTAAACTGCTAATCACATGAAAGAATGAATGGCCCAAATAAAATCAAAGCGTAGCTCACCCAATGCATGATCAAGATAAAACATAATTGAAAATGACACACAATTCACACACCACTCTTAGGGTACGCCTCACTGTTGTCTTGCCCCTCGAAACGTGGTCGTCGAGTATAGGACGTCTTAGTGAGTCCTTATGTCCATTGATCTAGTTGCCTCAAAACAAGTTGCCTCGAAACGGTTGCCTCGAAATAGTTGCCTCGGAATAAAAAGATCAATGGAATAAGGGTAGCTTCTAAGGTGTCTTGCTGTTGCTCGGTGACCACACTGTCCCTACAAACGAATTGACCCGAACACCTCCAACGGTGGTGCTACCTACCTCTCAATGGTAGGATGGAACAACCTTAAGGACATTTACACAGCCTAATTCCTTAGGGTAGTGTTGTACCCCAAAATTTGCCCTCCCATAATTCTTCAAGAAAATGCCAAGTCAAGCTTCAAAGTTCCCCAAGGGTTGCACAGTGCAAGAGCCTCCTATACAGTCAAAATTAGGGTTTGTGTTCTGATCAAGAAAATGAAGTTTCCAAAGGTCCAATCAAGTCTCACATGCCTACAAATATGGTCAAGCATCCTCATACCAAGTTTCAAGACATTTAGCACAAAATTGCACAGTTAAAACCCTAATTGCACTACAGTCGACTGTAGGGGCAAAATGGTCATTTGACAGTCAAAAGTTCAAATTTTTGGTAAACATATCATTTTGAAGCCACAAACATCATTTAATCAATGCTTGATCATGATTCTCAAAATTTGGCTCAGAAATCATCAAGATGCAAAAGTTTCCTTATTTGGACAGCTGAAAATGTCAACTGAAATTGACCAGAGCATAACTTTCACATGGATTATCAGAAAAATTCCATCCAAAGCTCATTTTGAAGAGAAAGACATTTCCTACAACTCATCTTCATACTTCAAGTCCAAGAAATGCTCTCACAAAAAGTTATCAATTTCAACATTATAGGTCATTTTTAAAAGTCAACAAAAAGGGACTTTAAGTCAAAGGCCATAACTTGAGATTGGTAAATCAAAATGACATGGGACCAAAGGCATTGGTTAGGGGACTCAACGACCTTTCCAAAATGTCCAAGAACATGAGAAAAGTTTAAAAATTGAGCAAGTTATGCCTTGTGGAAGTTGGGAAAGTTTTGGATATTTTGAAAAGTCAACATTACTTCAAATGACCTAAAATTGCTAATGGGCCCATTTTTCTTCCATAATTCATCATCCATGACATATGCACGACTACTTGGCCCAAAGGGAAGTCTTTATTCATTTTTTATTTATTTATTTGAATTTTTATTTATAATAATTCATTTAAATCAAAATAAATGTATGAAAAATGCTAACCTAAAGTTTTAAATCTTTTTGTGCATGTTTTGCTCTCAAGATTTCGTGCTTGTACCAATATGGAAAGATTTGGATTGATTGGCTTGATTGAGAACAAAAAGCACCTGGAAAAAGATTGGAAGAAATCTTAGAAAATCAAATTTCCAAAATCATGAATGCAAGATATTTGGATCCATATTTTTAACCTAATTCACTCTTGCATAAGTATGGAACACAACCCTAATCATAACACACACGCAGCTGCTCAACAAAGCCATAACCAAACTTGAAATTTTTCTCAAAAAAGTCAATTCTGAAAACTCACTTCTAGGGCGATTCAAGGCAGAATTTTTGTTCCATTAGTTTCCTCGAACATCACTGGACGTGTCCCAATAAAAAACATTCACTCAAACTCCAAGAATCGGTAAACAGGATTCAAACTGTATAAAAAAATGCATAATCGTGTTTCATGTTTAAGGCATTTTCATTGCGTTTTTGTTATGCATTTCCACTAATTGACTTGTTCTAATGCTAATCATATAATTTAATTGAGTTTTTGCAAGCTGTAGGCAATTTCACCATTATCGTTTTCTAGGGTTTACAGGACCTTGGATTAGGGGATTTTGACTGGGGAAAAATTGGCCCTCAAGGCCACCACCATTCAACTCAGCACACTCAGGCAACCTTAAGACCACCCTCGCGCTCAATTTATGAGTGACTGAGGGCTAATCGCTATTTTCTAATAACATGCCTAAGAGAACAT
Source organism: Vicia faba (assembly GCA_948472305.1). Taxonomy (NCBI): domain Eukaryota; kingdom Viridiplantae; phylum Streptophyta; class Magnoliopsida; order Fabales; family Fabaceae; genus Vicia; species Vicia faba. Next base: position 1,011,831,858 of record OX451738.1, read on the forward strand.
ATAAGAAACCGTTGCCTAATGTTTTTGTATTTCAGGGATGATGAAGAAGATGAGTCTGTGGCAAGACGTGATAGGTTGATTTGAAATTCGTGCGCTTTAACCCACTAACGCCTTGGCTCTCTTTTATATTATTTGTTCGTTATTAATATATCAAATGTGCAAAGTGGTTCAGCTGGCAAGCGTTGTGTGTGTTAACGTCCAAGACCTGGGTTCGAGCCCCAGGTCTGTATTATTTCCCATATTATTTTGCAATCCACGTTCCCATGCAGTGCCAACATCAAGACGCACCATATGCCTTCTAGAATCCCACATCCACGTGCCCCTGGAGATCAAATCAAAGGCATAGATTGGAAGCGCATCATAAGCCTGGTCAAAGCGCTAGCACGCTACCTGGAAAAGGTCAAACGGACCCAGGTTGTTGGGCCAGAATTCTTGGATTAAACCTCCTATTTGGGGACTACCACCCCCCCTGGTTTGCAATTCTCTATATTTTCCTTATATTTTATTTTCAATTATTATTTTATTTTCTTTATTGTTTTGAATTAATCAATTATTTTCACAAAATATAAAAATACACATAAAAATCAGAAAAGAGGAAAAATAATAAAATGTTATTTATTTTAGTATTTTCATAAGCAAATTTGCATGTAAATAAAATTAGTCTTAAATTAGGAGTTAATTTTAATTCTTTTGATAATAAATTAAAAAAACATAGAATTAGGTTTAATTAATAATTTTTCATCCTTTTTTATTTTTCTTTCAAATAATTAAATATTTATTTTATTTATTTTTATAATCAAATGTGCATGTAAAAATTAGGTTTAATTTAGGTTAAAAATTTCAATATTTCTTAATAAATTAAAAAATAACTAGAATTAGGGTTTGCATCTTATTTTGATTTTAATTAATTCTCCCTTTTCATATTAAATCTTAAAAAACATAAAATACCAAAAAAAAACAAATTCTTACTTTCTTTTTAATTTATTAATTCAGCGTTAATTCAATTTTTGCAAAAGGGTCCAACGCCCACGTTCTTAATTGTTATTCTAATTCGCATATTTATTTTATTTTGCTTAAATAATTATGTACCTCTCCCGAAGCCATGTAAATTACTTCTCGCGCTTTTAATTCTTTATTTGCTTTTAATTCTTTATTTTCTGTCAAATCGGGTCCTGGTTAATTTTGGCGATGTGGACCCGCGCCTTTGTAATAGTTTAGAACTTTTAACTTTCCGCATCTTTTTTAACTGTTAAATAAATGCATGCAAGAATGAATGATAAAAATAAAAACAAACGCGTAGATCCCCTATACCATGACAAGACAAAAATGAACGAATCTGACACACAAATCACACACCACCCCTAGGGTACGCCTCACTGTTGCCTTGCCCCTCGAAAGGTGATCGTCGAGTAGAGGATGTCTTAGTAAGTCCTCATGATCCGGGAACCTGGCATGAGGGTAGCTTCTAAGGTGTCTTCCCATTGCTCTGGTGATCACCATGTCCCGAACCTCGAATTGACCCGAACACCTCCAACGGTGGTGCTACCTACCTCTCAATGGTGGGATGGCACTACTTTAAAGGACATTTACACAGACGAATTCCTTAGGGTAGGTAGACGACTCTAGATACTTGCTCTAAATTTCAAAACAAATCAAAAATACTTGTCACACCGACACCTTTTCAAAAAGCTTTCGAAAGCATTTTTTTAAACACTCTTGTGGACCGATACAAGAGTCGAACTGGAATTTTCAAAGAAACTTTTTAAAACCCACAATTGAAAAGCAAACAAACCATTTTTGAAAACACAAATGAGCAAGTATCTAAGAGCCCATGGATAACCATGGATAGAAAGGGTGCTAACACCTTCCCTTTCTATAATATACCTCCCGAACCGAGAGCAATCTCTATAAGGAATTTTTCTGTGCTTTTGTCCTTTCCATTTGGAGAAAATAAAAGACGGTGGCGACTCTTGCTTCCGCGACATTTCGCGAACCAACGTTAAACAGTCAGTTCCAGATCCACCGATCACAGAACTGGCGACTCTGCTGGGGATACAAACTTAAAGTGGGGTGTACCTTAGGGATAGTTCATAACTGTGTTTTCAATTGCTTTCTTTGCTTGCTTTAAATTGTGGGACTGTCTTGGGAGCTCTATAGATCCTAACCCGGATCTGGGGATACCTTCTTAGAAAGTAGCAACAAGGCTGTGAGGGAACTGTGCGGGGTATACCGACATGGTTGAAATAGTCTGCTACGTTGATGTGGCACTTTGGTGTGTACCGGTAACCCTTGAGTTCAGTCAAGGAGAGTACGGGGCCTCCGCGTGGTGTCGTGAAGCATCAATAGACCTTAGGAACCTTAATTGAACTATCTTGGCCTCTTTAGGGTAGTGAGATAACTGACTTTGGTGCAGTCCGAGGTTGGTTGATACTCGATACTACACTCAATTGAGGGTTGCTTTCCTGGAATATTTCGGTCGCCAGTTCAGTGGCTAAATCGAAACGATGAACAATGAAAGCAATCCCGTGATATTGAGACCCTTAGAACCCGGTTACTTCTGATAGGACAGGTTGAGCCCACTAACTTCAAGAGGGTGATACCCAGACCCCATGCTGGCCTAAACTCTAAGGGCTCTTTTGTGTGACTTGTGTGCCTTCAAACTTGGATTACTTGCATGCTTGTTATCTGACATCTGAATCTCTTGCAGGTTTTGTTTATAGTCCTTAACTAGGACTCATAACAGGGCTTACTAAGTTTCTTGCAGGTTTTGTTTTAGTCCTTAATTAGGACTCATAATAAAATTTACCAAGTTTCTTGCAGGTTTTGGTTTGTAGTCCTAAATGGGGACTCATAACAGGGTTTACTCACATTACCCCATGCATAGCATAACATCATACCATTACATACATCCTACATAAGGACTAATCCATTTCAAGGATCTCAAAGGTTTGTGATGCAGGTCATGATGAATCAAACGTCTAGCAAGGGGCAAAGAGGATTTATTTTCCTCTAGCCAAGGTTGTCAGGGGCTATGACCCACTGGATATGGTGAGCCTTTGACCCTTCAAGAAGAATCCTCAACAGCATGGGTTTCCTTCAATCAAAGCTACCAATTCCGATGCTAACAATTTTCTTGTTTACCCTGCGAGATCCTTGAAATCATTGCATGCATATCATACATATCATTGCCTAACAGGTACCCTTTCTCTGCAGGATACTTACCTTCTTCGCTGTTTATTTCAGCAGTCTCGTCATGAATCCGGAATCCTCAACCGAGCACACTATCAAGGCCCTCCAGGCTCAGAACGCCCAGTTCCAAGGGCTGATCATGAATTTGACCCAGGGGCAACAAGATCTGAAGGCTTTGCTCTTGAAGAAGGAAAAGAAGAAGAAGAGGATTGTTTTGTTCAGCCCTAGACGCAGATTTGGGAACACCCTGTAGGATCAAGCTGAGAGGACAACTCCATCTGTGGGGAAAGGCAGTCATCAAGAGGAAAGGGTTCCTAGTCCAGTGGTCTCCGACAATGAGACAGATTTCAACGACGAACAGTACCCTCCGGCTGAGGATAGGTACAAACAGTTGGAAGACAGGCTAAGTGCTATGGAGATACAAAAAGTGCCTGGCCTGGACTTCGAGGATCTAGGTCTGTCTTCTGGGGTAGTGATCCCGCACAAGTTTAAGGCACCTGCCTTTGCTAAATACGACGGGGCATCCTGTCCTAAATTGCATCTCAGGGCTTACACAAGGAGGATCCAGCCCTATACAGATGACAAAAACTTATGGATCCATTTCTTCCAAGAGAGTCTTTCAGGGACTCAGCTTGACTGGTTCTATCAACTGAATGGAGCCAACATCCGTACTTGGGAAGACTTAGCCACTGCATTCTACAAGCAGTACCAGTACAATGCCGACCTTGCTCCCACACGTACTCAACTCCAGGGTATGTCGTTGGGGTCAAGTGAAGGTTTCAAGGAATACGCGCAGAGATGGAGAGATCTTGCTGGGAGGGTGCAGCCTCCATTAACTGACCGGGAACTCGTTGATATGTTCTTGGGGACCCTATCCGGGCCATTCTTCAATCATCTCATTGGTAATTCATCTGCCGGATTTACCGACCTCATCCTGACTGGCGAAAGAATTGAAGCTGGTATCAAGAGTGGGAAAATCCAAGAGGCCACACCTTCTGACACTCACAAAAAGCCTTACACGGGAAAGAAAGAATCTAATGCTGCATACAGCCAAAAGAGTCGTCGTGACCAACATGCAGGGGCAGTCATGATCTCCGGTTCTGCACCACGCCGCCAACCACAAAAGGGAAACCAGCGAAGGCCGGACGAGCCTAAAAGACAATTCACCAACATTAACATGCCATGGTCACAAGCATTGCAGCACATGTTGAAAATGAACCTGATTGCGGTGATCAACCCTCCTGCAAATCCCAAGACCTCCTCTCCAAGCTACAACCCAGAAGCGAGGTGTGCTTATCATTCTGATAGCCCGGGGCACGATACCGAGGACTGTTGGGCACTGAAGTACAAGATTCAGAACATGATCGATGCCAAAGAGATCGAGTTCGAGCCTGCCGAGACTCCCAACGTGATCACTGCTCCATTGCCAAAACATGGCTAGGGTCGAGAGATTTTTGTTCATTTGAATTCAAGTTGTATTTTTCTTTTCTTGTTCAGATAAACAATTATCATGTTAAACTCTTTTATTTCATGAATGCATTACACATGTCTGTCTTGATTTAATTATGTTTACTATGCTTAAAACTGCTTTCATATTTTTGTGATGGTCAACTCTTGATTGAAAATTCTAAGCCTCTTAAGGGAGGATGACGAAAACGATACCGCAATCATTATAGTGTGCTTTTGAACGGACCCCGCTTATGAGGTACAAGCATTGTTTCAATTCCTAAACACTGGAGTAATAAGGAAGATAACCCCTCGTCAACCCCTCTGAGCCAAAGAAGTAGAAGTTTTATTTTCGAAAATCAAAACCCTTAATCATAACCTGGGGCAGGGTAGTTCTCTCAGTTGATCCAAGTGCATAACGAATGGCACCAAAAAGTCCTTACAAAACAAAAGACAGTGATGGTTCCCTATAATCGTCAAGACAGGCAGTCATTATCTTTCAAAATAAGAACCCAATAAGTCAAAACCTACGAAGGGGACTTACGAAACTGGGGCATCCCGCTGACTGTAATTCCAAAAAAGGAAACAACTCAGGCAAAAATAGGGATAACAAAATCAAAGAAGAAAGAGGTCTTACAAACCCTCAGCAAAAAAAAAGGGAAATGGCTGCCTATTCAAAATAAGTTATCAACATCCGAATCAGCACCGGAAAATCAAAGCAAAGACTCGAACAAGGTCTAACGCACGATCAACTGAGTTTAGGTTTGGAGGACATCACGAAGAATGGGTGGGTACAAATAATTTGAGCCTTTATCCTTTGTTTCTTAAACCGTGAACCAGGCCACGATATAACCCTTAAAAGTCCTAGCTGAAGCATGGGTTAGTTCGAAAGCATACTGTTACGAAGGTATCCTGACTCCTGAAGGTTTGCTGTAAAATCTTGAGTTGACACCGCACTGTATTACAAAAAATGCATTTTCAAAATCTTCAAGACAGACATAGGCTTTTGCATTCTTAAAATAACCTTGTTTGCATATGACTATTTGTTTGAACAGCAGGGAAATTCGCATGATGAACACCTTGTGAACAGAAGTACCTCCAATCAAGGGGCACAGTAGGAGCATTGCCCATTATCTGGGGCATGGCAAAATACTTCCAACAGGGGAAACTCCCTACATTCTGAGCATGGACATAGTCGAAAAAATACTGCGCCTAATCAAAGACCCGCTAGGCTGACATGCCTAGGCAAAAATAAGGGCTTCCCGGCGAACCAAAAGGGTTCGGGCAAAATAAAGGGATGAAATGAAAAAAAATATGTACACCCGGCAAGTCGAAAACCCGAAAGGGCGGCTTGGGCAAAAATGGGTATCCCGGTGGACTGAAAACCCGAAAGGGCGGTCCAGGCAAAAGATAGGGATCAAAGCGTACGACTATGTCCCGACATCTCATCACTTGTCTACCCGAAGATTTGTCAATCACCCACACAGGTATCCTCTTCCCTCACTTCCGAAGCAGGGGTAATAATGAGTTATCCAGGCGATCCAATTGCTCTGTCAACCAAAGTACAAAGGAAAGATCAACATAAGGATGATTACCATCTACCTTTACAAATTCTAGATCGTGGGTTAACATCCGAAACCGAACAGGATAATCATCCACTTAATCAAAATCATGCGACCCTACACCGGTTCCTTCTCAATTTTCATCCAGAAGTTTCACACGAACTTATCCTGAAGCAACCTTATCCCGGTTCCTCCAGAAATCTTACATGGATTTATTCCAAGGTAACCTTACCCCGGTTCCTCCAGAAATCTTACATGGATTTATTCCAAGGTAACCTAACCTCGGTTCCTCCCAGAAATCTTACATGGATTTATCACAAGTAACCTTACCCCGGTTCCCCCAGAAATCTTACAGGGATTTATCCAAGTAACCTAACCCCGGTTCCTCCAGAAGTCTCACATGGACCTATCTCAAGATGACCTAACCCCGGTTCATCAAGAAGTTTTTACACAAAACTTATCCAAGTAACCTAACCCCGGTTCCTCCAGAAGTCTTACACGGACCTATCTCAAGATGACCTAACCCCGGTTCATCAAGAAGTTTTACACAAACTTATCCTGCCGTAACCTAACCCCGGTTCCTCCAGAAGTCTTACATGGACCTATCTCAAGATGACCTAACCCCGGTTCATCAAGAAGTTTTACACAAACTTATCCTGCCGTAACCTAACCCCGGTTCCTCCAGAAGTCTTACATGGACCTATCTCAAGATGACCTTACCTCGGTTCGTCAAGAAGTTTTACACGAACTTATCCTGCGGCAACCTAACCCCGGTTCCCCCCAGAAATCTTACATGGATTTAGCTCAAGATAACCTCACCCCGGTTCATCAAGAAGTTTTACATGAACTTACCTCACCAAGCAACCCTACACCGGTTCCCTCTCTTCAAGATGCAGTTTTACATGGACTCGTCACCCAGAAACCCTACACAGGTTATCCCTTTCCAAAAACGAAGTTTTACACGAACTCATCATCAAAGCAACCCTACACAGGTTCCTTCTACATTTCAGATGCGGTCATCAGCAGGAAACCCTACCTAGGTTCCCTCTTTCAACTTACAAAATTACAGTTCAAAATCTCCCCAGGAGAGTCCAATCTAGTCCCCCAGGAAAGTTGGAATCCACATATCCCCAAGCAGTAAGCTTATCCCCAGTAGATTCTGGAAGCTTATCCTCGTAGAGCACGAACGCGTCGTCCGGCTTTATTCAAAGAGTTATTTCCGTACTAGGATATAACTGGGTTATCCTCAGCCAAAAGCCACGGAAAGGTCGTCCTCGACGAAGTCTTCTTATCCCCAGCGAAGTCTATCAACACTTCCAGTACAGCAAAAATATCCCCAGCAAGTAACTATCAACATTCAACAAAGTATCTCTCTCCCCACAGAGTATTGCTCCCCAGCAAGATCGTCAGAGTATTTTTCTCCCCGCAGAATCTTTCATTCGCCAAGTTTATTCCTCAACGGAGTCATCTTCTCCTACTGGTATTCTTGCAGTTATCATCCCCAGCAGGAGTAAAAGCTTATTCTTCAACGTCAGCCCAGGAGTGACTTCCCGGCACCCGTCAAGGATTTAATTTCCTAGACGAAAACATACACTCATAAAAACATCACATACATCATTATAGCATGCATAGACGCATTATATCATACAAATCTCATTTATGTTGAGAACATCATTGCTTGATCCATATCATGCATTGCATATGACTGACCTTTACCTTTCAGGAAAGATGCAGTTGAAATTCTCAATCATATTTCAAGACCTAGACCGGTTCAGTTAATCGACTCCAAAGATTTCTTATCCAGTCCCAGGCCTTCTCTAGTCCAGCTAAATCGACTCCTAACAGATTTTTCTGATAAAGACTCAGTAGAAGTTATCCCAGGTTATAATTTCCTATTGGTTCTCTCTCCGACGGTGCATGAGATTTCCATTATGGTTCTCTCTCCGACGGTGAGTGAGGTGATAATTCCTTTTCAGATGGTTCCCTCTCCGACGGTGAGTGAGGTGATAATTCCTTTTCATATGGTTCCCTCTCCGACGGTGAGTGAGGTGATAATTCCTTTTCAGATGGTTCCCTCTCCGACGGTGAGTGTGGTGATAATCCCTTTTCAGATGGTTCCCTCTCCGATGATGAGTGAGGTGATAATTCCTTTTCAGATGGTTCCCTCTCCAACGGTGAGTGAGGTGATAATTCCTTTTCAGATGGTTCCCTCTCCGACGGTGAGTGAGGTGATAATTCCCTTTCAAATTATAATGGTTCCCTCTCCGACGGTGAGTGAGGTGATAATTCCCTTTCAGATTATAATGGCCTATGGTTCTCTTCCCGATCCTGCGAAGATGGTAATTCCCACTAAGATTTTTCTCAACAAGCGTTGTTGAAGTTAAAGTCACCCAAGGTTCTCTTACCATTAACGCTAAGGTAGCAACCATCCCTGGTTCATTCATCATCTTGTGAAGCTCCAGATTCAACTTCTGTGACCAGTCAGGACATCTCCATACCAAGCATCTGAAAACCAGTTCCTGCAACGTGTCAGGTACTCATTTTTTCTTTTGCAGGTATGCAAGTTCTCGCTAAGGAATCTCTTATGCGATCAACATCCAGATGGAATCTATAAGCCCATCACCCTATTCATCAACCTCTAAATGGCATCTATAAGCCCATTCCCACCACATTGCTACTATGTGAGCGCAAATTTCTGGGCACTCTAGTGTCCAATCATCTTCTACCTTCGGATTACGAAAGGCACGTCATCCAATCTGCATCCTCCGGTCTAAGAAGATTGAACAGGGGCAACTGTTGTACCCCAAAATTTGCCCTCCCATAATTCTTCAAGAAAATGCCAAGTCAAGCTTCAAAGTTCCCCAAGGGTTGCACAGTGCAAGAGCCTCCTATACAGTCAAAATTAGGATTTGTGTTCTGATCAAGAAAATGAAGTTTCCAAAGGTCCAATCAAGTCTCACATGCCTACAAATATGGTCAAGCATCCTCATACCAAGTTTCAAGACATTCAGCACAAAATTGCACAGTCAAAACCCTAATTGCACTACAGTCGACTGTAGGGGCAAAATGGTCATTTGACAGTCAAAAGTTCAATTTTTTTGTCAACATATCATTTTGAAGCCACAAACATTATTTAATCAATGCTTGATCATGATTCTCAAAATTTGGCTCAGAAATCATCAAGATGCAAAAGTTTCCTTATTTGGACAGCTGAAAAAGTCAACTTAAATTGACCAGAGCATAACTTTCACATGGATTATCAGAAAAATTCCATCCAAAGCTCATTTTTAAGAGAAAGACATTTCCTACAACTCATCTTCATACTTCAAGTCCAAGAAATGCTCTCACAAAAAGTTATCAATTTCAACATTATAGGTCATTTTTAAAAGTCAACAAAAAAGGACTTTAAGTCAAAGGCCATAACTTGAGATTGGTAAATCAAAATGACATGGGACCAAAGACATTGGTTAGAGGACTCAAAGACCTTTCTAAAATGTCCAAGAACATGAGAAAAGCTTAAAAATTGAGCAAGTTATGCCTTGTGGAAGTTGGGAAAGTTTTGGATATTTTGAAAAGTCAACATTACTTCAAATGACCTAAAATTGCTAATGGGCCCATTTTTCTTCCATAATTCATCATCCATGACATATGCACGACTACTTGGCCCAAAGGGAAGTCTTTATTCATTTTTTATTTATTTATTTGAATTTTTATTTATAATAATTCATTTAAATCAAAATAAATGTATGAAAAATGCTACCCTAAAGTTTTAAATCTTTTTGTGCATGTTTTGCTCTCAAGATTTCGTGCTTGTACCAATATGGAAAGATTTGGATTGATTGGCTTGATTGAGAACAAAAAGCACCTGGAAAAAGATTGGAAGAAATCTTAGAAAATCAAATTTCCAAAATCATGAATGCAAGATATTTGGATCCATATTTTTAACCTAATTCACTCTTGCATAAGTATGGAACACAACCCTAATCATAACACACACGCAGCTGCTCAACAAAGCCATAACCAAACTTGAAATTTTTCTCAAAAAAGTCAATTCTGAAAACTCACTTCTAGGGCGATTCAAGGCAAAATTTTTGTTCCATTAGTTTCCTCGAACATCACTGGACGTGTCCCAATCAAAAACATTCACTCAAACTCCAAGAATCGGTATACAGGATTCAAACTGTATAAAAAAAATGCATAATCGTGTTTCATGTTTAAGGCATTTTCATTGCGTTTTTGTTATGCATTTCCACTAATTGACTTGTTCTAATGCTAATCATATAATTTAATTGAGTTTTTGCAAGCTGTAGGCAATTTCACCATTATCGTTTTCTAGGGTTTACAGGACCTTGGATTATGGGTTTTTGACTGGGGAAAAATTGGCCCTCAAGGCCACCACCATTCAACTCAGCACACTCAGGCAACCTTAAGACCACCCTCGCGCTCAATTTATGAGTGACTGAGGGCTAATCGCTATTTTCTAATAACATGCCTAAGAGAACATATAAGAAACCATTGCCTAATGTTTTTGTATTTCAAGGATGATGAAGAAGATGAGTCCGTGGCAAGACGTGATAGGTTGATTTGAAATCCGCGCGCTTTAACCCACTAACGCCTTGGCTCTCTTTTATATTATTTGTTCGTTATTAATATATCAAATGTGCAAAGTGGTTCAGCTGGCAAGCGTTGTGTGTGTTAACGTCCAAGACCTGGGTTCGAGCCCCAGGTCTGTATTATTTCCCATATTATTTTGCAATCCACGTTCCCATGCAGTGCCAACATCAAGACGCACCATATGCCTTCCAGAATCCCACATCCACGTGCCCCTGGAGATCAAATCAAAGGCATAGATTGGAAGCGCATCATAAGCCTGGTCAAAGCGCTAGCACGCTACCTGGAAAAGGTCAAACGGACCCAGGTTGTTGGGCCATAATTCTTGGATTAAACCTCCTATTTGGGGACTACCACCCCCCCTAGTTTGCAATTCTCTATATTTTCCTTATATTTTATTTTCAATTATTATTTTATTTTCTTTATTGTTTTGAATTAATCAATTATTTTCACAAAATATAAAAATACACATAAAAATCAGAAAAGAGAAAAAATAATAAAATGTTATTTATTTTAGTATTTTCATAAGCAAATTTGCATGTAAATAAAATTAGTCTTAAATTAGGAGTTAATTTTAATTCTTTTGATAATAAATTAAAAAAACATAGAATTAGGTTTAATTAATAATTTTTCATCCTTTTTTATTTTTCTTTCAAATAATTAAATATTTATTTTATTTATTTTTATAATCAAATGTGCATGTAAAAATTAGGTTTAATTTAGGTTAAAAATTTCAATATTTCTTAATAAATTAAAAAATAACTAGAATTAGGGTTTGCATCTTATTTTGATTTTAATTAATTCTCCCTTTTCATATTAAATCTTAAAAAACATAAAATACCAAAAAAAAACAAATTCTTACTTTCTTTTTAATTTATTAATTCAGCGTTAATTCAATTTTTGCAAAAGGGTCCAACGCCCACGTTCTTAATTGTTATTCTAATTCGCATATTTATTTTATTTTGCTTAAATAATTATGTACCTCTCCCGAAGCCATGTAAATTACTTCTCGCGCTTTTAATTCTTTATTTGCTTTTAATTCTTTATTTTCTGTCAAATCGGGTCCTGGTTAATTTTGGCGATGTGGACCCGCGCCTTTGTAATAGTTTAGAACTTTTAACTTTCCGCATCTTTTTTAACTGTTAAATAAATGCATGCAAGAATGAATGATAAAAATAAAAACAAACGCGTAGATCCCCTATACCATGACAAGACAAAAATGAACGAATCTGACACACAAATCACACACCACCCCTAGGGTACGCCTCACTGTTGCCTTGCCCCTCGAAAGGTGATCGTCGAGTAGAGGATGTCTTAGTAAGTCCTCATGATCCGGGAACCTGGCATGAGGGTAGCTTCTAAGGTGTCTTCCCATTGCTCTGGTGATCACCATGTCCCGAACCTCGAATTGACCCGAACACCTCCAACGGTGGTGCTACCTACCTCTCAATAGTGGGATGGCACTACTTTAAAGGACATTTACACAGACGAATTCCTTAGGGTAGGTAGACGACTCTAGATACTTGCTCTAAATTTCAAAACAAATCAAAAATACTTGTCACACCGACACCTTTTCAAAAAGCTTTCGAAAGCATTTTTTTAAACACTCTTGAGGACCGATACAAGAGTCGAACTGGAATTTTCAAAGAAACTTTTTAAAACCCACAGTTGAAAAGCAAACAAACCATTTTTGAAAACACAAATGAGCAAGTATCTAAGAGCCCATGGATAACCATGGATAGAAAGGGTGCTAACACCTTCCCTTTCTATAATATACCTCCCGAACCGAGAGCAATCTCTATAAGGAATTTTTCTGTGCTTTTGTCCTTTCCATTTGGAGAAAATAAAAGACGGTGGCGACTCTTGCTTCCGCGACATTTCGCGAACCAGCGTTAAACAGTCAGTTCCAGATCCACCGATCACAGGTAGGTAGATGACTCATAGATACTTGCTCTAAAAAAAAACAATCAAAACTCTTTTCACACTGACACTTTCAAAAAGCTTTCAAAATAATTTTTCAAACACTCTTGAGGACTGATACAAGAGTCGATCTGAAATCTTTAAACGAAACTTTTTTCAAACCCACTCACAATTGAAAATCAAACACTTTTGAAAACACAAATGAGCAAGTATCTAAGAGCCCATGGATAACCATGGATAGAAATGGTGCTAACACCTTCCCTTTCTATAAATCTACCTCCCGAACCGAGAAACTATCTCATAAGGAATTTTGCTGTGCTTTTGTCCTTTCCATGTTGGAGAACATAAAAGACGGTGGCGACTCTTGCTTACCGCGACATTTCGCGAACCAGCGTTAAACAGTCAGTTCCAGATCCACCGATCACATACTTCCTAGGGAAATGAAATATGGCTTCCTGGGGAGATGCCGATATATTCCTATTGAGGGACTGAAATCTTCACGTGCAAAATATATGCACATTATCAAACTAGGGCTCAAAGCTTGCAGAAACCAAAATTATAATGTTGCCGGGGACCACCAATTCAAACCAGAAATAAACCGGGATGAAATAGTCAACCAAAATAACACTTCATGAGAAATAAACTCAATAGGGAACCACGTTCTACCCAGACAAAGGGCTGGACAAGGAGGCTGAAGAAAATTTCTTCCACGAGGGATGACTAAGTGGGGAAATTGAAAGAATATACACTTTCTGCCTAAGGTTGACATTCTATTGGAGAGAGGATAACACAATTCTGCAAAACAGGGTAATATGCCAACAAGATATTAATGAATGCAAATGAGCAATGATTTGCTAAATTTAACTATGCATGATGTATGTATAAATGTATGAATGTTATCATGTATATGCTGACAAAACATACATATAGCATTGGGGATAACCAGACAAAACCAACTTTGGTAAAGTCAAAACTCGACTAAATCACATCCAAGATGAAAATTTCATAAGAAAGTAAGCACCAACTGAGGAAACAAATTCTTATTTCACGGCTTAACTTCATTGGGAAGGAACATAATCTGAAAATAATAAAATTATAATAGTAAATCAGTATAGATACAAGGATATAACATCCTCCTCCAGCCTTCACCGGGGAATATCACACAGACTTCAATGGGAGAAAATAAATGTTTCTAGGCCTGTATTTCTACTGGGGATTGCAATACTAATTTAAATATGGTAGATGAAAACCACATCGTCAAGATATTAACTGAAGATTTCATACTGACTTCATCGGGGAAGGAAACACCACATCATCGAGGGGAACCCAAAATACATTATTCAATACTGAGAGTGATTATTGCACCAACTAACCTAGGTAGAAAATATGAATCCACATGGCGAAAGTAACTTTCAGAGAGATACGTTATCTCAACTTTACTTGAGGATTAAATAAGTCGAACATTACAGTAAGAAATCAAACTTATGGGGATTTTAAATCAAACCCAACACTTGGCGGGAGAAAACCCAAAAAGTTGATAACTGTTTCAACACTTCTTAGAAAATATATTTCCCTTGTCTAGTTGCCTGGGAAACAAACAACAACAATAATGCTAGCACTGCAAAGGGTGATGTTTTGCAAATGAATCCATCTCAGCACACAAAGGGAGAAGGAGATTTCATCCTAGGAGCGAAGACCTTACTGGGGAATTTGGGATAGAGACTTCTTACCATGCAAACTCGAAATTAAAACGAACCAAGACCTGACTGGGGAAAACGGGATCACAAACCCAACACTGCACCATACATCAATTGGTATCATCTTCAATTATCTGAGAAGCACAAGAAGATCATACGCATACCAGCAAAAGTGACCTGGGAGGGCCTTCCTAGGGAATTCATACTTCCAAAATTTCAGGGTTCGTCCATCCTTGGAGTCACTATTTTTTTTTCTTGAGTCACAAGATCTAAAGTAAAAAGTAATTTATAAATTATTTAAAAAAAACAATTTTGTTATTTAATCTGTTTGCTTTGAAAATTACTATCAATAATAAATGAAGTCTTTGTAAGCTGAATAAAATAGAATTGAAAAGAGTTGGATAAAAGCTCAGACTTTATTAATAGAATGGTAGTCTGCAAATGGTGAGACTCCATAGATGATTACAAAGTTTAGAAAATGGTAATATACATTGGAAAAGATACATTGAAATACAATGACTACTATTCTCCCTAACAACTTTGAATTCCTTAGCAATGACTTTGGTTGAAGAGCGGCAAGGATCCAAGAAGATTATTGCTTCAATGATCAAGTCTTGTCTGATGCAGTTACTTGCCAAGAAATCCCTAACTTTTTCCTAAATTTCCCTTGCGGGTTTTCTACCTAGTGGGAAAAATTTATTCTGTTTATGTCTCTAATTTTTTCTAGACCTCCCTTTCGGGTTTTCGTCCTACCGAGACGCTCCTTTTTGCCTAAGCCACCCTTTAAGGTTTTCGACTTAGTGAGCTATTATTTTATTTTTTTAGGCGAAGTATTTCTTGACTGCATTAGCATTCACGGGACGTGGGAACTCTTCGCCATCCATAGTTTCAAGAATCAATGCACCGCCAGAGAAGGCCTTCTTGACAACATATGGGCCTTAAAAATTGGGAGTCCACTTGCCCTTAAAATCATTGTTAAATACATGATCTTCCTGAGCACGAGGTCGCCTTCTCTGAATTCACGAGGTTTGACCTTCTTATCAAAAGCTTTCTTCATTCTCTTCTGGTATAACTGACCATGACTCAAGGCCGTCATTCTCTTCTCTTAAACCAAGTTCACCTGGTCAAACCTGTTTTGGACTCATTCAGCCTATGAGAACTTGGTTTCCATTATCACACGTAAAGAGAGAATCTCAACTTCAACAGGGAGCACTGCTTCCATGCCATACACAAGAGAGAATGGGGTTGCTCCTGTTGAAGTGCGGGAAAATGTTCGATACCTATACATAGTAAAAGGGAGCATCTCATGCTAATCTTTATAAGTAACAACCATCTCCTGGATGATCTTCTTAATGTTCTTCTTAGCATCTTAACAACCCCATTCATCTTTGGCATGTAGGGAGATGAACTATGGTGGACAATCTTGAGTTCTTTGCAAAGTTCTGTCATCATCTTATTACTCAGATTTGAGCAGTTGTTTTTGATAATCCTGCTTGGCATACCATACCGACGTATGAGATTGTTCTTGATAAAGTGTTCTACCACCTGCTTAGTAACATTAGCATATGAAGCTGCTTCCACCAATTTGGTGAAGTAGTCTATTGCCACCAAGATAAAATAATGTCCATTCGACGCCTTTGGTTCAATCATTTTGATCATGTCAATACCCGATATAGAGAATGGCCACGGGGAAGAAGTAACATTGAGAAGTGTCATAGGCACATGAATTTTGCCAGCATAAATCTGACACTTATGGTACTTCTTTGCAAATTTATAACAGTCAGATTCCATTGTCAGCCAATAATGACATGTCCCAAGCATTTTCTTTGCCATCGAATGTCCATTGGCATGGGTACCAAAGGAACCTTCACGGACTTCATGCATCAACATGTATGCTTCGTGTCTATCCACACATCTGAGCAAGACCATGTCATAATTTCTTTTGTATAGCACATCTTCATTGAGGAAAAAGCTACATGCCAACCTTCTCAATGTCTTTCTATCTTTATTTGACGCACCAACTGGGTATTCCTGAGTCTGGAGAAAATGTTTGATATCATAATACCAAGGTTTCTCATCTAACATCTCCTCTGTTATAAACATATGATCCGGTCTATCCAAATGTCGCACTGTGATACGAGGCATATCGTTCCAAGTATTCACTTGATACATAGAAGCCAGAGTCGCCAAAGCATCTGCCATTTGATTTTCATCTCCGGGAATATAATGGAATTCAACTTTATTAAAGAATGGTAATAATCTTCTAGCGTAGTCTTTGTAAGGGATCAAGCCAGGGTGACGAGTATCACATTCTCCTTTAATCTGATTTACTACCAAAGTTGAATCTCCATACACATCTAGAACTTTGATTCTGAGATTAATGGCCTCCTCGAGACCCATGATACAAGCCTCATACTCTGCCATATTATTGGTACAATCAAATGTCAGCCTTGCAGTAAAAGGAATGTGTGATTCATGAGGAGTGATAATCACAACACCAATTCCTTTCCCATAAGTATTCACAGCTCCATCAAATACCATGCCCCAATGAGATTCAGGATCAAGACCTTCCTCAGGCAATGGTTCATCACAATTTTTCACTTTCAGAAACATAACATCCTCATCAGGGAAATCATATTTAATAGACTGATAGTTATCAATCGGTTGGTGAGCAAGATAATCCGCCAACACACTGATTTTTATAGTCTTTTGAGTACGGTATTCAATATCATATTCAGACAACAACATCTGCCAACGGGCAATTCTCCCAATAAGAGCAGGATTTTCAAAGATATACTTAATTGGTTCCATTTTGGAAATCAACCAAGTAGTATGATTCAACATATATTTCTGCAACCACTTTGCCTCCCAGGCCAGAGCACAACATGTTTTTTCAAGCATAGAATACCGCGACTCACAGTCAGTAAACTTCTTGCTAAGATAATAAATGACATATTCCTTCTTTCCCGTTTCATCTTGTTGTCCCAAAATACAGCCCATAGAATTATCTAGCACTGTCAGATACATGATCAATGGTCTTCCTTCAATAGGCAGGAGCAAGATAGGAGGTTCAAGCAGATACTCATTAATACTTTCAAATGCCATTTGGAAATCATATGTCCACACACAAACCTGATCATTCTTTAACAACTTAAAGATCAGTTCATATGCTGCAGTCATATGGGAAATGAATCTGGAAATGTAATTCAACCGCCCAAGGAAACCTCTAACTTGCTTTTTAGTTCTTGGTGCAGTCATTTCTTGAATTTCTTCGACTTTATCAGGGTCAACTTCAATTCATTTTTGGATGACAATGAAACCTAACAATTTCCCTGATCAGACACCAAAGGTGCATTTATTTGGATTCAAGCGGAGACGATACTTCCTCAAATGCTGAAACAATTTTAACAAATCTTCTACATGCCCTTCTTTAGTCTGGGATTTAGCAATCATATCATCAACATATACCTCAATTTCCTTTTGCATCATATCATGGAATAGCATTGTCATAGCCCTCTAGTACGTTGCACCAGCGTTCTTCCCGAAGTGCATCACTCTATAATAGAATGTTCCCTAGGGTTTGATAAACGTATTTTTTACATGTCTTCAGGAGCCATTCTGATTTGATTATATCCGAAAAATTTGTCCATGAACGAGAATACTTTGAATTTTGTTGTACTATCCACCAACATATCAATATGTGGTAATGGAAAATAATATTTTGGACTAGCTTTATTTAAATATCTATAATCAACGCACATGCGAACTTTTCCGTCTTTCTTTGGTACTGGGACAATATTAGCAACCAACTGAGGGTACACTGATGTCACAAGAAAACCGACATTAATCCGCTTCAAAAATTCTTCTTTTAATTTTCACTGCCATATCAGGGTGAGTTCTTTGCAGTTTCTGCTTGATTGGCGGGCATTCTGGCTTTAGCGAAAAATGATGTTCCATATTATCAGTATCCAAACCAGGCGTGTCTTGGTAAGACCAAGAAAAGATGTCCACGTACTCTTTCAACAATTTAATCAACCTGCTCTTTACGTCGGGATGAAACAATGCTCCAATCTTGTCTTCTTTCAGATCTTCCTCTGTACCAAAACTGATTGTCTGCAACGGCTCTTTATATGACTGAATGACATTTTCCTCGCGCTCGAGAAATTGTGAAACCTCTTCTGGAATTTCATTATATTCTTCTTCTTTGGCCATATACACAGGATATTCAAAGTTGGGAGAGGGTGCAGGGTTATTGTATTCAACAAGTTTTTTAATTAATCCACATATATGATTTATGATTGCTTTTAGAAACTAACACATATATCAAGTGATTATGCAAATATACTTACAGTTATTATTTATTCCAAAAGGTTTTTTTTCTGAATACCAATTTTCCAAGAAAAAACAGAAAATAAAAATACAATTTGAGAATCAAAGACAACTTTTATTAATGATTTTAATGATCAAAGCAAACAAATAGGCCCATACAAAATCAACTTTCACCTTGGGCAGAGTGAATGCTTTTTGAAAAGATTAACAAAAACAAATTACTTTGAGACATGGATGCAAAAGGGAACATCAATAGTGACCCAATTCTGGACTCTGACTCCATGTGTCACATAGCTCAGAATTTTCTGCTCTTCTCCATCCTCCACAATAACATTGATCCTAGAAACAGTTGGGTGAAGGTAACCTCCGCTTTATGTTCTCACCTTTGTATTTCTTTGCAGAAAATCCCAAACCAACCATATTCTTGTTCACCAGTGGATCAACAATTTGTCCCCATACTTTACTAGGGCTATTACGCACAACCTGCTGAGCATCTTTAAATGAATCCATATAATTCTCATTCTCCCTTACATTATCGACGAATAAAGCTTGGAACTAAGTTCCAATAGCAGCTTCATCCGCTTCCACAACACTGAAAAAGGATAAATAAGATATTAACAATGCTCGCTCTCCATTTATGATAACCATTTTTCCTTCACGCACGAACTTTAACTTTTGGTGAAAAGTTGAAGTGACAACCCCTGCCTCGTGTATCCATGGTGGTCCTAGTAAACAGCTATAAGCGGGCACAATATCCATAACTTGGAAAGTAATCTGAAAGAAGTGTGATCCTATGTGAATAGGCATATTCACTTCCCCAATAACGGACTTCCTTGATCCATCGAAAGCTCTTACAATTATACCACTTGGGCACATGGGAGCTCCTTGATACTTCAGCTTCATCAACATGCTCCTCAGTATGACATTTAAGGCAGAACCGTTATCAATCATCACATTTAACAATGAATCGTTCTTACAATTTATGGATATATGAAGGGCTAAATTATGATTCCTTCCTTCGTCAGGAAATTCGTCATCACAAAAGCTTAGGTTATTACAGGACGTAATATTCCCACACCACACCGCTGTATTAATCCAGCGGTATATCACTTTCCACGAAGGCTTGATCCAATACTCTCATTAAATATTCTCTATGTGCAGAAGAATTCATCAGCAAGGCTAGAATAAATATATTTGAAGGAGTCTGCAACAACTGGCCTACAATCTTGTAGTCACTAATTTTGATAATATTCAATATATCATCCACATATTTTTCCAGAGTAGCACCATTGGACTCTGCATACTGGTTTCTTAGCTTCAACACTTTCAATAACCTTCTTATCGGCACTTACATTCCCTTGAATAACAAGCGCGAACACACGACCATTGCGGGTCACTCTACTGGCCTCCCCATACTGGTTTCTTAGCTTCAACACTTTCAATAACCTTATTATCGGCACTTACATTCCCTCGAATAACATGCGCAAACACACGACCATTGCAGGTCACTCTACTGGCCTCAACAATATTCTTAATATTAGACAAAGGATGGATGGGAACTTCCACACAATCCTCTAGAATTGTAGCATTGTATTTGTACGGTACGACTTTGTCTGATTTGTAAGGAAAAAGACCCGGCAAGAAAATCACTACTGGAGCTACAACTGGCTTGTTACAGTATTCAATTTCGACAGGGGCAGAATCATTGAAACACATAACAATAACATTCACACCTTCTTCAGAATATTTGGTCATCACAGAATCATTATTGGAGAATAAATCTTCATCTGAGGAAAATAATTCATCCGCAGAAGCATATTCATCATACGACAAAGTCTCAGCCAAGCAATCTTCAATCACGTTAATCACATTGTAATCATCTCTATGGCCTGAAACTTTGATAGTACCTTTATTCAATAACAACTGAATACCCCTTCTCACAATGGCACAACAACGAGAGCCTCTACAACAAACTCGACAAGATCCATAGTGGTGTTCTTCTTGACCTTCCATGTGGCATAAGGTGGCATGCAATTGTACCAAATCATCACTCATATGGTCCACATCAAAGATTCGGAATTCTCTAGGACATCCAAAGACCATGTTCACTTCTTCCTCGTATTCTACCCTAGGCTGGATTATATGAATGAGGGCTTCATCCATTATTTCCTGTAAATCAACCTTTATCTTACCACACCCTTGTATATTAGTACTGCAGGCACGACAACCCGCATGTTCATGTGTATAGTAACTAAATTCACAGAGGTCAGCGTCCATCTTTACCAAATCTCCACTAACCAGGTTAACATTAAAAATCTGGAAGTCCCCTGGACAACCAGCAACCATGTTGAAAGCATTTTCTCATCCATGTTTTGGAAAAGGATTATCTTTTACGTTAGGGCCGACATCTTTAAAGGACAAAAGGCCAGATCTCACCATTTTTGTACCTCCGATTTCAGGGGATAATAGTTTTCCATATTGTGCCCTGGTGCACCTTGATGAAAAGCGCATGTCTGGTCTGCTTTATAATACCAAGGCAAAGGTGATGGTATAGCAGGAGGTGGCCTAGTCTGAACAAACTTTTTCTAAATCAATGCTGAGAGTAACTCAGCATAACTCATGGGGATAGAGTCAAAAGCCTCTTTCTTCTGATTCTGCCCTTGATTTCCTTGAGGGGTTGGTCTTTGATAAGCGATTATGGTCGGAGCTGTATTGACAATCGGAGTTACCAAAGCAACCTGTTGGTGGTGCTGGTGATTTCTTCAAGGAGGATTAAGCCTTCTCTCTTGAAAAACATCGTTTGTCTCTCCTTCTTTCTTTTTATCAAACTCGTATGATGGTTTCTTCGTACTTCCAAAATTTTAACTTCTTGTCAAGCGACCCTCTCTTACAGCTTCTTCCAAACAGACACCCATGACCACCATATTGATAAAATCACTTGGCACGCTTGTAACACCCTATTTCCCAAAATTAATAAATATAATATAAAATCCTGAAAAAGAATGCATCAGAGTCCATAATAGGATGTCACATAATCCAAAAATCCATACTGTTTCAAAACACTTTATTTCTTCGTTTATCCAAAATATTTATTCGGTGGCGGAAATTCAACTTAAATCTGTTCAATGGCATTCTAGCCACAACAACAAATCAAACTCCATAATATGTGGTCCATCATAAGTTTATAGTAAATGTGCAACAATTGAAATCATGCAACAACATAGTAAAATCCCCAAATCCTGTGTTACATATCAGAGCGACTCCTAAGACTCGATCTGGTAACATATCTTCAAGTACTACTCGAGTACCTGATTATTTATACTCCCGAGGAGCACAGGCACAACAACACAAAAGGGGTGAGAATTTCATTCAATAATCACACGGTGAATACAACATGCTAAGGAGTAGTAAATCACATCATACAGACAATACATCATAAACAACCATCATTCGCATCATACGATATCAATTCAATCATCAATGCAATGCAATGAGACCTACGTCAACATGCATGTGGTACCATCGAGGCATGAGCCCCCAACATATTGCCAATTTGGCAACAACAGAGCATAAGCCCTCATCACAATGCCATTCCAGGCCAACATCAGAGGAATAAGCCCTCACTAATGAATGCATGCAAAAATATCATGCAACAACATAAATTATGAAACAACAAGGCATAAGCCTTTATCACGGTGCCAATTTAGGCCATCCACATCATTATCATCATAATCATAAACATTACCTCATAACAGCATCGTAAGCAAAACAACATCGCCATAAATAACTTACCGTTTTAGTGAAACAAGGGGGGAATATATTTCTATCCTAACTTAGGTACTAGAAATATAATATTTTTCATTAATTCTTATCCTTTAAATCATAGTTCATGGTTTTATCTACCTACTACTTCGAACGGCACCTCAATCGAATTCCTAAAACTAAAGTTATGATCGATTCAAGAAAGTCTAAAACAATGTTCAGCTACTGCCATCCATTGCCTGGCGAAGCCCTGTGTCGCCCGACGAAACTTCCTTCGCCTCACCCTTTGCCCTGCGAGGCTAGGTGTGACACCCTCCAGTAAATAATCAAAAATTCGCCTCCTTCTCGCCTATGCTTTCGCCTGGAGAAATACCTTCGCCTAACGACATTCCCTGTATCGCCCGATGATATTCTGTAAACATGGTTTTCCTATTTACTATTCTGCACTATACCGGACCAATTTTCCTAAAATTTTGTCACAATACGGGTTCTAAAAAGTCATCTACACATATAGTTTCACTACCTATCAATTCATCACAATGCAATACTTTTTGTACACCAATTACAGGTTCTTATTCATCATCAAATCCTTTAATCCTAATTTCTATTACTCATAGGTTTTAGGTTGAGGTTTTGTGGTACCATCATCATAACAACAAAATCACCAACAACAATTCACAATCATAACATCACAATCTCATGCCCAATCAAATATAACAAAATCATTCAATTCAACAAAGATCAATCATGCATCAAATACACCAAAAATAACCTAAGAGGGAAAGGAACCCTCACTACCCTCTCATGTAAAATCACTAATTATAGAATCCATTCACCCCCTTACCTTGATTTGAAGCTTTGATATTCCCAAGATTGTGGATTCCTATTTGACCTAGCTTTTTCGTTCTCCTTTCCTTTTCTCGTTCTATGATTTATATGTCGTATTCTCACTTTTGTTTTCTTATATCGACCTCTAGACTCCTAATGTCTATATCCCAAAAATGCCCTTCCTTAACTTAATTACTTGTTTAATTATGAATATTATAAACACTATTTTATTCATAATAATTAATAACAAATAATATAATAATAATAATACTAATATTCTCTAGTCACTCCTTGTTCTCTACACATTTAGTCATACACCCCTCAACACTTCAACCTCTAATTTTTCGAATTGCATCACATCATATAATAAAATATTTCAACACAAGTAAACACATCATCTCCTATAATTATTTTAAATAAAAATGGTCCTAATTAAATAGGGGTGTTACAACTCTCCCCCACTTAGAAGATTTTCGTCCTCGAAAATTACCTTATATGAACAATTCTGGATAACACTCCCGCATCTTGGTTTCTAACTCCCACGTCATGCTTTCTCCAACTTCTCCTCCCCAAACTACTTTCACTAGAGGGATTTCCTTGTCTCTCAGCTTCTTCATTTCACGGTCTTCAATCCTCACTAGTAAGGTTTCTATCATAAGACTATCCCTTACCTGTATGTCATCCATCGGAATTACATGAGATATATCCGCAATATACTTCCGAAGTTGCGACACATGGAACACGTCATGCAAATTCGAAAGATTAGTTGGTAAGGCCACTTTATATGCAACAACTCCCACTTTATCCTAAATTTGATACGGGCCAATAAATCGAGGAGTAAGCTTCTTCGATTTCAACGCTCGCCCAACACCGGTAAATGGGTTGACTCTCAAAAAGATATGATCCCCTTCTTGAAATTCAAGGTCCTTCCTTCGCTTGTCATGGTAACTCTTTTTTTTACTCTGTGAAGCTTTCATCTTTTCTCTAATTAACTTTACTTTTTCCATAGTCTCTCGTACAATTTCGGGTCCAAGCATCACACTTTCACCAGATTCGTACCAACACAAAGGCGTTCTGCACCTCCGACCATACAATGCCTCAAAATGTCCCATACCAATACTGGAATGAAAACTATTGTTATAAGGGAACTAAATCAGTGGAAAGTAATTATCCCATGTACCTCCTTGCTCAAGGACACAAGCTCTCAACAAATCCTCTAACAACTGAATAGTTCTCTCTGTCTGACCATTAGTTTGTGGGTGATACGCATAACTCAATCTCAGTTTAGAACCTAATGCATCCTGTAGACTCTTCCAAAAATTAGAATTAAACCTTGGGTCTCTATCAGATACAACACTTGACGGAACACCGTGTAGCTTCACAATCACACGAATATAAATCTCTGCTAACCTCGACATTGGAAAACTGATACTGATTGGAATAAAATAAGCTGACTTCGGTAGCCTATCCATAATCACCCAAATCGCATCATGTCCTCTTAGAGTGCTCGACAATCCCGTCACAAAGTCCATGGATATACTGTCCCATTTCCATTCTGGAATATCTAACAGTTCCAACAACCCTGCAAGTTTCTAATGTTCAACTTTCGACTTCTGACAAGTAAAACATGCATACACAAATCGTGCCACATCACGTTTCAATCCTGGCCACCAATTTAAGTCTCGATACATCTTAGTCGTACCTGGATGGATACTCAATCTGCTTCTATAACTTTCTTCTAGAGTCATCCTTTTCATCTCAGAGTCATTAGGAATACAAATTCTATTTCGGAACCTCAGCACACCTTTTGCGTCTACCTTGAAATTACTATTCTCTGACTGATTTCTCACAACCATCAAATCCACAAACTTCACATCTAGCTTTTGAGCATCTTTAATATTATCCAAGAAATCATTGTCAATTTTCAACATTCCCAACACCACACTCTGCGATGTAACTTCACAAACTAAACTCATATATCTGAATTTTTCATTCATCTCCAATTCCTTAACCATCATAGCAGACACATGCAAAGTCTTTCAGCTCAAAGCGTCAGCTACAACATTAGCTTTACCTGGATGATAGTTCAAACCAAAGTCAAAGTCCTTCAATAGTTCTAACCACCTACGCCGTCTCATATTCAATTCCTTTTGATCAAACAAATATTTTAAGCTTTTATGATCACTAAACACTTCAAATAGAGAACCATAAAGGTAATGTCTCCAAATATTTAGTACAAAAACTACTGCTGCTAATTCCAGATCGTGAGTAGGATAGTTCCTTTCATGAATCCTCAATTGTTTTGATGCGTATGCTACTACTTTATCATTCTGCATGAGCACACCACCTAAACCTAATTTAGAAGCATCACAATATATAACAAAAGACTCTTCAGGATTAGGTAATATCAAAATCGGAGCTGTTGTCAATGTCTTCTTCAACTCAATAAAACTTTCTTCGCATTGGATGTCCCATATAAATGTCTTTCCTTTATAAGTCAACTGAGTTAGTGGAAGTGCTAACTTAGAAAAACCTTCAATAAATATCCTATAATAACCATCCAATCCCAAAAAGCTTCTAATTTTCGTAATTGACTTCGGAGTCTCTCACTGCAATACTACATCAACTTTGGACGGGTCTACCGCGATTCCGCCACCTGAAATAACATGTCCAAGGAAACTAACTTTCTCTAACCAAAACTCACACTTGGATAACTTCTCATATAACTTCTTCTCCTTTAACACTTGCAATACAATTCGCAAATTCTCAACATGTTCTTCTTCGGATTTCGAATATATTAAGATATTATCTATGAAGACTACTACAAATTGATCCAGATAAGTATGAAAGATATGGTTCATATATTTCATAAACACACCTGGTGCATTAGTAACACCAAAAGGCATCACTGAATATTCGTAGTGTCCATATCAAGTTCGGAAAGCTGTCTTTTGAATATCCTCACCCTTTACTCGAATTTGGTGATATCCCGACCTCAAGTCAATCTTGCTGAACACACATGCATCTACCAATTGATCCATTAAATCATCTATCCTCAAAAGTGGATACTTACTCTTGATCGTCAATTTGTTCAATTGTCGTTAATCCACAGAGTCTCATACTACCATTCTTCTTTTTCACAAGAGAACTGGAGCTCCCCAAGGTGATACACTTGGTCTAACAAATTTCTTTTCAAGTAACTCTTCCATTTGTTTCTTCAATTCTACTAATTCAAATGCTGACATCCGATAGGGCGCCATAGAAACAGGCTTGGTACCTAGAACAAGATCCATAGAAAATTCTACTTTCCTCTCTGGCGGCACATCTGTAATGTCATCGGGGAAAACTTCAGGAAATTCACGCACTACCTGCAACTCATCTATAGCAACCTAATTCTCAATGGATAAGGACGCCATTAGAGAAAATACCAGAGCTTCATCTTGCATCAATTCCTTTAACTATCTACCAGATAAGAATCCCGCTGCTTCTTCCTCATCAGGAGTAGAAATCCACACCAATTTGTTATAACAATTAATATGAACATAATTATATTCTAACCAGTCCATACCCAAGATTATATCCAGACCACTCAGTGGTAAACAAACTAGATCAAAGGAGGTCTCTATCATAGATGGACAATGGACACTTCAAACATACTAAAGAAGTAGTCACCGATCCCTTTGCTGGAGTATCGATAACCATTTCCCCATTCATAGAGGATAACTCAAGACTCAACTTATTATCACAATCAGCAGCAATAAAATAATGTGTAGCACTAGTATTAATAATAGTAATTAAAGGAGTACCATTAATGAAACAAATACCTTTGATCAACCGGTATCCACTAGATGTTTGTGTTCCGGCTAAAGCAAAAACCTGTCCAGCAGATTGAGATTTCTTCGGTTTCTGACATTGATTAATGATATGTCCTTCTTTGCCACAGTTTAAGCATACCACAACCTTGTGTCTGCAATCAGCCATCTCATGCCCAGTCTCACCGCAACGAAAACACCTTTTCACTTCTCCGATACATGCACTACTTTGATGTCCTGACTTCCCACATTTGTAACACACAATGTCAGCAGGAGCACCTCCCCCACCGATTCTTCTGCCATCAGCAAACCTTTGTTTGCCTCTGTCATTTGGAGCATTATAAGGATTTCCATGATTCTGTTGCTGCTTGCCTCTCTTCTTAGTGACAATCTTGTAGTGAGCCTTACTGTCCTCCTCATAGATTCTATAGCTATTCACCAAATCCAAGAATTTACAGATTTGTTGATACCCAATTTATTTCTTGATCTCGGAACGTAATCCATTCTCAAACTTGACGCACTTAGAAAATTCAGATGTCTCCTCCGTGTAGTGAGGATAAAAGTTTTCCAACTCCATGAATTTGGCAACATACTCAGTTACCAATAAATCCCCTTGTTTCAGTTCCATATATTCAATCTCTTTCTTCCCACATACATCTTCTGGGTAATAATTCACAAGGAATTCCTTACGAAACAAAGCCCAAGTAATAGCATCACTGGTGCCTTCCATTCTATGGCGAGTAGCAACCCACCAATCATCAGCCTCTCTTGTCAGCATATGCGTACCAAAAGGCACTTTCTGTGCATCAGAACAGTCCATGACTCAAAAAATCCTTTCAATATCCTTGAGCCACTCCAGCGCTCCTTCAGGATCATATTTCCCTTTGAACGTAGGTGAATGGTTCCTCTGGAAAGTCTCCGAAGTACGAGTTCCATCGTTCCTACAAGCATTAGGCTGATTCTACATTGTCTGAGCCAAATCCTGCAACACATTAGCAAGTGCACCATTTCCTCTTCCAGCCATTTCTCTGTTTCACATCATAACACCAAACAACGGTTAGAAGAAACTCATCGACAGTAATCCACTGTCATACTATACTAAAGACTCAACAACCTGGAGAAACAGACCGACCTTCTCTAATACCAATTGTAACACCCCATTTTCCCAAATTAATAAATATAATATAAAATCATGAAAAAGAATGCATTAGAGTCCATAATGGGATGTCACATAATCCAAAATCCGTAAAGTTTCAAAACACTTTATTTCTTCGTTTATCCAAAATATTTGTTCGGCAGCGGAAAATCAACTTAAATCGGTTCAATGGCATTCTAGCCTCAACAACAAATCAAACTCCACAATATGTGGTCCATCATAAGTTTATAGTAAATGTGCAACAATTGAAATCATGTAACAACATAGTAAAAGCCCCAAATCCCATGTTACATATCAGAGTGACTCCTAAGACTCGATCTCGTAACATCTCTTTAAGCACTACTCGGGTACCTGATTATCTATACTCCCAAGGAGCACAGGCACAACAACACAAAAGGGGTAATGTTGTACCCCAAAATTTGCCCTCCCATATTCTTCAAAGATTTGCCAAGTCAAGCTTCAAAATCTCCCCAAGGGTTGCACAGTGCAAAGGTCTCCTGAACAGTCAAAACTAGGGTTTGTGTTCTGATCAAGAAAATGAAGTTTCCAAAGGCCCAATCAAGTCTCATATGCTTACAAATATGGTCAGGCATCCTCATATCAAGTTTCAAGACATTCAGCTCAAAATTGCACAGTCAAAAACCCTAATTGCACTACAGTCAACTGTAGGGGCAAAATGGTCATTTGGCAGTCAAAAGTTCAAATTTTTGGTCAACATATCATTTTGAAGCCACAAACATCATTTGATCAATGCTTGATCATGATTCTCAAAGCTTGGCTCAAAAATCATCAAGATGCAAGAGTTTCCTTATTTGGACAGTTGAAAAAGTCAACTGAAATTGACCAGGGCATAACTTTCACATGGATTATCAGAAAAATCCATCCAAAGCTCATTTTGAAGAGAAAGACATTTCCTACAACTCATCTTCATACTTCAAGTCCAAGAAATGCTCTCACAAAAAGTTATCAATTTCAACATTATAGGTCATTTTCAAAAGTCAACAAAAAGGGACTTTAAGTCAAAGGCCATAACTTGAGAACGGTAAATCAAAATGACATGGGACCAAAGACATTGGTTAGAGGACTCAAAGACCTTTCCAAAATGTCCAAGAACATGGGAAAAGCTTAAAAATTGAGCAAGTTATGCCTTGTGGAAGTTGGGAAATTTTTGGATATTTTGAAAAGTCAACATTGATTCAAATGACCTAAAATTGCTAATGGGCCCATTTTTCTTCCACAATTCATTGTCCCAAGCATGTGCACGACCACTTGGCCCAGAGGGAAGTATTTTTTCACTTTTTATTTATTTATTTGAATTTTTATTTATAATAATTCATTTAAATCAATTAAATATATGAAAAATACTTAACTTAACCTAACAAATCTTTTTGTACATGTTTTATCTTCAAGATTTCGTGCACATTCAAATATGGAAAGAATTGGACTGATTGGATCATGATTTGCACAAAAGCACATGGAAAATATTTGGTTAAAGATCTTGAAAATCAAATTTCCAAAAACCATGAATGCAAGGGATTTGATTTGTTTTTCTTAACCTAATCTATTCTATACATAAGCCTGAATGAAAACCTAATGCTAGGGACCATTGAAGCTGCACAGAAACCAATTGCAAAACTTGAAATTTTTGTTAAGAAAGTCAAAACTGAAAACCCTTTTGCAGGTTGATTCAAGGCACGAAACTTGTTCCATTAGCTTGCCAAGGTTGTCCAGAAGCGATTGCAATCAAAAACATTCATCAAAGGTTAAAGAATTGGTAACATGACCCGCCCCTGTACATAGAAAAAATCATGATCGTATTTTAAAATCTATGCATTTTCATAACATTTTATTCATTGATTCATGTCCCTGGTATTATTCTAAAGCTAACCCATGCGTTTAATTGAGTTTTTACAAGCTGTAGACGATTTCACCATTGTCGTTTTCTAGGGTTTATAAGACCTTGGATTAGGGGTTTTTGACTGGGGAAAAATTGGCCCTCAAGACCACCACCATTCAACTCAGCGCATGTGGACGAAGATAATGGAACTATCGCGCCTAATTTATGAGTGCCCTAGTGCTAATCGTTATTTTCTGTAAAGATACTTTCTGCAACGGTGTAAAAACCGTTGCTTATGTTGTTCATATTTCAGGAACACGAAGAAGACGATGTGTTGGCCGGCGTTGATTGGAAGGTTTAAATTTCGCGCATTTTGAATCACTAATGCAGTTGTTCTTTTTATAATATTTGTTGCTTATTTAATATTAACAATGCATGAAGTGGCTCAGTGGCAAGCATATCTGGAGATAACGCACATGACCTGGGTTCGAGCCCCAGGTCTTCACACTCTCAATATTATTTTTCACTTCATATTCACATGCAGCGCCAACGTTGAATACCATGGTACACGTCCAAATCCAGCATGCCACGCGTTCAGCTTCAGGAATTCAAAGGCGTAGATTGGAGGAACACCCTAAACCCTAGTCAAAGGTGCCACATGGTGTCTGGAAAAGTCAGCGGACCTGAAGGTTATTGGGCTCAGATTTCTTGGGCCATACCTCCTATTTGGGGACTACAACCCCCCTAGGTTTGCATATTTTTCACTTTCTTTATTTTTTATTATTTATTTAACTCTATTTCTTTTAATTATTATTTGTTTAAATTAATTACTTATTTTCATAAATATAAAAAATGCATAAAAATCAGAAAAGATAAAAAAATATAATAGATATTTTATTTTAATACTTTTTGTAAATAAATGCAAATAGTTATTTAGCTTTAAATTAGGGTTTAAGTTAATGTTTTCATAATAAAAATCTAAAATAGGCATAGAATTAGGTTTAATGAATTTTTCATCCTTTTCATTTTTTTTTCTTTCAAATAATTAAATATTTATTTTATTTATTTTTATAATCAAATTGCATGAAAATAACTTAGGGTTAATTTAGGTTAAATTCTAATGTTTTCTTAATAAATTAAAATAAAGTAGAATTAGGGTTAGCGTTTAATTTCAATTAATTTTTTTTTCTATTAAATCTTAAAATTCTAAAAATACCAAAAACAAGTTCTTTCTTTTTTTAATTAATTAACTTCATCATTAATTTAATTTTTGCAAAAGGGTCCAACGCCCTCGTTTCGATTTAATTTCGCGTATTTATTTATTTTATTTCTTAAATATTATGTATCTCTCCCGAAGCCTTGTAACATTTTAATTATTTCTCGCACTTTTAATTCTTTATTTGCTTTTAATTCTTTATTTTTCTGTCAAATCGGGTCCTGGTTAATTTTGGCGATGTGGATCCGCGCCATTTGTAATAGCTTTAGATCTTTACATTCCTGCAATATTTTTAAACTGTTAATCAAAAGCATGAAAGAATGTATGGACAAAATAAAAACAAGCGTAGAACACCTATACCATGACAAGAAAAATGCAAATGAAAACGACACACGAATCGCACACACCACCCCTAGGGTACGCCTCACTGTTGCCTTGCCTCGAAAGGTGATCGTCGAGTAGAGGATGTCTTAGTAAGTCCTCATGATCCGGGAACCTGGCATGAGGGTAGCTTCTAAGGTGTCTTCCCATTGCTCTGGTGATCACCATGTCCCGAACCTCGAATTGACCCGAACACCTCCAACGGTGGTGCTACCTACCTCTCAATGGTGGGATGGCACTACTTTAAAGGACATTTACACAGACGAATTCCTTAGGGTAGGTAGACGACTCTAGATACTTGCTCTAATTTCAAAACAAATTCAAAAAAATACTTTTCACACCGACACCTTTTCAAAAAGCTTTCGAAAGCAATTTTTCAAACACTCTTGAGGACCGATACAAGAGTCGAACTGGAATTTTCAAAGAAACTTTTTAAAACCCACATTGAAAAGCAAACAAACCTTTTTGAAAACACAATGAGCAAGTATCTAAGAGCCCATGGATAACCATGGATAGAAAGGGTGCTAACACCTTCCCTTTCTATAACCTACCTCCCGAACCGAGAGCAATCTCTTTAAGGAATTTTTCTGTGCTTTTGTCCTTTCCATTTGGAGAAAATAAAAGACGGTGGCGACTCTTGCTTCCGCGACATTTCGCGAACCAGCGTTAAACAGTCAGTTCCAGATCCACCGATCACAGAACTGGCGACTCTGCTGGGGAAATAATTTAAAAGTGGGGTGTACCTTAGGGCTAGTTCATAACTGTGTTTTCAATTGTATTGATTTGCTTGCTTTACTATTGTGGGTTGCATCGGAGTTACATAGATCCTAACCCGGATCTGGGGATACCCTGTTTAGGTAGCATAAGCTGTGAGGGATCTGTCCGGCGTATACCGACATGGGTGAAGCAGTGGCTACGTTGGTGTGGCGCCTTGGTCTGTACCGATATCCCTCGTGTTGAAACGGGGAGAATATGGGTCTTCCAAGGAGTCATTAAGCACCAACAGACCTTAGAACCTTAAATGACCCAACTTGGCCAATAGAATAGTAGCAGTACGCTACGCCCATTGAGGCTAAACTCTCGTGATGGTTCTGGCCGCAAGAAAAGATTGCGATGCTGGAGTTATGACCGATTGAGGGTAGTCAATGATATTGGGATCCTCTAAGAACCCGGTTACTTTTGATTAGGACAGGTATGAACCAACAAACTGAAAGAGGGTAATACCTAGACCTCATGCTGGCCTTAAACTCTAAGGGCTTCTCTTGTGTGACTTGTGTGCCTTCGTACTTGACTATTTGCATGCTTGTTATCTAACACAGGAACTACTTGCAGGGTTTGCTTATGGTCCTTAATTGGGACTCATAGCAGGGTCTGCCAAGTTTTTGCAGGTTTTGTCCATAGCCCTTAACTAGGACTCATAACAGGGTTTACTGAATTTCCTACAGGTTTTTGTTTTAGTCCTTAACCAGGACTCATAACAAGGTCTACCGAGTTTCTTGCAGGTTTCGTTTATAGTCCTTAATTGGGACTCATGACAGGGTTTACTAAGTTTCTTGCAGGTTTTGGTTTGCAGTCCCTAATAAGGGCTCATAATAGGGTTTATCCATATGACCCCATGCATCATGACATCATACCATCATACCATTGCATACATCCTACATAAGGACTAATCCATTTCAAGGATCTCAAGGGTCTGTGATGCAGGTCATGATGAATCAAACGTCTACCAAGGGGCAAAGAGGATTTATTTTCCTCTAGCCAAGGTTGTCAGGGGCTATGACTCACTGGATATGGTGAGCCTTTGACCCTTGAAGGAGGACTCTCTACAACAGGAAGTTCCTTCAGTCAAGCTACAAAATGCAAACTCTAACAATTTTCTTGTTTACCCCGCGAGGTCCTTGAAAACATTGCATGCATGTCATACACATCATTACATAACAGGTATCTTTGTTGCAGATCACTTACCTTTCTCGCTGTTTATTTCAGCAATGGCCTTCCAACCAGACAACCAGGACCTTCTTGCTCAAGAGACTCGGTTCGGGGAAATCCTTCTGAATCTATCCAAGGGGCAGGAGGAACTAAGGACACTTCTCATGGGGACCTTTGTCAGGAACAGTGATGAGGATGAAAGGCTGAAACACCTACAAGCTGAGATGGATTCTATGAAAGCCCAAATGCTGGGGCAGAGGAATGCCATTCAAGGTTTAGCTCAAAGACAAGATGAGCTCCGGTTTCTCGTCAACCAACTGCTTCAGAGTAACCAACTGGGGCAAACATCTAAGGGTAAAAAGCCAGTCATCGTTCGACCATCTTTGAGACAAAGAGGCAAGGAGAAAGCTCCTCATATGGCTCCAGTATCACCAATTCAGTATCAACCTCACCAGCTTCAACCCGACAAGCCCAAAAGGCAATTCACCAAGCTCAACGTGTCGCTGCCTCAAGCCTTACAACAACCGCTGAGGTTGAACTTGGTAACTCTAAAGGATCCTCCTAAGAATCCCAACAGGACACCTTCGAGGTATAACCCCAACGCTCATTGCGCTTATCATTCTGACAGCCCGGGGCATGCTACAGAGGATTGTTGGACTCTGAAAAATAAGATCCAGGACCTGATTGAGGAAGGAGCTGTGGAATTCACCCAAGAGGGCCAGGCTGAGTACTTCTACCATCCCCACAAGATCCACCATGTGAAGTGACAAGCCCTGAGACTAGGAAATTTTTGTTCATTCGAATGTTCAAGTTGCAATTTTCTTTTGTTCAAACATTTATTCATGTTAAACATTGTTATTCCATTAATGCATCGCTTATGTCTATTTTGAACCAATATATTCGTATTCACTCTATGCAAATTATTTTTCATATTTTTTTTCTGATGTCAACTTTTGATCTAAAATTCTAAAGCCTCTTGAGGGAGGATGACGAAAACGATACCACAATCTACAGTATGCTTTTGAACAGACCCTGCTGATGAGGTACAGGCATTGTTTCAATTCCTAAACACTGGAGTAATAAGGAAGATAATCCCTCATCAACCCCTCTGAGCCAAAGAAGTAGGAGTTTTTCTTTTCGAAAATTGAAACCCGTAATCATAACCTGGGGCAGGGTAGTCTTCTCAGTTGATCTAAAGTGCACAATGGATGACACCAAAGGAGTCCTTACAAAACAAAAGACAGTGATGGTTCAGAACGATCATAAAGACAGGCAGCCATTATCAAATTCATAAATGAAAAGCCCAAAAAGTCAAAACCTATAAAGGAGACTTACAAAACTGGGGCATCCCGCTGACTGTAATTCCAAAAAAAAAAGGAAACAGTTCAGGCAAAAAAAAAGAAAGGGATAACAAAAATCAGACAAGAAAGAGGTCATACAAACCCTCAACAAAAACAAAGATGACTGCCTATTTGAAATAAATTGTCAACATTCGAACCATCGCTGGTATATCAAAGCAAAGACTCAAACAAGGTCTAACATAGGATCAACTGAGTTTAGGTTTGGAGAACATCACGAAGAGTGGGTGGGTACAAATAATTTGAGCCTTTATCCTTTGTTTCTTAAAACCGTGAACCAGGCCACGTTATAACCCTCAAAAGTCCTAGCTGAAGCATGGGTTAGTTCGAAAGCATACTGTTACAAAAGGTATCCTGACTCCTTAAGGCCTACGGTAAATACGGAGTTGACATCACGTTTTACAAACATTAATTTGTTTTATGAAAACAGAATGCATTTTCAAAATCTTCAAAACAGACATAGGCTTTGCATTTTTAACATAACTTTGTTGGCATATGACTTTTTGTTTAAACAGTATAGAAGTTCGCACGACGAATGCCTAATGAACAGAAGTACCTCCAATCAAGGGGCATGGCATGATTATTGTCCATCATCTGGGGCAGTTAAGTCAAGATTCGGAGAATCCCTCAGAGGCCAAATAGCCTGGGGAAAATCTCCGCATGAGTCACCGGGGGCATTTCAACAATAAATCTTGCCTGATCAAGCACCTTCTGGTGGCATGACAAAACACTTCTAACAGGGGCAACTCCCTATATTCCGAAAGCACGGACATAGTCGAAAAATACTACGCAAAATCAAAGACCCGCTAGGTTGACATACCTAGGCAAAAATAAGGGCTTCCCGGCGAACCAAAAGGGTTCGGGCAAAATGAAGGGATGAAATGAAAAAAACTGTACACCCGGCAAGTCGAAAACCTGAAAAGGCGGCTTGGGCAAAAATGGGTATCCCGGTGGACTGAAAACCCGAAAGGGCGGTCCAGGCAAAAGTTAGGGATCAAAGCGTACGACTATGTCCTGTCATCTTATCATCTGCCTACCAGAAGAAGGTTTGTCCATCAACAACTATCAGCATCTCACAGGTCTTCCTCTCATACCTCAGAAACAGGGGCAATAAAGAGTGGTTTAAGCAATCTGATTGTTCTATCCTCCAAGGTACCAAGGTAGGTTCAGCTAAAGAACATAACCAGATATCCTAGTTCCCAAGAGAGCCAGCAAGACAGTACACTCTCTCCAAGCTATTATCAAATCTTAAAGAAGTTGGGTATCCTCCAGCAGATCTCAATATTCCCCAGCAGTATACATTCTTAACAAGCATCCCCGACAGTCTTGGTCTAAAGATTGTTCCCCGGTGGCATATCAAATATCCATGGGAATCACTTTCCCAGCATATCAAAACTTCCCCAAGAGAGTCCAATCTTGTCCCCCAGGAAAAATGGGATTCATATCCCCAAGCAGTAAGCTTATCCCCAGTAAATTCTGGAAGCTTATCCTTCGCAGAGCACGAACGCGTCTCCCGGCTTTATTCAAAGAGTTATTTCCTTAACAGGATATAACTGGGTTATCCTCAGCCAAGAGCCATGGAAAGGTCGTCGTCAATACAGTTCTTTCTTATCCCCAGCGAAGTCTATCAGCACTTCCAATACATCAAAGATATCCTCAGCAAGCTATTATCAACACTCAGCAAGGCATCCCTCTTCCCACAGAGTATTGCTTCCCAACATGGTCGTTAGAGTATCTTTTCTCCCCGCAGAATCTTCCATTTGCCAAGTTTATTCCGCAACGGAGTCATCTTCTCCTACCGGTATTCTTGCAGCTATCATCCCAGTGGAAGCAAAATCTATTCTTCAACATCAGCCCAGGATATGACTTCCCGGCACCCGTCAAGGATTTACTTTCCTAGACGAAAACATACATTCATAAAACATCACATACATCATTATAGCATGTATAGACGCATTATATCATACAAATCTCATTTATGTTGAGAACATCATTGCTTGATCCATATCATGCATTGCATATGACTGACCTTTACCTTTCAGGAAAGATGCAGTTGAAATTCTCAATCATATTTCAAGACCTAGACCGGTTCAGTTAATCGACTCCAAAGATTTCTTATCCAGTCCCAGGCCTTCTCTAGTCCAGCTAAATCGACTCCCAACATATTTTTCTGATAAAGACTCAGTAGAAGTTATCCCAGGTTATAATTTCCTATTGGTTCTCTCTCCGACGGTGAGTGAGGTGATAATTCCTTTTCAGATGGTTCCCTCTCCGACGGTGAGTGAGGTGATAATTCCTTTTCAGATGGTTCCCTCTCCGACGGTGAGTGAGGTGATAATTCCTTTTCAGATGGTTCCCTCTCCGACGGTGAGTGAGGTGACAATTCCTTTCCAGATGGTTCCCTCTCCGACGGTGAGTGAGGTGATAATTCCTTTCCTTATTGTTCCCTCTCCGATGGTGAGTGAGGTGTTAATTCCTTTTCAGATGGTTCCCTCTCCGACGGTGAGTGAGGTGATAATTCCTTTTCAGATGGTTCCCTCTCCGACGGTGAGTGAGGTGACAATTCCTTTTCAGATGGTTCCCTCTCCGACGGTGAGTGAGGTGACAATTCCTTTTCAGATGGTTCCCTCTCCGACGGTGAGTGAGGTGATAATTCCTTTTCAGATGGTTCCCTCTCCGACGGTGAGTGAGGTGACAATTCCTTTTCTTATGGTTCCCTCTCCGACGGTGAGTGAGGTGATAATTCCTTTTCAGATGGTTCCCTCTCCGACGGTGAGTGAGGTGATAATTCCTTTTCAGATGGGTCCCTCTCCGACGGTGAGTGATGTGATAATTCCTTTTCAGATGGTTCCCTCTCCGACGGTGAGTGAGGTGACAATTCCTTTTCTTATGGTTCCCTCTCCAATGGTGAGTGAGGTGATAATTCCTTTTCAGATGGTTCCCTCTCCGACGGTGAGTGAGGTGATAATTCCTTTTCAGATGGTTCCCTCTCCGACGGTGAGTGAGGTGATAATTCCTTTTCAGATTATAATTTCTTATGGTTCCCTCTCCGACGGTGAGTGAGGTAATAATTCCTTTTCAGATGGTTCCCTCTCCGACGGTGAGTGAGGTGATAATTCCTTTTCAGATGGTTCCCTCTCCGACGGTGAGTGAGGTGATAATTCCTTTTCAGATGGTTCCCTCTCCGACGGTGAGTGAGGTGATAATTCCTTTTCAGATGGTTCCCTCTCCGACGGTGAGTGAGGTGATAATTCCTTTTCAGATTATAATTTCTTATGGTTCCCTCTCCGACGGTGAGTGAGGTGATAATTCCTTTCAGATTATAATTGCCTATTGGTTCTCTTCCTGATACTGTGAAGATGGTAATTCCCACCAAGATTTTTCTCAACGAGCGTTGTTGAAGTTAAAGTCACCCAAGGTTATCTTACCATTGATGCTAAGGTAGCAACCATCCCTGGTTCATTCATCACCATTTGAAGCTCTAGACCCAGCTCCTGTAACCAGTCAGGACATATCTATGCCAAGCATCTGAAATCAACTCCTGCAACGTGTCAGGTACTCATTTTTCTTTTGCAGGTATGCAGGTTCTCGCTAAGGAATCTCTTACGCGATCAACATCCATATGGCATCTATAAGCCCATCATCCTATTCCTCAACCTCTAAATGGCATCGATAAGCCCATTCCCACCACATTGCTACTATGTGAGCGCAAATTTCTGGGCACTCTAGTGTCCAATCATCTTCTACCTTCGGATTACGAAAGGCACGTCAGCCAATCTGCATCCTCAGGTCTAAGAAGATTGAACAGGGGCAACTGTTGTACCCCAAAATTTGCCCTCCCATATTCTTCAAAGATTTTCCAAGTCAAGCTTCAAAATCTCCCCAAGGGTTGCACAGTGCAAAGGTCTCCTGAACAGTCAAAACTAGGGTTTGTGTTCTGATCAAGAAAATGAAGTTTCCAAAGGCCCAATCAAGTCTCATATGCTTACAAATATGGTCAGGCATCCTCATATCAAGTTTCAAGACATTCAGCTCAAAATTGCACAGTCAAAAACCCTAATTGCACTACAGTCAACTGTAGGGGCAAAATGGTCATTTGGCAGTCAAAAGTTCAAATTTTTGGTCAACATATCATTTTGAAGCCACAAACATCATTTTATCAATGCTTGATCATGATTCTCAAAGCTTGGCTCAAAAATCATCAAGATGCAAGAGTTTCCTTATTTGGACAGTTGAAAAAGTCAACTGAAATTGACCAGGGCATAACTTTCACATGGATTATCAGAAAAATCCATCCAAAGCTCATTTTGAAGAGAAAGACATTTCCTACAACTCATCTTCATACTTCAAGTCCAAGAAATGCTCTCACAAAAAGTTATCAATTTCAACATTATAGGTCATTTTCAAAAGTCAACAAAAAGGGACTTTAAGTCAAAGGCCATAACTTGAGAACGGTAAATCAAAATGACATGGGACCAAAGACATTGGTTAGAGGACTCAAAGACCTTTCCAAAATGTCCAAGAACATGGGAAAAGCTTAAAAATTGAGCAAGTTATGCCTTGTGGAAGTTGGGAAATTTTTGGATATTTTGAAAAGTCAACATTGATTCAAATGACCTAAAATTGCTAATGGGCCCATTTTTCTTCCACAATTCATTGTCCCAAGCATGTGCACGACCACTTGGCCCAGAGGGAAGTATTTTTTCACTTTTTATTTATTTATTTGAATTTTTATTTATAATAATTCATTTAAATCAATTAAATATATGAAAAATACTTAACTTAACCTAACAAATCTTTTTGTACATGTTTTATCTTCAAGATTTCGTGCACATTCAAATATGGAAAGAATTGGACTGATTGGATCATGATTTGCACAAAAGCACATGGAAAATATTTGGTTAAAGATCTTGAAAATCAAATTTCCAAAAACCATGAATGCAAGGGATTTGATTTGTTTTTCTTAACCTAATCTATTCTATACATAAGCCTGAATGAAAACCTAATGCTAGGGACCATTGAAGCTGCGCAGAAACCAATTGCAAAACTTGAAATTTTTGTTAAGAAAGTCAAAACTGAAAACCCTTTTGCAGGTTGATTCAAGGCACGAAACTTGTTCCATTAGCTTGCCAAGGTTGTCCAGAAGCGATTGCAATCAAAAACATTCATCAAAGGTTAAAGAATTGGTAACATGACCCGCCCCTGTACATAGAAAAAATCATGATCGTATTTTAAAATCTATGCATTTTCATAACATTTTATTCATTGATTCATGTCCCTGGTATTATTCTAAAGCTAACCCATGCGTTTAATTGAGTTTTTACAAGCTGTAGACGATTTCACCATTGTCGTTTTCTAGGGTTTATAAGACCTTGGATTAGGGGTTTTTGACTGGGGAAAAATTGGCCCTCAAGACCACCACCATTCAACTCAGCGCATGTGGACGAAGATAATGGAACTATCGCGCCTAATTTATGAGTGCCCTAGTGCTAATCGTTATTTTCTGTAAAGATACTTTCTGCAACGGTGTAAAAACCGTTGCTTATGTTGTTCATATTTCAGGAACACGAAGAAGACGATGTGTTGGCCGGCGTTGATTGGAAGGTTTAAATTTCGCGCATTTTGAATCACTAATGCAATTGTTCTTTTTATAATATTTGTTGCTTATTTAATATTAACAATGCATGAAGTGGCTCAGTGGCAAGCATATCTGGAGATAACGCACATGACCTGGGTTCGAGCCCCAGGTCTTCACACTCTCAATATTATTTTTCACTTCATATTCACATGCAGCGCCAACGTTGAATACCATGGTACACGTCCAAATCCAGCATGCCACGCGTTCAGCTTCAGGAATTCAAAGGCGTAGATTGGAGGAACACCCTAAACCCTAGTCAAAGGTGCCACATGGTGTCTGGAAAAGTCAGCGGACCTGAAGGTTATTGGGCTCAGATTTCTTGGGCCATACCTCCTATTTGGGGACTACAACCCCCCTAGGTTTGCATATTTTTCACTTTCTTTATTTTTTATTATTTATTTAACTCTATTTCTTTTAATTATTATTTGTTTAAATTAATTACTTATTTTCATAAATATAAAAAATGCATAAAAATCAGAAAAGATAAAAAAATATAATAGATATTTTATTTTAATACTTTTTGTAAATAAATGCAAATAGTTATTTAGCTTTAAATTAGGGTTTAAGTTAATGTTTTCATAATAAAAATCTAAAATAGGCATAGAATTAGGTTTAATGAATTTTTCATCCTTTTCATTTTTTTTTCTTTCAAATAATTAAATATTTATTTTATTTATTTTTATAATCAAATTGCATGAAAATAACTTAGGGTTAATTTAGGTTAAATTCTAATGTTTTCTTAATAAATTAAAATAAAGTAGAATTAGGGTTAGCGTTTAATTTCAATTAATTTTTTTTTCTATTAAATCTTAAAATTCTAAAAATACCAAAAACAAGTTCTTTCTTTTTTTAATTAATTAACTTCATCATTAATTTAATTTTTGCAAAAGGGTCCAACGCCCTCGTTTCGATTTAATTTCGCGTATTTATTTATTTTATTTCTTAAATATTATGTATCTCTCCCGAAGCCTTGTAACATTTTAATTATTTCTCGCACTTTTAATTCTTTATTTGCTTTTAATTCTTTATTTTTCTGTCAAATCGGGTCCTGGTTAATTTTGGCGATGTGGATCCGCGCCATTTGTAATAGCTTTAGATCTTTACATTCCTGCAATATTTTTAAACTGTTAATCAAAAGCATGAAAGAATGTATGGACAAAATAAAAACAAGCGTAGAACACCTATACCATGACAAGAAAAATGCAAATGAAAACGACACACGAATCGCACACACCACCCCTAGGGTACGCCTCACTGTTGCCTTGCCTCGAAAGGTGATCGTCGAGTAGAGGATGTCTTAGTAAGTCCTCATGATCCGGGAACCTGGCATGAGGGTAGCTTCTAAGGTGTCTTCCCATTGCTCTGGTGATCACCATGTCCCGAACCTCGAATTGACCCGAACACCTCCAACGGTGGTGCTACCTACCTCTCAATGGTGGGATGGCACTACTTTAAAGGACATTTACACAGACGAATTCCTTAGGGTAGGTAGACGACTCTAGATACTTGCTCTAATTTCAAAACAAATTCAAAAAAATACTTTTCACACCGACACCTTTTCAAAAAGCTTTCGAAAGCAATTTTTCAAACACTCTTGAGGACCGATACAAGAGTCGAACTGGAATTTTCAAAGAAACTTTTTAAAACCCACATTGAAAAGCAAACAAACCTTTTTGAAAACACAATGAGCAAGTATCTAAGAGCCCATGGATAACCATGGATAGAAAGGGTGCTAACACCTTCCCTTTCTATAACCTACCTCCCGAACCGAGAGCAATCTCTTTAAGGAATTTTTCTGTGCTTTTGTCCTTTCCATTTGGAGAAAATAAAAGACGGTGGCGACTCTTGCTTCCGCGACATTTCGCGAACCAGCGTTAAACAGTCAGTTCCAGATCCACCGATCACAGAACTGGCGACTCTGCTGGGGAAATAATTTAAAAGTGGGGTGTACCTTAGGGCTAGTTCATAACTGTGTTTTCAATTGTATTGATTTGCTTGCTTTACTATTGTGGGTTGCATCGGAGTTACATAGATCCTAACCCGGATCTGGGGATACCCTGTTTAGGTAGCATAAGCTGTGAGGGATCTGTCCGGCGTATACCGACATGGGTGAAGCAGTGGCTACGTTGGTGTGGCGCCTTGGTCTGTACCGATATCCCTCGTGTTGAAACGGGGAGAATATGGGTCTTCCAAGGAGTCATTAAGCACCAACAGACCTTAGAACCTTAAATGACCCAACTTGGCCAATAGAATAGTAGCAGTACGCTACGCCCATTGAGGCTAAACTCTCGTGATGGTTCTGGCCGCAAGAAAAGATTGCGATGCTGGAGTTATGACCGATTGAGGGTAGTAAATGATATTGGGATCCTCTAAGAACCCGGTTACTTTTGATTAGGACAGGTATGAACCAACAAACTGAAAGAGGGTAATACCTAGACCTCATGCTGGCCTTAAACTCTAAGGGCTTCTCTTGTGTGACTTGTGTGCCTTCGTACTTGACTATTTGCATGCTTGTTATCTAACACAGGAACTACTTGCAGGGTTTGCTTATGGTCCTTAATTGGGACTCATAGCAGGGTCTGCCAAGTTTTTGCAGGTTTTGTCCATAGCCCTTAACTAGGACTCATAACAGGGTTTACTGAATTTCCTACAGGTTTTTGTTTTAGTCCTTAACCAGGACTCATAACAAGGTCTACCGAGTTTCTTGCAGGTTTCGTTTATAGTCCTTAATTGGGACTCATGACAGGGTTTACTAAGTTTCTTGCAGGTTTTGGTTTGCAGTCCCTAATAAGGGCTCATAATAGGGTTTATCCATATGACCCCATGCATCATGACATCATACCATCATACCATTGCATACATCCTACATAAGGACTAATCCATTTCAAGGATCTCAAGGGTCTGTGATGCAGGTCATGATGAATCAAACGTCTACCAAGGGGCAAAGAGGATTTATTTTCCTCTAGCCAAGGTTGTCAGGGGCTATGACCCACTGGATATGGTGAGCCTTTGACCCTTGAAGGAGGACTCTCTACAACAGGAAGTTCCTTCAGTCAAGCTACAAAATGCAAACTCTAACAATTTTCTTGTTTACCCCGCGAGGTCCTTGAAAACATTGCATGCATGTCATACACATCATTACATAACAGGTATCTTTGTTGCAGA
Organism: Vicia faba; assembly: GCA_948472305.1. Taxonomy (NCBI): domain Eukaryota; kingdom Viridiplantae; phylum Streptophyta; class Magnoliopsida; order Fabales; family Fabaceae; genus Vicia; species Vicia faba. Next base: position 1,011,875,694 of record OX451738.1, read on the forward strand.
TCACTTACCTTTCTCGCTGTTTATTTCAGCAATGGCCTTCCAACCAGACAACCAGGACCTTCTTGCTCAAGAGACTCGGTTCGGGGAAATCCTTCTGAATCTATCCAAGGGGCAGGAGGAACTAAGGACACTTCTCATGGGGACCTTTGTCAGGAACAGTGATGGGGATGAAAGGCTGAAACACCTACAAGCTGAGATGGATTCTATGAAAGCCCAAATGCTGGGGCAGAGGAATGCCATTCAAGGTTTAGCTCAAAGACAAGATGAGCTCCGGTTTCTCGTCAACCAACTGCTTCAGAGTAACCAACTGGGGCAAACATCTAAGGGTAAAAAGCCAGTCATCGTTCGACCATCTTTGAGACAAAGAGGCAAGGAGAAAGCTCCTCATATGGCTCCAGTATCACCAATTCAGTATCAACCTCACCAGCTTCAACCCGACAAGCCCAAAAGGCAATTCACCAAGCTCAACGTGTCGCTGCCTCAAGCCTTACAACAACCGCTGAGGTTGAACTTGGTAACTCTAAAGGATCCTCCTAAGAATCCCAACAGGACACCTTCGAGGTATAACCCCAACGCTCATTGCGCTTATCATTCTGACAGCCCGGGGCATGCTACAGAGGATTGTTGGACTCTGAAAAATAAGATCCAGGACCTGATTGAGGAAGGAGCTGTGGAATTCACCCAAGAGGGCCAGGCTGAGTACTTCTACCATCCCCACAAGATCCACCATGTGAAGTGACAAGCCCTGAGACTAGGAAATTTTTGTTCATTCGAATGTTCAAGTTGCAATTTTCTTTTGTTCAAACATTTATTCATGTTAAACATTGTTATTCCATTAATGCATCGCTTATGTCTATTTTGAACCAATATATTCGTATTCACTCTATGCAAATTATTTTTCATATTTTTTTTCTGATGTCAACTTTTGATCTAAAATTCTAAAGCCTCTTGAGGGAGGATGACGAAAACGATACCACAATCTACAGTATGCTTTTGAACAGACCCTGCTGATGAGGTACAGGCATTGTTTCAATTCCTAAACACTGGAGTAATAAGGAAGATAATCCCTCATCAACCCCTCTGAGCCAAAGAAGTAGGAGTTTTTCTTTTCGAAAATTGAAACCCGTAATCATAACCTGGGGCAGGGTAGTCTTCTCAGTTGATCTAAAGTGCACAATGGATGACACCAAAGGAGTCCTTACAAAACAAAAGACAGTGATGGTTCAGAACGATCATAAAGACAGGCAGCCATTATCAAATTCATAAATGAAAAGCCCAAAAAGTCAAAACCTATAAAGGAGACTTACAAAACTGGGGCATCCCGCTGACTGTAATTCCAAAAAAAAAAGGAAACAGTTCAGGCAAAAAAAAAGAAAGGGATAACAAAAATCAGACAAGAAAGAGGTCATACAAACCCTCAACAAAAACAAAGATGACTGCCTATTTGAAATAAATTGTCAACATTCGAACCATCGCTGGTATATCAAAGCAAAGACTCAAACAAGGTCTAACATAGGATCAACTGAGTTTAGGTTTGGAGAACATCACGAAGAGTGGGTGGGTACAAATAATTTGAGCCTTTATCCTTTGTTTCTTAAAACCGTGAACCAGGCCACGTTATAACCCTCAAAAGTCCTAGCTGAAGCATGGGTTAGTTCGAAAGCATACTGTTACAAAAGGTATCCTGACTCCTTAAGGCCTACGGTAAATACGGAGTTGACATCACGTTTTACAAACATTAATTTGTTTTATGAAAACAGAATGCATTTTCAAAATCTTCAAAACAGACATAGGCTTTGCATTTTTAACATAACTTTGTTGGCATATGACTTTTTGTTTAAACAGTATAGAAGTTCGCACGACGAATGCCTAATGAACAGAAGTACCTCCAATCAAGGGGCATGGCATGATTATTGTCCATCATCTGGGGCAGTTAAGTCAAGATTCGGAGAATCCCTCAGAGGCCAAATAGCCTGGGGAAAATCTCCGCATGAGTCACCGGGGGCATTTCAACAATAAATCTTGCCTGATCAAGCACCTTCTGGTGGCATGACAAAACACTTCTAACAGGGGCAACTCCCTATATTCCGAAAGCACGGACATAGTCGAAAAATACTACGCAAAATCAAAGACCCGCTAGGTTGACATACCTAGGCAAAAATAAGGGCTTCCCGGCGAACCAAAAGGGTTCGGGCAAAATGAAGGGATGAAATGAAAAAAACTGTACACCCGGCAAGTCGAAAACCTGAAAAGGCGGCTTGGGCAAAAATGGGTATCCCGGTGGACTGAAAACCCGAAAGGGCGGTCCAGGCAAAAGTTAGGGATCAAAGCGTACGACTATGTCCTGTCATCTTATCATCTGCCTACCAGAAGAAGGTTTGTCCATCAACAACTATCAGCATCTCACAGGTCTTCCTCTCATACCTCAGAAACAGGGGCAATAAAGAGTGGTTTAAGCAATCTGATTGTTCTATCCTCCAAGGTACCAAGGTAGGTTCAGCTAAAGAACATAACCAGATATCCTAGTTCCCAAGAGAGCCAGCAAGACAGTACACTCTCTCCAAGCTATTATCAAATCTTAAAGAAGTTGGGTATCCTCCAGCAGATCTCAATATTCCCCAGCAGTATACATTCTTAACAAGCATCCCCGACAGTCTTGGTCTAAAGATTGTTCCCCGGTGGCATATCAAATATCCATGGGAATCACTTTCCCAGCATATCAAAACTTCCCCAAGAGAGTCCAATCTTGTCCCCCAGGAAAAATGGGATTCATATCCCCAAGCAGTAAGCTTATCCCCAGTAAATTCTGGAAGCTTATCCTTCGCAGAGCACGAACGCGTCTCCCGGCTTTATTCAAAGAGTTATTTCCTTAACAGGATATAACTGGGTTATCCTCAGCCAAGAGCCATGGAAAGGTCGTCGTCAATACAGTTCTTTCTTATCCCCAGCGAAGTCTATCAGCACTTCCAATACATCAAAGATATCCTCAGCAAGCTATTATCAACACTCAGCAAGGCATCCCTCTTCCCACAGAGTATTGCTTCCCAACATGGTCGTTAGAGTATCTTTTCTCCCCGCAGAATCTTCCATTTGCCAAGTTTATTCCGCAACGGAGTCATCTTCTCCTACCGGTATTCTTGCAGCTATCATCCCAGTGGAAGCAAAATCTATTCTTCAACATCAGCCCAGGATATGACTTCCCGGCACCCGTCAAGGATTTACTTTCCTAGACGAAAACATACATTCATAAAACATCACATACATCATTATAGCATGTATAGACGCATTATATCATACAAATCTCATTTATGTTGAGAACATCATTGCTTGATCCATATCATGCATTGCATATGACTGACCTTTACCTTTCAGGAAAGATGCAGTTGAAATTCTCAATCATATTTCAAGACCTAGACCGGTTCAGTTAATCGACTCCAAAGATTTCTTATCCAGTCCCAGGCCTTCTCTAGTCCAGCTAAATCGACTCCCAACATATTTTTCTGATAAAGACTCAGTAGAAGTTATCCCAGGTTATAATTTCCTATTGGTTCTCTCTCCGACGGTGAGTGAGGTGATAATTCCTTTTCAGATGGTTCCCTCTCCGACGGTGAGTGAGGTGATAATTCCTTTTCAGATGGTTCCCTCTCCGACGGTGAGTGAGGTGATAATTCCTTTTCAGATGGTTCCCTCTCCGACGGTGAGTGAGGTGACAATTCCTTTCCAGATGGTTCCCTCTCCGACGGTGAGTGAGGTGATAATTCCTTTCCTTATTGTTCCCTCTCCGATGGTGAGTGAGGTGTTAATTCCTTTTCAGATGGTTCCCTCTCCGACGGTGAGTGAGGTGATAATTCCTTTTCAGATGGTTCCCTCTCCGACGGTGAGTGAGGTGACAATTCCTTTTCAGATGGTTCCCTCTCCGACGGTGAGTGAGGTGACAATTCCTTTTCAGATGGTTCCCTCTCCGACGGTGAGTGAGGTGATAATTCCTTTTCAGATGGTTCCCTCTCCGACGGTGAGTGAGGTGACAATTCCTTTTCTTATGGTTCCCTCTCCGACGGTGAGTGAGGTGATAATTCCTTTTCAGATGGTTCCCTCTCCGACGGTGAGTGAGGTGATAATTCCTTTTCAGATGGGTCCCTCTCCGACGGTGAGTGATGTGATAATTCCTTTTCAGATGGTTCCCTCTCCGACGGTGAGTGAGGTGACAATTCCTTTTCTTATGGTTCCCTCTCCAATGGTGAGTGAGGTGATAATTCCTTTTCAGATGGTTCCCTCTCCGACGGTGAGTGAGGTGATAATTCCTTTTCAGATGGTTCCCTCTCCGACGGTGAGTGAGGTGATAATTCCTTTTCAGATTATAATTTCTTATGGTTCCCTCTCCGACGGTGAGTGAGGTAATAATTCCTTTTCAGATGGTTCCCTCTCCGACGGTGAGTGAGGTGATAATTCCTTTTCAGATGGTTCCCTCTCCGACGGTGAGTGAGGTGATAATTCCTTTTCAGATGGTTCCCTCTCCGACGGTGAGTGAGGTGATAATTCCTTTTCAGATGGTTCCCTCTCCGACGGTGAGTGAGGTGATAATTCCTTTTCAGATTATAATTTCTTATGGTTCCCTCTCCGACGGTGAGTGAGGTGATAATTCCTTTCAGATTATAATTGCCTATTGGTTCTCTTCCTGATACTGTGAAGATGGTAATTCCCACCAAGATTTTTCTCAACGAGCGTTGTTGAAGTTAAAGTCACCCAAGGTTATCTTACCATTGATGCTAAGGTAGCAACCATCCCTGGTTCATTCATCACCATTTGAAGCTCTAGACCCAGCTCCTGTAACCAGTCAGGACATATCTATGCCAAGCATCTGAAATCAACTCCTGCAACGTGTCAGGTACTCATTTTTCTTTTGCAGGTATGCAGGTTCTCGCTAAGGAATCTCTTACGCGATCAACATCCATATGGCATCTATAAGCCCATCATCCTATTCCTCAACCTCTAAATGGCATCGATAAGCCCATTCCCACCACATTGCTACTATGTGAGCGCAAATTTCTGGGCACTCTAGTGTCCAATCATCTTCTACCTTCGGATTACGAAAGGCACGTCAGCCAATCTGCATCCTCAGGTCTAAGAAGATTGAACAGGGGCAACTGTTGTACCCCAAAATTTGCCCTCCCATATTCTTCAAAGATTTTCCAAGTCAAGCTTCAAAATCTCCCCAAGGGTTGCACAGTGCAAAGGTCTCCTGAACAGTCAAAACTAGGGTTTGTGTTCTGATCAAGAAAATGAAGTTTCCAAAGGCCCAATCAAGTCTCATATGCTTACAAATATGGTCAGGCATCCTCATATCAAGTTTCAAGACATTCAGCTCAAAATTGCACAGTCAAAAACCCTAATTGCACTACAGTCAACTGTAGGGGCAAAATGGTCATTTGGCAGTCAAAAGTTCAAATTTTTGGTCAACATATCATTTTGAAGCCACAAACATCATTTGATCAATGCTTGATCATGATTCTCAAAGCTTGGCTCAAAAATCATCAAGATGCAAGAGTTTCCTTATTTGGACAGTTGAAAAAGTCAACTGAAATTGACCAGGGCATAACTTTCACATGGATTATCAGAAAAATCCATCCAAAGCTCATTTTGAAGAGAAAGACATTTCCTACAACTCATCTTCATACTTCAAGTCCAAGAAATGCTCTCACAAAAAGTTATCAATTTCAACATTATAGGTCATTTTCAAAAGTCAACAAAAAGGGACTTTAAGTCAAAGGCCATAACTTGAGAACGGTAAATCAAAATGACATGGGACCAAAGACATTGGTTAGAGGACTCAAAGACCTTTCCAAAATGTCCAAGAACATGGGAAAAGCTTAAAAATTGAGCAAGTTATGCCTTGTGGAAGTTGGCAAATTTTTGGATATTTTGAAAAGTCAACATTGATTCAAATGACCTAAAATTGCTAATGGGCCCATTTTTCTTCCACAATTCATTGTCCCAAGCATGTGCACGACCACTTGGCCCAGAGGGAAGTATTTTTTCACTTTTTATTTATTTATTTGAATTTTTATTTATAATAATTCATTTAAATCAATTAAATATATGAAAAATACTTAACTTAACCTAACAAATCTTTTTGTACATGTTTTATCTTCAAGATTTCGTGCACATTCAAATATGGAAAGAATTGGACTGATTGGATCATGATTTGCACAAAAGCACATGGAAAATATTTGGTTAAAGATCTTGAAAATCAAATTTCCAAAAACCATGAATGCAAGGGATTTGATTTGTTTTTCTTAACCTAATCTATTCTATACATAAGCCTGAATGAAAACCTAATGCTAGGGACCATTGAAGCTGCGCAGAAACCAATTGCAAAACTTGAAATTTTTGTTAAGAAAGTCAAAACTGAAAACCCTTTTGCAGGTTGATTCAAGGCACGAAACTTGTTCCATTAGCTTGCCAAGGTTGTCCAGAAGCGATTGCAATCAAAAACATTCATCAAAGGTTAAAGAATTGGTAACATGACCCGCCCCTGTACATAGAAAAAATCATGATCGTATTTTAAAATCTATGCATTTTCATAACATTTTATTCATTGATTCATGTCCCTGGTATTATTCTAAAGCTAACCCATGCGTTTAATTGAGTTTTTACAAGCTGTAGACGATTTCACCATTGTCGTTTTCTAGGGTTTATAAGACCTTGGATTAGGGGTTTTTGACTGGGGAAAAATTGGCCCTCAAGACCACCACCATTCAACTCAGCGCATGTGGACGAAGATAATGGAACTATCGCGCCTAATTTATGAGTGCCCTAGTGCTAATCGTTATTTTCTGTAAAGATACTTTCTGCAACGGTGTAAAAACCGTTGCTTATGTTGTTCATATTTCAGGAACACGAAGAAGACGATGTGTTGGCCGGCGTTGATTGGAAGGTTTAAATTTCGCGCATTTTGAATCACTAATGCAGTTGTTCTTTTTATAATATTTGTTGCTTATTTAATATTAACAATGCATGAAGTGGCTCAGTGGCAAGCATATCTGGAGATAACGCACATGACCTGGGTTCGAGCCCCAGGTCTTCACACTCTCAATATTATTTTTCACTTCATATTCACATGCAGCGCCAACGTTGAATACCATGGTACACGTCCAAATCCAGCATGCCACGCGTTCAGCTTCAGGAATTCAAAGGCGTAGATTGGAGGAACACCCTAAACCCTAGTCAAAGGTGCCACATGGTGTCTGGAAAAGTCAGCGGACCTGAAGGTTATTGGGCTCAGATTTCTTGGGCCATACCTCCTATTTGGGGACTACAACCCCCCTAGGTTTGCATATTTTTCACTTTCTTTATTTTTTATTATTTATTTAACTCTATTTCTTTTAATTATTATTTGTTTAAATTAATTACTTATTTTCATAAATATAAAAAATGCATAAAAATCAGAAAAGATAAAAAAATATAATAGATATTTTATTTTAATACTTTTTGTAAATAAATGCAAATAGTTATTTAGCTTTAAATTAGGGTTTAAGTTAATGTTTTCATAATAAAAATCTAAAATAGGCATAGAATTAGGTTTAATGAATTTTTCATCCTTTTCATTTTTTTTTCTTTCAAATAATTAAATATTTATTTTATTTATTTTTATAATCAAATTGCATGAAAATAACTTAGGGTTAATTTAGGTTAAATTCTAATGTTTTCTTAATAAATTAAAATAAAGTAGAATTAGGGTTAGCGTTTAATTTCAATTAATTTTTTTTTCTATTAAATCTTAAAATTCTAAAAATACCAAAAACAAGTTCTTTCTTTTTTTAATTAATTAACTTCATCATTAATTTAATTTTTGCAAAAGGGTCCAACGCCCTCGTTTCGATTTAATTTCGCGTATTTATTTATTTTATTTCTTAAATATTATGTATCTCTCCCGAAGCCTTGTAACATTTTAATTATTTCTCGCACTTTTAATTCTTTATTTGCTTTTAATTCTTTATTTTTCTGTCAAATCGGGTCCTGGTTAATTTTGGCGATGTGGATCCGCGCCATTTGTAATAGCTTTAGATCTTTACATTCCTGCAATATTTTTAAACTGTTAATCAAAAGCATGAAAGAATGTATGGACAAAATAAAAACAAGCGTAGAACACCTATACCATGACAAGAAAAATGCAAATGAAAACGACACACGAATCGCACACACCACCCCTAGGGTACGCCTCACTGTTGCCTTGCCTCGAAAGGTGATCGTCGAGTAGAGGATGTCTTAGTAAGTCCTCATGATCCGGGAACCTGGCATGAGGGTAGCTTCTAAGGTGTCTTCCCATTGCTCTGGTGATCACCATGTCCCGAACCTCGAATTGACCCGAACACCTCCAACGGTGGTGCTACCTACCTCTCAATGGTGGGATGGCACTACTTTAAAGGACATTTACACAGACGAATTCCTTAGGGTAGGTAGACGACTCTAGATACTTGCTCTAATTTCAAAACAAATTCAAAAAAATACTTTTCACACCGACACCTTTTCAAAAAGCTTTCGAAAGCAATTTTTCAAACACTCTTGAGGACCGATACAAGAGTCGAACTGGAATTTTCAAAGAAACTTTTTAAAACCCACATTGAAAAGCAAACAAACCTTTTTGAAAACACAATGAGCAAGTATCTAAGAGCCCATGGATAACCATGGATAGAAAGGGTGCTAACACCTTCCCTTTCTATAACCTACCTCCCGAACCGAGAGCAATCTCTTTAAGGAATTTTTCTGTGCTTTTGTCCTTTCCATTTGGAGAAAATAAAAGACGGTGGCGACTCTTGCTTCCGCGACATTTCGCGAACCAGCGTTAAACAGTCAGTTCCAGATCCACCGATCACAGAACTGGCGACTCTGCTGGGGAAATAATTTAAAAGTGGGGTGTACCTTAGGGCTAGTTCATAACTGTGTTTTCAATTGTATTGATTTGCTTGCTTTACTATTGTGGGTTGCATCGGAGTTACATAGATCCTAACCCGGATCTGGGGATACCCTGTTTAGGTAGCATAAGCTGTGAGGGATCTGTCCGGCGTATACCGACATGGGTGAAGCAGTGGCTACGTTGGTGTGGCGCCTTGGTCTGTACCGATATCCCTCGTGTTGAAACGGGGAGAATATGGGTCTTCCAAGGAGTCATTAAGCACCAACAGACCTTAGAACCTTAAATGACCCAACTTGGCCAATAGAATAGTAGCAGTACGCTACGCCCATTGAGGCTAAACTCTCGTGATGGTTCTGGCCGCAAGAAAAGATTGCGATGCTGGAGTTATGACCGATTGAGGGTAGTAAATGATATTGGGATCCTCTAAGAACCCGGTTACTTTTGATTAGGACAGGTATGAACCAACAAACTGAAAGAGGGTAATACCTAGACCTCATGCTGGCCTTAAACTCTAAGGGCTTCTCTTGTGTGACTTGTGTGCCTTCGTACTTGACTATTTGCATGCTTGTTATCTAACACAGGAACTACTTGCAGGGTTTGCTTATGGTCCTTAATTGGGACTCATAGCAGGGTCTGCCAAGTTTTTGCAGGTTTTGTCCATAGCCCTTAACTAGGACTCATAACAGGGTTTACTGAATTTCCTACAGGTTTTTGTTTTAGTCCTTAACCAGGACTCATAACAAGGTCTACCGAGTTTCTTGCAGGTTTCGTTTATAGTCCTTAATTGGGACTCATGACAGGGTTTACTAAGTTTCTTGCAGGTTTTGGTTTGCAGTCCCTAATAAGGGCTCATAATAGGGTTTATCCATATGACCCCATGCATCATGACATCATACCATCATACCATTGCATACATCCTACATAAGGACTAATCCATTTCAAGGATCTCAAGGGTCTGTGATGCAGGTCATGATGAATCAAACGTCTACCAAGGGGCAAAGAGGATTTATTTTCCTCTAGCCAAGGTTGTCAGGGGCTATGACCCACTGGATATGGTGAGCCTTTGACCCTTGAAGGAGGACTCTCTACAACAGGAAGTTCCTTCAGTCAAGCTACAAAATGCAAACTCTAACAATTTTCTTGTTTACCCCGCGAGGTCCTTGAAAACATTGCATGCATGTCATACACATCATTACATAACAGGTATCTTTGTTGCAGATCACTTACCTTTCTCGCTGTTTATTTCAGCAATGGCCTTCCAACCAGACAACCAGGACCTTCTTGCTCAAGAGACTCGGTTCGGGGAAATCCTTCTGAATCTATCCAAGGGGCAGGAGGAACTAAGGACACTTCTCATGGGGACCTTTTTCAGGAACAGTGATGAGGATGAAAGGCTGAAACACCTACAAGCTGAGATGGATGCTATGAAAGCCCAAATGCTGGGGCAGAGGAATGCCATTCAAGGTTTAGCTCAAAGACAAGATGAGCTCCGCTTTCTCGTCAACCAACTGCTTCAGAGTAACCAACTGGGGCAAACATCTAAGGGTAAAAAGCCAGTCATCGTTCGACCATCTTTGAGACAAAGAGGCAAGGAGAAAGCTCCTCATATGGCTCCAGTATCACCAATTCAGTATCAACCTCACCAGCTTCAACCCGACAAGCCCAAAAGGCAATTCACCAAGCTCAACGTGTCGCTGCCTCAAGCCTTACAACAACCGCTGAGGTTGAACTTGGTAACTCTAAAGGATCCTCCTAAGAATCCCAACAGGACACCTTCGAGGTATAACCCCAACGCTCATTGCGCTTATCATTCTGACAGCCCGGGGCATGCTACAGAGGATTGTTGGACTCTGAAAAATAAGATCCAGGACCTGATTGAGGAAGGAGCTGTGGAATTCACCCAAGAGGGCCAGGCTGAGTACTTCTACCATCCCCACAAGATCCACCATGTGAAGTGACAAGCCCTGAGACTAGGAAATTTTTGTTCATTCGAATGTTCAAGTTGCAATTTTCTTTTGTTCAAACATTTATTCATGTTAAACATTGTTATTCCATTAATGCATCGCTTATGTCTATTTTGAACCAATATATTCGTATTCACTCTATGCAAATTATTTTTCATATTTTTTTTCTGATGTCAACTTTTGATCTAAAATTCTAAAGCCTCTTGAGGGAGGATGACGAAAACGATACCACAATCTACAGTATGCTTTTGAACAGACCCTGCTGATGAGGTACAGGCATTGTTTCAATTCCTAAACACTGGAGTAATAAGGAAGATAATCCCTCATCAACCCCTCTGAGCCAAAGAAGTAGGAGTTTTTCTTTTCGAAAATTGAAACCCGTAATCATAACCTGGGGCAGGGTAGTCTTCTCAGTTGATCTAAAGTGCACAATGGATGACACCAAAGGAGTCCTTACAAAACAAAAGACAGTGATGGTTCAGAACGATCATAAAGACAGGCAGCCATTATCAAATTCATAAATGAAAAGCCCAAAAAGTCAAAACCTATAAAGGAGACTTACAAAACTGGGGCATCCCGCTGACTGTAATTCCAAAAAAAAAAGGAAACAGTTCAGGCAAAAAAAAAGAAAGGGATAACAAAAATCAGACAAGAAAGAGGTCATACAAACCCTCAACAAAAACAAAGATGACTGCCTATTTGAAATAAATTGTCAACATTCGAACCATCGCTGGTATATCAAAGCAAAGACTCAAACAAGGTCTAACATAGGATCAACTGAGTTTAGGTTTGGAGAACATCACGAAGAGTGGGTGGGTACAAATAATTTGAGCCTTTATCCTTTGTTTCTTAAAACCGTGAACCAGGCCACGTTATAACCCTCAAAAGTCCTAGCTGAAGCATGGGTTAGTTCGAAAGCATACTGTTACAAAAGGTATCCTGACTCCTTAAGGCCTACGGTAAATACGGAGTTGACATCACGTTTTACAAACATTAATTTGTTTTATGAAAACAGAATGCATTTTCAAAATCTTCAAAACAGACATAGGCTTTGCATTTTTAACATAACTTTGTTGGCATATGACTTTTTGTTTAAACAGTATAGAAGTTCGCACGACGAATGCCTAATGAACAGAAGTACCTCCAATCAAGGGGCATGGCATGATTATTGTCCATCATCTGGGGCAGTTAAGTCAAGATTCGGAGAATCCCTCAGAGGCCAAATAGCCTGGGGAAAATCTCCGCATGAGTCACCGGGGGCATTTCAACAATAAATCTTGCCTGATCAAGCACCTTCTGGTGGCATGACAAAACACTTCTAACAGGGGCAACTCCCTATATTCCGAAAGCACGGACATAGTCGAAAAATACTACGCAAAATCAAAGACCCGCTAGGTTGACATACCTAGGCAAAAATAAGGGCTTCCCGGCGAACCAAAAGGGTTCGGGCAAAATGAAGGGATGAAATGAAAAAAACTGTACACCCGGCAAGTCGAAAACCTGAAAAGGCGGCTTGGGCAAAAATGGGTATCCCGGTGGACTGAAAACCCGAAAGGGCGGTCCAGGCAAAAGTTAGGGATCAAAGCGTACGACTATGTCCTGTCATCTTATCATCTGCCTACCAGAAGAAGGTTTGTCCATCAACAACTATCAGCATCTCACAGGTCTTCCTCTCATACCTCAGAAACAGGGGCAATAAAGAGTGGTTTAAGCAATCTGATTGTTCTATCCTCCAAGGTACCAAGGTAGGTTCAGCTAAAGAACATAACCAGATATCCTAGTTCCCAAGAGAGCCAGCAAGACAGTACACTCTCTCCAAGCTATTATCAAATCTTAAAGAAGTTGGGTATCCTCCAGCAGATCTCAATATTCCCCAGCAGTATACATTCTTAACAAGCATCCCCGACAGTCTTGGTCTAAAGATTGTTCCCCGGTGGCATATCAAATATCCATGGGAATCACTTTCCCAGCATATCAAAACTTCCCCAAGAGAGTCCAATCTTGTCCCCCAGGAAAAATGGGATTCATATCCCCAAGCAGTAAGCTTATCCCCAGTAAATTCTGGAAGCTTATCCTTCGCAGAGCACGAACGCGTCTCCCGGCTTTATTCAAAGAGTTATTTCCTTAACAGGATATAACTGGGTTATCCTCAGCCAAGAGCCATGGAAAGGTCGTCGTCAATACAGTTCTTTCTTATCCCCAGCGAAGTCTATCAGCACTTCCAATACATCAAAGATATCCTCAGCAAGCTATTATCAACACTCAGCAAGGCATCCCTCTTCCCACAGAGTATTGCTTCCCAACATGGTCGTTAGAGTATCTTTTCTCCCCGCAGAATCTTCCATTTGCCAAGTTTATTCCGCAACGGAGTCATCTTCTCCTACCGGTATTCTTGCAGCTATCATCCCAGCGGAAGCAAAATCTATTCTTCAACATCAGCCCAGGATATGACTTCCCGGCACCCGTCAAGGATTTACTTTCCTAGACGAAAACATACATTCATAAAACATCACATACATCATTATAGCATGTATAGACGCATTATATCATACAAATCTCATTTATGTTGAGAACATCATTGCTTGATCCATATCATGCATTGCATATGACTGACCTTTACCTTTCAGGAAAGATGCAGTTGAAATTCTCAATCATATTTCAAGACCTAGACCGGTTCAGTTAATCGACTCCAAAGATTTCTTATCCAGTCCCAGGCCTTCTCTAGTCCAGCTAAATCGACTCCCAACAGATTTTTCTGATAAAGACTCAGTAGAAGTTATCCCAGGTTATAATTTCCTATTGGTTCTCTCTCCGACGGTGAGTGAGGTGATAATTCCTTTTCAGATGGTTCCCTCTCCGACGGTGAGTGAGGTGATAATTCCTTTTCAGATGGTTCCCTCTCCGACGGTGAGTGAGGTGATAATTCCTTTTCAGATGGTTCCCTCTCCGACGGTGAGTGAGGTGACAATTCCTTTCCAGATGGTTCCCTCTCCGACGGTGAGTGAGGTGATAATTCCTTTCCTTATGGTTCCCTCTCCGATGGTGAGTGAGGTGTTAATTCCTTTTCAGATGGTTCCCTCTCCGACGGTGAGTGAGGTGATAATTCCTTTTCAGATGGTTCCCTCTCCGACGGTGAGTGAGGTGACAATTCCTTTTCAGATGGTTCCCTCTCCGACGGTGAGTGAGGTGACAATTCCTTTTCAGATGGTTCCCTCTCCGACGGTGAGTGAGGTGATAATTCCTTTTCAGATGGTTCCCTCTCTGACGGTGAGTGAGGTGACAATTCCTTTTCTTATGGTTCCCTCTCCGACGGTGAGTGAGGTGATAATTCCTTTTCAGATGGTTCCCTCTCCGACGGTGAGTGAGGTGATAATTCCTTTTCAGATGGGTCCCTCTCCGACGGTGAGTGAGGTGATAATTCCTTTTCAGATGGTTCCCTCTCCGACGGTGAGTGAGGTGACAATTCCTTTTCTCATGGTTCCCTCTCCAATGGTGAGTGAGGTGATAATTCCTTTTCAGATGGTTCCCTCTCCGACGGTGAGTGAGGTGATAATTCCTTTTCAGATGGTTCCCTCTCCGACGGTGAGTGAGGTGATAATTCCTTTTCAGATTATAATTTCTTATGGTTCCCTCTCCGACGGTGAGTGAGGTAATAATTCCTTTTCAGATGGTTCCCTCTCCGACGGTGAGTGAGGTGATAATTCCTTTTCAGATTGTTCCCTCTCCGACGGTGAGTGAGGTGATAATTCCTTTTCAGATGGTTCCCTCTCCGACGGTGAGTGAGGTGATAATTCCTTTTCAGATGGTTCCCTCTCCGACGGTGAGTGAGGTGATAATTCCTTTTCAGATTATAATTTCTTATGGTTCCCTCTCCGACGGTGAGTGAGGTGATAATTCCTTTCAGATTATAATTGCCTATTGGTTCTCTTCCTGATACTGTGAAGATGGTAATTCCCACCAAGATTTTACTCAACGAGCGTTGTTGAAGTTAAAGTCACCCAAGGTTATCTTACCATTGATGCTAAGGTAGCAACCATCCCTGGTTCATTCATCACCATTTGAAGCTCTAGACCCAGCTCCTATAACCAGTCAGGACATATCTATGCCAAGCATCTGAAATCAACTCCTGCAACGTGTCAGGTACTCATTTTTCTTTTGCAGGTATGCAGGTTCTCGCTAAGGAATCTCTTACGCGATCAACATCCATATGGCATCTATAAGCCCATCATCCTATTCCTCAACCTCTAAATGGCATCGATAAGCCCATTCCCACCACATTGCTACTATGTGAGCGCAAATTTCTGGGCACTCTAGTGTCCAATCATCTTCTACCTTCGGATTACGAAAGGCACGTCAGCCAATCTGCATCCTCAGGTCTAAGAAGATTGAACAGGGGCAACTGTTGTACCCCAAAATTTGCCCTCCCATATTCTTCAAAGATTTTCCAAGTCAAGCTTCAAAATCTCCCCAAGGGTTGCACAGTGCAAAGGTCTCCTGAACAGTCAAAACTAGGGTTTGTGTTCTGATCAAGAAAATGAAGTTTCCAAAGGCCCAATCAAGTCTCATATGCTTACAAATATGGTCAGGCATCCTCATATCAAGTTTCAAGACATTCAGCTCAAAATTGCACAGTCAAAAACCCTAATTGCACTACAGTCAACTGTAGGGGCAAAATGGTCATTTGGCAGTCAAAAGTTCAAATTTTTGGTCAACATATCATTTTGAAGCCACAAACATCATTTGATCAATGCTTGATCATGATTCTCAAAGCTTGGCTCAAAAATCATCAAGATGCAAGAGTTTCTTTATTTGGACAGTTGAAAAAGTCAACTGAAATTGACCAGGACATAACTTTCACATGGATTATCAGAAAAATCCATCCAAAGCTCATTTTGAAGAGAAAGACATTTCCTACAACTCATCTTCATACTTCAAGTCCAAGAAATGCTCTCACAAAAAGTTATCAATTTCAACATTATAGGTCATTTTCAAAAGTCAACAAAAAGGGACTTTAAGTCAAAGGCCATAACTTGAGATTGGTAAATCAAAATGACATGGGACCAAATACATTGGTTAGAGGACTCAAAGACCTTTCCAAAATGTCCAAGAACATGAGAAAAGCTTAAAAATTGAGCAAGTTATGCCTTGTGGAAGTTGGGAAATTTTTGGATATTTTGAAAAGTCAACATTGATTCAAATGACCTAAAATTGCTAATGGGCCCATTTTTCTTCCACAATTCATTGTCCCAAGCATGTGCACGACCACTTGGCCCAGAGGGAAGTATTTTTTCACTTTTTATTTATTTATTTGAATTTTTATTTATAATAATTCATTTAAATCAATTAAATATATGAAAAATACTTAACTTAACCTAACAAATCTTTTTGTACATGTTTTATCTTCAAGATTTCGTGCACATTCAAATATGGAAAGAATTGGACTGATTGGATCATGATTTGCACAAAAGCACATGGAAAATATTTGGTTAAAGATCTTGAAAATCAAATTTCCAAAAACCATGAATGCAAGGGATTTGATTTGTTTTTCTTAACCTAATCTATTCTATACATAAGCCTGAATGAAAACCTAATGCTAGGGACCATTGAAGCTGCGCAGAAACCAATTGCAAAACTTGAAATTTTTGTTAAGAAAGTCAAAACTGAAAACCCTTTTGCAGGTTGATTCAAGGCACGAAACTTGTTCCATTAGCTTGCCAAGGTTGTCTAGAAGCGATTGCAATCAAAAACATTCATCAAAGGTTAAAGAATTGGTAACATGACCCGCCCCTGTACAGAGAAAAAATCATGATCGTATTTTAAAATCTATGCATTTTCATAACATTTTATTCATTGATTCATGTCCCTGGTATTATTCTAAAGCTAACCCATGCGTTTAATTGAGTTTTTACAAGCTGTAGACGATTTCACCATTGTCGTTTTCTAGGGTTTATAAGACCTTGGATTAGGGGTTTTTGACTGGGGAAAAATTGGCCCTCAAGACCACCACCATTCAACTCAGCGCATGTGGACGAAGATAATGGAACTATCGCGCCTAATTTATGAGTGCCCTAGTGCTAATCGTTATTTTATGTAAAGATACTTTCTGCAACGGTGTAAAAACCGTTGCTTATGTTGTTTATATTTCAGGAACATGAAGAAGACGATGTGTTGGCCGGCGTTGATTGGAAGGTTTAAATTTCGCGCGTTTTGAATCACTAATGCAGTTGTTCTTTTTATAATATTTGTTGCTTATTTAATATTAACAATGCATGAAGTGGCTCAGTGGCAAGCATATCTGGAGATAACGCACATGACCTGGGTTCGAGCCCCAGGTCTTCACACTCTCAATATTATTTTTCACTTCATATTCACATGCAGCGTCAACGTTGAATACCATGGTACACGTCCAAATCCAGCATGCCACGCGTTCAGCTTCAGGAATTCAAAGGCGTAGATTGGAGGAACACCCTAAACCCTAGTCAAAGGTGCCACATGGTGTCTGGAAAAGTCAGCGGACCTGAAGGTTATTGGGCTCAGATTTCTTGGGCCATACCTCCTATTTGGGGACTACAACCCCCCTAGGTTTGCATATTTTTCACTTTCTTTATTTTTTATTATTTATTTAACTCTATTTCTTTTAATTATTATTTGTTTAAATTAATTACTTATTTTCATAAATATAAAAAATGCATAAAAATCAGAAAAGATAAAAAAATATAATAGATATTTTATTTTAATACTTTTTGTAAATAAATGCAAATAATTATTTAGCTTTAAATTAGGGTTTAAGTTAATGTTTTCATAATAAAAATCTAAAATAGGCATAGAATTAGGTTTAATGAATTTTTCATCCTTTTCATTTTTTTTTCTTTCAAATAATTAAATATTTATTTTATTTATTTTTATAATCAAATTGCATGAAAATAACTTAGGGTTAATTTAGGTTAAATTCTAATGTTTTCTTAATAAATTAAAATAAAGTAGAATTAGGGTTAGCGTTTAATTTCAATTAATTTTTTTTTCTATTAAATCTTAAAATTCTAAAAATACCAAAAACAAGTTCTTTCTTTTTTTAATTAATTAACTTCATCATTAATTTAATTTTTGCAAAAGGGTCCAACGCCCTCGTTTCGATTTAATTTCGCGTATTTATTTATTTTATTTCTTAAATATTATGTATCTCTCCCGAAGCCTTGTAACATTTTAATTATTTCTCGCACTTTTAATTCTTTATTTGCTTTTAATTCTTTATTTTTCTGTCAAATCGGGTCCTGGTTAATTTTGGCGATGTGGACCCGCGCCATTTGTAATAGCTTTAGATCTTTACATTCCTGCAATATTTTTAAACTGTTAATCAAAAGCATGAAAGAATGTATGGACAAAATAAAAACAAGCGTAGAACACCTATACCATGACAAGAAAAATGCAAATGAAAACGACACACGAATCGCACACACCACCCCTAGGGTACGCCTCACTGTTGCCTTGCCTCGAAAGGTGATCGTCGAGTAGAGGATGTCTTAGTAAGTCCTCATGATCCGGGAACCTGGCATGAGGGTAGCTTCTAAGGTGTCTTCCCATTGCTCTGGTGATCACCATGTCCCGAACCTCGATTTGACCCGAACACCTCCAACGGTGGTGCTACCTACCTCTCAATGGTGGGATGGCACTACTTTAAAGGACATTTACATAGACGAATTCCTTAGGGTAGGTAGACGACTCTAGATACTTGCTCTAATTTCAAAACAAATTCAAAAAAATACTTTTCACACC
Organism: Vicia faba; assembly: GCA_948472305.1. Lineage (NCBI taxonomy): Eukaryota > Viridiplantae > Streptophyta > Magnoliopsida > Fabales > Fabaceae > Vicia > Vicia faba. The sequence goes on from OX451738.1 coordinate 1,011,894,345, forward strand.
GACACCTTTTCAAAAAGCTTTCGAAAGCAATTTTTCAAACACTCTTGAGGACCGATACAAGAGTCGAACTGGAATTTTCAAAGAAACTTTTTAAAACCCACATTGAAAAGCAAACAAACCTTTTTGAAAACACAATGAGCAAGTATCTAAGAGCCCATGGATAACCATGGATAGAAAGGGTGCTAACACCTTCCCTTTCTATAACCTACCTCCCGAACCGAGAGAAATCTCTTTAAGGAATTTTTCTGTGCTTTTGTCCTTTCCATTTGGAGAAAATAAAAGACGGTGGCGACTCTTGCTTCCGCGACATTTCGCGAACCAGCGTTAAACATTCAGTTCCAGATCCACCGGTCACAGGTAAGAATTTCATTCAATAATCACACGATTAATAAAACATGCTAAGGAGTAGTAAATCACATCATACAGACAATACATTATAAACAACCTTTATTCGCATCATACGACATCAATTCAATCATCAATGAAATACAATGAGACCTACATCAACATGAATGTGGTACCATCGAGGCATGAGCCCTCTACGTGTTTCCAATTAGGAAACAACAGAGCATAAGCCCTCATCACAACACCATTCCAGGCCAACATCAGAGCAATAAGCCGTTACCAAAGAATGCATTCAAAAATATCATGCAAGAACATAAATTATACATTAACAAGGAATTAGCCTTCATAATGGTGCCAATTTAGTCCATCCACATCATTATCATCATAATCATCAACATTACCTCATAACAACATCGTAAGCAAAACAACATCGCAGTAAACAACTTACCATTTTGGTGAAACGAGGGGGAAAATTTTTCTATCCTAACTTAGGTACTAGAAATATAATATTTTTCATTAATTCTTATCCTTCAAATCATAGTTCATGGTGTTAGCTACCTACTTCTTAAAACGGCACCTCAATCAGATTCCTAAAACTAAAGTTATGATCAATTCAAGAAAGTTTAAAACAACGTTCAGCTACTGCCATCCATCGCCCGATGAAGCCCTGTGTTGCCCTACGAAACTTCCTTCGCCTCACCCTTCACCCGACGATGCTAGGCGTGACGCCCTCCAATAACTCATCCAAAATTCGTATCCTTATCGCCTCTGCTTTTGGCTGGCGAAACACTATCGCCCGACGACACTCCATGTATCGCCCGACGATACTTTACGAACATGGTTTTCCTGTTTGTGATTCTGCACTATAACATACCAATTTTCATGCGATTTTGTCATATTACGGGTCCTAAAAAATCACTTACACATATAGTTCACTACCTATCAATTCATCATAATGCAATACTCTTTGTACACCAATTACAAGTCCTTTTTCATCATCAAATCCTCTAATCCTAATTTCTATTACTCATAGGTTTTAGGTTGAGGTTTTGTGGTACCATCATCATAATAAACAAATAACCAACCAAAATTCACAATCATACCATCACAATCTCATGCCCAATCAAATATAACAACATCATTCAATTTAACAAAGATCAATCATGCATCAAATACACTAAAAATAACCTAATAGGGAAAGGAACCCTCACTACCCTCTCATGTAAAATCACCAATTATAGAATCCATTCACCCCCTTACCTTGATTCGAAGCTTTGATCTTCCCAAGATCATGGATTCCTCTTTTCCCTAGCTTTTTCCTTCTCCTTGCCTTTTCTCGTTCTACGATTTATATGTTGTGTTCTCACTTTTGTTTTCTTATATCAACCTCTAGACCCCTAATATCTATATCCCAAAAATGCCCTTCCTCAACTTAATTACTTATTTAATTATGAATATTATAAACACTATTTTATTCATAATAATTAATAAGAAATAATATAATAGTATTAATATTACTAATATTCTCTATTCACCCCTTGTTCTCTACACTTTTAGTCATACACCCCTCAACACTTCAACCTCTAATTTTCCGAATTGCATCACATCACATAATAAAATATGTCAACACAAGTAAACACATCATCTTATAATTATTTTAAATAAAAATAGTCCTAATTAAATCAGGGTGTTACAACGCTCACCACCATTCTTTCATAATAGAAAGCACCTAGAGTCTTCAGAAAAATCTTCATCATCTCTTTTTCTTCCATTGAAGGGATCACTTGGGTGACTACTTCACGCCATCTCTGTGCATATTCCTTAAATGACTCTTTGTCCTTCTAAACCATTGCACTGAGTTGATCACGGTCAGGTGCCATGTCCATATTATATTTGTACTGTCTAATAAACTCTTCACTCAGGTCATTAAAAGTATGAACATTGGCACTATCCAGACTCATGTACCATTTCAATGTTGCACCATTCAAACTGTCTTGAAAAAAGTGAATTAATAGGCGTTGATCATCAGTGTGAATAGACGTCCTTCTCACATATATCATTAGGTGAGCACGAGGACAAGTATTTCCCTTGTACTTCTCGAATTCCGGTACTTTGAACTTTGCAGGTATTTTCACATTTGGTACTAAACACAGATCATTTACATTCTGCCCAAAAAGTTCTTTTCCTCTGAGGGCCTTCAACTCTTTCTGCATTTTATCAAACTGATCCTGAAAATCATCCATTCGATTATAGACACCCAATATTTCACTTGGTGGAGGAATAGGGTGATACATTTCATCATTAACAAATTACACAACATTCACAGAAGGAGGTGCACCATAGCCAATGTAATTTCTAGCAGCAGGAGTAATATCCACTACAAGAGGTGCATAAGCAGCAGCAACCTGAGCAAATGGAGCAACCTAAGCATCTTAACTATAACCTTCTTGCATGAAGTTCCTTGTCATTCCCCACAGATAACCTTGAGGCATACAATTTTGAACAACAGTAACTAGAGTAACCAAAATAGGAATTGTTGGAGCTTCGGAATTAACCGTTGTCTGTTGAGGTTGAGCAAGTGCTGGCTGATTCTGATCAGCCACCAATGATTCCATCAAAGTAGTGAGATTTTCCATACCAGACTTCATAGTAGTAACTTCTTCGTGTAACTCATGATTCTCTTATTCTAGATTATCCAACCTCCTTCTGAAATTGGCTCGAGTATTATACTATTGAGACAACTTGCTGAATGAAGTAAAGAAGCACAATAAGACACCTGGGTATGAACAAAAATGCAAGAAGTATGTACAATATGATGCATGATATGCAATGCAAATGATTTATTTTATTATTAATGTTTCAAGGAACTCAAATATTAAAGTACTAACACATTTGAAATACTAAAAATCTCATTATAATGACTTCAAAATGGATTACAACATTTTAGTATAAGTTTTAATGATCCCAAGTACAAGATAAGATAAGAATCTAACATCCTAAAAAAAGCAAAGCTGATGAAGATCACTCCACACACTGACGCTTTCCTATGAGTCTTGCAATCTAAGCTTTCAACCGCTTATTCTCTTCTGCATACCTGTTGGCGACCTTTTTCCAATCACCAGAACCTAAAAGTGAACAACTAGGTCTTGACTGAGCTCTAGAGGAAAATAAATCCTCTTGCCTTTCCATCGTCTCTATAACATGAGTCTCAAGAATCTCGATCAGGTCATCTTTCTCTTTCAAGTCTACTCGGTAGGACACCTCTAAAGTTTGACAATTATTCTTCCAAGCCTCATTTTCCTACTGCATCCTGACTAGGGAAAGATGAATCTCTTCCACATTATCTAATAGGGGAGGAGTGGTATTGTTGTACCCAAAAATTTTCCCTCTCACTTATCAAAATTTTTCTCACAAGACTTCTTGGACTCAAGACAGGATTAAGGGTTTGGTCAGCTCAAGACATCTCATCTTGCACTGATACCCCAAAATTAGGGTTTGAGTTTACACAAGGATTTTTGGACCACCAATGCTTCATGTGACTTTCATGCATCATTTTGTACCCCTAAGATTGCTCATGTCAAGTTTCAAGCCTTGAACCATATTTCTGATCAGTCAATTTGACAGTTGACCTAAAAATCAGCTATATTGGGGAAAAAGTCAACCATGTCCAATTTAAAGTCAAACTTCATAATTTTTGAGCCACATCAACATTTTAAGCTCATATGTACCATTTGATCAAGTTTGGATCACAACTCCTCAAGAAATTTGATCAAATCATCAAAAGGGCAAAATGGTCCAAATTAGGGTTTTGATTGAGAAAGGGCAATTTCTGATTTTTAACCTAGCCAATGACCAATTGGGTTTAAACATGATTTCAAGGGTTCAATGGCATCATCTTTACCTAATCACATAGTTCAAGAGATCTCAAGTTCATTGGATTGATAGATGAATTTTTCAGCCAACTGATCAAAGGTCAACTATGCACTGAAAAGTCAAACTTTGACTTTTTGGTCAAAATCAAGTGCCAAGGGTCATAATTCATCAAGATATGTCAAAATATGAAACTTTTTCACCAAGAAAACCAATTTTGAAAATTAGGGTTTTGAATTTGAAGATTTTCATAACTTAGAAATTTTCTAAGTATGGAAATTTTCTTATTTTCCCCCAACTTTCCACCACTTTTTCACCATGGTGCAATTTGATTCAAATAAAACTTCCAACATGAAAGTTGTATTCCTCCATGAAATCTACAACTTTGCTTCACAAACTTTTCCCAAAAGATGCTTGTATCTCAAGTTATGAATTTGTGAATATAGGTCCATGAACTAAATAACTTAGTGAAATTTTGCCCTAATTTAGGCAGGTTTTTGACCCAACTTCATGGACATTTTTCACCTAGTTCCAAGAGGTATCTCAAAATTCATTTCAAAGGTGGATTATAGAGCACATTGCAAGCTTTCAAAAATGTCCAAGAACTCCCCAAGATCATTTTTGGTTAGGGAGAATCGAAGAAGGGAAGTTGGCATTTTATCACTTTTGATCAAGCCATTTTTACAAAGCATCAAGTTGCAAATCAGATCTTTGATGTTTGAATATTGCTTTACAGGTCCTAAAATCATTCTACACTCCATAATTAAATGCAAACTCATAAGTTAAAGGCTTTATTTTCACTTTTGAAGCATTGTACAAGAGACATTTCCATTTTTGGCCAAAAGTTCACATTGCCATTTTCATAAAGGTGAGCTTTTGCAATTTTGTCAATCTTGAGCCTTGGACCTGTCCCTTTGGTGCAGGCAACTTCCACAGGTCTCAAGAAAATTGTACAAATTCATTTTAGCTATCAAGCAAGCAAGGACAGACCTGTTAGTTTGGTCACTTCACTTTTCTTCAAATACAAGAAAAGTTGCCAAAAGGTAAAAAGCTTGCACAACTAGTGAAGAGTGGACTTGGATCCTTTCTATACATATTTACAAACTTGTTACAAACCAAAAACACAATTTCTTGACAGCTGAAACACTAAAAAAACTCAAAAACTCCATTTTTCTGCCAAAACACACAGTTTCTGCAAAATCATAGCCATTTCATTTTTGGCTCGTGCGTTTTGTGTTTTAACACTTCAAATACCTTCTACATATCATACCAAAGCAATCCAAGCCCTTACCCTGTTTCTGTAAGCCCTGTTTCAGCCATTGCCATTTTCACTTTGGAAGCTTGCAACTTGACTTGTGCAAAGAGTTTCAGCCATCCTCAGAGCAAGCTAAACATTAGAATAACTTCAGGGAAGCTCAAGGAAGCTCACACGATCCTCAGGCCTCCATCAAAGTCCCTACATTGCTCTATCCAAATCCAACTGAAGGAGGTATTTTTCAAAACTCTATCTCTCTGAATAAGCATCCTCAAGCCACGATTTGTGAAGAGAAAATGTAGTCTATATCATGGTGAAGTTGTACATATGCATACTTTTCATTTATATTGACTATGCTGTGAGAATTTGAAGCTTGAAGTTCATAAATTTTTTAGGTCACGAATTGGGGATGCCAAAATTCCCCCTGATCTTTGAGAGTTGAATTAAATATTTTATATGGTTGGAATCGTGAGCTCAAATTCCACATGTTTCATGTTATAAGTTTTTGTTTTTGTGCAACCATATGAAAGTTGCAGGTTTGAACTAGCGTGCGAAGAAGAAACCAAGGACAAGGACGAAGTTGTTGTTCTGGGCTTTTTTGTTGCATTGGGCTTTTTGTTTTTGCTACTCACACCCTCCTGACCCATTATTTGCACCCCCTGGCTTATTTGTTTTATTTTTCATATTTCTTTTTATACTTTCATATTTATTACTTTTATTTATTTTTTCGGAATCATAAAAATCATAAAAAATAATTTCTTTATTTTTTGCATTTTCATTTTATTTTATTTTCTATTATTTTTTGCATGAAAAAATAGTTTATTAGGATAATAGATCTTATTTTCTTAAATATTTTGTAAATACAATTAAAAATACTTAATATTTTTATTATATTATTTACACACATAAAACATTTTTATTTTCCATACATACTTAATTTTTAATATTTATAGATAATATTATTTATTATTTTCTCATACAAAAAATGAATGATCCGCTGTCGCGCACGGATCAAAACGAGTGTTTTTACGCAAGGGTTTCAAAACTGTAGTATTTAGCGATAAATGGCTCGAATATCATTCTCAAGGATTCTTAAAATATTATTAACTAACTGAAATCAAATTAAAGGGGGGGGGGGGGGGGGGGGGGGGGGGTTGGTTCAATTTTAGGCAAATAAGCTGATTATGAAAAGTGATTATAAAATAAGCTGTTTTTGATATGATTGATTATAACAAACGGATTCACTGCCTCGGTTCGTACCTATCATCGACTGCTAACATTTCAATCTCCTAAGCGAAGTTTCTATCCTATTTGATTACAATATCAATTAACAAGCGCGATTGATACTATGAGATACATGTTCCTATGGCCAGATTAAGCATACGGTTAAAAGTGACGCAAATTAACAATTAAGCAAAGTCAATCGCGATTAAATTTTGGGAACATTTATCAATCAAATTAAATCAACAATATTATATGAAAATCGAATTAAGAAAACAACAATATCATAACATAGTTGAAAGGAATCGAAATTAAATTGCAAATGCTATAACAATCTCAAAGTTGGAACCTGAGTACAGTAAATCCGTCAGAAAAGTTTTAGTTCTCGTACAAAGATTTCTCTTTTTCGTGAACAGTGAATGGGATCCTCAAAATTACTGTAGCATCTAGGTAAAAACTAAAAAGAAACAACCCAACTGGGTCGGATACAAAACTCAGGCCCAAAACAAATGACCCAAACTTAAATATAAAATGCTGCAACTTCAACGACTTTTTCAACCTTGCTACAGCCCGAATCAGCATCTAGTCACAACTAGAAAGTTGTAAGTCTTTTTCTTAGCTTTCCAACCAATATTATAACGCCTCAATCCGATTCCCGTAGCTCCAGTTATGAATTTTTCCGTGAAAGCCGCAGTTGCTGAAAATAAAATACGAAAATTAATTAAATGCAAAAATAAAATAAATTAGCAAAACATATTAAAACATAAAAATAAATACAATAAATTAAAGAAATGCATTAGTACAATCGTGGAATGATGTGCATCAAAATGCACTGATCAAATTCCCCCACACTTGAACTTTTGCACTCCGAGCAAAATGTAATCAAAAGAAACACAAAAGCATCATCAATTACTCATCCTAGGCTACAAATTCATCTTCGGTCAAGATTGCATCAACAAGTACTAGTCTCATACACTAAGGATATCGTAGGAACACTAGTCTTGCCTCCTGAATATACAAACCAATATGAATCATATTATTATGCAAAAGCCTAACTTACTCATCCTCCTTTTTGCTCTTTTTCATTCAGGCGCAATCACATTAAGCCCGTTATCTCCACACACTCATAGCAAAGCGACCAGTTAGTGACTCTGATCCTTTTTTGCACGGGGTTCTGGTACTTACATGGCATAACCCTTTTGCTTACTCAGTTGCAGTTACGGGGGATCGGACCGTAATCTGCCCTACCAAGTTCAGCACCAGAAACCGCTGAACCAACTAACAACAAGTCTTATTCTCGAAAAAAATATTTGTAGGCACTACGACCGTTGGGTTAAGTGACCGGTGAGGGTCATCAAACTTATAAGGTGCATTCCTTTTTTTCTTTTTCTTTTTAAAACACTTTTTTTTCTTCGGAACACTCACTTATATTCATCGGCTTCCTTGCGTAGAGTGTGTGAGATGGTGCTGGCTGCTGAAATAAACTACTCAAGAGCTATTAGAGAGTGACAATTCAAGGCTAATACATAATAAGAATCCAAATCAATTTCCATATGCAGGAGACAGTGTTAAGACGATACCGATCATGTGAGCTTTTCCCAAGTCTCCACAAACATAACCTCAAATTAGTCTGCAACCCAAAACTTTAAAATAGATGCATTTTATTTAATTTTTTAACAAAAACAACTGAAATTAAAATAAAAGCAAAGAAACAAAATAAATCCCTCCCCCACATTTAAAACAAGCATTATCCTCAATGAAAAGACACAGTTATTAAAGTTGAGAGAAAGGAATAAGAACTCCTTGATCAAGTTGCAGTGTAGTTAGGCGCTTCCAAAGAAAGCTCCTTTATGCTCACATCTTTAGGTACTGCACTTTGATGAAAAAAAGCTTTAGGCGCTGCCCATTGACCTTGAAAACTTTGTCAGTACCTGTACTTTTAATTTCTAATGCACCATGAGGAAAAACATTAGTGACAACAAAAGGACCGATCCATTTGGATCGAAGTTTCCCAGCCATAAGCTTAAAGCGAGAATTATACAATAAAACCTGTTGCCCTATAGATAATTCCTTTCGAGAAATCATCTTATCATGGAAGTGCTTAGTTTTTTCTTTATAAATCCTAGAGCTCTTATAAGCCTCTAGTCTAAGCTTTTCAAGCTGTTGTAATTGGTGTTTTCTTTCAATACCTACTTGTTGCATCTCCAAATTACAACTTTTCACCGCCCAATAAGCACGGTGTTCTATCTCTACAGGAAGATGACATGCCTTACCAAAAACAAGTCGATAAGGAGACATCCCAATGGGTGTCTTGAAAGCTGTTCTTTGAGCCCAAAGTGCGTCTTCTAGACGACGGCTCCAGTCCTTCCTGTTTGGTTGCACCATTTTCTCTAAAACCTGTTTGATCTCTCTGTTTGAGGTTTCAGCTTGCCCATTTGTTTGTGGGTGATATGCAGTAGAGACCCTGTGCACAACTCTATACTTTCGGAGCAAAGCTTCCATGGCGCGGTTACAGAAATGAGTGCCTTTGTCACTTACGATAGCTCGCGGGATTCCAAACCTGCAAAAGATATTAGACCTGACAAAGTCTGCAACAACTCTAGAATCATTAGTCCTAGTGGGGATAGCTTCCACCCACTTTGAAACATAATCAACAACAAGTAAAATATATAGAAAACCAAATGATACAGGGAAGGGACCCATGAAGTCGATTCCCCATACATCAAATACTTCATAGAAAAGCATCGGTTGCTGAGGCATTTCACTCTTTCGAGTAATGTTTGTACCTGCTATCTGGAACTCTTTACAAGTTCCGAAAGTCTCAAAAGCATCCTTTAAAATAGTGGGCCAAAAGAAACCTGAGTCTAGGACCTTCCTTGCAGTCCTTTGAGGGCCAATGTGTCCCCCGACTTGAGATGAATGAGAAAAATTCAAAATAGATTCAATCTCATAGTCAGGGACACATCTCCTAATTACCTGATCACTACCAAACTTCCAAAGATATGGATCATCCCAAACATAATATTTGGCATCACTCTTGAGTTTATGAATCTGTGACCTGGATGCACCTGTAGGAAAAACACCAGCAACAAGATAATTAACAATATCAACAAACCAAGGAGTAATACCATGCACAAGTAAAAGTTGCTCATCAGGAAAGTCATCCTGGATGGGAAAAGGATCTTCATCTCGCTCTATTCTACTCAAGTGATCAGCTACTAAGTTCTCAACTCCACTTTTGTCTTTAATCTCTACATTAAACTCTTGGAGCAACAACATCCATCGAATCAATCTCGGTTTTGCATCTGGATTCTTCAACAAGTACTTCAAAGCTGCATGGTCAGTAAAAACAACAACCTTGGAACCTAGCAAATATGATCTGAATTTATCAAGAGCAAAAACAATAGCTAGAAGTTCTTTTTCAGTGGTAGTGTAATTTGACTGTACAAAATCTAAAGTCCTAGAAGCATAGTAAATAACATGGGCAGCCTTGCCAACTCTTTGTGCAAGGACAGCCCCAACAGCATAATTAGAAGCATCACACATAAGCTCGAAAAGGAGGGTCCAGTCAGGAGGTTGGATTATCGGAGCGGAGGTCAATGATATCTTCAAGAAGTCAAACGCTTGCTTGCATTTGTCATCGAAGTTGAAAGTAACATCATTCTTCAACAGGTTTGACAGCGGAAGAGTTATCTTGCTAAAATCCTTGATGAAGCGCCTATAAAAACCTGCATGACCAACAAAAGAACGAATCTCGCGAACGCAAGAAGGGTAAGGCAATGTAGAAATCACATCAATTTTAGCAGGGTCAACAGAAATACCTTCCTCAGAAATTATGTGACCGAGAATAATTCCTTGCTTAACCATAAAATGACATTTTTCGTAATTTAACACAAGATTAGTCTCAATGCATCTTTCCAAAACCATATTCAAGCTACTCAAACATGCATCAAAATAGGAACCATAAACAGTGAAGTCATCCATGAAAACTTCCATGCAATTTTCAATGAAATCAGAGAAAATGCTAATCATGAACCGTTGGAAAGTGCCAGGAGCGTTGCAAAGACCAAAAGGCATCTTCTGATATGCAAAAGTACCAATGGGACAAGTAAAAGTGGTCTTCTCTTGATCTTCCGGTGCAATATGAATCTGAAAATAACCTGAAAAACTATCAAGAAAACAGTAATGTGATTTACCAGCTAGCCGTTCGAGCATCTGGTCAATGAACGGCAAAGGAAAATGGTCCTTTCTAGTCGCTTGGTTCAATCTCCTGTAATCAATACAAACTCTCCAACTGTTCTGAACTCTAGTGGGAACAAGTTCGTTCTTTTCATTTTTCACCACTATGAGTCCAAATTTCTTAGGTACAACCTGTACTGAACTTACCCATTTGCTGTCAGAGATAGGATAAATGATACCTGTTGCAAGAGTTTGGTTACCTCTTTCTTCATAACATCAAGAATCAAAGGATTAAGCCTCCGTTAGGGCTGCCTTACTGTTTTTGCTCCATCCTCAAGTAAAATCCTGTGCATGCACATCGATGGACTAATACCAGGGAGGTTGGCTAATGTCCATTTGATTGCCTTCTTGTGTTTCTTCAGAACCTGCAAAAGCTTATTTTCCTGTTCGAAATCAAGGTTAGAAGAAATAATGACAGGTAATTTTTCATCACTCTCCAAATAAGTGTATTTCAGATTATCTGGGAGTTGTTTCAGCTCTAAGGATGGGGACTGCTCAATGGATGGAGTGATTGGGGAAGTCGAGATGTCAAAAGCTTCCTCTGCATAATTAACTTCATTGACAGCAACATCACTTGTAGAAAACACATCAGCCTGCAAGGCAGCATCAATCTTAGCACATACAACACATATGTTAGTGTCAGTACAATCAGAACACGAATAAACATCACCAAATGCAGATAAAGATGGAAAATATAATGAAAACAATTTAGAACAAGTTTCATCCACCAAATCAGAGATTAATTCAATATTAAAAACGAAATGCTCCTCCAATGGATGTTTCATGGCATTAAAAATGTTAAATTTTACGACAATGTCACCAAATTCCATGGACATGGTTCCATCGTCAACATCAATCTTTGTTTTTTCTGTTTTCATGAATGGTCTTCCTAAAATGATGGGAGCTTTGCTGGACTTTGTTTCTCCTTCCATGTCCAGAATGTAAAAATCTGCAGGAAAAATCAAATCATTAACTTGAACAAGGACATCTTCGACTACACCGACGGAGTGGGCGTTACTCTTGTTCGCCAACTGAATGATTATACCTGTATGCTGCAAAGGACCAAGACAAAGGTTATTATAAATATAAGTGGGCATCACATTAATGCCCGCTCCTAAATCAAGCATACAATTATCAAATTTCTTATCCCCAATGGTACAAGGGATAGCAAATGTTTCTGGATCCTTCTGCTTTTGTGGCAACAACTGAGTAGTGAGGGCTAAAACATTTTGCTCGCCTACAACCTTTTCGGATGAAGGCTTGGGCTGAATAAATGCAGAAATATTCCGTCCCAAGTTTACTCGCTCACTTCCTTTCATCCGCCTCTTGTTTGTACACAAGTCTTTCAGAAACTTTGCATACTTTGGTACCTACTTAATCACATCAAGAAGAGGAATATTCACAACAACCTTTCTAAATACATCTAAAATCTCGTTGTCCCCCTCATCAACTTTTTTATTTTTCAAAACTCTATGTGGGAAGGGGACTGTTGGAACATACTCTCTTTCTTTATTTTTTTCAATTTCATTCATAACAACAGAAGAAGGGACAGCAGATTGAGAAGGAGGAAAAGAAAGAGAAGGTTCAGATGTTACCTCAGGGGCTGATCCTGTAACCTTACCAGATCGCAAAGAAATTGCACTTACATTGGTATTTGGACCATTCGGATTGACAACCATTTGGGCTGGAATTTGGTTCAAACCTTGGGCTTGGATGTTATTTATTTCAGTAGCAAGCTGTCCCATTTGCGTGTTCAAGATCTGAATGCTAGAATCGGTCCTTTGTTGGAACTGAAGGTTGTTGATAGCCATTTGTTTAATAAGATCCTATAGGGATGGTCCGGAAGGTGCAGGGGCAGCCGGTTGAGGTGGGTTCTGTTGTTGGCTAGTTTGTGGATTTCCATATCGAAGGTTGGGATGATTCCTCCAATTCGGATGATATTTGTTGGTGGACAAGTCATGGATGTTATTGTACCTGTTTTGGTTGTAAAGGTTGGCTGCATAAGCTTGGGGCAGCTCAGTGATAGATTCATCTCTCAGAATGGGACATGTATCAGTGGGGTGCTCAGGGGAAGTACAAATACCACACAGAGTTGATGTTTGAGTTTTTGCTACTGTTAGTTGTTTGACTAATGCTATGAGCTCATCAATTCTGGTCTCTAAAGCTTTGTTGGAAGAAGAGGCTTGAATTTGATTCACTCCTTTGCTTTGTGGAGAATTGTCTCTAGTGGTAAATTGCTGAGAATTAAGAGACATATTCTCTATTAGAGCTTTGGCAGCAACAGGAGTTTTATCAACAAGTGCTCCACCACTAGCGGCATCAAGAATGTTTCGGTCCATCGGTGTCAACCCCTCATAAAAATACTAGATGAGTAATTGCTCGGTGATATGATGTTGAGGACAACTGGATACCAAGTGCTTTAACCTCTCCCAATACTCAGTGAGTAACTCATTACCTTGTCTGATACCGCAAATTTCCTTTCTTATTGAGGCAACTCTAGAGGCAAGAAAGTATCACTCCAAAAACACCTTTTTCAGTGCATTCTAGCTTGCAATTGAATTTGGCTCGAGGTAGTACAACCAATCCTTTGCTGCACCCTGCAATGAAAAAGGAAAAGCTCAAAGTTTGATGTGATCTTCAGTGATACCTTCAGGCTTCGATGGTGTAGAGCATACAACCTAAAACTCTTTCAAATGTTTGTGCGGATCCTCACCTGCAAGACCACTAAACTTGGGCAACAAGTGTATTAAACCCGATTTTAATTCAAAAGGAGCAGCAACATCATCATAATAAATACACATTCCATTATAATTTACATCAGGGGCAGCCAATTGCCTTAAGGTTCTTTGGACAACCATATCAATAACAACTTCATAATCAGAATCAAACAGATAGTGCAATTAATCAGAATTAGACTCAGACTCAAACTCAATTGTGGGTGGTGGACTAGTGTTAACTTGGACTCTCCTACGTTGTGTGTGCAATGCTATTTCTACCTCAGGATCAAAAGCAACAAGCTCAGGACAGTAGGACCTAGTAGCCAGGACTAATACACAGCAAAGGTGACAAAGCCCAAAATACCAACAATGTCCCTAAAAGCAAAAACAAACACAAAGAAGGAAAACGATTAAATTTTTTTCAAAAAAATAAACTGAACACGAAATTCTTCTAATGGACGAAAAATAGAATTTTGATAATTTTTTTGATTTTTTTAGACTCTATGAAAATAGTAAATAAATCATAAAAAATGGGACAAATGATCAGTGATTTTTTTGGCATAAACTGGTCGGAGCAGATTTCAAATCGGACTAAATTTAAAAAAAAAACGATTTTTTTTACTATTTTGACTCAAAACGCGAATTGGTTTAAACCGAAAGGAAACTAGGACCTAGACACGAGAAAACTAAACCTAAGACTAAAAAATTAGTTAATAGTATCAAGAATCCCAGACAACGGCGCCAATTTGATCCGCTGTCGCGCGCGGATCAAAACGAGTATTTTTACGCAACGGTTTCAAAACTGTAGTATTTAGCGACAAATGGCTCGAATATCGTTCTCAAGGATTCTTGAAATATTATTAACTAACTGAAATCGAATTAAAGGGGGGGGGGGGGGGGGTTGGTTCGATTTTAGGAAAATAAGCTGATTATGAAAAGTGATAATAAAATAAGCTGTTTTTGATATGAGTGATTATAACAAACGGATTCACTGCCTCGGTTCGTACCTATCATCGACTACTAACATTACAATCTCCTAAGCGAAGTTTCTATCCTATTTGATTACAATATCAATTAACAAGCGCGATTGACACTATGAGATACATGTTCCTATGGCCGGATTAAGCATACGGTTAAAAGTGATGCAAATTATCAATTAAGCAAAGTCAATCGCGATTAAAATTTGGGAACATTTATCAATCAAATTAAATCAACAATGTTATATGAAAATCGAATTAAGCAAACAACAATCTCATAACATAGTTGAAGGAATCGAAATTAAATTGCAAATGCTGTAACATTCTCAAAATTGGAACCTGAGTACAATAAATCCGTCAGAAAGGTTTTAGTTCTCCATTGATTCGTACAAAGCTTTCGCTTTTTCGTGAACGGTGAATGGGATCCCCAAAATTACTGTAGCATCTAGGTAAAAACTAAAAAGAAACAACCCAACTGGGTCGGATACAAAACTCAGGCCCAAGACAAATGACCCGAACTTAAATATAAAATGCTGCAACTTCAACGACTTTTTCAACCTTGCTACAGCCCGAATCAGCATCTGGTCACAACTAGAAAGTTGTAGGTCTTTTTCTTACCTTTCCAACCAATATTAGAACGCCTCAATCTGATTTACGTAACTCCAGTTATAAATTTTTCCGCGAAAGCTGCAGTTGCTAAAAATAAAATACGAAAATTAATTAAATGCAAAAATAAAATAAATTAGCAAAACATATTAAAACATAAAAATAAACATAATAAACTAAAGAAATGCATTAGTACAATCGTGGAAGGATGTGCATCAAAATGCACTGATCAATGGACAAAATATTAATATGCAATATTATTTTCTTTTAATTAGAAAATTAAGGTTTCAACCCTCCAAAAATAACAATATTTTTTCCTTAATTTCAAGGGTTTAAATTAAATTATTTTCTTATACAAAAAAAACAAATGTCAAAACATTTTTTTACATAAATACATTACATTGCATTTTAAATACTTGTATATTTATTTAATTTGCGCAATATTCGATTGGGTTGTAATAATATATTTAGGTTTATATTTGTGCAAAATCCCCATTCAAAACTTGTATCCCCCCTCCCATAATAATTGTTGTAATAGCTTAGTTTACAGTTCCGCAAATTATTGCTTTTATGCCATGTTTAGTAAATTAGGGTTTGCATGACAAAAACAAAAACAAAACAAATAGAAAAACCCTAATTCAAGACAAATCAAAAGCATGTAAAATGACACACTTCGCACAGAAGCACCCTTAGGGTTTCTCCCACTTGGTTGACTAAATTA
Organism: Vicia faba; assembly: GCA_948472305.1. Lineage (NCBI taxonomy): Eukaryota > Viridiplantae > Streptophyta > Magnoliopsida > Fabales > Fabaceae > Vicia > Vicia faba. Next base: position 1,011,910,296 of record OX451738.1, read on the forward strand.
AAATGGCCATGTTACGCATGCGAAGTATCTTGGCAAAACAAAACAAAAATGAGATCATAGTCCCTCAATGACGCTATCAATAGGTTGCCTAAACAAAGATGATCTTGGTCCCTCAAACATACTAAGATACTTGGCAACATTGCTATCATGGTTATACGATGACCCACGCCCGTCCCGTTTACATCCAAAGATAGGGTTGCTTACCAAATCAATGGTAAGTCAACAATGTCAAAGGAATAAAAATGCACAAGAAAGACATTTGAGTAGGTAGATAGCTTCTAGTTACTTGTACCATTTCAAAACAATCCTTGCTATTTTCAAAAACAAACACACACACACACACATTTCAAAACATCTTTCAAAACATTGAAAACATTTTCAAAAGACAAACATCTTTGTATACATTCTTACAAACGAGAATCATTACAAAGATTGCCTAAACAAATACCTCTTTTTCAAAATACTTTCAAAACCACACCAAGCACCATTTCAAACAAAACAAAGCAAAGCAAGTGATCTAAACAAGTAACTAAGAGCCCATGGAAAACCATGGATGAAAAGGGTACTAGCACCTTCCCTTTTCATAATCTACCCCCCGAACTCAAGAAAACATCTCAAAGGTCTTTCCTGTGGTTTTTTATCTTTCCTTTTGGATAAAAAAAAATTCGGTGGCGACTCTTGCTAACCACGACATTTGCGAACACAAACGCAAACCTCAAGTTAGTTCTCCCACCGCATCACAGAACTGGCGACTCTACTGGGGAAAATTATAAAAGTGGGGTTACCTTAGGGTTTAGATCACCTTTATTTGCTTGCAATTGTCTGACTTGTTTGCTTTACAATTATGGTTCTTTGTTTGGGTTTGAATCCTCTACCCGGATTTGGGAAACATTATAGGTAAATAGCAATACGTTGTGGAAACTGTGCGGGGTATACCGACATGGTCTAAGAAATAGCTACGTTAGTGCGACATATTTATGGGTACCGGTAGCTATAGCTATACATCGTAATAAGCCTGATGACACCAAAAAATGTTAGAATGAGTGAGATCAATAATCTTTAGGGCCCAACGAGGTTCCTTCTGGGTATCCCAAAAAGCAACAGACTGATATAAGTGAGAAATAAACCACTGATATAACAACTGTGTGAAACAAATGATTATCCTTCCCTGATAGAAATTCTGAAGATGGATGGAAAAACAAGTATCTCCTAGAAATATAGGGAATTGATTCCCAATCAAAGTATCCTAATGGAATTAACATCCACAAATTTTTCGACATTAGGAAACAAGAATAACCCATAGACAAGCAAAGCAAAGATAGCTTCAAAAGCAAATGTACTCTTCATTTTGGAAAAATAATGAGCTTTCACTAACTAAAACTGAGTAGGTAAACCTGTCATACGGTAAGAGAACTGATTCGGAGTGTTTTGCGTTTTATCGCAAATGTTGCGGATAGTAAGAGACGCCACCAACTTTTATTTTATCCAATAAAGGAAAGGGTGAAAAGAACAGGAAATACCTTCCGAGATATTTTCTTGAGCTCGTGGGATAGGTTATGAAAAGGTAAGGTGTTAGCACCCTTTTCATCCGTAGTTATCTACGGGCTCTTAGTTGTTTGCTAGATCACTTTTTGAAATTGCTTTGTTTGAAATGTGTTTGTGGTGGGTTTTTTGAAAGTATTTTGAAAACGCCTTTGTTTCGGCAAACTATGTAAATATTCTCGTCTCTATAAGAATGTATACAAAGTGTTGGTTTTGAAAATAGTTCAAAGAGATGTTTGTTTTTGAAAGTGTGAGTGTGAAAATGGTTTTGATTTGTAAGCAAGCAACTACGAGCGTCCTACCTACTCAAAAGGTCTTTGTTCTTTTCCTCCTCCTTTAGATGTTTCTATCTTACCATTGATTGGTAAGAAACCCCATCATTGGATATGAAGGGACAAGCGCGGGTCAATCATATAGTCATAGAAGGCAACTTATGAGATGTTTTAGCAATTTTTCGTAAGGGACTAGATTGTTTACTGAAGGTAACATTGAGGGACATCGAGGGACATCGAGGGACTATGATTTTTTTTATCGAGGGTCTTTGCTAAAACGCCAATATTCGATGGACATGACTATTTTCTGAGGCAACAAAGCGAGGTTACCCTAGAGGTGCATGTGTGAATAGTGTGTTTGATTGCATGCATTTTTATCTTAGAGATTAGGGTTTTCTAGCGGTTGATTTTATCTTACCATACACACCCTAATTACTAATAATTTATATTAAAGAGGTAAGTTGCGAAAATTAAAATCCTAAACTATTACATCATTAGGGGAGTGAGGGTACAATTTACAAATGGGGATGAAGTAGGAACTTAAATATTACAACCATATCGAATAATAGAGAAGACAATGTAAAAACAATGCAAAATAAAGGAAAAAATTGCATTTTGAATTCTTATGTGTCGACATATGCTACTATGCATCGACACATAACTTTCCTTGCTCCTGACAAACAAAACCAAACTCAGTATGAGTCCATGCATACTGGGATGTGTCGACTCATGCACCTGTTTGTGTCGACACATACGCGTTTTGTGTCGACTCATGCACCTTTCATATTTCTGTTTTGGGGCCTGGGTAACAGTATGAGTCAATGCATAAGGCTATGTGTCGACTCATACCCTGTTTTTTCACTAGAATGAGTCGACGCATGTGGGTACGTGTCAACTCATGCTGCAATTTTTTGCCTTAAACATTGTTTTATTGTCTGTGTAGGTCAGTTTACAACATATGGTTGATAAACATAAACAACAAGCAAATGGTTAGCTCAAAGGGGAAACGATTACTACATTTTATCTTCAAAAATAAATTATTAATGATGTATGAAAAAAATACAAAGTCAAGAAGACTTACCTTGGGACTGCACTTGGTGTTTTAAGTCTGAATACTTTTCAGCTGTTGTGATGGTTCCAAAGAATCTCTAGGAAGCTGTCCCAAACTGTTGAATCACACTAACTCAGTCAAGTTGTACAGTACTGTTTTTGTGTTTGGAGGGTGAGGATGATGGCACTATAGAAACTGTTCTTGTGTTTGAACAATCTCTATGTGATAAGGTGTTTGGTTTATGGGAGAGTTTGTAAGATGGAATAATGGGATGAGGGTTTCTATTTTGAATGAAAGTAGAGCTGTATTTTTTTAATGAACAATGTTACAAAGACTGCTGTTTTTTTCTGCTCAAAAACTCTCTATTCTCTCTCTAAAAGCCAGCCCCTTGTGTGTTATGAGAGCAGTCTATTTATAGATAAATTTTGCTGGGATTTTGGGAGGGAAACAAATAACAATTTGAACTGTTTGGGTATGCTGTCTTCATAGCTTTTTGATGCAGCTCTTTTATGCTACTTTGGTGCAAATATAGGGCTAAGATAATGCAGACTTGGACTGGGTTTGAAGCAGTAAAGCAGGGTTATTTTGCAGCAGTTTTAGAGTGTTGTGGCAGCTTGGTGCAGAGCTATTTCACAGCAGTATAACATACTGTCTTTTGACATGGTTTTGGGCTGTTATGTGGGTAATAAAGCAGGCTTGGACATCATTGTTTGTAGCATGATACAAAATATGGTTTGTGTACCAATGTATGCAGATTGTAACAAAGACAAAGCATGTTTATGGGCAGCATAATAGCAAGGTTTGAGTCAAAGGGGAAGAGTTCAAACAAAACCAAACTTAGGATTTGTAATCTTGCAAAAATTACACTTTGTAATAACTTGAATTATTTGTAACATCTTGAATTATTTATGACATCTTGAATTATTTTGAATTGGTGTGAAAAGATGTCATGAAGCAATGAAATTAACAAGTATAGAAAATACTTAGAAAAATTTCTAAGTCTTGCAAAGTTGGATTTTTGAATCTCTTGATTTTTGATGATCAATATTCATATTTTGGATGTCTTGATGAAATGTGATTTTTGGGACTCAATTTTGGGCAAAAAGTCAAAGTTTGACTTTTTAGTGCATAATTGACTTTTTCCACCAGTTGATCGAATTTCGTATATAAACCCACCGATCTCATGAGATAAATTGAAATATGCGATTAGGTCAAAATGACGCGCTCAGATCCTTGAGTCATAATTCCAACCAATAAGTCTGGTATCAGGTCAAAAATCAAGTTCGGTCATTTTCGGACAAAACCCTAATTTTTCCCACTTTGCCCTTTTGATAATATGAATGACTTTCTTGGAAAATTGTGATCCAAGATGTGAAACTTGACAGAAGTAATCCTGAGGGTCTATAACAATCCATGAAATTCATCTGAACATTAGAAATCCAACTGCCTTTGTACAAACTCAAACCCTAATTTGAGGCATCAATGTTAAGGAGATTATTTGACCTAGTCGATGCTTGCACAAACTTGAGTCATTAAAGATATTTGTAGGAAATATCCTTAGAAATGAGAGGGAAAATTTTGGGGAACAACAACTGCCCCTGTTTAATCTTTTTAAACCCGAAGAGTTAGATTGGCGAATCCGCCATTCGTGACTTGAAGGTGAAAGATGATTGAACACTAGAGAGTGCCCAGAAATTTGCACTCGATGGTAAGTTGGTTGATTGCGTCGGGAATAGGCTTATAGATGCCACGACGGAGGGTCGTCAGAGATGGGCTTATAGATGCCATCCAAAATAGATGCTTCCTTCATAAGAAGTCTCTTTGTGGGGATTCCTGTTGTTTAAGGAGGACTCCGCTGGGGAACATTAGTTTCTTCTTGGCGAATAGAGTATAGGAGCTTTAGTTGTCCACTACTCTACTGGGGGAGTTATCTCTTGGCTGGAGAGATGAAAGTTAGATGTTATTTGGTTAAAATCCAGGCTTCACAGTAACTTACTGGGGAATATGAAATTAATTGTTATCTGGTCTGGTCCAGGCTTCAGTGAATTGAATTGTTATCTAGTCGGGTCCAAGCTTTAGTGATTTGAAGAAATTAAGTTGTTATATGATCGGGTCCAGGCTTCATCTTGAATTTGAAGTTAACTATTATCTGGTCGGGTCCAGGCTTCAGTGATTTACAGAGTAAACTGCTATCTGGTCAGACTCCAGGCTTCGCAGTGTTGTAAACTGCTATCTGGTCGATTTCCAGGCTTCACAATGTCTTGAATTGTAGATTGACTATTATCCGATCGGATTCCGGGCTTCAACAATGATGTTAACTGCTATCTGGTCGGGTCTAGGCTTCACAGTGTTGTAAACTGCTATCTGGTTGGATTACAAGCTTCACGGTGTTGTAAACTGTTATCTGGTCGGGTCCAGGCTTTGCAATAATGTAAACTGCTATCTGGTCGGATTCCAGGCTTCATACTAAATAGTATTTTATGTTACCTACTATCTGGTCGGACTCCAGGCTTCACAATGATTGATGAGCTGTTACTTCAGATAGTTACCCTGTCTTGTTTCAGGAATTCATATGGAACTTGTTAAATGTTGATGATGACATTTGTCTGTTTGCAAAATTTCCTGAAAAGGTAAAGAATTAGCTGTAAGAAATGTCATGATGCATGGCACATATTGTGTAATGATGTTCTCAAAATAAATGAGATTGTGCTATATGTATTTGGTATGCATACGCTATGATGTTTGCAATATATGAACTGATCAGTCGTTCTTTGTAGCGTAGTTGATTTGAGGGAAAATAAATCTTTGACTGTTGCTGGGGATGAAGAATGTGATTCTCTTTATTTGATGAAGTTCAATTGCTGGGAGATGAATTTTTGGGACTAGAGAAATAAACTCTGCTGGGGAAAGAAAACTCTTTAAACTGCTTGGGGATTTTTTTTATGAAGCTTTGTTGGGGAACCCAAGGAATTTATGAACCAATGTTGTGGAATTCTTCAAGATGCTGGGGAGATGACCGGAGACACTTGCTCTGCAGGGGATGTCGGAACCTCTGTCATCAATAGGCTATATGCTGAGGATATGTCAGCAACTTTGCAGGAGGACGTCTTTGTCTTTATATCTATTATGGGATGTATCTACGGGGATTTCAAATGGTTTTTTAGACATTGACCTGTTTCTTAAAGCCATTAGTAATGGTCTTTCTGTTTTTATACGTGTATCTATAAACAGTGATTATATTCAAATGCATATGTTAAAAAATGATCACTGTACGTTTTTGCAAAACAAAAAATAAAAAAAATAGTTTATGCACTTTCAAAGAGATAGCTTTTGTATTAATCTGAAAAATTCTGCTTATAACAGGCATTTTTTGTACAAGGAGACAGACATCCTAATAAGAGAATGTCGTCGTAAGAATGAAAACTATACAAAGCAGTATACAAAGAAAAACAAGCTATGTGAAATGATCCCATTGGGTTCCTATTCTGCTATTGCCTTTATATCTTTGAGTGTCTCATCACTTTGCTTCTTGACTAGAGCTGATTGGATCGATTAGTACCATTTGAATTTGACACTTGATATTGAAGTCTATCTGTGAGGTGATCCAACGAGACATAGTTGTACGCTTTTATTCCCTAACTTTTTCTTAGACCGCCCTTTCGGGTTTTCAGTCACCGGGATACCCTTTTTTGCCCAAGCCACTTTTTCAGGTTTTCGACTTGTCGGGTGTACAAATTTATATATATATATATATATATATATATATATATATATATATATCCCTAAATTTGCCAGAACCCTTTTGGTTCGTCGGGATACCCTTATTTTTGCCTAGGCCAGTCAATCTATAGGGTCTCTGTTTATGCGTAGTATCTTTTAACTATGTCCGTATTTACAGGATATGGAAGGTCGTCACCATCCATAGTGGTTAATATCATGGATCCACCAGAAAATATGTTCTTGATCATAAATGGTCCTTCGTATGTGGGAGTCCATTTTCCCCTGGGATCACCTTATGGCAGGATAATGCGCTTGATTACTAGGTTGCCAACTTTATATTCCTGACGTATGACCTTTTTGTTAAAAGCTTTGATCATAAATTTATGGTACATCTGATCATGACAAATAGCCGCGAGCCTTTTCTCATCGATTAGGTTCAATTGGTCAAGTCGAGTCTGAACCCATTCGTCTTCATTCAAACTCACATCCTTCATGATTCTCAAGGAAGGGATCTGGACTTCAATGAGTAGGATAACTTCCATACCGTATACCAGAGAGAAAGGAGTTGCCCCTGTTGACGTGTGTACTGAGGTAAGATAACCATGAAGAGCGAATGGTAACATCTCGTGCCAGTCTTTGTACGTTAATGTCATCTTTTGTATGATCTTCTTGATGTTATTATTAGCGGTCTCTACTGCGCCATTCATCTTCGGTCGATAAGGAGAAGAGTTATGATGTTGAATCTTGAATTGTATGCAGAGCTCGGTGATCATAGTATTATGGAGATTGATACCATTATCTGTGATGATTATTTATGGAATACCATACCGATATATAAGGTTATATCTGATGAATCGGGCCACGACGTTCTTGGTAACTGAAGCAAATGAGGCTGCCTCGACCCACTTTGGTAAGTAATTAATGGTAACCACGATGAAGCGGTGCCCATTAGAAGCGATAGGTCTAATCTCTCCGATCATATCAATGCCCATATTGCGAAAGCCCAGGTAGTTGTCAAGACGTTCAGTGGAACCGGAGGCACATGTACTTTATCAGTATAGATCTGGCACTTGTGACAAGTTCGGGAATACTGATAACAGTATGCTTCCATAGTGGACCACTAGTACCCTTCCCTCATAATCTTCTTAGCCATTGTGTTCCCACTAGAATGGGTGTCGAAGGTACCTTCGTGCATATCTGCCATAATCTTCTCTGCTTCACCCTTGTCTACACACCGAAGCAAATTAGAATTGTGGTTGCGCTTGTAGTGGATTTCGTTACTCAGGAAAAACTTAGTAGAGAACCTTCTTAGGAACTTCTTATCATTAACGGAAGCTCCCTCAGGATACTCTTGGGTTTTGAGGTATCTTTTCACTTTGTGGAACCAGGGTCTGTCCATTACTTCTTCAGTATCAACCTCATAACAATATGTTGGTTCGTCCAATCTCTAAATAGAGATCTGAGGAGCTTCATTATCCCATCGGACTTTAAACATGGATGACATAGTAGCTAGTGCGTCCGCTAATTGATTTTCTTCTCGTCGAAAATGCTCAAAGGTAGCTTCTTCAAAGTGTGGAATCAGTGTGAACACATACTCTCGGTAAGGGATGAGATTAGGATGCTTCGTGTCCCATTCTCCTCTGATTTGATAGATTACCAAGGTCGAGTCTCCAAATACACTCAAGAATTTGATTCTCAAGTCGATATCAGCTTTGAGGCCCATAATGCATGCTTCATATTCATCTATATTGTTGGTATAGTTGAAACATAGCCTGGAAGTGAAAGGAGTATGACAACCTTCAGGCGATATGATCATAGCACCGATTCCATTACCAAGTGTGTTGGAAGCTCCGTCATAGTCCATTCGGAACCTTTTTCAGGTCCTTCATCCGGTCCAGGTTCTTCACAATTAATCACTAACATGATGTTCTCATCCGGGAACTCAAAATTCATGGATTAATAGTCATCCACAGCCTGATGAGCCAAATGATCAGCTAGTACACTTCCTTTTATTGCTTTTTGGGTAGTTTATTGAATGTCATATTCGGTCAAGACCATTTTCCATCTTGTTATTCTTCTAGAGAGAGCGAGCTTCTGGAATATGTATTTGATATGATCCATTTTAGATATCAATAAAGTGGTGTGAGTCAACATATATTGTCTTAGTCAGCGAGTAGCCCATGCCAAAGAGCATCAAGTTTTCTCGAGGAGTGAGTATCTTGTTTCACAGTCGGTAAACTTTTTGCTAAGGTAGTATATTGCATGCTCTTTTTGACCAGGCTAATCATGTTTCCCCAGCACACACCCCATTGAATTTTCTAATATTGTTAAGTACATGATCAGAGGTCTTCCTTCGATCGGTGGCATCAAAATTATAGGTTCTTGAAGATACTCCTTGATTATGTCAAAGGCAGTCAGGCAGTCATCATTCCACCTCACCACTTGATCTTTCTTTAGTAATTTGAAGATTGGCTCACAAGTAGCGGTTAGGTGGGAAATGAGTCTGGAAATGTAGTTTAGACGTCCCAAGAATCCCCTAACCTCTTTCTCGATGCGAGGAGTTGGTATCTCTTGAATAGATTTAACCTTCACGGGATCTACTTGATACCTTTGTCGCTGACAAAGAAACCTAAGAGCTTACCAGATCTTACTCCAAAGGTACACTTGTTCGGATTTAGTCTTAACTTGTACTTCCTAAGTCTTTCAAACAGTTTCTGCAAGTGATCCAAATGCTCTTCTTCAGTCTGAGACCTGACTATCATATCGTCAATGTAGACCTCTATCTCGTGATGGATCATATCATGGAACAAAGGTACCATAGCATGCTAATATGTTGCCCCAACGTTCTTCAAACCAAATGGTATAACTTTGTAGCAGAAGGTTCCCCACTGCGTGACAAAAGTCATTTTCTCCATATCTCCAGGTTCCATTTTAATCTGATTATACCCGGAGAAACTGTCCATGAAGGAGAATATCTTATGTTGTGTAGTGTTATCAACCAGAACATTAATATGGGGAAGTGAAAAGTCATCCTTGGGGCTCGCCCTATTCAAATCTCTTTAATCCACACACATACACAACTTACTGTCCTTTTTAGGTACCGGTACCATGTTTTCAACCCATTATGGATAAGAAGTAACAACCAAGAATCCGGTGTTAAATTGTTTCATAACTTCAACCTTGATCTTTTCTGATATCTCAAGACGCATACGGCGAACCTTTTGCTTCACTGAAGGACATTCCTCTTTCTTGGTAGACGATGAACCACAATATCAGTGTCCAGCCCTAACATGTCTTTGTATGACCAGGAAAATATCTCAACATAGTCACATAACATCTGTATTAACCTCTCTTTCACAATACGCTCCAAGTTGGAACCTATCTTGACTTCCTTTTTATCCTCTTCAGTACCAAAGTTCACCGTCTTGACTGGCTCTTCATGAGGCTGTATTGCTCTTTCCTCCTGTTGTAACAGTCTAGCAAGCTCTCATGGAACTTCACAATCTTCCTCACCTTCATCCTCAGCTTGGTAGATAGGATTTTCAAAGTCATAACTGGAAATAGCAGAACCGTTATCAATGGGATCCAAAGTTGTTGTGGATCTACAGTTTGATATGTGGGTGTGTGTAAGAGAGCATAACTATTTTGATAAAGTAAAAGCAGAAAAGAAAGACAAAGAGCGCAAAATATGTATGCAAAACGTCCAATGATTTATTTATGACATATGAAAGTGAAATGATAACCCTCACAAATAAACCATTGTGCCTCGGGTAAGACACAATGCTTTAGAGTTTAAATTGTTCAAATATTACATATTCCAAAAAAAAAAGACAATTACTCCTAGATGAAAGTAATGGGAACAAAGTCTCTAGCCATCCAACTGTTGAGTCCACCATTAGTAGTAGGGAAGATCCAATTGCCTAGGTCACAGTCACTGTCAGCATCTTCTACAACATTGACCCCATGGTTGCTGATACGTAGTGGTGGTCCTCTGGCGCGAGCATGACAAACGACTTTTTGAACTCCTAAAGTGAAACCTAAACAAAATCTGTTAGACTTATAGGGTATGTCAGGTAGTTGGCCCCATATAGTTCCCCCACCCTCTTCGATTACAGCCCTGGCATCTTTTAGAGAAGCCATATTCAGTGGAGGTCTGGTAATATTTGGAATAGCGGTAGCAGCTTTGGTAACAACAATTTTTTGAGGAACCTCTTCGAAATTCTGGCAGGGGGTCTCGATGAACTCGCCGTCCATCTCGACATATAAGAAAGAGTTTAGATGGCTCAGCATGTAATCTTCTTCTCCATGGACTATAACAATCTTTCCATTAACCAGATACTTTAACATCTGATGCAAGGTGGATGTGACAGCGTGGGGCCCATGAATCAAAGGGCATCCCAACAAACAAGAGTAAGACGGGTGAATGTCCATCACAAATAAGGTGGAGCCCAAATTTTGGGAACCAACTTTAATAGGAATTTCCACCTCCCCGTGTACCATTCTCTTGGAACCATCAAAATTCCTTTCCACAATATTACTGGGCTTTAATGTCAGTTCTTCACAGTCCAATCTGTCTAGAGCACCCTTGGGTAGAACATTTAGCGATGAACCCGTATCAACTAGAACATGAGCCAGGGTAGTTCCCCGACACTCAATAGAGACATGCATGACATCATTATGCTTTCTTCCTTTAAATGTCAAATCAGTACCGAAGAAACCAGGTCCATTGTCATTAGTCAGACTAGCAACACAGTTCTCGAACTAGTTGGTAGAAGTCTCTTGTGACACATGAGCCAACTTCAGGAACTTTACCAAGGCCTTAGCATGGGCTTCGGAGCATAATAACAAGGCCAACATTGAAATTTTGAGGGTGTCTGCCCCAATTGTTCCACAACATTATAGTCACTCTTCCGTATGATTTTCAAAATTTCCTCCATTTCTTGTTTGGAGGCTTTAGGAATGGCTTTTTTGGGTGCCTCCATCCAGGAAGGCTCAACCAATACTTCTTTGCCCCGAGTCTCAGCTGATTCAGTAGTAGGAATAACAACAGGAGCAATAAGTGTTTTATCAGGAATAACCAAAGGAGTGGCAACAATCTTTGGAGATATTTCAGGAGAGAAAATCCTTCAGCTTCTGGTAATTTTACTGGTCCCAACAATGTTGTCGATGTTAGGATCATTATCTTTAGTAACTTCATTCTTAATAGCCAGGAGGTTCTGCTTGACGCCGTGATAATAAACGTCAGATCCATAATACCAAGGAACAGCTTTGTCAGAGGAATATGGTATGGGCCCTGGAAAAGTGATAATTAAAGGAGCAATCTTAGGAGTGGATGTAACCCTAACAGGTCTTTTGGAGGAGACTCTAGGAGGATTGTCAAAAATGGTAATAATTGACACATCTTCACATCTTGCATCTCCACATAGACCTTTTATAGAGGGAGTCTTATCAAACAGAATTTCCTTGTTGTTCGTCAGGCGTTGGACACCTATCTTCAACAACAAACAACCATTGGGCAGAGATGTACACAGGTGGCAAACTTTACCATAACCTGGAAATAAACTGGATTGTAAAGATTCTTCTTAACAGTTGGCAGAGGGGTAGTCAAATCATCCACAAAAGAAACATATAGAGCATCATCAACAACATTAATACCCTGGCCATGTTTGGAATTGGTGCAGTTACCACATTGGGGGTTTCAAGAGGGTCTAATTCAATCTCCTTTGCCTCAATAAGATCCTGAAATTTACTCTTCAGAGCCCAACAATCATTTGTATCATGCCCTGGACTGCTGGAGTGGTAGGCACACCAAGCATTTGGATTATAACAGGGAGATGTAGTGTTTGGATTTTGAGGAGGCTCCCTCAGAGTGACCAAGCTAGCTTTCATTAGATGTTGCAATACTTGAGATAAGGGCATGTTCAGTCTGGTGAATTGTCTTTTAGGCGTGTCCTTCCTACGCTGGTTGTTTTGTCATTAAGCCGATACAAGGTTGGAGATCATTACAGCTCCTACCGTTGGACAATGTTCAACTTTAAACTGACTTCTCTGCCCATAGGAAGCACTAACTTCATTCTTCCCACTGAAAGGCTTCTTTACAGCACTCAAAGAAGCACCCCCTTGAATCTTACCGCTCTTGATACCAGCTTCTACTCTTTCACTTGTCAATATTAGCTCGGTGAACCCAACTAAAGAGCTTCTGATCAAATGGTTGAAAAATAGGCCTAACAAAGTACCCAAGAACATATCTACCAGCTCTCTATCAGACAGAGGAGGCTGGACTCTTCCTGCAAGATCTCCCCACTTCTGGGCATAATCTTTTAAGACCTCACTAGAACCCATACACATGCTTTAAAGTTGTGTACGGGTTGGAGCAAGGTCAGCATTGTATTGGATCTTCCTGTAGAAAGCAGCAGCCAGATCCTCCCATTTGCGGATGTTGGTTCCTTCCAGCTAATAGAACCATTCCAATTGAGTCCCCGATAAACTTTCCTGGACGAAATGCACCCACAAATTCCTACCAGCAGTGTGAGGTTGGATCTTCCTGACATAAGACCTCAGATGTAGCTTAGGACATGAAACTCCATCATATTTAGCAAATGCAGGAACCTTGAAATTCTGTGGAATGACCACTCCAGAAACCAACTCTAATTCTTCAAAAACCAGACCAGGTACTCTCTGAATTTCCATGGCGTTGAGACGATCCTCCAGCTGTTTATATTTGTAACCAGCATGAGGATATTGTTCTTTAGTGTAGTCAGCCTCTTCTTCATCAGACCCTAGATATTGGTCCTCTTCTTTTGTCTTCTCTTCCTGATTGTCCCCCTTATTTGATGGAGTTGTGAATTCTAGAGCTCGCTTTGCTGGTTCTCTGAATCTCCTTCCCATATTCAGGACACCCATTGGTTTCTTTTTCTTTTTCTTCTTGTCTTTGAGAATGAGAGCCTTCGGGTCCTCTTGTCCCTTAGTCAGAGCCATGAACATCTGTTGAAATTGAGCATTCTGTGTTTGAAGATCCTTCACTGTTTGTTTGATATCCATCTTACTGAAATAAATAGTATAAACATAAGGAAACCTGTTGTTGAAAGCCTGCTTATGTTATGATGCATGAAGGTGCGTATGCAAATGATTTCAAGGACTTAGAAGATTTAAATTTGTTTAGACAAAAGGGAACAAAAATTAATTGTACTAATAAGTTCAAATTTATTACAACATGCCTCTTGGGCTTACATTGAAACAAAAGAAACAAAATGTCAGATCTCTTCAAGTGCAAAGCTTCGACAATAACTTCAGGCTTTGGAGTCTCCTCTAAACCGGTGAATGGTATTTGATCAAGCACATGCACTCCTATAAATTGAAAGAACTCTTCTAATGTAGGCACCAATTGATAGTCAGGAAAGGTGAAGCAATGATGCGTAGGATTAAAGAATTGGAAAATCACACACATCATTTCTTCTTGGAGTTTTGAGGTAGCCAAGTTAAGAAGTCGACCATATTTCTTGGTGAAGGAAGAATCTCCAGGAACTCTTGATGCTAACTCTTGAAGTTGAGGATGCACTTTCACGAAGTTGACTCAGATGGTATTCCTACAAATGGAAGTCATTGCCTACAAAACGGAACAAAAATAAATCCCTAAATCCTTGAAATGGTTAGTGAGCATGCTTATGATGTCATGATGCTTATGATGTCATGAATAATAATCGCAAACAAAGCATACCAAGATCTCAGGTTTAGGCTTGCATGGGTTTCATAGGTAAGTACCCTTTTGAAGTTTAGTTGGTTCACCTTGTCCTAGAAAGTAATCGGATTCTAGGGGATCTCAATATCATTGATCTTTCTTCATTGGCCATTGTCTCAGCATAATTAATATTTTCTTGCGTCTGAAATATCCCAAAAGTCTGATCTCAATGAGTGTAGTATCGAGTATCAACCAATCTTCAGCTTTATACCAAATTCGGCTATCTCACTACTTCCTAATGGCCAAGTTGTTCAATTAAAGGTTCTACGGTCAGTTAGTGCTTCATGACACCGCTCAGCGGCCCCATATTCTCCTCGATTCAACACAAGGGATACTGGTACCAACAAATGTGTCACACTAATGTAGCCATTACTTCAAACATATCGGTCTATGCCGTACAATTTCCACAATCTATTTCTACTTACTTAATGATGTTCCCAGATTCGGGTAGAGGATCAATACAAACCCAAACAAGGACCCATGAATGTAAAGCAAACAAATAAAACAATGAAAGAAATTAAATGTGATTTAACTCTAAGTTAACCCCACTTTTAAGATATTCCCTGTCAGAGTTGCCAGTTCTGTCATACGGTGGGAGAACTGGCTCAGAGTGTTTTGAATTTTATTGTAAATGTTGCGGATAGTAAGAGTCGCCACCGACTTTTCTTTTATCCAATAAAGGAAAGGGTTAAAAGAACAGGAAAGACCTTTCGAGATATTTTCTTGAGTTCGGGGGGTAGGTTATGAAAAGGGAAGGTGTTAACACCCTTTTCATCTGTAGTTATCTACGGGCTCTTAGTTGCTTGATAGACCACTTTTTGAAATTGGTTTATTTGAAATGTGTTTGTGGTGGGTTTTTTGAAAGTATTTTGAAAACGCCTTTTTTTCGGAAAACTTTGTAATGATTCTGGTCTCTATAAGAATGTATACAAAGTGTTGGTTTTGAAAATAGTTCAAAGAGATGTTTGTTTTTGAATGTGTTTTGAAAGTGTGAGTATGAAAATGGTTTTAATTTGTGAGCAAGAAACTACGAGCGTCCTACCTACTCAAAAGGTCTTTGTTCTTTTCCTCCTCCTTTAGATGTTGCTATCTTACCATTGATTGGTAAGAAACCCCATCATTGGATGTGAAGGGACAAGCGCTGGTCAATCGTAGAGTCATAGAAGGCAACTTATGAGACGTTTTAGCAATTTTTCGTAAGGGACTAGATCGTTTATCGAAGGCAACATTGAGAGACATTGAGGGACATAGAGGGACTATGATCTTTTTTATCGAGGGTCTTTGCTAAAACACCCATATTCGATGGACATGACTATTTTCCGAGGCAATAAAGTGAGGTTACCCTAGAGGTGCATGTGTGAATAGTGTGTTTGATTGCATGCATTTTTATCTTAGAGATTAGGGTTTTCTAGCGGTTGATTTTATCTTATCATACACACCCTAATTACTAACAATTTATATTAAAGCGATAAGTTGTGGAAATTAAAATCCTAAACTATTACATCATTAGGGGATTGGGGATACAATTTACAAATGAGGATGAAGTAGGAACTTTAATATTACAACCATATCGAATAATAGAGAAGACAATGTAAAAGCAGTGCAAAATAAAGGAAAAAAATGAATTTTAAACTGTTATGTGTTGACACATGCTGTTATGCATCGACACATAAGTTTCCCCGCTTCGACCAAACCAATCCAAACTCAGTATGAGTTGATGCATACTAGGATGTGTCAACTCATGTACCTGTTTGTGTCGACACATACACATTTTGTGTCGACTCATGCCCCTTTCATCTTTCTGTTTTAGGGCCTGGATAACAGTATAAGTCGATGCATAAGGCTATGTGTCGACTCATACCCTGTTTTTTTCACTAGAATGAGTCGACGCATGTGGGTATGTGTCGACTCATGCTGTAGTTTTTTGCCTTAAACATTGTTTTATTGTCTGTGTAGGTCAGTTTACAGCATATGGTTGATAAACATAAACAACAAGCAAATGGTTATCTCAAAGGGGCAACAGTTACTACATTTTATCTTCAAAAATAAATCATTAATGATGTATGAAAAATACAAAGTCAAGAAGACTCACCTTTGGGCTGCACTTGGTGTTTTAAGTCTGAATACTTTTCAACTTCTGTGATGGTTCCCATGAATCTCCAGGAAGTTGTCCCAAACTGTTGAATCACACTAACTCAGTCTAGTTGTACTATACTGCTTTTGTGTTTGGAGGGTGAGGATGATGGCACTACAAAAACTGTTCTTGTGTTTGAACAATCTCTATGTGATAAGGTGTTTGGTTTATGGGAGATTTTCTAAGATGGAATAATGGGCTGAGGGTTTCTGTTTTGAATGAAAGTAGAGCTGGTGTTTTTTGAATGAATAATGTTACAAAGATTGTTGTTTTTTTATGCTTAAAAACTCTCTATTCTCTCTCTAAAAGCCAGCCCCTTATGTGTTGTGAGAGAAGTCTATTTATAGATGAATTTTACTGGGATTTTAGGAGGAAAACAAATAACAATTTGAACTATTTGGGTATATTGTCTTCATAGCTTTTTGGTGCAAATATGGGGCTGAGATAATGCAGGCTTAGACTGGGTTTGAAGCAACAAAGTAGGGTTGTTTTGCAGCAGTTTTGGAGTGTTGTGGCACCTTGGTGCATGGCTATTTTACAACAGTATAACATACTGTCTTTTGACATGGTTTTGGACATCATTGTTTGTATCATGATACAAAATATGGTTTGTGGACCAATTTATGCAGATTGTAACAAAGACAAAGCATGGTTTGAGTTAAAGGGGAAGAATTCAAACAAAACCAAACTTAGGATTTGTAATCTTGCAAAAATGCCACTTTGTAATAACTTGAATTATTTGTCACATCTTGAATTATTTGTGACATCTTGAATTATTTTGAATTGTAGTGAAAAGATGTCAAGAAGCAATGAAATTAACAAGCATAGAAAATACTTAGAAAAATTTCCAAGTCTTGCAAAGTTGGATTTTTGATGATCAAATTTCATATTTTGGAAATCATGAAATGTGATTTTTGGGACTCAATTTTGGTCAAAAAGTCAAAGTTTGACTTTTTAGTGCACAATTGACTTTTTCCACCAGTTGATCGAATTTCGCCTATCAATCCACTGATCTCAAGAGATGAATTGAAATATGCGATTAGGTCAAAATAACACGATGTTTACCAGTGATTTCTGACAAACAACCACTAGTCTTCCAAATCTTATGCTTTGATAACTAACAGGATCGACTAGATTGATCCTAGGACATAGTCTTAGTGTGCTTACAGTCTGATTCGAAAGAAAACATCGTACAGATAATAACAAGGTTTTTCTATGGTTACAATGATCTCAAGATGTTTAAAGTTTGACTGTGAATCTTAAATATGACTTTAAAGGGAATAATCTGGGAATTTGTGAAAATATAAAGACAATGCTTAATAAGAAAAGTTTAATAAAATTGTTAAAAGACTGGACTGGAAACGAAAAAGGAATAAAACTGATTAAATACTTTATACTGAGAAATTAATTATGAATAACACTGGTGGTGTTCTTACACATACTTTATCAACAAACTCGTTTCTCTCGCTCCGGTACTTTGAGTATTATATGATTTTGTATACAATTCGAACACACTATTTTTCTAACATCTAAGACTTCTATTTATATTGATTTGACCCTAACGGTCCTTCTACGAAAACACACCACGTTCGAAGATTGCATGTCTTTCGAACTGTTAGACTTCCACGTGTCTCTTTGGATAAGATCAAAGCTTTTGAGTTTGAAATCTTCTTCTTTTCGAAGTGCCAATTCAAACAACATAACGGTCAGAATATCTTTCTTTGTAATGCTTCTAATAACTTATATTTCGACAGTTCAAAGACGAACCCTTCGATAATGGTTCAATATAGTAAAACTCTTTACTAGCTCTTCATCAATCGAAGATTCCATAAAAACCTTCTTATACTTTCCCTCAAATAACTCTTTCTTTGATCAAAAAGCCTAAAACTTGTATAATCGAAATTCCCAGCTAACAAAATTCCCCTTCAAAAATGTGTATTTCGTTACATAGAGAAATAGTCATTTTTGAATAACAACTTTGAATTTCGATATATTCATAATAACCACTTCTGACTAATAACAACTTCTGATGACAACTTCAGAAACTTTCTGACTTTGGAATGTTTGAATATGAGTCAGAATCAAAAGATGAATATGAATTTTCTGAAGATGAGTCAAAATTAGAAGTTGACTCTGAAGGTAGATATTTAAGGAAAAGCCATTTTGGCAATTAATTGGATCACCATTTTGGCTATACATACTTTTGTTGCTTATTCCCTTTCCATGATTTTTACTTCCTACAAAAATGGTTTATACTTCTTTATGTATTTCCCATTTACTTTCAGGATTCTTCGATCATTAACTAACTCATCTACTTCATAAGCGTTGTTTGAGAATGCCTTTAAGATTCGAAAAGGTCCTTCCCAATATGGGGACCATTTCCTAACGCTTTATTCTTTCGATCCATAGGTAAAATGACTTTCCATACTAAGTCATTTAGAATAAACGTCTTGCCTTTGACCCTCTTATTGTATGCTCTTACCACTCATTCCTTTTGTCTTCTCAATCTTTCTAAAGCATGTAACCTTTTTCATCTAAATCTACTAATTCATTCATCAGTATTTCCCAATAAAGGTCAGAAGGAATTTCCTCTTGTCTTTGAATTCTAACTGATTGTAAGTAGACTTCAATTGACAATACTGCACCAAACTCAAACGTGAGTTGGAAAGGTGTAATATTAGTTTCTTCTTTAGGGGAAGTTTGACAAGCCCATAATGCTTGGTCGAAAGTTTTGTGCCAATTTTTTGGCTTTTTTCCTACATGCTTCTTTACCAACCCAATTATCACTTTGTTGGCTGCTTCGACTTGTCCATTCACTTGAGCCTAATAAGGTGTGGATGTCAATAGTTTGAAACTTGTTTCCTTGGAGAACTCCTGCATCTTTCGACTAGTGAAAACGAATCCTTGGTCTATTGCGATACTCTCTGGGATGCCAAATCTATAGACTATATGTTTATGAATAAATTCGATAAGAATTTCTTGATCCACATTCACTAAAGGTATGGCCTCAACCCATTTTGTAAAGTAATTTATACCTACCAAAATGTACATGTTGTTTTTAGATGAATCAGGTCGAATTTCTCCAATTAAATCTAGCGCCCAACCTCTGAAAGGGCAAGGTTTAATAATTTCATGAAATTCACTTGCTAGCGCATGTTGAATACCAGCATGCTTTTGGCATTCTTGACATCCCTTAGCAAATTCTATACAGTCTTTGAGCATAGTAGGCCAATACATTCCATATAGAAATATCAACCACTCCATTTTATGGCCTGCTTGATGGGCTCCACATGTTCCACTGTGAATACTAGATAGTGCCAAATATGCCTCACTTTCTCCTAAGCATTTTAGCACAACTCCTTCAGGGGTTTTCTTGAAAAACTCATTCCCCATTAAGATATAAGAAAAAGCTTTATGTTTAATCCTTCTTTATGTATCTATCGAAGGATCTCTGAGGTAATTAACAATTGGATTTATCCAATCTGTATTTTCTAAAGTGTTAGTGACCAATACTTTGAATGTGTCTTCATTAGTGTAACGTAACTGGGTATTTTCCAGATCTGTTGAAGATAATCTTGTAGTCATTACTTTTCCTCTAACTTTGACCAACTTTTTTAGTTTCTCTTTAGTCGCTTTATGCCCTGATGTTATTTGTGCTATGTCGTTTGCCTCTTCATTTTTTATTCCAGGGACATGCTTTATATCTGCATATTCGAATCTTTTAAGCAATCTGTTTGCCATAACAAAATACATAATCAAATTTTCTTTTATGAACTTGTACTCCTTTGTCAATTGCTTTATTACTAGCTCAGAATCTCCTTTGATTTCGACTCTTGTTTCCCCCAACTCCAATAAGGCTTCAAGTCCTACAATCAAAGCCTCATACTCTTCTTCGTTGTTTGAACAAATGGGTCCTTCGATCCTGTACTTGAGTTTCCTTGGGATTCCATCAAGGGAAATTATTAGAATTCAAACTCCACTTCCTTTTTGGTGGGTAGAGCCATCGGAGAACAATCTCCAAGGCTTTAACTCAACATAATGTTGAGGGTTTTTGACCACTGCGTGGTCCACAATGAAATCTGATACTACTTGATCCTTCATTGCTTTTAAAGGCGTGAAGGCTAGAGAATATTCAGTAAGGGCCAAGGCCCACTTGCCAATTCGACTGTGTATTATTGGCTTTGACAACATATGTTTGATAACATCGAAATGTGAAGACACATATACATTAAAAGGCTCTATATAATATTTGAGTTTTGTACAATAGAAGTATAAACAAAGACAAAGCTTTTCTATAGTAGTATATCTTGTCTTTGCATCATTCAAAACTCTACTTAGATAGTAAATGGCTCTTTCGATGTCATTTTCGTCTTCTTGTGCTAGCATACTACCAATAGTAACATCAGAAGCAGATATTTACAATATCATTGGTTTCCTTCTAAAAGGTGGTGACAAGATGGGAGGATTCATCAGATATTGGTTAATTTTATTGAAAGCTTCTTGATGTTATTCGTTCCATTCGAACTTTTCTTATTTCAAACGAAGGAGGGGAGAAAAGGCTTGATTTCAACCACTTAGGTTTGAAATGAACCTTCTCAGGAAATTTATATTCCCTAAAAGTGATTGTAACTCCTTTTTAGTTGATGGCGCTTTTGCTTCCATGATAGCCTTCGTCTTGTTCTGATTGATTTCTATTCCCTTCTTGTGAACCACAAAGCCCAAGAAGTCTCCAGCCTGCACAAAGAAGGCACGCTTAAGGGGATTCATCTTCAAGACATGTTTTCTCATCCTTTCGAATGATTGGCGAAGATGATTCATATGACTTTCGTCTGGTACAGACTTTATCACAATCTCATCTATATAAACCTGCATAAAAGTTTCTATATAATCATGAAATATTGAATTCATTGCCCTTTGATAAGTTACCTCAATATTTTTTAGGCCAAAAGGCATAACTACCCACTCATAGGTACCTATTGCCCCAGGGCAACAAAAAGCTTTTTTGGACACATCTTTCTCAGCAATGAAAATTTGGTTGTATCCAGAGTATCCATCAAGCATAATAAGGTACTCAAATCCTGTGGCTGAATCTATTAGCATTTCTGCCACATGCATTGGATACTCATCTTTAGGAGTTGTTGCATTTAAGTCACGAAAATCTATGCATACTCTTAATGAACCGTTTTTCTTAATAACATGAACTATATTGGAAATCCATTCAACGTACCTTGTAGTCCTGATGAAATTTCAACGAAGAAGTCTTTCGACCTCTTTTTTAATTTTGAAAGAACATCTGGGGAGAACCTTATGGGCGTCTGCTTGATAGGCTTCTTGCCTTCTTTTATTGGCAACCTTAATTCGACCAGATCTCTTTTTAAACCAAGCATTTCGCCATAATCCCAAGCGAAGCAATCTTTGTTTTCTTTCAACAATTCAATTAACTTCGTTTTCAATTTGGGATCCAATTTGGCACTGATGTACGTGATTCTTCTCACGCTTCCATCCTTAAGATCTATTTCTTCAAGGGGGTATTGAGCCAACATCTTTGCACTTGACTCTAACGGATTTTTCTCGAAACCCAAGGGCTCCTCATCATATATAACGTCCAATCTTTGTTCTAACTGTTCGCCTGGTACCTGTTCGTCAGGAAGTTTTGGAATAAAATTCTCCCCAGGTCCTGTTGTGTGTAGCGTATTATCTATGGCTTTGATATCCATGTTTGTTATTTCAGCTTTTAGAGCCACTTTTCTTTTGTTTTCGGCCAAGTAAGCCAAAATATTTTCGAAGAACAATGATTCAAACATAATCACTGTCTTCATCCCAGCCAGTTGGCCGTACATCAGACATTCCTTCAACGCCTTCTGTTTCTCCCATGATTTCTCTGTCCCATTGGAAACCATTTGGGTGGAGAATTAAGAAATAGAGGGCACTCTTGCTTGGTGAGTATTCTTCTCCTGCTGGGTAACATGGCTCTATGTTGGCTATATTTCTATCGAAGTTCATCCTATCTTCCTGATTCACTTCATTCATATAATAACTTTGGTCTGCTTCTATATTTTCCACTATGCCATCTTCTCTCCAGATGGATAGTCTTTTGTGCATTATTGAAGCAACCACCCCTATTCCATGTATCCATTCTCTGCCAAGCAGCAAGTGGTAATTTTCCTTCGCTGGAATTACCATGAACATAGTTGGCCTTGTAATTGAGCCAACTGTCAATTCTACCTGTATCACTCCCAATGTATGTCCAATCTTCCCTTCATAATTCTAAAGGACCATGTTATGTGGCTTTACGTCTGTATCGAACATTCCAATCTTTTTCAACATGAATTGTGGCATTAAATTGACAACTGCTCCTCCATCCACCAAAACCTTGTTTATGCCTACTTGTTCAACCCTGGCCCTAATGTATAAAGGCTTCAAATTCCCCTTCATGCCCTGGTCAGGCCTTTCGTAGAAATTATTTTGTTCTTCAACAGCTCCATTGTTGAGCACATAGTAGAAAACTGGTTTATGTTTCTCCATTTCCTCCTCCTCAACTTCTTCCTGGTCCTCTATTTCAATTTCCTGGTTATATTCCTGAGGTAAAACTGATACTACATTACAATTAACATTAAAGGACAAAACCCCGTCAGGTTCAAAATCGTCTATTGACATTTCGTCTTCTTTTGTTAGGTTCTTCTGAACTTTCTCACTTGTGACCTTCTCTTCTGATGAAAACAACTTTCAACTCACAGGTGGCTTGTTTGAGTTCACAGTGCTCGAAAGGAACTTGTTACTACTGGAATCCACTATGTCCTTCGATGCTAACTCTCTCTTAGCCTTTTTGATCCTCTGGTGCCTCCTCCACTAGGATCTGGACATTGGGTTTTTTCCTTTGTAGTTATCTAACATGTACTCCTCTCTCTTTGATGTTTGAAACTGCTTTCTGTAGGCCATCAAAGTTCTGCCCCCTTGGTCTAAACTTCTCCACTTTCCTCTTCCTGCCCCTGCTTGCGTCCATCTGTCCGTTGGTACTTCTTCTAGAAGTTTGAACGTGACTCTCCTGGCTTTGGGGTTAGGACTATCTTGCCTTCTAGGGACTCCCCTCTTGCCGAAGACATATATGTTGGGGTTGCTACCTTGTTTGTCCCATCCATGGGTAAATGGAACTCTTTCGAACATTTCATCCATCTCTTTATCATGCACTGCCTGATACCTAGGATATACCAAACATTCTGTTTCAGATTTATAACAACGTACCAAAAAACCAAGAAGACTTTCCCTGGCTTTAGGTACACTTTCATCAACTGGCTTCCGTGCCTCTAATTGCCCCGGGTTCTAGCATGTTGCACTCTTTCATAAGCATTTGCAACCCTTCGATTCAGAGCAATGTTGTACCTTAGACACATCAGCATCTCCAAATTCCTTTGATGACACCTCTAGAGGTATTCTCGCAGAGTCTCATTGGCCTTAGGGTAGCCAAAACTCATTTGTTCCCTTTCCAGATTGAGGCATCTTTCGACTTCTTCCATTTCTGGTGGAGGTTGGTTCAAATCCACCATGTTAAATCTTAGACTAGGACCTTCAACAATCCTTATCTTCTCAAATTTGACTCTAAGGCCTTCAGTAGCCCCAGTTATTCCTCCCTCAGAGCCCTCAGTGGCCTTTGATTCAGCATCACCTGCAGAAATATTTTCGCCAGGAGTGTCAAAAGGGATTATGTTAGTTAGGCTTTCAGTAGCCTGTTTTCCATTCATGTTTGAGCCTTCAAATCTCTTGGCCTCTTCTCCTTCATATTCCACCGTATCCACCTGAAATTCTGGCAGCAGATACTCAATGTCACAGTGAATGTTATGACACCGTATCTGACTTTCTACAAGACAGTAAATCTAAAAGCAGTAAAGAACACAGTCAATTGTTTACCCAATTCAGTGTGTAATAACACCTACTCTAAGGGCTACCAAGCCATGGAGGAAATTCACTATAAGAGATATTAATTCAGGAATAAACCAACCAGTTTATCTCCTTCACTTAAGACCTACCCAATGCAACTTCAATCTAAGTTCAACTTAAACCTGAGTTCCTACTCACTCCCCCTCAATCACAGCAGTGATACTAAACAATTAACTAACGAAATTATGAAGACACTCTTCAGAACATACACTTGATTATGCTTCACAACTTTTAATCAAGTAACACAAACACTCGTGCTTCAAAGCTTTGAGTGATACATAAACCTAACTTGACTTTGCTTCAAAGCTTTAATCAAGTGACACAAACACTCGTGCTTCAAAGCTTTGAGTGATACACAGCCCTTACATTCAAATCCTACTCCAAGTCACTTATCATAATGATAATTGCTTGGATTACAGTAGTTAAAACTATACAGCCCCTTATTGATCTTCTGTCAAAAGTTATCTTCACTAACAGTCGTCCTGTTGAATATATAGGCCGCTGTTCTTCAGTTAGGGCTTCCACGAAAATAGCTAGGGTTAATTAGAGTTAACCTCAAGACTTGGTCACAGGACTTTATCAACCAG
This sequence comes from Vicia faba, assembly GCA_948472305.1. Lineage (NCBI taxonomy): Eukaryota > Viridiplantae > Streptophyta > Magnoliopsida > Fabales > Fabaceae > Vicia > Vicia faba. The sequence goes on from OX451738.1 coordinate 1,011,935,275, forward strand.
ATTAGGGTTAAGCCAAGTTAACCTAAAGTCCACATGAGACTCTGTACTGGACTGTGTAAACCAGTTTCCTGAAAAATCTCAGAATTAACAAAATTGCACAAATGTTAGATCAGTACAGGATGTCTTAACATTGGTTATGACAATAAGAATCCTGTTTACTGATTTTGGTAGAATGTAATCAATATGATCATTGCATGATGATCAACTAAACACTCAATTTAAGCAGCTTCTGTATGACATTCTTTTTCTGCAGAATGTACCTAGTAACCCAGAATGTTATGACATCAGTCATGACATTCACACACCTGGTTTTACCAAAAAAACATGCCAACAACCAAACACTTACAAACTCCCCCTTTGGCAAATTTTTGGCTAAAACCCCTAAACAATCAGAGATTAGAAAGCAACATAATTAATATGTCTGCAGAAAAAAAAAAGTCTACCAAGTCTAATTAACACAAAAAATTCTCCCCCTCTTTAGCCATAAATAGGCCAAAGATACATGTACTTTTAGGATATACAGTCATCCAAAAATAAAAACACAGATAAAAATTCTAAAATCACTTGCAGCAACAGGTACCAGCAGCAAGGTTGTCATCTACACTAATCTTCAAGCACTGTCATCTTCAGAGGAGGAACTATCTTCAGCATTAAGCTGATCTTCAGCAGCATCCTCTTCCCTTCTTCGTCCTTCAGTCTCCTCCTGTTTTAGTCTAGCAATCAGGTCCTCAAGAGTCCTTTTCCTTGTATCCAGCTCTTTGCAGGTTTCCTTCAGCACAGCTATAACATCAGTTCTCTTGGACTGAGTTTTGACAATTGATGTCTCAGCTGATGTCATGACAATGTCAGGAACATGAGTTCCCTGAAATAGCTTGTAGTGCAACCCAAGAGCAGGGGCTCTTTTTCATACAATATCTTTTTCAACTAGAATGTCAGGATACTGAGCAAGGACTATACCACATAAGAGGGAGGGAAAGGCAATAGGGCCTTTAACAGCATAGCTTCCAGCATGTTTTAAAGTTTGATCAAATATATACTTGCCATAGTCAAATTTTGTCCTGCTTCCAACAGCATAAATGAATCTTCCCAATCCTGTGGAGATGGTTGATTTATGGTTGGTGGGAACCCAGTTGGCTGCACCAATTTTGTGCAGAATGGCAAATTTCATGCTCAACTTGCTTGCATTCAGCTTCCCTTTTAAGGGCCAGCTCTTGACTTGATTTGCAGTGATGGTTTGGCATACTTGGTTGTCAGTAACATCTAGCTCAGGGCAAGCATCATTTGGTCTTCCTAGGAATTTGTTTATTTCAGAGGGAGAGAAATTTACCTTTCTTCCTCTCACATAGACACATTTAAAGTCAGTTGACCTTCCATCAGTACACCCATCAGATAAATTCACTATGAATTCTTTGACAAGAACTTCATAGCAGTTGGTAAACTTTACCACAATATTTATTAGACCAACAATTTTGATTAGGTCCATGATCTCCTTACATTCCATGGCACCCTTGTTCAGTTCTCTTTCCAAGGCTATCCTTTTCAAACAAATATACTTCCACCTGTTTGCATTCTCAGGATGGTGAAAGGAAATGTTGTCAGTGGGGACTTCAGGGACTTTAGACATTTTGCTTGATGGGAGTTTCCTTTTGAGAGGCATGTCTTCAGCATAAAATTGAAATTCTGATTCCTCATCAGAATCAGAGGGTTCAGGCTCTTTCCTTTTCTTAGCTATTGGTTATCTCACAGGATTTGAGAGACTACCAGCAGGTACTCGAGTTTTCACCTTCCCTTTTGACAATCCAGCCTTCATAATTTCTACTCCAACATCAGCAGTCTTCTCTTTGGACATACATTTGGCAACATCCTGCTTTCCCTTTCTGTTCATCATTCTTTTAGCTATGCTAGGGTTGATATTTGCAATTAGGTCATTGTCAGAGTATTCTTCATCAACATCAATAACCGGGGTTTCAACATCCTTCTCAGAAGGGTTCTGGTGATCATCAAGATTTTCAGATGATTTCCTAATGTTGTCATCCGGTGTCTCAACATTCTGAGTGACATCTGGATTCATTTCAACATTTGGACTAGCAGCTTCTTGATTCAAAGGTACAGAAATGCCAGGTACCGAGTGATTCTCATTTAGAATCCTTGTAACAAGTCTAGCTATTGCTTGATGAACATAAGCTGAGCCTTCCCTATTTGATATTTCTGAGGGAACAGAAGATGGTTGAGAGGGATTACCAGATGAAGAAGCTTGAGACCTTCTTGCATGTCTTGTTCTCAGCTTTTTAACCTTAGAGGGGTCAGCTGCCAGTTCACGAAGAGGAGTTATCTCCAGAACATCAGAATCCGTGCAGTTTGTGATTGCCCTAGGTTCTCAATCATAGGATGCGGAAGAAGCAGTTGTCTTTGAAGAGGATGATGTCATGGATAGTTGAGACATGTTGAGCGTCTTAGAAAACCAGTAACAGCGAGAGTAAAATCTTTGATTGAGAGAATGAAGATTGTTTCAGAGCCGAGAGAGGAAGGAGATAAATGAGTGTCTATTCAACTTCTTAACAATTGTGAAAGAAATAGGGAAACAGATGATTAACCCAATCAAAATAGACTTAACAAAAAAATCTCCTTCATCCCTTGTTTTAAGCAAAATTAATTGCTACATTTCCTCATGTTGGCAAATACCCAACTTGCCCCTCAAATTTTCAAATTGATTTGCATCAAGTGCCTTGGTAAATATGTCAGCCAGTTGTAGTTCAGTGGCAACATGTTCTAGTTTAATCGTCTTCTCCTCTACAAGATCACTGATGAAGTGATGTCTAATGTCAATGTGCTTGGTCCTGCTATGTTGAATAGGATTCTTGGAAATGTTGATAGTGCTCAGGTTGTCACAGTATAATGTCATAACATCTTGTGTAACATTATACTCAGTAAGCATTTGTTTCATCTAGATCATTTGAGAACAGCTACTACCAGTTGCTATGTATTCAGCTTCAGCAGTAGAGAGAGAGACACAGTTCTGTTTCTTGCTGAACCAGGAGACAAGATTATTTCCTAAGAAGAAACATCCTCCAGAGGTGCTCTTTCTATCATCAGCATCACAGTAACCAGTTAGAGTTGGTTCACATCCATGAGAGTACATCAAGCCATAGTTGTAGGTTCCACTTACATACTTCAAAATTCTCTTCAATTGGTTGATATGACTTACTTTGGGATCAGCTTGGTATCTTGCACATACTCCAACTGCAAAAGCAATGTCAGGTCTGCTGGGTGTTAAGTATAGAAGACTTCCTATCATGCTTCTGTACAGGCTTTGGTCCACCTTAACCCCACTTGAATCTTTGGATAGCTTTAAATGAGTAGGTGCAGGAGTCCTTTTGTGACTGGCATGCTCCATTCCAAACTTCTTGACAATGTTCTTTGCATACTTGCTTTGAGACAAAAAAAATGAGTCTTCCATCTGTGTGACTTGTAGTCCAAAAAAGTAGGTCAATTCTCCCATGAGGCTCATTTCGAATTCAGCCTGCATCTGGTCAGCAAAATGTTTAACCATTTTATCTGACATTCCCCCAAACATTATGTCATCAACATAGATTTGAGCTACCATCATATTTCCTCCTTCATTTTTGACAAAAAAGGGTTTTATCCAAGCCTCCTTTTCTGTATCCTTTGTAAGAGAGAAATTTTGTCAGCTTGTCATACCATGCTCTAGGAGCTTGTTTCAGGCCATACAAAGCTTTCCTCAATTTGTAGACATGACCAGGGTAGTTTGGATCCACAAATCCTTTAGGCTGTTCCACATAAACTTCCTCATTTAAGTACCCATTTAGGAAGGCACTTTTAACATCCATCTGAAATAACTTGAACTTAAGGAGACAAGCAATTCCTAACAGGAGTCTGATTGATTCCAGTCTGGCTACAGGAGCAAAAGTCTCATCAAAATCAACCCCTTCAACTTGAGTGTATCCTTAAGAAACAAGTCTTGCCTTATTCCTGGTGACGACTCCTTCAGCATCTGATTTGTTCTTGTAGATCCATTTTGTGCCAATGATGTTTGTTCCTTCTGGCCTAGGAACTAACTCCCATACTTCATGTTGCTTGAATTGGTTCGATTCATCTTGCATTGCTCCAATCTAGTATTCATCAGTTAAAGCCTCCTTAACATTTCTTGGTTTAATTTTAGATACAAAGCAAGAGTTTGAGATGATTTCTCTAGATCTTGTAATGACTCCACTGTTAGGATCTCCTATGATGAGTTCCTTAGGATGATCTTTCTGAATTCTGATGGAAGGGTCTTTGTTAGCTTCCTTTGATTCAGAATCTAAAGCAGTAGTGTTAGGTAGATCATCCTGTTGAGTTGAAGTCTCAAAGAATGTCTCAACATCACAAGGGACATCTGTTTCCTCATGATAATCATCAACTATGACATTTATTGATTCCATCATAACTTTGGTCCTGGAATTGAATACCCTATAAGCTCTGCTGTTGGTAGAGTATCCTAGGAATATTCCTTCATCACTTTTAGGGTCCATCTTTCTCCTTTGTTCACAATCTGTCAGAATATAGCATTTGCTTCCAAATACATGGAAGTACTTCACTGTAGGCTTTCTTCCTTTCCAGAGTTCATAAATGGTGGATGATGTTCCTTTTCTCAAGGTGACCCTGTTATGGACATAACAGGCTGTATTCATAGCTTCAGCCCAAAAATGAATAGGAAGTCTTTTGGCATGTATCATTGCTCTGGCAGATTCCTGTATAGTCCTGTTTTTCCTTTCTACAACTCCATTTTGTTGAGGAGTTATTGGTGAAGAGAATTCATGATTAATTCCTTCTGAGGAACAAAACTCATCAAACTTACTTTTTCAAATTCCTTGCCATGATCACTTCTGATTCTGACAATGCACCCTTCTTTTTCTCTTTGAATTCTTTTGCACAGTTCTTTAAACACTTCAAATACATCAGATTTTTCCCTAATGAAGTTAATCCAGGTGAATCTGGAAAAATCATCCACAACAACATATGCATATCTTTTTCCACCAAGACTTTCCACCTGCATTGGTCCCATCAGATCCATATGTAGAAGTTCTAGTACCTTAGAGGTGGTCAGATGTCTTGACTTTGGATGTGACATCCTAGTCTGCTTCCCAACCTGACATTCACCACAGACTCTCCCTTCATCAATTTGCAGTCTTGGAATTCCTCTGACTGCCTCCATGGATATAATCCTTTTCATTCCTCTTAGATGTAGATGACCAAGTTTTTGGTGCCACAGTTTCACTTCTTTTTCTTCTTTAGCAGTAGAACACACAGAAGAGTAATTAGTGTTCTCAGGCTCCCACAAGTAGCATTTGTCTTTAGATCTGACTCCTCTCATTACAACTTCTTGTTTCTCATTAGTTACAAGACATTCAGACTTGGTGAAGTTGACCTTGAATCCTAGGTCACATAATTGGCTTATACTTATGAGATTAGCAGTCAAGCCTTTTACCAGCAATACTTCATTTAGGTTTGGAACTCCATGATAGTCCAAGTTTCCAACTCCTTTGATTTCTCCTCTAGAACCATCTCCAAAGGTCACATAACTAGTAGTGTGAGGTTTAACATTATTGAGAAGATTCTTGATTCCAGTCATGTGTTTAGAGCATCCAGTGTCAAAGTACCAGTCTTCCTTTGCAGAGACTCTAAGGGAGGTATGAGCTATCAGGGCAGTAGCCTTTTTCTTCCACTGTTGAGTATATGGTACCTTGTTAGACTTAGGTTTGACAACTGGGGTCTGATTAGGATATCCATATAATCTGAAGCAGAATGGCTTTATGTGACCAAACCTCCCACAATGATGACATCTCCATCTTTGATACTCTTTCTTCATATTTCTCTGTTCTCGATGTTGAGTTATATGTTGTGACATCTGCTTTGACATTTGTTTATCAGGCCTGATCTTTTTCTTGTCTATAACAGATTTCTTTGCTGCCACAAATCCTAGACCAGACTTGTTTCCCACATTTTGTCCAATCTGAAGGATTTCTTCTAATTTGTCAGTTCCATTTGTCAGCATCTTGACAGATTTGGTCATCTGGTCCAGTTTTGAGTTTAGCATTTGAACTTCCCCTTCTAGATGACTTATAGTATCAATGCCTGCCTTTTTCTCAGCCTCCAACTTTATTATGAGTTTTGTTTGTCTCTCATTTTGCTGACAGACTTCAGCACTTCTGATACATAACTTCTTGTAGGAATCAGCCAGTTCTTCAAATGCCACTTCCTCATCACTAGAGTCACTATCAGAGTTACAAATACCAGTTAGTGCAGTAACTAGTTTGGCAAATTCTTCTTCAAAATTACTTTCTGAATCACAGTCAGACCAAGTAACAGACATTCCTTTCTTTTGTTTCTTAAGAAAGGTAGGACATTCAGCTCGAATGTGCCCATATCCTTCACATCCATGGCATTGAATTCCTTTGCTTTGATTTCCCTTCTGTTCAGACTTTGGTCTTCTGCTGGAGTCATAGGATCTGTTAATGTCAGAAGGAATGTTCTTAACATTTGACCTTGACTTTGGGTCCATTCTCTTTATGAGTTTGTTGAATTGTCTTCCAAGCATGGCTATAGCTTCTGAAATATTTTCTTCTTCATCCTCCTTGTTTTCATCTTCAGTATTAGATACAAGTGCTATGCTCTTGTTTTTCTTGTTGACATTGTCACTGATCCCCATCTCAAAGGTATGAAGAGACCCAATGAGTTCATCCACCTTCAAATTGCATATATCCTGAGCTTCCTCTATAGCAGTCACCTTCATTTCAAATCTTGTAGGCAAGGATCTGAGAATCTATCTGACCATCTTTTCTTCTGACATCTTTTCTCCCAATGCTCCTGAGGTGTTGGCAATCTCATGTGAAACTCATGAATGGTCTCATCTTCCATCATCCTTAGGTTCTCAAATTTGGTAGTCAGCATCTGAAGCCTTGACATTTTTACTTTGGATGTGCCCTCATGAGTAGTTTTGAGAGTGTCCCAAACTTCCTTGGCCAGTTCACATTGATGTACTAGTCTGAATATGTTTCTATCAATTCCATTGAACAAGGCATTTAAGTCTTTGGAATTACCCAGGGCTAACTCATCTTCTTCTTTGCTCCATTCTTCCTCAGGTTTCAGACTGATTGTCCCATCTTTCTCAGTTATGGTGGGATGGTTCCATCCTTTGTCAGCAGCTCTCCAAGCCTTTTTGTCCAGTGATTTTAAGAAGGCAATCATACGAGGTTTCCAGTAATCATAATTTGATCCATCCAGAATGGGTGGTCTGTTTCCAAAAACTCCTTCTTTGTCCATAGCGCCAGAAAATAATATCCCTAGATCTCACCCAGTAAGACAGGCAGGGTGCCTGCTCTGATGCCAATTGAAATTCTGGCAGCAGATACTCAATGTCACAGTGAATGTTATGACACCGTATCTGACTTTCTACAAGACAGTAAATCTAAAAGCAGTAAAGAACACAGTCAATTGTTTACCCAGTTCAGTGTTTAATAACACCTACTCTAGGGGCTACCAAGCCAGGGAGGAAATTCACTATAAGAGATATTAATTCAGGAATAAACCAACCAGTTTATCTCCTTCACTTAAGACCTACCCAATGCAACTTCAATCTAAGTTCAACTTAAACATGAGTTCCTACTCACTCCCCCTCAATCACAGCAGTGATACTAAACAATTAACTAACGAAATTATGAAGACACTCTTCAGAACATACACTTGATTATGCTTCACAGCTTTTAATCAAGTAACACAAACACTCGTGCTTCAAAGCTTTAAGTGATACATAAACCTAACTTGACTTTGCTTCAAAGCTTTAATCAAGTGACACAAACACTCGTGCTTCAGAGCTTTGAGTGATACACAACCCTTACAATCAAATCCTACTCCAAGTCACTTATCACAATGATAATTGCTTGGATTATAGTAGTTAAAACTATACAACCCCTTATTGATCTTTTGTCAAAAGTTATCTTCACCAACAGTCGTCCTGTTGAATATATAGGCCGCTGTTCTTCAGTTAGGGCTTCCACGAAAATAGCTAGGGTTAATTAGAGTTAACGTCAAGACTTGGTCACAGGACTTTATCAACCAGATTAGGGTTAAGCCAAGTTAACCTAAAGTCCACGTGAGACTCTGTACTGGACTGTGTAAACCATTTTCTTGAAAAATCTCAGAATTAACAAAACTGCACAACTGTTAGATCAGTACAGGATGTCTTAACATTGGTTATGACAATAAGAATCCTGTTTACTGATTTTGGTAGAATGTAATCAATATGATCATTGCATGATGATCAGCTAAACACTCAATTTAAGAAGCTTCTGTATGACATTCTTTTTCTGCAGAATGTACCTAGTAACCCAGAATGTTATGACATCAGTCATGACATTCACACACCTGGTTTTACCAAAAAAACATGCCAACAACCAAACACTTACACCACCATGTTGATTTCCACAGGTACAACATAATTGGTGTGTGCAACATAGAGGGGATTAACATCAATCTTCATGTGGTTCTTGACTTTGTCAGCAAACTTCAAGCATCCTTCTTTGATAGCATTTTGAATAAGATCCCTAAAAAGAAAGCATTGTGAAGTTTTATGGCCCAGAAAGTTATGATATTTACAAAAACCTATTTTCTTTTGTTGCTCTAACGGGGGAATTTCGGCATTAGGAGGCACTCTCATTTGACCATCTTTTACAAGCAAATCGAAAATCTCATCACGTTTAGTAACGTTAAATGTATAAGCTTTCTTTGGGAATTTGTCATTCTTTTCTACTTCGACAGGATTTCTGTTGTTTGACGGTGTAAGTATTTTACAAGAGTATGGGGGCTCTTCTTTTAATTCATCCAAATCTACTTCGAATTCCTCAAGATCATATATGTCATTGAGGGCTTCTGTTTCCTCTTCTTAGATTTCTACATAAGCTACCCTCTCTTTCTAATAATTCTTACTTGCCCTGGCCTTTTCTGCTTTCAAATGTTCGATTTGTCGAACTCTCTCTGCTAATTGGGCCATGTATCTTAGATACTGAGTATCTAGTTTCTTTCAAATGGAGTAATCTAATCCACTAGCGGCCATTTCGACCAATTCATGTTCAGGCACTACTGTGAAACATCTAGGTTTCAACAAACGGAACCTATTTAAATAGTCATCTATAGGTTCAGTAAACTTTCTTTTAATGCTGGCTAATTCCTTCAGACTTATTTTAGTTTGCCCCATGCAGAATTGTTCATGGAACAATCTTTCTAAATGAGGCCATGTATCTATAGAGTTTGGTGGCAATGTAGTGAACCATGTAAAATCATTTTTTGTTAATGAACTAGGAACATATTGTATCCTTAAGTTTTCATTATTTTCCAAGTCCCATGCTTCTATTAGATACCTGGCCACATGTTCGACAGTTGATTCGTTAGTATCTCCTGAGAATTTTGTGAATTTGGGGACTTTACAACCCCTTGGTAATTCTGCCTGCAAAATAAAATCTGTTAATGGAGATGTGTAATTTGGCCATCGAAACCCTATATTCAGGCCATTTTGGGCCATGATTCTTTCAATCATGGTGGTTAAATTAATTTCATCCAGTATGTTATCCTTCCTAACTCTATGGATCACTTCTTTTTCATTTTGATCCTTGTTAACCATTACTATTCTTCTAGGTTTCTCCTCAGGGATCTCATTTCGAATTTCTCATTGTTCTACCCTTGCCCCCATATCCCTTTCGCCAGCCTCTTGTCTGGGTGGTCGAACCTGATTGATAGTGGGTTCTTCCTCTTTAATTTCCACCTGATTCTGCCTATGTCGAATAGGTGCTTGTGGGGATGCAAAAAAGTCTGCTATGCGTTGCAACTGCACTGGCATTTGCTGATAGGATTGGGTATTTTCTTGGTTTGTCCTATTAATATTCTGGATCAAAGGAGAGAAAATGGTATTCATTTCACGTGCAAGCACTCCTACCATGTCATGGTTACTAGCGTCCATTTGTTTCCTAAACGTTTCCTAAGTGTTAGTTGTGAGTATAGGCAATTGGTTTGACAATCCTTGGTTCTGCGTATTTCGACCCACATGGTTCATGCCAGAATCAGAGTTTTGCACTGGCGAAAATGTTCTCATGGTAGGCTGTGTATGTGTGGTTATATTATTGTGTAATCTTGACATAAGGGAAGTTGGCATCCCGTATTGGGGTTGCTCCCTCCAAGTCCTAAAATTTTCAAATCCTGGTGGTCTAGGGGTTACAAGTCGAGTCTGGTTTCCCACATATGTCAACACATGGCCAATTTGAGTGTTTTAAGGGATCTCTATCGTAATTGCAGAGATAGGTATGGTTGTCGAATTGTTCATGGGTATGGCCCCTGTGGACCCAGGTACCAAACTATTTTTAGCCATGGATCCCATGGATATGGACATGGCTTGTGAACTAGGAATCATAGTTGATGCATTCGTCAAACTCGCAATGCTTGTGTCTGATCCTTGTGGAGGATTTTGCTCTCCATCATTGGCAGTATTAACAATCTTTCTGGTTTATTTTCTTTTGGGTATTGGTTGTTTTTTGTTGGTTATCTTACCACTCCTAAGGTTTATATACTGGGCAATAATAAGTTTGTAACATAAATTTCTATAAAGACCCAAATAGAAAGAATAAAAACAATGTGACTAAACACTTCGACACTGTCCCATTGGGTATGCCAATTTGTTTACCAGTGATTGATGACAAACAACCGCTAGTCTTCCAAATCTTATGCTTTGGTAACTTACAGGATCTACTAGATTGATCCTAGGACATAGTCTTAATGTTCTTACAGTCTGATTCAAAAGAAAACATTGTACACATAATAACAAAGTTTTTCTATGGTTACAATGATCTCAAGATGTTTAAAGTTTGACTATGAGTCTTAAATATGACTTTAAAGGGAATAATCTGGGAATTTATGAAAAAAATAAAGACAATGCTTAATAAGAAAAGTTTAATAAAATTGTTAAAAGACTAGACTGGAAACGAAAAAGGAATAAAAGTGATTAAAGACTTTTTACTGAGAAATTAATTCTGAATAAAACTGGTGGTGTTCTTACACATACAATATCAACAAACTCGTTTCTTTTGTTTCGTTACTTTGAGTATAACATGATTTTGTATACAATTCTAACACACCCTTTTTCTAACATCTAAGACTTCTATTTATACTAATTTGACCCTAACGGTCCTTCTACGAAAACATGCCACGTTCGAAGATTGCATGTCTTTCGAACTATTAGACTTCCACGTGTCTCTTTAGATAATATCGAAGCTTTTGAATTCGAAATCTTCTTCTTTTCGAAGCGCCAATTCAAAAAACACGACGGTCGAAATATCTTTCTTTGTAATGCTTCGAATAACTTATATTTCCACAGTTCAAAGACGAACCCTTTGATAATGGTTCAATATAGTAAAACTCTTTACTAGCGCTTCATCAATCGAAGATTCCATAAAAACCTTCTTATACTTTCCCTCGAACAACTCTTTCTTCGATCAAAAAGCCTTAAAACTTGTATAATCGAAATTCCCAGCTAACACGCGCTCGGATCCTTGAGATCATGATTCCAACCAATAAGTCGGGTATCAGGTCAAAAATCAAAGTTTGGTCATTTTCGGTCAAAACCCTAATTTTGCCCACTTTGCCCTTTTGATAATATGAATGACTTTCTTGGAAAATTGTGATCCAAGATTTAAAACTTGATAGGAGTAATCCTGAGGGTCCATAACAATCCATGAAAGTCATCTGAACATTAGAAATCCAACTGCCTTTATTCAAACTCAAACCCTAATTTGAGGCATCAGTGTTGAAGAGATTATTTGACCTAGTCGATGCTTGCACTAACTTGAGTCATTGAAGATCTTTGTAGAAAATATCCTGAGAAATGAGAGGGAAAATTCTGCGGTACAATAAAACCCCTGATTCCTCCTTTGGTAGTCATGTTAGCCTCAATCTCAGACTTCTTCAAATGAGTCATGGAAACAATCTCATGAGACTTAGGTTCTCCTTCTAAGTCGGTGAAAGGAACATGGTCAGTAATAGGTAAACCAAGTAAGAATACTCCTCCAATATAGGCATCATATGATAATCAAGAAAAGTAAAACACTGGCACAACGATCACAAAATTGGACCAATGTAGAAAGAATACCCTCCTTCATCTTGAGCTTCATAAGAGGTACGACATATTCATACTTCTTTCAGAAACCTATAGAGCTCTCAATCTCAAGAATCAAACTCATCAGATATTTTATCTTAGTATTCTTGAAACTGTACTTCCGAGTCTTTATTTTTTCACAATCCATGGTCAAAAAGTACCTGAGATATTTGCAAAAGTAAACTTTAAGTTCCTTGAGTCAACTATTTTAAAGAATGCTCGTGGGTGAATGAATCCATGATACATCAATCACACACAAGATCACAAACATGTGGGGTTCATAGGTTCTCCGTCACGAGCATGAAGTCAAGGGTACTACCCACAAGGTAAGAACTAATATTTTATCACCTGCCGAACATGGTTCTAAGAGGATCCCGGAGTCTACATCCTTCCTTTGGATATTTCCAACGTCCCGATTAATCTGGTAATCAACAATATTCTCAGGAAAAACTCATCTGAGTGTAGCATCGCGTGACAACCACTTCTGAATTTATGCGTTATAGTTTTCGCATTACACCTAACAGGCCAAGATGGGTTAAGGGCTCTATAGTCCTTAGCTTCAGCAGGCTCCCAAGTCGAAAGCAACATGTCTTTCCGATTGTTTGGTAAATGAAACCTATAGTCAAAAAGGTCTCCACTGAATGGGGGATATCATGTCTCCTTTTTTTGGATTCCTCCCTCAAAGTTAACATGACTATACTTCCCATCCTAACTTAAGTTTTCCCAAGTCCGGGTAGAGGACTTATGAGAAATCACCAAGCATCCTGAAAACCGGGAAAATCCAGACAAACATATATACAACATATAATATACAACAAATATTAGCACATACACAATATAAATAAAGATAGGCTCAACCCACTTATAGATGGACTAGTATTTGGTCGATCTTTCCCTAGTGAAGTCACCATTTTTTCTGTTGCAGTAGAAATGTTGAGGCTAAGCCTTTGGATTGACTTACCTCGTACAGATCAAGTAAAAACCGCCACCGCACTTTATTGTTTCTAGAGGAATGGGAAAAGTGTGAATAAACCCAAAAGAGAGGGGTAGAGAATCTAGGTATGGGAGTTGGTTATGAAAAGGTAAGGTATTAGCACCCTAAACATCTACAGTACTCCACACGAAGCTCTTTGAAAATTTATGTATTTTGGATATAAATGGTGTATACAAAAATAATGGTGGTGATGAGGAAAGAAGTATTTTTTATAATTTTTTTGCACCCACCGCGGTAGTCATCCACGGCCTGATGATCCAAATGATCAGCCAACACACTCCCCTTGATTTCTTTTTGGGTTGTATATTGTATATCATACTCAGTTAAGATCATCTGCCATCTTGCTATTCTTTCGGAGAGAGAGCGGGTTTCTCGAAGATGTATTTGATCGGATCCATCTTAGATATCAATAAAAGTAGTGTGGGTCTGCATATACTGTCTTAGTCGGCGAGTAGCCCATGCCAAAGCGCAGCAAGTTTTCTCGAGCAGTGAGTATCTTGTCTCACAGTCGGTAAACTTTTTGCTAAGGTAATATATCGCGTGTTTTTTCGACCAGACTCGTCATGCTGCCCCAGCACACACCCCATTGTATTGTCTAGCACTGTTAAGTACAATATCAAAGGTCTTCCTTCAACCAGAGGCATCATAATTGGCGGTTCTTGAAGGTGTTCTTTGATTCTTTCAAAAGCGGTCTGGCATTCATCATTCCACTTTACCACTTGATCTTTCTTCAGAAGCTTGAATATGGGCTCACAAGTAGCAGTCAGTTGTGAAATGAACCTGGCGATATAATTCAAGCGTCCCAAGAAACCTCTAACTTCCTTCTCTGTACGGAGAGCTGTAATTTCTTGTATGGCCTTTACCTTTGCAGGATCTACTTGGATGCCTTTGTCGCTGACAATGAAACCCAGAAGCTTACCAGACCTTACCCCGAAGGTGCACTTGTTCAGATTCAACCTCAGCTTGTATATCTTCAACCTGTCGAACAACTTTTGTAGATGATCAAGGGGCTCTTCCTCAGTTTGAAACATGGCTATCATGTCATCAACATAAACCTCGATCTCATGGTGAATCATATCATGGAACAAAGTGACCATGGCGCGCTGATAAGTTGCTCCAACATTCTTCAACCCAAAAGGCATCACCTTGTAGTAGAAGATGCCCCACTGCGTGATGAAGGTTTTCTTCTCCATGTCTTCAGGAGCCATCTTGATCTGGTTGTAGCCAGAGACACCGTCCATGAAGGACAAGATTTTGTGTTGCACGGTGTTGTCAACCAGAACATCAATGTGAAGAAGAGGGAAGTCATCCTTGGGGCTTGCCCTGTTCAGATCTCTATAATCCACACACATCCACACCTTACCGTCCTTCTTAGGTACCGGAATGACTTTAGCAACCCACTATGGATAAGAAGTGACAGCTAAGAATCCTTCGTCGAACTGCTTCATGACCTCTGCCTTGATCTTCTCTGACATTTCAGGGCGCATACAGCTGACCTTCTGTTTAACCGGAGGACAGTCTTCTTTGGTCGGCAAACGATGAACCACAATACCAGTGTCTAAGCCTTACATGTCTTCATATGACAAGCGAAGCTCTCAACATAGTCGTGCAACATTTGTATCAACCGCTGTTTGATTTTAACTTCAAAATTTGCACCAATCTTGACTTCCTTCTTGTCTGTTTCTGTGCCCAAGTTTATCGTCTCAACCAGATTTTCATGAGGCTGTATAGCCCTTTCTTCCTACTGTAATAGTCTAGCAAGCTCTCCCGGAACCTTACAATCATCCTCACCTTAGTCTTCGGCTTGGTTGATCGGATTTTTGAAGTCATAACTTGAAGTAGTAAAGCTATTATCAATGGGATCCAGAGTGGATATGGATCTGCAATATGATATGTGGGTGTGTGTAAGAGCATAGCTATTTTGGAAAAGTGAAAACAGAAAAGAAAAACAGAGAGCGTAAAATTTGTATGAAAGGAACGTCTAATGCTTTATTAATGATATATGAAATAACAAATAAGAGCCCTCACAAGCAAAGCCAATGTGCCTCGGGCAAGGCACAAGGCCGTAGAGTTTTAAATTATTTATTACAAATCTCAAAACAAGTAAGACAGTTATTGCAGAATAAAAGAAACTGGTATAAAGTCCCTAGCCGTCCAGTTACTCGGTCCACCGTTGGTAGTTGGGTAGATCCAGCTATCAATGTTTGAGTCTTCCTTGCTGTCTTCAATGACATTAATTCCCCGATTAGTGATGCGTAGGGGAGGTCCTCCAGCCCGAGCTCGTCGAACAGCCCTTTGAGCTCCTGAAGTAAAGCCCAAACCACACTTTTCAGTTTTATGAGTAAAATCAGGGAGCTTTCCCCAGTTGGTACACCCACCTTTTTCAACCACTGCTCTGGCGTCTTTGAAGGAAGCCATCTTCAAATGAGGTTTATTGGTAGTAGTTTCAGCCGATTCCAATACCTGGGGAACCTCTTCAAAATTCTGGTAGGGAGTCTCTATGAATTCCCCATCCATTTCTACATACCTGAAGGAATTGAAGTGGCTCACCATATACTCCTCTTCACCTCGTACAGTGACAATCTTTCCTCTTACTGGATACTTTAGCATCTGGTGCAATGTAGATGTGACGGCCCCAGCTTCATGGATCTAAGGACGACCCAACAAACAGGAGTACGATAGACGGATGTCCATTACATAGAAAGTGGACTCAAAGGTCTGGGAACCTACTTTGACGGGGATGTCCACTTCCCCATGCACCATTCTCTCCGACCCATCAAAGGCCCTCACCATAATGTTACTAGGCTTTAAACTCAATCTCTCACAGTCAAACTGATCCAACACGTTCTTAGGAAGAACATTAAGCGAAGACCCGGTATCTACTAGCACATGAGCCATAGTGGTGCCCCTGCACTCAATCGAGGCATGCAGAGCATCATTATGCTTCCTCCCTTTTGGTGTCAGGTTCGCATCTGAAAAACCCAGCCCATTGTCAGCAGTCAGGCTAGCCACACCATCTTTGAATTGATCAGCCGAGGTCTCCTGCGGCCCATGCGCAGTCTTGAGGAATGCAATCAAAGCCTTCACATGGGCTTCAGAACACAAAAATAGAGACAACATGGGATATCTTTGAGGGGGTATGCCCCAGCTTCTCGACCACATTTTAGTCGCTCTTTTTGATTATTTTCAGTATTTCCTCTATATCTTGCTTAGAGGCTTCGACGATAATATTTCTAGGTGCCTCCGTCCAGGCAGGCTCACCTATAACTTCTTTATCGCGGGTACCAGATGACTCGCCGGTGGGGGTAATAATTGAAGTAAGAACAAGAGCAGTAGTTGATGTACTAGCAGGAACAGCAGAAGGAATGACAATAGGCCTGTTGACAGTCTTCGGGGAAATCTTGGGAGAGAAAACCCTTCTACTTCGGGTAACCTTGCTGGTCCCGACAATGTTACTAATATCAGGATCAGCCTCTTAATTTTTCAGATCTTGTTTGATACCATGATAGTACACATCGGCACCATAATGCCAGGGGACAACTTTGTCCGAGGCATACGGAACAGGACCAGGAACAGTGATTATTAGCGGAGCGACTCTTAGAACAGATGTAATCCTAACAGGTCATCTCGAGGAGACCTTGGAAGGATTAGCGGAAATGGTTATAATGACAACTTCTTCAGATGGAACAACAGGAACCAAAGTTTTCTCGAACAAAATTTCTTTGTTGTCCATCAGGCGCTGAACACCTGACTTTAGCAAATGGAAACCAGAAGGCAAAAATGAACACATGTGGCAACCTTCACCACAACCTGGAAATAAACCGGCCGACAACAAATTCTTCTTAACAGTCATGAGAGGAGTAAAAATCTCATCAACTGAGGTCACAAACAGATCGGTATCAACAACATTAACTCCACGGTCGTGCTTAGGCATGGGAGCAGTTATGACATTGGGCTTTTCCGAAGCATCGAACTCAATTTCCTTGGCTTCGATCAGATCCTGTACCTTATTTCTCAAAGCCCAACAGTCATTGGTATCGTGGCCAGGACTCTCAGAATGATATGAAAATCGAGCATTTGGATTATATCGGGGAGATGTGGTGTTCGGATTCTTGGGAGCATCTTTCAAGGTCGCCAAGTTGGATCTTAGCAGATGAGGTAGAACTTCAGCCAACGTTATATTGATTCGGGTAAACTGCCGTTGTGGTCTTTCCACCCTTTTGCCATACCCCAATTTTTTACCCGAGATCCCTGCTTCGTTTGCATTATTTTTTTTATACACATCAAGGTCACAGAATATGGTAGGTTTCAAACGTTTCTCTTTCGAGCTTTGACTGTGTAGACATTATCAAGTGTTGTGAGCATTTTATCTTATGAATGATTAACCACTAATCAAGCACAAAGTGTATGTTTTGCTGTTTTGTTTTCATGTGCAGAAAATAGGTCTGAAAGAAGAGCATCAGACGTTGTACGTTGATTAAGGTTTCGAGTCTCAGGACAGAAATGTTGTCATTCATTAATTTCCAAAAGACTGGTTCATCAAATAATTTCAGAGAATTGTGCGTTTATTTCCACACTCTGTCCAGCAAATGGTCTCCGTTTTCTCCGAATATTTTTCAGGAAGAACAGTCGAAATTCTACCGGCTTTGGTTCATGTGTGTTTCACATTGTTCTAAAATACAAGAAAAAACAGGTTATACCGTCATTTTCGATTTCTTGAACCAAAATTCATCTACAAATTTTCTCACGACGCGGGTTGAATTTCACCGAAATGGGATAATTAAATTCAAAACCATTCTAGAAGAGTTTATTCGGAATATTCGGAACATTTGAAATTTTCTTTATTTGAATCCAAGTGATGATTAAAGAGGAGCTATCAAGAAATCTCATCCAAGAATATTCATTTATCGCATGAAATATTTATTCAAGATTATTTTTGTGATTATTTTGGAAGATCTACATCATGGTTATTTGAATACATGAAACATTATTTCAAGAAGTTAGTGAGGAATTCTATTTAATTACATGGGGAATTCTATTTAATTACATGGGGAATTTTATTTGATTACAAAATTAATCCATGTGATTTATTTGGATTTCTATTACAAAAGTGCAAGATTAAAGTCCAAGACTTGCATTATTATTTATTCTTCATTCAACAATTCATCCAAGTATTATTCAATTATTTCTCAAATTTAAATGGAAGATCTTGAATTTTTATCAAGATATATCAAGATTCATGTTTATATGGAGATTCAAGATTATTTATAACTATCAAAGAAAGTGGAAATATATTGAAGAATGCATTTTTATTCATGTTACAATTTATACAAGTGTGTACAAAGGTATTTTCAACACTAAAAAAAATTCAGCAAGGTTGCTAATGCAGTCCACTTTGCAACCCATCTTCAAGCCCAATTTTGTTGTATTTTTGTTGGTCAACAATGCTCCAAACAGCCTGGAAAAAATAGCAAAGAGAGATGTTGTAGAATTCTACAAACAGTAAAAAAACAGCAACTTACAGCAACTTCAAGTGCTGCCAAAATCTGTTCCAACCTGCATCAAAGTAGCAGCAGTTTGCATCAAAATGGCTAAAATGAATTGTATGAACAAAGTATGGAAACAGCTTGCCAAAACAGTTCAAATTTCTACTGTTTTCCCCCTAAAATCTCACTCACTCCACTATAAATAAGAGCCTTTGTCAACACAAAAGGGGAGAGAAGAAAAAATTCAGCAGTTGAAGAAAACAGAAAAAATGGTGTTGTTCTAAAAAATTTCAGCAAGTAAGAAAAAACAGAAAAAATAAAGTCTTTGTTCTAAAAATCTAGCAAGGAAGAAAGCATAAGCAAATTCAAGAAAACTTACCATTTTGTTAGAAGCCCCATCAGAGAGACTCCGATAGGTATTATTCTTTTTCTCCTCTCTATCTACTACTACATATATTCATGCTTGAATCACTTGTTGTACCATTTTTTCTTTACCATGCAATATTTGCCTTATCATTCTTTTCTTTGTTGTACTGTATTTGAGTTGAGTTGCTGCATGATTGTTAGCATTTAAACATGTTAGTATTCATAATATCGGTAGCAATAATAAAAGTAATAAAAAGCATACTTCTTCCGTCGCGTAACACCAATTTAGAGCTTGTTGTTCGGTTTATCACTTGTTATCCATTTTTGCTGTTACAAAATCCAAAATCTTTAAACCACCAGCTGTCCAAAACATAGGACCTGCATAATCAATAAAACCAAATCAAAACACCATTTTGCTGTTACAAAATCCAAACACCATTTTGTTGTTACAAAATCAAAACACAAACTTGTTGTTCCAAAATGCTTAACCCGTGCAAACACTTAAAAACCTGTTTTTTTTTTTTTCATGCCAAATCTTAACCTGCAAAGCAAAAATCAACAGTACCAAATCTTGAAACCCGACCACCAGTTCTCACCAATTATTTGCAAGCTCTACTTGTAATCAAAACCCTTATTAGACCCGGAATAAAAGCCGAACCATTTGGATATTTGTAGAAGGTGCAGAACTGCAACAGTTAAGATAAAACGAAACAGTGAAATAAATTGGATGAGGTGGTCTTTCGTCTCACCAGATCTACTTGCCGTTTGGGCTACAAGGTGCAAAACTCTAACAGGGTTGTGCGTTTGCCAAGTTCGTGTCCGTGGAGGTGGAGGACAGAGGATGGTGATGATGTGAGATGATTCGCAGAAGAGCACGACAAGGTTGGAGAAAGAGCATAAGGGAAGACAGATTTGTAATGGTGAGGCAAAGAAGGAGATGAGATGCATGAGAGAGAGGAAGTTCGGGATCTGTTTGGAAAAGGAGAAAGCAGTGATTCCGTTTGAGAGAGGAGTAACAACGTTGTTAAGTTTTTATCAAACCCACTTTACTGTTTCTTTTTTTTGTTTCTTTTTTTATTATTGAAAACATATAATATATTAATCCATTTCTTTCCCTCTTCCCAAAACATATTAATAATAATGATTTTGTTTTTTCCTTTCCCCGTGCCAGCAACAGTAGCGTCGCGCCTCCTTGCATAATTAGGTTTATATTTTGTTTTTTTTTCTTTTCTTGACCCGGTGGCCCATTGGGCCTAGTTTGGTCCAATTCCAATTTTAATTTTTCCCTTATGTTTTATTAACTCATGCTTGTAAATGAATAACAGCATGGTTCAATTGGCAAAGAATATTAATAGCAACCTTAAAGACCTGAGTTCAATTCCTTGTTGGGTCATTTTTTCTGTCTTTTATTCTTTTAGCCATATTTCCCTTTTATTAAAACATACTTGTTTATTTATTAATTTACTTTGCTGTATAATTATTAATTATTATAAAAAACACATAAAAACATGCTTAATTAAAATTTCATCTTTTATTTAATTTTGTCAACATACTATTTAAATCTTATTTTTATTTTGTGTGGTTGTTTATTTAATTATTCAAAAAACACATGATTCATGATTTAATTTTTGTTATGTGTTTAATTATTAAAAATCTATGATTTCGTAATTTAATCTTCATGTACTTTTGATTATTTATTTAATCGTTAAAATGCATGCTAGTATGATTTAAATTTCATTAGTTAATTGTTCAATTGTAATTTTAATTAATCAATCGTTAATCTTCATATCTTTCATCCGTCTCAAATCCAAGGGAATTGTTTAATTTTTGTCGACTTCATGTCATCAAATACATCGTGCGAATACCCTCATTAATCTTTCATCTATTATTTTGTTAAAAAAAAACTTAAGATAATTTTTCCAAAATATTCAACCTTTCAAAACTCATACCTTTTAAGTCAAAACTTCGACGTTAGGTCGTCGTATCTTCGAAAACTCGTCCATACCCATTTTTGGCCAAACAATTTATTTTTAATCAAACAAACCATTCTTAATAAACAAATATTTCAAAAGGTTCCTATAGAATACTATAGATACATTGGGTGCTAATACCTTCCCATTGTATAACCAACCCCCAACTCTAGACCTCTTTTCAAAATGCCTTGTATTTTCATTACTTTTAAAGTATTATTTTATATTGCATATTTTAGGGTTTTATTTTGTTCTTTTCCCTTTTCCCTTGGAAATAATAAAGCGCGGTGGCGACTCTTGATTTTTGTGAGACGAGTTAAGCCTAGTTTGTTGGGGAAAGATTGACCTCTTGTTGGTCAATCCCTAAGTGGGTTAAGCCTAGTTTGTTTTATATGTTTTATTATTATTTGATTGTTTGATTATATGTTTATATTGGGGTTATTTGGGTTTTTTGCAAAGGACGAATCCTATACCCGGATTAAGTTACACTTAAGAATAGGACGGGCGGTATAGTCATGTTACCTTTGAGGGAGTAATCCCGAAGAAGGAGGCATGAAATCCCCCACTCAGTGGAAGGCCCTTTTGAACGTAGTATTTGTTTACCGAGTAATCGGGAAGACATTATTATTTTCGACCTGGGAGCCAGAGAAGCTGAGAACCGTAGAACCCTAACCCATCTTGGCCTTTTAGGTGTAGCGTGAAGACTATAACAGAGTAATCCGGAAGTAGTTGTCACGCGACGCTATGCTCGGATGAGTTTCTCTTGAGAATATTGCTAATTATTGAGTAATCAAGACGTTGGTAATATCCGAAGGAGGAATGTAGACTCTGGGAACTTTTAGAACCTTGTCTTGCAGGTGTGATTAAACCTTTAGTACATACCCTGGGGTGGGATTTACCTTTGACTCCATGCTCGAAGCGTTGAACCTTTGAATCCCATATTTGTGAACTTGCGTGTAACTGTTGCATTGTCATTCATCCATACATCCATAAACATTTTTGTAAAACTTGTTTTTTTCAAGGAATTTAAGAATGATTTTTACAGACATCTCAGGTACTGTTATTATGGATTTTGGAAGAAGAAACACTCGAAGTTGATTCTGAGTGACCTCTAGTTCTTAGTTTTTATTATTCATTTTGTAAAACTCTGTAAAAGGGCTTCATGTTCCAAAGTTGTAATTTATTACTTTTTATTATTGGGTTGTTGTCCCAAAGTTGTAATTTATTTTTTTTGTTGTTCCAAAGTTGTAAGTTGTAATTTACCGCTTTTGATTAATGAAATGAGTTTTTGTTGTTCCAAATTCCTTTACCATTGATATGTGCAAAATTATCAAAGTTCCTTGAAAAAACTATCAAAACGAATGATCATTTGCATCACATATCATGCATCATCCCACATTCCACTTCACATGTTTTCTAGAGTCTTATCCTTATTTCTTTTTCCACTCTGATAGATTGTCAAGCTGTCTCATCGGTACGATACCCGAGCCAATCATCAGAGGAAGATGGAAGATCTAGAACAGGAAAACCACGAGCTTCACGAGGAGGTTGCTACTCTTTGTGTCGGAATGGAAAAGTTAACTGCGCTAGTGGAAAGCTTGATGGCTTCTCAGAATCAGCCATTGACTTCAGCCGCTGAGATTCAAACTTCAACTACTGTGGTTTCTGAGATTGTCACCGTTCCAACATCTGTGACTCAAGTCAACTCTCTGCTTCAACATCAGATGCCAAAAGGTTTTCCGTGGGGAATGCCTTACAACTTCATGCCAGAAGGGTATCAGCCAACCGTACAATCCTTGGTTCAACCTACTGTGTCCTTTCCTCAACTGGAGACAACTACTATGCCGCCTGTAATTCCGTCTGTGGCACCTTTCCCTCAACCAGTGATGACAACTGCCGCTCCTGTGGTTCATTCTATGCCATACCTGAATGAACCTACTTATCAAGCTAAGCCTGCTGAAAGTCTGGGTCTTTTCGATAGAATGGAGGAATTTCAAGACCAGTTTCAAGAGATGCAGACGGAGATCAGAGCGTTGAAAGGAAAAGATTTGTTTGGAAAGAATGCTCATGATTTGTGTTTAGTTCCAAATGTAAAGTTTCCAGCCAAATTCAAAGTATCGGACTTTGAAAGGTATAAAGGTGACTCGTGTCCACGGAGTCATTTAACCATGTATGTAAGAAACATGTCCACTTATTCCGACGATCATAATTTGTTAATTCACTACTTCCAAGACAGTTTGATTGGTGCCGCTCTAAAGTGGTATATGGGTTTAGATAGCACCCGAATCCATAATTTCAACGATCTTAGTGAAGCTTTTGTTCGCCAGTATAAGTACAATGTGGACATGGCGCCGGACAGAGATCAACTCTGGGCGATGTCCCAGAAAGACAGAGAGTCCTTCAAAGAATACGCCCAGAGGTGGCGCGAGATTGCTGCTCATATTTATCCCCCTCTTGAAGAGAAGGAAATGACAAAGATATTCCTGAAGAGTTTAGGTTCTTTTTATTATGAAAGAATGATTGCAAGCGCACCCAGTGATTTCACCGAGATGGTAATTATGGGCATGCGGTTGGAAGAAGGAATTCGTGAGGGACGTTTGGTTAAAGAAGGAAGTCCATCTAGCAGTATCAAGAAGTTAGGAAGTGTTTTCCCTAAAAGGAAAGAACAAGATGTCAGTGTAATTTTTCTTGGGAGACCAAGGAGAGGCTATTCACATGTTGCGGCAGTCACTCCGGCTGTCCGCCCAACAATGGTGACCCCAACTCCTCAAACCCCACCAATTCAGCAACGGCCATTTCAAAAGCAGCATCGACAACAGGCTCATCAATTTAATAACCAGAATGGTTCACCAAGGAAACCGCAATTTAATGCCATTCCCATGACTTACACTGAGCTGTTCCCCGCTCTGATCAGGAAAAACCTCATAACGACGAAGCCTCCTTCTGTCGCATCGAATAGTACTTCTCCTTGGTACAAGGCGGATCAGTTCTGTGCGTATCATCAAGGGTCACCGGGGCACAACATTGAAAATTTCTTTGCTTTAAAGGCAGATGTGCAGAGGTTGATTAAGAACGGTATTTTTTATTTCAAGGATGTTAACCCGGATGTTAGAGATAATCCTTTTCCTCGACATGAGTCAGCATCAGTGAATATGGTGGAAGGTTGTTCGGGAAAGTTTCGAGTTTTTCAAGTTGAGCACATAAGAGATTCGTTGATCAGGTTACATCAGAGCTTAAGAAGACTTGCCTTTTTTAAGCATCAGCATGGTTATGATGTTTGTAAATTTTGTTCAAGAGAAGTTGATTGCCCTATTGTGAAGGAGGATATTCAAAAATTGTTAGACCATAAGGTTATCACTATTACACATGATAGAGATC
Source organism: Vicia faba (assembly GCA_948472305.1). Classification (NCBI taxonomy): domain Eukaryota; kingdom Viridiplantae; phylum Streptophyta; class Magnoliopsida; order Fabales; family Fabaceae; genus Vicia; species Vicia faba. The sequence goes on from OX451738.1 coordinate 1,011,959,662, forward strand.
CAGTTAATGAAGTGAATGTTATAATACCATAATTCAACTTTCCTGAACCCGTAGAAATTGTTTATGACAGTCAGACTGCACCTGTTGCTCCTTTGATCATTTATCCACCTGGTCTTATGCCTTACAATTCAGCCCAAGCTATACCCTACAAGTATAATGCCACAATGATCGAGAACGGGGTAGAAGTACCTATACCAACAATGCCATCTTTTGTTAACATCGCTGATGTGAGCAGAGTTACGAGAAGCGGGCGTATCTTTGTAGCAGTACCTTTGAAGAGACCAGAAGTTCAAGTCAGAAGGCCCATACCGGCAGAAATTCCAAAGAGAATGTTGAACCCAAGGTTGAGGTAGGCCAATCCAATGAACCTATCCCACACCCCGATGACGATGAGATTTTGAAGCTCATCAAGAGAAGTGAATACAAGATTGTGGACCAACTATTGCAAACTCCTTCCAAGATTTCTGTGCTTGCTTTACTGAGAGATTCTGGTGCCCATAGAAAAGCTTTGATGAAGGTCTTGGACCAGGCATTCGTAGATCATGATGTGACGGCTGACAAATTTGATGGAATTGTGGGAAATATTACTTCGTGTAACAATCTTGGTTTCAGTGATGAAGAGCTTCCGGAGGAGGGAAGGAACCATAATATGGCTTTGCATATCTCAATAAGTTGTGGAAATGATACTTTATCAAGTGTTCTAGTGGATACAGGTTCGTCGTTAAATGTAATGCCCAAAACTACATTATCTCGACTTTCATATCAAGGTGCTCCCATGAGACCTAGTGGAGTAATTGTCAAAGCATTTGATGGTTCTAGGAAGACTGTCATTGGTGAAGTGGATCTTCCTATAATAATTGGTCCTCATACTTTTCAGATTACTTTTCAAGTAATGGATATTCGTGCCGCCTACAGTTGCCTATTGGGTCGTCCATGGATCCATGATGCAGGGGCAGTCACTTCCATGCTCCATCAGAGATTGAAGTTTGTAAGGAATGGAAAGCTGGTAATGATTGGTAGAGAGCAGGCTATGGTGGTAAGCCACTTGTCATCTTTCTCTTTTATTGATGCTGATGAGGATGTTGGAACCCAATTCCAAGCTTTATCCGTTGCTAATAATGAAGTGAAGAAGCAAGGGACATCTATTTCTTCTTTTGAGGATGCGTGACGAGTGGTTGAGAGTGGTTCGGCTGAAGGTTGGGGCCAGGTGTTGACTTTGCCTGAGAACAAGTCTGGAGAAGGTCTTGGTTTTCATCCCGTGTCTACAAGAGTTAAGCAGGATACAGTTACCCATCCGATACAAGAAGTTTTCTGAAGTGCAGGTTTTATCCATCCGACTCCGCCTGAAGTTGATGCTATAATAGGAGATGATTCTGAAGAGGATTTACCCGACTTTGTAACGCATGGAGTGGTTTGCCAGAACTGGATTGTTGTTGATATTCCTGTTGTGATGCATATTTCTGAGTAATGTTCTGTTTTATTTTTGAAAAAAAAACTTTCGCTCTGCCCAAGGTGAAAAAGTATTTGTGTCGGGCTATGTTGAAAATAAATCCTTTTGCTCTACCCAATGCAAAAGAGAAGATGTTTGGGCTCTTTTGTTTCAAGTATTGCCAATCATGAATAAAAATGTTATTTTGTCCACTACTGTTTTTATTTTTTACTTTTTATGGAAAATGGTATTGAAAATTAATTGGTAGTAATAGGAAAATATAATAGCTTCTCTTTTTGTTTTATCTGTACAAATGTTCATATTAATTAATTTCTAAAATAAAGCATAATCATATGTGCAGATTAATCCATGACTTAACCATTGAAAACAATGATCCTATGCCCCCTCCCAACTTTGAATTCCCTGTGTTCAGATCCGAGGAAGAGGATAGTGAAGAGATTCCTAATGAAATTTCCCGGTTACTTGAGCATGATGAAAAGGCTATCCAGCCGTTTGAAGAGCATGTAGAGATGATTAATTTGGGTAATGAAGAAGATAAAAAGCAAGTCAAGGTCGGAGCATTGCTTATCCCAGAGGTCAAAGATAAAATGTTGATGTGTTTACTTGGTCCTACCAAGACATGCCAGGTTTGGATAATAATTTGTGGAGCATCGTTTGTCGTTGAGACCTGAATGTCCGTCAATTAAGCAGAAGTTGAGAAGGACTCGTCCCGTTATGGCTGACAAGATCAAAGAAGAAGTTCAAAAGCAAATTAATGCAGGTTTCCTTGTTACATAGGTCTATCCTCAACGATTATCCAATATAGTGCCTGTTGCTAAGAAGGATGGCAAAGTTCGAATGCGTGTAGATTATAGAGATCTAAATAGAGCTAGCCCAAAGGATGATTTTCCATTACCACACATTGACGTATTGGTCGACAACACTGCAAAGTTCAAGGTCTTTTCTTTCATGGATGGTTTCTCTGGTTATAATCAAATCAAGATGGCACCAGGAGATATGGAGAAGACAACTTTCATTACACCTTGGGGAACATTTTTTTATCGAGTAATGCCGTTTGGTTTAAAGAATGCTGGTGCAACATACCAAAGGGCCATGACTGCTTTGTTTCATGATATGATGCATAAAGAGATAGAAGTGTATGTAGATGACATGATTTCCAAATCGCAAACTGAAGAAGATCATTTGGAACATTTATTGAAGTTATTCCAGCGTTTGAGAAAGTATAAACTCCGTCTGAATCCCAACAAGTGCACTTTTGGTGTTCGTTCTGGAAGACTTCTGGGTTTCATTGTCAGTCATAGAGGTATTGAGGTAGATCCTGATAAAGTAAAAGCTATTCGGGAGATGCACGCACCCAAGACGGAAAAACAAGTAAGAGGATTCCTTGGGAGACTGAACTATATTTCTAGATTTATATCTCATATGACTGCTACTTGTCGGCCGATTTTCAAGCTTCTTCGAAAGAACCAAGGATGTGTGTGGACAGAAGATTGTCAGAAAGCTTTTGATAGCATCAAAGAATATCTACTTGAACCTCCCATATTGATTCCTCCGGTGGAAGGAAGACCTTTGATTATGTACCTGACTATATTGGAAGATTCCATGGGATGTGTGCTTGGTCAACAAGATGAGACTGGAAGAAAGGAACATACCATATATTATGAGTAAGAAATTCACAGACTGTGAGTCTCGATACTCAATGCTTGAGAAGACCTGTTGTGCTTTAGCTTGGGCTGCTCTCCGTTTGCGCCAGTATATGATTAACCATACCACTTGGTTGATCTCCAAAATGGATCCGATCAAGTATATCTTTGAGAAGCCCGCCTTATCTGGAAGAATAGCCCGTTGGCAGATGTTGTTATCTGAATATGACATTGAGTATCACACTCAAAAAGCAATCAAAGGGAGTATTTTATCCGATCATTTGGCTCACCAACTAATTGACGATTATCAATCCATCAAGTTTGACTTCCCAGATGAAGATGTTATGTACTTGAAAGCTAAAGATTGTGAAGAGCCGTTACCTGAAGAAGGACCTGATCCCGAATCCCGTTGGGGTTTGATTTTCGACGGGGCTGTAAATTCTTATGGAAATGGAATTGGGGCAATCATCGTCACTCCCCGAGGTACTCATATCCCGTTCACGACGAGATTGAAGTTTGACTGCACGAACAACATGGCTGAATATGAGGCATGTATTATGGGTCTCGAAGAAGCAGTGGATCTAAGGATTAAGATTCTTGATGTATACGAAGACTCGACATTGGTAATTAATCAAATCAAAGGAGAATGGGAGACTCGTCATCCTGGTTTGATCCCTTACAGAGATTATGCTAGAAGATTGTTAACTTTCTTCAACAAAGTGGAATTACATCATATTCCTAGAGATGAAAACCAAATGGCTGATGCTTTGGCTACTTTGTCTTTAATGTTTCAAGTGAATGGTTGGAACGATATGCCTATAATCAGAGTTATGCGCCTCGACAGACCTGCTCATGTGTTCTTAGTAGAAGAGGTCACTGACGATAAACCGTGGTTCTATGACATTAAACGTGTTCTTCAAACTCAAGAGTACCCGCCTGGGACATCCAATAAAGATAGGAAGATGTTGAGGAGATTTACGAGCAGTTTCTTCCTCAATGAAGAAGTATTATATAAGAGGAATTATGACATGGTCTTGCTCAGATGTGTAGACAGACATGAAGCAGACATGCTGATGCAAGAAGTACATGAAGGATCCTTTGGCACTCATGCCAACGGACATGCAATGGCTAAAAGGATGTTGAGAGCTGGTTACTATTGGATGACGACGGAATCTGATTGCTGCAAATATGTGAAGAAATGTCATAAATGCCAAATTTATGCGGACAAGATACATGTGCCACCGACCCTCCTCAATGTTATCTCTTCACCTTGGCCTTTCTCTATGTGGGGAATTGATATGATAGGAATGATTGAACCCAAAGCTTCAAATGGTCATCGTTTCATCTTGGTAGCGATCGATTATTTTACTAAATGGGTGGAAGCAGCATCTTATGCTAATGTAACCAGACAGGTGGTAGTCAGATTTATCAAGAATCAGATCATTTGTCGATACGGCATCCCAAGCAAGATCATCAATGATAATGGTTCGAATTTGAATAACAAGATGATGAAAGAGCTTTGTGAAGAGTTCAAGATCGAACATCATAATTCTTCTCCCTACAGGCCGAAGATGAATAGGGCTGTTGAAGCTGCTAACAAGAACATCAAAAAGATTGTCTAGAAGATGGTGGTAACTTATAAATATTTGCATGAAATGCTTCTGTTTGCTCTGCATGGATACCGTACTTCAGTTCGAACTTCAACAGGCGCAACCCCATTTTCCCTAGTTTATGGCATGGAAGCAGTACTCCCCGTGGAGATTGAGATCCCGTCTATGAGAGTTTTGATGGAAGCTAAACTCTCTGAGGCTGAATGGTGTCAAAGTAGATATGATCAATTGAATTTAATTGAAGAAAAGAGATTGACAGCATTGTGTCACAGTAAATTTTGTCAGCAGAGAATGAAGAAGGCTTTTGATAAGAAGGTTCGACCACGCGAGTTCAGAGAAGGTGACCTCGTGCATAAGAAGATATTATCTTTCCAACCTGATTCTAGGGGCAAGTGGGCTCCGAATTATGAAGGGTCGTATGTCGTTAAGAAAGTTTTCTCTGGGGGTGCCATGATTCTCACAAATATGGACGGCGAAGAACTCCCGCTCTCCATGAACGTCGATGCAGTCAAGAAGTATTTCGCCTAGGTTTGATTTGATAGTTCGCTAAGTTGAAAACCCGAAGGGGAGGCTTAGGCAGGCTTTTGGTCAAACCAGTCTTAGCGTTTGAGCATATTTCGGAATTCGAAGTTGTTAGGGAGAATAGTGATCATTGTTTTTGTAACCTTTTTCTTTGATATACTATTTCCATAAAATTTTGTAAACCATTGGATTCGCGTTGTTAGCGAACTACCATCTTATTAATGAAATTGGAGCATTTATCTTTTTGTGGGAAAAATTTTAATTTTTGGCAATATTTGAAACAAAGTTATTTAACGCATTCCAATTTTTAAAATGTTCGTGAATACTGAAAGGAATATTAACAGTTGCTCCGAGGATAGTCAAACCATGAAATGCAAAACAATACAGTAATGTATCCTTGCATGATGAACATGTTTTCTTTCAAAATCGTCATGAGGTGTTGGTTGTGTAAACTTGCGTTTCTAGCGGTACTAGCTTGGTGACTCCCCAGCATTTCCGGTTAAGCTTTGTTTCGGTTATATTTATCTGGGAAGATTTCTGAAGTGTGGTACGTTTTGCATCATGTCAATGGTCTATTGGTGTTAGAAGATTGGATTTGAATTTTTTTCTCCCCAGAAGACTTGAGCCTTGTAGCGTGATACGCTCTGACGTTGCTTTTTGGTTCCAGTTCTAGTTATTTTCCGTCTCTTTAAGATTGGCCGAGTATCTATTATTTCGTGATATCTTATCATCTTCAAGATATTCCCTCTGTCTGTTTTGTCAGCATAACATTCATTTACTCATTTACACTTATATCACACATGCATATTCACATTTGTCATTGATTTTGGGTCGTATACCTTGTTTATGTTTATTCAAACAGCGTACATGTTCTTTCCAAGTAGAATGTTAACTTAGGAAGAAAATGTGCTTCCTTTCTAATTCCCTAGTTGAGCTAATCCTCGTGGATAAATTTTTGATTTAGCCTTCCTTGTCTATTTCTGGATAGGATGAATCCCCAATTGAGTTTTTTTCTCATTGGGTGGAGTCTTGTTTGACTGTCTTCTCTCTGGTTTATTCCTGGAGGGAGTTGTTGTCTCTTGCGTAGGCTATCTCGTGGTTTTCTCCAAGCTAGGCAACCTAGATGAATGGTGCATTTATTTTGCGCATTTAAGTATTTGATCATCCTCAAGAAGGATCTATTCATGGTTCCCTTTGAAGAAGATTTTATTCTCTGGCAGTGTTATCGCAACTTTCTTCTGAAATATTTTTGGAAAACGACAAGCGGTGGTCTCTTCATGAGCAACTTGTGCGTTATTTATTTTTGGAAAACGGCAAGCGGCGGTCTCTTCATGAGCAACTTGTGTGTTTTTTATTTTTGGAAAACGACAAGCGGCGGTCTCTTCATGAGCAACTTGTGCATTATTATTTTTGGAAAACGAAAAGCGGTAGTCTCTTCATGAGTAACTTGTGCGTTATTTATTTTTGGAAAACGACAAGTGACAGTCTCTTTATGAGCAACTTGTGCGTTATTTATTTTTGGAAAAAGACAAGCGGCGGTCTCTTCATGAGCAACTTATGCGTTATTTATTTTTGGAAAACGACAAACGAAGGTCTCTTCATGAGAAACTTGTGTGTTATTTATTTTTGGAAAACGACAAGCGGCGGTCTCTTCATGAGCAACTTGTGCGTTATTAATATTTTTGGAAAACGGCAAGCGGCGGTCTCTTCATGAGCAACTTGTGCGTTATTAATATTTTTGGAAGACAGCAAGTGGCGGCTTCTTTATTTGAGCAGCTTGTATGTCATAGTATTTTTAGAAGACAGCAAGTGGCGGCTTCTTTATTTGAGCAGCTTGTATGTTATAGACATACTTTGAAGACAGCAAGTGGCGGCTTCTTTATTTGAGCAGCTTGTGTATCTACCACCATATTATTATTTCGGCATTAATTAGTATCTCTCCGAAAATTTTGCAGAGAAATTTGTTGTGAATCTTTGCCTTTAGAAGTCGGTAGTCCTTTATCAGCAAAAATTTGATACATCTTTTGTCTATCTTTGACCTTGAGTTGTGAACTCACCGTTATTTTGGGTCAATAATCTGTTTTTGTGGCCTATGCAGGACGTCTTCTTTGTTAGGGTCAGAGGTCGTATTCTCTCAATTTTTATTCGCCGTCAAGAGTCGATCATTCGAAGTCGATGACTCATTTCCCCAATAGTGTATAATTTATGTTCCTATGGTTTGTTGGTGTTTGGTTCCTCCAACATTATCTTGTCTCATACAGTATCATTCTCCATAAATTTAAATACTACATTCATATCATAATGGCGGTATCTTAGGGCAAAAATTGTGTATTATGTATTTAAGTACCTTCAATCTCGTCGAGACGAAGATTTTAATCTTCATATCTCCGGATAGAAGAAACTTAAATAGGGGCGGCTGTCATACCCCAATTTTTGACCTAAGATCCCTGCTTCATCTACATTATTTTTTTTATACACATCAAGGTCACAGAATATGGTAGGTTTCAAACGTTTCACTTTCGAGCTTTGACTGTGTAGAGATTATCAAGTGTTGTGAGCATTTTATCTTATGAATGATTAACCACTAATCAAGCACAAAGTGTATGTTTTGCTGTTTTGTTTTCATGTGCAGAAAATAGGTCTGAAAGAAGAGAATCAGACGTTGTACGTCGATTAAGGTTTCGAGTCTTAGGACAGAAATGTTGTCGTTCATTAATTTCCAAAAGACTGGTTCATCAAAGAATTTCAGAGAATTGTGCGTTTATTTCCACACTCTATCCAGCAAATGGTCTCCGTTTTCTCCGAATATTTTTCAGGAAGAACAGTCGAAATTCTACCGGCTTTGGTTCATGTGTGTTTCACATTGTTCTAAAATACAAGAAAAAACAGGCTATACCGTCATTTTCGATTTCTTGAACCAAAAGTCATCTGCAAATTTTCTCACGACGCGGGTTGAATTTCACCGAAATGGGATAATTAAATTCAAAACCATTCTAGAAGAGTTTATTCGGAATATTCGGAACATTTGAAATTTTCTTTATTTGAATCCAAGTGATGATTAAAGAGGAGCTATCAAGAAATCTCATCCAAGAATATTCATTTATCGCATGAAATATTTATTCAATATTATTTTTGTGATTATTTTGGAAGATCTACATCATGGTTATTTGAATACATGAAGCATTATTTCAAGAAGTTAGTGAGGAATTCTATTTAATTACATGGGGAATTTTATTTGATTACAAAATTAATCCATGTGATTTATTTGGATTTCTATTACAAAAGTGCAAGATTAAAGTCCAAGACTTGCATTATTATTTATTCTTCATTCAACAATTCATCCAATTATTATTCAATTATTTTCCAAATTTAAATGGAAGATCTTGAATTTTTATCAAGATATATCAAGATTCATGTTTATATGGAGATTCAAGATTATTTATAACTATCAAAGGAAGTGGAAATATATTGAAGAATGCATGTTTGTTCATGTTACAATTTATACAAGTGTGTACAAAGGTATTTTCAACACTAAAAAAAATTCAGCTAGGTTGCTAATGCAGTCCACTTTGCAACCCATCTTCAAGCCCAATTTTGTTGTATTTTTGTTGGTCAACAATGCTCCAAAAAGCCTGAAAAAAAACAGCAAAGAGAGATGTTGTAAAATGCTACAAACTGTAAAAAAAAAAGCAACATACAGCAGCTCCAAGTGCTGCCAAAATCTGTTCCAACCTGCATCAAAGTAGCAGCAGTTTGCATCAAAATGGCTAAAATGAATTGTATGAACAAAGCATGGAAACAGCTTACAAAAACAGTTCAAATTTCTACTGTTTTTTCCCCCCTAAAATCTCACTCACTCCACTATAAATAAGAGCCTTTGTCAACACAAAAGGGGAGAGAAGAAAAAATTCAGCAGTTGAAGAAAACAGAAAAATTGGTGTTGTTCTAAAAAATTTCAGCAAGTAAGAAAAAACAGAAAAAATAGAGTCTTTGTTCTAAAAATCTAGCAAGGAAGAAAGCATAAGCAAATTCAAGAAAACTTACCATTTTGTTAGAAGCCCCATCGGAGAGGCTCCGATAGGTATTATTCTTTTTCTCCTCTCTATCTACTGCTGCATATATTCATGCTTGAATCACTTGTTGTACCATTTTTTCTTTGCCATGCAATATTTGTCTTATCATTCTTTTCTTTGTTGTACTGTATTTGAGTTGAGTTGCTGCATGATTGTTAGCATTTAAACATGTTAGTATTCATAATATCGGTAAGAATAATAAGAGTAATAAAAATCATACTTCTTCCGTCGCATAACACTAATTTAGAGCTTGTTGTCCGGTTTATCACTTCTTATCCATTTTTGCTGTTACAAAATCCAAAAAAAAAACTTGTTATCCATTTTTGCTGTTACAAAATCCAAAATCTTCAAACCACCTGTTGTCCAAAACATAGGACCTGCATAATCAATAAAACCAAATCAAAACACCATTTTGCTGTTACAAAATCCAAACACCATTTTGCTGTTACAAAATCAAAACACAAACTTGTTGTTCCAAAATGCTTAACCCGTGCAAACACTTAAAAACCAGTTTTTTTGTTTTGTTTTCATGCCAAATCTTAACCTGCAAAGCAAAATTCAACAGTACCAAATCTTGAAACCCGACCACCAGTTCTCACCAATTATTTGCAAGCTCTACTTGTAATCAAAACCCTCATTAGACCCGGAATAAAAGCCGAACCATTTGGATATTTGTAGAAGGTGCAGAACTGTAACAGTTAAGAGAAAATGAAACAGTGAAATAAATTGGATGAGGTGGTCGTTCGTCTCACCAGATCTACTCGCCGTTTGGGCTACAAGGTGCGGAACTGTAACAGGGTTGTGCGTTTTCCAAGTTCATGTCCGCGGAGGTGGAGGACAGAGGATGGTGATGATTTGAGGGGATTCACAGAAGAGAACGGCAAGGTTGGAGAAAGAGCAGAAGGGAAGACTGATCTGTAATGGTGAGGCAAAGAAGGAGATGAGATGCGTGAGAGAGAGGAAGTTTGGGATCTGTTTGGCAAAGGAGAAAGAAGTGATTCCATTTGAGAGAGGAGTAACAACGTTGTTATGTTTTTATCGAACCCACTTTACTGTTTCTTTTTTTTGTTTTTTTTAATTATTGAAAACATATAATATATTAATCCATTTCTTTTCCTCTTCCCAAAACATATTAATAATAATGATTTTGTTTTTCCTTTCCCCATGCCAGCAACAGTAGCGCCGCGCCTCCTTGCATAATTAGGTTTATATTTTGTTTTGTTCTTTTCTTGACCCGGTGGCCCATTGGGCCTAGTTTGGTCCAATTCCAATTTTAATTTTTCCCTTATGTTTTATTAACTCATGCTAGTAAATGAATAACAGCGTGGTTCAATTGGCAAAGAATATTAATAGCAACCTTAAAGACCTGAGTTCAATTCCTTGTTGGGTCATTTTTTGTCTTTTATTCTTTTAGCCATATTTCCCTTTTATTAAAACATACTTGTTTATTTATTAATTTACTTTGCTGTATAATTATTAATTATTATAAAAAAAACACATAAAAACATGCTTAATTAAAATTTCATCTTTTATTTAATTTTGTCAACATACTATTTAAATCTTATTTTTATTTTGTGTGGTTGTTTATTTAATTATTCAAAAAATACATGTTTCATGATTTAATTTTTGTTATGTGTTTAATTATTAAAAATCTATGATTTCGTAATTTAATCTTCATGTACTTTTGATTATTTATTTAATTGTTAAAATGCATGCTAGTATGATTTAAATTTCATTAGTTAATTGTTCAATTGTAATTTTAAGTAATCAATCGTTAATCTTCATATCTTTCGTCCGTCTCAAATCCAAGGGAATTGTTTAATTTTTGTCGACTTCATGTCATCAAATACATCGTGCGAATACCCTCATTCATCTTTCGTCTATTATTTTGTTAAAAAAAACTTAAGATAATTTTTCCAAAATATTCAACCTTTCAAAACTCATACCTTTTAAGTCAAAACTTCGACGATAGGTCGTCGTATCTTCGAAGACTCGTCCATACCCATTTTTGGCCAAACAATTTATTTTTAATCAAACAAACCATTTTTAATAAACAGATATTTCAAAAGGTTCCTATATAATACTATAGATATATTGGGTGCTAATACCTTCTCATTGTATAACCAACCCCCGAACTCTAGACCTCTTTTCAAAACGCCTTGTATTTTCATTACTTTTAAAGTATTATTTTACATTGCATATTTTAGGGTTTTATTTCGCTCTTTTCCCTTTTCCCTTAGAAATAATAAAGCGCGGTGGCGACTCTTGCTTTTTGTGAGACGAGTTAATTAATAGCTCGATATCTGATTTACCCCGCTACATTTTTTATCGCTACACCTTTGTTGGTTGTTGCGTTGTGGAGCAGCCGCAGGGCTAGGATCATTACGGCACTTACTGTCTGACGATGTTCAACTCTGTTTTGGCCTCTTGGGCTATAGATGGCACTGGCTTCTTTCTTACCAACAAAAGTCTTATTTACCGCACTTGAAGAGGCATCCTTTTGTATCTTGCTGCTCCAAATTCCAACTTCTACTCTCTCTCCAGTTAGGATCAGCTCGGTGAAACCAACTGACGAGCTGCCGATCAAATGATTAAAGAATGGACCAGATAGTGTCCCCAGAAACATATCAACTAATTCCCTATCAGACAACGGGGGTTTGACTCTTCCAGCCAAGTCTCTCCACTTCTATGCATATTCCTTAAAGCCTTCACTTGCACCCATGGACATACTCTGGAGTTGAGTACCAGTAGGAGCAAGGTCAGCGTTGTATTGATACTGCTTATAAAAAGAAGCAGCCAGATCTTCCCAATTTCAGACATTGGCTCTCTCTAGTTGGTAGAACCATTCAAGCTGAGTCCCTGACAGACTATCTTGAAAGAAGTGAACCCATAAATTTCTATCAGCGGTGTGGGGATGGATCTTTCTGACGTAAGAGAGGAGATGGAGTTTTGGGAAAGACACCCCATCGTACTTTACAAAAGCTGGAGCCTTGAACTTCTGCGGGATGACCACTCCCGACACCAATCCCAATTCTTCGAATCAAACCCAGGTATCCTCTAGACCTCTATAGCACTCAAACGATCTTCCAACTGCTTGTATCTATCCTTAGTGGGAGGATATTGCTCATCATTGTAGTCGGTATCATTCTCAAAAACTTTAGGACTGAGGTCCTTCTCCCTTGTCTCTTCTTCTTGATTCTCCACTTCTTTGGATGAAGAGGTCAGATCGACTTGCTGCTTCAACGGCCCTCTAAACCTTCTGCCCATATTCAGAATACCGGCAGCCCTTTTCTTTTTCTTTTTCTCCTTCAAGATGAGGGCCTTCAGATCCTCCTGCCCCTTTGCCAGATTTATGAACATCTGCTGGAACTGGGCATTTTGTGCCTGAAGATCCTTGATGCTTTGTTAGGAAGACATTTCTGCTTAAATAAACAGCGAAGAATATGAGAAACCTGTTGTTGTACCCCAAAATTTTCCCTCTCACTTATCAAGAATTTTCTCACAAGAACTCCTTGGGCTCAAGACTGCACTAGGGTTTGATCAGCTCAAGACACCTCTTTAGGCACTGATGACCAAAATTAGGGTTTAAGTTTGCACAAGGATTTTTGAACTATCAATGCTTCATATAACTTTCATGTACCATTATGGACTCCCAATATTACTCATGTCAAGTTTCAAGCCTTGGATCACAATTTTGATCAGTCAATTGAACAATTGACCTAAAAATCAGCTGTATTAGAAAAAAAGTCAACCATAGCCAATTTACAGTCAAACTTCATAATTTTGTATCCACATCAACATTTTAAACTCATATGTATCATTTGATCAAGTTTGGACCATAATTCCTCAAGAAATTTGATCAAATCACCAAAAGGGAAAAATGGTCAAAATTAGGGTTTTGACTGGGAAAGGGCAATTTCTGGTTTTTGACCTAGCAAATGATCAATTGGGTTAAGACATAATCTCTAGAGTCCAATTGCATCACTTTGACCTAATGACATGGTTCAAAACACTACAAGTCCATTGGATTGACAGATGAATTTTTCAGTCAACTGATAAAAAGTCAACTGTATACTGAAAAGTCAAACTTTGACTTTTTGGTCAAATTCAAATGCCAAAGATCATAAATCATCAAAACATGTCAAAACATGAAACTTGTTTTCCAAGAAATCAAGATTTCAAGATTTCATTTTAAAAAGTTGAAATTTTTTAACTTAGAAATTTTTCTAAGTACAGAAAATTTCTTATTTTTTTATAACTTTGAGCCAAGTTTTCACCATGATGCAAAATGATTCAAGGGAAACTTTCAACATGAAAGTTGTAGAGCTCCATGAAATATACAACTTTTCTTCACATAACTTCTCCTAAAAATGCTTGAATCTCAAGTTATAATTTTGTGAATACATGCTCATGAACTAAAAATGACTTAGGTGAAATTTTGCCCAAGTTAGGCAGATTTTTGACCTAACTTCATGGAAATGTTTCACATAGTTCTGAAGGGAATATTCAAAAGCAATTCAAATATGAGTTGTAGAGCACATTTCAAGCTTTCCAAAATGTCCAAGAACTCCTTGAGATCATTCTTAAGTAGGGAGAATCAAAGAGATGAAGTTGGTGTTTTGTCACTTGGATTACAAGCCATTTTGTGAAGAACATTTGATCCAATCCTCAAGCATGATGTACAAATCCAACTTTGCAGGCTTCTAACTTGACTTTCACTCCATAATTTAATGTTTCACAGCTGTTGGAAGCTTTAATCCAAGCATTCAATGCGTTGTACAAAGTTAATTACATTTTGGGAAGAAAGGCAACATTGCCATTTTAGAAAAGCAAGCTTTATGCAAAGTCAGCTTTCATTGAACCTTGCATTGGTTCTTTCTGCACAAACACACTCTACATAATCAGAGAAAGTGTGTTTAAAGGTCTCAGTCCCCCTACAAGCTTTGTACTTCACCTTGAAACCATGCTTGCTAGCTTTGCTTCAAAAACAAGTAACCAAGCAAAACATGTGAGTTTTTGAAATCTGAGTTGATACAAGTCTTGAAACCTCTTGCTTATAAGTAGACACACTATTTTTAAGTGGACACACGAATTCTATTACCATGAAACTGCCTCAAACATTCAAAAACCAAAAACCTGTTCAAGAGCACCATTAACATACAGTTCTGAACCAAAACTCATGATCTTCATTTCCACTCGTGCGTTTTGAAAACTAACCACTCAAACACCTTCTAAACATCATATCAAAGCAATCCATACCCTTTTCCCCTCACTTTAACTCCACAATCACTATCCACCATTTTCAAAACCAAGCTTGCAGGTTGACTTGAATAGAGAGATTCAGGGACATTCAAGGCAAAGTAAGAGTTGTGATACATTCAAGGAGGTCCAGGAAAGCTAAACAGATCCTCAGGCCATCTCAAAAGTCACTCAAACTCCATTCACGACTCCAGCTGTAAGAGGTAAAAACTCAAACTTCTATCTCTTCATACAAGCATCATTTGATCCAGATTTGTGAAAACAAAATGCATATATCCTTGCTCTAAAGTTAACCATGTTCATAGTTTCCATTTATATTGACTGTGTATAGAGAATTTTGGATTTGAAATTTCTGAGAAAATTAGGTTTCAATTTAGGGCCAGCAAAATTAGTTTTTATCTTTGACATTTAGTTTACATAAGTTATATGTTTGAATTCGTGGGGGAAAACACCATAACTTTCATGTTTGGAGTTTCCATTTTTGTGGAGAATTGAGGAAGATACAGGTGGTCCGGCCATGGCTCAAGGTTGAAGATGAAGTTGCCTTCAGAAAGCAATTTGCCTTATATATTATGGTTTTGCCTATATAAACGGATGTATAGCCACCCCAATGGTAAAGCGCGCGCCTGTTCACCCTATGGTCCTGGGTTCAAGCCCCAGCGAGACCATTTTGCTCTTTTTCACATTTTTGACCTTTTCTGATTTTTGTTTGCAGGCACTGGGCCCTTTGGGCCTGGCATTCTTTTTTTTTGTTTTTGCTAGCATACGCCCTATTTACTTGTGACACCACCCTGACCCATTTTATTTTTGTTTATTTATTTATTTATTTTTCTTTTAAATATATTTTCTAAAATACCAAAAAAATCATAAAATGTATAAAAATAATAGATTTATATTTTGACATAATTTAAATATTTTTTTCTACATAAAAATTATTTTATTTATCACACTTTATTTACTTTTATTAAATTCCTTGTAAATATTAAAATAAAACTAAGTTATTATTTATTTAAATACACTTATTTTTAATATAAAAAAGACAAAAATATTTCATGACACCATATATTATTTTCAAGATAAAAATATAAAAAATACAAAAAAAATACTTTTTCTTTAATCTTATTTTCTTTTAATCAACTAAAATAGATTTAGGGTTTCATCCAAAAAAAAAATTCTTAATTAAAATATTTTTTAAATAATTTCTTTATTTAACTTAAGTTTAATTTAATTTAATTACTTTTTTTTAGGTCAAAACCTCCTTCATATTAAGAAACCAAACAAAAATATTTTTCTTTGCATTTACAATTCTTGCATATTTATTTCATCTTGTATATTATTTATTGTAATTCTTGTACAAATTCAATTTGGTTGTAATAGATTAATTAGGTTTATATTATTGTAATCCCCATTCATAAATTGTATACCCCCTCCCACAAATGTTGTAATAGCGTAGTAACTTTACATTTCGCAATTTATCGTTTTTACATAATATGCTAGTAATTAGGGTTTGTATGGAAAGAATAAAATCAATCAAATAGAAAACCCTAATCCAAGAGAAAAACAAGCATGAAAATGACACACTTACACACAAGCACCCCTAGGGTAAAATCCACTTGATTTCCTTACAAAAATGGCCATATTACGCATGTAAGGTATCTTAGAAAAAACAAGCAAATACAAGATCATAGTCCCTCGATGACGCTATTCAAAGTTTCCTTTCAAAATGATCTCAGTCCCTCAAAAATAATGCTAAGATACCTTGAAACATTTCTAATCATGGCTATACGATGACCCACGCCCATCCCGTTTACATCCAAAGATAGGGTTGCTTACCAAATCAGTGGTAAAACAACAATGTCAAAGGAAAATAAAATGAACAAGAAAGACTTTTGAGTAGGTAGATTGCTCTTAATTACTTGCTCCATTTCAAAACAAACATCCTTGCTATTTTCAAAACAATCACATACACTTTCAAAACATCTTACAAAATTGAAAACATTTTCAAAAGATCAACATCTTTGTATACATTCTTACGAACAAGAATCATTACAAAGATTACCTAAAGAATGGCCTATTTACAAAATATTTTCAAAAACCACACAAAATGCAACATTTGCAATAAAACGCAAAACCTTCAAGTCGGTGGCGACTCTTGCTAAACGCAACATTTGCAATAAAACGCAAAACCTTCAAGTCAGTTCTCCCACCGCATCATAGAACTGGCAACTCTGCTGGGGAGAATTCTAAAAGTGGGGTTACCTTAGGGATATATCACATTTATTTTCTTACATTGTTTGACTTGTATGCTTTACATTATGGTTCTTTGTTTTGGTTCGAATCCTCTACCCGAATTTGGGATACATTATAGGTAAGTAGCAATACGCTGTGGAAACTGTGCGGGGTATACTGACATGGTCTAAGAAATAGATACATTAGTGTGACATATTTGTGGGTACCGATAGCCTTTGAGTTAATCAAAGAGAAAATAGGGCCGTTGAGTGATGTCATGAAGCACTAACGAACTTTTAGAACCTTTACTTGACCAACTTGGCCTTTAGGATGTAGTGAGATGACCGGCTTTGGTGTAGTCCGAAGTTGGTAGATACTCGATACTACACTCATTCAGGTTTGGTTTCTTGGGATATTTCGGTCGCCGTTAAAGAGGCTTGAGCTGAAACAATCACCAAGGAAATAAACCAGTGATATTGAGCTCCTTAGAACCCGGTTACTATTACTAGGACAAGTTTGAGCAAACTAAACTTCAAGAGGGTACTTACCTATAAAACTCCATGCAAGCCTAAACCTAAGGACTTGTTTGCTTTGTCTGTATATGCATACTTGTACATAACATCATGAACATCATGAACATCATATACATCCACTAACCATTTCAAGGATTTTGGGATTCATCTTTGTTCTTGTTTTGCAGGATATGGATTCACTTCGCAGGAAAACTATTCAAGTCAACCTTGTGAGAATCCCTCCACAACTTAAGGAGCTAGTTTCAAGGATTCCTGAAAACTCTCCATTCACCGAGAGACATGGTCGCCTACTCAACTTTGGTCACCTCCAGCACAGATGAGGACATGATGAAGGCTCTCTTTCAGTTCTTTGATCCTTTACACCATTGCTTCACATTTCCTGACTACCAACTTGTGCCTACTTTAGAAGAATTCTCCTAACTCTTGAGGATTCCCATTCTCAATCAACTACCTTTCAACGGTACAGAAAGAGATCCAAAGCCAGAAGAGATTTCTCAAGCTCTACACTTGCACTCATCTGATATGATAACTCATTGGGAAACAAGGAGTGGTGTCAAAGGTTTCTTAGCAAAGTTCCTGTTTGAGAAAGCCCAAAGCTGTTGGAATTCCTTGAACTTGCAAGCCTTTTAGGAAATTGTATCTCTCCTCATCTATGGGATGGTTTTATTTACAAATCCTGACCAACTCATAGATGTGAACGCCGTCAAAATCTTCATATCCCGCAACCTGGTGCCTACATTGCTAGGAGATATCCTACACTCTTTTCACACTCGCTCAATAAGGAAAAGAGTTGCTCTTATGTGTTTCACTCCTCTCTTGGAAAGATGGTTTATTTCTCATCTTCCTCAATCTGTATTAAAAAATGAGCAAGGTTCAAGGTGGTCACAAAGGTTGATGACGCTCAAACATTCATACATTCATTGGTGCTTCCGATCCAAAGAGAGTGTTATCATTGTCGACTTTTGTGGAGAATTTCCTAATGTCCATTTACTTGGAATTAGGGGAGGTATCACCTACAACCCTTGTTTAGCCTTAAGACAGTTTGGTTATGCCCGAAGGGATGGCCCACACGAGATGCTGATTCAAGGTTTGGTATTCAACTACGACAACGACGATCAAGGTCTTCGCCAGAGATTTATCCGAGCTTGGAGGATGTTGAACAAGGTGGATAGCAAGACTTTGGGGGACAAGAATTCCATACCTCTTGAGCCTTACCTCAAATAGGTATAAACTCGCGCTCAGAGACTTATGATGCCTTACCCCTCCATCCTTCCGGTAACCATTGAGCCTGTCATGGAGGGAGATGTTCCATACACTATCCTACATCCTGACATGCCCACATCTCTTGAAGACCTACAAAGGGATTGGATACAACTCAAAGGAGAGCGAGATATTTTCAAAGCCCAATTCTACGCAAGCGAGAAAAAGGTTTTTGAACTCACTAGGCTACTTCATGAGGAGCAGACTCTAAATGCCTACATTGCATCGAAGAGGATGTGCACTACCTTTTTATCTTAGAGTTTTTGTATTATTTTGCCCAAGGGGCATTGATGTACTCAAACTTTATCTTATTTAATATAACGTGTGTTTCCTTTTTGTCTAAACAAATTTGAATCTTTGAAATCCTTAAAAACATTGCATATGCATATACCATTCATCATAACATAAGAAGGTTTTTGCAACAAGTCTCCTCATCTCTCTACTGTTTATTTCAGTATGATGGATCTTGAACAAACAGTGAAGGGTCTCCAAGCTCAAAATACACAGTTTCAACAGTTGCTCTTGACCCTAGCTAAGGGACAAGAAGAATTGAAGACTTTGCTGGCTGAAGAGAGGAAAAAGAAAACCAAGAAGGTAGCCAGGGTCTTAAACATGGGAAGAAGATTTCATGGGCAGACAAGAAGAACCTTGGACTTTGCAACAACATCCGGTGAAAGAGACAACCAAGATGGTAAAGGAAAGGAAATAGTTATCCCATCAGAATCAGAAGAGGAAGAAGAGGATTACTCTGAAGAACAATACCCTCTAGCTGATGATAAGTATAAATATCTCGAGGAGCGGCTGAGCGCGATGGAAATCCAAAAAGTGCCAGGCTTAGACTTTGAGGAATTGGGTTTGGTGTCAGGGATTGTGATCCCTCCGAAATTCAAAGCACCTATATTCGCCAAATATGACGGTGTTTCATGCCCTAAAATGCATCTCCAGTCGTATGTGAGGAAAATCTAACCCCATACCACTGATAAAGACTTATCGGTGAACTTCTTCCAAGACAGTCTGTCTGGAACTCAACTTTACTGGTTCTACCAACTAGAAAGAGTCAACATTCACAATTGGGAAGATCTTGCTGCAGCCTTCTACAAATAATATCAGTACAGTGCTGATCTGGCGCCTACCCGTACTCAACTCCAGAGTATGGCCATGGCTTCCAATGAGGGTTTCAAAGACTATGCACAAAAATGGAGAGATTTGGCTAGAAGAGTTCAACTCTCTCTATCTGAGAGAGGATTGGTAGACATGTTCTTGGGCACCTTGTCTGGTCCCTTCTTCAATCATTTAATCGGAAGTTCATCTGCAGGCTTTACTGAATTAATACTGACCAGAGAGAGGATAGAAGCCGGTATAAAGAATGGAAAGATTCAGAAAGACACAACTCCTTCTACAAATGTAAGGAATCCCTTTATCGGAAAGAAAGAGGTGGTTGTCGTATACTCGTAGATAAACCAAGATAGGACCGAGCGCCGACCAATGTTAGGGGCTGTTATGATCCCAAAACCTGCGTCTGATCAGCAAAGAAATAATCAACCAAGGGTAGAAAGTCCAGTCAGGCAGTTCACCAGAATCAACATGACCCCATCTCAAGTATTATCGCATCTACTAAAATCCAACTTGGTGACCTTGAAAGAAGATCCGAAAAACCCCAATAGAACATCTCCTCATTATCATCCCAATGCCCGTTGCACATATCACTCTGAAAGTCTGGGTCATGATACTAATAATTGTTGGGCTTTAAAGAACAAAATATAAGACCTCATTGAACAAAAGAAATTGAGTTCGATGCGCCTGAAAAGCCAAATGTCATTTCTACCCCTATGTCTAGACATGGCCATAATACCAATTCCATTGAATAAGGATTGTTTGTTACTTCAATTAATGAACTCATGACCCAACTTCTGACCATTAAAATGAATTTGTTGAATGTCAGTGTTTTTCCTCCCCAACCGACTGTCCTTTGTTGAAAATAGGCGTTCAGTTCCTAATAGATAACAAAGAGATTTTGTTCGAAAAGACTCCTGTTCCACCTATCCTTTTTGAAGATGTTTCTATCATTACCATTTCCTCCAATTCTTCCAGGGTCTCCACCAAAAGACCCGTTAGAATTACATCAGTTCCAAAAGCGGCTCCTCTAATAATCAAAATGCCTGGACCAGTCCCCTATACATCAGACAAAACCATACCATGGAATTATGGAGGGGATGTCTATTATCATGGTATCAAGAAGGACTGGCCAGCCGACAAAGATTCAAGCTCCGAGAAGGTCAACTCCAAAATCAGTAATATTGCAGGAACTAGCAAAATTACCCGAAGTGGTAGGATCTTTTCTCCCGAAATTTCTCCCCCAAAATCAGTTTTTAGACCCATAATCATTCCCGTTGTTGCTCCCCCAAAAGTTGTTCCCGATCCTACATTTATCTCCAATAATACTCCAATTGACAAAGTTGTTACAACCCCTATAATCATTCCTACTCACACTCCTGCTGCCGAGTTAACCGAGACTCGAGGAAAAGGTGTTCTGATTGAGTCTGTCTGGACGAAGACTCAGTCATTGAATATCCCTGAGACCTCCAAGAAGGAAATGGAGGAGATCTTAAAAATTATAAAGAGAAGCGACTACGATGTAGTTGAACAACTAGGGAAAACTCCCTCTAAGATCTCCATGCTGGCATTACTACTATGTTTCGAGGCACATGCAAAAGCCTTGGTGAAGTTCTTAAAAACCGCCCATGTACCTCAAGAGACATCTGCTGATCAATTTCAAGACTACATAGCCAGCCTACCTGCGGACAATGGCTTAGGTTTTTCAGATGTTGATCTGACGCCGAGGGGAAGGAAGCATAATGAGGCATTGCATGTCTCAGTGGAATGTGGGGGAACAACTCTGGCGCATGTTTTGGTAGACACTGGCTCATCTCTGAATGTACTATCCAAAAAAGCTCTTGATAGACTTGATTGTGAGGGGTTGACTTTGAAGTGAAGTAACATAGTGGTAAGGGCTTTTGACGGCTCGAAGAGGATGGTGCATAGGGAGGTGGATATCCCCATAAAGGTTGGAACCCAAACCTTCAATTCAACTTTTTATGTGATGGACATCCGCCCTTCATACTCTTGCTTTCTAGGCCGACCATGGATCCACAATGCTGGCGTTGTTACTTCTACGTTGCACCAAATGCTGAAGTATCCAGTTCAAGGGAAGATTATCATCGTTCATGGAGAGGAAGAATACATGATCAGCCATCTCAATTCCTTCAGATATGTGGAATTAGATGGTGAATTCATTGAAACTCCATTTCAACACTTTGAAGAAGTCCCCCAAGAGGTGGCAGTGACCAAGGCTGTTCCCAAGATTACAAGGCCTCCACTCCGGATGTCGTCACTGAAGGATGCCAAAGCAGTAGTAGAAGAAGGTGGATGCACTATCTGGGGACAACTCCCAGACATCCCATATAAGTCTGACAAGTTTGGTCTAGGTTTCACTTCAAGTGCTCAAAAGGGTGTACGTCGTGCCCGTGCTAGAGGACCACCCTTGAAGATCAGAAACCGTGAAGTCAACGCAGTAGAAGATGGTAAAGATGGCTGCAACCTAGAGGATTGGATCTTCCCGGCTGTCAATGAAGGGCTCAACAATTGGGAGGATAGAGACTTCGTCCCGATCACTTTTATCCCTCAGTAATTTGTCTTTATATTTTGTTGGATCTGTAATATTCAAAACAATTCGCACTCTTAAAACCTTGTGTCTTACCCGAGGCACAATGGTCCATTTGTAAGGGTTATTATCTCATTTTTCATATGACATCAATGAATCATGGACGTTTTTGCATACAAACTTTTGTGCTCATTGTTTTTCTTTTACATTTTACTTTCTTTCAAAGATAGTTATACCCTTACACACACCCACACTCACAATGCAGGTATACATCCATTCGGGATCCCATGGGTAACGATACTGCTATGACCTTTTGTGACTCTGAGAATCTAATCTACCAAGCCGAAGACGAAGGTGAGGAAGATTGTGAAGTACCAGGAGAACTTGCCAGACTACTACAACAAGAAGAGAGAATCATCCAGCCTCACGAGGAACCCGTGGATAAAATCAACCTAGGTACCGAAGAAGATAAAAAAGAGGTCAAGGTGGGTGCCAATCTGGAACCCAGTATCAAGAAGCGTCTGATTCAGTTGTTACACGATTATGTTGAAGTCTTTGCCTGGTCGTATGAATACATGTCAGGACTTGATGAAGATATTGTGGTACATCATCTTCCTACAAGAGAGGATTGTCCGCCAGTAAAGAAAAAGGTTCTTCGCATGAGGCCTGATATGTCAGAAAAGATTAAAGAAGAGGTCATGAAGCAATTCAATGCTGGATTGGTTGTCACCTCTTATCCCCAATGGGTTGCCAATGTTGTCCTAGTGCCCAAAAAGGAAGGAAAGGTGCGAATGTGTGTGGACTACAAAGATTTGAATAGGGCAAGCCCTAACGATGATTTTCCACTCCCCCACATTGATATCCTAGTTGACAATACGGAACAACACAAAGTGTTTTCCTTCATGGACAGATTCTCAGGTTACAACCAAATCAAAATAGCGCCTGCGGACATGGAGAAAACAACGTTCGTCACACAATGGAGCACATTCTGCTACAAGGTAATTCCATTCGGACTAAAGAACGTTGGAGCAACCTATCAACGTGCCATGGTAGCTCTATTTCACGACATGATACATCACGAAATAGAGGTCTACATGGACGATATGATAGCCAGATCTCAAATAGAGGAAGAGCATCTTGATCACTTACAAAAACTGTTCGAGAGACTAAAGAAGTAGAAGCTGAGGTTGAATCCTAACAAATGCACATTTGGGGTATGATTTGGTAAACTCCTAGGCTTTGTCGTCAGCAACAAAGGTATCGAGGTCAATCCTGACAAAGTTAAAGCAATACAAGAGATTCCTTCTCCTCGTACTGAGAAGGAAGTCAGAGGATTCTTGGGACGTTTGAACTATATTGTCAGATTCATTTCTCACCTGACAGCTACTTGTGAGCCAATATTCAAACTATTGAAGAAAGATCAAGTAGTCAAATGGAATGATGAATGCCAAGTTGCTTTTGACAAAATCAAAGAATACTTACAAGAGCCTTCTGTGTTAATGCCACCAGTGGAGGGAAGACCATTGATCATGTACCTGACTGTTTTAGAAAACTCAATGGGGTGTGTATTGGGGCAGCATGACGAGTCTGGCCGAAAAGAGCATGCTATTTACTACCCGAGCAAAAAGTTTACCGACTGTGAAGCCAGATATTCACTGCTCGAGAAAACTTGTTGCGCTCTGGTATGGGCTGGTCGCCAACTAAGATAGTATATGCTAACTCATACTACCTTGCTGATATCTAAAATGGATCCGATAAAATACATCTTCGGGAAGCCTGCTCTTTCTGGGAGAATAGCAAGGTGGCAGATGATTCTGAAGGAATATGAAATACAATATACTACCCAGAAAGCAATAAAGGGTAGTGTATTAGCCGATCACCTTGCTCACCAAGCTGTAGAAGACTACCAGTCCATGAAATTCAAATTTCTGGATGAAGACATCATGAGATTAGACAACTATGAAGAATTCAGGCCATATGACGGACCTGAACAAGGATCCCGATGGACCTTGTTCTTTGATGGAGCATCCAATTCACTCGGCAATGGTATTGGTGTTGTACTCATATCTCCAGAAGGGTGTCATACCCCTTTTACTGCCAGACTTTGCTTTAATTGTACAAACAACATGGCGGAATACGAAGCATGCATCTTAGGTCTCAAAGCTTCCATAGACTTGGGAATCAAATCCTTGGATGTATTCGGAGACTCAGCTTTGGTTATCAGCCAGATCAAAGTGGAATGGGACACCAAACACCCAAACCTTATCCCTTACAAAGAACATGTTTTGACATTGCTACCACATTTTGAGAAGATTACCTTCGAGCATTTCTCGCGAGAATAAAATCAGCTAGCAGACGCTCTAGCCACAATGTCATCTATGTTTAAACTTAATTGGGATAACGAGGCTCCCCGAATCACCATCGAGCGAATGGAGGAACCAACACACTGTCACGAGATTAATACTGAAGAAGTAGTGAACCAGCCTTGGTTTCACGAAATCAAGAAGTATCTCGAGGCTCAAGAATATCCAGAAGGAGCTTCAATCAATGATAAGAAATTCTTAAGAAGATTCTCTGCTAAGTTCTTCCTTAGTAACGACATCCTATATAAACGCAATCATGACTCTGTGTTACTTCGGTACGTAGATAAGGTTGAAGCTGAAAGGATCATGGCTGAATTACATGAAGGCACTTTTGGCACCCATTCCAGTGGGCATGTGATGGCAAAGAAAATCCTACAGGCAGGCTATTACTGGTCTACCATGGAAGCAGATTGCTATCAACACTCTCGGGCCTGCCATAAATGCCAGATTTATGCTGACAAGGTGCACGTACCTCCGGTTCCTCTGAATGTCTTGACGGCTCCTTGGCCCTTTGTTATATGGGGGATTGATATGATTGGGGAAATCAAGCCGACAGCCTCCAATGGACACCGCTTCATCTTAGTGGCCATTGACTATTTTACAAAGTGGGTGGAGGCAGCTTCCTTCATTTCCGTTACTAAGAATGTTGTTGCCCGCTTCATCAAGCAAAATCTCATTTGCCGTTACGGTATCCCGGAAAGGATTATCACTGACAATGGTACAAATCTCAACAACACTATGATCACCTCCTTGTGCGAGCAATTCAAGATTCAAAATCATAATTCTTCCCCTTATCGGCCGAAGATGAATGGTGCTGTCGAAGCTGCAAATAAGAACATTAAAAAGATCATACGGAAAATGACAGTCACGTACAAAGATTGGCATGAGATGTTACCATTCTCTCTCCACGGGTATCATACCACGGCTCGCACATCAACCGGGGAAACACCATATTCTATGGTTTACATCATGGAAGTTGTCTTGCCTATCGAGGTCCAGATCCCCTCTCTGAGGATTATGAAGGATACAAGGTTGAACAAAGACGATTGGATCCAGACTCGGCTTGATCAACTGAACTTGATTGATGAGAAGAGACTTACTGTTGTTTTCCATGGTCAAATATATCAAAAAAAGATGATCAAGGCTTTCAACAAAAAGGTCAGACGCCAAGTGTATCCAGTTGGGGATCTAGTGATCAAACACATCATACTGCCACAAGGTGATCCTAGGGGCAAGTGGACTCCTGCCTATGAAGGACCATTTGTAATCAAGAGAATTTTCTCTGGTGGAGCAATGATCTTGACCCGCTAGGTTGACACACCTAGGCAAAATAAGGGCATCCCGGCGAACCAAAAAGGTTCGGGCAAAAATTAGGGATAAAACAAAAAAATATGTACACCCGCAAGTTGAAAACCCGAAAGGGAGACTTGGGCAAAAAAGGGTTTCCCGATGGACTGAAAACCCGAAAGGGCGGTCCAAGCAAAAGTTAGGGAATTAAAGCGTATGACTCTGTCCCGTTGGATCACCTTATGGACAACCTTTGGATTCAATTAACAAATTCAGCGGTTCTGATCAATTCAATCAGCTTCGGACAAGGCAACAAATAGACAAGATGCTCGGAGATACGAAGGCTATAGCAGAATGGAAACCCCATGGGATTTTTACACATAGCTATATTTTCTTTGTATCAAATTTTTCTTTTTTTACGACAACATTCTCTTACTAGAATGTTTGTGTCCTTGTACAAAAATACTTACTCAAATTCAATACAAAGATACCTCTTTGAAAGTGCAAAAACTATCTATTTTTCTTTACGCTTGTGTTTTGTCTACAAAAACGTCCAATGATTCACTGTAGAACATATGCATTTAAATATAATTACTATTTACAAATAAACAAAATGAAAAAAGACAATTACTTATGGGTTAAATGGATAGGGAAATACCTCTAGGCTATTACCTAAGAAATCCCCACAGTACGTCGTTTAATCCCCAGCGGAACAAAACTCCCAGTTACCACTCCCCAGTAGAAATCATCAAAATTCTCAGGATTCCCCAATTGGATTTTACAAGCAGTATACGGAGTTTCCCTTACAACAGAGTTTATTCCTCTAAATGGAAATTCATCAAAATTATGACTTCAAAACATGAAGACTTACATATCCTCAACAGCAGTCAGGGATTTATTTTCCCCAGCCCAACAGCAGCGCAGCAAACTAGCTCACATACGCATACATTGCATCCATATATCATAAACATTGATAACACGAATGCATTATACTATGCATTTCATACAACATAAACATATTATTTTAGCTAACATTTTACCCTTTTCAGGATAAGGTTAACAGTTACCATTAACAAAATTCCAAAATCTTTTGATACAGTTCAGATACGCTCCAGACACAGATGCCATTCTGATACTCATTCAGATACAGTCTTCAGATACGCTTCTGACACGGATACCATTCTGATACTTATTCAGATACAGTTCAGATATGCTCCAGACATGGACGCCATTCTGATACTCATTCAGATTCAATCTTCAGATACAACTCAGATACGCTCCAAACACGGATGCCATCCTGATACTCATTCAGATTCAGCCTTTTGATATAGCTCAAATACGCTCCAGACACGGACTCCATTCTGATACTCATTCAGATTCAATCTTTAGATACAATTCAGATACACTCCAGACACAGATGCCATTCTGATAATCATTCAAAATCAGCTCCCAGATACAGCTCAGATACGCTCCAGACACGGACGCCATTCTGATACTCATTCTTTCAAGCTTACAAATTACAATTCAACAATCACTTTTGGATGGCATCTACAAGCCCATCTCCAGCAACTTTCTAGCACCTCTCCAAATGGTATCTTTAAGCCCATTCCCTCTACTCTAACATCACCAAGTGTAAATTTCTGGGCACTCTAGTGTCCAATCATCGTCCACCTTCGACTCACGACTGGAAAAACACGCCAATCTAACTCATCAAGTTTAAGAAGATTGAACAAGGTCATATGTTGTACCCCAAAATTTTCCCTCTCACTTATCAAGAATTTTCTCACAAGATCTCCTTGGGCTCAAGACTGCACTAGGGTTTGATCAGCTCAAGACACCTCTTTAGGCACTGATGACCAAAATTAGGGTTTAAGTTTGCACAGGTATTTTTGAACTATCAATGCTTCATATGACTTTAATGGACCATTATGGACCCCCAAGATTTCTCATGTCAAGTTTCAAGCCGTGGATCACACTTTTGATCAGTCAATTGAATAATTGACCTAAAAATCAATTGTATTGGGAAAAAAGTCAACCATAGCCAATTTACAGTCAAACTTCATAATTTTTGATCCACATCAACATTTTAGACTCATATGTATCATTTGATCAAGTTTGGACCACAATTCCTCAATAAATTTGATCAAATCACCAAAAGGGCAAAATTGTCAAAATTAGGGTTTTGACTGGGAAAGGGCAATTTCTGGTTTTTGACCTAGCAAATGATCAATTGGGTTAAGACATGATCTCAAGAGTCAAATTTCATCACTTTGACCTAATTACATGGTTCAAAACACTACAAGTCCATTGGATTGACAGATGAATTTTTCAATCAACTGATAAAAAGTCAACTGTATATTGAAAAGTCAAACTTTGACTTTTTGGTCAAATTCAAATGCCAAAGATCATAATTCATCAAAAAATGTCTAAACATGAAACTTGTTCACCAAGAAATCAACAATTCAAGATTTCATTTTAAAAACTTGAAATTTTATAACTTAGAAATTTTTCTAAGTATAGAAAATTTCTTATTTTTTTACAACTTTGAGCCAAGTTTTCACCATGATGCAAAATGATTCAAGGGAAACTTCCAAAATGAAAGTTGTAGTTCTCCATGAAATATACAAGTTTTCTTCACACAACTTCTCCTAAAAATGCTTGGATCTCAAGTTATAATTTTGTGAATACATGCTCACGAACTAAAAATGACTTAGTGAAATTTTGCCCTAGTTAGGCAGATTTTTTACCTAACTTCATGGAAATTTTTCACATAGTTCCAAAGGGAATATTCAAAAGGAATTCAAATATTAGTTGTAGAGAACATTTCAAGCTTTCCAAAATGTCCAAGAACTCCTTGAGATCATTCTTAAGTAGGGAGAATCGAAGAGATGAAGTTGGTGTTTTGTCACTTGGATACAAGCCATTTTGTGAAGAACATTGGATCCAATCCTCAAGCATGCTGTACAAATCCCACTTTGCAGGCTTCTAACTTGACTTTCACTCCATAATTTAATGTTTTCACAGCTGTTGGAAGCTTTAATCCAAGCATTCAATGCATTGTACAAAGTTAATTCTATTTTGGTAAGAAAGACAACATTGCCATTTTAGAAAAGCAAGCTTTATGCAAAGTCAGCTTACATTGAGCCTTGCATTGGTTCTTTCTGCACAAACACACTCTACACAATCAGAACAAGTGTGTTTAAAGGTCTCATCCCCCCTATAAGCTTTGTACTTCACCTTGAAACCATGCTTGCTAGCTTTTCTTCAAAAACAAGTAACCAAGCAATACATGTGAGTTTTTGAAATCTGAGTTGATACAAGTCTTGAAACCTCTTGCTTATAAGTAGACACAATATTTTCAAGTGGACACACGAATGCTATTGCCCTGAAACTGCCTCAAACATTCAAAAACCAAAAACTTGTTCAAGAGCACCATTAACATACAGTTCTGAACCAAAACTCATGATCTTCATTTCCACTCCTGCATTTTGAAAACTAACAACTCAAACACCTTCTAAAAATCATATCAAAGCAATCCATACCCTTGTTTCCTCACTGTAACTCCTCCATCACTATCCACCATTTTCAAAAACCAAGCTTGCAGGTTGACTTGAGTAGAGAGATTCAGGGACATTCAAGGCAAAGTAAGAGTTGGGATACATTCAAGGAGGTTCAGGCAAGATAAACAGATCCTCAGGCCATCTCAAAAGTCACTCAAACTCCATTCACGACTCCAGCTGCAAGAGGTAAAAATTCAAACTTCTATCTCTTCATACAAGCATCATTTGATCCTGATTTTTGAAAACAAAATGTAGATATTCTTGCTCTAAAGCTAACCATGTTCATAGTTTCCATTTATATTGACTCTGTATAGAGAATTTTGGATTTGAAATTTCTGAGAAAATTAGGTTTTAATTTAGGGCCAGCAAAATTAGTTTTTATCTTTAACATTTAGTTTACATAAGTTATATGTTTTAATTCGTGGGAAGAAACACCATAACTTTCATGTTTGGAGTTTCCATTTTTGTGGAGAAATGAGGAAGATACAGGTGGTCCGACCATGGCTCAAGGTTGAAGAAGAAGTTGCCTTCAGAAGTCAATTTTCCTTATATATTTATGGTTTTTCCTATATAAATGGATGTATAGCCACCCCAGTGGTAAAGCGCGCGCCTGTTCACCCTATGGTCCTGGGTTCAAGCCCTAGCGAGACCATTTTGCTCTTTTTCACATTTTTGACTTTTTCTGGTTTTTGTTTGCAGGCGCTAGGCCCTTTGGGCCTGGCATTCTTTTTTTGTTTTTGCTAGCATACACCCTATTTACTTGTGACACCACCTTGGCCCATTTTATTTTTATTTATTTATTTATTTATTTTTCTTTTAAATATATTTTCTAAAATACCAAAAAAATCATAAAATATATAAAAATAATAGATTTATATTTTGAAATAATTTAAATATTTTTTTCTACATAAAAATTATTTTACTTGTCACACTTTATTTACTTTTATTAAAATCCTTGAAAATATTAAAATAAAACTAGATTATAATATATTTAAATACACTTATTTTTAATATAAAAAATACCAAAATATTTCATGACACCATATATTATTTTCAAGATAAAAATATAAAAAATACAAAAAAAAAATACTTTTTCTTTAAACTTATTTTCTTTTAATCAACTAAAATAGATTTAAGGTTTCATCCAAAAAAAATCTTTTCTTAATTAAAATCTTTTCTTAAATAATTTCTTTATTTAACTTAAGTTTAATTTAATTTAATTACTTTTTTTTAGGTCAAAACCTCCTTCATATTAAGAAACCAAACAAAAATCTTTTTCTTTGCATTTACAATTCTTGCATATTTATTTCATCTTGTATATTATTTATTGTAATTCTTGTACAAATTATTTGGTTGTAATAGATTAATTAGATTTATATTATTTCAATCCCCATTCATAAATTGTATACCCCCCTCTCACAAATGTTGTAATAGCGTAGTAACTTTACATTTCTCATTTTATCGCTTTTACATAATATGTTAGTAATTAGGGTTTGTATGGAAAGAATAATATCAATCAAATAGAAAACCCCAATCCAAGACAAAAACAAGCATGAAAATGACACAATTGCACACAAGCACCCCTAGGGTAAAATCCACTTGGTTGCCTTACAAAAATGGCCATATTACGCATGTAAGGTATCTTAGCAAAAACAAGCAAATACAAGATCATAGTCTCTCCATGACGCTATTCAAAGTTGCCTTACAAATTGATCTTAGTCCCTCAAAAATAATGCTAAGATACCTTGCAACATTTCTAATCATGGCTATACGATGACCCACGCCCGTCCCGTTTACATCCAAAGATAGGGTTGCTTACCAAATCAATGGTAAGACAACAATGTCAAAGGAAAAGAAAATGAACAAGAAAGACATTTGAGTAGGTAGATTGCTCTTAATTACTTGCTCCATTTCAAAACAAACATCCTTGCTGTTTTCAAAACAATCACATACACTTTCAAAACATCTTACAAAATTGAAAACATTTTCAAAAGATCAACATCTTTGTATACATTCTTACGAACAAGAATCATTACAAATATTGCCTAAACAATGGCCTCTTTACAAAATATTTTCAAAAACCACACAAAGCATAATTTCAAACAAAAGCAAGTGATCTAGCAAGTAACTAAGAGCCCATGGAAAACCATGGATAAAAAGGTTGCTAATACCTTCCCATTTTATAATCTACCCCCCAAACCCAAGAAACAATCTCAAAGGTCTTTCCTGTGCATTTTTACCTTTCCTTTTGGATAAAAGAAAAGTCGGTGGAGACTCTTGCTAACCGCAACATTTGCAATAAAACGCAAAACCTTCAAGTCAGTTCTCCAACCGCATCACACCTGTAATGGTACTTGTACATGCAATGCTATGAATGTTATGCGTATGAAATGATTTCAAATACTTTGGGAAATTTAAATTTGCGAACCAAAATGAAGCAAAGATTTTATTAGTAGAATTCAAAGTTCAAATGCCTTTTAGGCGTTACAATTAAGAACAATTCTAAAAACTAGAAAAAAATCAAAATTCCCATGGATGCTTCCTCTTCGTGCCGAGATAGACATTAAGTCCTCTTTCCTCATGGAGCTTCTTTATGAGCTCTAAAACCTTCCCCTCTTGGGCATATAACTGATCCCTGTAAGTATCCCGCTCTTTCTTCAACTGAATCCAAGACCTCTATAATTCTCCAAGATCAGTGGGCAAATTAGGATAGAGAACCGTGTAAGGAATACCCCCTTTAGTAGTGGGTTCCACAATCACTAGCAAAACGGCCATATAGGGCATCATAAATTTCTGGGTGAGCTCGTACCCATTGGAGATAAGGTTCCATAAGAATGGACACTTTTGGACCTAAAGCCTTGGCGCCAGATCTGTTTACCATGCTCCAAGCTCGTATGAACCTTTGGCGATACCCTTGAACATCATCCTCATAGTTAAATACAATGCCCTCGATAAATAACTCATGGGGACCATCCCTTCGAGCGTAACCAAATTGTCGCAGAGCTAAACAAGGATTGTAGGTTATACCCCCTCTGATGCCAAGTAATGGGACATTAGGGTACTCCCCACAGCGGTCAATAATAGCAGTGTCTCCCATAGCTCGGGAACACCAGAGAATATCCATGTGAGCGAGTGACATTATCCTTTGTGACCAACCCAAACCTTATTCATTCTTCAGTACGGACATAAGAAACCCTCTTCTCTTCATGGTACGAGTATGGAGAGCGTGCAAAATATCTCAGAGCAAGGTAGGCATGAGGTTGCGAGAGAGGAAGATCTTGATAGCATTCACATCTATGAATAAGTCTGGATTAGGGAATAGTACTAACCCATAGATTAGAAGGGCCAAGACCTCCTCAAAAGCCTGAAAATCCATATCATCCCAAAACAGTTGGGCCTTGTCCATCAGGATTTTGGCTAGAAAACCCTTGACTCCGCTTCTTGTTTCCCAATTGGATACCACGTCTTCCCGTTTCAGATGCAAGGCTGAGGCAATGACTTCTGGCTTAGGAACTTCTTTCAGACCTGTGAAAGGCAACTGTTCAAGAATGGGTATATCCAACAGTTGAGAGAATTCTTCCATGGTAGGAACCAACTGATAATCTGGGAAGGTGAAGCAGTGGTGCTTGGGATCAAAGAACTGAAAGAGTACACTCGTCATCTTTTCATCAAAATTTGAAGTAACCAGGTTGAGAAGTCGACCATGTCTCTTAGTGAACACAGAAGTTTCAGGGACCCTTGATACTAGCTCTTTGAGTTGGGAAGGTATTTTCACAAAGCTAATTCAGATAGTGTTTCTACGAGCGGAAGCCATGATCTGCAAAACAGAACAAAGATAAATTCCATTGGTCCTTGAAATGGTCAATGTAATAAGAATGGATGCTATGTTATGATGCATGATGTCATGTTCAAAAAGGGTAAATCACATATAAGCAAAACACACAATAGACCTTAAGTTCAAAGGCTTGCATGAGGTTAAAGGTAAGTACCCTCTTGAAGTTTAGTTGGTTTCAAACCTGTCTTAGAAAAGTTATCGGGTTCTAAAGATTCTCAATATCACTGATCATCCTTTATCGGGCATTGTTTCATCTCAAGCAATCTTTTCTTGCGGCCAAAATATCCCGAAAGTCTGATCTCATTGAGTGTAGCATCGAGTATCAACCAATCCTCAGCTTTATACCGAGGCCAGCTATCTCACGACTTTATAATGGCCAAGTTTGTTCAACTAAGGTTATAAGGTCCGTTAGTGCTTCACGACACCACGCGACGTTCCCGTATTCTCTCATTTTCACACGAAGGATAGAGGTACCAACCAAATTATCACACCAACACAGCCATCGCTTAAACCATATCGGTCTACGCCATACAGTCTCCTCGATCTATTGTTGTTTACCTAAAAAGTGCCCCAGATACGGGTGTAGGATCTTTAACAATGCCCAAGAAAAACCCTTTAAAAACAAACAAGAAAGCAATTTAAAAAATGACCTAGATCCTAAGGTATACCCCACTTATTTTTTCCCTGAAGAGTCGCCAGTTCTGTGATACGGTGGCAGGACTGACTGTTATACTGGTTTGTGTTTTGTATTCAAAAATTTTGCGGTAAGCAAGAGTCGCCACCGACTTTTATTTCATCCAACTAAGGAAAAGGAAAAAGAACAGGAAAAACCTTTTTCGAGAATATTTCTGAGTACGGGGGGTAGATTATAGAAAGGGAAGGTGTTAGCACCCTTTCTATCTGTGGTTTTCCACGGGCTCTTAGGTACTTTCTCATTTTTAAAATTGCTTGTGTGTGCTTGTTTTGAAAAAGTTTTACTTCGTGATAACTCTTGTATCGGTCCTCAAGAGTGTGACGAAGTTGTTTTGAAATTTGTTTTGCAAAAGTGTTTGTGTGAAAATTTTTGTTTAAGCAAGTACCTAGGAACTAATCTACCTACTCGAAAAAGTCTGTTCGTTTTCCTTTAGGCAGCACTATCCTATTATTAGGGAATAGGTAGCACCGTCGTTGGAATTTTAAAGGGACGTTCGAAGGGACGAAATGGTCTCTGAAAGCAACAAGTAGAGTTACCTTAGCATTTTGAAGGGACTATCGTCATAAGATCAATTCATAGGAAACTCGAGGGACAAGTAGGGACTATGATCTTTATGACGATTTTGAGTTGTGGGTCATTGCTAAGATATCCCTACATTCGAGGGACACAACCATTATTTCCGAGACAAACGAGTAGAGTAAACCCTAGGAGTGAGCATGTGCAAGTGTATTTTTTTATAGTTAATTATCTTTGCATAATTAGGGTTTTCTACTGTTTTAATTTTAGTTTGTCTTTCCATACAATCCTATACATACATCTAGGCAGTTTATAATTTGCGGGAATTAAAATGCGAGAAATTAGAGTGCTAACTATTACATGGCTTTGGGAAGATACATAATTATTTTTACTGAAAATAAAATGCGGAATTAAAAAAAACCTATTTAAATCTATTACAAACCCTGAGCAGTTACAAATAATGAAAGAGGAAAAATTAAAAAAGCGCGCGGCAAATTAAATGCGAGAAATAATTAGACGACCTAAAATCTAAAGTGAGAAAATAATTATGTTATTTTTAAGAAAAAAACTAGGTTAAGTATAAAATTAAACCCTAAATCTAATTATTTTGAATTATAATAAAAAGACATTAAATTACCCTAATTTAATTAAACTAATTAATTAACAAAATTATTTTTTATGAAAAAGATTTTTGATGTTTTTTGGTGATTTTTGATTAAATGAAAAATAATGATTTTTTTGAGTTATTTAGAAAAAGATATAATTAATAAACAAAAGAGAAAAGAATTAAAATAAAAAAGAGTAAGGAATTGGGCTTGTTGCTGGAATAGAGAAGGGGGGGGGGGGTGTTTCTGAATTCTGTCCAGGCCCACTATACTGAGCCTAAACATGCGCCAGATCCTATGCTGGCACGCTTGGGAGGTGCACCATGGTCTTTACTGGATTAGAACGCTGGATCTGTAATGAAAATGATCCGATGGCTGGATCAATAGGGCGCACGGTGGATGTTTTCTCCTGAGTTGTATTAGATCTGCGTTTAAATAGTAAGAAAATAGGAAAATGTTTGGACCTGGGATCGCACCCAGGTCCCTGGCTTCGCATGTCACTACCCCTGCCATTTGCGCTGCGTGGGTTATTTGTTATAATAATGAAACGCAATCATAAATGTTGTACCCCAAAATTTTCCCTCCCATATTTCTCAATACATGTCAAGTGAGGTCCTCAAATTGCTCAAGGAAGCCCAAGAGTTGACCAGACAAACTCTCTCCTAAGGCAGTCTATTCCAAATTAGGGTTTCATTTTGCATCAAGATGCTTAAATCTAAAGGATCCCAAATTCTCATCATTGTCCTAATATGTTCTCAAGATCAACCATATCAAGTTTCAAGCCTTGCATAGGAAGTCTGCTCAGTCAATTGCCCAAGTGCCTAGAAATCGACTGTGCTAGGTCAAAAGTAAACTGTGGCCCACATATAGTCAAACTTCAAGATTTTTGGTCAACATCCTCATTTTGAAGTATTGTTCATCATTTGATCAAGGGTTGATCATGATTCCTCAAGGATTGCTCACAATTCATCAAAACCCAAAAGTTGCTAAATTAGGGTTTTGTATGAAAAGTCAACTCAACTTTGACCAAGCATAACTTTCTCATACTTTATGAGAAATGACCCATCTAAATCTCATTTTGAAGAATATGTGCTTCCCTACAATTCATATTCAGCTCCCAAGTTCAAAATATGCACTCACAAGAAGATATGAATTTGGACATTATAGGTCATTTTGAGAAGTCAACAAAAACACCTTTTCGGTCAAAGCTTCATACATGAACATGGAAGACTAAATTGTGATGAGACCAAAAGGGTTGCTTATAGGACATCCTAAGCTTTCTAAAAAGTCTAAGGACACATCTCTAGGGTCAAAATTGAAAGCGTTATGCATTGGCCAAGTTGACCCTTTTTGCAAAATTGCCAAAAGTCAAATGTGTCCAAAATGGCATTTTTTGCTAAATGGGCCCAACTTTTTATGCTTGCACTGAGTTTGTAATATGATCCACGACCCATGAGCCCCTCCCCTTGTCATTATTTTATTTTTGTTATTTATTTTGATTTTATTTCCTTTAAATCAAATAAAATCAATATAAAATAATGAAAATATCCAAAATCAATAAAACCTTGAGATTTTGTGCATGATTAGATTCATTATACAGTTGGAGACAAAATCAAATCGTGCAAGGCTTCTTATGGACAAAAAAAGATTAAAAATGCTTGTTTTGAAAAGATTTGGTGCAAGGATTAAATCATTGATCAATCTTCATAATTGAAAGAGATTTGATACAAACTTTAACCCTAATATACTCTAGTATACATAAGAAACGAAGGCAGACCAAAGAGGGAGGTGGAGAAATCGTGAAAGACGCAGAACCAATTGCAAAAATTCAAAGAAAAAGTGCATACAAAATTCCAAGTTGCATGCCATCTCAAGCCATTCTAACCATACCAATCAATTGCTGGACGTTCCAGGATCGTGTTTCAATCGTTAGCAAGCCTCCCCACGCCCTGAAACGTATCGTAGCAGTCACACAGTTTGCCTATTTTCTTGAATTCAAATATATTGATTCTGGAATATTTAGCATGATTGATTGGCATATTTATGATCCTTGAGATGTTTGCAACTAATGACTATATTCAATTGCATTTTTATTGACTGAACATAAAACTGCCATGGCTAGGGTTTATTCTTTGTTTTTAGGGGTTTCTTATGCAGGGAAAATTAGGCATTGATAATGGTGCCATGATACTCGTGAGGTTGAAACGAGTTGATTGGTACCATTGGTTTTCATTTATCATGCGCGTACAGGATTTTGAAATGCACAGGGGCTATACCTATGCTCAATGTCTGTAGGTAAAAGTTATAAAACTTATAGCGACGGTGGGAGGAAGAAGATGGATACGTGGCGCTCCCTGACTTGCCAGTTTGAATTTCGAGCATTTCAAAGTTTAGCATTTTTTTTATTATATAATATTTGTTTGTTATTGTATGTACAATTAAAACAGCCAGCTCAGTTGGCAAGCGTGCAAAGGAGGAATGTATAAGGACCTGGGTTCGATCCCCATGTTCCTTATTTGCTTTATATTATTTTGCAATGAAGGATCAGGTACACCTCACGCTCCAGGATCCACCATGTGCTATCTAGATCTGACCGTTCAACCCATCAAGGCTTCATATCTAAGGCCTCCCCCCTGAAGGACCACCATGCGCCCCAGTCAAGCGTGTACATAAGATTGGGCAAAGTCAAAAGGGCCAGGAGTTGTTGGGCCAAGAAATCAGATTCACAACCCCCCTTTTGCTAAGAAATCAGACCCATTTTTCTTTCTTTTCTCTTTTATTTCTTTTATTTAAATTATTTTGCTTAATTATTTTTAACAAAATTAAATCCTTTTTTTCACAAAATCATAAAATCAAGAGTTTTACAAAAAATTAGAATTAGGTTTTTTTTTAATCAAATTTAATTTAATATTAGTTTAATTTAATCTAGGGAAATTCTAACTTTTTTATATAATTAAAATCAATTAGAAAAATTAGGGTTAGACTTTTGATTCAATGTTTATTTCTTTCTCAAAATAAAAAAAAATACAAAAATAGGTTAATTTAATTATTTTTCTTAAATTAAAATTAATTAGTAATTAGGTTCTCTTTTATTCAATTGAGCTTTATGTTCTCAAATAACAAAAAACGACAAAAAAAATGATTTTCCCTTTAAATTACAATTAGGTATAGTTGGGGTCAAAACCCTAATTATCTTGTATTCGATTCATCGCGTGTGTTTATTATTTTTTTTGCAATCTTGATGTAACTGTCCACGGTATGTAATAGTTTAATCTAGGACTTTCTTTTATTTATCGTCTTTTGCGGGTTTTTTGGTTATGTAATTAATACCTACCCCGAAGCCTTGTAATGGCGTAGGTTTATTTTCTCGCATTTTAATTCTCGCAAATATTAACTGTTTAGATGTATGTTTATAGGATTGTATGACAAGATTGCATGATAATTTAAAACGGCTAGAAAACCCTAAATGTGCAAAGATAATAACTGAAATCAAATCACTCGCACATGTGCACTCCTAGGGTATACTCTCACTTCAGTTGCCTTCGGTAAAGGATCATTAAGTATAGGGTGTCTTAGTGGTTGCCCTCCAGTCTAAAAAGATAAAAAAACGTCCCATTCGAATGTTGCCTCGGAAAT
This sequence comes from Vicia faba, assembly GCA_948472305.1. Taxonomy (NCBI): domain Eukaryota; kingdom Viridiplantae; phylum Streptophyta; class Magnoliopsida; order Fabales; family Fabaceae; genus Vicia; species Vicia faba. Next base: position 1,011,998,398 of record OX451738.1, read on the forward strand.
GTTTCCTCGGAAACTTCACTTCAGAAATGTTGCCTCGAATATGATCTTAAGACTTTAGGGTTATTACTAAGAAATCCTAACATTTCTTTAGTGATCGTACGTCCCTTACGAATTGACCCTTACAACTCCAACGATGGTGCTACCTATTTCTCAATAGTAGGATAGCATTGTCTAAAGGAAACAAGAATAGAAACGATCCTTTTTCGAGTAGGTAGATGCTAGTAGGTACTTGCTCAAATTAAACTTTTCACACTTACACTTTTCAAAACAAATTTTCAAAACAAACTTCGTCACACCCTTGAGGACTGATACAAAGGTTATCACGAAGTCAAAACTTTTCAAAACAAAGCACACACACAAGCAATTTAAAAAGATGAGAAAGTACCTAAGAGCCCATGGAAAACCATGGATAGAAAGGTTGCTAATACCTTCCCTTTCTATAATCTATCCCTCGTACTAAGAATATCTCAAAAAATGATTTTTTCTGTACTTTTTTCCTTTCTGGTTGGATGAAATAAAAGTCGATGGAGACTCTTGCTTACCGCGATATTTTGCAAACAAAAAACGCAAAATGCAAACTAGCATTTTCAAAACAGTCGGTTCTGCCACCGTATCACAGAACTGGCGACTCTGCTGGGGAATTAATAAGTGGGGTATACCTTAGGATCTAGTTCATCTTAATTGCTTCTCTTGATTGCTTTGTTTGCTTTACTTTTAAGGGTTTTTGTTTGGGAGTTACTATAGATCCTAACCCGGATTTGGGGACACCTTTTAGGTAAGTAGCAATAAATTGTGAGGGAACTATACGACGTAGACCGATACGGTTGAAGCAGTAGATACATTAATGTGGCACATTGGTTGGTACCGGTATCACTTGTGGAGAAACGAGGAGAATACGGGGCCGTTGCATGGTGTCGTTAAGCATCAACTGACCTTAGAACCTTTAATCGACCAACTTGTCCATTAGAAAGTAGTGAGATAGCCGGCCTCGGTGTAAAGCTGAGAACTGGTTGATACTCGATGCTACACTCATTGAGACCATACTCTCGAGATAGTTCCGGCCGCAAGAAAAGATTGCGTAAGCTGAAACCATGACCGATGGAGGATGATCAGTGATATTGAGATCCTCTAGAACCCGGTTACTTTTTCTATGACAGGTTGAAACCAACTGAACTTCAAGAGGGTACTACCTTTGACCTCATGCAAGCCTTAAACTTAAGGGCTTTGTGTGACTTGTTTTCCTTTTCCATGCCTGTTATCTGCTATACCTGTTGTTTTTTATCATGACATCATGCATCATAACATGGAATTCATACTTCATTATACTAACCATTTCAAAGACCGAGGGAATTTATCTTTGTTCTATTTTGCAGATTATGGCTTCCGTGAGCAAAAATACCATCCGAGTTAACTTTGTGCAAATACCTGCTCAACTTAAAGAGTTAGCCTCAAGAGTTTCTGAGACTTCTATGTTGATTAAAAGACATGGTCAGCTTCTTAGCCTGGTCAACTCAAATCTTGATGAGCAGATGATGAGTGTACTTTTCCAGTTCTTCGATCCTATGCATCATTGCTTCACCTTTCCAGATTACTAGCTGGTTCCCACTTTGGAAGAGGTACCCTTCACAGGTATGGAAGAGGTTCCTAGACCAGAAGACATTGCCTCAGCTATGCATCTGAAACGAGCTGATGTAGTATCCAATTGGGAAACACAAAGCGGGGTCGAAGGTTTCTTAGCCAAATTTCTGATAGACCGGGCTCAGCTATTTTGGGATAATTTGGATTTTCAGGCTTTTGAAGATATCTTGGCTCTCCTTATCTATGATTTGGTTCTCTTCCTGAATCTGGATTCCTTTGTGGATGTGAATGTTGTCAAGATTTTCCTTTTTCGTAATCCAGTGCCTACTCTACTGGGTGATATCTTGCATTCCCTCAACACTCGTACTGTGCGAAGAAGAGGGACTCTTATGTGTTGCATGTCGTTGTTGTCGAGGTGGTTTATTTCACACCTCCCTAAGTCTGTGCTGAAGAACAAAGAAGGTTTGGGTTGGTCCTACAGGATAATGTCACTTGCCCATACATATATTCTTTGGAGCTCCAGGGTTATGGAAGACACCGTTGTTATTGATCGTTGTGGAGGATACCCTGATGTCCCATTGCTTGGAATCAGAGGGGGTATAACTTACAATCCTTGTCTAGCTTTGCGACAATTTGGTCGTGCTCAGAGAGATGGTCCCCATGAGCTACTTCTTGAGGATATTGCATTTGACTACAAGGAAGACGTTGAGGAGCATCGTCGGAGGTTTATACGAGCTTGGGGCATGGTGAACAGATCTGACCCCCAAGAGCTGGGACAAAGGAATTCCCTTCCTATGCAGCCTTATCTCCAGTGGGTCTGAGCTCGTGCCCAAAAGCTTGGGATGCCCTATGAAGCCGTATTTCCAGTGATTGTGGAGCCCACCAATGAAGAGGGCATTCCTTACACGGTCATTTATCCTTACATGCCCACTGATCCTGGGGAGTTGCAGAGATCTTGGATTCAGCTGAAAGAGGAAAGGGATACTTACCGGGAAAAGTACCACGAGCAAGAAAGGAAGATTTTGAAGCTCACCAGGCAGCTCGAGGAAGAAATAGTGATCAATGACTACATTATCACAAAGAGGAAGCGTCCATGGGACTTTTGATTTTGGCTTTTCTAGTTTTAGATTTGTTTTCTATTTTACTTCTTTGTAACGCCTTAAAGGCATTGTTGAACCTTTTACAAGTTAATCTAATAAAGTTTGTTTATTTTTTTGGTTTGCAAATTTAAATTTCCCGAAGTCTTTGAAATCATTACATGCGCATCCCATTATCATGCACACCATTACAGGTACCATTACAAGTTTCTCATCTTCTTCGCTGTTATTTCAGCAGAAATGTCTTCTGATCAAGCCATCAAAGATCTTCAGGCACAGAATGCCCAATTCCAACAGATGTTCTTAAGCTTGGCTAAAGGTCAGGAGGATTTGAAGACCCTGATTCTGAAAGAGAAGAAGAAGAAGAAGAAGAAGAAGAAGGTTGGTATTCTGAACATGGGTAGAATATTCGGAGAAAGGATAAGACAATCAGCTGATCTGACCTCCTCATCCAAGGATGGGGAGAACCAAGAAAGAGTAAAGGACCCTAGTCCTGCAGTTTCTGATAACGATACGGATTACGATGATAAACAATATCCTCCTGCTGAGGATAAATACAAGCAGCTAGAAGACTGTATGAGTGCTATGGAGATTCAGAAGATCCCTAGTTTGGATTTCGAAGAACTGGGATTGGTATCGGGAGTGGTGATCCCTCATAAGTTCAAAGCTCCAGTTTTTGCCAAGTACGATGGAGTATCATGTCCGAAACTCCATCTCCGCTCGTATGTCCGAAAGATCCAACCCCACATTGCTGATAGAAATTTGTGGGTGCATTACTTTCAAGATAGTCTGTCAGGGACTCAGCTTGAATGGTTTTATCAATTGGAAGGAGCCGGTGTCCGAAACTGGGAAGACCTTGCTGCTGCTTTTTAAAGGCAGTATCAGTATAACGCCGACCTTGCTCCCACTCGTACTCAGCTCCAGGTTATGTCTATGGGTGCAAGTGAAGGTTTTAAGGACTATGCTCAAAAGTGGAGAGACTTGGCGAGAATAGTCCAACCCCCTTTGTCTGATATGGAGTTGGTTGACATGTTTCTAGGGATGCTATCTGGTCCATTTTTCAATCATGTGATCGGCAGTTCGTCATCTGGGTTTACTGAGTTGATTTTGACTGGAGAGAGAGTAGAAGTTGGCATTTGAAGTGGTAATATACAGAAGGATGCTTCATCAAGTGCAGTAAAGAATCCTTTCACCGGTAAGAAGGAAGCTAGCGCAGTCTACGGCCCGATGGGCCAAAGCAGACCTGACTACTGTCAAACGGTAAATGCTGCAGTGATATCAAGACCCGCAGTTGCTCCCCAATGCAACAATCAGCAAAGGGTGGAAAGACCACAACGACAGTTTACCCGCATCAACATGACTTTGGCTGAAGTTCTTCCTCATCTGTTAAAGTCATACTTGGCAACCTTGAAAGAGGCTCCCAAGAATCCCAACACTGCTTCTCCCAGATACAATCCCAATGCCCGCTGCGCCTATCACTCTAAAAGTCCAGGTTGTGATACAAATGATTGCTGGGCTCTGAGGAATAAAGTGCAAGATTTGCTGGAAGCTAAAGAGATTGAGTTTGATGCTCCCGAAAAGCCCAACGTTATAACTGCCCCTATGCCCAAGCATGGTCGTGGATTCAATGTTGTGGACACCGATTCGTTTGTAACCTCTGTGGAAGGGAACTCTACTCATTTAATGACGGTTAAGAAGAATTTGTTGTTGGCCGGTTTATTTCCGGGTTGCGGTGAAGGTTGCCACATGTGTTTAATTCTGCCTTCCGATTGTTGTTTATTGAAGTCAGGTGTTCAACGCCTGATGGATAATAAGGAAATTTTGTTTGAGAAGACTATGATTTTGTTTGAAGATGTTGCCATTATCACCATTTCCGCCAACCCTTCCAAGGTTTCCTCGAGAAAACTTGTTAGGGTTACACCCATTCCAAGAGTTGCTCCGTTAATAATCACCACTCCGGGTCCCATCCCATATACCTCAAATAAGGCTATCCCATGGCATTACGGTGCTGGTGTATATTACCATGGTTTTAAACAAGATTTGAGGGCTGAAGAAGCCGATATGGACATCAGTAATATTGTTGGGACAAGTAAGGTCACCAGAAGTGGAAGAATCTTTTCCCCCGAGATTTCCCCTCCGACTGCCCACAAACCTGTTGTCATTCCATCTGCTAGTACATCAACTACTGTCCCAGTTTCTACTCCAGTTATCACCCCTGTCGCCGAGCCATCTGGGACTCGAAGAAAAGAAATCACAGGTGAGCCTGCCCGGACGGAGGCACCTAAAAAGATCATTGTAGAAACCTCTAAACAAGAAATAGAGGAAATTCTAAAGATTATCAAGAAGAGCGACTACAACATAGTCGAGCAGCTGGGGCAGACCCCGTCAAAAATCCCCATGTTGTCCTTGTTGTTATGTTCTGAAGCCCATGCAAAGGCTTTAATTGCATTCCTCAAAACTGCACATGTGCCGCAGGAAACTTCAGCAGATCAATTCAAAGATTGCGTAGCTAGCCTGACTGTCGATAATGGGTTGGGTTTCTCAGATGCAGATCTGACCGCTAAAGGGAGAAATCATAATGACACTCTGCACATCTCGATCGAGTGCCGGGGCACCATTATGGGCCATGTATTGGTGGATACCGGGTCCTCATTGAATGTTCTGCCAAAGAAAGAATTAGACCGTCTGGACTGTGAAGGTTTGATTCTAAAGCCGAGCAATATTATGGTCAGGGATTTCGACGGGTCAAAGAGAATGGTGCACGGGGAGGTGAACATCCCTGTCAAGGTGGGTTCTCATACCTTTGGGTCCACTTTCTACGTGATGGATATTAGACAATTGTATTCTCTCTTGCTGGGTCGTCCTTGGATTCATAAGGCTGGGGCAATGACTTCCACGCTCCATCAAATGCTGAAATACCCAGTGAAAGGAAAGATTGTCACGGTACAAGGTGAAGAGGAGTATATGGTGAGTCATCTCAATTCATTTCGCTATGTGGAGATGGATGGGGAATTCATCGAAACCCCTTGTCAGAACTTTGAAGAGGTCCATCATACCTTGGCGTCAACTGAAGTTACCACCGGCAAACCTCCATTAAAGATGGCTTCTCTCAAGGACGCCAGGGCTATAATTGAAGAAGGTGGGTGTACCAATTGGGGTCAGCTCCCCGATTTCACGCACAAAACTGACAAATTTGGTTTGGGCTTTACTACAGGGGCTCAAAGGGCTGTTAGGCACGCACGGATTGGAAGACCTCCTCTGCACATCAGCAATCGGGGAGTTAATGCAATCGAGGACAGTAAAGAGGATTCAGACATCGACAACTGGATCTACCCTACAACCAATGGTGGACTAAACAACTGGACGGCAAAGGACTTCATACCTGTTTATTTTATTCTGCAGTAATTGACTATTTGTTTTAAAGATTTGTAATAAACAGTTTGAAACTTTATGGCTCGGTGCTTTGCCTGAGGCACCTTGGCTTTGCTTATGAGGGCTTATTATTTGTCATTTCATATATCATTAATAAAACATTGGACGTTTCTTGCATTATAAATTTTGCGCTCTTTGTTTTTCTTTTTCTGGCCCTCGCTTTATCAAAACAGATATTCTCTTACACACACTCACGTATCATAATGCAGATCCATATCCACTCTGGATCCCATTGATAACAGTTCTGCTACTGCCAATTATGACTTCGAAAATCTGATCAACCAAGTCGAGGACGAAGGTGAAGATGATTGTGAGGTACCTGGAGAACTTGCTAGACTGTTACTGCAGGAAGAAAGGGCCATCCAGCCTCATGAAGAGCCAGTTGAGTCAGTGAATTTGGGTACAGAGGAAGACAGGAAAGAGGTTAAGAAAGGTGCGAATCGGGAGCCTAGTTTCAAACAACGGTTGATACAGATGCTATGCGACTATGTAGAGATCTTCGCTTGGTCCTATGAAGATATGCCTAGTTTAAACACTGATATTGTGGTACACCGCCTACCAACCAAAGAAGATTGTCCTCCGGTAAAGCAGAAGGTTCGCCGTATGCTCCCTGAGATGTCTGGGAAAATTAAAGCTGAGGTCATGAAACAGTTCGACGCGGTATTTCTAGCTATCACTTCTTATCCGCAGTGGGTTACCAACGTTGTTCCGGTGCCTAAGAAGGATGGTAAGGTGCGGATGCGTGTGGACTATAGAGATCTGAACAGGGCAAGCCCCAAGGATGATTTCCCACTACCTCACATCGATGTTCTGGTCGATAACATCGCACGGAATAAGATCTTCTCCTTCATGGATGGTTTTTCTGGCTACAACTAGATCAATATGGCTTCTGAGGACATGGAAAAGACAACCTTCGTTACACAGTGGGGCACCTTTTTCTACAAGGTTATGCCGTTCGGATTGAAGAATGCTGGGCCAACTTATCAGCGCGCCATGGTCGCTTTGTTCCACGACATGATTCACCATGAGATTGAGGTTTATGTTGATGACATGATAGCCAGGTCTCAGACTGAGGGAGAGCACCTTGATCATCTCCAGAAACTGTTTGAAAGGTTGAAGACATACAAGCTAAGATCGAATCTGAACAAGTGTACCTTCAGGGTAAGGTCTGGTAAGCTTCTGGGTTTCATCGTCAGTGATAAAGGTATTCAGGTGGACTCTACAAAGGTAAAAGCCATACAAGAGATGTCGGCTCCTCGCACAGAAAAAGAAGTCAGAGGTTTCTTGGGACGTCTAAATTATATCGCCAGGTTCGTTTCACAACTGACTGCTACTTGTGAGCCAATCTTCAAGCTGCTGAAGAAAGATCAAGTGGTAAAATGGAATGATGAATGTCAGGCCGCTTTCGAAAGAATCAAGGAATACCTCCAAGAGCCACCAATTCTGATGCCTCCAGTTGAAGGAAGACCTTTGATCTTATACTTGACAGTACTGGATAGTTCAATGGGGTGTGTGATGGGGCAGTATGACGAGTCTGGCCGAAAAGAGCATGCTATTTACTACCTTAGAAAAAAGTTTACCGACTGTGAGACCCGATACTCCTTGCTCGATAAAACTTGCTGCGCTTTGGCATGGGCGGCTCGCCGGATGAGACAGTATATGCTAACTCACACCACTTTGTTGATATAAAAAATGGATCCAATCAAGTATATCTTCGAGAAGCCTGCCCTGTCTGGAAGAATAGCAAGATGGAAGATGATCTTAACCGAGTACGACATCCAATACACCACCCAAAAAGAAATCAAGGGGAGTGTATTGGCGGATCATTTGGCGCATCAGGCCATGGATGACTACCAGTGCATGAATTTCGAGTTACCGGATGAGAATATCATGTTGGTAACCGACTGCAAAGAACCTGGACCGGATGAAGGACCCGAGGAGGGATCCCGATGGTCTATGTATTTTGATGGAGCCTCGAACGCGTTGGGTAATGGCATTGGTGCTGTAATTGTTTCTCCTGAGAGTTGTCATACTCCATTCACCGCTCGATTATGTTTTAACTACACCAACAATATGGCAGAGTATGAAGCGTGTATCCTGGGTCTTCGAGTTGCTATTGACCTGAGGATTAAGTTCTCGATTGTATTCGGAGATTCTACCCTAGTGATCAGTCAAATCAAAGACGAGTGGGATCTGAAGCACCCAAATCTTATTCCTTACAAAGAATATGTACTGACATTGCTCCCACATTTTGAGGAGATAACCTTTGAACACTTCCCGAGAGAGGAGAACCAGTTAGCGGACGCGCTAGCTACCATGTCTTCTATGTTCATAGTCAGGTGGGAAAATGAAGCTCCCTAGATTACCATCGAGAGGTTGGACGAACCCGCACATTGTTGTGATATTGAGACTGAAGAGGTAGTAGAAAAACCCTGGTTTCACGAGGTAAAGAGGTATCTTGAGGCTCAAGAGTACCCCGAGGGTGCATCTGTTAATGATAAGAAGTTCTTGAGAAGGTTCGCTGCGAAGTTCTTCATCAGTAATGGTGTCCTCTATAAGCGTAACCATGATTCGACCTTACTGCGGTGCATGGACAAGAGCGAGGCAGAAAGGATCATGGCATAGTTACATGAAGGTACCTTCGGAACTCATTCCAGTGGACATACCATGGAGAAGAAGATCCTACGGGTAGGATATTACTTGTCTACTATGGAAGCCGATTGTTATCAGCATTCTCGAACTTGTCATAAGTGTCAGGTCTATGCTGATAAGGTACATGTACCTCCAGTTCCTCTGAATGTTTTGACAGCTCCTTGGCCTTTCGCAATGTGGGGCATCGATATGATAGGTGAGATCAGACCTACTGCGTCTAACGGGCATCGTTTCATTCTGGTGGATATTGATTATTTCACGAAGTGGGTTGAGGCAGCTTCCTTTGCTACAGTAACCAAGAACATCGTGGCGCGGTTTATCTGACACAATCTAATTTGTCGATACGGTGTACCAGAGAGGATCATTATGAATAATTGTACAAATATCAACAATACGATGATCACCGAGCTCTGCAAACAGTTCAAGATACAGCATCATAACTCTTCTCCCTACCGGCCGAAGATGAATGGGGCTGTTGAAGCATCTAATAAGAAAATCAAGAAGATTGTGCAGAAGATGACGGTGACATACAAAGACTGGCACGAGATGTTACCATTCACTCTTCATGGGTATCGTACCTCGGCAAGGACGTCGACAGGGGCAACACCCTACTCTTTGGTGTATGGCATGGAGGCATTCCTACCCATCGAAGTCCAGATACCCTCTCTCAGGATTATGAAGGATGCGGGTTTGAGCAAAGACGATTGGATCCAGACCCGACTTGATCAGTTGAATCTAATTGATTAAAAGAGGCTTACTGCTATTTGTCATTGTCAGATGTATCAAAAGCGAATGATTAAGGCATTTAACAAGAAAGTCAGATGTCAAGAATATCATGTCGGGGATCTGGTGATCAAATGCATCATACTGCCACAAGGTGATCCCAGGGGCAAATGTACTCCCACATACGAAGGGCCATTTATGGTTAAGAACATTTTCTCGAGAGGAGCTATGATTCTAACCACCATGGATGGTGACGACCTTCCTCACCCCGTCAATGCAAACATAGTGAAAAAATACTACGCATAATCAAAGACCCGCTAAGTCGACTGGCCTAGGAAAAAATAAGGGCTTCCCGGTGAACCAAAAGGGTTCGGGCAAAAGTAAGGGATGAAAATGAAAAAACTGTACACCCGGCAAGTCAAAAACCTGAAAAGGCGACTTGGGAAAAAAAGGGTATCCCGGTGGACTGAAAACCCGAAAGGGAGGTCCAGGCAAAAATTAGGGATTGAAGCGTAACACTATGTCTCATTGGATCATCTTGCAACCAGACTTCGGTATCGACTATCAAGCTCAGACAGCGTCAATCAATCTGATCTACCTTCGACCAAGCGGCAAAGTGATGAGATGCTTGAAGATATAAAGGAAATAGCATAGTTGAACCCAACGGTATTGTTTCACATAGAGGTTTCTCTTTCTTTTTCATGAATTGTATAATTTCTATCTTTCAGTGGTGTTCTCTTACTAGGATGTCAGCCTCTTATACAAAACGCCTATTACAAGCCAACTTCGAAAATCAATACAATTCATTTTCACAAGAAACTTCAATTTGTTTTTCTTTTTCTGTTTTGTTTTGCAAGAATGTCCAATGATTCATTGTTGATATATGCATTTGAAAATAATTGCTGCTCATAGATATTTACATGAAAAACAAAAGACAATTACTCGTAATGCCAGGAACAGGGAAAACAAGAAGTACCAAACCTTACAGTTACTCTGCCCATCAGGAATCGGGATAGAGCCATCTTGAGAACATGAGCGGTGATACATACACTCCCCACAGAGTAAAAAAGTATCCAAAGATAGTGATGTTAGCTTCCCTGAACAGGACATAACTCTCCCCAGCTGAGGTTCACAATCGCGAGCGAATCAGTAAATTTTTTCCCAAAGCAGAGTTTTATTTCTCTCACAAGCATAAATTCAATCTCCAACAGATTTCATTATTATCAGCAACAGAAATTCATCCCCAGCTGAGTTTATTTCTCCAAATCAGCATGATCCATCGACAGAGTATCTCATCTCTGACAGAGTTATTCCCCGCAGAGTTATTCTCGGGCAGGGTCTGTTCTGGCAGAATCTTCGCCAGTCAAGGGGAAAATCCCCATCACGGTCATCTTTGTTCACCATCCCCAATAGAGGTGGAGGAACTGTGGTTTTCATGGCAATCATGGATTTATTTTCCCCGATTCCGATTATCGTGTCAGCATTTCATGTTCATACATCATGACATATGCATACACCATACATAACATGGTCTCATTTGTTTTGAGAACGTCGACACATAATGCATCTCATGCATCACATATAACTAACCCTGTATTTATTTCAGGAAAGACATTATTATCAACAATTTCCAGCAAGCCCATGATCGACACTCGAAGCTAAACAGAGTAATCATCGGTGCAACAAGAGCAGCCCTACTATCCAGGCTCTCATATCAAAGAAACCCTACTATCCAGGTTCCTTCTCACAGCCCTACTACCCAGGCTCTCATATCGAAGAAACCCTACTATCCAGGTTCCTTCTCACAGCCCTACTATCCAGGCTCTCATATCGAAGAAACCCTACTATCCAGGTTCCTTCTCACAGCCCTACTACCCAGGCTTTCATATCGAAGTAACCCTACTATCCAGGTTCCTTCTCATAACCTTACTATCCGGGTTCAGCCTCCCTTATCCCCAGACAGCAGTCAACAACATTATAAGACCAGGACCCGATCAAACACAAGTGATTTCACATTCCCCCAGAAAGTCACAGTGCAGCATATACCTCGACCAAATACGCAGTTCACCTCCGCTTCCCAAACTGGAATCCTTCCCCGGTAGAGTAATGGACAACTGAAGTTCCTAAAACTCTATTATTCTCAAGACAGAGACCAACATTCCCCAGCGAAGTCCTCCTCAACAACAGGTACACGGGTTCTCGCAAAGGAATCTCTTATGCGATCGACGCTTCTTCGGATGGCATCTTTAAGCCCTTCTTCCGTCATTGACTTCCAAATGGAATCTATAAGCCCATTCCCGATATTGCAATACAAGTATCACTTTATGCGAGTGCAAATTTCTGGACACTCTAGTGTTCAATCATCTTCCACCTTCAGATCACGAAAGGCAGACAAGCCAATCTACATCCTCAGGTTTAAGAAAATTGAACAGGGGAAGCTGTTGTACCCCAAAATTTGCCCTCCCATATTTCTTAATACATGTCAAGTGAGGTCCTCAAATTGCTCAAGGAAGCCCAAGAGTTGACCAGACAAACTCTCTCCTAAGGCAGTCTATTCCAAATTAGGGTTTCATTTTGCATCAAGATGATTAAGTCCAAAGGATCCCAAATTCTCATCATTCTCCTAACATGTTCTCAAGATCATCCATATCAAGTTTCAAGCCTTGCAAAGGAAGTCTGCTCAGTCAATTGCTCAAGTGCCTAGAAATCGACTGTGTTAGGTCAAAAGTCAACTGTGGCCCACATATAGTCAAACTTCAAGATTTTTGGTCAACATCCTCATTTTTAAGTATTATTCATCATTTTATCAAGGTTTGATCATGATTCCTCAAGGATTGCTCACAATTCATCAAAACCCAAAAGTTGCTAAATTAGGGTTTTGTAGGAAAAGTTAACTCAACTTTGACCAAGCATAACTTTCTCATACTTTATCAAAAATGACCCATCCAAATCTCATTTTTAAGAGGATGTACTTACCTACAATTAATATTCATCTCCCAAGTTCAAAATATGCACTCACAAGAAGATATGAATTTGGACATTATAGGCCATTTTGAGAAGTCAACAAAAACACCTTTTGGGTCAAAGCTTCATACATGAACATGGAAGACTAAATTGAGATAAGACAAACAGGGTTTCTTAGAAGACATCCTAAGCTTTCAAAAAAGTCCAAGAACACATCTCTAGGGTCAAAATTGAAAGAGTTATGCATTGGCCAGGTTGACCCTTTTTGCAAAATTGCGAAAATTCAAATGTGTCCAAAATGGCATTTTTTGCTAAATGGGCCCAACTTTTTATGCTTGCACTAAGTTTGTAATGTGATCCACGACCCATGAGAACTTCCACTTGTCATTCTTTTATTTTTGTTATTTATTTTGATTTTATTTCATTTAAATCAAATAAAATCAATATAAAATAATGAAAATATCAAAAATCAATAAAACCTTGAGATTTTGTGCATGATTAGATTCATTATATAGATGGAGACAAAATCAAATCGTGCAAGGCTTCATATGGACAAAAAAAGATTGAAAATTCTTGTGTTGGAAAGATTTGGTGCAAGGATTAAATCATTGATCAATCTTCATAATTGAAAGAGATTTGATACAAACTTTAACCCTAATGCACTCTAGTATACATAAGAAACGAAGGCAGACCAAAGAGGGAGGTGGAGAAATCGTGAAAGAGGCAGAACCAATTGCAAAAATTCAAAGAAAAATTGCAGACCAAATTCCAAGTTGCAGGCCATCTCAAGCCATTCTAATCGTACCAATCAATTGCTGGACGTCCCAAGATCGTGTTTCAATCGTTAGCAAGCCTCCCCACGCCCAGAAATGTATCGTAGGAGTCACACGGTTTGCCTATTTTCTTGAATTCGAATATAATGATTCTGGAATATTTAGCATGATTGTTTGGCATATTTATAATCCTTGAGATGTTTGCAAGCTAATGACTATATTCAATTGCATTTTTATTGACTGAACGTAAAACTGCCATGGCTAGGGTTTGTTCTTTGTTTTTAGGAGTTTCTTATGCAGGGAAAATTGGGCATTGATAATGGTACCATGATGCTCGTGAGGTTGAAACGAGTTGATTGGTATCATTGGTTTTCATTTATCATGCACCTACAGGATTTTGAAATGCACATGGGCTATACCTATACTCAATGTCTGTAGGTAAAAGTTACAAAACTTACAGCGACGATGGGAGGAAGAAGATGGATACGTGGCGCTCCCTGACTTGCCAATTTGAATTTCACGTGTTTTAAAGGTTAGCATTTTGTTTTTATTATATAATATTTGTTTGTTATTGTATGTACAATTAAAACAGCCAGCTCAGTTGGCAAGCGTGCAAAGGAGGAATGTATAACGACCTGGGTTCGATCCCCAGTTTCCTTATTTGCTTCATATTATTTTGCAATGAAGGATCAGGTACACCTCACGCTCCAGGATCCACCATGTGCTATCCAGATCTGACCGTTCAACCCATCAAGGTTTCAGATCTAAGGCCTTCCCCCTGAAGGACCACCATGCGCCCCAGTCAAGCGTGTACATGGGATTGGGCAAAGTCAAAAGGGCCAGGAGTTGTTGGGCCAAGCAATTAGATTCACACCCCCCCTTTTGCTAAGCAATCAGACCCATTTTTCTTTCTTTTCTATTTTATTTCATTTTTTAAAATTATTTTGCTTAATTATTTTTAATATAATTAAATCCTTTTTTTCACAAAATCATAAAATCAAGAGTTTTACAAAAAATTAGAATTAGGTTTTTTTTATCAAATTTAATTTAATATTAGTTTAATTTAATCTAGGGAAATTCTAACTTTTTTATATAATTAAAACCAATTAGAAAAATTAGGGTTAGACTCTTGATTCAATATTTATTTCTTTCTCAAAATAAAAAAATACAAAAATAGGTTAATTTAATTATTTTTCTTAAATTAAAATTAATTAGTAATTAGGTTCTGTTTTATTCAATTGAACTTTATGTTCTCAAATAACAAAAAACGACAAAAAATCATTTTCCCTTTAAATTACAATTAGGTATAGTTGGGGTCAAAACCCTAATTATCTTGTATTCGATTCATTCGATTCATTGAGCGTGTTTATTATTTTTTTGCAATCTTAATGTAACTGTCCACGGTATGTAATAGTTTAATCTAGGACTTTCTTTTATTTATCGTCTTTTGTGGGTTTTTTGGCTATGCAATTAATCCCTACCCCGAAGCCTTGTAATAGCGTAGGTTTATTTTCTCACATTTTAATTCTCGCAAATATTAACTGTTTAGATGTATGTTGATAGGATTGTATGACAAGATTGCATGATAATTTAAAACGGCTAGAAAACCCTAAATATGCAAAGATAATAACTGAAATCAAATCACTCGCACATGTGCACTCCTAGGGTATACTCTCACTTCGGTTGCCTTCGGTAAACGATCATTAAGCATAAGGTGTCTTAGTGGTTGCCCTTCAGTCTAAAAAGATCAAAAACGTCCCATTCGAATGTTGCCTCGGAAACGTCGCTTCAGAAATGTTGCCTCGAATATGATCTTAAGACTTTAGGGTTATTACTAAGACATCCTAACATTGCTTTAGTGATCGTACGTCCCTTACGAATTGACCCTTACAACTCCAACGACGGTGCTACCTATTTCTCAATAGTAGGATAGC
This sequence comes from Vicia faba, assembly GCA_948472305.1. Lineage (NCBI taxonomy): Eukaryota > Viridiplantae > Streptophyta > Magnoliopsida > Fabales > Fabaceae > Vicia > Vicia faba. The sequence goes on from OX451738.1 coordinate 1,012,013,551, forward strand.
ATTGTCTAAAGGAAACAAGAATATAAACGATCCTTTTTCGAGTAGGTAGATGCTAGTAGGTACTTGCTCAAATCAAACTTTTCACACTTACACTTTTCAAAACAAATTTTCAAAACAAACTTCGACACACCCTTGAGGACTGATACAAAGGTAATCACGAAGTCAAAACTTTTCAAAACAAAGCACACACACAAGCAATTTAAAAAGATGAGCAAGTACCTAAGAGCCCATGGAAAACCATGGATAGAAAGGGTGCTAATACCTTCCCTTTCTATAATCTTCCCCCCGTACTCAGAATATCTCAAAAAAGGATTTTTTTTTGTACTTTTTTCCTTTCCGGTTGGATGAAATAAAAGTCGGTGGCGACTCTTGCTTACCGCGACATTTTGCGAATAAAAAACGCAAAACGCAAACCAGCATTTTCAAAACAGTCAGTTCTGCCACCGTATCACAATAATACATCAAAACAAATGGCTAGGCTGAAGAAATAAACAAAACACGTGAACATTCAAATGGCCCAGTCGGAGAGTGACAACTCATCATCTTCTTCCTTGTCCGTCGTCTTAGGTACCAGATCTATACCTACGGACAAAGCTCCATAGCTATACACCTGCAAACTTCAAAATCCATACCACGCATGATAAATTAATTCTAAAGACACCAATCAACTCGCCTTAATCTCACGAGCATCATGGCATCAATTTCTTGGCCTAATTTTACCTATAAAGAGAAGCCCCAAAATGGCTTCTCAAACCCTAACCATGGAAAACTTCAGTCTACGCATCAAAACATCAATTAAATTATCCCAACATGTTACAAATATGTTAACAATCACAAATATATCATTCAAACATGCTTAAGATGCAAGAATTAACATAATCGATTTCAAGAAAAGAAGCAAACCGTATGAAGGATGTAGCGTGATTCTGGGTGTGGGGATGCTTGCAAGGAGTTGTGTTAGCTCCAAGGGATGTCCAGGAAGCGATTGGAAGTGTCAAAACTTCATGAATCCCTCTGCAAAGGTCAAACCGATTGCTACTTTTTATGAAAAAATTTGAAGTTCTTGTGTCAATTTCGTGCGGCCAAAACCTTGTCTCTTGCCTTGTTTTTGTTCATTATATGTAGTATGAAGGATTAGGGTAACAATTTTGGATCCAATATTGAGAATTGATGGATAAAATATTTGATCTTTAAGCCATATTCTTTCATTCCAAACTTGAGCAAATCATGCCTTTTTTTCCTTGATCCGATTTGGCTTGATTAGGCCATCATGATTAGATATGATTTCCATCAAAATTAGATCATCAAAATAATCTTTGGCATTTTTTGTTATTTATTTGATTTAATGTGATTTTTAATAAATAAAAATCAAAATAAAATAAATAAAAAGAGCAAATAAGATATGGATGCTTATTTGGGACGTGGGCCATGTCCTTAACAAGATACAAACCTAAAATGTTAGGCCCTTTTGGTAAAAAAACACATTTTTGAGCACATTTGACTTTTGGCAATTTTCCAAAAATGGTCAACTTTGACAATGCATAACTCTTCCAATTTTGACCCTAAAGAGGTGTTCTTGGACTTTTTAGAAAGCTTAGGATGTCCCCTAAACAACCCTTTTGGTCTCATCTCAATTGGGTCTTCCATGTTCATGTAAGAAGCTTTGACCCAATAGGTGTTTTTGTTGACTTTTCAAAAGGACCTATAATGTCGAAATTCATATCTTTTTATGGGTGCATTTATTGAACTTGAGGACTGAAGATGAGTTGTAGTAAATTGGATTCCCTTCAAAATGAGCCTTTGATGAGAAATTTCTGATGAAGTATGAGAAAGTTATGCTTGGTCAAAGTTTGGTTTACTTTTCTTGAGAAATCTTAATTTAGCAACTTTTGATTTTGATGAATTAGGAGAATTCCTTGAGGAATCATGATCAACCCTTTATCAAATTATTAATATCACTTCAAAGTGTTGATATTGACCAAAAATCTTGATGTTTGACTGTATGTGGGCCACAGTTAACTTTTGACCTAATATAGTCGATTCTCAAGCATCTGAGCAGTTAACTGAGCAAACTTCTTGTGCAAGGCACGAAACTTGACATGGAGAGTCTTGAGAACATATTAGGACCATGGAGAGCATATGATATCTTTGGAGTTCACCCATCTTGATGAAAATGGAAACCCTAATTGGAGGTTCATTGTTTTAGGAGGGAGTTTGTCTGGTCAACTCTTGGGCATCCTTGAGCAAGTTGAGTATCTCAATGCACATATATTGAGTAAAGTGAGAGGGAAAATTTTGGGGTACAACACGAATAATTATAATATAATAATAAAAAATATAATAATTATAAATAAATAAAATGAGAGAAATGGAATTAAAAGTAAAAAAGAATTTAATTTAATTAAAACCAAGGGGTGCAGTATTAGTTATGCAAGTAAAATAGGGGTGTCTTAAAAGTAGTTTAGGCTAGACCCAAATATGCAGGCTGGCAGGGGGGGTACATTTTCGTTTTGAAATTAGTAAATAATTGAAAGGGGGTGTGAATATCAGTGGGCCTGGGCCCATTACCGTTTGAAGGTGTTCAGGGAGATCACAAGAGGCGAGACATATGCTAATTATTGTGCAGACTTGGCCTAATGGCCGTCTGTTGATGATCAAAGGGAGTGAAGCACAGGCGTACGTTTATTACCATGGGTGCATACATTTAGAATTATAACATATCATACAAGTTACTTTTTCATTTTATTCTTCCTTATCTCGTTTTCGTTTCACAATACCCTTCGCCTTTCTCTTTCCAGCCCCTTCTTCTTCTAACCCTAAAACCCAAACCTCCTCGCGGTGGCACACCAAACGTTCAACAATAATAAATCCAAAGCTGAGTTTGTTATACCTCTAATCACCGTTATTGGATAAGCTGCATTCCTATTTCCTTATCTCTGTCTCTTTTTGATTTGCAGGTCAGCGGAGGTGGTGACGAAAGTAGTTGTGGCGGCTCACAGTTAGGAAAGGGAGAAGGCGGTGGTGGCGACTAGTCAATGGCTAACAATTAGGGTTTCGAACATCGAAACCCTAATCTCTCCTCCCTTCTTCTTTTGTAACTTCGAAGTCCCGGTTCTTGTTCTTCTGTTCTTGATCTTACTATAACAATTATCTCGCCTCTTCTATATTTCGTCCCCCCCCCCCAAAAAAAATTCTCCCTCTTACTGTATTTCAATTAGAATTTAAAGGTTTTTTAGGTTGCCGTTAGATTTAGCGATGAAGAGATAAATTAGGGTCTGTCAATCTGTAATTGATTTAGATTTGTAATCGTAGTTGATTCTCTACTTTAATGTAACAGAAATTTAAGATTTGGTTTGGTTAATCTGGAGATTTAGATTGTAATTTGGATTTAGTTTGATAATGTAATATATTCTGGTTTTGACTTGATTTCCAGATTTGGTTTAATTGATTATTTTGTTTTTTAAATTTCTACAGTATCAATTTCTTTGGGAAAAATCAGCGTAAGTCTTGGCCTGATTTGTATAGTAGTTGTTTGTTGAAAAAAATGTGCATTAATTTTGGAAAATTTGTACAGTACATGTTTTTAAGCAATTTGGGCCAGCGCGATAATGGAGTTGTTCAGTAAAACCGTTTTTTTTAAACACTATTCCTTTTATTTACAGCAAACGTGCTTTTAATACAATTGGGCCCAAATCTCCTTCTTTTTTTTGTCTGACCCAATACTAATTATTTAAACACAAGACTTTTAATAAGTTAATTTTACAAACAATACGATATCTTTTAATGATAACATTACTTATAAAATAAAAAAAGGTTTAACAGAAATAGTAGAAATTCGATTTGGCCTTACTAGTTTTAAGTAAAAAGATTTTTTTGGACCTTGTACTGTTTCAAAACAAAATCTCTTTAATAAAATAAGTTTATAACATTATCTAATTTACATAAATGAAATAAACCCCTTTTTTCTTAACAGGTTGTCAAGAACACTTTTAAAAATGATAATAACAGAAAGTGTTTTATAACAATTTTCGAAAATAAATCAACAACAAAAATGAACACAGGATCGATCTTAACAAGAATCCCCATGGGTCTGCAATGTGTATCTCTTTTTTTTTTACTAACGACAAAAAATGGGCTAAGTTATCTAATTTTTAATTAACAGCAACTTAAACTTAAGACGCCTTAATACTTTAATAATTTAGTAATTATTCAAATAATTTTATTTTCGAATTGCATGGACCATTGGCCAACATGCCTCACGAATGGATTTGTGAGTTTTTCAAATTTAGAAAGCCCCGCTTTCCTGAATTAAAATACACCCCTAATCGTCTTGGATAGAGATAGGCCATCAGATACTGTTGTACCATCTTTAATTAAATATTTTTCTTTCTTAATCTCGAAAAAATAAAATCGTCGAGGTAGGACAAATTTGGGGTACGACAGCTGCCCTTATTCAATTATCTTCTAGTCGAATAGTGCGAGAAAACTCGAGTCTTGCGCATTATGATTGGAAGTTTATTGAATACTTGAAGTATCCCAACATTTGTCTAACAAACATAAGGTTATACTGATATAGCATACCCTTAAGAGTCTTAAGGAAGTAGGCAAAGCCGATGATGTATCGCTTACCAGGGTTGGATGACGCGGCCAATGGTCTTGAGCTTGAGAGAAATTTTATATGTCTTAGTTTGCTTTTGCTTATTCATCCTTTTGGGGGGATGAATAAAACAACAATTGATGATGCATAGCTTCTTGAAGACTGAGGCCATGTGTTATGTTCGCGAATCGCTGCATGACGTCTTAGGCAATAAGCTAAATTTTGTATTTTTTTAGCATCGCTGCATGAAGTCTGAGGCGATGATACGTGTTACGGAATAAAAAGATGTACATTACTACGTGAAGTCTGAGGCAATGAGTTTGGTTCGCTGCATGAAGTATGATGCGATAGGCTTGATTTTGTGGAATAAAGAAACACATTGTTGCATGAAGACTAAGGCAATGGGTCAAGTTTGCAAATCACTGCGTGAAGTCTGATGTGATAAGATAAATTTGGTTTTGAACATTGCTGCATGAAGTCTGAGATGATGGATTAGAGTTTGGAACACATTGCTGCATGAAGTCTGAGGCGATGGGTTAAGTTCGCAAATCATTGCATGAAGTCTGATGTGATAGGCTAGATTTTGGTTTTCGAGCATCGCTGCGTGAAGTCTGAGATGATGATATGGAACTTAGCATAACAAAACACATTGCTGCATGAAGTTTGAGGCAATGGATTAGGTTCGCAAATCGTTGCGTGAAGTCTGAGGTGATAAGCTAGGTTTTGCAAAAACATTGCGGCTTAGAGGTAATGTAATGAGTTGTGAGAATACATTGCGGCTTAGAGGAAACGTGTTGGGCTTGGATAATACATTACGGCTTAGAGGAAATGCACCGAGTTTTGAGAATTCATTGTGGCTTAAAGGCAATATGTTGACTTGGATAATACATTGCGGCTTAGAGGAAATGTGTTGGGTTTTGAGGATACGTTGCGGCTTAGAGGCAATGTAATGGGTTTTGAGAATACGTTGTGGCTTAGAGGCAACATAGTGAGTTTTGCGAATGCATTGCGACTTAGAGGAAATGCAAAGGGTTTTGAGAATGCTTTGCGGCTTAGAGGCAATGTATAGAGTGTTGAGAATTCATTGCGGCTTAGAGGCAATGTGTTGAGTTTGAGGATACATTATGGCTTAGAGGAAATGAGCTGGGCTTGGATAATACATTGCGGCTCAGAGGCAATGTATTGAGTTTTGAGAATACCTTGCAGCTTAGAGGTAATGTAATGGGTCTTGAGAATACATTGCGGCTTAGAGGCAATGTAATGGGACTTGTAAAGAACTCATCACTGCGGGAAGACTTAGGTGATGGGCTGAATGTGTCACGGTATGAAGACTGAGGTGATGGGCTGAATCGTATGAGAAGTATTGCATTGGTCAATCCTTAGATAGTTGAATCGAGGGTGAAGTTATTTGTCTGTTTTCTATGTGATACATGTGTATGCATGCGTATTGAATGTTGTATGTATGCGAAATGTATGATGCTTGGCATTGATATGGAACCCTGAGTGTATTGAATATTGAAATGTATGCTTGAGATATGCAAAATGCGTGTATGAAATGTGTGTAAGATGTGTATATGCCTTGAAATGTTTTGAAGACCATTTCTGGCATTCTCTCCTTTAAACCATTGGCTTAGAGTTACTAATCCCCTGGTGTTGTGTGTTGTGTCATTGCAGCTTTGTTGAACTTGAGCGCAGTGGATAATGTTAGCAAAATTTGAACATTGATTTTGTATTGTGAGCGTAGGCGTATACGTAGAGGTAGACGTAGGTAATGGCCTATGTGTAGATTTGTATGTTGTGAGCGCAGGCATAGACATATGTATTGGCATATATATGGTCTCTTTAAGCGTAGGTGTAAGCATAGACGTATGTATATTCGTATGTTGTAGGGGCAGGTGTAGGCGTAGACGTATGTAGATTTGTATGTCGTGGGCATAGGCGTAAGCATATACATATGTAGATTCGTATGTCGTAGGCGCAAGCGTAAGCGTAGACGTATGTTGACTCGTATGTCGTAGGCTCAGGCGTAAGTGTAGACATATGTATAGGATTGGCAGGAGTACGCACGTGCATGGACGCATGCACGGACATAGACTTTGTGTTGCAAGTGTAGGCATAGGCGTTGACATGGACGTAGACTTTGCGTAGGGACGCGTAGATATTTGTATAGACTTTGTATCGTTGAGTGCAAGCATAGGCGCAGACATGTGTATGGACGTAGGCGTAGATATGCATAGATACAGTCGAGACACGTGTATAGATTTCTGTATTGCAAGACGTAAGAGTAGCCATGTGCATGGATGTAGACGTGGATTTTCTTTTGATATTTTTCTAACCAAAATGATTTTTTGATGTTTTGTCAAATGCTTTATTCGTTAATTCCCCGAAATGATTTCAAGACCATATTCACAAGTAATGATCGTAGTATTTGTAAACAAGTCTGAGAAAAGAAAAAAACACAATTTGAGTGATGCAAAAAAAGAAAATGTATTATTAATATGCATCTGAATAGGAGAGAATACAAGATGCAATTCCAAGAAAGAGGTAATTACAAAAAGTCTTAAAAATGTAAATGGCAATGAAAGATTGTAAGTGTTTGTTTGTTGGCATTTTTTTGGTAAAACCAGATTTGCAAATGTCATGACTGATGTCATAACATTCTGGGATAAAGGTACATTCTGCAGAAAAGAATGTTCTACAGGAACTACTCAGTATGAGTGATTATCATGATCATTAAGTTATGATCATATATATTGAATTCTACCAAAATCAGTGAGCAAGATACATGATGTCATAACCAATGTTAAGACATCATGTACTGATCAAGTTGTTATGCAGATTTATTTTTCCTGAGACTTTTCAGGAAACTGGTGTGTTGCTCTGAGTTGAAGAATTCTTGTCCAGATCAGCTGCTCATGTGGACATTAGGTTAACCTTGCTTAACCCTAATCTGTTATAAAAAAGCCCTAGACCAAGCCTTTAGGTTAACTTTAGTTAACCCTAGCTATTTTCATGGAAGCCCTAGATGAGGAATAGTCTGCTTATATATTTCTCACGAAGCCTAATGGACTGGAACACTTTTGACAGAAGATCAATAAGGCATTGTATAGTTGTAACTACTGTGAGCCAAGGAATTATCGGTTTGATAAGTGACTTGGAGTAGGATTTGGTTGTAAGGGTTGTTTATCACTCAAAGCTTTGAAGCACGAGTGTTTGTATCTCTTGATTAAAGCTTTGAAGTAAAATCAAGTTAGGGTTGTTTATCACTCAAAGCTTTGAAGCACGAGTGATTGTGTCTCTTGATTAAAGCTTTGAAGCAAAATCAAGTGTGTGTATTGAAGAATGTCTTCATAATCTCATTAATCAATAGTTTAGTATCACTGCTATGATTGAGGGGGAGTGAGTAGGAACTCAGGTTTAAGTTGAACTTAGATTGAATTTGCATTGGGTAGGTCTTAAGTGAAGGAGATAAACTGGTTGGTTTATTCCTAAATTAATATCTCTTATAGTGAATTTCCTCCCTGGCTTGGTAGCCCCCAGAGTAGGTGTTGTTACACACTGAACTGGGTTAACAATTGATTGTGTTCTTTACTGCTTTTAAATTACTGTTTTGAAGTGTGTACAAGTTTGTCAGATACGGTGTCATAACATTCACTGTGACATTAAGTATCTGTTGCCAGAATTTCAATTGGCATCAGAGCAAGCACCCTGCCTGTCTTTCTGGGTGAGATCTAGGGATATTATTTTCTGGCGCTATGGACAAGGAAGGAGGATTTGGGAACAGACCACCTATTCTGGATGGATCAAATTATGACTACTGGAAACCTCGTATGATTGCCTTCTTGAAGTCACTGGACAAAAAGGCTTGGAGAGCTGCTGACAAAGGATGGAACCATCCCACCATAATTGGGAAAGATGGGATGACCAGTCTGAAACCTGAGGAAGAATGGAGCAAAGAAGAAGATGAGTTAGCCCTGGGTAACTCCAAAGCATTAAATTCCTTGTTCAATGGAATTGATAGAAACATATTCAGACTAGTACATCAATGTGAACTGGCGAAGGATGTTTGGGACACTCTCAAAACCACCCATGAGGGTATATCCAAAGTAAAAATGTCAAGACTTCAGATGCTTACTACCAAATTTGAGAACCTAAGGATGATGGAAGATGAGACCATTCATGAGTTTCATATGAACATCTTGGAAATTTCCAACACCTCAGGAGCATTGGGAGAAAAGATGTCAGAAGAAAAGCTGGTGAGAAATATTCTCAGATCCTTGCCTAAAAGGTTTACAATGAAGGTGACTGCTATAGAGGAAGCTCAGGATATCTGCAACTTGAAGGTTGATGAACTCATTGGGTCACTTCAGACTTTTGAGATGGGGATCAGTGACAATGTTGACAAGAAAAACAAGAGCATAGCACTTGTATCCAATACTGAAGATGAAAGCAAGGAGGGTGATGAAGAGAATATTTCAGAAGCTATAGCTATGCTTAGAAGGTAGTTCAACAAACTCATCAAGAGAATGTACCCAAAGTCAAGGTCAAATGTCAAGAACATTCCCTCTGACATTAGCAGATCCTATGACTCCAGCAGAAGACCTAAGTGTGAAGAAAAGGGAAATCAAAGCAGAGGAATCCAATGCCATGGATGTGAAGGATATGGGAACATTCTAGTTGAATGTCCTACCTTTCTTAAGAAATAAAAGAAAGGAATGTCTGTTACTTGGTCTGATTGTGACTCAGAAAGTAACTCTGAAGAAGAATCTGCTAAACTAGTTACTGCACTAGCTGGTATTTGTAACTCTGATAGTGACTCTAGTGATGAGGAAGTGACATTTGAAGAACTTATTGACTCCTACAAGAAGCTATGTATCAGAAGTGCTGAAGTCTGTCAGCAAAATGAGAAACAGAAAAAACTCATAGTAAAGTTGGAGGCTGAGAAGAAGGCAGACACTGATACTATAAGCCATCTCGAAGGTGAAGTTCAAATGCTGAACTCAAAACTTGATCAGATGACCAAGTTTGTCAAGATGCTGACAAATGGAATTGACAAGTTGGAAGAAATCCTTCAGGCTGGACAAAATGTGGGAAACAAGTCTGGTCTAGGATTTGTGGCTGCAAAGAAATCTACTGTTGACAAGAAGAAGATCAGGCCTGATAAACAAATGTCAAAGCAGATGTCAAAACATAGCACTCAACATCGAGAACAGAGAAATATGAAGAAAAAGTATCAAAGATGGAGATGTCATCATTGTGGAAGGTTTGGTCACATAAAGCCATTCTGCTTCAGATTATATGGATATCCTAATCAGACCCCAGATGTCAAACCTAAGTCTAACAAGGCACCATATACTCAACAGTGGAAGAAAAAGTCTGCAGCCCTGATAGCTCACACCTCTTAGAGTTTCTGCCAAGGAAGACTGGTACTTTGACAGTGGATGCTCTAAACACATGACTGGAATCAAGAATCTTCTGAATAATGTTAAACCTCATACTACTAGTTATGTAACTTTTGGAGATGGTGCTAGAGGAGAAATCAAAGGAGTTGGAAACTTGGACTGCCCTGGAGTTCCAAACCTAAATGAAGTGTTGCTGGTAAATGGCTTGACTGCTAATCTCATAAGTATCAGTTAATAATGTGATCTAGGATTCAAAGTCAACTTCACCAAGTCTGAATGTCTTGTAACTAATGAAAAACAAGAAGTTGTAATGAGAGGAGTCAGATCAAAAGACAACTGTTACTTATGGGAGTCTGAGAACACTAATTACTCTTATGTATGCTCTATAGCCAAAGAAGAAAAGGAAGTGAAACTGTGGCACCAAAACCTTGGTCATTTACATCTAAGAGGGATGAAAAAGATCATATCCATGGAGGCATTCAGAGGGATTCCAAGGCTTCAAATTGATGAAGGGAGAGTCTGTGGTGAATGTCAGGTTGGAAAGCTAACTAGAATGTCACATTCAAAGACAAGACATCTGACCACCTCTAAGGTGCTAGAACTTCTACATATGGATCTGATGGGTCCAATGCAGGTGGAAAGTCTTGGTGGAAAGAGATATGCATATGTTGTTGTGGATGATTTTTCCAGATTCACCTAGATTAACTTCATTAGGGAAAAGTCTGATGTATTTGATGTATTTAAGGAACTGTGCAAAAGAATTCAAAGAGAAAAAGAAGGATGCGTTGTCAGAATCAGAAGTGATCATGGTAAGGAATTTGAAAATAGTAAGTTTGATGAGTTCTGTTCCTCAGAAGGAATCAATCATGAGTTCTCTTCCCCCATAACTCCCCCAACAAAATGGAGTTGTGGAAAGGGAAAACAGGACTATACAGGAATCTTCCAGAGCAATGATACATGCCAAAAGACTTCCTATTCATTTTTGGGCTGAAGCTATGAATACAGCCTGTTATGTCCATAACAGGGTCACCTTGAGAAAGGGAACATCATCCACCATTTATGAACTATGGAAGGGAAGAAAGCCTACAGTAAAGTACTTCCATGTCTTTGGAAGCAAATGCTATATTCTGACAGATCGTGAACAAAGGAGAAAGATGGACCCTAAAAGTGATGAAGGAATATTCCTAGGATACTCTACCAACAGCAGAGCATATAGGGTATTCAATTCCAGGACCAAGGTTATGATGGAATCTATAAATGTCATAGTTGATGATCACCATGAGGAAACAAATGTTCCATATGATGTTGAGACATTCTTTGAGACTTCAACTCAAGTGACTAAAAAGGATGATGTACCTAAAACTACTCCATCAGAGTCTGAATCAAAAGAAGCTAACAAAGATCCTTCCATCAGAATTCAGAAAGATCATCCTAAGGAACTCATCATAGGAGACCCTAACAGTGGAGTCATTACAAGATCTAGAGAAATCATCACAAAATCTTTCTTTGTATCTAAGATTGAACCAAAAAATTTTAAAGGGGCCTTGACTGATGAATACTAGATTGGAGAAATGCAAGATGAATTGAACCAATTCAAGCAACATGAAGTATGAGAGTTAGTTCCTAGACCAGAAGGAACAAACATCATTGGCACAAAGTGGATCTACAAGAACAAATCAGATGCTGAAGGAGTTGTCACCAGGAATAAGGCAAGACTTGTTTCTCAAGGATACACTTAAGTTGAAGGGGTTGATTTTGATGAGACTTTTGCTCCTGTAGCCAGACTGGAATCAATCAGACTTCTATTGGGAGTTGCTTGTCTTCTTAAGTTCAAGCTATTTCAGATGGATGTGAAGAGTGCCTTCCTAAATGGGTACTTAAATGAGGAAGTATATGTGGAACATCCTAAAGGATTTGTGGATCCAAACTGTCCTGATCATGTCTACAAATTGAGATAAGCTTTATATGGTTTGAAACAAGCTCCTAGAGCTTGGTATGACAGGTTGACAAAATTCCTCACTGACAAAGGATACAGGAAAGGAGGGTTGGATAAAACTCTATTTGTCAAAAATGAAGGAGGAAAGATAATGGTAGCTCAAATTTATGTTGATGACATAGTGTTTGGAGGAATGTCAGATAAAATGGTTAAACATTTTGCTGACAAGATGCAAGCTGAATTTGAAATGAGCCTCATGGGAGAATTGACATACTTTCTTGGACTGAAAGTCACACAGATGGAAGACTCAATTTTTCTGTCTCAAAGCAAGTATGCAAAGAATATTGTTAAGAAGTTTGGAATGGAGAATGCCAGTCACAAAAGGACTCCTGCACCTACTCATTTAAAGTTGTCCAAAGACACAAGTGGGGAAAATGTGGATCAAAGCTTGTACAGAAGCATGATAGGAAGTCTACTATACTTAACAGCCAGCAGACCTGACATTGCTTTTGCAGTTGGAGTATGTGCAAGATACCAGGCTGAACCCAAAGTAAGTCACATCAACCAGGTGAAAAGAATTATGAAGTATGTGAGTGGAACTTACAACTATGGCATGCTGTACTCTCATGGATGTGAATCAATTCTATCTGGTTACTGTGATGCTGATTGGGCTGGTAGTGCTGATGATAGAAAGAGCACCTCTGGAGGATGCTTCTTTTTGGGAAATAATCTTGTCTCTTGGTTCAGCAAGAAACATAATTGTGTGTCTCTATCTACTGCTGAAGCTGAATACATAGCAGCTGGTAGCAGCTGTTCTCAAATGATCTGGATGAAACAGATGCTAACTGAGTATAATGTCACACAAGATGTCATGAAATTGTACTGTGACAATCTGAGTACTATTAACATTTCCAAGAATCCTATACAACACAACAGGACTAAGCATATTGACATTAGACATCACTTCATCAGAGATCTTGTGGAGGAAAAGGTGATTAAGCTGGAACATGTTGCCACTGAACTACAACTGGCTGACATTTTTACCAAGGCATTTGATGCTAGTCAGTATGAAAATTTAAGGGGCAAGTTGGGTATTTGCCAATATGAAGAGATGTAGCAATTAATTTTGCTTAAAACAAGGGATGAAAGAGATATTTTAGTCAAGTCTATTCTGATTGGGCTAATCATTTGTTTCCCTCTTTCTTTCCAAAATTTTAAGAAGTGGAATAGACATTCATATATCTCCCTCTTCTCGCTTTTCTGCAACAGTCTCCATTCCCTCAAACGAAGACTTCACACTCGTTGTTACTTGTTTTCTAAATCTCTCGAGATGTCTCAACAATCCATGTCATCATCTTCATCAAAGGTGACTACTTCTTCCTCACCTTCTGACACTGAACCTAGGGCAATGGTAAACTGCATGGATGTTGATATTCTTGAGATAACTCCTCTTCATGAAATGGCAGCTGATCCTACTAAGGTCAAGAAGCTGTGAACCAAACATGCAAGAAGATCACAAGCTTCTCCATCTGGTAAACCTTCTCAACCATCATCTTCTATTCCTCCAGAAATAGCTAATAGGGAAGGTTCTGCTTATGTACATCAAGCTATTTCCAGACTAGTCACTAGGATTCTTAATGAGAATCACTCTGTTCCTGGAATATCTGTTCCTTTGAACCAAGAAACTGCTAGCCCTAATGTAGAAAGGGATCCAGATGTCACTCAGAATGTTGAGACACCTGATGACAACATTAGGAAATCTCTAGAAAACCCGATGATCACCAGAACCCTACTGACAAGACTGTTGAACCTCCTGTTATTGATGTTGATGAAGAATTTTCTGACAATGATTTAATTGCTAATATCAACCCTAGCATAGCTAGAAGGATGATGAGTAGAAAAGAAAAGCAGAATGCTGCCCAAAGCCCCTCCAAAGAGAAGGCTACTGAAGTTGTTCATAAGAAAACTAGGCCTGAGAACAAGGCTAGAGTAGAAGCTGAGAAGGATCAAAAAGCTGGAACGTATAAAGGGAAGGGGAAGGTAAAAGCTAGAGTACCTGTTGGTAGTCTCTCAAAACCTTTGAGACAACCTATAGCCAAGAAAAGAAATGATCCTAAACCATCTGAATCTGGTGAGGAATCATATTCAGATTTTGATGTTGAGGGCAATGTTCCAGACATTCCTCTCAGGAAGAAACCATCTTCTAGCAAACTGCCTAAGGTTCCTGAAGTTGCCATTGACAACATCTCCTTTCACCATCCAGAAAATGCAAGCAGGTGGAAGTATGTGTTTCTGAAAAGGATTGCCTTGGAGAGAGAGCTGAACAGCAGTGCTATTGAGTGTAAGGAAGTCATGGATCTAATCAAAGTTGTTGGCCTAATGAAAACCGTGGTCAAGTTTTCCAACTGCTATGAGATTCTTGTCAAAGAATTCATAGTAAATCTGTCTGATGGTTGGGCTGATGGAAAGTCAGCTGATTTTAAGAGTGTTTATGTGAGAGGAAGGAAGGTAAATTTCTCTCCTACTGTGATAAACAAATTCCTAGGAAGACCTGATGATGCTCAACCTGAGATTGAAGTTTCTAACAACTAGGTTTTTCAAACCATCACTTCCAAGCAAGTCAAGCAATGGCCCTTGAAAGGGAAGCTAACTGCAAGCAAGCTGAGCATGAAGTTTGCCATACTGCACAAAATTGGTGCATCTAACTAGGTTCCCACCAACCACAAATCCACCATTTCCACAGGTTTGGGAAGATTTATCTATGCTGTTGGAACCAGAACAAACTTTGATTATGGCAAGTACATCTTTGATAAAACATTAAAACATGATGGAAGCTGTGCTATTAAAGGCCCTATTGCTTTTCCCTCTCTCCTGTGTGGTATAATCATTGATCAGTATCCTGATATTCTGGTTGAAAAAGACTTTGTATGCAAAATAGCCCCTGCACTTGGTTTTCACTATAAGCTGTTTCAGGGAACACATGTCCCTGACATTGTTATGACATCTGCTGAGACATCCAATGTCAAAACTCATTCCAAGAAAACTGATGTTATAGTTGTTCTAAAAGAAACCTGCAGAGAGCTTGATGTAAGAAAAAGGACTCTTGAAGAGCTGATTTCTAGACTGGAACAGGAGGAGAATGAAGAACAAATAAGGGAAGAGGATGCTGATGAAGACCAGCATAATGCTGTTGAAATTAGTGCTTCCTCAGGGGATGACAGTACCTATAGGTCTGTGTTTGCTGAAAAGATTGCTGCTGGAACTTATTGCTGTCAAATGATGCCTTCTTTTTATTTCTGTGTTTCCTTTTAGATGACTGTATAACTTAAAGTACAAGTATCTTTGGCCTCTTTATGGCTAAAAAGGGGGAGAAGAAATTGTGGTAATCTTGGTAGATTTAGATATTGGTAGCTGTTATTAAAAAATTCTGCGGCTTTCTAATCTCTGATTGTTTAGGGGTTTTAGCCAAAAAAATTCCAAAGGGGGAGTTTGTAAGTGTTTCTTAGTTGGCATTTTTTTGGTAAAACCAAATTTGCAAATGTCATGACTGATGTCATAACATTCTGGGATAAAGGTACATTCTGCAGAAAAGAATGTTCTACAGGAACTACTCAGTATGAGTGATTATCATGATCATTAAGCTATGATCATATATATTGAATTCTACCAAAATCAGTGAGCAAGATACATGATGTCATAACCAATGTTAATACATCCTGTACTGATCAAGTTGTTGTGCAGATTTATTATTCCTGAGACTTTTCAGGAAACTGGTGTGCTGCTCTGAGTTGAAGAATTCTTGTCCAGATCAGCTACTCATGTGGACATTAGGTTAACCTTGCTTAACCCTAATATGTTATGAAAAAGCCCTAGACCAAGTATTTAGGTTAACTTTAGTTAACCCTAGCTATTTTCTTAGAAGCCCTAGATGAGGAATAGTCTGCTTATATATTTCTCACGAAGCCTAATGGACTGGAACACTTTTGACAGAAGATCAATAAGGCATTGTATAGTTGTAACTACTGTGAGCCAAGGAATTATCGGTTTGATAAGTGACTTGGAGTAGGATTTGGTTGTAAGGGTTGTTTATCACTCAAAGCTTTGAAGCACGAGTGTTTGTATCTCTTGATTAAAGCTTTGAAGTAAAATCAAGTTAGGGTTGTTTATCACTCAAAGCTTTGAAGCACGAGTGATTGTGTCTCTTGATTAAAGCTTTGAAGCAAAATCAAGTGTGTGTATTGAAGAATTTCTTCATAATCTCATTAATCAATAGTTTAGTATCACTGCTGTGATTGAGGGGGAGTGAGTAGGAACTCAGGTTTAAGTTGAACTTAGATTGAAGTTGCATTGGGTAGGTCTTAAGTGAAGGAGATAAACTGGTTGGTTTATTCCTAAATTAATATCTCTTATAGTGAATTTCCTCCCTGGCTTGGTATCCCCTAGAGTAGGTGTTGTTACACACTGAACTGGGTTAACAATTGATTGTGTTCTTTACTGCTTTTAAATTACTGTTTTGAAGTGTGTACAAGTTTGTCAGATACGGTGTCATAACATTTACTGTGACATTAAGTATCTGTTGCCAGAATTTCAAAGATGATAATTGCTACTGTTGTTCTCCAATATCCTTTTAATGATCTCATCTCCTTCTCTTCTGAGTTGAATGATTTATATTTATCTCTCCCTTCGTAGTTCGTAGTCGCAATTCTTAGATCACAGTCTTTTTGTTCTTTATTTATTTTTGAATGATCCCTAATTTTTGCCTGGATTTCCCTTTAAGGTTTTCAATCCACCGGGATGATTTTTTTTGTCTATATGCCCCTAATTTTTGCCTAGATCTCCCTTTAGGGTTTTCGATCCATCGGGATGCTCCTTTTTGCCTAAGTCGCCTGTTTAAAGTTCGAGCTTAGAGAGCTTCTTATACATAGTGTTTTTTACTGCTTCTGAATTTGCTGGATGCGGTAGTTCTTCACCATCCATTATCGTGGGGGTAAGACCACCACTGGAGACTTTTGTTTTGACTACGCATGGTCTTTCGTAATTGGGGGTCCGTTTACTACGTGAGTCGAGGCAAAGTAGCAGAATCTTCTTGAGTATTCGACCATGTCATGGTTCATCTTGTACAGTATACCGTTACTTTGAAAGAAATCCGAGAATAATTTTTGTAGAGTTGCTTGTCGATGCTGGAGGCATGTTCTGGACGTTGTGAAACCAAGGCTTGTTATATTGTCGTTTTTTTTAATAGCAAGGAAATGTGCGGGCTCTTAGAAGCGTCTGTTTGTGATGCACGATTCGTGGTTTGACCAAGTTACTTTGAATATAGACGATATAGTTGCCAGGGCGTCTGTCATTTGATTTCCTTTTTGTCGGATGTGACTGAAAGTGATCTTTGCGAATTCCGCAGTCAGTTTTCAAAACATGATCCCGATATGGAATCAGTTTTGGATGTTTAGTATCCCATTCTCCGTTGACTTGGTATATGGCTCATGAGCCCTCTTTGGATAAGCCAAAACTTCCCCTATATCGTGCCCCAGTGTATTTGAAGCCCCGTCGAACGTGAATGTCCAACGTTTCCCTGGATCGGGTTTTTCGTCAGGTCTTAGTATTCTGTAGTTGCTTATTTTTACAGCACTGTCTGTATTTGACCTTGGCCTATTTCCGTAGATATGCGCAATAACTTGATCAGCTTCTTTGTGGCTCCGCTTTTTACATTTCCCCTTAGCTTGTCTCTTCCGGGTCTTCCCCTGTGCTCATATTAATGGTCTTAATAGCCTCTTGATATGGTTGCATATTGTTAGCTTTTTCTTTTAATTTCTCTCGCCATTTTCTCAGAGAGTTCAATATCTTTATCATCTTCCTCTTTAGCTTGGTTGATAGGAGCATCAAAATTGTATCGGATCGCGGAAGTAGCATTATCGATGGATTTGGGCATGAATTTGCACACTTATCATGTTTTGGTGCAGATTTAGTATATGAGATTTGAAAATGCATGTGCAGAAAAAGTATTGCCATTTTTTAATTTAGGATATAAATGTAAGAGAAACACATGGATCTTGATTGAAAACAAAACATAACTTTTATTAATCGTGAATATTGTCTGAAACAAAACAGGGAAACCTTAACAAGTAACCCCTATGCCTTGGGCTTGACATAGGTTCTTTCAAAAATAAGAAAAATTAATTAAGAAAGAAAAAGATCTCAGGAAACTCCACGGTCGTCCATCTTTTGATTTTTTTCCTCCTGGGGCACATTCTTGGATGAATTCAGTTGCCCCTTTGGTGTTGTCCTTGTTGGATATCTTTGCCACATGTCCGCCATGCGCTACTCCATTGTTGACAAAGGTCTCGTGGATTGGAGGAAAATGTGCTTCGCCCTTCAGAGTAGCTTTATATTTTCTTTCAGGGTTTTGTCTGAACTGGACTATCCCTTGGTCCCCTAGCCTTTGTAGAGCTCTTCCAAAAGCTTCATTGTGTCCTAGCGGGAGTCCGCATCCCAACAAATATTATTTATGCGAGTTCGTCAGGGTTTTTGCTCATCTGCTTTCCCCAGAGTCAGTGACTACTCCAATTGCATTTATTGTCAGCCCATCGTGGGAAGGCGTAGGGTCTGATTTAATGTTGGGTTTCTCGAAGGTGATGTCTTGAGATTCCAACAAATCCTGCACCTTGTGTTTGAATGGCCAACACTGTTCTATGGTATATCCAGGAGAATTAACATGATACTATCATCTGGCGTTGGCATCGTATCTTCATGGGAGTGTCCAGAATGGTGGAGCTAGAGGCTTGAGTTCCACTAAGGATGCCTTAACTAGCTGCTGCAATAACTGGCTAGGTGGCATAGGGAGTGGATCAAATTTCCTGGGTGTCCTTCTGCCTTATTGTTGTCCTAGTGGGATCACTAATGGTTGTTGTACCCTGGATTGTAACGCTACAGCATTAATTTCTCCCTCTTTTCCTTTGGGAAGTTTGAAGCAGGCTGTTTTGAATTATAGGGAGCATTTGATGGTCCCCCTGATATCTTCCCACTTTTATCCCAGTCTCGATTCATTCTCCGATGGTTACTAGGTCTGAAAACCCCGAAGAGATACTTCTAACCATCATCTCATAATATAGCCCATGCAAAGTTCCCATGAACGTGTCTACTAACTCCTTCTCTAACAGTGGTGGTTGCACACGGGATTCCAATTCCCTCCATCTTTGAGTAAATTCCTTGAAGGACTCTTCTTTCTTCTAGGAAAAATTCTAGAGTTGCATGCGGGTAGGTGCCATGTCCAGGTTATATTTGTAATGCTTTAGGAAAGCATTAGCAAGATCTTCCCAGGTTTGAATATGCATTTGTTCCAATTGCATATACCAGTCTGAAGATGCCCCACTTAGGCTATCTTGAAAATAGTGAATCATCAACTTCTGATCGTGGGCATGGGCATGCATCTTCCTGCAATACATACGAAGATGATTTCTTGGACAAGTGAGCCCCATGTATTTTTAAAAGTCAGGTACTTTAAACTTTGGAGGAATCACCACATCAGGAACTAGGCCCATTTCGAGAGCGTCTACTTCGAAAGCGTCGAAACCCTCCACAGTTTTAGTCTTTCCTCCAGAGCTTTGTACTGACTCATCGCTAATGGATTATTGTTGTACCCCAAAATTTTCCCTCTCATTTCTCAAAGGATCACCCTGAACCCTCAGGTTTGTTCCCAGCCAATTTCAAGCCTTGAAATTACAAATTTTTCAAGAAAGTCATTCACAAGGGAAAAATGGTCATTTGCACACAAAAAAGTAAAATTTTGACTTTTGGATCAAAATCAAGTTTCAAGAATCATATGTCATCAATACATGTTAAAATATGAAGTTTGTTTCATTAAGAAAGTCAAAAGTCAAATTTGCTATTGGAAAAGTCAAAATTCCAAATACTTAGAAAATTTTCTAAGTGTTTAGGAAATATGATGAGCTCAGAACTTCTGATCAGATTATCACTATGATGCAAGATGATTCTAGAAGAATTCCTAACACAAGAGTTTTAGATCTCAATAAGACCTAAAATATTGCAGAACAGAATTTCTCCCGGAAACGCTGGAATTTCAAGTTATAAATGTTTAAAGACACGTCCATGAAACTAAAGCACTCAGCAAATTGTGGACACTTTCAAGACAGAGTTTAGTCAGAACTTATGGGCCAATTTTCACAAAGGTTCAGTCAGAGTTTGCAAGGGTAATTCAAATAAGGTTACAAAGCGTGTTGCAAGCTTCCTGGAAAGTCTGAGAGCTCCTTCAGAACATGCTGGAGCAAGGAGATACAAAGATCAGAAGTTGGATGTCTATTCTAAGTCACGTTGAAGTTGAGCTTCCGATCCAGAACTAAGCAATGATGTAGAATATCACGTTGTAGGATTTCTAGTTTGATCAATCTCATCATCATTTAATGCTCACAACCACTTTTGGGTCTTTGTTCAAAGGATTTCCCCACGTGTGGCATAGAAGTACCATTATTGTCTTGGAAAAGCAAACTCTTGTACAAGAGTGTGCTGGGGCCATGCGTTGCTTTTTCTTTTGAGGTTACTTTTCCTTAATTCCTGCTTACAATTCCAGCTTAGGTGCTGCTAAAGCTGCTAACCACCATACTTGCTTCAACAGCAAGGCAGCATCCTAGCATGTGATGGTTGTGCTCTCCAAACTACTAAACCTTTTCCTATAAATTAGACTTTATTGGCAACTGTAAAAGGGTCGGAAATCTGAGAAAGAAAAAGCCTTGAACCTCTGCTAAAATTCCAAGAGTCCAAAACTGCAAACACAAAAATATAAAACCTGTTAGCTTTTGATTCTTGCATTCAAATTCCATTTTTCCTCAAACTGTTTCTTGACCAAAACCACTCATATAGTTTTTGATATACATTTAAAATCCATCCTAACTTCTGTAGTCAAAATGTAACACACTAACCATCAATATCCACCTCAAAGAAGTCAGAACTTTGCTCCTTGGTTGTTCCAAAATTTTCTGATCACTCACAACCCAAGTTGAAAGTTTCCAGCCTACTGAACACGAGAGGAAGTTGTTCAGACCATCACAAGCGGTCAGAGCTAGACTCCAGCTCACATAACATTTACCAGCTGCAAGGTAAGCTTCTGCTGACTCTCATCATATTCCTTAGGCATTGTCAGGAAACTTTGTTCAAAAATACAATGTAAACATCATGATTCTGATGCTGTACATATTCTGAGGTTTCATATATTTGCCTTCCTAAGTAGAGAGAATTTCAGTTCAAAACTTCTTGAAGAAAATAGAACTCAGAATTAGGATTAGCAAATTCATGCTTGCTTTTGATTTATAGTTCTGATATCTCTTGTTTCTGAAACATTATGAAACCTCCCATAACTGTTATATGCACATCTTCTGTTTTGTTGAGAAATGACGAAGTTGCAGATACTCTGACTACATGGAGAGGGAGACGAATTTCTGCCAGTGGCATCAGAACTTCTGAAATCTTCTTTGTTCTCAGCAGACCCAGAACTTCTGACCTTCCCTCTTTCTACTGGCATTTATTTCTATTTGTGTAGCACGCCAGAGTTAGAACTTTTGACCTCTTTTATTTCAGCAAAGCGCTGATTCTGTTTTCCTTTCTCCTTATTATTTTTGCCATCATTTTTTTTATTAATCAAAAACACATAAAAAATATTTCATATTCACATATCTTATTTTATTTCTTTTAACATAAAAGATCAAAATATTTTCTTAAACCAAACTTATTTCTTTTTTAAAATAAAACAAGTCCATTTTATATTTCTTGTACATTCTTATCCATTCAATTTGGTTGTAATAGTATCTTAGGATTTAATTTACAATCCCCATTTGTGAATTTGTACACCCCATCCCCCTAATGTTTATAATAGCGTAGGACTTTACTTTTCCGCATTTTTATTGCTTTCATGTATTGTTAGTAATTAGGGTGTGCATGATGAGATAAAAACAACAAATAGACAACCCATATTCAAGACAAAAACAAAGCATGAAAACAACACATTTGCACACAAGCACCCCTAGTGTTATTCCACTTGGTTGCCTTATACAAAATGGCCATATTACGCATGCGAGGTATCTTAGTAAAAAACAAGCAAATACAAGATCATAGTCCCTCGATGACGCTCTCTAAGTTGTCTTAAAAATGATCTTAGTCCCTCAAAAAGAATGCTATGATACCTTGCAACATTGCTAATCATGTTTATACGATGACCCGCGCCCGTCCCGTTTATATCCAAAGATAATGTTGCTTACCAAATCAATGGTAAGACAACAATGTCAAAGGAAAAGAAAATGAACAAGAAAGATATTTGAGTAGGTAGATTGCTCCTAATTACTTGCTCCATTTCAAAATAAACATCCTTGTTATTTACAAAAATAAACACCAACACTTTCCAAACATCTTTCAAACTTGAAAACATTTTCAAAAGATCAACACCTTTGTATACATTCTTACGAACGAGAATCATTACAAAGTTTGCCTAAAGAATGGCCTCTTTTCAAAATACTTTCAAAAACCACACCACAAGCACATTCAAACAAAAGCAAGTGATCTAGCAAGCAACTAAGAGCCCATGGAAAAACATGGATGAAAATGGGGATAATATCTTCCCTTTTCATAATCTACCCCCCGAACTCAAGAAATAATCTCAAAGGTCTTTTCTGTGCTTTTTCACATTTCCTTTTTATATAAAAGAAAAGTAGGTGGTGACTCTTGCTAACCGCAATATTTGCGATCAAATGCAAAACACCCAAGTCAGTTCTCCCACCGTATCACAATTATCAACAACATGAGTACCAGTCGTCTTTGAGGGTGCTTGGTTGGCATCCTCTGGGTCGTGGTCTCCATATTGCAAGTCCAAGTAATTGTCTGCATCATTGGTCGGAATTTGTAGGGTACGAGATGCTCTTGCTTTTGACGGCGGTGGGACAAACCCTTCAGTTTCAGCTTCTTGTTGGGCCATGACGGACTTCTGGAGTCCTGCCTCTGACTCTTTCCTTAGTTGGTCACCGCTTGATGCACTAATAGTCTGAGCTACTTCCTCGAAAACTACCCTGGGATTTTGGTCTTGACTGTCAATAATGTTCTTCAAAGCCAGAAGAACTTGACTCAAATCTCCTTTCATTGAACTTACGCCACCCTTTACTTTGTCGAGATCATCTATGAGCGCAGCTTGAGTTTCCTCGATTTTCTCCATTGCTTTCTGTTGATAAGCCCTTGTTTGATATGGTGGCCAAGAAGGTAGAGACCTTCTTCTACCAATGGTTCAACTGGAGAGATGTTTTTTTTAGAAAAATGAGTTTTTATATGATATGCAGCTGTTCGTGAATGCATTTGTGCGAATGAATATGCATGCATATGAGCAGGGTTAAATATTTTATTCACTTGGGTATATACTTATATTTCATTTATTTTTTATTCGGTGACCAGCTTAAAAATAGATACGCGAACGAGATATGGAAACAAAACGCCTTTATTGAAGGTAACATAATTCAGATGTTGAAAAATATTACAATCTTAAACCAAAACTTTATTTGCGTGAAATCAAGAAAAAGGAAATAAGTCTTCTAGGTGCGCATGTGGTTGTCTGATCTGGAGGTCATCCATCTTGACCTGGCAAAGTTTGAGAAAATCTTTAGCACTTTATTCCCTTTTCGTGGCCTTGATTTCAGACATGTTTGGCGTGTTGACGTGGGCAAGTTGTTTCCTTCGGTATCCATTTTTAAAGACAGTCACTGAGATCTTGATTTTATTTTTTTATACCCCGTGAATAAGACAAAGAAACATGTGACGAATAAATGAGGAATGTATGATGAATATATGAATGCGTGGGTGTAAGGTTGAATGGAAGGATTTTTGTGATAGGTACCCCTATAAGGTAGGGATGTATCGTTCAGTGACAAAGTTTTTTGTGATAAGTCCCTTTAGAAGGTAGGTTCCTTAATCTTGACCTACAGTTGATCTACCCTCCCAAAAGGTGGCTTCCTTAAGGGTGTCATGAATAACACCAGAGGGAAAAGGCACAAGGACCTCCCTTAGGTGGAGCCTCTTTGCGGACTGAGACTTTCGTCTCAAAGTCGTGAAAAGTCTCATCATGAGATTTTAGGTTAAGGTCGTTACAAAGACTCATGGGTAATCTTCCAAAGTCCTACTCGTCAAGAGGATATCTCTCGATAAGTATTCCTTTTTCGGAAGTCCACCGACTTTAGGCGAAGTCATCACATAAACTCACAGGGATGATGTACCCCCTAAGCTAATAGACGAACCTTCTCTCTAAGGGTTATTGAAAATATTTCGAGAAATAAAAATATTCCGCCATGCAGTAAGTATATGATGATAAGAAAAATTGACAGTAAATAAATAAATGCGATAAAATAGATAAATGCGATAAATAAATAAAGCAAATAAAAATAAGAAACCCCAATAATTCCTAAACCTAGGGTTAAGGAGAGTCCCCAGTAGAGTCGCCAACTGTTGCAACTGGATTTAAAATCAAGAGTCGCCACTATTAGTTTTTATCCTAGGGAAGGGAATCTAACAGAAAACCCTAATTTGTAGACAGAGATTCTACGTTTCAGACTCAATTAGACGAAAGGAAGGTGTTAGGCACTTTTCATCTACCTTGTTCACAAGGATATCATCATTTAGGTTTAGGTTTGGGATAAACAGGGTTTTAAGTTTTAATTAGAAAGAAAGGGCTTAAAAAAATTTTATAGTAGAACTCGCTACGATTTTTGATCGTATGCCTACGTATCCTCTTAAGAGGAATCAGAGTCCCAATTCTTAGTTCGCATGGGTTGGTGTTTTTTAGGGGTTTGCAAACATATTTTGAATCACTTCGCACTCGGTCGGGAGTAGTGATTACAGAAATTTTGACTGAGAGCGCAGTAAACCAAAACTAGTTTGAAACCCATTTGCAAAAAGACAGTTGATTAGTTTAGTTTATTACGAAAATAGTTTTAAGATTTGTTTGTGTTTTTTAATCGTATTATTTGCGAAGATCTTGATTAATGCATGATTAGAAAAGATTTAATGCAAATAATATATATAAAATAATACATGTAATTTTAATATAAAAATAATTTATTTCATCATGTGGTAATATTTAAATAATAAATAAAATAAAGGAATAATAATATTTATATAAAAGGGATAATAAATAATCATATATACCTAAGAGATAAATAATATTTGCATCTAATAAAAATAAGGGAATAAAATTAATAGATAAAAATTATAATATAATAATAAAAAATATAATAATTATAAATAAATAATATGAAAAAAATGGAATTAAAAGTAAAAAAGAATTTAATTTAATTAAAACCAGAGGGGTGCAGTATTAGTTATGCAAGTAAAATAGGGGGTGTCTTAAAAGTAGTTTAGGCTAGGCCCAAATATGCAGGCTAGCAGGGGGATACATTTTTGTTTTGAAATTAGTAAATAATTGAAAGGGGGTGTGAATATCAGTGGGCCTGGGCCTATTACCGTTTGAAGGTGTTTAGGGAGATCACATGAGGCGAGACATATGCTAACTATCATGCAGACTTGGCCTAATGGCCGTCTGTTGATGATCAAAGGGAGGGAAGCACAGGCGTACGTTTATTACCATGGGTGCATACATACAGAATTATAACAGATCATACAAGTTACTTTTTCATTTTATTCTTCCTTATCTCGTTTTCGTTTCACAATGCCCTTCGCCTTTCTCTTTCCAGCCCCTTCTTCTTCTAACCCTAAAACCCAAACCTCCTCGCGGTGGCGCCCCAAACGTTCAACAACAGTAAATCTAAAGTTGAGTTTTTTATACCTCTAATCGTTGTTATCTGATAACCTGCGATCATATTTCCTTATCTCTGTCTCTTTTTAATTTGCAGGTTAGCGGAGGTGGTGACGAAGATAGTTATGGCAGCTCACGGTTAGTCAAGGGAGACGGTGGAGGTGGCGACTGGTCAATGGCTAATGATTAGGGTTTTGGACATTGAAACCCTAATCGCTCCTCCCTTCTTCTTCCGTAACATGAGAAGTCCCGGTTCTTGTTCTTCTGTTCTTGATCTTACTGTAACGATTTTCTCGCCTCTTCTGTATTCTGTCCCCCCCCCCCAAAATTCTCCCTCTTACTGTATTTCAATTAAATTTATAGGTTTTTTAGGTTGCCATTAGATTTAGGGATGAAGAGATAAATTAGCGTCTGTCAATCTGTAATTGATTCAGATTTGTAATCGTAGTTGATTCTCTACTTTAATGTAATAGAAATTTAAGATTTGGTTTGGTTAATCTGGAGATTTAGATTTAGTTTGATAATGTAATATATTCTGGTTTTGTCTTGATTTCCATATTTGGTGTAATTGATTATTTTGTTTTTTAAATTTCTACAATATTAGTTTCTTTGCGAAAAATCAGCGTAAGTCTTGGCCAGATTAGTACAGTAGCTGTTTGTTGAAAAAAAGTGCATTAATTTTGGAAAATCTGTACAGTACATGTTTTTAAACAATTTGGGCCAGCGCGCTAATGGACCTGTTCAGTAAAACAATTTTTTTAAACACTATTCCTTTTATTTACAACAAACCTGCTTTTAATTCAATTGGGCCCAAATCTCCTTCTTTTTTTTCCTGACCCAATACTAATTGTTTAAACACAAGACTTTTAATAAGTGAATTTTACAAACAATGCGATATCTTTTAATGAGAACATTATTTATAAAATAAAAAAAGGTTTAACAGAAATAGTAGAAATTCGATTTGGGCTTATCAGTTTTAAGTAAAAATATTTTTTTGGACCTTGTACTGTTTCAAAACAAAATCTCTTTAATAAAATGAGTTTATAACATTATCTAATTTACCTAAATGAAATAAACCCCTTTTTCTCTTAAGAGGCTGTCAAAAACACTTTTAAAAATGATAATAACAGAAAGTGTTTTATAACAATTTTCTAAAATAAATCAGTAACAAAAATGAATACTGGATAGATCTTAACAAGAATCCCCATGGGCCTGCAATGTGTATCTCTTTTTTTTTACTAACGAAAAAAAATGGGCTAAGTTATCTAATTTTTAATTAACAGCAACTTAAACTTAAGTCACCCTAATAATTTAATAATTTAGTAATTATTCGAATAATTTTATTTTCGAATTGCATGGGTCATTGGCCAAAATGCCTCACAAACAGATTTGTGAGTTTTTCCAATTTAGAAAGCCCCACTTTCCTGAATTAAAATACACCCCCTAATCGTCTTGGATAGAGATGGGCCATCAGATATTGCTGTACCATCTTTAATTAAATATTTTTTCTTTCTTAATCTCGAAAAAACAAAATCGTCAAGGTAGGACAAATTTGGGGTATGACACCTACGTACCACCATTCGTGTAATAGGGGATCATGGTACTCGTAGTTCACCTTAAAATTTTAAAACATATGTGTGTTAGTTAATTTTAAGAGATGAGACATCATCGTCATATTCGAGTGAAAAACATACTTACTACCCACGACTATGAGAAAGGATAATTTGCATCATCTCAAAGTGGAGGATATAGCTTGGATTTTAAAATCAACAAATCCTTACTCAACACCCAAGTAGAAAATATTTCACTTCAGTTTATATCGTAGAAGTATAGTAGCTCGCATCACTACAAGAATCGACAAGAGTTTAATATTTTGAGAAAAGGAGTTTTAAAGTAAAAAGCCAAAGTGGAAAAATGGCTTGAATGAGTTCGATTGACTTTTAGTCTTCTCATACAAAAAAAATGTCAAAGCATGATTAAGTTGGTTAAAGTTTGATTAAGAAAAGATTTATTTTAAAAAAACGCATGAACCTAAGACCAAGTTTATTATGAAATAGGTTCAAGTTAGAAAACGAGAAGAGTTTTGAAAAAGGAGGGAGATGATTTTTGAAATTAAAGATGATGGGAGGAAATGAAGAGACTATCCTAAAGCATAAGCTCAAAGCTAAGGAAAAGAACGATCTAATTAACAAGAAGCTAACACTTGACATAAAGAGTCAATGTATAATTATCATCCTTTGGATTGCAACCAAACAAGAAAAAATACTAAACCTCTAAGAAATACCAAGCTTCAGATGAATTAAGTCTTCACAAAAATTGAGCAGAGTAACGACTGTATACATAGGAATTCTCAATCACAGACAAAACACATAATCAGAATAACCTGCATACAAAGAAAATCAACCCAATGTCTTGGAGTAAACCCCAAGAACTTCATACTAAATAGCAACAGAGTCACAAGGTCCCAAGGGTAATCAAGGCTTATAATCCTAAGTTCAAGAGGTCTATAACTCCATCATGCCAAGAATAGTAACCAAATAATCCAATTAACCTTAAAGTTTTTAATGTTCAAGTTGGTTATTAAGTTTCTTCGAAAAGAAAAGAAAGCTCAAACAAACAAAATAAAAAAATACATAAAAATAAATGCTCAAATGAGCAAAGATAAAATGACATAAAGATAAATGCTCAAATGAGAAAAGATGAAAATAGCATGAAATGTAAATGCTAAAGTAAATGGTGCATAAAAGTAAAAGCATAAAATAAAGGGCATAAAGTAAAAGCACAAAGTAAAAGCACAAAGTAAAAACACAAAATAAAGTCATTTGTTAATGAATTAGACGTTAGAGGTTAGTTAAATGACCATCTTGAAACTTGCATTTGAAAACTCATTAGAAATTTGATAAAATCAAAGCTTCTCAATAATAAGTTTCATTTTCTTTTTGTCAAGTATATTATTCATTTCAAGTGCTCAAGGTAAGCATATATGATCAATGATGTTTTGATGATCCACTTAGACTAAAATTCAAGAAAATTCATTAGAGGATTGATAAGATCAAAGACTTCTAACAATGAACCTCAAGGTTATTAGATCAAAGGTTTCAAATTAACATACGTGGGCTTGCAAACATAGGTTTGGGCCACGAATGATCATTTCTTGAATCGGGACAAATTTAGCGCTATGTTAAGCAATCATAAGTGGACTTATGTAGAAGTCCACCTATTTTGTGGCCAGTCAATAGCAATCTATGTACCACATGTTAGAGAAATGATATGCAAATTATTCTCCAACAACATGTAGCACAAGTAAGAAAGGGATAAGATGAAGATGGAGGGGATGTATGAGATGAAATTAGGGTTTCAAATATCATCAACATCATTCATCAATTTTGGTGGATTTGGTTTTTCAACCTATCAACACCCAAGATCCAATGAGGTTGAGGAACTTGTCCCAAAATAACACCCAAATCAGGGACAAACAAAAATAATAAAATAATATTTAATAAAATAATATTTAAATGATTAATAAAAGGGAAATAATTGGTAAAATACACAAAATATATTAAAAAACCAAATAAAAATCCTAAAAAAATAGTCAGAGGTCAAACATGAGTCAATAAGTGTTGACAAAAATTTTTATAATTTTTTAAAGTCATAAACTATTTTTAAAATTTAAAGAAATATGCAAAATAAACTAAAAATTGTAAAAAATAGTAAAATAACAAATAAAAATAAAATGAGGTCACCAATATTTGTCAAGAGGTCATTGGATCCTTCCATAATTTTTATAGAATTTAAAAATCAAGGAAAGCATTCTTAAACAATTAAAACAATTTAAGTAAAGTGAAAAATTATAAAAAATACCAAATCATAAAATAAAATTGTGAAAAATTATGAATCAGAAAGAGAATAATCAAAAGTATTTTAGAAAAAAATTTTCAGAATTTTTGAAGTTGAAATGTATTTTTTTATGAATTTTTGAAGTTTAAAACAAATAAATATATAAAATCAGAAAATAAAAATAAAACCAAAAAGATGTAGACCATTGGATCAATATCAAAACACATTAGTAATAAAATCCAAGGGATCTGATGCGATATGCATGATATGGACATTAGTGAATAAACCACCAGATCATTTATTTAAAACATATTTTGAAAAAATGCGTGACGCGACATAATTGGCTGAAGGGAAGACATGTCATCGTCTTCAACCTCCAGCCACGCACAAATTACGTGTTCTACAAACTGTAAAATTAGAAGTTCAGATCGGTGTCATTCGCTTCGTCTCTTCAAGACGATTTCAATGGTACCCTCGCGAATTTTTTTTTATATAAATTGTAGCTCATCAATTTGAAGAAAACCAAAAGAAAAAAGTTAGAAAGGGATTTGAAAATTTGTGAGTAAAACTCACTTCCAAGTAAAAACTAATGATGCAATCATTATCAGAGTGATGAGAGCTATATTATAGCAACAAGTTTGAAGAGAATTGTTGGAGGAATATACCTGTTGAAGTTCAAATTCAGAGCTCTAAAACTTGACTTGGCTAGCACAATTCAGGGCACCTCAAGGCTTGGTTCTTCTTCTGTTAACTTCATTGAAGTTCAAGTATGAAAAATCGGCAAAGAAATTGGATCAAAAGATGCTTTAGAATTGAATTTGTAGTTGCAAAATTATGAGTTATGGAGTGAGTTCGACAGAGGTTTTTTGGATCTCTAAAGCTTGTAAAATGAAGTAGAGGAGGTCTCTATTTATAGGAGAATATGATGCAATGCTGAGAGAGTGTGAATGATAAGCAATTGAGTGAAATCGTGTGCATCCTGATCATGACAAAAGTGTGACTTATAAGTTGTCAAAACTCAGCTAATTCTTGTGTTTCAATCCTTAATCCAGTCTTAGCAATTTGGTTAAACATGTTTAAGTGGAAAGCGCACACAAAGTTAGCGATTAGAGGTCACACTATGGAAATCAAATTCGGACCTCAAGAGAAAACTTTAGTTCCAAGGTACTGACTTTGCAGCCATGGTGCATCAACTCAGGGACCTTTATGGGGTGATTCTTGAAGCATTTGAAACATCTCACCACAAACTTAACAATGTGCCAAGAAAGACATCATTTGGAGTTCTGAGCAAAAACTTATGATCAATTAAAATCATGAAAAACACATAGATTTTTGTACTTAGAATTATTTCTAAGTGTTGAACTTCAAAATGACATATAACGTTCTTCAAAATTACATGACCCTCTACTAAAAATTTGATCTTGATATCTGAAGATGGAATAAAGTAGACTTCTTGAATTGAATTGTGGAATTGAGATCACTCAAAAATCATAAAAATTGAAAGAGTTTTGGTCTTTAGAAGATGATGAACAAATTTGGGGAAATTCACAAAAGACCTATAATCTTTTCAATTCTTCAACCACTTTCCAAGCATCTTCAAGTCTTGCATATAAAAACAAAGTTGTAGTAGGAATCCAAAATATTATTGTGGAAAATGAATGGGCTCAAGGAGATAAAAATTGACCAAGTTATGATCCTTTGAGGTCAAACCCTAAAATTCAAAGGCCTTTTAAGGAGACTTGTATTCTTTCTCAACTTTTAGTGATCTTCAATTCAAAATTAGCCTTACACTTCTGAAGAGAGCTTGTTAATGACCCTTTAAAGAGAATAATGGCTTTGGAACCACTCAAAAATCTCAAAAAATGAGCAAGATATGGTCCTTGGAAGTCAACAAACCCTAGCTCAGAGAGTGTCAAAATAATTTGAAACCCATTTCAACTTTTGATGTTTTTTTGCACAATTGGATCTTGTCAGTGAAGAGATGTTTTTGTAGATGATGATAATAATCTATAGCAAAAAGAACCAACTCAAAATGTTGAAAATTGAGGGAGTTATGTACTTGTGATTACTGAATCTAGTATTTACTCAATTAGGTCAAACTTGTTGAATCAACCTTGAATCTTTTGAAATTTTTGAAAAATAAAGCATGATGAATAATAAGAGGCCTTGAAATGATGTTATCTTGAGGCAAACTCAAAGATGGAGCTTAAGTCTCAATAAAGCTTGTTGAAGAAGGCATGGAAATAAACACATAAACTTATGAATCTTCTTGATGAATTTTGTCACCAACTTTGAGGAGATCTTGACCTAAATAAAGTGAGAGAGTTCCTTGAACCATAAATATTTGATGCCATAGACATGACCTTGAAGATTAAGATCTTTCAATTTATTAAAGAACCACTTGATTGAGAATCACCCCTTAATCCCTAGGTTAGATGGTGATATGAATTCAATTGTGATCACCTACATTATGAACATTCAAAGAACATATATACATATATTGATGTCAATTAATAGAACACATGTACAAGATACACATTTCAAGGTGCTTGGTAATCCCTCAAGATAAAACTTAAAGATAATATAAAGAGAGAAATATCCCTAATGTGTGTATTGATGCATTGTGAAATGAGATGGTGAGGAATATTATGGGCAAAATTGGGGTATAACACTGGCGAGGAAGCAACTCAAAGCCTGCTTGAGGAAGAACACTGAGTTATTCACGTGGAGCATTGCATAGATGCTCAGACTCGACCTTGAGGTCTCCTGTCACCAACTTGTTGTGGATCCAACCTCTAGGGGAGTAGTACAAAATAGACGTAGGCAGTCTCCCAAAAAAGCGGAGGTTGCTGAAAAAGTTGTAAAAGACCTCCTAGAG
Source organism: Vicia faba (assembly GCA_948472305.1). Lineage (NCBI taxonomy): Eukaryota > Viridiplantae > Streptophyta > Magnoliopsida > Fabales > Fabaceae > Vicia > Vicia faba. The sequence goes on from OX451738.1 coordinate 1,012,045,993, forward strand.
GAAAATTTTATTTCTGAGGCCCGATATTCAGGCTAGCTCTCAAATGTTGTACTTGTTAAGAAAAATAATGTAAAATGGCGTATGTGCGTTGACTATAATGATCTCCATCGAGCATATTCCAAAGATGCATTTCCTTTACCTAATATCGACATGCTGGTCGACAACTCGGCAAACTACTAAATTTTAACATTTATAGACGCTTACTTGGACTATAATCAAATCCCCATGGTGATGAGTGAAAAACATTGAACTACCTTCATGACCGGGTTGGGAAATTACTACTACAATGCAATGCCCTTCGGCTAAAAAATACAGGGGCAACATATCAGTAGATGATGAACAAAGTCTTCCGCGGTGAGATCAGAGACATGCTCAAGGTATACATTGATGACATGATCATCAAGTCCCGAGTGGAAACCGACCATGCTGCCCACCTCAAAAGAGTTTTCAACCAAGCAAGGCGATGCAAGATGAGGTTTAACCCGGAGAAGTGAGCCTTCGGGGTCAAGGCGGGAAAATTCCTCGGTTTCTATCTAACTGAACATGGAATTGAATCCAACCCAGACAAATGCAGGGATTTCTCCGAGCTCCCCATTCCTAACTCGAAAAAGATCCATACAAGTCTTGAACGACACGCTCACCTCGCTATCCCGCTTCGTGGCAAAGTCCGCACACTATGTAATCTCATTCTTCAAACTCTTATGTAAAGAGGCGACGTTCGAGTGGTCTGAGGAGTGCGAGCAAGCCCTCCTTCACCTAAAATGGTCCCTTTCACAACCATCTGTGTTATCACGACCAGAGAGCGGGGAAACTTTGTTCCTTTATCTGGTCGTTTCCACTGAGGCCGTAAGTGCGACCCTCGTTTGTGAGACACCAAATGAGCAGAAACTAGTGTAATTTACTAGCAAATCATTACAAGGCCTGAAGTCTGATATCAACAAATTGAAAAGGTAGCCTTATCCCTCATGAACGCGGTGAAGAGACTCGGATATTACTTCCTGGCCCACACAATCATCGTACGAACATACCAACCTGTGAGACAACTCCTAGGTCGACCAAACATGGCCGATCGAATGCTAAAATGGTTCCTAGAGATTTCAGAGTTCGACATTCAGTACGAAAGTAGGAAAGACCTTAACTCCCAAGAGTTAGCCGACTTTGTTGCAGAGATGACCACCCACGAACCCCTTGCGAGCGAGAAACACAAGCGGACCATCTTCGTGGATGGAGCTTCCAGTTTGATGGGAAGCAGAGAAGGAATCCTCCTTGAAAATGAAGGGGGCGTTGTAATCGAACATTCTCCTACCCTGTCGTTTCCCATGTCGAACAACCAGGCCAAGTACGAGGCCCTGTTTGTAGGATTAAGGCTGGACAAAGACCTAGGTGCCTGAGAAGTACAAGTATTCATGAACTCCCAGCTCGTCGCATCTTAAGTTCGAGGAGAATATCAAGCCAAGAACGATAGCCTCATCGAATACCTGAACCTAGACAAAGAAAGGATGAAGAAGTTCAACCGGGAGGAAATCAAACACATACCTCATGAAGAGAACACGCGAGCCGACATACTCTCAAAACTCGCAAGCATAAAGAAAAAAGTGGGGAAAAATTTATTATCCAAGAGTTCCTCTCTCGTCCGAGTATTGAAAAACCCACCGCATCGCCCGAGGTGAACGCCTTCAGGGACAATTCGTGTTGGATGACCCCAGTATTTAGTTATCTCACAAAGGGAGAGTTACCCTCTGATCAAAAAGAGGCCAATGCGACCAAACGACGAGTCTTCTCTTACGTAGTAGTCGAGCATAAGCTCTATCCACGAGGATTCTCCATCCCACTCTTGAAATGAACCGAGGAATCCAAAATCCTAGAGATCTTATGGGAAATCCACGAGGGAATCAACGCCTAACACTTGGGAGGAAGATCTCTGGCACGAAAGGTGATGCGAGCAGGGTATTATTGACCCACCATGCAGCAAGAGTTTGGTCGACTACTCGTCACTGACAACGGGACACAATTTACTGACCAAATCTTCCAAGAGTTTGTCACCAAGCTTGACACCAAACAAAACATCATGTCCGTCGAACACTCTCAAGCAAACTGGAAAGCCGAGGTCGCGAATAAAGTCATCTTGCGAGGACTCAAGCTTAGGTTGGGAGAAGCCAAAAAGGGGTGGGTTGAAGAGTTGCACAACGTCTTATGGGCTTACCGAACAAATGCCACACTCGATGATTGGCGAAACCCTATTTCGACTAACCTATGACAATGAAGCAGTCATCCCCATGGAAATCCTGGATCCATCCAGACTAACTAAAGTCCCTTTAGACGAGGAACTAAATGACGAGGCCCTAAGGGAAGAGCTCGACCTGGTCGAAGAAATCCGATCAGGATATCTCTTCGTGAAGCCACACTAAAACTGTAGATAGCCCTATGTCATGACACCAAAGTCATAAAACATGAATTCCAAGTCGGCAACCTAGTCTTGCGGAGAAATCAGAAAGATTCTCGTGAAGGAAAGTTGGCCGCCAATTGGAAAGGACCTTACCGCGTCTGCGGGGTAACATGCACTGGAGCCTACCACCTCAAATGCCTAAGTGGAGAAACACTACCTCGACCATGGAACGCTACAAAACTGAAACAATATTACATCTAAGTCCCAAATAAAGACCAGGGCCTAGCAGTTGACGTACCCTCTCCAAAAAATGACAGGGCTCTCTAGACCATGAAAGCACGTTGAGGTACAAACATAGCCTCCAAACAATAACAAAAGGCGGGTTTTCGCTCATTGTTCGAGCGAAACCTTAGCCCGACGGGGACACCTCAGTCGAGCTCCACCGTCGAAGTACCCAATAGGTAGAACACCCAACTCGTGATGGGAAATTCACGCCACGAAGTCAAGACCCCGACCTTGATCTTGACCTTATCCATACAGACTCTTACTCCACTTCCTCGACACATCCCAACATGTGTTGACCACAAACTAAGGTCGAGCACAAACCCCCACTTATCAGAATTTCATATTTCCTTAAATAAATAGATCAAGCACAACGACAATTGAACATACAACATACAAGAGAAAAATAAAAGCATTAGAAATCCGACCACGAAGGTTGATGTTGTCTATACAATATCAAAAGGGGGCATGCAAACCAAAGCTAAAACATACATAAAAAAATGGGCAAAGCCCCTTGTCTGAAACAGTTAAAAATGTTGGCACACAGACCAAATAAACAAACAGACACACAGGCTCGGAAACTTAATCTTGGCTCCCTCATCCTCGCCATCACTCTCTTCCTCGGGATTATCCTCGGAGGGATAAAATATCTTCCTGTCAACCACCTGGTTAAACGGCCCCACACCTTCGACCACCATCTCGACCCCTTGGTTAATGATTTTGAGTTGTTCCACGACCATGTTGAAGCCATAACTGAGAGTATCCACGCCATCCTTCTCGAGCACACGATTTTGAGCAATCAAGAATTTCCTAATCTCAAGGGCTTTCTCCATGTCAGTCTCTTTATCGGCAGGCGCCACGATCTCCTCCAACTCCTTTACCCAAGTGGCCAATCGCTCATTCTCCTTAGTCGTAGCCTTCAATTGAAGCCTTAGCTCGTTCAAATCCTTGAAGAGTTGGACTTACGCTTCATACTTCTCATCATGATTGAGAATATCAGCCTTCAGCTTCTCATTAATCCCCTTCAACTTTTGGATTCAGGCATTAGCTTTATCCAGGGAAGCTTGGGAGCCCACAGCCTCATCATTCAGTGTTAATGCGATTTCGAGAACCCTCATCACATCGGCCACATCTTCTGACAGATTCTTCTGTCGGGTTTCTTTGTCCTCTGACAGAATAGCCTCCCTCTCCTCTTCATGGAGACCTAAGGAACTCTCCCCACTGAAGATACCTAGGTTAACATCCGCCACGTGCTCGGGGTCTTCCACGCGCTTCCTTTTTTTTGGTTGTTCGGGAGGGGGAGCCTGGGTCCCTAGAGGGGAAGATGAGCCACTTGGATGGGCAGAAGTTTTGGCTTTTACCTGAAGTTGGGCAACCTAATTTTCGGGCGCCAAGTGTGATAGATTCTTTGGCTTCAAGTTGAGAAAATGTTCGGAGAGAGTCGTCATCCGACTTGCAATCAAAAGAAATTGTTAGTCCACAAAACAAAAGTACGAACATGAAATTACAGGCACGTCCCTTACCTAGAAGTCTCAAAGCCTCCTCATCATAGGAGCACTCAAGGAGCGTTTTTGTTGTTCCCTCCCCTTTCTCATCAAAGAGGAAAGTATTGTCTACATCCATACACTTTGCCGGAGAGAAGCTCTTGACATAAGCCACTAGCTTGTCCTAAGAGAGCTTTTCTTGGGCATATAAGTCCTCGGGATTTACTGCATAACACTCGAGCTTTTTCTTAAAAAATTTCCATTTCCACTCAAGAGGAAACTTCGTCGTCAACCGAGCCACTGTTTGACCATCCTCGACCTCCTCCGAGCAATTATATAAAGAATCCACGGCCACATCAGGGAAGGGTTTCACGATGAAGTACCTTTCTTTAAAGTTTCATACAGATTCCAGGTACGATCGGAAGAGTTTCCTGAATTGCTTAAACGACACCCATGCTTCTTCCCGTCAATGGTCGGCTGTTGGAGGTGGAAGATACAAAAGAAAAGAGTCAGAGTGGCACTAATCTGAAGGTACTGATAGACGAGTTCAAATTCCCACATGAACGCGATCGCGTTTGAATGAAGCTGAGAGGTCACCAGTTGTAGCCATTGAAACCCCCCCCCCCACCTGGAAATCGTTGAAGGGAAAACGAATCCTCGCTTCCTTAAAATAAAATTCGTAGATAGGAAAGCATGTGACCGGGAAAGACGAGCATATCCTCCGACTTCAGTGATGGATTTGGAGCGCCCAGTTAGCTGGGGCATCTTCTACTCTGTCATCAGGGACATTAAACGCGTCGGAAGCATCCTTCGCAAAACATGATCCCTTACTTAGGGGTTCGGGCGCAAACCAAGCCAGGGGTTAGCCGCGGCCTTAGCTTCTCCCCCATCGGTGTCAGGTACGATATTTTCCTCGACTGGTTGTGCCGTCATACCTGAAAATCATGGGAAAATAATGAATTCGACATCATCAAATTCACCCTTCTACTGTAAATTAAGTGAAATGGCGATGAACACATTGAGGATTGGTCCTCGACCCAAGCCCTTGACAGTGAACGCGAAGATACCTACACCCTCACGCGGGGACATTTCGTTGAAATGGAAACCTCCCCACTCGAAAGGGGGGACGAACCCGACGCATATCAAAATGAACTCACTAAGAGCTCATGAACCACATCCATATTCATGAACCCAGATGAAGTTCATGAATCTTTATACTAGAATCCATAAGTATTCATCCTGAATCCATGAATCTTCATCTTGAGATTCATCCATTCATAGCAAGATTCACCCGCTTGATCAGAAAACCTAAGAAAAATCACGTTTAAGATGAAATTGCTTACTTGGAGAAGATTATCGTTAAAAACGTCTATTGTGGTGTTGGAACAACAGATCCACTAGAGATCGCGTAAGAGAAAGGATAATAGAGAGCTTGAAAATGTCAAGTGAATCTCCTGATTCTTCTTTTATAGTTAGTCCCCACCACACGGGGTAGTGTGCAAAAAGTCATCATTAATTAGGCTCTCAGACTGTCCTAGGTAATGATGGCACTCCAGACAGCTGCCATGTGAGGCTCTCTAAGGGACATGTCACTAACAACAGTCTCACACACAAAACCACGTGCCTACGTTGTTCCATCCTCATGGGCAAATGCATGCTCGACATCACTACAACGCCTTACTTACAGCCGAATTAAAGACGCACGCATAAGGAAACTCTTCGCCTCCCCTGCAAATCTAGGTCCTCAACGGGCACCGCGTTGATACAAGTACAAGATGAAGTCGACCAATGAAATTCTCCCAGGGCTGGTCGACCACACCACACACGAATTTATGAGTCCTCCTTGACATGAATCACATAGCCGTCCCCAATGAGAGTTAACAATTTCCCTTCTCGGGCAACACTTCCTCGTCGCTTGAATTGATCTCAAGTCATCACTGCTTTGCCTAAGGGAAATAACTTGGAGGGCTCCTGTTCTGGACTGGGCCAACACTTGCCCCACAGTTGGGGAGGCCCAATCCAGCGCCTTTACAAAGGCCAAAAGTGTGAAGCCCAAACTAAAGACTATTAGGAATTTCCCAACGTGTCCACTAGGAGAACATGACTCATGAGTCTATAACGTCACCATCCTGCCCTCCGAGAATAACGAGTTTAACTTCCCTGCTTTCTCAGGGCAGTTGATCAGGGAGGAGGTCACGTGCTGGATTTCATACACCCGTAAACCCTGACATTATTCGTTATTGGGCCTCATCGTGGCCCATTACTAAAGACCTTGGCCCAACGCTGAGGGCTATAAATACCATCTCACTTGATAGGGTCAGGTATTCATTCATTCACTCATTCTACCTCACTTTTGTTACTTTCACTCTGATTGTCTAGACTCTTACTTTGGCATTGGAGTATCTTGCAGGTACCCCCTTCTTCACATTCAACCTCTACTTAACTTAAAGCTCGTGGGCCATAACGATCCCTTCTAATCAGGTATGATCAGTTGTTTAGTCGAAAAGAAATCCAAAAACTCTTTTGTTTCGACAATGCCAATGAGATAATCATGCATACTCGAAGTGGTACATTTAGATGTATGTGGTCCATTTGAAGAACATACCATTGGTGGAAACATATATTTTGTTTTGTTTGCCGATGAGTTTAGTTGAAAGTTATGGATCTATGTGATTAAGAGAAAATATGGAGTATTTAAAATCTTTAAGAGATTCAAGATGCTTGTCTAAAACCATAGTGAGAAGAGGATCAAAGTTCTGAGATCAGATAGAGGTGGCGAATATACTTCGAAGATGTTTGAAAATTTTTGTGCAGAACATGTTATTGATCATGAGGTAACTGCTCGTTATACGCCTCAACATAATGGAATTGCAGAAAGAAGAAACAAAACCATATTGGATATAGCGAGATGCATGCTGAAGCAAAATAATTTTCCAAAGTCTTTATAGGGTGAAGCTGTTTCGATTGTAGTTTATATCCTGAACAGGTGTCCTACTAATATATTGAAGAACAAGGTTCCTGAAGAAGTATGGAGTGGCAAACGACCATCAGTGAGTCATTTGAAGGTGTTTGGCTCTATGTGTTACAAGCATTTTCTTGATGCGAGAAGAAGGAAGCTTGATGACAAGAGTGAACATATGATTCTGGTAGGATATCTTAAGACTGGTGCATGCAAGCTATTCAATCCAATTAATGAGAAGATTGTGTTAAGTCGAGATATTGTGATTGATGAAAATTTTGCCAGGGATTGAAATTCTAGTTATTCAATTAAAAAGCCATTGATGAGCTTCAATTTTGACGAAGAAACTGATGAAGTAGAAGTCGGAGGAATTTTTGAGAATCCAGTCAAAGTCGAAGTTGAAGCAATTCCTGACATTCCAGAAACAATCAAAGTTGAAGAGGTTATGGCTGAAACAAGCCAAAGACCTCAAAGAAATAGAGTTATTCCAACAAGACTTCGTGATTATTAGGTAGTAGGTGACGATGAAGTCACACCAGATGAAGAATTAGTTCATTTTACTTTACTTGCAGGTGTTGAACCAATCAACTATAACGAAGCTTTGAAGATTAAACAGTGGAAGTTAGCTATGGTCGAAGAGTTACAGGAAATCAAAAGAAACAATACATGGGAGCTAGTCGAATTTCCAGCATATACAAAAGTTATCCAAGTGAAGTGGGTGTTCAAGTTGAAATACAATGTTAATGGTTCAATATCAAGACATATAGAAAGATTAGTAGCTCGAGAGTTTCTTCAATGAGAAGGACTCTATTACTCTGAAGTATTTACTCCAATAGCAAGATTGGAGATTGTTCGACTAGTGGTAGCAATTATATGCAACCAAGGCTGGTCGATATTTTATTTAGATGTGAAATCAGCATTTCTGAATGGTCCTTTAGACGAAGAGCTCTATGTCACACAACCTTCAAGGTTTGTGATTCAGAAGGAAGCGAGTAAAGTATATAAGTTGCACAAAGTGCTCTATGGCCTCAAGCATGCCCCTAGGGCATGGAATAATAAGATCGACTCATACTTAGTCACATTGGGATTTATCAAATGCAAATAAGAGTATGTTGTCTATGTTCAAGTTGTAGCACAAGATATAACAATCATATGTTTATATGTTGATAACTTGCTAGTAACTGGAAATAACTTGGAGAACTTGTCGAAGTTCAAAGAGCTGATGAAGAAGGAATTTGAAATGTCAGATCTGGGAAAATTGTCTTATTTCCTAGGCATGTAATTTCAAATGTCGAAGAAAGTTTTAGTGCTACATCAAAGGAAGTGTGTCAAAGAGATACTCAAGAGATTCAGAATGACTGATTCGAATCCAGCATCCTCACCTGTTGAACCAAATGTGAAGTTGGAGAAGAATGGAGAGGAAGAAAAAGTCTATGTAACTTTGTTCAAGCAAATTGTGGAATCTCTTAGGTATGTGTGCAACAGTTGACCTGATATAGGTTTCACAGTTGGATTAGTAAGCAGATACATGAGTGAACCAAGGATGTCACACATGAAGGCTGCAAGAAGAATCCTAAAATACTTAAAAGGATCAATAAACTATGGAATACTATTTCGACGAGACTCTGAAAGCAAAGAAGCGACAGTTAATTGTTTTTCAGATGCTGATTGGTGTGGAGATAAGGAAGATCGAAGAAGCACAATTGGATATTTCTTTCAAGTATTTGGTGCCTGAATCTCATGGTGTTCGAAGAAGCAACCTGTGGCGGCATTGTCATCGTGTGAAGCTGAATATATAGTAGGATCCTATGTTGTATGTCAAATAATTTTGATCAGACCAGTACTTGAAGAAATGGAGGTCCAAGTGAAGAAACCTCTAGTATTGCAAATTGACAACAAGTCAGCCATAAATCTGGCGAAGAATCTAGCTCTGCATGGAAGAAGTAAACATATCAAAGCTAGGTTTCACTTCTTGAGGGAAAAAATAAATTAAGGTGGACTTGAAATTAGGCATTGCTCAAGTGAAGCACAGTTGGCCGCATTTTTACCAAAGGATTGAAGATCGACATATCCCTGAGTTTGAGAAAGAAATTAGAAACAGTTCAGATCGACTATGACTAGGTAGGTTCAACAACTTGAATTATGGGGGGAGGGGCAGAGGGGTGGAAATATTAAAATAGATTAGATTAGATTTAATATTTAAATATAATCCAAGTTGTGTTAGCCCAAGCCCAATTAGGGTTGTATATAAATAGTCATAGTATGTATCCTTATTTTGTACAATTCATTAAGTGAATAATAGAATCCTTATTTTGTACAATTCATATATTTTTGTAAGATCGAGCAGGAGTAGCAATATTGCAAAACATAAGATTGTAATAAAAATCGTAAGATATCACTTAAACGGAAAACAATGCTACATATTTGACATATTTATAAATGATATTTTCATAGGCAAGTGTATTCGTGGAAAAATGGACGCCATTAAATCAAAATTGTTGTGCCTTTGTATCTTATCATCCTTCTTAATTTGTAATGGTGGTGGCTGGTAAATAGTTGATTGTGGCCGAAATTGGCCAATCGCACGTAATCATTGAGTTTACATTTTTTAATCAATTTAACTATAATACACTATTTTACTTAAGATCTAGATTGTTGGGAGTGAATAAGATCATAAAATCGTAAAATTTTAAGATTTAAATCATGATTTTGATAACCATGATTGTCACAAATATAATTAACTTTCACCTAAAAACATATGTTTTTATGATGTCCATTTTCTACCTTCTTATTTTCCATGTTAAAAGAGTATAGGAGTTCAATTTTAAGCGGGCACCAATAAAACCGAACAAACTACCAAACACATTTTTTTTCTCATTTCATTCACATTGAAGAGTTTGTTTTTGTACTTGCAAAAATTAGAACAATAAATATTGTATTGCTATAGAGGCAATGTTGAGAAATGTCTATATAATTTTCCTACTATGTGAACTCAAAATTGATACTAACTAAAAGAATTTACATGAAAACCTTTTTAGTGTGAATGGAAAAAATCAAGGGATGTAGTCTAGTAAAATATTTCAACTATACAAAATAGAATTACAAACTCTCTTAATATAAGAAAATATATCTCAATCTCATATAATCGGAATGATATATAATATCACTTTACTCTTTCAAAGAGGCTTGAACTCTTTTTCTTACTACCACTCTTAAATTTTCTCCTTTAGATGGAATGGTGAAACTCTTCATAAAGTTTCATATTTAGAAGAATATGACAGAGAAATTTTAAGATAGATTTATATGACTCTTGTAAATTTCATTTTCACATTTTTTAACTTTGAATATAGTCTCAAAATTTAGCAAAAGAATTCAAACCTTAAAATCTCCATCCTCTTTTTATATGTGCTTAGATTATTTTTGATTACTTGACTATAGTCTATCACAAAATGAATATCTAGTCTTCTTTTGACTAAGTGATGCATACATCAAGTTTAATGTGAACAACAATGAACATCAATGTGTGAAAATAAAAAGAAAACTCCTTAATATGAAATTAAGATAGTAGGTAACACAAGTCTTCTCAAAAACAAGGATTTTGAGTTAAATATTTGAAGTCATTAATTCTAGCTAAACTCTTTGCAATCAACTTAAATTGACAATATCATAAAACAAGTAAGAGTTCCAATAAAAGACTATAATATAGGCACACCATTACTATTAGTTGTCTCAATCCCAATTAACTTTCCATACTTATTTTATGTTTAATTTATATGGCTATAGTGTTAAAAATATTAAATGCTAGAAAGGGCCATACCAAAGGTCCCTCCGACCACCTTTGTCACATTTTCCACTGCCCATGTCCCTTAGAACATGGAGCAAATTATGCCATCATTATTACCCTCTCTCTCATCTCAAAACACCTCAATAAAAACCCCTTCACTCAACATAACTCACTCCCCTTAGAAATGAGAAACCACAACAAAAAACAACATAAAAGTAAACAAATAAAACCACTTCAATCATTGTTATAGAGTCCATTATCCAACATAACAAAAAACCATCCATTTTTTTTTACTATACTTAGTCTTCCAAACTCATAACTCAAAACCCCTTTTCATTTCTCAACAAAAAAACCTCTCTTTCATCATAAAAATCTTTGCTTTAATCATGGAAATTGAGTCAGCAAAGTGTGAATGTTGTGGCTTGAGAGAAGATTGCACGCAAGATTACATAACCCAAGTGAAATCCAAATTCAATGGAAAATGGCTATGTGGATTGTGTTCAGAAGCAGTGAGAGATGAAGTTATGATTGGAGGAAAAAAACCATGGAACATGGATGAAGCTGTGAAAGCTCACATGTCATTTTGCAGAAAATTCAAATCTAACCCTGCTGTTAGAGTAGCAGAAGGTATGAGACAGATGCTAAGAAGAAGATCAAACGACTCATCATCATCATCATCATCATCATCAACAACAACAACATCTTCATCTTCTTCAAAGAAGTATTCAAGATCAACAAGCACTTCTCAAGTTGGAGATTCTTCTACTTTCTCTTTCTATTGATGATCATGAAAAACCAAAAACAGAGATACTCTGTTTCCTCTGTTTCCTCTGTTTTTGGTTAGAATAAAATAATGTTGTTGTTTTTTCTTTTCTTTGTTTTTGTCATGTACAAAGTTGTAATTTCAGGTCTTTTCTTGTTTTTTCCAACTGATTTCTACTAGTTTGGTATTCCTAATATCTTTGTCATGTTTTGTATGAAAAATGTTTTTAACTTATTAACCAATTATAGAAGTTGTTAGTTAAATGTTTTGGTGTGTTAGGTTTGGTTTAACTTTCTTTGACATGTGTTCTGTTACAAATTGTTCAATGTATGTCAACCTAACATATAGTTGTATAGTTGTTTTGAAAAAGTGTTTTAACTTTAGAAAATAGTACTAGTACTAGATAGATTATAATTGGCTTGAGAAAAAGTAATAAAAGTTGGATAAATAAAACAAAATAATTCTAAGTTTCAATGTTTTGCTTACTTAACATCCACTACAAAAATATGAGGTAAATCATCTATTTTACTTATACTAGAAAAATGAAATTGGTATCAAAAAATAAAATGTAATATGTAATTGTGCACCACTCATAAAGTTGTGCATTTCAATTCTTCTTGACCAATAAATCTCTCCCCCTCTCTCTCCATAACTAGTTTTTCCTTTCTCATGTCACTGTCATTCATCAATTTCATGTCATGGTCAATAAAAGTATTACTGTACTTCATCATAAATTATCTGGTGTTGCTAGACAATGTTGGTGATGGGGGTTGATTTGCCTTGACTTTTGTTGCAGTGAAATAATGTGCCGATAAGGACTTGTTTCATACCAGTACTCCTAATCGTCTCTATTATACAAAAGAAAACAAAACTAGATGATTAAAAAATTTAGTTAATTACAGTAATTTTATTTGATTTTATGTACTTTCTTTCCCTGTCTCATAATATAACTCATTTCTACTCCATATTTAGCATCTAATAGCACCTTAAATCACAACGCTTAAGATGCAAGCACAATAGATTCTTCAGCATATATTAGAATAGCTTCAATCCAAGTCACTTTGTTATGAAGACAGCTAGGCCTCTTAGAGAGAAAAAAGATCGGTCCTTTTAAAAGATTACATTTAAATTAATAGATGCAAGTAGTAATATTTTATTTGTTGTCTTGGACTTTGATTTTTAGTTGGTGGCTCATAGCCCATTAGATTTACAAAGCTATCTATATAAGTGTATCTTGGTTATTGAAATGGTAAGAAAAAAAGTTGTTTTTATTTTATTATGCAATTTTATATCTTAGATTAAATTAGCATAGTCTATCATTGGTGCTTTCATTCTCTTGCAGTCATGACTCCCCAAAAACCTACAAACCCTTCTTCCAAAGACATTGTGGAAGAAGTCGTTCAGATTTCCCAGCTCAATTTAAGCAATGTGATGCAGGAACAACAACAACAATTACATGAACGATTCAACTTGGTTGCTTCGGATCTCACACACCAGGTTGGAGAAATCCATGCACGTTTCGACAAAGAGAAGGTGATTGCAGATTCTCGGCATGAATCAGTCATGACAATTCTGCACCAACTCGCGCTGCAACGCGAGCCCCAGCAAGCAGCTCCAAGCATGACCGCTGAACATTCTTCGGGTATTACTCGCACAATTCCGTCTTCACCTTGGGTTAACCCACCAATCACTTTTGTCACAACACCTATTAACACTCCAATACGTCACACCACTGTTACCAGTCCACCACTTATCACAATTATTCCTCCACCACCACCTTTTCCACCTTATATGCACAACCAGAATAATCCTCCTTTCCTTCATCAACAGATGCCATACCAAACCCTCAACCATATACCTCCATTACTAACCTTTCGGACCCCCAAAGCCAAAACTAGCACTCTTTGATGGTTCAAACCCTTTAGAATGGCTTTTTCAGGCTGAACAGTTTTTTGGTTTTTATAACTTACCCCCAGAAAATCGTTTATTGTTGATTTCTTTTTATATGAAGGGGGGCGCGTTATGCTGGTTTAAATGGATTTCACAAAACCAATTTTTGACATATTGGTTTGCATTCACAAAGGCCCTGGAACTATGTTTTGGACCCTCTACTTTTGAAAACTACAAAGCTGAACTTTTTAAGCTTAAACAGACCAGATTCGTGGTAGAGTATCAAACTAGATTTTAACAGCTAGAAAACATGGTTATTGGATTACCACGAGAAGAAATTTTAAACTATTTTATTTCTGGCCTCCAATCAGAAATTCAATGTGAAATTTCTATCCACCGCCCCACCTCTATTTCCCAGGCCATAGGCCTTGCCAAACTGATCGAGTCCAAGATTAAGGACTCAAAGTCCAAATCATCCAAAAGTTTTCCCCCGCTTTACCATAAACCCTCTAACTCACTTTCCATTTCCAACACCTCCAAAACCAACCCTCCATTTCCCCAACATACAGTCCCACAGATTACGACCCCCACTGCCTCTAAACTTCCCATTCGCCGTCTCACACAATCACAATTGCAAGAAAGAAGAGCTCAAGTTTTATGTTTTAATTGTGACGATAAGTTCGTCATTGGTCACAAATGCACTTCTAGCGGATTTCTCATTTTATTGGCGGATGATAATTCCGTAGAAGATTCGCTCGATACTCAAAGTGCTATTGATAATCTTAGTGATCCAGCCATTGCTGATACATATTTTTAGCTCTCCGCTCAAGCTTTAACTGGTCAATTTTCACCTCAAACCCTAAAATTTAAAGGATCCGTTGGAGGTCTAACTATTATGGTTCTAGTAGACACGAGCAACACTCACAATATAATGCAGCGACAAATTGCTCAGCATCTCCATCTTGCAACTACTCCAATCAGTCAATTCTCCGTAATGGTCGGAAATGGTTCTCATTTACATTACGAAGGAGTTTGTAATAATGTTTAAATATTACTGCAGAATAAGCCTTTTACCCTACCGTTCTACTTACTCCCAATTGAAGGCGCATACGTCATTCTAGGTATGGCTTGGTTAAGAACGTTGGGCCCCATTCAAGATGATTTTTCCATTCCTTCCCATACTTTCCAACACAAAAAAACTCATAACTTTGAAAGGTGACCCTAAATTGCAGCCTGTTCACTCCACTTTTCATCAAGTGCGTCACCTTATTCATATGGACGTTATGGCTTCTTTCTATCTTCTGATCATGGAACCTTTACATGTTTCTACCACAACCACTAACTTACCAACAACCCCTACAGAATCCCCCCTTCCACCTTAACTCTCTCATCTATTAACACAGTACGAATCCATATTTCAAACTCCCCATGGCCTTCCCCCTCGTAGAATTCATGATCACCATATTCCGTTTTTACCTAACACACCCCCCATCAATGTCAAACCCTACAGATGCCCCCATTTAAAAAAAGAAGTTATGACAACACTAATTCAGGAGATGTTAAAGGAGGGCACTATTACCCCTAGTCATTGCCTATTTTCTTCCCCCTTGTTACTTGTAAAAAAAGGATGGAACATGGTGATTTTGCATGGATTACCGGGCCCTTAATGCAGTCACTATTAAAGACAGGTTTCCTATTCTAACTATCGATATGTTACTAGACGAGTTGGGTTCAACCACTATTTTTACCAAGTTAGACTTATGCTCTGGGTACCATCAGATTAGAGTTGTATCAGAGGACACGTATAAAACAACTTTTCGAACTTTTGACGGACACTACGAATTCCTAGTTATGCCTTTTGGGTTAACAAATGGATCGTCTACTTTTCAGTCTGTGATGAATGACTTGTTAAGGCCTTACTTAAGAAGTTTTGTGTTGGTTTTCTTTGACGAAATATTAATTTATAGTTCTTCTTTTAGCAATCATCTAACCCATTTACAGGTTGTTTTTGATTTATTAAAGGCTCGTAATTTCTTTGTGAAGTTGTCCAAGTGTGTTTTTGCAGTATCTCAGATTGATTATTTGGGGCATGTTATCTCCACAGAGGGGGTTTCCCCAGATTAAAAAAAAATCAAAGCCATTATGGATTGGCCTCCTCCCAGATCTCTCACGACACTCCACAAATTCTTAGGCCTTATCGGATTTTATTGTTGCTTTGTTAAAGATTACGCCACTCTCGCTGCTCCTCTCACATATTTGTTACTTTCTACTAGTTTTACATGGAATACACAGGCTACTACAGCCTTTACAGAACTGAAAAAAAAGAGCAGGGTACCGGTCCTAACCCTCCCCAAGTCTAGAAACCCTTCATTATTGAAACATATGCTTCTATTGTTGCCATAGGTGCTATTTTATCACAGGAAGGTCATCCTATTGCCTTCTTCAGCAAGAAGATGTGCCCCAGAATGCAGGCGTCATTCGTGTATGTCCGCAATATGTTCGCCATCACCGAGTCTGTAAAAAAATGGTGTCAGTATCTCATTGTCAAAAGTTCTACATTTACACAGATCAGAAGAGCTTAAGAAATTTGATGCTACAAAGGATTCAAACTCCAGAACAACAACGATGGACAACTAAACTACAAGGGTTCGATTTTGAAATATTTTACAAACCTGGAAAATCCAACCTTGTAGTTGATGCTTTGATCTGTAAGTTCACCACTGAGACATACTTACTACTGTTATTATCCTCTCCCAACCCACACCTCTTCGACACTCTACACGCATTTTACCTCACAGACATTGCAGGCTAGAACTTAGTCAAGTTAGTAACAAAGTCCAACACCAACAAAGCTTATAGATTTATAAATGGTATCCTATATTATAAAGAAAGGATTTTCTTACCGGACATCCAACAATTGCGCTAAACTATTCTTTACGAACATCATCACATACCAACTGCTGGGCATTCAGGTGTCCAAGCTACCCTTGCACGACTGAGAGCATCCTTTTGTTGGCTTGGCATTTACCTAGAGGTTAAATATATGGCTAGAAACTGCATCAATTGTCAACACCATAAATATGACACACGGAAAAAGAAAGGTTTGTTACAACCTTTACCTGTTCCAAACAGAGTATGTGAAGACATTACTATGGACTTTGTTACACATTTGCCAAATTCTTTTGGCCACACCGTCATCTGGGTACTGTGTGATTGCAAAACCAAATTTGTTAATTTTATTCCCTTGCCCACAACATTCACTGCTAAGGATCTAGCTGCTCGCTTCACGGTGGAGATTTTCTGTCTCCATGGGACTCCAAAATCCACTCTCTCGGACCGGGATCCTTTATTTATTAGAAAATTTTGGAAACAGTTCTTCAAGCTCAATGGCACGAACCTTAAGTATAGTACTGCCTATCACCCGGAGATAGAAGGCCAAACAGAGGTCGTGAATCATTCGTTAGAGACATACCTCAGTTGTTTTGTTGGAGACCATCCTCGTCAATGGCATAAATTTCTGCACCTAGCAGAGTATTGGTACAATACGTCTTTCCATTTCGCTATCCAAATGACCCCTTTTAGAGCTCTCTACGGACGTGACTCACCGACGTTACACCATTACTTGGGAGGCACCGCTACAAAGGATTCACTAGACCTGACTTTGTCCAATCAACAACAAATAATCTTGGAGTTAAAATCCCATCTCAGGAAAAGTATGGTAACAATGGAAAAGCAAGCAAATACAAAAATAAGAGCTTACAATTTTCAAGCTGATGATTTTGTATTGCTCAAGTTGTAACCGTACCGCCAGTTCACCGTCTCTCATAGGGTTTTACACAAACTATCTAAACGGTTATATGGCCCCTTTCACATCATTCATCATGTCGGCACTGTCACTTATCTCCTGGATCTACCTTCTTCTTCTCGGATTAACCCTATTGTCCACGTCTCTCTCCTCAAACACTTCTATGGTGTCAACCCGAATACAGATCTTCAACCGCTTCCATCTTCAGATTTCATCGATTTCACTACAACAGATGACACCCTACAAGATAATCAAAAAAGCCCTAATCAATTTCCGAATCTCATAATACTTCATGCAACCAAAGAACAGGAAGATGGACTTACCAAGATTGTTTCACCATCAGAAGCGTTAGCACCTTGTGATACGGTGAGAGAACTGATCTGAAGGTTTTGCGTTTGATCGCAAATGTTGCGGTTAGCAAGAGTCACCATTGACTTTTCTTTTATCCAAAAGGAAAGGTGAAAAAGCATAGGAAAGACCTTTGAGATTGTTTCTTGAGTTCGGGGGGTAGATTATGAAAATGGAAGGTATTAGCACCATTTTCATCCATGGTTTTCCATGGGCTCTTAGTTACTTGCTAGATCACTTGCTTTTGTTTGAAATTGTGCTTTGTGTGGTTTTTGAAAGTATTTTGTAAATAGGCCATTGTTTAGGCAAACTTTGTAATGATTCTCGTTCGTAAGAATGTATACAAAGATGTTGATCTTTTAAAAATATTTTCAAGTTTCTAAGATGTTTTAAAAGTGTAGGTGTTTGTTTTGAAAATAGCAAGGATGTTTTGTTTTGAAATTGAGCAAGTAATTAGGAGCATTCTACTTACTCAAAAGTCTTTCATGTTCATTTCCTTTTCCTTTGATATTGTTATCTTGCCATTAATTTGGTAAGTAACCCTATCTTTGGAGGTAAACAGGACAGGAGAGGGTCATCGTATAACCATGATTAACAATGTTGCAAGGTATCTTAGCATTCTCTTTTAGGGACTAAGATCATTTGAAAGGCAACATGGATAGCGTCATCGAGGGACTATGATCTTGTATTTTGCTTGTTTTTGCTAAGATACCTCACATGCGTAATATGACCATTTAGTAAGGCAACCAAGTGGATTTATCCTAGGGGTGCTTGTGTGCAAGTGTATTATTTTCTTGTTTGGTCTTGTCTTTGATTAGGGTTTTCTAATTGATTGGTTTTAGTCTTTCCATACAAACCCTAATTACTAGCATTTGTATATAAAGTGATAAATTATGGAATTTAAAATTACTACGATATTACAATACTTGTGGGAGAGGGTACAAATTATAAATGGGGATTGCAAGAAAATAAAACCTAATTATCTATTACAACCATATTGAATTTGTACAAGAATTGAAATAAATAATGTACCAAATGAATAAATATACAAGGATATGAATGTAAAGTAAATGGATATTTTGTTTGGATTTTTTAGGAAAAGGGGTTTTGTTTTAACCTAATTAACTAAAAGAAAAACAATTAATTAAAAGTAAAACCTAAATTTATTTGGAAAAGAAATTAAATAAAACTCTAATCTATTAATTGATTAAAAAGAAATTAAGTTCATAAGAAAAGTATATTTTTGGTATTTTTTGTCTTAAAGATAATTTATAGTGTTATAAAATATTTTTGGTCTTTTTAAATATTAAAATAATATATTTAAAATGTGTAAAAGAAAATAATTAAAACCCTAGTTTTTTTAATTAAATTTACAAAACAATTAGTCAAAATAAATAAAGTATGATTAAATAAAATAATTTTTGTGTGATAAAAATAAATAAACTATGTCAAAATATAAATCTTATATTTTTATATTTTTTCTGATTTTTTAATATTAAATAGAATATTTAAGAAAACAAATAAATAAAAAAAATAAGAAAAAGAAAAAGAAAAATGAGCCTGGGGCTGTGTAAGTGAAACAAGGGGTGAGAAGTAAGAAAAAAATAAAAGGCCCAAAGGAGGCCCATCGCCTGTCCAAAAAAGTCAGAATGTATGAAAAAAATGTAAAAAATCCAAAAGGGTACCACCGGAGCTCGAACCCAGGTCCCTCCAGTCACAGGCGCGCGCTTCTACCACTGGGGTGGCTATACATCCGTTGATATAACTGAAACAATACATACATAACACAAAACCCTCCCTGAATACACTTCATCTTCAACCTCCAGCCAAAGAACCTGTATCTTCTTCATTTCTCAACAAAAATGAAAAGTTCTAACATGAAAGTTGTGGCATTTCTTCCCACGAATCCAAACATATAAGTAACTTAAGCTAACAGTCAAAGATGAATGAGAATTTTCCTGGCCCTAATTCAAACCCTAAAAATTTCAAATAACTTCAACTCTAAAATTCTCTAAGCTCAGGCCATATAAATGCAAACTATGGATATGTACAGCTCCGTAGCAAAGTTGTCTATATTTTATCTTCACAAATCAAGACCTAACAATGCCTAAATAATGAGATGAAAAGTCAGAAAACTCAACTTGCAGCTGGAGGTCGTGTTTTGAGTTAGAGATACTTTTAAATTGTTTTGATGATTGGGTGAGCTTCCTTGCACCTCCAGGAAGCTATTGCAAAGCTTACTTTGTGCTGAGAGTTCTTGAATCAAGTTGAGAATTCAATGTGCAATGCCCTATTTTTGGTTATGGAGGATATGGTAAATGATGTTACAGTAATGAAACAGGGACAAGGATAGGTTACACTTGATGTAAGGAAGCTTTAGAAACTAAAAGGCCAAGAAACGCACGAGGGAAATGTGAGTTTGATGTTCAAGGTCAGAAACTGTGCAACAATAGAGTTTTTGGGAAATTTCTAATTTGAGAGAGTTTTGGTGTATTTCAGGGTGCTTAAGCTCGTCCCTTAGCTCACAAATAGTGACTCTATTTATAAGCAACAAGTTTGGAGTGCTATAGTTGATCATAATTCAAATTTACATGTTTAAGTTCGACATGTGATTTTTTTGACAAAACAAGTTTCCATGCCTTGTACTTGGTTCATAGAGTGGTTATGCTTTAAACAAGCTTGCTTCTGACTTTGTGGATGAAGTGTGATCATAGGGAACAAGTTAGAGGCTTAAGAATGGACTTTATGCAAAAAGCTTTCTTTACAAGAATGGCAATGTTAACTTTGTGCCATTAATGGAAATACAACTTGGATAATAGCTCAATAACTTGGATCAAAGCCCTAACAGCTGCGTAAACATTTAATTATGGAGTGACAAACAATTTTGAGTCCTTCAAAGCAAATATTATGCAGCCTAACATGGATTTGGTTCATGTGTTCATCAAAAAATGACTTGTAATTCATGTTTGAAAACCCTAACTTCCTCTCTTCGATTCTCCCTGCTCAAGAATGATCTCAAGGAGTTCTTGGACATTTTGGAGATCTTGTAATGTGCTCTACAACCCCTCTTTGAATCACTTTTGAAAATTCCCCTTGGAACTATATGAAAAAGTTCCATGAAGTTAGGTCAAAATCCTGACCAAATTAGGGCAAAATTTCACTAAGTGTTTTTGTTTCATGACCATGTATTCTTAAAATTATAACTTGAGATCTAAGCACTTTTGGAAGGAGTTGTGTGAAGAAAAGTTGTAGATTTCATGGGGATCTAAACTTTCATGTTGGAAGTTTCTTTTGAATCATCTTGTATCATGGTAAAAAATTGGCTTAAAGTTATGAAAAAAATATGAAGTTTAAACACTTAGAAAATTTTCTAAGTTAGAAAACTTTGACTTTTCAAAATGGAATCTTGACTTTTTGATTTCTTGATGAATAAGTTTCATATTTTGACATGTTTTGATGAATTGTGATCTTTGACATTGAATTTTGACCAAAAGGTCAAAGATGACTTTTCAGTGTACAAGTTGACTGAAAATTCACTGTCAATCCAATTGATCTTGAGAAATGTTTTGGGTCATGCCATTAGTTAAAAATGATGCAATTGAATTCTTTAAATCATGCTTCAAACCAATTGACCATTTGCTAGGTCAAAAATAAAAAATTGCCCCTTCTTAGTCAAAACCCTACTTTTGACCATTTTGCCCTTTTGATGATTTGAACAAATTTCTTGGGGAATTGTGGTCCAATCTTGATCAAATGATACATATGAGTTTAAAATGTTGATGTGGATCAAAAATTATGAAGTTTGACTGTAAATTGGCCATAGTTGAGTTTTTCCCCAATACAACTGATTTTTAGGTCAACTACTCAATTGACTGAGCAAAAGTGTGACCCAAGGCTTGAAACTTGACATGATAAATCTTGAGGGTCCATAATGATCCATGAAAGTCATATGGGGCATTGGAAGTTCAAATATCCTTGTGCAATCTCAAACCCTAATTTTGGTCATCAGTGCTTAAGGAGGTGTCTTGAACTGATCAACCCTAATGCAGTCTTGAGTCAAAGGAGATCTTATGAGAAAATTCTTGATAAATGAGAGGGAAAATTTTGGGGTACAACAGCTGCCCCTGTTCAATCTTCTTAAGCCTGAAGAGTTAGATTGTCGAGTTTTACCATTCGTGACTTGAAGGTGGAAGATGATTGGACACTAAAGTGCCCAGAAATTTGCACTCAACGATGTGATGGTTGATGGTATAGTGAATGGTCTTAAAGATGCCATTTGGAGGGATGACGGAAAATTGTAGGAGATGGGCTTGTAGATGCCATCCAGAAATGATTGCTGAATCTGAATGAGTATCAGAATGGAATCCGTGTCTGGAGCGTATCCGAACTGCATCTAAAGATTGAATCTGAATGAGTATCAGGATGACATCCGTGTCTGGAGCATATCTAAACTGTATCTGAAAGTTGAGTCTGAATGAGTATTAGGATGGCATCCGTGTCTGAAGCGTATCTGAACTATATCTAAAAGTTGAATCTGAATAAGTATCAGGATGGCATTAGTGTCTAGAGCATATCTGAACTGTATCTGAAAGTTGAATCTGAATGAGTATCAGGATGGAATCCGTGTCTGGAGCGTATCTGAACTGTATCTGAAAGCTGAATCTGAATGAGTATCAAAATGGCATCCGTGTCTGGAGCGTATCTGCATTGTATCTGAAAAGCTGAATCAGAATGGCATCCGTGTCAGAAGCGTATCTACATTGTATCTGAAAAGATGAATCTGAATGAGTATCAGGATGGCATCCATGTCTGGAGCGTATCTGAATTGTATCTGAAGATTGAATTTGAATGAGTATCAGGATGGCATCCGTGTCTGGGGCGTATCTGAACTGTATCTGAAAGTTGAATTTGAATGAGTATCAGGATGGCATCCGTGTCTGAAGCGTATCTGAACTGTATATGAAAGGCCTTTGAACATTGTTAATGGTAGCTATTGATTAACCTTATCCTGAGAAGGGTAAAATGTTAGCTAATATGAAATGTCATGTTGTATGAAATGCATGGTATAATGAGAGTGTGATGCATGCATTCATGTTATCAATGTTTATGATATATGGACGTGATGTATATGTATGTGAGCTAATCTGCTGCACTGCTTGCTTGAATTGGGGAAAATAAATCCTCGACTGCTGTTGAGGATACAGAGTGTAAGTCTTCATGTTTTTAATTGTTGATGAATTCCCGCTTAGAGAAATAAACTCTGTTGTAATGGAAACATCGTGTACTGCTTGTGAAATCCTGAGAAATTTGGCGACTTCTAACGAGGAGTGATAACTGGAAGTTTTATTCCACTGGGGATTAACCTGCACACTGCGGGGGATTTTATGGAATAGCTTATAGATATTGCCATATCTCTTAAAGCCATTAGTGATTGTCTTTCTATTTTGTTCATTTGTAAATGGTAGTTACATTCAAATGCATATGTTCAAAAATAAATCATTGGACGTTTTCATAAACAAACACAAGAGTAAAGAAAAATAGATAGTTTTTCACTTTCAAAGGGATATCTTTGTATTGACTTTGAGTAAGTATTTTTGTACAATGAGACAACCATTCTATTAAGAAAATGTCGCTGTAAAAAAATTGAAAATTTGATACAAAGAAAAGATAACTATGTGAAATAATCCCATGGGGTTCCCATTCTGCTATAACCTTCGTGTCTCTGAGCATCTTATCTATTTGTTGCCTTGTCCGAAGCTGATTGAATTGATCAGAATCCTCGAGTTTGCAGGTTGTCCGTAAGGTGATCCAACAGGACATAGTCGTACACTTTAATCCCTAACTTTTGCCTGGACCGCCCTTTCGGGTTTTCAGTCCACCGGGATACCCTTTTTTTCCCAAGCCTCCTTTTTTGGTTTTCGACTTACCGGGTGCATAATTTTTGTATATATCTCTAATTTTTTCATGAACTCTTTTTGGTTCGCCGGGATGCCCTTATTTTTGCATAGGCATGTCAACCTAGCAAGTCTTTTTCATGCGTAGTCTTTTCTGACTATGTCCACGTTCACCGGGTGCAGAGAATTGTCACCATCCTTAGTAGTAAGTGTTGTCACACTTCCAGAAGGTGTTTGTTTGATTGTACATGATTCGTTGCTGAAATTCATGTCCAATTCCCCAAGTGATTCAGATGGAGTTCTGCCCCTGGCTATTTGGCATTTTTAAGAGATTCCTTGAACCTTAACTTGACTGCCCCAGATCAGCTAGACACCATGCTATGCCCTTTGATCATGAATGGCCCATCACTGGAATGTCTTTCCATCTGAGGTTATTCTATCCACTGAGAAGATTTTTGTTCATCGAATATCCGT
Source organism: Vicia faba (assembly GCA_948472305.1). Taxonomy (NCBI): domain Eukaryota; kingdom Viridiplantae; phylum Streptophyta; class Magnoliopsida; order Fabales; family Fabaceae; genus Vicia; species Vicia faba. The sequence continues at coordinate 1,012,070,062 of OX451738.1, forward strand.
CGTGCGAATTTCTCTGTTGTTGAACAAATAGTCATATGCAAATAATGGTATTTTAAGAATGCAAAGCTTATGTCTGTCTTGAAGTTTGAAAATTCATTTTTTAGTAAAACAAACAAATTCTGTAAAAGTGTGATGTTAACTCAGGATTTATAGCGAACCCTACAAGAGTCAGGGTAGCTTTTGTAATAGTATGCTTTCGAACTAACCCATGCTTTAGCTAGGACTCTTAAGGGTTATAACTTGTCCTGGTTCATGGTTTAAGAAACAAAGGGTAAAGGCTCAAAGTTTATTTGTACCCACCCGTTCTTCGTGATGTTCTTTGATCCTATGCTTAGTTAATTGTGCATTCAGATCCCAAATGAGTATGGCGTCTTGTCCTTGATTTTCCGTGATGGTTCGGATACTGAAAGTTTATTTTGAAGAGGCAGTCATTTTTGTAATCTTCTTTTTGTTGAGGATTTGTAGCGACCTCTTTTTTTATTATCCCTGCTTTTGCCTGAACTGGTTCTTTTATGATTACAGTCAGCGGGATGCCCCCGTTTTTTCTTAAGTTTCCTTCATAGGTTTTGACTTAGCGGGCTTTTATTTTGAGAGATAATGACTACCGTATTTAATAATTATGTGGAACCATCACCATCTTTTGATTTGGAAGGTCGTCTTCAATGCCATTCATTGTGTACGAAACGGAAAATTGCGACTGAATGCGCGTCTGAATTAACTGAGAAACTACCTTGCCCCAGGTTATAATTAAGGATTTTAATTTGTGTGAAAAGAAAAACTCCTACTTATTTGGCTCAAAGGGGTTGACTAAGGATTATCTTCCTTATAACTCAACTGTTTAGGATTTGAAACAATGCCTGTACATCATTAGCGGGGTATGTTCAAAAGCATACTGTAGAGATTGTGGTATCATTTTCGTCATCCTCCCTCTAAAGGCTTAGAGCTTTTAATCGAGAGTTGAATATCACAAAAGGGAAAGCATTTTAAATATAGTGAATACAAATGAATTGATTCAAAACAGACATATTCAATGCATTGATAAAGTAACAAGCTTTGACATGAATAAATGTTCGAACAATCCAAAGAAAATTACAAATTGAAAATTCTAATGAACAAAAGCTTCTTCGTCTGATCTTGTCACTTCAGATGGCGTGCCTTGGAGGGATGGAAGAAGAACTCAGTATGACCATCTTGTGTAAACTCCAACACTATTTCATCAATCAAGTTTTGAATTTTATATTTCAACATCCAACAATTGTCAGTATCATGCCCCAGACTGTTGGAGTGATATGCACACCTTGCACCAGGATTGTAGTTAGGGGAAGAAGTCTTGGGATTCAGAGGAGGCCCTATCAACGTAACCAGATTCATCCTCAACATGTGTTGTAAAGCTTGAGACAACGACATGTTGAGTTTGGTAAACTGCCTCTTGGGTGTATCCGACTTACTCTGATTAACCCGCCGTTTTTGGCGAGGTTGTTGTTGGACCCATGATGTGGTAGAAATTTGGAAAGGTCCACTCTTCACCAAACCAACTTCTTGTCTTCTAGGTGGTTGATCAATGACTTGGTACCCAACCTCGACTATTTGCTTCACACGGTTGCATCTGTCTTGATGAAGCTTATGGATAATGCCTCTCAGCTTTTCTTGTACCCGGGCCAGGCCTTGGATAAGAGCCATCTTCCCTAGCATCTGGGTTCTCATTGCTTCAACCTCATCTTGTAGTTGTTCCAACCATTCGTCCTTATTGTCTTCAGGATTTTATTGACCAGGTTCCGAGCGAGGAGTGCTTTTAATTCTTCCTTCCCCTTGGATAGGTTTAGGAACATTTGCATGAACTGAGCCTCTTGAATTTGGAGATCTCTGTTGTCTTGTTGGAGAGCCATTACTGAAATAAACAGCAAGAACATGAGAGACCTGTTATGAAACCTGATTATGCAATGATATGTATGCAATGTTTTCAAGGATTTCTAAGACTTAAAATTTCTTAAACGGAAAGAGAACAAACGTTAATTGCATTAAGAAGTTTTAGCGATCACAATGATGCCTCTTAGGCTTACAAAGGAGATAACAAAGAAAAAAATAACTCTCTAAGCAAAGAGACTCAAGATTCCCACCGACGCATCCTCTTTGGTGCAATGTAAGCGTTTATACTCTTCTCCTCGTGAAGTAACCTGGTGAGCTCTAAAACCTTCTTCTCGCTGACGTAGAATTGGGTTTCGAAAGTATCCTGTTCTTATTTAAGTTGGATCATGGATTTTCGTAGCTCCTCAAGGTCAGTTGGCATGTCAGGATGAAACACAATGTAAGGAGTGTTTCCCTCAGCAATTGGCTCCATAATCACATATAAGATGGCGGGGTAAGGCATCATAATACAATGAGCACGAGCTCACACCCACTTGAGGTAAGGCTCAAGAGGGATGGAATTTTTATGCCCCAGTGTCTTGCTAGCAACTCTGGTTATCATGCCCCAAGCCCGAATGAACCTCTTCGATAACCCTGAACATCATTCTCATAGTCAAATGTGATTCCTTGGACGAGTGTGTCGTGAGGACCATCCCTTCTAGCATAACCAAACTGTCGCAACGCCAAACAAGGATTATAAGTGATTCCTCCCCTAATTCCTAAGAGAGGGACATTAGGGAATTCCCCATAGCGATCAATGATTGTGATACTCTCAAGGATCAAGAACACCAATGAATATCCGAATATGTAAGGGACATCAGCCTATGAGACCATCTCATACCCTGCTCATTCTTGAAAATAGACAGGGGTAGGTGCAAAATAAACCACCTAGCCAATAGAGGAGTGCAACACAGAAGGGTCCCTCTTCTCTATGAGTTGGTCCATGTTAGGGAATAGTACCACCCCATAGATGAGGAGGGCCAACACTTCTTCCAAAGCTTGTAAATCTAGGTTATCCCAAAAATAGTGAGCTTTCTCAAATAGAAACTTAACAGGAAATCCTTGGACACCTCTTCTGGTTTCCCAATTTGCCATTACATCATATTGTTGTAAAGACAGAGTTCGAGCAATCTCTTCAGGCTTTAGGTCTCTTTCCATACCGTTGAATGGTAGCTGATTAAGGATAGGTACCCCCAATAACTGATAAAACTCCTCTATAGTAGGCACTAACTGGTAATCAGGAAAAGTGAAACAGTGGTGCAACGGGTCAAAGAACTGAAAGAGCATCTTTAACATTTCTTCATCATGGGTTGAAGTGACCAAGTTGAGAAGTCGACCATGTTTTTCAGTGAAGGGAGATCTTTCAGGAATCCTTGATGCTAACTCGTTGAGTTTATGATGCATTTTCACAAGGTTGATTTGGATAGTGTTCCTGCGAGCGGATGCCATATCCTACAAAACAAGACAAAGATAAGCCCTAGAAAATCCTTTAAATAGTTAGTATGATATGCCATGTTATGGTGTCATGATTATGCTAAGAAATAACATATATAGCAAGCACAAGAAAATCACACCAAAACCTTAGGTTTAAGGCTTGCACGGGTTTTAAGGTCATACCCTCTTGAAGTTGGATTGGTTCAACCTGTCTTATAAATAGTAATCGGGTTCTAAGGGATCTCAATATCACTGACCTTTCCAACAAGCTTTGTTCGATAGGCGACTGACTCACAACCAAACAAAACTCATGAGTCAAGTATCAATGAGTATAGCATCGAGTATCTGCCGACTTTGGGAATACACCAAAGACGGCCATCTCACTACGTCCTAATGGCGAAGTTGTTCATTTAAAGTTTCTAAGGTCAGTTGATGCTTTATGACACCACGCAGCGGCCCCATATTCTCCTTGATTAACTCAAGGGCTACTGGCACCAACCAAAGTGTCGCATCAAGTAGCCATTGCTTCAACCGTGTCGGTATACCCCATACAGTTTCCACGATCTATTGCTACTTACCTAAAAGGTTTCCCCAGATTCGGGTGTAGGATCTATAGTAACCCAGACAATCCCTTAAAAGTAAAGCAAACAATTTAGAAATGATCTAGAACCTAAGGTAAACCCCACTTTATCTTATCCCCATCAGAGTCGCAAGTTCTCTGATACGATGGCAGAACCGACTGTTATATACTGGTTTTGAATTTTTTATTCGCAAACATCGCGGTAAGCAAGATTTGCCATCGAATTTTCTTTTATCCAACAAAGGAAAGGGTAAAAAGAACAGAAAAAAATACCTTTTTCTAGATTTTCTGAGTAAGGGGGGTAGATTATGGAAATGGAAGGTGTTAGCACCCTTCCCATCCGTAGTTTTCTACAGGCTCTTAGGTACTCGCTTATTCTTAAAAATTGTTTGTGTTTTGAAATTTTTTTTTTGCTTTATGGTAACTCTTGTATCAGTCGTCAAGAGTGTGATAAAGTGTTTTTTGAAAAGATTTTTGAAAGTGTATAAGTGTGAAAATTTCAGGTTTGAGCAAGTACCTAACATTTATCTACCTACTCATAAAAGGATGTTCTTTTCCTCCTACCCTTTAGATAGTTCTATCCTACTATTAGTGAGAAGGTATCCCTATCATCGGATGTTGAGGGACTATCAAAAGGGACATTTATGGTCATCGAAGGCAACATGTAAGGATACCTTAGCATTCCGAAGGGACTGTCATCATATAGGCAACATCGAGGGACAAGATCATTTCTCGTAGGAAACTCAAGGTACATTTAGGGACTATGATATTTATGATGACTTTTAAATTGAGGGTCTTTGTTAAGATATCCCTACGTTCGAGGGACATGACCATTATTTTCCGAGGCAATCAAGTGAGGAATACCCTAAGGATGCAAGTGTGAGAAGTGTGTTTTTTCAGTTATATTATCTTGAGGTTAGTGATATAACGATTAATTGACTTTATCTTGTCATGCACACCTAATTACTATCAATTATATACAAGCATATAAGAAGATAAAAAGCGAGAAATAAAGTCCTACAACTATTTCAGGGCTTCGCGACAATTACAATAATATCTGACTAAAATATAAAGTGTGGAAAATAAAAAATCCTAATTAGGGCTATTACAATCCATAATCAGTTACATTATTATATAAAATGCGAGAATAAAAATAATGCGCGCGAAATAAATTTACGTCTAAAAATCCTAAGAAAAATTCTAAGTAAACAAGAAAAATCTTTTTGATTTTATTTTTATTTATTTCAAGAAAAATAATTAAACTAAATCTAAATTTAATTTAAGAAGATAAATATTGAATGAAATTAATCTAATTCTAATATTTTTGCATTTTTTATTAAGAAAACATTTGAAACATAAATTAAATCCTAAATTCTAGTTCATTTTAAAATAAGAAAGTAGATAAAATTTAATTAATTAATTAATTAAAGCAATTCATTATTTTAATTTAAAAAAAAAGCCTAAGCCTAATTTTTTTGTGAGTTTTTTTATATTATTTGCTTAATTAAGTAAAGAAGATAAAAGAAATTAAAACATTACAAAAAAAAAACTAGATGGGCCTGAGATAGTAAAAAAAAAGGGGTGTGGTTGTTGAATTCGCTGGCCCATGAAGGGAGAGGCCCATATTTGCTTCTGGATCCAATGTGGATTGGTCTTGATGGTACATGGTGAGCCCGCAGATGGAGTGCGCTAGATCTGATCAGATGGACATCTGATGGCACATGTCTAATGGTGTATAATGCACATCTAGCTAGAAGGAGCACCAGATCTACATGAAACAAGTTAGAAAATATAAAAATGGAGCTTACTAGGGAATTTTGTGATGTTTCAGGGTTTGGTAATGATTGCAAAAGCTTCAGCGAGCCTCCAGGAATGTATTTGAATCTTTTGTTTGGACTGAGAAAGGCTGGAACCTAAAATGCGAATTTTACAACTTTGATATTTTTTTGCAAAATTTGTAGAGCTTTCCCAGGTTTTATATGCGTGTTGAAATGCTTGCTAGATGCTTGTTTATATAGAGAGGAATGAGGAGACATGAAAACAAAGGTTTAAACAACCTTAAAGCAAACGTTTCAAAGCCATGAATGAAATTTGTAACTTTGGCCAAAAACAAGGAAATTTGTCCTTTTTTGAATTTGAATGAACGTGGACACATTTTCACGAAATTTTATGGTCCTAGGCTGTCCAAAACATTAACCCAAACTCAAAGCCCATTTCCAATTATTTTGGGTCATTTTATTTTATATTTATTTGAAATAAATTAAAATAAATATGAACAAAATAGTTAGCAAATGCAAGGCATGTAAATAATAATTTTAGAGGTCCTCTATAAACTTAGGAAGATGCTTGAAGTCCAAGAAATTGAGCCCTTGCCTTAAAACTTCAAATTTGCTCAATGCATAATTCTTGAAAATTCCCAAATTTTCCCAAATTGGGAAAGCCATAACTTTCTCAATATTTATCTCATGATGATCTTGTACTTTTTGGAAAGCCTAAGATGTCTACTTCAATCCCTATTTTAATCAATTTTGCATTTGAAGATTTTATCCTGATGTAAAAGGTCTTGGAAAAAGTGGCTTTTGTTGACTTTCTGAAAATGACCTGTAATGTATGAGCTTGTATCTTTCAAATAGTGAATTTATTGGACTTGAGGGATGAAGCGAAGTTGTAGGGAATGAAATTATATTCAATATGAGCTTTGTTTAGGGAAAAATGGATGAAGTATGTGAAAGTTATGCCTGGTCAAAATTCAGTTGACTTTTCCTATAGAAACCCTACTTTAGTAATTTTGACTTTTAATGGGTTAGGAGCATTTCTTGAGGAATCATGATCAACCCTTGATCAAATGATGGATATCACTTCAAAGTTTTGATGTTGACCAAAAATCTTAAATTTTGATTGCATATGGGCCACAATTGACTTTTGACCTAGCACAATTGATTTTCCAATACTTGAGCAATTGACTGAGCAAACTTGTTGTTCAAGGCATGAAATTTGGCATGGATGATATTGAGGACATATTAGGACAATGGAGAACATTTGGGGTCCTTGGAGCTCAACCATCTTTATGAAAATTGAAACCCTAGTTGGGGGTTCATTACCTTAGGAGGAGAATTGTCTGGTCAATTCTTGGTCAACCTTGAGCAATTGAGAACCTCTAGGAGTATGTCTTGTGTGAAAATGGGATGGAAAATTTTGGGGTACAACACTTTTTTATTCTCCTTTTTAAACCATTTTCTTTGAGGTATCAACCCCCCGATATTGTGTGTGCGACGTCGTGGAATCTTTTGAATTTTATTTGAACATGGTGGAAAATATCGGTAGGACCTTGATGTTTGCATCGTAGGTGTAACACGGTGGGAGAACTGACATGGGATGTTTTGCATTTGATCACAAATTTTGTGGATAGAAATATTCACCACGAACTTTTCTTTTATCCAATAAGGAAAGGTTGAAAAGAACGGGAAAGACCTTTTGAAATTATTTCTTGAGTTCGGGGGGTAGATTATGAAAAGGGAAGGTGTTAGCACCCTTTTCATCCATAGTTATGTATGGGCTCTTAGTTGCTTGCTAGATCACTTTCTTTTGTTTGAAAGCGTGCTTTGTGGTTTGGTTTTGAAAGTATTTTGAAAACGTGCCTTTGTAATGATTCTCGTCTCAATAAGAACTCATACAAAGTGTTGTTTGGAAAATAGTTCAAAGAAGTGTTTGTGTAATGTGTTTTTGAAAGTTATTTTGAAAGGGGTGTCTTTGTAATGGTTCTCGTCTCTATAAGAACACATACAAAGAATTGTCTTTTGAAAATGTTTCAAAATAAAAGTGTTGGTGTATAAAATGTTTTTATTATGAGCAAGCGAGCAACTAGGAGTAACCTACCTACTCAAAGGTATTTTGTGTTATTTTCCTCCTCCTTTGGATGTTGCTATCTTACCATTGATTTGGTAAGAAGCCCCATCATTGGATGTGAAGGGACGGGCATGGGTCATCGTATAGTCATGATAGCAATGTTGTGAGACATCTTAGCATTTTTATTGAGGGACTAAGAGGTACATGTATTTTATCAGCATAGATCTGTCATTTGTGGCAAGTCCGAGAATGCTGATAACAGTCTGCTTCCATAGTGGACCAGTAGTATCCTGCTTGTAGGATATTTTTAGCCATGGTGTGTCCACTAGAATGGGTGCCAAAGGTACCTTCATGTAAATCTTCCATAATCCTCTCTGGTTCGCTTTTGTCTACACACTGAAGTAAAGTAGAGTCATGGTTGCGCTTGTAGAGGATTCCATTACTGAGGAAGAACTTTGAAGAGAACCTTCTCAATTTTTTTTTATCATTCACAGATGCCCCCTCAGGTTATTCTTGAGCCTCAAGATACCTTTTCACTTCATGGAACCAAGGTTTGTCTGTTACCCCTTCAGTATAGATCTCACAACAATATGCTGATTCATCCAATCTCTCAATAGTGATATGAGGAGCTTCGTTGTCCCATCTAACCTTGAACATGGACGACATAGTAGATTGCGCGTCCGCTAACTGGTTCTCCTCTCGTGGAAAATGTTCAAAGGTGACTTCTTCAAAGTGTGGGAGCAATGTCAGCACATGTTCTCTGTAGGGGATGAGATTAAGGTGCTTCGTGTCCCACTCTCCTTTGATTTAACTTATTACCAAGGCCAAATCTCCGAAAATGCTTAAGAGCTTGATCCTCATGTCGATAGAAGCTTTGAGACCCATGATGCATGCTTCATACTCAGCCATATTATTCGTACAGTTGAAACATAGTCTGGCCGTGAAAGGAGTATGATAACCATCAGGAGATATGATTACATCACCGATACCATTGCCAAGTGCGTTGGAAGCTCCGTCAAAAACCATAATCCATGGGGATCCTTTCTCAGGTCCTTCATCCGATCCAGGTTCTTCATAATCAGTTACAAACATGATGCTCTCGTCCGGGAACTAAAAATTCATGGACTGATAGTCATCCACAGCCTGGTGGGCCAAATGATAAGCTAATACACTTCCCTTGATTGCTTTCCAGGTTGTATATTGAATATCGTATTCGGTCAGGATCATTTTCCATCTCTCTATTCTTCCAGAGAGAGAGGGCTTCTCGAAGATGTACTTGATTGGGTCCATCTTAGATATCAATAAAGTAGTGTGAGTTAACATATACTGTCTCAGTCGGCGAGCAGACCATGCCAAAGCGTAACAAGTTTTCTCGAGCAATGAGTATCTTGTTTCACAGTCAGTAAACCTTTTTCTAAGGAAGTATATTGCATTCTCTTTTCGACCAGACTCGTCATGCTTCCCCAACACACACCCTATTGAATTATCTAACACTGTTAAGTACATTATTAAAGGTCTTCCTTCAATCAGAGGCATCAGAATTGGAGGCTCTTGTAGGTATTCCTTGATTCTGTCAAAGGCAGTCTGGCATTCGTCATTCCACTTTACCACTTGATCTTTCTTCAGGAGTTTGAAGATTGGCTCACAAGTAGCAGTTAGATGGGAAATGGGTCTGGAAATGTAGTTTAGGCGTCCCATGAAACCTCTAACTTCCTTCTCAGCGTGAGGAGCCGATATTTCTTGTATAGCTTTTACCTTTGCAGGGTCTACCTGAATACCCTTGTCATTGACAATGAAACCTAGGAGTTTACTAGACCTTACTCCAAAGGTGCACTTGTTCGGATTTAATCTCAACTTGTATGTCTTCAACCTATTGAACAACTTTTGCAAGTGATCAAGGTGTTCTTCTTCCGTTTGAGATCTGGCTATCATGTCGTCAACATAGACCTTTATCTCATGGTGAATCATATCATGGAACAAAGCAACCATGGCTCGTTGATAGGTTGCCCTTGCATTCTTCAATCCAAATGGCATTACCTTGTAAGATAAAGTGCCCAACTGTGTGATGAAGGTTGTCTTCTCCATGTCTTCGGGTGCCATCTTGATCTAATTGTAACCAGAGAACCCGTCCATGAAGGAGAAGATCTTATGTTGTGCGGTGTTGTCAACCAGAACATCAATGTGGGGAAGCGGAAAGTCATCCTTGGGGATTGCCCTGTTCAAGTCTCTATAGTCCACACACATACGTACCTTGTCATCCTTCTTAGGCACCGGAACTACGTTAGCAACCCATTATAGATATGAGGTAACAACTAAGAACCCAGTGTTGAACTGTTTCATAACTTCTGCCTTGATCTTCTCTGATATTTCAGGATGCATACGATGGACCTTCTGCTTTACTGGAGGGAAGTCCTTTTTTGTCGACAGGAGATGAATCACAATATCAGCGTCTAGTCCTGGCATGTCCTCATATGACCAAGCAAAGATCTCAATATAATCATGCAACATCTAAATTAACCGCTTTTTGACACTATGCTCCAAGTTTGTACCTATCCTGACTTCTTTTGTATCCTCTTCTGTACCCAGATTCACTGTCTCAACCGGCTCTTCATGAGGCTGTATAGCCATTTCTTCTTGTTGTAACAGTCTGGCAAGTTCTCTTGGTACCTCACAATCTTCCTCACCTTCGTCCTCGGCTTGGTTGATCGGACTTTCAAAGTAATAACCGACAATAGAAGTACCATTATCAATGGGATCCAAAGTGGATATGGATCTGCAGTTTGATGCATGAGTGTGTGTAAGAGCATAGTTGCATTGATAAAATAAAGCAAAAAAGAAAGACAGAGAGCGCAAAATTTGTATGCAAAAAAATGTCCAATGCTTTTATTAATGACATATGATATTGAAACATGATAACCCTTAAAAATAAACCATTGTGCCCCGGGTAAGGCACATGGCCATAGAGTTTATATTGTTTATTTATTACATAACCAAAAAAACAAAAAAGACAATTACTCCTGAATAAAAGTAATCGGCACAAAGTCTTTAGCCGTCCAGTTATTGGGTCCACCGTTGGTAGTAGGGAAGATCCAGCTGTCCATGTCATAGTCACCATCACTGTCTTCTAAAGCGTTCATGCCATTATTACTGATGCGTAGGGGAGGTCCTCTGGCGCGAGCACGACGAACATCCCTTTGAGCCCATAAAGTGAAACCCAAGCCAAACTTATTAAAGTTGTATGAAATGTCGGGGAGCTGGCCCCAAATGGTACACCCACCTTCTTCAATGACTGCCTTGGCATCCTTAAGTGAATCCATCTTCAATGGAGGTCTGGAGATATTCAGCATACTGGTAACAGTCTCGGTTGCAGCCATGGTCTGAGGCACCTCTTAAAAATTCTACCAAGGAGTCTCGATGAACTCGCCATCCATTTCCACATATTTGAAAGAGTTCATATGGCTTACCATGTACTCCTCCTCACCACGTACTATGACGATCTTTCCATTTACTGGGTACTTCAACATCTGATGTAGACTGGAAGTAACAGCTCCAGCCCCGTGGATCCAAGGGCGACCCAACAAACAAGAATAAGATGGTCTGATATCCATCATGTAAAAGGTGGACTCAAAAATACTTTGATAGGGATGTCCACCTCCCCGTGCACCATTCTTTTTGATCCATCGAAAGCCATCACCATAATATCACTGGGCTTTAGAGTCAAACCTTCATAGTCTAATCTGTCTAGAGCCTTCTTGGGTAGCACGTTCAACGATGAACCAGTATCTACTAGAACATGGGCCAAAGTAGTGCCCCTGCATCAGAAAAACCCAACCCGTTATCAGCTGTCAAACTGGCCACACAATCTTCAAATTGGTCAGCGGAGGTTTCTTGTGGCACATGGGCGGTCTTGAGGAATTTCACCATAGCTTTTGCATGAGCTTCGGAGAATAATAGTAAGGATAACATAGAAATCTTAGAAGGGGTTTGTCTCAGCTGTTCGACCATATTGTAGTTGCTCTTTTTAATCATCTTCAAGATTTCTTCCATTTCCTTCTTGGAAGCCTCTGGAATAGATTCTGAATGCGCCTTCGTCTGGACAGGCTCAATCAATATATATTTGCCCCAAGTCTCAGTCGACTCGGTGATAGGGGTGGAAACTGGGGTGTTTCACCCCAAACTTTTCCTTCCCATTTTCACACAAGACATACTCCTAGAGGTTCTCAATTGCTCAAAGTTGACCAGGCAATTCTCCTTCTAAGGCAATGAACCCCCAACTAGGGTTTCAATTTTCATCAAGATGGTTGAGCTCCAAAGGTCTCAAATGCTTTCCATGGTCCTAATATGTCTTCAAGATCATCCATTCCAAGTTTCATTCCTTGCTCCACAAGTTTGCTCAATCAATTGCTCAAGTATTGGAAAATCAATTGTGCTAGGTCAAAAGTCAACTGTGGCCCATGAACAGTCAAACTTCAAGATTTTTGGTCAACATCAACATTTTGAAGTGATAACCATCATTTTATCAAGGGATGATCATGATTCCTCAATAAATGCTCCTAATTCATCAAAAGTCAAAAATGGCAAATTAGGGTTTCTATAGGAAAAGTCAACCAAACTTTGACCAAGCTTAACTTTCTCATACTTTATCATAAATTTTCCAACCAAAGATCATTTTGAAGAGAATCCAATTCCCTATAACTTCTGTTCATCCCACAAGATCAAATAATGAACCATTTGAAAGATACGAGCTCAAACATTACAGGTCATTTTCAGAAAGTCAACAAAAGCCACTTTTTGCCAAGAACTTTTTCATTAAGATGACATATTCAAATGCAAAATTGATCAAAATAGGAATTGAATTAGACATCTTGGGCTTTCCAAAAAGTCAAGTATCATCATGATGAGATAAAAATTGGGCAAGTTATGGCTTTCCCAAGTTGGGAAATTTTGGAAATTTCAAGATCGGTGCATTGAGCAAATTTGAATTTTTGGGTCAATGACCTAACTTTTTAAGATTCAAATATCGTCCTAAGGTCATAGAGGACCTCTAATCTTATTTTGGCATCGTCTTATATTTTCTACCTATTTTTTTACATATTTGTTTTAATTTATTTCAAGTAAATATAAAATAAATGGTATAAAATATTTGGAGATGGGCTTAGGCGTGTGGGCTAGTGTTTTGGCTTGCTTGGAGGCCCAAGAATTCGTGCAAACCTGACCAGATGCATTGAACATGAAAAATGGCATGAAATATCAAATTTGGTAACTTTTCAAAATGGTGATAATGGCTTTAAACCATGACTTTATGTGATTGATTCTCTCTTCATTATCTTGTCCCTTTCTTCTATGATATAAGTTCACCCCTTTGGTAAGCCAAACACACGCATATGCACTACACAAAAGCTCTACCAAACTTGCAAAAAATCATCCTAATCATGAAAATCAAAATAAACTTTCCCAACCACTTTCAGTCCCAGTCCATTTCCTAAACGTGTTCCTGAGGTTACCAGGGTTTGTTTCACACCATCATTCAAGAAAAAACACATCCAGAACTCGCTTAGCCTTGTCACTGTTTCTTGGTAAAATTTTGAATTTCTATCTCTTAATATATACGTTATTGAATGTTTTGATGTTTTGATCCATGTTCAGGACCTTCATTAGGACAGGATAGATGCTTCGCATGAGAGGTTTGGAGCCTAGAATGCCATATGCCATTGTTAGGGCATTCATGGCTGCCAAGGTCCAAACTCTTAATCCAAGGGTTTTCAGGCTAATCCAAGGCCATATTTGAAATCAGCGCATGATTTTATGAAGGATATGGTTTTTGCTTTTTTCTTTAGTTTGCTTATTTTGCAGGATCACGTTTTGAGTTGGCCGGAGATGGTGACCGGAGTGTTGACTCCGACACCCTAGACTTGTTGACTCGGGCGTGAAGTGTGTCAACTCCCCATTGGCCAGTAGAGGTAGCGCGTGTTTTTTTGAATTTTCAAATAATTGCGTTAATTTTATAATATAATGTTATTGTTTGTTTTATGTAAATGAATTATGTAGCAGCACAACTAGCAAAGACGTATGTATGTGAAGGGAGGGACCTGGGTTCGAATCCCAGGTCCAACATTTTCCATTTTTCTGATATTCCATATAAGATCCAGTGTTACACATGGCCAGAAATGTATCACGGACCACCAATCAAAGCCATCGGATCAACGCTTGATCTAGATCTAGTACCTACAATGTACAGACTACCATGCACCCCTTCAGCTTGGACGCACAGGATCTTTGACAAAGGTTGTGGGTTCTGAGTTATTGGGCCTAGCGTTTTCAGATCAGCACCCCCTGTTCATTACTTATCCCCAAACCCATTGTTTTGTTTTAATTCTTTTTTTTTACTTTCATTTATTTAATTAACCATAAAAAATCAGAAAAATCACCAAAATATTAGATTAGTATTTTTTTAATTAAACTAATTTTTTAAATAATTTAAATAAATATTTCAACTATTTTCTTTAATTTAAAATGAAGTAGAACTTAGGATTTAATTAGATTTAATTATTTTCTTTTTATAATAAAAAACAAAAAAACTTAGACTATTTTTCTTAATTAATTTTTATTTTTTTAATAGACTTTAGGATGTTTAATTTAATTAACTTTCTTAATTAAAACAAAAAAATCAAACAAATAAGTTCTAGTTTACTTAGAATATTTTATTGGGTTTCTAGACGCTTCTTTATTTCGCGTGTTTATTTATTCTCGCATCTTCTATAATATTGTAACTGCTTACGGGTGTAATAGTTTAGGACTTAAATTTCCGAACTTTTAATTCCACACTTTACTTTTTGTCCATTATTATGTATCTACACCAAAGCCCTGTAATAGCATAGGAACCTTTATTTATCGCTTTTTACATTTTTGTATGCTTGTATACAATTTCTAGTAAGTAGGAGTGCATGACAAGATTAATCAAATTAATCGTAGATCGCTAACTTCTAGATAATATAACTAAAAAAAACACACTTCTCACACTTGCATCCTTAGGGTACTCCTCACTCGGTTGCCTCGGAAATGGTCATGACCCTCGAACATAGGAATATCTTAGCAAATACCATCGGTATAAAAATTCATCATAAAAGATCATGGTCTCTAAAACGTCCCTCGAGTTGCCTACGAGAAAATGATCTTGTCCCTCGATGTTGCTTATATGATGACAGTCCATTCAAACGCTAAGATATCCATACATGTTGCCTTCGATGACCATAACGTCCCTTTCGATAGTCCCTCAACATTCGACGATAGGGCTACCTACTCATTAATAGTAGGATAGCACTATCTAAAGGAAAGGAGGAAAAGAACATCCTTTTTTGAGTAGGTAGATGACTCTTAAGTACTTGCTCAAAACCAATTCCTTTTTCACACTTACACACTTTTAAAAATCTTTTCAAAAATGCTTTATTACATTACACTCTTGAGGACTGATACAAGAGTTACCATAAAGCAAACAAAAACTTTCAAAATGCACAAACACAAATAATTTTCAAAGATGAGCAAGTACCTAAGAGCCTGTGAAAAACCACGGATGGAAAGGGTGCTAATACCTTTCCTTTCCATAATCTACCCTCCTTACTCAGAAAATATCGAAAAAGGTATTTTTCTATTCTTTTCACCCTTTCCTTTGTTGGATAAAATAAAAGCCAGTGGCGACTCTTGCTTACCGTGACATTTGCAAACAAAAAATGTAAACTAGTATTTAACAGTCGGTTCTGCCACTGTATCACAGAACTGGTGACTCTGCTGGGGATTTTATAAAGTGGGGTTTACCTTAGGGTCTAGATCATTTTTCTTCTTTGTTTGTTTGTTTGCTTTACTTTTAAGAGTACAATTTGGGTTACTATAGATCCTACACCCGGATCTGGGGAAAACTTTTAGGTAAGTAGCAATAGATCGTAGGCACTACGCGGAGTATACCGACACGGCTGAAGCAATGGCTACATTGATGCGACACTTTGGTTGGTATCGGTAGCCCTTAAGTTAATCAAGGAGAATACGGGGCTGCTGTGTGGTGTCATAAAGCATCAACTGACCTTAGAACCTTTAAATTAACAACTTGGCCATTAGGACGTAGCGAGATGGTTGTCTTCAGTGTATTCGTAAAGTTGGCAGATACTCGATACTACACTCATTGAGACTTGACTCCTGAGTTTTGTTTGGTTACGAGTCAGTCACCTATCGAACGAAGCTTGTGGGAAAGGTCAGTGATGTTGAGATCCCTTAGAACCCGATTACTCTTTATAGGACAGGTTGAACCAATCCAACTTCAAGAGGATATGACCTTAAAACCCATGCAAGCCTTAAACCTATGGTTTTGGTGTGATTTGCTTGTGTTTGCTGTATATGTGATTTCTTAGCATAATCATGACATCATAACATGTCACATCATACTAACCATTTCAGGGATTTTCTAGTGCTTATCTTTGTTTTGTTTTGTAGGACATGACATCCTCTCGCAGGAACACTATCCAAATCAACCTTGTGAAAGTGCATCCTCAACTCAAGGAGTTGGCATCAAGTATTCCTGAAAGCTTTCCCTTCACTAAAAACATGGTCGACTTCTCAGCTTGGTTACTTCAACCCCTGATGAAGAAATGTTAAAGGTGCTCTTTCAGTTCTTTGACCTGTTGCACCACTGCTTCACTTTTCTGGATTACCAACTAGTGCCTACTATGGAGGAGTTTTTTCAGTTATTGGGAGTACCTATCCTTAATCAGCTACCGTTCAACAGTATGGAAAGATACCCAAAGCCTGAGGAGATTGCTCAAGCTTTATAGTTACAACAGTCTGATATAGTGGCAAATTGGGAAACCAGAAGAAATGTCCAAGGATTTCCAGCTAAGTTTCTATTGGAGAAAGCCCACTATCTTTAGGATAGCCTGGATTTACAAGCTTTTGAGGAGGTGTTGGCCCTTCTCATCTATGGGATGGTACTATTCCCTAACACAGACCAACTCATAGATGTGAATGCAGTTAAGGTTTTTCTGTCACATAATCTGGTACCTACTTTACTTGGGGATATTCTACACTATCTGCATACTCGCACTCTAAAGAGAAGACGGACCCTCCTATGTTACACTCCTCTGTTGGCTAGGTGGTTTATTTCACACCTATCCCGGTCTGTTTTGAGAAATGAGCAGGGTATAAGATGGTCTGGTAGGCTGATACCCCTTACACATTCAGATATTCATTGGTGTTCACAATCCTCAGAGAATGTTACTATCATTAATCACTATGGGGAATTCCCTAATGTCCCTCTCTTAGGCATTAGGGGAGGAATCACTTATAGTCCTTGTTTAGCATTGCGATAGTTTGGTTATGCTAGAAGGGATAGTCCTCATGATGCACTCGTCCAAGGAATCATCTTTGACTATGAGAATGATGCTCAGGGTTATCGTAAGAGGTTCATTCAAGCTTGGGGCATGATAAACAGAGTTGATAGTAAGACATTCGGGCACACGAATTACATCCCTCTTGAGCCTTATCTCAAATGGGTGCGAGCTCGTGCTCAATGTCTTATGATGCCTTACCCCGCCATCTTACCTATGATTATGGAGCCAATTGCTGAGGGAGGCACTCCTTACATTGTGCTTAATCCTGACATGCCAGCTAATCTTGAGGAGCTACGG
Source organism: Vicia faba (assembly GCA_948472305.1). Taxonomy (NCBI): domain Eukaryota; kingdom Viridiplantae; phylum Streptophyta; class Magnoliopsida; order Fabales; family Fabaceae; genus Vicia; species Vicia faba. The sequence goes on from OX451738.1 coordinate 1,012,087,498, forward strand.
AAGTCCTGGATCCAACTCAAAGAAGAACAAGATACTCTCGAAACCCAATTCTACTCCAGCGAGAAGAAGGTTTTAGAGCTCACCCGATTACTTCATGAGGAGGGGATCATAAATTCCTACATTACACCAAAAAGGATGTGCCCATGGGAAACTTGAGTCTTCTTTTATTGGAGAATTTTATTGTTGCTTTGATCCCTTTGTGAGCCCAAGAGGCATTATTGTGATCAATAAAATATCTTAATACAATTAACGTTTGTTCTCTTTCTATTTAAGCAAATTTGAGTCTTAGAAATCCTTGAAAACATTGCATTTATATATCATTCATATCATTGCATAAGCAGGTTTCATAACAGGTATCTCATGTTCTCGCTGTTTATTTCAGCAATAGCTTTAGAACAAACAGTGAAGGATCTGCAAACTCAGAATGCCCTGTTCCAACAGATGATCATGGCTCTGACTAAGGGGCAAGAAGAACTGAAAGCCCTGCTTATTAAAGGAAAGAAGAAGCCAAAGAAGCCAACTGGGTTGGTGAATCTGGGAAGAAGGATCAGAGGACCAGTGCAACGAGCCTCTGAACTGGTAACTTCATCAAAGGAAGGAGAAAATCAAGAAGGGGAGACAAGAGAGGAAGAACCCAATCCACAGGAATCTGATAATGAATCCGACTATGACGAGGAACAATATCCTCCGACTGATGAAAAATACAAACAGCTGTAGGATCGTTTGAATGCAATGGAGGTACAGAAGGTACCGGGTCTGGACTTTGAAGAGTTGGGTTTGGTCTCTGGGGTTGTCATTCCACAAAATTTCAAGGTGCTAGTGTTTTCCAAATATGATGGGGTTTCGTGTCCCAAAATGCACCTCTGATCTTATGTGAGGAAGATCCAACCTCACACTGCTGACAAGGACTTATGGGTCCACTTCTTCTAGGATAGTCTGTCTAGAACTCAACTAGAGTGGTTCTACCAGCTGAAGGGGACCAACATTCATAATTGGGAAGACCTGTATGCTTCTTTCTATAAGAAGTATCAGTACAACATAGACCTTTCTCCCACCCGTACTTAACTCCAAAGTATGTCTATGGGTTCGAGCGAGGGCTTTAAGGACTATGCTCGGAAGTGGAGGGACTTAGCAGGAAGAGTCCAACCTCCCCTGTCTGATAGGGAGCTAGTGGATATGTTTCTTTGTACCCTATCTGGTCCATTCTTTAATCACTTGATTAGAAGCTCCTCAGTCGGCTTTACCGAATTGATTTTGATAGGAGAAAGGGTGGAAGCTAGAATTAGGAGTGGCAAGACCCAAAAGGAAGCATCCTCCAGTATCGTAAGGAAGCCATTTGCTGGGAAGAAAGAGGTTAGTGTTGTGTACCATCAAAGGAATCAGGACAGAACTGAACACCGTCCAAGGGTAGGAGCTGTCATGATCTATAAGCCTGAACCTATCCCACAAAGGAATAATCAACTGAGAACAAAAAGGTCGGTAAGACAGTTTACCCGGATAAAAATGACTCTATCTCAAGTCTTGCCACATTTATTGAAGTCTAATCTGGTAAAGTTGATGGAAGCTCTGAAGAATCCTGTTGTACCCCAAAATTTGCTCTCTCCCCTCACAAGACTCTTTGAACTCAAGACCAAGCTAGGGTTTGCTCTGCTCAAGACATCTCCTTGCACTGTTGACCTGGAATTAGGGTTTGAGTTTGCACAAGGATTTTTGGACTTTCAATGCTCAATGTGACTTTCATACTTCATGTTGGACCTCTAAGATTTCACATACCAAGTTTAAAGCCTTGAATCAAATTTTTGCCCAGTCAATTAGACAGTTAACCTAGAAATCAACTATATTGGGGAAAAAAGTCAACTGTGGCCAATTTACAGTCAAACCTCATAATTTTTGACCCACATCAACATTATAGGCTCATATGAACCATTTTATCAAGTTTGGACCACAACTCCTCAAGAAATTTGATCAGATCATCAAAAGGGCAAAATGGTCATTTTTACGGTTTTGACTGCAGAAGGGCAATTTCTGATTTTTAACCTAGCCAATGGCAAATTGGGTTCAAGCATGGATTCAAGGACTCAATGGCATCATCTTGACCTAATCACAAGGTTCAAAAGATCTCAAAAGCATTGAATTGACAGATGAATTTTCCAGCCAACTGATAAAAAATCAACTGTACATTGAAAAGTCAAACTTTGACTTTTTGGTCAAAATCAAGTGTCAAGGGTCATTTTTCATCAAGATGTGTCAAAACATGAAACTTGTTCACCAAGAAACCTAATTTTGAAAATTAGGGTTTAAAATGGAAAATTTTCATAACTTAGAATTTTTCTAAGTTATGAAAATTTCTTATTTTTTCCCAAATTTTCCCAACTTTTTCACCATGATGCAATTAGATTCAAAGAAAACTTCCAACATGAAAGTTGTATTCCTTCACAAAATCTACAACTTTGATTCACAAAGTTTTCCCAAAAGATGCTTGGATCTCAAGTTATGATTTTGTGAACAAGGGTCCAAAAACTTTTTAACTTAGTGAAATTTTGCCCTAGTTTAGGCAGGATTTTGACCTATCTTCATGGCAATTTTTCATATAGTTCCAAGTGGAATCTCAAAATTAATTTCTAATATGGATTGTAATGCATGTTACAAGCTTTCCAAAATGTCCAAAAACTCTCCTAAATCATTTGTGGTTAGGGAGAATCGAAGGATTGAAAATGGTCATTTCTCACTTTTGTCCATGGCATTTTTCATGTTGCTACAAGTTGCAAATTCTGTCCAAACATGTTTGTACTTGTTTACAGGTCCTTAAACCCTTCACACTCAAAAATTGGATGCAAACACAATGGATTAAGGCTATGTTCTGAGCTTTAGAAGATTACACATTGAATTAATCCATTTTTAGCAAAAAGGCAACAATGCCATTTACATAAAGCACAACTTTTGCATTTTTGTCTGTCTTGAGCATTAGACTTAGTATTTTGCAGCAAACCATATCCACAAAGATAGGGAAAAGTATACCAACTATGTGCAGACCCTAAGATAGATTGTACAAGCCTCTGCATTGTCAAAATCACCTTTTGCTTCAAAACCAAGTCATTATGCCAAAAGTCCATATCTTTGCAATCTGATAAAACCAAAGCTTGTGAACATTTGAACCAACTTGAACACATTATACTAAGCCAAAAAACTAGAGCTAGAAACCTCTCAAACACCCTTGTACACCAAAAACCCCATTTTCTTCCAAAACAGGGCAGGATCTACAAATCATAAGCCAAATCACAATCCACTCGTGCGTTTTGCTTGCAACCAGTTCCAACACACTCCATACAACATACCTAAGTTATCCAAACCATTCCCAAGTCACTGTAACTCCATTTACACACTTCACCATTTTCAAATTCTGACTTTAATGGTTGAGTTCTACAAGCATATTCAAGCTATTTCAAAGCAGGCTAAGCATTGGGAAAGCTCAAAGGAACTTCAAGCAAGCTCACAAGTATCTCAGGCCTCACTCACAACCCCTACATTGCCATACCCGAGCTTGACTGAAACAGGTAAAGTTCAAACTTCTATCTCTCTATTTAGGAATCATTAGGCTTAGGTTTGTGAATAAAAAATGTAGTCCTCATTGCCCTTGAGTTGTACATATGCATAGAATTCATTTAAGTTAACTGAACTGAGAGAATTTGAATGATGAACTTTCTGAAAAAACTAGGTTAGAAATTAGGGTCAGAGAAATTCTCTCTGGTCTTTGAGAGTTAGATTAAGTTTTTTACATGGTTAGAATCGTGTGATCAAGAGTTATAACTTTCATGTTGCAAGTTCTTGTTTTTAAGCACAAATGCACGAGTTAGCAGTTTGAACCATGGGCGCGCGTTTTCTTGTGCTGGAGGACAAGGATGAAGGAATCTGGGCTGGGCCTTGGTTTGGCTTGCTATTTGCACCCCTTAGCTTGCTGTTTACACCCCCTTGGCCCATTTCATTATTATTTTATATTTTTCATTTCTATTTTCATTTCTGACTTTTATTATTTTTTCTAAATATAAAAAATCACTAGAAATATTTTTCTTAAATTTTCACATTTTATTTTATTATTTTTTATTATTTTTTGGACATAGAAATACTTACTATAATAATATACTTTTATTTTCTTAAAATAAATTCATAAATAATACAAAAATATTATATATTTTTATTTTTATTATTTATATACTTAAATAATATTTTTCTCACACATTTAATTTTTTAACATTTTGTATATATATTTTTATTAATTTCTTGTACATAAATAAATAATTATAATATATATATATATATATATATATATATATATATATATATATATATATATATATATATATATATATATATATATATATATATATATATATATATATATATATATATATATATATATATATATATATATATATATATATATATATATATATATATATATATATATATATATATATATTTCCTAAACCAAAATTAGGGTTTATTACCCTTTCCAAAAATAACCATTAATATTTTTCCTATTTTTAGGACATTAAATAATTTATTTTTACATACATAAAAATAATACAGAAAACCTTTTTGCATATTTATGTTTAATTGCATATTTAAATATTTGTCAATTTGTACAATGAGTTCAATTTGGTAGTAATAGTTGACTTAGGGTTTTAATTTCTTGCAAATATCCCCATATTCAAACTTGTATCCCCATCCCCATATCAATGTTGTAATAGTTATAGATTTAGTTTTACGCATTTTATTGCTTTCAAATATGCCATGATAGAAAGATTAGGGTTTGTATGCAAAAATCCAAAATCAAACAAATAGCTTGACTAATACAAGACAAAAAATGCATGAAAATTAACAACACAAGGCACACAAGCACCCCTAGGGTTTCATCCACTTGTTGCCTTAAAAATGGCCATGGTATGCATGCTAGGTATCTTGGCAAAACAAAAACAAAACAAAAAGATCATAGTCCCTCGATGACGCTATCTTGGTTTCCAATACAAAAATGATCTAGTCCCTCAAAAAATTTGCTAAGATACTCGGCAACATTGTTATCATGGTCATACGATGACCCACGCCCGTCCCGTTTAACATCCAAATACAAGGTTGTTTACCAAATACAATGGTAGAACAACAATGTCAAAGGGTTAAAAATGTGTAGGAACGATCTTTGAGTAGGGTAAACAACTCCTAGTTACTTGATCAAACTTGCATAACATCCTTTCCAATTTCAAAACATTTCCCAAAAACAACTTTCAAACATTGAAACATTTTTTTAAAAGACAAACACCTTTGTATACATTCAAACAAGGACTATTACAAAGGTTGCCTAAACAAGGCCTCTTTTCAAAATATTTTCAAAACCACACACAAAGCACCATTTCAAACAATTGAAAAGAAAAAGCAAGTGATCTAAACAAGTAACTAAGAGCCCATGGAAAACCATGGATGAAAAGGGGGCTAGCACCTTCCCTTTTCATAATCTACCCCGCGAACCCAAGAAAACATCTCAAAGGTCTTTCCTGTGCTTTTTGACTTTTCCTTTGGATAAAATAAAAAGTCGGTGGTGACTCTTACTAAACCGAAACATTTGTGAACACAAACGCAAAACTTCAAGTCAGTTCTCCCACCGTATCACAGAACTGGCGACTCTGCTGGGAAATCCAGAATGGTGGGGTTACCTTAGGGTTTAGATCACCTTTACATGCTTACCTTGATTGCTTTGATTGCTTTACATTTGGTTCTATTGTTTGGGTTTGAAATCCTCTACCCAAATTTAGGAAACATTCGTAGGTAAATAGCAATACGTTGTGGAAACTGTGCGGGGTATACCGACATGGTTGAAGAAATAACTATATTAGTGCGACATATTTGTGGGTACCGGTAGCCTTTGAGTCAATCAAAGAGAATATCGGGCCGCTGAGTGATGTCATGAAGCACTAATGGACTTTTAGAACCTTTACTTGACCAACTTAGCCTTTTTAGGAGTAGTGAGATGACCGAATTTGGTGCAGTCCGAAGTTGGTAGATACTCGATGCTACACTCATTAAGGGTTGTTTTCTTGGAATATTTCGGTCGCCAGTAAAGTGGCTAAACTGAAACAATGAACACAGAAAATAATCCGGTGATATTGAGCTCCTTAGAACCCGGTTACTATTTATAGGACAGGTTGAGCCAACTAAACTTCAAGAGGGTACTTACCTATGAAACCCCATGCAAGCCTGAAACTAGGAACTTGTGTGACTTGCTTGTACATATACTTGTGCATAACATCATGAAGCATCATGTGCATCCACTAACCATTTCAAGGGTTTGGATCTTCATCTTTGTTCCTGTTTTGTAGGTTATGGAATCACTCCGCAGGAAAACAATCCAAGTCAACCTTGTGAGAATTCCTCCTCAACTCAAGGAGCTTACTTCCAAGATTCCAGAGTATTCTCCGTTCACTGAAATACATGGCCGACTTCTCAACTTGGTCAACTCCAACATTGAAGAAGACATGGTGAAGGTTCTCTTCCAGTTCTTTGACCCCTACACTACTGCTTCACATTTCCTGATTACCAGTTAGTGCCTACTTTGGAGGAATTTTCTCAACTCCTGAGGATTCCTATTCTTCATCAACTACCCTACAACGGTACATAAAGAGATCCAAAGCCTGAAGATGTTGCTCAAGCCTTACACTTGCAACCATCTGATATCATAGGTCATTGGGAAACTAGAAGTGGTGTCAAGGGTTTCTTGGCAAAGTTTCTGTTTGAGAAGGCACAAGACTGCTGGAATTCTCTAAATCTGCATGCTTTTGAGGAGATTGTAGCACTTCTCATCTATGGGTTGGTCTTGTTCCCAAACCCTGATCAGCTTATAGATGTGAATGCTGTCAAGATTTTCATATCTCGGAATCCTGTGCCTATATTGCTTGGGGACATCCTCCACTCATTTCACACACGAACAATGAGGAAAAGAGGTGTTCTCATGTGTTGTACTCCTCTTCTAGCAAGGTGGTTTATTTCTCACCTTCCCCAATCAGTATTGAAGAATGAGCAAGGCTTGAGGTGGTCACAACGATTGATGACTCTTACACATTCTGATGTCCATTGGTGTTCTCGATCCAGAGAAAATGTTATCATCATAGACCGTTGTGGGGAATTCCCTAATGTCCCACTACTTGGCATTAGGGGAGGCATTACCTACAACCCCTGTTTGGCTCTGAGACAGTTTGGGTATGCCCGAAGGGATGGCCCTCATGACATGCTGATTCCAGACTTGGTTTTTGACTTCGACAACGACGCTCAAGGACTTCGACAAAGGTTTATTCGAGCTTGGAGAATGCCCAACAAGGTGGACAGTAAGACATTGGGGCACAAGAATTCCATTCCTCTTGAGCCTTACCTCAAATGGGTACGAACCCGCGCCCAGAGTCTTATGATGCCTTACCCCTACATTCTCCCTATGATCAAAGAGCCTGTTATGGAAGGAGAGGTTCCATACACCCTCCTACATCCTAACATGCCAACATCATTGGAAGATTTACAAAGGAGTTGGATACAACTCAAGGGAGAACGTGATACGTTTGAAGCCCAATTCTACGCCAGTGAGAAGAAGGTTTTAGAACTTACTCGTCAACTTCACGAAGAGCAGACTCTCAACACCTACATCGCACCAAAGAGGATGCGCAACGTCTTTTTACATTAGAATTTTGTATTATTTTTCCCATGGGGCATTTATGTACTAACAAATTCTATCTTATTAATATGACGTTTGTTCCTTTTTGTTTACAACAAATTTGAATTTATGAATACTTGAATGCATTACATGAATACATATTGTTGTACCCCAAAATTTGCCCTCCCATTTCCTCAACATTTTCTCATCACAAGACCTTTGAAGATCAAGATCCAATTAGGGTTTCCTCTGCTCAAGACTTCTCCTTGCACTGTGGACTCAAATTAGGGTTTGTGTTTGCCTAAAGATGTTTTGACCTAAAATACCTAAGATGACTTTCATGCTTCATATTGGACTCCCAAGTTTACCCATACCAAGTTTCAAGTCTTGATTCCAAGTTTTACCCAGTCAATTGGACAGTTGACCTAGAAATCAGCTGTATTGGGGAAAAAGTCAACTGTGGCCAATTGACAGTCAAATCTCATAAAATTTGATCCACATCAACATTTTGAATTCATATGGACCATTTGATCAAGTTTGAATCACAATTCCCCAAGAAATTTGATCAGATCACCAAAAGGGCAAAATGGTCATTTTTAGGGTTTTGACTGCACAAAGGCAATTTTTGACTGTTTGACCTAGCCAATGGCAAACCAAGCTCACATATGGACTCAAGGACCCCATGGAATTATCTTGACATGTTCATCAAGCTCAAAAGATCCCAAGTACACAAGATTGACAGTTGAATTTCCCAGTCAATTGATCCATTTTGACTGTATACTGAAAAGTCAAACTTTGACTTTTTGGTCAAAATCAAGAGTCAAGATTCATTTTTCATCAAAACATTACAAATCATGAAACTTGTTCACCAAGAAATCACAAAATGCAAATTAGGGTTTGAAAATGGAATTTTTCATAACTTAGAATTTTTCTAAGTTATGGAAAACCCTAATTTTTTCCCAACTTTGCCCAATCTTTTCACCATGATCCATTGGGATTCAAACAAAAGTCAAAACATGAAAGTTGTAGCTTGTTGCAAAATCTACAACTTTGATTCACAAAGTTTTCTCATTTGAAGCTTGTATCTCAAGTTATGATTTTTTGAATAAGGGCACTAAACCATCTTTTAACTTAGTGAAATTTGACCTATTTTGACAAGGTTTTCTACCCTACTTCAAGGCCACTTTTCATGCCCTTCCACTTGGAATTTCAAATTGCATTTCAAAGATGGATTGTAGTACACATTACAAGCTTTCCAAAATGTCCAAGAACTCATCAAACAACCTCATAACTTGAGAGATTCGAATTTCACAAGTTGGCAAAAATTCACTTTTGTTCTTCATCAAAGCATGTTCATAAGCTTGGCAAATTTGAATTCAGCATGCTTAAGCTACATTGCAGGCCTCTAATCCCATTTTCACTCAATAATTCAATGCATATCCTTTGTGTTCTAACATTATTTTGCTCATTTGGATAATACACACAAAATTAAGCCTAAACTAGAAAAAGCATGTTATCTATTCTTGTAAAGTGATACTTTATGGCAACTTTGCAAATCTATGAGGTACAATGCAGATCTTTGAAGCAAAAAAGCATAGGCATATCCCACTGATCAAGACTCAAAGGTGCAGCATAGATTGAGGCATTGTACTGGCCTAGAAACCAAGTTGACATTTGTTTGCTTCACATAGAAGTAACATCCATAACTTATGCTATCTCTCATATCAGTCAAAGAACACAGCACAAAAGATATCAAACACATTCCATAGACCACATTGAAGCTTTTGCTCGAGCCATTTGCCTTTCAAACCCTCTCCATCTCAGAATCATCCTCAAACTGCACAAACAGGGGTGCCCCTGCAGTTTGAGTGCAATCTCTCATTCCCTTCAAACATTTCTGTCCAAACCTGTTCCTCTACCTTCCTTACAACATATGCAAGCTATCCAGAAGCTAAGGCACGATCTGTAGTTGCTCTAACCACTTCCACCATTTTCACATCTTTGATTTGCAGGTGAAGTTCTATAGCTTGATATAAGAAGTTTCAAGACAAAGTGAGCATTGAAAAAGCATCCCTGGACTTCAAGGAAGCTTTTCCAATCATTACATTGCACTGAAAGTCTCTCATTCTCCACATAGAAGTTCAACTGCACAGGTAAAAGTTTGAATTCGTATCTCTCTTATTAGGCATATTTAGTCTTAAGTTTGTGAAGAAACAAAGTCCTACTCATAGCCCTGAACATGTACATAGCTTTACTTTTCATTTCTTTTGTCTGAGTGAAGAGAATTTTAGCTCTGAAAATGGTAGAAAAACTAGGTCAGAAAAGAGGGGGAGAGAAATTCTCTCTCATCTTGGAGAGATAGGTCATGTTCTTTATATGGTTGAAACCGTCTCTTAATGCTCTACACTTTTCATGTTATGAGTTTTGCTTGAAAGTCCAGGAATACAGAGTTAGAAAACGCGTGTTCTGTGAGAAGAAAGATGTACAGAGGTTGAAGAAGAAGTGATCTGGGCTGGGCCTGGATTTGTTTCCTTTTCACACCCCATTTTTTTTGGTTTACACCCCCTGAGCCCATTTGTTTATTTTTCAACATTTTTGACTTTTTCTTTTTGGGTTGACTTTGTTTATTTTTTCTCATTCCATTAAAATTTTTAAAATATTTTTTTCATCATTTTTTGTATTTATGGCATATTTGTTTGTTTATTTCTTTTATTTATATACAAATATATATATACACTATTATTAAAATAAATAGAAAATAATGTGGATACATTTTTATTTTTATTTTTACTTTCTGAAAATATTTCACACAAAAAATACTTTTATTTATTTTATTAAAATATTAAATAAATATTTATTTTGTATAATACTCATTTAGGGTTTAATATATATATATATACATGTTTATTAATATATTTAAGATAAAAATATAAAATACTTGATTTTCTTCATTTTTATTAATATTTGATACAAAAATACCTTTTTCACAAAATACTTCATTTTATTTTATTTTTTGTACATAATAAATAAATAGTAGAATTAAATTAGATAATAATACTTTTATATAAAAATTAGGGTTTCTTACCCTAAGTTTCAAAATACTAAAAATAAATACATTTTTATTTCTTTTTCCTTTTACATAAATATTTTCTCATACACAAAAAATAAACTTTCCTTTTTTACATTTTTACATATTTATTTTATTTACATTTAAATTATGCAATTTATTTACTATGCAAATATCCAATTGTTGTAATAATCTAGATTTAAATTCTTGTCTATATCCCCATTTGAACATTTGTACCCCCCTTCCCATATTTGGTTGTGTAATAGCTTAGTAATTTTAATTTCGCACTTTATTGCTTTCTAAATAATAACATGCTAGAATTAGGGTTTGTATGCGAAAAAAACGATAAAAAATAGTTTGACCTAATACAAGACAAACAAGCATGAAAATGGACACACAAATCACACTTGCACCCCCTAGGGTATTCCACTTGTTGCCTTCAAATAAATGGGCCATATTGTATGTTGAACATCTTTGGGCAAAGCAAACAGTTTGAATGATCATAGTCCCTCGATAAAACTTTTCAAAACAAACAAAACAAATGATCAAGTCCCTTAGAGAAATTGCCCAAAGACATTTAACGTTGTTACAATTATGGTCTAAACGATGACCCGCGCCTGTCCCTTTCACATCCTAACACAAGGTTGCCCACCAAATACAATGGTGGTGCAAACTTGTTAAAAGGGTTAAAACATAACAATAATCTTTTGAGAAATTTAGGAGTAGATAAACTCTTAGTTACTTGAATCAAACTTGCAAAACAAAACACTTGCCTATTTTCTAAAACCATACCTCACATCACTTTCAAAACACCTTTCAAAAACAAATGAAAACCTTTTCAAAAGACATACATCTTTGTATACATCCCCACATGGATCATTACAAAGGTGGCCACCACATTGGCCTCTTTTCAAAACATTTCAAAACCCACACACTCAAGCACCATTTAAAACAATTGAAAACAAAAGGCAAGTGATCTAAGCAAGTAACTAAGAGCCCATGGATAACCATGGATAGAAAGGGTGCTAATACCTTCCCTTTCTATAATCTACTCCCCGAACCCAAGAAAACATCTCAAAAGGTTTTTGCTGTGCTTTTTAACCTTTCCTTAGGATAAAATAAAAAGTCGGTGGCGACTCTTGCTAACCGCAACATTTGCGAATACAAACGCAAACCTCAAGTCAGTTCTCCCACCGTATCACAGAACTGGCGACTCTGCTGGGGATTTACTTAAAAGTGGAGTAACCTTAGGGTTTTAGATCACCTGTGTTTTCAATTGTTTGCTTTGTTTGCTTTTATGTTTGCGGGCTTTGCATTGGAGTTTCATAGATCCTAACCCGGATCTGGGAAATACCCTTTTTAGGTAGCATAATCTGTGAGGGACCTGTCCGGCGTAGACCGACATGGGTGAAGCAGTGGCTACGTTGGTGTGGCATCTTAGTCTGTACCTATATCCCTTGTGTTGTAGCGGGGAGAATATAGGTCTTCTAAGGGGTCATTAAACACCAACCAACCTTAGAACCCTAAATTGACCAACTTGGCTATTAGGACAGTAGCAGTATGCTACACTCATTGAGGCTAAACTCTCGAGATGGTTCTGGCCGCGAGAAAAGATTGCGATGCTGGAGTTATGACCGATTGAGGGTAGCCAATGATTTGAGATCCTCTAGAACCCGGTTACTTTTGATAGGACAGGTTTTAACCAACAAAACCAAAAGAGGGTAATACCTGAAACTCATGCTGGCCTGAAACCTAAGGGTGTCTTGTGTGACTTGTGTGCTTTATTTGCCTATGTGAATACTTGTGATGTGCTTCATCATAGCATCATGCCATCATACCATTGCATGCATAAAAAGCTAACCCATTTCAAAGGCAAAAAGGTTTCATCTTTGCTCTGTTTTGTAGGACATCATGATGCCCGTGCGTAGAAATACTGTCCGGCTCAACTTTGTTCAACCACCAGTTTTACTCAAAGATCTGGTTGAAAGAATTCCAAACACTACCTCCTTCATCAACAGACATGGTTCTCTCCTTGGCTTGATCACTGCAAAATGGGACCAACAACTGATAAGTGTTCTGACCCAGTTTTATGACCCTCTGCATCATTGTTTCACCTTTCAAGACTTCCAGCTGGTTCCTACCCTGGAAGAGTTCTCTTATCTGCTTGGGATCCCTGTCCTGGAACAAACTCCATTCACTGGTTTGGAAAAGACTCCTAGGCCTGAAGAGATTGCTGCAATTCTCCCCTTGACCAAAGAAGAGGTATTGTCCAACTGGGAAACTAGAAATGGGATCAAGGGCTTTTTGGTCAAATTTCTGGTTGGCAAGGCTAATGATTTCTGGAATGACTTGGACTTCAAAGCATATGAAGATGTTCTGGCTCTCTTGATCTATGGTCTGGTATTGTTTCCCAACCCTGACACCTTCATCAGTATCCATGTCATAAGAATCTTCATGTCTCGAAATCCGGTACCCACTCTCTTGGGTGACATTCTACAACAACTCCATGCTCGTACTGCTCGAAAACGGGGAACTCCATGGTGTTGTGCTCCTTTGCTGGTAAGGTGGTTTATTTCGCACCTTCCTAAGTCCGTGCTGAAGAATGAAGAAGGAAAAGGTTGGGCTCGGAGGTTAATGTCTCTCACAGATAAGGATATCACTTGGACTCTCAGAGGTTTGGACGAGGTAGCTGTTATCGACCGTTGCGGAGAATACCCTAATGTCCCGTTGATCGGTATCCAAGGAGGAATCTCTTACAATCCATGTTTAGCTCTCCGTCAGTTTGGAAGAGCCAGAGGAGATGGGCCCCATGAAATGCTGGTTCCTCACTTCCATTTTGAGTTTCAGGCAGGTAGTGACAAACTACGCCAGGGATTCATTAGAGCTTGGGACAGAATCCACAAAGCTGACCCACATGAGTTAGGACCAAAGACTTCTTTACCATTGGAGCCCTATTGCAAATGGGTCCGCATCCGTGCTCAGAAGTTAGGTATGCCGTACGAAGCTGTCAGACCAATCATCCTTGAATCTCCCGATGAAGATGGGGTTCCTCCAACTGTCCTCCCTCCTCAGATACCTACTGATTTTGACACCATGAAGAGATCTTGGGCACAGCTAAAGGAAGAACGGGATTTCTATCGGGAGAAGTTCAACGAGCAGGAAAGGAAGGTCCAAAGGCTGACTAAGCAATTGGAGGAAGAACGTGTCCTGAACAACTACATCAGCACTGAGAGGAGGAGGCCATGGGAGCATTGATGAGCTTTGATTATTCCCTTTTGTAGTTTTATTTCCTTTTCCGTATTTTTCATTCCTGTAATGCCTAAGGGCAAATTGTTGAACAATTGAAAAATTTTAATCTAATGAAGTGTGTTTCCCTTTTTGTCTACAAAGTTGAATCTTATTTGCCTTTGAAAACATAAAACATACGCATTCCATTACACCATATGCATAGCAGGTACCCTATTTCACAGGTTGCTTAATTTTTCTTCGCTGTTTATGTGCACAGTCATCATGAATTCGGAGTCATCCAGTGAACAAGCAATCAAGGCCCTTCAGGCCCAAAGTGCACAGTTTCAAGAGATGGTCCTAAGCCTAGCCCAGGGTCAGCAAGAGTTGAAGACTCTACTCCTGAAGAAGAAGAAGAAAAAGAGGACGGCAATGTTCAACACCGGACGCAGATTTGGGAACACACTCCACAATGAAGCTGATCCGACCACTTCTTCTGCTGAGAAAAACAGTCCCCAAGGGGGAGAAACACCTAGTCCCGCGGTCTCCGACAACGAGACGGACTATAACGAGGAACAATACCCACCTGCTGCTGACAGATACAAACAACTGGAGGACCGTTTGAGCGCTATGGAAATTCAGAACGTGCCGGGACTGGATTTCGGGGATTTGGGATTATCTTCTGGAGTAGTAATTCCACACAAGTTTAAGGCGCCCGCCTTCGCCAAGTATGATGGGGTCTCCTGCCCAAAGCTGCATCTGAGGTCGTATGTAAGGAAAATCCAACCCTACACGGCGGATAAAAACCTCTGGATTCACTTCTTCCAAGACAGCCTCTCAGGGTCACAACTTGAATGGTTCTACCAATTAGACGGAGCTAGCATCCGGCACTGGGAGGATTTGGCGACTGCTTTCTACAGACAATACCAATATAATTCTGATCTCGCTCCTACGCGTACCCAACTTCAGGGTATGTCTCTAGGAACGGGTGAAGGATTCAAAGAGTACGCTCAAAAATGGAGAGACTTGGCTGGCAGGGTGCAGCCTCCATTAACTGATCGAGAGCTAGTTGATATGTTTCTGGGAACGTTGTCTGGTCCGTTTTTTAATCATTTGGTTGGTAACTCCTCCGCTGGGTTCACAGATCTGATATTAACAGGAGAAAGAATTGAGGCTGGTATCAGGTCAGGCAAGATACAGAAAGCTGCCTCTACAAGTGCTGAGAAGAGGCCGTTTAAGAAAGAAGCAAGTGCCGTCTATGGCCCTAGAAGACAAGTCAAGCCCGAAAGTCGCCAAGCCGTCAATGCTTTGGTCATCTCAAAACCTGTTGCTGCACCTCAGCAGTACAATCAACAAAGAAGCGAAAGGCCCAAGAGGCAGTATACCCGATTAAGTATGACATTATCTCAAATTTTACCCCAACTGTTATCCACCAACCTGGTGACCCTCAAAGAAGCTCCTAAGGTCGTCAACACTGCGTCCCCTAAATACAACCCGAATGCCCGGTGTGCTTATCATTCTGATAGTCCCGGGCACACTACTGATGATTGTTGGGCCTTGAGAAACAAAGTGCAAGATCTAATTGACGCAAAAGAAATTCAGTTTGAAGCGCCGGAAAGACCGAATGTTGTAACGGCTCCTATGCCCCAGCATAGGGTAAGTGCCATTGAGGAAGAAGTGTATGCTGTTTCGATAGATGAAGTTGTTACCCCTTTGAAGACTGTTAAGAAGAACCTACTGCGGGCCGGTTTATTTCCGGGTTGCGGCGAAGGTTGCCCATTCTGTGCTATTTCCCTATCTGATTGTCCCTTGCTAAGGTTAGGCATCCAAGGCCTAATGGATAGCAAGGAGATTTTATTCAAAAAGACTGCTGTTCAATTGGTTCCGATGAAAGAAGTTTCCGTGATTACCATCTTCAAAAATCCAACCAAGGCACCCCCAAAGAAGCCTATTCGAATCTTGACAGTTGCGCCTGTGATCATTACTGTTCCAGGGCCCCTCTCTTACGTGTCTGATAAAGCTGTCCCCTGGCATTATGGGGCAGACGTATATGTAAATGGAATCAAGCAAGAATTTGATGCTAGTGCCAGTATCTGCGATATCACCGGTCCAGCTAAAGTCACCCGCAGTGGAAGGCTCTTCTCGCCTGACATTGCGCCGCCCGCTATTCGAAAACCCCTCCTCATAAAACCTGCAAGTTTACCAAGTCCTGTTGCTGATCAAATTATGTCCCCTGCTGCCGAGTCATCAAATGCTCGGGGCAAAGGGATTGAAGAAGAGCCTGCCTGGATGGAGGCACCAATACCCGTGAATGCTGAGGCCTCCCGACAAGAAATGGAGGAGATTCTGAAAATAATAAAGAAAAGTGATTTTAATGTTGTCGAACAATTAGGGCATACACCCTCCAAGATCTCCCTGCTTTCCTTATTACTATGTTCCGAGGCCCATGCAAAAGCCTTGATCTCATTTCTCAAGACGGCCCATGTACCGCAGGAGACGTCTGCAGTTCAGTTCACTGACTGCATAGCAAATCTGACGGCGGACAACGGCTTGGGCTTTTCAGATGCCGACCTGACCGCAAAAGGAAGAAACCACAATGATGCCCTGCATGTCTCTATTGAATGCAGGGGCACTACTCTGGCACATGTATTGGTGGACACTGGTTCTTCCTTGAATGTTCTTCCGAAAAAGGCTTTGGATCGTCTGGATTATGAAGGCCTGGAGTTGAAACCCAGCAATATCATCGTCAGAGCCTTTGACGGTTCCAAGAGGATGGTTCATGGAGAGGTTAACATCCCTATTCGTGTGGGCTCTCAAGTGTTTGACTCTACCTTTTACGTGATGGATATACGTCCATCGTACTCCTGTCTGTTGGGTAGACCTTGGATCCACAAAGCTGGGGCAGTGACCTCCACCTTACACCAAAAACTGAAGTATCCCGTCAGGGGGAAAATTGTCACTGTGCAAGGAGAAGAGGAGTATATGGTGAGCCATTTGAATTCCTTCAGGTACATCGAGATGGACGGAGAATTTATTGAAACTCCCTTCCAACATTTCGAGGAGGTACATCCAATTTCAGCAGCTGCGGAGACAATGGCCGAAGAGAATGATTCCTTGAAGATGGTTTCCCTAAGGGATGCCCGGGCTGTGGTTCAGAAAGGCAATGGTGCACACTGGGGTCAGCTTCCTGACTTCACTCAGAAGAACGACAAGTTTGGGCTAGGCTTTACTGCAGAGGCTCAGAAGGTGGTGCGCAAAGAGAAGATTGGAAAGGCTCCGGTGTTTATTTCCAGCTCAAGGGTGAATGCTATCGAGGAGGATGTGGAGGAAGCTGAGCTTGATAATTGGATCTACCCGACTGCCAGCGACGGACCAAGCAACTGGACAGCAAAGGATTTTACCCCTATCACATTTGTCACGCAGTAATTGATTTCTTTTGATTTCCAAATTTGTAACAAACAATATGTTAAAACTCTGTTGGCTCGGTGTCCTGCCCGGGGCATCGTAGCTCCATTTGTGAGGGCTTTTTGTATGACATTTTCATATATCATCAATCAAAACATTGGACGTTTGTTGCATTTCAAATCTTGCGCTCCTTTTCTTTCTGTGTTATATATATTGCAAAACAGCTATATTTACACACACTCACTTATACAGGTTTCAATCCACTCTGGATCTCACTGGCAACAGCTCTGCTACCGCCAGTTATGACTTCGAAAATCCGATCAACTTGGCCGAAGACGAAGGTGAAGATGATTGCGAAGTGCCTGGTGAACTCGCAAGACTGCTACTACAGGAAGAGAGGGCTATTCAACCACATGAAGAGCCTGTGGAGACAATTAACCTGGGAACTGAGACAGATAGGAAAGAGGTCAAAATTGGTGCCAATTTAGAGCTCAGCGTGAAGCAACGATTGATCCAGATGCTACAAGACTACATGGAGATCTTTGCCTGGTCCTATGAAGATATGCCTGGTTTGGATGCCGACATTGTAGTTCACCATTTGCCAACCAAGGAAGATTGCCCTCCAGTAAAGCAAAAAGTTCGACGAATGCGTCCAGAGATGTCTGAAAAGATTAAAGCTGAGGTGATGAAACAGTTTGATGCGGGTTTCCTTGCAGTAACTTCTTACCCTCAGTGGGTTGCCAATGTTGTGCCAGTGCCGAAGAAGGACGGTAAGGTCAGAATGTGTGTCGACTACAGGGATCTGAACAGGGCCAGTCCCAAGGATGACTTCCCCCTACCTCACATTGATGTCCTTGTTGACAATACAGCTCAACACAAGGTGTTCTCCTTCATGGACGGTTTTTCAGGGTATAATCAGATCAAGATGGCTCCAGAAGATATGGAGAAGACTACCTTTGTGACCCAGTGGGGCACCTTCTGTTATAAGGTCATGCCATTCGGATTGAAAAATGCTGGGGCAACCTATCAACGTGCCATGGTTGCTTTATTTCATGATATGATCCATCATGAGATTGAGGTATACGTTGATGACATGATTGCAAGGTCTCAAACTGAGGAGGAGCACCTTGACCATCTGAGGAAGTTGTTTGACCGACTCAAGTTATACAAGCTGAGGTTGAATCCCAACAAATGCACCTTTGGGGTAAGATCCGGAAAATTGCTAGGTTTCATTGTAAGTGATAAAGGTATCCAGGTGGACCCTGCCAAGGTTAAAGCTATTCAAGAGATGCCGACCCCAAAAACAGAGAAAGAAGTCAGAGGTTTCCTAGGACGACTGAATTACATTGCCCGATTCATATCACATCTGACTGCTACTTGTGAGCCAATCTTCAAATTACTGAAGAAAGATCAAGTGGTACGCTGGAATGATGAATGTCAGGCCGCCTTTGAAAGAATAAAGGAATACCTCCAAGAGCCACCCATTCTTATGCCACCAGTGGAAGGAAGACCTCTGATACTTTACTTGACAGTGCTTGATAATTCAATGGGGTGTGTGCTGGGGCAGCATGACGAGTCTGGCCGAAAAGAGCACGCTATTTATTACTTGAGCAAAAAGTTTACCGACTGTGAGTCTCGTTACTCACTGCTTGAGAAAACTTGCTGCGCTCTTGTATGGGCTGCTCGCCGGCTGAGACAGTATATGCTGACTCACACTACTTTATTGATTTCAAAGATGGATCCCATCAAGTACGTATTTGAAAAGCCCGCTTTGTCTGGGAGAATAGCGAGATGGCAAATGATCTTAACAGAATATGACATCCAGTATACAACTCAGAAAGCAATTAAGGGGAGTGTACTGGCTGATCATTTGGCACACCAACCTGTGGACGATTATCAATCATTGAACTTTGATTTTCCGGACGAAGACATCATGGTGGTAACTGACTGTGAAGTACCTGGACCGGATGAAGGACCTGAGGAAGGATCCCGATGGTCTATGCATTTTGATGGAGCCTCCAATGCTTTGGGTAACGGCGTCGGCGCTGTAATCATATCTCCCAAGGGGACCCATACTCCACTCACCGCCCGACTATGTTTCAGCTGCACCAACAACATGGCAGAATATGAGGCATGTATCATGGGTTTACAAGCTGCAATCGACCTGAGGATCAAGTTTCTAAGTGTCTTCGGAGATTCCGCTCTCGTGATCAATCAGATCAAAGGCGAGTGGGATACGAAACACCCGAATCTCATTCCTTACAAGGAGTATGTGTCGACCTTGCTCCCTCACTTTGAAGAGATAACTTTTGAGCACTTCCCTAGAGAGGAGAATCAGCTAGCAGACGCACTAGCCACGATGTCTTCGATGTTCAAAGTTAAATGGGACAATGAGGCTCCCCAAATCACAATCTGGAAGTTGGATGAACCGGCATACTGCTGCGAGCTCGAGGCTGAGAAGGTAACTGAGAAACCCTGGTATCACGAGGTGAAGAGGTACTTGGAAGCTCAGGAATACCCTGAAGGCGCATCTGTCAATGATAAGAAGTTCATGAGGAGGTTTGCTGCAAAATTCTTCCTCAGCAACGACATTCTCTACAAACGGAATCATGATTCAACTCTGTTACGTTGTGTGGATAAGGTTGAAGCAGAGAAAATTATGATGGAACTGCATGAAGGAACATTTGGAACCCATTCCAGTGGACACACCATGGCTAAGAAAATCCTTCGGGCAGGATATTTCTGGTCCACAATGGAAGCCGATTGTTACCAACACTCCCGAACTTGTCATAAGTGCCAAATCTATGCTGACAAGGTGCATATCCCTCCGGTTCCTTTGAATGTCCTGACGGCACCTTGGCCTTTCGCAATGTGGGGCATCGATATGATCGGTGAAATCCGACCAACGGCATCCAATGGGCATCGTTTCATCTTGGTGGCGATCGATTACTTCACGAAATGGGTCGAGGCAGCTTCCTATGCCACAGTAACCAAGAGCGTCGTGGCACGTTTCATCCGGCATAATCTGATCTGTCGGTACGGAGTCCCAGAAAGAATCATTACGGACAATGGTACCAACCTCAATAACAAAATGATCACTGAACTCTGTGAACAATTCAAGATACAGCACCACAATTCTTCCCCCTATCGGCCGAAGATGAATGGGGCTGTAGAGGCAGCCAATAAAAATATCAAGAAAATTGTGCAGAAGATGACAGTGACCTATAAAGATTGGCACGAGATGTTACCGTTCGCTCTTCATGGGTACCGCACCTCAGCAAGGACGTCAACCGGGGCAACTCCTTTCTCCTTGGTCTACGGCATGGAGGCAGTCTTGCCAATTGAAATCCAGATACCCTCTCTTCGGATAATGAAGGATGCAGACTTGAATGAAGATGATTGGATCCAAACTCGACTTGATCAACTAAATCTAATTGACGAAAAAAGGCTCACTGCTATCTGTCATGGTCAAACGTATCAAAAACGGATGATCAGGGCATTTAACAAGAAAGTCAGACCGCAAGAGTATCAAGTTGGGGACCTGGTAATCAAACGCATCATCCTTCCTCAAAGTGATCCCCGGGGCAAGTGGACCCCTACTTACGAAGGACCATTTGTGGTTAAGCGTGTGTTCTCAGGAGGAGCCATGATCCTAACCACCATGGATGGTGACGACCTTCCTCACCCCGCCAATGCAGACATAGTGAAAAAATACTACGCATAAATAAAAGACCCGCTAGGTTGACATGCCTAGGCAAAAATAAGGGCTTCCCGGCGAACCAAAAGGGTTCGGGCAAAAATAAGGGATGAAATGAAAAAATCTGTACACCCGGCAAGTCGAAAACCTGAAAGGGCGGCTTGGGCAAAAATGGGTATCCCGGTGGACTGAAAACCCGAAAGGGCGGTCCAGGCAAAAGTTAGGGATAAAAGCGTAACACTATGTCTCATTGGATCACTTCGCATCCGGAATTCGGCATCAACTATCTGGCTCAGATTTCGGCATTGACCAATCAGCTTCATCTTCAACTGAGCAGCAAAGCGACGAGACATTCGAAGACATAAAGGCAATAGCAGAGTGGGAACCCAGTGGGATTGTTCACATAGCTGTTTTGTTTTCTTTTTCAAATTGTAAATTCTATGTTATTTGGCGGCGTCCTCTTACTAGGATGTCAGCCTCTTGTACAAAAACGCCTATTTACAGGCAAAGTTTAAATCAATACAAATTCACTTGTCCATACAAATTGCCATTGTTTTTCTTTTTCTGTTTTGTCTTGCGAAGAACGTCCAATGTTCATTTTTGATATATGCATTTGACATTAAATTGCTGATCCCTAAATGTTTGCATATGAAAAAAGAGATTAATTACAAGTGACATCAAAGACAGGGGGAATGTGGGGTTGTTTAATGCAGTCTAGTTGTTTTGTCCACCAAGGCACCAAGGTAGGTTCAACTGAAAAAATGGCCAAATCATCTTAACTCCCCACGGAGTAAAACAAGGTTCAGCAGCACTTTCCCCGAGCAGGAGTCGATTCCCCGTCGATCCTAAAAAGGGCACAACATTCCCCAGCAGGTCTTAAAAGCTCATCCCCAGTGGATTCTGCGAGCTTATCCCCGGCAAAGTACGAACGTCCCGCCCAAGTTTTATTTAGAGTTATTTCCTCACAAGGACTTATAACTGGGTTATCCTCAGCTAAAAGCCACGGAAGACTGTTCTCGGCGAAAGTTCCTTCAATCCCCAGCGAAGTCTATCTTTGGTTTTCCCAAGCAGAGTTTATCTTTGGGGTTCCCCAGCGGAGTTTATCATCATTATTCTCAGCGGAATCCATTGTTAAAGTCCTCAGCAGGCCTCTCATCAGAGCTTCGGCCAAATATCTCTTCCGCAAAACAGCTTCCCGGCCGTTCGTCAAGGATTTATTTTCCTGAGACGAAATTACACTCATAAACATGTCACATTTTCATACATCTTGCTTACATACATGATGAGACACATACAACATCAAATGTTGAACATCATGACATCAGGCATATCATACATCATGACATTGCATACAGCTTACGTCTTTGCCTTTTCAGGAAAAAGACAATCTCAAAAACGATTACTTTCAACTGTCACAATTCCAGATTCGATACCTGTATCTAGCCAGGGCACATCTGAGAGTGATCAGTTTCCAGACTCGATTCCTGTATCTAGCCAGGGCACGTCTGAAGAGTTCGAAGATTCGACTCCTGTATCCAGCCAGGGCACATCTACCAACTACAACATTTCCAGATTCGATTCCTGTATCCAGCCAGGGCATATCTGTTGACCACATTTCCAGATTCGACTCCTGTATCCAGCCAGGGCACATCTACCAACTACAACATTTCCAGATTCGATTCCTGTATCCAGCCAGGGCATATCTGTTGACCACATTTCCAGATTCGACTCCTGTATCCAGCCAGGGCACATCTACCAACTACAACATTTCCAGATTCGATTCCTGTATCCAGCCAGGGCATATCTGTTGACAACATTTCCAGATTCGACTCCTGTATCCAGCCAGGGCACATCTGTGAGCAACTGATTGAAGATTCGATACCTGTATCCAGCCAGGGCATATCTGCATAAGGAGACTGAAGATCAAACACCTGTAACAAGCCAGGAAAACATCTGTCTTTCTTAAAACACGCAAGTTCTCGCTAAGGAATCTCTTATGCGATCAACACTTCCAAATGGCATCTGTAAGCCCATTCCCGACAAAGTTCTGTCACTTTTCCAAATGGCATCTATAAGCCCATTCCCGACACCACATTGTTGAGACTCCAGCATGCGAGTGCAAATTTCCGGGCACTCTAGTGTCCAATCTCCTTTTACCCTCGAGTCGCGGAAGGCAAACTTGCCAATCTAACTCTTCAGGTCCAAGAAGATTGAACAGGGGCAACTGTTGTACCCCAAAATTTGCCCTCCCATTTCCTCAACATTTTCTCATCACAAGACCTTTGAAGATCAAGATCCAATTAGGGTTTCCTCTGCTCAAGACTTCTCCTTGCACTGTGGACTCAAATTAGGGTTTGTGTTTGCCTAAAGATGTTTTGACCTAAAATACCTAAGATGACTTTCATGCTTCATATTGGACTCCCAAGTTTACCCATACCAAGTTTCAAGTCTTGATTCCAAGTTTTACCCAGTCAATTGGACAGTTGACCTAGAAATCAGCTGTATTGGGGAAAAAGTCAACTGTGGCCAATTGACAGTCAAATCTCATAAAATTTGATCCACATCAACATTTTGAATTCATATGGACCATTTGATCAAGTTTGAATCACAATTCCCCAAGAAATTTGATCAGATCACCAAAAGGGCAAAATGGTCATTTTTAGGGTTTTGACTGCACAAAGGCAATTTTTGACTGTTTGACCTAGCCAATGGCAAACCAAGCTCACATATGGACTCAAGGACCCCATGGAATTATCTTGACATGTTCATCAAGCTCAAAAGATCCCAAGTACACAAGATTGACAGTTGAATTTCCCAGTCAATTGATCCATTTTGACTGTATACTGAAAAGTCAAACTTTGACTTTTTGGTCAAAATCAAGAGTCAAGATTCATTTTTCATCAAAACATTACAAATCATGAAACTTGTTCACCAAGAAATCACAAAATGCAAATTAGGGTTTGAAAATGGAATTTTTCATAACTTAGAATTTTTCTAAGTTATGGAAAACCCTAATTTTTTCCCAACTTTGCCCAATCTTTTCACCATGATCCATTGGGATTCAAACAAAAGTCAAAACATGAAAGTTGTAGCTTGTTGCAAAATCTACAACTTTGATTCACAAAGTTTTCTCATTTGAAGCTTGTATCTCAAGTTATGATTTTTTGAATAAGGGCACTAAACCATCTTTTAACTTAGTGAAATTTGACCTATTTTGACAAGGTTTTCTACCCTACTTCAAGGCCACTTTTCATGCCCTTCCACTTGGAATTTCAAATTGCATTTCAAAGATGGATTGTAGTACACATTACAAGCTTTCCAAAATGTCCAAGAACTCATCAAACAACCTCATAACTTGAGAGATTCGAATTTCACAAGTTGGCAAAAATTCACTTTTGTTCTTCATCAAAGCATGTTCATAAGCTTGGCAAATTTG
Organism: Vicia faba; assembly: GCA_948472305.1. NCBI lineage: Eukaryota > Viridiplantae > Streptophyta > Magnoliopsida > Fabales > Fabaceae > Vicia > Vicia faba. The sequence continues at coordinate 1,012,112,015 of OX451738.1, forward strand.
AATTCAGCATGCTTAAGCTACATTGCAGGCCTCTAATCCCATTTTCACTCAATAATTCAATGCATATCCTTTGTGTTCTAACATTATTTTGCTCATTTGGATAATACACACAAAATTAAGCCTAAACTAGAAAAAGCATGTTATCTATTCTTGTAAAGTGATACTTTATGGCAACTTTGCAAATCTATGAGGTACAATGCAGATCTTTGAAGCAAAAAAGCATAGGCATATCCCACTGATCAAGACTCAAAGGTGCAGCATAGATTGAGGCATTGTACTGGCCTAGAAACCAAGTTGACATTTGTTTGCTTCACATAGAAGTAACATCCATAACTTATGCTATCTCTCATATCAGTCAAAGAACACAGCACAAAAGATATCAAACACATTCCATAGACCACATTGAAGCTTTTGCTCGAGCCATTTGCCTTTCAAACCCTCTCCATCTCAGAATCATCCTCAAACTGCACAAACAGGGGTGCCCCTGCAGTTTGAGTGCAATCTCTCATTCCCTTCAAACATTTCTGTCCAAACCTGTTCCTCTACCTTCCTTACAACATATGCAAGCTATCCAGAAGCTAAGGCACGATCTGTAGTTGCTCTAACCACTTCCACCATTTTCACATCTTTGATTTGCAGGTGAAGTTCTATAGCTTGATATAAGAAGTTTCAAGACAAAGTGAGCATTGAAAAAGCATCCCTGGACTTCAAGGAAGCTTTTCCAATCATTACATTGCACTGAAAGTCTCTCATTCTCCACATAGAAGTTCAACTGCACAGGTAAAAGTTTGAATTCGTATCTCTCTTATTAGGCATATTTAGTCTTAAGTTTGTGAAGAAACAAAGTCCTACTCATAGCCCTGAACATGTACATAGCTTTACTTTTCATTTCTTTTGTCTGAGTGAAGAGAATTTTAGCTCTGAAAATGGTAGAAAAACTAGGTCAGAAAAGAGGGGGAGAGAAATTCTCTCTCATCTTGGAGAGATAGGTCATGTTCTTTATATGGTTGAAACCGTCTCTTAATGCTCTACACTTTTCATGTTATGAGTTTTGCTTGAAAGTCCAGGAATACAGAGTTAGAAAACGCGTGTTCTGTGAGAAGAAAGATGTACAGAGGTTGAAGAAGAAGTGATCTGGGCTGGGCCTGGATTTGTTTCCTTTTCACACCCCATTTTTTTTGGTTTACACCCCCTGAGCCCATTTGTTTATTTTTCAACATTTTTGACTTTTTCTTTTTGGGTTGACTTTGTTTATTTTTTCTCATGCCATTAAAATTTTTAAAATATTTTTTTCATCATTTTTTGTATTTATGGCATATTTGTTTGTTTATTTCTTTTATTTATATACAAATATATATATACACTATTATTAAAATAAATAGAAAATAATGTGGATACATTTTTATTTTTATTTTTACTTTCTGAAAATATTTCACACAAAAAATACTTTTATTTATTTTATTAAAATATTAAATAAATATTTATTTTGTATAATACTCATTTAGGGTTTAATATATATATATATACATGTTTATTAATATATTTAAGATAAAAATATAAAATACTTGATTTTCTTCATTTTTATTAATATTTGATACAAAAATACCTTTTTCACAAAATACTTCATTTTATTTTATTTTTTGTACATAATAAATAAATAGTAGAATTAAATTAGATAATAATACTTTTATATAAAAATTAGGGTTTCTTACCCTAAGTTTCAAAATACTAAAAATAAATACATTTTTATTTCTTTTTCCTTTTACATAAATATTTTCTCATACACAAAAAATAAACTTTCCTTTTTTACATTTTTACATATTTATTTTATTTACATTTAAATTATGCAATTTATTTACTATGCAAATATCCAATTGTTGTAATAATCTAGATTTAAATTCTTGTCTATATCCCCATTTGAACATTTGTACCCCCCTTCCCATATTTGGTTGTGTAATAGCTTAGTAATTTTAATTTCGCACTTTATTGCTTTCTAAATAATAACATGCTAGAATTAGGGTTTGTATGCGAAAAAAACGATAAAAAATAGTTTGACCTAATACAAGACAAACAAGCATGAAAATGGACACACAAATCACACTTGCACCCCCTAGGGTATTCCACTTGTTGCCTTCAAATAAATGGGCCATATTGTATGTTGAACATCTTTGGGCAAAGCAAACAGTTTGAATGATCATAGTCCCTCGATAAAACTTTTCAAAACAAACAAAACAAATGATCAAGTCCCTTAGAGAAATTGCCCAAAGACATTTAACGTTGTTACAATTATGGTCTAAACGATGACCCGCGCCTGTCCCTTTCACATCCTAACACAAGGTTGCCCACCAAATACAATGGTGGTGCAAACTTGTTAAAAGGGTTAAAACATAACAATAATCTTTTGAGAAATTTAGGAGTAGATAAACTCTTAGTTACTTGAATCAAACTTGCAAAACAAAACACTTGCCTATTTTCTAAAACCATACCTCACATCACTTTCAAAACACCTTTCAAAAACAAATGAAAACCTTTTTAAAAGACATACATCTTTGTATACATCCCCACATGGATCATTACAAAGGTGGCCACCACATTGGCCTCTTTTCAAAACATTTCAAAACCCACACACTCAAGCACCATTTAAAACAATTGAAAACAAAAGGCAAGTGATCTAAGCAAGTAACTAAGAGCCCATGGATAACCATGGATAGAAAGGGTGCTAATACCTTCCCTTTCTATAATCTACTCCCCGAACCCAAGAAAACATCTCAAAAGGTTTTTGCTGTGCTTTTTAACCTTTCCTTAGGATAAAATAAAAAGTCGGTGGCGACTCTTGCTAACCGCAACATTTGCGAATACAAACGCAAACCTCAAGTCAGTTCTCCCACCGTATCACACATATCATTCATCATATGCATAAACAGGTCTTCACACCAGGTTTCCTTATCTCTCTGCTATTTATTTCAGCAAGATGGATATATAGTAGACGATCAAAGATTTGCAAGCACATAATTCACAGTTCCAACAACTACTCATGACCTTGGCAAAGGGTCAGGAGGATCTTAAAGCCCTGTTGGAGAAGGAAAAGGAGAAAAAGAAAAAGAAAAGAGTTGGTGTGGCTACTTTGGGTAGAAGATTTGAAGGTCAAACTAGAAGGGTCCTGGACTTCCCCTCCACATCTGATGAAGGGGTAGGAAAAGGAAAGGGAGCTGCAGTACCATCTGAGTCTGAGGAAGAAGAAGAGGAGGAGGATGAAGACTATTCTGAACAGCAGTACCCTCTTGCAGACGATAAGTACAAGAATATGGAAGAACGTTTGGCAGCTATGGAAGTGCAGAGGGTGCCTGGGCTAGATTTTGAAGAGTTAGGGTTGGTTTCTGGGATTGTCATTCCCCCCCGAGTTCAAAGTTCCTCTTTTTGCTAAGTACGATGGGTTGTCTTGCCCAAAGATGCACCTACGGTCTTACGTCAGAAAATTTCAACCTCATTCTTCTGACAAGGACCTGTGGGTTAACTTTTTTTAGGATAGTTTGTCGGGGACGCAATTGGATTGGTTCTACCAGCTTGAGAGGTCTGATGTACACAATTGGGAGGTTTTTATCTGATGCCTTCTACAAACAATATCAATATAATGCGGACTTAGCACCTACCCGTACTCAATTACAGAGTATGGGTATGGTCTCCAATGAAGGCTTTAAGGAGTATGCCCAGAAATGGAGAGACTTGGCGGGAAGGGTGCAGCCACCATTATCTGAAAGAGAGCTTGTTGATATGTTTTTAGGGACTCTGTCAGGTCCATTCTTTAATCACCTGATAGGAAGTTCGTCTGCAGGGTTCACTGAGTTAATTCTAACTAGTGAGAGAGTTGAAGTCAGAATCAAGAGTGGTAAAATTCAAAAGGATACATCTGCTTCCGCTGCCGTCAAAAAGCCTTTTCCAGCAAAGAAGGAAGTTTCAGCTGTCTACTCTTAGAGAAGCCAAGGAAGAGTTGAGCGTCGGCAAGCGGTGGGGGCCGTAATGATTCAGAAGTTTGCAGCTGACTAGCCCAGAAACAATCAACCTAGAACCAACCAGCAAAGGGTGGAAAGGCCTGCACGGCAATACACCCGGATAAACATGACACCCTCTCAGGTTCTATCCCATCTCTTGAAGTTAAACCTTGCCAGTTTAAGGGAAGCCCCTAAAAACCCTAACACTACTTCTCCATATTACCATCCCAACGCCAAGTGTGCTTATCATTCATACAGCCTGGGGCATGACACCAACAATTATTGGGCCCTTAAAAATAAGATTCAGGATTTAATAGATGCTAAGGAAGTGGAATTCGATGCCCCTGAAAAGCAGAATGTGATCTCTTCCCCAATGCCAAAGCACAGCCACAATACCCATGCTATTGAAGAAGATCTTTATGTTGCTACTGTTGATGATTTGATGAATCCGTTACCGATAATCAAGCTAAATTTGTTGAAGGCTGGGATTTTCCTAGGATGTGAAAAAGATTCCTGCCTTTGTTCATCCTTACCAACCGACTGTCCGTTGTTGAAGTTAGGCATTCAACGCCTAATGGATAATCAAGAAATCCATTTTGAAAAGACTCCTGTTACACCTACTCCTGTCAATGATGTCGCTATAATTACCATATCCTCCAATATTTCCAAGGTCTCCAAAAGACTTGTAAAGATTACATCCGATCCGAAGGTTGCACCTCTGAAGATAACCATGCCGGGACCCATCCCGTACAAGTCCAACAAATCAATACCGTGGAACTATGGGGGAGAGATCTTCTACCACGGTATTAAACAGATTGAATCCGCTTAAGAAAGTTCTGATGAAGAGACTCCTAACATTGGAAATATTGCTGGAACGAGTAAAATCACCTGCAGCGGAAGAATTTTCTCTCCGGAGATTGCTCCTCCAAGGGAAATCTTCGGACCCTCAAATGCTCCTAAGGTTACTCCTGTTCCGGTCAACATATCTGTGAGAACTCCAGTTATTGAAGAAGTCGTGACTGCTGTGGTTGTACCCTCTGCTATTGCTGATGATAGAGGAAAAGGGATCCAAGAAGCTCCCATCAGGACGAGGGTTCAGCCTTTGGTCATCCCTGAGACCACTCAAAAAGAAATGGAGGAGATTTTGAAAATAATTAAGAAAAGTGACTATGATGTTGTGGAACAACTGGGGCAAACCCCCTCAAAAATCTCTATGCTGGCCCTGTTGCTCTGTTCCGAAGCTCATGCCAAAGCTTTGATCAGATTCTTGAAGATGGCCCACGTGCCTCAGGAAACCTCCGCGGACCAGTTCCAGGAATGTGTAGCTAGCCTAACTGCAGACAATGGTCTAGGGTTCTCCGATGCCGATCTAACATCTAAGGGGAGAAAGCATAATGACGCTCTACATGTCTCGGTGGAATGCAGAGGGACTACTCTAGCTCACATTCTGGTTGATACTGGGTCGTCTTTAAATGTCTTGCCGAAGAAAGCATTGGACAGATTGGACTGTGAAAGCCTAACCCTGAAGCCCAGCAATATCATTGTCAGAGCCTTTGATGGTTCTAAAAGGATGGTCCACGGGGAGGTGGACGTCCCGATTAAAGTGGGAATTGAAACCTTCAACTCCACATGTTATGTGATGGACATCCGTCCCTCCTACTCTTGCTTGTTGGGAAGACCCTGGATTCATAATGCTGGGGCCGTCACTTCTTCTTTGCACCAAATGCTCAAGTACCCAGTCCAGGGGAAAATTATAACAGTTTATGGCGAAGAGGAGTATATGATAAGCCATCTAAATTCATTCCGCTATGTTGAATTGGATGGTGAATTCATCGAGACCCCCTTTAAGCACTTTGAAGAGGTTTCTCCTGAAGTTGCAGCAGCCAAGACGGTGTCTTATGTACCCATGATTACCAAAGCTGTGCCTCGGATGTCATCCCTCAAAGATGCGAAAGCTGTGATTGAAGAAGGAGGAAGCACAATCTGGGGTCGGCTACCAGACTTTCCTTTAAAATCTGATAAATTCGGCTTGGGTTTCACTGCTTCTTCTCAAAAGGCTATACGCCGCTCCCGGGCTGGAGGGCCACAAGTGAAGATCACCCATCATGGAGTCAATTCTTTAGAAGATGGTGAAGAGGAGAGAAACTTTGAAGACTAGATTTTCCCTACGGTTGAAGGAGGACTAAGCAATTCGGAGGCAAAGGACTTTGCTCCCATTACTTTCATAAATCAGTAATTTATCTTTCAAACATTTCTGTTGGTCTGTAATAATTCTTGAACAATTCGTACACTTTTTGCCTTGTGCCTTACCCGAGGCACATAGGTCCATTTGTAAGGGTTTGATTTTTCATCTTCATATGCCATTTTAATGAATCATGGATGTTTTCATATATAAACTTTTGTGTTCATTTTCTTTCTTTTTACATTTTATTTGTTTAAAGATGGCTATCCCTTACACACACCTACACTCAAAAAATGCAGGTACCCTTCCATTCCGGATTCCATGGGTAACAATTCTGCTATGGCCTTCAGTGACTCTGAAGATCTGGTCAATCATTCCGAATACGAAGGTGATGAAGACTATGAAGTGCCGGGAGAATTGGCTAGACTGCTACAACAGGAAGAAAAAGCCATTCTACCACATGAAGAGCCGTTAGAGACTATCAACTTGGGTACTGATAAAGACAGAAAAGAAGTCAGAATGGGTGCCAACCTAGAGCCAAGTGTCAAAGAGCGCTTAGTTCAGTTGTTGAATGAATATGTTGAGATCTTTGCATGGTCTTATGAAGACATGTCGGGACTCGATACAGATATTGTGGTTCGCCGTCTCCCTACAAGAGAGGACTGTCCACCAATTAAACAGAAAGTCCGTCGGATGAGGCCCGATATGTCTGAAAAGATCAAAGCCGAAGTGATGAAGCAGTTCAATGCTGGGTTTCTTGTTGTTACTTCCTATCCATAATGGGTTGCTAACATTGTGCCCATGCCTAAGAAGGATGGAAAAGTAAGAATGTGCGTGGATTACAGAGACTTAAACAGGGCTATCCCTAAAGATGACTTTCCACTACCGCACATTAACATCTTGGTTGACAATACAGCTCAACACAAGGTATTTTCTTTCATGGATGGATTTTCAGGGTACAACCAGATCAAAATGGCCCCTGAAGACATGGAGAAGACCACTTTTGTTACACAGTGGGGTACCTTTTGCTATAAAGTGATGCCATTCAGACAGAAGAATGCTGGGGAAACCTATCAGCGCGCCATGGTAGATTTGTTTCATGATATGATACATCATGAGATTGAAGTCTATGTAGACGACATGATAGCCCGCTCACAGACAGAAGAAGAACACCTCGACCATTTGCAAAAGCTGTTTGTCAGGTTGAAGGAGTACAAGCTCAGACTGAACCCTAACAAGTGCATTTTCGGAGTCAGGTCCAGTAAACTCTTGGGTTTCATAGTAAATAATAAAGGCATCGAGGTTGATCCTGCCAAAGTCAAAGCTATACAAGAAATGCCTGCCCCTCGTACTGAGAAGGAGGTCAGAGGTTTCTTGGGACGCCTAAACTACATTGCAAGGTTCATTTCTCACCTAACATCTACCTGTGAACCAATCTTCAAGCTATTGAAGAAAGATCAGATGGTTAAATGGAATGATGACTGTCAAGTTGCTTTCAAAATCAAGGAGTATTTGCTAGAACCTCCTATTTTGATGCCTCTCGTCGAAGGAAGACCAATAATCATGTATCTGACTGTCCTAGAGAATTCAATGGGGTGCGTATTGGGCCAACATGATGAGTCTTGCCGAAAAGAGCATGCCATTTATTACCTTAGCAAAAAGTTTACCGACTGTGAGACCCGCTACTCACTGCTCGAGAAAACTTGCTGCGCTTTGGTATGGGCTGCTCGCCGCTAAGGCAATATATGTTGAATCACACCACTCTACTGATTTCTAAGATGGATCCGATCAAGTACATCTTCGAGAAGCCTGCTTTATCTGGAAGAATAGCTAGATGGAAAATGATCCTGACTGAGTACGATATACAATACACGACCCAAAAAGCCATAAAAGGGAGTTTACTAGCTGACCATCTGGCTCATCAGGCTGTCGAAGATTACCAATCCATGAAGTTTGACTTCCCTGACGAAGACATTATGAAATTGGACAACATTGAAGATAAAGGGCCGTATGACGGACCTGAACAAGGATCCCGATGGACTATGTACTTTGATGGTTCCTCCAACGCACTCGGGAATGGTATCGGTGCTGTGCTCATCTCTCCACAAGGTTACCATACACCTTTCACCGCCAGACTTTGTTTCAACTGAACCAACAACATGGCCAAGTATGAAGCTTGCATTTTTGGACTCAAGGCTGCAATAGACTTGGGAATCAGATCTTTGGTTGTGTTTGGAGACTCAGCTTTGGTCATCAGTCAGATCAAAGGAGAGTGGGACACTAAACATCCCAATCTCATCCCTTACAAAGAACATGTCCTGACATTGTTACCTCATTTCGAGCGGATTACCTTCGAGCACTTCCCGCGAGAAGAGAATCAACTAGCAGATGCTCTAGCTACAATGTCATCCATGTTTAAACTTAACTGGGATAATGAGGCTCCCCAAATCACCATTGAGCGAATGGACGAACCTGCACATTGTCACGAGATTAATACCGAAGAAGTAGTGGACCGACCTTGGTTTCACGAAGTCAAAAGGTATCTCGAGACGCGAGAATACCCTGAAGGAGCTTCAGTCAACGACAAAAAGTTCTTGAGGAGATTCTCTGCCAAGTTCTTCCTGAGCAATGGTATCCTATACAAACGCAATCATGATTGCATCCTGCTCCGTTGTGTGGACAAGGTTGAAGCTGAGCAGATCATGGTTGAACTATATAATGGTACATTTGGCACCCATTCGAGCGGTCATATGATGGATAAGAAGATTCTACGGGCAGACTATTACTGGTCTACCATGAAAGCTGACTGCCATCAACATTCCCGTACTTGTCACAAATGCCAAATCTATGCGGACAAGGTACATATACCTCCAGTTCCTCTCAATGTCTTAACAGCTTGTAAGTGCCTTCGTTTGGGATTGGCTCATCTCTTGTAAAACAAATAGCAACAACAATAATGTAATGTAATGTACAATAGGAACAGCCTCAAAATCCTATTGAAAATGCCTAAACATGTTGTGTTGATCTGGAACAACATGTCTCAAGAGATGTCATAACATCATACCAGACATCAAGCTACTGAACTGTCAAGTCTGATGCAGTTCTGTTCCTGAAGTTATGCAGAATATTCTGCCAAATAGAATGCATAACAAGTAGCGAAAATTGAAGGCATATGTGGAGCCCTAGAAGATTCAATCAGAAGCTAAGGATAAGGAGAAAAGCTCGATGGAAGACCTAACTTACAGCAGAAGTTTTCTGCTTACTTTATGCAGGTCGTTAAAGCTGCATTGCTGTCATATGAAGGCCCAAATCCAGTTGGGTAAAAAGGGTTATAAATAGAAGCATTGTAACCTAATTTAAGGTGAATCACTGATTGATAAGATGTAATCATTTAGGGCTAGTTGTGAACCACCCGGGCTGTGGGATGGTCACCATACTCCTTGAAACCTGCAGGTTAAAGGATGTATGCATTGTACTTGATTGAAGCTTTTAAGCATGATCAAGATGTGTAATGGAAGTGTATCTTCTGAACAGTTTATGTACTGTAGAAAGTTATCACTGCGGTGATTGAGGGGGAGTGAGAGGGGTCTCATATCTAGGATTGGATCTTAGGTAAAAGTGTCATTGGGTAGTGATTAAGTGAGAAGGCTGTCAACGGGTGTGTTGGCTGTAGGGTCTTTGAATTGATACTACTAATAGTGAACTTTATCCCTGGCTTGGAAGCCCCCAGATGTAGGTTGGTTGAACCGAACTGGGTGAACAATTATGTGTGTTATTTACTTTCTGTATTGGTTATCTGTTTGATGTCACAACATTCCTCGTAACATCAATGTGTAAGATTAACCTTAACTGTTCTGAACTTCAGTAAATCAGAACCTGCGTGTTGTTGGCTCTGGTATGTTAGTCCAGTGACTATTGTAGAACAGATATCAAAAGTTCAGCCTAGTCTACCTGTACAGCGCTTAATGTCAGATCAGATGTCTTAACATTCCATTAGATATTCTGAGTCTGTGACATTCCCGGAATTTCAATTGGTATCAGAGCAGGCATCCTGTCTGTCTCTGGATGAGATCCATGGGGGATACTTTCCGGTTGTGTACAAGGTAGAATATTGTTTGAACCAGTAGTGTTCATATTGTTTGGTCCCTAGGAGTGGAGGATGGACCAATTTGGGAGAAACTAGATCAGCTATGTTGAAGGAAGATGAAAGTGTTTGAACAAATTCAAAGACCTCATGCGGGAGTGAAAATTTTGGAGTGCATTGTTCAACCTGTATTCAGCACAGAGAAGAATATTATCAAAATCTTCATGCGGGAGTGAAGATATTGATAAGGCATCACATGTGTTTACAAAGCCTTCTTTTAACAGGGCTGTAGAGTTGGGTTTAGAAAGTTGTTCGGTGAAGAAGCAAACAACTTGTGGGATTGATTTATTTTCAATCCTTATGTGTCATGCTTACTATATGGAGTAAGCACTGTGTAAGTTCTGGTGAAATACTGCCATTCCGCTGCATAGCTTCTGATACAACCCCTAAAAATGAAAGAAGAACTCTAGAGCTATTATTTTTGTTGTTGATTGATCAATGATTCTCATATGCGTCTGCAAGCCACTTGAAGACCGTGAAGATTATCAAGGATGATGTGTTCCAAGAAGATGCAACTAATGTTCTTAAGGATGTTGGAACATCATGCAACTGCCAGTTGAAGAACAGATGTTCTGGGTGCTAAACACATGTAATGTGAGTACATATGTTTGGAACCTACTCCTGATCTGGAAGAGGAGACATCTGTTTTGAAATGATTGATCAGGACACGATCAACAGATCATCTACTCCAGTTGTGAGTTTAAGGGAGTATATGTGCTGAGCTAAATGCACTTAAAAGGACTTTAAAGCTGTGGATGATGGAAATCATTTCTGTGTCTTCAGCCAAGTAAATATGCTTAGCAAGCATGAAGAAGTAATCAGTCTAGTGTGATTAGATAATTCTAATTGAATAAATGATGGAAGCAGAATCTTTATGTGTTAAATCTAAAGCTTGTGATGATAAAGAATGCACAACATCACAACTGTTGAAGACATCAGTTGTTGAGGAAAGATGGACAAGTCCCAGATTGATAATGAAGTTTCTTCTTGTACAAGTTACAAAATGTGGCAACCTGAAACTTGTACAACAAGCAAACCAAAGACTCTTATTTTGGAACCTGTGGCAAATTCCAAATAAAGAGTATTTACTATGTGTCTAAAGTAAAGAGCTCTACACTGTATCCATAAAGAGGGAAGTTGGATAACAGTTTGTTCAGAGGGAGTAGTATCCTACCTTGTTCTATAAGATGCTTGAGTTTATTTCTCATGATCTTAGTGATTTCCAAGGAAGATAGGAATAGAACAGGTTATGTCTACCAATCACATAAACTGCAGCATGTGAAGGAGAATTCACTTAATTCTCTACAAAGATCTGAGCTGAGGATCTTGGAAGACATGTCTTACAAAATGTCTTGACATCCTGGACCAAAGTCAAATGGTGGATATCTGCACTTTGACAAGTCATCCCCATCACCTAGGATGAACTTGTTAGTTGTATGTAGCAAGGAGGAGTTATCTTCAAAAGATCATGGGTTCCTAAGAAGATTCTCTTCTTGCTTGAAGTTCATTTATGTGAACAACTTGGTTTGCTCTTGTCTACAGGAGTATGGTACAATTAACTCCTTTGTACTGTTCAAGGGTCAGCAGACAAGGTGAAGGTGATCCATGCTAGTTGCTGCATGGTTATGTGGTTGTTGTGGCTCTTCATGCATGGAACAGAAGATTGTTAGAATAATGATCCTACCTTGAGAAGATGACATAATCTAACTAATAATGAATACTTTGACGGGAGACTAAGTATTCATTAGGATCTTGCATAAAGATATATATATGCACTTCGATGGGAGACTAATTGTTTGTCTAATATGTATGCAAGGCTGTATTCTGAACCTATTTCTCAGAACTTGGTAGAGAGTTTATTTCTCTCTAAAGAATATTCTGGTGAGTAATCATACCTTTCTTATGGGGAATATAAAAGGGCATCAATCCCCTGGATGTTAACTTCAGAATCCAAGCAGATAGGTTCATGCTGTAACATCATTTATTGTTAGAAGTCCGTGGCAGAGACTTGGAACTGTGAATCTTAATATTCTAGTGTGGCAGTTTTATTGTTGGTTTGGAATAAGTAGATTCTACTTGTGTTTAAAAGTAGTATGCTTAACAACGCATAACTACTGTTGTGGTCTGAAGAATTTACTAGTATTAGCAACTACTAGTAAATATATTATACAGAAGGATGACATGATCAAAGGATAATCCTTCTAGAAAGTCTAAATCTTAGTAAAGCTTGTAAGCACACTAAGAAGGTTGGAGGTTGGTTTCAGACTATGGCTACATGAGAGTCATGATAAGTGTGGAAGCGCAAGGGCATGAATCAGAGATGTCCTTACTATTCTAAGACTAGTTCAGGGTGCTTGAAGTTAGCACCTCAGAGCTAGTGCTACTGGTTTCCACGCCACTGTTTTGATTGGCCTTAACAAGGGAAGTCACTGAGTGTTGCATTTTTCCAATTACAATATACATTGAAGGGAGACTCTGTAATGGTGAACTTAATCTGAAGATCAGAAGTCAGAAGAGGGCAGTGGTATGCTGATGTTTATGTGTTCTGATAATATGACATTGTGAAGTCATGGATAATGTCTCAACAACAGGAGATTGAAGAATTGCTCTTATCAATAGCAAATTCTTAAAAGTATCATAAGTGGCAGTTTTGATACTTTTGGAGCAATTTGGAAGATTCAGATCTTATCAATAGCAAATTGGTCTAGCAAATCAGACTTCACTAGCTCCAACAACTACTAGTGAATGGAAGATCAGAAGAAGTAAATCAGATATATTCAGCACATGTTCAAGGGGTTCTTTTACTACAAGAAATAAAAGTGGCATCTAAATTTGTGTGATGTCCTGTGAAGCATGTTGGAGTCTTCTGGTGTATTGGACCTCAGCAACACAAAGCATGAGTAAGAGAAGTAAAAAGAAGGCTGCTGTTGTTGAAGAATGCAAGGTAATGTCTAAGTAAGTGTCATGACATTACCAACGACATTGCAACCTTGTGGAAATCAAGAAGAATACGGGAAAATAACTTCGCCACGTCATTGGTATTCTGTTTCCTAGAAGGAATAAATCTTCAGTCCCGAAAATGGGTCAAAGGCTGATTTTATTCAGGAATTGCTTTGACCTAAACTTATGCATGTATTAGGACTGGTTCTTTTTGTGGAAGCAAACAAATACGTCTAAAATACATGCACAGTCAGTCTGAAATATGCACATGCTTTAACAGGTATCCTTGACCAAGATTTTATATTACCATCTTCTTGAACCTGGTATCTCCTTATATAACCTCCTGTCACACATTCTTTTCTCTCACAACCATCATGGGGTTTATACGGATTTGGGAAAACTGTTCTTGGATCTGGTTTTGTGAGGGCTTTCTTTGGCAATTTTTGGCCAAAAAGGGGGAGAAAGGAGTACTGTTAGAAACTGTCCTCGTTGCAGCAGCTACTCAAAATTTAATTTTGATCACAAAGACTTGTCACAAACTCAGCAGAAATTCAAATGGCGTGAATTTCTTTGTGACTTGTGATCTGAGTTATGAACACAGTTGTGACCTGTGTTCTGAGTTACAAGGGAGATATTCTGGTCACTCCTTAAAGGTTCTCTGATGCCTCTGAAAGGATAGTTTATCTCCCACGGTCCTCTTTTTCCACCATCAGTGACAAGAAATGGTTCGTGGTCTAAAAGGGAATGAGGTGCATCCTCTTCCTCCTGTGCCTCAAGAGGTCCTGAATGGTGAGTATTATTGTTGTATTTGTTTTAGCCAAAATTAGCCAAAGGGGGAGATTGTAAGTGCCTTCGTTTGGGATTGGCTCATCTCTTGTAAAACAAATAGCAACAACAATAATGTAATGTAATGTACAATAGGAACAGCCTGAAAATCCTATTGAAAATGCCTAAACATGTTGTGTTGATCTGGAACAACATGTCTCAAGAGATGTCATAACATCATACCAGACATCAAGCTACTGAACTGTCAAGTCTGATGCAGTTCTGTTCCTGAAGTTATGCAGAATATTCTGCCAAATAGAATGCATAACAAGTAGCGAAAATTGAAGGCATATGTGGAGCCCTAGAAGATTCAATCAGAAGCTAAGGATAAGGAGAAAAGCTCGATGGAAGACCTAACTTACAGCAGAAGTTTTCTGCTTACTTTATGCAGGTCGTTAAAGCTGCATTGCTGTCATATGAAGGCCCAAATCCAGTTGGGTAAAAAGGGTTATAAATAGAAGCATTGTAACCTAATTTAAGGTGAATCACTGATTGATAAGATGTAATCATTTAGGGCTAGTTGTGAACCACCCGGGCTGTGGGATGGTCACCATACTCCTTGAAACCTGCAGGTTAAAGGATGTATGCATTGTACTTGATTGAAGCTTTTAAGCATGATCAAGATGTGTAATGGAAGTGTATCTTCTGAACAGTTTATGTACTGTAGAAAGTTATCACTGCGGTGATTGAGGGGGAGTGAGAGGGGTCTCATATCTAGGATTGGATCTTAGGTAAAAGTGTCATTGGGTAGTGATTAAGTGAGAAGGCTGTCAACGGGTGTGTTGGCTGTAGGGTCTTTGAATTGATACTACTAATAGTGAACTTTATCCCTGGCTTGGAAGCCCCCAGATGTAGGTTGGTTGAACCGAACTGGGTGAACAATTCTGTGTGTTATTTACTTTCTGTATTGGTTATCTGTTTGATGTCACAACATTCCTCGTAACATCAATGTGTAAGATTAACCTTAACTGTTCTGAACTTCAGTAAATCAGAACCTGCATGTTGTTGGCTCTGGTATGTTAGTCCAGTGACTATTGTAGAACAGATATCAAAAGTTCAGCCTAGTCTACCTGTACAGCGCTTAATGTCAGATCAGATGTCTTAACATTCCATTAGATATTCTGAGTCTGTGACATTCCCGAAATTTCACAGCTCCTTGGCCATTCTCTATGTGGGGAATCGACATGATTGGAGAGATCAAGCCTACAACATCCAATGGACACCCCTTCATTCTGGTGGCTATTGATTACTTTACCAAGTGGGTCGAAGCAGCTTCCTTCGCATCCGTCACAAAGAGTGTTGTTGCCTGGGTCATCAAGCAGAACCTCGTTTGCCGGTACGGTATCCCCGACAGGATCATCACGGATAACGGTACAAACCTGAAAAACACTATGATCACCGCTTTGTGCGAGCAGTTCCAGATTCAACATCACAATTCATCTCCCTATCGGCCAAAGATAAACGGTGATGTCGAAGCTGCGAAAAAAAATATTAAGAAGATCATTCAAAAGATGACAGCCACCTACAAGGGTTGGCATGAGATGTTACCGTTTGCTCTGCACGGGTACCGTACCACGGCACATACATCAACTAGGGCAACACCCTATTCTTTAGTATACAACATGGAAGTTGTTTTTCCTATCGAGGTTCAGATTCCCTCCTTGAGAATCATGAAAGATGCTGGTTTGAGTGAAGACGATTGGATTCAGACTCGGCTTTATCAACTCAACTTGATTGACGAGAAGCGACTTACTGCTGTTTGCCATGGTCAGACATATCAAAAACGGATGATCAAGGCTTTCAACAAGAAAGTCAGACGCCAGGTATATCAAGTCGGGGATCTTGTAATCAAGCGGATCATCTTGCCGCAAAATGATCCCATGGGCAAATGGACTCCTACCTACGAAGGACCGTTTGTGATCAAAAACATCTTTTCTGGTGGGGCAATGATCCTGACCACCATGGACGGTGACGACCTGCCGCACCCTGCGAACGCAAACATAGTCAAAAGATACTACGCATAAATGACCCGACAAGTTGAAAACCCGAAAGGGTAACTTGAGCAAGAATGGGCATCCCGGTGAATCGAAAACCCGAAAGGGCGGTTCAGGCAAAAATTAGGGATAAACAAAAAAAATTTGTACACCCGACAAGTTGAAAACCCGAAAGGGTGACTTGGGCAAAAAAGGGTTTCCCGGTGGACCGAAAACCCGAAAGGGCGGTCTAGGCAAAAGTTAGGGAATTAAAGCGTATGACCATGTCTAGTCGGATCACTTTAAGGACATTCTCTTCACAGACAAGCTCCAGGCTTCTGATCAGCTCAATCATCTTCGGACGAAGCAACGAATGGATAAGATATCCAGAGTTACGAAGGCTATAGCAGAATGGGAACCCCGTGGAATTTTTTACACATAGCCATCTTTCTTTGTATAAATTTTTCTCAATTTTATGACAACATTCTCTTACTAGGATGTCTGACTCCTTTGTACAAAATAATTACACAAAGTTAATACAAAGATACTTCAAAGTGCAGAAGACTATTTGCCTTTTCTTTCTTTTTACACTTGTGTTTTATTTGAAAACGTCCAATGATTTATTTAATGAGCATATGCATTTGAATATAATCACATGTTTACAAATAAACGAAACGGGAAAGAATAATTACTGATAGGTTGAAAGTATAAGAAGACGTCTTTAGGATGTTCCAGGAGAAATCCCCTGCATCATATTATCTGGATCCCCCAGTGGAGCTAAAACCTTGAAATACATATCCCCAGCGGAGTCAAATTTCAAAATCCACACCAGAGTTAAGTTTTCAAACTCCCAGTCCCCAGCGGAGCAAACCTTTGAACTACTGACCCTCAGCAAAGAGGAAACCTTCTTCCCCAACGGAGTCAATTTCCAACTATCAATCTACAGCGGAAACCATTCAATTTCTCCATATTCCCCAGCAAGTTATCTTAAAGTCTGAGAATCAACCAGATAACAGTTAACTCTTGTCTTATCCCCAACCTAGGATAATTCCCCAGTAGATTGGTATACAACCCAAACTCCTGATTTTTTTCCCAAACAGGAATAAGCTTTTCCCTCAGAGTCTTCCTTATTCTCCAGCAGATCAAGGTTTTCCTTTGTTTGATTCCCGGTAGAGACCTCCAGAGTTTTCATTATTCCCCAGCCGAGTAAGGATTCTCATCGTGTAACCCCCAGGAAAGTCGTGAAGGATTCTCAGATCCCCACAAAGTTTGTCAAGGTTTTTGATAATCCCCACGAGTTGCCAAGGATTCTCTACCCCCAAGCAGTCTGCAAGGATTTCTTATCTTCAGCAATCAAAGATTTTGGATCTCCAACAGTGGTCATGGATTTATTTTCCCCGTCAGCAGTTAAAGATTTTATTATCTCCAACTATCAAGGATTTATTTTCCTCAGCAAGACATCTAATCAGCTTACATGCACATACATTACAATCATATGTCATAAACATTGATAAAACACATATATTGCATCATACATTTCATGCAACATAACTTTGTGTTTCAGCTAACATTTTACCCTTTTCAGGATAAGATTAACAAGCTACCAATATACAATCATGAAAACAGCTTAGAGGCGCTGCAGAAACGGATGCTATTCTTTTTCTTATTCAAATTTAAAATTCGGAAAACAGCTTAGAGGTGCTCCAAACGCGGATGCTATTCTATTTGCTTATTCAAAGACTTCAGAAAACAGCTTAGAGATGCTCCAGACACGGATGCTATTCTATCGCTTATTCAGATGTAAAGCTCAGAAAACAGCTTAAAGATGCTCCAGACATGGATGCTATTCTATTTCTTATTCAGATTCAAGCTCAGAAAACAACTTAGAGACGCTCCATACACGAATGCTATTCTATTGCTTATTCAGATCCCCAGCTCAGAGACGTTCCAGATACGGATACCCTTCTGGTGTTCATTCTCCTGATTTTCAACAAACATTCTTGGATGGCATCTTTAAGCCCATCTCCAACAAAATTCACACTTCCAAATGGCATCTTTAAGCCCATTCTCTAACCTATATTTTGACAAGTGCAAATTTACGGGCACTCTGGTGTCCAATCCTCTTTTACCTTCGAGTCACGAAAGGCAAACTTGCCAATCTAACTCTTCAGGTTCAAGAAGATTGAACAGGGGTAGTTGTTGTAACCCAAAATTTTCCCACTCATTTTATCAAGATTTCCCCTCACAAGACTCTTTGAACTCAAGACCAAGCTAGGGTTTGCTCTGCTCAAGACATCTCCTTGCACTATTGACCTGAAATTAGGGTTTGAGTTTGCACAAGGATTTTTGGACTTTCAATGCTCAATTTGACTTTCATACTTCATGTTGGACCTCTAAGATTTCTCATACCAAGTTTCAAGCCTTGAATCAAATTTTTGCCCAGTCAATTGGGTAGTTGACCTAAAAATCAACTATATTGGGGGAAAAGGTCAACTGTGGCCAATTTACAGTCAAACTCATAATTTTTGACACACATAAACATTATAGGCTCATATGAACCATTTGATCAAGTTTGGACCACAACTCCTCAAGAAATTTGATCAGATCATCAAAAGGGCAAAATGGTCATTTTTAGGGTTTTGACTGCAGAAGGGCAATTTCTGATTTTTCACCTAGCCAATGGCAAATTGGATTCAAGCATGGTTTCAAGGACTCAATGGAATCATCTTGACCTAATCACAAGTTTCAAAAGATCTCAAAAGCATTAAATTGATAGATGAATTTTCTTGTCAACTGATCAAAAATCAACTGTACACTGAAAAGTCAAACTTTGACTTTTTGGTCAAAATATGTGCCAAGGGTCATTTTTCATCAAGATGTGTCAAAACATGAAACTTGTTCACCAAGAAACCTAAATTTAAAAATTAGGGTTTAAAATGGAAAATTTTCATAACTTAGAATTTTTCTAAGTTATGAAAATTTCTTATTTTTTCCCAACTTTTCCCAACTTTTTCACCATGATGCAATTGGATTCAAAGAAAACTTCCAACATGAAAGTTGTAGTCCTCCACAAAATCTACAACTTTTATTCACAAATTTTTCCAAAACGATGCTTGGATCTCAAGTTATGATTTTGTGAACAAGGGTCCAAAAACTTTCTAACTTAGTGAAATTTTGCCCTAGTTTAGGCATGATTTTGACCTATCTTCATGGAAATTTTTCACATAGTTCCAAGTGGAATCTCAAAATTCATTTCAAATATGGATTGTAGAGCATGTTACAAGATTTCCAAAATGTCCAAGAACTATCCAAAATCATTTGTGGTTAGTGAGAATCGAAGGATTGAAAATGGCCATTTCTCACTTTTGTCCATGGCATTTTTCATGTTGCTACAAGTTGCAAATTCTGTCCAAAAATGTTTGTACTTGTTTACAGGTCCTTAAACCCTTCCACACTCAAAAATTGAATGCAAATATAATGGATTAAGGCTTTGTTCTAAGCTTTAGAAGATTACACATTGAATTAATCCATTTTTGGCAAAAAGGCAACAATGCCATTTACATAAAGCACAACTTTTGCATTTTTGTTTGTCTTGAGCATTGGACTTAATCTTTTGCACAAACCATATCCACAAACATAGGGAAAAGTATACCAACTATGTGCATACCCTAAGCTATATTGTACAAGCCTTTGCATTGTCAAAATCACCTTTTGCTTCAAAACCAAGTCATTGTGCCAAAAGTCCATATCTTTGCAATCTGATAAAACCAAAGCTTGTGAACATTTGAACCAACTTGAACACATTATACTAAGCCAAAAAACACGAGCTAGCAACCTCTCAAACACCCTTGTACACCAAAAACCCCATTTTCTGCCAAAACAGGGTATGATCTGCAAATCATAAGCCAAATCACAATCCACTCGTGCGTTTTGCTTGCAACCAGTTCCAACACACTCCATACAACATACCTAAGCTATCCCAACCATTCCCAAGTCACTGTAACTTCATTTAAACACTTCACCATTTTCAAATTCTGACTTTGCTGGTTGAGTTCTACAAGCATATTCAAGCTATTTCAAAGCAGGCTAAGCATTGGGAAAGCTCAAAGGAACTTCAAGCAAGCTCACAAGTATCTCAGGCCTCACTCACAACCCCTACATTGCCATACCCGAGCTTGACTGAAGCAGGTAAAGTTCAAACTTCTATCTCTCTATTTAGGAATCATTAGGCTTAGGTTTGTGAATAAAAAATGTAGTCCTCATTGCCCTTGAGCTGTACATATGCATAAAATTCATTTAAGTTAACTGAACAGGGAGAATTTAAATGATGAAATTTCTGAAAAAACTAGGTTAGAAATTAGGGCCATAGAAATTCTCTCTGGTCTTTGAGAGTTAGATTAAGTTTTTTACATGGTTAGAATCGTGTGATCAAGAGCTATAACTTTCATGTTGCAAGTTTTTGTTTTTAAGCACAAATGCAGGAGTTAGCAGTTTGAACCATGGGGGCGCGTTTTCTTGTGCTGGAGGACAGGGATGAAGGAATCTGGGCTGGGCCTTGGTTTGGCTTGCTATTTGCACCCCTTAGCTTGCTGTTTACACCCCCTTGGCCCATTTCATTATTATTTTATATTTTTCATTTCTATTTTCATTTCTGACTTTTATTATTTTTTCTAAATATAAAAAATCACTAGAAATATTTTTCTTAAATTTTCACATTTTATTTTATTATTTTTTATTATTTTTTGGACATAGAAATAATTACTATAATAATATACTTTTATTTTCTTAAAATAATTTCCTAAATAGTACAAAAATATTATATATTTTTATTTTTATTATTTATATACTTAAATAATATTTTTCTCACACATTTAATTTTTTAACATTTTGTATATATATTTTTATTTATTTCTTGTACATAAATAAATAATTATAATATATATATTTTCCTAAACCAAAATTAGGGTTTATTACCCTTTCCAAAAATAACCATTAATATTTTTCCTATTTTTAGGACATTAAATAATTTATTTTTACATACATAAAAATAATACAAAAAACCTTTTTGCATATTTATGTTTAATTGCATATTTAAATATTTGTCAATTTGTACAATGAGTTCAATTTGGTTGTTATAGTTGACTTAGGATTTTAATTTCTTGCAAATATCCCCCTATTCAAACTTGTATCCCCCTCCCCATATCAATGTTGTAATAGTTGTAGATTTACTTTTACATATTTTATTGCTTTCAAATATGCCATGATAGAAAGATTAGGGTTTGTATGCAAAAATCCAAAATCAAACAAATAGCTTGACTAATACAAGACAAAAAATGCATGAAAATTAACAACACAAGGCACACAAGAACCCATAGGGTTGCATCCACTTGTTGCCTTAAAAATGGCCATGGTATGCATGCTAGGTATCTTGGCAAAACAAAAACAAAAAGATCATAGTCCCTCGATGACGCTATCTTGGTTGCCTATACAAAAATGATCTAGTCCCTCAAAAAATTTGCTAAGATACTCGGCAACATTGTTATCATGGTCATACGATCACCCACACCCGTCTCGTTTAACATCTAAATACAAGGTTGTTTACCAAATACAATGGTAGAACAACAATGTCAAAGGGTTAAAAATGTGTAGGAAAGATCTTTGAGTAGGGTAGACAACTCCTAGTTACTTGATCAAACTTGCAAAACATCCTTGCCAATTTCAAAACATTTCCTAAAAACAACTTTTAAACATTGAAACATTTTTTTTAAAAGACAAACACCTTTGTATACATTCAAACAAGGATTATTGCAAAGGTTTCCTAAACAAGGCCTCTTTTCAAAATATTTTCAAAACCACACACAAAGCACCATTTCAAACAATTGAAAAGAAAAAGCAAGTGATCTTAACAAGTAACTAAGAGCCCATGGAAAACCATGGATGAAAAGGGTTCTAGCACCTTCCCTTTTCATAATATACCCCCCGAACCCAAGAAAACATCTCAAAGGTCTTTCCTGTGCTTTTTGACCTTTCCTTTGGATAAAATAAAAAGTCGGTGGCGACTCTTGCTAAACTGAAACATTTGCGAACACAAACGCAAAACCTCAAGTCAGTTCTCCCACCGTATCACAAATCCCAACACTGCCTCTCCTCACTACAACCATAATGCTCGTTGTTCTTACCATTCAGAAAGTTCAGGCCATGATACCAACAACTATTGGGCTTTGAAAAACAAGGTGAAAGACCTTCTCGAGGCGAAGGAAATTGAATTTGACGACCCTGAGATCCCCAATGTTATCACTGCTCCTATGCCCAAGCACGACTGTGGCGTTAGCGCTATTGAAGATGATGTGTTCGTTACTTCTGTTGAGAAACTTATTACTCCTATCTTAACCGTTAAGTGTAACTTGTTGAAAGCCGGTTTATTTACGGGTTGTGTCAAAGGATGCCACTTTTGTTCATCTCTACCGACTAGTTTTCATTTGTTCAAGGAAGGTGTTCAGCACCTGATGGATGATAGAGAGATTTTGTTTGATAAGACTCCCATTCCAACCATTCCGTGCAAGGATGTTTCAATAATAACCATTTTCTCCAATCCTCCCAGGGTCTCCACTAAAAGACCCGTCAGGATTACATCTGTTCTGAAGGTGACTCCGTTGATAATTACTATGCCAGGGCCAATCCCATACTCGTCAAACAAAACTGTTCCATGGAAGTATGGGGGTGACGTCTACTACCACGACGTCAAGCAAGATCTACTGGCTAATGAAGACTGGGTTTCTGAGAAGGATAATCCCGACATTGGAAACATTGTTGGAACTAGAAAAATAACCAGAAGTGGAAGAATGTTCTCTCCTGAGATTTCTCCTCCGAAAGCTGTTACTGGTCCTGTGATCATTCCCACTTTTGTTCCTGTTGATACTACTACTACAATTCCTGTGATTACCCCTGCTGACACCCCTATCATCGAGTCGATCGAGACTCGGGGAAAAGACATATTGATTGAGCCTGTCCAGACGAAGGTGCAGTCAGTATCTATCCCAGAGGCTTCCAAGAAGTAGATGGAAGAAATTTTGAAAATTATCAAGAAAAGCGACTACAACGTGGTCGAACAGCTAAGGCAGACCCCTTCAAAGATTTCTATGCTAGCCTTATTGTTGTGCTCCGAAGCTCTTGTGAAGGATCTAGTGAAATTTCTTAAGACGGCCCATGTGCCACAAGAAACCTCTGCTAACTAATTTGAAGATTGTGTGGCTAGTTTGACGACTGACAACGGTTTGGGTTTTTCTGATGCTGATCTAACACTAAGATGGAGGAAACACAATGATACGCTACATGTTTCCGTCGAGTGCAGGGGCACTACTTTGGCCCATGTCCTGGTAGATACTGGTTCATCATTGAACGTGCTGCCTAAGAAATCTTTGGATAGACTAGACTATGAAGGTTTGACCTTGAAGCCCAACAACATAATGGTGAGGGCTATCGATGGTTCGAAGAGAATGGTGCACGGGGAGGTGGACATCCCCATAAAAGTCGGTTCTCAGACTTTCGACTCTACCTTCTACATGATGGATATCAGACCATATTATTCTTATTTGTTTGGTCGCCCTTGGATCTATGGGGAGGGAGCTATCATATCTACTCTACATCAGATGATGAAGTACCCAGTAAAAGGAAAGATTATCACGGTACACGGTGAAGAAGAATACATGGTCAGTCACCTGAATTCCTTCAGATATGTAGAAATGGATGACGAGTTCATCGAGACTCTGTGTCAGAACTTAGAAGAGGTGCCTTAGACTATGGCTGCAACTGAAATTGTCACTAATCTTCCTAAGATCACCAAACCTCCCTTGAAGATGGCTTCTCTCAAGGATGAAAAAGTAGTTATTGAAGAAGGTGGGTCTACCATCTGGGGTCAGCTCCCTGATATTCCATACAAGTCTGATAAGTTTGGTTTGGGTTTCTCTTTAGGGGATCAAATGGCTGTTCAACGTGCTCGTGCTGGAAGACCTCCCCTACGCATCACCAATCATGGGGACAATGCTCTGAAGACAGTGACGGTGATAATAACATGGATAGCTGGATCTTCCATACTACCAACGATGGACCCAGTAACTGGACAAAAATAGACTTTGTACCGATTACTTTTGTTCATAAGTAATTGTCCTTTTTGTTTTTTTATATGTAATAAACAATATAACTTTATGGCCATGTGTCTTACCCGGGGGACAATGGTTATTTTGTGAGGGTTATCATGTTTCATTTTAATATGGCATTAATAAAGCATTGGACGTTTATTGTATACAAATTTTGCGCTCCCTGTTTTTCTTTTCTGCTTTTACTTTGTCTATACAACTATGCTCTTAGACACACTCACGTATCAAATTGCAGATCCATATCCACTTTGGATCCCATTGATAACAATTATGCTATTGTCGGTTATGATTTTGAAAATCTGATCAACCAAGCCAAGGACGAAGGTGAGGAAGATTGTGAGGTACCTGGAGAACTTGCTAGACTATTACAGCAGGAAGAAAGGGTTATACAGCCTCATGAAGAGCTTGTTGAGACAGTGAATTTGGGCACATGAGAGGACAAGAAATAAATCAAGATAGGTGAAAATCTAGAGCTTGGTGTCAAACAATGTTTAATTTAGATGTTGCATGGTTATGTTAAGATCTTTGCCTGGTTATATGAAGACATGCCAGGACTAGACACGGATATTGTGGTTCATCGTCTGCCAACTAAAGAAGATTGCCCTCCGGTAAAGCAGAAGGTCTGTCGTATGTGCCTTGAAATGTCAAAGAAGATTGAAGCAGAGGTTATGAAATAGTTCATAGCTAGGTTCCTAGCTGTCACTTCTTATCCCCAATGGGTTGCTAACATAGTCCGGTGCCTAAAAAGGACGGCAATGTACGAATGTGTATGGACTTCCGAGATTTGAACAGGGAAAGACCCAAGGATGACTTTCCGCTCCCCACATTAACGTTTTGGTTGACAACACCGTGCAACACAAGATCTTTTCCTTCATGGACGGTTTCTCTAGTTAAAATCAGATCAAGATGGCACCCGAAGACATGGAGAAGACAACCTTTGTTACACAATGGGGCACTTTCTGCTACAAAGTCATGCCGTTTGGGTTAAAGAACACCGGGGCAACCTATCAGCGAGCCATGGTAGCTTTGTTCCATGACATTATTCACCATGAGATAGAGGTCTATGTTGATGACATGATAGCCAGGTATCAAACTGAGGAAGAGCACCTTGATCATCTATAAAAGATGTTTGATAGGTTGAAGACGTACAAGTTGAGGTTAAATCCGAACAAGTGCACCTTCGGGGTAAGGTATGGTAAACTGCTAGGTTTCATTGTCAGTGACAAGGGAATTTAGGTAGACCATGCAAAGGTGAAGGCTATACAAGAGATGCCGGCTCCTCCCACTGAAAAGGAGGTTATAGGTTTTTTGGGACGCCTAAATTACATTTCCAGGTTCATTTCCCATTTAACGGCTACTTGTGAGCCAATCTTGAAACTCCTAAAGAAAGATCAAGTGGTAAAGTGAAATGACGAATGCCAAACCGCCTTCAAGGGAATCAAGGAATACCTTCAAGAGCCTCTATTTCTGATGCCTCCAATTGAAGGAAGACTTTTGATAATGTACTTAACAGTGTTAGATAATTCAATGGGGTATGTGTTGGGGCAGCATGACGAGTCCGGTCGAAAAGAGCATGCAATATACTACCTTAGCAAAAATTTTACTGACTATGAAACAAGATACTCATTGCTCGAGAAAACTTGTTGCGCTTTGGCATGGGCTGCTCGCCGACTGAGACAATATATGTTGACGGACACCACTTGTTGATATCTAAGATGGATCCGATCAAGTACATCTTCGAGAAGCCTGCTCTCTCCGGAAGAATAGCAAGATGGAAAATGATCTTGATCGAATACGATATCCAATACAAGACCCATAAAGCAATCAAGGGAAGTGTACTAGCAGATCATTTGACTCATCAGGTTGTGGATGACTACCAGTCCATGAATTTTGAGTTCCCGGATGAGAATATTATGCTAGTGACTGACTGTGAAGAACTTGGACCGGATGAAGGACCTAAGGAAGGATCCCAATGGACTATGGTTTTTGATGGAGCCTCCAATGCACTCGGAAATGGCATTGGTGCTGTAATCATATCTCCCGAAGGCTGTCATACTCCTTTCACAGCCATATTATGTTTCAACTGTACCAACAATATAGCGGAGTATGAAGCATGCATCATGGGTCTAAAAGATGCTATTGACCTGAGGATCAAGTTCTTGAGCATTTTTTGGGATTCAGCCTTGGTGATAAGTCAAATCAAAGGAGAGTGGGACACGAAGCATCCAAACCTCATACCATACAAAGAACATGTGCTGACACTACTTCCACACTTTGAAGAGGTCACCTTTGAACATTTTCCACGAGAAGAGAACCAGTTAGCAGACGTGCTAGCTACTATGTCATCCATGTTCAAGGTCAAGTGGGACAACGAGGCTCCTCGGATCACTATCGAGAGGTTGGATGAACCAGCATACTGCTATGATATTGACACTGAAGAGGTAGCAGACAAACCTTGGTTTCATGAAGTAAAGAGGTATCTTGAGGCTCAAGAATATCCTGAGGGGGAATCTGTCAATGATAAGAAGTTTTTGAGAAGGTTCGCCGCAAAGTTCTTCCTCAGTAATGGAATCCTCTACAAGCGCAATCATGACTCTACTCTACTTCGGTGCGTAGACAAGAGCGAAGCAGAGAGGATCATGGCAGATTTACACGAAGGCTCCTTTGGCACCCACTCTAGTGGAAACACCATGGCTAAAAATATCCTACAGGCGGGATACTATTGGTCCACTATGGAAGAAGACTATTATTAGCATTCCCGAACTTGTCACAAATTCCAGATCTATGCTGATAAAGTGCATGTACCTTCGGTTCCCTTGAATGTCTTGACGGCTCCCTGACCCTTTGCAATGTGGGGAATTAACATGATCGGAGAGATTAGACCTACCGGTTCCAATGGGCATCGCTTCATCCTAGTGGTCATTGATTACTTCACAAAGTGGGTTGAGGCTGCCTCTTTTGCTACTGTTACTAAGAATGTTATGGCGCGGTTTATCAAGCATAACCTGATTTGTCAGTATGGTGTGCCAGAAAGAATCATCACAGACAATGGTACAAATCTCAACAATATAATGATCGCCAAACTCTGTAAATAATTCAAGATCCAGCATCATAATTCTTCCCCTTACCAACCGAAGATGAATGGCACTATAGAGGCTGCTAACAAGAATATTAAGAAAATCATACAGAAGATGACGGTGATTTACAAAGACTAGAATGAGATGTTGCCATTTTCTCTTCATGGTTACCGCACCTCAGCACGAACGTCAACAGGGGAAACACCTTATTCACTTACGTATGGTATGGAGGCTGTCCGACCTATTGAGGTATAAATCCCTTCTTTGAGGATCATGAAAGATGTGGGTTTGAACAAAGACGATTGGATCCAGACTCGACGTGATCAACTAAATATGATTGATGAGAAAAGGCTTACTGCTGTCTGGCATGGTCAAATGTATCAAAAGCGAATGATCAATACTTTCAACAGAAAGGTCAGACGTCAAGTATATCAAGTGGGTGATCTAGTGATCAAGCGCATCAGACTGCCACAAGGCGATCCCAGGGGAAAATGGACTCCCACGTACGAAGGGTCATTTATGATCAAAAGCATATTTTCCAGTGGAGCCATGATTCTGACCACCATGGATGGTGACGACCTTCCTCACCCTGTTAATGCGGACATAGTGAAAAAATACTACGCATGAATAAAGACCCACTAGGTTGACTGGCCTAGGCAAAATAAGGGCATCCCAGCGAACCAAAAGGGTTCGGGAAAAAATTAGGGATAAATAAAAAAAATTTGTACACCCGGCAAGTCGAAAACCTGCAAAGGAGGCTTAGACAAAAAAGGGTATCCCGGTGTACTGAAAACCCGAAAGGGAGGTCCAGGAAAAAGTTAGGGATTTAAAGCGTATCACTATATCCCATTGGATCACCTTGCGATCATACTTCAGTATCAACTATCAACCTCAAACGGTACCGATCAATCCAATCAGCTTCAGACAAGTAGCTAAGTGATGAGACACTCGAGGACATAGGGGAAATAGCAGAATTGAAACTCAATGGGATTATTACACATAGCTGTTTTCTCTTTGTGCACTATTTTGTTTGATTTTCATTTCTTACGACGGTGTTCTCCTACTAGAACATCCATCTCTTTGTACAAAATTCCTGTTATAGGCGAACTTCAAAAATCAATACAAATCATTCTTTGAAAGTACAAAACTGTTTGTTTTTCTTTTTCTGTTTTGTTTTGAAAAAACGTCCAATGACTTATTTTTGACATATGCATTTAAATATGATCACTGTTCACAAATACTTGCATAAAAAAGAAGATAGTTACTAATGATTTTAAGAAGCGGGGCAAAGTCTAAGAAACAATTTGCAGTCCCGATAGTTACTCCTTCCAATAGGTATAGGGGCGGAAAACGTCCTGAGACGTAGTCACCGCTACATACGACCCCGTGACGACCATGTTCCCCACAAAGCAGAAACAACCAAGTTCTGGTCTCCTTCTTCCCCAAGCAGGAAATACCTGCTCCAGCTGAAATCTGTATCCCCCAGCCGAGCTTTATAATCTTAAACAGTTTAAAACCTCCTCCCTAGTAGAGTTTATTTCTCTAACTACCGAAGTTCATTCCCCAACAGAGTCTATTTCTCTACATCGGCAAAATCCTAGAAACAAAGCATTCTCTCTCCACAGAGTTATTCTCAAGCATAGTCAATCCCCGACAGAATATCCTCAAACAAAAAGAGAAAATCCCTGGAAAATCATATCCATTCATCATCCCCAGCAGAAATGAAGGATTCAGCTTCCCAATACTCTCCAGCAGTAGTCCATGATTTATTTTCCCAGACTAAGAAACATCACAATAGCATCCCCTATTCATACATCGTGGCATGCACATACACATTGCATACAACATAATCTCATTTATTTTGAGAACATCACCATAATGCATTTCATCCATCATGACATTGCATATGACTAACTCTTTACCTTTTTCAGGAAAAGATCAAATCAACAAACACCGCTACTTATGTGACTTGATAGTCTTCTCAAAAGCTACGTCTGATGAAGGGCTATTTCAGCAATTTCCTCAGAAAGATGCCCTCACAAGACTTTCTCTGGTTTATTCAGATCGACACTAAGATCTCCCTGATTCTTATTCCAGTTGAAGATATTCCAAGACTTTCCACTAGTTTAGTTAAAATCGATCCTAAGATTTTTTTGATTCTTATCCATTTAAAGTTAATTAAAAACCTTCTCCGGTTTAGTCAAATCGACACTAAGATCTCCTTGATTCTTATTCCAGTTGAAGATATTCCAAGACTTTCGTCTGGTTCAGTTAAAATAAATCCTAAGATTTTTATAATTCTTATCCAGTCAAAGTTAATTAAAGACCTTCTCTGGTTTAGTCAGATCGCCACTAAGATCTCTCTGATTCTTATTCCAGTTGAAGATATTCCAAGACTTTTGTCTGGTTCAGTTAAATCGATACTAAGATTTTTCTGATTCTTATCCAGTCAAAGTTAATTAAAGACCTTTTTCTGGTTCAGTTAAATCGATCCTAAGATTTTTCTGATTCTTATCCAGTCAAATTTGATTAAAGACCTTTTTCTGGTTCAGTTAAATCGATCCAAAGATTTTTCTGATTCTTATCCAGTTAAAGATAAACCAAGACCTTTGCTGGTTCAGTTGGAATCGACCATTGATTTATTACTGATTCTTTTCCGGTAGACCTTTTTCTAGTTTAGTTAAATCGACACTAAGATTTTTTTGATTCTTATCTAGTCAAAGATAAATCAAGACCTTTGTTGGTTCAGTTCGAATCGACTATGGATTTGTTACTGATTCTTAACAGTTTAATCTCATTTCCCCAATAAGTCGTTGTGAAGCCTGAAATACGACCAGAAGTAGTCAGCCTTATCATTCTCAGCAAGTCACTGTGAAGCCTGGATCCTGACCAGATAGCGATGCACTTCCGTCTCTTCAGTCAAGAGATGACTCCCCAATAGAGTAATGGACAACCGAAGCTCCTAGTCTCTATTCCCCTAAAAAAACATTCCCCAACAGACTCCTCCTCGGACAGCAGGAATAAGAATCCTCACAAAGAGACTCCTTACAAAGTCGGCATCTATTTTGGATGGCATATTTAAGCCCATCTCCGATGACTCTCCGTCATATTCCTTAGATGGCATCTTTAAGAACATCTCTGACAGTCTTCTATCATCTTTTTCAAATGGCATCTGTAAGCCCATTCCTAATATTATTCACCAACAGTCTCACTTTGGGCGAGTGAAAATTTCTAGACATTCTAGTGTTCAATCATCTTCCACCTTCAGATCACGAAAGGCAGACAAGCCAATCTACATCTTCAGGTTTAAGAAGATTTAACAGGGGCAGCTGTTGCACCCCAAAATTTTCCCTCCCATTTTCACACAAGACATACTCCTAGAGGTTCTTAATTGCTCAAAGTTGACCAAGAATTGACCAGACAATTCTCCTCCTAAGGCAATGAACCCCTAACCAGGGTTTCAATTTTCATCAAGATGGTTGAGATCCAAAGGTCTCAAATGCTTTCCATGGTCCTAATATGTCTTCAAGATCATCCATGCCAAGTTTCATGCCTTGCTCCATAAGTTTGCTCAGTCAATTGCTCAAGTATTGGAAAATCAACTATGCTAGGTCAAAAGTCAAATGTGGCCCATGAACAGTCAAACTTCAAGATTTTTGGTCAACATTAACATTTTGAAGTGATAACCATCATTTGATCAATGGTTGATCATGATTCCTCAAGAAATGCTCCTAATTCATCAAAAGTCAAAAATGGCAAATTAGGGGTTCTATAAGAAAAGTCAACCAAACTTTAACCAAGCATAACTTTCTCATACTTTATCAAAAAATTTCCAACCAAAACTCATTTTGAAGAGAATCCAATTCCCTACAACTTATCTTCATCCCTAAAGATCAAGAAATGCACCATTTGAAAGATATGAGCTCAAACATTACAGGTCATTTTCAGAAGTCAACAAAAGCCACTTTTTGCCAAGACCTTTTACATGAAGATGACATCTTAAAATGCAAAACTGATAAAAAATAGGAATTGGAGTAGACATCTTGGGCTTTCCAAAAAGTACAAGATCATCATCATGAGATAAAAATTGAGCAAGTTATGGCTTTCCCAAGTTGGGAAATTTTTGGAAATTTCAAGATTGGTGCATTGAGCAAATTTGAATTTTTGGGTCAATGGCCTAACTTTTTAAGATTCAAATATCTTTCTAAGGTCATAGAGGACCTGTAATATTATTTTGGAATGGTCTTATATTTTCTACCTATTTTTTACATATTTATTTTAATTTATTTCAAGTAAATATAAAATAAATGGTATAAAATATTTGGAGATGGGCTTAGGCGTTTGGGCTAGTGTTTTGGCTTACTTGGAGGCCCAAGGATTAATGAAAACCTGACCAGATGCATTGAACATGAAAAATGGCATGAAATATCAAATTTGGTAACTTTTCAAAATGGTGATAATGGCTTTAAACCATAGCTTTATGGGATTGATTCTCTCTTCATTATCTTGTCCCTTTCTTCTATGCTATAAGTACATCCCTTTGGTAAGCCAAACACACGAATATGAACTACACAAAAGCTCTACCAAACTTGCAAAAAATCATCCAAATCGTGAAAATCAAAACAAACTTTCCCAGCCACTTTCAGTCCCAGTCCATTTCCTAAACGTGTTCTTGAGGTTGCCAGAGTTTGTTTCCAACCATCACTCAAGCAAAAACACGTCCAGAACTCGCCTAGCCAAGTCACCATTTCTTGGTAAATTTTTGAATTTCTATCTCTTAATCTATACGTTATTGAATGTTTTGATGTTTTGATCCATGTTCAGGACCTTCATTAGGACAGGATAGATGCTTCGCATGAGAGTTTTAGAGCCTAGAATGCCATATGCCATTGTTAGGGCCTCCATGGCTGCCAAGGTCCAAACTCTTAATCCAAGGGTTTTCAGGATAATCCAAGGCCATATTTGAAATCATCATATGGTTTTATGAAGGATAGGGTTTTTGCTTTTTCTTTAGTTTGCTTATTTTGCAGGATCACGTTTTGAGTTGGCTAGAGATGGTGACCGAAGTGTTGACTCCGGCACCCTGGACTTGTTAACTCCGACATGAAGTGTGTCAACTCCCCATTAGCCAGTCGAGGCAGCACACACTTTTTTGAATTTTCAAATAATTGCGTTAGTTTTATAATATA
Source organism: Vicia faba (assembly GCA_948472305.1). Taxonomy (NCBI): domain Eukaryota; kingdom Viridiplantae; phylum Streptophyta; class Magnoliopsida; order Fabales; family Fabaceae; genus Vicia; species Vicia faba. Next base: position 1,012,144,490 of record OX451738.1, read on the forward strand.
ATGTTATTGTTTGTTTTATGTAAATGAATGATGTAGCAGCACAACTGGCAAAGGCGTATGTATGTGAAGGGAGGGACCTGGGTTCGAATCCCAGGTCCAACATTTTCCATTTTTCTGATATTCTGTACAAGATCCAGCGTTACATATGGCCATAAATGTATCATGGACCACCAATCAGAGCTATCGGATCAACGCTTGATCCATATCTAGTACCTCCAATGTACAGACTACCATGCACCCTTTCAGCTTGGACGCACATAATCTTTGACAAAGGTTGTGGGTTCTGAGTTATTGGGCCTAGCGTTTTCAGATCAGCACCCCCATGTTCATTACTTAACCCCATGCCCATTGTTTTGTTTTAATTCTTTTTTTTTTTACTTTCATTTGTTTAATTAACCATAAAAAATCAGAAAAATCACCAAAATATTAGATTATTATTTTTTTAATTAAACTAATTTTGTAAATAACTTAAATAAATATTTCAACTGTTTTCTTTAATTTAAAATGAAGTAGAACTTAGGATTTAATTAGATTTAATTATTTTCTTTTCATAATAAAAAATTAAAAAACTTAAACTATTTTCCTTAATTAATTTTTATTTTTTTAATAGACTTTAGGATGTTTAATTTAATTATCTTTCTTAATTAAAACAAAAAAAAAACAAACAAATAAGTTCTAGTTTACTTAGAATATTTTATTAGGTTTCTAGATGCTTCTTTATTTCGCGCGTTTATCTTATTCTCGCATATAATATTGTAACTGCTTACGGGTGTAATAGTTTAGGACTTAAATTTCCGCACTTTTAATTCCGCACTTTAGTTTTCGTCCATTATTATGTATTTACACCAAATCCCTGTAATAGCGTAGGAACCTTTATTTATCGCTTTTTACATTTTTGTATGCTTGTATATAATTGCTAGTAAGTAGGAGTGCATGACAAGATTAATCAAATTAATCGTAGATCGCTAACTTCAAGATAATATAACTGAAAAAAACACACTTCTCACACTTGCATCCTTAGGGTACTCCTCACTCGGTTGCCTCGGAAATGGTCATGTCCCTCGAACATAGAGATATCTTAGCAAAGACCCTCGGTATAAAAAGTCATCATAAAGGATCATGGTCCCTAAAACGTCCATCGAGTTTCCTACGAGAAAATGATCTTGTCCCTCGATGTTGCTTATATGATGACAATCCCTTCGAACGCTAAGATATCTATACACGTTGCCTTCGATGACCATAACTTCCCTTTCGATAGTCCCTTAACATTCAACGATAGGGCTACCTACTCACTAATAGTAGGATAACACTATCTAAAGGAATGGAGGAAAACAACATCCTTTTTCGAGTAGGTAGATGACTCTTAAGTACTTGCTCAAAACCAATTCCTTTTTCACACTTACACACTTTTCAAAAATGCTTTATCACACTCTTGAGGACTAATACAAGAGTTATTATAAAGCAAATAAAAACTTTCAAAACGCACATACACAAACAGTTTTCAAAGATGAGCAAGTACCTAAGAGCCCGTGGAAAACCACAGATGGAAATGATGCTAATACGTTCCCTTTCCATAATCTACCCCCTTACTAAGAAAATCTTGAAAAAGGTCTTTTTGTATTCTTTTCACCCTTTCCTTTGTTGGATAAAAGAAAAGTCGGTGGCGACTCTTGCTTACCGCGACATTTGCGAACTAAAATGCAAACCAGTATTTAAACAGTCGGTTCTTCCACCGTATCACAAAGGGTAATCATAGGAATTGTGGTGGTAGTATCAGTAGGAACAACAGTAGGAATTATCATAGGAATAGTAACGGCTTTTGGAGGAGAAATCTCAGGGGAGAATACTCTTCTACTTCTTTTTATTTTGCTGGTCCCAACGATGTTGCCATTATCGGGATCAGTATTTTTAGAGACTTGGTCTTCAACAACCAACAGGTCTTGCTTGACACCGTGGTAATAGACGTCAGCCCCATAGTTCTAGGGAACAGCCTTGTCCGAGGAGTATGATATTGGCCCTGGCATAGTAATGATCATTGGAGCCAACTTCGGAGCAGATGCAATCCTGACGGGTCTTTTGGTGGAGACCCTGGGAGGATTGGCGGAAATGGTTATAATCAAAACATCCTTACAAGAAACATTTGTGACGGGAGTCTTCTCAAATAAGATCTCTTTATCATCCATCAGGCGCTGGACACCTGCTTCCAACAAACAACAACCAGTCGGTAGAGATGAACACAAATGGAAATTTTCACCACAGCCCAGAAATAAACTGGCTTGTAACAAATTCCACTTAACGGTCATGAGAGGAGTAACAAGTTCCTCAACAGAAGTAACAAATGTATCATCATCAACAACATTAACACCACGATCGTGCTTGGGCATGGAAGCAGTTATAACATTGGGAATCTCAGGATCATCAAATTCAATCTCCTTTGCCTCGATCAGATCCTGCACCTTATTCTTTAAAGCCCAACAATCATTTGTATCATGGCCTGGATTTTCTGAATGGTAGGCACATCGAGCATTTGGGTTGTAGCGAGGAGATATGGTGTTGGGATTCTTGGGAGCTTCCCTCAAATTTACTAGATTGGATTTCAATAAGTGTGTTAAGACTTGAGACAAAGTCATATTGATCCGTGTAAACTATCTCATAGGCCTCTCTGCTCTGGGCTGATCGTTTCACTGTTGAGTAGCTGCAGGCTTGGATATCATTACAACCTCTATCTTTGGACGGTGTTCGGTTCTGCCCTAATTTCTTTGACTGTAGACAACACTGACCTCTTTCTTTCCCATAAAAGGTCTCTTTCCTGCACTTGAAGAGGCCTCCTTTTGAATCTTGCCACTTCTAATACCAGCTTCCACTCTTTTTCCAGTTAGGATCAGCTCAGTAAAACCAGCTGAGGAGCTTCCAATCAAATGGTTGAAAAATGGGCCAGATAGAGTACCCAAAAACATATCCACCAACTCCCTATCAGACAGAGGGGGTTAGACTTTTCCTGCTAGGTCTCTTCATTTCTAAGCGTAGTCTTTAAAACCCTCGCTCGAACCCATATACATACTTTGGAGTTGTGTACGGGTGGGAGAAAGGTCTGAATTATACTGATATTGCTTGTAGAATGCAACAACCAGGTCTTCCCAGTTACAAATATTGGTCCCCTCTAGCTGATAGAACCACTCTAGCTGAGTCCCAGATAGACTGTCTTGAAAGAAGTGGACCCATAAATCCCTATTAGTAGTGTGGGGAAGAATCTTCCTCATATAAGATCTGAGATGCATCTTGGAACATGAGACCCCATCATATTTAGCAAACACCGGAAAGTTGAACTTTTGCGGGATGATAACCCCAGAAACCAAGCCCAGCTCTTTAAAATTCCAGCTCAGGTACTTTCTCGATTTCTATTGTGTTCAGACAATCCTCCAGCTTTTTGTATTTATCATCACCAGGAGGATACTGCTCCTCATCATAATCAGATTCATCATCATATTCCTCTGGGTTGAGGTCTTCCTCTCTCGTCTGCCCTTCCTGATTGTCTCCTTCTTTTGATGAAGTTATTAGTTCTGATGCTCGTCGTACTGGTCCTTTGATCCTTCTTCCCAGATTCACTAACCCAGTTGGCTTCTTCTTTTTGTCCTTTAGTATGAGAGCCTTCCGATCTTCTCGCCCTTTAGCTAGAGCCACAATCATTTTCTGGAACTGGGTGTTTTGTGCCTGGAGATCCTTGGTGTTTTGTTCAAACGCCATTTCTTTACTTGCTGAAATAAACAGCGAAGAAGATGAGATACCTGCTTTGAAACCTGGTTATGTAATGATATGTATAATATATGTATGCAATGACTTCAAGGATTTCTAAGACTTAAATTTTCTTAAACAGAAAGAGAACAAACTTTTATTGCATTAAGAGGTTTTAACAATGACAATGATGCCTCTTGGGCTTACAAAGGAAGTAGCAAAGCCAAAATAAACTCTCCAAGCAAAAGAAAGACTCAAGCTTCCCACAGGCGCATCCTCTTTGGTGCAATGTAAGCATTTATACTCTTCTCTTCGTGAAGCAACCTGGTGAGCTCTAAAACCTTCTTCTCACTGGCGTAGAATTGGGTTTTAAAGGTATCTCGTTCTTCTTTGAGTTGTATCCAGGATTTCTGTAGCTCAATCAGTTGGCATGTCAGGATGAAGAACAATGTAAGGAGTGTCTCCGTCAGCAATTGGCTCCATAATCACAGGTAAGACGGCAGAGTAAGGCATCATAAGACATTGGGCACGGGCTCACACCCACCTGAGGTAAGGCTCAAGAGGGATGGAATTCTTGTACCCCAATATCTTTCTATTAAATCTGTTTACCATGCCCCAAGCTCGAATGAACCTTTTACGATAACTCTGAGCATCATTCTCATAGTCAAAGATGATTCCCTGGACGAGTGCATCATGAGGACCATCCCTTATAGCATAACAAACTATCATAATGCCAAACAATGATTATAAGTGATTCCCCCCTAATACCTAAGAGAGGTATATTAGGGAATTCGCCACAACGATCAATAATGGTGACATTCTCCAAGGATCGAGAACACCAATGAATATCCAAATGTGTGAGGGACATCAACCTATGAGACCATCTCATTCTCTGCTCATTCTTTAAAATAGACAGAGGTAGGTGTGAAATAAACCACCTAGCCAACATAGGAGTGTAACACAAAAGGGTCCCTCTTCTCTTTAGAGTGCGAGTGTGCAGAAAGTGTAGAATATCTCCAAGTAAAGTAGGCACCGGATTATGAGACAGAAAAACCTTGACCACATTCACATCTATGAGTTGGTCCGGATTAGGAAATAACACCATCCCATAGATGAGAAGAGCCAACACTTCTTCAAAAGCTTGTAAATCTAGGGTATCCCAAAGATGGTGAGCTTTCTCAAACAAAAACTTAGCTAGAAATCCCTTGATGCCTCTTCTAATTCCCCAATTTGCCACTACATCTGCCCATTATAAAGACAGAGATTGAGCAATCTCTTCAGGTTTTGGGTCTCTTTCCATACCGTTGAGTGGTAACTGATTAAGGATAGGTACCCGTAATAACTGAGAAAACTCCTCCATAGTAGGCACTAACTGGTAATCAGGAAAAGTGAAGCAGTGATGTAACGGGTCAAAGAATTGGAAGAGCACTTTTATCATTTCTTCAGCAGGGTTTGAGGTGACCAAGTTGAGAAGTCGACCATGTCTTTTAGTAAATGGAGAGCTTTCAGGGACCCTTGATGCCAAGTCCTTGAGTTGAGGAGGTACCCTTAAGAGGTTTACTTGTATAGTATTCTTGCGAGTGGTTGCCATGTCCTACAAGACAAGACAAAGATAATCCCTAGAAAATCCTTGAAATGGTTAGTATGATATGCCATGTTATGATGTCACGATTATGCTAAGAAATCACAGATATAGCAAGCACAAGCAAATCACAAAAAAATCTTAGGTTTAAGGCTTGCATGGGTTTTAAGGTAATACCCTCTTGAAGTTTGATTGGTTCAACCTGTCCTATAAATAGTAACCGGGTTCTAAGGGATCTCAATATCACCGATCCTCCCCACAAGTTTTGTTCTGATAGACAACTGACTTGCCACCAAACAAAACTCTAGAGTCGGATCTCAATGAGTGTAGTATCGAGTATCAACCGATTTTGGGGATACACCAAATACGGCTATCTCACTACTTCATAATGGCCAAGTTGGTCAATTAAAGATTCTAAGGTCAGTTGATGCTTTATGACACCATGCAGTGGCCCCGTATTCTCCTTGATTACTCAAGGGCTACCGGTACCAACCAAAGTGTCACATCAATGTAGCTATCGCTTCAACCGTGTCGGTATACCCCACATAGTTTCCATGATCTATTTCTACTTACCTAAAAGGTTCCCCAGATTCGGGTGTAGGATCTATAGTAACCCAAACAAAGCCCTCAAAAGTAAAGCAATCAAAGCACACAAAGCAGTTAAATAATGAACTAACTCTAAGGTAACCCCACTTTTTTAATCAATTCCCCAGCAGAGTCGCCAGTTCTGTGATACGGTGGCAGAACCGACTCTTTATAATGGTTTTTCATTTGTATTCAAAAATGTTGCGGTAAGAAAGAGTCACCATCGTCTTTTCTTTTATCCAACAAAGGAAAGGGTGAAAAGAACAGAAAAAGACCTTTTTGAGATGTTTTCTGAGTAAGGGGGGTAGATTATGGAAAGGGAATGTGTTAGCACCCTTTCCATCCGTAGTTTTCTACGGGCTCTTAGAGGTTTGCTCATTTTAAAATACCTTTGTGATTTGTGTTTGAAAATGTTTTGAAAACGCCTTAGTACGACGAACTTTGTAATGTTTCTCAGGATAGTGGAGAAAGTATATAAAGTGTTTTGAAATTGTTTTTGAAAAGCAATTTTTGTGTAAGTGCAAAAATGTTTAAGTAAACTTCTAACAACTATCTACTTTATTACTTAAAAAGGGTCGTTCTTTTCCTCTTTTCCTTTAGGCAATGCTATCCTACTATTAGCGAGTAGGTAGCTTTATCGTCGGATGTTTGAGGGACAATCGAAGGAGTGTTTTACAGTCACGAAGGAAACTTGTGGAGACACTTTAACAATTTTATTTTTGGGACTAGATCATTTACCGAAAGGCAACTGTGGAGTCATCTAGGGACTATGATCTTTTTTTTGATTTATGGGTCTTTGTTAAAGCGTTCCTGCCTCATGACTGTTTTATTTCTTAAAGGAAACCAAAGTGGGATACCCTAGAGGTGCTTGTGTGCAATTGTGTTCAATTCAGTTATTTATCTTTTTGTTAAGTTTGCTAGCGTTTGATTATTAGTCTTATCATACACGCCTAATTACTATCAGTTAATATATATTGAAGAATATTAAAGTGAAGGAATTTAAATCTACGCTATTACAATGCTTTGGGAAGGGGATTTACACTCTACAAAAATGAGGGGGATAAAGAAGTAAATGTCCTAGTTTTGATCTATTACATCCAGTAGGCAGATATAATAATATGGAAAAATATGAAAATAAGTAAATGCGCGAAGTAGAAAAGATGTCTGAAAAATCCTAAGGTGAAAAATCTTTTTGTTTTTATTTTAAAAAAATATAACCTACGTCCATTTAACTTTAATTTCAAGAAAGAGGTTAAAATAATTAATTTATCTATTTACAAAATTAATTTAATTAGAAAAGACACTAGCCTAATTTTTTTTGTTATTTTGATTTAAAGTAAATTTAAATAAAAGGATCAATAAAGAAATAACAAAAAGAACAAAAATAAAATATAAAAAGGACATCCTTCGATCCAAGGAGAAAAGAGAAGCTTCGATCCAGAGAGAGTCATGCCCTTCGATTCATGAAGGATACTGCCTTTCGATTCTGTGAAGGAGATGGGATTTTTGATCCAGGAGGGATGTTGCCTTTTTCGATCCAAGGAGGGAGTTTTTCTTCTAATTGAACCTGCAAGGAAAATGCTGGCAAAAAATAAAGATGCAGGACCTGGGTATCGAACCCAAGTCCTTCTCTCTAATTTGAATCTTCTGTCCTCAGGCCTAAGCTTATTTTAACTTGAAACGGGCTATGCTATGAGTTTCGAAAGGAAGGTTGTAACGCCTGTAATTTAATTAATTATTTAATTAAATTATTTTTGGAATATTTAAGAAGATGTGTTGTGATTAATTGGATTTAATTATTTTATTAAGTGGTGAAATAATATTAGAAGTATAATATTATTTGATGTGGGCTTATTTTTAAGGAATGGAAGTAGTAATAAGGGGGTGTATTAGTTTTAAACCCAATAAGGAATAAAGAATAATAAGTTATATTATCGTTGCTAGAAAGAATAGAAAAGAGGAGGAAATAGAAGAATTAGGATTGAGAAGAAGAACGTGAAGCTGCTGGAAAAACAGGAAAAATGGCAGAACGAGGTTTCAACGGGAAGATTATTGAGCAACCTTCAATCCAAGGTAAGGGTGGGGTTCTGACTCTATAATTGGGTTCATGATAATTGGTATGCGGGGTTAGAGGTGATTGTTGTCTTGTTCATGAATTGAATGTATATGATGTTGTATGATGAAATTGATGAATTTTAGATGAATAATGATGTTCTGATGATGTTTAATTAACGTAGAATTATAGGATAATTGTAAGTGATGATTATCTATGATTAGATTAAGTTTTTAGGTCTTAAAGTATAGAACCCGTAGCGAAAACACAAAGAAAATCGCAGAAATTATGCAGGACAGAGCAATATGTGTCGACCCCAAACATGATGTGTCGATACATGAAGGTTTAGAGACTCAGGATGAGTCGATACGTAGGAGCATGTTTCGATACATGCTGTGTGGTAGACGCAGTATGAGTCAATACAAGAGAGGATGCATCGACTCATGTTGCAAGTTCAGTGCAGTACGCGCCGATCCAAGATGTTATACGTCGATCCATGTTGCCTGGTGTTTGGCAGAATCAGTTTGAGAATCCTGTAACTTGAGTTTTTGGACTCCGTTTGAGGTGTCGTTCGAAGCGTTGAATAGCTAACGCAATGAGCTTTATCCTTAAGGGTTAAAATTAAGATAGGAAGGATAAACATAGGATTTGAATTAGTTCCCGTGTTGATCATTATGTTGGTTTTATGGAGAAGAATGACGATGAGATGCTTAGAAGCTGCTGTTTAATTTGTAACAGTAGGATTAATAATAATAATAATGATGTAATATTACAGAATAGTAGTATGTAGAGATTTAGTGATTTAGAAGTAAGCCTTAGTTGGTTAATTAATTATAGGAAATATCTAGTGTAGGCATATGGCCAACGTTGTGAAATTGATGAGTTACTATCGTATTAAAGTACAACTGAGTTGTTGATGAGAGGTTATTAATGAAGTTGTGTTTGATGAATAAATGATGTTTAATGAATTATTATGAATGATATGAGATGTTTGATGAAGATATGTTGAGATGCATTTGAGATGTAGGCCTTTGGACAACGATGATGTTGTATTGAGATGTTGTTAATTATGGTGTTGTTATTACATTCATGATTGTGTCGCATACATTGCATTTTGAGATGGAGCTTATGCTCGTTGAGATGTCTTGTATTGGAAAATATTGAGATGAAGGCTTATGCCTTGTTGATGCCTCTATTAATTGGCAAATTTTTGAGATGGGAGTTCTGCTCCAAATGGTACCACATGCATTTGCATAGTATTGAGTCGCATTATATGACTGCATAAAGAAGTGTGTATTGATGTGGTGAATGTGTATTATTATTGTTGATTATGAGATGAGAAGTGGCGATGTTATGTGATCTAATTTAATATATTAATTATCATGCGCTTTATTATATTGTTAGATATCTCACCCCTTTTGTTTGAATATTGCCCTTATGTTGGTAACGTGAAGGTAATTGAGAGTGAAGGCTGTATACCTTCAGTAGTTCGAGTCAATGTCATTGCTCTGATATGTAACACTCGGGGGGATGAACGCTTGTTGCTTTGGATTGTTGATTATTCAGTTGTTGAACTTTAAGTTGATTATTATTAAATTGTGTTGTTTTGAAGTTGATGTAATGATGATAGAGATGTTATTAAGAATTTCCGCTGCGTAGATGTTGAATTATTTAATTAAAGATGTCATGATGATGGTTCATCCAATGTTTTAAAAGTGTTATATATCCACAATAAATGCAATGAATTTTGATAGAAGAATTTGTGGCATCCTGATTCGTTTGCATGAATGATTTTTATAACTCTGATTTATTTATATAATTTGTCGGGGTAGAATTGGGGTGTTATAAAGTTGGTATCATAGCAAAATGTTGGTCCGACCTTGTCGTCGAGTCGTAGTTGTCTAACAATCGAGTATTGTTAATTTGAGTTCTAACCATTGTTTATGTTGTAGTGATAAGTTGAGATGGCTGGAAGGAATGATGCTGCACTTGCTGCTGCTTTAGAAGCAATGGCTCATGCGATGGAAAATCAGCTGAATGCTGACGGGAATGCTGGATATCGTAGCTTGGCGACTTTCCAGAGAGAGAATCCACCTACGTTCAAGGGAAAGTATGATCCTGACGGGGCATTGGAGTGGTTGAAAGAGATTGAGAGAATCTTCCGTGTGATGGACTTCACTTCAGCGCAGAAGGTTCAGTATGGGACTCACATGCTAGCAGTCGAGGCTGATGACTGGTGGCTAGAGACTTGTCAAAAGTTGGAAGCTGCAGGTGAGAATGTCACTTGGGCTGTGTTATGAAGGGAGTTTCTGAGGAAGTAATTTCCTGAAGATGTCTGTGGTAATAAGGAGATTGAGTTTCTTGAGCTGAAGCAAGGGAATATGTCAGTTGTTGAGTATGCTTCTAAGTTTTCTGAATTGGCTAAGTTTTACCCATATTATGCTGATGCAGATGTTGCATTTTCAAAGTGTATCAAGTTTGAGAACGGGTTGCGCCCGAAGATCAAGAAGGCAGTTGGATACCAGAAGATCCATGTCTTTGCTTATTTGATTGATAGTTGCAGGATTTATGAGGAGGATAATAATTCTCATTACAAGATTATCAGTGAGAAGAGGGGTAAGCACCAACAAAATCGGGGTAAGCCTTATGATACCCCAGCTGGTAAAGGTAAACAGAAAGTTTCTCAGAGTCAGAGGACTAGTGGGGGAGATGCTCCTACTGGTGCGGTTTGCTTTAAGTGTGGAAAACCTGGGCACAAGAGTAATGTGTGCACTACTGAAGTGAAGAGATGTTTCCATTGTGGAAAGAACGGACATGTTGTATCGGAGTGTGAACATAAGGATGTGATTTGTTTCAATTATAGATAAGAAGGGCACATTGGTAGTCAGTGTCCAAAACCGAAGAGGGCACAGACAAGTGGTAAAGTGTTTGCTCTGGTTGAGGATCAGCCGGCTCCCGAGGACAGACTTATCAGAGGTACATGTTTCATTAATAGTACTCCTTTAATTACTATTATTGATACAGGTGCTACACATTGTTTTATTGCTGCTGATTGTGTGGAAAGATTGGGTCTTATGTTGTCTTCTTTGAATGGGGAAATGGTCGTCGATACTTCAACCAAGGGGTCGGTGACTAAATATTTTGTGTGTTTGAAGTGTCCCTTATCGATCTTCGACAGAGACTTTGCTGTCGATTTGGTTTGTTTACCGTTAAGAGGTTTAGATGTGATTTTGGGTATGAACTGGTTAGAGTATAACTATGTTCATAGTAACTGTTATGACAAGTCTGTGAGGTTTTCTACTCCCGAAGCAGAAGAAGATGGTATGTTGTCTGCTAGACAGTTGAGGAAGTTGATGCAAGAGGAAGCACATATGTTCTCGTTGATGGCGTCGCTATCTGTAGAGACTCAAGATATAATTTAGGAATTGTAGGTGGTGTGTGAATTTCTTGACGTTTTCCCTGATGAGATTCTTGATGTACCACCGAAGAGGGAAGTTGAATTTGCTATTGATCTTGTACCTGGTACCAGACCTGTGTCTATGGCACCATACATGATGTCTGCATCTGAATTTTCAGAGTTAAAGAATCAATTGGAGGAGTTACTTGAAAAGAAGTTTGTAAGACCAAATGTATCGCCGTGGGGAGCTCTAGTGTTGTTAGTAAAGAAGAAAGATGGAAGTATGAGGCTTTGTGTTGATTATAGACAGTTGAATAAAGTGACAATTAAGAACAAATATCCGCTTCCAAGAATAGATGACTTGATGGATAAATTGGTGGATGCTCGTGTGTTTAGTAAGATTGATTTGAGATCGGGTTACCATCAGATTAGAGTGAAGGATGAAGATATCCAGAAGATGGATTTCAGAACGCGTTGTGGACATTATGAGTATTTGGTGATGCCTTTCAGCGTTACTAATGCGCCGGGAGTATTCATGGAATACATGAATCGTATCTTTCATACTTATTTGGATCGGTTCATAGTGGTGTTCATTGATGATATTTTGATTTACTCTAAGTCAGAAGAAGAGCATGATGAACACTTAAGAGTAGTATTGCAAGTTTTGAAAGAGAAGAAGTTATACGGAAAGCTGTCCAAGTTTGAGTTTTTGTTAAAGGAGGTTAGTTTTCTTGGTCATGTGATTTCAGGCAGTGGCATTATTGTAGATCCATTAAAGGTTGATGCTGTGTTGCAATGGGAAACTCCAAAGTCAGCTACTGAGATTAGGAGCTTTTTGGGATTAGCTGGTTATTATAGAAGGTTTATCGAAGGGTTTTCTAAGTTGGCACTTCCGTTGACTAAGTTGACTTGTAAAGGTAGAGCTTTTTGTATGGGATGTTCAGTGCGAAGAAAGTTTTGCAGAATTGAAGAAGAGGTTGACGTCGGCTCCGATTTTGACGTTGCCTAATCCAGGAGAGCCTTTTGTGGTGTATTGTGATTCTTCTAAGATGGGTTTAGGAGGTGTGCTTATGCAATATGGTAAGGTAGTTGCTTATGCGTCAAGGCAGTTAAGGACTCATGAGAAGAACTATCCTATGCATGATTTAGAGCTTGCTGCAGTTGTTTTTATGTTGAAGATTAATAATGAATTTCTAGACAGTATCAGAGAAGCTCAGAAGTTGGATGTGAAACTGGTAGATTCGATGGTTAGAATCGATCATCCTGAGAATGATGATTTTAAGCTAGATGTGCAAGGTGTGTTGAGGTTTCGTAACCGGATTTGTATTCCTGATGATGCTGAGATGAAGAAAGTGATACTTGAAGAGAGTCATAGAAGTAAGTTGAGTATTCATCCAGGAGATACAAAGATATATCAAGATTTGAAAGGTTTGTTTTGGTGGCCTGGGATGAAAAGTGATGTGGCTCGGTTTGTGTATGCATGTTTGGCTCGTCAGAAGTCGAAAGTTGAACATTAGAAGCCAGCAGGGTTGATGCAACCGTTAGAAGTTCCAGAATGGAAATGGGATAGCATTTCAATGGACTTTGTGACGGGGTTGCCTAATACTTTAAGAGGACATGATTCAATTTGGGTGATTGTTGATAGGCTTATAAAGTCAGCTCATTTTATTCCTATTAACATCAACTTTCTAGTGTCGAATTTGGCTGAGATTTACACTAGTGTAATTGTGAAGTTGCATGGTGTTCCTTTGTGCATTGTGTCAGATAGAGATCCAAGATTTACTTCTGATGTTTGGAAGATTTTGCAAGAAGCATTGGGTTCTAAGTTGAGATTGAATTCAGCGTATCATCCTCAGACAAATGGTCAGACTGAACGGACGATTCAATCATTGGAAGATTTGCTGTGAGCATGTGTTTTTAAGAGTTAAACTTGTGAATGGTGTTGGGCGAGCATTGAAGTCTAAGAGGCTCACTTCTCATTTTATTAGACCATATCAGATTTCAGAGAGAGTGGGGAATGTTGCTTATAGAGTGGCTTTACCGCCTAATCTTTCAAATTTTCATGATGTGTTTCTTGTGTCGCAACTCCGGAAGTATATTTCAGATCCATCTCATGTGATTCATGTGGATGATGTGTAAGTACGGGATAATCTTACGGTGGAGACGATGCCTGTACAGATTGCGGATCGTGAAATAAAGACTCTGAGGGGAAAAGAGATTGTTTTGGTTAAGGTGGTTTGGCTAGGAGCTACCGGAGAAAGCATAACTTGGGAGTTGGAGAGCAAGATGCGAGACTCCTACCCTGAGTTGTTTGATTGAGGTAAAATTTCAAGGAAGAAAATATTCTAAGTGGGGGAGAGTTGTAACGCCCGTAATTTAATTAATTATTTAATTAAATTATTTTTGGAATATTTGAGAAGATGTGTTGTGATTAATTGGATTTAATTATTCTATTAAGTGGTAAAATAATATTAGAAGTATAATATTATTCGATGTGGGATTGTTTTTAAGGAATGGAAGTAGTAATAAGGGGGAGTATTAGTTTTAAGCCCAATAAGGAATAAATAATAATAGGTTATTTTATTGTTGCTAGAAAGAATAGAAAATAAGAGGCATAGAAGAATAAGGATTGAGAAGAAGAACGTGAAGCTACTGGAAAAAGAGGAAAAATGGCAGAACGAGGTTTCAACCGGAAGATTATAGAGCGACCTTCAATCCAAGGTAAGGGTGGGGTTCTGACTCTATAATTGAGTTCATGATAATTGGTATGTGGGGTTAGAGGTGATTGGTGTCCTGTTCATGAATTGAATGTATATGATGTTGTATGATGAAATTGATGAATTTTAGATGAATAATGATGTTCCGATGCTGTTTAATTGACGTAGAATTATAGGATAATTGTAAGTGATGATTATCTATGATTAGATTAAGTTTCTAGGGCTTAAAGTATAGAACCTGTAGCGAAAACAGAGAAAATCGCAGAAATTATACAGGACAAAGCAGTATGCGTCGACCCCGAACATGATGTGTCGATACATGAAGGTTTAAAGACTCGGGATGAGTCGATACATAGGAGAATGTGTCGATACATGATGTGTGGTAGACTCAGTATGAGTCGATACAAGAGAGTATGCGTCGACTCATGTTGCGAGTACAATGCATTACGCGTCGATCCAAGATGTTATGCGTCGATCCATGTTGCCTGGTTTTTGGCAGAATAAGTTTGAGAATGTTGTTACTTGAGTTTTCAGAATCCGTTTGAGGTGTCGTTCGAAGCGTTAAATAGCTAACGCAATGGGCTTTATTCTTAAGGGTTAAAATGAAGATAGAAAGGATAACCATAGGATTTGAATTAGTTCCCGTTTTGATCGTTATGTTGGTTTTGTGGAGAAGAATGACGATGAGATGTTTAGAAGCGGCTGTTTGATTTGTAACAGTATGATTAATAATAATAACGATGTAATATTACAGAATAGTAGTATGTAGAGATTTAGTGATTTAGAAGTAAGACTTAGTTGGTTAATTAATTATAGGCCTATGGCCAACGTTGTGAAATTGATGAGTTACTGTCGTATTAAAGTACATCTAAGTTGTTGATGAGAGGTTATTAATGAAGTTGTGTTTGATGAATAAATGATGTTTGATGAATTATTATGAATGATATGAGATGTTTGATGAAGAGATGTTGAGATGCTTTTGAGATGTAGGCCTTTGGCCAACAATGATGTTGTATTGAGATGTTGTTAATTGTGGTGTTGTTATCACATTCATGATTGTGTCGCATACATTGCATTTTGAGATGGAGCTTATGCTTGTTGAGATGGCCTGTATTGGAGAATATTGAGATGAAGGCTTATGCCTTGTTGATGCCTATATTAAATGGAATTTTTTTGAAATGGGAGTTCTGCTCTTTATGCTACCACATGCATTTGCATAGTATTGATTCGCATTATATGACTGCATAAAGAAGTGTTTATTGATGTGGTGAATGTGTATTATTATTGTTGATTATGAGATGAGAAGTGGTGATGTTATGTGATCTAATTTAATATATTAATTATCATGCGCTTTATTATATTGTTAGATATCTCACCCCTTTTGTTTGAATGTTGCCCTTATGTTGGTAACGTGCAGGTAATCGAGAGTGAAGGTTGTATACCTTTAGTAGTTCGAGTCGGTGTCATTGCTCTGATATGTAACACTCGGGGGGATGAACGCTTGTTTCTTTTGATTGCTAATTATTCAGTTGTTGAACTTTAAGTTGATTATTATTAAATTGTGTTGTTTTGAAGTTGTTGTAATGATGATAGAGATGTTATTAAGAATTTCCGCTACGTAGATGTTGAATTATTTAATTAAAGATGTCATGATGATGGTTCATTTGATGTTTTAAAAGTGTTATATATCCACGACGAATGCAATGAATTTTGATAGAAGAATTTGTGGCATCCCGATTCGTTTGCATGAATGATTTTTATAACTCTGATTAATTTATATAATTTGCCGGGGTAGAATTGGGGTGTTATAAAGATCATGTCATGCCTTTCGATGGCGTGATTTTATTCCTGCATGTTATCTTGCGTGTGATATGCTCATATAAACACAAATAGTATTTCAGTGGGAGAACTTACTTGGGATGTTTTGTGTTTGATCGCAATTGTTGCGGATAGCAAGAGTCGCCACCGAATTTTCTTTTATCCAAATAAAGGAAAGAGTGAAAAGAACAAGAAAGAACTTTGAGATTATTTTCTTGAGTTCGGGGGGTAGATTATGAAAAGGGAAGGTGTTAGCACCCTTTTCATCCATATTTATCTATGGGCTCTTAGTTGCTTTCTAGATCACTTGCTTTGTTTGAAAGTGTGCTTTGTGGTGGTTTTTGAAAGTATTTTTGAAAAGCGCCTTCGTTTAGGAAAACTTTGCAATGATTCTTGTCTTTAAAAGAATGTATACAAAGTGTTGGAATTTTGAAAATATTTCATGTTTTAAAAGTGTGTTTGGAAAGATGTTTGTTTTTGAAAATGAGCAAGCAACTAAGAATGTTTCTACCTACTCAAAAGTCTTTTGTTCTTCTCCTCCTTCTTTAGATGTTGCTATCTCACCATTGATTGGTAAGAAGCCTTATCTTTGGATGTAAAAGGGACGGGTGTGGGTCATCGTATAGTCATGAATATAAATGTTGTGAGATATTTTAGCATTTCTCTTGAGGGACTAATATCATTTGAAAGGCAACATTCGTAGCATCATCGATGGACTATGATCTTGCATTTTTTTATTGTTTTTGCTAAGACATTTCACATGCATAACATGACCATTTTTATAAGGCAACAAGTGGATTTAACCCTAGGGGTGCATGTGTGAATAGTGTATTTGATTTGCATGCATTTAGTTTTTGATTGAGGATTCTCTACTTGTTGTTTTTCTCTTTCCATACAAATCCTAATTACTAGAATTTATATAAAAGTGATAAATTGAGGGAAGTAAATATTCTATGGTATTACAATTATTAAGGGGATGGGGTGTACAAATTTACAAATAGGGATTGCAGAAAAGGGGAAGGTCAGGAGTTCTAGGTTCAGGTACACTAAAGTTCTAGGGTTGCTGGGAGCAAGGGAAATCCTAGAAGTTCTGATGCAACTGGAAGCCTATAAGTTCTAATGTTACTGGAAGGTCAGAAGTTCTGGTTGTTGAGAGAGTCTGGAAGTTCTGATGTAGCTGGAAACCTAAAAGTTCTAGTGTCACTGGCAATCTAGAAGTTCTGATAATGGGTATGTGAGGTGTCAATGCTGTTGGATGGGAATGTCTAGAAGTTCTGGTCCAGGATCACTGTTTTGACCAACAATTAAAGGGGATTGATCTAGAAGTTTTGGTGCAACTAATGGGTTAAAGATGTCAGGAAATAAACATAAAAAGGTGTTTATGGGGTTAGAACTCAGGGCCCTTAACACTAATGTCTTATGTGTGCGTTCTCTACCACTGGGGTGGCTATACATCCGGTATTAGAAGCAAAAACATAAACATATATTACAAAGTAAGCTCTGATGATGAATTTCATCTCCTTCTCCATGCCAACCGGAGCATCTGCAGCTTAGCCATTTCTCAACAAGATAGAAAATGAAAACATAGCAGTTATGGCGAGTTTCATCATGGTTTCAGAAATATAAAGTATCAGAACTGTAAATCAGAAGCAAGCATGGATTTTTCTAATCCTAATTCTGAATCCTAATTTCCTCAAGAAGTTCTGAACTGAAATTCTCTCTACTTAGGCCAAAATACATGAAATATATGAATATGTACAGAATCAGAGTCAGGATGTCTACATTGTATTTTTGAACATGCAAGCCCATCAATACCTAAGTAATATGATAAAAGTAAGCAGAAGCTTACCTTGCAGTTGAAAAATGTTCTATGAACTAGAGCCTGGTTCTGACTGTTGTGATATTCTGGTTAGCTTTCTCACGTTCCCAGAAAGCTGAAACAAATCTCCACTTGAGTTATGAATGGCTATAATGTTCTGGAGCAGCCAAGAAGCAATGTTCTGAATTTTTGAAATGGAAGTTGGTGGAGATTAAATTGCAGTCTGTAAATAGAAGTTGGGATTGTTTTTAAATGTATGTTAGAAACTGTATGGGTGATTTGTCCAAGAAGTGTGCAAGAAAATTAGAGTTTGGGTGTAAAAAAAAACAGAAGCTTAGCAGATTTTTGTGTTTTTTACAGTTTCAAATTCTTTGAAATTTTAGCAAAGTTTCAAGGTTTTTTTCTCAAATTCTCGACCTCTTTAACAGTTTCAAATGAAGTTCAATTTATAGGCAAGGATTTAGGAGCTTGGAGAAGCCAAGAGTACAACTATCATATGCTAGGGCGTTGACATGTTCTTGAAGAAAGTTTAAACAAGTATGTTTCAAGGCACAAAGTAGGGTGGTTAGTAGCTTTAGCCGCACTCAAGATGAATTTGTAAGCATGAATTATGGAAAAGTACCCTCAGAAGCAAATGTAGAGCATGGGCCCAACATAAACTTTGTACAAAAGTTTGCTTTTCAAGGACAACAATGGTACTTCTATGTCATAGGTGGGGAAATCCTTTGGATAAAGACTCAAAAGTGGGTGTGAGCATTAAATGATGATGAAATTTATCAAAAAAGAAAACCTGCAATATGAGATTATGTATCTTAGCTTAATCTAGATCAGAAGTTCAGCATCAACATAACTTAGAACAAATATCCAACTTCTGATATTTGAATCTCTCTGCTCTAGTATGTTCTGAAGGAGTTCTCATACTTTTCAGAAAGCTTATATCGTGATTTGCAGACCCTCTTTGAATTACTCTTGCAAACTCTGATTGAACCTTCGTGAAAATTGGTCCAGAAGTTCTAACAAAATTATGTCTTGGAAAGGCCCAAAATTTACTAAGTGCTTCAGTTTCATGGACGTGTCTTCAAGGATTTATAACTTGAAATCCCAGCATTTCTAGGAGAAGTTCTATTCTGAAATGTTTTAGATCTCATTGAGATCTACAACTCTTATGTCAGAAGTTCTTCCAGAATCAACTTGCATCATGGTGAAAATCTGGCCAGAAGTTCTGAACTTATCATATTTTCTTAACACTTAGAAAAATTTCTAAGTGTTTAAAACTTTGACCTTTCAACATAATTTTGACTTTTGACTTTCTTAATGAAACAAACTTCATATTTTAATATATCTTGATGAAATATAATTCTTGAAACTTGATTTTGATCTAAAAGTCAAAGTTTAACTTTTCAGCATGCAATTGACCATTTTTCCCTTGTGCCAATTCCAAATCTAATTGATGTATCAGTGCTGCAAACTTGATGTCATGGATGATCATGTGAGAGAATCCTTAAGAAATGAGAGGGCAAATTTTGGGGTACAACAATATTAGCAGCACATATATACCAATAATATGTATTTAAAAGGCTTAGAAATGCAGTTTCGATTTGGGTAAATCCTTACCAACTGGAGATGCTTCGATTTATGAATCTTGGCGTGGCTTGGCTTGGAACAGATTCTTGGGTATCTCAGGAACACAAATATAGCCTTCGTCTGGATTGAGGGTGCCTTCAAAGAAAACTAGTTAGAATTTTGATCCTTTCTATGGTGGTGTGAGTATTCTCTTTTTCTAGGCCATTTGTCCTTGTGTGATGTAACACTTGTGATCTCTTTATATAGAGGGGGTATAGGGGACAAAAAGGCAAAGGTTTAAACAACCTTGATTATGTGTTTGAAATCCATGAATGAGAATTTTTAACGCTGGCCAAAAACATGGGATCTTGTCCTTTTTTGAAATTTGAATGTATGTGGACATTTTGGCTCCTTCGAATGCCTTCAGTTTTCATCCTTCGATTGGGCCTTAAATTTCCTTTTTTCGAATGGACCTCATGTTGCCTTTTTTCGAATGGGCCTCATGTTGCATTTTTTTGAATGGGCCTCATGTGTAGCCTTCGAATGGGCCTTCTACATGCTCCTTCAAATGGCTCTGATTCAGCCCCTTCGAATGGCCAGCAATATGTGTCCTTCGAATGGACTTTTGAAAAGCCATAGTGTAGAAATTGGGCTGTCAAAACTTAGCATGAGAGAAGTTCCTGCCTTTTACTGGCATGCATGTAGCAGGTGTTTTCCTTATAGGCGTGGAGAAAATTTTTGCCTTGTGCAGGTAAGCATGCAGGCCATTTGTCCCAATGGGGGCCTGTGTGAAAGAAACCAAAGGTGCTTAAAAAGAAGGAGGCCCAGAGATAGTTCCTAACAAAAGAAGCCAAAGGTGCTTCAAACGAAGGAAGCCAAAAGGAGCTCCCCTTATTTCTGAATCGAAGGGAGCCATTTCAAAGGAAAACAAAGCTCAATGGAAGACTTGTGGACCAAAGCTTGATCGAACGGTGTTAAATGCCTAATTGAAGACTAGTGGGTCAAGCTTGTATCAAAGGTTTTTAAGGGCTCAGTCGAAACTTGTTGTTATGCCAATCGAAGGACACTGTTTAACTGCCAATCGAAGGACATTGTTTAACTGCCAATCGAAAGCCACTTTTCTAATATTTCAAAAATTTCCTCTTTCTTTAACCAAGTGTTTGTAACCACCATGATAGGTAAAAATCTTGGGAAAATATGGGAGGGAAAATTTTGGGGTACAACAGAGTCAAATGCCTAAACGAAAGGTTCGACCAAAACCTTGTGCTGGAGGATTCATGTGTCTAAACGAAGGGTGTGACCAGTAGCTTGTACTGAAGGAACCACATGCCCAAATGAAAGGTGCATGTAGGAGGCCAAAATGTCAAGATTCGGAAGAGGCATATAGGAGGCAAAAAGTGCAAATCGGAGGATGCTAAAACGGAACCTTTTACCTTGGAATCGAATGAGACTACATGAGACTTTGTGCCTTGTGAATCCAAACCAACGTGCCAGAGGCCCACGCCCAGTCGAAGGATGCAAGCCAAACTTGCATCGAAAGAGGCCAAAAGGCCAATCGAAGGAGCTGAATCGAAGAACACTTATTTTTCTCCAAATTTTGTCAAAATATTATTTTTATCTCTTTTCTCCCTTTTTGACAGTTTCCTTTTAATCTTGGTACTGTAAAATCCCAATATACTTGTGCAAGCTTGAACCTTGAGAATCCTTGTGAGAAAGGCCTTGGAAAATGAGAGGGCATATTTTAGGGTACAACAGTAGTCATAGGCATAGCTTAGGCGCAAGCGTAATCGTGGAGATAAGTGTAGATATGGATGCAGACGTGGATCTTCTTTCGATTTTTTCTAACCAAAATGTTTTTCGATGTTTTATCAATTGTTTTTTACTTTGTCAAATCCTCGAAATGATTTCAATACAATATTCAAAAGAAACAAACGTAGTATTTTGCAAACAAGTATGAAAAAGGAAAAAATATGATTAAGGGGATATGCCTTTGAATAGGCGTGAGTACAACACGCAATTCCTGAAAGGAGGTAATTAAAGAAAAAAATTAAAACTGTAAATGGCAATGAAAATGATAATTGCTACTGTTTTCTTCCCAATATCCTTTTGATAACTTCCAATCTTCTTTGCTTCCGAGTTGGATCATTTGGATCTAACTCTTTCTTCGTGGTTCGTGGTTGTAGTTCTTAGATCACAGGCTTTTTGTTCTTTATTTCTTTTGGATAAGACCCCTAATTTTTCTTGGATCTCCCTTTCGGGTTTTCAATCCACTAGGATAAATTTTTTTTTGTATGTCCCTAATTTTTTCTAGTATCGCCCTTTCGGGTTTTCAATCCACCAGGACGCTCCTTTTTGCTTAAGTCGCCTGTTTAAGGTTCGAGCTTAGTGAGATTTCTTATACATACTATTTTTTATTGCATCTGTATTTTCTGGATGTGGTAGTTCTTCCCCATCCATTTTGGTGAGGATGAGACCACCACAAGAGAATGTTGTTTTCACCATAAATGGACCTTCATAGTTAGGTGTCCATTTACCACGTGAATCAAGACGAGGTATCAAGATATTTTTAAGCACTATATCTCCCTCTTTGAATATACAAGGACATACTTTCTTGTCAAAGGCTTTCTTCATCAGTTTCTAATATAATTGACCATGGCACACAACTGTCAAACATTTGTCTTCAATGAGGTTGAGCTGATCAAGTCGTGTTTGAACCCACTCGGCTTCTTCGAGCTTTGTTTCCATCATCACCCAGAGTGATGGAATTTCTATCTCAACTAGGATTACTGCCTCCATGCCATACACCAGAGAAAAAGGAGTTTCACCTGTTGATGTGCATACAGAGGTACGATAGACATGTAAAGCAAAGGGAAGCATTTTGTGCCAATCTTTGTAAGTCTTCACCATTTCCTGGATGATTTTCTTGTTAGTTTTGTTTGCAGCTTCGAAGGCCCCGTTCATCTTGGGTCGATATGGTGAAGAATTATGTTTCTCGATTTTGAAATCATCGCATAATTCATTCATCATTTTGTTGTTTAGATTAGACCCGTTGTCAATTATGATCCTGTTTGGAACCCCATATATGCATATGAGATTTTTCTTGATGAAACGGGTGACCACCTGGCTTATCACATTTTCATATGATGCCACTTCTACCCATTTGGTGAAGTAATCGATGTTGACTAGTATAAATCAGTGTCCATTAGATGCCTTCGATTCGATCATACCAATCATATCAATTCCCCATATTAAGAACAACCACAGAGAGCTCATGACATTTAGAGGAATAAGTGGTACATTCATTTTGTCAGCGTAGATTTGGCAGTTGTGATAGGTTTTTGTGTAATGATAGAAATCAACTTCCATTATTAACCAGTAATACCTTGCCCGTAGAATTTTCCTTGCAATAGCATGCCCATTTGTATGGGTTCCAAAAGTGCCTTCGTGGATTTCTCTCATAAGCGTATCTGCTTCTTGTTTCTCCACACACTTAAGTAACACCATATCGTAATTTCTTTTGTATAATACATTACCACTCAGAAACAATTTTGAGGCTAGCCTTCACAGAGTTCATTTGTCGATGATAGAGGCATTTTTTGGATACTCTTATTTCTCAAGATACCTATTGATTTCATAAAACCAGGGCTTGTCATCCAGTCCTTCTTCAATAGTAAGGCAATGTGCAGGCTCTTCAAAATGTCTGATAGTAATGTGCGACTTATGGTTAGGCCAGGTTGCTTTAAACATGGCTGACAAGGTTGCTAGTGCGTCTGCCATTTGATTTTCTTCTCATTGGATATGGTTGAAAGTAATCTTAGTGAATTCCACAGCTAGCTTCAAGACATGATCCCGATATGGAATCAAGTTGGGGTGTTTGGTGTCCTATTCACCTTTAACTTGATATATTACTAACATGGAGTCTACGAATACTTCAAGATATTTGATTCTCAGATCAATGGAAGCTTCCATACCTAGGATGCAAGCTTCATATTCAGCGATATTGTTGGTGCAGTCGAAACATAACCTTGCAGTATAAGGTTTGTGATAGTTCTTTGGAGAAGTCAAGGCTCTGCCTTGATACCATTCCCCAGTGCGTTTGAAGCTCCATCAAACATGAGTGTCCAACGTGCCCCTGGTTCAGGTTCCTCATCGGGCCCTGGTATTTTGTATTCATCTATAACCATAACGTTCTCGTTTGGAAAGTCGAACTTCATGGGTTGATACTCTGGCAACAATTGATGAGCCAGATGATAAGCTAGTATGCTACCTTTGATGGCCTTTTTAGTGACATATAGTATGTTATACTCCTATAATAACATCTGCCATCGAGCAATCCTCCATATAAGAGTTGGTTTTTCGATTACATATTTTAAGGGATCCATCCTTGCTATTAGCCACGTGGTGTATGCTAACATGTACTTCCTCAATCTTCTAGTATCCCAGGACAATGCACAACAAGTCTTCTCGAGGAGTGAGTACCTGGTTTCACAGTCAGTGAAGCTAAGGTAGTATATTGCATGCTCTCTTCTACCTATTTCGTCTTGTTGGCCCAATACAAATCCCATCGATCCTTAGAGTATTGTTAGGTACAAAATGAGTGGTCTCTCAGGAATTAGTGGCATCAAGATTGGTGGCTCTTGTAAATATTTCTTTATCATCTCAAAAGTTGTCTGGTAGTCATGATTCCATGTTACTATTTGATCTTTTCGCAACAATTTGAATATAGGCTCGCACGTAGCAGTTATGTGTGATATGGACCTTAAAATGTAGTTCAATCACCTTAAGAAGCCACAAACCTCTTTTTCTGTCTTTGGCACTGGCATTTCTTGTATGGCTTTTACTTTGGCGGGGTCCACTTTGATACCATGTTAACTTACAGTAAAACCCAATAACTTTCCTGACCTGACCCCGAAGGTACATTTGTTTGGATTCAACCTTAATTTAAACCTTCGCAGATGATCAAATAACTTTTGTAGATGTATGATGTGGTCCTCCTTTGTATGAAATTTGGAAATCATATCATCTACGTACACCTCAACTTCTTTGTGAATCATATCATGGAGCAATTAACCATTTCCCGCTGATAGGTTTCCCCCGCATTCTTTAGGCCAAATGGCATTACTTTGTAGCAAAAGGTGCCCCAGGGTGTCATGAAAGTAGTCTTTTCCATGTCTTTGGGTGCCATTTTGATTTTAATATAGCCTGAGAAGTCGTCCATGAATGAGAATACTGAAGCTTGAGCTGTGCTGTCCACAAGAACATCTATGTGAGGTAGCGGGAAATCGTCTTTAGGACTTACTTTGTTTAGATCCCGATAACCCATACACATACATACTTTCCTATATTTCTTGGGTATTGGCATAATGTTATCTATCCAAGGTGGATAGTCTACCACTGCCAAGAAGCCTGCATCGAATTGTTTAATAACCTCTTCCCAAATTTTGCTGGACATATCTGGAGGAGTTCTCCTGAGCTTTTGCCTGACCGGAGGACAACCTTCTTTGAGAGGTAGTGTGTACTAAAATGTCTGTATCCAACCCTGGAATACCTTTGTAAGACCATGCGAATATATCCACGTACTCATGTAACAACTTGATCACCCTTTATTTGACGCTTTCTTCTAACGCTTTGATCTCTTTCAGATCCTCTTCTATGCAAAGGTTAATGGTCTCAATATGCTCTTGATATGGTTGTATATTGTCAGCTTTTTGCTCTATGCTTCTTTCTAATTCTTCAGAAATTTCAAGATCCTCCTCATTTTCTTCTTCAGCTTGGTTGACGGGAGCATCAAAATTATATCGGATAGCAGCAATAACATTATCGGTGATTTTGGGCATGGATCTGCATATTTATCTTGTTTTGGTGTAGTTTTTATTTAGTACATGAATTTGGAAAATGCATATGATAGGAAGTATTGCCATTTTAAAATATGTAATATAAATGCAAAAATAAAAACAAGGATCTCAATTGAATACAAAACATATTTTTATTAATCATGAATATTGATTGAAACACACGGGGGACCATTACAAACAACCTCTATGCCTCGGGCTTGACATAGGTTCTTTCAAAAACAAAGAAAATTACTTTGGAAATAAAATCTCAGGAATCTCCACAACTGTCTAGTTTTTCAATTCTTCGCCTGGGGCGCATTCAAGGATGTAATTTGATGCCATTTTGATGTTGTCTTTGTGAGACATGATTGCCACTTGTTTTGTATGCTCTACCTCTTTGATGATTAAGGTTTCTTGGATTGGTGGGAATCGTGCCTTCCCTTTTAGAGTAACCTTTGATGATTCATAACCCAAACCAAAATGGTTCTTCTTCTCAGATATTTTGGGGATCTTTCCCAAGCCTTTCGAGTCACCATTCTCCATTGTTATTTGTAAATCTCTCCATGAAGTCACAATAGGCTTCTAGACCTTTTCTACCGGTAAGGTTATTGTTGAAGCAATCTCCAATACTTGAAATGGCGTAGCTATGCAATCTTCGTCAACACTGATATACCTGTAGGACTCAATGTGACTTATGAAGATATCTTCTTCTCCACCAATTATGGCCAACCTTCCTTCAACAAAGAATTTTAATTTTTGATGTAAGGTTGAAGTGATTGCCCCTGCTGCGTGAATCCAAGGCCGTCCGAGTAAACACGTATATTCCAGTTCTATATCCATGACTTGAAAGGTTATATAGAACATGTGTGGACCAATCTTAACTGGAAGGTCTACTTCTTCGAACACTGTTCTCTGAGAACCATCAAAAGCCTTAACTATCGTGGAACTTGGTCTTATCACAACATCGTCTAATGTTAACTTCATCATACTAGATTTGGGCAATATATTGAGGGAAGAACCAGTATCAGTGAGTACCCTGGATAAATTCATATTACCTATCTGTATTGAAATGTGTAGTGCTTGGTTGTGAGCTCGGCCTTGCGGAGGTAACTCACTGTCGTTGAAACCCAGATATAACCCGGATGTCATATTTTCTACCACATTATCAAATTGGTTTACAGTAATTTCTTCTGCAACATGAGCAGAACTTAAGACTTTCGTGAGAGAATCCTGATGCGCTTCTGAATTGATGAGCAACGAGAGTGTGTAAATCTTGGATGGAGTTTGGTGAAGCTGGTCCACCACCCTATAATCACTTTTCATAATTATCTTCAAAAATTCGCCAGCCTCTTGGTCAGTGAAGCTTTTGCTTGGAGGCTCCTGATTCACCTCCTCTATCGCTTTTCCTTTTTCTTTTGTCAATGAGTCATTTTTATTTTTCGACACATTGTCATTCTTCTCCAATGGTTTAGATCCGAACACCCGGCCACTACAGATTATGCCCCCTGTCCCTGCTATAATTGAAATTGCTGGTTCTTAACTTGATGATGACTCACATTCTTGTTTCAAGCCATTGATATATACAGCCGGATCATAATTCCATGGTACTGCTTTGTCTATTTTGTAAGGGATAGAAGATGGCCCCTTAATTACCATCGTATTCTTAGGTGCTACTTGTATTCTCAGTGTTTGCTTTTTTGTAGGAATTTATGTTGAATCTCCCCACGGGATCACGAGAGTCTTCTTGTCATGGTTTGGGCTTTGATAAGGAATTACCAATGGCTTCTTCACACTTCCTTCAATTGCTGCTATATACTCAATTTCAGCGTATGGTCCTATTGGACTATCCCCTGATCCACAAATTGTTGTTAGGTATTTTCGAAAGCTTCGTTATGTTCCAGAAGGAATCCATATTCCAACAGATATTCTTTCAATAGATTTATCGGAGACTTCTCTTGTTGGCCTGCCCCACAGTCGGTGACTACTTCGATTGCATTTATTGTCAGACCACCATGCAGAAGCATGGGGTTTGATTTGATGTTTGTTTTTTCAAAAGTAATGTCTTGGGAGTCTAATAGATCTTGTACTTTATGTTTTAAAGCCCATAATTGATCTATGGTATGCCCAGAAGAACTGGCATGGTATTCGCATTTTGCATTGGCGTTGTAATTGGGAGGAAAGGGCCCAACTGGAGGAGCTAAAGGTTCCAGCTCTATCAAAGACGCATTAATCAAATGTTGTAATAATTGGATAGGTGGCATAAGGAGTGGATCCAATTTTCTCAGTGGCGTTTCAAATTTGTTTTGTTGCTGTTCTCGTGGGATGATTAATAGTTGTTGTGCTCTTGGTTGTAAAAACACAACATTAACTTAACCCTCATTCCTATTTGTAAAACTAGGAACCAGTCTTTTTATATTGAAAGGGGTATTTGATGACCCCCCTTGAATCTTTCCATTCTTTATTCCCATCTCACTCCTCTCTCCAATAGTAGCTAGGTCAGAAAATCCCTAAGAGATGCTTCCTACCATCTTTTCATAGTATACCCCCTGCAGGGTTCCCATGAACATGTCGACTAGCTCTTTCTCTAGAAGTGGTGGTTGCATACGAGACGCCATTTCTCTCCACCTTTGAGCGTACTCTTTGAAAGATTCTTCTTTCTTCTGGCATAAGTTCTAGAGTTGTATGCGGGTAGGCGCCATATCCAAATTGTATTTATACTGCTTCAGGAACGCATTGGCAAGATTAACCGATGTTTGTATGTGCATCCTCTCCACCTGCATATACCAATCTAGAGATGCCCCACTCAAACTATCTTAAAATAAATGAATCATTAACTTCTGGTTTTGAGGGTAAGCATGAATTTTCCTACAATACATGCGTAGGTGGTTTCTTTGACAAGTGAGTCCCTTGTATCTTCCAAACTCAGTTGAATTTGAATTTCGACGGGATTATTACATCTGGAACGAGACCCATCTCGAGGGCATCGACGTTAAAAGCATCATATCCTTCCACAACTTTTAACCTTTCTTCTAAAGCTTTATACTGATTCAGTGCCAACGGGTTTTCAGCAATAAGGGTGTTAGTCACCTTTTGAGGTGCCTGATTGACATCCTCTAGATCGTGATCTCCATATTGTAAGTCCAAGTAATTGTCAGCATTATTAACCAGAATCTACAGGGTATGAGATGCCCCTGCCTTTGGAGGAGGTGGGATAAACCCTTCAGTTTCTTGTGTTGTCTTGTGTTGAGCCATGACAAATTTTTGTGGCACTGTCTCCAGTCTCTTTTTCAGCTGGTGACCGCTTGATGCACTGATAGCTTAGGTTATTTCCTAGAAGGCTACCCTGGGAATTTGTTCTTGTCTATCAATGATATTCTTCAAAGCTAGAAGAACCTGACTCATATCTCCCCTCATTGAGTCAATGTTGCTCTTAACTTGTGCCAGATCCACTTTGAAAGTTGCTTGATTCTCTTCGATTTATTCCATGGCTCTTAGTTGGTGAGTTCTTGTTTGATACGGCGGCCAGGGAGGTGGTGGTTTCCTTCTACAAATGGTTCAATTGGAGAAGATTTTTGAAGAATGAGTTATGATATGAAAATGTTTTTATGAATGCATGATTATGTATGAACGATGTTATGAATTAAATTTCGAATGTCTTATTCATTTGGGTATATATTTATATTTTATAATATCATGTATTTTTTTTTAGGTTTTGCTTTTTTTTGTGAGTATCTGGAAAATGAATACGCAAACAAGATAGGAAACACAATTCTTTTATTGGAACACCAATTGTCTTTAAAAGATAATACATTTCAGATACTGCAAAATATTACAATTCTAAAATAATAAATTTACTGGAAGGGAAATAAAAAAAAGTAAAACAATCTTCTAAGCCTGTTTGCAAATGTCTTCTCTGAAACGATCGACCATTGTCCTGCATAGCTTAAGAAAATTGTCAACGTTTTTTGGGAGAGGGACTATTACTTTTTCTGCGTCCTTTAAGATTCTGGGAATGTCTTCAATGAGGTTGTTGGCCATAAAAGCGAGCTTCTCATGCTTATCTTTGTAGTATCGGTATTCTCGGTAGAGATTGGGAATTATCTTGTGGTTATCCCTTCCTGCTTGGGCAATCTTTGTATACTGCTCTTCCCAATACATCTTTTCAGCCCTTAGCTCCGTATAAAGTCTTCGTTGTATCAGGAAGTCTTTTCAGAGGCCTTCTAGCTCAAGGCATACTTTCTCGTACTCTTCAGTTTTCTGGGCCAAATATCTTTCTGCCTTCATTTTTTAAGGGGCTCCCTTACTTCTGATTCTTGGCTATCCTGAAGCCTGGTAGTGAGTGTTGCACCCCAAAATTTTCCCTCCCAGTTCTACTTTTATCTGGCTTAGGATTTGCATTTTATATGCATCATTTTCACTAGGTCATTTGCATACAATTCATTCATTCAATAAGGCATAACATCAAGAAGAAGTGTTTGGTACGAATTTGGATTTCACTTTGTTCTGGGCTTATTTATCAAATAAAGGTTGATTCTTTGTTTCTTTTAATAATTGTATTTTGAAGCTAGGGTTTTGAGGGTTTCACCAAAGATGTTTCGATTGATACTGTTTTAGGGTTTTGTCACTCTATCATTAGGGGACCCTTTCTTCATAAGTGGGGTTTGAGTTATTTTGAGATCTTCCACTAATTATTTTCACTACGAGATATGTCATAAGGATTTCTTTCTCAAAGGTTTGAACTAAAAAATATATGGTATCTTGTGACCTATGGTTGGAGTTGCATCTTATATTTGCACCTATCAAGGTCAGAGACTAAGGTTTTCACCTGAGTTTTCTTGCATTACGAAGTCATGTCATCATCACATCTTAGATTTATTTTCAAAGGCTTGAATTCAGGGATGAAAGTTTCCTTTTTGGTTCACGAATTGAGATACATATCATCAAATTAGTTTAGAGTTTTTATGTCAAGGTGCATCTCAAGGGGAATTCGGGTTTCTTCCCCATGAAGTTTATTCACCGATTGAGACTCATTGGATCTTCATGACAAATTTCTCTTGGTCATACATATTTCCATATGCATTTTTCAAGGTTGCTACAAGGAAATATTATGATGTTGATTATCAAATCATGGCACAAAAAGTGAAGTGGTGATCAAAACATGTGTTTGTTGCTTTCAATGCGAGTAACTTGGTTTATTGATTGAATTAAGGTTTCTATGAGAAGTGGGAATTGATTTGAATTCAGTGTTTAGGAGTATTCATTCAAACTTCTAAATGTGTTCAAAAAAATTTGAGATTCAAATAAGCTAAGTCACAAGTTACAAGGCTTTTACAAGGCATGGTCCCAATTTGAATTGCAAGGCATATTCATCATGAATTCAAGTTCTTCAAAAACCATCAAGATAATCCACCATTACAACTTCAATTTTTAATATCAAGAATAAAAGGAAAGAGATATATATTCAAAGTTAATGAGTTTGCATTCACATTCATTCAAAAATTACAGGTTACAAATAAAATTACATAAGTCTTTTAAAACCTAAACATATGCCAAAAATGGATCTTCATGTATTGCTATTCCTATTTTGTAGCTACCAACTTTGTCTAAAGACCTCCTTTGTCCAAATCGATGTCAAACAAGCACAACATTGCCTTGCAGTCCAAACTTGCTGCCAAAATGTCAAAAAAAAAACATGCCAAGCCACACCAAAGCAGTTCATTAAAGTTGCAAACAAACTTGAAATAAACCATGTCATGTTGCTGTCCACAATAAGCCAAGAACCTGTTTTTGAAAATAGACCCCTGAACCACTACATGACCAGCCCAAAAATTGTATCCATAACCAATCCAAACAGCCAAAATTGCATAAAAATAGCCAAAACAAAATCTGCAATAAAAAGTAGCAAAACAGTCCACAAAACCTCCTGCTATCCACTGCATATACAAGTACAAAACAGTCAAAACCATACAAAATACTCCAGTTGTTCAGACTATTGTTACTCTTGCACCTCCTGTGGTGCATGCTACTCCTGTTGCACCTTCTTCGGTGAATATGGTTCCATTTTCTAATGATGATATGTATCGTCCTTTTCCTCCACCAAGTGAAGACTTGGGCCTCTATGATAGAATGGATGATTTTCAAGAACAGTTTGACAAGATGCAGAGGGAGGTGAAGGCCCTCAGGGGAAGGAATTGTTCGGGCAGAATGGGAATGATTTATGCTTGGTCTCGAATGTCAAGATACCTGCGAAGTTTAAAGTCCCGGAATTTGAGAAGTACAAGGGCAACACTTGTCCCCATGCTCATCTTGTTATGTATGTAAGAAGAATGTCTAGCCACACTGATGATCAACATCTGCTGATTCACTTTTTCAGGATAGTTTAACTGGTGCTACGCTGAAGTGGTATTTGAGTTTGGACAGTGTCAATATCCATACTTTTAATTACTTGGGAGAAGCATTTATCAGACAATACAAATACAACATGGACATGGCGCCTAACCGTGATCAATTCAAAGCCATGGTCCAGAAAGATAGAGAATCATTCAAAGAATATGCACAGAGATGGCGTGAGGTAGCCGCCCAAGTGATTCCTCCCATGGAAGAGAAGGATATGACTAAGATTATCCTGAAGACTCTGGGTGCTTTCTACTATGAGAAGATGGTAGCAAGTGTGCCAAGTGACTTTACTGAAATGGTAGGCATGGGTATCCGCATGGAAGAGGCTGTGAGAGAGGGTCGTTTAACAAAAAGTGAAAGTTCTGGAAGTACAAAGAAGCCATCCTATGGGTTTGCCAAGAAGAAAGTAGGAGATACGAATGCTGTTATGCAAGAGAGGAGGGTTAATCCTCCTAGAATAAATTATCAGCGTCATCAACAAGTCGCATCAGTAACTCTAGTCATTGGTGTAGCTCTAACCACCGTTTCTTACCAGAGACCATCCCATCAGGATTATCAAGGGTATAACCAAAGAAGGGAGAGTTATGACTCTATCCCTATGAACTATACAGAACTACTCCCGACGTTAATTCAAAATAAGTTGGTTCAGACTCAACCATCTCCCGCTGTACCATCACTATTGCCTTGGTATTACAAGGCAGACCAAACATGTGCTTTTCATCAGGGAGCACCAGCGCACAATGTTAAGAACTACTATCCATTGAAAACTAAAGTACAAAAATTGGTGAAGTCTGGTATCTTGTCCTTCAAAGATGTTGTCCTTAATGTGAAATATAATCCTTTACCCAAGCATGGGGGAGCAAATACTGTGAACATGGTGGCCGGTTGTCTAGGCGACTTCCAGAATTTTGATATTAAATTGGTTAGAGGAGATTTGGTAAAAATGCATGCAGACCTCTGTGAATTTAGCTACTATACGCATGACCATGCTGGTTATGCTATTTTCAGTACAAATATACAGGGTTGTGACAAGATAAAGGCTGATTTGCAAGAGATGGTGAATGAGGGCCTCATCCACATAATCAGGCCTAGGACAGAGTATGAAGAGGAAGTAAACATGGTTTCTGGATATCCTGGAGAGTTCAGAATCTTTGATGTGGAATATATGAATGAAGATCTTATACAATTGCATGCTACTTTCTGCCACATGGCTGGTCAGGTGGAACATCAGTATGGATCTTGCTGAATATGCTGCCTGAACTCCTGAGGATGTTCAATTGTAAGGAAATGTGTTCAGTTGTTGTTGGATAATGGAACTATCAAGGTTACAGGCCAAAGGGATAATTATCATGAAGTTGATATGATTGAGGTTTGTTTGGCTGAAGAGGAGTCAGATGATGAGTATGCCTTTGCAGATGAGTTCTTCTCCTCAGATGAAGATATGTTTTCTAGAGATGACTTTGTAAAGACTGAATGTGTTGAAGAGGGAGTAAATGTTATTGTGCCTTGTTTTGTTACACCTGCCCATTTTGAAGTTGAATATCATAGCAAGCCAACTATTACTCCATTGGTGACTAGTTTGTCGGGTCCTGTCCCCTACGAGTAAGACAAGGATGTACCCTACAAATGTAATGCTACAATTTTAGAGGATGGTGTGGAAGTTCTCATCCAGCCAATGCCTAATGTTGGAAATTTTGCTGAGACTAGCAGAGTGACCTGCAGTGGTCATGTATTTGCACTAGTTGTTTGTAGAGATGTTAGTACTGGAAAGAAAGTTATGGAAAATGTGTAACCCAAGACGGAAGTGGGTTAATCTAGTGGGGCTATTCTAGAAAAAGAGGTGGTTGATACTTTGAAGATAATCAAGATGAGCTACTACATAATTGTAGATAAGATGCTGCAAAGTCCTTCAAAAATATCTATCTTGGCTTTATTGATGAACTCCTCTGCTCACAGAGAATCTTTGATGAGGGTATTGGACCAAGCTTTCGTGGAAAGTGATATGCCTGTAGATCAATTCAGCAGTGTAGTAGGGAACATTACGTTATATAATAACCTGAGTTTATGTGACGATGAACTGCCCGATGAAGGAAGGAATCATAATCTAGCCCTCCACATCTCTATGAATTGCAAGAAGGATTCATTATCCAATGTGTTGATTGATAATGGATCTGCATTGAACGTTATACCGAGGAGCATGCTTATGAAGTTGAAATATCAAGGAACTCCCATGCGCCCAAGTGGCATTATTGTGAAAGTGTTTGATGGATCAAGGAAATTTGTTATTGGTGAAGTGGACTTGCCTATTCATATAGGCCCACATTTGTTTCAGATTACTTTCCAGGTCATGGATATTGTACCCGCTTACAGTTGTTTGTTGGGATGGTCGTGGATACATGAGGCAAGGGTTGTCACTTCTACTTTACACCAGAAGTTGAAGTTCGTGCGTGAAGGAAAAGTGGTAATTATAAATG
This sequence comes from Vicia faba, assembly GCA_948472305.1. Taxonomy (NCBI): domain Eukaryota; kingdom Viridiplantae; phylum Streptophyta; class Magnoliopsida; order Fabales; family Fabaceae; genus Vicia; species Vicia faba. The sequence continues at coordinate 1,012,178,460 of OX451738.1, forward strand.
GAGAACAAGCATTATTTATATCTCATTTGTCCTCTTTCAGCATTGTGGAGGCGAATGAAGCTGCTATTGGAACCCAGTTCCATGCTTTATCCATTGATAATATAAGAGGAAATGAGAATTCTATAGCTTCGTTTAAGGATGCGCAGTAGGTTGTGCGCAATGGCCGTAGTGAAGTATGGGGACAGATTATGGATCCACCTGTAAACAAGAATAGAGCTGGCTTGGGGTTCTCTGTGAAGAATGATAAAGGTAAGAGCATGAAGCCGAAGTCTAATGTAGGCAAGTATCAAGACATCTTTCGTAGCGGGGTTATCTTCATCCAGCTGTTTCTGGGATTAATGCCATTGTGGAAGATGAAGCAGAGCCAGAAATGCCAAAATATGTGACGCACGGAGTTAGGGTTCAGAACTGGATCACCATTGATGTTCCCTCTTGCATACATGTTTCAAAGTAATTTGTTTTTGTTAATCTTTTTGAAAAAACTTTCACTCTGCCCAAGGTGAAAGTATTAATATTGCATGGGCTTATCTGTTTGCTTGGATTTTTAAAATTAATAATAAAAGTTGTCTTTGTTTCTCAAATTGTGTCTTTATTTTTTGCTTTTTCTTGGAAAATGGTAATCAGAAAAAAAACCTTTCGAAATAAATAATAACTGAAATTCAATTTGCATGATCACTTGTTATATGTGTTAGTTTCTAAAAGCAATCATAAATCATATGTGCAGATTAATTAAAAAACCGTTGAATACAATGACCCTGCACCCTCTCCCAACTTTGAATGTCCTGTGTATGGGGCCGAAGAAGAAGACTATGATGAGATTCTGGAAGAGGTCTCACGGTTGCTTGAGCGCGAGGAGAATGACATTCAGCCATATAAAGAGCCATTGGAAGTAATCAATTTGGGTTTAGAAGAAGATCTGAAGGAAGTCAATATTGGAGCATGCTGCGATTGGTTTTTAAATCAAGAGTCGCCACTATTAATTTTTATCCTAGGGAAGGGAACCTAATAGGAAACCCTAATTCGCGGACAGAGATTCTAGGTTTCAGACTCAATTAGACGAAAGGAAGGTGTTAGGCACCTTTCATCTACCTTGTTCACAAGGATATTAGACCCTAGGTTTAGGTTTGGGGTAAACTGAATTTTAAGTTTTAATTAGAAAGAAAAGTGTCCTAATTTTTTAATAGTAGAACTCGCTACGATTTTCGATCGTATGCCTACGTATCCTCTTATGAGGAATCAGAGTCCCAATTCATAGTTCGTATGGGTTGGTCTCTTTTAGGGGTTTGCAGACATATTTTGAATCACTTCGCACTCAGTCGGGAGTAGTGATTGTGGAGATTCTGACTGAGAATGCAGTAAGCCAAAATTAGTTTTGAAACCCATTTGCAAAAAAGACTGTTGATTAGCTTAATTGTATTTGCGAAAATAGTTTGAGATTTGTTTGTGTTTTTTAATAATATAAATTGCGAAAATCTTGATTAATGCGTGATTAAAAAGATTTAATGCAAATAGTATAGAAAATAATATATGCAATTTTTACATGAAAATAATTTATTTTATCATATAGTAATACTTACATATAATAAATAATAATTAATATTTAAAATATGGTAATAAAAATTAATAATTATAATTATAATTATTAATAAAAGGGAATAAATAATTAATAAAATATAATATAAATAAAATATAATATATAAAAAATATAAAATAAATAAAAATAATAATAATTGTTTAAGCAAACCTGGGGGGTGCAATCCCAATTATGAAGTAAAAAACAAGGGGGTGCTGAAATTAGATTGGATTAGGCCCATTGCAGGCTGGACGGGGGGGGGGGGGGGTATTGTTGTGTGATAATTTAGTAAACATTTGGAAGGGAGGTGCGCATAACAGTGGGCTTAGGCCCAAGGCAATTTTGAAGAGGACAGGGTGATTGCCTATTACGCGGAGCATGGACCCTATGGTGCGGCTTGGCCTCGTCGCCCCCTGATTGAGATCACGTGGATGCTAAACGAGGGAGCGTGCTATTATGGCCGGCATGACCATATTGGATCTCACGGAATATAAATCATCTTTTTTTTTCTTCATTTTTACAAGCCATTTCTTGTTTTTTACAGTGGCCGTCTCTCTCGTCTCTCTCTTACAAACCCTCAAAACCCTAGTCACGACGGTGCGATCGGTCCCAAACCCCACCCTAACTCTTATCCGCAAAACCCAATCAATAATCAAAGAAAAGAAAGCTATGTTTTACCCCTTTGATCTCTGTATTCAGAATCTCAATTTTCAGCTTTGAGCTAATCTTCCCTTTTCTCCTTTGATTTCCAGGTCTCTGGCGACGATTGAAGGTTTGAAGATGATGGAGCGAGTCAACGACAATTAGGGAGGCGCGGCAGCAAATGCACAGTTATGCGGTTAAGGTTTTGCGCCTCGAAACTCTAATCACTTCTTCACCCTTTTCAAACTTGGCTCAGTATCTTTCTTCTTCAGAATTTCTTCTTCCGTTCTCCATGAAAAAAAACCTCCCTTCTGTAGAAACCATTTGGGTTTATATAATTTAGTTTTTAGGGTTCCATGTTTCTGTCATTACAGTTAGATTAGATTATAACATTTTAGGGATTTAGGGATAATTAGAGATTGTGATTGATCTTGACTGTAATACAAAGATTCAACTCAGATTTGATTTTGTGTATTTTGATTTTGTAATAGAGATTTAAACTATAATAATATCGAGATTCATTTTGGCATTGATTCAGTTCTACACGCTTTTCTGAGATTTTCTTCTATGTAAAATTAGATTTGTTCTTAATTCAGTTATTTCGAATTTGGACTGATTTAAGATTTGTAATTTACTTTGATTGAATGTAATTCTGATATTCTATTTAATATAGTTGAGATTTATTTTGTAATACTTAAGATTTGATCTAGTTTTAAGATTCTGAGATTTGAATTGTATTATGATTATGTAATGAGATTGCTTGATTGTATTCTTTCTGTTTGATTAGGAAAAGATTTGTTCAGTTTGATATGTTTTACGCTTTTTTTTTGCAATCCTGCAGATTTTCTTTAACTTCTGCAGATCTGATTTAAGACTGTCTTTTTTTTAAATCCCAACAGTAAATGTTAGTAACAAAAAAGGACAACTTGGACCCTGGCTGTAATTGTTGTTTTAGCATTTTAATTTGGGCCTTGCACTATAAAACCTTTACTCAGCCCAACAACATCCTTTTTTCTTTACAGCAACAAAAATCTTTTATTTACAGCAAAATATTTGTGCAATCAGGCCTAACAGGCCTCCTTTCTTCTCTTTAACCCAATGTTAGTTTTTAAAACTTAATAATTAATTTTGAAAAATATTTAATGCTATTATAAATAACAAAATCAACAAATATTTTAGTTTCAGCAAAACTTAATGGGCCTAGTTTTATTTTAATCGAGTTGGGCTTCTGAGCTAAATTTGCAAAAGCCTTTTTGTCCATCAATGAATTTCTTCTAACACAACCAAAATTTTTTTAGCGCGAACCGGGCCCAATACTTAGTTCTCTAAAACAGATCCCTTTATATTAAATAACTTCCAATAAGTGATTTTGAAATATTTAATAAAACCAAAACAACAAATGGGCGGCTGAAAATGAAACGGGCTTTACAATTCTATAGCTACACCACTTATTCATGTTTACCACCAAAACGGAAATGGGCCATGAATATACTTAATTTCTTCCTCTCTTTTACCCATAAACTACTTAATAGTTTTTTTCTAAAATAACTTTCCACTTTCGAATCGCATGGGCCATTGGCCAACATGCTACGTGAATGGGTCCACGGGTACACGAGTCTTTCTGATTTTAGAAAGCCCCGCTCTCCTGAATTTAAGGTTCACCCCCCTAATTGGATAAAGATGGGCCACCAGATACTGATGTACCATCTTTAATTTAATATTTCTTCAATTTCAATCTTGCAAAATAAAATCATCGAGGTAGGGCAAATTTGGGGTCTTACATATGCCCCTATTCAATTATCTTTCAATCGAATAGCGTGAGAAAACCTGAGTCTTACGCATTTTGATTGAAAGTTTATTGAATACTTGAAGTATCCCAAAATTTATCCGACAAACATAAGGTTACACTGATATAACATACCCTTACGAGTCTCAAGGAAGTAGGAAAAGCTGATAATATATCGTTTACCCGGGTTTGATAACGAGGCGGATAATCTCTGAGTGCAACGTTGTATGTCCTAGATTATTCACCCATATGGAGGGTGAGTATAGCAATGATTGATGATGCATGGCCGTCTAAGGATTGAGGCCATGGGTTACGTTTGTGAATCGCTGCATGACGTCTGAGGCGATGAGCTAGATTTGGTTTTCAGACATCACTGCATGAAGTCTGAGGTGATGGTTTATGTTTGCAAATCACTGCACGAAGTCTGACATAATAGGCTGGATTGTGTGGAATAGATAAATATATCGTTGCATGAAGCCTGGGGCGATGAGTTTGGTTTGCGAGTTGCCGTGTGAAGTCTGGGGAAATGATCTGGGTTTTGAAAAAACATTGCGGCTTAGAGGCAACGTAATGAGTTGAAAAATGCATAGCGGATTAGAGACAATGTAATGGGTATTTGAGAATATGTTGCGGCTTAGAGGCAATGTATGGATTTTAGAGGATATATTGCGGCTTAGAAGCCATATACTAAGTTTTGACAATACGTTGCGCCTTAGGGGCAACACATGGAGTGTTGAGAATCCATTGCGGCTTAGAGGCAATGTGTTGAGTTGGAGATATATTACGGCTTCGAGGAAATATACTGATCTGAAAAGATACATTGCGGCTTAGAGGCAATGTGTCGAGTTTTTGAAAATACATTGCAGCTTAGAGGCAATGTATTTGAGTTGGATGATATATTGCGGCTTAGAAGCAATATACTGAGTTTCGCAAATACATTGCGGCTTAGGGGAAATGTATATTGAGTTATATGATATATTGTGGCTTAGAGGCAATATATGGAGTTTCGCGAATACATTGCGGCTTAGGGGCAATGTATATTGAGTTATATGATATATTGCGGCTTAGAGGCAATATATGGAGTTTCGTGAATACATTGCGGCTTAGAAGCAATGTGTTGGCTTTGAGATATGTTACGGCTTAGAGGCAACATACTGAGTTTGTAAGGAGCTCATCACTGAAGGAAGACTTAGGTGATGGGCCGAATGTGTCATGGCATGAAGACTGAGGTGACGGATTGAATCGTAGGAGGAGTATTGCGTTGGTTGACCCTTAGATGGTTGAATCGTGGGTGAAATTATTTGTCTGCTTACCAGGCAATATATGTGTATTGAATGTTGTGGGTATGCAAAATGTATGATGTTTGACATTGACATGGAACCCTGACTATATGTGTATTGTATGCAAGAATGCATAGTGTATGTATGCTCGATATATGCAAAATGTGTATATGTATGAAATGTGTGTAAGATGCGTGTATGCCTTGAAATGTTATGAAGACTATTTCTGGCATTCTCCTTTAAACCATTGGCTTAGAGTTACCAATTCCTGGCGTTGTATGTTGTGTCATCGTAGCACTGTTGAACTTGAATGTTAGCAAAATTTGAACATTGATTTTGTACAGATGTAGGTGTAGACGTAAATGATGGCCTATGCGTAGATTTGTAAGCACAAACGTAAGTGTAGACCTTGTGTCATGAGTTAGGCATAGGTGCTGACATGGATGTAGACATTGCGTAGGGACGTGTATATATATGTGATGAATTTGTATCATTGAGTGCAAGCATAGGCGCAAACATGTGTGTGGTCGTAGACTTCGTGTATGAGCGCGTAGATATGCATAGGTACAAACGCAGACCCATGTATAGATTTTTGCAAGACGTAAGAGTAACTATGTGCATGGACGTTGTAATACGGTGGCATAACCGACTGTTTTTTGTTACTACTAGTTTTCCGTTTTTTGTTCGCAAATGTACGGTAAGAAAGAGTCTCCACTGACTTTTCTTTTATCCAATAAGGAAAGGATGAAAAGAACAGAAAAGTACCTTTTTTTTGAGATTTCTGAGTACGGGGGGTAGATTATGGAAAGGGGAGGTGTTAGTATCCTTTCCATCTGTAGTTTTCTATGGGCTCTTAGATGCTAGCTCATGTTTTGAAAACTGATTGTGCTTTGTGTGTTTTGAAAATTATTTTGAAAATTTCCTTAGTGCGGTGATTCACTTTATGGTAACTCTTGTATCAGTCCTCAAGAGTGTGACAAAGGGTTTTAAAAACTTTTGTTTGAAAATTATGTTTGAAAGTGTGGTGTGAAAATTTATTTGAGCAAGTACCTAACAGTTATCTACCTACTTGAAAAAACACATTCTTTTCATTCTATCCTTTAGACCGTGTTATCCTACTATTAGTGAGTAGGTAACCCTAGCCGTTGGATGTTGAGGGACTACCGAAAGGGACAAAATGGTCATTAAAGGCAACATGTAAGGATACCTTAGCATTTCAAAGGGACTATCATCATAAGATCATTTCTCGTAGGTAACTCGAGGGACAGTAAGGGACTATGATCTTTATGACGACTTTTGAATTGAGGGTCTTTGCTAAGATATCCCTACGTTCGAGGGACATGACCATTGTTTCCGAGGCAACCAAGTGAGGAATACCCTTGGGGTGAAAGTGTGCAGCAGTGTTTGTTTTCAGATATTTATCTTGAAGTTAAGTGATCTATCGATTGATTGATTAAGCATACAAGCCTAGGTTGCTAAAAATTATATACAAGCATAAGATATAAAAGCGAGAAAGTAAAAAGAGTCCTACGTTATTACAAGGCTTTTGGACAGATACATAAAGAATTGACTGAAAGTAAATTTGCGGAAGTTAAACCCTAATTAATCTATTACAAACTGGGCGCATTTACATCAATAGCGAAAAAATAATCTTACAGCAAAAATAATTACGCACGAGAATCAAAAACTTGAAACTGTTTAAAACCCTAAAAAAACCTTATTTGATCATTAAAATATTTTTGGATTTTTTGTGAAAAAAGATTTGAATTTAACCTAATTTCTAATTGATTTTAATTAATGAAAAATAAATTAAAGTTGAAGAAATTAATTTATTTACAAAAATTAATTTATATAAAAATAAAACTAACCTATTTTTTTGTGATTTTGATTTTATGATTTTATAAAAAAAATTGATTAATAAAAATAATTAAACAAAAAAATAAAAACTAAAAAAGATGAGAAATTAAGCCTGAGGGGGTGTAGGCCCAAATTGGAGGTGATGTTGCTGAATTCTGTTCCAGACCTAGTCAGGTTGGCCCATCACCAGCGTTGTATTCAGTGAGAAGCTTACCAAGAGAGTCCACCATGCGCCTGCATGCTTGAGGCGTTGGATCTGGATAGTGAATGATCCAATGATGATGATACAGAGGCGTATGGTGCATGTACATGTGAAGAAACCACTGAATCTGCAAATAGTTATTAAGAAAAATAACATGTAGGAGGCAGGGATCGAACCCATGACCTCCTACACGTGAACCTTGCAAAGCCTTGCCTCTTACCACTGAACCATTTGCTTCATTCGTTAATACACACGCATAATATATATTATATAATATGCAAAGTCAATTTTATAAAAAACGCGCAAAAATTCAAATGGGCCATTCAGGATCTTCCACGCCTTCATCTTCTTCGCTGAGACTGTTGTCTTAGGTAAAGACTTTTACCTACGGACATTTGCCATAGTTATAACCTGTGCATCTCAAAAATCATGATCAGGCAACATAAATTAAATTCAAGACCATGGATCTATTGGGTTTGATCCTCTGAGCATGATGGTGTCCTTCATTAGACCCAATTGTACCTGTATCTGAAAGCCCTAAAATGAAGCTCTAAACCCTAACAATGGCATTCCATCAAACATGCATCAAAACACATAATTGATTATGCAAACACAATCTAAAGGATTGTACAAGCATGGATATATACTTAGAAATAATTTATCAGGAGTAAATTCCAAAAACACATTTCAAGAAGATGAACAAATCGTGGTATTGGTACGCGATTTCTAAAGTTGTTGATGCATGGTAAGGGTCCAGAGAGTTCCCAAAGACTTCCAGGAATGAATTGTTGGCCTTGAAACACCTTGAATCTCCTTGTAGAAAGAAATCTGATTCTCACTTTTTGTCCAAAATTTGAGTTTTTTTTCTTCCAATTCTCAGGATCAATCCTTGTTCTCATGCTTTGGAAATGTTTTCTATATATAATAGAAGCAATTAGGTTAACAAAACTGTATTCAATCTTTGCAAATTGTTGAAAAAGATTTGATTTTTTTTCCTTGTATGATTTGTTTCTAAAACAAACCAAATCATGATCTTTTCCAATCGATTAGCCCTTGCACGAATTTTCCCGATTTGCTAGTTGTTCATGGACTCATAATCTACTCATAAAATCAAGTCTTTGGTTTTATTTGATTATTCCACTATTTAAATTGATTTATTTTGATTTAAATGAATAAAAAATCAAAATAAATAATAAAAATAATGAAATAATAGGTGGATAAGCTCAGGGTTCGTGGGCCATCTTATGAACAAGTTTAAAACAAGAAAACCTGGCTCCATTTGAAAAAAAAAGTCATTTTGATCAATGTTGACTTCATGCACATTTCCAAAATTGGTCAACTTTAGCAATGCACACCTCTCTCATTTTTAACCCTAATAAGGTGTTCTTTGACTTTTTAGAAAGCTTAGGATGTCCGCTAAACAACCCTTTTGGTTTCATTTCAATTTTATCTTCCATGTTAATGTAAGGAGCTTTGACCTAAAAGGTGTTTTTGTTGACTTTTTGAAATGACCTATAATGTAGGAACTTGTATCTTTTGATTGAGGAATTTCATGACCTTGAGTGCTGAAGAGAAGTTGTAAGGATTGGATTCTCTTCAAAATGAGCCTTTGTTGGAAAATTTCTGATAAAGTATGAGAAAATTATGCTTGGTCAAAGTTTGGTTGACTTTTCCTATAGAAACCCTAAATTACCATTTTTGACTTTTGATGAGTTAGGAGCATTTCTTGAGGAATCATGATCAACCCTTTATAAAATGATGGATGTTACTTCAAAATGTTGATGTTGACCAAAAATCTTGAAGTTTGGCTGTATTTGGGCCACAGTTGACCTTTGACCTAGTACAATTGACTTTTAGGCATTTGAGCAGTTGACTGAGAAAACTTGTTGTGCAAGGCATGAAACTTGGCATGGATGATCTTGAAGACATATTAGGTCAATGGAAACCATTTAGGACCCTTGGAACTCAAACATATCGATGAGGAGTGAAACTCTAGTTTGAGGCTCATTGTCTTAGGAGGAGGATTTGTCTGGTCAATCCTTAGTCAACTTAAGCAATTGAGGACCTCTAGGAGTATGTTTTGGGTAAAATGAGAGGGAAAATTTTAGGGTGCAACAGCTTCCCCTGTTCAATCTTCTTAAACCTGAGGATGTAGATTGGTTGGTCTGCCTTTCATTGTCTGAAGGTGGAATGAACACTAGAGTGCCCAGAAATTTGCACTCACATGAAGAGAATGTCGATAGATAAGATCGGCAATGGGCTTACAGATGCCATTTAGAAGGCGAAGGAAAATCGTCGGAGATGCTCTTAAAGATGCCATCCAGAAAAGATATCGGTTGCATAAGATATTCCTTTGCGATTATTCCTGCACCTGCCATTGAGGAGGACTTCGCCAGGGAATGTTGATTTATGTCTTGGGAAATAGAGTCTAGGAGCTTCGGTTGTCCATTACTCTACTGGGGAATTAACTCTTGATTGATGAGACAAAAGTACGCTGCTATCTGGTTGAGTCTAGGTCTCACAGTGATTTATTGGGGAATATGAAATTGACAGTATCTGGTCGGGTCCAGTTTTTATAGTGTTGTAAACTGTTGTCTGGAGATAAAAGAGAAGGAACCTGTATAGGGCTTTCTCGAGATAAGTTCATGAAAAACTGCGTCAAGTAATTCATGAAAAGGAGCTTGGATAGTAGGGATATGAGAAGGAACCTAGGTAGTAGGGTTACTTCGAAATGAAAGCCTGGATAGTAGGGCTATGAGAAGGAACCTGGATAATAGAGTTACTTCGAAATAAAAGCCTGGATAGTAGGGCTATGAGAAGGAACCTGGATAGTAGGGTTACTTTAAAATAAAAGCCTAGATAGTAGGGCTATGAGAAGGAACCTGGATAGTAGGGTTACTTAGAAATAAAAGCCTGGATAGAAGGGCTATGAGAAGGAACCTGGATAGTAGGGTTACTTCGAAATAAAAGCCTGGATAGTATGGCTATGAGAAGGAACCTGGATAGTAGGGTTACATCGAAATAAAAGCCTGGATAGTAGGGCTATGATAAGGAACCTGGATAGTAGGGTTACTTCGAAATAAAAGCTTGGATAGTAGGGCTATGAGAAGTGTTGTACCCCAAAATTTGCCCTCCCATATTTCTCAAAAAAACATGTCAAGAATGATCTTCAAGTTGCTCAAGATGACTCAAGAGTTGGACAGTCAAATCACCTCCTAAGGCAGTCAAATCAAAATTAGGGTTTTGTGTTGCATCAAGGTCCTTACATCCAAATGACCCCAAGTTCTCCGCAATGTCCTAATATGTTCTTAAGTTCATCCATGTCAAATTTTAAGCCTTGCAGAGGAAGTTTGGTCAGTCAATTGCTCAAGAGGTCCAAAAATCGACTGTGCTAGGGCAAAAGTCAATTGTGACCTACAAATGGTCAAACCTCAAGATTTTTTGTCAACATTCTCATTTTGAAGGATAATTCATCATTTTATCAAGGGTTGATCATGATTCATCAAGGATTGCTCAAGATTCATCAAGATTCAAAAGTTGCTAAATTAGGGTTTTGTAGGAAAAGTCAACTCAACTTTGACCAAGCATAACTTTCTCATACTTTAATAGAAATGACCCATCCAAAGCTAATTTTTAATAGGATGCAATTTCCTACAATCCATCTTCACACCCCAAGATCAAGAAATTCTCTCACAAAAAGTTACAAATTTGGACATTATAGGTCATTTTTGAAAGTCAACAAAAACACCTTTTTTTCCATAGCCTATAACTTGGGAATGGAACATAAAAATGAGATGAGACCAAACGGGTTGATTATAGGACATCTCAAGGTTTCTAAAAAGTCCAAGAACACCTCCAAAAGTTCAAAATTGAAGAAGTTATGCATTGTTGAAGTTGGGCATTTTTTCCAAATTTGCCAAAAGTCAACTATCCTCAAAACTCCAATTTTTGACAAAAGGGCCCACTTCTTTCCACTTGATATGGTCTTGTCATGCCACACACGTGTCCCATATTTGATTTCATGGCCATTCATTTATTTTTCTATTTTATTTAATTTTTATTGATTTAATTCATTTTTAATCAATATTAAATCAAATAAAATCTAAAAATTGATGAAATAATATCTTTGTGATTGGTACAACTTTCAATTGTCATGATTCATCAAATCAATTCGTATCAAGGCTTATTCATGCATAAAAAAATCATATTTGAGCTATTTTGGGAAGTTTGATAATGGTGATGAAAATCAAATCTTCCATCTTCAATGCATATGGATTATGGCCCAAGTTTTGACCTAAATTCATTCTATAACACTCACACAAGCATTAGGGATCAAGAACACGCACAAAGCATTGCAGAAACAGCCAGAAGAACTTGAGAAAAAAGCTTGAAACCTTGGATCTGAAATCGTTCTTAGAAGCCTTTTCAGGATCAAATAAAGGTCCCAATCGCTTCCTTGCACTTCACTGAAGCAGTACCAATCATAATCACGCGTTCTCCTGCCTCCAAAAGCCCTGTAAGTGTCGCTCAAAACTGCCATACTCATGGAATCGTAAAGCTTCAGTCTTGCATCCATTCTTTGAGATAATTGCATATTTGAATTCCTTACATCATTTGCGAAATTTTTGCATTAGTCAATTTCATTATCATGCCATATATCACAAAATGCCATTGTAGATTGTTTTAGGGTTCTTTCAGTGGTTTTCGTTACAGGGAAAATTGGTCAATAAAAGGACCATGGTTGGAACCGGGGCGGAGAGGCGAGTAGAACTACGCCTTTAGTTTGCATTTTGGTGGCTCGTGGTGGATTTTGAGACAACATGACGTATAGCTACGGACAGTCGTCCGTTGGTATAGGTAAAAGGACTTTTTAGCCACAGTCCTAATGACAGGGATGATAGCATGGCGTGGCCAGATTGGTGCGTTTGAATAGCGCGCCATATTTTCTTATTTTCCAGCATATTAGTTGATTTGCTCATATATTAGTTATTTCTTACTCTAATAACAATTGAACAAGCTGGTTGGATTGGTGAGCGTGCTATTGGAAAATCCCTTGGGACCTGGGTTCGAATCCCAGGTCCCCCAAAACTTTATTCAATTTTTCTTCAGGTGTTCACATGTAGCGCCTAGAATGCAGCTCACCATATGCCCTTCTCCAGATGCTAGCTAGGTGGTCTCAGATCAGATCCAGGGGCCCAGATTGCACGTTCATCATACTCCCTGGTCAACAAGTACGCATTAAATCACAAAAGTCCAACAAGGCTGGACGTTCTGGGCCTCAAAAATTGCTGATCATACACCCAGATCAGGCCCAATACCCCCTGAGTTTGTTCCCTTTTATTTTCTTTTCATTATTTTCCTATTTTTGTTTTATTATTATTATTATCTTAATTAATTAATTAACCAGTTAACCTTTTTCATTAAAAAAATCAGAAACAACAAAAATAATATTTTTATAAAATCCATTAATTTCATTATTTATTTTTGTAAATAAAAATTAATTAATTTATTTAGTTTAAATAGGTTTAACCATAATATATTTTGCAATAAATTAAAATCAAAGTAGAATATTAGGTTTTTAATATTTTTAATCATTTTTTTTGCCTTAATTAAAATAAAAAAACCCAAAAATATTTTCATTTAATTAATTAATTCAATTATTAACTTAGACTAATTTTTAATTCAAAAAAAAATAACAAAAAAATATGCTTTATTTAATTAAAAAAGGGTCAAAACCCTAAGACACTCCGATTCAATTTTCTCGCGCGCGTATTATTTTTTATCCATATTTCAATATTGTAACTGTTTCGGGAATGTAATAGTATAACTTAGGATTTTATTTATTTATTCATCGCTTTTATTTACTTTTTGCAATTTAATTTTAAAGGGTTTGTCTTTGGCGATGTAAATACCCGACGCCTTGTAATAGCTTAGATTAATTTCCCGCAATTTAAATTCCGTAACTATTAACTGTTACATGTTTGATAAATAGGGAATGCATGACAAGATCAAATCTTTAACCTAAAATCAACATAGCTCACCCATGACATGTACAGATAAAATTAACCGAAATAACACACTCGCACATGCCACTCTTAGGGTGCACCTCACTTGGTTGCCTTCGAACGTGGTCATTGAGTATATGAAGTTTTAGAGGTCGTCCTCTTGTCCAAAGATCATAAGTTGCCTCGAAACGGTTGACTCGGAAAAATGATCTAAGACATTAGGGTTACCGCTAAGGCGTCCTAACATTGCTTTAGTGACCACACGTCCCTTAATCGAATTGACCCGAAAACTCCAACGACGGTGCTACCTGCTCCTCAATAGTGGGATAACATTGTCTATAGGACACTTGTACAGATTAGTTCCTTTTTGAGTAGGTAGATGGTTCTTAAGTACTTGCTCCTTTTAAAACAAAACAAAACTTTTCGCACTTACACACCTTTCAAACAAAAACTTCTTTCAAACCCACAAACACAAAGAAAAGCAAATTTTGAAAACACAATGAGCAAGTACCTAAGAGCCCGTGGATAACCACGGATAGAAAGGGTGCTAACACCTTCCCTTTCTATAATTTACCTCCCGAACCCGAGAAACATCTCAAAAAGGAATTTTTCTATGCTTTTGTCCTTTCCTTGTTATATAAAATAAAAGACGGTGGCGACTCTTGCTTACCGCGACATTTTGCAAAAACAAACGCGAAACGCGAACCAGCATTCCAAAATAGTCAGTTCTCATTCCCACCGATCACAGAACTGGCGACTCTACTGGGGATATCAATAAGTGAGGTATACCTTAGGATTAGATCACTTGTGTTTTCAATTGTATGCTTTAATTTTGTGGGCTTGTATCGGAGTTCTATAGATCCTAACCCGGATCTGGTGGATACCATTTAGGTAAGTAGCAATAAACTGTGAGGGATCTGTCCGGCGTAGACCGACACGGATGAAGCAGTAGCAACATTGGTGTGACTCTTTAGTCTGTACTGATATCCCTTGTGTTGGAACAAGGAGAATATGGGTCTTCTAAGGGGTCATTAAGCACCAACTGACCTTAGAACCTTAAATTGACCAACTTGGCCATAGAACAGTAGCAGTATGCTACACTCATTGAGACTAAACTCTCGCGATGATTCCGGCCGCAAGAAAAGGTTGCTAAACTGGAATTATGACTGATTGAGGGTAGTCAGTGATATTGAGATCCTCTAGAACCCGGTTACTATTTTTTAGGACAGGTCTTAACCAACTGAACTGAAAGAGGGTAGTACCTAAGCTCCATACCAGCCTGAAATCTAAGGGCTCTCAGTGTGACTTGTGTGCCTTTACCATGTTTGCTTTTTGTGGATACTTGTGGTGTGCCTTTATCATGACATCATGACATCATAACATTGCATACATCTTGCATAAGGACTAACCTATTTCAAAGACAGGAGGGTTTCATCTTTGCTCTGTTTTGTAGGTCATCATGATGCCTATGCGTAAGAATACTATCCGGATCAACTTTGTCCAAGTACCTACCCTGCTTAAAGAGTTGGTTGTCAGGATACCAGACATTACTTCCTTCATCAGGAGGCAAGGTTCTCTTCTCAGTTTGGTCACCTCCAAATTGGACGAACAAATGATGAGTGTCCTGGTCCAGTTTTATGATCCATTGTACCATTGCTTCACTTTTCAAGACTATCAGCTGGTTCCTACCCTAGAAGAGTTTTCTGAGTTGCTCGGTATCTGTTTTGGAGCAGACTCCATTCACTGGTTGGGAAAAGACTCTTAGGCCTGAAGAGATTGCTGCAACCCTTCACTTGACCAAAGAGGAGGTAATGGCTAACTGGGAGACTAGAAGTGGAGCTAAGGGTTTCCTGACTAAGTTCTTGGTTGACAAGGCTAACTACTTCTGGGATAGCCTAGACTTTAAGGCCTTTGAGGATATTCTGGCTCTTTTGATTTATGGTTTGGTATTGTTTCCGAATCCTGATACTTTTGTTGATATCAATGCCATAAAGATCTTCATCTCTCGGAACCCTGTACCCACTCTCTTGGGTGACATCCTTCATCAGCTATATGCTCGTACTGCCCCAAATAGGGGAACTTTGATGTGTTGTGCTCCTTTATTGTCAAAGTGGTTTATTTCGCACCTCCCGAAGTCAGTGCTGAAAAACAAAGAAGGAATGGGATGGGCTTATAGGGTGATGTCTCTTTCTAATAATGACATTATATGGACTCTCAAAGGTATGGATGAGGTGACTATCATTGACCGCTGTGGTGAGTATCCCAATGTTCCCCTACTAGGAACCCATGGAGGAATTTCTTACAATCCGTGCTTAGCTCTCCGTCAGTTTGGGAGGGCCAGAAGAGAAGGACCTCATGAGATGTTAATGCCTCATTTCATCTTTGATTTTCAGGGAGATAGCGACGAGCTACGTCGTAGATTCATAAGGGCTTGGGACAGAGTTCACCAATCTGATCCACATGAGTTAGGTCCAAAGACTTCTCTGCCAATGGAGCCATATCTCAGATGGGACCGCATCCGTGCCCAGAAGCTAGGTATGCCATATGAAGCTGTCAGGCCCGTTACTCTAGAAGTTGCTAATGAGGAGGGGGTTCTTCCAACTATTCTCCACCCTTATATGCCCACTGATATTGGGACACTGAAGAGGTCTTGGATGCAATTGAGGGATGAACGAGATTCGTACCGGGAGAAGTTCAATGAACAAGAGCAGAAGATCAAGAAGCTGACTAGGCAACTAGAGAACGAGCGGATCCTGAATGATTATGTCCGCACTGAGAAGAAGAGACCATGGGAGCATTGATGGACCTTTGATGATTTATTTTACAGTTTATTTACTTTTTAATATTTCCATTCTTGTAACGCCTGAGGGAAATTTGTTGAACAATTTAAATTTTGAAGTTTAAATCTAATAAAGTGTGTTTCCTTCCTTGTTTACAAATTTGAATCCCGATTGTCTTTGAAATCATAATCATACACATTTCATCCCATGCACTCCATAAGCAGGTACCCATTACAGGTCTCTTATCTTCTTCGTTGTTTATTTCAGCAATCATCATGCCTGCTGAACCTTCAATTGAGCAAGCTACCAAGGCCCTCAAGGCCCAGAATGCCCAATTTCAAGAACTGTTCATGAATCTAGCTAAGGGTCAGCAGGACCTGAAGACCTTGATTCTGAAGGAGAAAAAGAAGAAGAAGAAGAAGAAGAGGACCATCCTGTTCAATACTGGACACAGGTTTGGAAACGGGATGCAGAAAGAAGTTGATCTGACCACCTCATCTGGAGGGAAAGATGGTCCACAAGAAAGGAGGGCTCCTAGCCCTATGGTCTCTGACAACGAGACGGACTATGATGAAGAACAATATCCTCCTGCTAAGGATAAGTACAAACAGCTGGAAGACCGTTTGAGCGCTATGGAAATACAGAAGGTGCCCGGTCTGGATTTCAGAGATCTAGGTCTATCATCTGGGGTGGTGATTCCCCACAAATTCAAGGCACCTGCCTTTGCCAAGTATGACGAAGCTTCCTGTCCAAAGCTGCACCTCCAGTCATATGTGAGGAAGATCCATCCTTACACTGCTGATAAGAACTTATGGATCCATTTCTTTCAAGACAGTCTCTCAGGGACTCAGCTTGAGTGGTTCTATCAGTTGGATGGAGCCAGTATCCGCAGCTGGGAAGATTTGGCTACTGCGTTCTACAGGCAGTATCAGTACAACTCCGACCTCGCTCCTACGCGTACCCAACTCCAGAGTATGTCAATAGGAACGAGTGAAGGATTCAAAGAGTATGCTCAAAAGTGGAGAGACCTTGCCGGGAGGGTGCAACCACCTTTGGCTGATCGTGAGCTTGTTGACATGTTTCTGGGGACCCTGTCTGGTCCATTCTTTAACCATCTGATTGGAAGCTCTTCGGTTGGGTTTACAGATCTTATTTTTACTGGTGAGAGGATTGAAGCTGGTATTAAGGCTGGGAAGATACAGAAGGGTGCCTCATCGAGCACCGAGAAGAAGCCGTTTAAGAAAGAGTCCAGTGTTGTCTACAGTACAGAAAGACAGAATAGACCTGAACACCGCCAAGCTGTCAATGCAGTTGTTATTTCAAAACCTGCTGGTGCTCCTCAGTACAACAATCAACAGAAAGACGAGAGACCAAAGAGGCAATTCACTCGTCTTAGCATGACCTTATCTCAGATTCTGCCACAGTTGTTGAAGACTAACCTGGTGACTATAAGGGAACCCCCAAAGAATGCAAATACAACGTCACCAAGGTACAACCCTAACGCCCGCTGCGCTTATCACTCTGATAGCCCGGGGCATAATACAGATGATTGTTAGGCATTAAAGAACAAGATACAAGACTTAATTGATGCAAAGGAGATTGAGTTCGAGGCGCACGAGAGGCCTAATGTTGTGACTGCTCCCATGCCCAAACATGAAGTAAATGTTGTAGAGGAAGACTTGTTTGTAGTTTATGTGGATGATATTGTTACCCCTCTGATGACTGTCAAGAAGAACCTGTTGCTAGCCGGTTTATTTCCAGGCTGTGACAAAGATTGCCATATGTGTTCTGTTTTACCTACTGGTTACCCATTCCTGAAGTCAGGTATCCAAAACCTGATGGATAGTAAGGAGATCCTGTTTGAGAAGACTGCTGTTCCTTCCATTCCTACTGAAGAAGTCTCCATCATTACCATTTTCAACAATTCTTCCAAGGCTCCCTTGAGGAAGCCTGTTAGAATTACATCTGTTCCGAAGATCGCACCTGTAATCATCACTGTTCTGGGGCCCATCCCCTACACCTCTGACAAAGTTGTCCCCTGGCACTATGGGGCTGATGTTTATGTTCTTGGAGTTAAGCAAGAGTTGGATGCTGATACTGACATCAGCAATATTACTGGGCCTGCTAAAGTCACCCGCAGCGGTAGACTTTTCTCACCTGATATTGTTCCACCAACTGTCCAAAGACCTTTGGTCATTACACCTGCAAGTGTACCTACTGCCATTCCTGATCAAGTTCCTAGTCCTACCCCTGTCACCGAGACATCTGACGCTCGGGGCAAAGGGATCACCACTGAAGTGCCTGCCCAGACGGAGGCACCGAAGACAATCACTGTTGAAGCTTCCAAGCAGGAGCTGGAAGAGATTCTGAAGATTATTAAGAAGAGTGATTATAACGTAGTTGAGCAGCTGGGGCAAACCCCATCCAAGATTTCTATGTTGTCACTATTGCTGTGCTCAGAGGCCCATGCCAAGGATCTGATTACCTTCCTGAAGACGTCCCACGTGGCACAAGAGACATCAGCTGATCAGTTTACTGATTGTATGGCCAATTTAACTGCTGATAATGGTTTGGGTTTCTTCGACGCCGATTTGACTGTTAAAGGGAAGAACCACAATGATGCCCTGCATGTCTCCATTGAATGCAGGGGAACTACTCTTGCACATTTATTGGTTGACACTGGTTCCTCATTGAACGTCTTACCCAAGAAAGCTCTAGACCGGTTGGATTGCGAAGGGTTGGAGCTAAAGCCAAGTAACATCATTGTCAGGGCCTTTGACGGGTCTAAGAGGATGGTGCATGGAGAAGTTGATATGCCAATCAAGGTTAGTTCTCAGGTCTTCAATTCTACATTCTATGTGATGGACATTCGACCATCCTATTCTTGTTTGCTGGGTCATCCATGGATCCATAAAGCTGGGGCGGTAACCTCAACGCTCCACCAGAAGCTGAAGTATCCGGTCAGAGGGAAGATTGTGACAGTACAAGGGGAGGAAGAGTATATGGTCAGCCACCTCAACTCGTTCCGGTATGTAGAGATTGATGGGGAGTTCATTGAAACCCCATTTCAGCACTTTGAAGAGGTTCCTCATACACTGGCATCAGCCGAGACTGTGGTTGAAGATTCTCCTATGAAGATGGCTTCCTTAAAGGATGTCCGGGCTGTTATTGGGAAGGGTGAGTGTGAAAATTAGGGTCGACTTCCTGATTTCACTCAGAAGACTAACAAGTTTGGTTTGGGTTTCACTGTAGAAGCTCAAAGGGTTGTTCGTAATGCAAGGATCGGAAGACCTCCCGTGTTCATCAGTAACTCGGAAGTAAATGCCATTGAAGATGATGTGGAGGAGTCTGAATTCGACAGCTAGATCTATCCTATGACCAACGGTGGACCAAGCAACTGGACAGCAAAGGACTTCATCCCTATTACTTTTGTTACCTAGTAATGAACTCTTTGTTTTGAATTTGTAACAGACAATGTTTTGAAACTTTATGGCCCGGTGTCTTACCCGGGGCACCGTGGCTTCATTTGTGAGGCCTTTTGTGTGCCATTTTCATATATCATTAATAAAAGCATTGGACGTTTCTTGCATTTCAAATTTTGTGCTCCTTGTTTTTCTTTATTATATATTGCAAAACAGCTATTTTACACACACTCACATATACAGGTCCACATCCACTCTGGATCTCACTGGTAACGACTCTGCTACTGCCAGTTATGACTTCGAAAATCCGATCAACTTAGCCGAAGACGAAGGTGAAGATGATTGCGAAGTGCCTGTTGAACTTGCAAGACTGCTACTCTAGGAAGAGAGGGCCATTCAGCCACATGAAGAGCCAGTGGAATCAGTGAATCTGGGTACTGAGACAGACAAAAAGGAAGTCAAGATCGGTGCAAACTTGGAGCTTAGTGTGAAACAGCGGTTGATTCAGATGCTGCGTGACTACGTTGAGATCTTTGCCTGGTCTTACGAAGATATGCCTGGTTTGGATACTGACATTGTGGTTCATCGCCTGCCTACCAAGGAAGACTGTCCTCCGGTAAAACAGAAGGTTCGCCGTATGCGCCCAGATATGTCCGAGAAAATCAAGGCTGAAGTTATGAAACAGTTTGACGCCGGCTTTCTAGCAGTTACTTCTTACCCTCAGTGGGTCTCCAATGTGGTTCCTGTGCCGAAGAAGGATGGGAAGGTTCGAATATGTGTTGACTACAAGGATTTGAACAGGGCAAGCCCTAAGGATGATTTCCCTCTACCTCATATCGATGTTCTAGTTGACAATACCGCTCAGCACAAGGTCTTCTCCTTCATGGATGGTTTCTCCGGTTATAATCAGATCAAAATGGCTCCCGAAGACATGGAGAAGACAACTTTTGTTACTCAGTGGGGTACCTTTTGCTACAAGGTCATGCCTTTTGGGTTGAAAAATGTTGGGGAAACGTATCAACGTGCCATGGTTGCTTTGTTTCATGACATGATCCATCATGAGATTGAAGTATACGTTGATGATATGATTGCAAGGTCCCAGACTGAGGAGGAGCACCTTGACCATCTACAGAAGCTGTTTGACAGGTTGAAGTTGTACAAGTTGAGGTTGAACCCGAACAAGTGCACCTTCGGGGTGAGATCTGGTAAACTGCTGGGTTTCATCGTAAGCGACAAAGGTATTTAAGTTGATCCTGCCAAAGTGAAAGCTATACAGGAGATGCCAGCTCCCAGAATAGAGAAATAGGTCAGAGGCTTTCTAGGACGTCTGAATTACATTGCCCGATTCATCTCACACCTAACTGCTACTTGTGAGCCAATCTTCAAGCTGCTGAAGAAAGATCAAGTGGTACGTTGGAACGATGAATGCCAGGATGCCTTCAAAAGAATCAAAGAGTATCTCCAGGAGCCACCCATCCTAATGCCACCATTTGAAGGGAGACCTCTGATCTTATACTTGACAGTACTTGACAACTCAATGGGGTGTGTGTTGGGGCAGCATGACGAGTCTGGATGAAAAGAGCATGCTATTTATTACCTTAGCAAACAGTTTACCGACTATGAGACCCGATACTCACTGCTTGAGAAAACTTGCTGCGCTTTGGCATGGGCTGCTCGCCAACTGAGATAGTATATGCTGACTCACACTACTCTATTGATTTCAAAGATGGATCCAATCAAGTATATCTTCGAAAAGTCTGCCTTGTCCGGAAGAATAACAAGATAGCAGATGATCTTGACTGAGTATGACATCCAGTACACAACTCAAAAAGAAATCAAGGTAAGTGTATTGGCAGACCATTTGGAACACCAGGCAGTGGATGATTACCAGTCTATGAACTTTGAATTTCCGGACGAGAATATCATGTTGATAACTGACTGTGAGGCACCTGGACCGGATGAAGGACCTGAGGAAGGATCCCGATGGTCTATGTACTTTGATGGAGCTTCAAATGCTTTGGGTAATGGCATTGGCGCCGTGATCATATCTCCTAAAGGCTCTCATACTCCGTTTACCGCCCGACTATGTTTCAACTGCACCAACAACATGGCGGAGTATGAAGCGTGCATCATGGGTCTTCGAGCAGCAATTGACCTAAGGATTAAGTTTCTGAGTGTCTTCGGAGATTCCTCTCTCGTGATCAGTCAGATCAAAGGCGAGTGGGATACGAAACACCCAAATCTTATTCCTTATAAGGAGTATGTGTTGACATTGCTTCCCCATTTCAAGGAGATAGCCTTTGAACACTTCCCTAGAGAGGAGAATCAGTTGGCGGACACGCTAGCTATGATGTCTTCTATGTTCAAAGTCAATTGGGACAACGAGGCTCCCCGGATCATTATTGAAAGATTGGACGAACCTGCACATTGTTGTGATCTTGAGGCTGAAGAAGTAACAGAAAAACCCTAGTATCATGAGGTGAAGAGGTATCTTGAAGCTCAGGAATACCCCGAGGGTGCATCTGTTAGTGACAAGAAGTTTCTTAGGAGGTTTGCAGCAAAGTTCTTCATCAACAATGGCATTCTTTACAAGCGAAACCATGATTCGGCCTTACTGCGTTGTGTGGATAAGAATGAAGCAGAAAGGATCATGGCAGAGTTACATGAAGGTACCTTCAGAACCCATTTTAGTGGACATACCATGGAAAAGAAAATCCTTCGGGCAGGATATTACTGGTCCACAATGGAAGCCGACTGTTATCAGCATTCTCGGACATGTCACAAGTGCCAGGTCTATGCTGATAAGGTGCACATACCTCCAGTTCCTCTGAACGTCTTGACAGCTCCTTGGCCTTTTGCAATGTGGGGCATTGATATGATCGGCGAGATCAGACCTACAACATCCAACGGCCATCGTTTCATCCTGGTAGCAATTGATTATTTTTCGAAATGGGTTGAAGCGGCTTCCTTTGCTACCGTAACCAAGAACACCGTGGCACGGTTCATTCGGCACAACCTGATCTGTCGATACGGTGTACCAGACTGGATCATTACGGAAAATGGTACCAATCTTAATAACAAGATGATCACTGAGCTCTGCGAGCAATTCAAGATACAACATCATAACTCTTCTCCCTACCGGCCGAAGATGAATGGAGCTGTCGAAGCAGCAAATAAGAATATTAAGAAGATTGTGCAGAAGATGACAGTGACATACAAAGACTGGCACGAGATGTTACCGTTTGCTCTTCATGGATACCCTACCTCAGCACGGACGTCAACAGGGGCAACACCCTATTCCTTGGTTTATGGCATGGAGGCAGTCTTGCCTATTGAAGTTCAGATACCCTCTCTTCGGATCATGAAGGATGCAAGTTTGAGTGAAGATGACTGGATTCAGACCCGACTTGATCAGCTGAACCTAATCGACGAAAAGAGACTTACTGCTATTTGTCATGGTCAGACGTACCAAAAACGGATGATCAAGGCATTTAACAAGAAAGTCAGACGACAAGAGTATCAAGTTGGGGACCTGGTAATCAAGCGCATTATTCTACCTTAAGGTGATCCCAGGGGCAAATGGACCCCTACTTACGAAGGGCCATTTGTGGTTAAGAACATCTTCTCAGGAGGAGCTATGATTCTAACCACCATGGATGGTGACGACCTTCCTCACCCCGTCAATGCAGATATAGTGAAAAGATGCTACGCATAATCAAAGACCCGCTAGGTTGACTGGCCTAGGCAAAAATAAGGGCTTCCCGGCGAACCAAAAGGGTTCGGGCGAAAATAAAGGATGAAAATTAAAAAAAAATCTCTGTACACCCGGCAAGTCGAAAACCTGAAAAGGCGGCTTGGGCAAAAAAGGGTATCTCGGTGGACTGAAAACCCGAAAGGGCGGTCCAGGCAAAAATTAGGGATTAAAGCGTAACACTATGTCTCATTGGATCACCTTGCATCCAGACTTCGGTATCGACTATCAAACTCGGACGACACTAATCAATCAGATTCATCTTCAACTAAGCAGCAAAGTGATGAGACGCTTGAAAACATAAAGGCAATAGCAGAGTTGGAACCCAGTGGGATTATTCACATTAGCTGTTTTTGTTTTCTTTTCACAAATTGTAAATTCTATCTGTTCGGCGGCGTTCTCTTACTAGGACGTCAGCCTCTTGTACAAAAACGCCTATTTACAGGCAAACTTCAAAATCAATACGAATTCATTTTCAGACAAATTTCAAACTGTTTTTCTTTTATCTGTTTTGTTTTGCAAAAAACGTCCAATGTTCATTTTTGATATATGCATTTGACACTAATTGCTGCTCATAAAAATTTACATGCGAAACAAAGGATAAATTACGTGTAATAACAGAAGCAGGGGCAATAAGAATTATCCAAGCTGTCTAGTTACTCTGTCCACCAAAGTACCAAGGTAGGTTCAGCTGAAGAATATGACCAAGATACCATCACTCCCCGCAGAGTAAGATAGTAATGGTAGCTCTCCCAGCTTGGACTTGCAGTTGAACAAATCAACAATACTCTCTCCAAGTAGAATTAGCCTACCATCAGCCCTAAAAAGGTTGGGTATCCCCAGAAGGTCTTAATATTCCCCAGCGGAGTATAAAGATATCCCCAGCAAGTATAAGGGTATCCCCGACAGTCTTAATATTCCCCAACAGAATATAAGAATGTTCCCCGGAAGAATGCAAGATATCCACAGTGGAGTCATTTCCCCAGTGCAGTCTAAAAAGCTTTCCCAACAGAGTTGAATCATCATCCCCAATAGACTTTGGAAGCTTACCCCCAGTGGAGTACAAAATCAATCCCCCCAGCCAAATTCAGAGGGTTATCCCCACAGGAGTCTAACTGGGTTATCCTCAGCAAGTTGCAACTGAAAGATCATCCCCAGCGAAGTTCTTTCTTTCCCCCCGACAGGACTTTAATCCTCAACCAATTCTATATCACCAGCAACGGTAATCCATCCCTAGCGGAGTTCATCATTGAAATCCCCAACAGAGTTTATCAGCAGAATTCCCAGCGAAGTTTATCGTTAAAATCCTCAGCAAAGCGTCTCTCCCCCACAGAGTAATTCCCCTCAGTGTAATCTCTTCATCATTTTATTCCCCAATGGAGTTCTTTTCTCCTGCAGGCTTATTCTCACAATCACCTTCGTTCACCATCCCCAGCAGAAACGAAGAATTCAACTCTATTCTCCAGCAGCTCCGGGATTTATTTTCCCCAGCTAAAAGATTACATGTCTATACATCATAATACATGAATATACGCGTCATACCATACAATCTCATTTATTTTGAGAGCATCATTGCATACATACATAACATGCATTACATACAGCTAACCTTTACCTTTCAGGACATATACAATCAAAATTCAAGTTATGAAGCCCGGGTACGACCGAATAGTATCTTGATTTCTACAACATATTATGAAGCCCGGATTACGACCGGATAATAATGTCAGACTACCACGAAGCCTAGATTACTACCAGATAGTGACATCTCTCAAAAGTAAGCTATGAAGCCCGGAGAACGACTGGATAATAGTTTATTCCCCAGTAAGCTATAAAGCCCGGATCACGACCGGATAGCAGCTCAGTAAGAACCATGAAGCCTGGATTCGACCAGATAGTGGTATATCATAAACACAAGCCTTGAAGCCCGGATCACGATCGGATAACACCTCAACAAGTTATTGTGAAGCTTGGACTACGACCAGAAAGCAATACAAGACCTTGAAGCCTGGATTACAATCAGATAATGGTAAAAGTTGTTGTGAAGACTGGGTTACGACCAGGTAATAACCAAGAGTACTACGAAGCTTGGATTTCGACCAGATAGTGGTATCATACATTGTGAAGACTGGATTACGACCAAATAGCAACCAAGAGTGCTACAAAGCTTGGATTTCGACCAGATAGTGGTATGATACATCGTGAAGCCTGGATTACGACCATATAGTATTAAGAGATGCTGAGAAGCTTGGATTACGACCAGATAACATTTTACCCAGCCTGTTACTGTGAAGCCCGGATTCGACCGGATACTAGTAAACCCAACAGTCAAAAGGAAGCCCGGATGCGACCGGATAACCACTTGATTTGTTATGAAGCCTGGATTTCGACCAGATAAGAAGTAAGGTATTGTGAAGACTGGATTACGACCAGATAGCGGTACAAGACACTGTGAAGCTTGGATTCCGACCAAATAGCAGTTTACATGGACAGTTACTAAGAAGCCCGGAGTCGTCCGGATATTAGTGTGCCCTAAATTCACGTTGAAGCCCGGATGCGACCGGATAACCACTTGATTTGTTCTGAAGCCTGGATTTCAACCAGATAAGAAGTGTGGTATTGTGAAGACTGGATTATGACCAGATAGCGGTACAAAGCACTGTGAAACTTGGATTCCGACCAAATAGCAGTTTACATGGACAATTACTAAGAAGCCCGGAGCCGGCCGGATATTAGTGTGCCCTAAATTCAAGTTGAAGCCCGGATGCGACCGAATAACCTCTTGATTTGTTCTGAAGCCTGGATTTCGACCAGATAAAAAGTGAGATATTGCAAAGCCTGGATTACGACCGGATAGCAAGTTTTAATCTCATCTCCCCAGTAAGTCACTGTAAAGCCTGGATTACGACCAGATATCAGTCGGTCTTATCACTATGAAGCCTGGATTGCGACCAGATAGTAGTTCACTCTCAACAGAGATAATTCCTCAGTAGAATAACGGACGACCAAAGCTCCTAAAGTTCTATTTATCCTAAGATAAAGAACAACATTCCCCAGCAGAATCTCCCTCAACAACAGGTATACAAGCTCTCGCTAAGGAATCTCTTACACGATCGACACTCCTCCGGATGGTATCTTTAAGCCCATCTTCCATCATAAATCTCCAAATGGCATCTGAAAGCCCATTCCCTACATCGCAATGCTGATACCACTTCATGTGAGTGAAATTTTTGGGCACTCTAGTGTTCAATCATCTTCCACCTTCGGATCACGAAAGGCCCGAACGCCAATCTACATCCTCAGGTTTAAGAAGATTGAACAGGGGAAACTGTTGTACCCCAAAATTTTCCCTCCCATATTTCTCAAAAAAACATGTCAAGAATGATCTTCAAGTTGCTCAAGATGACTCAAGAGTTGGACAATCAAATCACCTCCTAAGGCAGTCAAATCAAAATTAGGGTTTTGTGTTGCATCAAGGTACTTACATCCAAATGACCCCAGGTGCTCCCCAATGTCCTAATATGTTCTTAAGTTCATCCATGTCAAATTTCAAGCCTTGCAGAGGAAGTTTGGTCAGTCAATTGCTCAAGAGGTCCAAAAATCGACTGTGCTAGGGCAAAAGTCAACTGTGACCTACAAACGGTCAAACCTCAAGATTTTTTGTCAACATTCTAATTTTGAAGGATAATTCATCATTTGATCAAGGGTTGATCATGATTCATCAAGGATTGCTCAAGATTCATCAAGATTCAAAAGTTGCTAAATTAGGGTTTTGTAGGAAAAGTCAACTCAACTTTAACCAAGCATAACTTTCTCATACTTTTTGATAAATAACCCATCTAAAGCTCCTTTTTAAGAGTATGCAATTTCCTACAATCCATCTTCACACCCAAAGATCAAGAAATGCTCTCACAAAAAGTTACAAATTTGGACATTATAGGTTATATTTGAAAGTCAACAAAAACACATTTTTTTCCAAAGCTTATAACTTGAGCATGGAACATCAAAATGCGATTAGACCAAAAGGGTTGATTAGAGGACATCTGAAGGTTTCTAAAAAGTCTAATAACACCTCCAAAAGTTCAAAGTTGAAGAAGTTATGCATTATTGAAGTTGGGCATTTTTTCCAAATTTGCCAAAAGTCAACTATCCTAAAAACTCCAATTTTTGACAAAAGGGCCCACTTCTTTCCACTTAATATGGTCTTGTCATGCCACACACGTGTCCCATATTTGATTTCATGACCATTCATTTATTTTTCTATTTTATTTAATTTTTATTGATTTAATTCATTTTTAATCAATATTAAATCAAATAAAATCTAAAAATTGATGAAATAATATCTTTGTGATTGGTACAACTTTCAATTGTCACGATTCATCAAATCAATTCGTATCAAGGCTTATTCATGCATAAAAAAAAATCAGATTTGAGCTATTTTTGGAAGTTTGATAATGGTGATCAAAATCAAATCTTCCATCTTCAATGCATATGGATTATGGCCCAAGTTTTGACCTAAATTCATTCTATAACACTCACAGAAGCATTAGGGATCAAGAACACACACAAAGCATTGCAGAAATGACCAGAAGAACTTGAGAAAAAAGCTTGAAAACCTTGGATCTGAAATCGTTCTTAGAGGCCTTTTCAGGATCAAATAAAGGTCCTAATCGCTTCCTTGCACTTCACTGAAGCAGTACCAATCATAATCACGCGTTCTCCTACCTCCAAAAGCCCTGTAAGTGTCGCTCAAAACCGCCATACTCATGGAATCGTAAAGCTTCAGTCTTGCATCATTCTTTGAGATAATTGCATATTTGAATTCCTTACATCATTTGCGAAATTTCTGCATTAGTCAATTTCATTATCATGCCATATATCACAAAATGCCATTGTAAATTGTTTTAGGGTTCTTTTAGGGGTTTTCATTACAGGGAAAATTGGTCAATAAAAGGACCATGGTTGGAACCGGGGCGGAGAGGCGAGTAGAACTACGCCTTTAGTTTGCATTTTGGTGGCTCGTGGTGGATTTTGAGACAGCATGACGTATAGCTACGGACAGTCATCCGTTGGTATAGGTAAAAGGACTTTTTAGCCACAGTCCCAATGACAGGGATGATAGTGTGGCGTGGCCAGATTGGTGCGTTTGAATAGCGCGCCATATTTTCTTAATTTCCAGCATATTAGTTGATTTTCTCATATATTAGTTATTTCTTATTCTAACAACAATTGAACAAGCTGGTTGGATTGGTGAGCGTGCTATTGGAAAATCCCTTGGGACCTGGGTTCGAATCCCAGGTCCCCCAAAACTTTATTCAATTTTTCTTCAGGTGTTCACATGTAGCGCCTAGAATGCAGCTCACCATATGCGCTTCTCCAGATGCTAGCCAGGTGGTCTCAGATCAGATCCAGGGGCCCAGATTGCACGCTCATCATACTCCCTGGTCAGCAAGCACGCATTGAATCACAAAAGTCCAACAAGGCTGGATGTTCTGGGCCTCAAAAATTGCTGATCATACACCCAGATTAGGTTCAATACCCCCTGAGTTTGTTCCCTTTTATTTTCTTTTCATTATTTTCCTATTTTTGTTTTATTATTATTATCTTAATTAATTAATTAACCAATTAACCCTTTTCATAAAAAAAATCAGAAACAACAAAAATAATATTTTTATAAAATCCATTAATTTCATTATTTATTTTTGTAAATAAACATTAATTAATTTATTTAGTTTAAATAGGTTTAACCATAATATATTTTGCAATAAATTAAAATCAAAGTAGAATATAAGGTTTTTAATATTTTTAATCATTCTTATTATTTTTTTTGCCTTAATTAAAATAAAAAAAACCCAAAAATATTTTCATTTAATTAATTAATTCAATTATTAACTTAGACTAATTTTTAATTCAAAAAAAAAAAACAAAAAAATATGCTTTATTTAATAAAAAAAGGGTTAAAACCCTAAGACACTCCGATTCAATTTTCTCGCGCGCGTATTATTTTTTATCCATATTTCAATATTGAAACTGCTTCGGGAATGTAATAGTATAACTTAGGATTTTATTTATTTATTTATCGCTTTTATTTACTTTTCGCAATTTAATTTTAAAGGGTTTGTCTTTGGCGATGTAAATACCCGACGCCTTGTAATAGCTTAGATTAATTTCCCACAATTTAAATTCCGCAACTATTAACTGTTAGATGTTTGATAAATAGGGAATGCATGACAAGATCAAATCTTTAACCTAAAATCAACATAGCTCACCCATGACATGTACAGATAAAATTAACCGAAATAACACACTCGCACATGCCACTCTTAGGGTGCACCTCACTTGGTTGCCTTCGAACATGGTCATTGAGTATAGGAAGTTTTAGAGGTCGTCCTCTTGTCCAAAGATCATAAGTTGCCTCGAAACGGTTGCCTCGGAAAAATGATCTAAGACATTAGGGTTACCGCTAAGGCGTCCTAACATTGCTTTAGTGACCATACATCCCTTAATCGAATTGACTCGAAAACTCCAACGACGGTGCTACCTGCTCCTCAATAGTGGGATAGCATTGTCTAAAGGACACTTGTACAAATTAATTCCTTTTTGAGTAGGTAGATGGTTCTTAAGTACTTGCTCCTTTTAAAACAAAACCAAACTTTTCGCACTTACACATCTTTCAAACAAAAACTTCTTTCAAACACACAAATACAAAGAAAAGAAAATTTTGAAAACACAATGAGCAAGTACCTAAGAGCCCGTGGATAACCACGGATAGAAAGGGTGCTAACACCTTCCCTTTCTATAATCTACCTCCCGAACCCGAGAAATATCTCAAAAATGAATTTTTCTGTGCTTTTGTCCTTTCCTTGTTGGATAAAATAAAAGACGGTGGCGACTCTTGCTTACCGCGACATTTTGCCAAAACAAACGCGAAACGCGAACCAACATTCCAAAATAGTCAGTTCTCATTCCCACCGATCACAAGAAGGAACCTGGATAGTAGGGTTACTTCAAAATAAAATCCTGGATAGTAGCGCTATGAGAAGGAACCTGGATAGTAGGGTTACTTCGAAATAAAAAGCATGGATAGTAGGGCTATGAGAAGGAACCTGGATAGTAGGGTTACTTCGAAATAAAAGCCTAGATAGTAGGGCTACAAGAAGGAACCTGGATAGTAGGGTTACCTCGAAATACAATCCTGTATAATAGGGCTATGATAAGGAACCTGGATAGTAGGGTTACTTCGAAATGAAAGCCTGGATAGTAGGGTTATGAGAAGAAACATGGATAATAAGGTTACTTCGAAATGAAAGTCTGGATAGTAGGGTTTCCTCATCTGATCACATAGATCAGTTGACCCATTTGGTTTCGGGAACTGATTTTCCATTAGTTATCTACAGATATGACATGTATAGCTTCATGGAGTTAATCTTGAACTGTTGAAATTATTGATGATAACCATCTTTCCTGAAAAGATACAGGATTAATTATATACGATGCATGAAATGCATTGTGTGATGATGTTCTCAAAACAAATGAGATTATGTTATATGCAATATGTATGCCCACATCATGATGTATAAACATTAAATGCTATTGTGACATATCCGAGTCTGGGAAAATAAATCCCTGACTGCTGCTGTAGAGTATTGGAAATTGAATTCCTGGCCGTTGTAAGAAAAGTGGTTCTTCTGCTTCCGCTGGGGATGGTGAACGGAGATGACTATGCCGTGGATTTACTCCTTTCTGCTTGTGAATATTCTGTCGGGGAGAGACTCTGCTTGAGAATAACTCTACGGGGGAATAACTCTGTTTGAGAGAGGAGATGCTTTGCTGGAAGATTTTTCCGATTCGGAGAAATAAACTTTGTTGGGGGATGAACTTCCGTAGCTGGAGAAATAAACTCTGTTGGGGATTGAGCTTCGGTATTCAGAGAAATAAACTCTGCTTGGGAGGAAACTTTATAAACCGCTTCCGATTATAAAATTCGGCTAGGGAATATAGATGTCAACTCTCTGAAGGAACTTTGCTGGGAAAAGTAACTCCTGTTTGGGGGAAGCCGATGATAAAGCTTTGGTTGCCTCTACTCTGTGGGAAGTGTAGATGTCACAGGGGTGCATGTAATGGTGACTTCATTTCAAAGTTGTCCCTTCCCCTGTACCTGCTGGAGAAAGTACATGCGGAGGCTTTATGGATGGATCTATGTGTTGAAATAAGTGTCAAAATAACATCCGTCTTTGGATCGTATCAAAACTGTATTTGAAGAGAATCTAAATAAGTATCAGGATAACATCTGTCTCTTGATCGTACCTGAATCGTTTCTAGATGAGAATCTGGAGTGAGTGTTAGGATGAAATATGTATTTGGATCGTACCTGAACCATTTTTAGATGTGAATCTTCTTTATTCAGAATGTTTTGGTT
This sequence comes from Vicia faba, assembly GCA_948472305.1. NCBI lineage: Eukaryota > Viridiplantae > Streptophyta > Magnoliopsida > Fabales > Fabaceae > Vicia > Vicia faba. The sequence goes on from OX451738.1 coordinate 1,012,210,177, forward strand.
GGGGAAGGGAAACTCTGTAATCCGCTTGGGGAATCCCGAGAAGCTTGGAGACTTCATTGGGGAATTTTCATTGGAGTAGTAATTTGGAAATTTTGCTCTGCCGAGTGTATGAGAACACCTAACATCAATAGGTTGTAAGCTGAGAATATGGCGGTGACCTTGTAGTAGAATGCCCCTGTCTCGATACCTGTTGTAGAAAATATCAACCGGGGATTTTGTAGATGGTTTGACTATTATCCCAACTCTTGGAGTCCTTGGTAAATACTGATCAGGATGATAAACCTTCTACTGACTAAACAAGTGACGAGATGACGGGACATAGTCGTACGCTTTAATCCCTAACTTTTTCCTGGACTGTCTTTTCAGATTTTCAGTCCACTGGGATACCCTTTTTTTGCCCATGCCGCCTTTTCAGGTTTTCGACTTGCCGGTTGTACATATTTTTTTTGTTTTTATCCCTAATTTTTGCCCGAACCCTTTTGGTTCACCAGGATGCCCTTATTTTTTCCTAGGCCACTCAACCTAGCGGGTCCTTGTTCATGCGTAGTGTTTCCCTACTATGTCCACGTTCACCGGGTACAGAGAATTGTCATTGTCCATAGTGGTAAATGTTGCCATACTGCCAGAAGATGTTTGTTTGATCGTACAAGATTCGTTGCTGGAACTCATGCCCAATGTCCCGAGTGATTCAGAAGGAGATCTGACCCTGGCTATTTGGCATCTTTGAGAGATTCCTTGAATCTTGACTTGACTACCCCAAATGATGGACAATGATCATGCCGTGCCCCTTGGTTGGAAGTGTTTTTCCACTTGAGGTGATCCTTTTCATTGATAAGGTTTTTGTTCACTGAATATTCATTGTGTGAATTTCTCTACCATTTGAACAATTAACCATGTGTAAACAATGTTATTTAAAGAATGCAAAACTCATGTCTGTCTTGAATTTTTTTTTGAAAATGTGTTTTGTGTAGTAAAACAAAATTTGCAAGAATAAGATATTAACTCAGGATTCGTAGCAAGTCATATAGGTGTCAGGATACCTTTGTGTTGTACCCCAAAATTTGCCCTCCCATATTCTTCAAGATTTGCCAAGCAAGCTTCAAAATCTCCCCCAAGGGTTGCATAGTTCAAGGGCCTCCTAACAGTCAAAAATTAGGGTTTTGGTTCTGACAAAGAAAATGAAGTTTCCAAGGGTCCAATCAAGTCCCACATGCCTATAAACATGGTCAAGCATCCTCATACCAAGTTTCAAGACTTACAGCACAAAATTGCACAGTCAAAAACCCTAATTGCACTACAGTCAACTGTAGGGGCAAAATGGTCATTTGACAGTCAAAAGTTCAGATTTTTGGTCAACATCTCATTTTGAAGCCACAAACATCATTTGATCAATGCTTGATCATGATTCTCAAAGCTTGGCTCAAAAAGTCTCAAGATGCAAAAGTTTCCATATTTGGACAGTTGAAAAATTCAACTGCAACTTGACCAAGGCATAACTTCCACATGGATTATCAGAAAAATTCCATCCAAAGCTCATTTTGAAGAGAAAGACATTTCCTACAACTCCTCTTCACACTTCAAGTCCAAGAAATGCTCTCACAAAAAGTTATCAATTTCAACATTATAGGTCATTTTCAAAAGTCAACAAAAAGGGACTTTAAGTCAAAGGCCATAACTTGATATTGGTAAATCAAAATGACATGGGACCAAAGACATTGGTTAGAGGACTCAAAGACCTTTCCAAAATGTCCAAGAACATGAGCAAAACTTAAAAATTGAGCAAGTTATGCCTTGTGGAAGTTGAGAAATTTTTGGATATTTTGAAAAGTCAATATTGCTTCAAAAGTCTTAAAAATGCTAATGGGCCTCTTTTTCTTCCAAGAACCATCATCCAAAGCATGTGCACGACCATTTGGCCCAAAGGGAAGTTTTTCATCATTTTTATTTTATTTATTTGAATTTTTAATTGCTAAATATTCATTTAATTAATTAAAATATATGAAAAATACTAAACCTAACTTTTTAAATCTTTTTGTGCATGGAATAGGCTTAAGATTTCGTGCATGATCAGATTTGGAAAGAATTATGGTGATTGGACATGATTTGAAGCAAATATGCATGAAGAAATATTGGAAAAGATTCTTGAAAATCAAATCTTGAAAACCATTAAAAGCAAGGCTATGGGCTTGGATTATTGATCAAATTCGTTCTCTATACATGTGCAAACCTAACCCTAGTGCTAAGGACCTCCCAGCTGCGCCAGAAATCCATAACCAAATTTGAGTTTTTTGACAAAAATTCCAAAACTAAAAACTAGGTTCTAGTGCGATTCAAGCCAAAATAACTAGTCCATTGTCTTGCTGAGACATCAAGGAAGGTGCCTGGATCAATATCATAGCCTGAAACATCAAGAATTGGTATATCAGAGTCAAACTTTCCATGAAAATATCCATAATTGTATCATGAATTTTATGCATTTTTCATGTGTTTTCTTTACTGATTTGCACTAATTGGATGATTCTGAAACTAACCATATGATTTAATTGAGTTTTTATCACTCATACGCGATTCCACCATTGGAAGGTTTTAGGGTTACAGGGATTTCAGTTTAGGGCTTTACGTTCAAAGAAAAATTGGGACACAGGACTGGCACCATGAGAACCAAGAGCTTCCAACGAATTCATTGATGGGGTCGCGCCCAATTTCTGATTAAGAACGAGCTAATCGCTATTTTTTTAACACTGTATAAAGTGGGGGTTTAAAACCCCCGCTATTCAATTGTTTTTTTGTTTCAGACACAGCGCCATGGAGAAGATGATGATGTGTAAGGCAATGGTTGGGTTATTTGAATTTCGCGCTAAAAATTTCCACTAACGTTTGTTTTCTTTCATATTAATTGTTGATTATATAAATAACAAAGTGCGTGTGTGGTACAGTTGGTCCAGGCGTGTAATGGTAATCTCCAGGACCTGGGTTCGAGCCCCAGGTCCCCCTCCCTTTCCATATTATTTTTCTAAACGTGTTTCTGTGCAGTTTCACTACAAGGGTGCATCATACATCCACAATATCCAGCGTGCCACATGGCCTATTACCTCAATCCAAGGGCATTGGTTGGAAGAACACCCTGGGCGTTAGTCAATGGAGCTATACGCTGGCAAGAAAAGTCAAATAAGGCCTTAAAACCTTGGGCCAACAATTCTAAAGTATACCTCCAATTGGGGACATAACCCCCCAAGGTATTGTATTTCTTTTCTTTTCTTTATTTTATTTATTTCAATTATTTCCTTTTTTATTCCTTAAATTAATTATTTTCATAAAAATATAAAAATAACAAAAAATCAGAAAAATCATGAAAAATAAAAAAATATATTTTATTTTAATAATAAAAATCAAATAATTAATTTAGTCTTATTCTTAAACTTAATATTTTTCAATAAACTTAAAAATTGGTAGAATTAGGGTTTCAAGCATTTTTTATCTCTTTTCCCTTTTTCACCATAATTAATTATTTATTTTTAGAAATCAAATTGCATTAATTAAATTAGGTTTAATTGTAGATAATTTTCATATTTTTTTAATAAATAAAAGTTGTAGAATTAGGGTTAATTAGTTAATTTCATTTAATTCACATAAAAAGCCATAAATACAAAAAATCTCAAAAAAATCTTTTCTCTTTTTATTTTAATTTTAATTTAATTAATTTAATAATTTAATTTAATTTCATTAAAAAGGGTCCAACGCCCTCACTTTCAATTTTAATTCCGATTCGCGCATTTTATTTTATTTCTTATAATATTAATATAATTCTCCCAAAGCCTTGTAAACTCGGACATTTTATTTCTCGCACTTTATTTACTTTCTGTCAAATCGGGTCCTGGATTTTAATTTTGGCGATGTGGACCCGCGCCTTTGTAATAGCTTAGGAACTTTAATTTTCCGCATCTTTTTAATTGTTAATAAATGCATGCAAGAATGAATGACAAAAAATAAAAACAAACGCATAGATCACCCATGGTATGAACAAGACAAAAATAAATGAATCTGACACACAAATCACACACCACCCCTAGGGTACGCCTCACTGTTGCCTTGCCTCGAAAGGTGATCGTCGAGTAGAGGATGTCTTAGTAAGTCCTCATGATCCGGGAACCTGGCATGAGGGTAGCTTCTAAGGTGTCTTTCCATTGCTCCGGTGATCACCATGTCCCAAACCTCGAATTGACCCGAACAATTCCAATAGTGGTGCTACCTACCTCTCAATGATGGGATGGCACTACTTTAAAGGACATTTACACAGACGAATTCCTTAGGGTAGGTAGGTTCTCGTAGATACTTGCTCTAATTTCAAAACAAATCAAAAAAATACTTTTCACACCGACACCTTTTCAAAAAGTTTCGAAAGCAATTTTTCAAACACTCTTGAGGACCGATACAAGAGTCGAACTGGAATTTTCAAAGAAACTTTTTAAACCCACAGTTGAAAAGCAAACAAACAATTTTGAAAACACAAATGAGCAAGTATCTAAGAGCCCATGGATAACCATGGATAGAAAGGGTGCTAACACCTTCCCTTTCTATAACCTACCTCCCGAACCGAGAGCAATCTCTTTAAGGAATTTTTCTGTGCTTTTGTCCTTTCCATTTGGAGAAAATAAAAGACGGTGGCGACTCTTGCTTCCGCGACATTTCGCGAACCAGCGTTAAACAGTCAGTTCCAGATCCACCGATCACACTTTGTAACAGTATGCTCTCAAACTAACCCATGCTTCAGCTAGGACTTTTAAGGGTTGTAACGTGGCCAGGTTCACGGTTTAAGAAACAAAGGATAAAGGCTCAAAATTTATTTGTACCCACCCATTCTTTGTGATGTTCTTCAGTCCTATGCTCAGTTAATTGTGCATTTGGAAACCCAATTGAGTTTGGCATCTTATCCTTGATATTCTGGTGATAATTCAGCAATTGAACGTTTGTTTGAAGAAGGAAGTCATTTTTGTAACCTTTTCTTTTTTTTCGAGGGTTTGTAGTAACCTCTTTTTTCGATTTTTTTATCCCTGTCTTTTTCCTGAATAGTTTCTTTTGTGATTACAGTCAGCGGGATGCACCCGTTTTTTCTTTAGGTCTCCTTCATAGGTTTTGACTTAATGGGATTTTATTTCAAGAGATAATGACTGCCAGTTTTTATGATTATGCATAACCATCACCATCTTCTGATTTGGAAGGATGTCTTCGATGCCACTCATTGTGTACGAAGCGGAAGATTGTGACTGAATGCGCACCTGAATTAACTGAGGAAACTACCCTTCCCCAGGTTATGATTAAGGGTTTTAATTTGTGAAAAGAAAACTCCTGCTTCTTAGGCTCAAAGGGGTTGACTAGGGATTATCTTCCTTATAACTCCATTGTTTAGGTTTTAAAACAAAGCTTGTACATCGTCAGCAAGGTCTGTTCAAAAGCATACTGTAGAGATTGTGGTATCATTTTCGTCATCCTCCCTCTAAAGGCTTAGAGCTTTTGGTTGAGAGTTGAATATCATGAAAAGGAAGTATAAAGCAGTTTAAGAATAATGAAAACAAAGTAATTCAAGACAAACATGTGTAATGCATTAATGAAATAACAAAGTTTTGACATGACAATAATTGTTTGAATAAATAACAAAAATACAACTTGAGAATTCAAATGAACAAAACTGCTTTCAATCCTAGCCATGATTTGGCATGGGAGAAGTGATCATGTTGGGATTCTCAGGAGGTTCAAACTTAATCTCCTTGGCGTCAATCATATTCTGAATCTTGTATTTCAACGTCCAACAATCCTTAGTATCGTGCCCCAGACTTCCATAATGATAAGCACACCTTGCATCAAGATTGTAGTTAGGAGAGAGAGTCTTAAGGTTTGGATGAGGGCCTATTACCGTAATCAGATTCATCTTCAACACGTGTTGCAATGCTTGTGACAATGGCATGTTGATTTGGGTAAACTGTCTCTTAGGCTCGTCTGGCTTTTGCTGGTTACTCCGTTGTTATGGTCGTTGTGCGCGTGCCAAATTAGAGACCAGCACTGCCCCCACAGATTGGTGGTAGTCTTCCTTATTACGACCCTTCTGGCCGTGCACCGCATTGGCTTCCCTTTTACCACCAAATGGCTTCTTCTCAGCATTAGAAGATGCAGCCATCAGGATCTTCTCGCTCCTGATACCACTTCGATCCTTTCTCCAATCAGAACTATCTCTGGGAACCCAGATGAGGAACTCCTAATCAGAAAATTGAAGAATGGGTCTGTCAGAGTGCCCATGAACATGTCTACCATTTCGCGATCATTCAAAGGGGTTTGTACTCTGCCAGCTAGATCCCTCCATTTTTGTGCATATTCCTTGAACCCTTCTGTTGAGCCCATGGACATATTCTGTAGTTGCACTCGAGTTGGTGCCAGGTCAGCGTTGTATTGGTACTGCTTGTAGAAAGCAGTAGCCAAGTCTTCCCAGGTATGGATGTCAGTTCCTTCTAGTTGATAAAACCAATCCAGTTGAGTGCCAACCAAACATTCTTGGAAGAAATGGACCCATAACCTCCGGTCAGCAGTGTGAGGCTAGATCTTCCTGACATAGGACCTTAAGTGCAACTTAGGGCAGGAGACACCATCATACTTAGAAAATGTGGGAACCTTGAACTTTGGTGGAATGGCCACTCCAGGAACCAGACTCGACTCCTCGAAATCCAGACCGGGTACCCTGTGGATCTCAATGGCATTGAGCAGATCCTCTAACTGTTTTTATTTTTCATCAGCAGGAGGATACTGCTCCTCATCATAGTCAGGTTCATCTTCTTCAGACGTTGGATTTTTGTCTCCTTCATATGATTCCTCAGTTTCTTCCTCTTGATTACCTCCTCCCTTTGATGAGGTTGCAAAATCTAGAGCTCGGTTAACTAGTCCTCTCCTTCCCACACGAACTGGTTTCTGTGCCTTCTTAGCCTTCTTTTTGACGATCAGAGCTTCCAGGTCTTCTTGCCCCTGGGTCAGAGTCAGGGACATTTATTTTGCTAAAATAAACAGCGAAAAGATGAGAAACCTATACTGGAAGCTTTGTTATGCAATGATATGTATGATATATGTATGCAATGTTTTCAAGGATCTCGCAAGGTAAACAAGAAAATGTCAGAAGTTGAAATTTGTATCTTTAGTTGAAGAACTTTGTATCGTTGAGTGTCCTTCTACGAGAGTCAAGCTCACCATATCAAGTGGGTCATAGCCCCTGACTCAAGTCGTCTTGTTTTGACTTTTGACGACATTGGCTAGAGGAAAATAAATCCCATTGCCCCTTGCTAGACGTCTTGTTCATCATAACCTACATCACAGGCCCTCGAGATCCTTGAAACGGTTAGTATGATATGTCATGTTATGATGTCATGATTATGCTCAGATATAGCAGATATAGCAAACACAAGAAAATAACACAAGGACCTTAGGTTTAAGGCTTGCATGGGTTTTAAGGTAATACCCTCTTGAAGTTGGGTTGGTTCAACTTGTCCTAAATATAGTAACTGGGTTCTAAGAGATCTCAATATCACCGATCTTTCCCCCAAATTTCATTTTGATAGACAATTGACTTACCACCAAACAAAACTCAAGATTCAAACCTCAATGAGTGTAGCATCGAGTATCAACTGACTTTGGGTTTACACCAAAGACGGCTATGTCACTACGTCCTAAAAATCCAAGTTGGTAAATTAAGGTGCTAAGGTCAGTTGACGCTTTATGATACCATGCAGTGGCCCCATATTCTCCTTGATTACTCAAGGGTTACCGATACACACCAAAGTATCGCATCAACGTAGCTACTGTTTCAACTGTATCAGTATACCCCGCACAACTCCCTCACAGTTTATTGTTACTTACCTAAAAGGAATTCCCCAATACAGGTTTAGGATCCAAATAACTCAAACAGATACCCTTAAAAGTAAAGCAAACAAGACAAGCCAAAGAAGCGATTAAAATGACCTAGATCGTAAGGTCAACCCCACTTTTTATAATCCCCAGCAGAGTCCCCACTTCTGCAATACGGTGGCAAAATCGACTATTTTTTGTTACTACTAGTTTTGCGTTTTTTGTTTGCAAATGTACGGTAAGCAAGAGTTGCCACCGACTTTTCTCTTATCCAATAAGGAAAGGATGAAAAGAACAGAAAAATACCTTTTTTGAGATTTCTGAGTACGGGGGGTAGATTATGGAAAGGGAAGGTGTTAGCATCCTTTCCATCTGTAGTTTTCTACGGGCTCTTAGATGCTAGTTCATGTTTTGAAAATTGCTTGTGCTTTGTGTGTTTTGAAAATTGTTTTGAAAATTGACTTAGTGCGGCGATTCACTTTATGGTAACTCTTGTATCAGTCCTCAAGAGTGTGATAAAGCATTTTGAAAACTTTTGTTTGAAAAGTATGTTTGAAAGTGTGGTGTGAAAATTTATTTGAGCAAGTACCTAACAGTTATCTACCTAATCGGAAAAAGGCGTTCTTTTCCTCCTATCCTTTAGACCGTGTTATCCTACTATTAGTGAGTAGGTAACCCTAGCCGTTGGATGTTGAGGGACTATCAAATAGGATGAAATGGTCATTGAAGGCAACATGTAAGGATACCTTAGCATTTCAAAGGGACTATCATCATAAGATCATTTCTCGTAGGCAACTCGAGAGACAGTAAGGGACTATGATCTTTATGACGAATTTTGAATTGAGGGTCTTTTCTAAGATATCCCTATGTTCGAGGGACATGACCATTGTTTCCGAGGCAACCAAGTGAGGAATACCCTAGGGGTGCAAATGTGCAGCAGTGTTTGTTTTCAGATATTTATCTTGAAGTTAATTGATCTACCGATTGATTGGTTAAGCATACAAGCCTAGGTTGCTAACAATTATATACAAGCATAAGATATAAAAGCGAGAAAGTAAAAAGAGTCCTATGCTATTACAAGGCTTTTGGACAGATACATAAAGAATTGACTGAAATTAAATTTGTGGAAATTAAATCCTAATTAATCTATTACAAACCGGGCGCAGTTACATCAATAGTGAAAAAGTAATTGTACGGAAAAAATAATTACGTGTGAGAATCAAAAACTAGAAACAGTTTAAAACCCTAAAAGAAACCCTAATTTGATCATTAAAATATTTTTGGATTTTTTGTGAAAAAAGATTTGAATTTAACCTAATTTCTAATTGATTTTAATTAATGAAAAATAAACTAAAGTTGAAGAAATTAATTTATTTACAAAAATTAATTTATAGAAAGAAAAAAAACTAACCTATTTTTTTTTGTGATATTGATTTTATGATTTTATAAAAAAAATTGATTAACAAAAATAATTAAACAAAAAAAAAAACTAGAAAAGATGAGAAATTAAGCCTGAGGGGGTGTAGGCCCAAATTGGAGGTGATGTTGCTGAATTCTGTTCCAGGCCCAGTCAAGTTGGTCTATCACCAGCGTTGGATTCAGTGAGAAGCTTGCCAAGCGAGTCCACCATGCGCCTGCATGCTTGAGGCGTTGGATCTGGATAGTGAATGATCCAATGATGATGATACGGAGGCGTATGGTGCACGTACATGTGAAGAAACCACTGAATCTGCAAATAGTTATTAAGAAAAATAACATGTAGGAGGCAGGGATCAAACCCCTGAACTCCTACATGCGCGCCTTGCAAAGCCTTGCCTCTTGCCACTGAACCATTTGCTTCATTCATTAATACACACGCATAACATATATTATATAATATGCAAAGTCAGTTTTATAAAAAACACGCAAAAATTTCAGGATCTGCCACACCTTCATCTTCTTTGCTGAGTCTGTTGTCTTAGGTAAAGAATTTTACCTACAGACATTTTCCATAGCTATAACCTGTGCATCTCAAAAATCATTATCAGGAAACATAAATTAAATTCAAGACCATGGATCAATCGGGTTTAATCCTCTGAGCATGATTGTGTCCTTCATAAGAGCCAATTGTACCTGTATCTGAAAGCCCTAAAACGAAGTTCTAAACCCTAACAATGGCATTCCATCAAACAGGCATCAAAACACATAATTGATTATGCAAACAAGTTCTAAAGGATTTTACAAGCATGAATACATACTTAGAAATACTTTATCATGCGTAAATTCCAAAAACTAATTTCAAGAAGATGAACAAACCGTGGTACTGGTACGTGCGATTTCTGAAGGTGTTGATGCATGGTAAGGGTCCTGAGAGCTCCCAAAGACTTCCAGGAATGAATTGATGGCCTTGAAACACCTTGAATCTCCTTGTAGAAAGAAATCTGATTCTCACTTTTTGTCCAAAATTTGAGTTTTTGTTCTTCCAATTCTCACGACCAATCCCCGCTCTCATGCTTTGGAAATTTTGTCTATATATAATAGAAGCAATTAGGTTAACAAAATTGTATTCAATCTTTGCAAATTGTTGAAAAAGATTTGATTTTTTTGCCTTGTATGATTTGTTTATAAAACAAACCAAATCATGATCTTTTCCAATCAATTAGCCCTTGCGCGAATTTTCCTAATTTGCTAGTTGTTCATGGGCTCATAATGTGCTCACAAAATTAAATCTTTGATTTTATTTGATTATTCCACTATTTAAATTGATTTATTTTGATTTAAATGAATAAAAAATCAAAATAAATGATAAAAATAATGAAATAATAGGTGGATAAGCTCAGGGGTCGTGGGCCATCTTAGGAACAAGTTTCAAACAAGAAAACATGGGCCCATTTGGAAAAAAAAGTCATTTTGATCAATGTTAACTTCATGCACATTTCCAAAATTGGTCAACTTTAGCAATGCACATCTCTCTCATTTTTAACCCTAAGATTGTGTTCTTGGACTTTTTAGAAATCTTAGGATGTCCTCTAAACAACCCTTTTGGTTTCATATCAATTGGATCATCTGTGTTCATGTAAGGAGCTTTGACCCAAAAGGTGTTTTTGTTGACTTTTTGAAATGACCTATAATGTAGGAGCTTGTATCTTTTGATTGAGGCATTTCTTGACCTTGAGGGTTGAAGAGAAGTTGTAAGGAATTGGATTCTCTTCAAAATGAGCCTTGGTTGTAAAATTTCTAATAAAGTACGAGAAAGTTATGCTTGGTCAAACTTTGGTTTACTTTTCCTATAGAAACCCTAAATTGCCATTTTTGACTTTTGATGAGTTAGGAGCATTTCTTGAGGAATCATCATCAACCCTTGATCAAATGATGGATGTTACTTCAAAATGTTTATGTTGACCAAAAATATTGAAGTTTGGCTGTATTTGGGCCAAGTTGACTTTTGACCTAGTACAGTTGATTTTCAGGCATTTGTGCAGATGACTGAGCAAACTTGTTGTACAAGGCATGAAACTTGGCATGGATGATATTAAAGACATATTAGGGAAATGGAAACCATTTAGGACCCTTAGAACTCAAACATCTTGATGAGGAATGAAACCCTAGTTTGAGGCTCATTGTCTTAGGAGGAGGATTTGTCTGGTCAATCCTATGTCAACTTGATCAATTGAGGACCTCTAGGAGTATGTTTTGGGTAAAATGAGAGGGAAAATTTTGGGGTGCAAAAAACGTATACATGGATTTTCCTTCGACACTTTTCTAACCCAAGCGTTTTTTCGATATTTGTCAGATGCTTTTATCTTGTTAATTCCCTGAAATTATTTCGAGACAATATTCATGAGTAATAATCGTAGTATTTTGTAAACAAATATGAGAAAAGAAAAACACGATTCAAAAGATATAACGAAAACAAATGTTTTATTGATATGCCTCTGAATAGGAGAGAATACAAGATGTAATTCCTAGGAAGAGGTAATTACATAAAGTCTTAAAACAATAAATGGCAATGAAAAATGATAATCGCTACTGTTGTTCCCCCCATAGCTTTTGATGAACTTATCTCCTTCGCTTCTGAGTTGTATGATTTCAACCTATCTTCTCCTCCGTGGTTCGTGGTCATAGCTCTTTAGGTAACATTCTTTTTGTTCTTTATTTATTTATAGGGAATCCCTAAATTTTGCCTGGATTGCCCTTTCGGGTTTTCAATCCACCGGGATACTTTTCTTGTTATGTGCCCCTAATTTTTGCCTGGATCTCCCTTTAGGGTTTTCGATCCACCAGGACGCTCCTTTTTGCTTAAGTCGCCCTTTTGGGAGTTCGATCTTAGCGAGCTTTTTTTACATAGTATTTTTTTACTGCGTCTAAATTGGCCGGATGCGGTAGTTCTTCCCCATCCATTGTCGTGAGGATGAGACCACGTCTAAAGAATGTTGTTTTGACTACAAATGGACCTTCGTAGTTTGGTGTCCATTTACCACGTGAATCGAGGAGAGGTAGTAGAATCTTTTTGAGCACCAGATCCCCTTTCTTGAATATTTGAGGGCGTACTTTCTTGTCGAAGTCCCTCTTTATTCTCTTTTGATGTAACTGACTATGACACAAAGCCGTTAATCGTTTTTCTTCAATGAGGTTGAGCTGGTCAAGTCGAGCTTGTACCCATTATGCTTCTTCCAGCTTTGTTTCCCTCAGGAGTCGAAGTGATGGTATCTCAACTTCCACCGGGAGTACTGCTTCCATGCCATATACTAGTGAGAAAGGAGTCGCACATGTTGATGTGCATACAGAAGTGTGATAGCCATGGAGAGAGAAGGGAAGCATTTCGTGCCAATATTTGTATGTCTTCACCATTTTCTGGATGATCCTCTTAATATTTTTGTTGGCTGCTTCAACGACCCTGTTCATCTTTGGTCTGTATGGTGAGGAATTATGATGCTCGATTTTGAATCCGTCGCATAGTCCCTTCATCATCTTGCTGTTTAAATTAGACCAGTTATCTGTAATTATCCGACTTGGGACACCATATCTGTATACGATGTTATGTTTGATGAAGTGTGTAATCACTTGACTCGTTACGTTGGCGTAGGACACTGATTCTACCCACTTGGTAAAGTAGTCGATGGCTACCAATATGAAGCGGTGTCCGTTTGATGCTTTCGGCTCAATCATGTCAATCATATCAGTTCCCCATATTGAGAATGGCCAAGGGGAGCTCATGTCGTTCAGAGGAGTCGGTGGTACATTTATCCTGTCGGCGTAGATCTGACATTTATGGCATGTCTTCGTGTAATGATAGCAATCAGCTTCCATTGTTAACCAGTAATACCCTGCTCACATAATCTTTCTAGCCATGGCGTGCCCGTTTGTATGGGTCCCGAAAGTGCCTTCGTGGATTTCTCTCATGAGTGTATCTGCTTCTTGTTTTTCCACACATCTGAGTAGTACCATGTCGTAATTTCTTTTGTATACCACTTTATTACTCAGAAAGAATTTTGAGGCCAACCTTCGCAAGGTTCTCTTGTCAATGATAGAGGCATTTTCCGGGTATTTCTGCCTCTCCATGTACTTCTTGATGTCGTAAAACCAAGTTTTGTTGTCAGGTCTTTCTTCAATAGCAAGGCAGTGTGAAGGTTCTTTGAAATGTCTGATCGTAATACGCAGTTCATGATTCGGAAAAGTCACTTTGAACATAGTTGATAAGGTTGCCAGAGCGTCTGCAATTTGATTTTCTTCTCGTTAGATATGACTGAAAGTGATTTCTGTAAATTATGCAGCCAACTTTAAAACATGATCTCGATATGGAATCAGTTTAGGGTGTTTAGTATCCCATTCTCCATTAACCTGGTATATGACTAACGCAGAATCCCCGAACACTTCGAGGTGCTTTATTCTTAAATTGATGGCAGCTTCCAGCCCTAGTATACAGGCTTCGTATTCGGCGATGTTGTTAGTGCAGTCAAAATGTAACCTTGCAGTGTACGGGTGGTGATGATTCTTGGGAGATGTTAATACTTCCCCTACACTGTGACCTAGTACATTTGAAGCCCCGTCGAACATGAGTGTCCAACGTTCCCCTGGCTTGGGACCTTCGTCGGGTCCTGGTATTTCGTAGTCAGCTATAAATATGACATCCTCGTCGAGAAAGTCGAACTTCATGGGCTGATATTCTGATAGTGGTTGGTGAGATAAATGATCAGCTAGTATACTACCTTTGATGGCCTTTTGTGTGACATATTGGATCTCGTATTCTGATAGTAGCATCTTCTATCGTGCGATTCTTTCGGTAAGAGCTGGCTTTTTGAACACTTATTTTAGAGGATCCATACTTGCCATTAACCATGTATTATAGGTAGCATATATTGTCTCAACCACTTGGTAGCCCAAGCCAATGCGCAACAAGTTTTCTCAAGGAGTGACTACCTAGTTTCATAGTCAGTGAATTTCTTGCTGAGGTAATAAATCACATGCTCCTTTCTACCTGTTTCATCCTGTTTTCCTAAAATACAATCCATTGACCCTTCAAGCACTGTTAAGTACATGATGAGTGGCCTTCCGGGGACTGGTGGTATTAATATTGGTGGCTCTTGCAGATACTGTTTTATCACCTCTAAGGCAGTTTGACAATCGTCATTCCATACTACCATTTGATCCTTTCGTAATAACTTGAATATTGGTTCGCATGTAGCTGTTAGATGCGATATGAACCTCGAGATGTAGTTTAATCGCCCTAAGAAACCACATACTTCTTTTTTTGTCCTTGGAGCGGGCATCTCTTGTATAGCTTTTACTTTGTCTGGATCCACCTTGATACCCCATTGGCTTACGATAAAACCTAACAATTTGCCTGATCTGACACCAAATGTGCATTTATTCGGGTTCAACCTTAGTCTGAATTTGCATAGTCATTCGAACAACTTTTGCAGATGTATGATATGCTCCTCCTCCTTATGGGATTTGGAAATCATATCATCGACGTATACTTCAACCTCCTTATGGATCATATCATGGAATAACGTGAACATTGTCTTCTGATAGATTGCCCCTGCATTCCTGAGACCAAATGGTATTACTTTGTAGCAGAAAGTTCCCCAAGGTGTCATGAAAGTAGTCTTTTCCATGTCCTCAGGCGCCATTTTGATTTTATTATAGCCCGAGAAACCGTCCATAAATGAGAATACAAAGGCTTGAGATGTATTATCCACTAGGACATCTATGTGAAGTAACAAAAAATCATCTTTGGGGATCGCCTTGTTTAGGTCTCGATAATCTATGCATATGCATACTTTGTCGTCCTTCTTGGGTACTGGTACAATGTTAGCTATCCAAGGTGGATAATCTACCACTGCTAGGAACCATGCGTCAAATTGTTTGAGAACCTCTTCTCTGATTTTGCTGGACATATTCGGGCGAGTTCTTCTGAGTTTTTGCTTGACTGGAGAACACCCTTCTTTGAGAGGTAGTCTATGCACCACGATGTATGTATCCAACCCTGGCATGTCCCTGTAGGACCAAGCGAATATATCCACATACTCGTTTAATAACTTGATTAGCCTGTCTTTGACGCTCTGTTCCAACACTGACCCCATCTTGATTTCTTTTGGATCTCCTTTTGTGCCCAAGTTAATGGTCTCAATAGGCTCTTGATATGGTTGTATGTTGTTAGACTTTCACTCCATTTCCCTTGCAATTTCCTCTGAGAGTTCAAGATCTTCGTCATCTTCCTCTTCGGCTTGGTGGATAGGAACATCAAAATCGTATCGGGTTGTAGCAGTAGCGTTATCGGTAATTTTGGGCATGGATCTGCACATTTATCATGTTTTGGTGCATATTTTAGTGCTTGGAATTGGAAAATGCGTATGCAAAGAAAGTATTGCCATTTTTATATTTAATAGATAAATGTGAAAGAAAGACAAGGATCTTGATTGAGAACAGAATATAACTTTTATTAATTATAAATATTGTCTGAAATAAGAACAAGGAAAACCCTTATAAGAAACCCCTATGCCTCGGGTTTGACATAGGTTCTTTCAAAATAAGAAATATTACTTAGAAAACAAAAATATCTCAAGAATCTCCATAGCAGTCCATCCTTTAAGCTTTTCTCCTGGGGCGCCCTCTCTAATGAAGTTGGTTGCCCTTTTGGTATGGATTTTTCTTGATATCATTGCCACGTGCCCACCATGCTCTGTTCCTTTGCTGAGGAAAGTCTCTCAGGTCAGAGGAAAACATGCTTTGCCTTTCAGAGTAGCCCTTGACGACTCGTAACCCAAACCAAAGAGATTCTTCTTCTCAGGAATTTCTGGGAGCTTTCCCCAGCGTTTTGAGGCATCACCTCCCATAGTCACTTCCAGGTCTCTCCATGATGTTACTTTAGTCTTGTTACCCTTCTCAACTAGTAATGTTATCATCGAAGCAATTTCCAAAGCCTGGAGCGGGGTAGCTATGCAGTCTTCTTCGGCACTAATATACATGTATGACTCAATGTGGCTCACGAAGATGTCTTCCTCGCCATCAATTATGATTAGCTTCCCTTCCACTAGGAATTTCAACTTTTAATGCAGGGTCGAGGTTACTGCCCCTGCCGCATGGATCAAAGGTCTCCCCAGTAAACAAGTGTATGCTAGTTCAATGTCCATGACTTGAAAAGTGATATTGAAAATATGTGGCCCAAACTTGACTGGAAGGTCCACCTCCCCTAGAACCAAGCTTCGAGAACCGTCAAATTCCTTTACTATCATAGAACTTGGTCTCATTGTCACATCGTCTATTGTTAACTTTACGAGACTTAACTTCGGTAACACATTAAGAGCGGAACCGGTATCAGTAAGAATCCTGGACAAATGGGTAGTACCTATCTACATAGTAATGTGGAGTGCTTTGTTATGGGCCTGGCCCTGTGGCGGTAATTCATTGTTGCTGAAACCCATGTAGGATCCGGATGTGAGGTTTGCTACGACATGGTCAAATTGATTTACCGAAATTTCCTTTGCGACATGAGCTGAACTTAACACTTTCATCAAGGAACCCCTGTATGCTTCAGAGTTGATGAGTAGCGAGAGTATGGAGATTTTCGTTGGAGTTTGGTGGAGCTGATCCACTACTCTATAGTCACTCTTTTTGGTTATTTCCAGGAACTCATCTGCCTCTTGATCAGTAAAGTCCTTGTTTGGAGATTTTGTTTCCTGATTTGTATCAACCACGGTTTTTCCTTTGTCCTTCGTTGGAATCAAATCTATCTTTTTTTATGGTTTGGCTCCATAGATTCGACCACTTCGGGTCATACCTCATGTTCCTGCTATGTTTGAAATTACAGGTCCTTGACTTGCGGATGGCCCACTTTCCTGCTTCACTCCATTGATGTATACGACTGAGTCATAACTCCAAGGTACTGCCTTATTATTCTCGTAAGGGATAGGTTACGGTCCCTTAATTACCATCGTGGCTTTTGGAGTGGTCGGTATTAAGAGGGTCTACTTAGGTTCCCTTCTTGTGACCACCTCGATTGCATTTGATATTAGGCTTATCGAAGGTGATGTCTTGAGACTCTAGCAAATCCTGAACCTTATGCTTGAAGGCCCAACATTGTTCTATGGTGTGCCCTGTAGAATTAGCATGGTACTCACACCTAGCGTCGGCATTGTATCTTTGCGGGAGTGGCCCGACCGAAGGAGCTAAAGGTTTTATTTCCACCAGGGATGCCTTAACCAAGTGTTGTAATAACTGGCTTGGTGGCATGGGCAGTGGATCAAAATTTCTAGGTGGCCTTTTAAATTTGTCTTGCCATTGTCCTTGTGGGATCACCAATGGTTGTGACGTCCTTGGTTGTGAGACCACAATGTTGACTTCTCCCTCCTTCCTTCTTGGGAATTTTGAAGCCAGTCTTTTTGAATTGTAAGGGGTGCTTGATGACCCTCCTGATATCTTTCCTCTTTTCAGACTAGTTTCGATTCTTTCGCCAATATTCACTAAGTTTGAAAATCCTGACGAGACACTTCCCACCATTTTATCATAATAAAGCCCTTGTAAGGTTCCCATATACATGTCTACGAGTTCCTTTTCCAACAGTGGGGGTTGTACATGGGATGCCATATCCCTCCACCTTTGAGCATATTCTTTGAAGGACTCTTCCTTCTTTTGGGACAGATTTTGGAGTAACAAGCGAGTAGGCGCCATGTCCAAGTTATACTTGTAATGATTCAAGAAAGCATTAGCGAGATCCACCCAAGTTCGGATATGCGTTTGTTCCAACTGCATGTACCAGTCCAAAGATGCCCCACTTAAATTGTCTTGGAAACAATGAATCATTAGTTTCTGATCATGGGCATGGGTGTGCATCTTCCTGCAGTACATACGAAGATGATTCCTCGGACACGTGAGCCCTTTATACTTTCCAAAGTTGGGTACTTTGAATTTTGGCGGTATCACCACATTATGGACTAAACCCATTTCCAGAGCGTCTACTTCGAAAGTTTCAAAGCCCTTCATAGCCTCCAGTCTTTCTTCCAAGGCTTTATACTGATTTATTACCAGTGGGTTGTCTGCAGCATGAGCACCAGTTGTCTTCAAGGGTGCCTGGTGAGCATCCTCTGGGTCATGATCTCTGTATTACAAGTCTAGGTAATTTCTACATTACTGGTTGGAATTTGTAGGGTATTTGATTCCCCTACTTTTGATGGTGGTGGGATAAATCATTTAGTTTCAACCTCTTGCTGGGCCATTGCGGACTTTCGGGGTCCTGCTTCCGGCTCTTTTCTCAGTTGGTTACCGCTCGATGCACCAACAGTTTGGGCTACCTCTTCTAAAGCTACCCTAAGAATTTGATCCTGCCTTTCGATAATGTTCTTCAAAGCTAGAAGAACCTGGCTCAAATCTCCTTTCATTTAGCTTACGTCACCCTTCACCTGATCAAGATCCTCTTTGAACACAACTTGAGTCTCCTCGATCTGTTCCATTACTTTCTGTTGATGGGCCCTTGTTTGATATGGATGGCAAGGAGGTGGAGGTCTCCTTTTACCAATGGCTTAACTGGAGAGATTTTAAAGCAAATGAGTTTTGATATGACATGCAAGTGTTTTATAAATGCATGCGTGCAAATGGATATGCATGATTATGAAATGATTTCTTATTTTAACTGTCTTATTCATTTGGGTACATATTTGTATTTTCACTTATTATTTTATTTGGTGACTAGCTTTAAAATAGACACGCCTTCGAGATAGGGAAACAAAATTCCTTTATTAAGAGTAACATAATCCATATATTGAAAAATATTATAAATTGAAATCAAAACTTGTTTGCATAAACATAATTAGAAAAGGAACTAAATTTCCTAAGTGCGCCTGTGGATGTATGCCCTGAAGCCGTCAACCAATGCTCGACAAAGCTATAAAAAGTCTTCAACGTCCTTCGGAAAAGGAACCATTACATTCTCTGTATCTTTTAAACTTCTAGGGATGTCCTCAATGAGATTGTTGGCTAAGAAGACGAGCTTTTCGTGTTTGTCCTTGTAGTACTTGTATTTCTGATAAAGATGTGGGATTATCTTGTGGTTATCCCTCCCGGCTTGGGCGATCTCGGTATACTGCTCTTCCCAATACATCTTTTCACCCCTCATTTCTGTGTAAAGCCTTTGTTTTATGAGAAAATCCTTTTGAAGACCCTGCAGCTCTAAACATACATGCTCATATTCTCGAGTCCTCTGATTTGTGGCTGTCTTGGAGTTCGGTGGCGAGGTACTTTATTTGCTCTTCTTGATCTAAGGAAGCTTGTGCCAAACTTTGGATTTGGGCTCTCAAACTTTCCTCTAGCACCTTCTTGTCACGTGTTTCCTTTTCATACCATCTAGTTAACCTCCCGATTTTAGCAGCGGCCTCTTCTAACCTTTGGTTGTGAGAATCTAGGTTGAATGTTGCACTTAACAGCCCTTCAGTTGTACGCTTTCATTTGAGACTTTATTTCTCCAAATTCCTTTTGACTTTTATCAATTTGCTCGTCTTTTGACTCAAGTATAAGCTGCATCTGTTTCTTTTCTCTGGTCAGATTGAGGAGGTTAACTTTCAGTGCTTCTTTTCCTCTTTGAGCTTACTTTAAGGCACTCTTCAGATTGTCGACTTCTTTTAAAGATATAGGTGTTATCTCTGGGACCTCTGACTTGTACTCTGGATCTTTCTCGAATGGCAGCTTGATAATTCGTACCCTGTCTTGGGCCCATTTGGTGTAGGGTTCTCTTGCTATGGCATTCTTTCTTTCGACCTTCCTTTTGTTAACCTTGTTCCAGGCTCGAATAACCTTGTTGAGCAGCCCCTGGTCTTCTATACCCATATTGTGGATGATAAATGGTCGGAGTTGTTCGTCCGAAGGTTTTTCTTCCAAATGATACCCTAGTTGTCGTAGGGCCAGAGTAGGGTTGTAGTTAATACAGCCTCGCGATCCAATCAAAGGGACGTTAGGAAAATACCCACAACTAATAGTGATGTCACCAATATCCAACTTCCTTGCATACCATAATATTGAGTCTGCAGTAAGAGACCTTAATTTTTATGGCCACTCACATATGGTCAATTCTAGGATCATATAGTCTTCCTTGTAAAGATGAGTCATGAACCAAGTATATAGAAGCGGGATGCAACAATTTAACGTGCCTCTTCTCTTTTCATACGACATATGCAAAGTGTAATAAACATTAGCAAGCAAGGCGGGAGTAGGATCCGTATTAAAGACTTTTTCTCCCCAAAATATGCTAATGGCCGCGAGGTCAATATAGTCCACAATCCAAGGAAATAAGATTACACCAAATACCAACAGCCCTAAACAATCAACGCAAGATTCCCACTCCTTATAATTAGCAAATTCTAGTGCCTTAGCTTCCAGGTATATTCTTTTGACTCCTTATATTGGACCTTCTCTTCGATAATTCTGCACCAATTCAGGGTAGGGGATCCATATACCTTTTGCCAAAGCTTTGACTTCAATAGTTTGTCCAATACCTACATAGGCCTTTTCTTTGGAGAAATTTGTGATTCTGTCAAATTCCTCCAGGGCCGGTGCTAGCTGGAAGTCTTGGAAGGTGAAACATATCAATGGAGGGTCATAAAACTGAATTAGGGTAGAGATTGCATCCATCTGTACTTCTACTTTAGTCAAATCAAGGGTATCCACATAGCGGCGAGTGTACATCTTCAGAGCTCTTTCGGACAGTTTACCCTTTATAATTTTGATTTCAGAAAATTCAGGCTTGCAGGAATTGACGCAGACAAGTTATTTCCCTTTGGTATCCTTTTTTAAGACAGTCACCAAAAATCTTGGTTTTGTTATCTTTTATTTGTACCCTGTGAATAAGACAGATAAAAGGAACAAATGTTGAACATGAGATATACATGAATGCATGAATGTATAAGTGTTGGATTGAGTAACGGGATTTTGTGATAGGTTTTTGTGATGGATATCCCTATGAGGTAGACTCCTTAATTTTGACCTATGGTAAATCTACCCTCCCAAAAGGTGGCTTCCTTAAGGGTGTCATGACTAACACCAAAGGGAAAAGGCACAAGGGCCTCCCTTAGGTGGAGTCTCTTTACAGACTGGAACTTTCGTCTCAAAGTCGTGAAAGGTCTCATCATGAGATTTTGGGTTAAGGTCGTTACAAAGAGTCATGAGTGACCTTCCAAAGTCCTACTCGTCAAGAGGATATCTCTCGATAAGTATTCCTTTTTCGGAAGTTCACCGACTCTAGGCGAAGTCGTCACATAAATTTGCAGGGATGATATACCCCCTGAGCTAATAGATGAACCTTCTTTTTTAAGGTTTATTGAAAATATTTTTTTTTAGATAAAAACCCGCCACATAGCAAATATATGATAATAAAATAATTTGATGGTAAATAAATAAATGCAATAAAACAGATAAATTCAATAAATAAATAAAGTAAATAAAAATAAAAACCCAAAAGAACCTAAACCTAGGGTTAAGGAGAATCCCAAGTAGAGTCGCCAGCTATTGCGACTAGTTTTTAAATCAAGAGTCGCCACTATTAATTTTTATCCTATGGAAGGGAACCTAATAGGAAACCCTAATTCGCAGACAAAGATTCTAGATTTCGGACTCAAATAGACGAAAGGAATGTGTTAGGCACCTTTCATCTACCTTGTTCACAAGGATATTAGACCCTAGGTTTAGGTTTGGGGTAAATTGGATTTTAAGTTTTAATTAGAAAGAAAAGTGTCCAAATTTTTTAATAGTAGAACTCGCTACGATTTTTGATTGTATGCCTACGTGTCCTCTTATGAGGAATTAGAGTCTCAATTTGTAGTTCGTATGGGTTGGTGTCTTTTACGGGTTTGCAGACATATTTTGAATCACTTTGCACTTGGTCGGGAGTAGTGATTGCGGAGATTTTGACTGAGAACGCAGTACGCCAAAATTAGTTTTGAAACCTATTTGCAAAAAGGACTGTTGATTAGCTTAATTTTATTTGCAAAAATAGTTTGAGATTTGTTTGTGTTTTTCAATAATATTAATTGCAAAAATCTTGATTAATGCATGCTTAAAAAGATTTATGCAAATAGTATAGAAAATAATATATGCAATTTTTACATGAAAATAATTTATTTTATCATATAGCAATACTTACATATAATAAATAATAATTAATATTTAAAATATGGTAATAAAAATTAATAATAATAATTATAATTATTAATAAAAAGGAATAAATAATTAATAAAATAAAATATAAATATAATATAATATATACAAAATATAAAAGAAATAAAAATAATAATAATTGTTTAAGCAAACCTGGGGGGTGCAATCCCAGTTATGAAGTAAAAAACAAGGGGGTGCTGAAATTAGATTGCATTAGGCCCATTGCAGGCTGGACGGAGGAGGGGGGTGTATTGTTACATGATAATTTAGTAAACAGTTGGAATGGGGGTGCGCATAGCAGTGGGCTTAGGCCCAGCGCAATTTTGAAGAGGACAGGGTGATTGCCTGTTACGCGGAGCATGGACCCTATGGTGCGGCTTGGCCTCATGGCCGCCTGATTGAGATCACATGGATGCTAAACGAGGGAGCGTTCTATTATGGTGGGCGTGATCGTATTGGATCTCACGGAATATAAATCATCTTTTTTTTTTTCATTTTTACAAACCATTCCTTGTTTTTTACAGCAGACGTCTCTCTCTTACAAACCCTCAAAACCCTAGTCACGGCGGTGCGATCGGTCCCAACCCCACCCTAACTCTAATCCGCAAAACCCAAATCAATAATCAAAGAAAAGAAAGCTATGTTTTACCCCTTTCGTCTCTGTATTCTGAATCTCAATTTTATGCTTTGAGCTAATCTTCCCTTTTCTCCTTCAATTTGCAGGTCTCTGGCGACGATTGAAGGTTTGAAGATGATGGAGTGAGTCAACGGCAATTAGGGAGGCGCGGAAGCAAAGTCACAGTTATGTGGTTAGGGTTTCGGGCCTCTAAACTCTAATTGATTCTTCGCCCTTTTCAAACTTGGCTCGGTATCTTTCTTCTTCAGAATTTCTTCTTCCGTTCTCCATGAAAAAAACCTCCCTTCTGTAGAAACCATCTGGGTTTATATATTTTAGATTTTAGGGTTCCATGTTTCTATCGTTACAGTTAGCTTAGATTACAACATTTTAGGGATTTAGGGATAATTAGAGATTGTGATTAATCTTGACTGTAATACAAAGATTCGGCTCAGATTTGATTTTGTGTATTTTGATTTTGTAATAGAGATTTAAACTATAATAATATCGAGATTCATTTTTGCATTGATTCAGTTCTATACGCTTTTCTGAGATTTTCTTGTGTAAAATGAAATTTGTTCTTAATTCAATAATTTTGGATTTGGACTGATTTAAGATTTGTAATTTATTATGATTGAATGTAATTCTGAGATTCTATTGAATAGAGTTGAGATTTATTTTGTAATACTTAAGATTGGATCTAGTTTTAAGATTCTGAGATTTGAATTGTATTATGATTATGTACTGAGATTGCTTGATTGTATTCTTTCTGTTTGCTTAGGAAAATATTTGGTCAGTTTGATCTGTTCTGCGCTTTTTTTTTGCAATCCTGCAGATTTGCTTTAACTTCTACAGATCTGATTTAAGACTGTCTTTTTTTTTTTAAAATCCCAACAGTAAATGTTAGTAACAAAAAAGGACAACTTGGATCCTGGCTGTAATTATTGTTTTAGCATTATAATTTGGGCCTTGCGCTATAAAACCTTTACTCAGCCCAACAACATCCTTTTTTCTTTACAGCAACAAAAATCTTTTATTTACAGCAAAATATTTGTGCAATCAGGCCTAACGGACCTCCTTTCTTCTCTTTAACCCAATGTTAGTTTTTAAAACGTAATAACTAATTTTGAAAAATACTCAATGCTATTATAAATAACAAAATCAACAAATATTTTAGTTTCAGCAAAACTTAATGGGCCTAGTTTTATTTGAACCAAATTGGGCTTCTGAGCTAAATTTGCAAAAGCCTTTTTATCCATCAATGAATTTCTTCTAACATAGCCAACATTTGTTTAGCACGAACCGGGCCCAATATCTGGTTCTCTAAAACAGATCCCCTTATATTAAATAACTTCTAATAAGTGATTTTGAAATATTTAATAAAACCAAAACAACAAATGGGCGGCTGAAAATGCAATGGGCTTTACAACTGTATAGCTACACCTCTTATTCATGTTTACCACCAAAACGGAAGTGGACCATGGATATACTTAATTTCTTCCTCTCTTTTACCCATAAACTACTTAATAGTTTTTTTTTCTAAAATAATTTTCCACTTTCAAATTGCATGGGCCATTGGCCAACATGCTACGCGAATGGGTCCACGGGTACACGAATCTTTCTGATTTTAGAAAGCCTTGCTCTCCTGAATTTAAGGTT
Source organism: Vicia faba (assembly GCA_948472305.1). Taxonomy (NCBI): domain Eukaryota; kingdom Viridiplantae; phylum Streptophyta; class Magnoliopsida; order Fabales; family Fabaceae; genus Vicia; species Vicia faba. The sequence goes on from OX451738.1 coordinate 1,012,234,955, forward strand.
CACCCCCCTAATTGGATAAATATGGGCCATCAGATACTGTTGTACCATCTTTAATTTAATATTTCTTCAATTTCAATCTTGCAAAATAAAATCATCGAGGTAAGGCAAATTTGGGGTATGACAGATCATTATTGCATCCTGATGTGAAGAGCAGGTTCATTGAGATGTTGAAAGAGTATGTGGATATTTTTGCTTGGTCTTACCAAGATATGCCCAGTCTAGATACAAATATTGTAGAGCACTGTTTGCCGCTGAAGCCAAAGTGCCCGCCAATCAAACAAAAGTTGCAAAGAACTCACCTAGATATGGCAGTGAAGATCAAAGAAGATGTTCTAAAGCAGATTAATGCCGGTTTTCTTATGACATCAGTGTACCCTCGGTGGATTGCCAATATTATCCCAGTACCGAAGAAAGACGGAAAAGTTTGCATGTGCATAGATTACAGAGATCTAAATAAAGCTAGTCCAAAAGATTATTTTCCATTGCCACACATTGATATGTTAGTGGATAGCACATCAAAATTCAAAGTTTTCTCATTCATGGACGGATTTTCTGGGTATAATCAAATAAGGATGGCACCTGAGGACATGGAAAAAACAACGTTTATCACACCCCGGGGAACATTATGTTACATAGTGATGCCCTTCAGTTTGAAGAACGCTGGTGCAACGTACCAGAGGGCTATGACAACCCTATTCCATGATCTGATGCACAAGGAAACTGAGGTATATGTTGATGATATGATTTCTAAATCCTAGACTGAAGAGGGGCATGTAGAAGATTTGTTAAAGTTGTTTCAGCGTTTAAAATAGTATCGTCTCCGCTTGAATCCAAATAAATGTACCTTCGGTGTTCAATAAGGGAAATTGTTGGGTTTAATTGTTAGCCAGAGAGGGATTGAAGTTGACCCTGATAAAGTCAAAGCAATTCAAGAAATGCCAGCATTGAGAACTGAAAACCAAGTCAGAGGGTTCCTCGGGCGTTTGAATTATATTTCCAGATTCATTTCCCACATGACTGCAACGTGTGAATCGATCTTTAAGTTGTTAAATAAAGATCAAGGTTGTGTGTGGATAGATGACTGCCAAAGGGAATTTGAAAGTATTAAAGAATATATGCTTGAACCGCCCATGTTGCTCCCTCTTGTCGAAGGAAGACCATTGATTATGTATCTGACAGTGTAGATAATTCCATGGGCTGTATTCTGGGACAACAAGATGAAACATGGAAGAAAGAGTATGCCATTTATTATCTCAGTAAAAATTTTACTGATTGTGAATCACAGTATTCCATGCTGGAAAAGACATGTTGTGCTCTAGCCTGGGCGTCAAAACGTTTGCGGCAGTATATGTTGAATCACACTACTTGGTTGATCTCCAAAATGGATCCAATCAAGTACATTTTTGAGAAACCTGCTCTTACTGGGAGAATTTCCGGCTGGAAGATGCTGTTATCATATTATGACATTGAATACCGCACCCAAAAAGCTATTAAAAGCAGCGTGTTGGCATATTACCTTTCTCACCAACCAGTTGATGATTATCAGTCTGTGAAGTATGATTTCCCTGATGAGGATCTGATGTTTCTGAAAGTGAAAGATTATGATGAACTATTGCCTGAGGAAGGTCCTGATCCGGAATCTCGCTGGAGTATGATATTCGATGGAGCTGTGAATTCCTATGGTAAAGGGATTAGTGTTATGATTGTCACTCCACATGGATCACACATTCCTTTTACTGCAAGGTTGACATTTGATTGTACTAATAATATGGCAGAATATGAGGCTTGCATAATGGGTCTCGAGGAAGCTATTGATCTCAGAATTAAAATTCTAGATGTGTAAGGCGATTCAGCTTTGGTAATAAATCAGATTAAAGGAGAGTGGGATACTCGTCACCCCAGCTTGATCCCTTACAAATATTATGCTAGAAGATTGTTACTCTTCTTTAGTAAAGTTGAATTCCATCACATCCTCAAAGACGAAAATCAAATGGCGGATGCTCTGGCAACTCTGGCTTCTATGTATCAAGTGAATACTTGGAATGATATACCTCGAATTATATTTTGGCGAATGGATATGCCCTCTCATGTGTTTACAACAGAAGAGGTAGCAGAGGAGAAATTGTGGTATTACGATATCAAGTATTTTCTTCAGACTCAGGAATACCCGATTGGGGCATCGAATAAAGATAAAAAGATATTGAGAAGATTAGCAGGAAGCTTCTTCCTCAATGAAAATGTGTTGTACAAGAGAAATTATGACATGGTCTTGCTCAGATGTATGGATAGACACGAAGCAGACATGTTGATGCATGAGATTCATGAAGGTTCATTTGGCACTCATGCCAATGGACATTCAATGGCTAAAAAGATGCTAAGGGCATTGGCTGACAATGGAATCTGACTGTTACAAATTTTAAAAGAAGTGTCATAAATGCAAGATTTATGTAGACAAGATTTATGTGCCTCTGACACTTCTCAATGTTATTTATTCCCCATGGCCTTCCTCTATGTGGGTATTGACATGATTGGAATGATATAACCCAAAGCTTCGAATGGACATCGTTTTATCTTGGTAGCAATTGATTACTTCACCAAATGAGTGGAAGTTGCTTCATATGCTAATGTTACTAAGCAAGTGGTGGTGCGCTTCATTAAGAACAATCTCATATGTCGGTATGGTGTGTCGAGAAAAATCATCACCGATAATGGCTCGAATTTGAACAACAAGATAATGACAGAACTGTGTGAAGAATTCAAGATTGTCCATCATAATTCATCTCCGTACAGGCCGAAGAGGAAAGGGGCTGTTGAAGCTGCTAATAAGAATATCAAGAAGATCATCTAGAAGATGGTTGTTACTTATAAAGATTGGCATGAAATGCTCCCTTTTGCTTTACATGGATATCGTACATCTGTCGGCACTTCAACAGGAGAAACCCTGTTCTCCCTTGTGTATGGAATGGAAGCGGTGCTCCCAATCGAGATTGAGATTCCCTCTTTGGGTGTGATAATGGAAACCAAGTTGTTAGAGGCTGAATGGGTCCAGAACAGGTTTGACCAATTGAATTTGATCGAAGAGAAGAGAATGACGGCTTTGTGTCATGGGAAGTTATATTAGAAGAGAATGAAGAAAGCTTTTGATAAGAATGTCAAACCTCGTGAATTCAGAGAAGGCGACCTCGTGCTCAGGAAGATCATGTCTTTTAACGCTGATTCTAGGGGCAAGTGGACTCCCAATTTTGAAGGCCCATATGTCGTCAAGAAAGCCTTCTCTGGCTGTGTATTAATTCTTGAGACTATGGATGGCGAGGAGTTCCCACGTCCCATGAATGCTGATGCAGTCAAGAAATACTTTTCCTAAAGAAATAAAAGAACAGCTCTCTAAGTTGAAAACCAGAAAGGGAGGCTTAGGCAAAAAGGAGCATCTCGGTAGGCCGAAAACCCGAAAGGGCGGTCTAGGCAAAAAATTAGAGACATAAATAGAATAAAATTTCCTGCTAAGTTGAAAACCCGCAAGGGAAGCTTAGGCAAAAGTTAGGGACTTTCTTGGCAAGTAACTACATCAGACAAGACTTGATCGTTGAAGCAACAACCTTCTTGGATCCTCACCATACTTCAATAGAAGCTGCTGCTCAGAATTTCAAAGTTGTAGAGGGAATAGTGGTCATTATATCTCAATGTATCTTTTCCATTATATATTACCATTTTCCGAACTTTGTAATTATCTGTGGAGTCTCGCCATTCGCAGACTACCATTCTATCAATAAAATTTGAGCTTTTACCCAATTCTTTGTATTTCTTATTTTTATTCAGCTTACAAAGACTCAATTTATTATTGATAATAATTTTGAAAGCAAAAAGATTAAGTAAAAAAATTATTTTTCAAAAAGAATTTACAACTTACTTTTAATTTAGATTTTGTGATTCAAGAGGAAAACAAAAGTGGTGATCCCAGGAATGGATGAACTCCAGTAATTTTGGGAAGTTTTGTTTCCCCCGGGAAGGTTTTCTCAGGTCGTTTTCGCTGGTATGCATGTGATTTTTGTATATTGAAGATGATACCAATTGGCGAAAGGTGTGGTATTGGGTTTGTGATCCCATTGTCCCCAGTTAAGTCTTGGTTCACTTTTGATTTTGGGTTTGCATGGTTTGAGGCCTCTATCTCAAATTCCCTAGCGAAGTCTTCCCCTCATATGACGAAAGGTCTTTTTTCCCTTCGTGTGCTGAGATGGAACTATTTGCAAAGTGTCGCTCTTTTTAGAAGTATTGGCGTTATTGTTGGTACTTATTTCCCAGGAAGCTAGACTAGGGCAGTCTATTTTCTAAGGAGTGTTGAGACGGTTGTCAACCCTCTGGGTTTTCATCCGCCAAGTGTTGGGTTTGATTTAAAATCCCCATGAGTTTGACCTCTTTCTATAATGTTGACTTCTTGATTCCCCAGGAAGGATATCCCATGGCATCTTTTGTTGGAATAAGTTTGCATGATACGAAGACTCAATCCAAGATTCCCCAGTGAAGGTTTTGCTTATTTTATAGAAGTCTTTTTTCCCCGTACATGTTGGGATTTGACTCATTTACGAAGCATCTCCCTTTTGGCAGTACTTTCATTTTGTTTGATTGCCCGATAATCAGGCAAGGGCAATGTTTTATTTAAGAAGTGTTTAATTGGTTATCAACTTTTTGGGTTTTCTCCCGCCAGGTGCTGGGTTTGATTTAAAATCCCCATAATTTTGATTTCTTGATGTTATGTTTGACTTCTTAGCTCCCCAAGTTGTTATCCCCATGAGGTTTCATACTTTTTCCCCAGAGAAGTTGGTGCAACGCTTACTCTCAATATTCAAGAACGTATCTCTGGTTTCCCCAGTGAAGAACGTATCTTGGTTTCCCCTCTTCGATGAGGTGTTGGCCTCCCCAATGAAGTCAGCACGAGATCCTCAGTATTGCAATCCTCAGTAGAAGTGCGGACTGTGAAACATTTATTTTCCCCATTGAAGTCTGTGTGTTATTCCCCGGTGAAGCCTGGAGAAGGAAGTTATATCCCTGTATCTGTACTTTCTTGTCTCTATGATTTGTTTACTTCCGAATTATGTTCCTTCCCAGTGAAGTTAAGCCGCGAAATAGGATTTTTTTTCCTCAGTTGGTGCTTATTTTCTTATGGAATGTTCATCTTGGATGTGATTTAGCCGAGTGTTGATTATGCCCGAGTTGGTTTTGCCTGGTTACTCCCAGTGATATATGTCTGTTTTGTCAGCATACACATGATAACACTCATACATTCATACATACATCATGCATAGTTAAATTTAGCAAATCATTGCTCATTCCCATTTGTTAATATTTTGTTGACATATTACCTTGTTTTGCAGATTTGTGTTCTCCTCTCTCCAATAGAGTGTCGGCCTTAAGCATAAAGTGTATATTCTTTCAATTTCCCCACTAAGTTATCCCTCTTGGAAGAGTTTTGCTTTAGCCTTCCTGTGCAGATCTTTTTCTGGATGATTTGGGTTTCCCTCTTGAGTTTATTTCTCAAAGGATGTATTTTGGTTGACTGTTTCACTCCAGTTTATTTTTGGTTTGAATCTTTGGTTCCCAGCAACATTGTTACTTTAGATATCTGCAAGCTTCGAGCTTTGGTTTGAAAATGTGCATTTATTTTGCACGAGAAGACTTTTATCTCCCCAACAAGAATATTGGCATTTCCCTAGGAAGCCATATTGTTTTCCCCATGAAGCTATATTTCCTTCCTCGTGAGGTCATGATTCATTCACCAGGAAGTCATGACATTTTCCTCGGAAAGTCATTTTACAATCCTCCATAATAGCAAATAGCAGGTCTCTTTATTTTAGCAACTTGTACTTCCCCGTAAAATTCGACGTTACCTTTTTGCTATCTTCTCTATGAATGGATAGTTTGCAGTTTGCATTTTGCAGTTTGCAGTTTGCAGTACATCGTCAGGGAACGGCAGTGCTATGATATTTCTTTTCTTACTACCTTCAGTGAAAGTTGGTAGTCACCATCAGTGAAAGTTGGTGATTGTTATCTTTTTGCTACCCTCAGTGAACGTTGGTAGTTAATTGTCAGTGAACAGCGGTGTTATGATATTTTCTCTTACTACCTTCAGTGAAAGTTGGTAGGTCACCATCAATGAAAGTTGGTGATTGTTATCTTTTTGCTACCTTCAGTGAAAGTTGGTAGTTCATTGTCAGTTAACGTTGATGATATTTTTCTCTTACTACCTTCAGTAAACGTTGGTAGCTCACCGTCATTGAACGTCGGTGTTGTTATTCTTTCCTTTTTTCTACCTTCAGTGAACGTTGGTAGTTTCGCCTTCAATAAAAGTTGGTGTATCCTTTGACCTTTTACTATCCTCTATGAGTCGGGTCTTTTTGATTCACCGGTGATTTATTTTCCTGGTTGGGTTTCTCTTTTAATCCTCATTTCCTTTGCTACATCGCCAGTGGTATTTTGTGTCCCTTTGAAGTTGTTCATATGCATTCATACTCATAAGCATTGCATGGCATCTTAGGGCCAAAAATAGGGTTTGTTTTATATTAAGTATCTTCGATCACGTTGACACGAAGATTTTTAACCTTCGTGTCTCTGGATAGAAGAAACTTAAATAAGGACAGTTGTTGTACCCCAATTTTTTCCCCTAAGATCCCCTCATCTTACCATATTGATTCAATCACAATAAGGTCACATTTGGGCTTTTGGTTCTCCTCCCTATCTCTAGTTTTTCTCTTGGAGGAATCACCAAGCACCTTGACTTGTCTTTATTTTGTGATCATACATGTTTTGTTTTGACTTTCCTTTTAATTAATAAAATGCAATGTTGGTTTGTCTTACTTGTTAATAATGTAGGTAAAGGCAATGTGGCTTAGCAAGTTAATCCTGGGGTTCATGAGTTTATTTCCATGCCCTAGTCAATAAAGTTTGAGAAATTCAAACATCACCATTGAAGTTGTTTTGGAAGAAATGACATGGCAAGGTTTATTTTGGTTCACCACATTTCAAAGTTATCAAGATTTATTCAAAAGTACAAAGGGTTGATTGAAGAAGTTGTCATGGTTGGACAAGGCAATGTTCCCATTGGTCACAAGTGCATATTTATCTTAATTCTAAATATATGGAAGTGGTTTTGGTTGTTATTAGTTCTACTTATCATCCTCAATAACTTCTATCTACAAAGAAAAAGTGTTGGTACAAGAAGGTTTTTCAAAATTGTCAAAGTTCCTCAAAGCATTTTCTTGATCTAGGAGCTAGGGTTTTGAACTTAAAAGAAGTATATCTTACTCATCTTTTGGTATTTTTTAGTGATTCCAAAGAAATCCTTCTCTTCAAAGAGTTATTAACAAATCACTTCAAAGGTCTCAAGGAAATTTTGTGTGTAAGGAACTTGATGATGAGGAAAGATTACAAGTCCTCCAAATGAACCCTCAAATCCCTTCATGTGACTTCAAAGGATCATAACTTGATCAATTTTTATCACCTTGAACTCATTATTTTTCCAAAATGATCTTGAATGTGTGAAATTCAACCCATCTTCAAAGTACAAAGTGTGAAAATGGATGGAAGATTCCCTAAGGAGGAAAAATATTATAGGTCATTTCATGATTTCTTACCAACTTCAACAATTCATAACTCTCTCAATTTTGGGATATTTTGAATGGTTCAAGTTTGAAAATGTTATTCAAGAGGTATATTTCATGCCATATTTTTTGTTCAAGAGAAAATTCCAAGAGGAAGGCCATGTTTGGATGCAAAACATTTTAGGTCACTTTTGAAGAAAAACTTGAAATATTTCTAAGTATGGAAAGTCAACCTCTTTTTCCCAACTTTGACTCATTGCAACTTTCAGCTCAAACATCCATTTGATTCCATTATTTTCCCATTACAAAGATTGTAATCTCATCTTTCTAAAGCTTCAAGAATCATGCCCTAAGACCCATTGAGCTGAGAATGTCGTTGATTTGAACTTGGTAACTTGAAACTGAAGTTTCTTCAAAAGTCAGAATTTGAAATCCTTGATTCAGCTTCTAAACACATTTTTTCTGCGTGTTTTTGCTTCTAAGCATGTTTAGTGAACTTCCATAAGTGATTAGCATAGCAAAACGCGCATTTTGGATGAGTTTTAATCAAAAGAGAAGTCACAATTTTCTTGTTTGCAACATCACACGATTTCCCTCCAAACTTCATCATTTCACACGCTTGAACATTCCATTTGATTCCCTATAAGTAGAGGGTCATCCCCCATTCATTTCCTCAAGCTTGAACAGCCAAAATCACCCTGCCAAACTCATTCCATAACTCACTTTTGTGCAACTTCGAAATCAGTGTTCAAGCCTTTTCCAATCCATTTTTTATATCAATTTACCTTCCTTGATCTTCCCTGAAGCTAACCATACAATTACCTTCAAGAATCATGACCTATATTGATCCATAGAAGTCCAGTTTCAGAGTTCTACAACTCAACTTTAATAGGTAGATTTGTCCATTAATTCTTCCCAACTTTAATATCATTGTGAAGCTCTCATTGCCCTGGTTCTAGTCGCAACACTTTCTTTCAACTAGAAACACGTTTTGACCATGAAATTTCAAATCCCTTTTCAAAACTTATCTTCCAAATTGCTTGAGCTACATTTTATATAAATTTTTCGCGAAGGTGTGGTTGTCTTCGTCTTGATGAGACGAAGCGAATGGCATAGGTCTGAGCTTCTGATTTTATTGTTTGAGAGACCTGCAATTTCACGTTGGCTGGAGGTTGAAGATGACCAACGTGTCATCTTCCAACCAATGATGGCGTGCCATTTGTTTTTTTTTAAAATCTAATTTTACATTTGATTCAGTGCTTTATTCACTAATGACCATGATATGCACAGCGCGCCGGATCCCTTGGATTTGATTACTAACGCGTTTTGACTCTCATCCAATGGTCCACATATTTTTGAATTTATTTTTTATTTCTGATTTTTATATTTAATTGTTTTAAACTTCAAAAATTCATTTTTAGTCCAAAAAATCTGATAAAATCATGAAAAATATTTTTGATTTTTCTCTTTCTGACTTTTTTTTTTTCACAATTTTATTTTGTGTTTTGATATTTTTCATAAATTTTCACTTTATTTAAATTGTTTTAAATGTTTTAAAATACTTTTATGCATTTATAAATTCTGGAAAAAAAATATAGAATGATCCAATGATATTGTGACAAATATTGGTGACCTCGTTTATTTTTATTTCTGACTTTGTTATTTTTTATCAATTTTGGTTTATTTTACTTATTTCTTTTAATTTTAGAAATAGTTTCTAACTTTAAAAAATTACCAACAAATTTATAAAAATATTTGAGTTCATTTCTGATTTTTGTATGGTCTTACTTAATATTTCTTGATTAATTTGAACATAGTTGATATTTTCTTTCTTATTTCTATTTTAAAACATTTTAAAACCCTTTTTAATGAATATATTAAATGCAATATTATTTTGTGATTATTTTCTGGCTGATCTTGGGTTGAATTTTTGGTCATGAACTTTACTAACAACATTGGATCCATGGTGTTGAGTCTAACTCCATAAAAATGTATGAATAATTTTAATAATAGTTTGATTAAATTTTAATTCAAATGTGGTTTGTATATTCTTTTCCATCCTTCTTCATCTCACCCCTTACTTATTGCACTAAGTGTTATTTGAGCATGATCTCTATATCATGTCTCAAAACAAATGGTGCATAGATTCCTATTGACAGGCCTCAAAATAGGTGCAACTTCTATATAAGTCCACTTACGATTGCTTAACATAGCGCTAAAATTTGTCCCGATTCAAACAAATGATCATTCGTGGCCCAAACATATGTTTGCAACCCCAAGTATGTTAATTTGATCTCTTTGATCCAATAACCTTGAGATTCCTTGGGTGGAGGCTTTGGTTCTACCAATCCTCTAATGGATCTACAACATTTTTGGTCAATGCGGATCACTTAAACATCGTTGATCATTAAATGGTACTCTTGAGGATTCCAAAATGGGTGATATACTTGACAAAAAGCAAATGCAACTTGTTGTATGGAGGCTTTGGTTCTACCAATCCTCTAATGAGTTCCAAATGTAAGTTTCAAGATGGTCATCAAACTAACCACTGATCATTAACATTTGATTTTACTTTATGCTTTTATTCTTTATGCTTTATGTACCATTTACTTTAGCATTTACATTTCATGCCATTTTCCATCTTTGCTCATTTGAGCATTTACTTTCTTGTCATTTTTATTTTGCTCATTTGAGCTTTTCTTTTCTTAAGATACCTAATAATCAACATGAACCATAAAAACTTTAATGATACTTGGACTGTTTGGTTACTATCCTTGGCATTATGAAGCATTGGACTTCTTGGACTTAGGATTAGAAACCTTGGCCTATGAGGGAGACCTTGTGACCTTAATTGATGTTTTGTCTGGAGTTCTTGAGGTTTACCTCAAGACATTGGGTTGTTTGTTTTCTTTGTGTGTAGGTTATTGTGATGACATACTTTGTTTGTAATATGGAATTCACCCGTATACAGCCATTACTCTGCCTAATTTTTGTGAAGACCAAATACACTTGAAGTTTGGTTCTCGTAAGAGATCTAGTATATTTGCTTGCTTGGTTTCAATCTAAAGAATGGGAATTCTATCTTGACTCATAATGTCAAGTATTGGCTTCTTGTTGGTTAGATGGTTCTTATCCTTAGATTTTACTTTATGCTTTAGGATAGTCTCTTCTTCTCCTCCCGTCTTCTTTAATTTCAAAAATCTTCTTTCTCATTTTGAAAACTCTTCTTGTTTTGAAACTTGAACCACTTTCATAATAAACTTGTACTTATGTCCATGCATTTTCAAAATATTTTCATACATAAACTTCAATCAACTTAATAATACCTTGACGTTTTTTTTTGTGAGAAGACTAAACATCAATCAATCTCATTTCAAACTATTTTGCCACTTTGGCTTCTACTTTAAAACTTTTCTCAAAAGATTAGACTCTTGTAAATCCTTGTAGTGATGCAAACAACTATACTTTTATAATATGTAGTAAAGTGAGATATTTTCCACATGTGTGTTGAGTGAGGCATTATTGATTTTAAAATCCAAGCCATATCCTCCACTTTGAGATGATGCAAATTCTCCTTTCTCATGATTGTGGGTAGTAAATATGTTTTCCACACGGACAATGAAGATGATGTCTTATCTCTTAAAATGAACCAACACACTTGTGTTTTAAATTTTTTTAAAGGTGAATTACATGTACCCTGATCCCCTATTGCATGAAAGGTGGTACGTAGGCACTAAAGGTTCGCAACCGCGGCGGGTGCAAAATCATAAAAAATATATTTCTTTTCTCACCTCCACCATCTATCTTTTATACAACATTTTATAGCCAAAATATACATATTTTTCAAAGAGGTTCCTGCAGAGTACCATAGATGTTTAGGGTGCTAAGACCTTCCCTTTGCATAAACAACCCCCTTACCTTGAATCTTTCACCCTTTTTTGGGTTACTCGCTCTTTTCCCTTTCCTTTGGAAATAATAAAGTGCGATGGCGATATTTTTGATCTGTATAAGTCTAGTCAATCCAATGGCTTAGTCTTAAACATTTCTACCGTTACAACATGCCTTCAGTGTACAAAGCAAGAACTTCTTCAAAATGGCTTTCGATTCACAAAGCTCCCACTGGGCAAAAGGCCCCTTAGCTTGTCACCAGCGCATGTGTGCCTCTTCAGCTTACCTTCAGCACACAAGGCCAAGACTCCTTCAGGTTTGCCTTCGATACACCAGGAAAAAGGCTTCTTTCGACTTGCCTTTGATGCACACGGCAAGAACCCCCTACAAGTGTGTTTTGATTCATCATGCCAAAAGCCCCTTCACACTTGCCTTGGACTCACTAAGACAAAGACTTCCTTTGTGCTTTCCTTCAATGCACAAGGCCAAGACTCATCAGCTCAATTTATGCACTATAGCACAATATGGCCCCTTCGAAAGAGCATTCCAAAGGTCCAATCGAAGGACACACATTGGAGAGTCATTCGAAGAAGGCACAGAGCATGCATGTGACCCCTTCAAAAGAACACACATATTTAGTTCAAAATGAGGAAGACACAAAGGGCCAATTTGAAGGACACTTTGATGGGAAACACATATTGTTGTCTAAAAAGGGGGTTTGGTCAAAGGATGGATCTAGTTGGTCAAGACGAATGAAATTCAAAAAGACCTGTTGGCCCAAAAGCCAACATACAGATAGTTCCAAACCAACATGCACAAGCACATTCATGCCAAAGGAAGCTTCGATTAGCCAGGAAAGAGTTTTCGTTTGGTCTAGCTGAATAGGGGTTCAAACGAAGAAGCCTCAGTGATGAGAACAAGAGCCAGTCAAAAGGTATACAAGAGGTACATTCGAAGAAGCATGTAGAAGGACCACTTGAAGGTTACACAAGAGGTCCAGTCGAAAGAGGCAACTTGAGGCCCGTCGAAGAGCAACACTGGAGGGCATTCGAAGGAGCTAAAATGTCTAGATTCATTCAAATTCAAAAAGAGACAAGTTTCCACGACTTTTGTAACGTTACAAAACACCATTCATGGCTTTGAAAATATTTGTTTATGGTTGTTTAAACCTTTTCCTTCTTATCCCCTCCACCCCTTCTTTATAAAGAGACCACACGTGTTGTTCGATACACAGACATATTGCCTATAAAAAGAGAACACTCACACCACCATAGGAAACATATCAAAATTCTAACTAGTTTTGCATGCACCCTCAATCCAGATGAAGGCCATGCTTGTGTTCCTGAGATTCCCAAGAAACTGCTCCAAGCCAAGCCACACCCAGATTCATAAATCGAAACATTTCCAGTTGGTAAGGATTTACCCAAGTCGAAACTGCATTCCTAAGCCCCTTAAATACATGTTATTGGTATATCTATGATGCTAATGCCATTTGTGTTTATATGAGCATATCATACGCAAGGTAACACGCAGGAATAAAATCACGCCATCGAAAGGCATGATATGATTTGCCTTTCGAAACTCATGGTATAGCCAATTTCAAGCCAAAATAAGCTTAGGCCTGAGGACAGAAGATTCGAATTAAGGAGAAGGACCTGGATTCGATACCCAGGTCCTGCATCTTTATATTTTCCAACATTTGCCTTGCAGGTCCAATTCAAAAGACAACTCCCTCTCTGGATCAAAGAACCACATTACTCACTGGATCCAAGGACAGACCTGGACTCTCTTCAGCATTGGGCCTAGTGAAAATTCCAATCAGCACCCCCCCTTTCTCTTTTGCATGCCTAGGCCCATTTAGCATCTTTTCTTTTTGTATTGTTTTAATTTCTTTTTTTTATTATTCTATTTTTATTTATTTATTTAATTACACAAATAATCAAAATCACAAAAATATTAGTTTTAGGTTTTTTTATTAAACTAATTTTGTAAGTAAATTAATAAATAATTTTTACTATTTTCTTAATTTAAAATAAATTAGAATTTAGGTTTTAATTTAACTTTAATTATTTTCTTTTCATAATACAAAAACCAAAAAGAACTTAGACTATTTTCTTTAATTTAATTTTAATTATTTTCTTAAATCAAAAAGAACAATAAAAGGATTTTCTTATTTCATTTTTTATTATTAGGTTTTTAGACGAACTTTCAATCTTCGCGCGCATTTATTTTATTCTCGCATTTTTTATAATGATGTAACTGCTTATAAGATGTAATAGTGATTAGACTTTATTTTCTGATTTTAATTTCTGCACTCCCCAATTATTGAACATTGTAAATCCCCCTCCCCGAAGCCATGTAATAATCTAGGTTTTTACCTTCTACACTTTATATTCTGTACATATTTACTGCTAGTAATTAGGCATGTATGGCAAGAGCATAAAAATCAAAACATTAGCAAACCTAACACAAAAGATAAAAAATAACTGAGTTAAATCAATAACATATATGCATCTCTAAGGTACGCCCACTTTGGTTGCCTTCAGAAATAAAGCAAGTATGTTCCTCGAAATGGGGACGCTTTAGCAAAGACCCGTAAATCAAAATGATCATAGTCCCTCGATGACCCTATAGTTGCCTTCTTGGTAAATGATCTAGTCCATAAACAAAATTGCTAAAGCGTCTCCACAAGTTGCTTTCGTGACTATATCGTCCCTTCGATGTCCCTCACACATCCAACGATAGGGCTACCTACTCACTAATAGTAGGATAGCACTGTCTAAAGGAAATGAGGAAAAGAACTACCTTTTCGAGTATAAAGTAGATAGTTGTTAGAAGTTTACTCAAAAAAAATTGCACTTACATAAATACTACTTTTCAAAAAAAAAATTCAAAAACATTTACCTTGTCAACATTCTTGAGGACTGATACAAGAGTTAACGCAAAGTAAATTATTGCACTAAGGCATTTCAAAACATTTTTTTCACACACAAAGTATAAAGTACTTTCAAAATGAGCAAACCTCTAAGAGCCCGTAGATAACTACGGATGGAAAGGATGCTAACACCTTCCCTTTCCATAATCTACCCCTTACTCAGAAAACTCTCGAAAAGGTCTTTTTCTGTTCTTTTCACCCTTTCCTTAATTTGGATAAAAGAAAAGTCGGTGGTGACTTTGCTTACCGCAACATTTGCGAACACAAATGCAAAACCAGTATTAAACAGTCGTTTCTTCCACCGTATTATAGTACCCCCTAGAAGGTAGGCTCTTAGCTTGGTTTTATGGATGTTCTACCCTCTTCGTAAGGCGGTTTCCTTAAGGGTGTCATGAATAACACTAGAGGTGGAGCCTCTTTGTAGACCGAAACATTCGTCTCTAAATCGTGAAAGGTCTCATTATGAGATTTTGGTTTGAGGTTTATACAAAGAGCCATGGGCGTCATTCTAAAGTCCTACTTCCTGAGAGGATATCTCTTGAGACGTATTCCTTTCACGAAATTCCGCCGACTCTAGGCAAAGTCATCACATAAACTCAATTGGCTGATGTATCTCATTGGCTAATAGACGAACCTTCTTTCTAAGGGTTTTTTTTTAAATAATTTTTGCAAAATTTAAATCCCACCACAGATATAATAATATGATAAAATAACAATAGATAAATAAATGAATAAATAAATAGTTAAATAAACAAATAAAAAACCCAAAAAAATAAGAAAAACCCTAAAAACAAAAGACAAGGCTTCTAAACCTAGGGTTGAGTCCCCAGCAGAGTTGCTAGCTATTGTAATTGGTTTTTAAATCAGAGTCGCCACCCTTAGTTTTTATCCTAAAGGAAGGGAGTATAAAGAAATAACCCTAAAAAGTTCAGAGATTCTAGATTTGGACTCCGTTCTAGATGAGGGGAAGGTGTTAGGCACCCCTCATCTACCTTGTTCACAAGGATACTAGGTTTAGAAGCGTAAATTTCAGGAAATAGAGTTTTAATATTTTTTAAGGGAAAAGGGGTTTTATTTTAATGGGGAACTCGCTACGATTTTAAGTCGTATGCCTATGTATCCTCTTATGAGGAATCAGAGTCTCAATTCGTAGTTCATAGTTGATTTGTGTTTTTTATGGATTACAAAGATATTCGCACTTCTCGCACGTTTAGTATAGGTGTTGTGAATAGCGGAATTTGTTAGACTAAACGTACAGTCGGTTCAAATAAGTTCGCAATCCTTTTTTAAAGTTGTTTATTGAATTAATTTAATTTTAAAAATGAGTTTGTAGTATGTTGAGTATTTTTTAATATGTTAATTATTTAAAAATAAATTCTATTTAAATGGATACAAATAAGTTTTAATGCAATAAATACAAATAATGTTTTTAATGTATTTAGAAAATAATATAATTTATGTAATAATTAATAATAGTAAGTATAAAATTAAATATATTAAATGCATAAAACAAATATAATAATTATTAAAAAATTAAAATATATAACATATAATAAAAAATATATGTAATAATTATTATAATAAAAATTAGAAAATATCAAAAAGTTAAAAAATGATAAAATAAAATAAAATATTAAAAAAAATGTAGGGGGTGTGAAGTGTAAAGGGCTAGTAAAAGTGGGGGTTCTAATAGCATGAGCCTGAATTCAGATATTGAATTCAGGCCCAGGAGGCAGGGGATGTACACTTTGTATTGCTTAAGAAAAAAATAGGGATGCGCTAATATAAAAAGGCCAGGCCCAATACGTTTTCTTTTTTTTGGAGGAGTCTATCTGTTATCAAAAAAAGGGGGTGGCGTCAGTATGGGCTTAGGCCCAAGGAGAATTAAGAGTCTGTTTGGACTCCATGTAGGGGAGCGTATGGTATTATAATTGACACGCGCATGTAGTGACGTATGATTGAAATCATGTGGTTGAGATTGAGGAAGCATGGTTATTATCATGGGTTACGTACATGGGATTACATAGCATATTATATTTCTTTTTTACAAAAAAATAGAATTCTAATTTTACTGTTATTCCTCTCTCTCTCTCTCTCTCTCTCTCTCTCTCTCTCTCTCTCTCTCTCTCTCTCTCTCTCTCTCTCTCTCTCTCTCTCTCTCTCTCTCTCTCTCTCTCTCTCTCTCTCTCTCAGCGTCCTTCCCTTTATCTCTTCTTTGTGTCTCTCTATTCTCTTACCTTTCCTTTCTCTCAAACCTAGCTCGACCCAATCGCGGCGGCGGACAAACCCTCCTTAACACCCAACACAACAACAACAATAACATGCAATCCAACAATAACGACCAAACCCCAAAATTAAAAAAAATGCAACAAAAATTTTCCCTAAGCTACGTATTCTATTTACCTTAAATCGCGATCTTATGTGTCCGTTTTGTCTGATTTGGAGTTTTGATCTCTTCTCTTTCTCCTTGTGTCTATAGGTGACGATGATGAAAAGGATGGGACGACGATGCGATTGAAGGACAGCGGCAGTAATGGAGCGGCTAGGTTTTTAGATATTGAAACCTAGGCTAGCTTTGTTATTGACGCGAATTGGTGAAGAAGATAACGCCTCTCAAGATTATTTCTCTCCAGTTTTGTAACAAAATTTTTCCTCTGTGTAATTTTTGGTAGCGCTTCTTCTTTGTCCCTTCTGTAGTTCGTTTTTTAGGTTTTATAGTGCTTTGTTAAAACTAGTAGATTAGGGAAGAATTGAATATGTTTGTAAATTAAGTTTTAGAATTGATTAGGGTTTGTGATTTAGGAAGTTTTTTGAAAGTTTGTTTGTAATCGTATGAACATTTCAATTAGTTTTTGTATCAAAGTTTTGTTTGATGCTTATTTCCATTTTCATACTGTTTTGCTTCTGATTCTGTATGATTTCATACAGCAAGCTTGTTTTTTTCTGCAACACAAACCTCAATCCTCTTATTTCGATCTCAACACTAAGTGTTAGTCAAATTTGGATCGGGCACGTTTGGATTTTGGATTGGGCCTTCCGGTCTAAAACGCACAATAGAAAAATGCCTCCTTATCTTTTTGTAAATCAGACTTCAATAATTGACAAGAAAAAAATAACTGAACTGAGCTTAGTGTTTTGGGCTAACCTAACTATTTTTGTATTTTGGGCTTGTGTTTTTGAAGTTGGACTGGGCCTGCGAAAATCTGCAATATTTTCTTTCAATAACAACCAACAACTATTTCCATTTTAAGGGCTTAAAATATAATGTTTTAAAAAATTTATCAATGATGTTTTAATAAAACAAACAAAAAGGAAATGGGTCAAAAGGTTTAGTTGTTGGGCCTGTTAGTCCAAAAGTTTTTTCTTAATAAACCAAACAAGTTGATAATAATACTTACCAATAATCAGTAAAACAAACACAAGACTTTCAAAAAGAAATGGTCTTCAAAACAAAATGTTTCATAATTCTTCACAAACTTAAATGGGCCTTGCAACTTTTAATTTATTGGGCTTCCACATAACCAACAAAATGAAATACTCTCATACACCCCTTTCAACTCTTAAAAACCAAACGGGACTTATGCCTTCTTAGATTTTGGGCCTCAATAAAAAAATTGTTTTATATATCTTGATTAAAACCAAACCTCCCATGTTAATCTTAAAATGAACCTTTTTTTTTATAAAAAAAACAATGGGCCATCAGATATTGATGATCCATTTTGAATCAAAACACACCTTCTCTGATTTTAAAACGAATCCAAAGAAGTGAAAATGCAATTTACTTAAAACAAGACTTAGATGTAATATAAATGGGTAGGGCAAATTTGAGGTATGACAGTTTGGTGCCGAGTTCTGGAAGCAATGATTGATTCCTTAGGTAGTTAAAAATGGATTGAGGTAAGCTAAATCTAATATGATGGACAAGAAAGTAAACAAAAACTCTGTCCTCATAGGTTAGGGTGTTCATCATTGATATTCTAGGTCTAAAGTTTTTCAACACAAATTGAAACGAAACTAAAGCAGCTGGTAGAATATTGGCAAGATTGGTGCATCCATATTCATCAGAGATATTGTAAATAGTGCAGAGTCTATCAGCAAAAAAGTATTTGTATTGGAAGGCTTCTACGGTAACTCCAGCTTGGGTACACCCAATAGCAATTGCAGTAGAAGATAGGGTGATAATGATGGAGTTTCCAAAGACAGATGAGTGGATGGAAGTTCCATTTGATCTAAAATTGGCATGCAACCAGATATCCTTGACTAGGTCAAGATAGATTGGTCCAAACAACATAACAAGGTAATTTTACCATCTTTGAGCCTTTATACTCAGAGTAAGACCAAGATTATCACCTATTAGCCTTGGAATATTTTGGTGACGTTCACATATAATTTCAAGAAAATCTTAAACACCATGAAAGGTTCTTAAAGCCATGAGGAGAGAGAGAGAGAGAGAGAGAGAGAGAGAGAGAGAGAGAGAGAGAGATATGAATGACTAGGGTAGGGTGATTAAAGCTTTAAATAGAGGAAAGGAAAATGTAATTAAATGTATAAGAGATATAGTTCCGATAACCTAGAATTTGAAAGAGGACAACTCAATAAATGAAAATTTATGGAGAGAGGTATATATAAGAGTTCCAAGACGCGAGTCAAGAGACAAGATAGACACTTATGAAGAGAATTGAATATAGTGAGCTAACAATTATCATTTCCAGAGAGGTAGTGTTGTACCCCAAAATTTTCTCTCTCATTTATCAAGTATTTCCTCACAAGATCTCCTTTGGTCCAAGACTGCACAAGGGTTGATCAGCTCAAGACACCTCCTTAAGCATTGATGACTGAAATTAGGGTTTGAGATTGCACAAGGATAATTGAATTTTTAATGCCTCGTATTAATTTCATGGATCATTATGGACCCTCAAGATTTCTCATGTCAAATTTCAAGTCTTGGATCACATTTTTGCTCAGTTAACTGATCAGTTGACCTAAAAATCAATTGTATTGGGGGAAAAGTCAATTTTGGCCAATTTACAGTCAAACTTCATAATTTTTTATCCATATCAACATTGTGAACAAATATTTCATTTTATCAAGTTTGGACCATAATTCCTCAAGAAATTTGATCAGATCATTAAAAGGGGAAAATGATCAAAATTAGGGTTTTGACTTAGAAAGGGCAATTTCTGATTTTTGACCTAGCAAATGGTTAATTGGTTTGAGACATGATCTCAAGGTTTCAAATGCATCATTTTTACCTAATGGTATGACTCAAAACTTCCATCAAGATCAATTGATTGATAGTTGATTTTCAGTCAACTGGTCAAAAGTCAACTGATATAGTGAAAAGTCAAACTTTGAGTTTTTGGTCAAAATCAAGTGTCAAAGATCATAATTCATCAAAACATGTCAAAATATGAAAATTGTTCATCAAGAAATCAAAAAGTCAAGATTTCATTTTTAAAAGTCAAAGTTTCCAAACTTAATAATTTTTCTAAGTGTTGAAATTTCATATTTTTTCACAACTTTGAGCCAATTTTTCACCATGATGCAAGATGATTCAAAGGAAACTTTCAATATGAAAGTTGTAGATATCAACGAGATCTAAAACATTGCTTTACACAACTCTTCCTAGAAATTCTTGGATTTCAAGTTATTAATTCATGAAATCATGGTCATGAAACTAAACACTTAGTGAAAATTTTTCCCTAGTTAGGCAGATTTTTGGTACCAACTTCATAGAAACTTTTCACATAGCTCCATTTGGAATTTTAAAAAAGTGATTCAAATAGGGGTTGTAGAGCATGTTACAAGCTTTCCAAAATGTCCAATAACTTATTAAGATTATGCTTGAGTAGGGAGAATCGAAGAGATGAAGTTAGGGTTTTCAAACTTGAATTACAAGCCATTTCATGATGAATAAGAATTCAAATCCAAGCCTAGGCTGCATAATCTTTGCTTTGCAGGCCTCAAACTTGTTTGTCACTCCATAATTAAATGTTTACACAACTTTTAGAGCTGTAATCCAAGCACTTGAGCCTTTATCCAAGTTACATTTCCA
The DNA here is from genome assembly GCA_948472305.1 of Vicia faba. Lineage (NCBI taxonomy): Eukaryota > Viridiplantae > Streptophyta > Magnoliopsida > Fabales > Fabaceae > Vicia > Vicia faba. The sequence continues at coordinate 1,012,255,425 of OX451738.1, forward strand.
TTTATGGAACAAAGTAACCATTCCATTCTTGTAAAGAAGTTTTAATCACAAAGTCAATGCATAGAGCTTTGCACTTGTTCCTTCTGATCACAAGCAATGTCAAAGGAAAAATCAATATGTCTAGAGCCTCCCATAAACTCAAGCCATGCTTGTACTATGCGTTGAAACCATGTTTTCACTTTTCTTCAAAATCAAGTAACATAGCCATAACTCTACTTCTTGTGCTTCTGACCTCCTCAAGTACTCTAACCTTTTCCTTACTTATGCACAAGTTGTTCGCAAGCTAACACACAAACACGCAAGCTCCAAAACTCACAAAAACTCAGAACTGTATCACAAACCACCTTTGTTGCGTATTCTGACCAAGAACTTCAAACTTCCATTTCACTCGTTCGTTTCTTGGCCTTTTGCTTCCAAAAGCTTCCAAACATCATACATAAGCTATCCTTATCCCTGTTACACGACTGTAACACCATCTTCACCCATTTCCAAGTTCAAAAATAGAGCATCACAGTTGGACTTCTCCAGACCATTCCAGCCACCTTCGGCTCAAGCCAGCCATTGCATTAGCTTCCTAGAAGTCCAAGGAAGCTAACCTGATCATAACCATCACTTGAAACAAGCTCAAACTCATTTCACAATTTCCAGTTTTGAGGTATTTTTCTTGAACTTATATCTCATTATTTAGGCATTGTTAGGCTTGCATTTGTGAAGATAGAATGTAGATATCATTGCCCTGAAACTATACATGTCCATAGATTTCATTTATGTTGCTTAAGCATGGAGAATTTTGAGTTTGAACTTGCTGAAACGTTTAGGTCCGAATTTGGTACTTTTATAAATTCATCCTTATCTTTGAATGTTAGCTTAAATTAGTTACATGGTTGGATTCGTGTTGGAAAAATTCACAAGTTTCATGTTTACATTTTTAAAAATGGTTAAGGAATGAGCAAGTTTGAAATCCTTTGGCTGGAGGTTGAAGATGAAGTACAGTCAGGGCAAAATATCTGTTAAGTATTTATTGTTGTGCCAATGTTAACGGATGTATCACCATCCAAGTAGTTAAAACGCGCGTCTGTCACCCCATGGACTTGGGTTCGAGCCCCAGCGTACGTTTTACCATGATTTTTACATTTTTCTGTTTTCCTTTTTTTGTTTAAACATGTGGGGCCTCCAACTTGGGCATGTTTATTTTTTTTACAAACCCCTGACTTACTTCAGCACCCCCTGGCCAAATTTTAATTATTATTTTCTTTTTCTTATATTATTTTATTTCTTTTTCCTTTATTATTATTATTATTAATATTATTTTTAATGTTATTAATAAAAATCTAAAAATTATTTTATTTATTATTTTTACACTTATTTAGTTTATTTGTTTTATAAAACTAAACGAACAAAAACATTTTCTTAATAAACTAATTCCTTTCTTAATAATTAATATTTAGGTTTAGGTTTAACTATTATATTATTTTCTTGCAATTAAAATTAATTTAGAACTTAGGTTTCTTTTCATTAATTAATATCCATACTATTTTTATTAATTTAAAATCTTTTCATAAATAAAACCCTTAAAAATCCTTTTTAGTTAATTACTTTTCTTATTTAGTTTAAGTTAATTTTATTTAGTTTTCCTTAATCATTTTATAATTAGGTCAAGACTAAACCCTTTCATAAAAAACAAACAAAAATTATTTCTTTTTCCATTTACATTCTTGTATTTTTATTTTCAATTTTGTACAATATTCAATATGGTTGTAATAATTATTTAGATTTAACTTTCTTGCAAAATCTTAGTATTTTTATTTTCTGCAATTTAATGTTTTATATATAAATGCTAGTAAATTAGGGTTTGTATGGAAAGATAAAATCAATGCTTATAAAACCCTGATTCAAAGACAAAACAATGCATGTAAATCAATACAATTGCACAGTTACACCCTTAGGGTAAATCCACTTTGTTGCCTTTTGAAAATGGCCATATTATGCATGTGGGATATCTTAGCAAAACAAATCAAAAATACAAGATCATAGTCCCTCGATGACACTATCAAAGTTGCCTTTCAAAAATGATCTTAGTCCCTTAAAGAAAATGCTAATATATCTTATAACGTTGCTAATCATGGCTATGCGATGACCCATGCTTGTCCCTTTTACATCCAAAGATAGGGTTTCTTACCAAATCAATGGTAAGATAACAATGTCAAAGGAAAGAGGAAATAAACAAGAAAGACTTTTGAGTAGGTAGAATGTTCCTAGTTGCTTGTTCATTTTCAAACCAAAACATCATTGCTATTTTCAAAACAAACACCAACACTCTCAAAACATCTTTCAAACTTGAAACATTTTCAAAATATCAACACTTTGTATACATTCTTACGAACGAGAATCATTACAAAATTTGCCTAAACGATGGCGCCTTTTCAAAATACTTTCAAAAACCACACAAAGCACATTTTCAAACAAAAGTAAGTGATCTAGCAAGCAACTAAGAGCCCGTAGATAACTACGGAAGAAAAGGGTACTAATACCTTCCATTTTCATAATCTACCCCCCGGACTCAAGAAAACATCTCAAAGGTCTTTCATGTTCTTTTCAACCTTTCCTTTTGGATAAAAGAAAAGCCGGTGGCGACTCTTGCTATCCGCAACATTTGCGATAAAACGCAAAACAACCAAGTGAGTTCTCCCACCGTGTTACAGAACTGGCGACTCTGCTGGGGAGTAAACTTAAAAGTGGGGTTACCTTAGGGCTAGATCATATTTACTTGCTTTCTTTGTTTGACTTGCATGCTTTACATTATGGTTCCTTGTTTGGGCTTCCTTTAATCCTCTACCCGGATTTCGGATACCTTATAGGTAAGTAGCAATACGTTGTGGAAATTGTGCGGGGTATACCGACATTGTCTAAGCAATAGCTACATTAGTGTGACATATTTGTGGGTATCGGTAGCCCTTGAGTAGTCAAGGATAATACGGGGCCGCTGAGTGATGTCATGAAGCACTAATTGACTTCTAGAACCTTTACTTGACCAACTTGGCCATTAGAACGTAGTGAGATGACCGACTTTGGTGCAGTCCGAAGTTGGTAGATACTCGATACTACACTTATTGAGGTTTGGTTTTTTGGGATATTTCGATCGCCATTAAAGAGGCTTGTGCTGAAACAATGCCCGAGAAGACAAACCAGTGATATTGAGCTCCCTTAGAACCCAATTACTATTGCTAGGACAGGTTTGAGCCAACTAAAACTTCAAGAGGGTACTTACCTATGAGACTCCATGCAATCCTAAACCTAATGACTTGTTTGTTTTGTTTGTATATATTTACTTGTACATAACATCATAAACATCATAACATCATACTCATACTCACTAACCATTTCAAGGATTTTTGGGATTTATCTTTGTTCTATTTTGTAGGACATGGATTCTATTCGCAGGAAAACCATTCAAGTCAATCTCGTAAGGATCCCTCCTTAACTTAAAGAGTTTGCATCAAGGGTTCCAGAGAATTCTCCATTTACCAAAATACATGGTCGCCTCCTAAACTTGGTTACCTCCAACACTGATGAAGACATGATGAAGGTGCTCTTCCAATTCTTTGATCCTCTACACCATTGCTTCACATTTCCCGATTATCAACTTGTGCCAACTTTGGAACAATTCTCCCAACTCTTGAGGATTCCAATTCTCAATCAACTACCCTTCAACAGTACGGAAAGAGATCCAAAACCAGAAGAGATTGTGCAAGCCCTACACTTGCAACAATCTGATATCACAACTAAGTGGGAAACAAGGAGTGGTGTCAAAGGTTTCTTAGCCAAATTCTTGTTTGACAAAGCTCAAGATTATTGGAAATCCTTAGACTTGCAAGCTTTTGAGTAAATTGTGGCCCTTCTCATCTATGGGATGGTTTTGTTTCCAAATCCTGACCAACTCATAGATGTAAACACCTTTAAAATCTTCATGACTCGTAACCCGGTGCCTACTTTGTTAGGAGACATCCTACATTCTTTTCACTCTCGCACTATGAGGAAAAGGGGTATTCTCATGTGTTGTACTCATCTCTTGGCAAGATGGTTTATTTTGCATCTTCCTCAATCTGTATTGAAGAACGAGCAAGATTCAAGGTGGTCACATAGGTTGATGACGCTCAGATATTCAGATATTCATTGGTGTTCCCGATCTTTGGAGAATGTTACTATCGTCGACCATTGTGGAGAATTCTATAATTTCCCCTTAGTTGGCATTAGAGGAGGTATCAATTGCAACCCCTTCTTAGCCTTACGACAGTTTGGTTACGCCCGAAGGGATGGTCCACATGAGATGCTTATTCAAGGGTTGGTATTTGATTACGAGAATGACGACCAAGGTCACAGCCAGAGGTTTATCCGAGCTTGGAGGATGTTAAACAAGGTAGATATCAAGACATTGGGGAAAAAGAATTCCATCCCCCTTGAGCCTTACCTTAAGTGGTGCGAGCTCGCGCTCAAAATCTTGTGATGCCTTACCTCTCCATTCTCCCAGTTATCATAGAGCCTGTTATGGAAGGAGATGTCCCATACACTATCCTTCATCCTAACATTCCCACCTCTCTCAAAGACTTGCAAAGGGATTGGATACATCTTAAGGGGGAGAGAGACACTTTTGAGGCCCAATTCTATGCCAGCGAGAAGAAAGTTATGGAACTTACCAAGAAGCTTCATGAGGAGCAGAGACGGAATGCCTACATCGCACCAAAAAGGATGCGTTCCACTTTTTTATCTTAGAGATTTTTCATTTCTTTGTAAGCCCAAAGAGGCATGATGTACTCAAACTTTGATTTATTAATATAACGTGTGTTCGTTTTGTCTAAAGCAAATTTAAATATCTAATTTCCTTGAAATCATTTGCATATGCATCTTCATTCATCATAACACAAACAGGTTTCTTACAACAGGTCCCCTTATCTTTCTACTATTTATTTCAGTGAGATGGATATTGAACAGACAGTAAAAGATCTTCAGCCGCAGAATGCTCAGTTTCAACAAATGTTCTTAACTCTAGAAGAAATTAACCGGTGTTTTGAATCTGGGAAGAAGGTTCCAAGGGCCAGCCAGACGGACCTTAGACTTCGCAACATCAACAGGTGAAGGGGACAATCTAGAAGGGAAAAACAAGGAAGTGATTGACGATCTAGAATCTGAAGAGGAAGAAGAGGATGACTACTATGAAGAGCAGTATCCTCCAGTTGATGAGAAGTACAAACATCTGGAAGAGCGTCTAAGTGCCATGGAGATTTAGAAAATGCCTGGGCTGGACTTTGAAGAGCTGGGTTTGGTGTCTAGGATTGTCATTCCACCAAAGTTCAAGGCACCAGTGTTTGCTAAGTACAACAGGGTTTCGTGTCCTAAGATGCACCTCCGATATCATGTGAGGAAGATACAGCCTCACACTACTGATAGAGATTTGTGGGTCCACTTCTTTCAGGATAGTCTATCCGGGACTCAGCTAGATTGGTTCTATCAACTGGAGATGGCCAATATCCATAATTGGGAACACTTGGCCACTGCTTTTTATAAGCAGTATCAATACAACACATACCTTTCTCCCACCCGTACTCAACTCCAGAGTCTGGCTATGGGTTCGAGCGAGGGTTTCAAAGACTACACTCAGAAGTGGAGGGACTTAGCAGGAAGAGTCCAGCCTCCCCTGTCTGACAGGGAGCTAGTGGACATGTTTCTGGGTACCATGTCTGGTCCTTTCTTTAATCATCTAATTGTAATCTCCTCAGCCGGCTACACTGAATTAATCTTGACTGGGGAGATAGTGGAAGTTGGGATTAAGAGTGGGAAGATCCAAAACGACGCATCCTCCAGTGCCGTGAGAAAACCATTCACTGGGAAGAAAGAGGTTGGTGTTGTGTACCATCAAAGGAATCCGGATAGAACTGAATGTCGTCCAACGATAGGGGCCATCATGATCCCTAAGCCTTCACCTACTCAACAAAGGAACAACCAGCCTAGAACAGAAAGACTGGTAAGACAATTTACTCGAATAAGTATGACGCTCTCTCAAGTCTTGCCACATTTGTTGAGATCTAATCTTGTAACCTTGCGGGAAGCTCCGAAGAATCCCAATACTTCCTCTCCCCGTTACAACCCAAATGCTCATTATGCTTACCATTCAGAAAGTCCAGGTCATGATACAAACGAATGTTGGGTTTTGAAAAACAAGGTGCAAGACCTTCTTGAAGCAAAAGAAATTGAATTTGACGCTCCTGAGATCCCAATTATTATCACCGCTCCTATGCCCAAGCATGACCGTGATGTTAATGTTGTTGAAGATGATGTGTTTGTTATTGTTGTTGATGAGCTTTTTACTCCTCTCCTAACCGTTAAAACGAACTTGTTGAAGGCCGGTTTATTTCTGGGTTGTGGCGAAGGATGCCACCTCTGTTTACCCCTACCGACTAGTTGTCATTTATTGAAAGAAGGTGTCCAGCGCCTGATGGATGACAAAAAGATTTTGTTTGAAAAGACTCCCGTTCTAACCATTGCTTACAAGGATGTTTCAATAGTAACCATTTTCACCAATCCTCCCAGGGTCTCCACCAAAAGACCCGTTAGGATTACATCTGTTCTGAAAGTGACTCCACTGATAATTACTATGCCATGGCCAATCCCATACTCCTCACATAAAACTGTCCCCTGGAACTATGGGGGTGACTTCTACTACCACGGTGTCAAACAAGATTGGTTGGCTGATGAAGACTCAGTTTTTGAGAGGGTTGACCCCGACATCGGCAACATTATGGGAACTAGTAAAATAACCATAAGTGGAAGAGTGTTCTCCCATGAGATTTCTCCTCTGAAAACTATTGTCGGTCCTGTGATCATCCCTGCTTTTGTTCTTCTTGACACTACTACTACAGTTCCTATGGTTACCCCTACTGACACCCCTATCACCGAGTCGACCGAGACTCGGGGAAAAGGCATTTTGGTTGAACCTGTCCAGATGAAGGCGCAATCAGTATCTATCCCAGAGGCCTCCAAGAAGGAGATGGAAGAAATTTTGAAAATTATAAAGATAAGCGACTACAATTTGGTCGAACAGCTAGGGCAGACCCCTTCAAAGATTTCTATGCTAGGTTTATTGTTGTGCTTTGAAGCTCATGCGAAGGCCTTGGTGAAATTTCTTAAAACTGCCCATGTGCCACAGGAAACCTCTGCTGACCAATTCGAAGATTGTATGGCCAGTGTTGTACCCCAAAATTTTCCCTCCCATATTCTTCAAGGTTTGCCAAGATCAAGGTTCAAAACCTCCCAAGGGTTGCACAGTCCAATGGACTCCTAACAGTCAAAAATTAGGGTTTTGGTTATGTCAAAGAAATTGAAGTTTCCAAGGGTCCAATCAAGTCCCACCTGCCTATAAACATTGTCAAGCATCCACATGCCAAGTTTCAAGACTCACAGCACAAGATTGCCCAGTCAAAAACCCTAATTGCTCCACAGTCAACTGTAGGGGCAAAATGGTCATTTGACAGTCAAAAGTCAAAATTTTTGGTCAACATCTTATTTTGAAGCCACAAACATCATTTGATCAATTCTTGATCATGATTCTCAAAGCATGGCTCAAAAAAGTCTCAAGATGCAAAAGTTTCTATTTTTGGACAATTGGAAAAGTCAACTGCAAATTGACCAAGGCATAACTTCCACATGGTTTATCAGAAAAATTCCATCCAAAGCTCATTTTGAAGAGAATGAAATTTCCTACAACTCATCTTCACACTTCAAGCCCAAGAAATGCTCTCACAAAAAGTTATCAATCTCAACATTATAGGTCATTTTCAAAAGTCAACAAAAAGGCACTTTAAGTCAAAGACCATAACTTGAGATTGGTAAGTCAAAATGACATGTGAACAAAGGCATTGTTTAGAGGACTTCAAGACCTTTCCAAAATGTCAAAGAACATGATCAAAGCTTAAAAATTGAGCAAGATATGCCTTGTGGAAGTTGGGAAATTCTTGGGAATTTTGAAAAGTCAACTTTGCTTCAAAAGCCTCAAAATTGCTAATGGGCCTCAACTTCTTCCATGAATCATCACCCAAAGGCTATGCACGACCCATTGACATCCAAGGGAGTTATTTTATCATTTTTGATTAATTATTTGAATTATTATTATTATTAATTCACTTAATTAAAATTAAATATGACAAAAATATCAAATGCCACCTTTCAAATCTTTTTATGCAGCATATGCACTCTTTATGTACTCAAGATTTCGTGCACATCCAAAAGGGAAAGAATCTCCCATGATTGGCAATGGTTTTATGGCAAAAAAAGATTGAAAAATATCATGAAAATCAAATATTCAAAATCATTGAATACAAGGCTTTGGGCTTGGTCTTTCTGACCTAATTCCTTCCACATATATGCACAATCATAAACCTAATGGAAAGAACAAGAAAGCTACGCTGAAACCTCAAGATAAAACTTGCATTTTTGACAAAAAAATCTCAAAAACTGTTTTCATAGCTAGAGGGTGATTCAAGGCCTCAAAACTATTCCACAAGCTTGCCAAGACTACCAGGAATCTTTTCCAATCAAAGCCAAGTCTCCATACTCGAAGAAGTGGTAGAACGCAATCGCCCTGTTCATGAAAATTTTCTTAATCGTATTTGAATTTACATGCATTTTCCATACGTTCTAATGTTTGATTTATACTAATATGATCTCTCTGAAGCTATTGGTACCATCCAATTGAATTATAGACGCCTGTATGCAAAGTTACCATGAACGCGCATTAGGGTTTCAGAAGTTTGAAAAGAGGGTTTCACTCATCTGGAAAAATTGGACAATAAGACCTATGCCAATGAAATCAGGACCTTCAAACGAGTAGAACCCATACCTCGCGCCCTTTTTCTTTTTAACTATGCTCTATTCGCTATTTTTGTAGGTACCATTTAGTGGGGGTTTAAAACCCCCGCTATCTATTCTATATTTTCAGGACAAGCGAAGAAGAAGACTGGGTGTCATCACGTGGTTGGTTGATTCAAAAAGCTGGCGCGTTTTCTTGTTTTCATATCATTAACCCTTGTTTACTATTTTATTATTTAATGTCCAGAATTATTACAAACGCGTTGAATGGCATACTGGTTGGGAACGTGATTGGCAAGCCTTGGGACCTGGGTTCGATTCCCAGGTCCCCCATATTTCTTCATAATTTTGTTTCTAACATATTCAGGTGGTGTTCCCCTCCAGTGGTCCATCATACACCCAACACCTTGGCACGCCACATGTCCCAGGAGATCAATCCAAAAATCAGGATGTGAAGTCTATCATGCACACTAGTCAACCATGCCATACGCAAGCGCTGAAAGTCAACATGGGCTTAGGATCAGTGGGCCAAAATGCTCATAATAAACCTCCTCAATTGGGTCAACCACCCCCCATGTTTGCATTTTCTTTCTCTCTTTTTGTTCTTTTCTTTTATTTATTTTAATTATGTTAATTGTTTCTTTTAATTCACAAAATAATTTTCATAATACAAAAAAATCAGAAATCATAAAAATAAAATATGTTTATTGTTTTTAATATTTAATTCACTAATATTTTATTTTGTAAATAAATTCCAATAATCAATTTAGTTTAATTTTAGGTTTAACTTTAATGTTTTTCTTAAATAATTAAAATACATAAAAATTAGGGTTTTTAGCATTTTACTCTTTTTCTCAATAAATAAATTTTTCTTCTTATTATTATTAACCATTAATTAATTTTGTAAATAAATATGTCATTTAATTAATTAGGGTAAATTAGGTTAAAACTTAAACATTTTTTCTTTAATAATTAAAAACAATTTAGAACTAGGGTTTTATTTAATTTCAAATTCCAATTAATTTTCTTTATGTCCATTAAATACAAAAACATCAAAAAATAACTTCTTTTCTTATTAAATCATAAATTAATTTTCAATTTTAAATATTTATTTTCTTTAAAGGGTCCAACGCCCTCGCACTTTCGATTCCAATGTCCTTTCGCGCGTTTGTCTTTATTTTTCGTTTTACATTTATGTAATTGCCCCAAAGCTTTGTAATAGTAATTAGGACATTTACTTGCCGCACTTTTATTCAAATCGGGTCTGTGTTTAATTTGGCGATGTATGGACCCGCGCCTTGTAATAGCGTAGGACCTTTATTTTCCGCATTTTAATTTCCGCACCCTTTAAACTGCTAATCACATGAAAGAATGTATGCCCAAATAAAATCAAAGCGTAGATCACCAAAAGCATGTACAAGATAAATAATAACTGAAAATGACACACAATTCACCCACCACTCCTAGGGTACGCCTCACTGTTGCCTTGCCCCTCGAAACGTGGTCGTCGAGTAGAGGACGTTTTAATAAGTCCTCATGTCCATGAACATGGCATGGGGGTAGCTTCTAAGGTGTCCTACTATTGCTCTGGTGACCACACTGTCCGTAACAATCGAATTGACCCGAACACCTCCAACGGTGGTGCTACCTACCTCTCAATGGTGGGATGGCACTATCTTAAGGACTTTTACACAGCCTAATTCCTTAGGGTAGGTAGATAACTCATAGATACTTGCTCTATTTCAAAACAAATTAAAAACTTCTTTTCACACCTACACTTTTCAAAAAGCTTTCAAAAACAATTTTTCAAACACTCTTGAGGACTGATACAAGAGTCGATCTGAAATTTTAAACGAAAATTTCTCAAACCCACTCGCTAGGAAAAGCAAACAAACATTTTGGAAACACAATGAGCAAGTATCTAAGAGTCCATGGATAACCATGGATAGAAAGGGTGCTAACACCTTCCCTTTCTATAAATCTACCTCCCGAACCGAGAATTAATCTCAATAAGGAATTTTTCTGTGCTTTTGTCCTTTCCATGTTGGAGAAAATAAAAGACGGTGGCGACTCTTGCTTCCGCGACACTTCGCGAACCAGCGTTAAACAGTCAGTTCCAGATCCACCGATCACAGAACTGGCGACTCTGTTGGGGACACATTTTAAAGTGAGGTGTACCTTAGGATTAAGATCACTGTGTTTTCAATTGCTTTGACTTGTTTGCTTTAAATTGTGGGACTGTCTTGGGAGTTCTATAGATCCTAACCCGGATCTAGGGATACCTTCTTAGAAAGTAGCAACAACGCTGTGAGGGAACTGTGTGGGGTATACCGACATGGTTGAAGCAGTCTGCTACGTTGATATGGCACTTTGGTATGTACCGGTAACCCTTGAGTTCAGTCAAGGAGAGTACGGGGCCTCCATGTGGTGTCGTGAAGCATCAACTGACCTTAGGAACCTTAATTGAACTATCTTGGCCTCTTTAGGGTAGTGAGATAACTGACTTTGGTGCAGTCCGAGGTTGGTTGATACTCGATACTACACTCAATTGAGGGTTGCTTTCCTGGAATATTTCGGTCGCCAGTTCAGTGGCTAAATCGGAACGATGAACAATGAAAGCAATCCAGTGATATTGGGACCCTTAGAACCCGGTTTCTTCTAATAGGACAGGTTGAGCCCACCAACTTCAAGAGGGTAATACCCACACCCCATGCAGGCCTAAACTCTAAGGGTTGTGGTGTGACTTGTGTGCCTTATCATGTTTGCCTTTGTAAATATTTGTGGTGTGTTTAATCATAGCATCATGACATCATACAGCATCATATGCATTGGCTAACCATTTCAGGGGTTCGAATCTTCATCTTTGTTCTTGTTTTGTAGGACATGGAAACTATTCGCAGAAAGACCATTCAGATCAGCCTTGTAAGGATCCCTCCTCAACTTAAGGAGCTTATGTCCAGGATTCCCGAGAGCTCTTCATTCATTGAAAGACATGGAAGACTCATCAGCTTGGTCAACACCAACATTGAGGAAGATATGATAAAGGTTTTGTTCCAGTTCTTTGACCCTCTGCATCACTGTTTCACTTTCCTGGATTATCAACTGGTGCCTACATTGGAAGAGTTCTCCCGGCTTCTGAAGATCCCTATCCTTGATCAACTACCCTACAACGGTACGGAAAAGGAACCCAAGCTTGAAGAGATTGCTAAAGCACTACACCTACAATCATCTGACCTCAAGGGACATTGGGAAGTTAGAAGTGGTATCAAAGGGTTCTTAGCCAGGTTTCTGTTTGAGAAGGCCCAAGAATGTTGGAACTCCCTTGACCTACAAGTTTTTGAAGAAGTTGTGGCCCTCCTTGTCTATGGTTTGGTATTGTTCCCTAATCCAGATCAGCTTATAGATATCAGTGCTGTCCAGATCTTCATGTCCAGGAATCCTATACCTACGTTGCTGGGGGACATCCTTCACTCATGTTACACTCGAACCATGAGAAAAAGAGGTGTCCTTATGTGTTGTACTCCTCTCCTGGGAAGGTGGTTTATTTTGCACCTTCCGCAATCAGTTTTGAAGAATGAGCGGGGTTTGAGATGGTCACAGCGATTGATGACTCTTACACATGCTGATATACATTGGTGCTCTCGGTCCAGAGAGGATGTCACTATCATTGATCGTTGCGGGGAGTACCCTAATGTTCCTTTACTTGGAATCAGAGGGGGCATTACTTACAACCCATGCTTGGCTTGGAGACAGTTTGGTTATGCTCGGAGGGACGGCCCTCATGACATGTTAATTCCTGACATAGTTTTTGACTTCGACGATGATGCACAAGGACTTCGCCAGAGATTTATCAGAGCTTGGAGGATGCCAAGTAGGATAGACAGCAAGACCCTGGGGCACAGGAATTCCATCCCGTTGGAGCCTTATCTCAAGTGGGTACGAGCCCGCTCCCAGAAGTTAGTGATGCCATATCCTCATGTTCTCCCTGTGATCAAAGAGCCAGTATTGGAAGGAGAGGTGTCCTACACCATTCAACATCCTGACATGCCCACGTCCTGGGAAGAGATGCAGAAGAGCTGGATCCAGCTTAAGGAAGAACGGAATTCTCTGGAGACCAGTCTACATGCTAGTGAAAAGAAGGTCTTGGAGCTCACCCGCCTACTGCACGAGGAGAAGAATCTCAACACCTACATTGCTCCGAAGAGGATGCATAGTGTCTTTTGGGATTGATTTGCTTTTGTAATGTTTGCCCATGAGGCTTTGATGTACCAAACAATTATTTCCTTAATGATAACGTGTGTTCCTTTTGGTCTACAACAAATTTGAATTTTCGAACCCTTGAATGCATTGCATAAACACATATCATTCATCATGTACATAGCAGGTACTCTTCTTTTCAGGTTGCTTACCGTTCTTCGTTGTTTATTTCAGCATCATGAACCCTGAATCATCTACCGAGATGTCTATCAAGGCCCTTCAGGCGCAGAACGCACAATTTCAGGAGCTGATCATGGGTTTGGCTCAAGGTCAAGAAGAGCTGAAGGCTTTGCTCCTAAAGAAGGAGAAGAAGAAGAAGAGAATTGTTCTTTTCAACTCGGGCCGAAGGTTTGGTAACACTCTGCAGAATGAGGAAGCTGGTTCTTCTGTAGGCAAAGACAGTCCCCAGGGGGGAAGGGCTCCAAGTCCGGTGGTCTCAGACAATGAGACTGATTTTAATGAGGAACAGTATCCTCCAGCTGAAGACCGGTACAAGCAGTTGGAAGACCGACTGAACGCCATGGAAATTCAAAAAGTGCCTGGTTTGGATTTCGGAGACTTGGGTTTATCTACTGGTGTGATCATCCCTCACAAGTTTAAAGCACCATCTTTCACCAAGTACGACGGGGCGTCCTGCCCTAAGCTACACCTCAGATCCTATGTGCGGAAGATCCAGTCGTATACAGTGGATAAGAACTTGTGGATCCACTTCTTCCAGGAGAGTCTTTCAGGGACTCATCTCGAATGGTTCTATCAGCTGGATGGAACCAAGGTTCGTAACTGGGAGGAGTTGGCTACTGCTTTTTACAAGCAGTATCAATATAATGCCGACCTTGCTCCTACACGTACCCAACTCCAGGGTATGTCGCTAGGATCAGGCGAAGGTTTTAAAGAGTATGCGCAGAAGTGGAGAGACCTGGCTGGCAGGGTGCAGCCTCCGTTAACAGACCGTGAGCTGGTAGATATGTTCTTGGGGACCCTATCCGGGCCGTTTTTCAATCATATTATTGGCAATTCATCTGCAGGATTCACTGACCTTATTCTGACTGGGGAAAGGATAGAGGCTGGCATGAAGTCAGGTAAAATTCAGAAGGGTACATCTTCAAGTTCTGAGAAGAAACCTTTTAAGAAGGAGGCCAGTGCTGTGTATGGGCCTAGGAGGCAAGACAAACCAGAGCGTCGCCAATCTGTCAGCGCGGTGGTGATTGCTAAGCCTGCTGCCGCTCCTCGGCAAACTAATCAACCCAGGGCTGAGAGACCCAGAAGAGAATTTACCCGGCTGAGTATGACCTTGTCACAAATCTTGCCGCAACTATTATCAACCAACTTGGTGACTGTCAGAGAGGCTCCAAAGGTTGTGAACACTGCCTCTCCCAAGTATAATCCAAATGCCCGCTGTGCTTATCACTCTGATAGCCCGGGGCATTCTACTGATGACTGCTGGGCCCTGAGGAATAAGGTGCAAGACCTTATTGATGCAAAGGAGATACAATTTGAGGCGCCTGAGAGGCCAAATGTTGTGACTGCTCCTATGCCCCAGCATGGAGTAAATGCTGTTGATGAAGATTTGTATGCCGTTTCCGTGAATGATGTAGCTACTCCTCTATTGACTGTTAAAAGGAACCTGCTTCTAGCCGGTTTATTTCCGGGTTATGGCGAGGATTTCCTTTTGTGTGCTGTTTCCCCTACTGGTTGTCCATTGCTGAAATCAGGTATCCAAAGCCTGATGGACAGCAAGGAGATTCTGTTCAAGAAGACCGCTGTTCCGTTTGTTCCTGTGGAAGAAGTATCTGTCGTTACAATTTTCAACAATCCAATCAAGGCTCCCCCGAGGAAGCCAGTTAAAATCATGACTGTTGCACCCATTGTTATTACTGTTCCGGGGCCCCTCCCCTATGAATCTGATAAAGCTGTTCCATGGCACTATGGGGCAGATGTATATGTACTTGGAATAAAGAAAGAGTTCAATACCGGTACCAGCATCAGCAATATCACCGGTCCAGCTAAAGTAACCCGCAGTGGCAGGCTCTTCTCGCCTGACATTGCGCCACCAACTATTCGAAGACCTCTCATAATTACGCCTGCAAGTGCACCTGTCTCCACTTCTGATCAAGTTGTTTCCCCTGCTGCCGAGTCATCTAATACTCGGGGCAAAGGGATTGATGATGAGCCTGCCCGGATGGAGGCACCAAAATCTATGAATGTTGAAGCCTCCCAGCAAGAGATGGAGGAAATTCTTAAAATAATCAAGAAGAGCGATTTTAATATTGTTGAACAGCTGGGGCATACCCCCTCCAAGATCTCTATGCTCTCCTTGCTGCTGTGCTCAGAGGCCCATGCTAAGGCCCTGATTTCATTTCTAAAGACGGCCCATGTGCCACAGGAGACATCTGCAGACCAGTTTACTGATTGCGTAGCCAATTTGACAGCTGACAATGGTTTGGGTTTCTCGGATGCTGACCTTACTGCCAAGGGAAAGAACCACAATGATGCCCTGCATGTCACTATAGAATGCAGGGGCACTACTCTCGCGCACGTGTTGGTGGACACCGGTTCTTCCCTGAATGTGTTACCCAAAAAGGCCTTAGACCGGTTGGATTGTGAGGGCCTGGATCTGAAACCTAGCAACATTATTGTCAGAGCCTTTGACGGTTTTAAGAGGATGGTTCATGGAGAGGTAGACATTCCTATTCGTGTGGGTTCTCAAGTATTCGACTCAACGTTCTACGTGATGGATATTCTTCCATCTTATTCCTGTTTGTTGGGTCGACCTTGGATTTACAAAGCTGGGGCAGTGACCTCCACTATACACCAAAAGCTCAAGTACCCTGTCAGAGGGAAGATTGTTACTGTGCAGGGGGAGGAAGAATACATGGTTAGTCATCTGAATTCCTTCCGGTATATTGAGATGGACGGGGAGTTTATTGAAACCCCCTTTTAACATTTCGAAGAGGTACCTCCAACATTGGCAGCAGCAGAAGCAGTGACCGAAGAGGACTTTCCTTTGAAGATGGCTTCCTTGAAGGACGCCCGGGCTGTAATCGAGAAAGGTGAATGTGCTAACTGGGGCAGGCTCCCTGATTTCACTCCTAAAATTGACAAGTTTGGATTGGGTTTTACTGCAGAGGCTCAGAGGGCTGTGCGCAAAGCTAGGATCGGAAGACCTCTTGTGCTCATCACCGATCCAGGAGTGAATGCTATTGGGGATGAAGACGAAGTGGAAGAGTCAGAGTTTGATAGCTGGATCTACCCGACGACTGACGGTGGATTGAATAATTGGACCGCGAAAGATCATACGCTTGTTACTTTCGTTACGCAGTAACGAATTCCTTTGTTTTTGTTATTTGTAATAAACAATGAATTGAAACTCTATGGCCCGGTGTCTTACCCGGGGCACCGTGGCTTCATTTGTGAGGGCATATTAATTGTCATTTCATATATCATGAATAAAGACCTTGGACGTTTTCTCGCATTTCAAATCTTATGCTCCTTTTCTTTCTTTCCTTTCTTTATATTGCAAAACAGCTGTATTTACACACACTCACTCATACAGGTTTCAATCCACTCTGGATCTCACTGGTAACGACTCTACTACTTCCAATTATGACTTCGAAAATCCGATCAACTTAGTTGAAGACGAAGGTGAAGATGATTGCGAAGTGCCTGGCGAGCTTGCAAGACTGTTACTCCAGGAAGAGAGGGCAATTCAACCACATGAAGAGCCAGTGGAAATGATAAATATGGGTACTGAGGCAGATAGAAAGGAGGTTAAGATTGGTGCCAATCTGGAGCTCAGCGTGAAGCAACGGTTGACCCAAATGTTACATGATTATGTGGAGATCTTTGCCTGGTCCTACGAAGACATGCCTGGTTTGGATACCGACATTGTGGTCCATCACTTGCCTACCAAGGAAGACTGCCCTCCGGTTAAGCAGAAGGTCCGCCGTATGCGTCCAGAGATGTCTGAGAAGATCAAAGCTGAGGTTATGAAGCAATTCGATGCCGGGTTTCTTGCAGTGACTTCTTACCCTCAGTGGGTTGCTAATGTGGTGCCGGTACCAAAGAAAGATGGTAAGGTCAGAATGTGCGTTGACTACAGGGATCTGAACAGGGCCAGCCCCAAGGATGACTTCCCTCTACCTCACATTGATGTTCTTGTTGACAATACGACTCAGCACAAGGTGTTCTCTTTCATGGATGGTTTTTCAGGGTATAATCAGATCAAGATGGCTCCGGAAGATATGGAAAAGACTACCTTTGTTACTCAGTGGGGCACCTTCTACTACAAGGTCATGCCTTTTGGACTGAAAAATGTTGGGGCAACCTACCAACGTGCCATGGTTGCTTTATTTCATGACATGATTCATCATGAGATAGAAGTGTATGTCGATGATATGATTGCAAGGTCCCAAACTGAGGAGGAACACCTTGACCATCTGCAGAAGCTGTTTGACCGTCTGAAATTGTACAAGCTGAGGTTGAATCCGAACAAGTGCACCTTCGGGGTAAGATCTGGAAAGTTGCTAGGCTTCGTTGTAAGTGATAAAGGTATTCAAGTGGACCCTGCCAAGGTTAAAGCCATTCAAGAGATGCCAGTTCCTAAGACAGAGAAAGAAGTCAGAGGCTTTCTAGGATGCCTGAATTACATTGCTCGATTCATCTCGCACCTAACTGCTACCTGTGAACCAATCTTCAAGCTGCTGAAGAAAGATCAGGTAGTACATTGGAACGATGAATGTCAGGCCACTTTTGACAGAATCAAAGAGTATCTCCAAGAACCACCAATTCTTATGCCACCGGTTGAAGGGAGACCTCTGATACTATACCTGACAGTACTTGACAACTCAATGGGGTGTGTGCTGGGGCAGCATGACGAGTCTGGCCGAAAAGAGCATGCCATTTATTACCTTAGCAAAAAGTTTACCGACTGTAAGACCCGATACTCACTGCTCGAGAAAACTTGCTGCGCTTTGGTATGGGCTGCTCGCCGGCTGAGATAGTATATGCTGACTCACACTACCTTGTTGATTTCAAAGATGGATCCTATAAAATACATATTCGAAAAGCCTGCTCTGTCTGGGAGAATAGCAAGATGGCAAATGATCTTGACAGAATACGACATCCAATACACGACTCAGAAAGCTATCAAGGGAAGTGTATTGGCAGACCACTTGGCACACCAGGCAGTAGACGACTATCAGTCAATGAACTTCGAGTTTCCGGACGAGAGCATCATGATTGTGACTGATTGCGAAATACCTGGACCGGATGAAGGACCTGAGGAAGGATCCCGATGGTCTATGCACTTTGACGGAGCCTCCAATGCTTTGGGTAACGGTATTGGTGCTGTGATCATATCCCCTCAACGCACTCATACTCCACTCACTGCCCGGCTATGTTTCAACTGCACCAACAACATGGCGGAGTATGAGGCATGCATCATGGGTCTTCAAGCTGCGATCGACTTAAGGATCAAGTTTCTGAGTGTTTTCGGAGATTCCGCTCTCGTGATCAATCAGATCAAAGGCGAGTGGGATACGAAACATCCGAATCTTATTCCTTACAAAGAATGTGTGTTGACATTGATACCCCATTTCACAGAGATAACATTTGAACACTTTCCGAGAGAGGAGAATCAGTTGGCGGATGCGTTGGCTACGATGTCTTCCATGTTCAAAGTCAAATGGGATAATGAGGCTCCCCGAGTCATTATCTGGAAACTAGACGAACCGGCATACTGTTGTGACCTTGAGGCTGAGGTAGTGACTGAAAAACCATGGTACCATGAGGTAAAGAGATACTTGGAAGCTCAGGAATGCCCTGAAGATGCATCTGTCAATGATAAGAAGTTTCTGAGAAGGTTCGCAGTGAAGTTCTTCCTCAGCAATGGCATCATGTACAAGCGAAACCATGATTCGACCTTACTGCGTTGTGTGGATAAGACTGAAGCAGAAAGGATCATGGCGGAGCTACACGAAGGTACTTTCAGAACGCATTCTAGTGGACACACTATGGCAAAGAAGATCCTTCGGGCAGGGTATTTCTGGTCCACAATGGAAGCTGATTGCTACCAACATTCTCGGACATGTCATAAATGCCAGATTTATGCAGATAAGGTGCATGTTCCTCCAGTTCCTCTAAATGTTCTGACTGCACCTTGGCCTTTTGCAATGTGGGGCATAGATATGATCGGCGAGATTAAACCTACGGCATCCAATGGGCATCGCTTCATCCTGGTAGCGATCGATTACTTTACGAAGTGGGTTGAAGCATCTTCTTACGCCACTGTAACCAAGAATGTTGTGGCACGGTTCATTCGGCATAACCTGATCTGTCGGTACGGCGTCCCTGAAAGGATCATTACAGACAATGGTACCAATCTCAATAACCAGATGATCACTGAGCTCTGCGAGCAGTTTAAGATACAGCACCACAACTCTTCTCCTTACCGGCCGAAGATGAATGGGGCTGTAGAAGTGGCCAATAAGAATATCAAGAAAATTGTGCAGAAGATGACAGTGACCTATAAATATTGGCACGAGATGTTACCGTTTTCTCTTCATGGGTATCGTACCTCAGCATGGACGTCAACCGGGGCAATTCCTTTCTCCTTGGTCTACGGCATGGAGGCAGTCTTACCGATCGAAGTGCAGATACCCTCTCTCCGGATAATGAAGGATGCATATCTGAGCGAAGATGATTGGATCCAGACACGACTTGATCAATTAAACCTGATTGACGAAAAGAGACTCACTGCTATTTGTCATGGTCAGACGTACCAAAAACGGATGATCAGGGCATTTAACAAAAAGGTCAGACCACAAGAGTATCAAGTTGGGGATCTGGTAATCAAGCGTATCATCCTTCCTCAGAGTGATCCAAGGGGCAAATGGACCCCTACATACGAAGGGTCATTTGTGGTTAAACATGTGTTCTCAGGAGGAGCCATGATTCTAACCACCATGGATGGTGACGACCTTCCTCACCCCGCCAATGCAGACATAGTAAAAAGATACTACGCATGATAAAAGACCGCTAGGTTGACATACCTAGGCAAAAATTAGGGCTTCCCGGCGAACCAAAAGGGTTCGGGCAAAATGAAGGGATGAAATAAAAAAATCTGTACACCCGGCAAGTCGAAAACCTGAAAAGGCGGCTTGGGCAAAAATGGGTATCCCGGTGGACTGAAAACCCGAAAGGGCGGTCCAGACAAAAGTTAGGGATAAGGCGTAAAACTATGTCTCGTTGGATCACTTTGCATCCAGAATCCGGTATCAACATCAAGTTCAGACGACATCAATCAATCAGCTTCATCTTCAGCTAGGTCATCAAGTGATGAGACGCTCGAAGATATAAAGGAAATAGCAGAGTTGGAACCCAGTGGGATTATTCTTTTCACACAATTGCTTTGTTTTCCCTTTGTACAAATTGTATAAACTTTTTTTCGGCGACGTTCTCTTACTAGGACGTCAGCCTCTTGTACATAAACGCCTATTTACAGGCAAATTCAAAAATCAATACAAATACACTTTTCAGCTCAAATTGCCATTTGTTTTTCCTTTTCTGTTTTGTTTTGTGAAGAACGTCCAAGGTTCAATTTGTGATATATGCATTTGACGCTAATTGCTAACTCATAAATATTTGCATACGAAACAAAGGATTAATTACAGGTAACATTAGAAACAGGGGCAATAATGTTTGTCTAAGCGATCTAATTGTTTTGTCCACCAAGGTACCAAGGTAAGTTCAGTTGAAGAACATAGCCAAGATATCTTAAATCCCCAGAGAGTGAGCCAGCAAGTCAATGCACTCTCCCCAAGCAGAGTTATCCTGTCAGCCTTAAGGAAGTTGGGTATCCTCCAGCAGATATCAACATTCCTCAGCACAATATGCGGACATTCTTAACAAGCATCCCCGAAAGTCTTGATCTAAGATTGTTCCCCGACGGTCTACCAGACATTCAGCGGAGCCACTTCCCCAAATGTATCTCAAAATTTACCCAGGAGAGTCCAATCCAGATTTCCCCAGGAAAGTTTGAATCCATCTCCCCAACAGGAAGCTTATCCCCAGTAGATTCTGGAAGTTTCCCCCCTGCAGAGCACGAACGCGTCTCCCGGCTTTATTCAAAGGTTATTTCCCTACCAGGATATAACTGGGTTATCCTCAGCCAAAAGCCACGGAAAGACCGTCCTCGGTAAAGTCTTCTTATCCCCAGTGGAGTCCATTAACACTTCCAACATAACAACGGTATCCCCAGCGGAATTATCATCAAGCATCTCAACAGAATACCTCTCTTCCCACAGAGTATTGTTCCCCATCAAGATCGCTAGAGTAATTTTCTCCCCGCAGAGTAATCCATTCGCCAAGTTTATTCCCCAATGGAGTTATCTTCTCCTACCGGTATTCCTGCAACCATCACTCCCCAGTGGAAACAAAAGCTCTACATCAGCCCAGGATTTAACTTCCCGGCATCCGTCAAGGATTTATTTTCCTAAGACGAAAACATACATTCATAAACATCGCATCTTCATACATTATAGCATGCATATACGCATCATGAACATACAATCTCACTTATCACATCTCGCATGTCATACATCATGACATCGCATACAACTAACGTTTTGTCTTTTCAGGACAAAGGTTAATACAAAGATAACTACTATCAACGGTCGCAACTAAAGATCCGATTCCTGTATCTCGCCAGGGTGTATCTGTTGACGATCGATTCCAGACCCGATTCCTGTATCTTGCCAGGGTGTGTCTGAAGAGTCCGAGGATCCGATGCCTGTATCTTGCCAGGGTGTATCCGTTGAAGACTAACATTACCATATCCGATTCCTGTATCTTGCCAGGGTGTGTCTGAAGAGTTCGAGGATCCGATGCCTGTATCTTGCCAGGGTGTATCCGTTGACGACTAGCATTACCAGACCCGATTCATGTATCTTGCCAGGGTGCGTCTGAAGAGTTCGAGGATCCGATGCCTGTATCTTGCCAGGGTGTATCCGTTGAAGACTAACATTACCAGACCCGATTCCTGTATCTTGCCAGGGTGCGTCTGAAAGATTCTCTCATCGTTACTGTTGAGGTAGTAATCGCCCAAGGTTCTCTCATCGTTACTGTTGAGGTAGTAATCGCCCAAGGTTCTCTCATCGTTACTGTTGAGGTAGTAATCGCCCAAGGTTCTCTCATCGTTACTGTTGAGGTAGTAATCGCCCAAGGTTCTCTCATCGTTACTGTTGAGGTAGTAATCATCCGAGGTTCTCTCACCGTCCCGTTGAGGTAGTAACCATCCCTGATTCATTCATAACCTTTTGAAGCTCCCTACTCGATTCCTGTATCTCGCCAGGGCACGTCTGAAGAGTTCAAAGATTCGATACCTGTATCCAGCCAGGGCGCGTCTATATACCGAATTTTAAGGTCAACTCCTGTAACAGGACAGGTAATTATCTTTCTTTTTTCAGGTACGCAAGTTCTCGCTAAGGAATCTCTTACGCGATCGACACCCAGATGGCATCTATAAGCCCATCCACCTATCCATCACCTCTCAACATGGCGTCTATAAGCCCATCTTCCTATCCATCAATCTCCAAATGGCATCTATAAGCCCATTCCCCACATCACACTGCTAACATGTGAGCGCAAATTTCTGGGCACTCTAGTGTTCAATCATCTTCCACCTTCGGATTACGAAAGGCACGCTAGCCAATTTACATCCTCAGGTCTAAGAAGATTGAACAGGGGCAACTGTTGTACCCCAAAATTTGCCCTCCCATATTCTTCAAGGTTTGCCAAGATCAAGGTTCAAAACCTCCCAAGGGTTGCACAGTCCAATGGATTCCTAACAGTCAAAAATTAGGGTTTTGGTTCTGTCAAAGAAATTGAAGTTTCCAAGGGTCCAATCAAGTCCCACCTGCCTATAAACATTGTCAAGCATCCACATGCCAAGTTTCAAGACTCACAACACAAGATTGCCCAGTCAAAAACCCTAATTGCTCCACAGTCAACTGCAGGGGCAAAATGGTCATTTGACAGTCAAAAGTCAAAAATTTTGGTCAACATCTTATTTTGAAGCCACAAACATCATTTGATCAATTCTTGATCATGATTCTCAAAGCATGGCTCAAAAAAGTCTCAAGATGCAAAAGTTTCTATTTTTAGACAGTTGGAAAAGTCAACTGCAAATTGACCAAGGCATAACTTCCACATGGTTTATCAGAAAAATTCCATCCAAATCTCATTTTGAAGAGAATGACATTTCCTACAACTCATCTTCACACTTCAAGTCCAAGAAATGCTCTCACAAAAAGTTATCAATCTCAACATTATAGGTCATTTTCAAAAGTCAACAAAAAGGCACTTTAAGTCAAAGACCATAACTTGCGATTGGTAATTCAAAATGACATGGGACAAAAGGCATTGGTTAGATGACTTCAAGACCTTTCCAAAATGTCCAAGAACATGATCAAAGCTTAAAAATTGAGCAAGATATGCCTTGTGGAAGTTGGGAAATTCTTGGGAATTTTGAAAAGTCAACTTTGCTTCAAAAGCCTCAAAATTGCTAATGGGCCTCAACTTCTTCCATGAATCATCACCCAAAGGCTATGCACGACCCATTGACATCCAAGGGAGTTATTTTATCATTTTTGATTAATTATTTGAATTATTATTATTATTATTAATTCACTTAATTAAAATTAAATATGACAAAAATATCAAATGCCACCTTTCAAATCTTTGTATGCAGCATATGCACTCTTTATGTACTCAAGATTTCGTGCACATCAAAAAGGGAAAGAATCTCCCATGATTGGAAATGGTTTGATGGCAAAAAAGATTGAAAAAGATCATGAAAATCAAATATTCAAAATCATTGAATACAAGGCTTTGGGCTTGGTCTTTCTGACCTAATTCCTTCCACATATATGCACAATCATAAACCTAATGGAAAGAACAAGAAAGCTGCGCTGAAACCTCAAGATAAAACTTGCATTTTTGACAAAAAAAT
The DNA here is from genome assembly GCA_948472305.1 of Vicia faba. Lineage (NCBI taxonomy): Eukaryota > Viridiplantae > Streptophyta > Magnoliopsida > Fabales > Fabaceae > Vicia > Vicia faba. The sequence continues at coordinate 1,012,279,549 of OX451738.1, forward strand.
CTCAAAAATTGTTTTCATAGCTAGAGGGTGATTCAAGGCCTCAAAACTATTCCACAAGCTTGCCAAGACTACCAGGAATCTTTTCCAATCAAAGCCAAGTCTCCATACTCGAAGAAGTGGTAGAACGCAATCGCCCTGTTCATGAAAATTTTCTTAATCGTATTTGAATTTACATGCATTTTCCATATGTTCTAATGTTTGATTTATACTAATATGATCTCTCTGAAGCTATTGGTACCATCCAATTGAATTATAGACGCCTGTATGCAAAGTTACCATGAACGCGCATTAGGGTTTCAGAAGTTTGAAAAGAGGGTTTCACTCATCTGGAAAAATTGGACAATAAGACCTATGCCAATGAAATCAGGACCTTCAAACGAGTAGAACCCATACCTCGCGCCCTTTTTCTTTTTAACTATGCTCTATTCGCTATTTTTGTAGGTACCATTTAGTGGGGGTTTAAAACCCCCGCTATCTATTCTATATTTTCAGGACAAGCGAAGAAGAAGACTGGGTGTCATCACGTGGTTGGTTGATTCAAAAAGCTGGCGCGTTTTCTTGTTTTCATATCATTAACCCTTGTTTACTATTTTATTATTTAATGTCCAGAATTATTACAAACACGTTGAATGGCATACTGGTTGGGAACGTGATTGGCAAGCCTTGGGACCTGGGTTCGATTCCCAGGTCCCCCATATTTCTTCATAATTTTGTTTCTAACATATTCAGGTGGTGTTCCCCTCCAGTGGTCCATCATACACCCAACACCTTGGCACGCCACATGTCCCAGGAGATCAATCCAAAAATCAGGATGCGAAGTCTATCATGCACACTAGTCAACCATGCCATACGCAAGCGCTGAAAGTCAACATGGGCTTAGGATCAGTGGGCCAAAATGCTCACAATAAACCTCCTCAATTGGGTCAACCACCCCCCATGTTTGCATTTTCTTTCTCTCTTTTTGTTCTTTTCTTTTATTTATTTTAATTATGTTAATTGTTTCTTTTAATTCACAAAATAATTTTCATAATACAAAAAAATCAGAAATCATAAAAATAAAATATGTTTATTGTTTTTAATATTTAATTCACTAATATTTTATTTTGTAAATAAATTCCAATAATCAATTTAGTTTAATTTTAGGTTTAACTTTAATGTTTTTCTTAAATAATTAAAATACATAAAAATTAGGGTTTTTAGCATTTTACTCTTTTTCTCAATAATTAAATTTTTCTTCTTATTATTATTAACCATTAATTAATTTTGTAAATAAATATGTCATTTAATTAATTAGGATAAATTAGGTTAAAACTTAAACATTTTTTCTTTAATAATTAAAAACAATTTAGAACTAGGGTTTTATTTAATTTCAAATTCCAATTAATTTTCTTTATGTCCATTAAATACAAAAACATCAAAAAATAACTTCTTTTCTTATTAAATCATTAATTAATTTTCAATTTCAATATTTATTTTCTTTAAAGGGTCCAACGCCCTCGCACTATCGATTCCAATGTCCTTTCGCGCGTTTGTCTTTATTTTTCGTTTTACATTTATGTAATTGCCCCAAAGCTTTGTAATAGTAATTAGGACATTTACTTGCCGCACTTTTATTCAAATCGGGTCTGTGTTTAATTTGGCGATGTATGGACCCGCGCCTTGTAATAGCGTAGGACCTTTACTTTCCGCATTTTAATTTCCGCACCCTTTAAACTGCTAATCACATGAAATAATGTATGCCCAAATAAAATCAAAGCGTAGATCACCAAAAGCATGTACAAGATAAATAATAACTGAAAATGACACACAATTCACCCACCACTCCTAGGGTACGCCTCACTGTTGCCTTGCCCCTCGAAACGTGGTCGTCGAGTAGAGGACGTTTTAGTAAGTCCTCATGTCCATGAACATGGCATGGGGGTAGCTTCTAAGGTGTCCTACTATTGCTCTGGTGACCACACTGTCCCTAACAATCGAATTGACCCGAACACCTCCAACGGTGGTGCTACCTACCTCTCAATGGTGGGATGGCACTATCTTAAGGACTTTTACACAGCCTAATTTCTTAGGGTAGGTAGATAACTCATAGATACTTGATCTATTTCAAAACAAATCAAAAACTTCTTTTCACACCTACACTTTTCAAAAAGCTTTCAAAAACAATTTTTCAAACACTCTTGAGGACTGATACAAGAGTCGATCTGAAATTTTAAATGAAACTTTCTCAAACCCACTCGCTTGGAAAAGCAAACAAACATTTTGGAAACACAATGAGCAAGTATCTAAGAGCCCATGGATAACCATGGATAGAAAGGGTGCTAACACCTTCCCTTTCTATAAATCTACCTCCCGAACCGAGAATTAATCTCAATAAGGAATTTTTCTGTGCTTTTGTCCTTTCCATGTTGGAGAAAATAAAAGACGGTGGTGACTCTTGCTTCCGCGACACTTCGCGAACCAGCGTTAAACAGTCAGTTCCAGATCCACCGATCACAGCCAGTTTAACAGCTGATAACGGTTTGGGCTTTTCTGATGCTAACCTGACACCTAGAAGGAGGAAACACAATGAGGCGTTGCATGTCTCTGTCGAATACAGGGGCACTACTTTGGCCCATGTCCTGGTAGATACAGGTTCATCATTGAATGTGCTGCCTAAGAAGGCTCTGGATAGACTAGTCTATGAAGGTTTGACCTTAAAACCCAGCAACATAGTGGTAAGGGCCTTCGACGGTTCAAAGAGAATGGTGCACAGGGAGGTGGACATCCCCATTAAAGTTGGAACTCAAACGTTTGATTCAACTTTCTATGTAATGGATATTTTCCCTTCCTATTCCTGTTTATTGGGCCGACCTTGGATTCATAACGCTGGTGCCGTCACCACTACATTACATCAGATGTTGAAATACCCAACCAAGGGAAAAATCATCACTGTCCATGGAGAGGAGGAATATATGGTCAGTCACCTGAACTCCTTCAGATATGTGGAAATGGATGGTGAATTCATAAAAACTCCGTGTCAGCATTTCAAGGAAGTCTCATAAACAGTTGCGGCAACCAAGACTGTTTCCAATGTTTTGAAGATTACTAGACCTCCATTGAAGATGGCTTCTTTGAAGGATGCCAAGGCAGTAGTCGAAGAAGGTAGGTGTACTATTTGGGGCCAACTCCCAGACATTCCCTACAAGTCTGACAAATTTGGTTTGGGTTTTACTTCAGGAGCCCAGAAAATTGTTCGTCATGCTCGTGTCGAGGGACCACTTTTGCGGATCAGCAACCATGGAGTCAACGCAGTGGAAGATAGTGATGACATTTGTGATCTGGAAGAATGGATTTTTCCAACCATCAGCGGAGGACTCACCAACTGGGAAGCCAAATAATTTGTCCCTATTACTTTTATCCAACATTAATTGTCTTTAAATTTTTGTCGGACTTGTAACAATTAAATAATTTAGACTTTTAAAACCTTGTCTCTTACCCGAGGCACAATGGTCCATTTGTAAGGGTTGTTACTTTATTTTCATATGTCATTAATGAATCATGGATGTTTTTGCATGCAAATTTTATGCTCTTTGTTCTTCTTTTTCTACATTTTTTATTTCTTTCAAAGATAGCTATGCTCTTACACACACTCATATATCAAAATGCAGATCCACATCCACTCAGGATCCCATGGGTAACGATTCTTCTATGGCCTATTGTGACTTTGAAAATCCGATCTACCAAGCTGAAGACGAAGGTGAGGAAGATTGTGAGGTGCTAGGGGAACTAGCCAGGTTACTACAACAGGAAGAAAGGACCATACAGCCCCACGAAGAACTGGTTGACACAGTTAACTTAGGTACCAAAGAGGACAAGAAAGAAGTCAAGGTAGGTGTCAATCTGGAAACTAGTGTCAAAAAGTGCTTAACTCAGTTACTACATGACTATGTTGAGGTCTTTGCTTGGTCATACGAATACATTCCAGGACTTGACGCTGATATCGTGGTCCATCGTCTACCGAGAAAAGAAGACTTCCCTCCGGTAAAACAGAAAGTCCGTCGCATGCGGCCAGACATGTCAGAGAAGATCAAGACTGAAGTCATGAAATAATTCAATGCCGGATTCTTAGCCTTCACTTCCTATCTACAATGGGTCACCAATGGTATTCCAGTGCCTAAAAAGGACGGTAAAGTACACATGTGTGTGGATTATAGAGATTTGAATAGGGCAAGCCCTAAGAATGATTTCCCGCTTCCCCATATCGATATTTTGGTTGACAATACCGCGCATCATAAAGTGTTCTCATTTATGGATGGTTTCTTAAGCTATAATCAAATCAAAATGGCACCTGAGGACATGGAGAAAATGACCTTCGTCACACAGTGGGGCACGTTCTGTTACAAGGTTATGTCATTCGGGTTGAAGAACGATGGGGCAACTTATCAGCACGCCATGGTAGCTCTATTTCATGATATGATCCATCACGAAATAGAGGTCTACGTGGACGACATGATAGCCAGATCTCAAACTGAAGAGTAACATCTTGACCATCTGCAGAAACTGTTTGAAAGACTGAAGAAATACAAGCTAAGGTTGAACTCGAGTAAATGCACATTTGAAGTAAGGTCCGATAAACTCCTAGGCTTCATCGTCAGCGGTAAAGGTATTGAATGGACCTTGCAAAGGTAAAAGAAATACAAGAAGTTCCTGTTCCTCGCACCGAGAAGGAAGTCAGAGGATTCTTAGGACGGCTAAACTACATCACCAAATTCATTTTTCACCTAACCGCTACTTGTGAACCAATCTTCAAATTACTGAAGAAAGATCAAGTAGTCAAATGGAATGATGAATGCGAAGCTTCCTTCGACAAGATCAAAGAGTACCTTTAAGAGCCTCCTGTTTTGATGCCGCCAGTCGAGGGAAGACTTTTGATCATGTATCTAACTGTCTTGGAAAATTCAATGGGGTGTGTGTTGGGGTAGCATGACGAGTCTGGCCGAAAAGAGCATGCAATATACTACTTGAGCAAAAAATTTACCGACTGTGAAACAAGATATTCACTGCTCGAGAAAACTTGTTGCGCTCTGGCATGGGCTGCTCGCTGGATAAGAGAGTATATGTTGACCCATACTACCTTATTGATATCCAAGATGGATCCAATTAAATACATATTCGAGAAGCCTGCCCTCTCTAGAAGAATAGCAAGATGGCATATGATCCTAACTGAATACGACATTCAGTACACTACCCAAAAAGAAATAAAGGGCAGTGTGCTAACCGATCACCTTGCTTATCAGGCTGTGGATGACTATCAGTCCATGAAATTCAAGTTCCCAAAGGAAGACATCATGATGGTAAAAAATTGTGAAGAATTCAGACCATATGAAGGACCTGAACGAGGATCCTGATGGACCTTGGTTTTTGACAGAGCTTCCAACACACTCGGAAATGGCATAGGTGTTATAATCATATCCCCTGAAGGATGTCATACTCCCTTCACTGCAAGACTTTGTTTCAACTCTACCAATAATATGGCAGAATACGAAGCGTGTATTTTTGGTCTCAAAGCTGCCATAGATTTGGGAATCAAATCCTTAAGTGTATTTGGAGATTCAGCCTTAGTCATCAGTCAGATCAAAGGAGAGTGGGACACGAAGCACCCTAATCTCATCCCCTACAAAGAACATGTATTGACATTAATCCCACATTTCGAGGAAATTACCTTTGAGCATTTTCCACGAGAGGAAAGTCAACTAGCGGACGCGCTAGCAACTATGTCATCCATGTTTAAACTCAAGTGGGGTAACGAGGCTCCCCAGGTCACCATTGAACGGATGGATGAACCGGCTTACTGTCACGAGATCGATACTGAAGAGATAGTGGACAAGCCTTGGTTCCATGAAGTTAAGAGGTATCTCGAGGCCCAAGAGTATCCGGAAGGAGCTTCAATCAATGATAAGAAGTTCTTAAGAATATTCTCTGCTAAGTTCTTCATCGGTAATGGCATTCTCTACAAGCGCAACCACAACTCTGTTTTTCTTCGTTGCGTAGACAAGGTTGAGGAAGACAAGATCATGGCTGATCTACATGAAGGCACTTTTAGAACCCACTCTAGTGAGCATAAGATGGCTAAAAAGATCCTACGGGAGGGGTACTACTATTCTACCATGGAAGCAGATTGCCATCAACATTCACGAACCTGTCACAAGTGTCAGATCTATGCTGACAAAGTACATGTGCCTCCAGTTCCTCTAAACATCCTGACTACTCCCTGGCCATTCGCGATGTGGGGAATCAACATGATTGGAGAAGTCAAACCTACAGCTTCTAATGGACACCGCTTTATCTTGGTGGCCATTGACTATTTCACGAAGTGGGTTAAGGCAGCTTCTTTTGCTTCCGTTACCAAGAATCTTGTGGCCCGATTCATTAAACAGAATCTCATCTGTCGATACGATATCCCGGAGAAAATCATCACAGATAATGGTACCAATCTCAACAATACTATGATCACCATACTATGCACGCAATTCAAGATCCAGCACCATAATTCTTCCCCTTACCGGCCGAAGATGAATGTCACTGTAGAAGCCGCTAATAAAAACATCAAGAAGATCATACAGAAAATGAAAGTAACCTACAAGGACTCGCATAAGATGTTACCATTTTCTCTCCATGGTTACCGTACCACAACACACACATCAACAGGGGAAACTCCCTTCTCCTTGGTATACGGCATGGAAGCAGTTCTACCAATTGAAGTCCAAATACCTTCTCTGAGAATCATAAAGGATGCAGGGCTGAATGAAGATGAATGGATTCAAACTCGACTTGACCAGTTGAATTTGATTGATGAGAAGAGGCTTACGGTTGTCTGTCATGGTCAGATGTACCAATAACGTATGATCAAAGCTTTAAACAAGAAGGTTAGACGTCAGGTATATCAGGTTGGTGATTTGGTAATCAAGCGTACCATATTGTCACAAGGTGGTCCCAGGGGAAAATGGACTCCTACATACGATGGACCATTTGTGATCAAAAGCATATTCTCTGGTGGAGCAATGATCTTAACCACTATGGATGGCGACGACCTTCCGCACCCTGTAAACGTGGACATAGTCAAAAGATACTACGCATAAATAAAGACCCGCTAGGTCGACTGGCCTAGGCAAAAATTATGGCATCCCGACGAACCACAAAGGTTCAGGAAAAAATTAGGCATAAAATACAAAAAAATATGTACACCCGGTAAGCTGAAAACCCGAAAGGGCGGCTTGGGAAAAAAAGGGTATCCTGGTGGACTGAAAACTCGAAAGGGCGGTCCAGGCAAAATTTTGGGAATTAAAGCGTATGACTATGTTTCGTTGGATCACCTTACAGACAATCTTTAGCATCGACTGACAAACTCAAACGAGTCTAGTCAATCCAATCAACTTTTGACAAGGCAACAAGTGGATGAGATGCTCAGAGACATGAAGGCTATAGCAGAATGGGAACCCCATGGGATTATTTCACATAGATATCTTTTCTTTGTATCAGTTTTCGTATTCTACGACGACATTATCTTACTAGAATGTTCGTCTCATTGTACAAAAATACTTATTCAAGTTAATACAAAGATATCCCTTTGAAAGTGCAAAAACTATCTGTTTTTCTTTTTCTGTGTTTTGTTTGCGAAAATGTCCAATGATTATTTTTGAACATATGCATTTGAACGTGACTACTGTTTACAAATGAACAAAAAAGAGGAAAAGAAAATAGAAAGATAATCACTAATGGCTTTAAGAAATAGGATAATATCTTTAGACTATTCCACAAAATTCCCCACAGGTACTTTTCCAGCAAGAGCAGAAACCAGGACATCCCACTATAGGATCACTAATTTATCTCCAGTACGCATCCTAATGGTATCAAGTGCTCTCACATCCCCGACGGAACAAAACTCCCGGTTACCGCTCCAAACATTCCCTAGTGAAAATCGCCCAGTTTCTCAGGATTCCCCGGCTGGATTTCACGAGGTCCACAAGAAAAGCACGGTGTTTCCCTTCCACAACAGAGTTTATTTCTCTAATAAATGGAAACTCATCCATTAACACTTCAACTTCAAAATATAAAGACTTACATTCCCAGCGGTACTCAAGGATTTATTTTCCCCGACTCCAGCAACATTGCGGCATAACAATTAACATGTCCATACATTACATCCATACATCATAGCATTGACAACACAAATTCATACAACGCGATCTCATTTATTTTGAGAAACAACATTATACCATGTATTTCATACATTATGACATTGCATGCAACTAACCTTTCATCTTTTCAGGAAAGATCAATCAACAGAAAATTATCGTCAAATTTTCAACAAGTCAATTATAGATCAATTCCCGAGAAAGGACTGGTCAACCATCTACATAATAAATATTTCTTTCAGACCCCTGCCGGTTCTGTTTAAATCTATCAATGGTTTATTATGATTCTTTCACGTAGACGTCTTCTCTGGTTCAGATAAACCTCTCAATGATTTGTTCTTATTCTTCTCCATATCCCTGCCGGTTCAGCTTAGATCTCTCAGCGGTTTATTCTGATTCTTTCCCGCAGATGTTTTCTCAGGTTTAGATAAATCTCTCAATGATTTGTTCTAATTCTTCTCTAGATCCCTGCCGGTTTAGTTTAAATCTCTCAACGGTTTATTCTAATTCTTTCTCACAGACGTTTTCTCAGGTCAGATAAATCTCTCAATGATTTGTTCTGATTCTTCTCCAGATCCCTGTCGGTTTAGTTTAAATCTCTCAATGATTTTTTCTGATTCTTTCCCCCAGATGTTTTCTCTGGTTTAGATAAATCTCTCAACAATTTATTTTGATTCTCCTCCAGATCCCTGCCATCTCAGTTTAAATCTCTCAACGGTTTATTCTGATTTTTTCCCACAAACGTCTTCTCTAGTTCAGATAAATCTCTCAACGATTTATTCTGATTCTTATCCAGATCCTTGCCGGTTCAGTTTAAATCTCTCAATAATTTATTCTGATTCTTTCCCATATACGTCTTCTCTAGTTCAGATAAATCTCTTAACGATTTATTCTGATTCTTCTCCAGATCCCTGACGGTTCAGTTTAAACCTCTCAATGATTTATTCTGATTCTTTCCTAGTAGACGTTTTCTTTGGTTCAGATAAATCTCAACGATTTATTCTGATTCTTCTCCAAAATCCCCGCTGGTTCAGATAAATCTCTCAATGATTTATTCTAATTCTTTCCTAGTAGATCTTTCATTGGTTCAGATAAATCTCTCAATGATTTATTCTGATTCTTCTCCAAATCCCTGCTGGTTCAGGTAAATCTCTCAACGATTTATTCAGATTCTTTCCTAGTTGAAATCAAGTTCAGACTTAGTCCATTTTCTGTCAAAAATCATCTTTGTATGGCATCTACAAGCCCATCTCCGGCAAATCTCTTCCATTCCTCCAAATGGCATCTATAATCCCATTCACAATTCATCTTCGAGTGCAAGTTTCTGGGTATTATAGTGTTCAATCATCTTCCACCTTCAAGTCACGAATGGCGGATTCACCAATCTAACTCTTCAGGTTTAAGAAGATTTAAAAGGGTAATCAGTTGTACCCCAAAATTTTCTCTCTCATTTATCAAGTATTTTCTTACAAGATCTCCTTTGGTCCAAGATTGCACAAGGGTTGATCAGCTCAAGACACCTCCTTAAGCATTGATGACTGGAATTAAGGTTTGAGATTGCACAAGGATAATTGAACTTTGAATGCCTCATATGACTTTCATGGATCATTATGGACCCTCAAGATTTCTCATGTCAAGTTTCAAGTCTTGGATCATATTTTTGCTCAATCAATTGATCAGTTGACCTAAAAATCAGTTGTATTGGGGATAAGTCAACTGTGGCCAATTTATAGTCAACATTCATAATTTTTTATCCATATCAACATTGTGAACATATATATGTCATTTTATCAAGTTTGGACCACAATTCCTCAAGAAATTTGATCAGATCATCAAAAGGGCAAAATAGTCAAAATTAGGGTTTTGACTGAGAAAGGGCAATTTCTGATTTTTGACCTAGAAAATGGTTAATTGGTTTGAGACATGATCTCAAGGTTTCAAGTGCATCATTTTTACCTAATGGTATGACTCAAAACTTCCCTCGAGATCAATTGATTGATAGTTGATTTTTAGTCAGCTGATAGAGTGAAAAGTCAAACTTTGACTTTTTGGTCAAAATCAAGTGTCAAAGATCATAATTCATCAAAACATGTAAAAATATGAAACTTGTTCATCAAGAAATCAAAAAGTCAAGATTTCATTTTTAAAAGTCAAAGTTTCCAAACTTAGAAATTTTTCTAAGTGTTGAAATTTCATATTTTTTCACAACTTTGAGCCAATTTTTCACCATGATGCAAGATGATTCAAAGGAAACTTTCAACATGAAAGTTTTAGATCTCAATGAGATCTAAAACATTTCTTTACATAAATCCTCCTTTAAATGCTTGGATTTCAAGTTATTAATTCATGAAATCATGGTCATGAAACTAAACACTTAGTAAAAAATTTACCCTAGTTAGGCAGATTTTTTGTACCAACTTCATAGCAACTTTTCACATAGCTCCATTTGGAATTTGAAAAAAGTGATTCAAAGAGGGGTTGTATAGCGTGTTACAAGATTTCCAAAATGTCCAAGAACTCATTAAGATCGTGTTTGAGTAGGGAGAATCGAAGAGATGAAGTTAGGGTTTTCAAACTTGAATTACAAGCCATTTCATGATAAATAAGAATTCAAATCCAAGCCTAGGATGCATAATCTTTTCTTTGCAGGCCTCAAACTTGTTTGTAACTCCATAATTAAATGTTTACACAGCTGTTATAGCCTTAAACCAAGCATGTAAGCCTTTATCCAAGTTACATTTCCATTTATGGCACAAAGTAACCATTCCATTCTTGTAAAGAAGCTTTAATCACAAAGTCAATGCATAGATCTTTGCACTTGTTCCTTCTGATCACAAGTAATGTCCAAGGAAAAAGCAACATATCTAGAGCCTCCTATAAACTCAGGTCATGCTTGTACTATACCTTGAAACCATGTTTTCACTTTTCTTCAAAATCAAGTAACATAGTCATAACTCGACTTCTTGTGCTTCTGACCTCCTCAAGTACTCTAACATTTTCCTTACTTATGCACAAATTGTTTGAAAGATAATACACGAATACACAAGCTCCAAAACTCACAAAAACTCATAACTGTATCACAAACCACCATTGTTGCATATTCTGACCAAGAACTTCAAACTTTCATTTCACTCGTGCGTTTCTTGGCCTTTTGCTTCCAAAAGCTTCCATACATCATACATAAGCCATCCATATCCCTGTTACATGACTGTAAGACCATCTTCACCCATTTCCAAGGTCAAAAATAGAGCATCACATTTGGACTTCTCCAAACCATTCCAGCCACCTTCAACTCAAGCCAGCCATTGCATTATCTTCCTATAGGTCCAAGGAAGCTAACCTGATCACCACCATCACTTGAAACAAGCCCAAACTCATTTCACGATTTCCAGTTTTGAGGTATTTTTCTTGAACTTCTATCTCATTATTTAGGCATTGTTAGGTTTGCATTTGTGAAGATAGAATGTAAATATCATTTCCCTGAAACTATACATGTCCATAGATTTCATTTATGTTGCTTAAGCATGGAGAATTTTGAGTTTGAACTTGCTGAAACGTTTAGGTCAAAATTTGGTACTTTCATTAATTCATCCTTATCTTTGAATGTTAGCTTAAATTAGTTACATGGTTGGATTCGTGTTGGAAAAATGGACAAGTTTCATGTTTACATTTTTAAAAATGGTTGAGGAATGAGCAAGTTTGAAATCCTTTGGCTGGAGGTTGAAGATGAAGTACAGTCAGGGAAAAATGTGTTAATTATTTATTGTTATGCCAACGTTAACAGATGTATCACCACTCCAGTGGTTAAAGCGCGCGTCTGGCACCCCTTGGACATGGGTTCGAGCCCCAGCGTCTGTTTTACCATTTTTTTTACATTTTTATGTTTTCCTTTTTTTGTTTGAATAGGTGGGGCCTCCAACTTTGGCCTGTTTATTTTTTTTAATAACCCCTGAATTACTTCAGCATCCCCTGGCCCAATTTTCATTCTTATTTTCTTTTTCTTATATTATTTTATTTATTTTTCCTTTATTATTATTATTATTGTTATTTTTATTGTTATTAATAAAAATCCAAAAATTATTTTATTTATTATTTTTACACTTATTTAGTTTATTTGTTTTATAAAACTAAAAGAACAAAAACATTTTCTTAATAAATTAATTTCTTTCTTAATAATTAATATTTAGGTTTAGGTTTAACTATTATATTATTTTCTTGCAATTAAAATTAATTTAGAACTTAGGTTTCTTTTAATTAATTAATATCCATATTATTTATATTAATTTAAAACCTTTTCATAAATAAAACCCTAAAAAATCCTTTTTAGTTAATTTCTTTTCTTATTTAGTTTAAGTTAATTTTATTTAATTTTCCTTAATAATTTTTTAATTAGGTCAAGACTAAACCCTTCCATAAAAAACTAACAAAAATCATTTCTTTTTCCATTTACATTCTTGCATTTTTATTTTCAATTTTGTACAATATTCAATATGGTTGTAATAATTATTTAGATTTAATTTTCTTGCAAAATCCACATTTGTAAATTTGTACACCTCATCCCCTATTGATGTAATAGCTTAGTATTTTTATTTTCCGCAATTTAATGCTTTATATATAAATGCTAGTAAATTAGGGTTTGTATGGAAAGATAAAATCAATGCTTAGAAGATCCTAATTCAAAGACAAAACAATGCATGCAAATGAATACACTTGCACACTTACACCCTTAGGGTAAATCCACTTTGTTGCCTTTTGAAAATGGCCATATTATGTATGTGGGATATCTTAGCAAAACAAATCAAAAATACAAGATCATAGTCCCTCGATGACACTATCAAAGTTGCCTTTCAAAAATGATCTTAGTCCCTTAAAGAAAATGCTAATATATCTTATAACGTTGCTAATCATGGCTATGCGATGACCCATGCCTGTCCCTTTTACATCCAAAGATAAGGTTTCTTACCAAATCAATGGTAAGATAACAATATCAAAGGAAAGAGGAAATAAACAAGAACGACTTTTGAGTTGGTAGAATGTTCCTAGTTGCTTGCTCATTTTAAAACCAAAACATCCTTGATATTTTCAAAAAAAACACCAACACTCTCAAAACATCTTTCAAACTTGAAACATTTACAAAAGATCAACACTTTGTATACATTCTTACGAACGAGAATCATTACAAAGTTTGCTTAAACGATGACGCATTTTCAAAATACTTTCAAAAACCACACAAAGCACATTTTCAAACAAAAGCAAGTGATCTAGAAAGCAACTAAGAGCCCGTAGATAACTACGAATGAAAAGGGTGCTAATATCTTCCCTTTTCATAATCTACCCCCCGAACTCAAGAAAACATCTCAAAGGTCTTTCATGTTCTTTTCAACCTTTCCTTTTGGATAAAAGAAAAGTCGGTGGCGACTCTTGCTATCCGCAACATTTGCGATAAAACGCAAAACAACCAAGTCAGTTCTCCCACCACATTACAGGTAGTTTACCAAATATGTCAGATAGTTAAATTGGACAAATTGGTTAGATGATCAAGCGTATAAATTTAGTCTACAAATTAATTAATGAAGTGACTCTTTAGTATCCAGAGTGCATAGATTCTAATAAAAGATATGTCTGACTAGGAATATTTTAACCTTTTCCTTGATAGAATAACTTCTAACATGTAGAGGTATCTATAAGTACTTTGTCAGAAAATATATAAATATTGACTTGATGTATTTTGTCTATGATGAGATCACCTTCATCATCAAACTTGATTATGATAATCCTTTTTGTTGTAATCACGAACATCCACCCTAGACGCATATTTTCATAATGTGATAGTCTTTACATGATACTCTTCAAAGAAGTTTGATCATTAGAAGCTTCTGATTGAACATCTTATGATCATCTTGCTTCTTGCACTTTAGCAGAAGCTCCATTACCTTCAGATTCTGAAATGGTAATCTCGATACCTGGAAGCTTATCAACTAGCTTTGACTTTTCATAGTCAAGCTTATCATCAAATCTAATATGAATTGATTCCTAAAAAAATGAGTGTTTCGGTGTTATATACTTTGTAGCCTTTTGAGCGTTCAGAACATCTTAACATGATACAACTTTGAGCTTTTGAATCAAACTTGTTCATATTTTATTTAGTGTTTAGGAAAAAAACGAGAGAATCCAAAAGGATGAAAATATGAAATGTTGGGTTTCTTGTTCTTCCACGGTTCATAGGGAGTCTGTCCAAGAATTGGTCTTATGGAGACATTGTTCTTGATATAACACTTTGTGTTTACAACCTTTACCCAAAAGTGCTTTTCCATATTGGTTCATTGATCATGGTCCTAGAAATTTCTTGCAAAGTCTTATTCTTCCTTTCAGCAACTCTATTTTGTTGTGGAGTTCTCGGACATGAGAGATCATGGGAAGTCTCATTCTCATCCAATAACTTTCCAAAAAAAAAAGTTTTCAAATTCTCCACCATGATCACATCTAACCTTGACAATTTTGAGATATATCTCATTTTGAACTCGAGAACAAAAGGTAGTAAAAACAGAAAGTGACTCATCCTTGTGTTAGAGAAACATCACCCATCTCACCTGCTGTAGTTTTCTAAGATAACTAATCCATACTTCTTTCCATTGATTGACTTAGATTTTACTGGTCCAAGCAAATCAACTTGCATAAGTTCCAATGATCTATTGTTTCAGAGCTTATGATCTTCCACTTTTGGTCACCTCCGAAATCCATGACATTTTCAGGTTTAGTGTGATACGGTGGCCAGAACCGGGACGTGTTTCCCTATTTGTTTAAGGAATTTGCTGGTTTGCATTTTGCGTTTGTGTTCGCAAAATGTTGCGGTAAGCAAGAGTTGCCATAGTCTTTTATTTTATCCAACAAGGAAAGGAAAAAAGCACAGAAAAATTCCTTTTTCGAGATATTCCTGAGTACGGGGGGGTAGATTATAGAAAGGGAAGGTATTAGCACCCTTTCTATCCGTAGTTATCTACGGGCTCTTAGGTACTTGCTCATCATTTTCAAAATTGTTTTCTTTGTGTTTGTGGGATTTGAAAAGTTCTTGTTTTGACTTCGATTTAACTCTTGCTTCTGTCTTCAAGAGTGTAATGAAGTGTTTTTGAAAACTTTGTTTGTAAAGGAGTGTAAGTGTGAAAAATTTGTTTGGAATGAGCAAGTATCTAAGAACTAATCTACCTACTCGAAAAAAGAATCGTTTTATGCTTGTTTCCTTTAGACAACACTATCCCACTATTAGTGAGTAGGTAGCATCATCGTTGGAGTTTTGAGGGTCAATTCGAAAGGGACGCACGATCACTAAAGCAATGTTAGGACGTCTTAGTAATAACCCTAATGTCTTAGATCAATTATTCGAGGCAACAATTCTGAGGCAACCATTCCGAGGAAACTTTTCTGAATCGGGACTTTGATCTTTGTTTAGACAAAAGGACGACCACTAAAGTATCCTATACTCAATGACCATTTACCGAAGGCAACCAAGTGGGAGTGTACCCTAGGAGTGCGCATGTGCGAATGATTCAATTTCAGTTTATTTATCTTTGCACATTTAGGGTGATCTAACTGTTTTAAAATTAATCATACATTCTTATCATGCATCCCTATATCATACATCTAACAGTTAATAATTTGTGGAATTTAAAGTGCGGAATTTAAACTACACTATTACAAGGCTTCAGATATTTACATAGCCAAAAACAAACCCTTTGAAAATAAAGCGATAAATGTAAATAAACGTCCTAATTAAAGTATTACAAATTATAGGCAGTTACATCAATATGGTAAATAATAAAAATAAAGCGCGCGAGAAGAATTAAGATAGACGAGAATTTAAGATTTTGACCCTTCTAACCTAATTAAAAGAAAATTGTTTTTTGTTGTTTTTAATAAAAGAAATAAGTTTTCTAAATTAAATATGCAATTAATTAGTTAATTAAATTAATTAATAAAAATAATTACATGACCTATTTTGGTTTCTTTGGTTACTTTAGGAAAAAAATAAAATATGATTAAGTTAGTAATAAAACCTATTTATTCTAATTATTTTTAAGTTATTTACAAAAAGAAATTAATGTTTTACCTAAAATTAAAATTTAATTAAGAAAAAAAAAATCCTAAATCTATTTTTATGTGATTTTTATATTTGTTTATTGATAAAAAAAAGGATTAAAAGAAATAAATAAAACGAATAAAACATGAAAATAAAGATGGGCCTAGTAGCAAAAGTAAACAGGGGGTGCAATCATCAGAAATCCCTAGGCCCGAATCTTCGAAAGCTTCATGATCTAACTATGGTGTTTTTTTATTCTTGCGTGGAACCTATGATTCAACCATATATAAGTGTTCTATATAAACTCAAACAAACGTTAGCATACCATAAAATGTGATTAAAATTAGAGATTCAAAGTTTAAAATTTTACCAAACCGGTGTTGTCAAATGGGGGGCGTGCTAGGCGTGTGATGGATTGCTCTTGGGTCTTGTAAGACTCTTGAGTATTTCAAGAGGATGGTTTGAGGCTTGATGTCAATTGAGAGAGACCGGAACCTCGAGATATGACTTGCACCAATTCTTTGATTTCTGGAGAGCTTTTTGAAGAGCTTTTAGAGAGCTTTTTGAAGAGATTTTTGAGAGCTTTTTAGAGAGTATTTTCGTCCCTTTCAAGCTTGTATGGCTCTATAGTTATAGATGAGAATGAGGAGACAAGAAAGCATGGAAAGAATCTCCCTCATAATGTTGTATTTTAAGACCATGATCAAAATTTTTAAAAAATGTCATATTTGATGATTTTATGCCATTTTCACATGTGGATGAACCTTGACATATTTGAAGAGTTATTGCACGAAATCAATTGACATAAAACAGCATAAAACTTTCCCAAAATGGATTCACATCAAAATTTACATTATTTCTATTATTTATTTATTTAATTCTGAATTTTAATGAATAAAATATCAAAATAAATAGCATAAATAGTAGAAAAATGTATGGGTGGACTTAGAGGTCGTGGACCATGTTAGGAATTAGTTTCAAACTTGAAAAGATAGGCCCATTTGGAAAAAATCCAAGTTTGGTCAATATTTGCTTCATGCATTTTTTTCAAAAATTGTCCAACTTTGACAATGCATATCTCTCTCAATTTTAACCTTATGAGGGTGTTCTTGGACTTTTTATAAATCTTAGGATGTCCCCTAAGAAACCTCTTTTCTTTCATCTAAATTGGATCTTCCATGTTCATGTAAGAAGCTTTGACAAAAAAGGTGTTTTTTTTTACTTTTCAAAATGACCTATAATGTCCAAATTCATAACTTCTGGTGAGTGCATATTTTGAACTTGGGAGCTGAAAATGGATTGTAGGGAATTGCATACTATTAAAAATGAGATTTAGATGGGTCATTTCTCATAATGTCTGAGAAAGTTATGCTTGGTCAAAGTTGAGTTGACTTTTCCTACAAAACCCTAATTTAGCAATTTTTGGTTTTTGATGAATTATGAGCATTCCTTGATGAATCATGATTAACCGTTGATCAAATGATGAAATATACTTCAAAATGAGGATGTTGACCAAAAATCTTGAATTTTGACCGTATGTAAGCGACAGTTGACTTTTGCCCTAGCACAGTCGATTTTCAGGCATTTGAGCAATTGATTGAGCAAACATCCTCTGCAAGGCTTGAAACTTGACATGGATGATCTTGATAACATATTAGGACATTGGTGAGCACTTGGGATCACTTGGACTCAATTATCTTGATGCAACATGAAACCCTAGTTTGGGGTAGACTACCTTAGGAGAGAGCTTGTCTGGCCAACCCTTGGACTACCTTGAGCAACTTGAGGACCTTTCTTGAAATGTTTTGAGAAATATGGGAGGGAAAATTTTGGGGTACAATAGCTGCCCATGTTCAATCTTCTTAAACCTGAGGATATAGATTGGGTTTTGTGCCTTTCATAATCCGAAGGTGGAAGATGATTGAACACTAGAGTGCCCAGAAATTTGCACTCGCATGAAGTGGTAATTGTCTTGTGATGTTGGGAATGGGCTTACAGATGCCATTTGGAGATTGCTGACGGGAGATGGGATTAAAGATGCCATTTGAAGGAGTGTCGATCGCATAAGGGATTCCTTAGTGAGAGCTTGTATACCTGTCGTTTGAGGAAGATTCCGCTGGGGAAGTCTGATCTTTGTTGAGAGAAGTAGAATTTTAGGAGCTTCAGCGTCTGTTATTCTGCTGGTGATTCATCTCTGTTGATATTTAGGAACTTCAATTGTCCGTACTCAACTGAGGAAACATCTCTGCTGATATTTAGGAACTTCGATCGTCCGTACTCAACTGAGGAAACATCTCTGTCTTGAGGAAGCGGAAGTGAACTGCGTATCTAGATGTGTACAGGCTGCATCGTGACCTACTAGGGAAAGATGAAACCGATCGTGTTTGATAGGTCTGGGTCTTACAGTGTTGTGGACTACTGTTTGGAGATAAGAGAAAAGAAACCTGGATAGTAGGGCTTATGAGAAGGAACCTGGGTAAGGTTGCTTTGTGAGGAGTTTGGATAAAAATGCATCTGAACCGAGCAGGAACCTGGGTAAGGTGGCTTGGTGAAGAGTTTGGGTAAAACTGCATCTGATCTAAGAAGGAACCTAGGTAAGGCTGCTCCAGGATGAGTCTAGGTGAAACTACATCGGGAAAGAGAAGGAACCTAGGTAAGGTTGCTCCAGGATGAGTCTAGGTGAAACTTCATCGGGAAAGAGAAGGAACCTAGGTAAGGTTGCTCCAGGATGAGTCTAGGTGAAACTTCATCAGGAAAGAGAAGGAACCTAGGTAAGCTTGCTCCAGGATGAGTCTAGGTGAAACTTCATCGGGAAAGAGAAGGAACCTAGGTAAGGTTACTCCAGGAAGAGTCTAGGTGAAACTTCATCGGGAAAGAGAAGGAACCTAGGTAAGGTTACTCCAGGCTGAGTCTAGGTGAAACTGCATCGGGAAAGGGAAGGAACCTAGGTAAGGTTGCTTCAGGATAAGTCTAGGTGAAACTTCATCGGGAAAGAGAAAGAACCTAGGTAAGGTTGCTCCAGGATGAGTCTAGGTGAAACTTCATCGGGAAAGGGAAGGAACCTAGGTAAGGTTGCTCCAGGATGAGTCTAGGTGAAACTTCATCGGGAAAGGGAAGGAACCTAGGTAAGGTTGCTTCAGTATGAGTCTAGGTGAAACTACATCGGGAAAGAGAAGGAACCTAGGTAAGGTTTCTCCAGGATGAGTCTAGGTGAAACTTCATCAGAAAGATAAGGAACCTAGGTAAGGTTGCTCCAGGATGAGTCTAGGTAAAGCTTCATCGGGAAAGGGAAGGAACCTAGGTAAGGTTGCTTCAGGATGAGTCTAGGTGAAACTTCATCGGGAAATAGAAGGAACCTAGGTAAGGTTGATCCATGATGGGTTTAGGTAAAACTGCATCTGAAACGGGAAGAAACCTAGGTAAGGCTGCTTCATGAGGAGTTTAGGTAAAACTGCATCTGAACTGGGAAGAAACCTAGGTAAGGCTGCTTCATGAGGAGTTTAGGTACAACTGCATCTGAACCGGGAAGAAACCTAGGTAAGGCTGCTTCGTGAGGAGTTTAGGTAAAACTGCATCTGAACCGGGAAGAAACCTAGGTAAGGCTGCTTCATGAGGAGTTTAGGCAAAACTGCATCTGAACCGGGAAGAAACCTAGGTAAGGCTTCATAGCATGATTTTTTTGAGAATTTGATTGTATCTTTCCTGAAAGGTAAAGGTTAGTTGTATGTAATGCATGATATGTATCAAGCAATGATGTTCTCAAAATAAATGAGATTGTGATTGTATGATGTGTATATGCATGTATCATGATGTATGAAAATGTGATGTTTGTAGCTGGGGAAAATAAATCTCGGGTTGTTGCTGGAGAAAAGAGTTGAATTCTTCATTTTGGCTGGAGATAGTGAATGAAGACGATTGTGAGAATAAACCTGCAGGAGAGGATAACTCTGATTGGGAATAAGCTGACGAGGAAGTGGCTCCGTGGGGAGGACATGCTCTGCTAAGGATTCCGCTGATAAATTCAGCTGGGGATGAATTACCTTTGTTGGCGATACTGAATCCTGTTGGGGATTGAGTTTCTGTTTTTGAAAGGAATGAACTCCGCTGGGGATGATTTTCCAGTTGCGACTTCACTGGGGATAACCTTATAGACTCTACTGGGGATAATCTTCTAGACTCCACTGGGGATAATCTTCCAGTGCTGGTGATAGATAAACTCTGCTCGGGGAGACTCTTACCGACCCATTCGTGGTTGCGAGCCTCAACTGGGGAGAATTAACACCACAGCCCTTTTCTTACTCTACGGGGAGTGTAGATGTTACTGGTACGCGGGCTGAGGATATGACAATGACTTTGCATCGAGACTTTTCTACCCATGTATCTGCGGGAGAAGGTGCATGCGGAGGCCTTGTGGATCGAGTGTTATCCCAACCTATGAGGTTCTTGGTAACTTTCGATTGAAGTGACAAGTCTTCTTCTGGTAGGCTAGTGACAAGATGACGGGACATAGTCGTATGCTTTGATCCCTAATTTTTTTCCTAGACCGCCCTTTCGGGTTTTCAGTCCACCGGGATACCCTTTTTTGCCCGAGCCGCCCTTTCGGGTTTTCGACTTGCCGGGTGTACATTTTTCATTTTCATCCCTTATTTTTTCCCGAACCCTTTTGGTTCACCGGGAAGCCCTTATTTTCGCCTAGGCCTGTCAACCTAGCGGGTCTTTGTTCATGCGTAGTATTTTCTAACTATGTCCACGCTCTCAGGGTGTAGGGGGTTGTTACTGTCGGTAGTGTTGTGTTGCCATACTACCAGAATATGTTCGTTTGATCATGCAAGATTCTTTGCTGGAATTTATTTCCAATTCCCCAAGTGGTTCAGATGGAGATTTGCCCCTGGCTATTTGGCATCTTTGAGAGATTCCTTGAATCTTGACTTAACTGCCCCAGATAATGCACAATGATCATGTCTGCCCCTTGATCGGAAGTGTTTTTCCACTTGAGGTGATCCTTTTTTAGACGGTTTTTGTTCACTAGATATTCGTCGTGCGAATTTCTCTACTGTCGAACAAATAGTCATATGCAAACAATGTTATTTTAAGAATGCAAAGCTTATGTCTGTCTTGAAATTTTTGAAAATGCATTTTTTAGTAAAACAAGCAAATTTTTGTAAAATGTGATGTCAACTCAGGATTTACAGCAAGCCCTATAGGAGTCAGGATACCTTTTGTAACAATATGCTTTCAAACTAACCCATGCCTCAGCTAGGACTTTTAAGGGTTATAACGTGGTCTGGTTCACGGTTCAAGAAACAAAGGATAAAGGCTCAAATTTTATTTGTACCCACCCATTCTTCGTGATGTTCTTCGATCCTAACCTCAGCTAATCGTGCATTTAGACCCCGTTTGAGTCTTTGCTCTGATATTCTAGTGATGGTTCGGATACTGACAGATTATTTTGAACATGCAGTCATTTTGATGAGAGTTTGTAGGACCTCTTTCTTTTTGATTTCGTTATCCCTGTCTTTTGCCTGAACTGTTTGTTTTTGTGACTACAGCCAGCAGGATGCCCCAGTTTTTCTTAAGTCTCCTTCATAGGTTTTGACTTAATGGGCTTTTATTTCGAGAGATAGTGGCTGCCTGTCTTGACGATTATAGGGAACCATCATCGTCTTCTGTTTTGGATGGATGTTTTTGATGCCATTCATTGTGCACCTGAATTAACTGAGAAAACTACCCTGCCCCAGGTCATGATTAAGAGTTTTTATTTGTGTAAAAAGAAAAACTCCTACTTCTTTGGCTCAAAGGGGTTGACGAGGGATTATCTTCCTTATAACTCCACTGTTTAGGATTTGAAACAATGCATGTACATCGTCAGCGGGGTCTGTTCAAAAGCATATTGTAGAGATTTTGGTATCATTTTCGTCATCCTCCCTCTAAAGGCTTAGAGCTTTTTAATCGAGAGTTGAACATCACAAAAAGGAAAGCAATTTAAATATAGTGAATACGAATGGATTGATTCAAAACAGACATATGCAATGCATTGATAAAGTAACAAAGTTTGACATGAATAAATGTTTGAACAATCAAAAGAAAATTACAAATTGAAAATTCTAATGAACAAAAAGTCTTCTCGTCTGGTCTTGTCACTTCAGAGGGCGTGCCTTGGAGGGATGGTAGAAGAACTCATCCTGACCGTCTTGTGTGAATTCCAATGCTCCTTTATTGATCAGGTTTTGAATTTTGTTTTTCAATGCCCAACAGTCATCAGTATCATGTCCTGGGCTGTTGGAATGGTATGCACACCTTGCATCAGGACTGTACGTTGGGGAGGCTATGTGGGGATTTTGAGGAGGATCCCTTAACATCACCAGATTCAATCTCAACACGTGCTGTAAAGCTTGAGACAGCGGCATGTTGAGCTCGGCGAACTGCCTTTTGGGCGTATCCGGCTTACTCTGATTAACCCATTGCTTTTGGCGAGGTTGTTGTTGAACCCGTGAGATGGTAGCAACTTGCAGAGGTCCATTCTTTACCAACCCAAACCCTTGTCCTCTTGGAGGCTGATAAATGACTTGGTCCCCGGCCTCGACCGTTTGCTTCATATTATTGTATTGGTTTTGATGAAGCTGGTTGATAATGGTTCTCATCTCTTCTTGTTCCCGAGCTAAGCCTTGGATAAGAGCCATCTGCCCCAGCATTTGGGTTTTCATGGCACCTAACTCAGCTTGCAGTTGTTCCAGCCGTTCGTCCTTATTGTCTTCAGGACTTTTCTTGACCAAGTTCCCGACGAGGAGTGTTTTCAACTCTTCCTGCCCCTTGGATAGGTTTAGGAATACGTCTCTGAACTGAGCTTCTTGAGTTTGAAGATCTTAGTTGTCTTGTTGGAAAGTCATTGCTGAAATAAACAGCGAGAACATGAGAGACCTGTACTGGGAGACCTGTTATACAATGATATGTATGATATATGTATGCAATGTTTTCAAGGATCTCGCGGGGTAAACAAGAAACTGTTAGAATTTGTTTGAAGAAACTTCGTGTCGTTAAGAGTCCTTCTTCAAGAGTCAAGCTCACCATATCGAGTGGGTCATAGCCACCGACTCAAATTATCGTGTTTTGATCTCTAGATGACATTGGCTAGAGGAAAATAAATCCCCTCTGCCCCTTGCTAGACGTTTGATTGACCATAATCTGCATCACAAACCTTTGAGATCCTTGAAATGGTTAAGGAATGTTAAGGCATGATGTTATGATGTGTATGTTATGCGTTTAAGCAAAAGTACGAGGTAATGTAAACAAGTAAATCCGGCAAGAAATCCAAGGTATTGGATAAGGACTGTAAACAAAACCTGCAAGGAACTCAAGTTATTAGATAACAAACATGTGCAAGTAGTTCAAGTTGAAAGCACACAAGTCACACAATAGCCCTTAAATTTTAGGCTGGCATGGAATTTAGGTATTACCCTCTTTCAGTTTAGTTGGTTCAACCTGTCCTAGTAATAGTAACCGGGTTCTAGAGTTTCTCAATATCACTGACCATCCTCGATCGATCATAATTCCAGTTTAGCAACCTTTTCTTGCGGCCGGAATCATCGCGAGAGTATGGTCTCAATGAGTGTAGCATACTGCTACTTTTCTATGGCCAAGTTGGTCAATTATAGGTTCTAAGGTCAGTTGATGCTTAATGACCCATTAGCAGCCCCATACTCTCCTTGTTCCTCCACAAGGGATATCAGTACCAACTAATGTGTCACACCAACATAGCTACTTCTTCAACCGTATCGGTCTATGCCATACAGTTCCCTCACAGTCTATTGCTACTTACCTAAAAGGTATCCCCCAGATCCGGGTTAGGATCTATAGTAACTCCGATACAAAGCCCACAAAATAAAGCGAACAAATCAAACAATTGAAAACAATATGATGAACTATTCCTAAGGTACACCCCACTTATTAACTCCCCAGCAGAGTCACCAGTTCTGTGATACAGTGGACAAAACCGGGACGTGTTTCCCTATTTGTTTAAGGAATTTGCTGGTTTGCATTTTGCATTTGTGTTTGCAAAATGTCGCGGTAAGAAAGAGTCGCCACCGTCTTTTATTTTATCCAACAAGGAAAGGAAAAAAGCACAGAAAAATTCTTTTTTTGAGATATTCCTGTGTACGGGGGGTAGATTATAGAAAGGGAAGGTATTAGCACCTTTTCTATTCGTAGTTATCTATGGGCTCTTAGGTACTTGCTCACCATTTTCAAAATTGTTTTCTTTGTGTTTGTGGGCTTTGAAAAGTTTTGTTTTGACTTCAATTTAACTCTTTCTTCTGTCTTCAAGAGTGTAATGAATTGTTTTTGAAAACTTTGTTTGTAAAGGAGTGTAAGTGTGAAAAATTTGTTTGGAATGAGCAAGTATCTAAGAACTAATCTACCTACTCGAAAAAAGAATCGTTTTATGCTTGTTTCCTTTAGACAACGCTATCCCACTATTAGTGAGTAGGTAGCATCATCGTTGGAGTTTTGAGGGTCAATTCGAAAGGGACGCACAGTCACTAAAGCAATGTTAGGACGTCTTAGTAATAACCCTAATGTCTTAGATCAATTATTCGAGGCAACAATTCTGAGGCAACCATTCCGAGGAAACTTTTTCGAATCGGGACTTTGATCTTTGTTTAGACAAAATGACGACCACTAAAGCATCCTATACTCAATGACCATTTACCGAAGGCAACCAAGTGGGAGTGTACGCTAGGAGTGCGCATGTGCGAATGATTCAATTTCAGTTTATTTATCTTTGCACATTTAGGGTGATCTAACTGTTTTAAAATTAATCATACATTCTTGTCATGCATCCCTATATCATACATCTAACAGTTAATAATTTGTGGAATTTAAAGTGCGGAATTTAAACTACGCTATTACAAGGCTTCGGGTATTTACATAGCCAAAAACAAACCCTTTGAAAATAAAGCGATAAATGTAAATAAACGTCCTAATTAAACTATTACAAACTGTAGGCAGTTACATCAATATGGTAAATAATAAAAATAAAGCGCGCGAGAAGAATTAAGATCGACGAGAATTTAAGGTTTTGACCCTTCTAACCTAATTAAAAGAAAAATTGTTTTTTTGTTGTTTTTAATAAAAGAAATAAGTTTTCTAAATTAAATATGCAATTAATTAGTTAACTAAGTTAATTAATAAAAATAATTACATGACCTATTTTGGTTTCTTTGGTTATTTTAGGAAAAAATAAAATATAATTAAGTTAGAAATATAACCTATTTATTCTAATTATTTTTAAGTTATTTACAAAAAGAAATTAAAGTTTTACCTAAAATTAAAATTTAATTAAGAAAAAAAATCCTAAATCTATTTTTATGTGATTTTTATATTTGTTTATTGATAAAAAAAAGTATTAAAAGAAATAAATAAAATGAAAAAAACATGAAAATAAAGATGAGCCTAGTAGCAAAAGTAAACAGGGGGTGCAATCATCAGAAATCCCTAGGCCCGAATCTTCGAAAGCTTCATGCTCTAACTATGGTGTTTTTTGATTCTTGCGTGGAACCTATGATTCAACCATCCATAATTGTTCTATATAAACTCAAATAAATGTTAGCATACCATAAAATGTGATTAAAATTAGAGTTCAAAGTTTAAAATTTTACCAAATCGGTGTTGTCAAATGGGGGGCGTGCTAGGCGTGTGATGGATTGCTCTTGGGCCTTGTAATAATCTTGATGACTTCAATAGGATGATTTGAGGCTTGATGTCAATTGAGAGAGACCGGAACCTCGAGATATGACTTGCACCAATTCTTTGATTTCTGAAGAGCTTTTTGAAGAGCTTTTAGAGAGCTTTTTGAAGAGCTTTTTGAGAGCTTTTTAGAGAGGATTTTCGTCCCTTTCAAACTTGTATGGCTCTATATTTATAGAGT
The DNA here is from genome assembly GCA_948472305.1 of Vicia faba. NCBI lineage: Eukaryota > Viridiplantae > Streptophyta > Magnoliopsida > Fabales > Fabaceae > Vicia > Vicia faba. The sequence goes on from OX451738.1 coordinate 1,012,305,719, forward strand.
AGAATGAGGATACAAGAAAGCATGGAAAGAATCTCCCTCATAATGTTGTATTTTAAGACCATGATCAAAATTTGAAAAAATGCCATATTTGATGATTTTATGCCATTTTCACATGTGGATGAACCTGGACATATTTGAAGAGTTATTGCACGAAATCAATTGACATAAACCAGCATAAAACTTTCCCAAAATGGATACACATCAAAATTTACATTATTTTTATTATTTATTTATTTAATTCTGAATTTTAATGAATAAAATATCAAAATAAATAGCATAAATAGTAGAAAAATGTATGGGTGGACTTAGAGGTCGTGGACCATGTTAGGAATGAGTTTAAAACTTGAAAAGATAGGCCCATTTGGAAAAAAATCTAAGTTTGGTCAATATTTGCTTCATGCATTTTTTTCAAAAATTGTCCAACTTTGACAATGCATATCTCTCTCAATTTTAACCTTATGAGGGTGTTCTTGGACTTTTTAGAAAGCTTAGGATGTCCCCTAAGAAACCTATTTGGTTTCATCTCAATTGGATCTTCAATGTTCATGTAAGAAGCTTTGACAAAAAAGGTGTTTTTGTTGACTTTTTAAAATGACCTATAATGTCCAAATTCATAACTTCTGGTGAGTGCATATTTTGAACTTGGGAGCTGAAAATGGATTGTAGGTAATTTCATCCTCTTCAAAATGAGATTTGGATGGTTCATTTCTCATAAAGTATGATAAATTTATGCTTGGTCAAAGTTGAGTTGACTTATCTTGCAAAACCCTAATTTAGCAATTTTTGGTTTTTGATGAATTATGAGCATTCCTTGATGAATCATGATCAACCCTTGATCAAATGATGAAATATACTTCTAAATGAGGATGTTGACTAAAAATCTTGAATTTTGACTGTATGTAAGCCACAGTTGACTTTTGCCCTAGCATAGTCAATTTTCAGGCCTTTGAGCAATTGATTGAGCAAACTTCCTCTGCAAGGCTTGAAACTTGACATGGATGATCTTGATAACATATTAGGACATTGGTGAGCACTTGGGATCACTTGGACTCAAGTATCTTGATGCAACATGAAACCCTAGTTTGGGGTAGACTGCCTTAGGAGAGAGCTTGTCTGGCCAACCCTTGGACTACCTTGAGCAACTTGAGGACCTTTCTTGAAATGTTTTGAGAAATATGGGAGGCTAAATTTTGGGGTACAACAGCTGCCCCTGTTCAATCTTCTTAAACCTGAGGATATAGATTGGCTTTTGTGTCTTTCGTAATCCGAAGGTGGAATATGATTGAACACTAGAGTGCCCAAAAATTTGCACTCGCATGAAGTGGTAATTGTCTTGTAATGTTGGGAATGGGCTTACAGATTCCATTTGGAGATTGCTGACGGGAGATGGGCTTAAAGATGCCATCCGAAGGAGTGTCGATCGCTTTTGGGTCGAACCAGCTTCGACTGCAGTATGCAGTCTATTCTGATGTCCAACAAAGCACCAAGATCGAAGGAAGGATAATTCGAAAGAAAGCGTGGAGAGGCTTTTGTGAAGTCTTCGATTGATGAATAGCTAGTAAAGAGCGTCTTCGAAGGGTTCATCTTCGAACCATTGAAATATAGGCCATTCAAAGTGTTACAAGGAGAGACCTTTCAACTGACATGGTGTTTGAATAGGCGTTTCAAAAAGAAGAATATTTGGAATTCAAAAACTTTTATCTTATCCAAAGAAGCACATGGAAGTCTAATGGCTCGAAGGACATGCAATCTTCAAAGATGGCATTATCGAAGGACAGTTAGGGACGAATCAGCCAAATGTAAGTCACCTTAGAGCTTTTGGCATGTACCTGAACAGGTGTTGGATGATTGAAGTGAAATCTTGTTGCTCATAGGTTACCTTTCGAATGGTGCATACAAGTTATATCCATTAATCGAAGGTAAACTAGTAAGCAAGAAATATTTTCTTGTAGACAAAAGAAAAGGGTGGGAGTCGAAGAACCACCTACACTACTATGTTTGAAGGAAAGAACAAAATGAAGCTTCGACAGGCCAAGATGAAGAAGTGTTCGAATTGAGGGGAAGGAAATCAAAAGGAGCAAAATGAATCTTAGACATACAAGGTGAAGAGGTAATACTTCGATTAGTCTGATGGAAGGAAAAGAGATTTGAAAGGAACAAGAGCTGAGTTCGATTGGGCTGATTGGATAGTTTTCAGATCAAGCAACTAAGGCAGATAGTGACTCAATCGAAGAGGCCATGATGATGATGCCTTGAACCATTCGAATTGGAACTAAGAGCCATCAAAAAGAACAAAGTTTTGGAGCATTGAAAGAATCAAGATGTGAAAGGTTGAAACGAATATTGTCCAGGTTCACTCAAAGTCCAAAATGGTAGAAAATATCTCAAAATGGCAACTTCTTAAAACTTTCGATTTTGCTTTTAAAGCCATGGTTAATGGCTGATTCATGCCATTTTCTTCCACCACCACAACTCTATAAATACAAGATTTAATTGTCTATCAAGGGTCCAGAAAAAAAACATTGCCTACACACACGCATTGCCTACACACAAGAAGCTGCCCCAGAAAACCACACCAAATTCTCCAAACCTTCACAAAATTGTCAAAATCGAAGCAATCCTTGCAGGTCTCCTCAGTCCAAAACAAGCATTCCACTCACTCCCTGAAGGTTCCAGGAGACGTTTCCACACATTAGGCAGGCCCAACGCACGCAGGAGCATCACTCACACAATCCCTTTGTTGGTAATTTGTCTTCAATCTCAAACTCATTTAATATGTAATTTAAATCAATATTTCTTGTATATCCATGCTATGAATGAATGTTTGTGATTTTTTTAACGTGTTACATGTGAAAATCAGTACTAAAGTAACAGGACACTATTACTCGGTACATTTGAAACCGAGTCCTTCGAAACTCAAAAATCCAGGCGTCTCTTTCCTTTTGGCTTGTGCAGCACGAATGTGTTGATTTCGAATTATATATATCTGATTTGTTTTACTAATATAATGTCATGATTTTATTTGTCTCAACGAATGAACAAACAACTCAGATGGTAAAGGGGAACGTGTGCAGTGGAAAGGACCTGGGTTCGATACCCAGGTCGTGTATTATGTTTTTCTAACAATTATCTTGCAGATCCAGTGTGCTGTGTTTCAAACACTTCCCATGCGCCTTCAAGCTCCAACCAAGGAATGACAAGGAGATCAATCCAATGTCTCAGGAGTACCACCTCACGATGGACCCTCAATGGCCAATAGAACATGATCACAATGTTGCCTGGGTTTATTTTCATTTGGGCTAAACAAAAATTCAATTCACACCCCCTGTTACCTTTACTATCCTGGTCCATTTTATTTTGCTTTTAATTGTTTTTTTTATATAGCATTACAAAATTAGATAAAAAATCACAAAAAATATTAGGTTAGTATTTTCTCAACTAAATTAATGTTGTAAATTAATTGATTAATTATTTTAACCCTTTTCTTAATTTAAAAATAAATAGACTTAGGATTTTAAATTAAATTTCTTTCCATGGTCAAAAACAAACAAAAAGATTTTTCTTCTTCTTAGGGTTGTAGACGTAATTTCAATTCCCGCGTTTACTTTTACCTTCACACTTTTGCCTATTATTGTACCTGCTTCCTGGATGTAATAGTGTAAAGTGGGACTTTTACCATTTTCTGCTTTATTCCCTACTTTGGACTTGTAATAATCCCCCTCCCCGAAGCCGTGTAATAGTTAGGATTTTACATTTCCGCACTTTTAATTTCTGCAAATTATTAACTGCTTAGATGTATGATTACTAGGATTATATAGAAAGAATAAAAATAAAACGCTAGCAAACCTAACACGAGATAAATAACTGAAAACAACAGAATCGCACATGTGCACCTCTAGGGTATCCCACTTTGGTTGCCTTCGAAAAATAGTCACAATTCTCGAAACGTGAGAGATTTTAGTGGCTACCCTCCGGTTTAAAAGATCATAAGTCCCTCAATGACCCTCCCAACGTTGCCTCATTAAAAATGATCTTAAAACCCTAGGGTAGTTACTAAGGTTTCTTACCCAGTTTCCTTTGTGACTATAAACGTCCCTTCGAATGTCCCTCAAAACATCCAACGACTAGGGCTACCTACTCACTAATAGTAGGATAGCATTGTCTAAAAGAAAAGAGGAAAAGAACAATCCTTTCGAGTAAAGTAGAAAGTTCTTAGATGTTATGGTCAAATCAAATTTTTACACTTACACAAAACAACTTTCAAAAAAATATTTTCAAAACGTTTTATCAACACTCTTGAGGACTGATACAAGAGTTATCATAAAGAAATTCTCCTTACTATTGGCATTTCAAAAATACTTTTCAAAAAACAAAAAGCACGAGGTATTTTCAAAATGAGCTAAGCATCTAAGATCCCGTAGATAACTACAGATGGAAAGGATGCTAACACCTTCCCTTTCCAGAATCTACCCCCTTACATAGAAATAATCTCGAAAGGTCTTTTTAGGTTCTTTTCACCCTTTCCTTTGTTGGATAAAAGAAAAGTCGGTGGAGACTCTTTCTTACTGTAACATTTGCGAATACAAACTCAAAAACAATATAATTGTCGGTTCTGCCACCGTATCACAGAACTGGCGACTCTGCTGGGGATATAAAAAATGGGGTTACCTTAAAGATTAATTCATTTTTTAATTTCTTTACATTATGTGTTTGAATGCTTTATCTTTGAGGTCTTGTTTGAGTTGTTATTAAAAGATCCTACACCCAGATCTGGGGCACCTTACTAGGTAAGTAGCAATAAATCATGGAGGCTGTACAATATAGACCGATACAGACAAAGTGGTGGCTACGTTAGCGCGATACTTTGGATTGTACTGATGTTCCTTGAGTAAGTCAGGGATAATATTAGGCTTCCTCATAGTGTCACTAAGCGCTAATTGACCTTTAGAACCTTTAATCGACTCATCCTAGCCATTAGGAAGTAGTGAGATAGCCGACTTTGGTTCCGATTGAAGACTGGTTAATACTCTATGCTACATTCATTAAGACTGAACTTTCGAGATATTTTGGCCGCAATACTTTGGTGCTTGAGCGGAAACAATGCCTGACGGAAAGGTCAATAATATTGATACTTCTTAGAACCCGATTACTATTAATAGGACAGGTTGAGCCAACTGAAAATTCAAGAGGGTACTTACCTTTAAACCTCATGCAAGCCTGAACCTAAGTCTACTTGTGTAACTTGTTTGTATTCATTATCTAACAACTTGAATTCCTTGCAGGATTTGTTTATAGTCATTATCCAGTAATCTGGACTTCTTGCAAGACTCACTTGTCTTCATCACCTTACACTTTTGCTTGGTGCATATCATACACATTAAAACATCATACCATAGCATTTTCTTAACAAATTCAAGAATCTCAAGGGCCTGTGATGCAGGTTATGATGAACAAGACATCTATCAAGGGGCAAGGAGATTTATTTTCCTCTAGCCAATACCGTCAAAAGGCTAAAACATGATAACTTGAGTCAGAGGCTATGACCTACTCGACATGGTGAGCTTGATTCTCGTAGAAGGACATTCGACGGTACGAAGTTCTTCCATCAAAACTGCAACTGGTTTCTACTAGCTCCTTATGTTTACCCCATGAGATCCTTGAAAACATTGCATGCATGTCATTACATAACGAGTCTTCCAGTACATGTTTCTCATTTTCTCGCTCTTTATTTCAGCAGAAAAATGGCTCTCAAACAGAATGACAGAGATCTCCAAACTCAAGATTCTCAGTTCAAGGAAATGTTCCTAAATCTATCCAAGGGGCAAGAAGAATTGAAAGCACTCCTCGCTGGGAACTTGACCAAGAAAAATCTTGACGGCAACAAGGATGACAAGTTGGAACAACTGCAAGCTGAGATGGAAACCATGAGAACCCAGATGTTGGGACAAATGGATCTTATCTAAAACTTAGCTCGGGAACAGGAAGAGATAAGAACCCTCGTCAACAAGATTCATCAAGATGGATGCAATCATATGGAGCAAACAACGAGAGGGACCCCAAACATCGGAGTGAACTAAAGCAAAAAGGGACGAAGCTCATTTATTGACTCGATTGCGAAATTGACTACGAGTGTGTTTCCCTAATTGACACGACCCACGATGTAAAGTAAATACCTTTGATAAACTTGGAACTAAATTATGTAGTTTGAGAAGACTGTGATGACCTAAATTATGATGGGTATTGGGTGGAGAATCTTTAGTTGATCATGTCTGAGATGACACTGAGAGGCAGTAAAGGCCTTGAGACTCACATCTGGCGCCAATCGTCCATCCCGAAATCCGACCCTCTAGGGTAACATTACCGTTAGTGAAAGTAACAACACAATCAAGAGAACGAGTTAAACGGCTGACTGAAAGTAAATTAAATTAACAATTAGGTTTATAGAGAACAAAAGTAACATAGAGAAAAGGTAGAATTTGAATAGTATCAATCCCTTCGGATCTGGTTTAAGAATCATTGGCATAATTTATAGTAGGTAAGAAACCAGAGGTAAAGAAGGAAGAGAAAGGATTTTTATTACCAATAACATGATCAGATACACCATAATCAAGAATCCAAAGTTCAAGAGAAGATGATTGAGGGTGAAAATAAATGAATTACCAGTGTGTGCAACCAAAGCAGTAGTATCTAAGTTCTAATAATTATGATATCACATGAGGAAATCATCGTAGTTTGGTGTAAAGTTCTGAGGAGTAGCCATGAGTATTTGAAGAAAGACAATATCACATGAATCAGGTGAAAGAGACTCTGTTTGAACTAGATCATAATTTTTCGTGAATGGAAAATTAAGTTTGAGACCAGATCTAGAACAATTGCATGGTGGTGAGTGGGCGGTGGAAAAATTGTCGAAATTAGCTGTCAGACGTGCAGTTCAGATGGCAGCACGTGAGGCCTACGCGTAGAGACAGAGGTGGCGCGTGTGGGCGCATACGGAGGTTTCTGCCGGTGAACAATTGGGGAATGGTCAGATCAGAGGAGGCGCTTTTGCCGATATGGTTAGGTTTTCCAGAAGGTCATCAGGAACAATAGTGATGGTGGTGGACAGCGGCGACAATGTGATGGTGACCGGACAATTTAAAAACTGATGCCACAATGAGTCACAACAGTGTATGAAAGGAAAACTAGAGTTATTACACAATTTGTCAAAGCACTGTGAATGATTGTCTCTCAGTAGGCTATTATACCACTTAAAATACTAGAGACTAAGAGACATTTGAATAAACGGTGTATTTTTAAAAGCATTATGGAGACTTTATTATATAGAGAGATTTACAACTAATTACATGATATTGTCGATGTGAGACTTTTCTATATACAAATATTCTTAAAATTTTATATATATATATATATATATATATATATATATATATATATATATATATATATATATATATATATATATATATATATATATATATATATATATATATATATATATATATATATATATATATATATATATATATATATATATATATATATATATATATATATATATATATATATATATATATATCAACAGGTACATCTAGCCCCCCATACCCCAATAGAGATTTTCACTATTGATATATATTTGTACAAGCCTCACACCAAGACTTCTCCTAGAATATTCTAACAACAATAAAAAAAATAAACCACTTCCTTAATTTTCAACAACACCAACAACTACGGTGGACTTTGAATCACTTTGATTCAAAGGATTTTTACCAATAAATAGAAAGACAAGCCTTCCTATTTGCAAATATCAGTAAAAATAACAACTTTTTTACAAACAAAAATCACTACACATTCGGTGAAAAAAATATAGCAAACAGATTAAATGTTATACAGATAGACTTTGTAGTAGACTTGATCAAATTGAGATTTTGCTACTTTTTTGTTATATGAAAATAAATCTTCTCCTTCAATGAATAAATCAAGATATAAATATTTAAGTGCTTGAATGTTTTCTCTAAAAATTTTCACATATGAATGAAAATTATGCAAGAAAAAGTTTTTATATTATATATTATATACACTTGGAAAGCAGAAAATTATTCATGAAGAAGATGATTTTGAATTTGAAGAATACTTCTAGTACTATCATATGATTTTAAAGTACCTATTAAACAATTAATAGTGCTTAGGTACCCAATATTCTTTGGGTCTTCTTGGGTTAGATCTCTTTCTCACCCACACATACTCACCATAAGAAATACCATAATTTCTTATGTAGCAAACATTAGAAGTATGACTTTTTGCATTATAACTAGTGGAATACCCGTGCGGGGTACTAGTGTGTTATGCACATTTGTTTCAAAAAAATGTAATAGGAATGAAAATAAAGAAAAACAAAATTGCTTAACCAAAAGAGTTTATTATTTTTAAAAGAAAAACATATTTTTATTTATATTTAGATCGTAAATAGATTTTTTTTCATATATAAAAATAATCGGATCAGCCATATATTATCTAGCACGTAAATATAAGTTATGTATTGACATTATTTAAAAATATTTGAATCAATAAAAAATTTATTTCCATTTAAAAAAATAATTATTAAGATTCACACATGAATTTAAAATTATTTTAAATTAGTTTTTAAGAAACATATGTTTCTCTTAATTACATTAATAACATATATTAATGAAATTATTACATCAATAATATATAGCTCACTTTTTCATATATTATTTTAATAAAATATTGTATTAAGTTAAAAATAATTTTAAAATAAAAACATTAGAAACATAAGTAATTAAAAAACAACATATTTTTCACGTGTTTGAATTCTTATTATCTTAAATATTCATTTTTTATTTTCTTTAATTATATAAAAAATATAATAACCCGTGAACTTGCACAAATTCTAGTCTGGATACTCATGCGTTCGTACGAGTAATAGTGTGTTACACCCATTTGTTTCTAAAATATAATAAAAAGAAAAAAAACATAAATACAAAATTATTTAACCAAGAAAGTTTATTATTTTTTAAAAGAAAAACATATTTTGATTTATATTTCGAGCACAAATATAATTTTTTTCTTATATACAAATATTTGGATCCACCGTATATTTTTCTGTATGTAAATATTAATTTTGTTTTGCCCGACATAGATTAATAGTAAAGTTACTTTCATTTATTAAAATTTTATTGACTCACTATAATTTTAAACTTGTATTTGATTGCATACTATAATAAAAATGAGAAATTGAAAAAAGAAATTTTTTTAAAGAATAATATTTGATAAACCATTAAATTTTATATTAGATAAATCAAGTCGTTTTAATTTTTTATAAATAAGGAAATTATATATATATATATATATATATATATATATATATATATATATATATATATATATATATATATATATATATATATATATATATATATATATATATATATATATATATATATATATATATATATATATATATATATATATATATATATATTCTAAACTAAACAATTTTTAAGTAAACACCAACTTTTTGAAATATTTAACGTATATATACAGTTTCTAATCATAATACTATGATCTTACCATACTTTTAAAATTTAAGATCATTAATTATATTTTAATGAATATATGTTATTCTAATTAATATATTATATTTTTCAACAACACGAGATAATAAAATCAACACGAAAATTTAAACAAAAAAATTTGAAAGTAAAAATAAAGTTGAAAACTTAAGTAAAAATGTAGAAGTTAAATGTATAAGCATAGATAGAAATAAAAAAAATAAAGATTTACTATTAGAAAATGTCAAGTATATAAACAAAGTTTAAAACCTTAGATAATGTCCAAAACTTATATTGTCATTTAATAAAAAATCAATGTACATAAATCACTAAGTATTTTTTTTTGGTACAACTAAATATTTATATAATCTAATTAATTTTTTGTCTTTTGTATTTTTAAAAACATAATAAAAATCATTTATGTTGGATATAAATATTAGTTTTAATTATTATTAGTATTAGTGAATATTAAAACTTGATTATAAAAATACAATCATCAAGAAAAAAATCAATAAAAATCATTTCTTTTGGTTACAAATATTATTAATGATTACTATTAGTATTAGAAACTTTTAAACTTAATTTTTTAAACTTATTTTCGGTGCAAAGAAATTAAATGGGATGAAAAGTGGGTGTTATGTCTATAAAAGGCGGATGAGAATTAAATAAATAAATATTTATAACTTTTAATATAACATATTTATATAGTTTTAAAAATATAAAATAAATAAATATTAAAAGACATAATCAAATTAAATAGATATTAAAAATAAAAAGTTATTTAATGTTATATTAAATGAATTATTACTTTTAGTATTTTTTAGTAATAAAATAATTATTTTAAAATAAAGATTATTTAAAGTATATATTCTACCGTATTATAAACACCACTTCATTTGTTTTTAAATATTTTAAAAAGATATATTCAATAAATTCATTATATTTTATTTTATTTATTCATATTTTAAAATATAATAGTTTATTAAGATGTATATATTAAACTTTTCATATTTTAAAAATAAATAATAGTATTAAAACATAAAGTTGAGGATTTGTTTGTACTGTTATGTTATAAAGTAAAATTTTTTTTTGCTATAAATAGGTTTTGAAAAAAATTACACAAATAATCATGTTTTAGAAAAAATTACGCAAGTAATCATTTTTCAGAAAATACTACAAAGGAGAAGTCAACCCAGTTAGCGCATGCACCTAAAAGTAAAAGGGAGGCGCCATCTTACTTGGTGCCTAGGTGCTAAAAATTTGCTCTAAGTCATGTGAGTCTAAGTGCAATGGAGGTACAATTTTTTTTTTGTTTTTTATTTTAAATGCAAGATATTAGGTAAACGATATAGCTTCAAGAAAATTCATCTTTTCATTTACAAAAAAACGATTACATAATAAAAAAAACATATAAAATAATTAGTGGTCCACCGGAACTCGGTAACGACCCGTGGTTCCGCATCCGCGTCCTTGCCTGTCTCATGGTGGATTTCATCGCATTTCCTGTTGTGGAAAGGTCGATGGCCCAGCGAAGTCAATGCTTCAGGATCCATGAAATCAGTCAGATCACTATTTCTGGAAGATCCACTTTGGTACAGTCGGTTACCCATGCCCTCAAAGTTTGGTCGTCTTGGTAGTGGGTGGGGTTCCATGGTTGGTCTATAGCACTGGTCGTCTGAGTAAGGGGGGTAGAAAGGAAATTAATCTTGGGGTGTTTAATATTGTGAATGGCTATGGTGATGTGGTGGTTGATGGTAAGTTGGGTCGGTTGGGTCATATTCTTCGGAAAATCCCAGATCAGAGCTAAGGTTACATGTTAAGGGGCCCACGTTGAGATATGGAGAAGACTGGAATTGTGTGTGGGACATGCAGGTGTATTGGTATTGTGATTGAGATTGTGGTTGGGTGTGGGCATATAGGGGTATTGGTATTGAGGTGGTGATTGTGGTTGGGTGTGGGGCATATAGGTGTATTCGTATTGTGGTGGTGATTGTGGTTGTGTGGTTGTGGATCTGTATCGTCGGGGTGGTTGGGGGGAGGTTGATGTGTGTTGGGTTTGTTGTTGGGGATTTGAGGGTTGTGCCCATTGTGTTCGTGGATCAACCAAATACTTCGGATGAGATACGTGCATTTCTGGGTTACTAACTGATATGTACCAAGCTAAATATTGATTTGTGTATCGCATATTACTCCGATTGATGAAAACAGGGAATTGCAAGACATGTTGGTGACGCTTATGCCACATCTTACACCATTCTAGAGCAAAATCTTTCCAATTAGTAAGACCCCATTGGGCGTCGACCCTTTTGAGATGCCAGGGGGACAAACAAGTTGGATTGCAGGGTATCTCTTGATGCATTTCGAATTGCATCTTGACACGATCGTTGTGGTGCATCTCCACAACATTGAAACGTATGATTGCAGTCTTTGCGGTCCAAACTGCTGCATTCTCGGGGTTTGGTTCATGGTTCAAACCCAAATATGGTCTCTAGATAAACCGTGGATAAAATTAAATCAGCATTATGTAAACGTGATAAATAAATAATTTAAAACTAGAAAAGTTCAAAGGTACGACATACATCATGTTAGAACAAAGTTTGAATCTACTACCCTAAGTTTAAGTTTTGATGATAACAAAATGAAAAGATATATTATTTATATGATTCATGCAAGAACTATTGCTACCTAAAAATTACTTTCTGTTTTACAGAAACTCTGATAGGTATCAGCATAAGAACATCTGAATCAGCATCAGAAAAATTGGATATCAACATCAGCATCAGAAGTTGCTATATCAGAATACCAGAATCAGAAGAACAACTCATGCTTATGCTGAAGCTTGATGAACAGAACTGCGCTCAACACTCTGATCTCTGATAAAGACAACAACAGTTCATCAGCACTTAAGCAGCGTCAGAATGAGCCAAGCCAGAACACGCTTTAAGTAAGCAACGATACTGTGCATTCAAGACTAGTTATTTCCAACAGCATCATTCCAGACAAGATCTGCTTAATAAGGAAAGTTTGTTAATGGAATTGAATCAAGATTATTGCTCCAACGTTCACCAAATTCAACGCTATATAAACAAGACAATGAAGATTGAATTGGCTAATGCTCTACATCAGTTTACACGTCTAAAAGCTAATCATCATCTTCCTTCTTTCAGTTTGCTAAAAGCTCCAAAACTCTTACTCTATTATTTTAGCAATCCAGTCTCAATAAGCTTAAGTTGTGTAGTATCACAGTTGTGATAAACAGTTTTGTAGAAAATATTCACACACCTAGATTTCAATTCTTTGTAAGAAAGTGATTCCTTGAGAAACCGGTTTGTGGTTTGCTTCAAGAAGGCTTTAGCAGTTGTTAAAGCAGATTGTAATATTCAGTTGAATATAGTGAATTAAGACCTCGTTGGAGAGAGGCGAAATCACCTTGACGGGTGGACTGGAGTAGTTTGAGATCAAACAAACCAGGATAAAAATATTGTGTTCATTGCATTGATTTTCAGTTTTACAATTCAACCCCCCCTTCTTGTGTTTTTCACTTCTTCAATTGGCATCAGAGCGCCTGGTTCTGAGCTAAAACACTTAACCGTGTCGTACATGATCCAGCGTCAGGAAAACACAATGGCAGGAACTTATTCACACACCAGCAATGACAACCATGAGGACAAAGACAAATTCAGCGGCAAACCTCCAGTCTTTGATGGAGAGAACTTTGATTACTGGAAAGACAGAATAGAAAGTTTCTTTCTGGCACATGATGCTGATCTGTGGGACATGGTGACAGATGGATACACGCACCCAGTGAATGCAAGCGGTCAGAAGATTGATAGAAAAGCAATGTCTGACCAACAGAAGCGTGACTTCAAAAATCATCACAAAGCCAAAACCATCCTTCTCAACACTATCTCCTATACTAAATATGAAAAGATCTCCAACAGAGACACAACAAAGGACATGTTTGACTCACTCAAAATGACGCATGAGGGCAACGTTCAGGTCAAAGAAACTAAAGCTCTGGCGCTCATTCTGAAGTATGAGGCATTTAAAATGGAAGAATCTGAATCCATTGAAACAATGTTCTCAAGATTCCAAATTCTGGTGGCTGGTCTCAAGGTTCTGGACAAAGGATACTCTACTGCTGATCATGTCAAGAAGATCATCAGAAGCTTACCAAAGCAGTGAAGGCCAATGGTTACAGCTCTGAAGCTAGCAAAAGATCTCAACAAAATTTCTCTGGAGGAACTTATCAGCTCCCTCAGAAGTCATGAGATAGAGCTAGAAGCTGACGAACCTCAGAAGCAAGGTAAGCCTTTAGCATTAAAATCTAACAAAAAATCTGAGTCTAAAGTTTTGCAGGCAGTAGAAGAAACATCTGATGGATCCTCATCAGAAGAAGACGAACTTTCTCTCCTCTCCAGAAGAGTGAATCAACTGTGGAAGCAGAGGCAAAGGAAGTTCAGGAATCCCAGAAGATCTGATCAGAATGAGTCATATTCCAGATACAGAAGGACAGATTCTTCCTCTGGATACAAAAGATCTGAAGGCTCCTCAGGAAGCAGAAAGCCAAACACCAAGGACATCATCTGCTATGAGTGCAATGAGCAAGGACACTACAAGAGTGACTGCCCAAAGCTTCAGAGGGAAAAGCCCAAAAAGAAGTTTGGAAGAGAAAAGAAGAAAAGTCTCATGGCCACATGGGATGACTCTGACTCGTCTGAAGCTGACTCAGAATCAGATGATGAGAGAGCAAACATAGCTCTCATGGCCAACATTTCAGAAGACAGTGAAGCTTCTGAATCAGACTCAGAATCAGATACTGAAGAGGTATTTCCTGACTTTGCAATTAATTTTACTAAGGCTGAACTTGCTGAAAGCCTTAACGAAATTCTGGAAAGGTATCAGCAAATTAGAGTTAAATTCAGAAACCTGAAAAGGAATCTTGAATCTGACTCTGATAAGACTGAGAGTCTTAGATTGGAAAATTCTGAGCTGAGAAACAAAATTTCAAAACTAGAAAATGTTTTATAAAACTCTCAGAAGGAACCAATTTCTGAAACTCCCAGCAGTGCTGATGAGATCATCAAGGAGTATGATCACAGTTTACAGAAGTTCTTTGCTAAAAGCATAGATATAAGCAAAATAGCTTCAATGATCTATGGAGTTAGCAGAAACGGCAGGAAGGGAATAGGATACCAAGGTAAGGTTCCTACACCTAAGAATGTCATGGATTTAACCATTAAACACACTCCTCTGAAATCACATTTTGTGTATGGTCACACACATGATATTAAATACACTAGCAGTAAATATTCTATGAAACCAAAATTCAACCAGAGTTTTGGTAAATCTAACAAATCATGACCCAAGAAAATCTGGGTACCTAAGGATAAAATATTACATGTTGCAGATATCTTTAGCAGCAAATTAGAAACACCAGTCATGGTACCTGGATTCTGGCTGCTCGCGACACATGACGGGAAGAAGGCATATGTTCCAAAGCCTGGAACTTAAGCCTGGAGGCCACGTTGGCTTTGGAGGCAATCAGAGGGGAAAGATAATTGGCTCTGGAACTGTAGGTAATGGTAATCTTCCCTCTATTAATAATATTCTGCTAGTAGATGGATTAATGCATAATCTGTTATCCATAAGTCAATTAAGTGATAACGGTTATGATATAATCTTTAATCAAAAATCATGTAAAGCTGTTAGTCAGAAAGATGGGACTATCCTGTTTAATGGAAAGAGGAAAAACAACATTTACAAAATAAAACTTTCTGAACTGAAAAGTCAGAATGTAAAGTGTCTTCTGTCTGTTAACAACGAGCAGTGGATCTGGCACAGAAGATTGGGGCATGTTAGTATGAGAAGAATATCTCAGATTAACAAACTCAATCTGGTCAGAGGACTTCCTAATTTGAAGTTCAATTCAGATGCTCTGTGTGAAGCATGTCAGAAAGGCAAATTTGCAAAACCTTCTTTCAAATCTAAAAATGTTGTTTCTACCTCTAAGCCATTAGAACTTCTGCACATTGACTTATTTGGACCAGTTAAAACTGCTTCAGTCAGTGGCAAGAAGTATGGGTTAGTAATCGTAGATGACTATAGCAGATGGACATGGGTAAAGTTCTTAAGACACAAGGACGAGTCACACTCTGTGTTTGTTACCTTCTGTAACCAAGTTCAGAATGAAAAGGATCTTAGAATCGTTAAAGTCAGAAGTGATCATGGTGGAGAATTTGAAAACAAAGATTTTGAGTCATTCTTTAATGACAGAGGCATTCTGCATGATTTCTCTTATCCTAGAACTCCCCAACAAAATGGAGTTGTAGAACGAAAGAACAGAACATTGCAAGAAATGGCCAGAACCACGATCAATGAGACAAACATTGCTAAGATCTTATGGGCAGAGGCAATAAACACAACGTGCTACATTCAGAATAGAATCTCAATAAGACCTATTCTGGAAAAGACTCCATATGAATTGTGGAAGAACAGAAAGCCCAACATTTCATATTTTCATCCATTTGGATGTACTTGTTTTATATTAAATACTAAAAATTATTTGAACAAGTTTGACTCTAAAGCACAGAAGTGTATTATGTTAGGATACTCTGAACGCTCAAGAGGGTACAGAATATACAATACAGAAACACAGATTGTGGAAGAATCAATCAGTGTTCGTTTTGATGATAAGCTTGACTCTGAAAAGTCAAAGCAGAATGAAGTTTTTGCAGGTATGGAAATTGAATTTACAGGTTCTGAAGACAGGTCATTAGAAGCTCTCAACAGTCACTCCTTCAACATCTGAAAGGAGCACTGCTAGCAATCCTACAAGAGCTGTTGATCAACCTCAGAAGAGACTACCCAGAAGCAGCTTGGATCACGCAGAAGAAACTATCTTAGGAAGAAAGGAAGATCCAATCAGAACTAGAGCAAGCTTCAGAAACTCTGAAGAAACCCTCATGGGACTTGTGTCTATGATTGAACCTTCTTCTATTGATGAAGCACTTCTGGACAACGACTGGATTCTAGCAATGCAAGAAGAGCTGAATCAATTCACCAGAAACGACGTATAGGATCTTGTTCCCAGACCAAAAGGATTCAACGTCATTGGAACAAGATGGGTGTTCAGAAACAAGCTAAATGAACAAGGTGAAGTGATCAAAAACAAGGCACGACTGGTAGCACAAGGTTATAGTCAGCAAGAGGGGATAGACTATACAGAAACCTTTGCCCCAGTCGCCAGGTTAGAATCTATCAGACTTTTAATTTCATTTGCAGTTAATAGAGGCATCACTCTGTATCAGATGGATGTCAAGAGTGCATTCTTAAATGGTTATACAGAAGAAGAGGTTTATGTGCACCAACCCCCTGGTTTTGAAAATACAAAACATCCAGAACATGTTTTCAAACTAAAGAAGTCACTATATGGTCTGAAACAAGCTCCCAGAGCTTGGTATGAAAGACTAAGTAACTTTCTGTTAGAAAATGAATTCAACAGAGGGAAGGTGGACACTACCTTATTTTGTAAGTCAGTTAAGAATGACATCTTAGTCTATCAAATTTACGTTGATGATATTATTTTTGGTTCTACTAATCCTTCTCTTGGAAGAAAATTTGCTAAGTGTATGCAGGCAGAATTTGAGATGAGCCTCATGGGGGAACTGAAATTCTTTCTAGGAATTCAGATCAATCAAACTCCAGAGGGAACTTACATTCATCAGAGCAAATATGTCAGAGATCTTCTGAAGAAATTTGACCTCTCAGAATGTAAGCCATCAAAGATTCTAATGCATCCCACGTGCATTCTGGAAAGAGAAGAGGTAAGCAAAAATGTAGAACAGAAGGTCTACAGAGGTATGATTGGTTCTCTCCTTTATCTGACGGCTTCAAGGCCTGATATCTTGTTCAGCGTTTGTATTTGTGCTAGATTCTAATCAGATCCTAGAGAATCTCACTTAACAGCTGTTAAGCGAATTTTCAAGTATCTGAAAGGTACTACTAATCTGGGTTTATTTTATAGAAAATCTAGTGAGTACAGCTTAGTAGGCTACTGTGATGCTGACTTTGCTGGAGACAGAGTAGAGCGTAAAAGTACTTCTGGAAGCTGCCAGTTTCTGGGAGAAAATCTGATCTCTTGGTCCAGCAAAAGGCAATCCACCATTGCGCTATCAACAGCAGAAGATGAGTACATAACAGCAGCAGGATGTAGCACACAAATGCTCTGGATGAAAAGTCAGCTTGAAGACTTCCAGATTTTTGAGAGTAACATCCCTATACTCTGTGACAATACTTCTGCTATTTGCTTAAGTAAGAATCCCATTTTACATTCTAGGGCTAAGCATATAGAAATAAAGCATCATTTCATTAGGGACTATATTCAGAAAGGAATTTTGAATTTAAAATTTATTGATACAGACCATCAATGGGCTGATATCTTCACTAAACCCCTTTCTGAAGATAGGTTCAATTTCATTATGAAACATCTCAGCATGAAACTCTGCCCAGAATGAAAATGTTTTAAGTTTATATATTACCCTTCAGAATGTATTTATTACTATGAACTTCTGATCAATCTCTTTTCAGAAAGATAGAACATGCAGATTGTATCAGATGCTAGTCTTAAAGATCTGAGCGTTTCAGCTCAAGGTCTGGCGTGTTGTTCACTAAATCAAACAGATGTCATCCAATCATCAGCAAATCTCTGAAGCAGAACGCGTGCACGCTTCTGAGAAGGCAAAACGCTGATTGGGTGCATTGAGACACATGTCTGGTAACCGTTTCAAGTATCTTTCTCAAATCCCCCAAAATCAGCAAGCATTAAATGAAAGTAATCATGCTTTTAAAACGTAATCATGATTTTATTTTCTCTTTCTTGAAACCGTTTACACTTTCAAAATTTTTGAAATCTATTTAAACCCATTATCATCTCACATTAATCTTTTACTGTTTCTCATAATCTCTCAAATATTTTCTGCATTTTCTCTGTGTTCTTCTCTCTCAGAAACCAATTTTTTCAGTTTTTCTCACAAAAACCCTAAGTGTGAACATGGCAACCTCCAGAAATGTCTCTGCAGGTTCTCAGAAGAAGGCAACATCTGAACAATACAAGATTCCTCTCAGAACACTTCTTACTCTAGTGAAGAATTTGGAAGTGCTGTCTGAACTCATTGTTGACTTCTCCAGTCTGAAAGAAAATGGATTTGACTTGACAGAAGAGTTTAGGGCACAGGTGTGGGAGCCTCAGCTGTCACGACCAACTCAGTCACAAGTGGTTGATCCTCTCGAAGCCGAACAAGCAGAAGTAGATATCATTGATGAAGAAGAGGAAGATGACGAGTTAGAGTTTGACAACATGGTCAACGATGATTCTAAAGACGATGAGATACTTGGTATACCTCCGAATGAGATTTACACACCACCTCCACACATGAAAACTTTAACATGGGCGGAGATGAACCCGCATCTGATGTTTTTTTCAATCCGTATATGCAGTCGAATGAAAACTTAAAAGAGAATGACAAATTTCATGATAGAGAAGATTGCATCCGAGCCATAAAAAATTTTCACATGCTAAACTTGTTCGATTTTAAGGTAGATCGTGTAAATCCAGAAAGGTACAAGCTCAGGTGTGTCTACCCAGATTGTATGTTCAAGCTCACTGCATCATACAGATTAATAGGTGATTATTGGGTGATAGGTTCTATGTCCACCCACACGTGCGTTAATTCTACTCAATCACAGGATCATCGGAAACTAAATTATGATCTCATATGTAAAGAAATCCCACCTCTTGTCAGCAATGATCCATCATTGAAGGTGAAAACCATAATATCTCACATCACTATGGTATATAACTATACTCTGTCATACCGAAAGGCGTGGTTAGAAAAGACCAAGGCGATTGAGAAGGTATATGGAAGCTGGGAGGAGTCATACAAAGAACTTCCCCGCTACCTACATGCACTTCAGACGTATTCTCTGAGTACTGTTTATATTATGGAAACATTGTCGGCGTATGTCTCAGATGGTACTCATGTCATTGAAAATGGAATATCCATTCGAGTGTTCCGGGCTTTTCAACCTTGCATCACAGGGTTTGTGTCATGCAAACCTATTATTCAAATTGATGGGATTTGGTTTTATGGGAAATACAAAGGTACGCTAAGGATGACAGTCGCACAAGACAGCAACAACAACATTTTCCCAATTTCCTTTGCTCTTGTCGAGGGAGAGACTGGTGGTGCTTGGAGTTTCTTTCTCAAGAATCTCCGAACACACGTGGCTCATCAACTAGATCTTTGTTTGATTTCCGATAAACATGCATCTATTAAGAGTGCATACAATAATCCTGCAAACAGTTGGCATGACCCTCCTTCTACGCATGTCTACTGTGTTAGACATATCGTACAAAATTTCACGAGGGAGATCAAAGACAGGGCTCTTAGGAAAGTAGTTATGAACGCGGGGTATGCATTAACACAACCTACGTTCAAACACTATCGCAACGAGATCTGATTAGCAAATCCGGAAGGAGGAAGGTGGATCCATAATATTCCGGTGGAGAAATGGACAAGGTCATACGACAATGTACAACGATAGGGCCACATGACAACAAATCTTATTGAATCCATAAACGGTGTATTCAAAGGCATACGAAACCTCCCAGTAACTGCTTTGGTTAAATCAACATATTTTAGGATGGCTTCGTTGTTTTCCAAAAGAGGTGAAATATGGAATGTTGTCTTACAATCAGGACAAATATGGAGTGAAAGCTGCATGAAGTATATTAAGGTAGAAAGTGCCAAAGCCAACACCCATCTGGTTATAAGGTTCGACCGACACAACAATAACTTCATTGTCAAAGAGACAATCGACCACAACGAGGGGCTGCCAAGACAAAAATATAGGGTAATACTACCATCTCGTTGGTGCGATTGTGGCAAGTTTCAAGTCTTTCATATGCCTTGCTCTCATGTCATTGCGGCATGTGTGTATAATCATCAAGACGCCTTAAAACTTCTATCTCCCATTTACAAGTCTGAAACCTTGCTCAACGTATACAACAATGACTTCCCATTGGCAGTGAAACCGGATTATTGGCTTACATACGTGGGAAAATAGTATGGCACAATGATCAAATGCGAAGGAATAAAAAGGGTCGTCCCAAAATCAATTGTATCACAACTGAAATGGACTCCCTTGACAAGCTAGAAAGAAAGTGTGGTTTATGTGGTCAGGTCGGACACAATCAAAAAAATTGTCCCACTCGGGCTATAAGCTCAACAACATAAAAATTGTATGCAAACCATCTTTACTTTTTAAAGTTCTAAACATTAATGTTTTTCATTAAGAGCATTTGTTACTAAATTATTATTAATATAATTTACTAATGAAACATTATATATATATATATATATATATATATATATATATATATATATATATATATATATATATATATATATATATATATATATATATATATATATATATATATATATATATATATATATATATATATATATATATATATATATATATATATAACTATTCATATTTTAAAAATAAATTAATAGTATTAAAGTGTAAAGTTGAGGATTTATTTGTACTGTAATGTCATAAAGTAACATAAATCATATTAACATGATTTTTTAATCAATGTCCATAAAGTAGAGAATTTTTTATAATCGTTTATTAAGATGTGTTATGGACTGGGCCTACCTTAGCCCAAAACACCAGTAAAGATTCAGATCCAAGCAGTTCCTCGAGCTATGTTCGGAATCAGACCACTCCGAACATACCCGGTTACAGGCTACAACAGTTATGCCCGTAGCTACCCGCAGCGAGCAGTGTCCCCGATCAAGGGTACTCCAACTCGAGCCTTGCTCGAGCATCCTCCCCGTAGGGCAGGCTCAACCCCCTGAGGATGTTGCGGAACCCTTAGAGCTCTGAGAAGACCGCGTCTTCGTTCCTCCTCATTCTTCGCAGAGCACCATCCAGGAAGGGGACCACGTGCAGGTCCCTACTACACACGTAGAACCTGACAGTCCCTTTGTTGGACCAGTTCTGGTCGGCCCAATAAAGGGACCTTGGCCCAGCGTTGGGGGCTATAAATACTCTCTGTTCCAAGAGGGTCAGGTATTCATTCATTACACGCCTACATACTTTTTTCCTACAGGTACCCCCCCCCCCCCCCCATCTCATTCAAATCCAGTTCGAGCCAGCTGTGACGGTCCAATTCTTATCAGGTAAGATCAGTGGCGCCGTCTGTGGGAAATGAAGCTTCCCCGTCTTAAAATTTTTACAAAGACCAAAGCTAAAACCATCTTCCACCGTCATGGCTGACCAAACTCGGGACGATCAGAACGTCCGCGTCATCGATGCTAACAATAACCTCGCCAACAAGAATGGTGGCCCCGACAATGCCGGCAACCCCGACCATAATATAACTCCCGGGGGCGTCATCCTCGGGCCCTCGAACTACCGGGACAGAGCCACGACTTCATATTCCTCAGTCCCTCCTCCACTCGAAGAAGACAATCCAGCTTCCCCCAACTATCTAGCCGCCCAATTCTATGAGGTCCCTGTCCCCGTCGGGGCAGACGCCACGAACAAAGCACTGTTCGCGGTAATCAACCAAACCAACTACCTCATCTTTTCCCAAGGGGAAAGATTGAGGGTGTTAGAGGACGACAGAAGGCCCCCGAGGAGACACAGGAGGCCTCAATCCCCACCTCCTTGAAGAACAGAGGTACGTCTCCCGTCTCCCCTGCGGAGACAAGACAGAGACGCCTCCCGAAGCCCGTCACCCCGACCACCGGGGAGACGACCCGCCTTGGAGAGAGCACCCATCATTGAAGTCAGGGGGCACGACCACGGCCCTTCACGGCAAGAACGAAGACATCCTGGAGACGGGCACAGAGGAACGTGTCAACGAGCACACCGCTCGAGGAACGCCCAACACGATCAGGGCCGTCATGCCCGACAATACCTCAGGTCCTCGTCCCTCTCCCCAGAGAGAAGTGATGAGGACGACCCCCGTGGTCCCCTATCACAAGCCATCATGGAGGCACCCATTCCCCCGGGCATGGAGAAGCCCCCTCACCTAAAAGAATATGATGGAGCCACCAACCCGATCGATCATATAGACGGGTTCTAAGCTATGTTGCACTACCAAAATGTTGGGGGACCCATAAAATGCCGATTGTTCCCCACAACCCTCAGGAAAGCAGCAATGGATTGGTACAAGGGTCTTGCCCCGGGGTCAATCACCTCGTGGAGAAACTTGAAAAACCAATTCATAAGCTCATTCACCGCGTCACGGCGACATCCAAAGACCGAAGCGGCGCTCGAGGCCATCATCCAGAGGCAGGATGAAACCTTGAGAGAATTCATCAACCGCTTCAATCGTGAAGCCATCCAGGTCCCCTGCATGGACCACATGAAAAGATACCTGCTGGAGATGGGGCTCCTCCCCGGCACAGAGTTCAGGAAGGCAGTGGGCATCAAACTGCCCCGAACGTTCGATGCTCTCCTCGAGAAGGCCAGGGCCTACATGGACTACGAGGAAAGGGAAGCGGCCAATAGGGCCCGTGACCCCAGGAATCGCGGATCCAGCAACAACCCGCGCCAGGAACCCATTCCCCCTCGACGAACCGGGGAGAAAAGGAAATACGACAAACCCCGGGACGTCCAAGAACAAAGAGGACCCTCGGGGCATTTCACAGAGTACACTCCGCTCACGGCTTCCCGCGAGCGCATCTTGGCGGAGTGTGCTAATACAGATTTCAAATATGGCAGCGTCAAGCGCCCCCGACCAGCTCCTTTCAAGCCCGGGGTGGACAGGAGCAAATATTGTCAGTACGATAGAAGCCATGGCCATCTGACTGAAGACTGTGTCCACCTCAAGGACGCCATCGAGACCCTCATAAAAGGGGGGAGACTCGCCCAGTACCGGCGAAACGACGCTCCTCGTCGCGATCCCGTGAGGAAAGAGAAGAAGAGGAGGATGCCCGACCATCCGACGAGTCAGTCCCCATCCAGACCGCCTTCTCTGTCACCAGACCCGAGGACTTTTACGTCCCGGAACACTTGCAAGAGCCGCTGTCGACGCACAGCAGATGGGAGCACTTTCCCTCCGCCATGGTCATCAATGGTGGAGGATTCAATGACCTAACCATAAATTCAGCCAAGAGGCAGCTGGATGAATTGATCGACTCTGCGCCTCCTCAGACGGTGACCTTCGAAAGGGTGAAGGGTAGATCGAAGCCTATCACCTTTTACCTCGAAGAGCTCCCCAGAGGGGCCCCCAACGCGGTCATCCCTCTGCTAATAAGAGCGAGAATGGCTAACTTTGACGTGCACCGCATCCTCATCGATGAAGGAAGTTCTGTCGATGTAATGTACAACCAACTATTTTGAACCCTGCAGCTCGACGACTCGCACCTCTCACCTTATGTGGGGTCGGACATACAGGGCTTTAACGGCTCTACTTCCAAACCTTGGGGATACGTCGAGCTCATGGTTACCTTTGGCGAGGATACAGCAACGAGGCAGGTCAAGGTGCGCTTCCTCATCATCGACTGCCCTTCCCTCTACAACTGCATTCTGGGAAGGCCGACATTGGCAGAACTGACCGTGGTGCCCTCTACCGTCCACTTGAAGATGAAGTTTTACACCAAGAGGGCACGGGTCGCCACCATCCAAGGGGACCTGGCTGCTGCCCGAAGGTGTATCAACGTGGCATCCAAGGGATGCGACACGGTCGACACTGGTACAAGATCTGCAAAGAGATCTGCAACGACACGACCAGAGCCTCAAAAGACAGAGCCCGTCAAGGCAGAAGAACAGAGAGCTCCCCCAAAGGTCGACTCCATAGCCCTGGATACCCTCTTCGACCAGGATGAGCCTTCTAACGGCGAGCAAGTCCCCTTCCGACCAATTCCGGATGGAGACTTCGAACTCGTCCCTCTTGGCGAGGACGCGAGCAAAGGAGTGAAGATCGGTACCCGGCCTCCCCGACTTGGCGAGGAAGCAGATCAAAGCCTGCTTGCGCGAGAATGCTGACTTATTCGCGTGGAGCACCGCAGAGATGCCCGGACTCGAACTCGAGGTCGCCTGTCACCGCCTCGCCATAGATCCAGCCGCTAGGGCAGTAGTACAACGTAGACGTAGGCAGTCTCCAGAGAAAATGGAGGCTGCTGAAAAAGTTGTAAAAGACCTCTTAGAGGCAAATTTTATTTCTGAAGCCCGGTATTCAACCTGGCTGTCAAATGTTGTACTAGTAAAAAAGAATAATGAAAAATGGTGAATGTGTGTTGACTATACTGATCTCAATCGGGCATGCCCGAAAGATGCATTTCCTCTACCCAACATAAATATGCTGGTCGACAACTCGGCCAGTTATAAAATACTGTCGTTTATGGATGCCTATTCAGGCTATAACCAAATCCTGATGGTTGTAAGCGACAAGCATTGCACCGCTTTCATGACCAGCTCGGGCAACTATTACTACAACGTGATGCCCTTTGGTCTAAAAAACGCAGGAGCAACATACCAACGTATGATGAACAAAGTGTTTCACAACCAAATTGGGGACATGCTCGAGGTGTATATGGACGACATGATCGTCAAATCCCGAGAAGATTCCGACCATTCTGCTCACCTCAAAGAAGTATTTGCTCAAGCAAGATAATGTAAGATGAGATTCAACCCCGAGAAGTGCACATTCGGGGTCAAGGCAAGAAAATTTCCCGGTTTCTACCTGACAGAACGAGGAATCGAAGCTAACCCCGACAAGTGTCGAGCCTTCTCCGACCTCCCGACACCCACGTCGAAAAAATCCATACAAGTCATGAACGACATGCTCACCTCGTTATCCTGCTTCTTCGCGAGATCCACTCAGCACACCCTCCCCTTCTTCAAGCTCCTTCGCAAGGAGGCAGCCTTCGAATGGACCGAGGAATGCGAGCAGGCGTTGCGCCACCTAAAATGAAGCATATACCAAATGCCCGTACTATCACGACCCGCCACCGGGGAACCATTGTTCATATACCTGGCCGTCTCGGTCGAAGGCGTCAGTGCGACTCTCATTCGCGAGACGCCCGACGGATAAAAACCTATCTACTTTACGAGAAAAGCACTGCAAGGGCCTAAGGTCAGATACCAACAGATAGAGAAAGTGGCCCTAGCCCTCGTCAACGCGGCGAGAATACTCAGACACTATTTCCTCACACGCACAATCATAGTGCGAACCAACCAACCAGTAAAACAGCTCTTAGGTCGACCAGACATGGTAGGTCGAATGTTGAAGTGGTCCTTGGAACTTTCTGAGTTCGACATTCAGTACGAGAGCAGGAAAGCCCTAAAATCACAAGCTTTAGACGACTTCGTTGCCGAAATGACCGCTCACAACCCCCCCCCCCCCCCCCCCCCGCAGGGAAAGAACACAAGTGGATCATCTTTGTCGACAGAGTGTTCAGCCCATCTAGAAGCGGCGCAGGGATCCTCTTAGAGAACGAGGAAGGGATGGTGATCGAGCATTCGCTCACCCTCTCCTTCCCGACTTCAAACAACCAAGCGGAGTACGAGGCCCTGCTCGTAGGACTAAGATTGGCCGAAGACCTAGGCGCCCGTGAAGTACAAATTTTCGCAGACTCTCAACTCGTCGCTTCTCAAGTCCAAGGAAGCTATCAGGCTAAAAATAACAGCCTTATCGAATACCTGGACTTAGTCAAAGGGTACATGAAGAAGTTAGATCGAGCAGAGATATCGCACGTCCCGCGCGAGCAAAATACGAGGGCCGATATTCTATCAAAGCTTGAAAGCACGAGGAAGAAGGGCAGAAACAAATCCGTTATATAGGAATCCTTATCCTGCCCGAGCATCGAGAAAACCTCGACCCCGCTCGAGGTGAACGCCATCGGAGACAAATTGTGCTGGATGACACTGGTGTTCAACTTCCTGACAAAAGGCGAACTCCCTCCAGACCGAACAGAAGCAGCCGCGACCAAACGGCGAGCGTGCTCCTACGTGGTGCTCAAGCACAAACTATATCGCAGGGGATTCTCCATTCCCCTCTTGAAGTGCATCGACGAATCCACAGTCCCCGAGGTATTATGGTAAATACACGAAGGGATTAACGCCCAGCAAATGGGCAGCAAGTCCCTAGCAAGGAAGGCTCTACGAGCGGGGTACTACTGGCCGACAATTCAACAGGACACCAAAGACCACGTCAAGAGATGCGACAAGTGCCAGAAGCACTCCGACATGCATCTCGCTCCCCCTCACAAGCTGAGTATACTGTCATCCCCGTGGCTATTTGCCTGGTGGGGGATGGATATCCTCGGACCATTCGTACAAGGGACGTACCAAAACAAGTTCCTTATTGTGGCCGTGGATTACTTCACGAAATGGATAGAGGATGAGGCCCTTACAAAAATCACCTCACACGACATCCTCCACTTCTACAAACGAAACATCCTCGCCCGATTTGGAATCCCGAAGGCGCTGGTCAAAGACAACGGTACCTAATTCACCAATCAAGGCTTTCGAAGCTTCGTAGCTAAACTCGGGACCAAAAAACATTTCACCTCAGTCGAGCATCCCCAAACCAATAGGCAAGCCGAGGCCTCCAGCAAGGTCATCCTGCGAGGACTCAAACTCCGACTGGGCGAAGCAAAAAGGGGATGGGTCTAGGAACTACATAGCGTCTTACGGGCTTATCGCAACACACCCCATTTGACGACGGGCGAGACCCCTTTTCGAATAACATACGGCACCGAGGCCGTCATCCCCATAGAGATCAGGGAACCCACCAGGCGGATAGAGATGCTACTCAACGAGGAAATGAACGACGAAGCCCTTAGGGACGAACTCGACCTGTTCGAGGAAATTCGATCAGGGGCAGCCTTGCGCGAGGCCACTTTGAAACAACGAGTAGCCCTGCGTCACGATGACAAGGTCATCAGATGCGAGTTCCAGATCGGCATCATAGTCTTGCAAAGAAACCAAAAAGACTCTCGCGAAGGGAAATTGGCCGCAAACTAGGAAGGACCCTATCGCGTTCAAGGCGCCACAGGCATCGGGGAATATTACCTCGAGCAGTTAAACGGAGAACTGTTACCACGACCCTAGAATGCTGCTAAGATATAACAGTACTATAGCTAAAGCCCTCAAACCACTGTGGGCTTTTGCCGTCGAACATCCACCCTTAGCCAACAAAGGGAGAAGTCTCGACCACGTAGGCGAGTCGAGGTACGAACCCGACCTACCACCGAGTGGCATACCATCGTTCACCCTATAAGCCGAACGACAATGCCTGGCAGGGACACCTCGATCGAGGCCTGCTGTTGAAGTACCCACATGGAAGAACACCCAGCTCGCAATGGGCAGTTCACGCCGCGAGCGTAAGACCCCGATATGGGTCATACGTCCGACATGCGGGCTCCACTCTGCACAATCGATGCATTTCGAAGTGTGTTAAACCATTAAAGGGGTCGAAAGGATATCTCCGCTCGAGCGTAAAACTATCAAAATATCCGTTACGAAAATAACAGTCGAGCATATGCCTAGATACGAGCAGATTATTGCAAAATAAACATCCATCGAAAAAACATGCATGAAACGATTAATGGTGAACTGACCAAGAAGGTCGGCGATGTTCAAAGTTACAACCCATGGCACAACGGCCAAAAAAGAAATCAAGAATGAACATGGGCACGTAGGCCCCAAAACAAGTAAAATCAAATTACGGGCGCGCAAACCCAAACAAAAGCTAGGTGTTAAACATCCCCGGGATTGCTGGCGTCCACATCAGGAGAATCAGGAGGAGGCACGACCTGGCCGTCAATTATCTGAGACAGAAATCCGACTCCCTCGGTGTTCAAGCCCGGATTCAGCACGGACAGCTGACTCACCACAGTCTCGAACCCGTCGACCAAGGCACCAACGCAATCCGACTCGAGGAGGTGGATGCGAGAAACCAAATTTGAGCGTGTACGCAAAGAGGCTATCTCCTCTGGCTCGTCATCAGCAGGAAGCATAGCAGCTTTTAGCTCCTCAATCTCCCTGGACAACCGCTGTTTATCACTCTCCAAACGTTCCTTGTCAGCTGGAGGCAATCCCTCTCCTCAAAGGCCTTCTCGGCTCTCTCCTTCTCCCTCGACAGTAGGTCGGCCTGCTCACGAAACATCTCCTCGGACCGCTCGAGGGTCGCCTTTAACTTGCGAGATTTGGCAGCAAAAGTAGCCTTCTCCGCTTCTAACTCCCTAACACGGTCTGTGGAATCTGATCCTTCCCCTGCAAGGACCACAACCATCTTGGCCATCTCCACCACACCAACCATGCTAGCGGCGAGGTGTTTCCTCCGGCCTTCTTTGTCGAGTCGTTTAATGAATTCGGCCTCGTTATCAAACACTGTCAGAGGAAACCCCTCGAAGAAATCCTTTTCTGCAAAGCAAGGCAGTAAGCCAAAAGCCCGGGAAGCTACGGGCTCATCACCAGTTTCCGCTCTGCTCTCTGTCCTACCCCTCTTCCTGCCAACCAGCTCGGTCTGTTGCTCGGCATCAGGAGAACCCGAGGACCCACTAGACGTGTCCCTGCCCGAATCAGCAGGCGGGCCCATCTGCGTGGCCTGCTGTGGTCTCACCAGCCTCTTGCTTATCCTTTTATCCTGGGTCAACTTCAGCAACCTCTCTCGATGTTCCTCCATGTGACCTGCAAGAAGAGCGAACCCGAGTTAGCTACAAGCGATCAAAGGCAATTCAAATTGAATAACAATAAGAGCAAAAGAAAGAAACCTAGGAGATCTACGACCTGCCCGTAGGATTGGCATTCAACGAGCGCGTTGGTATTGATAGGGCGTACCTTGAACATCGGGTAGCCATCCTCATCGAGAATGTCGTCCCCTTCCCTCGTGACCCACCGAGCGGGGAAAAATCCATCAACAAACTTGCAAAGGACAACATAGGCCTCCTCATCCTCGGCACTCATACTTCCCACAGGGGTATGATAATGCTTGGTACCATGCTCATAATGACCCGAGCACCAATGAATAGGGAACCTGGAAATCCGCCCGACTGCGGGACTACCCTCAGCATCCAAAAGGGGCTCCCCGTCCCTGTCGACCACCACAGTTTCTAGCTCGAATGGAGAATCCAAGGCCATTTGGGTGGCCGGCTGCAATACGTACCATTTGTCTTTGAAATACCTCACCGAGTCCATGTACATCCTAAACAGTCTCTTCGACTGCTTAAGGGATACCCAGCTATGTTTTCCTCCTCGAGACTGACGTTGCAGATGAAAAACCCTGAAGAACAGGGGAATCGTCGCCCCAATTCTCAGGAAATGGCAGGTTAGCTCGAACGCCCGAAGGAAGGCGATTGTGTTGGGGTGAAGCTGCGAAGGGGCCAGGTTCAGATGATTGAACACCCCGACCTGGAAGTCACTAAAAGGCAGCCTAAGACCAAGATCCCTGAATACAATCTCATACATAGGGAACGCATACTCAATGAACTCCAAGTAGATGCGAGCATCACTAGTCGGCCTCATTATTTTAAAATTCCTTGGAAATCCTTCCTGAGTTCCGCCGTGCTCGACGATTGTATAAGCTCGCCTGCTGCGATGGAAGTATGCTGAAGCAATTCCCCGGGGCTCAGCGCCCACCCAGTCCAGTGTGGGGTCGTCGACGGTGTTGACCAGGGTGACGTTCTCTTCCGTTGTACTTGCTTCATCGACGTCATTACGTCTCTAGAACTCCGGGTTATCGGCCATTTACCGTCAAGTACAGGAAACCGGTGAATTTGACAGCAAATCCGCGTGCTCGCTACAAAGACGGGGAGAAGTACGCAATGCTCAGATCGAAACTAAAGCCAAACACCGACACCCCAGCACCAACCATGCACCAATCATGGATTGCACGAGCATAACATGAGCTCCCCGGGCGAAACTTGAATCCGGGAGATAAATACCTCAACATGCATAACACATACACTTTTTGAGGTCTTTTTAGGTTGTAATGGGGCTTGGGTTAAGGTGGGATATGAGAATGGAAATCATGGTTTTTGGTTCAGAGTGAGTGATATCATTCTTGGACTGTGTCCCTTTCCAACTATGTTTATTTGTGAGATGTTTTCACTAGAGGGCTCCACTACTCAGTTTTTGGAGTACCGAGTCTCTTCTTTCAGTAAGTGCTCTTCTTTGTGTTATCATTCTTTTCTTTTGTTTGTTTTTTTTCTTCGCACTCACCACCTGGCAATTTTTTTTAATTATTGTGTAGCCACTCCAAACTTAAAGGTTGTTATTCCAACAGCAACCCCAAACTTAAAATCAAACACAGATCAACAATAACAACAAGCACTCTGAAAGGGTAAGGAAGTTTTTGAGCCAAGGGTTAACATGATAAGGTGACACACACAAACAAATGGATACATTCTCAAAAAGGGTTAGCAAAGGATAATAATTAAATGGACTCATAGAAAGGCTCAAGGATATAACAAACAATCTTCCTCAATATGTGTAATCATATAGTGATGTAAAGAAAAGAGTGTATGCAAACTCTGAGTGATAGAGACATACCTGATGTATCTCTCATACTGAATTATGTGTTTTGATTTTTCTTATTTCACCATGTTGGATAAAGCTGACAAGATTAACGGTACCTCAGTTGCGGTGCAGCTTCTTTGTCATTCCAGGATACACAATGTTCCTCTGGAAGCAGAGCTCAAGCAAGTTGCGTCCAATCATTTTCAGAAGTATCAACATTTTTGGGGAGACAATCCAAAAGCATCACATTTTCAGGGGGCGAGCAATAGCTTGTCGCGTGAATCTTTACATCCACTATAGCTACCATTTAACACTTATTAACAACATAAAACCATAAACTCTAACATTTTAAACAAACTTCATTAATAATTCAAAAACAACCCCAAAATGGGTGATGATTACATAAAGATAACTGGAAAAAAGAAACAAAATGAAAACTGCAAAGCATACGTGTAACATACACGTACCAAAAAATGTGTTTTTTAGTGTAAAAAAATAGATCATGTATGACGCGCGTAAGGCCAAGTTTTTTTTGCTGCGATACGCGTATCATACGCGTATGAAAATAAACATTTTTCAAAGGCCATTCGCTCAGATCTCGTATGTCATGCGTATGGGTGTCTATACACATATCATATGTGTATATGCTTCCTTATGCATAAGGCCTTTGTTTGGTACGCGTTTGATACACATACCAGCAAAAAGAGTCACTTTTGACACACCCATACATGTATGACATGACCCATACGCGTATGGGCAGAACATGCATTTTTCAAATTTATTTTTCTTCTTTTTTCTCATGTGTTTGGCCTTTCTGCTTTCCTGACTTAACTGTAACTTAACACAACTCAATTTGAAAGACTAAAACAAACTTACAAATGAAAATATTGTTACCTCCCTTGGGTTACCCTGCAAGAAGCGCTTTGTTTAACGTCGCATGGCTCGACGGTTCATCCCCTTTATTATGGGGAGTACTTACTCTTCCACACCTTATTGCTTGTCCTTTCCGTAGCCTAGAACTTATCCAGATTAAAAGCATGTATCACCATATTCTTTAAGTCAGTCCCAACTTCCATCCTGTCACCTTGATGTTCCTTTTTATTTTTCTTCTTGTCTTCTTGAATGAACTTAGGAATTTTGATAGACGCTTGAGATGATGCCACCTGAGAGACTATGTTGGAGACTTTTTTTGGGGGTGGTTTTGAAGTTTTGTTTTCTCCTTCTAGTTTGACCATACTAACTGAAACTTGATTTTTCCACCTGTATCTTGCCTTTTGATCTCCAACACCTTCAAAGTTATCTCCTCACCAAATGATTTTAACATCAGATTACCTGTCTCGATATCAAAATTGCATCGACTAGTAAGCAAAAATGGTCGACCAAGAATGGTTGGAGTCTCTTCATCTTTAGGAATGTTCATGATCTGGAAATCAACTCACCAAATGATTTTAACATCATATTACCTATCTCGATATCAAAATTTCATCGACTAGTCAACAAAAATGGTCGACCAAGAATGATATGAGTCTTTTCATCTTCAGGAATGTCCATGATTTGGAAATCAACTAGTTTGATCATACCAACTGAAACTTGATTCTTTCCACATGCACCTTGCTTTTTGATCTCCAACACATTCAAAGTTATCTCCTCACCAAATGATTTTAACATCAGATTACCTGTCTCGATATCAAAATTGCATCAACTAATCATAAAAAATGGTCGACCAAGAATGATAGAAGTCTCTTTATCTTCAGGTATGTGCTTTCTTACGCGTAAGGCCTTTGTTTTGTACGCATTTAATACGCATACCAGCAAAAAGAGTCACTTTTGACACACCCATACACGTATGACATGACCCATACGCGTATGGACTGAACATGCATTTTTCAAATTTATTTTTCTTCTTTTTTCTCGTGTGCTTGGCCTTTCTGCTTTCCTGATTTGACTGTAACTCAACATGACTCAATTTGAAAGACTAAAAAAAATTACAAATGAAAATATTGTTACCTCCCTTGGATTTCCTCATAAGAAGTGCTTTATTTAACTTCACATGGATCAACGGTTCATCCCTTTTATTATAGGGGGTACTTCCTCTTCCACACCTTGTTACTTGTCCTTTTCGTAACCCATAACTCATTCAAATCAAAAACATGTATCACTTTGTTCTTCAAGTCAGGCCCAACTTCCATCTCGTAACCTTGATGTTCCTTTTTATTTTTCTTCTTGTCTTCTTGAATGAACTTAGGAATTTTGATAGACGCTTGAGATGATGCCACCTGAGAGACTATGTTGGATACTTTTTCTGGGGGTGGTTTTGAAATATTGTTGTCTCCTTCTAGTTTGATCATACCAACTGAAACTTGATTCTTTCCACCCGCACCTTGCTTTTTGATCTCCAACACCTTCAAAGTTATCTCCTCACCAAATGATTTTAACGTCATATTACCTGTATCGATATCCAAATTACATCTACTAGTCATCAAAAATGGTTGACCAAGAATGATAGGAGTCTCTTCATCTTCAGGAATGCCCATGATTTGGAAATCAACTGGAAAGACAAAATTGTCGATTTCCACCAATACATCTTCAACTATCACATATGAATGCTTAATAGTGTGATCAGAAAGTTTTAATTTTGTTCCACTCTCGCTTATCTTTTCAATACCTAGTTTATTAAAAATAGACAATGGCATTAAGCTCACACTAGAACCAGAATCAATTAGAACCCTCTTGAATGTTCGGTATTTTATAGTGCATCGTATTGAAAATTACCCAGGATCCTTCTGCTTGTTGGGTATTCTCCTCTCGAGCGCAATTGCACACAATTTCTTATCACCGGTTACCGATCCATCTCCTATTGATCTCTTTTGTGATAGTACCTTCTTCATGATTTTCCGGTACAAGGATATTTCCTCGAGTCAGTCAAAGAATGGTATGTTGATCTCGAGCTTTTTGAACAATTTGGCAAATTTGTTAAAGTGTTTCTCTTTTGTGTCCTTCTTTACTACTCGAGAGAGATACGCTAACTTAATCATTGATTTAGTTTCCTTTGCACTCTTCTCTTCAGTTGGCTTCACAGGTGATACCACTTCTTCCTACTTTTTCTTGTTCTCTCTCTTTTCTAGATATACTTTTATGATACTATCATCAAATTTTACCTCATCTTCTTTTTCTTCAGCAACTTTTTGACTCCTTTTTGTGACAATATTAACATTCTCATGATTGTTTAGTTATACTCATACATACATTGCACCTTTATGAATATCAAGGTACTGTAGCAGAAATTGAGAACACATATGAGTTCAATTAAGGATAATTAGTTACACCTATTGTGCGCTATCCTTTCTTCCACACACACACGAAAATCCTTTTTAAGTTTTAATGTATATATTGTAGTGTAGCATTACTTTATTAACGCGTATACTGTAGCGGCACTAGTTGAGAATGTTTCAAGTTTACTGGTGTATATATATATATATATATATATATATATATATATATATATATATATATATATATATATATATATATATATATATATATATATATATATATATATATATATATATATATATATATTTAATTAATATAATAATAATAATAATAAATTAATAATATTTTATATAAGTTATGAATTAGAGATAAGTATTTAGATAAATATTTAATTCAGGTTAATTTCAATTCTAATAGAGTTGTTAAAACGATTAATAGAGTTGTCAATAGGGTTGTTAAAATTTTCAGTAGTGTTGTTAAAGTTATCAATAAAGTAGTTTTGTATCATTAAAAGTCACTTTTATTTATTTTACGTAATTCTGACATGTTTAGAGTTGTTACTAGAGTAAGTTGGAGTTTCCAATTAATATATATATATATATATATATATATATATATATATATATATATATATATATATATATATATATATATATATATATATATATATATATATATATATATATATATATATATATATATATATATATATATATATATATATATATATATATATATATATGCATTATTTGGATACTGTAGCGAAAAAGAAAATAACATACATCTATATACTATTTTTATACTCTAGCTATATATGATAGATTAAGTTGAGAACCCTGTTTCAATATATATATATATATATATATATATATATATATATATATATATATATATATATATATATATATATATATATATATATATATATATATAATGTTTCATTAGTAAATTATATTAATAATAATTTAGTATTATTAGTATAATAATATTGTAGAAGTTTTGTAAGTAGAAATAATATAACTTTTAGCCGATAATTAATTAACCAGAAATAGTCCGAATAATTATGCGGTTTGGTTGAAGTAAATTTTGGTTGATTCATGGTATCGTGTTCCTAGTTGAACATTGCGAATTGCAGGTGATGTTGTATCTTGTTGAATTGCCTCTATTTATGGGCAAAGTATTAAGTTGTGGGCTTATGGCCAATGTTGGTTTGTTGTTGCATTGTTATGGAATTTTGTTGTTGCTATCCTGACATTCGTATTGGGTCACATACATAGTATATCAAGTTGGAGTTGATGCTCGTTAAGTTAGTCTGGATTGACAAAATATTAAGTTGAAGGCTTATTCCTTATTGATGCCTCTATTAATTGACATATTTCTAAGTTTGGAGTTTTGCTCCATTGGTACCACATGCATGTGCATTGTAACGAGTCATATTCTGTGTTGCATATTTAACATGTTGTGTTGTTGACTTTTGTTGATTGATGTTGGTTGAAAGTTATGAAATGGTGATTTTATATAATCTGATCTAATAAATTGTTTATCATACACTCAATTATATGGTTCAATATCTCACCCCTTCTATTTGAATGTTGCCCTCTGTTGGTAACGTACAGGTAATCAAGAAGGATAGATGTGAAGAAGTGAAAAACACAAGAAGGGGGGGTTGAATTGTAAAACTGAAAATCAATGCAATGAACACGATATTTTTATCCTGGTTCGTTTGATCTCAAACTACTCCAGTCCACCCGTCAAGGTGATTTCGCCTCTCTCCAACGAGGTCTTAATCCACTATATTCAACTGAATATTACAATCTGCTTTAACAACTGCTAAAGCCTTCTTGATGCAAACCACAACCCGGTTTGTCAAGGAAACACTTTCTTACAAAGAAGAGAAATCTAGGTGTGTGAATGTTTTCTACAAAACTGTATCACAACTGTGATATTACACAACTTAAGCTTATTGAAACTAGATTGCTAAAGATAATTGAGTAAGGAATTATTGGAGCTTTTAGCAAACTGAGAATGAGAAGATGATGATTAGCTTTTAGGTGTGTAATATGATGTAGAGCATTAGCCAATTCAATCTTCATTGACTTGTTTATATAGCACTGAATTTGTTGAACGTTGGAGCAATAATCTTGATTCAATGCTAATAACAAACTTTCCTTATTGAGCAGATCTTGTCTGGAATGATGACGTTGGTAATAATTCGCTTTGAATGCACAGTACCGTTGCTACTTAAAGCGTGTTCTGGCTTTGGCTCATTCTGACTCTGCTCAAGTGCTGATGAACTGTTGTTGTCTTTATCAGAGTGTTAAGCGCAGTTCTGTTCATCAAGCTTCAGCATTCGCGTAAGTTGTTCTTTTGATTCTGGTATTCTGATATAGCAACTTCAGATGCTGATGTTGATAACCAATATTCTGATGCTGATTGTGATGTACTCCTGCTGATACCTATCAGAGTTTCTGCAAAACAGAAGGTAATATTTTAGGTAGCAAATAGTTCTTACATGAATCACATAATTAATATATCCTTTCATTTTGTTATCATCAAAACTTAAACTTAGGGTAGTAGATTCAAACTTTGTTCTAACAATCTCCCCCTTTTTGATGATGACAAAAACTAGATATTTTTAATTGAAAATAACGTGAAGAAATATCAGAGATAACTATTTGATAAGATGTATCAGAGTAAGAAGTTATCAAAGATAAGGGATAAAGAGATATCAGAGTTGAGATCGGAGATACTCCCGCTGAATTTATAACTTACCTTTTTAATTCCAAAAGTTCTTCAGGATCAGATCTTTATTGCCTTTCTTTGAACATCAGAATATCAGAGCTTTGACTATCAGAAGCTTTAGATCAGAATATCAGAGCAGAGCTTCAGATCAGAATGTCAGAGCTTTATCAGAGCTTTGCTTTGGATCAGAGTATCAGAGCTTTAGTCTTCAGAGTATCAGAGAGCATTCTTGTACCTGTAGACTTAAGTAAAAAAACAGAAAACATATTCAAGTATATCAGAGTTAGAATGTTTGAGATTTTCTGTCATAGTAATCCGTTATTGAAAAATATCATTCTTGTTCTCCCCCTTTTTGTCAGCAATCAAAAAGTGTAAGTGATGTGCTAAAACATTTAGATCAGAAAAACTTGTCATATTAAAATAGTCAGAGCCAGATAAAACAGTACAAAAGATATGCAAAGAAAACATGAAAAAGGCGTGAATGAAAATCTAAGGTTGGGGAGGAAGGCGTGTGAACAGAGTCTCCAGCATTGCTTTAATCTAATCAGCAATCTCATTCTGCTTGTGCACCATGCTGACTACTGTGTCTATCTTGCTATCCTGCACATCCATCCTTTCCTTCATCTTCTGGTCATTTTCATCCATCCTTTGCTGCAGACGGATATCATTCAGCTTCAGCTCTTCCAGAGTCTGCCTGTCCAAGGCAGCTTGAGAAACATCAGAAGCAGGGAGCTTCTGAGAGCTTTCTGCAACGTCTTCAGCTTGACTGGCTTCATCTTGAATAGTCTGATATTCTTCTGGCTGCACCTTTGAAGCTGGACGCTTCTCAGACCATGGCTCACTATCCAGAAGGAGCACTTCGTCCTGTGGCAGCTGACTTCCAACTTCGTTCAGAAGCCTGCTGAAATTCTGCTGTGCTTGCTCATAGTTGATGTCTTGCAATTTTAGAGCTTCAGCACGTACCCAAATTCTGAATTGTGACCAGAGCTGGTCAGAGGCAGCTGGGTCAATCATTCCAGGACAGACTTGCTTCAGAGAAGCAATCCACTGCTGCAAACCTGTTTCAAAATTCATAATGCCAGAGCCAACATCTGGCTGTTTTGGTTTTGGAATGGCTATTTTATTTTTCAGATCAGTAAGACGGTCAAGGATAGTTAAATCTATGAAGGTCCTGCTGGGGTCTTCTGTGGTTTGTTTGGGAGCTGTTTGTTTGGGAGATGGAGTGGGATAATCAGAAATAATGATTGGACTGTTTGGGTTTTTGGGAGTATTTGGTGGGGTAGATTCTGGCGAGGATGGCAGCTGGGCCATGGTTACTGCTGTTCCACATGGCAGCTGGATTGCCAGAGGTTGTGGCTCGGAGGATTGAGGTGAATGAGGTTCAGAAGGTGGAGGAGATGGAGTTTCAGAATGATGAAACTCAGGTTGAGGTGATGGTTGAGGTGATGGTGGATGAATTTTTGGTTGTTCAGGGATATGTGGTTCTTCTGGAATGGGTGAGAGAGGTTGTCTGGTTGATGAGAGTGGACAATTTGTGGTTCAGAGTTTGGATTGTTGGAGAGGTGATCA
Organism: Vicia faba; assembly: GCA_948472305.1. Lineage (NCBI taxonomy): Eukaryota > Viridiplantae > Streptophyta > Magnoliopsida > Fabales > Fabaceae > Vicia > Vicia faba. The sequence goes on from OX451738.1 coordinate 1,012,344,421, forward strand.
GAAACACGTTGATCAATGTCAGACAGAACTTTGTCAAGTGCTGATGTTGTTAAAATAGTTGGTTTGGGATGTTTGGTGCGGGGTCTTCTGAGTTGTAGTGCCTCATAAGGGTCATCTTCTGGTTCGGTTTCATCTATTGTTGGGATGGGGATTTGGATTCTATGAGAAGCTGGAGATGGGATTGATGTTGGAATAGCAGAAGAATTTAAAACAGAAGCAGCAGATAAATTACCTCTTTTCTTGGGTGTCTGCTGGGATGTTCCTTCTGAAGGGGCCTTCCTTTTCTTCGTCTTCTTCAGTGTAACTTCTGGTTGAGGTTGGTGCAGATCTTTGATATTCAGCTTGGGATCTGTACCATCAGCCTTGCACGCGTCTAGGTATCTGAGAACCACCACTGGTTTAGATTCTATCTCAGAAAATAAAGGAAAGTCACTCAGTGGGACTCTTCTGCTGGTGATGTCAGCATTAGGAGTAACGCTGGGTTCCTTTCTGATATTCTCTATTAACTTCATTTTCTTCAAATTTTTTGCGTCAGAGGCTTGCCAACAGTTGGTTCAATGGTGCTTAACTCTTGAGCTTCTATCAGGTGCTCTATCAGCCTATTCTCAGTCAGAATATCTGATATTAGCCTTCCAAAGGGTATCCAATCCCTCTTTGTTCTTTCTTCTTCCCTGGTTTCCTTCACGCTTATTCTGAGGTGATTAAACAGAAGATGAGCCAAGTTGATTTTTACCTTCTGATTGATAAAGTAGATCAGAAACTGCTGATCTATATTTATGTAATCATGGGAACTTGTTGGCTTCCTATGATTAAAATACCCCAGAATGATCTTCTCCCAAACTCTGTGGTGATCCTTGAGATCTCTGATCTTGCTGCTGGGCACCCCATGGGTGAAAATCCTTTCTGCTATGACACCCACGTCAGCACATCTTTCAGCCATATCTATACAGCGGACGCCACCGCCACTGTAACCAATCAATCTTGCTATGTGATCCTCAGTGATCACAATCTTCTTGCCCATTATGTAGGAGGTGACTTGATGCGTTGAAGCAGATGCATGAATCCAAAACTCCTTGACTAACATTGGGAATGTTGGTCCAACCAACCTGTCAAAATACCTTTCCCATTTCTGTGCCCTAACTTCTTCTGTCAAGTCAAAACCATTCTCTTTCAGACTGCCAAAATCAATGATCAGTTCAGACAACACTTCTAGATTCTTCACTGGAGTAAGGAGTGTTCTGAATGGAACTTGGTACTGTTCAGAGGATGCTTTCTTCTGAGAACCTGCAGAAGCACTGCTGGAGGTTGCCATGTTCACACTTAGGGTTTTTCTGAGAAAACTGAGAAAAAGGGTTTAAGGTTGAAAGAGATGAACACAGAAAAAATTGCAGAAAATATTTGAGAGATAATGAGAAACTGTAAAAGGTTAAAGAGAGAAGTTAACGTGCTTAAATAGGCTTCAGAATATTTTGAAAGTGTAAACGGTTTCAATAAAGAGGAATAAAATCGTGATTACGTTTTAAAAACATGATTACTTTCAATTAATGCTTGCTGATTTTGGGGGATTTGAGAAAGATACTTGAAACGGTTACCAGACATGTGTCTCAATGCACCCAATCAGCGTTTTGCCATCTCAGAAGCGTGCACGCGTTCTGCTTCAGAGATTTGCTGATGATTGGATGACACTTGTTTGATTTAGTGATCAGCATGTCTATCCTTGAGCTGAAACGCTCAGATCTTTAAGACTAGCATCTGATACAATCTGCATGTTCTATCTTTCTGAAAGGAGATTGATCAGAAGTTCACAGTAAAACAAATACATTCTGAAGATAAGTATATGGAATTAAAACATTTTCACTCTGGGCAGATTTTCATGCTGAGATGTTTCAGAATGAAATTGTACCTATCTTCAGAAAGGGGTTTAGTGAAGATATCATCCCATTGATGGTCTGTATCTATAAATTTTAAGTTCAAAATTCCTTTCTGAATATAGTCCCTAATGAAGTGATGTTTTATTTCTATATGCTTAGCTCTAGAATGTAAAATGGGATTCTTACTTAAGCAAATAGCAGAAGTATTGTCACAGAGTATAGGGATGTTACTCTAAAAAATCTGGAAGTCTTCAAGCTGACTTTTCATCCAGAGCATTTGTGTGCTACATCCTGCTGCTGCTATGTACTCAGCTTCTGCTGTTGATAGCGCAATTGTGGATTGCCTTTTGCTGGACCAAGAGATCAGATTTTCTCCCAGAAACTGGCAGCTTCCAGAAGTACTTTTACGCTCTACTCTGTCTCCAGCAAAGTCAGCATCGCAGTAGCCTACTAAACTGTAATCACTAGATTTTCTATAAAATAAACCCAGATTAGTAGTACCTTTCAGATGCTTGAAAATTCTCTTAACAGCTGTTAAGTGAGATTCTCTAGGATCTGATTGGAATCTAGCACAAATACATACGCTGAATAATATATCAGGTCTTGAAGCTGTCAGATAAAGGAGAGAACCAATCATACCTCTGTAGACTTTCTGTTCTACCTTTTTGCTTACCTCTTCTCTTTCCAGAATACACGTGGGATGCATTGGAATCTGTGATGGCTTACATTCTGAGAGGTCAAATTTCTTCAGAAGATCTCTGATGTATTTGCTCTGATGAATGTAAGTTCCCTCTGGAGTTTGATTGATCTGAATTCCTAGAAAGAATTTCAGTTCCCCCATGAGGCTCATCTCAAATTCTGCCTGCATACACTTAGCAAATTTTCTTCCAAGAGAAGGATTAGTAGAACCAAAAATAATATCATCAACATAAATTTGACAGACTAAGATGTCATTCTTAACTGACTTACAGAATAAGGTAGTGTCCACCTTCCCTCTGGTGAATTCATTTTCTAACAGAAAGTTACTTAGTCTTTCATACCAAGCTCTGGGAGCTTGCTTCAGACCATATAGTGACTTCTTTAGTTTGAAAACATGTTCTGGATGTTTTGTATTTTCAAAACCAGGGGGTTGGTGCACATAAACCACTTCTTCTATATAACCATTTAAGAATGCACTTTTGACATCCATCTGATGCAGAGTGATGCCTCTGTTAACAGCAAATGAAATTAAAAGTCTGATAGATTCTAACCTGGCGACTGGGGCAAAGGTTTCTGTATAGTCTATCCCCTCTTGCTTACTATAACCTTGTGCAACCAATCGTGCTTTATTTCTGATGACTTCACCTTGTTCATTTAGCTTGTTTCTGAACACCCATCTTGTTCCAATGACGTTGAATCCTTTTTGTCTGGGAACAAGATCCCATACGTCATTTCTGGTGAATTGATTCAGCTCTTCTTGCATTGCCATAATCCAGTCATTATCCAGAAGTGCTTCATCAATAGAAGAGGGTTCAATCAGAGACACAAGTCCCATGAGGGTTTCTTCAGAGTTTCTGAAGCTTGCTCTTGTTCTGATTGGATCTTCCTTTCTTCCTAAGATAGTTTCTTCTGGATGATCCAAGCTGCTTCTGGGTAATCTCTTCTGAGGTTGATCAGCAGCTGTTGTAGGATTGCTAGCATTTCTCCTTTCAGACGTTGAAGGAGTGTCTGTGTTGAGAGCTTCTGATGACTTGTCTTCAGAACCTGTAAATTCAATTTCCATACCTGCAAAAACTTCATTCTTCTTTGACTTTTCAGAGTCAAGCTTATCATCAAAACGAACACTGATTGATTCTTCCACAATTTGTGTTTCTGTATTGTATACTCTGTACCCTCTTGAGCGTTCAGAGTATCCTAACATAATACACTTCTGTGCTTTAGAGTCAAACTTGTTCAAATAATTCTTTGTATTTAACATAAAACAGGTACATCCAAATGGATGAAAATATGAAATGTTGGGCTTTCTGTTCTTCCACAATTCATATGGAGTCTTTTCCAGAAAAGGTCTTATTGAGATTCTATTCTGAATGTAGCACGCTGTGTTTATTGCCTCTGCCCAGAAGATCTTAACAACGTTTGTCTCATTGATCATGGTTCTGGCCATTTCTTGCAATGTTCTGTTCTTTCGTTCTACAACTTCATTTTGTTGGGGAGTTCTAGGACAAGAGAAATCATGCAGAATGCCTCTGTCATTAAAGAATGACTCAAAATTTTTGTTTTCAAATTCTCCACCATGATCACTTTTGACTTTAAGGATTCTAAGATCCTTTTCATTCTGAACTTGGTTACAGAAGGTAATAAACACAGAGTGTGACTCGTCCTTGTGTCTTAAGAACTTTACCCATGTCCATCTGCTATAGTCATCTACGATTACTAACCCATACTTCTTGCCACTGACTGAAGCAGTTTTAACTGGTCCAAATAAGTCAATGTGCAGAAGTTCTAATGGCTTGGAGGTAGAAACAACATTTTTAGATTTAAAAGAAGGTTTTGCAAACATGCCTTTCTGACATGCTTCACACAGAGCATCTGAATTGAACTTCAAATTAGGAAGTCCTCTGACCAGATTGAGTTTGTTAATCTGAGATATTCTTCTCATACTAACATGCCCCAATCTTCTGTGCCAGATCCACTGCTCGTTGTTAACAGACATAAGGCACTTTACGTTCTGACTTTTTAGTTCAGAAAGTTTGATTTTGTAAATGTTGTTTTTCCTCTTTCCATTAAACAGGATAGTCCCATCTTTCTGACTAACAGCTTTACATGATTTTTGATTAAAGATTATATCATAACCGTTATCACTTAATTGACTTATGGATAACAGATTATGCATTAATCCATCTACTAGCAGAACATTATTAATAGAGGGAATATTTCCGTTACCTACAGTTCCAGAGCCAATGATCTTTCCCCTCTGATTGCCTCCAAAGCCAACGTGGCCTCCAGGCTTAAGTTCCAGGCTTTGGAACATATGCCTTCTTCCCGTCATGTGTCGCGAGCAGCCAGAGTCCAGGTACCATGACTGGTGTTTCTGATTTGCTGCTAAAGATATCTGCAACATGTATTATTTTATCCTTAGGTACCCAGATTTTCTTGGGTCCTGATTTGTTAGATTTACCAAAACTCTGGTTGAATTTTGGTTTCACAGAGTACTTACTGCTAGTGTATTTAATATCATGTGTGTGACCATACACAAAATGTGAATTCAGAGGAGTGTGTTTAATGGTTAAATCCATGACATTCTTTGGTGTAGGAACCTTACCTTGGTATCCTATTCCCTTCCTGCCGTTTCTGCTAACTCCATAGATCATTGAAGCCATTTTGCTTCTATCTATGCTTTTAGCAAGGAACTTCTGGAAACTGTGATCATACTCCTTGATGATCTCATCAGCGTTGCTGGGAGTTTCAGAAATTGGTTCCTTCTGAGAGTTTTGTAAAGTATTTTCTAATTTTGAAATTTTATTTCTCAGCTCAGAATTCTCCAATTTGAGACTCTCAGTCTTATTAGAGTCAGATTCAAGATTCCTTTTCAGGTTTCTGAATTTAACTCTAATCTGCTGATACCTTTCCATAATTTCATTAAGGCTTTCAGCAAGTTCAGCCTTGGTAAAATTAACAGCAAAGTCAGGAAATACCTCTTCAGTATCTGATTCTGAGTCTGATTTAGAAGCTTCACTATCTTCTGAAATGTTGGCCATGAGAGCTATGTTTGCTCTCTCATCATCTGATTCTGAGTCAGCTTCAGACGAGTCAGAGTCATCCCATGTAGCCATGAGACTTTTCTTCTTTTCTCTTCCAAACTTCTTTTTGGGCTTTTCCCTCTGAAGCTTTGGGCAGTCACTCTTGTAGTGTCCTTGCTCATTGCACTCATAGCAGATGATGTCCTTGGTGTTTGGCTTTCTGCTTCCTGAGGAGCCTTCAGATCTTCTGTATCCAGAGGAAGAATCTGTCCTTCTGTATCTAGAAGAAGACTCGTTCTAATCAGATCTTCTGGGATTCCTGAACTTCCTTTGTCTCTGCTTCCACAGTTGATTCACTCTTCTAGAGAGGAGGGAGAGTTCGTCTTCTTCTGATGAGGATCCATCAGATGTTTCTTCAACTGCCTGCAAAACTTTAGACTCAGATTTTTTATTAGATTTTAATGCTAAAGGCTTACCTTGCTTCTGGGGTTCATCAGCTTCTAGCTCTATCTCATGACTTCTGAGGGAGCTGATAAGTTCCTCTAGAGAAATTTTGTTGAGATCTTTTGCTAGCTTCAGAGCTGTAACCATTGGCCTCCACTGCTTGGGTAAGCTTCTGATGATTTTCTTGACGTGATCAGCAGTAGAGTAACCTTTGTCCAGAACCTTGAGACCAGCTACCAGAATTTGGAATCTTGAGAACATTGTTTCAATGGATTCACTTTCTTCCATTTTGAACGCCTCATACTTCTGAATGAGCGCCAGAGCTTTAGTTTTTTTGACCTGAATGTTGCCCTCATGCGTCATTCTGAGTGAGTCAAACATGTTCTTTGTTGTGTCTCTGTTGGAGATCTTTTCATATTCAGCATACGAGATGGCGCTGAGAAGGATGGTTCTGGCCTTGTGGTGATTCTTGAAGTCACGCTTTTATTGGTCAGACATTGTTTTCCTATCAATCTTCTGACCGCTTGCATTCACAGGGTGCGTGTATCCATCTGTCACCATATCCCACAGATCAGCATCATGTGCCAGAAAGAAGCTTTCAATTCTGTCTTTCCAGTAATCAAAATTTTCTCCATCAAAGACTGGAGGTTTGCCGCTGAATCTGTCTCTGTCCTCATGGTTGTCATTGCTGGTGTGAGAGTAATTTCCTGCCATTGTGTTTTTATGACGTTGGATCTTGTACTGACACGGTTAAGTGTTTTAGCTCAGAACCAGGCGCTCTGATACCAATTGAAGAAGTGAAAAACACAAGAAGGGGGGGTTGAATTGTAAAACTGAAAATCAATGCAATGAACACGATATTTTTATCCTGGTTCGTTTGATCTCAAACTACTCCAGTCCACCCGTCAAGGTGATTTCGCCTCTCTCCAATGAGGTCTTAATCCACTATATTCAACTGAATATTACAATCTGCTTTAACAACTGCTAAAGCCTTCTTGATGCAAACCACAACCCGGTTTGTCAAGGAAACACTTTCTTACAAAGAAGAGAAATCTAGGTGTGTGAATGTTTTCTACAAAACTGTATCACAACTGTGATATTACACAACTTAAGCTTATTGAAACTAGATTGCTAAAGATAATTGAGTAAGGAATTATTGGAGCTTTTAGCAAACTGAGAATGAGAAGATGATGATTAGCTTTTAGGCGTGTAATATGATGTAGAGCATTAGCCAATTCAATCTTCATTGACTTGTTTATATAGCACTGAATTTGTTGAACGTTGGAGCAATAATCTTGATTCAATGCCAGTAAAAAACTTTCCTTATTGAGCAGATCTTGTCTGGAATGATGTCGTTGGTAATAATTCGCTTTGAATGCACAGTACCGTTGCTACTTAAAGCGTGTTCTGGCTTTGGCTCATTCTGACTCTGCTCAAGTGCTGATGAACTGTTGTTGTCTTTATCAGAGTGTTGAGCGCAGTTCTGTTCATGAAGCTTCAGCATTCGCGTGAGTTGTTCTTCTGATTCTGGTATTCTGATATAGCAACTTCAGATGCTGATGTTGATAACCAATATTCGGATGCTGATTGTGATGTACTCCTGCTGATACCTATCAGAGTTTCTGCAAAACAGAAGGTAATATTTTAGGTAGCAAATAGTTCTTACATGAATCACATAATTAATATATCCTTTCATTTTGTTATCATCAAAACTTAAACTTAGGGTAGTAGATTCAAACTTTGTTCTAACAAGATGTTATCTTTGTTAGTTCGAGTCGGTGTTTTCGCTCTGATATGTAGCACTCGGGGGGATGAACACATGTTTTATTTATTGTTGGTTTTCATTATGTGGCTGAATTTTAAGTTGATTTCGTTAAGTACTTTCTTGTTTCTAAAGTTGTTTTCAGTTGGACAAAGATGTTATGTCAATTTGAGTTGAAAATTGTGATTGCGCTGCTTAAGTAATACAGTTGTTTCATTTTAAAGACTAAAATTGTTGTATCTATTCATCCGATGATTTAAGTGTTATGTATATGTTTTATATGCGATTGAAATGTCATTGTTATAAGTTGAAAGTGTAACATTCCATTTGTTTGTTGGAAATTTTATAAATCTGATTTTATTAATATTCGCCGGGTAGAAATAGGGTGTTACATTAATGGTATCAGAGCAAGTAGGTCCGTCCGCCTAAGTTGTCTAATGTTGTTTGTTCCTTAGTACGCGATAAGTGTGTGAAACACTGTCAATGCTTGCTTGCTAATAAGTTGTATGCAGGAGTTGGTTTGAAGATAAGTAGGGGAGAAGATTTGCTTCTCGGATATGTTTTGCTTGTAAGATGTTAAGTTTAGTATGTTGTTGATGGCGACAATGCGAGTATTGTTAAATTTATGTTGTTTCCCGAATCCGAAGGTGACATGGATTAAAGATTTTGTTTGATAATAAAGTTGGAACGTCTTGAGGGAGGATGATCAGACATTGTTGATGTTTACTTCTCGAAGGAGGAGGAGCAATGTAACGGTTGTTGATATACGAGTAGAGTGTAAATCCATGATGTTTCTGAAGGTGATTATTAAGTAATAAGGATAATTTTTAGAAGATGGAATTTAGAAAGTTACGATGTTTCAGCACTGCTGGTGGACAGTGAAGTTGTCAGTTTGATTAGCCCTTACGTAAGATGTCGACGTTGGAACAATGATAGAGTGACAGATTACTGTAGACCTTATCGTGGGATCCTTGTAGGTGATTGAAAAAGTTGTTGGAATATTTTGAATCACGAGCCAGAGTCAGAAATGCAAGGAGATGAGTACAATTTTAAGAAATAAGAATGGAAAGTGTTGGTACTGGTAGAAAGAAATTTTGTTATGATGTTATCGTGAGGTGTGTATTAGTATGTCGCTGCATGACGTCAGTGTTCGCAGTTTCGGATCACTTTAGAAATTCATATTTTATGTTCCGAGTATAGGATTGGTGTTCCGTTTGAACCTATGAGGATATAGAAATATATTCTATCATATGAAAGTGTTTTCAAATATGGGTGATGCATTCCCATATGGAGGAACTCTTAAGTCATTTACGGAACTAGAGGCTTTTTGGGCATAAATGATTATTATCGGAGTTGTTCGAGAAGAGGTCAAGCATAATATGTTGTTGGCCAATAAGTTGAGAAATGAGATGTTAAGCATTAAAAAGGATATTCGTTCATCATTTCAAGTATGAGATATTGCATGTGAAGAAAGTTTTGTAGAACTAAAGAAAAGATTGACGACTTCTCCGATATTAGTTTTGCCTAATCCGAGTGAGTCATTGGTAGTGTATTATGAATGCATCTAAGATGGAACTTAGTGGTGTGCTAATGATGAATGGACAAGTTGTTGCTTGTGCTTCTAGACAACTTATAGTTCATGAGGGGAATTATCCTACACGTGACTTAGAGTTAGCAACGATGGTGTTTATGTTGAATATTTGGAGACATTATATTTTTGGTTCTAGATTTGAAGTATTTAGCGACCATAAGAGTTTAAAGTATTTATTTGATCAGAAGGAATTGAATATGAGACAACGAAGATGGTTGGAGTTGTTGAAAGATTATAATTTTGGTTTAAATTATCATCCAGGTAAAGCTAATGTCGTGGCTGATGCTTTAAGTCGAAAGACTTTATATATGTCGGTAATGATGGTTAAATAATTGGAATTAATTGAATAGTTCAGAGATATGAGCTTAGTTTGCAAAGTGACACCGAAGAGTGTGATGTTGGGGATGTTGAAGATTAATAATGATTTTCTGGACAATATCAAAGAAGCTCAGAAGTTAGATGTGGAATTGGTAGATTTGGTGGTTGGACTCGACCAGTCTGAGAATGATGATTTTAAGTTAGATGCGCATGGTGTATTGAGATTCAGTAATAGAATTTGCATTCCTGATGATACGGAGATGAAGAAAGTAATTCTTGAGTTGGAGGATACTTAACCTTTGTGTGAGGCAAAGTAAGTGTAATATGGACCATGTAATATGTTGAGCGTTGGTGTCTTATCGACAAAATCGAATGAGAGGGAAATTATGAGAGTATTTGTAAACCTCATTGGAAATTATTGGATTATGGTGCTTGAGGCGACTTGAGTACAAGTTCTAAATTAATATTATTACAGTTTGGTAACAATGGTTTATACTCCATTATGGTTGTCGGTTGTCTATTGATAATTAAGGAACATATCACCCTTAATCTCTTGTTGATAATAGACGAGATCGTGTTGGATGGTATATACTTGTCTTACTGTCTTAATGGTGTGTAAAGTGATTGATGTTATATCGTAAGGATAGTCGCTCATAAGTTTATGTGAATTAATAGAGGAGTGGCTAGGAAAGAGTTGAGACATATTGAACAATTCAGAGTAGCGGGTTTTATGTGAGCTAATGTCGCAAAGTTAAAGATTGAGTATATCAAGTGAACAACGATTTTATGGTGGATGTTAAAGAAGTCCGAAACTAGATTGAAGCTTATAAATCGGATAGTTGACAGAAATTTTAATAAAGGCAGTGACTTAAGATAGATGATTAGAGTTGCGCAGCTGAAGCGTGATATGACGCATTTGCTATGCGTGTACGACTCGTTAGAAGTGAATGACTAAATGTCAGAAGCCTATGGGAATGATATGTCTTGATCTACATATTTGATTTGGTGTATTTTTGATATAGGGATGATGTGCCAGGGTATTGTGTTTTCTCGTAAATATTTGCTGATTTTATAAGGATATTATTGGGGTTGTTGGTCGATGGTGATTTGTGTGTATAATTGTTGAGTTATACTATTAAGTTGATGTTATAATGATTTTGTTTCCGTTGTCATGATGTTGTTATTGGTTACCATAAATTATGAATAATACTCTATAATGTGATGAAGTTGATTATGTTGGCTATGTTGATGTCACTATGAGGGTGATACGACACACACACACACACACACACACACACACACACACACACACACACACACACACACACACACACACACACACACACACACACACACACACACACACACACACACACACACACACACACACACACACACACACACACACACACACACACACACACACACACACACACACACACACACACACACACACACACACACACACACACACACACACACACACACACACACACACACACACACACACACACACACACACACACACACACACACACACACACACACACACACACACACACACACACACACACACACACACACACACACACACACACACACACACACACACACACACACACACACACACACACATATATATATATATATATATGGGAATGAAAGTGTGCATGCGTTTTGGTGTTGAAAATGTTGTTAAGATGATGATGTGATGTTGTACATCCAAGTATAAATGTGTTGTGGTTGTTATTACTTTAAATGTTGATATGTCAAGATATTGTTGAAGTGATTGATAATTTATTAACAATTATGTCACGAAGGTGTTGAATGATTAACATGCGTGTATTTGATTTAAATTCTGTTGAGTTATGGTTATGTCGAGAAAGTAGTGGTCGAAGTGTTGCCAGACGCGACTTGGGAATCAGAGAGTGTGATGCGAAATTCACGTTAAGATTGATAGTATCGAGTATATTTTCGAGGATGAAAATATTCTAAGTGGGGGAAAATTGTAACGCCCGATAATTTAATTAATTATTTAATTAAATTATTTTTGGTTTATTTGTTGAAGTTATGAGATGTTGGAAATTATTGGTATAAGTTGTTAGATTATTATTAATTAATTAATTAGTTGATTAATAATAATAGTAATGTTGTAATTAATGGAATAATATAAGATTAAGTTGTTGAACTTATTTATATGGTGGTATGTAGTAAGTGGGGGTGTGTAACTTAGGCCCAAATGTATTGTTGAAATAAGGTTAAGCTGATATGAGAAAATAGGTTTTGTCAAGTAGAAGAGGAACGAGGGTTGGAAGAGAGAAAGAGAATATAGAAGTGCAAAAAGGAGGAAAAACTAGGTGTAATCGGAGAATTAGAGTAACTTTCAATCCAATATAAGGGTGGGGTTCTAACTCTATAATAGTGTATTAATCGATAGAAACATGTTTAAGTTGAAATCCCTAATTTTTATAGTTTTGATATTGTTTGATTTTGATGATAATCCTTGATATGTGATGATTAATTGTATTTAGAATTGATATATCGATGAAATTGAGAGTTGTTTGATAGTTAAATTTATATATATTACTTCTTGTAGCGTCACTTTTTTGAATTATATTGGTGTATATGGATTTATATATTGTTTAGTTATACTGATACACACATTGCATCTTTATGAGTATCAAGGTACTGTAGCAGAAATTGAGAACACATATGAGTTCAATTGAGGATAATTAGTTACACCTAATGTTCCCTATCCTTTCTTCCACACACACAAATCCTTTTTAAGTTTTAATGTATATATTGTAGTGTAGCATTACTTTATTAACACATATACTGTAGCAGCACTAGTTGAGAATGTTTAAAGTTTAATATATATATATATATATATATATATATATATATATATAATTAGAGTTGTTAGAACTATTAATAGAGTTGTCAATTAAGTTGTCAATGTGATTGTTAGAATTGTCAATAGTGTTGTTAAAGTTATCAATAAAATTATTTCATATCATTAAAAGTCACTTTATATATATATATATATATATATATATATATATATATATATATATATATATATATATATATATATATATATATATATATATATATATATATATATATATATATATATATATATATATATATATGCATTATTTGGATACGGTAGTGAAGAAGAAAATAACATACATCTATATACTATTTTCATACTGTAGCTATATATGATAGATTAAGTTGAGAATCCTGTTTCAATTTATATATATATAATATTTCATTAGTAAGTTATATTAATAATAATAAAAATAATAATTTAGTACTATTAGTATAATAATATTGTAGAAGTTTTGTAAGTAGAAATAATAGAAATTTTAGCCAATAATTAATTAATCGGAAATAGTCGTAATAGTCCGAATAATTGCGTGGTTTGATTGTAGTAAATTTCGGTTGATTCGTGGTATCGCATTCCTTGTTGAACAATGCGAATTGCAGGTGATTTTGTATCTTGTTGAATTGCCTCTATTTATGGGAAAAATATTAAGTTGTGGGCTTATGGCCAATGTTCGTTTGTTATTGCGTTGCTATGGAATTTTGTTGTTGCTATCCTGACATTCGTATTAGGTCGCATACATAGCATATCAAGTTGGAGCTGATGCTCGTTGTAACGCGGTGGGAGAATTGACTTGGTGTTTTGCGTTTTATCGCAAATGTGCGGTTAGCAAGAGTCACCACTGACTTTTCTTTTATCCAAAAGGAAAGGCTGAAAAGAACAGGAAAGACCTTTGAGATAATTTCTTGAGTTCGGGGGGTAGATTATAAAAAAGGAAGGTATTAGCATCCTTTTTATCCATAGTTATCTATGAGCTCTTAGTTGCTTGTTAGATCACTTGCTTTTGTTTGAAAATGTGCTTTGTATATTTTTTGAAAGTATTTTGAAAATGCGCCATCGTTTAGGCAAACTTTGTAATAGTTCTCGTTCGTAAGAACGTATACAAAGTGTTGATCTTTTAAAAATGTTTCATGTTTGAAAGATATTTTTAAAGTGTTGGTATTTATTTTGAAAATAGCAAGGATGTTTTGGTTTAAAAATGAGCAAGCAACTAGGAACATTCTACCTACTCAAAAGTCTTTCTTGTTTATTTCCTCTTTCCTTTGACATTGTTATTTTACCATGGATTGGTAAGTAACCTTATCTTTGGATGTAAAGGGACGGGTGCGGGTCATCGTATAGCCATGATAGCAATGTTGTGAGATATCTTAACAATTCTCCTTGAGGGACTAAGATCATTTTGATAAGGCAACATTGATAGTGTCATCGAGGGACTATAATCTTGTATTTTGATTCGTTTTTGCTAAGATACCCCACATGCATAACATGACCATTTTATAAGGCAACAAAGTGGATTTACCCTAAGGGTGTAAGTGTGCAAGTGTGTTGATTTACATGCATTGTTTTGTCTTGATTAGAGTTTGCTAACTTGTTGATTTTAATCTTTCCATACAAACCCTAATTTACTAGCATTTATATATAAAGCATTAAATTGCAGAAAATAAAAATACTAAACTATTACATCAATAGGGGAGGGGGTGTGGGAATTTTGTAAGAAAATTAAATCTAATTAACTATTACAACCATATTGAATATTGTACAAAATTGAAAATAAAATGCATGAATGCAAAAAATAGAAAAAGAAATGATTTTTGTTTGGATCTTTATGAAAGGATTTTAACCTAAACCTAATTAATAAAATAATTAATGAAAATAAAATAAAATTAACTTAAACTAATTAAAAAATAAATTACCTAAAAAAGGATTTTTTAGGGTTTTTTATGAAAAGGTTTTAAGAATAATAAAAAAATACATAAAAATTAATTAATTAAAATAAACCTAAATTCTAAATTAATTTTAAATTACAATAAAATAATATAATATAATAATTAAACCTACTTATCTAAATACTAAAAAAAGAAAAGAAATTAATTTGTTAAGAAAATTGTTTTTATTGTTTTTAATTTTTTATAACGAAAAATATGAGTATAAAAATAATAAAATAAATATTTTTTGGGTTTTTCTTTTAATAATTAAAAAAAAAATTTAGTAATGAAAATAATAAAATGAAAATATGAAAGTGAAATAAATTAAAAATAAAAAAATAAAATAAAGAAATAAATGACCAGGGGGTGCTGAAGCAGGGCCAGGGGGTGTTGAAGCCAACAAAAGACCAAGGCCCACTGCATTGAGGCCCATGCGTGTGTGTTTGTGACAAAAAAAGAGTGAAAATGTGAAAAAAGGAACAAAAGGTAGCGCGATAGGTGTTGAACCCACATCCTCTTGGTTACCAGCGTGCTGCCTTACCACCGGGGTGGCTATACATCTGTTTATTAAAATGAAATGATAAATACATAACATATAATCATTCCAAGGCCCGTACTTCGTCTTCAACCTTCAGCCAGCCAGAGCACCTGTAACTTGTTCATCTCTCGAAAAAAGTTGTGGCATTTCTTCCCACGAATCCAACCATATAAATAACTAAAGCTATAAATCCAAGATGAGTGAGAAGTTTTTCTGGCCCTAATTTAAAACCTAAAAATTTCAGAAACTTCAACTCCAAAATTCTCTAAGCTTAGGCCATATAAATGCAAACTATGGATATGTACAACTTCATGGCAAATGAGGTCTACATTTTATCTTTAAAAATAAACGCTTAACAATGCCTATATGAGGAGTTCAAAAATCAGAAAACTCACCTTGCAAGAGGGTATCGTGTTTTGAGTTGGAGCAACTTTCAATGAGTTCAAGTTATTGGGTTAGCTTCCTCAAATTCCTAGGAAGCTAATGTGATGCTTGGATTAAGCTGAAAGTGGCTGAGGAGTTCTTGAGAAGTCCACTTGCAGTGCTCTATTTTTGAGTTTGGATAATGGTGGAAATGGAGTTACAGAACTGTAACAGGTATTGGGATGAATTGTGGATTATGTTTAGGAACTTTTGGAATGATTTAGAGAGGAGACGCACGAGTAATTTGAGAGATGGGAGTGTAAGGTCAGTTTCTGCACAAAAATGGAGTTTTGTGTGCAATCTGAGTTTGTGAGGGTTTGAGTGAGTTTGAAGGCTTGTACATGCGTGGGTTATCTTGCAAATAGTGTATGTATTTATAGGCAAGAGGTTTTGTGTTCTACAAAAAGTCAGAATTTGAATTTACATGTTGTAAAACTTTTACTTCTTCTTGAAGCAAACATGACAAACATCTTCCCAAAGCTTGTACCATGCTATTGTAGAGTGGTTGAACTTTAAACAAGCTTGTTTCTGACTTGTAGATGTTGTGTGTGCAGAAGGATCCATTAAGAGGCTCAAGAAGGGTTGACATTTGCAAAAGCATACTTTTCCAAAATGGAAGTTTTGCCTTTCTTCCAAAAATGGCAAGTTAACTTAGACAAAGCTTGGATTTAATGGATAATAGCCATAAAGTTTATGTAATCTTCTGATTAATGATAGATACACAAGTTAGAGGGCTTGAAAAGTGGGATTATGCAGCATGGCTATGGATTTGGTCCATTGTGCATCACAAATTTTGCCTTGTAAAATAACTTGAAACCCTAACTTCTTGCCTTCGATTCTCCTTGATCAAGAATGATACCAAGGAGTTCTTAGACATTTTGGAAAGCTTGTAATGTGAACTACAACACCTCTTTGAATCACTTTTGCAAAATATAATTGGAACTATGTGAAACTTGACCCAGAAGTTAGGTCAAAATCCTGACCAAAAATGCTCAAAATTTCACAAAGTGTTTTAGTTTCATGAATATGATTTCATGGATTAATAACTTGAAATACAAGAATTTCTAGGAGGATTTGTGTTCAGAAATGTTTTATCTCATTGAGATCTACAACTTTCATGTTGAAAGTTTCCTTTGAATCATCATGCATCATGGTGAAAAATTGGCTTAAAGTTGTGAAAAATATGAAGTTTTCAACACTTAGAAAAATTTCTAAGTTTGGAAATTTTGACTTTTCAAAATGAAATCTTGAATTTTTGATTTCTTGATGAACAAGTTTCATATTTTGACATGTTTTGATGAATTGTGATTATTAACACTTGATTTTGACCAAAAAGTCAAAGTTTGACTTTTCCGTATACAGTTGACTTTTGATCAGTTGACTGAAAATCAACTATCAATCAATTGATCTTGAGGGAAGTTTTGAGCCATACCATTAGGTTAAAATGATGCATTCGAAACCTTGAGATCGTGTCTCAAACCAAATAACCATTTGCTAGGTCAAAAATCAGAAATTGCTTTTTCTTAGTCAAAACCTTAATTTTGACCATTTTGCCCTTTTGATGATCTGATCAAATTTCTTGAGGAATTGTGGTCCAAACTTGATCAAATGACATATATGAGTTCATAATGTTGACATGGATAAAAAATTATGAAGTTTGACTGTAAATTGATCATAGTTGACTTTTCCCCCAATACAGCTGATTTTTATGTCAACTGATCAATTGACTGAGCAAAAATGTGATCCAAGACTTGAAACTTGACATGAGAAATCTTGATGGTCCATAATGATCCATGAAATTCATATGAGGCATTAAAAGTTAAATTATCCTTGTGCAATCTCAAACCCTAATTTCAGTCATCAATGCTTAAGGAGGTGTCTTGAGCTAATCAACCCTAGTGCATTCTTGAACCAAAGGAGATCTTGTGAGAAAAATACTTGATGAATGAGAGGGAAAATTTTAGGGTACAACACTCGTTAAGTTGGCCTGGATTGGAAAAATATTAAGTTTAAGGCTTCTGCCTTGTTGATGCCTCTATTCATTGGCAGATTTCTAAGTTGGGAGTTTTGCTCAATTGGTACCACATGTATGTGCATTGTAACGAGTCACATTCTGTGTTGCATATTTAACATGTTATGTTGTTGACTTGTGATGATTGATGTTGGTTGAAAGTTTTGAAGTGGTGATTTTATATAATCTGATCTAATAAATTATTTATCATACACTCAATTATATTGTTCGATATCTCACCTCTCCTGTTTGAATGTTGCCCTCTATTGGTAACGTGTAGGTAATCAAGAAGGATAGTTGTTACTTTCATTAGTTCGAGTCGGTATTGTCTCTCTAATACGTAGCACTCGAGGGGATGAACGCATATTTTATTTATTGTTGGTTTTCATTATGTTGCTGAATTTTAATTTGATTTCGTTAAGTACTTTGTTGTTTCTAAAGTTGTTTTTAGTTGGACACAAATGTTATGTCATTTGATTTGAAAATTGTGATTCCGCTGCTTAAGTAATAAAGTCGTTTCGTTTTAAAGACTAAAATTGTTGTATCTGTTCATCCGATGATTTAAGTGTTTTGATTCGTTTTTATATGCGATTAAGATGTCGTTGTTATAAGTTTAAAGTGTAGCATTCTATTTGTTTGTTGGAAATTTTATAACTCTAATTTTATTAATATTCGTCGAGTAGAAATGGGGTGTTACAATTGCCGCCACCATAAATTTACCACCGTAAAACCGCACCCTATCGGAAACGCCAGAGATCTACAATAAAATACATATTAATGGATCAAGATAGAAATTTTTTTGTAATATACTAAAGTGAATACACAATCTATTTGACCGTATGCATAGAAAAAATAGAGCAATTTATAACACACCTAAAGATTGATGAAAGGAAATTTTGATTTAGGGTCTGAGAAAAGGGTATTGAAAGAAGTTGAAAAATGGCGTGTGAGAGATAAAAGAAGATTATTAGGAGTATTTGGCGTGTGAGGGAGAAAAGTAGAGTGACTTAGGGTGTGGGTTTTGCAAAAAAGGTGAAAAAGTCTGAACTTTGACATGACATTGCAGGTTTTGGAAAATATAAAATAATAATAAAAGTTGAAAAGGGGTGTAGATAAGAATGCATTTATAAATATTTGAAAGAATAAAGCATATTGGTTGCATATAAAGGCATACACGTGGCTGCATGTGGAGCAAGCAAGGGCATGGTTGTCTTTTCTAGAGTTGTTAATTTTTTTATATGATGATAAAAATAAGTAGGTCTAAAAACATGATTATTTTTATTGACTTAAAAGTTATTTTTTATAAGGAATTTTATGATGATCTACTACATGTATTTTCATTCATTTCTTAGTGTTAAATTTGATAGTAGCCTTTACAAAGATAATTTAACTTGTATTATGTTTAGATAAACCAAGTCCATATTTATTACTTGAATATATTTAAATACTAACACATTTTATAAACCAATTTGACCTTTTTAAAAATTTATTGAACTCTTGGTTTAATTCAAAAAATTTAGATTCACAATCTTGACATTTATTGCATGTTGAATTTTTGACTTTGTCTTATTCCACTTTTGTGTCATTAGCCACACTTTCTAGATTTAAAATGATTTTCTTTTGTTTTGAGCTTTCTTTATAAAGTTTAAAAATTTCTTCATGTAATTCATGAAAATCATTTTATAATATAGCATATGAAGGTCTATCATCAATTTCAGAATCATTAATCTTATGTTCATCACTTGAATGATTTGATGCCATTAATGCCTTGCTTGCATGATCTTCATTTGAAGATGGACTTATTTTATTGTCATCCTATGCTACATATAATTTATTTATCCTTTTGTCCTTTTTTTAATGTTTTCTTTTTTTCAAGTGTAGGGCATTCACTCTTGACATGTCATCTTTTTTCATATTCAAAGCACGTAACCTTTCTTATCGGTGCTTCTTTTGAAAATGATCTCCTTTTTTCCTTTCTTTTCTTAATAACTTTTCAAACCTTTTGATAAGATCAGTATCTTCATCATTATTGGACTCATCTTATTTCTATCATGATTTTTTTATTCTAGTTTTCAAGGAAATCTTTTTAGAATTTTTTTTTCTTGATCTTAATGCTTCTTTAATCTTTCAAGTTCTATCTCATGCTTGGAATTTTCTGAACAATGTTGCAGGAGTCATTTTGGATAAACTCTTTTTTTAAATATCGCTGTCACTTTCGGTTGTCATGCCTTTGTTAAATGACCCGATTAGTTTTATATTTAATGTATCTGTAATACGACGGGAGAACTGACTGTAGGGTTTTGTGTTTTATTGCAAATGTTGCGTATAGCAAGAGTCGCCACTAACTTTTCTTCTATCCAATAAAGGAAATGGTGAAAAGAACAGGAAAGACCTTTTGAGAATTTTCTGAGTAAGGGGGATATATTATGAAAAGGAAAGGTGTTAGCACCCTTTTCATCTGTAATTATCTATGGGCACTTAATCGCTAGCTCACTTTTTGAAATGCTTTGTGTATGTTTGAAAATATTTTGAAAAATGCCTAAGTGCGGAAATTTTGTAATGATTCTCGTATCGTTGAGAATGTATACAAAAAGTTTGTTTTGAAAATATTTGTGAAAGAAAGTGTTGTTTTGGAAAGTGTTTTGAAAATTCCAATGTAAGGCAGTTTGCTTTATAATAACCCTTGTATCATTCCTCAAGAGTGTTTATAAAGTATTTTGAAAGTAGTTGTTTTGAAAGTGTGAAGTGTAAAGATTGTTTTGGTTTGCGAGCAAGCGATTACGAGCGATCTACCTAATCAAAAAGTCTTTGTTCTTTTCCTCCTCCTTTAGATAGTGCTATCCTACCATTGGTTAGTAGGAAGCCCTATTATTGGATGTGAGGGACAGGTGCAGGTCATCGTACAGTCATAGAAGGCAACTTGTAGGATGCTTTAGTAATTTTTGCAAGGGACTAAGATTGTTGACCGAAGGCAGCATCAAAGGGTCATCAAGGGACTACATTCTTTTAACTGAGAGTCTTTGCTAAAGCATCCAACGTTCGAGAGACATGATTGTTTAAATCTGAGGAAACAAGTGAGGGTCACTCTAGAGGTGCATGTATGCGAAATGTTTTGATTTCAAGTGTTGTATCCTAAAATTTGCCCTCCTGTTTTCCACTCAGGATGTTATCCCAGGGTTCCTCAAACACTCAATTTGGCTCAAAAGTTGATCAAATAGATTCTCTTCCTAGGCAAGCAGTCAGCAATTAGGGTTTTGCGTTTCTCAAAGGTTTGCCCAAACTATGGCCCAAATAACTGCAAAGTCAAATTATGTTTAGAAGGTCTTAAAATTTAGTAGAATGTTATATGTCATTTTTCTTGACTTAAAGGTTTCTTTACTTCTAATAAAATTCATGGTGCCAATTTCTCAAAGAGATAACCTTTAGCCTCGAATCCCCTTTCTAGTGATCATTCAAAAACTTTTCGGTTTGGTTCGATTTCTTGTATTTACATGATACGAGGTGAATTATGTTTGAGTGACGTGTTTGAATTCAAGATTGTTTTGGAAGAAGGATTCATTTAGAATACTTGGAGTTTTCATCATGTGAATTCAAGTTCTAACTAGATGAAAGTTACCAAAAAAGGCTCGTTCAAGATTTAAATCATTCAAGATCATGCAAAGCATGAGATTAATTTCAAATTCAAGTGGAAAGTTTCATTCAATTCTCAACTAGTTCACTTAGGAACTCCAAAAATAAATCAGGAATTCAAGTAGTGATTTGGAAAGTGTTTTTCAATAATTCCAATCCAATTTCATTTTCATGGCACAAGGTATTGTGGAACTCATTCACGGGATGTTGGAGAATTCAAATTTGAATTTCAATTAAAAGAGACTTTTCATACTTTTGGTATCATTAGGGATTGTTTGTTCAAAATACAAATTGGAAAAATTACAATATAACAAAATTTCTTAATGGATACAAGTTTGTTCTAAAAAGTAAACTACAAAGAAATTTTCTTCAAGTCTTCATCAAACACTTCAAGTCACTCTTCACCGATTCTCTCCCATTGCCCAAGTTTCTCGTACATGAAACAAGAAAGAAAAAATTAGCAAGCATGTGAAAAATTTAAGAACTGTTTATTTAGAACAAATTTTTCTCATCATGAGGGTTATGCTTGGAATCAGAAAAAATTAGGAGGTCATTTAATCATGTGCTAAAGCCCAATGCCTCATACAAATCAGTTTCAATCATGGGCTCTCTTTTCCAATTGAAAATCACAAAGGTGAACCTTGGTTCACAAAAGAAAAAGGCAGTGTAGCGAAATCACAATAGGAAAAATATAAAATTTAGAAATAGCAGCATCACAAATCAAAGATTTAAGCCCAACAAAAGCCTCAACTTTGTCCTATCATTGGCCCAAATAAATATGTTCATTGCAAATCACAAAAAAATATGTCTTTTGGTGCACAAATAAAGAAAATACTGTAAAAAGAAAGCATACTGCATTGCTGCCCAGAGAAAAACTGCATTTGAAGCCCTACATTACTGTCCAAAACAGTCCAACAATTACACCAAAACAGGAAACACAAATCTGCAACCAAAAAGCAATTGAGACAGCAGCCCTAAATTTTCAAATTCTCACATTTCCCCCCTAAAACCTATTCTTATTCATGAATAAAGCCAACAAGAGAATTAGTTTATAAAGAGGGAGAGAACCACAAAAAAAAAACAGAAGGAGGGACTGATGCAAACATAAACCAAATAAGAGCCAGCAAAGTGAGAAAAAGATTACAGTAGCAGAATCAAAAAAAGACAGCAAAAGCGAGATATCCAGAAAAACGTCCTCATCATCATCATTTTCCACACATATCCCTTCAGAATCTAAAAAGGAGAAAGAAGGAGAAAGGAGACTTCCCGGTCAAACGAAAGCCAATGGCGAGAACGAGTGAGGAACTAAAAGTGGACGGAGGTAGCAACATAAAAACTTCAAAGGGATCATTCGTAAAGCTCCAATCCTATAAGTCTTACTTCCCGACCTCATAAGCACATTGGCGCTTTGCTTTGCTTTTATTTAAACTGCTTGATACTGCTTCATGTCAGTTCTGCCACTGTATAAGCATAAATTTTTTTTAATAACTAAATAAAAAAGGGAAGCAGTTATACAGTAAACCCCAAAAACACAACTTACCTCTTCAACCTCTCTCTCCCACTATCGCCGCTAGCTTCGGACTATGCCAAGGCCTTCCTCTTCCCATCTTCCTCCCAACAACTTTTCGTACTCCATCTTTCAAACAACAACCTGCCATCATCCAGTCACTGGCCCGACCAAAGAGGAAAAAAAGGTGTTGCTTTTGACTTCATCGTTGTCTTTTTCCTTTCCTACTTCATCAAAATCTCTCTCACCCTCATGGCCATCGAAACATGACCCATGAAATCCGCCCTTAATAACTTACAGAGTCGTCGGAAGTCTTCAGATCTCACTCAGGGACAAACAAGAACGATCTCTAAAAGACAGTAGTTGACGTTTAGAAAAGTGAAGGGGTTTAGATTTTGCTTAGAAAGTGTTTTCTATCTTTTTTTTACAGTAAGAGAAGAATAGATCTTTGATAATGTTGAACCTGCAATAATGATTCCACGTTTCTTTTCTCTTCCCAACAACAGTAAAAAAAAATTAATTCTTGTCCCTTTTCCAATGAAACTGGCGGCGCACTTTGGTGTTTAGGTTTGCAATAAACCCTTCATTTATTTTGTCAACCGGGTCAGCCCATTGGGCTGCTGGCCCAATCCTCCATACCATTTTCCCTTTTAGTTCGATTGAAGTGTAGATATAATAAATAAGTAATGTAGTTCAGTTAGAAAGGTGTATCCGTGACAATCCAAATGGCCTGAGTTCGACTCCTCCCTTGGGCGTTTCTATTTTTGTTTTTTTAATTCTTTTAATCTTACTTCCCTAATTTTTTAGTTTATATTTAGTTTTAATTCTAATTCTTAAAATTCGATTAAACTTAAGACATACAATTCTTATAATTAGTGAGTTTAGACTTTGTAAATATTTTTATCAACTTCTTTTTCTCTAATAAACTTTCTTTTAAAAAAAAAATTAATTTATGAATAATAAAAAAGGTATATAGAATAGGATTTTATTTTCTTTTTATATATTCTCACAAACACAAAATATCAAACAAAAAGATATATATGCAATTGACTTAATTTCTTTTAATCAGTTATTTTATTTTATTTTCTTTCCAAACGTTACAAACAAAATAACTTAGAATTTTTCTTGCGATGCTTTGTTAATTAATTATCCTAGACTGTTATAATTATTTGATTCAATTCGATTTGGTTGTATTGATTGCCTATTTTGACTGTTAACCGCATTGATCCATCCCCATTTGTAAACTTGTACCCCCATTCCCGAAAACTTTGTAATAGCGTAGAATTTCAATTCCCACAATTTACTATTTTCTTTATACTGTATAGTAATTACGCGTGTATGGCAAGATAAAAAAAAATCAATCTCTAGTTAACCTAATTTCAAAGATCAAATTAACTTGAATCAAACACACTTCTTCACACATGCACCTCTAGGGAAACCTCACTCGTTGCCTCGGAAATACAGTCATGTCCCTCGAGTATTGGATGTTTTAGCAATGACCCTTCGATAAAAAAAGATCATAGTCCCTTGATGACCCTCGACGATGCCTTCGATAAAATGATCTCGTCCCTTACGAAAATTGCTAAAGCGTCTCATAAGTTGCTTTCGATGATTGTACGATTGACCCGCGCCCGTCCCTTCACATCCAACGATGGGGCTTCTTACCAAATCAATGGTAAGATAGCAACATCTAAAGAAGGAAGAAAAGAACATTTAAGACCTTTCGAGTAGGTAGATTCGCTCCTAGTTGCTCGCTTGGTCACGACAAAAACATTTTACACCAACACTTTCATCTCAAAACATTTTCAAAAGACAAAACCTTTTGTATACGTTCTTATAGAGACGAGAACCATTACAAAACATCTTTTCCAAAACACAATTCACAAACACATCTTTGAACCAGCTTTCGAAACAAAACTTTGTGCGCGTTCTTATGGAAACGAGAGCCATCATAAAGAGATTTTTAAAAACACTTTCAAAGCCCACATCACAAGCACACTGTCAAAAACAAAAGCAAGTGATTTAAACGAGTAACTAAGAGCCCATGGAAAACCATGGAAGAAAAGGGTGCTAATACCTTCCATTTTCATAATCTACCCCCGAACCTGAGAAATAATCTAGAAAGGTCTTTCCTGTGCTTTTTTACCTTTCCTTTTGGATAAAAGAAAAGTCGATGGCGACTCTTGCTATCCGCACAAATGCGATCGAAACGCAGAAAACACCAAGTCAGTTCTCCCACCGTATCACAGAATTAACGACTCTGCTGGGGAATAAATATTAAAGTGGGGTTACCTTAGGGTTAGATTACCTTTACTCGCTTTCATTATTTGATTTGTGTGCTTTATATTCAGTTCTTTGTATTGGGTTTACTTTGATCCTCCACCCGGATTTGGGGACACCTTTTTAGGTAAATAGAAATAGATTGTGGAGACTGTACGGCGTAGAACGATATGGTTGAAACAATGGCTATGTTAGTGTGACTCATTTGTGGGTACTGGTATCCCTCGTGGTGAATCGAGGAGAATACGGGGCCGCTGAGTGGCGTCATGAAGCACTCATTGACTTTAGAACCCTAATTGAACAAATTTGGCCATTAGGACATAGTGAGATAGCCGGTTTCAGTGTAGAGCTGAAAATTGGTTGATACTCGATACTACACTCATTGAGGCTAGACTTTTGGGATATCTCAGTCGCAAGAAAAGATTATTATGCTGAGACAATGCCTAAGAGAAAGGTCGGTGATATTGATATCCTTTAGAACCCGATCACTATTACTAGGACAGGTTGAGCCAACTAGACTTCAAGAGGGTACTTACCTAAAAAACTCATGCATGCCTAAAACATAGGGACTTATTTATTGTGTGTGTATATATTTTCTTGTACATAAACATCATAAATGTCATGAACATCATACGCATGCTCATTGACCATTTCAAGGATTTAGAAATTTATCTTTGTTTTTGTTTTGTAGGACATGAATTCTCTCCAAAGAAACACCATCCGAATCAGCTTTGTAAAAGCACATACTCAACTTCAAGAGCTAGCCTCAAGAGTGCCCTGGGATTCTCCTTTTACCAAGAAATATGGTCAACTCCTCAGTTTGGCTACATCCAACTTCCAAGAAGAAATGATGTGTGTACTATTCCAATTCTTTGATCCCGTATGTTATTGTTTCACTTTCCCGAACTATCAGTTGGTACCTACATTGGAAGAGTTCTCCCTACTCTTAGGGGTGTCCGTGCTTGATCAGATACCGTTCACCGGTCTAGAAGGGATTCTAAAACCTGAAGTCATAGCCGAAGCTTTGCATATGAAGAGGACCGACATCATAGCCAATTGGGAGACAAGAAGCGGGGTTAAAGGCTTTCTAGATAAGTTTCTATTGGAAAAGGCTCGTTCATTCTAGGATGACATGGATTTCTAAGCTTTCTAAGACGTCCTAGCTCTTCTCATTTATGGTTTGGTTATGTTTCCCAATTCAGACCAATTCATAGACGTTAATGCCATCAAAGTCTTTCTCTCTCGCAATCCTATACCTACCTTACTAGGAGACATATTGCATTTCCTTCATACCCGCACCATGAAGAAAATAGGTACTCTTTTGTGTTGTATCCCCCTACTCGCTAAGTGGTTCACTTCACACTTGCCTCAGTCAGCATTGAAGAACGAGCAAAGACTGACTTGGTCTCAAAGGATGATGTCTCTCACCCACTCTTATGTCCGTTGGTGTTTGAGATCCTTGGAAGATGTCTCTATCATTGACCGCTGTAGGGAGTTCCCTAACGTACCTCTGCTTGGTATTATGGGAGGTATCGCTTACAACCCATGCTTAGCTCTTCGATAGTTTTGGTATGCCAGAAGAGACGACCCTCATGAGATGCTCATCCAAGGTCTGGTGTTCGACTACGACAAAGAAGACCAAGGTTACCTCAGAGGTTTACACGTGCTTGGGGAATGGCGAACAAGGTGGACAGTAGGACTTTGGGACATAAAAACTCTATCCCTCCCGAGCCTTACCTTAGGTGGGTATGGGATCGTGCCCAAAGTCTCCTGATGCCTTACCCTTCCATCCTTCTTGTCATCATTGGGCCTGTTATTGAAGGAGACGTCCCATACACCATTCTTCATCCTGACATGCCAACCTCTCTCGAAGACCTGCAGAAAGCTTGGGTTCAGTTGAAGGAAGAGCGAGACACCTTTGAAGCCTAATATTACGCCAGTGAGAAGAAGGTTCTGGAGCTCACCAAACTGCTTCATGAAGAGAAAAACCTGAATGCCTACATTGCTCCAAAGAGGATGCGTTCAGTCTTTTTGCCTTAAGAGTTTGGTTGTATTTTGTTTCTTTCATTGTAAGCCCGAGGAGGCATGATGTATTCAAACTTGGATTTTAATATAACGTGTGTTCCTTTTTTGTTTGAAAAAATTTAAATCTCTAATTTTCCTTGAAATCATTTGCATATTGCATCTTCATTCATCATAACATCATACAGGTTTCTCATAATAGGTCACTTTATCCTTCTACTGTTTATTTCAGTGAGATGGATGTTGAACAGACTGTGAAAGATCTTCAGGCGCAGAACGCCCAGTTTCAACAAATGCTCTTGGCTCTGACAAAAGGACAAGAGGAGTTGAAGACTCTGCTGGCCAAAGAGAAGAAGAAGAAAATAAAGAAATCAATCGGTGTTGTGATCATGGGAAGAAGGTTTAAAGGATAAGCCAGACGGACTTTGGACTTTGCGACATCATTGGGTGAAGGAGATAATCAAGGAGACGGGACCCAGGAAGTGAACAATGACCCAGCATCTGCAGAAGAGGAAGAACCTGATTACTCTGAGGATCAATATCCTCATGCTGATGATAAATACAAACAGCTAGAGGATCATTTGAATGCTATGGAGATTCAGAGGGTACCCGGTTTGGATTTCGAAGAATTAGGACTAATTTCAGGGGTTGTCATCCCACAAAAATTCAAGGTTCCCACTTTCACCAAATACGATGGTGTCTCTTTCCCGAAGCTACATCTAAGGTCATACGTCAGAAAGATTCAACCCCATACAGCTGACAAGAATCTGTGGGTGCATTTCTTCCAAGAGAGCTTATCTGGGACGCAGTTGGATTGGTTCTATCAATTGGAAGGGACCAATGTTCGCAATTTGGAAGATTTGGCCACCACTTTCTACAAACAATATCAGTACAATGCTGATTTAGCTCCAACTAGGACACAATTGCAAGGCATGTCTATGGGAACAGGTGAAGGTTTCAAAACCTATGATCAAAAATGGAGGGATCTCGCAGCCAGAGTCCAACCCCCTCTATCTGACAGAATTAGTGGATATGTTCCTTGGCACCTTGTCAGGACCATTCTTCAACCACCTGATCGGGAGTTCCTCAGCTGGATTTACTGAATTAATCATGACTGGTGAGCGGGTCGAAGCTGGTATAAAAAGCAACAAAATTTAAAGAGACGCATCCTCGAGTATGATGAAGAAGCCCTTTGTTGGAAATAAGGAGGTCAGTGCTGCATATGACTATAAAAATTAAAACAAAAATGCACGTCGCCTGGCAGTAGGGGTTGTCATGATTTCTAACCCTATTCCAAATCAGCAGCAAAATTATCAGCGCAAACCAGAAGCGCCCATGAGACGATTTAGCCAGATTAACATGACCATGTCTCAAGTTTTGCAACACCTTCTAAAGACCAATCTGATAACTTTAAAGGAAGCTCCCAAGAACCCCAATACTACTTCTCCTCACTACAACCCGAACGCCTGGTGTGCCTATCATTCTGAAAACCTGGGGCATGATACAAATGACTGTTGGGCCTTAAAGAATAAGGTGCAAGACCTTATCGATGCAAAAGAGATTGAATTTGATCCCCAGAAATGCCTAATGTAATAACGGCGCCAATGCCCAGACATGGCCAAGGTATCAACGCCATTGATGATGATCGTTTTGTCTCCTCCATGAATGACTTAGTTACTCCTCTGTTGGCCATTAAACAAAATCTACTGCAAGCAGGTCTATTCCCAGGCCGCGATGAAGATTGTCACTTATGCAAATCTCTACCAAACGGCTGTTTGTCACTAAAGATAGACGTCTAACGCCTGATGACTAGCAAAGAAATTCTATTTGAAAAGCCACCTCTTATCAAAAGTTCTTATCAAGATTTTTCGATAATCACCATTTCCAACAATCCTCCCAGGGTCTCCACCAAAGGACCCTTC
Organism: Vicia faba; assembly: GCA_948472305.1. Taxonomy (NCBI): domain Eukaryota; kingdom Viridiplantae; phylum Streptophyta; class Magnoliopsida; order Fabales; family Fabaceae; genus Vicia; species Vicia faba. Next base: position 1,012,373,274 of record OX451738.1, read on the forward strand.
AGGATTACATTTGTTCCAAGATCTGCACCTTTAATCATCACTAGGCCAAGACCAATATCATACTCCTCGAATAAAGCTGTTCCCTGAAGTTATGGGGCTGACGTTTATTACTATTGCGTCAAGCAAGATCAGTTGGCTGTCAAAGACGAAGTTACGAGAGGTATTGATCCCGATATCGGTAACATCATTGGGACCAGCAAAATAACAAGAAGTGGAAGAGTCTTCTCACATGAGATTTCTCCAAAGACCGTTGCTACTCATGTGATCATTCCTACTGCCACTCCTGCTAACACTCCCAATAATACTCTTACTGTTATCCCTGCTACCGATACAAGGGGAAAAGAGGCTTTGAATGAGCCTGTCCAAGCAACAGAGCGTCCCGAGATCATCCTTGAAGCTTCTAGAGAGGAGATAGAAGAAATACTGAAGATAATCAAGAAAAGTGACTACAAAATTGTAGAACAATTGAGGCAGGCCCCCTCGAAGATATCATTGTTGTCCTTACTGTTGTGTTCTGAGACCCACGCCAAAGCCTTGGTAAAGTTTCTTAAGACCGCTCACGTGCCCCAAGAGACCTCCATCGACCAATTTGAAAACTGTATGGCCAGTCTAACTACTGATAACAGATTGGGCTTTTCTGACACTGATTTAACCTCTAAGGGAAGGAAGCACAATGATGACTTACATATTTCCATTGAATGCAGGGCCACCACACTTGCCCATGTTTTGGTGGATACCGGCTCATCATTGAATGTTTTGCCCAAAAATGCTCTCGATCGACTGGATTGTGAGGGGCTTATCTTGAAACCAAGCAACATCATAGTAAGGGCCTTTGATGGCTCCAAGAGGACAGTTCACGGAGAAGTTAGTATCCCCATAAAAATTGGGACCCAGACTTTTGACTCAATTTTCTATGTGATGGACATCCGCCCTTCGTATTCTTGTCTATTAGGTTGACCCTAGATCCACGGTGCTGGTGCCGTCACTTCAACCTTGCACCAAATGCTAAAATACCCGATTAAAGGAAAGATTGTCACAGTTCACGGAGAGGAGGAGTACATGGTTAGCCATCTGAACTCTTTCAGGTATGTTGAAATGGACGGTGAATTCATAGAGACTCTCTGTCAGAAATTTGAGAAGGTTCCAACGATGTTCGCGGAAACCAAGTCTACTCCAAAGGTCTCGAAAATTACCAGACCTCCACTAAAGATGGCCTCTTTGAAAGATGCTCGAGCAGTAGTTGAAGAAGGCGGGTGTACCATCTGGGGTTAGCTTCCGGATATTCCCTACAAGTCCGACAAATTTGGGTTAGGGTTCACTTCAGAGGCCCAAAGAGTTGTTCGACGTTCTCGCGTTGGGGGACCACCTCTGCATATCAGCAATCAAGGAGTCAATGCAATAGAAGACAGTGATGGTAGTTGTGACATGGACGAATGGATTTTTCCAACCATCAACGGTGGGCTCAACAATTGGGAGGCCAAAGATTTCATTCCTATTACTTTTATTCAAGAGTAATTATCTTTTAATATTTTCAGGCTTGTAATATTTAAACAATTTAGACTTTTAAAACCTTGTGTCTTACCCGAGGCACAACGGTCCATTTGTGAGGGTTATCACTTCATTCTCATATGTCATTAATGAATCATGGACATTTTTGCATCAAATTTTATGTTCTTTGTTTTTCTTTCGTACATTTTACTTTCTTTCAAAAGTAGCTATGCTCTTACACACACTCACATATTAAAATGCAGATCTACATCCACTCAGGATCCCATGGGTAACAGTTATGCTATGGCCAATTGTGACTTTGAAAATTTGATCTACCAAGCCGACGACGAAAGTGAGGAAGATTGTGAGGTGCCAGGGGAGTTGGCCAGGTTGTTGAAATAGGTAGAAAGGACCATTCATCCGCACGAAGAGCCGGTCGAAACAGTTAACTTAGGAACTGAGGAAGACAAAAAGGAGATCAAGGTGGGTTCCAATTTGGAACCTAATGTCAAGGAGCGTCTGATTCAATTGCTGCACGATTATGTTGAAGTATTTGCCTGGTCATACGAAGACATGTCGGGACTTGATACAGACATTGTGGTACATTGTCTACCTACAAGGGAAGATTGTCCTCTAGTAAAGAAAAAGGTTCGCCGCATGAGGCCTGATATGTCAGAAAAGATCAAGGCAGAAGTCATGAAGCAATTCAATGCTGGATTTTTGGCTGTCACCTCTTATCCCAAATGGGTGGCCAATGTTGTTCCTGTGCCCAAGAAAGACGGTAAAGTGCGAATGTGTATAGACTACATAGATTTGAATAGGTCAAGCCCCAAAGACGATATACCACTCCCCCACATCGACATTCTGGTTGACAATACGGCGCAACACAAAGTGATTTCCTTCATGGATGGTTTCTCAGGCTACAATTAAATTAAAATGGCTCCTGAGGATATGGAGAAAACAACCTTTGTTACAGAGTAAGGCACATTCTGCTATAAGTTCATGCCATTCAGACTGAAGAATGTTGGGGAAACTTATCAACGCACCATGGTAGCTTTATTTCATGACATGATACATCATGAGATAGAGGTCTACGTAGACGATATGATAGCCAGATCGCAAACGCAAGAAGAGCATCTTGACCACTTACAGAAGCTGTTTGAGAGGCTGAAGAAGTACAAATTGAGATTGAATCCAAACAAGTGCATGTTCGGAGTCCGGTCTGGTAAGCTCCTAGGTTTTGTTGTCAGCAACAAAGGTATCGAGGTTGATCCTGCCAAGGTTAAAGAGATGCAAGAGATGCCTTCTCCTCATACTGAGAAAGAAGTCAAAGGATTCTTAGGACGTTTGAATTACATCGCCAGATTCATTTCTCACCTGACAGCTACTTGTGAACCAATCTTTAAGCTCTTGAAAAAAGATCAAGTAGTCAATTGGAATGACGAATGCCAAGTTGCTTTTGACAAAATCAAGGAATATTTACAAGAGCCTCCTGTGTTGTTACCACCCGTCGAGGGAAGACCTTTAATCCTGTATTTGACTGTTTTAGAAAACTCAATGGGGTGTGTGTTGGGGCAGCATGACGAGTCTGGCCGAAAAGAGCACGCTATTTATTACTTGAGCAAAAAGTTTATCGACTGTGAAACAAGATATTCGCTGCTCGAGAAAACTTGATGCGCTCTGGCATGGGCTGCTCGTTGGCTGAGACAGTATATGCTGACCCATACTACTCTGTTGATATCTAAAATGGATCCGATAAAATACATCTTTGAGAAGCCCACTCTTTCTGGGAGAATAGCGAGATGGTAAATGATCCTGATAGAATATGACATACAATATACTACCCAGAAAGCTATACAGGGTAGTGTATTGGCTGATCACCTCCCTCACCAAGTTGTGGAAGACTATCAGTCCATGAAGTTTTAATTCCCGGACGAAGACATCATGACGTTAGACAACTGTGAAGAAATCAGGCCATGTGACGGACCTGAGCAAGGATCCCGATGGACCCTATTCTTTGATGGAGCATCTAATGCACTTGGCAACGGTATCGATGTTGTACTCATATCTCCGGAAGGATGTCATACTCCCTTTACTTCCAGACTTTGCTTCAACTATACAAACAACATGGCAGAATACGAAGCATGCATCTTCGGTCTCAAAGCTGCTATAGACTTGGGAATCAAATCCTTGGATGTATTTAGAGATTCAACTCTGGTCATCAGTCAAGTAAAAGGGGAATGGGACACCAAACACCCCAACCTTATCCCTTACAAAGAACATGTGTTGACATTGTTGCCGCATTTTGAGGAGATTACCTTCGAGCATTTCCCGCGAGAAGAAAATAAGCTAGCGGACGCATTAGCTACAATGTCATCTATGTTTTAACTTAATTGGGATAATGAGGCTCCTCAAATCACCATTGAGCGGATGGATAAACCAGCCTACTGTCACGAGATCAGTACTAAAGAAGTAGTGGATCGACCTTGGTTCCATGAAGTTAAAAGGTATCTCGAGTCTCAGGAATATCCAGAAGGAGCTTCAGTAAATGACAAGAAGTTCCTAAGAAGATTCTCGGCTAAGTTCTTCCTTAGTAACGGTATTTTGTACAAACGCAGTCATGACTATGTATTGCTTCGGTGCGTAGACAAGGTTGAGGCTGAAAGGATCATGGTTGAATTACACGAAGGCACTTTTGGTACCCATTCCAGTTGGCATACAATGGCAAACAAAATCCTAGGGGCAGGCTATTATTGGTCTACCATGGAGGCAGATTGCTACCAACACTCTCGGACTTTCCATAAGTGTCAGATTTATGCTGATAAAGTGCACGTACCTCTGGTTCCTCTGAACATCTTGATGGCTCCTTCGCCCTTTGCTATGTGGGGAATCAATATGATTGGAGAAATCAAGCCAACAGCCTCCAATGGACACCGCTTCATCTTAGTGGCCATCGACTATTTTACAAAGTGGGTTGAGGCAACTTCTTTTGCTTTCGTTACTAAGAATGTGGTCGCCCGGTTCATCAAACAGAATCTCATCTATAGGTATGGTATCCTAGAGAGAATCCTCACTGATAATGATACGAATCTAAACAACACTATAATCACCGTCTTGTGCGAGAAATTCAAGATTCAGCATCACAGTTCTTCCCCTTACCGGCCAAAGATGAATGGTGTTGTCGAAGCTGTAAATAAAAACATTAAGAAGATCATACAGAAAATGACAGTCACATACAAAGATTGGCATGAGATTCTACCGTTCGCTCTCCATGGGTATCGTACCACAACTCGTACATCAACTGAGGCAACACCCTATTATCTGGTATACAGCATGGAGGCTGTCTTGCCCATTGAGGTCTAGATCCCCTCTCTGAGGATCATGAAGGATGCTGGTTTGAATGAAGAAGATTGGATTCAGACTCGGTTTGACCAACTAAACTTGATTGGTGAGAAGAGGCTTACATCTATCTGTCATGGTCAGATGTACCAAAAATGTATGATCAAAGCTTTTAATAAAAAGGTCAAACGTCAGGTATATCGGGTCAGTGACTTGGTAATCAAGTGTATCATTTTTCCACAAGGTGATCCATGGGGCAAATGGACCCCTACATATGAAGGGTCGTTTGTAATTAAAAGCATATTCTCTGGTGGAGCAATGATCTTGACCACTATGGATGGCAACGACCTCCCACACCTTGTAAATACAGACATAGTTAAAAGATACTACGCATGATCAAAGACCCGCTAGGTTGACTGGCCTAGGCAAAAATAAGGGCTTCCCGGAAAACCAAAAGGGTTCGGGAAAAAATAAGGGATGGAAATTAAAAAAAATTTGTACACCCGGCAAGTCGAAAACTCGAAAGGGCGGCATGGGCAAAAAAGGGTATCCCGGTGGACTGAAAACCCGAGAGGGCGGTCCAGGAAAAAGTTAGGGATTGAAGCGTATACTATGTCCCATTGGATCATCTTGCAGACAATCTTCAGCATCGACCAATCAACTCAAACGACTCTAAATTAATCCAATCGACTTCGCCGAGGCGACAAGTGGACAAGACATTCAGAGACATGAAGACTATAGCAGAATGGGAACCCCATGGGATTATTTCACATAGCTATCTTTTCTTTGTATCAATTCTCATTTTTTACGACGACATTCTCTCACTAGAATGCTCGTCTCATTATACAAAAAATACTTATTCAAGTTAATACAAAGATATCCCTTTTGAAAGTGCAAAACCATCTGTTTTTCTTTGTTTCTGTGTTTTGTTTACAAAAACGTCCAATGATTTATTTTTGAGCATATGCATTTGGACGTGATTACTGTCACAAATAAACAAAAAAAACAGAAAGACAATTACTAATGACTTTAAGAAATAGGATGATATCTATAAGCCATTCCATAAGATCCCCGCAAGCACCTTCTACAGCAGGAACGGAAGCGAATACATCCTACTACAGAATCGCTAACATATCCCTAGTATGCAGCCTGATGGTATCAAGTGTTCTCATATCCCTGACAGAGTAAAACTTCCAACCACCGCTCCAGAGTGTCCCCAGTAAGTTTCCCAACTTCTCAGATTTCCCCAGCAGAATTTCACGAAGTCCACAAGCAATGTCCGGCTTTTCCCTTCTACAACAGAGTTTATATTTAGAAATTCACCCATCAATGCTTCAGAAGGGATTTATTTTCCCCACTTCCAGCAACACTACGACACAAATAATCTTTAATTCCATAGCATTGACAACACAAGTACAAACAGTGCAATCACATTTATTTTGAGAAACAAACATCACACCATGCATCGCGTACATCATAGCATTTCATACAATTAACTCTTCACCTTTTGCAGGAAAGAGTCATTCGCCAGGAAATTATCATCAACAAATTTCCAACAGATAAAGATTTTCAACAAGAAAAGTTTGGTCGACCATCTACATAGCGAAATATTCATTTCCAGATTCTTATTGGTTCAGATAAATCTCTCAAAAATTTATTCTGATTCGTTTCCAGATTCTTACTGGTTCAGATAAATCTCTCAACGGTTTATTCAGATTCATTTCCAGAGTTTCACTGGTTCAGATAAATCTCTCAACGGTTTATTCTGATTCGTTTCCAGATTCTTACTGGTTCAGATAAATCTCTCAACGGTTTATTCTGATTCATTTCCAGATTCTTACTGGTTCAGATAAATCTCTCAACGGTTTATTCTGATTCGTTTCCAAATTCTCACTGGTTCAGATAAATCTCTCAACGGTTTATTCTGATTCATTTCCAGATTTTCACTGGTTCAGATAAATCCCTCAACGGTTTATTCTGATTCATTTCAAGATTCTCATTGGTTCAGATAAATCCCTCAATGATTTATTCTGATTCGTTTCCAGATTCTTACTGGTTCAGATAAATCTCTCAATGGTTTATTCTGATTCGTTTCCAGATTCTTACTGGTTCAGATAAATCTCTCAACGGTTTATTCTGATTCATTTCCATATTTTCACTGGTTCAGATAAATCTCTCAACGGTTTATTCTGATTCGTTTCCAAATTCTCACTGGTTCAGATAAATCTCTCAACGGTTTATTCTGATTCATTTCCAGATTTTCATTGGTTCAGATAAATCCCTCAACGGTTTATTCTGATTCATTTCCAGATTCTCATTGGTTCAGATAAATCCCTCAATGATTTATTCTGATTCGTTTCCAGATTCTTACTGGTTCAGATAAATCTCTCAATGGTTTATTCTGATTCGTTTCCAGATTCTTACTGGTTCAGATAAATCTCTCAATAGTTTATTCTGATTCATTTTCAAATTCTTACTGGTTTAGATAAATCTCTCAACGGTTTATTCTGATTCATTTCAAGATTCTCACTGGTTCAGATAAATCTCTCAACGGTTTATTCTGATTCGTTTCTAGATTTTCACTGGTTCAGATAAATCCCTCAACAACTTATTCTGATTCGTTTCCAGATTCTTACTAGTTCAGATAAATCTCTCAACGGTTTATTTTGATTCATTTCCAGATTCTTATTGGCTCAGATAAATCTCTCAATGGTTTATTCTGATTCATTTTCTGTTAAAATCGAGCTCAGACTTTCTGTCAACAATCATCTTTGGATGGCATCTATAACCCCTTCTCCGACGATTCTCCATCGCTTCTCCAAATGGAATCTTTAAGCCCATTTCCTTACACAATCGACCTGCGCATCATCAAGTGCAAATTTCTGGGCACTCTAGTGTTCAATCATCTTCTACTTTCAAGCCACAAATGACAAACATGTCGATCTCGCTTTTCAAGTTTAAGAAGATTGAACAGGGGAAGTTGTTGCACCCCAAAATTTTCCCTCCTGTTTTCCACTCAAGATGCTATCCCAGGGTTCCTCAAACACTCAATTTGGCTCAAAAGTTGATCAAACAAATTCTCTTCCTAGGCAAGCAGTCAACAATTAGGGTTTTGCACTTCTCAAAGGTTTGCCCAATCTATGGCCCAGATAACTGCAAAGTCAAATTGTGTTTAGAAGGTCTTGAAATTTAGTGAAACGTTATATGTCATTTTTCTTGACTTAAAGGTTTCTTGACTTCTAATAAAATTCATGGTGCCAATTTCTCAAAGAGATAACCTTTAGCCTCGAATCCCCTTTCTAGTGATCATTCAAAACCTTTTCGGTTTGGTTTGATTTCTTGTATTTACATGATGCGAGGTGAATTATTTTTGAGTGACGTGTTTGAATTCAAGATTGTTTTGGAAGAAGGATTCATTTAAAATACTTGGAGTTTTCATCATGTGAATTCAAGTTCTAACTAGATGAAAGTTACCAAAAAAGGCTCGTTCAAGATTTAAATCATTCAAGATCATGCAAAGCATGAGATTAATTTCAAATTCAAGTGGAAAGTTTCATTCAATTCTCAACTAGTTCACTCAGGAACTCCAAAAAGAAATCAGGAATTCAAGTAGTGATTTGGAAAGTGTTTTTCAATAATTCCAATCCAATTTGATTTCCATGGCACAAGGTATTGTGGAACTCATTCACGGGATGTTGGAGAATTCAAATTTGAATTTCAATTAAAAGAGACTTTGCATACTTTTGGTATCATTAGGGATTGTTTGTTCAAAATACAAATTGGAAAAATTACAATATAACAAAATTTCTTAATGGATACAAGTTTGTTCTAAAAAGTAAACTACAAAGAAATTTTCTTCAAGTCTTCATCAAACACTTCAAGTCACTCTTCACCAATTCTCTCCCATTGCCCAATTTGCTCGTACATGAAACAAGAAAGAAAAAATTAGCAAGCATGTGAAAAATTCAAGAACTGTTTATTTAGAACAAATTTTTCTCATCATGAGGGTTATGCTTGGAATCAGAAAAAATTAGGAGGTCATTTAATCATGTGCTAAAGCCCAAAGCCTCATACAAATCAATTTCAATCACGAGCTCTCTTTTCCAATTTCAAATCACAAAGGTGAACCTTGGTTCATAAAAGAAAAAGGTAGTGTAGCGAAATCACAATAGGAAAAATAAAAAATTTAGAAATAGCAGCATCACAAATCAAAGATTTAAGCCCAACAAAAGCCTTAATTTTGTCCTATCATTGGCCCAAATAAATATGTTCATTGTAAATCACAAAAAATATGTCTTTTAGTTCACATATAAAGCAAATACTGTAAAAAGAAAGCATACTGCATTGCTGCCCAGAGAAAAACTGCATTTGAAGCCCTGCATTACTGTCCAAAACAGTCCAACAATTGCACCAAAATAGGCAACACAAATCTGCAACCAAAAAGCAATTTAGACAGCAGCCCTAATTTTTCAAATTCTCACATTTCCCCCCTAAAACCTATTCTTATTCATGAATAAAGCCAGCAAGAGAATTAGTTTATAAAGAGGGAGAGAACCACAAAAAAAACAGAAGGAGGGACCGATGCAAATATAAACCAAATAAGAGCCAGCAAAGAGAGAAAAAGATTACATTAGCATAATCAAAAAAAGACAGCAAAAGCCAGATATCCAGAAAAACGTCCTCATCATCATCATCATTTCCCACACATATCCCTTAAGAATATAAAAAGGAGAAAGAAGGAGAAAGGAGACTTCCCGGTCAAATGAAAGCCAACAGCGAGAACGAGTGAGGAACTAAAAGTGGACGGAGGTAGCTGCATAAAAAGTTCAAAGGGATCGTTCGTAAAGCTCCAATCCTGTAAGTCTTGCTTCCCGACCTCATAAGCACATTGCCTCTTTGCTTTGATTTTATTTAAACTGCTTGATATTGCTTCATGTCAGTTCCGTCACTGTATAAGCATAAAAAAAATTTTAATAACTAAATAAAAAGGGAAGCAGTTATACAGTAAACCCCAAAAACACAACTTACCTCTTCAACCTCTCTGTGATACGGTGGGAGAACTGACTTGAGGTTTTGTGTTTGTGTTCAGAATTGTTCGGTTTAGTAAGAGTTGCCACCGACTTTTTATTTTATCCAAATGAAAGGTCAAAAAGCACAGGAAAGACCTTTGAGATGTTTTCTTGGGTTCGGGGGGTAGATTATGAAAAGGGAAGGTGCAAGCACCCTTTTCATCGATGGTTATCCATGGGCTCTTAGTTACTTATTTTAGATCACTTGCTTTTGCTTCTCAATTGTTTGAAATGGTGCTTTGTGTGTGTGGTTTTTGAAAATACTTTGAAAAAGAGGCCTTGTCTAGGAAACCTTTGTAATGATTCTTGTTTGAATATATACAAAGGTGTGTGTCTTTTTGAAAAGATATTTCAATGTTTTGAAAGTTTGACTTGGAAATTGTGTTGTGAGGTGTGTTTGAAAGTAGCAAGGATATTTTGCAAGCTTTTGATCAAGTAACTAAGAGTCATCTACCCTATTTTACTCAAAGATCTTTCTTATGTTTTTTAACCCTTTTGACAGTGTTATTTCACCATTGCATTTGGTGAAGAACCTTTTGTTAGGATGTTAAACGGGACAGGCGCGGGTCATCGCATACAATCATTCAAAGCAACTTGTGTGATGCTCTAGCAATTTTGTAAGGGACGAGATCGTTTTATCGAAGGCACCATAGAGGGTCATCGAGGGACTACGATCTTTGTTTGTCGAAGGGGTATTTGCTAGAGTGTCTCATACTCGAGGGACATGATTGCATTTTCCGAGGCAAAAAGTGAGGTTACCCTAGAGGTGCAAGTGTGCATTGTGTTTGTCAATTTCATGCATTTGTCTTGTATTAGGTTATCTAGCGATTGATTTTGAATCTTGCCATACAAACCCTAATTACTATACAATATATTGAAAGCAATAAATTGCGGGAATTAAAAGTCTAAGTTATTATAAAAGAGTATCCGGGGGTGGGGGTACAATTATTTACAAATGAGGATAAGTCTCACAAGAATAATGATGTCCAAATATTATGTGTTACAACCAAATCGAATCGTCGCAATTCAACATAAAATTATAACAATTTATAAGATAAAGAAAATAAAAAATATTATGAGATGCATCTATTTATTTACAGATAAAAAAAATAAAATATAACCTGAGAAAGTTTAAGTATTGTATTATTATTATTATTATGTTTTATTAATTAAGAAAAGGAAAGAAAAACGTTTTAATCAAAATTATATTATTCACATATTTTTCTTAAAGAGAACAAAATTAGTTAAATAAAATTCTTATTACACTTGTATTTTATTAATGTAACAATTATTAATTAATAAAGAAAATTAAAACTGTGTTAAGAAAATCAAAGTAATTAAAAACAAAATTTTAATATTAATTGGTTTTATTATTAATAAAAGAAAAGGAATCAAATTATTTAAAATGAAAATAAAGAGAAGTATTAGTTTAACAAAAATAGAATTAAAAAGAAAAAGATGATGGGCTTAAGATTAATGTTAAGGAGTAGGCCCAAATGACAATGGAGAAGAACAAGAATCAGGAAGGAAGAGGGGGTGCGTGCTTAGAAAGTGCTGTGGGCTTAAGAATTTTGTTTGGGGCGAGTCAGGCCCAATATGAATTTGTGCAACATTTTGTTAGGGGTTTGGTCAGTTAGGGTTTGCAAGTTGGTACACAGCGACGCCGCTTCATTCTTCTTCTTCGTTTGCATCTTCATCTTTCTCAGGCCATGAGTACTGATCTTACCTCCATGCCTTAGGTCGCCGGAGCGCTGCCCCCTCTCACTCTTTCCCTTCTCACAGTGGCCCATGGTTTTTTTGTTTGAACGGTACAAATTGTTATCTTTCTCTTTCGCGTTTTTTACAGTTTTGTTCATTTGTTTGATTCTCGCTTGCATGTTTTAATCCATGGATTTTATGCTTGAGATGCAGTAAAGGGGTTGAAAAAAAACTTACCTTGGAGAAGATGTAGAGGAAAATGGATGGAGAGAGATTTGAGGGTGAGCCGGCGGCGCTTCTGGTGGCCGGAGCGGAGGAAGAACGTGATGGACGCTTTTCTGGTATCTCTGTCTTCTTTCTTGGTTTTGATTGTTTGATGATGAGTGCTTCTGAAAACTGTTTTGTTTTGACTTTTGTTGATGATGAACACGCTTCTGAAACCCTATTTTCTTCTGAATCTCTTCCTTTCTCTTGGTATGTTAATGATGAGCACCACTCTGAAACTGTTGTTTTTGCTTCTGAATCTCTTCCTCTTTTTTGTATGTTAATGATGAGATCTGAAACTGCTGTTTTTGAATGATGATTGACAGAAGTTCTGAAGCTTTATTTGCTTCTGAATCTCTGGTGTTTTTGTATGTTAATGATGATACATCTCTGAAACTGTTTGCTTGTTTGTAGTTTGGCCAAACAGTTGGGTTCTGCAGATTGTTTGGTTGCTAGCTTGGCTTTGCAGGTGTTGAGCTTGTTTAGGTTTTTGTTATAACTTTGTTACAGTTTGTGTAGCTTGAAGTTTTGAAAATTTGATAACAGTTTGGTGGTTGGTTGGAAAATTGTTGTGGTTTTGTTTTGGCCTGTTTGCAAGTTGTTTAGGCAGGTTTGTTTGTACAGGTTTGGGCAAGCTTGGCTGTTTGTGTTGAGCTTGTGTAGCTTGCAGTTTTGTTGGTATGAGCAAAAAGGTTTGCAAGCTTGAAATGCATGCTTGGCAAGCAGGTTTGGCTAGCAGGTTTTGCAGTTTATTATTGTTATGCAGGTTGGAGACTGCAGGTTTTGCAGTTTGTTGTTGTTATGCAGGTTGGAGACTGCAGGTTTGAGTTGTGATAACAAGTTGGTTGTTTACTGAGTTTATGCTTAGGCTTATGCAGGTTCTAATGTTCTCCTCTCCCCCTTTTGTGTCTGATGTTAGACTGTTATATATCTTCTTGCTTTTCTTTGTCTTTGACAGCCAGCCTTAGCCAAACTGCAAACTTTTTCACTAGGTCCTCTCTTTCCCTCTCTCTCTCATAAGCGCTTTTTTGCTTATTATATTATTTGTTCTGAAAAGTTTGCTGGCTAGAAAGTGATGATGGCTAGGACAAGCTCTTGGCTTGTCAATTGGATTTACCTGCTGCATTTTTCTGTTGTACTGTTATACTTTCTGCACTGTGCACTTTTGCTAGTTGGCTTACTTGACAATTTTGCATTCAGTTTGGGTTTGCCATGTTTAGTTAGCTTGCCATGCTTGGTTACTGCAGTTTGATATTCAGTTTGCAGTACAGTTTGCTTTGTATGCAGCTTTGTATAGCATGACCCATGTTTTTGGATTTGAACCAAGTGTATGCTTGCATTTTATTTTTTACTTTTTTCTTTGTGAACCAAGAAGAGCAATCTTCTTGTGATTTTCAAAGAGAAAAAATAAAAACATGATGAATCAAATAGCATTATGATTCCCGCCGGTGTACTTTAATGATGACCTTCTTTTTTCCTTTTCTGCTTGAAAACAATAACTGTACTAACTTCTTTTTCTTCTTCTTTTTTCAGATGAATGTAACTTGGACGATAGAGGAAGCAGAGGAAGCAAAAATACCTTGAGCATTGGAGCATTGGAGCACTGAAGCTTAGGAGATTTAAGCTTAGAATTAGACAGACTTTTTTCATTTATTGTAATCAATTATTATTTTAAATACTATAAGTTGTAAACTTACAATATTCAAATAAATTTTGTAACAACATTTGAAATGAATAAAAGTCTTTATCCAAAAGAATATTTCTACTGTCAAATATCTTTCAATTCATCCTTGCATGTTCATTTAATTATTTAAGACTCTCAAATCAAAATAATTGAAACTATATCCCAATAATTCTAATCCAGATAAAATAAATAATCAACAAACTTTGCAGTCTCGTAACCTTGCATCAATCACAATACGCATGGTGTTCCAATTAACATATGCATTGTACAGTTAAACAAACAAAGCATTCCATTAAACGGTAAACCTTTCACTCCACTAACAAGCAGATGCCTTAATGTTCCAAACAAAAGTCTCAGCTCTTATCTCAGATAACCAGGCTTTGAGAACAATCAGTAAATTTGAACAAGCAATTTCTGAGGATTCAATTTCTTCTGAAAGATGTGAGAGAAAACCCTAATCCTGGATTAACTGCTAAAGAAAAGTCTGTTTGATCGATTCTTGAGCCAAATCTTAAAAATCAGAGAAAAACCCTAGGGTTGTGATTTCTTGTGAAAAAGAGAGGGCAAATTTTGGGGTACAGCAGTTGCCCCTGTTCAATCTTCTTGAACCTGAAGATTTAGATTGGCGAGTTTGCCTTTCGCGACACGAAGGTAAAAGATGATTGGACACTAGAGTGCCCATAAATTTGCACTCGTCAAAGCATAGCTGAGGGAATGGGCTTAAAGATTCCCTTTGGAGATGTGACCGAATCTTGTCGGAGATGGGCTTAAAGATGCCATCCAAGAACGTTTGTTGAATTGTATGTTGAGTATCAGAAAGGTATCCATGTTTGGGACGTCTCTGAGCTGGGGGTCTGAATAAGCAATAGATTAGCATCCATGTTGGGAAGCATCTGTAAACTGTTTTCAGAAGTCTTTGAAGTTCGAAACTTGCTAAACTTATTAATGAATGCGCCTGTAAGATGATTAGCCGTCTTGCTGAGGAAGATAAATACTGGATAGCTGGAGATAATAAAATCTTTGATTGTTGCTGGGGAAAATAAATCCTTGACTGCTGTTGAGGATTCAAAACATTTGATCGTTTGAGAATGAGAAGTCCTGGGACCACTGTTGAAGAGTATGTGTGTCTTCAAGCTTTTTGACAACCTATGTGGGGAGAAGTTATATTGTTGGGGAAAGTCAGGAGTTTGGGTTGTATGCCAATCTACTGGGGATTCCTGTTTTGAGGGGAACCTCGCTGGTGAATATCTGGAAACTCTGTGAGGAATTGAGAATGAGAGTCTTCATTCTGCTTGGGGAATTAGTGTTGAGGAGCCAAGAACGAGAATCTTCGATCTGCAGGGGATTTGAAATTCTGACAAATTCATGCTGAGAGTAAAGAAAGCTCTGGAGAATCAAGGATGAGAGTCTTGATTTTGTTGGGGAGTAAGAACTTTGTGGGAAATAGCCATACTGTTGCGGAGTGGCTATCCTGCTGGAGAAGCTTATTCCACTTTGAGAACGAGAATCTTCATTTTGTCGAGAATATCAGAAGCTTAAGTTGTATACCACTTTGAGAATGAGAATCTTCATTCTGTCGGGAATATCAGGTTATATGCCATTTTGAGAATGAGAATCTTCATTCTGTCGGGAATATCAGGAATTCAGGTTATATACCACTTTGAGAATGAGAATCTTCATTCTGTCGGGAATATTAGGAATTCGGGTAATATACCACTTTGAGAATGAGAATCTTCATTCTGTTGGGAATATCAGGAGCTTGGGAGTATACCAATCTTCTGAGGTTTCAAGGATGAGAATCTTCATTCAGGCATTTGGGTCAGAAGGTTGGGTGTATGCCAATCTACAGGGGAAGCAAGAATGAGAATCTTCATTCAGGCGTTTGGGTCAGAAGGTTGGGAGTATACCAATCTTCTGAGGTTTTAAGGATGAGAATCTTCATTCTGTTAAGGGTATCAGGAGCTTGGAAGTATACCAATCTTCTGAGGTTTCAAGGATGAGAGTCTTCATTCTGTTAATGGTATCAGGAGCTTGGGAGTATATCAATCTTCTGAGGTTTCAAGGATGAGAATCTTCATTCTATTAACGGTATCAGGAGCTTGGGAGTATACCAATCTTCTGAGGTTTCAAGGATGAGGATCTTCACTCTTGAGAGAAACAGAATTTTAGGAGCTTCATTTGTCCATTATTCTGCTGGTGGGTTGTTTCTGTTGAGATTTAGGCACTCGTCCGTAATTCAACTAAATTAAAAGCTTTGTCGAGATTTTAGGAACTTGTCCGTAATTCGACTGAGAAAGAAAAGCTTTGTCGCTTTAATTTGATTGTACCTTTCCTGAAAGGTAGAGGTTAGTGGCATATATCAAACAATGATGTTCTCAAAATAAATGAGATTGCGTTGCATGATATCCTGATGCACGGAGGTGTAATGTTTTTCAAGATGACCTTTCGCTGGGGAAAATAAATCCTGAGCTGGTGAGGGAGAAAAGAGTTGGATTCTTCATCTCTGATAGTGAAAAGATCATAATAAATCGCTGAGAGATTTATCTGAAACAGCAAAAACCCGGAATATCTTCCACCGTAATAAGAATCAAGGAGGTCTTAGTGTCGATCTGACCAAAACAGAGAGGGTCTTGGATTAACTTTGACTCAACCGGATGATGGAAGAATCTTTGACGACTGTAACTCCAACAGGTGATGAAGGAATCTTTGACGACCGTTACTTCCAACAGGTGATGAAGGAATCTTCGACAACCATAACTTCTAACAGGTGATAAAGGAATCTTCGACGACCGTAACTTCCAACAGGTGATGAAGGAATCTTCGACGACCGTAACTTCCAACAGGTGATGAAGGAATCTTCGACGACCGTAACTTCTAACAGGTGATGAAGGAATCTTCAACGACCGTAACTTCCAACAGGTGATGAAGGAATCTTTCATGACTCTCCTGGGGAATAAGGAAAACTCTGAAGACCTCTACTGGGGAATTAAAACCTCGGAGGCTTCAAATGGAGAAACAGGAACTAGAACCTTCGTTCTGTTGGGGAATAACTCATGACTGTTGGTCTGCTAGAGAGGTGATGAACTTCTCGAGGACGCTTGAATTCCTTTTCAGAAGGACTTTGGAGAGATTCGTCATTGCCCCTAGTATCAGATGTTTGTGACACTGCCAGGAAACTTGGACTGTCTGTAACCCCTTGATGAGATTGACGTTTAATGCCCCAAGTGATGGTGATGGAGACTTGCCCATAAATTAATTTGCAATTGAGAGATTTCTTGAAATCTTGACTGGACTGCCCCAGTTTTACTGGATCTTGAGTGGTTTGTTGAAATCTTGACTGGACTGCCCCATGTTTACTGGATAATATCATATCAAGTCCCCTTTTGTTGATGGGAGATTTTTTGCAACGGGAGTGTCATCCCACTTGAAGTGATTTTATTCACTGAGAGAGCTTTCGTTCATCCGAACATTCACTGTATGAATTTCTTTGCTGTCAAACAAATAACCATGTGCAAACAACGATATTCAAATAATGCAAGGTTCATGCTTGTCTCGAAGTTTTGAAAAATGCCTTTTTTTAGCAGAAAACTTTTATAAGACAAATTCAACTCAAGATTTAGAGCAAAGCCTTACAGGAGTCAGGATACCTTTTGTAACAGTATGCTTTCGAACTAACCCATGCTTCAATTAGGACTTTTGAAGGGTTGTAACGTGGCTTGGTTCACGGTTTAAGAAACAAAGGATAAAGGCTCAAAGTATATTTGTACCCACCCGCTCTTCGTGATGTTCTTCAATCCTAAACTCAGTTAATTGTGCGTCGAACTCTATTCGAGTTTGGAACGACGTTTTGGTGATGGTCCACACAAGTTGAATTTTATGGGAAGGCAGTCATTTTGCAACATTTTTCATGTTGTTGAGGATTTATAATGACTTCTTTCTTTTGATTCATTATCCCTAATTTTTGCCTGACTGTTCTTATTTTTTGAGATTTACAGTCAGCGGGATGCCCCAGCTTTCTTAGGTCTCCTTTGTAGGTTTTGACTTAGTGAGCTTTTCTTGTTTTGAGAGATAATGACTACCTATGAGATAAGGAACCATCACTGTCTTTTGATTCCATAGGAATATTTTTGATGTCATTCGTTGTATTACGAACTGAGATTTTGCGACTTTAATGCGCATCTTTTGAGTTAACTGAGAGACTACCCTGCCCCAGGTTTGATTAAAGGTTTCAATTTGTGTTTAAAACTTCTACTTCTTTGGCTCGAAGGGTTTGACTAGGGATTATCTTCCTTATAACTCCAGTGTTTAGGATTTGAAAGAAACGCATGTACATCGTCAGCAAGGTGTGTTCAAAAGCATACCGTATGAGATTATGGCATTGTTTTCGTCATCCTACCTCTAAAGGCTTGTAACTTTTTGCAAGAGTTAAATGTCATAAAGAAAGTAGGAAGCATAGTTCAAGAATAGTGAAAACGAATGGATGAATTCAAGACAAACATATGCAATGCATTAATGAAACAGAGTTTGATATCAACAGATAATTGTTTGAATAACAAAAGAAATTACAACTTGAAAATTCAAATGAAACAAAAGTCTCTTAGTTCAAACTTTTCATTTCAGGTGGAGAACCCTCAGTCGAAAATTTTCATCTCGCCATCCGGCGTGAATTTCAGCACTCCTCTGTCAATCAAATCTTGAATTTTGTTTTTCAAAACCCAACAGTCGTCGGTGTCATGTCCAGGACTATAGGAGTGGTATACACAAAATGCGTCGGGATGATAGCTAGGAGCAGAGGTATTGGGATTCTGAAGAGGATCCTTTAAAGCAGTCAGATTGACCTCCAACAAGCGTTCCAGTATTAGAGATAATGGTATGTCAGTCTCAGTGAAATGTCTTCCAGATGTATTTTGCTTACGCTGATTACCCCATTGACGCTGGCGAGGTTGTTGCTGGGCTTGTGACCCTGAAGCAAGCTGAGGAGCCTTTCCCTTGTCTTCTTGTCTCAAAGGAGGTTGAATGATGACTTGATCTTCAACCCTAGTTGTTTGCCCCACTTGGTCATCTTGAAGCAGTTTGTTGATGAGGACCCTGAGCTCCTATTGTCTTTGAGCCAGGTCTTGAATGAGAGCCATCTGGCCCACCAGTTGTCCCATCATCTGGATCTTCATTGTTGCCAACTAAATCTGTAGCCCTTCCAACTGATCATTCCTTATGCCGCCTAAATTTCCTAGGACCATTCCCCTTGTGAGGAGAGCTTTCACTTCTTCTTGCCCCTGGGACAGGTTCAAGAACATTTCTTGAAGTTGAGCGTTTTGAGCCTGGATATCTTCGACAGTCCTCTCTAGAGCCATCTCTACTGAAATAAACAGTAGGAGAATAAGGAAACCTGAAAGGGAAAACCTGTCATGATATAATGCATGATATATGGATGCATGTTTTTAAGGATCTTGTGGGGTAAACACAAGAAAATGTTAGAGGTTGAACTTCAATCAACATCTTTGATTGGAGGACTTTGTATCGGTGGATGTCTTTCCACGAGAATCAAGCTCACCATGTCGAGTGGGTCATAGCCCTAGATTCAAGTTGTTGTACTTGATCTTTAACGACGTTTATTTAGAGGAAAATAAATCCTCTTTCCCTTTGGTAGACGTCTGGTTCAACGTGACCCTGCATCAAAGACCCTCGAGATCCTTGAAATGGTTATTGAAAATGCTATGGTATGATGTTATGATGTTATGATGTTATGTACAAGTATGCAAAAATAAGCAAGTGTATATACATATAATCACATTCACACAAAGCAGACAAGTCCTTAGGTTTAGGCTTGCATGGGGTTTGTAGGTAAGTACCCTCTTGAAGTTAGTTGGCTCAACCTGTCCTATAAATAGTAACCGGGTTCTAAGGAGCTCAATATCACTGGATTATTTTCTGTGTTCATTGTTTCAGTTTATCCACTTTATTGGCGACCAAAATATTCCAATAAAACAACCCTCAATGAGTGTAGTGTCGAGTATCTACCAACTTCGGACTGCACCAAAGTCGGTCATCTCACTACCCCTAAAAAGGCCAAGATGGTCAAGTAAGGTTCTAAGAGTTCGTTAGTGCTTCATGACATCACTCAACGGCCCCGTATTCTATTTGATTGACTCAAAGGCTACCGGTACCCACAAATATGTCGCACTAACGTAGCTACTGCTTCAACCATATCGGTATACCCCGCACAATTCCCTCGCAGTTTATTGCTACTTACCTAAAAGGTGCCCCCAAATCCGGGTGTAGGATTCAAAACAAACCCAAGCAAGGAACCAAAAAGTAAATCAATCAAAGCAATCAAGGTAAGAATGTAAAGGTGATCTAAAACCCTAAGGTAACCCCACTTTTAGAAAAGTCCCCAGCAGAGTCGCCAGTTCTGTGATACGGTGGGAGAACTGACTTGAGGTTTTGCGTTTGTGTTTGCAATTGTTCGGTTTAGCAAGAGTCGCCACCGACTTTTTATTTTATCCAAAGGAAAGGTCAAAAAGCACAGGAAAGGCCTTTGAGATGTTTTCTTGGGTTCAGGGGGTAGATTATGAAAAGGGAAGGTGCAAGCACCCTTTTCATCCATGGTTATCCATGGGCTCTTAGTTGCTTGTTTTAGATCACTTGCTTTTGCTTCTCAATTGTTTGAAATGGTGCTTTGTGTGTGTGGTTTTTGAAAATACTTTGAAAAAGAGGCCCTGTCTAGGCAACCTTTGTAATTTTTCTTGTTTGAATATATACAAAGGTGTTTGTCTTTTTGAAAAGATATTTCAATGTTTTGAAAGTTTGACTTGGAAATTGTGTTGTGAGGTGTGTTTGAAAGTAGCAAGGATATTTTGCAAGCTTTTGATCAAGTAACTAAGAGTCGTCTACCCTATTTTACTCAAAGATCTTTCTTATGTTTTTTAACCCTTTTGACAGTGTTATTTCACCATTGCATTTGGTGAACAACCTTGTGTTAGGATGTTAAACGGGACAAGCGCGGGTCATCGCATATAATCATTGAAAGTAACTTGTGTGACGCTCTAGCAATTTTGTAAGGGACGAGATCGTTTTATCAAAGGCAACATCGAGGGTCATCGAGGGACTACGATCTTTGTTTATCGAAGGGGTATTTGCTAGATTATCTCATACTCGAGGGACATGATTGCATTTTCCGAGGCAACAAGCGAGGTTACCCTAGAGGTACAAGTGTGCATTGTGTTTGTCAATTTCATGCATTTTTCTTGTATTAGGTTATCTAGCGATTGATTTTGAATCTTGCCATACAAACCCTAATTACTATACAGTATATTGAAAGCAATAAATTGCGGGAATTAAAAGTCTAAGTTATTACAAAAGAGTATCCGGGGATGGGGGTACAATTATTTACAAATTAGGATGAGTCTCACAAGAATAATGATGTCCAAATATTATGTGTTACAACCAAATCGAATCGTCGCAATTCAACATAAAATTATAACAATTTATAAGATAAAGAAAATAAAAAATATTATGAGATGCATGTATTTATTTACAAATAAAAAAAATGAAATTTAACCTAAGAAAGTTTAAGTATTGTATTATTATTATTATTATTATTATTATTATTATTATGTTTTATTAATTATGAAAAGGAAAGAAAAACTTTTTAATCAAAATTCTATTATTCACATATTTTTCTTAAAGAGAACAAAATTAGTTAAATAAAATTCTTATTACACTTGTATTTTATTAATGTAACAATTATTAATTAATAAAGAAAATTAAAACTGTGTTAAGAAAATCAAAGTAATTAAAAAAAAATTTTTTAATATTAATTGGTTTTATTATTAATAAAAGAAAAGGAATCAAATTATTTAAAATTAAAATAAATAGAAGTATTAGTTTAACAAAAATAGAATTAAAAAGAAAAAGATGATGGGCTTAGGATTAATATTAAGGAGTAGCCCCAAATGAAAATAGAGAAGAACAAGAATCAGGAAGGAAGAGGGGGTGCGTGCTTAGAAAGTGTTGTGGGCTTAAGCATTTTGTTTGGGGCGAGTCAGGCCCAATATGAATTTGTGCAACATTTTGTTAGGGGTTTGGTCAGTTAGGGTTTGCAAGTTGGTACACAGTGGCGCCGCTTCGTTCTTCTTCTTCGTTTTCATCTTCATCTTTCTCAGGCCATGAGCACTGATCTTACCTCCATGCCTTAGGTCGCTGGAGCGCCGCCCCCTCTCACTCTTTCCCTTCTCACAGTGGCCCATGGTTTTTTTGTTTGAATGGTACGAATTGTTATCTTTCTCTTTCGCGTTTTTTACAGTTTTGTTCATTTGTTTGATTCTTGCTTGCATGTTTTAATCCATGGATTTTATGCTTGAGATGCAGTAAAGGGGTTGAAAAAAAAACTTACCTTGGAGAAGATGGAGAGGAAAATGGAGGGAGAGAGATTGGAGGGTGAGTCGGTGGCGCTTCGGTGGCCGGAGCGGAGGAAGAACGTGTTGGACGCTTTTCTGGTATCTTTGTCTTCTTTCTTGGTTTTGATTGTTTGATGATGAGTGATTTTGAAAACTGTTTTGTTTTGACTTTTGTTGATGATGAACACGCTTCTGAAACCCTATTTGCTTCCGAATCTCTTCCTTTCTCTTGGTATGTTAATGATGAGCACCACTCTGAAACTGTTGTTTTTGCTTTTGAATCTCTTCCTCTTTTTTGTATGTTAATGATGAGATCTGAAACTGCTATTTTTGAATGATGATTGAAAGAAGTTCTGAAACTTTATTTACTTCTGAATCTCTGGTGTTTTTGTATGTTAATGATGATACATCTCTGAAAATGTTTGCTTGTTTGTAGTTTGGCCAAACAGTTGGGTTCTGCAGATTGTTTGGTTGCTAGCTTGGCTTGGCAGGTGTTGAGCTTGTTTAGGTTTTTGTTGTAACTTTGTTACAGTTTGTGTAGTTTGAAGCTTTGCAAATTTGATAATAGTTTGGTGGTTGGATGGAAAACGGTTGTGGTTTTGTTTTGGCCTGTTTGCAAGTTGTTTAGGCAGGTTTGTTTGTACAGGTTTGGGCAAGCTTGGATGTTTGTGTTGAGCTTGTGTAGCTTGCAGTTTTGTTGGTATGAGCAAGCAGGTTTGCAAGCTTGAAATGCAAGCTTGGAAAGCAGGTTTGGCTAGCAGTTTTTGCAGTTTATTGTTGTTATGCAGGTTGGAGACTGCAGGTTTTGCAGTTTGTTGTTGTTATGCAGGTTGGAGACTGCAGGTTTGAGTTGTGATAACAGGTTGGCTGTTTACTGAGCTTATGCTTAGGCTTATGCAGGTTCTAATGTTCTCCTCTCCCCCTTCTGTGTCTGATGCTAGACTGTTATATATCTTCTTGCTCTTCTTTGTCTTTGACAGCCTGCCTTAGCCAAACTGCAAACTTTTTAACTAGGTCCTCTCTTTCCCTCTCTCTCTCATAAGCACTTTTTTGCTTATTATATTATTTGTTCTGAAAAGTTTGCTGGCTAGAAAGTGATGATGGCTAGGACAAGCTCTTGGCTTATCAATTGGATTTACCTGCTGCATTTTTCTACTGTACTGTTATACTTTCTGCACTGTGTACTTTTGCTAGTTGGCTTACTTGACAATTTTGCATTCAGTTTGGGTTTGCCATGTTTAGTTAGCTTGCCGTGCTTGGTTACTGCAGTTTGATATTCAGTTTGCAGTACAGTTTGCTTTGTATGCAGCTTTGTATAGCATGGCCCATGTTTTTACATTTGAACCAAGTGTATGCTTGCATTTTATTTTTTACTTTTTTCTTTGTGAACCAAGAAGAGAAATCTTCTTGTGATTTGCAAAGAGAAAAAATAAAAACATGATGAATCAAATAGCATTCTGATTCCGACCGACGAACTTTAATGATGACCTTATTTTTTCCTTTTCTGCTTGAAAACAATAACTGTACTAACTTCTTTTTCTTCTTCTTTTTTCAGATGAATACAACTTGGACGATAGAGGAAGCAGAGGAAGCAAAAACACCTTGAGCATGGGAGCATTGGAGCACTGAAGCTTAGGAGATTTAAGCTTAGAATTAGACAGACTTTTTTCATTTATTGTAATCAATTATTATTTTAAATACTATAAGTTATAAACTTACAATATTCAAATAAATTTTGTAACAACATTTGAAATGAATAAAAGTCTTTATCCAAAAGAATATTTCTACTGTCAAATATATTTCAATTCTTCCTTGCATGTTCATTTAATTATTTAAGACTCTCAAATAAAAATAGTTGAAATTGTATCCCAATAATTCTAATCCAGATAAAATAAATAATCAACAAACTTTGCAGTCTCGTAACCTTGCATCAATCACAATACGCATGGTGTTCCAATTAACATATGCATTGTACAGTTAAACAAACAAAGCATTCCATTAAACGGTAAACCTTTCACTCCACTAACAAGCAGATGCCTTAATGTTCCAAACAAAAGTCTCAGCTCTTATCTCAGATAATCAGACTTTGAGAACAATCAGTAAATTTGATCGATTCTTGAGCCAAATCTTAAAAATCAGAGAAAAACCCTAGGGTTGTGATTTCTTGTGAATAAGGGAGGGAAAATTTTGGGGTACAACACTCTCTCTCCCGCTATCGTCGCTAGCTTCGGAATACGCCAAGGCCTCCCTCTTTTCATCTTCCTCCCAACAACTTTTCGTACTCCATCTTTCAAACAGTAACCTGCCATCATCCAGTCACGGGCCCGACCAAAGAGGAAAAGAAGGTGTTGCTTTCGACTTCATCGTTGTATTTTTCCTTTCCTACTTCATCAAAATCTCTCTCACCCTCATGGCCATCAGAACATGACCCGTGAAATCCGCCCTCAATAACTTACAAATTCGTCGGAAGTCTTCAGATTTCACTCACGGACAAACAAGAACGATCTCTAAAAGGCAGCAGTTGATGTTTGGAAAAGTGAAGGGGTTTGGATTTTGCTTAGAAAGTGTTTTCTATCTTTTTTTTACAGTAAGAGAAGAATAGATCTTTGATAATGTTGAACCTGCAATAATGATTCCACGTTTCTTTTCTCTTCCCAACAACAGTATTTTTTTTTTAATTCGTGTCCTTTTTCCAATGAAACCGGTGGCGCACTTTGGTGTTTAGGTTTGCAATAAACCCTTCATTTCTTTTGTCAACCGGGTCAGCCCATTGGGCTGCTGGCCCAATCCTCCATACCATTTTCCCTTTTAGTTCGATTGAAGTGTAGATATAATAAATAAGTAACGTAGTTCAGTTGGCAAGGTGTATCAGTGACAATCCAAATGGCCTGAGTTCGACTCCTCCCTTGGGCGTTTCTGTTTTTGTTTTTTTAATTCTTTTAATCTTACTTCCCTAATTTTTTAGTTTATATTTAGTTTTAATTCTAATTCTTAAAATTCGATTAAACTTAAGACATACAATTCTTATAATTAGTGAGTTTAGACTTTGTAAATATTTTTATCAACTTCTTTTTCTCTAATAAACTTTTTTTTTTAATTTTAATTTATGAATAATAAAATAGGTATATAGAATAGGATTTTATTTTCTGTTTATATATTCTCATAAACACAAAATATCAAACAAAAATATATATATGCAATTGACTTAATTTCTTTTAATCTGTACCTTTTCTTTTCTTTTCTTTTTGTTGCGATACTTTGTTAATTAATTATCCTAGACTGTTATAATTACTTGATTCAATTCGATTTAGTTGTATTGATTGCCTATTTTGACTGTTAACCGCATTGATCCATCCCCATTTGTAAATCTGTACCCCCATTCCCGAAAACTTTGTAATAGCGTAGAACTTCAATTCCCGCAATTTACTGTTTTCTTTATACTATATAGTAATTAGGCGTGTACGGAAAGATAAAAAAAATCAATCGCTAGTTAACCTAATTTCAAAGATCAAATTAACTTAAATCAAACACACTTCTTCACACACGCACCTCTAGGGAAAGCTCGCTCGTTGCCTCGAAAATATAGTCATGTCCCTCGAGTATGGGATGTTTTAGCAATGACCCTTCGATAAAAAAAGATTGTAGTCCCTCGATGAACCTCGATGATTCCTTCGATAAAACGATCTCGTCCCTTACGAAAATTGCTAAAGCGTCTCAAAAGTTACTTTCGATGATTGTACGATTGACCCGCGCCCGTCCCTTCACATCCAACGATGGGGCTTCTTACCAAATCAATGGTAAGATAGCAACATCTAAAGGAGTAAGAAAAGAACATTTAAGACCTTTCGAGTAGTTAGATTCGCTCCTAGTTGCTCGCTTGCTCACGACAAAAACATTTTACACCAACACTTTCATCTCAAAATATTTTCAAAAGAGAAAACCTTTTGTATATGTTCTTATAGAGACGAGAACCATTGCAAAACATCTTTTCCAAAACACAATCCACAAACACATCTTTGAACCATCTTTCGAAATAAAACTTTGTACGCAATCTTATGGAAACGAGAGCCATCACAAAGAGATTTTTCAAAATACTTTCAAAGCCCACATCACAAGCACACTGTCAAAAACAAAAGCAAGTCATCTAAACGAGTAACTAAGAGCCCATGGAAAACCATGGATGAAAAGGGTGCTAATACCTTCCCTTTTCATAATATACCCCCCGAACCTGAGAAATAATCTCGAAAGGTCTTTCCTGTGCTTTTTTACCTTTCCTTTTGGATAAACGAAAATTTGGTGGCGACTCTTGCTATCCGCACAAATGCGATCGAAACGCAAAAAACACCAAGTCTGTTCTCCCACCGTATCACATCAAGTATTTGTCTTGAGATTAGGTTTTCTAATGTTTGTTCTTTTTACGTCTTTCCATGCACGCCTAATTAATCTAACAGTTAAATGTATACAAGTGCGGAAAAAATGCGGGAAATAAATCTACGCTATTACATCGCTTTGGGGATGGGGAGTACAAACCATAAAACACGGGGAGGAAAGCAATAAACTCTAATTATCTATTACATACCATTGATAGTTACAATATTGAAACATAATGCAGAAAAAGTAAATGAGGGTGCGGAGATTGAAAAGAAAAAAGATGTCAAAACCCTAAAACATTTTCTAAGTGTTTAGAAAGTATTTTTGGTGTTTTTGTTTAGAAAAATAATTTATAGTGTGAAATAATAGTAATAGACTAATTTTAATTAATCTACTAATTAATTATTAAATTAAAACAAAGTGATTAAATTAAATTAATTAATTAAAACCTAAATCTAAATTTTTTATTATTTTTTCGGATTTTTAATGAAATGAAAAAATGAAATTGATTAAAAGAGAAAAGAATTAATTAAAACAAAAAAAAAAAGAAAAACAATGGGCCTGGATTGTAAGCAAAATTGGGGTATTGAATCAGAAATTTGTCAGGCCCAAACACCTTAAGCCCAGGCACATGTTTGAGATACAGTGGGGATGGTTTTCAAAAGGTGCATCATGGGGCACGCGTTTGGTGCGTTGGATCTGTCCTTGATGAGATCTGATGGTATTGATGAGGGAGTGCATCATTGCACGCTGGAGTTGCTTGCACCTGATCTACAAAGAAAATGTTGAAAAATAAAATGCCAGAGGCAGAGATCGAACCCATGCCCTGGCACACAAACACCTTACTCACGCACATGCTTGCCACTGGGGTGGCTATTTCATTCGGTTATGAAACAGCACCCAATAAATATATTATAAACTTGGATGTAAAAATTTGAAAATGCCAGCTCATCATCTTCTTCTTCCTTGCGCGCTCACGGATAACAAAAACATAGTTTCACCATTTTTTATTTTGTAAAATGCTCATTTCTCAACCAAATTGAAAACTTCCAAAACCAAACTTGCTTGATTTGTTTAAGGAACGAAACCATATAATTTATGAAAGCTATAAGTTAAAGATGAGCGTAAATTTTGTTTGGTACCAAACTGAAAACCTAATATTTCAGGAAACTCAATTCCAAAATTCTCATCAGACAGTCAACATAAATGAAAACTAAGGACATGGTTAGTTTCAGGGCAATCATATCTATATTTTATCTTTTGAAATTGAAAGCAAATGATGCGTGTATATGGGGTTTTGAAATTCAAGAAAAATTACCTCTTGAAGCAAAACTCAGAACTCTTTCCACCACTCCCAGAGACTATGTAATGGTGCAAAAAGCTTCCTTGAACTCCCATGAAGCTAATGATATGCTCAACTTGCCTTAAAACCCTCTGAAACTTTCTAACCAAGTCAAGTTGCAAATGGTGAAAGTGAGGTTTGGACGATGATAGTGGAGGTGTTAGAGTTGTTCCAAGAGTGTTTGGACAACTTCTATTTTATGGATAAAAGGTGTTTGAATGATAAAAGAGGAAAACACACGAGTGGATTTGAAGTTGGGTGTTGGAAGCTTCAAATGTGCAACAATCGTGTTTTTTGAGCAAATTTTTTGTTTGTTGGTTCTGAGCCTTGCCTCTCTATTTATAGAGGTTACAAATGGTCCCTCTAACTTTCAGGAAACGTTCTTAGTTCACAAGGAAAGCCGGTTTGTTCATTTGGTTTAAAAATGAACAAAAAGGCACGTTGCTTCATGATGAAGAAAATGAGTGATTCAAGGGATTTGCCATGATTTTGCTAACCTCTAGAAGTTGATTCTGATATGAAGATTTTGTGTGATCTGATTAGGAGCAAGTTATGAGCTTAAGTGAGGAGTTGTTGACATAAAACTTGCTTTATCAAAGAGGCAAAGTGACTTTATTCAAATTCATCCAAAAATGGAATCAAGACTTGGACAAAGCTTTAGATCCTTATGTAATACACTTAGGACCTGTGTAAATATCTGATCAACGTGAGATTTAGAAGTTAAATGGCCTGAAAAGTGAGATCATGTAGCTTAGGATTGAGATTTGGCCATAAGGTTTTCACAAGAATGACCTAAAATTCAAGTTTGTCATGCCATCTTCATCTCTTTGAAACTTCTAGCTCAAGTATGATAAATTTGTGTTCTTGGACATTTTAGAAAGCTTGAATCAAGATATACAAATTTCATGTTGTGAGTTTTTTCTGAATTAAATTGGATCTTAGTGAAAAATGACCATAAAGTAGTGACTTTGTTAAGAACAAAACACTTAGAAATTTTTTCTAAGTGTTGGGTAAAAATAATCAAACTTCATGGGCCCATATCTCTTAATCCAAGCACTTTTTGAGGATCATCCCACATTAACAAAGTTGTAGAATTCATTAATTCATACAACTTTCATGTTGAAAGTTTTCCTTGAATCAGCTTGTATCTTGAGGATACTTTCTTGTCAAGTTAGGGTTTTTTAGGTACAAAACACTTGAAATTTCTAAGTGTTTAAAATTCTTTCAACTTTGACTTTTGTTGACTTTATTGATTCTTGATGACAAAGTTTGATAGTTTTGACTATCTTGATGATTCTTGATTTTTGAATTCCAATGTTGACCAAAAAGTCAAAGTTTGACTTTTGTATGACTGTTAACTTTTCATCAATTGATTCAATTCTTCAAGTATCAATCACCTGTATCTTTGGAAATGTCTTTAGCCATGTAATTAGGTAAAGATGTTGTATTTTAGCCATTGAGATCATGCTTTAAGCCATTATGTCATGCACTAGGTCAAAAGTCAATGATCAGTCACCCTCAATCAAAATCCTATTTTGGCAATTTTTTGGCCTTTCATGATTTGAGGTCTTTCCTTGAGGAATCATGATTAACCCTTGATCAAATGATGAATATGACTTTAAAATGTTGATGTTGACAAAAATTTTGATGTTTGACTGTATGTTGACCATAGTTGATTTTTTACCCAAGACAATTGACTTTCAATCTTTTGAGCCATTGACTGAGCAATTATGTGAGGCAAGACTTGAAACTTGACATAAGCATTATTTAGGAACTTTTATGAACCATGAAAGTCATTTGAGACCCTTGAAACTCAATCTTCCTTGAGAATCACAAAACCCTAGTTGAAGACCCTTGCTGAGGAGGAGTTTTGACCAGTCAACTCTTGAGTGGCTTTTAGTATTTGAGACCTTTGGTGAGCATGTCTTGAAGAAAATGGAAGGGAAAATTTTGGGGTACAACAACTGCCCCTGTTCAATCTTCTTAAACCTGAAGAGTTAGATTGGCATGTCTTCCATTCGTGACTTGAAGGTAGAGATGATTGAACACCTAAGTTCCTATAAATTTGCACTCGTCGGTGCACGAAATAACATCGTTGGTTGATTATACCGGGAATGCGCTTAAAGATGCCATTTGGAGAGGTAATGATGAGTCATTGGAGATGGTCTTATAGATTCCATCCAAAGTAACTATTGATAGAGATTAGACTAAGTCTACGCTCGACTTTGACTGGAAGAAATATAAGAATAAATCTATGATTGATTTAATCTGAGCTAGAAAATGTTTACTGGAAGAAGTATCAGAATAAATCTATGGTAGATTTAATCTGAGCCAGAAGAGGTCTTTTTGTTTTTAACTGGAAGAAGTATCAGAATAAATCTATGGTCGATTTAAACTGAGCCAGAAAATGTCTACTGGAAGAAGTATAAGAATAAATCTATGGTCAATTTAATCTGAGACAAAAGAGGTTTTTTTGTATTTAACTGGAAGAAGTATCAAAATAAATCTATGGTTGATTTAATCTGAGCCAGAAAAGTCTATTGGAAGAAGTATCAGAATAAATCTATGGTCGATTTAATCTGAGCCAAAAGAGGTCTTTTTGTCTTTAACTGGAAGAAGTATCAGAATAAATTTATGGTTGAATTAATCTTAGCTAGAAAATGTCTACTGGAAGAAGTATCAGAATAAATCTATGGTCGATTTAATATGAGCCAGAAGAGGTCTTTTTGTCTTTAACTGGAAGAAGTATTAGAATAAATCTATGGTTGATTTAATCTGAGCCAGAAGATGTCTTTTTTGAGAATGATCCTCTGAGGAAATTGCTAAAATAGCTCTTTTCAGATGTAGCCTTGGAGAAGACTGTCGGGCCATATAAGTAGTTGATGATGTTTGTCTATTGATTGATCTTTCTTGAAAAGGTAAAGAGTTAGTTGTATGTAATGTCATGATGTATGAAATGCATTGTGTAATGATGTTCTCAAAATAAATAAGGTTGTTCTATATGCATTTCATATGCATATGCTATGATATTGGTAAATGATGTATGAATGTGAAATGTTGTTGGAAATGTATCAATAGTTTCGTATGACATCTTGCTGAGGAAAATGAATCCCTAACTGGTGTTGGGGATGGAGAACATATGTAATCTTCAACCTTGTCTAGAATGCTTCTGCTGGAGATTCCTGCTTGCTGTTTGAGGAAACTCCATTTGGGAATGTTGACTTTTATTTGGAGAATGTTGACTTCTGTTTGGGGAGAAGAGTTCAGGAACATTAGTCATTTATCGCTCTACTGGAGAGTTTAATTCTTATATACCCTAACTAGGGATAAAAGAGATGGATAACCTTCCGACTTGTCTGGGGAGTTTAATTCTTATATATCCTGACTGGGGATAAAAGAGATAGATAACCTTCTGACTCGTCTGGGGAATTTAAAGTTGACTGATATCTGGTCTAGTTCCAGGTTTCGTAGCAACTCTCTGGGGAGAGAGGCGACTTCATTGGGGAGAGGAATTTTGCAGGTGATTTGTAGCCATCTGAGGAATAGACTCAAGATGGGGGGGGACTGTAACCTATAGGGGAAATAAACCCCGTTGACAAAGAAATACTCTGTTGAGTGAACACCCTTGTTGAGGAAATGAACTCTGTTGGAGAGTAGAAATCTGCAGGGGATTTTACAGTTTTGGAGGAATAAACTTAGTTGGGAAAGAGAACTTCCAAGAACTATACTGATCGAAACTCCGCAAGTGGGTCATATTGTCAGGAAAAAGATCATATCCTCTTATCCATTAAGCGATCTGTCGGGGAAATTATAGGGAATGTATCTTCATTGAAAATGAATTTGTGAAGATTATTATGTGGGGATAATATCATGAAAGTGGCTCTGTGGGGATTTGTGGATCTCGCTCGGACGTTATCCCGACTCCTAGAGTCTTGAGTAAATGCTTATTCCTGTTCTTATGCATATACTTGTTGACAGTTAATTGTGATCAAATGCATATTGTGATACGGTGGCCAGAACCGAGACTATTTTAGGAATTGCTGGTTTGCGCTTTGCATTTGTGTTCGCAAAATGTCACGGTAAGCAAGAGTTGCCACCGAATTTTATTTTATCCAACTGGAAAGGACAAAAGCACAGAAAAATTCCTTTTTTCGAGATTTTGAGTATGGGGGGTAGATTATAGAAAGGGAAGGTATTAGCACCCTTTCTATCCGTGGTTTTCCACAGGCTCTTAGGTACTTGCTCATCATTTTCAAAATTTCTTGTGTGTGTTTGATTTGAAAAAGTTTTTGACTTCGATTTAACCCTTGATTCTGTCTTCAAGAGTGTTATGAAGTGTTCTTGAAAGCTTTGTTTGAAAAGAGTGTAAGTGTGAAAAAATTTGTCTGGATTGAGCAAGTACTTAAGAACTAATCTACCTACTCAAAAAAGAGAATTGTTCTATCTTAGTTTCATTTAGAAAGTGCTATCCCACTATTAGTGAGTAGGTAGAACCATCGTTGGAGTTTTGAGGGTCAATTCGAAAGGGACGTACGATCACCAAAGTAATGTTAAGACGTCTTAGTAGTAACCCTAATGTCTTAGATCAATTATTCGAGGCAACAATTCCGAGGCAACTTTTCTAAACGGGACTTTGATCTTTGTTTAGACAAGAAAGCGACCATTAAAATATTCTATACTTAATGACCGTTTATCAAAGGCAACCAAAGTGAGAGTATACCCTAGGAGTGCGCATGTGCGAGTGATTCAATTTCAAGTTTATTATCTTTGCACATTTAGGGTTAGCTAATTGTTTTAAAGTTAATCATACATTCTTGTCATGCATCCCTATTATTCATACATCTAACAGTTAATATTTGCGGAATTTAAAGTGCGGAAAGTAAAGTTACGCTATTACAAGGCTTCTGGTATTTACATAGCCAAAAACAACCCGTAAAAAAAAGCGATAAATGAAAGTAAAAGTCCTAATTAATCTATTACAACTTGTGAGCAATTACATTAATAGGGTAAAAATAAATGATAAAGCACGCGCGAGGAAATTAAGAACGATAAGAAATTAGGGTTTTGACCCTTTCTAACCTAATTAAAAGAAAAAAAATGTTTTTGTTATTTTTAATTGTTTTTAAGAAAAAGAATTAGGTTTTTAAAATTAAATACAAAATTAATTAGTTAATTAAATTAATTAAAAAAAATAATGGCCTATTTTTGTGTTTTATTATTTTTTAATAAAAAGAAAATAGAATTAAATTAAAAGCCTAATTATTCTAATTAATTACTAATTTATTTACAAAACAATTTAAGTTATCTAAAATTAAATAACCTAATTCAATTAATTTTTGTATAAAAAAATAAATATCCTAAATCTAGGTTGATGAAAATATTTTTGTGATTTTTCTAATAAAAAGAATTATTATTTTTGTGTTAGTAAAATAAATAAGTAAATTAATAAAGAAAAATAAAAAAAGGAAAGAGAGGAAATTTGGGCCTGAAATAGCAAATTAAGGGAGTGTGGGTAGCAATTATGGCCCAAGAAGGAATGACCCACGTTTGACCTGCCAGATTCCCATGCGTTGCATTGACTAGGCGTATCATGGTCCCTCAAATGATGGCCATCAGATCTGGATGATTGGACACTTGGCTGGCTGGATCATGGTGGACTATGGTGGTCATCCCACACAAACACGCACCTGATTACTGAAAAGAAAATAATATGAAGCAAATGGGGGGGACCTGGGATTCGAACCCAGGCCCTGAAGCACTTTCCAACGCCTGGCAACCAACTGAGCTAGCTTTTTTTGTTGTACATATAATACACAATAATCATAATATGAAATAATGTAAAAAAGGCGCCAGAATTCAAATGAACCAATCCCATGGTGCCACGCTAGTTATCTTCTTCCTTTCTCCGTTGGTAAAAGTCCCAGACTTTTACTTATGGACGTTTGTCCATAACTACAGGTCTTGCAATTCTCAAAATCCAATACAAGCATGATAAATAAAAACTAAGGCCATGGATAGATTCGTCTGGACCTGCTGGGCACGATGGTGCCCCTTTCATGGCCCAATTTCACTTGTACACAAAGACCCAAATAGAAGCAACAAACCCAAACTATGGCAAATTCTAATACAGTCCATGAAAACGCAATTAAATGTTACATAAAGCTTGCAAATGCTTCAAGGAGTAAGAAACTATGATTATTTCATGCTATAACTGTCAGAATGATGCAATTCAAATTCAAGAAAAATCCAAAGTCGTGGCTGACTTACAGTGGGTTTTGGTGTCTGAAATTTCTTGTTCTTGATTGGTATAGGTTCCTTATGATCCCAGGAAGTGATTGGGATGGCTAGAGGATCTTGAAAATGCCTGTAACTGTGAATTCGACTCAACACTTTTTATGTGTTTTTTTCATGTTTTGTTCTTGTTCTCACGCCTCTCTAACCTCCTGTTTTAGGTCTGCAAATACTCCTTATGTATTGAGGAATGGATTAGGGTTGCAAACATGATCTCAATATTCCTCCATTATTGATTTTGATCTTGATTTGATTTCTTTGAATATTTTTCCACAAATAGCCAAAACCAATCTTTTCATGCACATAAAGGCCTTGCACGAATTCAATCTCTTGCTAGCTGGATATAGGACCTGAAACATGTACAAGATCTTGAGATTTCAATGTTTTGGATTTTTTATGATTTGTTTTGATTTAAAATGATTTAATTCAAATAAAAATCAAAATAAAAAATAAAAATAAGATAATGACAAGTGGAAAGAGCTAGGGCTCGTGGACCATGCTACCAACTCGAAACAAGTGCAAAAAGTTAGGCCCATTTAGCAAAAATTGCAATTCTAGGCATAGTTGACTTTTGACAATTTTGCAAAAAGGGTCAACTTCACTAATGCATAACTTCCTCAATTTTGACTCTTTGAAGGTGTTCTTGGACTTCTTAGAAAGCTTGAGATGTCCTCTAAGCAACCCTTTTGGTTTCATCTCAATTTGGTATTCCATGTTCATGTATGAAGCTTTGACAACAAAGGTGTTTTTATTGACTTTTCAAAATGACCTATAATGTCCAAATTCATAACTTCTTGTGAGAGCATATTTTGAACTTGGGAGATGAAGATGGATTGTAGAGCATTGCATCCTCTTAAAAATGAGCTTTTTATGGGTCATTTCTCATAAAGTATGAGAAAGTTATGCTTGGTCAAAGTTGGGTTGACTTTTCCTGCAAAACTATAATTTAGCAACTTTTGGTTCTTGATGAATTGTGAGAAATCCTTGATGAATCATGATCAACCCTTGATCAAATGATTAAATATACTTCAAAATTAGGATGTTGACCAAAAATCTTGAGGTTTGACTGTATGTGGGCCACAGTTGACTTTTGCCCTAGCACAATCGATTTTCAGGCCTTTGAGCAATTGACTGAGCAAACTTCCTCTGCAAGGCTTGAAAATTGACATGGATGATCTTGAGAACATTTTAGGACAATGGTAAGCATATGGGATCCCTTGGACTTTAGTATCTTGATGCAATATGAAACCCTAATTTGAGGTAGACTGCCTTATGGGAGAGCTTGTCTGGTCAACCCTTGGACTTCCTTGAGCAACTTGAGGATCTTTCTTGAAATGTTTTGAGAAATATGGGAGGGAAAATTTTGGGGTACAACATCTTCCCCTGTTCAATCTTCTTAAACCTTAGGATGTAGATTGGCTTGCTTTCCTTTCGTGATCCGAAGGTGGAAGATGATTGAACACTAGAGTGCCCAGAAATTTGCACTCGCATGAAGTGATATTTGCCTTGTGATGTCGGGAATGGGCTTACATATGCCATTTGGAAAGTGATGACGGAAGATGGGCTTACAGATTCCATTTGGAAAGTAATGACGGAATATGGGCTTAAAGATGCCATCCGAAAGAGTGTCGATCGCATAAGAGATTCCTTAGAGAGAGCTAATATACCTGTTGTTGAGGAAGACTATGCTGTGGAATGTTGGTCTCTTTCTTGAGAGAAATAGAATTTTAGGAGCTTTAGTCGTCCGTTATTCTACTAGGGAATCGTCTCTTGGTCGAAGAGGTAAAAATAAACTACTATCTGGTCGTGATCCAGGCTTCATAGTAATAAGACCGACTGCTATCTGGTCGTAATCCAGGATTTATAGTGACTTACTGGGGAGATGAGATTAAACTTGCTATCCGGTCGTGATCTGGGCTTCACAATTTATCGATTCTTATCTGGTCGTAATCTAGGCTTCAGAAGGAAATGAGTTGTTATCCGGTCGCATCCGGGCTTCAACTTGAACTTAGGGCACACTAATATCTGGTCGACTCCGGGCTTCTTAGTAATTGTCCAGGTAAACTGCTATTTGGTGGAAATCCAAGCTTCGCAGTGTCTTGTACTGCTATCTGGTCGTAATCCAGGCTTCGCAGTGTCTTTTTGCATACCTTTAGTCGTATTCTCAAGCTAGGTCTATCCCTATACCTGGTGGACAGAGCAACCGTAAGGTTTGGACATTTCTTGTTTTCCCCTGTTCCTGATATTACGAGTAATCGTCTTTTGTTTCGCATGTAAATATTTATGAGCAACAATTATTGTCAAATGCATATATAAAAAATAAACCATTGGACGTTCTTGCAACACAAAATAGAAAAAAGAAAAACAATTTGAAATTTCTTTGTGAAAATGAATTGTATTGATTTTGAAGTTGGCCTGTAAATAGGCGTTTTTGTATAAGAGGTTGACAACCTAGTAAGAGAACGCCGCTGAAAGAGATAATTTATACAATTTGTGTAAAACAAAGAAAAAACAGCTATGTGAACAATCCCACTGGATTCCAACTCTGCTATTGCCTTTATATCCTCGAGCGTCTCATCACTTTGCTACTTGGTTGAAGGTAGATCAGATTGATTAGTATCGTTCGAGCTTGATAGTCGATGCTGAAGTATGGTTGCAAGATGATCTAATGAGATATAGCGTTACGCTTCAATCCCTAATTTTTGCCTGGACCGCCCTTTCGGGTTTTCAGTCCACCGGGATACCCTTTTTTTCCCAAGCCGCCTTTTCAGGTTTTCGACTTGCCGGGTGTACAGATTTTTTTTATTTTCATCCCTTATTTTTGCCCGAACCCTTTTGGTTCGCCGGGAAGCCTTTATTTTTGCCTAGGCCAGTTGACCTAGCAGGTCTTTGATTATACGTAGTATCTTTTCACTATGTCTGCATTGATGGCGTGAGGAAGGTCGTCACCATCCATGGTGGTTAAAATCATAGCTCCTCCTGAGAAAATGTTCCTAACCACAAATGGTCCTTCATACGTAGGGGTCCATTTTCCCTTGGGATCACCATGCGGCAATATGATGCGTTTGATCACCAGATCCCCGACTTGATATTCTTGTCATCTAACTTTCTTGTTAAATGCCTTGATCATCTGCTTTTGATACGTCTGACCATGACAAATAGCAGTAAGTCTCTTTTCGTCGACTAAGTTCAGCTGATCAAGTTGGGTCTGGATCCAATCGTCCTCGCTCAAACCCGCATCCTTCATAATCCGAAGAGAGGGTATCTAGACCTCAATGGGTAAAACTGCTTCCATACCATATACCAAAGAGTAGGGTGTTGCCCCTGTTGAAGTCCATGCTGAGGTACGGTACCCATGAAGAGCAAACGGTAACATCTCGTACCAGTCTTTGTATGTCACCGTCATCTTCTGCACAATCTTCTTAATGTTCTTGTTAGCTGCTTCAACAACCTCATTCATCTTCGGCCGGTAAGGAGAAGAGTTGTGATGTTGTATCTTGAACTGCTTGCAGAGCTCGGTGATCATCGTATTGTTGATATTTGTACCATTGTCCGTAATGATCCTCTCCGGTACACCATATCGACAGATCAAATTGTGCCGAATAAATCGTGCCACGACATTCTTGGTCACTGTAGCAAAGGAAGCTGCCTCAACCTACTTCGTAAAGTAATCAATAGCTACCAGGATGAAACTATGCCCGTTGGACGCAGTAGGTCTGATCTCACCAATCATATTGATGCCCCATATTGCAAAAGGCCAAGGAGCTGTCAAGACGTTCAGAGGAACTGGAGCTATGTGCACTTTATCAGCATAGACTTGGCACTTATGACAGGTCCGAGAATGCTGATAACAATCGGCTTCCATAGTAGACCAATAGTATCCCGCCCGTAGGATTTTCTTTGCCATGGTATGTCCACTTGAGTGAGTCTCGAAAGTACCTTCATGCAACTCTGCCATGATCCTTTCTGCCTCGCTCTTGTCTACACAACGCAGTAAGGTCGAATCATGGTTACGCTTGTAAAGGATGCCATTGCTGATGAAGAACTTCGCGGCAAACCTCCTCAGAAACTTCTTATCATTAACAGACGCACCCTTGGGGTATTCCTGAGCCTCAAGATACCTCTTTACTTCGTGAAACCAGGGCTTATCTGTTACCTCTTCAGTCTTAATGTCACAATAATGTGCGGGTTCATCCAACCTCTCAATGGTAATCTGGGGAGCTTCATTGTCCCACCTGACCTTGACCATGGAAGACATAGTAGCTAGCGCGTCCGCTAACTGATTCTCCTCTCTGGGGAAATGTTCAAAGGTTATCTCCTCGAAGTGCAGAAGCAACGTCAATACATACTCTTTGTAAGGAATAAGATTTGGGTGTTTCGTATCCCACTCGCCTTTAATCTGACTGATCACGAGAGCGGAATCTCCGAATACACTCAAGAACTTAATCCTTAGGTCAATAGCTGCTCGAAGGCCCAGGATGCATGCTTCATACTCTGCCATGTTGTTGGTGCAATTAAAACATAATCGGGCGGTGAACGGAGTATGACAGCCTTCAGGAGATATGATCATGGCGCCAATGTTGTTACCCAAAGCGTTTGAAGCTCCTTCAAAATACATAGACCATCTGGATCCCTCCTCAGGTCCTTCATCCGGTCCAGGTATTTCACAGTCAGTCACCAACATGATGTTCTCATCCGGAAACTCGAAGTTCATGGATTGGTAATCATCCACAGCCTGATGCGCCAAATGATCTGCCAACACACTTCCCTTGATTGCTTTTTAGGTTGTGTATTAGATGTCATACTCAGTTAAGATCATCTGCCATCTTGCTATTCTTCCGGACAAGGCAGGCTTTTCGAAGATATACTTGATTGGATCCATCTTTGATATCAATAAGGTGGTGTGAGTCAGCATATACTGTCTCAGCCGGCGAGCAGCCCATGCCAAAGCGCGGCAAGTTTTCTCAAGCAACGAGTATCGGGTCTCGCAGTCGGTAAAATTTTTGCTAAGGTAGTAAATAGCGTGCTCTTTTCAGCCAGGCTCGTCATGCTGCCCCAGCACGCACCCCATTGAATTATCGAGTACTGTCAAGTATAAGATCAAAGGTCTTCCTTCAACCAGAGGCATCAGGATAGGCGGCTTTTGGAGATATTCTTTGATCCTTTCGAAAGTGGTCTGACATTCATCATTCCATTTTACTACTTGATCTTTCTTCAGCAGCTTGAAGATTGGTTCACAAGTAGCAGTCAGGTGTGAAATGAATCGGGCAATGTAGTTCAGTCGTCCCAAAAAGCCTCTGACTTCTTTTTCTGTTCGGGGAGCTGGAATTTCCTATATAGCCTTTACCTTTGCGGGATCTACTTGAATACCTTTATCACTAACAACGAAGCCCATCAGCTTACCGGGCCTTACTCCGAAGGTGCACTTGTTCGGGTTTAACCTCAGCTTGTACATCTTCAACCTGTCAAATAGCTTCTGGAGGTGATCAAGGTGTTCTTCCTAAGTATGGGACCTTGCAATCATGTCGTCAACGTACACCTCAATCTCATGGTGAATCATGTCGTGGAACAAAGCGACCATGACGCGCTGATATGTTGCCCCAGTATTCTTTAATCCGAAAGGCATGAATTTGTAGCAAAAGGTGCCCCATTGTGTAACGAAGGTCGTCTTCTCCATGTCTTCGGGAGCCATCTTTATCTTATTGTAACCAGAAAAAATATCCATATAGGAGAAGACCTTATGCTGTGTGGTGTTGTCGACCAGAACATCGATGTGAGAGAGTGGGAAATCATCCTTGGGGCTTGCCCTATTCAGATCCCTATAGTCCACACACATCCGTACTTTACCATCTTTCTTTGGTACCGGAACCACGTTGGTAACCCACTGCAGGTAAGAAGTGACAACTAGAAAACCGGCATCGAACTGCTTCATGACCTCAGCTTTGATTTTCTCAGACATCTCTGGGTGCGTTCAGAGAACCTTCTGTTTCACTGGAGAACAGTCTTCTTTAGTTGGCAAGCGGTGAACCACAATATCAGTATCCAACCCAAGCATATCTTCATAAGACCAGGCAAAGATCTCAACATAGTCGCGTAGCATCTGTATCAACCGCTGTTTGACACTAGGCTCCAGATTCGCACCGATCTTGACCTCTTTCTTGTCTTCCTCTATACCCAGATTCATTGATTCCACTGGCTCTTCATGAGGCTGTATGGCCCTATCTTCCTGTAGTAACAGTGTAGCAAGTTCCCCAGGCACTTCGCAATCATCCTCGCCTTCGTCCTCAGCTTGGTTGATCGGACTTTCAAAGTCATAACTGACAGTAGCAGAGTCGTTATCAATGGGATCCAGAGTGGATGTAGATCTGCATTATGATATGTGAGTGTGTGTAAGACAATAATTGTTTTAATAAAGTGCAATATAGAAAATAAAAACAGGGAGCGCAAAATTTGTAATGCAAGAAAACGTCCAATGCTTTATTGATGATATATGAAATGACAAATATTAAGCCGTCACAAACAAAGCCAAGGTGCCTCGGGCAAGGCACCGGGCCGCAAAATTTCAAATTGTCTGTTACAAATTTCAAAGCAAAAGTCTATTACTGTGTAATAAAAGAAACGGGCACAAAGTCCTTTGTCTTCCAATTGTTTAATCCACCGTTGGTAGTCGGGTAAATCCAGCTGTCAATATCTGACTCTTCTTCACCATCCTCAATTGCATTCACTCCCTGATCATGTTTAGGAATGGGTGCAGTTATGACATTGGGCTTTTCTGGAGCGTCAAACTCGATTTCTTTAGCTTCAATCAAATCTTGCACCTTGTTCCTCAAGGCCCAGCAGTTGTTTGTATCATGCCCCGGGCTATCGGAGTGATAGGCACAGCGGGCGTTTGGATTATACAGCGGAGATGTAGTACTGTGATTCTTCGAGGCTTCCCTCAGAGTGATCAGGTTGGTCTTCAACAATTGTGGCAGAATTTGAGATAAGGTCATACTGAGCCGAGTATATTGTCTTTGTGGTCTCTCTATTCTTTGCTGATTGTTGCATTGTGGGGCAACAGTGGGTCTTGATATTACTACCGCATTAACCGCTTGGCGGTGTTCAGGTTGGTTTTGGTTCCTCGAGCTGTAAACTGCACTAGCTTCTTTTCTGAAAGGCTTCTTTTATGTACTTGACGAAGCACCTTTCTTTATC
Organism: Vicia faba; assembly: GCA_948472305.1. Lineage (NCBI taxonomy): Eukaryota > Viridiplantae > Streptophyta > Magnoliopsida > Fabales > Fabaceae > Vicia > Vicia faba. The sequence continues at coordinate 1,012,414,410 of OX451738.1, forward strand.
TTTCCACTCTTGATACCAGCTTCTACCCTTTCCCCAGTCAAAATCAATTCAGTAAACCCTGACGATGAATTGCCGATCAAATGATCGAAAAATGGACCAAACAAAGTCCCAAGAAACATGTCCACCAACTCCCTATCAGACAGAGGGGGTTGGACTCTCCCAGCCAGATCTCTCCATTTCTGAGCATAGTCCTTAAAGCCTTCACCTGTACCCATAGACATACCCTGAAGTTGGGTACGCGTGGGAGCAAGGTCGGTGTTATACTGGTATTGCTTGTAAAAAGCAGCAGCAAGGTCCTCCCAGTTGCGGACATTAGCTCCTTCTAGTTTATAAAACCATTCAAGCTGAGTCCTTGATAGACTATCTTGAAAGAAATGAACCCACAGGTTTATATCAGCAGTATAAGGTTGAATTTTTTGGACTTACGAGCGGAGGTGGAGCTTTGGACAAGAAACTCCATCGTACTTAGCAAACACAGGAGCTTTAAATTTGTGAGGGATCACCACCCCAGATGCTAATCCCAGATCTCTGAAGTCTAACCCAGGTATCTTTTGAATCTCCATCGCGCTCAGACGGTCTTCAAGTTGCTTGTACATATCCTCGGCAGAAGGATACTGTTCTTCATCAAAATCAGTTTCATTATCAGAGACCACAGGGCTAGGACCCTTCTCTTCCTATTAATTCTCTCCTCCTTTAGATGAATGAGACAAATCAGCTTCCTGTAGCAACCTATTCCCAAATTTGTGACCCATATTACGGAGAACCACTTTCTTCTTCTTCATTTTCTTATCCTTCAGGATAAGGGTCTTCAAATCTTCCTACCCTTTAGACAAGTTCAGGAACATTTATTTGAATTGAGCATTCTATGCTTGAAGAGCCTTGATGGCTTGATCAGTAGGTATTTCAGAAGACATTCTGTGCTTAAATAAACAGCGAAGAAGATAAGAAACCTGTAATGGTACCTGTGATGAGGTGCATGATAATGGAATGCGTATGAAATGATTTCAAAGACTTCGGGAGATTTAAATTTGTGAACCCAGAAATAAACAAACTTTATTATATTCAAACTTGTAAAATGTTTAACAATGCCTTTAAGGCGTTACAAAAGAAATAATTGAAAATAAATCTAAACTAGAAAAACAACAAAGAATCAGAAGTCCCATGGTCGCCTTCCATTCATGCTGACATAGTCATTGATCGTCCTCTCATTTTCAAGTTTCCTCGTGAGCCTCAAGATCTTCCTCTCTTGCTCATGATACTTCTCTCGATAGGTATCCCTTTCTTCCTTTAACTGGATCCAAGATCTCTTCAATGCCTCAAGATCAGTAGGCATATAGGTATGGAGGACGGTATAAGGAACACCTTCTTCGTTAGTATGCTCTACAATCACCGGCAAAACAGCTTCGTAAGGCATCCCTAGCTTTTGAGCACGGGCTCGAACCCACTGGAGATAAGGTTGCATAGGGAGAGAAGTCTTTAGTCCTAGCTCTTGAGGGTCAGACCTGTTCACTCTGCCCCAAGCTCGTATAAACCTGCGACGATGTTCTTTAACGTCCTCCTTATAGTCAAAGACAATATCTGTAAGAAGTAGCTCATGAGGACCGTCTCTCCGAGCGCGCCCAAACTGTCGTAAAGCCAAACAAGGACTGTAAGTTATACCTCCTCTAATTCCGTGCAACAGAACATTAGGGTATTCCCCACATCGATCAATGATAGTTATTCTTTCCATATCCTTAGAACTCCAAAGGATGTCCGTATGAGCAAGGGACATGATTCTGTAAGCCCATCCTACACCTTCCTCATTCTTCAATACAGATTTAGGGAGGTGCGAAATAAACCACCTTGCCAACAGCGGTATACAACACATGAGGGTCCCTCTTTTACGCGCCGTACAGGTATAAAGAGCATGCAGAATATCACCCAGGAGGGTAGGTACAGGATTGCGAGACAAGAAGATCTTAACCGCATTCACATCTATGAAGGAATCTGGATTCGGGAAAAGAACCAAGTCGTAGATGAGGAGAGCCAAGATGTCTTCGAAAGCTTGAAAATTCAAGTTGTCCCAAAATAGTTGGGCTTGATCGATCAGAAACTTAGCCAAGAAACCTTTAACCCCGCTTCGTGTCTCCCAGTTGGATACTACATCATCCTTTTTCAAGTGTAAAGCTGAAGCAATGTCCTCTGGCCTAGGAGCCTCTTCCAAACCTGTGAAAGGCATTTGCTCAAGGATGGATATGCCTAATAAATCATAAAACTCCTCCAAAGTGGGGACTAGCTGATAATCCGGGAAGGTGAAACAATGATGCAACTGATCAAAGAACTGGAAAAGGACGCTCATCATCTGCTCATCCAACTTTGAAGTGACCAAACTAAGGAGATGACCATGTCTTCTAACAAATGAAGAAGTATCGGGAACTTTTGATACTAACTCTCTGAGTTAAGCAAGGATTTGCACGAAGTTAACTCGGATGGTGTTTCTACGTACTGAAGCCATAATCTGCAAAACAGGACAAAGATAAATTCCCTCGGTCTTTGAAATGGTTAGTCTAATGAAATATGCATGCTATGTTATGATGCATGATGTCATGATAAAACACACAACATGTATAGCAGATAGTAGACATGGTAAAGGCAAACAAGTCACACAATAGCCCTTAAGTTTCAGGCTTGCATGGAGTCTAGGTATTACCCTCTTGAAGTTCAGTTGGTTCAACCTGTCCTAATAATAGTAACCGGGTTCTAGAGGTTCCCAATATCACTGACCATCCTCCATCGATCATGGTTTCAGCTCACACAATCTTTTCTTGCGGCCGGAACTATCTCGAGTGTATGGTCTCAATGAGTGTAGTATCGAGTATCAACTAGTTCCCAGCTCTATGCCGAGGCGGGCTATCTCACTACTTCCTATGGCCAAGTTGGTCAATTATAGTTTCTAAAGTCAGTTGATGCTTAACGACCCATATAGCAGTCCCGTATTCTCCTTGTTGCTCCACAAGGGGTACCGGTACCAACTAATGTGCCACATCAACATAGCTACTGCTTCAACCGTATCGGTCTACGCCGTACAGTTCCCTCACAGTTTATTGCTACTTACCTAAAAAGTGTTCTCTAGATCCGGGTTAGGATCTATAGTAACTCCGATACAAAGCCCACAAAGATAAAGAAATCAAATCAAACAATAGAAGCAATATGATGAACTAATCCTAAGGTATACTCCACTTATTTATTCCCCAGCAGAGTCGCTAGTTCTGTGATACGGTGGCCAGAACCGATACTGTTTTAGGAATTGCTGGTTTGCGTTTTGCGTTTATGTTTGCAAAATGTCGCGGTAAGCAAGAGTCACCATCGACTTTTATTTTATCCAACTGGAAAGGACAAAAGCACAGAAAAATTCCTTTTTTCGAGATTTTGAGTACGGGGGGTAGATTATAGAAAGAGAAGGTATTAGCACCCTTCCTATCCATGGTTTTCCACAGGCTCTTAGGTACTTGCTCATCATTTTCAAAATTGCTTGTGTGTGTTTGATTTGAAAAAGTTTTTGACTTTGATTTAACCCTTGCTTCTGTCTTCAAGAGTGTTACAAAGTGTTTTTGAAAGCTTTGTTTAAAAAGAGTGTAAGTGTGAAAAAATTTGTTTGGATTGAGCAAGTACTTAAGAACTAATCTACCTACTCGAAAAAGAGAATTGTTCTATGTTCGTTTCCTTTAGAAAGTGCTATCCCACTATTAGTGAGTAGGTAGCACCGTCGTTGGAGTTTTGAGGGTCAATTTGAAAGGGACGTACGATCACCAAAGTAATGTTAGGACGTCTTAGTAGTAACCCTAATGTCTTAGATCAATTATTCGAGGCAACAATTCCGAGGCAACTTTTCCGAACGGGACTTTGATCTTTGTTTAGACAAGAAAGCGACCACTAAAATATCCTATACTTAATGACCGTTTATCAAAGGCAACCGAAGTGAGAGTATACCCTAGGAGTGCACATGTGCGAGTGATTCAATTTCAAGTTTATTATCTTTGCACATTTAGCATTAGCTAACCGTTTTAAAGTTAATCATAAATTCTTGTCATGCACCCCTATTATTCATACATCTAACAGTTAATATTTGCGGAATTTAAAGTGCGAAAAGTAAAGCTACGCTATTACAAGGCTTCGGGTATTTACATAGCCAAAAACAACCCGTAAAAATAAAGCGATAAGTGAAAGTAAAAGTCCTAATTAATCTATTACAACTTGTGAGCAATTACATTAATAGGGTAAAAATAAATGACAAAGCGCGCGCGAGGAAATTAAGAACGGTAAGAAATTAGGGTTTTGACCCTTTCTAACCTAATTAAAAGAAGAAATTTTTTTTGTTGTTTTTAATTGTTTTTAAGAAAAAGAATTAGGTTTTTAAAATTAAATACAAAATTAATTAGTTAATTAAATTAATTATAAAAAAAAACTAATGGCCTATTTTTGTGTTTTATTATTTTTTTAAGAAAAAGAAAATAGAATTATATTAAAACCCTAATTGTTCTAATTAATTTCTAATTTATTTAAAAAACAATTTAAGTCATCTAAAATTAAATAACCTAATTCAATTAATTTTTGTATAAAAAATAAATATCCTAAATCTAATTGGATGAAAATATTGTTGTGATTTTTCTGATAAAAAGAATTATTATTTTTTGTGTTAGTAAAATAAATAAGTAAATTAATAAAGAAAAATAAAAAAGGTAAGAGAGGAAATTTGGGCCTCAAATAGCAAATTGAGGGAGTGTGGGTAGCAATTCTGGCCCAAGAAGGAATGACCCGCGTTTGACCTGCCAGATTCCCATGTGCTGCATTGACTAGGCGTATCATGGTCCCTCAAATGATGGTCATCAGATCTGGATGATTGGACACTTGGTTGGCTGGATCATGGTGGACTATGGTGGTCATCCCACACAAACACGCGCCTGATTACTGAAAAGAAAATAATATGAAGCAAATGGGGGGACCTGGGATTCAAACCCAGGCCCTGAAGCACTTTCCAACGCCTGACAACCAACTGAGCTAGCTGTTTTTGTTGTACATATAATACACAATAATCATAATATGAAATAATATGAAAAAGGCGCCAGAATTCAAATGAACCAATCCCATGGTGCCACACAAGTTACCTTCTTCCTTTCTCCGTTGGTAAAAGTCCCATACTTTTACCTACGGACGTTTGTCCATAGCTACAGGTCCTGCAATTCTCAAAATCTAATACAAGCATGATAAATAAAAACTAAGGCCATGGATAGATTCTCCTGGACCTGCTGGGTACGATGGTGCCCCTTTCATGGCCCAATTTCACCTGTACACAAAGATCCCAAATCGAAGCAACAAACCCTAACTATGGCAAATTCTAATACAGTCCATGAAAACGCAATTAAATGTTACACAAAGCTTGCAAATGCTTCAAGTAGTAAGAATCTATAATTATTTCATGCTATAAGTGTCAGAATGATGCACTTCAAATTCAAGAAAAAGCCAAAGTCGTGGCTGACTTACAGTGGGTTTTGGCGTTTGAAATTTCTTGTTCTTGATTGGTATAGGTTCCTTGTGATCCCAGGAAGCGATTGAGATGGCTAGAGGATCTTGAAAATGCCTGTAACTGTGAATTCGACTCAGCACTTTTTATTTTTTTTTTCAAGTTTTGTTCTTGTTCTCACGCCTCTCTAACCTCCTGTTTTAAGTCTGCAAATACTCCTTATGTATTGAGGAATAGATTAGGGTTGCAAACATGATCTCAATCTTCCTCCATTATTTATTTTGATCTTGATTTGATTTCTTTGAATATCTTTCCAAAAATAGCCAAAACCAATCTTTTCATGCACATAAAGGCCTTTCACGAATTCAATCTCTTTCTAGCTGGATATAGGACCTGGAACATGTACAAGATCTTGAGATTTCAATGTTTTGGATTTTTTATGATTTGTTTTGATTTAAAATGATTTAATTCAAATAAAAATAAAAATAAATAATAAAACTAAGATAATGACAAGTGGAAAGAGCTAGGGCTCGTGGACCATGCTACCAACTCGAAACAAGTGCAAAACGTTAGACCCATTTAGTAAAATTGCAATTTTAGGCATAGTTGACTTTTGACAATTTTGCAAAAAGGGTCAACTTCACCAATGCATAACTTCCTCAATTTTGACTCTTTGAAGGTGTTATTGGACTTTTTAGAAATCTTGAGATGTCCTCTAAGCAACCCTTTTGGTCTCATCTCAATTTGGTATTCCATGTTCATGTATGAATCTTTGACAACAAAGGTGTTTTTATTGACTTTTCAAAATGACCTATAATGTCCAAATTCATAACTTCTTGTGAGAGCATATTTTGAACTTGGGAGATGAATATGGATTGTAGAGCATTGCATCCTCTTAAAAATGAGCTTTTGATAGGTCATTTCTCATAAAGTATGAGAAAGTTATGATTGGTCAAAGTTGGGTTGACTTTTCCTGCAAAACTATAATTTAGCAACTTTTGGTTCTTGATGAATTGTGAGAAATCCTTGATGAATCATGATCAAACCTTGATCAAATGATGAAATATACTTCAAAATGAGGATGTTTACCAAAAATCTTGAGGTTTGACTGTATGTGGGCCACAGTTGACTTTTGCCCTAGCACAGTCGATTTTCAGGCCTTTGAGTAATTGACTGAGCAAAATTCCTCTGCAAGGCTTGAAACTTGACATGGATGATCTTGAGAACATTTTATGAAAATGGTGAGCATTTGGTATCCCTTGGACTTAAGCTTCTTGATGCAATATGAAATCCTAATTTGAGGTAGACTGCCTTAGGGGAGAGCTTGTCTAGTCAACCCTTGGACTTCCTTGAGCAACTTGAGGATCTTTCTTGAAATGTTTTGAGAAATATGGGAGGGAAAATTTTGGGTTACAACACATATGTTTATTCAATTTTATTCATTGGAAGTTTTTGCAAACAAAACAGAAAAATTTAAAAACTGGAAGTTTGAATTTTATGGTGTATCTGTATTGATAGTTTGCCTATAAATAGACGATTTTGTACAAAGAGATATAAATCCTAGTAAGAGGAAATTGTCACAAAATGAGAAAAGTACAAAGTGAAAACAAAACATATAGCTATGTGGAAATGATCTCGTTGGGTTCAAACTTTTCTATTGCCCCTATGTCTTCGAACATCTCATCCCTTATTGTCGGAAAAAGTTGATTGAACTGATCTATACCATTTGAAACTTTTGACTTTGATAATAAATCTTGTAGTAAGTGATCCAATGGGACATAGTCGTATGCTTTTAATCCTTAAATTTTACCTGGGCCGCCCTTTCGGGTTTTCAGTCCACCGGGATACCCTTTTTTGCCCAAGCCGCCTTTTTAGGTTTTCAACATGTCGGGTGTAGAATCTTTTATATATATCCCTAATTTTTGCCCGAACCCTTTTGGTTCGCCGGGATGCCATTATTTTTTCCTAGGCCAATTAACCTAGAGCTAGAGGGTCGTTTTCATGCGTAGTATTTTTTGACTATGTCAGCATTCACAGGGTGCGGGAAATCTACACCGTCCATGGTGGTTAGTATCATAGCACCGCCCGAAAATACTTTTTTGACAACAAATGTCCCTTCGTAGGTGGGAGTCCATTTTCCCCTGATATCACCTTGTGGTAGAATGATGATCTTTATTACCAAGTCACCAACCTGATATACTCGATGCTTGATTTTCTTGTTGAATGCCTTGATCATACATTTCTGATACATCTGACTGTGATAGACAGCCGCAAGTCTCTTCTCATTAATCAAATTCAACTGATCTAACCTAGTCTGGATCCACTCGTCTTCGTCTAAGTATGCATCTTTCATAATCCTCAGATAAGGAATCTGAACTTCGACAGGTAGGACAACCTCCATACCATAGACCAGAGAGAATGGGGTTGCCCCAGTTGATGTTCTCGCTGAAGTGCAATAGTCGTGAAGAGAAAATGGTAACATCTTGTTCCAGTCTTTGTAAGTCATAACCATCTTCTGTATGATCTTCTTAATATTCTTGTTAGCAGCTTCCACCGTGCCATTCATCTTTGGTCGATACGGAGAAGAGTTGTGGTGCTTGATCTTGAACTACATGCAAAGTTCAGTGATCATAGTGTTGTTGAAGTTGCTACCATTATACGTGATGATTCTCTCGGGGTTGCCATACCGACAGATGAGGTTATGCTTTATGAACTGGGCGACCACATTCTTGGTAACCGAGGCGAATGAGGTTGCTTCAACCCATTTTGTGAAGTAGTCGATGGTGACGAGAATGAAGCGGATGCCCGTTAGAAGAGGATGCCCGTTAGAAGCAGTAGGCTTGATTTCTCTGATCATATCAATGCCCCACATTGTGAATGGACAAGGAGCAGTCAAAACATTCAGAGGAACTCGAGGAACAATAACTTTATCAACATAGATCTGGCACTTATGACAAGTTTTCGAGTGGTGGTGACAATCAGTTTCCATAGTCGACCAATAGTAACCCGCTCTCAAGATTTTCTTAGCCATAGTATGCCCGCTGGAGTGAGTACCAAAGATGCCTTTGTGCATATCCTCCATAATTTTCCCTACTTCCTTCTTGTCCACACAGCAAAGCAAAGTTGAATCATGATTGCGCTTGTACAAAATTCCATTGCTCAAGAAGAACTTAGCCAAGATCCTCTGTAGGAATTTCTTGTCATTGATCGACGCCCTTTCAGGGTATTCTTGAGCTTTAAGGTACCATTTCACTTCATGAAACCAAGGTTTTTCTTCTACTCCATAAGTATCAATTTCATAGAAGTGTGCCAGTTCATCGAATCTTTCAACAATAATTATGGGAGCCTCATTGTCCCATCTGATTTTGAACATGGATGACATGGTAGCTAATGTGTCTGCTAACTGATTATCTTCTCTTGGGATATGCTCAAAAGTAATCTCTTTGAAGTAAGAAATCAAGGTTAGCACATGCTCTCACTAAGGGATAAGATTTGGATGCTTCGTAACCCATTCTCCCTTTACCTGACTAATTACCAAGACTGAATCCCCATATACACTCAGGAATTTGATTCTCAGGTCAATAGCAGCTTTAATACCCATGATGCACGCTTCATACTCACCCATATTATTGGTGCAGTCAAAGTAAATTCTAGCGGTGAAAGGCGTATGACAACCCTGGGGACAGATGATTACAGCATCGATCTTGTTGCCAAGTGCGTCAGAAGCTCCATCAAAAACCATAGTCCATTAGGATCCTAGCTCGGGTCCTTCATACGGCCCAAGTTCTTCACAATCCGTAACTAGCATAATATTCTCGTTCGGGAATTTAAAGTTCATAGATTGATAGACGTCTACAACTTGATGTGCAAAATGATCTGCTAGTACACTTCCTTTGATTTCCTTTTGAGTGGTATACCGAATGTCGTATTCTGTTAAGACCATTTTGCATCGGGCTATTCTTCTGGAGAGAGCTGGCTTCTCAAACATGTATTTGATGGGATCCATTTTAGAGATCAATAAAGTAGTGTGGGTCAACATATACTGTCTTAGTCGGCGAGCAGCCCATGCCAAAGCGCAACAAGTTTTCTCGAGCAGTGAATATCTTGTTTCACAGTCGGTAAACTTTTTACTAAGGTAATATATTGCATGCTCTTTTCGACCAGACTCGTCATGCTGCCTAAGTACACACCCCATTAAGTTCTCTAGTACTATTAGGTACATGATTAGAGGTCTTCCTTCAACTGGTGGCATCATAATCGAAGGTTCTTGTAGGTACTCCTTAATTTTATCGAAGGCCATTTGAAAGTCATCGTTCCATTTTACAACCTGATCTTTCTTCAGTAGCTTGAAGATTGGCTCACAAGTAGCAGTCAAGTGAGAAATGAAATGTGCAATGTAATTCAACCGTCCTAAGAAACCTTTGACTTCCTTCTCGGTACGAGGAGCTGGCATCTCTTGAATAGCTTTAAATTTTGCTGGGTCAACCTCAATACCTTTACCGCTGACAAAGAAACCCAGGAGTTTACCAGATCTCACCCCAAAGGTGCACTTCTTCGTGTTTAACCTCAGTTTATACTTCTTCAGCCTTCCAAATAACTTATGTAGATGATCAAGATGTTCTTCTTCAGTATGTGACCTTTCTATCATGTCGTCGACGTAAAATTCTATCTCCTAATGAATCATGTCATGGAATAAAGCTACCATGGCATGCTGATAAGTTTCCCCAACATTCTTCAACCCAAAAGGCATTACCTCGTAACAGAAAGTTCCCCACTGTGTGACAAAGGTAGTTTTCTCCATGTCATCGGGTGCCATCTTGATCTGATTATACCCTGAGAAACCATCCATGAAAGAGAATACCTTGTGTTGAGCCGTGTTGTCGACCAAAATATCAATATATGGAAGTGGGAAGTCATTTTGGGGATTTCCCTGTTCAGATCCATGTAATCTACATACATACATACCTTACCATCTTTCTTTGGTACCGAAACAATATTAGCAACCCATTGAGGATAGGATGTTACTGCTAAGAAACCTGCATTAAATTGCTTCATAACCTTGACCTTGATCTTCTTTGACATCTTAGGACACATGCGAAGAACTTTATGCTTAATTGGAGAACAACCCTCTTTCATTGGTAGACGGTGAACTACAATATTAGTATCGAGCCCTGGCATGTCTTCGTATGACCAAGCAAATACCTCAACATAGTCGTGCAACATTTGAATCAATTTGTTCTTGATACTGCCCTCTAAGTTGGCGCATATCTTGACCTCTTTTCTGTCTGTCTCGGTACCCAAGTTTACAACTTCGACTGGATCTTCATGTGGTTATATAACCTTTTCTTCTTGTATTAAGAGTATGGAAAGTTCTCCGGGTATTTCACAATCTTCCTCACCTTCATCCTCGGCTTGGTAGATCAGATTTTCAAAGTCATAAGCGGAAATAGCAGAATCGTTATCAACGAGATCCAGAGTGGATGTCGATATACAATGTAGTGTGTCGGTGTGTGTAAGAACACATAGCTATTTGAAAGTGCAATAAAGTAAAAGAAAGACAGAGAGCGCAAATTTTGAATGCAAAACGTCCAATGTTTTCATTAAATGAAAATATGACATATGAAATGACAATCCTTAACAAATGAACCATTTTGCCCTGAGTAAGACACAAGGTTTAAAGTCATTGTTTTAAAAGAAATTACATAACCAAACTTCTTAAAATGATAAAATAGAAATAACTATTACTCCTGGCTAAAGGAGATGGAGATAATGTCTTCCGCCTTCCAATTGGTAAGTCCGTTGCCCATGGTAGGAAATATCCAATTGTCGAAATCACAATCGCTGTTAGCATCCTCTATAACGTTGACTACATTATTGCTGACATAGAATGGAGGTCTTCCGGCATGAGCACGACGAATAGCCCTTTGAACTTCTGCAGTAAATCCCAGACCAAACTTGTCAGATTTATAAGGGATATCCGGAAGTTGACCCAAAATAGTACAATCACCTTCTTCTATAGTTGCTTTGGCATCCTTCAAGAAAGCCATGTTGTGCGGAACCTTGATAGTCTGTGGAATGGAAGAAACATCTTCAATAGAAGCAGGGGAAATCACTTCAAAAGTTTGATAGGGAGTCTCGATGAATTCCCCATCCATCTCCATATATCAGAATGAATTCAGATGGCTGACCATGTACTCCTCTTCTCCACAGACAATAACAACCTTTCCTTTTACAGGATACTTTAATTTCTGGTATATGGTGGAGGTAACAGTGCCTGCCCCATGGATCTAGGGGCGTCCTAGTAGAAAAGAATAAGCTGGTCGGATGTCTATTACATAGAAGGTGGATTCAAAGATCTGTGAACCCACTTTGATAGGAATATCCACTTCTCCATGCACCATTCTTTTAGAGCCGTCAAAGGCTCGAACTATAATGTCACTGGGTTTCAGCACAACCCCTTCACAATCAAGTATATTTAGAGCGACCCTTGGCAGAACATTCAGAGAAGAGCCAATATCAACTAACACATGAGCCAACATAATGATCCTGCATTCAATAGAGACATACATGGCCCTATTATGATTTCTCCCCTCCAGAGTCAGTTCAGCATTGGAAAAGCCCAAACCATTTATCAGTTGTTAAACTCGCCACATAACTTCCAAATTGATTTGTTGAGATCTCTTGAGGTACATGAGCAGTCTTGAAGAATTTTACTAAAGCATGTGCATGGGCTTCAGAACGCGGCAGTAAAGATAGCATGGAGATTTTGGACGGGGTCTACCCCAACTGTTCAAATTTTTTGTAATCTCTTCTATGAATGATCTTCAAAACCTCTTCTATCTCCTATCCAGAGGAATACTTGACCATAACTTCTTTTGGTGCCTCCGTCTGGGCAGGCTCTATCATTGGCTCTTTACCCTGAGCCTCAGAAGTTGTCTTGGTAACTCTAACTTAAACAGGTGGAGAGATTTTCTAAGAGAAAATCTTTCCACTTATAGTAATTTTACTGGTACCCCGCAATATTGTCAATATAGGATCAACCTCTTCATCATCTTCGTCAGACAACTCTTGTTTAATGTCGTGATAATAGACGTTATACCCATAATTCCATGGAATAGCCTTCTCCGAGGAATATGGGATGGGCCCAGGTGTTGTAATGATTAAAGGAGAAGCTTTTGGATTGACAGTAATCCTTACAGGACCCTAGGAAGTGATCCTGAAAGGATTACCAGATATGACAAACAAATCTCGGCACAAATTCTTAGCATACAGAACTTTCTCAATCAAAATTACATGTTCATCCATAGGCACTGAACGCCTTCCTTTAGTAACCCACAGCCATTGGGTTGAACTGCACATCAATAACATTCCTTAACACAACCCAGAAATAAACCGACTTGTAGTAGATTCTTCTTGACTGTTGAGAGAGGAGTAACCACATCACTTACAGAAGTAATATAAAAAATATCTTCAACAACACTTATGCCTTTGTCATGCTTAGGAAAAGGAGCAGTAATCACGTTCGGAGTCTCAAAAGGGTCAGAATCAATTTTCTTATTATCAATCATGTCTTGAATTTTATTTTTTAGGGCCCAACAATTGTTGGTGTCGTGCCCAGGACTGTTCAAATGATAGGCACATCTTGCATTTGGATTGTACTTTGGAGAGGATGTGTTGGGATTAGGAGGAGGATCCCGGAGTGTTATGAGTTTAGCCTTTAACAAATGTTGCAATGTTTAAGCCAATGGCATATTAATCCTGGTGAACTGCCTCATTGGAGCATCTGATCTATGCTGGTTGCCTTGTTGTTGTTGTTGAACAGACGCCAGATTAGAGATCAACACCACCCCCACAGACTATTGACAATCATTTTTACTACGGAGTTTCTGGCCATAGACATCATTGGTTTCTTTCTTACCACTGAATGGATTCTTCACAATATTAGAATGTGTAGCCATCAAAATCTTCTCGCTCTTGATACCACTTTCAACTCGTTCTCCAGTCAGAATCAACTCAGTAAAGCCAGATGAAGAACTCCTAATTAGATGATTAAAGAGTGGGCATGTCAGAGTACCCATGAATATATCAACTAATTCCCGATCAGAAAAAGGAGGTTGGACCCTTAGAGCTAAGTCTCTCCACTTCTGGGCATACTCCTTGAACCCTTCATTTGAGCCCATGGACATGTTTTGCAATTGTACACGAGTTGGCGCCAGGTCAGCATTATATTGATACTGCTTGTAGAAAGAAGCAGCCAGGTTTTCCCATGTGTGAATGTTGGTTCCTTCCAGTTGATAAAACCATTCAAGTTGAGTACCAGATAAACTTTCTTGAAAGAAATGGATCCCTAATTTCCTGTCAGCAGTATGAGGTTGGATTTTTTGAACATACGACCTCAAATGGAGTTTGGGACAAGAGACCCCATCATATTTATCAAATATAGGGACCTTGAATTTGTGAGGGATGACGACCCCCGGGACCAGACCTAGCTCTCCAAAATCCAATCCAGGCACTTTCTGGGTTTCCATAGCTTTGAGACGGTCTTCCAACTGCTTATACTTGTCATCTGCAGGAGGGTACTGTTCGTTGGAGTAGTCTTTATCTTTGAAACCCTGATTATTTCCATCTTCACCCCTGACACTTCTGCCATCCTCCTCTTGGTTGTCGTCTTCCTCAAAGTAACCATCATTCGCTTGAACAGTCGAGCAAGACCTTTGAATCTTCTCCCCATATTGAGGATGACAACCGGATTTTTAGTCTTCTTTTTCTTTGTGAGGAGCTCCATCATTTCTTGTTTCCCTTTGGCCAGATTTCAGAAGAGTTTCTTAAAATTGTGCATGTTGAGTTTGGAGATCCTTGAAAGTTTGTTCGAGGGCCATCTTATACTGAAATAAACAGAAAATAGATGAGGAAACCTGTATTGGAAAACCGGCTTATGAAATGATGCATGATGTGTGGATGCAATGTTTTCAAGGACCTTAGGAGATTTAAATTTGTTAACCGAAAGGAAAAAAAACAAAGATTTCATTAGTAAGTTCAAAATTACAATTGCCTCTTAGGCTTACAATGAAAAGTAAAAGGGTCCCAAAGAGACAACAATATGAACTTCTAAAACCTAAGATTCAAATCTCCCACGGACGCTTCCTCTTTGTGTCTATGTACACATTAAGGATTTACTTCTCGTGAAGTTGCTTTATGAGCTCCAAAACTTTCTTTTCACTTGCATAGAATTGAGCTTCATAGGTGTCCCATTCTTCCTTGAGTTGAATCCAAGACTTCTACAATTATTCGAGGTCAGTAGGCATGTCTGGATGGAGGATAGTGCGAGAAATGTCTCTTTCGACAACATTCTCTATGATCACCGGTAGAACAGCTGGATATGGCTTCATGAGGTTTTGAGCGTGAGCTCCTACCCATTTGAGATAAGGCTCCAGAGGGATGGAATTCTTCTGCCCTAAAGCCTTACTATCAATCTTTCTTACCATGCCCCAAGCATGTATAAACCTTTGATGATAACCTGGAAAATCATTCTCATAGCCGAACATAATACCCTGGATAAGTGCGTCATGAGGACCATCTCTTCGATCATAACAAAAAATTTGTAGAGCCAGAGAATGGTTGTAAGTAATACCTCCCCTAATGCCAAGGAATGGAACATTAGGGAATTCCCCTTAACGGTCAACGAAAGTAACATTTTCCAGAGATCGGGAACACTAATAGATATCTACATGAGAGCGACATCATTCTTTGAGGCCACCTCAATCCTTGTTCATTCTTCACAATTGATCGGGGAAGATGACAAATAAACCACTTAGATAGAAAAGGTATGCAACACATAAGATTCCCTCGCTTCCTCATAGTACGATTGTGAAGAGAATGTAAAATATATCCAAGCAAGGTAGGCACATGGTTATGAGTGCGAAATATTTTGACGACATTCACATCTATGAGTTAGCCTGGATTAGGGAATAGCACCAAACCATAGATCAATAAAGCCAATATTTCCTCAAAAGTTTGAAAAATCATAGCATCCAGAAGCAAACGAGCCTTCTCTAATAGAAATTTAGCAAGGAAACCCTTGACTCCACTTCTTGATTCCCAATTAGATATAATGTCGGATAACTTCAGATGTAAGGCTGCTGCAATTTCTTCAGGTTATGGATCTTTCTCTAAGCCAGTGAAAGGTGTCCGATCAAGAACAAATATTCCTAGTAATTGAGAAAACTCCTCCATCGTGGGTACCAACTGATAATTGGGAAAGGTGAAGCAGTGATGTGCGGGGTCAAAGAACTGGAATAGAACACTCATCATGTCTTCTTCAAAACCCGAGGTAACCAAACTGAGTAGATGACCATGCCTCTTGGTGAATTGGGATCTTTCAGGAATTCTTGAGACTAACTCCTTAAGTTGAGAAGGAATCCTCACAAAACTGATCCAGATAGTGTTTCTACAAGCGGAGTACATAACCTACATAACAGGACAAAGATAAATCCTTAGGTCCTTGAAATGGTTAGTGAAAATGATATGGTATGATATCATGATGTTATAATGTCATGTTTGCACAAATTTAATCAAACATAAACAAGACACACTAGGCCTTAGGTTCAGGCTTGCATGGAGTTTATAGGTAAGTACACTCTTGAAGTTTTAGTTGGCTCAACCTGTCCTAAAAGAAGTAACCGGGTTCTAAGAATCTCATATCACTGATTTTTATCTCAGGCATTGTTTCAGCACAAGCATCTGAATTACGACTGAAATATCTCGAGAGTCTGATCTCAATGAGTGTAGTATCAAGTATCAACCAACTTTAGTCTGCACCAAAGTCGGCCATCTCACTACTTTCTAATGGCTAAGTTGTGTCAACTAAGGTTCTACAGTCAGTTAGTGTTTATGACACCACACGGCAGCCCATCATTCTCCATGACTTACTCAAGAGACACCAGCACCAACCAATTTGTCGCACTAACATAGCCATCGTGTCAACCATATCGGTCTATGCCATACAGTTTTCACGATCTATTTCTACTTACCTAAAATGGCCCTAGATCCGGGTATAAGATCTATACAAGAAGTAAACCCAAGCATATCCCAAAATATAAAGCATACAAGGCAAATAAGTAAAGCAATAAAGGTGATTTAGCTCCTAATGTAACCCCACTTTTAGTTATCATCTCCCCAGCAGAGTCGCCAGTTCTGTAATACGGTGGGAGAACTGACTTTAAGGTTTTTCATTTTATCGCAAATATTGCAGATAGAAAGAGTCGCCACCGACTTTTCTTTTATCCAACAAAGGAAAGGGTGAAAAGAACAGGAAATACCTTTTGAGAATTTTATGAGTAAGGGGGTAGGTTATGAAAAGGGAAGGTGTTAGCACCCTTTTCATCTGTATTTATATACGTGCTCTTAATCGCTAGCTAACTTTTTAAAATTCTTTGTGTTTGTGTATGTTTGAAAATATTTTGAAAAATGCCTAAGTGCGGAAATTTTGTAATGATTCTTGTATCATTGAGAATGTATACAAAAAGTTTATTTTGAAAATATTTGTGAAAGAAAGTGTTGTTTTGGAAAGTGTTTTGAAAATTCCAATGTAAGGCAGTTTGCTTTATAATAACCATTGTTATAGTCTTCAAGAGTGCTTATAAAGTGTTTTGAAAGTAGTTATTTTGAGAGTGTGAAGTGTAAATATTGTTTTAGTTTGCGAGCAAGTGATTACGAGCGATCTACCTACTTAAAAAATCTTTGTTCTTTTCCTCCTCCTTTAGATAATGCTATCCTACCATTGGTTAGTAGGAAGCCCTATTATTAGATATGAGGAACAGGCGTGGGTCATCGTACAGTTATAGCAGGTAACTTGTAGGACGCTTTAGAAATTTTTGTAAGGGACTAAGACCGTTCACCGAAGGCAGCATCGAAGGATCATTAAGGGACTACGATCTTTTAACTGAGGATCTTTGCTAAAGCATCCCACGTTCGAGGGACATGACTGTTTAAATCTGATGCAACAAGTGAGGGTCACCCTAGAGGTGCGTGTGTGCGAAGTGTTTTGATTTCAAGTATTTTTCTTGAGATTAGGTTTTCTAATGTTTATTCTTTTTACGTCTTACCATGCACGCCTAATTAATCTAACAGTTAAATATATACAAGTGCGGAAAAAAATGCGGGAAATAAATCTACGCTATTACATCACTTCGGGGATGGGGAGTACAAACCATAAAAAATGGGCAGGAAAGCAATAAACCCTAATTATCTATTATATACCATTGATAGTTACAATATTGAAACATAATGGGAAAAAGTAAATGAGCGCGCGAAGATTGAAAAGAGAAAAGATGTCAAAACCCTAAAACATTTTCTAAGTGTTTAGAAAAAGTATTTTTGGTGTTTTTGTTTAGAAAAATAATTTATAGTGTGAAATAATAGTAAAAGCCTTATTTTAATTAATCTACTAATTAATTATTAAAATGAAACAAGGTGATTAAATTAAATTAATTTTTATTTATAAAAATTAAATTAATTTATTAAAACCTAAAAATAACTTTTTTTTTTATTTTTTATGATTTTTAATAAAATAAAATAAAATGAAATTGATTAAAAAAAGAAAAGAATTAATTAAAACAAAAAAAGAAAAACAATGGGCCTGGATTGTAAGCAAAATGGGGGGTATGGAATCAAAAATTTGCCAGGCCCAAATACCTTAAGCTCAGGCACCTGTTTGAGATCCAGTGGGGATGGTTTTCAGAAGGTGCATCATGGGGCACACGTTTGGTGCGTTGAATATATCCTTGATGAGATCTGATTGTGTTGATGAGGGAGTGCATCATTGCACGCTGGAGTTGCTTGCACCTAATCTACAAAGAAAATATTGAAAAATAAAATGCCAGAGGGAGGGATCGAACCCCTGCCCTAGCACACCAATGCCTTACTCACACACACTCTTTCCAATGGGGTGGCTGTTTCATCCAGTTATGAAACATCACCCAATAAATATAGCATAAACTTGGATGTAAAAATTTGAAAATGTCAGCACATCATCTTCTTCTTCCTTGCGTGCTCACGGACAACAACAACATAGTTTCACCATTTTTGATTTTGTAAAATGCTCATTTCTCAACCAAATTGAAAACTTCCAAAACCAAACTTGCTTGATTTTTTTCAAGGAACACAACCATATAAATTACGAAAGCTATGTGTTAATGATGAGCGCGAATTTTGTTTGGTACCAAACTGAAAACCTAATATTTCAGAAAACTCAATTCCAAAATTCTCATCACACATTCAACATAAATGAAAACTAAGAACATGGTTAGTTTCAGGGCAATCATATCTACATTTTATCTTTTAAAATTGAAAGAAAATGATGTGTGTATATGGGGTTTTGAAATTCAAGAAAACTTACCTCTTGAAGCAAAACTCAGAACTCGTTCCACCACTCCCAGAGACAATGTGACGGTGCAAAAAGCTTCCTTGAACTCCCAAGAAGTTAATGATATGCTCAGCTTACCTTAGAACCCTCTGAAACATTACGTCCAAGTCAAGTTTCAAATGGTGAAAGTGAGGTTTGGATGATGATGGCGGAGGTGTTATAGTCGTGCCAAGAGTGTTTGGATAACTTCTATTGGATGGATAAAAGATGTTTGAATGATAAAAGAGGAAAACACTTGAGTGGATTTGAACTTGGGTGTTGGAAGCTTCAAATGTGCAACAATGGTGTTTTTTGAGCAATTTTATCGTGTGTTGGTTTTGAGCCTTGCCTCTCTATTTACATAGGTTACAAATGCTCCCTCTAACTTGCAGAAATCGTTCTTAGTTCACAAGGAAACTTGTTTGGTCATTTGGTTTAAAAATGCACAAAAAAGCATGTTGCTTCATGATGAAGAAAAGAAGTGATTCAAGGGATTTGCCATGATTTTTCTGTTCACTAGAAGTTGATTATGATATGGAGATTTTGTGTGATCTGATTAGGAGCAAGTTACAAGCTTAAGTGAGGAGTTGTTGACATAAAGCTTGCTTTATCAAAGAGGCAAAGTGACTTTATACAAATTCATCCAAAAATGGAATCAAGACTTGGATAAAGCTTTAGATACTTGTGTAATACACTTAGGACCTATGTAAATCTCTGATCAAGGTGAGATTTAGAAGTTAAATGGCCTGAAAAGTAAGATCATGTAGCTTAGGTTTGAGATTTGGCCATAAGGTTTTCACAAGAATGACCTAAAATTCAAGTTTGTCATGCCATCTTCATCTCTTCGAAACTTCTAGCTCAAGTATGATAAATTTGTGTTCTTGGACATTTTGGAAAGCTTGAGTAAAGATCTACAACTTTCATGTTGTGAGTTTTTTCAGAATTAATTTGGATCTAAGTGAAAAATGGCCATAAAGTAGTGACTTTCTTAAGAACAAAACACTTAGAAATTTTTTCTAAGTGTTGGGTAAAAATAATCAGAACTTCATGGGCCCATATCTCTTAATCCAAACACTTTTTGAGGATCATCCCACATTAAAAAAGTTGTTGAATTCATTAATCCCTAGAACTTTCATGTTGAAAGTGATCCTTGAATCAACTTGTATCTTGAGGAAACTTGCTTGTGAAGTTAGGGTTTTTTAGCTACAAAACACTTGAAATTTCTAAGTGTTTAAAATTCTTTCAAATTTGACTTTTGTTGAATTCTTTGATTCTTGATGACAAAGTCTGATAGTTTTGAATATCTTTATGATTCTTGATTTTTGAATTCCAATGTTGACCAAAAAGTCAAAGTTTGACTTTTGTGTGACTGTTGATTTTTCATCAATTGATTCAATTCTTCAACTATCAATCACTCGTATCTTTGGAAATGTCTTGAGCCATGTAATTAGATCAATATTTTGTATTTTATCCCTTGAGATCATTCTTTAAGCCATTGGGTCACGCACTAGATCAAAAGTCAATGATCAGTCATCTTCAATCAAAACCCTAATTTGGCAATTTTTTGGCCTTTCATGATTTGAGGGCTTTCCTTGAGGAATCATGATCAACCCTTGATCAAATGATGAATATCACTTCAAAATATTGATGTTGAAAAAAATCTTGAAGTTTGACTGTATGTTGACCATAGTTGATTTTTTACCCAATACAATTGACTTTCAATCTTTTGAGCCATTGACTGAGCAATTATGTGAGGCAAGACTTGAAACTTGACATAAGTATTATTGAGGACCTATGATGAACCATGAAAGTCATTTGAGACCCTTGTAACCCAATCTTCCTTGAGAAGCACAAAACCCTAGTTGAAGACCCTTGCTTAGGAGGAGTTTTGACCAGTCAACTCTTGAGTGGCTTTGAGTATTTGAGACCTTTGGTGAGCATGTCTTGAAGAAAATGATAGGGAAAATTTTAGGGTACAACAATATCATTAGTAAAATTCTTATAGAGTTCCATTAAGTGGTTCGTCAAGTGTGTGAACCTTTTTTGCAAGTCAATAATAGATTCTTTGGGTTGCATCCTGAACATTTTGTATTCTTGAGATAATGTGTTCAATTTTGACCTTTTCACTTCCACGGTTCCTTCATGAGTGACTTATAACTTATCACATATATCTTTTGTTGTTTTACAATGAGAGATATGAAAGAGCTAGGCCATACCAAGTACTGATTAAATCATGTTCTATGCCTTCTTGTCAAATATGACTTTCTTCTTATCATCATCATTCCATGAGCCTCTTACTTTTATTTGTTCTACAGTATTTGTGAGCGTTGTAGGAATGAATGGATCGTTTTTAATTGCATCCTATATATCATCTCTTTGTGCTTCCAAATATGCTTGCATGTGAATTTTCCAAAAATCATAGTGTTCATCAGTAAAGCATGGAGGTTTGTTGCTACTGCCACCATCTCTAAAAACTGAATTAAAGGAAGACATTTTTACCACGATCTAGGAGCAAGTTACTTTAACCCGCTCTAATACGAATTATAAGTATTGAGAATGCAATCTAAGAGGGCGTGAATTAGAATTTCCAGATTTTCAGAGTTTCTAAGTGATGGTTCTTATGTTTTTATTTTTCCAAAAATATATTGATGAAATTATGAAGTAAAGTGCAGAATTTAAATGCAGAAAAATAAAGAACACAAAGATATATACTAGTTTCCCTTATCAACCAAGGGTACATCTAGTACCGTCATACCCCGTGAGAGATTTTCACTATCGTTTGATCTTTATACAAGCCTCACACCAACACTTCTCCTACAATCTTCTAACAACAATAAAGAAGCAAACAACTTCCTTGATTTCCAACAAAACCAACAACTATGGTGGACTTTGAATCACCCCAATTAAAAGGACTTTTTACAACAAATAGAAATACAACCCTTCTTATTTACAAATACTTATATAAAGAACAACAATTTTCTTACAAACAAAAACCACCACACACTTGGTGAAAAAAATACAACAAACATATGAAATATTATACATACATAATTTGTAGCAAACTTGATCAAATTGATACTTTGCTACTTTTGTGATATGTAAAAATTCAATCTTCTCCTTCAATGAATAATTCAAGATAATATAAACATTTAAGTGCTCAAGTGTTTTCTCTAAACTTTTTCACATATGAATGAAAATTATGCAGGACAAAGTTTTTCTGTTAAAATATTATAGACACTTGAAAAAGAAAAAAACTATTCATGAAGAAGGTGATTTTGAATTTGAAAAATAATTCTATTTATAATGAACCAAGTACCTTTTAGAAAATCAGAAACAATGGTTGGAAAATACTCATGATCATTTGCAATGTTATGAAAAGGTTTTATGATCATTAGAGATGCTGAGGTGGTGCAATGGTTCAATATTTCTTTATGTTATTATAGATGAAAAATTATTGTTGGAATTATCCAATTGGTTTCTCATTCCGTAACATTCACAAAATATGCAAATTAACACTATGGCAATTGATTGGACATATAACGATAATTGATTGCAGCATCATGACAACCAATTATCATGCTTTAAAGATGGAGTTTTTCGTAAGCAAAGATATATGACAATTGGTTGCAGCCTTATGACAATTGATTGTCATTACCAAAAGGATGATTTTTTTCTAAGTTAAAATCTACGCTTGTTAAAAAATGTTGATTCAACATTTTTATGAGAAAGATAAAGATTTCTATTTAATTAACATAGTAATCTATTTCTAAGTTAACATGAAATTTTGAAACAATGCATGCTTAAAAGTTTATTATTAATTCTTGAGCACTAAAACTTTTAACAACTAAATTACACATTATACCTTGGTCTATGATCCAATTCTATCGAAATCCTAAAACTTATGCAAATTTGATACTTTGATTCCATCTTTTTCTTCTTTGTTTTGTAAGATAAGCTTTTGTCTTTATCAAAACTAAGCTAAGAAGGATGAACACACCTTCTTCACAATCTCCCACTTTTTGATGATGACAGAACACATTGAAGGGAAGTTTTTTCTTGACTTTTGATTTTCCCCTTATCTTGCATATCTCCCCCTTTCTTGTGAAATTTATGCTATGATGTCTTTGGTATCTTGAAAAACAAAAACAAAAAATAACCATATCTCTTCTCCACCTTTTTGACATTATCAAAAAGAAAAGAGTAAAATCTAAAGGAATATAATAATATAAGGTAAACGATATTTTAAACATAAAAGAACTTATCTTCTTCACAACACCGGCATATGAAGTCAAAGTTGATATCAATATTGATGTTTCTTAAAAACATCTTTCAATCAATGAACCTTTTAGAATTACCATATCATATTATCTTGTATGTTAAAAAATCAATCTTGAATTGGTAGTACTTGCAAAAAATAGAACCTTAAGACCTTACTCAATGTCGTGGAGGTTGACTTCTTTACAACATTGATTCATGACAAGGACAACATCCTATGTCACAAGAGGAATGGTCATCTGAATATTTACAATATAATTCAACTTAATCTAAATAAGATTGTGCTATACATGCCTAGAATTACAATTTTTAAGAGCTCTTGCATAACATGTAATGCATAAAAGCATCCAAAATCAAATTTCACTTACAACTTGCCAATGAGGTCTACTGAAGTACTGAATATGATTTATTCTGATATTTGTGGCCTCTTGGATGTGATATCATTAGGTGGCAACAAATAATCATCATATTTGTAGATTAATTCTCAAAAATATTGTGGCTATATCTGATTAAAGTTAATTGTGATGCCATAGAATCGTCCACGAGATTTAAGAGGTTAGTTGAAAAATATAGTACCATGATGTTGAGTATTTTGAAGATAGGTTGAAGAGGAGAGCATACATCCATAAAATTTTAAAATTATTGTAGTAAATATGAAATTATACATGAAATTATATCACCATATACTCCGTAATCCAATGACCTAATTGAAATGACGAATAAAAGTATAGTGAACATGACAAAAAACACATATAATCCATAATCCAATGACCTAACTGAAAAGACAAATATAAGTATATCGAACATGACAAGAAACATATTAAGGAAGAAATGGCTACCACATAATCTATGAGAATTAGTAGTGACTATTAGAATTTTTGGGTCACAAATGTAATATTACATGTGTTAGGGCTATTATGTAATTAGCCAAATTTATAGTGGTCTAATTAATAATAAGTATGTGGCTAAAAGCATAAATGTTATGAAAGGTTAGATTATTGTGTAGATACCATAAATAAATATCTAATTTTATGAGGGACCAAATTAGAATATTGAAAACTAAGAAATAACCCTAAGGTTATTTATAGGGGTTATGGTCCTTATTTGTAGACAATGCAAAATGGATTATTAGGAATTCTCTCTTTATCTCCATCAGAGGAGAATGAAGGAGTCATAAATAACTCTATAAATTGGATGATCACATACCCGTAAACCTTCGGTGATTCTTAATGGAAAATTCAGGCACGCTTCCGCTTTCACTCTCAGAATTGTATTCAAATATGAGTTTAAGGGTTTTATTTATTTAGAGTTTTGTTCTTGATTTCTATATTGATAGAAATTATAAGGTTTATGAACAAACCTAACAAATGGTATCAGATCTACCCATATCTAATTCAATTTGATTTTAGGGTTATCTTTCAATGTATAAATCAATATTTTTCATGTTGTGATTTATCACGTAATTTTGAAATATTTTGATATAAGACTTCCGAAAATTAAGTTTTTTTATCTTTCAGTTCTTATAAGGTTTATATTTTTATTTTCTTAATACCGGTAATTATCATTAGGTTTCAGTTGAAATGATGATAGTTAGAAAGTTTATATTTGAGATTTTTTAAGTTTACACAATTTTTATGTTGTGGTTGACGAATACTTATATCACACCTTTAAATGATATATTATCTTTTTACTTAAAAATTAGCTAACTAAATTAAAAAATTTATTGTAAAATTGTTACTGTCCATATTTGTTTTATAATTTAACATAACAATAATTACTCTTTAATATAATAGTATGTTAGCGATAACTGAGTTAATAAAATTGAGGGTTGTTGTGTACTATTGAATATTAATTATAAAGTTTCAAAAGGCAAAAAGAAATATTCAATATTAATATCATATATTTATTCTTCTTCTTCTTCATGGTACGCTGGTATCATTGTTCATGATTTAAGGAGAAACATTGGTGATTAGTGATTGATATATATTCACCATGTAGGAGGGAGATACTAGGAGCATTGATATATAGTATATGACTAGCCACATTTGTAAGAGACACATCACTTATCCACTTAAAACCTCAGTAGAGTCTTTCAGTGGCATGTTTCGGTCCTCTTTCCCATTACTTAGAAAAAGTTAGCCACCGGTTCAGGTACAAGATACTATCATTACCGCCTAGACAATTAGACATCCAACCCGTAATCGCAACGACCCAATTGCAAGAGCGGAGCTCTACCAACTGAGCTATATCCCCCCGGGCCAAGTTGGAGCATGCATAAAGGAGTCAAATCCGTCTTTCTTTTCTTCTTTTTCTTGGTGCAGCTGGGTCATCCTGGACTTGAACCAGAGACCTCGCCCGTGAAGTAAATCACCGCACCTACGGTCCATCCAATTGGGAGAGAATCAATAGATTCCTTTTCGGGAGCGATTCATCCTTCTCAAACACCTTTGTGAGAGACACACCACTTATCCACCTAAAACCTTAAGGTGATAGGTGAGTGAGTTCTTCCACTTATATATGCTTAAGTCTCCACATTCCTATTCAATGTAAGACTATTTCCTCACTTACTCACCCTTGCTATATTATTCCAACAGTGTATAACTTTTATTTTTCTATATGTGTCAAATTTATGAATGTGTAACCAATATTATATATAACTATTTAAGATTCATTTGATGAAGTGATTTGTTATCTATTGAAATTTTTTTAGTTAATGACAATTACAATTGAAAGCAGGTTAATACTTTGAGATATATAAAATAACATTAATACGTAACGATTATAATGACCACAACGGCTTATATCTTGAACAAATATCCTACGAAAAGATTGAAAGAAAAGGTATCTAAGGAAACTTGGTCTGGAAAATATCAATTGTAACTCATTTGAAAATGTTTCACTCACTATATTTTAAACTTATCCCACCTTCATTAAAGAAGTATTCAAGATCATCAAGAACTTCTTAAATTGGAGATTCTTTGTATTCATGATGATGAGAAAACAAGAGGCAGAGGATACCTAATTTTGTTAAAAATAAAATTAGTTTATTATTTTTAGCCTCTTTTTGTCAAACCCCTCTCTCTCTATCTTGTACCGGGTTGTAATTTCATGATAACTTTTCAACTTTGTCTTGTTTTTAACTATTGATTCCTACTAGTTTGGTATTCCTAATCTCCTTGTCATTTTTGTATTAAAAATGTTGTAGCTTATTAAAAACTACAGATCTTGTTAGTTAGTAATATTTTGGTGTGTTTGGTTTAACTTTGACACGTGTTCTGTTCCAAAAATGTTCAGTATCTGTTAACCTAACATAGTTACTAGTAGTAGTTGTAGTTGTGAACTCAAAGTATTTATTTAATTTCCAAAGGCACTAATATGTAGATTACAATGGCCTATACAAAAAATAAGTAGAATAAAAAAAATAATATTAGATTTCAATGTATTGTTTACTTAAAAAAAATTTTAATTTTTTTTGACAGTTGCTGTAAAATTATCAATTTCACATGTACTATAAAATAAATTATTATATAAGACAAAATAAGACTTGATTTCATTCTATTTTATTCAATATCTTTTCTTTTCTTTTCTAATTTAGAATGTTTTGGTAAAATTACCTTTTTCTAAAATACAAATAAAGTTTTGCATTGGCGTGGTTTAATTTTCTTCAAATATCACTGAATAAAAAAATAAAATTCAAATAATATTACGATAGTTTCATTTAATTCTCTCCATAACTAGCTTTTTCTTTCTCCATGTTGCTGTCATTCTCAAGTAATTTTCATGTCATCTTTAATACATTGTGCGGCTAGACAATGTTCGAGATGGGTTTGATTTGTCTTGACTTTTGTTTGTGAAATTAATGTAGTATCAAGGACTTTTACATACTTAAGCAAAATAAAACAAATTACCGTCACTAAATGTCGCATTGAATGCAAAATGTGGCGGTAAAAATTGAGATTAAGTTATTGATTAATTTAAGTCACACAATGAAATCGTCATTGAATTTTATTGTTTTCAAAAGGAAATGAGAAAATGACGAATAAAATCTAAAATAAAATAAAATAGAGATTAAAATACGGGGGTCGGTTATGCAAAGAAAATGTATTAGCATCCTAATCATCTATGATACTTCACATGATCCACTTTATTTGTTTCTAATTGAAGAATATCTTATCTAAAGACTTACTTGCTAAAGGGAATGAATGAATTACTATTTATAAACAAAAGAAATGTTTTTTATTATTGCGTCCGCCGCGGTTGCAAACATTTGTGTCTATGTATCCTCTTTTGTATAATAAGGGATCGGGGCACTTGTAGTTCTTCTAAAAATGAACAAAACTGTGTGTTGGTTGTTTTTAAATGAAGAGACAAATCGTTATTTTTAGGAGAGAAATCTCAACTAATCGCCCACAAGGTGTGAGAAAGATGGATCGTACGTCAACATGAGGATAGTTTAGAAACGCATGGCACTCAAGTGGAAAAGTCGACATCTTCATAACCATGAAGATAGGAGGATGATATCTCGACTATAAATGAATTATGTCTAATCTTGGAAAAAAGTTTTAAAGGGAAAAAGTGCGCGAGGGTACAAAAAAGTTTGAATGAGTTGAAGTATTTTGTCAGATTGAAAAATGATTTGCAAATTGAATCGTAATAAATTCTGTAAATAGAAAAAAGAGCAAGGTTCCAGAATGCACTGCCTCACTAGTTCTCACAAAACTCAACTGCATACGATTCTCATCTTTATTTGTTAAGTGTTTTGAGTTTTGATTAAGCAAAAAGAATTTTGAGAAAAAAGTTTGCTTGGCAAAGTCAATGTTTATTATGAAAGCGATTCGAGTTAGAAAATAAAGAAGGTTTTGAAAATTGAAGAATATGGTAGGAGATGAAGAGACTATCTTATGTACAAGAAAGTAAAAGTTAAGGTAAGAAAAATCTGACCAAATAAGAAGCTAATACTTGACATAAAGAAGTCAATATAGCATTCTCATTCCTTTGGATTAAACCACAAGCAGAGAATAAATCAAGAGTATACCAGGTATCATGTAAAAATAAATCACAAATAGACAGTATCAGAGAAACCCAAGGCATCAGATAAGCGCAATGTGACATATAAAACTCAAAGCATCGGGTAAGGACTCCTACATCAGATGAAACTCCCAACATATAGACAAAATCAGGATAACAGAGAAATAGTCCAAAGTCTCATGTGAAATAAGGAATTCAGGTCCAAGTGGACTAGAAACATGTATCGGAGCTAAGTGAAACAAATGAAGTATGAAATGGATGCTTAATTAATTAATTAAAAATTGATTAAATTAATTAATTAAGTTAAGAAAAATTAATTAGCAAATCTAATTAATTTTTAATAACAAAATCAACTAACTAAATCAACTTTTGGTTAATTAACTAAGAGCAACAAAGTAGCGTTAAGATGAAGTGAACATATAAGCTATCTTGAAAGCTACACAAAAAAAAAACTAGTTAGTAATCACAAGAGAGTTAAAAATAAAATCGAATAAAACTTGTATGAATGTGACCTGAACACTTCAAGAACCAATAGTTTGTGTCATTACTTGATCAACATGGTATTTATCATTCTAAATTCAATCATCAAGTAACACAACGGTAAACATGATTATTATTTCACAAATGAAAACAAAAGTAGAAAAACTCATGGTAATATTCAAATCGAATGCAAGACATGATAAATCAAATTCAAAGCAAACCTTAATCAATCAAACCAAAATCCGGAAAGCAACTACTTAAGCATAAATTAACACTAAAAAATTCATCTCGAAAAGTGTTCAACGCAACCGAAAAACATTGGTATCACAATTGAATTTTCTCATTTGAATTCAAACTCAAATACAGCCAAAACATTACCAAAACTTCTTCAAATTGAATCCAACAAACATGACATAACAATAAACTTCACTCCACATTTAAATCAACAATAGAATTGTCATTACAAATTAAAATCGAGAACCTTGCGAATTTATCACAAACAAAACATAACATCAACAAGAACTTCAATATCCGGTTTCAATACCAAAACTAAATACCAACATGATAACTTCTATTTTCAAATTAACATAAAAAACGGGTAATGCTAGCAAAGCTTACCATTCACAATCATAACACAAAACCCATCAAAACTCAACATGATCTAACACTTATGAACCAGAATTTTTCAATGAAACAACATGGTATCGACACAAATAAACCAGAATTTTCAATACAAGATTAACACGAGACCACTTTGCAACCTTATTCAAACAATGTCAAACACGAACATTAATATCATAACACAATCAAATCATTTTTTCTAGAATTTGTCACTACATTTTTTCACGGCCTAACAATTTAACTCAAACATCTAACCACAGACAATACAAATAAATTTCCAGGCTTGTATCAAAGATTTCAAACAACATAACAGTCTTATAATAGATCAACCATTTGCAGATTTCGCAGCCGACAATTATCACGACATCTCAGTATAATAGTTAATTCAAAAATATAACCAAAACAAAGTCAAAATTACCGATTTGAAGATGGACAAAGGTTTTTGTGTGGACTGGGTATGTAACCAATTCTGAGAGGAAGTTGCGTGAAGCTGGGTGTAGGGGATAGTGTTCGCGGATAATGGAGGTGTGAAAAACACAAGAATGGAGGGTTTGAATTGGGTTTTTAAAACAAAACTATTCTTTTAAAAATATTCCCCTTTTAAGTTAAAATGATTTTTTCTTCACTCTTGATAATAAAAATAAGTAAGAACATGAAGTAAAGAATAATCTATATTTATACTAGTTCACTTCAAAATTATCAAGCTAGTCTAGTCCACCTGCCAAGGTGATTTCGCCTTACTCAATCGAGGACTTAATTCACTATAACCAAACTAATTACAATTTGCACAAGCTACCCGCAAGTGACTAACAACCTCTAGAATCGTAAGCCCTAGACTTTTTAAGGATTAAGACATACCCGGTCCCTTAAGGAATATCAACTAATAATCAACCTGATTGTTACAATACACAAGCTACCCGCAAGTGACTAATAACTTCTAAAACTTGCAAGCTCTAGACTTATTAAGGATTCAGACCTACCCAGTCCCTTATGGAATATCAAACAACAGTTTGAATAAAAGTTTTATTTACAAGAATGTTGCTTCTAAAAAGCTGAGTATGTAAACTATTTTATGAACAATGACTTGAGAATGTGAAAGCAATGAACAACATTTGTGCGTGAATATTTTGTTAGTTGGTTGCTTTCTTTATTAGTCTTCAAGACTTTATATATAGACATTATCATAATGTATCCATTGAGGGATACTCTTGGAATTTCCAGAAACATTGGCAGCTTGAACAGTAACATGGGGGACAAGATCGTGCGACACGTCCTTCCTTTCATGGTAGTGGAATGAAACGTTGATTCTACCATGTACTATTTGTACTATGTTAATGTTATCTTCTTTCCTTGTGCACTTCAGAGGCTTCTCCGAGCATGAGTTTAGAAACGAGAACATAACACCAGGTCTTCAGAACTTTGAGTCTTCAGAGGCTTCAGAACTGCGTCTTCAGAGTCTTCGGCACTTGGTCGTGATAACCTTTTCTTGGAACCTTGGGTATTTAGAACTTCAAGTATTTAGAGTCTTTAGAGTCTTTAGACCTTCTGTCTTTTAGAGTCTTCAGCACTTGGTCTTCAGAACCTTTATCTTTAGAACTTCATTAATAGAAAGACAAGCTTTCAACATCTGGACTTCAGTAGAAACTTTGTCTTCAGATCTTCTAACTTTGTTTCTTTGGAACATGTTGTCTTTAGAAGCTTGAGTGTTCAGCATCTAGACATAAGTAACAACTTTTGTCTTCATATTTTTTGACTGATTTCTTCAAACCAATATAAGAGTTTATACTTTAGAGCCTTCTGGAGTGTCTTGCTATTGTTCAACATAACTTGTGTAGCATAGAAGCAGAATCAATTCTCTCCTAATATCTTGGCCACTCCATTCATCAAAAGCAGATCATGTTTGTTAAGTACTCGACAATAACAAAAATTAGTATAACAAAATTGTTCATACAATAATACTCATTTGTTATCATCAAAACTCAGAGATAATATTGCAGAACTAAATCTTGTTCTTACAATCTCCCCCTTTTTTATGTTGACAAAACTATGTATTTTGATGACACAATTTTGTACATATAATCATAATAAGTGAAATTAGAAGGGTAAGAAATACTTATCCTTTTTTTGATACTCCCCCTGAGTCAATGACTTGATGAAGATCGAATGTCCTGACTCTGAACTATTTGAGTAAAAACTCCCACTAGTTCCAATAGATCAAATATCGAGATCTGAGAGTCTTGACTTTGGATGCCAATAGAAAAATTGAGATCTTGATTTCACACAACTTTTTTTATTGAATATTTGAAACTTTAGTGTGACTAAGACATCTTCCAGATTCTCAATAGATTCTCAATTTTGGAGTCTGATTCTAGGTTTTACTTCTTGAAGTCTGATTATTAATTGAAGAACATCTTCAGAGTCTAAAGCCAACATGTTAGACATAAGCTTTGAATAGTGCTTTCAAATATTTGTCTTTTAATAAGAGTTCTAATTTGCTGAAAAAGAAAAACAATTCTAACAGAAACAAGAGTTTAACTGGGTTAGAATGTAAGAAGCTCTTTTCAGAGAACATTTTCCAGAGCTTGATTATTGAAATAAAAATTACTCCCCTTTTTTGTTATAATCAAAAAGGTAATTATGTGTGAAAAACATAAAAACCAGAAGAAAAGAAAATAAATTTCATTGATATTCGAAGGAGATTACAACAGAGTGATCATAGACATGGAAATCTTATCTAAACTTTAAACACACCATAACTCTCATCAAATAGAGCATTTCCTCTAATGAACAAATTTCGTTGAACAATTTCAATTATACCTATTTGTTGTACCCCAATTTTTGCCCCTAAGATTCCTTCATCATACCATATTGATTCCATCACAACAAGATCACATTAGGATTCTTGGTTCCCCTCCCTATATTTAGCTTTGCTCTTTGAGGAATCACCAAGCACCTTAACTTGTGTTCTTTTGTGATCATGAATATTTTTTTATCTTTATTTTTTCTTTTAATTAATAAAATGCAATGTTGGTTTGTCTTGCTTGTTACTCATGTAGGTAAAGACAATGAGATTCAGAAATTGCTCCATGGGTTCATGAGTTTATTTCCATGCCCTAGTCAATAAAGATTGAGAAGTTCAAACCTCACCATTGGATTTGTTTTGGAGTAAATGGAATGGAAAGGTTATTTTGGTTCACCATATTTCCAAGTTATCAAATTGATTCAAAAGAACAAGGGGTTGATGGAAGAAGTTGTCATGGTTGGACAAGGTCTTGTTCCCATTGATCACAAGTGCATATTTATCTCAATTATCAAGATATGGAAGTGGTTTTGGTGGATATGAGTCCTCATTATCATCCTCAACAACTTTTATTTACAAAGCAAGAGTGTTGGTACAAGAAGGTTGTTCAAAATTGTCAAAGTACATCAGGTTTTGAACTTCAAAGAAGCATATCTTGCTCATATTTTGGTATTTTTGAGTGATTCCAAAGACATCATTCTCTTCAAAGGGTATTAACAAATCACTTCAAAAGTTTCAAGGATTTTTCATGTGGAAGAAACTTGATGATGAAGAAATATTATAAGTCCTTCAGATGAACCCTCATTTTCCTATGTGTGACTTCAAATGATCATAACTTGGTCAATTTTATCACCTTGAGCCCACTCTTTTTCCACAATGATCTTGGGGATGTTAACTTTATTCCTTATTTTATGTGAAAAGTGAGAAAATGGAAGGAAGATGCCCTAAGGATACAAAATATTTTTTTCCAACTTCAACAATCCATAAATCTCTCAATTTTTAGAGATTTTGAATGGTTCAAGTTTCAAAATCTCATTCAAAAGTTCTATTTCATACCATCTTTTTTGGTCAAGAGAAAATTCCAAGAGGAAGGCCATGTTTGGATGCAAAACATTATAGGTCACTTTTAAAGGAAAAGTTGAAATATTTCTAAGTATGGAAAGTCAACTTCTTTTTTCCCAACTTTGACTCAATGCAACTTTCATCTCAAGCATCCATTTGATTCCATTATTTTTCCATTGCAAAGCTTGTAACCTCATCTTTCTAAATTATCAAGGAACATGCCCTAAGACCCCTTGAGCTGAGAATGCCATTGGATTGAACTTGGTAACTTGGAAGTGAAGTTTCTCCATAAGTCAGAATTTGAAATCTTTGTTTTGGCTTCTAATCACAAGTTTTCCACGCGTTTTTGCCTTTAAACTTGTTTAGTGAAGTTCCAGAATTGATTATCACAACAAAACGCGCGTTTTGGATGAGTTTTGATCAAATTGGAAGTCACATTTTTCTTGTTTGCAACTTCACACGATTTCCCTCCAAACTTCATCATTTCACACGCTTGGACATTCCATTTTATTCCCTATAAATAGAAGGTCATCCCCCATTCATTTCCTTAAGCTTGGATAGCCAGAATCACCCTGTCAAACTTGTTTCATAACTCAAAATTCAGTTGCTTAGAAATCTGCTTTCAAGCCTTTTTCAATCCAATTTTTCCATCAATTCACCTTCCTTGATCTTCCCTGAAGCTAACCATATAATTAAATTCAAGAATCGTGCCTTAGATTGCTCCATAGAAGTCCAGTTTCAGAGCTCTGCAACTGAACTTCAATAGGTAGATTCCTTCATTAATTCTTCAAAACTTTGATATCATTATGATGCTCTCATTTCCCTGGTTCTAGTCGCAACACTTACTTTTATCTGCAAACTTGTTTTGACCACGAAATTTCAAATCCCTTTTCAAAACTTTCCTTCCAATTTTCTTGAGCTACAATTTATATAAATTTGTCGCGAAGGTGTGGTTTGTCTTCGTCTTGAAGAGACGAAGCGAATGGCATAGGTCTGAGCTTCAAAAATACAAGAAGGTTGTTTTAAATTTCAAAAATTCATAGAAAATTCATTTTTAGTCCAAAAAATCTGAAAAAATTATAAAAAATATTTTTGATTTTTTTCTTTCTGATTTTTATTTTTCCACAATTTTATTTTGTGTTTTGGTATTTTTTTTATAAATTTTCACTTTATTTGATTTGTTTTAAATGTTTAAAAATACTTTTATGCATTTTTAAATTCTAAAAAAAAATGGAATGATCCAATGATATTGTGACAAATATTGGGGACCTCACTTATTTTTTATTTCTGATCTTGGTATTTTTTTTTTCATTTTTAGTTTATTTTACTCATTTCTTTTAATTTTGAAAATAGTTTGACTTTAACAAATTACCAAAAAAATTTATAAAAATATTTGAGTCCATTTCTGATTTTTCTATGGTCTTACTTTTTATTTTTTGATTAATTTGAACATAGTTGATATTTTTATCCCTTATTTCTATTTTAAATATTTCTAAAACCCTTTTTTAATATATATATATATATATATATATATATATATATATATATATATATATATATATATATATATATATAATTCAATATTATTTTGTGGTTATTTTCTGGCTAATCTTGGGTTGAATTTTTGATCATGAACTTTATTAACATCATTGGATCCATGGTGTTGAGTTTAACTCCACAAAAAATGGATGAATGATTTTAATAATAGTTTGATTAAATTTTAATTCAAATGTGGTTTGTATATTCTTTCCCACCCCTCTTCATCTCATCCCTTTCTTATTGCATTAAATGTTATTGGAGCATGATCTCTATATCATGTATTCTAACAAATGGTGCATAGATTGCTATTGACCGGCCTCAAAATAGGTGCGACTTCTATATAAGTCTACTTATGATTGCTTAACATAGCGCTAAATTTTGTCCCGATTCGAATAAATGATCATTCGTGGCCCAAACCTATGTTTGCAAGCCAAAGTATGTTAATTTGATCCCTTTGATCCAATAACCTTGAGATTCATTGTGTGGAGGCTTTGGTTCTACCAATCCTCTAATGGATCTACAAGACTTTTGGTCAACCTAGATCACTTAAACATCATTGATCATTAAATGGTACTTTTGAGGATTTCAAAGGAATGATATACTTGACAAAAAGCAAATGCAACTTGTTGTGTGGAGGCTTTGGTTCTACCAATCCTCTAATGAGTTCTGAATGCAAGTTTCAAGATGGTCATCCAACTAACCACTAATTATTAAATTGCTTTTACTTTGTGCCCTTTTATTTTTTATGCTTTATGTACCATTTATTTTAGCATTTACATTTCATGCTATTTTTCATTTTTGCTCACTGGAGCCCATTTACTTTCTTTTCATTTTATATTTTTTTGCTCACTTGATCTTTGCTTTTCTTTTTCAAGACATCTAATAATCAACATGAACACTAAAAATCTTTAATGATACTTGGACTATTTGGTTACTATCCTTGGTATTATGGAGTATGGGACTTCTTGGACTTAGGATTAGAAACCTTGGCCTATGTTGGAGACTTTGTAACCTTAATTGATATTTTGTCTGGAGTTCTTGAGGTTTACCTCAAGACATTGGGTTATTTGTTTATTTTGTGTGCAGGTTATTATAATTACATTCTTTGTTTGTAATCTGGAATTCACCCGTATACAGCCGTTACTCTGTCCAAATTTTGTGAAGACTTAATACACTTGAAGTTTGGCTCTTTCAAGAGGTCTAGTATCTTTGCTTGCTTGGTTTCAATCCAAAGAATGAGAATTCTATCTTGGCTCATGGTATCAAGTATTGGCTTCTTGTTGGTTAGATGGTTCCTATCCCTAGCTTTTACCTTATGCATTAAGATAGTCTCTTCTTCTCCTCCCATCTTCTTTAATTTCAAAAATCTTATTCCTCCTTTTGAAAACTCTTCTTGTTTTTTTTAAACCTGAACCACTTTCATAGTAAACTTGGACTTAGGTCCATGCATTTTTAAAAAAAAACCTTTTCACAAGTAAACTTCAATCAACTTAATAATACCTTGACATTTTTGTGAGAAGACTAAAAGTCAATCAATCTTATCTGAACCATTTTGCCATTTTGGCTCTTATCTTTAAAACTTTTCTCAAAAGACTAGACTCTTGTCAATCCTTGTAGTGATGCAAACAACTATACTTCTACAATATGTAGTGAAGAGAGATATTTTCCACTTAGGTTTTGAGTGAGGCATTGTTGATTTTAAAATCCAAGCCATATCCTCCACTTTGAGATGATGCAAATTCTCCTTTCTCATGATTGTGGGTAGTAAGTATGTTTTCCACACGGACAATGACAATGATGTATTATCTCATAAATTTAACCAACACACTTGTGTTTTAAAATTTTTAAAGAGGAATTATGTGTACCCTGATCCCCTATTGCACGAAAAGGTGGTACGTAGGCACTAAAGGTTCACAACCGCGGCGGGTGAAAAAACCATAAAAATATATTTCTTTTCTCACCTCCACCATCCATTTTTTACACAACATTTCATAGCCAAAATATATAGATTTTACAAAGAGGTCCCTGCAGAGTACCGTAGATATTTAGGGTGCTAATACCTTCCCTTTGCATAACCAACCCCCTTACCTAGATTCTTTCTGCCTCTTTTTGTGTTATTCGCTCTTTTCCCATTCCTTTGGAAACAATAAAGCGCGGTGGTGATTTTAATTTTGAGTTTTACAAGTCTCATCAATCCAATGGCTTAGTCTTAAACATTTCTACCGCTACAGAAAAATGGCGACTTCACTGGGGAAATTTTGACCTCTTGGTTGTCCATCCCTAAGTGGGTTGAGCCTATCTTTATTTATATCTATGTATATGCTATTGTTATTTATGTGTTATATGTTGAATATATGTTTATCTGGATTTTCCTGGTTTTCAGGGTGCTTGGTGATTACTCATAAGTTCTATACCCAGACTTGAGAAAATTTTAAGATAGGACGGGCGGTATAGTCATGTTAACTTTGAGGGAGTAATCCCAAAAAAGGAGGCATGAGATCCCCCACTCAGTGGAGGCCTCTTTGATTGTTGTGTCGTTTAGCGAGTAATCAGGAAGACATACTGCTTTCGATCTGGGAGCCTGCTGAAGCTAAGGACTGTAGAATACCAAACACATCTTGGCCTTTTAGGTGTAGTGCGGAAGCTATAACAGAGTAATCCAGAAATAGTTGTCATGCGATGCTACGCTCGGACGAGTCTTTCTTGAGAATATTACTAATTACCGAGTTAATTGGGAAGTTGGTAATATTCGAAGGAAGGATGTAGACTCTGGGAACCTCTAGAACCTTGTTCAGTAGGTGATAACTTTTAGACCATACCTTATGGGTAGTACCTTCAACCTCATGCTCGTGACGTTAAACCTATGAACCCTATATGTGTGATCTTGTGTGTGATTGCTGCATCATGCATCCATGCACTCATAAGCATCTTTTGAAGAAATCTTATTTCAAGGGATTTAAAAGTTGACCATTTGTGAATATCTCTCGTACTTTTTAACCATGGATTCTGTAAAAAGAAAGACCGAGAAGTACAGTTTCAAGGATCCCAAGATAGATGAGTCGTTAAGTCTAATTCCTGAGATTGTGTGTTCTGCAGATTTTTGAAAGAAGTATGGATCGATCATTCCTCTCATGAAGCTGAAGATGAATGAGGGTATTCTCTCGACCTTGGTCCAGATCTATGATCCGATGTATCATTGCTTTAATTTTCCCGACTATCAGTTGATGCCTACACTAGATGAGTATTCTTATCTATTGGATTTACCTGTTACCAATCATGTTCCTTTTACTGGCTTGAAGGATGAGCAAAAACCACATGAGATTGATTCTTTGATCCGTCTGGGGAAGTCTAAGGTTGAAGCCCATATGACTACTAAAGGAGGGATTATAGGATTACCAGCTCAATTCTTATTGGAGAAAGCTCGGTACTTTGCCAGGATGAAGAGTACATTCTCTTTTGAGGCCATCTTTTCCCTACTTGCTTACGTGTTGTTCTTATTTCCTAAATATGGACAAGTTTGTTAACATTAATTCTATCAGGATCTTCATGATTGGAAACCCGGCTCCTAGATTGTTGGGTTATGCTTATTACTCCATTCATCTTCGGAATTCTTATCATAAGGGGATGATTATCTGTTGCACGCCTTTGTTTTACCGGTGGTTTATCTCTCATATGCCTCGGTCTAATGCTTTTTGGGATGTCAAGAAGGAACCCCGTTGGGCTCCTAAGATCATGGCACTTACTCACTCAGATATTGATTGGTATCATCGAGCTTACTAGGATATATAGATTATTGATAGTTGTGGTAGTTTACCCAATGTACCTCTTCTTCGCACAAAGGGATGAATTAATTATAACCATGTTCTTGCATGACGACATCTTGGTTATCCGATGAGGGATAAACCAAATAGTATTCATTTGAGTAGTTTCTTTGTGAAGGAGGGAGAAGACCATATGGAAGTTAGGGAGCAGATTGCGAAGGCCTGGCGTCACATTCATAAGAAAAGTAGGAAGGATTTGGGACCTAGGGGTGCTGTTTCTTTGGATCCATATCTGCAATGGGTCCAGACGAGAGCCATTCAATTGAAGATGCCGTATTCCCAAGAAACACCTATGCCTGATTTGTTTGTGAAAACCACTCCTCCCCTATTAGATGATCTAGAAGAGCTGCAGCTTGCTTTGGTCGGGATGCAACAGGAAAAGGACACTTGGAAGAATAAGTGCCAAGCTTTAGAGATTTCCTATAGAGCAGACTTGAAGGAGAAAGATGACTTGATTGAGATCCTTGAGAGACAGGCTGTAGAGACTATAGAAAGGCAAGGGGATTTATTTTCTCCTAAGCCTCAGTCAGATGCTATTTTCTCACTCCCTAATTCAGGTGATTGGAAGGAGGTTGCCACCAAATATGTGGAAGAAAATCAGAGGTTAAAGGCACAGATTGCCAGGCTCATAGGGAAGCGCCAACATGTAGAGTGATCTCCATCAAGCTTTACTTCTCAGGATTTTAAATTTTATTTTCATCTTGTACTTGGGATTGTTGAGACTTGTAACCTATTTTGAAGTTATTATAATAAGAATTTTCAGTATTTCAAATGTGTTAGTACTTTGATATTTGCAATGTGTCTATAAATTTTTAAGTCCATTGAAATATTAATAATAAAAGTAAATCATGTGCACCACATATCATGCATCATATTTCTTACATTTGTTATGTATATTCAGAGGTCTTACCAAGCTTATTTACTTCATTCAGCAAGATGAATCATCACTACAACACTCTGGCTAATTTCAGAAAGAAGATGGACAACCTAGAACAAGAGAATCGCGAGCTACGCGAGGAGGTTTCTTCTCTGAAGGCCGGCATGGCCAATCTTACTGCTCTGATGGAAT
This sequence comes from Vicia faba, assembly GCA_948472305.1. Taxonomy (NCBI): domain Eukaryota; kingdom Viridiplantae; phylum Streptophyta; class Magnoliopsida; order Fabales; family Fabaceae; genus Vicia; species Vicia faba. Next base: position 1,012,454,007 of record OX451738.1, read on the forward strand.
CTTTGGTGGCTGCTCAGAATCAGCCACCGAGTGTTCAACCTTAGCCAACAAGGGTTACTACTGAAGCTCCGGTTGTTCCTGTATCTGCTACTCCAGTTGTTTTTCAGAATCGCATGCCTCAAGGTTACCCTTGGGGAATGCCAGAGAATTTTGCGCATGAAAGTTTCAACCTTGGTCCTCAAGATACTCCAATTGTTCAAACTATTGTTACTCCCGCACCTCCTGTGGTGCATGTTGCTCCTGCTGCACCTCCTTTGATGAATATGGTTCCGTTTATTAACGATGATGTGTGTCGTCCTTTGCCTCCATCGAGTGAAGACTTGGGTCTTTATGACAGAATGGATGATTTTTAAGAGCAATTTGACAAGATGCAGAGGGAGATGAAGGCCCTCATGGGAAAAGAGTTATTCGGGAAGAATGTGAATGAATTCTGCTTGGTCCTGAATGTTAAGATACCTACTAAATTTAAGGTCCCGGAGTTTGAGAAGTACAAGGGCAACACTTGCCCTCGTGCTCATCTGGTGATGTATGTAAGAAGAATGTCTACCCATACTGATGATCAGCGTCGGCTGATTCACTTTTTTCAGGATAGTTTGACCGGTGCTGCGCTAAAGTGGTATATGAGTTTGGACAGTGTCAACATCCATACTTTCAATGACTTGGGAGAAGCGTTCATCAAACAATACAAGTACAACATGGAAATGGCGCCCGACAGTGATCAACTCAGGGCCATGGTTTAGAAAGACAGGGAATCATTCAAAGAATATGCAGAGATGGTGTGAGGTAGCCGCCCAAGTGATTCCTCCCATGGAAGAGAAGGAGATGACTAATATTTTCTTGAAAACTTTGGGTGCTTTCTACTACGAGAGGATGGTAGCGAGTGTGCTAAGTGACTTTACTGAAATGGTAGGAATGGGTGTCCGCTTAGAAGAGGCTGTAAGAGAGGGATGTTTAACGAGAAGTGAAGGATCTGGAGGTGTGAAGAAGACATCTTATGGGTTTACCAAGAAGAAGGAAGGGGATGCAAATGCTGTTATACAAGAGAGTAGGGTCAATACTCCTAGAAGGAATTCTCAGTGTCATCAGCAAGTCGCCTCAATTACTCCAGTTGTTGGTGTAGCTCCGACTACCGTTGCTTATCAGAGACCATCCCAACACGGGAATCAAGGGTATAATCCGAGAAGGGAGAGTTATGACCCTATCCCTATGAGTTAAACAGAGTTGCTACCTGCGTTAATTTAGAAGAAGTTGGTTCAGACCCGACCATCTCCCGCTGTACCATCACCATTGCTTTGGTATTACAAGGCAGACCAAACATGTGCTTTTCATCAGGGAGCACCAGGGCATAATTTTGAGAATTATTATCCTTTGAAGACTGAGGTGCAGAAATTGGTGAAGTCTGATATTCTATCAGTGATACGGTGGGAAGAACTGACTGTTTTTGGAATGCTGGTTTGTGTTTTGCGTTTGTATTCACAAAATGTCGCGGTAAGAAAGAGTGGCCAACGACTTTTATTTTATCCAACAAGGAAAGGAAAAAAGCACAAAAAAATTCCTTTTTTGAGATATTTCTGAGTACGAGGGGTATAGTATAGAAAGGGAAGGTATTAGCACCCTTTCGATCTGTAGTTATCTACGGGCTCTTAGGTACTTGCTCATCATTTTCAAAATGTTTTCTTTGTGCTTGTGGATTTTGAAAAGTTTCGTTTTAACTTCGATTTAACTCTTGCTTCTGTCTTCAAGAGTGTAATGAAGTGTTTTGAAAACTTGTTTGTAAAAGAGTGTAAGTATGAAAAAAGTTTATTTTTGGATGAGCAAGTATCTAAGAACTAATCTACCTACTCGAAAAAGGAATCGTTCTATGCTTGTTTCCTTTAGACAATGCTATCCCACTATTAATGAGTAGGTAGCACCGTCGTTGGAGTTTGAGGGTCAATTTGAAAGAGGGACATACAGTCACTAAAGCAACTTTAAGATGTCTTAGCGGTAACCCTAATGTCTTAGATCATTTGTTCGAGGCAACAATTTCCGAGGCAACCATTTTGAGGCAACTATGATCTTTTAGACAAGAGGGCGACCTCTAAAACAACCTATACTTAATGACCGTTTACGAAGGCAAGCAAGTGGGGTGTACCCTAGGAGTGCGCATGTGAGAGTGTATTGATTTCAATTATTTTTATCTTTGCACATGTTTGGAGCGATCTAATTTGATTTTAGATTAGACATTCATTCTTGTCATGCAAACCCTATTATCAAACATCTAGCAGTTATATATTTGCAGAAATTAGAGGTGCGGAAATTAAACTAAATTATTACAAGGCGTCGGGTATTTACATCGCCAAAAGCAACCCTTTGAAAATAAAATAAAAGGGGAAAAATAAATGTCCTAATTAATTATTACAATCCGAGAGCAGATACATCAATAATTGAATAAGGAAAATAAATCGCGCGAGTGAATTGGATCAAATGTGAAATTAGGGTTTTGACCCTTTTGATTAAAGAAAATGTTTTTTTGTTTTTTATTTAAGAAAAGAAATTAAGTCATAAATTAAATACTAAATTAATTATTAATTAAATTAAAAAAATAATTAATGACATATTTTTTGAGCTTTTGATATTTTAGGAAAGAAAATAAAATAAATAAATTGTGTTAAAACCTAATGATTACTAATTAACTTTAACTATTTGCAAAATAAATTAAAGTTGCCTAATTAATATCCTAATTAAATTAGTTAATATTTATTAAATAAAAATAAAGTTTTGAAATTTAATTGGATAAAAAGTATTTTTTGATAAAAAGAAAATTATGTTATTGGTTAGTAAATTAATTAAACAAAATAAAGTAATTAAAATAAATAAACAAAATGTAAGAAAGTAGAGAAATTGGGCCTGGTTTTGAGGTGTGTGAATAGCAATTCTGGCCCAATTGACATGTGATCCGTTTTGACTTTTTGTGATCCAATGCATGAGCGTTTGACCTACCTATGGTGTGCCTTCAATGCTTGAGCACCAGATATGGCCATCTGGCCATCTGGCATACTGGATGCTGAAGGCTCATGGTAGACCTCAAGCTTAAGCGTGCACATGATTACCTGCAAGAAAACAATATTGAGAAAATGGGGAACTGGGATTTGAACCCAGGTCCTGAAGGGAAATCCACGCTATGCTTGCCACTCACCACTTGTTTTCAATTGTCAATATAATGCAAACAAATGATAATATAATAAAACAGATATTATTGGATAAATATAAAAAAAACGCGCCAATATTTGAATGGACGAGTGGTAGCGTGACAACGCATTATCCCTGTCTTTGGACCGTGGCTAAAAGTAACAACATCTATACCTACAGACAAATGTCCGTCGCTACAGACAGAGGCTCCTCCCAAATCTCCCACAGGCCATGGAAATGCATTCTAAGACCATGGTTGAACTCGTCTCCTTCTTTTGATCACAACCATGGCCATTATTGGGGCTAATTGTTCCTGGAAAAAAAAACCCCAAAAACAAAAACAAAACCCTAACAATGGTGGATCTCGTTACAGGTCATGTAAATGCAATTGAATAATACCAAAAGCTTGCAAATGATTTGTAGATTCAGAATATGTTATCAATTCATGCTAACTATGCCTAAATTTAAAAATATGAAATCAAGAAAAGGGTGAGTTCGTGAGTGACTTACAGTACTCTGGAGGGCTTGGAAATGTGTGGTTTTGATTGGTTTCGCTTGTGGAGATTGCCAGGAAGAGATTAAGATCAACACCAAGCCTTGAAACTGCCTCTAGACTTAATTTCGATCTCACACTTTTTTGGTGTTTTTGCAAATTTTGTTCTTGCTCTCCAACTGATCTCCAACCCTTATTTTGGTATGCACACGACCCTTATGTATTGTACAATGTATTAGGGTAACAAACTCTGTCCAAATCTCTCTCTTTCAATGCTTGGATATTTGATTTGATTCTTCTTTTAAAGCTTTCCAAATTGGCTTGATTTGAATCTTTTTGCACACAATTGCCTTGATACGAGTTTGGAAGGGTGCTAGCTGTGTAACAAGACCTGAAATGATCACAAGATCTTTAGTTTTCAATGTTTTTGATTTTATGTGATTTTATTTGATTTAAAATGAATTAATTCAAATAAAACAAAATTAAATAATAAAAAAATGATATGGACACATGGCCAAGGCTAGAGCATGTGGCCTGTAATGCCAACTCAAAACAAGTGAAAAAGAATGGGCTCATTTGGCAAAATTTGGAGTTTTTGGGCATAGTTGACTTTTGGCAATTTTGCAAAAAAGTCCAACTTCAACAATGCATAACTTCCTCAATTTTGAACCTTTGGAGGTGTTCTTGGACGTTTTAGAAAGCTTGAGATGTCCTCTAAGCAACCATTTTGGTCTCATATCAATTTTATATTACATGATCATGTATGAAGCTTTGACAAAAAAGGTGTTTTTGTTGACTTTCAAAAATGACCTATAATGTCCAAATTAATAACTTCTTGTGAGTGTATATTTTGATCTTGGGAGATGAATATGGATTGTAGGGAATTTAATCCTCTTCAAAATTAGCTTTGGATGGGTCATTTCTCATAAAGTATGAGAAAGTTATGCTTGGTCAAAGTTGAGTTGACTTTTCCTACAAAACCCTAATTTAGCAACTTTTGAACCTTGATGAATTGTGAGAAATCCTTGATGAATCATGATCAACCCTTGATAAAATGATGAAATATACTTCAAAATGAGGATGTTGACAAAAAATCTTGAAGTTTGACTGTATGTAGGTCACAGTTGACTTTTGCCCTAGCACAGTCGATTTTTGGACCTTTGAGCAATTGACTGAGCAAAATTCCTATGCAAGGCTTGAAACTTGACATGGATGATCTTGAGGACATATTAGGACATTGGTGAGAATTTGGGATCACTTGGACTCAAGGATCTTGATGCAATGTGAAACCCTAGTTTGGGGAAGACTGCCTTAGGAGAGGGCTTGTCTGACCAACTCTTGGGCTATCTTGAGCAACTTGGAGATTTTTTCTTGAAATGTCTTGAGAAATATGAGAGGGCAAATTTTGGGGTACAACAGCTGCCCCTGTTCAATCTTCTTAAACCTGAGGATGCAGATTGGCTTTCGTGCCTTTCGTAATCCGAAGGTGGAAGTGGATTGAACACTAGAGTGCCTAGAAATTTGCACTCGCATGAAGTGGTAATTGTCTTGTGATGCCAGGAATGGGCTTACAGATTCCATTTGGAAGAGTGTCAATCGCATAAGGGATTCCTTAGCGAGAACTTGTATATCTGTCATAGAGGAAGATTCCGCTGGGGAAGCTTGATCTTTGTTGAGAGAAGTAGAAATTTATGAGCTTTTGGTCGTCCGTTATTTTGTTGGTGAGTCGTCTCTACTGATATTTAGGATCTTCGATCGTCCGTGCTCAACTGAGGGAACATCTTTTGCTGAGATTTAGGAGCTCGTCCGTAATTCAACTAAGAAAACATCTTTGCTGAGATTTAGGAGCTAGTCCGTAATCCAACTGACTTTGTCGAGATTTAGGAGTTTGTCCGTAATTCAACTGGTTTTGTCGAGATTTAGGAGATTGTCCGTAATTCAACTGATTTTGTCGAGATTTAGGAGCTTTTCCGTAATTCAACTGGTTTTGTTGAGATTTAGGAGCTTGTCCATAATTCAACTGAGTTTGTCGAGATTTAGGAGCTTGTCCGTAATTCAACTGACTTTGTCGAGATTTAGGAGCTTGTCTGTAATTCAACTAAGCAACCATCTGTTTGAGATTTAGGAACTCGTCCGTAATTCAACTGAGGAAACATCTCTGCTGAGATTTAGGTACTCGTCAGTAATTCAACTGAGGTACATATCTGTCGAGATTTAGGAACTCATCCGTAATTCTACTGAGGTGATATCTGCTGAGATTTAGGAACTCGTCCATAATTCAACAACTTCGCTGAGATTTAGGAGCATGTCTGTAATTCAACTGAGAAAATAACTTCACTGAGATTTAGGAGCTTTTCCGTAATTCAACTACTTTGCTGAGATTTAGGAACATCGTCCGTAATTCAACTGGAGTAAAAGCTTTGTTGAGATTTAGGAACTTGTCCGTAATTCAACTACTTTGCTGAGATTTAGGAACATCGTCCGTAATTCAACTAATGAAATGTCTGTCGAGATTTAGGAGCTCGTCTGTAATTCAAAAACTCTGTTGAGATTTAGGAGCCTGTCCGTAATTCAACTTGAGAAACGTATTTGTCGAGATTTAGGAACTTATCCGTAATTCGACTAAGGTAGAAGCTTCATAGCTTGAACTTTGTGAGAATTTAACCGTATCCTTCCTGAAAGATAAAGGTTAGTTGTATGTAATGCATGATATGTATCAAGCAATGATGTTCTCAAAATAAATGAGATTGTGTCGTATGATGCGTATGTATGTTATGACGTATGAAAATGTGATGTTTTTAGTTGAGGAAAATAAATCCCAGATTGCTTGTTGGAGAAAAGAATTGAATTCTTCATTTCCGCTGGAGATAGTGGATGAAGATATTTGTGAGAATAAACCTGCAGGGGAGGATAACTTTTCTGGGGAATAAACTGACGAGAGAATGACTTCTGTGGGGAAGAGATGTTCTGTTGAGGATTCCGTTGATAAATTCAGCTGGGGATGAATTACCGCTGCTGGTGATAATGAAAACTGTTGGGGATTGAATTCCCGTTTGGTGAAAAAGGAAAGAACTTCGCTGGGGATGACTTTCCAATAGCGACCTTACTAGGGATAGCCTTTTTAGATTCTGCTGGGGATAATCTTCTGGAGTCTATTGGGGGTCAATTCTTCGAACTCCACTGGGGATAATTTTTATACTCCGCTGGGGATGATAAGACTTTTCAGTGCTGATGGTAGATAAACTCTGCTTGGGGAGAATATTACCGATTCATTCACAGTCGCGAGTCTCGGCTGGGGAGAGCTAACACCACTGTCTTTATCTTACTCTGCGGGGAATGAATGTACTTTCAATCGTTACCTCCAGCTAGGTCTATCACTATACCTGGTGGACAGAGCAACTGTATGGTTTGGACATTTCTCGTTTGCCCATGTTTCTGATATTACAAGTAATCATCTTTTGTTTCGCATGTAAATTTTTATGAGCAACAATCAATGTCAAATGCATATATCAAAAATTAAACATTCGATGTTCTTTGCAAAACAAAACAGAAAAAGGAAAACAATTTGAAATTTCTTTGTAAAGATGACTTGTATTGATTTTGAAGTTTGGCCTGTGAATAGGCGTTTTTGTACAAGAGGCTGACGTCCTAGTAAGAGAACGCCTCCGAACAAATAGAATTTATACAATTTGTGAACAACAAAAAACAGCTATGTGAATAATCCCACTGGGTTCCAACTCTGCTATTTCCTTTATGTCCTCGAGCATCTCATCACTTCGCTACTTGGATGAAGGTGGATTAGACTGATTGGTGTCGTCTGAGCTTGAATGTCGATACCGAAGTCTGGTTGCAAGGTGATCCAATGAGACATAGTGTTACGCTTTGATCCCTAATTTTTGCCTGGACTTCCCTTTCGGGTTTTCAGTCCACCAGGATACCCTTTTTTGCCTAAGCCGCCTTTTCAGGTTTTCGACTTGCCGGGTGTACAGTTTTTTATTTTCATCCCTTATTTTTGCCCGAACCCTTTTGGTTCACCGGGAAGCCCTTATTTTTGCCTAGTCCAGTCAACCTGGAAGGTCTTTTGATTAGGCGTAGTATTTTTTCACTATGTATGCATTGACGGGGTGAGGAAGGTCGTCACCATCCATGGTGGTTAGAATCATAGCTCCTCCTGAGAAAATGTTCTTAACCACAAATGGCCCTTCGTAAGTAGGGGTCCATTTTCCCCTAGGATCAGCTTGAGGTAATATGATGCGCTTGATAACCAGGTCCCCAACTTGATACTCTTATCGTCTGACTTTCTTGTTAAATGCCTTGATCATCCGTTTTTTATACGTTTAACCATGACAAATAGAAGTAAGTCTCTTCTCGTCGATTAAATTCAGCTGATCAAGCCGGGTCTGAATCCAGTCATCTTTTCTCAAGCATGCATCCTTCATAATCCGAAGAGAGGGTATCTGCACTTCAATGGGCAAGACGGCCTCCATGCCATAAACCAAGGAATAAGGTATTGCCCCTGTTGACGTCCGCGTTGAGGTACGGTACCCATGAAGAGCAAATGGTAACATCTCGTGCCAATCTTTGTACGTTACCGTCATCTTCTGCACAATCTTCTTGATATTTTTAAAAGCCGCTTCTACAACCCCATTCATCTTCGGCCGGTAAGGAGAAGAGTTGTGATGCTGTATCTTGATCTGCTTGCAGAGCTCGGTGATCATTTTATTGTTGAGATTTGTACCATTGTCTGTAATGATCCTCTCTGGTAGACCATATCGACAGATCAAATTGTGTCGAATAAACCGTGCCACGACGTTCTTGGTAACTGTAGCAAAGGAAGCTGCTTTAACCCACTTCGTAAAGTAATTAATAGCTACCAGGATAAAATGATGCCTGTTAGACGCAGTAGGTCTGATCTCGTCGATCATGTCGATGCCCTACATTGCAAAAGGCCAAGGAGATGTCAAGACATTCAGAGGTACTGGAGGTATGTGCACCTTATCAGCATAGACTTGGCACTTGTGACAGGTCCAAGAATGCTGATAACAATCTGATTCCATTGTAGACCAATAATATCCTTCCCGTAGGATTTTCTTTTCCATGGTGTGTCCACTAGAATGAGTTCCGAAAGTACCTTCATGTAACTCTACCATAATCCTTTCTGCTTCGTTCTTATCCATACATCGTAGCAAGGTTGAGTCATGGTTACGCTTGTAAAGGATGCCATTACTGATGAAGAACTTCACCGCGAACCTCCTCAGAAACTTCTTATCATTAACAGATGCACCCTCGGGGTATTCCTGAGCTTCAAGGTACCTTTTCACCTCGTGGAACCAGGGTTTATCTGTTACCTCCTCAATCTCAATGTCACAGCAATGTGCAGGTTCGTCCAACCTCTCAATGGTAAACTGGGGAGCTTCATTGTCCCATCTGACCTTGAACATAGAAGACATCGTAGCTAGCGCGTCCGCCAACTGATTCTACTCTCTAGGGAAGTGTTCAAAGGTTATCTCCTCGAAGTGTAGGAGTAATGTCAACACATACTCCTTGTAAGGAATAAGATTTAGGTTTTTCGTATCCCACTCGCATTTGATCTGACTGATCACGAGAGCAGAATCTCCGAATACACTTAAGAACTTAATCCTTAGGTCGATAGCTGCTCGAAGACCCATAATGCATGCTTCATACTCCACCATGTTGTTGGTGCAGTTAAAACATAGTCGGGCGGTGAGCGGAGTATGAGAGCCTTCAGGAGATATGATCACGGTGCCAATGCCATTACCCAAAGTGTTTGAAGCTCCATCAAAGTACATAGACCATCGGGATCCCACCTCAGGTCCTTCATCCAGTCCAGGTGTCTCACAGTCAGTCACCAACATGATGTTCTCATCCGGGAATTCAAAGTTCATAGACTGGTAATCGTCCACTGCCTGATGTGCCAAATGATATACCAATACACTTCCCTTAATTGACTTTTGGGTCGTATATTGGATGTCATACTCAGTCAAGATCATCTGCCATCTCGTTATTCTTCTGGACAAGGCAGGATTTTCGAAGATATACTTGATTGGATCCATCTTTGATATCAATAGAGTGGTGTGAGTCAGCATATACTGTCTTAGCCGGCGAGCAGCCCATGCCAAAGCGCAGCAAGTTTTCTCAAGCAATGAGTATCAGGTCTCGCAGTCGGTAAACTTTTTGCTAAGGTAATAAATAGCATACTCTTTTTGACCAGACTCGTCATGCTGCCCCAACACGCACCCCATTGAATTAACGAGTACTGTCAAGTATAAGATCAGAGGTCTCCCTTCAACTGGAGGCATTAGAATAGGTGGCTCTTGGAGATACTCTTTAATCCTTTCGAAAGCGGCCTGGCATTCGTCGTTCCATCTTACCACTTGATCTTTCTTCAGTAACTTGAAGATTGGCTCACAAGTAGCAGTCAGGTGTGAGATGAATCGGGCAATGTAGTTCAGAAGTCCCAGAAAGCCTCTGACTTCTTTTTCAGTTCAGGGAGCCGGCATTTCCTGTATAGCCTTCACCTTTGCGGGATCCACTTGAATACCTTTGTCACTTACAACGAAACCCAACAGCTTACCAAATCTCACCCCGAAGGTGCACTTGTTCGGGTTTAACCTCAGCCTGTACAACTTCAACCTGTCAAATAGCTTTTGAAGGTGGTCAAGATGTTCTTCTTCAGTCTGGGACCTTGCAATCATGTCGTCAACGTATACCTCAATCTCATGATGGATCATGTCGTGGAACAAAGCGACCATGGCGCGCTGGTACGTTGCCCCAGCATTCTTCAATCTTAAAGGCATGACTTTGTAGAAAAAGGTACCCCATTGAGTAACAAAGGTTATCTTCTCCATATCCTCGGGTGCCATCTTAATCTGATTATAACCGGAGAAGCCATCCATGAAGGAGAATACCTTATGTTGTGCGGTGTTGTCAACCACAATGTCGATATGAGGCAGAGGGAAATCATCCTTGGGGCTTGCCCTGTTCAGATCCCTATAGTCAACACACATTCGAACCTTACCATCCTTCTTCGGCACTGGAACCACGTTGGAAACCCACTGCGGGTAAGAAGTAACTGCTAGAAAACCAGCATCAAACTGTTTCATAACCTCAGCCTTGATTTTCTCAGACATCTCTGGGCGCATTCGGCGAACTTTCTATTTCACTGGAGGACAATCTTCCTTGGTAGGCAATCGGTGAACCACAATATCAGTATCCAACCCAGGCATATCTTCATAAGACCAAGCAAAGATCTCAACATAGTCACGCAGCATCTGAATCAACCGTTGTTTCACACTAGGCTCCAAATTTACACCGATCTTGACCTCTTTCTTGTCTACCTCTGTACCCAGATTTATTGTTTCCACTGGCTCTTCATGTGGCTGTATGGCCCTCTCTTCTTGAAGTAACCGTCTAACAAGTTCACCAGGCACTTCACAATCATCCTCACCTTCGTCCTCGGCTTGGTTGATCGGACTTTTGAAGTCATAACCGACAGTAACAGAGTCGTTATCATTGGGATCCAGAGTGCATGTAGACCTGTATATGTGAGTGTGTGTAAAATAGTTATTTTGCAAGATAAAAAGAAAAACAAGGAGCGCAAAATTTGAAATGCAAGAAACGTCCAATGCTTTTATTAATAATATATGGAAATAACACACATAAAGCCCTCACAAACAAAGCCACGGTGTCTCGGGTAAGACACCGGGCCGTAAAATTAAAAACTGTCTGTTACAAATTCAAAACAAAAGTCTCATTACTGGGTAATAAAAGAAATTGGCACGAAGTCCTTTTCCATCCAATTGCTTAGTCCGCCATCAGTAGTCGGGTAAATCCAGCTGTCAAACTCAGACTCTTCCACATCATCATCCCCAATAGCATTTACTCCCGCGTCATGTTTTAGCATAGGAGCCGTTATGACATTAGGCTTTTCAGATGCTTCAAACTCGATCTCCTTAGCATCAATCAGATCTTATACCTTACTCTTTAAGGCCCAGCAGTTATTAGTATCATGCCCTGGGATATCAGAGTGATAAGCACATCGGGTGTTTGGATTATACAGTGGCGATGTGGTGTTGGGATTCTTTGGAGCTTCCCTCGGAATCACCAAGTTAGTCTTCAACAATTGTGGCAGAATTTGAGATAAGGACATGTTGAGCTGAGTAAACTGTCTTTGAGGCCTCTCTGCCCTTGGCTGAGTGTTGCGTTGTGTGTCAACAGTTGGTGTTGAAATAACTACCGCATTAACTGCTTGGCGGCGCTCGAGTCGACTTTGGTTCCTAGAGTTGTAAACTGCACTAGACTCCTTCTTGAAGGGCTTCTTCTTGGTACTCGATGAAGAACCTTTCTGTAACTTGCCGCTCTTGATACCGACTTCAATTCTCTCCCCAGTCATGATTAACTCAGTAAAACCCGACGACAAACTTCCGATCAAATGGTTGAAAAATGGACCAGACAGGGTCCTCAAAAACATATCCACCAACTCCCTGTCAGCCAGCGGGGGTTGGACTCTACATTTAAGATCTCTCCACTTCTGAGCGTAACCTTTAAAACCTTCGCTCGCACCCATAGACATATCCTGATGTTGGGTACACGTGGGAGCGAGGTCGGCATTATATTGGTACTGCTTATAAAAAGCAGCAGCAATGTCTTCCCAATTACGGACACTAGCTTCTTCTAGCTGATAGAACCACTCAAGTTGAGTCCCTGAAAGACTATCTTGAAAAAAGTGGATCCAGAGGTTCCTATCAGTGATATATGGCTGAATCTTTCTAACATACGAACAGAGGTGTAGCTTTGGGCAGGAGACCCCGTCGTACTTAGCAAAGACTGGTGCTTTAAACTTGTGGGGAATCACCACCCCAGATGCCAGACCCAAGTCACCAAAGTCCAATCCAGGTATCTTCTGGATCTCCATCGCACTTAACCAGTCTTCAAGTTGTTTATACCTATCCTCTGCCGGAGGATACTGGTCATCGTCAAAGTCAGTCTCATTGTCAGAAACAACAGGGCTAGGAGCCCTTCTTTCTTCTTGGTTCTCCCCCCCTCCAAATGAGTGGGATAAATCAACTTCCTCCCGTAGTCTGTTTCCAAACCTGTGACCCATGTTCAGGAGGACTGTCTTCTTCTTCTTCTTCTTCTTCTTCTTCTTATCCTTCAAGATAAGAGTCTTCAGATCTTTCTGCCCCTTGGCCAGGGTCATGAACATTTCCTGGAACTGAGTGTTTTGAGCTTGAAGAGCCTTAATAGCTTGATCAGTGGATGTTTCAGCAGACATGATGAGTGCTGAAATAAACAGCGAAGAAGATAAGAGACCTGTAAGGGTACCTGTAATGAGGTGCATGGGAATGGAATGCATATGATATGATTTCATAGACTTTAGGGATTCAAATTTGTAAACCAAAAGGAAACACACTTTTATTAGATTAAAAAACTTGAAACAATGTTTGACAAATGCCTTTAAGGCGTTACAAAGAGAAAAAACTGAAAAATAAATCAAAACTAGAAATAACAAAAGACATTAGCGCTCCCATGGTCGTTTTCCGTTGGTGCTGACATAGTCATTGAGGACCTTCTCATTCTCCACCTGCCTTGTAAGCTTTAGGATTTTCCGCTCCTACTCATGATACTTTTCTCTGTAAGTATCCCGCTCTTCTCTCAACTGGATCCACGACCTCTTTAATGCCCCAATGTCAGTTGGCATGTATGGATGTAGGACAGTAGGAGGAACCCCTTCTTCATCAGCATTCTCAACAATTATCGGTAAGACAGCTTCGTACGACATTCCTAGCTTTTGGGCACGGGCCCGAACCCACCGGAGATACGGTTCCATCGGAAGGGAAGTCTTTGCTCCCAGCTCATGCGGATCAGATCTGTTAACCCTATTCCAAGCTCGTATGAATCTGCGGCGATGTCCCTCTCTATCCCCTTGGAAGTCAAAGACAATGCTCGGAATTAGCAACTCATGAGGACCGTCCTTTCTAGCTCGCCCAAACTGTCGTAAGGCTAGACAAGGATTATAGGTGATCCCTCCTCTAATTCCCAACAAAGGAACATTGGGGTATTCTCCACACCGGTCAATAATAGCTATTTCTTCCATGTCTTTAGTGCTCCCGATGATGTCTGTGTGAGCCAGGGACATAATTATGTAGCCCTAACCCATTCCTTCCTTATTCTTTAAAACAGATTTGGGGAGGTGATAAATAAACCACCTCGCCAGCAATGTTGCACAACACATAAGGGTTCCCCATTTCCGAGCAGTACGGGCATAAAGAGCATGAAGAATATCCCCTAAGAGAGTGGGCACATGATTACGGGACATGAAAATCTTCACTGCATTCACGTCGACGAAAGAATCTGAATGAGGAAACAAAACCAAACCATAAATGAGAAGAGCCAGGATGTCTTTGCATGCTTGAAAATCTAAACTGTCCCAAAACTGATTAGCCCGATCAAACAAGAACTTAGCCAAGAAGCCTTTTGTACCACTCTGAGTCTCCCAATTAGACATTACCTCAGCCTTTGTCAGATGTAGGGCTGTAGCAACATCTTCTGGCCTAAGAGATTTCTCCCAACCTGTAAATGGCGTCTTCTCTAGAATAGAAATACCAAGAAAATCAGAGAACTCTTCCAAAGTAGGGACCAACTGATAGTCCGGGAAGGTGAAGCAGTGGTGCAATGGGTCAAAGAACTGGAATAAGACACTCAACATCTGCTCATCCATCATGGAAGTGACCAAACCAAGGAGGTGACCATGTCTTCTGATAAAGGAGGAAGTATCTGGAACTTTAGAAACCAAATATTTAAGCTAAGTAGGAATCTGTACAAAGCTGATCCGAATAGTGTTTCTACGCATAGATGCCATGACCTACAAAACAGAACAAAGATGAATCCCCTCTGTCTTTGAAATGAGTTAGTCTGATGCAAGATGCATGCAATGTCATGATGCGTGATGTTATGATAGAAACACACCACAAGTATTCACAGATAGCAAACATGGTAAGGGCAAACAAGTCACATAGTAGCCCTTAGATTTCAGGCTGGCATGGAGTTTAGGTATTACCCTCTTTCAGTTTAGTTGGTTCAACCTGTCCTAGTAATAGTAACCGGGTTCTAGAGGATCTCAATATCACTGACCACCCTCGATCGGTCATAATTCCAATTTGGAAACCTTTTCTTGCGGCCGGAATCATCGCGAGAGTTTGGTCTCAATGAGTGTAGCATACTGCTACTTTTCTATGGCCAAGTTGTTCAATTATGGGTTCTAAGGTCAGTTGGTGCTTAATGACCCCTTAGAAGACCCATATTCTCCTTGTTCCACCACAAGGGATATCAGTACAAACTAAAGTGCCACACCAACGTAGCTACTGCTTCAACCGTATCGGTCTATGCTGTACATTTCCCTCACAGTCTATTGCTACTTACGTAAAAGGTATCCCCCAGATCCGGGTTAGGATCTATAGTAACTCCGATTCAAACCCACAAAGATAAAGCATACAAATCAAGCAATTGAAAACATTATGATGAACTATTCCTAAGGTACACCCCACTTATTTATTCCCCAGTAGAGTCGCCAGTTCTGTGATACGGTGGGAAGAACTGACTGTTTTTGGAATGCTGGTTTGCGTTTTGCGTTTGTATTCACAAAATTTCGCGGTAAGCAAGATTCGCCACCAACTTTTATTTTATCCAACAAGGAAAGGAAATAAGCACAAAAAAATTCTTTTTTTGAGATATTTCTGAGTACGGGGGGTAGATTATAGAAAGGGAAGGTATTAGCACCCTTTCTATCCGTAGTTATCTACGGGCTCTTAGGTACTTGCTCATCATTTTCAAAATGTTTTCTTTGTGCTTGTGGATTTTGAAAAGTTTTGTTTTAACTTCGATTTAACTCTTACTTCTGTCTTCAAGAGTGTAATGAAGTATTTTGAAAACTTGTTTGTAAAAGAGTGTAAGTGTGAAAAAAGTTTGTTTTTGGATGAGCAAGTATCTAAGAACTAATCTACCTACTCGAAAAAGGAATTGTTCTATGCTTGTTTCCTTTAGACAATGCTATCCCACTATTAATGAGTAGGTAGCACCGTTGTTGGATTTTGAGGGTCAATTCGAAAGAGGGACATACAGTCACTAAAGCAATGTTAGGATGTCTTAGCGGTAACCCTAATGTCTTAGATCATTTGTTCGAGGCAACAATTTCCGAGGCAACCATTTTGAGGAAACTATGATCTTTTAGACAAGAGGGCCACCTCTAAAACAACCTATACTTAATGACCGTTTACAAAGGAAACCAAGTGGGGTGTACCCTAGGAGTGCGCATGTGAGAGTGTATTGATTTCAGTTATTTTTATCTTTGCACATGTTTGGAGTGATCTAATTTGATTTTAGATTAGACATTCATTCTTGTCATGCAAACCCTATTATCAAACATCTAGCAGTTATATATTTGCAGAAATTAGAGGTGCGGAAATTAAACTAAATTATTACAAGGCGTCGGGTATTTACATCGCCAAAAGCAACCCTTTGAAAATAAAATACAAGCGGAAAAATAAATGTCCTAATTAATTATTACAATATTATTGCTGGCCTTAAGCAGAAAGCATATATTCTTTCAATTCCCCCACTGAGTTATCCCTCGTGGAAGATTTTTGCTTTAGCCTTCTTGAGCAGCTCTTTGTCTGGATGATTTTGGTTTCCATCTTGAGTTTATTTCTCAAAGGATGTATTATGGTTGACTGTTCAATCCCAGTTTATTTTTGGTTTGAATCTTTGATCCTCAACAATATTATTGCTTATGATATTTGTAGGCTTCGAGCCTTCGTTTGAGAATGTGCATTTATTTTGCACGAGAAGACTTTATCTCCTCAGCAGAAATATATTGGCATCTCCCCAGGAAGTCATATTTCTTTCCCTAGGGAGCCACACTGTTCTCCCCAGAGAGTCATTTTTATAATCCTCCATGACAGCAAGTGGCAGGTCTCTTTATTTGAGCAACCTATACACCGTGTAAAAGTCGACGTAACTGTTTTTTTTTGCTATCTTCTCTATGAGTTAATAGTTTGCAGCCTGTTGCCCAAATTACCCCAGTGGATGACAAGTCTTTCAATATCGCAGAGACAGTTCGTTGAGAAATTTTTACAAGTGGTAGTCTCTTTATTTGAGACAGCTTATATATTACCCTTTCCAGGCAGAATGCTTTGGTTAAAGAAGAAGTTGGGACTCATTCTAGGTGAAATGCCTGAATTTTGGGGAAACTTATATTTTCTCTCTACCTTCAGTGAAAGTTGGTAGGTCACCTTCAGTGAAAGTTTGTGATTGTTATCTTTTTGCTACCTTCAGTGAACATTGGTAGTTCATCGTCAGTGAATGGCGGTGCTATGATATATTTTCTCTCTACCTTCAGTGAAAGTTGGTAGGTCACCTTCAGTGAAATTTGGTGATTGTTATCTTTTTGCTACCTTTAGTGAACGTTGGTAGTTCATCGTCAGTGAATGGCGATGCTATGATATTTTATTTTCTCTCTACCTTCAGTGAACGTTGGTAGGTCACCTTCAGTGAAAGTTGGTGATTTTTATCTTTTTGCTACCTTCAGTGAACGTTGGTAGTTCATCGTCAGTGAACGGCGGTGCTATGATATATTTTCTCTCTACCTTTAGTGAAAGTTGGTAGGTCACCTTTAGTGAAAGTTGGTGATTGTTATCTTTTTGATACCTTCAGTGAACGTTGGTAGTTCATTATCAGTGAACGGCGGTGCTATGATATATTTTCTCTCTACCTTCAGAGAAAGTTTGTAGGTCACCTTCAACGAAAGTTGGTGATTGTTACCTTTTTTCTACCTTCAGTAAACGTTGGTAGTTCATCGTCAGTGAACGACGATGCTATGACATTTTCTTTTCTCTCTACCTTCAGTGAAAGTTGGTAGGCCACCTTGTGTGAAAGTTGGTAATTGTTATCTTTTTGCTACCTTCAGTGAATGTTGGTAGTTCATCGTCAGTGAACGACGATGCTATGATATTTTCCTTTCTCTCTACCTTCAGTGAAAGCTGGTAGTTCATCTTCAGTAAACGTCGATGATTTCTTCTCTCTACTTTCAATGAAATACTGGTAGCTCACCTTCAGTAAACGTAGGTGTTGTTATTTCTCTCCTCTTTCTACTCTCAGTGAACATTGGTAGTTTCGCCTTCAGTAGAAATTGGTACATCCTTTGACTTCTTACCATCCTCTAAGTCAGGTCTTTTGATCCACCAGTGATTTATTTTCCTGGTCGAGTTTCTCTTTTGTCTCTTCATTTCCTTTGTTACATCCCCAACGGTGTTTTGCATTTCTTTGATTTTGTTCATATGCATTCATGCTCATAAGCATTGCATGGAATCTTAGGGCCAAAAATAGGGTTTGTTTTATATTTAAGTATCTTCGATCGCGTCGACACGAAGATTTATAACCTTGGTATCTTCAGATAGAAGAAACTTAAATAAGGACAGTTGTTGTACCCCAATTTTTGCCCCTAAGATCCCCTCATCATACCATGTTGATTCCATCACAACAAGATCACATTAGGATTCTTGGTTCCCCTCCCTATATTTAGCTTTGCTCTTTGAGGAATCACCAAGCACCTTGACTTGTGCTTTTGTGATCATGAATATTTTTTTGTCTGGATTTCTTATTTTAATTAATAAAATGCAATGTTGGTTTGTCTTTCTTGTTACTCATGTAGGTAAAGGCAATGAGATTCAGCAAGTTGCTCCATGGGTTCATGAGTTTATTTCCATGCCCTAGTCAATAAAGCTTGAGAAGTTTAAACCTCACCATTGGATTTGTTTTGGAGGAAATGGAATTGCAAGGTTATTTTGGTTCACCACATTTCTAAGTTATCAAATTGATTCAAAAGAACAAGGGGTTGATGGAAGAAGTTGTCATGGTTGGACAAGGTCTTGTTCCCATTGATCACAAGTGCATATTTATCTCAATTATCAAGATATGGAAGTGGTTTTCGTGGCTATGAGTCCTCATTATCATCCTCAACAACTTCTATTTACAAATTAATAGTGTTGGTACAAGAAGGTTGTTCAAAATTGTCAAACTTCCTCAAGGCATTTTTCTTGATCTAGGAGCTAGGGTTTTGAACTTCAAAGAAGCATATCTTGCTCATATTTTTGTATTTTTGAGTGGTTCCAAATAAATAATTCTCTTCAAAGGTTTATTCACAAATCACTTCAAAATTTTCAAGGAGTTTTCATATGGAAGAAACTTGATGATGAAGAAAGATTACAAGTCCTCCAGATGAACCCTCATTTTCCTATGTGTGACTTCAAATGATAATAACTTGGTCAATTTTTATCACCTTGATCCCACTCTTTTTCCATAATGATCTTAAGGATGTGAACTTTATTCCTTATTTTATGTGCAAAGTGAGGAAATGGATGGAATATGCCCTAAGTATACAATTGATTATAGGTCATTTCATGATTTTTTGCCAACTTCAACAATCCATAACTCTCTCAATTTTTGGATATTTTGAATGGTTCAAGTTTGAAAATGTCACTCAAAAGGTCTATTTCATGCCATATTTTTTGGTAAAGAGCAAATTCCAAGAGGAAGGCCATGTTTGGATGCAAAACATTATAGGTCACTTTTGAAGCAAAAGTTGAAATATTTCTAAGTATGGAAAGTCAACTTCTTTTTTCCCAACTTTGACTCAATGCAACTTTCAGCTCAAGCATCCATTTGATTCCATTATTTTTCCATTGCAAATCTTGTAATATCATCTTTCTAAAGCATCAAGAATCATGCCCTAAGACCCCTTGAGCTGAGAATGCCATTGGATTAAACTTGGTAACTTGGAACTGGAGTTTCTCCATAAGTCAGAATTTGAAATCTTTGTTTGGCTTCTAATCACAAGTTTTCCACGCGTTTTTGCCTCTAAACATGTTTAGTGAAGTTCCAGACTTCACACGATTTCCCTCCAAACTCCATCATTTCACACGCTTGGACATTCCATTTGATTCCCTATAAATAGAGGGTCATCCCCCATTCATTTCCTTAAGCTTGGATAGCCATAATCACCCTGCCAAACTTGTTCCATAACTTAAAACTCAGCTACTTCGAAATCTACTTTCAAGCCTTTTTCAATTCAATTTTTCCATCAATTCACCTTCCTTGATCTTTCCTGAAGCTAACCATATAATTACATTCAAGAATCGTGCCTTAGATTGCTCCATAGAAGTCCAGTTTCAGAGCTCTACAACTCAACTTCAATAGGTAGATTCCTTCATCAATTCTTCAAAACTTTGATATCATTGTGATGCTCTCATTGCCCTGGTTCTAGTCGCAACACTTACTTTCATCTGGAAACTTGTTTTGACCATGAAATTTCAAATCCCTTTTCAAAACTTTCCTTCCAATTTGTTTGAGCTATAGTTTATATAAGTTTGCCGCAAAGGTGTGGTTGTCTTCGTCTTGAAGAGACGAAGCGAATGACATAGGTCTGAGCTTCTGATTTTACAGTTTGAGAGACCTGCAATTCACGTTGGCTGGAGGTTGAAGATGACCAACGTGTCATCTTCCAACCAATGATGGCACGCCACTTGTATTTTTTGAAATCTGATTTAATTAATGATTCAATGCATTATCCACTAAAGTCCATAACATGCACAGCGCGCCAGGTCCACTTGATCTGTTTACTAACGCGTTTTGACATTGATCAAATGGCCAATTTTTTCTTTTTATTTTCTTTTTTGATTTTTATATTTAATTGTTTTAAATTTCAAAAAATCATAGAAAATTCATTTTTAGTCCAAAAAATCGGAAAAAATTATGAAAAATATTTTTGATTTTTCTCTTTCTGATTTTTATTTTTCCACAACTTTATTTTGTGTTTTGGTATTTTTTATAAATTTTCACTTTATTTGATTTGTTTTAAATGTTTAAAAATACTTTTATGCATTTTTAAATTTTGAAAAAAATATGGAATGATCCAATGATATTGTGACAAATATTGGGGACCTCACTTATTTTTTATTTCTGACTTTGGTATTTTTTTATTATCATTTTTGGTTTATTTTACTCATTTCTTTTAATTTTAAAAATAGTTTCTGACTTTAAAAAATTACCAAAAATATTTATAAAAATATTTGAGTCCATTTCTGATTTTTCTATGGTCTTACTTTTTATTTCTTGAATAATTTGAACATAGTTGATATTTTTATCCCTTATTTCAATTTTAAATATTTCTAAAACCCTTTTTTAATATATATATATATATATATATATATATATATATATATATATATATATATATATATATATATATATATATATATATATATATATATATATATATATATATATATATATATATATATATATATATATATATATATACTAAAATGCAATATTATTTTGTGATTATTTTTTGGCTAATCTTGGATTGAATTTTTTATCATGAACTTTATTAACATCATTGGATCCATGGTGTTGAGTTTAACTCCACAAAAAATGGATGAATGATTTTAATAATAGTTTGATTAAATTTTAATTCAAATGTGGTTTGTATATTCTTTCCCACCCCTCTTCATCTCATCCCTTTCTTATTGCACTAAATGTTATTAGAGCATGATCTCTATATCATGTCTCAAAACAAATGGTGCATAGATTGCTATTGACCAACCTCAAAATAGGTGTGACTTCTATATAAGTCCACTTATGATTGCTTAACATAGCACTAAATTTTGTCCCAATTCAAATAAATGATCATTCGTGGCCCAAACCTATGTTTGCAAGCCCAAGTATGTTGATTTGATCCCTTTGATCCAATAACCTTGAGATTCATTGTGTGGAGGCTTTGGTTCTACCAATCCTCTAATGGATCTACAACACTTTTGGTCAACGCGGATCACTTAAACATCATTGATCATTAAATGGTACTTTTGAGGATTCCAAATGGATGATATACTTGATAAAAAGCAAATACAACTTGTTGTATGGAGGCTTTGGTTCTACCAATCCTCTAATGAGTTCCAAATGCAAGTTTCAAGATGGTCATCCAAATAATCACTAATTATTAAATTTCTTTTACTTTGTGCCCTTTTATTTTTTATGCTTTATGTACCATTTATTTTAGCATTTACATTTCATGCTATTTTTCATTTTTGCTCACTGGAGCCCATTTACTTTCTTGTCATTTTTTATTTTTTTTCTCACTTGAGCTTTACTTTTCTTTTTCAAGACACCTAATAATCAACATGAACCCTAAAAATCTTTAATGATACTTGGACTATTTGGTTACTATCCTTGGTATTATGGAGTATGGGACTTCGTGGACTTAATTGATATTTTGTCTAGAGTTCTTGAGGTTTACCTCAAGACATTGGGCTGTTTGTTTATTTTGTGTGCAGGTTATTGTGATTACATTCTTTGTTTGTAACATGGAATTCACCCGTATACAGCCGTTACTCTGTCCAATTTTTATGAAGACTTAATACATTTGAAGTTTGACTCTTTCAAGAGGTCTAGTATCTTTGCTTGCTTGGTTTCAATCCAAAGAATTGGAATTCTATCTTGGCTCATGGTGTCAAGTATTGGCTTCTTGTTGGTTAGATGGTTCCTATCCCTAGATTTTACCTTATGCATTAGGATAGTCTCTTCTTCTCCTCCCATCTTCTTTAATTTCAAAAATCTTCTTCCTCCTTTTGAAAACTCTTGTTTTTTTTTAAAACTTGAACCACTTTCATAATAAACTTGGACTTAGGTCCATGCATTTTCAAAAACACCTTTTCACAAGTAAACTTCAATAAACTTAATAACACCTTGACATTTTTGTGAGAAGACTAAAAGTCAATCAATCTCATCCAAACCATTTTGCCATTTTGGCTCTTATCTTTAAAACTTTTCTCAAAAGACTAGACTATTGTCAATCCTTGTAGTGATGCAAACAACTATACTTCTACAATATTTAGTGAAGAGAGATATTTTCCACTTAGGTGTTGAGTGAGGCATTGTTAATTTTAAAATCTAAGCCATATCCTCTACTTTGAGATGATGCAAATTCTCCTTTCTCATGATTATGGGTAGTAAGTATGTTTTCCACACGGACAATGACAATGATGTCTTATCTCATAAAATTAACCAACACACTTGTGTTTAAATTTTTTAAAAGAGAAACTACGTGTACCCTGATCCCCTATTGCACGAAAAGGTAGTACGTAGGCACTAAAGGTTCGCAACCGCAGCGGGTGCAAAAACCATAAAAATATATTTCTTTTCTCACCTACTCCATCCATTTTTTACACAATATTTCATAGCCAAAATATACAGATTTTATAAAGAGGTTCCTGTGGAGTACCGTAGATGTTTAGGGTGCTAATACCTTCCCTTTACATAACCAACCCCCTTACCTAGAATCTTTCCCCCTCTTTTTGGGTTATTCGCTATTTTCACATTCCTTTGGAAACAATAAAGCGCGGCGGCGATTTTTATTTTGATTTGTACAAGTCTAGTCAATCTAATGGCTTAGTCTTAAACATTTCTACCGCTACAGAAAAATGGCGACTTCACTGGGGAAAGATTGACCTCTTGCTGGTCCATCCCTAAGTGGGTTGAGCCTATCTTTGTTTATATCTGTTGTACCCTAAAATTTTCCCTCCCATTTTTCATAGAAGACACAACCCTAGGGTTTCTCAGATATTTAAGTTGGCTCAAAAATCGACCAGACAGGTTCTCTTCTGTGGCAGTAAACCAGCAATTATAGTTTTTCTTACAATACTCAGAAGAAAATGAGTTCTCAGAAATTCAATTGGTTTTCACAGGTCTTCATGCTTCCTCAAGTTTACTGAAAGGACAGTGTTTGTTCTCAGAGAATGGTTTGTTTGGGACAAGGGATGGAGTTTAAGACTGTCATTTAGGACGATCATGATTTTGATCCAGGTTGACCAGATGATTTACGTCCTTAAAACTTTTGTTAGGTTAGGAAATGGAATATACAGTGCGTGTTCGTTTGAAATGTAGTTACATAGTCATTGGGATTACTTGGAATGTAAGTTACCAGACTGGAACATTTTACTTCAAATATCTTGATTGGGCATTTCAAAAATCAATTAGGATGTGAAATTACAAGTTGTTGTTGATAAAGAATTTCAATTGACACCAGAATATTTCATGCTACAACTCAAGATTTTTTCCAATTTCAAACGTTTCAAAAAAATTTATTCTTTTAAATACTCTATGTTTTACAACTTATTGTATTTAAAAGATGAATTAGTACAACTATTGGATACAGTACAGGAATGATTCTCTCTAAATTACAAAGGAAATCCAAATGTTTGATTGGCCTAGGAGAATTAATCTATGCCTAAGTTTGATTGAAGTTCCTTTGCTTATCTCCAAGACTTCCATGCTTGCCACAGATTTCTTGCCTTCCTTGCTTTGTCATCTCCATTTTGCTCACATGAAAACAAAAGAAAGAAAATGTGATTAGTGCAAAATCATATGAGCATGAGCAAGAATTTTTCAAAAAAAAAGTATTCATCATTAAGGTTTGCAAAATGGAATCAGAATGCCATTTTATTTCATCACAATCTATTTTCTATTTGCAAATCACAAGAAAGTTATCCTTCTTGGTTCACAAAAAGAAGGAAAAGAAATGCTACAAACTGTCCAAGAAATGCTATAAAGCTGTCCAAACAAGCAAATGTTGCAAAACTGTCCAAACAAAATGCAAGCAAACTGTCCAAACAAAATGCACAAATTGTCCAAACAAAATGCACAAACTGAACCAAACAGAATGCCCAAACAGCAGCGCAAACTGGACAAATAACAACAACAGCCTCAAAAAACCAAAAAAACAGCTTTGTCAAAACAACAAACAACATCAACAAAAACGAGGCAGAAGTATGGCAACATAAATAGCTAAGTCAAATAGCAAAACTTGCTTGAGAAGAAATAAATCATCATTTTCCATGCAAACCTTTCAGAATTGGAAAAAAAAGGCAAAAGAGCAATTTGCTTTCTTATTGTCATTGAGAGAGAAGAGAGGAAAGAAGTCACCTAGGTTATTGGAATGCACAGCCTTGCTGCCCTGCCTGTCACAAGTTGCATAGAATGTGCTAAAAAACAAAACTGCAATCAAAAAGCCATAAGGAAAATATATTAAAATATTTAATTTGTTGGTTTCCCACCATTTTGAATATGAATTTAACAGAAGCAGGGTCAATATAACAGTGGACAACTCTCAAGCAAAAATACAGTTGACAACTCTCAAGCGAAAAAAAAAAACATCACCAAACTCAAAAAAACTTGAACACAAGCATCCAACCTTCAAAAACCTGTCAAACCTCAAAAACCAACATAAGTCTCAAACTGATAAACCAGTATCAAACTCTCAAAAACCTGTCAAACCTCAAAAAACTCCAAGCATCCACAAAACTCAAACACAATAATCAACCTCAAAAAACACATAAGTCTCAAACTACCAAACCATCAGTAAACCATCAAAACTCCCAAAAGCCAAAGATCCCAAACCTGAGATAGAAGTCTCAAACTGCCAAACCATCAGTAAACCATCAAAACTCCCAAAAGCCAAAGATCCCAAACCTGAGATAGAAGTCTCAAACTGCCAAACCATCAGTAAACTATCAAAACTCATCAAACCAAACCTGTAACAAGCCTAGAACTACCATCAAAGGCAAAAACCTGTCAAACATTCAAAACGAAAATCTCAAACACAGTAACCCTCATCAAAACCAAAAACATAACTTCAAAACTTATCAAACCTGCAACAAGTCTCACAAACTCAAAACCAGGAGAACAAAAACACAATCACCATCTTCAAACTCAACAAACCAGAACCATCATCAAAAAAATCAATAAACACTAGTAATCATCAAAACTCACAAAACAAAACCATCATCAAACCAAAAAACATATTAACTCAAAACATAAGTAACTATCATACAGTAGCAAAATCCCAAACAATAAGCAAACCACAAAAAATCCAGAAAACTGTTAATCACCATCATTCAAAGGAAATAGAGAAGTTACCAAAGAGTCAGAAAAGGCCACGCCCTCATCTCTTCCCCTCGTGCAACTCCGGCCACCACTGAGTACAATCACCGTCTCGCCTCTCCCTTTCTAAATCACAGGAAATCGTAAAGCTCCAACAGGTATGGATTCTTCATCTTTCTCATAATTCCATTTCTCTGCATCTAAAATCATGAAGTAGTTAACAAAAAACACTAAGACAATAAAATCAACGATTTTGTTATCTTACCCTTTTCTCAAAGAACATCGTTAGCATTTGATTAGAGAGGCGAGAACAACTACATTCCGGCAACAGAGAGTGAGAGGGAGGACAAGGACAAATCAATTTCGTTCCTTTAGGGTTCAAATCCAAAATTAGGGTTTCTAAAAGATGCAAATCACGGTGAGATAAGGAGAGACTGTGTTACTGAATAGGGCGATTCGGTCATGAGTTTAAAACAGGGATGGTTAGTGAGAACATTTAGAGGTATCAGAGATGAACAAGGATGATACAGAGATGGGCGAAGGGGATGAAGAGCAGAGTTGTGAACAAAGGGTTCCAAGAACCTTAATTTCATTTCCTCCCCTTAATCAGAAACTAAGTGCCACTTAAGAGCTTGGGCTTATTTTGTTTTGTAATTTCCCTAAGCCCATTTTTAGTTCTACTGGATTTACCCCCCCCCCCCCCCCCCTATGCCTGTTTTTTATTACAACAAGAACAACACTTTTCCTTTTGGGCCTCACATCTCAATCACTCAAGCCCACTGCGGTTTTTTTGTTTAATTTGTTTTATTTTACATTCTTTTTTTTATTATGCAAATGTTAATAAACTTGAATTATTTTTATTAGTTTGATTTAGGTTTTCTTGTAAATATTTTTTATCATTTTCTTTCTCTAATAAATTTTGCTTTTAAATTTATTTGACTTAATAAAACACCAAAAAATAATAATAGAACTCAGTTTAGTCCCTCTTTAATTTATCTTGTTACTTACATAATTAATAAAATACAAAAAAAAAAGAATATAATTTAATCAATTATTTTTATTTTTTAGAATAGATTTTTCTTTTCTCTTTTCAAGTAAATACTTAACATTACATTTCCATATTTTGTTGATTTTATTTTCATGGATTATCATAGCTTTAATTAAATCGCACAAAATTCAATTTGGTTGTATTGCTTGTTATTCGGACATTTCTATCTCATTTGATTCATCCCCATTTGTAAAAATTGTACCCCCATTCCCGAACATTTTGTAATAGCATAGAATTTCAATTCCCGCAATTTACCGATTTCCATATACTGTATAGTAATTAGGCTTGTATGTTAAGATTCAAAATCAATCGCTAGATGACCTAATCAAAGAATAAAATAACTTGAAACCAACACATTTTTTCACACACGCACCTCTAGGGTAACCTCGCTCGTTGCCTCGGAAATACAATCATGTCCCTCGAATAAGAGACGCTCTAGCAATGACCCTTCGATAAAAAAGATCGTAGTCCCTCGATGACCCTCGATGTTGCCTTCGATTAAAACGATCTCGTCCCTTACAAAAATTTCTAAAGCGTCTCACAAGTTGCCTTCGATGATTGTAAAATTGACCCGCGCCTGTCCCTTCACGTCCAACGATGGGGCTTCTTACCAAATCAATGGTAAGATAGCACCATTAAAAGGAAGAAGAAAAGAACAACTTAAGACCTTTCGAGTAGATAGATTCGCTCTTATTTACTCGCTTGCTCACGATAAAAACTTTTTACACCTACACTTTCATTTCAAAACATTTTCAAAAACAAAACATTTTCTATACGTTCTTATAGAGATGAGAACCATTGCAAAACATCTTTTCAAAACACTTTTCGAAACACGATTCACAAACACATCTTTGAACCACTTTTCGAAACAAAACTTTGTATACGTTCTTATAGAGACGAGAACCATTACAAAGAGATTTTTCAAAATACTTTCAAAGCCCACACTACAAGCACACTATCAAATGAAAGCAAATGATCTAAAAAAGTAACTAAGATCCCATGGAAAACCATGGATGAAAAGGGTGTTAATACCTTCCCTTTTCATAATCTACCCCCCGAACCCGAGAAATAAATCTCGAAAGGTCTTTCCTGTGCTTTTTTACCTTTCCTTTTGGATAAAAGAAAAGTCGATGGTGAATCTTGCTAACTGCACAAGTGCGATTGAAACGCAAAACATCAAGTCAGTTCTCCCACCGTATCACAGAACTGGAGACTCTGCTAGGGAATATTTAAAAGTGGGGTTACCTTAGGGTTAGATCACCTTTACTCGCTTTCATTATTTGATTTGTGTGCTTTATATTTAGTTCTTTGTATTGGGCTTGCTTTGATCCTCCACCCAGATTTGGTGCACCTTTTTAGGTAAATAGCAATAGATTGTGGAGACTGTACGGTGTAGACCGATATGGTTGAAATAATGTCTATGTTAGTGTGACACATTTGTGGGTACCGGTATCCCTCGTGGTGAATCGAGGAGAATACGGGGCCGCTGAGTGGCATCGTGAAGCACTAATTAACCTTAGAACCCTAATTGAACAAATTTGGCCATTAGGACGTAGTGAGGTAGCCGGTTTCGGTGTAAAGCTGAAAACTGGTTGACACTCGATACTACACTCATTGAGGCTAGACTTTTGGGATATCTCGGCCGCAAGAAAAGATTGTTGTGTTGAGACAATGCCTAAGAGAAAGGTCGGTGATATTGAGATCCTTTAAAACCCGATCATTATTTCTAGGACAGGTTGAGCCAACTAAAACTTCAAGAGGGTACTTACCTACAAACTCATGCAAGCCTAAAACATAGGGATCTGTTTGTTGTGTGTGTATATTTTTGCTTGTACATAAACATCATGAACATCATCAACATCATATGCATGCTCAATAACCATTTCAAGGATTTAGAAATTTATCTTTGTTTTTTGTTTTGTAGGATATGAATTCTCTCTAAAGAAACACCATCCGAATCAGCTTTGTAAAAGCACATCCTCAACTTCAAGAGCTAGCCTCAAGAGTGCCCGAGGATTCTCCTTTTACCAAGAAGTATGGTCGACTCCTCAGTTTGGCTACATCCAACTTCCAAGAAGAGATGATGTGTGTACTATTCCAATTCTTTGATCCCGTACATCATTATTTCACATTTCTGGACTATCAGTTGGTACCTACATTGGAAGAGTTCTCTCTACTCTTAGGGTTCCCGTGCTTAATCAGATATCGTTCACCGGTCTAGAAGGGATTCCAAAACCTGAAGTCATCGTCGAAGCTTTACATGTGAAGAGGGCGACGTCATAGACAATTGGGAGACAAGAAGTGGGGTTAAAGGCTTTCTAGCTAAGTTTCTTTTGGAAAAAGCTCGTTCATTCTGGGATGACATGGATTTCCAAGCTTTTGAAGACGTGCTAGCTCTCCTCATTTATGGTTTGGTTTTGTTCCCTAATTCGGACCAATTCATAGACGTTAATGCCATCAAAGTCTTTCTCTCTCTCAATCCTATACCCACCTTACTAGGAGACATCTTGCATTGCCTTCATACCCGTACCATGAAGAAAAGAGGTACCCTTTTGTGTTGTATACCCCTACTCGCTAAGTGGTTCACTTCACACCTGCCTCAGTCAACACTGAAGAATGAGCAAAGATTGACCTGGTCTCAAAGGATGATGTCTCTCACTCACTCTGATATCCATTGGTGCTCAAGATCTTTGGAAGATATCTCTATCATTGACCGCTTTGGGGAGTTCCCTAATGTACCTCTGTTAGGTATTAGGGGAGGTATCACCTACAACCCGTGTTTAGCTCTTCGGAAGTTTGGGTATGCCCGAAGGGATGGCCCTCATCAGATGCTCATCCGAGGTCTGGTGTTTGACTACGACAAAGAAGACCAAGGTTATCGCCAGAGGTTTGCACATGCTTGGGGAATGGTGAATAAGGTAGACAGTAGGACTTTGGGACATAAAATCTCTATCCCTCTCGAGCCTTACCTTAAGTGGGTACGGGCTCGTGCCCAGAGTCTCTTAATGCCTTACCCTTCCATCCTTCCAGTCATCATTGAACCTGTTATTGAAGGAGACGTCCCATACACCGTTCTTCATCCGGGCATGCCTACCTCTCTCGAAGACCTGCAGAAATCTTGGATTCAGTTGAAGGAAGAACGAGACAACTTTGAAACCCAGTACTACGCTAGTGAGAAGAAGGTTCTAGAGCTCACCAAACTGATTCATGAGGAGAAAAATCTGAATACCTACATTGCTCCAAAGAGGATGCGATCTGTCTTTTTGTCTTGAGAATTTTTGCTGTATTTTGTTTCTTTCTTTGTAAGACCGAGGAAGCCTTATGTATTCAAACTCGATTTCATTTAATATGACGTGTGTTCTTTTTTGGTTTGGACAAATTTA
Organism: Vicia faba; assembly: GCA_948472305.1. Lineage (NCBI taxonomy): Eukaryota > Viridiplantae > Streptophyta > Magnoliopsida > Fabales > Fabaceae > Vicia > Vicia faba. Next base: position 1,012,484,113 of record OX451738.1, read on the forward strand.
AATCTTCTAAATTTCCTTGAAATCATTTGCATATTGCATCTTCATTCATCATAACATCATACAGGTCTCTCATAACAGGTCGCCTTATCCTTCTACTGTTTATTACAGTGAGATGGATGTTGAACAGACTGAGAAAGATCTTTAGGCGCAGAATGCCCATTTTCAACAAATGCTCATGGCTCTGACAAAAGGGAAAGAGGAGTTAAAGACTCTACTAGCCAAAGAGAAAAAGAAGAAGAAGCCAACTGGCGTGGTAATCATGGGCAGAAGGTTTCAAGGACAAGCCAGAAGGACCTTAGATTTTCCAACAACATCTGAGGAAGGGGAAAGAAAAGGAAAAGAAACAGCAGTACCATCATATTCTAAAGCAGAAGAAAAGGAAGAAGAGGACTACTCTGAACAACAATACCCTTCGGCTGATGACAAATACAAACACCTGGAAGAGCGTATAGCTGCTATGGAAATACAGAGGGTACCGGGTCTGGATTTTGAGGAGTTAGGGCTGCTGTCAGGAACTATAATCCCGCCAAAGTTTAAAGTGCCACTATTTTCCAAGTATGATGGGGTGTCTTGCCCCAAAATGCACCTCAGATCATATTTCAGGAAGATTCAACCATATTCTGCTGACAAAGACTTGTGGGTCCACTTTTTTCAAGACAGTTTATCAGGAACACAGCTTTATTGGTTCTACCAGTTGGAGAGGGCTGATGTCCATAATTGGGAAGACTTGGCAGCAACTTTCTATAAATAGTATCAATACAACGCTGATTTGGCACCAACCCGTACTCAACTCCAGAGTATGGCTATGGTATCAAATGAAGGCTTCAAAGAGTACACTCAAAAGTGGAGGGATCTAGCCGGAAGGGTGCAACCCCCTTTATCTGAAAGGGAGCTAGTGGACATGTTCTTGGGAACTCTATCAGGCCCTTTCTTTAATCATCTGATTGGGAGCTCCTCTGTAGGGTTTACCGAATTGATTTTAACCGGCGAAAGAGTGGAGGCTGGTATAAGAAGTGGGAAAATTCAGAAAGACGTGTCTGCCTCTGCAGTTGTAAAAAAGGCCTTCACTGGGAAGAAGGAAGTGTCTGCTGTCTATTCACAGAGAAATCAGGGAAGAACTGAGCACCGACCAACGGTGGGGGCCGTTATGATTCAAAATCCTGCATCAGACCAGCCAAGAAACGATCAGCCAAGAAATAACCAGCCGAGAAATACTCAGCAAAGGGTGGAAAGGCCAGTTCGGCAATTCACCAAGATTAATATGACTCCAGCTCAAGTCCTACCACATCTACTAAAGTTGAATCTGGCCATGCTAAAAGAGGCCCCAAAGAATCCTAATACTACATCTCTACACTATCATCCCAACGCCAGATGCACGTACCATTCTGAAAGTCCAGGCCACGACACCAACAACTGTTGGGCTATGAAGAATAAAATTCAAGACCTGATAGACGCGAAGGAAGTTGAGTTTGAAGCGCCTGAGAAACCGAATGTTATTTCTGCTCCGATGTCGAGGCATGGTCACAATGCCAATGCTGTTGAGGAAGATCTGTTTGTTTCTATCGTGGATGAACTATTAACTCTGCTCCCGACTATTAAGTTGAATTTGTTGAAAGCTGGCATTTTCCTAGGTTGCGACAAAGACTGCCATGTTTGCCTATCTTCATCATTTGATTGCCCACTGTTGAAAAAAGGTATCCAACGACTGATGGATAACCAAGAAATTCTGTTTGAGAATGTTCCTGTTTCACCCGTTCCAGTTAAAGAAGTTTCAATAATAACCATCTACGCCAATCCTTCCAGGGCCCCTAAGAGACCCGTTAGGATTACACCTGCTCCGAAGACTACTCCGCTTAAGATTACAATGCCCGGGCCCGCCCCATACAAATCAGATAGAACAGTACCATGGAATTATGGTGGAGAAATCTATTACCATGGTATTAAATAGATTGAACTGACTGCTGAAGAAGAAAGCTCCTAAGAGGACAATTTCGACATTAGCAATATTGTTGGAACTAGCAAGATCACCCGCAGTGGTAGGATCTTCTCTCCAGAGATTGCTCCTCCAACAGCAGTCTTTGGACCCGTGGCCGTTCCGAAGATTACCTTCGCACCAGTAATTATACCTGCAGGCGTACCTACCGACAAAGACAATACAATTCCTATCCCTACTTCCGCTGCTGAGAATAAAGGAAAGAACGTTCAAGAGGAGCCTGTCCAGACGAAGGCTCAATCACTAGCTATTCCTGAAACATCCAAGAAGGAGATGGAAGAAATCCTGAGGATCATAAAGAAAAGTGATTATGATGTGGTTGAACAATTGGGGAGGACCCCTTCCAAGATATCTATGCTAGCCCTGCTGCTTTGCTCTGAAGCTCATGCCAAGGCTCTGGTAAAATTTCTGAAGACAGCTCATGTGTCGCAAGAGACGTCGGCTGACCAGTTCCAGGATTGTGTGGCCAGTTTGACAGCTGATAAGGGCTTGGGTTTCTCTGATGCTGACTTGACACCCCGAGGGAGAAAACACAATGATGCATTACATGTCTCAGTGGAGTGCAAAGGAACAACCCTAGATGATGTCTTGGTCGATACCAGATCATCTTTAAACGTCTTGCCAAAGAAAGCCCTTGATAGGTTGGGTTGTGAGGGGATGACTTTAAAACCCAGCAACATAATTGTGAGAGCATTTGACGGCTCTAAGGGGATGGTCCACGGGGAGGTGGACATCTCGATCAAGGTAGGAACTCAGGTGTTCAACTCCACCTTCTACGTGATGGACATCCGTCCTTCTTATTCCTGTCTATTGGGACGCCCCTGGATTCACAATGCTGGAGTTGTCACCTCCACTTTTCATCAGATGCTCAAGTACCCGGTCTAAGGGAAGATCATAACTGTCCATGGGGAAGAGGAATACATGATTAGTCATATGAATTCTTTCCGATATGTAGAGTTTGATGGCGAATTCATAGAAACCCATTTCCAACATTTTGAAGAAGTCTCTCCAAAAATAGCGGCAACCAAGGTGGTGTCCTCAACTCCTAAGATCACCAGACCTCCACCTCAGATGTCATCTCTCAAGGATGTAAGAGCAGTAGTGGAAGAAGGGGGATGTACAATCTGGGGTCATCTTCTAGACATTCCTTACAAATCAGACAAGTTTGGCTTGGGATTTACTTCGACTGGTCAGAAAGCTGTGCGCCACGCCCGTGCCGGAGGGCCACCTGTGAAGATCAGCCATCAAGGGGTTAATGCACTAGAGGACAGTGAAGAGGAGGGCTTGGAAGACTGGATATTTCCTACTGTCAGCGGAGGACTGCACAACTGGGAAGCCAGAGACTTCATTCCGATAACTTTCATATCTCAGTAATCTATCTTTTACATTTCTGTTGGACTGTAATAATTCATTAACAATTCGTACTTTAAAAACCATGTGTCTTACCCGAGGCACATCGGTCCATTTGTAAGGGTTTTTATTTCATCTACATATGTCATTCAATGAATCATGGACGCTTTTTCATATATAAACCTTTTATGCTCATTGTCTTTCTTTTTACATTTTATTATTTTAAGATGGCTATACCTTTACACACACCCACACTCACAAATGCAGGTACCCTTCCATTCCAGAATCCATGGGTAACGATACTGCTATAGCCTTCAGTGACTCTGAAGATCTGGTCTACCATGCCAAATACGAAGGTGGGGAAGATTGTGAGGTTCCAGGGGAATTGGCCAGATTACTACAGCAAGAGGAAAGAGCAATTCAGCCTCATGAGGAGCAGTTGGATACAATCAACTTGGGTACTGAGGAAGATAAAAAGGAGATCAAAATAGGTGCCAATCTAGAGCCGAGTGTCAAGGAGCGCTTAATTCAGCTATTGCATGATTATGTTGAGATCTTTGCCTGGTCATACGAAGACATGTCGGGACTCGATACAGACATTGTGGTACATCGTCTGCCCACAAGAGAAGACTGTCCACCAGTGAAACAAAAAGTCCGCCGCATGAGACCTGACATGTCAGAAAAGATCAAAGCGGAAGTCATGAAGCAGTTCAATGCTGGATTCTTAGCCGTTACTTCTTATCCTCAATGGGTTGCTAACATTGTTCTCGTGCCTAAAAAAGATGGTAAAGTGCGGATGTGCGTGGGTTACAGAGATTTAAATAGGGCCAGCCCTAAAGATGATTTTCCACTTCCACACATTGACATCCTGGTTGACAATACAGCCCAACACAAAGTATTTTCTTTCATGGACGGATACTCAGGCTATAACCAGGTCAAAATGGCACCTGAGGACATGGAGAAAACTACATTTGTCACACAGTGGGGTACGTTCTGCTACAAAGTGATGCCATTCAGACTGAAGAATTCCGGGGAAACCTATCAACGCGCCATGGCAGCTTTGTTTCATGATATGATACATCATGAGATAGAGGTCTACGTAGATGACATGATAGCCCGATCACAAACTGAAGAAGAACACCTTGATCACTTGCAAAAGCTGTTTGTCAGATTGAAGGAATACAAGCTCAGGTTGAATCCAAACAAGTGCACATTCGGAGTCCGGTCCAGTAAACTCTTAGGTTTCATTGTCAGCAATAAAGGCATCGAGGTTGATCCTGCCAAAGTCAAAGCGATACAAGAAATGCCTGCTCCTCACACTGAGAAGAAAGTCAGAGGTTTTTTGGGACGCCTAAACTACATTTCTAGGTTCATTTCTCACCTAACATCTACTTGTGAACCAATCTTCAAGCTGTTGAAGAAAGATCAGGTAGTTAGATGGAATGATGAATGTCAGTCTGCTTTCGATAAAATCAAGGAGTATTTGCTAGAGCCTCCTATCTTGATGCCACCCGTCGAGGGAAGACCGCTAATCATGTATATGACCGTCTTAGAGAATTCAATGGGGTGCGTACTAGGGAAGCATGATGAGTCTGGCCAAAAAGAGCATGCCATTTATTACCTTAGCAAAAAGTTTACCGACTGTGAAACCAGATATTCACTCCTCGAGAAAACTTGTTGCGCTTTGGTATGGGCTGCTCGCCGGCTAAGGCAGTATATGTTGACTCATACCACTTTGTTGATATCTAAGATGGATCCGATAAAGTACATCTTTGAGAAGCCTGCTTTGTCTGGGAGGATCGCTAGATGGCAGATGATCCTAACAGAATACGACATACAGTACACGACCCAAAAAGCTATAAAGGGAAGTGTGCTAGCCGATCATCTGGCCCATCAAGCTGTAGAAGATTACCAATCCATGAAGTTTGACTTCCTTGACGAAGACATCATGACTTTGGACAACATTGAAGAAATCAGGCCATATGACGGACCTGAACAAGGATCCCGATGGACCCTGTACTTTGATGGGGCCTCCAATGCACTTGGCAACGGTATCGATGCTGTACTTATATCTCCGGAAGGATGCCACACTCCTTTCACTTCCAGACTTTGCTTCAACTATACGAACAACATGGCAGAATATGAAGCATGCATCTTTGGACTCAAGTCTGCCATAGACTTGGGAATCAAATCTTTAGATGTGTTTGGGGATTCAGCTTTGGTCATCCGTCATATCAAAGGAGAATGGGACACTAAGCATCCAAACCTCATCCCTTACAAAGAACATGTTTTGACATTGCTACCACATTTCGAGCACTTACCGCGAGAAGAAAATCAGCTAGCAGATGCTCTAGCTACAATGTCATCCATGTTTAAACTTAATTGGGATAACGAGACTCCCCATATCACCATTGAACGAATGGACGAACCAACACACTGTCACAAGATTAATACCGAAGAAGTAGTGGACTAGCCTTGGTTTCACGAAGTCAAAAGGTATCTCGAGACTCAAGAATATCCAGAAGGAGCTTCAGTCAATGACAAAAAGTTCTTAAGGAGATTCTCCGCTAAGTTCTTCCTAAGTAATGGAATCCTGTAAAAACGCAATCATGATTCTATTCTGCTACATTGTGTGGACAAGGATGAGGCTGAAAGGATTATGGCTTAATTGCATGAAGGTACCTTTGGCACTCACTCTAGCGGGCATACGATGGCAAAGAAAATTCTACGGGCAGGCTACTATTGGTCTACCATGGAAGCAGATTGCTATCAACACTCCCGGACCTGTCATAAGTGTCAAATCTATGCAGACAAGGTGCACGTGCCTCCGGTTCCTCTAAATGTCTTAACAGCTCCTTGGCCCTTCGCTATGTGGGGAATCGATATGATTGGGGAGATCAAGTCTACAGCATCCAATGGACACCGCTTCATTCTGGTGGCCATTGATTATTTCATAAAGTGGGTCGAAGCAGCTTCCTTCGCATCCATTACTAAGAATGTTGTTGCCCACTTCATCAAGCAGAACCTTATTTGCCGGTACGGTATCCCAGAAAGGATCATCACTGATAACGGTACAAACCTTAACAATATTATGATCACCGCCTTGTGCGAGCAGTTCAGGATTCAACATCACAATTCATCCCCCTATCGGCCAAAGATGAATGGTGCGGTCGAAGCTGCTAAATAAAACATTAAAAAGATCATACAAAAAATGACAGTCACCTACAAGGACTGGCATGAAATGCTACCGTTTGATCTCCACGGGTACCGTACCATGGCTCGCACATCAACTGGGGAAACATCCTATTCTTTGGTTTATGGCATGGAGGCTGTTTTACCTATTGAGGTTCAAATCCCCTCTTTAAGAATCATGAAGGATGCAGGTTTGAGTGAAGACGATTGGATCCAGACCCGACTTGATCAACTGAACTTAATTGATGAAAAAAGACTTACTGCTGTTTGCCACGGTCAGACATTTCAAAAACGGATGATCAAGGCTTTCAACAAGAAAGTCAGGCACCAGGTATATCAAGTTGGATATCTAGTGATCAAACGCATCATCTTGCCACAAAGTGATCCCAGGGGAAAATGGACTCCTACCTATGAAGGACCATTTGTAATCAAGAACATCTTTTCTGGTGGGGCGATGATCTTAACCACCATGGACGAAGACGACCTGCCACACCCTGCGAACGCAGATATAGTCAAAAGATACTACACATAAGAGACCCGCTAGGTTGACACACCTAGGCAAAACAAGGGCATCCCGGCAAACCAAAAGGTTCAGGCACAAATTAGGGATAAAACAAAAAGAATCTGTACACCCGGCAAGTTGAAAACCTGAAAGGGCGACTTGGGCAAAAAAGGGTTTCCCGGTGGACTGAGAACCCGAAAGGACGGTCCAGGAAAAAGTTAGGGAATTAAAGCGTATTACTATATCTCGTCGGATAACTTTAAGGACAATCTCTTCACAGACAAACTCAGAGCTTCTGATCAATTCAATCATCTTCGGACGAAGCAACAAACGGACAAGATATTTGGAGATACGGAGGCTATAGCAGAATGGGAATCCCATGGGATTATTACACATAGCTATCTTTCTTTGTAAATTGTTTTCTTATTTATGACACCATCCTCTTACTAGGATGTCTATCTCCTTTGTACAAAATACTTATTCAAAGTAAATACAAAGATATCTCTTTCAAAGTACAGAAAACTATTTGCCTTTTTCTTTACACTTGTGTTTTATTTGTAAAAACGTCCAATAATTCATTAATGAACATATGCATTTGAACATAATTATTGTTTACAAATAAACAAAAAGAACAAATACTGACAAATGGAAAGAATAGGAAAATGTCTCTAGGCTATTCCATGAACGATCCCTACAGTACATCATTAGGATCCCCAGTGGAGCTGAAACTTTCAATCCCCAGCGGAATTCATCCAGTTTCTCCAGGTTCCCCCAGCAAGTTGTCTTGAAGCCTGAAAATCAACCAGATAACAATTAACTTCTGTTTCTCCCCAACCTAGGGTAACTCCCCAGTAGAGTGGAAGAAGACCGAAACTCCTGAACTTTTTCCAAACAGGAATAAGCTTTTCCCCACAGAGTTTTTATTGCTCCTCGACAGAATAAAGACTCCTGACAATAATCCCCAGTAGAAGTCATTAAAATTCTCTAGATTCCCCAAGCAGATTCCTCAAGAAGTATATGGCATTACTCTCACAACAGAATCCTCAGCAGCAGTCAAGGATTTATTTTCCTCAGCAATACAACAAATTAGCTTACATGCGCATACATTACATCCATATATTATAAACATTGATAAAGTACATATATTGCATCATACATTTCATGCAACATAACTTTGTGCTTCAGCTAACATTTTATGCTTTTCAGGATAAGATTAACAACTACCATTAACAAATGTTCAAAGAGTCTAGATACAGTACAAATACGCTCCAGACACGGAAGTCATTCTCTTACTCTTTCCGATTTCAATTTCAGATACAGTACAGTTAAGCTCCAGACACGGAAGTCATTCTGTTACTCATTCAGATTTCAATTTCAAGATACAGTACAGATACACTCCAGACACGGAAGTCATTCTGTTACTCATTCAGATTTCAATTTCAAGATACATCCCAGATACGCTCCAGACATAGTTGCCATTCTGTCGCTCATTCAGATTTCAATTTCAAGATACATCCCAGATATGCTCCAGACACGGTTGCCATTCTGTCGCTGATTCAGATTTCAATTTCAAGATACAGTTCAGATATGCTCCAGACACGGTAGCCATTCTTTTACTTATTCAGATTCAAGTACAGATACAGCTCAGATACGTTCCAAATACGGACACCATTCTGATGCTTATTCTTTTGATTTACAAAAACATTCTTGGATGGCATCTACAAGCCCATCTCCAACAAGATTCTAACACCTCTCCGAATGGAATCTTTAAGCCCATTCCCTCAACTACACCTTTGACGAGTGCAAATTTATGGGCACTCTAGTGTCCAATCATCTTTTACCTTCGAGTCATGAACGACAAAACTTGCCAATCTAACTCTTCAGGTTCAAGAAGATTGAACAGGGGCAGCTGTTGTACTCCAAAATTTACCCTCTAATTTTTCATAGAAGACACAACCCTAAGGTTTCTCAGATATTCAAGTTGGCTCAGAAATCGACCAGACAGATTCTCTTCTGTGGCAGTAAACCAGCAATTAGGGTTTTTCTTGCAATCCTCAGAAGAAAATGAGCTCTCAGAAATTCAATTGGTTTTCACAGGTCTTCATGCTTCCTCAAGTTTACTGAAAGGACAATGTTTGTTCTTAGAGCATGGTTTGTTTGGGACAAGAGATGGAGTTTAACACTGTCATTTAGGACGATCATGATTTTGATCCAGGTTGACTAGATGATTTACGTCCTTAAAACTTTTGTTTGATTAGGAAATGGAATATACAGTGCATGTTCGTTTGAAATGCAGTTACATAGTCATTGGGATTACTTGGAATGTAAGTTACCAGACTGGAACATTTTACTTCAAATATCTTGATTGGGCATTTCAAAAATCAATTAGTATGCGAAATTACAAGTTGTTGTTGATAAAGAATTTCAATTGACACCAGAATATTTCATGCTACAACTCAAGATTTTTTCCAATTTCAAACGTTGTTACAAAACAATTTATTCTTTTAAATACTCTATGTCTTACAACTTATTGTATTTAAAATATGAATTAGTATAACTATTGGATACAATACATGAATGATTCTCTCTAAATTACAAAGGAAATCCAAATGTTTGATTGGCCTAGGAGAATTAATCTATGCCTAAGTTTGATTGAAGTTCCTTTGCTTATCTCCAAGATTTCCATGCCTGCCACAAATTTCTTGCCTTCCTTGATTTGTCATCTCCATTTTGCTCACATGAAAACAAAAGAAAGAAAATGTGATTAGTGCAAAATCATATGGGCATGAGCAAGAATTTTTCAAAAAAAAGTATTCATTATTAAGGTTTGCAAAATGGAATCAGAATTCCATTTAATTTCATCACAATCTATTTTCTATTTGCAAATCACAAGAAGGTTATCCTTCTTGGTTCACAAAAAGAAGGAAAAGAAATGCTACAAACTGTCCAAGAAATGCTATGAAGCTGTCCAAATAAGCAAATGTTACAAAATTGTCCAAACAAAATGCAAGCAAACTGTCCAAACAAAATGCACAATCTGTCCAATCAAAATGCACAAACTGAACCAAACAGAATACCCAAACAGCAGCACAAACTGGACAAATAACAACATCAGCCTCAAAAAACCAAACAAACAGCTTTGTTAAAACAACAAACAACATCAACAAAAACGAGGCAGAAGTATGGCAACATAAATAGCTAAGTCAAATAGCAAAACTTGCTTGAGAAGCAATAAATCATCATTTTCCATGCAAAACTTTCAGAATTGGAAAAAAAAAGGAAAAAGAGCAATTTGCTTTCTTATTGTCATTGAGAGAGAAGAGAGGAAAGAAGTCACATAGGTTATTGGAATGCACAGCCTTGCTGCCCTGCCTATCACAAGTTGCATAGAATGTGCTAAAAAACGAAACTGCAATCAAAAAGCCATAAGGACAATATATTAAAATATTCAATTTGTTGGTTTCCCACCATTTTGAATATGAATTTAACAGAAGCAGGGTCAATATAACAGTTGACAACTCTCAAGCAAAAATATAGTTGACAACTCTCAAGCGAAAAATAAAAAAACATCACCAAACTCAAAAAAACTTGAACACAAGCATCCAACCTTCAAAAACCCGTCAAACCTCAAAAACCAACATAAGTCTCAAACTGATAAACCAGTATCAAACTCTCAAAAACCTGTCAAACCTGAAAAAACTCCAAGCATCCACAAAACTCTAACACAGTAATCAACCTCAAAAAACACATAAGTCTCAAACTGCCAAACCATCAGTAAACCATCAAAACTCCCAAAAGCCAAAGATCCCAAACCTGAGATAGAAGTCTCAAACTGCCAAACCATCAGTAAACCATCAAAACTCCCAAAAGCCAAAGATCCCAAACCTGAGATAGAAGTCTCAAACTGCCAAACCATCAGTAAACCTTCAAAAATCATCAAACCAAACCTGTAACAAGCCTAGAACTACCACCAAAGGCAAAAACCTATCAAACATTCAAAACAAAAAGCTCAAACACAGTAACCCTCATCAAAACCTAAAACATAGCCTCAAAACTCATCAAACCTGCAACAAGTCTCACAAACTCAAAACCAGGAGAACAAAAACACAGTCACAATCTTCAAACTCAACAAACCAGAACCATCATCAAAAAAATCAATAAACACTAGTAATCATCAAAACTCCCAAAAACCAGAACCATCATAAAACCAAAAAACAAAATAACTCAAAACACAAGTAACTATCATACAGTAGCAAAATCCCAAACAATAAGCAAACCACAAAAAATCCAGAAAACTGTTAATCACCATCATTCAAAGGAAACAGAGAAGTAACCAAAGAGTCAGAAAAGGCCACACCCTCATCTCTTCCCCTCGTGCAACTCTGGCAACCACTGAGTACAGTTATCGTCTCGCCTCTCCCTTTCTAAATCACAGGAAATCGTAAAGCTCCAACAGGTATGGATTCTTCATCTTTCTCATAATTCCATTTCTCTGCATCTAAAATCATGAAGTAGTTAACAGAAAACACTAAGACAATAAAATCAACGATTTTGTTACCTTACCCTTTTCTCAAAGAACATCGTTAGCATTTGATTAGAGAGGCGATAACAACTGCATTCCGGCAACAGAGAGTGAGAGGGAGGACAAGGACGGATCAATTTCGTTCCTTTAGGGTTAAAATCCGAAATTAGGGTTTCCAAAAGATGCAAATCACAGTGAGATAAGGAGAGATTATGTTACTGAATAGGGTGATTCGGTCATGAGTTTAAAACGGGGATGGTTAGTGAGAACATTTAGTGGTTTCAGAGATGAACAAGGATGATACAGAGATGGGCGAAAGGGATGAAGAGCAGAATTGTGAACAAAGGGTTCCAAGAACCCTAATTTCGTTTCCTCCCCTTAATCAGAAACTAAGTGCCACTTAAGAGCATGGGCTTATTTTGTTTTGTAATTTCCCTAAGCCCATTTTTAGTTCTACTGGATTTACCCCCCCCCCCCCCCCCCCCTATGCCTGTTTTTTATTACAGCAAGAACAACACTTTTCCTTTTGGGCCTCACATCTCAATCACTCAAGCCCACTGCGTTTTTTTTGTTTAATTTGTTTTCTTTTACATTCTTTTTTTTTATTATGCAAATATTAATAAAACTTGAATTATTTTTATTAGTTTGATTTAGGTTTTCTTGTAAATATTTTTTATCATTTTCTTTCTCTAATAAATTTTTCTTTTAAATTTATTTGACTTAATAAAACACCAAAAAATAATAATTGAACTTATTTTAGTCCCTCTTTAATTTATCTTGTTACTTACATAATTAATAAAATACAAAAAAAAAATAAAGAATATAATTTAATCAATTATTTTTATTTTTTAGAATAGGTTTTTCTTTTCTCTTTTCAAGTAAATACTTAACATTTCATTTCCATATTTTGTTGATTTTATTTTCATGGATTATCATAGCTTTAATTGAATCGCACAAAATTCGATTTGATTGTATTGCTTGTTATTCAGACATTTCTATCTCATTTGATTCATCCCCATTTGTAAAAATTGTACCCCCATTCCCGAACATTTTGTAATAGTGTAGAATTTCAATTCCCGCAATTTACCGTTTTCCATATACTGTATAGTAATTACGCGTGTATGTTAAGATTCAAAATCAATCGCTAGATGACCTAATCAAAGAATAAAATAACTTGAAACCAACACACTTTTTCACACACGCACCTCTAGGGTAACCTCGCTCGTTGCCTCGGAAATACAATCATGTCCCTCGAATATGAGACGCTCTAGCAATGACCCTTCGATAAAAAATATCGTAGTCCCTCGATGACCCTCGATGTTGCCTTCGATTAAAACGATCTCGTCCCTTACAAAAATTTCTAAAGCGTCTCACAAGTTGCCTTCAATGATTGTAAAATTGACCCGCGCCTGTCCCTTCACGTCCAACAATGGGGCTTCTTACCAAATCAATGGTAAGATAGCACCATTAAAAGGAAGAAGAAAAGAACAACTTAAGACCTTTCGAGTAGATAGATTTGCTCTTAGTTACTCTCTTGCTCACGATAAAAACATTTTACACCTTCACTTTCATTTCAAAACATTTTCAAAAACAAAACATTTTGTATACGTTCTTATAGAGACGAGAACCATTGCAAAACATCTTTTCAAAACACTTTTCGAATCACGATTCACAAACACATCTTTGAACCACTTTTCGAAACAAAACTTTGTATACGTTTTTATAGAGACGAGAACCATTACAAAGATATTTTTCAAAATACTTTCAAAGGCCACACTACAAGCACACTATCAAATGAAAGCAAATGATCTAAACGAGTAACTAAGAGCCCATGGAAAACCATGGATGAAAAGGGTGCTAATACCTTCCCTTTTCATAATCTACCCCCCGAACCCGAGAAATAAATCTCGAAAGGTCTTTCCTGTGCTTTTTTACCTTTCCTTTTGGATAAAAGAAAAGTTAGTGGCGACTCTTGCTAACCGCACAAGTGCGATCGAAACGCAAAACATCAAGTCAGTTCTCCCACCGTATCACAATATCTGTGTATATGCTATTGTTATTTATGTGTTATATGTTGAATATATGTTTATCTGGATTTTCCTGGTTTTCAGAGTGCTTGGTGATTACTCATAACTCCTATACTCGGACTTGGGAAAACTTTAAGATAGGACGGGCGGTATAGTCATATTAACTTTGAGGGAGTAATCCCAAAAAAGGAGGCATGAGATCCCCCACTCAGTGGAGGCCCCTTTGACTGTAGTGTCGTTTACCGAGTAATCATGAAGACGTACTTATTTCAACCTGAGAGCCTGCTGAAGCTAAGGATCGTAGAATACCAAACCCATTTTGGCCTTTTAGGTGTAGTGTACAAGGAGCGAGTGATGGTAATCAGAAAACCAAAGATGTGAGAATGAATGGTGTTTCCATCAGGACTAACTAAAGCATGAAGCCAGAGATTCTTTAAGTGGTTAGGATAAACAAGACCTCTCAACATTGTTGCATACCTAAACCATCCTTGATTTTCAATGAATCTGTTGATGAAATCATCATCAGACACATAATTGGGTCTTTTCTCTTTGATTGCTTCGAGAAGATTTTCATTTCCTTGAAAAGTTCTAATAGCCATGATATGTAGACATGTTTAATTGAAGATGATACAAGGATAATGACTTTATGAAAGACTATAGATGAAATGAAATATAAATAGTCAGTCAAGCAGTTCATGAATTAAGACAATTTAAACACTCAAGTGACGTCCCAGACTATTAAAAGAAGGAAATGAAGAGAGAAGTAGATCAAACATTAAGATGAGAGAGACGAAAACATTTAATCATGAAATGGAATGTTAGACATAGACATAGAGGTATGACATAAACGACTGTTTCCAAGGAGTAGTTAAATAAATGTAATCATGATTAATCAATTTCAAGAAAAATAATTGCCCGTGCATGACCTAGGTAGATTTTGATAGACACTAAGTCTATTTAGGTAATGCATTTGATATTCTCAAATTCTGGAGAACCAAAAAGGTTTCCATTTGATTAGGGACATTTATGACCGAAACATCTTCTGATGACTTGAGATAAACAGATTAGAAGTTTTTCGATTAAGTCAAAATCGTATTCCTTTAGACTACGACTAGAACACGGTTGATTCTAATGACATCTTACTCTGGACAAAAATCCATTTTCAGATTCTTTAAAATAAACAAAAATATATCTTCAGCCAAGGGTTTTCTAAAAATATCAGCCCATTGATGGTCTGTATCTATAAATTTTAAAGATAGAATCCCTTTCTGAACATAATCTCTAATAAAACAATGTTTGATTTCTATGTCTTTAGCCCTAGAGTGTAGAATATGATTCTTACTCAAGCAGATAGCGGCAATGTTATCACAGAAGATAAAGATGTTACTTTCATATATCTGATAATCTTCCAACTGATTTTTCATCCATAGTATCTGAGTGATGCATAGTGCTGCTGATATGTACTCAGCTTTTGTTGTTGAAAGAGAAATTGTTGATTGCCTCTTGCTTGACCATGAGATTAAATTCTTTCTTAGAAACTGACAATTTCCAGATGTGCTTTTCCTTTCTAGTCGATCTCCAGTGTAGTCTACATCATAAAATCTAGAAAGAGAATACTCTACTATTTTCTCATACATCAAGTCGAGGTTAGGAGTTCTTTTTAGATACCTTAGAATTATTTTAATAGTAGTTAAGTGAGATTCCCTTGGATATAATTGGAATTTTGCGCAAAGATGTACACTGAATAAAATATCAGGTCTAGATATTGGTAGATATAGAAGAGAGCCTATCATACCAAGATAGAGCTTCTGACAACCCTTTCAACTTACCTCTACTTTTTCTAAGATACATGTAGGATGCATTGGAGTCTTTGCTACCGTGCAGTCTTTCATGTTGAATTTCTCCAGAAGTTCTTTTGTGTACTTACTTTGATGTATATAAGTAGCCTCTAGTTTTTTATCAATATGGATTTCCAGAAAGAACTTCAGTTCCCCCATCATGCTCATTTCAAACTCAGCCTGCATTAGCTTAGAGAATTCCTCGCAGAGAGATGGATTAGCAGAACCAAAAATAATATCATTGACATAGATTTGAACAATTAGAATATCATTTTTGAATTTTTTGCAGAAGATTGTAGTGTCAACCTTTCCTCTGGTAAGCTTATTTTTCTAACAGAAAATTGCTCAATCTGTCATACTAAGTTATGGGAACTTGTTTCAGGCCATAAAGAGATTTCTTTAGTTTAAAAACAAAGTCTAATTTCTCAGATTTTTCAAAGCCAGGTGGTTGTTTTACATATACTTCTTCTGAAATATAACCATTCAGAAATGCACTCTTAACATCCATCTAATAAATAATGATATTATGATTTACAAAAAGGAAACTAATAAACGAGTAGCTTATAACCTGACGACTAGTGCAAAGGTTTCAGCATAGTCTATACCTTCTTGTTGACTATAACCTTGTGCGACCAGTTGAGCTTTGTTTCTAACAACTTCACCCTTCTCGTTGAGCTTGTTTCTAAACACCCATCGGGTTCCAATGACGTGGACACTTTAGGTTTATGAACAAGATCCTATACGTCATTCTTTGAGAATTGGTTCAGTTCTTCTTCCATATCCAAAATCCAATCCTTATCTAGAATAGCTTCCTCAATTGATGTAGGTTCTATTAATGAGACTAAACCTAGAAGCTCTTCATCAGAAGGTTTGAGATAATTTCTTGTTCTGACTGGAGCATCTTTACTTCCAAGAATAAGATCTTCAGGATGAGAGGATGTGGTTCTGTTCTTCTTTGGTTGAGTTAGATTAGAAAGACTATCAACATTATCAGAAGGAGGAGCTTCTGGTTCTTTATCTTCTTGAATATTTTCCTTTGGTTTAGTGAATGTTATAGTTACATTTACAAGCTTTTCACACAACTTTTACTTTTCATAGTCAAGCTTATCATCAAATCTGACATGAATTGATTCCACCATAATTTGTGATTTTGTGTTATAAATTCCGATGCCTTTAGAGAGTTCATAGTATCCTAATAGCAGACACTTATATGCTTTAGAATCAAACTTACCCAGATTCTCTTTAGTGTTTAACATATAACAAATACATCAAAATGGATGGAAATAAGAAATATTGGGCTTTCTATTCTTCCACAATTCATAAGAAGTCTTACACAAAATAGGTCTTATGGAGATTCTATTTTGAATATACCATGATGTATTTACTGCTTCTGCCTAAAAGTGCTTAGCCATCTGAGTTTCTTGGATCATAGTGTGAGCCATTTCTTGCAAGGTTATATTTTTCCTTTCTACAACCCCATTTTGTTGTGGAGTTCTAGGGCAAGAAAAATCATGTACTATGCCATTTGAATCAAAAAATATTTCAAAATCTTTATTTTCAAATTCTCCACCATGATCACTACGAACTCTGACTATACTGTAACCTTTTTCATTTTTCACTTGGGAACAGAAGGAAGCAATTACAGAGAATGACTCATCCTTGTGTTTCAAGAATTTTATCCATGTCCACCTGCTGTAATAATCAATGATGACAAGTCCATATTTCTTACCAGTGATAGAAGAAATTTTCACTGGTCCAAATAAGTCAATGTGAAGAAGTTCTAATGGCCTAGAAGTAGAAACAATCTTTTTAGCTTTGAAAGAGGTTTTTGAAAATTTGCCTTTCTGACAGGCTTCACAAACGGCATCTGAATAGTACTTCATATTGGGCAAACCTATGACTAATCTAAGCTTATTTAGTTGAGAAATCTTTCTTAAGCTAACATGACCCAGACATCAATGTCAGACCCACTGCTTTTCTTGAACAGTCAGAAGACATTTTACATTTTGATTTTTCAAATCTAATAATCGTATTTTGTAAATATTGTTTTTCCTATTGCCATTTGTTGTACCACAAAATTTCCCCCTCCTTTTCTTTAATATATTCCTCACAAAAATTCTCAAATGCTCAAGGATTCTCAACAGTTGATCAGACAAGCTCACCTCCTAAGCACTGGGTCCACAACTAGGGTTTTGGTATGCTCAAGTAAAATTGGACTTCTAATGCCTAAAGTTACTTTCATGATTCATCATAGGTATCCAAGAATGATCATACCAAGTTTCAAGCCTTGCATCACAAATTTGCTCAGTCAATTGCTCAAATGATTGAAAATCAATTGTATTGGGTAATAAGTCAACTGTGGTCAACATACAGTCAAACTTCAAGATATTTTGCCAACATCAACATTTTTATGTGATATTCATAATTTTATCAAGGGTTGATCATAATTCCTCAAGGAAAGCACTCAAATCATCAAAGGGGCAAAATTGTCAAAATCAGGGGTTTGACTGAGAATGATTGATCATTGACTTTTTGACCTAGTACATGATCTAATGACTTGAAGCATGATATTAAGGACTCAAACACAACATCTTGACCTAATTACATGGTACAATACATTTCCAAAGGTGCAAGAGATATATAATTGGAGAATTGAGATCAACTGATGAAAAGTCAATTGTCACACAAAAGTCAAACTTTGACTTTTTGGTCAACTTTGATCTTCAAAGGTAAAGAGTCATCAAAACATTCAAATTTGTCAATCTTGATCAAAAAGAATCACAAAGTCAAAAAAAAGTCAAAATTTCCAATACTTAGAAAAATTCTAACTGTTTTGTTCTTAATAAATTCACTACTTCATGACCATTTTTCACTAAGATACAAGATGATTCAAGGAAAACTTTCAATGTGAAAGTTGTAGAGCATGATGAATTCTACAACTTTGTGTTTGAGGAATGATGTTCAAAAAATGCTTGGATTAGGAAATATAGGCCCATGAAGTCATGACATTTTTATCTAACACTTGGAGAAATTTTCAACAAGTTTGGTCTGACTTTCGTCCCAACTTCTTGGTAAATTTTCACAAAGTTCCAAGTTGATTTAGCCAAAGCTGTAAACCTGAAGGTTGTAGACAATGTTTCAAGCTTTCAAAATGTCCAAGAACACATTTTTATCATGCTTGAGCTAAGAGATTCAAAGAGATGAAGTTGGACATCCATTCTTGAATTATAGGTCATATTTGTGAAGATCTCAAGAACAAATCCTCATGTCATGCTGCACAATCTTGCTTTGCACACCTCTTAACTTCCAAATAACTCCATAACTAAATGTTTACATAAACTTTTGAGCTATGGTCCATTTGATTTAAGCATTGTCCAAACCATTTTGCCATTTTTGGCACAAAGTTAACGTTGCATTCTTACAAAGTTTCTCTAATCACAAAGTCAACTTCTTGAGCCTCTAATTTTCTCCCTCTGCACACACATAATACCAAATCCAAAAGCAACATGTTTAAAGTACCTAACCACTTTATATTTCCCTGTACTTTACATTGAAACATGTATTTCAAAGATTGCTTCATTTACAATCCAACCTAGCCATAACATGTGATCTTGTAAATCTGATCAGCTCTTTCCCTCCTACCTTTATCTATAAATAGAGAGGTCCATTTGAAAGCTAGACACGATTTCATAAGCTCTCTAACCCTCTCAAATTCTCCTGTCAGAATTGTACACAAAGCCTCCATTGTTTGCAAATTCTGATCTTGAACTTCAAACACCTAATCCACTTGTGCGTTTTCATTGTAAATCATCCACAAAGCTTCTACAACTCATATAGAAGCTATTCAAACACCTTTATGCCACTGTAACATCATCTTCATCATCCTTCATTTTCAAAAACAGAGCTCTGCAACTTGACTTGTTCAGAAGAATCCAGGCACTCTCAATCCAAAGTAAGCATTAGAATAGCTTCCTGGGAGTTCAGTGAAGCTATCCAGATAATCACAACACCTCCAGGAGTGCTCCAACTTTAAACACGGTTCTTACTTTTTAGGTAAGTTTTCTAAACTTTGAACTTTCTGTACAAGCATCATTAATGTTTACTTTCTGAATAAAAAATGTAGACATCGTTGCCCTGAAGCTAACAAGGTGCTTACATTTCATTTATCTTGCCTAAGTGATGAGAATTTTGGATTTGAAATTTCTGAAATATTAGAGTTCAGTTTGGTACCAACAAAAATTCACTTTAATCTTTGAGTGTTGGCTTATGTTAATGGCAAGGTTGGATTCGTAGTAAAAAAACAAGCAACTTTCATGTTTATATTTTTAAAAATGGTTGAGAAATGGAAGAGTTTGAAAAATCAAGAATGGTGATGTTGAGGTCTGGCGCGAGGAAGAATAAGAAATGGGCTTTTCAAATATTTGAAACAAAGTTTATATTATATTGATTGGTGGTTGTTTCATAACCGAATGAAACAGCCACCCCAGTGGCAAGCGTGTGTGTGTAAGGTGTTAATGTTCCAAGGCAGAGGTTCGATCCCTGCCTCTGGCATTTTATTTTTCAATATTTTCTTTGTTAATCAGGTGCAAGCAAGGTAAGCGTGCATGGTACATCCTCATGCTACATCCATCAGATCATCATGCAGACAAATCCAATGCTTCAAGTGCGCCTGTCCACCATGAGCCATCAAAGGCTAGCTACATTGAATCAGGCAGCACCTAGACTTTATAGTTATGGGCTTTTTGTTTTTGCTTGATAACACCCCCCCTTTTAATTTTACAGTTCAAGCCCATTTTAATTCTTTTTCTTCATTATTAACTTTTTCTCTTTTAAAATTATTTTTAGTTAATCAGAAAAATATAAAAAATATATAAAAATAGATTTAGGGTTTTAATCCATTAATTTAATTTTTGACAAATGAACTTTAATTCAAGCACTTTGATTTTTTGATTAATTAGAATTAGGGTTTGTATTATAAAAATTTCTTTCCTAAATAAAACACCAAAAACATTTTCTAAATTATTTAGATTTCTTTAGGTTTGACTTTAATTAATTTAATTTTGATAATAAGAGTTTATTTAATCAATCTTATTTTCTTAGAAATAATTAATTTGTATAATAGAATTAGGTCTAATTTTTATCTCACATCTCAAATAACTTTCTAAACAATAAAAACAATAACTTATTTTCTTAATACTTAGAAATGTTTTTAGGGTTTCTTAAAACATTCTCCTTTTCTTACTATCATCACACATTTTATCTTTCGTCTTCATTCCCCAATTATCGAAATTGCTCAAGCACTTGTAATATACAAATTAGGGTTTATTACTTTCCTTCCCCATTCATAAACTTGTGCCCCCATCCCCAAAGCATTGTAATAGCGTAGGACATTTAATTTCCGCAATTTACCGCTTTCCTTATTATTGCTAGTAATTAGGGTTTGTATGACAAGACTAAAAGAAAACATAGCAAAAAACCTAATCCAAGACAAATAATTGAATTGAACGCGCTTTCACACTTACACCTCTAGGGTTAACCCCACTTGTTGCCTTGGATTAAAATAGTCATGTCCCTTGAACGTGGGATGCTTTAGAAAATACCCTCAAATAAAAGATTATAGTCCCTCAATGACCCTTCGATGTTGCCTTCGAAAAACGATCTTAGTCCCTTATGAAAAATTGCTAAAGCATCTTACAAGTTGCCTTCTATGAATGTACGATGACCCATGCCTGTCCCTCACATCCAATGATAGGGCTTCCTACTAACTAATGGTAGGATAGCACCATCTAAAGGAGGAGGAAAAGAACAAAGACTTTTTGAGTAGGTAGATCGCTCGTAATCTCTTGCTCACAAACTAAAACAATTTCCACACTTCACACTTTAAAAACAACTATCTTCAAAACACTTTTCAAAACAAACATTTTGTATACATTCTCAACGATACGAGAATCATTACAAAATTTCCCTACATTGGCATTTTCAACACATCTTTCCAAAACATCACTTCCTTTCATAAATATTTTCAAAAACAAACATTTTTGTATACATTCTCAAAGATACAAGAATCATTGCAAAAATTGCCATGCTTAGGCGTTTTCAAAATATTTTCAAACATACACAAAACACAAAGCATTTCAAAAAGTGATCAAGAAATTAAGAGCCCGTAGACAACTACGGATGAAAAGGGTTCTAACACCTTCCCTTTTTATAACCTACCCCCCGAACTCAAGAAAATTCTCAAAAGGTCTTTCCTATTTTTTCACCCTTTCCTTTATTGGGTAAAAGAAAAGTCGGCGGCGACTCTTGCTATCCACAACATTTGAAATAAAACACAAAACCCTCAAGTCAATTCTCCCACCGTATTACACCATTGAACATAACTGAGCCATCCTTTTGAGTAATAGCTTTACAAGACGTTTGATTAATGATGACATCATAACCATTGTCACTAAGTTATCTGATTGACAATAAGTTATGCATCAGACCCTCGACTAAAAGAACATTGTTAATAGAAGGAAATTTACCATTACCAATCATTCCATAACCAGTGATCTTTCCCTTCTGATTGCCTCCAAAGTCAACAACGCCTCCATACTTAAGTTCCAAATCTTGGAACATATGCCTTTTGCCCGTCATGTGTCGTAAGCATCCATTGTCCAGGTACCATGGCTGGTGTTTCAGTGGAATCATTAAGGAGATCTGCAATGTATATTATCTGATCCTTAGGTACCCATTTTATGGGTCCTCTTTTATTAGAAGTTCCAGAGGTTCTAACCCCTTTAGATTTTCGTGTAACAGAATAATCATGTGAAATTTGTGCATGATACTTTGGTTTAAAAATTTTATTTTGTGTATATGTTCGTGCTACAGAAGTATCAGAACCTTCTTGTTCTGGACATTTCAAATTTGTGCCAACATGCACGAAATGTTCAAAAATAGGTTTTGGTTTGACATTCAGAGTCTCATCAAATTTCTTTGATGGTCCTAAATACCCCAATCCTCGGCTTCCAATTCTACTAATACCATAGATCATTGAAGCCATTTTGCTTCTATCTATGCTTTTAGCAAGAAAGTGTTGAAAAGCTCCATCATATCTGATTACTTCGTCAATAAGAGATGTTTTAGAGAGAATCTCTTCTTTTAATCTACACACTTTACTTTTCAGAGGAATGTTTAATTTTTGTAAAACAAATAGTTTTTCATTTAAAACAAAAATACTTTGCTCATCTATAACTGTGTTCTCTAAAGTATCCACAACACTCTTTTATAAGATTTTGTGTTTACTTATAAGATATTGATACCTTTTCATTAATTTAGTTAAACCCATTTCAAGTTCAGAACGAGATAAAGAAGAAAGTACCTCTTTGTCGTCATCAGAGTCTGACTCATAATTTAATATCAGTTCATCTTCTGATGTTGTTTCTCCTCTTATAGTCCTGACCATGAATGCCATGTTTTCCTGTTCTTCATCAAAATCTTCAACTTCTGATTCTGAATCATCCCATGTTTCCATGAGACCCTTCTTTTCTTTGTAATACTTTTTAGGCTTTTTATCTTTCTTAAGCTTTGGACAATCATTTTTTTAATGTCCAGACTCGTTGCATTCAAAAAAAGTGACTTCTTTTCTAGAAGAATTTCTCTGACCAGAAGTGGATTCACCTCTTCCATATGTCCTTCTTTGACCTCTGAACTTGCTTTGTCTGTGCTTCTAGATTTCACGTATCCTTCTGGATATTAAAGATAGTTCATCATCGTCTGAATCTTCTTCAGATTCTTCATTAGCTTGGTAAGCCTTGATTTTCCCAGAAGTAGACTATAGAGCAATTAATTTTACCTTCTTTTGAGGTTCATCTTGTTCCAGCTATATTTCATGACTTCTTAAAGATCTAATCAGCTCCTCAAGAGAGGTGTTGTTTAGATCATTTGCCAAATTTAAGGAAATTACCATTGGTTTCCATTTAACAAGAAGACTTTTGATAATCTTTTTAACGTGATATGCGGTGGAGTAACCTTTATTCAGAACCTTAAGTCCTGCCACAAGAGTCTGGAATCTTGAAAACATTGTTTCCACAAATTCTTCATCTTCCATCTTGAAGGCTTCATACTTTTGAATTAAGGCCAGAGCCTTTTTTCTTTTACCTGTGCATTGCCTTCATGTGTCATCTAAAGAGAATCAAAAATAGACTTTGCAGTCTCTCTATCTGTGATTTTCTCATATTCGTTATATAAGATAACACTTAGAATAATAGTTCTTTCTTTATAGTGATTTCTGCATACTTTCTTTTGTGCTTCAGTCATTGCACTTCTTGAAATCTTATGACCTTTATCATCTAATGGGTGAGTGTAGCCATCAACTACCATGTCCCATAAATCCAATTCATATGCTAGAAAGTAACTTTCTATTATATACTTCCAATAGCCAAATTTCTCCCCGTCAAACATAGGAGGTTTTGAACTATAGTGATCTCTATCATTATCCCTATTATCAACATTGGAAGTAGATGTAGCCATTGGTTTTTTAGACACAATGGATCAGTACTGGACACTGTTTACTATTGATAAAAATTTAAACTTTTTATCTTCTCAGAATCAGAGCTCTGATACCAATTAAAGGTGTGAAAAACACAAGAAGGGGGGGGGGGTTGAATTGGGTTTTTAAAACAAAACTATTCTTTTAAAAATATTCCACTTTTAAGTTAAAATGTTTTTTCCTTCACTCTGGATAATAATAATAAGTAAGAACTGGAAGTAAAGAACAATGTATGTTTATACTAGTTCACTTGAAAATTATCAAACTAGTCTAGTCCACCCGCCAAGGTGATTTCGCCTCACTCAATCAAGGACTTATTTCCCTATAACCAAACTGATTACAATTTGCACAAGCTACCCACAAGTGACTAACAACCTCTAGACTCGCAAGCCCTAGACTTCTTAAGAATTCAGACCTACTCGGTCCCTTAATGAATATCAACTAATAATCAACCTGATTACTACAATGCACAAGCTACCCGTAAGTGACTAATAACTTCTAAAAATCACAAGTTCTAGACTTCTTAAGGATTCAGACCTACTCGGTACCTTAAGGAGTATCAAACAACAGTTTAAATACAAGTTTTATTTACAAGAATGATGCTTCTAAAAAGCTGAGTATGTAAACTATTTGATGAACAGTGACTTAAGAATGTGAAAGAAATTAACAACGTTTGCGCGTGAATATTTTGTTAGTTGGATGCTTTCTTTCTTAGTATTCAAGCCTTTATATATAGCCATTAGCATAATGTATCCGTTGAGGGATTCTCTTGGAATTTCTAGAAACATTGGCAGCTTGGACAGTAACGTGGGGGATAAGATCGTGCAACGCGTTTGTCCTTTCATGGTAGTGGAATGAAACGTTGATTGTACCATGTACTTTTTATACCATGTTAACATTATCTTTTTTCCTTCTGCACTTCATAGGCTTCTACGAGCATGAGTTTAGAAGCGAGAACATAACATCAGGTCTTCATAACTTCAAGTCTTCAGAGTCTTCAGAACTGCGTTTTCAGAGTCTTTAGCCCTTGGTTGTGAGAACATTTTCTTGGAACCTTGGGACTTTAGAACTTTAAGTCTTTAGAGTCTTTAGACCTTCTGTCTTTTAGAGTCTTCAACATTTGGTCTTCAAAACCCTTATCTTTAGAACTTCATTAATATAAACACAAGCTTTCAGCATCTGGACTTCAGTAGAAACTTTGTCTTCAGATCTTCTAACTTTGTTTCTTTAGAACATGTTGTCTTTAGAAGCTTGAGTCTTCAGCATCTGGACATAAGTAACAACTTCTGTCTTCAGATCTTTTGACTGGTTTCTCCAAACAAATATCAGAGTTTACACTTCAGAGCCTTCTGGAGTGTATTGCTACTGTTTATCAGAACTTGTGTAGCATAGAAGCGGAATCAATTCTCTTCTAATGTCTTAGCCAAGCCATTCATCAGAAGAAAAACTTGTTTGTTAAGTTATGAACAATAAAAAACATTAGTACAACAAAATTGTTCATACAATCATACTCATTTGTTATCATCAAAACTTAGAGATAATATTGCAGAAACAAATCTTGTTCTTACAGTGAATACGTTTTTGTTGTTGCTCACAGCCGGTGGATGTGTTCTGAGTTCAGTTGTTCTTCTCGGAGGTGATGGGTTCTAGAAATTGGAGCTGAGAGTAATGAAGTTACAGTTGATGTTCTGGAGAAGTTGAGATTTACAGATGGTGGAGTAGGTTGTTAGACGGAGGCGAGATATTTGAAGGAGACGAAGGTTTCAGTGCGTGAAAGTTTCATAGAAGGGATGGCAAAAAGGGGGTATATGCATTTGATGAGTTGAAGAAGTAGGAGAGTGGATCGGTGGTGATATCATAGGGTGATAATCAATCTAGAAGTTTATCATTGATCAGAGACTGAGGGAGTTGATCATTTGTGAGGTGTGGAGAGGTAGTCGATGGTGCTTGCGGGTTGAGAAGAAGGGTGGTGGTGGTTAACGCAAGATGATGGTGAGCGGAGTGGCTGAGAGAAACTATGAGATGATGAAAGGTGAAGGACGGGGGAGATAAGGGTGATGAAGAAGAGAGGAATGAGTGTCATTTCCAATTTTTTGTTTTGTGAATCTCTACTACCTATTTCCCCCTTGATACGAGCTCCCTCCCCCTCTTGTTATAATAAACCCAAAAAACTTATCCAAAAAACCTTTAGGTCTTGTGAAAAGACTAAAGAGCCCTTTGCTTAAGATATTTCTCTAATTAAACAAAATAACAGTATTTTTTATAACACGTTTTTTTATAATTTAAAACAAAAACAAAATTCTCAATTAAAAATAAATAAAATTACATATATTTTTTTATATTTCTTTTTTTGATTAAAAGATAATAAAACAAACAAAAATCTATCTAAAGGCAAAAGTAATATATATTTCTACTTTTATAACATATTTTATCCATGGTGCTTTAAGAGTGTTATGGACTTTAGTGAGGAATTTATTCTAGGTGAGAGATTACTTGTAAATTTATCAAGAGTAATATTCTCTTGAATAAATTAGTCTTCCTTAGAAATTGATTATTTTGGTTGGGAGCTAAACTATTCTAATAGAATTTGGGGGATTATAATTAGTCTCTCTTTAGTTTGTGAGCCTCCCATTGAATAAAAACTATCTCTTGGGTTCGTGAATAATAAATAGTGAAAAAATTTCACAATGGTTCTTGAGCTCAGCCCTGTTAAAAGCTATATTGATTCAAGATCAACCTGATGTAAAATTTCACTCGGTTTCTACTGAAGCGGTAAAGAGATAAGAAAAAAGTAAGTATTAATTACCGGGTGATATAGGTTATATCGTATCGTCTCCATGGGGATTAGTGCTACTGAATTACCGTTTAACAATCTACCGCGTTTATGAGTTTGGAATACAATTTTGGGTAAAAGGTATGAAAGATAAAAGTTATCAATAGAAAAAGAATTCGTTCTTCGGAGAAAAGACTTATCAAGCATGCATATAATCCACCCCTCACAAACTTAAACCTATCGACTAGTTATACTCAACCTACAATACACATCAATGTCATCACATATCAAACAAAAAACCCGCTGTATCACTTCGACAACGATCTTCAACCGACTCAACAACACAGAAGTCAACCATGCTAATCGCGTCGATGATTGCTCATCATGACACAACCAACACAGAGGCATTAATCACAAACACTCAAGTGAATAATAGCGCTAAATCTATCTCTAGAATCTAGACACTATTAGATAATCACCCTAGATAATAATTCGAGCAGTATATGTCTATACCAACCCAAACCCCAAGCAAGAAGCAAAAATCCAGGACAACAATCGATAAAGATTTGTAAAGAAAGTTTTATACAACGCCATGGGCGACAAATATACATGAGTTCAAAGTAAATACATATATACAACCCATCAAATAGAGAATACATAAATAAGAAAATAAATAAACCACAAATCTCCCAGTTTATCAACACCGATCGATAAGCAATCAAACCCCGATCCTCTGGATGCAAGCTCCAATGTTGTTTTCGAAGCTAATTTGCCAAAAAACGAGGTTGATGAATTTGGGAGCAAAAACTATCCCCAAAAACATAACCTAACAAATGAATGAAATGAATTTATTAAAAAAATCTCAGCAGACTGCGCTAAGTAGGCCTGGCGTGCTAAGCGCGACTTCCTTATTTTACACATCAAATCACCTAAAACCGCACTAAGCTCGCTATTCGCTCTCCAAAGTTTCGCTTCTGCCAAATATGTTCAAAACACTCATAGCGCGCTACATTTACCGCTTAGTGCCTGCCTGAATATAACTTCTCAAAAATGGACTTTTATTCCGAAAACCTACACCCGGAGCCGTGTCTTCGACACCTTATTCCTCAATGATCCAAATATGCAATAAATACCTACAAAATAGGTAAAATCTATCAATCGATACACAAATGAATCAAAAACTCAATTATATACAAACTAAATGTATTTACACAAAAGTCGAGTTTATTCAACTGATATTAACAACAAAGAGTCGATAAGTGCAACAGAAATTATATACAAAAATAGCTACAATTCGCACTTATTAGTTTCTGACTTTAGTCTGTGTAAAATCTCGGTAGGTTCAAGATCAATCGATTAAAATCTCTTTTTGGTTCGAGATTAAATCATGTACCTCAATTCATTTTGGAGGATATCTAACTCAAAACTCCATCTTGGTTCGAGATCAGATTGTGAAAATATCTATTGTCTTAAAAGACTAACCGTTAAAATCTTTGTTCTATTTTTAGTTTGGAGACTAATCGCTTCAAGCCTTAGTTTGTTGTTTAGTTGGAAGTTAGCCCGAAACTTAATTCTTTTTTGTATAAGGGAGTTCATGGGCTTAAAATTTTAAAATTTCTCAAGCAATAATGGATTCTCTCACGATCAGTTATATGGGAGAAAAGTAGGTAACTTCTTTAAGACGAAAAATATGATTCTGAAAATGATTTTATTTTAAATCAATGATTATCAAACCTCCATAATCTAGACCTTGTTAGAATAAGATAACATATCTAGAGGGGGGGGGGGGGTGAATAGATACCCAATTAAAAATCCAGAAAACTCTGGTTTTGAAAAATTAGTTTTCTAAAAGTTTGAGCGGAAGTGCTTTTTAAAATAAGTCGTCTTTACGAACATTATTGGAAACTCAAATATGAAAACTTAAGAATAAGTAGAGTAAGGAATTAGAATGACAATTAGATTAATACACTTGAATCACTTTACAACTTATTTAACGTTTATAGAAAGTTACAAGTAAAACTATTTCCAATGGCAATATTCAAAAGAACAAACAAAATTAATTTGTCAAATACTTGGTGTGCAAGTGAATTCATAATTTTCCTTTAATTTGTGTTGATACGCAAAATCACTTATAGTCAAAAGTGATTATAAGCAATATCAACACTTGATGTAAATAAAAAATAGTCCGGAAAGTTTCCTACAATTCAATTGATAACGCAATGATATTTGAAAAATTGATTGATGAATATTAAAGCAAGTAAAAGTAATAATCTAAGATATGCGAGGATTTGTCTTCATAGTTCCCCACTTTCTTCATCGCTTATGGATACGTCTGCGCCTAATTCCAATGGAATTAGGATAATTCTTACTATGCAAAAAAGTTGATACAAGAGAAATATTCAAGAGCAACTCCGCAAACCTTAAGGCTTGTTGTTGATTCAACCCCTTTTCTTCTTTTAATCTTAAGCAATACGAAGATACAATAGATCCGAATTGAGTTGTCGATATTGCTACTCCTTTGCATTCTTTATCTCCAAACCTTTCGCGCACGAACAATCAAATTATACATATTGTAAACACAAGACTTCAATTGTGATCCTCCTTTCTCTCGCTACTTTATTTGCATTATTTATCTCTAAAGGTTCTGTTGTTTTCTTTATCTTTAAAGGACTTCACTGGCCGCAATCACCTCTTGGATTTCATGCACGAAAAACCCTAAATCAACCAATGATCTTGGAGGATAAACATACAGTTTTTTTGAATGAAAACCCCTACAAATCTCAACCCAATATTCTCGGCTAATCAAGAACCTAATTGAATGTTATCAAACCTCTTCTAAATGGCACACAAACTAAAGATCTTTGTAATGGAATGTTAGTGTGTATGTATAGATTGAAGGTTGAATATGAAGAGAAAATGTAGGCTAATTTTATGGTATCATCAATTTATGAATGATGCATGAATGATGTATTTATAGTTTTGGAAATTCAGGACACAAAGGACTTATTCGGAATAATTTTTTTTAAATTGACCAAAACAGTCAGTTTGTGTCGACCTATAGATCGTATATGTCGACACATACGTTAAGTTTAAGTTGTATGTGTTGACCTGAGAGAAGGTATGTGTCGACTGAAATAATTCAGAGTCTACATACTTTAAAACAACAATAAATGTGCCGACCTATAAATCGTATGTGTCGATACTTAAAATAAGAATTTCTGCAATTTCAGATATACTTCAGTATGTGTCGACCTATGCAATGCATGTGTCGACCCGAGCCTTCTAGAGGCTACAGGCTTCAAAATTGAGTTGCATGTGTCGACCTAAAAAACAGATGTGTCGACACATGTAACAAAAATTTATGCAAAAACTTGTTTTTAATTACTCGAATCAATTTCAAAATGCTTTTTAATGTTTCCAATCTTCAAAATGTTTCCAATCTACAAAAGTACTAGCTTTTCCTAGTTTTGACATCTTACAAAACATCTAAAGATGAAGTTGTACTCACGTACCCCCCCCCCCCCCCTTTTGATGATGGAAAAACTATCGACGATGCATTTCTTGTATTTATTGAAGGCTCCCCCTTGACTTTGTGCTTCCAACCTTCGTCTCACATATGCTTGTGCCCCTTTGACAACATAAAAAAGAAAGATAGCAAACTGTAAGAAGTATCATAATTCCATAATAATACATATATAAATCACTTAAAGGCTATTTTGCATAGAAGAGCAATAATCACATATCCACATATATATGTAATGATGCGAAATTTTAAATAACCGGCAAACAACATTAGAACAAATGTAATGTAGTTCACAAAGAATAAAGAAGCATGAAATATAAAATATGTCAAGTTTCTTTTATGGCGTCCCGATAAAGTAACACATTATAGTGGTACTCTCAATTCCGCACACGCATGTGCCTAGCATATCGACAAGAATATGTCACCACTAAAACCAAAATGAAGACGTTTGTCATACCATGTAGCTAAGAAAACAAGAAACACATACTAAAAATATCATGCATAGAAATATCTTAAGAATAAGTGCAAGAAATAAAGAATAAACAAAAAACATATGATTCTGTTGTACCCCAAAATTTTCCCTCTCTTTTCTCAAGACATTTCTCACAAGATCTTCAAATAGCTCAAGTTTGCATAAGTGTTGACTAGGTCAAACTACCTCCTAAACACTGATGCCCCAAATTAGGGTTTTGATTTTCACAAGGACAAATGGACTCCTAATGTCTCAAGTGACTTTCTTGGATCATTATAGACCTCCAAGAATTCTCATGTCAAGTTTCAAGTCTTGAATCACAATTTTGCTTAGTCAATTGATCAGATGACTAAAAAACAACTATGTTGGTTAAAAGGTATATTGTGGTTAACTTACAGTCAAACTTTAAGCTTTTTGACCAATATCAAAAATTTGAAGTCATATTCATCAATTGATCAAGTTTGGATCATAATTCCTCAAGAAAAGTGTGCAAATCATCAAAAGAGAAAAATGGTCAAATTTAGGGTTTTTGACTAGAATGACTGATTTTTTACTTTTGAGCTAATAACTGACTTATTGGTTTGAAACATGATTTCAAGGATTCAAGTACAACATTTTGACCTAATTGCATGACTCAATTCACCACTCAAGATCAAACAATTGATAGATGAAATTTGGTCAACTGATGAAAAGTCAACTGATACACCAAAAGTCAAACTTTGACTTTTTGATCAAAATTGAGTTTCAAAAGTCAAGATTCACCAAGACATTCAAAAATATGAGGCTTGATCATCAAGAAATCAAGAAAGTCAAAAATAAATTTGAAAAGTCAAACTTTTCAAGACTTAGAAATTTTTCTAAGTGTTTTTGTACATGATAATTTCACAACTTCATGCCAAATTTTCCCCAAAATCCGAGTTGATTCAATGAAAACTATCAACATGAAAGTTGTGGATCTTGATGAAATCTACAACTTTGAAATAGAGGTCTCATATCCAAAAAATTCTTGGATTTTAAGTTATAGGCCCATGAAGTCATGCACTTTTTCTTAAACACTTAGTGAAATTTTGACCTAGTTTAGGCAGATTTTTTGTCCCAACTTCTTGAACATTTTTCACATAGCTACAATTTGATTTAGCAAAAATGGAAAACATGAAAGTTTTATAGGATGTTTAAAGCTTTTCAAAATTTTATAGAACTTGAAGAGATCAGTTTTTAGCTAAGAGAATTGAAGAGAGGAAGTTAGGCATCCATTCTTGAATTAGAAGACATATTTGTGATGAACACTTGAGCAAAACCCTAGCCTATGCTGCATAACTTCACTTTTCATGCTTCTAACTTGTGTTTCACTCTAAAATTAATTTATTACACAACTGATAGAGCCATTGTCCAAGCATTTGAGCCCTTATCGAAGTTGCATTTCCATTAATGGCACAAAGTAACATTGCCATTCTAGTAAAGTGGATTTAATCACAAAGTCAATTTGTCTTGAGCATTGCACTTGTTGTTTCTGCACAAGCATCCTCCACAAAGTCAGATAAACATTTTTAAATTTTCTATCCCCCCTACAAGCCATGTACCTTTCCTTGGAACAATGCTTGACAAGCTTACTTCAAAAACAAGTCAAAATCCATAAACATGTGATCTTGTGATTCTGACCACCTCAAGCCTCCAAACCTTCTCCTATAAATTAAGACACTATTATGCAACTTTGGACACAAAATTATAATCCTTGAAACTCCTTCAAACTCCCTCAAACCATAAATTTCTCTAAAAACACCATAACTTGTCATTTCTTCCCAAGAATTTCCATCTCATAAACCACTCGTGCGTTTCTTCTCCAAATCAATCCTAAAGCTTCCTTACATCTAATATAACTCATCCCCCTCCCTCTTTCATATTTGTAACACCTCTATCACCATTATCAAACCTCACTTTTCACCTTTGCAACTTTACTTCACCAGAACATTCCAGACACTCTCAGCTCAAGCTAAACATTACATTAGCTTCCTAGAGGTTCAAGGAAGTAAACCAGATCATTGCAACACCTTGAAGTGAGCTCTAACTCAAAACACAATCTCCATCTGCAAGGTGAGTTTTTTGGAATTCTAACTCTTCATACAAGCGTCATTTGGCTTCCATTTTAAAAGATAAAATGTAGAAATCATAGTCCTAAATTTAACCATGTCCTTAGAATTCATTTATGTTGCCTGAGCAGTGAGAATTTTGAGCTTGAACTTTCTGAAAAAATTAGGTTAAATTTGGTACCATTTAAAATTCGTGCTCATCTTTGATCCATTGCTTAAGTTGGTTATATATTTGAAATCATGGCGAAATTTCTAACAAGTTTGATGTTCATACTTTTGAGAACGGTTGAGAGTTGAGAAAGTTATAGAGTTATGGCTGGCGTGAGGAAGAAGACGAAGTACAGTCATGGACTTGTTTTATCTTATATTTATTGCAACTTGTTTTTATACCGGATGAAACAGCCACCCCAGTGGCAAGAAGCGCGCGCATAAGGAATTACTATGGAAGGTCCTGGGTTCGAGCCCTAACGAGACCTTTTGCATTTTTTTATATTTTCATTTGTTTCTTTTTTGTTTAAACAAGCGCGCTTGGGCTCTTCAGCAATGGGCCTGATCATTTTTTTTCTTCATATCCCCCTAAATACTTCTCCTGCCACCAGCCCATTTATATTTCTTTTTTTATTATCTTTCTGATTTCAAAAACAAACTTTTAGCCTAAGCTGTTTTTACTTTCTAACCTCCAACATTCATTTCAAACCCCCCTGACTTTTAATTTTAATTTTAGTTTTCTTTTCTTTTCTTTTAAATATTATTATTACTACTATTATTTATTTTATCAAAAATACCAAAAAATATTTTATTAAATACTTAGACTAAAATTGTTATTTTTTATTTTCACTTTTATTTTATTTCCTTTAAATAAAAAAGACCAAAATTTTTTTTCTCTAATAAATTAACTTCTTTTCTTAATTGATTTAGACTTAGGATTTAATTTTCTTATAATTAATTTAATTTAATTTAGACATTAGAATTATTATTAATTTGATTAACTAGGTTAAAACACTTTTCATACAAGAAACTCATAAAAAACATTTTTCTTTTGTATCATCTTTATATTCTTGTACATTCTATTATTCAATACGATTGTAATATTAATCAGGTTTTAATTTATTTATATTCCCCATTTTTGATTTGTATCCCCATCCCCTAAAATGATGTAATAGCGTAGAACTTAAAATTTCCACAATTTATCGCTTTCCATATTATTGCTAGTAATTAGGGTTTGCATGGCAAGACTCAAAATAAACAAGTAGACAACCCTAATTCAAGACAATTTGCATGAAAACCATACACTTTCTGTAATATGGTGGGAGAATTGACTTAGTGTTTTGCGTTTTATCCCAATTGTTGCAGATAGCAAGAGTCGTCATCGAGTTTTCTTTTATCCAATAAGAAAAGGGTGAAAAGAACAGGAAAGACCTTTGAGATATTTTCTTGAGTTAGGGGGGTAGGTTATGAAAAGGGAAGGTGTTAGCACCCTTTTCATCCATAGTTATCTATGGGCTCTTAGTTTCTTGCTATATCACTTTTGAAATTGCTTTATTTGAAATATTTGTGTGGTGGGTTTTGAAAGTATTTTTGAAAAGCGCCTTCGTTTAGGCAAAAATTGTAAAGATTCTCGTCTCTATAAGAATGCATACAAAGTGTTGGACTTTTTGAAAATATTTCATGTTTTGAAAGTGTTTGGTGTGTTTGAAAAGATGTTTTGTTTAAGATGGATTTTGAGCAAGCAACTAAGAACGTTCTACCTACTCAAAAGTATTTTGTTTATTTCTCTCTTCCTTTAACATTGCTATCTTACCATTGATTGGTAAGAAGCCCTATCATTGGATGTAAAGGGACGGGAGTGGGTTATTGTATAGTCATAAGATGCAATGTTGTGAGATACCTTGGCATTTTTCTTAAGGGTCTAAGATTATTTTGAAGACAACATTCGAAGCGTCATCGAGGGACTATGATCTTGTATTTTTAATTATTTTTGCTAAGATGTCTCACATGCATAACATGACTATTTATTTAAGGCAACAAATTGGAGTTAACCCTAGTGGTGCAAGTGTGCATGTGTTTTGTATTTTATGCTTGATTTATCTTGAATTAGGGTTTTCTAAGTATTGATTTTATCTTTCCGTACAAACCCTAATTTACTAGCATTTATATGAAAGCTGTAAATTGCAGAAAGTAAATATCCTACGCTATTACATCATTTTTGTGGATGGGGTGAAAATTTAATAATGAGGATTGCAAGAATTTGAAACCTAATTATCTATTACAACCTTATTGAATAAATGTACAAGAATTGGAATATATAATGTACAAGGAAATAAATGGTCAAGGAAATAAATATGATGTATAAAGAAAGAGGCAAATGTTTTTGTTTTGAATTTTGTTGAAGAGAATGGTTTTAACCTAATTAACTAAAAAATAATAATTAATTAAGACAAAAAAATTAAAATTAAGTTAAGTAAAAGAAATTAATTTATTAAAGAAAACAAGTTTTTGGGGTTTTGTATGAAAAAGATTTTATATTAATTAAATTAGTATGAAAATTAACTTTAAAGAGGAAACCCTAAATTATAAACTAATTTTAATTAAAAGAGAAATAAATTAAACTTAAGTCTATTTGGACTATTTAAAAAGAAATTAAATTTATGTAGAAAAATGTTTTTTTTGTCTTTTTGTATTGAAAAAAAATAAAATATGTATATTAAAATATAAATAATAAATAAAATATTTTTGGGATTTTATTGATAATAATAATAATAATAATAATAATAATAATAATAATAATAATAATAATAATAATAATAATAATAATAATAATAATAATAATAATAAAATAAAATCAAATATAAAAGAAAACATGTTACGGTTGAAAATTTAATTGGGGTGGTTTTGTAGTAAAGTTGTTTTAAGTCTGTCCCAATAGGTTTTTGTAAACAGGAAATCACAATAAAATAAAACGGAATTGGGTTGCGCTGTCAAAAGGAAACATGGGGGTTAGAGAAATGAAAATGGCAAGGCCCAATGAATGTGAGCCCAGGCGCGCTATGTAGCAAAAAGGAATAAAAATGTTAGAAAATCAAAACAAAAGGTAGCGTTGGGGTTCAAACCCAGGCCCTACACATAAACGTGCGCGCTCTCTACCACTGAGGTGGCTATACATCCGGTGTCTTATACAAAACCATAAATATATACTTCAAATCCATTCCTAAGCATGTACTTCATCTTTAACCTCACGCCCAACCAGACCAACTGTATCTCAATCATTTCTCAAACAAAATGAAAAATGTAAACATGAAACTTGTGGCAAATTTCATCACGAATTCAGAAATGTAACTCATTAAAACTGTAAATCAAAGATAAGCATGAATTTTGAATGGTACCAAATCTAACCTAATTTTTTCAGAAAGTTCAGATCCAAAATTCTCTCCACTCAAGCAAAATAAATTAATTCTAAGGACATGGTCAGTTTCAGGGAAATGATATCTACATTTTGTCTTTGAAAATGCAAGCCTAACAATGTCTAAATAATTAGATAAAAAGTCAGAAAACTCACCTTGCAGCTAAAGGTCGTGTTTTGAGTTATAGGACCTTTCAAGGTGTTGTGATGATTGAGTTAGCTTCCTTGAACCTCTAGGAAGCTAATGCAATAGTTACTTTGAGCTGAGGATGGCTGAATCGTGCTAGAGAAGTCCAAGTGCCAAACTCTATTTTTCAAAATGGAAGTGATGAAGACGGTGTTACAGTTGTGTTGTAGGTGTTGGGATTGTTTACGAATGATGTTTAGAAGAGTTAGGAATCAAATTCCAAGAAACACACGAGTGGATTTGAAGATGGAAGTTTTTGGACAGATTCTACCCAACAATGACAATTTGTATACAATCTGTGTTTTTGTGAGTTTTGGGATGCTTGAAGGCTTATGAACTCGTCTCTTAGCTTGAAAATAGTGTATATACTTATAGGCAAAAGGTTTTGAGACTCGAAACAACTCAGAATTTGAAATCTCATGTTATGGCTTGGTTACTTGATTTTGAAGCAAAGTTGACAAACATGGTTTCAATGTGAAGTAAAATGATTTGTAGGGTGGTTAGCAGACTGTAGATATGTTGCTTCTTGCTTTGAAATTTTTTGGAGTCAGAAGTAATAATGTATGGGCTCAAGAAGAGTTGACATTGTGATTAAAGCCATTTTTCCAAAATGGAAGTGTGAACATTCTTCCTGAAATAGAAAATTGGTTTGGACAAAGCTTGAAACACTTGGATAAGGGCATAATCAGTTATGTAAACCGTTAATTATGGAGTGACAAACAATTTTGAGGCCTGAAAAGTGAGGATTATACAACATGGCTATGGATTTGGTTCATGTTCATCACAAAATCTGCCTTGCAAAACAAGGTTGAAACCCTAACTTCTTGCCTTCGATTCTCTTAGCTCAAGTATGGTCTTGAGGAGTTCTTTGATATTTTAGAAAGATTGCAACATCCTCTACAACCTTTATGTTGGATATTTTTGAAGAATCAAATTAGAACCATGTAAAACTTGGCCAAGAAGTTAGGTCAAAAATCTGCCTAACTAGGGCAAAATTTCACTAAGTATTTTTTGTATTATGTACATGACTTCTTGAATCAATAACTTGAAATCCAAACATTTCTAGAAAAAGTTTTGCCCTAAAATGTTTTAGATCTCATTGAGATCTACAAATTTAATGTTGGAAGTTTTTCTTGAATAATCTTTCATCATGATGAAAACTTGGCACAAAGTCATAAAAAAACGGTTAACTTTCCAACACAGAAAATTTTCGAAGTCTTAGAATTTTGACTTTTCAAAGAGATTTTTGGATTCTTGATTTCTTGATGAACAATCTTCATATTTTGATATGTCTTGATGAAATATGATTTTTGAAACTTGATTTTGATCAAAAAGTCAATGTTTGACTTTTTAGTGTACAGTTGACATTTTCATCAGTTGACGAAATTTCAACTACCAATAAATTGATCATGAAAAATGTTTTGAACCATTCCATTAAGTCAATATTATGTATTTGAATCTTTTATATTATTTCTCAAGCCAACAAGTCATGTAAAAGTCAAAAATTGAGCCTTCTCAGTCAAAACCCTAATTTTGACCATTTTGCCCTTTTGGTGATCTGATCAAATTTCTTGAGGAATGGTGATCAAAACTTGACCAATTGACATATATAAGTTCAAAATTTTGATATGGAACAAATATTATGAATTTTGACTTTAAATTGACCATAGTTGACTTTTGCCCAATATAGTTGATTTTAGGTCAACTGATCAATTGACTGAGCAAAAATGTGATCTAATGATTGATACTTGACATGAGCAATCTTGAGAATCCAAAATGATCCATGAAAGTCATATGGGGCCTTAAAAGTCCAAAAATACTTGTGCAAACTCAAACCCTAATTTTGAGTCATCAGTGCTTGAGGAGGTGTCTTAAGCTGATCCATCCTTGCGCCTTCTTGAACCAATTGACATCTTGTGAGAGAAATATTGAGAAAATGAGAGGGAAAATTTTGGGGTACAACAGCTGCCCCTGTTTAATCTTCTTAAACCTGAAGAGTTAGATTGGCGGATTTGCCATTCGTGGCTTGAAGATGAAAGATGATTGAACACTAAAGTGCCCAGAAATTTGCATTCGATGATGTATTGATTCGGGAATGGGCTTATAGATGACATTTGGAGAGATGATGGTAGGAACCTGGAGAAACATCAGCTTAAATATTTGGTTGGTTCATGCTGAAAACTAGGTGTCTTGCTTGCCTTTAACTGGAAGAATTAATTCTGATCCAGAAGTGGTCTTTGAATCAATGACTTTTTCTGCAAGGAACAAGGGGTTAGTTGCATGCGAATGTATGCATGGTGTAATGATGTTCTCAAAATAAATGAGATCATGTTGTATGTATATGTTATGTATGTTATATGATGTATGAATGTGACATGTTATCGAAGCGTACCCTTGATAGATACTAGGAAGTTTTGAGAATTTAAATCTCGGACTGCTGTTGGAGATGAAGAGTATGTGTATCTTCAGACTTTGTTAAAAATTCTTCTGCTGAGGGTTCCTGCTTTGTTGAGAAGAACTCCACTGGGGAATATTGACTTCTTCTTAGGGAAAGAACTCAGGATTTCTAGGCTTCACAACAACTTGTTGGGGATAATGGTAAACTCTACTGTGGAAGAGAAGTTTTGTTAGTGATTGAAGAAGTTAAACTAGTATATTTTGCATTAATTTGAACTTGAGGTTAACTGTTATCCGGTCGGGTCCAGGTTTCACCAATTGGAGAAGTTGAACTATTATCTGGTCGGGTCCAGGCTTTAGTAACTTAAAATTGAGATTAACTGTTATTTGGTTAGGTCCAGACTTCAGTAGCAACTTAAATTGTTCTCTGGTCGGGTCCAATCTTCACAGTAAATTGAGGGTAGGATGAAGTTGAACTAACATCTGGTCGGGTCCAGACTTTAATAACTTGAATTTGAGATTAACTGTTATCTGGTCGGGTCCAGGCTTCAGTAATGATCTGAGAAGTTGAACTATTATCTGGTCGGGTCCAGGCTTTAGTAACTTGAATTTGAGATTAACTGTTATCTTGTCGGGTCCAGGCTTTAGTAATGATTTGAGAAGTTGAACTATTATCTGGTGCGGTTCAGGCTTTAGTAACTTATAAATGAGATTAACTGTTATCTAGTTAGGTCCAAGTTTTAGCAACTCAAATGGTTTTTTGGTCGGGTCCAGGCTTTGCAGTAATTTGAACTTGATGAAGTTGAACTAGTATTTGGTCGGGTCGAGACTTCATAGTAACTTGCTTGAAGTTGACTGTTATCTGGTCGGGCCTAGGTTTTACAGCAACTTTCGGGGATAACAATGACTCTGTTGGCGACTTAAACTGGGGATTAGGGGTTGTGGTCCCTTGATTTGTAATATTCTGAGAGGAAAACTCAAGCTAGGGAATTTTGCCGTTTGTTGGGGAAATAAACCATATTGAAGAGGATATTTGATGAACTACTAAGGAGGTGTCTCTTTCTATAAGGCTTCTTTTAAAGACCAACTCAGCTGGGAGAGGATCTTTCAGAGATTGAAACTCTGTCTGGGGATTTTATGCATCCAAATTTATAGGGATAATGTTATTGAAATAACTCTGTAGGGATATCTCAAATGTATTTAAAGAGATGCTTGTCACTGTTTCTAAGCATACATTTTCTAAAAGTTTTAATTATGTTCATATGTATATGCTCATTCAATTTTAGTCATTTGACACTTTTGCACTTAAAACAGAATGAACAGAAAGTTTTCACTTCAAAGTATGTTTGTATTTGATGTTTTTCCCATGAATAGGATTTTTTATACAAAGAGACAGAGATCCTAGTAAGAGGAAATTGTCAAACGAATGGAAAGAATACAAAGAGAAATAAAAAATAATAGCCATGTGGAAGTAATCTCATTGTGTTCCAACCCCACTATTGCCCCTATGTCTTCGAACATCATCTCTTGCCGTTTGAAAGAAATTAATTGGAGTGATCTTGGACCATTGGAACTCGGACCTTGGTAATAAAGGTGGTTGTAAAGATCCCATGGGACATAGTCATACGCTTTAATCCTTAACTTTTTCCTAGACCGCCCTTTCGGGTTTTCAGCCCACCAGGATACCCATTTTTTCCCAAACCACCCTTCCAGGTTTTCGAATTACCAGGTGTACAATATTTTGCATATATCCCTAAATTTTGGCCGAACCTTTTTGGTTTGCCGTGATGCCCTTATTTTTTCCCAGGTGTGTCAACCTAGTGGGTCATTTTATACGTAGTATTTTTTAACCATGTCCGCGTTCACAAGATGCGGAAAATATTCACCATCCATATTAGTCAGCATCATGGCTCCACTAGAGAAAACTTTCTTTACATTAAATGGTCCTTCGTAAGTGGGACTCCATTTGCCCCTGGGATCTCCTTGTGAAAGAATGGTGCGCTTTATTACCAAGTCTCCAGCTTGATACACTCGAGGCTTGATCTTTTTGTTGAAAGCTTTGATCATACATTTTTTATACATTTGACCATGACAAACAACAACCAGTCTCTTCTCATCAATTAAGTTCAACTGATCTAACCTAGTATGAATCCATTCGTCTTCGCCTTAGTATTTTTCCTTCATTATCCTTAGAGAAGGAATCTGAACTTCAATAGGGAGGACAACTTCTATGCCATAGACCAAGGAAAACGGGTCTACCCCAATCGAAGTTTCAGATGAAGTACGGTAGCCGTGGAGAGCAAACGGTAACA
Source organism: Vicia faba (assembly GCA_948472305.1). NCBI lineage: Eukaryota > Viridiplantae > Streptophyta > Magnoliopsida > Fabales > Fabaceae > Vicia > Vicia faba. The sequence goes on from OX451738.1 coordinate 1,012,525,218, forward strand.
TCTCATGCCAGTCTTTATATGTTACCACCATCTTTTGCATAATCTTCTTGATATTTTTATTGGCAGCTTCCACTACGCCATTCATTTTAGGTCTGTAAGGAGAAGAATTGTGATGCTTGATTTTAAACTGAGTATAAAGTCCCGTAATCATAGCATTGTTAAGATTGGTCCCATTTTCGATGATGATCCTTTCAAGAATACTTTAATGATAGATGAGGTTATGTTTGATAAACCTGGCTATAATGTTCTTCGTAACAGAGGCAAATGAGTCAGCTTTGACCCATTTGGTAAAGTAATCAATGGCAACAAGGATGAAACAGTATCCATTGCAAGCGTTAGGTTTGATCTCTCCAATCATGTCAATTCCCCACATTGCAAATGACCACAGAATAGTCATGACATTCAGGGGAATTGGAGGTACATGAACCTTGTCAGCATAGATTTCACACTTGTGACAAACCCTTGAGTGATGATGACAATCAGTTTCCATTGTAGACCAATAGTAACCAACTCTCAGGATTTGCTTGGCCATAGTGTGCCCCCTAGAGTGAGTCCCAAAGATTCCATCATACGTGTCTTCCATAATTTTCTCTGCCTCCTTCTTGTCCATACACCAGAGTAGAGTAGAATCATGATTTCACTTATACATGATTCCATTGCTTAGGAATAATTTGGCTGAGAATCTTCGTAAGAATTTCTTATCATTGATGGAAGCTCCTTCAGGATATTCTTGTGCTTCAAGGTATCTCCTTACTTCATGGTACCATGGTTTCTCTTTGTCAGTGCCAAGCTCAGAGTAGTGTGCAGGTTCGTCAAATCTTTTGATTGTAATCATATGAGCTTCAATGTCCCATTTGACCTTGAACATGGAAGACATTTTTGCCAAGGCATCAGCCAACTGATTTTCTTCTCTAGGAAAATGTTGAAAGGTGATCTCCTCAAAGTATGGTATTAGGGTTAACACAATCTCCTTGTAAGGAATAAGGTTAGGATGCTTAGTGTCCCATTCTCCTTTGACTTGACTGATCACTAGAGAAGAATATCCAAATACGTTCAAGAACTTGATTCTTAAGTCAATGGCATCCTTTAAACCCAAGATGCACGCTTAGTATTCAGCCATGTCGTTCGTACAATCGAAGCACAACCTAGAAGTGAAAGGAGTATGGAAACCCTCAGGAGAAATAATCCTAACACTAATTCCATTGCCCAAAGTGTTGGAAGCTTTGTCGAAAACCATAGTCCATCGAGATCCTTGTTTAGGTCTGTCATATGGTCCAGGATCTTCACAGTCAGTTACTAGCATAATATTCTCATCTGGAAAGTCAAAGTTCATAGACTGGTAGTCACTAACAGCTTGATGGGCCAAATGATCTGCCAATATAATTCCTTTGATGGCCTTTTGTATGGTATATTGGATGTCATATTCGATCAGAATCACTTTCCATCTAGCTATTCGTCTGGAGAGGGCTGGTTTCTCGAAGTTATACTTTATAGGGTCCATCTTAGAAATCAATAAAGTGGTGTGAGTCAACATATACTGTCTTAGCCGGCGAGCAGCCCATGCTAGAGCACATCAAGTTTTCTCGAGCAGTGAATATCTGGTTTCACAGTCGGTAAACTTTTTTCTTCGGTAGTATATCGCATTCTCTTTTTGGCCAGACTCGTCATGTTGGCCCAACACACACCCCATAGAATTATCTAGCACAATCAAGTACATGATCAATGGTCTTCCTTCCACAAGAGGCATAAGGATAGAAGGTTCTTGTAAATATTCCTTGATTTTGTTGAAGGCAGCTTGTCAATCGTCGTTTCATCTGAATATTTGATCTTTCTTCAAGAGTTTGAATATTGTCTCACAAGTAGCAGTTAAGTGGGAGATGAAGTGAGCAATGTAGTTAAGTCGACCCAAGAAGCCTTTAACCTCCTTTTCAGAATGGGGAACTGGAATTTCTTGAATGGATTTTACCTTTGCAGGATCAACTTCGACGCCTTTACCACTAATGACAAAACCTAGAAGCTTTCCAGACCTTACTCCGAATGTGAACTTATTAGGGTTTAACCTCAACTTGTACTTCTTCAGCCTCTCAAATAGCTAGTGTAGGTGATCGAGATGCTCTTCTTCAGTTTGTTACCTTGCAATCATATCATCCACATAGACCTCTATTTCATGATGGATCATATCATGAAATAAAGCTACCATAGATCTTTGATATGTTGCCCCTGCATTCTTTAATCCGAACGACATGACCTTGTAATAAAATATGCCCCATTATGTAACAAAGGTGGTCTTTTCCATGTCTCCGGGAGCCATCTTGATTTGGTTGTAGCCAGAAAATCCATCCATGAAGGAGAATACTTTATGTTGAGCGGTGTTATCAACCAAGACATCGATATGAGGTAGAGGGAAATCATCTTTGGGGATTTCCATATTTAAATCCCTATAGTCTACACACATACGAACCTTCCCATATTTCTTCGGTACGAGGACCATGTTTGCAACCCATTGAGGATAAGATGTCACAACTAGGAAACCTGCATCAAATTGTTTCATCACTTCAGCTTTTATCTTTTCAGACATGTGAGGTCGCATGCAACAAACATTTTGCTTAACAGGAGGAAAATCTTCCTTCGTTGGCAGGAGATGAACCACAATGTCAGTATCCAACCCTGGCATATCTTCGTACGAGCAAGCAAACACTTCAACATAGTCATGTAACATTTGAACCAATCTACTCTTAATAGCATCTTCTAGGTTGGCGCCGATCTTGACTTCTTTCCTGTCTGTCTCGGTATCTAGGTTGATAACTTCGACTGGCTCTTCATGAGGTTGAATAGCTTTCTCCTCTTGCATCAAAATTCTAGCTAGTTCCCTTGGTATTTCATAATATTCCTTTCCTTCGTCTTCAGCTTGGTTAATTGGATGTTCAAAGTCATAACTGGAAATAGTAGATTCGTTGGCAATGAGATCCGGAGTGGATGAAGATCTGCAAGTGTGTGTGTGTGTGTGTGTGTGTGTGTGTGTGTGTGTGCATGTAAAGTATGTGCATGTAAGATACATGGCTATTGAAAAAATGCAATAAATAAAAATAAAGATAATGAACACAAAATTTTAATGCAAATGGTCCAATGGTTTATATTAAATGATCATATGATAAATGAACATGAACAAAACCCTTAACAAATGGACCATAGCGCCCCGGGAAAGGCACATGGCTTTAAAAGTCATTATTTGGAATTTAAAATTACAGAAAAAAGTTCTTGAATTAACAGAAAATAGTAAATGTTAATTACTCCTCAATGAAGGAGACGGGAGTGAAATCCTTCGCATGCCAGTTGTTGAGCTTTCCTTCGGAAGTAGGGTAGATCCATTCTTCAAAAGCGCATTCATCATCAGAGTCTTCCATAACATTTACTTCATGATTTCTGATGCAGAGAGGTGGCTTTCCCACGCGAGCGCTCCTGACCTCTTTCTGAGCTTTGATGGTGAAACCCAACCCAAACTTGTCTACTTTAAACGAAATGTCGGGAAGTTGTCCCTAGATAGTACAACTTCCATCTTCCACCACAGCACAAGCATATTTAAGTGAGACCATTCTTGGTACAATTTCATCAGCTTTTGATATGTCGGAGGAGATTTTGGTGGAGGCAACCATAGGAGGAACAACTACGAAAGCCTGGCATGGAGTTTCTATAAACTCACCATCCATTTCCATATACTTGAAGGAATTGAGGTGGCTCACCATAAATTCTTCTTCGCCGCAAACAGTAACGATCTTCCCTTCGAATGGATATTTTAATTTTTGAAGAAGCATGGATGTTACTGCCCCTACCCCATGGATCCAAGGGCGCCCAAGCAAACAAGAATAGGCGGGACGTATGTCCATTATATAAAAGGTGGAGATGAAAATTTTTGATCCCACTTTAATGGAGAGATCCACCTCTCCATCCACCATCCTTCTTGACCCATTGAAAGCCCTTACAACTATATCAATTGGTTTCAACACTAGGCCTTCACAATCTAGTCGGTCCAAAGCACCTTTGGGTACAACATTTAGGGAGGAACCAATATCAATCAGGACATGAGCCAAGGTAGTTCCATTGCACTCAATAGAGACATGCAAGGCCTTGTTGTGGTTCCTTCCAACTGGTGTCAAGTCAGTTTCAGAGAAACCTAATCCGTTGTCAGTCGTTAAACTCGCCACACAATTCTCGAACTGGTCATCAATAGTCTCTTGGGGCACATGAGCTTTCTTCAAGAATTTAATTAAAGCTTGGGCATGAGCATCAGAACATAGTAGTAATGACAACATGGAGATTTTAGAGGGGGGTTTCCCCAGTTGTTCGACTATTTTGAAATCAGTCTTCTTTATAATTTTCAGGATTTCCTCCATCTCTCGAGTGGAGGGCTCTTCAGCATTAACATCTTTGGCAGGTGCCTCTATCTCAGCAGGCTCACTTACTTTTTCTTTGCCTCTAGTGTTGGCAATAGGCTTTTTATTGGTTATGTGAACAGGAGTTGTTGTAGTAGTCGGAGGTGAGATGTCAGGGGAGAAGATCCTCCCCATTCTTGTTACCTTACTAGAACCTGCAATATTTGTAACATCATTGGTGTTGTCTTCATTGATCCATGAGTCTTGCTTTATTCTATGATAGTAAACTTCGGCGCCATAGTTCCATGGAATTGCTTTGTCAGAGGAGTAAGGAGTCGGCCCAGGGGAAGTGATTATTAAAGGAGAAATTGTTGATTCATTTGAAATCCTAATAGGACCCTTTGAGGAGATCCTAAGAGGCTTGTTGGAGATTGATATTATGGAAAGGTCTTCATCTTTATTGGTCAAACTCTTGATGGTAGGAATTTTTTCAAATAGGATCTTGTGACTATCTATCAGGCGTTGAACACCTTCTTTCAACCACTTGCATCCATTTATTTTTTTAGCACAACAACCACAATCTTTTAAACATCCAAGGAACACCCCAACTCTCAACAAATATCCCTTCACAGTAGTCAATGGAGTAGTCAAATCCTAAACGGAGGAAACAAAAGTAGTTTCATCAATCGCATTGACACCTTTGCCATGATTCAGCATTGGTGCAGTTATCACATTTGGAGTTATAGACGAATCAAACTCAATAGTTATGTTGTCTCTTAGGTCTTGAATCTTATTTTTCAGACCCAATCATTGATCAGTTTCATGCCCAGGGTTGTTGGAATGATACGCGCATTGACATTTGGATTTTACTTCGATGATGGAATATTCAGATTTAATGGCGGATCACACAATGTTACTAAGTTGGCCTTCAAAAGATGTTGCAAGGCTTGGGACAGTGACATGCTAATCCTTATGAACTTTCTTCGAGGAACTTCAGATCATTGATGGTTGGATGATTGTCTTTGAGCAGGTGGAGGGTTGGAGATCAAAACAACATTAACAGATGGATAGTGATTCTTCTTGGTATGGGCCTTGGATCCATAAACAGCATTGGCTTCTTTCTTGCCAGTAATGGGTTTCTTTATAGTGCTTGAGGTATAAGCAGATGCCATGGTCATTTTTCTACTCTTAATTCCACTCTCGACCCTTTCACCAGTCATAATTAACTCAGTGAAACCGGAAGATGAGCTACCAATTAGCAAGTTGAAATATGGGCCAATTAATGTACCTATGAACATGTCAACTAGTTCTCTGTCAGTTAGTGGTGGTTGGACCCTACCGGCTAGATCCCTTCATTTTTACGCGTACTCTTTAAACCCTTCATTAGTACCCATTGTCATTCCCTTGAAGTTGAACTCTTGTCGGTGCTAAATCAGCATTGTACTGATATTGATGATAAAATGCAGTGTCCAGATCTTCCCATGTGTGAATGCGGGAACCCTCCATTTGGTAAAACCAATCTAACTGAGTCTCAGCCAGACTCTCTTGGAAGAAATGGACCCAGAGCTTCTTGTCAACAGTATGTGGTTGTATATTGCGGACGTATGACCTCAGATGAAGTTTTGGGCATGAAACTCCGTCATACTTCGCAAAGACTGTTATTTTGAACTTATGGGGAATGACGACCCCAGGTACTAAGCCCAAATCACCAAAATCCAAACCAGGTATGGCTTGAATTTCAACAAATTTCAGTTTATCCTCTAACTGCTTGTATTTATCCTCGGTCGGTGGATACTGTTCATCAAAGTAGTCTTCATCCTCAGAAGCTTGATCATTTGCACCCCCAGCACGGGTGGTCTTTTCCTCTTCCACCTGGTTCTCGTCTCCCTCAGATGACTCTTCAACTATCTGCACCTGACATACTGGGCCTTTAAACATTTTCCCCATGTTAATGAGGGCCTTCTTCTTAGTCTTCTTTTTGGCTGCTAGCAGTGTCATCAACTCTTGTTGTCCCTTGGCCAGAGTCGATAAGGTTGCTTGGAACTGGGAATTCTGCGCTTGCTGATCTTTCACGGTCTTCTCGATATCCATCTTACTGAAATAAATAGTAGAAAGATGAGGAAACCTATTGTGGAAAGCTTGCTTCTGTTATAATGCATGAAATGCGTATGCAAATGATTTCAAGGACTTTAGAAGATTTAAATTTATTTAGACAAAGAAGGAACAAACGTTAATTGCATTAATAAGTTCAGATTAATTACAACATACCTCTTAGGCTTACAATGGAGGAATAAAATACAAAATAAACTCCTAAAACAAAAAAAAAATAGGCTTCCCATGAGCGCATCCTCTTTGGTGCATTGTAGGCGTTCAAACTCCGCTCTTCGTGAAGCTGTCTTGTAAGCTCTAAAACCTTCTTCTCACTTGCATAAAACTGGGTTTCAAAGGTGTCTCGCTCCTCTTTGACCTGGATCCAAGATCTTTGCAACTCCTCGAGAGTAGTTGGCATGTCGGGATAGAGAATAGTGTAAGGAACATCTCCCTCGGCAACAGGCTCCATGATTATAGGTTAGATGGCTTCATAAGGCATCATGAGTTTTTGAGCGCGAGACAGCACCCACTTGAGATAAGGCTCCAAAGGAATGGAGTTTTTATGCCCCAAAGTCTTGCTATCAACTTTGTTTACCATACCCCAAGCTCGTATGAAGCTTTGACGGTAACCTTGGACATCACTCTCATAGTCAAATGTAATTCCTTGGACAAGTGCATCATGAGGACCATCCCTCCTAGCATACCCAAACTGTCGCAAATCCAAGAAAGGGTTATAAGTGATGCCTCCTCTAATTCCAAGGAGAGGGACATTAGGGAATTCCCCACAACAGTCGATGATGATAACGTCCTCCAAAGATCGAGAACACTAATGAATATCCGAATGCATAAGTGACATCAACCTTTTAGACCATCTCATGCCTTGCTCATTCTTCAAAACAGATAGAGGTAAGTGTGAAATAAACCACTTAGCCAACAAAGGAGTGCAACACATAAGAACTCCTCTTCTTTTCATGGTACGAGTGTAAAGAGAATGCAGGATATCTCCAAGCAAGGTAGGCACTGGGTTACGAGATAGAAATTTTTTTACTGCATTCACATCTATGAGTTGGTCAAGATTGGGAAATAACACCATCCCATAGATGAGAAGAGCCAACACTTCTTCAAAGGCTTGTAAATCCATAGTATCCCAAAATCTTGATCCTTCTCCAACAAAAACTTGGCTAGAAACCCTTTGACACCACTTCCTGTTTCCTAATTTGCCATAATGTCGAATTGTTGCAAATGTAGAGCTTCAACAATCTCTTCAGGTCTTGGGTCTCTTTCAATATCGTTGAAGGGTAGTTCATCAAGAATAGGAATTCCCAAGAGTTGAGATAATTCTTCCATAGTAGGAACAAGTTGGTAATTTGGAATGGTAAAGCAATGGTGTAAAGGGTCAAATAACTGAAAGAACACCTTCATCATGTCTTCATCAAGGCTTGAGGTAACCAAATTGAGAAGTCGACCATGTCTTTCGGTGAACGGAGAATTCTTAGGACCCTTGACGCTAACTCTTTGAGTTGAGGAGGCACTCTTACGAGGTTAATTTGGATAGTATTCCTACGAGTGGAAGCCATGTCCTACAAAACAAGACAAAGATAAATATCTAGGTCCTTGACATGGTTAGTTCAAAATGCCATGGTATGTTGTCATGATGTTACGTACAAGTATATACACACAAATCAAACAAGTCCTTAGGTTTAGGCTTGCATGAGGTTTCATTGGTAAGTACCCCATTTGAAGTTTAGTTGGCTCAAGCTGTCCTAGAAAGTAACCAGGTTCTAGGGAATCTCAATATCGTTGATCTTTCTTCATCGGGCATTATTTCAGCACAAGCCTCTTTATTGGCGACCGAAATATCCTGAAATTCCAATCTCAATAAGCGTAGCATCGAGTATCAACCAACTTCATACTGCACCAAAGTCGACTATCTCACTACTTCCTAATGGCCAAGTTGTTCAATTAAAGGTTCTAAGGTCAGCTAGTGCTTCATTACACCACACATCGGCCTTGTATTCTCCTTGACTAGACTCAAGGGCTACCAGTACCAAAAAATGTGTCACACTAACGTAGCCATCGTTTTAACCATGTCGGTATACTCTGCACAGTCTCCACGATCTATTGCTACTTACCTAATGATGTTCCCATATCCGGGTAGAGGATCAATACAAACCCAAACAAGGACCCATAAATGTAAAGCAAACAAATCAAATGATGAAAGCAATTAAAATGTGATCTAGCTCTAAGGTAACCCCACTTTTAAGTCGTTCCCAGCAGATTCTCCAGTTCTGTAATACGGTGGGAGAACTGACTTGGTGTTGTGTTTTATCGCAATTATTATGGATAGCAAGAGTCGCCACCGACTTTTCTTTTATCCAATAAGGAAAGGGTGAAAAGAACAAGAAAGACGTTTGAGATATTTTCTTGAGTTCGGGGGGTAGGTTATGAAAAGGGAAGGTGTTAGCACCCTTTTCATCCATAGTTATCTATGGGCTCTTATTTTCTTGCTAGATCACTTTTAAAATTTCTTTGTTTGAAATCTGTTTGTGGTGGATTTTGAAAGTATTTTTGAAAAGTGCCTTCATTTAGGGAAACTTTGTAATGATTCTCGTCTCTATAAGAATGCATACAAAGTTTTGGACTTTTTAAAAATATTTCATGTTTTGAAAGTGTTTGGTGTGTTTGAAATTATGTTTGTTTTTGAAGATGGATTGTGAGGAAGCAACTAAGAACGTTCTACCTACTCAAAAGTCTTTTGTTCATTTCTCTCTTCCTTTGACATTGCTATATTACTATTGATTGGTAAGAAGTCCTATCATTGGATGTAAAGGGACGAGCGTGGGTCATCGTATAGTCATAAGATGCAATGTTGTAAGATACCTTAGCGTTTTTCTTAAGGGTCTAAGATCATTTTGAAGGCAACATTCAAAGCGTCATTGAGGGACTATGATCTTGTATTTTTGATTATTTTTGCTAAGATGTATCACATGCATAACATGACTATTTATTTAACGCAACAAAGTGAAGTTAACCCTAGAAGTGCAAGTGTGCATGTGTTTTGTATTTCATGCTTGATTTATCTTGAATTAGGGTTTTCTAAGTATTGATTTTATCTTTCCATACAAACCCTAATTTAGTAGCATTTATATGAAAGAGATAAATTGCGGAAAGTAAATATCCTACGCTATTACATTATTTCTGGGGATATGGTGCAAATTTACAAATGGAGATTGCAAGAATTTAAAACCTAATTATCTTTTACAACCATATTGAATAAATGTACAAGAATAGGAATATATAATGTATAAGGAAATAAATGGTCAAAGAAATAAATATGATGTATAAAGAAAGAGGCGAATGTTTTTTATTTGAATTTTGTTTAAGATAATGGTTTAAACCTAATTAACTAAAAAATAATAATTAATTAAGACAAGAAAATTAAAATTAAGTTAAGTAAAAGAAATTAATTTATTAAAGAAAACAAGTTTTTGGGGTTTTGTATGAAAAAGATTTTATATTAATTAAATTAGTATGAAAATTAATTTTAAAAAGGAAACCCTAAATTCTAAACTAATTTTAATTAAAAGATAAATAAATTAAACCTAAGTCTATTTGGACTATTTAAAAATAAATTAAGTTCATGTAGAAAAATGTTTTTTTTGGTCTTTTTGTATTGAAAGAAAATAAAATATTTATATTAAAGTATAAATAATAAATAAAACATTTTTGGGATTCTATTTGTAATAATAATAATAATAATAATAATAATAATAATAATAATAATAATAAAAATAAAATAAAATAAAATAAAATAAAATATAAAAGAAAACAAGCCAGGGGTGAAAATTTAATTGGGGTGGTTTTATAGTAAAATTGTTTTAAGTCTGACCCAATAGGTTTTTGTAAACAGGAAATAACAATAAAATAAAACGGAATTGGGTTGCGCTGTCAAAAGGAAACATGAGGGTTAGATAAATGAAAATGGCAAGACCAAATGAATGTGAGCCCAGGCGCGCTATGTGAGAAAATGAATAAAAATGTTAGAAAGTCAAAACAAAAGGCAGCGCTGGGATTCGAACCCAGGCCCTAGGCATAAACGCGCACGCTCTCTACCACTAGAGTGGCTATACATCTTGTGTCTTATACAAAACCATAAATATATATTGCAAATCCATTCCTAGGCATGTACTTCATATTCAACTCTCGCCCAGCCAGACCAACTGTATCTCAATCATTTCTCAACCAAAATGAAAAATGTAAACATGAAACTTGTGGCAAATTTTATCACGAATTTAGAAATGTAACTCATTAAAACTATAAATCAAAGATAAGCATGAATTTTGAATGGTACCAAATCTAACCTAATTTTTTTAGAAAGTTCGGGTCCAAAATTCTCTCTACTCAAGCAAAAATAAATGAATTATAAGGACATGGTCAGTTTCAGGGCAATGATATCTACATCTTGTCTTTGAAAATGCAAGCCTAACAATGCCTAAATAATGAGATGAAAAGTCAGAAAACTCACCTTGCAGCTGAAGACTATGTTTTGATTTAGAGGACCTTTCAAGGTGTTGTGATGATTGAGTTAGCTTCCTTGAACCTATAGGAAGCTAATGCAATAGTTACTTTGAGCTGAGGATGGCTGAATCGTGCTGGAGAAGTCCAGGTGCAAAGCTCTATTTTTGAAAATGGAAGTTAATGAAGATGGTGTTACAGTTGTGTTGCAGGTGTTGGTATTGTTTATGGATGATGTTTAGAAGCTTTAGGAATCAATAGACCAAGAAACACACGAGTGGATTTGAAGATGGATGTTTTTGGACATATTATGCCCAACAATGACAGTTTGTATACAATCTGAGTTTTTATGAGTTTTGGGATGCTTGAAGGCTTATGAACTCGTCTCTTAGCTTGTAAATAGTGTATATACTTATAAGCAAAAGGTTTTGAGACTTGAAATAACTATGAATTTGAAATCCCATGTTATGGCTTGGTTACTTGATTTTGAAGCAAAGTTGACAAACATAGTTTCAATGAGAAGTATAAGGATTTGTAGGGTGGTTAGCAGGCTATAGATATGTTGCTTCTTGCTTTGAAATGTTTTGTAGTCAGAAGCAACAATGTATGGGCTCAAGAAGAGTTGACATTATGATTAAAGCCACTTTTCCAAAATGGATGTGTGAACTTTCTTCCCAAAATGGAAAATTGGTTTGGACAAAGCTTGAAACACTTGGATAAGGGCATAATCAATTATGTAAACCATTAATTATGAAGTGACAAATAAGTTTTATGCCTGCAAAGTGAGGATTATGCAGCATGGCTATGGATTTGGTTCATGTTCACCATAAAATCTGCCTTGCAAAACAAGTTTGAAACCCTAACTTCTTGCCTTCAATTATCTTAGCTCAATTATCGTCTTGATGAGTTATTGGATATTTTAGAAATCTTGTAACATCCTATACAACCTTTATGTTGGACATTTTTTAAGAATCAAATTAGAATCATGTGAAACTTGGCCAAGTAGTTAGGTCAAAAATCTGCTTATCTAGGGCAAAATTTCACTAAGTATTTTTAGTATTATGTATATGACTTCTTGAATAAATAACTTGAAATCAAAACATTTCTAGAAACATATATGCCCTAAAATATTTTATATCTCATTGAGATCTACAACTTTCATGTTGGAAGTTTTTCTTGAATCATCTTGCATCATGATGAGAACTTGGCACAAAGTCATGAAAAAAGGTTAACTTTCCAACACTTAGAAAAGTTTCTAAGTCTTAGAATTTTGACTTTTCAAAGATGATTTTGACTTTTTGATTTCATGATGAAAAATATTCATATTTTGAAATGTCTTGATGTAATATGATTTTTGAAACTTGATTTTGATCAAAAAGTCAAAATTTGACTTTTTAGTGTACAGTTGACTTTTTCATCAGTTGACCAAATTTCAACTATCAATCAATTGATCATGAGAAATGTTTTGAACCATGCCATTATGTCAAAATTATGTATTTTAATCTTTGATATTATTTCTCAAGCCAACAATTCATGTAAAAGTAAAAAATTGAGCCTTCTCAGTTAAAATCCTAATTTTGACCATTTTGCCCTTTTGGTGATCTGATCAAATTTCTTGAGGAATGGTGATCCAACCTTGAACAATTGACATATATATTTTTAAAATGTTGATATGGAACAAAAATTATGAAGTTTGACTGTAAATTGACCATAATTGACTTTTTGCCCAATACAACTGATTTTAGGTCAACTGATCAATTGACTGAGCAAAAATGTGATTCAATGCTTTAAACTTGACATGAGCAATATAGATATTCCAAAATGATCCATGAAAGTCATATGGGGCCTTAAAAGTCCAATTATACATGTGCAAACTCAAACCCTAATTTTGAGTCATCAGTGTTTGAGGAGGTGTCTTGAGTTGATCCATCCTTGTGCCTTCTCGAACCAATGGATATCTTGTGAGAGAAATCTTGAGAAAATGAGAGGGAAAATATTTGGGTACAACAACTGCCCCTGTTCAATATTCTTAAACCTGAAGAGTTAGATTGGCGGATCCGCTATTCGTGGCTTTAAGGTGAAAGATGCTTGAACACTAAAGTGCCCAAAAATTTGCACTCGATGATATATTGATTCAGAAATGAGCTTATAGATGCCATTTGGAGAGATGATGGTAGAAACTGGGAGAAACATCAACATAAATATTTGGTAGATTCATGTTGAAAACTAGGTGTCTTGCCTGTCTTTAACTGGAAGAATTAATTCTGATCCAGAAGAGGTCTTTGGATCAATGATTTTTCTGCACGGAACAAGGGGTTAGCTGTATGCGAATGTATGCATGGTGTAATGATGTTCTCAAAATAAATGAGATTATGTTGTATGTATATGTTATGTATGTTATATCATGTATGAATGTGACATCTTATCGAAGTGTATCCTTGACAAATACTATGGAGTTTTGAGAAGTTAAATCTTGGACTGCTGTTGGAGATGAAGAGTATGTGTATCTTCAGACTTTGATAAAAATGCTTCTGCTGGGGATTCCTGCTTTGTTTAGAAGAACTCCAGTGGGGAATATTGACTTCTGCTTGGGGGAAAGAACTCAGGATTTCTAGGCTTCACAACAACTTGCTGGGGATAGTGGCAAACTCTACCGGGGAAGAGGAGTTTTGTTAGTGATTGAAGAAGTTAAACTAGTATCTTTTGCAGTAATTTGAACTTGAGGTTAACTGTTATCCGGTCGGGTCCAGATTTCAGAAATTGGAGAAGTTGAACTATTATTTGGTCGGGTCCAGGCTTTAGTAACTTAAAATTGAGATTAACTATTATCTGGCCGGGTCTAGGCTTCAGTAGAAACTTAAACTGTTCTCTGGTCGGGTCCAGTCTTCACAGTAAATTGAGGGTAGGATGAAGTTGAACTAACATCTGGTCGGGTCCAGGCTTTAGTAACTTGAATTTGAGATTAAATGTTATCTGATCGGGTCTAGGCTTCAGTAATGATTTGAGAAGTTGAACTATTATTTGGTCGGGTCCAGGCTTTAGTAACTTGAATTTGAGATTAATTGTTATCTGGTCGGGTCCAGGCTTTAGTAATGATTTGAGAAGTTGACTTTTCATCAGTTGACCAAATTTCAACTATCAATCAATTGATCATGAGAAATGTTTTGAGCCATTCCATTAGGTAAAAATGATGTATTTGAATCTTTGATATTATGTCTCAAGCCAACAAGTCATGTAAAAGTAAAAAAATGAGCCTTCTCAGTCAAAACCCTAATTTGACCATTTTACCCTTTTGGTGATCTGATCAAATTTCTTGAGGAATGGTGATCCAACCTTGACCAATTGACATATATAAGTTCAAAATGTTTATATGGAACAAAAATTATGAAGTTTGACTGTAAATTGACCATAATTGACTTTTTGCCCAATACACTTGATTTTAGGTCAACTGATCAATTGACTGAGCAAAAATGTGATCTAATGCTTGAAACTTGTCATGATAAATCTTGAGAGTCCAAAATGATCCATCAAAGTCATATGGGGCCTTAAAAGTCCAAGTATACTTTTGCAAAATCAAACCCTAATTTTGAGTCATCAGTGCTTGAGGAGGTGTCTTGAGCTGATCCATCCTTGGGCCTTCTTGAACCAATGGACATCTTGTGAGAGAAATCTTGAGAAAATGAGAGGGAATATTTTGGGGTACAACACTTTGCATACTTACACCTCTAGGGATAACCCACACTTGTTGCCTTAGAATAAAAATAGTCATGTCCGTCGAACGTGGGATACTTTAGAAAAGACCTTCGATTACTAGATCGTAGTCCCTCGATGACTCTTCAATGTTGCTTTCGGTAAATGATCTTAGAACCTTACGAAAAATTGCTAAGGTATCTTACAATGTTGCCTTCTATGACTGTACGATGACCCACGCATGTCCCTTCACATCCAATGATAAGGTTGCTTACTAATTAATGGTAAGATAACACTATCTAAAGGAGGAAGAGAAGAACAAATACTTTCTTTTGAGTAGGTAGAATGCTCGTAGTTTCTTGCTCATAAATATTTCAAAACAAAAACATATTTCAAACACACCAACACTTTCTTGAAATATTTTCAAAGTCAACACTTTGTATGCATTCTTATAGAGACGAAAATCATTACAAAGTTTGCCCAACGATGGCACTTTTCAAAATATTTTCAAACAAACACATTCACAAAAGCATTTCAAAGTGAGCTAGCAACTAAGAGCCCGTAGATAACTACAGATGAAAAGGGTTCTAACTTCTTCCCTTTTTATAACCTACCCCCCGAACTCAAGAAAAATTCTCAAAAGGTCTTTCTTGTTCTTTTCACCCTTTTCTTTATTGGATAAAAGAAAAGTTGGTGGAGACCCTTGCTATTCACAACAATTGTGATAAAATGCAAAACACCCAAGTCAGTTCTCCCACCGTATTACAGAATTGGCGACTCTGCCGGAGAGTTTAACTTAAAAGTGGGGTTACCTTAGAGACTAGATCATATTTAAATGCTTTAATTTGTTTTACTTGTTTGCTTTAAATTTTTTGGGTCCATATTTTGGTTTTGAATAGATCCTCTACCTGGATATGGGAACATTATTAGGTAAGTAGCAATAGATTATGGAGATTGTACGGCATAGACCGATATGGTTGAAACAATGGCTATATTAGTGTGACACATTTATGGGTACCCGTATCCTTTGTGTTGAATCAAGGAGAATACGGGGCCACTGTGTGATGTCATGAAGCACTAACTGACCATAGAACCTTCATTTGAACAACTTGGCCATTAGGAAGTAGTGAGATAGCCTACTTCGGTGGAAAGCTGGAGATTGGTTGATACTCGATACTACACTCATTGAGATTGGACTTTTGGGATATTTCATCTGCAAGAAAAGATTGATTATGCTCAGATAATGCCCAATGAAGAAAGATCAATGATATTGAGATTTCCTAGAACCCGATTACTTTATAGGACAGGTTAAACCAACTAAACTTTAAGATGGTACTTGCCTATGGACTTCATCCAAGCCTAAACCTAAGGACTTGTTTTCTTTGTTTGTATATGATTATTTGTACATAACATTATGATATCATACCATAGCATTTACACTAACCATTTAAAGGACCTCGAGATTTATCTTTGTTCTGTTTTGTAGGATATGGATTCCACTCGCAGAAAAACCATCTGAATCAGCTTCTTAAAGGTGCCTTCTAAACTCAAAGAGTTAGCGTCAAGGGTTCCTGAGAATTATCTGTTCACCAGAAGATATGGTCAACTTCTCAACTTGGCCACCTCAAGCTTTACAGAAAAATGATGGATGTGTTCTTTAAATTCTTTGACCGTAAACATCATTGTTTCACATTTCCTGATTATCAATTGGTGCCGATGATGGAAGAGTTTTCTCAACCATTGGGAGTGCCTATTCTTGATCAAATGCCTTTCACTGGTCTAGAGAAAGAGCCACGACCTTAGGAGATCATATTAGCCTTACATTTGCAACGGTCTGACATTGTAGCCAACCGGGAAACAAGGAGTGGAGTCAAGGGTTTCCTAGCCAATTTTCTGTTTGAAAAGGCTCAACTGTTTTGGGATGCTCTAGATTTGCAAGCTTTTGAAGAAGTTTTGGCTCTTCTAATCTATGGGTTGGTACTATTCCCTAATCCAGGCCAACTTATATATTTGAATACGGTTAAAGTTTCTCTCTCTCGTAACCCCGTGCCTACCTTGCTCGGAGACATTTTGCACTCTCTTGACAGTCGTACCATGGAGACAAAAGGGATCCTTATGTGTTGCATACCGTTTCTATCTAGGTGGTTTATGTCACACCTTCCTCGATCTGTTTTGAAGAACAAACAAAGCTTGAGGTGGTCTCAAAGGATGATGTCGCTTTCACATTTGGATATCCATTGGTGCTCCCAATCTTTGGAGGATGTCACCATTATTGACCATTGTGAGGAATTCCTAATGTACCACTCTTTAGAATTAGAGGAGGTATCACTTATAATCCTTGTTTGGCTCTACGACAGTTTGGTTACGCTCGGAGGGATGGTCCTCATGACGCATTTGTCCAAGGTATTGTATTTGACTATGAGAAAAATGTCCAAGGTTATCGTCAAAGATTTGTACGAGTTTTGGGCATGGTAAACAAGGTTGATAGAAATACTTTGGGGCATAAGAACTTTATTCCTTTGGAGCCTTATCTCAATTGGGTGAGAGCTCACACTCAAAACCTCATGATGCCATATCCAGCCATCTTACCAATAATTGTGGAGCCTATTGTCGAAGGAGACATTCCTTACACCATTCTTCATCCTGACATACCTACTAGTCTCGAGGAGTCGCAAAGGTCATGGATTCAACTCAAGGGAGAGTGAGACACCTTTGAAGCCCAATTCTACACAAGCGAGAAGAAAGTGTTGGAGCTCACAAGGAAACTTCACGAGGAGCGAAGCCTCAATGCTTACATTGTACCAAAAGGATGCGCCAGTGGGAAACCTGAGTCTTTTGTTTTAGCAGTTTTATCTTTTGTTTTTCCATTGTAAGCCTAAGAGGAATTTGTAACCTTTGAATTTATTAATGCGATTGATATTTTTTTCCCTCTTTGGTTAAGCAAATTTAAATCTTAAAAGTCCTTGAAAACATTGAATTCGCCTAACATGTATCATATCATAAGCAGGTTTTCCGACACAGGTTTCCTAATCTTTCTACTATTTATTTCAGTATAAGATGGATCTTGAGAAAACTGTCAAGGACTTGCAGACTCAACACTCTCAATTGCAAGAGCTATTCTCAACTTAGCAAAGGGGCAGCAAGAAATGATGACACTTCTTGTCACAAAGAATAAGACCAAGAAGAAAGTTGTAATCAACATGGGGAAGAGATTCAAAGGCCCCGTCCAACAAGTTCAAGTTGAAAAAGACTCCACCGAGGAAGATGAGAATCAAGATAAATATGCTAGAAGCACCCGGGCTGGGGGTGGAAATAATCAAATCTCTGAAGACGAGGATTATTATAATGAGCAATATCCACCGACCGATGATAAGTATGAGCAACTAGAAGATAGATTGAAGGTTGTAGAAATCCAAGATGTGCCTGGTTTGGACTTTGGTGACTTGGGTTTGGTTCCTGGGGTAATCGTTCCCCACAAATTTAAGATCCCTGTTTTTGCCAAGTACGATGGTGTTTCATGCCCAAAGCTTCATCTCCGGTCATACGTCCGCAAAATTCATCCGCATACCGCTGATAAGAAACTGCGGGTGCACTTTTTTCAAGAAATTTTATCTGGGACACAATTGGAGTGGTTTTATCAATTGGAAGGGACCAATATCCAGACTTGGGAGGATTTGGATGCTGCTTTTTACTGCCAATATCAATATAACGCTGATCTTGCGCCAACTAGGGTGAAATTGCAAGGAATGACCATGGGATCAAATGAGGGCTTCAAAGAATACGCTCAAAAATGGAGAGACCTGGCTGGCAGGGTGCAACCACCTTTGATTGATAGAGAGTTGGTAGACGTGTTTATAGGAACATTGACTGGACCATTTTTCAACTTGTTGATTAGAAGTTCATCATTAGCTGGAAGATACATATGGCCTTCACCTCAAATGTTGTGAGAAAGCCATTTACTAGTAAAAAAGAGACTAATGTTATGTATGGGTCAAGAAGTTGTGCTAAGAATGACCGTCATCATTCAGTAGGGGCAATTTTGATCTCCAATCCAACGTCTACTCAAATATCACAATAACAAGCTAATCAACAAAGACCATACTTCCCGAGGAGACAATTTACCAGAATCAACATGTCACTATCTCAAGCCTTACAACACCTGTTGAAGGCTAATTTGGTAACATTGCAGGATCCCTCTCCAAATCCCAATGTTTCATCTCCAAAATGTAACCCGAATGCAAAATGTGCTTACCACTCCAATAGTCTCGGACATGACATTAATCATTGTTGGGCATTAAAATGCAAAACCCAAGACCTAATTGATAATAATAGAATTGAATTTGACCCTCCACCAACTCCTTACGTGATCACCACATCCATGTCAAATCATGGTAAGGGTGTTAATGCTATTGAAGATGCTTCTTTTGTTTCCTCCGTCAATAACTTGACCACTCCTTTTAAGACTGTTAAAAAGAATTTGTTGAGAGTCGGCATATTCCCTGGCTGCTTTGAAGATTGTTGTTTTTATGCTGTATAAATTAATGGTTGTGAATGGCTGAAGAAAGGTGTCCAACATCTGATGAATAGCCATGAGATTCTATTTGAGAAAATTCCATCTGTAAAATGTCTGACCAAAAGTATATCTCAAGAGATTGAAGATGTTTCCATCATTACTATATCAAATAAACCTATTAGGATCACCTCCAAAGGTCCTATTAAGATTCCTATTGAACCAAGAATAGCTCCAATAATTATCACCACACCAGGGCCAGTCCCCTACTCTTCTGATAAGGTTGTGCCCTAGAATTTTGGGGCGGAAGTGTATTACCATGGTATCAAACAAGATTCATGGATTGCCAAAGATGAAACTGCTGACATTATAAACATTGCTGGATCAAGTAAAGTTATTAGGACGGGGAGGATCTTCTCTCCAAAAATTTCACCTTCGACAACCACAACTACATTTATTTGTATTACCACTGTTAAACCTGTTGTTGATACTCGAGGAAAGGAAAAAATGACTGATCCTTCCAGGACGGATGCGCCCACAAAATATATTACCATTGAGGATCTATCTACCCAAGAGATAAAAGAGATTTTAAAAATCATCAGAAAAAGTGATTACAAGATAGTGGAACGGTTAGGGAAAACACCCTCGAATATTTCCATGTTGTCTTTGTTGCTATGCTCCGAGGCGCATGCTCAAGAACTGATAAAATTCTTGAAAAATGCACATGTCCCTCAAGAAACTACGGACAACCAATTTGAAAACTATGTAGCCAGTTTGACTGCTGCCAATGGTTTGGGATTTTCATATGCAGATTTGACCCCCGGTGGTGAGGAATCATAACAAAGCTCTAGATGTTTCCATCGAGTGTAAAGGAACCACTTTAGCCCATGTGTTGGTGGATATTGGGTCCTCTCTAAATGTATTACCTAAAGTTGCTCTAGATAGGTTGGACTGTGAAGATTTGGTGCTGAAACCTAGTGACATTGTGGTGAGAGCTTTTGACGGATCAAAGAGAATGGTCCATGGAGAGGTTGATCTCCCTATCAAAGTTGGGTCTCAAGTCTTCAACTAAACATTCTACGTGATGGATATTCGTCCTGCTTATTCTTGGCTTCTTGGATGCCCATGGATACATGGGGAAGGTGCGGTGACTTCTACACTACAACAAAAGTTAAAATATTTGGTCAAAGGGAAAATTGTCATTGTATGCAGAGAAGAGGAGTTTATGATTAGTCATCTAAATTCATTCAAATATGTTGAAATGGATGGCGAGTTCATTGAAACTCCTTGTCAAGATTTTGAAGTGGTCTCTCCAATGGTTTATGTTGCCAAAGCCACTCCTGACATTCCCAAAGATGCTAAAAATAAACCAAGGATGGCTTCTCTCAAGGATGCTTGTGTTGTGGTTAAAGACAAAGGTTGCACCATTTGGGGACAAATTCCTGATTTCCCTTTCAAGTCAGACAAATTTGGGTTGGGTTTCACTTTCAAATCTCAATAGGAGGTTCAACGTGCTCGTGCAGGGAAACCACCTCTCCACATTAGTAACCATGAGATTAATGCCCTTGAAGACTCTGATGTTGATTGTGACTTTGATGATTGAATCTACCCGACTGTTGGTGGAGGACTCAACAACTGGCAGACCAAGGGCTTCATCCCAATCTCCTTCATCCAGGAGTAACTATTATTTCCTATTTTTATTACTTTGAGAAATTTGTCTGTAATTTCCATTAAAACAATAACTTTAAACCATGTGACTTTCCCGAGGCACAATGGTCCATTTGTTAAGGGTTAGTCATTTTCATATGCCATATGCTCATTTTAATACGAAAACTAGACTTTTTGCATTCAAATTTTGCGCTCATTGTCTTTCTTTTTATTACTGCATTTTCAAAATAGCCATGTGACTTTACATGCACACACACACATTTGCAGATTTACATCCACTCCGAATCTCATTGACAACAGTTTTTCTATTGCCAGCTATGACTTTGAAAATCCAATCTATCAAGCCGAAGAAGAAGTTGAAGAAGATTAGGAAATACCTGGGGAACTCGCCAGACTTATGATACAAGAGGAAAAGGTCATTCAACCACATGAAGAGCCAGTTGAAGTGATAAACATGGGTACTGAGGCAGACAAGGAAGAAGTCAAGATCGGCGCCAACTTAGAAGATGGTGTCAAAGGAAGATTAGTCCAGATGTTGCACGACTATGTTGAGGTGTTTGCTTGGTCATACAAAGATATGCCAGGGCTTGATACTGATATTGTAGTTCATCGTCTTCCAATAAAAGAAGGTTGTCCTCCGGTCAAGCAAAAGGTTTGACGCATGCGGCCAGATATGTCTGAGAAAATCAAAGCAAAGGTAATGAAACAGTTCAATGCAGGGTTTCTGGCAGTGACATCATATCCCCAATAGGTTGCAAATGTGGTCCCAGTGCCGAAGAAAGACGAAAAGGTTTGTATGTGTGTGGATTACAGAGATTTAAATAGGGCAAGCCCCAAAGACGACTTTCCTCTACCACATATCGATGTTTTGGTTGACAACACTGCTCAACATAAAGTGTTCTCCTTCATGGATGGCTTCTCGGGTTACAACCAAATCAAAATGGCACCTGAGGACATGGAGAAACCCACTTTTGTTACACAATGGGGCACCTTCTGCTATAAGGTCATGCCATTTGGACTGAAGAATGCAGGCGTAACCTATCAACGAACTATGGTAGCTCTATTTCATGACATGATTCATCATGAGATAGAAGTCTATATTGATGACATGATCGCAAGATCGCAAATTAAGGAAGAGCACCTAGATCATTTACACAAGCTATTTGAAAGGTTAAAAAATACAAGCTGAGGCTAAATCCCAACAAATGCACCTTCGGGGTAAGGTCTGGAAAACTCCTAAGGTTTGTCTTCAGTGGAAAAGGTATTGAAGTCGACCCTGCAAAAGTCAAAGCCATATAAGAAATGCCAGCTCCCTCTAGTGAAAAAGAAGTTAGTTGTTTCTTAGGTCGACTCAACTATATTGCTCGATTCATATCTCACTTGACTGCTACTTGTGAGCCAATCTTCAAGCTGTTGAAGAAGGATCAAGTAGTCAGATGGAACAACGAGTACCAAGCAACTTTTGACTAGATCAAGGAGTACTTACAAGAACCTCCAATCCTGATGCCTCTAGTTGAAGGAAGACCTCTGATTATGTACTAAACGCTAATAGAGAATTAAATGGGGGTGTGTGCTAGGTCAACATGACGAGTCTGGTCGAAAAGAGCATGCAATATACTACCTTAGCAAAAAGTTTACCGACTGTGAAACCAGATATTCATTGCTCGAGAAAACTTATTGCACTTTGGCATGGGCTGCTCGCCGGCTAAGATATTATATGTTGACTCATACTACCTTATTGATTTCTAAGATAGATCCCATCAAGTATATCTTCGAGAAATCAGCTCTCTCCGGACGAATAACTAGATGGCAAATGATCTTGACTAAATATGACATCCGATACACTACACAAAAAGCAATCAAGGGAATTGTGTTGGTGGATCATTTGGCCCATCAAGTTATTGATTACTACCAATCCATGAACTTTGAATTCCTAGACGAGAATATCATGCTGATAACTGATTATGAAAAGCCTGAACCGTATGAAGGACCTGAACAATGATCTCGATGGACTATGGTTTTTGATGGAGCTTCCAATGCATTGGGTAATAGAACTAGTGTTGTGATCATTTCTCCCGAAGGTTGACATACACCTTTTACTGCCAGACTTTGCTTCGACTGTACGAACAACATGGCCGAGTATGAAGCATGCATATTGGGTCTAAAGGCCGCCATTGACCTAAGAATCAAATTCTTAAGTGTATACGAAGACTCAACCTTGGTGGTAATTCAAGTCAAAGGAGAGTGGGAAACCAAGCATCCAAACTTGATCCCTTATAAAGAGATTGTGCTAACCTTGATCCCATACTTCGAGGAGGTCACCTTTAAACATTTCCCGAGGGAAGAAAGTCAGTTGGCAGATGCTTTAGCAAATATGCCGTCTATGTTCAAAGTCAATTGGGACAACGAAGCTCCAAGATTTATTATCGAAAGATTTGACAAACCTGCGCACTGTTATGAGATTAACATCGATGAGGAGAATCCTTGGTACCATGAGGTGAAGAGGTACCTTGAAGCACAAGAGTATCCTGAGGGAGCCTCAATCAACGAAAGAAATTCCTGCAGAGGTTCTCAGCCAAATTCATCCTAAGCAATGGGATCCTGTACAAATGCAACCATGATTCAACTCTACTCCACTGTATGGACAAGAAGGAGGCACAAAAGATCATGGAAGACATGCATGAGGGTATCTTCGGAACCCACACTATAGATGAGAAGATTCTAAGGGTTGGTTACTATTGGTCGACTATAGAAACTGATTGTCACCACCACTCAAGGAATTGACATAAGTGTCAGATATATGCCGACAAGGTTCATGTACCTCCAATACCTTTAAATGTCACGAACTCTACGTGGCGATTTGCAATGTGAGGCATTGACATGATTGGAGAAATCAAGCCCTATGTCTCTAATGGACATTGTTTCATCCTTGTCGCCATTGATTATTTCACCAAATGGGTCGACGCTGCTTCATTTGCCTCAGTTACCAAGAACGTTGTAGCCCAGTTTATCAAGCATAACCTCATCTGCGGGTATGGCGTACCTGAAAGGATCATCACTAACAATGGAACCAACCTCAATAATGCCATGATTACTGAACTCTATATGTAGTTCAAAATCAAGCATCATAACTCTTCTCCATATAGACCTAAGATGAATGGCGCATTGGAAGCTGCTAATAAGAACATAAATAAGATTGTGCAAAAGATGGTGGTGACCTATAAAGACTGGCATGAGATGCTACCATTCTCTCTTCATGGCTATCGTGCCTAGGCACGAACATTAACTGCGGCAACCTCATTCTCTTTAGTCTATGGCATGGAAGCCGTCCTTCCTGTCGAAGTTCAAATTCATTCTCTCAGGATTATGAAAGAAGCAGACTCAGGTAAAGATGAATAGATTCAGACAAGATTGGATCAGTTGAACTTGATTGATAAGAAGAGATTGGATGATGTTTGTCATGGTAAAATGTATCAAAAGCGTATGATCAAGGCATTCAATAAGAAGATCAAACCTCGAGTATACCAGGCTGGCAACTTAGTGATAAAGCGCATCATTTTACAACAAGGTGATCCCAGGGGAAAATGGACTCCCACTTACGAAGGGCCATTTGTTTTCAAGAAAGTATTCTCTGGCGGTGCTATGATGTTAACCACTATGGACGGTGAAGATTTCCCATATCCTGTGAACGCGGACATAGTCAAAAAATACTATGCATAAGAATGACTCGCTAGGTTGACATACCTAGGAAAAAATAAGGGCATCCCGGCAAATCATAAAGGTTTGGGAAAAAATTAGGGATATATACAAAATATTGTACACCCGACAAGTCGAAAACCTGAAAGGGAGGCTTGGGCAAAAAAGGGTATCCTGGTGGACTGAAAACCCGAAAGGGCGGTCCAGGAAAAAGTTAAGGATTAAAGCGTATGACTATGTTCCGTTAGGTCACTACAACCAGTTTTTTATTACCAAGGTCAAAGTTCAAATGGTACAAGATTAATTCAATCAACTTCTCTCGACGACAATGGATGATGTTCAAAGACATAGGGGCAATAACAGAGTTGGAACCTAATGAGATCACTTCCACATGGCTATACATTTTCATTTTCACTTTGTATTCTTTTCTTTCTTTCAACGACTTCCTCTTACTAGGATTTCTGTCTCCCTGTACAAAAACACATGTGTATAGGCAAAATATCAATACAAATATACTTTGAATTGCATACTTTTTGTTTTTCTGTTTTGATTGCAAAAATGTCAAATGGATAAAATTGAAAGAACATATGCATATGAACATGGATTAACTGTTAACAAATATACACATAAGAACAGTAATACGTGTTTACTTAAGGATTTGGGATATCCCCAGAGTCACTTCAATAGCATTATCCCCACTGAGTGAATTCATACATTCTCTATCCAGATTTCCAATCAGCATATCTCCTGAAAATTCTCATTCCCCAGTCGAGTTTTGACCTCCAAAACTGAAACCTTGCAAAAGTTCTTCCCTAGAAGAATTTATTTCCTCATTAAGGTCGCCAGAATAATTTCCTCAACAGGGTTTATTTCCCCAATAGATTGCAATCTCCCCAACTTGAGTCTATGACACAGACAACTACAAATCCCTGGAAAAATTCCTCTTCCCCGGTAGAATTGCCACTGCCCCTAGGAAGGTTACTGCAAAGCCTGGAATCCGACCAGATACCAGTTAACTTTATCATCCCCAGACAAATCGGAAGTTTGGAATCTCTTTATCCCAAATCAAGGTATATAAGAATTAAATCCCACAATAGAGTAATAGTCAACTAAAGCTTTGAAATTCTACTCCCCAAGCAGAAGCCAACATCCCCTACAGAGTTTCCTCAAACAAATCAGCAGGAATCCCCAATGGAAGTATTCTATACAAAGTCAAAGATACACATATTCTTCATCCTCAACAATGGTCAAAGATTTATTTTTCCTAGACACACATTTCACATTCATACATCATATTATATGCATACGAAATGCGTATAGCACAATCTCATTTATGTTGAGAGCATCACTATGCAATGCATTTCATACATCATGATATTGCATACAGTTAACCCTTTTCCTTTTAGGAAAAAATTGATCAACGAACGAAAGACCTCTTCTGGTTTATATTTACTTCTCCCAGTTAAAGACAGGCGAACAAAATACCTCTTCTGGTTTAGATTTACTTCTTCCAGTTAAAGACATGCGAATGAAAGACCTCTTCTAGTTTAGATTTACTTCTTCCAGTTAAAGGCGGGAGAATGAAATACCTCTTCTGGTTTAGATTTACTTCTTCCAGTTAAAGACAGGAGAATGAAAGACCTCTTCTGGTTTAGATTTACTTCTTCCAGTTAAAGACAGACGAACGAAAGACCTCTTCTGGTTTAGATTTACTTCTTCCAATTAAAGACAGGCGAATGAAAGACCTCTTCTGGTTTAGATTTACTTCTTCTAGTTAAAGACAAACGAATGAAATACCTCTTCTGGTTTAGATTTACTTCTTCCAGTTAAAGACAGGCAAACGAAAGACCTCTTCTGGTTTAGATTTACTTCTTCCAAATAAAGACGGGCGAACAAAATACCTCTTCTGGTTTAGATTTACTTCTTCTAGTTAAATACAGACAAATGAAAGACCTCTCTTGGTTTAGATTTACTTCTTCTAGTTAAAGACAGACGAACGAAAGACCTCTTCTGGTTTATATTTACTTATTCTAATTAAAGATAGGCGAACAAGATACCTCTTTTGGTTTAGATTTACTTCTTCCAGTTAAAGACAGACGAATGAAAGACCTCTTCTAGTTTAGATTTACTTATTCCAATTAAAGACATGCAAACGAAAGACATCTTCTTGTTAAGATTTACTTCTTCCAGTTAAAGACAGACGAACAAAAGACCTCTTCTAGGTTAGATTTAATTCTTCCAGTTAAAAACAAGAGAACAAAAGACCTCTTCTGGGTTAGATTTATTTCTTCCAGTTAAAAATATGTGAAGGACATCTGTTGTTTCAGTATAAATCGACCAAATCTTTATTTTGGTACTTCTTCCAATATCTACCAACAATCGCTCTGGGTGGCATCTATAAGCCCATCTCCGACAATTTTCTGTCACCTATGGATGATATCTATACACCCATCTCCGATACCTCTTTATCACCTCTCCAAATGGAATCTTGAAGCCCATTCCCGATACAATCAACCAACACATTACCTCATGCATCGGCAAGTGCAAATTTCTGGGCACTCTAGTGTTCAATCATCTTCCACCTTCAAGTCACAAATGGCGGACACACCAATCTAACTCTTCAGGTTTAAGAAGATTTAACCGAGGACACTTTTGTACCCCAAAATTTCCCTCTCTTTTCTCAAGACATTTCTCACAATATCTTCAAATAGCTCAAGTTTGCACAAGTTTTGACTAGGTCAAACCACCTCCTAAACACTGATGCCCCAAATTAGGGTTTTTATTTTCACAAGGACAAATGGACTTCTAATGTCTCAAGTGACTTTCTTGGATCATTATAGACCTCCAAGAATACTCATGTCAAGTTTCAAGTCTTGAATCACAATTTTGCTCAGTCAATTAATCAGATGACTAAAAACAACTATTTTGGTTAACAAGCCAATTATGGTCAACTTAAAGTCAAACTTCAAGATTTTTGACCAATATCAACAATTTGAAGTCATATTCATAAATTGATCAAGTTTGGATCACAATTCCTCAAGAAAAGTGTGCAAATCATCAAAAGGACAAAATGGTCAAAATTAGGTTTTTTTTACTAGAATGGCTGATTTTTGACTTTTGAGCTAATACCTGACTTATTGATTTGAAAAATGATTTCAAGGATTCAAGTAAATCATTTTGACCTAATTGCATGAATCAATTCACCTCTCAAGATCAAACAATTAATAGATGAAATTTGGTCAACTAATGAAAAGTCAACAGATACACCAAAATTCGAACTTTGAGTTTTTTTATCAAAATTGAGTTTCAAAATTCAAGATTCACAAAGGCACTCAAAAATATGAGGCTTGATCATCAAGAAATCAAGATTCACCGGTACAACAAAGGCGTGCAACAGATAACCACCCCCCCCCCCCCCCCCCATGATAAGAATTTCGAAGATGATTAGAGTAATAAGCATCACCCAACAAGGTAGGAACTAGGTTTCCAATCATGAAGATCTTGATAGCATTAATGTCAACAAACTTATCCACATTATGAAATAAGAACAACCCATAAGCAAGTAGAGCAAAGATGGCCTCAAAAGCGATTGTACTATTCATCCTGGCAAAGTAACGAGCTTTCTCCAATAAGAACTGAGCTGGTAATCCTCTAATCCCTCCTTTAGTAGTCATATGGGCTTCCACCTCAGACTTCCCCAAATGAATCAATCATGTGGTTTTGGCTCACCCTCTAAACCAGTAAAAGGAACACGATCGGTAACAGGTAAATCCAATAGATAAGAATACTCCTCCAGTGTAGGCATCAACTGATAATCGGGAAAAGTAAAGCAATGATACATCAGATCATAGAACTGGACCAAGGTCGAGAGAATACCCTCATTCATCTTCAGCTTCATGAGAGGAATAATGGATCCATACTTCTTCCGAAAGTATGCAAAACACTCGATCTCGGGAATTAGACTGATTAACCCATCTATCTTAGAATCCTTGAAACTGTACTTCCCGATCTTTTTCTTTCATGAATCCATGGTTAAAAAGTACCTGAGATATTCACAAATGGTCAACCTTTAAATCCCTTGAAATATGATCTCTCCAAAAGATGCTTATGAGTGCATGGATGCATGATGCATCAATCATACACAAGATCACACATATATGGTTCATAGGTTTAAGGTCACGAGCATGAGGTCGAAGGTACTACCCATAAGGTATTTGGTCTTAAAGTTATCACCTGCCGAACAAGGTTTTAGAGGTTCCCAGAGTCTACATCCTTCCATCGGATATTACCAACTTCCCGATTAACTCGGTAATTAGTAATATTCTCAA
This sequence comes from Vicia faba, assembly GCA_948472305.1. Lineage (NCBI taxonomy): Eukaryota > Viridiplantae > Streptophyta > Magnoliopsida > Fabales > Fabaceae > Vicia > Vicia faba. The sequence continues at coordinate 1,012,554,086 of OX451738.1, forward strand.
GAAAAACTCGTCCGAGCGTAGTATCACGTGACAACTATTTTCGAATTACTCTTTCATAGCTTCCGCACTACACCTAAAGGCCAAGATGGGTTTGGTATTCTACGGTCCTCAGTTTCAGTAGGCTCCAAGGTCGAAAGTAGTACGTCTTTCCGATTACTCGGTAAACGACACTACAGTCAAAGGGGCCTCCATTGAGTGGGGGATCTCATGCCTCCTTTTTTGGGATTACTTCCTCAAAGTTAACATGACTATATCATCCATCCTATCTTAAAGTTTTCCCAAGTTCGGGTATAGGACTTATGAGTAATCACCAAGCACCCTGAAAACCAGGAAAATCCAGACAAACATATATACAACATATAACACAAAAACAATAATAACACATATACAGATATAAACAAAGATAGGCTCAACCCACTTAGGGATGGACCAGCAAAAGGTCAATCTTTCCCCAGTGAAGTCGCCATTTTTCTGTAGTGGTAGAAATGTTTAAGACTAAGCCATTGGATTGACTGGACTTATATAAATCAAAAATAAAAACCGCCACCGCGCTTTATTGTTTCCAAAGGAATGGGAAAAGAGCGAATAACCCAAAAATATGGTGAAAGATTCAAGGTAAGGGGGTTGGTTATGCAAAGGGAAGGTATTAACACCCTAAACATCCGCGGTACTCCGCAGGAACCTCTTTGTAAAATTTGTATATTTTGGCTATAAAAAAATGTTGTATAAAAATGGATGGGGGAGGTGAGAAAAGAAATATATTTTTTATGATTTTTGTACCCGCCGCGGTTGCGAACCTTTAGTGCCTACGTACCACCTTTTCGTGCAATAGGGGATCAGGGTACACGTAGCTCCTCTTTTAAAAATTTTAAAACACAAATGTGTTGGTTAATTTTATGAGATAAAACATCATCGTCATTGTCCGTGTGGAAAACATACCTACTACCCACAATCATGAGAAAGGAGAATTTGCATCATCTCAAAGTGGAGGATATGGCTTGGATTTTAAAATAAACAATGCCTCACTCAAAACCCAAGTGGAAAATATCTCTCTTCACTACATATTGTAGAAGTATAGTTGTTTGCATCACTACAAGGATTGACAAGAATTCAATCTTTTGAGAAAAGTTTAAAGGTAAAAGCCAAAGTGGCAAAATGGTTTAAAATGAGATTGATTGAATTTTAGTCTTCTCACAAAAATGTAAAAGTATTATTAAGTTTATTGAAGTTTATTTATGAAAACGTTTGAAAATGCATGGACCTAAGTCCAAGTTTATTATGAAAGTGGTTCAAGTTTAAAACAAGAAGAGTTTTCAAAAGGAGGGAGAATATTTTTGAAATTAAAGAAGAAGGGAGGAGAAGAAGAGGCTATCCTAAAGCATAAGGTAAAAGCTAGGGATAAGAACCATCTAACCAACAAGAAGCCAATACTTGACACTATGAGCCAAGATAGAATTCCCATTCTTTGGATTGAAACCAAACAAGCAAAAATACTAGACCTCTTGAGAGGACCAAACTTCAAGTGTATTAAGTAAGTCTTCACAAAAATTAGACAGAGTAACGGCTGTATACGGGTGAATTCCAGATTACAAACTGTTGTACCCCAAAATTTGCCCTCTCATTTCATCAATATTTCTCAACACAAGACTCTTGGAATTCAAGATCCAACTAGGGTTTGCTCTGCTCAAGACACCTCCTTGCACTGTTGACCTAAATTAGGGTTTGAGCTTGCACAGGGATGTTTTGACCCAAAATGCCCAAAATTACTTTCATACTTCATATTGGACTCACAAGTTTGTCCATACCAAGTTTCAAACCTTGATTCAAATTTTTGCCCAGTCAATTGGACAGTTGACCTAGAAATCAATTGTATTGGAGAAAAAGTCAACTGTGGCCAATTGACAGTCAAACCTCATCAATTTTGACCCAAATCAATATTATGAACTCATATGAACCATTTGATCAAGTTTGGCTCACAATTCCACAAGAAATTTGATCAGATCACTAAAAGGGCAAAATGGTCATTTTTAGGGTTTTGATTGTGCAAAGGCAATTTTTGACTGTTTGACCTAACCAATGGAAAATCAAGCTCAACCATGAACTCAAGGACGCAATGACTTTGTCTTGACATATTCAACAAGTTCAAAAGATCTTAAATGCATAGGATTGACAGATGAATTTTTCAGTCAACTGATCAAAATTTGACTGTACACTGAAAAGTCAAACTTTGACTTTTTGGTCAAAATCAAGTGCCAAGGGTCATTTTTCATCAATACATGTCAAATTATGAAACTTGTTCATCAAGAAACCCAAAAATGCAAATTAGGGTTTAAAATGAAAATTTTCATAACTTAGAATTTTTCTAAGTTATAAAATTTCCTTATTTTTTCCTAACTTTGTCCCATTTTTTCACCAAGATTCAAATGCATTCAAAAAAAACTTAAAACATGAAATTTGTAGTCCATCACAAAGTCTACAACTTTTATTCACAAAGTTTTCTCAAAAGAATCTTGTATCTCAAGTTATGATTTTTGGAACAAGGGTACCTAAAGCTTTTAACTTAGAGAAATTTTGCCCTAGTTTAGGCAGGATTTTGACCCATCTTCTTGGCCATTTTTCACATAGTTCCACTTGGAGTTTCAAGTTTCATTTCAAATATGTATTATAGTACATGTTGCAAGCTTTCCAAATTGTCCAAGAACTCCTCAAACATCATTTTGGTTAGGGAGAATCGAATGCTTGAACTTGGCAAAAACTCACTTTGATCCATGGCCAATACATGTTCATACAACTTGCATTTTCAAACCAAACTAGCTTAGTACATGATTAAAGGCCTCTAAACCAATTTACACTCTAAAATTGAATGCAAATACATTAGATATTGGCATTGTTCTGATCAAGAGAGCTTTGTACAATGAACATTGCCATTTTAAGCATAAAGGTCACACTTCCATTTTCATAAAGCATGAACTTTTACAAAGTTGTCTTTCTTGAGCTTTGAACTTATTTCTTTGCAGAAAACAGGTTCCACAAACTTAGGCAAAGGTACAAGGAGTTGGTGCATGCTTGGAGATAGCCTATACAGGCCTATCACACTTCACTTCCAACTTTGCTTTCAAAACAAGTAAAAGGGCCAAAAGCTTGTATCTCTCACATCTGATAAAACCAACAAGAACAAAGTTGTCAAACAAGTTTTGCATATCCTCACAAGCCAGAAGCATGAGCCTTTCACCCCTAAAGCACCCTCATACTCCAAAACACCATTTTTCTGCAAAACAGGGCAAGCCCTGCAGAACCACCTCCATCTCCACTTTCCCTCGTGTGTTTTGCCTCAAACTTGTTCCAATATATTCCATTCAACTCACCTAAACTATTCCATACCTCCATTTCCAACTGTAACACCATTAAAACACATTGCCATATTTGTTTGGAAGCTTTGCAGGTTGAGTTCTGTAGCACGATTCAGGCTACTTCAAAACAAGCCAAGCATTGGGAAAGCTTCATTGGACCTCAGGCAAGCTCAAAAGAACCTCAAGCACTCTTGGAAGTTGCTGCATTGTCCAGCTCGAAGTCAACTGAAACAGGTATTTCATGAACTTCTATCTCTCTATTTAGGAATAGTTAGACTTAGGTGTGTGAATGAAAGATGTTGTATTCATAGCCCTGAAACCATACATGTGCTTAGTTTTCATTTATATTAATTGTTCTAGGAGAATTTTGTTCATGAACTTTCTGAAAAAACTAGGTTAAGAATTAGGGCCATAGAAATTCTCTCTGGTCTTTGAGAGTTAGCTTGAGTTTTTTATATGGTTAGATTCGTTATTTGATGCTCTACAAGTTTCATGTTATGAGTTTTGTCAAAAAATCAAGGAATCAGGAGATAGAATTTTGTGTATAACACGCGCGCATTTCTGTTCAAAGGAAGAAGATGAAGTTGATTATGGGCTGGGCCTGGACTTCTTTGCTTTTGACACCCCCCCCAGTTCAATTGCTCAAATACCTGAAAATCAACTATGCTAGGTCAAAAGTCAATTGTGGCCCATATACAGTAAAACTTCAAGATTTTTGGTCAACATCCTCATTTTGAAGTATTATTCATCATTTGATCAAGTGTTGATCATGATTCCTCAAGGATTGTTCACAATTGATTAAAACCCAAAAGTTGCTAAATTAGGGTTTTGTAGGAAAAGTCAATTCAAGTTTGACCAAGCATAACTTTCTCATACTTTATCATAAATGACCCATCAAAAGCTCATTTTTAAGAGGATGAAATTCCATACAATTCATATTCATCTCCCAAGTTCAGAATATGCACTCACAAAAAGATATGAATTTTGACATTATAGATCATTTTGGAAAGTCAACAAAAACACCTTTTGGGTCAAAGATTCATACATGAACATGGGAGACTCAATTGATATGAGACCAAAAGGGTTTCTTATAGGACATCCTAAGCTTTCTAAAAAGTCCAATAACACCTCTCTAGAGTCAAAATTGAGAGAGTTATGCATTGGCCAAGTTGACCATTTTTGCAAAATTGTCAAAAGTCAAAGGTGCTCAAATTTGAATTTTTTGCTAAATGGGCCCAACTTTTTATGCTTGCACCTCAATTATAATGTGGTCCATGACTCAAATACTGATCCACCAATTATTTGCTTCATTTTTCAATTTATTTTGATTTTTCATTAATTAAAAAGTGAATTAAATCAAATAAATGATGAAAATTATCAAAGATTTGATTTGATTGGTTTTTTTTACAGGTTAGCAACCAAGATATGATGAGCTTGCAAGATCAATTCGAATCAATGGCAATTGGTACAAAAAGAGCATGATTAGGCCAAATTTAGAAAGATATCATATGGATAAAGAATCAAATCAAATATCATCAAAGCTTGAAGATTGAATCTGTTTTACAACCCTAATTCATTGAGGGATATATAATGAACAAAAACAAGGCAAGAGAAGAAGGTGAGAGGTCGTGCATAACCAAGAACAAAACTGAAAAACTCAAGGAAAAGTGAGAATCGGTTTTCAATCTACAAGGAGTTTCAAAGCATTTAAAGAACACCAATCCCTTCCCAGAAATCCCAGGAAGCTATTCCAATCGCTCCCAGGTCTTGAAACGCCCAGAATCATGCTCTACGCCTCCCACGGTTTGCCCAAAAATTTGATTCTAATTTTACTAATTCACGCATCTTTGGCACTTTTGGTTATTATACTCATGTTTATCATCGTGTTTGCAAGCTAATCATTCCATTTAATTGCATTTTTTATGCATGTACGTGATATTGCCATGGTTAGGGTTTTGTGTTCTTGTTTAGGGGTTTTCAATGCAGGTAAAATTGGGCGTTGATTCTGGTGCCATGATGCTCATGAGGATGAGACGAGTTGATTGATACCAGCCATTGTCATTTATCTTGAGCATATGCAATTTTGGAGATGGACAAGGTTATACCTACAACAAACGTCTGTAGGTAAAAGTCTGATTTGCTAAAGCGACGGAGAGAGGAAGAAGATGAGGCGTGGCAACTTGTGATTTGTCTATTTGAATTTTCGCGCATTTTCTGAATACTTTATTTATTTTTGATTATATTATTTTACTTCCATTATGTGAATAACAAAAGCGCGTGGCTCAGTTGGCAAGCAAGCGTTGGAAACGTGCATAAGGACCTGGGTTCGATCCTCAGGTCCCAATCTTTGTTTCATGTAATTTTGCTTCATGTGATCAGGTGAAAGTTGTCCCATACGCCCGCCATGTGCCATCAATATACCGCTGTGATGCGGTGGGAGAACTGAATTGAGGTTTTGTGTTTGTGTTTGCAAATGTTTCAGTTTAGCAAGTGTCGCCACCGATTTTTCATTTATCCAAAGGAAAGGTCAAAAAGCACAGGAAAGACCTTTGAGATGTTTTCTTGGGTTCGGGGGATATATTATGAAAAGGAAAGGGGCTAGCACCCTTTTCATCCTTGGTTTTCCATGGGTTCTTAGTTACTTGTTTTAGATCACTTGCTTTTGCTTTTCAATTGTTTGAAATTGTGCTTTTGTGTGTGGTTTTGAAAGTATTTTGAAAAGAGGCCATCATTGTGGAAACCTTTGTAATGATTATTGTTTGAATGTATACAAAGGTGTTTGTCTTTTTAAAAAAATGCTTCATTGTTTGAAAGTTTGTTTTGGGAAATGTTTTGAAATTGTGTTGTGATGTGTGTTTGAAAATAGCAAGGATGTTTGCAAGTTTGATCAAGTAACTAGGAGCATCTACCTACCTACTCAAAAGTCTTTCCTACATTTTTAACCCTTTGACATTGTTTTTTTACCATTGCATTTGGTAAACAACCTTGTGTTTGGATGTTAAACGGGACAGGCGCGGGTCATCGTATGACCATGATAGCAATTGTGCTAAGTATCTTTAGCAAATTTTTGAGGGACTAGATCATTTTTGTATAGGCAACCAAGATAGCATCATCGAGGGACTATGATCTTTTATTTTTGTTTTTGATTTTCCAAGACACCTAGCATGCATACCATGGCCATTTTAAAGGCAACAAGTGGATGAAACCCTAGGGGTGCTTGTGTGCATTGTGTTGTCATTTTCATGCATTTTTGTCTTGTATTAGGTCAATCTATTTGTTTATTTTGGATTTTTGTATACAAACCCTAGTTTTGCTATCATGGCATATTTGAAAGCAATAAATGCGTAAAAGTTAATCTACCACTATTAAAACATGATTATGGGGAGGGGGATACAAATTTGAATAGGGGATATTTTGCAAGAAATTGAAACCCTAAGTCAACTATTACAACCAAATTGAATTAATTGTGGAAATAAATAAATAGACAATATTTAAATATGCAAATAAATATGAATATGCAAAAGTGTTTTTTTTTTGTATTATTTTTATGTATGTAAAAATAAATTATTTAATGTATCAAAAATAAGAAAATAAGAGATTATTTTTATTAAGGGTGGAAACCCTAATTTGTATTAAGAAAAAATATATATTATATGTATTATTTATTCATGTACAAGTAAATAAAATAAAATATATACAAATACTAAAAAATGAAAATATATGAGAAAATATCATTTAAGTATATAAATAATAAAAATAAAATATATAATATTTTTTGTAATATTTATAAGTTTTTATTTAAGAAAATAAAAGTATATTATTAAAGAAACTATTTTTATGCTAGAAAAAATAATAAAAATAATAAAATAAAATGTGAAAATTTATGAAAATATTTTTAGTAATTTTTTATGTTTAGAAAAATAAAATAAAGTCAGAAACTTAAAAGAAAATAAAAAAAACATGAAAAAATAAACAAATGGGCTAAAGGGCTGTGAACAGCAAGCTAGGAGTGCAAATAGCAAGGAAATGCCAAGGCCCAGCCCATATTCCATCATCCCTGTCCTCCAGAAACACCAAACACGCGCGTTTCTTGTTCAAATGGCTAACTCCTGCATTTGTGCTTAAAAACAAAAATTTGCAACATGAAAGTTATAGAGCATGATCATACGATTCTAACCATGTAAAAAACTTAATCTAACTCTCAAAGACCAGAGAGAATTTCTCTGGCCCTAATTTCTAACCTAGCTTTTTCATAAAGTTCATCATTCAAATTCTCCCAACTCAGTTAACTTAAATGAAATGTATGCATATGTACAGCTTAAGGGCAATGAGTACTACATTTTTTATTCACAAACCTAAGCCTAATGTTTCCTAAATAGAGAGATAGAAGTTTGAACTTTACCTGTTTCAGTCAAGCTCGATTATGGCAATGTAGGGGTTTTCAATGAGGCCTGAGATTCTTGTGAGCTTTCTTGAAGTTCCTTTGAGCTTTCCCAATGCCTAGCTAGCTTTGAACTTGCCTGAATAAGCTTGTAGAAGTCAACCTGCACAGTCAGAAATCAAAAATGGTGAAGTGTGTAAATGGAGTTACAGTCACTTGGGAATGGTTGGGATAGTTTAGGTAGGTTGTATGGAGTGTGTTGGAAGAGGTTTGGGGCAAAACTCACGAGGCAATTGGAAGATGGAAGTGAAACTGCAGAACTTGCCCTATTTTGCAAGAAAATGTGATTTTGGTGTTTTGGAAGGTTTGAGAAGTGGTTAGCTCGTGCTTATGACTTAGTGTGATATGTAAAAATTGTTTGAAATGTTTATAACACTTGGTTATAACTGATGCAAGAGTTGTTGACCTTTTGCAAGGTTTCTTGGTTTTGAAGCAAAAGTGAGAAGTGACCATGCTATGGCCTGTACAGGCCTCCTTCTTAGCTGCACAAATTTGTTGTACTTTGCCCTAAGTGTATGGGGTTGGCTTTCTGCAAAGAGATGGGTTCAAGGCTCAACGGAAACAAAAACGCAAAAAGTGAACTTTATCAAAATGGCATTATTAACTTTTTTCCATTTTTAGATTAATCCTTTGTGCAATCTTCCATTGATCAGAACAATGCCTTAATCCATTGTGTTTGCATTCAATTTTTGATTGTGGAAGGGTTTAAGGACCTGTAAGCAAGTACAAGCAAAGCTGGACAGAAATTGCAACTTGTAGCAACATGAAAAATGCCATGGATCAAAGTGACATTTTTCCAAATTCAAACCTTCGATTCTCCCTAACCACAAATGATTTTGGAGAGTTCTTGGACATTTTGGAAAGCTTGTAACATGCTCTGTAATCCATATTTGAAATGAATTTTAAGATTCCAATGTGAACTAGGTGAAAAATTTCCATGAAGATAGGTCAAAATCCTGCCTAAACTAGGGCAAAATTTCACTAAGTTAGAAAGTTTTGGGACCCTTATTCATAAAATCATAACTTGAGATCCAAGAATATTTTGGGAAAACTTTGTGAATAAAAGTTGTATATGTTATGGAGGACTACAACTTTCATGTTGGAAGTTTTGTTTGAATCCAATTTCATCATGGTGAAAAAGTTGGGCAAAGTTGGAAAAAAATAAGAAATTTTCTTAACTTAGAAAATTTCTAAGTTATGAAAATTTTCCATTTTAAACCCTAATTTTCAAAATTAGGTTTCTTGGTGAACAAGTTTCATGTTTTGACACATCTTGGTGAAAAATGACCCTTGGCACTTGATTTTGACCAAAAAGTCAAAGTTTGACTTTTCAGTGTACAATTGATTTTTGATCAATTGACTGAAAAATTCATTTGTCAATCCAATGCATTTGAGATCTTTTGAACCTTGTGAATAGGTCAAGATGATGCCATTTAGTCCTTTAATCCATGCTTGAACCCAATTTTCCATTGGCTAGGTTAAAAATCAGAAATTTCCCTTCTATAGTCAAAACCCTAAAAATGACCATTTTGCCCTTTTGATGATCTGATCAAATTTCTTGAGGAGTGGTGGTCCAAACTTGATCAAATGGTTCATATGAGTATATAATGTTGATATGGATCAAAAATTATGAGTTTTGACTGTAAATTAGCCACATTTGACTTTTTCCCCAATACAGCTGATTTCTAGGTCAACTGTCCAATTGACTGGGCAAAAATTTGATTCAAGGCTTGAAACTTGGTATGGGCAATCTTATAAGTCCAACATGAAGTATGAAAGTCAATTTGAGCATTGGGAGTCCAAAAATCCCTATGCAAACTCAAACCCTAATTTCAGGTCATCGGTGCAAGGAGATGTCTTGAGCAGAGCAAACCCTAATTCTGTCTGGAGTCCAAAGAGTCTTGTGAGGGGAAATCTTGGTAAAATGAGAGGGAAAAGTTTGGGGTACAACAACGGCCATCAAACACATCTCCAGCCAAGATCCAACGTGCCATCATTGGAGGCCTACCATGCTCCTCAAGTCAACACAATCACTAGATCAGGCGAAGTCAAAAGGGCTTGGATTTGTTTGGGCCCAGAAATTATATTGGCACATCCCTCTCCAGCATTGTTATCAGGCCCATATTTTCTTTTTCTTATTTCTTTTCTTATTTTATTTAATTATTTTAATATTTATTTTAATCATTTTAATTAACAAACTAATCATTTTTTTATAAAATCCTAAAAATAAAAAATTCACAAAAATTAGAATTAGCCTTTTTTTTATCAAAATTAATTTGGTTAATTTAATTTAATTTAGTTTAACTTAGGGAAATTTTAACTTGTCTTTTTTATTAAAACTAATTAGCAAATTAGGTTAAACTCTAGATTTAATTCTTTTATTTTTTCTCAAATAAATAAAATACAAAAAATAGGTTTTTAGATTGAATTAATTTATTTTTTCTTAATTAAAAATTAATTAGAACTAAGGATTTTCTTTTCAATTTAACTATTTCATTATTTTCTTAAATAACAAAACATGACAAAAACATTTTTTTAATCAATCACAAATAGGTTTAGTCAAGGGTCAAAACCCTAGTCGTTTCGTATTTAATTCATCGCGCGCTTGTTAATTATTTTGACAATATTTTTGTAATTGTTCATGGTTTGTAATAGTTTAATTTAGGGTTTTTATTTACTGTTTAAATTCCCGGGTTTTTGGCTATGTAATTAATCCCCCACCCCGAAGCCTTGTAATAACGTAGATTTATTTTCTCGCATTTTTAATTCCCGTAAATATTTAACTGTTTAGATGTATGCTAATAGGACTGTATGACAATAATGCATGACAAATTAATACGGTTAGAAAACCCTATTGTGCAAAGATTAAATAACTGAAAACAGATCACTCGCACATATCACTCTTAGGGTATGCTCTCACTTCGGTTGCCTTCGGTAAACGGTCATTAAGCATAGGTTGTCTTAGTGGTTACCCTTTTGTCTAAAAAGATCTAATGTCCCATTCGAATGTTGCCTCAGAAATGTTGCCTCAAATATGACCTTAAGACTCTAGGGTTATTACTAAGGTGTCCTAATATTGCTTTAGTGATCGTACGTCCCTTTCGGATTGACACTTACAACTCCAACGACGGTGCTACCTATTTCTCAATAGTAGGATAGCGCTGTCTAAAGGAAACAAGAATAGAAACGATCTTTTTTCGAGTAGGTAGATGCTAGTAGGTACTTGCTCAAATCGAAACTTTTCACACTTACACTTTTCAAACAAAATTTCAAAACAAACTTCGTCACATCCCTGAGGACTAATACAAGGATTATCACGAAGAAAAACTTTTCAAAACAAAGCACAAACACAAGCAATTTTAAAAGATGAACAAGTACCTAAGAGTCCATGGAAAACCATGGATAGAAAGGGTGCCAACACCTTCCCTTTCTATAATCTACCCTCGTACTCAGAGTATCTCGAAAAAGGATTTTTATGTACTTTTTTCCTTTCCGATTGGATGAAACAAAAGTCGATGGCGACTCTTTCTTACCGCGACATTTTGCGAATAAAAAACGCAAAACGCAAACAAGTATTAAACAGTCGGTTCTTCCACCGTATCACAGAACTGGCGACTCTGTTGGGGACTTTATAAGTGGGGTATACCTTAGGATCTAAGTCATCATAATTGCTTCTCTTGATTGCTTTGTTTGCTTTACTTTTAAGGGTTTTGTTTGGGGTTACTATAGATCCTACACCTGGATCTGGGGAATACCTTTTAGGTAAGTAGCAATAGACTGTGAGGGAACTGTACGGCATAGACCGATACGGTTGTAGCAGTAGCTACGTTGGTGTGGCACTTTGGTTGGTACCGGTATCCCTTGTGGAGAAACAAGGAGAATACAGGGCCGCCGCGTGATGTCGTTAAGCATCAACTGACCTTAGAACCTTTAATTGCCCAACTTGTCCATTAGAAAGTAGTGAGATAGCTGACCTCGGTGTAGAGCTGAGAACTGGTTGATACTCGATGCTACACTCGTTGAGATCATACTCTCGGAATAATTTCGGCCGTAAGAAAATATTGCGTGAGCTGAAACCATGACCGATGGAGGATGGTTAGTGATATTGAGATCCTCTAGAACCCGGTTACTTTTCTAGGACAGGTTGAACCAACTTAACTTCAAGAGGGTATTACCTTTGACCTCATGCAAGCCTTAAACCTAAGGGCTTTGTGTGATTTGACTGTGTTTGTAATACCTGTTGTTTGCTATACCTGTGATTTATCATGACATCACGCATCATAACATGGCATTCATGCTTCATTACACTAACCATTTCAAAGACCAAGGGAATTTATCTTTGTTTTGTTTTGCAGATCATGGCTTCCATGCGTAGAAATACCATCAGAATCAACTTTGTGCAGATGCCTTCCCAACTTAAAGAGTTAGCATCAAGAGTTTCTGAATCTTATACTTTCATTAAGAGACACGGTCAACTTCTCATCCTGGTTACTTCAAACCTTGATGAACAGATGATGAGTGTACTATTTCAGTTCTTCGATCTCAAGCATCACTGCTTCACCTTTCCAGATTACCAGCTAGTACCCACCTTGGAAGAATTCTCTCATCTATTGCTCATATCCATTCTTGAACAGGTACCCTTCACCGGTATGGAAGAAGTTCTTAGGCCAGAAGACATTGCCTCAGCATTGCATTTAAAATGGGCCGATGTGGTATCCAATTAGGAAACTCGAAGCGGGGTTAAAGGTTTTCTAGCCAAATTTCTGATAGAACAGGCTCAGTTATTTTGGGATGATTTGGATTTTCAGGCTTTTGAGGATGTCTTGGCTCTTCTTATCTATGGTTTAGTTCTCTTCCCTAATCTGGACTCCTTTGTAGATGTGAATGCTGTCAAGATCTTCCTTTCTCGCAACCCAATGCCTACCTTTCTTGGAGATATCTTGCATGCCCTCCATACTCGTACTATAAAGAGAAGAGGGACTCTTCTGTGCTGCATGTCGTTGTTGTCGAGGTAGTTTATTTCTCACCCCCTAGGTATGTGCTGAAGAACGAAGAAGGATCGGGTTGGTCGCACATAATAATGTCACTTGCTCATACGGATATTCTTTGGTGTTCCCGAGCTATGGAAGACACTGCTGTTATTGACCGCTGTGGGGGATACCCTAATGTCCCATTACTTGGTATCAGAGGGGGTATAACTTACAGTCCTTGCCTAGCTTTGCGACAATTTGGTCGTGCTCGAAGAGATGGTCCACATGAGTTACTTCTCGAGGATATTGTATTCGACTATGAGGATGATGTTAAGGGGCATCGCCGGAGGTTCATACGAGCTTGGGGCATGGTAAGAAGATCTGACCCCCAAGAGTTGGAACCAAAGACTTCCCTTCCTGTGCAGCCTTACCTCCAATGGGTCTAAGCTCGTGCCCAGAAGCTTGTGATGCCTTATGTGGCCGTATTATCAATGATCGTGGAGCCCACTAATGAAGACGGTATTCCTTACAAGGTTCTCTATCCTTACATGCCCAATGATCCTGGGGAGTTACAGAGGTCTTGGATTCAACTGAAGAATGAGCGGGATACTTACTGGGAGCAGTTCCATGAGCAAGAGAGAAAGGTTTTGAAGCTCACCATGCAGCTCGAGGAAGAAAGAGTGATCAATGACTATATCAGCACAAAGAGAAAGCGTCCATGGGACTTTTGATTTTTCTTTTCTAGTTTTAGATTTGTTTTATTTTTTTCTTTGTAACGCTATAAAGGCATGTTGAACCTTTTAAATTTAAGCTAAAAAGTTTTGTTTATTTTGGTTTGCAAATTTAAATCTCCCAAAGTCTTTGAAATAATTACATGCACATCATCACAGGTACCACTACAGGTTTCTCATCTTCTTCGCTATTTATTTCAGCAGAAATGTTTTCCGATCAAGCCATCAAAGATCTTCAGGCACAGAATGCCCAGTTCCAACAGATGTTCATAAGTATGGCTAAGGGGCAGGAGGATTTAAAGACCCTTATTCTGAAAGAGAAGAAGAAGAAAAAGAAGATTGGTATTCTGAATATGGGTAGAAGGTCCAGAGAAAGGTTGAAGCATCAAACTGATCTGACTTCTTCATCTAAGGAATGGGAGAACCAAGAAAGGGAAAAGGACCCTAGTCCTGCAGTCTCTAACAATGATACTGATTTTGATGATGAGCAATATCCTCCTGTTGAGGATAGATACAAGCAGCTAGAAGACCGACTGAGTGCTATGGAAATTCAGAAGATACCTTGTTTGGATTTCGGAGAATTGGGACTGGTATCGGGAGTGGTTATCCCTCAGAAGTTCAAAGCTCTGGTTTTTGCCAAGTATGATGGGGTGTCCTGCCCAAAACTCCATCTCCGCTCGTATGTTAGGAAAATCCAACCCACACTGCTGATAGAAATTTTTGGGTGCACTTCTTTCAAGATAGTCTGTCAGGGACTCAACTTGAATGGTTCTATCAGTTGGAGGGAGCTAATGCCCAAAACTGGGAAGATCTTGCTGCTGCTTTCTACAAGCAGTATCAGTATAATACCGACATTGCTCCCACTCATACTCAACTCTAGAATATGTCCATGGGTGCAGGTGAAGGCTTTAAGGATTATGCTCAAAAATGGAGAGACTTAGCTGGAAGATTCAAACCTCATTGTCTGATAGGGAGTTGGTCGACATGTTTCTAGGGACGCTATCTGGTCCATTTTTCAATCATTTAATCGACAACTCGTCATCTGGTTTCACCGAGTTGATTTTAATTGGAGAAAGAATAGAAGCTGGAATTCAGAGTGGTAAAATACAGAAGGATGCCTCCTCGAGTTCAGCAAAGAAGCCTTTTACAGGTAAAAAGGAAGCCAGTGCAGTCTATAGCCCGAGGGGCCAAATCAGATCTGAACACCGTCAAACGGTAAATGCTGTAGTGATACCAAGACCCGCAGTTGCTCCATGTTGTACCCCAAAATTTGCCCTCTTTTCATATACGCATATTATTGATTTTATGGTTATGGAATAAAGGTATATTTATCAAGCTTCTTCAGGTTACGAGTGACGTTTATTTCGTCAATAGATATTCTCAGAGTATTTTCCGTGCTGAAGATCGGTTCACCGTTTTGCAACGATTCGGGGTTCAAAGATTCACAAGTCCAACCTGGCGCGTAATATTCAGGTGTTCTTTCGCCAAGATATCTCTGATAACGTATTCTCAAATTCAGGTTCGGCTAAAGAGTCAATTCTTTAAAGAAGGTCTCCGAATATATGAGTTTTCTCGAAGAAATATGGTGAAAAAGTATGCTGAAAGTGCAGTTTTTACGCACAAAAAAATTCATAACTTGAAGATCGTGGCTCGTTTTGAACCTGTTCCAGTGGACAAAATTCCGTATTAACGTCATCTATGTTTTCTTCTCTCACAGCTGGAAGCCAATTTCAATCAGAAGGTCTTCAAAAATGCAGATTTATCAAGTATTTTCGTACAGAAAATTTGTGACATAACTTTATTTGCGTCATGTTCAGAAAATCATAACTTGGTCGATTTTCATCGTATCGAGCGAGTTCGAACTATATCCAAAAGGCCTTCGTTTTTTGCTCAGAGTGTGCGTGATGCGCCGAAAATCCTGAATGCTGAATATTATTTTATCTGGGTCGAAACTTCAAAAATTCATAACTCGGTCAATTTTTATCAGATCGGGCCCATCTTTTTACACAAGGTCATTGACTCAGAGATCTACACCTTTGCTTCCAAAGTCGAGACCGGATTATGCTCCAATCAATACCAGTTTTTTATTGAAGAACGTGTCAGAGTCGACACTGGAGCCAAAAGTAAGTTTGTCTGAACTGAAACTTCAAAAATTCATAACTAATTCATCTTTTATCCGATTGAGCCCATTTTTGGATAGGAGTTAGTTATCGATGTCGCCTACATTTTGTTTTCACATTTCAACTTCAAAAATTGCACTTAAGCCTCTGCGATTTAGCCTGGAACGTGACGGACTCAAGTGAATATTGGAGGCCCAATTGTACATTCAAAGCCCATATCTTTGCTCTAATTTCCATTATATAATCTCATTCTTTTCATACAAAGGAGGGGTGACGAAAAAAACCTTTGCCACAACACTGTCAAAATATCAAATTCTTTCAAGAACCCTAAAACCTTTAAATCCTTATTTTAAACTCACATCTCACTACTTCTCTAGTAATGGTAAGGCTAGTTTGATCTCCATGATCAAAAGGGAATAAAAGCATTCATCTCACTACTTCTCCAGTAAGGGTAAGGCTGGTTTGATCTCCATGATCAAAAGGGTATAATCATTCATACATACCATATCGGTTTTAACATTAATTTTTTTTCCATATATTTGCTTTATTTGTATTTCATGATATATAGTAATTTATTTAATGTTTTCATGAGATTCAATACTGCAGATTTAGACAGGGTCCCATGCAGGTTCATTACAGAACGTTGAGGCCAAAACAAAAATGGCCAAAATAGAACAACCAACAATGCATGGCGAGGCAGACATCCTGAGAAGGTTAAGGGCGTGGGTTCAACAACCACCCCTATTGGTTCTAGTTTTCTTCCTTTCTATTTATCATTTTACCTATTTTTATTCTTTCTGTTTAAATTTTTTTTCATAAAGCTTAACATTTTTCACAAACCTTTAATTTTTTCTCCTTAACTCGAATAATTTATTTTAGGTCTTTTTTTAATTTAATTTTAGGTTTTAAATAAATTTTTGGTTCAACAACCACCCATGACATTTGCATTATTTTTATTTTCTAACCCTATTTTTCATTTATGTTTCTTCCCCTATCTATTTTTTGGCAAACTTAATCTTTTTTATTAATCATTAGACATAAAATCTTTTTTGAACCTTTTTTTATTAATTAAAATTAATTAGGTTTTAGGTTTTTAATTAACCTTTTTTTTCCAAAACTAACCTTTCTTTTTAATTCAAACCAATTAAGATTTAGGTATTTTAATTAAATTTTTTTCAAAATTAACATTTTTTTACTAATTAAAATTAATTAGGTTTTTTAGGTTTATTTAATTAATTATCATAAATCACTTTTTCATAAAAAAAATAACCAAAAACATTAACTTAGAATTTTAAGTTTTAATTTTTTCCTTAATTTCTTTTTATTTATTCTTTTACATTTTAATTTCTAGAAAAATTATATAGGCCGCATTATCAATGTAATAGCGTAGATTTATCTTTTCTCGCATTTTTTTTCTAATTATGTAATTGCTTCCGGGATGTAATAATATTAAGATTTCTTTTCCGCATTCTTCACTATTATGTATCTGCAAAAGCCTTGTAATAGCTAGGACTTTAAAATTTCTTACTTTTAATTCCGCAAACTATAAACTGCTTAGATGTATGTTAATAGGATTATATGGAAAGACAAACTGAAAATTAAAACAGTAGATCACCTTAATTGTGCAAGGATTAAATAACTGAAATCAAACACATGCACATGCTCACTCTTAGGGTATGCCTCACTTGGTTGCCTCGGAAAACAATGGTCATGTCCCTCGAACATAGGGATACTATTAGCAAAGACCCTCGGTTAAAGTCATCATAAAGATCATAATCCCTCAACGTCCCTCGAGTTGCCTACGAGAAATGATCTTGTCCCTCGATGTTGCCTACGAATATATGATGACAGTCCCTTCGAAATGCTAAGGTATCCTTACATGTTGCCTTCAATGACCATTACGTCCCTTTCAAATTGACCCTTACAAACTCCAACGATGGTGCTACCTATTTCTCAAATAGTAGGATAGTGCTATCTAAAGGAAACGAGAATAGAAATAATCTTTTTTCGAGTAGGTAGATAACTGTTAGGTACTTGCTCAAAACAAACAAACTTTTTTCACACCAAACACTTTTCAAACAAGTTTTCAAAAACAACTTCGTAACACTCTTGAGGATAGAAACAAGGGTTAAAACAAAGTAAAACAAAACTTTTCAAAGAAAGCACGCACAAGCAATTTTCAAAATGAGCAAGTACCTAAGAGCCCATGGAAAACCATGGATGGAAAGGGTGCTAACACCTTCCCTTTCTATAATCTACCCCCCGTACTCATAAACATCTCGAAAAAGGTTTTTTCTGTTCTTTTTCCTTTTCCTTTGTTGGATGAAATGAAAGTCGGTGGCGACTCTTGCTTACCGCGACATTTGCAAACAAAAAACACAAACCAGTATTAACAGTCGGTTCTGCCACCGTATCACAGAACTGGCGACTCTGCTGGGGAATTATAAGTGGGGTATACCTTAGGATCTAGGTCATTAAAATTGCTTCTCTTGATTGCTTTGTTTGCTTTATTTTTGAGGGTTTTGTTTGGGGTTACTATAGATCCTACACTCGGATCTGGGGACCACCTTTTAGGTAAGTAGCAATAGACTGTGAGGAAATTGTACGGTGTAAACCGATATGGTTGAAGCAATAGCTATGTTGGTGTGGCACTTTGGTTGGTACCGGTATCCCTTGTGGAGAAACAAGGAGAATACGGGGCCTCCATGTGGTATCGTTAAGCATCAACTGACCTTAGAACCTTTAATCGCCCAACTTAGCCATTAGAAAGTAGTGAGATAGTCGGCCTCGGTGTAGAGCTGAGAACTGGTTGATACTCGATGCTACACTCATTGAGACCATACTCTCGGAATAATTTTAGCCACAAGAAAAGATTGCGTGAGCTGAAACCATGACCGATGGAGGATGGTGAGTGATATTGAGATCCTCTAGAACCCGGTTACTTTTCTTGGACAAGTTGAACCAACTAAACTTCAAGAGGGTACTACCTTAAAACCCATGCAAGCCTAAACCTAAGGTTGTTTGTGTGACTTGTGTGCTTTCAACTTGAACTACTTGCATAGTTTTATTATCTGACAACATGAATTCCTTGCAGGTTTTGTTTACAGTCCTTATCCAATAACTTGGATTTCTTGCCGGGTTTACTTGCTTACATCACTTCGCACTTTTGCTTAAACGCATAGCATACACATCATACACATCATTCCTTAACATTTCCTTAACCATTTCAAGGATCTCAAGGGTTTGTGATGCAAGTTATGGTAAATCAGACGTCTAGCAAGGGGCAAGGGGATTTATTTTCCTATAGCCAATGTCGTCTAGAGATCAAAACACGATAACTTGAGTCAGGGGCTATGACCCACTTGATATGGTGAGCTTGACTCTTGTAGAAGGACCTTCAATGATACGAAGTGCTTCAATCAAAGCGGCAAAATTTCAACTTCTGGCATTTTCTTGTTTACCCGCGAGATCCTTGAAAATATTGCATACATATATCATACATATCATTGCATAACAGGTCTTCCAGTACAAGTCTCTCATGTTATCGCTGTTTATTTCAGCAATGGCTCTCAAATAAGACAACAGAGATCTTCAAACTCAAGAAGCTCAGTTCAGGGAAATATTCCTAAACCTATCCAAGGGGCAATAAGAGTTGAAAACACTCCTCGTTGGGAACTTGGTCAAGAAAAGTCCTGAAGACAATAAGGACGAACGGCTGGAACAACTGCAACCTGAGGTAGGTGCAATGAGAACCCAGATGCTGGGGCATATGGCTCTTATCCAAGGCCTAGCCCAAATACAAGAAGAGCTGAAAGCCATCATCAACCAACTTCAGCAAGACGGATACAACAGTATGAAGCAAACAGTCGAGGCCGGGGACCAAGTCATTGATCAAACTCCAAGAAGACAAAAGGTTAGTTTGATGGAGAGTGGACCTTTCCAAATTGCTACTACATCACGAGTCCAACAACAAACTCGCAAAAAAAAATGGGTTAATCAGAGTAAGCCGGATATGCCCAAAAGGCAGTTTACCAAACTCAACATGTTGTTGTCTCAAGCTTTGCAACACTTGTTAAGGATGAATCTGATTATGTTGATAGGACCTCATCCGAATCCCAAGACTTCTTCGCCTAACTAAAACCCTGATGCAAGGTGTGCATATCACTTCAACAGTCTGGGGCATGATACTGACGACTGTTGGAGGTTGAAATACAAAATTCAAGACCTGATTGATGAAGGAGCATTGGAATTCACACAAGATGGTCAACTGGAATGTTTCTGTCAATCCTCCAAGGCTCACCATTTGAAGTGAAAAGTTCTGACAAGAGAGGCTTTTGTTCATTAGAATTTTCAATTTGCAATTTTCTTTTGATTGTTCGAACATCTATTCATGTCAAACTCTGTTACTTTATCAATGCATTGCATATGTATGTTTTGAATCAATTCATTCGTATTCACTATATTTAAATTGCTTTCCTTTTTGTGATATTCAACTCTCGAACAAAAGCTCTGAGCCTTTAGAGGGAGGATGACGAAAATGATATCAAAATCTCTACAGTATGCTTTTGAACAGACCCCGCTGACGATGTACAGGCATTGTTTCAAATCCTAAACAGTTGAGTTATAAGGAAGATAATCCATAGTTAACCCCTTTGAGCCAAAGAAGTAGGGGTTTTTCATTTCACACAAATTAAAACCCTTAATCATAACCAGGGGCAGGGTAGTTTTCTCAGTTAATCCAGGTGCACAATGAATGGCTTCAAAGACGTCCTTCTAAAACAAAAGACCGTGATGGTTCCCTATAATCGTCAAGACAGACAATCATTATCTCTCGAAATAAAAGCCCATTAAGTCAAAACCTATGAAGGAGACTTAAGAAAAAAAACTGGGGCATCCCGCTGACTGTAATCACAAAAGAAACAATTCAGGCAAAAGACAGGGATAATAAAATCAAAAAGAAAGAGGTCCTACAAACCCTCAACAAAAAGAAATGACTGCCTATTCAAAATAAATTATCAGCATCTGAACCATCACTGGAATATCAGAGCAAAGACTCAAGAGGAATCTAAATGCATAATTAGCTGAGTTTAAGATCGAAGAACATCATGAAGAACAGGTGAGTACAAATAAAATTTGAGCCTTTATCCTTTGTTTCTTAAACCGTGAACCAGGCCACTTTATAACCCTTAAAAGTCCTAGCTGAAGCATGGGTTAGTTTGAAAGCATACTGTTACAATAGGTATCCTGACTCCTGAAGGTTTGTTACGAATCCCAAGTTGATATCACATCTTTGCAAAATTCTATTTTACTAAAAAAACTGCATTTTCAAAACCTCAAGACAAACATAAGCTTTGCATTCTTAAAATAACATTGTTTGCATATGACTATTTGTTCAACAACAGAGAAATTCGCACGACGAATATCTAGTGAACAAAAACCTTCTCAATAAAAAGGATCACCTCAAGTGGAAAAACACTTCCAACCAAGGGGCACGGCATGATCATTGTCCATCATCTGGGGAAGTCAAGTTAAGATTCAAGGAATCTCTCAAAGATGCCAAATAGCCAGGGGCAGATCTCCATCTGAATCACTTGGGGGCATTGGGCATGAATTCCAGCAACGAATCATGTATGATCAAACAAACATCTTCTGGTAGTGTGGCAACACAACACTACCGATAGTGACAACTCCCTACACCCTGAGAGCGTGGACATAGTCAGAAAATACTGTGCATGAACAAAGACCCACTAGGTTGACTGGCCTAGGCAAAAATAAGGGCATCCCGGCGAACCATAAGGGTTCGGGAAAAAATTAAGGATAAAAACAAAAAAGATATGTACACCCAACAAGTCGAAAACCTGAAAAGGCGGCTGGGGCAAGAAAGGGTATCCCGGTGGACTGAAAATCTGAAAAGACAGTCTAGGCAAAAGTTAGGGATTAAAGCGTACGACTATGTCCCGTTATCTTATCACTTGCCTATCAGTAGAAGACTTATCATTTCGATCGGCAGTTACCAAGCACCTCATAAGTTGGGATGACACTCAATCCACAAGGCCTCCGCAGGCACTTTCTACAGCAGGTACAAGGGTAGAAAAGTCTTGATAAGAAGTCATTGTCATATCCCCAGCATGCGTCCCAGTAACATACACTCGCCGCAGAGTAATAAGTATCCAAAGACAATGGTGTTATCTTTCCTGAATAGGACACAACTCTCCCCAGCCGAGGTTCACAATCGCGAGTGAGTCGGCAAAATTCTCCCCAAGCAGAGCTTGTTTATCACCAGCAATAGAAGTTCATCCCTAATTGAGTTTATTTCTCCAAATCAGTAGATCTTCCAACAAAGTATCTCTCTTCCCCATAAAGTCATTCTCCCACAGGATTATTCTCAAACAGCGTCTCTCCCGGCGGAATATTCTCGAGCAGAACAGATGCAAATCTCCAGCTAATCATCTTCGGTCACTATCCCCAGCGAGAACGAAGAACTCAACTCCTTATACTCTCCAGCAGCAGTCCAGGATTTATTCTCCCCAGCCAGAGAATATCACAAGAATATTGCATATCCATACATCATGGAATGCGCATACGCATTATACAGCACAATCCCATTTATTTTTATTTACTCAATACATTTCATACATCATGAAATTACATATGACTAACTCTTTACCTTTCAGGGAAAGATGCAATCAAGTTCTCACAAGTTTTCTCTGGTTCAGTCAAATCGATACTAAGATTTCTCTCCCAATTGAAGACAACTCGAGACTTTTCCCTAGTTCAGTCAAATTGATACTAAGATTTCTATTCCAGTTAAAAGGGATATGAAGCACGGAAACCGACCGAATAATAGTCAACCAACAATACATCATACTGTGAAACCTGGAGCGCCACCAGATAACGGTACAAAATACTACGAATCCTGGAATCGACCAGATAATGGTATATCTTAAATTCAAGTTATGAAGCCCAGAAATCGACCGGATAATATCTTGATTTCACCAAAATACTATGAAGCCTGGAATTGACCAGATAGTGGTATATCTCAAGTTCAAGCTATAAAGCCCGGAAATCGACCGAAAAATAGCTTAATCCCCAGCAAGTTACTGTGAAGTCTGGAAATCGACCGGATAACAGTACAAGATACTATGAAGCCCGGAAATCGACCGGGTAATATCTTGATTTCTCCAAAATACTACGAAGCTTGGAATCGACCAGATAGTGGTATATCTCAAATTCAAGCTATGAAGCCCGGGAATAAACCGGATAATATCTTGATTTCTCTAAAATACTATGAAGCCTGGAATCGACCAGATAGTGGTATAAGACACCGTGAAGCCTGGCGCACGACCAGATAATGGTATAAGACGCTGTAAAGACTGGAGCACGACCAGATAGCGACGAAAGACACTGTGAAACTTGGGACACGACCAGATAACAGTATAAGGTACTGCGAAGCTTGGAATTCGACCAAATAGCAGTTTACCCGGCCAATTACTATGAAGCCCGGAAATCGACTGGATATTAGTATGCCTTAAAATCAAGTTGAAACCCGGATGCGACCGGATAACCACTTGGTTCCTTATGAAGCCTGGAGCACGACCATATAAGAATTGAGAAATTGCAAAGCCTGAAGAACGACCAGATAGCAGTTCATTTTCACCTCCTCAACTAAGAGTTAATTCCCCAGTAGATTAACGGACAACTGAAGCTCCTAAAATTCTATTTCTCCTAAGACAGAGACCAATATTCCTCAGCAGATTCCTCCTAAACGATAGGAACGAGAATTCTCAACGATAGGAACAAGAATTCTTAACAAAGGAATATCTCGGGAAATCAACATCCTCTAGATGGCATCTTTAAGCCCATCTCCGACGATTCTCCGTCATATCTTCTGGATGGCATCTTTAAGCCCATCCTCGGTGACCTTCCGTCATCTCCTCCAAATGGCATCTGTAAGCCCATTCCCGATACTACCTACATAGTCAAGCATCATTACAGGAAAGTGCAAATTTCTGGGCACTCTAGCGTTCAATCATCTTCCACCTTCAGATCACGAAAGGAAGACGAGCCAATCTAAATCTTCAGGTTTAAGAAGATTGAATAGGGGCAGCTGTTGTACCCCAAAATTTACCCTCTTTTTATATACGCATATTATTGGTTTTATGGTTATGGAATAAAGGTATATTTATCAAGCTTCTTCAGGTTACAAGTGACATTTATTTCGTCAATGGATATTCTCAGAGTATTTTCCGTGCTGAAGATCGGTTCGTTGTTTTGCAACGATTCGGGGTTCAAAGATTCACAAGTCCAACCCGGCGCGTCATATTCAGGTGTTCTTTCGCCAAGATATCTCTGATAACATATTCTCAAATTCAGGTTCGGCTCAAGAGTCAATTCTTTAAAGAAGGTCTCCGAATGTGTGAGTTTTCTCGAAGAAATATGGTGAAAAAGTGTGCTGAAAGTGCAGTTTTTGCGCACAACAAAATTCATAACTTGAAGACCGTGGCTCGTTTTGAACCCGTTCCAGTGGCCAAAATTCCATATTGACGTCATCTACATTTTCATCTCTCACGGCTGGAAGCCAATTTCGATCAGAAGGTCTTCAAAAATGTGGATTTATCAAGTATTTTCGTACAGAAAAATTTGTGACAGAACTTTATTTGTGTCATGTTCAGAAAATCAATAATAGGTTGATTTTCATCGTATTGAGCTGGTTCCGGTGCCAAAATTTTACAAATTGAGTTGGATAAGTTTTCACAAGATGTATAGAGTTTGAATGATATCCAAAAGGCCTTCGTTTTTTGCTCAGAGTGTGCGTCATGCGCCGAAAATCCTGAATGCTGAATATTATTTTATCTGGGTCGAAACTTCGAAAACTCATAACTCGGTCAATTTTTATCGGATTGGGCCCATATTTTTACACAAGGTCACTGACTCAGAGATCTACAACTTTGCTTCCAAAGTCAAGACCGGATTATGTTCTGATCAATACCATTTTTTTATTGAACAACGTGTCAGAGTCGACACTAGAGCCCAAAATAAGTTTGTCTGAGCTGAAACTTCAAAAATTCATAACTAATTCACCGTTTATCCGATTTAGCCCATTTTTGGACAGGATTTAGTTCTCGATGCCGGCTACATTTTGTTTTCACATTTCAACTTCAAATAATTGCAATTAAGCCCCTGCGATTTATCCTGGAACGTGACAGACTCAAGTGAACATAGGAGGCCCAATTATACATTCAAAGCCCATATCTTTGCTCTAATTTCCATTATATAATCTCATTCTTTTCACATAAAGGAGGGGAGACGAAAAAAACCTTTTCCACAATGCTGTCAGAATATCAAATTCTTTCAAGAACCCTAAAACCTTTAAATCCTTATTACAAACCCACATCTCACTACTTCTCCAGTAAGGGTAAGGCTGGTTTGATCTCCATGATCAAAAGGACATAGAAGCATTCATCTTACTACTTCTCCAGTAAGGGTAAGGCTGGTTTGATCTCCATGATCAAAAGAGTATAATTATTCATGCATGCCATATCGGTTTTAACATTAATTTTTTTCCATATATTTGCTTTATTTGTATTTCATGATATATAGTAATTTATTTAATGTGTTCATGAGATTCAACAATGCAGATTTAGACAGGGTCCCGTGCAAGTTCATTATAGAACGTTGAGGCCAAAACACAAATGGCCGAAATAGAACAACCACCAATGCATGGCGAGCCAGACATCCTGAGAAGGTTAAGGGCATGGGTTCAACAATCACCCCTATTGGTTCTGGCTTTCTTCCTTTCTATTTATCCTTTTACCTATTTTTATTCTTTCTGTTTAAATTTTTTTTCATAAAACTTAACATTTTTCAGAAACCTTGGATTTTTTCTCTTAAACTCGAATAATTAATTTTAGGTCTTTTTTTAATTTAATTTTAGGTTTTAAATTAATTTTTGGTTCAATAACCACCCATGACATTTTCATTATTTTTATTTTCTAACCCTATTTTTCATTGATGTTTCTTCCCCTATCTATTTTTTGGCAAACTTAATCTTTTTTATTAATCATTACACATAAACTCTTTTTTTATTAATTAAAATTAATTAGGTTTTAGGTTTTTAATTAACCTTTTTTTTTCAAAACTAACCTTTCTTTTTAATTCAAACCAATTAGGATTTAGGTATTTTAATTAACTTTTTTTCAAAATTAACATTTTTTACTAATTAGAATTAATTAGGTTTTTTAGGTTTATTTAATTAATTATCATAAATCACTTTTTCATAAAAAAATCACCAAAAGCATTAACTTAGAATTTTAAGTTTTAATTTTTTCCTTAATTTCTTTTTATTTATTCTTTTACATTTTAATTTCTAGAAAAATTGTATAGGCCGCATTATCAATGTAATAGCGTAGATTTATCTTTTCTCGCATTTTTTTTCTAATTATGTAATTGCTTCCGGAATGTAATAATATTAAGATTTCTTTTCCGCATTCTTCACTATTATGTATCTGCAAAAGCCTTGTAATAGCTAGGACTTTAAACTTTCTTGCTTTTAATTCCGCAAATTATAAACTGCTTAGATGTATGTTAATAAGATTGTATGAAAAGACAAACTGAAAATTAAAATAATAGATCACCTTAATTGTGCAAAGATTAAATAACTGAAATCAAACACATGCACATGCTCACTCTTAGGGTATGCCTCACTTGGTTGCCTCGGAAAACAATGGTCATGTCCCTCGAACATAGGGATACTCTTAGCAAAGACCCTCGGTTAAAGTCATCATAAAGATCATGGTCCCTCAACGTCCCTCGAGTTGACTACGAGAAATGATCTTGTCCCTCGATGTTGCCTACGAATATATGATGTCAGTCCCTTCGAAATGCTAAGGTATCCTTACATGTTGCCTTCAATGACCATTACGTCCCTTTCAAATTGACCCTTACAAGCTCCAACGATGGTGCTACCTATTTCTCAAATAGTAGGATAGCGATGTCTAAAGGAAACGAGAATAGAAACAATCTTTTTTCGAGTAGGTAGATAACTGTTAGGTACTTGCTCAAAACAAACAAACTTTTTTCACACCAAACACTTTTCAAACAAGTTTTCAAAAACAACTTCGTAACACTCTTGAGGACAGAAACAAGGGTTAAAATGAAGTAAAACAAAACTTTTCAAAGCAAGCACACACAAGCAATTTTCAAAATGAGCAAGTACCTAAGAGCCCATGGAAAACCATGGATAGAAAGGATGCTAACACATTCCCTTTTTATAATCTACCCCCGTACTCAGAAACATCTCGAAAAAGGTTTTTTCTGTTCTTTTTCCTTTTCCTTTGTTGGATGAAATAAAAGGCGGTGGCGACTCTTGTTTACCGCGACATTTGCAAACAAAAAACGTAAACCAGTATTAACAGTCGGTTCTGCGACCATATCACACTCCACAACACAATAATCAACAAAGGATGGAAATACCACAACAGCAGTTT
This sequence comes from Vicia faba, assembly GCA_948472305.1. Taxonomy (NCBI): domain Eukaryota; kingdom Viridiplantae; phylum Streptophyta; class Magnoliopsida; order Fabales; family Fabaceae; genus Vicia; species Vicia faba. The sequence goes on from OX451738.1 coordinate 1,012,581,184, forward strand.
ACCCGCCTCAGCATGACATTGGCCGAAGTTCTGCCTCATCTTTTAAAATCCAACTTGGCAACCTTGAGAGAGGCTCCCAAGAATCCAAACACTACTTCTCCCAGATACAATCCCAGTGCGTGGTGCGCGTACCATTCTGAGAGTCCTGGCCATGATACAAATGATTGCTGGGCTCTGAGAAATAAAGTACAAGATTTGCGTGAAGCCAAGGAGATAGAGTTCAATGCTCCAGAAAAGTCGAATGTTATAACTGCTCCCATGCCCAAACATGGTCGTGGAGTTAATGCTGTTGACACCGATTTGTTTGTGACCTCTGTTGAAGAAATTTCCACTCCTCTTATGACTGTTAAGAAGAATTTGTTGTTGGCCGGTTTATTTCTGGGTTACGGTGAAGGTTGCCACATGTGTTCGATTTTACCTTCCAGTTGTCGTTTGTTGAAGTTGGGTGTTCAACGCCTGATGGATAATAAAGAAATTTTGTTCGAGAAGACTATGGTTCCTGTTGTTCCAAATGAAGACATTGCCATTATAACCATTTCCGCCAATCCTTCCAAGGTTTCCTCGAGAAGACCTGTTAGGATTACACCTGTTCAAAGAATCGCTCCGCTAATAATCATTGTTCCTGGTCCCATCCCGTATACCTCAGACAAGGCTGTCCCATGGTATTATGGTGATGATGTGTACTATCATGGTATTAAGCAAGATCTGAAGAATGAAGAAGCTGATACTGATGTCAGTAATATTGTTGGGACTAGTAAGATTACCCGAAGTGGAAGGGTTATCTCACCTGAGATTTCTCTGCGGATCATTAAGCCTACTGTTATTCCAATTGCTGCTCCAAACAGCACTCTTGACATTTCTCCTGTCCCTACTCCGGTTATTACACCTGCTACTATTCCTATTCTTACTCCAGTTATCACCCCTGCTGTTGAGCCATCTGGGACTCGGGACAAGGAAATTATAGGTGAGCCTGCCCGGACGGAGGCACCTAAGAAAATCGTTGTGGAAGCCTCTAAACAAGAAATAGAGGAAATATTGAAAATTATCAAGAAGAGAGACTACAATGTGGTCGAGCAGTTGGGGCAGACCCCATCAAAGATCTCCATGTTATATTTGCTATTATGTTCTGAAGCCCATGTGAGGGCTCTGATTGCACTCCTCAAGACTGCGCATGTGCCGCAGGAAACTTCAGCAAATTATTTCAAAGATTGTATGGCCATCCTGACTGCTGACAATGGGTTAGGTTTCTCAGATGAGGATCTGACACCGAAAGAAAGAAATCATAATGATGCTCTACATGTCTCGATTGAGTGCAGGGGCACCATTATGACTCATGTGATGGTAGATATTGGGTCTTTGCTGAATGTTCTACCGAAAAAGGTGTTGGACCGTTTGGATTGTGAGGGGTTGACTCTAAAGCCTAGTAACATTATGGTAAGGGCTTTTGACCGATCAAAGAGAATGGTGCATGGGGAGGTGGACATCCTTGTCAAAGTGGGTTCTCAGACTTTTTGGTCCACCTTCTATGTAATGGATATCAGGCCATCGTATTCTTGCTTGTTGGGTCGTCCTTGGATCCATAAGGCTGGGGCAGTTACTTCCACGCTCCATCAAATGCTGAAGTATCCGGTGAAGGGGAAGATTGTCACAGTGCGAGGTGAAGAAGAGTATATGGTGAGTCATCTCAATTCCTTCCGCTCTGTAGAGATGGACGGGGAATTCATAGAAACTCCTTGTCAGAATTTCGAAGAGGTCCCTCGGGTCTTGGCATCAACTGAAGTTACTACCTACAAACCTCCATTGAAGATGGCTTCTCTCAAGGACGCCAGGGATGTGGTTGAAGAAGGTGGGTGTACCAATTGGGGTCAACTCCCTGATTTCACTCACAAAACTGACAAGTTTGGTTTCGGCTTTACTACAGGGGCTCAAAGGGCTGTTAGGCATGCTAGGATTGGAAGACCTCTGCTACACATCAGCAATCAGGGAGTTAATGCAATTGAAGACAGTGAAGAAGGTTCAGACATTGACAGCTGGATCTACCCAACAACCAACGGCGGACCGAATAACTGGACGCGAGGGACTTCATACCTGTTTCTTTTATTCCGCATAATTGACTTTTGTTTTAAGATTTGTAATAAACAGTTTGAAACTTTACGGCCCGAGGCGCCTTGGCTTTGCTTGTGAGGGCTTATTATTTGTCATTTCATATATCATTAATAAAGCATTGGATGTTTTCTTGCATTACAAATTTTGCGCTCCTTGCTTTTCTTTTCTGTCTCTCACTTTATCAAAACAAATATGCTCTTACACACACTCACGTATCATAATGCAGATCCATATCCACTCTGGATCCCATTGATAACAACTCTGCTACTGCCAATTATGACTTCAAAAATCCGATCAACCAAGCTGAGGACGAAGGTGAGGACGATTGTGAGGTGCCTGGAGAACTTGCTAGACTGTTACAACAGGAAGAAAGGGCCATACAACCTCATGAAGATCTAGTTGAGTCAGTGAATTTGGGTACATAGGAAGACAGGAAAGAAGTTAAAATAGGTGCGAATCTGGAGCCTAGTGTCAAAAAACGGTTAATACAGATGCTACACGACTACGTTGAGATCTTTGCCTGGTCCTATGAAGACATGCATGGTTTGGACACTGATATTGTGGTACATCGCCTTCCGACTAAAGAAGACTTCCCTCCGGTGAAGCAGAAGGTCCGCTGTATGCGCCCTGAAATGTCAGAGAAAATCAAGGCAGAAGTCATGAAACAGTTCGACGCAGGATTCTTAGCTGTCACTTCTTATCCGCAGTGGGTTGCCAACGTCGTTCCAGTACCTAAGAAGGACGGTAAGGTATGGATGTGTGTGGACTATATAGATCTGAACAGGGCAAGCCCCAAGGATGATTTCCCACTTTCTCACATTGATGTTCTAGTCGACAACACCGCACAACATAAGATATTATCCTTCATGGATGGTTTTTATGGCTACAACCAGATCAAGATGGCTCATGAGGACATGGAGAAGACAACCTTCATTACACAGTGGGGTACCTTCTGTTACAAGGTAATGCCTTTTGGGTTGAAGAATGCTGGGGAAACTTATCAACGCGCCATGGTCGCTTTGTTCCATGATATGATTCACCATGAGATCGAGGTTTACGTTGATGACAAGATAGCTAGGTCCCAGACTGAGGAAGAGCACCTTGATCATCTCCAGAAACTGTTTGACAGGTTGAAGACGTATAAGCTAAGGTTGAATCCGAACAAGTGTACCTTCGGGGTAAGGTCTGGAAAGCTTCTGGGTTTCGTTGTCAGTGACAAAGGTATTCAGGTGGACCCTGCAAAGGTAAAAGCCATACAAGAGATGTCGGCTCCCCGCACAGAGAAGGAAGTTAGAGATTTCTTAGGACGTCTAAATTACATCGCCAGGTTCATTTCACATCTAACGGCTACTTGTGAGCCAATCTTCAAGCTGCTGAAGAAGGATCAAGTGGTAAAGTGGAATGATGAATGCCAGACCGCTTTCGATAGAATCAAGGAATACCTTCAAGAACCGCCAATTTTGATGCCTCCAGTTGAAGAAAGACCTTTGATATTATACCTGACAGTGCTAGACAGTTCAATGGGGTGTGTGTTGGGGAAGCATGACGAGTCTGGTCGAAAAGAGCACACCATTTATTACCTTAGTAAAAAGTTTACCGACTGTGAGACCCGATACTCATTGCTCGAGAAAACTTGTTGCGCTTTGGCATAGGTTGCTCGTCGACTGAGACAGTATATGCTGACTCACACTACCTTGTTGATATCAAAGATGGATCCAATCAAGTATATTTTCGAGAAACCCACTTTCTCCGAAAGAATAGCAAGATGGCAGATGATCTTAACCGAGTACGACATCCAATACACAACCCAAAAAGCAATCAAGGGGAGTGTATTGGTGGATCATTTGGCGAATCAGGCCGTGGGTGACTATCAGTCCATGAATTTCGAGTTCCCGGATGAGAATATCATGTTGGTAACCGACTGCGAAGAACCTAGACCGGATGAAGGACCTGATGAGGGATCCCGATGGTCTATGTATTTTGATGGAGACTCAAACGCATTGGGTAATGGAATTGGCGCGGTAATCATATCTCCTGAGGGCTGTCATACTCCATTCACCGCCCGATTATGTTTTAACTGCACCAACAATATGGCAGAGTATGAAGCGTGTATCATGGGTCTTCGAGCTGCTATTGACCTGAGGATTAAGTTTTTGAGTGTATTCGAAGATTCCGCTGTGGTGATAAGTCAGATCAAAGGAGAGTGGGATACGAAGCACCCGAATCTTATTCCTAACAAAGATTATGTACTGACATTGCTCCCACACTTTGAGGAGATAACCTTTGAACATTTCCCACGAGAGGAGAACCAGTTAGCGGACGCGCTAGCTACTATGTCTTCTATGTTCAGAGTTTGGTGGGACAATGAAGCTCTCCAGATTACCATTGAGAGGTTGGATGAGCCCGCACATTGTTATGACATTTAGACTGAAGAGGTAGCAGATAAACCCTGGTTTCATGAGGTAAAGAGGTATCTTGAGGCTCAAGAATACCCCGAGGGGGCATTTGTTAATCATAAGAAGTTTCTGAGAAAGTTCGCTGCAAAGTTCTTCATCAGTAATGGAATCCTTTATAAGCGTAACCATGATTCCACCTTACTGCGGTGTGTAGACAAGAGCGAGGCAGAAAGGATCATGACGGAGTTACATGAAGGTACCTTCAGAACTCATTCCAGTGGACATACCATGGCGAACAAAATCCTACGGGCAGGATATTACTGGTCCACTATGGAAGCCGATTGTTATCAGCACTCTCGAACCTATCATAAGTGGCAAGTCTATGCTGATAAGGTGCATGTACCTCTGGTTCCCCTGAATGTTTTGACAGCTCCTTGGCCTTTTGCAATGTGGGGCATCGACATGATCGACGAGATCAGACCCACTGCATCTAACGGGCATCGCTTCATTTTGGTAGCCATTGATTATTTTACAAAGTAGGTTGAGGCAACTTCCTTTGCTACAGTGACCAAGAACGTCGTGGCGTGGTTTATCTGACACAATCTGGTCTATCGATATGGTGTCCCAGAGAGGATTATTACTGACAATGGTACAAATCTCAACAATACTATGATCACCGAGCTCTGTAGACAGTTCAAGATTCAGCATCCTAACTCTTCTCCCTACCGGACGAAGATGAATGGGGTTGTTGAAGCGGCTAACAAGAATATCAAAAAGATTATACAGAAGATGACGATGACATACAAAGACTGGCACGAGATGTTACCATTCACTCTTCATGGGTACCGTACCTCAGCACGGATGTCGACAGGGGCAACACCCTACTTCTTGGTGTATGGCATGGAGGCAGTCCTACCCATCGAAGTCCAGATACCCTATCTCAGATTATGAAGAATGCGGGTTTGAACAAGGATGACTGGATCCAAACCCGACTTGATCAGCTGAATCTAATCGACGAAAAGAGACTTACTGCTATCTTTCATGGTCAGACGTATCAAAAGAAAATGATCAAGGCTTTTAACAAGAAAGTCAGACGTCAAGAATATCAAGTCGGGGATCTGGTGTTCAAACACATCATACTACCGCAAGGTGATCCCAAGGGTAAATGGACCCCTACATACGAAGGGCCATTTGTGGTTAAGAAAATTTTCTCGGAGGAGCTATGTTTCTAACCACCATGGATGGTGACGACCTTCCTCACCCTGTCAATGCAGACATAGTGAAAAGATACTATGCATAATCAAAAGACCCGCTAGGTTGACTGGCCTAGGCAAAAATAAGGGCTTCCCGGCGAACCAAAAGGGTTCGGGCAAAAGTAAGGGATGAAAATGAAAAAAAACTATACACCCGGCAAGTCGAAAACCTGAAAAGGCGGCTTGGGAAAAAAGGGTATCCCGGTGGACTGAAAACCCGAAAGGACGGTCCAGGCAAAAATTAGGGATCAAAGAGTAACACTATGTCTCATTGGGTCATATCGCAACCAGACTTCGGTATCAACTATCAAGCTCAGACGACGCCAATCAATCTGATCCACCTTCTTCCAAGTAGCAAGGTGATGAGACGCTTGAAGATATAAAGGCAATAACAGGGTTGGAACCCAATGGGATTGTTTTACATAGCCGTTTTTCTTTCTTTTACACAAAATTATATAATTTATGTTCCCTCGGCGGTATTCTCTTACCAGGACGTCAACCTCTTTGTACAAAAATGCCTATTGCAGGCCAACTTCAAAAATCAATACAATCCATTTTCACAAGAAATTTCAAGTTTTTTTTTCTTTTTTTCTTTTTCCGTTTTGTTTTGCAAGAACGTCCAATGATTCATTTTTTATATATGAATTTGAAAATAATGGTTGCTCATAAATATTTACATAAGAAACAAAAGATGATTACTCGTAATTCCAGGTACCGAGATTACTCGCATTGGATGTTCTTGCAAAACAAAACGGAAATTTCTGGGCACTCTAGTGTTCAATCATCTTCCACTTTCAGATCACTAAAGACAGACGAGCCAATCTACATCTTTAGTTTTAAGAAGATTGAACAGGGGCAGTTGTTGTACCCCAAAATTTCCCCTTCCATATTTCTCAACACATGGCAAGTGAGGTCCCCAAATTGCTCAAGGAAGTTCAAGAGTTGACCAGACAAACTCTCTCCTAAGGCATTCTACCTCAAATTAGGGTTTCTATTTTAATCAAGATGTGTGAACCACAAAGGACTCAAAGGCTCACCATTGTCCTAATATGTTCTCAAGATAATCCATGTCAAGTTTCAAGCCTGAAAATCAACTGTGCTAGGTCAAAAGTCATATGTGGCCCATATACAGTCAAACTTCAATATTTTTGGTCAACATACTCATTTTGAAGTATTATTCATCATTTGATCAAGGGTTGATCATGATTCCTCAAGGATTGTTCAAAATTCATCAAAACCCAAAAGTTGCTAAATTAGGATTTTGTAGGAAAAGTCAACTCAACTTTGACCAAGCATAACTTTCTTATACTTTATCATAAATGATCCATCCAAATCTCATTTTGAATAGGATGCAATTCCCTACAATTCATCTTCAGCTCCCAAGTTCAGAATATTCACTCACAAAAAGATATGAATTTTGACATTATAGGTCATTTTGGAAAGTCAACAAAAACACTTTTTGGGTCAAAGCTTCATACATGTAAATGGAATACTCAATTGAGATGAGACCAAAAGGGTTGCTTATAGGACATCCTAAGCTTTCTAAAAAGTCCAAGAACACCTCTCTAGAGTCAAAATTGAGAGAGTTATGTATTTTCCAAGTTGACCATTTTTGCAAAATTGCCAAAAGTCAAATATGCTCAAATTTGCATTTTTTGCTAAATGGGCCCAACTTTTTATGCTTGCACCTCAATTATAATGTGTTCCACGACTCAAATACTTATCCACCAATTATTTGCTTCATTTTTCAATTTATTTTGATTTTTCATTAATTAAAAATTGAATTAAATCAAATAAATGATGAAAATTATCAAAGATTTGTTTTGATTAGTTTTTTTCAAAGGTTAGCAACCAAGATATGATGAGCTTGCAAGATCAATTCGAATCAATGGCAATTGGTACAAAAAGAGCATGATTAGGACAAATTTAGAAAGATATCATATGGCTAAAGAATCAAATCAAATATCATCAAAGCTTGAAGATTGGATCTGTTTTGCAACCCTAATTCATTGAGGGATATATAATGAACAAAAACAAGGCAAGAGAAGAAGGTGAGAGGTCGTGCATAGCCAAGAACAAAACTGAAAAATTCAAGGAAAAGTGGGAATCAGTTTTCAATCTACAAGGAGTTTCAAAGCATTTCAAGAACACCAATCCCTTCCCAGACATCCCAGGAAGCTATTCCAATCGCTCCCAGGTATTGAAATGCCCAGAATCATGCTCTACGCCTCCCACGGTTTACCCAAAAATTTGATTCTGATTTCACTAATTCACGAATATTTAGCACTTTTGATTATTATACTCATGTTTATCATCGTGTTTGCAAGCTAATCATTCCATTTAATTGCATTTTTTATGCTTGTACGTGATATTGCCATGGTTAGGGTTTTGTGTTCTTGTTTAGGGGTTTTCAATGCAGGTAAAATTGGGCGTTGATTCTGGTGCCATGATGCTCGTGAGGATGAGACGAGTTGATTGGTACCATCCATTGTCATTTATCTTGAGCATATGAAATTTTGGAGATGGACAAGGTTATACCTACAACAAACATCTGTAGGTAAAAGTCTGATTTGCTAAAGCGACGGAGAGAGGAAGAAGATGAGGCGTGGCAACTTGTGATTTGTCGATTTGAATTTTCGTGCATTTTCTGAATACTTTATTTGTTTTTGATTATATTATTTTACTTCCATTATGTGAATAATAAAAGCGCGTGGCTCAGTTGGCAAGAAAGCGTTGGAAACGTGCATAAGGACATGGGTTCGATCCCCAGGTCCCAATCTTTGTTTCATGTAATTTTGCTTCATGTGATCAGGTGTAAAGCTGTCCCATACGCCCACCATATGCCATCAATATCTGGTCATCAAACACATCTCCAGCCAAGATCCAACGTGCCATCATTGGAGGCCTACCATGCTCCTCAAGTCAACACATGCACTAGATCAGGCAAAGTCAAAAGGGCTTGGATTTGTTTTGGCCCAGAAATCATATTGGCACCCCCCTCTCCAGCATTGATATCAGGCCCATCTTTTCTTTTTCTTATTTCTTTTCTTATTTTATTTAATTCTTTTAATATTTCTTTTAATCATTTTAATTAACAAACTAATCATTTTTTATAAAATCCTAAAAATCAAAAATTCATAAAAATTAGAATTAGGCTTTTTTTAATCAAAATTAATTTTGTTAATTTAATTTAATTTAGTTTAACTTAGGGCAATTTTAACTTGTTTTTTTAATTAAAACTAATTAGCAAATTAGGTTGAACTCTTGATTTAAATCTTTTATTTTTTCTCAAATAAATAAAATACAAAAAATAGGTTTTTAGATTGAATTAATTTATTTTTTCTTAATTTAAAATTAATTAGAACTTAGGATTTTCTTTTCAATTTAACTATTTCATTATTTTCTTAAATAACAAAACATGACAAAAACATTTTTTTTAATTAATCGCAAATAGGTTTAGTCAAGGGTCAAAACCCTAGTCGTTTCGTATTTAATTTATCGCGCGCTTGTTAATTATTTTGACAATATTTTTGTAACTGTTCATGATTTGTAATAGTTTAATTTAGGGTTTTTATTTACTGTTTAAATTCCCGGGTTTTTGGCTATGTAATTAATCCCCCACCCTGAAGCCTTGTAATAGCGTAGATTTATTTTCTCGCATTTCTAATTCCCGCAAATATATAACTGTTTAGATGTATACTAATAGGACTGTATGACAAGAATGCATGACAAATTAATACGGTTAGAAAACCCTAATGTGCAAAGATTAAATAACTGAAAACAAATTACTCGCACATATCACTCTTAGGGTATGCTCTCACTTAGGTTGCCTTCGGTAAATGGTCATTAAGCATCCGTTGTCTTAGTGGTTACCCTTTTGTCTAAAAAGATCTAATGTGCCATTCGAATGTTACCTCGAAAATGTTGCCTGAAATATGATCTTAAGACTCTAGGGTTATTACTAAGGTGTCCTAATATTGCTTTAGTGATCGTACGTCCCTTTCGAATTGACCCTTACAACTCCAACGATGGTGCTACCTATTTCTCAATAGTAGGATAGCGCTGTCTAAAGGAAACAAGAATATAAATAATCTTTTTTCGAGTAGATAGATGCTAGTAGGTACTTTCTCAAATTGAAACTTTTCACACTTACACTTTTCAAACAAAATTTCAAAACAAACTTCGTCACATCCTTGAGGACTGATACAAGGATTATCACGAAGCAAAAAATTTCAAAATAAAGCACAAACACAAGTAATTTTAAAAGATGAGCAAGTACCTAAGATCCCATGGAAAACCATGGATAGAAAGGGTGCTAACACCTTCCCTTTCTATAATCTACCCGCCGTACTCAGAGTATCTCGAAAAAGGATTTTTTTTCTGTACTTTTTTCCTTTCTGATTGGATGAAATAAAAGTCGGTGGCGACTCTTGCTTACCGCGACATTTTGCGAATAAAAAATGCAAAACACAAACCAGTATTAAACAGTCGGTTCTGCCACCATATCACAGAACTGGCGAATCTGATGGGGACTTTATAAGTGGGGTATACCTTAGGATCTAAGTCATCATAATTGCTTCTCTTGATTGCTTTGTTTGCTTTACTTTTAAGGGTTTTGTTTGGGGTTACTATAGATCCTACACCCGGATCTGGGGAATACCTTTTAGGTAAGTAGCAATAGACTATGAGGGAACTGTACATCATAGACCGATACGGTTAAAGCAGTAGCTACGTTAGTGTGGCACTTTAGTTGGTACCGGTATCCCTTGTGGAGAAACAAGGAGAATACGGGGCCGCCTCGTGGTGTCGTTAAGCATCAACTAACCTTAGAACCTTTAATTTCCCAACTTTGCCATTAGAAAGTAGTGAGATAGTCGGCCTCGGTGTAGAGCTGAGAATTGGTTGATACTCGATGCTACACTCATTGAGATCATACTTTCGGAATAATTTCGGCTGCATGAAAAGATTGCGTGAGCTGAAACCATGACCGATGGAGGATGGTCAGTGATATTGAGATCCTCTAGAACCCGGTTACTTTTCTAAGACTGGTTGAACCAACTTAACTTCAAGAGGGTATTACCTTTGACCTCATTAAAGCCTTAAACCTAAGGGATTTGTGTCATTTGACTGTGTTTACAGTACTTGTTATTTGCTATACCTGTGATTTATCATGACATCATGCATCATAAAATGGTATTCATGCTTTATTACACTAACCATTTCAAAGACAAAGGGAATTTATCTTTGTTCTGTTTTGCAGATCATGGCTTCCGTGCGTAGAAATACCATCCGAATCAACTTTGTGCAGATGCCTTCCCAACTTTAAGAGTTAGCATCAAGAGTTTCTGAAACTTCTACTTTCATTAAGAGACACGATCAACTTCTCAGACTGGTTACTTCAAACCTTGATGAATAGATGATGAGTGTACTATTTCAGTTCTTCGATCCGAAGTATCACTGCTTCACCTTTCTAGATTACCAGTTGGTACCCACCTTGGAAGAATTCTCTCATCTATTGGGCATATCCATTATTGAACAGGTACGCTTCACCAGTATGGAATAAGTTCCTAGGCCAGAAGACATTGCCTCAACATTGCATTTAAAACGGGCCGATGTGGTATCCAATTGGTAAACTCGAAGCGGGGTCGAAGTTTTTCTAGCCAAATTTCTGATAGACCAGGCTCAGCTATTTTGGGATGATTTGGATTTTCAGGCTTTTGAGGATGTGTTGGCTCTTCTTATCTATGGTTTAGTTCTCTTCCCTAATCCGGACTCCTTTGTAGATGTGAATGTTGTCAAGATCTTCCTTTCTTGCAACCCAGTGCCTACCTTGCTTGGAGATATCTTGCATGCCCTCCATACTCGTATTATGAAGAGAAGAGGGACTCTTATGTGCTGCATGCCGTTGTTGTCGAGGTAGTTTATTTCTCACCTCCCTAGGTATATGCTGAAGAACGAAGAAGGTTCGGGTTGGTCGCACATAATAATGTCACTTGCTCATACGGATATTCTTTGGTCTTCCCGAGCTATGGAAGACACTGCTATTATTAACCGCTGCTGGGGATACCCTAATGTCCCATTAATTGGTATCAGAGGGGGTATAACTTACAGTCCTTGCCTAGCTTTGCGACAATTTGGTCGTGCTCTAAGAGATGGTCCACGTGAGTTACTTCTCGAGGACATTATATTCGACTATGAGGATGATGTTAAGGGGCATCGTCGGAGGTTCATACGAGCTTGGGGCATGGTAAGCAGATATGACCCCCAAGAGTTGGGACCAAAGACTTCCCTTCCTATGCAGCCTTACATCGAATGGGTCCGAGCTCGTGCCCAGAAGCTTATGATGCCTTATGTGGCCGTATTACCAGTGATCGTGGAGCCCACTAATGAAGATGCTATTCCGTACACAGTTCTCTATCCTTACATGCCCACTGATCCTGGGGAGTTACAGAGGTCTTGGATTCAGCTGAAGAATGAGCGGGATACTTATCGGGAGCAGTTCCATGAGCAAGAGAGAAAGGTTTTGAAGCTCACCAGGCAGCTCGAGGAAGAAAGAGTGATCAATGACTATATATGCACAAAGAGAAAGCGTCCATGGGACTTTTGATTTTTCTTTTCTTGTTTTAGATTTGTTTTATTTATTTCTTTGTAACGCCTTAAAGGAATGTTGAACCTTTAAAATTTAAGCTAATAAAGTTTTGTTTATTTTGGTTTGCAAATTTAAATCTCCCAAAGTCTTTGAAATCATTACATGCATATCCCATTATCATACACATCATCACATGTACCACTACAGGTTTCTCATCTTCTTTGCTGTTTATTTCAGCAGAAATGTCTTCCGATCAAGCCATCAAAGATCTTCAGGCACATAACGCCCAGTTCCAACAGATGTTCATAAGTCTGGCTAAGGGGCAGGAGGATTTGAAGACCCTTATTCTGAAAGAGAAGAAGAAGAAGAAAAAGAAGATTGGTATTCTGAATATGGGTAGAAGGTCCGAAGAAGGTTGAAGCATCAAACTGATCTGACCTCTTCATCCAAGTTAGGGGAGAACCAAGAAAGGGAAAAGGACCCTAGTCCTGCAGTCTCTGACAATGATACTGATTTTGATGATGAGCAATATCCTCCTGCTGAGGATAGATACAAGCAGCTAGAAGACCGGATGAGTGCTATGGAAATTCAGAAGATACCTTCGTATGTAGGAGTCCATTTGCCCCTAGGATCACCTTGCGGCAGTATGATGCGCTTGATCACCAACTCCCCGACTTGATACACTTGGCGTCTGACCTTTTTGTTGAAAGCCTTGACCATCCGTTTTTGATACATTTGACCATGACAGACAATAATAATCCTTTTCTCATCAATCAAGTTCAGTTGATCAAGTCGAGTTTGGATCCAATCGTCTTCATTCAGCTCTGCATCCTTTATAATTCTCAGATAATGGATCTGGACCTCAATAGGCAAGACAACATGCATGCCGTATACTAGAGAGTAAGGTGTTTCCCCAATCGTGTGCGCGCCATGGTACGATAACTGTGGAGGTCGAATGGTAGCATCTCATGCCAGTCTTTGTATGTGACTATCATTTTTTGTATGATCTTTTTGATATTCTTATTTGCAGCTTCAACAACACCATTCATCTTTGGCCGGTAAGGGGAAGAATTATGGTGTTGGATTTTGAATTGTGCGCACAGTGCAGTGATCATAGTATTGTTGAGATTCGTACCATTGTCTATGATGATCCTCTCCGGGATACCGTACCGACAAATGAGATTCTGTTTGATTAACTGGGCGACAACATTCTTGGTAACGGAAGCGAAAGAAGCCGCCTCAACCCACTTTGTGAAATAGTCAATGGCCACCAAGATGAAGTGGTGTCCATTAGAGGCTGTTGGTTTGATTTTCCCAATCATATCAATGCCCCACATAGCAAAGGGCCAAGGAGCCGTCAGGACATTCAGAGGAACTGGAGGTACGTGCACCTTGTTAGCATAGATCTGACACTTGTGGAAGGTTCGAGAGTGTTGATAGAAATCTGCTTCCATGGTAGACCAATAATAACCTGCCCGTAGGATCTTCTTTGCCATCGTATGTGTGATACGGTGGCAGAACTAGATTGTTTTAGGAAAATGCTGGTTTGTGATTTGCGTTTGTGTTTGCAAAATGTAGCGGTTAGCAAGAGTCTCCACCGACTTTTATTTTATCCAACTGGAAAGGAAAAAAGCACAGAAAAATTCCTTTTTCAAGATTTTGAGTACGAGGGGTAGATTATAGAAAGGGAAGGTATTAGCACCCTTTCTATCTGTATTTTTCTATGGGCTCTTAGGTACTTGCTCATCTTTTAAAATTGCTTGTGTGTGTTTGTTTTGAAAAGTTTTGTTTTACTTCATTTTAACCCTTGTATCAGTCCTCAAGAGTGTTACGAAGTGTTTTTGAAAACTTCGTTTGGAAAAGTGTAAGTGTGAAAAAAAAGGTTTGTTTTTTAGCAAGTACCTACTAGCATCTACCTACTCGAAAAAAGAATATTTATGTTCTTGTTTCCTTTAGACAGCGATATCCCACTATTAAAGAGTAGGTAACACCGTCGTTGGAGTTGTAAGGGTCAATTCGAAAGGGACGTACGATCACTAAAGCAATGTTAGGACGTCTTAGTAATAACCCTAGTGTCTTAAGATCATATTCGTGGCAACATTTCCGAGGCAACCTTTCCGAGGCAACATTTTCGAACGAGACATTTGATCTTTGTTTAGACAAGAGAGCAACCACTAAAACACCATATACTTAATGATCGTTTACTGAAGGCAACCGGAGTGAGAGTATATCCTAGGAGTGTGCATGTGCGAGTGATTTGATTTCAGTTATTATCTTTGCACATTTAGGGTTTGCTAGCCATTTTAAATTGGCATACGGTCATGTCATGCTATCCTATTATCATACATATAACAGTTAATATTTTGCGAGAATAAAAATGCGAGAAATAAAAGCTACGCTATTACAAGGCTTCTGAGTAGGGGATTAATTACATAGCCAAAAACCCGTAAAACGATAAATAAAAGAAAAGTCCTAATTAAACAATTACATACCATGAGCAGTTACATTAATATTGTAAAAATAAATAAGTGCGCACGATGAATCGAGAATGAGGAAAATTAAGGTTTTGACCCCGTCTAAACCTAATTGAAAGAAAAATCATTTTTGTATTTTTTGATTATTTTGAGAAAGTAAGGCTTTAATTGAATAAATGCAAACCTAATTACTAGTTAATTTAAATTAAGAAAAATAATTAATTTGCCCTATTTTTGTACTTTTATTTATTGAGAAAAGAATTAAAAATTAAATCAAGAACAAACCTAATTTTCTAATTGATTTTAAATTATTTACAAAAAAAGTTAGAATTATCCTAAAAATTAAATTAAATTAATATTAAATTAAATTTGATAAAAATAATACCTAAATCTAAATTTGTGAAATTGATTTTATGATTTTTCCAAAAAGAATTTAATTTTGTGTTAGAAAATAATTTAAACAAAATAAATAAATAAAAGAAATATAAGAAAAATAAGGAAATGGGCCTGGTAGCTAGCAAATATGGTGGTTTGAATTGCAATTTCTGAGCCCAAAACTCCTTGGCCCGCATTGACTTTCCAGATTCCATTTTACAAGCTTGACTAGGCCTATGGTGGACCTCCAAGTGATAGGCGTTGGATCTGGCATGCTGGAGATCTGGTGGTTAAAGGATGATGGCATATGGTGGACTCATTGCATGCGCGTGTACCTGATCATGTAAAAGAAAATAATATTGACAAATATGGGGACCTGGGGATCGAACCCAGGCCCTTTGGCTTTTTCCCTTGTACACTGACCATCTGAGCTAGCACGCTTTGTTTTATATGGAACAACACATAATTATTATATTGGGAAAATAAAATAGCAATTATCAAAACGCGCGAATTTTGAATAGGCGAATCAGGGAGTGCCACGCCACCCTTCTTCTTCCTCTCTCCGTTGGTAAAAGGTCTGACTTTTACCTACAGTTGTCTGGGCGTAGGTATAAGCATGTGTTCCTCCAAAATCTTATGCAAGCATCATAAATCAATACCAGTGGTATCAATCAACTCGTTGCAACCTCACGAGCATCATGGTACCACTTTCCATGGCCAATTGTTCCTGCAAGCAAAATCCCTAAAAATGAAATCTAAACCCTAATCATGGAAACTTTCTGTTTGGTTAACAAAAATGCAATTAAGTGTTACCATTAGCTTGCAAATGTTTCAAGGATTCAGAATATATAAACAAATCATGCTAAGAGTGCCAGGATTATGATATGCGATTTCAAAAAAGCATGGAGGTCGTGGGATACTTACAGCGCGTATCTGGGCACGAAAATGCTTGCTAATGATTGGGGTAGAGTCCTTGGATGCCCAGCAAACGAATGGTATGCTTGGAATGGTTTGAAGAAGCCTGGACTTGAGAAATCAGATTGCAACTTTTCTTGATTTTTTTGAAAGTTGTTCTTCTCTTTTCATGCCTCCAATCCTTTGGTTTTTGATCTGCACTTGTCTTATATGTACCCTAGAATGAATTAGGTTACAAACTTGCTTCAAATCTTTCTCAATTATGATGATTGAATCATGATTTGATTCTTATGTAAATCTTTCCAAATCAAGCCAAATCCAATCTTTTTGTATCCAAATGAAGCTTGCACGATTTGATTCTCTTCCCAGCTGTATAAGAGACCTAAACATGCACAAAATCTCAAGCTTTGATTAGTTTTGATATTTTCATGATTTTATTTTGATTTTATTTAATGTAATTGAAATTGAAATCAAAATAAATGATAAAAATAAAATAAAGACAAGTGGGAAGGACCATGGGTCGTGGATCATGTTACAAACTCAATGCAAGCACAAAAAGTTGGGCCCATTTGACAAAAATTGCAATTTTGGGCACATTTGGCTTTTGGCAATTTTCCAAAAAGGGTCAACTTCACCAATGCATAACTCCTTCAATTTTGACCCTAGAGATGTGTTCTTGGACTTTTTAGAAAACTTAAGATGTCCTCTAAGCAACCCTTTTGGTCTCATCTCAATTGAGTCTTCCATGTTCACGTATGAAGCTTTGATAAAAAAGGTGTTTTTGTTGACTTTCCAAAATGACCTATAATGTCCAAATTTATATCTTCTTGTGAGTTCATATTTTGAACTTGGGAGATGAAGATGAATTGTAGGTAATCACATCCTATTCAAAATTATCTTTGGATGGGTCAGTTCTGATAAAGTATGAGAAAGTTATGCTTGGTCAATTGAGTTGACTTTTCCTATAAAACCCTAATTTAGCAACTTTGGGGTTTTGATGAATTGTGAGCAATCCTTGAGGAATCATGATAAACCCTTGATAAAATGATGAATAATACTTCAAAATGAGGATGTTGACCAAAAATCTTGAAGTTTGACTGTATGTAAGACACAATTGACTTTTGCCATAACACAGTCGATTTTCAGCCCTTTGAGCAATTGACTGAGCAAACTTCCTCTGCAAGGCTTGAAACTTGACATGGATGATCTTGTGAACATATTAGGAAAATGATGAGCATTTGGGATCCTTTGGGCTCACACATCTTGATACAAATTGAAACCCTAATTTGAGGTTGACATCCTTAGGAGAAGGTTTGTCTGGTCAACCTTTGGACTTCCTTGAGTAATTTGAGGACCTCACTTAAAATGTATTGAGAAATATGGGAGGGGAAATTTTGGGGTACAACAGCTTCCCCTGTTCAATCTTCTTAAACCTGAGGATGTAGATTGGCTTGTCTGCCTTTCGTGATCTGAAGGTGGAAGATGATTGAACACTAGAGTGCCCAGAAATTTGCACTTGCATGAAGTGGTACTCGTCTTGCAATGTCGGGAATGGGCTTATATATGCCATTTGGAGGTTGATGTCAGGAGATGGGCTTAAAGATGCCATCAGAAGAAGTGTCGATCGCACAAGAGATTCCTTTGCGAGATCCTGTATACATGTTGTTAAGGAGGACTACGCTGGGGAGTATTAGTCTCTGTCTTGGTAAAATTAAAATTTTAGGAGCTTCAGTCGTCCGTTATTCTACTAGGGAACCAACTCTTGGCCGAAGAGGCGCAAATGAGCTGCTATCTGGTCGTGCTCTAGGCTTCACAGTGATTTACTGAGGAAAATAAGACCGATTGTTATCTGGTCGTGCTCCAGGCTTCACAGCGACTTACTGAGGGGATGAGATTAAACTTGCTATCCGGTTGTAATCCAGGCTTCGCAATTTCTCACTTCTTATCTGGTCGTGCTCCAGGCTTCATAAGGAATTAAGTTGTTATCCGGTCGTATTCGGGCTTCAACTTGAATTTAAGGCAATACTAATATGCGGTCGATTCTAGGCTTCTTAGCAATTGGCCGGGTAAACTGTTATTCGGTCGAATTCTGAGCTTTGCAGTACCTTATACTGTTATCTGGTCGTATCCCAGGCTTCAGTATCCTTTGCCGTTATCTGGTCGTAGTCCAGGATTCACGGTGTCCTATACCATTATCTGGTCGAGTCCAGGCTTCATGGTGTTTGGAGAAATCAAGATATTATCCGGTCAAATCCGGGCTTCATAACTTGCATTAAAGATATACCACTATCTGGTCGATTCCAGGCTTCTTAGTATTCTTTGCTACTATATGGTCGTAATCTAGGCTTCACAACGTCTTATACCATTATCTGGTCGATTCCAGGCTTCATGGTATCTTGCTGAGGGTTAAACTATTATCCGGTCGATTTCCGGGCTTCACGACTTATATTTATGACATACCACTATCTGGTCGCTCCCAGGCTTCATGGTGTCTTGTACTGCTATCTAGTCGATTTTCAGGCTTCACAGTAACTTGCTGGGGATTCAACTATTTTCCGGTCGATTTCCGGACTTCATAGCTTTGAATTCCGGATATACCACTATCTGGTCGATTCTAGGATTCGTAGAATTTTGGTACTGTTATCCGGTTGTTCTCCGGGCTTCACAGTATGACGGAGAAATCAAGATATTATTCGGTCGAATCCGGGCTTCATAGCTTGAATTGGAACATAAATCTTAGCACCGATTTGATTGAACCAGAGATAACTTGTAAGAATTTGATTGTATCTTTCCCTGAAAGGTAACGAGTTAGTTGTACATAATGTCATGATGTATGAAATGTATTGAGTAATGATGCTCTTAAAATAAATGAGATTGTGCTGTATGATGCGTATGCGCATGCCATGATGTATTGATATGCAAATGTTCTTGTGATGTTTTCTAGCTGGGGAAAATAAATCTCGGATTGCTGCTGGAGAGTACAAGGAGTTGAGTTCCTCGTTCTTGCTGGGGGTAACGACCGAAGATGATCTGAGAATAAACTGGCGAGAGCATGACTCTGTGGGAAAGAGAGATGCTCTGCTAGAAGATTTGCTGATTTGGAGAAATAACCTCGGCTGGGGATGAATTACCATCGCGGGGGATTTGAATTTCTGTCTGCAGAAGAAATAAACTCCACTGGGGATAATCTTCTATTGTTGGTGATAGATAAACTCTGCTTGGGGAGAATTTTGTCGTCTTATTCGTGATTATGAACTTCGGCTGGGGAGAGCTAACACCACTGTCTTCAGACACTTCCTACTCTGCGGGGAGTGTATGTGCCTTTAATCATTTTCTCAAGCTGGCTCTATCCCTGTACCTGGTGGGTAGAGCAACTGTAAGGTTTGGACACTTCTTGTTTTCCCCTGTTCCTGGAATTACGAGTAATTTTCTTTTGTTTCGCATGTAAATATTTATGAGCAGCAATTATTGTCAAATGCATATATCAAAAAAGAATCATTGGACGATCTTGCAAAACAAAACAGAAAAAAGAAAACAATGTGAAATTTCTTTGCAAAAATGAATTGTATTGATTTTGAAATTGGCCTGTAATAGGCGTTTTGTACAAGAGGCTAAAGTCCTAGTAAGAGAACGCCGCCGAACGAACAGAATTTATACAATTTGTGTAAAAGAAAGAAAACAGCTATGTGAAATAATCCCACTGGGTTCCAACTCTGCTATTGCCCTTATATCTTCGAGCGTCTCGTCACTTTGCTACTTGGCCGAAGGTAGATCAAATTTATTGGGATCGTCCGAACTTGATAGTCGATACCGAAGTTTGGTTGCAAGATGATCCAATGAGACATAGTGTTACGCTTTGATCCCTAATTTTTTCCTGGACCGCCCTTTCGGGTTTTCAGTCCACCGGGATACCCTTTTTTGCCCAAGCCGCCTTTTCAGGATTTCGACTTGCCGGGTGTACAGTTTTTTTCATTTTCATCCCTTATTTTTTCCCGAACCCTTTTGGTTCGCCGGGAAGCCCTTATTTTTTCCTAGGCCAGTCGACCTAGCGGGTCTTTGATTATGCGTAGTATTTTTTCACTATGTCTGCATTGACGGGGTGAGGAAGGTCGTCACCATCCATGGTGGTTAGAATCATAGCTCCTCCTGAGAAAATATTCTTAACCACAAATGGCCCTTCGTACGTAGGGGTCCATTTGCCTCTAGGATCACCTTGCGGTAGTATGATGCGTTTGATCACTAGATCCCCGACCTGATATTCTTGTCGTCTGACTTTCTTGTTAAAAGCCTTGATCATTCGATTTTGATACGTCTGACCATGACAAATAGCAGTAAGTCTCTTCTCGTCGATTAGGTTCAGCTGATCAAGCCGGGTCTGGATCCAATCTTCCTTGCTCAAACTTGCATCCTTCATAATCTGGAGAGAGGGTATCTGGACTTTGATGGGTAGGACTGCCTCCATGCCATACACCAGAGAATAGGGTGTTTCCCCTGTCGAAGTCCGTGCTGAGGTACGGTACCCATGAAGAGCGAATGGTAGCATCTCATGCCAGTCTTTGTAGGTCACCGTCATCTTCTACACAATCTTCTTGATGTTCTTACTAGCTTCTTCAATAACCCCATTCATCTTCGGCCGGTAAGGAGAAGAATTATGATGATGTATCTTAAACTGTTTGCAGAGCTTGGTGATTATTGTATTGTTGAGATTTGTACCATTGTCCGTAATGATCCTCTCTGGTACACCGTATCGACATATCAGATTGTGTCTGATGAACCGTGCCACGATGTTCTTGGTTACTGTAGCAAAGGAAGCTGCTTCAACCCACTTCGTAAAATAATCAATAGCTACCAAGATGAAACGATGCCCGTTAGACGCTGTAGGTCTGATCTCGCCGATCATGTCGATGCCCTACATTGTAAAAGGCCAAGGAGCTGTCAAGACGTTCAGAGGAACTGGAGGTACATGCACCTTATCAGCATAGACTTGGCACTTATGATAGGTCCGAGAATGCTGATAACAATCGGCTTCCATAGTGGACCAATAATATCCTGCCCGTAGGATCTTCTTTGCCATTGTATGTCCATTGGAATGAGTTCCAAAGGTACCTTCATGTAACTCTTCCATGATAAATTCTACCCCGCTCTTGTCCACACATCGCAGTAAGGACGAATCATGGTTACGCTTATAGAGAACCCCATTGTTGATGAAGAACTTCGCAGTGAACCTTCTCAAGAACTTCTTATCATTAACAGATGCCCCCTCGGGGTACTCTTGAGCCTTAAGATACCTCTTCACCTCGTGAAACCAGGGTTTATCTGCTACCTCTTTAGTCTCAATGTCACAGAAATTTGCGGGTTCGTCCAACCTCTCGATGGTAATCTGGGGAGCTTCATTGTCCCACCTGACTTTGAACATAGAAGATATGGTAGCTAGCGCGTCCGCCAGCTGATTCTCCTCTCTTGGGAATTGTTCAAAGGTTATCTTCTCAAAGTGTGGGAGCAATGTCAGCACATACTCTTTGTAAGGAATAAGATTTGGGTGCTTCGTATCCCACTCGCCTTTGATCTGACTGATCACTAGAGCAGAATATCCGAATACACTTAAGAACTTAATCCTTAGGTCAATAGCAGCTCGAAGACCCATGACGCACGCTTCATACTCCTCCATATTGTTGGTGCAGTTAAAACATAATTGGGCGGTGAACAGAGTTTGACAGCCCTCAGGAGATATAATCACAGCGCCGATGCCCTTTCCCAATGTGTTTGATGCTCCATTAAAATACTTAGACCATCGGGATCCTTCCTCAGGTCCTTCATCTAGTCCAGGTTCTTCACAGTCAGTCACCAACATGATGTTCTCATCTGGGAACTCGAAATTCATGGATTGGTAGTCATCCACGGCCTGATGCGCCAAATGATCTGCCAATACACTCCCCTTGATTGCTTTTTGGGTTGTGTACTGGATGTCATACTCGGTTAAGATCATCTGCCATCTTGCTATTCTTCCGGATAAGGCGGGCTTTTCGAAGATATACTTGATTGGGTCCATCTTTGATATCAATAAGGTGGTTTTAGTAAACATATATTGTCTTAGCCGGCGAGTAGCCCATGCCAAAGCGCATCAAGTTTTCTCGAGCAACGAGTATCGGGTCTCGCAGTCGATAAACTTTTTTCTAAGGTAGTAAATAGCGTGCTCTTTTCGGCCAGACTCGTCATGCTTCCCCAGCATGCACCCCATTGAATTATCCAGTACTGTCAAGTATAAGATCAGAGGTCTTCCTTCAACTGGAGACATCAGAATAGGTGGCTCTTGTAGGTATTCCTTGATTCTTTTGAAAGCGGTCTGACATTCATCATTCCATTTTACCACTTAATCTTTCTTCAGCAGCTTGAAGATTGCCTCAAAAGTAGCTGTCAGATGTGAAATGAATCGGGCGATGTAGTTCAGACGTCCCAGAAAACCTCTAACTTCCTTTTTCGCGCGGGGATCCGGCATCTCCTGTATGGCTTTCACCTTGGCAGGGTCCACCTGAATACCTTTATCACTGACGATGAAACCCAACAGCTTACCAGACCTTACCCCGAAGGTGCACTTATTCGGGTTTAACCTCAGCTTATACGTCTTCAACCTGTCAAACAGTTTTTGGAGATGGTCAAGGTGTTCTTCCTTAGTTTGGGACCTTGAAATCATGTCATCAACATAAACCTCAATCTCATGGTGAATCATGTCGTGGAACAAAGCGACCATGGCGCGCTGGTAAGTTTCCCCAGCATTCTTCAACCCAAAAGGCATGACCTTGTAGTAAAAGGTCCCCCACTGTGTAACAAAGGTTGTCTTCTCCATGTCCTCCAGAGCCATCTTAATCTGATTGTAACCAAAAAAACCATCCATAAAGGAGAAGATCTTATGCTGCACGGTGTTGTCAACCGGAACATCGATATGAGGAAGTGGGAAATCATCTTTGGGGCTTGCCCTGTTCAGATCTCTATAGTCTACGCACATCCGTACCTTACCATCCTTCTTGGGCACTGGAACAACATTGGCGACCCACTGCGGGTAGGAGGTGACAGCTAGAAATCCGGCGTCAAACTGTTTCATGACCTCAACTTTAATTTTCTCAGACATCTCAGGGCGCATACGGCGAACCTCATGTTTTACCGGAGGACAATCTTCTTTAGTTGGCAAGCAATGAACCACAATATTAGTGTCCAAACCTGACATATCTTCATAATACCAAGCGAAGATCTCAACATAGTCGTGTAGCATTTGTATCAACCGTTGTTTGACACTAGGCTCCAGATTCGCACCTATCTTGACCTCTTTCATGTCTTCCTCTGTACCCAAATTCACTGATTCCACTGGCTCTTCATGAGGCTGTATGGCCCTCTCTTCTTGTAGTAACAGTCTAGAAAGTTCTCCAGGTACCTCACAATCATCCTCACCATCATCCTTGGCTTGGTTGATCGGATTTTCGAAGTCATAACCGGCAGTAGCAGAGTTTTTATCAATGGGATCCAGAGTGGATGTGCATCAGCATTATGATACGTGAGTGTGTGTAAGAGCATAACTGTTTTGATAAAATGCGAGATAGAAAAAGAAAAACAAGGAGCGCAAAATTTGTAATGCAAGAAACGTCCGATGTTTTATTGATGATATATGAAAATGACAAATAATAAGCCCTCACAAGTAAAGCCAAGGTGCCTTGGGCGAGGCACCGGGCCGTAAAGTTTCAAACTGTTTATTACAAATCTCAAAACAAAAGTCAATTACTGTGAAATAAAGGAAACAAGTACGAAGTCTTTCGCCGTTCAGTTGTTCAAGCCACCATTGGTTGTAGGGTAGATCCAGCTATCGATATCTGAATCTTCTTCACCATCTCCAATTGCGTTAACTCCCTGATCATGTTTGGGCATGGGAGCAGTTATGACGATGGGCTTCTCCAGAGCGTCAAACTCAATCTCTTTGGCTTCGATCAAGTCTTGCACCTTATTCTTCAAGGCCCAACAGTTGTTTGTATCATGACCTGGGCCATCAGAGTGATAGGCGCAGTGGGAATTCGGGTTATACAGCAGAGATATGGTGCTGGGATTCTTCAGGGCTTTCCTCAGAGTTACCAGGTTGGTCTTCAATAATTGTGGTAGAATTTGAGACAAGGTCATATTGAGCCGAGTGTACTGTCTCTATGGTCTTTCCACCCTTTGTTGATTGTTGCGTTGTGGAGCAATAGTGGGTCTTGATATCACTACCGCATTCACCGCTTGACGGTGTTCAGATCTGCTCTGCCCCCTTGGGCCGTAAACTGCACTAGCTTCTTTCTTACCAGTGAAAGGCTTCTTCACTGCACTTGATGAAGTATCCTTCTGTATCTTACCACTTCAGATACCAGCTTCTACTCTCCTCCCAGTCAAAATCAATTTAGTAAACCCAGATGACAAACTGTCGATCAGATGATTGAAAAATGGACCCGATAGCGTCCCCAGAAACATGTCAACCAACTCCCTATCAGACAAAGGGGGTTGGATTCTTCCAGCCAAATCTCTCCACTTTTGAGCATAGTCCTTAAAACCTTCACTTGCACCCATAGACATACCCTGAAGCTGAGTACGAGTGGGAGCAAGGTCGGTGTTATATTGATACTGCTTGTAAAAAGCAGCAGCAAGGTCCTCCCAGTTTCGGACATTAGCTCCTTTCAATTGATAAAACCATTCAAGCTGAGTCCCTGACAGACTATCTTGAAAGAAATGTACCCACAAATTTCTATCAGCAGTGTGGGGTTGAATTTTCCGGACATACGAGCGGAGATGAAGTTTAGGACAGGACACTCCATCGTACTTAGAAAAAACCGGAGCTTTGAACTTATGAGGAATCACCACTCCCGTTACCAATCCTAGCTCTCCGAAATCCATACCAGGGATCCTCTGAATTTCCATAGCACTCAGACGGTCTTCTAGTTGTTTCTACCTATCCTCAGCAGGAGGATATTGCTCTTCATCATAATCAGTGTCGTCATCAGAAATGGCAGGGCTGGGGGCCTTTTCTTCCTCTTGGTTATCCCCTTCCTTGGATGATAGGGACATATCAACTTTCTGTTTCAGCCTATCCTCAAACCTTTTACCCATACTCAGAAAAATGATCTTCTTCTTCCTCTTCTTCTTCTCTTTCTCTTTCTCTTTCAGGATGAGAGCTTTCAAATCCTCTTGCCCTTTAGCCAAGCTTAAGAAAATCTCTTGGAATTGGGCATTTTGTGCCTGAAGATCTTTGATAGCTTGATCAGAAGAAATAACTACTGAAATAAACAGTGAAGAAGATGAGAAACCTGTAATGGTACCTGTAATTGCAAGCATGATAATGGGATGCATATGTAATGATTTCAAAGACTTTGGGAGATTTAAATTTTCAAACCAAAATAAAACAAACTTTATTAGATTAACTGGTAAAAAGGTTCAATAATGCCTTTGAGGCGTTACAAAGGAATAAACAGAAAACAAATCTAAACTAGAAAAAGCAAAATCAGAAATCCCATGGACGCTTCCCCTTCGTGCTGACGTAGTCATTGATCGATCTTTCATTCTTGAGTTGCCTGGAGAGCTTCAAGATCTCCCTTTCTTGCTCATGGTACTTTTCCAGGTAGGTATCACTCTCCTCCTTCAGCTGAATCCGAGATCTCTTTAATGCCCCTAGATCAGCGGGCATGTAGGGATAAAGGACTGTATAATGAATGCCTTCTTCATTGGTGGGCTCCATAACCACTGGCAACACAGCTTCATAAGGCATTCCAAGCTTATGAGCACGAGCTCAGACCCATTGGAGATAGGGCTGTATAGGGAGAGAAGTCCTTGGTCCTAGCTCTTGAGGGTCAGATCTGTTCACCATGCCCCAGGCTCGTATAAACCTTCGGTGATGCTCGTCAACGTCCTCCTTGTAGTCAAATGCAATATCTGTAAGAAGTAGCTCATGAGGACCGTCTCTCCGAGCACGACTGTGATACAGTGGCCAGAATCAGGACGTGGTTTCCCTATTTCGTTAGGGAAATTTTGCTGGTTTGCGTTTTGCGTTTGTTTTTGCAAAATGTCGCGGTAAGCAAGAGTCGCCACCGACTTTTATTTTATCCAACAAGGAAAGGAAAAAAGCACAGAAAAAATTCCTTTTTCGAGATATTTCTGAGTACGGGGGGTAGATTATAGAAAGGGAAGGTATTAGCACCCTTTCTATCCGTAGTTATCTACGGGCTCTTAGGTACTTGCTCATCATTTTTCTTTGTGTTTGTGGGTTTTGAAAAGTTTTTGTTTTAACTTCGATTGAACTCTTGCGTCTGTCTTTAAGAGTGTAATGAAGTATTTTTGAAAACTTTGTTTGTAAAAAAGTGTAAGTGTGAAAAAAAGTTTGTTTTGATTGAGCAAGTACTTAAGAACTAATCTACCTACTCGAAAAAAGAATCATTTTGTATTCGTTTCCTTTAGACAATGCTATCCCACTATTAGTGAGTAGGTAGCATCATCATTGGAGTTTAAGGGTCAATTCGAAAGTGACGTACGGTCACTAAAGCAATGTTAGGACGACTTAGTAGTAACCCTAATGTCTTAGATCATTTATCCGAGGCAACAATATCCGAGGCAACCTTTCCGAGGCAACTTAATCTTTGGACAAAAGGACGACCACTAAAACATCTTATACTCAATGACCGTTTACCGAAGGCAACCAAGTGGGAGTATACCCTAGGAGTGCGCATGTGCGAGTGTTTCAATTTCAGATTATTTTTATCTTTGCACATTTAGGGTGATCTAACTGTTTTAAATTTAGTCATACATTCTTGTCATGCAAACCCTAATTATTCATACATCTAACAGTTAATAATTTGCGGAATTTAAAATGCGGAAATTAAAACTACACTATTACAAGGCTTCGGGTATTTACATAGCCAAAAACAAACCCTTTGAAAATAAAAGCGATAAATGTAAAAGTCCTAATTAAAACTATTACAAACTATGAGCAGATACAATAATTGGATAAAGAATAATAAAGCGCGCGATGAAAATTAGATCGAATGCGAAACTAGGGTTTTGACCCTTCTAACCTAATTAAAAGAAGAAGAAATTTTTTTGTTGTTTTTAATATTTTTAAAAGAAAAGAACTAAGTTTTTCTAAATTAAATGTGAAAATCAATTAGTGATTAAATTAATTAGTAAAAATAATTGCCTATTTTTGGTTTTTTGTTATTTTAGGAAAGACATAAAATAATATAATTAAGTTAGTAAAAAACCTAATTATTCTATTTAATTTTAATTATTTGCAAAAATAAAGTAAAGTTGTCTAATTTATTCAAACCTAATTAAATTAATTCATTGATGAAAAATAAAATTCTAATTTTAATTGGTCATAAAAATATTTTTTGTGATTTTTGATAAAAGAAAATAATTAATTTGTTGGTTAGTAAATAAATAAACAATTTAAATAAAATAAATAAAAAGAGATAAAGAGAGAAAATGGGCCTTAGTTTAGCAACTTTGAGGAGGTGTGGAAAGCAATTTTCTGGGCCCAATAATATGAGATCCGTTTTGACTTTTTGGATCCAGTATGATGCGCTGACCCTGGCTCATGGTGTTCCTTCCTGGATGGCCATCAGATTTGGCCATCCAGCCACTTGGCATGATTGATGATGAAGACCTATGGTGGTCTCCTGGCTTGCACGCACACTGAATTTCCTGAAAATAAATAAGAAAATAACAAATGCTGGAGGCAGGGATCGAACCCCTGACCTCCAGCCTCCCAATGCCTTAACAACCAGTTGGCTACCACTGGGCCATTTGTTTCTGTTGTAATAATAACGCAAAATAATAAACAAATAAGAAACAAGCGCAATAATGGAATTTCAGCGCGAAAATTAAAAAGACCCAATATGAGGGTGCCAGCGAATCGTCTCTTTCCTCTCTTCATGGGTAAAAGTAAAACACTTTTACCTAGGGACGTTTTGTCCGTCGCTATAGGCATTATTCATTCCAAAATCCTCCATGGGCAACATAAATGGAAACTAGCGCCATGGTTGAGTTCGTCTCATCATCCTGAACACGATGGTACCACTTACGAAGGCCAATTTTCCATGTAATCAAAAACCCTAAAACAAAGCTCTGAAACCTAGCAATGGTGATTTACAGTATAGGCCATATAAATGAAATTGAATGATGAAGAACGCTTGCAAATGTCTCATAGATCAAGAATATGCAATTAATTCATCCTAACAATGCCTATATTATGAGATACGATTTCAAGAACAGGGGTATGTCGTGATGGACTTACAATGCATTTTGGGACTGGAATGGACTTGTTTTTTATTGCTTTAGCTTGCTGAGAGTCCCAGGAGTCAATTGGGATCCTTCAAAAGTCTTAAGGATGCCTCTAAGTGAAAATTCGATCTCACACTTTTCTTGCTTTTTTTCAAATCTGGTTTTGCCTCTTACGCCTGTTTGTCACTTGTTTTTAGGTCTGCCTCGCCTCCTTATGTACCAAGGATTGAATTAGGGTTGATAATTGCATCCAATCTTCCTCCATCAATGATTTTTTTATTTGATTTGATACACTTTTAAGATCTTTCCAAACATGGCTTTTTTCAATCCTTTTGTCCACACAAGCCTCGATACGAGTTTGAATGACTTGCTAGCTGTAATTGGAACCTGAAACAAGCATACAATCTCTTACTTTCAATATTTTGGATTTTATTTGATTTGTTTTGATTTAAATCAAATTAATTCAAATCAAAATCAAAATAAATAATAAAAATAAGATATGGACAAGTGGAAAAGGCTAGAGCTTGTGGGATATGTTTCCAACTCAAAACAAGTGAAAAAGATTGGGCCCATTTGGCAAAATTTGAAGTTTTAGGGATAGTTGACTTTTGGCAATTTTGCAAAAAGGGTCAACTTCACCAATGCATAACTTCCTCAATATTGACTCTTTGGAGGTGTTCTTGGACTTTTTAGAAATCTTGAGATGTCCTATAATAAACCCTTTTGGTATCATATCAATTTGATATTCCATGCTCATGTATTAAGCTTTGACAAAAAAGGTGTTTTTGTTGACTTTTCAAAATGACCTATAATGTCCAAATTCATAACTTCTTGTGAGTGAATACTTTGAACTTGGGAGCTGAAGATGGATTGTAGGGAATTGCATACTCTTAAAAATGAGCTTTGGATGGGTTATTTCTCATAAAGTATGAGAAAGTTATGCTTTGTCAAAGTTGAGTTAACTTTTCCTGCAAAACCCTAATTTAGCAACTTTTGAGTCTTGATGAATTATGAGCAATCCTTGATGAATCATGATCATCCCTTGATAAAATGATGAAATATAATTCAAAATGAGGGTGTTGGCCAAAAATCTTGAAGTTTGATTGTATGTGGGCCACAGTTGACTTTTGCCCTAGCACAGTTAATTTTTGGACCTTTGAGCAATTGACTGAGCAAACTTTCTCTGTAGGGCTTGAAAATTGACATGGATGATCTTGAGAACATATTAGGACATTGGTGAGAATTTGGGATCACTTGAACTCAAGTATCTTGATGCAACATGAAACCCTAATTTGAAGTAGACTGCCTTAGGAGGGAGCTTGTCTGGCCAACCCTTGGACTACCTTGAGCAACTTGAGTATCATTCTTGAAATGTTTTGAAAAATATGGGAGGGAAAATTTTGGGGTACAACAACTTCCCCTGTTCAATCTTCTTAAACCTGAGGATGTAGATTGGCTTTCGTTCCTTTCGTGATCCGAAGGTGGAAGAGGATTGAACACTAGAGTGCCCAGAAATTTGCACTCGCATGAAGTGATATTTGTCTTGTGATGTCGATAATGGGCTTACGGGTGCCATTTGGAAATTTCTAACGAGAGGATGGGCTTAAAGATTCCATCTTAAGGAGTGTCGATCGCGTAAGAGATTCCTTGGCGAGAGCTTGCATACCTGTTGTTGAGGAAGATTCCGCTGGGGAAGGTTGATCTCTGTCTTGAGAGAAATAGAATTTTAGGAGCTTCATCGTCCGTTATTCTGTTGAGGAATTATCTCTGTTGAATTTTAGGAACTTCGATCATCCGTTATTCTACCGAGGAACTGTCTCTTAGTCGAGGAGGTGAAGATGAACTGTTATCTGGTCGTGGTCCAGGCTTCATAGTAATAAGACTGATTCCTTATCTGGTCATAATCTAGGCTTTACAGACTTACCGGGGAGATGAGATTAAACTTTCTATCTGGTCGTAACCCAGGTTTTGTAACTTCTTAATTCCTATCTGGTCGTAATCCAGGTTTTAGAAGGAATTCAAACGTTATCCGGTCGCATCCATGCTTTAACTCAAATTTTAGGGCACACTGATATCCGGTCGACCCTGGTCTTCTTAGTAACTATCCAGGTAAACCACTATTCGGTCGAAATCCAAACCTCGCAGGGTCTTGTACTACTATCTGGTCGTAATCCAGGCTTCAACCCTTTTATCGTTATCTGGTCGTAATCCAGGCTTCAACCCTTTTATCGTTATCTGGTCGTAATCTAGGCTTCATGGTGTTCCGTACTGCTGTCTGGTCGTAATCCAGGATTCACAATACTTTACTTCTTATCTGGTCGTAATCTAGTCTTCAGAAGAGATCAAATGGCTATTCGGTCGTAATCTGAGCTTCCATTTGGCTTTGGGCCTACTAACATCCGGTCGTAATCCGAGCTTCATAGTATCTGGCTGGGTGGACTGCTGTTTGGTCGTAATCCAATCTGCACAATATCCTTTATCTGTTATCTGGTCGAAATCCAGTCTTCACAATACTTTACTTCTTGTCTGGTCGTAATCCAGTCTTCAGAAGAGATCAAATGGATATCCGGTCGTAATCCGAGCTTCCATTTGGCTTTGGGCCTACTAACATCTGGTCGTAATCCGAGTTTCATAGTATCTGGCCGGGTGGACTGTTGTTTGGTCGTAATCCAAGCTGCACAGTATCCCTTATCTATTATCTGGTCGAAATCCAGTCTTCACAATACTTTACTTCTTGTCTGGTCGTAATCCAGTCTTCAGAAGAGATCAAATGGCTATCCGGTCGTAATCCGAGCTTCCATTTGGTTTTGGGCCTACTAATATCCGGTCGTAATCCGAGCTTCATAGTATCTGGCCGGGTGAACTACTGTTTGGTCGAAATCCAAGCTGCACAGTATCCCTTATCTGTTATCTGGTCGAAATCCAGTCTTCACAATACTTTACTTCTTGTCTGGTCGTAATCCAGTCTTCAGAAGGGATCAAATGGCTATCCGGTTGTAATCCGAGCTTCCATTTGGTTTTGGGCCTACTAACATTTGGTCGTAATCCGAGCTTCATAGTATCTAGCCAGGTGAACTGCTGTTTGGTCGTAATCCAAGCTGCACAGTATCCCTTATCTGTTATCTGGTCGAAATCCAGCCTTCACAGTGTCTTTAACCGCTATCTGGTCGTAATCCAGGTTTCACATGAACTTGCATTATTGTCTGGTAGTAATCCAGGCTTCACAATAACTTGTTGAACTGTTATCCGGTCGTAATCCGGGTTTTACGGCTTAAATTTTGTGAGTATCTTTCCTGAAAGGTAAAGGTTAGCTGCATGTAATGCATGATATGTATCAAGCGATGATGTTCTCAAAATAAATGAGATTGTGCTGTATGATGCGTATATGCATGTGTCATGATGTATGGAAATATGGTGTTTTTAGCTGGGGGAAAATAAACCCTAGATTGCTACTGGAGAAAAGAGTTGAATTCTTCGTTTCCGTTGGGGATAGTGAATGAAGATGTTTGTGAGAATAAACCTGTAGGAGAGGATAACTCCGCTGGGGAATAAGATGACGAGATAATGACTCTATGGGGAGGAGATGCTCTGCTGAGGATTCTGTTGATAAATTCAGCTGGGGATGAATTACCGTTGCTGGTGATAATGAAACCTGTTGGGGGGTGAATTTCTGTTTGTGAAAGGAATAAACTCCGCTGGGGATGATTTTCCAGTTGCGACTTCATGGGGAATAACCTTTTAGACTCTACCGGGGACAATCTTCCAGAGTCTACTGGGGACAATTCTTCAAACTCCACTGGGGATATTTTTTATACTCCACTAAGGATATATTTTTTTTAGTCCTGATGGTAGATAAACTCTCTGCCTTGGGGAGAATGTCGTCAATTCATTCACAGTTGCGAGCCTCGGCTGGGGAGACTTTTAACACCACTATCTTTCTCTTACTCTGCGGGTAGTGAACGTACTTTCAATCGTTTCCTCCAGCTAGGTCTATCCCTATACCTGGTGGACAGAGCAATTGTACGGTTTGGACATTTCTCGTTTTCCCCTGTTTTTGATATTACAAGTAATCGTCTTTTGTTTCGCATGCAAATATTCATGAGCAGCAATTAATGTCAAATGCATATGTCAAAAATGAACATTGGACGTCTTCGCAAAACAAAACAGAAAAAGGAAAACAATTTGAAACTTCTTTTGTAAAAATGACTTGTATTGATTTTGAAGTTAGCCTGAAAATAAGCGTTTTTGTACAAGAGGCTGGCGTCCTAGTAAGAGAATGCCGCTGCACAATAAAGTTTATACAATATATGAAAAACAAAGAAAAACATCTATGTGAACCATCCCACTGGGCTCCAACTCTACTATTGCCTTTATGTCCTCGAGCATCTCATCACATTGCTACTTGGTTGAAGGTAGATCAGTTTGTTTGGTGCCATCCAAGCTTGATAGTCGATACCGAAGTCTGGTTGCAAGGTGATCCAATGAGACATAGTGTTACGCTTTGATCCTTAATTTTTGCCTGGACTGCCCTTTCGGGTTTTCAATCCACCGGGATACCCTTTTTTTCCCAAGCCGCCTTTTCAGGTTTTCGACTTGCCGGGTGTACAGATTTTTTATTTTCATCCCTTATTTTTGCCCGAACCCTTTTGGTTCGCCAGGAAGCCCTTATTTTTGCCTAGGCCAGTCAACCTAGCGGGTCTTTGATTATGCGTAGTATCTTTTCACTATGTCTGCATTGATGGGCTGAGGAAGGTCGTCAACATCCATGGTGGTTAAAATTATAGCTCCTCCTGAGAAAATTTTCTTAACCACAAATGGCCCTCTGTAAGTAGGGGTCCATTTGCCCCTGGGATCACCTTGAGGTAGTATGATGCGCTTGATAACCAGATCCTCGACTTGATATTCTTATCGTCTGACTTTCTTGTTAAATGCCTTGATCATCCGCTTTTGATACGTTTGACCATGACAAATAGCAATAAGTCTCTTTTCATTGATTAAGTTCAGCTGATCAAGCCGGGTCTGAATCCAGTCATCTTCGCTCAAACCTGCGTCCTTCATAATCCGAAGAGAGGGTATCTGAACTTCAATGGGCAAGACTGCCTCCATACCATAAACCAAGGAATAGGGTGTTTCCCCTATTGACGTCCGCGCTGAGGTACGGTACCCATGAAGAGAAAACGGTAACATCTCGTGCCAATCTTTGTATGTAACTGTCATCTTCTGCATAATCTTCTTAATGTTCTTATTAGCCGCTTCTACAGCCCCATTCATCTTCGGCCGGTAAGGAGAAGAGTTGTGATGTTGTATCTTGAACTACTTACAGAGCTCGGTGATCATTGTATTGCTGATATTTGTTCCATTGTCCGTAATGATCATCTCTGGTATACCATATTGACAGATCATATTGTGTCGAATAAACCGCGCCACGACGTTCTTGGTCACGGTAGCAAATGAAGCTGCTTCAACCCACTTTGTAAAGTAATCAATCGCTACCAAGATGAAATGATGCCCTTTGGACGTAGTAGGTCTGATCTCGCCAATCATATCGATACCCCACATTGCAAAAGGCCAAGGAGCTGTCAAGACGTTCAGAGGCACTGGAGGTATGTGCACCTTATCAGCATAGACTTGGCACTTATGACAGGTCCGAGAATGCTGATAACAGTCGGTTTCCATAGTAGACCAATAGTATCTTTCCCGAAGGATTTTCTTTGCCATGGTGTATCCACTGTAATGAGTCCTGAAAGTACCTTCATGCAACTCTACCATAATCCTTTCTGCTTCATTCTTATCTACACAACGCAATAAGGTCGAATCATGGTTACGCTTGTAGAGGAGACCGTTTCTGATGAAGAACTTCACCGCGAACCTCCTCAGAAACTTCTTATCATTAAGAGATGTACCCTCGGGGTATTCTTGAGCCTCAAGATACCTTTTCACCTCGTGGAACCAGGGTTTTTCTGTTACCTCTTCAGTCTCAATGTCACAACAATGTGCAAGTTCGTCCAACCTCTCAGTGGTAATCTCGGGAGCCTAATTGTCCCATCTGACCTTGAACATAGAAGACATCGTAGATAGCGCGTCCTCCAACTGATTCTCCTCCCCGGGGAAGTGCTCAAAGGTTATATCCTTGAAGTGTGGAAGCAACGTCAATACATACTCCTTGTAAGGAATAAGATTTGGGTGTTTCGTATCCCACTCGCCTTTGATCTGACTGATCACTAGAGAAAAATCTCCGAATACACTCAAGAACTTTATCCTTAGGTCAATGGCTGCTCGAAGACCCATAATGCACGCTTCATACTCCGCCATGTTGTTGGTGTAGTTGAAACATAGTCGGGCGGTGAACGGAGTATGAGAGCCTTCAGGAGATATGATCACGGCGCCAATGCCATTACCCAAAGCGTTTGAAGCTCCATCAAAGTACATAGACCATCGGGACCCTTCCTCATGTCCTTCATCTAGTCCAGGTGTTTCACTGTCGGTCACTAACATGATGTTCACATCCGGGAATTCGAAGTTCATAGACTGGTAATCATCCACTGCCTAATGCGCCAAATGATCTGCCAACACACTTCCCTTGATTGCTTTTTGGGTCGTGTATTAGATGTCATACTCAGTCAAGATCATTTGCCATCTTGCTATTCTTCCGGACAAAGAGGGCTTTTCGAAGATATACTTGATTGGATCCATCTTTGATATCAATAGAGTAGTGTGAGTCAGCATATACTGTCTCAGTCGGCGAGCAACCCATGCCAAAGCGCAGCAAGTTTTCTCGAGCAACGAGTATCGGGTCTCGCAGTCGGTAAACTTTTTGCTAAGGTAGTAAATAGCATGCTCTTTTTGGCCAGACTCGTCATGCTGCCCCAACACACACCCCATCGAATTATCGAGTACTGTCAAGTATAAGATCAAAGATCTCCCTTCAACTGGAGGCATCAGAATAGGAGGCTCTTGGAGATAATCCTTAATCCTTTCGAAAGCGGCCTGACATTTATTGTTCCATCTTACCACTTGATCTTTCTTCAGTAATTTGAAGATTGGCTCACAAGTAGCAGTCAGCTGTGAGATGAATCGGGCAATATAGTTCGGACGTCCCAAAAAGCCTCTGACTTCTTTTTCTGTTCGAGGAGCTGGCATTTCCTGTATAGCCTTCACCTTTGCAGGATCCACTTGAATACCTTTATCACTAACGACGAAACCCAGCAGCTTACCAGACCTCACTCCGAAGGTGCACTTGTTCGGATTTAGCCTCAGTTTGTACAACTTCAACCTGCCAAATAACTTCTGGAGATGGTCAAGATGTTCCTCTTCAGTCTGGGATCTTGCAATCATATCGTCAACGTATACCTTAATCTCATGGTGAATCATGTCGTGGAACAAAGCGACCATGGCGCGCTGATACGTTGCCTCAGCATTCTTCAATCCGAAAGGCATGACCTTGTAGCAAAAGGTACCCCATTGAGTAACAAAGGTTGCCTTTTCCATATCTTCGGGAGCCATCTTAATCTTATTATAACCGGAGAAACCATCCATAAAGGAAAAGACCTTGTGTTGTGCGGTGTTGTCAACCAGAATGTTGATATGAGGTAGAGGGAAATCATCCTTGGGGCTTGCCCTGTTCAAATCCCTATAGTCAACACACATTCGAACCTTACCATCCTTCTTCGGCACTGGAACCACGTTGGCAACCCACTGCGGGTAAGAAGTAACTGCTAGAAAACCGGCATCAAATTGTTTCATAACCTCGAATTTGATTTTCTCAGACATCTCTGGGTGCATACGGCGAACTTTGTGTTTCACTGGAGGACAGTCTTCCTTAGTTGGCAAGCGATGAACCACGATATCGGTATCCAACCCAGGAACATCTTCATAAGACCAGGCAAAGATCTCAGCATAGTCACACAGCATTTATATCAACCGTTGCTTAACACTAGGCTCCAGATTTGCACTGATCTTGACCTCTTTCTTGTCCTCCTCTGTACCCAGATTTACTGTTTCCACTGGATCTTCATGGGTTTATATGGCCCTCTCTTCCTGAAGTAACAGTCTAGCAAGTTCACCAGGTACTTCACAATCATCCTCACCTTCGTCCTCGGCTTGGTTGATCGGACTTTCGAAGTCATAACTGGCAGTAACAGAGTCGTTATCAGTGGGATCCAGAGTGGATGTAGACCTGTATATGTGAGTGTGTGTAAAATAGTTGTTTTGTAAGATAGAAAAGAAAAACAAGGAGCACAAAATTCATAATGCAAGAAAACATGCAATGCTTTTATTG
The DNA here is from genome assembly GCA_948472305.1 of Vicia faba. Lineage (NCBI taxonomy): Eukaryota > Viridiplantae > Streptophyta > Magnoliopsida > Fabales > Fabaceae > Vicia > Vicia faba. The sequence continues at coordinate 1,012,617,852 of OX451738.1, forward strand.
ATGATATATGGAAATGACACATAATAAGCCATCAAACAAAGCCACGGTGTTTCGGGTAAGGCACCGGGCCGTAAAGTTTAAAATTGTCTATTACAAATCCAAAACAAAAGTCTATTACTGTGTAATAAAATAAATTGGCATGAAGTCCTTTTTCGTCCAATTGCTTAATCCATCATCGGTAGTCGGGTAAATCCAGCTTTCGAAATCTGACTCTTCTTCATCATCCTCAATTGCATTTACTCCTGCGTCATGTTTTGGCATAGAAGCCGTTATGACATTAGGTTTTTTTGGCGCTTCAAACTCAATTTCCTTAGCCTCAATCAGATCTTGTACCTTATTCTTCAAAGCCCAACAGTTATTCGTATCATGCCCCGGGCTATCGGAGTGAAAAGCACAGCGGGCGTTCGGATTATACAACAATGATGTAGTAATGGGATTCTTCGGAGCTTCCCTCAGAGTCACTAGGTTAGTCTTCATCAATTGCAGCAAAATTTGAGATAGAGCCATACTGAGACGAGTAAACTGTCTCTGAGGCCTCTCTGCTCTTTGCTGAGTGTTGTGTTGTGGGGAAACAATAGGTTTTGATATTACGACCGCATTGACTGCTTGGCGGCGTTCGGTTTGATTTTGGCTCCTCGAGCTGTAAACTGCACTAGATTCCTTCTTGAAAGGCTTTTTCTCTGTACTTGATGAAGCACCCTTCTATATTTTGCCAGTTTTAATACCGGCTTCAACCCTCTCCCTCGTCATAATCAATTCAATAAACCCGGATGATGAACTACCGATCAAATGATTGAAATATGGACCAGACAAAGTCCTAAGAAACATATCTACCAACTCCCTATCAGCCAGAGGGGGTTGTAATCTTCCTGCAAGATCTCTCCGCTTTTGAGCGTAATCCTTAAAACCTTCGCTCGCACCCGTAGACATACCCTGAAGTTGGGTACGCGTGGGAGCAAGGTTGGCATTATATTGGTACTGCTTGTAAAAAGCAGCAACAAGGTCCTCCCAGTTACGGACGTTAGCTCCTTCTAGTTGATAGAACCATTCAAGTTGAGTCCCTGACAGACTATCTTGAAAGAAATGAACCTAGAGGTTCCTGTCAGCAGTATATGGTTGAATCTTTCTGACATACGAGCGGAGGTGTAACTTCGGGCAGGAGACCCCGTCGTATTTAGCAAAGACAGGTGCTTTAAACTTGTTTGGAATCACCACCCCAGATGCGAAGCCCAAATCTTCGAAGTCCAACCCAGGTCTCTTCTGGATCTCCATCACACTTAACCAGTCTTCGAGTTGCTTATATCTATCCTCGGCAGGAGGATACTGGTCTTCATCAAAGTCAGTGTCATTGTCAGAAACCACGGGGCTAGGAGCCTGCCTTTCTTCTTGATTCTCTCCCCCTCTAGATGAGTGAGACAAATCAACTTCCTCTCACAATCTGTTCCCAAATCTGTGACCCATATTCAGGAGGACCGTCTTCTTCTTCTTCTTCTTCTTCTTCTTCTTTTTGTCTTTTAAGATAAGAGTCTTTAAATCTTTCTGCCTCTTGGTCAGGTTCATGAACATTTCCTGGAACTGAGCATTCTGGGCTTGCAGAGCCTTGATGGCTTGATCAGTAGGTGTTTCAGAAGACATGTTGTGCTGAAATAAACAATGAAGAAGATGAGAAACCTGTAAGGGTACCTGTAATGAGGTGCATGGGAATGGAATGCGTATGATATGATTTTATAAACTTTATGGATATTCAAATTTGTAAACCAAAATAAAACACACTTTTATTAGATTAAAAACTTGAAACAATGTTTAACAAATGCCTTTAAGGCGTTACAAAGAGAAAAACTGAAAAGTAAATCAAAATTAGAAATAGCAAAATACTCAGCGCTCCCATGGTCGTTTTCCTTGCGTGTTGACATAGTCGTTGAGGACCCTCTCATTCTCCAGCTGCCTTGTAAGCTTCAGGATCTTTCGTTCCTGTTCATGATACTTCTCTCTGTAAGTATCCCATTCTTCCCTTAGCTGGATCCAAGACCTCTTTAATGCCCCAATGTCAGTGGGCATGTAAGGATGGATGACCATACAAGGAACCCCTTCTTCGTCAGCATGCTCTACAATTACCGGTAAGACAACTTCGTATGGCATCCCCAGTTTTTGAGCACGGGCTCGAACCCACCGGAGATACGGTTGCATTGAGAGAGAAGTCTTCATTCCTAGCTCATGCGGATCAGACCTGTTCACCCTATCCCAAGCTCGTATAAATCTACGATGATGTCCCTCAACATCTCCCTGGAAGTCAAAGACAATGCTTGGAAGCAGCATCTCATGAGGACAGTCCCTTCGAGCTCGCCCAAACTGTCGTAAGGCCATACAAGGATTATAGGTTATCCCTCCTCTAAGTCCAAGTAATGGAACATTGGGGTATTCTCTGCACCGGTCAATGACAGCTACCTCTTCCATGTCTTTAGTACTCCAAATGATGTCCGTATAAGCAAGGGACATGATCCTGTAAGCCCAACCCATACCTTCCTCATTCTTTAATACAGATTTGGAGAGGTGAGAAATAAACCACCTCGCCAGCAGCGGTGCACAGCATATAAGGGTTCCTCTTTTCCGAGCAGTACGGGCATACAGAGCATGTAGGATGTCACCTAAGAGAGTAGGCGCTGGATTACGGGACATGAAGATCTTGACTGCATTCACGTCGATGAAAGAATCTGAATTAGGGAACAGAACCAAGCCATAGATGAGAAGTTCTAGGATGTCTTCAAATGCTTGAAAGTCCAAACTATCCCAGAACTGTTGAGCTTGATCAATAGAGAACTTAGCCAGGAAGCCTTTAATCCCACTCTGAATGTCCCAGTTAGACATTACGTCAGCCTTTGTCAGATGTAGGGCTGTAGCAATATCTTTGGCCTAGTAGCTATATCCAAACCCATAAAGGGCGTCTGCTCTAGAATAGATATACCAAGTAAATCAGAGAACTCCTCCAAAGTAGGGACCAACTGATAGTCCGGGAAGGTGAAACAGTGGTGCAACGGGTCAAAGAACTGGAACAAGACACTCATCATTTGCTCGTCTAACTTGGAAGTGACCAGGCTGAGGAGATGACCATGTCTTCTGACAAAGGAAGAAGTATCAGGAACCTTAGAAACCAACTCTCTAAGCTAAGCAGGTATCTGCACGAAGCTGATCCGAATAGTATTTCTGCGCATAGATGCCATGATCTGCAAAACAGAACAAAAATGAATACCCTCGGTCTTTGAAATGGGTTAGCCTAATGAAATATGCATGCAATGTCATGATGCATGATGTCATGATAGAAACACACCACAAGTATCATAGATAGCAAACATGGTAAGGGCAAACAAGTCACACAATAGCCCTTAAATTTCAGGCTGGCACGGAGTTTAGGTATTACCCTCTTTCAGTTTAGTTGGTTCAACCTGTCCTAGTAATAGTAACCGGGTTCTAGAGGATCTCAATATCACTGACCATCCTCGATCGGTCATAATTCCAGTTTAGCAACCTTTTCTTGCAGCCGGAATCATCGCGAGAGTATGGTCTCAATGAGTGTAGCATACTGCTACTTTTCTATGGTCGAGTTGGTAATTATAGGTTCTAAGGTCAGTTGATGCTTAATGACCCCTTAGCAGCCCCATACTCTCCTTGTTCCTACACAAGGGGTATCCGTACTAACTAAAGTGTCACACCAACGTAGCTACTGCTTCAACCGTATCAGTCTACGTTGTACAGTTCCCTCACAGTCTATTGCTACTTACCTAAAAGGTGTCCCCATATTCGGGTTAAGATCTATAGTAACTCTGATACAAAACCCACAAAGATAAATCAAACAGATCAAGCAATTGAAAACAATATAATGAACTATTCCTAAGGTACACCCCACTTATTAAGTCCCCAGCAGAGTCGCTAGTTTTGTGATACGGTGGCCAGAACTGGGACGTGGTTTCCCTATTTCGTTAGGGAAATTTTGCTGGTTTGCGTTTTGCGTTTGTTTTCGCAAAATGTCGCGGTAAGCAAGAGTCGCCACCGACTTTTATTTAATCCAACAAGGAAAGGAAAAAAGCACAGAAAAAATTCCTTTTTTGAGATATTTCTGAGTACGGGGGGTAGATTATAGAAAGGGAAGGTATTAGCACCCTTTCTATCCGTAGTTATCTACGGGCTCTTAGGTACTTGCTCATCATTTTTCTTTGTGTTTGTGGGTTTTGAAAAGTTTTTGTTTTAACTTCGATTTAACTCTTGCGTCTGTCTTCAAGAGTGTAATGAAGTGTTTTTGAAAACTTTGTTTGTAAAAAAGTGTAAGTGTGAAAAAAAGTTTGTTTTGATTGAGCAAGTACTTAAGAACTAATCTACCTACTCAAAAAAAGAATCATTTTGTATTCGTTTCCTTTAGACAATGCTATCCCACTATTAGTGAGTAGGTAGCATCATCGTTGGATTTTAAGGGTCAATTCGAAAGGGACGTACGGTCACTAAAGAAATGTTAGGACGACTTAGTAGTAACCCTAATGTCTTAGATCATTTATCCGAGGCAACAATATTCGAGGCAACCTTTCTGAGGCAACTTGATCTTTGGACAAAAGGAAGACCACTAAAACATCCTAAACTCAATGACCGTTTACCGAAGGCAACCAAGTGGGAGTATACCCTAGGAGTGCGCATGTGCGGGTGTTTCAATTTCAGATTATTTTTATCTTTGCACATTTAGGGTGATCTAACTGTTTTAAGTTCAATCATACATTCTTGTCATGCAAACCCTAATTATTCATACATCTAACAGTTAATAATTTGCGGAATTTAAAATGCGGAAATTAAAACTACGCTATTACAAGGCTTCGGGTATTTACATAGCCAAAAACAAACCCTTTGAAAATAAAAGTGATAAATGTAAAAGTCCTAATTAAAACTATGAGCAGATACAATAATTGGATAAAGAATAATAAAGCGCGCGATGAAAATTAGATCGAATGTGAAACTAGGGTTTTGACCCTTCTAACCTAATTAAAAGAAAAATTTCTTTTTTTGTTGTTTTTAATATTTTTAAAAGAAAAGAACTAAGTTTTTCTAAATTAAATGTGAAAATCAATTAGTGATTAAATTAATTAGTAAAAATAATTGCCTATTTTTGGTTTTTTGTTATTTTAGGAAAGAAATAAAATAATATAATTAAGTTAGTAAAAAACCTAATTATTCTAATTAATTTTAATTATTTGCAAAAATAAATTAAAGTTGTCTAATTTAATCAAACCTAATTAAATTAATTTATTGATGAAAAATAAAATTCTAATTTTAATGGGTCATAAAAATATTTTTTGTGATTTTTGATAAAAGAAAATAATTAATTTGTTGGTTAGTAAATAAATAAACAATTTAAATAAAATAAATAAAAAGAGATGAAGAGAGAAAATGGGCCTGAGTTTAGCAACTTTGAGGAGGTGTGGAAAGCAATTTTCTGGGCCCAATAATATGAGACCCGTTTTGACTTTTTGGATCCAGTATGATGCGCTGACCCTGGCTCATGGTGTTCCTTCCTGGATGGCCATCAGATTTGGCCATCCAGCCACTTGGCATGATTGATGATGAAGACCCATGGTAGTCTCCTGGCTTGCACGCACAGTGAATTGCCTGAAAATAAATAAGAAAATAACAAATGCTGGAGGCAGGGATCGAACCCCTGACCTCCAGCCTCCCAATACCTTAACAACCAGCTGGCTACCACTGGGCCATTTGTTTCTGTTGTAATAATAATGCAAAATAATAAACAAATAAGAAACAAGCGCAATAATAGAATTTCAGCATGAAAATTCAAAAGACCCAATATGAGGGTGCCAGCGAATCGTCTCCTTCCTCTCTCCGTGGGTAAAAGTAAAACACTTTTACCTACGGACATTTGTCCGTCGCTATAGGCATTGTCTATTCCAAAATCCTCCATGGGCAACATAAATGGAAACTAGCGCCATGGTTGAGTTTGTCTCATCATCCTGAACACGATGGTACCACTTACGAAGGCCAATTTTCCCTGTAATCAAAAACCCTAAAACAAAGCTCCAAAACCTAGCAATGGTGATTTATAGTATAGGCCATATAAATGAAATTGAATGATGCAGAACGCTTGCAAATGTCTCATAGATCAATAATATGCAATTAATTCATCCTAATAATGCCTATATTATGAGATATGATTTCAAGAACAGGGGTATGTCGTGATGGACTTACAATGCGTTTTGGGACTGGAATGGACTTGTTTTTGATTGCTTTAGCTTGCTGAGAGTCCCAGGATTCGATTGGGATCCTTCAAAGGTCTTGAGGATGCCTCTAAGTGCAAATTCGATCTCACACTTTTCTTGCTTTTTTTCAAATCTGGTTCTGCCTCTTACGCCTGTTTGTCACTTGTTTTTAGGTCTGCCTCGCCTCCTTATGTACCAAGGATTGAATTAAGGTTGATAACTGCATCCAATCTTCCTCCATCAATGATTTTTTGATTTGATTTGATACACTTTTAAGATCTTTCCTATGATCGGTGGAAATAGAACTGACTGTTTTGAAATGCTGGTTCGCGAAATGTTGCGGTAAGCAAGAGTCGTCACTGTCTTTTATTTTCTCCAACAAGGAAAGGACTAAAGCACAGCAAAATTCCTTTTCTAGATATTTCTCGGTTCGGGAGGTAGATTATAGAAAGGGAAGGTGTTAGCACCCTTTCTATCCGTGGTTATCCACGGGCTCTTAGGTACTTGCTTACAATGTTTTCAAAAATGTTTGCTTTTCTTGTGTTTGTGGGTTTTGAAAACGTTTAGTTTGAAAACTTCTAGGTAACTCTTGTATCAGTCCTCAAGAGTGTATGAAGTGTTTGTTTGAAAACTTTTTGAAAGTGTAGGTGCGAAAAGTTGTTTTTGTTTTGAAAGAGCAAGTACCCAGGAGAAATCTACCTACTCTAAGGAATTAAGCTGTGTAAGAGTCCTTTAGACAGTACTATCCCACTATTGAGAAGAAGGTAGCACCGTCGTTGGAGTTATTCGGGTCAATTCGATTATAGGGACATGTGTGGTCACTAAAGCAATAGTAGGACGCCTTAGCGGTAACCCTAATGTCCTAGATCCTTTTCATCTGAGGCAACCGTTTCGAGGCAACTGGATCTTTAGACAGGAGGGCGACCTCTAAAACACCCTATACTCAATGACCACGTCGAGGCAACCAAGTGAGGCGTACCCTAGGAGTGGCATGTGCGAGTGTGTCAAGTTTCATGTTAAATTATCTTGTACATGTTATTGGTGAGCTACGAGTTGATTTTATTTTTCAGGCAAGTCTTGTCATGCATAATTAACAGTTAATAATTGTGCGAAAAGTAAATTGCGGAAAGTAAATCTACGATATTACAAGGCGTAGGGTATTTACATCGCCAAAAACATAACCCTTGAAAAGTAAATGCGAGAAAATAAAAGAAAGCGATAAAAGTCCTAATTATTTATTACATTCTCGGAGCAGTTACATAAATATGATCAAAATAATAATCAAGAATAAACATGCGCGAAATAAAATTGAATCGGGAAAAGTCTTAGGGTTTTGACCCTTTTTGAGAAAAGTATGGAATTGTGGTCCTTTTTTGCATTTAATTAATATTAAACCTAAAACTAATTAATTAATTAATTAAGAGAAAAAGTATTTTTTATGTTTTTTATGTTTTAATGAAAAATAAAAGAAAAGAAATTAAGTCCAAAGTTAGTAAAAAAACCCTAATTCTAATTTATTTTATTTATTATGAAAAAAATCAAGATTAAACCTAATTGAACTAAATTAATTAATTTACATTTATTTACAAAATAATTAATAGTGAAATTACTAAATAATAATAATAATAATATTTACATTTTTTAATTGTCTGAATTTATTATGAAAATAATAGTTAAGTTAATTAAATAATAATAATATTAATAATAAAACAATTAAAGATAAAAATATAAAAGAGAAAACATAAGAAAACAAAAACCAGGGGGTGTTGGGCCCAGATGGAGGTTAGAAAGCAGATTTCAAGCCCATTAAGCTATTCAGTCCATTGACTTTTTTGATTGTCCAGCGCATGCTTTGACTGGGAGTACCATGGTCAGCATCTCATGGCCATCAGATTTAAGCATGTGGCCACTTGGCGCCTGATTGTTTGAGGTGCATGATGGAACGCTTGTGGGATTATGCACATGAACGCGTTAGGAAAGGAAATAAATGAGTTTTGGGTGGACCTGGGAATCGAACCCAGGTCCCAATGATCACCAGCCAACGCACCATCCACTGAGCCATCTGAACGCCTTTGTTATTATAATGAACAATGAAATTAATATATAAAAACAACCATTATGCTGGAAAGTAAATAAAAGGCGCGCTATTTTTTGAATGGGCTAATCATGTGATAACACGTATTCGTCTTCTTCCTTATGCTTGCAAAAAACAAATTAGATAGCGGGGGTTTTTAACCCCCACAACCTGCAACCACGAATAATAGCGATTAGGCATGTGTGCTATATAAATATTTCGCGATAGTCCAGTTACATTCGTCTGAATCTCCTGAATTCAACCATGGGTCTTAGAGGCTCCAATTTTTCCTGGATAATGAATCCCCAAAATCAAAGCTTAGGAACCCTAGAATTTGTCAATGGTATCTTTTGATTTAGGGCTCCATAATTCAATTAACCTGTACCATTAGCTTTGTATAGATTCAAGCAATGCAAAACAATGATTAAAAAGTATTAATTATGCGTGAAATATGAGTTTCGATTATGGAAAAGTCAAGCTAACCGTGGTTCTGTACTTGAGTATTCCTGTAGCTTTAGCGTGTGATTTTGATTGCAAAAGGTCCCTGAGAGTTCCTGCAAGGTATTAGAAACAAGAAAAGCCTTTGAATCACATTGGAATGTGGAAATCAATTTTCACTTTTTCTTTGATTTTTTTTAAATATGATTATGGCTTTCTTGCAGCAAATTTTCGTCCATGGCATTAGGGTTAGGTTGTGTACTTATAGTAGAATGGAATTAGGTTAAATCTTGGCCAAGAAATCCATGGAATTGATGTTTGTATATTTGATTGAAAATCAAATATTTTTCAATCTTTTTGATTGGAAAAACTTGCCAAACTTTGAGATTCTTGTGCCTTTGATTGGCACACTAAATTCGCAGCATATCTCGAGCTTGTTTGCTTCACCAAAAGATTGAGAACTCAAATCTTTGTATTTCCTACATTTTAAATTAATTAAATGAATTAAAATCAATTAAAAATCCAATTAATTAATAAAAAATAAGAAAATAAATTCAAATAATCTCAATGGGTCGTGCATAAGCTTTGAATAAAGTTTCAAGAAGCAATTTGAGGCCCATTAGCAAAAACAAGGTGTTTTGGGCAAAGTTGACTTTTGCCAATTCACAAAAATTTCCCAACTTCTCCAATGCATATCTTGCTCAATTTTGATCATATGAACATGTTCTTGAACATTTTGGAAAGGTCTTGAAGTCCTCTAACCAATTCCTTTGGTCCCATGTCATTTGGATTTACCAATCTCAAGTTATAGTCTTTGACTTTAAAGTGTATTTTTGTTGACTTTTGAAATTGACCTATAATGTAGAAATTGATAACTTTTTGTGAGATCATTTCTTGGACTTGGAATGTGAAGATGAGTTGTAGGAAATGTCATCCCCTTCAAAATGAGCATTGGATGGGATTTTTCTGATGAACCATGAAAAAGTTATGCCTTGGTCAAGATACAGTTGACTTTTCTACTGTCCAAAAATAGTAACTTCTTGCATCTTGATGATTTTTGAGCCATGCTTGTGGAATCATGATCAAGACTTGATCAAATGATGATTGTGGACTCAAAATAATATGTTGACCAAAATTTTTGACTTTTGACTGCAAAATGACCATTTTACCCCTGCAGTTGACTGTGGATCAAATAGGGCTTTTGACTGTGCAATTTGGCATTGTGAGTCTTGCAACTTGGTATGTAGATGCTTGACAATGTATATAGGCCTATGAGACTTGATTGAGCCATTGAAAACCTCAAATTCCTTGAAAGAAACAAAAACCTAATTTTGACTGGCTTAAGAGATGGTTTGACTGTGCATCCTTTGAGTAGTCTTGAACCATTTGAAGATGATTCTTGACAAACCTTGAAGAATATGGGAGGGGAAAATTTTGGGGTACAATAGTTTCCCCTGTTCAATCTTCTTAAACCTGAGGATGTAGATTGGCTTGCGTGCCTTTCGTGATCCGAAGGTAGAAGATGATTGAACACTAGAATGCCCAGAAATTTGCACTCGCATAGTATGGTATCAGCAGTGTGATGTCGGGAATGGGCTTACAGATGCCATTTAGAAAGATGATGGATAGGAGGATGGGCTTATAGATGCCATCGGAAGGTGTGACAGATTCTTGTCGGGAATGGGCTTATAGATGCCATTTGGAAATATAATGGATAGTTGTGGAGATGGGCTTAAAGATGCCATCTGGAGGTGTCGATCGCGTAAGAGATTCCTTAGAGAGAACTTGCGTACCTGAGAAAGAAAGATAATTTCATGGCCTGTTACAGGTGTTGATCTTCAATTTCTTCATGCAGATACTTTCCTGGATAGATACAGGTATAGACCTACAATCAATCGCTCACAGATATGCTCTGGCTTGATACAGGTATCGAATCCGGAACTCAAAAAGGTTGATCGAGATAGCTTTCCTGGCTGGATACAGGCGTAGACCTCTAATCAATCGCTCACAGACATGCCCTGGCTAGATACAGGTATCGAATCTGGAACTTCAAAAGGTTGATCGAGATAGCTTTCCTTGCTGGATACAGGCGTAGACCTCTAATCAGTCGCTCACAGACATGCCCTGGCTAGATACAGGTATCAAATATGGAACTTCAAAAGGTTGATCGAGATAGCTTTCCTGGCTGGATACAGGCGCAGACCTCTAATCAGTCGCTCACAGACATGCCCTGGCTAGATACAGGTATCGAATCTGGAACTTCAAAAGGTTGATGGTAATCATCTTTTGATTGACATTTTCCTGAAAAGGCAAACATTAGTTGTATGCAATGTCATGATGTATGAAATGCATGATGTCATGATGTTCTCCAGAATAAATGAGGTCGTGTCGTATGCACTTTATCATGTATATGAATAGGAGGTAGGAGATGTGATATGTTTATGAATGTATTTTCGTCTGGGAAAATAAATCCTTGACGAATGCCGGGAGCTTGTTAAATCCTGGGTTGATGTTGAAGAGTAGAGTTCTTTGTCTCCGCTGGGGATGATGAACAAAGATGTTTGCAAGAATAACCTGTAGGAGAGGATGACTCTGTTGAGGAATAAACCTGGTGAAGATTACTCTGCGGGGAATTACTCTATGGGAAGAGAGGCTTCACTGAGATTTGAACGATAACTCCGCTGGGGATTCCGTTGATAAGCTCTGTTGAGGGATTTGATGAACTCCGCTGGGGATAGGAAGAACTTCACCGAGGACGATCTTTCCGTTGTAATTTGATGAGGATAACCCAGTTATAGGCTCTGGTGGGGAATAACCTTTGAACATGGTCGGGGAGAGATACATTTGTACTCTGCAGGGGACAAGCTTCCAGAATCTACTGGGGAGATTGATTCGACTCTTCTGGGGAAACTTTTTGGACTGCACTGGGGAAATGGCTCCAATGGGGTGTCTGGTATTCCGCCGGGGAACAATCTTATATTAAGACTGTCGGGGATGCTTGCTGAGGAATATCTGTATACTCTGCTGGGGAATATTGAGATCTTCTGGGGATACCCAACTTCCTTAAGGCTGACAGTAGACTAACTCTGCTTGGGGAGAGTGTTGCTAATTTTCTAGGGATACTGTGCCTCTTCGGGGCTGATGGGAGACCAACTCTTCTTGGGGAGAGTATTGCTGAATCTTGTCTTTCTCTGCGGGGAGTGGAGGTATCTTGGTCAAATTCTTCAGCTGAACCTACCTTGGTACCTTGGTGGACAGAGCAACTAGATCACTTAGACAATTCTTATTGCCCCTGTTTCTGATGTCACCTGTAATTAGTCCTTTGTTTCGTGTGCAAATATTTATGATTAGCAATTAATGTCAAATGCATATATCAAAAATGAACATTGGACGTTCTTTGCAAAACAAAACAGATAAAGAAAAAATAATTGGCAATTTGTCTGAAGAAGAATTTGTATTGATTTTTGAAATTTGCCTGTAAATAGGCGTTTGTGTACAAGAGGATGACGTCCTAGTAAGAGAACGCCGCCGAACAAGATAGAGTTTATACAAAAAGGAAAACAAAACAGCTATGTGAAAAATCCCACTGGGTTCCAACTCTGTTATCGCCTTTATGTCTTCAAGCGTCTCATCACTTTGCTGCTTAGTTGAAGATGAAGCTGATTGATTGGTGCTGTCCGAGCCTGATGGTCGATACTGAAGTCTGGATGCAGGGTGATCCAATGAGACATAGTATTACGCTTATCCCTAACTTTTGCCTGGACCGCCCTTTCGGGTTTTCAGTCCACCGGGATACCCATTTTTGCCCAAGCCGCCTTTTTAGGTTTTCGACTTGCCGGGTGTACAGATTTTTTCATTTCATCCCTTATTTTTGCCCAAACCCTTTTGGTTCGCCGGGAAGCCCTTATTTTTGCCTAGGTGTGTCAACCTAGCGGGTCTTTAATCATGCGTAATATCTTTTTACTATGTCTGCATTGGCGGGGTGAGGAAGGTCGTCACCATCCATGGTCGTTAGAATCATTGCTCCTCCTGAGAAGATGTTCTTAACCACAAGTGGCCCTTCATACGTAGGGGTCCATTTGCCCCTAGGATTACCTTGAGGTAGAACGATGTGCTTGATTACCAGATCCCCAACTTGATACTCTTGTCGTATGACTTTCTTATTAAATGCCTTGATCATTCGTTTTTGGTATGTCTGACCATGACAAATAGCAGTGAGTCTCTTTTCGTCGATTAGGTTTAGTTGATCAAGCCAAGTCTGGATCCAGTCGTCTTCGTTCAAACCTGCATCCTTCATTATCCGGAGAGAGGGTATCTGAACTTCGATGGGCAAGACTGCCTCCATGTCGTAGACCAAGGAAAAGGGTGTTGCTCCTGTTGACGTCCGTGCCGAGGTACGGTACCCATGAAGAGCGAATGGTAACATCTCGTGCCAGTCACTGTCATCTTCTGCACAATCTTCTTAATATTCTTGTTCGCCGCTTCTACAACCTCATTCATCTTCGGTCGGTAGGGAGAAGAGTTGTGGTGTTGTATCTTGAATTGCTCGCAGAGCTCAGTGATCATCTTATTGTTAATATTGGTACCATTGTCCGTAATGATCCTCTCAGGTACACCGTATCGACAGATCAGGTTGTGCCGAATGAACCGTGCCACGACGTTATTGGTTACGGTGGCAAAGGAAACTGCTTCAACCCACTTTGTGAAGTAATCGATTGCTACCAGGATGAAGCGATGCCCGTTGGATGTCGTAGGTCTGATCTCGCCGATCATATCAATGCCCCACATTGCAAAAGTCCAAGGTGCTATCAAGACGTTCAAAGGAACTGGAGGAATGTGCACCTTATCAGCATAGATCTGGCATTTGTGACACGTCCGAGAATGTTGGTAACAATCAGCTTCCATTATGGACCAGAAATATCCTGCCCGAAGGATTTTCTTTGCCATGGTATGTCCACTTGAGTGGGTTCCGAAGGTACCTTCATGCAGCTCTGCCATTATCCTTTCTGCTTCAGTCTTATCCATACAACGCAGTAAGGTTGAATCATGGTTTCATTTGTAGAGAATGCCATTGCTGAGGAAGAACTTTGCCGCGAACCTTCTCAGAAACTTCTTGTCATTAACAGATGCGCCTTCGGGGTTGTGATACGGTGGGAGAAATGACTTGAGTTTTTGCGTTTGTATTTGCAAATGTTTCGGTTTAGAAAGAGTCGCCACCGACTTTTTATTTTATCCTAAGGAAAGGTTAAAAAGCACAGGAAAAACCTTTGAGATGTTTTCATGGGTTCGGGGAGTAGATTATAGAAAGGGAAGGTATTAGCACCCTTTCTATCCATGGATATCCATGGGCTCTTAGTTACTTGCTTAGATCACTTGCCTTGCATTTTCAATTGTTTGAAATGGTGCTTTGTGTGATTTTGAAAGATGTTTTGAAAAAGAGGCCATCGTTGTGGCAACCTTTGTAATGATTCTTGTTTGAATGTATACAAAGGTGTTTGTCTTTTTGAAAGGTTTTCAATATTTTGAAAGTTGTTTTGAAATTGTGTTGTGGAGTGTGTTTTGAAAAATAGCAAGGATGTTTTGCAAGATTTTTGATCAAGTAACTAAGAGTTGTCTACCCTATTTTACTCAAAGATCTTTCTTATGTTTTTTTTAACCCTTTTAACAATGTTGTTTCACCATTGTATTTGGTGAACAGCCTTGTGTTAGGATGTAAACGGGACGGGCGCGGGTCATCGTATAGACCATGATAGCAATTTTGCAAAGTATCTTAGCATTTCTTTTGAGGGACTAAGATCATTTTTGTAAGGCAACTTTGGATAGCATCATCGAGGGACTATGATCTTTTGATTTTGTTTGTTTTACCAAGATACTTTGCATGCGTAACATGGCCCATTTTTGAAGGCAACAAGTGTATGTAACCCTAGGGGTGTTTGTGTGCAAGTGTGCTTTATTGCATAAGAGAGTTTATCTTTGAATTAGGATTTTCTATTTCATTGATTTTATCTTGCCATACACATCCTAATTACTAGCATTTATATTTGAAAGCAATAAAAAGCAAAAATATAAAATCCTACGCTATTACAACAATTAGGGGGGTGGGGATACATATTTGTACATGGGGTGGTTCAACGAGAAAAATAGATAAGAAAAGAAAATAAAAAAAACAAGATAGAGAGAAAGAGAGAGGGAGCCAGCGCGCTGCTGAGAGGTCATCAGAAGTTCTGACTCGGGTCCACTCCCAGATGATCAACCTTTTGGTTAAACTGTATGAGTTAGAACTTCTGACTCTTGCACCTGCAAAACTGAAACCTGTTAGTGGGAAGATCAGAAGTTCTGACCCCCCTGCGCTGCAAGACAAAAGTTTGTTAGTGGGGATATCAGAAGTTCTGATCCTGCTGGAAATACAATAATTCTCAGAAGTTCTGATATTATTGACAGCAAAACAGGCTTCAGATGTGCTAACGTCAAAGTCAGCACTTGGCTTCTCCCTGTGCTAGTCAGAACATCTGCAATTTTGTTATTTTTCCACAAAACAGAAAACATGTTTGGAACAGCTTCAGCAAATGTCAAAGTGTTTCAGGGGACCGAACCAACAAGGTCATAGGCAGGTTCTATGCTGACTCACTTTCTATCTAAACATTTTGAGGTATGAAAAACCTCATAACACAAATAGTAGCAACGTGATGTTTACATTATGTTTATTTGAGCATGCAAAGCTGATGATGCTTAGCAGCGTGATGAAGGTCAGCAGGTGCTTACGTGGCTGTTGGAAAAGTTTATGAATGAGAGCTAGCTTTTGGCTCTGATGGTGTTCTGGACAGGTTCTTTTTTTGAAAGGGGTAGATGAAGGTGTATGTATGATCAGAGGCTGAAAGATTGTTCTTTAGTCACAAAGAAAGCTGGGTATTGATAAAGTTTGAAGGTAAGAAGTTCAAAGTTATGAAACACTGGAGATTTTGGCAGAGTTTCACAGTATTTTCTTGCTAAAAATTTTTGTTTCTCTTCTAGCAATTTTTCTGGTTGTTGGACGCCCTTTTTCAGTGGACAATGGTTCTCTATTTATAGGCAAAGCTCTTGTGGATTTCTTGAACATTAAAGGCTCCAACAGAGGTTGAATTGTTCTTTGAAAGAAATTCCTGGGAAGTTGTGATAACAGATAGCCTTTCAGCCTAGGCTGGAACAGCAGGCATGGATTGGGGAGAAGTGACCTCTTAGGTGGACGGTGGCGCGCAGACCCATGCCTAAACTTGCATAAAGGCGTTTACCAAGCCACACGTGAAGGGATTACTTGGATGAATGTTCAGGAGTGGTTGGGAGCATTAATGAGCATTAAATGGTGATGAGACTTATCAACACCAACATTCTGGTAATATGAAAAAAACATGAACCAGCAGTTCTGCTTTACCAAAAACAACGTAAACCATGCTCTGGTCTTGGCCTCTTGTTGTCTCAGCACAGTCCTTGGATTTGCTTCTGGAAATCCTAGACTTAGAGATTCTGTATCAGTGTAACACCCACTCTTCTGAACCTTTTATCTTCTGATTTCAGCATGTTCTGAAGGAGCCTTCAGACTTCCTTGCTTCCTTTGCATTCCTTTAGCAAACTCTGGTTGAACTTGCGTAATTGCTGAAAGAGCTATGTTCTGTTTGAGGCTTACGTGTTGAACCACGTTTGCAACTTCTGACTGAGTTGATGTAGCTGCTGAAGAGCCAGCTTCTGACTGCGTTGAGCCAAGCTTGCAACTTCTGACTGTTGAGCCAAGCTTGTATCTTATGACCGTTTCTATCTGGAGTTTGGTCCAGAAGTTCTGAAGCGCTATTTTCTTCTTAAACACCCATTTTTTAGAGAAAAATTCCAAGTGTTTAGAATTTAATTTTTCTCAAGATAAAAGCGTTGCCTTTAGAGCTTGTGTGATCATTTTGCTCTTGTAAATGGTTTGCTTGGGCAAAAATGATAATTCAGGACTTGGGTTCATTTCAGAGGGACTCTGAGAATCCAGGATGATTTCCTGAAGAAAGAGAGGGCAAATTTTGGGGTACAACAGGGGTATTCTTGAGCTTCAAGGTATCTTTTCACTTCATGATACCATGGCTTTTCTGTTACCTCTTCGGTCTCAAGATCACAGCAATGTGCAGGTTCATCCAATTTCCAAATGATGATCCGGGGAGCCTCGTTGTCCCATTTGACTTTGAACATAGAAGACATCGTAGCTAACGCGTCCGCCAACTGATTCTCCTCTCTTGGGAAGTGCTCAAAGGTTATCTCCTCGAAATGGGGAATCAACGTCAATACATACTCCTTATAAGGAATAAGATTTGGGTGTTTCGTATCCCACTCTCCTTTGATCTGACTGATCACGAGAGGGGAATCTCCGAAGACACTCAGAAACTTGATCCTTAGGTCAATTGCAGCTCGAAGACCCATGATGCATGCTTCATACTCCGCCATGTTGTTGGTGCAGTGGAAACATAGCCGGGCGGTAAGTGGAGTATGAGTGCCTTTTGGAGATATGATCATGGCGCCAATACTGTTACCCAAAGCGTTTAAGGCTCCGTCAAAGTGCATAGACCATCGGGATCCTTCCTCAGGTCCTTCATCCGGTCCAGGTACTTCACAATCAGTCACTAGCATGATATTCTCGTCTGGAAATTCAAAGTTCATAGATTGGTAGTCATCCACTGCCTGATGTGCCAAATGGTCTGCCAATACACTTCCCTTGATTGCTTTCTGAGTCGTGTACTGGATGTCATATTCCGTCAAGATCATTTGCCATCTTGTTATTCTTCTGGACAAGGCAGGCTTTTCGAAGATGTACTTTATTGAATCCATTTTTGAAATCAACAGAGTAGTGTGAGTCAACATATACTGTCTCAGCCGGCGAGAAGCCCATACCAAAGCGCAGCAAGTTTTCTCGAGCAGTGAGTATCGGGTCTCACAGTTGGTAAACTTTTTGCTAAGGTAGTAAATAGCGTGCTCTTTTCGTCCAGACTCGTCATGCTGCCCTAGCACACACCCCATTGAGCTGTCAAGTATTGTTAAGTATAAGATTAAAGGTCTCCCTTCAACTGGTGGCATAAGAATGGGTGGCTCTTGGAGATACTCTTTGATTCTTTCGAAAGTGGCCTGACATTCATCGTTCCAACGTACTACTTGATCTTTCTTCAGCAGCTTGAAGATTGGTTCACAGGTAGCAGTTAGATGTGAGATGAATCGGGCAATGTAGTTCAGACATCCTAGAAAGCCTTTGACTTCTTTCTCTGTCTTGGGAACTGGAATCTCTTGTATGGCTTTCACTTTGGAAGGGTCCACTTGAATTCCTTTGTCGCTCACGACGAAACCTAGTAGTTTTCCAGATCTCACCCCGAAGGTGCACTTGTTCGGGTTTAATCTCAGCTTGTACAACTTCAATCGGTCAAACAGCTTCTGTAGATGGTCAAGGTGTTCCTCCTCAGTTTGGGACCTTGCAATCATATCATCGACGTATACTTCGATCTCGTGATGGATCATATCATGGAACAAAGCAACCATGGCACGTTGGTAGGTTGCCCCAGCATTTTTCAACCCAAAAGGCATGACCTTGTAACAAAAGGTACCCCACTGAGTGACGAAAGTGGTCTTCTCCATGTCTTCAGGAGCCATCTTGATCTGATTATAGCCGGAGAAACCGTCCATGAAGGAGAATACCTTATGCTGAGTGGTGTTGTCAACCAGAACATCGATGTGAGGTAGGGGGAAGTCATCCTTGGGGCTTGCCCTGTTCAAATCCCTGTAGTCAAAACACATTCGGACCTTACCATCCTTCTTCGGCACTGGAACCACATTGGCAACCCACTGAGGGTAAGAAGTCACTGCTAGAAACCCGGCATCAAATTGTTTCATAACCTCAGCCTTGATTTTCTCGGACATCTCTGGACGCATACGACAGACTTTCTGTTTTACCGGAGGGTATTCTTCCTTAGTAGGCAAGTGATGAACCACAATGTCAGTATCCAACCCAGGCATATCTTCGTAAGACCAGGCAAAGATTTCCATGTAGTCATGCAGCATCTGAATCAACCGTTGTTTCACACTAGACTCCAGATTCGCACCAATCTTGACTTCCTTTCTATCTGTCTCAGTACCCAGATTTACCGTTTCCACTGGCTCTTCATGTGGCTGAATGACCCTCTCTTCCTGGAGTAACAGTCTTGCAAGCTCACCAGGCACTTCACAATTGTCTTCACCTTCGTCTTCGGCTAAGTTGATCAGATTCTCGAAGTCTTAAGTGGCAGTAGCAGAGTCGTTACCAGTGGGATCCAGAGTGGATTGGAACCTGTATATGTGAGTGTGTGTAAATATAGCTGTTTTTCAATATATATAATAAAGAAAGACAAGGAGCGCAATATTTGAAATTCAAAAGACGTCCAATGCTTTTATTAATGATATATGCAAATGACACACAAAAGCCCTCACAAATGAAGCCACGGTGCCCCGGGTAAGACACCGGGCCATAAAGTTTCAAATTATTGTTTGTTACAAATTCAAAACAAAGGAGTTCATTACTGAGTGACAAAAGTAATAGGTATGAAGTCTTTCGCAGTCCAGTTGCTTGGTCCACCGTTGGTCGTTGGGTAGATCCAGCTGTCAAATTCAGATTCCTCCACGTCGTCATCATCCCTAATAGCATTTACTCCATGATTGGGAATGGGAGAAGTCACAACATTGGGCCTCTCGGGCGCTTCGAACTCAACCTCCTTAGCATCAATAAGGTCCTGAACCTTATTCCTCAGAGCCCAACAATCATCTGTGGTATGCCCCGGGCTGTCAGAGTGATAAGCGCAGCAGGCGTTGGGATTGTACTTTGGAGATGTGGTGTTCACAACCTTTGGAGCTTCTTTGACAGTTACCAGATTGGTTGACAGTAGTTGCGGCAATATCTGAGACAGGGTCATACTGAGCCGAGTGTACTGCCTTTTGGGTCTCTCACCCCTTGGTTGGTTATATTGCTGAGGAGCAGCAGCAGGCTTTGAAATTACCACCACGTTGACAGCTTGGCGGCGTTCCGGTTTATTTTGTCTCCTTGAACCATAAACAGCACTAGATTCTTTCTTGAAGGGCTTCTTTTCATTGCTTGAGGAGGCACCTTTCTGTATCTTTCCAGACTTGATACCAGCTTCTATCCTCTCACCAATCAAGATCAGATCTGTAAACCCAGCAGAAGAATTCCCAATCAGATGGTTGAAGAAAGGACCAGACACGGTCCCCAAGAACATGTCAACGAGTTCACGATCAGTCAAAGGTGGTTGCACCCTTCCAGCCAGGTCTCTCCACTTTTACGCATACTCCTTGAATCCTTCACCCGTCCCTAGTGACATACCCTGGAGTTGGGTACGCGTAGGAGCGAGGTCGGAATTATACTGATACTGCTTATAGAACGCAGTAGCCAAGTCCTCCCAGTTACGAATACTGGCTCCATCCAGCTGATAGAACCATTCGAGTTGAGTCCCTGAAAGACTATCCTGGAAGAAATGGATCCATAAATTCTTGTCAGTTGTATAAGGTTGGATCTTCCTTACATATGATCTGAGATGCAATTTAGGACAGGAAGCTTCATCGTACTTTGCAAAGGCAAGCGCCTTGAACTTATGTGGAATCACCACCCCAGAAGATAAGCCTAGATCTTCGAAGTCCAACCCGGGCACATGTTGAATCTCCATAGCACTTAGGCGGTCCTCCAGCTGTTTGTACCGGTCCTCAGCAGGAGGGTACTGTTCATCATTGTAATCCGTCTCGTTGTCGGAGACCACGGGACTAGGAACCCTTCTCTCTTGGGGACTGTCTTTCCCTACAGAGGAAGTAGCCAGATCAACCTCATTTTGTAGTCCATTTCCAAACCTCCGTCCAGTGTTGAACAGCACAGTCCTCTTCTTCTTCTTCTTCAGAATCAGAGTCTTCAACTCCTGTTGACCCTGGGCTAAGCTCATGACCAACTCTTGGAACTGGGCATTCTGGGCCTGGAGGGCCTTGATAGCTTGTTCAGTAGTAGGCTCAGAAGACATGATGATTGCTGAAATAAATAACGAAGAAGATGAGTGACATGTAAAAAAAATGTACCTGTTATGCATATGATGCATGGTATGCTATTTATGCGATGCATTCAAGGGTTCGAAAGTTCAAATTCGTTATAGACAAAAAGGAACACACGTTATATTAAGAAATAATCTGTTCAGTACATCAATGCCTCATGGGCGAAATATTACAAAATACTTAATGCCAAAAGATACTGCGTGTGATCGGTGGATCTGGAACTGACTGTTTAACGCTGGTTCGCGAAATGTCGCGGAAGCAAGAGTCGCCACCGTCTTTTATTTTCTCCAAATGGAAAGGACAAAAGCACAGAAAAATTCCTTAAAGAGATTGCTCTCGGTTCGGGAGGTAGGTTATAGAAAGGGAAGGTGTTAGCACCCTTTCTATCCATGGTTATCCATGGGCTCTTAGATACTTGCTCAATGTGTTTTCAAAAGTGTTTGTTGCTTTTCAATTGTGGGTTTTAAAAAAGTTTCTTTGAAAAATTTCAGTTCGACTCGTACGTCAGAGTGTTTGAAAAATTTGCTTTTGAAAGCTTTTGAAAAGTGTTGGTGTGAAAAGATTTCAGTTTGTTTTGAAGAGAGCAAGTATCCTTGAGAACCTACCTACCCTAAGGAATTCGTCTGTGTAAATGTCCTTTAAAGTAGTGCCATCCCACCATTGAGAGGTAGGTAGCACCACCGTTGGAGGTATTCGGGTCAATTCGAGTTTGTAGGGACATGGTGATCACCGGAGCAATGGGAAGACACCTTAGAAGCTACCCTCATGCCAGGTTCCCGGATCATGAGGACTTACTAAGACGCCCTCTACTCGACGATCACCTTTCGAAAGGCAACAGTGAGGCGTACCCTAGGGGTGGTGTGTGCGAATTGTGTGTTATTTTCATTTATATTTGTCTTGTCATGTTCATTGTGATCTACGCTTGATTTTAATTAGGGCCATTCATTCTTGCATGCTTATTTAACAGTTAAAAGTTGCGGGAAAATAAATCTACAACTATTACAAATGGCGCGGGTCCACATCGCCAAAATTAAACCGGACCCGATTTGACGGAAAATAAATAAAGAAAATAACGGTGCGAAAAGTTAAATTGTTACAAGGCTTTGGGACATGTACATAATTATTTAAAAGAAGGAAATAAATGCGCGAAATTAAATAAATTACGAACATGGGCGTTGGACCCTTTTGCAAACAATTAAAATTAATAAGAAATTACAATTAAAAATTAAAAGAAAATGTTTTTTTAGTGTTTTTGTATTTTTTAAGATTTAAAAGAAGAAGAATTTATTAGAATGAAATTTGAAGTGTAAACCCTAATTCTAGTGTTTTTTAGATTTATTATGAAAATATTAAGTTTTAACCTAATTTAAATCTAAATTAATTTACATGCAAAATTTAATTATAGAAAATAAATAAAATAAACATTATTATTGTAAAAAGGAAATTAAAAGGAATCAAAATTAATTAAACCTAATTCTACATATTTTTGGGTTTTTTATTATTAAAAGAAATTAAAATTGTAACCTAATTAAAACTAATAATTACATGTTAATTTATTTATGAAAATATTAGAAGGAAATAATTTGACATTTTTTATCTTTTTCTGGATTTTTATGATGTTTTTTTTTTATATATTGTAAAAAAAAGAATTAATTAATTAAAACAATAAAAATAAATAACACAATAAAATAAATAAAATATGAAAAGAAAAGCAAACCAGGGGGGGTGGAAGTCCCCAATATGGAGGTGTAACTTGGAATAGTCTGGCCCAATTAAGCTTCAGATTTGCTGACTTTTCCAAGCACTATGTGGTATGTTGACTGGGACGTAGGGTGCTCTTTAATTTCTTAGCCATTGATCTGATTTCATTAAGCACGTGGACGTCTGGATGAGGATGGAACATGGTACGTCTTAATGCCTGTATTACATGGGAACATAGTTTGCAAAATATTATAGGAAATAAGATAGACCTGGGATTCGAACCCAGGTCACTAACATCACCAAGCAATACCTGCACCACTGAGCCAATTAACGCGTTTGGTATATTAACAACAAACAAATAACAAAAAGAAAAAAACAAATGCATTAGTGGTTTACGCGCCAGTTTTCAAACCGGCCTATCGCTGATGGACAACACATCATCTCCTTCGTTTTCCTGAAATACCAAACACATAGGCTACGGTTTTATAGCGTTGTCTTAGGCTAGCTTCAAGAAAATAGCGACTAGCGCTATGGTATCAATAAATTTATCGCGAGGGTCAAGATCTCTTCGTCCAGATGCGTTGATTGCAATGGCATGGGTCTGGAATCCTAATTTTACTTGGTTTGGGAAACCCCAATTTTGAAACCTGCAAACCCTAGAATCTCAAACATGGTGGAATCGAATATAACGTGTAATAATTCAATCAAAGGCATTGGTTAGCTTCGAAACATCACACTGAACAAGAATCCATAAATAAAAATGCAAAAAGGATGCGTGAATTATGATATACGATTTCAAAAATTTTGTGACACAGTTCGAGTTTTATCTACCAATTCTTGGAGCTTTGGTTGTTGTTTATGATTGGCACACGTTCAGAGAACCACAATGAAGCTATTGGGATCAAGATTAGGGCTTGAATCGTCTTGTAACCTTGAAATCAGATTTGAGTTTTTTGGCAAATTTTTCAAGTTAGCAAAGTCTTTTTCTGCGCAGCTTGGAGTGTTCTTGGATTAGGTTTAGGTTCAGGCCTTTGTAGTGAGGCAATTAGGTCAAAAACATGGATCAAATCTCTTGGAATTTATTGTTTTGAGTATTTGATTTCCTTAAGGATCTTCCATATCTTTTCCATGTGCATTTTTGTTCAATCATGCCAATCAGCTCCAAATCTTTCCCCATTTGTATTTACACGAAATATTGAGTATTAAACATGCATAAAAAGATTGGTTAAAGCAATTTTGATATTTCTCATGTATTTAATTGATTTAATTGAATTAATATAAATAAAAATCCAAATAAATAAATAAAAAATGAGAAAATACTTCCCTTTGGGCCAAGTGGTCGTGCATATGCTTAGAATGATGAATCATGGAAGAAAAATGGGCCCATTAGCAAATTTAGGTCATTTGAAGTAAAGTTGACTTTTCAAAATTCCCAAAAATTTCCCAACTTCCACAAGGCATAACTTGCTCAATTTTTAAGCTTTTCACATGTTATTTGACATTTTGGAAAGGTCTTTGAGTCCTTTAACCAATGCCTTTGGTCCCATGTCATTTTGATTTACCAATCTCAAGTTATGGTCTTTGACTTAAAGTCCCTTTTTGTTGACTTTTGAAAATGACCTATAATGTTGAAATTGATAACTTTTTGTGAGAGCATTTCTTGGACTTGAAGTATGAAGATGAGTTGTAGGAAATGTCTTTCTCTTCAAAATGAGCTTTGGATGGAATTTTTCTGATAATCCATGTGAAAGTTATGCCCTGGTCAATTTCAGTTGACTTTTTCAACTGTCCAAATATAGTAACTTTTGCATCTTTGATGATTTCTGAGCCAAATTTTGAGAATCATGATCAAGCATTGATCGAATGATGTTTGTGGCTTCAAAATGATATATTGACCAAAAATTTGAACTTTTGACTGCCAAATGACCATTTTGCCCCTACAGTTGACTGTAGTGCAATTTAGGGTTTTGACTGTGCAATTTTGAGCTGAATGCCTTGAAACTTGATATGAAGATGCTTGACCACATTTGTAGGCATGTGAGACTTGATTGGGCCTTTGAAAACTTCCAAATCTTGATCAGAACACAAACCCTAGTTTTGACTGTATAGGAGACAGTTGCACTGCACAACCCTTGGGGAATTTTGTGACTTGACTTGGCAATTTCTTGAAGAATATGGGAGGGCAAATTTTGGGGTGCAACAGTTGCCCCTGTTAAATCTTCTTAGACCTGAGGATGCAGATTGGCTGACGTGCCTTTCGTAATCCGAAGGTAGAAGATGATTGGACACTAGAGTGCCCAGAAATTTGCGCTCACATGTTAGCAGTGATGGTGGGGGAATGGGCTTATAGATGCCACTTGGAGATTGCTGGATAGGGTGATGGGCTTATAGATGCCATCTGAATGTTGATTGCGTAGGAGATTCCTTAGCGAGAACCTGCATACCTGCAAAAGACAAATGAGTACCTGACGCGTTGCAGGAGCTGATTTTAGATGCTTGGTATAGATATGTCCTGACTGGTTACAGGAGCTGAATCTGGAGCTTCAAACGCTGATGAATGAACCAGGGATGGTTGCTGTCTTAGCATGAATGGTAAGATAACCTTGGGTGATTTTAACTTCAACAACGCTCGTTGAGAAAATCTTGGTGGGAATTACCATCTTTGCAGGATCGGAAAGGGAACCATAGGTAATTATAATCTGAAAGGGAATTATCACCTCACTCACCGTTGGAGAGGGAAACATCTGAAAAGGACTTACTACCTCACACACCGTCGGAGAGGGAACCATAAGAGACTATCACCTCACACTCATCGTCGGAGAGGGAAACATCTGAAAAAGGAATTACCACCTCACACGCCGTCGGAGAGGGGACCATAAGAGACTATCACCTCACACTCATCGTCGGAGAGGGAAACATCTGCAAAAAGGAATTACCACCTCACACTCATCGTCGGAGAGGGGACCATAGGAGACTATCACCTCACACTCATCGTCGGAGAGGGAAACATCTGAAAAAGGAATTACCACCTCACACTCATCGTCGGAGAGGGGACCATAGGAGACTATCACCTCACACTCATCGTCGGAGAGGGAAACATCTGAAAAAGGAATTACCACCTCACACTCATCGTCGGAGAGGGGACCATAGGAGACTATCACCTCACACTCATCGTCGGAGAGGGAAACATATGAAAAAGGAATTACCACCTCACGCACTTGCCGGAGAGGGGACCATAGGAGACTATCACCTCACACTCATCGTCGGAGAGGGAAACATCTGAAAAAAGGAATTACCACCTCACACTCATCGTCGGAGAGGGGACCATAGGAGACTATCACCTCACACTCATCGTCGGAGAGGGAAACATCTGAAAAAGGAATTACCACCTCACGCACTTGCCGGAGAGGGGACCATAAGGAGAAGGAATTACCACCTCACTCGCCGTTGGAGAGGGGACCATAACTTCTGCCGAGCCTTTATCAGAAAAATCTGTTGGGAGTCGATTTAGCTGGACTAAAGAAGGCTTTGAAATATGTTTGAGCATTTTAACTGCATCTTTTCTGAAAGGTAAAAGTCAGTCATATGCAATGCATGATATGGATCAAGCAATGATGTTCTCAACATAAATGAGATTTGTATGATATGATGCGCCTATGCATGCTATAATGATGTATGTGATGTTTTTATGAATATGTTTTTCGTCTAGGAAAGTAAATCCTTGACGGGTGCCGGGAACTCATGTCCTGGGCTGATGTTGAAGAATAGATTTCCCTTCCGCTGGGGATGATAGTTGCAAGAATACCGGTAGGAGAGGATGACTCCGTTGCGGAATAAACTTGGCGAATAGATTCTGCGGGGAGACGAGATATTCTAGCGACCATGCTGGGAAGCAATACTCTGTGGGGATAGAGATGTTTTGCTGAATTGTTGATGACTTGCTGAGGATGTCTTGTTGTTGGAAGTGCTGACAGACTTCGCTGGGGTAAGAAGACTTCGTTGACGACGATCTTTCCATGGCTTTTGGCTGAGGATAACCCAGTTATATCCTATTGAGGAAATAACTCTTTAAATCAAGTCGGACGACGCGTTCGTGCTCTGAGAGGGATAAGCTTCCAGAATATACTGGGGATAAGCTTACTGCTTGGGGATACGGACTCCATCTTTCCTGGATTAGACTTCTTCTGGGGAGTTTTGATATGCTGGGGAAAGTGATTCCTTTGAATGTTGAGATACCGCCGGGGAACAATCTTTAGGCCAAGACTGCCGGGGATGCTTGTTAAGAACATATATATGCTGCTGCTGGGGGAGTATTGAGATCTACTGGAGAATACTCAATTTCCTTGATAATTTTGCTTGGAGAAGAATGTACTGTTTTGTTGGCTCACTCTCTGGGGAATTAAGGTATCTGGTTATGCTCTTTAGCTGGACCTACCTTGGTACCTTCGGAGGATAGAACAATTAGACTGCTCAGACAACTCTTTTATTGCCCCTGTTTCTAGTGTCACCTGCAATTAATTCCTTTGTTTCGTATGCAAATATTTATGAGTTAGCAAATCATTGTCAATGCATATATCACAAATTGAACCTTGGACGTTCTTCGCAAAACAAAACAGAAAAAGAAAAACACTTGGCACGTTTAACTGAAAATGTATTTGTATTGATTTTGAATGGCCTGTGAATAGGCGTTTTATGTACAAGAGGCTGACGTCCTAGTAAGAGGAACATCGCCGAACAAGAGAGTTTATACAAATTTTGTACAGAATAAAACAGCTGTGTGAAATATGAATGATCCACTGGGTTTCAACTCTGCTATCGCCTTTATAACTCCGAGCGTCTCATCACTTGATGACCTGGGTTGAAGGTGAAGCTGACTGATCGATGCCGTCTGAACTTGATGTAGATACCGGATTCTGGATGCAAAGTGATCAATGAGACATAGTATTACGCTTTTATCCCTAATTTTTGCCTGGACCGCCCTTTCGGGTTTTCAGTCCACCGGGATACCCATTTTTGCCCAAGCCGCCTTTCCAGGTTTTCGACTTGCCGGGTGTACAGATTTTTTTATTTTCATCCCTTCATTTTGCCCGAACCCTTTTGGTTCGACGGGAAGCCCTAATTTTTGCCTAGGCATGTCAGCCTAGCGGGTCTTTTTTCATGCGTAGTATTTTTTTACTATGTCTGCATTGGCGGGGTGAGGGAGGTCGTCACCATCCATGTTGGTTAAGATCATTGCTCCTCCTGAGAACACATGCTTAACCACAAATGGCCCTTCGTATGTAGGGGTCCATTTGCCCCTTGGATCACTCTGAGGAAGGATGATTCTCTTGATTACCAGATCCCCAACTTGATATTCCTGCGGCCTGACCTTTTTGTTAAACGCCCTGATCATCCGTTTTTGGTACGTCTGACCATGACAGATAGCAGCAAGTCTCTTTTCATCAATGAGGTTGAGTTGATCAAGTCGTGTCTGGATCCAATCATCTTCGTTCAGATTTGCATCCTTCATTATCCGGAGAGAGGGAATTTGCACTTCGATCGGCAAGACTGCCTCCATGCCATAAACCAGAGAGAAAGGAGTTGCCCCGGTTGACGTCCTAGCTGAGGTACGGTACCCATGCAGAGCGAACGGTAACATCTCGTGCCAATCTTTGTAGGTCACCGTCATTTTCTGCATGATTTTCTTGATGTTCTTGTTAGCTGCTTCTACAGCCCCATTCATCTTCGGTCTGTAAGGAGAAGAATTGTGGTGCTGTATTTTGAACTGTTCGCAGAGCTCAGCGATCATCTTGTTATTCAGATTGGTACCGTTGTCTGTAATAATCCGCTCAGGGACGCCGTACCGACAGATCAGGTTGTGTCGAATGAACCGTGCCACCACAGTCTTGGTTACTGTAGCATAGGATGCTGCCTCAACCCACTTCGTAAAATAATCAATCGCCACGAGGATGAAGCGATGTCCATTAGATGCTGTAGGTTTTATCTCACCGATCATGTCTATGCCCCACATTGCAAACGGCCAAGGCGCAGTCAGAACATTCAGGGGAACCGGAGGAACATGCACCTTGTCTGCGTAAATCTGGCACTTGTGGCATGTCCTGGAATGTTGGTAGCAATCAGCTTCCATGGTGGACCAGTAATATCCTGCCCGTAGGATTTTCTTAGCCATAGTATGTCCACTGGAATACGTACCAAAGGTCCCTTCATGTAGCTCTTCCATGATTCTTTCTGCTTCAGTCTTATCCACACAACGCAGCAAGGTTGAATCATGGTTTCGCTTGTACAAGATGCCGTTGCTTAGGAAGAATTTGGCTGCGAACCTCCTCAGGAATTTCTTATCATTGACAGAGGCACCTTCAGGGTACTCCTGAGCTTCCAGATATCTCTTCACTTCGTGGTACCAAGGCTTCTCAGTCACCAATTCAGTTTCGAGATCACAACAGTATGCTGGTTCGTCCAGTTTCCAGATGATGATTTGGGGAGCCTCATTATCCCATTTGACTTTGAACATTGAAGACATTGTAGCTAACGCGTCCGCTAACTGATTCTCTTCTCTTGGAAAGTGCTCAAAGGTTATCTCTGTGAAGTGGGGGATCAGGGTCAACACACATTCTCTGTAAGGAATCAGGTTGGGATGTTTCGTATCCCACTCTCCTTTGATCTGATTGATCACAAGAGCGGAATCTCCGAAGACACTTAGAAATTTGATCCTTAGGTCGATCGCAGCTTGAAGACCCATGATACACGCCTCATACTCCGCCATGTTGTTGGTACAGTTGAAACATAGCCGGGCAGTGAGTGGAGTATGAGTACCTTGTGGAGATATGATGATGGCGCCGATACCATTTCCCAAAGCATTGGAAGCTCCGTCAAAGTGCATAGACCATCGGGATCCTGGCTCAGGTCCTTCATCTGGTCCAGGTACTTCACAGTCTGTTACTATCATGATGCTTTCATCCGGAAACTCGAAGTTCATTGATTGGTAGTCATCTACAGCTTGATGAGCTAAGTGGTCTGCCAATACACTCCCCTTGATGGCTTTCTGGGTCGTGTATTGAATGTCGTATTCCGTCAAGATCATTTGCCATCTTGCAATTCTCCCAGACAGAGCAGGCTTTTCGAATATGTACTTTATAGGATCCATCTTTGAGATCAACAAGGTAGTGTGAGTCAGCATATACTGTCTCAGCCGGCGAGCAGCCCATACCAAAGCGCAGCAAGTTTTCTCAAGCAGTGAGTATCGGGTCTCACAGTCGGTAAACTTTTTGCTAAGGTAATAAATGGCATGCTCTTTTCGGCCAGACTCGTCATGCTGCCCCAGCATACACCCCATTGAGTTGTCAAGCACTGTCAGATATAGGATCAGAGGTCTCCCTTCAACAGGTGGCATAAGGATAGGTGGTTCTTGGAGATACTCTTTGATTCTGTCGAAGGCAGCCTGACATTCATCGTTCCAACGTACTACCTGATCTTTCTTCAGCAACTTGAAGATTGGCTCACAGGTAGCAGTCAGATGAGATATGAATCGAGCGATGTAATTCAGGCGTCCTAAAAAGCCTCTGACTTCCTTCTCTGTCTTGGGAACTGGCATCTCTTGAATAGCTTTGACCTTAGCAGGGTCCACTTGAATTCCCTTGTCACTAACCACGAAGCCTAGCAACTTCCCAGATCTTACCCCGAAGGTGCACTTGTTCGGGTTCAATCTCAGCTTGTATAGTTTCAACCGGTCAAACAACTTCTGCAGGTGATCTAGGTGCTCTTCCTCAGTCTGGGACCTAGCGATCATGTCGTCCACATACACTTCGATCTCATGATGGATCATGTCATGAAATAAGGCGACCATGGCACGTTGGTAGGTTGCCCCAGCATTCTTTAATCCGAACGGCATGACCTTGTAACAGAAGGTGCCCCACTGAGTAACGAATGTAGTCTTTTCCATGTCTTCAGGTGCCATCTTGATCTGATTGTAACCTGAAAAGCCATCCATGAAAGAGAATACCTTGTGCTGAGCCGTATTATCAACAAGGACATCAATGTGAGGTAAGGGGAAGTCATCCTTGGGGCTGGCCCTGTTCAGATCCCTGTAATCAACACACATTCTGACCTTACCGTCCTTCTTAGGTACCGGCACCACGTTAGCAACCCACTGAGGGTAAGAAGTTACTGCAAGGAACCCCGCATCAAACTGTTTCATGACTTCGGCTTTAATCTTCTCAGACATCTCTGGACGCATCCGACGGACCTTTTGCTTAACTGGAGGGCAGTCTTCCTTAGTCGGCAAGTGATGGACGACAATATCGGTATCCAACCCGGGCATGTCTTCGTAGGACCAGGCAAAGATCTCCATATAGTCATGTAACATCTTGGTTAACCGTTGCTTCACACTGAGCTCTAGGTTGGCACCAATCTTTACCTCTTTTCTATCTGCCTCAGTACCCAGGTTTATGGTTTCCACTGGCTCTTCATGGGGTTGAATTGCCCTCTCTTCCTGAAGCAACAGTCTTGCAAGCTCGCCAGGCACTTCGCAATCATCTTCACCTTCGTCTTCGGCTAAGTTGATCGGATTTTCGAAGTCATAATTGGCAGTAGCAGAGCTGTTATCAGTGAGATCCAGGGTGGATTGGAACCTGTATGAGTGAGTGTGTGTATAAATACAGCTGTTTTTTGAAAATTATGTAAAGGAAAAGAAAGACAGAAAAGGAACACAATATTTGTAATGCGAAAAACGTCCAAGATTTTCATTCATGATGTATAAAATGACAGTTTGTATGCCCTCACAAATAGAACCACGGTGCCTCGGGTAAGACACCGGGCCATAGAGTTTATCATTGTTTATTACAAAATAACAAAACAAAGAAATTTATTACTTAGTAACAAAGGTAACCGGGGTATGATCCTTAGCAATCCAGTTGTTCAATCCGCCTTCGGTCGTCGGATAAATCCAGCTGTTGAATTCTGCTTCGTCCACTTCATGATCCTCCCCAACAGCATTTATTCCTGAGCTTTTAATAAATACCGGAGGCCTTCCGATCTTCGCTTTCCTCATAGCCTTCTGACCTTCTGAGGTAAAACCCAGCCCAAGTTTATCAGTCTTCTGAGTGAAGTCTGGAAGTCTGCCCCAGTCGGCACATTCACCCTTCTGCACCACAGCCCTGGCATCCTTCAGGGAGGCCATCTTCAAAGGACCACTTGCTTCTGTTGTTTCTGCTGCAATTGGAAACACCTCCTCGAAGTGCTGAAAGGGGGTTTCAATAAACTCCCCATCCATTTCAATGTACCTGAAGGAATTCAGGTGGCTCACCATATATTCTTCCTCTCCTTGCACAGTGACAATCTTCCCTCTGACGGGGTACTTCAACTTCTGATGCAAGGTAGAGGTCACTGCCCCAGCCTTATGTATCCAGGGTCGACCCAGCAGACAAGAGTAAGATGGACGGATATCCATCACATAAAAAGTGGAGTCGAACACCTGAGAGCCCACACGAATCGGAATGTCAATCTCCCCATGGACCATCCTCTTTGAACCATCAAAGGCCCTGACGATGATGTTGCTGGGTTTCAATTCCAGGCCTTCACAATCTAGACGATCCAGAGCCTTCTTGGGTAGCACATTCAAAGATGACCCAGTATCAACCAACACATGTGCCAAGGTGGTGCCCCTGCATTCAATTGAGACATGCAGAGCGTCATTATGATCTCTCCCCTTTGCGGTCAAGTCAGCGTCTGAGAAACCCAAGCCATTATCTGCCGTTAGACTTGCCACGCAATCAGTGAACTGGACTGCAGAGGTTTCATGTGGCACATGGGCCGTCTTGAGGAATGAGATTAGGGCCTTTGCATGGGCCTCGGAGCACAGCAGTAAAGAGAGCATGGAGATCTTGGAGGGCGTATGCCCCAGCTGTTCCACAACATTAAAATCGCTCTTCTTTATAATCTTCAGAATCTCCTCCATCTCTTGTGGGGAGGCCTCAGCAGCTATGGGTATGGGTGCCTCCATCTGGGCAGGCTCAACTTCAATTCCCTTGCCCCGAGCATTGGATGACTCGGCAGCATGAGAAACAATCGGATTAGCAGCAGGAACAACAACTTGATCAGCAACAGGCATAGGTGTACTTGTAGGAATTATCAGGAGCGGTCTTCGGGCAGCAGGCGGTGCAATGTCAGGCGAGAAGAGCCTGCCACTGCGGGTAACTTTGGCTGGGCCAGTGATGTCACAGATGCTGGCGCCAGCGTTGAGCTCTTGTTTGATCCCGTTTACATATACATCTGCCCCATAGTGCCAAGGGACAGCTTTGTCAGATACATAGGGCAGGGGCCCTGGAACAGTGATAATAACGGGCGCAACGGTCATGATTTGAGTGGGCTTCTTCGGGAGAGCCGGGATTGGGTTATTGAAAATAGTCACTACAGAAACTTCTTCCATTGGAACCAACCGAACAGCAGACTTCTTGAATAGAATCTCCTTGCTATCCATTAAGCTTTGGATGCCTAACTTTAGCAAGGGACAACCAGATGGGGACACGGCACAGAATAGGCAACCCTCACTACAACCCGGAAATAAACCGGCCTGCAGTAGGTTCTTCTTGACGATCTTTAGAGGAGTGGCTAGATCATCCACAGAAACAGCATAAACGTCTTCATCAACAGCATTTACCCCGTGCTGAGGCATAGGGGCAGTAACTACATTCGGCTTTGCAGGCGCTTCGAATTGTATTTCCTTTGCGTCAATAAGGTCTTGCACCTTATTCTTCAACGCCCAACAGTCATCGGTAGAGTGCCCCGGGCTTTCTGAATGGTAAGCACAACGAGCATTCGGGTTGTACTTGGGAGATGTTGTATTGGGGAACTTCGGAGCTTCCCTGACAGTCACTAAGTTGGTGGCTAGCAACTGTGGCAGAATCTGCGATAGGGTCATGCTTAACCGGGTAAACTCCCTCCGGGGTCTTTCAGCCCTTTGAGAATTGTTTGGCCGAGGAGCGGCAGCAGGCTTAGCAATCATCACCGCGCTGACAGATTGGCGGTGCTCAGGTCTCTCTGATTTCCTAGAACCATACACGGCACTAGACTCCTTCTTGAAAGGTTTCTTTTCCGAACTAGATGACGCACCCTTTGCAATCTTCCCAGATTTCAGCCCAGCTTCAATTCTCTCTCCGGTCAGAATCAAATCAGTGAAACCAGCAGAAGAATTCCCAATGAGATGGTTGAAGAATGGCCCAGATAGGGTCCCCAAGAACATGTCTACCAGCTCCCGATCAGTTAATGGTGGCTGCACCCTGCCAGCCAGGTCTCTCCACTTCTGAGCGTACTCCTTAAAACCTTCGCTTGCACCTAACGCCATACCCTGGAGTTGGGTACGTGTGGGGGCAAGGTCGGCATTATATTGATACTGCTTATAGAAAGCAGTAGCCAACTCCTCCCAGTTACGAACTTTGGTCCCATCCAGCTGATAGAACCATTCGAGATGAGTCCCTGAAAGACTCTCCTGGAAGAAGTGGATCCATAGATTCTTATCCGCAGAGTACGGCTGAATTTTCCGAACATAGGACCTTAAGTGTAGCTTGGGACAAGACGCCCCGTCATATTTGGAGAAGGTTGGTGCCTTGAACTTATGCGGGATAATCACACCAGTCGACAAACCCAGATCTCCGAAATCCAGCCCAGGTGCCTGTTGCACCTCCATGGCCTTCAACCTGTCCTCCAGTTGTTTGTATCTGTCATCTGCAGGAGGGTATTGCTCTTCATCAAAATCTGTCTCGTTGTCGGAGACGACCGGACTAGGAACCTTCACTTCTGCCTGAGAAGGACTCTTGCCAACAGAAGAACCAGCCTCTTCATGCTGCAGAGTATTGCCAAACCTTCGGCCCGAGTTGAACAGAACAGTTCTTCTCTTCTTCTTCTTCTCCTTCTTCAGGAGCATAGCCTTCAGTTCTTCTTGGCCTTTAGCCAGACCCTTGATTAGTTCCTGGAATTGTGCATTCTGCACCTAAAGAGCCTTGATTGATGTCTCAGTTGATGCAGATTCGGGATTCATGATGCTGAAATAAACAGCGAAGAACTGTAAGCAACCTGAAAAGAGGAAAAACCTGCTATGCACATGATGTATGAAATGCGTATGGATTATGTTTTCAAAGACAATCGGAAATCAACTTCGTAAACAAAAAGAGAACACACTTCATTAGATTCAACTTTGTAACTGAAATTATTCAACAAGTTGCCCATAGGCGTTACATGAAAGGAAATACTGGAAAGGAAATAAAACTGTAAAGGCACATCTGGAACTCCTTATTGATCCCATGGTCTCCTCTTCTCAGTACGGATGTAGGCATTCAGAGCTCTCTCATTCTCCAACTGCTTTGTCAACTTCTGGATCTTTGATTCCTGCTCGTTGAACTTTTCCCGGTAAGAATCCCGCTCTTCTTGCAGCTGCGACCAGGATCTCTTCAATGTCTCATAATCAGTAGGTATCTGAGGAGGAAGAACAGTTGGAGGAACACCATCTTTGTCAGGACACTCGAGAATGACGGGTCTGACAGCTTCATACGGCATACCTAACTTCTGAGCACGGATGCGAACCCATTTGTAGTAGGCTTCCATAGGTAAAGAAGTCTTTGGCCCTAGCTCTTGTGGGTCAGTTTTATGAACCTTGTCCCAAGCCTTGATGAACCTACGACGCAGCTCGTCACTATCCACCTGAAACTCGAAACTGATGTGAGGCACCAACATCTCATGGGGACCTGCTCTTCTTGCTCTTCCAAACTGACGGAGTGCTAGACATGGATTGTAAGAGATCCCTCCTTGAGTACCAATCAGAGGAACATTAGGATACTCCCCGCATCGATCAATAATAGCTATCTCATCCAAACCTCTGCAAGTCCAAATGATGTCTTTATCGGTGAGAGACATTAACCTGTGAGCCCAACCTCTTCCTTCTTGGTTCTTCAGTACGAACTTAGGGAGGTGCGAAATAAACCACCTCACCAACAAAGGGATACAACACCATAGGGTTCCTCGTCTTCGGGTAGTACGGGCATGAAGTTGTTGCAAGATGTCACCCAAGAGAGTGGGCACAGGGTTCTGAGACATAAAGATCCTAATGGAAGTGACATTGATGAAGTTGTCGGGATTAGGAAACAGGACTAACCCATAGATTAGGAGAGCCAAGATGTCTTCATATGCCCTAAAGTCCAGGTCATTCCAGAAATTATTAGCCTTACCAATCAGAAACTTGGCCAAGAAACCCTTAACTCCGCTTCTAGTTACCCAGTTGTCTGTTACCTCTTGATGGGTCAAAGGAAGAGCTGCAGCCACATCCTCAAGCCTGAGGGTCTTTTCCCAACCAGTAAAGGGAGTCTGGTCCAAGATAGGGATACCAAGCAGATTAGAGAACTCTTCCAGGGTAGGGACCAGCTGGAAGTCTTGAAAGGTGAAGCACTGGTACTGAGGGTCATAGAACTGGGTCAGAACACTCATCAATTGTTGATCCCGCTTTGCAGTGACTAAACTGAGAAGAGAACCATGCCTCTGAATGAAGGAAGTGGTATTTGGAATTCTGCTAACCAACTCATCAAGCGACTCAGGTGAACGAACAAAGTTGAACCGGATAGTATTCCTTCGCACAAGCATCATAATGTCCTACAAAACAGAGCAAAGATGAAACCTTCTTGTCTTTGAAACGGTCAGTTCTTATGCAGGATGCATGCAATGCTCATGATGCTATGATGTTATGATAAAGCACACTACATACAGATACAAAGGCAAACATGGTAAGGCACACAAGTCACACAAGGCAAGCCCCTAAAGTTTAGGCCAGCATGAGGTCTAGGTACTACCCTCTTTCAGTTTGTTGGTTCATACCTGTCCTAATCAAAAGTAACCGGGTTCTTAGAGGATCCCAATATCATTGACTACCCTCAATCGGTCATAACTCCAGCATCGCAATCTTTTCTTGCGGCCAGAACCATCACGAGAGTTTAGCCTCAATGGGCGTAGCATACTGCTACAATTCTAAAGGCCAAGTTGTGTCAATTAAGGTTCTAAGGTTGTTGGTGCTTAATGACTCCTTAGAAGACCCATATTCTCCTCGTTGCGACACAAGGGATATCGGTACAGACTAAGGTGCCACACCAACGTAGCCACTGCTTCACCTGTGTCGGTCTACGCCGGACAGGTCCCTCACGGCTTATGCTACCTAAACAGGGTATCCCCAGATCCGGGTTAGGATCTATGTATCTCCGATGCAACCCACAATAGTAAAGCAAGCAAATCAATACAAGTGAAAACACAGTTATGACCTAGCCCTAAGGTACACCTCACTTTAAGTTTTAGTCCCCAGCAGAGTCGCCAGTTCTGTGATCGGTGGATCTGGAACTGACTGTTTAACGCTGGTTCGCGAAATGTCGCGGAAGCAAGAGTCGCCACCGTCTTTTATTTTCTCCAAATGGAAAGGACAAAAGCACAGAAAAATTCCTTAAAGAGATTGCTCTCGGTTCGGGAGGTAGGTTATAGAAAGGGAAGGTGTTAGCACCCTTTCTATCCATGGTTATCCATGGGCTCTTAGATACTTGCTCAATGTGTTTTCAAAAGTGTTTGTTGCTTTTCAATTGTGGGTTTTAAAAAAGTTTCTTTGAAAAATTTCAGTTCGACTCGTACGTCAGAGTGTTTGAAAAATTTGCTTTTGAAAGCTTTTGAAAAGTGTTGGTGTGAAAAGATTTCAGTTTGTTTTGAAGAGAGCAAGTATCCTTGAGAACCTACCTACCCTAAGGAATTCGTCTGTGTAAATGTCCTTTAAAGTAGTGCCATCCCACCATTGAGAGGTAGGTAGCACCACCGTTGGAGGTATTCGGGTCAATTCGAGTTTGTAGGGACATGGTGATCACCGGAGCAATGGGAAGACACCTTAGAAGCTACCCTCATGCCAGGTTCCCGGATCATGAGGACTTACTAAGACGCCCTCTACTCGACGATCACCTTTCGAAAGGCAACAGTGAGGCGTACCCTAGGGGTGGTGTGTGCGAATTGTGTGTTATTTTCATTTATATTTGTCTTGTCATGTTCATTGTGATCTACGCTTGATTTTAATTAGGGCCATTCATTCTTGCATGCTTATTTAACAGTTAAAAGTTGCGGGAAAATAAATCTACAACTATTACAAATGGCGCGGGTCCACATCGCCAAAATTAAACCGGACCCGATTTGACGGAAAATAAATAAAGAAAATAACGGTGCGAAAAGTTAAATTGTTACAAGGCTTTGGGACATGTACATAATTATTTAAAAGAAGGAAATAAATGCGCGAAATTAAATAAATTACGAACATGGGCGTTGGACCCTTTTGCAAACAATTAAAATTAATAAGAAATTACAATTAAAAATTAAAAGAAAATGTTTTTTTAGTGTTTTTGTATTTTTTAAGATTTAAAAGAAGAAGAATTTATTAGAATGAAATTTGAAGTGTAAACCCTAATTCTAGTGTTTTTTAGATTTATTATGAAAATATTAAGTTTTAACCTAATTTAAATCTAAATTAATTTACATGCAAAATTTAATTATAGAAAATAAATAAAATAAACATTATTATTGTAAAAAGGAAATTAAAAGGAATCAAAATTAATTAAACCTAATTCTACATATTTTTGGGTTTTTTATTATTAAAAGAAATTAAAATTGTAACCTAATTAAAACTAATAATTACATGTTAATTTATTTATGAAAATATTAGAAGGAAATAATTTGACATTTTTTATCTTTTTCTGGATTTTTATGATGTTTTTTTTTTATATATTGTAAAAAAAAGAATTAATTAATTAAAACAATAAAAATAAATAACACAATAAAATAAATAAAATATGAAAAGAAAAGCAAACCAGGGGGGGTGGAAGTCCCCAATATGGAGGTGTAACTTGGAATAGTCTGGCCCAATTAAGCTTCAGATTTGCTGACTTTTCCAAGCACTATGTGGTATGTTGACTGGGACGTAGGGTGCTCTTTAATTTCTTAGCCATTGATCTGATTTCATTAAGCACGTGGACGTCTGGATGAGGATGGAACATGGTACGTCTTAATGCCTGTATTACATGGGAACATAGTTTGCAAAATATTATAGGAAATAAGATAGACCTGGGATTCGAACCCAGGTCACTAACATCACCAAGCAATACCTGCACCACTGAGCCAATTAACGCGTTTGGTATATTAACAACAAACAAATAACAAAAAGAAAAAAACAAATGCATTAGTGGTTTACGCGCCAGTTTTCAAACCGGCCTATCGCTGATGGACAACACATCATCTCCTTCGTTTTCCTGAAATACCAAACACATAGGCTACGGTTTTATAGCGTTGTCTTAGGCTAGCTTCAAGAAAATAGCGACTAGCGCTATGGTATCAATAAATTTATCGCGAGGGTCAAGATCTCTTCGTCCAGATGCGTTGATTGCAATGGCATGGGTCTGGAATCCTAATTTTACTTGGTTTGGGAAACCCCAATTTTGAAACCTGCAAACCCTAGAATCTCAAACATGGTGGAATCGAATATAACGTGTAATAATTCAATCAAAGGCATTGGTTAGCTTCGAAACATCACACTGAACAAGAATCCATAAATAAAAATGCAAAAAGGATGTGTGAATTATGATATACGATTTCAAAAATTTTGTGACACAGTTCGAGTTTTATCTACCAATTCTTGGAGCTTTGGTTGTTGTTTATGATTGGCACACGTTCAGAGAACCACAATGAAGCTATTGGGATCAAGATTAGGGCTTGAATCGTCTTGTAACCTTGAAATCAGATTTGAGTTTTTTGGCAAATTTTTCAAGTTAGCAAAGTCTTTTTCTGCGCAGCTTGGAGTGTTCTTGGATTAGGTTTAGGTTCAGGCCTTTGTAGTGAGGCAATTAGGTCAAAAACATGGATCAAATCTCTTGGAATTTATTGTTTTGAGTATTTGATTTCCTTAAGGATCTTCCATATCTTTTCCATGTGCATTTTTGTTCAATCATGCCAATCAGCTCCAAATCTTTCCCCATTTGTATTTACACGAAATATTGAGTATTAAACATGCATAAAAAGATTGGTTAAAGCAATTTTGATATTTCTCATGTATTTAATTGATTTAATTGAATTAATATAAATAAAAATCCAAATAAATAAATAAAAAATGAGAAAATACTTCCCTTTGGGCCAAGTGGTCGTGCATATGCTTAGAATGATGAATCATGGAAGAAAAATGGGCCCATTAGCAAATTTAGGTCATTTGAAGTAAAGTTGACTTTTCAAAATTCCCAAAAATTTCCCAACTTCCACAAGGCATAACTTGCTCAATTTTTAAGCTTTTCACATGTTATTTGACATTTTGGAAAGGTCTTTGAGTCCTTTAACCAATGCCTTTGGTCCCATGTCATTTTGATTTACCAATCTCAAGTTATGGTCTTTGACTTAAAGTCCCTTTTTGTTGACTTTTGAAAATGACCTATAATGTTGAAATTGATAACTTTTTGTGAGAGCATTTCTTGGACTTGAAGTATGAAGATGAGTTGTAGGAAATGTCTTTCTCTTCAAAATGAGCTTTGGATGGAATTTTTCTGATAATCCATGTGAAAGTTATGCCCTGGTCAATTTCAGTTGACTTTTTCAGCTGTCCAAATATAGTAACTTTTGCATCTTTGATGATTTCTGAGCCAAATTTTGAGAATCATGATCAAGCATTGATCAAATGATGTTTGTGGCTTCAAAATGATATATTGACCAAAAATTTGAACTTTTGACTGCCAAATGACCATTTTGCCCCTACAGTTGACTGTAGTGCAATTTAGGGTTTTGACTGTGCAATTTTGAGCTGAATGCCTTGAAACTTGATATGAAGATGCTTGACCACATTTGTAGGCATGTGAGACTTGATTGGGCCTTTGAAAACTTCCAATTCTTGATCAGAACACAAACCCTAGTTTTGACTGTATAGGAGACAGTTGCACTGCACAACCCTTGGGGAATTTTGTGACTTGACTTGGCAATTTCTTGAAGAATATGGGAGGGCAAATTTTGGGGTGCAACACTGCGCATCCTCTTTGGAGCGATGTAAGTGTTGAGGGTCTTTTCCTCGTGAAGTAGGCGGGGGAGCTCCAAGACCTTCTTCTCACTGGCATGTAGATTGGCTTCAAGAGAATTCCGCTCTTCCTTGAGTTGGATCCAGCTCTTCTGCATTTCTTCCCAAGATGTTGGCATGTCTGGATGTTGAATGGTGTACGGAACCTCTTCTTCCACAACTGGCTCTTTAATCACGGGGAGAACATGAGGATATGGCATCACAAGCTTCTGGGAGCGGGCTCGTACCCACTTGAGATAAGGCTCAAGGGGGGTGGAGTTCTTGTGCCCCAGTGTCTTACTATCTACCCTGTTAGGCATCCTCCAAGCTCTGATGAATCTCTAGCGAAGTCCTTGTGCATCGCTGTCGAAGTCAAAAACTATGTCAGGAATCAGCATGTCATGAGGGTCATCCCTCCGAGCATATCCAAATTGCCTCAAAGCTAGACAGGGGTTGTAAGTAATGCCCCCTCTAATTCCAAGTAAAGGAACATTAGGAAACTCTCCGCAACGATCAATGATAGTGACATTTTCTCTGGACCAAGAACACCAATGTATATCAGAATGTGTAAGAGTCATTAATCGTTGTGACCATCTCAAACACGCTCGTTCTTCAAAACTGATTGTGGAAGGTGCGAAATAAACCACCTTGCCAGGAGAGGAGTGCAGCACATGAGAACACCTCTTTTTCTCATGGTTCGAGTGTAACATGAGTAGAGGATGTCCCCAAGCAACGTAGGTATGGGATTCCTGGACATGAAAATCTTGACAGCATTGATATCTATAAGCTGATCTGGATTCGGGAACAACACCAATCCATAGACAAGGAGTGCCACAACTTCTTCAAAGGCTTGTAGGTCAAGAGAATTCCAACATTCTTGTGCCTTCTCAAACAGGAACTTTTCCAAGAATCCTTTGATACCACTTCTGATTTCCCAATGCCCCTTGATGTCAGATGGTTGCAGACGTAATGCTTTAGAAACCTCTTCAAGTTTTGGT
Source organism: Vicia faba (assembly GCA_948472305.1). NCBI lineage: Eukaryota > Viridiplantae > Streptophyta > Magnoliopsida > Fabales > Fabaceae > Vicia > Vicia faba. Next base: position 1,012,659,456 of record OX451738.1, read on the forward strand.
TCCCTTTCCGTACCGTTGTAGGGTAGTTGACTAAGAATAGGAACCTTCAGAAGTTGAGAAAACTCTTCCAAAGTAGGCACCAATTGATAATCAAGGAAAGTAAAACAGTGGTGCAGGGGGTCAAAGAACTGGAAGAGAACTTTTATCATATCTTCTTCAATGTCGGTATTGACCAAGCTGAGTAGTCTACCATGCCTTTCACTGAAGGGAAAGCTCTCGGGAATCCTGGATGTAAGCTCCTTGAGCTGAGGAGGGACCCTTACAAGATTGACCTGAATTGTTTTCCTGCGGATAGTCTCCATGTCCTACAAAACAAGAACAAAGATGAAGATTTGAACCCTCGAAGTGGTTAGTAAATGCATATGATGCTTTATGATGTTATGATGTTATGATAAAGACACACCACAAGTATTCACAAAAAGGAAACATGATAAGGCACACAAGTCACACCAGACAGCCCTTAGAGTTTAGGCCAGCAAGAAGTTTAGGTACTACCCTCTTGAAGTTGGTGGGCTCAAAACCTGTCCTATCAAAAGTAACCGGGTTCTAAGGAGCTCAATATCATTGGGTTGCTTTCTATGTTCATTGTTTTGATTTAGCCACTTAACTGGCGACCAAAATATTCCAAGAAAATAACCCTCAATGAGTGTAGTATCGAGTATCTACCAACTTCGGACTGCACCAAAGTCGGTCATCTCACTACCCCTAAAGAGGCCAGGATGGTCAAGTAAGGTTCCTAAGGTCAGTTGATGCTTCACGACACCACGCGGCGGCCCCGTAATCTGCTTGACTTGACTCAAGGGTTACCGGTACTCACCAAAGTGCCACATCAACGTAGCAACTGCTTCAACCGTGTCGGTATACCCCGCACAGTTCCCTCACAGTTTGTTGCTACTTCTAAAAGGGTGTCCCCAGATCCGGGTTAGGATCTATAAAACTCTGATACAAGCCCACAAAGTTTTAAAGCATATAAAGCATACAATTGAAAACGCAAGTGATCTAATCCTAAGGTACACCTCACTTATTTAAGAGTCCCCAGCAGAGTCGCCAGTTCTGTGATCGGTGGAAATAGAACTGACTGTTTTGAAATGCTGGTTCGCGAAATGTCGCGGTAAGCAAGAGTCACCACCGTCTTTTATTTTCTCCAACAAGGAAAGGACAAAAGCACAGCAAAATTCCTTTTCGAGATGTTTCTCGGTTCGGGAGGTAGATTATAGAAAGGGAAGGTGTTAGCACCCTTTCTATCCGTGGTTATCCACGGGCTCTTAGGTACTTGCTCACTATGTTTTCAAAAATGTTTGCTTTTCTTGTGTTTGTGGGTTTTGAAAACGTTTAGTTTGAAAACTTCTAGGTAACTCTTGTATCAGTCCTCAAGAGTGTATGAAGTGTTTGTTTGAAAACTTTTTGAAAGTGTAGGTGCGAAAAGTTGTTTTTGTTTTGAAAGAGCAAGTACCCAGGAGAAATCTACCTACTCTAAGGAATTAAGCTGTGTAAGAGTCCTTTAGACAGTACTATCCCACTATTGAGAAGTAGGTAGCATCGTCGTTGGAGTTATTCAGGTCAATTCGATTATAGGGACATGTGTGGTCACCAAAGCAATAGTAGGACGCCTTAGCGGTAACCCTAATGTCCTAGATCCTTTTCATCTGAGGTAACCGTTTCGAGGCAACTGGATCTTTAGACAGGAGGGCGACCTCTAAAACACCCTATACTCAATGACCACGTCGAGGCAACCAAGTGAGGCGTACCCTAGGAGTGGCATGTGCGAGTGTGTCAAGTTTCATGTTAAATTATCTTGTACATGTTATTGGTGAGCTACGAGTTGATTTTATTTTTCAGGCAAGTCTTGTCATGCATAATTAACAGTTAATAATTGTGCGGAAAGTAAATCTACGCTATTACAAGGTGTCGGGTATTTACATCGCTAAAAACATAACCCTTGAAAAGTAAATGCGAGAAAATAAAAGAAAGCGATAAAAGTCCTAATTATCTATTACATTCTCGGAGCAGTTACATAAATATGATCAAAATAATAATCAAGAATAAACATGCGCGAAATAAAATTGAATCGGGAAAAGTCTTAGGATTTTGACCCTTTTTGAGAAAAGAATGGAATTGTGGTCCTTTTTTGCATTTAATTAATATTAAACCTAAAACTAATTAATTAATTAATTAAGAGAAAAAGTATTTTTTATGTTTTTTATGTTTTAATGAAAAATAAAAGAAAATAAATTAAGTCCAAAGTTAGTAAAAAAACCCTAATTCTAATTTATTTTATTTATTATGAAAAAAATCAAGATTAAACCTAATTGAACTAAATTAATTAATTTACATTTATTTACAAAATAATTAATAGTAAAATTACTAAATAATAATAATAATAATAATATTTACATTTTTTAATTGTCTGAATTTATTATGAAAATAATAGTTAAGTTAATTAAATAATAATAATAATAATAAAACAATTAAAGATAAAAATATAAAAGAGAAAAAATAAGAAAACAAAAACCAGGGGGGTGTTGGGCCCAGATGGAGGTTAGAAAGCAGATTTCAAGCCCATTAAGCTATTCAGTCCATTGACTTTTTTGATTGTCCAGCGCATGCTTTGACTGGGACTACCATGGTCAGCATCTCATGGCCATCAGATTTAAGCATGTGGCCACTTGGCGCCTGATTGTTTGAGGTGCATGATGGAACGCTTGTGGGATTCTGCACATGAACACGTTAGGAAAAGAAATAAATGAGTTTTGGGTGGACCTGGGAATCGAACCCAGGTCCCAATGATCACCAGCCAACGCACCATCCACTGAGCCATCTGAACGCCTTTGTTATTATAATGAACAATTAAATTAATATATAAAAACAACCATTATGCTGGAAAGTAAATAAAACGCGCGCTATTTTTTGAATGGGCTAATCATGTGATAACACGTATTCGTCTTCTTCCTTATGCTTGCAAAAAACAAATTAGATAGCGGGGGTTTTTAACCCCCACAACCTGCAACCACGAATAATAGCGATTAGGCCTTTGTGCTATATAAATATTTTGCGATAGTCCAGTTACATTCGTCTGAATCTCCTGAATTCAACCATGGGTCTTAGAGGCTCCAATTTTTCCTGGATAATGAAGCCCCAAAATCAAAGCTTAGGAACCCTAGAATTTGTCAATGGTATCTTTTGATTTAGGGCTCCATAATTCAATTAACCTGTACCATTAGCTTTGTATAGATTCAAGCAATGCAAAACAATGATTAAAACGTATTAATTATGCGTGAAATATGAGTTTCGATTATGGAAAAGTCAAGCAAACCGTGGTTCTGTACTTGAGTATTCCTGTAGCTTTAGCGTGTGATTTTGATTGCAAAAGGTCCCTGAGAGTTCCTGCAAGGTATTAGAAACAAGAAAAGCCTTTGAATCACATTGGAATGTGGAAATCAGTTTTCACTTTTTCTTTGATTTTTTTTTAATATGATTATGGATTTCTTGCAGCAAATTTTCGTCCATGGCATTAGGGTTAGGTTGTGTACTTATAGTAGAACGGAATTAGGTTAAATCTTGGCCAAGAAATCCATGGAATTGATGTTTGTATATTTGATTGAAAATCAAATATTTTTCAATCTTTTTGATTGGAAAAACTTGCCAAACTTGGATATTCTTGTCCTTTTGATTTGCACACGAAATTCTCAGCATATCTTGAGCTTGTTTGCTTCACCAAAAGATTGAAAACTCAAATCTTTGTATTTCCTACATTTTAAATTAATTAAATGAATTAAAATCAATTAAAAATCCAATTAATTAATAAAAAATAAGAAAATAAATTCAAATAATCTCAATAGGTCGTGCATAAGCTTTGAATAAAGTTTCAAGAAGCAATTTGAGGCCCATTAGCAAAAACAAAGTGTTTTGGGCAAAGTTGACTTTTGCCAATTCACAAAAATTTCCCATCTTCTCCAATGCATATCTTGCTCAATTTTGATCATATGAACATGTTCTTGGACATTTTGGAAAGGTCGTGAAGTCCTCTAACCAATGCCTTTGGTCCCATGTCATTTGGATTTACCAATCTCAAGTTATAGTCTTTGACTTTAAAGTGTATTTTTGTTGACTTTGGAAATTGACCTATAATGTAGAAATTGATAACTTTTTGTGAGATCATTTCTTGGACTTGGAATGTGAAGATGAGTTATAGGAAATGTCATACCCTTCAAAATAAGCATTGGATGGGATTTTTCTGATGAACCATGAAAAAGTTATGCCTTGGTCAAGATACAGTTGACTTTTCTACTGTCCAAAAATAGTAACTTCTTGCATCTTGATGATTTTTGAGCCATGCTTGTGGAATCATGATCAAGACTTGATCAAATGATGATTGTGGACTCAAAATAAGATGTTGACCAAAAATTTTGACTTTTGACTGCAAAATGACCATTTTACCCCTACAGTTGACTGTGGATCAAATAGGGCTTTTGACTGTGCAATTTGGCATTGTGAGTCTTGCAACTTGGTATGTAGATGCTTGACAATGTATATAGGCCTATGAGACTTGATTGAGCCATTGAAAACCTCAAATTCCTTGAAAGAAACAAAAACCTAATTTTGACTGGCTTAGGAGATGGTTTGACTGTGCATCCTTTGAGTAGTCTTGAACCATTTGAAGATGATTCTTGACAAACCTTGAAGAATATGGGAGGGAAAATTTTGGGGTACAACATTTCCAAACATGGATTTTTTCAATCTTTTTGTCCACACATGCCTCGATACGAGTTTGAATGACTTGCTAGCTGTAATTGGAACCTGAAACAAGCATACAATCTCTTACTTTCAATATTTTGGATTTTATTTGATTTGTTTTGATTTAAATCAAATTAATTCAAATAAAAATCAAAATAAATAATAAAAATAAGATATGGACAAGTGGAAAAGGCTAGAGCTCGTGGGCTATGTTGCCAACTCAAAACAAGTGAAAAAGACTGGGCCCATTTGGAAAAATTTGAAGTTTTAGGGATAGTTGACTTTTGGCAATTTTGCAAAAAGGGTCAACTTCACCAATGCATAACTTACTCAATTTTGAATCTTTGGAGGTGTTCTTGGACTTTTTAGAAATATTGAGATGTCCTCTAATCAACCCTTTTGGTCTCATCTCAATTTGATATTCCATGCTCATGTATGAAGCTTATTTAAAAAAGGTGTTTTTGTTGACTTTTCAAAATGACCTATAATGTCCAAATTCATAACTTCTTGTGAGTGAATACTTTGAACTTGGGAGATGAAGATGGATTGTAGGTAATTTCATCCTCTTAAAAATGAGCTTTGGATGGGTCATTTCTTATAAAGTATGAGAAAGTTATGTTTGGTCAAAGTTGAGTTGACTTTTCCTACAAAACCCTAATTTAGCAACTTTTGAGTCTTGATGAATTATGAGCAACCCTTGATGAATCATGATCATCCCTTGATCAAATGATGAAATATACTTCAAAATTAGGATGTTGGCCAAAAATCTTGAAGTTTGACTGTATGTGGGCCACAGTTGACTTTTGCCCTTGCACAATTTATTTTTGGTCCTTTGAGCAATTGACTGAGCAAACTTTCTATGTAGGGCTTGAAACTTGACATGGATTATCTTGAGAACATATTAGGACATTGGTGAGCATTTGGGATCACTTGAACTCAAGTATCTTGATGCAACATGAAACCCTAATTTGAAGTAGACTGCCTTAGGAGGGAGCTTGTCTGGCCAACCCTTGGACTACCTTGAGCAACTTGAGTATCATTCTTGAAATGTTTTGAGAAATATGGGAGGGAAAATTTTGGGGTACAACAACTAACGAATTATCGTAAATCTAGGTAGGGATTGCAGGTTATACCCTCTCTGATTCCAAGCAACGGGACATTAGGATATCCCCCACATCGATCAATGACAACAATGCTTTCCATAGCCTTAGAACTCCAAAGAATGTCTGTATGGGCAAGGGACATTATCCTGTAAGACCATCCTAAACCTTCCTCGTTCTTCAACACAAATTTGGGGAGGTGAGAAATAAACCACCTCTCCAGCAGCGACATGTAACACATGAGGGTCCCTCTTCTTCGCACAGTACGAGTGTAGAGGGAATGCAAGATATCACCCAATAGAGTAGGCACGAGATTGTGAGACGGGAAGATATTAACCGCATTCACATCTATAAAGGAATCTGGATTCGGGAAGAGAACCAAACCGTAGATAAGGAGAGCCAAGATGTCTTCGAAAGCCTGAAAATCTAAACTATCCCAGAATAACTGAGCTTGATCCATCAGAAACTTGGCTAAGAAACCTTCAACCCCGCTTCGTGTCTCCCAATTAGATACTATATCAGCCCGTTTCAAATGTAGAGCTGAAGCAATGTCTCCTGGTCTAGGAGTCTCTTTCAAACCTGTGAAGGGCAACTGCTCTAGGATGGATATAGCCAATAAATGCGAGAACTCTTCCAAAGTGGGAACCAGCTGCTAATCTGGAAAAGTGAAACAATGATGCACAGGATCGAAGAACTGGAAAAGCACACTCATCATCTGCTCATAAAACTTTGAGGTAACCAAGCTAAGAAGCTGACCATGCCTCTTAATGAACGAAGAAGTCTCAGAAACTCTCGAGGCTAACTCTTTGAGTTGAGCAGGTATTTGCACAAAGTTAACTCGGATGGTGTTTCTGCGTACGGAGGCCATAATCTGTAAAACAGAACAAAGATAAATCCCCTCGGTCTTTGAAATGGTTAGTATAATGAAGTATGCATGCTATGTTATGATGCATGATGTCATGATAAAACAAACAATAGGTATTGTAGATAACAAACATGGTAAAGGAAAACAAGTCACACAATAACCCTTAAGTTTAAGGCTTGCATGGGGTCAAGGTATTACCCTCTTGATGTTCAGTTGGTTTCAACCTATCCTAGCAATAGTAATCGGGTTCTAGAGGTTCTCAATATCACTGACCATCCTCCATCAGTCATGGTTTCAGCTCACGCAATCTTTTCTTGTGGCCGGAACTATCTCGAGAGTATGGTCTCAATGAGTGTAGCATCGAGTATTAACCAGTTCCCAGCTTTATACCGAGATCGGCTATCTCACTACTTCCTATTGTCCAAGTTGGTCTATTAAGGATTCTAAGGCCAGTTGATGCTTAACGACACACATAGCATCCCTGTATTCTCCTCGTTTCTCCACAAGGGATACCGGTACCAACCAATGTGCCACATCAACATAGCTACTGCTTCAACCGTATCGGTCTACGCCTTACAGTTCCCTCACAGTTTATTGCTACTTACCTAAAAGGTGTCCCCCAGATCCGGGTTAGGATCTATAGTAACTCCCAATAAAAAACCTTTAAAAGTAAAGCAACCAAAACAAACAAGAGAAGCAATTTATGATGAACTAAATCCTAAGTTATACCCCACTTATTACTCCCCAGCAGAGTCGTCAGTTCTGTGATATGGTGGCAGAACCGGACTGTTTTAGGAAAATGCTGGTTTGCGATTTGCGTTTGTGTTCGCAAAATGTCGCGGTAAGCAAGAGTCGTCACCGACTTATATTTTATCCAACTGGAAAGGAAAAAAGCACATAAAAATTCCTTTTTCGAGATTTTGAGTACGGGGGGTAGATTATAGAAAGGGAAGGTATTAGCACCCTTTCTATCCGTAGTTTTCTACGGGCTCTTAGGTACTTGCTCATCTTTTAAAATTGCTTGTGTGTGTTTGTTTTGAAAAGTTTTGTTTTACTTTGTTTTAACCCTTGTATCAGTCCTCAAGAGAGTTACGAAGTGTTTTTGAAAACTTTGTTTGGAAAAGTGTAAGTGTGAAAAAAAGTTTGTTTTTTAGCAAGTACCTACTAGCATCTACCTACTCGAAAACAGAATGTTTTTGTTCTTGTTTCCTTTAGACAGCGCTATCCCACTATTAAAGAGTAGGTAACACCGTCGTTGGAGTTGTAAGGGTCAATTCGAAAGGGACGTACGATCACTAAAGCAATGTTAGGACGTCTTAGTAATAACCCTAGTGTCTTAAGATCATATTCGAGGCAACCTTTCTGAGGCAACCTTTCCGAGGCAACATTTCGGAACGGGACATTTGATCTTTGTTTAGACAAGAGAGCGACCACTAAAACACCCTATACTTAATGATCGTTTACCGAAGGCAACCGAAGTGAGAGTATACCCTAGGAGTGCGCATGTGCGAGTGATTTGATTTCAGTTATTATCTTTGCACATTTAGGGTTTGCTAGCCATTTTAAATTGACATACAATCTTGTCATGCAATCCTATTATCATACATCTAACAGTTAATATTTTGCGAGAATAAAAATGCGAGAAATAAAAGCTACGCTATTACAAGGTTTCTGGGTAAGGGATTAATTACATAGCCAAAAACCCGTAAAACGATAAATAAAAGAAAGTCCAAATTAAACTATTACATACCATGAGCAGTTACATTAATATTGTAAAAATAAATAAGCGCGCGCGATGAATCGAGAATGAGGAAAATTAGGGTTTTGACCTCGTCTAAACCTAATTGAAAGAAAAATCATTTTTGTGTTTTTTGATTATTTTGAGAAAATAAGGCTTTAATTGAATAAATGCAAACCTAATTACTAGTTAATTTAAATTAATAAAAATAATTAATTTGCCCTATTTTTGTACTTTTATTTATTGAGAAAAGAATTAAAAATTAAATCAAGAACAAACCTAATTTTCTAATTGTTTTTAAATTATTTCCAAAAAAAGTTAGAATTATCCTAAAAATTAAATTAAATTAATATTAAATTAATATTAAATTAAATTAGATAAAAATAATACCTAAATCTAAATTTGTGAAATTGATTTTATGATTTTGCAAAAAAGACTTTAATTTTGTGTTAGAAAATAATTTAAACAAAATAAATAAATAAAAGAAATATAAGAAAAATAAAGAAATGGGCCTGGTAGCTAGCAAACAGGGGGATTTGAATTGCAATTTCTGAGCCCAAAACTCCTTGGCCCGTGTTGACTTTCCAGATTCTATGTTGCAAGCTTGACTAGGCCTATGGTGGACCTCCATGTGATAGGCGTTGGATCTGGCATACTGGAGATCTGGTGGTTGAAGGATGATGGAATATGGTGGACTCATTGCATGCGCGTGTACCTGATCATGTAAAAGAAAATAATATTGACAAATATGGGGACCTGGGGATCAAAACCAGGCCCTTTGGCTTTTTCCCTTGTACACTGACCATCTGAGCTAGCACGCTTTGTTGTATATGGAACAACATATAATTATTATATTGGGAAAACAAAATAGCAATTATACAAATGCACGAATTTTGAATAGGCGAATCAGGGAGTGCCACGCCACCCTTCTTCTTCCTCTCTCCGTTAGTAAAAGGTATGACTTTTACCTACAGTTGTCTGGGCGTAGGTATAAGCCTGTGTTCCTCCAAAATCTTATGCAAGCATCATAAATCAATACCAGTGGTACCAATCAACTCGTTGCAACCTCACGAGCATCATGGTACCACTTTCCATGGCTAATTGTTCCTGCAAGCAAAATCCCTAAGAACGAAACCTAAACCCTAATCATGGCAACTTTCTGTATGGTTAACAAAAATGCAATTAAGTGTTACCATTAGCTTGCAAATGTTTCAAGGATTCAGAATATATAAACAAATCATGCTAAGAGTGCCATAATTATGATATGCGATTTCAAAAAATCATAGAGGTCGTGGGATACTTACAGCGCGTATCTGGGCACGAAAATGCTTGCTAATGATTGGGATAGAGTCCTTGGATGCCCAGCAAACGAATGGTATGCTTGAAATGGCTTGAAGAAGCCTGGACTTGAGAAATCAGATTGCAACTTTTCTTGATTTTTTTGAAAGTTGTTCTTCTCTTTTCACGCCTCCAATCCTTTGGTTTTTGATCTACACTTGTCCTATATGTACCCTAGAATTAATTAGGTTACAAACTTGCTTCAAATATTTCTCAATTAAGATAATTGAATCATGATTTGATTCTTATGTAAATCTTTCCAAATCAATCCAAATCCAATCTTTTTGTATCCAAATGAAGCTTGCACGATTTGATTCTCTTCCCAGCTGTATAAGAGACCTAAACATGCACAAAATCTCAAGCTTTGATTAGTTTTGATATTTTCATGATTTTATTTTGATTTTATTTAATTTAATTAAAATAAAAATCAAAATAAATGATAAAAATAAAATAAAGATAAGTGGGAAGGACCATGGGTCGTGGATCATGTTACAAACTTAATGCAAGCACAAAAAGTTAGGCCCATTTGACAAAAATTGCAATTTTGGGCACATTTGACTTTTGGCAATTTTGCAAAAAGGGTCAACTTCACCAATGCATAACTCCTTCAATTTTGACCCTAGAGATGTGTTCGTGGACTTTTTATAAAACTTAAATGTCCTCTAAGCAACCCTGTGATACGGTGGGGGAACTGAATTGAGGTTTTGCGTTTGTTTTCGCAAATGTTTCGGTTGAGCAAGAGTCGCCACCGACTTTTTATTTTATCCTAAGGAAAGGTTAAAAAGCACAGGAAAAACCTTTGAGATATTTTCATGGGTTCGGGGAGTAGATTATGAAAAGGGAAGGTGCTAGCACCCTTTACATCCATGGTTTTCCATGGGCTCTTAGTTACTTGTTTTAGATCACTTGCCTTTGTTTTTCAATTGCTTGAAATGGTGTTTTGTGTGTGCGGTTTTGAAAATGTTTTGAAAAATATGCCTTGTCTAGGCAACCATTGTAACAATTCTTTACTCGAATGTTTTACAAAGGTGTTTGTCTTTTTGAAAAGATGTTTCAATGTTTTTGAAAGTTTGTTTTGAAGTTGTGTTGTGTGTTTTGAAAAATGGAAAGGATTGTTTTGCAAGTTTGGTCAAGTAACCAAGAGCTATCTACCCTAAAATTTCTCAAAGATCTTTCTCATGTTTTAACCCTTTTAACAGTGTTGTTTCACCATTGTATTTGGTGAACAACCTTGTGTTAGGATGTTAACGGGACGGGCACGGGTCATCGTTTAGAATCATTGAAGGCAACTTGTGAGACGCTCTAGCAATTTTTGTAAGAGACGAGATCGTTTTATCGAAGGCAACATCGAGGGTCATCGAGGGACTAACGATCCTTGTTTATCAAAGGGACGTTTGCTAGAGTGTCTCATACTCGAGGGACATGATTGCATTATTCCGAGGCAACAGGTGAGGTTACCCTAGAGGTGCAAGTGTGAATTGTGTATTTGATTTTCATGCATTTGTCTTGTATTAGGTTATCTAGCGGTTGATTTTGAATCTTCGCATACAAACCCTAATTACTATACAGTATATAGAAAGCGATAAATTGCGAGAATTTAAAGTCTAAGCTATTACAAATAATTATCCGGGGATGGGGGTACAAACGTTTACAAATGGGGATGAGTCTTATCAGGATAGTAGTCTCCAAATATTATTTACAACCAAATAGAATCGTCGCAAAATATAATCAAGGTATAAGAATCAAAGATAAACAAAAGTATTGTGCCATGCATATAATTATTTACACATGAGTAAAAATGTTAACCTAATGTATTAAGTATTATTATTTTTTGTGTTTTTTAATAATTATATGTAAGCAAAAGTTTTAGAGAAAAGAAAAGAAAAATGTTTTAAGTTTAAAGAAAACTATTATTTATGTATTTTAGTTAATGTTTTTATGTATAAAAAAGATTTATTAAAAAGAGTTTTAAGACAAAAATCTATTAACCTAATAAATCTAATATTTACATATTCTTGTAAAATGTAATAAACATTAAGAAAAGTTTTGTACAAAAATTAATATATTGTTTTTCTTAACAAAATAAGTTATATAAAAAAAGATATAATGTGATAACAAAAAAAAGAGTATTAGATTGAATATATAAAAAAAAGAGTGGGTTTTTTGAAATTAAATGGGCTTGATGTTATATGTTTGGCCCAAACAAAAAATAACAAACAAAATCAAAGAAGGGGGTGCACCAGTTTTATGGGCTTAAGGGTGTATTGTCCAAAGGGGCAGGCCCATGTGTTTCACAAGTTTTTGTTGTTAGGGTTGAATTGTTTTGTTCAGAATAGGGTTTGCTTGGCTTAGAACGGTGCCGCTTCTCCATCTTCTTCTTCGTCTTTCTCAGTCAGAGTCTTTGATGCCTTCCATGCCTGGCCACTGGACGCCACCTCCAATTCCATCTCTCCATGGTCGTTCAGGCAATGATAAAGAAAAGGTAACGATTTCTGTCTTCATGCGCTTTTTAGGGTTTTCGGATTTTAGTCTTGCATGTTTATCCTTTATATGTTCTGATCTTCTGTGTTGTTTATGTTTGTGTGAGGTGTAAAAAAGAAAAGGGAAGAGGAATTTATACCTTGGTTCTGATTTTTTTGGAAAGGAGGAGGAGGGTTTGGACAGGAGGCGTCTTAGGCGGCCAAGGCGAGGGAGCTTGTGATGTTGGCTTTTCTGGTTTGTCCGGTACCCTCGTATCTTTCTTTCGAATGGTTTTGTGATGCTTGCTTTTGATGAAGATGTTAATTCTGAAAATGCTTGTGGTTCTTTTGGTTGTTGATGATGATTTAAACCTGAAACACTGCTTTTGTTTGTTGTCCTGATGTTGATGATTTTGATGTTGCTTTGCTTCAGAGTTTCTTCCTCTCTTGGGCTTTGTCTTTTTCAATGATGATAATGTTTGAATCTGAGATGCTTGGATTTGTTTAGCCTATGATGAACATGTTCTGAGGCATTTTTTTGGTGTTTTGATTTGTTAGAGTTTTGTTGGTTTGGTAGTGAAACAGGTTTTGACAGGCTGGTTGGGGTTTAGGCTATGACAGGCTTGTTGGAGTTTGCTTTGACAGGCTTGTTGGAGTTTGCTTTGACAGGATTGCTTTTGATAGCTTGTTGTACAGACAGGCTTCTAGTTTTATGCAGGCTTAAGGTAGTTAGAGCATGCTTGTGTTTATTCAGGCTTCAGGGTTTTGGCTTGTGTTTTATGCAGGTTGATATGTTTTGGTTTTTAGGCAGTTTTGAAGCAGGCTTCTGGTAGTTTGAAGCAGGCTTATGTTTTGAACAAAGGTTTGAAGTTTTTGCTTTGATGCAGGCTTGTTGAAGTTTTAGCAGGCTTGTGCTTTTGTTGTTCACAAGTTTGAAGCAGGCTTGAGGCAGGTTAGCAGGTTGTGCTTGCTTCTTCAAGGCTTGGTGTTTTATGCAGGACAGAGGTGTTATCTGTTTACAGTTCTTTTGTGATATCTTTTGTGTGTTCTTTTGTGTGTTCTTCCCCCTTTTGAACTGTTCTGACTTGTTATATTTATCTATTCTTCTTATCCTGCCCAAAACTGTAAGTCTCTACTTCTCTCTCTCTCTTTTCTCTCTCTCCAGAAAAGTATATTTAATTACTTAAACTGTACTTTCTTTTCTGAAAAGGTTTTGGCCAGAAAATGATGAAAAATGTTTTGAAATATTGCTTGCATCTTTGGCTTTCCTCTGCATATCTTCTTATCTCCAGATTTTCTGCATTGCTTTTGTGTACTTGTTGACAGCTTTTGACAGTTTTTGATGTCTTTTGGTATCTTCTTTGACAGCTTTTGACAGTTTGGAATTTGTGACTTAGTTTGCCCCTTTGACGATTTGGTTTGCCTAGTTTGATAATGTAATTCAGTTTGGATTTATGCAGCTTGTTTAGCATTTCAGTTTTCACTTTGCAATTTGAATTTACGCAGCTTTGTGCATTTTGCAAAATAATTCATATGCTTGCAAACATTTTACTTCCCTCTTTGTGAACCAAGAAGAGACATCTTCTTGCGATTTGCAGAGAGGACGAACAAACTGATTCCGGCCAAAACCTTTAATGATGAGTTTTTTGATTAACTGTCTGAAAAATACTTTTTTAATTCATCTGTGTTGACTTCTTTTTCTGTCTTTGCAGGTAAATACCAGTCGGGCAAAGGAAGCAGCGGTAGAAGATGAAGACCTCAAGAAACTTAGGATATAGTTTTATTTTATTTTAATCATTTGTAATAAACATTGTTATAAATACTGTAAATAAAATTATTGTATTTAAATAACACTTGTACCAATAATTAAAAATAAATAAAAGTCTTTTTGTCAGATAATTCTCTGTTTCACTGTCTATTTAATTATTTAAGTTTCTTGAATTAAAATAACTAGAAGTACATCCCAATTATTCTAACTTAGATAAGATAAATAATTAATAACGTTGTAGTCTCACAAACCCCGCTTTAACCAGCAATAAGCCCTGCATGTTAGTTAACCAATTGCACAGCTTAAACAAACAAACGTCCAGATGCCTTTCACTTCACTTGATTAAACTAAAACTGTAAATTTTCAACCAGAAGCCTCAGCTTCTAACCCTGAGGTTCAGGTTTTGAGAAACAAATTGAAATCTTGAACAGGCGTCAAAGCAGTGTGACAGCCAATTAAGACACTGTGGATTCAAATTATTCTGAGAATGCGCGCGCAAACCCTAATTCTTGATTAATCGTCAAAGAAGCGTCCGCCTGATCAAACCCTGAGCCAAACTCAACCAAATCACTAAAAACCCGAATAATCTGCTTAGACTGATTCAAAAGTTAATGGAAACCCTAATTTTGTTTGACTGATAAGAAAAGTCTGTTTGATCGATTCTTGAGCCAATTTGAAAAATCAGGAAAAGCCCGAAGCTGTGATTTCTTGTGAAAAAGGGAGGGCAAATTTTGGGGTACAGCAGTTGCCCCTGTTCAATCTTCTTGAACCTGAAGAGTTAGATTGGCAGGTTTGCCTTTCGCGACTCGAGGGTAAAAGGAGATTGGACACTAGAGTGCCCAAAAAATTTGCACTCGTCAAAGCGTAGTTTTGAGGGAATGGGCTTAAAGATGCCATTTGGAGATGGACTTAAAGATGCCATCTGGAGATGTGACAGAATCTTGTCGGGGGATGGGCTTAGAGATGCCATCTGGAAATTGTTGGTAGGAGGATGGGCCTATAGATGCCATCTGAAGGTGACTGTATCTTGTTGGACATGGGCTTGTAGATGCCATCCAAGAATGTTTGTTGAACTGTATGTCTTTGGTGAGTGGGTGAGTACAAGAAAGGTATCCATGTTTGGAACATCTCTGAACTGGGGATCTGAATAAGCAATGAATTGACATCCATGTTTGGAATCATCCGTAAACTGTTTTCAGAAGTTGAATCTTGAATAAGCGATAGATTAACATCCGTGTTTGGAGAATCCATAAACTATTTTCAGATGTCTTGAAGTTGAATAAGCAATAGATCAGCATCCATGTAGGGAAGCATCCGTGAACTATTTTCAAAAGTTGAGTCTGAACAAGCGATAGATTAACATCCGTATTTGGAGAATCCGTAAACTCTTTTCAGAAGTCTTGAAGTTGAACAAGCAATAGATCAGCATCCATGTTGGGAAGCGTCTGTGAAGTGTTTTCAAAAGTTGAGTCTGAACAAGCGATAGATTAACATTCGTATTTGGAGAATCCATAAACTGTTTTCAGAAGTCTGGAATCTGAACAAGCGATAGGTTAACATCCGTATCTGGAGAACCCGTAAACTGTTTTCAGAAGTCTTGGAATGGAGAAGGAACCGGTGTAGGGTTGCTTGATGATGAGTCCGTGTAAAACTGCATCTTGGAAAGAAGGAACCGGTGTAGGGTTGCCTGATGATGAGTCCGTGTAAAACTGCATCTTGGAAAGAAGGAACCTGTGTAGGGTTACTTCATGATGATCAACTAGATAGTTGTCCTGGTTTGTTACATGTGCTAATCCTTTCGCTGAAAAAGGTAAATTATTAGTTGAAACACAAAGTTATGTTGCATGAAATGTATGATGCAATGAGCTGTATTTCACCAATGTTTATGATATATGAATGTCATGGTTATGTATGCAAGCTAAATAGTTGTCTTTCCGAGGAAGACGAATCCTGGATAATGAAATCTTTGACTACTGCTGGGGAAAGTGAATCCTTGACTGCTGCAGGGGATTACAAGAATCTCTTGATCGTTGAAAATGAGAAGTCCTGGGACCACTGTTGGGGACTCAGGAGCTTGGGTTGTATGCCAATCTACTGGGGATTCCTGTCTTGAGGAGATCTTAACTGGGGAATATTTGAATACTCTGTGACGAATTGAGAATGAGAGTCTTCATTCTGCTTGGGGAATTTAGGAATTCGGGTTGTCTGCCACTTTGAGAATGAGAATCTTCATTCTGTTGGGGATATCAGGAGCTTAGGTGTATGCCAATCTACTGGGGTTTCAAGGATGAGAGTCTTCAATCTATTAAGGGTTAGAAATTGGGAGTATACCAATCTTCTGAGGTTTTAAGGATGAGAGTCTTCATTCTGTTAAGGGTCGGAAATTGGGAGTATACCAATCTTCTGAGGTTTTAAGGATGAGAGTCTTCATTCTGTTAACGGTCAGAAATTGGGAGTATACCAATCTTCTGAGGTTTTAAGGATGAGAGTCTTCATTCTGTTAAGGGTCAGAAACTGGGAGTATACCAATCTTTTGAGGTTTCAAGGATGAGAATCTTCATTTTGTTAACGGACAGAAACTGGGAGTATACCAATCTTCTGAGGTTTTAAGGATGAGAGTCTTCATTCTGTTAACGGTCAGAAATTGGGAGTATACCAATCTTCTGAGGTTTTAAGGATGAGAGTCTTCATTCTGTTAAGGGTCGGAAATTGGGAGTATACCAATCTTCTGAGGTTTTAAGGATGTGAGTCTTCATTCTGTTAAGGGTCAGAAACTGGGAGTATACCAATCTTCTGAGGTTTCAAGGATGAGAATCTTCATTCTGTTAACGGTCAGAAACTGGGAGTATACCAATCTTCTGAGGTTTTAAGGATGAGAGTCTTCATTCTGTTAAGGGTCAGAAATTGGGAGTATACCAATCTTCTGAGGTTTCAAGGATGAGAGTCTTCATTCTGTTAACGATTAACTGTTATCTGGTCGATCTCCAGGCTTTCACAAAAACTTGTATTGCCATCTGGTCGTAATCCAGGCTTCACAATAACTTGTTGAGCTGCTATCCAGTCAAATTCGGGCTTCACGGCTTGCGTTAAAGATATACCACTATCTGGTCGACTCCAGGCTTCGTAGTATTCTTGGCTGCTGTCTGGTCGTAATCCAGGCTTCACAGAAACTTGCATTGCCATCTGGCCGTAATCCAGGCTTCACAATAACTTGTATTGCTATCTGGTCGTAATCCAAGCTTCACAATAATTTGTTGAGCTGCCATCCGGTCGAATCTGGGCTTCACGGCTTGTGTTAAAGATATACCACTATCTGGTCGACTCCAGGCTTCGTAGTATTCTTGGCTGCTGTCTGGTCGTAATCCAGGCTTCACAGAAACTTGTATTTCCATCTGGTCGTAATCCAGGCTTCACAATAACTTGTTGAGCTGTTATCCGGTCAAATCTGGGCTTCACGGCTTGTGTTAAAGATATACCACTATTTGGTCGACTCCAGGCTTCGTAGTATTCTTGGCTGCTGTCTGGTCGTAATCCAGGCTTCACAAAAACTTGTATTGCCATCTGGTCGTAATCCAGGCTTCACAATAACTTGTTGAGCTGTTATCCGGTCAAATACGGGCTTCATGACTTGTTGGGGATTAAACTATTATCCGGTCGAATCCGGACTTCATAGCTTGCTCTTAGGAGATACCACTATCTGGTCGTAATCCAGGCTTCGCGGTAGTCTGATATTGTTATTCGGTCGTAATTCGGGCTTCACAATATGCTGTAGAGATCAAGATAGTATCCGGTCAAATCCGGGCTTCATAACTTGAATTTTGTGAGAATTTGATCTTTGACGACCGTAACTTCCAACAGGTGATGAAGGAACTTTTGAACGACCGATCAATTTGAAATGTGATTTGTTTTGGAGAATAAATCCTTGACAAATGTTGGGGAAATAAACCCATAACCGAAGCTGGGGATTGAAAATCCTTTGATTACTGAGGGTGAGAAATCCTTGTTGACTGCTGATTGCTTGGGGAGCAAGATCTTCAGTTGTTGAGGCATTTCAGGACCACTGCTGGGGATTGAAAATCCTTGGTGACTTGTGGGGGATGAGAATTCTGATGATCTCTATTGGGGAGTTCAGAACCTGGGAGACTCATGCTGGAGGAGTGAGACTGAGAATCTTCAATCTGAAGGGAAGTATCTCTGTGGGGAGAATGATAATTATTCTGAATGAGTGACAAAATGGCAACCGTGTCTGGAGCGTATCTGACCTGTATCTTGGAGTTGAGATCTGTATGAGTAGCAGAATGACTTCTGTATCTGGAGTGTATCTGAAACTGTAACTGGGATCTGAATGAGTGACAGAATGGCTACCGTGTCTAGAGCGTATCTGAAACTATATCTTCCAACAGGTGATGAAGGAATTTGTGATGTTGATCGTAACTTCCAGCAGGTGATGAAGGAAATTTTGAACGACCTTGAGTTCCAACAGGTGATGAAGGAATTTTTTGATGATAACCGCAACCTCCAGCAGGTGATGAAGGAAATTTTGAACGACCTTGAGATTGACATTCGAATTCCCCAAGTGATGATGAAGGAGACTTGCCCCAAGTTCACTGAACTTTTGAGAGATTTGTTGAAATCTTGACTGGACTGCCCCAGGTTAAATGGACTTTGAAAGATTTATTGAAATCTTGACTGGACTTCCCCAGATTTGTTGGACAATACCAAACCAAGTCTCTTTTTGTTGACGGGAGATTTTTGCAATGGGAGTATCGTCCCACTTGAAATGATTTTACTCACTGAGAGAGCTTTCGTTCCTCCGAACATTCACTGTATGAATTTCTTCGCTGTTAAACAAGTAAAACATGTGCAAACAACTATATTCAAATAATGCAAAGTTTATGTCTGTCTCGAAGTTTTGAAAAATGCGTTTTTTAGCAGAAAACTTTTTATAAGACAAATTCAACACAAGATTTTGGGCAAAGCCTTACAGGAGTCAGGATACCTTTTGTAACAGTATGCTTTCGAACTAACCCATGCTTCAATTAGGACTTTTGAAGGGTTGTAACGTGGCTTGGTTCACGGTTTAAGAAACAAAGGATAAAGGCTCAAAGTAAATTTGTACCCACCCGCTCTTCGTGATGTTCTTCAATCCTAAACTCAGTTAATTGTGCGTCGAACTCTATTCGAGTTTGGAATGACTTTTGGCGATGGTTCACCAGTTGAATTTTGATGGGCAGTCATTTTTGCAACATTTTTCATGTTGTTGAGGATTTGTAATGACCTCTTTCTTTTGATTTGTTATCCCTAACTTTTGCCTGACTGTTCCTGTTTTCGAGATTACAGTCAGCGGGATGCCCCAGCTTTCTTAAGCCTTCTTTTTTGGTTTTGGCTCAGTGGGATTTTTTCTTTTGAGAGATTGACTGCCTATGAGATGAGGAACCATCATTGTCTTTTGATTCCAAAGGAATGTTTTTTGATGTCGTTCGTTGTATTACGAACTAAGAGTTTGCGACTTCAATGTGCATTTTTTTTTGGATTAACTGAGAGACTACCCTGCCCCAGGTTTAATCAAAGGTTTCAATTTGTTTAGAACAGAAAATTCCTACTTCTTTGGCTCGAAGGGGTTGACTAGGGATTATCTTCCTTATAACTCCAGTGTTTAGGATTTGAAAGAAATGCATGTACATCGTCAGCAAGGTCTGTTCAAAAGCATAATGTATGAGATTATGGCATTGTTTCGTCATCCTCCCTCTAAAGGCTTGTAGCTTTTTATCAAGAGTTAAATATCATAAAGAAAGCATAAGAATAGTGAAAACACATGGATGAATTCAAGACAAACATATGCAATGCATTAAAGAAACAGAGTTTGACATCAACAGATAATTGTTTGAATAACAAAAGAAATTACAACTTGAAAATTCAGATGGAACAAAAGTCTCTCAGTTCGAGCTTTGTTATTTCAAGTGGAGAAACCCTTAACGGAAGATTTTCATCTCGCCATCCGGCATGAATCTCAGCACTCCATTGTCAATCAGATCTTGAATTTTGTTCTTCAAAGCCCAACAGTCGTCGGTGTCATGTCCAGGACTATAGGAGTGGTATACACAAAATGCGTCAGGATGATAGCTAGGAGCAGAGTTATTGGGCTTCCGAATAGGATCCCTTAAAGCAGTTAGATTGACCTCCAACAAGCGTTCCAGTATTAGAGATGATGGTATGTCAGTCTCAGTGAACTGTCTTCCAGACGTATTTTGCTTACGCTGATTACCCCGTTGACGCTGACGCGGTTGTTGATGAGCTTGTGACCCTGAAGCAAGTAGAGGAGCCTTTCCCTTGTCTTCTTGCCTCAAAGGGGGTTGAATGATGACTTGCTCTTCAACCTCAGATGTTTGTCCCACTTGGTTGTCCCGAAGCAGTTGGTTGACGAGAACCTTGAGCTCCTCTTGTCTTTGAGCCAAGTCCTGGATGAGAGCCATCTGGCCCACCATTTGTCCCATTATCTGGATCCTCATTGCAGTCAGCTCAAATTGAAGTTCTTCCAACTGATCACTCCTGGTATTGCTTGAACTCCCCTGGACCATGCCCCTTGTGAGGAGAGCTTTCACTTCTTCTTGCCCCTGGGATAGGTTCAAGAACATTTCTTGAAGTTGAGCATTTTGATCCTGGATATCCTTGACATTCCTCTCTAGAGCCATCTTTACTGAAATAAACAGTAGGAGAATAAGGAAACCTGAAAAGGAACTGTTATGATGCAATGCATGATATGTGGATGCATGTTTTCAAGAATCTCTTGGGGTAAACACAAGAAAGATGTTAGAGGTTGAACTTTGATCAACATCTTTGATTGGAGAACTTTGTATCAGTGGATGTCTTTCCACGAGAATCAAGCTCACCATGTCAAGTGGGTCATAGCCCCTGATTCAAGTTGTTGCACTTGATCTTTGACGGCATTTGTGTAGAGGGGAACCCTCTTGCTCCTTTGGTATACGTCTGGTTCAACATGACCCTGCATCAAAAGACCCTCAAGATCCTTGAAATGGTTATTGTAAATGTTATGGTATGATGTTATGATGTTATGTACATGTATGCAAAAGTAAGCAAGTGTATATACAGGCAATCATATTCACACAAAGCAAACAAGTCCTTAGGTTCAGGCTTGCATGGGGTTCTCAGGTAAGTACCCTCTTGAAGTTAGTTGGCTCATACTGTCCTAAAATAGAAACCGGGTTCTAAAGAGCTCAATATCACTGGATTATTTTCTGTGTTCATTGTTTTGGTTTAGCCACTTAACTGGAGACCAAAATATTCCAAGAAAACAATCCTCAATGAGTGTAGTATCGAGTATCTACCAACTTCGGACTGCACCAAAGTCGGTCCTCTCACTACCCCTAAAAAGGACAAGATGGTCAAGTAAGGTTCTAAGAGTTCGTTAGTGCTTCATGACATCACTTAGCGGCCCCGTATTCTCCTTGACTACTCAAGGGCTACCGGTACTCACAAATATGTCACACTAACATAGCTACTGCTTCAACCATGTCGGTATACCCCGCACAGTTCCCTCATAGTTTTTTGCTATTTACCTAAGAAGGTGCCCCAAAATCCGAGTGTAGGATTAAACAAACCCAAACAAGGAACCCGAAAAGTAAAGCAATCAAAGCAAACAAATCAAGCATGCAAAGGTGATCTAAAACCCTAAGGTAACCCCACTTTTAATTTTCTCCCCAGCAGAGTCGCCAGTTCTGTGATACGGTCGGAGAACTGACTTGAGGTTTTACGTTTGTTTTCGCAAATGTTTCGGTTGAGCAAGAGTCGCCACCGACTTTATATTTTATCCTAAGGAAAGGTTAAAAAGCACAAGAAAAACCTTTGAGATGTTTTCGTGGGTTCGGGGGGTAGATTATGAAAAGGGAAGGTGCTAGCACCCTTTTCATCCATGGTTTTCCATGGACTCTTAGTTACTTGTTTTAGATCACTTGCCTTTGTTTTTCAATTGCTTGAAATGGTGTTTTGTGTGTGTGGTTTTGAAAATGTTTTGAAAAAGATGCCTTGTCTAGGCAAGCATTGTAACAATTATTTACTCGAATGTTTTACAAAGGTGTTTGTCTTTTTGAAAAGATGTTTCAATGTTTTTGAAAGTTTGTTTTGAAGTTGTGTTGTGTGTTTTGAAAAATGGCAAGGATTGTTTTTCAAGTTTGGTCAAGTAACCAAGAGCTATCTACCCTAAAATTTCTCAAAGATCTTTCTCATGTTTTAACCCTTTTAACAGTGTTGTTTCACCATTGTATTTGGTGAACAGCCTTGTGTTAGGATGTTAACGGGACGAGCGCGGGTCATCGTTTAGAATCATTGAAGGCAACTTGTGAGACGCTCTAGTAATTTTTGTAAGGGACAAGATCGTTTTATCAAAGGCAACATCGAGGGTCATCGAGGGACTAACGATCCTTGTTTATCGAAGGGACGTTTGCTAGAGTGCCTCATACTCGAGGGACATGATTGCATTATTCCGAGGCAACAGGCGAGGTTACCCTAGAGGTGCAAATGTGAATTGTGTATTTGATTTTTATGCATTTGTCTTGTATTAGGTTATCTAGCGGTTGATTTTGAATCTTCGCATACAAACCCTAATTACTATACAGTATATAGAAAGCGATAAATTGCGGGAATTTAAAGTCTAAGCTATTACAAATAAGTATTCGGGGATGGGGGTACAAACGTTTACAAATGGGGATGAGTCTTATCAGGATAGTAGTGTCCAAATATTATTTACAACCAAATTGAATCGTTGCAAAATATAATCAAGGTATAAGAATCAAAGATAAACAAAAGTATTGTGTCATGCATATAATTATTTACACATGAGTAAAAATGTTAACCTAATGTATTAAGTATTATTATTTTTTGTGTATTTTTTGTATTATAATTTTTTGTGTTTTTTATGCAGCTTTGTGCATTTTGCAAAATAATTCATATGCTTGCAAACATTTTACTTCCCTCTTTGTGAACCAAGAAGAGACATCTTCTTGCGATTTGCAGAGAGGACGAACAAACTGATTCCGGCCAAAACCTTTAATGATGAGTTTTTTGATTAACTGTCTGAAAAATACTTTTTTAATTCATCTGTGTTGACTTCTTTTTCTGTCTTTGCAGGTAAATACCAGTCGGGCAAAGGAAGCAGCGGTAAAAGATGAAGACCTCAAGAAACTTAGGATATAGTTTTATTTTATTTTAATCATTTGTAATAAACATTATTATAAATACTGTAAATAAAATTACTGTATTTAAATAACACTTGTACCAATAATTAAAAATAAATAAAAGTCTTTTTGTCAGATAATTCTCTGTTTCACTGTCTATTTAATTATTTAAGTTTCTTGAATTAAAATAACTGGAAGTACATCCCAATTATTCTAACTTAGATAAGATAAATAATTAATAACGTTGTAGTCTCACAAACCCCGCTTTAACCAGCAATAAGCCCATCATGTTAGTTAACCAATTGCACAGCTTAAACAAACAAACGTCCAGACGCCTTTCACTTCACTTGATTAAACTAAAACTGTAAATTTTCAACCAGAAGCCTCAGCTTCTAACCCAGAGGTTCAGGTTTTGAGAAACAAACTGAAATCTTGAACAGGCGTCAAAGCAGTGTGATAGCCAATTAAGACATTGTGTATTCAAATTCTTCTGAGAATGCGCGTGCAAACCCTAATTCTTGATTTATCATCAAGGAAGCGTCCGCCTGATCAAACCCTGAGCCAAACTCAACCAAATCACTAAAAACCCTAATAATCTGCTTGGACTGATTCAAAAGTTAATGGAAACCCTAATTTTATTTGACTGATAAGAAAAGTCTGTTTGATCGATTCTTGAGCCAATTTGAAAAATCAGGAAAAGCCCGAAACTGTGATTTCTTGTGAAAAAGGGAGGGCAAATTTTGGGGTACAACAAACCCTTTTGGTCTCATCTCAATTGAGTCTTCCATGTTCATGTATGAAGCTTTAACAAAAAAGGTGTGTTTGTTGACTTTCCAAAATGACCTATAATGTCCAAATTTATATCTTCTTGTGAGTGCATATTTTGAACTTGGGAGCTGAAGATGAATTGTAGGGAATCACATACTGTTCAAAATGAGCTTTGGATGGGTCATTTCTGATAAAGTATGAGAAAGTTATGTTTGGTCAAAGTTGAGTTAACTTTTCCTGTAAAACCCTAATTTAGCAACTTTTGGGTTTTGATGAATTGTCAAAAATCCTTGAGGAATCATGATCAACCCTTGATCAAATGATGAATAATACTTCAAAATGATGATTTTGACCAAAAATCTTGAAGTTTGACTGTATGTAGGACACAGTTGACTTTTGCGCTAGCACAGTCGATTTTCAGCCCTTTGAGCAAATGACTGAGCAAACTTCATCTGCAAGGCTTGAAACTTGACATGGATGATCTTGTGAACATATTAGGACAATGATGAGCATTTGGGATCCTTTGGGATCACACATCTTGATGCAAATTGAAACCCTAATTTGGGGTTGACTTCCTTAGGAGAAGGTTTGTCTGGTCAACCTTTGGACTTCCTTGAGTAATTTGAGGACCTCACTTGAAATGTATTGAGAAATATGGGAGGGCAAATTTTGGGGTACAACAATATGCCCACTAGAATGGGTGCCAAAAGTGCCTTCATGTAGATCATCCATGATCCTCTCTGCCTCAACCTTGTCTACGCAACGAAGTAATACAGAGTCGTGGTTGTGTTTGTAAAGAATGCCATTACTAAGGAAGAAATTAATAGAGAATCTCCTTAAGAACATCTTATCATTGACTGAAGCTCCTTCCGGGTATTCTTGAGCCTCGAGATACCTCTTGACTTCATGGAACCAAGGTCGGTCCACTACTTCTTCAATATTGATCTCGTGACAGTGAGCTGGTTCATCCATTCGTTCAATGGTGATCTAGGGAGCCTCGTTATCCCATTTAAGTTTAAACATGGATGACATTGTGGCTAGTGCGTCTGCTAGATGATTTTCTTCTCGTGGGAAATGCTCGAAGGTAATCTTTTCAAAGTGTGGGATTAATGTCAACACATGTTCTTTGTAGGGGATGAGGTTAGGGTGTTTAGTGTCTCATTCTCCTTTAATCTGACTGATGACCAAGGCTGAATCTCCGAATATACTTAAGGACTTGATCCCCAAATCTATGGCAGCTTTGAGACCAAAAATGCACGCTTCGTATTCTTCCATGTTATTTGTACAGTTGAAACATAGTCTTGCGGTAAAGGGAGTATGACATCCATCCAGAGATATGAGTACAACACCGATGCCATTGCCGAGTGCATTAGACACCCCATCAAAAACCAGGGTCCATCGGGATCCTTGTTCAGGTCTGTCATATGGTCTGAATTCTTCACAATTGTCTACCATCATGATGTCTTCATCCGGGAATTCAAACTTCATGTACTGGTAGTCATCCACATCTTGATGAGCAAGGTGATCGGCTAGTACACTGCCCTTTATTACTTTTTGGGTCGTATACTGAATGTCATATTCCGTAATGATCATCTGTCATCTTTCTATTCTCCTAGAGAGGGCAGGTTTCTCGAATATGTATTTTATTGGATCCATCTTGGATATCAATAAGGTAGTATGGGTCAGCATATATTGTCTTAGCCGGTGAGCAGCCCATGCCTGAGCGCAGCAAGTTTTCTCGAGCAGTGAATATCTTGTTTCATAGTCAGTAAACTTTTTGCTCAGGTAATAAATAGCATGCTCTTTTCGGCCAAACTCGTCATGCTGCCCCAACACACCCCCATTGAATTTTCCAAAACAGTTAGATAGATGATCAAGGGTCTTCCCTCGACTAGTGGCATCAAAATAGAAGGCTCTTGTAGGTACTCTTTGATCTTGTCGAAGGAAGTTTGGCATTCATCATTCCATTTGACTACTTGATCTTTCTTCAGTAATTTGAAGATTGGTTCACAAGTAGCGGTCAAGTGAGAAATGAATTTGGCAATATAGTGTAGCCGTCCTAAGAATCCTATGACTTCCTTCTCAGTACGAGGAGCAGGCATTTCTTGTATAGCTTTCACTTTGGCAGGATCCACTTTGATACCTTTATCGCTGATGACAGAGTCTAGGAGTTTACCGGACCTCACCCCAAATGTGCATTTATTCGGGTTCAACCTCAACTTGTATTTCTTTAGTCTCTCAAAGAATTTATGTAAATGGTTAAGATGTTCCTCTTCCGTTTGAGATCTGGCTATCATGTCGTCCACATAGACATCTATTTCGTGATGTATCATGTCGTGAAATAGAGCTACCATGGCATGCTGATAGGTTGCCCCAACGTTCTTTAACCCGAATGGCATCACCTTGTAACAGAATGTGCCCCATTGTGTGACAAAGGTTGTTATCTCCATGTACTCAGGCGCCATTTTGATTTGATTGTAAGCTGAGAAACCATCCATGAAGGAAAACACCTTATGCTGTGTTGTATTGTCAACCAAAATATCGATGTGGGGAAGTGGGAAATCATCCTTAGAGATTTCCCTATTCAAATCTCTATAGTCCATGCACATTCGCACTTTGCCGTCCTTTTTAGGCACGGGAATAACATTGGCGACCCACCGCGGATAGGAGGTGACGGCCAAGAATTCGGTGTTGAATTGTTTCATGACTTCCGCTTTGATCTTCTCTAACATGTCTGGTCGCATGCGACGGACCTTTTATTTTACTAGAGGGGAATCTTCTTTTGTTGGCAGACGATGTACCACAATATCATCATCAAGTCCTGGCATATCTTCATACGACTAGGCAAAGACTTCAACATAATCATGTAGCAACTGAATTAGACGCTTCTTGACACTGGGTTCCAGATTGGCACCCACCTTGACTTCTTTCTTGTCCTCCTTGGTACCTAGGTTAACTGTGTCCACTGGTTCTTCGTGGGGTTGTATGGTCCTCTCTTCTTGTTGTAGTAACCTGGCTAATTCCCCTGGGACTTCACAATCTTCCTCACCTTCGTCTTCGGCTTGGTAGATTAGATTCTCAGAGTCACAGAAAGCCATCGCAGAATCGTTACCCATGGGATCACGAATGGATGTAGATCTGCATTTTGAATGTGAGTGTGTGTAAGAGTATAGCTATCTTTGAAAGAAATAAAAATGTAAAAAGAAAGACAAAGATTACAAGGTTTGTATGCAAAAACATCCATGATTCATTGATGACATATGAAAATGAGGTAACAACCCTTACAAATGGACCGTTGTGCCTCGGGTAAGACACGCAGTTTAAAAAGTCTGAATTGTTTAATTATTATAGGTTCAACAAAATTTAAAGACAATTACTGTGGGATAAAAGTAATTGGGACAAAATCTTTAGCTTCCCAGTTGCTGAGTCCTCCATTGATAGTTGGGAAAATACAATCCTCCAGGTCATAGTTGTCCTCATCATCCTCCACTATGTTAATTCCGTGGTTGCTGATCCTCAAGGGTGGTCCCCCGACACGAGCACGGCGTACAACTTTCTGGGTTGCTGAAGTGAAACCCAAACCAAATTTGTCAAATTTGTATGGGATATTCGGGAGCTGACCCTAAATAGTACACCCACCTTCTTCGATCACTTCCTTGGCATCCTTCAGAGAAGACATCTTTAGCGGAGGTCTTGTAATCTTCGGGACTTGGGAAAGAGTCTTGGTTACTTCCACGGTTTGTGGGACTTCCTCGAAGTGCTGAAATGAAGTTTCATTGAATTCACCATCCAATTCCACGTACCTGAAGGAGTTTGAGTTACTGACCATATATTCCTCTTCTCCATGGACAATAATGATTTTCTTCTTGGTCGGGTATTTTAGCATTTGATGTAATGTAGAGGTAATGGCTCCAGCGTTGTGAACCCATGGCTAGCCCAATAAGAAGGAATAGGAAGGACGAATGTCCATCACGTAAAAAGTTGAATCAAAGGTTTGGGTTCCAACTTTTATGGGGATGTCCACCTCCTCATGCACCATTATCTTTGAACCGTCGAAGGCCCTTACCACTATATCACACGATAAACCTGCATAAAAATCAAATCTCAACAAGCAAAAGTGAATTACAAATCTCAAGTAATCAGATAATCCCGATTTAATTCCCAAAATCTAACCAATTTTTATATTTGATTTTATTATTTTTATCATGCAAAGAAAAATTCAAACAAGTATAAACAATTAAAAATTTGATTTAAAAGGAATTACAAAAATAATAAACAACAAAAAAAAACAAGCCTAGGGGGTGCAAACTGAATCCAAAAGTGGCATGCTAAAATAGCCTGGGCGCTGCAGGCCCGTTGAAGAGAAGCCCAGAAGTTCCTTTTTTTGCAGCAAAAAAGGGCACAAGAGGGAGGTGCAGAAATGATCTGGGGAGTGCTGAAGAAGTCATGTGTTGAAGGCCCATCAGGTTGAGTCCATTAGCCAGTTTTTGTTCTCAAGAAAATGTGTTGCCCAAAAACAGGATACAGGCCCAGTAGAGAGGGTGTACATAGAATTCGTGGACTTAGGTCCCATTAGCCCAAACCAATCTCAACATCAAGCAAATAATAAAAAAATAAATTGTGAAACGCACGCGTTTTGTAAGTCTGTTAGGGTTCAAACTTGTCTCTTTAGGTTCTTATCAAAGAGAAATTTTCTTCTTCCCTTCTAAATAGCAGCGGCGATGCATTATCTCTTCACCGATCTACCCTAAGCTCAACGCCATTGCTACCGATGTTTCAACCTTCGATTTCGACGATGTTCTTCCTTTATAGAGCTTTGATGTTTACGAATCAACCTTCTTCGAGTTTCATCATCATCTCAATAGCGATGTTGATGTCTCCGTCTTACCCAATCAATACAAAACCGTCGTGGATTCGTCGTGTTCAATGCAGCTTCGTCTTTTTCTCAGTATCACCGCATCTCCATGAGATTTCATCCGTTCTCACTTCTGATTCTACTTCTTCGCTTGATTTTGTTTCAAACTCGCTGTTAACTGCTTTCCATTCTCGAAAACAAACTCATGTGGTAATCAGAAACAAATGAAGAGGAAGAAAGAAAAAGCGTTTACCTATCGGAGAGTGTCTGGTGCATCTGTAAGCGTAAAATAAGGTATGTGTTGTCCCCTTCTTTTTCTTCTCCGTATTATGCTATATCTTCTATATTTATGTGCTTTTCTTGTTTCTGTGCTTTCTATTATTGATTTTGAAGTTGCGTGCGTGCGAGGTTGAAGACTGCAGAATCAATAATGATATGAGAGGAAGTGGATTATTGCGTTGAAGACTGAGGTTCTATGATGAAGTAGTTGGTGCAACGTTGTTGATAATGATGTTGTATGAGCTATGAAAATGATGAAGCAGAAAGCAGAGAGAGCTTGAAGGTTTGCAGAGAATATTCAGAGAAGCCAACAATTGATGATGAAGATGCAGAAGAGAGGAGCAGAGAGAGTATTTTTCTATGACTTTGTGATTTTTCTGCAGAAGTCAAGAATCTTAATGAAAGTGGTGAGTTCTTTGTTTTATAATTTTGTTAGAGTTGTTATAAAATCAGTTAGGTTGTTATAAAGTTAGGGGAAGTTCAGAAATTTGTTATGACAGTTAGTTGTTATTTGAGTTAGTTATCAATTTTGAAATTTTCGTTAGGTTAGATAGTTGGGACCTTTAGAAATCGGTTATGGACAATTTGCCTTCTATTATTGATAGTTGGAGTCAGTTATGTATGGAAGTTAAGAGTTAGTAAATGATGTTAGTTTAGTTGGTTAGAGGACAGTTGAGAATTGAGAAGTTAGTTCTAAAATTTGTTACTAGTTATGTTTGCAGGTTAGTAAAAAAATTGGAAAAGTTGGAAATGGATAGAATGATGGAAACTGTTATGGACAGTTAGTATGGTTAGAAAATTAGGAAAAGTGAGAATTTTGTTGGGGAATCGGTTGTATGAGCTGGAAAATTGTTAGAAGTTTGTTTTTTCAATTTTTGTTTCTGTCTTTTTATGATATACTGACATTCAGCCGCTAACTCTTGATTCTCTACTATTTTCCATTGTTTTCCGATTTTTCTGGTATGAACAAAATGCAGGGCTAGACTACTAGATAATTAATGCAGGCTGAACTGGTAGCATTTTGCACTGATTTTGGTTTTATTAGGACCGGTGCAGGGCATGTTTGCAGGCTGCTAAACCATTTTTCTGATTGAATTTTTGGACCAGTTTTCTGCAATTTATAGTATAGTCTCGGGTTAATTGGTTGGCATCACACGGTTTGGAAAGACGATCATGCGTGCAAGGTTATAGCATAGTCTCGAGTTAATTGGTTAGCATGAGTTTAGAACACTAGGGTATGCTTAGCATAAGTTTTGGTGTAACTTAAACTAATTCCCGTGATGTAATGTCAAGAATGTTAGACTTGGATGTAGTATGACCTTAAAAACTTGCAAGCGCATTGTTGTAATGAAACTACCTTGAGCTTTATCATTGGAACTATAATGATGATATAAGATGAATGCTGATGATGAATTATAAACATAACCATACTAAACTTTTTGAAAACTCAAATGAAATCATGGATGTAACTCTTGAAATTTTGAAGGAAATTATGGATGAATTTTTATTTGGATGGAATTTGAATGTTTACCGTTTTTGACATACTATGATCCGCTAGACACTTTAATTAAAAGCTCCGTAAGACTCCCAAACACCCTCGAATGATCAAATAATGAACCAAACTTAGGCCTTGAATCGATTGGAACTTGGATCACTTAACCTTTGAATTCCCTCTAATGCATCATCACTTTCACAAACCCAGATTGCTCATGAACACCTCAAAACTTTAAATGATTTACCTCAAGTAAGGATGAAATTTACTAATGAACAAACTTCATAAGGCATCCTTCTCGCATACCATATGACTAGGGAAACAAATCTTACCCATGGGTGATGATAGTTGTGAAGAGATATCCTCTAATTCCTCTAAACTTATCACATATTGGCCTGAAGAATAGCTTTATAGAGCTTATCTGGAAGTCCTCCTGATTCAGGATATGAACCCTAATTCATGAACTTTGCATCTTCAGTTAAACAAACCTTACAAGAGAATGGAACCCTAATACCCTCAGAAGCCTCGATCTTGATGAACACGAAATTCTATTATAACCACAAATAAATAAAAACCCTAATTCATCACTTCACTGCTTCAAGAAAGAATCAGCCTTTATTGGATATATACACCTCAACGTTGTGGAAACCCTAGCGTACACACCCATTGAGATTTAAACCTCATGGTACTTTATGGAAATGTGAACGTATTCTATGAAGATGAATGCAAAAGCCTAATCTAGATAATAGAAATTAAGAGGGCAAATTTCGGGGTACAACAGTTGCCCATATTCAAGTTTTTTCAACCTGCAACGAGATTGGCAATGACAGCCTTTTGAGCGATAAGGTGGAAGGAGATTGAATACAAAAATGAACTCAAAAATTTTCACTCTGAATTGAGATGACGTATCAACACAGGGTATAATTGTGATGGCCTCTAGTGTAATGCGCGTTAATTTAAGTAATTATTTAATTAAATTATTTTTGGATTATTTGTTGAAAAGTTGTGAGATGTTGAGAATTTTTTGTATAAGTTGTTAGATTATTATTAATTAATTAATTAGTTGATTTATAATAATAATAATAATGTTGGATTTAATGGAATAATAGTGTTGGGCTTATTTTATTGGAAGTAGTAAAGTGGGTGTGTGTAAGTTAGGCCTAATAGGATTGATGATATCAGGTTAAGCTGACACAAGGATTTGATTTTTGGAGAATAAGGAGTTATGTGTGCTGACCGTGTGAATCCGCACGAAGAGAGGAGTAGCTTCCAGGTGTCGAGCTAAAGAGCACAGTATTGATGTCGAGCTGCACGAAGCTGTGGGTTATGTCGAGGAGCATAAGTAGTTGTTATTCTTCTTTGGGTTGGTGCGTGTCGAGGGGTATTGAGTTAGTTTTTATTTTGTCTTGTTGTTGTGCATGTCGAGGGGCATGTAGTTCTTCCTATCCCTTTTGCCCGTACATGTTGATTTTGTTGATACCAGTGCTTTACAAGTTATTCTGAGTTGAGAATATGCAGGTTGATGAATTATGTTGAGATGCCTCTAATTTGGAAGATATTATGTTGTAGGCTTATGGCCAAAATTGAATTATGTTGATGTTGAATTGTTGTTCATATTGTAGGCTTATGGCCAATGTTGATTTATGTTGAGTTGTTATTTGTTGTCTATTTTTGCTACATTCATGTTGTGTCGCATACATCGCATATCAAGTTGGAGTTGATGCTTGTTAAGTTGGCCTGGATTGGCAAAATATTAAGTTAAAGGCTTATGCCTTGTTGATGCCTCTATTTATTGGCAGATTTTTAAGTTGGGAATTCTGCTCCATTGGTACCACATGCATTTGCATAAAGACAAGTTGCATTCTGTGTTGCATCATGTGTCTTTGTGTGGTTGAGTTTATTATGCTTATGTTGTTATTAATTGTGAAGCGGTGATTTTTGCATGAACTGATTCTAATATAATGTTCATCCTACATCCGATTATATTGTTCGATATCTCACCCCTTCTGTTTGAATGTTACCCCGATGTTGGTAACATACAGGTAATTCAGAGTGAAGACGGTTTACCTTCAGTAGTTCGAGTCGGTGTCGTTTCTCTGATACGTAACACTTGGGGGGATGAACGCTTGCTATTTTGTTGTTGTTATAATTCAGCTGTTTCACTTTAAGCTTTTGTTCGTCAAATGATTATTTTTTAAATTTGTTTTAGTTGGATAAATATGTTATATTCATTAAGTTGAAAATTTGATTTTGCTACGTAGTTATGGAAGTTGTTGGTTTTAAAAGATTAATTTATGTTGTTATTGATTCATTCCAGTTTAACGTGTTATGTATATTTAATAAATGTCGTTGTTTTAAGTTGAATTTGTGGCATCCTGATTTAGTTGTGGAAGTTTCATAACTCTGATTTTATATATATTGTCTGGTAGAATTAGGGTATTACAAAGTTGGTATCAGAGCAAATCGGTCTGTCCGACCAAGTTGTTGAGTCATGTAGAGTAGTGTGACAGTTGAATATTATCGATGTGTTGTTTCTTAGTATGTGTGTGTGACACACTGTCGGTATTTGTTTGCTTTTCCAATCGATTTGTATGAAGGAGTTGGTTTGAAGATAATTGGGGGAGAAGCTTTACTTCTCGGATATGTTTTGGGTTTAAGATGTTGGTCCGGTATGGCGACATTGCAAGTATTGTTGAAGTTTTGTTGTTTCCCGAATCCAAAGGTGTCATGGATTCAAGATTTTGTTGTTAATCAAGTTGAAGCATCTTGAGGGAGGATGATCAGACAATGTTGATGTTTACTTCTCGAAGGATGAGGAGTAATGTAACGGTTGTTGATATACGAGTAGAGTGTACATCCCTGATGTTTCTGAAGGTGACTGTTAAGTAACAAAGATAATTTTTAGAAGATGGAGTTTAGAAAGTTGCAATGTTTCAACACTGTTGGTGGACTGTGAAGTTGTCGGTTTGGGTAGCCCTTGCATAATATATTGACGGTTGAACGATGAAAGAGTGATATATTGTTGTAGACCTTGTCGTGGGATCTCGTGAGTGATTGTAAAAGTTGTTGGAATGTTTTGAATCGCGAGTCAGAGTCGAAAATGTCAGAATATGAGTAGGATTTCAAGGATGGTAAGTGTTGGTACTGGTACAAAGAAATTTTTTTCTGATGTTATCATAAGGTGTATAATAGTATGTCGCTGCATGATGTCGGTGTTCTCATTTTCGGATAACTTCATAAATTCATATCTTGTGTTCTGAGTATCGGATTGGTGTTCTGTTTGAATCTATGAGGAGATAGAAATATATTCTATTATATTAAAGTGTTTTCAAATATGGTTGATGCATTCCCATGTGGAGGAACTCTGAAGTCGTTTACGGAACTAGAGGCTTTTGGGGCATAAATGTTTATTATTGCAGTTGTTTGAGACGAGGTCAAGCATAATATGTTGTTGAGAAATGAGATGTTCGACATTAAAAAGGATATTCGTTCATCATTTCAAGTATGGGATGTTACATGTGAAGAAAGTTTGCATAGTGACACCGAAGAGTGTTATGTTGGGGATGTTGAAGATTAACAATGATTTTCTGGAGAGTATCAAAGAAGCTCAGAAGTTAGATGCGTGTGGTGTGTTGAGATTCTGTAATCGAATTTGTATTCCTGATGATGTGGAGATGAAGAAAGTAATTTTTGAGTTGGAGGATACTTAACCTTCGTGTGAGGCTAAGTAAGTGTAATATGGACCATGTAATATGTTAAGCGTTGGTGTCTCATCGACAAGATCGAATGAGAGGGAAATTGTGGGAGTATTTGTAAACCTCATTGGAAATTATTGGATTATGGTGCTTTAGGTGACTTGAGTACAAGTTCTAAAGGGACACTATTATGGTTTGGAAATGATGGTTTATACTCCAGTATGGTTGTCGGCTATCTATTGACAAATTGAGGAACTGATCACCCTTAATCTCTTGTTGATAGTAGACGAGATCGTGTTGGATGGTATAGACTTGTCTTGATATCTTAATGGTGTGTAAAGTGATTGATGTTATATCGTGAGGATAGTTTCTCATCAGTTTGTGTAAAGTAATAGAGGAGTGGCTAAGAAAGAGGTGAGACATATTGAACAATTCAGCTAAGTGGGTTTATATGTGAGCTAACATCGCAAAGTGAAAGATTAAGAATATCAAGTGAACAACAATTTTATAGTGGGTTTTAAAGAAAGTCTAAAACTAGGTTGAGACTTATAAATCATATAGTTGACAGACATTTGAATGAGGACGGTGACTTAAGATTGATGATCAGAGTTGCGCAGCTGAAGCGTGATGTGGCGCAGTTGTATGCATGTACGAATCGTTAGAAGTGAAGGACTTAATATCAGAAGCCTATGGGACGATATGTGTTTATCTACATGTTTGATTTGGTGTATTGTTGATATAGAGATGATGTTCCAGCTGTTGTACCCCAATTTTTTACCCTAAGATCCCTCTATCACATCATATCAATTCAATCACAACAAGATCACACTAGGGTTTGGCTCTTCTCCTTATCTTTGAGTTTTGCTCATGGGGAATCGCCAAGCACCTTGACTTGTATTTTGTGATTATCTATGTTTTATAGTGATTAACTTTCAACTAACAAATACAAAGAATGTTTTTTCTAATTGATGATGTTGTAGGTGAAAGCATAATACATTCCACCAAGTTGATCTATAGGTTCATGAGTTCATTTTTGTGCCTTCTTCAACAAATCTTCATTGAGGTTCAAGCTTCATTATTGAAGATATTTTGAAGTAACATCATGAAAAATTATATTATGATTCATCATACTTCAAGTTGTCAAAGATGGTTCAAAGGTACAAGGATTGATTGAAGATTTTTGACTCAATTGGGAAATCCTTGATTCATTGATCACAAGTGCACATCTCCTTCAATTAACAAGATTTGAAAGTGGTTTTGGTTTCTATGCTTTCTCCTTATCATCCTCAACAACTAATATTCACATGAAAAGAGTATTTTTCTAAGGAGGTAGGTCAAAATGACAAAGGTTTCCCAGGGCATTTTCTTGCTCTAGGAGCTAGGTTTTGAACTTCCAAGGGATATATCTTACTCATCTTTTGGTATTTTTGAGTGCTTTCAAAGACATGCTTCTCTTCAAAGGGTTATTAACAAATTACTTTAAAAGTTTCAAGGAAATTTTGTATGGAAGAAACTTGATGATGAAGAAAGATTACAAGTCCTCTAGATGAACCCTCAAATTCCATTAGGTGATTTCAAATGATCATAACTTGGTCAACTTTTATCAATTTGAGCCCATTCTTTTTACAAAATTATCTTAAAGATGTGAACTTCAATCCATATTTTAAGTGAAAAGTGTGAAAATGGATGGAAGATGCCCTAAGGATGTAAATGATTATAGGTCATTTCATGAATTTTTTCCAATTTCAACAAGTCATAACCTTCTCAAATTTGGAGATTTTGAATGGTTCAAGTCTCAAAATGTCATAAAAGAGACCTACTTCATGACATCTTATTTGATCAAGAGCAAATTTCAAGTGGAAGGTGTTGTACCCCAAATTTTGCCCCTAAGATCCCTTCATCATACTATATTGATTCAATCACAACAAGATCATATCAAGGTTCTTGATCCTCCTCCCTACCTTTAGCTTTGCTCTTTGAGGAATCACCAAGCACCTTGACTTGTTTTCTTTTGTAGTCATGAATATTTTTTCTTGATTTTTCCTTTTAATTAATAAAATGCAATGTTGGTTTGTCTTGCTTGTTACTAATGTAGGTAAAGGCAATGAGATTTAGCAAGTTGCTCCATGGGTTCATGAGTTTATTTCCATTCCCTAGGAAATAAAGCTTGAGAAGTTCAAACCTCATCATTGGAGTTGTTCTGGAAGAAATGGCATGGCAAGGTTATTTTGGTTCACCACATTTCAAGGTTATCAAATTTGATTCAAAAGTACAAGGGGTTGATTGAAGAAGTTGTCGTGTTTGGACAAGGCTTTGTTCCCATTGGACACAAGTGCATATTTATCTCAATTCTCAAGATATGGAAGTGGTTTTGGTGGCTATGAGTTCTCATTTTCATCCTCAACAACTTCTATTTACAAAGAATTTGTGTTGGTACAAGAAGTTTGTTCAAAATTGTCAAAGTTCCTCAAAGCATTTTATTGATCTAGGAGCTAGGGTTTTGAACTTCAAAGAAGCATATCTTTCTCATCTTTGGGTATTTTTGAGTGATTCCAAATACATCCTTATCTTCAAAGGGTTATCAACAAATCACTTCAAAAGTTTCAAGGATTTTTCATGTGGAAGAAACTTGATGATGAAGAAAGATTACAAGTCCTCCAGATGATACCCCATTTCCCCATGTGTGACTTTAAGTGATCATAACTTGGTCAATTTTTATCACCTTGAGCCCATTACTTTTCCAAAATGATCTTGAGGAGGTTAACTTTATTCCTTCTTTTATGTGAAAAGTGATAAAATGGATGGAAGATGCCCTAAGGATACAAAAGATTATAGGTCATTTCATGATTTGTTTTCAACTTCAACAATTCATAACTCTTTCAATTTTTGGATATTTTGAATTGTTCAAGTTTCAAACTTTCATTCAAGAGGTCTATTTCACGCCATCTTTTTTGCTCAAGAGAAAATTCCAAGTGGAAGGCCATGTTTGGATGCAAGACATTATAGGACACTTTTGAAGAAAAAATTGAAATATTTCTAAGTATGGAAAGTCAGCCGTTTTTTCCCCAACTTTGACTCAATACAAATTTCAGCTCAAGCATCAATTTGATTCTATTCTTTTTCCATTGCAAAGCTTGTAACCTCATCTTTCTAAAGCATCAAGAATCATGCCTTAAGACCCCTTGAGCTGAGAATGCCATTGGATTGAACTTGATAACTTGGAACTGAAGTTTCTTCATGAGTCGGAATTTGAAATTCATGTTTTGGCATCGAAACATCAAATTAGCACATTGTGATACGGTGGAAGAACTGATTGTTTTTGAAATGCTGGTTTGCGTTTTGCATTTGTTTTCACAAAATGTCGCGGTAAGCAAGAGTCGCCACCGACTTTTATTTTATCCAACAGGAAAGGAAAAAAGCACAGAAAAATTCCTTTTTCGAGATTTTCTGAGTACGGGGGGTAGATTATCGAAAGGGAAGGTATTAACACCCTTTCTATCTGTAGTTATCTACGGGCTCTTAGTTACTTGCTCCTCATTTTCAAAATTGCTTTCTTTGTTCTTGTGGGCTTTGAAAAGTTTTTGTTTTAACTTCGATTTAACTCTTGCTTCTGTCTTCAAGAGTGTAATGAAGTGTTTTTGAAAACTTTGTTTGTAAAAGAGTGTAAGTGTGAGAAATTTGTTTGAAATGAGCAAGTACTTAAGAACTAATCTACCTACTCGAAAAAAGAATCATTTTATGCTTATTTCCTTTAGACAATGCTATCCTACTATTAGTGAGTAGGTAGCATCGTTGTTGGAGTTTTAAGGGTCAATTCGAAAGGGACGTACAGTCACTAAAGCAATGTTAGGACGTCTTAGTAGTAACCCTAACGTGTCGTAGATCATTTATCTGAGGCAACTATTCCGAGGAAACCACTCCGAGGCAACTTTGATCTTTTAGACAAGAGGACGACCTCTAAAACAACCTATACTCAATGACTGTTTACTGAAGGCAACCAAGTGGGAGTGTACCCTAGGAGTGCGCATGTGCGATTGTGTCAATTTCAGATTATTTTATCTTTGCACATTTTAGGGTGATCTAACTGTTTTAAATTCAGATATTCATTCTTGTCATGCAAACCCTATTATCAAATATCTAACAGTTGAATATTTGCAGAAATTAAAGTGCAGAATTTAAACTAAGCTATTACAAGGCTTCGGGTATTTACATAGCCAAAAACAAACCCTTTAAAATTAAAAGCGGTAAAAATAAATAAATGTCCTAATTAAATTATTACAAACCGGAAGCAGATACAATAATTGGATAAAAATAATAATAACGCGCGAGAAAATTAGATCGAATGCGAAACTAGGGGTTTGACCCTTCTATCCTAATTAAAAGAGAAAATTGTTTTTTGTTGTTTTTAATATTTTTTTAATAAAAATATTAGGTTCTAAAATTAAATGCTAAGTTAATTGGTTATTAAATTAATTAATGAAAATAATTAAATGACATATTTTTGGTTTTTGGTTATTTTAGGAAAGAAATAAAATAATTAAGTTAGTAATAAAAACCTATTGATTCTAATTAATTTTAATTATTTTGCAAAATAAATTAATGTTATCTAAAAAATTTAATGACCTAATTAAATTCATTGATTTTTTTGATGAAAAATAAAATTCTAAATTTATTTGGACATAAAAATATTTTTGGTGATTTTTTGATAAAAAAGAAAATTAATTATTGGTTAGTAATTAAATAAACAAATTAAATAAAATAATTATAAAAAAAGGATGAAGAGAGAAAAATGGGCCTGAGTGTAGCATTTTTGGAGGTGTGAATAGCAAGAATCTGGGCCCATTTGTGGAGATCCATGCTGACTTTTGTGATCTTGTATGGCATCTTTGACTTGGCTTATGGTGTGCTTTCAATGGTGGCCACCAGATTTGGCCATCTGGCCATCTGGCGCATTGATGATGAAGGAGTATGGTGGATCTCAGGCTCATGCGTGCATTGGATCACCTGCAAGAAAATGTGAAAATAGCAAATGCTGAAGGCAGGGATCGAACCCCTGACCTCCATCTTTCCAAAGCCTTAACGCTCACGTGGCAACCACTGCATCACTTGTTTTTATTTGTTCATAAAATACACAATAATAATAATATATAAAACAAGCACAATGATGGAATTTTGCACGCAAATTCAAACAAGCCAATGGAGGCTGGCCACGTTTTCGTCCCTGTTATTGCACCGTCGCTAAAAGTCCATTAGCCTATACTTAAGGACAAATGTTCGTTGCTACAAACTGTGTGTTCTAAAAAATTTCCACAGGCCAAATAAATAACATCTAACCCCATGGTTAGATTCGTCTCGTCCTCCTTATCACAACCGTACCCATTACCAAGGCCAATTGTCCCTGAAATCGAAAGCCCTAAAACCAAGCTCAAAAACCTAGCAATGGTGATTAACGCTACAGGCAACATAAATGAAATTGAATAATGCAGAAAGTTTGTAAATGTTATGGTGATCACGAATGTACAATTATTTTAACCTAACAATGCATAAATTGTGAGTTTCGAATTCAAGAACAGGGGTGTAACGTGAACGACTTACAGAGTGATTTGGGGCTTGAACGGCTAAGTTCGTGATTGCTTTAGGTTGCTGAGAGTGCCAGGAAGCGATTGGGATTGATATCAAGCCTTGAGGATGCCGCTAACTATCAATTCGATCTCACACTTTTTGCCTTTTTTTTTCAAATCTGGTTCTTGCTCTCACGCCTCTTTCTAACCCGTTTCTAGGTCTGCACGCAGTCTATATGTATGAGTGAATGCATTAGGGTTGAAAATTGTATCCAAATCCTTCTCCTTCAATGCTTTTGATATTTAATTTGATTCACTTTGAAAACCTTCCAAATTTGATTTATTTCCAATCTTTTTATGCACATATGCCTTGATACGAATTTGAATAATGCTAGCTGTGTAATTGAAACCTGAAATAAGCACAAAATCCCTTGTTATCAATGCTTTGGATTTTTATTTAATTTTATTTGATTTAAATCAAATTAATTCAAATAAAAATCAAAATAAATAATAAAAATAAGATATGGACAAGTGGAAAAGGCTAGAACACGTGGGCTATGTTGCCAACTTAAAAAAAGTGAAAAAGATTGGGCCCATTTGGCAAAATTTGAAGTTTTAGGGATAGTTGACTTTTGGCAATTTTGCAAAAAGGGTCAACTTCACCAATTCATAACTTCCTCAATTTTGACTCTTTGGATATGTTCTTGGACTTTTAAGAAGGATTTAGATTTCCTATAATCAACCCTTTTGGTCTCATATCATTTTGATATTCCATGCTCATGTATGAAGCTTTGACAAAAAAGGTGTTTTTGTTGACTTTTCAAAATGATCTATAATGTCCAAATTCATAACTTCTTGTGTATGCATATTTTGAACTTGGGAGATGAAGATGGACTGTAGGTAATTAAATCCTCTTCAAAATGAGCTTTGGATGGGTCATTTCTCATAAAGTATGAGAAAGTTATGCTTGG
This sequence comes from Vicia faba, assembly GCA_948472305.1. Classification (NCBI taxonomy): domain Eukaryota; kingdom Viridiplantae; phylum Streptophyta; class Magnoliopsida; order Fabales; family Fabaceae; genus Vicia; species Vicia faba. The sequence goes on from OX451738.1 coordinate 1,012,700,270, forward strand.
TCAAAGTTGGGTTGACTTTTCCTTCAAAACCCTAATTTAGCAACTTTTGAGTCTTGATGAATTATGAGAAATCTTTGATGAATCATGATAAACCCTTGATAAAATGATGAAATATACTTCAAAATGAGGATGTTGACCAAAAACCTTGAAGTTTGACTGTATGTGGGTTCCAATTGACTTTTGCCCTAGTACAGTCGATTTTTGGACCTTTTGATCAATTGACTGAACAAACTTCCTCTGCAAGGCTTGAAACTTGACATGGATGATCTTGAGAACATATTAGGACAATCTTGAGCATTTGGGGTCCCTTGGACTCAAGGATCTTGATGTAACATGAAACCCTAATTTGAGATAGACTACCTTAGGAGAGGGCTTGTATGGCCAACTCTTGGGCTACCTTTAGCAACTTGAAGATCTTTCTTGCAATGTTTTGAGAAATATGGGAGGGCAAATTTTGGGGTACAACAACTTCCCCTGTTCAATCTTCTTAAACCTGAGGATGTAGATTGGCTTTCGTGCCTTTCGTAATCCAAAGGTGGAAGTTGATTGAACACTAGAGGGCCCAGAAATTTGCACTCGCATGAAGTGGTAATTGTCTTGTGATGCCGGGAATGGGCTTATAGATTCCATTTGGAGGAGTGTCGATCGCATAAGAGATTCTTTAGCGAGAGCTTGTATACCTGTTGTTGAGGAAGATTCTGCTGGGGAAGTCTGATCTCTGTTGAGAGAAGTAGAATTTTAGGAGCTTCGGTTGTCCGCTATTCTGTTGGTGAGTCGTCTCTGTTGATATTTAGGAACTTTGATCGTCCGTACTCAACTGAGGAAACATCTCTGCTGAGATTTAGGAACTCATCCGTAATTCAACTGAGGAAACATCTTTGTCGAGATTTAGGAACTTGTCCGTAATTCAACTGAGGAAACATCTTTGTCGAGATTTAAGAGCTCGTCTGTAATTCAACTGAGGAAACATCTCTGCTGAGATTTAGGAGCTCGTCTGTAATTCAATTGAGGAAACATCTCTGCTGATATTTAGGAATTTGTCCGTAATTCAACTGAGGAAATATCTTTGTCGAGATTTAGGAGCTCGTCTATAATTCAACTGAGGAAACATCTCTGTCGAGATTTAGGAGCTCGTCCATAATTCAACTGAGGAAACATCTCTGCTGAGATTTAGGAGCTCGTCCGTAATTCAACTGAGGAAACATCTCTACTGAGATTTAGGAATTCGTCCATAATTCAACTGAGGAAATATCTCTGTCGAGATTTAGGAGTTCGTCCGTAATTCAACTGAGGAAACATCTATGCTGAGATTTAGGAACTCGTCCATAATTCAACTGAGGAAACATCTATGCTGAGATTTAGGAACTCGTCTGTAATTCAACTGAGGAAACATCTCTGCTGAGATTAGGAACTCGTCCGTAATTCAACTGAGGAAATATCTCTGTCGAGATTTAGGAGCTCGTCCGTAATTCAACTGAGGAAACATCTATGCTGAGATTTAGGAACTCGTCCGTAATTCAACTGAGGAAACATCTCTACTGAGATTTAGGAACTCGTCCGTAATTCAACTGAGGAAATATCTTTGTCAAGATTTAGGAGCTCGTCCGTAATTCAATTGAGGAAACATCTATGTTGAGATTTAGGAACTCGTCTGTAATTCAACTGAGGAAACATCTCTGCTGAGATTTAGGAACTCGTCCGTAATTCAACTGAGGAAACATCTATGCTGAGATTTAGGAGCTCGTCCATAATTCAACTGCGGGAAAAGCTTCATAGCTTGAATTTTGTGAGAATTTGATTGTATCTTTCCTGAAAGGTAAAAGTTAGATGTATGTAATGCATGATATGTATCAAGCAATGATGTTCTCAAAATAAATGAGATTGTGTCGTATCATGCGTATGCATGTCATGATGTATGGAACTGTGATGTTTTTAGCTGGGGAAAATAGATCCCGGATTGCTGCTGGAGAAAAGAAATGAATTCTTCATTTCTGCTGGAGATAATGGATGAATATGCTTGCGAGAATAAACCTGTGGGAGAGGATAACTCCACTGGGGAATAGGCTGACGAGAGAATGACTCTGTGGGGAGGAGATGTTCTATTGAGGATTCCGTTGATAAATTTAGCTGGGGATGAATTACCGTTGCTGGCGATAATGAAACCTGTCGGGGATTTAAATTTCTGTTTGTGAAAGGAATGAACTCCACTGGGGATGACTTTCCAGTTGCGACTTCACGGGGAATAACCTTTTAGACTCTACTGGGGACAATCTTCCAGAGTCTATTGGGGATGATTCTTCAAACTCTACTGGGGATATTTTTTTGAACAATTTTAATTAGTTTTAAAATAGTTTCTGACTTTTAAAAATTGCCAAAAAATTTATAAAAAAATTTGAGTCCTTTTTTGATTTTTCTATGGGCTTACTTAATTTTTCTTGATTGATTTGAATATAGTTGATATTTTTATTTCTTATTTCAATTTTAAAAAAAAATTAAAACCTTTTTTTAATGTATATGTTAAATGCAATATTATTTTGTGATTATTTTTCTGACTGAACTTGGGTTGAATTGTGATCATGAACTTTATTAACCTCATTGGATCCATGGTGTTGAGTCTAACTCCATAAAAATGGATGAATGATTTTAATAATAGTATGATTTAAATTTAATACAAATGTGGTTTGTATATTCTTTCCCACCCTTGTTCATCTCATCCCTTTCTTATTGCAATAAGTGTTATTGGAGCATGATCTTTATATCATGTCTCAAAACAAATGGTGCATAGATTGCTATTGACCAGCCTCAAAATAGGTGCGACTTCTATACAAGTCCACTTACGATTGCTTAACATAATGCTAAATTTTGTCCTGATTCGAATAAATGATCATTCGTGGCCTAAACCGATGTTTGCAAGCCCAAGTATGTTAATTTGATCCCTTTGATCCAATAATCTTAAGATTCATTGTGTGGAGGCTTTGGTTCTACCAATCCTCTAATTGATCTACAACACTTTTGGTCAACGCGGATCACTTAAACATCGTTGATCATTAAATGGCACTTGTGAGGATTCCAAATGGATGATATACTTGGAAAAAAGAAAATGCAACTTGTTGTGTGGAGGCTTTGGTTCTACCAATCCTCTAATGAGTTCCAAATGAAAGTTTCAAGATGGTCATCCAACTAACCACTAATTATTAAATTGTTTTTATTTTATGCCTTTTTATTTTTTATGCTTTATGTACCATTTACTTTAAGCATTACATTTCATGTCATTTTTATTTTACTCACTTGAGCCTTTTCTTTTCTCTTCTAAGACACCTAATAATCAACATGAACCATAAAAACACCTTTAAAATACTTGGACTATTTGGTTACTATCCTTGGCATTATGGAGCATTGGACTTCTTGGACTTAGGATTAGAAACCTTGGCCTATATTGGAGACTTTTTGACCTTAATTGATATTTTGTCTGGAGTTCTTGAGGTTTACCTCAAGACATTGGGTTTTTTGTTTGTTTTGTGTGCAGGTTATTGTGATTACATTCTTGGTTTGTAATATGGAATTCACCCGTATACAGCCGTTACTCTGCCGAATTTTTATGAAGACTTAATACACTTGAAGCTTGGTTCTCTCAAGAGATCTAGTATCTTTGCTTGTTTGGTTTCATTCCAAAGAATTAGAATTCTATCTTGACTCATAATATCAAGTTTTGGTTTCTTGTTGGTTAGATGGTTCTTATCCCTAGCTTTTACCTTATGATTTAGGATAGTCCCTCCTTGTCCTCCCATCTTCTTTAATTTCAAAAATCTTCTCTCTCCTTTTGAAAACTATTCTTTTTTTTAAACTTGAACCACTTTCATAATAAACTTGGACCTAGGTCCATGCATTTTCAAAACATTTTCATAAATAAAATTCAATCAACTTAATAATACCTTGACATTTTTTGTGAGAAGACTAAAAATCAATCAATCTCATTCAAACCATTTTGCCATCTTGGCTTTCATCTTAAACTTTTCTCAAAAGATTAGACTCTTGTCAATCCTTGTAGTGATGCAAACAACTATACTTCTACAATATATAGTGAAGAGAGATATTTTCCACTTGGGTGTTGAGTGAGGCATTGTCGATTTTAAAATCCAAGCCATATCCTCCACTTTGAGATGATGCAAATTCTCCTTTCTCATGATTGTGGGTAGTAAGTATATTCGTCCACACGGACAATGACGATGATGTCTTATCTCATAAAATTAACCAACACACTTGTGTTTTAAATCTTTAAAAGAGGAACTATGTGTACCCTGATCCCCTATTGCATGAAAAGGTGGTACGTAGGCACTAAAGGTTCGCAACCGCGGCGGGTGCAAAAAACCATAAAAATATATTTATTTTCTCACCTCCACCATCCATTTTTATACAACATTTTTACAGCTAAAATATACAGATTTTACAAAGAGGTTCCTACAGAGTACCATAGATGTTTAGGGTTCTAATACCTTCCCTTTGCATAACCAACCCCCTTACCTTAAATCTTTCCCCCTCTTTTGGGTTACTCGCTCTCTTTTCATTCCTTTGGAAACAATAAAGCACGGTGGCGACTTTTATTTTTGATCTGTATAAGTTTAGTCAATCCAATGGCTTAATCTTAAACATTTCTACCGCTATAGAAAAAATAGCGACTTCACTGGGGAAAGATTGACCTCTTGTTGGTCCATCCCTAAGTGGGTTGAGCCTATCTTTGTTTTTATCTGTATATGTGCTATCGTTGTTTATGTGGTATATGTTGTATATATGTTTGTCTGGATTTTCCTGGTTTCCAAGGTGCTTACTGATTACTTATATAAGTCCTATACCTGGACTTGGGAAAACTTTAAGATAGGACGGGTGATATAGTCATGTTAACTTTGAGGGAGTAATACCAAAAAAGGAGGCATGAGATCCCCCACTCAGTGGAGGCCCCTTTGACTGTAGTGTCGTTTACCGAGTAATCAGAAAGACATACTGCTTTCAACCTGGGAGCCTGCTGAAGCTGAGGACCGTAGAATACCAAACCCATCTTGGCCTTTTAGGTGTAGTGCGGAAGCTATGACGGAGTAATCCGGAAATAGTTGTCACGTGATACTACGCTCGGACGAGTTTTTCTTGAGAATATTACTAATTACCGAGTTAATCGGGAAGTTGGTAATATCCGAAGGAAGGATGTAGACTCTGGGAACCTCTAGAACCTTGTCCGGCAGATGATAACTTTTAGACCAACACATTATGGGTAGTACCTTCGACCTCATGCTCGTGACGTTGAACCTATGAACCCTATATGTGTGATCTTGTGTGTGGTTTTTGCATCATGCATCCATGCACTCATAAGCATCTTTTGAAGAAATCTTATTTCAAGGGACTTAAAAGTTGACCATTTGTGAATATCCCAGGTGCCTTTTAACCATGGATTCTGGAAAAAGAAAGACCGGGAAGTACAGTTTCAAGGATCCCAAGATAGATGAGTTGATCAGTCTAATTCCCGAGATTGAGTGTTCTGCAGATTTTCGGAAGAAGTATGGATCCATCATTCCACTTATGAAGCTTAGGATGAAGGAGGGTATTCTATCGACCATGGTCCAGTTCTATGATCCGATGTATCATTGCTTTACTTTTCCCGACTATCAGTTGATGCCTACACTAGAGGAGTATTCTTATTTGCTGGATTTACCCGTTACTGATCGTGATCCTTTTACTGGTTTGGAGGGTGAATTAAAACCACATGAGATTGCTGCTTTGATCCATCTGGGGAAGTCTGAGGTTGAATCCCATATGACTAATAAAGGAGGGATTAGAGGATTAACAGCTCAGTTCTTATTGGAGAAAGCTCGTTACTTTTCCAGGATGAAGAGTACGGTTGCTTTTGAGGCCATCTTTGCTCTACTTGCTTACGGGTTGTTCTTATTTCTTAATGTGGACAAGTTTGTTGACGTTAATGTTATCAGGATCTTCATGATTGGAAACCCAGTTCCTACATTATTGGGTGATGCTTATTACTCCATTCATCTTCATATCTCTTATCATGGGGGGATGATTATCTGTTGCATGCCTTTGTTGTACCGGTGGTTTATCTCTCATATGCCTCAGTCTGATGCTTTCTGGGATGTCATGAAGGAACCCCGTTGGGCTCCTAAGATCATGGCACTTACTCACTCGGATATTTATTGGTATCATTGAGCTTACCAGGATGTAGATATTGTTGATAGTTGTGGTAGTTTCCCCAAAGTAACTCTTCTTGGTACAAAGGGAGGAATTAACTATAACCTTGTTCTTGCACGACGATAGCTTGGTTATCCGATGAGGGATAAACCAAATAGTATTCATTTGAGTAGTTTCTTTCTGAAGGAGGGAGAAGACCATAAGGAAGCTAGGGAGCAGATTGCGAAGGCCTGGCGTCACATCCATAAGAAGAGTAGGAAAGATTTGGGACCAAGAGGGCCTGTTTCTTTAGAACCTTATCTTCAGTGGGTCCAAACGAGAGCCATTCCATTGAAGATGTCATATTCTCGGGAAACACCTATGCCTGATTTGTTTGTGAAAACCACTCCTCCCTTATTAGATGATCTAGAAGAGCTACAACTAGTTTTAGTCAGGATGCAGCAGGAAAAGGATGCTTGGAAGAATAAGTGCCAAACTCTAGAGATTTCCTATAGAGCAGATTTGAAGGAGAAAGACGACTTGATTGAGATTCTTGAGAGTCGGGCTGTAGAGACTATGGAGAGGCAAGGGGATTTATTTTCTCCTAAGCCTCAGTCATATGCTGATTACTCACTTCCTGATACAGGTGATTGGAAGGAGGTTGCCACTAGGTATGCAAAAGAAAACCGGAGGTTGAAGGCTCATATTTCCAAGCTTATAGGGAAGCATCAGCGTATAGAGTGATCTCCGACAGCTTTACTTCTCAAGGTTTTATACATTATTTTCATCTTGTACTTGGGATTGTTGAGACTTTTAACCTATTTTGAAGTTATTATAATATAAAAAAATCAGTATTTCAAATGCGTTATTACTTTGATATTTGCAATGTGTCTATAAAACTTTAAATCCCTTGAAATATTAAATAACAAAATAAAATCATGTGCATTGCATATCATGCATCATATTGCACATATTTGTTGCATTTGTTATGCATATCCAGGTGTCTTACCAAGCTTCTTTACTTTGTTCAGCAAGCTGACTCACCACTACAACACTAGAGCTAATTTCAGAGGGAAGATGGACAACTTAGAACAAGAGAATTGTGAGCTGCGCGAGGAAGTTTCAGCTTTGAAGGATGGCATGGCCAATCTTACTACTCTGATGGAATCTCTAGTGGCTGCTCATAATCAGCCACCAAGTGTTCAACCTCAACCAACAAGGGCTAATGCTGAAGCTCCGGTTGTTCCTGTGTCTGCTACCCTAACTATTGTTCAGAATCGTATACCTCGAGGTTATCCATGGGGAATGCCAGAGAACTTTGCGCCTGAAGGTTTCAATCTTGGTCCTCAAGATACTCCAGTTGTTCAGACTATTGTTACCCCTGCACCTCCTGTTGTGCATGTTCCTGCTGCACCTCCTTCGGTGAATATGGTTCCAATTGTTAATGATGATATGTTTCATCCTTTTCCTCCACCAAGTGAAGACTTAGGTCTCTATGACAAAATTGATGATTTTAAAGAGCAGTTTGACAAGATGCAGAGGAAGATGCTCAAGGGAAAAAGAGTTATTCGGGCAGAATGTCAATGAGTTATGCTTGGTTCCGAATGTTAAGATACCTGCCAAGTTTAAGGTCCCAGATTTTGAGAAGTACAAGGGCACACCTTGCCCTCGTGCTCATCTGGTAATGTATGTAAGGAGAATGTCTACCCATACTGATGATCAGCGTCTGCTGATTCACTTTTTTTCAGGATAGTTTGACCGGTGTTGCACTGAAGTGGTATATGAGATTGGACAGCATCAATATCCATACTTTCAATGAATTGGGAGAAGCTTTTATCAGACAATACAAATACAACGTAGACATGCCGCTTGACCGTGATCAAATTAGGGACATGGTTCAGAAAGACAGGAAATCATTCAACGAATATGCACAGAGATGGCGTGAGGTAGTCGCCCAAGTGATTCCTCCCATGGAAGAGAAGGAGATGACTAAGATTTTCTTGAAGACTCTGGGTGCTTTCTACTATGAAAGGATGGTAGCAAGTGCGCCAAGTGTCTTTACTGAAATGGTAGGCATGGGTATCCGTTTAGAGGAGGCTGTAAGAGAGGGTCGTTTAACGAAGACTGAAGGATCTGGAGGTGCGAAGAAGTTGTCTTATGGGCTTACCAAGAAGAAGAAAGGAGATAAAAATGTTGTTATGCAAGAGAGGAGGGTTAATCCTCCTAGAAGAAATTATCGCCGTCATCAGTAAGTCGTCTCAGTTACTCTAGTTATTGGTGTAGCTCCAACCACCGTTGCTTATCAGAGACCATCCCAGCAGGGGAATCAAGGGTATAATCAGAGAAGGGAGAGTTATGACCCTATTCCTATGAGTTATACGGAGTTACTACCGACATTGATTCAGAAGAAGTTGGTTCATACCCGACCACCTCCCGTTGTACCATCATTGTTACCTTGGTATTACAAGGCAGACCAAACATGTGCCTTTCATCACGGAGCACCAGGGCATAATGTTGAGAATTGTTATCCTTTGAAGACTGAGGTGCAGAAATTGGTGAAGTATGGTATTCTATCTTTCAAGGATGTGGGTCCTAATGTGAAAGACAATCCTCTGCCCAAGCATGGAGGAGCAAACGCTATGAATATGGTGGCCGGTTGTCCAGGCGGCTTCCGGATTTTTGGTATTCATATGGTTAGAGGAGATTTGGTGAAAATGCATGCAGACCTCTGTGAATTTAGCTACTATACGCGTGACTGTTCCGGTTGTGCTATTTGCAGTACAAACATACAGGGTTGCGATAAGATAAAGGCTGATTTACAGGAGATGATGGATGGGGGCCTCATCTACATAATCAGGCCTAGGGCAGAGTATGAAGAGGAGGTGAACATGGTTTCTGGATGTCCTAGAGAGTTCATAATTTTTGATGTGGAGTATATGAATGAGGACCTTGTACAATTGCATGCTACTTTCTTCCACATGGTGGGTCAGGTGGAACATCAGTATGGATCTTGTCGAGTTTGCTTCCATGACTCCCAAGGATGTTCAATCGTGAAGAAAGGTTTTCAATTATCGTTGGACAATGGAACTATCAAGGTTACAGGTCAGAGGGATGATTACTATGAAGTTGATATGATTGAGGTTTGTTTGGCTGAAGAAGAGTCGGATGATGAGTATGCCTCTGCGGATGAGTTCTTCTCCTCATATGAGGATTTTTTTCTAGAGATGATTCAATAATGACTGATTATGTTGAAGAGAGAGTAAATATTATTGTGCCTTGTTTTGGTGCACCTTCCCATTTTGAAGTCGAGTATCATAACAAGTCGGCTATTACTCCATTGGTGATTAGTTTGCCGGGTCTTTTCCCCTACAAGTCAGATAAGGTTGTACCCTATAAATATAATGCTACAATCTTAGAGGATGGTGTGGAAGTTCCCATCCAGCCAATTCCTTATGTTGGAAATATTGTTGAAACTAGCAGAGTGACCCGCAGTGGTCGTGTATTTGCACCAATTGTTTGTAGAGATGTTAGTGCTGGAAAGAAGATTGCTGAGAATGTTGAATCCAAGAAGATTACAGGTGAAACTAGTGGAGCTACACTGGAGAAAGAAGTGGATGATATTTTAAAGATAATCAAGATGAGCGACTATGGAATTATAAATCAGTTGCTGCAGACTCCTTCAAAAATATCTATTTTGGCTTTATTGATGAATTCCTCTGCTCACAGAGAATCTTTGATGAGGGTATTGGACCAAGCTTTCATGGAGAGTGACATGCCTGTAGACCAATTCAGCAGTGTAGTAGGGAATATTACGTCATGTAATAACCTGAGTTTCTGCAATGATGAATTTCCCGATGAAGGAAGGAATCACAATCTGGCCCTTCACATCTCTATGAACTACAAGAATGATTCATTATCCAATGTGCTAATTGATAATGGATCCAATTTGAATGTTATATCGAGGAGCACGCTTATGAAGTTGAAATATCAGGGAACGCCCATGTGCCCAAGTGGCATTATTGTGAAAGCGTTTGATGGATCAAGGAAATCTGTTATTGGTGAAGTGGACTTGCCTATTCATATAGGCCTACATTTGTTTCAGATTACTTTCCAGGTCATGGATATTGTACCTACTTATAGCTGTTTGCTAGGAAGACCGTGGATACATGAGGCAGGGGCTGTCACTTCAACTTTACACCAGAAACTGAAGTTTGTACGTGAAGGAAAAGTGGTAATCATAAACGGAGAACAGGCATTATTGATATCACATTTGTCCTCTTTCAGCATTGTGGAGGAAGATGAAGTTGTTGTTAGAACCCAGTTCCAAGCCTTATCCATTGATAATATAAGAGGAAATGAGAATTATATGGTCTCGCTTAAGGATGCGCAGTAAGTTGTGCGTAAGGTCATAGTGAAGTAAGGGGACATATTGTGGATCCACCTGTAAAGAAGAACAGAGATGGCTTGGGGTTCTCTTTGAAGAATGACAAAAGTAAGAGTATGAAGCTGAAGTCTGCTGCAGGAAAGTATCAAGACATCTTCCGTAGCGGGGGTTATCTTCATATAATTGTATCCGGGATTAATGCCATTATGGAAGATGAAACAGAGCAGGAAATGCCAAATTACGTGATGCACTGAGTTAGGGTTCAGAACTGGATCACCATTGATATTTCCTCTTGCATAAATGTTTCAAATTAATTTGTTTTGTTAATATTTTTTGAAAATCTTTCACTCTGCCCAAGGTGGAAGTATTAATATTTTATGGGCTTATCTGTTTGTTGTGACTTTTAAAATCAATAATATAAGTTGTCTTTGTTTCCCAAATTGTGTCTTTATTTTATGCTTTTTCTTAGAAAATGGTAATCAGAAAAAACCTTTCAAAATAAATAATAACTGAAATTCAATCTGCATGATCACTTGTTATATGTGTCAGTTTCTAAATGCAATCATAAATCATATGTGCAGATTAATTAAAAAACCCGTTGAATACAATGACCCTGCACCCTCTCCCAATTTTGAATATCCTGTGTATGGGGGCGAAGAAGAAGACTATGATGAGATTCCAAAATAGGTCTCACGGTTGCTTGAGCGCGAGGAAAATGCCATTCAGCCATATAAAGAGCCATTGGAAGTAATCAATTTGGGTTTAGAAGAAGATCCGAAAGAAGTCAAGATTGGAGCATTGTTGCATCCTGATGTGAAGAGCAGGTTGATTGAGCTGCTGAAAGAGTATGTGGATATTTTCACTTGGTCTTATCAAGATATGCCTGGTCTAGATACAGATATTGTAGAGCACCGTTTGTCGTTGAAGCTAGAGTGTCCACCAATCAAACAGAAGTTGAGAAGAACTCACCCAGATATGGCAGTAAAGATCAAAGAGGAGGTTCTAAAGCAGATTAATGCCAGTTTTCTTGTGACGTCAGTGTATTCTCAGTAGATTGAAAATATTGTCCCAGTACCGGAAAAATACGGAAAAGTTCGCATGTGCGTAGATTACAGAGATCTAAATAAAGCTAGTCCAAAAGATGCTTTTCCTTTGCCACACATTGACATGTTAGTGGATAGCACAGCAAAATTCAAAGTATTCTCGTTCATGGATGGATTTTCCGGGTATAATCAAATAAGAATGGCTCTAGAGGACATGGAAAAAACAATGCTTATCACACCCTGGGGAACATTCTGTTACAGAGTGATGCCTTTCGGGTTGAAGAACGCTGGTGCAACGTACCAGAGGGCTATGACAACCATATTCCATGATCTGATGCACAAGGAAATTGAGGTATATGTTGATGATATGATTTCTAAATCTCAGACTGAAGAAGGGCATGTAGAAGATTTATTGAAGTTGTTTCAGCATTTGAGGAAGTATCGTCTCCGCTTGAATCCAAATAAATGTACCTTTGGTGTTCGATCAGGGAAATTGTTGGGTTTCATTGTTAGCCAGAAAGGAATTGAATTTGACCCTAATAAAGTCAATGCAATTCGAGAGATGCCAGCGCCAAGAACTTAAAAGAAAGTCAGAGGGTTCCTCTGGAGTTTGAATTATATTTCCATATTCATTTCCCATATCACTGCAACGTGTGAACTGATCTTTAAGTTGTTAAAGAAAGATCAAGGTTGTGTGTGGACAGATGACTGCCAAAGGGCATTTGAAAGTATTAAAGAATATCTTCTTGAACCTCCTATCTTGCTCCCTCCTGTCGAAGGAAGACCGTTGATTATGTATCTGACAGTGTTAGATAATTCCATGGGTTCTATTTTGGGACAATAAGATGAAACGGGGAAGAAAGAGTACGCCATTTATTATCTCAGTAAAAAGTTTACTGATTATGAGTCGCGGTATTCGATGCTGGAAAAGACATGTTGTGCTCTAGCCTGGGCGGCAAAATTTTTGCGGCAGTATATGTTGAATCACACCACTTGGTTGATCTCCAAAATGGATCCAATCAAGTACATTTTGAAAAGCTTGTCTTACTGGGAGAATTGCCCGCTGGCAGATGCTGTTATCTGAATATGACATCGAATACCGCACTCAAAAGGCTATCAAGAGCAGCGTGTTAGTGGATTATCTTGCTCACCAACCAGTTGATAATCATCATATTGTGAAGTATGACTTTCCCTATGAGGATGTGATGTTTCTGAAAGTGAAAGATTGTGATGAACCATTTCCTGAGGAAGGTCCTGATCCTGAATCTCGTTGGAGTATGACATCTGATGGTACTATGAATGCTTATGGTAAACGAATTGGTGTTGTGATTGTCACTCCACATGGATCGCACATTCCTTTTACTGCAAGGTTGACATTTTATTGTATTAATAATATGGCAGAATATGAGGCTTGCATCATGGGTCTCGAGGAAGCTATTGATCTCAGAATTAAAATTCTAGATGTGTATGGTGATTCAGCTTTGGTAATAAATCAGATTAAAGGAGATTGGGATACCCGTCACCCCGGCTTGATCCCTTACAAAGATTATGCTAGAAGGTTGTTACCCTTCTTTAATAAAGTTGAATTCCATCACATTCCTAGAGATGAAAATCAAATGGAGAACGCTCTAGCAACTTTGGCTTCTATGTATCAGGTGAATACTTGGAATGATACACCTCGAATTATGATTTTGAGACTGGATAGGCCCGCTCATGTGTTTACAAAAGAGGAGGTATCGGATGAGAAATCTTGGTATTATGATATCAAGCATTTTCTCCAAACTCAGGAATATCCTATTGGTGCATCGAATGAAGATAGAAACACATTGAGAAGACTGGCTGGCAGTTTCTTCCTCAGTGAAAATGTGTTGTACAAGAGAAATTATGACATGGTCCTAATAAGATGTGTGGATAGACACGAAGTAGACATGTTGATGCATGAGGTTCATGAAGGTTCATTTGGCACTCATTCCAGTGGACATTCGATGGCTAAAAAGATGCTAAGGGCAGGTTACTATTGGCTGAGAATGGAATCTGATTGTTACAAATTTGCAAAGAAGTGTCATAAATGCCAGATTTATGGGGACAAGGTTCACGTGCCTCCGACACTTCTTAATGTGATTTCTTCCCCGTGGCCTTTGTAACACCCCAGTTTCAATTATTTGATTTATTTAATTGGAAAATTATTTTATTAGAATTAATAAAATAAAAAGGAATTATTTATTTTGAAATATGGAGGAAAATAAAAGAAATAAGAAAATGCTGAGTTTTTAAGTTATTGGGCTTGGATGTTGTTAGTAAAGAGTGGGGGTGAAAAAGAAGTAAGGATATGTTTTGGAACTCAAGTTATTTTTCTCATTTTTCACGATAAACAGAAGTTGGGATTTTGGGAAGCAGAACTCTGAAGGTACGAAGAACGAAGAACGAAGAACATCGCTCAAAAAGTTCAAAGCTGCTAATTGATAAGGTAAGGGGGGCTATTACTCGATTTACCTTTGTTTATGGGTTTGTGTATGGTTGATTTAGATAATCGTAGGGAGAACCCCAATTGTTAGATGTTACTAGGAATCGATACCCTTAGGATTGAACCTTGTTAGAAAAGGGTTAGGTTCCCAATTTTTATGAATCGATTAGGAATTTTAGGTTCCAAATGGTGGATTGGGAGTATATCTGCATGATCGTGAATTTACCTTAGAAGTTATAGGGATAACCTCAATGTTATTAGATTTCCCCAAAAAGGACGGTTAATCCCGGTTAAAGTTACTATAATGATTGTTGGTAATTAGGAAATTGAGGTGTGGTTTTGAATTATACAAAAATCGATGTCGTTAGGTACCGAAATGCGCGTTTAGCCGGCATTTTCCCGCGTTTGGCTGCTGTTCTGAGCTGCTGCAGGTTCAGGAAAATCCTGTACGCGCTCAGCAACACGGGCCGTGTTGCACAACACGGGCACCCGTGTTGCTCTTCTGTGTTGGTGAGATAGTGTGCTTTCTGGTTGCACAACACGGGCCGTGTTGCACAACACGGGTACCCGTGTTAGGTCCCCTGTAATGAGAAGAAAAAATGTGTGTTTTCTGGACGCGCTCAGCAACACGGGCCGTGTTGCACAACACGGGCACCCGTGTTGCTCTGCTGTGTTGATTTTTCTGAATTTTGTTTTTTGTGCGTTATTGTGGATTTTATTGTCGTGCTTTTGGATAATGTTATCGAGCATGAGTTATGATATGACTTGATATGATTGGTGTTTAAATAGTATGCTGAGTGATTACATGCTATCCATATCCTGTTATAATTGATGTTGTTGATGTGCATGATATGTTGATTGATGTTCATAGTATGCTGAGTGTTACATACTTACATATCATGTTGCATTTGTTAATTCCCATTGTGTGGAATTAACATGGTGGCCAATATACGTGTCCGCGATTTAATGGAACGTTGAGGTGGTAGCCGTGTCCGCGATATAATGGAACGGTGAGTTATCCGTGACCCGAGATTTAATGGGGCGGTAAAGTGGTACCACATGCATGGGTGTGTTGTATTACCTTGAATATAACATGAATGGATGATTTTTCCAATGTTGTATTTGATTGTTTGTATGCACGTATAATTGCTAAATGGTTGACGATGTTTGATGATTATGTGCAAATATGAAAAGCAATATATCATGGGTATATGAATTGTACAGGTTTTGTAAACTATGAAATATGCTAATTATTGGGTGATGCTTATGGTTTCCTGAATTGATTGTTATGAACGTATAATCAAATGTAGAATTGAGATGCTCACCCTTACTGTTGAATATTTCAGATTGAGGAGCTTCGTTCAGGTGCTTGGCGAAGGCTTGTGGTGTCTAGTTTATTTCCGTTTTAGTATTGTCCGGGTCATGCTCTGATAGTTGTAACTCCGGGAACGTTTGTTTGTCGAGCTGCTTTAGTCAGACTCGTTTATTTCCTTATATTTGTTATAATATGATGTTGGCATTTTTCCAGGTGTTAATCCCTGATGATTTTGAAAAATATTATAACATTGGTTTTATTAAATAAATTATTCCGCTGTGTAAACATGTATGAGTTACTACTAAGATTATGCATGACAGGAATTTGTTTTATTAAAAGAGAATTGTAGCATCCTCGATTATACATGTACTCTGATATTATGCTTTTAGTGTTTGCGAAAATTCGTTCGGGGTTTTCAGAGGGTGTTACAATAGTGGTATTAGAGCATAGTCGGTCGTTGCAACCAGAGTCTTGAGTCAGTCATCCCTTTTGTATGCGATTAGTGTAAGGTAACACTGTCGATACTGTATTCTGATGAAGAGTATGTTTTGATTCTCAGGAATATGGCTGGAAGAGGTAACGGACGAAATGATGCTGCACTAGCTGAGGCTTTGGGGATGTTAGCTGGTGTACTTGCTGGAAACCCAACTGGAGGCGTGATTGGTGCTGATAGGCAATTGGGAAATTTCCAAAGGAACAATCCTCCGTTGTTCAAAGGTACACATGACCCTGAAGGTGCTCAGAAGTGGCTGAAGGAAATCGAAAGGATTTTCCGTGTGATCGATTGTGCTGAAGATCTGAAAGTCAGATATGGTACGCATATGTTGGCAGAAGAGGCCGACGACTGGTGGGTTGCCACAAGGACTGAAATGGTTCAGGATGGAGAGGCACTGACTTGGGCTAACTTCAGAAGGGCTTTTCTGAGGAGGTACTTTCCTGAAGATGTTCGGGGAAGAAAGGAAATTGAGTTTTTGGAGCTTAAGCAGGGCAATCTGACTGTTAGTGAATATGTTACTAAGTTCACTGAGCTGGCAAAGTATTATGCACACTACAACAATGATGAGGCTGGAGAATTCTCTAAATGTATCAAATTTGAGAATGGTCTCCGGGATGAGATTAAGCAGGGAATCAGGTACCAGCGTATTCGTAGATTTTCTGATCTGGTGGATTGTAGCAGAATCTTGGAAGAAGATATTACCAAGAATAGGTCGTCTCACTCTCGCGGGGCTGTTGATAAAAGGGGAAAGCAACATATGGACCGTGGCAAGCCATATGGTAGAGATAACCAGAGATCAGGCGGTTGGAAAAGGCCTAGTGGGGGAGATTCTAAGGCTCCTATCAGATGCTACAGGTGTGGTGAGTCTGGTCATCACATTCGAGATTGCAAGAGTGATGAGAAGAAGTGCTATAAATGTGGAAAGGCTGGTCATTTGTCTATTGATTGCAAAGGGAAGTCTGTTACTTGTTACAATTGTGGCGAAGAAGGTCACATTCGTCCGCAGTGTCCTAAGCCTAGGAAGGATCAGTCAGGTGGAAAAGTGTTCGCTTTGTCTGGATCTGAGACTACTCCAGAGGATCGATTGATTAAAGGTACGTGTTTTATTCATGGCACACCTTTAGTTGCAATTATTGATACTGGTGCAACTCATTCTTTCATTTCTTTGGATTGTGCTGAGAGGTTGAAACTGGACATATCTGGTATGCGAGGTAGCATGGTTGTTGATACTCCTGCATCGGGTTCAGTGACAACTTCACTTGTATGTAGGAATTGTCCTATTGAGATTTTTGGTAGAGGTTTCGGTATGGATTTAGTGTGCCTACCGCTTGAACAAATTGATATTATCCTTGGGATGAACTGGTTGGAATTCAACCGGGTTCATCTGAACTGCTTTGCTAAGACGGTGATTTTTCCAGAAGCAGTTGGTGTCGAGAATTTGACTATGACTGCTAGGCAGGTACAAGAAGCAATGGAAGACGGTGCTAATGTGTTTATGTTACTTGCTTCGTTAGATGCAACAGGAAAGGTCAGGAGTGGGGAATTGCCAGTGGTGTGTGATTTTCCAGAAGTCTTTCCGGATGATGTTGGTGAGTTACCTCCTGAGAGAGAAGTGGAATTTTCTATAGATTTGATTCCTGGTACGAGACCGGTGTCGATGACGCCATATCGTATGTCTGCGTCTGAGTTGGCTGAATTGAAGAGTCAGTTGGAAGATTTACTGGAGAAGAAGTTTATTCGTCCAAGTGTTTCGCCTTGGGGTGCTCCGGTATTGTTGGTTAAGAAGAAAGAAGGTTCTATGAGACTGTGTGTTGATTACAGGCAATTGAACAAGGTAACCATTAAGAATCGGTATCCTTTACCGAGGATTGATGATTTAATGGATCAACTAATCGGAGCCAATGTATTCAGTAAGATTGACTTGAGATCTGGGTATCATCAGATTCGTGTGAAAGCGGAAGATATTCAAAAGACTGCTTTTCGAACGAGGTATGGGCATTATGAATATTCTGTTATGCCGTTCGGAGTTACTAATGCACCTGGGGTTTTCATGGAATATATGAACAGGATTTTTCATCCGTATCTGGATAAATTTGTTGTGGTTTTTATTGATGACATTCTGATTTATTCCAAGAACGACAAAGAGCATGCGGAACATCTCAGAATTGTGTTAGAGTTGTTGAAAGGTAGGAAGTTGTATGCAAAGTTGTCCAAATGTGAGTTCTGGCTGAATGAAGTTAGTTTTCTTGGACATGTGATTTCTAAGAATGGTATTGCAGTGGATCCTACAAAAGTAGAAGCGGTATCTCAGTGGGAAGCGCCGAAGACTGTTTCTGAAATCAGAAGTTTTCTTGGTCTTGCAGGTTATTACAGAAAGTTTATCGAAGGATTCTCAAAGTTAGCATTACCATTGACGAAATTGACTCGTAAAGGACAAGCGTTTATTTGGGATTCTGATTGTGAGAAAGGTTTCCAAGAATTGAAGCGGAGATTGACTAGTGCTCCTATTCTAATTTTGCCGAATCCGGTGGAATCTTTTGTGGTTTATTGTGATGCATCTCTGATGGGATTAGGCGGTGTTCTAATGCAGAATCAACAGGTAGTTGCGTATGCTTCGAGACAGTTGAAGGTTCATGAAAGGAACTATCCTACTCATGATTTAGAGTTGGCAGCAGTTGTGTTTGTCTTGAAATTGTGGAGACATTATCTGTATGGTTCGAGATTTGAAGTATATAGTGATCATAAGAGTTTGAAGTATCTTTTCGATCAGAAAGAGCTCAATATGAGGCAAAGAAGGTGGTTGGAATTTCTCAAAGATTATGATTTTGGTTTGAATTACCATCCTGGTAAGGCAAATGTGGTTGCAGATGCTTTGAGCAGGAAATCCTTGCATATGTCTACGATGATGGTTCGTGAATTGGATTTAATTGAACAATTCCGAGATTTGAGTTTAGTTTGTGAAAGTACTCCGAAGTGTGTTCGTTTGGGTATGTTGAAACTTACTAGTGGTATTCTAGAAGAGATCAGGATCGGGCAAAAATCTGATGTTAATTTAGTTGATAAATTGACATTGATCAACCAAGGTCAAGGTGGTGAGTTTAGAATTGATGAGAATGATGTTATGAGATTTGGCGATAGAGTTTGTGTTCCTAATGTCGCAGAAATCAAGAAGAGTATATTAGAGGAAGGACATCGCAGTGGGATGAGTATTCATCCGGGTGCCACGAAAATGTATCATGATTTGAAGAAATTGTTTTGGTGGCCGGGAATGAAAAAGGAAATAGCTGAATTTGTGTATGCATGTTTAATCTGTCAGAAATCGAAGATTGAGCATCAGAAGCCGTCTGGATTTATGCAACCAATGTTTATTCCAGAATGGAAGTGGGATAGTATTTCTATGGATTTTGTATCTGGGTTGCCGAAGACTCCTACGAATTGTGAAGCGATATGGGTCGTTGTGGATAGATTGACTAAGTCTGCTCATTTTATACCGGTGCGAATGGATTACTCAATGGAGAGATTGGCACAGTTATATATTGAGAAAATAGTGAGTTTGCATGGAGTTCCTTCTAGTATTGTGTCGGATAGAGATCCGAGATTCACTTTGAAATTTTGGGAAGGATTGCAGAAGGCTTTGGGTACTAAATTGAGGTTGAGTTCAGCTTACCATCCTCAGACTGATGGACAGATGGAGAGGACGATTCAATCGTTAGAAGATTTATTGCGTGCTTGTGTTTTAGAGAAGGGTGGAGCTTGGGATAGCTATTTGCCATTGATTCAATTTACTTATAACAATAGTTACCATTCGAGTGTTGGTATGGCTCCGTTTGAGGCATTGTATGGTAGACGGTGTAGAACGCCTTTGTGTTGGTATGAATCTGGAGAGAGTTTGGTAATTGGGCCAGAGATTGTTCAGCAGACTACTGAAAAGATCAAATTGATTCAAGAGAAGATGAGAGCTTCTCAGAGTCGTCAGAAAAGTTATCATGATAAGAGGAGAAAGAATTTAGAATTCAGTGCTGGAGATCATGTGTTTATGAGAGTTACTCCGATGACGGGTATTGGTCGAGCGTTAAAATCTAAGAAGTTGACTCCGCGTTTTATTGGTCCGTTTCAGATTACAGAAAGAGTTGGAGGAGTTGCTTATCGTATTGCTTTACCTCCGAGACTTGCGAATTTGCACGATGTTTTTCATGTTTCTCAGTTGAGGAGATACATTCCAGACCCATCTCATGTAATCCAAATAGATGATGTACAGGTGAGAGATAACCTAACAGTAGAAACATTGCCTATGAGGATAGAAGATCGGGAAGTGAAACAGTTAAGAGGTAAAGAAATATCATTAGTGAAGGTTGCTTGGGGAGGTCCAGCTGATGGAAATATCACTTGGGAGCTGGAGAGCCAGATGAAAGAGGCTTATCCGGAACTGTTCGTTTAAGGTATGTTTCCGAGGACGAAAACTCTTTTAGTGGGGGAGAGTTGTAACACCCCAGTTTCAATTATTTGATTTATTTAATTGGAAAATTATTTTATTAGAATTAATAAAATAAAAAGGAATTATTTATTTTGAAATATGGAGGAAAATAAAAGAAATAAGAAAATGCTGAGTTTTTAAGTTATTGGGCTTGGATGTTGTTAGTAAAGAGTGGGGGTGAAAAAGAAGTAAGGATATGTTTTGGAACTCAAGTTATTTTTCTCATTTTTCACGATAAACAGAAGTTGGGATTTTGGGAAGCAGAACTCTGAAGGTACGAAGAACGAAGAACGAAGAACATTGCTCAAAAAGTTCAAAGCTGCTAATTGATAAGGTAAGGGGGGCTATTACTCGATTTACCTTTGTTTATGGGTTTGTGTATGGTTGATTTAGATAATCGTAGGGAGAACCCCAATTGTTAGATGTTACTAGGAATCGATACCCTTAGGATTGAACCTTGTTAGAAAAGGGTTAGGTTCCCAATTTTTATGAATCGATTAGGAATTTTAGGTTCCAAATGGTGGATTGGGAGTATATCTGCATGATCGTGAATTTACCTTAGAAGTTATAGGGATAACCTCAATGTTATTAGATTTCCCCAAAAAGGACGGTTAATCCCGGTTAAAGTTACTATAATGATTGTTGGTAATTAGGAAATTGAGGTGTGGTTTTGAATTATACAAAAATCGATGTCGTTAGGTACCGAAATGCGCGTTTAGCCGGCATTTTCCCGCGTTTGGCTGCTGTTCTGAGCTGCTGCAGGTTCAGGAAAATCCTGTACGCGCTCAGCAACACGGGCCGTGTTGCACAACACGGGCACCCGTGTTGCTCTTCTGTGTTGGTGAGATAGTGTGCTTTCTGGTTGCACAACACGGGCCGTGTTGCACAACACGGGTACCCGTGTTAGGTCCCCTGTAATGAGAAGAAAAAAATGTGTGTTTTCTGGACGCGCTCAGCAACACGGGCCGTGTTGCACAACACGGGCACCCGTGTTGCTCTGCTGTGTTGATTTTTCTGAATTTTGTTTTTTGTGCGTTATTGTGGATTTTATTGTCGTGCTTTTGGATAATGTTATCGAGCATGAGTTATGATATGACTTGATATGATTGGTGTTTAAATAGTATGCTGAGTGATTACATGCTATCCATATCCTGTTATAATTGATGTTGTTGATGTGCATGATATGTTGATTGATGTTCATAGTATGCTGAGTGTTACATACTTACATATCATGTTGCATTTGTTAATTCCCATTGTGTGGAATTAACATGGTGGCCAATATACGTGTCCGCGATTTAATGGAACGTTGAGGTGGTAGCCGTGTCCGCGATATAATGGAACAGTGAGTTATCCGTGACCCGAGATTTAATGGGGCGGTAAAGTGGTACCACATGCATGGGTGTGTTGTATTACCTTGAATATAACATGAATGGATGATTTTTCCAATGTTGTATTTGATTGTTTGTATGCACGTATAATTGCTAAATGGTTGACGATGTTTGATGATTATGTGCAAATATGAAAAGCAATATATCATGGGTATATGAATTGTACAGGTTTTGTAAACTATGAAATATGCTAATTATTGGGTGATGCTTATGGTTTCCTGAATTGATTGTTATGAACGTATAATCAAATGTAGAATTGAGATGCTCACCCTTACTGTTGAATATTTCAGATTGAGGAGCTTCGTTCAGGTGCTTGGCGAAGGCTTGTGGTGTCTAGTTTATTTCCGTTTTAGTATTGTCCGGGTCATGCTCTGATAGTTGTAACTCCGGGAACGTTTGTTTGTCGAGCTGCTTTAGTCAGACTCGTTTATTTCCTTATATTTGTTATAATATGATGTTGGCATTTTTCCAGGTGTTAATCCCTGATGATTTTGAAAAATATTATAACATTGGTTTTATTAAATAAATTATTCCGCTGTGTAAACATGTATGAGTTACTACTAAGATTATGCATGACAGGAATTTGTTTTATTAAAAGAGAATTGTAGCATCCTCGATTATACATGTACTCTGATATTATGCTTTTAGTGTTTGCGAAAATTCGTTCGGGGTTTTCAGAGGGTGTTACAGCCTTTATCTATGTGGGGTATTGATATGATTGAGATGATAGAACCTAAAGCTTCGAATGGACACCGTTTCATCTTGGTAGCAATTTATTACTTCACCAAGTGGGTGGAGGCTGCTTCATATGCTAATTTTACTAAGCAGGTGGTTGTGCACTTCATTAAGAATAATATCATATGTCAGTATGGTGTGTCAAGCAGAATTATCACCGACAATGGCTCGAATCTGAACAACAAGATGATGACAGAACTATGCGAAGAATTCAAGATTGTCCATCACAATTCATCTCCGTACAGGCCAAAGATGAATTGGGTTGTTGAAGCTACTAATAAGAATATCAAGAAGATTATCCAGAAGATGGTTGTTACTTATAAGGATTGGCATGAAATTCTCCCTTTTGCTTTGCATGGATATCGGACATCTGTCTGCACTTCAACAGGAGCAACTTCGTTCTCCCATGTGTATGGAATGGAAGCGGTACTCCCAATCGAGGTTGATATTTCCCTATTTGCGTGTGATAATGGAAACCAAGCTGTCAGAGGCTGAATGGGTCCAGAACCGGTTTGACCAATTGAATTTGATCGAAGAAAAGAGAATGACGGCTTTGTGTCATGGGCATTTATACCAAAAGAGAATAAAGAAAGCTTTTGATAAGAAGGTCAAACCTCGTGAATTCAGAGAAGGAGACCTCGTGCTCAGGAAGATTATGTCTTTTAACGCTGATTCTAGGGGAAAGTGGACTCCCAATTTTGAAGGTCCATATGTTATTAAGAAAGCCTTCTCTGGCGGTGCATTAATTCTTCAAACTATGGATGGAACGGAGTTCCCGTGTCCCATGAATGTTGATGCAGTCAAGAAAAACTTCGCCTAAAGAAATAAAAGAACAGCTCGCTAAGTTGAAAACCCGAAAGGGCGGATTAGGAAAAAAAGAGCGTCTCGGTAGGCCGAAAACCTGAAAGGGAGGTCTAGGCAAAAATTAGAGACATAAACAGAATAAAATTTCCGCTAAGTTGAAAACCCACAAGGGAAGCTTAGGCAAAAGTTAGGTACTTTCTTGGAAAGTAACTACATCAGACAAGACTTAATCATTGGAGCAACAATCTTCTCGGATCCTCATCATACTTCAACAGAAGCTGCTGCTCAGGATTTCAAAAGTTGTTAGAGGGGATAGTGGTCATTGTATCTCAATGTATCTTTTCCATTATATATTACCCTTTTCCGAACTTTGTAATCATCCATGGAGTCTCGCCATTCGCAGATTACCATTCTATTAATGAAATTTGAGCTTTTACCCAATTCATTGTATTTCTTATTTTATTTAGCTTGCAAAGAATCCATTTATTATTGATAATGACTTTCAAAGAAAAAAGATTAAATAACAAAATTGATTTTCAAAAAGAATTTACAATTTGATTTTACTTTAAAATTTGTGACGCAAGAGAAAAAAAAACAAAATTGGTGATCCTAGGAATGGACGAACTCTAGTTGTTTTAAGAAGTTTTGTTTCTTGGGGAAGTTTTTCTCAAGATGTTTTCGCTTTATTAGGTTTGTGACTTCAGTGTTCCCAATCAAGTTTTGGTTCATTTCTCCTCTTTTCTGAGTTTGCATGATATGAAGATTCAATCCAAGATTTCTCCAATGAAGGTTTCATTTGTTTAATATAAGTTCTTTTTCCCAGAGAAGTTGGTACAATAATTACTCTTGAAGAAAACGGGCCTCTGTTTTCCCCAATGAAGAACGTATATTGGTTCTCCCTTTATGAATATGGTGTTGACCTCCCCAATGAAGTCGGCACGAATCCCCCGGTGAATGTTTTGATGATTTGATGTTTGTCGTCTTCACTTGAAATTGATTTTTCAAATCCCCAGTAGAAGCGTTACTTTTGAAAATATTTGATTCCCTGTTGAAGTCTGAGTGCAAAAGCCTGGGAGAGGATGTTGTATCTCTGTATCTGTATTGTTTGGTTGCTATGTTTTGTTTACTTCTGAATTACGTTTCTCCCTAGTAAAGTTAAGTCGGGCAGTAGATTTTGTTTCCTCAGTTGGCTCCTACTTTCTTCTTATGGAATGTTCATATTAGATGTAATTTAGCCGAGTGTTGATTATGCCCGAGTTGGTTTTTCCTGTTTACTCCCAGTGTTGTATATCTGTTTCATCAGCATATGCACAATGACACTCATACATTCATACATACATCATGCATAGCTAAAATTGGAAAATCATTGCTCATTCACATTCATTAATATTTTGTTGACATATTACCCTGTTTTGCAGAGTTGTGTTGTCCTCTCTCCAATAGAGTGTTGGCCTTAAGCAGAAAGCGTATATTCTTTCAATTTCTCCACTAAGTTATCCCTCGTGGAAGATTTTTGCTTTAGCCTTCCTATATAGCTCTTTGTCCGGGTAGATTGGGTTTCCCTCTTGAGTTTATTTCTCAACGAATGTATTTTGGTAGATTGTTTTACTCCAGTTTATTTCTGGATTGAATCTTTGTTGCCCAGCAATATTATTACTTTGGATATCTTCAGGCTTTGAGCCTTGGTTTGAGAATGTGCATTTATTTTGCACGAGAAGACTTTATCTGCTCAGCAGGAATATATTGGCATTTCCCCAGGAAGTCATAATTCATTCCTCAGGAAGCCATATTGTTTTCCCCAGAAAATCATTTTTTTACTATCCTTCCTATAACAACAAGTAGCAGGTCTCTTTATTTTAGCAACTTATATTTCCATGTAAAAGTCTACGTTACTTTCTTTTTTTTTGCTATCTTCTCTATGAGTGGATAGTTTGCAGTTCATTATCAGATTACTCCAGTGGATGACAAATCTTTTCGATATGACAGGGACAATTTGTTAAGAATTTTTTGTAAGTACCTGGTCTCTTTATTTGAGACAGCTTATATATTACCCTTTCCGGGCACAATGCCTCGGTTAAAGAAGAAGTTGAGACCTGTTCTAGGTGAAACACCATGATTTTGGGAAAACTTGTTATCTTTTAGCTACCCTTGGCGAACGTTGGTAGTTCATCGTCAGTGAACGGCGGTGCCATGATATGTTTTCTCTCTACCTTCAGTAAAAGTTGGTAGGTCACCTTCATTGAAAGTTGGTGCTTGTTATCTTTTTACTACCCTCGGTGAACGTTGGTAGTTCATCGTCAATGAACGGAAGTGCCATGATATGTTTTCTCTCTACCTTCAATGAAAGTTGGTAGGTCACCTTCAGTAAAAGTTGGTGCTTATTATCTTTTTTCTACCCTCAGTGAACGTTGGTAGTTCATCGTCAGTGAATGGCGGTGCCATAAGATACTCTCTTTCTACCTTCAGTGAAAGTTGGTAAGTCACCTTCAGTGAAAGTTGGTGCTTGTTATCTTTTTTCTACCCTCCGTGAATGTTGGTAGTTCATCATCAGTGAACGGAGGTGCCATGATATATTCTCTTTCTACCTTCAGTGAAAGTTGGTAGGTCACCTTCAGTGAAAGTTGGTGCTTGTTATCTTTTTGCTACCCTCAGTGAATGTTGGTAGTTCATCGTCAGTGAACGGCGGTGCCATGATATGTTTTCTCTCTACCTTCATTGAAAGTTGGTAGGTCACCTTCAGTGAAAATTGGTGATTATTATCTTTTTGCTACCCTCAGTGAACATTGGTAGTTCATCGTCAATGAACAGAGGTGCCATGATATGTTCTCTTTCTACCTTTAGTGAAAGTTGGTAGGTCACCTTCAGTGAAAGTTGGTGATTGTTATCTTTTTGCTACCTTCAGTGAACATCAGTAGTTCACTGTCAGTAAATGGCAGTGTTATGATATTTTCTCTTCTCTCTACCTTCAGTGAAAGCTGGTAGTTCATCATCATTAAATGTCGATAATTTTTTATTCTACCTTCAGTAAATGTCGGTAGCTTCGCCTTCAGTAGAAGTTGGTGTATCCTTTGACCATTTTACCATCCTCTCTAAGTCGGGTCTTTTAATCCACTAATGATTTATTTTCCTGGTCGGGTTGCTCTCTTGTTTCTTTATTTTGTTACATCCCCAGTGGTGTTTTGCTTCCCTTTGAAGTTGTCCATGTGCACTCATATTCATAAGCATTGCATGGCATCTTAGGGCAAAAAATAAGGTTTTTTTTTTATATTTAAGTATCTTCGATCGCGTCGACACAGAGATTTTTAACCTTCGCATCTCTGGATAGAAGAAACTTAAATAAGGGAAGCTGTTGTACCCCAATTTTTGCCCCTAAGATCCCTTCATCATACCATATTGATTCAATCACAACAAGATCACATCAGGGTTCTTGATCCTCCTCCCTACCTTTAGCTTTGCTCTTTGAAGAATCGCCAAGCACCTTGACTTGTTTTCTTTTATGGTCATGAATATTTTGTCTTGATTTTTCCTTTTAATTAATAAAATTCAATGTTGGTTTGTCTTGCTTGTTACTAATGTAGGTAAAGGCAATGAGATTTAGCAAGTTGCTTCATGGGTTCATGAGTTTATTTCCATGCCCTAGGAAATAAAGCTTGAGAAGTTAAAACCTCACCATTGGAGTTATTCTGGAAGAAATGGCATGGCAAGGTTATTTTGGTTCACCGCATTTCAAGGTTATCAAATTTGATTCAAAAGTACAAGGGGTTGATTGAAGAAGTTGTCATGTTTGGACAAGGCTTTGTTCCCATTGGTCACAAGTGCATATTTCTATCACTTCTCAAGATACGGAAGTGGTTTTGGTTGCTATGAGTTCTCATTTTCTTCCTCAACAACTTCTATTTACAAAGCATTTGTGTTGGTACAAGAAGTTTGCTCAAAATTCTCAAAGTTCCTCAAAGCATTTTCTTGATCTATGAGCTAGGGTTTTGAACTTCGAAGAAGCATATCTTGCTCATATTTTGGTATTTTTGAGTGATTCCAAAGAAATCCTTATCTTCAAAGGGTTATCAATAAATCACTTCAAAAGTTTCAATGAGTTTTAATGTGGAAGAAACTTTATGATGAAGAAAGATTACAAGTCCTCTAGATGAACCCCCATTTCCCCATGTGTGACTTCAAGTGATCATAACTTGGTAAATTTTTATCACCTTGAGCCCATTATTTTCCATAATGATCTTGAGGATGTGAAATTTATGCCTTCTTTTATGTGCAAAGTGAGAAAATGGATGGAAGATGTCCTAAGGATACAAAAGATTATAGGTCATTTCATGATTTTTTGCCAACTTCAACAATTCATAACTCTCTCAATTTTTGGAGATTTTGAATGGTTCAAGTTTCAAAATGTCATTAAAGAGGTCTATTTCACGCCATATGTTTTGGTCAAGAGAAAATTCCAAGTGGAAGGCCATGTTTGGATGGAAGACATTATAGGTCACTTTTAAAGAAAAATTTGAAATATTTCTAAGTATGGAAAATCAACCTTTTCCCCCCCAACTTTGACTCAATACATCTTTCAGCTCAAGCATCCATTTGATTCCATTATTTTTCCATTGCAAAGCCTGTAACCTCATCTTTCTAAGGCATCAACAATCATGCCTTAAGACCCCTTGAGTTGAGAATGCCATTGGATTGAACTTGGTAACTTGGAACTGAAGTTTCTTCACAAGTCAGAATTTGAAATTCATGTGTTAGCTTCTAAACATCAAATTAGCACACGTTTGTGATCTAAAAATGTTTAATCAAGTTGCCAAAGTGGATTGGAGCCTTAAAACGCAAGGATTGGATGAGTTTTGATGGAAATCAGATCACACTTTTCTCGTGCATCAGGTTCACACGATTTTCCTCCAAACTTCATCATTTCACGCGCTTGAACATTCCATTTGATTCCCTATAAATAGAGGGTCATCCCCCATTCATTTCTTCAAGCTTTGAGAGCCAAAAACACTCTGTCAAAACCTCACACGAACTTGAAATTTTTGAAATCAATTTCTGAGAGTCCAACCTTTTCCTCCAAAATTCATTGCACATTCATCTTCCTTAAGCATCATACAAACTCTCCAACACTTAAACCAAGCAAAATGAGCTATAATCCAAGATACAGAAGTCCGGTTTTAGAGCTTCTTTCTTGAACTTCGAAAAGGTATAATTCTCCACCATTTGGATCCGAATAAACTAACATGTTCTACTCCTTCTTCTAATTCTAGTGCTTCTTACAATTTTTAAATTCATTGAGAATTGAGAGAGAAATCTCAAATTGGAGGTGCTCGCTATTTTCTGGGTTTTTGATTCATATCTCTTTGTATACTTTATATAAATTTAGTGCGATGGTGGTGTTAGGATCGTCTTGAAGAGACGAATCCAATGATACTGGTCTGGGATCTTAATTTTACCGTTTGAAAGATCTCCCAAAATCTCCATTGCAGGGTGGCTGGAGGTTGAAGATGATGACATGTCTTGTCTCAGACAATGATAGCGTGCCAAATGTTTTAATTTCATTGGTTGCATTTTTTCTGATTCCATGTGCATCTCACTAAGGTCCATATCAAGCACAGCGCGTCTGGTCCATTGGATTAGCTTACTAACATGTTTTGACTATGATCTGATGGTCCATATCTTTTTGGTTTTATTTTATTTTCTGATTTTATATTTTAATTGATTTCATTTTAAAAAATGCATAACTCTTTTATTTTTTATCCAAAAATTATGAAAAAATTCACAAAAATACTTTGAATTATTTCTGATCTCATGAATATTTTTTCATATTTTTATTTTGACAATTGATATTTCTTATATTTTTTGCATTATTTTCTTTGTTTTAATTACCTTAAAAATACTTTCTAACATTTTTTAATTCTAAAAAACTTCCTAAATATCATTTTGCATATTTCTGACTTTTTGAAAATTTTATGGAATTTTATAATGATGATTACTATTTTTTATCTATTTTCTATTTGTTTGAACAATTTTAATTAGTTTTAAAAAAGTTTCTTACTTTTAAAAATTGCCAAAAATTTTATAAAAATATTTGAGTCATTTTATAAAAATTGCCAAAGAACATGTGTTGACATTGCTCCCACACTTTGAGAAGATTACCTTCGAGCATTTCCCGCGAGAAGAAAATCAGCTAGCAGACGCACTAGCCACAATGTCATCCATGTTTAAACTTAAATGGGATAACGAGGCGCCCCAGATCACCACTGAACGAATGGAGGAACCAGCTCACTGTCACGAGATTAATACTGAAGAAGTAGTGGATCAGCCTTGGTTTCACGAAGTCAAGAGGTATCTCGAGGCTCAAGAATATCCAGAAGGAGCTTCAGTCAATGATAAGAAGTTCTTAAGGAGATTCTCTGCTAAATTCTTCCTTAGTAATGTCATTCTCTATAAGCGCAACCATGACTCTGTGTTACTTTGGTGCATAGACAAGGTTGAAGCGGAAAAGATCATGGCTGAGTTACATGAAGGCACTTTTGGCACCCATTCCAGTGGGCATACGATGTCAAAGAAAATCCTACGGGCAGGCTATTACTGGTCTACCATGGAAGCAGATTTCTATCAACACTCTCGAACCTGCCATAAGTGTCAGATCTATGCTGACAAGGTGCACGTACCTCCGGTTCCTCTGAATGTCTTGACGGCTCCTTGGCCCTTTGTTATGTGAGGCATCGATATGATTGGGGAAATCATGCTAATAGCCTCTAATGGACACCGTTTCATCTTAGTTCCCATTGACTATTTTACAAAGTGGGTTGAGGTAGCCTCATTCGCTTCCGTCACCAAGAATGTTGTCGCTCAGTTCATCAAGCAGAATCTCATCTATTGTTACGGTATCCCAGAGAGGATCATTACAGACAATGGTACGAACCTGAACAACACTATGATCACCGCCCTATGCGAGCAATTCAAGATCTAGCATCACAATTCCTCCCCTTACCGGCCGAAGATGAATGGTGTTGTTGAGGCCGCGAATAAGAACATTAAAAAGATCATATAGAAAATGATAGTCACATACAAAGACTGGCATGAAATGCTACCATTCGCTCTCCACGGGTATCGTACCACAGCGCGCACATCAACCGGGGTAACACCCTACTCTCTGGTATACAGCATGGAGGCTGTCTAGCCTATTGAAGTCCAGATTCCCTCTCTAAGAATTATGAAGGATGCAGGGCTGAATAAAGAAGATTGGATCCAGACTCGAATTGATAAACTAAACTTGATTGATGAGAAAAGGCTTACTGCTGTTTGTCATAGTCAAATGTATCAAAAACAGATGATCAAGGCTTTCAACAAAAAGGTCAGACGCCAAGTGTATCAAGTCGGGGATCTGGTGATCAAACATATCATATTGCCGCAAGGTGATCCCAGGGGCAAGTGGACTCCTACATACGAAGGACCATTTGTAATCAAAAACATATTCTCTGGTGGTACAATGATCTTGACCACCATAGATGGCGACGACCTGCCGCACCCTGCGAACATATACATAGTCAAAAGATACTACGCATAAGAGACCCGCTAGGTTGACACACCTATGCAAAACAAGAGCATCCCGGCGAACCAAAGAGGTTCAGGCGAAAATTAGGGATAAAAAAAAATTTGTACACCCGACAAGTTGAAAACCCAAAAGGGCGACTTGGGCAAAAAAGGGTATCCCGGTGGAATGAAAACCCGAAAGGGCGGTCCAGGAAAAAGTTAGGGAATTAAAGCGTATGAGTATGTCCTGTTGAGATCACCTTAAGACAACCTGAAAAACTCAGAGGTTCTAATCAATCCAATCAACTTCAGACAAGGCAACAAACAGGCAAGATGCTCAGAGACACGAAGGCTATAGCAGAATGGGAACCCCGTGGGACTATTGCCCATAGCTATTTTTTTTTCTTTGTATCAAAATTTTCATTTTTTACGACGGTATTCTCTTACTAAATTTTTTGTCTCATTGTACAAAAATACTTACTAAAAGTCAATACAAAGATATCCCTTTGAAAGTGCAAAAGTACCTATTTTTCTTTACTCTTGTGTTTGGTTTACGAAAACGTCCAATGATTTATTTTTGAACATATGCATTTGAACATAATTACTGTTTACAAATAAACAAAATAGAAAGACAATCACTGATGGCTTTAAGAGATAGGGAAATCTCTCTAAGTTATCTCCGTAAAATCCCCCAGTGTGCAGTTTAATCCCCAACAGAATAAAGCTTCCAGTTATCAATCCCCAGTAGAAGTCACCAAATTTCTCAGGATTCCCCAACAGGATTTTACAAGCAGTACACGACATTTCCCTTACAACTGAGTTCATTTCTCTAAGCGGAAATTCATCAACACTTCAACTTCACAACATGAAGACTTACACTCCATATCCTCAGTAGCAGTCAAGGATTTATTTTCCCCAATCCAACAATAGTGCAGCAGATTAACTCACATACGCATACATCGCATATATATATCATAAACATTGATAACACGAATGCCTTATACCATGCATTTTGTGATACGGTGGGAGAACTGACTTGAGGTTTGCGTTTGTATTCGCAAATGTTGCGGTTAGCAAGAGTCGCCACCGACTTTTTATTTTATCCTAAGGAAAGGTTAAAAAGCACAGCAAAAACCTTTTGAGATGTTTTCTTGGGTTCGGGGAGTAGATTATAGAAAGGGAAGGTATTAGCACCCTTTCTATCCATGGTTATCCATGGGCTCTTAGTTACTTGCTTAGATCACTTGCCTTTTGTTTTCAATTGTCTTAAATGGTGCTTGAGTGTGTGGGTTTTGAAAATGTTTTGAAAAGAGGCCAATGTGGTGGCAACCTTTGCAATGATCCATGTGGGGATGTATACAAAGATGTATGTCTTTTGAAAAGGTTTTCATTTGTTTTTGAAAGTGTTGTAATGTGTGATTTTGAAATTAGGCAAGTGTTTTGTTTTACAAGTTGATTCAAGCAACTAAGAGGTTATCTACTCCTAAGTTTCTCAAAAGATTATTGCTATACTTTAACCCTTTTAACAAGTTTGCACCACCATTGTATTTGGTGGGTAACCTTGTGTTAGGATGTGAAAAGGGACAGGCGCGGGTCATCGTTTAGACCATAATTGTAACGACGTTAAATGTCTTTGGGCAATTTCTCTAAGGGACTTGATCATTTGTTTTGTTTGTTTTGAAAAGTTTTATCGAGGGACTATGATCATTCAAACTGTTTGCTTTGCCCAAAGATGTTCAACATACAATATGGCCCATTTATTTGAAGGCAACAAGTGGAATACCCTAGGGGGTGCAAGTGTGATTTGTGTGTCCATTTTCATGCTTGTTTGTCTTGTATTAGGTCAAACTATTTTTTTATCGTTTTTTCGCATACAAACCCTAATTCTAGCATATTATTATTTAGAAAGCAATAAAGTGCGAAATTAAAATTACTAAGCTATTACACAACCAAATATAGGAAGGGGGGTACGAATGTTCAAATGGGGATATAGACAAGAATTTAAATCTAGATTATTACAACAATTGGATATTTGCATAGTAAATAAATTGCATAATTTAAATGTAAATAAAATGAATATGTAAAAATGTAAAAAAAGAAAGTTTTTTTTATGTGTATGAGAAAATATTTATGTAAAAGGAAAAAGAAATAAAAATGTATTTATTTTTAGTATTTTGAAACTTAGGGTAAAAAACCCTAATTTTTATATAAAAAGTATTATTATCTAATTTAATTCTACTATTTATTTATTATGTTCAAAAATAAAATAAATGAAGTATTTTGTGAAAAAAAGTATTTTTGTATTAAATATTGATAAAAATGAAGAAAATCAAGTATTTTATATTTTTATCTTAAATATATTAATAAACATGTATATATATATATATTAAACCCTAAATGAGTATTATACAAAATAAATATTTATTTAATATTTTAATAAAATAAATAAAAGTATTTTTTTTTGTGTGAATATTTTCAGAAAGTAAAAATAAAAATAAAAATGTATTTACATTGTTTTCTATTTATTTTAATAATAGTGTATATATATATTTGTATATAAATAAAAGAAATGAACAAACAAATATGCCATAAATACAAAAAATGATGGAAAAAATATTTTAAAAATTTTAATGGCATGAGAAAAAATAAACAAAGTCAACCCAAAAAGAAAAAGTCAAAAATGTTGAAAAATAAACAAATGGGCTCAGGGGGTGTAAACCAAAAAAATGGGGTGTGAAAAGGAAACAAATCCAGGCCCAGCCCAGATCACTTCTTCTTCAACCTCTGTACATCTTTCTTCTCACAGAACACGCGTTTTCTAACTCTGGATTCCTGGACTTTCAAGCAAAACTCATAACATGAAAAGTGTAGAGCATTAAGAGACGGTTTCAACCATATAAAGAACATGACCTATCTCTCCAAGATGAGAGAGAATTTCTCTCCCCCTCTTTTCTGACCTAGTTTTTCTACCATTTTCAGAGCTCAAATTCTCTTCACTCAGACAAAAGAAATGAAAAGTAAAGCTATGTACATGTTCAGGGCTATGAGTAGGACTTTGTTTCTTTACAAACTTAAGACTAAATATGCCTAATAAGAGAGATACGAATTCAAACTTTTACCTGTGCAGTTGAACTTCTATGTGGAGAATGAGAGACTTTCAGTGCAATGTAATGATTGGAAAAGCTTCCTTGAAGTCCAGGGATGCTTTTCCAATGCTCACTTTGTCTTGAAGCTTCTTGTACCAAGCTATAGAACTTCACCTGCAAGCTAAAGATGTGAAAATGGTGGAAGTGGTTAGAGCAGCTACAGATCGTGCCTTAGCTTCTGGATAGCTTGCATATGTTGTAAGGAAGGTAGAGGAACAGGTTTGGACAGAAATGCTTGAAGGGATTGAGAGATTGCACTCAAACTGCAGGGGCACCCCTGTTTGTGCAGTTTGAGGATGATTCTGAGATGGAGAGGGTTTGAAAGGCAAATGGCTCGAGCAAAAGCTTCAATGTGGTCTATGGAATGTGTTTGATATCTTTTGTGTTGTGTTCTTTTTGCTGATATGAGAGATAGCATATGTTATGGACCTTTCTTCACACTTAAGCTACCAAAAGCAAATTGGTGTTCTAGGTCAGTATAGGACCCCCTAATGTGCCGCATCAACTCCTCTTGATCAGTGTGTTATGCCCATAATCTTGTGTTAACCAGATCTTCTTTGTACTTGTTGGATTACAAACTTGACATAAAGCTAAACTTTTCAAAAATGGAAATTCCACTTTATCTAGTTTAGGATTAAACCATTATGCAATGTTAGAACACAAAGAACATGACCTTAACACATTGAATATGCATTAAATTATTGAGTATGGATTGGTTCAAGGACCTGTAATTAAGCATAAAGCAAACTGAATTCAAATTTGCAAATTTGTGAACATGTCTTGGTGAAGAACAAAAGTGAATTTTTGCCAACTTGTGAAATTCGAATCTCTCAAGTTATGAGGTTGTTTGATGAGTTCTTGGACATTTTGGAAAGCTTGTAATGTGTACTACAATCCATCTTTGAAATGCAATTTGAAATTCCAAGTGGAAGGGTATGAAAAGTGGCCTTGAAGTAGGGTAGAAAACCTTGTCAAAATAGGTCAAATTTCACTAAGTTAAAAGATGGTTTAGTGCCCTTATTCAAAAAATCATAACTTGAGATACAAGCTTCAAATGAGAAAACTTTGTGAATCAAAGTTGTAGATTTTGCAACAAGCTACAACTTTCATGTTTTGACTTTTGTTTGAATCCAAATGGATCATGGTGAAAAGATGGGGCAAAGTTGGGAAAAAATTAGGGTTTTTCATAACTTAGAAAAATTCTAAGTTATGAAAAATTCCATTTTCAAACCCTAATTTGCATTTTGTGATTTCTTGGTGAACAAGTTTCATAATTTGGCATGTTTTGATGAAAAATGAATCTTGACTCTTGATTTTGACCAAAAAGTCAAAGTTTGACCTTTCAGTATACAGTCAAAATTGATCAATTGACTGGGAAATTCAACTGTCAATCTTGTGTACTTGGGATCTTTTGAGCTTGATGAACATGTCAAGATAATTCCATGGGGTCCTTGAGGCCATATGTGAGCTTGATTGGCCATTGGCTAGGTCAAACAGTCAAAAATTGCCCTTGTGCAGTCAAAACCCTAAAAATGACCATTTTACCCTTTTGATGATCTGATCAAATTTCTTGTGGAATTGTGATTCAAACTTGATCAAATGGTTCATATGAATTCAAAGTGTTGATGTGGATCAAATTTTATGAGGTTTGACTGTCAATTGGCCACAGTTGACTTTTTCCCCAATACAGCTGATTTCTAGGTCAACTGTCCAATTGACTGGGTAAAACTTGGAATCAAGACTTGAAACTTGGTATAGGTAAACTTGGGAGTCCAACATGAAGCATGAAAGTCATCTTAGGCATTTTAGGTCAAAACATCTTTAGGCAAACACAAACCCTAATTTGAGTCCACAGTGCAAGGAGAAGTCTTGAGCAGAGGAAACCCTAATTGGATCTTGATCTTCAAAGGTCTTGTGATGAGAAAATGTTGAGGAAATGGGAGGGCAAATTTTGGGGTACAACAGTTGCCCCTGTTCAATCTTCTTGGACCTGAAGAGTTAGATTGGCAAGTTTGCCTTTCGTGACTCGAGGGTAAAAGGAGATTGGACACTAGAGTGCCCGGAAATTTGCACTCGCATGCTGGAGTCTCAACAACGTGGTGTCGGGAATGGGCTTATAGATGCCATTTGGAGAGATGGTGGATAGGGAGATGGGCTTTGTAGATGCCATCTGGAAAAGTGACAGAACTTTGTCGGGAATGGGCTTACAGATGCCATTTGGAAGTGTTGATCGCATAAGAGGTTCCTTAGCGAGAACTTGTGTGTTTAAGAAAGACAGATGTTTTCCTGGCTTGTTACAGGTGTTTGATCTTCAGTCTCCTTATGCAGATATGCCCTGGCTGGATACAGGTATCGAATCTACGATCGGTTGCTCACAGATGTGCCCTGGCTGGATACAGGAGTCGAATCTGGAAATAGTCATCACTAGATATGCCCTGGCTGGATACAGGAGTCGAATCTTTGAACTCTGCAGACGTGCCCTGGCTAGATACAGGAATCGAGTCTGGAAATGTGGTCAACAGATATGCCCTAGCTGGATACAGGA
This sequence comes from Vicia faba, assembly GCA_948472305.1. NCBI lineage: Eukaryota > Viridiplantae > Streptophyta > Magnoliopsida > Fabales > Fabaceae > Vicia > Vicia faba. The sequence goes on from OX451738.1 coordinate 1,012,736,765, forward strand.
ATCGAATCTGGAAATGTTGTAGTTGATAGATGTGCCCTGGCTGGATACAGGAGTCGAATCTTTGAACTCTTCAGACGTGCCCTGGCTAGATACAGGAATCGAGTCTGGAATTGTGACAGTTGAAAGTAGTCTTTTTTGAGATTGTCTTTTTCCTGAAGAGGCAAAGACGTAAGCTGTATGCAATGTCATGATGTATGATATGCATGATGTCATGATGTTCAACATTTGATATTGTATGTGTCTCATCATGTATGTAAGCAAGATGTATGAAAATGTGAAATGTTTATGAGCGTAATTTCATCTTAGGAAAATAAATCCTTGACGAATGACCGGGAAGCTGTTCTGCGGAAGAGATGCTTGACCAAAGCTCTGATGAGAGGCCTGCTGAGGACTTTAACAGTGGATTCCGCTGAGGATAATGATGATAAACTCCGCTGGAGAACCCCAAAGATAGACTCTGCTTGGGAAAACCAAAGATAAACTTCGCTGGGGATTGAAGGAACTTTTGCCGGGAACGGTCTTCCGTGGCTTTTAGCTGAGGATAACCCAGTTATAAGTCCTTGTGAGGAAATAACTCTAAATAAAACTCGGGCGAGACGTTCGTACTTCGCCAGGGATAAGCTTGCAGAATCTACTGGGAATGAGCTTTTAAGACCTGCCGAGGGATGTTGTGCCTTTTTCAGGATCGACGGGGAATCGACTCCTGCTTGGGGAAAGTGCTGCTGAATTTTGCTTTACTCTGCGGGGAGTTGAGATGATTTGGTCACATTTTCAGTTGAACCTGCCTTGGTGCTTTGGCGGACAAAACAACTAGACCGCATTAGACAACTCCACATTGCCCCTGTCTTTGATGTCACTTGTAATTAATCTCTTTTCATACGCAAACATTTATGAATTGGCAATTTAATGTCAAATGCATATATCAAAAATGAACATTGGACGTTCTTCGCAAGACAAAACAAATAAAAGAAAAACAATGGCAATTTGTATGGACAAGTGAATTTTCATTGATTTAAACTTTGCCTGTAAATAGGCGTTTTTTGTACAAGAGACTGACATCCTAGTAAGAGGACATCGCCAAATAGTATAGAGTTTACATTTTGAAAAAGAAAACAAAACAGCTACGTGAACAATCCCACTGGGTTCCAACTCTGCTATCGCCTTTATGTTTTCGAACGTCTCATCGCCTTACTGCCTAATCTGAAGATGAAGCTGATTGGTCAATGCCGAAATTTGGGCCAGATAGTTGATGCCGAATTCCGGGTGCGAAGTGATCCAATAAGACATAGTGTTACGCTCTTATCCCTAACTTTTGCCTGGACCGCCCTTTCGGGTTTTCAGTCCAACGGGATACCCTTTTTTGCCCAAGCCGCCCTTTCAGGTTTTCGACTTGCCGGGTGTACAGATTTTTATTTATTTCATCCCTTATTTTTGCCTAGGTATGTCAACCTAGCGGGTCTTTTATTTATGCGTAGTATTTTTTCACTATGTCTGCATTGGCGGGGTGAGGAAGGTCGTCACCATCCATGGTGGTTAGGATCATGGCTCCTCCTGAGAACACACGTTTAACCACAAATGGCCCTTCATAAGTAGGGGTCCATTTGCCCCGGGGATCACTTTGAGGAAGGATGATGCGTTTGATCACCAGGTCCCCAACTTGATACTCTTGCGGTCTGACTTTCTTGTTAAATGCCCTGATCATCCGTTTCTGATACGTTTGACCGTGACAGATAGCAGTGAGCCTTTTTTCGTCAATCAGATTTAGTTGATCAAGTCGAGTCTGGATCCAATCATCTTCATTCAAGTCTGCATCCTTCATTATCCGGAGAGAGGGTATCTGGATTTCGATTGGCAAGACTGCCTCCATGCCATAGACTAGGGAGAAGGGAGTTGCCCCGGTTGACGTCCTTGCTGAGGTGCGGTACCCATGAAGAGCGAACGGTAACATCTCGTGCCAATCTTTATAGGTCACTGTCATCTTCTGCACAATTTTCTTGATATTTTTATTGGCTGCCTCTACAGCCCCATTCATCTTCGGCCGATAGGGGGAAGAATTGTGGTGCTGTATCTTGAATTGTTCACAGAGTTCAGTGATCATTTTGTTATTGAGATTGGTACCGTTGTCCGTAATGATTCTTTCCGGGACACCGTACCGGCATATCAGATTATGCCGGATGAAACGTGCCACGACGCTCTTGGTTACCGTGGCATATGAAGCTGCCTCTACCCATTTCGTGAAGTAATCGATTGCCACCAAGATGAAGCGGTGCCCATTGGATGCCGTCGGTCGGATCTCACCGATCATATCGATGCCCCACATTGCGAAAGGCCAAGGTGCCGTCAAGACATTCAAAGGAACCGGAGGGATATGCACCTTGTCAGCATAGATCTGGCACTTATGACAAGTTCGGGAGTGTTGGTAACAATCGGCTTCCATCGTGGACCAGAAATATCCTGCCCGAAGGATTTTCTTAGCCATGGTGTGTCCACTGGAGTGGGTCCCAAACGTACCTTCGTGCAGTTCCATCATGATTTTCTCTGCTTCAGCCTTATCCACACAACGTAACAAAGTTGAATCATGATTCCGTTTGTAGAGAATGCCGTTGCTGAGGAAGAATTTTGCAGCAAATCTCCTCATGAACTTCTTATCATTGACAGATGCACCTTCAGGGTATTCCTGGGTTTCCAAGTATCTCCTCACCTCGTGATACCAGGGCCTTTCAGTCACCTTCTCAGCCTCGAGCTCGCAGCAGTATGCCGGTTCATCCAACTTCCAGATTAGGATTTGGGGAGCCTCATTGTCCCATTTAACTTTAAACATTGAAGACATCGTGGCTAGTGCGTCCGCTAGCTGATTTTCCTCTCTGGGGAAATGTTCAAAAGTTATCTCTTCAAAGTGGGGGAGCAGGGTCGATACATACTCCTTGTAAGGAATGAGATTCGGGTGTTTCGTATCCCACTCGCCTTTGATCTGATTGATCACGAGAGCGGAATCTCCAAAGACACTTAGAAACTTGATCCTCAGGTCGATCGCAGCTTGTAAACCCATGATACATGCCTCATATTCTGCCATGTTGTTGGTGCAGCTGAAACATAATCGGGCGGTGAGTGGAGTATGGGTCCCCTTGGGAGATATGATTACAGCGCCGACGCCGTTACCCAAAGCATTGGAGGCTCCATCAAAATGCATAGACCATCGGGATCCTTCCTCAGGTCCTTCATCCGGTCCAGGTACTTCACAGTCAGTTACCACCATGATGTCTTCGTCCGGAAAATCAAAGTTCAATGATTGATAATCGTCCACAGGTTGGTGTGCCAAATGATCAGCCAGTACACTCCCCTTAATTGCTTTCTGAGTTGTATACTGGATGTCATATTCTGTTAAGATCATTTGCCATCTCGCTATCCTCCCAGACAGAGCGGGCTTTTCAAATATGTACTTGATGGGATCCATCTTTGAAATCAATAAAGTAGTGTGAGTCAGCATATACTGTCTCAGCCGGCGAGCAGCCCATACAAGAGCGCAGCAAGTTTTCTCAAGCAGTGAGTAACGAGACTCACAGTCGGTAAACTTTTTGCTCAAGTAATAAATAGCGTGCTCTTTTCGGCCAGACTCGTCATGCTGCCCCAGTACACACCCCATTGAATTATCAAGCACTGTCAAGTATAGTATCAGAGGTCTTCCTTCCACTGGTGGCATAAGAATGGGTGGCTCTTGGAGGTATTCCTTTATTCTTTCAAAGGCGGCCTGACATTCATCATTCCAGCGTACTACTTGATCTTTCTTCAGTAATTTGAAGATTGGCTCACAAGTAGCAGTTAGATGTGATATGAATCGGGCAATGTAATTCAGTCGTCCTAGGAAACCTCTGACTTCTTTCTCTGTTTTTGGGGTCGGCATCTCTTGAATAGCTTTAACCTTGGCAGGGTCCACCTGGATACCTTTATCGCTTACAATGAAACCTAGCAATTTTCCGGACCTCACCCCGAAGGTGCATTTGTTGGGATTCAATCTCAGCTTGTACAACTTGAGTCGGTCAAACAACTTCCTCAGATGATCAAGGTGTTCCTCCTCAGTTTGAGACCTTGCAATCATGTCGTCAACGTATACTTCAATCTCATGATGGATCATATCATGAAATAAAGCAACCATGGCACGCTGATAGGTTGCCCCAGCATTTTTCAATCCGAATGGCATGACCTTATAACAGAAGGTGCCCCACTGAGTTACAAATGTAGTCTTCTCCATATCTTCAGGAGCCATCTTGATCTGATTATACCCTGAGAAGCCATCCATGAAGGAGAACACCTTGTGTTGAGCTGTATTGTCAACAAGGACATCAATGTGAGGTAGGGGGAAGTCATCCTTGGGGCTGGCCCTGTTCAGATCCCTGTAGTCAACACACATTCTGACCTTACCGTCCTTCTTCGGCACGGGCACAACATTGGCAACCCACTGAGGGTAAGAAGTTACTGCAAGGAAACCCGCATCAAACTGTTTCATCACCTCAGCTTTAATCTTCTCAGACATCTCTGGACGCATTCGTCGAACTTTTTGCTTTACTGGAGGGCAATCTTCCTTGGTTGGCAAATGGTGAACTACAATGTCGGCATCCAAACCAGGCATATCTTTATAAGACCAGGCAAAGATCTCCATGTAGTCTTGTAGCATCTGGATCAATCGTTGCTTCACGCTGAGCTCTAGATTGGCACCAATTTTGACCTCTTTCCTTTCTGTCTCAGTACCCAAGTTAATGGTCTCCACAGGCTCTTCATGTGGTTGAATAGCCCTCTCTTCCTGTAGTAGCAGTCTTGCGAGTTCACCAGGTACTTCGCAATCATCTTCACCTTCGTCTTCGGCCAAGTTGATCGGATTCTCGAAGTCATAACTGGCGATAGCAGAGCTGTTACCAGTGAGATCCAGAGTGGATTGAAACCTGTATAAGTGAGTGTGTGTAAATATAGCTGTTTTGCAATATATATAACACAGAAAGAAAAGGAGCACAAGATTTGAAATGCAACAAACGTCCAATGTTTTGATTGATGATATATGAAATGTCATACAAAAAGCCCTCACAAATGGAGCTACGATGCCCCGGGCAGGACACCGAGCCAACAGAGTTTTAACATATTGTTTGTTACAAATTTGGAAATCAAAAGAAATCAATTACTGCGTGACAAATGTGATAGGGGTAAAATCCTTTGCTGTCCAGTTGTTTGGTCCGTCGCCGGCAGTTGGGTAGATCCAATTATTAAACTCAGCTTCCTCCACATCCCCCTCGATAGCATTCACCCTTGAGCTGGAAATAAACACCGGAGCCTTTCCAATCTTCTCTTTGCGTACTGCCTTCTGAGCCTCTGCAGTAAAGCCTAGCCCAAACTTGTCGTTCTTCTGAGTGAAGTCAGGAAGCTGACCCCAGTGTGCACCATTGCCTTTCTGAACCACAGCCCGGGCATCCCTTAGGGAAACCATCTTCAAGGAATCATTTTCTTCGGCCATTGTCTCCGCAGCTGCTGAAATTGGATGTACCTCCTCGAAATGTTGGAAGGGAGTTTCAATAAATTCTCCATCCATCTCGATGTACCTGAAGGAATTCAAATGGCTCACCATATACTCCTCTTCTCCTTGCACAGTGACAATTTTCCCCCTGACGGGATACTTCAGCTTTTGGTGTAAGGTGGAGGTCACTGCCCCAGCTTTGTGGATCCAAGGTCTACCCAACAGACAGGAGTACGATGGACGTATATCCATTACGTAAAAGGTAGAGTCAAACACTTGAGAGCCCACACGAATAGGGATGTTAACCTCTCCATGAACCATTCTCTTGGAACCGTCAAAGGCCCTGACGATGATATTGCTGGGTTTCAACTCCAGGCCCTCATAATCCAGACGATCTAAAGCCTTTTTCGGAAGAACATTCAAGGAAGAACCAGTGTCCACCAATACATGTGCCAGAGTAGTGCCCCTGCATTCAATAGAGACATGCAGGGCATCATTATGGTTTCTCCCTTTTGCGGTTAGGTCAGCATCTGAAAAGCCCAAGCCGTTATCCGCCGTCAAATTTGCTATGCAGTCAGTGAACTGAACTGCAGACGTCTCCTGCGGCACATGGGCCGTCTTGAGAAATGAGATCAAGGCTTTTGCATGGGCCTCGGAACATAGTAATAAGGAAAGCAGGGAGATCTTGGAGGGTGTGTGCCCTAACTGTTCGACAACATTAAAATCACTTTTCTTTATTATTTTCAGAATCTCCTCCATTTCTTGTCGGGAGGCCTCAGCATTCACGGGTATTGGTGCCTCCATCCGGGCAGGCTCTTCTTCAATCCCTTTGCCCCGAGCATTTGATGACTCGGCAGCAGGGGACACAATTTGATCAGCAACAGGACTTGGTAAACTTGCAGGTTTTATGAGGAGGGGTTTTCGAATAGCGGGTGGCGCAATGTCAGGCGAGAAGAGCCTGCCACTGCGGGTGACTTTAGCTGGACCGGTGATGTCGCAAATACTGGCACTAGCATCAAATTCTTGCTTGATTCCATTTACATATACGTCTGCCCCATAATGCCAGGGGACAGCCTTATCAGACACGTAGGAGAGGGGTCCTGGAACAGTAATGATCACAGGCGCAACTGTCAAGATTTGAATAGGCTTCTTTGGGGGAGCCTTGATTGGATTTTTGAAGATGGTAATCACGGAAACTTCTTTCATTGGAACCAATTGAACAGCAGTCTTTTTGAATAAAATCTCCTTGCTATCCATTAGGCCTTGGATGCCTAACCTTAGCAAGGGACAATCGGATAGGGAAATAGCACAGAATGGGCAACCTTCGCCGCAACCCGGAAATAAACCGGCCCGCAGTAGGTTCTTCTTAACAGTCTTCAAAGGGGTAACAACTTCATCTAACGAAACAACATACACTTCTTCCTCAATGGCACTTACCCTATGCTGGGGCATAGGAGCCGTTACAACATTCGGTCTTTCCGGCGCTTCAAACTGAATTTCTTTTGCGTCAATTAGATCTTGTACTTTGTTTCTCAAGGCCCAACAATCGTCAGTAGTGTGCCCGGGACTATCAGAATGATAAGCACACCGGGCATTCGGGTTGTATTTGGGGGACGCAGTGTTGACGACCTTAGGAGCTTCTTTGAGGGTCACCAGGTTGGTGGATAACAGTTGGGGTAAAATTTGAGATAATGTCATGCTCAATCGGGTATACTGCCTCTTGGGCCTTTCACTTCTTTGCTGATTGTACTGCTGAGGAGCAGCAACAGGTTTAGAGATGACCAAAGCATTAACGGCTTGGCGACTTTCGGGCTTGACTTGTCTTCTAGGGCCATAGACGGCGCTTGCTTCTTTCTTAAATGGCCTCTTCTCAGCACTTGTAGAGGCAGCTTTCTGTATCTTGCCTGACCTGATACCAGCCTCAATTCTTTCTCCTGTTAATATCAGATCTGTGAACCCAGCGGAGGAGTTACCAACCAAATGATTAAAAAACGGACCAGATAACGTTCCCAGAAACATATCAACCAACTCTCGATCAGTTAATGGAGGCTGCACCCTGCCAGCCAAATCTCTCCATTTTTGAGCGTACTCTTTGAATCCTTCACCCGTCCCTAGAGACATACCCTGAAGTTGGGTACGCGTAGGAGCGAGATCAGAATTATATTGGTATTGTCTGTAGAAAGCAGTCGCCAAATCCTCCCAGTGCCGGATGCTAGCTCCGTCTAATTGGTAGAACCATTCAAGCTGAGACCCCGAGAGGCTGTCTTGGAAGAAGTGAATCCAGAGGTTTTTATCCGCCGTGTAAGGTTGGATTTTCCTTACATACGACCTCAGATGCAGCTTTGGGCAGGAGACCCCATCATACTTGGCGAAGGCAGGCGCCTTAAACTTGTGTGGAATTACTACTCCAGAAGATAATCCCAAATCCCCGAAATCCAGTCCCGGCACGTTCTGAATTTCCATAGCGCTCAAACGGTCCTCCAATTGTTTGTATCTGTCAGCAGCAGGCGGGTATTGTTCCTCGTTATAGTCCGTCTCGTTGTCGGAGACTGCGGGACTAGGTGCTTCTCCCCCTTGGGGACTGTTTTTTTCAGCAGAAGAAGTGGTTGGATCAGCTTCATTGTGGAGTGTGTTCCCAAATCTGCGTCCGGTGTTGAACATTGCCGTCCTCTTTTTCTTCTTCTTCTTCAGGAGTAGAGTCTTCAACTCTTGCTGACCCTGGGCTAGGCTTAGGACCATCTCTTGAAACTGTGCACTTTGGGCCTGAAGGGCCTTGATTGCTTGTTCACTGGATGACTCCGAATTCATGATGACTGTGCACACAAACAGCGAAGAAAATTAAGCAACCTGTGAATTAGGGTACCTGCTATGCATATGGTGCAATGGAATGCGTATGTATGCAATGCATTCAAGGATTTAGAACATTCAAACTTTGTTGTAGACAAAAAGGAACGCACATCATATTAATAAGGAGAAATTCGTTAGTACATAAATGCCTCATGGGCCAAATATTACAAAATAAACTCCTTAAGGTAAAAAGACATTGCGCATCCTTTTTGGCGCGATGTAAGTGTTGAGATTCCTTTCCTCGTGCAGCAGGCGGGTGAGTTCCAGGACCTTCTTTTCACTAGCATGTAGACTGGTCTCAAGAGAATTCCGCTCTTCCTTAAGTTGGATCCAGCTCTTCTGCATCTCTTCCCAGGAGGTGGGCATGTCGGGATGTTGAATGGTGTAGGATGCTTCTCCTTCCAAGACTGGCTCTTTGATTACAGGTAGCACGTGAGGGTAAGGCATTACTAACTTCTGAGAGCGGGCTCGTACCCACTTGAGGTAAGGCTCCAACGGGATGGAGTTCCGGTGCCCCAGTGTTTTGCTGTCTATCCTACTCGGCATCCTCCAAGCTCTGACAAATCTCTGACGAAGCCCTTGAGTATCGTTGTCGAAGTCGAAGACTATGTCAGGAATTAACATGTCATGGGGGCCATCCTTCCGAGCATAACCAAACTGTCTCCAAGCCAGGCATGGGTTGTAGGTTATACCTCCTTTGATTCCAAATAAAGGAACATTAGGGTATTCCCCACAACGATCAATGATAGTGACGTCTTCCCGGGACCTAGGACACCAATGTATATCTGCATGCGTGAGAGTCATTAACCGTTGTGACCATCTCAAACCCTGCTCGTTCTTCAAAACTGTTTGTGGAAGATGCGAAATAAACCACCTTCCCAAGAGAGGAGTGCAACACAAAAGGACACCCCTTCTTCTCATGGTTCGAGTGTAACATGAGTGAAGGATGTCCCCCAGCAGTGTAGGTATAGGATTCCTGGTCATAAAGATCTGGACAGCACTGATATCGATAAGCTGATCTGGGTTAGGGAACAATACCAAACCATAGACAAGGAGGGCTACAACTTCTTCAAAAGCTCGTAGGTCAAGAGAGTTCCAACATTCTTGGGCTTTATCAAACAGAAACCTAGCTAAGAACCCTTTGATACCACTTCTCGCTTCCCAATGTCCTTTGAGGTCGGATGTCTGTAGGTGCAAGGCTTTAGCAATCTCTTCAAGTCTAGGTTCCTTTTCTGTACCGTTGAAGGGTAGCTGATCAAGGATAGGAATCTTCAGGAGCCGGGAGAACTCCTCCAATGTAGGTACCAACTGATAGTCCAAGAAGGTGAAACAGTGATGCAGAGGGTCAAAGAATTGGAACAAAACCTTAATCAAGTCCTCCTCAATGTTGGTGTTAACCAAGTTGATGAGTTTTCCATGTCTCTCACTGAATGAAGAACTTTCGGGAATTCTGGACAGAAGCTCCTTAAGCTGAGGAGGGATCTTTACAAGGCTAATCGGAATTGTCTTTCTGCGAACGGTTTCCATGTCCTGTAAAACAAGAACAAAGATGAAGATTCGAAACCCTTGAAACGGTTAGTCAATGCTCATGATGTTTGTATGATGTAATGATGCACTATAAACATTCACAAAAGCAAACATGGTAAGGCACACAAGTCACACAAACCCTTAGAGTTTAGGCCTGCATGGAGTTTGGGTGTTACCCTCTTGAAGTTTTGTGGGCTCAACCTGTCTTATCAAAAATAACCGGGTTCTAAAGATCCCAATATCACTGGATTGCTTTCATTGTTCATCGTTTCGATTTAGCCACTGAACTGGCGACCGAAATATTCCAGGAAAGCAACCCTCAATTGAGTGTAGTATCGAGTATCAACCAACCTCGGACTGCACCAAAGTCAGTTATCTCACTACCCTAAGAAGGCCAAGATGGTTCAATTAAGGTTCCTAAGGTCTGTTGATGCTTCATGACACCACATGGAGGCCCCGTACTCTCCTTGACTGAACTCAAGGGTTACCGGTACACACCAAAGTGCCACATCAACGTAGCAGACTGCTTCAACCATGTCGGTATACCCCGCACAGTTCCCTCACAGCCTTGTTGCTACCTAAAAGAGGTTTCCCCCAGATCCGGGTTAGGATCTATAAAACTCCGATACAAAGCCCACAATATGTAAAAGCAAACAAAGCAAGCAATTGAAAACAAAGGTGATCTAAACCCTAAGGTTACTCCACTTTAAAAGATTGTCCCCAGCAGAGTCGCCAGTTCTGTGATACGGTGGGAGAACTGACTTGAGGTTTGCGTTTGTATTCGCAAATGTTGCGGTTAGCAAGAGTCGCCACCGACTTTTTATTTTATCCTAAGGAAAGGTTAAAAAGCACAGCAAAAACCTTTTGAGATGTTTTCTTGGGTTCGGGGAGTAGATTATAGAAAGGGAAGGTATTAGCACCCTTTCTATCCATGGTTATCCATGGGCTCTTAGTTACTTGCTTAGATCACTTGCCTTTTGTTTTCAATTGTCTTAAATGGTGCTTGAGTGTGTGGGTTTTGAAAATGTTTTGAAAAGAGGCCAATGTGGTGGCAACCTTTGCAATGATCCATGTGGGGATGTATACAAAGATGTATGTCTTTTGAAAAGGTTTTCATTTGTTTTTGAAAGTGTTGTAATGTGTGATTTTGAAATTAGGCAAGTGTTTTGTTTTACAAGTTGATTCAAGCAACTAAGAGGTTATCTACTCCTAAGTTTCTCAAAAGATTATTGCTATACTTTAACCCTTTTAACAAGTTTGCACCACCATTGTATTTGGTGGGTAACCTTGTGTTAGGATGTGAAAAGGGACAGGCGCGGGTCATCGTTTAGACCATAATTGTAACGACGTTAAATGTCTTTGGGCAATTTCTCTAAGGGACTTGATCATTTGTTTTGTTTGTTTTGAAAAGTTTTATCGAGGGACTATGATCATTCAAACTGTTTGCTTTGCCCAAAGATGTTCAACATACAATATGGCCCATTTATTTGAAGGCAACAAGTGGAATACCCTAGGGGGTGCAAGTGTGATTTGTGTGTCCATTTTCATGCTTGTTTGTCTTGTATTAGGTCAAACTATTTTTTTATCGTTTTTTCGCATACAAACCCTAATTCTAGCATATTATTATTTAGAAAGCAATAAAGTGCGAAATTAAAATTACTAAGCTATTACACAACCAAATATAGGAAGGGGGGTACGAATGTTCAAATGGGGATATAGACAAGAATTTAAATCTAGATTATTACAACAATTGGATATTTGCATAGTAAATAAATTGCATAATTTAAATGTAAATAAAATGAATATGTAAAAATGTAAAAAAAGAAAGTTTTTTTTATGTGTATGAGAAAATATTTATGTAAAAGGAAAAAGAAATAAAAATGTATTTATTTTTAGTATTTTGAAACTTAGGGTAAAAAACCCTAATTTTTATATAAAAAGTATTATTATCTAATTTAATTCTACTATTTATTTATTATGTTCAAAAATAAAATAAATGAAGTATTTTGTGAAAAAAAGTATTTTTGTATTAAATATTGATAAAAATGAAGAAAATCAAGTATTTTATATTTTTATCTTAAATATATTAATAAACATGTATATATATATATATTAAACCCTAAATGAGTATTATACAAAATAAATATTTATTTAATATTTTAATAAAATAAATAAAAGTATTTTTTTTTGTGTGAATATTTTCAGAAAGTAAAAATAAAAATAAAAATGTATTTACATTGTTTTCTATTTATTTTAATAATAGTGTATATATATATTTGTATATAAATAAAAGAAATGAACAAACAAATATGCCATAAATACAAAAAATGATGGAAAAAATATTTTAAAAATTTTAATGGCATGAGAAAAAATAAACAAAGTCAACCCAAAAAGAAAAAGTCAAAAATGTTGAAAAATAAACAAATGGGCTCAGGGGGTGTAAACCAAAAAAATGGGGTGTGAAAAGGAAACAAATCCAGGCCCAGCCCAGATCACTTCTTCTTCAACCTCTGTACATCTTTCTTCTCACAGAACACGCGTTTTCTAACTCTGGATTCCTGGACTTTCAAGCAAAACTCATAACATGAAAAGTGTAGAGCATTAAGAGACGGTTTCAACCATATAAAGAACATGACCTATCTCTCCAAGATGAGAGAGAATTTCTCTCCCCCTCTTTTCTGACCTAGTTTTTCTACCATTTTCAGAGCTCAAATTCTCTTCACTCAGACAAAAGAAATGAAAAGTAAAGCTATGTACATGTTCAGGGCTATGAGTAGGACTTTGTTTCTTTACAAACTTAAGACTAAATATGCCTAATAAGAGAGATACGAATTCAAACTTTTACCTGTGCAGTTGAACTTCTATGTGGAGAATGAGAGACTTTCAGTGCAATGTAATGATTGGAAAAGCTTCCTTGAAGTCCAGGGATGCTTTTCCAATGCTCACTTTGTCTTGAAGCTTCTTGTACCAAGCTATAGAACTTCACCTGCAAGCTAAAGATGTGAAAATGGTGGAAGTGGTTAGAGCAGCTACAGATCGTGCCTTAGCTTCTGGATAGCTTGCATATGTTGTAAGGAAGGTAGAGGAACAGGTTTGGACAGAAATGCTTGAAGGGATTGAGAGATTGCACTCAAACTGCAGGGGCACCCCTGTTTGTGCAGTTTGAGGATGATTCTGAGATGGAGAGGGTTTGAAAGGCAAATGGCTCGAGCAAAAGCTTCAATGTGGTCTATGGAATGTGTTTGATATCTTTTGTGTTGTGTTCTTTTTGCTGATATGAGAGATAGCATATGTTATGGACCTTTCTTCACACTTAAGCTACCAAAAGCAAATTGGTGTTCTAGGTCAGTATAGGACCCCCTAATGTGCTGCATCAACTCCTCTTGATCAGTGTGTTATGCCCATAATCTTGTGTTAACCAGATCTTCTTTGTACTTGTTGGATTACAAACTTGACATAAAGCTAAACTTTTCAAAAATGGAAATTCCACTTTATCTAGTTTAGGATTAAACCATTATGCAATGTTAGAACACAAAGAACATGACCTTAACACATTGAATATGCATTAAATTATTGAGTATGGATTGGTTCAAGGACCTGTAATTAAGCATAAAGCAAACTGAATTCAAATTTGCAAATTTGTGAACATGTCTTGGTGAAGAACAAAAGTGAATTTTTGCCAACTTGTGAAATTCGAATCTCTCAAGTTATGAGGTTGTTTGATGAGTTCTTGGACATTTTGGAAAGCTTGTAATGTGTACTACAATCCATCTTTGAAATGCAATTTGAAATTCCAAGTGGAAGGGTATGAAAAGTGGCCTTGAAGTAGGGTAGAAAACCTTGTCAAAATAGGTCAAATTTCACTAAGTTAAAAGATGGTTTAGTGCCCTTATTCAAAAAATCATAACTTGAGATACAAGCTTCAAATGAGAAAACTTTGTGAATCAAAGTTGTAGATTTTGCAACAAGCTACAACTTTCATGTTTTGACTTTTGTTTGAATCCAAATGGATCATGGTGAAAAGATGGGGCAAAGTTGGGAAAAAATTAGGGTTTTTCATAACTTAGAAAAATTCTAAGTTATGAAAAATTCCATTTTCAAACCCTAATTTGCATTTTGTGATTTCTTGGTGAACAAGTTTCATAATTTGGCATGTTTTGATGAAAAATGAATCTTGACTCTTGATTTTGACCAAAAAGTCAAAGTTTGACCTTTCAGTATACAGTCAAAATTGATCAATTGACTGGGAAATTCAACTGTCAATCTTGTGTACTTGGGATCTTTTGAGCTTGATGAACATGTCAAGATAATTCCATGGGGTCCTTGAGGCCATATGTGAGCTTGATTGGCCATTGGCTAGGTCAAACAGTCAAAAATTGCCCTTGTGCAGTCAAAACCCTAAAAATGACCATTTTACCCTTTTGATGATCTGATCAAATTTCTTGTGGAATTGTGATTCAAACTTGATCAAATGGTTCATATGAATTCAAAGTGTTGATGTGGATCAAATTTTATGAGGTTTGACTGTCAATTGGCCACAGTTGACTTTTTCCCCAATACAGCTGATTTCTAGGTCAACTGTCCAATTGACTGGGTAAAACTTGGAATCAAGACTTGAAACTTGGTATAGGTAAACTTGGGAGTCCAACATGAAGCATGAAAGTCATCTTAGGCATTTTAGGTCAAAACATCTTTAGGCAAACACAAACCCTAATTTGAGTCCACAGTGCAAGGAGAAGTCTTGAGCAGAGGAAACCCTAATTGGATCTTGATCTTCAAAGGTCTTGTGATGAGAAAATGTTGAGGAAATGGGAGGGCAAATTTTGGGGTACAACACATTTCATACAACATGACTTTGCATTTTATCTAACATTTTATCCTTGCAAGGATAAGGTTAATAGCTACTGTTAACAATGTTCAAGGCTTTCAGATACAGTTCATATACAGTTCAGATACGCTCCAGATACGGATGCCATTCTGATACTCATTCAGATTCAACTTTCAGATACGCTCCAGACACGGATGCTATTCTGATACTCATTCAGATTCAACTTTTAGATACAGTTCGGATACGCTCCAGATACGGATTCCATTCTGATACTCATTCAGATTAAACTTCCAGATACAGTTCGGATACGCTTCAGATACAGATTCCATTCTGATACTCATTTAGATTCAACTTTCATATACAGTTCAGATACACTTCAGATATGGATGCCATTCTGATACTCATTCAGATTCAATTTTCAAATACAGTTCAGATATGCTCCAGACACGGATGCTATTCTGATACTCATTCAGATTCAAGTTTCAGATATAGTCCAGATACGCTCCAGATACGGATGTCATCCTGATACTCATTCAGATTCAATCTTCCGACATAGTACAGATACGCTCCAGACACGGACGCCATTCTGATACTCATTCAGATTCTCTTTTAGATTCAGTTCAGCAATCACTTTTAGATGGCATCTACAAGCCCATATCCAAAAAGTTTCCATCATACCTCCAAATGGCATCTTTAAGCCCATTCCCTCTACCATCACATCACTGAGTGCAAATTTCTGGGCACTCTAGTCTCCAATCATCTTCCACCTTCGAGTCAGGAATGGCAAAACTCGTCAATCTAACTCTTCAGGCTTAAGAAGATTGAACAGGGGCAGTTGTTTCACAAGATCTCCTTAGCTCAAGACTGCACTAGGGTTTGATCAGCTCAAGACACCTCCTTAAGCACTGATAACCAAAATTAGGGTTTGAGTTTGCACAAGGATTTTTGAACTTCCAATGCCCCATATGGTTTTCATGGATCATTATGGACCCCCAAGATTACTCATGTCAAGTTTCAAGCCTTGGATCACACTTTTGCTCAGTCAATTGAGCAGTTGACCTAAAAATCAATTGTATTTTGGAAAAAGTCAACTATGGCCAATTTACAGTCAAACTTCATAATTTTTTATCCACATCAACATTTTAAACTCATATGTTTCATTTAATCAAGTTTGGACCATAATTCCTCAAGACATTTGATCAAATCTCCAAAAGAGCAAAATGGTCAAAATTAGAGTTTTGACTGAGAAAGGGAAATTTCTGATTTTTGACCTAGAAAATGATCAATTGGTTTAAGGAATGATCTCAAGAGTACAATTGCATCATTTTACCTAATTACATGGCTCAAAACATTGCAAGTCCATTGGATTGACAGATGAATTTTTCAGTCAACTAATCAAAAGTCAACTGTATTTGAAAAGTCAAACTTTGACTTTTTGGTCAAATTCAAATGCCAAAGATCACAATTCATCAAAACATGTCAAAATATGAAACTTATTCATCAATAAATCAAAAAGTCAAGATTTCATTTTGAAAAGTCAAAATTTCTAAACTTAGAAATTTTTCTAAGTGTTGGAAATTTCATGTTTTTTCACAAATTTTTCACCATGATGCAAGATGATTCAAGAGAAACTTCCAACATGAAAGTTGTATATCTCCATGAAATATACAACTTTTCTTTACACAACTTCTTCCAAAAGTGTTTATATCTCAAGTTATAATTGTAAGAACATGTGGTCATGAAACAAAACACTTTGTGAAATTTTGCCCTAATTTGGTCAGGATTTAGACCCAACTTCATGGCACTTTTTCATATAGTTCAAAGGGGTATATTCAAAAGTAATTCAAAGATGGGTTGTAGAGCACATTTCAAGCTTTCCAAAATGTCTAAGAACTCCTTGATATCATTCTTGAGTTGGGAGAAAAGAAGAGATGGAGTTAGGGTTTAATCACTTGAATTACAAGTCATTTTGTAATAAACCAAATTCAAAATTCAAACTATGTTGCATAAACTCTACTTTACATGCCTAAAACTTGTTGGAACTCCACAATTAACGGCTTGCACAACTGTTAGAGGTCTCATTTCAAGAATTCAATGCATGGACATTCTTTATATCTATTTTTGGAAGAAAGTGTACATTGCCATTTTGATAAAGTGTTTTTTTGCACAAAACTTGTTCTTGAGCCTTGCACTTGTTCTCTTCTGATTACACAAGTCCTATAACTCATGAGAAATGGTTTAGACACTTACAATCACCCATCTCATGCTTGTACCTCACATTGAAACTTGGTTTCCCTCTTTTCTTCAAAATCAAGGAACCTAGCCAAAAGCTTGTAACTTGTACTTCTGATTGTCCAAACTACTCCAATCATTTTGCTTATACATAGATAAACTATTTGCCACAAAGAGACGAATGCTCAAGCCCTGAAAGGACCTAGAACTCATAATCAAATCTCATACCTCCATTTTCACATAAACTGACCAAAAACTTGAAACTCATAACTCCCTCGTGCGTTTTCAAGCCTTTTGGTTTCTAAAGCTTCTAAACATCATTTAGAACTGATCCCACACCCTGTTATAGAACTGTAACACCATTAACACCATCCTCCATTTTCAAAAACAGAGCTTTGCACTTGGACTTCTCCAGAACTCCTCAGGCCCTTTCAGCTCAAGCTAAGCAATCCATTAGCTTCCCGGGAACTTGAGGAAGCTAACCCAACCATTGGAACTCCTTGAAAGTTGCTCAAACTTCAAACCTGATACCCTCTTGCAAGGTAAGTTTTCTAACTTTGGAACTTCTGATACAGGCATCATCAATGATTTATTTGTGAACAAAACATGTAGATATCATTGCCCTAAAGCTAACCATGTCCATAGTTTCTATTAATTTTGCTTGAGCTTAGAGAATTTTAAGATTGAAATTTCTGAGATTTTTAGGGTTCAGTTTGGGGCCAATGAAATTCATGTTTATCGTTGATCTATAGTTTTAATGCTTTACATTTCTGAAATCGTGAGGAAATTTGCTACAAGTTTCATGTTTACAGTTTTCATTTTTGTTGAGAAATGAACAAGTTACAGTTGGTCTGGCTGGAGGTTGAAGATGAAGTGTAAATCATGGCGCGTTTTGTATCATATATTTATTGTTTTGCTTATGTTAACGGATGTATAGCCACCCCAATGGTAGAAGCGCGCGCCTGTAACCTTTGGGACCTGGGTTTGAGCCCCAGTGGTACCCTTTTGATTTTTTTTTCACATTTTTTGCATTTTTCTGAATCTTTTTGGCAGGCGCTGGGCTTCAATCTTTGGGCCTATGTTTTTTGCTACTTCTCACCCCTTTGCAGGCTATCAACACCCCTGGCCCAGATTTTTATTTTCTTGTTTTTTTTTATATATTTATATTTATTTGTTTTCTTAAATATTTTACTAATACTAAAAAAATCATAAAAAATATAAAAATAATAGATTTACATTTTGACATAGTTTATTTATTTTTCTCACACAAAAAATTATTTTATTAATCATACTTTATTTATTTTTACTTATTATCTTGTAAATTTAATTAAAATACTAGGTTTTATTTATTTTCTTTTACACTAATTAAAATATTTTTTTAAAAGGCCAAAAATAGTTTATAACACTATAAATATTTTCAAGACAAAAATACCAAAAAATACTTTTCTTAAACTTATTTTCATTTAATCAATTAATGAATTAGGGTTTTATTAATTTCTTTTCTTAGTAAATTAGGTTTACTTTTATTATTTTAATTAATTATTTTCCTTTAATTAATTAGGTTAAAACAAAATATCTTTTTCCTAAAAAATCCAAGAGTATCCATTTTCTTCACATTTGCATTCTTATACATTTATTCATTTTGTACATTTATTTCAATTCTTGTACAAATTCAATTTGGTTGTAATAGATTAATTAGGTTTATATTCTTGCAATACCCATTTACAATTTTTACACCCCCCTCCCACAAGTATTGTAATAGCGTAGTAACTTTAAATTCCGCAATTTATCGCTTTATATATAACATGCTAGTATTTAGGGTTTGTATGGAAAGACTAAAATCAATACTTAGAAAACCCTAAATTCAAGACAAAAACAAGCATGAAAACAATACACTTGCACACAAGCACCCCTAGGGTAAATCCACTTGGTGGCCTTTACAAAATGGCCATAATACGCACGTGAGGTATCTTAGCAAAAACAAAGTAAAATATAAGATCATAGTCCCTCGATGATGCTATCTAAGTTGCCTTTCAAATGATCTTAGTCCCTAAAAAATAATGCTAAGATACCTTGCAACATTGCTAACCATGGTGATACGATGACCCACGCCCGTCCCGTTTACATCCAAAGATAGGATTACTTACCAAATCAATGGTAAGATAACAATGTCAAAGGAAAGGAAAATGAACATAAAAAACTTTTGAGTAGGTAGAATGTTCCTAGTTACTTGCTTCATTTCAAAACAAAACATTCTTACTATTTTTAAAACAAACACCAACACTTCCAAAACATCTTTCAAAACTTGAAAACATTTTCAAAAAGATTAACACCTTTGTATACATTCTTACGAACGAGAATCATTATAAAAGTTTGCCTAGACAATGGCCTCTTTACAAAATACTTTCAAAAACCACACAAAGCACAATTTCAAACAAAAGCAAGTGATCTAGCAAGTAACTATGAGCCCATGGAAAACCATGGATGAAAAGGGTTCTAATACCTTCCATTTTCATAATCTACCCCCCGAACTCAAGAAATAATCTCAAAGGTCTTTCCTGTGCTTTTTCACCTTTCCTTTTGGATAAAAGAAAAGTCGGTGGCGACTCTTGCTAACCGCAACATTTGTGATAAAACGCAAAACCTTCAAGTCAGTTCTCCCACCGTATCACAGAATTGGCGACTCTGCTGGGGAAATTTTTAAAAGTGGGGTTACCTTGGGGTTAGATCACATTTACTTGCTTACATTGTTTGACTTATATGCTTTACATTATGGTTCTTTGTTTGGGTTTGAATCCTCTACCCGGATTTGGGATACCTTATAGGTAAGTAGCAATACATTGTGGAAATTGTGCGGGGTATACTGACATGGTCTAAGTAATAGCTATGTTAGTGAGACATATTTGTGGGTACCGGTAGCCCTTGAGTTAATCAAGGAGAATATGAGGCCGCTGAGTGATGTCATGAAGCACTAATGAACTTTTAGAACCTTTACTTGACCAACTTGGCCTTTAGGACGTAGTGAGATGACCGGCTTTGGTGCAGTCCGAAGTTGGTAGATACTAGATACTACACTCATTGAGGTTTGGATTTTTGGGATATTTCGGTCGCCATTAAAGAGGCTTGTGCTGAAACAATGACCAAGGAAACAAACCAGTGATATTGAGCTCCTTAGAACCCTGTTACTATTACTAGGACAGGTTTGAGCCAACTAAACTTCAAGAGGGTACTTACCTATGAGACTCCATGTAAGCCTAAACCTAAGTACTTGTTTTCTTTGTTTGTATATACATACTTGTACATAACATCATGAACATCATAACATCATACTCATTCACTAATCTTTTCAAGGATCTTGGGATTTATCTTTGTTCTGTTTTGTAGGATATGGATTCTCTTCGCAGAAAAACTATTCAAGTCAATCTTGTAAGGATCCCTCCACAACTTAATGAGTTAGCTTCAAGGATTCCTGAAAACTCTCCATTCACCGAGAGACATGGTCGCCTACTCAACTTGGTCACCTTAAACACAAATGAGGACATGATGAAGGTGCTCTTTCAGTTCTTTGATCCCTTACACCATTGCTTCACATTTCCCGATTATCAACTTGTGCCTACTTTGGAAGAATTCTCCCGACTCTTGAGGATTCCCATTCTCAATCAACTACCTTTCAACGGTACGGAAAGAGACCCAAAGCCAGAAGAGATTGCTCAAGCTCTACACTTGCAATCATCTTATGTCACAACTCATTGTGAAACAACGAGTGGTGACAAAGGTTTCCTTGTAAAGTTCTTGTTTGAGAAAGTCCAAAACTGTTGGAACTCTTTGGATTTGCAAGCCTTTGAGGAAATTGTGGCTCTCCTCATCTATGGGATGGTTTTGTTTCCAAATCCTGACTAACTCATAGATGTGAACACCGTCAAAATCTTCATATCCCGCAAATCGGTGCCTACTTTGCTAGGAGACATCCTACACTCTTTTCACACTCGCACTATGAGGAAAAGAGGCGTCCTTATGTGCTGCACTCCCCTCTTGGAAAGATGGTTTACTTTGCATCTTCCCTAATCTGTATTAAAGAACGAGCAAGGTTCAAGGTGGTCACAAAGGTTGATGACGCTCAAACATTCAGATATCCATTGGTGTTCCCGATCTATAGAGAATGTTACTATTGTCGACCGTTATGGAGAATTTCCTAATGTCCCTTTACTTGGAATTAGGGGAGGTATCACCTACAACCCCTGATTAGCCTTAAGACAGTTTGGTTATGCCCGAAGGGATGACCCTCATGAGATGCTCATTCAAGGTTTGGTATTTGACTACGAGAACGGCGATCAAGGTCTTTTCCAGAGATTTATCCGAGCTTGAAGGATGTTAAACTAGGTAGATAGCAAGATATTGGGGCATAAGAATTCCATCCCTCTTGAGCCTTACCTCAAGTGTGTAAGAACTCGTGCTTAAAGTCTTATGATGACTTATCCATCCATTCTCTCGGTAATCATTGAGCCTGTTATGGAAGGAGATGTTCCATACACTATCCTACATCCAAACATGCCCACCTCTCTTGAAGACCTACAAATGGATTGGATACAACTCAAGGGGGAGCGAGATACTTTCAAAGCCCAATTCTACGCAAGCGAGAAGAAGGTCTTGGAACTCACTAGACAACTTCATGAGGAGAGGAATCTAAATGCCTACATCGCACCAAAGAGGATGCGTACTACCTTTCTATCTTAGATTTTTTGTATTATTTTGCCCAAAAAAAGGCATTGATGTATTCAAGCTTTAATTTATTAATATAACGTGTGTTTCCTTTTTGTCTAAAATAAATTTGAATCTTTGAAATCCTTGAAATCATTGCATATGCATCTACCATTCATCATAACATAAGCAGGTTTCTTGCAACAAGTCTCCTCATCTCTCTACTATTTATTTCAGTAAGATGGATCTCGAGCAAACGGTGAAGGACCTCCAAGCTCAGAATGCACAGTTTTAACAGTTGTTCTTAACTCTATCCAAAGGACAAGAAGAGTTGAAGACCTTGTTGGTTGAAGAGAAGAAAAAGAAGATGAAGAAAATAACCGAAGTTCTAAACATGGGAAGAAGATTCCACGGACAAGCAAGAAGGACCCTAGACTTTTCAACGACATCCGATGAGAAAGACAATCAAGATGGGAAAGGCAAAGAAACAGTTGTCCAGTCAGAGTCAGAAGAGGAAGAGGAAGAAGAAGACTATTCTGAAGAACAATACCCTCCAGTCGACGACAAGTATAAGCATATAGAAGAACGGTTAAGTGCAATGGAAATCCAAAAAGTGCCTGGATTGGACTTTGAGGAGTTGGGGTTAGTATCGGGGATTGTCATTCCTCCAAAATTTAAAGCACCTGTGTTTGCCAAATATGATGGAGTTTCATGTCCCAAAATGCATCTCCGGTGCTATGTGAGGAAAATCTAGCCCCATATCGCTGACAAGGATTTATGGGTACACTTCTTCTAAGACAGTCTGTCTGGAACTCAACTTGATTGGTTTTATTAGTTAGAAAGAGCCAATGTTCATAATTGGGAAGATCTGGCCGCCGCCTTTTACAAATAATACCAATACAACGCTGATCTTGCGCCTACCCATACTCAACTCCAGAGTATGGCCATGGTTTTAAGTGAAGGCTTCAAGGACTATGCGCAAAAATGGAGGGACTTGGAAGGAAGAGTCCAGCCTCCCTTATCTGAAAGAGAATTGGTAGACATGTTTTGGGCACCTTGTCTGGTCCCTTATTTAATCACTTAATTGGGATTTCATCGGCAGGTTTTACTGAATTGATATTGACCGGAGAAAGGGTAGAAGCCGGGATAAAGAATGGGAATATTAAAAAAGATGCATCCTCTGCTGCTGTAAGGAAACCATTCATCGAAAAGAAAGAAGTGGTTGTTGTATATCCTCAGAGAAATCAAGATAGGGTTGAACACCGTCCAATGGTAGGGGCTATCATGATTCCTAAACCAGCGCCTGCTCAACAAAAAAGCAACTAGCCAAGAATTGAGAGGCCAGTCAGACAGTTCACCAGAATTAACATGACTCTATCTCAAGTATTACCACATTTGTTAAGATCCAATCTAGTGACTTTGAAAGAAGCTCCAAAAAACCCTAACACAACCTTTCCTCACTATCATCCTAATGCCCACTGTACATACCACTCTGAGAGTCCCGTCCATGACACTAACAACTGTTGGGCTCTAAAGAACAAAGTACAAGACCTTCTTAAAGCCAAAGAGATTGAATTCGATGGCCAGAAATTCCCAATGTCATTACTGACCCTACTCCCAAGCACGGCCATAATGCCAACGCCATCGAGGAAGATATGTTTGTTACTTCAGTTGATGAACTTATGACCCCACTCTTGACTATCAAAAAGAACTTGTTGAATGACGGTGTTTTTCCAGGCTGTGATGAAAGCTGTCATTTCTGTTTATCCTCACCAACCAGCTGTCCTTTGTTAAAAGCAGGCGTTCAGTGCCTAATAGATAACAAGGAAATTTTGTTCGAGAAGGCTTCAATTCCAATTGTTTCTTATAATGATGTTTCCATCGTGACCATTTCCGACAATTCTTCCAGGGTCTCCACCAAAATACCCGTTAGAATTACATCAGTTCCTAAAGTAGCTCCTTTGATAATTACAATGCCTGGACCAATCCCGTATTCGTCAGACAAAACCGTACCATGGAATTATGGAGGGGATGTCTACTACCACGGTTTCAAGCAAGATTGGTCAGCTGCCGAAGATTCAAATTCTGAGAAAGTTGACTCCGATATCAGTAATATTGCAGGGACTAGTAAGATAACCCGAAGCGGAAGGATATTCTCTCCAGAAATTGCTCCCCTAAAAGTAGTTTCTAGACCCGTAATCATTCATGTTGTTGTTACTCCTCCAAAGGTTATTCCCAGTCCTACAATCATCTCTGCTAATACTCCTGCTGACAAAGTTGTTACAATCCCTGTTATCACTCCTACTGACATTCCTGCTGCCGAGTCAACCGAGACTCGAGGTAAAGGTATTATGGTTAAGCCTGTCCAGACGAAGGCACAATCATTGGTTATCCCTGAGACCTCCCGGAAAGAGATGGAGGAAGTTCTAAAGATCATAAAAAGAAGCGACTACAATGTAGTTGAGCAATTGGGGCAAACTCTATCAAAAATTTCCATGCTGGATTTATTACTATGTTCTGAGGCTCATGTAAAGGCCTTGGTAAAATTCTTGAAAACTGCCCATGTATCCCAAGAAACATCTGTCGATCAGTTCCAAGACTGCATAGCCAGCTTGACTGTAGATAATGGTTTAGGCTTTTCAGATGCTGATTTAATGCCAAGAGAGAGGAAGCATAATGAGAGATTGCATGTCTCGGTGGAATGCAAGGGCGTGACCTTGGCTCATGTTTTGGTGGACACTGGTTCGTCTCTGAATGTGTTACCTAAAAAGGCTCTTGATTGGCTTGACTGTGAAGGATTGACATTGAAACCAAGCAACATAGTAGTGAGGGCCTTTGACAGCTCAAAAAGGATGGTGCATGGGGAAGTGGATATCCCCATAAAGGATGGAACCCAAACATTTGACTCAACTTTTTATGTAATGGATATTCGCCCTTCATATTCATGCTTGCTAGGCCGACCATGGATTCACAATGCTGGTGTTGTTACTTCTATGTTGCATCAAATGCTGAAGTATCCAATTCAAGGGAAGATCATCATCATTCATGGAGAAGAAGAGTATATGATCAGCCATCTCAATTCCTTCAGATATGTGGAATTAGATGGTGAATTTATTGAAACTCCATTCCAGCACTTTGAAGAAGTCCTGCAAGATGTGGCAGTGACCAAGGTTGTGCCTCAAGTTCCCAAGATCACAAGGCCTCCACTCAAGATGTCGTCTTTGAAGGATGCCAAGGCAGTGATAGAAGAAGGTGGGTGCACTATTTGGGGTAAACTCCCAAGTATCCCATACAAATCTGATAAGTTTGGTCTGGGTTTCACTTCAGGTGCCCAGAAGGCTGTACGCCGCGCTCATGCCGGAGGACCACCCTTGAAGATCAGCAACCACCAAGTCAGTGCAGTGGAGGAGGATGAAGACAACTATAACCTGGAGGATTGGATTTTCCTAATTGTCAATGGAGGGCTCAGCAACTGGGAGGCTAGAGATTTCGTCCCGATCACTTTCATCCCACAGTAATTTGTCTTTACATTTTGTCGGATCTGTAACATTGAAACAATTCAGACTCTTAAAACCTTGTGTCTTACCCGAGGCACAATGGTCCATTTGTAAGGGTTATTATCTCATTTCCATATGACATCAATGAATCATGGACGTTTTTGCATACAAACTTTGTGCTCATTGTTTTTCCTTTTACATTTTCATTTCTTTCTAAGATAGTTATACTCTTACACACACTCACACTCACAATGCAGGTCTACATCCATTCGGGATCCCATGGGTAACGGTTCTGCTATGTCCTTTTGTGACTCTGATAATCTAATCTACCAAGTCGAAGACGAAGGTGAGGAAGATTGTGAAGTACCAGGGGAACTCACCAGGTTACTACAACAAGAAGAGATGAACATTCAGCCCCACGAGGAACCAGTGGATACTATTAATCTAGGTACCGAAGAAGACAAAAGAGAAGTCAAGGTGGGTGCCAATATGGAACCCAGTGTCAAAGAGTGTCTGATTTAGTTGCTACACGAGTATGTTGAGATCTTTGCCTGGTCATATGAAGACATGCCAGGACTTGATGCATATACTGTGGTACATCATCTACCAACAAAAGAAGACTGTCCACCGGTAAAATAAAAGGTTCGTCGCATGCGACCAGACATGTTAGAGAAGATCAAAGCGGAAGTCATGAAACAATTCAACGCTGGATTCTTGGCCGTCACCTCTTATCCGCAATTGGTTGCCAATGTTGTTCCCGTACCCAAAAAGGACAGCAAAGTATGGATGTGCATGGACTACAGAGATTTGAATAGGGAAAGCCCTAAGGACGATTTCCCACTTCCCCACATTGATATTCTAGTTGACAATACGGCACAACACAAAGTTTTTTCCTTCATGGAAGGTTTCTCAGGCTACAACCAAATCAAAATGGCGCCTGAGGACATGGAGAAGACAACCTTTATCACACAATGGGGGACATTCTACTACAAGGTTATGCCATTCGGACTGAAGAATGCTGGGGAAACCTATCAGCGTGCCATGGTAGCCTTATTTCACGACATGATACATCACGAAATAGAGGTCTATGTGGACGACATGATAGCTAGATCTCAAACAGAAGAAGAGCATCTTGACCATTTACAGAAACTCTTTGAGAGACTAAAGAAGTACAAGCTGAGGTTAAACCCAAATAAGTGCACATTTGGAGTAAGGTCTGGTAAACTACTAGGCTTTGTTGTCAGAAATAAAGGTATTGAAGTCGATCCTACCAAAGTGAAAGAGATACAAGAGATGCTTGCTCCTCGTACTGAGAAGGAAGTCAGAGGATTCTTGAGACGTTTGAACTACATTGCCAGATTCATTTCTCACCTGACAGCTACTTATGAACCAATCTTCAAATTACTGAAGAAAGATCAAGTAGTCAAATGGAAAGATGAGTGCCAAACTGTTTTCAACAAAATCAAAGAGTACCTACAAGAGCCTCCTGTTTTGATGCCACCAGTCGAGGGAAGACCCTTGATCATGTATCTGACTGTTTTGGAAAATTCAATGGGGTGTGTGCTGGGGCAGCATGACGAGTCTGGCCGAAAAGATCACGCTATTTATTATCTGAGCAAAAATTTTACCGAATGTGAAACAAGATATTCACAGCTCGAGAAAACTTGATGCGCTCTGGCATGGGCTGCTTGCCGGCTAAGACAGTATATGCTGACCCATACTACCTTGTTGATATCTAAAATGGATCCAATAAAATACATCTTCGAGAAGCCTGCCCTTTCTGGGAGAATAGCGAGATGGAAGATGATCCTGACAGAATATGACATACAATATACTACCTAGAAAGTAATAAAGGACAGTGTACTAGCTGATCAACTTGCTCACCAAGATGTGGAAGACTACCAGTCCATGAAGTTCGAATTCCCAGATGAAGACATCATGATGGTAAACAACTATGAAGAATTAAGACCATATGAAGGACCTAAACAAGGATCCCGATGGACCCTGGTTTTTGATGGGGCATTGAACGCACTCGGCAATGGTATTGGTGTTGTACTCATATATCTTGAAGGGTGTCATATTCCCTTTACTGCAAGACTCTGCTTCAATTGTACAAATAACATGGTGGAATACGAAGAATGCATCTTTGGTCTCAAAGCTGCCATAGATTTGGGGATCAAGTCCTTAAATGTATTTGGAGATTCAACTTTGGTCATCATCCAGATCAAAGGGGAATGGGACACCAAACACCCTAACCTTATCCCCTACAAATAACATGTGTTGACATTGCTCCCACACTGTGAGAAGATTACCTTCGAGCATTTCCCGCGAGAAGAAAATCACCAAGCAGACGCACTAGCCACAATGTCATCCATGTTTAAACTTAAATAGGATAACGAGGCGCCCCAGATCACCATTGAACGAATGGAGGAACCAGCTCACTGTCACGAGATTAATACTGAAGAAGTAATGGATCAGCCTTGGTTTCACGAAGTCAAGAGGTATCTCGAGGCTCAAGAATATCCAGAAGGAGCTTCAGTCAATGATAAGAAGTTCTTAAGGAGATTCTCTGCTAAATTCTTCCTTAGTAATGGCATTCTCTACAAGCGCAACCATGACTCTGTGTTACTTCGGTGTGTAGACAAGGTTGAAGCGGAAAAGATCATGGCTGAGTTACATGAAGGCACTTTTGGCACCCATTCCAGTGGGCATACAATGGAAAAGAAAATCCTACGGGCAAGCTATTACTGGTCTACCATGGAAGCAGATTGTTATCAACACTCTCGAACCTTCCATAAGTGTCAGATCTATGCTGACAAGGTGCACGTACCTCCGGTTCCTCTGAATGTCTTGACGGATCCTTGACCCTTTGCTATGTGGGCATCTATATGATTGGGGAAATCAATCTAACAGCCTTTAATGGACACCACTTCATCTTAGTGGACATTGACTATTTCACAAAGTGGGTTGAGGCAGCCTCCTTCGCTTTCGTCACCAAGAATGTTGTCGCCCGGTTCATCAAGCAGAATCTCATCTGTCGTTACGGTATCCTGGAGAGGGTCATTACAGACAATGGTATAAACCTAAACAACACTATGATCACCGCCTTATGCGAGCAATTAAAGATCCAGCATCACAATTCCTCCACTTACCGGCCGAAGATGAATGGTGTTGTTGAGGCCGCGAATAAGAACATTAAAAAGATCATACAGAAAATGACAGTCACATACAAAGACTGGCATGAAATGCTACCATTCGCTCTCCACGGGTATCGTACCACATCGCGCACATCATCCGGGGCAACACCCTACTCTCTGGTATACGGAATGGAGGTTGTCTTGCCTATTGTAGTCCAGATCCCCTCTCTAAGAATTATGAAGGATGCAGGGCTGAATGAAGAAGATTGGATCCAGACTCGACTTGATCAACTAAACTTGATTGATGAGAAAAGGCTTACTGCTGTCTGTCATGGTCAAATGTATCAAAAACTGATGATCAAGGCTTTCAACAAAAAGGTCAGACGCCAAGTGTATCAAGTCGGGGATCTGGTGATCAAACGTATCATACTGCCACAAGGTGATCCCAGGGACAAGTGGACTTCTACATATGAAGGACCATTTGTAATCAAAAACATATTCGCTGGTGGAGCAATGATCTTGACCACCATGGATGGCGACGACCTATCGCACCCTACGAACGCAAACATAGTCAAAAGATACTACGCATAAGAGACCCACTAGGTTGACACACCTAGGAAAAACAAGGGCATCCCGGAGAACCAAAGAGGTTCGGGCAAAAATTAGGGATAAAACAAAAAAAATCTGTATACCCGGCAAGTTGAAAACCCGAAAGGGCGAGTTGGGCAAAAAAGGGTATCCCGGTGGACTGAAAACCCGAAAGGGAGGTCCAAGAAAAAGTTAGGAAATTAAAGCGTGTGACTATGTCCTTTTTATATCACCTTACAGACAACCTGACAAACTCAGAGGTTCTGATCAATCCAATCAACTTCAGACAAGGCAACAAATAGACAAGATGCTTAAAGACACGAAGGCTGTAGCAGAATGGGAATCCCGTGGGATTATTGCACATAGCTATTTTTGTTTGTATCAAAATTTTCATTTTTTACGACGGTATTCTCTTACTAGAATGTTTGTCTCATTGTACAAAAATACTTACTCAAAGTCAATACCAAGATATCCCTTTGAAAGTGCAAAACTACCTGTATTGGGGAAAAAGTCAACTATGGCCAATTTACAGTCAAACTTCATAATTTTTTATCCACATCAACATTTTAAACTCATATGTTTCATTTGATCAAGTTTGGACCTTAATTCCTCAAGAAATTTGATCAAATCTCCAAAAGAGCAAAATGGTCAAAATTAGGGTTTTGATTGGGAAAGGGCAATTTCTGATTTTTGACCTAGAAAATGATCAATTGGTTTAAGGAATTATCTCAAGAGTCCAATTTAATCATTTTGACCTAATGACATGGCTCAAAACATTGCAAGTCCATTGGATTGACAAATGAACTTTTCAGTCAACTGATCAAAAGTCAATTGTATACTGAAAAGTCAAACTTTGACTTTTTGGTCAAATTCAAATGCCAAAGATCACAATTCATCAAAACATGTCAAAATATGAAACTTATTCATCAAGAAATAAAAAAGTTAAGATTTCATTTTGAAAAGTCGAAATTTCTAAACTTAGAAATTTTTCTAAGTGTTGGAAATTTCATGTTTTTTCACAAACTTTGAACAAATTCTTCACCATGATGCAAGATGATTCAAGAGAAACTTCCAACATGAAAGTTGTAGATCTCCATGAAATATAAAACTTTTATTTCACAACTTCTTCCAAAGGTTCTTGGATCTCAAGTTATAATTTTAAGAACATGCGGTCATGAAACAAAATACTTAGTGAAATTTTGCCCTAATTTGGTCAGGATTTTGACCCAACTTCATGGCACTTTTTCATATAGTTCCAAGGGGAATATTCAAAATCAATTCAAATATGGGTTGTATAGGATGTTGCAAGATTTCCAAAATGTCCAATAACACCTTGAGATCATTCTTGAGTAGGGAGAATCGAAGAAATGAAGTTAGGGTTTTATCACTTGAATTACAAGTCATTTTATGATAAACCAAATTCAAAATTCAAACTATGCTGCATAAAATCTACTTTACAGGCCTCAAACTTGTTAGGCACTCCATAATTAATGGCTTGCACATCTGTTAGAGGTCTCATTTTAAGCATTCAATGCACGAACATGCTTTATATCCATTTTTGGAAGAAAGTGTACATCGCAATTTTGATAAAGTGTTTTTTGCACAAAACTTGTTCTTGAGCCTTGCACTTGTTCTCTTATGATAACACAAGTCCTATAACTCATGAGAAATGGTTTAGACACTTACAACCACCCAGCCCATGCTTGTACCTCACATTGAAACTTGGTTTCCCTATTTTCTTCAAAATCAAGTAACCTAGCCAAAAGCTTGTAACTTGTACTTATGATTGTACAAACTACTCCAATACTTTTGCTTATACATAGACAAACTATTTGCCACAAAGAGATGAATTCTCAATCCCTGAAAGGACCTAGAACTCAGAATCAAATCTCATACTTCCATTTTCACATAAATTGACCAAAAATATGAAACTCATAACTCCCTCGTGCGTTTTCAAGCCTTTTGGTTTCTAAAGCTTCTAAACATCATTTAGAACTGATCCCACACCCTGTTATAGAACTGTAACACCATTAACATCATCCTCCATTTTCAAAAATAGAGCTTTGCACTTGGACTTCTCCAGAACTCCTCATGCCCTTTCAGCTCAAGCTAAGCATTCCATCAGCTTCTTGGGAACTTGAGGAAGCTAACCCAACCATTGGAACTCCTTGAAAGCTTCTCAAACTTCAAACCTGATACCCTCTTGCAAGGTAAGTTTTCTAACTTTGGAACTTCTGATACAGGCATCATCAATGATTTATTTGTGAATAAAACATGTAGATATCATTGCCCTAAACCTAACCATGTCCATAGTTTCCATTAATTTTGCTTGAGCTTAGAGAATTTTAAGATTGAAATTTCTGAGATTTTTAGGATTCAGTTTAGGGCCAATGAAATTCATGTCTATCTTTGATCTATAGTTTTAATGCTTTACATTTCTGAAATCGTGAGAAAATTTGCCACAAGTTTCATGTTTACACTTTTCATTTTTGTTGAGAAATGAACAAGTTACAATTGGTCTGGCTGGAGGTTGAAGATGAAGTGTAAATCATGGCGTGTTTTGTATCATATATTTATTGTTTTGCTTATGTTAACGGATTTATAGCCACCCCAGTGGTTGAAGCGCGCGCCTGAAACCTTTGGGACCTGGGTTCGAGCCCCAGTGGTACCCTTTTGATTTTTTTTCTCATTTTTTGCATTTTCTGACCCTTTTTGGCAGGCGCTGGGCTTCAATCTTTGGGCCTATGTTTTTTGCTACTTATCACCCCTTTGCAGGCTATCAACACCCCTAGCCCAGATTTTTATTTTGTTTTTTTTATATATTTATATTTATTTGTTTTCTTAAATATTTTCCTAATACTAAAAAAATCATAAAAAATATATAAATAATAGATTTACATTTTGACATAGTTTATTTATTTTTATCACACAAAAAATTATTTTATTAATCATACTTTATTTATTTTTACTTATTATCTTGTAAATTTAATTAAAATACTAGGTTTTATTTATTTTTCTTTTAAACTAATTAAATTTTTTTTAAAAGGCCAAAAATAGTTTATAACACTATAAATATTTTCAAGACAAAAATACCAAAAAATACTTTTCTTAAACTTAATTTATTTTAATCAATTAATGAATTAGGGTTTTATTAATTTCTTTTCTTAGTAAATTAGGTTTACTTTTATTATTTTAATTAATTATTTTCCTTTAATTAATTAGTTTAAAACAAAATATATTTTTCCTAAAAAATCCAAGAATATCCATTTTCTTGACATTTGCATTCTTATACATTTATTCATTTTGTACATTATTTATTTCAATTCTTGTACAAATTTAATTTGGTTGTAATAGATTAATTAAGTTTATATTCTTGCAATCCCCATTTGCAATTTGTACACCCCCTCCCACAAGTATTGTAATAGCGTAGTAACTTTAAATTCCATAATTTATGGCTTTATATATAACATGCTAGTAATTAGGGTTTGTATGGAAAGACTAAAATCAATACTTAGAAAACCCTAAGTTCAAGACAAAAACAAGCATGAAAATAATACACTTGCACACAAGCACCCCTAGGGTAAATCCACTTGGTTGCCTTTACAAAATGGCCATATTACGCATGTGAGGTATATTAGCAAAAAGAAAGTAAAATATAAGATCATAGTCCCTCGATGACGCTATCTAAGTTGCCTTTCAAATGATCTTAGTCCCTAAAAAATAATTCTAAGATACCTTGCAACATTGTTAATCATGGTAATACGATGACCCACGCCCGTCCCGTTTACATCCAAAGATAGGGTTACTTACCAAATCAATGGTAAGATAACAATGTCAAAGGAAAGGAAAATGAACATAAAAGACTTTTGAGTAGGTATAATGTTCCTAGTTACTTGCTCCATTTCAAAACAAAACATCCTTGCTATTTTTAAAACAAACACCAACACTTCCAAATCATCTTTCAAAACTTGAAAACATTTTCAAAAAGATCAACACCTTTGTATACATTCTTACGAACGAGAATCATTACAAAAGTTTGCCTAGACAATGGCCTCTTTAAAAAATACTTTCAAAAACCACACAAAGCATAATTTCAAACAAAAGCAAGTGATTTAGCAAGTAACTAAGATCCCATGGAAAACCATGGATGAAAAGGGTGTTAATACCTTCCATTTTCATAATCTACCCCCCCCCCCCCCGAACTCAAGAAATAATCTTAAAGGTCTTTCCTGTGCTTTTTCACCTTTCCTTTAGGATAAAAGTAAAGTCGGTGGCGACTCTTGCTAACCGCAACATTTGTGATAAAAAGAAAAACCTTCAAGTCAATTCTCCTACCGTATCACAAAATGGATGAATAATTTTAATAATAGTATGATTTAAATTTAATTCAAATATGGTTTGTATATTCTTTCCCACCCTTCTTCATCTCATCCTTTTCTTATTGCACTAAGTGTTATTGGAGTATAATATCTATATCATGTCTCAAAACAAATGGTGCATAGATTGTTATTTACCAGCCTCAAAATAGGTGTGACTTCTATATAATTCCACTTACGATTGCTTAACATAGCGCTAAATTTTGTCCTGATTCGAATAAATGATCATTTGTGGCCCAAACCTATGTTTGCAAGCCCAAGTATGTTAATTTGATGCCTTTGATCCAATAACCTTGAGACTCGTTGTGTGGAGGCTTTGGTTCTACCAATCCTCTATTGGATCTACAACACTTTTGGTCAACGCGGATCACTTAAACATCGTTGATCATTAAATAGCACTTGTAAGGATTCCAAATGGATGATATACTTGACAAAAAGCAAATTCAACTTGTTTTGTGGAGGCTTTGGTTCTATCAATCCTCTAATGAGTTCTAAATGCAAGTTTCAAGATGGTCATCCAACTAACCACTAATTATTAAATTGTTTTTATTTTATGCCCTTTTATTTTTTATGCTTTATGTACCATTTACTTTAAGCATTAAATTTCATGTCATTTTTATTTTGCTCACTTGAGCCTTTTATTTTCTCTTCTAAGACACCTAATAATCAACATGAACCATAAAAACACCTTTAAAATAGGACTATTTGGTTACTATCCTTGGCATTATGGAGCATTGGACTTCTTGGAATTAGGATTAGAAACCTTGGCCTATATTGGAGACTTTGTGACCTTAATTGATATTTTGTCTGGAGTTCTTGAGGTTTACCTTAAGACATTAGGTTGTTTGTTTGTTTTGTGTGCAAGTTATTGTTATTACATTCTTGGTTTGTAATCTGGAATTCACCCGTATACAGTCGTTACTTTGCCCAATTTTTATGAAGACTTAATACACTTAAAGCTTGGTTCTCTCAAGAGATCTAGTATCTTTGCTTGTTTGGTTTCAATCCAAAGAATGGGAATTCTATCTTGACTCATAATATCAAGTTTTGGCTTCTTGTTGGTTAGATGGTTCTTATCCCTAGCTTTTACCTGATGTTTTAGGATAGTCCCTCCTTCTCCTCCCACCTTCTTTAATTTCAAAAATCTTCTCTCTCCTAAGACTCCTTGAGTTGAGAATTCCATTGATTTGAATTTGGTAACTTGAAACTGTAGTTTCTTAAAAAGTCGGAATTTGAAATCTTTGTTTTGGCTTCTAATCACAAAATTCCCACACATTTTTGCTTCTAATCGTGTTTAGCAACTTTCCAAAATCATTTAGCATCATAAAACGCAAGGATTGAATGAGTTTTAATCAAAAATGAGTCACACTTTTCCCATAATGCAGATTTACACGAATTCCCTCCAAACTTCATCATTTCACATGCTTGAACATTCCATTCACTTCCCTATAAATAAAGGATCATCCCTCATTCATTTTCTCAAGCTTGAAAAGCCAAAATCACTATGTCAAACAATGCATTTGTTACTTCTGATTTTCGATTTTGACATTTTTAAACATCCCTGGTTTTTTCAAAATTGACTATATTATGTTTTATATAAATTTGGCGCGAGGATATGGTTGTGATTGTCTTGAAGAGACGCGTCTATTGGTACCACTATGAGCGCCTAAATTTACATATTTAGTGACTTGAGGTTTGCCTCATTTGCAGGGTGTTTGGAGGTTGAAGATGATGGATGACATGTCTCGTCTCAACCAATGATAAAACGCCATTTGTTTTATTTTTATTGGTTGGATTTTTTTGATCCAGTGTGTTTTTAAATAAGGTCTATATCAAGCACAACGCATCTGGTACACTTGATCAGCTTACTAACGCGTTTTTACTATAATCTGATGGTCAACATCTTTTTAGTTTTATTTTTATTTTCTGATTTTATATTTTAATTGTTTTAAATTTCAAAAATCCATAACTCTTTTATTTTTTATCCAAAAATTATCAAAAAAATATACAAAAATATCTTGAATTATTTCTGACTTTGTGAATATTTTTTCATATTTTTATTTTGATGTTTGATATTTTTCATAATTTTTGCTTTGTTTGCTTTATTTTAATTATTTTAAAAATACTTTCTGACATTTTTAAATTCTAGAATTTTTTTATAAAAATCATTTTCATCATTTCTGACCTTCTGAACTTCTTTTTAGAATTTTATCTTAATTTTTACTATTTTTGATCTTTCTTTCCTTTATTTGAGAAATTTAAATTAGTTTAAAAATAGTTTCTGACTTTAAAAAATTACCAAAAATTTCATAAAAATATTTGAGTTCATTTCTGATTTTTCTATGGTCTCAATTAAGTTTTCTTGAGTGTTTTGAATACAATTTCTACTTTTCCCTTATTTCCAAATTTAAAAATCATTTTAAAACCTTTTTATTTTATTTTAAATTTTATTTTATTTTTTGTACATATTCTGGCTGATCTTGGACTATGGAATTTTGATCATGAACTTTATTAACATCATTGGATCCATGGTGTTGAGTCTAACTCCATAAAAATGGATGAATGGTTTTAATAATAGTTTAATTAAATTTTTGGTTCAAATGTGGTTTACTTTTTATCCTATTTCTTCTTCATCTCATCTCTTTCTCAATTGTACTAAATGTTATTGGAGCATGATTTCCATATCATGTCTCAAAGCATATGGTACATAGATTGCTATTGACCGGCCTCAAAATAGGTGTGACTTCTATATAAGTCCACTTAGGATTGCTTTATATAGTGCTAAAATTTGTCCCGAATTGAGAAATGATCATTCGTGGCCCAAATCCATGTTTGCAAGCCCAAGTATGTTAATTTGAACTCTTTGATCCAATAACCTTGAGATTCATTGTTATGAGGGTTTGGTTCTTCCAACCCTCTAATGAATCTTCATCAATTTTGGTCAAAGTGGATCACTTAAACATCATTGATCATTTAATGTTGCCTTAAGAATTCTTAAATGGATGATATACTTGGCAAAAAGAAAATGCAACTTGTTGTTGAGAGGCTTTGGTTCTACCAATCATCTAATGAGTTCCAAATGCAAGTTTCAAGATGGTCATTCAACTAACCACTAATTTCTAACAATTGACTTTATTTTATATCTTTTACCTTATGCTTTTTATTTTATGTACCATTTACTTTAGCATTTACATTTCATGCTATTTTCATCTTTGCTCATTTGAGCATTTATCTTTTATGTCTTTCTTATTTTGCTTACTTGAGCTTTTCATTTATTTTTAAGATACTTAATAATCAACTTGAACCCTAAAAAACTTTAAAGGTTACTTGGACTACTTGGTTACTATCCTTGGCATTTTTGAGACATGAACCTCTTGGACTTAGGATTAGAAGCCTTGACCTATTCTGGAGACTTTGTGACCTCAACTGTTATTTTGTCTGGAGCTCTTAGGGTTTACCCCCAAGACATTGGGTTGCTTGTTTGTTTTGTGTGCAGGTTATTGTGGTTACATGCTTTGTCTGTGATTTGGAATTCATCTCTATACAGCTGTTACTCTACCCAATTTTTATGAAGACTTAATGCAATTGAAGCTTGGTTCTCTTAAGAGGTTTTTTTTGTAATTGTTTGTTTGGCTTCAAATCCAAAGG
Organism: Vicia faba; assembly: GCA_948472305.1. Lineage (NCBI taxonomy): Eukaryota > Viridiplantae > Streptophyta > Magnoliopsida > Fabales > Fabaceae > Vicia > Vicia faba. Next base: position 1,012,773,643 of record OX451738.1, read on the forward strand.
ATGCTGTAGCAACTAGATTTTTAATCAGAGCCGCCACTATTAGTTTTTATCCTAGGGAAGGGAATCTAACAGAAAATCCTAATTCGCAGACAGAGATTATAGGTTTCAAACTCAATTAGACGAAAGGAAGGTGTTAGTCACCTTTCATCTACCTTGTTCACAAGGATATCAGGTTTTAGGTTTAGGTTTGGGGTAAATAGGGTTTCAAGTTTTAATTAGGAGGAAAAGAGTTTAAATTTTTTATAGGGGAACTCGCCACGACTTTTGATCGTGTGCCTACGTATCCTCTTATGAGGAATCAGAGTCCCAATTCATAGTTCGTATGGGGTTGGTGTTTTTTAGGGGTTTGCAAACATATTTTGAATCACCTCACACTTGGTCGGGAGTAGTGATTGCAGAGATTTTGACTAAATACGCGGTAAGTCAAAATCTGTTTGAAACCCTTTTGCAAAAATAGTTGATTAGCTTAATTGATTGCGAAAAATAGTTTGTTATTTGTTGCGTGTTTTTTAATCGTACTATCTGCAAAAATATCTTGATTAATGCATGATTAAAATAAAATATTTAATGCAAATAATATATAAAATAATATATATGCAATTTTGATATAAAAATGATTTGAATGATATAATAAATAATAATATTTACATATAATAAATAATAATATAATAAATAATATTAATAATTATTATAAAAGAAAAAAATAATTATGATAATATAACAATATAATATATATAAAATATAACATAAGAGAAATAAATAAATAAAAATAATTATTTAATTAAATCAGAGGGGGTGTCGTTTCTCAACTAACTAGTAAAAAAGGGGGTGCTAGAAGTTAGGCCCAGGTTGGCCCAATTATTATTCAGGCAGAGGGGGGTGTAAGCTATTTGGAGTTTAGCAATTAAGGGAAAAGGGGGTGCAAAAAGGAATGGGCTTAGCCCATTACGTAAACTTGAAGGGTCCAGGCTGATTACGTGTGTGATGGTGCATGGTGCTTATCATGCAGACTTGGCCTTACGGTCTTCTGATGTGCATCGAATGTACAAAGGCGAGGGAGTATGATAATTACAACATACGTGTGAGCACTGGATTGGAACGGATAATATGATTTTGTTGTTATTCATTTTCATAATTTTGTTTTTTCAGTTACAGAACAACACTGTCTTCCTCACTCTCTCTCGCCGCGAAGTACACAAGCCCTCTTTTATTCCTCTTCTAAACCCTAATGTTCTTCCCGGCGGCGCCCCGTATCTCCCCAACCCTTAACACAACTTAACCCCACAAATCCCCAAACAAAAATATGAACAATCAATTGAAGGGATAAGTGTTACCCCTTCCGCGATATCATATTCTGACCTCAAGCTTTGGTTTGGTTTCAAGCTAATCTCCTCATCTTCTTCGTTTATCTTGCAGGTAATGGTGGTGTCTGATGATGATGGTGATAGTGATGGAAGATAGCGGTTCACGGTTAGGGTTTCAGAAATTGAAACCCTAACCGGCCCTTACGTTGGATCTTCAAGTATCGTTGGCTTGTTCTTCAATTCTTCGTCTCAGTATTACAACCTCTTTATCCTTGTATCAAGTCTTCTTCTCCTCCTTTCTTTTACTTCATTTTTCTATTATCAGTCCTCCGTCTCTGTCTCCTTTCTGTCATCCCCTTTTATGTTCTTTCTTATTTATATATATATATATATATATATATATATATATATATATATATATATATAGGTTTTGAATTTAGGGTTTGTTAGAATTAGAGAAAAATTAGGGATTTGGGTGTTACTGATTTGATTAGGTTTTTGTAATTGATTCTGTAAGATTGGATTGGATTTAGGGTTCTTCAGCTTGTATTGTAACAGGGATTTTGGGCTTTTAATCGATTCTGTAAAAATATTTTGTAATGTAAGATTCGTTCATTTGATTCTGTAATTTCCAGATTTTGCTTAGATTTGATTGTTCTGATATTGCCTGATTGAATATTGTAATTGAAGATTTGATTTCAACAGCAATCTGTATAGTACGTGTTTTTTTGGTAGGAAACATACACCATTTTTTGGCCTTGATTGGAACAGTTCTTGTTTTTGTTTCAATTGGGCCAACGTTATTTAATTACTTTGGGCTCTGCGTGTTCCTTGTGTTATCTAGCTTACTTGACAATAATTTTTTTATACCGTAAACAACAATGTTTTTGTACAGACTGGGCCCAACCGGTCCATTATTATACCAATCTCTTCTTTCCAATTACAACAGCATATTAATAAAAATAACAGTAAATAAAATGTTGATTAACCTTTCTTAAAAATGATCCAACAACTTCTCCTCTAGACAGCAATCTTTAAAAAATATTAATGAAAACATTATTATGAAAGTTTATTAGTAATAAAAATACACTACAAAGTCATATACTTTATTTATTCTTGTAAACAGTTTTAATACTAATACCCTCAACCAATCATCAAGATACCCAATGGACTACTAAAAACCTTAATGGTTCCTTAATCAAAATTCCACACCCCCATTTCTTTACGAACAACAACTTAAACTTAAGTGTACTTAATAATTATGTAGCTTAATAATTACTTCTGAAATAAATTTCCATATCCGAATCACATGGGCCATTGGCCAACATGCTTCGTAAATGGGCCTACTATTACATGAGTCTCTCTGATTTAGATAGCCTTATTCTCCTAAATTTAAGGTACACCCCTTAGTTGGATAAAGACGGACTATCAGATATTGATATACCATCTTTAATTGAATATTTCTTCAATTTTTATCTCGAAAAAAATAAAAATTATTGAGGTAGGACAAATTTGGGGTATGACAGCTCCCCTATTCAATTATCTTCCAGTCGAATAGCATGAGAAAACTCGAGTCTTCGCACTTTGATTGGAAGTTTATTGAATACTTGAAGTATCCCAAAATTTGTTTGACAAACATAAGGTTACACTGATATAGCATACCCTTACAAGTCTCAAGGAAGTAGGTAAAGCTGATGATGTATCACTTACCAGGGTTTGATAACGGGGCAGGTGGTTTTAAGAGCACAATTTTGTATGTCTTGGTTTGGTTTTTGATTATTCATCCATTTGGAGGATGAATACAACAATGATTGATGATGCATGGATGCTTGAAGACTGAGGCCATGGATTATGTTTGCGAATCGCTGTGTGAAGTCTGAGACAGTGAGTTAAATTTTGTATATTTTCGAGCATGGCTGCATGAAGTATGAGACGATGGTCAGCGTTGGGATAAAGAAACGCATTGTTGCATGAATTCAAAGGCAATGGTTTAGGTTTATGAATCTCTGCGTGAAGTTTGAGGCGATGAGCTAAGTCTTGTATTTTGGAGCATCGTTGTGTGAAGTCTGAGGTGATGATCGGTGTTTACGGAATAAAGAAACACAATGTTGCATGAAGTCTGAGGCAATGGGTTAAAGTTTTGTTTTCTTTCGAGCATCGCTGCATGAAGTCTGAGGCGATGATTTGTGTTATGTGTAACACCCCAATTCTACCCCGACAAATTATATAAATAAAACAGAGTTATAAAAATCATTCATGCAAACGAATCGGGATGCCACAAATTCATCTTTCAAAACTCATTGCATTCATCGTGGATATATAACACTTTTAAAACATCGGATGAACCTTCATCATAACATCTTTAATAAAATAATTTAACATCTATGCAGCGGAGATTCTTAATAACATCTTTATCATCGTTACAGCAACTTCAAAACAACACAATTTAATAATAATCAACTTAAAGTTCAACAACTGAATAATCAACAATCAAAAGCAACAAGCGTTCATCCCCCCGAGTGTTACATATCAGAGCAATGACACCGACTCGAACTACTGAAGGTATACAGCCTTCACTCTCGATTACCTGCACGTTACCAACATAAGGGCAACATTCAAACAGAAGGGGTGAGATATCTAACAATATAATAAAGCGCATGATAATTAATATATTAAATTAGATCACATAACATCACCACTTCTCATCTCATAATCAACAATAATCACAATAATAATACACATTCACAACATCAATACGCACTTCTTTATGCAGTCATATAATGTGACTCAATACTATGCAAATGCATGTGGTACTATTGGAGAAGAACTCCCATCTCAAAAATTTCCAATTAATAGAGGCATCAACAAGGCATAAGCCTTCATCTTAATATTTGCCAATTCAGGCCATCTCAACGAGCATAAGCTCCATCTCAAAATGCAATGTATGCGACACAATCATGAATGTAATAACAACACCATAATTGACAACATCTCAATACAACACCATCGTTGGCCAAAGGCCTACATCTCAAAGCATCTCAACATCTCTTTATCAACATCTCATATCATTCATAATAATTCATCAAACATCATTTATTCGTCAAACATCATTTATTCATCAAACACAACTTCATTAATAACATCTCATCAACAACTCAGCTGTACTTTAATACGACAGTAACTCATCAATTTCGCAACGTTGGACATAGGCCTATACTAGATATTGACTATAATTAATTAACCAACTAAGGCTTACTTCTAAATCACTAAATCTCTACATACTACTATTCTGTAATATTACATCGTTATTATTATTAATCCTACTGTTACAAATCAAACAGCAGCTTCTAAGCATCTCATCGTCATTCTTCTTCATAAAAACCAACATAATGATCAACGCAGGAACTAATTCAAATCCTATGGTTATCCTTCCTATCTTAATTTTTACCCTTAAGAATAAAGCTCATCGCATTAGCCATTCAACGCTTTGAACGGCACCTCAAACAGAGTCCAAAAACTCAAGTTACAGCATTCTCAAACTGATTCTGCCAAAAACCAGACAACATGGATCGACGCATAACATCTTGGATCGATGCGTACTGAGTTTAACACGCCACACGAGTCGGTGCATTACTCCCTTGTATCGACACATGCTCCTACGTATCGACTCATCCTGAGTCTAAAAGTCCTCATGTATCGACGCAAAACCTCTTCGTGTCGACTCATCCTGAGTCTCTAAACCTTCATGTATCGACACATCATGTTTGGGGTCGACGCATACTGCTCTGTCCTGCATAATTTCTGCGATTTCCTATGCGTTTTCACTACGGGTTCTATACTTTAAGCCCTAAAAACTTAATCTAATCATGGATAATCATCACTTATAGTTATCCTATAATTCTACATCAAATAAACAGCATCAGGGCATTATCATTCATCTTTCAATCATCAATTCTCATCATACAACAACATATACATTCAATTCATGAACAAGACAACAATCACCTCTAACCCCACATACCAATTATCATGAACCCAATTATAGAGTCAGAACCCCATCCTTACCTTGGATTAAAGGTCGCTCTATAATCTTCCGGTCAAAACCTCGTTCTGCCGTTTTTCCTCTTTTTCCAGCAGCTTCACGTTCTTCTTCTCAACCCTTATTCTTCTACTGCCTCGTCTTTTATATTCTTTCTAGCAACAATAAAATAACCTATTATTCTCTTAACTACTTATTGGGCTTAAACTAATACACCCCCTTATTACTACTTCTATTCTTTTAAAACAAGCCCATATCAAATAATATTATACTTCTAATATTATTTCTCCACTTAATAAAATAATTAAATCCAATTAATCACAACATATCTTCACAAATATTCCAAAAATAATTTAATTAAATAATTAACTAAATTACGGGCGTTACAACTCTCCCCCACTTAGAATATTTTCGTCCTCGAAAATTTACTTCAATCAAACAACTCAGGGTAGGAGTCTCGCATCTTGCTATCCAACTCCTAAGTCATGCTTTCCCCGACAGCTCCTAGCCAAACCACATTAACCAAAACAATCTCTTTGCCCCTCAGAGTATTAGTTTCACGATTCGCGATCCGTACAGGCATCGTCTCCACCGTAAGATTATCCCGTACTTGCACATAATCCATATGAATCACATGAGATGGATCTGAAATATACTTCCGGAGTTGTGACACATGACACACATCATGCAAATTCGAAAGATTAGGCGGTAAAGCCACTCTGTAAGCAACATTCCCGACTCTCTCTGAAATCTGATACGGTCCAATAAAACGAGAAGTGAGTTTCTTAGAGTTCAACGCTCTCCCAACACCAGTCACAGGTGTAACTCTTAAAAACACATGGTCACCAGCTTGAAATTCTAAGTATTTCCTTCCCTTGTCATGATAACTCTTATGTCTACTTTGGGAAGCTTTCATCTTTTCTCGAATTAACTTCACCTTCTCAGTAGTTTCACAAACAAGTTCAGGTCCGAGTACTACACTTCCACCAGATTCATGCCAACATAAAGGAGTTCTACATCTCCGGCCATATAACGCTTCAAAAGGTGCCATCCATATACTGGAATGGTAATTGTTATTATAGGTGAACTTTATCAACGGAAGATAAGTATCCCACAAACCTCCCTGCTCAAGAACACATGCCCTTAGCAAATCTTCCAACGATTGAATAGTCCGTTCAGTCTGACCATCTGTCTGAGGATGATACGGTGAACTCAATCTAAACTTAGAACCCAACGCTTCTTGCAAACTCTTCCAAAAATCAGAAGTAAATCTTGGATCTCTATCTGACACAATGCACAAAGGAACACCATGCAGCTTCACAATTACACTAACGTAAATCTCATCCAACTTCGACACTGGAAAATTGATGTTAATAGGAATAAAATAAGCCGACTTTGTAAGCATATCAACGATCACCCAAATCGAATCATGTCCTCTTACAGTATTAGGTAACCCCGTCACAAAGTCCATTTAAATGCTATCCCGTTTCCATTCTGGAACTTCCAACGGTTGCATCAATCATGCAGGCTTCTGATGTTCAACTTTCGACTTCTGACAAGTCAAACATGCATACACAAACCGAGCCACATCACTCTTTATTCTAGACAACCAAAACAAACCTTTCAAATCTTGATACATCTTTGTAGCTCCTGGATGAATACTCAACTTACTTCTATGGCTCTCTTCCAGTATCACCTTCTTCATCTCAGCGTCATGAGGAATACAAATTCGATTACGAAATCTCAACACACCTTGCACATCCAGCTTAAAATCATTATTCTCAGACTGATCGATTCCAACCATCGAATCTACCAGTTTCACATCCAACTTCTGCGCTTCTCTGATACTGTCTAAAAATTCATTATTAATCTTCAACATACCCCACATAACACTTTGCGGGGTAACCTCGCAAACTAAGCTCATATCTCTGAACTGCTCAATTAATTCCAACTCTTTAACCATCATTGCTGACATATGTAAAGTCTTTCGATTCAACGTATCAGCTACCACATTCACTTTTCCTAGATGGTAATTCAAACCAAAATCATAATCCTTTAACAATTCCAACCATCTTCGTTGCCTCATATTCAGCTCCTTCTGACAAAATAAATTTCAAACTCTTACGGTCACTAAACACTTCAAGTCTAGAACCATAAAGATAATGCCTCCAAATCTTCAACATAAAGACAACTGTAGCAAGCTCTACATCATGCGTAGGATAGTTCTTCTCATGAGTCCTCAATTGCCTTGATTCATAAGCAACCACCTTACCATTATGAATAAGCACACCTTCTAAACCCATCTTAGAAGCATCAGAATACACCACAAAAGGCTCTCTTGGATTAGGCAACATCAAAATCGGAGCCGACGTCAACCTCTTCTTCAATTCTGTAAAACTTTCTTCGCACTGAACATCCCATACAAAAGCTCTACCTTTACAAGTCAACTTAGTCAACGGAAGTGCCAGCTTAGAAAAACCTTCGATAAACCTCCTATAATAACCAGCTAATCCCAAAAAGCTTCTAATCTCAGTAGTTAACTTCGGAGTTTCCCATTGCAACACAACATCAACCTTCGATGGGTCTACAGCAATGCCACTACCTGAAATCACATGACCAAGAAAACTAACCTCCTTCAACCAGAATTCACACTTGGACAACTTTGCATACAACTTCTTCTCTTTCAAAACTTGCAATATTGTTCTTAAGTGTTCAGCATGCTCTTCTTCTGACTTAGAGTAAATCAAAATATCATCAATGAACACCACTACAAACCGATCCAAATAAGTATGAAAGATATGATGCATGTATTCCATGAATACTCCTGGCGCATTAGTAACACCGAAAGGCATCACCGAATACTCGTAATATCCATAACGTGTTCTGAAATTCATCTTCTGGATATCTTCATCCTTCACTTTAATCTGATGGTAACCCGACCTCAAATCAATCTTACTAAACACACGAGCATCCACCAATTGGTCCATAAAGTCATCTATTCTTGGAAGCCGATACTTGTTCTTAATCGTCACTTTATTCAACTGTCTATAATCAACACAAAGCCTCATACTTCCATCTTTATTATTTACTAACAACACTGGAGCTCCCCACGGTGATACACTTGGTCTTACGAACTTCTTCTCAAGTAACTCTTCCAACTGCTTCTTTAACTCGTACAATTCAGATGCAGACATCCTGTATGGTGCCATAGACACAGGTCTGGTACCAGGTACAAGATCAATCGCAAATTCAACTTCCCTCTCCGGTGGTACATCAGGAATCTCATCGGAGAAAACTTTAGGAAATTCACACACCACCTGCAATTCCTCAATTATAGCTTGAGTCTCTACAGATAGCGACGCCATCAATGAGAACATTTGTGCTTCTTCTTGCATAAACTTCCTCAACTGTTTAGCAGACAACAGACTACCTTCCTCTTCTTCAGGAGTAGAAAATCTCACAGACTTGTCATAATAGTTAATATGAACACAATTATGCTCTAACCAGTTCATACCCAAAATCACATTCAAACCTCTTAACGGTAAACAAACCAAATCAACAGCAAAGTCTCTGTCGAAGATCGACAGGGGACACTTCAAACACACAAAATAAGTAGTCACCGACACCTTGGCTGGAGTATCAACGACCATATCTCCATTCAAAGAAGACAACATAAGACCCAATCTTTTAACACAATCAGCAACAATAAAACAATGCGTAACACCGGTATCAATAATACTAATTAAAGGAGTACTATTAATGAAACATGTACCTCTGATAAGTCTATCCTCAATAGTTGTCTGATCCTCCACCAAAGCAAACACTTTACCACTTGACTGAGCCCTCTTCGATTTCGGACACTGACTCCCAATGTGCCCTTCTTCTCTACAATTGAAACAAATCACATCCTTATGTTCACACTCAGATACAACATGTCTGTTCTTGCCACAACGGAAACATCTCTTCACTTCAGTAGTGCATACATTACTCTTATGCCCAGGTTTTCCACACTTAAAACAAACCACACCAGCAGGAGCATCTCCCCCACTAGTCCTCTAACCCTAAGCAACTCTCTGTTTACCTTTACCAGCTGGGGCATCATAAGGCTTACCATGATTATGTTGGTGATTACCCCTCTTCTCACGGATAATCTTGTAATGAGCATTATTATCCTCCTCATAAATCCTGCAGCTATCAACCAAATCATCAAAGACACAGATCTTCTGGTATCCAACTTCCTTCTTGATCTCTGGGCGCAACCCGTTCTCAAACTTGATACACTTCAAAAACTCAGCATCTGCCTCAGCGTAATGCGGATAAAACTTAGCCAACTCAACAAACTTGGTAGCATACTCAACAACTGACATACTTCCTTTCTTCAACTCAAGAAACTCAATCTCCTTCTTACCACAGACATCTTCAGGAAAGTACTTCTTCAAAAACTCCCTACGGAACACAACCCAAGTGACATTCTCACCTACAGCTTCCAATCTATGACAAGTCTCTAGCCACCAGTCATCAGCCTCGACTGCTAGCATATGAGTCCCATACCGAACCTTTTGCGCTGGAGTGCAGTCCATCACACGGAATATTCTCTCAATATCTTTCAACAACTCCAATGCTCCGTCAGGATCATACTTTCTGTTGAACGTAAGGGGATTCTCTCTCTGGAAAGTCGCCAAGCTACGAGATCCATCATTCCTGTCAGCATTCGGCTGATTGTCCATCGCATGATCCATTGCTTCTAAAGCAGCAGAAAGTGCAACATCATTCCTTCCAGCCATCTCAACTTATCACTACAACATAAACAACGATTAGAACTCAAATTAAAATACTCGATTGTTAGACAACTACGACTCGACGACAAGGTCGGACCAACCTTTTGCTCTGATACCAACTTTGTAACACCCCTATTCTACCCCGGGAAATTATATAAATGAATCAGAGTTATAAAAATCATTCATGCAAACGAATCAGGATGCCACAAATTCATCTTTCAAAACTCGTTGCATTCATCGTGGATATATAACACTTTTAAAACATCGGATGAACCATTATCGTAACATCTTTAATAAAATAATTTAACATCTACGCAGCGGAGATTCTTAATAACATCTTTATCATCGTTACAGCAACTTCAAAACAACACAATTTAATAATAATCAACTTAAAGTTCAACAAATGAATAATCAATAATCAAAAGAAACAAGCGTTCATCCCCCTGAGTGTTACATATTAGAGCAATGACACCGAGTCGAACTACTGAAGGTATACAGCCTTCACTCTTGATTACCTGCACGTTACCAACATAAGGGCAACATTCAAACTGAAGGGGTGAGATATCTAACAATATAATAAAGCGCATGATAATTAATATATTAAATTAGATCACATAACATCACCACTTCTCATCTCATAATCAACAATAATCACAACAATAATACACATTCACAACATCAATACGCACTTCTTTATGCAGTCATATAATGCGACTCAATACTATGCAAATGCATGTGGTACCATTGGAGCAGAACTCCCATCTCAAAAATTGCCAATTAATAGATACATCAACAAGGCATAAGCCTTCATCTCAATATTCACCAATTCAGACCATCTCAACGAGCATAAGCTCCATCTCAAAATGCAATGTATGCAACACAATCATGATTGTAATAACAACACCATAATTGACAACATCTCAATACAACACCATCGTTGGCCAAAGGCCTACATCTCAAAGAATCTCAACATCTCTTTATCAACATCTCATATAATTCATAATAATTCATCAAACATCATTTATTCGTCAAACATCATTTATTCATCAAACACAACTTCATTAATAACATCTCATCAATAACTCAGTTGTACTTTAATACGACAGTAACTCATCAATTTCGCAACGTTGGCCATAGGCCTATACTAGATATTGCCTATAATTAATTAACCAACTAAGGCTTACTTCTAAATCACTAAATCTCTACATACTACTATTCTGTAATATTACATCGTTATTATTATTAATCCTACTGTTACAAATCAAACAGCAGCTTCTAAGCATCTCATCTTCATTCTTCTTCATAAAAACAAACATAACGATCAACGCGGGAACTAATTCAAATCCTATGGCTATACTTCCTATCTTCATTGTAACCCTTAAGAATAAAGCTCATCACATTAGCCATTCAACGCTTTGAACGGCACCTCAAATGGAGTCCGAAAACTCAAGTTACAGCATTCTCAAACTGATTCTGCCAAAAAATAGACAACATGGATTGATGCATAACGTCTTGGATCAAAGCGTACTGAGTTTAACATGCCACATGAGTCGATGCATTACCCCCTTGTATTCACTCATACTAAGTCTAACACACAACATGTATCGACACATGCTCCTACGTATCGACTCATTCTGAGTCTAAAAGTCCTCATGTATCGATGCAAAACCTCTTCGTGTCGACTCATCCTGAGTCTATAAACTTTCATGTATTGACACATCATGTTTGAGGTCGACGCATACTGCTTTGTCCTGCATAATTTCTGTAATTTCCTATGCATTTTCACTACGGTTTCTATACTTTAAGCCCTAAAAACTTAATCTAATCATGGATAATCATCAGTTACAGTTATCCTATAATTCTACATCAAATAAACAGCATTGGGACGTTACCATTCATATTTCAATCATCAATTCTCATCATACAACAACATATACATTCAATTCATGAACAAGACAACAATCACCTCTAACCCCACATACCAATTATCATGAACCCAATTATAGAGTCAGAACCCCATCCTTACCTTGGATTGAAGGTCGCTCTATAATCTTCCGGTCGAAACCTCGTTCTGTCGTTTTCCTCTTTTTCCAGCAGCTTCACGTTCTTCTTCTTAACCCTTATTCTTCTACTGCCTCTTCTTTTCTATTCTTTCTAGCAACAATAAAATAACCTATTATTATCTTAACTCCTTATTGGGCTTAAACTAATACACCCTCTTATTACTACTTCTATTCCTTTAAAACAAGCCCATATCAAATAATATTATACTTCTAATATTATTTCTCCACTTCATAAAATAATTAAATCTAATTAATCACAACATATCTTCACAAATATTCCAAAAATAATTTAATTAAATAATTAATTAAATTACGGGCGTTACATTATGGAATAAAGAAACACATTGCTACATGAAGACTAAGGCAATGGGTTAGGTTCGCAAATCGTTTCGTGAAGTCTGAGACGATCAACTAAATTTGATTCTCGAGCATCGCTGCATGAAGTCTGAGGTGATGGTTTAGAACTTGGAATAAAGAAACACGTTACTGCATGAAGTTTGAGGCAATGGGTTATGCTTGCAAATCGATGCATTAAGTCTGAGAAGATAAGCTGGATTTGGTTCTCGGGCATCGTTGCATGAAGTCTGAGGCGACTGTTTGTGTTACGGAGTAGAGAAATGTACATTACTGCATGAAGTCTAAGGCAATGAGTTTGGTTTGCAAATCGCTGCGTGATGTCTGATGCGATAGGCTGGATTTTATGGAATAAAGAAACACATTGTTGCATGAAGACTAAGGCAATAGGTTATGTTTGCAAATCACTGCGTGGAGTCTGATGTGATAAGCTAAATTTGGTTTCGAACACCGTTGCATGAAGTCTGAGGCGATGGTCTGGAGTTTGGGACTGTTATACCCCAAAATTTACCCTCTTTCATACACGCATATTATTGGTTTTATGGTTATGGAATAAAGGTATATTTTTCAAGCTTCTTCAGGTTACAAGTGACGTTTATTTTGCCAATGGATGTTCTCAGAGTATTTTCCGTGCTGAAGATCGGTTCGCCGTTTTGTAATGATTCAGGGTTCAAAGATTCACAAGTCCAACCTGGTGCGTCATATTCAGGTGTTCTTTTGCCAAGATATCTCTGATAACGTATTCTCAAATTCAGGTTCGGCTCAACAGTCAATTCTTTAAAGAAGGTCTCTGAATGTGTGAGTTTTCTCGAAGAAATATGGTGAAAAAGTGTGTTGAAAGTGCAGTTTTTACGCACTAAAAAATTCATAACTTGAAGATCGTGGCTTGTTTTGAACCTTTTCTGGTGGCCAAAATTTCGTCTTAACATCATCTACGTTTTCATATCTCACGGCTGGAAGCCAATTTCGATCAGAAGGTCTTCAAAAATACGGATTTATCAAGTATTTTCGTACAGAAAATTTGTGACGGAAGTTTATTTGCGTCATGTTCAGAAAATCATAACTTAGTCGATTTTCATTGTATCAAGCTGGTTCCAGTGCCAAAATTTCAAAAATTAAGTTGGCTAAGTTTTCCCAGGAGGTATTAAGTTCGAACGGGATCCAAAAGGCCTTTGTTTTTTGCTCATAGTGCGCATGACGCGCTGAAAGTCCTGAATGCTGAATATTATTTTATATGGGTCGAAACTTTGAAAATTCATAACTCAGTCATTTTTTATCGAATTGAGCCCATCTTTTTACACAAGGTCGCTGACTTAGAGATCTATAACTATCCTTCCAAAGTCAAGACCGGTTTATACTCCGATCAATACCAGTTTTTTATTAAAGAACGTGTCAGAGTTGACACTGGAGCCCAAAATAAGTTTGTCTGAGCCAAAACTTCAAAAATTTATAACTAATTCATCATTTATCCGATTGAGCCCATTTTCGGATAGGAGTTAGTTCTCGATGTCTGCTAAATTTTGTTTTTACATTTCAATTTCAAAAATTGCACTTAAGTCCCTGCAGTTTAGCCTGGAACATGACGAACTCAAGTGAATAAAAATATGCACTATTGCTTGTTGTTATTGGAGGCCCAATTGCACATATAAAGCCCATTTTTTTCTCTAATTTCCATTATATAATCTCATTATTTTCACACAAACAACACGAGAAAAAAACCTTTGCCACAATCCTGTCAAAATATCAAATTCCTTCAAAAATCTTAAAATCCTTATTACAAACCCCCATCTCACCACAAACAAGTCAACCTTATTACAAATCCACATCTCACTACTTCTCTAGTAAGGGTAAGGCTGGTTTGATCTCCATGATCAAAAGGGTGTAGAAGCATTCATACATGCCATATCGGTTTTAATATTACAAAATTTCATATATTTGCTTTATTTGTATTTCATGATATAATAATTTATTTAATGTGTTCATGAGATTCAACATTGTAGATTTAGACAGGGTCCCATGTAGGGTTATTACAAAACACTGAGGCCAAAACAGAATAACCACCAATACATGACGAGGCAGACATCCTGAGAAGATTAAGGGCGTGGGTTCAACATCCACTCCTATTGGTTTTGGTTTTCTTCAATTCCTTTTATCTATTTTACCTATTTTCCTTCTTTCTGTTTAAAACTCTTTTCATAAAACCTAATATTTTTCCCAAACCTTTGATTTTTCCTTCTAAACTCGAATAATTAATTTTAGGTTTTTTTAATTTAATTTTAGGTTTATTTTAATTTAATTTTAGGTTTTTAATTTTATTTTTTGTTTTTGGTTTCTAACCAATTTGTCTTTTTCAATCTTAAATTCACTTAACCACAACTTTTTTCACAAACATTTTTTTTACAAAAAAGCCTAATTTAATTTTTAGGTTAATTAATTTTATATCTTTTAACTTTTTTTCAAAATTAACCTTTTTTTTAATTAAAACTAATTAGGATTTAGATATTTTAATTAACTTTTTTCAAAATTAACTTTTTTTATTAATTAAAATTAATTAGGTTTTTTTAGGTTTATTTAATTAATTATCATAAATCATTTTTTTCATAAAAAATCACCAAAACATTTTTTTTGCTATTTTCATCTTATTTTTATTTTCCTAGATAAATTGTATATGGCGTGTTCAATTGTAATAGCGTAGCTTTATTTTTCCCGCTTTTTTTGTTTATCATTATCATGTAATTGCTTCCGGGATGTAATAGTTTTAGGATTTCTTTTCCGCCCTTTTCACTATTATGTAACTGCCCCAAAGCTTTGTAATAGCTTAGGTTTACATTTCTTCCTTTATCTCCTGCTACTATATTTTATACAATGCTTAGATTAATAGGATTGTATGGAAAGATAAAAATGAATGATAGAAAACCCTAATTGCAAGATAAATATAACTGGAAAAACACACGGTTGCACACTTGCACCCCTAGGGTACTCCCCACTTGGTTGCCTCGGAAAACAATGGGCATGTCCCTCGAACGTAGGGATATCTTAGCAAAAGACCCTCAATCTAAAAGTCATCATAAAGATCATAGTCCTTTAACGTCCCTCGAGTTGCCTACGAGAAATGATCTTGTTCCTCGATGTTGCCTACAAATATATGATGATTGTCCCTTCGAAATGCTAAGATATCCTTACATGTTGCCTTCAATGACTATTACGTCCATTTCGATAGTCCCTCAAACATCCAACGACTAGGGTTACCTACTCACTAATAATAGGATAATACGGTCTAAAGGATAGGAGGAAAAGAACGCATTTTTTCGAGTAGGTAGATAACTGTTAAGTACTTGCTCAAAACAACAAATCTTTTACACCATACACTTTCAAACAAACTTTTCAAACTAAAGTTTTTAAAACACTTCGTAACACTCTTGAGGACAGAAACAAGGGTTAAAATGAAGTAGAACAAAACTTTTTAAAGCAAAGCACACATAAGCAATTTCAAAATGAGCAAGTACCTAAGAGCTCATGGAAAACCATGGATGGAAAGGGTGTTAACACCTTCCCTTTCTATAATCTACCCCCGTACTCAGAAACATTTCGAAAAAGGTTTTTTCTGTTCTTTTTTCTTTTCCTGATTGGATAAAATAAAATTCGGTGGCGACTCTTGCTTACCGTGACATTTTGCGAACCAAAAAACACAAACCAGTATTAACAGTCGGTTCTCCCACTATATCACAGAACTGGCGACTCTGCTGGTGATTAAAATATAAAGTGGGGTAAACTTTAGGATCTAGGTCATATTTAATTTTTTTTTCTCTTGATTGTCTTGCTTGCTTTATATTTATGGGAACTGTTTGGGTTATTTAATCCTACACCCGGATCGGGAAACACCTTTTAGGTAAGTAGCAATAAACTATGAGGGAGTTGTGCTGGGGTATACCGACACAGTTGGAGAAGTAGCTACATTGATGTGGCACTTTGGTTGGTACCCGTAACCCTTGAGTCAATCAGGGAGATATACGGGGCCGCCGCGTGGTGTCATAAAGCATCAACTGACCTTAGAACCTTTAATTGCACAACTTGGCCAGTAGGACAAAGCGAGATGGCCGGCTTTGGTGTATGTCCAAGGTCGACAAATACTCGATGCTACACTCATTGAGGTTTGACTCTTGAGTTTTGTTTGGTTGTGAGTCAATCTCCTATTGAATGAAGCTGGGGGAAAGATCAGTGATATTGAGATCCCTTAGAACCCGGTTACTATTTATAGGATAGGTTGAACTAATCCAGCTTCAAGAGGGTATGACCTTAAAACCCATGCAAGCCTAAACCTAAGGTTGTTTATGTGACTTGTATGCTTTCAACTTGAACTACTTGTAGAGTTTTATTATCTAACAACACGATTTCCTTGCAGGATTTGTTCGCAGTCATTATCCAGTAACCCGGACTTCTTATACTCATTTGTCTTTATCACCTTGCACTTTTTCTTAACGCATAGCATACACATCATAACATTATACCATAGCATTTCCTTAACTATTTCAAGGATCTCGAGGGCCTGTGATGCAGGTTATGATAAATCAGACGTCTAGCAAGGGGCAAGGGGATTTATTTTCCTCTAGCCAATGTCGTCAGAAGATCAAAACTCAAAAACTTGAGTCAGGGGTTATGACCCACTTGATATGGTGAGCTTGACTCTCGTAGAAGGACTCTCAACAATACAAAGTTCTTCAATCAAAGCTGAAAAATTCAACTTCTGACATTTTCTTGTTTATCCCGCGAGATCCTTGAAAACATTTTATACATATCATACATATCATTGCATAAGCAGGTTTCAAAGCAGGTCTCTCATGTTCTCGCTGTTTATTTCAGCAATGGCTCTCCAACAAGACAATAGAGATCTCCAAACTCAAGATGCCCAGTTCAAGGAATTTCTCCTAAATCTATCCAATAGGCAAGAAGACCTGAAAACACTCTTCGCTGGGAATCTAACCAAGGAACGTCCTGACAACAACAAGGATGAACAATTGGAACAACTGCAAGCTGAGGTAGAAGCAATGAGAATCCATATGCTGGGGCAGATGGCTCTTATCCAAAACTTAGCTCAAGGACAAGAAGGGCTAAGAGCTTTCCTCAACAAGCTTCACCAAGATGGATGCAGATCCATGAAACAAATAGTTATAATTGTGGATCAAGGAATTAATCAGCCCCCAGTGAGAGAAGAGGTTGGTTTGGTCAGGAACAGACCTTTCCAGATTTCTACTACATCACAAGCCCAACCATAACCTCGCCAACGACAACGGGGAAATCGGCATAAGAAGAATACATCCGAAAGACGCTTCACCGAAATCAACATTTCATTGGCTCAAGCATTGCAATGCATGTTGAAGGACAAGTTGGTTATATTAAGGGACCTTCCTCAGAATCCCAACATAGCCTCCCCAAGGTACAATCCAAATGCAAGATGTGCATACCACTCCAACAGTCCTGGACATGACACCAATAGTTGTTGGGCGTTGAGAAATAAAATTCAAGACCTGATTGATGAAGGAGCGCTAGAATTTGCACAAGACGGTCAGCCTGAGTTCTTCTGCCATCCCTCCAAGGTATACCATCTGAAGTGACAAGTTCTCACAAGAAGACTTTTCGTTCATTAGAATTTTCAATGTGTAATTTTCTTTTGATTTGTTTGAACATTTATTCATATCAAACCTTGTTATTTCATTAATGCATTGCACATGTTTGTCTTGAATCAATTCATTCGTATTCACTATTTAAAAAATGCGTTCTTATTTCCTTTTGTGATATTCAACTCTCAATTAAAAAACTCTAAGCCTTAGAGGGAGGATGACGAAAATGATACCATAATCTCTACAGTATGCTTTCGAACAGACCCTGCTGACGATGTACAGGCGTTGTTTCAAATCCTAAACAATGGAGTTATAAGGAAGATAATCCCTAGTCAACCCCTTCGAGCCAAAGAAGTAGGAGTTTTTCTTTTCACACAAATTAAAACCCTTAATCATAACCTAGGGCAGAGTAGTTTTCTCAGTTAATTCAGAGGTGCATTCAGTCACAATCTGCCGCTTCGTACACAATGAATGGCATCGAAGACGTCCTTCCAAAACAAAATACGGTGATGGTTCCGTATAATAGTCAAGACATGCGGTCATTATCTTTCGAAATAAAATCCCATTAAGTCAAAACCTATGAAAGAGACTTAAGAGAAAAATTGGGGTATCCCGCTGACTGTAATCACAAAAGAAACAGTTCAGGCAAAAGAAGGGATAATGGAAACCAAAAAAAGAGGTTACTCAAATCCTCGACAAAAATAAGATTACAAAAATGACTGCCTTTTCAAGACAAATCATCACCAAGTATCAGAGCAAAGATTCCAGACTCAATCGGGATCTAAACGCGCAATTAACTGAGCATAGGACTGAAGAACATCACGAAGAGCGGGTTGGGTACAAATAAAATTTTAACCTTTATCCTTTGTTTCTTGAACCGTGAACCAGGCCACGTTATAACCCTTAAAAGTCCTAGCTGAAGCATGGGTTAGTTTGAGAGCATACTATTGCAAAGGTATCCTGACTCCTGTAGGCTTTGTTACGAATGCTTAGATTAATAGGATTGTATGGAAAGATAAAAGTGAATGATAGAAAACCCTAATTGCAAGATAAATATAACTGAAAAAACACACTGTTGCACACTTGCACCCCTAGGATACTCCCCACTTGGTTGCCTCGGAAAATAATGGTCATGTCCCTCGAATGTAGAGATATCTTAGCAAAAGACCCTCAATCTAAAAGTCATCATAAAGATCATAGTCCCTTAACGTCCCTCGAGTTTCCTACGAGAAATGATCTTGTCCCTCGATGTTGCCTACGAATATATGATGACAGTCCCTTTGAAATGCTAAGGTATCCTTATAGGTTGCCTTTAATGACCATTACGTCCCTTTCGATAGTTCCTCAAACATCCAACGACTATGGTTACCTACTCACTAATAGTAGGATAACACGGTCTAAAGGATAGGAGGAAAAGAACGCCTTTTTTCGAGTAGGTAGATAACTGTTAGGTACTTGCTCAAAACAACAAATTTTTTACACCATACGCTTTCAAACAAACTTTTCAAACTAAAGTTTTCAAAACACTTCGTAACACTCTTGAGGACAGAAACAATGGTTAAAACAAAGTAAAACAAAAAATTTCAAAGCAAAGCACACACAAGAAATTTCAAAATGAGCAAGTACCTAAGAACCCATGGAAAACCATGGATGGAAAGGGTACTAACACCTTCCCTTTCTATAATCTACCCCCCGTACTCAGAAACATCTCGAAAAAGGTTTTTTCTGTTCTTTTTCCTTTTCCTGATTGGATAAAATAAAGTTTGTGGCGACTCTTGCTTACCGCGACATTTTGTGAACCAAAAAACGGAAACCAGTATTAACAGTCAGTTCTACCACCGTATCATAGGGACACATTACTGCATGAAGTCTGGGGCAATGGGTTAGGTTCGAAAATCGATGCATGAAGTCTGAGTCGATAAGCTAGATTTGATTTTCGAGCATCGTTGCATGAAGTCTGAGGCGATGGTTTGGAATTGCAAATCGTTGCGTGGTGTCTGAGGCTATAAGCTAGGTTTTGTTTTCGAGCATCGTTGAATGAAGTCTGAGGCGATGGTTTGGAATTGCAAATCGCTGCGTGAAGTCTGAGGCGATAAGCTAGGTTTTATTTTCGAGCATCGCTAGATGAAGTCTGAGGCAATGATCTGTGTTGCAGAATAAAGAAACACAATGCTGCATGAAGTCTGAGGTAATGGGCTTGGCTCGCGAATCGCTGCGTGAAGTCTGAGGCGATAGGCTAGGTTTTGAGAATTCATTGCAGCTTAGAGGCAATGTAGTGAGTTTTTCAAATACATTGCGACTTAGAGACAATGTAATGAGTTTTACGGATACATTGCAGCTTAGAGGCAACGTAATGAGTTTAGAGAATGCATTGCCGCTTAGAGGAAATGTATTTGGTCTGTAAGGAACTCATCACTGTAGGAAGACTTAGGTGATGTGTCACGGCATGAAGACTTAGGTGACTGGTTGAATCGTAGGAGAAGTATTATGTTGGTTGACCCTTAGATAGCTAAATCTAGGGTGAGGTTGTTTGCTTGCTATGTGATACATGTGTATGCATGTGTGTTGAATGTTTGTATGTATGCGAAATGTATGATGTTTGATGTGTGGAACCCTGAGTGTATTTGTATGCAAAAATGTATAATGTATGTATGCCATGCATGTATGTATGAAATATATGTAAGATGTGCGTATGCCTTGAAGTGTTAGGAAGGTTCTCCTTTAAACCATTGACTTAGAGTTACCAATCCTATGGCGTTGTATGTTGTGTCGTCGTAGCTTCATTAAATTCGATTTGAATGCGGTGAAAAAGCGTTAGCAAAATTTTGAACATTGATTTTGTATTGTGAGCGCAGGTGTAGACGTAGACGTAGATGTAAATGCTAAAGTAAATGGTGCATAAAATAAAATAGCATGAAATGTAAATGCTAAAGTAAATGGTGCATAAAATAAAATAGCATAAAATAAAGCATAAAGTAAAAGCATAAAATAAAATCAATTGTCAATAATCAGTGGTTAGTTGGATGACCATCTTGAAACTTGCATTTGGAACTCCTTAGAGGATTAGTCGAACCAAAGACTCCACACAACAAGTTGCATTTGCTTTTTGTCAAGTATATCATCCATTTAAGAATCCTCAAAAGTACCATTTAATGATCAACAATGTTTAAATGATCCGCGTTGACCAAAAGTGACGTAGATCCATTAGAGGATTGATAGAACCAAAGCCTCCACACAATGAATCTCAAGGTTATTGGATCAAATAGATCAAATTAACATACTTGGGCTTGCAAACATAGGTTTGGACCACGAATAATCATTTATTCGAATCAGGACAAAATTTAGCGCTATGTTAAGCAATCATAAGTGTACTTATATAGAATTCGCACCTATTTTGAGGTCAGTCAATAGCAATCTATGCACCATTTGTTTTTAGACATGATATAGAGATCATGATCCAATAACACTTAGTGCAATAAGAAAGGGATGAGATGAAGAAGGGTGGTGTTGTACCCCAAAATTTGCCCTCCCATTTCTCATTGATTTCTCACCACAAAGCCCTTGAAGCTCAAGATCCAGTTAGGGTTTCATCTGCTCAAGACTTCTCCTTGCACTGTTGACCCAAATTAGGGTTTGTGTTTGCACAAAGATGTTTTGACCCAAAATGCCTAAGATGACTTTCTTTCTTCATATTGGACTCCCAAGTTTATCCTCATCAAGTTTCAAGTCTTGATTCCAAGTTTTGCCCAATCAATTGGACAGTTGACCTAGAAATCAACTGTATTGGGGAAAAAGTCAACTGTGGCCAATTGACAGTCAAACCTCATGAAAATTGACCCACACCAACATTATGAACTCATATGAACCATTTGATCAAGTTTGGATCACAATTCCACAAGAAAATTGATCAGATCACCAAAAGGGCAAAATGGTCATTTTTAGGGTTTTGACTGCACAAAGGCAATTTTTGACTGTTTGACCTAGCCAAGGGCAAACCAAGATCACATATGGACTCAAGGACCCCATGCAATTATCTTGACATGCTCAACAAACTCAAAAGATCCCAAGTACACAAGATTGACAATTGAATTTCCCAGTCAATTGATCAATTTTGACTGTATACTGAAAAGTCAAACTTTTACTTTTTGGTCAAAATCAAGAGTCAAGATTCATTTTTCATCAAAACATGCCAAATCATGAAACTTGTTCACCAAGAAATCAAAAAATGCAAATTAGGGTTAGAAATGAGAATTTTTCATAACTTAGAATTTTTCTAAGTTATGAAAAACCCTAATTTTTTCCCCAACTTTGCCCCACTT
This sequence comes from Vicia faba, assembly GCA_948472305.1. Lineage (NCBI taxonomy): Eukaryota > Viridiplantae > Streptophyta > Magnoliopsida > Fabales > Fabaceae > Vicia > Vicia faba. Next base: position 1,012,796,118 of record OX451738.1, read on the forward strand.
TCTCACCAAGATATATTTGGATTCAAACAAAAGTCAAAACATGAAAGTTGTAGCTTGTTGCATAATCTACAACTTTGATTCACAAAGTTTTCCCAAATGAGGCTTGTATCTCAAGTTACAATTTTTTGAATAAGGGTACTAAACCATTCTTAACTTAGTGAAATTTTAACCTATTTTGACAAGGTTTTCTACCCAACTTCAAGGCCATTTTCCATACACTTCCACTTGGAATTTCAATTTGCATTTCAAAGATGGATTGTATTACACATTCCAAGCTTTCCAAAATGTCCAAGAACTCATCAAACAACCTCATAACTTGAGAGATTCGAATTCCACAATTTGGCAAAAACTCACTTTTGAATTGGTCAATTTACATGTCCATAACACTAGGCATTTTCAATCTCAGCTTGCATATCTTGATTACAGGTCCTTAAACCATCCAACACTAATAAATTTAATGCCAATCCTTTGTGCCAAGACCATGTTTTGTATGTTCAAGCATTGCCTAAAGGATTAATCCCAAAATAGATAAAGCATTTCTTCCATTTTTGCAAAAGGTAGCTTTATGTCCAATTGAAAATCCAAGAAGTACAGTTAAGATCTCTTTGGCACAAGTTTAGGGATTAATCACACTGATCAAGACTGAGTTATGCAGCATGTTATGGGGGCCTCTAGCTGCCTAAACACCAACTTGACCTTTTTTGCTTAAGTGCTAAGAAACATTGCATTGTTCAACACAACTTTGATATCAGCTTGCAAACCCTTAAGCAAACTTTTGAAACACATTCAAGACATCCCAACTAAGCTAACACACGACCCTAAGACCTCCAGTATCTCTCCATTGCCATAATCACCTTCAAACTGCAAGAACAGGGCAAGGCCTGCAGTTTGAGTGTCATCTCTCATTCCTCTCAAGCTTTCTTGCCCAAACCAGTTCACACACATTCCCTAGCATCAATGCAAGCTAACCAAGACCTGAAACACGACTTGTAATTCCTCTAACAAGTTCCACCATTTTCACTTTCTCATTTTGCAGTTGAAGTTCCACAGCTCGATTCAAGGTGTCTCAAGGCAAAGTAAGTATTGGAATAGCATCACTACACTTCAGGGAAGTTGTACAAGTCATCATCTTGTCCTGAAAGTTCCTCCATTGCAAGGCACGATTCCAACTGCACAGGTATATTCATGAAGTTCTATCTCTCTTATTAGGCATTGTTAGCTTTAGGTTTGTGAAGAGAATATGTCACAATCATAGCCCTGAACATGCCCATATAATTAGATTTCATTTATATTATGTGTGCTGCAAGAATTTTAAGTCTGAACATGGCATAAAAATTAGGTCAGGATTTGGGAGAGAAGAAATTCTCTCTCATTTCTGAGAGTTAGATTGACTTCTTTATATGTTTAGAATCGTGGCTTCAAGCTCTACAGGTTTCATGTTGGAAGATTTGGCAAAAGATCAAAGAATCAGGAGTTAGGGATTGGAGAAGAAAGGCGCGTATTTTTGAATTTTGTTTGGTCTGAAGGTTGAAGACAACAACTTTCTGGGCTGGGCCTGTTTGTTATTTCTTTTCACACCCTGTTTTTGCTTTCATACCCCCCAAGCCCATTTTGTGTATTTTTATGATTTTTTGATTTTTCCTTTTTCATTCTGACTCATTTATTTTTTCTTATCATATTAAAAACATAAAAAATATTTTTTGCATCATTTTTATATTTTTTAGGCATTTATTTGATTATATTTATATTCATATACAAATAAGTAAATAATATATTATTTAGAATAAATAGAGAAAAATAATGTAAACACACTTTATTTTCATTTTTATTTTGTTTTATCTTCTTAAAATATTTTATACAAAACATACTTTTTTTCATAAATATTAATTATTATTATCTTATATATGATATTTATTTAGTAAATAATAAATATATATATATATATATATATATATATATATATATATATATATATATATATATATATATATATATATATATATATATATATATATATATATATATATATATATATATATTAATACACTTAGGATAAAATACCAAAAATATACATATTTTTATTTTATTAATATTTAACACTAAAAATACATTTTTACAAATATACTTCATTTTTATTTTATTTTGACATAAATAATACTTTTTCATACATATAAAAATTCTTTTTACATCTTGCATATTTATTTCATTTCTATTTAATTATGCAATTATTTATCTTGTGAATATTCCAAATTGATGTAATAGCTAGGTTTAATTTCTTGTCTAAACATCCCCCCATTTGGACATTTGTACCCCCTCCCCATATTATTGTGTTGTAATAGTGTAGGAATTTTATTTTTCGCATTTTAACGCTTTCTAAATATACCATGCTAGAATTAGGGTTTTGTATGCAAATAAAACGAACAAAAATAGTTTGACCTAATTTCAAGATAATCAAGCATGAAAATGGACAACACATATCACACTTGCACCCCTAGGGTATTCCACTTGTTTCCTTCAAATAAATGGGCCATATTGCATGTTAGGTTTCTTTGGGTAAAACAAACAATCAAATGATCATAAGTCCCTCGATGACGCTTTCGAAAAGTTGCCTAAAATGATCAAGTCCCTTTCAAAGAGAAATTGCCCAAAGAGACTTAGCACTATTGCAATTATGGTCTAAACGATGACCCGCGCCCGTCCCTTTCACCTCCTAATGCAAGATTGTCCACCAAATACAATGGTGGAACAAAATTGTCAAAAGGTTTAAAACATAACAAGAATCTTTGAGAAAACTTTAGGGTAGATAACTCTTAGGTACTTGTCAATTTGCAAAGAAAACACTTGCCTATTTTCAAACCACACTTCACAAATACTTTCAAAACAAACTTTCAAAAAACCTTGAAACATCTTTTCAAAAGACGAAACACCTTTTGTAAAACATTCGAGTAAAGAATTATTACAAGGGTAGCCTATACAAGGCATCTTTTCAAAACATTTTCAAAACCACCCACCAAGCACCATTTCAAACAATTGAAAACCAAGGCAAGTTGATCTAAGCAAGTATCTAAGAGCCCATGGATAACCATGGATAGAAAGGGTGCTAATACCTTCCCTTTCTATAATCTACTCCCCGAACCTAAGAAAATATCTCAAAGGTTTTTGCTGTGCTTTTTAAACCTTTCCTTAGGATAAAATAAAAAGTCGGTGGCGACTCTTGCTCAACCGAAACATTTGCGAAAACAAATGCAAAACCCTAATCAGTTCTCCCACCGTATCACAGAACTGGCGACTCTGCTGGGGAGAATTTTAAAAGTGGAGTAACCTTAGGGCTTAGATCACCCTCTTGCATGACAGATTGTTTGAATTGTTTGCTTTATATCTTGTCTCTATTGTTTGGGTTTACAATCCTACACCCGGATTTTGGGAAACATTCATAGATAGCAATACGTTATGGAAACTGTGCGGGGTATACCGACACGGTCGAAGCAATAGCTATATTAGTGCGACATATTTGTGAGTACCGGTAACCCTTGAGTTCAAACAAGGAGAGTACGGGGCCACTGAGTGATGTCACTAAGCACTAATGACCTAGAACCTTACTTGACCATCTTGGCCTTTTATTAGGGGTAGTGAGATGACCGGCTTTGGTGCAGTCCGAAGTTGGTAGATACTCGATACTACACTCATTGAGGGTTGTTTTCTTGGAATATTTTGGTCGCTAGTTAAGTGGCTAAACCAAAACAATGAACAATGAAAACAATCCCGTGATATTGAGCTCCTTAGAACCCGGTTACTATTTATAGGACCGGTTTTAAGCCAACTACACTCAAGAGGGTACTTACCTATGAAACCCCATGCAAGCCTGAAACTAGGGTTTGGTGTGAATTGCTTGTACATATGTTTTGTGCATACATCATAAACATCATAAAGTATCATATGCATTCACTAACCATTTCAAGGGTTTGGATCTTCATCTTTGTTCCTGTTTTGTAGGTCATGGAAATTCCTCGCAGAAACACCATTCAAGTCAACCTTGTGAGAGTCTCTCCTCAACTCAAGGAGCTCACCTCAAGAATTCCGGAAAATTCATCCTTCAGTGAAAGACATGGTAGACTGCTCAGCCTAGTCAACACCAACATTGAAGAAGACATGATGAAAGTGCTGTTCCAGTTCTTTGACCCTCTTCACCACTGTTTCACTTTCCCTGATTATCAGTTGGTACCCACTCTGGAGGAGTTTTCTCAACTCCTGAGAATTCCTATCCTTAATCAACTACCCTTCAACGGTACGGAAAAGGAACCAAAGCCGGAAGATGTTGCTCGAGCATTACATCTACAACCATCCGACATCAAGGGGCATTGGGAAACCAGAAGCGGTGTCAAGGGATTCTTAGCAAAATTCTTGTTTGAGAAGGCACAAGAATGTTGGAATTCATTGGACCTACAAGCCTTTGAAGAGATTGTGGCACTCCTTATCTATGGGTTGGTCTTGTTCCCAAATCCTGACCAATTGGTAGATGTCAACACCGTCAAAATCTTCTTGTCCAGAAATCCAATACCAACATTGTTTGGGGACATCCTTCACTCATTTTACACACGAACAATGAGAAATAGGGGTGTTCTCATGTGCTGTACTCCTCTCCTTGCAAGGTGGTTTATTTCGCACCTTCCATAATCTGTCTTGAAGAATGACCAAGGTTCAAGGTGGTCCCAACGGTTGATGACTCTTACTCACTCTGATGTACATTGGTGTTCTCGGTCCAGAGAAAATGTCATCATCGTCGATCGTTGTGGAGAGTTTCCTAATGTTCCTTTACTTGGAATCAGAGGAGGTATCACCTACATCCCTTGCCTAGCTTTGAGGCAATTTGGATATGCACGGAGGGATGGCCCTCATGACATGTTGATTCCTGACCTAGTGTTTGACTTCGACAACGATGCGCAAGGACTTCGCCAAAGATTCATCAGAGCTTGGGGAAAACTCAACAAGGTCGATAGCAAGACTCTGGGACACAAGAACTCCATCCCTCTTGAGCCTTATCTCAAGTGGGTACGAGCCCGAGCCCAAAGTCTAATGATGCTTTATCCTCATGTACTCCCAGTGATTAAAGAGCCCGTCAATGAAGGAGAGGTTCCCTACACCATCCTACATCCAGACATGCCTACATCGTGGGAGGAAATGCAGAAAAGTTGGATTCAGCTCAAGGAGGAACGGAATACTTTCGAAGCCAGCTTTTATGCTAGTGAGAAGAAGGTTCTAGAGCTTACCCGCCAACTCCATGAGCAAGAGGCCCTCAACACCTACATCGCACCAAAGAGGATGCGCAATGTCTTTTTGCCTTGAGAAGTTATTTTGTAATATCTGGCCCATGGGGCATTTATGTACTAACAAATTTATTCTTATTAATATGACGTGCGTTCTTCTTTGTCTAAAACAATTTTGAATGTTCTGAATCCTTGAATGCATTGCATACATAAGCATACCATTCATCATGCGCATAAGCAGGTCTCACTCCAGGTTTCCTTATCTGTCTGCTGTTTATTTCAGTAGGATGGATCTCGAGCAAACAGTCAAAGACCTGCAAGCTCAAAATGCACAGTTCCAGCAACTCCTGATGACCTTGGCTAAGGGTCAGGAGGATATCAAGACCCAATTGGGGAACAAAGACCCAGTGAAGAAGAAGAAAAGGAGAGTCAGAGTGGCTACTTTGGGGAGAAGATTTGACGGAGAAGCTCGGAGAGTGCTTGAATTCCCTCCTACTTCTGATGAAGGGACCAGTAAAAGAGATGGAGCTGCGGTGCCTTCCGAGTCTGATGCGGAAGAAGAAGAGGTCGAAGAGGATGAAGATTATTCTGACCAGCAATACCCTCCAGCTGATGATAAATACAAAGGGCTAGAAGACAGATTGGCCGCCATGGAATTACAGAGAGTACCGGGTTTGGATTTTGAAGACTTGGGTTTGGTCGCCGGGATTGTGATTCCCCCAAAATTCAAAGTGCCAGTGTTTGTGAGGTATGATGGGTTGTCCTGTCCCAAAATGCATCTCAGGTCCTACGTGAGAAAGATTCAACCCTATACGGCAGATAAAAACCTCTAGATTCATTTCTTTCAAGACAGCCTTTCAGGAGCTCAGTTGGAGTGGTTTTATCAGCTAGAAGGAACCAGTGTCAGAAATTGGGAAGATTTGGCCACCGCTTTCTACAAACAATACAAGTATAATTCTGATCTTGCTCCTACTCGTACCCAACTTCAGGGTATGTCACTAGGAACAAGCGAGGGATTCAAAGAATATGCACAAAAATGGAGGGATTTGGCTGGCAGGGTGCAGCCTCCTTTAACCGACCGTGAACTCGTTGATATGTTTCTGGGGACCCTATCTGGGCCATTTTTCAATCATCTAATTGGTAACTCTTCCGCGGGGTTTACCGATTTGATCTTAACAGGCGAAAGAATAGAAGCTGGCATCAAATCAGGAAAGATTCAGAAGGGTGTTGCTGCAAGTGTTGAGAAGAAGCCTTTTAAGAAGGAGACAGCTATGGTATATTCTCAGAGAAGAGCAGGGAAGACGGAGCGTCGGCCAACTGTGGGGGCCGTAATGATTCAAAACACTCCGAGCGAGCAGCCTCGCTATAACCAGTCCAGACCAAATCAACAACGGGTGGAACGGCCACAACGGAAGTTCACCCGCATTAATATGACTCCAGCGCAAGTGCTTCCCCATCTACTGAAGTTGAATCTCGCCACCATCAAGGAGGCACCAAAGAATGTGAATACATCCTCTCCGCATTATCATGCTAATGCTAAATGCGCCTACCATTCATACAGTGTTGGACACGACACCAATGATTGTTGGGCACTCAAGCATAAAATCCAAGACCTGATAGAGGCCAAGGAGGTGGAGTTTGACGCTCCAGAGAAGCCTAATGTGATATCTGCACCCATGCCGAAGCACAGCCGAAATGTCAATGCCATTGAAGAAGATTTGTATGTTGCTGATGTCAGTGATCTGACTACTCCACTGCTAACCATTAAGTCGAATTTGTTAAGGGCCGGGATCTTCCCGGGATGTAAAGAAGACTGCTATTGTTGTTACTCTCTGCCGTTTGATTGTCCGTTACTGAAGAAAGGCATCCAAGGCCTTATGGATAGTCGACAAATTTTGTTTGAAAAAGTTTCTGTTGTTCCAGTTCATACTGAAGATGTCTCAATCATAACCATTCACGCCAATATTTCCAAGGCCGTCAAAAAGCCTGTTAAGATTACACCAGCTACGAAATCTGTTCCTTTGAAGATAACAATGCCAGGGCCTGTTCCCTATGTTTCTGAGAAGTCGATACCTTGGAACTATGGCGGTGACGTCTACTACCATGGTATCAAACAAATCGAAATAACTAAAGAAAGTTCGGATGATGAAGAAGCCAGCATTAGTAACATTGCGGGCACTAGCAAAATCACCAGGAGCGGGAGAATATTTTCTCCAGAGATTGCCCCTCCAAGAGCAGTCTTTGGACCCTCATCAACTGACAAGGTCGTCCCTGCACCAATAAAACTTTCTGCTGGAACTCCTTTGATTGAAGATGTTGTTGTTCCTAGTACTGTCTCTCCTACCACTGCTGACAAAGGTAAGGGAATCCAAGATGAGCCCGTCAGGACGAGGGCTCAACCCTTGGTCATCCCGGAAACCTCAAAGAAGGAAATGGATGAGATTTTGAGGATAATCAAAAGAAGTGATTACGATGTGGTAGAACAGCTGGGGTAAACCCCCTCCAAGATTTCCATGCTGGCACTACTACTTTGCTCAGAAGCGCACGCTAAAGCTCTGATAAAATTCCTGAAGGCAGCCCATGTGCCCCAGGAAACCTCTGCAGATCAGTTTCAGAATTGTGTGGCTAGCCTTACTGCGGACAATGGATTAGGTTTTTCTGATGCCGACCTAACTCCTAAAGGTAGAAACCACAATGATGCTTTGCACATTTCGGTCGAGTATCGAGGAACTACTCTCGCGCACGTCTTGGTCGACACTGGTTCGTCGCTGAATGTTTTGCCTAAGAAGGCCTTGGACCGACTAGATTGTGAAGGGTTGGAATTGAAGCCGAGTGATATTGTTGTCAGAGCTTTCGATGGTTCGAAGAGAATGGTCCATTGAGAGGTTGAAATTCCCATCAAGATAGGCACTGAGGTGTTTAAATCCACTTTCTATGTGATGGACATCCGTCCATCATACTCTTGCTTGCTGGGTAGACCTTGGATACACCATGCTGGGGCAGTCACCTCCTCCTTGCATCAGATGTTGAAGTATCCTGTCAAGGGGAAGATCATCACTGTCCATGGTGAAGAAGAGTACATGATTAGCCACTTAAATTCTTTCTGGTATGTGGAGTTTGAAGGAGAGTTCATTGAGACACCATTTCAACATTTCGAAGAAGTCCTTCCTGAAATAGCAGTAGCAAAGTTGGCAGCTGAGACACCGAGACAGATGGCCAGGATGGCATCTCTGGAGGACGCAAGGGCCGCAATAAAAGAAGGGAAGAATTCAGCATGGGGGCAGTTACCTGACATTCCACATAAGACAGACAAATTTGGATTAGGGTTCACTACCGCAGGCCAAAAAGCTATGCGTCGGTCGAAGATTGAAAGAGCTCCAGTCAAAATTTCTCCCTACGGAATCAACTCTTTGGAGGATGAAGACAAGGAGAGCAACATTGAAGAGTGGATTTATCCAACTGTCAAAGGAGGATTGAGCAACTGGGAGGCAAAAGACTTTGTCCCCATCACTTTTATTCATCAGTAATTTATCTGTTAAATATTTCTTATTTGGTCTGTAATATTTACTTTCAAACAATCCGTACACTATCTTTTCACCTCCTGCCTTTCCCGGGGCAGGTAGGTCCACTTGTAAGGGTTTTGATTATTTTTCATATCCATATGCCATGTTTAATGATTCATTGGACGTTTTTCATTTGATAAACTGCCTGTGTTCATTTTCTTTCCTTTTGCATTTTTTTGTTTAAGGATGGCTATCCCTTACACACACCCACACTCACCAATGCAGGTACCCATCCACTCCGGAATCCATGGGTGACTATTCTGCTATATCTTTCAATAACTCTGAAGATCTGGTCAATCTAGCCGAGTATGAAGATGGCGAAGGTTGTGAAGTACCCGGGGAACTAGCCAGACTTCTGCAACAAGAGGAAAGGGCCATCTTACCGCATGAAGAGTCATTAGAAACTGTCAACTTAAGGACCGAGGAAGACCGGAAGGAGGTGCAAGTGGGTGTCAATCTGGAACCAAGAGTCAAGGAGCGCCTGATACAGTTGTTGAATGAGTATGTTGAAATCTTCGCTTGGTCTTATGAAGACATGCCGGGTTTAGACACGGACATTGTGGTTCATCGTCTCCCCACAAGAGAAGACTGTCCACCGATCAAGCAAAAAGTTCGCCGAATGAGGCCTGACATGTCCGAAAAGATCTAAGCGGAAGTAATGAAGCAATTCGATGTTGGCTTTCTGGCTGTTACGTCCTATCCTCAATGGGTCGCTAACATTGTGCCAGTACCTAAGAAAGATGGCAAAGTCAGGATGTGTGTGGACTACCGGGATTTGAATAGGGTCAGTCCCAAAGATGATTTTCTGCTACCTCACATTGACATTTTGATCGACAATACAGCTCAGCACAAAGTGTTTTCCTTCATGGATGGGTTCTCGGGCTACAATCAAATAAAAATGGCCCCCGAGGACATGGAGAAAACTACTTTCGTCACACAATGGGGCACTTTCTGTTACAAAGTGATGCCGGTCGGGCTGAAGAACGCAGGGGCAACTTATCAACGCGCCATGATAGCTTTATTTCATGATATGATACATCATGAGATTGAAGTTTACGTAGACGATATGATAGCTCGGTCACAAACAGAGGAAGAGCACCTTGAACATCTGGAGAAGTTGTTTGCCAGGTTGAAAGAATACAAGCTCAGGCTGAATCCAAGTAAATGCACTTTTGGAGTTAGGTCTGGTAAACTCCTGGGATTCATTGTAAGCAACAAAGGCATTGAAGTCGATCTGGAAAAAGTAAAAGCAATACAAGAGATGCCTGCTCCCCATACTGAAAAGGAGGTTAGAGGATTCTTAGGGCGCTTGAACTATATTGCCAGATTCATCTCTCATCTGACTTCTACCTGCGAGCCAATTTTCAAACTCTTGAAGAAAGATCAGGTAGTCGAATGGAACAACGATTGCCAAGCTGCTTTTGATAGAATCAAGGAGTATTTGCTAGAACCTCCTATTCTGATGCCACCCGTCGAAGGAAGACCATTGATCATGTATTTGACCGTCTTGGATAACTCAATGGGGTGTGTTTTGGGCCAGCATGACGAGTCTGGTCGAAAAGAGCATGCTATTTATTACCTTAGCAAAAAGTTTACCGACTGTGAGACCCGCTACTCACTGCTCGAGAAAACTTGCTGCGCTTTGGTATGGGCTGCTCGCCGGCTAAGACAGTATATGTTGACTCATACTACCTTGTTGATTTCCAAAATGGATCCCATCAAGTATATCTTCGAAAAGCCCGCTTTATCTGGAAGGATAGCTAGATGGCAAATGATCCTAACAGAGTATGACATCCAGTACACCACCCAAAAAGCTATAAAAGGGAGTGTATTAGCTGACCATCTGGCTCATCAAGCTATCGAAGATTATCAACCCATGAGATTTGACTTCCCAGACGAGGACATCATGAATTTGGACAACATTGAAAGTAACGGACCGTATGACGGACCCGAAAAGGGATCCCGATGGACCCTGTACTTTGATGGTGCTTCAAATGCACTTGGAAACGGTATCGGCGCGGTACTCATTTCTCCGGAAGGTTGTCACACACCTTTCACGGCCCGACTTTGCTTCAGCTGCACAAACAACATGGCTGAATACGAAGCTTGCATCTTTGGTCTCAAGGCTGCTATAGACTTGGGGATCAAATCTTTGATCGTATTTGGGGACTCAGCTTTGGTTATCAGTCAAATCAAAGGAGAGTGGGATACCAAGCATCCTAATATTATCCCATACAAAGAACATGTCCTGACATTGTTGCCTCATTTCGAGCAAATTACCTTCGAGCATTTCCCGCGAGAAGAGAATCAGCTAGCAGATGCTCTAGCCATAATGTCCTCCATGTTTAAACTCAACTGGGATAACGAGGCTCCCCAAATCACCATCGAGCGAATGGATGAACCGGCACATTGCCACGAGATTAATACCGAAGAAGTAGTGGAACAACCCTGGTTCCATGAAATCAGAAGGTATCTCGAGACTAGAGATTATCCCGAAGGAGCTTCCGTAAATGACAAGAAGTTCTTAAGGAAATTCGCTGCTAAATTCTTCCTGAGCAACGGCATCCTTTACAAACGAAGCCATGATTGTGTGTTACTCCGATGCATAGACAAAGCTGAAGCAGAGTTGATCATGACTGATATACACAGCGGCACATTTGGCACTCACTTGAGCGGGCATACGATGGCTAAGAAGATCCTAAGGGCAGGCTATTACTGGTCTACTATGGAAGCTGACTGCCATCAACATTCCCGTACTTGCCACAAATGTCAGGTCTACGCTGACAAAGTTCATATCCCTCCGGTCCCTCTCAATGTTCTGACTGCTCTGTGGCCCTTTGCAATGTGGGGCATCGATATGATTGGAGAGATCAAGCCCACGGCTTCCAATGGACATCTCTTCATCCTGGTTGCCATTGACTATTTCACCAAATGGGTCGAAGCAGCTTCCTTCGCCTCTGTTACTAAAAATGTGGTTGCCCGCTTTATCAAGCAAAATCTCATATGTCGGTATGGTGTTCCAGACAGGATCATCACAGACAACGGTACAAATCTAAATAACACGATGATCACTGCATTGTGCGAACAGTTCAAGATTTATCATCACAATTCATCTCCCTATCGGCCGAAGATGAACGGTGTTGTTGAAGCTGTGAACAAAAACATTAAGAAGATCATTCAGAAAATGACAGTCACTTACAAAGACTGGCATGAGATGTTACCGTTTGCTCTACATGGATATCGTACGACGACACGTACTTCAACTGGGGAAACCCCATTTTCTTTGGTTTATGGCATGGAAGCTGTTTTGCCTATGGAAGTTCAGATTCTTTTTCTAAGGATTATGAAGGATGCAGGTTTGAATGAAGATGATTGGATGCAGACCCGACTTGATCAACTCAATCTGGTCGACGAAAAGCGACTTGCTGCTATATGCCATGGTCAGACGTATCAAAAGCGGATGATCAAGGCCTTCAATAAGAAAGTCAGACGTCAAGTGTATCAAGTCGGAGATCTCGTAATCAAGCGGATTATCTTGCCGCAAAGTGATCCCAGGGGCAAATGGACTCCTACATATGAAGGACCATTTGTGATCAAGAGCATATTTTCTGGTGGGGCAATGATTCTGACCACCATGGACGGCGACGATTTGCTGCACCCTGCGAACGCAGACATAGTCAAAAGATACTACGCATAAGATAACCCGACAAGTCGAAAACCCGAAAGGGCGGCTTGGGCAAAAATGGGCATCCCGGTGAACCGAAAACCCGAAAGGGCGGTTCAGGCAAAAATTAGGGATAAAAACAAAAAAATCTGTACACCCGGCAAGTCGAAAACCCGAAAGGGCGGCTTGGGCAAAAATGGGTTTCCCGGTGGATCGAAAACCCGAAAGGGCGATTCAGGCAAAAGTTAGGGAATTAAAGCGTATGACTATGTCTCGTCGGATCACTTCAAAGACAACCTCTTCATCAACCAGTTCCAGGCTTCTGATCAATCCAGTCATCGACCAACGAAGCATTGAATGGACAGATATTCAGAGTTGTGAAAGCTATAGCGGAATGGAATCCCATGGAATTATTTCACATAGCCATCTTTATTTTGTATAAATCTTTCAATATTTACGACAAAATCCTCTTACTAGGATGATTGTCTCCTTTGTACAAATATTACTCATTGAAGTTAAATACAAATACTTTTCCCAGAAATTTGTGCCATTTCCTTTCCTTTTCTCTTGCACTATTTGTTTTATTTTGAGAAACGTCCAATGTTTTGTTAAATAGGCATATGCATTTGAACATAATCATTTCCTTATGAACCAAGAAAGAGTATTACTGATAAGTCAAAGGTACAATTGGATATCTTGATACCCCGTCAAAAGAAACCCCCAGGAGATTTGGAATCCATATCCCCAGCAAGTCTTGAAGCTTATCCCCAGTAGATTCTGGAAGCTTATCCCCTACAGAGTACGGACGTCTCTCCCGAGTTTCATTCAAAGCTATTCCTCACAAGGGCTTATAACTGGGTTATCCTCAGCTTATTGCCACAGAAGATCGCACTCGCCAAAATTATTCCTATCCCCAGCGGAGTTCATCAAGATTCCCCAACGCAACTCAATCTCTACAATCCCCTAGCCAGAGGATCCTCCGGAATTCAATTCCCCTCAGAGTTTAAGTTTCAGAATCCCCAGCGAAGCCAGGCTAATGAACCTTCTCCCTACAGAGTTTTAGGAGAGCAAATCCTGTGTTCCCCAGTGAAGTCGCCAGAGATGTTTCCCGCCAAAACTGAAGATTCTCAGTCTTGCATCCCCAGCATGAGCCTACTAGATTGGTACTCCCCAGTAAAAGTCATCAGGAATTCCCCAGAGGTTTGGTATACAACCCAAACTCCTTATTCCCCAGTAACAGCCAAGGAATTATTCTTCCCGGCAGCAGTCAAGATGCTTTTATCTTCAGCCATCCAGGATTCATCTATCCCCAGCAAGACAGCTCATCAGCTTACATGCGCATTCATTACATTCATATCATAAACATTGATATAACATATATTGCATCATACATTTCATGCAATATAATTTTGTGTTTAGCTAACATTTTGTCCTTTTCAGGATAAGAATAAAAAGCTATCATTAACAGTTTCAGATGCAGTTTTACAGGGACTCATCATCAAGCAACCCTACACCGGTTCCTCCTCAAATTTCAAGATTCCTGAAAACAGTTTACGGGTTCTCCAAGTAATGGATGTTAACTTATCGCTTGTTCAGTTTCTTCTCAAGACTTCTGAAAACAGTCTATGGATTCTTCCCAACAACGGATGTTAATCTATCACTTGTTCAGACGCAACTTTTGAAAACGGTTTACGGACGCTTCCCAACAACGGATGTTGCTCTATTGCTTATTCAACTCCAGGATTTCTGAAAACAGTTCACGGGTTCTCCAAGTAACGGATGTTAACCTATCGCTTGTTCAGACTCTTCTCACCTTTGAAAATAGTTTACGGACGCTTCCCAACAACGGACGATGCTCTATTGCTTATTCAACTCCAAGACTTCTGAAAACAGTTTATGGATTCTTCCCAACAACGGATGTTAATCTATCACTTGTTCAGATGCACCCTTTGAAAACAGTTTACGGATTCCTCCCAACAACGGATGTCAATCTATTGCTTATTCAGACCCCCAGTTCAAAGATGGTCCAAAGCATGGACGCCTTCCTGATACTCCTTCCAGATGGCATCTGCAAGCCCATCCCCGACAAGTTGTTGTCACCCCTCAAGATGGCATCTCTAAGCCCATCTCCAAATTGCATCTCTAAGCCCATTCCCGCATCCATTGCTTTGACGAGTGCAAATTTCCGGGCACTCTAGTGTCCAATCTCCTTTTACCCTCGAGTCACGAAAGGCAAGCTTGCCAATCTAACTCTTCGGATTCAAGAAGATTGAACAGGGGCAACTGTTGTACCCCAAAATTTTCCCTCCCATTTCTCATTGATTTCTCACCACAAAGCCCTTGAAGCTCAAGATCCAGTTAGGGTTTCATCTGCTCAAGACTTCTCCTTGCACTGTTGACCCAAATTAGGGTTTGTGTTTGCACAAAGATGTTTTGACCCAAAATGCCTAAGATGACTTTCTTGCTTCATATTGGACTCCCAAGTTTATCCTCATCAAGTTTCAAGTCTTGATTCCAAGTTTTGCCCAATCAATTGGACAGTTGACCTAGAAATCAACTGTATTGGGGAAAAAGTCAATTGTGGCCAATTGACAGTCAAACCTCATGAAAATTGACCCACACCAACATTATGAACTCATATGAACCATTTGATCAAGTTTGGATCACAATTCCACAAGAAAATTGATCAGATCACCAAAAGGGCAAAATGGTCATTTTTAGGGTTTTGACTGCACAAAGGCAATTTTTGACTGTTTGACCTAGCCAAGGGCAAACCAATCTCACATATGGACTCAAGGACCCCATTGAATTATCTTGACATGCTCAACAAACTCAAAAGATCCCAAGTACACAAGATTGACAGTTGAATTTCCTAGTCAATTGATCAATTTTTACTGTATACTGAAAAGTCAAACTTTGACTTTATGGTCAAAATCAAGAGTCAAGATTCATTTTTCATAAAAACATGCCAAATCATGAAACTTGTTCACCAAGAAATCAAAAAATGCAAATTAGGGTTAGAAATGAGAATTTTTCATAACTTAGAATTTTTCTAAGTTATGAAAAACCCTAATTTTTTTCCCAAATTTGCCCCACTTTCTCACCAAGATCTATTTGGATTCAAACAAAAGTAAAAACATGAAAGTTGTAGCTTGTTGCATAATCTACAACTTTTATTCACAAAGTTTTCCCAAATGAGGCTTGTATCTCAAGTTACAATTTTTTGAATAAGGGTACTACACCATTCTTAACTTAGTGAAATTTTAACCTATTTTGACAAGGTTTTCTACCCAACTTCAAGGCCATTTTCCATACACTTCCACTTGGAATTTCAATTTGAATTTCAAATATGGATTGTAGTACACATTCCAAGCTTTCCAAAATGTCAAAGAACTCATCAAACAACCTCATAACTTGAGAGATTTGAATTCCACAATTTGTCAAAAACTCACTTTTGAATTGGTCAATTTACATGTCCATAACACTAGGCATTTTCAATCTCAGCTTGCATATCTTGATTACAGGTCCTTAAACCATCCAACACTCATAAATTTAATGCCAATCCTTTGTGCCAAGACCATGTTTTGTATGTTCAAGCATTGCCTAAAGGATTAATCCCAAAATAGATAAAGCATTTCTTCCATTTTTGCAAAAGGTAGCTTTATGTCCAATTGAAAATCCAAGAAGTACAGTTAAGATCTCTTTGGCACAAGTTTAGAGATTAATCACACTGATCAAGACTGAGTTATGCAGCATGTTATGGGGGCCCCTAGCTGCCTAAACACCAACTTGACCTTTTTTGCTTAAGTGCTAAGAAACATTGCATTGTTCAACACAACTTTGATATCAGCTTGCAAACCCTTAAGCAAACTTTTGAAACACATTCAAGACATCCCAACTAAGCTAACACACGACCCTAAGACCTCCAGTATCTCTCCATTGCCATAATCACCTTCAAACTGCAAGAACAGGGCAAGGCCTGCAGTTTGAGTGTCATCTCTCATTCCTCTCAAGCTTTCTTGCCCAAACCAGTTCACACACATTCCCTAGCATCAATGCAAGCTAACCAAGACCTGAAACACGACTTGTAATTCCTCTAACAAGTTCCACCATTTTCACTTTCTCATTTTGCAGTTGAAGTTCCACAGCTCGATTCAAGGTGTCTCAAGGCAAAGTAAGTATTGGAATAGCATCACTACACTTCAGGGAAGCTGTACAAGTCATCATCTTGTCCTGAAAGTTCCTCCATTGCAAGGCACGATTCCAACTGCACAGGTATATTCATGAAGTTCTATCTCTCTTATTAGGCATTGTTAGCTTTAGGTTTGTGAAGAGAATATGTCACAATCATAGCCCTGAACATGCCCATATAATTAGATTTCATTTATATTATGTGTGCTGCAAGAATTTTAAGTCTGAACATGGCATAAAAATTAGGTCAGGATTTGGGAGAGAAGAAATTCTCTCTCATTTCTGAGAGTTAGATTGACTTCTTTATATGTCTAGAATCGTGGCTTCAAGCTCTACAGGTTTCATGTTGGAAGATTTGGCAAAAGATCAAAGAATCAGGAGTTAGGAATTGGAGAAGAAGGGCGCGTATTTTTGAATTTTGTTTGGTCTGAAGGTTGAAGACAACAACTTTCTGGGCTGGGCCTGTTTGTTATTTCTTTTCACACCCTGTTTTTGCTTTCATACCCCCCAAGCCCATTTTGTGTATTTTTATGATTTTTTGATTTTTCCTTTTTCATTCTGACTCATTTATTTTTTCTTATCATATTAAAAACATAAAAAATATTTTTTGCATCATTTTTATATTTTTTAGGCATTTATTTGATTATATTGATATTCATATACAAATAAGTAAATAATATATTATTTAGAATAAATAGAGAAAAATAATGTAAACACACTTTATTTTCATTTTTATTTTGTTTTATCTTCTTAAAATATTTTATACAAAACATACTTTTTTTCATAAATATTAATTATTATTATCTTATATATATGATATTTATTTAGTAAATAATAAAGATATATATATATATATATATATATATATATATATATATATATATATATATATATATATATATATATATATATATATATATATATATATATATATATATATATATATATATATATATATATATATATATATATATATATATATATATATATATATATATATATATATATATATATATATATATATATATATATATATATATATATATATATATATATATATATATATATATATATATATATATATATATATATATATATATATATATATATTAATACGCTTAGGATAAAATACCAAAAATATA
The DNA here is from genome assembly GCA_948472305.1 of Vicia faba. Classification (NCBI taxonomy): domain Eukaryota; kingdom Viridiplantae; phylum Streptophyta; class Magnoliopsida; order Fabales; family Fabaceae; genus Vicia; species Vicia faba. The sequence continues at coordinate 1,012,813,942 of OX451738.1, forward strand.
CATATTTTTATTTTATTAATATTTAACACTAAAAATACATTTTTACAAATATACTTCATTTTTATTTTATTTTTTGTATATAAATAGTAAATATTATATATATTAAATAATTAATACCCTTTTGATTAAAATTAGGGTTTTGCCCTAAATAGGTAAATACTCCAAAAATAATACTTTTTATTTTATTTTATTTTGACATAAATAATACTTTTTCATACATATAAAAATTCTTTTTACATCTTGCATATTTATTTCATTTCTATTTAATTATGCAATTATTTATCTTGTGAATATTCCAAATTGATGTAATAGCTAGGTTTAATTTCTTGTCTAAACATCCCCCCATTTGGACATTTGTACCCCCCTCCCCATATTATTGTGTTGTAATAGTGTAGGAATTTTATTTTTCGCATTTTAACGCTTTCTAAATATACCATGCTAGAATTAGGGTTTTGTATGCAAATAAAACGAACAAAAATAGTTTGACCTAATTTCAAGATAATCAAGCATGAAAATGGACAACACATATCACACTTGCACCCCTAGGGTATTCCACTTGTTGCCTTCAAATAAATGGGCCATATTGCATGTTAGGTTTCTTTGGGTAAAACAAACAATCAAATGATCATAAGTCCCTCGATGACGCTTTCGAAAAGTTGCCTAAAATGATCAAGTCCCTTTCAAAGAGAAATTGCCCAAAGAGACTTAGCACTATTGCAATTATGGTCTAAACGATGACCCGCGCCCGTCCCTTTCACCTCCTAATGCAAGATTGTCCACCAAATACAATGGTGGAACAAAATTGTCAAAAGGTTTAAAACATAACAAGAATCTTTGAGAAAACTTTAGGGTAGATAACTCTTAGGTACTTGTCAATTTGCAAAGAAAACACTTGCCTATTTTCAAACCACACTTCACAAATACTTTCAAAACAAACTTTCAAAAAACCTTGAAACATCTTTTCAAAAGACGAAACACCTTTTGTAAAACATTCGAGTAAAGAATTATTACAAGGGTAGCCTATACAAGGCATCTTTTCAAAACATTTTCAAAACCACCCACCAAGCACCATTTCAAACAATTGAAAACCAAGGCAAGTTGATCTAAGCAAGTATCTAAGAGCCCATGGATAACCATGGATAGAAAGGGTGTTAATACCTTCCCTTTCTGTAATCTACTCCCCGAACCCAAGAAAATATCTCAAAGGTTTTTGTTGTGCTTTTTAAACCTTTCCTTAGGATAAAATAAAAAGTTGGTGGCGACTCTTGCTCAACCGAAACATTTGCGAAAATAAACGCAAAACCCTAGTCAGTTCTCCCACCGTATCACAGGTGGGAAAGAATATGTAAACCACATTTGAATTAAAATTTAATCAAACTATTATTAAAATCATTCATCCATTTTTATGGAGTTAAACTCAACACCATGGACCAATGATGTTAACAAAGTTCATGATCAAAAATTCAATCCAAGATCAGCCAGAAAATAATCACAAAATAATATTACATTTAATATATACATTAAAAAAGGGTTTTAAAATGAATAAAAATGAAAATAAAGGAAAAAATATCAACTATATTCAAATTGATTCATAAAAAAGAAATAAGGTCATAGAAAAATCAGAAATAGATTTTTATAAAATTTTTGGTAATTTTTTAAAGTTAGAAACTATTTTTAAAATTAAAAGAAATGAGTAAAATAAACCAAAAATGATATAAAAAAATAAAAAAGTCATAAATAAAAAAATAAATGAGGTCACCAATATTTGTCACAATATCATTTGATCTTTCCTTATTTTTTTTAGAATTTAAAAATGCATAAAATTATTTTTAAACATTTAAAACAATTCAAATAAAGTGAAAATATATTAAAAAAACTATCAAAGCACAAAATAAAATTATAAAAAAATAAAATCAGAAAGAGAAAAATCAAAAATATTTTTTGTAATTTTTTCAGATTTTTTGGACTTAAAATGAATTTTCTATAATTTTTTAAAGTTTAAAACAATTAAATATGAAAATCAGAAAATAAAATAAAAACCAAAAAAGATGTGGACCAATGGATGAGAGTCAAAACGCATTAGTAATCAAATCCAAGGGATCTGGCGCGCTGTGCATATCATGGTCATTAATAAATATCGCACCGGATCCAACATTTTTAAAATAAAATAACTTAAAATGTGGCGCGTTGGATGGAGTCTGACTCACAAAAGTAATCATATCCAAGGGCTCCTGAGACATGCGCATGGTAAGGCAAGCATATTATATCCGTTTCAAAAAAATAACGTGGCTTCATGTCATTGGTTGAAGACGGACATGTCATCATCTTCAACCTCCAGCCATCCCCAAATTGAATCCTTCAAACTGTAAAATTAGCAAACCAGACCGGTACCATTATATTCGTATCTTCAAGACGATTCTAATGGTACCATCATGCCATATTTATATAAATTATGCAAGGTTGTGTTTGAAGAAAACCAGAAAAAATAGCGAGCACGAAAATCTGGGATATCTCACTCAATTCACAATGAAATTGAAAATTATAAAGAGCACGAGGATCACAAGAATACAGGGAGTGGATTAGTCTTTTATTTGAATCAATTTGGCCAAGAAATCTACCTAAACGAAGTAGTGAGAAGTTTCTCTGAAACTGGACTTCTACAGATCAATATAGGTCACAATTCTTGAAAGTAATTGTATGGTTAACTTCAGAGAAGTTCAATGAAGCTAACTGAATGGAGCTTTTGGTGTTTGAAGGTGAGAATGTAAGAAATCAAAATTTCAAATTTAGAGTTCATGTGGGATCTGAACAGGGGATGATCCTTATTTATAGCTGATCATGATGCAAGGCTCAAGCGTGTGAATTGGAGGCAAAATCAGTGAAATCATGTGGACCTGCTATGTGTGAAAAGTGTGACTTCACATGACTCAAAATACAGCAAAATGAATAGTTTAAGGGTCATTTCTTTTCATGGCAAGTTCCTAAACATGATTAGACACGAAATTGATCCTTAAACAAGCTTGTAATTGGATTTAAACTAATTTTCAAATCTGACTGAACTTGGAATTTCCATTTTATGATGCTACTTTCATAACCATGGTGCCAACAATGTAGGGCACCATATGATATGATTTTTGAAGAATTTGAAAGATAAAGTCACAGGCTTTACAATGTGAAAGGAGTGAGATCAATTGGATGTTTGAGAAAGAAGTTGTGTTGAGTCAAAGTTGGAAGAAAAGGGTTGAATTTTCATACTTAGAAATTTTCTAAGTTTTTCTTCAAAAGTGACTTGTAATGTTTTGTATCCAAACATGGCCTTCCACTTGAAATTTTCTCTTGACCAAAAAATATGGCATGAAATAGACCTTTTGAATGACATTTTAAAACTTGAACCGTTCTAAATCTCCAAAAATTAAGAGAGTTATGAATTGTTGAAGTTGGCAAAAAAATCATGAAATGACCTATAATCTTTTGTTTCCTTAGGGCATCTTCCATCCATTTTCTCACTTTGCATATAAAATAAGGAATAAAGTTCACATTATCAAGATCATTGTGGAAAAATAATGGGCTCAAGGTGATAAAAATTGATCAAGTTATGATCATTTAAACTCACACATGGGAAATTTGGGGTTTATCTAGAGGACTTGTAATATTTCTTCATCCTCAAGTTTCTTCCACATGAAAACTCCTTGAAACTTTTGAAGCGATTTGTTAATAACCCTTTAAAGAGAAGGATGTTTTTGGATTAACTCAAAAATACCAAAATATGAGCAAGATATACTTCTTTGAAGTTCAAAACCCTAGCTCCTAGATCAAGAAAATGCTTTGAGGAACTTTGACAATTTTAAACAACCTTCGTGTACCAACACTTTTGTTTTGTAGATAGAAGTTGTTGAGGATGATAATGAGAACTCATAGTAACCAAAACCACTTCCATATCTTGATAATTGAGAGAAATATGCACTTGTGACCAATGGGAACAAGGCCTTGTCCAACCATGACAACTTCTTCAATCAACCCCTTGTACTTTTGAATCAATATTGATAACTTTGAAATGTGGTGAACCAAAATAAACCTTTCCATGTCATTTCTTCCAAAACAACTTCAATGGTGAGGTTTGAATTTCTCAAGCTTTATTGACTAGGGCATGGAAATAAACTCATGAACCCATGGATCAACTTGTTAATCCACATTGCCTTTACCTACATTATTAACAAGTAAGACAAACCAATATTGCATTTTATTAATTAAAAGAAAATTCAAAACAAAACATGCATGATCACAAAAGAAAAACAAGTCAAGGTGCTCAGTGATTCCTCGAAGAGCAAAGCTAAATATAGGGAGGAGAACCAAAAGCCCTAATGTGATATTGTTGTGATTGAATCAATATGGTATGATGAAGGGATATTATGGGCAAAAATTGGGGTATAACACACAGCTCGGGAAAGTCTTCAATACATTATTCCCCTTTTGTGGCTTTGATTTCAGGCATGTTTGGCGCACTAACACGGACAAGTTGTTTCCTTCGGTATCCATTTTTTAAGACAGCCACCAAGATCTTGAGTTTATTATTATTTTTTTATACCCCCTGTGACTAAGAAAAATGTGTGGGTGACGAATATATGAAATGCATGACGAATACATGAAATGTATGAATGTGTAGGTGTAGGGTTGAGTGACAGGAAATAAGTACCCCTATAAGGTAGGGATGTATGGTTTAGTGACGGGTTTTTTTTTATAAGTACCTTTAGAAGGTAGGCTCATTAATTTTGACCTATGGTTAGTATACCCTCCCAAAATGTGGTTTCCTTAAGGGTGTCATGAATAACACCAGAGGGAGAAGGCACAAGGGTCTCCCTTAGGTGGAGCCTCTTTATGGACCTAGACTTCTGTCTCAAAGTCATGAAAGGTCTCGTCATGAGATTTTAGGTTATGGTCGTTACAAATAGTCATGGGTGTCCTTCAAAAGTCCTACCCGCCAAGAGGAAATCTCACGGGTAAAGACTAGGTCAGGGCAGGTCAAACATAACTCAAAATCATGGGTCTGCCTGAAAGTACTACCGCCTTACCCACAGACGTGGGTATCAATAGTAATTCATTTGAACCTCATCTGAGCATGGTATATGACATGACTGCACTAATCGGAACACGTCCTATAGCTGTCATGTCCACACTTTATTCCTAGTGTCCTACTGCACTCTGGCTAGGTACTAGGCCTTTTACCTTAATAGTAACACTCGCCCAACATGGAAAACCAGAATCTAGCACAGCAGATAACCAATATGGAAAGCAATAAAATGAAATGCAAACATATTCTCAGGTAATATGTACAAATTAATAAGTTGAAAGCATAAAAATAAACACCCAAAGAGTAGAAAACAAGAGCTAGGATCGACTCCGGGATGGACCAGCAATAGGTCAACATTTCCCCGGTGAAGTCGCCAACTGTAACAACCGGCTGAACAAATCATCGAGATGAAATCAATGAACTCAACATCAAACATTTTTTATCCCACGAGAAGGGAAAGGTAAACATCAAGTAAACCTAAGAAGGGTGAGATCACGATCAAATAATCGAGAGATAGGGTAAGGGAGTCTGTTACGCGAGAGGAAGGTATTAGCATCTCACACGCCCTTAGTACTCTATGGTATCCACTCTTGTTGTTCTAATCAAAGGGAGGGTTTCAAATCTAAGCTATACAGAGAGTGCATGCAAAAGAAAAGAGAAAACAATGTAGGGAAAAATAAAGTTGTGCTCGCTCGGGCCCTACCCCAATGCCTACGTATCCCTTTTAAGGAATCAGAGCAACCGTAGTTTGGCTCATATGTTTTGGTTTGGTTTGTCTTTTTAGTGAACAGTGTTAAATTCAATCATTCCACCTCTGCTCGACCATTGGAGACTCGCGCATCTGTAGTGGAAAGGAAATAACATGCTCTCACCTAAATAGTTATTTTCAAAAGGAAAGGTTCCCGAAGGTGGATGATGTTACATTCGCGACTCTTAGACAGTAGACATGATGCAACCTGACCTTGGGGAATTACGCGTCGTATTTCATAGAATAGGAAAATAACACATCCTTTTCAAGTTCCGAAGAAAGGCCCGAAGGCGGAAAAAGTTTGTATTGGTTGATATTTTTTACCTTGAAGAAGGATTTGGAAGTTCTTATATGTTTTATGCATTTTCCAAGAAAAGTGTTTTAGTCTTAAATGCAAGGATGCAAAAGAAAGAAAAATATATAAGGGAGACTATCTAGTTCTATCTCTAATGTTATCATACAATGATTGATCCTGAGGTTGAGGATGAAAAGGGAAATCTCTACCCTATGTTGACATGCATGGATTACAATCCTAATGTCTGCTTGCAAGCTACTCTAATTGAGAGATCATAAGGGAGCAAACAAATTCTTATTCTAAGGGAACATGGTATGTACAAGGATAAAAAACAAGCAATCTCAAAAGAGCACACACATGCCACGAGTAGCGCATGCTAACTCGGGTAAATGCCTAACCAAGATATAACTGATTGAGGTAGGTACAAAATATAATAGGGATGCTTTAGCCAAGGGGTCATATCAACCGAGGTAAACAAGCGGGGAAGGGATAGAAGAAAAAAGAATGAAGCATCAACGTCGATCAACGTGAGCTCAAGACAAAATGTGGGGGATTAATTACATATCCCTTTTCCACTTGACGACTCGATAACAAGATCTGCACGACTCTGAAGCATCAATGCACGACGTGAGCTAAGGATGACACGAACTAGAATGTGTGGGGGTCGATTACAGACCCTCCTCGCTTGCCTCCTTTTGAGGACTTATCATTTGTAATATAATGCGGGAACAAATGTAAACACACGTGCGGAATACCTACTTCAAAGTTAGGATTTTAAACAACCATAATTAGCATACAGAAAGTGGTGCCTGCTATAGGACTTTAAACAGCGACTTCGAGCGCACGCTCTTTATTTCATGCTTCCTACCTCACATGATTTCTAGAAAGCGGTAAATTCCCCTAATATACATGATCTCTAGAAAGCGGTAAATTCCGAAATGAGGTAAACGAGAAAAAATGTTGAACTAACAAAAGTTTGTAGCGTCGCGATCAAAAATAGAGAAACCCGGAAAACTTCGAGTAAGCTTCACTAAGCAAATAAAAGAGTCTGAAATTAAATGCCCAGAATAAGCGTCGAAATATCGTCGATGTGAAAATAAATCACAATCGAAATCTCAAGCACATCCGTATATCACACGATAAACCTGTATAAAACTCAAATCTCAACAAGCAAAGGGGAATTACAAATCTCAAGTAATCGGATAATCCCGATTTAATTCCTAAAATCAAATAAGAAAACCTACCAATTTTATATTTGATTTTATTATTTTTATCATGCAAAGAAAAATTCAAACAATTCTAAACAATTAACAAAATTATTTAAAAGGAATTTCTAAAATAATAAACGACAAAAAAAAAATCTCAGGGGGTGCAAACTGAATCCAGAAGTGGCATGCTGAAATATCATGAGTGTTGTAGGCCTATTGAAGAGAAGCCCAGAAGTTCCCTTTTTTTGCTACAAAAACATGCTCAAGAGGGAGGTGCAGAAATGATATGGGGTGTGCTGAAGAAGTCCTGTGCTGAAGGCCCGTTAGGCTGAGTCCATTAGCCAGTTTTTGTTCTCAAGAAAATGTGTTGCCCAAAAATAGGATACGGGCCCGGTAGAGAGGGTGTACATAGAATTCGTGAACTTAGGTCTCATTGGCCCAAACCAATCTCAACATCAAGCATATAATAAAAAAAGAAAATATGAAACGCACGCGTTTTATGAGTCTATTAATGTTCAAAATTGTCTCTTCAAGTTCTTATCAAAGAGAAATTTGCTTCTTCCCTTCCAAACAGCAGCAGCGGTGCATTATCTCTTCACCGATCTACCCTGAGCTCAATGCTATTTCTACCGCTATTTCAACCTTCAATTTCGAAGATGTTCTTCCCCTACATAGCTTCGATTTTTACGAATCAACCTTCTGAGTTCCATCATCATCTTAACAGTGACGATGATGTCTCCATCTTACCCAATCAATACAAAACCTCCATGGATTCATCGTGTTCAATGTGACCTCGTCTTTCTCTCATCATCACTGCATCTCCATGAGATTTAATCCGTTCTCACTTCTGACTTTACCTCTTTGCCTGATTTTGTTTCAAACTCGCTGTTAACTGCTTTACATTCTCGAAAACAAACTCACGCGGTAACCGGAAATAGATGAAGATGAAGAAAGAAAAAGCGCTTACCTACCGGAGAGTGTCGGGTGCATCTCTAAGCGTCTAATAAGGTATGCATTGTCCTTTTCTTTTTCTTCTCTATATTCTGCTCGATCTTCTACATTTTTGTGATTTTCTTATTTCTACGCTTTCTACTGTTGATGTTGAAGTTGTGTGCGTGCAAGGTTGAAGACTGCAAAATCATTAATGATATGAGAAGAAGTGGATTATTGCATTGAAGATTGAGGTTCTATGATGAAGTAGTTGGTTCAACATTGTTGATAATGATGTTGTAGGAGCTATGAAGATGATGAAGCAGAAATCAGAGAGAGAGCTTGAAGGTTTGCAGAGAATATTCAAAGAAGCCAACAATTGATGATGAAGATGCGGAAGAGAGGAGCAGAGAGAGTATTTCTCTATGATTTTGTGATTTTTCTGCAGAAGTCAAGAATCTCGATGAAAGTGGTGAGTTATCTATTTTATAATTTTGTTAGAGTTGTTAGAAAATCAGTTAGGTTATTATAAAGTTAGGGGAAGTTCAGAAATTTGTTATGACAGTTAGTTGTTATTTGAGTTAGTTATCAATTTTGAAATTTCTGTTAGGTTAGTTAGTTAGGACCTTTTGAAATCAATTATGGAAAACTGGCCTTCTATTATTGATAGTTAGAGTCAGTTATGTATGGAAGTTAAGAGTTAGTAAATGTTGTTAGTTTAGTTGGTTAGAGGATAGTTGAGAATTGAGAAGTTAGTTCTAAAATTTGTTACAAGTTCTATTTGTAGGTTAGTAAAAAAAATTGGAAAAGTTGGAAATGGTTAGAATGATGGGAACTATTATGGACAGTTAGTATGGTTAGGAAATTAGGAAAATTTAGAATTTTATTGGGGAATCGGTTGTATGAGCTGGAAGATTGTTAGAAGTTTGTTTTTTTTTATTTCTGCTTCTGTCTTTTTCTGATATACTGACAGTTAGACGCTAACTCTTGATTTTCTGCTATTTTCCATTATTTTCCGATTTTTCTGGTTTGAACAAAATGCAGGGTTGGACTGCTAGATAATTGATGCAGGCTAAACTAGTAGCATTTTGCACTGATTTTGGTCTTATTAGGACTGGTGCAGGGCATGTTTGCAGGCTGCTGAACCATTTTTTGATTGAATTTGTGGACCAGTTTTCTGTAGGTTATAGCATAATCTCGGGTTAATTGGTTGGCATCAGGCGGTTTAGAAAGACGATCATGCGCACAAGGCCTGAAGAATGATGGACTTAGCATGAGTTTAGAACACCAGGATATGCTTAGCATAAGTTTTGATGTAACTTAAATTAATTCCCATGATGTAATGTCAAGAATGTTAGACTTGAATGTAGCATGACCTTAAAAACTTGCAAGCGCATTGTTGTAATGAAACTACCTTGAGCTTTATCATTGGAGTTGTAATGATGATATAAGATGAATGATGATGATGAATTGTAAACATAATCATACTGAACTTTGTGAAATCTCAAATGAAACCATAGATGTAACGCTTGAAATTTTGAATGAAATTATGGATGCATTTTTATTTGGATGGAATTTTAATGTTTGCCATTTTTGCCATACTATGATTCGCTAGCCACTTGAATTAAAAGCTCCATAAGACTCCCAATCACCTACGAATGATCAAATAATGAATCAACCTTAGGCCTTGAATTGATTGGAACTTGGATCACTTAACCTTTGAATTCCCTTTAATGCATCATCACTTTCACAAACCCGGATTGCTCATGAACACCTCAAAACTTTCAATGATTTACCTCAAGTAAGGATAAAATTCACTAATGAGTAAACTTCACAAGGCATCCCTCTCGTATACCATATGACTAGGGAAACAAAGCCTTACGCATGAGTGATGATAGTTGTGAAGAGATATCCTCTAATTTCTCTAAACTTGTCACATATTGGCCTGAAGAATAGATTCATAGAGCCTATCTGGAAGTCCTCTTGATTAAGGATATGAACCCTAATTCATGAACTTTGGATCTTCAATTAAACAAACCTTACAATAAATTCTATTATAACCAAAAATCAAAAAGCCCTAATTCCACCACTTCAATGCTTAAAGAAAGAATCAGCCTTTATTGGATATATACACCTCAACACTGTGGAAACCCTATAGCACACACCCATTAAGCTTTAAACCTCGTGGTACTTTATGGAAATGTGAATGTATGCTATGAAGATGAGTGCAAAATCCTAATCTATATAAGAGAAAATAAAAGGGCAAATTTTAGGGTACAACAGTTGCTTGCATTGTTAAGATTTTCCGTTGTTGAAACATTACTATGCATTTGGTTTCTTTAATCATGATTTTGGATTTACCTGTTTATAGTCATCCCCAGAGTCATTTTGTTCCCCGGCAATTTATTTTCCTGGTCGAACTCTCTTTTTGGTTTGTTCGTTTTATTTTTTGCTTCCAAAGTGGTGTTATGTGTCACCTATGGAGTTGGTCGTTTGCACTCATAATCATAAGCATTGCATGGCATCTTAGGGCCAAAAATAGGGTTTATTTTGTATTTAAGTATCTTCAATCACGTCGAGACAAATATTTTAACCTTCGTATCTCCGGATAGAAGACACTTAAATAAGAGCAACTGTCATACCCCCAACTTTCCCCCTAAGATCTCTCATTATCTCATATTATCAATACATAAAGATCACACATTAGGGTTGGTTCTCCCTTTCTACTTCATCCTATATTTTAGTTTTCTCTTGAGGGATCACCAAGCACCTTGAGTTATGTATCTTGTACATGTGCTTTTTTAGGTGGATTAACTTTTAACTAACATTAATATATATATATATATATATATATATATATATATATATATATATATATATATATATATATATATATATATATATATATATATATATATATATATATATATATATATATATATATATATATATATATATATATATATATATATATATATATATATATATATATATATATATATATATATATATATATATATTTATATTTATATTTATGTTTCTTTGGATGTTCATATTGTAAGTGATAACACAATTGCATCCATCTCACCATATAACCTAGGGTTTTAAGGGATGGTCCTCAGTCAAATGGTTCTCCAATGGATTTCAAGATCTTAAGCTTCAAGGTTGTGTCTATGATATCAAAGTTTTTGGTTCAAAGAGCTTTCTCACTTTATTTTGGCCAAGTTTTTCTCAAGGTTGGTGGTGGCATTCATCAAGAAGATTCATAGGTTCATGTGTTTACTTCCATGCCTTCTTCAACAAGTTTCATTGAGATTCAAGATCCATCTTTGAATGTGCTTCAATAAAACATCATTTAAAGGTCTAATATGATCCATCATGCTCTATTTTTCATATAAAGTTCAAAAGATTCAAGGTTGATTCAATAAGTTTGACCTAATTGAGCAAGTGCTTGATTTAGTGATCATAAGTGCATAACTCTCTCAATTTTCAATATTTTGAGTTGGTTAATTTTTTCTCTGGGTTCTTATCATCATCTACAACAACTTCTCTTCACATGACAAGATCCAATTGTGTAAGAAAAATCATCAAAAGTTGAAAGGGGTTCCTATAATGTTGAATCCTTTGGGTCTTGGAACTAGATCATACACATCATTTCTGGAAAATTGATTGAGTTCATCTTGCATTGCTAAGATCTAATCATTGTCTTCCAAAGCTTCATCAATAGAAGTTGGCTCAATCAGAGACACCAATCTAAACAATGATTCTTCATTGATTCTGAGAGAGGATCTTGTTCTGATGGGATCTTCTTTTCTTCCAATAACCACGTCTTTTTTATGAGCTAAAGAGATTCTAGGAAACCTTTTCTGAGTGGGTTGATCAGAGATTCTGAGATTATCTAGAGCATTATCAAGAGGATGATCTTCTGAGTCTTCCTTTTCTTATGAGTCTTCCTTTGCTTCTGAGTCTTTCTTTGCTTTAGAAGTTTCAGAGTTTGAGGGATGATCTTTTATACCTATAGAAATATCAATTTGCTTTGGCTGTTGCTGGCCAATCTTATCATCAAACCTGACTTTGATTGATTCTTCAACAATCAGAGTTTATGTGTTGTATACTCTATAGCCTTTTGAGCGTTCAGAATATCCAAGCAGAAAACACTTTTGTGCTTTAGAATCAAACTTTTTCAGATTTTCTTTAGTGTTCCGAATAAAACAAGTACGTCCAAAAGGATGGAAATAAGAAATGTTTGGTTTTTTGTTTTTCCACAATTCATAGGGAGTTTTTTCAAGAATAGGTATTATAGAGATTCTATTCTGAATATAACATGTTGTGTTCACAACTTCTGCCCAAAAGTGCTTAGCCATATTTGTTTCATTGATCATGGTTCTGGCCATTTCTTGTAATGTTCTATTCTTTCGTTCTACAACTCCATTTTGTTGGGGAGTTCTAGGACAAGAGAAATTATGAACAATACCATTTTCTTTAAAATATTTTTCAAATTAATGGTTTTCAAATTCTCCACCATGATCACTTCTGACTTTTATAATTCTAAAATCTTTTTCGTTTTGCACTTGGTTACAGAAGTCAACGAACACAGAATGTGACTCATCCTTGTGTTTTAAAAACCTAACCCATGTCCATCTACTGAAGTCATCAACAATGACCAATCCATACTTCTTGCCTCTGATGGATGCAGTTTTAACTGGCCCAAATAGATCAATATGAAGTAGTTCTAATGGCCTAGAGGAAGAAACAACATTTTTGGATTTAAAGGAAGGTTTTGAAAATTTTCCTTTTTGCCATGCTTCGCACAGAGCTTCTGAGTTGTACTTCAGATTGGGAAGTCCTCTGACTAAATTTAATTTATTTAGTTGAGAGATTTTTCTTAAGCTGACATGTCCTAATCTTCTGTGCCATACCCATTGCTCATCGCTAACAGACAAAAGGCATTTAACATTATGAGATTTAAGATATAATAAATCAATTTTGTATATGTTGTTCTTTCTCTTTCCAGAAAAGAGGATTGATCCATCTTTTTGACTAACAGCTCTACAGGAATTTTGATTAAAGATAATGTCATAACCGTTGTCACTTAATTGACTTATGGACAGCAGGTTATGCACTAATCCTTCTACTAATAACACATTAGAGATAGAAGGAAGGTTACCATTTCCAATGGTTCCAGAACCAATAATCTTCCCTTTCTGATTACCTCCAAACTTGACGTCTCCTCCAGCTTTAAATTCCAGGTTTTGGAACATAGACTTTCTTCCCGTCATGTGTCGTGAGCACCCAGAGTCCAGGTACCATGACTGGTGTCTCAATTGAGTTGTTAAGGACATCTGCAACAAATATTATTTTATCCTTAGGTACCCATATCTTTTTGGGTCCTCTTGGGTTAGAGTATTTAAAGTTCTGTTTGAACTTTGGATTAGCATAAGAGTTTCCAGAATGTGATGTATATTTTATATCATGTGTGTGTCCAAACTTGAATTGTTTGTTCAGAGGTTTATAAGTGAAAGTCATCTTAGCAACAGGTTTTGGTATATATGTCTCCTTCCCTTTATGAGGTTCATATCCAATTCCTCTTCTGTTTTTCCCACTAACTCCATAGATCATTGAAGCCATTTTGCTTCTATCTATGCTTTTAGCAAGAAACGTTTGAAAGCTACAGTCATATTCTTTCAGAATATCTTTTGAACTTGACACAGAATCTGAACTAGAAATTTTTTGAACATTTTGAATTTCTTCTTTAAGTTTAAAATTATTTTCTTTGAGTTCATATTTTTCTGTTTCATGTTTCTCAAGATCAGATGCAAGACTCTTCTTGAGTTTCTTGTATTTGATTTTGAGCTTACTATAGTTTTCCAGAAGTTTTGATAAACTTTCAGCAAGTTCATCTCTAGTAAATTCAGAGAATACCTCTTTTGGGTCTGACTCACAGTCTGAGTCATCTGCTGTGGTAGCCATTAGAGCTAGGTTGGCGTTCTCGTCTTCAGAATCATATTCATCTTCAGAGGATTCTGAATCGTCCCAGGTTGACATCATCCCTTTCTTTCTATCAAACTTTTTCTTTGGTTTTTCTCTTTGGAGTTTTGGACAATCACTCTTGTATTGTCCAGGTTTTTTGCATTCATAACAGACTATCTCTCTTCTTTTTGACTTTTTTGTGTCCAGAAGATTCTGGTTTATCTTCTGGCTTCTTGAAGTTCCTGAACTTCTTCTGTCTGTGCTTCCACAGCTGATTCATCCTTCTGGAGAGCAAGGATAGTTCGTCTTCTTCTGACGCAGATTCTTCAGAGTTTTCCTCTTCAGCCTGAAAAGCGTTAGTATCATATTTCTTAATTGACTTAAGGGCAAGAGACTTACCGTTCTTCTGAGGCTCGTGCTCATCAAGTTCTATCTCATGACTTCTGAGAGCGCTGATGAGTTCTTCAAGAGACACGTTGTTCAGATCTTTTGATACTTTGAAAGCAGTGACCATAGGTTCCCATCTTCTGGGTAAGCTTATGATGATCTTTTTAACGTGGTCTGCTTTAGTGTATCCCTTGTTCAAAACTCTCAGACCATCGATCAGCGTTTGAAACCTTGATAACATTGCTTCTATAGATTCACTTTCTTCTACTTTGAAGGCTTCATACTTCTGGACGAGAGCCAGAGCTTTAGACTCCTTCACATGAGCGTTTCCTTCATGAGTCATTTTAAGAGACTCAAACATATCATGTGTTGTATCTCTATTTGTGATTTTTTCATATTCCATTTTAGAGATAACATTTAGAAAAATATTTCTAGCTCTATGATGATTTTTGAAATCAGCTTTTTGTTGTCTATCCATATTTTTTCTATCAATCTTGTTTCCTTCTGAGTCTGTAGGATGTGTGTAACCATCCAAGACTATATCCCATAAATCACTATCATGACCTAAAAAGAAACTTTCTAGTCTATCTTTCCAATATTCAAAATCTTCTCCATCAAATACAGGAGGTTTGTTGTAACTATTGTTGTTTTGTTCAGTAGCCATTTGTGTTTTCTTCTGGATCTTTTCCTGACACGATTAAGTGTTGTGCTCAGAGTCAAGCTCTGATACCAATTGAAGGGTGAGAAAACACTTAGAAGGGGGTGGGGTTGAATAAGTTTCTCTTTTTCTTTTTCTTAAAGGCTCAACAATAATGGAAAGACAAGGTTATTTTTATCCTGGTTCGTTTGAAATCAAACTACTCCAGTCCATCCGCCAAGGTGATTTCGCCTTTCTCAACAAGGATTTAATTCACTATAATCAACTGATTACAATCACACAACAACTGTTGTGACTAACAATGCACAAGTAATCTTACAAGTGACTCACACCACTAAGACTTAAACTAGTCCTAGTCTACTTGAGAAATCTGACCAAACTTGGTCTCTCAAGGAACAATTACAAGAGTTAAAATCTTTACAGATAGTGAAACAAAGTTTGCTTCTAAGAAAGCTATATCACAACTGTGATTTTTCACTAAGAATAGTATTGCACAAAGTGTATGAAAAAATGATTTGTGAGCCCAGAATATTTTCACGTAGTTCTTGCTTCTTTTTTGAAATTGTTGAGTTGTTAAGTTGTTGGCTTGCAATAAATGATCTTCTATATATAGTAAGAAGAAAATTGACCGTTGCTGCCTTCAAAAGTGGAGAGCAATAAATGTTTGCGTCTTTGCTTGCAGTATTGCATTTTCCAATGAACTGGCGTAGACACTTGAGTGCATGTAGCCGTCTTTGCATTAAATGAGAAAACGACATTCTGTCAGAGTATGTTTCCTGATCCTTGACAAGACTTGTTAGCTTCTACATTCTTTCAGAACTAGCTTCACGTCTTGAATCAGAACATGCTTGCATATCTTCTAAACAACGCTTGCTTGCTAAGTACTTCTGATCAGCGCTTGCTTTCAAAGAACTTCTGAAACATAGCTTACACAGAAACTTTCTAAGCGTTAGAAGATGTATTTAACTAATTTTCTTACAAAAGTCAGCATCAGCACTTGTGCTAAAACAAATAGTTCTTTCATCAAAGAACTTCTTCATTTAGTTTCAGCTTAGCACATCAAAATGCTTCTGTAAGAACATTATCTGAAACAATTAAATATGTTCATCAGAGTATCAAATATATAAAATATAATTTATTGTTATCATCAAAACTCTGAGATATGATCAGAACTAATCTTGTTCTAACAGTGTTGTTCCCCGACAATTTATTTTCCTGGTCGAACTCTCTTTTTGGTTTGTTCGTTTTATTTTTTGCTTCCAAAGTGGTGTTATGTGTCACCTATGGAGTTGGTCATTTGCACTCATAATCATAAGCATTGCATGGCATCTTAGGGCCAAAAATAGGGTTTATTTTGTATTGAAGTATCTTCAATCACGTCGAGACAAATATTTTAACCTTCATATCTCCGGATAGAAGACACTTAAATAAGAGTAGCTGTTATACCCCCAACTTTCCCCCTAAGATCTCTCATCATCTCATATTATCAATACATAAAGATCACACATTAGGGTTGGTTCTCCCTTTCTACTTCATCCTATATTTAAGTTTTCTCTTGAGGGATCACCAAGCACCTTGAGTTATGTATCTTGTACATGTGTTTTTTTAAGTGGATTAACTTTTAACTAACATCAATTATATATATATATATATATATATATATATATATATATATATATATATATATATATATATATATATATATATATATATATATATATATATATATATATATATATATATATATATATATATATATATATATATATATATATATATATATATATATATATATATATATATATATATATATGTTTCTTTGGATGTTCATATTGTAAGTGATAACACAATTGCATCCATCTCACCATATAACCTAGGGTTTTAAGGGATGGTCCTCAGTCAAATGGTTCTCCAATGGATTTCAAGATCTTCAGCTTCAAGGTTGTGTCTATGATATCAAAGTTTTTGGTTCAAAGAGCTTTCTCACTTTATTTTGGCCAAGTTTTTCTCAAGGTTGGTGGTGGCATTCATCAAGAAGATTCATAGGTTCATGTGTTTACTTCCATGCCTTCTTCAACAAGTTTCATTGAGATTCAAGATCCATCTTTGAGTGTGCTTCAATAAAACATCATTTAAAGGTCTAATATGATCCATCATGCTCTATTTTTCATATAAAGTTCAAAATATTCAAGGTTGACTCAACAAGTTTGACCTAATTGAGCAAGTGCTTGATTTAGTGATCATAAGTGCATAACTCTCTCAATTTTCAATATTTTGAGTTGGTTATTTTTTCTCTGGGTTCTTATCATCATCTACAACAACTTCTCTTCACATGACAAGATCCAATTGTGTAAGAAAAAATCATCAAAAGTTGAAAGGGGTTCCTATAATGTTGAATCCTTTGGGTCTTGGAACTAGATCCTACACATCATTTCTGGAAAATTGATTGAGTTTATCTTGCATTGCTAAGATCCAATCATTGTCTTCCAAAGCTTCATCAATAGAAGTTGGCTCAATCAGAGACACCAATCCAAACAATGATTCTTCATTGATTCTGAGAGAGGATCTTGTTCTGATGGGATCTTCTTTTCTTCCAATAACCACGTCTTTTTTATGAGCTAAAGAGATTCTAGGAAACCTTTTATGAGTGGGTTGATCAGAGATTCTGAGATTATCTAGAGCATTATCAAGAGGATGATCTTTTGAGTCTTCCTTTGCTTATGAGTCTTCCTTTGCTTCTGAGTCTTTCTTTGCTTTAGAAGTTTCAGAGTTTGAGGGATGATCTTTTATACCTATAGAAATATCAATTTGCTTTGGCTGTTGCTGGCCAAGCTTATCATCAAACCTGACTTTGATTGATTCTTCAACAATCAGAGTTTCTGTGTTGTATACTCTATAGCCTTTTGAGCGTTCAGAATATCCAAGCAGAAAACACTTTTGTGCTTTAGAATCAAACTTTTTCAGATTTTCTTTAGTGTTCCGAATAAAACAAGTATGTCCAAAAGGATGGAAATAAGAAATGTTTGGTTTTTTGTTTTTCCATAATTCATAGGGAGTTTTTTCAAGAATAGGTCTTATAGAGATTCTATTCTGAATATAACATGTTGTGTTCACAGCTTCTGCCCAAAAGTGCTTAGCCATATTTGTTTCATTGATCATGGTTCTGGCCATTTCTTGTAATGTTCTATTCTTTCGTTCTACAACTCCATTTTGTTGGGGAGTTCTAGGACAAGAGAAATTATGAACAATACCATTTTCTTTAAAATATTTTTCAAATTAATGGTTTTCAAATTCTCCACCATGATCACTTCTGACTTTTATAATTCTAAAATCTTTTTCATTTTGCACTTGGTTACAGAAGTCAACGAACACAGAATGTGACTTATCCTTGTGTTTTAAAAACCTAACCCATGTCCATCTACTGAAGTCATCAACAATGACCAATCCATACTTCTTGCCTCTGATGGATGCAGTTTTAACTGGCCCAAACAGATCAATATGAAGTAGTTCTAATGGCCTAGAGGAAGAAGCAACATTTTTGGATTTAAAGGAAGGTTTTGAAAATTTTCCTTTTTTCCATGCTTCGCACTGAGCTTCTGAGTTGTACTTCAGATTGGGAAGTCCTTTGACTAAATTTAATTTATTTAGTTGAGAGATTTTTCTTAAGCTGACATGTCCCAATCTTCTGTGCCATACCCGTTGCTCATCGCTAACAGACAAAAGGCATTTAACATTATGAGATTTAAGATATAATAAATCAATTTTGTATATGTTGTTCTTTCTCTTGCCAGAAAAGAGGATTCATTCATCTTTTTGACTAACAGCTCTACAGGAATTTTGATTAAAGATAATGTCATAATCGTTGTCACTTAATTGACTTATGGACAGTAGGTTATGCACTAATCCTTCTACTAATAACACATTAGAGATAGAAGGAAGGTTACCATTTCCAATGGTTCCAGAACCAATAATCTTCCCTTTCTGATTACCTCCAAACTTGACGTCTCCTCCAGCTTTAAATTCCAGGTTTTGGAACATAGACTTTCTTCCCGTCATGTGTCGTGAGCACCCAGAGTCCAGGTACCATGACTGGTGTCTCAATTGAGTTGTTAAGGACATCTGCAACAAATATTATTTTATCCTTAGGTACCCATATCTTTTTGGGTCCTCTTGGGTTAGAGTATTTAAAGTTTTGTTTGAACTTTGGATTAGCATAAGAGTTTCCAGAATGTGATGTATATTTTATATCATGTGTGTGTCCAAACTTGAATTGTTTGTTCAGAGGTTTATAAGTGAAAGTCATCTTAGCAACAAGTTTTGGTATATATGTCTCCTTCCATTTATGAGGTTCATATCCAATTCCTCTTCTGTTTTTCCCACTAACTCCATAGATCATTGAAGCCATTTTGCTTTTATCTATGCTTTTAGCAAGAAACGTTTGAAAGCTACAGTCATATTCTTTCAGAATATCTTTTGAACTTGACACAGAATCTGAACTAGAAATTTTTTGAACATTTTGAATTTCTTCTTTAAGTTTAAAATTATTTTCTTTGAGTTCATATTTTTCTGTTTCATGTTTCTCAAGATCAGATGCAAGACTCTTCTTGAGTTTCTTGTATTTGATTTTGAGCTTACTATAGTTTTCCAGAAGTTTTGATAAACTTTCAGCAAGTTCATCTCTAGTAAATTCAGAGAATACCTCTTTTGGGTCTGACTCACAGTCTGAGTCATCTGCTGTGGTAGCCATTAGAGCTAGGTTGGCGTTCTCGTCTTCAGAATCAGATTCATCTTCAGAGGATTCTGAATCGTCCCAGGTTGCCATCATCCCTTTCTTTCTATCAAACTTTTTCTTTGGTTTTTCTCTTTGGAGTTTTGGACAATCACTCTTGTAGTGTCCAGGTTTTTTGCATTCATAACAGATTATCTCTCTTCTTTTTGACTTTTTGTGTCCAGAAGATTCTGGTTTATCTTCTGGCTTCTTGAAGTTCCTGAACTTCTTCTGTCTGTGCTTCCACAGCTGATTTATCCTTCTGGAGAGCAAGGATAGTTCGTCTTCTTCTGACGCAGATTCTTCAGAGTTTTCCTCTTCAGCCTGAAAAGCGTTAGTATCATATTTCTTAATTGATTTAAGGGCAAGAGACTTACCTTTCTTCTGAGGCTCGTGCTCATCAAGTTCTCTCATGACTTCTGAGAGCGCTGATGAGTTCTTCAAGAGACACGTTGTTCAGATCTTTTGATACTTTAAAAGCAGTGACCATAGGTTCCCATCTTCTGGGTAAGCTTCTGATGATCTTTTTAACGTGGTCTGATTTAGTGTATCCCTTGTTCAAAACTCTCAGACCAGCGATCAGCATTTGAAACCTTGATAACATTGCTTCTATAGATTCACTTTCTTCTACTTTGAAGGCTTCATACTTCTGGACGAGAGCCAGAGCTTTAGACTCCTTCACTTGAGTGTTTCCTTCATGAGTCATTTTAAGAGACTCAAACATATCATGTGTTGTATCTCTATTTGTGATTTTTTCATATTCCATTTTAGAGATAACATTTAGAAAAATATTTCTAGCTCTATGATGATTTTTGAAATCAGCTTTTTGTTGTCTATCCATATTTTTTCTATCAATCTTGTTTCCTTCTGAGTCTGTAGGATGTGTGTAACCATCCAAGACTATATCCCATAAATCACTATCATGACCTAAAAAGAAACTTTCTAGTCTATCTTTCCAATATTCAAAATCTTCTCCATCAAATACAGGAGGTTTGTTGTAACTATTGTTGTTTTGTTCAGTAGCCATTTGTGTTTTCTTCTGGATCTTTTCCTGACACGGTTAAGTGTTGTGCTCAGAGTCAAGCTCTTATACCAATTGAAGGGTGAGAAAACACTTAGAAGGGGGTGGGGTTGAATAAGTTTCTCTTTTTCTTTTTCTTAAAGGCTCAACAATAATGGAAAGACAAGGTTATTTTTATCATGGTTCGTTTGAAATCAAACTACTCCAGTCCACCTGCCAAGGTGATTTCGCCTTTCTCAACAAGGATTTAATTCACTATAATCAACTGATTACAATCACACAACAACTGTTGTGACTAACAATGCACAAGTAATCTTACAAGTGACTCACACCACTAAGACTTAAACTAGTCCTAGTCTACTTGAGAAATCTGACCAAACTTGATCTCTCAAGGAACAATTACAAGAGTTAAAATCTTTACAGATAGTGAAACAAAGTTTGCTTCTAAGAAAGCTATATCACAACTGTGATTTTTCACTAAGAATAGTATTGCACAAAGTGTATGAAAAAAATGATTTGTGAGCCCAGAATATTTTCACGTAGTTCTTGCTTCTTTTTTGAAATTGTTGAGTTGTTAAGTTGTTGGCTTGCAATAAATGATCTTCTATATATAGTAAGAAGAAAATTGACCGTTGCTGCCTTCAAAAGTGGAGAGCAATAAATGTTTGCGTCTTTGCTTGCAGTATTGCATTTTCCAATGAACTGGCGTAGACACTTGAGTGCATGTAGCCGTCTTTGCATTAAATGAGAAAACAACATTCTGTCAGAGTATGTTTCCTGATCCTTGACAAGACTTGTTAGCTTCTACATTCTTTCAGAACTAGCTTCACGTCTTGAATCAGAACATGCTTGCATATCTTCTAAACAACGCTTGCTTGCTAAGTACTTCTGATCAGCGCTTGCTTTCAAAGAACTTCTGAAACATAGCTTACACAGAAACTTTCTAAGCGTTAGAAGATGTATTTAACTAATTTTCTTACAAAAGTCAGCATCATTACTTGTGCTAAAACAAATAGTTCTTTCATCAAAGAACTTCTTCATTTAGTTTCAGCTTAGCACATCAAAATGCTTCTGTAAGAACATTATCTGAAACAATTAAATATGTTCATCAGAGTATCAAATATATAAAATATAATTTATTGTTATCATCAAAACTCTGAGATATGATCAGAACTAATCTTGTTCTAACAGTGTTGTTCCCCGACAATTTATTTTCCTGGTCGAACTCTCTTTTTGGTTTGTTCGTTTTATTTTTTGCTTCCAAAGTGGTGTTATGTGTCACCTATGAAGTTGGTCGTTTGCACTCATAATCATAAGCATTGCATGGCATCTTAGGGCCAAAAATAGGGTTTATTTTGTATTGAAGTATCTTCAATCACGTCGAGACAAATATTTTAACCTTCATATCTCCGGATAGAAGACACTTAAATAAGAGCAGCTGTTATACCCCCAACTTTCCCCCTAAGATCTCTCATCATCTCATATTATCAATACATAAAGATCACACATTAGGGTTGGTTCTCCCTTTCTACTTCATCCTATATTTAAGTTTTCTCTTGAGGGATCACCAAGCACCTTGAGTTATGTATCTTGTACATGTGTTTTTTTAGGTGGATTAACTTTTAACTAACATCAATTATATATATATATATATATATATATATATATATATGTGTGTTTCTTTGGATGTTCATATTGTAAGTGATAACACAATTGCATCCATCTCACCATATAACCTAGGGTTTTAAGGGATGGTCCTCAGTCAAATGGTTCTCCAATGGATTTCAAGATCTTCAGCTTCAAGGTTGTGTCTATGATATCAAAGTTTTTGGTTCAAAGAGCTTTCTCACTTTATTTTGGCCAAGTTTTTCTCAAGGTTGGTGGTGGCATTCATCAAGAAGATTCATAGGTTCATGTGTTTACTTCCATGCCTTCTTCAACAAGTTTCATTGAGATTCAAGATCCATCTTTGAGTGTGCTTCAATAAAACATCATTTAAAGGTCTAATATGATCCATCATGCTCTATTTTTCATATAAAGTTCAAAATATTCAAGGTTGATTCAACAAGTTTGACCTAATTGAGCAAGTGCTTGATTTAGTGATCATAAGTGCATAACTCTCTCAATTTTCAATATTTTGAGTTGGTTATTTTTTCTCTGGGTTCTTATCATCATCTACAACAACTTCTCTTCACATGACAAGATCCAATTGTGTAAGAAAAAATCATCAAAAGTTGAAAGGGGTTCCTATAATGTTGAATCCTTTGGGTCTTGGAACTAGATCCTACACATCATTTCTGGAAAATTGATTGAGTTTATCTTGCATTGCTAAGATCCAATCATTGTCTTCCAAAGCTTCATCAATAGAAGTTGGCTCAATCAGAGACACCAATCCAAACAATGATTCTTCATTGATTCTGAGAGAGGATGTTGTTCTGATGGGATCTTCTTTTCTTCCAATAACCACGTCTTTTTTATGAGCTAAAGAGATTATAGGAAACCTTTTCTGAGTGGGTTGATCAGAGATTCTGAGATTATCTAGAGCATTATCAAGAGGATTTACTTTTGAGTCTTCCTTTGCTTATGAGTCTTCCTTTGCTTCTGAGTCTTTCTTTGCTTTAGAAGTTTCAGAGTTTGAGGGATGATCTTTTATACCTATAGAAATATCAATTTGCTTTGGCTGTTGCTGGCCAAGCTTATCATCAAACCTGACTTTGATTGATTCTTCAACAATCAGAGTTTCTGTGTTGTATACTCTATAGCCTTTTGAGCGTTCAGAATATCCAAGCAGAAAACACTTTTGTGCTTTAGAATCAAACTTTTTCAGATTTTCTTTAGTGTTCCGAATAAAACAAGTATGTCCAAAAGGATGGAAATAAGAAATGTTTGGTTTTTTGTTTTTCCATAATTCATAGGGAGTTTTTTCAAGAATAGGTCTTATAGAGATTCTATTCTGAATATAACATGTTGTGTTCACAGCTTCTGCCCAAAAGTGCTTAGCCATATTTGTTTCATTGATCATGGTTCTGGCCATTTCTTGTAATGTTCTATTCTTTCGTTCTACAACTCCATTTTGTTGGGGAGTTCTAGGACAAGAGAAATTATGAACAATACCATTTTCTTTAAAATATTTTTCAAATTAATGGTTTTCAAATTCTCCACCATGATCACTTCTGACTTTTATAATTCTAAAATCTTTTTCATTTTGCACTTGGTTACAGAAGTCAACGAACACAGAATGTGACTTATCCTTGTGTTTTAAAAACCTAACCCATGTCCATCTACTGAAGTCATCAACAATGACCAATCCATACTTCTTGCCTCTGATGGATGCAGTTTTAACTGGCCCAAACAGATCAATATGAAGTAGTTCTAATGGCCTAGAGGAAGAAACAACATTTTTGGATTTAAAGGAAGGTTTTGAAAATTTTCCTTTTTTCCATGCTTCGCACTGAGCTTCTGAGTTGTACTTCAGATTGGGAAGTCCTTTGACTAAATTTAATTTATTTAGTTGAGAGATTTTTCTTAAGCTGACATGTCCCAATCTTCTGTGCCATACCCGTTGCTCATCGCTAACAGACAAAAGGCATTTAACATTATGAGATTTAAGATATAATAAATCAATTTTGTATATGTTGTTCTTTCTCTTGCCAGAAAAGAGGATTCATTCATCTTTTTGACTAACAGCTCTACAGGAATTTTGATTAAAGATAATGTCATAACCGTTGTCACTTAATTGACTTATGGACAGCAGGTTATGCACTAATCCTTCTACTAATAACACATTAGAGATAGAAGGAAGGTTACCATTTCCAATGGTTCCAGAACCAATAATCTTCCCTTTCTGATTACCTCCAAACTTGACGTCTCCTCCAGCTTTAAATTCCAGGTTTTGGAACATAGACTTTCTTCCCGTCATGTGTCGTGAGCACCCAGAGTCCAGGTACCATGACTGGTGTCTCAATTGAGTTGTTAAGGACATCTGCAACAAATATTATTTTATCCTTAGGTACCCATATCTTTTTGGGTCCTCTTGGGTTAGAGTATTTAAAGTTTTGTTTGAACTTTGGATTAGCATAAGAGTTTCCAGAATGTGATGTATATTTTATATCATGTGTGTGTCCAAACTTGAATTGTTTGTTCAGAGGTTTATAAGTGAAAGTCATCTTAGAAACAGGTTTTGGTATATATGTCTCCTTCCATTTATGAGGTTCATATCCAATTCCTCTTCTGTTTTTCCCACTAACTCCATAGATCATTGAAGCCATTTTGCTTCTATCTATGCTTTTAGCAAGAAACGTTTGAAAGCTACAGTCATATTCTTTCAGAATATCTTTTGAACTTGACACAGAATCTGAACTAGAAATTTTTTGAACATTTTGAATTTCTTCTTTAAGTTTAAAATTATTTTCTTTGAGTTCATATTTTTCTGTTTCATGTTTCTCAAGATCAGATGCAAGACTCTTCTTGAGTTTCTTGTATTTGATTTTGAGCTTACTATAGTTTTCCAGAAGTTTTGATAAACTTTCAGCAAGTTCATCTCTAGTAAATTCAGAGAATACCTCTTTTGGGTCTGACTCATAGTCTGAGTCATCTGCTGTGGTAGCCATTAGAGCTAGGTTGGCGTTCTCGTCTTCAGAATCAGATTCATCTTCAGAGGATTCTGAATCGTCCCAGGTTGCCATCATCCCTTTCTTTCTATCAAACTTTTTCTTTGGTTTTTCTCTTTGGAATTTTGGACAATCACTCTTGTAGTGTCCAGGTTTTTTGCATTCATAACAGATTATCTCTCTTCTTTTTGACTTTTTGTGTCCAGAAGATTCTGGTTTATCTTCTGGCTTCTTGAAGTTCCTGAACTTCTTCTGTCTGTGCTTCCACAACTGATTTATCCTTCTGGAGAGCAAGGATAGTTCGTCTTCTTCTGACGCAGATTCTTCAGAGTTTTCCTCTTCAGCCTGAAAAGCGTTAGTATCATATTTCTTAATTGATTTAAGGGCAAGAGACTTACCTTTCTTCTGAGGCTCGTGCTCATCAAGTTCTCTCATGACTTCTGAGAGCGCTGATGAGTTCTTCAAGAGACACGTTGTTCAGATCTTTTGATACTTTAAAAGCAGTGACCATAGGTTCCCATCTTCTGGGTAAGCTTCTGATGATCTTTTTAACGTGGTCTGATTTAGTGTATCCCTTGTTCAAAACTCTCAGACCAGCGATCAGCGTTTGAAACCTTGATAACATTGCTTCTATAGATTCACTTTCTTCTACTTTGAAGGCTTCATACTTCTGGACGAGAGCCAGAGCTTTAGAATCCTTCACTTGAGCGTTTCCTTCATGAGTCATTTTAAGAGACTCAAACATATCATGTGTTGTATCTCTATTTGTGATTTTTTCATATTCCATTTTAGAGATAACATTTAGAAAAATATTTCTAGCTCTATGATGATTTTTGAAATCAGCTTTTTGTTGTCTATCCATATTTTTTCTATCAATCTTGTTTCCTTCTGAGTCTGTAGGATGTGTGTAACCATCCAAGACTATATCCCATAAATCACTATCATGACCTAAAAAGAAACTTTCTAGTCTATCTTTCCAATATTCAAAATCTTCTCCATCAAATACAGGAGGTTTGTTGTAACTATTGTTGTTTTGTTCAGTAGCCATTTGTGTTTTCTTCTGGATCTTTTCCTGACACGGTTAAGTGTTGTGCTCAGAGTCAAGCTCTTATACCAATTGAAGGGTGAGAAAACACTTAGAAGGGGGTGGGGTTGAATAAGTTTCTCTTTTTTCTTTTTCTTAAAGGCTCAACAATAATGGAAAGACAAGGTTATTTTTATCATGGTTCGTTTGAAATCAAACTACTCCAGTCCACCTGCCAAGGTGATTTCGCCTTTCTCAACAAGGATTTAATTCACTATAATCAACTGATTACAATCACACAACAACTGTTGTGACTAACAATGCACAAGTAATCTTACAAGTGACTCACACCACTAAGACTTAAACTAGTCCTAGTCTACTTGAGAAATCTGACCAAACTTGATCTCTCAAGGAACAATTACAAGAGTTAAAATATTTACAGATAGTGAAACAAAGTTTGCTTCTAAGAAAGCTATATCACAACTGTGATTTTTCACTAAGAATAGTATTGCACAAAGTGTATGAAAAAAATGATTTGTGAGCCCAGAATATTTTCACGTAGTTCTTGCTTCTTTTTTGAAATTGT
The DNA here is from genome assembly GCA_948472305.1 of Vicia faba. NCBI lineage: Eukaryota > Viridiplantae > Streptophyta > Magnoliopsida > Fabales > Fabaceae > Vicia > Vicia faba. The sequence goes on from OX451738.1 coordinate 1,012,841,215, forward strand.
TGAGTTGTTAAGTTGTTGGCTTGCAATAAATGATCTTCTATATATAGTAAGAAGAAAATTGACCGTTGCTGCCTTCAAAAGTGGAGAGCAATAAATGTTTGCGTCTTTGCTTGCAGTATTGCATTTTCCAATGAACTGGCGTAGACACTTGAGTGCATGTAGCCGTCTTTGCATTAAATGAGAAAACGACATTCTGTCAGAGTATGTTTCCTGATCCTTGACAAGACTTGTTAGCTTCTACATTCTTTCAGAACTAGCTTCACGTCTTGAATCAGAACATGCTTGCATATCTTCTAAACAACGCTTGCTTGCTAAGTACTTCTGATCAGCGCTTGCTTTCAAAGAACTTCTGAAACATAGCTTACACAGAAACTTTCTAAGCGTTAGAAGATGTATTTTACTAATTTTCTTACAAAAGTCAGCATCAACACTTGTGCTAAAACAAATAGTTCTTTCATCAAAGAACTTCTTCATTTAGTTTCAGCTTAGCACATCAAAATGCTTCTGTAAGAACATTATCTGAAACAATTAAATATGTTCATCAGAGTATCAAATATATAAAATATAATTTATTGTTATCATCAAAACTCTGAGATATGATCAGAACCAATCTTGTTCTAACAGTGTTGTTCCCCGACAATTTATTTTCCTGGTCGAACTCTCTTTTTGGTTCGTTCGTTTTATTTTTTGCTTCCAAAGTGGTGTTATGTGTCACCTATGGAGTTGGTCGTTTGCACTCATAATCATAAGCATTGCATGGCATCTTAGGGCCAAAAATAGGGTTTATTTTGTATTTAAGTATCTTCAATCACGTCGAGACAAATATTTTAACCTTCGTATCTCCGGATAGAAGACACTTAAATAAGAGCAGCTGTTATACCCCCAACTTTCCCCCTAAGATCTCTCATCATCTCATATTATCAATACATAAAGATCACACATTAGGGTTGGTTCTCCCTTTCTACTTCATCCTATATTTAAGTTTTCTCTTGAGGGATCACCAAGCACCTTGAGTTATGTATCTTGTACATGTGTTTTTTTAGGTGGATTAACTTTTAACTAACATCAATTATATATATATATATATATATATATATATATATATATATATATATATATATATATGTTTCTTTGGATGTTCATATTGTAAGTGATAACACAATTGCATCCATCTCACCATATAACCTAGGGTTTTAAGGGATGGTCCTCAGTCAAATGGTTCTCCAATGGATTTCAAGATCTTCAGCTTCAAGGCTGTGTCTATGATATCAAAGTTTTTGGTTCAAAGAGCTTTCTCACTTTATTTTGGCCAAGTTTTTCTCAAGGTTGGTGGTGGCATTCATCAAGAAGATTCATAGGTTCATGTGTTTACTTCCATGCCTTCTTCAATAAGTTTCATTGATATTCAAGATCCATCTTTGAGTGTGCTTCAATAAAACATCATTTAAAGGTCTAATGTGATCCATCATGCTCTATTTTTCATATAAAGTTCAAAAGATTCAAGGTTGATTCAACAAGTTTGACCTAGTTGAGCAAGTGCTTGATTTAGTGATCATAAGTGCATAACTCTCTCAATTTTCAATATTTTGAGTTGGTTAATTTTTTCTCTGGGTTCTTGTCATCATCTACAACAACTTCTCTTCACATGACAAGATCCAATTGTGTAAGAAAAATCATCAAAAGTTGAAAGGGGTTCCAAGTCATTTTGGCACTCTATGAGATAGGGTTTGCTGACTTCCAAGGACCATATCTTGCTCATTTTTTGAGATTTTTTATTGATTCCAAAGCCATTATTCTCTTTAAATGGTACTTAACAAGTTATATTCAAGGGTTTAAGGCTAATTTTGAGTGGAATATCACTAATGGTTGAAGAAGATTACAAGTCCTTTGGGAAGGCTATCAAATTCTCTTGTGTAACTTTAAAGGATCATAACTTAGTCAATTTTTATCTCCTTGAGCTTATTCTTTTTTAATAATAAACTTGAGGATGTCTACTACAACTTTGTTTCAATATGCAAGACTTAAAAATATTTGGAAAGTCATTAAAGAATTGAAAAGATTATAGGTCTTTTGTGAATTTCCCCAAATTTGTTCATCATCTTCCAAAGACCATAACTCTTTCATTTTTTTATGATCTTTGAATGATCTCAATTCCACAATTCAATTAAAAGGGTCTACCGCATTTCATCTTCAAGGATCAAGATCAAATTTTGAGTGGAAGGGCATGTAATTTTGAAGAACATTATAGGTTATTTTGAGGCTCCATAATTAGAATTTTTCTAAGTGTCAAATACCTGTGTGTTTTTCTTTATTTCAAACATGAATAACTTTTAGCTCAGATCATCAAATGCTACCTTTCTTGGCACATTGTAAAGGTTGTGATGAGATCTTTATAATGCAAAAGGAATGAGATCATAAAGCCTCTTGAGTTGCTTGCCCCATGTTTTGGAAGTGAGCATCATGAAAAATGATTTTGAGTTTTGGTTAGAATCGAAACTCTCATTACAAGCCCTTTAAGAGTGTGTTTTTGTTTCTAATCATCATTATCAAGTTTAGAGAAGTTATTAGACACATAAAACGAAAAATTAGAGTGAGTTTTGAACATGTGCAAGTCACACATTTCACACCTTGCGGATTAGCCTGGTTTACACGATTTGAGCATCATTACTCTCCTTTCTCATCATCATTCACTTCCCTAAAAGTAGAGGATGCTATTCCATTTATTTCTTCAAGCTTGAACAACAAAAATTACCCTGTTAAACTCTTTCCATAGCTCACATTTATGAGTTTTTTATTTCTCTTTTCCTTCACTTCCAAATCTTATTTCTTGATTGATTCTTCATCACTGAACTCTACTGAAGCTAACAGAAGAAGAACCAAGCCTTGAAGTGCTATAAATCGTGCTAGCCAAGTCAAGTTTCAGAGCAAAATTCTCAAACTTCGTTTAGGTAGAATTCTCCACCATTTCACTTCAAATAAATTACTAAGATGTAGTCTCTTATTCTCCGAAGCTCATGCTTCTTATGATTTCCATTTTCTTGGATAATTGATCAATTAATTTCAAAACTCGTTTTCACTTTTTCTTCTGTTTTTTTTTCCAAATCGAGTGAGCTATAGGTTATATAAATTTTTCGCGAGGGTACAGTTGTCTTCGTCTTGATCAGACGAATCATATGGCACCGGTCTGGACCTCTAATTTTTCTATTTGCGAAACCTGCAACTCGTGTGTGGCTGGAGGTTGAAGACGACCAGCGTGTCATCTTCAACCAATACAGAGCGCCACTTGGTTTTTCAAATTTGTTTTAAAAATAAATGATTCAGTGGTTTCTTCACTAATGTCAATATCATGCATAGTGCGCCAGATCCTTTGGACTTGATTACTAACGCGTTTTGACAATAATCAGATGATCCACATTTTTTTGGTTTATTATTTTATTTTGTAAATTTTATTTTAATTATTTTAAACTTCAAAAACTCATAAAAAATTCATTTCTGACTTGAAAATTATGAAAAAATTCACAATTTTTTTTAAATGTTATCTTTCTGATTCTTATTTTTTCACAATTTTATTTTTTGATTTGGTATTTTTTATGATTTTTCACTTTATTTGACTTGTTTTAATTGTTTAAAAATAATTTTCTTGATTTTTAAATTCTGGAAAAAAATATGGAAGGATCCAATGACATTCTTTTAAATATTGGTGACCTCATTTTATTTTTATTTTTGATTTTACTATTTTTCACAAATTTTAGCTTATTTTTCTTATTTCTTTATATTTTAAAAATAGTTTCTGACTTTATAAAATTCTAAAAAAATTTGTCAACTCATGTTTGACCTCTTATATTTTTAAAGATTTTTATTTGATATTTTAATACATGTTGTGTATCTTACCAATTATTTTCTTTTTAAATCATTTAAAATTTGTTTTATATTAAATATGTTTTATTATTTTGTGTTGGATCCTGATTTGGAGACACTTGGATGTTATTTTGGGACAAGTTCTTCAACTTCATTGGATCTTAGGTGTTGATAGATTCAAAAACTAAATCCACCAAAATGGATTAATGATGTTGATGATATTTGAAACCCTAATTTCATCTGATACATTGGTTATACTATCTTTCCTCTTCCTCTTCATCTTATCGCTTTCTTGTTTTTACTTGTGCTACATGTTTTTGGAGAACGATCTACATATCATTTTTCTAACATGTTTGATATATAGATTGCTATTTACCAACCTCAAAATAGGTGTGACTTCTATATAAATCCACTTACGATTACTTAATATAGCACTAAATTTGTCCCGATTCGAAAAATAATTATTTGTGGCCCAAACCTATGTTTGTAAGCCCAAGTATGTTTAATTTGAAACCTTTGATCCAATAACTTTGAAATTCATTGTTAGGAGGCTTTGATTCTATCAATCCTCTAATGAACTTCATGAATTTTGGTTTAAGTGAATCATTTGAACATCGTTGATCATATGTGTTACCTTGAGTACTTGGAATGAATGATATACTTGACAAAAAGTAAATGAAACTTGTTGTTGAGAAGCTTTGATTTTATCAATCTTCTAATGAGTTTTCAAAAGCAAGCTTCAAGATGGTCATTCAACTAACCTCTAACTTCTAATTCACTAACAATTAACTTTACTTTATGCCTTTATTTTGTGCCTTTACTTTTATGTACCGTTTATTTTTTTTAGCATTTAAATTTCATGTCATTTTTTTTTCTTTTGCTCACTTGAGCATTTATTTTTATGTCAAATTCTTTGCTCACTTGAGCTTTCTTTTCTTTTAAAGACACTTAATAATCAACTTGAATATTAAAAGCTTTAAGATTACTTGGACTATCTGGTTACTATCCCTAGCACTGTAGAATTGTGGATTCTTGAGACTTAGGATTAGAAGCCATGAGACCTTGGAACTTTGTGATCTTTGGTTGATATTTTTGTGAGGATCTTCTAAAATCCTCGGGGTTTACTCCAAGGAATTGGTTAGAATTTTTTGTGTATGTAGGTTATTCTGATTTTCATGCTTTGTCTGTGATTGAAAACTCCTTTGTATATAGTTGTTACTCTGGCCAATTTTTGTCAATGAAGATTTTGCTTGGTTCTTAATTCATCTGAAGTTTGATATTCCTCAGAGGTTTAGTATTTTTGCTTGCTTGGTTTCAATCCAAAGGATGAGAATTCTAGATTGACTTCTTATGTCAAGTGTTGGCTTCTTGTTGGTTAGACCATTCTTTTCCTTAGCTTTTACCTTATGCTTTAGGATAGTCCATTCATATCCTCCTATCTTCTTTAATTTCAAAAATCTTCTTCCTCATTTTTAAAACTCTTCTTGTTTTCTAACTTGAACCGCTTTCATCATAAACTTGGACTATGTCCATGCATTTTCAAAAAATCTTTTCTTAATCAAACTTTAATCAATTTAATCATACTTTGACATCTTTCTCAAGACTAAAAATAAATTAACCTCATTCAAACCATTTTGCCACTTTGCCTTTTTACTTTAAAACATTTCTCAAAAGATTATACTCTTGTCGATTCTTGTAGTGATGCAAGCTATTATACTTCTACGATATATAATGAAGTGAGATATTTTCCACTTGGGTGTTGAGTGAGACTTTGTTGATTTTAAAATCTATGTTATATCCTCCACTTTGAGATGATGATGTAAATTCTCCTTTCGCATAATTGTTGGTAGTAAGTATGTTTTCCACTCGGATATGATGATGATGTCTCTTCTCTTAAAATTAACCAACACACACGTGCTTTAAAATTTTTGAGGTGAATTACGAGTACCCTGATTCCCTATTATACGAAAGGTGGTACATAGACATTAAAGGTTCGCAACTGCGACGAGTGTAAAAATTGTAAAAAATACTTCTTTTCTCATCTTCACCGTCTATTTTTGTATACACCTTTTTATAGCCAAAATATACAGATTTTAAAAGAGATTTATGCGGCGTACCGTAGATATTTAGGGTGATAAAAAAAAACAAAAATATAAAAAAAAATTAAAAAAAATGGTGAAATAGAATGTTAAATTTTATTTAACAAAATCATCATAATAAATAAAAATTAATAATTATTGAATTATTAGGTAGAACATAAAAAATATAACATACAATATAAAAAATAAATAAAAAATTAAATATGTAAACCATTATATATAATCTAACAAACAACTCACAACATATTTTTTCCTCTATCTATTTGCAAAATTTCTATACGGCATGTGGTACATCACAAAGAAACTACCTTCTATATATAATTATAAAATTTTAAAAGAAAATTCCAATTCACAATCACACAAATATTCAAGAAAGTGTTTGTTTCACAATCTCTTCTATTTATTCAGTAAAGTTTACTCTCATGAATATAGATATTATAAAAAAAATTATATTATTTCAAATTTATAAAATTAATTCAAGAGTATAAAATAACTTTCACATTCTCAATGTAATTGATGAGTATAAATAATTTCCAAAAAATGGAAATAAAATTTAAATATCTACCTATAATCCAACTTTTACAAATAATTTTGAAAATGTAATAAACATTAACTAAATACATTTTATAAAAAAAAAAATACACTGATTAAGATTATCATTCTCAAATTCCCACAAAAACGGATCCACAAACCGATACGACCGTTGGGCTTGTGATTCAAACTTCTACATGAAACATTGAAACTTCAAATTTCACCTCATAAATCAAACTTCTAACGATTTCAACACATCCACAACACAAGAACAAGAAAAAAAAATCTGAAGAATCAATTCAAGAAACCATGAGATTCCACTTCCAAGAAACAAAATCTGCCATCAGCAATGAAGAAGAAGAAGAAAATGGTGAAAACAGCTGCTACTACAATGGTTGCAAGAAAAACGCCAACTGTGACTGTGAATTTTGTATAGCCAGCATCAACGCAACCCTTGACCTCGTACCCAATAGCTCCCTAACAAAATTCTCTTCTTCCAAACCCAATGTCAATAGCTACTCTCCAATCACCTTTGATTCTTCCATTTTCAACACTCCAAGAAAGCCTTCTAGCTGTATAGCGCCGCTGTCGACTCCTGTCGTCAAATCAAGTGCGAAATCGAATCATGTTCAGAGAATGGAGATGAAGAAAGAGGGGAAAAAGAGGTCTTTTTACTGTGGGGTTGGTGTGTTGAGTGTGGTGATTGTTTTGGGGTTTCTTGTGTTTGCTGATGTTGTTTTGTCAAGGGTTGTTTCTGTGGTTTATAAGCCTTCTTTGTCGCCGGATTTGGTGAAAAGGGTTGGTGAGAAATGTTATCAAATTCGAGATTTGAATGGAAAGTTGAGGTTTTTGCAGAATGAATTGGGGAATGTTGTTCATGGAGAAGTTTCAAACTGTAGTTTTACTGATGGCTCATGGGAAATTAGCCAGGTATTGTAATTTTTGGATTATTCATTGAAAAAAGTTTATTGATTTGTTAAAAAGTATGAATTTTTTAATTTCGCTTTAAAAATTGTGTATAGGATGGTCTGTTATTGAATTCAAGGTGCAAATTGTACAAATCAGCAGTGGAGGAGGTTACAATTTGGGGGTGGCCTCTACAAACAGCTGGAATGATCACAACCGGGATATCTTCTCGAACCCTAGCTATCTTATCAGGAAGAGTTACTGAGGTAAATTAAATTCTGCAAAATGCTTTCAGTTTCAATTTATCATTGATCGAAAACACTGACAGAACATAATGATTTGAGAATGATTTAATGGATCCGTGTATGTTTATGTGAATGTGTCGGACACCAAAGCACATATGTAGCACTGACACCTTTGAACAAATATGTATGTGATGTATTCGTAAGTGTCCAACACGACGCTTATACATGTGTCTGGTGTGTGGTGTGTTCATAAGTAACCGACACGACGCCTATACATGAGTCTGGTGTGTGGTTTCTTAAGTATTTGACCCGACACCTGTACACATGTGGTTACTTACACTTTATTCATTTTTTGAAATTACTATTGGTGTTGTCGATGTGTCATTATCTGTGTACTGTCTTGTGTGAGTGTTTTTGTCAGTGCTTCACAGGCCAAGACGGGTTGGACACGCCCTCAATCTAAGGGAAGGGGTCTGTATGTATACATATGTTATTGTTGACTAACTTCATGTTGTTGTGTTTCTGTTTTAAAGTGGAAAGATGGACAAGTTAGCTATTTGATTAGAAAGGCCAATACTTCATGGATACAACAAGAATGGGGTGCCTCAGTAGTTCAACTAGATCCTAACACTTGGATTCTTGAATATCAAAAAAGCTCTATTGTTGATGGTAAAGGATTGTTTTCTGCAGCATTGGAGCTACTCAAATACAGGATTTCAAGGAATATTGGCAAGATGAAGAAAAATCTCTGGCTTTTTGCTGTTAGTTTTGAAGATAATGGTAGCTACAATTGGTTCACAACAACAAACTATGGGTCTAAAACCCCAACTTGAGGTGAATAGTAACTAGATTTAGGAGTTAAATCATTCTCAATCAGCACATCCTCATGTCTTTTGAGGAGCTTGTAAAGGTTCTTTTAACTTTGATTTATCTGTCAATTCTTGATCAACACTATATTTGGAGCCTCTTAGTAGTGTTCAACCTTTGAGTATATTTTTATCTTTATTCGTTAATTTTTATAGTTATAATCTGCAATCATGATCCTCACCCATTAAAGTAGCTTGGCATAGCTACTTTAATGTCCTATGAGTTATAAGGCAAAACCTGGGTGAACCGAATTTCTGTGAACAGTAAGCAGCTTATAATGTATAAACTCTTGCAACTTTGCAAGCCCAATGTGTTTTTATAAACTCTTGCAAGCCCAACCTATCTTTTGATTTGTATGGTATATGCTATGAACTGGAACCGGAAATAGGTAGAGATCGAATGGAATGAGTTCCAGTGCAGTAAAGTGAGCTTCCGGTACGGCGATGCGAGGGTGGAGCGGCAAAGTTAACACTCCAACCTAAGTCAGTGAATGGGTGAAAAAGTAGTTTGAGAGTATGAATGAGAGGATGCTTGAAATGACGCGTGTTGAGTTTATACTGTGAGTAGTTAAAGCCTTATTCGTGAGATCTGGCGTCCCACGCGGGTTGCTGTCTGATTAGATCCAACGGTAGAAAATGTGTTGGAGATCGGATTTGTGCGGAGTGAGGTCCCACCTGCTTCACATAACTTTTCGTGCGACACTTGTTATTGGGTTTTTCTTCGTGACCCTTACAAGCGGCATAGAAAAGTATATATGAAATAATGTTGGCCCATATAGGACATACTTTTGTTTTTAACCACACAAGTGACTGCATAAAGAAGCCAAAATAATGACAGAGGTATTATATAAGGGAACAGAAATGGTAAACTACATTGTCAAATGTTGAACTTGATTACAAACAAACTTTCATTTTATAGAAGCAAAACAATAATATCAACCATAATGTCCACGCTCTTGTTTGTTTTGAATACCGTACGCCGTGTTAGGTTTCTAGTATCTTACTGTCAAAATCAGAAACCAACTCCACTGGTAAAACAAATTAACAGTTACATAATTCTGTCATAAACTTTAGCAATCTGAATAAAACATGCTCTAATGATGCTCTTACTGAAAAACATGAGTGGGTTTATGGCCCTAACAATATACCTGAGCAAGAGCACGTCCGAAAAGCCTGCTAAGCATTTTAAAGACTCAATTCCTAAACCATTGCAGCAAATAGTCCTCAGGCAGAAAGTACAGGTGCTGTTGGGGAATCACTAATAATGCACACTAGTTTTAGTTGATGTAGTATAGATAGGTGGTCTCTGAGTACGGTTTTCAAATGATTCTGATACTTATCTACTATGTGGTACTGGTAGGGTAAAATTAGTATTGTGAATTGATGTCGGCAACAACAAACGAAAGCACAAACAGTTACCAATGCGAGGGAAACCAGAAGATTTACAATGAAATCAAGTCGTTGGCCCGATTTTCGGGAACATGTGTGGGTTCATTCTTGCAGGCTATAACCAATCATTGGTATTAAAGACTCAAAAGCTCTGAAAGGTAGTCTATGTTTGGGACTTGTAGGATGACATTTGAAATATCTCAAACACCAAAATCACAACATCTATATGCTGAAAAGATAGAGATACCTGTTCTTTTCTATAGAAAATTAAGATCAAAGGAAAGTAGTGGTGCACTTTGTTTGGTTAATAATAAAGAGCTATTAGAAGTTAGGAAATGATTATTCTTGTTTATTGTCAAGTGGCAGGGACGAGCGAGACCACGCCCTTGCGTTATTTTAATTGTGTGTTCCAAACAACTGTTTGTTGTGGGATGTGACTGGTGTAGGGTGCGACAAGCCCGAAATATAATACAAGGATTACAGAAACAAGCAAGAAGGACACTAGGACTTTAGGATAACACTTTTAAAATTGTTTTCTTCGATAAGTCAACGTTTTATATCTTAAAATCACATGAATCGAGCAATTTCATTTGGGAAATTTATGGAACAGTAAATTAATCTCTTAAGTTAAAGAGAGTCAATAAATTTTATTTTATTTTTAATAAAGGTTCATATATCGATAAAGAAAAAGATACAACGCGAATCTAAAAAAAGGGAACTAGGTTAGCCCCATCAAAATCTATCAAATCTAAAGAAATATATAACTAACATATTCTTTACAAAAATCTCCCATAATTACAATAGGAATGAGTCAAAAGTAACGGTAGAACTTGTGTTGAACGTTAAATTAGTCAAAAAAATCAGTATAAGAGTTTCCCTCCTTGTGTATATGAGTGATGATTAGGTTAGTAATATTAGATGGATTCAAGTTTCTTTACCACCTATGAAAAAGCTTCAAAGGAACCAAAACAGGGTGGAGAAAACTTTAACAATCATACTACAATCTATTTCGATTTAAATCTTTCTCCAACCACGAGAAATCGCTATATCAGTATCTTTAAGAACCGCAGAAAATTCAGCAAACACCGACGACCCCGAAGTAATGTTCTCAGCAAAAACAAGAATGAAATCACCCAAGTGATTCATGAAAATCCCTCGACAACCAGCTGCCTTAGTAACAAGATTAAATGATCTGTCACAGTTGCACTTTAGCTAACCAAAAGAAGGGGGACTCCACAGAACCTCGCGAATCTTAGGAGCTCGAGAAGGATGAATAATGACATCAAAATCTTTTATCATGATGAAATCCGACAAGGAAATAGCAGTGGCATTAGTAGAGTTGTTTCCAAACATCTTTACATTCGACATGATCCCGTTTATCGACTTGTTTTTACTTTGCATAATGTTATTGTGTCTCCAATTATTCCTAGAAGACCAAATCTGGTTGATGGTGAGAATAACTGTAGCTTTAAGAACAAGGGAAGCTTGATTTCTTTTAGCCCATTTACAACAATTTAGCCAATGATCCGTAGAAGTAGGATTTGAGCTGATGTTAACCTTTCTTTTAAACCAGACTCAAATAGAAATGGTAAAATTGCACTGGAAAAAAAGGTGATTTGTAGTTTCTTCACTGGACTTACAAAGGAAACACATGAAGGCCAAAGAGATGCCTATGTTTTTAAGCAGACTATCAACATGGATTTTATCATGCAAGACTCTCCACACCAACATAGCCTTATTAGGAGGAATATCGTTGCACCATATTATCTTAGGACAAAAAAGATTCAGCTGAAGCTTATCTTTGAAAACATATGCATCCTTCAAATTTAAAGATCCAGAAACGTCGTGGTTCCAAACTATTGAATTAAGAGAGACTAAGAGACATTTAGGTTAAACCGTGTGTTATGAAAGCACTACGGAGATTTTATTATATATAGAAAGATTACAACTAATTACACTATATAATTGATGTGGAACTATTCTACATACAAGTATTCTTAACATTATATATTTACAAATATCAATACTCCCCCTCAAGCTGGAGCATATAAGTCAAATGCAGCAAGCTTTCCACATATATAATTAGTATTGGGGCTTCGTAGAGATTTTGTAAACACATCTGCCAATTGATCATTAGAGTTGACAAAACTTATGGCGATGTCGCCAGATTCAATCTTCTCTCTGATAAAGTGGCAGTCTATCTCAATATGTTTGTCCTCTCATGGAAGACTGGATCTGAAGCAATGTGCAATGCAGCTTGATTATCACATACAAGTGTCATTGGTCTTGCTTCTTCAATTTTAAGTTCTTTGAACAATAATTTTAACCAAATGAGTTCACATGTTGCCATTTCCATGGCCCTATACTCTTCCTCGGCGCTTGATCTTGCAACTACATTTTTGTTTCTTACTTTTCCAGGATATAAAGTTTCCTCCAACAAGTACACAATACCCAGAGGTGGACCGTCTATCAATTGGTGATCCTGCCCAATCAACATCAGAGTATCCAACTATCTGAGGATGTCCTTTATCTTCATACACTAAACCTTTTCCTGGAGCACATTTGATGTATCTTAGAATCCGAATAAAAACATCCATGTGTTCTTGAAAAGGGGAATTTAAGAACTGGCTTACTACACTAACTGCAAAAGAAATGTCTGGACGAGTGACTGTGAGATAATTCAACTTTCCAACCAATCTCATATATCTTCCCGGGTCTGGTAGAGGCTCCCCCTGATTGGGTAGTAGTTTGACACTTGGATCCATAGGAGTATCAACTAATTTAGCATTCAACAAACCCATTTCTTCCAAAATATACATAGCATATTTCCGCTGAGAAATCACCAAACCATCTTTAGATTGGGCTACCACAATATCCAAGAAATACCGGAGTTTACCAAGATCCTTTGTTTGAAATTTATTTGAAAGATGTTGTTTCAACTGGAGTATTCCCGACTCATCACTATCAGTTATGAAAATATCATCTACATACACAATAAGATAAATACACCCTTGGACTGAGTGATTATAAAAGACAGAATGGCCAGCTTCACTATGGACCATACTAAATTATTATACTACAATGCTGAATCTGCCAAACCAAGCTCTCGGAGATTTCTTAAGACCATAAAGAGACTTGTGTAGCCTACAAACCATATTCGATGACTTCCCCTGAGCAACAAACTCAGGTGGTTGCTCCATATATACTTCCTCTTCAACATCACCGTGTAAAAATGCATTTTCGATGTCAAGTTGATGAAGAGGCCAATGTCGAATGGCTACAATGACTAAAAGAAGTCTAGCAGATGCCATCTTGACTACAAGCGAGAAGGTATCACTATAATCCAACCCAAAAATCTGAGTGTATCCCTTGGCTACCAAGCGAGCTTTAAAACGATCAATCTTACCATATGGACCAACCTTCATTGTATAAAGCTAAAGACAACCTACTAAAGATTTTCCAGTGGGTAGAGGAACCAGTTCCTAGGTACCACTGCTTTGAAGAGCACACATTTCATCAATCATTGCTTGCCTCCACTCAGGGTGAGATAATGCTTCACCTGGAGATTTAGGAATAGAAACAGAAGACAAAGAGGACAAACAAGAATACTGCAAAGGGGAAAGACGATGATAACATAAATCAATATAATGTGGAGAAGGATTTCGTGTTTGACGTATACCTTTGCGAAGGGCAATCGGAAGATCAGACTCATGTTTCAGGATCGAATATGGTGATGAAGATAGCGTCGGAGGAGAGTCTACAATGACCTCAGGGACAAGGAGTACCTCAGGGACATGTACAACCTCAGAGACAGGTATGACAGACGTTGGTTTATGATGTTGATATATTTGAAGTGGGCGAGAAGTGGGGGGGGGGGGGGGTCAACCTTAAGGGTTTCTCGTGGGACATGTTCCTTAGAATGATGGGGAATAATGGGAAATGGGACGTCCGGAAGAGGTGTGGAAGTACTTTCCTGAAGGGGTTCCGGAGTGACTAGAGTGGATGCAAAATATGACACAGACTCAAAGAAGGTAACATCAGCCGATATCAGGTATCGTTGCAGAATGTGTGAGTAGAAACGATAACCCTTTTGGGGTCGATGATAACCAAAAAAGACACACTTTAGTGATCGAGCTGATAGTTTATCAACACCAGAGGAGAGATTATGCACAAAACATGTAGACCCGAAGACTCGAGGAGGAATTGGGTGAAGAGGAGAGTTTGGAAAAAGTTTCAAATCAAGTCTATCCCAAAATGAAGCAGGGAACTTTAAGTGATTCATCCAGGGCTCAACTACAATGCAAATATCAGGTTTATAGGACTTAAGAAGATTTTTAAGGGCTAACTTTGAAGGGGAGTTAGCCAATCCCCTGATGTTCTAGAACAAGCACTTCATAATGAAGGATTTTTGTAAGCATACTTTGATATGGTATCATAGGCCTCCTTGATTTTGGATTTTTATTTTTTCTTTTTCTTGTGGGATTTTACGAGAACAAGTTGAAAGTTGACAGTATCAGCATCTGAGATATCTTCATCAGAGGTATTATTCTTTTCAATTTTTCCATTCATATTGTCCCATGGCGATTTGAGAAAGACTTCATTCCTATTTTTTTTTAACATTTGGGAGTTCTGAAGCCGCATATATCTGAGTTACATCCACAAACTCTGATTCATTAAAGCTTATCACTGAAACTTGTTTTCCCTCATTACCATTCCTCGAGACTTCAGGAGTAATTGCCTTGGTAAATTCTTTTTCCATCTGAAGGGTAGCGCCTAAGTCATGAAGAATAGGGTTCTCCTTCTCTTTATCCATATCCTTTCGAATATCGCTAGTTTATCCATTATGCATGCCTGAATTTCTGATTAATTCACTCTCCATATTTTCATCTGTGTTATGAGAGTTGACAATAACATGATTCCTGATTAACTCACTTTCCACATTTTCAAGTTCACGAGTTTTATGAGAATTGACAGTGGCATTATTTTCCTTCTATAGATTCCCCTTGTTAGTGTTATTAATTTTGTCCCTTCCCATTTTCCTTATGCAATTGTTTTCCATATGGCACAAGGCTTTGCAAAAATGACAAAAGTCTGGAAGCCTTTCATATTCAACACCTATAAAAAACGCAAAGCCAGAGCGTTCAACCGGTATGCTGTCACGAAGCTCCAAAAGTAAGTCTACATCTACCAGAACACGAACAAAATGACCAAAAGCCCTTTCAAATGGAGATCTATTAGAAGTAGAATCGATACAGATAGGGGTACCTAGGCTGCTTACAATGTCAAAAATAATTTTAGGTCTCCAATAATCTTGAGGAAGACCTAGAATCCGGATCCACATTTGCACAGAGGAATGATTGACATTGTTTGGTATGAAGTCTTTGGACCATGGGTATAACTTAAGTACACTAGGGCTTAAGTTTCAAGAAGCATTTGAGCAGACTCTTCTAACATCTTCCAAACTAGAGAAACAAAACTCAAATAAGCCTTTTCCAAGAGATGTAACACCCCAAGAGTTTATACCAGTCCACAAAGAGTTCATTTTTGTCTTGAGTTGAACAACAATAAGAGGGGAAGAACCCTTGGGCCACAAAATTCTTCCATGTAAATTATGCTTACATGCTTCTACTCCAAGGATATATTCCTCTTCAGAAATAGTAATGGAGATTTTATCACCTTTCACACAGGGCATATGTAGATGACTAATAGGAATATTTCAAACATTTCCAAGAGTTTCTGTAAAATATTTCAATGGTTTAACCAAAGCTGTGGCCTTTCAGAAGTATCAGAATCACGAATTTGTGTGGAAGAGGAAAACTAGGCTTATCAACTAGCGCAGTTTCCATCCTCTGAATATGCAGGTAGTGTTTCAAGTTCTATTACGGTTACAGGAAGAAACTGTTGCATGACCAACAACTATTGCGGGAGGTCATTGTGTGAGGCTCCTAGTTTCCATAAATAGATTCAATTTCTTTGTTCTTTGTAATCCACGCCTTTTTGTAAGATATGGTGTAGTTGTAAGATGTACGAATATGATCGATAATATGGTTCATCTTGACTGCAGCGTCATTGTTGACAAGAGCTCTGATGCTATGGGAGATAATATTTGAGTCAAACTTGTTGTGATCTTGAGATATAGCAGACGACATGCAAGTGTGTAGTCCACTAATTCTGCCAATAACCCATTTATCGCACCCTTTTCTTAAGGATTCTCTGCATGTGAAGTTGCATCCTTTTTTATGTTTAACCAAAATTTGTTCCGTATCAGACTTATAAACATCGTAATCAAGACACAATTTGAGTTGTATGTTAGATTTAGTAGATCAGTCGATGAAGTTTTATCGTTGTGTAAGAAACTGATTTAATGTATATGTTATTATTCAACCGTGTCATTTAATGTCTACATATTTACAATATTATTATTCAACTGTGTCATTTATTATTCTATCCAACTCAACTTATTACTATTTAATTTCCACCCATCTCTCATTACTATCACCTTTTCTCATACCCGCTATTTTTCCTATAAATACCCAACCATACTCACGTTATCACTCACACAATCACTCTTCACTCTCCACTCTCTTCTAATCTCAAGACGATCCTCCACCGCCAGCTCCAACATAACAAACACAATGATATGGTCGTAGTTTTCGTGTCCCAAAACATCGTAATTATGGTACCGATGATTTTTTGGGTCCTCATTAATTTATTTATTTATTCATATGTATGAACTTACTCAGATGACTATTAATGTAACAAAATGAGTACTTATAAATATTAAGTTGTATAAATATTATTATTTATAATTATGTTTAATCATATTTTTTGTTAAATCAATAATTCGATTTTTATTACTTATAATTAAGTTTAAAATTTTTATTTTATTTTATTTATTATTTAAAATTAATTTTAATTGATTATTAACTAATTTAAACTAATTATTGGATTAATATAATAAAAATTTATTTAAAATTAATATCAGAAAGAAAAACGAAAAAAAATAATTAAATACATTTACGCCATCTCAGTTGGCGGAAGTCTACTAATTGGAAAAAAAAGTGGGCCCCTCACGCCATTTGAAATGGCGGAAGATCCCATAAATGTGGTATTTTAGGATTTTTATTTCAAATTGTGGAATTTGAGGAATACAATTTCAAAGTTGTGACATTTGAAGAAAAAATTTGCATTAAGGCCTATAAAATTGAGCTCCTAAGTTTGAAAAAAAAGGGATTAAATTGACATGAGTTCTTCAATCTAAATGACTGCAAATTACAATTCGCATATTTGAGGATCTAAATTTAAATATCACTAATAAATCAAAGAGGTATATACTTTGAGTTTGAAGATATGTTTCCGGTAGGTAAAGAATAATGTTTGAGGTATGCTTTTGTCATCATTTATCTCTTTCTTATCCTAAACATCTTTGAGGTTTCAAGTAAGGAAGGAAAGATAACTCACATAACAAAGCCTCGCTTTTTATATGATTGAATATTTTGTAGTTAAAGACAATGCAAGAAATATTAAGGTTGTTAAACATATTTCATAGTGTTATACCCTAAGTTTTACCCCTAAGATCTCTCATTATCTCATAACATCAATACATCAAGATTACACTTTCAGGTTGGTTATCTCTTTGAGTTCATTCCCCTATCTTTATGTTTTCTCTTAAGGGATCTCCAAGCACCTTTGTTGTGTATTTTTTATATGTGTTATTGACTAATCTCTAATAAAAATACCAAAAATATTTGCTTTGTTTTGTATATTTTATGTTTTATAAGTATGAGGCCAAAGCATCAAACAAGCAAAGTTTTCTAGTGATTTTTCTCTGAGAAGTCGACTTCCATAATTTTTATTTCTTTTTTACACTAAAATTTCATTTTTTGTTGTTGTGCAAATCGATTTGTACAGACATGCTGTGATACGGTGGGAGAACTGACTTGGGTTTTGCGTTTGTTTTCGCAAATGTTTCGGTTTAGCAAGAGTCGCCACCGACTTTTTATTTTATCCTAAGGAAAGGTTAAAAAACACAGAAAAAACCTTTGAGATGTTTTCTTGGGTTCGGGGAGTATATTATAGAAAGGGAATGTATTAGCACCCTTTCTATCCATGGTTATCCATGGGCTCTTAGTTACTTGCTTAGATCACTTGCCTTGCATTTTCAATTGTTTGAAATGGTGCTTTCAATTGTTTGTAATGGTGCTTTGTGTGTGTGGTTTTGAAAATGTTTTGAAAAAGATGCCTTGTCTAGGCAACCCTTGTAACAATTCTTTACTCGAATGTTTTACAAAAGGTGTTTGTCTTTTTGAAAAGATGTTTCAAGGTTTTGAAAGTTTGTTTGGAAATTGTGTTGTGAGGTGTATTTTGAAAAAAGTGGCAAGGATTTGTTTTGCAAGTTGGTCAAGTAACCAAGAGCTATCTACCCTAAATTTCTCAAAGATCTTTCCTATGTTTTAACCCTTTTAACAATATTGTTCCACCATTGTATTTGGTGGACAATCTTGTGTTAGGATGTTAACGGGACGGGCGCGGGTCATCATTTAGACCATGAATGCAATAGTGCCAAGTGTCTTTAGCAATTTTTCTTTTAAGGGACTTGATCATTTTTAGGCAACTTGAGAAAGCGTCATCGAGGGACTATGATCATTTGATTTGTTTTTGTTTGGCCAAAGACACTCAACATGCAACATGGCCTATTTTTGAAGGCAACACGTGGAGTGACCCTAGGGGTGCAAGTGTGCTTGGTGTTATCCATTTTCATGCATTTTTGTCTTTGCATTAGTCAAGCTATTTGTTATTTGATTTGCATACAAACCCTAAGTCTATCATGGCATAATTTGAAAGCTTTTAAATGCGGAAATTTAAAGTCCTAAATTATTACAACATGATTATGGGGATGGTGGTACAAATGTTTGAATGGGGGGATATTTAGCAAGAAATTAAATCTAAAGCTATTACATCCATATCGAATATACAAATTATTTAATTGTACAATAATTAAATAAATACAATAAATATGAAAAATGTATTATGCACAACAATGGTTTTTTATGTATGTAAAAGTATTTTTCAATGTAAAATATAAACAAAAATAAAAAGGTCAAATTTGGAGTGTTTTTATGGTTTAGGGCAAAACCCTAATTTTTGAATAAATAGCAATTATTTATTAATTATATACAATATTTATATATTTGTTTATACAAAAATAAAAAAGAAGTATATTGTAAAAAAAAAGAGTATTTTTTTTAGTGTCATATATTAATAAAAATAAAAATGTATTATTTTCATATTTTATCCTAAGTATTCTAATAAATATATACAAGTATTTATATTATATATTAAATATATTAAATATATACAAGAGTAAAATATTAATTATTTACAAAAAAGTATATTTTTAGAAAATGTTTTCAAAAGGTAAATAAAAATAATGACTGAAAATAAATATATTTTTGTATTATTTTTAATGTTTTAAATAAAAAGGTATCACATTTATTTACATATATATGCTAAATAAAACAAATAAATGCCAAATAAATGCAAAAATGCATGGAAAAATATTTTTCATATTTTTTATATTTGAGCAAAAAAATAATAAGTCAGAATCAAAAAGAAAAAAAATCAAAAATGAATAAAATATCACACAATGGGCCAAGGGGGTGTAAATTGAAAAAGGGGGTGCAAAAAGTAGGACTGACTCAGGCCCAGCCCAAGCCAGTAATCTTCTTCCTCCAGCAACCTGTTTTAACATCAAAAAACGCGCGCTTCTTGTACAACAGCTAACTCCTGATTCTTTGACTTTTAACAAAAACTCATAACACAAACATTATAAAGCATGAAGAGACAAATTCATACATATAAAACACTTGACCTAACTCTAAGAAACGAGGGAGAATTTCTTCATCCCCAATTTCTGACCTAATTTTTCTTCAAGGTTCATGGCCAAAATTCTCACAGTACATTCAATATAAATGAAAAGTAAATACATGGATGGCTTCAGGGCTATGAGGAGAACATGTTTCATTCACAAACCTAAGCCTAACTCTTCCTATATTGAGAGATAGAAGTTCATGTTTTTACCTGTTTTAGCTTGAGTCGTGTACATCAATGGAGGTATCTTCAATGGAGTTTGAGCTTTGGTACAGCTTGCCTGAAGTCCAAGGATGCTTCTCCAACACCTAGCTTGCTTTGAATCACTATGAATCGTGCTATGGAAGTTCACCTGCAAAACTGAAAAATGAAAATGGCAACAGGGGTTAGGGATGTTACAGTTTGTATCTAGGGCTTGGGATAGCTTCAATGGATGGTAGGGAGTGTGTTTGAACAAGATTTGACCAAAATGCACGAGTGGAATGGATTGTGGAAGTCAAACTGCAACAGGTGCCCTGTTTTGCAGAAAAAATGTGATCTTCTGTATGAGGAGGGATTAGGGATGATTGAGTCGTGTTTCAAGCTTGGTTTGATGTATGGAAAAGGTTTGCAAACTTTGTTTTGGTTGGTGTTTACAGGAATGAGAGATTGGAGTTGTTTTGCAATCTTGCTTGTTTTTGAAGTAAGTAAACTCAAGTCCTTATGCAGGCCTGTATATCTTCTCTATCTATGCTGCACCTCTTGTTCTTGATCAGAGTGATTTGTGTACAAATGCTAGCCTCAAAGATCTGGCCCATGCCTCTTGGATTTGTTATTTGACATAAAGCACTACTTTATCAAAATGGCAAATATGCTTTTTCCAATTAAGGGTTAATCTTGCATGTAATGACCAAATGAACAAAATAACACCTTAGCACAATGGTTAGGCATTTAATTATGGTGTGTGAAACTGGTTTTGAGGCCTGCAAGCTAGCTTGTACAAGCTGATTTGAAAAATGCCAATGTATGAACATGTATTTGGTTATGAACAAAAGTGACTTTTGCCCAACTTTGCAAATTCGATTCTCCCTAACCACAAGGGTGTTTGAGAAGTTCTTGGACAATTTGGAAAGCTTCGAATGTGTACTACAATCCATCTTTGTAATTCAAATTGAAAATCCAAGTGGAACTATGTGAAAAGTGGCCATGAAGTTGGACAAAAATCCTGCCTAGAATAGGTCAAAATTTCTCTAAGTTAAGAATGTTTTGCACCCTTATTCCAAAAATCATAACTTGAGCTACAAGCCTCCTTTGAGAAAACTTTGTGAATCAAAGTTGTAGATTTTGCAATGGACTACAACTTTCATGTTTTGAGTTTTGTTTGAATCCATTTGTATCTTGATGAAAAAATGGGACAAAGTTAGGAAAAAATAAGGAAGTTTCATAACTTAGAAAAATTCTAAGTTATGAAATTTTCTCATTTTAAACCCTAATTTGCAATTTTGGGTTTCTTGATGAACAAGTTTCATAATTTGACATGTCTTGATGAAAAATGAATCTTGGCACTTGATTTTGACCAAAAAGTCAAAGTTTGACTTTTCAGTATACAGTCAAATTTTGATCAATTGACTAGAAAATTCATCTGTCAATCCAGTGCATTTGAGATCTTTTGAACTTGTTGAATGGGTCAAGACAATTCCATTGAGTCCTTGAGTCCATATGTGATCTTGTCTTGCCATTGGTTAGGTCAAACAGTCAAAAATTGCCTTTGTGCAGTCAAAACCCTAAAAATGACCATTTTGCCCTTTTGGTGATCTGATCAAATTTCTTGTGGAATTGTGATCCAAACTTGACCAAATGGTTCATATGAGTTCATTATGTTGATGTGGGTCAAAAATCATGAGGTTTGACTGTCAATTGGCCACAATTGACTTTTCCCCCAATACAGCTGATTTCTAGGTCAACTGTCCAATTGACTGGGCAAAGATTGGAATCAAGGCTTGAAACTTGGTATGGATAAACTTGTGAGTCCAACATGAAGCATGAAAGTCACTTTGGGCATTTTAGGTCAAAACATCTTTGTGCAAACTCAAACCCTAATTTGGGTCAATAGTGCAAGGAGGGGTCTTGAACAGAGCAAACCCTAACTTGATCTTGAGCTCCAAGGGTCTTGTGGTGAAAAAATATTGATGAAATGAGAGGGAAAATTTTGGGGTACAACAGTTGCCCCTGTTCAATCTGCTTGAACCTGAAGAGTTAGATTGGCAGGTTTGCCTTTCGCGTCTCGAAGGTAAAAGGAGATTGGACACTAGAGTGCCTGTAAATTTGCACTCGTCGAAACATGGATGCAGGAATGGGCTTAAAGGTGCCATTTGGAGATGGGCTTAAAGATGTCATCTGGAGATGGGCTTAAGGATGCCATCTGGAATGTTTGTTGAACTGCAATGTGATGGATCAAAAAAATAAGGATCAAAATGGTATCCGTGTCTAGAATGCATTTGAACTTGTATCGGGAGACTGAGTTTGTATGAGAAAAAGAATGGCCTTCTTGTATGGGGCGTATCTGAGCTGTAACTGTACTTGAATGTAGAATGAATATCAGAATGACTGCCGTGTCTGGAGTGTATCTGTATTGTATCTGGGTAACAGAGAAACATCTGTTCATGAAGCAATTGCGTGCTGGGGACAAATTCTGAATGAGTGACAGAATGACAACCGTGTCTGGAGCGTATCTGGACTGTATCTGAAGTTGAGATTTGTATGAGTAGCAGAATGACTTCCGCGTCTGGAGTGTATCTGAAACTGTAACTGGGATTGAGATCCGTATGAGTAATAGAATGACTTTCGTGTCTGGAGTGTATCTGAAACTGTAACTGGGATTGAGATCCGTATGAGTAATAGAATGACTTCCGTGTCTGGAGTGTATCTGAAACTGTAACTGGGATCTAAATAAATGACAAAATGACTTCCGTGGCGAATACACTGGGGAGAATCAAACTGCTGTTGTAAGGGTCGGAATGGTATCCGTGCTTGGAATGCATTGAACCTTGAGGTGGATAAGTGAATCTGAACGAGAGATAGAATGGCTGCCGTGTCTGGAGCGTATCTAGTATGTATCTGATTGCTGTAGTCTAAATGAGTAGTAGAATGACCGCCGTGTCTGGGGTGTATCTGTACTGTATCTGACTTGAAATTCTTATGAGTAATAGAATGACTTCCGCGTCTGGGGTGTATCCATACTGTATCTGAGTTGAAATTCTGAATGAGTAATAGAATGACCGCCGCGTCTGGGGTGTATCCATACTGTATCTGAATAATTGTTAATGATAGCCTTTTAATCTTATCCTGAAAAGGATGAAATGTTAGCTAAAACACAAAGTTATGTTGCATGATATGTATGATGCAATATATATGTTATATCAATGTTTATGATATATGAATGTAATGAATGCGCATGTAAGCTGATGAGCTGTCTTGCTGAGGATAGATGAGTCCTGGATAGCCAGAGATAAAAGAATCTTGACTGCTGCCAGGGAAAGATGAATCATTGACTGCTGCAGGGGATTGCAGGAATCTCTGAGTGCTAAAGCTGAGATATCCTTGTTGACTGCTGACTGCTCGGGGAACAAGATCTTCAATTGTTGATGGATCTTAGGACCACTGCTGGGGATCGGAAATCCTTGGTGACCTGCGGGGTAAGATAATTCTGATGATCTCTACTGGGGAGTCCAGAACCTGGTAGACTTATGCTGGAGAAGTAAGACTGAGAATCTTCAATCTGGTGGGAAGTATCTCCGTGGGGAGAAGGTTCACTAGTCTGGTTCCGCTGGGGATTGATAGTTGGAAGTTTTAGCTCTGCTGGGGATAGGATTTTCAGATTTTAAGGCTCCACTGGGGATACTGAAACTTAACTCTGAGGGAAATTAAGTTCTGGAAGGCTCTCTGGTTGGGGAGATTAACTTTGAGAAAGCTTATGTTCTGCTGAGGATTCTGAAGCTTAACTCTGTTTGGGGAATTAAGTTCTGGAATTTAACCTTGTTGAGGAATTTGGAGTTTAATTCCGCTGGGGATTCCTTCTGAAAGGGCAACAAGATACCTATCTGTACCCTTAAACTATCTGCAATCATCTTTCTTGATTTATAAGAGAATGATCATGTTCAAATGCATATGCCTATTTAACAAAACATTGGACGTTTCTCAAATAAAACATAAGTGCAAAAGAGAAAAAGGACGACAAAGCAAATTTCTGTATTTAGAAAAGTATTTGTATTTAACTTTTATGAGTATCTTTGTACAAAGGAGACAGACATCCTAGTAAGAGGATGTTGTCGTAAAAAAAAATTGAAAATTTTATACAAAAGAAAGATGGCTATGCGTAACAATTCCATGGGATTCCATTCTGTTATAGCCTTCACAACTCTGAATATCTGTCCATTCGCTGCTTCGTCCGCCGATGACTGGATTGATCAGAAGTTCGGAGCTTGTTGATGAAGAGATTGCTTTTTAAAGTGATCCGACGAGACATAGTCATACGCTTTAATTCCCTAACTTTTGCCTGGACCGCCCTCTCGGGTTTTCGATCCACCGGGAAACCCCTTTTTGCCCAAGCCGCCCTTTCAGGTTTTCGACTTGCCGGGTATACAAATTTTTTTTGTTTATCCCTAATTTTTTCCTAAACCGCCCTTTCGGGTTTTCGGTTCACCGGGATGCCCATTTTTGCCCAAGTCGCCCTTTCGGGTTTTCGACTTGTCGGGTTGTGTTATGCGTAGTATCTTTTGACTATGTCTGTGTTCGCAGGGTGCGGCAAATCATCGCCGTCCATGGTGGTCAGAATCATTGCACCACCCGAAAATATACTCTTGATCACAAATGGTCCTTCGTAGGTAGGAGTCCATTTGCCCCTGGGATCACTTTGCGGCAAGATGATCCGCTTGATCACAAGATCTCCGACTTGATATACCTGACGTCTGACTTTCTTGTTGAAATCCTTGATCATCCGTTTTTGGTACGTCTGACCATGGCAAACAGCAGTGAGTCACTTCTCGTCGATCAAATTGAGTTGATCAAGTCGGGTCTGAATCCAATCGTCTTCATTCAAACCAGAGTCCTTCATAATCCTTAAAGAAGGAATCTGAACTTCCATGGGCAGGACAGCTTCCATGCCATATACCAAAGAAAATGGGGTTGCCCCTGTTGAAGTATGTGCCGTGGTACGGTATCCATGCAGAGCAAACGGTAACATCTCATGCCAGTCCTTGTAGGTGACTGTCATTTTCTGAATGATCTTCTTGATGTTTTTGTTCGCAGCTTCAACAACACCGTTCATCTTAGGCCGATAGGGAGATGAATTGTGATGATAAATCTTGAACTGTTCGCATAGAGCGGTGATCATAGTATTATTCAGATTAGTACCGTTGTCTGTGATGATCCTGTCGGGGACACCATACCGGCATATGAGATTTTGTTTGATGAAGCGGGCAACCACATTTTTTGTAACGGAGGCGAAGGAAGCTGCTTCGACCCATTTGGTAAAATAGTCAATGGTGACCAGGA
The DNA here is from genome assembly GCA_948472305.1 of Vicia faba. Taxonomy (NCBI): domain Eukaryota; kingdom Viridiplantae; phylum Streptophyta; class Magnoliopsida; order Fabales; family Fabaceae; genus Vicia; species Vicia faba. The sequence goes on from OX451738.1 coordinate 1,012,866,511, forward strand.
TGAAGCGATGTCCATTGGATGCCGTGGGCTTGATCTCTCCAATCATGTCAATGCCCCACATTGCGAATGGCCAAGGAGCTGTCATAACGTTGAGAGGAACAAGAGGAATATGAATCTTGTCAGCATAGACTTGACATTTGTGACAAGTACGGGAATGTTGATGGCAATCAGCTTCCATAGTAGACCAGTAATAGCTTTCCCTTAGAATCTTCTTAGCCATCGTATACCCACTCAAGTGGGTGCCAAATGTGCCGCTGTGCATCTCAGTCATGATCAACTCTGCTTCAGCTTTGTCTACGCATCGAAGTAAAACACAATCATGGCTGCGCTTATAGAGGATGCCGTTGCTCAGGAAGAACTTGGCAGAAAATTTCCTTAGAAACTTTTTGTCATTTACGGAAGCTCCTTCGGGATATTCTCTAGTCTGGAGATACCTTTTGATTTCGTGAAACCAAGGTTGTTCCACTACTTCTTCGGTATTAATCTCATGACAATGCGCATGTTCATCCATTCGCTTGATGGTGATTTGGGGAGCCTTGTTATCCCAGTTGAGTTTAAACATGGAAGACATTGTTGCCAGAGCATCCGCTAGCTGATTCTCTTCTCGCGGGAAATGCTCGAAGGTGATTTACTCGAAATGAGGTAACAATGTTAGGACATGTTCTTTGTATGGGATAAGATTAGGATGTTTGGTGTCCCACTCTCCTTTGATTTTACTGATAACCAAAGCCGAGTCCCCAAATACGATCAAAGATTTGATCCCCAAGTCTATAACAGCCCTGAGACCAAAAATGCAAGCTTCATATTCAGCCATGTTGTTGGTACAGCTGAAGCAAAGTCGGGCCGTGAAAGGTGTATGGCAACCTTCCGGGGAAATGAGTACCGCACCGATACCGTTTCCAAGTGCATTTGAAGCACCATCAAAGTACAGGGTCCATCGGGATCCATTTTCAGGTCCGTCATACGGTCCGTTACCTTTAATGTTATCCAAATTCATGATGTCCTCGTCCGGGAAGTCGAATCTCATGGATTGATAATATTCGATAGCTTCATGAGCTAGATGGCCAGCTAGTACACTCCCCTTTATAGCTTTTTGGGTAGTGTACTGGATGTCATACTCAGTCAGGATCATTTGCCATCTAGCGATTCTTCTAGATAAAGCAGGCTTCTCGAAGATATACTTGATAGGATCCATTTTGGAAATCAACAGAGTGGTATGAGTCAACATATACTGCCTTAGTCGGCGAGCAGCCCATACCAAAGCGCAGCAAGTTTTCTCGAGCAATGAGTAGCGAGTCTCATAGTCGGTAAACTTTTTGCTAAGGTAATAAATGGCATGCTCTTTTCGACCAGACTCATTATGCTGGCCCAATACGCACCCCATTGAATTATCCAAAACGGTCAGATACATGATCAGCGGCCTTCCTTCGACGGGTGGCATCAGAATAGGAGGTTCTAGCAAATACTCCTTGATCTTATCGAAAGCAGCTTGGAAATCGTCGTTCCATTCGACTACCTGATCTTTCTTCAATAGTTTGAAAATTGGCTCACAGGTAGACGTCAGATGAGAGATGAATCTGGCAATATAGTTCAAGCGCCCTAAGAACCCTCTAACCTCCTTTTCAGTATGGGGAGCAGGCATTTCTTGTATAGCTTTCACTTTTGCTGGATCGACCTCGATGCCTTTGTTGCTGACAATGAATCCTAGAAGTTTACCAAACCTAACTCCAAAAGTGCACTTACTTGGATTCAGCCTGAGTTTGTATTTCTTCAACCTGGCAAACAGCTTTTGCAAATGTTCAAGGTGCTCTTCCTCTGTTTGTGATCGAGCTATCATGTCGTCTACATAAACTTCAATCTCATGATGTATCATATCATGAAACAAAGCTACAATGGCGCGCTGATAAGTTGCCCCTGCGTTCTTCAGCCCGAACAGCATCACCTTGTAACAGAAGGTACCCCACTGTGTAACAAAAGTTGTTTTCTCCATGTCCTGGGGGCCATTTTGATCTGGTTGTAGCCCGAGAATCCGTCCATGAAGGAAAACACCTTGTGCTGAGCTGTGTTGTCAATCAAAATGTCGATATGCGGTAGCGGAAAATCATCTTTAGGGCTGGCCCTATTCAAATCCCGGTAGTCCACACACATTCTGACCTCGCCGTCTTTTTTAGGTACTGGCACAATGTTAGCAACCCATTGTGGATAGGATGTAACAACCAGAAAGCCAGTGTTGAATTGCTTCGTTACTTCAGCTTTAATCTTCTCAGACATGTCGGGCCTCATTCGGCAGACTTTTTGCTTTAATCTTCCCAGAATGATCTTCGCCCATACTCTGTTGTTATCCTTTAGGTCTCTGATCTTGCTGCTGGGCACCCCAAGGGTGAAAATCTGTTCTGCTATGACACCAACGTCAGAGCATCTTTCAGCCATATTAATACAGCGGACGCCACCGCCACTGTAACCAATCAATTTTGCTATGTGATCCTCAGTGATCACAATCTTCTTTCCCATTATGTAGGAGGTGACTTGATGCGTTGATGAGGACGCATGAATCCAGAACTCCTTGACCAAAACTGGGAACGTTGGTCCAACCAACCTGTCAAAATATCTCTCCCATTTCTGTGCCCTAACTTCTTCTGTCAAGTCAAATCCATTTTCTTTCAGACTGGAGAAGTCAATAATTAATTCAGACAACACTTCCAAATTCCTCACTGGTGTAAGGAGTGTTCTGAATGGAACTTGGTACTGTTCAGAAGAAGCCTTCTTCTGAGAACCTGCAGAAGCATTGCTGGAGGTTGCCATGTTCACACTTAGGGTTTTTCTGAGAAAACTGAGAAAATGGGTTTCTTTTGAGAGAGATGAACACACAAGGAAAATGCAGAGAAAGTATTTGTGAGATTGAAAGAAACGGTAAAAGATTAATGTGAGATGTTAATGAGTTTAAATAGATTTAAAATTTTTTTGAAAGTGTAAACGGTTTCAAGAAAGAGAAATAAAATCATGATTACGTTTTAAAACATGATTACTTTCATTTAATGCTTGCTGATTTTGGGGGATTTGAGAAAGATACTTGAAACGGTTACCAGACATGTGTCTCAATGCACCCAATCAGCGTTTTGCCTTCTCAGAAGCATGCACGCGTTCTGCTTCAGAGATTTGCTGATGATTGGATGACACTTGTTTGATTTAGTGAGCAGCACGTCTATCCTTTAGCTGAAACGCTCAGATCTTTAAGAATAGCATCTGATACAATCTGCATGTTCTATCTTTCTGAAAAGAGATTGATCAGAAGTTCACAGTAAAACAAATACATTCTGAAGATAAATATATAGAATTAAAGCATTTTCACTCTAGGCAGATTTTCATGCTGAGATGTTTCAGAATGAAATTGAACCTATCTTCAGAAAGAGGTTTAGTGAAGATATCAGCCCATTGATGGTCTGTATCTATAAATTTTAAGTTCAAAATTCCTTTATGAATATAGTCCCTAATGAAATGATGTTTTATTTCTATATGCTTAGATCTAGAATGTAAAATGGGATTCTTACTTAAGCAAATAGCAGAAGTATTGTCACAGAGTATAGGGATGTTACTCTCAAAAATCTGGAAGTCTTCAAGCTGACTTTTCATCCAGAGCATTTGTGTGCTACATCCTGCTGCTGCTATGTACTCAGCTTCTGCTGTTGATAGCGCAATTGTGGATTGCCTTTTGCTGGACCAAGAGATCAGATTTTCTCTCAGAAACTGGCAGCTTCCAGAAGTACTTTTACGCTCTACTCTATCTCCAACAAAGTCAGCATCGCAGTAGCCTACTAAGCTGTAATCACTAGATTTTCTATAAAATAAACCCAGATTAGTAGTACCTTTCAGATACTTGAAAATTCGCTTAACAACTGTTAAGTGAGATTCTCTAGGATCTGATTGGAATCTAGCACAAATACATACGCTGAATAAGATATCAGGTCTTGAAGCTGTCAGATAAAGGAGAGAACCAATCATACCTCTGTAGACCTTCTGTTCTACCTTTTTGCTTACCTCTTCTCTTTCCAGAATGCACGTGGGATGCATTGGAATATTTGATGGCTTACATTCTGAGAGGTCAAATTTCTTCAGAAGATCTTTGACATATTTGCTCTGATGAATGTAAGTTCCCTCTGGAGTTTGATTGATCTGAATTCCTAGAAAGAATTTCAGTTCTCCCATGAGGCTCATCTCAAATTCTGCCTGCATACACTTAGCAAATTTTCTTCCAAGAGAAGGATTAGTAGATCCAAAAATAATATCATCAACATAAATTTGACAGACTAAGATGTCATTCTTAACTGACTTACAGAATAAGGTAGTGTCCACCTTCCCTCTGGTGAATTCGTTTTCTAACAGAAAGTTACTTAGTCTTTCATACCAAGCTCTGGGAGCTTGTTTCAGACCATATAGTGACTTCTTTAGTTTGAAAACATGTTCTGGATGTTTTGTATTTTCAAAACCAGGGGGTTGGTGCACATAAACCTCTTCTTCTATATAACCATTTAAGAATGCACTCTTGACATCCATCTGATACAGAGTGGTGCCTCTATTAACAGCAAATGAAATTAAAAGTCTGATAGATTCTAACCTGGCGATTGGGGCAAAGGTTTCTGTATAGTCTATCCCCTCTTGCTGACTATAACCTTGTGCTACCAGTCGTGCTTTGTTTCTGATGACTTCACCTTGTTCATTTAGCTTGTTTCTGAACACCCATCTTGTTCCAATAACATTGAATCCTTTTGGTCTGGGAACCAGATCCCATACGTCATTTCTGGTGAATTGATTCAGCTCTTCTTGCATTGCTAGAATCCAGTCGTTGTCCAGAAGTGCTTCATCAATAGAAGAAGGTTCAATCAGAGACACAAGTCCCATGAGGGTTTCTTTAGAGTTTCTGAAGCTTGCTCTTGTTCTGATTGGATCTTCCTTTCTTCCTAAGATAGTTTCTTCTGGGTGATCCAAGCTGCTTCTGGGTAGTCTCTTCTGAGGTTGATCAGCAGCTGTTGTAGGATTGCTAGCAGTGCTCCTTTCAGATGTTGAAGGAGTGTATGTGTTGAGAGCTTCTGATGACTTGTCTTCAGAACCTGTAAATTCAATTTCCATACCTGCAAAAACTTCATTCTGCTTTGACTTTTCAGAGTCAAGCTTATCATCAAAACGAACACTGATTGATTCTTCCACAATCTGTGTTTCTGTATTATATACTCTGTACCCTCTTGAGCGTTCAGAGTATCCTAACATAATACACTTCTGTGCTTTAGAGTCAAACTTGTTCAAATAATTCTTTGTATTTAACATAAAACAAGTACATCCAAATGGATGAAAATATGAAATGTTGGGCTTTCTGTTCTTCCACAATTCATATGGAGTCTTTTCCAGAATAGGTCTTATTGAGATTCTATTCTGAATGTAGTACGCTGTGTTTATTGCCTCTGCCCAGAAGATCTTAGCAACGTTTGTCTCATTGATCATGGTTCTGGCCATTTCTTGCAATGTTCTGTTCTTTCGTTCTACAACTCCATTTTGTCGGGGAGTTCTAGGACAAGAGAAATCATCCAGAATGCCTCTGTCATTAAAGAATGACTCAAAATCTTTGTTTTCAAACTCTCCACCATGATCACTTCTGACTTTAACGATTCTAAGATCCTTTTCATTCTGAACTTGGTTATAGAAGGTAACAAACACAGAGTGTGACTCGTCCTTGTGTCTTAAGAACTTTACCCATGTCCATCTGCTATAGTCATCTACGATTACTAACCCATACTTCTTGCCACTGACTGAAGTAGTTTTAACTGGTCCAAATAAGTCAATGTGCAGAAGTTCTAATGGCTTAGAGGTAGAAACAACATTTTTAGATTTAAAAGAAGGTTTTGCAAACTTGCCTTTCTGACATGCTTCACACAGAGCATCTGAATTGAACTTCAAATTAGGAAGTCCTCTGACCAGATTGAGTTTGTTAATCTGAGATATTCTTCTCATACTAACATGCCCCAATCTTCTGTGCCAGATCCACTGCTCGTTGTTAACAGACAGAAGACACTTTACATTCTGACTTTTCAGTTCAGAAAGTTTGATTTTATAGATGTTGTTTTTCCTATTTCCATTAAACAGGATAGTCCCATCTTTCTGACTAACAACTTTACATGATTTTTGATTAAAGATTATATCATAACCGTTATCACTTAATTGACTTATGGATAACAGATTATGCATTAATCCATCTACTAGCAGAACATTATTTATAGAGGGAAGATTTCCATTACCTACAGTTCCAGAGCCAATGATCTTTCCCCTCTGATTGCCTCCAAAGCCAACGTGGCCTCCAGGCTTAAGTTCCAGGATTTGGAACATATGCCTTCTTCCCGTCATGTGTCGCGAGCAGCCAGAGTCCAGGTACCATGACTGGTGTTTCTGATTTGTTGCTAAAGATATCTGCAACATGTATTATTTTATCCTTAGGTACCCAGATTTTCTTGGGTCCTGATTTGTTAGATTTACCAAAACTCTGGTTGAATTTTGGTTTCACAGAATACTTACTGCTAGTGTATTTAATATCATGTATGTGACCATACACAAAATGTGAGTTCAGAGGAGTGTGTTTAATGGTTAAGTCCATGACATTTTTTGGTGTAGGAACCTTACCTTGGTATCCTATTCCCTTCCTGCCGTTTCTGCTAACTCCATAGATCATTGAAGCCATTTTGCTTCTATCTATGCTTTTAGCAAGGAACTTCTGGAAACTGTGATCATACTCCTTGATGATCTCATCAGCGCTGCTGGGAGTTTCAGAAATTGGTTCCTTCTGAGAGTTTTGTAAAACATTTTCTAATTTTGAAATTTTATTTCTCAGCTCAGAATTTTCCAATTTAAGACTCTCAGTCTTATCAGAGTCAGATTCAAGATTCCTTTTCAGGTTTCTGAATTTAACTCTAATCTGCTGGTACCTTTCCAGGATTTCGTTAAGGCTTTCAGCAAGTTCAGCCTTAGTAAAATTAATTGCAAAGTCAGGAAATACCTCTTCAGTATCTAATTCTGAGTCTGATTTAGAAGCTTCACTATCTTCTGAAATGTTGGCCATGAGAGCTATGTTTGCTCTCTCATCTTCTGATTCTGAGTCAGCTTCAGACGAGTCAGAGTCATCCCATGTAGCCATGAGACTTTTCTTCTTTTCTCTTCCAAACTTCTTTTTGGGCTTTTCCCTCTGAAGCTTTGGGCAATCACTCTTGTAGTGTCCTTGCTCATTGCACTCATAGCAGATGATGTCCTTGGTGTTTGGCTTTCTGCTTCCTGAGGAACCTTCAGATCTTCTGTATCCAGAGGAAGAATCTATCCTTCTGTATCTGGAAGAAGACTCGTTCTGATCAGATCTTCTGGGATTCCTGAACTTCCTTTGCCTTTGCTTCCACAGTTGATTCACTCTTTTGGAGAGGAGAGAAAGTTCGTCTTCTTCTGATGAGGATCCATCAGATGTTTCTTCAACTGCCTGCAAAACTTTAGACTCAGATTTTTTGTTAGATTTTAATGCTAAAGGCTTACCTTGCTTCTGGGGTTCATCAACTTCTAGCTCTATCTCATGACTTCTGAGGGAGCTGATAAGTTCCTCCAGAGAAATTTTGTTGAGATCTTTTGCTAGCTTCAGAGCTGTAACCATTGGCCTCCACTACTTAGGTAAGCTTCTGATGATCTTCTTGACGTGATCAGCAGTAGAGTAACCTTTGTCCAGAACCTTGAGATCAGCTACCAGAATCTGGAATATTGAGAACATTGTTTCAATGGATTCACTTTCTTCCATTTTAAATGCCTCATACTTCTGAATGAGCGCAAGAGCTTTAATTTCTTTGACCTGAACGTTGCCCTCATGCGTCATTCTGAGTGAGTCAAACATGTTCTTAGCTGTGTCTCTGTTGGAGATCTTTTCATATTAAGCATAGGAGATGGCGCTGAGAAGGATGGTTCTGGCTTTGTGGTGATTTTTGAAGTCACACTTCTATTGGTCAGACATTACTTTTCTATCAATCTTCTGACCGCTTGCATTCATAGAGTGCGTGTATCCATCTGTCACCATGTCCCACAGACCAGCATCATGTTCCAGAAAGAAGCTTTCAATTCTGTCTTTCCAGTAATCAAAATTTTCTCCACCAAAGACTGGAGGTTTGCCGCTGAATCTGTCTCTGTCTTCATTGTTATCATTGCTGGTGTGTGAATAAGTTCCCGCCATTGTGTTTTTCTGACGCTGGATCTTGTACTGACACAGTTAAGTGTTTTAGCTCAGAACCAGGCGCTCTGATACCAATTAAAGAAGTGAAAAACACAAGAAGGGGGGGTTGAATTGTAAAACTGAAAATCAATGCAATGAACACGATATTTTTATCCTGGTTCGTTTGATCTCAAACTACTCCAGTCCACCCGTCAAGGTGATTTCGCCTCTCTCCAACGAGGTCTTAATCCACTATATTCAACTGAATATTACAATCTGCTTTAACAACTGCTAAAGCCTTCTTGATGCAAACCACAAACCAGTTTCTCAAGGAATTACTTTCTTACAAAGAATTGAAATCTAGGTGTGTGAATGTTTTCTAAAAAACTGTTTATCACAACTGTGATACTACACAAATTAAGCTTAAGAGAACTAGATTGCTAAAATAATTGAGTAAGGAATTATGGAGCTTTTAGCAAACTGAGAGTGAGGAAGATGATGAATAACTTTTTGGCGTGTAGAGAGTTGTAGAGAATTAGCCAATTCAATCTTCATTGACTTGTTTATATAGCATTGGAATTTGAACGTTGGAGAAATAATTCTGATTCAATGCCAATAATAATCTTTCCTTATTAAGCAGATCTTGTCTGGAATGATGCCGTTGGTAATAACTCGTCTTGAATGCACAGTGCCGTTGCTACTTAAGCATGTTCTGGCTTTGGCTCATTCTGACGCTGCTTAAGTGCTGATGAACTGTTATTGTCTTTATCAGAGTTCAGAGTGTTGAGCGCAAATCTGTTCATCAAGCTTCAGCATAAGCGTAAGTTGATCTTCTGATTCTGGTATCTGATATAGCATCTTCTGATGCTGATGTTGATATCTAATTTTCTGATGCTGATTATGATGTACTCTTGCTGATACCCATCAGAGTTTCTGTAAAACAGAAAGTAATTTTTAGGTAGCAAATAGTTCTTACATGAATCACATAATTAATATATCTTTTCATTTTGTTATCATCAAAACTTAAACTTAGGGTAGTAGATTCAAACTTTGTTCTAACACGAGTTTCCGATATGGATGCTAACGCTTTTGGGGAGGCCAAAGTTAAATGATATCTGGCCCAATTTCAGATTCCATAACAACTTTCTAGGGATATCAACCTGAACTACACTTTGCTGGAGAAGAGGAATGTATCAGGGATTTGAAGTAATCAGGGGAATGAACTCTGTTGGGGAAATAAACCCTGCTGGAGAAGTAAACTCTGCTAAGGAAATGAGCCCTGCTGGAGAAGAGAATTCTGCAGGGGATAATGTTGGAGAAATAAACTCCGCTGGAGGATTGAATTCCTATGAACTGTATTGAGGAATCATAATCTCTGATGAGGAATGGAATTATGTAGGCTATGCGGAGGAAGTTTCCACTATATGTGGGAGAAATGATCAAAATCCTTTATCTTCTAGGGGGATCTGCTGGGGAGATGATTATGTGAACTGCTAGAAGATGCCCCAATTTCTGTCTGAGGATATATTAGACTCGTTGAGGAATGTATCTCTGTCGGGGATGAGCTTGTGTAGGTAGCTTTGTAGGGATTTTTCTATGGGGATTCGTGGATGACTTGAACGTTATCCCAACTCCTAGAGTCTATAGTAAATTCCGATTCCTGTTTTTATGCATATACTTGTTAACAACAATCATATTCATAGGCATATGTTCATTCAAATTAGTAATTGGGTGTTTTTGCAAACAAAACATGGAAAGTAAAACAAATTTGAATTTTGAATGATATTTGTATTGATAATTTGCCTATAAACAAGCTGTTTTGTACAAGGAGATGAAGATCCTAGTAAGAGGAAATCGTGAAAAATGAAAAGAGTATAAAGTAAAAACAAAATATATATCTATGTGTAAATCATCCCATAGAGTTTCAACTCTGCTATTGCCCTTATGTCTTCGAGCATCTCATCCCTTGCTGTTGGAAGAAATTGATTGAACTGATCTGTACCATTTGAACTCGACATTAATAATAAAGCTTGTTGTGGGTAGATGATTCAACGGGACATATTCGTACGCTTTGATCCCTAACTTTTTCCTAGACCTCCCTTTCGGGTTTTTAGTCCACCAGGATACCCTTTTTTGCCCAAGCTTCCTTTTCAGGTTTTCGACTTGCCGGGTGTACAATCTTTATATATATACTTAATTTTTTCCTGAACCCTATTGGTTCGCTGGGATGCCCTTATTTTTTACTAGGCCAGTCAACCTAGCGGGTCTCTTTCATGCGTAGTATTTTTTGACTATATCCATATTCACATGGTGCGGAAAATCTTCACCGTCCATCGTGGTAAGTATCATTGCACCGCAAGAAAATATTTTCTTGATTACAAATGGCCCTTCATAGGTGGGAGTCCATTTTCCCTTGGGATCTCCTTGTGGTAGGATGATGCACTTTATTACCAAGTCACCAACTTGATATACCTGATGCTTGAATTTCTTGTTGAAGGCTTTGATTATACGCTTCTGGTACATCTGACCATGACAAACAACCGCAAGCCTTTTTTTGTCGATCGTATTTAGCTGGTCCAACCTAGTCTAAATCCACTCATCTTCGTCTAAGTCTTCATCTTTCATAACTCTTAGAGAAGGAATCTGGACTTCGACATATAGGACCACTTCCATATCATAAACTAGAGAGAATGGGGTTGCCCCAGTTGATGTCTATACTGAAGTGTGATAGCCATGAAGAGTAAATAGTAACATCTCATGCCAATCTTTATATGTCATCGTCATCTTCTGCATGATCTTCTTGATGTTCTTGTTGGCGGCTTCCACTGCGCCATTCATTTTCTGCCGATATGGAAAGGAATTATGATGCTTAATCTTGAACTGCGTGTAGAGTTTCGTGATCATATTATTGTTAATAGTAGTACCATTATTTGTGACGATACTTTCGGGAATGCCATATCGACAGATGAGGTAATGAATTGGGCGACAACATTCTTGGTGACAGAAGCAAATGAAGTTTCTTAAACCCACTTGGTGAAATAATAAATGGCGACGAGGATGAAACGATGCCCGTTAGAGGCTTTAACATGGTGGGAGAACTGACTTGGTTGTTTTGCTTTTGATCGCAAATGTTGCGGTTAGCAAGAGTCACCACCGACTTTTCTTTTATCCAAAAGGAAAGGCTGAAAAGAACAGAAAAGACCTTTGAGATGTTTTCTTGAGTTCGGGGGGTAGATTATGAAAAGGGAAGGTATTAACACCATTTTCATCCGTAGTTATTTATGGGCTCTTAGTTGCTTGCTAGATCACTTGCTTTTGTTTGAAAGTGTACTTTGTGTGGTTTTTGAAAGTATTTTGAAAATGGTGCCATCGTTTAGGAAAACTTTGTAATGATTCTCGTTCGTAAGAATGTATACAAAGTGTTGATCTTTTGAAAATGTTTTCAAGTTTGAAAGATATTTTTGAAAGTGTTGGTGTTTGTTTTGAAAATAGCAAGGATATTTTGGTTTGAAAATGAGCAAGCAATTAGGAATATTCTACCTACTCAAAAGTCTTTCATGTTTATTTCCTCTTTCGTTTGACATTGTTATGTTACTATTGATTTGGTAAGTAACCCTATCTTTGGATGTAAAAGGGACGGGAAAGGGTCATCGTATAGCCATGATTAGCAATGTTGTAAGATATCTTAGCATTTTATTTAAGGGACTAAGATCATTTTTGAAAGGCAACTTTGATAGCGTCATCGAGGGACTATGATCTTGTATTTTGTTTGTTTTTGATAAGACACCTCACATGCATAATATGGCCATTTTGGTAAGGCAACAAAGTGGATTTAACCTAAGGGTGTATGTGTGCAAGTGTATTGATTTACATGCATTGTTTTGTCTTTGAATTAGGGTTTTCTAAGCATTGATTTTATTTTTTTTCATACAAACCCTAATTTACTAGCAATTATATATATAGCATTAAATTGCGGAAAATAAAAATACTAAGCTATTACATCATCAGGGGAGGGGGTGTACAAATTTACAAATGGGGAAATTGCAAGAAAATTAAATCTAAATAATTATTACAACCATATTGAATATTGTACAAGAATTGAATAAATAACAATGTACAAATGCAAATGAAAAAAAGAAATGATTTTTATTTGGTTTTTTTATGAATGGGGTTTTAACATAAACCTAATTAAGAAAAATGATTAATTAAAATTAAATAAAGTTAACTTAAACTAAATAAGAAAAGAAATTAACTAGAAAGATTTTTTAGGGTTTTATTTATGAAAAGGGTTTAAATTAATAAAAATAATATGAATATTAATTAGTTAAAAGAAACCTAAGTTCAAAATTAATTTTAATTACAAGAAAATATAATGGTTAAACCTAAACCTAAATATTAATTATTAAGAAAGAAATTTATTTATTAAAAAATATTTTTTATTCTTTTGTTTTATGAAGAAAAATAAACTAAATAAATATAAATAATAAAATATAAGTATTTTTGGATTTTTATTAGTAACAATAAAAATAATAATAATAATAATAATAAAGAAAAATAAAAATATAAAAGAAAGAAAATGGGCCAGGATGTATGAAAGTGAAACAGGGAGTATGAGATAAGCTAAATACCTGGCCCAACAAAAGGGAGTCCAGCGCCTGCCTTCAAACAAAAAAATGAGAGAAAATATGGAAAAAGAATCAAAAGGGTACCACTGGGGCTCGAACCCAGCCCCCCTGGTTACAGGCTCGCGCTTTAACCACCGGGGTGGTGATACATCCGTTAACTTATGTCAAACCATAAATATATATTCGAAACACGTTCCGGAAGATGACTTCATCTTCTTCCTCGCACCATAACCAATCATGAATTCAAATCCTATAACTTCTTTATCTCTCAACCATGTGCAAAAGTACAAACATGAAACTTGCTCCAAATTTCATCACGAGTTCAATCATATAAATAACTAAAGCTATAAATCAAAGATGAGCATGAATTTTGAATGGTACCAAATCTGACCTAATTTTTTTCCAGAAAATTCAACTAAAAAATTCTCACTACTCAGGCAACATAAATGAATTCTAAGGACATGGTTAGTTTCAGGGCTATGATGTCTACATTTTATCTTCACAAATGGAAACCAAATGATGCCTATGTGAAGAGTTCAAAAGTCAGAAAACCCACCTTACAAGAGGGTATCGTGTTTTGAGTTTGAGCAACTTTCAATGAGTCCTAGTGATTGGGTTAGCTTCCTCAAGTTCACAGGAAGCTAATGTGATGCTTGGCTTGAGTTGAAAGCGGCTGAGGAGTTCTGAAGAAGTCTACTTGCAAAGCTCTGTTTTTGGTTATGGAGGTTGATAAAGATGGAGTTACAGTTATGAAACAGGGTCAGGGATGAGTTATATTTGATGTTTATAAGCTTTAGGAACCAAAAGGCTTGGAAACGCACGACAGAGATGTGAGTTTTAAGTTTTTGGTCAGATTATGCAAGAATGGAGTTTTGTGATACAATTCTGAGTTCTAGGGAGCTTGAAGGCTTGTGTATGCGTGTGTTTTGATGCAAATGACTTGTGCATAAGTAAGGAAAAGGATGTGAGGCTTTAGAGGGTTAGAATCACACCAGTATAAGTTATGGCTATGTTACTTGATTTTGAAGAAAAGTGAAAATATGGTTTCAAGGTAAAGTACAAACCTGGGTTGACTTGTTAGAGGCTTGAGACAAATTTATTTTAGGTTATCGAGTGTGTATGATCATAAGAGAATAAGTGCAAAGCTCAAGAACAGATTTTGTGCATAAAGCAACATTTCCAAAATGGCAATGTGCACTTTCTTCTGAAAATGGAAATAAGCATGGGCAACGCATTGAATGCTTGAGTTGAAGCCTCTAACAGCTGTGCAAAAAATTAATTATAGAGTGCCAAACAAGTTTGAGGCCTGCAAAGCAAAGATTGTGCAACCTAAACATGGATTTGAATTCTTCTTCTTCATGAAAATGACCTATAATTCAAGAATGAAATGCCAACTTCATGCCTTCGATTCTCCTTGCTCAAACATGATCTCAAGGAGTTATTGGACATATTAGAAAGCTTGTAATGTGCTCTACAACCCCTATTTGAATCACTTTTGAAAATTCCCCTTGGAACTATGTGAAAAATTTCCATGAAGTTAGGTCAAAATCGTGCCTAGTCCAGGGCAAAATTTTCACTAAGTGTTTAGTTTCATGAACATGTATTCACAAAATCATAACTTGAAATCCATGAATTTTTAGGAGAAGTTGTATAAATAAATGTTTTAGATATCATTGAGATCTACAACTTTTATTTTGAAAGTTTCCTTTGAATCATCTTGCATCATGGTGAAAAAATGGCTCAAAGTTGTGAAAAAACATGAAGTTTTCAACACTTAGAAAATTTCTAAGTTTGGAAACTTTGACTTTTCAAAATGAAATCTTGACTTTTTGATTTCTTGATGAACAAGTTTCATATTTTGACATGTTTTGATGAATTGTGATCTTTGACACTTGATTTTGACCAAAAAGTCAAAGTTAGACTTTTCAGTGTACAGTTGACTTTTGATCAATCGATTGAAAATCAACTATCAATCAATTGATCTTTGAGGGATATTTTGAGTCATGCCATTAGGTTAAAATGATGCAATTGAAATATTTAAATCATGTCTCAAACTAATTAACCATTTGCAAGGTCAAAAATCAGAAATTGCCCTTTCTCAGTCAAAACCCTAATTTTGACCATTTTGCCCTTTTGATAATTTGGTCAAATTTCTTGAGGAATTGTGGTCCAAACTTGATCAAATGACATATATGAGTTCACAATGTTGATATGGATAAAAAATTATGAAGTTTGACTATAAATTGACCACCATTGATTTTTCCCCCAATACAGTTGATTTTTAGGTCAACTGCTCAATTGACTGAGCAATAATGTGATCCAAGACTTGAAACTTGACATAAGAAATCTTGGGGGTCCATTATGATCCATGAAAGTCATATGAGACATTAAAAGTTCAATTACCCTTGTGCAATCTCAAACCCTAATTTCAGTCATCAGTGCTTAAGGAGGTGTCTTGAGCTGATCAGCCATTGTGCAGTCTTGAACCAAAGGAGATTTTGTGAGAAAATGCTTGATAAATGAGAGGGAAAATTTTGGGGGTACAACAGCTGCCCTTGTCCAATCTTCTTTAACCTGAAGAGTTAGATTGGCGGATCCGCCATTCGTGACTTGAAGGTGGAAGATGATTGGACACTAAAGTGCCCAGAAATTTGCACTTGAAGATGAATTGTGAATGGGCTTATAGATGCCATTTGGATGAATGATGGAGATTTTCCAGAAATGGGCTTGTAGATTCCGTCCAAGGGTAAATGTTGACAGAAAATGGACTAAGTATGAACTTTATTTCAACTGGAAAAGAATCAGAATAAATCTTTAGAGCGACTTATCTAAATCAGAAGAAGTCTTGTATGTTGTTTGAATGGGAAGAATCAGAATAAATCTTGGAGAGATTTATTTGAACCAGAAACGTTCATTTGGAAAGTATCAAGATAAACCATTGAGGGGTTTAAACTGAACCAAAAGAGATCTTGAATATTCTTTAACTGGAAAGAATAAGAGTAAATCTTTGAGTGATTTATCTGAACTAGAGAAAGTGTCTGTGAAAAGAATCAGAATGAATCATTGAGAGATTTATCTGAACCCGAAGTGTTCCTTTGGATAGTATCAGGATAAATCATTGAGGGGTTTGAACTGAACCAAAAGAGATCTTGAATATCCTTTAACTGGAAGGAATCAGAGTACATCTTTGAGCGATTTATCTGAACCAGAGAATGTGTCTGCGGAAAGAATCAGAATAAATCATTGAGAGATTTATACTGAACCAGCAGGGATCTGGAGAAGAATCATAATAAATCCTTGAGAGATTTATCTGAACCAGAGAGGACGTATGCAGGAAAGAATCAAAATAAACCGTTGAGATCTAATCTGAACCGATAGGAATCTGGAGAAGAATCAAAACAAATCATTGAGATATTTATCTGAATCAGAAATAATTCTTTTGGAAAGTATTAGGATAAATCGTTGAGAGATTTAAACTAAACCAAAAGAGGTCTTGAATATTCTTTAACTAGAGAGAATCAGAGTAAATCTTTGAGCGATTTATCTGAACTAGAGAAAACAACTGCTACGTAGATGGTTGACCAATCCTTTCTTGGGAATTGATCTGTAATTGACTTGTTGAAAATTTGACGATAATTTTCTGTTGATTGATCTTTCTTGAAAAGATGAAAGGTTAGTTGCATGCAATATCATGATGTATGAAATGCATGGTGCAATTATGTTCTCAAAATAAATGAGATTGTGTCGTATGTATCTGTGTCGTCAATGCTATGACGTATGGATGCAATGTATGGACATGTTAATTGTTATGCCGCAGTGTTGTTGGAGTTGGGGAAAATAAATCCCTGAATACTGTTGGGAATGTAAATTTTCATATTTTGAAGTTGAAGCGTTGATGGGTGAGTTATTTAAAGAAATAAACTTTGTTGTGGAAAGGAAGAATTGTGCATTGCTTGTGGACCTCATGAAATCCTGCTGGGGAATTATGAGAAACTGGGTGACTTTCACTAGGAATCTTTGGAGCGTTAACTGGAAGTCTTGTTCCGTTGGGGATGTGAGAGCACTTGATACCATTAGGCTGTATACTGGAGATATGTTAGAAATCCTGTAGTGGGATGTCGTGGTTTCCTCTCTTGTTGGAAAAGTACCTGCGGGGACTTTATGGAATAGTATAAAGGTATTATCCTATTTCTTAAAGCCATTAGTGATTGTCTTTCTATTTTATGTTCTTCTTTTTTGTCCATTTGTAAACAGTAGTCACGTTCAAATGCATATGTTCAAAAATAATCATTGGACGTTTTTGCAAACAAAACATGGAAATAAAAGAAAAACATATAGTTTTGCACTTTCAAAGGGATATCTTTGTATTAACTTGAATAAGTATTTTTGTATAATGAGACGAACATCCTAGTAAGAGAATGTCGTCATAAAAAATGAAAATTGATACAAAGAAAGATAGCTATGTGAAATAATCCCATGGGGTTCCCATTCTGTTATAGCTTTCGTGTCTCTGAGCGTCTCATCCACTTGCTTCCTTGTCCGAAGTTGATGGGATTGATTAGAACCATTTGAGTTTGTAAGTCGATGCTAGAGGTTGTCTGTAAGGTGATCCAACGGGACATATTCATACGCTTTAATTCCCTCTTTTGCCTGGACCGCCCTTTCGGGTTTTCAGTCCACCGGGATACCCTTTTTTGCCCAAGCCGCCCTTTCGGGTTTTCAGCTTGCTGGGTGTACCGATTTTTTGTATTTTATCCCTAATTTTTGCCCAAACCTGTCAATATAGAAGGTCTCTTATGCGCAGTATCTTTTGACTATGTCCGCATTCACAGGGTGCAGAAGTTCGTCGCCATCCATAGTTGTTAAGATCATTGCTCCACCAGAGAATATGCTTTTGATCACAAATGGTCCCTTGTATGTAGTGGCCCTTTCCCATGGGATCACCTTGTGGCAATATGATACGCTTGATTACCAAATCACCAACCTGATATACCTGCCGTCTGACCTTTTTGTTAAAAGCTTCGATCATACGTTTTTGGTACATCTGGCCATAACAGACAGCCGTAAGCCTCTTCTCATTAATCAAGTTCAATTGGTCAAGCCAAGTTTGAATCCATTCATCTTTATTCAGCCCTGCATCTTTTATGATTCTCAGAGAAGGTATTTGTACTTCAATTGGTAGAACAACTTCCATGTCGTATACCAAGGAGAAGGGAGTTACCCCCGTTGATGTGAGCGCCATGGTACGGTAACCGTGGAGAGCAAATGGTAACATCTCATGCTAGTCTTTGTAGGTTACTGTCATTTTTTGTATGATCTTCTTGATATTCTTATTTGTGGCTTCAACAACACCATTCATCTTTGGCCGGTAAGGAGAAGAATTATGGTGCTGGATCTTGAATTGCGCGCATAGTGCAGTGATCATAGTATTGTTGAGATTCGTACCATTGTCTGTGATGATTCTCTCCGGGATGCCGTACCGACATATGAGATTCTGTTTGATGAATTGGGCCACAACATTCTTGGTAACGGAAGCGAAAGAAGCCGCCTCAACCCATTTCGTGAAGTAGTCAATGGCCACCAAGATGAAGCGTTTCCCATTAGAAGCTGTAGGTTTGACTTCTCCAATCATATCGATGCCCCACATCGCGAATGGCCAGGGAGCAGTCAGGACGTTTTAGGAACTGGAGGCAAATGCACTTTGTCAACATAGATCTAACACTTGTGGTAGGTTCGTGAATGCTGGTGGCAATCTGCTTCCATGGTAGACCAGTAGTAGCCCGCTCGTACGATATTTTTAGCCATCGTATGCACACAGAATGGGTGCCAAAAGTGCCTTCATGTAGATCAGCCATGATCTTGTCTGCCTCAACCTTATTTATGCAACGAAGAAAAACAGAGTCATGGTTGCGCTTCTAGAGAATGTCATTACTGAGGAAGAATTTAGCAGAGAATCTCCTTAAGAACTTCTTATCATTGACTGAAGCTCCCTTCGGATACTCTTGGGCCTCGAGATACCTCTTGACTTCATGGAACCAAGGCTTATCCACTATCTCTTCAGTATCGATCTCGTGACAGTAAGCTGGTTCATCCATCCGTTCAATGATATGGGGAGCCTCGTTACCCAACTTGAGTTTAAACATGGATGACATAGTGGCTAGCGCATCCGCTAGTTGATTTTCCTCTCGTGGAAAATGCTCAAAGGTAATTTCCTTGAAATGTGGGATTAATGTCAACACATGTTCTTTGTAGGGGATAAGATTAGGGTGCTTCATGTCCCATTCTCCTTTGATCTAACTGATGACTAAGGCTGAATCTCTAAATACACTTAAGGACTTGATTCCCAAATCTATGGCAGCTTTGAGACCAAAAGTACACGCTTCATATTCTGACATGTTATTGGTACAGTTGAAACAAAGTCTTACAGTGAAGGGAGTATGACATCCTTAAGGGGATATGATTACATCACCTATGCCATTGCCGAGTGTGTTGGAGGCTCCGTCAAAAACCAAAGTCCATCGGGATCCTTGTTCAGGTCCATCATATGGTCTGAATTCTTCACAATTGTTTACCATCATGATGTCTTCATCTGGGAACTCGAATTTCATGGACTGATAGTCATCCACATCCTGATGAGCAAGGTGATCGGCTAGCACACTGCCCTTTATTGCTTTTTGGGTAGTGTACTGAATGTCGTATTCAGTCAGAATCATCTGCCATCTCGCTATTATCTCAGAGAGGGCAGGCTTCTCGAATATATTTAATTGGATCCATCTTGGATATCAATAAGATAGTATGGGTCAACATATATTGTCTTAGCCGGAGAGAAGCCTATTCCAGAGCGTAACAAGTTTTCTCGAGCAATGAATATCTTGTTTCACAGTCAGTAAACTTTTTGCCCAGGTAGTAAATAACATGCTCTTTTCGGCCAGACTCGTCATGCTGCCCCATCACACACCCCATTGAATTTTCCAAGACAGTTAGATACATGATCAATGGTCTTCCCTCGAATGGTGGCATCAAAACAGGAGGCTCTTGAAGGTACTCTTTGATCTTGTCGAAGGCAGCTTGGCATTCATCATTCCATTTGACTACTTGATCTTTCTTCAGTAATTTGAAGATTGGCTCACAAGTAGTGGTTAGGTGAGAAATGAATCTGGCGATGTAGTTTAGCCGTCCTAAGAATCCTCTGACTTCCTTCTCAGTGCAAGGAGTAGGCATTTCTTGTATTTCATTCACCTTGGAAGGGTCCACTTCGATACCTTTACCGCTAACGATGAAGGCTAAGAGTTTACCGGACCTTACCCCAAATGTGCATTTATTCGGGTTCAACCTTAGCTTGTATTTCTTTAGCCTTTCAAACAATTTCTGCAAATGGTCAATATGTTCCTCTTCAGTTTGAGATCTGGCTATCATGTCATCCACATAGACCTCTATTTCGTGATGGATCATGTCGTGAAATAGAGCTACCATGGCACGCTGATAAGTTGCCCCAACATTCTTCAACCCGAATGGCATAACCTTGTAACAGAATGTGCCTCACTGTGTGATGAAGGTCATTTTCTCTATGTCCTCAGGTGCCATTTTGATTTGATTATAGCCTGAGAAACCATCCATAAATGAGAACACTTTATGCTGTGCAGTATTGTCAACCAAAATATCGATATGGGGAAGTGGGAAATCATCCTTAGGGCTTGCCCTATTCAAATCTCGGTAATCCACACACATGCGTACTTTACCGTCCTTTTTAGGCACTGGAACAACATTGGAGACCCATTATGGATAGGAGGTGACGGCTAAGAATTCGGCGTTGAACTGTTTCATGACTTCAGTCTTGATCTTCTCTGACATGTCTGGCCGTATGCGACGAACTTTCTGTTTTACCGGAGGGCAGTCTTCTTTTGCCGGTAGACGATGGACCACGATATCAGCGTCGAGTCCTGGAATGTCTTTATATGAAAATGAAAAGACCTCAACATAGTCATGTAGTAACTGGATTAAGCGCTTCTTGACACTATATTTCATATTGGCTCCTACCTTGACTTCTTTCTTGTCCTCTTCGGTACCTAAGTTAACTGTGTCCACTAGTTCTTCGTGGGGTTGTATGGTCCTTTATTCCTGTTGTAGTAACCTGGCTAGTTCCCCTGGAACTTCACAATCTTCCTCACCTTCGTCTTTGGCTTGGTAGATCAAATTTTCAAAGTCAAAATAGGCCATAGCAAAATCGTTACCCATGGGATCCTGAGTGGATGTAGATCTGTATTTTGATATGTGAGTGTGTGTAAGAGCATAACTATATTTGAAAGAAATAAAAATTTAGAAAAGAAAGACAAAGAGCACAAAGTTTGCATGCAAAAACGTCCTTGATTCATTGATGACATATGAAAATGAAGTAACAACCCTTACAAATGGACCGTTGTGCCCCGGGTAAGACACAAGGTTTTAAAAGTCTGAATTGTTTAATTATTACAAGTCCGACAAAAATTTAAAGACAATTACTGTTGGATAAAAGTAATAAGGACAAATTCTTTAGCTTCCCAGTTGCTGAGTCCTCCATTGATAATTGGGAAAATCCATTCTTCCAGGTCACAATTATCATCACTATCCTCCACTACGTTGACTCCATGGTTGCTGATCCGCAAAGGTGGCCCCCCAACACGAGCATGAAGAATAGCTTTCTAGGCTCCTAAAGTGAAACCCAAACCAAATTTTTCAGACTTGTAGGGGATATCTAGGAGTTGGCCCCAAATAGTACACCCACCTTCTTCGACTACTGCCTTGGCATCTTTCAGAGAAGCCATCTTTAGCGGAGGTCTGGTAATCTTCGGAACTTGGGAAATAGTCTTGGTTACTGCAACCATTTGTGGGACTTCCTCGAAATGCTGACACAGAGTTTCGATGAATTCACCATCCATTTTTGCGTATCTGAAGGAGTTCAGGTGACTGACCATATATTCCTCCTCTCCATGGACAGTAATGATTTTTTCCCTGATTGGGTATTTCAGTATCTGATGTAATGTAGAGGTGACGGCACCAGCGTCATAAATCCAATGTCGGCCCAACAAACAGGATAAGGAAGGGCGAATATCCATTACATAGAAAGTTGAGTCAAATATTTGAGTTCCAACTTTTATGGGGATGTCCACCTCCTCGTGTACCATTCTCTTTGAACAGTCGAAGGCCCTTGCCACTATGTTACTGGGTTTTAAGGTCAGACCTTCACAGTCTAGTCTATCAAGAGCCTTCTTAGGTAGTACATTCAAAGATGAACCAATATCAACCAAGACATGAGCCAAAGTAGCGCCCCTGCATTCGACAGAGACATGCAACGCCTCATTGTGTTTCCTCCCTCTACGTGTCAGGTTAGTATCAGAAAATCCTAAATCGTTATCAGCGGTCAAACTGGCCACACAGTCTTGGAATTGGTCAGAAGAGATTTCCTGTGGCACATGGGCAATTTTCAAAATTTCTTCCATCTCCTTCTTGGAGGCTTCTGGGATAGATACTGATTGCGCCTCCATCCGGACAGGCTCAACCAAAATGCCTTTGCCCCGAGTCTCGGTCGACTCGGTGATAGGGGTATCAGCAGGGGTAACCACGGGAATTATAGTAGTAGGAACAAAAGCAGGGATGATCACAGGACCGATAGTAGTTTTTGGAGGAGAAATATCAAGGGAGAATACTCTTCCAATTCGGGTTATTTTGCTGGTTCCCGCAATGTTTCCGATGTCAGGGTCAACCTTCTAAAAAATCGAGTCTTCATCAGCCAGCCAATCCTATTTGACGCTGTGATAGTAGACGTCAACCCCCATAGTTCCAGGGGACAGTTTTATCTGATGAGTACGGGATCGACCCTGGCATAGTAATTATCAGTGGAGTCACCTTAGGAACAAATGTAATCCTAACGGGTCTTTTGGTGGAGACCCTGGAAGGATTGGCGGAAATGGTTACTATTGAAACATCTTTGTAAGCAATGGTTGGAACGGGAGTCTTTTCAAACAAAATCTATTTGTCATCCATCAGGCGCTGGACACCTGATTTCAATAAATGACAACCAGTTGGTAGGGATAAACAGAGGTGACAGCCTTCACCACAGCCGGGAAATAAACATACCATCAACAGGTTCCTCTTGACGGCCAGGAGAGGAGTAACAAGTTCATCAACAATAGTAATAAACACATCATCTTCAACAGCGTTAACATCACTGCCATGCTTGGGCATAGGAGCGGTGATAAAATTTGGGATCTCAGGAGCATCAAATTCAATTTCTTTTGCCTCGAGAAGGTCTTGCACCTTGTTTTTCAAAGCCCAGCAGTTCTTGGTATTATGGCCTGGACTTTCTGAATGGTAAGCACAACAAGCATTAGGGTTGTAATGAGGAGAGGCGGTGTTGGGATTCTTCGGGGCTTCCTTCAAAGTTACCAGATTAGATCTCAACAAATGTGGCAGGACTTGAGATAGCGTCATATTTATCCAGGTAAACTGTCTTACTGGTCTTTCTGTTCTAGGCTGATTGTTCCTTTGTTGAGTAGGTGCAAGCTTAGGGATCATGACAGCCCCTACCATTGGACGGTGTTCAGTTCTGTCCTGATTCCTTTGAGGGTATACAACACCAACTTCTTTCTTCCCAATAAATGGTTTTCTCACGGCACTGGAGGATGCGTCCTTTTGGATCTTCCCACTCTTAATCCCAGCTTCCACTCTTTCCCCGGTCAAGATTAATTCAATGAAGCCTACTGAGGAGTTTCCAATTAGATGATTAAAGAAAGGACCGGACAGGGTACCCAGAAACATGTCCACTAACTCTCTGTCAGATAGGGGAGGCTGGACTATTCCTGCTAAGTCCCTCCACTTTTGAGCATAGTCTTTGAAACCTTTTCTTGAACCCATATCCATACTCTGGAGTTGAGTACGGGTGGGAGCAAGGTCCGTGTTATACTGATAATGTTTATAAAAATCAGCGGCAAGGTCTTCCCAGTTATGGATATTGGCCCTCTCCAGTTGATAGAACAAATCTAGCTGAGTCCCGGATAGACTATCCTGAAAGAAGTGGACCCATAAATCTCTGTCAGCAGTGTGAGGCTGTATCTTCCTCACATAAGATCGGAGGTGCATCTTGGGACACGAAACCCCGTTGTACTTAGAAAACACTGGTGCCTTGAACTTTGGTGGAATAACAATCCCAGACACCAAACCAAGCTCTTCAAACTCCAGCCCGGGAACTTTATGAATCTCAATTGCACTTAGACGTTCTTCCAGATGTTTGTATTTGTCGTCAACCGGAGGATACTGCTCTTTAGAGTAATCATCATCTTCTTCCTCTTCAGATTCTGGATGGCCAGTCACTTCCTTTCTTTTCCCTTCTTGATTATCCTTTTCACCAGATGATGTTGCAAAGTCTAGGGTCCGTCTGGCCCTGGGAACCTTCTTGCTAGATTCAAAACACCGGTTGATTTCTTTGCTTTCTTCTTCTTTTCTTCGATCAGCAAAGTTTTCAAATCCTCTTGTCCTTTGGCCAGAGTCAAGAACATTTATTGAAACTGAGCGTTCTACGCCTGGAGATCTTTTACCGTCTGTTCCATGTCCATCTCACTGAAATAAACAGTAGAAAGATGAGGAGACCTGTTATAAGAAACATGCTTATGTTATGATGAATGAATATGCATGTGCAATGATTTCAAGGAAATTAGAGATTTAAATTTTCTTTAGACAAAAAGAAACACACGTTATATTAATAAATCAAAGTTTGAGTACATCATGCCTCTTTGGGCTTACAAAGAAAGTACAAAAACTCTAAGATAAAAAAGTTGAACGCATCCTCTTTGGTGCGATGTAGGCATTCATACTCCGCTCCTCATGAAGCTGTTTGGTGAGTTCCAGAACTTTCTTCTTGCTGGCGTAGAATTGGGCCTCGAAAGTGTATCGCTCCCCCTTAAGCTGTATCCAATCCCTTTGCAAGTCTGTGAGAGAGGTGGGCATGTCAGGATGGAGGATAGTGTATGGGACATCTCCTTCCATAATAGGCTCTTTGATAACCAGGAGAATGGAGGGGTAAGGCATCATAAGACTTTGAGAACGAGCTCGTACCCATTTGAGATAGGGCTCAAGAGGGATGAAATTATTATGCCCCAATGTCTTGCTATCTACCTTGTTCAACATCCTCCAGGCTCGGATACACCTCTGGCGGTGACCTTGATCGTCATTCTCGTAGTCAAATACCAATCCTTGAATAAGTATCTCATGTGAGCCATCCCTTCCGGCGTAACCAAACTGTCTTAAGGCTAAGCAGGGGTTGTAGGTGATGCCTCCTCTAATTCCAAGTAAGGGGACATTGGATAATTCTCCACAACAGTCGATGATAGTAACATTTCCCAAAGATCAGGAACACCAATGAATATCTAAATGTTTGAGCGTCATCAACCAATGTGACCACCTTGAACCTTGCTCGTTCTTCAATACAGATTGGGGAAGATGCAAAGTAAACCATCTTGCCAAGAGAGGAGTACAACACATGAGAATACCCCTTTTCCTCATAGTGCGAGTGTGAAAAGAATGTAGGATGTCTCCTAACAAAGTAGGCACCGGGTTACGAGACATGAAGATTTTGACGGTGTTTACATCTATGAGTTGGTCAGGATTTGGAAACAAAACCGTCCCATAGATGAGGAGAGCCACAATTTCCTCAAAAGCTTGCAAGTCCAAGGAGTTCCAAAAGTTTTGAGCTTTCTCAAACAAGAACTTGGCTAAGAAACCTTTGACACCACTCCTTGTTTCCCAATTAGTTATGACATCAGATGGTCGCAAGTGTAGGGCTTGAGCAATCTCTTCTGGTTTTGGATCTCTTTCCGTATCGTTGATGGGTAGTTGGTTGAGAATGGGAATCCTCAAGAGTTGGGAGAATTCTTCCAAAGTTGGCACAAGTTGATAATCGGGAAATGTGA
Organism: Vicia faba; assembly: GCA_948472305.1. NCBI lineage: Eukaryota > Viridiplantae > Streptophyta > Magnoliopsida > Fabales > Fabaceae > Vicia > Vicia faba. The sequence continues at coordinate 1,012,892,295 of OX451738.1, forward strand.
AGCAATGGTGTAGAGGATCAAAGAACTGGAAGAGCACCTTCATCATGTCCTCATCAGTGTTAGAGGTAACTAAGTTTAGGAGGCGACCATCTATTTCGGTAAATGGAGAATTTTTGGGAACCCTTGATGCTGACTCTTTAAGTTGAGGAGGGATCCTTATAAGATTGACTTGAATGGTTTTCCTACGAATAGAATCCATGTCCTACAAAACAGAACAAAGATAAAATCCAAAAATCCTTGAAATGGTTAGTGAGTATGAGCATGATGTTATGATGTTTATGATGTTATGTACAAGTAGATATATACAAACAAAAAAACAAGTCCTTAGGTTTAGGCTTGCATGGAGTCTCATAGGTAAGTACCCTCTTGAAATTTAGTTGGCTCAAACTTGTCCTAGCAATAGTAACTGGGTTCTAAAGGAGCTCAATATCACTGGTTTGTTTTCTCGGGCATTGTTTCAGCACAAGCCTCTTTAATGGCGACCGAAATATCCCACAAAACCAAACCTCAATGAGTGTAGTATCGAGTATCTACCAACTTCGGACTGCACCAAAGCCGGTCATCTCACTACATCCTAATGACCAAGTTGGTCAAGTAAAGGTTCTAGAAGTTAGTTAGTGCTTCATGATATCACTCAGCGGTCCTGTATTCTCCTTGACTACTCAAGGGCTACCGGTACCCACAAATATGTCACACTAATATAGCTATTGCTTAGACCATGTTGGTATATCCTGCACAGTTTCCATAACATATTGCTACTTACCTATAAGGTATCCTAAATCCGGGTAGAGGATTCAAACCCAAACAAAGAACCAAAATGTAAATCATACAAGTCAAACAATGAAAGCGAATAAATATGATCTAGACCTAAGGTAAGCCAACTTTAGAAATGATCCCCAGCAGAGTCTCCAGTTCTATAACACGCTGGGAGAACTGACTTGGTTGTTTTACATTTGGTCGTAAATGTTGCGGTTAGCAAGAGTCATCACCGACCTTTCTTTCGTCCAAAAGGAAAGGCTGAAAAGAACAGGAAAGACCTTTGAGATGTTTTCTTAAGTTCAGGGGTAGATTATGAAAAGGGAAGGTATTTGCACCCTTTTCATCCGTAGTTATCTACGGGCTCTTAGTTGCTTGCTAGATCACTTGCTTTTATTTGAAAATGTGCTTTATGTGGTTTTTGAAAGTATTTTGAAAAGGGCGCCATCGTTTAGGCAAACTTTGTAACGATTCTCGTTCGTAATAATGTATACAAAGTGTTGATCTTTTGAAAATGTTTTCAAGTTTGAAAGATGTTTTTGAAAGTGTTGGTGTTTGTTTTGAAAATAGCAAGGATGTTTTGGTTTGAAAATGAGCAAGAAATTAGGAATATTCTACCTACTCAAAAGTCTTTCATGTTTATTTCCTCTTTCCTTTGACATTGTTATGTTACCATTGATTTGGTAAGTAACCCTATCTTTGGATGTAAAAGGGACGGGCAAGGGTCATCGTATAGCCATGATTATCAATGTTGTAAGATATCTTAGCATTTTCTTTAAGGGACTAAGATCGTTTTTGAAAGGCAACTTTGATAGCGTCATCGAGGGACTATGATCTTGTATTTTGTTTGTTTTTGATAAGACACCTCACATGCATAATATGGCCATTTTGGTAAGGCAACAAAGTGGATTTACCCTAAGGGTGTATGTGTGCAAGTGTATTGATTTACATGCATTGTTTTGTCTTTGAATTAGGGTTTTCTAAGCATTGATTTTATTTTTTTTCATACAAACCCTAATTTACTAGCAATTATATATATAACATTAAATTGCGGAAAATAAAAATACTAAGCTATTTCATCATTAGGGGAGGGGGTGTACAAATTTACAAATGGGAAAATTGTAAGAAAATTAAATCTAAATAATTATTACAACCACATTGAATATTGTACAAGAATTGAATAAATAACAATGTACAAATGCAAATGAAAAAAAGAAATGATTTTTGTTTGGTTTTTTTATGAAAGGGGTTTTAACCTAAACCTAATTAAGAAAAATGATTAATGAAAATTAAATGAAGTTAACTTAAACTAAATAAGAAAAGAAATTAACTAGAAAGATTTTTTAGGGTTTTATTTATGAAAAGGGTTTAAATTAATAAAAATAATATGGATATTAATTAGTTAAAAGAAACCTAAGTTCTAAATTAATTTTAATTATAAGAAAATATAATGGTTAAACCTAAACCTAAATATTAATTAATAAGAAAGAAATCTATTTATTAAAAAATGTTTTTTATTCTTTTGTTTTATGAAGAAAAATAAACTAAATAAATATAAATAATAAAATATAAGTATTTTTGGATTTTTATTACTAAAAATAAAAATAATATTAATAATAATAATAATAATAATAAAGAAAAATAAAAATATAAAAGAAAGAAAATGGGCCAGGATGTATGAAAGTGAAACAGGGAGTATGAGATAAGCAAAATACCAGGCCCAACAAAAGGAAGCCCAGCGCCTGCCTTCAAACAAAAAAATGAGAGAAAATATGAAAAAAGAATCAAAAGGGTACCACTGGGCTCGAATCCAGGTCCCTCTGGTTACAGGTGCGCTCTTTAACCACTGGGGTGGTGATACATCCGTTAACTTATGTCAAACCATAAATATATATTCGAAACACGTTCCTGAAGATGACTTCATCTTCTTCCTCGCACCATAACCAGTCGTGAATTCAAATCCCGTAACTTCTTCATCTCTTAACCATTTGCAAAAGTACAAACATGAAACTTACTCCAAATTTCATCACGAGTTTAGTCATATAAATAACTAAATCTATAAATCAAAGATGAGCATGAATTTTGAATGGTACCAAATCTGACCTAATTTTTTCAGAAAATTCAACTCTAAAATTCTCACTACTCAGGCAACATAAATGAATTCTAAGGACATGGTTAGTTTCTGGGCTATGATGTCTACATTTTATCTTCACAAATGGAAACAAAATGATGCCTATATGAAGAGTTTAAAAGTCAGAAAACTCACCTTGCAAGAGGGTATCGTGTTTTGAGTTTGAGAAGCTTTCAATGAGTCCTAGTGATTGGGTTAGCTTCCTCAAGTTCCCAGGAAGCTAATGTGATGCTTGGCTTGAGCTGAAAGTGGCTGAGGAGTTCTGGAGAAGTCAACTTGCAGAGCTCTATTTTTGTTTATGGAGGTTGATGAAGATGGAGTTACAATTATGAAATAGGGTCAGGGATGAGTTGTATTTGATGTTTAGAAGCTTTAGGAACCAAAAGGCTTGGAAACTCACGAGGGAGATGTGAGTGTTAAGTTTTTGGTCATATTATACAAGAATGGAGTTTTATGTTACAGTTCTAAGTTCTAGGGAGCTTGAGGGCTTGTGTATGCGTGTGTTTTGATGCAAATGACTTGTGCATAAGTAAGGAAAAGGATGTGAGGCTTGAGAGGGTCAGAATCACACCAGTACAAGTTATGGCTATGTTACTTGATTTTGAAGAAAAGTGAAAATATGGTTTCAAGTAAAGTACAAGCATGGGCTGACTTGTTAGAGGCTTGGACAAATTTCTTTTGAGTTATCGAGTGTGTATGATCAGAAGAGAACACGTGCAAAGCTCAAGAATAGATTTTGTGCATAAAGCTACATTTCCAAAATGGCAATGTGCACTTTCTTTTGAAAATGGAAATAATCATGGGCAATGCATTGAATGCTTAAGTTGAAGCCTCTAAAATCTATGTAAAACATTAATTATGGAGTGCCAAACAAGTTTGAGTCCTGCAAAGCAAAGATTGTGCAGCCTAAACATGGATTTGAATTCTTGTTCTTCATGAAAATGACCTATAATTCAAGAATGAAATGCCAACTTCATGCCTTCGATTCTCCTTGCTCAAACATGATCTCAAAGAGTTCTATGACATTTTATAAAGCTTTCAATATGCTCTACAATCCATCTTTGAATCACTTTTGAAAATTCCCCTTTGAACTATGTGGAAAATTTCCATGAAGTTAGGTCAAAATCCTGCCTAAATTAGGGCAAAATTTTCACTGTGTTTAGTTTCATGAACATGTATTCACAAATTCATAACATGAAATCCATGCATTTCTAGGAGAAGTTATGTAAATAAATGTTTTAGATATAATTTAGATATACAACTTTCATGTTGAAAGTTTCCTTTGAATCATCTTGCATCATGGTGAAAAAATGGCTCAAAGTTGTGAAAAAACACGAAGTTTTCAACACTTCGAAAAATTTCTAAGTTTGGAAACTTTGACTTTTCAAAATGAAATCTTGACTTTTTGATTTCTTGATGAACAAGTTTCATATTTTGACATGTTTTGATGAATTGTGATCTTTGACACTTGATTTTGACCAAAAAGTCAAAGTTTGACTTTTCAGTGTACAATTGACTTTTGATCAGTTGACTGAAAATCAACTATCAATCAATTGATCTTTGAGGGATATTTTAAGTCATTACATTAGGTTAAAATTATTCAATTGAAATATTTAAATCATGTCTTAAACCAATTAACCATTTGCTAGGTCAAAAATCAGAAATTGCCCTTTCTCAGTCAAAACCCTAATTTTGACCATTTTGCCCTTTTGATGATTTGATCAAATTTCTTGAGGAATTATGGTCCAAACTTGATAAAATGACATATATGAGTTCAAAATGTTTATATGGATAAAAAATTATAAAGTTTGACTGTAAATTGATCACAGTTGACTTTTCCCTCAATACAACTGATTTTTAGGTCAACTGCTCAATTGACTGAGCAAGAATGCGATCCATGACTTGAAACTTGACATGAGAAATATTGGGGGTACATAATGATACATGAATGTAATATGATGCATTAAAAGTTGAATTACCCTTGTGCAATCTCAAACTCTAATTTCAGTCATCAGTGCTTAAGGAGGTGTCTTGAGCTAATCAACCCTTGTGCAGTCTTGAACCAAAGGAGATTTTGTGAGAAAATGCTTGATAAATGAGAGGGAAAATTTTGGGGTACAACAGAGGCAGTAGGCTTAATCTCTCCAATCATATCAATGCCCCACATTGCAAATGGCCAAGGAGCAGTCAAGACGTTCAGAGGAACTAGAGGCACGTGTACCTTATCAGCATAAATCTGGAATTTGTGATAAGTTCTTGAGTGGTGATGGCAATAATTTTCCATGGTTGACCAATAATATCCTGCTCTCATAATTTCTTAGCCATCGTGTCCCCACTATAATGAGTACCAAAGACCCCTTGATGCATATCTTCCATATTCTTCTCAGCTTCCTTCTTATCCATACAATGAAGCAGAGTCGAATTATGGTTGCGTTTGTACAAAATTTCGTTGCTCAGGAAGAACTTAGCAGAGAACCTCCGTAGAAATTTCTTGTCATTAGTAGACGCCCCCTCTGGGTACTCTTGAGCCTTGAGGTATCTCTTCACTTCATGAAGCCAAGGCTTCTATTATACTCTGTTAGTCTCAACTTCGTAACAGTGTGCCGGTTCGTCCAGTCTCTCAATGGTAATTCGAGGAGCCTCATTGTCCCATATGAATTTGAACATAGATGACATGGTAGCCAATGCATCTGCCAACTGATTCTCTTCCCGTGGAATATGTTCAAAAGTGATTTCCTCGAAGGATGGAATTAAGGTTAACACATTCTCTCGGTAAGGAATGAGATTTGGATGCTTCGTATCACATTCTCCCTTGATTTGATTGATGACTAAGGCTGAGTCCCCGTATACATTTAAGAACTTGATCCTCAAATCAGTAGCAGCTTTGATGCCCATGGTGGATGCTTCGTATTCTGCCATGTTGTTGGTATAGTTAAAGCATAATCTAGCGGTGAAAGGCGTATGGAAACCCTTAAGAGAGATAATCACAACACCAATTCCATTACCAAATGCGTTGGAAGCTCCATCAGAAAACATAGTCCATCAGGATCCTGGCTCAGGTCCTTCATACAGTCCAGGTTCTTCATAATCTGTAACTACCATAATGTTCTCATCTAGGAACTTGAAATTCATAGATTGATAGTCCTCTACGGCTTGATGAGCCAAATGATCTGCCAGTACAATTCCTTTGATTGCATTCTGAGTGGTATACTGAATGTCGTATTCTGTTAAGACCATTTGCCATCGGGCTATTCTTCCGGAGAGAGCGGGTTTCTCGAATATGTATTTTATGGGATCCATTTTAGAGATCAACAAAGTAGTATGAGTCAGCATATACTGTCTTAGTCGGAGAGCAGCCATGCCAAAGCACAACAAGTTTTATCGAGCAGTGAGTATGTTGTTTCACAGTCGGTAAACTTTTTTCTAAGGTAGTATATTGCATGCTCTTTTCGACCAGACTCATCATGTTGGCCCAATACACACCCTATTGAGTTCTCTAATACTATTAAGTACATGATCAAAGGTCTTCCTTCAACTGGTGGCATCAGAATCGAAGGTTCTTGGAGGTGCTCCTTGATTTTGTCATAAGCTGTTTGGTAGTCATCGTTCCACTTCACTACCTGATCTTTCTTCAGCAACTTAATGATCGGCTTACAAGTAGAGGTCAAATGAGAAATAAATCTGGCAATATAGTTCATTCGTCCCAAGAAACATATGACTTCCTTTCCAGCACAGGGAGCTGGAATTTCTTGAATGGCTTTGACCTTGACGAGATCAACTTCAATACCTTTACCACTGATAACGAAACCTAGGAATTTACTGGATCTCACCCCAAAAGTGCACTTGTCCGGGTTCAACTTCAGCTTGTACCTCTTCAGTCTCTCAAATAGCTTGTGCACACGATCAAGGTATTCTTCTTCAGTCTGAGATCTGGCTATCATGTCATCGATGTAAGCCTCTATCTCCTGATGAATCATGTCATGGAACAAGGCTACCATAGCATGTTGATATGTTTCACCGGCGTTCTTTAACCCGAAAGGTATAACCTTGTAGCAGACAGTTCCCCACTGTGTGACGAAAGTGGTTTTCTCCATATATTCAGGTGCCATCTTGATCTAATTGTAACCTGAGAAACCATCCATAAAAGATAATACCTTGTGCTGAGTGATGTTACCAACAAGAACATAAATATGTAGAAGTGGAAAGTCATCTTTGGGGCTTGCCCTATTCAGATCCCTGTAGTCTACATACATATGCACTTTGCCATCTTTCTTTGGTACCAGGACCATATTTTCAACCCACTGAGGATAGGATGTAACATCTAAGAAACTCACGTTGAATTTCTTCATAACCTCATCCTTGAGCTTTTCTGACATATCGAGACGCATATGACGAACCTTCTACTTTATTGGAGAACAACCATCTTTCATCGGCAAACGGTGAACCATAATGTCAGTAACGAGCCATGGTATGTCTTCGTATGACCAAGAAAAGAACTCAACATAGTCATGCAACATTTGGATTAACATGTTCTTGACACTGTCCTTTAGGTTGGCACCTATCTTGACTTCTTTCTTGTCTGCTTCAGTACCCAAGTTTACAACCTTAACTGGCTTTTCATGCGGTTGTATAGCCTTTTCCTCTTGCACTAACAGTCTGGCAAGTTCTCCAGGTATTTCACAATCTTCTTCACCTTCGTCCTTGGCTTGGTAGATCGGATTTTCAAAGTCATAAGTAGCAATAGCAGAAGTGTTATCAACAGGATCTAGAGTGGATATGGATCTTCAATTTATTATGTGGGTGTGTGTAAGAATACATAGCTATTTTGAGAGTGTAATAAAGTAAAAAGAAAGACAAAGAGCACAAAATTTGAATGCAAAACATCCAATGTTTTATTGAATGAAAATATGCGAATGAAATGGCAACCCTTAACAAGTGGATCGTTGTGCCCCGACTAAGACACAAGGCTTAAAGTTATTGTTTAAAGATTACATAACCAAAAATTTGAAAGCAATAAGAAATAGAAAATGGCATTTACTTCTGACTAAAGGAGATTGAGATAAGGTCTTCAATCTTCCAGTTGCTGAGTCCGTTATCGACGGTAGGAAAGATCCAGCTGTCGAGGTCATAATTATTGTCAGCATCTTCTATAGTGTTGACTCCATTGTTGTTGACGCGGAATGGCGGTATTCCAACACGCGCACGACGAACAACCCTCTAAGCCTCTGCAGTAAAACCCAAACTAAATTTGTGAGATTTATACGGAATGTCAGGAAGCTGACCCCAAGTAGTGCAAACACCTTATTCCACTACAACTCTAGCATCCTTCAAAGAAGCCATCCTGGGTGGAACCCTGGTAACCTTGGGAATTGCATAAACGTCTTCAGTAGCGGTAGGAGGGATAACTTTAAAAGTTTGGCACATAGTTTCAATGAATTCGCCGTCCATCTCAACATACCTGAACAAGTTTAAGTGACTCACTATATATTATTCTTTGCCGCAAACTGTAACAACCTTTCCTTTCATGGGATACTTCAGATTTTGGTGTAAGGTTGAAGTAACAGCGCCTGCCCCATGAATCCAGGGGCGTCTGAGTAAACAAGAATAAGTCAGTCGCATATCCATCACATAGAAGGTAGAATCAAAAACCTGCAAACCCACTTTAATTGGGAGATCCACCTCTCAGTGTACCATCCTCTTTGAAGCATTAAAGGCTCGAACTATAATATCACCGGGTTTCAGCATAACCCCTTCACAATCAAGCCTGTCTAGAGCAGCCTTTGGTAGGAAATTCAATGAGGAACCCATATCAATCAACACATGAGATAAAGTGGTGCCCCTGCATTCAATAGAGACATACATGGCCTTGTTATGGTTTCTTCCTTCAGCGGTCAAATTGGCATTAGAAAAGCCTAGCCCGTTATCAGCAGTTAGGCTAGCAATATAACTTCCAAATTGATTGGCAGAAATTTCTTGTGGCACGTGAGCAGATTTTAAGAACTTCCCCAAATCCTGTGCATGGGCTTTAGAATACAGTAAGAGGGATAAAATGGAGATTTTAGAGGGAGTTTGTCCCAGTTGTTCAACAATCATGTAATCACTTTTCTGAATGATTTTCAATACCTCCCCCAACTCTTTCCAGGAGGTATCTTCAGTGGTAACTTCTTTAGGTGCCTCTGTCTAGGCAGGCTCATTCATTTGCTCTTTGCCCCGAGTCTCAGTAATTGGCTCGATAGCAGTGACATGAACTGGTGTGGTGACAGTCTTCGGAGAGATTTCCGGAGAGAACACCCTTTCACTTCTAGTAATCTTACTGGTCCCATCAATATTGTTGATGTTGGGATCAGTAGCTTCAGTACCTTCATTGTCAACAGTCAATCGCTCTTGCTTGACACCATGGTAGTAGACGTCTACTCCATAGTTCCAAGGGACAACCTTTTTCGAGGAATACATAATTGGTCCAGGTAAAGTGATTATCAGATGAGCGATTCTAGGTTCAGCCTTTATCTTCACAGGGCCTTTGGCAGTGATCCTGATAAGAGTGTCAGAAACTATGGATAAGTCTTGAAACAAATTCTCAATAGAAGGAATATTCTCAACTATAATGATATGTTTTTCCATTAGACGTTGAATACCTTCTTTCAGCAACTTGCAGCTATTGGGTTGGGTTGCACATCAGTAACATCTTTTAATACAACCCAGAAATAAATCGGCTTGCAATAGATTCTTCTTAATGATGGAGAGGGGAGTAGTCAATTCATCTACAGTAGAAACATATGAAACATCACCAATAGCACTGATACCTTTGTCATGCTTCGGCATAGGTGCTGTAAACACATTAGGGGTCTCGGGAGGATCAAACTCAATTTCTTTGTTGTCAATCATGTACTGAATTTTATTCTTCAAAGCCCATCAACTATTAGTGTCGTTCCCGGGGCTATTGGAATGTTAAGCACATTTCACATTAGGATTATGACTAGGGGAGGATGTGTTGGGGTTCTGAGGAGGATCCCTCAATGTAATCAGCTCTGCTTTCAGTAAGTGTTGTAATTCTTGAGACAATGGCATGTTGATCTTTGTAAACTGTCTTTTAGGTGCCTATGACCGACACTGATTGCCTTGTTGTTGTCGTTGCACAGGCGTAAAATTAGAAATTAGTACCGCCCCCACACATTGGTTACAATTACTTATAGTACGACCCTTCTTGACATACATAGCATTTGTTTCCTTCTTATCGTTGAATGTATTCTTCACAGTACTTGAAGACGCGGTCAGTTAAATCTTTCCACTTCAGATACCACTTTCGACATGTTCTCTTGTTAGTATCAACTCAGTAAAACCAGATGAAGAGCTTCCGATCAGATGATTAAAGAAAGGTCCTGTTAAATTTCCCATGAACATGTCAACCAACTCCCTATCAAACAGAGGAGGTTGAAACCTTCCAGCTAAATCTCTCCACTTCTGGGCATACTCCTTGAAGCCTTTTTTCGAGCCCATAATCATACTTTGTAATTGCACACGGGTTGGTGAAAGGTAAATATTGTATTGATATTGCTTGTAGAAACGGTTCAGATACGATCTAGAGACGAATGACATTCTGACACTTACTCCAGATTTTTCTCCTAAGAAACAGTTCATATACAATCCAGAGACGAATGTCATTCTGATACTTATTCCATACTTTCTCTAGAAACGGTTCAGATACGATCCAGAGACGGATGTCATTCTGACACTTATTCCAGATTCCCTCTAGAAACAGTTCAGATACGATCCAGATACGGATGTCATTCTGATACTTACTCCAGATTTTTCTCCTAAGAAACGGTTCAGATACAATCCAGAGACGAATGTCATTCTTATACTTATTCCAAATTCCCTCTAGAAACAGTTTAGATATGATCCAGAGACGAATGTCATTCTGATACTTATTCCATACTTTCTCTAGAAACGGTTCAGATACGATCCAGAGACGGATGTCATTCTGATACTTATTCCAGATTCTTTCAAATACAGTCCAGATACGATCCAGATACGGATGTCATTATGACACTCATTCAACACATTTCTCAAATACTGTCCAGATACGACCCAGATACGGATGTCATTCTAACACTCACTCAGTATAACTCTCAAACACAGTTCAAATATGATCCAGATGCGAATGTCATTCTTACTCTCATTCAATATATCTTTCAAAAGAGGTTTAGATATGATCCAGACACGGATGTCATTCTGACACTCATTTAGTACATCTTTCAGATACGAGTCAGATACGATCCATTTATGGATATTATTATGATACTCTTCCCACTACATCTACTGTTTCAGTATAAATCAACCAGAGATTTATTCTAATATTTCTTCCAATTTCTACCAACATTCACTCTGGATGGCATCTGTAAGCCCATCCCCGACAACTTTTCATCACCTCTCCAAATGGCATCTCTAAGCCCATTCCCAACACAATCAACTAACACATAATCGTGTGCAAATTTATGGGCACTCTATTGTTCAATCATCTTCTACATTCAAGCTACGAACAACGACGTGCCATCCTCACTTTTCAGGTTTAAGAAGATTGAACAGGGGCAGCTGTTGTACCCCAAAATTTGACCTCTCATTTCTCAAGAATTTTTCTCACAAGATTTCTATTGGGTCAAGACTGCACAAGGTTTGATCAGCTCAAGATACTTCTTTAACACTGATGACTTAAAACTAGAGTTTGAATTTACAAAAGTACAATTGGACTTTTAATGCCCCATGTAGTTTCCATGGAACGTATTGGGCTCTCAAGCATCAAATCAAAGAAGAGCAAGTTTGCTTCGACCCATAAGATTCGATTGGGCATATGGATTTCTTCGAGCAAGCTTGGATCAAAGGCTTCGATTGGGCATCTGGATTTCTTCGAGCAAGCTTGGATCAGAGGCTTCGATTGGGCATCTGGATTTCTTCGAGCAAGCTTGGATCAGAGGCTTCGATTGGGCATATGGCTTCCTTCGAGCAAGCTTTGGCTCACAAGCTTCGATTGGGCATTTGGTCTCCTTCGAGCAAGCTTTGGTTCACAAGCTTCGATTGTGCATTTGGCCTCCTTCGATCAAGTTTAACCCACAAGCTTCGATTGGGACATTGGGTTCCTTCAAAGCAACATACTTTGAATCCAACTCTAAACCCTTCGAGCAATCTACTTTGAAGAACATTGATCAAATCACATAACCTTATCCTCAAAATCTCACTTGTCAGGCTATGTTGCTTCTAAATCTTTACATAATCATAGGCTTACACAAATTTGTGATGCATTACATAAAGATTCGAAGCTTTATCCACTGGATTATACCATTTTTGGATGAAATGGAAAAAAGCTACGTATCTATTTTCATAAAGATTACTTTAATCACAAAGTTAGATTCTTGAGCTCCCAACCTGATTTTATCTGAACACAAGCAACATCAAAAGCATGGGTCAAATCTCCTGCACCCAACAAACACCAGGCCCTGCTTTTACTTGTACTTGGGAACCATGAAAACCCATTCAACTTGATTTTTTCATTTACAACCAAACCATAGTTGTTATCTTAAATATATGATTACTTCAACTTCCTATACCTTTTTTCTATAAATATAGATATCATTTGCAAATCAAAGGGCTAGACTCTTGTTGTGTTGAAAAAATCTTCAAACACTCCCAAAGCTCTCAACAACTCAAAACCTGCACACAAGCATAAAACTTGGCACATCCTGACCTTACCCAAAAGAATCTCAATTCCCTTCATACGTTAGTGAGTTTTTCGATTCACCCCCTAACTTCCATATATCATCCTTTTGATTCACCCCCCTAACTTCCATATACCAGCCTTGGAACACCCCCAAAGCCCTCAAAAAACCCACTCAAGGATGTTAGTGAGCCTTTCGATTCACTCCTAACTTCCATATACCAAACTTAGATTCAATGACTTTTTCAAAGAAAGGTAGTGATCCCACTAAGATTAAGGGAGATCAAAGCAGGCTTAGTCCATCATCAAACCGTTCTTGAAGTTTTCTATCGAAGTTCCTCAAGTCTCACTCCAAAAGGTAAGTTTTCTAAAACTTAGAACTTTTCATTCAAACATCATTTGTGAAGGAAAAATATAGATGTCATATCTAAGAAGCTAACCATGTCCATACTTTTGATTCATTGCTTGTACATTAACATTTCATCTCTGAACAGTTAGGTCTTAGTTTTGGTACTTCATGTTATCCTTCGACCCATAACTTTTGAAATTATATGGTTAGATTTTTTTTCAAACTTTAGGCAGGCTTGATACTTACATATTTCGATTTGGGCTGAAAAACGAAGTCTTTCGAAGCTCAAACATTGGAGTCATGCATTCCTGCGCTCGAAGGAAGAAGATAAAACTATGTTTAAACATTCAGCCATGAGTTCATTTTATATTTAGTGCAAACTGTATAACCAACGGATGAAAAATACCACCCCAGTGGTACAAACAGTGCACGCTAAAAGCCTTGCCATGTAGAAGGTCTTGGGTTCAAGCCCCAGCGAGACCTTTTGTTCATTTTTTATATCTTCTCACTTTGTCTTGTTTGCAGGAAGCATACCTGGGCCTCCACAGTTGGGCTTCAACCTTTTTTATGTTTCTGACCCCCTGTTTACTAACAAACAAACAAACCTTGGGCCCAAGCATAAAACTGTTTTCTACACAAAAAACTGTTTTAAATACAAAAAATGTTTTCTACACAAAAACATTAAAAAAAATACTTAAGTTATTTAGTTTATTTTATTTAACTTCTTACAATGAAAAAAGACCAAAAATATTTTCCTATTTATTTTCTTTTCTTTAACTTAATTAAATTTCCTTAACAAAATCAAAACAAAATTCATGTTCTTTTCATTCATGTCTTGTACATTATATTCCTTTCAATTCTTGTACATTATTCAAGTTTCAATATGGTTGTAATAGATAATTAGGATTTAATTTCTTGCAACCCCCATTTTGTAAATTTGTACACCCTATCCCCAAATGATGTAATAGCATAGTAAATTTACTTTCCGCAATTTATCGCTTTCATATATATTGTTAGTAATTAGGGTGTGTATGGAAAGATGAAAATCAACCGTTAGAAAACCCTAATTTCAAGACTAAACTAAGCATACAATCAAACATACTATTCACACGTGCACCGCTAGGGTAATCTCATTTTTTGCCTTGAGAAAAATACTCATGTCCCTCGAATATGGGCATTTTAGAAAAGACCATCGATAAAAAGATCGTAGTCCATCGATGTCCCTCGTTGTTGCCTTTGGTAAACGATCTAGTCCCTAACGAAACTTGCTAAAACATCTCATAAGTTTCCTTCTATGACTATAAGATTGAACCACACCCGTCCCTTCACATCCAACGATGGGGCTTCTTACCAAATCAATAGTAAGATAACAATATCTAAAGGAGGAGGAAAAGAACATAGACCTTTTAAGTAGGTAGGATGCTCGTAGTTTCTTGCTCTTAAAATAAAACCATTTCCACACTTACACTTTCAAAAACATCTTCAAAAACAAACATCTCTTTGAACTATTTTCAAAAACCAACACTTTGTATGCATTCTTATAGAGATCAGAATCATTACAAATCTAGCCGCAACAAAGGAATTTTGCAAAATGTTTTCAAACTTACACCCATCACAAAGCACCTTTTCAAACAAAAGCATTTTTTATCTAGCAAGCAACTAAGAGCCCATAGATAACTATGGATGAAAAGGGTGCTAATACCTTCCCTTTTCATAATCTAGCCTCCGAACTCAAGAAAAATATATCAAAGGTCTTTCCTGTTCTTTTCACCCTTTCCTTAATGGTTAAAATAAAAGTCTGTGGTGACTCTTGCTATCCGCAATAATTGCGATCAAACATAAAACAACCAAGTCAGTTCTCCCACTGTATTACTGAACTGGCAACTCTGATGGGGAGAAACTTAAAAGTGGGGTTACCTTAGAGCTATATCACATTTACTTGCTTTCATTGTTTGATTTGTATGCTTTACATTTATGGGTCCTTGTTTGGGTTATTGTTAAAGATCCTACACCCGAATCTGGGACACCTTTTTAGGTAAATAACAATAAATCATGGAGGTTGTACGACATAGACCGATGTGGACAAAGTGATAGCTACGTTATAGTGATACTCTGGCTTGTACTAATGTTCCTTGAGTCAGTCAAGGATAACATT
The DNA here is from genome assembly GCA_948472305.1 of Vicia faba. Lineage (NCBI taxonomy): Eukaryota > Viridiplantae > Streptophyta > Magnoliopsida > Fabales > Fabaceae > Vicia > Vicia faba. The sequence continues at coordinate 1,012,907,395 of OX451738.1, forward strand.
AGGCTTCCTTATAGTATCATTAAGTGCTAACTGACCTTAGAACCTTTAATTTAACAACTTGGCCATTAGGAAGTATTGAGATAGCCGGCTTTGGTTCCGACCGAAGATTGGTTGATACTCGATGCTATGCTCATTGAGATCAGACTTTTGGGATATCTCGGCCACAAGAAAAGATTGATTGTGCTAAGACAATGCCCAGTGAAGAAAGATCAGTGATATTCATATCCCCTAGAACCCGATTAATTTCTAGGAAAGGTTGAGCCAACTAAACTTCAAGAGGGTACTTACCTATAAACTCCATGCAAGCCTAAACCTAAGGATTTGTTTGCTTTGTTTGTACATAATGACTTGTTTGCTTTTGCTTGTGTATGATTACTTGTACATAACATCATGACATTATACCATAGCATTTTCAATAACCATTTAAAGGATCTCAAAGGCCTATGATGTAGGGTCATGATGAACTAGACATATATCAAGGGGTAAGAGGATTTATTCTCCTCTAACCAAACACCGTCAAAAACCAAAGCAAGATAACTTAAGTCAAGGGCTATAACCCACTTAACATGGAGAGCTTGATTCTCGCGGAAGGACATTCAATGATACGAAGTTCTTCAATCAAAGTTGTGATCAAAGTTCAACCTCTAACATCTTCTTGTGTTTACCCTGCGAGATCCTTGAAAACACTACATCCACATATCATGCATGTCATCATAACAGGTTTTCCGCACACAAGTTTACTATTTATTTCAGTAGAGATGGCTCTAGAACAGACTATCAAGGACCTTCAGACTCAAAATGCTCAATTTTAAGAAATGTTATTGAACCTATCCAAGGGGAAAGAAGAAGTGAAAACACTCCTTATTAAGAACATGACCAAGAAGAATCCTGAGGACAACAGGGATGACCAATTGGAATGGTTACAAACTGAATTGGAAACAATGAAGTCCAGATGACGGGGCAAATGGCAGGTCAGATGGCTCTTATCCAAAACTTATCTCGGGAACAAGAAGAGCTGAGAGCCCTCGCCAACAAGCTTCATCAAGACGGATGCAACCATATGGGGCAAACAACTAGAATTGGGGATTGAGCCATTAATCAGCCTCCGATAAGACAAGAAGTTGGCTTGGTGGAGAGTAGACCTTTCCAAGTTGCTGCTACATCACGAGCCCAACTACAACCTCTCCAACCACGACAAGGTGGTCGGCGTAAGGAAGGAATACAATTTGCTGAGATCAACATGCCTTTGGCTCAAGCATTGCATCATATGTTGGAAGCCAAGCTGGTTACATTGAGGGAAAATCCTCAAAAACCTAACACTTCTGCTCCCAACTACAAACACAATGAAAAGTGCGCATACCACTCCAACAGTCGGGGACATGACACTAACCACTGCTGGGCATTGAAGATTAAGATTCAAGACCTGATCCACGAAGGAGCGTTGGAATTCACACAAGATGGTCAACATGAGTTTTTCTGTCATCCCTCAAAGGCACATCATCTGAAGTGACGAAGTTCAGGCAGAGAAATTTTTGTTCATTCGAATTTTCAGTTGTAATTTCTTTGTTTTGTTTAAACACTTATCTTTATGTCAGACTTTGGTCACTTTCATTAATGCATTGCATATGCCTGTCTTGAATTAATCCATTCGTTTTCATTATATTTAAATTGTGCTTTTTACTCCCTTTGTGATATTCAACTCTTGTTAAAAGTTGTAAGCCTTTAGAGGGAGGATGACGAAAACAATGCCATAATCTCATAGAGTATGCTTTTGGACAGACCTTGCTGACGATGTACATGCGTTCTTTCAATCCCTAAACACTGGAGTTATAAGGAAGATGATCTCTAGTCAACCCCTTTGAACCAAAGAAGTAGGAGTTTTCTTTTTCACACAAATTTAAACCTTTAAATCAAAACTTGGGGCAGGGTTAGTTTCTCAGTTAATTCAAATACGCGTTCGGTTGCAAGCTTTCACTTTGTACACAACGAATGACATCAAAAAAATCCTTCTGAATCAAAAAGACGACGATGGTTCCCCGTAAAATAGGGAGTTGTATCTCTCAAAATAAAATCCCATTAAGTCAAGGAGACTTAAGAAAAACTGGGGCATCCCGCTGGTTGTAATCTCAAAACAAAAACAGTTAGGTAAAAAATAGGGACAATAAATAAAAAAATAGTTCATTATAAATCCTCAACAATAGAAAAATGTTGCAAAATGACTACCTTCTCCAACAAACTTAACTTGTCCGAACCATCACCAAAACGTCATTCCAGACTCAATTGGGATTCAAAACGCACAATTAACTGAGTATAGGACTGAAGAACATCACAAAGGGCAGGTTGGGTAAAAATACACTTTGATCCTTATACTTTGTTTCTTAAACCATGGACCAGGCCATGCTACAACCCTTTAAAAGTCTTAATTGAAGCATGGGTTAGTTCGAAAGCATACTGTTACAAAAGGTATACTGACTCCTGTAAGGCTTACTGTAAATCCTGAGCTGAATTCATGTTTTTTACAAAATTCTTCTATTTGCTAAAAGTGCATTTTCAAAACTTCAAGACAAATATAAACTTTGCATTGTTTGAATACCGCTGTTTTCATAGGGTTATTTGTTTGACAATAGAGAAATTCGCATGACGAATATCCAATGAACGAAAATTCTCTCAAGGAACATAATCACTTCAATTGGAAAACACTTCCAAGGACAAAAATCTCCCATAAATCAAGGGGGCATGACAGGTTGTTGTCTAACTCATCTGGGGCAGTTAAGTCGAGATTCCAAGAAATCTCTCAAGAAGTGCTGAATACCAGGGGTAGGTCTGCATCTGAATCATTTGGGAATTGAACATGCATTCCAACAAAGGGTCACATATGACCAAACACACACTTTCTGGCAGCGCTACAACACTTACTACTATGGACAACGACAAATACCCACAAAGTCCCTTTCATAAAGAGATCCCCAGTGAAGTTTCCAGAGCAATATCTATAAGGATATCCCCACAGAACTATCCCTACAAAGTTGGATCCATGCATTCCCTAGCCAGAGTTTCAGTTTCCAGAAAACTTCTCCCCAGCTGAGTTGGTCTCAAGAAGAATCCCCGAGGATTTCTTCCAAAAGAAAACACCTCCCCAGCAGTTCGTCAAACATTCTCTTCAAAAAGGTTTATTTCCTCAACAAACTATAGATTCTCCAGCTTGAGTTTGCCTCTCAGACTATTACAAATTAAGGGACCACAACCCCTAATCCCCAGTGAAGTCATCAACAAAGTCAATGTTATCTCCGAAGTTGCTACAAGCTTGGACCCTGTAGCGGTACAAATGTTTAAGACTAAGCCATTGGATTGACTAGACTTATACAGATCAAAATAAAAATCACCACCGCGCTTTATTGTTTCAAAGGAATGGGAGAAGAGCGAGTAACCCAAAAAGAGGGGGAAAGATTCTAGGTAAGGGGGTTGGTTATGCAAAGGGAAGGTATTAGCACCCTAAACATCAACGATACTCCGCAGGAACCTCTTTGAAAAAATCTATATATTTTGGCTATAAAATGTTGTATGTAAAATAGACGGTGGAAGTGAGAAAAAAACATATTTTTTATGATTTTTGCACCCGCCGCGGTTGCGAATCTTTAGTGCCTATGTACCACCTTCCGTGAAATAGGGGATCCAGGTACACGTAGTTTATCTTTTGAAAATTTTAAAACACAAGTGTGTTGGTTAATTTTATGAGATAAGACATCATCGTCATTGTCTGTGTGGAAAACATACTTACTACCCACAATCATGAGAAAGGAGAATTTGTATCATCTCAAAGTGGAGGATATGGCTTGGATTTTAAAATCAACAACGCCTCACTCAACATCCAAGTGGAAAATATCGCTCTTCACTATATATTGTAGAAGTATAGTTGTTTGCATCACTACAAGGATTGATAAGAGTCTAATCTTTTTGAGAAAAGTTTTAAAATAGAAAACCAAAGTGGCAAAATGGTTTGAAATGAGATTAATTGACTTTTAGTCTTCTCACGAAAATGTCAAGGTATTATTAAGTTGATTGAAGTTTATTTATGAAAATGTTTTGAAAATGCATGGACATAAGTCCAAGTTTATTATGAAAGTGGTTCAAGTTTAAAAAACAAGAAGAATTTTCAAAAGGAGGGAGAAGATTTTTGAAATTAAAGAATATGGGAGGAAAAGAAGAGACTATCCTAAAGCATAAGGTAAAAAGCTAAGGATAAGAACCATCTAACCAAAAAGAATCCGATACTTGATATTATGAGTCAAGATATAATTCTCATTCTTTGGATTGAAACCAAGCAAGTAAAGATACTAGACCTCTTGAGAGAACCAAACTTCAAATGTATTAAGTCTTCACAAAAAAATTGGGCAGAGTAACGGCTGTATACGAGTGAATTCCAGATTACAAACAAAGAATGTAATCACAATAACCTACACACAAAACAAACAAACAACCCAATGTCTTGAGGTAAACCTCAAGAAATCCAGACAAAATATGAATTAAGGTCACAAGGTCTCCAACATAGGCCAAGGTTTCTAATCCTAAGTCCAAGAAGTCCAATACTCCATAATGCCAAGGATAGTAACCAAATAGTCCAAGTATCATTAAAGATTTTTATGGTTCAAGTTGATTATTAGGTGTCTTAAAAAAAGAAAAGCTCAAGTGAGCAAAATAAAAAATAACAAGAATATAAATGCTCAAGTGAGCAAAATAAAAATGGCATGAAATGTAATGCTTAAAGTAAATGGTGCATAAAATAAAAGGGAATATAATAAAAACAAAAGATAAAGTCCATTACTAGTAATTAGTGGTTAGTTGGATGACCATATTGATACTTGTATTTGGAACTCATTAGAAGATTGGTAGAACTAAAGCCTCCACACAATAAGTTGCATTTGCTTTTTGTCAAGTATATCATCCATTTTGGAATCCTCACAAGTACCATTTAATGATCAACGATGTTTAAGTGATCCACGTTGACCAAAAGTGATGTAGATCTATTAGAGGATTGGTAGAACCAAAGCCTCCACACAATGAATCTCAAGGTTATTGGATCAAAGAGATCAAATTAACATACTTGGGTTTGCAAACATAGGTTTGGGCCACGAATGATCATTTATTCGAATCGAGACAAAATTTAGCCCTATGTTAAGCAATCGTAAGTGGACTTATATAGAAGTCGCACCTATATTGAGGCCGGTCAATAACAATCTATGCACTATTTGTTTTGGGACATGATATAGAGATTATGTTCCAATAACATTTAGTGCAATAAGAAAGGGATAAGATGAAGAAGGGTGAGAAAGAATATACAAACCACATTTGAATTAAAATTTAATCAAACTATTATTAAAATCATTCATCCATTTTTGTGGAGTTAGACTCAACACCATGGATCCAATGATGTTAATAAAGTTCATGATAAAAAATTCAACCCAAGATCAGCCAGAGAATAATCACAAAATAATATTGCATTTAATATATACATATTAAAAAAGGTTTTAAAATGTTTTAAAATAGGAATAAAAGAGAAAAATATCAACTATGTTCAAATTAATCAAGAAATAATAAGTAGGACCATAGAAAAATCAGAAAAGGACTTAAATATTTTTATAAACTTTTTGGTAATTTTTTAAATCCAGAAACCATTTTTAAAAATTAAAAGAAATGAGTAAAATAAACCAAAAATGATAAAAATAACAAAGTCAGAAATAAAAAATAAATGAGGTCACCAATATTTGTCACAATATCATTGGACTATTCCATATTTTTTTCCAGAATTTAAAAATTCATAAAAGTGTTTTTAAACATTTAAAACAGTTCAAATAAAGTGAAAATTTATAAAAAATATCAGAACACAAAACAAAATTGTGAAAAATTAAAAATCAGAAAGAGAAAAATCAAAAATATTTTTCATAATATTTTCAGATTTTTTGGACTAAAAATGAATTTTCTATGATTTTTTGAAGTTTAAATAAATTAAATATAAAAAATCAGAAATAAAAAATAAAGTCAAAAATATGTGGACCATTGGATGAGAGTCAAAACACATTAGTAATCAAATCCAAGGGATCTGGCGCACTGTGCATATCATGGTCATTTCAAAATAAAGCATATGATCAAATATAAATCAGAAATTCAAAAAATACAATTGACACGCCAATATTGGTTGGAAGATGACACATTGGTCATCTTCAACCTCCAGCCAGTCTCAAAACCAGGTTGCTCAATCTGTAAAATTAGAGCACGAGACTTATGTCATTTGCTTCGTCTCTTCAAGACGAAGACAACCACACCTTCGCGACAAATTTATATAAACTGTAGCTCAAGCAATTTGGAAAAAAAGTTCTGAAAAGGGATTTGAAATTTCATGGTCAAAATGTGTTCCAGATAAAAGCAAGTGTTGCAATTAGAACCAGGGTAATGAGAGCTTCACAATGATATCAAAGTTTGGAAGAATTGATAGAGAAATCTACCTATTAAAGTTGAGTTGCAGAGCTCTGAAACTGGACTTCTATGGATCAATATAGGTCATGATTCTTAAAGGTAATTGTATGGTTAGCTTTAGGGAAGATCAAGGAAGGTGAATTGATAGAAAAATTGGATTGAAAAAGGCTTGAACACTGACTTCGAAATTGCAAAAAAGTGAGTTATGGAATGAGTTTGGCAGGGTGATTTTGATTGTTCAAGCTTGAGGAAATAAATGGGGGATGACCCTCTATTTATAGGGAAACAAATGGAATGTTTAAGCGTGTGAAATGATGAAGTTTGGAGGGAAATCGTGTGAAGTTGCAAACAAGAAAAGTGTGACTTATAATTTGATCAAAACTCATCCAAAACACGTGTTTTGCTATGCTAATCACTTCTGGAAGTTCACTGAACATGTTTAGAAGCAAAAACGCGCATAAACAATGTGTTTAGAAGCTAAATCAAGGATTTCAAATTCTGACTTTTGAAGAAACTTCAGTTTCAAGTTACCAAGTTCAAATTAATGACATTTTCAGCTTAAGGGGTCTCAGAGCATGATTCTTGATGCTTTAGAAAGATGAGATTACAAGCTTTGCAATGGAAAAATAATGGAATCAAATGGATGTTTGAGCTGAAAGTTGCAATGAGTCAAAGTTGGGAAAAAGAAGTTGACTTTCCATACTTAGAAATATTTCAAGTGTTTCTTCAAAAGTGACCTATAGTGTTTTGCATCCAAACACAACCTTCCACTTGGAGTTTGCTCTTGACCAAAAAAGATGGAATGAAATAGACCTCTTGAATGACATTTTGAAACTTGAACCATTCAAAATATCCAAAAATTGAGAGAGTTATTAATTGTTGAAGTTGGAAAAAATCATTAAATGACCTATAATCTTTTGTATCATTAGGGAATCTTCCATCCATTTTATCACTTTACATATAAAAGAAGGAATAAAGTTCACATCCTTAAGATAATTATGGAAAAAGAGTGGGCTCAAGGAGATACAAATTTACCAAGTTATGATCATTTGAAGTCACACATGGGAAATTAGGGGTTCATCCCGAGGACTTGTAATATTTCTTCATCACCAAGGTTCTTCCACATGAAAACTCCTTGAAACTTTTGAAGTGATTTGTTAACAACCCTTTGAAGAGAAGGATGTTTTTGGAATCACTCAAGAAAATGCTTTGAGGAACTTTGACAATTTTGAACAACCTTCTTGTACCAACACATTTGCTTTGTAAATAGAAGTTGTTGAGGATGATAATGAGAACTCATAGCAACCAAAACCACTTCCATATCTTGAGAATTGAGAGGAATATGCACTTGTAACCAATGAGAGTAAGGCATTGTCCAACCATGACAACTTCTTCAATCAACCCCTTGTACTTTTGAATCAATCTTGATAACTTTGAAATATGGTGAACCAAAATAAACATTACCATGACATTTCTTCCTAAACAACTTCAATGGTGAGTTTTGAGTTTCTCCAGTATTATTGACTATGGCATGGAAATAAACTCATGAACCCATGGATGAACTTGCTAAGCCATATTGCCTTTACCTACATTATTAACAAGTAAGACAAACCAGCATTGCATTTTATTAATTAAAATGAAAGTCAAAACAAAACATGCATGATCACAAAAGAAAAACAATTCAAGGTGCTTGGTGATCCCTCAAAGAGAAAATCTAAAGATAAGGAGGAGAACCAAAAGCCCTAATGTGATCTTGTTGTGATTGAATCAATATGGTATGATGAAGGGATCTTAGGGGGAAAAATTGGGGTACAACAACTGCCCTTATTTAAGTTTCTTCTATCCGGAGATACGAAGGTTAAAAAATATTCGTGTCGACGGGATGGAAGATACTTAAATATAAAACAAACCCTATTTTGGCCCTAAGATGCCATGTAATGCTTATGAGTATGAATGCATATGACCAATTTCAAAAGGACGCAAAACACCACTGGGAATATAGAAAAGGAAACATAGATCAAAAGAGAAACCCAACCAGGAAAGTAAATCATGGGTGAATAAAAAAGACCCGACTCATAGAGGATGGTAAAAGGTCAAAGGATACACTAACTTTTAGTGAAGGTGAAACTACAAACGGTCACTGAAGGTAGAAAGAGAAAAGAAAAACAACACAGACATTCACTGACGATGAACTACCAACTTTCACTGAAGATAGAGAGACAAACATCGACGTTCACTGACGATGAACTACCAACTTTCACTGAAGGTAGAGAGAAAATAAATATCATAGCACCGCCGTTCACTGACGAAGAACTACCAACATTCACTGAGGGTAGCAAAAAGATAACAATCACCAACTTTCAATGATGGTAACCTACCAACTTTCACTGAAGGTAGAAGGAAAAGAAATATCATAGCATCGTTGTTCACTGACGATGAACTACCAATGTTCACCGAGGGTAGCAAAAAGATAAAAATCACCAAATTTCACTGATGGCGACCTACCAACTTTTACTGAAGGTAGAAACGAAAGAAATATCATAGCACTGCCGTTCACTGACGATGAACTACCAACATTCACTGAGGGTAGCAAAAAGATAACAATCACAAACTTTAGCTGATGGTTACCTACCAACTTTCATTGAAGGTAGAAGGAAAGAAATATCATAGCACTTCCGTTCACTAACAGTGAACTACCAACGTTCACTGAGGGTAGCAAAAAGATGACAATCACAAACTTTCATTGATGGTGACCTACCAACTTTCACTGAAGGTAGAAAGGAAAGAAATATCATAGCACCGCCGTTCACTAATGATGAACTACCAACATTCACTGAAGGTAGCAAAAAGATAACAATCACCAACTTTCACTGATGGTGACCTACCAACTTTCACTAAAGGTAGAAAGGAAAGAAATATCATAGCACTTCCGTTCACTAACAGTGAACTACCAACATTCACTGAGGGTAGCAAAAAGATAATAATCATCAACTTTCACCAATGGTGACCTACCAACTTTCACTGAAGTTAGAAGGAAAATAAATATCATGGCACTGCCGTTCATTGATAGTGAACTACCAACGTTCACTGAGGGTAGAAAAAAGATAACAATCACCAACTTTCACTGATGGTGACCTACCAACTTTCACTGAAGGTAGAGAGAAAAGAAATATTATAGCATCGATGTTCACTAACGATGAACTACCAACGTTCACTGAGGGTAGCAAAAAGATAACATGTTTTTCCTAAAATTACGGTGTTTCACCAGAAAGGGTCTCAACTTCTTCTTTAACCAAGGCACTCTGCCTGGAAAGGGTAATATATAAGCTGTCTCAAATAAAGAGACTACCGCTTACAAAGTTTTCACAATGAATTGCCTCTGTCATATTGAAAAAACTTTCCATCCATTGGAGTAATTTGACAACAAACTGCAAACTATCCACTCATAGAGAAGATAGCAAAAAAAGTAACATCGACTTTTACAGGGAAGTATCAGTTGCTCAAATAAAGAGACCAACTACTTGTTGTTATGGGAAGGATTGTAAAAAATGACCTTCCGGGGAAAGCAATATGACTTCCTGGGGAATGAATCATGACTTCCTGGGGGAATGAATCATGACTTCCTGGGGAAAACAAAATGGCTTCCTGGGGAATGAATCGCGACTCACTAGGGAGATGCCAACATATTCCCGCTGAGGATATAAAGTCTTCTCGTGCAAAATAAATGCACATTCTCAAACCAAGGCTCGAAGCTTACAGAGATCCATAGTAATAATATTGATGGGGAAATAAAGATTCAAACCAGAAATAAACTGGAGTAAAACAGTCAACCAAAATACATCCCTTGAGAAATAAACTCAAGAGGGAAACCCAATCTAACCAGACAAAGAGCTGTACAGGAAGGCTAAAGCAAAAATCTTCCACGAGGGATAACTCAATGGGGAAATTGAAAGAATATACACTTTCTGCTTAAAGATGACACTCTATTGGAGAGAGGACAACACAACTCTGCAAAATAGGGTAATATGTCAACAAAATATTAATGAATGTGAATGAGCAATGATTTTCTAAATTCAACTATGTATGATGTATGTATGAATGTATGAGCGTTATCATGTATATGCTGTCAAAAAAGACATATAACACTGGGAGTAACCAGGCAAAACCAACTCGAGCACCAACAACACTCGGCTAAATCTCGTCCAAGATGAACATTCCATAAGAAAATAAGCACCAACTTAGGAAACAAAATCCTATTTCACGGCTTAACTTCACTGGGAAGGAACATAATCTGGAAGTAATCAAATCATAGCGACAAAACAATACAGATACAGGGATATAACATCCTCCACTAGGCTTCACCGAGGAATAGTACTCAGACCTCAATGGGAAAACAAATTCTTTCACGGTCTGCACTTCTACTGGGGATTGCAATACTGATTTCAAATAAGGAGGATGAAAACCATATTGGAAAAATATCAACTGATGATTTCGAGTTGACTTAAATGGATAAATATCATACAAATTTCACTAGGGGAGATAGTGCCTCATCATCGAGATATCAACAAGGGGCCTCGTGCTGACTCCGTTGGGGAGGTCAACACCACATCAAAGAGAGGAAACTAAGATACGTTCTTCACCGGGGAAATCAGATACGTTCTTCAATACTGAGAGTAAGTATTGCACCAACTTCTTTGGGGAAAAAGTATGAAACCTCACGGGGACAACAACTTGGAGAGTTAAGAAGTCAAAAACTATAGCAAGAAATCAATCTTATAGGGATTTTAAATCAAACCCAACACTTGACGAGTGAAAACTAAAAAGTTGATAACCAAATCAACACTTAAATAAAACACTGCCCTTGCCTGATTATCAGGTAATCAAACAAAATGCAAGTACTGCCGAAAGGGAGATGCTTCGTAAATGAGTCAAATCTCAGCATGCACAGGGAGAAAAGACTTCTATCAAATAAGTAAGGCCTTCACTGGGAAATCTCGGATTGCATCTTCATATCATACAAACTTATTCAAACAAAAGATGCCCTGGGATAGCCTTCCTGGGGAATCGAGAAGTCAACATTATAGAAAGGGGTCAAACTCATGGGGATTTTAAATCAAACCCAACACCGGGCAGGTGAAAACCAAAAAGTTGGCCACTGTCTCAACACTTCTTAGAAAATATACTACCCAGACCTAGTTTCTTGAGAAATAAATACCAACAATAATACCAAAACTGCAGAAATAACGACATTTTGAAAATAGTTCCAATCTTAGAATACCAAGGGAACAAGACATTTAGTCATACGAAGGAAAACTTTGCTAGGGAATTTGGGATAGAAGCCTTAGACCATACAAACCCAAAAATCAAAAAATAAACCAACACTTGACTGGGAACACTGGGATCACAAAGCTAATACTGCACCTTACGCCAATTGGTATTGTCTTTAATATACAAAAATCACACACATACCGGTAAAAATGACCTGAGAAAACCTTCTCGGGGGGGGGGGGAACAAAACTTCCCAAAATTACTGGATTTCGTCCATTCCTGGGATCACCACTTTTGTTTTCCTCTTGAATCACAAAATCTAAAGTAAAAGTAAGTTGTAAATTCTTTTTTGAAATTTTTTTTTGTTATTTAATCTTTTTGCTTTGAAAATTATTATCAATAATAAATGGAGTCTTTGTAAGCTGAATAAAATAAGAAATACAAAGAATTGGGTAAAAGCTCAAATTTTATTGATAGAATGGTAGTCTGCGAATGACGAGACTCCTTGGATAATTACAAAGTTTGGAAAATGGTAATATATATAGGAAAAATACATTGAGATACAATGACCACTATTCCCTCTAACAACTTTGAAATCCTGAGCAGCAGCTCCTGTTGAAGTATGGTGAGGACCCAAGAAGATTGTTGCTTCAATGATCAAGTCTTGTCTGATGTAGTTACTTTCCAAGAAAGTCCCTAACTTTTGCCTAAGCTGCCCTTGCGGGTTTTTAACTTAGCGGGAAATTTTATTCTATTTATGTCTCTAATTTTTGCCTAGACCGCCCTTTCGGGTATTCGGCCTATCGAGACGCTCTTTTTTGCCTAAGCCGCCCTTTCGGGTTTTCAACTTAGCGAGTTTTTCTTTTATTTCTTTAGGCGAAGTATTTCTTGACATCATCAGCATTCATGGGAACTCCTCGCCATCCATAGTTTCAAGAATTAATGCACCGCCAGAGAAGGCTTTCTTGACAACATACGAGCCTTCAAAATTGGGAGTCCACTTGCCCCTAGAATCAGCATTAAAAGACATGATCTTCCCGAGCACGAGGTCGCCTTCTCTGAATTCACGAGGTTTGACCTTCTTATCAAAAGCTCTCTTCATTCTCTTCTGATACAACTGCCCATGACACAAAGTCGTCATTCTCTTCTCTTCAATCAAATTCAATTGGTCAAACCTGTTCTGGACCCATTCAGCCTCTGACAACTTGGTTTCCATTATCACACACAAAGAGGGAATCTCAACCTCGATTGGGAGCACTGCTTCCATTCCATACACAAGAGAGAACATGGTTGCTCCTGTTGAAGTGCGGACAAATGTCCGATATCCATGTAAATCAAAAGGGAGCATTTCATGCCAATATTTATAAGTAACAACCATCTTCTGGATGATCTTCTTGATATTCTTATTATCAGCTTCAATAGCCCCATTCATCCTCCTCCTGCACAGAGATGAATTGTGATGGACAATCTTGAATTCTTCACAAAGTTCTGTCATCATCTTGTTGTTCAGATTCAAGCCATTATCGGTGATAATTCTGCTCGGCACACCATACCGACATATAAGATTATTCTTAATGAAGCGTACTACCACCTTTTTAGTAACATTAGCATATGAAGCAGCTTCCACCCATTTGGTGAAGTAATCAATTGCTACCAAGATAAAACGGTGTCCATTTGAAGCTTTAGGTTATATCATTCCAATCATGTCAATACCCCACATAGATAAGGGCCGCGGGGAAGAAATAAAATTGAGAAGCGTCGGAGGCACATGAATCTTGTCCGCATAAATCTAGCATTTATGGCACTTCTTTGCAAATTTGTAACAGTCAGATTCCATTGTCAGCTAATAGTAACCTTCCCTTAGCATATTTTTAGCCATCGAATTTCCATTGGCACGAGTGCCAAATGAGCCTTCATGAATCTCATGCATCAACATGTCTGCTTCGTGTCTATTCATGCATTTGAGCAAGACCATGTCATAATTTCTCTTGTACAACACATTTTCACTGAGGAAGAAGCCGCTAGCCAATATTCTCAATGCCTTTCTATCTTTATTCAATGCACCAATTGGGTATTCCTGAGTCTGGAGAAAGTGCTCGATATCATAATACCAAGGTTTCTCATCTACTACCTCCTCTGCTGTAAACACATGAGCGGGCTTATCCAATCGCCGAACTATAATTCGAGGTATATCATTCCAAGTATTCACTTGATACATAGAAGCCAAAGTTTCCAGAGCATCCGCCATTTGATTTTCATCTCTGGGGATGTGATGGAATTCAACTTTATTAAAGAAGGGTAACAATCTTCTAGCATAATCTTTGTAAGGGATCAAGCCGGGGTGACGAGTATCCCACTCTCCTTTAATCTGATTTATTACCAAAGCTGAATCACCATACACATCTAGAATTTAAATTATGAGATCAATAGCTTCCTTGAGATCCATGATGCAAGCCTCATATTCTGCCATATTATTAGTATAATCAAATGTCAACCTTACAGTAAAAGGAATGTGTGATCCATGTGAAGTGACAATCACAACACCAATTACTTTACCATAAGCATTCACAACTCCATCAAATATCATGCTCCAGCGAGATTCAAGATCAGGACCTTCCTCAAGAAATGGTTCATCACAATCTTTCACTTTCAGAAACATCACATCCTCATCGGGGAAATCATACATCACAGACTGATAATCATCAATTGGTTGGTGAGCAAGATAATCTGCCAACATGCTGCTTTTAATAGCTTTTTGAGTGAGGTATTCAATGTCATATTCAGATAACAACATCTTCCAGCGGGAAATTCTCCCAGTAAGAACAGGATTTTCAAAAATGTACTTGATTGGATCCATTTTGGAGATCAACCAAGTAGTATGATTCAACATATACTGCCACAAATGTTTTACCGCCCAGGCCAGAGCACAACATGTATTTTCCAGCACGGAATACCGCGATTCACAATCAGTAAACTTTTTACTGAGATAATAAATGGCTTAATCTTTCTTCCCTGTTTCATCTTGTTGTCCCAAAACACAACCCATGGAATTATCTAACACTTTCAGATACATAATCAATGGTCTTCCTTCAACAGGAGGGAGTAAGATAGGAGGTTCAAGAAAATATTCTTTAATACTTTCAAATGCCCTTTGGCAGTCATCTGTCCACACATAACCTTGATCTTTCTTTAACAACTTAAAGATCGGTTCACACGTTGTAGTCATGTGGGAAATGAATCTGGAAATATAATTCAAACGCCCGAGGAACCCTCTGACTTGCTTTTCAGTTCTCGGCGCTAGCATTTCTTGAATTGCTTTGACTTTATCAGGGTTAACTTCAATCCCTCTTTGGCTAACAATGAAACCCAACAATTTCCCTGACCGAACACCGAAGGTACATTTATTTGGATTTAAGCAGAGACGATACTTCCTCAAATGCTGAAACAACTTCAACAAATCTTCTACATGCCTTTCTTCAGTTTGGGATTTAGCAATCATATCATCAACATATACCTCAATTTCCTTGTGCATCAGATCATGGAATAGGGTTGTCATAGTTCTCTGGTACGTTGCACCAGTGTTCTTCAACCCGAAGGGCATCACTCTGTAACAGAATGTTCCCTAGGGTGTGATAAACGTTGTTTTTTTCCATGTCGTCAAGAGCCATCCTTATTTGATAATACCCGGAAAATCCATCCATGAACGAGAAAACTTTGAATTTTGTTGTGCTATCCACTAACATATCAATGTGAGGCAATGGAAAATCATCTTTTGGACTAGCTTTATTTAGATCTCTATAATCTACGCACATGCGAACATTTCTGTCTTTCTTCGGTACTGGGACAATATTGGAAATCCACTGAGGGTAGACTAATGTCACAATAAAAATGGCATTAACCTGCTTTAGAACTTCTTCTTTGATCTTTGCTGCCACATCTTGGTGAGTTCTTCGTAACTTCTGTTTGATTGGAGGGAAATCTGGCTTCAGTGGCAAACAATGCTCTACAATATTTGTATCTAAACCAGGTGTAATGCGGTGGGGGAACTGTATTGGGATGTTTTGCGTTTGATCGCAAATGTCGCGGTTTAGAAAGAGTCGCCACCGACTTTTCTTTTATCCAAAAGGAAAGGTGGAAAAGAACAGGAAAGACCTTTGAGATTATTTCTTGAGTTCGGGGGGTAGATTATGAAAAGGGAAGGTGTTAGAACCCTTTTCATTCATAGTTATCTATGGGATCTTAGTTGCTTTCTAGATAACTTGCTTTTGTTTGAAAATGTGCTTTGTGGTGGTTTTGAAAGTATTTTTGAAAAGGCGCCTTCGTTTAGGAAAACTTTGTAATGGTTCTCGTTTTGTAAGAACGTATACAAAGTGTTGGACTTTTGAAAATATTTCATGTTTTGAAAGTGTTTGGTGTGTGTTTTGAAAGTGTGTAGTGTGTGTTTGTTTTGAAAATGAGCAAGCAACTAAGAACGTTTCTACCTACTCAAAAGTCTTTGTTCTTCTCCTCCTCCTTTAGATGTTGCTATCTTACCATTGATTGGTAAGAAGCCTTATCTTTGGATGTAAAGTGACGGGCGTGGGTCATCGTATAGTCAGGATAGCAATGTTGTAAGATGTCTTAGCATTTCTCTTGAGGGACTAAGATAATTTGTAAGGCAACATTCGTAGCGTCATCGAGGGACTATGATCTTATATTTCAATTGTTTTTGCTAAGACATCTCACATGCATAACATGACCATTTTTAGGCAACAAGTGGAAGTAACCCTAGGGGTGCATGTATGAATAGTGTGCTTGATTTGCATGCATTTATTCTTTGATTAGGGTTGTCTACTTGTTTTTTTTATCTTCCCATACAAATTCTACTTTACTAGCATCTATATGAAAGCGATAAATTGCAGAAAATAAATATTCTATGCTATTACAATCATTAAGGGAATGGGGTGTACAAATTTACAAATGAGGATTGCAAGAAATTAAAGTCCTAATTATCTATTACAACCATATTGAAATAATGTACAAGAAATGTAAAATGGACTTGTTTTATTTTTGTTAAAAGAAGAAAATGAATTAGCTTAAGAAAATGTTTTTAGTCTTTTTTGTTTCAAAAGAAATAAAATAAAGTATGTGAATATAAAATGTTTTTTTTTGTGTTTTTGATTAATGAAAATAAGAAGTGCTGATAAAAATAATAGAGAGCAAAAGTCAGAATCAGCGTATTGCTGAAAGAGGAGAGTGCAGAAGTTCTGACTCAAATGCTCTGCAAATCAGAAAATAAACGTTAGCAGAAATGGGGAAAGCCAGAAGTTCTGGATCCAGGCGCATTAATGTTCTGAGGTTGAGAGAGTCTAGAAGTTCTGATGCAGATGGGAAACTAGAAATTCTAGTGCTATGGGAAAGTTAGGAGTTCTGGTTGTTAAAGGAGTCTAGAAGTTCTGATGCAGATGGGAAACTAGAAATTCTAGTGCTATGGGAAAGTTACAAGTTCTGGTTGTTGACGGACTCTAGAAGTTCTGGTTGTTGAGAGAATGAGGTGATAATGCTGTTGGGTGAGGATGTCTAGAAGTTCTGATTTAGGAATATTGTATGACATATAAATGGGTAAAAATGTTAATAAATGAACCTAAAAAAGATGTTTATGGGGTTAGAACCCAGGACCCTTAGCACTAATGTCTTATGCGCGCGCTTTCTACCACTGGGGTGGCTGTACATCCGATGTTAGAAGCAAAAGCATAAACATGTATCACAATGTAAAATCTGATGATGAACTTCATCTCCTTCTCCATGCTAGTCAGAGCATCTGCAACTTAGTCATTTCTCAACAAAAATGGAAAATGCAAACATAGCAGTTATGGCAAATTTCATCATGTTTCAGAAATATAAGGTATCAGAACTATAAATCAGAAGCAAGCATGAATTTTTACTAATCCTAATTTTGAATCCTAATTTCATCAAGAAGTTCTTAACTGAAGTTCTCTCTACTTAGGAAAAAAATACATGAAATCTATGAATATGTACAGAATCAGAGTCAGGATGTCTACATTGTATTTTTCAACATGCAAGTCTAACAATGCCTAAGTAATATAATGAGAGTCAGCAGAAGCTTACCTTGCACCTGGAGAAGGTTCTGTGAACTAGAGCTTGGTTCTGATTAATGTGATGTTCTGGTCAACTTTCTCACGTGCTCAGAAGGTTGGAACAACCTTTAACTTGAGCTATGAATGACTGGAAAATTCTGGAACAACCAAGAAGCAAAGTTCTGATTTTTGAAATTGCAGTTGGTGGAGATGGAATCGTAGTCTGTAAACAGAAGTTGGGGCTGTTTCTAAATGTGTTTTAGTTCATAATTTGGTCAAGAAACACTTGAGGAAAATTGGAATTTGAATGTAAAAATCAAAGGCTAGCAGGTTTTGTATTTGTGTTTGCAGTTTCAGATTCTTGGAATTTTTAGCAAGGTTTCAAAGCTTTTTCTTTTCAATTTTTCGACCTCTTTACAGTTGCAAATGAATTTCAACTTATAGGCAAGGATTTAGTAGCTTGGAGAGGTCAAGGGTACAATCATCATATGCTAGACGCTGACTTGTTCTTGAACCAAGTTCAAACAAGTATGGTGGTTAGCAGCTTTAGCCACGCTTAAGCTGGATTTGTAAGCAGGAATTAAGGAAAAGTACCCTCAGAGGAAAAGGCAAAGCATGGGCCCAACATAAACTTGTACAAAAGTTTGATTTTCAAGGACAACTATGTATTTCTATGCCACACGTGGGGAAATTATTTGGATAAAGACTCAAAAGTGGTTGTGAGTATTAAATGATGATGAGATTTATCAGACAGAAAATCTACAATATTATATTATGTATCATAGCTTAAACTAGATCAGAAGTTCAGCATCAGCGTAACTTTAGAACAAATATCTAACTTCTGATCTTTGTATCTCCTTGCTCCAGCATGTTCTGAAAGAGCTCCCAGACTTTCTAGAAAGCTTATAACACGCTTTGTAGACCCTCTTTGAATTACTCTTGCTAATTCTAATTGAACCTTCGTGAAAAATGGCCCAGAAGTTGTAACCAAATCCTGTCTTGGAAATGCCCAGAATTTGCTGAAT
This sequence comes from Vicia faba, assembly GCA_948472305.1. Taxonomy (NCBI): domain Eukaryota; kingdom Viridiplantae; phylum Streptophyta; class Magnoliopsida; order Fabales; family Fabaceae; genus Vicia; species Vicia faba. The sequence goes on from OX451738.1 coordinate 1,012,926,236, forward strand.
GCTTCAGTTTCATGGACGTGCTTTCAAGGATTTATAACTTGAAATCCTAGCATTTATAGGAGAAGTTCTGTTATGCAATGTTTTAGATCTCATTGAAATCTACAACTCTTGTGTTAGAAGTTCTTCCAGAATCAATGTGCACCATGGTGAAAATCTGGCCAGTAGTTCTGAACTTATCATATTTCCTAAACACTTAGAAAAATTTCTAAGTATTTAGAATTTTGACTTTTTCAACATAATCTTGACTTTTGATTTTCTTAATGAAACAAACTTCATATTCCAACATGTCTTGATAGAATATGATTCTTGAGATTTGATTTTAATCCAAAATTCAAAGTTTGACTTTTCAATGTGCAATTGACCATTTTTCCCTTGTGCCAATTCCAAACCTAAAATGATGTATCAGTGCTGCAAACTCGATGTCATGGACGATTTTAGGGGGAAATTCCTAAGAAATGAGAGGGAAAATTTTGGGATACAATAGCTGCCCCTGTTCAATTGTCTTAAACCTGAAGAGTTAGATTGGCGAGTCCGCCATTCGTGACTTGAAGGTGGAAGATGATTGAACACTAGAGTGCCCAGAAATTTGCACTCGATGATGTGTTAGTTGACTGTGTGAAGAATAGGCTTAGAGATGCCATTCCGAGTGATGGGGAAAGTATCAGGATAAATCTTTTGGTTGATTCAAACTGGAGTAGTAGATGTCTTTGCCTGCAGATTTTTTTTTTGCAAGGAAAAAGGTTAGTTGCATGCAGATGTATGCATGGTGCAATGATGTTCTCAAGATAAATGAGATTATGCTGTATGTATTTTTTATGCATGTGTTATGATTTATGTATGATGTGTTTATTGAAACGTGTCTTTGTCTAGGAAAATAAATCCTTCACGATATGTTGATGAGCCTTGGGAAATGAGCTCCCAGACAGCTACTGAGGATGAAGAGTATGCTCCTTCAGTTTTAGGATGTTTCCGCTGGGAATTCCTCTTCCGTTGTTTGAGGAGAAACTCCGCCGGGGGCAAACTGGCTTGTTTAAGAAGACTCTGGAGAGTGCTAATCTCCGCTTGGGAAAAGAGTTTAGGAGTTTTTATTGTTCAATGTTATACTGGGGAATTATTCCTAACTGGAGAGAAACGGAAGTTGGCTGTTATCTGGTCGAAATCCAGGCTTGGCAACAATTTGTTGGGGATAAAGAAGTTTACTGCTATCTGGTCGTATTCCAGGCTTTGTAGCGACTGGGGAAAATTAAATTAACTGTTATCTGGTCGGGTTCTAGGCTTCGCAGAAAATTGCTTGAAGTTGAATTGTTATCTGGTCGGGTCCAGGCTTCATAGTAACTTGAAGTGGTAACTATTATCTGGTCGGGTCCAGGCTTCATAGTTTTTAAAAAGTTACACTATTATCTGGTTGGGTCTAGGCTTTATAGTGACTCGCTGGGGATTGTAGCTAGTTGTTATCTGGTCAGGTCCAGGATTCACAATAACTTGCTTGAATAGACGAAGTTGAAACTGATATCTGGTCGGGTCTAGGCTTTATAGTAATTTACTGGGGAAGAATAAATTAACTGTTATCTGGTCGGGTCCAGGCTTCACAGTAATTTATTGACATTAAACTGCTATCTGGTCGGATTCCAGGCTTTGCAGATTTATGGTGGATGAAATTAATTGCTATCTGGTCTGGTCCAAGTTTCACAATGACCGTCTTGAAAAGATAAAGTTAAATTGATATCTGGTCGGATCCAGGCTTCATAATAACTTGCTTGAAATTAGTTGTTATCTGGTCGGAATCCAGGCTTCACAATAAATTTCTGGAGGAAATAAAGTTGATTGCTATCTGGTCAGATCTAGGCTTCACAATAACGCGTCTGAAAAGATAAAATTAAACTGATACCTGGTCAGATCCAAGCTTCATAGTAACTTGCTGGGGTAGAGGCAAACTCTACGGGGGAAAGGAAGTTAAACCATTGTCTGGTTGAGTCTAGGTTTTTCCATATCTCGAAGGGTTAAACTATTATTTGGTCGGGTCCAAGCTACATAGTGACTGAAAGTTCTACTATTATCTGGTCGGTTCCAGGCTTCATAGTAATTGGAGTTAAACCATCATCTGGAAGGGTCCAAACTTCATAGTAATTAGATTTAAACCATTATCTGGTCGGGTCCAGGCTTCATAGTAACTCGTTGGGGTAGAATGAAGTTGACTGTTATCTGGTCGGGTCCATGCTTCATAAAAACTTTCAGAGATAGTAATGATTTTGTAGTGACTTCACTAGGGATCAGGGGTTATAGTCCTCTGATTTGTAATAGTCTGAGAGGCGAACTCAAGCTGGAGATGATAGACTCGGCTGGAGATGAACTCGATTGGGGAAGATAGATTCAGTTGAGGAATTTAACTCAACCGAGGAAGTAAACCCTGTTGGGGAAATAAACCCTATTGAGAAATACTTGACGAGCTGCTGACGAGGTGAGTTCTTTCAGGAAGAGATCCACAGAGTTTCTTATTTTCAGGACCAACTTAGCTAGGGAGAAAGCTATCAAGAGATTGAGACTCTTGGCTGGGGACCCACCTATATAAAGAGACTTTGTGGACAACTCTTTTAGAGAAAGGTTTATTATAGTTGTCCTTGTGGGGATAATGCTAATGAAATAACTCTGGGGATATTCCAACTACATTAAAGAGAGGCTTACTGCTGCTTAGCAGGACACATGTGCCAAATAGTTTTAATTATGTTCACAAGCATATGTTCGTTCAATTTTAGTCATTGGACTCTTTTGCATTCAAAACCAAAACAGAAATTTTGCACTTTTAAAGTATATTTGTATTGATATTTTGCCCATGAATATGCGTTTTTTGTACAAAGAGACGAAGATCCTAGTAAAAGAAAATCATCGAAAGGAAAACAAAAATTGAAAACAAAAACAAATAGCCATGTGGAAATGATCTCATTGCGTTCTAACTCTACTATTACCTAATGTCTTCGAGTGCCCCTTGTCGTTGACAGAAGTTGATTGGATTGATCTTGGACCGTTTAAACTCAGACCTTGGTAATAAAGTCGACGGTGGTGATTCTGTGGGACATAGTCATATACTTTTGTTGTACCCCAAAATTTGCCCTCTCATATTTCTCAAGACATTGCAAGAAAAGTCTCCAAGTGGCTCAAGGTTTGCTCAAGAGTGGGTCAGACAAGTCATCTCCTAAGGCAGTCTTCCCCAAATTAGGGTTTTGTGTTGCATCAAGATCTTTGAGTCCAAATGACCTCAAGTGCTCCAAAATGTCCTAAAATGTTCTCAAGGTCATCCATGTCAAATTTTAGGCCTTGCAGAGGAAGTTTGCTCAGTCAATTGCTCAAAGGGTCCAAAAATTGACTGTGCTAGGGCAAAAGTTAAATGTGACCTATATACAGTCAAAATTCAAGATTTTTTGTCAACATTCTCATTTTGAAGGATATTTCATCATTTGATCAAGGGTTGATCATGATTCATCAAGGATTGCTGACAATTCATCAAGACTCAAAAGTTGCTAAATTAGGGTTTTGTAGGAAAAGTCAACTCAACTTTGACCAAGCATAACTTTCTCATAATTTATGAGAAATGACCCATCCAAATCTCATTTTGAAGAGTATGCAATTTCCTACAATCCATCTTCATATCCCAAGATCATAAAATGTACTCACAAGAAGTTATAAATTTGGACATTATAGGTCATTTTTGAAAGTCAACAAAAACACCTTTTTTGCCAAAGCTTATAACTTGAGCATGGAATATCAAAATGAGATGAGACCAAAAGGGTTGGTTATAGGACATATCAAGCTTTCTAAGAAGTCAAAGAACACTTCCAAAAGTTTAAAATTGAAGAAGTTATGCATTGTTGAAGTTGGACATTTTTGCAAAATTGCCAAAAGTCAACTATCCCCAAAACATCAAATTTTGTCAAATGGGCCCATTTGTTTCCACTTGATTTGAGCTTGCAGAGTTGCCCACGTGTCCTAGCTTCAGCCATGAGCTCATATTCTATTTTTATTATTTAATTTGATTTTTTTATTGAATTTATTCATTTTAAATCAAATTAAATCATATAAACTCCAAACTTTGATTACCTAAGATCTTTTTGGTTGTTTCAGGTCTTAATTATCATCATTAGCATCATTAAACTCGGATCACACCATATTATGTACAAAAAGATTGAAAATTGGCAAAATTGGAAAGGTTTAAAGAATGAATCAAATAAAATTCCAATGCATTGATTTAGAGAGATTCATTCCAATTTTGTTACCCTAGCACATTGTTTGATACATAAGGAAGCCAAAGGAATCGAAATAGAGGTTAGAGGCTGCAAGAAGAGGCAGAGAAAAGTTTGAAAAAAGTGGTGAAAAGCTTGAATTCGAAATCATAGCAAGAGGCGTTTTCAGAAGCCAAAAGCTATCCCAATCAATTCCTGGGTGATCACACAACCTTCCTGAATCAAAAGCACGTGTCCTCAGGCCTTCAAAAGCACTGTAAGTGTCACGATAATCACCTTAGTTCTTGAATTCGTGATTCATCATTCTTGCATCATTTGAATAAATCATTGGCATATTTATACTCCTCACAACATTTGCAAACGTTTGGCAATATCCAATTGCGTTTTTCTGGCCTAAATGAGGAACCCCCATAGCTAGGGTTCTTCGTTTGTATTTTGGGGTTTTCTTTTTCAGGAAAAATCAGGACTCAAGAAGGGCATAGTGTTGATCAGGGAGCCAAGGCGAATTCAGCCATGATTTTGGAATTAATTTATGAGGCATGGGGAAGGTTTTAGAGCAAGCTTGCGCATTTAGCTGCGGATCCAAATCTGCAGGTAAAATTATAGTAGTGGAAGGACATGGACGAAGAGCTGGCATGCGCTGATTGGCCCGTTCAAATGTTTTTGCGTGCATTTTTGTTTTCTGACCAATAATTACTTTTTTTGATATATTATAATTGTTATGTAATATATTGACAAATGAAGTAAAGCAGCGTAGTGGCAAGGGAAGCAACCAATCACGTTCAGGACCTGGGTTCGAATCCCAGGTCCCCCACTTTCATTCATAATTTTATTTTTCAGGCGATTTGGTGCATTTTCCTTGCTACAACATACCATGCGCCCTCCTACATCCAACAGCCAGATGGCCATTGGCCAGATCTGGTGGTCCAAGGGGAATGTCCACCATACTCCAAGTCAACACATGCCTACTGGATCTCAAAAGTCAACAAGGCCAGATCTAAATGGGCCTCAGTGTTGCTATATACACCACAAGATTCAGGCCCAAACCTCTATTCTCTCTTATTTACTTATTTTGTTTTAATTAATTGTTTTTATTGTTTTATTTAATTTCTAACCAATTGAAAAATTCTTTTCTTTTATAAAACAAAATCACAAAAAAATATTTTTTATCAAATTAAACTTTAACTTTTATTTTTATTAATAAATACTAATTAAATTAATTTAGGTTAATTAGAATAATTTTAACTTTTTTTGTAAATAATTAAAATTAACTAGACATAATTAGGTTTTAATTACTAACTTAATTATTTTATTTTCTTTCTTTAAATAATCAAAAACCCAAAAAATAATTTATTTTATTAATTAATAAGTTTATTTAATTTAGTAATTAATTTAGGTTTAATTTCATTTTCTTTCTTAAAATAAAAACAACAAAAAAAATCTTTTCTTTAACAAAAAGGGTCAAAACCCTAAACTCGCACTCGATTTAATTTTCCGCACGTGATTTATTTAATTTATTCAATAATGTACTTGCTCCCGGTTTGTAATAATTAATAGGACTTTTATTTATTTTTTATCGCTTTATTTATTTTTAAAGGGTTTGTCTTTGGCGATGTAAATACCCGACGCCTTGTAATTTAAATTCCGCAATTTATTTCCCGCAAATTATAACTGTTAGATGTTTGATAATAGGATGGCATGACAAGACTGAATGTTTTAACCTAAAATCAACTTAGATCACCATTAACATGTACAAAGATAAAAATAACTGAAAACGACACACTCGCACATGCGCATTCTTAGGGTACACCCCACTTGGTTGCCTTCGTACGCGGTCATTGAGTATAGGTCGCTTTAGAGGTCGTCCTCTTGTCTAAAGATCATATTCGCCTCGAAACAGTTGCCTCGGATATTGTTGCCTCAAACAAATTATCTAAGACATTAGGATTACCGCTAAGGAATCCTAACATTGCTTTAGTGACCGCACGTCCCTCATTCGAGTTGACCCTTAAAACTCCAACGACGGTGCTACCTACTCATCAATAGTAGGATAGCATTGTCTAAAGGAAGATAGCATATAACGATTCCTTTTTCGAGTAGGTAGATGGTTCTTAGATACTTGCTCTTTTAAAAACAAAAACTCTTCACACTTACACTTTTTGAACAAAGTTTTCAAAAACACTTCATACACTCTTGAGGACATAAGCAAGAGTTAAATCGAAGTTTTAAAAACAAAAAACTTTTTCAAACCCACAAGCACAAAGAAAGAAATTTTGAAAACAATTGAGCAAGTACCTAAGAGCCCGTGGGTAACCACAGATAGAAAGGGTGCTAACACCTTCCCTTTCTATAATCTACCCCCCAAACCCGAGAAATATCTCGAAAAAGGAATTTTTCTGTGCTTTTTTCCTTTCCTTGTTGGATAAAATAAAAGTAGGTGGCGACTCTTGCTTACCGCGACATTTTGAGAAAACAAACGCAAAATGCAAACCAGCATTCCAAAAAACAGTCAGTTCTTTCCCACTGTATCACAGAACTGGCGACTCTGCTGGGGACGCTTATAAGTGGGATGTACCTTAGGATTAGTTCATATTGTTTTCAATTGCTTGACTTGTATGCTTTATCTTTGTGGGATTGTATTGGAGTTACTATAGATTCTAACCCGGATCTGGGGGATACCCTTTAGGTAAGTAGCAATAAACTATGAGGGAACTGTATGGCGTAGACCGATACAGTTGAAGCAGTAGCTACATTGGTTTGGCACTTTAGTATGTACTGATATTCCTTGTGGCGCAACAAGGAGAATATGGGTCTGCTAAGGGGTCATTAAGCACCAACTGACCTTAGAACCTTTAAATTGACCAACTTGGCCATAGAACAGTAGCAGTATGCTACACTCATTGAGACTAAACTCTCGCGATGATTCTGGCTGCAAGAAAAGGTTGCTAAATTGGAATTATGACCGATCGAGGGTAGTCAGTGATATTGAGATCCTCTAGAACCCGGTTACTATTTTTAGGACAGGTTTGAACCAACTGAACTGAAATAGGGTAATACCTAAACTCCTTGCCAGCCTGAAATCTAAGGGCTCTCTGTGTGACTTGTGTGCCTTTACCATGTTTGCTATTTGTGGATACTTGTGGTGTGTTTTCTATCATGACATCATGACATCATGACATTGCATGCATCTTGCATTGGACTGACCTATTTCAAAGACAAGAGGGATTCATCTTTGTTCTGTTTTGTAGGTCATGGCACCCATGCGTAGAAACACCATCCGGATCAACTTTGTCCAGGTTCCCAGTATGCTTAAAGAATTGGTTGCAAAGATGCCAGATACTACTTCCTTTTGTCAGAAGACACGGGCACCTTCTTGGTTTGGTCACTTCCAAATTGGACGAGTAGATGATGAGTGTCCTAGTCCAGTTCATTGATCCACTGTACCATTGCTTTACTTTTCCAGACTACCAGTTTGTCCCTACCTTAGAAGAATTCTCTGATCTGCTTGGTATCTCTATTCTGGAGCAGACCCTGTTTACAGGTTGGGAAAAGATCCTTAGGCCGGAAGAAATTGCTTCAGCCCTCCATCTGACAAAGGCTGAGGTAATGTCTAATTGGGAGACTCGTAGTGGAGCAAAGGGCTTTTTGACTAAATTCTTGGTTGGTAAAGCTAATCAGTTCTGGGACAGTCTAGACTTCCAAGCATTTGAAGACATTCTGGCTCTTCTCATATATGGTTTGGTGCTATTTCCTAACTCGGATTCTTTCGTCGACGTGAATGCGGTGAAGATATTCATATCCGATAATCCCGTGCCACTCTCTTGGGTGACATCCTTCATTCTCTTTATGCCCGTACTGCTCAGAGGCGGGGAACCCTGATGTGTTGTGCTCTGTTGTTGGCGAGGTGGTTTATTTCTCACCTCCCCAAATCATTCTTAAAGAACAAGGAAGGCATGGGCTGGGCCTATAGGATTATGTCTCTCTCCCATAATGACATCATTTGGACTATTAAGGGCATGGAAGATGTGGCTATTATTGACCGCTGTGGGCAATACCCCAATGTTCCACTGATAGGAACCAATGGAGGGATTACTTATAATCCATGCTTAGCCTTACGTCAGTTTGGGCGAGCTAGAAGGGAAGGACCTCATGAGCTGCTAATGCCTAGTATTGTATTTGACTTTCAGGGAGATAGTGACGAGCAACGCCGCAGATTCATAAGAGCTTGGGATAGAGTACACAGGTCTGATCCGCACAAGCTGGGTGCAAAGACTTCTCTTCCGATGGAGCCATATCTCCGATGGGTTTGTATCCGTGCCCAAAAGCTGGGAATGCCGTACGAAGTCGTCTTGCCTATCATTGTTGAAGTTGCTGATGAAGAAGGGGTTCCTCCTACCATCCTCCATCCATACATGCCTACTGACATTGGGGCATTAAAGAGATGATGGATGAAGCTGAGAGAAGAGCGGGATACTTACCGAGAAAAGTATCACGAGCAAGAGAAGAAGATTCAGAAGTTGACACGGCAGCTGGAGAACGAGCGGATCTTCAATGACTATGTCCGCACCGACAAGAAACGACCATGGGAGAGCTGATGTCTTTTGATTATTTCTAGCTTTGATTTATTTTTCAGTTTTTCTTTCCTGTAACGCCTTAAAGGCATCTGTTGAACAATTGATTTCAAGTTTATCTAATAAAAGTGTGTTTCATTTCTTGTTTACGAATTTGAATCTCTCGACTTCTTTGAAATCATATCATACGTATATCATTCCCATGCACCTCATAACAGGTACCCCTACAGGTTTTCTCATCTTCTTCTCTATTTATTTCAGCATCATGTCTTCTGAACCATCAACTGAACAAGCAATCAAGGCTCTACAGGTTCAAAACGCCCAGTTCCAGGAATTATTCATGAGTTTGTCTAAGGGTCAGCAAGATCTGAAGACCCTTATCCTGAAAGAGAAGAAGAAGAAGAAGAAGACGGTCCTATTCAATATGGGTCACAGATTCGGAAACAATTTGCGAGAAGAGGTTGATTTGACCCACTCGTTTGGAGGGGGAGATAATCAGGAAGAAAGGAGGGATCCTAGCCCTGTGGTTTCAGACAACGATACTGACTTCGACGAAGACCAGTATCCTCCGGCCGAGGATAGATACAAGCAACTGGAAGACCGGTTGAGCGCGATGGAAGTTCAGAAGGTTCCTGGTCTAGACTTTGGTGATCTGGGTCTGTCATCTGGGGTGGTGATTCCCCACAAATTCAAAGCACCAATCTTTGCTAAATACGACGGGGTTTCTTGCCCAAAACTTCACCTCCGTTCGTATGTAAGGAAGAAGCCATACACCGCTGACAAGAACCTCTGGATCCACTTCTTTCAAGACAGTCTTTCAGGGACTCAGCTTGAATGGTTTTACCAGTTAGAAGGAGCTAGTATCCGAAATTGGGAGGACTTGGCTGCTGCTTTCTACAAGCAGTACCAATATATTGCCGACCTCGCTCCTACACGTACCCAACTCCAGGGTATGTCTATGGGTGCGGGTGAAGGTTTCAAAGATTATGCTCAGAAGTGGAGGGACCTCGCTGGAAGAGTGCAACCACCCTTGGATGATAGGGAGATAGTGGATATGTTTCTGGGGACCTTGTCTGGTCCGTATTTCAACTATCTGACTGGAAGTTCTTTGTCCGGGTTTACAGAGCTAATCATGACTGGGGAAAGGATTGAGGCCGGTATCAAATCCGGTAAATTATAGAAGGGTGCTTCATCAGGCACCGAGAAGAAGCCTTTTAAGAAGGAGTCCAGTGCTGTTTACAGTTCAAAAAGCCAGAATAGACCTGAACGCCGCCAAGCTATTAATGCAGTGGTTATCTCAAGATCTGCCATTGCTCCTCAACACAACAATCAGTCAAGGGCCGAGAGACCTCGAAGACAATTCACTCAGCTCAACATGACTTTATCCCAGATTCTGCCGCAATTATTAAAGACCAATCTAGTGATTCCAAGGGAGGCCCCGAAGAATTCAAATACAACATCACTGAAGTACGATCCGAATGCCCGCTGTGCTTTTCACTCTGATAGCCCGGGGCATGATACAGATGATTGCTGGGTTTTGAAGAATAAGGTACTGTTGTACCCCAAAATTTGCCCTCCCTTTTTCTCAACATTTTCTCATCACAAGACCCTTGGAGCTCAAGATCCAGTTAGGGTTTCCTCTGCTCAAGGCTTCTCCTTGCACTGTTGACCCAAATTAGGGTTTGTGTTTGAACAAAGATATTTTGACCTAAAATGCCTAAGATGACTCTCATGCTTCATGTTGGACTCCCAAGTTTATCCATACCAAGTTTCAAGTCTTGATTCCAAATTTTTCCCAGTCAATTGGACAGTTGACCTAGAAATCAACTGTATTGGGGAAAAAGTCAACTGTGGCCAATTGACAGTCAAATCTCATGAAAATTGACCCACATCAACATTATGAACTCATATGGACCATTTGATCAAGTTTGGATCACAATTCCACAAGAAATTTGATCAGATCACCAAAAGGGCAAAATGGTCATTTTTAGGGTTTTGACTGCACAAAGGCAATTTTTGACTGTTTGACCAAGCCAATGGCAAACCAAGTTCACATATGGACTCAAGGACCCAATGGAATTGTCTTGACATGCTCAACAAGTTCAAAAGATCCCAAATGCACAAGATTGACAGTTGAATTCCCCAATCAATTGATCAATTTTTGACTGTATACTGAAAAGTCAAACTTTGACTTTTTGGTCAAAATCAAGTGTCAAGATTCATTTTTCATCAAAACATGCCAAATCATGAAACTTGTTCATCAAGAAATCAAGAATTTCAAATTAGGGTTTGAAATGAAGATTTTTCATAACTTAGAATTTTTCTAAGTTATGAAAAACCCTAATTTTTTCCTAACTTTGTCCCACTTTCTCACCAAGATTAATTTGGATTCAAGCAAAAGTCAAAACATGAAAGTTGTAGTCCATTGCAAAATCTACAACTTTGATTCACAAAGTTTTTCCAAAAGAAGCTTGTATCTCAAGTTACAATGTTTGGAACAAGGGTACCAAACCATTCTTAACTTAGAGAAATTTTGAACCATTTTAGGCAAGGTTTTTACCTAACTTCAAGACCATTTTTCACATGCTTCCACTTGGAATTTCAATTTGCATTTCAAAGATGGATTGTATTACACATTCCAATCTTTCCAAAATGTCCAAAAAATCATCAAACAACCTCATGGTTAGGGAGATTCGAATTTGGCAAGTTGGGAAAAACTCACTTTGTTCATGACCAAATTACATGTTCATACACTTAGGCAATTTTGAACTCAGCTTGCATTTCTTGATTACAGGTCCTATATCCCATTTGCACTCATAAATTTAATGCTAACTCATTTTGCCAAGACCATATTTTATGTGTTCAAGCATTACATAAGGGTTTAGTCCCAAAATAGAAAAAGCATAATGTCCATTTTTGCAAAAGTAGAACTTTATGTCAATTAGCAAATCAAGAGGTACACATCAAATCTCCTTGGCACAAGTTTTTGAGCTAATCCCACTGATCAAGGGGAAGGTTAGCAGCACATTAGGGGGGCCTCTATCAGTCTAAAACTCAAGTGGACACTTTGTTGCTTAAAGTTGAAGAAACATAGCATAACAAGTCACAACTCTCATTCCTGTAAACCAGAGCTTAAGCAAAGTTATCAAACACTTTCTAATCATCAAGCCTAAGCTGAAACACGAGCCAACCATCTCCATTGCCTTCTCAAACACAGAATCACCCTCAAACTGCCAAAACAGGGCACCTGCTGCAGATTGAGTTCCATAACACCATCCATTCATGCATTCTTGCTAAAACCACTTCAAACATATCCCACATCACCCCTTGAAACTATTCCAAGCCTCAAACACGACCTGTAACACTCCCAAGCAACATCACCATTTTCATTTTTTTGTTTTGCAATTGAAGTTCCCTAACACGATTCTCTTGGTTTCCAAACAAAGTAAAGCTTGGAATAGCATCCCTGGACATCAAGGAAGCTGTACCAGTCATCACCTTGCATTGAAAATACCTCCATCATCAGATACGATTCCAACTGAACAGGTAAGTTCGTGGACTTCTATCTCCCTATCCAGACATTGTTAGCTATAGGTTTGTGAATGAAAAATGTTCTACTCATGCCCCTGAAGTTGTACATATCTTTACTTTCCATTTATTTTGCATGTGCTATGAGAATTTAGGGTCTGAACATTGAGAGTTAAGTCAAGTTCTTTATATGTCTGGATTCGTCTCTTAATGCTCTACATTTTTCATGTTGTGAGTTTTGCTTGAAAGTCCAGGAATCTGGAGATAGAAAACGCGCGTTTTTTTCATGTTCAAACAGTCTGGAGGTTGAAGAAGGTCTTTTGGGCTGGGCTCTGTTTCATTTTTCTATTTGCACCCTTTTGTTACTTTTACACCCCCTTGGCCCATTATGCTTATTTTCATGATTTTTTGACCTTTTCTTTTTTGTTCTGACTTATTTATTTTTCCTCATAACATTAAAAAATAAAAAAATATTTTTCACACCATTTTTATATTTATTAGGCATTTATTTGTTTAAATTGATATTTGTACATAAATAAATATATAGATATACTTTTATTCAAAATACTAAAAAATAATGCAAACACATTTATTTTCTGATTTTTATTTTATTTTATCTTCTGAAAATATTTTATATAAAATATACTTTTTTTTTATAAATATTAAATATTATTATTTTGTGCATATTCAATATATTTAATAAATAAATACAAATACATACATATATATTAGTATATTTAGGTTCAAAAATACAAAATATATACATTTTTATTTTTATTAATATTTAGCATTAAAAATACCTTTTTGACAAATATACTTCTTTTTATTTATTGTTTGTACATAACTAATAAATATTGTACATATTAAATATTTAATACCTCTTATTTGCAAAATTAGGGTTTTGCCCTAAATACATAAAAACTCCAAAAATTAATTCTTTTTATTTTGTTTATTTGACATATAAAAAACACTTTTTTTTCATACATATAAAAAGCCTTTTTGCATCATACATATTTATTTTATTTAATTTGTGCAATTACATACCTTGTAAATCCCCAAATTTTGATGTAATAGTTAGGTTTAAATTCCTTGTCAAAATACCCCCATTTGAACATTTGTACCCCCCTTCCCATATATTGTGTTGTAATAACTTCGGAACTTTATTTTTCGCATTTACAAGCTTTCTAAATATGCCATGCTAGAATTAGGGTTTGTATGCAAATCAATTAACCAAAATAGTTTGACCTAATTTCAAGATAAACAAGCATGAAAATGGGCAACACCAATCACACTTGCACCCCTAGGGTATTCCACTTGTTGCCTTCAATAAACGGGCCATATTGCATGTTAGGTCTCTTTGGGCAAAACAAACACAATTCAAATGATCATAGTCCCTCGACGACGCTTTCGAAAGTTGCCTAAAAAATGATCAATTCCCTCCAAGGAAAAAATTGCCCAAAGATACTTGGCACCATTGCAATCATGGTCTAATCGATGAACCGCGCCCGTCCCGTTCACATCCTAACACAAGATTGTCCACCAAATGCAATGGTGGAACAAAATTGTTGAAGGGTTAAAACATAGCAAAAATCTTTGAGAACTTTAGGGTAGATAGCTCTTAAGTACTTGTCAACTTGCAAAACAAAACACTTGCCTATTTTCAAACCACACATCACTACACTTTCAAAACAACTTTCAAAAACCTTGAAACATCTTTTCAAAAAGACAAACACCTTTTGTAAAACATTCGAGTAAAGAATTGTTACAAGGGTAGCCTAGACAAGGCATCTTTTTCAAAACATTTTCAAAACCACGCACAAAGCACCATTTCAAACAATTGAAAATCAAGGCAAGTGGATCTAAGCAAGTAACTAAGAGCCCATGGATAACCATGGATAGAAAGGGTGCTAATACCTTCCCTTTCTATAATCTACTCCCCGAACCCAAGAAAATAGCTCAAAGGTTTTTGCTATGCTTTTTAAACCTTTCCTTAGGATAAAATAAAAAGTCGGTGGCGACTCTTGCTCAACCGAAACATTTGCGAAAACAAACGCAAAACCCTAGTCAGTTCTCCCACCGTATCACAGAACTGCGACTCTGCTGGGGAGAAATTTAAAAGTGGAGTAACTTTAGGGCTTAGATCACCCTCTTGCATGACTAATTGTTTGATTTGATTGCTTTATATCTTGGCTCTCTTATTTGGGTTTGCAATCCTACACCCGGATTTGGGGAAACATTCATAGATAGCAATACGTTGTGGAAACTGTGCGGGGTATACCGACACGGTCGAAGCAATAGCTATATTAGTGCGACATATTTGTGAGTACCGGTAACCCTTGAGTTCAATCAAGGAGAGTACGGGGCCGCTGAGTGATGTCACTAAGCACTAATGACCTAGAACCTTACTTGACCATCTTGGCCTTTTATTAGGAGTAGTGAGATGACCGGCTTTGGTGCAGTCCGAAGTTGGTAGATACTCGATACTACACTCATTGAGGGTTGTTTTCTTGGAATATTTTTGTCGCTAGTTAAGTGGATAAACCAAAACCATGAACGATGAAAACAACCCAATGATATTGAGCTCCTTAGAACCCGGTTACTATTTATAGGACAGGTTTTTAAGCCAACTACACTCAAGAGGGTACTTACCTATGAAACCCCATGCAAGCCTGAAACTAGGGTTTGGCGTGATTTGCTTGTACATATGTTTGTGCATACATCATAAACATCATAAAGCATCATATGCATTTACTAACCACTTCAAGGGTTTAGATCTTCATCTTTGTTCTTGTTTTGTAGGTCATGGAAATTCCTCGCAGAAAAACCATCCAAGTCAACCTTGTAAGAATCCCTCCTCAGCTCAAGGAACTCACATCAAGGATTCCGGAAAGTTCATCCTTCAGTGAAAGACATGGTAGACTGCTCAGCCTAGTCAGCACCAACATTGAAGAAGACATGATGAAAGTGCTATTCCAGTTCTTTGACCCTCTTCACCACTGTTTCACTTTCCCCGACTACCAGTTGGTGCCCACTTTGGAGGAGTTTTCTCAACTCCTAAGAATCCCTATCCTTAATCAACTACCCTTCAACGGTACGGAAAAGGAACCAAAGCCGAAGATGTTGCTCGAGCATTACATCTACAACCATCTGACATCAAGGGGCATTGGGAAACCAGAAGCGGCGTCAAAGGATTCTTAGCAAAATTCTTGTTTGAGAAGGCACAAGAATGTTGGAATTCATTGGACCTGCAAGCCTTTGAAGAAATTGTGGCACTCCTTATCTATGGATTGGTCTTGTTCCCAAATCCTGACCAGCTGGTAGATGTCAATGCCGTCAAAATCTTCTTATCCAGAAATACAATACCAACATTTCTTGGGGACATTCTTCACTCATTTTACACACGAACAATGAGAAAGAGGGGTGTTCTCATGTGCTGCACTCCTCTCCTTGCAAGGTGGTTTATTTCGCACCTTCCACAACCTGTCTTGAAGAATGACCAAGGCTCAAGGTGGTCCCAACGGTTGATGACTCTTACTCACTCTGATGTACATTGGTGTTCTCGGTCCAGAGAAAATGTCATCATCGTCGATTGTTGTGGAGAGTTCCCTAATGTTCCATTACTTGTCATTAAAGGGGGCATTACCTACAACCCTTGCCTAGCTTTGAGGCAATTTGGATATGCACGAAGAGATGGCCCTCACAACATGTTGATTCCTGACCTAGTTTTTGACTTCGACAACGATGCGCAAGGACTTCGCCAAAGATTCATCAGAGCTTGGAGGATGCCCAACAAGGTTGATAGCAAGACATTAGGGCACAATAACTCCATCCCTCTTGAGCCTTATCTCAAGTGGGTACGAGCCCGAGCCCAGAGTCTAGTGATGCCTTATCCTCATGTTCTCCCTGTGATTAAAGAGCCCGTCAAGGAAGGAGAGGTTCCCTACACCATCCTATATCCTGACATGCCTAAATCGTGGGAGGAAATGCAGAAGAGCTGGATTCAGCTCAAGGAGGAACATAACACTTTTGAAGCCAGCTTCTACGCTAGTGAGAAGAAGGTTCTAGAGCTTACCCGCCGGCTCCATGAGGAAGAGACCCTCAACACCTACATCGCACCAAAGAGGATGCGCAATGTCTTTTTACCTTGAGAAGTTGTTTTTGTAATATTTGGCCCATGGGGCATTTATGTACTAACAAATTTCTTCTTATTAATATGACGTGCGTTCTTTTTTGTCTGCAACAATTTTGAATGTTCTAAATCCTTGAATGCATTGCATACATGAGCATACCATTCATCATGTGCATAAGCAGGTCTCACGCCAGGTTTCCTTATCTGTCTGCTGTTTAATTCAGTAGGATGGATCTCGAGCAAACAGTCAAGGACCTACAGGCTCAAAATGCACAGTTTCAGCAACTCCTGATGACCTTGGCTAAGGGTCAGGAGGATCTAAAGACCTTGCTGGGGAATAAAGACCCAGTGAAAAAGAAGAAAAAGAGACTCGGGGTGGCTACTTTAGGGAGAAGATTTGAAGGAGAGGCCAGAAGAGTGCTTGAATTTCCTCCTACTTCTGAGGAGGGAACCAGTAAAGGGGGTGCGGCTGCGGTACCTTCTGAGTCCGATATGGAAGAAGAGGAGCCTGAAGAGGATGAAGACTATTCTGATCAACAATACCCTCCGGCTGATGATAAATACAAAGGTTTAGAAGACAGGTTGGCAGCCATGGAGCTACAGAGAGTGCCGGGTTTGGATTTCGAAGACTTGGGTTTAGTTGCCGGGATTATAATTCCCCCAAAGTTCAAAGTGCCAGTTTTTGTGAGGTATGACGGGCTGTCCTGTCCAAAAATGCATCTCAGGTCCTACGTAAGGAAGATCCAACCTTATACGGCAGATAAGAACCTTTGGATCCATTTCTTTCAAGACAGCCTTTCTGGGGCTCAACTGGAGTGGTTCTATCAGCTAGAGGGAACCAGTGTCCGAAACTGGGAAGACTTAGCCACCGCCTTTTACAAACAATATCAGTATAATTCTGACCTCGCTCCCACGCGTACCCAACTTCAGGGTATGTCACTGGGAACAGGCGAAGGATTCAAAGAATATGCACAAAAATGGAAGGATTTGGCTGGCAGGGTGCAGCCGCCTTTAACCGACCGTGAACTTGTTGACATGTTTCTGGGGAACCTGTCTGGTCCATTCTTCAACCATCTAATTGGTAATTCTTCCGCAGGGTTTACCGATTTGATCTTAACAGGCGAGATAATAGAAGCTGGCATCAAGTCAGGGAAGATTCAGAAGGGTGCCGCTGCAAGTGTTGAGAAGAAGCCTTTCAAGAAGGAAACGGCTGTGGTATATTCTCAGAGAAGAGCAGGGAAGACTGAACGTCGGCCAACTGTGGGGGCCGTAATGATCCAAAACCCTTCAAGTGAGCAGCCTCGCTATAACCAGTCCAGACCAAATCAACAACGGGTGGAACGGCCACAACGACAGTTCACCCGCATTAATATGATGCCAGCGCAAGTGCTTCCCCATCTGTTAAAGTTGAATCTCACCACTATCAAAGAGGCACCAAAAAATGTGAATACGTCCTCTCCGCATTATCATCCTAATGCTAAATGCGCCTACCATTCTGACAGTGTCGGGCACGACACCAACGATTGTTGGGCACTCAAGCATAAAATCCAAGACCTGATAGAGGCGAAGGAGGTGGAGTTCGACGCTCCAGAGAAGCCGAACGTGATATCTGCTTCAATGCCGAAGCACGGCAGAAATGTAAATGCCATTGAAGAAGATTTGTATGTTGCTGATGTCAATGATCTGATAACTCCGTTGCTAACCATCAAGTTGAATCTGTTAAAGGCCGGGATTTTCCCGGGATGTAAAGAAGATTTCTACTGCTGTTACTCTCTGCCGTTTGATTGTCCGTTACTGAAGAAAGGCATCCAAGGCCTAATGGACAGTCGACAAATTTTGTTTGAAAAAGTTTCTGCTATTCCAACCCATACTGAAGATGTCTCAATCATAACCATTCACGCCAATCTTTCCAAGGCCTTCAGAAAGCCTGTTAAGATTACACCAGCTACGAAATCTGTTCCTTTGAAGATAACAATGCCAGGGCCTGTCCCCTACATTTCTGAGAAGTCAATACCATGGAACTACGGCGGTGACGTCTACTACCATGGTATTAAACAAATTGAAATAACTGAAGGAAGCTCGGATGAGGAAGAAGCCAGCATTGGAAACATTGCGGGCACAAGCAAAATCACCCGAAGCGGGGGAATATTTTCTCCAGAGATTGCCCCTCCAAGAGCAATCTTTGGACCCTCATCTACTGCCAAAGTTATCCCTGCACCAATAAAACTCTCTGCTAGAACCCCATTGATCGAAGATGTTGTTGTTCCTAGTATTGTCCCTCCTACCGCTGCTGATAAAGTTAAGGGAACCCAAGTTGAGCTCGTCAGGACGAGGGCTCAACCCTTGGTCATCCCGGAAACCTCCAAGAAAGAAATGGAAGAGATCTTGAAGATAATCAAAAGGAGTGATTACGATGTGGTAGAACAACTGGGGAAAACCCCCTCGAAGATCTCCATGTTGGCACTACTACTTTGCTCAGAAGCGCACGCTAAAGCTTTGATAAAATTCCTGAAGGCAGCCCATGTGCCCCAGGAAACCTCTGCGGACCAATTCCAAAATTGCGTGGCCAGCCTTACTGCGGACAATGGATTAGGTTTCTCTGATACCGACCTAACTCCTAAAGGTAGAAACCACAATGATGCTTTGCATATTTCAGTCGAGTGCCGAGGAACTACTCTCGCACATGTCTTGGTCGACACTAGTTCTTCGCTGAATGTACTGCCTAAGAAAGCTTTGGACCGACTAGATTGTGAAGGGTTAGAGCTGAAGCCGAGTGATATTGCTGTCAGAGCTTTCGATGGTTCGAAGAGGATGGTCCATGGGGAGGTTGATATTCCCATCAAGGTGGGCACTGAGGTGTTTAAATCTACTTTCTATGTGATGGACATCCGTCCGTCATACTCTTGCTCGTTGGGTAGGCCTTGGATACACAATGCCGGGGCAGTCACCTCTTCCTTACATCAAATGTTGAAGTATCCTGTCAAGGGAAAGATCATAACCGTCCATGGTGAAGAGGAGTATATGATCAGCCACCTGAACTCCTTTCGGTATGTGGAGGTAGAGGGTGAGTTCATTGAGACACCTTTCCAGCATTTCAAAGAAGTCCTTCCTGAAATAACAGTAGCAAAGTTGGTAGCTGAAGTACCAAAGCAGATGGCCAGGATGGCATCTCTGGAAGACGCAAAGGCCGCAATAAAGGAGGGGAAGAATTCAGCATGGGGGCAGCTGCCTGATATTCCACATAAGACAGACAAATTTGGATTAGGGTTCACTGCCGCGGGCCAGAAAGCTATGCGCCGTTCAAAGATTGAAGGAGCGCCAATCAAGATTTCTCCTTACGGAATCAACGCTTTGGAGGGTGAGGACGAAGAGGACAACATGGAAGAGTGGATCTACCCAACTATCAAAGGAGGATTATGCAACTGGGAGGCAAAAGACTTTGTCCCTATCACTTTTATTAATCAGTAATTTATCTGTCAAACATTTCCTATTGGTCTGTAATAATTACTTTTGAACAATCCGCACACTTCCTTTTTACCTCATGCCTTGCCCGGGGCATGTAGGTTCATTTGTAAGGGTTTTGATTATTTCATATCCATATGCCATGTTTAATGATTCATTGGACGTTTTTCATTTGATAAACTGCTGTGTTCATTTTTTTTCCTTTTGCATTTTTTGTTTAAGGATGGCTATCCCTTACACACACCCACACTCACAAATGCAGGTACCCATCCACTCCGGATTCCATGGGTGACTATTCTGCTATATCCTTCAATAACTCTGAAGATCTGGTCAATCAAGCCGAGTATGAAGATGACGAAGGTTGTGAAGTACCAGGGGAACTAGCCAGACTTCTACAGCAAGAGGAAAGGGCCATCTTACCTCACGAAGAGTCATTGGAGACTGTCAACTTAGGAACCGAAGAAGACCGAAAGGAGGTACAAGTGGGTGCCAATCTGGAACCAAGTGTCAAGGAGCGCCTGATACAGTTGTTAAATGAGTATGTTGAAATCTTCGCTTGGTCTTATGAAGACATGTCAGGTTTAGACACAGACATCGTGGTTCACCGTCTCCCCACAAGAGAGGATTGTCCACCGATCAAACAAAAAGTCCGCCGAATGAGGCCTGACATGTCCGAAAAGATCAAACAGAAGTGATGAAGCAATTCGACGCTGGTTTTCTGGCTGTTACGTCCTATCCTCAATGGGTCGCTAACATCGTGCCAGTACCTAAAAAAGATGGCAAAGTCAGGATGTGTGTGGACTACCGGGATTTAAATAGGGCCAGCCCCAAAGATGATTTTCCGCTACCACACATTGACATTTTAATCGACAATACAGCTCAGCATAAAGTGTTTTCCTTCATGGATGGATTCTCGGGTTACAATCAAATCAAAATGGCCCCCGGGGATATGGAGAAAACAACTTTTGTCACACAATGGGGTACTTTCTGTTACAAGGTGATGTTGTTCGGGCTGAAGAACGCAGGGGCAACTTATCAACGCGTCATGGTAGCTTTGTTCCATGATATGATACATCATGAGATTGAAGTTTACGTAGACGATATGATAGCTCGGTCACAAACAGAGGAGGAGCACCTTGAACATCTAGAAAAGCTGTTTTCCAGGTTGAAAGAATACAAACTCAGGCTGAATCCAAGTAAGTGAACTTTTGGAGTTAGGTCTGGTAAACTTCTAGGATTCATTGTAAGCAACAAAGGCATTAAAGTCGATCCAGCAAAAGTGAAAGCAATACAAGAGATGCCTGCTCCCCGTACTGAAAAGGAGGTTAGAGGGTTCTTGGGGCGCTTGAACTATATTGCCAGATTCATCTCTCATCTGACTTCTACCTGTGAGCCAATTTTCAAACTCTTAAAGAAAGATCAGGTAGTCGAATGGAACGACGATTGCCAAGCTGCTTTTGATAAGATCAAGGAGTACTTGCTAGAACCTCCTATTCTGATGCCGCCCGTCGAAGGAAGACCATTGATCATGTATCTGACCGTCTTGGATAACTCAATGGGGTGTGTTTTGGGCCAGCATGACAAGTCTAGTCGAAAAGAGCATGCTATTTATTACCTTAGCAAAAAGTTTACCGACTGTGAGACTCGCTACTCCCTGCTCGAGAAAACTTGCTGCGCTTTGGTATGGGCAGCTCGCCGACTAAGGCAGTATATGTTGACTCATACTACCTTGTTGATTTCCAAAATGGATCCTATCAAGTATATCTTCGAGAAGCCCGCTTTATCTGGAAGAATAACTAGATGGCAAATGATCCTAACTGAGTATGACATCCAGTACACCACTCAAAAAGCTATAAAAGGGAGTGTACTAGCTGACCATCTGGCTCATCAAGCTATCGAAGATTATCAACCCATGAGATTTGACTTCCCAGACGAGGACATCTTGAATTTGGACAACATTGAAGGTAACAGACCGTATGACGGACCCGAAAAGGGATCCCGATGGACCCTGTACTTTGATGGTGCTTCAAATGTACTTGGAAATGGTATCAGCGCGGTACTCATTTCCCCGGAAGGTTGTCACACACCTTTCACGGCCCTACTTTGCTTCAGCTGCACAAACAACATGGCTGAGTATGAAGCTTGCATCTTTGGTCTCAAGGCTGCTATAGACTTGGGGATCAAATCTTTGATCGTATTTGGGGACTCGGATTTGGTTATCATTCAAATCAAAGGAGAGTGGGATACCAAGCATCCTAATCTTATCCCATACAAAGAACATGTCTTGACATTGTTGCCTCATTTCGAGCAAATTACCTTCGAGCATTTCCCGCGAGAAGAGAATCAGCTAGCAGATGCTCTAGCTACAATGTCCTCCATGTTTAAACTCAACTGGGATAATGAGGCTCCCCAAATCACCATCGGGCTAATGGATGAACCTGCACATTGTCACGAGATTAATACCGAAGAAGTAGTGGAACAACCCTGGTTCCATGAAATCAAAAGGTATCTCCAGACTAGAGATTATCCCGAAGGAGCTTCCGTAAATGACAAGAAGTTCTTAAGGAAATTTGCTGCCAAATTCTTCCTGAGCAACGACATCCTTTACAAACGAAGCCATGATTGTGTATTACTCCGATGCGTAGACAAAGCTGAAGCAGAGTTGATCATGACTGAGATACACAGCGGCACATTTGGCACTCACTTGAGCGGGCATACAATGGCTAAGAAGATCCTAAGGGCAAGCTATTACTGGTCTACCATGGAAGCTGACTGCCATCAACATTCCCGTACTTGCCATAAATGTCAAGTCTACGCTGACAAGGTCCATATCCCTCCAGTTCCTCTCAACGTTTTGACAACTCCATGGCTGTTTGCAATGTGGGGCATTGACATGATTGGAGAGATCAAGCCCACGGCATCCAACGGACATCGCTTCATCCTGGTTGCCATTGACTATTTCACCAAATGGGTCGAAGCAGCTTCCTTCGCCTCTGGTATGAAAAATGTGGTTGCCCGCTTCATCAAGCAAAATCTCATATGCCGGTATGGTGTTCTAGACAGGATCATCACAGACAACGGTACAAATCTGAATAACACGATGATCACCGCATTGTGCGAACAGTTCAAGATTTATCATCACAATTCATCCCCCTGTCGGCCGAAGATGAACGGTGCTGTTGAAGCTGCAAACAAAAACATTAAGAAGATCATTCAGAAAATGATAGTCACTTACAAAGACTGGCATGAGATGTTACCGTTTGCTCTACATGGATACTGTACGATGGCACGTACTTCAACCGGGGCAACCCCATTTTCTTTGGTATATGGCATGGAAGCTGTCCTGCCTATGGAGGTTCAGATTCCTTCTCTAAGGATTATGAAGGACACAGGTTTGAATGAAGATGATTGGATTCAGACCCGACTTGATCAACTCAATTTGATCGACGAGAAGTGACTCGCTGCTATATGCCATGGTCAGACGTATCAAAAGCGGATGATCAAGGCCTTCAATAAGAAAGTCAGACGTCAAGTGTATCAAGTCGGAGATCTCGTAATCAAGCGGATTATCTTGCCGCAAAGTGATCCCAGGGGAAAATGGACTCCTACATATGAAGGACCATTTGTGATCAAGAGCATATTTTCTGGTGGTGCAATGATTCTGACCACCATGGACGGTGACGATTTGCCGCACCCTACGAACGCAGACATAGTCAAAAGATACTACGCATAAAATAACCCGACAAGTCGAAAACCCGAAAGGGCGGTTGGGCAAAAATGGGCATCCCGGTGAATCGAAAACCCGAAAGGGCGGTTCAGGCAAAAATTAGGGATAAAAACAAAAAAATCTGTACACCTGGCAAGTTGAAAACCCGAAAGGGCGGCTTGGGAAAAAAGGGGTTTCCCGGTGGATCGAAAACCCGAAAGGGCGATTCAGGAAAAAGTTAGGGAATTAAAGCGTATGACTATGTCTCGTCGGATCACTTCAAAGACAATCTCTTCATCAACTAGTTCCAGGCTTCTGATCAATCCAGCCATCGGCAGACGAAGCATTGAATGGACAGATATTCAAAGTTGTGAAGGCTATAGCGGAATGGAATCCCATGGAATTATTTCACATAGCCATCTTTCTTTTGTATAAATTTCTTCAATATTTACAACGACATCCTCTTACTAGGATGATCGCCTCCTTTGTACAAATATACTCACAGAAAGTTAATACAAATACTTTTCAGAAATTTGCGTCGTTTCCTTTTCTCTTTGCTTTTGCACTTATGTTTTATTTGAGAAACGTCCAATGTTTTGTTAAATAGGCATATGCATTTGAACATAATCATTCCCTTATAAATCAAGGTAGGTGATCACTATTGAGTTGAAGGTGCAATTGGATATCTTGATACCCTTTCAAAGGAAATCCCGAGCAGATTTGAAATCCACATTCCTCAGTCAGAACTTAATCCCCTAAACAGAGTCAGACTTCAGAATCCTCATCAGCGAAAGCTCTCTCAAAAAACTGATTTCCCCAGCCAGAGAATCCTCCAGAACTCAATTCCCCTCAGAATTAAGTTTCAGTATCCCCAGCAGAGCTAAAACTTCAGGCTATCGATCCCCCACAGAGCCAGACTAGTGAACCTTCTCCCCACAGAGATGCTTCTCACTAGACTAGAGATTCTCAGTCTTACCTCCCCAGCTTAAGTCTACCAGGTTCTAAAATCCCCAGTAGAAATCATCAGAAATTCTCTTACCCTGCAAGTCACCAAGGAAATTCCAAGTCCCCGCAAGTGGTTCTAAGGCCCCTCGACGTTTGAAGGTCTAGTATTCCCCAAGCAAATCTGAAGACTTTCAGTTTTCAATTCCTCATTGTATATTCGAAGATTCTCCAGTGAAGATCTCCTCAAGACAGGAATTCCCCAGAAGATTGGTATACAACCCAAGCTCCTTATTCCCCAGTAACAACCAATAATTTTTTCTTCCCGGCAGCAGTCAAGATGCTTTTATCTTCAGCCATCTCGGATTCATCTATCCTCCGCAAGACAGCTCTCCAGCTTACATGCGCATTCATTTACCTTCATATAACATACATCACATCATGCATCATGACATTGCATACAACTAACTCTTTACCTTTTCAGGTAAGATCAGTCAACAGACAAAAAAATCATTATCTTCCGAGACTCTTTCTAGAAATAGTTCAGATGTGACCCAGACATGGCAACATTCTGATGCTTATTCCAGATTCATCCAGATGCAGTTTTATACGAGCTCATCATCAGGAAACCCTACACTGGTTCCTCCTCAACTTCAAGATTTCTGAAAACAGTTCACGGGTTCTCCAAGTAACGGATGTTAACCTATCGCTTGTTCAGTTTCTTCTCAAGACTTCTGAAAACAGTTTATGGATTCTTCCCAACAACGGGTGCTAATCTATCGCTTGTTCAGATGCAACTTTTGAAAACAGTTTACGGACGCTTCCCAACAACGGATGCTGCTCTATTGCTTATTCAACTTCAAGATTTCTGAAAACAGTTCACAGGTTCTCCAAGTAACGGATGTTAACCTATCGCTTGTTCATTTTCTTCTCAAGACTTCTGAAAAAAGTTTGTGGATTCTTCCCAACAACGGATGTTAATCTATCGCTTGTTCAGATGCAACTTTTGAAAACAGTTTACGGACGCTTCCCAACAACGGATGCTGCTCTATTGCTTATTCAACCTCAAGACTTCTGAAAACAGTTCACGGGTTCTCCAGTAACGGATGTTAACCTATCGCTTATTCAGATTCTTCTTCGAAGACTTCTGAAAACAGTTTACAGATTCTTCCCAACAACGGATATTAATCTATCGCTTGTTCAGACTCTTCTCAACTTTTGAAAACAGTTTACGGATGCCTCCAGATACGGATGTCAATCTATTGCTTATTCAGACCCCAGTTCAGAGATGGTCCTAAACATGGACACCTTTCTGATACTCATTCCAGATGGCATCTTTAAGCCCATCTCCAAATGGCATCGTTAATCCCATCTCCAAATGGCATCTCTAAGCCCATTCCCGCATCCATTGCTTTGACGAGTGCAAATTTAAGGGCACTCTAGTGTCCAATCTCCTTTTACCCTCGAGTCACGAAAGGTAAACTTGCCAATCTAACTCTTCGGATTCAAGAAGATTGAACAGGGGCAACTGTTGTACCCCAAAATTTGCCCTCCCTTTTTCTCAACATTTTCTCATCACAAGACCCTTGGAGCTCAAGATCCAGTTAGGGTTTCCTCTGCTCAAGACTTCTCCTTGCACTGTTGACCCAAATTAGGGTTTGTGTTTGAACAAAGATATTTTGACCTAAAATGCCTAATATGACTTTCATGCTTCATGTTGGACTCCCAAGTTTATCCATACCAAGTTTCAAGTCTTGATTCCAAATTTTGCCCAGTCAATTGGACAGTTGACCTAGAAATCAACTGTATTGGGGAAAAAGTCAACTGTGGCCAATTGACAGTCAAATCTCATGAAAATTGACCCACATCAACATTATGAACTCATATGGACCATTTGATCAAGTTTGGATCACAATTCCACAAGAAATTTGATCAGATCACCAAAAGGGAAAAATGGTCATTTTTAGGGTTTTGACTGCACAAAGGCAATTTTTGACTGTTTGACCAAGCCAATGGCAAACCAAGTTCACATATGGACTCAAGTACCCAATGGAATTGTCTTGACATGCTCAACAAGTTCAAAAGATCCCAAATGCACAAGATTGACAATTGAATTCCCCAATCAATTGATCAATTTTTGACTGTATACTGAAAAGTCAAACTTTGACTTTTTGGTCAAAATCAAGTGTCAAGATTCATTTTTCATTAAAACATGCCAAATCATGAAACTTGTTCATCAAGAAATCAAGAATTGCAAATTAGGGTTTGAAATGAAGATTTTTCATAACTTAGAATTTTTCTAAGTTAGGAAAAACCCTAATTTTTTCCTAACTTTGTCCCACTTTCTCACCAAGATTCATTTGGATTCAAGCAAAAGTCAAAACATGAAAGTTATATTCCATTGCAAAATCTACAACTTTGATTCACAAAGTTTTCCCAAAAGAAGCTTGTATCTCAAGTTACAATTTTTGGAACAAGGGTACCAAACCATTCTTAACTTAGAGAAATTTTGAACCAAGCAAGGTTTTTACCTAACTTCAAGACCATTTTTCACATGCTTCCACTTGGAATTTCAATTTGCATTTCAAAGATGGATTGTAGTACACATTCCAAGCTTTCCAAAATGTCCAAAATATCATCAAACAACCTCATGGTTAGGGAGATTCGAATTTGGCAAGTTGGGAAAAACTCACTTTGTTCATGACCAAATTACATGTTCATACACTTAGGCAATTTTGAACTCAGCTTGCATTTCTTGATTACAGGTCCTATATCCCATTTGAACTCATAAATTTAATGCTAACTCATTGTGCCAAGACCATATTTTATGTGTTCAAGCATTACATAAGGGTTTAGTCCCAAAATAGAAAAAGCATAATGTCCATTTTTGCAAAAGTAGAACTTTATGTCAATTAGCAAATCAAGAGGTACACAGCAAATCTCCTTGGCACAAGTTTTTGAGCTAATCCCACTGATCAAGGGGAAGGTTAGCAGCACATTAGGGGGGCCTCTATCAGTCTAAAACTCAAGTGGACACTTTGTTGCTTAAAGTTGAAGAAACATAACATAACAAGACACAACTCTCATTCATGTAAACCAGAGCTTAAGCAAAGTTATCAAACACTTTCTAATCATCAAGCCTAAGCTGAAACACGAGCCAACCATCTCCATTTCCTTCTCAAACATAGAATCACCCTCAAACTGCCAAAACAGGGCACCTGCTGCAGATTGAGTTCCATAACACCATCCATTCATGCATTCTTGCTAAAACCACTTCAAACATATCCCACATCATCCCTTGAAACTATTCCAAGCCTCAAACACGACCTGTAACACTCCCAAGCAACATCACCATTTTCATTTTTTTGTTTTGCAGTTGAAGTTCCCTAACACGATTCTCTTGGTTTCCAAACAAAGTAAAGCTTGGAATAGCATCCCTGGACATCAAGGAAGCTGTACCAATCATCACCTTGCATTGAAAATACCTCCATCATCAGATACAATTCCAACTGAACAGGTAAGTTCATGGACTTCTATCTCCCTATCCAGGCATTGTTAGCTCTAGGTTTGTGAATGAAAAATGTTCTACTCATGCCCCTGAAGTTGTACATATCTTTACTTTCCATTTATTTTGCATGTGCTATGAGAATTTAGGGTCTGAACATTGATGGAAACTTAGGTCAAGAATTAGGGATGGAGAAATTCTCTCTCATCTTAGAGAGTTAAGTCAAGTTCTTTATATGTCTGGATTCATCTCTTAATGCTCTACATTTTTCATGTTGTGAGTTTTGCTTGAAAGTCCAGGAATCTGGAGATAGAAAACGCGCGTTTTGTTCATGTTCAAACAGTCTGGAGGTTGAAGAAGGTCTTTTGGGCTGGGCTCTGTTTCATTTTTCTATTTGCACCCTTTTGTTACTTTTACACCCCCTTGGCCCATTATGCTTATTTTCATGATTTTTTGACCTTTTCTTTTTTGTTCTGACTTATTTATTTTTCCTCATAACATTAAAAAATAAAAAAATATTTTTCACACCATTTTTATATTTATTAGGCATTTATTTGTTTAAATTGATATTTGTACATAAATAAATATATAGATATACTTTTATTCAAAATACTAAAAAATAATGCAAACACATTTATTTTCTGATTTTTATTTTATTTTATCTTCTGAAAATATTTTATATAAAATATACTTTTTTTTTATAAATATTAAATATTATTATTTTGTGCATATTCAATATATTTAATAAATAAATACAAATACATACATATATATTAGTATATTTAGGTTCAAAAATACAAAATATATACATTTTTATTTTTATTAATATTTAGCATTAAAAATACCTTTTTTTGACAAATATACTTCTTTTTATTTATTGTTTGTACATAACTAATAAATATTGTACATATTAAATATTTAATACCTCTTATTTGCAAAATTAGGGTTTTGCCCTAAATACATAAAAACTCCAAAAATTAATTCTTTTTATTTTGTTTATTTAACATATAAAAAACACTTTTTTTTCATACATATAAAAAGCCTTTTTGCATCATACATATTTATTTTATTTAATTTGTGCAATTACATACCTTGTAAATCCCCAAATTTTGATGTAATAGTTAGGTTTAAATTCCTTGTCAAAATACCCCCATTTGAACATTTGTACCCCCCTTCCCATATATTGTGTTGTAATAACTTAGGAACTTTATTTTTCGCATTTACAAGCTTTCTAAATATGCCATGCTAGAATTAGGGTTTGTATGCAAATCAATTAACCAAAATAGTTTGACCTAATTTCAAGATAAACAAGCATGAAAATGGACAACACCAATCACACTTGCACCCCTAGGGTATTCCACTTGTTGCCTTCAATAAACGGGCCATATTGCATGTTAGGTCTCTTTGGGCAAAACAAACACAATTCAAATGATCATAGTCCCTCGACGACGCTTTCGAAAGTTGCCTAAAAAATGATCAAGTCCCTCCAAGGAAAAATTGCCCAAAGATACTTGGCACCATTGCAATCATGGTCTAATCGATGACCCGCGCCCGTCCCGTTCACATCCTAACACAAGATTGTCCACCAAATGCAATGGTGGAACAAAATTGTTAAAGGGTTAAAACATAGAAAAAATCTTTGAGAACTTTAGGGTAGATAGCTCTTAAGTACTTGTCAACTTGCAAAACAAAACACTTGCCTATTTTCAAACCACACATCACTACACTTTCAAAACAACTTTCAAAAACCTTGAAACATCTTTTCAAAAAGAGAAACACCTTTTGTAAAACATTCGAGTAAAGAATTGTTACAAGGGTAGCCTAGACAAGGCATCTTTTTCAAAACATTTTCAAAACCACGCACAAAGCACCATTTCAAACAATTGAAAATCAAGGCAAGTTGATCTAAGCAAGTAACTAAGAGCCCATGGATAACCATGGATAGAAAGGGTGCTAATACCTTCCCTTTCTATAATCTACTCCCCGAACCCAAGAAAATAGCTCAAAGGTTTTTGCTGTGCTTTTTAAACCTTTCCTTAGGATAAAATAAAAAGTCGGTGGCGACTCTTGCTCAACCGAAACATTTGCGAAAACAAACGCAAAACCCTAGTCAGTTCTCCCACCGTATCACAGGTACAAGACTTAATTGATGCTAATGAGATCGAGTTCGGTGCACCAGAAAAGCCTAAACATGACACAGGGGTGAAGGCTATCGGGGATGATGATGATGAAGAGTTTGACAATGACAACTTGATTTACCCGACTGCCAACGGTGGATTGAGAAATTGGACAGCGAAGGATTCTATGCCTGTTTCTGTTATCACCCAGTAATGAGACTTATTGTTTTGTATCTGTAACAAACAATGTTTTAAACTTTACGGCCCAGTGTCTTACCCGGGGCACCGTGGCTTCATTTGTGAGGGCTTTATGTGTGTCATCTACATATATCATTAATAAAAGCATTGGACGTTTCTTGCATTTCAAAATTTGTGCTCCTTGTTTTTCTTTATTATATTGCAAAATAGCTATTTTACACACACTCACGTATCATGATCTACATCCACTCTGGATCCCACTGATAACGACTCTGCTACTGCCGATTATGACTTCGAAAGTCCGATCAACCAAGCCGAGGACGAAGGTGAGGATGATTGTGAAGTGCTTGAGGAACTTGTTAGACTACTACTTCAAGAAGAGAGGGGTTTACCACCTCCAAGCCACCAGTTCTGATGCCTCCAGTTGAAGGAAGACCATTGATCTTATACTTAAAAGTGCTGGATAATACAAAGAGGTGTGTGCTGGGGAAACATGACGAGTCTGGCCGAAAAGAGAACGCTATTTACTGCTTTAGCAAAAAGTTTACCGACTGTGAGCCCCAATACTCACTGCTCGAGAGAACTTGCTACGCTTTGGCATGGGCTGCTCGCCGGCTGAGACAGTACATGTTGGCTCATACTACCCTTTTTGATACCAAAAGAGGTGAACGTCCTGACAACTCCGTGGCCTCTTGCAATGTGGGGCATTGATATGGTCGATGAGATCAGACCTACGGCATCCAACGGGCATCATTTCATCCTAGTAGCAATTGATTACTTTACGAAGTGGGTTGAAGTAGCTTCCTTTGCTACTGTAACCAAGAACGTCGTGACACGATTCATTCGGCACAACCTGATCTATCGATATGGTGTACCAGATAGGATCATTACGGACAATGGTACCAATCTCACTAATAAGATGATCACTGAGCTCTGCAAGCAGTTCAAGATACAGCATCACAACTCTTCTCCCTACCGGCCGAAGATGAATGGGGCTGTAGAAGCGACTAATAAGAACATTAAGAAGATTGTGCAGAAGATGACAGTGATGTACAAAGATTGGCACGAGATGTTACCATTTGCTCTTCATGGGTACCGTACCTCATCATGGACGTCAACAGGGGCAACACCCTATTCCTTGGTATATGGTATGGAGGCAGTCATTCCCATTGAAGTTCAGATACCCTCTCTTCGGATTATGAAGGATGCAGGTTTGAGCGAAGATGACTGGATTCAGACCCGACTTGATCAGCTGAACTTAATTGACGAGAAGAGACTTACTGCTATTTGTCATGGTCAGACGTATCAAAAATGGATGATCAAGGAATTTAACAAGAAAGTCAAACGACAAGAGTATCAAGTTGGGGACCTGGTTATCAAGCGCATCATCCTACCTCAAGGTGATCCCAGGGGAAAATGGACCCCTACTTATGAAGGGCCATTTGTGGTTAAGAACATTTTCTCAGGAGGAGCTATGATTCTAACCACCATGGATGGTGACGACCTTCCTCACCCCGTCAATGAAGACATAGTGAAAAGATACTACGCATAATTAACGACCCGCTAGGTTGACTGGCCTAGGCAAAAATAAGGGCTTCCCGGCGAACCAAAAGGGTTCGGGCAAAAATAAGGGATGAAAATGAAAAAAATATGTACACCCGACAAGTCGAAAACCTGAAAAGGCGACTTGGGAAAAAACGGGTATCTCGGTGGACTGAAAACCCGAAAGGGCAGTCCAGGAAAAAAATAGGGATCAAAGCTTAACACTATGTCTCATTGGATCACCTTATATCCAGACTTCGATATCGATTATCAAGCTCGGACGACACTAATCAATCTGATCTACCTTCAACCAAGTAGCAAGTGATAAGATGCTCGAGGATATAAAGGCGATAACAGAGTTGGTACCCAATGGGATCATGCACATAGTTGTTTTGTTTAGTTTTTCACAAATTGTGTAAATTCTATTTGCTCGGCGGCGTTCTCTTACTAGGACGCCAGCCTCTTGTACAAAAACGCCTATTTACAGGCCAAACATCAAAGTTAATACAATTCATTTTTAAAGAAATTTCAAACTGTTTTTCCTTTTTCTGTTTGGTTTTGCAAGGAACGTCCAATGTTCATTTTTGATATATGCACCTGACATTAATTGCTGCTCATAAAAAAATTTACATGCGAAACAAAAGACAAATTACTCGTAATATCAGAGACAGGGATAAGAATTGTCCAAACTGCATAGTTGCTCTGTCCACCAGGTACAAGGGAGATTCAGCTAAAGAACATGGTTGAGATGCATTCACTCCCCGCAGAGTAAGACAGTAATGATAGCTCTCCCCAGATGAGACTTGCAACTGTAAATGAATCGGAAATATCTTCCCCAAACAGAGTTTATCTACCATCAGCACCTAAAAGGCTCAATATCCATGGTAGTCTTAATATTCACCAATAGAGTATAAGAATCTTCCCCGGCAGAATACAAGATATCCCCAGTGGAGTTTGAATTTTTCCCAACGCATCCTGAAAAAGTTTCCCAAGTGGAGTTTGGAAAATCATCCCCAGTAGACTTTGGAAGATTGTCCCCAGCTGAACTCAAAGGATTATCCCCATAAGAGTCTAAAAGGTTATCCTCAGTGAAGCCGCAATTGAAGATCATCCCCAGAGGAGCTCTTTCCTTTCACAAAACATGAATTCAAATCCCCAACAGGATTCAATATCACCAGCAACGGTAATTGATCCCTAACGGAATTTATCGGTGGAATCCTCAGCAGAGAATCTCTTCCCCACAGAGTAATCTCCTCATCAGTTTATTCCCCAACGGAGTTATCTTTTCCCGCAGGTTTATTTTTCACAATCATCTTCATTCGCTATCTCCAAGAGAAACGAAGAATTCAACTCTTTTCTCCAGTAGCTATCTGGGATTTATTTTCCCCAGCTACAAACATCACATACATCATAACACATGCATATACGCATCATACAACACAATCTCATTTATTCTGAGAACATCATTGCTTGATATATATCATGCATTGCATACAACTAACCTCTACCTTTCAGGAAAGATGCAGTTAAGTTCTCAGCTATGTCGAAGAACTGACAGGTTCTTAAATCTCAACTGAATTATTCTCGGTTGAATTATAGATAAGGTTCTCAATCTCGATAATTTTCCTCCGTCGAAGTGTGGACGAGTTCTTAAATCTCAACAGAATTATTCTCCGTTGAAGACCAGAAAGTCCTAGATCTTGATGAAGATGTTTCCCTCAGTCGAAGACCTGATCGGTTCTTAAATCACAACTGAATTATTCTTGGTTGAATTACAGATAAGGTTCTCAATATCGACAATTTTCCTCCGTCGAAGTGTGGACGAGTTCTTAAATCTCAACAGAATTATTCTCTGTTGAAGACCAGACAGTCCTAGATCTTGATGAAGATGTTTCCCTCAGTCGAAGACCTGACCGGTTCTTAAATCTCAACTGAATTATTCTCGGTTGAATTACAGATAAGGTTCTCAATCTCGACAATTTTCCTCCGTCGAAGTGTGGAAGAGTTCTTAAATCTCAACAGAATTATTCTCTGTTGTAGACCAGACAGTCCTAGATCTTGATGAAGATGTTTCCCTCAGTCGAAGACCTGACCAGTTCTTAAATCTCAACTGAATTATTCTCGATTGAATTACAAATAAGGTTCTCAATCTCGACAATTTTCCTCCGTCGAAGTGTGGACGAGTTCTTAAATCTCAACATAATTATTCTCCGTTGAAGACCAGACAGTCCTAGATATTGATAAAGATGTTTCCCTCAGTCGAAGACCTGACCGGTTCTTAAATCTCAACCGAATTATTCTCGGTTGAATTACAGATAAGGTTCTCAATCTCGGAAATTTTCCTCCGTCGAAGTGTGGAGGAGTTCTTAAATCTCAACAGAATTATTCTCCGTTGAAGACAAGACAATCCTAGATCTTAATGAAGATGTTTCTCTCAGTCGAAGACCTGACCGGTTCTTAAATCTCAACTGAATTATTCTCGGTTGAATTACAGATAAGGTTCTCAATCTCGGAAATTTTCCTCTGTCGAAGTGTGGACGAGTTCTTAAATCTCAACAAAATTATTCTCTGTTGAAGACCAGACAGTCCTAAATCTTGATGAAGATGTTTCCCTCAGTCGAAGACCTGACCGGTTCTTAAATCTCAACTGAATTATTCTCGGTTGAATTACAGATAAGTTTCTCAATCTCGACAATTTTCCTCCGTCGAAGTGTGGACGAGTTCTTAAATCTCAACAGAATTATTCTCCGTTGAAGACCAGACAATCCTAGATCTTGATGAAGATGTTTCCCTCCATCGAAGACCTGACCGGTTCTTAAATCTCAACTGAATTATTCTCGGTTGAATTACAAATAAGGTTCTCAATCTCGGCAATTTTCCTCCGTTAAAGTGTGGACGTGTTCTTAAATCTCAACAGAATTATTCTCCGTTGAAGACCAGACAGTCCTAGATCTTGATGAAGATGTTTCCCTCAGTCGAAGACCTGACCGGTTCTTAAATCTCAACTGAATTATTCTCGGTTGAATTACAGATAAGGTTCTCAATCTCGATAATTTTCCTCCGTCAAAGTGTGGACGAGTTCTTAAATCTCAACAGAATTATCCTCCGTTGAAGACCAGACAGTCCTAGATCTTGATGAAGATGTTTCCCTCAGTCGAATACCTGACCGGTTCTTAAATCTCAACTGAATTATTCTCGGTTGAATTACAGATAAGGTTCTCAATCTCGGAAATTTTCCTCTGTCGAAGTGTGGACGAGTTCTTAAATCTCAACAAAATTATTCTCTGTTGAAGACCAGACAGTCCTAAATCTTGACGAAGATGTTTCCCTCAGTCGAAGACATGACCGGTTCTTAAATCTCAACTGAATTATTCTCGGTTGAATTACAGATAAGTTTCTCAATCTCGACAATTTTCCTCCGTCGAAGTGTGGACGAGTTCTTAAATCTCAACAGAATTATTCTCCGTTGAAGACCAGACAGTCCTAGATCTTGATGAAGATGTTTCCCTCTGTCGAAGACCTGACCAGTTCTTAAATCTAAACTGAATTATTCTCGGTTGAATTACAGATAAGGTTCTCAATCTCGGCAATTTTCCTCCGTTGAAGTGTGGACGTGTTCTTAAATCTCAACAGAATTATTCTCCGTTGAAGACCAGACAGTCCTAGATCTTGATGGAGATGTTTCCCTCAGTCGAAGACCTGACCGGTTCTTAAATCTCAACTGAATTATTCTCGGTTGAATTACAGATAAGGTTCTCAATCTCGACGATTTTCCTCCGTCGAAGTGTGGACGAGTTCTTAAATCTCAACAGAATTATCCCCCGTTGAAGACCAGACAGTCCTAGATCTTGATGAAGATGTTTCCCTCAGTCGAAGACCTGACCGGTTCTTAAATCTCAACTGAATTATTCTCTGTTGAATTACAGATAAGGTTCTCAATCTCGACAATTTTCCTCCGTCGAAGTGTGGACGAGTTCTTAAATCTCAACAGAATTATTCTCCATTGAAGTAAACAGACAGTCCTAGATCTTGATGAAGATGTTTCCCTCAGTCGAAGACCTGACCGGTTCTTAAATCTCAACTGAATTATTCTCGGTTGAATTACAGGTAAGGTTCTCAATCTCGACAATTTTCCACCGTCGAAGTGTGGACTAGTTCTTAAATCTCAACAGAATTATTCTCCGTTGAAGTAAACAGACAGTCCTAGATCTTGATGAAGATGTTTCCCTCATTCGAAGACCTGACCGGTTCTTAAATATCAACTGAATTATTCTCGGTTGAATTACAGATAAGGTTCTAAATCTCGGCAATCCTCCTCAGTCGAAGTACTGACCGGTTCTTAAATCTCGATTGAATTATCCTTGGTTGAATTACAAATAAGGTTCTAAATCTCGACCGATTTCCCCCCAGTTGAATTACGGACAAGTTCTTAAAACTATGCAAAGATGTTCTCTCAGCTAAGGTACAAGCAAGTTCCTAAATCTCAATAAAGAACAGACTTCCCCAGCGGAATCTTCTACAACAACAGATATGCGAGCTCTCGCTAAGGAATCTCTTATGCGATCGACACTCCTGAAAATGTCATCTTTAAGCCTATCCTCCCGTCAGCAATCTCCAAATGGCATCTGTAAGCCCATTCCCGACATCACAAGGCTGATACCACTTCATGCGAGTGCAAATTTCTGGGCACTCTAGTGTTCAATCATCCTCCACCTTCGGATCACGAAAGGCACGAAAGCCAATCTACATACTCAGGTTTAAGAAGATTGAACAGGGGAAGCTGTTGTACCCCCAAATTTTCCCTCTCATATTTCTCAAGACATTGCAAGAAAAGTCTCCAAGTGGCTCAAGGTTTACTCAAGAGTGGATCAGACAAGTCATCTCCTAAGGCAGTCTTCCCCAAATTAGGGTTTTGTGTTGCATCAAGATATTTGAGTCCAAATGACCTCAAGTGCTCCCCAATGTCCTAAAATGTTCTCAAGGTCATCCATGTCAAATTTCAGGCCTTGCAGAGGAAGTTTGCTCAGCCAATTGCTCAAAGAGTCCAAAAATCGACTGTGCTAGGGCAAAAGTCAACTGTGACCTATATACAGTCAAAATTCAAGATTTTTTGTCAAAATTATCATTTTGAAGGATATTTCATCATTTGATCAAGGGTTGATCATGATTCATCAAGGATTGCTCACAATTCATTAAGACTCAAAAGTTGCTAAATTAGGGTTTTGCCGGAAAAGTCAACTCAACTTTGACTAAGCATAACTTTCTCATACTTTATGAGAAATGACCCATCCAAAGATAATTTTGAATAGGATGCAATTTCCTACAATACATCTTCATATCCCAAGATCAGAGAATGTACTCACAAGAAGTTATAAATTTGGACATTATAGGTCATTTTTGAAAGTCAACAAAAATACATTTTTTGCCAAATCTTATAACTTGAGCATGGAATATCAAAATGAGATGAGACCAAAACAGTTGGTTGGAGGACATCTCAAGCTTTATAAAAAGTCCAAGAACACTTCCAAAAGTTCAAAATTTAGGAAGTTATGCATTGTTGAAGTTGGACATTTTTGTAAAATTGCCAAAAATCAACTATCCCCAAAACTTCAAATTTTATCAAATGGGCCCATTCTTTTCCACTTTATTTGAGCTTGAATAGTTGCCCACGTGCCCTAGCTTCAGCCATGAGCTCATATTCTATTTTTATTATTTAATTTTATTTTTTTATTGAATTTATTCATTTTAAATCAAATTAAATCATATAAAATCCAAACTTTGATTACCTAAGATCTTTTTGGTTGTTTCAGGTCTTAATTATCATCATTAGCATCATCAAATTCGGATCACACCATATCATGTACAAAAAGATTGAAAATTGGCAAAATTGGAAAGGTTTAAAGAATGAATCAAATCAAATTCCAATGCATTGATTTAGAGAGATTCATTCCAATTTTGTTACCCTAACACATTTTATGATACATAAGGAAGCCAAAGGAATCGAAATAGAGGTTAGAGGCTGCAAGAAGAGGCAGAGAAAAGTTTGAAAAAAGTGGTGAAAAGCTTGAATTCGAAATCATAGCAAGAGGGGTTTTCAGAAGCCAAAAGCTATCCTAATCATTTCCTGGGTGATCACACAACCTTCCTGGATCAAAAACACGCGTCCTCAGGCCTTCAAAAGCACTGTAAGAGTCACGATAATCACCTTAGTTCTTGAATTCGTGATTCATCATTCTTGCATCATTTGAATAAATCATTGGCATATTTATACTCCTCACAACATTTGCAAATGTTTGGCAATATCCAATTGCGTTTTTCTGGCTTAAATGAGGAACCCCCATAGCTAGGGTTCTTCGTTTGTATTTTGGGGTTTTCTTTTTCAGGAAAAATCAGGACTCAAGAAGGGCATAGTGTTGATCAGGGAGCCAAGGCGAATTCAGCCATGATTTTGGAATTGATTTATGAGGCCTAGGGAAAGTTTTAGAGCAAGCTTGCGCATTTAGCTGCGGATCCAAATCTGCAGGTAAAATTACAGTAGTGGAAGGACAGGGACGAAGAGCTGGCATGCGCTGATTGGCCCGTTCAAATGTTTTTGCGCGCATTTTTATTTTCTGACCAATAATTGCTTTTTTTGATATATTATAATTGTTATGTAATATATTAACAAATGAAGTAAAGCAGCGTAGTGGCAAGGGAAGCAACCAATCATGTTCAGGACCTGGGTTCGAATCCTAGGTCCCCCACTTTCATTCATAATTTTATTTTTCAGGTGATTTGGTGCATTTGCCTTGCTACAGCATACCATGCGCCCTCCTACATCCAACAGCCAGATGGCCATTGACCAGATCCGGTGGTCCAAGGGGAATGTCCACCATAGTCCAAGTCAACACGCGCCTACTGGATCTCAAAAGTCAACAAGGCCAGATCTAAATGGGCCTCAGTATTGTTATATACACCACAAAATTCATGCCCAAACCTCTTTTCTCTCTTATTCACAAAAAAGTATTTTTTTATCAAATTAAACTTTAAATTTTATTTTTATTAATAAATACTAATTAAATGAATTTAGGTTAATTAGAATAATTTTAACTTTTTTTGTAAATAATTAAAATTAACTAGACATAATTAGGTTTTAATTACTAACTTAATTATTTTATTTTCTTTCTTTAAATAATCAAAAACCCAAAAAATAATTTATTTTATTAATTAATAAATTTATTTAATTTAGTAATTAATTTAGGTTTAATTTCATTTTCTTTCTTAAAATAAAAACAACAAAAAAATATATTTTCTTTAACAAAAAGGGTCAAAACCCTAAACTCGCACTCGATTTAATTTTTCGCACGCGATTTATTTATTTTATTCAATAATGTACTTGCTCCCAATTTGTAATAGTTAATAGGACTTTTATTTATTTTTTATCGCTTTATTTATTTTTAAAGGGGTTGTCTTTGGCGATGTAAATACCCGACGCCTTGTAATTTAAATTCCGCAAATTATAATTGTTAGATGTTTGATAATAGGATGGCATGACAAGACTGAATGTTTTAACCTAAAATCAACTTAGATCACCATTAACATGTACAAAGATAAAAATAACTGAAAACGACACACTCGCACAGGCGCACTCTTAGGGTACACCCCACTTGGTTGCCTTCGTATGCGGTCATTGAGTATAGGTCGCTTTAGAGGTCGTCCTCTTGTCTAAAGATCATAGTCGCCTCGAAACGGTTGCCTCAGATATTGTTGCCTCAAACAAATGATCTAAGACATTAGGGTTACTGCTAAGGCATCCTAACATTGATTTAGTGACCGCACGTCCCTCATTCGAATTGACCCTTAAAACTCCAACGACGGTGCTACCTACTCATCAATAGTAGGATAGCATTGTCTAAAGGAATATAGCATATAACGATTCCTTTTTCGAGTAGGTAGATAGTTCTTAGATACTTGCTCTTTTAAAAACAAAAACTCTCCACACTTACACTTTTCGAACAAAGTTTTCAAAAACACTTCATACACTCTTGAGGACAGAAGCAAGAGTTAAATCGAAGTTTTCAAAACAAAAACTTTTTCAACCTCACAAGCACAAAGAAAGCAATTTTGAAAACAATTGAGCAAGTACCTAAGAGCCTGTGGGTAACCACGGATAGAAAGGGTGCTAACACCTTCCCTTTCTTTAATCTACCCCCCGAACCCGAGAAATATCTCAAAAAAGGAATTTTTTGTGCTTTTTTCCTTTCCTTATTGGATAAAATAAAAGTCGGCGGCGACTCTTGCTTACTGCGACCTTTTGCGATAACAAACACAAAACGCAAACCAGCATTCCAAAAAACAGTCAGTTCTTTCCCACTGTATCACAGCTTTCAATCCTTAACTTTTGCTTGGACCGCTCTTTCGGGTTTTCAGCCCACCAGGATACCCATTTTTGCCCAAGTCGCCCTTTCGGGTTTTCAACTTGCCGAGTGTACAATCTTTTGCATATATCCCTAATTTTTGCCCAAAATTTTTGGTTTGCCGAGATGCCCTTTTCTTGCCTAGGTGTGTCAACTTAGCGGGTCTCTTATGTGTAGTATTTTTTAACTATGTCCGCGTTCACAGGATGTGGGAAGTCTTCACCATCCATGGTAGTCAGTATCATGGCACCACCAGAGAAAACTCTCTTGACAACAAATGGCCCTTCGTAGGTGGGAGTCCATTTACCCCTGGGGTCTCCTTGTGGATGAATGATGCGCTTTATCACCAAGTCACCACCTTGATATACTCGAGGTATGATCTTTTTGTTGAAAGCCTTGACCTTGCGTTTTTGGTACATCTGACCATGACAAACGGTAGCCAGTCGTTTTTCATCGATCAAGTTCAACTGATCCAATCTTATCTGAATCCACTCGTCTTCGTCTAGGCCTACCTCATTCATAATCCTTAGTGAGGGAATATGAACTTCCATTGGAAAAAAAACTTCCATGCCATAGACTAAAGAAAAGGGAGTTGCCTAGTTGATGTTCTAGCTAAACTATGGTAGCCATGAAGAGAAAACGGTAACATCTCATGCCAGTCTTTGTAGGTTACTACCATCTTCTGCATAATCTTCTTAATGTTTTTGTTGTTCGCTTCCACCGCGCCATTCATTTTAGGTTTATAAGGAGAAGAATTGTTACGCTTGATTTTGAACTGAGTGCAAAGTTCCGTAATCATAGCATTGTTGAGGTTAGTCCCATTGTCGGTGATGATCCTTTCGGGGATACCGTAGCGGCATATGAGGTTATGTTTGATGAATCTGGCTACCACGCTCTTTGTGACTGAGGCAAATGAGGCGGCTTCGACCCATTTGGTTAAATAATCAATGGCGACAAGAATGAAGCGATGTCCATTGGAAGCAGTGGGTTTGATCTCCCCAATCATGTCAATTCCCCACATTGCAAATGGCCATGGAGCGGTCATGACGTTTAGAGGGATAAGAGGCATATGGACCTTGTCAGCATAGATTTGGAATTCGTGGCAAGTTCTTGAGTGTTGATGGCAATCAGTCTCCATTGTTGACCAATAGTAACCAACTCTCAGGATTTTCTTAGCCATAGTATGTCCGCTAGAGTGAGTCCCAAAGAGACAAGCATGCATGTCTTTCGTAATTTCCTCTGCCTCCTTCTTGTCCACATATCGGAGTAAAGTAGAGTCATGGTTGCATTTGTACAAGATTTCGTTACTTAGGAAGAATTTGGCTGAAAATCTTTGTAAGAACTTTCTGTCATTGATGGATGCTCCTTCCGGATACTCTTGTGCTTCAAGGTATCTCTTTACCTCATGGTACCAAGGCTTTTCTATGTCGGCGTCGAGCTCGTAGCAGTGTGCAGGCTCGTCAAACCTTTCAATTGTAATCAAAGGAGATTCATTTTCCCATTTGACTTTGAACATCAAAGACATGGTGGCCAAAGCATCAGCCAACTGATTTTCTTCCCTAGGGAAGTGTTCAAAGGTGATTTCTTCGAAGTAAGGAATCAGAGATAGCACAAGTTCTTTGTAAGGGATGATATTAGGGTTCTTAGTGTCCTAATCTCCTTTTTTTACTTGGCTAATCAATAGAGCGGAATCCCTTAACACATTCAAATGCTTGATCCTCAAGTCAATGGCAGCCTTAAGACCAAAAATGCATGCTTCATACTCAGCCATGTTGTTCGTACAATCGAAGAATAGTCTGGCAGTGAAAGGAGTGTGGCAACCTTCAGGGGAGATGATCACAACACCAATTCCGTTACCCAAGGCGTTGGAAGCCCCATTGAAGACCATAGTCCACCGGGATCCTTGTTCAGGTCCGTCATACGGTCCAGGTTTCACACAGTCGGTCACTAGCATGATGTTCTCATCCGGGATGTTAAAGTTCATAGACTGATAATCATCAACATCTTGATGAGCCAAATGATCTGCTAATACACTTCCTTTGATGTCTTTTTGTATTGTGTATTGAATATCGTATTCAGTCAAGATCATTTGCCACCTAGCTATCCGTCCGGAAAGACCAGGTTTCTCGAAGATGTACTTGATTGGGTCCATCTTAGAAATCAACATAGTGGTATGAGTCAACATATACTGTCTTAGCCAGCGAGTAGCCCATGCCAGAGTGCAACAAGTTTTCTCGAGCAGTGAATATCTGGTTTCACAGTCGGTAAACTTTTTGCCCAGGTAGTAAATAGCATGCTCTTTTCGGCCAAACTCGTCATGTTGGCCCAAAACACACCCCATAGAATTCTCTAGCACTGTCAAGTACATGATGAAGGGTCTTCCTTCAACTAGAGGCATGAAAATAAGAGGTTCTTGCAGATATTCTTTGATTTTGTCGAAGGCAGCTTGGCATTCATCATTCCATATGACTACTTGATCTTTCTTCAAGAGTTTGAAGATTGGCTCACAAGTAGCAGTCAAGTGAGATATGAAGCGGGCGATGTAATTAAGACGACCCAAGAATCCTCTAACTTCCTTTTTAGAGTGGGGGACTAGAATTTCTTGGATGGACTTTACCTTTGCGAGATCGACTTTGATGCCTTTGCCACTTACAATAAAACCTAGAAGCTTTCCAGATCATACTCCGAATGTGAACTTATTAGGGTTCAACCTCAACTTGTACTTTTTCAGCCTCTCGAATAGCTTGTATAGATGATTGAGATGTTCTTCCTCAGTTTGTGATCTTGCAATCATATCATCCACATAGACCTCTATTTCATTATGGATCATATCATGAAACAAAGCTACCATAGCCCTCTGATATGTTTCCCCTGCATTATTTAATCTGAACGACATGACCTTGTAACAAAAGGTGCTCCATTGCGTAATGAAAGTGGTCTTCTCCATGTCTTTGGGAGCCATCCTAATTTGATTATAGCCGGAGAAACCATCCATGAAAGAGAAGATCTTATGTTGAGCAGTGTTATCGACCAAGACATCAATATGAGGTAGAGGGAAGTCATCCTTGGGGCTTGCCCTATTCAGATCCCTATAATCTACGCACATGCGAACTTTTCCGTCTTTTTTTAGTATTGGAACCACATTTGCAACCTATTTGGGATAAGATGTTACAGCTAGGAAACCGGAATCAAGTTGTTTCATCACTTCGGCTTTTATCTTTTCAGACATGTCAAGCCTCATGCAACAGACTTTTTGTTTGACGGGAGGACAATCTTCCTTTGTTGGCAGACGATGAACTACAATATTGGTATCCAACCCTGGCATATCTTCATACGACCAAGCAAACACTTCCACATAGTCATGCAACATTTGAACCAATCTGCTTTTGACACTGCTTTCCAGGTTAACGCCGATCTTGACCTCTTTCTTGTCTGTCTCAGTACCTAGATTGATGACTTCAACTGACTCTTCATGCGGATGAATAGCTTTTTCCTCTTGTAATAGAAGTATGGATAGTTCTCTCGGTATTTCAAAATCTTCCTCGCCTTCATCTTCGGCCTGGTTAATTGGACATTAGAAATCATAGTCGACAATAGCAAAGTCATTGGCAATGAGATCCAGAGTGGATGAGGACCTGCAAGAGTGTGTGTGTGTGTGTGTGTGTGTGTGTGTGTGTGTGTGCATGTAAGATACATGGCTATTTTGAAAAACGTATTTGAAGAAAAAGAAAGACAATGAGCACAAAGATTTGAATGCAAAAGAGACCAATGGTTTGTATTGAATGACCATATGATAAGATGAACATAAATAAAACCCTTGACAAATGGACCATAGTGCCCTGGGCCAGGCACATGGCTTAAAGTCATTGTTTAATATTACAGATAAAATGTTCTTGAATTAATAAAAAGCAATAAACAAGTACTTACTCCTCAATGAAGGAGACGGAAACGAAGTCCTTTGCGTG
This sequence comes from Vicia faba, assembly GCA_948472305.1. NCBI lineage: Eukaryota > Viridiplantae > Streptophyta > Magnoliopsida > Fabales > Fabaceae > Vicia > Vicia faba. Next base: position 1,012,970,532 of record OX451738.1, read on the forward strand.
CCAATTGTTAAGCTCCGCCGTAGTAGGGTATATCCAATCTTCAAATACACATTCATCATCTGATTCACCTACAACGTTAATTTCATGACTTCCAATACAAAGAGGGGGCTTTCCTGCACGAGCGCGCCTCACTTCTTTCTGAGCCTTGATAGTGAAGCCCAAACCACATTTTTCTGCTTTAAATGGGATCTCGAAGTGTTTCCCCCAAGTATCACAACTTCCTTCTTCGACTACAGCACAAGCATCTTTGAATGAAACCATCTTTGGCACAACCTTAACAGCTTTGGACATATCAGAGGAACATTGGGTGGTAGCAACCGTTGGTGGCACAACTTTAAAAGCCTGGCACGGGGTTTCGATAAATTCACCATCCATCTCCACATATTTGAAAGAGTTGAGGTGGCTTACCATGAACTCCTCCTCACCACAGACAGTGACAATTCTTCCTTTGACCAGATACATGAGCTTTTGATGAAGAGTTGACGTTACCGCCCCTGCTCCATGAATCCAAGGGCGACCCAACAAACAGGAGTAGGCAGGACGAATATCCATGATGTAGAAAGTTAAGTTAAAAATCTGTGAGCCCACCTTGATAGGGAGATCCACCTCTCCATGAACTGTTCTTTTGGACCCATCGAAAGCCCTCACAATAATATCACTTGGTTTCAAAACTAGTCCTTCACCGCCTAAACGGTCCAAAGTGCCCTTAGGTAGTACATTCAAGGAAGAGCCAGTGTCAACCAGAACATGTGCTAAGGTAGTCCCTTTACATTCCACAGAAACATGCAGAGCTTTGTTATGGTTCTTTCTAAGTGGTGTCAGATCAACATTCGAGAACCCCAAACCATTATCGGTCATTAATCTTGCCACACAATTTTCAAACTGGCCAGTTGTGGTCTCATGATGGACATGAGCCTTTTCAAGAATTTGATTAATTCCCGAGCATGAGCATCAGAACAAAGTAGCAGAGATAACATGGAAATCTTGGAAGGGGTTTCCCCAACTGCTCAACAATCTTGAAATCACTCCTTTTTATAATTTTCAAGATCTCATCCATTTCTCGAGCCGAAGGTTCTCCATCAACAATGTCTTTTGCGGGTATTTCTGTCTCGACAGGCTCAACAACTTTCTCTTTTCCCCTTGTATCAGCACTTGGCTTAGCGGCGGTGATGCGGACAAACGCCTTTGTAACAGTTGGTGGTGAGATGTTGGGTGAAAAGATTATCCCAGTTTTGGTCACCTTACTAGAGCCAGTAATGTTACCAATGTCATCAACTTTGTTTTCTTCAATCCAAGCATCTTGCTTTATCCCATGGTAAAACACCTCAGCACCATAGTTCCATGGCACTGCTTTGTTGGAAGAGTACGAAATTGGTCCGGGAGCGGTAATTATCAGAGGAGCAACAATTGGTTCATTTGAAATCCTGATAGGAGCCTTGGAGGAGATCCTAAGAGGCTTGTTTGAGATATTTATGATGGAGAAATCTTCAATCTTATTGGTCAAACTTTTGGAAGGCGAAGTCTTCTCAAATAGGATCATGGCTATTCATCAGGCGTTGGATGCCTTCCTTAAGCCCTTTGCATCCATTGAGTTGTTTGGTGCAACAAACACAATCCTTCAAACATCCATAGAAAATCCCAGCTTTCAACATATTCTTTTTGATAGTGGTTAACGGAGTATTCAAGTCTTCGACGGAGGAAACAAAAATGGTGTCTTCAACAACATTGAAACCCTTGCCATGATTTGGAATAGGCACGGTGATTACATTCGGAGTTGGAGGATGATCAAATTCAATGGTATTATTGTCTATTAAGTCTAGAATTTTATTCTTCAGTGCCCAACATTGGCCAGTCTCATGCCCGAGACTATTTGAGTGATATGCACATTTGGCATTCAGATTGTACTTTGGTGAAGAGGTATCTGAATTGGCCAGAGGATCATGCAGTGTCACCAAATTAGCATTTAGTAGGTGTTGTAAGGCTTGGGATAGTGACATGCCTATCCTTGTGAATTGTCTTCGCGGAGTCTCAAATTGTTGATGATTTGCAGATGGTCTTTGAGCAGGAGTTAGATTGGAAATTCGGATAGCATTAACGGACTGGAGGTCATCCTTCTTGGTACGGGCCCTTAACCCATACACAACATTGATTTCTTTCTTCACGGTAAAAGGTTTCTTTACGGGATTGGAGGTGGAGGCAGATGCTATAGGAATCTTCCCGCTTTTGATACCGCTTTCAACTCTTTCACCGATTAATATTAGCTTGGTGAAACCGGATGAAGAACAACCAACCAATAAGTTAAAAAATGGACCAGATAAAGTGCCCATAAACATATCAATGTGCTCCCTATCAGTCAAAGATGGTTGAACCCTACTGGCAAGGTCTCTCCACTTTTGGGCGTACTCTTTGAACCCTTCATTATTCCCCATTGTCATGTCTTGCAACTGAACTCTTGTCAATGCCAAGTCGGCATTATACTGGTATTGGTGGTAGAAAGCGGTATCTAAGTCTTCCCATGTATGGATATGGGAACCATCCAATTGGTAAAACCACTCTAGTTGCATCCCAGCCAAGCTTTCTTGAAAAAAGTGAACCCAGAGTTTCTTGTCGGCTGTGTGCGGTTGAATTTTGCGCACATAAGATTTTAGGTGAAGTTTTGGGCAGGAAACCCCATCGTATTTCGAGAAGACTGGTATCTTGAATTTGTGGGGAATGACAACCCCATATATTAAACCCAAATCATCAAAATCCAAACTGGGGACGACTTGAATCTCAACGGCCTTCAATATGTCTTCTAGCTGCTTGTACTTAACATCGGCAGGAGGATACTGCTCGTCAAAATAATCATCATCATTAGAAGCTTGATCATTGATACACCTAGCCTGGGTACTCCTTTCTTCTCCAATTTGATTCTCATCTTCCTCAGACGAGTCTTTCACTACCGGTATCTGACGGACCGACTCTCTAAACCTTCTACCCATGTTGACTAAAGCTTTCCTCTTCGGTTTCGTTTTGGCTGCCAGCAGCGCCATCAAATCTTGTTGCCCCTTGGCTAGGGTCAACAGAGTCTCTTGAAACTGAGTGTTTTGTGCTTGTCGGTCCTTCACTTTTTTCTCGATATCCATCTTACTGAAATAAACAACAGAGAGATAAGGAAACCTGTCATGGAAAACCTGTTATGTTATGATGCATGGAAGATGTGTATGCAAATGATTTCAAGGATTTATGAAATTTAAATTTGTATAGACAAAAAATGAACAAATGTCAAATTACATTAATTAGTTCAAAATGATTACAACATGCCTCTTGGGCTTACAACATAAATCTCTAAGATAAAAAGGTCGAACGCATCCTCTTTGGTGCAAGGTAGGCATTCAAGCTTCGTTCTTCATGTAGTTTCTTTGTAAGCTCTAAAACCCTTTTCTCACTCGCATAACACTGAGCTTAGAAAGTGTCTCGTTCTTCCTTTAGCTGAATCCAACTCTTTTGCAAGTCTTCAAGAGAAGTAGGCATGTTGGGATGGAGGACAGTATAAGGGACTTCTTCTTCAGCAACAAGCTCCATGATAAATGGTAGGATGGAGGGGTAAGGAATCATGAGTTTCTGAGCACGAGCTCGCCCCATCTAAGATAAGATTTAAAGGGAGTATAATTCTTGTGTCCTAGTGTCCCACTATCTGCCTTGTTTACCATCATCCAAGCTCGTACAAACCTTTGACGGTAGCCTTGATTGTCGCTCTCGTAATCAAATACAACTCCTTGGATGAGCATATCATGAGGACCATCTCTTCGGGCATAACCAAACTATCGCAAGGCTAAGCAAGGGTTGTAAGTTATACCTCCCCTAATGCCAAGCAAAGGGACATTAGGGAATTCCCCACAACGGTCAATGATAGAAGTATCCTCCAAGGATCTTGAACGCCAATGAATATTAGAGTGGGTGAGGGACATCATCCTTTGAGACCATGTCAATCTTTGCTCGTTCTTCAAGGTTGATCGAGGTAAGTGCAAAATAAACCACTTGGGAAGTAGGGGAATAAAACACAAGAGAGTACCTCTTTTCTTCATGGCGCGGGTATGGAAACAATGTAAGATGTCTCCCAGCAAGGTATGTATAGGATTATGAGAGAGAAAGACTGATGGCATTCACATCTATGAATTGGTCCTAGTTGGGAAATAGAACCAAACCATAGATGAGAAGGGCTAGGACATCTTCAAAGGCTTGAAAATCCAAATCTTCCTAAAATGAACGAGCCTTCTCCAATAAAAACTTGGCTAGGACCCCTTGAACTCCGCTTCTTGTTTCCCAATTTGCTACAATGTCAGGTCTCTTCAGATGTAAGGCTTCGGCAATGACTTTAGGTTTTGGATTCCCTTCTAAACCGATGAACGGTGCTTGATCAAGTACGGGATCTCCTAATAGCAAAGAGAATTCTTCTAGTGTTGGCACTAACTGATAGTCGGGGAAGGTGAAGCAATGATGCATGGGATCAAAGAATTGGAAGAGTACGCACATCATCTCTTCTTGGAAATTGGAGGTAGCCAAGTTGAGGAGTCGACCATACTTCTTGGTGAAAGAAGAGTCTTCAGGTACCCTTGACACTAAATCTTTGAGTTGAGGGTGTGCCTTCACAAAGTTGATTCTAATGGTATTTCTTCGGACGGAGTTCATGCCTACAAAATAAAAACAAAGATAAATTCCTAAATCCTTGAAATGGTTAGTGAGAATGTATATAACACCATGATGTTTATGATCTTATGTACAAGTAAGCATATACACACAAGGAAAATAAGTCCTTAGGTTTAGGCTTGCATGGAGTTTGTAGGTAAGTACCCTCTTGAAGTTTTAGTTGGCTCAAACCTGTCCTAGTAACAGTAATCGGGTTGTAAAGGGTCTCAATATCACTGACCTTTATTTTAGGCATTGTCTCAGCATAATCAATCTTTTCTTGCGGCCGAGATATCCCAAAAGTCCAATCTCAATGAGTGTAGTATCGAGTATCAACCAATTTTCAACTTTCCACCAAAATCGGTCATCTCACTACGTCCTAATGGCTAAGTTTGTTCAATCAAGGTTCTAAAGTTAGTTAGTGCTTCATGACACCACTCAGCGGCCCCGTATTCTTCTCGATTCAACACATGGGATACCGGTACCCATAAATGTGTCACACTAACGTAGCCATTGTTTCAACCATATCGGTATACGCTGTACAGTTTCCACAATCTTTTGCTACTTACCTAAAAAGGTGTCCCAGATCCGGGTAGAGGATCAAAGCAAGCCCAAATAAGGAACCAAAATGTAAAGTAAGCAAGTCAAACAATGAAATCAAATAAATGTGATCTAGCCCTAAGGTAACCCCACTTTTAAGTTTGTCTCCAGCAGAGTCGCCAGTTCTGTAATGCGGTGGGAGGACTGACTTGGGATGTTTTGCGTTTGATCGCAAATGTTGCAATTTAGCAAGAGTCGCCACCGATTTTTCTTTTATATAAAATGAAAGGTGGAAAAGAACATGAAAGACCTTTGAGATTATTTCTTGAGTTAGGGGGGTAGATCATGAAAAGGGAAGGTGTTAGCACCCTTTTCATCCATAGTTATCTATGGGATCTTAGTTGCTTGCTAGATCACTTGCTTTTGTTTGAAAATGTGCTTTGTGGTGGTTTTGAAATTATTTTTGAAAAGGCGCCTTTGTTTAGGCAAACTTTGTAATGGTTCTCGTTTTGTAAGAACATATACAAAGTGTTGGACTTTTGAAAATATTTCATGTTTTGAAAGTGTTTGGTGTGTATTTGTTTTAAAAGTGTGTAATGTGTGTTTGTTTTGAAAGTGAGAAAGAAACTAAGAATGTTTCTACCTACTCAAAAGTCTTTGTTCTTCTCCTCCTCTCTTAGATTTTTCTATCTTACCATTGATTGGTAAGAAGCCTTATCTTTGGATGTAAAGGGACGGGAGTGGGTCATCGTATAGTCATGATAGGAATATTGTAGAATTTCTTAGCATTTCTCTTGAGGGACTAAGATCATTTGTAAGACAACATTCGTAGCGTCATCGAGGGACTATGATCTTGTATTTCGATTGTTTTTGCTAAGACATCTCACATGCATAACATGACCATTTTTAGGAAACAAGTGGAAGTAACCCTAGGGGTTCATGTATGAATATTGTGCTTTATTTGCATGCATTTAGTCTTTAATTAGGGTTGTGTACTTGTTGTTTTTATCTTCCCATACAAATCTTACTTTACTAGCATTTATATGAAAGTGATAAATTGCGGAAAATAAATATTCTACACTATTACAATCATTAGGGGGATGGGGTGTACAAATTTACAAATGGGGATTGCAAGAAATTAAAGTCCTAATTATCTATTACAACTATATTGAAATAATGTACAAGAAATGTAAAATGGACTTGTTTTGTTTTTGTTAAAAGAAGAAAATGAATTAGCTTAAGAAAATGTTTTTAGTCTTTTTTGTTTCAAAAGAAATAAAATAAAGTATGTGAATATAAAATGTTTTTTTTTGTGTTTTTGATTAATGAAAATAAGAAGTGCTGATAAAAATAATAGAGAGCAAAAGTCAGAATTAACGTATTGCTGAAAGAGGAGAGTGCAGAAGTTCTGACTCAAATACGTTGCAAATCAGAAAATAAACGTTAGCAGAAATGGGGAAAGCCAGAAGTTCTGGATCCAGGCGCATTAATGTTCTGAGGTTGAGAGAGTCTAGAAGTTCTGATGCAGATGGGAAACTAGAAATTCTAGTGCTATGGGAAAGTTAGAAGTTCTGGTTGTTGAAGGAGTCTAGAAGTTCTGATGCAGATGGGAAACTAGAAATTCTAGTGCTATGGGAAAGTTAGAAGTTCTGGTTATTGAAGGACTCTAGAAGTTCTGGTTGTTGAGAGAATGAGGTGATAATGCTGTTGGGTGAGGATGTCTAGAAGTTCTGATTTAGGAATATTGTCTGACAGATAAACGGGTAAAAATGTCAATAAATGAACCTAAAAAAAGATGCTTCTGGGGTCAGAACCCAGGACCCTTAGCACTAATGTCTTATGCGCACGCTTTCTACCACTGGGATGGCTGTACATACAGTGTTATAAGCAAAAGCATAAACATGTATCACAATGTAAACTCTGATGATGAACTTCATCTCCTTCTCCATGCTAGTCAGAGCATCTGCAACTTAGTCATTTCTCAACAAAAATGGAAAATGCAAACATAGCAGTTATGCAAATTTCATCATGTTTCAGAAATATAAGGTATCGGAACTATAAATCAGAAACAAGCATGCATTTTTTCTAATCCTAATTCTGAATCCTAATTTTTTCAAGAAGTTCTAAACTAAAGTTTTCTCTACTTAGGCAAAAATACATGAAATCTATGAATATGTACAAAATTAGAGTCAGGATGTCTACATTGTATTTTTGAACATGCAAGTCTAACAATGCCTAAGTAATATGATGAGAGTTAGCAGAAGCTTACCTTGCAGCTGGAGAAGGTTCTGTGAACTAGAGCTTGGTTTTGATTACTGTGATATTCTGGTCAGCTTTCTCACGTGCTTAGAAGGCCAGAACAACCTTTAACTTGAGCTATGAATGACTGGAAAATTCTAGAACAACCAAGAAGCAAAGTTCTGATTTTTTAAATTGTAGTTGGTGGAGATGGAATCGTAGTCTGTAAACAGAAGTTGGGGCTATTTCTAAATGTGTGTTAGAAATTATGTTTATAATTTGGTCAAGAAACACTTGAGGAAAATTGGAATTTGAATGTAAAAATCAAAGGCTACCGGGTTTTGTATTTGTGTTTGCAGTTTCGGATTCTTAGAATTTTTAGCAAGGTTTAAAAGATTTATCTTTTCAATTTTTCTACCTCTTTACAGTTGCAAATGGATTTCAATTTATAGGCAAGGATTTAGTAGCTTAGAGAGGTCAAGGGTACAATCATCATATGCTAGGCGCTGACTTGTTCTTGAAGCAAGTTCAAACAAGTATGGTGGTTAGCAGCTTTAGCCGCAATTAAGCTGGATTTGTAAGAAGGAATTAAGGAAAAGTACCTTCAGAGGCAAAGGCAAAGCATGGGCCTAGCATAAACTTGTACAAAAGTTTTCTTTTCAAGGACAACTATGTATTTCTATGCCACACGTGGGGAAATCCTTTGGATAATGACTCAAAAGTGGTTGTGAGCATTAAATGATGATGATATTTATCAGACAGAAAATCAGCAATATGAGATTATGTATCATAGCTTAAATTAGATCAGAAGTTCAGCATCAGCATAACTTTAGAACAAATATCCAACTTCTGATCTTTGCATCTCCTTGCTCCAGCATGTTCTGAAAGAGCTCTCAGACTTTCCAGAAAGCTTATAACACGCTTTGTAGACCCCCTTTGAATTACTCTTTCCAATTCTGATTGAACCTTCGTGAAAACTGGCTCAGAAGTTGTAACCAAATCCTGTCTTGGAAATGCCCATAATTGGCTGAATGCTTCAGTTTCATGGACGTGCTTTCAAGGATTTATAACTTGAAATCCTAGCATTTCTAGGAGAAGTTTTGTTCTGCAATGTTTTAGATCTCATTGAAATCTATAACTCTTGTGTTAGAAGTTCTTCTAGAATCAATGTGCACTGTGGTGAAAATCTGGCCAGTAGTTCTGAACTTATCATATTTCCTAAACACTTAGAAAAATTTCTAAGTATTTAGAATTTTGACTTTTTCAACATAATCTTGACTTTTGCTTTTCTTAATGAAACAAACTTCATATTCCAACATTTCTTGATAGAATATGATTCTTGAGATTTGATTTTAATCCAAAAGTCAATGTTTGACTTTTCAGTGTGCAATTGACCATTTTTCCCTTGTGCCAATTCCAAACCTAAAGTGATGTATCAGTGCTGCAAACTCGATGTCATGAAATATTTTTGGGGGAATTCCTAAGAAATGAGAGGGAAAATTTTGGGGTACAACACCAGGAATTCTTGGTAAGACCGAGCAAAAATATCCACATACTCTTTCAACATCTCAATCAACCTGCTCTTCACATCAGAATGCAACAATGCTCCAATCTTGACTTCCTTCGGATCTTCTTCTGAACCCAAATTGATTACTTCCAATGGCTCTTTATATGTCTGAATGGCATTCTCCTCGCGCTCAAACAACTGTGAGAACTCTTCTGGAATCTCATCATAGTCTTCTTCTTCGGCCCCATAAACAGGACATTCAAAGTTGAGAGAAGGTGTAGGGTCATTGTATTCAACGGGTTTTTTAATTAATCTGCACATATGATTTATGATTGCTTTTAGAAACTGACACATATAAAAAGTGATCATGCAGATTGAATTTCAGTTATTATTTATTTTGAAAGGATTTTTCTAATTACCATTTTCTAAGATAAAAGCAAAAAATAAAAACACAATTTGCGAAACAAAGACAACTTTTATTATTGATTTTAAAAATCAAAGCATACCGATAAGCCCATACAATATCAATAATTTCACCTTGGGCAGAGTGAAAGTTTTTTCAAAAATATTAACACAAACAAATTACTTTGAAACATGTATTCAAGAGGGAACATCAATGGTGATCCAGTTCCGAACCCTAACTCTGTGCATCACACAATTTGGCATTCCTGTCTCTGCTTCATCTTTCACAATGGCATTAATCCCGAAAATAGTTGGATGAAGCTAACCCCTGCTACATAAGATGTCTTGATACTTGCCTGCAACGGACTTCGGCTTCATGCTCTTACCTTTATCATTCTTCACAGAGAACCGCAAGCCAGCTCTATTCTTGTTTACAGGTGGATCAACAATCCGTCACCATACTTCACTATGGCCATTACACACAACCTGCTGAGCATCCTTAAGCGAAACCATAGAATTCTCATTTCCTCTTATATTATCAATGGATAAATCTTGGAACTGGGTTCCAACAGGAGCTTCATACGCTTCCACAATGCTGAAAGAGGACAAATGAGATATCAATAATGCCTGCTCTCCATTTATAATTACCACTTTTTTCTTCATGCATAAACTTCAGTTTCAGGTTTAAAGTCGAAGTGACAGCCCCTGCCTCATGTATCCACAGTCGTCCCAACAAATAGCTGTAAGCGGGTACAATGTCCATGACCTGGAAAGTAATCTGAAATAAATGTGGGCATATATGAGTAGGAAAGTCCACTTCACCAATAATAGATTTCCTTGATCCATCAAACGCTTTCACAATAATGCCACTTGGGCGCATGGACGTTCCTTGATATTTCAACTTCATAAGAGTGCTCCTCGGTATAACGTTCAACATGGATCCATTATCAATCAGTACATTGGATAGTGAATCATTCTTGCAGTTCATAGAGATGTGGAGGGCCAGATTGTGATTCCTTCCTTCATCGGGAAGTTCATCATCACAGAAACTCAGGTTATTACATGATGTAATTCTCCCTACCACACAGCTGAATTGATCTACAGGCATATCACTTTCCACGAAAGCTTGGTCCAATACCCTCATAAAAGATTCTCTGTGGGCAGAGGAGTTCATCAATAAAGCCAAGATAGATATATTTGAAGGAGTTTGCAGTAGCTGATCTACAATTCTGTAGTCGCTCATCTTGATTATCTTCAAAATATCATCCACCCCTTTTTATAGCGTAGCTCCACTAGATTCACCCACTGCCTTCTTTTCCTCAACACTTTCCACAACTTTCTTTCTAGTACTAACAACTCCATGAACAACTGGTGCAAATACACGACCACTGCGGGTCACTCTGCTAGTCTCAGCAATATTTCCAACATTAGGCATTGGCTGGATGGGAACTTCCACACCATCCTCTAAAATTGTAGCATTATATTTGTAGGGTACAACCTTATCTGACTTGTAGGGGACAAGACCCGACAAACTAATCACCAATGGAGAAATAGCTGGCTTGCTATGATATTCAACTTCAAAAGCGGTAGGTTCACCAAAGCAAGTCACAATAACATTTACTCCCTCTTCAACACACTCAGTCATTACAGAGTCATCTCTGGAAAACATATCATCATATGAGGAGAAGAACTCATCCGCAGAGGCATACTCATCATCCGACTCTTCTTCAGCCAAACAAACCTCAATCACATCAACTTCATGGTAATCATCCCGTTGGCTTGTAACCTTGATAGGTCCATTATCCAACAACAGCTGAATACCTTTCCTTACAATTAAACATCCTCGGGAGTTCCAACAGCAAATTCGGCAAGATCCATACTGATGTTCTACCTGACCAGCCATGTGGCAGAAAGTAGCATGCAATTGTACAAGATCCTCATTCATATATTCCATATCAAAGATTCTAAACTCTCCAAGACATCCAGAAACCATGTTTACTTCCTCTTCATACTCTTCCCTAGGCCTGATTATATGGATGAGGCCCTCATCCATCATCTCTTGCAAATCAGCCTTTATCTTGTCACAACCCTGTATATATGTACTGCAAATAGCATAACCAGCATGGTCATGCTTATAATATCTAAAATCACAGAGGTATGCATGAATTTTCACCAAATCTCCTCTAACCAATTTAATATCAAAATTACGGAAGTCGCCCGGACAACCGACCACCATGTTCACAGCATTTACTCCTCCATGCTTTGGCAGAGGATTATCTTTCACATTAGGGCCCACATCTTTGAAAGACAAGATACCAGTCTTCACCATTTTTTGTACTTCAGTTTTCAAAGGATAGCAGTTCTCAACATTGTTCCCTGGTGCTCCCTAATGAAAAGCATATGTTTGGTCTGCCTTATAGTACCAAGGCAACGGTGATGGTACATCGGGAGGTGGTCTGGTTTGAACCAACTTCTTCTGAATTAACGCTGGGAGTAATTCTGTATAGCTCATAGGAATAAGGTCATAACTCTCCCTTCTCTGATTATACCCTTGGTCCCCCTGATGGGATGGTCTCTGATAATCAACGGTGGTTGGAGCTACACCTATAACTAGAGTCACTGAGGCAACCTGTTGATGACGCTGATAATTTCTTCTAGGAGGATTAACCCTCCTCTCTTGCATAACAACATTTGTATCTCCTTCCTTCTTTTTGGAAAACCCATAGGATGGCTTCTTTGTGCTTCCAGAACTTTCACTTTTTTTTAAACGGCCCTCTCTTACAGCGTCTTCCAAACGGATACCCATGCCCACCATTTCAGTAAAGTCACTTGGCGCACTCGCTACCATCCTCTCATAGTAGAAAGCACCCAGAGTCTTCAAGAAAATCTTAGTCATCTCCTTCTCTTCCATGGGAGGAATCACTTGGGAGACTACCTCACGCCATCTCTGTGCATATTCTTTGAATGATTCCCCATCTTTCTGGACCATGGCCCTGAGTTGATCAAGGTCAGGCGACATGTCCATATTGTATTTGTATTGTCTGATAAATGCTTCTCCCAAGTCATTGAAAGTATGGATATTGACTTTGTCCAAAATCATATACCACTTCAGTGCAACACCAGTCAAACTATCCTGAAAAAAGTGAATCAGCAAACGTTGATCATCAGTATGGGTAGACATTCTTCTTACAAACATCACAAGATGAGCAGGAGGACAAGTGTTTCCCTTGTACTTCTCGAATTCCTGGACTTTAAACTTCGCAGGCATCTTGACATTCGAGACCAAGCATAAATCATTTACATTTTACCCGAACAATTCCTTTCCCCTGAGGGCTTTCATCTCCCTCTGCATCTTGTCAAACTGCTCTTGAAACTGCACTTGCTAGAGGAAAAGGATGACATATATAATCATTAGCAAATGGGACTATATTCACTGAAGGAGGTGCAGCAAGAGCAACATGCACCATAGGAGGTGCATGAGTAACAGTAGTATGAACAACTGGAGCATCTTGAGGACCAAGATTGAAACCTTCAGGCATAAAGTTCTCTGGAATTCTGCATGGACAACCTTGAGGCATGTGATTCTGAATAACAGATGGAGTAACAGAAACAAGGACAGTCAGAGCTTCAGAAATAACCCTTGTTTGTTGAGGTTGAACACTCGGTGGCTGATTTTGAGTAGCCACTAGAGATTCCATCAGAGTAGTGAGATTGTCCATGCCGGCCTTCAGAGCAGAAACTTCCTCGTGCAGCTCGCGATTCTCTTGTTCTAAATTGTCCATCTTCCTTCTGAAATTAGCTCGAGTATTGTAGTGGTGAAACAACTTGCTGAACAAAGTAAAGAAGCTTCATAAGACACTTGGATATGCAAAGAAATGCAAGAAATATGTGCAATATGATGCATGATATGCAACGCACATGATTTATTTTTATTATTAATATTTTAAGGGACTTAAAGATTTATAGATACATTGAAAATATCAAAGTAATAACACATTTGAAATACTGAAAAATTGTAATAACTTCAAAATAGGTTACAAGTTTCAATAATCCCAAGTACAAGATGAAAATAAAGTCTAAAACCCTGAGAAGTAAAGCTGATGGAGATCACTCTATACGCTGGCACTTCCCTTTGAGCCTGGAAATCTGAGCCTTCAACCTTTGGGTTTCTTCCGCATATCTGGTGGCAACCTCCTTCCAATCACCTGAATCAGGAAGTGAGCAACTAGAATCTGACTGAGGCTTAGGAGAAAATGAATCCCCTGCCTCTCCATCATCTCTACAGCCCGACTCTCAAGATTCTCAATCAAGTCGTCTTTCTCCTTCAACTCTGCTCTATAGGAAATCTCTAAAGTTTGGCACTTATTCTTCCAAGCATCCTTTTCCTACTGCATCCTGACTAAAGCAAGTTGTAGCTCTTCCACATCATCCAATAAGGGAGGAGTAGTCTTCACAAACAAATCAGCCATAGGTGCTTCCCTGGAATACGACATCTTTAACTAAATAGCTCTCGTTTGGACCCACTGAAGATAAGGCTCCAAAGAAACAGCCCCCTAGGTCCCAGATCTTTCCTACTCTTCCTATGAATGTGACGCCAGGCCTTTGCATTCTGCTCCCTAGCTTCCTTATGGTATTCTCCCTCCTTCAAAAAGAAACTACTCAAATGAATACTATTGGGTTTATCCCTCATCGGATAACCAAGTTGTCATCCTGTAAGAACAGGGTTGTTGTTAATTCCTCCCTTTGTACCAAGAAGAGGTACATTAGGGAAACTACCACAACTGTCAATAATCTCTACGTCATGGTAAGCTCGACGATACCAATCAATATCCGAGTGAGTAAGTTCCATGATCTTAGGAGCCCAACGGGGTTCCTTCCTGACATCCCAGAAAGCATCAGACTGAGGCATATGAGAAATAAACCATCGGTACAACAAAGGCGTGCAACAGATAATCATCCCCCCATGATAAGAATTCTGAAGATGAATAGAGTAATAAGCATCACCCAACAATGTAGGAACTGGATTTCCAATCATGAAGGTCCTGATAGCATTAACGTCAACAAACTTATCCACATTAGGAAATAAAAACAACTCATAAGCAAGTAGAGCAAAGATGACCTTAAAAGCGACTGTACTCTTCATCCTGGCAAAGTAACCTACTTTCTCCAATAAGAACTGAGCTAGTAATCTTGTAATCCCTCCTTTAGTAGTCATATGGGCTTCAACCTCAGACTTCCCCAGATGGATCAAAGCAGCAATCTCGTGTGGTTTTGGCTCACCCTACAAACCAGTAAAAGGCACACGATTGGTAATAGGTAAATCCAACAGATAAGAATACTCCTCTAGTGTAGGCATCAACTGATAGTCAGGAAAAGTAAAGCATTGATACATCAGATCATAAAACTGGACCAAGGTCGAGAGAATACCCTACTTCATCCTAAGCTTCATGAGAGGAATGATGGATCCATACTTCTTCTGAAAATATGCAGAACACTCAATCTCGGAAATTAGACTGATAAACTCATCTATCTTGGGATCTTTGAAACTGTATTTCCCGGTCTTTCTTTTTCCAGAACCCATGATCAAAAGGTACCTGAGATATTCACAAATGGTCAACTTTCAAGTCCCTTAAATTGAAATTTCTTCAAAAGATGCTTATGAGTGCATGGATGCATGATGCAATAATCACACACAAGATCACAAACTTAGGGTTTATAGGTTCAACGTCACGAGCATGAGGTTGAAGGTACTACCCATAAGGTATGGTATAAAAGTTATCACCTGCCGAACAAGGTTCTAGAGGTTCCCAGAGTCTACATCCTTCCTTCGGATATTACCAACTTCCCAATTAACTCGGT
The DNA here is from genome assembly GCA_948472305.1 of Vicia faba. Taxonomy (NCBI): domain Eukaryota; kingdom Viridiplantae; phylum Streptophyta; class Magnoliopsida; order Fabales; family Fabaceae; genus Vicia; species Vicia faba. The sequence goes on from OX451738.1 coordinate 1,012,985,746, forward strand.
AATTAGTAATATTCTCAAGAAAAACTCGTCCGAGTGTAGTATCGCGTGATAACTATTTCCAGATTACTCTGTCATAGCTTCCGCACTACATCTAAAAGGCCAAGATGGGTTAGGTATTCTACAGTCCTCAGCTTCAGCAGGCTCCCAGGTCGAAAGTAGTACGTCTTCCCGATTACTCGATAAACGAAACTACAGTCAAAGCGGCCTCCACTGAGTGGGGGATCTCATGCCTCCTTTTTTGGGATTACTCCCTCAAAGTTAACATGACTACACCGCCCGTCCTATCTTAAAGTTTTCCCAAAACCGGGTATAGGACTTATAAGTAATCACCAAGCACCCTGAAAACCAGGAAAATCCAGACAAACATATATACAACATATAACACATAAACAACAATAGCACATATGCAGATATAAACCAAGATAGGTTTAACCCACTTAGGGATGGACCAGTAAGAGGTCAATCTTTCCCCAGTAAAGTCGCCATTTTTTCTGTAGCGGTAGAAATGTTTAAGACTAAGCCATTGGATGGACTAGACGTATACAAATCAAAATAAAAATCTCCATCACGCTTTATTGTTTCCAAAGGAATGGGAAAAGAGCGAGTAACCCAAAAAGAGGGTGAAAGATTTTAGGTAAGGGGGTTGGTTATGCAAAGGGAAGGTATTAGCACCCTAAACATCTACGGTACTCCGCAGGAACCTCTTTGAAAAAATCTGTATATTTTGGCTATAAAATGTTATATGTAAAATAGATGGTGGAGGTGTAAAATGTTGCATGGATAGATTCTGATACAATCTGTACTTCTAAAAATATGAAGGCAGTTTGATCAGCAATTCACAAAAAATAACCAAAATTCTGAAGGTTAAGTTATGTAAATAAAACAGTTTATTCTGGGCAAAGCTTCATGCTGAGATGTTTCAGAATGAAGTTAAACCTATCTTCAGAAAGAGGTTTTGTAAAGACATCAGCCCATTGATGGTCTGTGTCAATGAATTTTAAATTAAGAATCCCTTTCTGAATATAGTCCCTAATAAAATGATGTTTTATTTCTATATGCTTAGCCCTAGAATGCAAAATAGGATTTTTACTGAGACAAATAGCAGAAGTATTGCCACAAAGGATAGGGATGTTACTCTCAAATATATTGAAGTCCTCAAGTTGACTTTTCATCCAGAGCATTTGCGTACTGCATCCAGCTGCTGCTATGTGTTCAGCTTCTGCTGTTGATAGAGCAATAGTGGATTGTCTTTTGCTGGACCATGAGATCAGATTTTCTCCCAGAAACTGGTAGCTTCCAGAAGTTCTTTTACGTTCTACTCTGTCTCCAGCAAAATCAGCATCACAGTATCCTACTAAGCTGTAATCATTTGATTTTCTATAAAACAAACCCAGATTAGCAGTACCTTTTAGATACTTGAAAATTTGCTTAACTGCTGTTAAGTGAGATTCTCTAGGATCTGATTGGAATCTAGCACAAATGCAAACACTAAATAAAATGTCAGGCCTTGAAGCCGTCAGATAGAGAAGAGAACTAATCATACCTCTGTAGACCTTCTGTTCTACCTTTTTGCTTACCTCTTATTTTTCCAGAATGCACGTGGGATGCATTGGAATCCTTGAGGGCTTACATTCTGAGAGATCAAATTTCTTCAGAAGTTCTCTGACATATTTGCTCTGATGAATGTAAGTTCCTTCTAGGGTTTGATTTATCTGAATGCCCAGAAAGAATTTTAGTTCCTCCATTAGGCTCATCTCAAATTCTGCCTGCATACATTTAGCAAACTCTCTTCCCAGAGAGGGTTTAGTGGATCCAAATATGATGTCATCAACATAAATCTGACATACTAAAATGTCATTCTTAACTGTCTTACAGAACAAGGTTGTGTCCACTTTCCCTCTGGTGAATTTCTTTTCTAACAGGAAGTTACTTAGTCTTTCATACCAAGCTCTGGGACCTTGTTTCATACCATAGAGTGACTTCTTTAGTTTGAAAACATATTCTGGATTTTTGGAACTTTCAAAACCAGGGGGTTGGTGCACATATACCTCTTCTTCTATATAGCCATTTAAGAATGCACTTTTGACATCCATCTGATACAAAGTGATGCCTTTATTAACAGCAAATGATATTAAAAGTCTGATAGATTCTAACCTGGCGACTGGAGCAAAGGTTTCTGTATAGTCTATCCCCTCTTGCTGACTATAATCTTGTGCTACCAGTCGTGCTTTGGTTTTGATGACTTCACCTTGTCCGTTCAGTTTGTTTTTGAACACCCATTTTGTACCAATGACGTTGAATCCTTTTGGTTTGGGAACCAGATCCCATACGTCATTTATGGTGAATTGATTTAGCTCCTCTTGCATTGCTAGAATCCAGTCATTGTCCAGAAGTGCTTCATCAATTGTTGTTGGTTCAATCAGAGAAACCAGTCCCATGAGAGACTCTTCAGAATTTATGAAAGTAGATCTTGTTCTGATTGGATCTTCCTTCCTTCCTAAAATTGTTTCTTCTGGGTGATCAATGCTGCTTCTGGATGGTCTTTTCTGGAGTTGATCAACAGAAGGTGTTGGATTGCTAGTAGTGACTCTTTCTGATGTTGAGGGAGTGTCTCTGTTGAGAGCCTCTGATGAGTTGTCTTCAATACCTGTGAGTTCAACTTCCATACCTGCAAGGAATTCATTCTGCTTTGACTTTTGAGAGTCAAACTTATCATCAAACCGAACACTGATTGATTCTTCAACAATCTGTGTTTCTGTATTGTATACTCTGTACCCTCTTGAGCGTTCAGAGTATCCTAACATAATACACTTTTGTGCTTTAGAGTCAAACTTGTTCAGATAATTTTTTGTATTCAAAATAAAACATGTACATCCAAATGGATGAAAATAAGAAATGTTGGGCTTTCTGTTCTTCCACAATTCTTATGGAGTCTTTTCCAGAATAGGTCTTATGGAGATTCTATTCTGAATGTAACACGCTGTGTTTATTGCCTCTGCCCAGAAGATCTTAGCAACGTTAGTCTCGTTGATCACGGTTCTGGCCATTTCTTGCAATGTTCTGTTCTTTCGTTCTACAACTCCATTTTACTGGGGAGTTCTAGGACAAGAGAAATCATGCAGAATGCCTTTTTCATTAAAGAATAATTCAAAATCTTTATTTTCAAATTCTCCACCATGATCACTTATGACTTTTACGATTCTAAGATCCTTTTCATTCTGAACTTGGTTGTAGAAGGTAACAAACACAGAGTGTGACTCGTCCTTGTGTCTTAAGAACTTTACCCATGTCCATCTGCTATAGTCATCTACGATTACTAACCCATACTTCTTGCCACTGACTGAAGCAGTCTTTACTGGTCCAAATAAGTCAATGTGCAGAAGTTCTAATGGCTTAGAGGTGGAAACAACATTTTTGGATTTGAAAGCAGGTTTTGCAAACTTGCCTTTCTGACATGCTTCACACAGAGCATCTGAATTGAACCTCAAGTTAGGAAGTCCTCTAACCAGATTGAGTTTGTTAATCTGAGATATCCTTCTCATACTAACATGCCCCAATCTTCTGTGCCAGGTCCATTGCTCGTTGTTAACATACAGTAGACATTTTACATTCTGACTTTTTAGTTCAAAAAGTTTGATTTTATAAATGTTCTTTTTCCTCTTTCCAATAAATAGGATAGTCCCATTTTTCTGACTAACAACTTTGCATGAATTTTGATTGAAGATTATATCATAACCGTTATCCCTTAATTAACTTATGGATAACAGATTATGCATTAATCCATCAACTAATAAAACATTACTTATAGAGGGAAGATTTCCATTACCTACTGTTCCAGAGCCAATGATCTTTCCTCTCTGATTGCCTCCAAAGCCCACGTGGCCTCCAGGCTTAAGTTCTAGGCTTTGGAACATATGCCTTCTTCCCGTCATGTGTCGTGAGCAGCCAGAGTCCAGGTACCATGATTGGTGTCTTTGCTTTGCTGCTAAGGATATCTGCCACATGTAGGATTTTATCCTTAGGTACCCACATTTTCTTGGGTCCTGATTCGTTAGTTTTACCAAAATTCTGGTTGAATTTTGGTTTAACAGAATAATCACTACTTGTGTATTTTATGTCATGTGTGTGCCCATATATAAAGTGTGAATCAAGTGGAGTGCGTTTTATAACTAAGTCCATGGCATTTTTTGGTGTAGGTACCTTACCTTGATATCCTATCCCTTTTCTGCCATTTCTGCTAACTCCATAGATCATTGAAGCCATCTTGCTTCTGTTTATGTTTTTAGCTAGAAACTTCTGAAAGCTCTGATCATACTCTTTGATGATCTCGTCAGCATTGCTGGGAGTTTCAGGGATTGTTTCATTCTGAGAGTTTTGCAACTGGTTTTCTAATTTTGAAATTTTTTATTTTAACTCAAAATTCTCCAATCTGAGACTCTCAGTCTTATCAGAGTCAGAAGCAAGATTTCTTTTCAGGTTTCTGAATTTGACTCTGATCTGCTGATACCTTTCCATAATTTCATTAAGGCTTTTAGCAAGTTCAGCCTTAGTAAAGTTTATAATAAAGTCAGGGAATACCTCTTCTGTGTCTGATTTTGAGTTTGAACCAGAAGCTTCATTGTCTTCAGATACGTTTGCCATGAGAGCTATGTTTTCTCTTTCATCATCTGATTCTGAGTCAGCTTCAGATGTATTAGAATCATCCCATGTAGCCATGAAACTTTTCTTCTTTTCCTTGATAAACTTCTTTCTGGGCTTCTCCTTCTGAAGCTTTGGGCAGTCACTTTTGTAATGCCCTTGCTCGTTACATTCGTAGCAGATGATGTATTTGTTGTTTGGCTTTCTGTATCCTGAAGAACCTTCAGATCTTCTGTGTCCAGAGGAGGATTCTGACCTTCTGTATCTGGAGGAAGATTCATTTTGATTTTCTGATCTTCTGGGATTCCTGAACTTCCTTTTCCTCTGCTTCCACAGTTGGTTCACCCTTGTGGAGAGGAGAGACAATTCATCTTCTTCTGATGAGGATCCATCAAAGGTTTCTTCCACAGCCTACAAAACTTTGGAGTCAGATTTTCTGTTAGATTTTAAAGCTAATGGCTTACCTTGCTTTTGAGGTTAATCTGCTTCTAGCTCTATCTTGTGACTTCTGAGGGAGCTGACAAGTTCCTCCAGAGAGATTTTGTTGAGATCTTTGGCTAGCTTAAGCACTGTGACCATTGGCCTCCACTGTTTTGGCAAGCTTATGATGATCTTCTTAACATGATCAACAGTAGAATACCCTTTGTCAAGAACTTTTAGACCAGCAACAAGAATTTGGAATCTTGAAAACATAGTTTCTATTGATTCACTATCTTCCATCTTGAATGCCTCATACTTCTGAATGAGTGCAAGGGCCTTGATTTCTTTGACTTGAATATTGCCTTCATGCATCATTCTCATAGAATCAAACATATTCTTGGCAGTTTCTCTGTTTGATATTTTCTCATATTCTGAATATGAGATGGCGCTGAGAAGAATTGTTCTGGCCTTGTGGTGGTTTCTGAATTCACACTTTTGCTGATCAAACATCATTTTCCTGTCTATCTTCTGACCACGTCCATCCACTGGGTGCGTGTATCCATCAGTCACCATGTCCCACAGATCAGCATCATGGGCCAGAAAGAAACTCTTAATTCTGTCTTTCCAGTAATCAAACTTCTCTCCATCAAATACTGGAGGTTTGCCATTGAATCTGTCCCTTTCTTCATTGTTGTCATTGCTGATGTTTTGACTTGGTCCTGCCATAGTGTTTTTCTGACGCTGGATCTTGTACTGACACGGTTAAGTGTTTAAGCTCAGAACCAGTTGCTCTGATGCCAATTGAAGATGTGAAAAACAAAAGAAGGGGGGGGGGGTGTTAAATTGAAAACTTAGATCAAAACAGCTAAATGACACAGTATTTTTATCCAGGTTCATTTGATCTCAAACTACTCCAGTCCACCCGTCAAGGTGATTTCACCTCTCTCCAACGAGGTCTTAATCCACTAATCTCAAAAGATTACAACAGTTACTTTAACAACTGTTAAAGTCTTCTTGAGTACAACCACAAACCGGTTAATCTCAAGGAAATATTTTACAAATAATTGAACAAAAAGTGTTGTTGTTTTCTAATAAAACAGTTTATCACAACTGTGATAATTACACAAATTAAGCTTAGAATAGAATAAATTTGCTAGAGCTTGAATATGCGTGGTTTGAAATTCTCTGCAAATTGATGTGTGCGTACGTACGTGCTTCTTTCACAAGCAGACTTGTTTATATAGGAAAGGCAAATACGTTGTCCATAAAGCAAGCTTAATGTTAATAACACACTTTCCTTTTGTAGAAGATCTTGTCTGAAGAAAGCCATTGGCATTAATTCTGTCTTGAATAATCAATAACGCTTCAGAGTCTTCTATCCTTAACTGGTGACGACGCTTCAAAATATTGATGACTTGGTTGATATGTCTTTGTTCAGAATCAGAGTTTATTGTAATTAAGTGCATGTTCTGGTCAACAATCTTCAGCGTGAAATTCTTTATTGCTTATCTTCTAATGTTGATCCCATCAAAACTTCTGCATACATAAAACATATTTTTAAGGTGCATATTTGTTCTTTGTATATCTATTTTATATTTATTTATTCTATGTATTTGTTATCATCAAAACTCTAACCAAGGGTTGTAGAATCAAACTATGTTCTAACATTAGCCTCCTCCGAGCAAGTTTAATCCACAAGCTTCGATTAGGGCATTGGTTTCGTTCGAAGCAACATACTTTGAATCCAACTCTAAACCCTTCAAGCAATCTGCTTTGGAGAACATTGATCAAATCTCATAACCTTATCCTCCAAATATCACTTGTCAGGCTATGTTGCTTCCAAATATTTACATAATCAGAGGCTTACACAAATTTGTGATGCATTACACAAAGATTCGAAGCTTTATCCGCTGGATTATACCATTTTTGGATGAAATGGCAAAAAGCTACGTATCTATTTTCATAAAGATTACTTTAATCACAAAGTCAGATTCTTGAGCTCCCAAGCTGATTTTACCTGAGCATAAGCAACATCAAAAGCATGGGTTTAATCACCTGCACCCAACAAACATCAGGCCCGGCTTGTACTTGTACTTGGGAACCATGAAAACCCATTCAACTTGATTTTTTTATTTTCAACCAAACCATAGTTGTTATCTTAAAAATTTGATTACTTCAACTTCCCAAGCCTTTTCTCTATAAATATAGAGATCATTTTCAAATCAAAGGGCCAGAATCTTGTTGTGTTGAAAAAATCTTCAAACACTCCCAAAGCTCTCAACAACTCAAAACCTGCACACAAGCATAAAACTTGGCACATCCTGACCTTACCCAAAAAAATCTCAAATCCCTTCATACGTTAGTGATTTTTTTGATTCACCCCCTAACTTCCATATATCAGCCTTTCGATTCACCCCCTAACTTCCATATACCAGGCTTGGAACACTCCCAAAGCCCTCAAAAAACCCACTCAAGGAAGTTAGTGAGCCTTTCGATTCACTCCTAACTTCCATATACCAACCTTTGATTCAGTGACTTTTTCAAAGCAAGGTAGTGATCCCACTAAGCTCAAGGGAGATCAAAGCAGGATTAGTCCATCATCAAACCATTCTTGGAGTTTTCTGTCGAAGTCCCTCAAGTCTCACTCCAAGAGGTAAGTTTTCTAAAACTTAGAACTTTTCATTCAAACATCATTTGTATACACTTTGCGAAGGAAAAATGAGTATATCATATCTAAGAAGCTGACCATGTCCATATTTTTGATTCATTGCTTGTACATTAAAATTTCATCTCTGAACAGATAGGTCTTAGTTTTGGTACTTCATGCTATCCTTCGACCCATAAATTTTGAAATTATGTGGTTAGATTCGTTTTCAAACTTTAGGCAGGCTTGATACTTACTCTTTCGATTTGGGCTAAAAAATGAAGCCTTTCGAAGCTCAAACATTGGAGTCATGCATTCCTGCACTCGAAGGAAGAAGATGAAGCTATGTTTAAACATTCAGCCATGAGTTCATTTTATATTTAGTGCAAACTATATAACCAACGGAAGAAACAGACCACCCGAGTGGTACAAACAACACGCGCTAAAATCCTTTCCATGTAGAAGGTCCTGGGTTCAAGCCCCAGCGAGACCTTTTATTCATTTTTCATATCTTCTCACCTTGTCTTGTTTTAAGGAAGCATACCTGGGCCTCCATAGTTGGGCTTCAACCTTTTTTTATGTTTCTGACCTCCTGTTTACTAACAAACAAACAGACCTTGTGCCCAAGCATAAAACTATTTTTCTACACAAAAAAACTGTTTTAAATACAAAAACAATTTTCTACACAAAAACACCAAAAAATATATTTAAGTTATTTAGTTTATTTTATTTAGCTTCTTATAATGAAAAAAGACCAAAAACATTTTCCTATTTATTTTCTTTTCTTTAAATTAATTAAATTTCCTTAACAAAATAAAAACAAAATTCATGTTCTTTTCATTCATGTGTTGTACATTATATTCCTTTCAATTCTTGTACATTATTCAAGTTTCAATATGGTTGTAATAGATAATTAGGAATTAATTTCTTGCAACCCCCATTTTTAAATTTGTATACCCCATCCCCATATGATGTAATAGCGTAGTAAATTTACTTTCCGCAATTTATCGCTTTCATATAAATTGTTAGTAATTAGGGTGTGTATGGCAAGATAAAAATCAACCGTTAGAAAACCCTAATTTCAAGACTAAACCAAGCATGCAATAAAACATAATATTCACACGTGCACCTCTAGGGTAATCTCACTTATTGCCTTGATAAAAATAGTCATGTCCCTCGAATATGGGCGTTTTAGCAAAGACCCTTGATAAAAAGACCGTAGTCCCTCAATGTCCCTTGATGCTGCCTTCGGTAAACGATCTAGTCCCTAATGAAACTTTCTAAAATGTCTCATAAGTTTCCTTCTATGACTATAAGATTGACCCATACCCGTCCCTTCACATCCAACGACGGGGCTTCTTACCAAATCAATGGTAAGATAGCAACATCTAAAGGAGGAGGAAAAGAACATAGACCTTTTGAGTAGGTAGGACGCTCATAGTTGCTTGCTCTTAAACTAAAACCATTTCCACACTTACACTTTCAAAAACATCTTCAAAAACAAACATCTCTTTGAAATATTTTCAAAAAACAACACTTTGTATGCATTCTTATAGAGACGAGAATCATTACAAAGTTAGCCGCAACAGAGGCATTTTGCAAAATATTTTCAAACTTACACCCATCACAAAGCACCTTTTCAAACAAAATAAATTTTGATCTAGCAAGAAACTAAGAGCCCATATATAACTATGGATGAAAAGAGTACTAATACCTTCCTTTTTCATAATCTACCCCCCGAACTCAAGAAAAATATCTCAAAGGTACTTCCTGTTCTTTTCACCCTTTCCTTATTGGATAAAAGAAAATCCGGTGGCAACTCTTGCTATCTGCAACAATTGTGATTAAACGCAAAACAACCAAGTCAGTTCTCCCACCGTATTATATATAACTACTTACCTAAGATCCACAGATCCAGGTGTAGGATCTTTGCAAGAAAAGTAAACCTGAGCAACCCAATAAAGATAAAGCAAACAAAACAAACAATTTTAAGTGATCTAACTCTAAGGTAACCCCTCTTTTAGTAGTTCCCCAGCAGAGTCACCAGTTTTGTAATACAGTGGGAGAACTGACTGGTTTTGCATTTTATCGCAAATGTTGCGGATAGCAAGAGTCGCCATCGACTTTTCTTTTATCCAATAAGGAAAGGGTGAGAAGAACAGGAAGTACCTTTTTTTATTTTGAGTTCGGGGGGTAGGTTATGAAAAGGGAAGGTGTTAGAACCTTTTTCATCCGTAATTATCTACGGTCTCCTAATTGCTTAGCTCACTTTCTTTGAAAAAATACTTTGTGTTGTGTGTTTGAAAATATTTTTGAAAACGCCAATTGTAGGGAAAACTTTGTAATGATTCTTGTATATGTCCTCGAGAACGCGTACAAAGTGTTTGTTTGCAATTATTTTGAAAGTGTGATCGTGTGAGATATTTTTGTTTTGAAGAGCTTTGTGAGCAAGCGATTAAGATCTACCCTACACATGGTCATTCTTGTGTTTTCCTCCTCCTTTAGATAGTGCTATCCTACCATTAGTTAGTAGGAAGCCCTATTGTTGGATGTGAAGGTACATGTGTAGGTCATCGTACAGTCATCGAAGGCAACTGGTAGGGATGCTTTAGCAATTTTTCATTAAGGAACTAAATCATTTACCGAAGGCAACGTCGAAAGGGTCATCGAGGGACTATGATCTTTGTATCGAGGGACTTTTCTAAAGCATCCCCATATTCGAGGGACATGACTGTCTATTTTCCAAGGCAACAAGGGAGGTTACCATAGAGGTGTGAGTGTGCGAGTGATTTGTATTCAGTTATTTTAATCTTTGATTAGGGTTAGCTATCGATTCATTTTTATCTTTCTATACAAGCCTAATTAGTAAGCCGTATACATAAAAATAATGAAAAGCAGTAAAGTGTGGAAAATAAATGCGGAAAGTAAACCCTAAGCTATTACATCGCTTTGGGGCAAATACAAAATTAGGAAAATGCGGGAAAGTAAACCCTAATTACTATTACATCTCGGGAAACAATTACAATAATGATGAAAAAGGAAACGAAGAGTCTAAGCGCCAGAGCCCTAGCTCCAGTCGTCTTCTTCGGTGGATCTTTAATTACAATTCGCGGAGATAAAAGTAAGAATAAAATAAAGATGAAGAAAGGAAAAATGTTTTTTTTAGAGTTTATGAAAAGGTTTTTTAATGATTAACCCTAAAAACCTAATTAATTTTAATTAAAAAAATCAATTAATTAAATTAATTAAAAAAAACCTAAAACCTAATTGGATTAGGGTTTATGAAAAAAGGTTTTGAAAAATAATTAGGTTTGTTAAAAAGGTTTTTGTGAATTTAGGGTTTGTTTTAAGGGAAAAGGAGAAAGAGTAAGAAAAATAGAGAAAATACCAACAAATTGTCAGGGGTGGGTGTTGAACCCACGCCCTTAGCTTCCTCAGCCAACCGATTCACCACTGATCCAAGCGCGCGCTTGTGTTTGAGAAGGAGAACCAACGCGTTTTATGTTATGCCTACGAAACATGAAAAATATGAAAATAATCCCAAAATTCCAAAAGGTTGGGATCGAACCCATGCCTTGGCATAGTAGTGACTTAGCGCGCGCGTTTTAACCACTGGGGTGGTGATACATCCATTGTTATTCCTGAAACAAATTAAATATAAAATAAAACAACATAATTGGACCAGACAAGCGCCAGAGCCCTAGCTCCAGTCGTCTTCTTCGGTGGATCTTTTTCTTTTCTGCAAAACAAACACATATTAGAGATCTAGAGGGACCCTACCTCCCTAAATCAAGGCCTGCGAATTCAATGGAACCATCATCTTGGGCTAAAACGCGCTAGTTTGTGAGCTATAGCAAAAATTGCATGGATCGGCATGAACACGGTGATTCATGGTTCAGCCATCATGGGGGTTATATGACAGACTTTTCCTACATGTTGATACCTCATGAAAACATTAGCATGGTTAATAGGTATTAAAACGCAAAGAAAAACGAAAATATGAAATCATGCAATATGAGAAACTGGTGATGTGTATATATGTGATTTTATGCCCTTTTGATCATGGCATTTGATCTAGCCTTACCCTATTGTGTTCCTGAAAGTGAATGGGAGGGTTAGTAGGCCTTAAGTATGGCTACAATCTAGGGTTTCAAGTTTCCCTAGTTTGAATGATTTTTAGATTTTTTGGAAGAGGTTTCTTGCACAAGGTTTTTCTTATAGCCTTTGTCTGAATGAGGAGGATATATAGGGGTGCAATTAGATCAAATAAACATGGGCTTGGACTTGTGTAAGAGGCTTTGTCCTTTATCTTATTTAATTTGAATTTAAAATAAAAAAATAAAAAAATAGAGTAAAAAGGTCAAAGGGTGCATGAAGTAGATATGTAGTTCATTATAAGTTGCACAACACGTTTGGACCTTAAAACATCAACCCACTAGCCCACAAATCCAAGTTTAGTCACTTTAGGTTTCATGTATTTGCTCAAAATTTCCCAACTTGCACCAGTCATAATTCTCTCAATTTTTATCATTTGAAGGTGATTGTGGACTTTTTAGAAATCTCAAGATGTCCTAAACAATCTCTATGTTTATCATTTTTTTCATTTGAATACTTTATCTTGATGTAAGTTGCCTTGACAAAAAGTGTCTTTTTGTTGACTTTTGAAATGACCTATAATATTTTGGCCCATATCTCTCAAATGAAGCATTTTTTTACTTGAGCTTAGAGAAAAAAAGTTGTAGAGAATTGAATATCCTTCAAGATGAGATTTGTTTGAGGAAAATATGATGAATCATGTGAAAGTTATGCTTGGTCAAAGTTCAGTTGACTTCTCCTTAAGAAAACCCTAATTTGGCAACTTTTGACTTTTGGTGATTTGGGAGTTTTCTTGATGAGTTATGATCAACCCTTGATAAAATGATGAACGTGACTTCAAAATGTTTATGTTAACCAAAAATCTTGAGGTTTGACTGTATGTTGACCACATTTGACTTTTCTCCAATACAGTTGATTTTCAGTTATCTGAGCAATTGATTGAGCAAACTTGTGATGTAATGCATGAAACTTGGTATGAGCATTCTTGGAGACATATAAGAAACCATGGAAACCACTTGAGGTCTTATAAACCCAAAATTCCTTGATAAAAATTAAACTCTAGTTGTAAGTCCATTGCTTAGGAGGAGAATTTGCTTGATTAATTCTTGAGTAACCCTAGGAGAATGTCTTGAGATAAATGGGAGGGAAAATTTTGGGGTATAACAGGAGGATTTGATCTTATCAATCCTCTAATGAACCATCATAAACTTTGGTCTAAATGAATCATTTAACATCGATGATCATATATTGTTGCCTCGAGAATTTGAAATGAATGATATACTTGACAAAAAACAAATTAAACTTGTTTTTGAGAAGCTTTGATTTTACCAATCTTCTAATGAGTATTCAAATGCAAGTTTAAACATGGTCATTGAACTAAACTCTAACTTCTAATTCACTAACAATTGAGTTTTACTTTGTATTTTTACTTTGTGCCTTTACTTTTATGCATCATTTATTTTAGCATTTTACATTTCATGTTGTTTTCATCTTTGCTCACTTGAGCATTTACCTTTATGTCATTTTTATTTTGCTCACTTGATCTTTTCATTTTTTTAAAGACGCTTAATAATCAACTTGAACAATAAGAAACCTTAAGGTTACTCAGACTATTTGGTTATTATCCTTGGTATTATGGAGATTATGGACTTCTCGAACTTAAGATTAGAAGCCTTGACTACCCTTGGGACCTTGTGACTCTGTTGTTATTTTTTCAGGAGTTCTTGGGGTTTATCCCATGGCATTGGGTTAATTTTCTTTGTGTGCGGGTTATTCTGATTATGTGCTTTATTTGCGATTGAGAATTCCTCTGTATACAGCTGTTACTCTAACCAATTTTTGGTATTCTTAAGAGGTCTAGTACCTTTTCTTGCTTGGTTTTAATCCAAATGATATGAATTCTACATTGACTTCATATGTCAAGTGTTAGCCTCTTGTTTGTTAGACGATTCTTTTCCCTAACTTTTACCTTATGCTTTAGGATAGTCTCTTCATCTCCTCCCATTTTCTTTAATTTCAAAAATATTCTCCCTCCTTTTCAAAAGTCTTATTGTTTTCTAACTTGAACCGCTTTCATAATAAACATGGACTTAGGTCCATGCATTTTCAAAAAAAAATTCTTAATTAAACTTTAAACAACTTAATCATACTTTTACATTTTTTACGAGAATACTAAAAGTCAATCAACCTCATTTAAATCATTTTGCCATTTTGGCTTTTTTACTTTAAAACTTTCTCAAAAGATTATACTCTTGTCGATCCTTGTAGTTATGCAAGCTACTATACTTCTATGATATGTAGTGAAGTGAGATATTTTCCACTTGGGTGTTGAGTGAGACTTTGTTAATTTTAAAATCCAAGCTATATCCTCCACTTTGAGATGATGCAAAATCTCCTTTCTCATAATCGTGGGTAGTAAGTATGTCTTCCACTTGGATATGATGATGATGTCTCGTCTCTTAAAATTAATCAACACACTTGCATTTTAAATTTTTAAGGGTAAACTACAAGTACCCTGATCCCCTATTGCAAAGAAGGTGGTACGTATGCACTAAAGGTTCACAACTATGACAGGTGCAAAATTATGTAAAATACTTCTTTTCTCATCTCTACCATCTACTTTTGTATACAACACTTATAGCTAAAATACACAAAATTTCAAAGAGGTTCCTGCGGAGTACCATAGATGTTTAGGGTGCTAATACCTTCCCATTGCATAACCAACCCCCGTACCTAGATTCTCTCCCTCTCTTTTTTGGGTTATTTTCTCTTTCCCCATTCCTCTAGAAAAAATAAAGTGCGATGGCAATTTTTATTTGATCTATGCGAGTCAAGTCAATCCAATGGCTTAGTCTCAACATTTCTACTGCTACAGAAATATGACGACTTCACTGAGGACAGATCGACCAAATGCTGGTCTATCTCTAAGTGGGTTAAGCCTATATTTGTTTATTGTGTATGTGTTATTATTTGTTGTATATTATATGTTGTATATTATATGTTATATATATGTTTGTTTGGATTTTCCTGGTTTTTAGGGTGTTTCGTGATTTCTCATAAGTCCTCTACCCGAACTTGGGAAAACTTAAGATAAGACGGGCGGTATAGTAATGTTAACTTTGAGGGAGGAATCCAAAAAACGGAGACATGAGATCCCTCACTTAGTGAAAGCCCCTTTGATTGTAGTATTGTTTACCGAGTAATCGAGAAAATGTGCTGCTTTCGACCTGGGAGCCTGCTGAAGCTGAGGACCATAAAAACCTTAACCCATCTTGGCCTTTTAGGTGTAGTGCGGAAACTATGATGGAGTAATCCGGAAATGGTTGTCACACGATTCTACACTCATACGAGTTTTTCCTGAGAATATTACTAATTATCGAGTTAATCGGGACATTGGAAAGGAAGGATGTAAACTCTGGGAACCTTTTAGAACCTTGTTCGGTAGGTGATAAATCATTAGTCTATACCTTGTGGGTAGTACCTTTGACTTCATGCTCATGACTTCGAACCTATGAACCCGTTATTTTTGTGATCTTGTGTGTGATTGTTGCATCATGAATTCATGCACCCATGAGCATTCTTTAAAACAATTATTTCAAAGGACTTAGAGTTGACTTTTTGAAAATATCTCAGGTACTTTTGACCATGGATTATGGAAAAAGAAAGACTTGGAAGTACAATTTCAAGGATCCTAAGATAGAGGAACTGATGAGTTTGATTCCCGAGATCAAGAGCTCTATAGATATTCAGAAAAAGTATGGATCCATCGTGTCTCTTATTAAGCTCAAGATGAAGGAGTGTATTCTTTCTACATTGGTCCAGTTCTATGATCCATTGTGTCAGTGTTTTACTTTCCCTAATTATCAACTGATGCCCATATTGGAGGAGTATTCTTACTTACTTGGTTTACCTATTATTGATCATGTTCCTTTCACTAGCTTAGAGGGAGAGCCCAAGTCTCATGAGATTGCTGCCATGACTCATTTGGGGAAGTCTGAGATTGAGGCTAACATGATTACCAAAGGAGGAATCAAAGGTTTACCTGCTCATTTTTTTTATTGGAAATAGATTTCTACTTTAATAAGATAAAGATTACAATTTCTTTTGAGGCTATCTTTGTTTTGCTTGCTTATGGGTTATTCTTATTTCCTAACGTCGACAATTTGTGGATGTCAACGCTATTACGATCTTTTTGATTGGGAATCCAGTCCCTACACTGCTAGAAGATACTTATTATTCCATTCATCTTCGATATTTTTATCATGGAGGGATGATCATTTGTTGCACATAGTTGTTATATCAATGGTTTATTTCTCTCTTACCTCGGTCTGTTGCTTTCTGGGATATCAAGAAGGAATCTCGTTGGGCCCTGAAGATTATGGATCTCACACATTCTGACATTGTTTGGTATCATCGGGCTTATTATGTTGTGGAGATTATTGATAGCTATGGTAGTTTCCCCAATGTGCCTCTTCTTGGTACGAATGGAGGAATTAACTATAATCTCGTTCTCGCGCGTTGTTAACTTGGATATCCAATGAGAGACAAGCCAAATAGTATTCATCTGAGTGGTTTCTTTCTCAAAGAAGGAGAGCATAAAAGGAAGCTAAGGAAGAGGTTGCAAAGGCTTGGTTCCATATTCATAGGAAGAGTAGAAAATATTTGGGACCAATAGGAGATGTTTCCTTGGAGCCTCATCTCTGTTGGATACAAGCAAGGGAAATTCAGTTGAAGATGCCATATTCTCGTGAAGAACCTATCCCTGACATGTTTGTGAGGACTAATCCTCCCCTTTTGGATGATGTGGAAGAACTTCAGCTTGTCCTGGTTAGGATGCAGCAAGAGAAGGAAGCATGGAAGAACAAGTTCCAAACTTTATAGATGTCCTATCAAATAGAATTGAAAGAGAAGGATGATTTGATCGAGATTATTGAGAGTCATGCTGTGGAGATGATGGAGAAGCAAGAGGATTTATTTTCCTCTAGAGCTCAGCCAGGTCCCAGTTGCTCATCCTCTGACTCTGGTGGTTGGAAAGAAGTAGCCAACAAGTATGCAGAAGAGAATAAGCAGTTGAATGCTCAGGTTGCAAGACTCATGGGAAAGCGTCAGTGTGTGGGGAGATCACCATCGGCTTTTGCTCCTTAGGATTTTAGATTCCATCTTTATTCTCTTGTACTTAGTATTATTGAAACTTGTACTAAAAGTTGTAATCCATTCCGAATTTATTATTATAATGAAATTTTCAGTATTTCAAAATGTGTTAGTACTTTAATATTTGCAAATCGTCTATAATTATTTGAGTTCCTTGAAATGATAATAATGATAAATAAATTATATACATTGTATATCATGCATCATTTTACACATATTTATGCATGTCTATTTATACCCAAGTGTCTTACTGTGTTTCTCTACTTAAACAGTCAGTAAGTTGTCTCATTAATATAATACTCGAGCTAATTCTAGGAAGAAGATGGAGAATCTTGAACAAGAGAATTGTGAGCTGCATGAAGAAGTTACTGCTTTGAGGGCCGGTATGGCTAATCTGACTGCTTTGGTGGAATCGTTGGTGGTTGCTCAGAATCAGCCATCACCTGCTCCTCCGTCTTCTCATACTGCTCAGCCACAACAAACAACGGTTGCTTCCGAGGTTTCATCGGTTCCTATTTCTGTTACTCGAGTTACTGCTGCTCAATATTGTATGCCTCAAGGTTACTAGTAGAGAATGCTTGATGATTTCCTGCCAGAAGGTTACAATCCTGATGCTCAAGTTGCTCCATTTGCTCAAACTGCTGCTATTCCTGCACCTTCTGTGGTGCACTTTACTCCCGTTTCTAAAAATGAGATTCATTATATTGTTCCTCCTATGGTGAATGCTATTTTGTTTATTAATGATGAAGTTTATCGTCTTATTCCTCCATCAAGTGAAAGTGTAGGCTTCTATGATCGATTGGGTGACTTTCAAGACCAATTCAATGAAATGCAGAAAGAAATGAAGGCTCTTTGAGGGAAATAATTATTCAGATGAACTGTCAGTGAACTCTGCTTAGTTCCTAACATAAAAGTGCCAATGAAGTTTAAAGTGCCTGAATTTGAGAAGTACAAGGGCAACTCTTGTCCCCGTGACCAACTAGTGATGTATATCAAAAGGATGTCCACTTATATCGATGACCAACGCTTTCTTATTCATTTCTTCTATGATATTTTAACCGGTTCCTCTTTGAAGTGGAATATGGGATTGGACGATAGTAACATCCGCACCTTCAATGATTTGGGTGAAGCTTTTATCAAGCAATATAAGTACAACATGTTTATGGCACCTGATCATGACCAAATGAGAGTGATGCTCAAAAAGATAAGGAGTCGTTCACAAAGTCAGAGGTGAGAAGCTTTTCACCCTATTGCAATGAGTTATGAAGAGTTGTTTCTGGATTTAGTTCAAAAGAAATTGATGCAAACTAGACCTCCCCCTGTTATACCCTTACCTTTTCCATGGTATTACAAGGTGGATCAGACTTGTGCTTTTAATCAAGGAGCCCCTGGGCACAACATTGAAAACTGCTTTTCCTTGAAGTCTGAAGTGCAAAAGATGGTAAGATCTGGACTCCTATCTTTTAAAGACGTTGGTCCTAATGTGAAAGATAATCCACTACCCAAACACGGAGTTGGAAATGCTGTAAATATGTTTGCTGTCTTAAGGACTTCCAAATTTTTGATATCAACCTGGTTAGAGGTGATTTAGTGAAGATGCATGCTGATCTCTATGAATTCAACTATTATACACACGAACATATTGGTTGAAATATTTGCAGTACAAATATCTATGGATGTGATAAAGTAAGAGTTGATCTTCAAGAGATGATGGATGAAGGTTTTATCCATATAATTAATCCAAGGGATGAATATGAAGAAGATATGAATATGGTTTACGGATGTCCCGATGAATTCCAAATTTTTGATGTGAATTATATGAATGATGATCTAATATATCTGCATGCTATGTTCTATCACATGGATGGCCAAGAAGAACATCATTATGGGTCATGTCAGATCTGCTGTAGGGATTCTCGTGGTTTTTCTATAGTGAGAAGAGGAATTCAATTGTTGTTAGATAATGGTACTATCAAAGTCACAGACAATAGAGATGATTACAATGGATTTAATGTGATTAAAGATTACTCAATTGAGGCCATGTCAGATGATGAATATGTTTCTGCAGATGAGTTTTTTTTATGCTGATGAAGGTATGTTCTCTGATAATAATTTCGTGGTACCTAAATATTCTGAAGTAGGGGTGAATGTCATTGTGCCATGTTTTGGTGTTCCCGCTCCTATAAAATTGAGTACCATAGTAAGTCTGTTGTCTCTCCTGTGGTTATTTGTCTGCCTGGTCCTGTCCCATATGAATAAAAAAAAGTTGTGCCTTATAAGTACAATGCAACTATCCTGGAAGATGGTGTGGAAATTCCAATCCAACCTTTGTCCCATGTCGAGAATATTGTTGAAGCTAGTCGGGTAACCCGTAGTGGTCGTGTCTTCGCCCCTACCTTTCAAGGGGATGTTAATTCTGATAAAAAGATTATTGAGAATATTGAATCTAAGAAGGTGATGGGAGAATCTAGTGGCACCGCTTTGGAAAAGGATGTGGATGACTTGTTCAAAATCATCAAGATGAGTGATTACAGGATCGTGGATCAATTGCTGAAAACTCCATCTAATATTTCCATTCTAGCTTTGCTAATGAACTCTTCTGCTCATCGGGAATCTCTGATGAGAGTGTTGGATCAAGCTTTTGTTGAAAGTGACATGTCTCTGGATTAGTTCAACAATGTTGTGGGGAATATTACATCTTGTAATAATCTAAACTTTTGTGATGATAAGTTGCCCGATGAAGGAAGAAACCATAACTTGGCTCTCCATATTTCCATGAATTATAAGAATGACTCTTTGTCCAATGTGCTGATTGACAATGGGTCTACTTTGAATGTCATACCAAGAAGTACACTCATGAAGCTTAAATACCAGGGAGCTCCCATGCACCCAAGTGGTATCATAGTGAAAGCATTTGACGGTTCAAAGAAGTCTGTCATCGGAGAGGTAGATTTGCCTATTCACATAGGTTCACATTTATTCTAGATTACTTTCCAGGTCATGGATATTGTTCCTGCCTATAGTTGTTTATTGGAACGACGATGGATCCATGAAGTAGGAGTTGTTACTTCAACCTTGCACCAGAAGTTGAAATTTGTTCGTGAAGAGAAGGTAGTCATTATGAACGGTGAGCAAGCTTTGTTGATATCTCATTTGTCTTCCTTTAGCATTGTAGAAGATGACGAAGCCATTGTTGGAACTCAGTTCCAAGCATTATCCATTGATAATATAAGGAAGAATGAGAATTTTATCGCCTCATTTAAGGATGCACAACAGGTAGTGCAGAAAGGCCCTAGAAAGGTGTGGGGAAGGTTATCGATCCTCCTATGAACATGAATGGCACTGGTTTGGGTTTCTCCATAAAGAAAGAAGTTGTGAAGCTGAAGTCTTCTTTGAGTAAATATCAAGATATCTTTTGCAGTGCAGGCTATCTTCATCCAACTACTCCAAGGATCAACGTTATTCTCGAAGATGAATCAGAGCAAGAGATGTTAAACTTCGTAACGTGTGGAGTCAGAGTCCATAATTGGATCACTATTGATGTTCCTTCTTACATTCACATTTCAAAGTAATTTGTTTTTTGTTAGTCTTTTCAAAAATCTTTCACTCTGCCCAATGTGAAAGTATTGTTGTTGTATGGGCATATCTGTTGTTTTGATTTTTAAAATCATTGATAAAAGTTGTTTTTGATTCCAAAAATTATGTCTTTATTTTTTTCTTTTTCTTGGAAAATGGTAACAAAAAAATCCTTTCAAAATAAATAATAACTATAAATAAATCTTCATAATCACTTGTTACATGTGTCACTTTCTAAAATCAATCATAAATCACATGTGCAGATTAATTAAAAAACCTGTTGAGTACAATGACCCTACACCCTCTCCCAATTTTGAATATCCTGTGTATGTGGCCGAAGAAGAAGAATATGATGAAATCCCAGAAGAGGTTTCACGGTTTCTTGAGCGTGACGAAAGTACCATTCATCCGTATAAAGAGTCGTTGGAGATGATTAACTTGGGTTCAGAAGAAGATCCAAAGGAAGTCAAGATTGGAGCACTCCTTCATCCAGATGTGAAGAGCAGGTTGGTTGAATTGTTGAAAGAGATGTGGATATCTTTGCTTGGTCTTATCAAGACATGCCTGGTTTGGATACTGATATTGTGGAACATTATTTGCCGCTAAAGCCAGAATGTCCACCAATCAAGCAGAAGTTGTGAAGAACCCACCCCGACATAACAGTGAAAATTAAAGAAGAGGTTTTGAAGCAAATTGATATTGGTTTTCTTATGCCATCAGTATACCCTCATTGGATTAACAATATTGTTCCAGTACCAAAGAAAGATGAAAAAGTTCGCATATGCGTCGATTATAGAGATTCAAACAAAGCAAGTCCAAAAGATGACTTTCCATTGCCGTATATTGATATATTGATTAACAGTACAACAAAATTCAAAGTGTTTTTCGTTCATGGATGGATTTTATGGATACAATCAAATCAGAATGGCTCCTGAGGACATGGAAAAAACAACGTTTATCACACCCTGGGGAATATTCTGTTATAGAGTGATGCCTTTCGGGTTGAAGAACGTTGGTGCAACATACCAGAGGGCTATGACAACCCTATTCCATGATCTGATGCATAAGGAAATTGAGGTATATGTTGATGAAATGATTTCCAAATCACAGACTAAGGAAGGGCATATAAAATATTTGTTGAAATTGTTTCAGCATTTGAGGAAATATCGTCTCTGCTTGAATCCAAATAAGTGTACTTTTGGTGTTCATTAAGAAAAATTGCTAGGTTTCATTGTCAGCCAAAAAGGAATTGAAGTTGACCCTGATAAAGTTAAGGCAATTCAAGAAATGCCTGCACCAAGAACTAAAAAACAAGTTAGAGGTTTCCTTGGAAGTTTGAATTACATTTCCATATTCATTTCCCACATGACTGCAACATGTGAACCGATCTTCAAACTGTTAAAGAAAGATCAAGGTTGTGTGTGGACGACCAATTTCCAAAGAGCATTTGAAAGCATTAAAGAGTATATGCTTGAACCTCCTATCTTGATCCCTTCTGTTAAAGGAAGACCATTGATTATGTATCTGACTGTGTTAAATAATTCTATGGGCTGTATTTTGGGACAAAAAAATGAAATGGGAAGAAAAGAATATTCCCTTTATTATCTTAGCAAGAAGTTTACTAACCGTGAGTCACTGTATTCTATGCTGGAAAAAACATGTTGTGCTTTGGCCTGGGCGGAAAAGAGATTGCGGTAATATATGTTGAATCATACCACTTCGTTGATTTCCAAAATGGATCCAATTAAGTATATTTTTGAAAAGCCTGCTCTTACTGGAAGAATTTACTGTTGGTAGATGTTGTTTTCCGAATATGATATTGAATACTGTACTCAGAAGGCTATAAAAAGTAGTGTGTTGGCAGATTATCTTTCTCACCAACCAATTGATGATTATCAGTCTGTTAAATATGATTTCCCTGATGAAGATATGATGTATTTAAAAGTAAAATATTGTGATGAACCTTTGCCTGAGGAATGTCCTGATCCTGAATCACGACGGGGTATGGTGTTTAATGGAGCTGTAAATGCTTATGGGAAAGGAATTGGTGCCGTGATTATCACTCCCAATAGGTCGCATATCCCTTTTACTACAAAGTTGGCATTTGATTATACCAATAATATGGCATATTATGAAGCTTGTATCATGGGTCTTAAAGAGGCTATAGATCTCAGCATCAAAATTCTAGATGTATATGTCGATTCAACTTTGGTAATAAATCATATTAAAGGAGAATGTGATACTCGTCATGTTGGCTTGATTCCCTACAAAGATTATGCTAGAAGATTATTACCTTTCTTTAACAAAGTTGAATTCCATCATATTCCCAGAGATGAGAATCAGATGGAAGATGCTTTAGCCACTTTGGCTTCTATGTACCAAGTAAATGCTTGGAACGATGTACCTCATATCACAGTTTGATGTCTGGATAGGCCAACTCATGTGTTTGTGACAGAGGGAACGTCAGACGGAAAACCATGGTATTATGATATCAAGCACTTTCTCCAGATTCAGAAATACTCGGGTGGTGCATTAAACAAAGATAGAAAGACATTGAGAAGGTTGGCAGGAAGATTTTTCCTTAATGAAGATGTGTTATACAAAATAAATTCGACATGGTCTTGTTCAGATGCGTTGATAGACACGAAGCGGAAATATTGATGCATGAGATCCATGAAGGTTCCTTCGGTACCCATGCCAATGGACATTCAATGGAAAAAAAGATGCTTAGGGCAGGTTACTATTGACTGACAATGGAATCTGACTATTACAAATTTGTGAAGAAGTTCCATAAGTGTGAGATTTATGCTGACAAGATTCATGTGCCTCCGACGCTTCTCAATGTTATTTATTCCCCGAGGCCTTTTTCTATGTAGGGTATTGATATGATTGGAATGATTGAACCCAAGGCGTCGAATGGACATCGTTTCATCTTGGTGGCAATTGACTACTTCACCAAATGGGTGGAAGCAGCTTCCTATACTAATGTCACCAAGAAGATAGTAGTACGTTTTATCAAGAACAATCTTATATATCGGTATGGTGTGCCAAGCAGGATTATCACTAATAATGGATCGAATGTGAATAACAAGATGATGACAGAACTTTGTGAAGAATTAAAGATTGTCCATCATAATTCATATCCTTACAGGCCAAAGATGAATGGGGTTGTTGAAGCTGCTAACAAAAACATTAAGAAGATCATCTAGAAGATGGTTGTTACCTATAAGGATTGGAATGAGATGCTCCCTTTTACTTTGAATGGGTATCGTACATCCGTTCACACTTCAACATGGGCAACCTAGTTCTCTCTTGTGTATGGTATCGAAGCAGTGCTCCCCGTCGAGGTTGAGATTTCTACTTTGAATGTAATATGGAAACCAAATTGTTAGAGGCTGAATGGGTTCATCATAGGTTTGACCAATTGAATTTGATTGAAGAAAAAATAATGATGGCTTTGTGTCATGGTCAGTTATATCAGAAGAGAATGAAGAAATCTTTTGATAAAAAGTTTAAGCCTCGTGAATTTAGAGAAGGCAACCTCGTGCTTAGAAAGATCATGTCTTTCAATACTGATTCTATGGGCAAGTGGACTCTTAGTTGTCAAGGACCATATGTTGTCAAGAAAGCCTTCTCTGGCGGTGCATTGATTCATGAAACTATGGATGGTGAGGAGTTCCCACATCTTATGAATGCTGACACATTCAAGAAATACTTCGCCTAAAGAATTAAAAGAATAACTCGCTAAGTTGAAAACCCGAAAGGGCGGCTTAGGAAAAAAGGAGCGTCTCGGTAGGCTGAAAACCCGAAAGGGCGGTCTAGGAAAAAGTTAGAGACACAAATAGAATAAAATTTCCCGCTAGGTTGAAAACCCACAAGGGAAACCTAGGAAAAAGTTAGGGCTTTCTTGGAAAGTAATTGCGTCAGACAAGACTTGATCATTGAAGCAACAATCTTCTCGGATCCTCATCACACTTTAACTGAAGTCTCGGTTCAAGAGTTCAAAGTTGTTAGGGAGAATAATGGTTATTATATTTCAATGTATCTTTTCCATATACTACTATTCTATTAATAAATTTTGAGCCTTTATCCAATTCTTTGTAATTCTTATTTTATTTTGTTTGCAAAATTTTTGTTTATTATTGATAGTAATTGTCAAAACAAAAAGATTTAACAATAAAAATGTTTTTGAAAAGAATTTACAAATTACTTTTTACTTCAGATTTTGTGATTCAAGTAAAACAAAAGTAGTGATTCCAAGGAGGGACGAACACCAAAGTTTTGAAAACGATTCCCCAATAAAGCTCTCCCAGGTTACTCTTGTTGATATGCGCATGGTCCACTTATTTTTCATTCTTTGGATAATTGGATTTCATGCCAACCAATATATAGTGAGATGTTGGGTGTGTAATCCCATTTTACTTATTTAAGTCTTGATCCAAATTCTCTCCAAGTTGTTATATGGTGTTGGGTTTGTGTGGTTTAATACCTCTATCCCATATTCCTCAGTCAGGCCTTGTTGCGAATTTCTCCAGATGAGTGTGACTCTTTCCCCAGCCAAGTGGTGATCAAGCAAAAATTGAAAAAATAACTATGAAGCCTTTTCTCATTTGATGGAGTTATTTCTCCCTTTGTGTGTTGAGAATTTATATGGAATATCTTGTAGAGCAATGCTCCCTCCAGTTACAACATTGTTGTTATTATGTGCTTCCCATGTAGCTAGACAAGGGTTGTATCTTTTCAAAGAAGTGTTGAAACAACTGTCAACTTTCTAAGTTTTCTTTCACCAAGTTCTGAGTTTGATTTAAAATCCCCATAATTTTGATTTCTTGCTGTGTTGTTAACTTCCTAGATCCCCAAATGAAGGTGAGATAATGCTTCTCTCTAAAAGTTGTTATCCTCATAAAGTTTCATATTTTCTCTCCAGAGAAGTTTGCGCAGCCATTACTTTTGATATTGAAAAATGTATTTGGGCTCCTCTCGATAATATGGTGTTATCCTCCCCAATGAAGTCAACACAAGATACCTAGTTGAAGTCTTGACGACGTGATTTTCATCTTCCCTATTGAAGTCAGTTCGGAATCCCTAGTTAAAGTCTAGACGATAAGATATTATCTTCCCAAGTGAAGTCTGTATGATATTCCCCAGTGAAGCCTGGAGGAGGGTGATATATCCCTACATCTGTATTGTTTTATTGTTATCAGATTGTGATTTGATTATTTTCAAATCATGTCTCTTCCCAGTGGATTTAAGCTGTGAAGTAGGAATTTGTTTTCTCAGTTGGTATTTACTTTCTTTTTGAATCTTTATCCTGGATGTGATTTAGCCGAGTGTTGACTTTACCCAAGATGGTTTTGTCTGGTTATTCCCAGTGCTATATGTCTACTTTGTCAGCATATATATGATAACATTCATACATTCATACATACATCATGCATAACTGAATTAAAATTCATTTCTCATTTGCATTCATTGATGTTTTTGTTGGCATATTACCCTATTTTGCAGAGTTATGTTACCCTCTCTCCAATAGAGTGTCAACCTTAAGCTGAAAGTGTATATCCTTTCAATTTCCCCACTGAGTTATCCCTCGTGGAAGAATTTTGTTTTATCCTTCCTATTCAACTCATTTATCTGGATGGAACGTGATCCCCATTTGAGCTTAGTCCTCATTGGGTGTTGTCTTGGTTGAATGTTTCACTCCAGTTTATTCCTGGTTTGAATTTGTTGGTCCCCAGAAACATTATTATTCTGATTTTCTGTAGGCTCTGATCCCTGATTGAGAATGTGCATTTATTTTGCACGAGAAGACTTTATATCCTCCGCAGGAATATATTGGCACTTTCCCAGAGAAGTCGAGATTCTTTTCCCAACAGGCTGATTACAACAACAAGTGACATGTCTCTTTATTTGAGCAACATGTACTTCCTCAGTAAGTCTATTAGTTCCCAGAGAAGATTATTTTAATTACTCCAATGGATGGCTAGTCTTTTCAATATGATAGAGACAGTTCGTTGTGAAATGACTTCAATGGATAGATAGTCTTTTCAATATGATAGAGACAGTTCATTGTGAAATGACTCCAATGGATGGCTAGTCTTTTTTAATATGATAAAGACAGTTTGTTGTGAAATCACTCCAATGGATGGCTAGTATTTTCCATATGATAGAGACAGTTCGTTGTGAAATGAATCTAATGGGTGGCTAGTCTTTTCAATATGATAGAGACAGTTCACTATGAAATGACTCCAATGGATGGCTAGTCTTTTCAATTTGATAAAGATAGTTCATTGTGAAATGACTCCAATGGTTGGATAGTCTTTTCAATTTGATAGAGACATTTCATTATGAAATGACTCCAATTGATGAATAGTCTTTCCAATATGATAGAGACAATTTATTGTGAAATTACTCCAATGGATGGCTAGTCTTTTCAATTTGATAGAGACAATTCGTTGTGAAATGACCCTAATGGATGGCTAGTATTTTCAATATGATAAAGAAAATTCATTATGAAATTGATCCAATGGATGGCAGGTCCTTTCAATTTGATAGAGGGAGTTCATTGTGATATTACTCTAATGGATGGCTAGTCTTTTCAATTTGATAGAGACGGTTCATTGTAAAATTTTATTTACTCCAATGGATGGCTAGTCTTTTCAATTTTGATAAAGACAGTTCGTTGTGAAATCTTTGCAAGTGGCAGTCTCTTTATTTGAGACAACTTGTATATTACCCTTTCCAGGTGAAACATCTTTGTTAAAGAAGAAACTGAGACCAGTTCGTGGCTTATGGCCAGGATCGAGGGGAGGTTTATCTGATTCTCCATCAAATGGCATCTCTTTAAAGAAGTCTCACAGAGAAGTTTGTTGTGAAATATTTGGAAGTGGCAGTCTCTTTATTTGAGATAGCTTTTAAATTACCCATTCCAGGAGAAATGGCTTGGTTAAAAAAGAAGTTGAAACCCATTCTAGGTGGAACACCAGATTTGGGAAAACTTGTTATTATCCATACATATCCTATCTTAAATAAAAGTAGGTGTTATTCTATGTCTTTTCTACCTTCAACCATTGAGTCTGGTAGTTTACCACCCATGTTGATTTGGTATTATTTTGTTTTTTCTACCTTCATCTATTGAGTCGGTAGTTCACAGTTATTTGTCGATCGGTGTTATCCATTGCTTTTTCCTCACTTATTTGAGTTGATGGTGCCTTATCTCCTCCTTAGGCTTTACCCTAGCAGAGTTGAGTATTTTGTTCACCAATGATTTATTTTCCTGGTCGGACTTTCTTTCGATCCTTTATTTTATTTCCCACATCCTTAGTGGTGTCCTATGTCACCTTTGGATTTGTTTATTTGCATGCATGATCATAAACATTTCATGGCATCTTAGGACCAAAAATAGGGCTTGTTTTATATTTAAGTATCTTCAATCGTGTCGAGACGAAGATTTTAACCTTCGCATCTTCGGATAGAAGACACTAAAATAAGGGCAGCTGTTATACCCCAATTTTTGCCCCTAAGATCTCTCATTATCTCATAACATCAATACATCAAGATCACACTTTCAGGTTGGTTATCTCTTTGGGTTCGTTTCCCTATCTTTTGTTTGCTCTTAAGGGATCTCCAAGAACCTTAGTTGTATATTTTGTATATGTGTTGTTGACTAACCTCTAATCAAAATACCAAAAATATTTGCTTTGTTTTGTATATTTTATGTTTTATAGGTATCAAGCCAAAGCATCCAACAAGCAAAGTTTTCTAGTGGTTTTTCTTTGAGACAATCGATTTCCATAATTTTTATTTCTTTTTATTTTTTACACTAAAATTTCATTTTTTTTGTTGTACTAATCGATTTGCACAGACATGCAAATCGATTTACACACGTGAAATTTTGAAAAAACAACAATCTTCAAGTTTGTCAATTTTTGGCTCCAAAAAAATCAATTACCAAGCCTAATTTTGGTTCCAAACCACCAGTAATCCCAAGCCTAAACTCTATAAATAGATCCCTTATTTCATTCAAATTCTCAAGCTCTTGATAGCCAAATTCACTTTACAAAAAATTTCTCTCATTTATCTCCATCTACCAAATTCACCTAAAGCTCCATTTTCATAAAGTTAGTAAACTTTGCATTGAACCTTACTAACCTTTGAGATAAACCTTCATCCAAACATTTTTTCTTCTTCAATTCTCTATATCCAAGCTTGTGAAATTGATTCTTGGGACTAAATTAAAGCAAGTTCTTAAAGTTGTTTTGATGATTTTCTAGATCTACCTTTGGTAAGTTGGATCCTCATCTTTCACAAAAGCAAGTTCTTGAAGTTGTTTTGATAATTTTCTATATCTACCTTTGGTAATTTGGATCTTCATCTTTCACAATGTGATCTCTTGTTGATCTTTGTGATTTAATTCTTTGAGCTACTTTTTTGATTCCATTGGTCCTAATTTCTTACAATTTGATGGAATTTTCGTGCTCAATTAAATTTAAGATCATAAGGTGTTTGATGAAAGGTTTGAGCAAGAATTTTGCCTATTATAATGTTGATTTTCTGTTTTTCGCAGTGAGCAATCGATTGCTCCCAGTGTGCAATCGATTTGTACAGTGTTATTTTATGCAGATTTTTGAAAATTTTGTTGTGCAAATCGATTTGCACAGACATGCAAATCGATTTGCAAAGACTTGCAAATCGATTTGCACTGAAACAAAATGTATTCTTTGCCTTGTTTTAGGGATATTTTGATTCCTTTCTCTTTTTCGACTCACTTCTTTTGATTATTGATTTGGATTGCAATCTTAAATGTCCAATTTATTTTTAAATTCAATGGACTTTGGATGTATATAAAGTTGGATAAACGTTCATTAATTCAAATCTACTTAAGAGTGAATTATTTAATTCATTTTTGGTGATTTTAATTAATTTATATGTTTAGTACTTTAATCCACCAAGATGAGTGATTAAATTTAAAGATGAAAGAATTTGAGGTAGTGATCCATATTAGCTCATCATTCCCCTCCCTCTTCATCTTATCCCTTTATTTATTTTTTACTTGTGTTACATGTTGTGGGAGAATGATCTATATATCATTTCTCTAAAGATATGGTACATAGATTGCTATTGACCGACCTTAAAATAGGTTCCTCTTCTACATAAGTCCACTTACGATTGCTTAACATAGCGCTAAATTTGTCCCGATTCAAGAAATGATCATTCTTGGCCCAAAACTATGTTTCCAAGCCCAAGTATGTTTAATTTCAAACCTTTGATCCAATAACCTTGAGGTTCATTGTTAGGAGGCTTTGATCTTATAAATCCTCTAATGAACCATCATAAACTTTGGTCTAAGTGAATCATTTAAATATTTTTAATCATATGTTGTTGCCTCGAGAAATTGAAATGAATGATATACTTGACAAAAAGCAAATGAAAATCATTGTTGAGAAGCTTTGATTTTTTATCAATCTTCTAATGAGTCTTCAAATGCAAGTTTTAATATGGCCATTAACATAACCTCTAACTTCTAATTCACTAACAATTTACTTTTACTTTGTGTTTTTACTTTGTGCATTTATTCTATGCCTTTACTTTTACGCACCATTTATTTTAGCATTTTACATTTCATGATATTTTCATCTTTTCTCACTTGAGCATTTATCTTTATGTCATTTTTATTTTGCTCACTTGAGATTTTTATTTTCTTTTTTAAATATGCTTAATAATCAACTTAAACAATAAAAAACCTTAAGGTTACTCAAACTATTTGCTTACTATCCTTGGCATTATGAAAAATATGGACTTCTCGGACTTAAGATTAGAAGCCTTGACTACCCTTGAGACCTTGTGACTCTATTGTTATTTTGTCTGGAGTTCTTGAGGTATAACCCAAGACACTGGGTTGATTTTCTTTGTGTGCAGGTTATTCTAATTATGTGCTTTGTTTACGATTGAGAATTCCTTTGTATACAATCGTTACTCTGTCTAATTTTTGGAGACTTAATTCATTTGAAGCTTGGTATTCCTAAGAGGTTTAGCACCTTTTCTTGTTTGGTTTCAATCCAAAGGATGGTAATTCTACATTGACTTCATATGTCAAGTGTTGGATTCTTATTGGTTAGACGTTTCTTTTCCCTAGCTTTTACCTTATGCTTTAGGATAGTCTCTTCATATCCTCCCCTTTTCTTTAATTTCAAAAATATTCTCCCTCCTTTTCAAAACTCTTCTTGTTTTCTAACTTGAACCGCTTTCATAATAAACTTGGACTTAGGTCCATGCATTTTCAAAAATATTTTCTAAATTAAACTTTAAACAACTTAATCATACTTTGACATTTTTATGAGAAGACTAAAAGTCAATCAACCTCATTCAAATCATTTTGGCACTTTGGATTTTTTACTTTAAATCTTTCTCAAAAGATTAGACTCGTATCGATCCTTGTAATGATGCAAGCTACTATACTTCTATGGTATGTAGTGAAGTAAGATATTTTTCAATTGGGTGTTTAGTGAGGCTTTGTTGATTTTAAAATCCAAGCTATATCCTCCACTTTGAGATGATGCAAAATCTCCTTTCTCATAATCGTGAGTAGTAAGTATGTCTTCCACTCGAATATGACGACGATGTCTCATCTCTTAAAATTAACCAACACACTTGTGTTTTAAAATTTTTAAAGGTGAACTATGAGTACCCTGATCCCCTATTGCATGGAAGGTGGTACATAGGCGCTAAAGGTTCACAACCATGGCGGGTTTAAAATTGTAAAAAATACTTCTTTTCTCATCACTGCCATCTATTTTTGTATACAACACTTCTAGCCAAAATACACAAATTTTTAAAGAGGTTCCTAAGGAGTACCGTAGATGTTTAGGGTGCTAATACCTTCCCTTTGCATAACCAACCCCCATACCTAGATTCTCTCCCTCTCTTTTTTTGGGTTATTTTCTCTTTTCCCATTCATCTGGAAACAATAAAGCATGGTGTAGATTTTTATTTGATCTGTGTGAGTCAAGTCAATCCAATGGCTTAGTCTCAACATTTATTGCTACACATGGTAATTGCTTTTCTTCTTGAGTTTTATCTTTGACATTGTACAATTTAGGTTTAATAGATGTTCTATAAAGATAAAATCTAGGGAATTTCTCATTAGGTCCTTACATAATTATAACACACCCTTGAAAATTAAAAATTGTCTTTCATAAGTTCAGAGATGCATCTCTGGACACATCCAAATGACAACCAAAATGCGCTATTCTGAGATCCACCACAATTTTGAACAAAATATGGTATGGAGATACATATTTGAATAATATTTGAATGTATTTAGAGATGCATCTATGAAGTCTCTCCTAAATGTTTCTATAGGAGTGGTAAATACAAAGGGAAACTATTTTGGAGATGCATCTCCGGAATCCTCCTTGATTTACATTAGAACAACACCATTTTCTAAACATTATATTTTGTGAGGCCAAAATTCATACATTAACTTATATTAACTTAAATTAATGTACAATCAAAGTAAAATTAAAGTCAAAATAGGGTAAAAGTCCATGCATTAATAATAAAAAATGTCAAGATAATTCATACATAACATTAGTATGAAAATACATCCAAAAAAAATAATAATACATCCCAATATAAACTACTGGGTATATCTAACCACTTTCCTCCTTCGTCACCTTTACTACCCAACATTTTGTAACTCGGAAACCATGATCTCTACGAGGGCCAATTGGGGAGAACCATCCTCAAAAAATACTACTTGTATTGCTCCTATACTCATCTCTGCAACATACCGATATACCGCTGTCACACTCTCTGCCTGATCATCTCGAATCTTAAGTACCTCTTGGTTAACTGGCCTAGGTGGTTCTCCAAGAGAATCTAGCATCATGATAAGGGGTGACACCCTATAGAACCATAACAATTAGCCCTCAGCAAAAGCTCAGTGTACATGAGCTAGCTCCCGATGATACTCCCCTGGTAACAAGTGACTCTCAAAATCATCTAGTATCTCTTGTAGGTCTCTACGTGGAATGGTGGGATAAGTAGAGACTTATAAGGAGGTCTTAGAAAAATCTGCGAGTAGCCAAATTGACATATCACTTGATCAGGAAGATAGGGATACATAAGAGATGACCCACATGCAAACCATCCAAATTATAAGGAAATGACGTCAAACAGACGCTTCTGGCGGTGGCCTACGTATAGGCAGAAGCAAATGCCATCTAGTATTATATGATCAAGAGACTTTGAATGGCTCAACCACACCATTCCCTCTGTACAGAAAAAAATTATTTGCATGGAACAAGTGTAACAAATAAATTATGGAAATATTTGTAACAAGAAATTAACTTAACCAGCATGCAACACCCCGTCAACTACTTTTTCTTACAAAGACAACCCTCTCCCAACTTCGAGTATATGTAGATCAAGCAGGCGGCCCCCAGTTGTACTTGTGAATCACAATCAGGTCTGTGAAGTACTTGAGGTATACCATATTGACATATGTTGCAATTTTGACCATAAACATGGATGTATTAACCAAGAAAAAGATGTAACACCTCAATTCACAATGTCAGTGGTACTCAACCCACACATCATCATTATTGGTATCCTTATCCTCCTTCACATGATCATTATAAAGCTTTTCGAAAAATCTAAATCATGTGTGAGCACCTCTAGTACGAGCTTCCTCCTCCGACACCTTACCAGGGTCAGCCCGTAATAATTTAACCATCAGATCGTCCTCTTCCTCTTGCCTGATCCTCTTGTGGTCCACTAATCTACCATGATAGGAAGATGCAGTAGGCA
The DNA here is from genome assembly GCA_948472305.1 of Vicia faba. Lineage (NCBI taxonomy): Eukaryota > Viridiplantae > Streptophyta > Magnoliopsida > Fabales > Fabaceae > Vicia > Vicia faba. Next base: position 1,013,019,080 of record OX451738.1, read on the forward strand.
TGAGACGTCATCCAAAGTGATGGTCATTTCTCTTATAGGTGGGTGGAAAGATGATGTCTCTAAGTTCCATATCTCTGCAAAAGTAGCAAGTATGATGTGGTTTATGGTCACATATGTAGATGAACATAAATCGACAAGATCGGAAAATCACATAACATCACTGAACCAACGACCAGTGGGTTATGGCAACACCAGTATCTTTCTATTGTGGTTAATCTTTTTCAAACAATCATGCTCCTAAAAAAAGAAAATATGATTAGTATGAATTTAATTAGTTGACAACATACATATATGTATTATAAAAGAAAAATAAATATATATCTCCATTCCAGATATGCCTAGCAGCATGCTCTGCATAATTATAAAGTAAGGAAGTGTCATATGACCCTCCTAGATAAATCTCTAATGGGGCATCCTGATCGGCTTCCTCTTGGGCTTTAGGGTCAACAAGGCTTCAGGATCCTCAGGTTCTATTATATCATACTCCTAAGATGCCTGAGAGATTCGGCTATGAGAACTAGACAACCGAGGCTGCAAAGTAGATGGAGCATTAAATGAGTCATCAGTAACTCGTGGCCTCACACTACTAAAAAAATGACATTTGAGAAAACGTCCTTACATCAGGTATAAAAATAACTGATGTAAAAAATAAAATTTAAAAGTTATTACACCAGGTATTAATTTCCAATGAAATAAAAAATAATCTTTTTTATTAGAAAATAAAACACGGTTGCATTTCTGTAATTATGGAGAAAAAAATTTCGCTGTCCTATTACATCGGTTATGGAGAATAACCGATGTAAAAGAATTTTCGCTGGCCTATTACTTCGGATATTCTATCAACCGGTGTAATAAAGTGATTAAATTTAATAAAATAAATGGAATTTATTACATCGGGCCACGTCATACTCGATGTAAAAACCCTGCCACGTCAATACCTTTGCATCGGTCCACGTCATACCCGATGTAAAAACCCCTCCACTTTCATAGCTTTGCATCGGTCCACGTTATACCCGGTGTAAAAGATACCATATAAATTTTTAAAACCCCTGACACTGTTCATTTTCCTTTTCTCAGAAAAACCCTATACACGCTCTAAACCACAAAACGACTCACTCCCTTCGCCGTCACTGTTCTTCGCCCACGAACTCGCCGTCTCTCCACACCATCTCCGCCGTCTCTCCACAAACCGCTTCCTCCCTTCGCCGCCCACAAACCCGCGTCACTGTTCAGCCCACAAACCTTCCGTCTCCGTCGTCTTCTCCACACCTCCGCCGGTTCGTCTTCCTCCGCCGGTTCGTCTACCTCCGCCGGATCGTCTTCCTCTGCCGGTGCGTCTTCCTCCGCCGATTCGTCTTCCTCCGCCGGTTCGTCTTCCTCCTTCCGGTTAATCTCCTTCTTTTTCAACTTTTATCATTTTTTTTCCCGGTATTTTCTTTCTTTGTTCTTGAAAATTTGATAGTTTATGAAAATTTTACAGTAAAATTCAAATGAAAACTTATCCCAAATAACTCATTGATTAATATATTCCCAAGAATTTAGAGTAATTAAGTTTTCGCATATTCGACCTGTTAATTAAGAAACAAAAGCGTTTCTCTATTATATTATCTTGTTTAAAAAGTACCTGTGGTATATCGACTGAATATGTCTTGTATCAAAGGTGAGGAAAAATCATTCCAATCTTCCTGTTATATTTACTATCCATTACAGATTGCTTCTTCCTGGACAACGACCAAATGGATATATCACCCAGGAGTTCTTTACTTCTTTTTTATATAAAATCCTGCTTAAAAAAATTATGTGTCTTTGTTTTATCTATTGGGGTGTACTATTTGCAAAGTGAATAGACATCTTCCGATACACATTTCATGTCATTGATTCTATTTTTCTTTCTCCGCGAAGCAGCGCAACTTGCGATCTCGGAATCTCCGTGAAGTAGCGCAGCCGCGGGCACACCTTTCATCAGACCTTCCTCTGTGCGAACATAGGTATGAATCGTAGTTGGATGAGAGCTAATCGATTAAGTGACGAATACGAACATGGAGTTATGAAATTGTGTTTTATATTATTTAATTTTGATAACATCTATATTTTATGTGACTTCTCTATTTCCATACACACGTACAGGAATCATTGGCAATTAATAGTCATGTGTCCAAGAGACAATTTAGTGGTCGTATTTTGTTCACTTCATCGGGAAATTGATCAGAACACGAAGAAAATTATTACAAAGTAAGTTTATCGTGTATGTCTTGAATTGGTAATTAATAGTTATGTGATTTTTCATTGGCAAATAAATTTATTTATGTGATGTTTGTATTAGTTCTTTTGGGGTTCATCAAATGGCAAATGGAAATAGAAAAAAGGCTACATGGCTTCATCCCAATGTAAGTGTGATGTAAATTGTAATTTTATAGTTAAATTTATGATAAATATTCACTAATCGTGTCATTCAATTGTAGACAAGACAACAACATAACTCTAATGACTGTGGGTATTATGTGATGAAAAATATGTTGGATATTGTCTCTGCCAATATAACCGAGAATTGGATGCAGGTAATAACAATAACTTTACTTTGTTATTTACTTTGTGTTTTGCAACTTATTTATATTAAATTTTAAAGAATAACTCTATTGTTATATTTATGTATTATAGGTATTTGATGACCCAACAGAATTAACACAAGATGATTTGTATGATTTACGACTTCGTTGGTCAAAATGTTTCTTTGAGTTATATAAAGATTAACCTTTATCTGGTGAGTTTTATAGAAATATTAACCTTTATATGGTTTTTGCAAATGCATTGAGTTTCTTGATAATTTTTGCTGATGTTAATTGTTATTATTTATTGTCAGGCAATGTGATTTTGGTGTTGTCTACAGAAGCTACAACTCATCTACTTATGAATTTTATATTGGTAATTCAAGTTTGGAAAAAGACTTATAAAAGGTTGAATATTTTTGTATGTTTTGTGGTATTTGTAAAATTAATGTGAGTTTCTTTGTTGTGATACAATTCAAGTTTGCAATATAATTGTTCATTTTGTAAATTTTGTTGTGAAAATATCGACCTAGATATGGTCTATTTTATGTTGGAAAGCTATGATATATATAGCGACCTAAATGGTCTGTGTGATATTGGAAAAATATGAAAAAATTGGTACCAATTTTTTCTTACAGGGAATCATCCAGAAAATAAATGTTTTATTCAATTTTTTTTTTACTTTTTACATCGGTCATTCTGTCAACCGATGTAAAAACCTTCAACGTGTGTTTTCTACATCGGGCACATTGTAAAAACCGATGTAAAAACCTCATCTATTACATCGGTCATGACTTCCACCGATGTAATATGTTGCGTTAGTTTTCAAAAAAAAAAATTTGTATTTATTTTTCACATCAGGTATATATTATAACCGATGTAAAAGGTGTCCTTTTCACATCGGACCCAGAACCGATGTAAAAGGTCTCTTATTTACTACTTCGCCTGACTTTACATCGGACCAAGAACCGATGTAAAAGGTCAATTTCGCCCGATGTAAAAAGTCATTTCTGCACTAGTGTCATGGGCCTAGTTGCTGCCCTTTCACGTTATACCAATGCGATTTGGGTCACACACCGACCCTAATATTACATTCATTGTTGTCAGCCATTGCACCTCTGTTATAAATAAAGATAGATATAAATAACATATCTGGAGGAATTCACAAAATCCATAAAATGTCCCAATTTTTTTACTGTGCCCAATCCAGAGATACATTTACGAAAATAGTTCAGAGCAAATTTGGAGATGCATCACTGGACAAACCTGCGATTTTTCTCTACCATGGCAGACCCATTTTCTGTCCTAACATTCCTAAAAAACTCATTGCATCCTAAGTTCGTTTTCTCTACTACCTAAAGTGCCTAAAACATCTAATATATATTAAAAAACTAACTACAAATTAAAACACAAAAAGAAAATGAAGTTTGAAAACTTACCAAAATGGAATTGATTTATGAGAAGGAGATGATTCAATGTTATGAGATGATGGAAAGAAGGAGAAAGAGCTTCATTGATGCTTCAATGCTTCAACGCAACAAATGGGAAAGGGAGAGCTCAAATGGGTTTTTTGAGAATTTTTTTAGAAAAATTAGAAGGAGGAAGAGGGAAGGGTTTTGGCATGGGTCAGTGAATGAAAGCAACCGAAGATGAATCTCTAGACCACCAACACGTTTTTGAATAAATGGTGTTTATGGAGATGTATCTTCAGACAGACATTTTTCACATATGAATATTCATCTCTGGATTAAATTTTAACTTAAAATGGGCGCCTCTTCAGTTTTGTCTAAGAAATGGTGAAAAAGATGCATCTGGAGATGCATCTCCGGATGCTAGGGACATTATGGAATTTTCACGGTGGTGTGGGAGCACCTATAAGGATGGAAAGAGTATTTCCCTAAAATCTAACAGTTTTATATTTACATATTTGGTCTTGGTACTCATGTCATTGGAAACTGGATTTTTGATAGTCTTCATTGTTGGGTGAGAATATGGACAATGATATGTCTAGAAGGGGTGGGGGTTTAATATACCCTTTCCCAATTAGATATTTTCAAAAACAATTCTAGATTTCATGTACGAAATCAAAAAATTTAAGAAGCGCAGAAGAAAAACATAAAACAAGAGAGCTTGGAAGCATCTCAATCAATTAATCCATATGAAATGGTATATAGTGTCCTATATACATGGTACAAGACTAGTCAAGTAGATTTTTTAACAAAGCTATTTCAAAACACATAACTCATATACTCTAACAAGACACAATTGAAGGTGTGATACTTTAATAAGATTGACACACCACAAACCTAAATTTATACATTAAATCACTATAAGTAAAGTCTAGTTTATATGGTATACAATCAATGCAAAAATGTAACAATGCAATATCATGATAATGGATACTAGAAAAGTAAAAGAGGTAAGGGAAGAAGAAAATATACACAACAATATATAGTGGTTCAGATGTCGTCATCGCATTTCCTACTCCACTCTTAAATGACATTGAAAACCATTGGAAAATAATCACTATCTTCCACTATTTTGATAAGTTTGATTACAACATTTTAATTACAACGAACTTTCATACAATAATTCTCACTGTTTATGCAGGCACTAAATGTGATAACAAAAATTCAAGATTATTAAAGGATTTTGATCCAACAACCTTACTACACACAATAATTCTGCTCCAAGTATTCGTATGTGGCAATCCACCCGATTCCATCGATCTCTTATCTGAGCAGGTGTCATAGCCAAGCGTTAATTGAACAACTCCCAACTTCTTCTGCGAGCAATATTTCTCCAACGCCACCAAAGATGGATAACTTTCATCCCCGTCTTACGAATAATTGATACTTGATCTTGCAAAAGTCTTCCTTGGAGTATAAAGGAACTCTATTTTCATTGAATAACAACAAACACTAAATTGCATCTAAGATATGATATTTGGACCTGTTACAAACAACAAACTTCACATAAAAAAATTAGAAACCTTAGCGTGCCACTAGTCTCCCTCATACTCAATCTTTAGAGATGAAGATCCTCAACATAGGAACAATACTAAAGAGTAAGATGATGAATAGTACTATAATATCTCACAACAACCTACAAACACAAGGTGTTAGTCAAGTGTTTTAAATAAGGGTGAATGAAGAACACATACAAGGTTCTCTGAAGTTTCTATATGAATGGGTCTTAGGTTTGATTGTTATCAAGAAATTGATTAACGATGAACACGCAAGATTAATCAACTACCCCTCTTTAATCAACTTAAACACCATAAAAAATTGCACAAGAATAAGTTGAAACAAAAAGGGATGGATTCAATCATGAATTCATGATCAAGAAGTTGTAGTGGTGAAAAAGAGAAAGAATCATGATAATTGGGATATACACAAACAATAGAAGACTAAATCAAATTTTTGTCTCTATGGGTATTGGCATAGGTTTCACACACTCTCTACTTTCATCAAAAGAAACAACTATTTAAACAAAAGATGGAAAATTGAAATTTTCAAAATGTAATTCGAATCGAGAAAGAAATGTGATTCGAATCAATCTTGGCAGGCCCTAAAGGGGCATTTTCCAAAGCTCGTGATTCCAATTAAGGATAACACATGATTCAAACCAAATGAGTCTATGATTAAAATCAAGTTTAATATGTGATTCAAATCTTTTTGTCCAAAAACAATTTCCAATTTTCAAAGGTGAGTGATTCGAATAAAAAAATACAAAAGAAGGGTAAAACATACCATTTGAATAATTTTCAAATAAGAAAAAGTTGTTTGAAAAGAATTTTTGAAAGAATAAGTTTTCAAAAAAGAAGGTGGTGAATTTTAAAAAAAGTAATATGGTGTTAGAAGTCATCTTCCTCCTGAGACGATTAGTCCTTTAAACAGGAGTTAGGATCTGATGCCACTTGTTAGACTTGAGACTTCACACACAAGGGTGGGTGAATTGTGTTATTTGGAAAAAATTATTTTTGAAAAAATATTTCGAAGATTAAAAACAAAGTTTAAAAATCTTTTTCAAAAACCTAATATCTATCAGAGTTTGAAAAAATTTTCTATAACTTAACTGCGAAAAATAATTTTGAAATAAAATGAGGAAAATAAAAAATTTAAGGGAAAAGAACAACACCGCGATATATAGAGGTTTGATCAAAACTGAAGGACCAACTCCTCTCCCCAAGAACTGGTCTTCATAGTTTCCATTCAATACTTGAGAGCTTTTAGTAGGTAAACCTCACGAACCCCCTTATTCAAGGAAATGTTGGTTGCCCTACAACCATGATAATACAAGACGAAATATATAAGCGTTCGCGTCTTCTCCATTGTTGATATTGAAGTGGCCAAGATCCTATCCAAATTTTAGATTTAAATATCATCATTTCTCTCTACTGAAAATATGTGAGCTCAATATGGTTTAACATGATAACCATTAACCTCTCGTTATTTTAACAGGTTGATCAACTAACCTATGGTTTTATAACAAGATAACCATGAACCTAATAATGAGTTCATCAATATTGTTGATCTTCAACCTTTGAATAAATAAGACTTTATGATAGTCTTAAGATAAGCTCAACAACATTGATAACCTCCAACCTATATAGATTATAGGAACCTAATCACACAAATTCCCAATAAAAGCTTTTAACGGGTTTAACTTCGAACCATATAATTTTTACCTAAACATGGAGGATGTTCATCAAGGTGAATCAAGAAAAACCTTGAAGAATTTTATACATTTCTATCCAACCACAAATACATGACCCTCTCCTCACAAAAGAAATTTCATCACAAAAGTATTTGGCTATAAGAACTAGTGAGAGAAAGTGAGAAAGAAAAACTTAGAGATAGGGAGATTGTGTCAATACACATTTCGTATTATGGATGAAATGAAATGAGGAAATGAGACCTATATTTATAGGCTTAATGAATCCCAAAAGAGAAAACCCCATCTAATGAAAAATAATCATTGTTAATTGATTTACTTAATCGATTAACACACAAATTCCAACGGTCATGTTTTCCCAAAATGGTAGGTTTTGATATATAGTTGTTGTACCCCAAAATTTTACTTCTCCTTTCTCAATACATTTCTCATAAGATCTCCAAAAGCTCAAGCTTGCACAAGTGTTGACTAGGTCAAACTATCTCCTAAAGAAACTGATGCCTCAAATTAGGGTTTTGAATATCACAAGGTTAATTGGAATTCTAATGCCTAAAATGACCTTCATGGATCATTATAGACCTCCAAGAATACTCATGTCAAGTTTCAAGTCTTGAATCACAAATTTGCTCAGTCAATTGACCAGATGACTAAAAATCAACTGTATTGGGTAAAAAGTCAACTATGGTCAAACTACTGTCAAAAATCAATATTTTTGGTCCACGTCAATGTTTTGAAGTCATATTCATCAATTGGTCAAATTTGGATCATAATTCCTCAAAAAAAAATTGTTCAATTAACCAAAAAAGCAAAATGGTCAAAATTAAGGTTGTGACTGTAATTGACTGATCATTGACTTTTGACCTAATACACGATCCAATGGCTTGAAGCACAATATAAAGGATTATAATACAGCATGTTGAACTAATATTGTGGCTCAAATCATCTTTCAAAATCAATGGATTGATAATTGCATTTTGGGTCAACTAATGAAAGGTCAACTGATGCACAAAAAGTCGAACTTTGACTTTTTGATCAAGTTTTGATTTGAAAGATCAAAAATCATAAAGACATTCAAAAATATGAAGCTTTATCATCAAGAAATCAAGAAAGTAAAAATTAAATTTGAAAATTCAAACTTTTCAAGACTTAGAAATATTTTCTAAGTGTTTTTTATATATGATAATTTCACTACTTCATGCCAATTTTTCACCAAGATGGAAGATGATTCAAAAGAAACTTTCAACATGAAAGTTGTAGATCTTGATGAGATCTAAAACTTTGTAATAGAGGACTCATATCCAAAAAATGCTTAGATTTTGAGTTATAAGCCCATAAAGTCATGCACTTTTTCTAAAACACTTAGTGAAAATTAGACCTAGTTTAGACAGATTTTCGACCTAACTTCTTGGCCAATTTTCACCAAGCTCCAAGAGGATTTTGTCAAAATGGTCAACATAAACATTGTAGAGGATGTTTGAATCTTTCCAAAATGACTAATAACTTGAATAGATAATGCTTGAGCGAAGACAAAAAGTTGGACATCCATTCTTGAATTATAGGTCATTTCTATGATGGACAAGAATTCAAATCTCTTAGCCATGATGTATAATCTTGCTTTGCAGGCTTCTAACTTGTGTTTCACTCCATAATTAATTGATTACACAACTGATAGAGCCATTTTCAAGCATTTGAGCCATTGTCTAAGTGATTAATCCATTTTTGGCACAAAGGTAACATTGCCATTTTGGAAAAGCCAACTTTAATCACAATGTCAACTCCTTGAGCTTTCCAGTTGTTCCTTCTGAACACACACAGTCTAAAAGCCAGAAGCAACTTGTCTAAATCCTCTATCCATTTTAGATCATGCTTATACTATGCATTGGAACAAGGTTATCTCAATGTTGCTTCAAAACTAAGTCATCTAGCCATAAATTTGTAACTTACAAACCTGCTGATCTCCTTATTTCCAACCCTTCCCTATAAATAGAGACACACATTGCAACATAACACACGAATGAACAACCAATGAAACCCTCCCAAGCTCTCTCTAGCCAAAAATTGCACACAAACTCCATTTTTGTGCAGATTCTGACCTTAAACTTGTATCTTCCATTTCCATCGTGCGTTTTCCCTCAAAATCATTTTCAAAGCTTCCTTACATCAAATACAACTCATACATATCCTTGTTTCCCAACTGTAACACCATCTTCCTCATCTTTCATAACCAAAAATAGAGGTCAGCAACTTGACTTCTCCAGAACATGTCAGCCACTCTCAACTCAAGGTAAGCATTACATTAGCTTCCTAGAGGTCCAAGGAAGCTAACCTGATCATTGCATCTTCTTGAAACAAGCTCATTGTCAAAACAGGAATTCCATTTTCAAGGTAAGTTTTCTAACTTTTGAACTCTTCATATAGGCATTGTTAACTTTCCATTTTCAAAGATAAAATGTAGACATCATAGCCCTGAAACTGGCCATGTCCTTATAACTCATATATATTGCTTGAGTAGTGAGAATTTTAGAGTTGAACTTTCTGGAAAAATTAGGTTATATTTGGTTCCATTCAAAATTCATGCTCATCTTTGATTTATAACTTTTTATTTACATTTCTGAAATCGTGATGAAATTTAGAGAAAGTTTGATGTTTATATTTTTGCAAATGATTGAGAAATGAAGAAGTTACAGTTTTGATAATGTTAGTGTTCATCCTTGCGTGTGCGAAGGTTGAAGATGAAGTTCAAATTTTGGAAACTTGTTTTATTTTAAATTTATTGCAATATGTTCTATAACCGGATGAAACAGCCACCCCTGTGGCAGGAGGAGCGCGCGTAAGGCATTGGTACTAAGGGTCCTAGGTTCGAGCCCCAGGGACGCCTTTTGTTATTTTTCTCAACATTTTTTCCTTGTTTCTTTTTTATGGCTAGCGTGTTGGGCTTCCTCATCATGGGCTTGTCTATTTTTTTCTCTCTCTCACCCCCAGAGTTACTAAACGTATACGCATGTCCACATTTTATTTTATTTGGTTATTTTCTGGTTATATCAAAAAAAACTTGGGCCTAACAAACAAAAATCTGTTTTTTCTATCAAACTTCATTCTTACTTTCAAGCCCCCCTGACCCAATATTTATTTTTATTTTTCTTTTTTCTTTTCTTTTCTTTTCTTTCATTATTTTTATTATTAGTTATTATTATTATTTATATTAATACCAAAAATATTTTCTTAACAAATTAATTTCTTAATTAAATTAATTTAAATTTAGTCTTTATTTTAATTTTCTTTTTTTTTCTCTTTTTTTAATTAAATCAACTTAGACTATTTTTTTTAGTTTAATTAGGATTAAAACCTTACATATAAAAACTCAAACAAAAAACAATTTTCTTTTCCTTTCACATTGCCTTTATATTCCTGTACACTTTATTTTGCAGTATTAAATATGGTTGTAATAGTAATTAGGTTTTAATTGATTTCATCCTTATTTGTAATTTGTATCCCCATCCCCCAAATGATGTAATAGCGTAGAACTTTAAATTTTCGCAATTTACCACTTTCAAATATTATTGCTAGTAATTAGGGTTTGTATGGCAACACATAAAATCAACAAGTAGAAAACCCTAATTCAAAGACAAAAAAATGCATGAAATCAAAACACTTTACATACTTGCACCTCTAGGGTTAACACACACTTGTTGTCTTAGAATGAACAGTCATGTCCCTCGAACGTGGGATACTTTAGCAATGACCTTCGAATACAAAGATCGTATTCCCTCGATGACCCTTCGATGTTGTCTTTGGTAAACGATCTTAGAACCTCATGACAAATTGCTAAGGTATCCTACAATGTTTCCTTCTATGAATGTACGACGACCCACACCTGTCCCTTCACATCCAATGATATGGTTACTTACTGACTAATGGTTCGATAACACTATCTAAAGGAGGAGGAAAAGAACAAAGACTTTTTGAGTAGGTAGAATGCTCGTAGTTGCTTTCTCACAAATGAAACCATCTTCACACTTACACTTTCAAAACATCTTTCCAAAAACAAACATCTTTTTGAACTATTTTCAAAACCAACACTTTGTATACATTCTCACTGAAACGAGAATCATTACAAAGTTTGCCGAAACAAAAGAATTTTTTCAAAGTATTTTCAAACTTACACAAAACACAAAAACAAAAGCATTTCAAAGTGAGCTAGCAACTAAGAGCCCGTAGATAACTACGGATGAAAAGTGTGATAACACCTTCCCTTTTCATGACCTACCCCCCGAACTCAAGAAAAATATCTCAAAAGGTCTTTCCTGTTCTTTTCACCATTTCCTTTATTGGATAAAAGAAAAGTCGGTGGCGACTCTTTCTATCCGCAACAATTGAGATAAAACGCAAAACACCCGAGTCAGTTCTTCCACTGTATTATAGAACTGGCGACTCTGCTGGAGAAATAACTTAAAATTGGGGTTACCTTAGAGATTAGATCACCTTTAAATGTTTTCATTGTTTGAATTGCTTGCTTTACATTATGGGTTATGTTTGGGGTTTTTTAGATCCTCTACCCGGATCTGGGAACATTATTAGGTAAGTAGCAAAGATTATGGAGATTGTATGGCATAGACAGATATGGTTGAAGAAATAGCTATGTTAGTGTGACACATTTATGGGTAATGACATCTCTTGTTGCAAATCAAGGAGAATACGGGTCACTGTATGGTGTCATGAAACACTAACTGACCTTAGAACCTTTAGCTGAACAACTTGGCCATTAGGAAGTAGTGAGATAGCCGACTTTGGTGCAGTCCAAAGTTGGTTGATACTCGATACTATGCTCATTGAGATCGAACTTTCGGGATATTTCGGTCGCTAATAAAGAGGCTTACACTAAAACAATGCCTGATGAAGAAAGATCAATGATATTGAGATTCCCTAGAACCCGATTACTTTTTAGGACAGGTTGAACAAACTAAACTTCAAGAGGGTACTTACCTATGAACCCCATGCAAGCCTAAACCTAAGGGCTTGTTTGCTTTGCTTGTATATGGTTATTTATATATAACATCATGATATCATACCATAGCATTTGCACTAACCATATCAAGGACCTAGAGATTTATCTTTGTTCTATTTTGTGGGATATGGCTTCCATTCACAGAAATACCATTCGAATCAACCTTGTGAAAGTGTCTCCTTAACTCAAGGAGTTAGCATCAAGGGTCCCTGAAAATTCTCCGTTCACCAAGAAGTATGATCGACTCCTCAACTTGGTTACCTTAAACTTTGAAGAAGTCATGGTACATGTGCTTTTTCAATTCTTTGACCCTAAACATCATTGTTTTACATTTCCTGATTACCAATTAGTACCTATCATGGAGGAGTTCTCTCAACTATTGGGAGTGTCTATTCTTGATCAATTACCCTTCACCGATATTAAGAAAGACCCAAGACCCGAGGAGATTTCTCTAGCCTTACATTTGAATCGGTCCGACATTGTGGCTAATTGGGAAACTAGAAGTGGTGTTAAAGGCTTTTTAGCCAAGTTTCTGTTTGAAAAGGCTCAACTATTTTGGGATACTCTGGATTTGCAAGCCTTTGAAGAAGTTTTGGCTCTTCTAATCTATGGGGTGGTACTGTTCCCTAATCCAGACCAACTTATAGATGTGAATGCGGTTAAAATCTTCCTATCTTGTAACCCGGTGCCTACTTTACTCGGAGACATTTTGCATTCTCTCCACGCCCGTACCATGAAGAGAAGGGAAATTCTTATGTTCTGCACTCCTTTGCTAGCTAGGTGGTCTATTTCGCACCTTCCTTGGTCAGTTTTGAAGAACGAACAAGGCATGAAGTGGTCTCAAAGGTTGATGTCACTCTCACATTTAGATATTCATTGGTGTTCTCGATCTTTGGAGGTTGTCACCATTATTGGCCGTTGTGGTGAATTCGCTAATGTCCCACTCCTTGGCATTAGGGGAGGTATCACTTATAATCCTTTCTTGGCTCTATGACAGTTTGGTTACGCTCGGAGGGATGGTCCATATGATGCGCTCGTCCAAGGTATTGTGTTTGACTATGAGAATAATGTCTAAGGTTATCGTCAAAGATTCGTACAAGCTTGGGTCATGGTGAACAAGGTTGATAGCAAAGCTTTAGGGCATAATAACTCTATTCCTTTAAAACCTTATCTCAAGTGGGTGCGAGCTCACGCTCAAAACCTCATGATGTTGTATGTGGCCATCCTACCAATCATTATGGAGCCTATTGCCAAAGGAGACGCTCCTTACACCATTCTTCATCCTGACATGCCTACTACTCTTGAGGAATTGCAAAGGTCATGGATTCAACTCAAGGGGGGGCGAGGCACCTTTGAAGCCCAATTATACTCGAGCGAGAAGAAAGTGTTAGAGCTCACAAGGCAACTCCACGAGGAGCGGAACTTGAATGCCTACATCAGTCCAAAGAGGAAGCGTCCATGGGAGACCTGAGTCTTTTGTTGTATAATTTCATTTTGTTATTTTTCTTTCATTGTAAGCCCAAGAGGCAGTTTGTAATCTTTGAACTCATTAATACCATTAATATTTTTTGTTTAAGCAAATTTAAATCTTAAAGGTCCTTGAAAGCATTGCATACGCATAACATGCATCATATCATAAGAAGGTTTTTCGACACATGTTTCCTCATCTTTCTACTGTTTATTTCAGTATAAGATAGATATCGAGAAAACCGTGAAGGACTTGTAAACTAAAAACTCCCATTTTCAAGAAACTCTGCTCAACTTAGCAAAGGGGCAGCAAGAAATGATGTCACTTCTTATCACGAAGAAGAAAGTAAAGAAGAAAGTTGTGATCAACATGGGGAAGATATTCAAAGGCCCCGTCCGACAAGTTCAAGTTGAAGAAGATTCCTATGAGGAAGATGAGAATCAAGATAAAGATTCCAGGATCACCCGTGCCGGGGGTGGAAACAATCAAATCTTTGAAGATGAAGATTACTTTGATGAGAAATATCCACCATTCGGTGACAAGTATAAGCAACTAGAAGACAGATTGAAGGCTGTAGAAATCCAAGCCGTGCATGGCTTGGACTTTGGTGACTTGAGTTTGGTGCTTGGGGTAGTCATTCCCCACAAATTCAAAACCCCAGCTTTTTCCAAATACGATGGTGTCTCATGTTCGAAGCTTCACCTAAGATCTTATGTCTTCAAAATTCAGCCGCATATTGTTGATAAGATATTGTGGGTGCACTTTTTTTCAAGAAAGTCTATTTGGACGTAGTTGGAGTGGTCTTACCAATTAGAGGGGACTAACATCCATAATTGGGAGTTTTTGGCCACTTCTTTTTACTTCCAATATCAATATAACGCTGATCTTGCGCCAACTAAGGTGCAATTGCAAGGAATGACCATGGGATCAAATGAGGGTTTCAAAGAATACGCTCAAAAATGGAGAGACTTGGCTGGCAGGGTGCAACCACCTTTAACTGATATATTCGGTAGACATGTTTATGGGGACATTGACTGGACCATTTTTCAACTTACTGATTGGAAGTTCATCATCCAGATTCACTGAATTGATCTTGACTGGTGAGAGGGTTGAAAACATGATTAAAAGTGGAAAGATACCCATGGCCTCCACTTCAAATGCTGTGAAAAAGCCATTTATTGGTAAAAAAGAGACTAATGATGTGTATGGGTCAAGAAGCCATTCTAGGAATGACCGTCATCATTCAGTAGAGGCTGTACTGATTTCCAATCCAACTCCAACTCAATGACCGCGTCAACAAAATAATCAACAAAGACTAGATGTCCAAAGAAGACAGTTTACTAAAATTAATATGCAACTATCTCAAGCTCTACAACACCTATTGAAATCTAATTTGGTGACCTTGCGAAATCCTCCTTCCAACCCTAACACTGCTTCCCCAAAGTACAACCCCCAATGCCAAATGCACTTACCACTCAAACAGTCCTGGACATGATTCCAATGATTGTTGGTCTCTAAATAATAAAATCCAAGACCTGATTGATAACAAGGCAATTGAATTCAACCCTCCTGCAACTCCAAATGTGATCACCGCACCCATGCCAAATCATGGTAAGGGTGTCAACACTATTGAAGATGCCTCTTTTGTTGCCTCCGTCAAGGATTTGACCACTCCTTTGAAGACTATTAAAAGGTATTTATTGAAAGTCGGGGTATTCCCTAGCTGCCTTGAAGATTGTTATTGTTGTGCTGTACAAATTAATGGTTGTGAATGGCTTAAGAAAGGCGTCCAAAACCTGATGGATAGCCATGAGATTCAATTTGAAAGAACTCCATCTATGAAAAGTTTGACCGAGGTTGTATTTCAAGAAGTTGAAGACATGTCCATCATTACTATCTCAAACAAACCTATTAGGATCACCTCAAAAGGTCCTATTAGGATTCCCATTGAACTAAAAATAGCTCCACTAATTATTACCACACTAGGGCCAGTCCCCTACTCTTCTGATAAGGCAGTGCCCTGAAATTATTGGGCGGAAGTGTACTGCCATGGTATCGAACAAGATTCGTGGATTGATGAAGATGAAACTGCTGACATTACAAACATTGTTGGATCAAGTAAAGTTACTAGGACGGGGAGAACCTTCTCTCCATAAATTTCACCTTTGACCAACGCTACTACACCCATTCATATTACCGATGTTAAACTTGTTGCTGATACTCGAGGAAATGAAAAAATTACTGAGCCTGCCCTGATGGAGGCGCCCGCAAAATATATCACCATTGAGGACCCATCTACCCAAGATATGGAGAAGATTCTAAAAATCATCAGAAAAAGTGATTACAAGATAGTGGAACAGTTGGGGCAAACACCCTCGAAGATTCCTATGATGTCTTTGTTGCTATGTTCTGAGGCACATGCCCAAGCACTGATAAAGTTCCTGAAAAATGCACATGCCCCACAAGAAACTACGGTCAACCAATTTGAAAACTGTGTAGAAAGCTTGACTGCCGACAATGGTTTAGATTTCTCTGACACAGATCTGACCCTGATGGGGAAGAATCACAACAAAGCTCTCCATGTCTCCATAGAATGCAAGGTTACTACCATGGCACATGTATTAGTGGATATTGGATCTTCTCTCAATGTATTACCTAAAGGAGCTTTGGATAGACTAGACTTTGATGGACTGGTGTTGAAACCTAGAGACATTGTAGTAAGGGCTTTCGATGGTTCTAAGAGGATGGTCCATGGAAAATTCGATCTCCCTATCAAGGTTGGGTCTCAAGTCTTCAACTCAACATTCTATGTGATAGATACTCGTCCTGCTTATTCGTTCCTGCTTGGACATCCATGGATACATAGGGCAGGCACGGTGACTTCCATAATACCTTAAAAGTTGAAGTATCCGGTCAAGGGGAAAATTATCACTATATGTAGAGAAGAAGATTTTATGATCAGTCATCTAAATTCATTTAAGTATGTTGAAATGGATGGAGAGTTCACTAAAAATCCTTGCCAAGACTTTGAATAGGTCTCTCCCATGGTTGCTATTACTAAGGCCACTCCTAACATTCTCGGAGCTGCTAAAGATACACCGAGGATGGCTTCTCTAAAAAATGCTCGTGTTGTTGTTGAAGAAGGAGGTTGCACCATTTGAGGACAACTTCCCGATTTCCCTTTAAAGTCAGAAAAATTTGGATTGGGCTTCACTGCCAAGGCTCAAAAGGAGGTTCGACGTGCTCGCATAAGGAAACCACCTTTCCGCATTAGTAACCATGAAGTGAATGCTCTTGAAGACTTCGACGATGATTGTGACTTTGATGATTGGATCTACCCGACTGCCGATGAAGGACTCAACAACTGGCGTACCAAAGAATTCATCCGGATCACCTTTAGCCAGGAGTAATTACCATTTACTGTTTTAAGAATTTGAAGAACTTTGTCTGTAATTTTTATTGAAATAATGACTTTAAGCCATGTGCCATGCCCGGGGCACCATGGTCCATTTGTTAAAGGGTTTGTTCATTTTCATATGCCACATGATCATTCTAATGAAAAACATTGGACTCTTTTGCATTCAAATTTTATGCTCATTGTCTTTCTTTCACTTTATTACATTTTCAAAATAGCCATGTGATATTACATGCACACACACACACACACACACACACATTTGCATATCCACGTCCACTCCGGATCTTGTAGACAACGACTCTGCTATTGCCATCTATGACTTTGAACATCCAATCTACCAAGCCGAAGACGAAGGCGAAGAAGATTGTGAAATACCTAGGTAACTAGCCAGACTTCTGATGCAAGAGGAAAAGGCCATTCAACCGCACGAAGAACCAGCTGAAGTTATCAACCTAGGTACTGAAGCATACAACAGGGAAATCAAGATCGGCGCCAACTGGGAAGACGGTGTCAAGGGAAGATTGGTCTAGATGTTTCACGACTACATAGAGGTGTTCGCTTGGTCATATGAAGATATGAAGGGACTTGATACTGATATCGTAGTTCATTGTCTGCCAATGAAGTAAGATTATCCTCCGGTCAAGCAAAAGGTTCGTCACATGCGGCCGGATATGTCTGAGAAAAAAAAGTTGAGGTAATGAAACAATTCAATGCAGGTTTTTTGGAAGTGATGTCATACCCTCAATGGGTGGCAAATGTTATTCCAGTGCTGAAGAAAGACGGAAAAGTCCATATGTGCATAGACTACAGGGATTTGAATAGGGAAAGCCCCAAATATGATTTCCCATTACTTCATATTGATGTTTTGGTTGACAACATTGCTCAACACAAAGTTTTCTCCTTCATGGATAGATTCTCCGGTTACCACCAAATATAAATGGTGCTCGAAGACATGGAGAAAACAACTTTTGTTACACAGTGGGGCACCTTCTGTTATAAGATCATGCCTTTCGGTTTGAAGAATGCAGGTGCAACCTATCAACGGGCTATGGTAGCTTTATGTTATGATATGATTCATCAAGAAATAGAAGTCTATGTTGATGATATGATTGCAAGATCGAAAACTGAGGAAGAACACCTTGATCATATCCACAATCTATTTAAGAGGTTGAACAAATAAAAGTTGAGGTTGAATCCCAACAAGTTCACCTTCAGAGTGAGGTCTATAAAACTCTTAGGCTTCGTCGTCAGTGGAAAAGGTATTGAAGTCGACCCTGAAAAAGTCAAAGCCATACAAGAGATGCTAGCTCCCTGTACTGAGAAGGAGGTCAGAGGTTTCTTAGGTCGACTCAACTATATTTCCCGGTTCATATCTCACTTAAATACTACTTGTGAGCTAATCTTCAAATTGTTGAAGAAAGATCAAGTAGTCAAATGGAACAATGATTACCAAGCAACGTTTGACAAGATCAAGGAGTAACTACAAGAACCTCAAATCATGATGCTTCCAGTTGAAGGAAGACCTCTGATTATGTACTTGACTGTATTATAGAATTAAATGGGGTGTGTTCTAGGCCAACATGACGAGTCTGGCCTAAAAGAGCAAGCAATATACTACCTTAGCAAAAAATTTATTGACTGTGAAACTAGATATTCACTGCTCTAGAAAACCTTCTGCACTTTGGCATGGGGTGCTCGCCGGCTAAGACAATATATGTTGACTCAGACCACTTTATTAATTTCTAAGATGGATCCCATCAAGTATATCTTCGAGAAACCAGCTCTCTCCGGACGAATAGCTAGATGGAAAATGACCTTGTCTGAATATAACATCCAATACACTACACAAAAAGCAATCAAAGGAAGTGTGTTGGAGGATTATTTGGCCCATCAAGATGTTGATGACTACCAATCCATGAACTTTGAATTCTCGGATGAGAATATCATGTTGATAATTGACTATGAAAAGCCTGGATCATATGAAGGACCTGAACAAGGATCTCGATGGACTATGGTTTTTGATGGAGCTTATAATGCGTTGGGTGACATAATTGGTGATGTGCTCATTTCTCCCGAAGGTTGTCATACACCTTTCACTGCCAGATTATGCTTTGACTGTACGAACAACGTGGCTGAGTATGAAGCGTGCATCTTGGGTCTAAAGGCTTCCATTGACTTAAGATTCAATTTTTTGAGCGTGTACAGAGACTCAACATTGGTATTCAGTCAAGTTAAAGGAGAGTGGGATACTAAACATCCAAATATGATCCCCTACAAAGAGCTTGTGCTAACCTTGATCCCATACTTTGAAGAAGTCACTTTTGAACACTTTCAAATTGAAGAAAATCAGTTGGCAGATGTCTTAGCAACTATGTCCTCTATGTTCAAGGTCAATTAGGACAATAAAGCTCCTATAATTACTATCGAAAGATTTGACGAACCTGCATACTGTTATGAGATCGACACTGGTGAAGAGAGGCGATGGTATCATGAAGTGAGAAGGTACCTTGAAGCATAAGAGTATCCTGAGGGAGCCTCAATCAACGACAAAAAATTCCTATGAATGTTCTCATCCAAATTCTTCCTAAGCAATAGGATTCTGTACAAACGCAACCATGATTCTACTCTACTATGTTGTATGGACAAGAAGGAGCAGAGAAAATCATGGAAGACATGCATGAAGGTATCTTCAGTACTCAATCTAGTGGACACACTATGGCCAAGAAGATTCTGAGGGCTGGTTACTATTGGTCGACTATGGAAGCTGATTGTCACCACCACTCGAGGACTTGCCATAAGTGTCATATCTACGCCGACAAGGTTCATATTCCTCCAATTCCTTTGGATGTTATGACTGCTTCGTGGCTATTTGAAATGTGGGACATTGAAATGATTGGAGAGATTAAGCCCATTGCCTCTAATGGATATTGTTTCATCCTCGTTGCTATTGATTACTTCACTAAATGGGTTGAAGCTGATTCATTTGCCTCATTCACTAAGAACATTGTAGCCCGATTCATCAAGAATAACCTCATCTGTCGGTACGACATCCCTGAAAGGATCATCACTGATAATGGAAACAACCTCAATAATGCCATGATTACTGAACTCTGTACACAGTTCAAAATCAAGCATCATAACTCTTCTCCTTACATACCCAAGATGAATGGTGCAGTGGAAGCTGCCAATAAAAACATAAAGAAGATTGTGCAGAAGATGGTGGTGACCTACAAAGATTGGCATGAGATGCTACCATTTTCTCTTCGTGACTACCGTACTTCGACTCGAACATTAACTGGGGCAACCCCATTCCCCTTAGTCTATGGCATGGAAGTCGTCCTGCCTATCAAAGTTCAGATTCCTTCCTTAAGGATTATGAAAGAAGCAGACTTAGGTGAAGATGAATGGAGTCGGACAAGATTGGATCAGTTGAATTTGATTGATGAGAAGAGACTGGCTACTATCTGTCATGGTCAAATGTATCAAAAGCGTATGATCAAGGCTTTCAATAAGAAGATCAAACCTCGAGTATACCAGGATGGTGACTTGGTAATAAAGTGCATTATTTTACCACAAGGAGATCCCAGGGGAAAATGGACTCCCACTTACGAAGGGTCGTTTGTTGTCAAGAAAGTATTCTCTGGCGGAGCTATGATACTAACCACTATGGACGTCGAAGATTTCCCACAAGTTGTGAATGCGGACATAGTAAAAAAATACTATGCATAAAAGATGACCTGTTAGGTTGACATACCTAGGAAAGAATAAGGACATCCTGACGAACCAAAAGGGTTCGGGAAAAAATTAGGGATATATACAAAAGATTGTACACCCGGCAAGTCGAAAACCTGAAAGGGCAGCTTGGGAAAAAAGGGGTATCCTGGTGAACTAAAAACCTGAAAGGGATGTCTAGGAAAAAGTTAAGGATAAAAAGCATACGACTATGACCCGTTGGATCACTACAGTCAGCTTTATCACCATAATCAAAAGTTCAAATTATACGAGATCAATTCAATCAACTTCTTTCGACGGCAAGAGATGATGTTCGAAGACATAAGGGAAATAGAAGAGTTAGAACCCAATGAGATCACTTCCACATGGCTATATAATTTTTGTTTTCACTTTGTATTCTTTTCATTTTTCGACGACTTCCTCTTACTAGGATTCCTGTCTCCTTGTACAATGAACATATGTTTATAGGCTGATTATGAATATAAATATATTTCGAAGTGCAAACTTTTTGTTTTTTCTGTTTTAATCGCAAAAACGACCAATGACTAAAATTGAATGAACATATGCATATGAACATGATTAACTGTTAATAAATGTACGCATGAGAATAGTAATGAGCATTTACTCAAGGATTTGGAGTATCCCAACAGAGTTACTTCAATGAGGTTATCCCCACGGAGTGAATTCATACATCCTGAGTTCCAATCGGAATATTTCCTGGAAATTCTCTTACCTTGTAAAATTTGGATATGGATTACAATTCCTCAAGAAAAATGTTCAATTTACCAAAAGGCAAAATGGTCAAAATTAGGGTTGTGACTGTAATTGACTGATCATTGACCTTTGACCTAATACATGATCCAATGGCTTGAAGCAAAATATCAAGTATTCTAATACAACATGTTGACCTAATCTCATGGCTCAAATCATCTTTCAAAATCAATGGATTGATAGTTGAATTTTGGGTCAACTGATGCACAAAAAGTCAAACTTTGACTTTTTGGTCAAGGTTTGATTTCAAAGATCACAATTCATCAAGACATTTAAAAATATGAAGCTTGATCATCAAGAAATTAAGAAATTCAAAAGTAAATTTGAAAAGTCAAACTTTTCAAGACTTAGAAATATTTTCTAAGTGTTATATATATATATATATATATATATATATATATATATATATATATATATATATATATATATATATATATATATATATATATATATATATATATATATATATATATTAATTTCACTACTTCATGCCAAATTTTCACCAAGATGCAAGATGATTCAAAAGAAACTTTCATCATGAAAGTTGTAGATATTGATGAGATATAGAACTTTGTATTAGAGGACTCATATCCAAAAAATTCTTAGATTTTGAGTTATAAGCCCATAAAGTCATGCACTTATTCTAAAACACTTAGTGAAAATTTGACCTAGTTTAGGCAGATTTTTTACCTAACTTCTTGGCCAATTTTCACCAAGATCCAAGAGTATTTTGTCAAAATGGTAAACATAAAGATTGTAGAGGATGTTTCAAGCTTTCCAAAATGTAAAAGAACTTGAAGATATCATGCTAGAGCTAGAAGTTTCGAAGACAAGAAGTTGGACATTCATTCTTTAATTATAGGTTATTTCTATGATGAACAAGAATTCGAATCTCTTGGACATGCTGCATAATCTTGCTTTTTAGGCTTCTAAGTTGTGTTTCACTCCATAATTAATTTATTACATAACTGATAGATCCATTATCCAAGCATTTGAGCCATTTTCCAAGTGATTAATCCATTTTTGACACAAAGGTAACATCGCCATTTTAGAAAAGCCAACTTTAATCACAATGTCAACTCATTGAGCTTTGCACTTGTTCCTTATAAACACACAATCTCAAAGCCATAAGTTACTTGTCTAAAGCCTCTAGCCATTTCAGATCATGCTCTTACTATGTATTGGAACAAGGTTATCTCAATGTTACTTCAAAACTAAGTCATTTAGCCATAACTTTGTAACTTACAAAACTGATGATCTCCTTATTTCCAACCCTTACCTATAAATAGAGACACACATTTTAACATAACATATGAATGGACAACCCCTGAAACCCTCCCGAGCTCCCTCTAGCCAAAAATTGCACACAAACTCCATTTTTATGCAGATTCTGCCCTTGAACTTGTATCTTCCATTTCCATCGTGTGTTTCCCCTCAAAATAATTTTCAAAGCTTCCTTACATCAAATACAACGCATCCTTATCCTTGTTTCCAAACCGTAACATCATCTTCCTCATCTTCCATAACCAAAAACAGAGGTCTGCAACTTGACTTCTCTAGACCATTTCAGCAACTCTCAACTCAAGCTAAGCATTGCATTAGCTTCCTAGAGGTCCAAGGAAGCTAACTTGATCATTGCAGCATCTTGAAACAAGCTCATTTTCAAAACACAAATTCCATTTTCAAGGTATGTTTTATAACTTTTGAACTCTTCATATAGGCATTGTTAGCTTTCCATTTTCAAAGATAAAATGTAGACATCATAGCCCTGAAACTAACCATGTCCTTAGAATTCATTTATATTACCTGAGTAGGGAGAATTTTAGAGTTGAACTTTTTGAAAAAATTAGGTTAGATTTGGTACCCTTCAAAATCCATGCTCATCTTTGATTTATAACTTAAGTTATTTACATTTCTGAAATCGAAAGACAAAAAAAAATGCATGAAATCAAAACACTTTGCACACTTGCACATCTAGGTTTAACCCACACTTGTTGTCTTAGAATGAACAGTCATGTCCCTCGAACGTGGGATACTTTAGCAATGACCTTCGAATACAAAGATCGTAGTCCCTCGGTGACCCTTCAATGTTGCCTTCGGTAAACGATCGTTGAACCTCATGACAAATTGCTAAGGTATCCTACAATGTTGCCTTCTATGACTGTACGACGACCCACGCATGTCCCTTCACATCCAATGATATGGTTACTTACTGACTAATGGTAAGATAACACTATCTAAAGGAGGAAGAAAAGAACTAAAACTTTTTAAGTAGATAGAGCGCTCGTAGTTGCTTGCTCACAAATGAAACCATCTTCACACTTACACTTTCAAAAAATATTTCCAAAAATAAAAATCTCTTTGAACTATTTTCAAAATCAACACTTTGTATACATTCTCGCCGAAACGAGAATCATTACAAAGTTTTCCGAAACAAAAGCATTTTTTTCAAAATATTTTTAAACTTAAACAAAACACAAAAATAAAAGCATTACAAAGTGAGCTAGCAACTAAGAGCCCATAGATAACTACCGATTAAAAGGGGGCTAACACCTTCCCTTTTCATAACCTACCCCCCGAACTCAAGAAAAATATCTCCAAAGGTCTTTCCTGTTCTTTTCACCCTTTCCTTTATTGGATAAAAGAAAAGTCAGTGGCGACTCTTACTATCCGCAACAATTGCGATAAAACGCAAAATACCCAAGTCAATTCTCCCACCATATTACAATAGTCATTCCAAATCATTTGAGACAATTTAAAATCCTGTGTTCAAAAAAGGAGAATTTATGTAATTGATTAACACATAGGCTTAATCGATTAAATATAGTCAACAAAGAGTTTTATGGCTTTTTGAATGTTCTCATCACTTTTATGCAACTACTATATATTTTCTTTAATTCATTTCATTTCAAAATGAAGGTGTAATAAACACAAGAAATGGAGGGTTGAATTTGGTTGCACTAAATATAATCTTTTTGCAACTCAGACACAAAGCTTAACAAGTGAATAAAAATAAATGAACACAATTATTTTTATCCTAGTTCATTGTTAACTAAGTTACTCTAGTCCACCCTGCAAGGTAATTTGCCTTATACACAAGGACTTAATCCACTATAACTAACCTGATTACGAACAACCATAATAAGTTTGATCAACCTTATTGGCACCCTAACAAGTCCTTCGATCCTTATTGCAAACCCACTATGACCGTAACCAAAGTCTTCTTGAGAATCCAGACTCCTAGAGTCTCTCAAGGAACCTATCAATAACCATTGATTTAAAAAGATGTGTATACAAAGATGCTTCTAAACAAGAAGATTGCACAATGTTTAAGTACAACAACACAAAAGTTTTGATAGTAAGATACAAAAAAAATCTCCTTTCCTATTTACAAAACTATACAAATAATATCTCAAAAGAGTTTATGCAATAGTTTGGTGTAGTTTTGTTTAAACTGATTTATTGATTTCAAATTCTTCCAAGTCCTCCTTTTATAGAAGAAAAAGATATTTGTTGGAGGGTATAATAGGAAACAAAAATACAACTACTTTGTTCCCAAAGATCATGGTGGATATGGTAGATAACACGTACAAAAGGTATGTCCTGACGCCACCCTATTAGAGTAGGAGTCACAAAGTACTCTGTACTTTTATACTCACTATCACACACAATCCCTCAGTCTTGACCTTTATCTTCTATATCTTCATAGGCTTCTAATTTGTATGTTGATGAAGCATGTTGTAGAAGGATCAAAACTTTGTATCTTCATAACCTAAGTCTTTGAGTCTTCAGAGCTTGTTCAGAGAACCCTTTCCTTCAGAATATTCAGCACTTGGTCTTCAGAAGAATGTCTTTACATCTTCAGAACTTATTCAGCAGAACCTTGTCTTCAACATTTTCATAACATGCAACAACAGAAGTAAAGCTTTAGAAGTCCTCCAAAGCTTCCTTGTGAAAGTCATGATCAGAAGCTCTTTTACTAACATTCCTTAGAACCGTTGAATAAGAAGCATTCCAGAATATTAACTTAACTTGAAACATGCCAAAGGTATTCTTGCAGAGTGTTGAGTTAAGATCCTGATGACGTCACTCACCTTCTTATCAAAGTCAGAACCTGTTTTAGAAAAAACTACATATTGGACTGAAACCATTAGAGTACACAATTTTTATCTAAGAAAACATGTAAAGTTATCATCAAAACATAAGGCCATATGTAGAATCAATCTTATCCTTACAATCTCCCCCTTTTTGATGATGATAAAACCATGTATTTTGATAGAACAATTCATACAAGGTAATCACCATGGGACACAAATTCAGAAAATCTAACCAGCTCCCCCTGAATCTCTTAATACCCAAAATCTCATTTATGCTTGTTCAAAGTCTCCCTCTGAGTACAAGACTCACAAAATGAATTTTTCAATACAGAAGGTAACATAAAGAAGGAATATTTCTCCATTGACGTCTCATCGGAATCTGATTAGAAATGTATGGTCTTCGTCTCACAACCTAGCTTACTATCAGAACACTATGAAGTATCAGAACCTATTTAGTTATTTTCTTGATGACTCACATCAAACATCAGAACTAATTCACTGGTTCTCCCAGAAACTTGAATCATGCCACTAGAAGGTGCAAAACATCATGTCATCAGAAGGCTTAGCACCTGAGCCATTGTCTAACTAACCATATCTTTTGAACATGTCTTCTGACCACGTCTCAGAACATATCTTATGAACATGTATTAGAACATGTCTCAAACCATGTCTTAGACCATATCTTAGATCATGTTTTAGACCATGTCTTAGACCATGTCTTAGATAATGTCTTTAGATCATATCTTCACAACCTCTGAGAAATGCTGGGTTGAACGTAGAATTACTACACTTCCAGAAGTTCACAACTTCTGAAGTATCTGATTTTGGTTTATTAGGTTCTGAATACAAAACTTTCAGACAATTTTCAACTTTTTAAAATTTTTATGGTAACGAAGCAAACATTTCCCGAGCACATGTTGATATTCTTTCAGATAGTTCATAACTTTTGAAACGAATGCTAAGTAATAGATCAACCTTGTTGTGCTTCCATAAAGTTCACAACTTCTGAAGCATCAGAGTCTGATTACCATACTTTCAAAATTTCTGCAACTTCTGAACAATAGATGTTGTCAAGACACTTACTTTTAGAAAGTTCACAACTTCTAAATAGTGTGAGGCATCAGAGCTTAATTAACCATACTTTCAAGAAGTTCACAACTTCTGAACAATAGGTGTTATTAACATATGATTACCTTACATTTAGAAAGTTCACAACTTAAGAACAGTAGCTGTATCAGAGCTTGATTTAACCATATTTTCACGAAGTTCACAACTTCTGAAACATATGTTGTATCAAATCTTATTTTAACCTTATTCACTCGGAAATTTCTCAACTTCTAAAGAATACATAATATCAGGGCATGGTTCATTTTTAGACAATTCACAACTTCTAACGAATATATGTTCTTAGATGCTTAGCTCAACAGAACATTCTTCACACATCTTGATCTTGCTTTCTGATTACCAGATGATAATCTTATGATAGCCAATTAACATGTTAATCAGTAACCTTTTACGAAGTTCCTGAATTAAATATAAAACAAATGATTAGTAGTAAAAGCATTATATATCATGTTTGGGTTTGAGATTCTGATAATAAATACTATCAAAATAATATACTCCTTCTCCCCCTTTGTCAGAAATCAAAGAGATTTAAAATACAAAATATTTTTTGATTGAAATCAAAGGGATAAAGATACAATTGTTTTAGAAACAAAAGAAAAACTATTCTTAAGTTCTAAGACAAAGCTCTAAGGCTTCAAGCATCCTTCTTCTTGTCAAACTTTGCAATGAACTACATCAACACATTAGACAGTTATTTGAATGAATCCTTCTAAGTAGAAATCCTTTCATCCCGCTTATCCAAGCATTGATGGATGAAACAATTGTCTTTATTTTGTTTATCCAAAATAGCCTTCAGCCCAGTTGGCTGGTCTTCAACTTTCATAGCTTGCTTCCCCTTTGAACCAGAAGGTTGACTATCAACCAAAGCCAAAATATACTCAGAAATAGTAGCAGCAACAGCTTCTGATGTACCATCAATAACAGCAGCCTGTTGCACAGGTTCAAAAACTGGAACCTCTAGACTAGGCAAACTCAAGGGAATATTTGAAAAGGTCTTGAGCAATTCCTCAAACTTCCTCTCAGTCTCTTGATAACAGATGGTTTTCTTGATATCAGAGTTGACCTCTGTAACTCAGTGGGAGAACTGACTTGGTTGTTTTGCATTTGATTGCAAATGTTGCGGTTAGCAAGAGTCGCCACCGACTTTTCTTTTATCCAAAAGAAAAGGCTGAAAAGAACAGGAAAGACCTTTGAGATGTTTTCTTGAGTTTGAGGGGTAAATTATGAAAAGGAAAAATATTAGCATCCTTTTCATCTGTGGTTTTCCATGGGCTCTTAGTTACTTGCTAGATCACTTACTTTTGTTTGAAAATATGCTTTGTGTGGTTTTTGAAAGTATTTTGTAAATATGTCATTATTTAGGCAAACTTTGTAATGATTCTCATTCGTAAGAATGTATACAAAGTGTTTGATATTTTAAAAATATTTTCAATTTTGAAAGATGTTTTTGAAAGTGTTGGTGTTTGTTTTGAAACTAGCAAAGATATTTTTGTTTTGAAATTGAGCAAGTAACTAGGAACATTCTACCTACTCAAAAGTCTTTCATGTTCATTTCCTCTTTCCTTTGACATTGTTATCTTACCATTGATTTGGTAAGTAACCCTATCTTTGGATGTAAAAGGGATGGGCGTTAGTCATCGTATAACCATGATTAACAATGTTGTAAGATATCTTAGCATTTTCTTTGGAGACTAAGATCATTTTGAAAGGCAACATGGATAGCGTCATCGAGGGACTATGATCTTGTATTTGCTTTTTTTTGCTAAGATATCTCACATGCATAATATGGCCATTTTTGTAAGGCAACCGAGTGGGTTTCCCCTAAGGGTGCATGTGTGCAAGTGTATTGGTTTACATGCTTGAGTTTTCTTAATTAGGGTTTTTTAAGCATTAATTTTAATCTTTCCATACAAACCCTAATTACTTGCATTTGTATATAAAGCATTTAAATTTTGGAAAATAAAAATACTAAGCTATTACATCATTTATGGGAGGGGGTGTACAAATTACAAATGGGAAATTGCAAGAAATTAAAACCCTAATTATTTATTACAGCCATATTGAATTTGAATAAATGTACAAAATAAAGATAAAATGCAAGAATATAAATGTAAAAAAGAAAATGGTTTTTGTTTGATTTTCATGAAAAGGGGTTTTTTGACCTAATTAATAAAATAATTAACTAAAAAGAAGAAAAATAATATTTAAGTTAATAAAAGAAACTAATTTAAAGAAAACAAGTTTTTAGGTTTTTTTGTGAATTTAATTTAATTAGTAAATAAAAATAATTACATAAAAGATCCTAAATTCTAAATTGATTTTATTTCACCAGAAAATAATATAATAATAATTAAAATTAAATTATCTAAGTATTTTAAAAAAAGTAAATTAAATTATGTAAAGGAAATATTTTTGTTCTTTTGTTTTTGTGAAGAATAAACTAAATAAATATAAATAATAAAATATAAATATTTTTTGGATTTTTTATTAATGAAAATAATAATAATAATAATAATAATAATAATAATAATAATAATAATAATAATAATAATAATAATAATAAAAGATAAAAAAGTAAAAATAAAATAAAATAAAAAATAAAGTCAGGGAGGTTGATAAGTGAAACATGGGGTATTGTAAGAGAAAAAAAAAGTCAGGCCCAAACTGCTGGCCCAAGCGCTGCAAAAACAGAAAGGTGTCAAAAAAATGTGAAAAATGCAAAAGGCAGCGCGCTAAGGTTCGAATCCATGACCTCTTGATTACCAGCGTGCTGCCTTACCACTGAGATGGCTATACATCTGTTAATATAATTGAAATGATAAATATATAAGGTAAAACAAGTCCTGAAAACACTTCATCTTCAACCTCCAGCCAGACCAACTGTAACTTCACCATTTCTCAACAAAAATGGAAGATGTAAACATGAAAGTTGCTCCATTTTTCCATACGAGTCCAACCATATAAATATCATAAGCTATAAGTCAAAGATGAATGAGAATTTTTGAAAGTACCAAATTCGGACCTAATTACTTCAGAAAGTTCAAACTTAAAATTCTCACTACTCAAGCAATATAAATGAAATCTATGGACATGTACAGCTTCAGGGAAATGATGTCTACATTTTATCTTCCCAAATGCAAGCTTAACAATGCCTAAATGAAAAGTTAGAAGTTCAGAAATGATACGTTAAAACTGGAAATCGTGAAATGCAAATGAGCTTGATTCAAGGTGCTGCAATGATCAGGTTATCTTCCTCAAGTCCCCAGGAAGCTAATGCAATGGTTTGCTTGAGCAATGGATGGTTTGAATGGTCTGGAAAAGTCAACTTGCAGTGCTCTATTTTTGAGTTTGGAAGATGATGAAGATGGTGTTACAGTTCTAGAATAAGGACAGGGATGTACTATATTTGATGTATAGGAGTTTTGTGATTGATTAGGAAGGAAAACACACGAGGGAATTGTGAGTTTTGGTTTCAAAGTCAGAAACTGTGCATCAATGGTGTTTTGGTGCAAAATTATGATTTGAGAGAGTTTGGGAGAGTTTCAGGGTGCTTGAGCCCGTGTGTTAGCTCACAAATAGTGCCTCTATTTATAAGCAACAAGTATGGAGACTTATATCTGATCAGAATTCAAAATCACATGTTTAAGCTCAACATGTGATTTTTTGAGAAATCAAGTTTCAATGCCTTGTGTACTTGCTATTGTAGAGTGGTTATGCTTTAAATAAAATTGCTTCTGACTTTGTAGATGGAGTGTGATCAAAGGGAACACGTTAGAGGCTCAAGAATTGACTTTGTGGATAAAGCTTGCTTTTCAAAAATGGAAGTGTTCACTTTGTGCCATTAATGGAAATGTGGATTGGATAAAGCTTAAACCATTTGGATTAAAGCTCAAAAGTTTGTGTAGTCCATTAATGATGGATAGATACACAAATTAGAAGGCCTGCAAAGCAAGATTATGCAGCCTAACATTGAAATTGCATTTTTGTTCATCATGAAAATGACCTATAATTTTAGTTTGAAACCCTAACTTCCTCTCTTCGATTCTCCTTGCTCAAGAAAGATCTCAAGGAGTTCGTGGACATTTTAGAAAGCTTGTAATGTGCTCTACAACCCATATTTGAATTCTCTTTTGAAAATTCCCATTGGAACTATGTGAAAAAATCCATGAAGTTAGGTCAAAATCCTACCTAAATTAGGGCAAAATTTTCACTAAGTGTTTAGTTTCAAGACCATGACTTCATGGATTAATAACTTGAGATCCAAGAATTTCTAGGAGAAGTTGTGTAAATAAATGTTGTAGATATCATGGATATCTACAACTTTCATGTTGAAAGTTTCTTTTGAATCATCTTGCATCATGGTGAAAAATTGGCTCAAAGTTGTGAAAAAACATGAAGTTTTCAACACTTAGAAAAATTTCTAAGTTTGGAAACTTTGACTTTTCAAAATGAAATCTTGAATTTTTTTATTTCTTGATGAACAAGTTTCATATTTTGACATGTTTTGATGAATTGTGATCTTTGACACTTGATTTTGACCAAAAAGTCAAAGTTTGACTTTTTAGTGTACAATTGACTTTTGATCAGTTGACTTAAAATCAACTATCAGTCCAATTGATCTTGAGCAATGTTCTGAGTCATGCCATTAGGTTAAAATGATGCAATTTAACTCTTGAGATCATGCCTCAAACCAATTAACCATTTGCTAGGCCAAAAATCAAAAATTTCCCTTTCTTAGTCAAAACCCTAATTTTGACCATTTTGCCCTTTTGATGATTTGATCAAATTTCATGAGGAATTATGGTCCAAACTTGACCAAATGATACATATGAGTTTAAAATGTTGATGTGGATAAAAAATTATGAAGTTTGACTGTAAATTGGCCACAGTTGACATTTTCTCCAATACAGTTGATTTTTAGGTCAACTGCTCAATTGACTGGGCAAAAATGTGATCCAAGGCTTGAAACTTGACATGTGTAATCTTGGGGGTCTATAATGATCAATGAAAGTCATATGAGGCATTGAAAGTTCAATTATCCTTATGCAATCTCAAACCCTAATTTCATCCATCAGTGCTTAAAGAGGTGTCTTGAGTTGATCAATCCTTGTGCAGTCTTGAACTAAAGGAGATCTTGTGAGAAAAATATTTGATAAATAAGAGGGAAAATTTTGGGGTACAACAATATCCATTCATATTATCAAGGAAATCCAGACGATGTTTGTTTTCTCAGGATCCATGCATAAAGAGGAACTTTCCAAAGTATGCTGGAGTGTGAGAAAAACATTTTGCTTAAACTGTCCCATAAGCTCAGAGAAGGTTGGTGGACGAACATAAGTTCGATAAAAAGCTGAATGAAATAAGGTGTTTGGGATGTTATAAAATGTGTTGGAGGGAAGATTTATGTGGATGATTTTTAGTGAGGGAACAAAAAGACTTTCTTCTGAAACCTGTGGATTTTCTTAAGGAGAAATTGTTCCAAGTGTGGAATTAGGTGGGATAGTTGAAAGGGTGGGCCTGAGTGAATGAGCAGTGGTGTCATAATCAGAGTCATCATATTCCTGCATGGGGGTACCTGAGTCATACATTTTAGTGTAATGGGTTGGAAGGAGTTGTTCTTTTGAATCATATGAGATGTCAATAATTTCATCAGAATTAGAAGCGGTTTTGTCATCAGATGAGACTTTAGAAATGCAGCAACTTGATCAAATATGAAGTGAATGGTTTTATAGGAGGATGGAAGTATTGTGTGAAGAGAAAGAGGTTTGGAAGGGAGTGGAGATGATATAGGATGTGATGTAGAGGATGAGCTCAAGTTGTCTTCACTGGATGAACTTTCACACTCCATACTTGAAAAATGATCATTATCAAACTTCCGATGAACGCTTGTTTCCTTTGGATTTTATTATGAACTTCAGAAATGTTTGGAAGTATATCAACATATCCATAGAACTCAGTAATACCATAGATACTTTTGAGAACTTTGTGAGAAATAACTTCTGGTGGATCAAGAAAAATTAATATAACTGCTTCAGGAGACACACTAGGAGATTCTTTCTTTAAAATACATTCTTCTAGATAGCTAAGAAGAGTTATTGGTCCATCAATAGTTGTGAACATGTATCCATCTTCTATGTCGGGTGTAAAATAAGATGCAAATCATGTCATAAAATCTTCTTAAGGGAGAATAATTGAAGTAAGCATAGACTTCAAATTTCTTCCATAAAAAAGTTTTCCAGATTGAGGAGTCATATATTCCTCCATATTTTTACTCTTAAAAAAGTCTACTCAGTTAATCATAAAAAGTGTGATAAGTCTTCCCAGAGGAATCCACCTGGTAGGTTCTTTCACATCAGTCTAGAGTTTTGAGCGATTTACTTAAATACCTAAAAAGTATAAAGGGGAGATTAAACTTTGTCTTACAGGATAGGTTGAACAAAATCTATTTTATATCACTGTTGGTCCTTGGCAAAGCGTTGGTAGAAGGCTTCAGGAGAATGCGTTCCAAGATGATTTTGGCCCAGATGCTGAGAGAAGGTAGAAGATCTTTAACCATTGTTGAACTTTTGACATTCATAAAGATCCTTAAATTAACAGTTTTTTGTCTTTTCATACTGGTGTTCTTGTCATTTAGACAGCATCATTTCAAACTGATTCCATCATAATTTAGCAACTGAGAAATTGATTCCTCAATGATACTTACTTGCATTTCAACCAGACTCTCTGAAATTCCATGTCTAGATTCCTTCGCCGTTATCCGAAATTGCTTTACTAAATATGGAAAAGTGGGACCTTTGAGAATATCAAATAAGTTTTTCCATCCTTGAGTAAGCACATATTTAGAGAGATCAAAACCATTTTCTTTTAGATTTTCAAAGTTCACAATTGACTCGGTAAGAACCATCAACTGACATACAAGAATGAAGTGTTGGAGTTTAGGAAAATTATCATTCACTTGACCTTTTTGAGAAGAGTAGGACCCAGGTTGATGAAGATACTTTCATTTAGAAGAGGTTGAATGTTGTTGGGCAGCCATTGTTGAAGATGAACAATCATAAACACAAATAGAACCAAGGATTTTAGGGTTTTGAACCAGTTGTTAGGGTTTTTAAAAAGAAAAGGTGTGGGACAAATGTAGTGACAGTGTGTGAGGTAGAGTGAGTGAGTTTTAAATAGTATTTTGCAATGATTAAAGTTTTTTGAATATACAAAAACCTGACAGGATGTAAAGCAATATGATTTATCATTTAATCTTTAAGATAATCTCTTCTCTCAATGTGGCGCATTAAATTCTAGGTGTGGTTCATAAAGGAAAATTGTCTTGTATTTAATCATTAACCTTTCACTTTACTGACAACTCATTTAATGAAGTAAACTCTTCAGTTCCCAATGGACAAATGTAATCTCAAAATAATATTCAGACCATGGATACTTCTGATATATGAGAAATTCACTAATATGAAGCATCACATCCCATAAGGCAACAATAAGAACAATAAGTGCCTTAGCAGATCATACATCATTCTGGAATATTGCATGCAAATAACACATATTTTTCACACGCGCCATCCTTTTTTGAGAAGCGATAAAGTTCTTCTTGGATAAAAAAAATCCAATCTTGTTCAGAAGGGCTCCATCAACAGATGTAGGCTTTATTAGAGATGCTTAAACCCAAAACCAATTCCTTGGAATGGGATGATTTTGGTATGTACTTCATCGGCTTCTGATTGAGAATCTTCTGAGTCTTTGACTTCTTATCCTTATATAGAAGCTTCATTACCTTCTACGCCTGAGTAGGTAATCTCCAGATATACATATATTTCATTTGGCTTTGACTTTTTAAGGTCAAGCTTATCATCAAATCTAACATTGATTGATTCTTCAACAAAAAGTATTTCTTTATTGTATACTCTGTAGGCTTTTGAGCACTCAGAATATTCTAACATGATACGACTTTGAGGTTTGAAATCAACCTTGTTAAGATTCTATTTTTGAGTTAAAGGTGAGCAGGATCATAAAAATAAGAAAACTCATCCTTGAGACCAAGAGACTTCACTCATGTCCAACAGTTCCGGAGCCCATGATCCTCCCTTATGATCACCTCTGAAATCCATAATGCCTTCAGGCTTAAGTTCAAATATTTGGAATGTATGCCTTCTTCCCGCCATGTGTTGCAAGAAACCAGAGTTCAGGTACCATGACATATGTTTCAACTGCACTGCTAAGAATATCTGAAACATAGATTATTTATTTCTTGGGTACCCACGACTTCTTGGGCCCTCTCTTGTTAGTTCTCCTAGAGTTCTTAACAACTTTGGGTTTAGCAACAAAATAATCATATTTACAGGAATTAAAAGAGAAGGTTTAGCTAGAGGTTTTGCCTTCAGTTCAGAAACAAATTTTTGTTTTTCCTTTCCCTTATCTTTAGGCACAGACCCAACAAAGACAAAATAGGAATGAAGATTATTAGGTTTATCTTCTTTATCAGAATTAGATTCATCATAAGAGTTATAACCAACACCATTTTCCCCATTTTTACTCATGCCATAGATCATAAAATCCATCATACTTCTCCCTATTCTTGTGGCTAGGAACTTCTGGAATGCTTTGTCATATTTCTTAATGACATCATCAGTACTCTCAGAAGCTTCTGGAAGAGTTCTCATGCCTTTGAGGGTAGATTTATCATCTTTAATAAAATAAATTCCTTCATTTAAAATGGAGAGATCTTTCTTAAACTTGTTGTTTTCAGAAGATGTGAACTCATGGAACTTTTTAAGTTCCTTGAATTCATTCTTGAGTAACTCATGTTTTTCCATAATTTCAATTAAAGAAGAATTTAATTCAGAATGAGTAATTTCATAAAATACCTCTTTGGAGAATATCTCTTATGTGTCTAAATTAGATTCTACTTCATCTTCTAAAGGGATCTTTTCGTCAGAGATTCTAACATGAGCCATTAGAGCCACATTAGCATGTTCTTATTCTAAGTCATCTTCTGAAGAATCAGAATTATCACAAGTTTCCATCAGTTCTTTCTTCTTACTCTTGATAGCTTCTTGTTGGGTCTGTCCTTCTGAAGTTCAGAATAATCGTTTTTGTAGTGTCCTGATTCATTGCACTCATAACAAGTGCCTTCTTTGCCACTAGAATTCCTTTGACCATAAGTAGACTTGAAGAAACCATCAGTCCTTATTATACTTTTGCACTTGTTGCCTTGATTTCTCTTCCAGAGACAGTTAAACTTTCTGGACAACAGTGACATTGTATCTTCATCTTCATCAGAATCTACTTTTTAATCCTCAATCTCTTTAGCTTGAAGAGCTTTGGACTTCTCAGATCTACTGACAGATTTAAACGAAACAGTCTTCCCTTTCTTCTGAGGTTCATTCTTTTCTAGATCAATCTCATGACTCCTCAAAGAACTCACCAGTTCTTCTAGAGAAGTGTTTTTTAGATCCTTTGCAAGCTTGAGTTCAGTTACCATAGGCCTCCATTTGGATGGAAAGCTTCTGATAAAGTTATTCACATGATCTGACGTAGAATATCCTTTGTTTAGAACTCTCAGTCCTACAACTAAGGTTTGAAACCTTGAGAACATATTATCAATCGTTTCATCATCCTCCATCTTGAAGGCTTCATACTTCTGAATCAAGGCCAGAGCCTTGGTTCTATTGACTTGATCATTCCCTTCATGATTCATTCCGAGAGAATCAAATATAGACTTAGTTGAGTCTCTATTTATGATCTTCTCATACTCAGTATAAGAAATAACATTCAGCAAGATGGTTCTTGCTTTATGATGATTCTTACAATCCTTTTTCTGTTGGTCATTCATAGATTTCCTTTCAAATTGTTTTCCCTCTGCATATGTGGGAGGATCGTAGCCATCAACTACCATATCCCAAATATTTACATCATGACCTAGAAAGAAATTTTCTAGTCTGTCTTTCTAGTACTCAAACTTTTCACCATAAAAAACGGGAGGTTTAGAATTTCAGTTATATTTATCAGAAACTGGAGCTGGTGGTGGTGGAGTAGGATCAACCATAGTGTTTCTAAAACTCGTATGGATCTTTATTTGACATGATTAAGTGTTTGATAATAATCAATATTAGAACTGGAGCTCTGATGTCAATTGAAGGTGCGAGAAACACAAGAGTTTGGGAGTTTGAATTGGGTTGCACTAAATATAATCTTTTCACAACTCAAACACAAAGCTTAACAAGTTAATAAAAATAAATGAACACAGTTATTTTTATCCTAGTTCATTGTTAACTAAGTTACTCTAATCCACCCTGCAAGGTGATTTACCTTATACACAAGGACTTAATCCACTATAATCAACCCGATTACAAACAACCACAATAAGTTTGACCAACCTTATTGACACCCCAACAAGTTTGTTGATCCTAATTGCAAATCCACTATGACCGTAGCCAAAGTCTTAGTGAGAATCCAGACTCACAGAGTCTCCCAAGGAACCTATCAACAACCATTTATTTACAAAAATGTGTATACAAAGATGCTTCTAAACAAGCATATTACACAATGTTTAAGTAAAACAACACAAAAGTGTTGATAGTAAGATACGAACAAAAGCTCCTTGCCTATTTACAAAATTATACAAAAAATATCTCAAAAGAGTTTTTTGTAGCGGTTTGGTGTAGTTTTGTTTAAACTGATTCATTGATTTCAAATTCTTCTAAGTCCTCCTTTTATAGCTGAAAAAGATATCTATTGTAAGGTATAATATGAAACACAATACTTTTTTTTTGTTCCCAATGGTCATGGTGGGAATGGTAGATAATAAGTACAAAAGGTCTATCCTAACACCACCCTATTAGAGTAGGGGTCACAAAGCACTTTGTACTTTTATACTCACCATCACTAGCAATCCCTTAGTCTTGATCTTTTTATTTATTATCTTTAGAAGCTTTTTATTTGTTTGTTGATGAAGCATGTTGTAGAAGGATCCGAACTTTATATCTTCATAACGTAAGTCTTTGGGCCTTCAGAGCTTGTTCAGAGAACCCTTGCCTTCAGAGTCTTCAGCACTTGGTCTTCAGAAGAATGGCTTCAGATATTTAGAACTTGTTCAGAAGAACCTTGTCTTCAGCATCTTCACAACTTGGAACAACATAAGTAAAGCTTTAGAAGGCCTCTAAAGCTTCCTTGTGAAATCCACGATTAGAATCTCTTTTACTAACGTTCCTTAGAACTATTGCATAAGAAGCATTCCAGAATCCTGACTTAACTTGTAACACACCAAATGTATTTTTCCAGAGTGTTGAGTTTAGAGCCTGATGACGTCACACACCTTCTTACTAGAGTTAGAACATGTTTTAGAAAAATCTACACACTAGATAGAAACCATTGGAGTACACAGTTGTTCTCTAAGATAACATGTAAAGTTATCAACAAAACATAAGGCCAGATGTAGAATCTATCTTGTTCTTACACAAAATATCTTTAAAAAAGGTTTTAGTGCATGTGCATGCTTATAGCCAACTACTTATACAAATATAAAATTTTACTTACACTGATTCACTCAGTTTCTTTTTTAGGATGATCAACCTAAATATATTCCACATTTTTAACATTTTGCTTTGATATGTTCTTTGAAGTTTTGTCTGGTGTATTTCATATGTTTGACCTTTTCTTTAAGATGAACTGAGGCTTTTTATTTCCTTTATCCTTTTCTGAGTCTTTCTTATCAATCCCATGGCTTGCATTAACCATTTAAAGGCATTGCTTGACTTTCTCGAGTGTTGCATCTTTGTTATGCCAAGTATCATCTAATATGCAGTTTTATTCATCATGTTACATCTTTTTCTATACTGAATGTTCTTTTATTGATCTTCTTGGTTGACTTTGTAAAAGGTTTCATCTTTTACTATGCCGAGTGTTGATAAGTGCAAATTGTTGCTATTTTTGTATATATACTTTTTGTTGTACTTATCGACCTTTTTTTGTTAATATCATTTGAATAAACCTTACTTTTCTGTAAATACGTTTAATTCATACATAATTATGATTTTGATTCATTTGTGTAACATTTGATAGATTTTACTTCTTTTGTAGGTATTTGTCACATATTTAGAGCATCAAGGAAAAATGCATCGAAGGCATGATTCTAGATGCGAGTTTTCTGAATAATAATTCATTTTTGAGAAGTTCTGCTCTGGGGACGATGCTAAGCACGTCCTCAAGTGCGCTACAGGAATTTTGAGAGATTTGGCAGAAGCTTTATAATTGAGCCTGCTTAGTGCGGATAGCGTGTTTAACGCGGTTTATGTAGTTCGATGTGTAAAATAAAGAAGTCGCGCTTAGCGCGCCAGGCCCGCTTAACGCGGTTTGTTGTAATTTGTTTTATAAAATTCATTTTTATTTCATTTTAGGTTATGGTTTTGGGTTGTTTATGTTCCCAATTCCATCAACCTCATTTTTTGGTAGATTAGCTTAGATAACAACTATGGAGCTTGCATACGAATGATCTGCGTGGATTGCTCTTTGATCAACATTGAAAAACCGGAGATTTGTGGTTTATCTCTTCTCCTCTCTATGTATTTCTATTTTGTTGGGTTTTGTATATGTATTTACTTTTAACTCATGTATATTTGTCGCTCATGGTATTATATAAAACTTGCTTTACAAATCTTTTTCGATTGTTATCCTTGATTTTTGCTCTGTGCTAGGGATTTGAGTTGCTATAAAAATATACTGTTTGGATTCTTATCTAGGATGATTATCTAGTAGTTTTTGGATTCTATATATAGATTTAGAGCTGGAATTCACTTAAGGTGTCTGTGATTAATGCCTATGTGTTGGTTGTGTCGCTCTGAGAGATCATCGATGCGATTAGGACGGTTGACTTCTTTGTTGTTAAGGTTGGTTGAGAGATCACTTCCGAGATGATACAGTGGGTGTTGTGTTTGACATGTGATGACATTGATGAGTCTAGTAGGTTGAGTATAACTGATAAAAGGTTTAAGTTTTTGAGGAGTATATTATATAGATGCTTGATAAATCTCTTCTCCAATGAATGAATTCTTTTTCTGTTAATAACTTTAATTCCCGCATTTACTAAAACCCATTTTATCCCAAACTCATTAACGAGATATTATCGAACGATATTTCAATACACCAATCTCTGTGGACACGATACAATAAAACCTAAATATCACCCGATAAAATTAATACTTTACATTTTGCTTTCCGCTTTACCGCTTCAACAAGTCTAGTTTCATTGTTATTCTATATTAGTCATCTTATTGTCTCTCTATCATGTTGATTGTATGTTGTGATATCTCATTGTATTGGTCTGCTTTTGCATCTTTAATATGTTGAATAAGCTTTATGGTCATTCTTCAATTGTCATCATAAAAACAACACTTGTTACCTACACAACAAGGTTCCACATTGTCCCTCTTTTTGATGATGACAACGCATCTCCCAGGGGAGGTGGTAAAAGAAACAATATATATATATATATATATATATATATATATATATATATATATATATATATATATATATATATATATATATATATATATATATATATATATATATATATATATATATATATATATATATATATATATATATATATATATGGAGTGATATCACTCTCCCTGAGCTAAATATAATGTATACCCTCTCCCTGAGAGTATACTTCTCCCCCTTTGTCATAATCAAAAAGGCGGGTAAATAGATATGTAACATATTCAAGAAAACATATTTTCAAAATATATCAAGTATCAAAGCTAGTGTAGCACCTTTTAGAGAACAACATAATCATAACAAAGACTTTTAACAAACATATTATATAAAGAATCATGGTATAATGAGAGATATCTAAAAACATATGATTTTATAGCATTTAGAGAAAACACTTGGCATGTATGTCATAGGAAATTATCATGGTAGAAAGTGTACTTATAATATTTATCATAGATGAAAAATATTTCTTATGTGTGTGGTAAATGATCCTAGAGTATTTCTAGTCATGAACAAACTTGTCATACAAACATGATATGTGTTTTACATAAGCAAGGAAGCAATTAGCACAAATATAATGATAGAGAGATAACAAGTTTTATTTGTCTAACTATAAAGTTTACATAAACAAAGTTCTCTGAAATATATAGACATGTCAACAAAAGGGATACTTCTTTTCATAGAAAGGCTATCATGCCATGATGGAAAGAGACACATACTTATTTGTAGACTATATCCTAAAGTGTAAGGGCAAGGTTGTCTATTCACTTAGGTATTGTTCATGGGAAGTAAAATTTTCCTTATGTTTTCTATGTACCTAAGTTATATGCCGTAAGATTTCCTAGCGGGATATTACTCTAGACATTGAAACAATATCTTTCTAAGTGAGATTCTTTAAAGTTTTCTATTAAGGGTATCCTACGTAAATCAGTTTTGTAGGTATATTTTATTTTGTTATGGACTATCTATTAAATTCAAGGAGAATATTATTTAACAAGATAAGTATCATATTAATTAAAAGTGAAAAACATAATTTTATTTAAAAAATAAAAAAAAATACAAAGAGGAAAGCATTACGGAAAGTGAGAAAATGCATAAGGGAAAACTAGCAAAAATGAAGAGGTGCATGATTTGAAAGTGGAGTTTTATTATGTTCCTTTGTTCCCATCATTTTTGGTTGTGAGCTCTTCTAAGTTCTTAGATATGTTTTGGTAGAGTTATAGGACTTTATCAGCCTTTGTACTTTCCATTTCTATTGATTCCTTTTCTTCCTCATCTTTGAAATATGAGTCTTCTTCTATTTCTCCACTCCTTATGTGAATTCTTATTTCTCTCATGATGCTAAGGTTAATTTTATGGTTTTTTTATCTTCTACTTCACCAGTTATGTCAACATTAAGCAAGGCGAGAAGTTTTGTTATCAGTGAGCCATAAGGTTGTTTTGCAACTGGATTTTCCCTACAGTGTATCATGTGTCTGAAAATACTTTCTAATCAATTTGTCGTCATTTCTTATCTTAAAAGCCACAAGGGAACTATATCGTCATGAAGAACATAAAACTTGTTTATCAATATGGGAAAAAGGATCCTAGTGAGCATATAATGCAAGATTCTTACTTTTGGTTTAAGGTAGTTAGCTTTGAGGGGTACATTTTTAATTTTCATTGGATCTATTACTAAGTGGTTTATGACAATGGCATATTTGAAAATTTTAAAGCCTAAGGGTCTATTAAGGGTGTAAGATAACCCATCATATAGTATTTCAAATATTCTTCCAAAGTGGTATTTATGAAGGGCCTATCTCTTTCTCATTCACATAGGTAGTTAGGGCAAATCCTACAATTTTAAAGTTGAAGTGGAATTCCATTACTATTTTTGGAAATGTCTTCTCTAGTATTTTTATGAAGAATTATTTTAGAGAGGCTTGAAACATTTGGTGGTAGGGTTTGTGAATTTTTAGTAGGCTTGGCTCTAGGTACCTAGGTTGGATCACAACTCTATAATAGATTGATAGTTTTTCTTCATGTTTTTGGTTCAAAAGTTTTGTGGGAAGGTGTGATACGGTGGGAGAACTGACTTGGGTGTTTTGTGTTTGATCGCAAATGTTTTGGTTAGCAAGAGTCACCACCGACTTTTATTTTATCCAAAAGGAAAGGTGAAAAAGCACAGGAAAGACCTTTGAGATTGTTTCTTGAGTTTGGGGGGTAAATTATGAAAAGGGAAGGTATTAGCACCCTTTTCATCCAAGGTTTTCCATGGGCTCTTAGTTACTTGCTAGATCACTTCCTTTTGTTTGAAAATGTTCTTTGTGTGTTTTTTTGAAAGTATTTTGAAAAGAGGCCATTGTTTAGGCAAACTTTGTAATGATTCTCGTTGGTAAGAATGTATACAAAGGTGTTGATCCTTTGAAAATGTTTTCAATTTTTTTGAAAGATGTTTTGAAAGTGTTGGTGTTTGTTTTGAAAATAGCAAGGATGTTTTTGTTTTGAAATCGAGCAAGTAACTAGGAACATTCTACCTACTC
The DNA here is from genome assembly GCA_948472305.1 of Vicia faba. NCBI lineage: Eukaryota > Viridiplantae > Streptophyta > Magnoliopsida > Fabales > Fabaceae > Vicia > Vicia faba. The sequence goes on from OX451738.1 coordinate 1,013,061,944, forward strand.
AAAAGTCTTTCATGTTTATTTCCTTTTTCCTTTGACATTGTTATCTTACCATTAATTTGATAAGTAACCCTATCTTTGGATGTAAAAGGGACGGGCGTGGTTCATCGTATAACTATGATTAACAATGTTGTAAGATATCTTAGCATTTTCTTTAGGGACTAAGATCATTTTGAAAGGCAACATGGATACCATCACCGAGGGACTATGATCTTATATTTTGCTTGTTTTTGCTAAGATACCTCACATACATAATATGGCTATTTTGGTAAGGCAACCAAGTGGATTTACCCTAGGGGTGTTTGTGTGAAAGTGTATTGATTTTCATGCTTGATTTGTCTTTGATTAGGGTTTTCTATTGATTGGTTTTAGTCTTTCCATACAAAACCCTAATTACTAGCATTTTGTATATAAAGCGATAAATTGCGGAATTTAAAATTACTACGCTATTACAATACTTAGGGAAGGGGTGTACAAATTACAATTGGGAATATTTCAAGAATTTAAATCTAAATAAATATTACAACCATATTGAATTTTGAATAAATGTACAAAACGAACAAATAAAATACAAGAATGTAAATGTAAAAAGGAATATGATTTTTTTCTTTGGTTTTTATGAAAAGGGTTTTTTGACCTAATTAAATAAAATAATTAACTAAGAAAAATAATAAAATTAAGATTAAATTAGTAAACTAAATTAATTTAAAGAAAACAAGCTTTTTAGGGTTTTTTGTGAATTTAATTAAACTAGTAAATAAAAATAATTAAATAAAAATCCTAAGTTGTAAATTGATTTTAATTTTACAAGAAAAAATAAATGATATAATATAATAATAATTAAAATTAAATTATCTAAGTAAAAAAAGGAATTAATTAAAGAAAAGGTTTTTGTTCTTTTATTTTTGTAAAGAAAAATAAACTAAATAAATAAAATATGAATATTTTTGGATTTTTCTTATTAATGACAATAGTAATAATAATAATAATAGTATTAATAATAATAATAAATAAAAGATAAAAAAAGTATTAAAAAAATAAAAAAAAAATAAAGTCAGGGGGGTTAAAAAATAGTCAGGAGTGTGCAAGTGTAGCAAATATCCCAAGCACAATGGAGGAAGGCCCAAGCGCCTGTTTCAGCAAAAAAATGAAGAAAAATGTGAAAAATGTGCAAAAAGGTCATGCTGGGGCTTGAACCCAGGACCTCATGGTGACAGACGCGCGCTTTAACCACTGGGGTGGTGATACATCCATTAACTTATGTAAAACAATAAATATATAATCTAAGTCTTGCGCTAAATGTACTTCATCTTCAACCTCCAGCCAGAAGCCCTGCAACTTGTTCATTTCTCAACCATTTGCAAAAATGTAAACATGAAAGTTGTGTAAAATTTCACCATGATTCCAGAAATGTAAACAACTTAAACTAATTCTCAAAAATGAGCATGAATTTAGAATGGTACCAAATTCTGACCTAACTTTTCCAAGATGTTCAGATTCAAAATTCTAACTCCTTAAGCAATATAAATGAAATCTAAAGACATGGTTAGCTTCAGGACAATGATACCTACATTTCTTATTCACAAATAAACCATTAATGATGCTTGTATGAAGAGTTCAAAAGTCAGAAAACTCACCTTGCAAGAGGGTATTGTGTTTTGAGTTTGAGCAGCTTTTAGTGAGTTCCAATGATTGGATTAACTTACTCAAGTTCCCAGGAAGCTAATGTGATGCTTAGCTTGAGCTGAAAGTGCCTGAGGAGTTCTGGAGAAGTCCAAGTGCAAAGCTCTATTTTTGAAAATGGAGGATGGTGTTAATGGTGTTACAGTCTTGTAACAGGGTGAGGGATGAGTTCTAAATCATGTTTAGAAGCTTTAGGAATAAAAAGGCTTGAAAACGCACGAGGGAGATGTGAGTTTCAAACTTTTTATCAGGTTATGCAAGAATGGAGGTATATGATGCAGTTCTGAGTTCTTGGTGTTTTTAGGGCTTAAGCATGCGTGTGTTTTCTTGCTAAGGACTTATGTGTGTATAAGCAAAAGGTTGGAGAGGTTTTTCACAAAGGATTTCTGAGTTATAGAGTATTGGCTAGATTGCTTGATTTTGAAGAAAAGTGAATGTATGGTTCCATGATGAAGTACAAGCATGGGCTGAGTGATTGTAAGGCTTGAGACAAACTTCTCTTGAGTTATAGGACGTGTATGATCAGAAGAAAACAATTTCAAGGCTCAAGAACAAGTTTTGGGCATAAAGCTACTTTTTCAAAATGGCATTATGCACTTTCTTCCTAAAATGGATATAAAGTATGGAATTACATTGAATGCTTAAGTTGAGACCTCTAACAGCTGTGCAAGAAATTAATTATGGAGTGCCTAACAAGTTTGAGGCCTGCGAAGCAAAGATTATGCAACATAGGTTTGAGATTTGAATTTTGTTCATCACAAAATTTGCCTTGTAAAACAACTTGAAACCCCAACTTCTGACCTTCGATTCTCCATGCTCACAAATGATCTCAAGGAGTTCTTGGACATTTTAGAAATCTTGTAATCTGCTCCAAGACCCCTCTTTGAATCACCTTTGAAAATTCCCCTTGGAACTAGGTGTAACTTGGGTCAGAATGGTATTCGTGACTGGAGTGTATCTGAACTGTATCTGAAAGTTGAATGAGAAGAAACCCGTGCAGGATTGCTTCAGCTGGTCATGTAGATAATTATCCTGGCTTGTTTCAGGTGTTAATCTCTTACCCTTTTGTAAATTGTTGATGATAGCCATCTACTGACTGATCTTTCCTGAAGAGATGAAAGATTAGTTTTATGCAATGTCATGATGTATGCAATGCATTGTACAATGATGTTCTCAATAAAATGAATGAGATTATGTTGTATGCATTCGTGTCATAGATGTTTATGACATATGGATGCGATGTATGGGTATGTAAGCTATGCTGCTGTAATACTGTTGGATTAGGGAAAATAAATCCATGGCTACTGATGGGGATGTGGAGTGTAAGTCTTCATGTTTTGAAGTGCTGATGAGTTGATGAGCTTCTATTTGTTAGAGAAATAAACTATGTTGTAAGGGAAACGTCGTGTATTGCTTGTGAAATCTTGTTGGGGAATCCTGAGAAATTGGGCGACTTCTACCGGGGAGTGATAACTGGAAGTTTTGTTTCACCGTGGATGTGAGAGATCTTGGTATCATTAAGCTACACACTGTGGGGGATTTTATGGAATAATCTAAAGATATTATCATATTTTTTAAAGCCATTAGTGATTGTCTTTCTATTTTATGTTCCCTTTTGTTCATTTGTAAACAATAGTTACGTTCAAATGCATATGTTCAAAAATAAATCATTGGACATCTTTTGTAAACAAAACACAGAAATAAAGAAAAAAAACAGATAGCTTTGCACTTTCAAAGGGGTATCTTTGTATTAAATTGAATAAGTATTTTTTGTACAATGAGGCGAACATTCTAGTAAGAGAATGTTGTCGTAAAAATGAAAATTTGATACAAAGAAAAGATAGCTATGTGTAATAATCCTATGGGGTTCCCATTTTGCTATAGCCTTTGTGTCTCTGAGCATCTTGTCCACTTGCTGCCTCGTCGGAAGTTGATTAGATTGATCAGAACCGCTGAGTTTATTAGTCGAAGCTAAAGGTTGTATGTAAGGTGATCCAATGGGACATAGTCATACGCTTTAATTCCCTAACTTTTGCCCGGGCTGCCCTTTCGGGTTTTCAGTACACTGGGATAACCTTTTTTTCCCAAGTAGCCCTTTTGGGTTTTCAACTTGCTAGGTGTACATATTTTTTTGTTTTATCCCTAATTTTTTCCCGAACCTTTTCGGTTCGCCGGGATGCCCTTGTTTTTCCTAGGTGTGTCAACCTAGCGGGTCTCTTATGCGTAGTATCTTTTGACTATATCCGGGTTCACAGGGTGTGGAAGGTCATCGCATCCATAGTGGTTAAGATCATTGCCCCACTAGAGAATATGCTTTTGATTACAAATGGTCCCTCATATGTAGGAGTCCACTTGCCCTTGGGATCACCCTACAACAGTATGATGCGCTTGATCACCAGATCTCCGACTTGATACACTTGGCGTCTGACCTTTTTGTTGAAAGCCTTGATCATCCGGTTTTGATACATTTGACTATGACAGACAACAGTAAGCCTTTTCTCATCAATCAAGTTCAGTTGATCAAGTCGAGTTTGGATCCAATTTTTTCATTCAACCCTGCATCCTTCATGATTCTCGGAGAAGGGATATGGACCTCAATATGAAATACATCCTCCATGCCGTATACTAAAGAGTAAGGTGTTGCCTCGGTTGTTGTGCGCGTCGTGGTACGTTAACTGTGGAGAGCGAATGGCAGCATCTCATGCCAGTCCTTGTAGGTTACTGTCATTTTCTATATGATCTTTTTGATGTTCTTATTTGCGGCTTCGACAACGCCATTCATCTTTGACCGGTAAGGAGAAGAATTATGGTTCTAGATCCTGAATTGCACGCACAATGTGGTGATCATAGTATTTTTGAGATTCGTACCATTTTATGTGATGATCCTCTCCGGGATACCATACCGACAGATGAGATTCTGTTTGATGAACCGGGTGACAACATTCTTGGTGAAGGAAGCAAAAGAAGTCGCCTTAACCCACTTTGTGAAGTATTCAATGGATACCAAGATGAAGCGGTGTCCATTAGAGGTTGTGGGCTTGATTTCTCCAATCATATCGATGCCCCGCATTGCGAATGGCCAGGGAGCAGTTAGGACATTCAGAGGAACAGAAGGTACGTGCACCTTGTCAGCATAGATCTGACACTTATGACAGGTTCGTGAATATTGATAACAATCTGCTTCTATGGTAGACCAGTAATAACCTACCTGTAGGATCTTCTTTGCCATCGTATGCCCATTGGAATGGGTGCCAAAGTGCCTTCATGTAGATCAGCCATGATATTTTGTGCCTCAACCTTGTCTACGCAACGAAGCAATACAAAGTCATGGTTGCGTTTGTAGAGGATGCCATTACTAAGGAAGAACTTAGCAGAGAATCTCCTGAAGAACTTCTTATCATTGACTGAAGCTTCTTCCAGATACTCTTGAGCCTCGAGATACCTCTTGCCTTTGTGGAACCAAGGCCAGTCGACTACTTCTTCAGTATTGATCTCGTGACAGTGAGCTGGTTCATCCATTCGTTTAATGGTGATCTGGGGAGCCTTGTTATCCCATTTGAGTTTAAACATGGATGACATTGTGGCTAGCGCATCTGCTAGTTGATTTTCTTCTCGCGGGAAATGCTCGAAGGTAATCTTCTCAAAATGTGGGATTAATGTCAACACATGTTCTTTGTAGGGGATAAGGTTAGGGTGCTTCGTGTCCCATTCTCCTTTGATCTGGCTGATGACTAAGGCTGAATATCCGAATACACTTAAGGACTTGATCCCCAAATTTATGGCAGCTTTGAGGCCAAAAATGCATGCTTCGTACTCTTCCATGTTATTTGTATAGTTGAAACAGAGTCTTGCAGTGAAGGGAGTGTGACATCCTTCAGGGGATATGAGTACAGCACCTATGCCATTGCCGAGTGCGTTGGATGCCCCATCAAAAACCAGGGTCCATCGGGATCCTTGTTCAGGTCCGTCATATGGTCTGAATTCTTCACAGTTGTCTACCATCATGATGTCTTCATCCGGGAATTCGAACTTCATGGAATGGTATTCATCCACAGCCTGGTGAGAAAGGTAACCGGCTAGCACACTGCCCTTTATTGCTTTTTGGGTAGTGTACTGAATGTCATATTCCGTCAGGATCATCTTCCATCTCTCTATTCTCCCATAGAGGTCAGGCTTCTCCAATATGTATTTTATTGGATCCATCTTGGATATCAATAAGGTAGTATGGGTCAGCATATACTGTCTTTGCCGGCGAGCAACCCATGCCAGAGCGCAACAAGTTTTCTCGAGCAGTGAATATCTTGTTTCACAGTTGGTAAACTTTTTGCTCAGGTAATAAATAGCATGCTCTTTTTGGCCAGACTTGTCATGCTGCCCCAACACACACCCCATTGAATTTTCTAAGACAGTTAGGTACATGATCAAGGGTCTTCCCTCGACTGGAGACATAAAAACAGGAGGTTCTTGTAGGTATTCTTTGATCTTGTCGAAGGCAGTTTGGCACTCATCATTCCATTTTACTACTTGATCTTTCTTCAGTAATTTGAAGATTGGTTCACAAGTAGTTGTCAGGTGAGAAATGAATCTGGCAATGTACTTTAAACGTGCCAAGAATCCTCTGACTTCCTTCTCGGTACGAGGAGCAGGCATTTCTTGTATTGCTTTCACCTTGGCAGGGTCTACTTCGATACCTTTACCGCTGACGACAAAACCTAGGAGTTTACCGGACCTCACCCCAAATGTGCATTTATTCGGGTTCAACCTCAACTTGTATTTCTTTAGTCTCTCAAAGAGTTTCTGTAAATGGTCAAGATGTTCTTCTTCAGTTTGAGATCTGGCTATCATGTCGTCCATATAGACCTCTATTTCGTGATGTATCATGTCATGAAATAGAGCTACCATGGAACGCTGATAGGTTACCCCAGCGTTCTACAACCCGAATGGCATAACCTTGTAACAGAATGTGCCCCATTGTGTGACAAATGTTGTTTTCTCCATGTCCTCAGGCACCATTTTGATTTGATTGTAGCCTGAGAAACCATCCATGAAGGAAAACACCTTATGATGTGCTATATTGTCAACCAGAATATCGATGTGGGGAAGTGGGAAATCATCCTTAGGGCTTGCCCTATTCAAATATCTGTAGTCCATGCACATGCGTACTTTGCCGTCCTTTTTAGGCACGGGGACAACATTGGATACCCATTATGGATAGGAGGTAACGGCTAAGAATCTGACATTGAATTGTTTCATGACTTCTACTTTGATCTTCTCTGACATGTCTGGTCGCATGTGACAGACTTTCTGCTTTATCGGAGGGCAGTCTTCTTTTGTTGGTAGACGATAGACCATGATATCAGCATCCAATCCTGGCATGTCTTTGTACGACCAGGAAAAGACCTCAACATAATCATGTAGCAACTGATTCAAACGCTTCTTGACACTGGATTCCAGATTGGCACCCACCTTGACTTCTTTCTTGTCCTCTTCGGTACCTAGGTTCATTGTGTCCACTGGTTCTTCTTGGGGCTGTATGGTCCTCTCTTCTTGTTGTAATAACCTGGAAAGTTCCCCTAGAACTTCACAATCTTTGTCACCTTCGTCTTCGGCTTGGTAGATTAGATTTTCAGAGTCACAGAAAGTCATAGCAGAATCGTTACCCATGGGATCCTGAATGGATGTAGATCTGCATTTTGAATGTGAGTGTGTGTAAGAGTATAGTTATCTTTGAAAGAAATAAAAATGTAAAAAGAAAGACAAATAACACAAAGTTTTTATGCAAAAACATCCATGATTCATTGATGACATATGAAAATGAGATAACAACCCTTACAAATGGACCGTTGTGCCTCGGGTAAGACACAAGGTTTTAAAAGTTTGAAAATTTGCCTTTCTGATAAGCTTCACAAAGGGAATCTGAAGTATACTTCAGATTGGGCAATCCTCTGACTAATCCAAGTTTATTTAGTTGAGAAATCTTTCTCAAGCTAACATGACTGAGACGTCGATGCCAGACCCACTCCTCTTCTTGAATAGTCAGAAGACATTCTAAATTTTGATTTTTCAAATATGATAATCTTATTTTGTAAATATTGTTCTTCCTCTTTCCATTGAACATAATTGAGCCATCCTTCTGACTAATAACTTTATAGGATGTTTAATTAAAGATGATATCATAACCATTGTCACTAAGTTGACTGATTGACAATAAGTTATGCATCAGACCCTCGACTAAAATAACATTGTTAATAGAAGGGAATTTACCATTAACAATCTTTCTAGAGCCGAAGATCTTTCCCTTTTGATTTCCTCCGAACCCAACAACACATCCAGACTTATGTTCCAAATCTTGGAACATATTCCTTTTTCCCGTCATGTGTCGCGAGCATCCATTGTCCAAGTACCACGACTGGTGTTTTAGTGGCGCCATCAAGGATATCTGCAATGTAGGTTATCTAACCCTTAGGTACCCACTTTTTGGGTCCTCTTTTGTTAGAAGTTCCAGAGGTTTTGACACCTTTGAAATTTCGTGCAACAGGATAATCATGTGAAATTTGTGCATGGTACTTTGGTTTAGAAGTTTCCTTCTGTGTTTGTGTTTGTGCTACAGTAGTATCAGAACCTTCTTTTTTTGGACATTTCAAATTTGTACCAGCAAGCACAAAATGTTCATAAAGAGGTTTTGGTTTGACATTCAGAGTCTCATCAATTGTCTTTGATGGTCCTGAATATCCCAAGCCTCTGCTTCCATTTCTACTAACACCATAGATCATTGAAGCCATTTTACTTCTATCTATGCTTTTAGCAAGGAAGTGTTGAAAAGCTCTATCATATCTGTTTTCTTCATCAATAACAGATGTGTTAGAGAAAGTCTCTTCTTCTAATCTAGACACTTTACTTTTCAGAGCGATGTTTGATTTTCTAAAATAAATAGTTTTTCATTTAAGTCAGAAATATTTTGCTCATCTATAGTAGTGTTCTCAGAAGTATCTACAAGAATCTTTTTCAATATTTTGTGTTTACTTAGAAGACATTGATACCTTTTCATTAATTCAGATAAACCAATTTCAAGTTCAAAGCGAGATAAGGAAGAAAGTACCTCTTTATCGTCATCAGAGTCTGACTCATAGTTAAGTGTCAGTTTGTCTTCTGATGCTTCTTCTCCCTTGCTGGTCCTGACCATAAATGTCATGTTTGTATGCTCTTCATCAGAATCTTCATCTTCTAATTATGAATCATCCCATGTTTCCATGAGACCCTTCTTAGCTTTGTAATCCTTCTTAGGCTTCTTGTCTTTTAAGCTTTGGACAACCATTTTTGTAATGTCCAGGCTCGTTGCATTCAAAGCAAGTAACTTCTTTTCCAGAAGCATTCCTCTGACCGAAAATGGATTCACCTCTTCCATATGTCCTTCATTGACCTATGAAATTGATTTGTATGTGCTTCCAGATTTGACTTATTCTTCTGGTTCTCATAGAGGGTTCATCTAAATCATAATCTTCTACTGATTCTTCCTTAGCTTGATAAGCATTGGTTTTCCCATAAGTATACTTTAGAGCAACTGATTTTACCCTCTTCTGAGGTTCATCTTGTTCCATCTCTATTTCATGACTACTTAAAGAGCTAATCAGCTCCTCAAGAGAGGTGTTGTTTAGATCCTTTGCCAATTTTAAAGAAGTTACCATTGGTCTCAATTTTACAGGCAGACTTTTGATAATATTTTAACATGATCTGCGGTGGAGTACCCTTTATTCAAAACCGTAAGTCCTGCCGCAAGAGTCAGAAATCTTGAAAACATTGTTTCCACAGATTCATCGTCTTCTATCTTGAAGGTTTCATATTTTTGAATTAAGGCCAGAGCCTTTGTTTCTTTTACTTGTGTGTTGTCTTCATGTGTCATCTGAAGAGAATCAAAGATAGACTTTATAGTCTCTTTGTAGTGATTTATAGTGATTTAGGCATACTTTCTTTTGTGCTTCTGTCATTGCACTTCTTGCAATCTTATGACCTTTATCATCTACTGGGTGAGTGTATCCATCAACTACCAAGTCCCATAGATCCAAGTCATATGCCAGAAAATAAATTTATACTCTATCCTTCCAATAGTCAAAATTCTCCCCATCAAACATAGGAGGTTTTTAGCTATAGTGATCTTTATCATTATCCCTATTATCAACAGTGGAAGTAGGTGTAGCCATTGGTTTTTCACACACACTGTATTGGTACTGAACACTGTTAAGTGTTGAAAAAATTTGAACTTTTTATCTCCTCAGAACCGGAGCTCTGATGCCAATTGAAGGTGTGAAAAACACAAGAAATGGGGGTTTGAATTGGGTTTTTAAAACAAAAAATCTCAGCTTCAGACATTTCCTGATTTTTTAAACTGGCTCAAGAATCGGACAAACGGACTTTTCTTGTCAGTCAAGCGAAATTAGGGTTTTTACTGATTTTCAGGGCTCTGGATTGTTTCACAGTTGGCTTAGGGTTTTGGATGATTTTTGGTTCAATTTTGATCAGGCGAACGCTATTTGGCATTTAGTCAGGAGTTAAGGTTTTGTGGGCATATTCTCAGAAAGATTAAAATTCTACAGCGCGTCGCAGTTTATTCCGAGATTCGGGTTAAATTCGCATTATCTTGATTTAATCAGTAAGAGGAGGCAGTTGGTTTGAATTCACCAAGTCAAAGAACATGCAGTTTGGAATTACAGTGCTTGGCAAAGAATCAGTGAAAAAGAGGATTGCGTCTGATCAGTTTCTGTGTTCAACTGTGCGTTGCTTTGAATGATGGAGACGTCGAATTCATTTATTTTGATCAACAAGGTTTAGTTGATTATTTATGGTTCTAAGAATTAAATATTTGAAATTTAAACTTTCATTTTATTTAATTTAAGGAATTATAAATAACAAGTAAACAATTAAAGAAAAGGAATTGAAAATATTTAATCAATAGAATTTTTATTTCATATTTAATAGTTGTTACAATTATTATTTGGATACAAGTATTTATTACGAAGTATTTAAAATAATAATGGTTTACAAATAATTAAATTGAAAATAAAAATTATCCTATTTTTTCTAAACATTTTCTAAGTCCCTAATCTCTTCATTCTTCACTCCGCTCCGGTGTTCCATTATTCATCTGCAAAAAGAAAAGAGAAAGTCAGAAAGCAGTTAAATTGGAAAAGACAGATAAAATTAGACTCATCATTAAGGGCCACTGACTGGGATCAGTTAACCCTCTCTGCAAATCACGGGATTTTTCCCGGTTCACAGAGAGGGAAGAATTTTTATGCAAAGTTGAAAAATGCAAATGTCAAAATGCATAGAATATCAAATTGCATAGTTTCAAAATCTCAAACTTCAAATTCAAACCAAACTGAAAAAAAATCCAAGTTACCACTTTCTATCAAAAGCCAAAAGTGCAACCTACTGTCAAAAATACAAAAGGTCTACCCAAGCTGTCAAAAAAGATTTGGTAAAGATATGGAAGATATCACAAAGTGTACGAAAGCTGTCAAAAGGAGATAAAGAATATGCAGAAGTTATTTGTTATGCAAGCTAACTCTAAATCATCATTTCCCAAGGGCCACTTTCAGAAAAGTACAGATATAAGCATAGTTTAATATTTAAACTGTACTATGGAGAGAGAAAGAAGAGAGTTAGAAGCAGGTTTTCAGGCTTAGGCAGGATAGGCAGAACTGTCACCAAAACACAAAAAGGAAAATGTACAAACTACTAAGCTTAAAGCCTAACCACAGCTGCACATACAAAAGGGCCATACAAGCATCCAACCAAAGAGGAGGAGAAAAATATACAAAGGCCTGAAACCCACATACTGTCATACCACATAAACATACAAACTCAAAAAGACTAAAACCTGCTGAACTGAAGCCTCTAAGCTTCAAACTGTGAACCTGCATCAGCCTTACCAAAATACAACAATCAAACCTGCTAATACCCCAAAAACCTGACCATACTGCCTAACAACCAAAACTCTGTTAAGCCAAGCCTAACCAGAACCTGCATCAAGCTTCACCCTCAAAGCCATCAAACACATTTCAAAACTCAAAAACTGCTAAGCATTTCACATACCAGAAACTAACCACATAAACCTGAACCATACCAAGCCTGTACCATTAAGGCCTCACAACAAACCAAACACATACCACATGCTGAAGCTTAACCTGCACCCTGTAAAACACCAAAACTTTGGCCTAGAACACCAAAGCCAATCCAAACAAAAAAAAAACAGTTATCAACCAAGCATCATACATGTCCAGTTCAGCATTCAAAACCAACTCCTAAGCCTCAGAAATTCTTCATCATAGGCCATAAACTATCGTTCAAAGGCATATAAACTCTAGGCAACTGTGAGAGAAAAGAAAAAGAAGCATTCCAAATCAAGGCCCTCGGTGAAACACATCATGGGGCGAGCTCAATAATCCATAGGAAAATCATTCAGAGGCAAGCATACACAAATCATAGGCAACAAGTACGAGCCCCTCAGAACTGTAAGTTCATCATGGGGGGAACAAATCACAATCATACAGCGTCAAGAACGTAAGCAGAAGCAACCATTCAAGATAACACGCCAGCGAAGAGAAGAGATAAAGAGGTGAATATTGAAAGAATTTTCAAGGAAAAGGTTTTCAGTACAACTCATCATCAAAACCCTAAGGAACAAGATAAAAGATACCAGGAAAGCTCAAAGAGCAAGCGTCACGTTTCCTCCGCCCCGGCCTCCTGAGCGCCACTTCCCCTTTTCTCTCCTCCTTCTCCAAGGTCAGGTAGTATGTCCTTCTCCCTCTCCTTTTCTCCTTCACCTCATAATAGTCAAAGATCAAGTTTTAGATTCAAATGGAAATAACGCATGCAACCTGTAAAAAAGAACATAAAAACTGAAACGAACCTTGAATCACAAGTCCACTGAGCTCATAGAGGGAAGAGAGACTTAGGAGATGGCACGGTGGCTCTGGGCGGAGGACGGCATTTCAGCGTTCAAGACGATCGGAGAAGATAGGCGAAGACGAGCAAAACGGCGCGCTACAAACCCTAAGCCTTCATTCCTAACTGAATAACAATTCCCTAACCCTAAAAATGTTGCTTCCAAACCATGGGCCTGACCTGTTGTAAATATCCGCCTAAGCCCACTAAATTACTTCCTTTTTAACAAAACATAAACACTAACCTTTTTTTTTTATACTATATAAACATTTTTTTCTTTACAAAATCATTTTAATACAAAATACATTTTTTACATTCTTTAATATTTACAATATAATTAAAACACTTTTTTTTTATATATATACTTAATTCAATTAACTTGAAAACATTTTTTTAATACACATTAAAATACATTTGTACATAAAATAATAAAATACTTTTTTTATCATATACTTAAAATTGAAAACTTTTTAATTAAAATATATCTTTGTACATAACGTTTAAAAATACTTTTTGAACATGCATAATTCAATTCTTGACATTTAAATACTTTTTGTATATAATAATGAAAACATGGAAATATACTCTTTTTTTTTTCAAAATATCATTTTCACAATTTAATTAAAATTTGAGCATACAATTAAAACATTCTTTTGTACATTTTAAAAATATACAAACCAAAGATTCCTCAAAACGCACATTTAGGTCAAATACCTAATACGCTTCAAATTCACATTTCACCTGTAAATAATTACACACAATACATATACATCTCACACTTACACTTACACAATGCAAATCCATTCACATTGCCCTATACACATTTTTATCTTATATTTGTATATTCGATATTTACATTTTGATCGCAAATTCGATTTGGTTGTAACTTATTGGATACTATAAGTCTCATCCCCTTTTGTACATTTATACCCCCACTCCCGGACACTATTTTGTAATAGCGTAGATTTTACATTCCGCAATTTACAGTTTTCCAATTATACCATGGTTAGACCTAGGGTTTGCATGTACATAAAATCAAACGCTAGATAACCTAATACAAGACAAATACATGTAATCAATACACAATCACACTTGCACCCCCTAGGGTAATCCCACATGTTGCCTTCCAAAATGGGCCATGCTTGCACGTCGAGTATCTTTGGCAAAACAAAATCAAATGATCATAAGTCTCAAAGTGTTGCCTAGACGGAATGATCATAGTCCCTTCAAAGCAAATTGCCAAAGACACTTGGCATCATTGCATTCATGGTCCATACGATGACCCGCGCCCGTCCCGAATAAACTTCCTAAACGCAAGATTGTCCATCAATTTCAATGATGGAACAAAATTGTTAAAAGGGGTTAAAACATAACAAAAACCTTTGAGTACAATAGGGTAGACAAAACTCTTAGTTACTTGAGATCAATTTGCAAAAACACTTGCCTTCTTTTCAAAAACCACAATCCACAACACTTTCAAACAAACTCTCAAAAACATTTGAAACATCTTTTCGAAAAGATCCACACTTTTGTAAAACACTCAATCACGAGTCAAATACATTAGTTGCCTAAGACAAGGCATCTTTTTCCAAAACATTTTCAAAAGTACCCACACACACACCATTTTCAAGCAATCGAAAAACAAGGCAAGTGATCTAAAAACCAAGTAACTAAGAGCCCATGGATAACCATGGATGAAAAGGGTGCTAATACCTTCCCTTTTCATAATCTACCCCCCGAACCCACGAAATATCTCAAAAGGTTTTTGCTGTGCTTTTTTTAACCTTTCCTTTAGGATAAAATAAAAAGTCGGTGGCGACTCTTGCTCAACCGCACAAGTGCGAATACGAACGCAAAACACTAGTCAGTTCTCCCACCGTATCACAGAACTGGCGACTCTGATGGGGAAATTTTAAAAGTGGGGTTACCTTAGGGTTTAGATCACCTTTGTTTTCAAATTGATTGCTTTGTTTGCTTTACATTTGTGGGCTTTGTATCGGAGTTTTATAGATCCTAACCCGGATCTGGGGATACCTTCTTAGAAAGTAGCAACAAGGCTGTGAGGGAACTGTACGGGGTATACCGACATGGTTGAAGCAGTCTGTTATGTTGATGTGGCACTTTGGTGTGTACCGGTAACCCTTGAGTTCAGTCAAGGAGAGTACGGGGCCGCCGCGTGGTGTCGCGAAGCATCAACTGACCTTAGGAACCTTAATCGAACCATCTTGGCCTTTTTTAGGGTAGTGAGATAACTGACTTTGGTGCAGTCCAAGGTTGGTTGATACTCGATACTACACTCAATTGAGGGTTGCTTTCCTGGAATATTTCGGTCGCCAGTTCAGTGGCTAAATCGAAACGATGAACAATGAAAGCAATCCAGTGATATTGGGACCTTTAGAACCCGGTTACTTCTAATAGGACAGGTTGAGCCCACCAACTTCAAGAGGGTAATACCCAGACCCCATGCAAGCCTAAACCTAAGGACTTGTTTGCTTTGTGTGAATATGTTTGTATATACACTCACTTGCTTTTCACATACATGTACATAACATCATGACATCATACCATAAGCATTTTCAATAACCATTTCAAGGATCTCGAGGGTTCTTTTGATGCAGGGTTACGTTGAACCAGACATCTATCAAGGGGCAAGAGGTTTCTCCTCTAACCAATACAATCAAAGATCAAGTGCAACAACTTGAATCAGTGGCTATGACCCACTCGACATGGTGAGCTCAATTCTCGTGGGAAGACATCCACCGGTGCAAAGTTCTCCAATCAAAGATCGAAGTTCAACCTCTAACATTCTCTTGTGTTTACCCCAAGAGATTCTTGAAAACATTGCATATATACCATACATATCATTGCATAACAGGTTTCTCCCCTACAGGTCTCCTTATTCTTCCTACTGTTTATTTCAGTAAGATGGAGATGGAACAAACAGTGAAAGAGCTCCAGGCTCAAAATGCTCAATTCCAACAAATGCTGCTGGCTATGGGTAAAGGGCAAGAGGATCTGACAGCTCTTCTTCTAGGCAAGAAGAAATCCAAGAAGGCAGCCCGCATCCTGAACTTGAGGAGAAGGCCTAAGACCCAAGACCTTGCAACTCCATCCAACACAGTGGTTAGTCTTGAAGAAAACCACAATGTGGAGATTGAGGAAGAGGAAACTGATTACTCCGAAGAGCAATATCCTCTCACTGATGACAAGTACAAAGAGTTGGAGGATCGCCTCAATGCTATGGAGATCCAACAAATACCTGGCTTGGATTTAGGAGACATGGGGTTGGTTCCTGGATTGGTCATCCCTCCAAAATTCAAAGTTCCTACCGTTGCTCTATACGATGGAGTTTCTTTCCCTAAGATGCATCTAAGGTCTTATGTCCGCAAGATTCAACCATACACAGCTGATAAGAGGCTTTGGATCCATTTCTTCCAAGAAAGTCTAGTAGGGGCTCATCTCGAGTGGTTCTATCAATTGGAGAGTTCTCGCATCCACACCTGGGAAGATCTAGCCGGGGCCTTTTACGAACAGTATCAGTACAATGCTGATCTCGCACCAACTCGTGTGCAGTTGCAGAACATGACCATGGGTTCTGACGAGAGCTTCAAAGGGTATGCTCAAAAGTGGAGAGATTTGGCTGGTAGGGTGCAACCCCCTTTAATTGACAGAGAGCTGATTGACATCTTCATGGGAACTTTGACCGGGCCTTTCTTTAATCACTTAATTGGAAGCTCTTCAGCCGGATTCACCGAGCTAATACTGACTGGCGAAAGGGTCGAGGCTGGCATCAAGAGTGGAAAGATCCAGGGAGCCACAACCTCCGATACTCAGATAATTCCCTACAACGGAAAGAAAGAGTCCATTGCTGCGAACAGTCAAAAGGGTCATCATGACCAACATGTAGGGGCAATCTTGATCCCTAATCCTATACCTGCTCAACAAAGACAGGGGCATCAGCATAAGGAGGTCGCACCTAAGAGGCAGTTCACCAAGATCAACATGTCACTGTCTCAGGCACTGCAACACTTGTTGAAAAGGGATATGATTACTTTGAGGGCTCCTCTCCGGAACCCAAATACTTCTGCTCCTACCTATCACCCTAACGAAAGATGTGAATACCACTCTGATAGCCCGGGGCATGATACCAACAACTGTTGGCCTCTGAAGAACAAGATCCAAGACATGATCGACGCCAAGGAGATTGAGTTTGGTCCCCCAGAGACTCCAGCATGATCACTCCTCCTATGCCAAATCATTGAGATTGTGTTTGTTTCATTCTGAATTTTCAAAGTTGTAATTTCTTTTGTTGTCAAACAATTATCTGTTGATGTTAAACTCTGTTTTAATTAATGAGTTGCATATGTTTGTCTTGAATTCATCCATGCGTTTCACTACTCTTATGCTTTTCTTTATGATATTTAAACTCTTGATAAAAAGCTGCAAGCCTTTAGAGGGAGGATGACGAAACAATACCATGATCTTATACAGTATGCTTCTGAACAGACCTTGCTGATGATGTACAGGCATTTCTTTCAAATCCCAAACACTGGAGTTATAAGGAAGTTAATCCCTAGTCAACCCCTTCGAGCCAAAGAAGTAGGAGTTTTCTGTTCTGAACAATCAAAACCCTTGATATAAACCTGGGGAAGGGTAGTCTCTCAGTTAATTCAAAAGAAAATGCGCATTGAAGTCGCAAACTCTCAGTTCGTAATACAACGAACGACGTCGAAAAAGAAAGCATTCCTTTGGAATCAAAAGACAAGGGTGGTTCCCTATCACGTAGACAGTCAATCTCTCAAAAGAGAAAAGCCCACCAAGCCAAAACCTATAAAGGAGGCTTGAGAAAGCTGGGGCATCTCGCTGACAGTAATCCCGGAAAACGGTAACAGTCAGGAAAAAGTTAGGGATAACAAATCAAAATCAAAATAGTGAGGTCATTACGAAATCCTCATCAACACGAAAAATGTTGAAAAAGAAAAAGGAGATGATGACTGTCTCCCCAAAATTCAACTAGGTGAACCATCACCCAAAAAGTCGTTCAAAACTCGAAACAGAGTGTGACGCACAATTAACTGAGCTTAGGTTGGAGAACATCACGAAGAGCGGGTGGGTATTAATATACTTTGAGCCTTTATCCTTTGTTTTTTAAACCGTGAACCAAGCCACGTTACAACCCTTCAAAAGTCCTAATTGAAGCATGGGTTAATTCGAAAGCATACTGTTACAAAAGGTATCCTGACTCCTGTAAGGCTTTGCTCTAAATCTTGTGTTGATTTGTCTTATAAAAAGTTTTCTGCTAAAAAAAGCATTTTACAAAACTTCTAGACAAACATAAACTTTGCATTGTTTGAATATCACTGTCTGCATTTGGCTTTTTGTTTGACAGCAAAGAAATTTCACACGACGAATGTTCGGAGGAACGAAAACTCTCTCAGTGAGCAAAATCACTCCAAAAGGATGACACTTCCATTACAAATCTCCTATCAACAAGGGGCATTACATGGGGCAGTCCAGTCAAGGTTTCAACAGATCTTTCGAAGTTCAGTTAACCTGGGGCAGTCCAGTCAAGATTTCAAGAAATCTCTCAATATGCAGAGTAATCTGATTCAAGACTCCTTCATCACCGCTTGGGGCATTCGAATGTCAAAAGTGTTCAACAATTTCCTTATCACCTCAAAAGACATGATATAGTTCAAGATGTGACCCAGATTTGGCGACATTCTATAACTCATTCAGACTTTCAAGATATAGTTCAAGATGTGACCCAGACATGGCGACATTCTATAACTCATTCAGACTTTCAAGATATAGTTCAAGATGTGACCCAGAGATGGCGACATTCTATAACTCATTCAGACTTTCAAGATATAGTTCAAGATGTGACCCAGAGATGGCGACATTCTATAACTCATTCAGAATTTCATCTATGATATAGTTCAGATGTGACCCAAGAGATGGCGACATTCTGCAACTCATTCAGAGATTCCTTCCAGATATAGTTCAGATGTGACCCTGATTTGGCGACATTCTGCAACTCATTCAGAACTTCAGACATGATATAGTTCAAGATGTGACCCAGAGATGGCGACATTCTATAACTCATTCAAACCTGCATCCAGATATAGTTCAGATGTGACCCTGATTTGGCGACATTCTGCAACTCATTCAGAGATTCCTTCCAGATATAGTTCAGATGTGACCCTGATTTGGCGACATTCTGCAACTCATTCAGAGATTCCTTCCAGATATAGTTCAGATGTGACCCTGATTTGGCGATATTCTGCAACTCATTCAGAGATTCCTTCCAGATATAGTTCAAGATGTGACCCAGAGATGGCGACATTCTATAACTTATTCAGATCTTCTTCCAGATATAGTTCAGATGTGACCCTGATTTGGCGACATTCTGCAACTCATTCAGAGATTCCTTCCAAATATAGTTCAAGATGTGACCCAGAGATGGCGACATTCTATAACTTATTCAGATCTTCTTCCAGATATAGTTCAGATGTGACCCTGATTTGGCGACATTCTGCAACTCATTCAGAGATTCCTTCCAGATATAGTTCAGATGTGACCCTGATTTGGCGACATTCTGCAACTCATTCAGAGATTCCTTCCAGATATAGTTCAAGATGTGACCCAGAGATGGCGACATTCTATAACTTATTCAGATCTTCTTCCAGATATAGTTCAGATGTGACCCTGATTTGGCGACATTCTGCAACTCATTCAAAGATTCCTTCCAGATATAGTTCAGATGTGACCCTGATTTGGCGACATTCTGCAACTCATTCAGAGATTCCTTCTAGATATAGTTCAGATGTGACCCAGAGATGGCGACATTCAGTAACTTATTCCAGACCAACACCTACAGCAATCAGAGGACTCTCGCAATCCCCAGCCAGAGAACCTTCCCAAAGCTAACTCCACTCAGAGTCAAGTTTCATTATCCCCAGCGAAGCTAAAACTTCAAATTATCAATCCCCAACGGAGCCAGACCATTGAACCTTCTCCCCACAGAGTTTTGGAGAGGGCAAATCTTGAGTTCCCCGGTGAAGTCGCCGGAGTTACTTCCCACCGAGCTGAAGATTCTCAATCTGGCCTCCCCAGCATGAGTCTACTAGTTTGGAGCTCCCCAGTAGAGGTCATCAGGAATTCTCTTCCCCAGCAGCAGCCAAGGATTTATTTTCTCCGGCAGCAGTGAAGATGCTTTTATCTCCAGCCATCTCGAATTCATTTATCCTCAGCAAGATTATCTCATCAGCTCACATGCGCATCCATCACATTCATAAATATTGATGTCACGTACATTGCATCATGCATCATAACATTGCATACAACTAACCCTTTGCCTTTTCAGGTAAGATCAGTCGACAGACACAGATCATCTCCCGAGATTCAACCAGAAATAGTTCAGATGTGACCCGGACACGGCGACATTCTGATACTTATTCCAGATCCATCCAGACGCATTATCGAGAAACCCTACACCGGTTCCTCTTCAACTTCAAAACTTCTGAGAATAGTTTACGGATTCTTCCCCACAACGGATGTCAATCTACCAACTTATTCAGACTTATTCTCAACTTTTGAAGACAGTTTACAGATTCTTCCCAACAACGGATGTCAATCTACCAACTGATTCAGACTCTTCTCAATTTTTGAAAATAGTTTACGGACGCTTCCCAACAACGGATGTTGCTCTATTGCTCATTCAATCTCAACTCCTGAAATAGTTTACAGATTCTCCAGACATGGACGTCAATCTGTTGCTTATTCGGACCCCTGATTCAGAGATGTTCTGAAACATGGAGGCCCTTCTAATACTTGTCCACTCACCATTGACACACAGTTCAACATTCTCAGATGGCATCTATAAGCCCATCCTCCTACCAACAGTATCCGAATGGCATCTTTAAGCCCATTCTCAGATGGCATCTCTAATCCCATCCCCCGACAAAATTCTATCGCACCAGATGGCATCTTTAAGCCCATCACCAAATGGCATCTTTAAGCCCATTCACATCTACCATCATATCGCCGAGTGCAAATTTTCTGGGCACTTTAGTGTCCAATCTTCTTTTACCTTCAAGTCGCGAAAGGCAAACTTGCCAATCTAACTCTTCAGGTCCAAGAAGATTGAACAGGGGCAACTGTTGTACCCCAAAATTTGCCCTCACGTTTTTCCACAAGAAATCTCAGCTTCAGACATTTCCTGATTTTTTAAACTGGCTCAAGAATCGGACAAACGGACTTTTCTTGTCAGTCAAGCGAAATTAGGGTTTTTACTGATTTTCAGGGCTCTGGAATGTTTCACAGTTGGCTTAGGGTTTTGGATGATTTTTGGTTCAATTTTGATCAGGCGAACGCTATTTGGCATTTAGTCAGGAGTTAAGGTTTTGTGGACATATTCTCAGAAAGATTAAAATTCTACAGCGCGTCGCAGTTTATTCCGAGATTCGAGTTAAATTCGCATTATCTTGATTTAATCAGTAAGAGGAGGCAGTTGGTTTGAATTCACCAAGTCAAAGAACATGCAGTTTGGAATTACAGTGCTTGGCAAAGAATCAGTGAAAAAGAGGATTGCGTCTGATCAGTTTCTGTGTTCAACTGTGCGTTGCTTTGAATGATAGAGACGTCGAATTCATTTATTTTGATCAACAAGGTTTAGTTGATTATTTATGGTTCTAAGAATTAAATATTTTAAATTTAAACTTTCATTTTATTTAATTTAAGGAATTATAAATAACAAGTAAACAATTAAAGAAAAGGAATTGAAAAGATTTAATCAATAGAATTTTTATTTCATATTTAATAGTTGTTACAATTATTATTTGGATACAAGTATTTATTACGAAGTATTTAAAATAATAATGGTTTACAAATAATTAAATTGAAAATAAAAATTATCCTATTTTTTCTAAACATTTTCTAAGTCCCTAATCTCTTCATTATTCACTCCGCTCCGGTGTTCCATTATTCATCTGCAAAAAGAAAAGAGAAAGTCAGAAAGCAGTTAAATTGGAAAAGACAGATAAAATTAGACTCATCATTAAGGGCCACTGACTGGGATCAGTAAACCCTCTCTGCAAATCACGGGATTTTTCCCGGTTCACAGAGAGGGAAGAATTTTTATGCAAAGTTGAAAAATGCAAATGTCAAAATGCATAGAATATCAAATTGCATAGTTTCAAAATCTCAAACTTCAAATTCAAACCAAACTGAAAAAAAATCCAAGTTACCACTTTCTATCAAAAGCCAAAAGTGCAACCTACTGTCAAAAATACAAAAGGTCTACCCAAGCTGTCAAAAAAGATTTGGTAAAGATATGGAAGATATCACAAAGTGTACCAAAGCTGTCAAAAGGAGATAAAGAATATGCAGAAGTTATTTGTTATGCAAGCTAACTCTAAATCATCATTTCCCAAGGGCCACTTTCAGAAAAGTACAGATATAAGCATAGTTTAATATTTAAACTGTACTATGGAGAGAGAAAGAAGAGAGTTAGAAGCAGGTTTTCAGGCTTAGGCAGGATAGGCAGAACTGTCACCAAAACACAAAAAGGAAAATGTACAAACTACTAAGCTTAAAGCCTAACCACAGCTGCACATACAAAAGGGCCATACAAGCATCCAACCAAAGAGGAGGAGAAAAATATACAAAGGCCTGAAACCCACATACTGTCATACCACATAAACATACAAACTCAAAAAGACTAAAACCTGCTGAACTGAAGCCTCTAAGCTTCAAACTGTGAACCTGCATCAGCCTTACCAAAATACAACAATCAAACCTGCTAATACCCCAAAAACCTGACCATACTGCCTAACAACCAAAACTCTGTTAAGCCAAGCCTAACCAGAACCTGCATCAAGCTTCACCCTCAAAGCCATCAAACACATTTCAAAACTCAAAAACTGCTAAGCATTTCACATACCAGAAACTAACCACATAAACCTGAACCATACCAAGCCTGTACCATTAAGGCCTCACAACAAACCAAACACATACCACATGCTGAAGCTTAACCTGCACCCTGTAAAACACCAAAACTTTGGCCTAGAACACCAAAGCCAATCCAAACAAAAAAAAAACAGTTATCAACCAAGCATCATACCTGTCCAGTTCAGCATTCAAAACCAACTCCTAAGCCTCAGAAATTCTTCATCATAGGCCATAAACTATCGTTCAAAGGCATATAAACTCTAGGCAACTGTGAGAGAAAAGAAAAAGAAGCATTCCAAATCAAGGCCCTCGGTGAAACACATCATGGGGCGAGCTCAATAATCCATAGGCAAATCATTTAGAGGCAAGCATACACAAATCATAGGCAACAAGTACGAGCCCCTCAGAACTGTAAGTTCATCATGGGGGGAACAAATCACAATCATACAGCGTCAAGCACGTAAGCAGAAGCAACCATTCAAGATAACACGCCAGCGAAGAGAAGAGATAAAGAGGTGAATATTGAAAGAATTTTCAAGGAAAAGGTTTTCAGTACAACTCATCATCAAAACCCTAAGGAACAAGATAAAAGATACCAGGAAAGCTCAAAGAGCAAGCGTCACGTTTCCTCCGCCCCGGCCTCCTGAGCGCCACTTCCCCTTTTCTCTCCTCCTTCTCCAAGGTCAGGTAGTATGTCCTTCTCCCTCTCCTTTTCTCCGTCACCTCATAATAGTCAAAGATCAAGTTTTAGATTCAAATGGAAATAACGCATGCAACCTGTAAAAAAGAACATAAAAACTGAAACGAACCTTGAATCACAAGTCCACTGAGCTCATAGAGGGAAGAGAGACTTAGGAGATGGCACGGTGGCTCTGGGCGGAGGACGGCATTTCAGCGTTCAAGACGATCGGAGAAGATAGGCGAAGACGAGCAAAACGGCGCGCTACAAACCCTAAGCCTTCATTCCTAACTGAATAACAATTCCCTAACCCTAAAAATGTTTCTTCCAAACCATGGGCCTGACCCGTTGTAAATATCCGCCTAAGCCCACTAAATTACTTCCTTTTTAACAAAACATAAACACTAACCTTTTTTTTTATACTATATAAACATTTTTTTCTTTACAAAATCATTTTAATACAAAATACATTTTTTACATTCTTTAATATTTACAATATAATTAAAACACTTTTTTTTATATATATACTTAATTCAATTAACTTGAAAACATTTTTTTAATACACATTAAAATACATTTGTACATAAAATAATAAAATACTTTTTTTATCATATACTTAAAATTGAAAACTTTTTAATTAAAATATATCTTTGTACATAACGTTTAAAAATACTTTTTGAACATGCATAATTCAATTCTTGACATTTAAATACTTTTTGTATATAATAATGAAAACATGGAAATATACTCTTTTTTTTTTCAAAATATCATTTTCACAATTTAATTAAAATTTGAGCATACAATTAAAACATTCTTTTGTACATATTAAAAATATACAAACCAAAGATTCCTCAAAACGCACATTTAGGTCAAATACCTAATACGCTTCAAATTCACATTTCACCTGTAAATAATTACACACAATACATATACATCTCACACTTACACTTACACAATGCAAATCCATTCACATTGCCCTATACACATTTTTATCTTATATTTGTATATTCGATATTTACATTTTGATCGCAAATTCGATTTGGTTGTAACTTATTGGATACTATAAGTCTCGTCCCCTTTTGTACATTTATACCCCCACTCCCGGACACTATTTTGTAATAGCGTAGATTTTACATTCCGCAATTTACAGTTTTCCAATTATACCATGGTTAGACCTAGGGTTTGCATGTACATAAAATCAAACGCTAGATAACCTAATACAAGACAAATACATGTAATCAATACACAATCACACTTGCACCCCCTAGGGTAATCCCACATGTTGCCTTCCAAAATGGGCCATGCTTGCACGTCGAGTATCTTTGGCAAAACAAAATCAAATGATCATAAGTCTCAAAGTGTTTCCTAGACGGAATGATCATAGTCCCTTCAAAGCAAATTGCCAAAGACACTTGGCATCATTGCATTCATGGTCCATACAATGACCCGCGCCCGTCCCGAATAAACTTCCTAAACGCAAGATTGTCCATCAATTTCAATGATGGAACAAAATTGTTAAAAGGGGTTAAAACATAACAAAAACCTTTGAGTACAATAGGGTAGACAAAACTCTTAGTTACTTGAGATCAATTTGCAAAAACACTTGCCTTCTTTTCAAAAACCACAATCCACAACACTTTCAAACAAACTCTCAAAAACATTTGAAACATCTTTTCGAAAAGATCCACACTTTTGTAAAACACTCAATCACGAGTCAAATACATTAGTTGCCTAAGACAAGGCATCTTTTTCCAAAACATTTTCAAAAGTACCCACACACACACCATTTTCAAGCAATCGAGAAACAAGGTAAGTGATCTAAAAACCAAGTAACTAAGAGCCCATGGATAACCATGGATGAAAAGGGTGCTAATACCTTCCCTTTTCATAATCTACCCCCCGAACCCACGAAATATCTCAAAAGGTTTTTGCTGTGCTTTTTTTAACCTTTCCTTTAGGATAAAATAAAAAGTCGGTGGCGACTCTTGCTCAACCGCACAAGTGCGAATACGAACGCAAAACACTAGTCAGTTCTCCCACCGTATCACAGAACTGGCGACTCTGCTGGGGAAATTTTAAAAGTGGGGTTACCTTAGGGTTTAGATCACCTTTGTTTTCAAATTGATTGCTTTGTTTGCTTTACATTTGTGGGCTTTGTATCGGAGTTTTATAGATCCTAACCCGGATCTGGGGATACCTTCTTAGAAAGTAGCAACAAGGCTGTGAGGGAACTGTGCGGGGTATACCGACATGGTTGAAGCAGTCTGTTACGTTGATGTGGCACTTTGGTGTGTACCGGTAACCCTTGAGTTCAGTCAAGGAGAGTACGGGGCCGCCGCGTGGTGTCGCGAAGCATCAACTGACCTTAGGAACCTTAATCGAACCATCTTGGCCTTTTTTAGGGTAGTGAGATAACTGACTTTGGTGCAGTCCAAGGTTGGTTGATACTCGATACTACACTCAATTGAGGGTTGCTTTCCTGGAATATTTCGGTCGCCAGTTCAGTGGCTAAATCGAAACGATGAACAATGAAAGCAATCCAGTGATATTGGGACCTTTAGAACCCGGTTACTTCTAATAGGACAGGTTGAGCCCACCAACTTCAAGAGGGTAATACCCAGACCCCATGCAAGCCTAAACCTAAGGACTTGTTTGCTTTATGTGAATATGTTTGTATATACACTCACTTGCTTTTCACATACATGTACATAACATCATGACATCATACCATAAGCATTTTCAATAACCATTTCAAGGATCTCGAGGGTTCTTTTGATGCAGGGTTACGTTGAACCAGACATCTATCAAGGGGCAAGAGGTTTCTCCTCTAACCAATACAATCAAAGATCAAGTGCAACAACTTGAATCAGTGGCTATGACCCACTCGACATGGTGAGCTCAATTCTCGTGGGAAGACATCCACCGGTGCAAAGTTCTCCAATCAAAGATCGAAGTTCAACCTCTAACATTCTCTTGTGTTTACCCCAAGAGATTCTTGAAAACATTGCATATATACCATACATATCATTGCATAACAGGTTTCTCCCCTACAGGTCTCCTTATTCTTCCTACTGTTTATTTCAGTAAGATGGAGATGGAACAAACAGTGAAAGAGCTCCAGGCTCAAAATGCTCAATTCCAACAAATGCTGCTGGCTATGGGTAAAGGGCAAGAGGATCTGACAGCTCTTCTTCTAGGCAAGAAGAAATCCAAGAAGGAAGCCCGCATCTTGAACTTGAGGAGAAGGCCTAAGACCCAAGACCTTGCAACTCCATCCAACACAGTGGTTAGTCTTGAAGAAAACCACAATGTGGAGATTGAGGAAGAGGAAACTGATTACTCCGAAGAGCAATATCCTCTCACTGATGACAAGTACAAAGAGTTGGAGGATCGCCTCAATGCTATGGAGATCCAACAAATACCTGGCTTGGATTTAGGAGACATGGGGTTGGTTCCTGGATTGGTCATCCCTCCAAAATTCAAAGTTCCTACCGTTGCTCTATACGATGGAGTTTCTTTCCCTAAGATGCATCTAAGGTCTTATGTCCGCAAGATTCAACCATACACAGCTGATAAGAGGCTTTGGATCCATTTCTTCCAAGAAAGTCTAGTAGGGGCTCATCTCGAGTGGTTCTATCAATTGGAGAGTTCTCGCATCCACACCTGGGAAGATCTAGCCGGGGCCTTTTACGAACAGTATCAGTACAATGCTGATCTCGCACCAACTCGTGTGCAGTTGCAGAACATGACCATGGGTTCTGACGAGAGCTTCAAAGGGTATGCTCAAAAGTGGAGAGATTTGGCTGGTAGGGTGCAACCCCCTTTAATTGACAGAGAGCTGATTGACATCTTCATGGGAACTTTGACCGGGCCTTTCTTTAATCACTTAATTGGAAGCTCTTCAGCCGGATTCACCGAGCTAATACTGACTGGCGAAAGGGTCGAGGCTGGCATCAAGAGTGGAAAGATCCAGGGAGCCACAACCTCCGATACTCAGATAATTCCCTACAACGGAAAGAAAGAGTCCATTGCTGCGAACAGTCAAAAGGGTCGTCATGACCAACATGTAGGGGCAATCTTGATCCCTAATCCTATACCTGCTCAACAAAGACAGGGGCATCAGCATAAGGAGGTCGCACCTAAGAGGCAGTTCACCAAGATCAACATGTCACTGTCTCAGGCACTGCAACACTTGTTGAAAAGGGATATGATTACTTTGAGGGCTCCTCTCCGGAACCCAAATACTTCTGCTCCTACCTATCACCCTAACGAAAGATGTGAATACCACTCTGATAGCCCGGGGCATGATACCAACAACTGTTGGCCTCTGAAGAACAAGATCCAAGACATGATCGACGCCAAGGAGATTGAGTTTGGTCCCCCAGAGACTCCAGCATGATCACTCCTCCTATGCCAAATCATTGAGATTGTGTTTGTTTCATTCTGAATTTTCAAAGTTGTAATTTCTTTTGTTGTCAAACAATTATCTGTTGATGTTAAACTCTGTTTTCATTAATGCGTTGCATATGTTTGTCTTGAATTCATCCATGCGTTTCACTACTCTTATGCTTTTCTTTATGATATTTAAACTCTTGATAAAAAGCTGCAAGCCTTTAGAGGGAGGATGACGAAACAATACCATGATCTTATACAGTATGCTTCTGAACAGACCTTGCTGATGATGTACAGACATTTCTTTCAAATCCCAAACACTGGAGTTATAAGGAAGTTAATCCCTAGTCAACCCCTTCGAGCCAAAGAAGTAGGAGTTTTCTGTTCTGAACAATCAAAACCCTTGATATAAACCTGGGGAAGGGTAGTCTCTCAGTTAATTCAAAAGAAAATGCGCATTGAAGTCGCAAACTCTCAGTTCGTAATACAACGAACGACGTCGAAAAAGAAAGCATTCCTTTGGAATCAAAAGACAAGGGTGGTTCCCTATCACGTAGATAGTCAATCTCTCAAAAGAGAAAAGCCCACCAAGCCAAAACCTATAAAGGAGGCTTGAGAAAGCTGGGGCATCCCGCTGACAGTAATCCCGGAAAACGGTAACAGTCAGGAAAAAGTTAGGGATAACAAATCAAAATCAAAATAGTGAGGTCATTACGAAATCCTCATCAACACGAAAAATGTTGAAAAAGAAAAAGGAGATGATGACTGTCTCCCCAAAATTCAACTAGGTGAACCATCACCCAAAAAGTCGTTCAAAACTCGAAACAGAGTGTGACGCACAATTAACTGAGCTTAGGTTGGAGAACATCACGAAGAGCGGGTGGGTATTAATATACTTTGAGCCTTTATCCTTTGTTTTTTAAACCGTGAACCAAGCCACGTTACAACCCTTCAAAAGTCCTAATTGAAGCATGGGTTAATTCGAAAGCATACTGTTACAAAAGGTATCCTGACTCCTGTAAGGCTTTGCTCTAAATCTTGTGTTGATCTGTCTTATAAAAAGTTTTCTGCTAAAAAACGCATTTTACAAAACTTCTAGACAAACATAAACTTTGCATTGTTTGAATATCACTGTCTGCATTTGGCTTTTTGTTTGACAGCGAAGAAATTTCACACGACGAATGTTCGGAGGAACGAAAACTCTCTCAGTGAGCAAAATCACTCCAAAAGGATGACACTTCCATTACAAATCTCCTATCAACAAGGGGCATTACATGGGGCAGTCCAGTCAAGGTTTCAACAGATCTTTCGAAGTTCAGTTAACCTGGGGCAGTCCAGTCAAGATTTCAAGAAATCTCTCAATATGCAGAGTAATCTGATTCAAGACTCCTTCATCACCGCTTGGGGCATTCGAATGTCAAAAGTGTTCAACAATTTCCTTATCACCTCAAAATACATGATATAGTTCAAGATGTGACCCAGATTTGGCGACATTCTATAACTCATTCAGACTTTCAAGATATAGTTCAAGATGTGACCCAGACATGGCGACATTCTATAACTCATTCAGACTTTCAAGATATAGTTCAAGATGTGACCCAGAGATGGCGACATTCTATAACTCATTCAGACTTTCAAGATATAGTTCAAGATGTGACCCAGAGATGGCGACATTCTATAACTCATTCAGAATTTCATCTATGATATAGTTCAGATGTGACCCAAGAGATGGCGACATTCTGCAACTCATTCAGAGATTCCTTCCAGATATAGTTCAGATGTGACCCTGATTTGGCGACATTCTGCAACTCATTCAGAACTTCAGACATGATATAGTTCAAGATGTGACCCAGAGATGGCGACATTCTATAACTCATTCAAACCTGCATCCAGATATAGTTCAGATGTGACCCTGATTTGGCGACATTCTGCAACTCATTCAGAGATTCCTTCCAGATATAGTTCAGATGTGACCTTGATTTAGCGACATTCTGCAACTCATTCAGAGATTCCTTCCAGATATAGTTCAGATGTGACCCTGATTTGGCGATATTCTGCAACTCATTCAGAGATTCCTTCCAGATATAGTTCAAGATGTGACCCAGAGATGGCGACATTCTATAACTTATTCAGATCTTCTTCCAGATATAGTTCAGATGTGACCCTGATTTGGCGACATTCTGCAACTCATTCAGAGATTCCTTCCAAATATAGTTCAAGATGTGACCCAGAGATGGCGACATTCTATAACTTATTTAGATCTTCTTCCAGATATAGTTCAGATGTGACCCTGATTTGGCGACATTCTGCAACTCATTCAGAGATTCCTTCCAGATATAGTTCAGATGTGACCCTGATTTGGCGACATTCTGCAACTCATTCAGAGATTCCTTCCAGATATAGTTCAAGATGTGACCCAGAGATGGCGACATTCTATAACTTATTCAGATCTTCTTCCAGATATAGTTCAGATGTGACCCTGATTTGGCGACATTCTGCAACTCATTCAGAGATTCCTTCCAGATATAGTTCAGATGTGACCCTGATTTGGCGACATTCTGCAACTCATTCAGAGATTCCTTCCAGATATAGTTCAGATGTGACCCAGAGATGGCGACATTCAGTAACTTATTCCAGACCAACACCTACAGCAATCAGAGGACTCTCGCAATCCCCATCCAGAGAACCTTCCCAAAGCTAACTCCACTCAGAGTCAAGTTTCATTATCCCCAGCGAAGCTAAAACTTCAAATTATCAATCCCCAACGGAGCCAGACCATTGAACCTTCTCCCCACAGAGTTTTGGAGAGGGCAAATCTTGAGTTCCCCGGTGAAGTCGCCGGAGTTACTTCCCACCGAGCTGAAGATTCTCAATCTGGCCTCCCCAGCATGAGTCTACTAGTTTGGAGCTCCCCAGTAGAGGTCATCAGGAATTCTCTTCCCCAGCAGCAGCCAAGGATTTATTTTCTCCGGCAGCAGTGAAGATGCTTTTATCTCCAGCCATCTCGAATTCATTTATCCTCAGCAAGATTATCTCATCAGCTCACATGCGCATCCATCACATTCATAAATATTGATGTCACGTACATTGCATCATGCATCATAACATTGCATACAACTAACCCTTTTCCTTTTCAGGTAAGATCAGTCGACAGACACAGATCATCTCCCGAGATTCAACCAGAAATAGTTCAGATGTGACCCGGACACAGCGACATTCTGATACTTATTCCAGATCCATCCAGACGCATTATCGAGAAACCCTACACCGGTTCCTCTTCAACTTCAAAACTTCTGAGAATAGTTTACGGATTCTTCCCCACAACGGATATCAATCTACCAACTTATTCAGACTTATTCTCAACTTTTGAAGACAGTTTACAGATTCTTCCCAACAACGGATGTCAATCTACCAACTGATTCAGACTCTTCTCAATTTTTGAAAATAGTTTACGGACGCTTCCCAACAACGGATGTTGCTTTATTGCTCATTCAATCTCAACTCCTGAAATAGTTTACAGATTCTCCAGACATGGACGTCAATCTGTTGCTTATTCGGACCCCTGATTCAGAGATGTTCCGAAACATGGAGGCCCTTCTAATACTTGTCCACTCACCATTGACACACAGTTCAACATTCTCAGATGGCATCTATAAGCCCATCCTCCTACCAACAGTATTCGAATGGCATCTTTAAGCCCATTCTCAGATGGCATCTCTAAGCCCATCCCCCGACAAAATTCTATCGCACCAGATGGCATCTTTAAGCCCATCACCAAATGGCATCTTTAAGCCCATTCACATCTACCATCATATCGCCGAGTGCAAATTTTCTGGGCACTTTAGTGTCCAATCTTCTTTTACCTTCAAGTCGCGAAAGGCAAACTTGCCAATCTAACTCTTCAGGTCCAAGAAGATTGAACAGGGGCAACTGTTGTACCCCAAAATTTGCCCTCACGTTTTTCCACAAGAAATCTCAGCTTCAGACATTTCCTGATTTTTTAAACTGGCTCAAGAATCGGACAAACGGACTTTTCTTGTCAGTCAAGCGAAATTAGGGTTTTTACTGATTTTCAGGGCTCTGGATTGTTTCACAGTTGGCTTAGGGTTTTGGATGATTTTTGGTTCAATTTTGATCAGGCGAACGCTATTTGGCATTTAGTCAGGAGTTAAGGTTTTGTGGGCATATTCTCAGAAAGATTAAAATTCTACAGCGCGTCGCAGTTTATTCCGAGATTCGGGTTAAATTCGCATTATCTTGATTTAATCAGTAAGAGGAGGCAGTTGGTTTGAATTCACCAAGTCAAAGAACATGCAGTTTGGAATTACAGTGCTTGGCAAAGAATCAGTGAAAAAGAGGATTGCGTCTGATCAGTTTCTGTGTTCAACTGTGCGTTGCTTTGAATGATGGAGACGTCGAATTCATTTATTTTGATCAACAAGGTTTAGTTGATTATTTATGGTTCTAAGAATTAAATATTTGAAATTTAAACTTTCATTTTATTTAATTTAAGGAATTATAAATAACAAGTAAACAATTAAAGAAAAGGAATTGAAAAGATTTAATCAATAGAATTTTTATTTCATATTTAATAGTTGTTACAATTATTATTTGGATACAAGTATTTATTACGAAGTATTTAAAATAATAATGGTTTACAAATAATTAAATTGAAAATAAAAATTATCCTATTTTTTCTAAACATTTTCTAAGTCCCTAATCTCTTCATTCTTCACTCCGCTCCGGTGTTCCATTATTCATCTGCAAAAAGAAAAGAGAAAGTCAGAAAGCAGTTAAATTGGAAAAGACAGATAAAATTAGACTCATCATTAAGGGCCACTGACTGGGATCAGTTAACCCTCTCTGCAAATCACGGGATTTTTCCCGGTTCACAGAGAGGGAAGAATTTTTATGCAAAGTTGAAAAATGCAAATGTCAAAATGCATAGAATATCAAATTGCATAGTTTCAAAATCTCAAAATTCAAATTCAAACCAAACTGAAAAAAAATCCAAGTTACCACTTTCTATCAAAAGCCAAAAGTGCAACCTACTGTCAAAAATACAAAAGGTCTACCCAAGCTGTCAAAAAAGATTTGGTAAAGATATGGAAGATATCACAAAGTGTACCAAAGCTGTCAAAAGGAGATAAAGAATATGCAGAAGTTATTTGTTATGCAAGCTAACTCTAAATCATCATTTCCCAAGGGCCACTTTTAGAAAAGTACAGATATAAGCATAGTTTAATATTTAAACTGTACTATGGAGAGAGAAAGAAGAGAGTTAGAAGCAGGTTTTCAGGCTTAGGCAGGATAGGCAGAACTGTCACCAAAACACAAAAAGGAAAATGTACAAACTGCTAAGCTTAAAGCCTAACCACAACTGCACATACAAAAGGGCCATACAAGCATCCAACCAAAGAGGAGGAGAAAAATATACAAAGGCCTGAAACCCACATACTGTCATACCACATAAACATACAAACTCAAAAAGACTAAAACCTGCTGAACTGAAGCCTCTAAGCTTCAAACTGTGAACCTGCATCAGCCTTACCAAAATACAACAATCAAACCTGCTAATACCCCAAAAACCTGACCATACTGCCTAACAACCAAAACTCTGTTAAGCCAAGCCTAACCAGAACCTGCATCAAGCTTCACCCTCAAAGCCATCAAACACATTTCAAAACTCAAAAACTGCTAAGCATTTCACATACCAGAAACTAACCACATAAACCTGAACCATACCAAGCCTGTACCATTAAGGCCTCACAACAAACCAAACACATACCACATGCTGAAGTTTAACCTGCACCCTGTAAAACACCAAAACTTTGGCCTAGAACACCAAAGCCATTCCAAACCAAAAAAAAAACAGTTATCAACCAAGCATCATACCTGTCCAGTTCAGCATTCAAAACCAACTCCTAAGCCTCAGAACTTCTTCATCATAGGCCATAAACTATCGTTCAAAGGCATATAAACTCTAGGCAACTGTGAGAGAAAAGAAAAAGAAGCATTCCAAATCAAGGCCCTCGGTGAAACACATCATGGGGCGAGCTCAATAATCCATAGGCAAATCATTCAGAGGCAAGCATACACAAATCATAGGCAACAAGTACGAGCCCCTCAGAACTGTAAGTTCATCATGGGGGGAACAAATCACAATCATACAGCGTCAAGCACGTAAGCAGAAGCAACCATTCAAGATAACACGCCAGCGAAGAGAAGAGATAAAGAGGTGAATATTGAAAGAATTTTCAAGGAAAAGGTTTTCAGTACAACTCATCATCAAAACCCTAAGGAACAAGATAAAAGATACCAGGAAAGCTCAAAGAGCAAGCGTCACGTTTCCTCCGCCCCGGCCTCCTGAGC
The DNA here is from genome assembly GCA_948472305.1 of Vicia faba. Lineage (NCBI taxonomy): Eukaryota > Viridiplantae > Streptophyta > Magnoliopsida > Fabales > Fabaceae > Vicia > Vicia faba. The sequence continues at coordinate 1,013,095,962 of OX451738.1, forward strand.
GCCACTTCCCCTTTTCTCTCCTCCTTCTCCAAGGTCAGGTAGTATGTCCTTCTCCATCTCCTTTTCTCCTTCACCTCATAATAGTCAAAGATCAAGTTTTAGATTCAAATGGAAATAACGCATGCAACCCGTAAAAAAGAACATAAAAACTGAAACGAACCTTGAATCACAAGTCCACTGAGCTCATAGAGGGAAGAGAGACTTAGGAGATGGCACGGTGGCTCTGGGCGGAGGACGGCATTTCAGCATTCAAGACGATCGGAGAAGATAGGCGAAGACGAGCAAAACGGCGCGCTACAAACCCTAAGCCTTCATTCCTAACTGAATAACAATTCCCTAACCCTAAAAATGTTGCTTCCAAACCATGTGCCTGACCCGTTGTAAATATCCGCCTAAGCCCACTAAATTACTTCCTTTTTAACAAAACATAAACACTAACCTTTTTTTTTTATACTATATAAACATTTTTTTCTTTACAAAATCATTTTAATACAAAATACATTTTTTACATTCTTTAATATTTACAATATAATTAAAACACTTTTTTTTTATATATATACTTAATTCAATTAACTTGAAAACATTTTTTTAATACACATTAAAATACATTTGTACATAAAATAATAAAATACTTTTTTTATCATATACTTAAAATTGAAAACTTTTTAATTAAAATATATCTTTGTACATAACGTTTAAAAATACTTTTTGAACATGCATAATTCAATTCTTGACATTTAAATACTTTTTGTATATAATAATGAAAACATGGAAATATACTCTTTTTTTTTCAAAATATCATTTTCACAATTTAATTAAAATTTGAGCATACAATTAAAACATTCTTTTGTACATATTAAAAATATACAAACCAAAGATTCCTCAAAACGCACATTTAGGTCAAATACCTAATACGCTTCAAATTCACATTTCACCTGTAAATAATTACACACAATACATATACATCTCACACTTACACTTACACAATGCAAATCCATTCACATTGCCCTATACACATTTTTATCTTATATTTGTATATTCGATATTTACATTTTGATCGCAAATTCGATTTGGTTGTAACTTATTGGATACTATAAGTCTCATCCCCTTTTGTACATTTATACCCCCACTCCCGGACACTATTTTGTAATAGCGTAGATTTTACATTCCGCAATTTACAGTTTTCCAATTATACCATGGTTAGACCTAGGGTTTGCATGTACATAAAATCAAACGCTAGATAACCTAATACAAGACAAATACATGTAATCAATACACAATCACACTTGCACCCCCTAGGGTAATCCCACATGTTGCCTTCCAAAATGGGCCATGCTTGCACGTCGAGTATCTTTGGCAAAACAAAATCAAATGATCATAAGTCTCAAAGTGTTGCCTAGACGGAATGATCATAGTCCCTTCAAAGCAAATTGCCAAAGACACTTGGCATCATTGCATTCATGGTCCATACGATGACCCGCGCCCGTCCCGAATAAACTTCCTAAACGCAAGATTGTCCATCAATTTCAATGATGGAACAAAATTGTTAAAAGGGGTTAAAACATAACAAAAACCTTTGAGTACAATAGGGTAGACAAAACTCTTAGTTACTTGAGATCAATTTGCAAAAACACTTGCCTTCTTTTCAAAAACCACAATCCATAACACTTTCAAACAAACTCTCAAAAACATTTGAAACATCTTTTCGAAAAGATCCACACTTTTGTAAAACACTCAATCACGAGTCAAATACATTAGTTGCCTAAGACAAGGCATCTTTTTCCAAAACATTTTCAAAAGTACCCACACACACACCATTTTCAAGCAATCGAAAAACAAGGCAAGTGATCTAAAAACCAAGTAACTAAGAGCCCATGGATAACCATGGATGAAAAGGGTGCTAATACCTTCCCTTTTCATAATCTACCCCCCGAACCCACGAAATATCTCAAAAGGTTTTTGCTGTGCTTTTTTTAACCTTTCCTTTAGGATAAAATAAAAAGTCGGTGGCGACTCTTGCTCAACCGCACAAGTGCGAATACGAACGCAAAACACTAGTCAGTTCTCCCACCGTATCACAATATTCATTGATTGGAAGCTTTCTCTCTTAGTCTTCAAGCCTTTATATAGCCAATAAAATACTATATCTGTTGAGGGGTACTCTTGGGATTTTTTGAAACACTGGCAGCTTTAATAGTAACGTGGGGGACAAGATCGTGTGATGCGTCTGTTCTTTCATGGTAGTGGAATGAAACGTTGATTGTACCATGTACTGTTTGTACCACGTTAATGTTATCTTCTTTCCTTCTACACTTCAGAGACTTCTGTGAGCATGAGTTTACAAGTAAGAACATAACACAAGGTCATCAGAACTTCAAGTCTTCAAAGTCTTCAGAACTTGGTCGTGAGAACCTTTTCTTGGAACCTTGGTTCTTTAGAACTTCAAATCTTTATAGTCTTCAGAACTTCTATCTTTAGAGTCTTCAACACTTGGTCTTTAGACCTTATTATTAGAAACACAAGTCTTCAGCATCTAGACTTCAGTAGAAACTTTGTCTTCAGATCTTCTAACTTTGTTTCTTTGGAACATATTGTATTTAGAAACTTGAGTCTTTAACATTTGGAGTTTAGTAGAAACTTGAGTCTTCAGATCTTTTGATTGTTTCCTTAGAACACGTTATCGTTAGAAGCTTGAGTCTTTAGCATTTGGACGTGAGTAGAAACTTTTGTCTTCAGATCTTCTAACTGGTTTCTTTAGATAAACATCAGAGCTAACAATTCAGATCCTTCTGAAGTGTCTTGCTACTGTTTAACAGAACTTGTGCAGCACAAAAGCAGAATTAATTCTCTTCTAATGTCTTGTCCACGCCATCCATCAGAAGCAGAACATGTTTGTTAAGTACTCAACAATAACAAACATTAAATTATCCAAATTGTTCATACAAACATACTCATTTGTTATCATCAAAACTTAGAGATAATATTGCAGAACCAAATCTTATTTTTACACTCTCCTAACAAAGAAAAACTTAAAGAGAGAGAGAGAGAGAGAGAGTGTGTGTGTGTGTGTGTAAATACACGTTTCATATTCTAGATGAAATGAAATGAGGAAATGAGACCTCTTTTTATAGGCTTGGTGAATCCCAAAATAGGAAACCTCGTTTAATGAAAAATAACCGATGTTAATCCATTGACTTGTTTGATTAACACATAAATTCCAACGGATATGTTTTCCCAAAATGGTAGGTTTTGATATGTAACTGTTTTCAATCGTTTGAGAGAATTGAAAATTCCTTGTTCAGCAAGGTCGAATTTATTTAATTGATTAAATCTAGGTTTAATCGATTAAATATAGCCAAAAAGAGTTTTATGACTTTTGAATGCTCTCATTACTTTTATGTAACTTCTCTATATTTTTCTCAATTCATTTCATTTCAAAACATTTTAAAAAAAGGTCTTAGTGCGTGTGTGATCTTATAGCCAACTACTTCTACAAAGAGAGAACTTTTGCTTACATTGATTCACTATGTTGCTTTTTTAGGATGATCAACCTAGATGTAATCCTTATGTTTGACCTTTTTCTTTGATATATTCTTTAAAGCTTTGTCCGATGTATTCCATTTGTTTGACCTTTGCTTTGAGATGACCTGAGGCTTTTAATTTCCTTTATCCTTTTCAGAGTATTTCTTATCAAACTCATGGCTTGCATTAATTATTTAAGTGCATTTCTAGAATTTCTCAACTATTTCATCTTTATTATGGGTAGTATCATCCAATCTGCTCTTTTAGTCATCATTTGCATCTTTTGCTATGATGAATGTTCTTTTACTTCTCTTCTTGGTTGAATTTATAAAAGGTTGCATCTTTTACTATGTCGAGTGTACTTTCATTGTTATTCTATATTAGTTATCATATTGCATCTCTATCCTGCTGATTATATGTTGTGATATCTTATTGTATTGGTTTGCTTGATATCTCATTGTATTGGGCTGATTTTTCATCTATGATATGTTGAATAAGCTTTATGATCTTTCTATAGTTGTCTTCAACCAAACAACACATGTTACCTTCAAAACAAGGTTCCACAAGCTCCCCCTGCATTAAACACTTATGTGCGTAAATATCGACAATATTTTAACCACTTCTCCCTCTTTGTCAAATATCAAAAAGGAGAGAAAAGGATAAATGCAAACTTCAAACCAAGATAGCACATAAGCCACAATATGAAATATCAATCATAAGTGAATCATAAGCACGCACACCATAAAACTTACATGTGAGAATTAACATAAATATGTAATTTGAAAGATATATCAAGATAAAGATAACAATAGAGTGAATAATAGAGATGCCAATTATACGTGAATTAAAGCAAAAGTATTCATATGGTACAATAACCAAAATAAGATCAAGAGATTACAAAATAATGAGTCAATCCAACATGCCATAATTAATACTAAAATATGCTAAATTTTATGAAATGCATGATATGAAAACATCAAGGTATATCAGTAGGAAAAACATGAGAGGGGTCAAAGGTAGAAGTAGGTGCATCAGCAATGTCTTTCAGATCTGGAATAATGACATTTGCTGCATCATTAGAGGTATCGTTATGAAATACGAAGTTATTACTACCCAGGTAACCAACAGTTGCCTTCGAGGATCCAATATGAGTAGTTACACGACCTTTAGAGGATTGAATATCCTCTTTCACTTCACCCCTCAACTTTGATCTCAATCTGGACCTATTGACCTCATCCTCTCGATCAATCGCATCAATGCATGCCATGATCATATCCTCTTTGATCTGATTATCAGCCAACAACTTCTATAGCATATCATCAAGGAGAACCTCCATATTAGTAGATACAAAAGAATAATATGTACCAATATCAGAAGGAATAACAGTCACAATAGATTTCTTCCCTGGCTCCACAACTTTGTCGTCATACACTTTTTTCCCGACTTCTCAAGATAGTAGTATATGCCATATGTGTCTTTGTAGTATTGCACTTTGGATACCACAAACTCATCCATACTTACTCGAGCTTCCACTAAATCCCCTTCATTGGATTTAATTCCATTTTCCAGAATCATTTGAACAAAGGATGAATAGAATAAAGGTTTGGTTAGGTTGTCCCTGCAATGAATCATTATATCAATGATTACTCTAACCCAGTCCATTCCTCCATAAACAAGACACTACATCAGGCAAAGATTTGAGTCATCGGCTCTGCTCGAATACTTTGGTTTCCTATACATAATTTTAACCAAAATCTAGTGCAACGGTCTCATGTCAAATTTTACTTGGCTAATGGGAAATTTTCCATGATCAAATCAACAATTGACTTGGAGATATACATCATACCCAGACAACTTCTCCTTAGTCAAAGAAATAGGACCAACACTATACTTCAAATCAAGATACTTTTGGAAATCACTGAATGTAAATTGAATCACTTTATCCTTAAGCATGCTTACTATTTCAATATTAGTTTTCACTAAGTTGTAATAGAATGCCTTCACTTGATCACGTTTACATTTCTTGTTCAAACCAATCAACTTCAACAAAAAAAATTAGCAAAATGTTGAAGAAATTTTGCTCTAATCTCAGCTTCACAAGTGTGGTCAACATATTATTCTGGCTCAACCAGTTTGTTCAGAAATGTTTTAGCATATAGTGATAGAGAATCTTCTAGAATTAAGTGAATTACCTTGTTGCACAACAAAGGTAGTGGAGAGTTTGAAGAGATAGAACCTATCACTTTCTTGGACTTCTTTTTTAGAATATCGTCAACAAATGATTTGCTAGTTTGAGTTTTACTTCTGGACTTCTTAGGAATTGGAGGAATCGTGAGAGTATTGAAGAAATGGGATGCTTGCCTGGTTGTTTTTTGAATCTTCCCTTAGATTGAAGTTGATGTGCCATGGTGATGATGATGGAGATGAGAGATGAATGATCAAAATGATGTTTGATGATGATTTTGAAATATTTCTCAATATGGGTTTGCAAAATAAATGAGATGAGAAATGAATTTGGAAAAATAAAAGTGAATTAAAATGGGTATTTTGCGCGACCCTTCAGTTCGTGATTCGAATCATGTTTAAAATCTTATTCGAATCAGGTGTTTTATTTTTGAGTAAAAAATGATTTGATTCTAATCACATTGAAATACTAATTCGAATCAATATCAACAGCCCCAAATCTCAAACCTTTGATTTGAATCACAGGTTTAGCTTAAAACTTCTTGATTTGAATCATGAAGTTGAAAATTCAAAAATTTTGAAAATTTGACCCTTTGAAATATTGATTATCTTAGAAATAAACACCTCTTTTAATGATCAAGATAAAATCAATTTTATGTGATGTATGGAGGATAAAATAGTTGAGCAATTTTAATGTAAATGTTTAAAGCAATTTTAATGCAAATGCATTTGATGTTGTAATACGGTGGGAGAACTGACTTTTGGTTTTGCGTTTTATCGTAAATGTTGTGGATATAAAGAGTCGCCACCGACTTTTCTTTTATCCAATAAAGGAAAGGGTGAAAAGAACAGGAAATACCTTTGAGAATTTTCTGAGTAAGGGGGGTAGGTTACGAAAAGGGAATGTGTTAGCACCCTTTTCATCTGTAGTTATCTACGGGCTCTTAATCGCTAGCTCATTTTTGAAAATGCTTTGTGTTGTGTATGTTTGAAGATATTTTGAAAATGCCTAAGTACGACAACTTTGTAATGATTCTCGTATCGTTGAGAATGTGTACAAAATGTTTATTTTGAAAAAATTCAGAGAAAAGTGTGATTGTGAAAAAATGTTTTGTTTTAAAATTTTGTGGTGAGCAAGCGACTACGAGTTATCTACCTACTCAAATGTCTTTCGTGTTATTTTCCTCATTTCCTTTAGATAGTGTTATCCTACCATTAGTTAGTAGGAAGCCCTATCATTGGATGTGTGAGGGACAGGCACAGGTCATCATACAGTCATAAAGGCAACCCGTAGGGCGCTTTAGCAATTTTGTAAGGGACTAAGATCGTTTACCGAAGGCAGCATCAAAGGGTCTTCGAGGGACTATGATATTTTAACCGAGGGTCTTTGCTAAAGCGTCCCACGTTCTAGGGACATGACTGTTTTATCCGAAGGCAACAAGCAAGGTCACCCTAGAGGTGCGCGTGTGCAAAGTGTTTTGGTTTCAGTTAATTTATCTTGAATTTATGGTTATCTAGCGTTTTATTTTAGATCTTTCCATACAATCCTATTAAACTAACAATAATAAGTAAAGCAGTAAATTGCGGAAATTAAATGTCCTACGCTATTACAATGCTTCGGGAATGGGGGTACAAATTTATGAATGGGGATGACATAAGAAATAAACACCCAAGCTATAATTATATCACACAATACAAGTCTAAACTATTAAATAATTATTTAAGTTAAAACTCTTCTCTTTTGATAAAATTAATTAATAATTTAAATAATAGTGTCAAACAAAAATCATTTTAAAGTTACTAATCATTTAAAACATATTGATCCCTTTTTTATTTTAAATTATATACCAAAATATAAGATAAAACCAAATAAATATAAACAATGAAAATATAAGAGAAAAGGATAGAAATGGGCCTGTTTGAAGCAAATTTGGGGGTGTAGAAATAGAATTCCATCCAGGCCCAAATAAAGGGTGTCCAAAGATTCAGTGTGGCAAGCCAGCGAAGGTGCAACATGGTCTATGCACTCTGAGGCGTTGGATGGTGATGAAGAAAACCGGATGGAGATCTGAAGGCTGAGAGACCGAGAGCACATGGTATGACTATATGGATGATGTACAAGATCACATAGGTTTTAATTAGGGGGTGGTGACAATTGTCACCATCAGATTAGGCCTTAATTAACAATTATTTAACAAACAAAAATAAAAATTAAGTAAACTTAAACACTTATCAGAATATTCCTCTCTCTAATTCATTCCACTCTCTCTCTCTCTCTTCTTGTTTATTCTTCCATTAACAGAAGAAGAAAAAAACACAAAAAACAAAATGGACAGAAGATCTGGCACGACGGTTGAGTATGAGCATGGCGACGATGATGAAAAACATCACGGAGGTGCTATGAGGCCTCACGGAGGTGTCGCTGTTAATGTTTCTGGTCCTAATTTTTTTACATTTTCTGATTCCTTATCCTCTCCTATTTACTAATCTGTGAACGATTTTGGCAGAAAAATTAAGATCTAGCTTAGATCTAAAATGGTATTTTTAAACCCTAAATCTCAGATACAATAATATTCAATGATTATGATGGCAAATGCACAAAATAGAAGATGAATGAAAGGAAAAGATAGAAGATCAGAGGTTGTAGTGTTCATATTCGTGAGCTTTCCAACCTTTTAAGGCTTTTCCGGTATTATCTTTCTATCTCTGAGCTTATATCTTGCTTTCTCTCTTCTTCTAAACTTGCATTCTTTTATTTTTGTGAAGGGATTTTTGAATAAAATGGAAGATCATGATGTTAGGGTTTTTGTTCATCTGCGCAGCTTCTGTGTTTCTCTATGAACAATATTCTCTCTCTTGGAATTTGTGCATTGATTGTTTTTATACTCACGAGATTAGGGTTCTCTTATTTGTTATTTGGAACCCTTAATTTGATAACAGGCCTTCAATTTTGCTATTGGGCTTTACCAATTCTTATTATTGTTGACTATTTTGTGAAACTATGATTTTACTGAATTACTGTGATGAAATCCTGAGTTAGTGGCAATTTGCTTCTCTTTTTGTCTTTACTGTGAACCAAACAAAATCCTCTTTGTGCATTTGTTTGAGATTTGTAGTAAAGAAAATAGGCCCATGATTAGCATTGTAACTCTGATTTTGTTATTGTGAAACAAAACAATATGAGGCATTTGTTTGGCTTAGAACTTGAATTCTGTGTAATCTTGTGTTACTATAGTAACTTGATGTTTGATGGGCTAGACTGTTGCTATTCTGACTTTGTTAACAAGCCTGGCTGAAATTGAATCCTTTGTTGAGCTTGAAACACGACTTTTGACTTGTAGAGATGTGGAATTATTTTATGTATTTGATTTTTATGATATGGGAGCCTTGCATTGTGAATACTTGGTTATTGGGCTGGAACTCATGATTTTGTACTTGTTGCCTTGTTAGATTTCATTTGTGAACCAAGATTGTTTTTTTTTGTGATTTGCAATAGAATTGGGGCCTATGACTAAACATTTAAAAAAATCTGATTATGTGAAACAAATAAAATGAGGCTTTTGTTAGGCTTGTGAACATGATTTGAATGTGATTCCCTTATCTCTAATTCCTGCCAAAAATCCATAATGATGAAATTGTGAAAAAAACTCTTTGAAAGTTTCTTGTTCAAGTTTTGTTTCTTGATTGTCTTGTACTAATTATGCCTTCTTCTTCTTGTTTCATGTGATGGTGTGAGAAAAAAAATGGAAATCGTCAAGGCAAATACAAGAGGAAATCATGGATAGGCTTGAAGGGAAATGGTGAAGCTTGGCATGAAGAACTTGGTAACTTGAAGAGGACATCAAAGCTTTACAAATTAGGATTTAGGAAACTTTGTAGAACTTGCAAAACTTTAGAACAAATTCTCCATGATAAATCAAACTTGTAACTTTGAAATTGATGTAGTAATATGAAACTTTGAGTATTTTGAAATGTGCTTGTAATTAAACTTGAGATGCCTTAGCATAAATTGTACTCTAGCTCTTTTAAGTTCAAGTGTTATAGCTTCTTCCCAATTATTGATGAAAACCAATTGAAGACCAAAAGAAATATTTGAATTTTCTTTATGTGGAAATTTTAACTTGAATGAGGAACGACGTAAAATCTTGAATTCTCTTGAATTGGAATTACATTCCAAAGTCGTATAACACTTCTTTTCTTCTTCTCAAATGCCTATTTTAAATCTTCAAGTACTCCTTATAAATTCCATTGCAAACTTGTGGAATAAAGAGTTCAAAAATTGGAATTTTTACTTCAATATTCTTTTTTGTGAAAGTTGAAACTTGAATAAATCTTTGAACAATGACAAGTTTGAATCAAACTTTGCATACTATGTGAATAAACTTGAATAATGATGATGGACTTGACAACTTTGAATGGTAAATTTTGAATCATGTTTAGGTCAAAACCTATCCATGTATCACCATGCTTTAAAGACTTCAAATGATTTAATGATCCTTGTAATTATTTGCCTCTTGAATTTTAATTCAACATTCTAATCAAACTTGCGTGATACGCGATGAAACATGAAAAGATGATGGTGCCTTAAACTCTAAGAAACTCGCATTTCAAGAAATCCAAATGAAGCTTCCTTCCTCAAAGAACCCATGCCTTTAAACAAATCAAGGGAAACTTATAGCTCGTCTCCTAAGCCATGATACTTGTATTTAAATCCAACTCAACACCAATGCCATGGAGAGTCCTCGGGGATGGAAATGATATTTGCAGCATAGAAGAACATCTCTAATGAACCTCAGTTGATGATCGAATGTGTACTGAGATAAAATTCAGGATGATAATGCCTTTGAGATTTAGTCAAGGAAGACGTCACAGATACAATAATCAACAATCCTAGCACAAGAGCCAATAGATTAGAGAAACATGATTCAAGATCAAAATACATGCAGTTCTAATTCTCTGATGAAATGAAGAATTAGTGGGATATCCTGAGGCCTAGAAAGCCTGGGTAGCCTAAAGAGATTAAAAACCCTAGGAGTATGAAAGGATATTTTTGAATGAAATGAGAGGGAAAATTTTGGGGCACAACAGCTGCCCCTGTTCAATATTCTTAAACTTGAAGAGTTAGATTGGCGCGTCCGGTGTTTGTGACTTGAAGGTAGAAGATGATTGAACACTTAAGTGCCCTGAAATTCGCACTCGCATATGCAAGAAGTGACGTTGTTGGTTGATTGTATCGGGAATGGGCTTAAAGATTCCATTTGGAGAGTGACAAAATATTGTCGTAGATGGGCTTATAGATGCCATCCAGAGGTGATGGAGAGTCATCAGAGATGGGCTTATAGATGTCATACAGGATAACAGTTGATAAGAGAATCAGACTAAGCCTACGCCCAACTTTGTCTTTACAAGATATTTTAGAACGAGTCTACGCCCGACTTCGTTCAGAAGTGTTTCAGAAGAAATCTACGCTTGATTTCATTTGTACTAAAAGATGTCTACGCCCGACTTCAACTAGAAGAGGTGTGGGAAAGAGTCTACGCCCAAATTTTTCCACAAGAATATCAGAATAAAATCTATGCTTGACCTTATCTAAACCAAAAGATGTCTACGCCCGAATTCAACCGGAAGAGGTATTGCAATGAATCTACGCCTGATTTTCCAAAAGAATTTCAGAAGGAATCTACGCTTGATTTTGTCTGAATGATGTACTAGTAGATGTTTATTCCCGACTTCAACTAGAAAATACGTTGGAATGAGTCTATGCCCGACTTTTTCCACAAGAATATCAGAATAAAATCTACGCTTGATTTTACCTGAACCAGAAGATATCTACGCTCGAATTCAACTAGAAGAGGTATTGGAATGAGTCTACGCCCGACTTTTTCCAAAATAATATCAGAATAAAATCTATGCTTGATTTTATCTGAAAGAGAAGATATATATGCCCGACTTCAACTAGAAGAGGTATTGGGATGAGTCTACGCCTGACTTTTTCCAAAAGAGTTTTTAGAAGGAATCTACGCTTGATTTCTTCTGAATGAAGAAATAGAAGATGTTTATGCTTGTATACAAATGGAAGAAGTATCAGAATAAATCTACGCTTGATTTAATGTGATCCAGAAGCTATCTACGATCGTCTTCAACTGGAAGAAGCATCAGAATAAATCTACGCTCAATTTAATCTGAGCCAGAAGATGTCTACGTCCATCTTTAACCAGGAGAAATATCAGAATAAATCTAAGCTCATTTTAATTTGAGCCAGAAAATGTCTATTGGAAGAAGTATCAGAATAAATCTAGGCTAGATTTAATCTGAGCCAGAAGATGTCTATGATTGTCTACAACTGGAAGAAATATCAGAATAAATCTACGCTTGATTTAATCTGAGCCAGAAGATATCTGCGTTCGTCTTTAACTCGAAGAAGTATAAGAATAAATCTATGCTTGATTTAATCTGAGCCAGAAGATGTATGCGTTCATCTTCAACTGGAAGAAGTATCAAAATAAATCTACGCTTGATTTAATCTGAGCCAGAAGATGTCTGCGTTCGTCTTCAACTGGAAGAAGTATCAGAATAAATCTACACTCAATTTAATTTGAGCCAGAAGAGGTCTCTTTGAGAATGACCCTCTGAGGAAATTTCTTAAATAGCCCTTTGTCAGATGTAGCCTTTGAGAAAACTGTCGGGTCATATAAGTAGTTAATGATGTTTGTCTGTTGATTGATCTTTCCTAAAAAGGTAAAGAGTTAGTTGTATGCAATGTCATGATGTATGAAATGCATTGCGTAATGATGTTATCAAAATAAATGAGACAGTGCTATATGCGTTTGATATGCATATGCTATGATGTATGAATGTGAAATGTTGTTGAAGTGTATTTGTAAATTCGTGCAGTATCTTTGTTTGGGAAAATAAATCCCTGACTGTTACTGGGGATGAAGAGTATGTGTATCTTCGATCTTAATGGGTATTCTTGTTTTCTGTTTGAGGAAACTCCGCTGGGGAATATTGATTTCTTCTTTGGGAGAAGAGCTCAGAAACATTAGTCGTTCGTCGCTCTACTGGGAACTTAATTCTTATATACCCTGACTGGGGATAAAAGAGATGGACAACCTTTCGAGGTGTTGTCTGACCGAGTTTCTGATATGGATGCTGACTCGTCTGGGGAGGAAAAGGTTCAATGATATCTGGTCTGATTTCAGGTTCAGTAACAACTCTTTGGGGATAGAAACCTAGACTACCCTTCGCTGGAGAAAGGAATTTTGTCGGTGATTTGTAGTAGTCAGAGAAATAAACTCAAGCTGGGGAGACTGGAATTTGTTGGGGAAATAAACCTTGTTAGGGAAATAAACCCTGCTGGAGAAACACTCTGCTGAGGAATACTCTGCTGAGGAGATGAGCCTGTTGGAGAAAAAAAATTGTAGGGGTTTTACAGTCTTGGAGGAATAAACTCAGCTGGGGAAGAGAATTTCCATAAAATGTACCAATGCCATGATCTCTGATGGAGACTAGAATTTTGTTAGGTTGGCGACATTGTCGGGAAAAAGATCAGATTCCTTTATCCACTAGGGTGACTTGATGGTGAGTATGATTAGGTTAATTCAGCCTCGCTAGGAATGTATCTTTGTTGAAAATGAGTTTGTGAAGATGACTCTATGGGGATAATCCTGTGCGTATTTTTTTGTGGGGATACGTGGATGACTTGAACATTATCCCGACTCCTAGAATCTTGAGAAAGTGCTTATTCCTGTTTTTATGCACATATTTGTTTAATAGTTAATCATATTCATATGCATATGTTCATTCAATTTAGTCATTGGACGTTTTTGCGAACAAAACAGAAAAAGTAAAACAGAATTTGAATTTTGAAATTGTATTTATATTGATAGTTTGCCTATAAACATGCAATTTTTTGTACAAAGAGACATAAATCCTTGTAAGAGGAAATTGTCGTGAAATGAAAAGAGTACAAAGTGAAAACAAAATAATAGCTATTTAGGAATATTCTCGTCGGATTCCAACTCTGCTATTGCCCCTATGTCTTTAAGCATCTCATCCCTCACTGTCGGAAGAAAGTGATTGAATTGATTTGTACCGTTTGAACTTGACGTTGGTAATAAAGCTTGTTGTAAGTGATCCAACGGAACATAGTCATACGCTTTAATCCCTAACTTTTGCCTGGATCTCCCTTTCGGGTTTTCAGTCCACCGGAATACCCATTCTTGCCCAAGCCGCCTTTTCAGGTTTTCGACTTGTCGGGTGTATAATATTTTATATATATCCCTAATTTTTGCTCGAACCCTTTTGGTTCGCTGGGATGCCCTTTTTTTTCCTAGGCCAATCAACCTAGCGGGTCATTTTAATGTGTAGTATCTTTTGACTATGTCCGCATTTACAGGATGCGGGAAATCTTCACTGCCCATGGTGGTAAGTATCATAGCACCGCCAGAAAATATCTTCATGACTACATATGGGCCCTTGTAGGTGGGAGTCCATTTTTCCCTGGGATCACCTTGCGGTAGAATGATGCGCTTTATTACCAAGTCACCAGCCTAATATACCCAATGCTTGATTTTCTTGTTGAATTCCTTGATCATACGCTTCTGATACATCTGACTGTGACAAATAGCTGTAAGCCTCTTTTCGTCAATCATATTCAACTGGTCTATCCTAGTCTGAATCCACTCATCTTCATCTAAATATGTATCTTTCATAATTCTCAGAGAGGGAATCTGAACATCGACAGGTAGGACAACTTCCATAACATAGACCAGAGAGAATGGGGTTTCCCCAGTTGATGTTCGAGCTGAGGTGCGATAGCCATAGAGAGCAAATGGTAACATCTCGTGCCAGTCTTTTTAGGTCACAACCATCGTTTGCATGATCTTCTTTATGTTCTTATTGGCAGCTTCCACTGTGTCATTCATCTTCGGTCGATACGAAGAAGAGTTGTGATGCTTGATCTTAAATTGCATGTAGAGTTCAGTGATCATAGTGTTGTTGAGGTTGGTACCATTATTTATGATGATTATCTCGGGGATGCCATACCAGCAGATAAGGTTATGTTTTATGAACCGGGCGACCACATTCTTGGTAACATAAGCGAACGAGGCTGCTTAAACCCATTTTGTAAAGTAATCAATGGCGACGAGGATAAAGCAATGAATGTTAGAGGCAGTGGGTTTAATCTCTCCAATCATGTCAATGCCCCACATTGCGAATGGCCAAGGAGCAGTCAAAACATTCAGAGGTACCAGAGGCACATGAACATTATCCGCATAGATCTGGAACTTATGTCAAGTTCTCAAGTGGTTGTGACAGTCAGTTTCCATAGTCGACCAATAGTAACCAGCTCTCAAAATCTTTTTAGCCATAGTATTCCCACTAGAGTGGGTACTAAAGACACCTTCATGCATATCTTGCATAATTTCCTCTACTTCCTTCTTGTCCATACAACTAAGCAGAGATGAATCATGATTACACTTGTATAAAATTCCATTGCTCAAGAAGAACTTAGCCGAGAACCTCCGTAGAAATTTCTTGTCATTGATCGATAATCCTTCATGGGATTCTTGAGCTTCAAGGTACCTTTTCACTTCATGAAACCAAGGCTTTTCCTCTACTCCATCAGTGTCAATTTCATAGCAGTGTGTCGGTTCGTCGAATCTTTCAATGGTAATTCTAGGAGACTCATTGTTCCATATGACCTTGAACATGGATGACATGGTAGCCAATGTGTCTACTAACTGATTCTCTCCTCTCAGGATATGCTCAAAACTAATATCTTCGAAATGCGGAATCAAGGTTAGCACATGTTCTCGGTACAGGATAAGATTCAGATGCTTCATATCCCATTCTCCCTTGACCTGACTGATCATCAGAACTAAGTCTCCATATACGCTTAAGAACTTGATTCTTAGGTCAATAGCAACTTTAATTCCCATGATGCATGCTTCATATTCATCCATATTATTAATGCAGTCAAAGTAAAGTCTGGTAGTGAAGGGCGTATGACAGCCCTGAGGAGAGATTATTACAGCACCGACTACATTACCAAGTGCATTAGAAGCTCCAACGAAAACCATAGTCCATCGTGATCCTGGCTTAGGTACTTCATATGGTCCAGGTTCTTCACAATTTGTTACTAGCATAATGTTCTCGTCTGGGAATTCGAAATTCATAGACTGATAGTCGTCTACAGCTTGATGTGCTAAATGATCTTCCAATACACTTACTTTGATTGCTTTTTGAGTGGCGTACTGAATAACGTATTTTGTTAAGACCATTTGCCATCGGGCTATTCTTCCAGAGAGAGTTGGCTTCTCGAATATGTACTTGATGGGATCCATTTTAGAGATCAACAAGGTAGTATGGGTCAACATATAATGTCTTAGTCAGCAAGAAGCCCATGCCAAAGCGCAACAAGTTTTCTCGAGTAGTGAATATCTTGTTTCACAGCCGGTAAACTTTTTGCTAAGATAGTATATTCCATGCTCTTTTTGACCAGACTCGTCATATTGGCCCAGTACACACCTCATTGAATTCTCTAGCACTGCTAGGTACATGGTTAGAGATCTTTCTTCAACTGGTGGCATCAAAATCGGAGGTTCTTGTAGGCACTCCTTAATTTTATCAAAGGTTATTTGACAGTCGTCATTCCACTTTACTACTTGATCTTTCTTCAACAACTTGAAGATTGGCTCACAAGTAGCAGTCAAATGGGAAATGAATCAGGCAATGTAATTCAGTCATCCTAAGAAACTTCTGACTTCCTTCTCGGTACGGGGAGCCGGAATTTCTTGGATAGCTTTGACCTTTGCAGGATCAAGTTCAATACCTTTACCGCTGACAACGAAACCCAAGAGTTTACCGAATCTCACCCCAAAGGTGCACTTGTTCGGGTTTAGCCTTAGCTTATACTTCTTCAGTCTTTCAAACAATTTATGCAGATGATCAAGATGCTCTTCTTCAATATGTGACCCTGCTATCATGTCATCTACATAGACCTCTATCTCGTGATGAATCATGTCATGAAATAAAGCTACCATGGCACGCTGATAAGTTGCCCCGGCGTTCTTCAATCCAAAAGGCATGACCTTGTAACGGAAAGGGCCCCACTGTGTGACGAAGGTAGTTTTGTCCATGTCTTCAGGCTCCATCCTGATCTAATTATAACCCGAGAAACCATCCATGAAAGAGAATACCTTGTGCTGAGTAGTGTTGTCGACCAAAACATCAATATGTGGAAGTGGGAAGTGATCTTTGGGGCTCACCCTGTTCAGATCCCTTTAATATACACACATATGTACCTTGCCATCTTTCTTTGGTACCAGAACAACATTAGCATCCCATTGGGGATATGACGTCACTTCTAAGAACCCTGCATTGAATTGTTTCATAACTTTGGCTTTGATCTTTTCTGACATTTCAGGGTGCATGCGACAAATCTTCTGCTTAATCAGAGAACAAGCCTCTTTCATTGGCATACGATGAACCAAAATATCAATATCGAGTCCTGGCATGTCTTCATATGACCAAGAAAATATTTCCACATATTCATGCAACATCTGGATTAACCTGTTCTTGACACTACTCTCTAAGTTGGCGCCTATCTTGACTTCCTTTTTTCTTGTCTCGGTACCCAAATTTACAACTTTGACTAGCTCTTCATGTGGTTGGTTAGCCTTTTCTTCTTGTATTAAGAGTCTGGCAATTTCTCCAAGTATTTCACAATCTTCCTCACCTTCGTCCTTGGCTTGGTAGATCGGATTTTCAAAGTCATAAGTGGCAATAGCAGGATCATTATCAACGAGATCCAGAGTGGATGTGTGTTGTACCCCAAAATTTGCCCTCTCTTTCTTCAGGAAATCATCTTGGATTCAGAGTCCCTCTGAAACAAATCCAAGTCCTGAATTGTCCACTTTTGCCCAAGCAAACCATTGACAAGAGCAAAATGATCACACAAGCTCTAAAGGCAACGCTTTTATCTTGAGAAAAATTAGATTCTAAAAATGGGTGTTTAAGAAGAAAATAGAGCTTCAGAACTTCTGGACCAAACTCCAGATAGAAACGGTCAGAAGTTGCAAGCTTGGCTCAACGCAGTCAGAAGTTGGCTCTTCAGTAGCTACATCAACTCAGTCAGAAGTTGCAAACATGGTTCAACACGTAAGCCTCAGACAGAGCATGACTCTTTCAGCAGTTATGCAAGTTCAGCCATAGTTTGCTAAAGGAATGCAAAGGAAACAAGGAAGTCTGAAGGCTCCTCCAGAACATGCTGAAATTAGAAGATGAAAAGGTCAGAAGAGTGGGTGTTACACTGATACAGAATCTCTAAGCCCAGGATTTCCAGAAGCAAATCCAAGGAACGTGTCAGAAAATCAGGAGAATCCCCAGAATTTGCTAAGACAACGGGAGGCCAAGACCATAGCATGGTTTACGTTGTTCTTGGTAAAACAGAAATGTTGGTTCAAAGTTTTGTTTCTACTACCAGAATATTGGTGTTGATAAGTCTTATCACTATTTAATGCTCATTAATGCTCCCAACCACTCATGAACATTCATCCAAGTAGTTACTTCACGTGTGGCTTGGTAAACGCCTTTATGCAGGTTCAAGCATGGGTCTACGCGCCACCGTCCACCTAAGAGGTCACTTCTCTCCAATCCACGCCTGCTGTTCCAGCCTAGGCTGAAAGGCTATCTGTTATCATAACTTCCCAGGAATTTCTTTCAAAGAACAATTCAACCTCTGTTGGCGCCTTTAATGTTCAAGAAATCCACAAGAGCTTTGCCTATAAATAGAGAACCATTGTCCACTGAAAAAGGGCGTCCAAAAAACAGAAAAATTGCTAGAAGAGAAACAGAAATCTTTAGCAAGAAAGTGCTGTGAAACTCTGCCAAAATCTCCAGTGTTTCATAACTTTGAAGTTCTTACCTTTAAACTTCATCAAATACCCAGTTTTCTTTGTGACTAAAGAACACCCTTTTCAACTTCTGACCATATATACGCATACACCTTCATCTACCCTTTTCAAAAAGAACCTGTCCAGAACACCCTCAGAGCCAAAAGCTAGCTCTCATCCACAAACTTTTCCAACAGCCAGGTAAGCACCTGCTGACCTTCATCACGCTGCTAAGCATCATCAGCTTTGCATGCTCAAATAAACATAATGTAAATATCATGTTGTTGCTGTTTGTGTTCTGAGGATTTTCATACCTCAGAACGTTTTGAGCCAGCATAGAACCTGCCTGTGACCTTGTTGGTTCTGTCCTCTGAAACACTTTGACATTTGCTGGAGCTATTCCAAACATGTTTTCTGTTTTGTGGAATAATAACAAAATTGTAGATGTTCTGATTAGCACAGGGAGAAGCCAAGTGCTGACTTTGACGTTAGCACATCTGAAGCCTGTTTTGCTGTCAATAATATTAGGACTTCTGAGAATTATTGTATTTCCAGCAGGATCAGAACTTCTGATTTCCCCACTAACAAACTTTTGTCTTGCAGCGCAGGGGGGTCAGAACTTCTGATCTTCTCACTAACAGGTTTCTGTTTTGCAGGTGTCAGAGTCAGAAGTTCTGACTCATACAGTTTAACCAAAAGGTTGATCATCTGGCAGCGGGCCTGAGTCAGAACTTCTGATGACCTCTCAGCAGCGCGCTGGCTCCCTCTCTCTTTCTCTCTATCTTGTTTTTTGCTATTTTCTTTTTTGTCTATTTTTCTCGTTGAACCACCCCATGTACAAATGTGTATCCCCACTCCCTAATTGTTGTAATAGCGTAGGATTTTATATTTCCGCTTTTTATTGCTAGTAATTAGGATGTGTATGGCAAGATAAAATCAATGAAATAGAAAATCCTAATTCAAAGATAAACTCTTGTATGCAATAAAACACACTTGCACACTAACACCCATAGGGTTACATCCACTTGTTGCCTTTAAAAATAGGCCATGTTACGCATGCAAAGTATCTTGGTAAAACAAACAAAATCAAAATATCATAGTCCCTCGATGACGCTATCCAAAGTTGCCTTACCAAAATGATCTTAGTCCCTCAAAAGAAATACTAAGATACTTTGCAACATTGCTATCATGGTCTATACGATGACCCGCGCCCGTCCTGTTTATATCCTAACACAAGGTTGTTCACCAAATACAATGGTGAAACAACACTATTAAAAAAGGGTTAAAAAACATAAGAAAGATCTTTGAGTAAAATAGGGTAGACAACTCTTAGTTACTTGATCAAAAATATTGCAAAACATCCTTGCTATTTTTCAAAACACACTCCACAACACAATTTCAAAACAACTTTCAAAATATTAAAAACCTTTCAAAAAGACAAACACCTTTGTATACATTCAAACAAGAATCATTATAAAGGTTGCCACAATGATGGCCTCTTTTTCAAAACACCTTTCAAAACCACACACGAAGCACCATTTCAAACAATTGAAAATGCAAAGCAAGTGATCTAAGCAAGTAACTAAGAGCCCATGGATAACCATGAATAGAAAGGGTGATAATACTTTCCCTTTCTATAATCCCCTCCCCGAACCCAAGAAAACATCTCAAAGGTTTTTCCTGTGCTTTTTAAACCTTTCCTTAGGATAAAATAAAAAGTCGGTGGCGACTCTTGCTAAACCGAAACATTTGCGAATACAAACGCGAAAAACTCAAGTCAGTTCTCCCACCGTATCACATAACTGGCGACTCTACTGGGGAGTGATTTGAAAGTGGAGTAACCTTAGGGCTTAGATCACCCTTTTTGCATGACTAATTGTTTGCTTTGATTGCTTTACATTTTTGTTCTCTTGTTTGGGCTTGAAATCCTACACCCGGATTTGGGGAAACATTCATAGATAGTAATACGTTGTGGAAACTGTGCGGGGTATACCGACACGGTTGAAGCAATAGCTATATTAGTGCGACATATTTGTGAGTACCGGTAACCCTTGAGTTCAATCAAGGAGAGTATGGGGCCGCTGAGTGATGTCACTAAGCACTAATGACCTAGAACCTTACTTGACCATCTTGGCCTTTTATTAGGGGTAGTGAGATGACCGGCTTTGGTGCAGTCCGAAGTTGGTAGATACTCGATACTACACTTATTGAGGGTTGTTTTCTTGGAATATTTTGGTCGCTAGTTAAGTGGCTAAACCAAAACAATGAACATGGAAAACAATCCAATGATATTGAGCTCCTTAGAACCCGGTTACTATTAATAGGACAGGTTTTTAAGCCAACTACACTCAAGAGGGTACTTACCTATGAAACCCATGCAAGCCTAAAACTAGGGTTTTGTGTGAATTGCTTGTACATATGTTTGTGCATACATCATGAACATCATAAAGCATTATATGCATCCACTAACCATTTCAAGGATTTGGATCTTCATCTTTGTTCTTGTTTTGTAGGTCATGGAAATTCTTCGCAGGAAAACTATCCAAGTCAACCTTGTGAGAATCCCTCCTCAACTCAAGGAGCTCACATCCAGAATGCCAGAAAACTCTCCCTTCAGTGAAAGACGTGGTAGACTGCTCAGCCTAGTCAACACCAGCATTGAAGAAGACATGGTGAAAGTATTGTTCCAGTTCTTTGACCCCCTTCACCACTGTTTCACATTCCCCAACTACCAATTGGTGCCCACTTTGGAGGAATTTTCTCAACTCCTGAGAATTCCTATTCTTAATCAACTACCCTACAACGGTACGGAAAAAGAACCAAAGCCTGAAGATGTTGCTCAAGCACTACACTTGCAACCGTCAGACATCAAGGGGCATTGGGAAACTAGAAGGGGTGTCAAAGGCTTCTTGGCAAAATTATTGTTTGAGAAGGCACAAGAGTGTTGGAATTCATTGGATCTACAAGCCTTTGAAGAAATTGTGGCACTCCTCATTTATGGGTTGGTCTTGTTCCCAAATCCTGACCAGCTTATAGATGTCAACGCCGTCAAGATCTTCTTATCCAAGAATCCCATACCAACATTTCTTGGGGACATCCTCCACTCATTTTACACACGAACAATGAGAAAGAGGGGTGTTCTCATGTGTTGTACTCCTCTCCTCGCAAGGTGGTTTATTTCGCACCTTCCACAGTCTGTTTTGAAGAATGACCAAGGCTTAAGGTGGTCACAACGATTGATGACCCTCGCACACTTTGATGTACATTGGTGTTCTCGGTCCAGAGAAAATGTCATCATCATTGATCGTTGTGGATATTTCCCTAATGTTCCATTACTTGGCATTAGAGGAGGCATTACCTACAACCCTTGTCTAGCTTTGAGACAATTTGGATATACACGGAGGGATGGCCCTCATGACATGCTGATTCCTGACCTAGTTTTTGACTTCGACAACGATGCGCAAGGACTTCGCCAAAGATTCATCAGAGCTTGGAGGATGCCTGACAAGGTAGATAGCAAGACACTGGGGCACAAGAACTCCATCCCTCTTGAGCCTTATCTCAAGTGGGTACGAACCCGAGCCCAGAGTCTAATGATGTCTTACCCTCATATTCTCCCTTTGATTAAAGAGCCTGTTAAGGAAGGAGAGGTCCCCTACACCGTCCTATATCCTGACATGCCAACATCATGGGAGGAGATGCAGAAGAGTTGGATCCAACTCAAGGAGGAGCGAAATACTTTTGAAGCCAGCTTCTACGCCAGTGAGAAGAAGGTTTTGGAGCTTACCCGCCGACTCCAAGAGGAAGAGACCCTCAACACCTACATCGAACCAAAGAGGATGCGCAACGTCTTTTTACCTTGAGAAGTTTTTTGTAATATTTGGCCCATGGGGCATTTATGTACTGAAACATTTTCTTCTTATGACGTGTGTTCTTTTTGTCTGCAACAATTTTTGAATTTCTAAATCCTTGAATGCATTACATGAATAAACATATCATTCATCATATGCATAAGCAGGTCTCCACACCAGGTTTCCTTATCTTTCTGCTGTTTATTTCAGTAAGATGGATCTCGAATAGACGGTCAAATATCTACAGGCTCAAAACTCACAGTTTCAACATCTCCTAATGACCTTGGCAAAGGGTCAGGAGGATCTAAAAGCACTGCTTGGGAACAAAGAGCAAGAGAAAGTGAAAAAGAAGAAGAAAAGAGTGGGGATAGCTACCCTGGGGAGAAGGTTTGAGGGTGAAGCCAGAAGAGTTCTTGAATTTCCCCCCGCATCTGAAGAGGAAACCAGTAAAGGAAAAGGGGTTGCGGTACCTTCTGAATCCGAAGTTGAAGAGGAAGAGGCTGAAGAAGACGAAGACTACTCTGAGCAACAATACCCGCCCGTAGACGACAAGTACAAAAACCTAGAGGATAGGCTGGTAGCTATGGAGCTGCAAAGGGTTCCCGGGTTGGATTTCGAAGATTTGGGATTAGTTGCTGGAATTGTGATCCCTCCGAAGTTTAAAGTGCCAATTTTTGCAAGGTATGATGGGCTGTCTTGCCCGAAGATGCACCTAAGGTCGTACGTCTGAAAAATTCAACCCCATACATCTGACAGAAATCTTTGGGTACACTTCTTTCAGGATAGCCTATCTGGTACTCAGCTAGACTGGTTCTACAAGCTCGAGAGGTCAGAGATACATAGTTGGGAAGATTTGGCAGCTGCCTTTTATCGCCAATATCAATATAACTCTGACTTGGCACCAACCCGTACTCAGCTACAGAGTATGGGGATGACCTCAGGTGAGGGATTCAAGGAATACGCCCAAAAATGGCGCGATCTGGCTGGGAGAGTGCAGCCACCTCTTTCTGATAGAGAACTCGTTGGTATGTTCCTGGGGACACTATCTGGCCCGTTCTTCAACCACTTGATCGGGAGCTCTTCCGCAGGGTTTACTGAATTAATTCTGACTGGCGAACGGGTGGAAGCCGGTATAAAGAATGGGAAGATTCAAAAGGATGCCTCTGCATCTACAACTGTTAAGAAATCATTTCCGGTGAAGAAGGAAACGGCTGTTGTATACTCTCAAAGAAGAGTGGGAAAAACTAAGCGTCGGCCGACTGTGGGGGCCGTGATGATCCAAAATCCATCGAATGATCAGCCTCGTGGCAATCAGCCCAGACCTAAACAAAAGTGGGGAGAGCGGCCACAACGGTAGTTCACCCGCATCAATATGACGCCCGCACAAGTTCTTCCACACTTGTTGAAGCTGAATCGCACAAATATCAAAGAAGCGCCGAAAAATGTGAATACAACCTCACCAGCTTACAATCCGAATGCTAAGTGTGCCTACCATTCTGATAGCGCCGGACATGACACCAACAATTGTTGGGCGTTAAAGAATAAAATTCAAGACTTGATAGATGCGAAAGAGGTTGAGTTCGACGCTCCAGAAAAGCCAAACGTAATATCCACTCTGATGCCGAAGCATGGCCGAAATGTCCATGCTATTGAAAAAGATCTGTATGTGTCTGATGTTGATGACCTAATGACTCCGCTGTTAACAATCAAGTTAAATCTGTTGAAAGCTGGGATATTCCCAGGATGTAAAGAAGATTGCTACTGTTGCTCCTCTCTACCAATCAACTGTCCATTGCTGAGGAAAGGCATCCAAGGCCTGATGGACAGTCACCAAATTCTGTTTGAAAAGATTCCTGCTATTCCAACCCTTATCGAAGATGTTTCAATAATCACCATTTCCACCAATCTTTCCAAGGCCGTCAAAAAGCCTGTTAAGATTACATCCTCTACAAAGATTGTTCCCTTGAAAATAACCATGCCTGGGCCTGTCCCCTACAGTTATGACAAGTCAATACCATGGAATTACGGTGGAGAAATCTACTACCATGGTGTTAAACAAGTTGAGATAACCAAAGAAAGCTCTGATGAAAAAGATGCCAGCATTGGAAACATTGCCGGTACAAGCAAGATCACCAGAAGTGGGAGAATATTTTCTCTAGAGATTGCCCCCCCAAAGGCAATCTTTGGACCCTCAGCTGCTGCCAAAGTTATTCCTACACTAATAAAACCTTCCGCAAGAACTCCGTTGATTGAAGAAGCTGTTATTCCTGTTGTTGTCCCTCCTACTTCTGCTGATAAGGGGAAAGGGATCCAAGATGAACTCGTCAGGACGAGGGCTCAACCTTTGATCATCCCTGAAACCTCTAAGAAAGAGATGGAAGAGATTCTGAAGATAATTAAGAAGAGTGATTATGACGTGGTAGAGCAACTGGGGCAAACCCCCTCGAAGATCTCCATGTTAGCATTACTGCTTTGTTCAGAGGCACACGCCAAGGCATTGATAAAATTTCTGAAGACAGCCCATGGGCCTCAGGAAACCTCTGCCGACCAATTCCAAGACTGTGTAGCCAGTCTTACCGCAGACAACGGCCTAGGTTTCTCTGATGCTGACCTGACCCCAAAAGGAAGAAAGCACAATGATGCCCTACATGTGTCGGTAGAATGCCAAGGAACTACTCTGGCCCATGTTTTGGTCGAAACTGGTTCTTCTCTGAATGTGCTGCCTAAGAAGGCTCTCGACCGATTAGATTGTGAAGGTTTGGAGCTAAGACCAAGTAATATCATTGTAAGGGCTTTTGACGGGTCGAAGAGAATGGTCCACGGGGAGGTAGACATTCCCATTAAAGTAGGCACGGAAGTGTTCCCCTCAACTTTCTATGTGATGGACATCCGTCTGTCATACTCTTGCTTGCTGGGGAGGCCTTGGATACATAATGCGGGGGAAGTCACTTCCTCCCCACATCAAATGTTGAAATACCCTGTCAAAGGAAAAATCATAACCGTGCACGGTGAAGAAGAATATATGATCAGCCACCTGAACTCCTTTCGGTATGTAGAGGTGGAGGGTGAATTCATTGAAACGCCATTCCAGCACTTTGAGGAAGTCTCTCCTGAGGTGGCAGTAGAAAAAACGGTAGCTGAGGTACCAAAGCAGATGGCCAGGATGGCATCTCTAAAAGACGCAAAGGCTGCGATGAAGGAAGGGAAAAGCTCAACATGGGGGCAGTTGCCTGATATTCCTCACAAAACAGACAAATTTGGTTTAGGATTCACCACTGCGGGGCAGAAAGTTATGCGCCACTCAAAAGTTGAAAGAAGACCCATCAAGATTTCTCCTCATGGAATCAACACTTTAGAAGACGAAGATGAAGAGAGTAACATTGAAGATTGGATCTTCCCAACCATCGAAGGAGGACTGCGCAACTGGGAGGCAAAGGACTTTGTCCCCATTACTTTTATTAATCAGTAATCATTTGTCAAACATTTCATGTGATCTGTAATAATTACTTTTGAACAATTTGCACGCTACTTTTTCACCTCATGCCTTGCCCGGGGCATGTAGGTCCATTTGTAAGGGTTTTGATTATCTTCATATTCATATGCCATGTTTAATGATTCATTGGACGTTTTTCATTGATAAACTGCTATGTTCATTGTTTCTTTCCTTTTGCATTTTTGTTTGTTTAAGGATGGTTATCCCTTACACACACCGACACTCACAAATGCAGGTACCCATCCACTCCGGATTCTATGGGTGACTATTCTGCTATGTCCTTCAATAACTCTGAAGATCTGGTCAATCAGGCTGAGTATGAAGATGACGAAGGTTGTGAAATACCAGGGGAACTAGCCAGACTTCTACAACAAGAAGAAAGGACCATCTTGCCTCACGAAGAGTTGTTGGAAACTGTCAACTTAGGAACAGAGGAAGACCGGAAGGAAATACGAGTGGGTGCCAATATGGAACCAAGTGTCAAGGAACGCTTGATACAGCTGTTAAATGAATACATCGAAATCTTCGCCTGGTCTTATGAAGACATGCCGGGTTTAGACACAGATATTGTGGTTCACCATCTCCCTACAAGAGAGGATTGTCCACCGATCAAGCAAAAAGTCCGCCGAATAAGGCCCGACATGTCTGAAAAGATTAAAGCAGAAGTAATGAAGCAATTCGACGCTGGCTTTCTGGCTGTTACATCCTATCCACAATGGGTCGCTAACATTGTGCCAGTACCTAAAAAAGATGGCAAGGTCAGAATGTGTGTGGACTACCGGGATTTGAATAGGGCCAGCCCTAAAGATGATTTTCCGCTATCGCATATCGACGTTTTGATCGACAACACAGCTCAGCACAAGGTGTTTTCCTTCATGGATGGGTTCTCAGGTTACAATCAGATCAAAATGGCCCCCGAGGACATGGAGAAAACAACCTTTGTTACACAATGGGGTACCTTCTGCTACAAGGTGATGCCGTTCGGACTAAAGAATGCAGGGGAAACTTATCAGCGCACCATGTTAGCTTTATTTCATGATATGATACATCATGAGATCGAAGTTTATGTAGACGACATGATAGCTCGTTCACAAACAGAGGAGGAACACCTTGAGCATTTGCAGAAGCTGTTTGCCAGGTTGAAAGAATACAAACTCAGGCTGAATCCAAGTAAGTGTACTTTTGGAGTTAGGTCTGGTAAACTTCTAGGATTTATTGTCAGCAACAAAGGCATTGAGGTCGATCCAGCGAAAGCGAAAGCTATACAAGAAATGCCTGCTCCCCGTACTGAAAAGGAGGTTAGAGGGTTCTTGGGGCGCTTGAACTATATTGCCAGATTCATCTCTCATCTGACTTCTACCTGTGAGCCAATTTTCAAGCTATTAAAGAAAGATCAGGTAGTCGAATGGAACGACGATTGCCAAGCTGCTTTTGATAAGATCAAGGAGTATTTACTAGAACCTCCTATTCTGATGCCACCCGTCGAAGGAAGACCGTTGATCATGTATCTGACCGTGTTGGATAACTCAATGGGGTGCGTATTGGGTCAGCATGACGAGTCTGGTCGAAAAGAGCATGCCATCTATTACCTTAGCAAAAAGTTTACCGACTGTGAGACTCGCTACTCACTGCTCGAGAAAACTTGTTGCGCTTTGGTATGGGCTGCTCGCCAACTAAGGCAGTATATGCTGACCCATACCACCTTGCTGATTTCCAAAATGGATCCTATCAAGTATATCTTCAAGAAGCCTGCTTTATCTGGAAGAATAGCTAGATGGCAAATGATCTTGACTGAGTATGACATCCAGTACACCACCCAAAAAGCTATAAAAGGGAGTGTACTAGCTGACCATCTAGCTCATCAAGCTATCGAAGATTATCAACCCATGAGATTTGACTTCCCAGACGAGGACATCATGAACTTAGACAACATTGAAGGTAACGGACCGTATGACGGACCTGAAAAAGGATCCCGATGGACCCTGTACTTTGATGGTGCTTCAAATGCACTTGGAAACGGTATCAGTGCGGTACTCATTTCCCCGGAAGGTTGTCACACGCCTTTCATGGCCCGACTTTGCTTCAGTTGTACCTACAACATGGCTGAATATGAAGCTTGCATCTTTGGTCTCAAGGCTGCTATAGACTTGGGGATCAAATCTTTGATTGTATTTGGGGACTCGGCTTTGGTTATCAGTCAAATCAAAGGAGAGTGGGATACTAAACATCCTAATCTTATCCCATACAAAGAACATGTCCTAACATTGTTGCCTCATTTCGAGCAAATTACCTTCGAGCATTTCCCGCGGGAAGAGAATCAGCTAGCAGATGCTCTGGCCACAATGTCTTCCATGTTTAAACTCAACTGGGATAACGAGACTCCCCAAATCACCATCGAGCGAATGGATGAACCTGCGCATTGTCATGAGATTAATACCGAAGAAGCAGTGGAACAACCCTGGTTTCACGAAATCAAAAGGTATCTCCAGACTAGAGAATATCCTGAAGGAGCTTCCGTAAATGACAAAAAGTTCCTAAGGAAATTTGCTGCCAAGTTCTTCCTGAGCAACGGCATCCTCTACAAACGCAGCCATGATTGTGTTTTACTCTGTTGTGTGGATAAAGCTGAAGCAGAATTGATCATGACTGAGATACACAGCGGTACATTTGGCACTCACTTGAGCGGGCATACAATGGCTAAGAAGATTCTAAGGGCAGGCTATTACTAGTCTACCATGGAAGCAGATTGCCACCAACATTCCCGTACTTGCCATAAATGCCAAATCTACGCCGATAAGGTGCACATTCCTCCTGTTCCTCTCAATGTTCTGACAGCTCCTTGGCTGTTTGCAATGTGGGGAATTGACATGATTGGAGAGATCAAGCCCACGGCATCCAATGGACATCGCTTCATCCTGGTTGCTATTGATTATTTCACCAAATGGGTCGAAGCAGCTTCCTTCGCCTCTGTTACTAAAAATGTGGTTGCCCGCTTCATCAAGCAAAACCTTATATGCTGGTATGGTGTTCCCGACAGGATCATCACAGACAATGGTACAAATCTGAACAATACTATGATCACCGCATTGTGCGAACAATTCAAGATTTATCATCACAATTCATCTCCCTATCGGCCGAAGATGAACGGTGCTGTTGAAGCTGCGAACAAAAACATTAAGAAGATCATTCAGAAAATGACAGTCACTTACAAAGACTGGCATGAGATGCTACCGTTTTCTCTGCACGGATACCGTACCACGGCACGTACTTCAACCGGGGCAACCCCATTTTCTTCGGTATATGGCATGGATGCTGTCCTACCCATGGAAGTCCAGATTCCTTCTTTAAGGATTATGAAAGACGCTGGTTTGAATGAAGATGATTGGATTCAGACCCGACTTGATCAACTCAATTTGATCGACGAGAAGCGACTCGCTGCTGTCTGTCATGGTCAGGCGTATCAAAAACGGATGATCAAGGCTTTCAACAAGAAAGTCAGACGTCAAGTATATCAAGTCGGAGATCTCGTAATCAAGCGGATTATCTTACCGCAAAGTGATCCCAAGGGCAAGTGGACTCCTACTTACGAAGGACCATTTGTGATCAAGAGCATATTTTCTGGTGGTGCAATGATTCTGACCACCATGGACGGCGACGATTTGCCACACCCTGCGAACGCAGACATAGTCAAAAGATACTACGCATAAAATAACCCGACAAGTCGAAAACCCGAAAGGGAAGCTTGAGCAAAAATGGGCATCCCGGTGGATCGAAAACCCGAAAGGGCGGTTCAGGTAAAAATTAGGGATAAAACAAAAGAAATTGTACACCCGGCAAGTCGAAAACCCGAAAGGGCGGCTTGAGCAAAAAGGGGTTTCCCGGTGGATCAAAAACCCGAAAGGGTGATCCAGGCAAAAGTTAGGGAATTAAAGCGTATGACTATGTCTCGTCGGATCACTTTAAGAACAATCTCTTCATCAACCAGCTCCAAGCTTCTGATCAATCCAGTCATCGGTGGATGAAGCATTGAATGGACAGATATTCAGAGTTGTGAAGGCTATAGCAGAATGGGGATCCCATGGAATTGTTTCACATGGCCATCTTTATTTTGTATAAAATTTTCAATTTTTACGACGACATCCTCTTACTAGGATGACTATGTCCTTTGTACAAATATACTCATAGAAAGTTAATACGAATACTTTTCCAAATACAGAAATTTGCTTTGTCTTCCTTTTCTTATTGCACTTATTTTGAGAAACATCCAATGTTTTGTTAAATAGGCATATGCATTTGAACATAATCATTATCCTTACAAATCAAGAAAGATGGTTACTGATAGGTTGAAAGTACAGATAGATATCTTGATGCCCTTTCAGAAGGAATCCTCAGCAGAGTTGAACTCCAGATTCCCCAGTCGGAGAGCCTTCTATTTCCCCAAACAGAGTTAAGATTTAGGATCCTCAGTAGAACAGGAGCTTTCTCAAAACTGATCTCCCCATCCAGAGGGCCTTCCAGAACTCAATTCCCCTCAGAGTTTCAGTATCCCCAGTGGAGCCTCAAAAATCTGAAAATCCAATCCTCAGTGGAGCTAAAACATTCCAACTATCAATCCCCAACGGAACTAAACTAATGAACCTTCTCCCCACAGAGATACGTCCCACCCGACTGAAGATTCTCAGTCTTATTTCTCCAGCATAAGTCTACCAGGGTCTGAACTCCCCAGTAGAGATCATCAGAAATTCTCATTCCCCATAGTAGTCCTAAGATCCCTCAACAATCGAAGATCTTACGTTCCCCAAGCAGAGTGAAGACTCTCATTCTCAGTTCCTCATAGGATAATCAGATGTTCCCCAGTGAAGATCTCCTCAGGATAGGAATCCCCGGTAGATTGGCCTACAACCCAAGCTCCTGATTCTCCAGCCGTAGTCAACAAGGATGTCTCATCCTTAGCGATCAAAATTCTTGCAATCCCCTGCAGCAGTCAAGGATTCACTTTCCCTGGCAACAGTCAAAATTCTTTTATCTCCAGTCATCCAGGATTCATCTATCCTCAGCAAGACAGCTCTTCAGCTTACATGCACATTCATTTACATTCATATCATAAACATTGATATAACATATATATTGCATCGCACATATCACGCAACGTAACTTTATGTTATAGCTAACATTTCATCCTTTTCAGGATAAGATTAAAAGGCTATCATTAACAATTATTCAGATACAGTATGGATACACCCCAGACACGGCGGTCGTTCTATTGCTCATTCAGAATTTCAAGTCAGATACAGTATGGATACACCCCAGACACGGCGGTCGTTCTATTGCTCATTCAGAATTTCAAGTCAGATACAGTACAGATACACCCCATACACGGTGGTCATTCTATTACTCATTCAGACTACAGCAATCAGATACAGACTAGATACGCTCTAGACACGGCAGCCATTCTATCTCTCATTCAGATTCGCTTATCCACCTCAAGGTTCAATGCATTCCAAGCACGGATACCATTCTGACCTTTACCACAGCAGCTTGATTCTCCCCAGTGCGTTCGCCACGGAAGTCATTCTATCATTCATTCAACTCCAAGTTACAGTTTCAGATACACTCCAGACACGGAAGTCATTCTGCTAACTCATACAGATCTCAACTCCAAGTTACAGTTTCAGATACACTCCAGACACGGAAGTCATTCTACTAACTCATACAAAATCTCAACTTCAGATACAGTCCAGATACGCTCCAGACACGGTTGCCATTATGTCACTCATTCAGAAATTGTCCCCAGCACACAGTTGCTCCATACAGATATTTCTCTGTTACCTGGATACAATACAGATACACTCCAAACATGGCAGTCATTCTGATATTCATTCTACCTTCAAGCACAGTTACAGCTCAGATACGCCTCAGACATGAAGGCCATTCTTTTGCTCATACAAACTCAGTCTCCAGATACAGTTCAAATGCATTCCAGACACGGATACCATTTTGATCCTCCTTCTTCTGACCAGTCACATTGCAGTTCAACGAACATTCCAAATGGCATCTTTAAGCCCATCCCCGACAAGATTATGTCACCCCTCCAGATGGCATCTTTAAGCCCATCTCCAAATGGCATCTTTAAGCCCATCTCCAAATGGCATCTCTAAGCCCATTCCCGTATCCATTGTTTTGACGAGTGCAAATTTAAGGGCACTCTAGTGTCCAATCTCCTTTTACCTTCGAGACGCGAAAGGCAAGCCTGCCAATCTAACTCTTCAGGTGCAAGAAGATTGAACAGGGGCAACTGTTGTACCCTAAAATTTTCCCTCTCTTTCTTCAGGAAATCATCTTAGATTCACAGAGTCCCTCTGAAACAAATCCAAGTCCTGAATTGTCCACTTTTTCCCAAGCAAACCATTGACAAGAGCAAAATGATCACACAAGCTCTAAAGGCAACGCTTTTATCTTGAGAAAAATTAGATTCTAAAAATGGGTGTTTAAGAAGAAAATAGCGCTTCAGAACTTCTGGACCAAACTCTAGATAGAAACGGTCAGAAGTTGCAAGCTTGGCTCAACGCAGTCAGAAGTTGGCTCTTCAGCAGCTACATCAACTCAGTCAGAAGTTGCAAACGTGGTTCAACACGTAAGCCTCAGACAGAGCATGACTCTTTCAGCAGTTACGCAAGTTCAGCCATAGTTTGCTAAAGGAATGCAAAGGAAACAAGGAAGTTTGAAGGCTCCTCCAGAACATGCTGAAATCAGAAGATGAAAAGGTCAGAAGAGTGGGTGTTACACTGATACAGAATCTCTAAGCCCAGGATTTCCAGAAGCAAATCCAAGGAACGTGTCAGAAAATCAGGAGAATCCCCTGAATTTGCTAAGACAACAGGAGGCCAAGAGCAGAGCATGGTTTACGTTGTTCTTGGTAAAACAGAACTGCTGGTTCAAAGTTTTGTTTCTACTACCAGAATATTGGTGTTGATAAGTCTTATCACTATTTAATGCTCATTAATGCTCCCAACCACTCCTGAACATTCATCCAAGTAGTTCCTTCACGTGTGGCTTGGTAAACTCCTTTATGCAGGTTCAAGCATGGGTCTACGCGCCACCGTCCAACTAAGAGGTCACTTCTCTCCAATCCACGCCTGTTGTTCCAGCCTAGGCTGAAAGGCTATCTGTTATCACAACTTCCCAGGAATTTCTTTCAAAGAACAATTCAACCTCTGTTGGCGCCTTTAATGTTCAAGAAATACACAAGAGATTTGCCTATAAATAGAGAACCATTGTCCACTGAAAAAGGGCGTCCAAAAAACAGAAAAATTGCTAGAAGAGAAACATAAATCTTTAGCAAGAAAGTGCTGTGAAACTCTGCCAAAATCTCCAGTGTTTCATAACTTTGAAGTTCTTACCTTTAAACTTCATCAAATACCCAGTTTTCTTTGTGACTAAAGAACACCCTTTTCAACTTATGACCATATATATGCATACACCTTCATCTACCCTTTTCAAAAGGAACCTGTCCAGAACACCCTCAGAGCCAAAAGCTAGCTCTCATCCACAAACTTTTCCAACAGCCAGGTAAGCACCTGCTGACCTTCATCACGCTGCTAAGCATCATCAGCTTTGCATGCTCAAATAAACATAATGTAAATATCATGTTGTTACTGTTTGTGTTATGAGGATTTTCATACCTCATAACGTTTTGAGCCAGCATAGAACCTGCTTGTGACCTTGTTGGTTCTGTCCTCTGAAACACTTTGACATTTGCTGGAGCTATTCCAAACATGTTTTCTGTTTTGTGGAATAATAACAAAATTGCAGATGTTCTGATTAGCACAGGGAGAAGCCAAGTGCTGACTTTGACGTTAGCACATCTGAAGCCTGTTTTACTGTCAATAATATCAGGACTTCTGAGAATTATTGTATTTCCAGCAGGATCAGAACTTCTGATTTCCCCACTAACAAACTTTTGTCTTGCAGCGCAGTGGGGTCAGAACTTCTGATCTTCCCACTAACAGGTTTCTGTTTTGCAGGTGTCAGAGTTAGAAGTTCTGACTCATACAATTTAACCAAAAGGTTGATCATCTGGCAGCGGGCCTGAGTCAGAACATCTGATGACCTCTCAGCAGCGTGCTGGCTCCCTATCTCTTTCTCTCTATCTTATTTTTTGCTATTTTCTTTTTTGTCTATTTTTCTCGTTGAACCACCCCATGTACAAATGTGTATCCCCACTCCCTAATTGTTGTAATAGCGTAGGGTTTTATATTTCCGCTTTTTATTGCTAGTAATTAGGATGTGTATGGCAAGATAAAATCAATGAAATAGAAAATCCTAATTCAAAGATAAACTCTTGTATGCAATAAAACACACTTTCACACTAACACCCCTAGGGTTACATCCACTTGTTGCCTTTAAAAATAGGCCATGTTACGCATGCAAAGTATCTTGGTAAAACAAACAAAATCAAAAGATCATAGTCCCTCGATGACGCTATCCAAAGTTGCCTTACAAAAATGATCTTAGTCCCTCAAAAGAAATACTAAGATACTTTGCAACATTGTTATCATGGTCTATACGATGACCCGCGCTCGTCCCGTTTATATCCTAACACAAGGTTGTTCACCAAATACAATGGTGAAACAACACTGTTAAAAGGGTTAAAAAACATAAGAAAGATCTTTGAGTAAAATAGGGTAGACAACTCTTAGTTACTTGATTAAAAATCTTGCAAAACATCCTTGCTATTTTTCAAAACACACGCCACAACACAATTTCAAAACAACTTTCAAAATATTAAAAACCTTTCAAAAAGACAAACACCTTTGTATACATTCAAACAAGAATCATTACAAAGGTTGCCACAACGATGGCCTCTTTTTCAAAACACCTTTCAAAACCACACACGAAGCACCATTTCAAACAATTGAAAATGCAAAGCAAGTGATCTAAGCAAGTAACTAAGAGCCCATGGATAACCATGGATAGAAAGGGTGTTAATATCTTCCCTTTCTATAATCTACTCCCCGAACCCAAGAAAACATCTCAAAGGTTTTTCCTGTTCTTTTTAAACCTTTCCTTAGGATAAAATAAAAAGTCGGTGGCGACTCTTGCTAAACCGAAACATTTGCGAATACAAACGCGAAAAACTCAAATCAGTTCTCCCACCGTATCACAATGTGGATCTGCAATGTAGTGTGTGGGTGTGTGTAAGAACACATAGTTGTTTGAAAATGAAATAAGATAAAAGAAAAACAGAGATCACAAAATTTGTATGCAAAACGTCCAATGTTTTTATTGAATGAACAATGTTTATGAATTATCAACCCTTAACAAATGAACCATTATGCCCCGGGTAAGACACAAGGTTTAAAGTCATTGTTTATTACATAACCAAAATCTTTTAAAGTCAATAAGACAAGAATGTAGCTATTACTCCTGACTAAAGGAGATAGGGAAAATGTTTTCTGCTTTCCAATTGTCGAGTCCATCACCAATGGTAGGGAATATCAAGTTGTGGAAATCACAATCACTGTCAGCGTCTTCTACAACATTGATTCCATTGTTGTTGATATGGAATAGAGGTCTTCCAGCTCGAGCGTGACGAATAGTCCTTTGATCTTCTGCAGTAAAGCCCAAACCAAACATGTTAGATTTGTAAGGGATATTATGAAGCTGACCCTAAATAGTATAACCACCTTCTTCTATAGTTTCTTGGACATCTTTCAAAGAATCCATATTGTGCGGAGTCCTGGTGGTCTTTGGAATGGCATAAAAATCTTTAATGGCAGCAGGGGAAATCACTTCGAAGGTCTATGTTGTACCCCAATTTTTTTCCCTAAGATCCCTTCATCATACCATGTTGATTTAATTACAACAAGATCACATTAGGGCTTTTGGTTCTCCTCTCTATCTTTAGCTTTTCTCTTTGAGGAATCCCCAAGCACCTTGACTTGTTTTCTTTTGTGATCATGAATATTTTGTCTTGATTTTCTTTCTAATTAATAAAATGCAATGTTGGTTTGTCTTACTTGTTAATAATGTAGGTAAAGGAAATATGGCTTAGCAAGTTGATATATGGGTTCATGAGTTTATTTCCATGCCCTAGTCAATAAAGCTTGAGAAATTCAAACCTCACCATTGAAGTGGTTTTGGAAGAAATGGCATGGCAAGGTTTATTTTGGTTCATTACATTTCAAAGTTATCAAAATTGATTCATGAGTACAAGGGGGTTGATTGAAGAAGTTGTCATGGTTGGACAAGGTCTTGTTCCCATTGGTCACAAGTGCATTTTTCTCTCAATTCTCAAGATATGTGTAATGCGGTGGAAGAACTGACTTGGTTGTTTTGCGTTTGATCGCAAATGTTGCGGATAACAAGAGTCGCCACCGACTTTTCTTTTATCCAAAAGGAAAGTTTGAAAATAACAGGAAAGATCTTTGAGGTGTTCTCTTGAGTTCGGGGGGTAGATTATGAAGAGGGAAGGTATTAGCACCCTTTTCATCCGTAGTTATCTACGGGCTCTTAGTTGCTTGCTAGATCACTTGCTTTTATTTTAAAATGTGCTTTGTGTGGTTTTTGAAAGTATTTTGAAAAGGCGCCATCGTTTAGGCAAACTTTGTAATAATTCTCGTTCGTAAGAATATATACAAAGTGTTGATCTTTTGAAAATGTTTCAAGTTTGAATGATGTTTTGAAAGTGTTGGTGTTTGTTTTGAAAATAGAAACAATGTTTTGGTTTGAAAATGAGCAAGCAACTAGGAACATTCTACCTACTCGAAAGTCTTTCTTGTTTATTTCCTTTTTCCTTTAACATTGTTATCTTACCATTGATTTGGTAAGAAACCCTATCTTTGGATGTAAAAGGGACAGGAAAGGGTCATCGTATAGCCATGAATAGCAATGTTGTAAGATATCTTAGCATTTTCTTTGAGGGACTAAGATCATTTGTAAGGCAACATTTGTAGCGTCATCGAGGGACTATGATCTTGTATTTTTGCTTTTTTTTTCTAAGACATCTTCTTACATGTGTATTATGACCATTTATTTCTCAAAGCAACAAGTGGGTTTACCCTAAGGGTGTAAGTGTGCAAGTGTATTAATTTACATGCATTGTTTTGTCTTTGAATTAGGGTTTTCTAAGCATTTATTTTACCTTTCCATACAAATCCTAATTTACTAGCATTTATATATAAAGCATTAAATTGCGGAAAATAAAAATACTAATCTATTACATCAATAGGGGAGGGGGTGTACAAATTTACAAATGGGGATTTTGCAAGAAAATTAAATCTAATCAACTATTACAACCATATTGAATATTGTGCAAAATTGACAGTAAAAATGCAAGAATGTAAATGGAAAAAGAAATGATTTTGTTTTTTTTTAATGAAAGGGTTTATTCTTGACCTAATTAAAAAATGATTAAGGAAAATTAAATAAAATTAGCTTAAACTAAATAAGAAAAGAAATTAACTAAAAAAGGATTTTTTTTTAGGGTTTTATTTATGAAAAAGTTTTTAATCAATAAAAATAATATGGATATTAATTAATTAAAAGAAACCTAAGTTCTAAATTAATTTTAATTGCAAGAAAATAATATAATAGTTAAACCTAAACCTAAATATTAATTATTAAGAAATAAATTAATTTATTAAGAAAATGTTTTTGTTCTTTTAGTTTTATAAAACAAATAAACTAAATAAGTGTAAAAATAATAAATAAAATATTTTTGGATTTTTATTAATAACAATAAAAATAATATTAATAATAATAATAATAAAGGAAAAAGAAATAAAATAAAATAAGAAAAAGAAAGTAATAATGAAAATTGGGCCAGGGGGTGCTGAAGTAAGTCAGGAGTTAGTAAAAGAAGAAAAAAAATAATCAGGCCCAAGTTGGAGGACCCACACCTGTTCAAACAAAAAAAAGGAAAACAAAAAATATGACAAAAAATGGTAAAACGGACGCTGAGGCTCGAACCTGGGTCCAAGGGGTGACAGGCGTGCGCTTTAACCACTGGGGTGGTGATACATCCGTTAACATTGGCACAACAATAAATACATAACACATAGTTTTCCCTGATTGTACTTCATCTTCAACCTCCAGCCAAAGGATTTCAAGCTTGCTCATTCCTCAACCATTTTCAAAAATGTAAACATGAAACTTGTGCATTTTTCCAACACGAATCCAACCATGTAACTAATTTAAGCTAACATTCAAAGATAAGGATGGATTTATGAAAGTACCAAATTCTGACCTAAACGTTTCAGCAAGTTCAAACTCAAAATTCTCCATGCTTAAGAAACATATATGAAATTTATGGACATGTATAGTTTCAGGGCAATGATATTTATATCCTATCTTTACAAATGCAAGCCTAACTATGCCTAAATAATGAGATAGAAGTTCAAGAAAAATACCTCAAAACTGGAAATCGTGGAATGAGTTTGAGCTTGTTTCAAGTGATGGTGATGATCACGTTAGCTTCCTTGGACCTCTAGGAAGCTAATTCAATGGTTAGCTTGAGCTGAAGATGGCTGGAATGGTCTGGAGAAGTCCAATTGTGATGCTCTATTTTTGAATATGGAAATGGGTGAAGATGGTGTTACAGTCGTGCAATAGGGACAACGAGGGCTTATGTATAATGTTGGAAGCTTTTGGAAGCAAAAGGCCAAGAAACACACGAGTAGTTTTTGATTTTGGGATTTTTGGCCAGAATATGCAACAATGGAAGTCTGAGATGTAGTTCTGAGTTCTTATGAGTTTTGGAGCTTGCGTATTCGTGTGTTTTGATGCAAACAACTTGTGCATAAGTAAGGAAAAGGTTCTAGCACTTGAGAGGGTCGTAAGTGCAAGATATAGAGTTATGGCTATCTTACTTGATTTTGAAGAAAAGTGGAAATATAGTTTCAAGGCAAAGTACAAGCATGGGCTGAATTGTTAGAGGCTTTAGACAATTTTCTTTTGGGTTATAGGTTGTGTGTGATCATAAGCAAACAAGTGCAAAGCTCAAGAACTGATTTTGTGCATAAAATCTACTTTTCCAAAATGGCAATGTGCACTTTCTTCCCAAAATGGCATTAAGCATGGGCAATACATTGAATGCTTAGATTGATGCTTCTTACAGTTGTGCAAAAATTAATTATAGAGGGCCAACCAATTTTGAGGCCTATAAAGCAAATATTGTGCATCCTAGCATGGATTTGAATTCTTGTTCATCATGAAATTCTGCCTTGTAAAACAACTTGAAACCCTAACTTCTGGTCTTCAATTCTCCTTGATAAAAAATGATCTCAAGGAGTTATTGGACAATTTAGAAAGCTTGTAATGTTCTCTACAACCCCTCTTTGAATCACTTTTGCAAAATCTAAATGGAACTATATGAAACTTGGCCCAGAAGTTAGGTCAAAATCCTGACCAAAATGTTTAAAATTTCACTAAGTGTTTTAGTTTCATGACCATGTCTTCATAAAATCATAACTTGAAATCCATGCATTTCTAGGAGAAGTTGTGTAAATAGTGTTTTATATCTCATTGATATCTACAACTTTCATGTTGAAAGTTTCCCTTGAATCATCTTGCATCATGGTGAAAAAATGGCTCAAAGTTGTGAAAAAATATGAAGTTTCCAACACTTAGAAAAAATTCTAAGTTTGGAAGCTTTGACTTTTCAAGCTGAAATATTGACTTTTTGATTTCTTGATGAAAAATTTTCATATTTTGACATTTTTTGATGAATTGTGATCTTTGATACTTGATTTTGACCAAAAAGTCAAAGTTTGACTTTTTAGTGTGTAGTTGACTTTTGATCAGTTGACTGAAAATAAACTATCAATCAATTGACCTTGAAGGAAGCTTTGAGTCATACCATTAGGTCAAAATGATGCATTTTAAACCTTGAGATCATGTCTCAAACCAATTAACCATTTTCTAGGTCAAAAATCAGAAATTGCCCTTTCTCAATCAAACCCCTAATTTTGACCATTTTGCCCTTTTGATGATCTGATCAAATTTCTTGAGGAATTATGGTCCAAACTTGATAAAATGACATATAGGAGTTCACAATGTTGATATGGATAAAAAATTATGAAGTTTGACTGTAAATTGACCATAATTGACTTTTTCCCCAATACAGGTGACTTTTAGGTCAATTGATCAATTGACTGAGCAAAAATGTGATCCAAGACTTGAAACTTGACATGTTCAATATTGATGGTCCAAAATGATCCATGAAAGTCATATGATGCATTAAAAGTTCAATTATCCTTGTGCAATCTCAAACCCTAATTTCAGTCATCAGTGCTTAAGGAGGTGTCTTGAGTTGATCAACCCTTGTGTAGTCTTGAACCAAAGGAGATCTTGTGATAAAATACTTGATAAATGAGAGGGAAAATTTTGGGGTACAACAGCTGACCCTGTTCAATCTTCTTAAACCTGAAGAGTTAGATTGGCAGATCCGTCATTCGTTACTTGAAGGTGGAAGATGATTGAACACTAGAGTGCCCAGAAATTTGCACTAGAAGATGAATTGTGAATGGGCTTATAGATGCCATTTGGAGGAACGGTGGAGATTTGTCGGAGATATTCTTGTAGATGCCATCCAAAGGTGACTGTTGACAGAAAATGGACTAAGTCTGAACTTGATTTCAAACTTGAACAGAATCAGAACAAATCTTTGGAGCGATTTATTTGAAACTAGCAGAAGTCTTGTATGTTGTTTGACTGGGAAGAATCATAATAAATCTTGGAGAGATTTATTTGAACCAGAAGTATTCCTTTGGAAAGTATCAGGATAAATCGTTGAGAGGTTTAAACTGAACCAAAAGAGGTTTTGCATATTCTTTAACTAGAGAGAATCAAAGTAGATCTTTGAATGATTTATCTGAATTAGAGAAAGTGTCTACTAGGAAAGAATCAGAATAAATCATTGAGAGATTTATCTGAACCAACAGGGATTTGGAGAAGAACCAGAATAAATCGTTGAGAGATTTATCTGAACCAAAGAAACGTCTCCTAGGAAAGAATCAGAATAAATTGTTGAGAGATTTATCTGAACCAGCAGGGATAAGAATCAGAACAAATCATTGAGAGATTTATCTGAACCAGAGAAGATGTCTGCGGGAAAGAATCACAATGAAATGTTGAGAGGTTTAAACTGAACTGGCATGGATCTGGAGAAGAATAAGAATAAATCATTGAGAGATTTATCTGAACCAGAGAAGATGTCTGTGGGAAAGAATCAGAATAAACCATTTAGAGATTCAAACTGAACCGGCAAGGATCTGGAGAAGAATCAGAACAAATCATTGAGAGATTTATCTGAACCAGAGAAGACGTCTGCGGGAAAGAATCAGAATAAACCGTTGAGAGATTCAAACTGAACCGGCAGGGATCTGGAGAAGAATCAGAACAAATCATTGAGAGACTTATTTGTACCAGAGATGTTCATTTGGAAAGTATCAGGATAAATTGTTGAGAGATTTAAATTGAACCAAAAGAGGTCTTGAATATTCTTTAACTAGGGAGAATCAGAGTAGATCTTTGAGCGATTTATCTGAACCAGAGAAGGTATACTAGGAAAGAATCAGAATAAATCGTTGAGAGATTTATCTGAACCAGTAGGGATCTGTGGAAGAATCAGAACAAATCATTGAGAGATTTATCTGAACCAGAGAAAGTGTTTACAAGAAAGAATTAGAATAAACTGTTGAGAGATTTAAACTGAACCGGCAGGGATCTGGAAGAAATATTTGTTATGTAGATGGTCGACCAGTCCTTTCTCGGGAATTGATCTATAATTGACTTGCTGAAAATTTGACGATAATTTTTTGTTGATTGACTTTTCCTGAAAAGGTGAAAGGTTAGTTGCAGGCAATGCCATGATGTATGAAATGCATGGTATAATGTTGTTTCTAAAAATAAATGAGATCGCACTGTATGCATATGTGTTGTCAATGCTATTACGTATGGATGTAATGTATGGAAACATTAATTGTTATGACGCAGTGTTGCTAGAGTTAGGGAAAATAAATCCATGAGTACTGCTGGGAATGAGGAGTGTAAGTCTTCATATTTTGAAGTTGAAGCATTGATGG
The DNA here is from genome assembly GCA_948472305.1 of Vicia faba. NCBI lineage: Eukaryota > Viridiplantae > Streptophyta > Magnoliopsida > Fabales > Fabaceae > Vicia > Vicia faba. The sequence goes on from OX451738.1 coordinate 1,013,137,996, forward strand.
ATGAGTTTCTATTTATTAGAGAAATAAACTCTGTTTTGGAAGGGAAGCGTTGTGTATTGCTTGTGGACCTCGTGAAATCCTGTTGGGGAATCTTGAGAAACTGGGTGACTTTCACTGGGGAATCTTCGGAGCGGTAACCGGAAGTTTTGTTCCGTCGGGGATGTGAGAGCACTTGATACCATTAGGCTGCACACTAGAGGTGTGTTAGCGATCTTGTAGTGGGATGTCCTGGTTTATGCCCTTGCTGGAAAAGTACCTGCAGGGGATTTTGTGGAATAGTCTAAAGATATTATCCTATTTCTTAAAGCCATTAGTGATTGTCTTTCTATTTTCTATTCCCCTTTTTTTTTGCTCATTTGCAAACAGTAGTCAACGTTCAAATGCATATGTTCAAATGTAATCATTGGACATTTTTGCAAACAAAACACGGGAATAAAAGAAAAACAACTAGTTTTGCACTTTCAAAGGAATATCTTTGTATTAACTTGAATAAGTATTTTTTACACAACGAGACGAACATCCTAGTAAGGGAGTTTCGTCATAGAAAATGAAAATGGATACAAAAAAAAGATAGCTATATGAAATAATCTCATGGGGTTCCCATTCTGTTATAGCCTTCATGTCTCTGAGCGTCTCGTCCACTTGTTGCTTTATCCGAAGTTGATTAGATTGATTAGAACCGCTTGAGTTTGTCAGTTGATGCTAAAGGTTGTCTGCAAGGTGATCCAACGGGACATAGTCATACGCTATAATTCTCTAACTTTTTCCTGGACCGCCCTTTCGGGTTTTCAGTCCACCGAGATACCCTTTTTTGCCCAAGTCGCCCTTTCAGATTTTTAGCTTGTCGGGTGTACAGATTTTTTTTGTATTTTATCCCTAATTTTTGCCCGAACCTTTTTGGTTCACCTGGATGCCCTAGTTTTTGCCTAGGCCAGTCGACCTAGCGAGTCTTTATTCATGCATAGTATCTTTTGACTATGTTCGTGTTTACAGGGTGCGGAAGGTCGTCGCCATCCATAGTGGTTAAGATCATTGCTCCACCTGAGAATATGCTTTTGATCATAAATTATCCTTCGTATGTAGGAGTCCATTTATCCCTGGGATCACCTTGTGGCAATATGATACGCTTGATTACCAAGTCACCAACCCAATATACCTGACATCTGACCTTTTTGTTAAAAGCTTTGATCATACATTTTTGGTACATCTGACTATGACAGACAGCCGTAAGCCTCTTCTCATCAATCAAATTCAACTGGTCGAGTCGAGTTTGAATCCATTCATCTTCGTTCAGCCATACATCCTTTATGATTCTCAGAGAAGGTATTTGGTCTTCAATTGGTAGGACGACTTCCATACCGTATACCAAAGAGAAAGGAGTTTCCCCTGTTGACATGCGCGTCGTAGTACGGCAACCATGGAGAGCGAATGGTAACATCTCATGCCAGTCCTTGTAGGTCGCTGTCATTTTTTGTATGATCTTCTTGATGTTTTTATTTGCGGCTTCGACAATGCCATTCATCTTTGGCCGGTAAGGAGAAGAATCATGGTGTTGGATCTTGAATTGCGTGCATAGTGCACTGATCATAGTATTGTTGAGATTTGTACCATTATCCGTAATGATTCTCTTCGGGATACCGTACCAACATATGAGATTATGTTTGATGAATTGGGCCACAACGTTCTTGGTAACATAAGCGAAAGAAGTTTCCTTAACCCACTTCATGAAATAGTCAATGGCAACCAAGATGAAGCAGCGCCCATTAGAAGCTGTAGGTTTGACTTCTCCAATCATGTCGATGCCCCACATCGCGAATGGCCAGGGAGCAGTCAGGACATTCAGAGGAACTTGAGGCACATGTACTTTGTTAGCATAGATCTGACACTTGTGACAGGTTCATGAATGTTGATGGCAATCTGCTTCCATGATAGACCGGTAGTACCCCGCCCGTAGGATCTTTTTAGCCATCGTGTGCCCACTAGAATGGGTGCCAAAAGTGCCTTCATGTAGATCAGCCATGATCTTGTCTGCCTCAACCTTGTCTACGCAACAAAGCAAAGTAGAGTCGTGGTTGCGCTTGTAGAGAATGTCATTAATGAGGAAGAACTTAGCAGAGAATCTTCTCAAGAACTTCTTATCATTGAATGAAGCTCCCTCCAGATACTCTTGGGCCTCGAGATACCTCTTAACTTCATGGAACCAAGTCTTGTCCACTACTTCTTCAGTATCGATCTCGTGACAGTAAGTTGGTTCATCCATCCACTCAATGGTGATCTGGGGAGCCTCGTTACCCCATTTGAGTTTAAACATGGATGACATAGTGGCTAGCGCGTCCGCTAGTTGATTTTCCTCTCGTGGAAAATGCTCAAAGGTAATTTCCTCGAAATGTGGGATTAATGTCAACACATGTTCTTTGTAGGAGATGAGATTAGGGTGCTTCGTGTCTCATTATCCTTTGATCTGACTGATGACTAAGGCTGAATCTCCAAATACACTTAAGGACTTGATTCCCAAATCTATGGCAGCTTTGAGACCCAAAATACACACTTCGTATTCCGCCATATTATTGGTACAGTTGAAACAAAGTCTTGCAATGAAGGGAGTATGATATCCTTCTGGGGATATGATCACAGCACCTATGCCATTTTCGAGTGCGTTAGAAGCTCCATCAAAAACCAAGGTCCATCGGGATCGTTGTTCAGGTCCGTCATATGGTCCGAGTCCTTCAAAATTGTTTACCAACATGATGTCTTCATCTGGGAATTCGAATTTCATGGACTGGTAGTCCTGCACAACCTGATGAGCAAGGTGATTGGCTAACACACTGCCCTTTATTGCTTTTTGGGTAGTGTACTGAATTTCGTATTCAGTCAGGATCATCTGCCATCTTGCTATTCTTCCAGAGAGGGCGGGCTTCTCGAATATGTATTTAATTGGATCCATTTTGGATATCAATAAGGTAGTATGGTTTAACATATACTGTCTTAGCCGACGAGCAGCCCATGCCAGAGCGCAACAAGTTTTCTTGAGCAGTGAATATCTGGTTTCACGATCGGTAAACTTTTTGCTCAGGTAGTATATTGCAAGCTCTTTTCGGCCAGACTCGTCATGCTGCCCAAGCACACACCCCATTAAATTTTCCGACAGTTAGATAGATGATCAAAGGTCTTCCCTTGACTGGTGGCATCAAAACAGGAGGCTCTTGAAGGTACTCTTTGATCTTGTCGAAGGCAGCTTAGCATTCATCATTCCATCTAAATACTTGATCTTTCTTCAGTAATTTGAAGATTGGTTCACAAGCACTACGCCAAAAATAAGTTTTAGCAGCACATAAAAGAAAGCGCTTTTGGAAAAAAGCGCTGCTGTAGGTTTTAAAAAAAAATCGCTTAAAAAAGCGCTTTCAAAGGGTGCCTTAAGAAAGCGCTTTTCAAAAGCGCTTCTAAAGGTCACCCTTAGAAAGCGCTTTTTGAGAAGCGCTGCTAAAGTTGGCCTTTCAGAGGGTACCTTAAGAAAGCGCTTTTCAAAAGCGCTGCTAAAGGTCAGCCTTAGAAAGCGCTTTTCCAAAGCACTGCTAAAGCTGGCCTTTAGAAAGCGCTTTTAAAAGCGCTGTTATAGGATATGCTACGGAAGCGCTTTTTGATGTAAAAGCGCTGTTATAGATGACATTTAGAAAGCGCTTTTAAAAGCGCTTTCGTAGGTTGTTTTATAATAAATTTTATTGATTTTGATTAAAGGTGTGTTCGTATTGTGTGTTGTTGTTATGTTTCCTTTCTTCCAACCCAACCCCCAAATTCGTTCCTTCTTCGTACTCTCACGGTAGCCTCTTTCCGTTCAATCGCCACCATCGTCAACTCTCATCGCTGCCGCACGACTCGTCCCTCTCTTCACAAGGTTCAATCTCTCTCGAATTGCACCGATTATTCAATATCCTAATTGAAATTACGATTGGTTTCAGTTTCTTGTATAGTTAATTTATGTATTCTGAAATCAATTTAGGTTTTCGATGATTTTTATTTTCTTCTTCATTCACAGTGTAGTGGTTGTTGTTGTTGTTTGATGATTTGTGAAAGATGAGAAAAATGATTAGTGTTTTCAATAGAAATTTTTTATTAGGTTAAACCACTGAGAGAGATCTTTTTAATTACTGATGATTAGTGTTTTTCTTTTAAACCGTTTTTGGTAAATGATAATGATGAAATTAGTTTGTTAATGATTTTGATTGGTGTGGAATGTGTTTAGCTTGGAGTAGCATTGTTCTAGAGGATGATTATCATTGAGTGCTTGGATGTTTCTTTATCTGTTCAATTGTTGGATGGTATTAAATGTGTTTGTCTTCGAGTCATTGATGAGTTTTGAATGTTTCCTAAAACCCTTTGATGATTTTTTTGTTACTTTTTTTTTGGAGCAATGGACGGTTTGGTGTTAGGTGATTATGTTTTAAAAGTAATTAAGGGTTTATTGAATAATCGGGCATGGAATATTTTCTTGGAAGCCATAGTGACATACAAAATTCTCGTTTCATTGATTAGCAAGCACAGTTAGTGTTTCTCACTCACACTAGTTGGACGGCAGGTTGTGATTCCCGATTAAGGCTCTCTGTCTTTTGATGTTTGTTTAATGTGTTTTGGAAATTAATCGGTTTTTGTAACTTCTTCAGGACCTTCTGATTCAGAGCAACATATCTCACCGGAGAACTCAAACGTGTCAAATCGTCAGAAAACAAGAGCAATATATCTCACCGGAGAACTGCTTGCCACAGGAGAACCGTCAGGTGATTGTTTCTTCTTTTCAATCTATACAAAATATTTTGTCCTTTTTGTTTATTACAAAATTTCGTAGCAGAAAACATATCTTAGACTAAAATGAGGCCATTCCATATATAAGAAACAAATGAAGTTTGGTATAGGGTAGCCCTTGAGTTTGATGAAACAAGGGTGTACTAGTATATAAGAAACGGACATGTAGAGGGTTGTGCTAATGATGTTGTCTTGTGTTAGTGAATGGTGGTGGAAATTATGATTCATTAACAAACGGGGTTCCCCATTTCACATTACCATTCATTATTATGTATCTATATATCTATATCTATATGTATATTTAATTAGAGATAATGTAAAGTGATTAATTAACTTGTTAATGAGATGGATAAAGAAACAAAAACAACTTTTTTAAGGTAACAGAATGCATGCTTATATAAAATTGTGAGAGTTAAGAATTGTGATTAGTGACGTAATCATAAAATGTGATTAGTTGATAGAATAAAATGAATTTAGTGAAAAGTTTTGAGTATTGGTTTTGTTATATAGTTGTGCAAGAGCAAGTGCAAGTTTTGAGTATTGGTTTTGTTTTTGAATTTATCATTTAGCTCAGATTGACTCAGAAACCGTAAACCATGGATAAGACATGGATGTATTCCAATCGATTGTCGAAAGAGTACGAGAACGGGGTATCAGAATTCGTTAAGTTTGCTGTTGTGCACGCCGAAGACCCCTGTCTAATGACATGTCCTTGTTTGTGTTGCTGTTATGGGAATCGGGTTGACGCGGTTCAGTTGGCATTGCATTTAATACGGTATGGAATTGATAGAAGTTATACATGTTGGAATATGCATGGTGAGAAAAGTGACGGGAATGATGAATCGGGGGATAATAGGACCTATGCTTCAAACGACAATGGCACAGATACATACGATTATGATCGAGTTGAATAGATTGCAGAAGCGCTTGAAGAAGATCTTAATGATTGTCCCAAAATGTTCGAGAGGTTGGTAAGTGATGCAGAGAAACTGTTGTATAATGGTTGTACAAAATTCACAAGATTGTTTGCGGTATTAAAGTTGTAATACTTAAAGGTGGGCAATGGATGGTCGGATAAAAGTTTCAGAGTTATTAGCCCTTATGAAAAATATGCTACCAGAGGATAATGTTCTCCCCAATCGAACGTATGAAGCCAAAAAGATGTTGTACTCTATTGGCATGAGCTATGACAAGATACATGCCTGTCCAAAAGATTGCGTTTTGTTTCGAAACGAGTATGCATCGTTAAATGAGTGTCCTAAATACAGTGCCCATCGATATAAGAAAAAGTTGTCTCCGACAAAAGTCTTATGGTATTTTCCTATAATTTCGAGACTTAGACAAATGTATCATAGTGAAACCGATTCAAGACACTTAACTTGGCATGCAGATGAAAGAATTGTTGATGGAAAGTTTCGACATCCGACAGATTCACCACAGTGGATGAAAATTGATAATGATTATCCTGAATTTGGAAAAGAAGCAAGAAACCTTAGCTTGGCATTGTCTACTGATGGAATGAACCCACACGGTATTTAAAGTATCTCGCATAGCACATGGCCTGTGATTCTTATGATTTATAACCTACCTCTGTGGCTATGTATGAAGCGTAAGTACATGATGTTATCTATGTTAATTTCTGGGCCTAAACAACCAGGAAATGACATAGACGTATATTTGGAACCTTTAATCGAATATTTGATTATTTTGTGGGAGAACGGTGTGGAGGTTTATGATGGGTATAGGAAAGAAAGTTTCAACTTGAGGGCGATGTTGTTTGGAACAATTAACGATTTTCCAGCCTATGGAAATCTATTCGGGTATAGCATTAAAGGTGAAAAAGCGTGTCCTATCTGTGAAGATGCAACCAATACGATGCGATTGAAACTTTGTCAGAAGAATGTCTTTCTCAGTCATCGTAGATTCTTAAATTCTAAACATCAATATCGTGGATGGAGAAAAGCGTTCAACGGAGATACCGAACAACGTAGAGCTCCGCCTGGATTGACAGGTGATCAAATATTTGAAAAGGTGAAAGATGTGAGTATTCAGTTTGGCAAGCCTTTTGCACATAAAGTTGTCACAGGTGGGTGGAAGAAGAGGTCGATTTTTTTTTAATTGCCATATTGGAAATCTTTGTACGTAAGACATTTTCTTGATGTTATGCATATTGAAAAAAATGTATTTGATAGTGTTATTGGTACGTTACTCAATATAAAAGGGAAGTCTAAGGATGACCTTAAAGCAAGGGAGGACATGGTAGAGATGGGAATAAGAACTGAATTGGGACCCGTGAAAAAAGGAAGACGAACATATCTACCACCTGCTGTTTACACTCTATCCAGAAAGGAGAAAAAAAATATTGTGTAAGTTCCTAAGTGAGGTTAAAGTTCCAGAAGGCTACTCATCAGATATTAGAAGACTTGTGTCTATGCAAGACCTCAAGTTAAAGATTTTAAAGACGCATGATTTCCATGTTATAATGGAACATTTTCTACCGATAGGTATACGTTCTATTCTTCCAGAAAAAGTAAGAAGCGCAATAACTAAACTGTGTTTTTTCTTCAAGTCAATTTGCAGCAAGATGATCGATCCTGAGATCTTACCAACATTGCAAAAAGAAATAGTTGTTACTTTGTGTGATCTTGAAATGTATTTCCCTCCCTCATTTTTTGACATAATGGTTCATCTTGTCGTTCATCTTGTCAAGGAGACACAACTTTGCAGACCAACTTATATGAGATGGATGTACCCTACTGAATGTTATATGAAAATATTAAAAGGGTATGTGAAAAACCGAAGTCGACCAGAGGGTTGTATTGTTGAACGATATATTGTTGAAGAAGCGGTTGAGTTTTGTACTGAATATATGTCAAATGTTCAATCAATTGGACTCCCTAAATCTCATGTTGTTGAAAAAAAAGAAGGTAAGAAGCTAATTGGAAATAAAGTTGTGACAGTATCAATGGTCGAACGGGATCAAGTGCATTTGTATGTTCTGCACAATGAGCTTGAAGTTGAGCCGTATGTTGAAATTCACAAGGGTGTTCTTCGAGGTTTAAATCCGAATAGAAATGAGAATTGGATTGTACGAGAGCATAATCGAAGTTTCATACCATGGTTTAAGGAACATATTTATTCAAAGTATCGTTCAGATCCTGCTTCAGTAACAGAAAGATTGAGATGTTTAGCATACGGTCCAAGTTTAGTTGTGTTTTCTTATAGTGCATATGCAATTAATGGATACACATTTTATACCAAAGAACGGGATGACAAAAGTACTATGCAAAATAGTGGTGTCACCTTGATCGCTGAAGCAATGCATATATCAAGTGTGAAGGACTTAAACCCAAAATTTTCAAATCTATCATATTTTGGGGTTATCGAGCGCATTTGGGTGTTTGATTACGAGAAGTTTCAGATTCCTATATTTGGTTGCAAGTGGGTTGAAAATAATAATGGCATACGAATGGATAAGTCAGGTTTTTTGCAAGTGGATCTTAATAGGATGGGGTTCAAAGATGAGCCTTTCATTCTAGCCTCTCAAGCTAAACAAGTGTTCTATGTCAATGATCTGACAAGTACGAAATGGTCTATAGTGCTATTATCTAACAAAGTAATTGATGAAAGCATTGGAGATCAAAGTGATATTGGTGTTAACATTGAATCTTTAACCATAACTGATCAAAATGATAATGAATCATGTATTAGAAATGATCATAATAAGGGTATTTGGATCAATCCAACTGTCCGCGTTGTTAAGAGACGAGTAGAACACATTCCTACCAAGAAAAGAAAGAGACCTTAGTGAAAAAGGTAATAGTATATATAATTATAGCCTATATCATTCAATAAAATTTAATTTGTCATTTCATTTTTATTTGTCATTTCATTTTTATTTGTCATTTCATTTTTATTTGTCATTTCATTTTTATATTTGTCATTTCATTTTTATTTTTTTTCATTATTACAGGTCAAATGGCTAGTAATCAAGAAAACTCACAAGATGCAAATGCTCCTGAAAATGCTCTAGAAAATGCTCCAGAAAATACTTCAGAAAAGACTTCAGAAAAAGATATTACACGAGGTATAACTATTATGAGGGGAATTATCCGTGATAGAGATAGAGGAGTAACATATAATGTAGATTGGAATGATAATGACCAACTAATTGGGTCTAATGCTGCAAAGTTGACAAGCTACATTGGTACGCTTGTTCGTATACACATTCCGATCACCACTCCTAGATGGAAAAGAGGAGAGTTGGATGAGGGTAAAGAGAAAGTTTGGACTGAGATAAAGGTACATATATGGTTTTTGTTATTTGCTTTATCTTGACGATAATATGTGTTTAAATTGCTTTTACTAACACACTTTATGCGTATGTTTTTTTGTAGAGGTTTTTTAACATTGAAGATACTCGTAAAAAGTATATAATGGGTTTGGCTGGAAAAAGACACAGAGGGTGGAGAACATTTTTAACAAACAAGTATCTTAAAGATGATGAAGGAAATTTTCTTGAAGAGGATCCGGAACGTCCAAAGAAATATGAGAACTTCATTACACCTGAAGAATGGGTTGGTTTTGCAGGCCAAAGAAGAGATGAGAATTTCAAGAAAGTGAGTGCCATCAATTGCGAGAGAGCGTCAAACCCGCATATCCATACAAAAAAGGGTGTTTGGGATATGCTCGCTTAGAGGAAAAAATTGTAAGTAAATATAAACTTTACGATCTTATTAATTCTCTCAATGTGTTATAATTGATGATCTTAAGACTTGTGTCAATGCGTAGTTAGAAGAGACGAAAAGTGACGCAACATCACTACCAGCACATTTGTTTTGGAAGGAAGCTCGTGTGGGCAAGGATCAAGTTGTTAATCCCGATATTCAACATGTGTATGATGAATGTGTAAGTATAAGATTGTGTCTTTAATTAAATCAAATGTTTATTAATATTTAAATAATTTTTTATCTCCACTAATAATTTTCGATATGTAAATGAATTACAGGAGACCTTGTCGCAATCGGTATCCCCATGTGAGGATCAGGATACCAGGAGCGTACTTAGTCGAGCACTAAATATTGCTGAGTATCCGGGTCGGGTGAGGGGTAAAGGTCATGGTGTGACTCCAACCTCTTTGTATAAGCATCCAAGCAGAAGAAATCCTAGCAATGCAGAAGTGATGCAAACATTGCAGGATTTACAAGCTCAAGTCCGTGAATTGCAGAAGGATAAAGAGAGAGATATGGCAGAAAAGAGCAGTTCACAGTTGAAAGAAACTAGTGACAAAGCTAGTATCAACTGTCAGCATAAATTTCCCGAGGTAATTTTCAATATATATCCGTTATTATTATAGAATATTTTTAGTCACTTCTAATGGTTATTATTGGTTTAGGGCATTTCATCTTGCCAGCTATACCTATCGTCGCTGACTTCTCGACTAGTTGGCAAGGGAAAAGTCCATAACACTTTGGGAGATTTACTTCACCATAGACTGCTTCCGGATGGACACATGAAAGTATAGGTTGATATTGCTTTAGATATGGATGCGTTGCTGCCGGTACCTGACATTGTTGCTGAGACCACATTGCTGCGAGATGCAATAGGATCTTTTGTTGCATGGCCATCAGACCTCATTTTCATAGATGATCAGGTATGTTGAAAACCATTATGAATCTTTAAGTCTTCAATTGTCAGTTCTGACCTCAGTTATTTCCACGGTAATTATAGACTCCTATAAAACCCGCATCTAAGGGTAAAGGGATTTTGCAGCACAACGAGTCTGATGTATCACAAAAAGAGGTACGTTTAAAGTGTTAATTATATGATCCGAATAAAAAACTGCATAATTTTATAATTTAACTGAGTCTATATGATTTTTAGGTACCTTTTCAAGGGTCACAACAAGTAAGCCAGAAAATCGTTGGCGTACCACCCAAGAAAAGGGTTCCTACTAGATTTTTCCCTCGATACCGGCAGTGTCTTGAAACAATAGTGGGAACAACAGATTTGATGGATGGTGGTATTCGTCAAATGGATATGGGTCAAGGTATCTTTGGTTTTCCTTGCACCGAAATAATTGGACATGAGGACGTGGAACGGGTTTTCTATCATAAAGAATTAGGCGTCAGTATTATACACGCATACATCCGGTAGCCCCATCTTTATATTATGTAATTAGCTGAAATTTTTTTAAAACATTTCAATGAATATAGTCTAATATTAATTATGTTTTTATTTAAGGTTGTTATATGAAAAATTGATGCGCGGGAATCAATTGTCAAATAGATTCCATTTCGTGTCTTCCTCCCGTGTCAGCGGAGCGACAATTGGTAGGGAACCAGATTCAGTAAGAGAGCACTTAGTCGAAAGATTCATGGCAACTGGAAGTACAGAAAGCTTATATCTTTGGGTGTATAATACTATTCCTACAGGGTTAGATTTTCATTCTAAGTTCATTTTAATATTTGTAATTTTTGCGTAGAAAATTTTCATCTAAACTCTTGTTTTAATTTATAGACGTCACTGGTTGTTGGTTGCTATCGATCCTATAAAAGAAGTGGTCTATTATCTGAATTCGGTTGACGGTGATTGGACAAATTATCCGGATATGAAGTTAATGATTGATACGTAAGTGAGATTATTCTAAATATTTGTGTGTATTTATATATTTAATTATTTCTGTGACATTGTTCTAAATATATATTTTTATTTTGTTAGAGCGATACAAGTATTCCGGTGTCAAAGAGCAGCTCGGGTACGACGGTCTAAATCAAACAACATTAATTGGATCAAAGTGCAGGTATATTAATTTCCACTATTTTGCTTATAATATTTATGCTATTTGATAAAACAATACAACTATATATTCTTATTTGTTTTTCTATGTAGTGTCCTCAACAGCAAAACGGTATAGATTGCGGATACTTCGTTATGCGGTTTATCAAAGAAATCCTTCAACTGAATCAAATAGAGATTCCAGTCATGGTATGGATTTATAACTTAGGATTTGTTTTATTATTTCTCGGATATTTCATATAATCATGCATATTATGTTTTGTTATGTAGTACTTCAATGAATACAAATGTGCATATTACACGAAACTTCAGTTGGAAGAAATCAAAGAGGAATTGTGTCAATATTTTATTGAGCAGAGAATCATATAAGGTATGAATACATTATTATGTGAAAAGTGTTATGAATACGTTACATGTGTACATGGTATACCATATTGACCGTGTTATTATTTTCAAACCTCGCAGGACCAGGACCTTAATACATAATTGACCGTGTTTCTTTCATACATTAGGACTGGTTTAGTTGTTGTTAGGGTTGATTTTGTAAGACTGGTTTTGAGTTACAATGCTGATAACAATGGTTTTTATATATTTTGAGGTACAAAAATGGTGTATATATATTTTGGATTACAATGGTATACAATGCATTACTGCGGTTTATGAATTACAGGTTATGGCAACTGGTTTATATAAGTAATACGCTACAAACAATGCAGGTATATGAATTATATAAATTATACCTCTAAAAAAAACACCCTATGAAAGCGCTTTTCCAAGAAAAACGCTGCCTTAGGTAACCTATGAAAGCGCTTTTTCACAAAAAGTGTTGTCTAAGGTAAACATATGACAGCGCTTTTCCAGGCAAAAGCGTTGCTAAAAGACCACCTATGAAGCGCTTTTGCAGAAAAAAGCGTTGCTAAAAGCCTACCTAAGACAGCGCTTTTCCAGAAAAAAGCGCTGCTAAAAGAAAACTTATGAGAGCAGTTTTCCAGAAAAAAGCGCTGCCTTAGGTAGACCTATGAAAGCGCTTCTTCATAAAAAAGCGCTGCCAAGAGCCTACTTAAGAGAGCACTTTTTAGAAAAAGCGCTGCCAAAAGTCTACTTAAGAGAGCGCTTTTTAGAAAAAGCGCTGCCAAAAGCCTACTTAAGAGAGCACTTTTTAGAAAAAGCGTTGCCTTAGGTAGACCTACGAAAGCGCTTTTCATTAAACAAAAAGCGCTGCTAAAACCTATAGCAGCTCCACCTTATAAAGCGCTTTTAAAGGCCAAAAAAAGCGCTTTCGTAAGTCTTTTTTGGCGTAGTGAAGTAGCGGTTAGGTGAGAAATGAATATGGCGATGTAGTTTAGTCGTCTTAAGAATCCTCTGACTTCCTTCTCGGTGCAAGGAGCATGAATTTCTTGTATTGCTTTTACCTTTTCAGGGTCCACTTCAATACCTTTACCGCTGACGATGAAGCCTAGGAGTTTACCGGACCTCACTCCAAATGTGCGTTTATTCGGGTTCAACCTTAGCTTGTATTTATTTAGCCTTTCAAACAGTTTCTGCAAATGGTCCAGATGCTCCTCTTCAGTTTGAGATCTAGCTATCATGTCATCCACATATACCTCTATTTCGTGATGGATCATGTCGTGAAATAGATATACCATGGTGTGCCGATAAGTTGCCCCAACGTTTTTCAACCTGAATGGCATAACTTTGTAACAGAACGTGCCCCATTGTGTGACGAAGGTCGTTTTCTCCATGTCCTCAAGTGCCATTTTGATTTGATTATAGCCTGAGAAACCATCCATAAATGAGAACACTTTATGCTATGCGGTATTGTCAACCAGAATATCGATATGGGGAAGCGAGAAATTGTCCTTAGGGCTTGCCCTATTCAAATCTCTATAACCCACACACATGCGTACTTTACCGTCCTTTTTAGGTACTAGAACAACATTGGCGAACCATTATGGATAGGAGGTGACAGCTAAGAATCCGGTGTTGAATTGTTTCATGACTTCAGTCTTGATCTTTTCTGACATTTCTGGCCGCATGCGACGGACTTTCTATTTTACCGGCGAGAAATTTTCTTTTGTCGGTAGATGATGGACCACGATATCAACGTCAAGTCCTGACATGTCTTATTATAACCAATCAAATACCTCAACATAGTCATGTAGTAACTGAGTTAAGCGCTTCTTGACACTAGGTTCTAGATTGGCACATATCTTAACTTCTTTCTTGTCCTCTTTGGTACCTAAGTTAACTGTGTCAACCGGTTCTTCGTGGGGTTGTATGGTCCTTTCTTCCTGTTGTATTAACTTGGCTAGTTCCCCTGGCACTTCACAATCTTCCTCACCTTCGTCTTCGGCTTGGTAGATCGGATTTTCAAAGTTACAAAAGGCCATAGCAGAATCGTTACTCATGGGATCCTGAGTGGATGTGGATATGCATTTTGATATGTAAGTGTGTGTAAGAGCATAGCTATCTTTGAAAGAATAAAAATATAGAAAAAGAAGAACAAAGAGCATAAAATTTTCATGCAAAAACGTCCATGATTCATTGATAACATATGAAAATGAAGTAGCAACCCTTACAAATGGACCGTTGTGCCTCGGGTAAGACACAAGGTTTTAAAAGTCTCAATTGTTTAATTATTACAAGTACGACAAAAATTTAAAGACAATTACTGTTGGATGAAAGTAATAGGGACAAATTTTTTGGCTTCCCAATTGTTGAGTCCTCCACTGATAGTTGGGAAAATCCATTCTTCCAGGTCAAAGTTGTCATCACTATCCTCCACTACATTGATTCCATGGTTGCTGATCTGTAAAGGTGGTCCCCTAGCACGAGCTCGACGAACGGCTTTCTGGGCTCCTGAAGTAAAACCTAAACCAAATTTGTCATACTTGTAGGGAATATCCGGGAGTTGGCCCCAAATAGTACACCCACCTTCTTCGACTACTGCCTTGGCATCTTTCAGAGAGGCCATCTTCAGCGGAGGTCTGGTAATCTTCGGAACTTTTGAAACAGTCTTGGTTGCCGCAACTGTTTGTGGTACTTCCTCGAAATGCTAACACGGAGTTTCGATGAATTCGCCATCCATTTCCATATATATGAAGGAGTTTAGGTGACTGACCATATATTCCTCCTCTCCATGGACAGTGATGATTTTTCCCTTGGTTGGGTATTTCAACATCTGATGTAATGTAGAGGTGACGACACCAGCGTTATGAATCCAAGGTTGGCCCAATAAACAGGAATAGGAAGAACGAATATCCATCACATAGAAAGTTGAATCAAAGGTCTGAGTTCCAACTTTAATGGGGATGTCCACCTCCCTGTGCACCATTCTCATTGAACCGTCGAAGGCCTTTACCACTATGTTGCTGGGTTTTAAGGTCAAACCTTCACAGTCTAGCCTATCCAGAGCCTTATTAGGAAACAAATTCAATGATGGACCAGTATCTACCAGGACATGGGTCAAAGTAGTGCCCCTGCATTCGACAGATACATGCAACGCCTCATTGTGTTTCCTCCCTCTAGGTGTCAGGTCAGCATCAGAAAAGCCCAAACCGTTATCAGCTGTTAAACTGGCCACACAATCTTCGAATTGGTCAGCAAAGGTTTCTTGTGGCACATGGGATGTTTTAAGAAATTTCACCAAGGCCTTCGCATGAGCCTCGGAGCACAACAATAAAGCTAGTATAGAAATCTTTGACGGAGTCTGCCCTAGCTGTTCGACTACGTTGTAGTCGCTTCTCTTTATAATTTTTAAAATTTCTTCCATCTCCTTCTTGGAGGCCTCTGGGATAGATACTGATTGTGCCTTCATCCAGACAGTTTTAACCAAAATTCCTTTTCCCCGAGTCTCGGTCGACTCGGCGATAGGGGTGCCAGCAGGGGTAACCATAGGAACTGTAGTAGTAGTGTCAACAGGAACAAAAGCAAGGATGATCATAGGACCGATAACAATTTTAGGAGGAGCAATATCAGGGGAGAACACTCTTCCACTTCTGGTTATTTTGTTGGTTCCCACAATGTTTCCAATGTCGGGGTCAGCCCTCTCAAAAACCGAGTCTTCATCAGCCAGCCAATCTTACTTGACGTCGTGGTAGTAGACGTCACCCCCATAGTTCCAGGGGATAGTTTTATCTGAGGAGTATGGGATTGTCCCTGGCACAGTAATTATCAGTGGAGTCACTTTCAGAATAGATGTAATTCTAACGGGTCTTTTGGTGGAGACCCTGGGAGGATTAGCAGAAATGGTTACTATTGAAACATCCTTGTAAGCAATGGTTGGAACGGAAGTCTTTTCAAACAAAATCTCTTTGTCATCCATCAGGCGCTGGACACCTGCTTTCAATAAATGACAACTAGTCGGTAGGGATAAGCAGAGGTGGCAGCCTTCGCCATATTCCAGAAATAAACCGGCCTTCAACAGGTTCCTCTTGACGGTCAGGAGAGGAGTAACAAGCTCATCAACAACAGCAACAAACACATCATCTTCAACAGCGTTAACACCACGGTTGTGCTTGGGCATAGGAGCGGTGATAATATTTGGGATCTCAGGAGCATCAAATTCAATTTCTTTTGCGTCGAGAAGGTCTTGCACCTTGTTTTTCAAAACCCAACAGTCGTTTGTATCATGACCTAGACTTTCTGAATGGTAAGCACAACAGACGTTTGGGTTATAACGGGGAGAGGCAGTGTTGGGATTCTTTGGAGCTTCCCTAAAGGTTACCATATTAGATCTCAACAAATGTGGCAAAACTTGAGACAGCGTCATATTTATCCTGGTAAACTGTCTTACCGGTCTTTTTGTTCTAGGCTGGTTGTTCCTTTGTTGAGTAGGTGCAGGCTTAGGGATCATGACGGCCCCTGTCGTTGGACGGTGTTCAGTTATGTCCTTATTCCTTTGATGGTACACAGAACCAACCTCTTTCTTCCCAGTGAATGGTTTTCTCATGGAACTAGAGGATGCATCCTTTTGGATCTTCCCACTCTTAATCCCAGCTTCCACTCTCTTCCCGGTCAAGATTAATTCAGTGAAGCTGGCTGAGGAGCTTCCAATTAGTTGATTAAAGAAAGGACCGGACAGGGTACCCAGAAACATGTCTACTAGCTCCCTGTCAGGCAGGGGAGGCTGGACTCTTCCTGCTAAATCCCTCCACTTCTGAGCGTAGTCTTTGAAACCCTCACTCGAACCCATAGTCAGAATCTAGAGTTGAGTACGGGTGGGAGCAAGGTATGCGTTGTACTAATACTTCTTATAAAAGCAGCGGTCAGGTCTTCCCAATTACGGATATTGGCTCTCTCCATTTGATAGAACCAATCTAGCTGAGTCCCGGATAGACTATCCTAAAAGAAGTGGACCCACAAATCTTTGTCAGCAATGTAAGGTTGTATCTTCCTCACATAAGATCGGAGGTGCATCTTGGGACACGAAACCCCGTCGTAATTAGAAAACATTGGTGCCTTGAACTTTGGTGGAATAACAATCCCAGACACCAAACCCAACTCTTCAAAGTCCGGCTCTTGCACTTTCTGAATCTCCATTGCACTTAATCGATCTTCCAACTGCTTGTATTTGTCGTCAGCTGGAGGATACTGCTCTTCAGAGTAATCAACCTCTTCTTCCTCTTCAAATTTTGGATGGTCAGTCACTTCCTTGTTTTTGCCTTCTTGATTATCCTTTTCACTTGATGATGTTGCGAAGTCTAGAGTCCGCCTGGCTGGCCCTTCGAACCTTCTTCCCAGATTCAAAACACCGGTTGATTTCTTCGCTTTCTTCTTCTTTTCTTTGATCAGCAAAGTTTTCAAATCCTCTTGTCCTTTTGCCAGAGTCAAGAACGTTTGTTGAAACTGAGCGTTCTGCGCCTGAAGATCTTTTACTGTCTGTTTAATATCCATCTCACTAAAATAAACAGTAGAAAGATAAGGAGACCTGTTGTAAGAAACCTGTTTGTGTTATGATGAATGACGATGCATATGCAAATGATTTCAAGGAAACTATGGATTTAAATTTGCTTTAGATAAAAAGGAACACACGTTATATTAATAAATCAAAGTTTGAGTACATCATGCCTCCTTGGGCTTACAATGAAAGAAATAAAATACAAAACTCTAAGACAAAAAAGTTGAACGCATCCTCTTTGGTGCGATGTAGGCATTCAGACTCCGCTCTTCATGAAGCTGCTTGGTGAGTTCCAAAACTTTCTTCTCGCTGGCATAGAATTGGGCTTCGAAAGTGTCTCGCTCTTCCTTAAGCTGTATCCAATCCCTTTGCAAGTCTTCGAGAGAGGTGGGTATGTTAGGATGAAGGGTAAGGCATCATAATACTTTGAGCACAGGCTCGTACCCATTTGAGATAAGGATTAAGAGGGATGGAATTCTTGTTCCCCAGTGTCTTGCTATCCATCTTTTTTACCATCCTCCAAGCTTGCATAAACCTCTGATGGTAGCCTTGATCGTCGCTTTCGTAGTCGAACACCAAACCTTGGATGAGCATCTCATGAGAACCATCTCTCCGGGCATACCCAAACTGTCGTAAAGCTAAGAAAGGGTTGTAAGTGATACCTCCCCTAACTCCAAGTAGAGGGACGTTAGGGAATTCCCCACAATGGTCAATGATAGAAGTATCATCCGAGGATCTTGAACAACAATGAATATCAGAGTGGGTGAGGGACATCATCCTTTGAGACCATGTCAATCTTTGTTCGTTCTTCAATGTTGATCTAGGTAGGTGTGAAATGAACCACTTGGAGAGTAGGGGTGTTGTACCCCAAAATTTTCCCTCTCACTTATCAAGAATTTGCTCACAAGATCTCCTTGGGCTCAAGACTGGACTAGGGTTTGATTAGCTCAAGACACCTCCTGATGCACTGATGACCAAAATTAGGATTTAAGTTTGCACATGGATTTTTGAACTATCAATGCACCATATTACTTTCATGGACCAATATCGACTCCCAAGACTACTCATGTCAAGCTTCAAGTCTTGGATCACATTTTTGCTCAATCAATTGAATAGTTGGCCTAAAAATCAACTGTATTAGGGGAGAAGTCAATTATGGCCAATTTATAGTCAAACTTCATAGTTTTTGATCCACATCAACATTTTAAACTCATATATATCATTTTATCAAGTTTGGACCATAACTCCTCAAGAAATTTGATCAAATCTCCAAAAGGGCAAAATGGTCAAAATTAGGGTTTTGACTAGGAAAGGGTAATTTCTAATTTTTGACCTAGAAAATGGTTAATTGGTTTAAGGCATGATCTCAAGATTCCAATTGCATCATTTTTACCTAATGACATAGTTCAAAACATTGCAAATCCATTAGATGGACAGATGAATTTTGCAGTCAACTAATCAAAAGTCAATTGTATACTGAAAAGTCAAACTTTGACTTTTTGGTCAAATTCAAGTACCAAAGATCACAATTCATAAAAACATGTCAAAATAGGAAACTTATTCATAAAGAAATCAAGAAATCAATATTTCATTTTGAAAAGTCAAAATTTCTAAACTTAGAAATTTTTCTAAGTGTCAAAAATTTCTATTTTTTTCATAACTTTGAGCAATTGTTTCATTATGATGCAAGATGCTTCAAAGGAAACTTCCAACATGAAAGTTGTATATCTCCATGAAATATACAACTTTTATTCACGCAACTTCTCCTAAAAGTTCTTGGATCTCAGGTTATAATTTTTATGAATACATGCTCATGAACTAAAAAAGACTTAGTGAAATTTTTCCCTAGTTAGGCAGATTTTTGACCTAACTTCATGGCAATGTTTCACATAGTTTTAAGGGGAATCTTCAAAATCAATTCAAAGATGAGTTGAATATCACATTGCAAGCTTTCCAAAATGTCCAAGAACTCCTTGAGATCATTCTTGAGTAGAGAGAATCGAAGAGATGAAGTTGGTATTTGGTCACTTGAATTACAAGGCATTTTGTGATGAACAAAAATCCAATTTCAAACCTATGTTGCACAATCTTGTTTTGCAGGCTTCTAAAACTCAAGATCTCTCTATAATCAGAAGATTACACTTGCTTTTGAGCTATTATCCAAGTGTTCCAAGCATTGTCCAAGCCAATTTTCCATTTTTGGAAGAACGCTACCATTCCATTCTTGAAAAGTTGCTTTAATCACAAATTCAACTTATCTTGAGCTTCTAACTTGTTCTTTCTGCACACACAACCCTTATAATCCAAAAGCAAGGTGTCTAAGGCCTGAAGAAGCTCAGGACATGCTTGTAAAACATTTGAGATTTGTCATTTCACTTTTCTTCAAAAGCAAGTTATATAGCCATAACCCTATAACTCAGAAGCCTTGAGTGATTTTGTGCTCTAATCTTTTCCATACATATTAACAAGTTCATTGCAAGCTGAGACATGGTTCCAAGCATCCTAAAACTCTCCAAAGCACTATTGTTGCACAAAATTTCCCAACTTGATAGTTTTGAGCAAAAAACTCATCATCTTCATTTCCACTCGTGCATTTTGAAAACCAATCATTCAAACACCTTCTATACATCATACCAAAGTAATCCAGGCCCCTGTTTTAAGATTGTAACTCCTTCATCACTATCCACCATTTTCAAATATCAAGCTTGCAGGTTGACTTGAGTAGGGATATTCAGGAACTTTCAAGGCAAAGTAAGAGTTGGGATATACTCAAGGAGGTCCAGGCAAGCTAAACATACCATCAGGCCATCTCCAAAGTTGCTCAAACTCCATTCACGACTCCAGCTACAAGAGGTAAGTTTTCAAACTTCCATCTCTTCATACAGGTATCATTTGTTTCTGATTTGTGAAGATAAAATGTAGATACCATTACCACGAAGTTGTACATATCCATAGTTTACATTTATATGGTATGAGCTTAGAGAATTTTAGGGTTGAAGTTTTCTTCAATTTTTAGGTTTTGAATTAGGGCTAAAAAAATTCTCATTCATCTTTGATTGTTAGCTTAAGTTATTTATATGATTGGATTCATGGGGAAAAATGCCACAACTTTCATGTTTGAACTTTTCATTTTTGTTGAGAGATGAAGAAGATACAGGTCCTTTGGCTGGAGGTTGAAGATGAAGTCTTCAGAACACGTTTTGTCTTACATATTAATTATTTCATTTGTATTAACGGACGTATAGCCACTCCAGTGGTAAGGCAGCGCGATGGTAATTAGGAGGTCATGGGTTCGAGCCTCAGCGCGCGCTGCCTTTTGCTTTTTTTCTTCTCATTTTTACATTTTTTTGTTCTTTACAGCGCCTGGGCCTAGTTTTGGGCTTTCCATCCTTTTTTGCTTTCACTAACTTCATGTTCTATTTTCACACCTCCTTGATTTTTCTTCATATTTTATTTTTATTTTATTTTCTTTATTATCTTTATTATTATTATTAATATTATTATTATTATTATTATTAATAAATATTTTTATAGTTATTAGTAAAAATCCAAAAATATTTTTTATCTTTACATTTATTTAGTTTATTTTGTCTTATAAAATCAAAAGAAATAAAAAAACTTTTCTTTAATAAATTAATTCCTTTTTTTCTATATATTTAGATAATAAATCTTGACTATTATGTATTATTTTATTATTTTCTTGAAAATTAAAATAAATTTAGAACCTAGGCTTATTTTGGTTAATTAACCTTTTTGTATTTTAATTAAATTCACAAAAACCCTAAAAAATACTTTTCTAAATCAATTTTATTTCTTTTAAAAAATTAGGTTTAGTTCCCTAAATTTAATTTGGACCAATTGATCATCACCCTTTAGTTTGATTAAGGCCAAAACATTTTCTTAACAAAAATCCAAACAAAAATCATGTTTCTTTTCCATTTGCATTTGTACTTTATATTTATTCATTTCCTTGTACATTGATATCAAATTCAATTTGGTTGTAATAGATTAATTAGGTTTATATTCTTGCAATCCTCATTCACAATTTGTATACCCCCCCCCCCCCCCCCTCCCACAAGTATTGTAATAGCGTAGTAACTTTAAATTCCACAATTTATCGCTTTATATACAAATGCTAGCAATTAGGGTTTATATGGAAAGACTAAAATTAATCAAATAGAAAACCCTAATTCAAGACAAAATCAAGCATGAAAACAATACACTTGCACACAAGCACCTTAGGGTTATCTCACTTGGTTGCCTTATACAAAATGGTCATATTACGCATGTAAGGTATCTTAGCAAAAACAAGCAAATACAAGATCATAGTCCCTCGATGGAGCTATCTAAGTTGTCTTACAAATGATCTTAGTCCCTCAAAAAGAATGCTAAGATACCTTGCAACATTGCTAATCATGGTTATACGATGACCCACGCTCGTCCCGTTTACATCCAAAGATAGGGTTGCTTACCAAATCAATGGTAAGACAACAATGTCATAGGAAAAGAAAATGAACAAGAAGAACATTTGAGTAGGTAGATTGCTCCTAATTACTTGCTCCATTTCAAAACAAACATCCTTGCTATTTTTAAAACAATCACATACACTTTCAAACATCTTACAAAATTGAAAACATTTTCAAAAGATCAACATCTTTGTATACATTCTTACGAACGAGAATCATTACAAAGATTGCCTAAACAATGACCTCTTTACAAAATACTTTCAAAAACCACAGAAAGCATAATTTCAAACAAAAGCAAGTGATCTAGAAAGTAACTAAGAGCCCATAGAAAACCATGGATGAAAAGGGTGCTAATACCTCCCCTTTTCATAATCTATCCTCCGAACTCAAGAAACAATCTCAAAGGTCTTTCCCGTGTTTTTTCACCTTTCCTTTTGGATAAAAGAAAAGTCAGTGGCGACTCTTGCTAACCGCAACATTTGCGATCAAATGCAAAACCTTCAAGTCAGTTCTCCCACCGTATCACAGAACTGGCGACTCTGCTGGGGAAAATTCTAAAAGTGGGGTTACCTTAGGGATATATTACATTTATTTGCTTACATTGTTTGACTTGTATGCTTTACATTATGTTTATTTGTTTGGGTTTAAATCCTCTACCCGGATTTGGGATACATTATAGGTAAGTAGCAATACATTGTGGAAACTGTGTGGGGTATACTGACATGGTCTAAGCAATAGCTACGTTAGTGCGATATATTTGTGGGTACCGATAGCCTTTAAGTTAATCAAAGAGAATACGGGGCCGCTGAGATGTCATGAAGCACTAATGAACTTTTAGAACATTTACTTGACCAACTTGGCCTTTAGGATGTAGTGAGATGACCGGCTTTGGTGCAGTCCGAAGTTGGTAGATACTCGATACTACACTCATTGAGGTTTGGTTTCTTGGGATATTTCGGTCGCCATTAAAGAGGCTTGTGCTGAAACAATGACCAAGGAAACAAACCAGTGATATTGAGCTCCTTAGAACCCGGTTACTATTACTAGGACAGGTTTGATCCAACTAAACTTCCAGAGGGTATTTACCTATAAAACTCCATGCAAGCCTAAACCTTAGAATTCATTTATTTTGTTTGTATATTCATACTTGTACATAACATCATGAACATCATATACATCCACTAACCATTTCAAGGATTTTTGGGATTCATCTTTGTTCTTGTTTTATAGGATATGGATTCACTTCGCAGGAAAACTGTTCAAGTCAATCTTGTAAGGATCCCTCCACAACTCAAGGAGCTAGCTTCAAGGATTCTTGAAAACTCTCCATTTACCGAGAGACATGGTCGCCTACTCAACTTGGTCACCTCCAACACAGATGAGGACATGATGAAGGTGCTCTTTCAATTCTTTGATCCTTTACACCATTGCTTCACATTTCCCGACTATCAACTTGTGCCTACTTTGGAAGAATTATCCCAACTCTTGAGGATTCCCATTCTCAATCAACTACCTTTCAATGGTACAATAAGATACCCAAAGCCAGAAGAGATTGCTCAAGCTCTACACTTGCACTCATCTGATATCACAACTCATTAGGAAACAAGAAGTGGTGTCAAAGGTTTCTTAGCAAAGTTCTTGTTTGAGAAAGCCCAAAGCTGTTGGAACTCCTTGGACTTGCAAGCCTTTGAGGAAATTGTCGCTCTCCTCATCTATGGGATGGTTTTATTTCCAAATCCTGACCAACTCATAGATGTCAACACCGTCAAAATCTTCATGTCACGCAACCCGGTTCCTACTTTCCTAGGAGACATCTTACACTATTTTCACACTCGCACAATAAGGAAAAGAGGTGTCCTTATGTGTTGCACTCCTCTCTTGGCAAGATGGTTTATTTCTCATCTTCCCCAATATGTATTAAAGAATGATCAAGGTTCAAGGTGGTCACAAAGGTTGATGACGCTCAAACATTCAGACATTCATTGGTGCTCCCGATCCATAGAGAATGTTACTATTATCAACCATTGTGGAGAATTTCCTAATGTCCCTTTACTTGGCATTAGGGGAGGAATCACCTACAACCCTTGCTTAGCTTTAAGACAGTTTGGTTATGCCCGAAGGGATGGCCCACATGAGATACTAATTCAAGGTTTGGTATTTGACTACGACAACGACAATCAAGGTGTTCGCCAGAGATTCATCTGAGCTTGGAGGATGTTAAACAAGGTAGATAGCAAGACGCTGGGACACAAGAATTCCATCCCTCTTGAGCCTTACCTCAAATGGGTATGAACTCGTGCTCATAGTCTTATGGCCTTACCCCTCCATTCTCCCGGTAATCATTGAGCATGTCATGGAAGGAGATGTTCCATACACTATCCTACATCCTGACATGCCCACCTCTCTTGAAGACCTACAAAGAGATTGGATACAACTCAAGGGAGAGCGAGATACTTTCGAATCCCAATTCTATGCAAGCAAGAAGAAGGTTTTGGAACTCACTAGGCTACTTCATGAGGAGTAGACTCTCAATGCCTACATCGCGCCAAAGAGGATGTGCACTACCTTTTTATCTTAGAGCTTTTGTATTTCCTTATAAGCCCAAGAGGCATTGATGTACTCAAGCTTTAACTTATTAATATAAGTGTTTCTTTTTTGTCTAAAACAAATTTTAATCTTTGAAATCCTTGAAATCATTACATATGCATATACCATTCATCATAACATAAGCAGGTCTTTTGCAACAAGTCTCCTCATCTCTCTACTGTTTATTTCAGTAATATAGATCTCGAGCAAACAGTGAAGGACCTCCAAGCTCAGAATACACAGCTTCAACAGTTGCTCTTGACCCTAGCCAAAGGACAAGAAGAGTTGAATACTTTGCTTGCCGAGGAGAAGAAAAAGAAGACAAAGAAGGTAACCAGGGTCCTAAACATGGGAAGAAGATTTCATGATCAGACAAGAAGGACCTTAAACTTTTCAACGACATCCGGTAAAAGAGGCAATCAAGATGGGAAAGGCAAGGAAACAGTTGTCCTGTCAGAAGAGGAAGAGGAAGAGGAAGAAGAAGACTATTCTGAAGAACAATACCCTCCAGATGATGACAAGTATAGACATCTCGAAGAGCGGTTGAGTGCGATGAAAATCCAAAAAGTGTCTGGCTTGGACTTTAAGGAATTGGGTTTAGTGTCGGGGATTGTTATTCCTCTGAAATTCAAAGCACCTGTGTTCGCCAAATATGACGGATTTCATGCCCTAAAATGCATCTCCGGTCATATGTGAGAAAAATCCAACCCCATAACGCTGACAAAGACTTATGGGTACACTTCTTCCAAGACAGTCTGTCTGAAACTCAACTTGACTGGTTTTACCAACTAGAAAGAGCCAACTT
Organism: Vicia faba; assembly: GCA_948472305.1. Lineage (NCBI taxonomy): Eukaryota > Viridiplantae > Streptophyta > Magnoliopsida > Fabales > Fabaceae > Vicia > Vicia faba. The sequence continues at coordinate 1,013,163,347 of OX451738.1, forward strand.
CCTTAACTGGGAAGATCTTGCTGCATCCTTCTACAAATAATACCAATACAATGTTGACATGGGACCTACTTGTACTCAACTCCAGAGTATGGCCATGGTTTCCAATGAAGGTTTCAAGGACTATGTGCAAAAATGGAGAGATTTGGCTGGAAGAGTTCAACCCCCTCTATCTGAGAGGGAATTGGTAGACATGTTCTTGGGAAACTTGTCTGGTCCCTTCTTCAATCATTTAATTGGAAGTTCATCTGCAGGTTTTACTGAACTAATATTGGCCGGAGAAAGGGTAGAAGCCAGTATAAAGAATGGAAAGATCCAAAAAGATACATCTTCCTCTACTGCCATAAGGAAGCCATTTATCGGAAAGAAAGAAGTGGTTGCTGTTTATCCTCAGAGAAATCAAGATAGGGTCGAACGTCGATCAATGGTGGGGGCTGTTATGATTCCTAAACTGGTGCTTGATCAGCAAAGAAATAATCAACCAAGTATGGAAAGTCCAGTTAGATAATTCACCAGAATTAACATGACCTATCTCGGGTATTACCGCATCTACTAAGATCCAATTTGGTGACCTTGAAAGAAGCTCCTAAAAACCCCAATACAACCTCTCCTCACTATCATCCCAATGCCCATTGTGCATATCACTCTAAAAGTCTCGACCATGACACTAATAACTGTTGGGCTCTAAAGAACAAAATACAAGACCTCATTGAAGCAAAAGAAATTGAATTCGATGCGCCCGAAAAACCAAATGTCATTTCTTCCCCTATGCCGAAACATGGCCATAATACCAATGCCATTGAAGAAGAGATGTTTGTTACTTCAGTTGATGAACTTATGACCAAACTCCTGACTATTAAAGTGAACTTGTTGAATGCTAGTGTGTTCCCAGGCTGTGATGAAGGCTGCACTTCTGTTTGTCCTCACTAACCAGCTGTTCTTTGTTGAAAGCAAGCGTTCAGTGCCTAATAGATAACAAAGAAATTTTGTTTGAAAATACTTCTGTTCCACCTGTTCCTTTTGAAGATGTTTCTATCATTACCATTTCCGCCAATTCTTCTAGGATCTCTACCAAAAGACCCGTTAGAATTACATCAGTTCCAAAAGCAACTCCTTTAATAATCACACTGCCTGGACCAGTCCCATATTCGTCAGACAAACCCATACCATGGAATTGTGGAGGGGATGTATACTACCACGGTATTAAGCAAGATTGGCCAGCCGCCGAAGATTCAAGTTCTGAGAAAGTGGATTCCAACGTCAGTAATATTGCAGGGACTAGTAAGATTACCCGAAGTGGTAGGATCTTCTCTCCAGAAATTGCTCCCCCAAAAGCAGTTTCTGGACCCGTAATCATTCTTGTTGTTACTCCTCCAAAAGTTGTTCCCAGTCCTACAATCATCCCCACTAATACTCCAATTAACAAAGTTGTTACAACCCCTGTCATCATTCCTAATAACACTCATGTTACCGAGTTAACTGAGACTCGAGGTAAAATTATTCTGATTGAGCCGTTCCGGACGAAGGCTCAGTCATTGGCTATCCTTGAGACCTCCCGGAAAGAGATGGAGGAAATTCTAAAGATCATAAAAAGAAGCGACTATGATGTAGTTGAACAACTAGGGAAAACTCCCTCTAAAATTCCCATGCTGTCATTACTACTATGTTCTGAGGCGCATGCAAAAGCCTTGGTAAAATTCCTGAAAATTGCCCATGTACCCCAAGAGACATTTGTCGATCAGTTTCAAGACTGTGTATCCAGCTTGACTGCAGATAATGGTCTAGGTTTTTTGGATGTTGATCTAACGCCAAGAAGAAGAAAGCATAATGAGGCATTACATGTCTCAATTGAATGTAGGGGCACAACCTTGGCTCATGTTTTGGTGGACACTGGCTCATTTTTGAGTGTATTGCCTAAAAAAGCTCTTGATAGGCTTGACTGTGAGGGCTTGACATTGAAGCCAAGTAACATAGTAGTAAGGGCTTTTGATGGCTCGAAAAGGATGGTGCATGGGGAAGTGGATATCCCCATAAAGGTTGGAACCCAAACATTTGATTCAACTTTTTATGTAATGGATATTCGTCCCTCATATTCCTGCTTGCTAGGCCGACCATGGATTCACAATGATGGCGTTGTCACTTCTACATTGTACCAAATGCCAAAATATCTGATTCAAGGGAAGATTATCACCGTTCATGGAGAAGAAGAGTATATGATCATCCATCTCAATTCCTTCAGATATGTGGAATTAGATGGTGAATTTATTGAAACTCCATTCCAACACTTTGAAGAGGTCCTGCAAGTTGTGGCAGTAACCGATACTGTTCCCAAGATCACAAGGCCTCTGCTCCGGATGTCATATCTGAAGGACGCCAAAGCAGTGGCAGAAGAAGGTGGGTGCACTATCTGGGGACAACTCTCGGATATCCCATACAAGTCAGATAAGTTTGGTTTGGGTTTCTCTTCAAGTGCTTAGAAGGTTGTACGCCACGCTCGTGCCGGAGGACCACCCCTGAAGATCAGCAACCACAAGGTCAACACCGTAGAAGATAATGAAGATAGCTATGACTTGGAGGACTGGATATTCCCAACTTTCAGTGGAGGACTCAACAACTGGGAAGCTAGAGATTTTGTCCCGATAACTTTTATCCCACAGTAATCTGTCTTTACATTTTGTTGGATCTGTAATATTAAAACAATCCGCACTCTTAAAACCTTGTGTCTTACCCGAGGCACAATGGTCCATTTGTAAGGGTTATTATCTCATTTTCATATGACATCATTGAATCATGGACGTTTTCGCATACAAACTTTTATGCTCATTGTTTTTTCTTTTTTTAAATTTTCATTTCTTTCAAAGATAGTTATACCCTTACACACACTCACACTCACAATGCAGGTATACATCCATTCGGTATCCCATGGGTAACAATACTGCTATGGATTTTTATGACTCTGAGAATCTAATCTACCAAGCCAAAGACGAAGGTGAGGAAGATTGTGAAGTACTAGGGGAACTTGCCAGACTACTACAACAAGAAGAGAGAACCATTCAGCCTCACGAGGAACCCGTGGATACAATCAACCTAGGTATCGAAGAAGACAAAAAAGAGGTCAAGATGGGTGCCAATCTGGAACCCAGTATCAAGGAGCGTCTGATTCAGTTGTTACACGATTATATTGAAGTCTTTTCCTGGTCATATGAAGACATGTCAGGACTTGATGCAGACATTGTGGTACGTTGTCTACCTACAAGAGAAGATTGTCCACCAGTAAAGCAAAAGGTTCGCCGCATGAGGCCAAATATGTCAGAGAAGATTAAAGCAGAAGTCATGAAACAATTTAACGCTAGATTCTTGGCTGTCACCTCTTATCCCCAATGGGTTGCCAATGTTGTTCCTGTGCCCAAAAAGGACAAAAAAGTGTGAATGTGTATGGACTACAGAGATTTGAATAGGGAAAGCCCTAAGGATGATTTTCCACTCCCCCACATTGATATTCTAGTTAACAATACGGCACAACACAAAGTATTTTCCTTCATGGACGAATTCTCAGCTTACAATCAAAACAAAATGGCGCCTGAGGACATGGAGAAAACAACATTTGTCACGCAGTGGGGCACTTTCTGCTATAAGGTGATGCCATTCGGACTAAAGAATGTTGGGGCAACCTATCAGCGTGTCATGGTAGCTTTATTTCATGACATGTTACATCATGAAATAGAGGTCTATGTGGACGATATGATAGCCAGATCTCAAATAGAAGAAGAGCATCTTGATCACTTACAAAAACTATTTGAGAGACTGAAGAAGTACAACCTGAGGTTGAATCCAAACAAATTCACATTTGGAGTACGGTACGGTAAACTCCTAGGCTTTGTCGCCAGCAACAAAGGTATCGAGGTCGATTCTGCCAAAGTTAAAGCAATACAAGAGATGCCTGCTCCTCGTACTGAGAAGGAAGTAAGAGGATTCTTGGGGCGTTTGAATTACATTTCTAGATTTATCTCTCACTTGACAGCTACTTGTGAACCGATCTTCAAATTGTTGAAGAAAGATCAAGTAGTCAAATGGAATTACGAGTGCTAAGTTGCTTTTGAAAAAATCAAATAATACTTACAAGAGCCTCCTGTGTTGATGCCACCAGTCGAGGGAAGACCATTGATCATGTATCTGACTGTTTTAGAAAACTCAATGGGGTGTGTATTGGGGCAGCATGACGAGTCTGGCCGAAAAGAGCATGCTAGTTATTACCTGAGCAAGAAGTTTACCGACTGTGAAACAAGATATTCACTGCTCGAGAAAACTTATTGCACTCTGGCATGGGCTGCTCGCCGGATAAGATGGTATATGCTGACTCATACTACTTTGTTGATATCTAAAATGGATCCGATAAAATACATATTCGAGAAGCCTGCTCTCTCTGGGAGAATAGAGAGATGGCAGATGATCCTGACAGAATATGACATACAGTATACTACCCAGAAAGCTATAAAGGGCAGTGTACTAGCTGATCACCTTGCTCACCAAGCTGTAGAAGACTACAAGTCCATGAAGTTCGAATTTCCAAATGAAGACATCATGACGTTAGACAACTGTAAAGAATTCAGCCCATATGATGGACCTGAATAAGGATCCCAATGGTCCCTGTTCTTTGATGGGGCATCCAATGCACTTGGAAATGGTATCAGTGATGTACTCATATCTCCGAAAGGGTGTCATACTCCCTTTACCGCAAGACTCTGCTTCAATTTTACAAACAACATGGTGGAATACGAAGCATGCATCTTTGGCCTCAGAGCTGCCATAGACTTGGGAATCAAATCCTTGGATGTATTCGGAGACTCAGCTTTGGTCATCAGTCAGATCAAAGGGGAATGGGACACCAAACACCCAAACCTTATCCCTTACAAAGAACATGTTTTGACGTTGCTACCACATTTTGAGAAGATTACCTTCGAGCATTTCATGCGAGAAGAAAATCATCTAGCAGACGCTCTAGCCACAATGTCATCTATGTTTAAACTTAATTGGGATAACGAGGCTCCCCAGATTACCATCGAATGAATGGAGGAACCAACGCACTGTCACGAGATTAATACTGAAGAAGTAGTGGATCGCCCTTGGTTTCACGAAGTCAAGAAGTATCTCGAGGCTCAAGAATATCCAGAAGGAGCTTCAGTCAATGATAAGAAGTTCTTAAGGAGATTCTCTGCTAAATGTTTCCTAAGTAACGACATTCTTTACAAACGCAACCATGACTCTGTGTTACTTCGATGCGTAGACAAAGTTGAAGCTGAAAGGATCATGGCTGAATTGCATGAAGGCACTTTTGGCACCCATTCCAGTGGGAATACGATGGCAAAGAAAATCCTACGGGTAGGCTATTACTGGTCTACCATGGAAGCAGATTGCTATCAACACTCTCGAACCTGCCATAAGTGTCAGATTTATGCTGAAAAGGTGCACGTACCTCCGGTTCCTCTGAATGTCTTGACGGCTCCTTGGCCCTTTGCTATGTGGGGAATTGATATGATTGTGGAAATCAAGCCAACAACTTCCAATGGACATCACTTCATCCTAGTGGCCATTGACTATTTTACAAAGTGGGTGGAGGCCGTTTCCTTCGCTTCCGTTACCAAGAATGTTGTTGCCCGTTTCATCAAGCAAAATCTCATTTGCTGGTACGGTATCCTGAAAAGGATCATCACTAACAATGGTACAAATCTCAACAACACTATGATCATCGCCTTGTGCAAGCAATTCAAGATCCAGCATCACAATTCTCCCCCGTACCGGCCAAAGATGAATGGTGTTGTCGAAGCTTCAAATAAGAACATTAAAAAGATCATACAGAAAATGACAGTGACATACAAAGACTGGCATGGGATGCTACCATTCGCTCTCCACAGGTATCGTACTACATCTCGCACATCAAGCGGGGCAACACCCTATTCTTTGGTATACAGCATGGAAGCCGTCTTGCCTATTGAGGTCCAGATCCCCTCTCTAAGAATTATGAAGGATGCAAGGCTGAATGAAGAAGATTGGATTCAAACCCGACTTGATCAACTAAACTTGATTGATGATAAAAGACTTACTGCTGTTTGCCATGGTCAAAAGTATCAAAAACGGATGATCAAGGCTTTCAATAAAAAGGTCAGACGCCAAGTGTATCAAGTTGGGGATTTGGTAATCAAACGCATCATACTACCACAAGGTGATCCCAGGGGCAAATGGACTCCTACATACGAAGGACCATTTGTAATCAAAAACATTTTCTCTGGTGGGGCAATGATCTTAACCACCATGGATGTCGACGACCTGCCACACCCTGCGAACGCGGACATAGTCAAAAGATATTACGCATAAGAGACCCTCTAGGTTGACATACCTAGGAAAAACAAGGGCATCCCGGCGAACCAAAAGTTCCAGGCAAAAATTAGGGATAAAACAAAAAATTTGTACATCCGGCAAGTTGAAAACCCGAAAGGGAGGCTTGGGCAAAAAAGGGTTTCCCGGTGGACTGAAAACCCGAAAGGGAGGTCCAGGCAAAATTTAGGGAATTAAAGCGTATGACTATGTCCCGTTGGATCACCTTATGGATAACTGACAAACTCAGAGTTTCTGATCAATTCAATCATCTTCTGACAAGGCAACAAATAGACAAAATGTTCAGAGATACAAAGGCTATAGCAGAATGGGAACCCCATGGGATAAATACACAATACCTATCTTTTCTTTGTATTTAAATTTTCATTTTTCTTACGATGGTGTTCTCCTACTAGAATGTTTATCTCACTGTACAAAAATATTTACTTAAAGTCAATCCAAAGATATCTCTTTGAAAGTACAAAAATTATCTGTTTTTCTTTACGCTTGTGTTTTGTTTACAAAAACGTCCAATGATTCATTGTTGAACATATGTATTTGAACATAATTACTGTTTACAAATAAACAAAAGACAATTACTAATGGCTTTAAGAGGCATGGAAATCTCTAAGCTATTTCCATAAATCCCCCACAATGTACAGTTTAATCCCTAGCGGAACAAAGCTTCCATTTATCAATCCCCGGTAGAATTCGTCAAAATTCTCAGGATTCACCAATAGGATTTTACAAGCAGTACATGGCATTTTCTTTGCAACAGAGTTTATTTCTATAAACAAAAATTCATCAACACTTAGACTTCACAGCATGAAGACTTATACTCCATATCCTCAGCAGCAGTCAGGGATTTATTTTTCCCAATCCAACAGCAATGCAACAAGCTAGCTCACATACGCATACATTACATCCATATATCATAAACATTAATAACGCGAATGCATTATACTACGCATTTCATACAACATAAACATTGAATATTAGCTAACATTTTACCTTTTTAGGATAAGATTAATCAAACAGCTACCATTAACAATATTCAAAGTTTTCAGATACAGTTCAGATACGCTCTAGACACGGATGTCATTCTGATACTCATTCAGATTCAACTCTCAGATACAGTTCAGATACGCTCCAGACACGGATGCCATTCTGATACTCATTCAGATTAAGTCTTCAGATACAGTTCAGATACGCTCCAGACACGGATGCCATCCTGATACTCATTAAGACTCAACCTTTTGATACAGTTCATATACGCTCTAGACACAGATTCCAGTCTGATACTCATTCAGATTCAACTCTCATATACAGTTCGGATACGCTCCAGACACGAATGTCATTCGGATACTCATTCAGATTCAACTCTCAGTAACAGTTTAGATACGCTCCAGAAACGGATACCATTCTGACACTCATTTAAAACTAGCTTTCAGATATAGTTCAGATACACTACAGACACGGATTCCATTCTGATAATCATTCAAAATCAGCTCCCAGATACAGTTCATATACGCGCCAGATACGGACGCCATTCTGATGCTCATTCTTTCAGCTTGCAAATTACAATACAAACAATCACTCTTGGATGGCATATTTAAGCCCATATCCTATAGAATTTTATCACCTCTCCAAATGGCATCTTTAAGCCTATTCCCTCAACCATCGCATCACCGAGTGCAAATTTCTGGGCACTCTAGTGTCCAATCATCTTCCACCTTCGAGTCACGACTGGCAAAAACATGCCAATCTAACTCTTCATGCTTAAGAAGATTGAACAGGGGCAGTTGTTGTACCCCAAAATTTTCCCTCTCACTTATCAATAATTTTCTCACAAGATCTCCTTGGGCTCAAGACTGCACTGGGGTTTGATCAGCTCAAGACACCTCCTTATGCACTGATGACCAAAATTAGGGTTTGAGTTTGCACAAGGATTTTTGAACTATCAATTCCCCATATGACTTTCATGGACCATTATGGACTCCCAAGACTACTCATGTCAAGCTTCAAGCCTTGGATCACATTTTTGCTCAGTCAATTGAATAGTTGACCTAAAAATTAGTTGTATTGAGGGAGAAGTCAATTGTGGCCAATTTACAGTCAAACTTCATAGTTTTTGATCCACATCAACATTTTAAACTCATATGTATCATTTGATCAAGTTTGGACCACAACTCCTCAAGAAATTTGATCAAATCTCCAAAAGGGCAAAATGGTCAAAATTAGGGTTTTGACTAAGAAAGGGCAATTTCTAATTTTTTACCTAGAAAATGGTCAATTGGTTTAAGGCATGATCTCAAGAGTCCAATTGAATCATTTTTACCTAATGACATAGTTCAAAACATTGCAAATCCATTAGATGGACAGATGAATTTTGCAGTCAACTGATCAAAAGTCAACTTTATACTGAAAAGTCAAACTTTGACTTTTTGGTCAAATTCAAGTACCAAAGATCACAATTCATCAAAACATGTCAAAATAGGAAACTTATTCATCAAGAAATCAAGAAATCAAGATTTCATTTTGAAAAGTCAATTTCTAAACTTAAAAATTTTTCTAAGTGTCAAAAATTTCTATTTTTTTCATAACTTTGAGCAATTTTTTCATTATGATGCAAGATGATTCAAAGGAAACTTCCAACATGAAAGTTGTAGATCTCCATGAAATATACAACTTTTCTTCACACAACTTCTCCTAAAAGTGCTTGGATCTCAAGTTATAATTTTATGAATACATGCTCATGATCTAAAAAAGACTTAGTGAAATTTTGCCCTAGTTAGGCAGATTTTTGACCTAACTTCATGGCAATTTTTCACATAGTTCCAAGGGGAATCTTCAAAATAAATTCAAATATAAGTTGAAGAGCACATTGCAAACTTTCCAAAATGTCCAAGAACTCCTTGAGATCATTCTTGAGTAGAGAGAATCGAAGAGATGAAGTTGGTGTTTTGTCACTTGAATTACAAGGCATTTTGTGATGAACAAAAATCCAATTTCAAACCTATGTTGCACAATCTTGTTTTGAAGGCTTCTAAACCTCAAGATCTCTCCATAATCAGAAGATTACACTTGCTTTTGAGCTATTATCCAAGTGTTACAAGCATTGTCCAAGCCAATTTGCCATTTTTTGAAGAAAGCTACTATTCCATTCTTGAAAAGTTGCTTTAACCATAAAGTCAAATTGTCTTGAGCTTCTAACTTGTTCTTTCTGCACACACAACCCCTATAATCCAAAAGCAAGGTGTCTAAGGCCTGAAGAAGCTCAGGACATGCTTGTACATTATTTGAGATTTGTCATTTCACTTTTCTTCAAAAGCAAGTTATAGAGCCATAACCCTATAGCTCAGAAGCCTTGAGTGATTTTGTTCTCTAATATTTTCCATACATATTAACAAGTTCATTGCAAGCTGAGACACGGTTCCAAGCATCCTAAAACTCTCCAAAGCACCATTGCTGCAAAAAACTGCCCAACTTGACAATTTTGAGCAAAAAACTCATCATCTTCATTTCCACTCGTGCGTTTTGAAAACCAATCATTCAAACACCTTCTATACATCATACCAAAGTAATCCAGGCCCTTGTTTTAAGACTGTAACTCCTCCATCACTATCCACCATTTTCAAATATCAAGCTTGTAGGTTGACTTGAGTAGGGAGATTCAGGGACTTTCAAGGAAAAGTAAGATTTGGGATACACTCAAGGAGGTCCAGACAAGCTAAACAGATAATCAGGCCATCTCCAAAGTTGCTCCAACTCCATTCATGACTCCAGATGCAAGAGGTATGTTTTCAAACTTCCATCTCTTAATACAGGCATCATTTGTTTCTGATTTATGAAGATAAAATGTAGATATCATTACCACGAAGCTGTACATATCTATAGTTTACATTTATATGGTCTGAGCTTAGAGAATTTTAGGGTTGAAGTTTTCTGCAATTTTTTAGGTTTTGAATTAGGACTAGAAAAATTCTCATTCATCTTTGATTGTTAGCTTAAGTTGTTTATATGTTTGAATTCATGGGAAAAAATGCCACAACTTTCATGTTTGAACTTTTCATTTTTGTTGAGAGATGAAGAAGATACAGGTCCTTTGGCTGGAGGTTGAAGATGAAGTCTTCAGAACACGTTAGCCTTACATATTTATTGTTTTATTTGTATTAACGGACGTATAGCCACCCTAGTGGTAAGGCAGCGTGCTGGTAATCAGGAGGTCATGGGTTCAAGCCTCAGCGCGCGCTGCCCTTTGCTTTTTTTCTTCTCATTTTTACATTTTTTTTGTTCTTTACAGCGCCTGGGCTCAGTTTTGGAATTTCCATCCTTTTTGCTTTCACTAACTCCCTGTTCTATTTTCACACCTCCCTGATTTTTTCTTCATATTTTATTTTTATTTTATTTTCTTTATTATCTTTATTATTATTATTATTAATAATAATAATATTATTATTATTATTATTATTATTATTAATAAATATTTTTATAATTATTAGTAAAAATCCAAAAATAGTTTTTATCTTTACATTTATTTAGTTTATTTTGTCTTATAAAATCAAAAGAAATAAAAAAACTTTTCTTTAATAAATTAATTCCTTTTTTTCTATATATTTAGATAATAAATCTTGACTGTTATGTATTATTTTATTATTTTCTTGAAAATTAAAATAAATTTAGAACCTAGGCTTATTTTGGTTAATTAACCTTTTTGTATTTTAATTAAATTCACAAAAACCTTAAAAAATACTTTTCTAAATCAATTTTATTTCTTTTAAAAAATTAGGTTTAGTTCCCTAAATTTAATTTGGACCAATTGATCATCACCCTTTAGTTTGATTAAGGCCAAAACATTTTCTTAACAAAAATCCAAACAAAAATCATGTTTCTTTTCCATTTGCATTTGTACTTTATATTTATTCATTTCCTTGTACATTGATATCAAATTCAATTTGGCTGTAATAGATTAATTAGGTTTATATTCTTGCAATCCCCATTCACAATTTGTATACCCCCCTCCCACAAGTATTGTAATAGCGTAGTAACTTTAAATTCCGCAATTTATCGCTTTATATACAAATGCTAGCAATTAGGGTTTATATGGAAAGACTAAAATCAATCAAATATAAAACCCTAATTCAAGACAAAATCAAGCATGAAAACAATACACTTGCACACAAGCACCATTAGGGTTATCCCACTTGGTTTCTTTATACAAAATGGTCATATTACGCATTAAGGTATCTTAGCAAAAACAAGCAAATACAAGATCATAGTCCCTCGATGACGCTATCTAAGTTGCCTTACAAATGATCTTAGTCCCTCAAAAAGAATGCTAAGATACCTTGCAACATTGCTAATCATGGTTATACAATGACCCACGCCCTTCCCGTTTACATCCAAAGATAGGGTTGCTTACCAAATCAATGGTAAGACAACAATGTCATAGGAAAAGAAAATGAACAAGAAGGACATTTGAGTAGGTAGATTGCTCCTAATTACTTGCTCCATTTCAAAAAAAAACATCCTTGCTATTTTCAAAACAATCATATACACTTTCAAACATATTACAAAATTGAAAACATTTTCAAAAGATCAACATCTTTGTATACATTCTTACGAACGAGAATCATTACAATGATTGCCTAAACAATGGCCTCTTTACAAAATACTTTCAAAAACCACACAAAGCACAATTTCAAACAAAAGCAAGTGATCTAGAAAGTAACTAAGAGCCCATGGAAAACCATGGATGAAAAGGGTGCTAATACTTTCCATTTTCATAATCTACCCCCCGAACTCAAAAAACAATCTCAAAGGTCTTTTTTGTGCTTTTTCACATTTCCTTTTGGATAAAAGAAAAGTCAGTGGCGACTCTTGCTAACCACAACATTTGCAATCAAATGCAAAACCTTCAAGTCAGTTCTCCCACCATACCTCTTTTCTTCATGGTGCGGGTATGGGTGCAATGTAAGATGTCTCCCAATAAGGTAGGTATAGGATTATGGGAGAGAAAGACTTTAATGGCATTTACATCTATGAATTGATTCGAGTTGGGGAAAAGAGCCAGACCATAGATAAGAAGGGCCAGGACATCTTCAAAGGCTTGAAAACCCATATCTTCCCAGAGTGAACAAGCTTTCTCTAATAGAAATTTGGCTAGGAACCCTTTGAATCCACTTCTAGTCTCCCAATTTGCTATGATGTCGGCTCTCTTCAGATGTAGAGCTTCGGCCATGACCTCAGGTTTCAGGATCCCTTCTAGACCGGTGAACGGTATTTGATCAAGCACGGGTACTCCTAATAGTAGAGAGAACTCTTCTAGTGTAGGTACTAACTGATAGTCAGGAAATGTGAAGCAATGATGTATGAGATCAAAGAATTGGAAGAGCACACACATCATTTCTTCTTGGAAATTGAAGGTAGCCAAAATGAGGAGTCGTCCATATTTCTTGGTAAAAGGAGAATCTCCGGGCACCCTTGATGTTAACTCTTAGAGATGAGGGTGTGCTTTCACGAAGCTGATTCAGATGGTGTTTCTTCGGACGGAGTTCATGGCCTACAAAACAAAAACAAAGATAAATTCCTAAATCCTTGAAATGGTTAGTGAGATTGCGTATGATGTTATGATGTTCATGATGTTATGTACAAGTAAGCATATACACACAAGGCAAAAACAAGTCCTTAGGCTTAGGCTTGCATGGAGTTTATAGGTAAGTACCCTCTTGAAGTTTAGTTGGCTCAAACCTATCCTAATTAATAGTAACCGGGTTCTAAGGGATCTCAATATCATTGACCTTTCTTTCAGGCATTGACTCAGCATAATCAATCTTTTCTTGCGGCCGAGATATCCCAAAAGTCTAGTCTCAATGAGTGTAGTATCGAGTATCAACCAATTTTCAGCTTTCCACTGAAACCGGTTATCTCACTACGTCCTAATTGGCCAAGTCTGTTCAATTAAGGTTCTAAAGTCAGTTAATGCTTCATGACGCCACTCAGCGGCCCCGTATTCTCCTCGATTCAACACAAGGGATACAGGTACCCACAAATGCATCACACTAACGTAGCCATTGTTTCAACCATATCGGTCTATGTAGTACAGTTTCCACAATCTATTACTACTTACCTAACAAGGTGTCCCAGATCCGAGTGGAGGATCAAAGCAATCCCAAACAAGGAACCATAATGTAAAGCATGCAAGTCAAACAAAGAAATCAAGTAAATGTGATCTAGCCCTAAGGTAACCCCGCTTTTATGTTTTTCCCCAACAAAGTCGCCAGTTCTGTAACACGGTGGGAGAACTGACTTGGTTGTTTTGCGTTTGATCACAAATGTTATGGATAGCAAGAGTCGCCACCGACTTTTCTTTTATCCAAAACGAATGGTTGAAAAGAACAGGAAAGACCTTTGAGATGTTTTCTTAAGTTCGGGGGGTATATTATGAAAAGGGAAGGTATTAGCACCATTTTTATCTGTAGTTATCTACGGGCTCTTAGTTGCTTGCTAGATCACTTTCTTTTGTTTGCAAATGTGCTTTGTGTGATTTTTGAAAGTATTTTGAAAAGGCGCCATCGTTTAGACAAACTTTGTAATAATTATCGTTCGTAAGAATATATACAAAGTGTTGATCTTTTGAAAATGTTTCAAGTTTGAAATATGTTTTGAAAGTGTTGGTGTTTGTTTTGAAAATAGCAAGGATGTTTTGGTTTGAATATGAGCAAGACACTAGGAACATTCTACCTACTCAAAAGTCTTTCTTGTTTATTTCCTCTTTCCTTTGACATTGTTATCTTACCACTGATTTGGTAAGAAACCTTATATTTGGATGTAAAAGGGACGGGCAAGGGTCATTGTATAGTCATGAATAGCAATGTTGTAAGATATCTTAGCATTTTCTTTGAGGGACTAAGATCATTTGTAGCGTCATCGAGGGACTATGATCTTGTATTTTTGCTTGTTTTTGCTAAGACATATTACATGCGTATTATGAACATTTATTTCTCAAGGCAACAAGTGGATTTATCCTAAGGGTGTAAGTGTGCAAGTGTATTGATTTACATGCATTGTTTTGTCTTTGAATTAGGGTTTTCTAAGAATTGATTTTACCTTTCCATACAAACCTTAATTTACTAGCATTTATATATAAAGCATTAAATTGCGGAAAATAATAATACTAAGCTATTACATCAATATGGGAGGGGGTGTACAAATTTATAAATGGGGATTTTGCAAGAAAATTAAATCTAATTAACTATTACAACCATATTGAATATTGTGCAAAATTGACAATAAAAATGCAAGAATGTAAATGGAAAAAGAAATGATTTTGTTTTTTTTTACGAAAGGGTTTAGTCTTGACCTAATTAAAAAATGATTAAGGAAAATTAAATAAAATTAAATTAAACTAAATAAGAAAATAAATTAACTAAAAAAAGATTTTTTTTTAGGGTTTTATTTATGAAAAGGTTTTAAATCAATAAAAAAAATATGGATATTAATTAATTAAAAGAAACCTAAGTTCTAAATTAATTTTAATTGCAAGAAAATAATATAATAGTTAAACCTAAACCTAAATATTAATTATTAAGAAAGAAATTAATTTATTAAGAAAATGTTTTTGTTCTTTTAGTTTTATAAAACAAATAAACTAAATAAGTGTAAAAATAATAAATAAAATATTTTTGGATTTTTATTAATAACAATAAAAATAATATTAATAATAATAACAATAATAATAATAATAATAATAATAATAATAATAATAATAATAATAATAATAATAATAATAATAATAATAAAGGAAAAAGAAATAAAATAAAGTAAGAAAAAGAAAATAATAATGAAAATTGGGCCAGGGGTGCTGAAGTAAGTTAGGGTAGTGAAAGAAAAATAATAATCAGGCCCAAGTTGGAGGCCCCGCACCTGTTCAAACAAAAAAAAGGAAAACAGAAAATATGACAAAAAATGGTGAAACAAACGCTGGGGCTCGAACCCAGGTCCAAGGGGTGACAGGCGCGCGCTTTAACCACTGGGGTGGTGATACATCCGTTAACATTGGCACAACAATAAATACATAACACATATTTTGCCCTGACTGTACTTCATCTTCAACCTCTAGCCAAAGGATTTCAAACTCGCTCATTCCTCAACCATTTTCAAAAATGTAAACATGAAACTTATGCATTTTTCTAACACGAATCCAACCATGTAACTAATTTAAGCTAACATTCAAAGATAAGGATGGATTTATGAAAGTACCAAATTCTGACCTAAAGGTTTCAACAAGTTCAAACTCAAAATTCTCCATGCTTAAGCAACATAAATGAAATCTATGGACATGTATAGTTTTAGGGCAATGATATCTACATCCTATCTTCACAAATGCAAGACTAACAATGCCTAAATAATGAGATAGAAGTTCAAGAAAAATACCTCAAAACTAGAAATCGTGAAATGAGTTTGAGCTTGTTTCAAGTGATTTTGATAATCAGGTTAGCTTCCTTGGACCTCTAGGAAGCTAATGCAATGGCTGGCTTGAGCTAAAGGTGGCTGGAATGGTCTGGAGAAGTACGACTGTGATGCTCTGTTTTTGAACTTGGAAATGGGTGAAGATGGTGTTACAGTCATGCAACAGGGACAAGGATAGCTTATGTATGATGTTTGGAAGCTTTTGGATGCAAAGGGCCAAGAAACGCACAAGTAGTTTTTGATTTTGGGATTTCTGGCCAGAATATGCAACAATGGAAGTCTGAGATGTAGTTCTGAGTTTTTGTGAGTTTTGGAGCTTGTGTATTCATGTGTTTTGATGCAAACAACTTGTTCCTAAGTAAGGAAAAGGTTATAGCACTTGAGAGGGTCAGAAGTGCAAGATATAGAGTTATGGCTATCTAACTTGATTTTGAAGAAAAGTGGAAATATAGTTTCAAGGCAAAGTACAAGCATGGGTTGAATTGTTAGAGGCTTTAGACAAGTTTATTTTGGGTTATAGGTTGTGTGTGATCAGAAGCAAACAAGTGCAAAGCTCAAGAACTGATTTTGTGCATAAAAGCTACTTTTCCTAAATGGCAATGTGCACTTTCTTCCCAAAATGGCATTAAGCACGGGCAATGCATTGAATGCTTAGATTGATGCTTCTTACAGTTGTGAAAACATTAATTATGGAGTGCCAACCAGGTTTGAGGCTTGAAAATCAAATATTGGGCAGCCTAGCATGGATTTGAATTCTTGTTCATCATGAAATTATGCCTTGTAAAACAACTTGAAACCCTAACTTATGGCCTTCGATTCTCCTTGATAAAAAATGATCTCAAGGAGTTCTTGGACATTTTAGAAAGCTTGTAGTGTGCTCTACAGCACATATTTGAATAACTTTTGCAAAATTCAATTGGAACTATATGAAACTTGGCCCAGAAGTTAGGTCAAAATCCTGACCAAAATGCTCAAAATTTCACTAAGTGTTTTAGTTTCATGACCATGTCTTCATAAAATCATAACTTGAAATCCATAAATTTCTAGGAGAATTGGTGTAAAGCAGTGTTTTAGATATCATTGAGATCTACAACTTTCATGTTGAAAGTTTCCCTTGAATCATCTTGCATCATGGTGAAAATATGGCTCAAAGTTGTGAAAAAATAAGAAGTTTCCAACACTTCGAAAAATTTCTAAGTTTGGAAACTTTGACTTTTCAAAATGAAATCTTGAATTTTTTATTTCTTGATGAACAAGTTTCATATTTTGACATGTTTTGATGAATTGTGATCATTGATACTTGATTTTGACCAAAAAGTAAAAGTTTGACTTTTCAGTGTGCAGTTGACTTTTGATCAGTTGACTGAAAATCAACTATCAATCAATTGATCTTGAAGGAAGCTTTGAGTCATACCATTAGGTCAAAATGATTCATTTGAAACCTTAATATCATGTCTCAAACCAATTAACCATTTGCTAGGTCAAAAATCAAAAATTCCCCTTTCTCAATCAAAACCCTAATTTTGACCATTTTGCCCTTTTAAAGATCTGATCAAATTTCTTGAGGAATTATGGTCCAAACTTGATCAAAAGACATATAGGAGTTCACAATGTTGATATCGATCAAAAATTATGAAGTTTGACTGTAAATTGACCACAATTGACTTTTTCCCCAATACAACTGACTTTTAGGTCAACTGATCAATTGACTGAGCAAAAATGTGATCCAAGACTTGAAACTTGACATGAGCAATATTGAGGGTCCAAAATGATCCATTAAAGTAATATGAGGCATTAAAAGTTCAATTATCCTTGTGCAATCTCAAACGCTAATTCCAGTCATCAGTGCTTAAGGAGGTGTCTTGAGCTGATCAACCCTTGTGCAGTCTTGAACCAAAGGAGATCTTGTGAGAAAATACTTGATAAATGAGAGGGTAAATTTTGTGGTACAACAATATAGAAGTGGTTTTGGTTGCTATTAGTTCTCATTATCATCCCCAACAACTTCTATTTACAAAGCAAGAGTGTTGGTACAAGAAGGTTATTCAAAATTGTCAAAGTTCCTCAAAGCATTTTCTTGATCTAGGAGCTAGGGTTTTGAACTTAAAAGAAGTATATCTTGCTCATCTTTGCTATTTTTGAGTGATTACAGAGACATACTTATCTTTAAAGGGTCATTAATAAATCACTTCAAGGGTTTCAAGAAGTTTTCATGTGGAAGAAGCTTGATGATGAAGAAAGATTACAAGTCCTCCAGATGAACCCCCATTTTCTCATGTGTAACTTAAAATAATCATAACTTGGCCAATTTTTATCACCTTGAGCCTACTCTTTTTCCATAATGATCTTGAGGATGTGAAATTTATTCCTTCTTTTATATGCAAAGTGAGAAAATGGATGGAAGATGCCCTAAGGATGCAAAAGATTATAGGTCATTTCATGATTTTTTGCCAACTTCAACAATTCACAACTCTCTCAATTTTTGGAGAGTTTGAATGGTTCAAGTTTCAAAATGACATTCAAGAGTTTTATTTCATGCCATCTTTTTTGTTCAAGAGCAAATTCCAAGTGGAAGGCCATGTTTGGATGCAAAACATTATAGGTCACTTTTGAAGAAAAATTTGAAATATTTTTAAGTATGGAAAGTCAACTTTTTTCCCCAACTTTGACTCAATGTAACTTTCAGCTCAAGCATCCATTTGATTCCATTATTTTTCCATTGCAAAGCTTGTAACCTCATCTTTCTAAAGCATCAAGATTCAGGCCCTAAGACCCCTTGAGCTGAGAATTCCATTGATTTGAACTTGGTAACTTGAAACTGAAGTTTCTTCAAAAGTCGGAATTTGAAATCATTGATTTAGCTTCTAAACACTTTGTTTCTGTGTGTTTTTTCTTCTAAACACGTTTAGTGAACTTCCAGAAGTGATTAGCATAGCAAAACGCGCGTTTTGGATGAGTTTTGATCAAATTAGAAGTCACACTTTTCTTGTTTGCAACTTCACACGATTTCCCTCCAAACTTTATCATTTCACACGCTTGAACATTCCATTTGATTTCCTATAAATAGAGGGTCATCCCCCATTCATTTTCTCAAGCTTGAATAGCCAGAATCACCCTGCCAAACTTGCTCCATAACTCAATTTTCTGTAACTTCGAAATCAGTGTTCAAGCCTTTTTCAATCCAATTTTTCTATCAATTCACCTTCCTTGATCTTCCCTGAAGCTAACCATATAATTACCTTCAAGAATCGTGCCCTATATTGCTCCATAGAAGTCCAGTTTCAGAGCTCTGCAACTCAACTTCAATAGGTAGATTTCTCCATCAATTCTTCAAAACTTTGATATCATTATGAAGCTCTCATTTCCCTGGTTCTTGTCGCAACACTTAATTTTATCTGGAAACTCGTTTTGACTATGAAATTTCAAATCCCTTTTCAAAACATTCCTTCCAAATTGCTTGAGCTACAGTTTATATAAATTTTTTGTGAAGGTGTGGTTGTCTTCGTCTTGAAGAGACGAAGTGAATGACATAGGTCTGAGCTTCTGATTTTACAGTTTGAGAGACCTGAAATTCATGTTGGCTGGAGGTTGAAGATGACCAACGTGTCATCTTCTAACCAATGAGGGCGTGCCACTTGTTTTCTTTTTAAATCTGATTTAATTAATAATTCAGTGCTTTATTCACTAAAGTCTATAACATGCACAGCGCACCAGGTCCACTTGATCTGTTTACTAACGCGTTTTGACATTGATCAGATGGTCCATATTTTTTTGGTTTAATATTTTATTTTCTGACTTTTTTAATTATTTTAAATTTCAAAAAATCATAGAAAATACATTTTTAGTCCAAAAAATCTGAAAAAATTATGAAAAATATTTTTGATTTTTCTCTTTCTGATTTTTATTTTTTCACAAATTTATTGTGTTTTGATTTTCTTTTATGAATTTTCACTTTATTTGAATTGTTTTAAATGTTTAAAAATACTTTTATGCATTTTTAAATTCTGAAAAATTATGGAATGATCCAATGATATGGTGACAAATATTGGTGACCTTATTTATTTTTATTTCTGACTTTGTTATTTTTTTATCATTTTTGGTTTATTTTACTCATTTCTTTTAATTTTAAAAAATAGATTCTGACTTTAAAAAATTACCAAAAATTTTATAAAAATATTTGAGTCCTTTTCTGATTTTTCTATGGTCTTACTTTTTATTTCTTGATTAATTTGAACATAGTTGATATTTTTCTCTTTTATTTCTATTTTAAAACATTTTTAAAACATTTTGTAATGTATATATTAAATGCAATATTATATTGTGATTATCTTCTAGATGATCTTGGGTTAAATTTTTGATTATGAACTTTGTTAACATCATTGGATCCATGGTGTTGAGTCTAACTCCATAAAAATGGATGAATGATTTTAATAATAGTTTGATTAAAATTTAATTCAAATGTGGTTTGTATATATTCTTCCCCACCCCTCTTCATCTTATCCCTTTCTTATTGCACTAAGTGTTATTAGAGCATGACCTCTATATCATATCTCAAAAAACATGGTGCATAGATTTCTATTGACCGACCTCAAAATAGGTGCGACTTCTACATAAGTCCACTTACGATTTCTTAACATAACGCTAAATTTTGTCTCGATTCGAATAAATGATCATTCGTGGCCCAAACCTATGTTTGCAAGCCTAAGTATGTTAATTGTATCTCTTTGATCCAATAACCTTGAGATTCATTGTGTGTAGGCTTTGGTTCTACCAATCCTCTAATGGATCTACAACACTTTTGGTCAACGCGGATCACTTAAACATCGTTGATCGTTAAATGGTACTTGTGAGAATTCCAAATGGATGATATACTTGACAACAAACCAAATGCAACTTGTTGTGTGGAGGCTTTGGTTATACCAGTCCTCTAATGAGTTCCAAATGCAAGTTTCAATATGGTCATCCAACTAACCACTAATTATTAAATTGTTTTTACTTTATGCTTTTATTTTTTATTATTTATGTACCATTTAATTTAAGCATTATATCTCATGTTATTTGTATTTTGCTCACTTGAGCATTTATATTCTTGTTATTTTTATTTTGCTCACTTGAGCCTTTCTTTTCTTTTTCAAGACACGTAATAATCAACATGAACCATAAAAAGCTTTAATGATACTTGGAATATTTGGTTACTATCCTTGGCATTGTGGAGTATTGGACTTCTTGGAATTAGGGTTAGAAACCTTGGCCTATGTTGGAGACCTTGTGACCTTAATTGATATTTTGTCTGGAGCTCTTGAGGTTTACCTCAAGACATTGGGTTGTTTGTTTGTTTTTTGTGTGCAGGTTATTGTGATTATACACTTTGTTTATAATCTAGAATTCACCCATACACAACCATTACTCTGCCCAATTTTTGTGAAGACTTAATACATTTGAAGTTTGGTTCTCTCAAGAGGTCTAGTATCTTTGCTTGCTTGGTTTCAATCCAAAGAATGGGAATTCTATATTGACTTATAATGTCAAGTATTGGCTTCTTGTTGGTTAGATGGTTCTTATCCCTAGCTTTTACCTTATGCTTTAGGATAGTCTCTTCTTCTCCTCCCATCTTCTTTAATTTCAAAAATCTTTTCCCTCCTTTTGAAAACTCTTCTTGTTTTTTAAACTTGAACCACTTTCATAATAAACTTGGACTTATGTCCATGCATTTTCAAAACCTTTTCATAAATAAACTCTAATCAACTTAATAATACCTTGACATTTTTTGTGAGAAGACTAAAAGTCAATCAATCTCATTTCAAACCATTTTTCCACTTTGGCTTTTACTTTAAACTTTTCTCAAAAGATTAGACTATTGTCAATCCTTGTAGTGATGCAAACAACTATACTTCTACAATATGTAGTGGGGAGAGATATTTTCCACTTAGGTGTTGAGTGAGGCATTGTTGATTTTTAAAATCCAAGCCATATCCTCCATTTTGAGATGATGCAAATTCTCCTTTCTCGTGATTGTAGGTAGTAAGTATGTTTTCCACACGGACAATGATGATGATGTCTTATCTCATAAAATTAACCAACACACTTGTGTTTCAAAACATTTAAAAGGTGAACTACGTGTACCCTGATCCCCTATTGCACGAAAGGTGGTACGTAGGTGTGATCGGTGGATCTGGAACTGACTGTTTAACGCTGGTTCGCGAAATGTCGCGGAAGCAAGAGTCGCCACCGTCTTTTATTTTCTTCAACTGGAAAGGACAAAAGCACAGAAAAATTCCTTATAGAGATTGCTCTCGGTTCGAGAGGTAGATTATAGAAAGGGAAGGTGTTAGCACCCTTTCTATCCATGGTTATCCATGGGCTCTTAGATACTTGCTCATTTGTGTTTTCAAAAATGGTTTGTTTGCTTTTCAACTGTGGGTTTTAAAAAGTTTCTTTGAAAATTCCAGTTCGACTCTTGTATCGGTCCTCAAGAGTGTTTGAAAAATTGCTTTCGAAAGCTTTTTGAAAAGGTGTCGGTGTGAAAAGTATTTTTGAATTTATTTTGAAATTTAGAGCAAGTATCTAGAGTCGTCTACCTACCCTAAGGAATTCGTCTGTGTAGATGTCCTTTAAAGTAGTGCCATCCCACCATTGAGAGGTAGGTAGCACCACCGTTGGAGGTGTTCGGGTCAATTCGAGGTTCGGGACATGGTGATCACCAGAGCAATGGGAAGACACCTTAGAAGCTACCCTCATGCCAGGTTCCCGGATCATGAGGACTTACTAAGACATCCTCTACTCGACGATCACCTTTCGAGGCAAGGCAACAGTGAGGCGTACCCTAGGGGTGGTGTGTGATTTGTGTGTCGTTTTCAGATATTTTTGTCCTTTGTCATGTTATTGGTGATCTAGCGTTTGTTTTTATTTTTGTCCATACATTCTTTCATGCCTTGATTAACAATTAAAAATGCGAGAAAAGTAAAAGTCTAAAGCTATTACAAAAGGCGCGGGTCCACATCGCCAAAATTTCTCGAACCCGATTTGACAAAAAATAAAGAATTAAAGAAAAGTAAAATGCAAGAAAATTAATTACACGGCTTTGGGAGAGATACATAAATGTTAAACGAAAAAGAAATAAACGCGCGAATTAAATAAGAATTAAAACGAGGGCGTTGGACCCTTTTTGCAAAATTGAATTAAATTATTAAATTAATTAATTAAAAAGAAAAGGAATTGTTTTTTTTGGTATTTTTTGGTATTTTATGATTTTAATGAAAAAAGGAATTAATTAAAATAAATGCTAACCCTAATTCTAGTTGTTTTTTAGATTTTTATTAAGAAAAGATTGAATTTTAACCTAAAATTAAACCTAATTATTACATGCAATTTAATTACAAAAATAAATATTTAATACTTAATTATTATGGAAGAAAAAGAAAAAGGAATAAAAATTATCATAAACCCTAATTCTATCAATTTTAGATTAATTAAGAAAATATTAAGGTTTTCTCCTAAATTAAAACTAATCAATTAAAATTATTTATTTACAAAAATAAAAATATTTATTATCTTTCATCTTTTCTGATTTTTTTTATTATTTTGTGATTTTATGAAAAATAATTAAATTACAAGAATTAATAAAAGGATAATAATTGAAAATAAAAAAAGAATGAAAATTAGAAAAATATTGCAAACCTCAGGGGGGTCTGCTCCCAAATTGGGAGGTTTTTTGTAGTGATTCAGGCCCAATTACTCTTGGCCTGGTAGACTTTTTGGTTAGCATGTACGCGCGTTGACCATAGTCTACCATGTTCCACAAATCCTGGCCCTTGAATTGATGAGATTAAACGCGTGGCATGTTTGATTGTGTGGGTGCACGGTGCGTCTTTATTCTGAACCTGCATGGAACCACTAAATGCAAAATAACATGAAGGGGGTGGGGACCTGGGACTCGAACCCAGGTCCTGAGGTTTATGAACGTCTTTCTTAACCAACTGAGCTGCATGCATATTCATAATACAAATGGAAAATGAATTATATAATAGAAAATTGGAGTTAGTGGTGGTCTGGCGCGAAAATTCGAATCAACCACTCCTTGCCTGCCACAGAGTCATCTTCCTCATTGTTTTGTTTTTCCTGAAAATATAAACATCATAGGCAACGGTTTTCAAACGTTGCTATAGACACTATTTTAGAAAATAGCGAATAGCCCCTGGGGCTTCATAAATTAGGCGCAATGGTTTATTTCTCTTCGTCCAAACCTGCTTGTTTTAATGGTGATATTCATGTGTCCTAATTTTTCCATATTAAGAAACGCCCAAATTAGAGCTTGCAAAACCCTAATACTCATCCATGGCAAATCTTCATACGATGCACAAAAACAAAATTAAACTGTTTGGTTAGCATTAGAATTGAACAAGGAATATGAATCAAACATTAAAAAGTGTTAAATGCGCATGAATTGAGATGCAAGAAGATGGAATTTTCTCTGTACAGGTTGCACTCGTGTTACCAATTTAGGGCGTTAGAATGCTCGATTTCGATTGGAAATCCTTCCTTGAAGCTTCAGGAAGGTGATGGGATAGAAATCTCGCCTTGAATCGCCCTAGAGCTAGGTTTTCAGAATTGGAATTTTTTGCAAAAAAGCTTGAGTTTGATAATGGGGTTTTTGCGCAGCTTTTTGGTCAATGGCATTAGGGTTGTGTTCTATACTTATGTATGAGTGAATTAGGTCAAAGAAAACAATCCAAATCCTTGGCATTCATGGTTTGGAAGATTTGATTTTTCAAGATCTTTTTTCAATATTTTCCATGCTATTTTGTACCAATCATGACCAATTCTCTTCAATTCTTTCCATATTTGATTATGCACGAATTTTTGAACCTATTACATGTACAAAAAGATTTGATAAATTAGGTTTAGTATTTTCCATATATTTAATTAATTTAAATGAATTATTAATAATAAAAATCCAAATAAATAAATAAATAATGAAGAAAAACTTCCCTTTGGGCCAAGTGGTCGTGCACATGTCTTGGATGATGAATTGTGGAAGAAAAATAGGCCCATTAGCAATTTTAGGTCACTTGAATCAATGTTGACTTTTCAAAATATCCAAAAATATCCCAACTTCCACAAGGCATAACTTGCTCTATATTTAAGCTTTGCTCATGTTCTTGGACATTTTGGAAAGGTCTTTGAGTCCTCTAACCAATGTCTGTGGTCCCATGTCATTTTTATTTACCAATCTCAAGTTATGGCCTTTGACTTAAAGTCCCTTTTTGTTGACTTTTGAAAATGACCTATAATGTTGAAATTGCTAACTTTTTGTGAGAGCATTTCTTGGACTTGAAGTATGAAGATGAGTTGTAGGAAATGTCTTTCTATTCAAAATGAGCTTTGGATGGAATTTTTCTGATAATCCATGTGAAAGTTATGCCCTGGTCAATTTACAGTTGACTTTTTCAACTATCCAAATAAGGAAACTTTTGCATCTTGATGATTTTTGAGCCAAGCTTTGAGAATCATGATCAAGCATTGATCAAATGATGTTTGTGGCTTCAAAATGAGATGTTGACCAAAAATTTGAACTTTTGACTGTCAAATAACCATTTTGCCCCTATAGTTGACTGTAGTGCAATTAGGGTTTTGACTGTGCAATTTTATGCTGAAAGTCTTGAAACTTGGTATGAGGATGCTTGACCATATTTGTAAGTATGTGGGATTTGATTGGGCCCTTTGAAACTTCATTTTCTTGATCAGAACCAAAACCCTAATTTTGACTGTTTAGGAGGCCCTTGAACTGTGCAACCCTTGGGGAATTTTGAAGCATGACTTGGCAATTTCTTAAAGAATATGGGAGGGCAAATTTTGGGGTACAACAGTTGCCCCTGTTCAATTTTCTTAGACCTGAGGATGCATATTGGCTGACGTGCCTTTCGTAATCCGAAGGTGGAAGATGATTGAACACTAGAGTGCCCAGAAATTTGCGCTCGCATAGTAGCAGTGTGATGATGGGAATGGGCTTATAGATGCCATTTGGAGATGATGGATAGGATGATGGGCTTATAGACGCCATCTGGATGTTGATCGCGTAAGAGATTCCTTAGCGAGAACTTGTGTACCTGCAAAAGAAAAATGAGTACCTGTCATGTTGCAGGAGCTGGTCTTCAGATGCTTGGTATAGATGTGTCCTGACTGGTTACAGGAGCTGAATCTGGAGCTTCAAACGGTGATGAATGAACCAGGGATGGTTACTACCTCAGCATTAACGGTGAGAGAACCTTGGGTGACTTTAAACAGCAAACATTGAGAAAATCTTGGGATTACCACCTCCGCAGGATCGGGGAGAGAACCATAGGTAATTATAATCTCAAAAGCGGACGTTTGAGAAAAACCTGGGATGGAATTATCATCTCCGCAACATTGGGGAGAGAACCATAGGAAATTATAATCTCAAAAGCGGACGTTTGAGAAAAACCTGGGATGGAATTATCGTCTCCGCAACATTGGGGAGAGAACCATAGGAAATTATAATCTCAAAAGCGGACGTTTGAGAAAAACCTGGGATGGAATTATCGTCTCTGCAACATTGGGGAGAGAACCATAGGAAATTATAATCTCAAAAGCGGACGTTTGAGAAAAACCTGGGATGGAATTATCATCTCCGCAACATTGGGGAGAGAACCATAGGAAATTATAATCTCAAAAGCGGACGTTTGAGAAAAACCTTGAATGGAATTATCATCTCCGCAACATTGGGGAGAGAACCATAGGAAATTATAATCTCAAAAGCGGACGTTTGAGAAAAACCTGGGATGGAATTATCATCTCCGCAACATTGGGGAGAGAACCATAGGAAATTATAATCTCAAAACCGGACGTTTGAGAAAAACCTGAAATGGAATTATCATCTCCACAACATTGGGGAGAGAACCATAGGAAATTATAATCTCAAAAACATTCATTGAGAAAAACCTTTGATAACTTCTACTGAGTCTTCATCAGAAAAATCTGTTTGGGGTCGATTTAGCTGGACTAGAGAAGGCCTTGGACTGGATAAGAAATCTTTGGAGTCGATTAACTGAACCGGTCTAGGTCTTGAAATATGATTGAGAATTTAACTGAATCTTTCCTGAAAGGTAAAGGTCAGTCATATGCAATGCATGATATGGACCAAGCAATGATGTTCTCAACATAAATGAGATTTGTAAGATATGATGCGTTTGTGCATGCTATAATGATGTATGTGATGTTTATGTATGTATGCTTTTCGTCTAGGAAAGTAAATCCTTGACGGGTGCCGGGAAGTCACTCCTGGGCTAATGTTGGAGAATAGATTTTGCTTCCGCTGGGGATGATAGTTGCAAAAATACCGGTAGGAGAAGATAACTCCGTTGGGGAATAAACTTGGCGAATGGATTACTCTGCAGGGAGAAAAGGTACTCTGACGGTCTTGCTGGGAAGCAATACTCTGTGGGGAGAAAGATACTTTGCTGAGTTGTTGATAATAACTTGCTGGGGATATCTTTGTTGTATTGGAAGTGTTGATAGACTTCGCTGGGGATAAGGAGACTTCGTCGAGGACGCTCTTTCCGTGGCTTTTGGCTGAGGATAACCCAGTTATATCCTGGTAGGGAAATAACTCTTTGAATAAAGTCGGACGACGCGTTCGTGTTCTGCGAGGATAAGCTTCCAGAATCTACTGGGGATAAGCTTACTGCTTGGGGAGATGGATTCCAACCTTTCCTGGGGAAACTGGATTGGACTCTCCTGGGGAAGTTTGATATGCACCGGAGAAATGATTCCATTGAATGTTTGATATACCGCCGGGGAACAATCTTTAGGCCAAGACTGCCGGGGATACTTGTTAAGAATACTTGTTGACGCCCATCTCTGGGGAATTAAGATATCTGGTTATGTTTTTCAGCCGAACTCACCTTGGTGCCTTGGAGGACAGAACAATTAGACCGTCTAGACAACTCTTCATTGCCCCTGTCTCTGAGGTGGGAGAGGAAGACCTGTGAGGTGCTGATAGTTGTTGATGGACAAACCTTCTTCTGGTAAGCAGATGACAAGATGGCAGGACATAGTCGTACGCTTTGATCCCTAATTTTTGCCTGGACCGCCCTTTCGGGTTTTCAGTCCACCGAGATACCCATTTTTGCCCAAGCCGCCTTTCCAGGTTTTCGACTTGCCGAGTGTACAAATTTTTCATTTCATCCCTTCATTTTGCCCGAACCCTTTTGGTTCGCCGGGAAGCCCTTATTTTTGCCTAGGTGTGTCAACCTAGCGGGTCTTTGATTTTTGCGTAGTATTTTTTCCGACTATGTCCATGTTCTTGGAATGCAGGGAGGTGCCCCTGGCTGTTTATGTTGCCATATTACCAGAAGATGTTTAATCAGGCAAGATTCGTTGTTGGGGTGCCCCAAGTGACTTAGGCGGAGATTTGCCCCAGGCTCTTTGGCATATTGAGAGATTCCTTGAATCTTGACTGGACTGCCCCAGATGATGGGCAATGATCATGTTATGCCCCTTGATTGGAAGTGCTTTTGTTCACTAGGTATTTCTCGTGCGAATTTCCCTGCTGTTCAAACAAAAAGTCATATGCAAACAAAGTTATGTTAAAAATGCAAAGCCTATGTCTGTCTTGAAGATTTTAAAAATGCATTCTTTTTCATAAAACAAGTGAATGTTTGTAAAACATGATGTCAACTCCTTCTTTATAGTAAGCCTTAAGGAGTCAGGATACCTTTCGTCACGGTATACTTTCGAACTAACCCATGCTTCAGCTAGGACTTTTAAGGGTTATAACGTGGCTTGGTTCACGGTTTAAGAAACAAAGGATAAAGGCTCAAATTTTATTTGTACCCACCCGCTCTTCGTGATGTTCTCCAAACCTAAACTCAGTTGATCATGCGTTAGACCTTGTTCGAGTCTTTGCTCTGATTTTCCGGTGATGATTCGGATGTTGATAACTTATTTTGAACAGGCAGTCATTTTTTGTTATTGTCGAGGGTTTGTACGACCTCTTTCTTTTTGATTTTCTTTGTTATCCCTTTCTTTTTTTGCCTGAACTGTTTCCTTTTTTGGAATTACAGTCAGCAGGATGCCCCAGTTTGTAAGTCTCCTTCATGGGTTTTTGACTCATCGGGCTTCTTTCCTTTTTTGTTTTTTGAGATGATGACTGCCTTTCTTTATTGATTATTCGGAACCATCACTGTCTTTCTTCGTTTTGTAAGGACCTCTTTGGTGCCATTCGTTATGCACTTGGATCAACTGAGAGAACTACCCTTCCCCAGGTTATGATTAAGGGTTTTAAATTTCGAAAGGAAAAACTCCTACTTCTTTGGCTCAGAGGGGTTGACGAGGGATTATCTTCCTTATAACTCCAGTGTTTAGGATTTGAAACAATGCTTGTACCTCATCAGCTAGGTCTGTTCAAAAGCATACTGTACATTGTGGTATCGTTTTCGTCATCCTCCCTCAAGAGGCTTAGAATTATTATTTAAGAGTTGATCATCAGAAAAAATATGAAAATAATTTGCATATAGTGAATACGAATATATTGTTTCAGAACAGACATATGCGATGCATTAATGAAATAACAATGTTTAACATGAGTAAATGTTTGAACAAAAGAGAATTGCAACTTGAACATTCGAATGAACAAAAATTTCCCAATCCTAGCCATGTTTTGGCAAGGGAGCAGTGATCACGTGGGGAGTCTTGGGTACTTTAAACTGAATCTCTCCAGCGTCGATCATGTCTTGGATCTTATTTTTCAAGCTCCAAAAATCATCTGTAGTATGCCCCGGGCTGTCAGAGTGATAAGCGCAGCGGGCGTTGGGGTTATACTTCGGTGACGTTGTATTTTGGCTCTTCGGAGCTTCTTTTAGAGTTACCAGCTTGGTCTCCAGCAACTGTGGCAATATCTGGGATAAGGTCATGCTGAGCCGAGTGAACTGCCTTCTCTCGCTCTTTTGTTGGTTGTGATGTTGAATTTGTGACACTGGAGCCATTTGAGGAGCTCTCCCCTTACCTCCTTGTCTCAATGGTGGTTAAACGATGACTGGCTTTTTACCCTTAGACTTTTGCCCCAGTTGGTTACCCTGAAGCAGTTGGTTGACGAGAAACCAGAGCTCATCTTGTCTTTGAGCTAACCCTTGAATGGCAGTCACCTGCCCCAGCATCTGGACCTTCGATGCATCCACCTCAGCTGTAGGTGTTTCAGCCTTTCATCCTCAGCACTGTTCCTGACCAAAGTCTCCATGAGAAGTGTCCTTAGCTCCTCCTGCCCCTTGGATAGATCCAGGAGGATTTCCCCGAACCGAGTCTCTTGAGCAAGAAAGTCCTGGTTATCTTGTTGAGCCATTGCTGAAATAAACAGTGGGAAAGGTAAGTGACCTGCAAAAGGGATACCTGTAATGCAATGATGTGGATGTATGCATGCAATGTTTTCCAGGACCTCGCGGGATAAACAAGAAGACTGTTAGCATTTGAATTTGTTAGCTTGATTGGAGGAGCCCTATGTTGCTGAGAATCCTTCTTCAAGGGTCAAAAGCTCACCATTCCAGTGGGTCATAGCCCCGGACAATCTCGGCTCGGGGAACCTTCTTCAAGTGTCAAAGCTCACCATATCCAGTGGGTCATAGCCTCTGACAACTTTGGCTAGAGGAAAATAAATCCTCTTTGCCCCTTGTTGGATAGTTGATTCATCATGACCTGCATCACAAGCCCTTGAGATCCTTGAAATGGGTTAAGATGTATGCAATGGTATGATGTTATGCTATGCATGGGGTAATGTAAGTACCCTGTTATGAGTCCCCATTAAGGACCACAAACAAAACCTGCAAGAACTTAGTAACCCTGTTATGAGTCCCAATTAAGGACTACAAACAAAACCTGCAAGAACTTAGTAACCCTGTTATGAATCCCTATTAAGGACTATAAACAAAACCTGCAAGTAACTCATGTGTCAGATAACAAGCATGCAAGTAGTCAAGTTGGAAGGCACACAAGTCACACAAGAGAAAGCCTTTAGAGTTTAAGGCCAGCATGGGGTCGGGGTATTACCCTCTTGAAGTTGGTGGGCTCAACCTGTCCTATCAGAAGTAACCGGGTTCTAAGGGTCCCAATATCACGGGATTGCTTTCATTGTTCATCGTTTCGATTTAGCCACTGAACTGGCGACCGAAATATTCCAGGAGAGCAACCCTTAATTGAGTGTAGTATCGAGTATCAACCAACCTCGGACTGCACCAAAGTCAGTTATCTCACTACCCTAAAGAGGCCAAGATAGTTCAATTAAGGTTCCTAAGGTCTGTTGATGCTTCATGACACCACGCGGAGGCCCCGTACTCTCCTTGACTGAACTCAAGGGTTACCGGTACACACCAAAGTGCCACATCAACGTAGCAGACTGCTTCAACCATGTCGGTATACCCCACACAGTTCCCTCACAGCCTTGTTGCTACTTTCTAAGAAGGTATCCCCCAGATCCGGGTTAGGATCTATAGAACTCCCAAGACAGACCCACAATTTAAAGTAAACAATTCAGACAATTGAAAACACAAGTGATCTTAGTCCTAAGGTACACCTCACTTTAAAAGTCCCCAGCAGAGTCGCCAGTTCTGTGATCGGTGGATCTGGAACTGACTGTTTAACGCTGGTTCGCGAAATGTCGCGGAAGCAAGAGTCGCCACCGTCTTTTATTTTCTCCAATTGGAAAGGACAAAAGCACAGAAAAATTCCTTATAGAGATTGCTCTCGGTTCGGGAGGTAGATTATAGAAAGGGAAGGTGTTAGCACCCTTTCTATCCATGGTTATCCATGGGCTCTTAGATACTTGCTCATTTGTATTTTCAAAAATGGTTTGTTTGCTTTTCAACTGTGGGTTTTAAAAAGTTTCTTTGAAAATTCCAGTTCGACTCTTGTATCGGTCCTCAAGAGTGTTTGAAAAATTGCTTTCGAAAGCTTTTTGAAAAGGTGTCGGTGTGAAAAGTATTTTTGAATTTGTTTTGAAATTTAGAGCAAGTATCTAGAGTCGTCTACCTACCCTAAGGAATTCGTCTGTGTAGATGTCCTTTAAAGTAGTGCCATCCCACCATTGAGAGGTAGGTAGCACCACCGTTGGAGGTGTTCGGGTCAATTCGAGGTTCGGGACATGGTGATCACCAGATCAATGGGAAGACACCTTAGAAGCTACCCTCATGCCAGGTTCCCGGATCATGAGGACTTACTAAGACATCCTCTACTCGACGATCACCTTTCGAGGCAAGGCAACAGTGAGGCGTACCCTAGGGGTGGTGTGTGATTTGTGTGTCGTTTTCAGATATTTTTGTCCTTTGTCATGTTATTGGTGATCTAGCGTTTGTTTTTATTTTTGTCCATACATTCTTTCATGCCTTGATTAACAATTAAAAATGCGAGAAAAGTAAAAGTTTAAAGCTATTACAAAAGGCGCGGGTCCACATCGCCAAAATTTCTCGAACCCGATTTGACAAAAAATAAAGAATTAAAGAAAAGTAAAATGCAAGAAAATTAATTACACGGCTTTGAGAGAGATACATAAATGTTAAACGAAAAAGAAATAAACGCGCGAATTAAATAAGAATTAAAACGAGGGCGTTGGACCCTTTTTGCAAAATTGAATTAAATTATTAAATTAATTAATTAAAAAGAAAAGGAATTGTTTTTTTTGGTATTTTTTGGTATTTTATGATTTTAATGAAAAAAGGAATTAATTAAAATAAATGTTAACCCTAATTCTAGTTGTTTTTTAGATTTTTATTAAGAAAAGATTGAATTTTAACCTAAAATTAAACCTAATTATTTACATGCAATTTAATTACAAAAATAAATATTTAATACTTAATTATTATGGAAGAAAAAGAAAAAGGAATAATAATTATCATAAACCCTAATTCTATCAATTTTAGATTAATTAAGAAAATATTAAGGTTTTCTCCTAAATTAAAACTAATCAATTAAAATTATTTATTTACAAAAATAAAAATATTTATTATCTTTCATCTTTTCTGATTTTTTTTATTATTTTGTGATTTTATGAAAAATAATTAAATTACAAGAATTAATAAAAGGATAATAATTGAAAATAAAAAAAGAATGAAAATTAGAAAAATATTGCAAACCTCAGGGGGGTCTGCTCCCAAATTGGGAGGTTTTTTGTAGTGATTCAGGCCCAATTACTCTTGGCCTGGTAGACTTTTTGGTTAGCATGTACGCGCGTTGACCATAGTCTACCATGTTCCACAAATCCTGGCCCTTGAATTGATGAGATTAAACGCGTGGCATGTTTGATTGTGTGGGTGCACAGTGCGTCTTTATTTTGAACCTGCATGGAACCACTAAATGAAAAATAACATGAAGGGGGTGGGGACCTGGGACTCGAGCTGAGCTGCATGCATATTCATAATATAAATAGAAAATGAATTATATAATAGAAAATTGGAGTTAGTGGTGGTCTGGCGCGAAAATTCGAATCAACCACTCCTTGCCTGCCACCGAGTCATCTTCCTCATTGTTTTGTTTTTCCTGAAAATATAAACATCATAGGCAACGGTTTTCAAACGTTGCTATAGACACTATTTTAGAAAATAGCGAATAGCCCCTGGGGCTTCATAAATTAGGCGCAATGGTTTATTTCTCTTCGTCCAAACCTGCTTGTTTTAATGGTGATATTCATGTGTCCTAATTTTGCCATATTAAGAAACGCCCAAATTAGAGCTTGCAAAACCCTAATACTCATCCATGGCAAATCTTCATACGATGCACAAAAACAAAATTAAACTGTTTGGTTAGCATTAGAATTGAACAAGGAATATGAATCAAACATTAAAAAGTGTTAAATGCGCATGAATTGAGATGCAAGAAGATGGAATTTTCTCTGTACAGGTTGCACTCGTGTTACCAATTTAGGGCGTTAGAATGCTCGATTTCGATTGGAAATCCTTCCTTGAAGCTTCAGGAAGGTGATGGGATAGAAATCTCGCCTTGAATCGCCCTAGAGCTAGGTTTTCAGAATTGGAATTTTTTGCAAAAAAGCTTGAGTTTGATAATGGGGTTTTTGCGCAGCTTTTTGTTCAATGGCATTAGGGTTGTGTTCTATACTTATGTATGAGTGAATTAGGTCAAAGAAAACAATCCAAATCCTTGGCATTCATGGTTTGGAAGATTTGATTTTTCAAGATCTTTTTTCAATATTTTCCATGCTATTTTGTACCAATCATGACCAATTCTCTTCAATTCTTTCCATATTTGATTATGCACGAATTTTTGAACCTATTACATGTACAAAAAGATTTGATAAATTAGGTTTAGTATTTTCCATGTATTTAATTAATTTAAATGAATTATTAATAATAAAAATCCAAATAAATAAATAAATAATGAAGAAAAACTTCCCTTTGGGCCAAGTGGTCGTGCACATGTCTTGGATGATGAATTGTGGAAGAAAAATAGGCCCATTAGCAATTTTAGGTCACTTGAATCAATGTTGACTTTTCAAAATATCCAAAAATTTCCCAACTTCCACAAGGCATAACTTGCTCCATTTTTAAGCTTTGCTCATGTTCTTGGACATTTTGGAAAGGTCTTTGAGTACTCTAACCAATGTCTTTGGTCCCATGTCATTTTGATTTACCAATCTCAAGTTATGGCCTTTGACTTAAAGTCCCTTTTTGTTGACTTTTGAAAATGACCTATAATGTTGAAATTGCTAACTTTTTGTGAGAGCATTTCTTGGACTTGAAGTATGAAGATGAGTTGTATTAAATGTCTTTCTCTTCAAAATGAGCTTTGGATGGAATTTTTCTGATAATCCATGTGAAAGTTATGCCCTGGTCAATTTACAGTTGACTTTTTCAACTATCCAAATAAGGAAACTTTTGCATCTTGATGATTTTTGAGCCAAGCTTTGAGAATCATGATCAAGCATTGATCAAATGATGTTTGTGGCTTCAAAATGAGATGTTGACCAAAAATTTGAACTTTTGACTGTCAAATGACCATTTTGCCCCTACAGTTGACTGTAGTGCAATTAGGGTTTTGACTGTGCAATTTTGTGCTGAAAGTCTTGAAACTTGGTATGAGGATGCTTGACCATATTTGTAAGTATGTGGGATTTGATTGGGCCCTTTGAAACTTCATTTTCTTGATCAGAACCAAAACCCTAATTTTGACTGTTTAGGAGGCCCTTGAACTGTGCAACCCTTGGGGAATTTTGAAGCATGACTTGGCAATTTCTTGAAGAATATGGGAGGGCAAATTTTGGGGTACAACAGTAGGCACTAAAGGTTCGCAACCGCGGCGAGTACAAAAAGCATAAAAAATATATTTCTTTTCTCACCTCCACCATCTATTTTTTATACAACATTTTATAGCCAAATTATACAGATTTTTCAAATAGGTTCCTGCGGAGTACCGTAGATGTTTAGGGTGCTAATACCTTCCCTTTGCATAACCAACCCCTTACCTTGAATCTTTCCCCCCACTTTTGGGTTATTCGCTCTTTTCCCATTCCTTTGGAAACAATAAAGCACGGTGGCGTTTTTATTATTATTTTGATCTGTATAAGTCTAGTCAATCCAATGGCTTAGTCTTAAACATTTCTACCGCTACAGAAAAAATGGGGACTTCACTGGGGAAAGATTGACCTCTTGTTGGTCCATCCCAAAGTGGGTTAAGCCTATCTTTGTTTATATTTGGATATGTGCTATTGTTGTTTATGTGTTATATGTTGTATATATGTTTGTCTGGATTTTCCTGGTTCTCAAGGTGCTTGGTGATTACTTATAAGTCCTATACCTGGACTTGGGCAAACTTTAAGATAGGACGGGCGGTATAGTCATGTTAAATTTGAGGGAGTAATCCCCAAAAATGAGGCATGAGATCCCCCACTCAGTGGAGGCCCCTTTGACTATAGTGTCATTTACTGAGTAATCGGGAAGATGTGCTACTTTCGACCTGGGAGCCTGTTGAAGCTGAGGACCGTAGAATACCTAACCCATCTTGGCCTTTTAGGTGTAGTGAGGAAGCTATGACGGAGTAATCTGGAAAATAGTTGTCAGGCGATACTACAATCGGACGAGTTTTTCTTGAGAATATTACTAATCGA
Organism: Vicia faba; assembly: GCA_948472305.1. Taxonomy (NCBI): domain Eukaryota; kingdom Viridiplantae; phylum Streptophyta; class Magnoliopsida; order Fabales; family Fabaceae; genus Vicia; species Vicia faba. The sequence goes on from OX451738.1 coordinate 1,013,199,306, forward strand.
GTTAATCGAGAAGTTAGTAATATCCAAAAGAAGGATGTAGACTCTGGGAACCTCTAAATCCTTGTTCGGCAGGTGATAACTTTTAGATCATACCTTATGGGTAGTACCTTCGACCTCATGCCCGTGACATTGAACCTGTGAACCCAATATTTGTGATCTTGTGTGTGATTGTTGCATCATGCATCCATGCACCCATAAGCATCTTTTAAAGGAATTTCATTTCAAGGGACTTAAAAAGTTGACCATTTGTGAATATCTCAGGTACCTTTTGACCATGGATTCTGGAAAAAGAAAGTCCGGAAAATACAGTTTCAAAGATCCCAAGATAGATGAGTTGATCAGTCTAATTCCCAAGATTGAGTGTCCTGCAGATTTTCGGAAGAAGTATGGATCCATCATTCCTCTCATGAAGCTTAGGATGAAGGAGGGAATTCTCTCGACTTTGGTCCAGTTATATGATCTGATGTATCATTGCTATACTTTCCCTGATTATCAGTTGATGCCTACACTTGAGGAGTATTCTTATCTCTTGGATTTACCTATTATTGATTGTGTTCCTTTTACTGGTTTGGAAGGTGAGCCAAAACCACACGAGATTGTTGCTTTGATCTATCTGGGGAAGTCTGAGTTTGAAGCCCATATGACTATTAAAGGAGGGATTATATGATTACCAGCTCAGTTCTTATTGGAGAAAGCTCGTTACTTTGCCAGGATGAAGAGTACATTCGCTTTTGAGGCCATCTTTGATCTACTTGCTTACGGGTTGTTCTTATTTCCTAATATGGACAAGTTTGTTAACATTAATGCTATCATAATTTTCATGATTAGAAACCCAGTTCCTACATTGTTGGATGATGCTTATTACTTTATTCATCTTTGATATTCTTATCATGGGGGGATGATTATCTGTTGCATGTCTCTGTTGCTCCGATGGTTTATTTCTCATATGCCTCAGTTTAATATTTTTTTGGGTGTCAGGAAGGAACCCCGTTGGGCTCCTAAGATCATGGCACTTACTCACTCAGATATTGATTTCTATCATCGAGCTTACCAAGATGTAGAGATTATCAAAATTGTGGTAGTTTCTCCAATGTACCTCTTCTTGGTACAAAGGGAGGAATTAACTATAACCTTGTTCTTGCATGACGACAACTTGGTTATCCGATGAGGGATAAACCAAATAGTATTAATTTGAGTAGTTTCTTTCTGAAGGAGGGAGAAAACCATAAGGAATCTAGGGAGAAGATTGCAAAGTCCTGGCGTCACGTTCATAAGAAGAATAGGAAGGATTTGGGACCTAGAGGGGCTGTTTCTTTGGAGCCATATCTTCAGTGTGTCCAAGCGAGAGCTATTCAGTTGAAGATGCCGTATTCTCGTGAAGCACCTATGCCTGATTTGTTTGTGAAGACCACTCCTCCCTTATTTAATGATGTGAAAGAGCTACAGCTTGCTTTAGTCAGGATGCAATAGGAAAAGGATGCTTAGAAGAATAAGTGTTAAACTTTAGATATTTCTTATAGAGAAGACTTGAAGGAGAAAGACGACTTGATTGAGATTCTTGAGAGTCAGGCTGTAGAGATGATGGAGAGGAAAGGGGATTTATTTTCTCCTAAGCCTAAGTTAGTTGATAGTTTCTCACTTCCTGAGTTATGTGATTGGAAGGAGGTTGCCACCAGATATGCTGAAGAAAACCAGAGGTTGAAGGCTCATATTGTCAGGCTTACAGGAAAGCGCCAGCGTATAAAGTGATCTCTATCCGCTTTGCTTCTTAGGGTTTTAGACTTTATTTTCATCTTGTACCTGGGATCATTGAAACTTGTAATCCATTTTGAAGTTATTATAATAAAAAATTTCAGTATTTCAAATGTGTTATTACTTTGATATTTGCAATATGTCTATAAATATTTAAGTCCCTTGAAATATTAATAAAATAAATCATATGCATTGCATATCATGCATCATATTGCACATATTTCTTGCATTTGTTATGCATATACAGGTGTCTTACCAATCTTCTTTACTTCGTTCAGCAAGTTGTCTCACCACTACAACACTCGATCCAATTTCTGAAGGAACATGGACAACTTAGAACAAGAGAATCGCGAGCTGCGCGAGGAGGTTTCTGCTTTGAAGGCCGACATGGCCAATCTTACTGCTCTGATGGAATCTCTGGTGGCTACTCAGAATCAGCCACCGAGTGATCAACCTCATCCAACAAGGGTTACTACTGAAGCTTCGACAGTTCATGTGTCTGCTACTCCAGTTGTTGTTCATAATCGCATGCCTTAAGTTTATCCTTGAGGAATGCCAGAGAACTTTGCGCTTGAAAGTTTCAATCTTGGTCCTCAAGAAGCTCTAGTTATTCAGACTACTGTTACTCCCACACCTCCTGTGGTGCATGTTGCTCCTGCTGCACCTCCTTCGGTGAATATGGTTCCATTTGTTAATGATGATATGTGTCATCCTTTTCCTCCACCAAGTGAAGACTTTGATCTTTATGACAGAATGGATGATTTTCAAGAGCAGTTTGACAAGATGCAGAGGGAGATGAAGGCCCTCAAGGAAAAGGAATTGTTCGGGAAGAATGTGAATGATTTATGCTTGGTCCCGAATGTTAAGATACCTGCAAAGTTTAAGGTCCCGGAATTCGAGAAGTACAATGGCAACACTTTCCCTCGTGCTCATCTTGTGATGTATGTAAGGAGAATGTCTACCCATACTAATGATCAGCGTTTGATGATTCACTTTTTTCAGGATAGTTTGACTGGTGTTGTGTTGAAGTGGTATATGAGTTTAGATAGTGTCAATATCCATACTTTTAATGACTTGGGAGAAGCATTTATCAGACAATACAAATACAATGTGGACATGGCGCCTGACCGTGATAAACTCAGGGCCATGGTCCAGAAAGTCAGGGAATCATTCAAAGAATATGCACAGAGATGGCGTGAGGTAGCCGCCCAAGTGATTCCTCTCATGGAAGAGAAGGATATGACTAAGATTTTCTTGAAGACTCTGGGTGCCTTCTACTATGAGAGGATGGTAGCAAGTACGCCAAGTGACTTTACTGAAATGGTAGGCATGGGTATCTGCTTAGAAGAGGTTGTAAGAGAAGGTCGTCTAATGAAGGGTGAAAGTTCTGGAAATACGAAGAATCCATCCTATGGGTTTGCCAAAAAGAAGGAAGGAGATACAAATGTTGTTATGCAAGAGAGGAGATTTAATCCTCCTAGAAGAAATTATCAGCTTCATCAGTAAGTCGCCTTAGTTACTCCGGTTGTTGGTGTAGCTCTAACTGTCGTTGCTTATCAGAGACCACCCCAGCCTGGAAATTAAGGGTATAATCAGAGAAGGGAGATTTATGACCCTATCCTTATGGTTATACAGAGTTACTCCCAGCTTTAATTCCGAAGAAGCTGGTTCAAAGCCGACTACCTCCCGTTGTACCATCACTGTGCCATGGTATTACAAGGAAGACCAAACATGTGCTTTTCATCAGGGAGCACCAGGGCATAATGTTGAGAATTGCTATCCTTTGAAGACTGAGGTGCAGAAATTGGTGAAGTTCGGTATTCTATCTTTTAAGGATGTGGGTCCTAATGTGAAAGACAATCCTCTGCCCAAGCATGAAGGAGCAAATGATGTAAACATGGTGGCTGGTTGTCCAGGAGACTTTCAGATATTTGATATTAAATTGGTTAGAGAAGATTTGGTGAAAATTCATGCAAACCTCTATGAATTTAGCTATTATACACATGACCATGTCGGATGTGCTATTTGCAGTATGGATATACAGGGTTCTGACAAGATAAAGGCTGATTTGCATGAGATGATGGATCAGGGCCTCATCCATATAATTAGGCCTAGGGCAGAGTATGAAGAGGAAGTAAACATGGTGTTTGGATGTCCTGGAGAGTTCAGAATCTTTAATGTGGAATATATGAATGAGGATCTTGTACAAGTGCATACTACTTTCTGCCACATGGTTGGTCAGGTGGAACATCAATATGGATCTTGCCAAATTTGCTGCCGAGACTCCCGGGGATGTTCAATTGTTAGGGATGGTATTCAGTTGTTGTTAGATAATGGAACCATCAAGGTTACAAGTCAAAGAGATGATTACCATGAAGTTGATATGATTGAGGTTTGTTTGGCTAAAGAAGAGTCAGATGATGAGTATGCCTCTGCGGATGAGTCTTTCTCCTCGGATGAGGATTTGTTTTCCAGAGATGACTCTATAATGACTGATTATGTTGAAGAAGGGGTAAACATTATTGTTCCTTGTTTTGGTGCACCCGCCCATTTTGAAGTTGAGTATCATAGAAAGCCAGCTATTACTCCATTGGTAATTAGTTTGTCGGGTCATGTCCACTACAAGTCATATAAGGCTGTACACTACAAGTATAATGCTACAATTTTAGAGGATGGTGTGGAAGTTCCCATCCAGCCAATGCCTAATGTTGTAAATATTGTTGAGACTAGCAGAGTGACCCGTAGCGGTCGTGTATTTGCACCAGTTGTTCGTGAAGATGTTAGCGCTGGAAAGAAAATTATTGAAAATGTTGAACCCAGGAAGGCTACAGGTGAATCTAGTGGAGCTACACTAGAGAAAGAAGTGGATGATATTTTGAAGATAATCAAGATGAGCGACTACAAGATTGTAGATCAACTACTACAGACTCCTTCAAAAATATCTATCTTGCTTTATTGATGAACTCCTCTGCTCACAGAGAATCTTTGATGAGGGTATTGGACCAAGCTTTTGTGGAGAGTGATATGCCAGTAGACCAATTCAGCAGTGTGGTAGGGAATATTACGTCATGTAATAACTTGAGTTTCTGCAATGATGAACTGCCCGATGAAGGAAGGAATCATAACCTGGCCCTCCACATCTCTATGAACAGCAAGAATGACTCATTATCCAATGTGTTGATTGATAATGGATCTGCATTGAACGTTATACCAAGGAGAACGCTTATGAAGTTGAAATACCAAGGGACGCCCATGCGCCTAAGTGGCATTATTGTGAAAGTGTTTGATGGATCAAGGAAATTTGTTATTTGTTAAGTGGACTTGCCTATTCATATAGGCCCACATTTGTTTCAGATTACTTTCCAGGTCATGGATATTGTACCCGCTTATAGTTGCTTGCTGGGACGGTCGTGGATACATGAGGCAGGGGCTGTCACTTTGAATTTACACCAGAAGTTGAAGTTTGTGCATGAAGGAAAAGTGGTAATTATAAACGAAGAACATGAATTATTGATATCTCATTTGTCCTCTTTCACTATTGTGGAGGCGGATGAAGCTGTTGTTGGAACTCAGTTCCAAGCTTTATCCATTGATAACATAAGAGGAAATAAGAATTCTATGGTTTCTCTTAAGGATGCGTAGTAGGTTGTGCATAATGGCCACAGTGAAGTTTGGGGACAGATTGTGGATCCACCTGTAAACAAGAATAAAGTTGGCTTGGGGTTCTCTGTGAAGAATGATAAAGGTAAGGGCATGAAGCTGAAGTCTACTGCAGGAAAGTATCAAGACATCTTTCATAGCGGGGGTTATCTTCATCCAACTGTTTCTGGGATTAATGCCATTGTGGAAGATGAAGCAGAGCCAAAAATGCCAAATTATGTGACGCACAGAGTTAGGGTTTAGAACTGGATTACCATTAATGTTCCCTCTGGCATACATATTTCAAAGTAATTTGTTTTGTTAATCTTTTTGAAATGCTTTCAATCTGCCAAAGGTGAAAGTATTAATATTGTATGGGCTTATTTGTTTGTTGTGACTTTTAAAATCAATAATAAAAGTTGTCTTTGTTTCCCAAATTGTGTTTTTATTTTTTTCTTTTTCTTGGAAAATGGTAATCAGAAAAAACCTTTCAAAATAAATAATAACTGAAATTCAATCTGCATTATCACTTGTTATATGTGTCAGTTTCTAAAAACAATCATAAATCATATGTGCATATTAATTAAAAAACTTGTTGAATACAATGACCTTGCATCCTCTCCCAACTTTGAATGTCCTGTGTATGGGGCCGAAGAAGAAGACTATGATGATATTACATAAGAGGTCTCGTGATTGCTTGAGCGCGAGGAGAATGCCATTCAGCCATATAAAGAGTCATTGGAAGTAATCAATTTAGGTTCAAAAGAAGATCTGAAAGAAGTCAAGATCGGAGCATTGATGCATCCTGATGTGAAGAGCAGGTAGATTAAGATGTTGAAAGAGTATGTGGATATTTTTGCTTGGTCTTACCAAGATATGCCTGGTCTAGACACAGATATTGTAGAGCACCATTTTCCGCTGAAGCCAGAGTTCCCACCAATCAAACAGAAGTTGCGAAGAACTCACCCAGATATGGCAGTGAAGATCAAAGAGGAAGTTCTGAAGCAGATTAATGCCGATTTTCTTGTGACATAAGTGTATCCTCAGTGGATTGCCAATATTGTCCCATTACCGAAGAAAGACGGAAAAGTTCGCATGTGCTTAGATTACAGAGATCTAAATAAATCTAGTCCAAAAGATGATTTTCCATTGCCACACATTGATATGTTAGTGGATAGCACATCAAAATTCAAGGTTTTCTCGTTCATGGATGGATTTTCCGGGTATAATCAAATAATAATGGCTCTTGAGGACCTGGAAAAAACAACGTTTATCACGCCCTAGGGAACATTCTATTATAGAGTGATGCCCTTCGGGTTGAAGAACGCTGGTGCAACGTACCAGAGGGCTATGACAACCTTATTCCATGATCTCATGCACAAGGAAATTGAGGTATATGTTGATGATATGATTGTTAAGTCCCAGACTGAAGAAGGGCATGTAGAATATTTGTTGAAGTTGTTTCAGCGTTTGAGGAAGTATCGTCTTCGCTTGAATCCAAATAAATGTACCTTCGGTGTTCAATCAGGGAAATTGTTGGGTTTCATTGTTAGCCAGAAAGGGATTGAAGTTGACCCTAATAAAGTCAAAGCAATTCAAGAGATGCCAGCACCGAGAACTGAAAAGCAAGTCATAGGGTTCCTTGAGCGTTTGAATTATATTCCATATTCATTTCCCATATGACTGCAACGTGTGAACCAGTCTTTAAGTTGTTAAAGAAAGATCAAGGTTGTGTGTGGACAGATGACTGCCAAAGGGCATTTGAAAGTATTAAAGAATATCTGCTTGAACCTCCTATCTTGCTCCCTCCGGTCGAAGGAAGACTATTGATTATGCATCTGACAGTGTTAGATAATTCCATGGGCTTTATTCTAGGACAACAAGATGAAACATGGAAGAAAGAGTGTGCCATTTATCATCTCAGTAAAAAGTTTACTGATTGTGAATCGCGGTATTCCATGCTGGAAAAGACATGTTGTGCTCTGGCCTGGGCGGCAAAACGTTTGCGGCAGTATATGTTGAACCACACTACTTGGTTGATCTCTAAAATGGATCCAATAAAGTACACTTTTTAAAAGCCTGCTCTTACTGGGAGAATTTCCTGCTGGCAGATGCTGTTATCTGAATATGATATTGAATATCGCACTCAAAAAGCTATTAAAAGCAGCATCTTGGTAGATTATCTTGCTCACCAAACAGTTGATGATTACCAGTCTATGATCTATGATTTCCCTGATGAGGATGTGATGTTTCTGAAAGTGAAAGATTGTGATGAACCATTGCCCGAGGAAGGTCTTGATCCTGAATCTCGTTGGAGCATGATATTTGATGGAGCTGTGAATGCTTATGGTAAAGGAATTGGTGTCGTGATTGTCACTCCACATGGATCGCACATTCCTTTCACTGCAAGGTTGACATTTTATTGTACTAATAATATGGCCGAATATGAGGCTTGCATCATGGGTCTCGAGGAAGCTATTGATCTTAGAATTAAAATTCTATATGTGTATGGAGATTCATCTTTGGTGATAAATCAGATTAAAGGAGAGTGGGATACTCATCACCCCAGCTTGATCCCTTACAAAGATTATGCTAGAAGCTTATTACCCTTCTTTAATAAATTTGAATTCCATCACATCCCTAGAGATGAAAATCAAATGGCGGATGCTCTGGCAACTCTGGCTTCTATGTATCAAGTAAATACTTGGAATGATATGCCTCGAATTATAGTTCGGCGATTGGATAGGCCCGCTCATGTGTTTACAACAGAGGAGGTAGCATATGAGAAACCTTGGTATTATGATATCAAGCATTTTCTTCAGATTCAGTAATACCCGATTGGTTCTTGGAATAAAGATAGAAAGACATTGAGAAGATTGGCTGGAAATTTCTTCCTTAGTGAAAACGTGTTGTACAAGAGAAATTTTGATATGGTCCTGCTCAGATGTGTAGATAGACACGAAGCAGACATGTTGATGCATGAGGTTCCTGAAGGTTCATTTGGCACTCATGCCAATGGACATTCGATGGCTAAAAAGATGCTAAGGGCATGTTACTATTGGCTGACAATGGAATCTGACTGTTACAAATTTGCAAAGAAGTGTCATAAATGCCAGATTTATGCGGACAAGGTTCATGTGCCTCTGACACTTCTCAATGTGATCTCTTCCCCATGGCCTTTCTCTTATGTGGGGTATTGACATGATTGGAATAATAGAACCTAAATCTTCAAATGGACACCATTTTATTTTGGTAGCAATTGATTACTTCACCAAATGGGTGGAAGCAGCTTCATATGCTAATGTTACTAAGCAGGTGGTTGTGCGCTTCATTAAGAATAATCTTATATGTAGGTATGGTGTGCCGAGAAGAATTATCACCGACAATGGCTCAAATCTGAACAACAAGATAATGATAGAACTTTGTGAAGAATTCAAGATTGTCCATCATAACTCATCTCCGTATAAGCCGAAGATGAATAGAGTTGTTGAAGCTGCTAATAAGAATATCAAGAAGATCATCCAGAATATGTTTGTTACTTATAAAGATTGGCATGAAATGCTCCCTTTTGCTTTACATGGATATCAGACATCTGTCTGCACTTCAACAGGAGCAACCTCATTCTCCTTTATGTATGGAATGGAAGCGGTACTCCCAATCGAGGTTGAGATTCCCTCTTTGCCTGTGATAATGGAAACCAAGTTGTCAGAGGCTGAATGGGTCTAGAATAGGTTTAACCAATTGAATTTGATCGAAGATAAGAGAATGACAGCTTTGTGTCATGGGTAGTTATATCAGAAGAGGATGAAGAAAGCTTTTGATAAGAAGTTCAAACCTCGTGAATTCAGAGAAGGTGACCTCGTGCTCAGGAAGATCATGTCTTTTAGCGCTGATTCTAGGGGCAAGTGGACTCCCAATTTTTAAGGCCCATACATTGTCAAGAAAGCCTTCTCTGGCGGCACATTAATTCTTGAAACTATGAATGGCGAGGAGTTCCCATGTCCCATGAATGTTGATGCAGTCAAGAAATACTTTGCCAAATGAAATAAAAGAACAACTCCCTAAGTTGAAAACTCGAAAGGGCGGCTTAGGCAAAAAGGAGCATCTCGGTAGGCCGAAAACCCGAAAGGGAGGTCTAGGAAAAAATTAGAAACATAAACAGAATAAAATTTTCCACTAAGTTGAAAACCCGCAAGGGCAGCTTAGGAAAAAGTTAGGGACTTTCTTGGCAAGTAACTACATCAGACAAGACTTGATCATTGAAGCAACAATCTTCTTGGATCCTAACCATACTTCAACGAAAGTTGCTGCTCATAATGTCAAAGTTGTTAGAGAGAATAGTGGTTAGTGTATCTCAATGTATCTTTTCCATTATATATTACCATTTTCCGAACTTTGTAATCATCCGTGGAGTCTCACCATTCGCAGACTACCATTCTATCAATAAAATTTGAGCTTTTACCCGATTCTTGGTATTTCTTATTTTTATTCAGCTTACGAAGACTCCATTTATTATTGATAATAATTTTCAAAGTAAAAAGATTAAATAACAAAGTTATTTTTCAAAAATAATTTACAACTTACTTTTACTTTAGACTTTGTATTCGATAGGAAGACAAAAGTGGTGATCCCAGGAATGGACGAACTCCAATAATTTTAGGAAGTTTTGTTTCCCCCGGGAAGGTTTTCTCAAGACGTTTTCGCTGAATTGGGTTTGTGACTCCAGTGTCCCTAGTCAAGTCATGGTTCATTTTTCATTTTTGAGTTTGCATGATATGAAGACTCAATTCAAGATTCTCCACTGAAGGCTTTGCTCATTTGATAGAAGTCCTCTCTCCCTAGAGAAGTTGGTGCAATAATTACTCTCGAAGAAGAACGTATCTCCGGTTCCCCCAGTGAAGAACGTATATTGGTTTACCCTCGAGGATGTGGTGTTGACTTCCCCAATGAAGTCAACACAAAATCCCTAGTTGATGTCTCGATGATGAAGCATTATCTCCCTTAGTGAAGTCTGTATGTTTTTTTTCTCCTTTAAAGTTGGCCTGAATTCCCTAGTGAATGTTTTGACAATGTGGTTTCCATCTGCCTTATTTGAAATCAGTATTGCAATCCCTAGTAGAAGTGCGGACCGTGAAAACATTTATTTCCCCGTTGAAGTCTGAGTGCTATTCCCTGGCGAAGCCTGGAGAAGGATGTTATATCCCTGTATCTGTATTGTTTTGTCGCTATGATTGTTCCTCCCCAGTGAAGTTAAGCCATGCAGTAGGACTTTGTTTCCTCAGTTGGTGCCTATTTTCTTTTGGGATGATCATCTTGGATGTGATTTAGCCGAGTGTTGTGTGCGCTGAGTTGGCTTTGTTTGTTTATCCCCAGTATTATATGTTTGTTTTGTCAGTATATACATGATAAACCTCATACATTCATACGCACATCATGCATAGCTAAACTTAGCAAATCATTGCTCATTCATATCCGTTAATATTTTGTTAACATATTACCTTGTTTTGCAGAGTTGGGTTGTCCTCTCTCCAATAGAGTGTCAGCCATAAGTAGAAAGTGCATATTCTTTTAATTTCCCCACTAAGTTATCCCTCGTGGAATATTTTTGCTTTAGCCTTCTTACACAGCTCTTTGTCTGGATGATTTGGGTTTCCCTCTTGAGTTTATTTCTCAAAGAATGTATTTTAGAAGACCGTTTTATTCCAATTTATTTCTGGTTTGAATCCTTGATCCTCAACAATATTATTACTTAGGATTTCTACAAGCTTTGAGTTTTGGTTTGAGAGTGTGCATTTATTCTGCACGAGAAGACTTTATCTCCTCAGCGGGAGTATATTGGCAATCCCCCAGGAAGTCATATTTCTTTCCCCAGGAAGCCATACTGTGCTCCTCAGAGAATCATTTTTATAATCCTCCATGACAACAAGTAACAGGTCTCTTTATTTGAGCAACTTGTACTTCCCTGTAAATGTCGACATTACTCTTTTTTGCTATCTTCTCTATGAGTGGATATTTTGCAGTTTGTTGTCAAATTACTCCAGTGGATGGCAAGTATCTCAATATCGCAGAAACAGTTCATGTTGAAATCTTTACAAGTGGAAGTCTCTTTATTTGAGACAGCTTATTACCCTTTCCAGGCGGAATGCCTTGGTTAAAGAAGAAGCTGAGACCCGTTCTAGGTGAAACGCCAGAATTTTGGGGAAACTTGTTATCTTTTTGCTACCTTAAGTGAACGTTGGTAGTTCATCGTCAGTGAACGGGGGTGCTATGATATATTCTCTTTCTACCTTCAGTGAAAGTTGGTAGGTCTTCGGAAGTGAACGTCGATGATTGTTATATTTTTGCTACCATCAGTGAATGTTGGTAGTTCATCATCAGTGAACGGCGATACTATGATATATTCTCTTTCTACCTTCAGTGAAAGTTGGTAGGTCTTCGGTAGTGAACGTCGATGATTGTTATCTTTTTGCTACCTTCAGTGAATGTTGGTAGTTCATCGTCAATGAATGGTGGTGCTATGATATATTCTCTTTCTACCTTCAGTGAAAGTTGGTAGGTCACTATGATACGGTGGGAGAACTGACTTGAGGTTTTGCGTTTGTGTTCGCAAATGTTTCGGTTTAGCAAGAGTCGCCACCGACTTTTTATTTTATCCTAAGGAAAGGTCAAAAAGCACAGGAAAGACCTTTGAGATGTTTTCTTGGGTTCGGGGAGTAGATTATAGAAAGGGAAGGTATTAGCACCCTTTCTATCCATGGTAATCCATGGGCTCTTAGTTACTTGTTTAGATCACTTGCTTTGCTTTTCAATTGTTTGAAATGGTGCTCTTCAATTGTTTGAAATGGTGCTTTGTGTGTGATTTTGAAAGATATTTTGAAAAGAGGCCATCGTTGTGGCGACCTTTGTAATGATTCTTGTTTGAATGTATACAAAGGTGTTTTTGTCTTTTGAAAAGTTTTCAATGTTTGAAAGTAGGGTTTTGAAATTGTGTGGTGAAGTGTGTTTTAAAGATAGCAAGGACGTTTTTTGCAAACTTTGATCAAGTAACTAAGAGTTGTCTACCCTATTTTACTCAAAGATCTTTCTTATGTTTTTAACCCTTTTAACAGTGTTGTTTCACCATTGTATTTGGTGAACAACCTTGTGTTAGGATGTTGAACGGGACAAGCGCGGGTCATCGTATAGACCATGATAGCAATTGTGTCAAGTATTTTTGGCAATTTTCTTAAGGGACTTGATCATTTTTGTTTAGGCAACTCAGATAGCGTCATCGTGGGACTATGATCTTTTGTTTTGTTTATGTTTTACCAAAGTACTTGACATGCATACCATGGCCCATTTTTGAAGGCAACAAGTGGATTGTAACCCTAGGGGTGCAAGTGTGCATTGTGTTTGATTTTCATGCATTTTTGTCTTTGATTAGGTCAAGCTATTTGTTGGTTTTGATTTTGCATACAAACCCTAATTCTAATCATGGCATAATTGAAAGCTTAAAGGTGCGAGAATTTAAATTCTAAACTATTACAACATGATATAGGGAGGGGGTACAAATTTGAATAGGGGATTATTTTGCAAGAAATTAAACCCTAAATTATTACAACCAAATTGAATTTGCAAGGCATAATATTTAAATGTACAATATTTAAATAAAAATACAATAAATAAATATTAGATAAAATGTATTATGCAAAAAAAAAAAAGGTTTTTTTATGTATGTAAAGTATCTTTAAATGGAAAGAAATGTAAAGAAATAAATAAAATAAAAAGTTAATTTTAATTATTTTTAGGGTAAACCCTAATTCCTTAAAGAAATGGTATTATTTATTATTTATATACAAAAATGTATCAATATGTACAAAAATGAAAGTATATTGAAAAAATGTATTTTTTAAGTAAAAAAATAAAAATGTATTATTTTTTTGTTTTTTTATTCTATGCTTTTAAATAAAATAAAATGTATATATATATATATATATATATATATATATATATATATATATATATATATATATATATATATATATATATATATATATATATATATATATATATATATATATATATATATATATATATATATATATATATATATATATATATATATATATATATATATATATATATATATATATATATATATATATATATATATATATATATATATATATATATATATATATATATATATATATATATATATATATATATATATGTATATATATATATATATATATATATATATGTATATATATATATATATATATTAAGTGTGTAAAAAATAAAATAAATTATTTACAAAAATGTATATATTTCAAGAAAATATTTTCAAATGTGAATAAAAATAATAAATGAAAATAAAAGTATTTTTTACATTATTTTTAAGTTTAAACAAAATAATATAAAGTATTTAAACATTTTGTTGGAGATAATTAAAATAAATACCAATTAAAATGTAAAAACTTATGAAAATGTTTTTTAGGCATTTTTTATGTTTGGAAATAAAATAATAAAGTCAGAAATAAAATTAAAATGCAAAAATAATAAATATACAAAGAAATGGGCCAGGGGGTGTGAAACTGAAAATGGGCGTGTCAAAAGTAGGAAATAGTCAGGCCCAGCCCAGCTACTTCATCTTCTTCCTTTGTTCAAACAAAAAACATGTGCCTTCTGTGTACAAACTGCCAACTCCTGGAAACGTGATCCTTTGACAAAACTCAAAACATGAAACTTGTAGAGCATCAAACAACGATTTCAACCATATAAAACATTAAATCTAACTCTCAAAGACCAGAGAGAATTTCTCTGGCCCTAATTTCTAACCTAGTTTTTTCAGAAAGTTCATGGATGAAATTCTCCTAGCACGATTAATATAAATGAAAACTAAGGACATGTATGGTTTCAGGGCAATGATTACATCATCTTTCATTCACAAACCTAAGTCTAAATGTTCCTAAATAGAGAGATAGAAGTTCATGAAATACCTGTTTCAGTTGAGTTCGAGCTGGACAATGCATCAACTTTCAATTGGGCCTGAGGTTCTTTTGAGCTTGCTTGATGTCCTCTGAACCTTTCCCAATGCTTAGTTTGTTTTGAAGTGGCCTGAATCGTGCTACAAAACTCAACCTGCAAAGCTTTCAAACAAAAATGGTGAACACTGTAAATGGAGTTACAGTTGGCAATGGAGGTTTGGGATAGTTTGAGTGAGTTGAATGGAAGGTATTGGAACAAGTTTGAGGCAAAACGCACGAGGCAAAGTGAAGATGGAAGTGATTCTACAGTGCTTGCCCTGTTTTGCAAGAAAATGTGGTTTTTGAGTATAAGGAGATTTGAGAGGTCAAGGGCTCGTGCTTCTGGCTTGCAAGGATGTTTGAAACTTGTTTGAAAACTTTGCTTGAGTTCAATATATCAGATGTGTGAGCTATGAGCTTTTGGCCATTTGACTTGTTTTGAAAGCAAAGTTTGAAGTGAAATGAGATAGGCCTGTACAGGCTATCTCCAAGCATGCACCAACTTCTTGTACCTTTTCCTAAGTTTGTGGAACTTGTTTGCTGCAAAGACAGAAGTTCAAAGCTCAAGAAAGACAACTTTGCAAAATTTATGCTTTATGAAAATGGAGGTGTGATCTTTATGCCCAAAATGGAATTATTCAATGTACAATGCTCCCTTGATCAGGACAATGCCTCTAACCAATGTATTTGCATTCAATTTTTTAGTGTTGAAGGGTTTAGAGACCTGTAATTATGTACTAAGCTAGTTTGGTCAGATTTGGCAAGTGGTATGAACATGTATTGGCCATGGTTACAAAGTGAGTTTTTGCCAACTTCAAGCATTTGATTCTCCCTAACCACAAAGGTGTTTGAGGAGTTCTTGGATAATTTGGAAAGTTTGAAACATGTACTATAATCCATCTTTTAAATGCAACTTAAGACTCCAAGTGGAACTATGTGAAAAATGTCCAAGAAGATGGGTCAAAATCCTGCCTAAACTAGGGCAAAATTTCTCTAAGTTAAAAGTTTTAGGTACCCTTGTTCCAAAAATCATAACTTGAGATCCAAGTTTGTTTTGAGAAAACTTTGTGAATCAAAGTTGTAGAGTTTGTGATGGACTACAACTTTCATGTTGTAAGTTTTATTTGAATCCATTTTCATCTTGGAGAAAATGTGGGACAAAGTTAGGAAAAATTAAGAAAATTTCATAACTTAGAAAATTTCTAAGTTATGAAATTTTTCCATTTTAAACCCTAATTTGCAATTTTGGGTTTCTTGATGAACAAGTTTCATAATTTTACATGTCTTGATGAAAAAATGATCCTTGGCACTTGATTTTGACCAAAAAGTCAAAGTTTGACTTTTCAGTATACAGTTAAATTTTGATCAGTTGATTGAAAAATTCATCTGTCAATCCTATGCATTTGAGATCTTTTGAACTTGTTGAATGGATAAAGATGATTTCATTGAGTCCTTGAGTCCATGGTTGGTCTTGATTTGCTATTTGCTAGGTCAAACAGTCAAAAATTGTCTTTGCACAGTCAAAACCCTAAAAATGACCATTTTGCCCTTTTGGTGATCTGATCAAATTTCTTGTGGAAGTGTGATCCAAACTTGATCAAATGGTTCATATGAGTTCATAATGTTGATGTGGGTCAAAATTCATGAGGTTTGACTGTCAATTGGCCACAATTGACTTTTTCCCCAATACAGCTGATTTCTAGGTCAACTGTCCAATTGACTGGGCAAAAATTTGAATCAAGGCTTGAAACTTGGTATGGACAAACTTATGAGTCCAAAATGAAGTATGAAAGTCACTTTGGGCATTGTGGGTCAAAACATCCTTGTGCAAACTCAAACCCTAATTTAGGTCAACAGTGCAAGGAGGTGTCTTGAGCAGAGCAAACCCTAGCTTGATCTTGAGTTCCAAGAGCCTTGTGATGAGAAATGTTGATAAAATGAGAGGGCAAATTTTGGGGTACAACAGTTTCCCCTGTTCAATCTTCTCGAACCTGAAGAGTTAGATTGGCAAGTTTGCCTTTCGCGACTCGAAGGTAAAAGAGGATTGGACACTAAAGTGCCCGTAAATTTGCACTCGTCAAAATATAGCTGCGAAAATGGGCTTAAAGATGCCATTTGGATATGGTGGAATCTTGCTGGAGATGGGCTTAAAGATGCCATCCAAGAATGTTTGTTGAATTGCAATGTTGTAGGTCAGAAGAATGAGCATCAAAATGGTATCCGTGTCTGGAATGCATTTGAACTGTATCTGGAGACTGAGTCTGTATGAGCAAAAGAATGGCGTCCGTGTCTGGAGCATATCTGAGCTGTAACTGTATTTGAACTTTGAATGAATATCAGAATGACTGCCGTGTCTGGAGTATATCTGTATTGTATCTGAAGTTGAGATCTGTCTGAGTAGCAGAATGACTTCCGTGTCTGGAGTGTATCTGAGACTGTAACTAGGATCTGAATAAGTGACGGAATGACTTCCGTGGCGCCTGCACTGGGGAGAATCAAACTTCTGGTGTAAGGGCTAGAATGGCATCCGTGTTTGGAGCGTATCTGAACTTGTAGTTGATAGTTGAATCTGAATGAGAGATAGAATGGCTGCCGTGTCTGGAGCGTATCTAGTCTGTATCGGATTGCTGAAGTCTGAATGAGCAGTAGAATGACCTCCGTGTCTGGGGTGTATCCGTACTATATTTTGACTTGAAGTTCTGAATGAGTAATAGAATGACCGCCGTGTCTGGGGTGTATCCATACTGTATCAGGAAAATTGTTAACGATAGCCTTTTAATCTTATCCTAAAAAGGGTAAAATGTTAGCTAAAACACAAAGTTATGTTGCATGATATGTATGATGCAATGAACTGTGTTTCATCAATGTTTATGATATATGAATGTAATGGATGGGCATGTAAGCTGAGTGGTTGTCTTGCTGAGGAAAATAAATCCTTGATAACTGGAGATAATGAAATCTTTGACTGCTGCCGGGGAAAGTAAATCCTTGACCAATGCTGAGGATTCAAGAAAAAACTTTGATTATTGAAGATGAGAAATCCTTGCTGACTGCTTGGGGATTAAAGATCTCTGATTGTTTGAGAAGGAGAAATCCTGGGACCACTGCTAGAGATTGAAAATCCTTGGCGATTTGTGGGGATTAATCAAGGCTTTTGACAACTTCTGCAGGGAATGAGAATCCTTCATGACTTTCCTGGGAAGTAAGGGAAACTCCGAAAATCTTTACTGGGGAGTTAAAACCTGGGAGGTTTCTGCTTGGAGAAATGAGACCGAGAATCTTTGATCTCGCTGGGAGATAACTTTGTGGGGCGAATGTTTACTCGGCCGGTGAAATCAGGAGCTTTGGGTTGTATGTCAAACTATTGGGGAAGCATCCTAGTTGGGGATAAGTCAAGAAGTTAACTGTTATTTGCTTAGTTCTCAGACTTTTAAGATAGCCTGCTGGGGAAATTGGGGGAAGTTGCTGGGGAAATTGGGGGAAGTTGAACAGTTCCCACCGGGGGTTGGTGGTTGGAAATTTGATTTTGCTGGGGAAGAAGGTTTAGAATATTCTGGTTCCGCTGGGGATAGGTATTTCAGGGTTTTCAGGCTCCGCTGGGGATCTTGAAGTTTAACTCTGCCGGGGACACATACTTTAAGACTTTGGCTTTGTTGAGGATCTGAACAATGTATTGTAGGGGATTTCTTCTGGAATGGCACAAAGATATCTTCCTACACCTTCAACCTATCAGTAATTATCCTTTCTCAATTTCGTTTTATTTGCAAGCAGTGATTATATTCAAATGCATATGCCTATTTAACAAAACTTTGGACGTAAAGAAAGAAAGGCAGAAAGAAAGGCAAGCAAATTTCTGCGTTTTGAACTATCTTTGTATTAACTTTTGTAAGTATCTTTGTACAAAGGAGACAGACATCCTAGTAAGAGAATGTTGTCGTAAAAATTGAAAAAATTTATACAAAAGAAAGATGGCTATGTGTAACAATTCCATAGGATTCCCATTTTGCTATAGCCTTCACAACTTTGAGTGTCTTGTCCATTCGCTGCTTCGTCCGCCGATGACTGGATTGATCAGAAGCTTGGAGCTTGTTGGTGAAGAGATTGTTCTTAAAGTGATCCGATGAGACATAGTCATACGCTTTAATTCCCTAAATTTTGCCTGGACCGCCCTTTCGGGTTTTCGATCCACCAGGAAACCCCTTTTTGTCCAAGTTACCCTTTCGGGTTTTCAACTTGCCGGGTGTACATATTTTTTTGTTTTATCCCTAATTTTTGCTTGAACCACCCTTTCGGGTTTTCGATTCACCGGGATACCCATTTTTTCCCAAGTCTCCCTTTCGGGTTTTCAACTTGTCATGTTATTTTATGCGTAGTGTCTTTTGACTATGTCTGCATTCGCAGGGTGCGGCAAGTCGTCGCCGTCCATGGTGGTCAGAATCATTGCCCCACCAGAAAAGATGCTCTTGATCACAAATGGTCCTTCGTAAGTAGGATTCCACTTGCCCCTGGGATCACTTTGTGATCTGCTTGATTACAAGATCTCTGACTCGATATACCTGACGTCTGAC
The DNA here is from genome assembly GCA_948472305.1 of Vicia faba. Taxonomy (NCBI): domain Eukaryota; kingdom Viridiplantae; phylum Streptophyta; class Magnoliopsida; order Fabales; family Fabaceae; genus Vicia; species Vicia faba. The sequence continues at coordinate 1,013,218,273 of OX451738.1, forward strand.
TTTCTTTTTAAAGCCCTTGATCATCCATTTTTGATACGTCTGACCATGACAAACAGCAGTAAGTCGCTTCTCGTCGATCAAGTTAAGTTGATCAAGCCGAGTCTGAATCCAATCGTCTTCACTCAAACCGGCATCCTTCATAATCCTCAAGGAAGGAATCTGAACTTCCATAGGTAGAACAACTTCCATGCCATATACCAAAGAAAATGGAGTTTCCCTTGTTGAAGTACGTGTCGTGGTACGATATCCATGCAGAGCAAATGGTAACATCTCATGCCAGTCCTTGTAGGTGACTGTCATCTTTTGAATGATCTTCTTGATATTTTTGTTCACGGCTTCAACAGCACCGTTCATCTTCGATCGATAGGGAGATGAATTGTGATGATAAATCTTGAACTGTTTGCATAGAGCGGTGATCATGGTGTTGTTCAAATTTGTACCGTTGTCTGTGATGATCCTGTCGGGGATACCACACCGGCATATGAGATTCTGCTTAATGAAGCGGGCAACCACATTCTTTGTAACGGAGGCGAAGGAAGCTGCTTCGACCCACTTGGCAAAATAATCAATAGAGACCAAGATGAAGCGATGTCCATTGGATGCCGTAGGCTTGATCTCTCCGATCATGTCAATGCCCCACAGTGCGAATGGCCAAGGAGCTGTCAGAACGTTGAGAGGAACAGGAGGAATATGTACCTTGTCGGTGTAGACTTGGCATTTGTGGCAAGTATGGGAATATTGATGACAATCAGCTTCCATAGTAGACCAGTAGTAGCCTGCCCTTAGAATCTTCTTAGCCATCGTATGTCCGCTCAAGTGGGTGCCAAATGTGCCACTATGTATATCAGTCATGATTAACTCTGCTTCAACCTTGTCCACACAACGAAGTAGAACACAGTCGTGACTGCGCTTATAAAGGATGTCATTGCTTAGGAAGAACTTGGAAGCAAATCTCCTTAAGAACTTTTTGTCATTGACGGAAGCTCCTTCAGGGTATTCTCGAGTCTGGAGATACCTTTTGATTTCATGAAACCAGGGTTGTTCCACTACTTCTTCGGTGTTAATCTCGTGACAGTGTACAGGTTCGTCCATTCGCTCGATGTTAATTTGGGGAGCCTCGTTATCCCAGTTGAGTTTAAACATGGAAGACATTGTAGCCAGAGCATCGGCTAACTGATTTTCTTCTCACGGGAAATGCTCGAAGGTAATCTGCTCGAAATGAGGCAAAAATGTCAATACATGTTCTTTGTATGGGATAAGATTAGGATGTTTGGTGTCCCACTCTCCTTTGACTTGACTGATAACCAAAGCCGAGTCCCCAAATACGACCAAAGATTTGATTCCCAAGTCTATAGCAGCCTTGAGACCAAAGATGCAAGCTTCATATTCAGCCATGTTGTTGGTACAGCTGAAGCAAAGTCGGGCAGTGAAGGGTGTATGGCAACCTTCCGAAGAAATGAGTACCGCACCGATACCGTTGCCAAGTTCATTTGAAGCACCATCAAAGTACAGGGTCCATCGAGATCCTTGTTCAGGTCCGTCATACGGTCTGTTACCTTCAATGTTGTCCAATGTCATGATGTCCTCGTCAGGGAAGTCGAATCTCATAGATTGGTAATCTTCAACGGCTTGATGAACTAGATGGTCATCTAGTACACTCCCCTTTATAGCTTTTTGGGTAGTATACTGGATATCATACTCAGTCAGGATCATTTGCCATCTAGAGATTCTTCCAGATAAAGCAGGCTTCTCGAAGATATACTTGATTGGATCCATCTTGGAAAACAGCAGGGTGGTATGGGTCAACATATACTGCCTTAGCCGGCGAGTAGCCCATACCAAAGCGCAGCAAGTTTTCTCGAGCAGTGAGTAGCGAGTCTCACAGTCGGTAAACTTTTTGCTAAGGTAATAAATGGCATGCTCTTTTCGGCCAGACTTGTCATGTTGGCCCAGTACGCACCCCATTGAGTTATCCAACACAGTCAGATACATGATTAACGGCCTCCCTTCGACGGGTGGCATCAGAATAGGAGGTTCCAATAAATACTCCTTGATCTTATCAAAAACAACTTGACAATCATTGTTCCGTTCAACTACCTGATCTTTCTTCAGCAGCTTAAAGATTGGCTCACGGGTAGATGTCAGGTGAGAGATGAACCTCGCAATATAGTTTAAGCGTCCCAAGAATCCTCTAACCTCCTTTTCAGTGCAGGGGGCAGGCATTTCTTGTATAGACTTTACTTTAGCTGGATCAACCTCAATGCCTTTGTTGCTAAATATAAATCCCAAAGGTTTACCAGACCTAACTCCAAAAGTACACTTGCTTGGGTTTAATCTGAGCTTATATTCCCTCAACCTGGCAAACAGCTTTTGCAAATGATCAAGGTGTTCTTCTTCCGTCTGTGATCGAGCTATCATGTCGTCTACGTAAACTTCGATCTCATGATGTATCATATCATGAAACAAAGCTACCATGGCGCGTTGATAGGTTGCCCCTGCATTCTTCAGTCCGAATGGCATCACTTTGTAGCAGAAGGTACCCCATTGCGTGACAAAAGTAGTTTTCTCCATCTCCTCGGGGCTAGCCCTATTTAAATCCCGATAGTCCACACACATTCTGACTTTGCCGTCCTTTTTAGGCACAGGCACAATGTTAGCAACCCATTGTGGATAGGAAGTAACAGCCAGAAAACCAGCGTTGATTTGCTTCATTACCTCAGTTTTGATCTTCTCAGACATGTCGGGCCTTATTCGGCAGACCTTTTGCTTGATCGGTGGGCAGTCTTCTCTTGTAGGGAGACGGTGGACCACGATATCTGTGTCTAGTCCTGGCATGTCTTCATAAGACCAGGCGAAGATTTCAACATATTCGTTCAACAACTGCACTAAGCGCTCTTTGACACTTGGTTCCAGGTTGGCACCCACTTTTACCTCCTTCTTGTCTTCCTCCGTCCCCAAGTTGATGGTTTCTAGCAACTCTTCATGAGGCAGAATAGCCCTCTCTTCTTGTTGCAAAAGTATGGCTAACTCTCTCGGCACTTCACAGTCTTCGTCAACTTTGTACTCAGCATGATTGACCAAATCTTCAGAGTTGCTGAAGGCTAAAGCAGAATAGTCACCCATGGAATCCGGAGTGAATGGGTACCTGCATTTGTGAGTGTGTGTGTGTAAGGGATAGCCATCCTTAAACAAAACAAAATGCAAAAGGAAATAAAATGAACACAACAGTTTATAGATGAAGACGTCCAATGATTCATTAAAACATGGCATATGATAATGAAGAAAATCAAGCCCTTACAAATGGACCTATATGCCCCGGGCAAGGCATAAGGTGAAAATAGTGTACGAATTGTTTAGTTATTACAGACCAAAAATGGGAAATTGTTCAAAGATAAATTTACTAGTTGATGAAGGTGATGGGAATAAAATCTTTTGCTTCCAAGTTGCTTAAACCCCCTTCGACGGTTGGAAAGATCCAATCTTCAAAGTTGTCCTCTTCATCCTCCTCCTCTACAGCATTGATTCCATGGTGAGAGATTTTAATGGGTGGTCCTCCAGCTTTGGAGCGACGCATAGCCTTATGTCCTGCAGCAGTAAACCCTAATCCAAATTTGTCCGTCTTATGGGGAAAATCAGGTAGTTGCCCCCATACTGTGCTCTTTCCTTCTTTAATTACCGCCTCTGCATCCTTGAGAGATACCATCCTAGATACATGCTTGGGAATGATAGGCACCTCAACCATTGTCTTCGCAACTGCGACCTCAGGAGAAACTTCCTCAAAATGTTGGAAAGGCGTTTCGATGAATTCTCCATCCAACTCCACATAGCGGAAGGAGTTGAGGTGACTTATCATGTACTCTTCCTCGTCGTGCACCGTTATAATCTTACCCTTAACAGGATATTTCAGCATTTGGTGTAAAGAGGAGGTAACTACCCCAGCATAATGGATCCACGGTCTTCCCAACAAACATGAATATGAAGGACGGATGTCCATCACATAAAAGGTGGAGTTGAAAACTTCTGTGCCTACTTTGATAGGAATGTCAACCTCTCCGTGAACCATTCTTTTGGACTCGTCAAAGGCCCTAACAATGATGTTACTGGGTTTGAGGGTCAATCCTTCGCAGTCCAAACGGTCCAACGCTTTCTTCGGCAGCACATTCAAGGAAGAACCAGTATCAACTAAGACATGGGCGAGGGTGGTTCCCCTGCATTCAAATGAGACATGTAGCGCGTCATTGCGTTTCCTTCCCTTGGGACTCAAATCAGCATCGGAAAATCCAAGGCCATTATCAGCAGTAAGGCTGGCCACGCACTCCTGAAACTGGTCATCCGAAGTTTCTTGGGGCACGTGTGTCGTCTTTAAAAATTTGATTAAGGCCTTAGCATGGGCCTCAGAGCAGAGTAGAAGAGCCAACATGGATATTTTGGAAGGGGTCTGCCCTAGCTGTTCCACGACGTCGAAATTGCTCCTTTTGATTATTTTCAAGATTTCCTCCATTTCTTTCTGGGTGGTTTCGGGGATAACCACAGTATGAATCTTCGTCCTGACAGGCGCTTCTAGTATCCCCTTACCCTTATCGGTAGTATCAATAGATGGTCTTACTTCAGGAGTATCCAATTCTTCAATTATCGGGTCTTGCACAGATGGCTTAACAGGCACAGAAGCTTTCGAGAGTCCGAAGATTGCTCGAGAGGGAGCAATCTCCGGAGAAAAAATCCGGCCGTTGCGGGTTATCTTGCTTGTTCCCGCAATGTTCCCTATATCAGGGGTTTCCTCTTCAGAATTCTCTTGGACTGATTCAATTTGTTTGATACCATGATAGAAGATTTCTCCTCCGTAGTTCTATGGTATCGTTTTGTTAGATTGATACGGGATAGGCCCCGGCATGGTGATTTTTAATGGTACAAACTCAGGATCAGGTGTAATCTTGACAGGACTTTTGCAAGCCTTGGGAAGATTGTCGGAAATGGTTATTATTGCAATATCATTGGTTGAAGTAGCAAAAGTAGCAGGAGTAACAGGAGTGAAGGTATCAACAGGGGTCTTTTGGAAGAGTATCTCTTGGGTATCCATCAGGCGTTGGATACCTGATTTCAACATTGGGCAGTCAACTCGTATGTTTAAACAAAAGTAGAAGTCTTTTCCACAGCCTGGGAATATCCCGGCTCTTATCAAATTCACTTTAATCACTGGTAAGGGAGTCAAAAGGTCAGCAACATTGGTAACATGAAGGTCTTCCATAACGGCATGAACATTATGACCGTGCTTGGGCATTGGGGCAGAAATCACATTTGGCTTTTCGGGCGCATCGAATTCTACTTCCTTGGCGTCAATCAGGTCTTGGATTTTGTTCTTAAGAGCCCAATAGTTGTTGGTATCATTCCCTGCACTATCAGAGTGGTAAGCACACTTGGCATTGGAGTGGTAGTATGGAGAGGAGGTATTAGGGTTCTTTGGCGCTTCCTTCAAACTGGTAAGATTCAGCTTTAACAAATGAGGGAGTACTTGAGCTGGCGTCATGTTGATTCGGGTGAACTGCCGTTGTGGCCTTTCTACCCGTTGTTGATTAGATCTTGGCTGATTGCTGCGAGGTTGATCATTTGAAGAGTTTTGAATCATCACAGCCCCTACAGTTGGTCGGCGCTCGGTTCTTCCTTGACTTTTCTGAGAATAAACAGCAGAGGCTTCCTTCTTAGGTGGGAAGGTTTTCTTAACAGCAACGGACGCGGAGGTATCTTTCTGAATCTTACCACTTTTAATACCAGCCTCGACCCTTTCGCCGGTCAAGATTAGTTCGGTGAATCCTGCGGAAGAACTCCCGATTAAATGATTTAAGAAAGGGCCAGACAGGGTCCCTAAAACATGTTAACTAGCTCCCTATCCGATAATGGTGGCTGCACCCTTCCAGCCAGATCACGCCACTTCTGGGCATACTCTTTAAATCCTTCATTGGAAGCCATCCCCATACTTTGTAGCTGAGTACGAGTGGGCGCCAAATCGGTATTGTGTTGGTATTGACGGTAAAAAGCAGCGGCTAAGTCTTCCCAGTTATGAACCTCAGACCTCTCAAGTTGATAGAACTAGTCCAATTGTGTGCCTGACAAACTGTCTTGGAAAAAGTGTACCCAAAGGTCTTTATCAGATGAGTGGGGTTGGATCTTTATGACATAGGATCTCAGGTGCATCTTTGGACACGACAGACCGTCATGCTTGGCAAATGTAGGAGCCTTGAATTTGGGGGGGATGACGATCCCAGCGACCAAACCTAGTTCTTCAAAATCTAAACCAGGTACCCTTTGCAACTCCATGGCTGCCAATCTATCCTCAAGATTTTTATATTTATCATCCGCCGGGGGATATTGCTGTTCGGAGTAGTCTTCGTCCTCTTCCTCTTCCTCCTCTTCAACTTCAGATTTAGAAGGTCCCGCAACTCCTTTTTCTTTACCAGCCCCTTCATCAGACATTGAGGGGAACTCGAGAACTTTTCTAGCATTGCTTTCAAACCTTCTTCCAAAAGTGGCTACTCCGAGCCTTTTCTTCTTTTTCTCTTTATTTTTCTCCAACAGTGCTTTGAGGTCCTCTTGACCCTTTGCTAAGGTCATGAGGAGTTGCTGGAATTGAGAATTTTGTGCTTGCAGATCCTTAACCGTCTGCTCCAAATCCATCTTGCTGAAATAAACAGCAGAAAGATAAGGAAACCTGGTGTGAAGACCTGTTTATGCATATGATGAATGGTATGTTATTCATGTAATGCATTCAAGGATTCAAAAATTCAAATTTGTTGCAAACAAAAAGGAACACACGTCATATTAAGAAGAAATTGTTAGTACATAAGTGCCCCATGGGAAAAATATTACAAAATTCTTAATGTAAAAAGACATTGCGCATCCTCTTTGGTGCGATGTAAGTGTTGAGAGTTTCCTCCTCATGTAGTCGGCGGGTAAGCTCCAAAACCTTCTTCTCACTGGCATAGAAGTTGGCTTCAAAAGTATTTCGTTCTTCCTTGAGTTGGATCCAACTCTTTTGCAATTCTTCCCATGATGTTGGCATGTCAGGATGTATGAGGGTGTATGGAACCTCTCCTTCCATAACAGGCTCTTTGATCAAGGGGAGAATGTGAGGGTATGGCATCATAAGATTCTGGGCGCGGGTTCGTACCCACTTGAGGTAAGGCTCAAGGGGGGTGGAATTCTTGTGCCCCAATGTCTTACTATCCACTTTGTTGGGCATCCTCCAAGCTCTAATGAACCTTTGTCGAAGTCTTTGCGCATCGTTGTCGAAGTCAAAAAGGAATCATCATGTCATGAAGGCCATCCCTCCGAGCATATCCAAACTGTCTTAGAGCTAAACAGGGGTTGTAGGTAATGCCTCCCATAATGCCAAGTAGTGGGACATTAGGGAATTCCCCATAACGATCAATGATGATGACATTTTCTCTGGACCGAGAACACCAATGTACATCAGAATGTGTGAGAGTCATCAACCGTTGTGACCACCTTGAACCCTGTTCATTCTTCAAAACTGATTGTGGAAGGTGAGAAATAAACCACCTTGCTAGGAGAGGAGTACAGCACATGAGAACACCTTTTTTCCTCATTGTTCGTGTGTAAAATGAGTGTAGGATGTCCCCAAGCAATGTAGGTACAGGATTCTGGGATATGAAAATCTTGACAGCATTCACATCTATAAGTTGATCAGGGTTTGGGAACAGGACCAACCCATAGATAAGGAGTGCCACAATCTCTTCAAAGGCTTGTAGATCAAGAGAATTCCAGCAGTCTTGTGCCTTCTCAAACAGAAACTTTGCCAAGAAACCCTTGACACCACTCCTGGTTTCCCAATGTCCCTTGATGTCAGATGGTTGCAAGTGTAATGCTTGAGCAACATCTTCAGGCTTTGGTTCTTTTTCCGTACCGTTGTAGGGTAGTTTATGAAGAATAGGAATTCTCAGGAGTTGAGAAAATTCCTCCAAAGTAGATACTAGTTGGTAATCAGGGAATGTGAAGCAGTGGTGTAGGGGGTCAAAGAACTGGAAGAGAACTTTCACCATGTCTTCCTCAATGTTGGATTTGACTAAGTTGAGAAGCCTACCATGTCTTTCACTGAAGAGAGAATTCTCTGGAATCCTGGAAGTGAGCTCCTTGAGTTGAGGAGGGATTCTCACAAGGTTGACTTGAATTGTTTTCCTGCGAAGAGATTCCATGACCTACAAAACAAGAACAAAGATGAAGATCCAAACCCTTGAAATGGTTAGTGGATGCATATGATGCTTTATGATGTTCATGATGTATGTACAAACACATGTACAAGCAAGTCACACAAAACCCTAGTTTCAGGCTTGCATGAGGTTTCATAGGTAAGTACCCTCTTGAGTTTAGTTGGCTCAAACCTGTCCTATAAATAGTAACCGAGTTCTAAGGAGCTCAATATCACTGGATTGTTTTCTATGTTCATTGTTTTGGTTTAGCCACTTAACTAGCGATCAAAATATTCCAAGAAAACAACCCTCAATGAGTATAGTATCGAGTATCTACCAACTTTGGACTGCACCAAAGCCGGTCATCTCACTACCCCTAATAAAAGGACAAGATGGTCAAGTAAGGTTCTAAGAGTTCATTAGTGCTTTATGATATCACTCAGCGGCCCCGTATTCTCTTTGATTGGCTCAAAGGCTACCGGTACTCACAAATATGTCGCACTAATATAGCTATTGCTTCAACCATGTCGGTATACCCCGCACAATTTCCACAACGTATTGCTACTTACCTATGAATGTTTCCCAAATCCGAGTGGAGGATTTCAAGCCCAAACAAGAGAACCAAATGTAAACAATCAAAGCAAACAATATAATCATGCAAAGGGTGATCTAAGCCCTAAGGTTACTCCACTTTTAAAGTATTCCCCAGCAGAGTCACCAGTTCTGTGATACGGTGGGAGAACTGACTTGAGGTTTTGTGCTTGTGTTTGCAAATGTTTCGGTTTAGCAAGAGTCGCCACTGACTTTTTATTTTATCCTAAGGAAAGGTCAAAAAGCACAGGAAAGACCTTTGAGATGTTTTCTTGGGTTCGGGGAGTAGATTATAGAAAGGGAAGGTATTAACACCCTTTCTATCCATGGTTATCCATGGGCTCTTAGTTACTTGTTTAGATCACTTGCTTTGCTTTTCAGTTGTTTGAAATGGTACTCTTCAATTGTTTGAAATGGTGCTTTGTGTGTGATTTTGAAAGATATTTTGAAAAGAGGCCATCGTTGTGGCGACCTTTGTAATAATTCTTGTTTGAATGTATACAAAGGTGTTTTTGTCTTTTGAAAAGTTTTCAATGTTTGAAAGTAGGTTTTGAAATTGTGTGGTGAAGTGTGTTTTGAAGATAGCAAGGATGTTTTTTGCAAACTTTGATCAAGTAACTAAGAGTTGTCTACCCTATTTTACTCAAAGATCTTTCTTATGTTTTTAACCCTTTTAACAGTATTGTTTCACCATTGTATTTGGTGAACAACCTTGTGTTAGGATGTTAAACGGGACAGGTGCGGGTCATCGTATAGACCATGATAGCAATTGTGTCAGGTATTTTTGGCAATTTTCTTGAGGGACTTGATCATTTTTGTTTAGGCAACTCAGATAGCGTCATCGAGGGACTATGATCTTTTGTTTTGTTTATGTTTTTCCAAAGTACTTGACATGCATACCATGGCCCATTTTTGAAGGCAACAAGTGGATTGTAACCCTAGGGGTGCAAGTGTGCATTGTGTTTGATTTTCCTGCATTTTTGTCTTTGATTAGGTCAAGCTATTTGTTGGTTTTGATTTTGCATACAAACCCTAATTCTAATCATGGCATAATTGAAAGCTTAAAGGTGCGAGAATTTAAATTCTAAACTATTACAACATGATATAGGGAGGGGGTACAAATTTGAATAGGGGATTATTTTACAAGAAATTAAATCCTAAATTATTACAACCAAATTGAATTTGCAAGGCATAATATTTAAATGTACAATATTTAAATAAAAATACAATAAATAAATATTAGATAAAATGTATTATACAAAAAAAAAAGGTTTTTTTATGTATGTAAAGTATCTTTAAATGGAAAGAAATGTAAAGAAATAAATAAAATAAAAAGTTAATTTTAATTATTTTTAGGGTAAACCCTAATTCCTTAAAGAAATGGTATTATTTATTATTTATATAAAAAAATGTATCAATATGTACAAAAATGAAAGTATATTGAAAAAAGGCATTTTTTTAGTAAGTGTGTAAAAAATAAAATAAATTATTTACAAAAATGTATATATTTCAAGAAAATATTTTCAAATGTGAATAAAAATAATAAATGAAAATAAAAGTATTTTTTACATTATTTTTAAGTTTAAACAAAATAATATAAAGTATTTAAACATTTTAATGTTGGAGATAATTAAAATAAATACCAATTAAAATGTAAAAACTTATGAAAATATTTTTTAGGCATTTTTTATGTTTGGAAATAAAATAATAAAGTCAGAAATAAAATTAAAATGCAAAAATAATAAATATACAAAGAAATGGGTCAGGGGGGTGTGAAACTGAAAATGGGGGTGTCAAAAGTAGGAAATAGCCAGGCCCAGCCCAACTACTTCATCTTCTTCCTCTGTTCAAACAAAAAACACGCGCCTTCTGTGTACAAACTGCCAACTCCTGGAAACGTGATCCTTTGACAAAACTCAAAACATGAAACTTGTGGAGCATCAAACAACGATTTCAACCATATAAAACATTAAATCTAACTCTCAAAGACCATAGAGAATTTCTCTGGCCCTAATTTCTAACCTAGTTTTTTCAGAAAGTTCATGGATGAAATTCTCCTAGCACGATTAATATAAATGAAAACTAAGCACATGTATGGTTTCAGGGTAATGAGTACAACATCTTTCATTCAAAAACCTAAGTCTAAATGTTCCTAAATAGAGAGATAGAAGTTCATGAAATACCTGTTTCAGTTGAGTTCGAGCTGGACAATGCAGCAACTTTCAATGGGGCCTGAGGTTCTTTTGAGCTTGCTTGATGTCCCCTGAACCTTTCCCAATGCTTAGTTTGTTTTGAAGTGACCTGAATCGTGCTATAAAACTCAACCTACAAAGCTTTCAAACAAAAATGGTGAACACTGTAAATGGAGTTACAGTTGGCAATGGAGGTTTGGGATAGTTTGAGTGAGTTGAATGGAAGGTATTGGAACAAGTTTGAGGCAAAACGCACGAGGCAAAGTGAAGATGGAAGTGATTCTGCAGGGCTTGCCCTGTTTTTCAAGAAAATGTGGTTTTTGAGTATGAGGAGGTTTGAGAGGTCAAGGGCTCGTGCTTCTGGCTTGCAAGGATGCGTGAAACTTGTTTGAAAACTTTGCTTGAGTTCAATATATCAGATGTGTGAGTTATGAGCTTTTGGCCATTTGACTTGTTTTGAAAGCAAAGTTTGAAGTGAAATGAGATAGGCCTGTACAGGCTATCTCCAAGCATGCACCAACTTCTTGTACCTTTGCCTAAGTTTGTGGAACTTGTTTTTTAAAAATAAAGAAGTTCAAAGCTCAAGAAAGACAACTTTGCAAAAGTTATGCTTTATGAATATGGAAGTGTGATCTTTATGCCCAAAATGGAATTATTCAATGTACAATGCTCCCTTGATCAGGACAATTCCTCTAACCAATGTATTTGCATTCAATTTTTAAGTTTTGAAGGGTTTAGAGACCTTTAATTATGTACTAATCTAGTTTGGTCAGATTTGGCAAGTGGTATGAACATGTATTGGCCATGGTTACAAAGTGAGTTTTTGCCAACTTCAAGCATTCGATTCTCCCTAACCACAAAGGTGTTTGAGGAGTTCTTGGACAATTTGGAAAGCTTGCAACATGTACTATAATCCATCTTTGAAATGCAACTTAAGACTCCAAGTGGAACTATGTGAAAAATGGCCAAGAAGATGGGTCAAAATCCTGCCTAAACTAGGGCAAAATTTCTCTAAGTTAAAAGTTTTAGGTACCCTTGTTCCAAAAATCATAACTTGAGATCCAAGCTTCTTTTGAGAAAACTTTGTTAACCAAAGTTGTAGACTTTGTGATGGACTACAACTTTCATGCTGTAAGTTTTGTTTGATTCCATTTTCATCTTGGTGAAAATGTGGGACAAAGTTAGGAAAAATTAAGAAAATTTCATAACTTAGAAAATTTATAAGTTATGAAATTTTTCCATTTTAAACCCTAATTTGCAATTTTGGGTTTCTTGATGAACAAGTTTCATAATTTGACATGTCTTGATGAAAAATGATCCTTGGCACTTGATTTTGACCAAAAAGTCAAAGTTTGACTTTTTAGTATATAGTTAAATTTTGATCAGTTGACTGAAAAATTCATCTGTCAATCCTATGCATTTGAGATCTTTTGAACTTGTTGAATGGATAAAGATGATATCATTGAGTCCTTGAGTCCATGTTTGGGCTTGATTTGTTATTGGCTAGGTCAAACAGTCAAAAATTGCCTTTGCACAGTCAAAACCCTAAAAATGACCATTTTGCCCTTTTGGTGATCTGATCAAATTTCTTGTGGAATTGTGATCCAAACTTGATCAAATGGTTCATATGATTTCATAATGTTGATGTGGGTCAAAGTTCATGAGGTTTGACTGTCAATTGGCCACAGTTGACTTTTTCCCCAATACAACTGATTTCTAGGTCAACTGTCCAATTGACTGGGCAAAAATTTGAATCAAGGCTTGAAACTTGGTATGGACAAACTTATGAGTCCAACATGAAGTATGAAAGTCACTTTGGGCATTGCGGGTCAAAACATCCTTGTGCAAACTCAAACCCTAATTTAGGTCAATAGTGCAAGGAGGTGTCTTGAGCAGAGCAAACCCTAGCTTGATCTTGAGTTCCAAGAGCCTTGTGATGAGAAATGTAGATAAAATGAGGGAAAATTTTGGGGTACAACAGTCACCATCAGGTAAAGTTTGTGATTATTATCTTTTTTCTATCTTCAGTGAATGTTGGTAGTTCATCGTCAATGAACGACGATGCTATGATATTTCTTTTCCTTCTACCTTCAGTAAACGTTGGTAGCTCACCGTCAGTGAACATTGGTGTTGTTATTTCTTTCCTCTTTCTACCTTCAGTGAACGTTGGTAGTTTCGCCTTCAGTAGAAGTTGGTTTATCCTTTGACCTTTTACCATCCTCTATGAGTCGGGTCTTTTGATCCACCAGTGATTTATTTTCCTGGTCGGGTTTCTCTTTTGTTTATTTATTTCCTTTGTTGCATCCCAAGTGGTGTCTTGCATCTCTTTGATTCTGTTCATATGCATTCATAAGCATTGCATGGCATCTTAGGGCCAAAAATAGGGTTTGTTTTATATTTAAGTGATCTAAGCCCTAAGCTTACTCCACTTTTAAAGTTATCCCCAGCAGAATCTCCAGTTCTGTGATACGGTGGGAGAACTGACTTGAGGTTTTGCGTTTTTTGTTCGCAAATGTTTCGGTTGAGCAAGAGTCGCCACCGACTTTTTATTTTATCCTAAGGAAAGGTTAAAAAGCACAGGAAAAACCTTTGAGATGTTTTCTTGGGTTCGGGGAGTAGATTATAGAAAGGGAAGGTATTAGCACCCTTCTATCCATGGTTATCCATGGGCTCTTAGTTACTTGCTTAGATCACTTGCCTTTGCTTTTCAATTGTTTGAAATGGTGCTTTGTGTGTGAGGTTTTGGAAATGTTTTGAAAAAGATGCCTTGTCTAGGCAACCATTGTAACAATTCTTTACTCGAATGTTTTACAAAGGTGTTTGTCTTTTTGAAAAGATGTTTCAATGTTTTTTGAAAGTTTGTTTTGAAGTTGTGTTGTGATGTGTGTTTTGAAAAATGGCAAGGATTGTTTTGCAAGATTGATCAAGTAACCAAGAGCTATCTACCCTAAATTTCTCAAAGATATTTCTCATGCTTTAACCCTTTTAACAATGTTGTTTCACCATTGTATTTGGTGAACAACCTTGTGTTAGGATGTTAACGGGACGGGCGCGGGTTATCGTTTAGACCATGAATGCAATAGTGTCAAGTATTTTGGCAATTTTCTTGAGGGACTATGATCATTTTGTTTAGGCAACAAGATTGCGTCATCGAGGGACTATGATCATTTGATTTGTTTTTGTTTTGCCAAAGACACTTGACATGCAAACATGGCCCATTTTTGAAAGCAACAAGTGGAGTAACCCTAAGGGTGCAAGTGTGCATTGTGTTTGTTTTTCATGCATGTTTATCTTGAATTAGGTCAAGCTATTTGTTGATTTGATTTGTATACAAACCCTAAGTCTAAATATGGCATAATTGAAAGCTTTTAAATGCGGAAATTTAAATGCTAAGCTATTACAACAATGATTATGGGGATGGGGGTACAAGTTTGAATTTGGAGATATTTGACAAGAAATTAAATTCTAAGCTATTACATCCATATTGAATATACAAGACAAATATCTAATATTTAAATAAGTACAAATAGATAAATATCAAATAAAAATGCATTATGCTAAAAAAAAGGGATTTTTCATGTATGTAAAAGTATTTTTCAATGTGAAATAAAAACAAAAATAAAAAAAGGTCAAATTTGAATATTTTTGTCATTTAGGGCAAAACCCTAGTTTTTAAATAAATAGTAATATTTATTAATTATGTACAATATATATTAAAAAATAAAAAGTATATTGTAAAAAAAAAGTATTTTTAGTGTCATATATTAATAAAAATAAAAATGTATTGTTTTCATATTTTTATCCTAAGTATTCTAATAAATATAATATACAAGTATTTATATATATATTTACTAAACCTATTAAATATAAAAAGATAAAATTAATTATTTATGTATATGAAAAAAAAATGTATATTTAAGAAAATATTTTCAAGGTGTAAATAAAAATAATAACTGAAAATAAATATAATTTTTATATTATTTTTTTAGGGTTTTAGTAAAAAGTATTTATATTATTTACATATATATACTAATAAAATGAAACAAATGCCAAATAAATATGAAAAAAATGTGGAAAAATATTTTTGGTATTTTTTATGTTTGGGCAAAAAATATAAAATCAGAATAAAAAACAAAAAGTCAAAAATAACAAGTATTTGATTAAATGGGCCAGGGGGTGTAAATGGGAAAAAGGGGTGCAAAAAGTAAGGATGACTCAGGCCCAGCCCAAGCCATCACCTTCTTCAACCTCCAGCATATTGTTTGAAATTCCGTGCGCCTCCTTGTCCAAACATCAACTCCTGATTCTTTGATTATTTTGCAAAACTCATAACACAAACATTGTAGAGCATCAAATCACGAGTTCAAACATGTAAAAAACTTGGATTAACACTCAAAGGCCAGAGAGAATTTCTCTGGCCCTAAATTTTAACCTAATTTTTTTCTCATGTTCATGGCTAAAATTCTCACAGCATGCTTAACATAAATGAAAAGTGATCATATGTATGGCTTCAGGGCTATGAGTAGGACATGTTTCATTCACAAACCTAAGCTTAACTCTTCCTAGATTGAGAGATAGAAGTCCATGGTTTTACCTGTTTCAGCTTGAATCGTGTACAGCAATGTGGCCAACTTCAATGGAGTTTAAGCTTCTGTATAGCTTGCTTGAAGTCCAAGGAAGCTTCTCCAACACCTAGCTTGCTTTGAATAACTCTGTATCGTGCTATGGAAGTTCACCTGCAAAACTGAAAAATGAAAATGGAAACTGAGGTTAGGGGAGTTACAGCTTGTGTTTAGGGCTTGGAATAGTTTCAGTGGATGGAATGGAATGTGTTTGGACCAGTTTGGGCAAAAACGCACGAGTGGATATTGTTATAGAGGTCAAGTTGTAGAACTTGCGCTGTTTTGCAGCAAAACATGGATTCTGAGTATGAGCAGGTCTTAGGGATGGATGAGTCGTGTTTTAGGTCAGTTGGGATGTATGCAAGATGCTCACAAAGTTTGCTTAAGCTCTAGGTTGCAGGAAATGAAAGTTGGTTCAGTTTTGCCAAGTTTCTTCTATATGAAGCAAAAGATGTGTGTGATGTTATAGACCTGTCCAAGCTTGCCTGCCATGCTGCATCTCTTGATCTTGATAACACAAATTTTTGGACTTGATTTTGTCTCTAAGATCTGGGCCCCATGTCCAAGGATTTTGAATTTGACATAAAGTGATACTTTTCAAAAATGGCAATTTTGCTTTTTCCAATTAAGGGTTAATTCTATGTGCAATGCCCAAAGGGAAGAAATAACATCTTAACACAATGGTTAGGCATTTAATTATTGAGTGTGAAGAGGTTTAGAGGCCTGCAAGCTAGCACAAACCAAGCTGATTTGAAAATGCCATTTGCTATGAACATGTATTGGTCATGAACAAAAGTGAGTTTTGGCCAACTTTGCAAATTCGATTCTCTCTAACCACAAGGGTGTTTGAGAAGTTCTTGGACAATTTGGAAAGCTTGGAATGTGTACTACAATCCATATTCGTAATGAAAATTGAAACTCCAAGTGGAACCATGTGAAAAATGGCCAAGAAGTTGGACAAAAATCCTGCCTAGAATAGGTCAAATTTTCTCTAAGTTAAAAATGTTTTGCACCCTTGTTCCAAAATTCCTAACTTGAGATACAAGCTTCCTTTAAGAAAACTTTGTGAATCAAAGTTTTAGGTTTTGTAATGGACTACAACTTTCATGTTTCAAGTTTTGTTTGAATCCATTTGTATCTTGGTGAAAAATGGGACAAAGTTAGGAAAAAATAAAGAAATTTCATAACTTAGAAAAATTCTAAGTTATGAAATTTTTTCATTTTAAACCCTAATTTGTAATTTTGGGTTTCTTGATGAACGAGTTTCATAATTTGACATGTCTTGATGAAAATGAATCTTGGCACTTGATTTTGACCAAAAAGTCAAAGTTTGACTTTTCAGTATACAGTCAAATTTTGATCAGTTGACTGCAAAATTCATTTGTCAATCTTATGCATTTGAGATCTTTTGAACTTGTTGAATGGGTCAAGACAATTCCATTGAGTCCTTGAGTCCATATGTGAGCTTGGTTTGCCATTGGTTAGGTCAAATAGTCAAAAATTGCCTTTGTGCAGTCAAAACCCTAAAAATGACCATTTTGCCCTTTTGGTGATCTGATCAAATTTCTTGTGGAATTGTGATCCAAACTTGACCAAATGGTTCATGTGAGTTCATTATGTTGATGTGGGTCAAAATTCATGAGGTTTGACTGTCAATTGGCCACAGTTGATTTTTTCCCCAATACAGTTGATTTCTAGGTCAATTGTCCAATTGACTGGGCAAAGATTGGAATCAAGGCTTGAAACTTGGTATGGATAAACTTGTAAGTCCAACATGAAGCATGAAAGTCACTTTGGGCCTTTTAGGTCAAAACATCCCTGTGCAAACTCAAACCCTAATTTGGGTCAACAGTGCAAGGAGGGGTCTTAAGCAGAGCAAACCCTAACTTGATCTTGAGTTCCAAGAGTCTTGTGGTGAGAAAATGTTGATGAAATGAGAGGGCAAATTTTGGGGTACAACAGTTGCCCCTGTTCAATCTTCTTGAACCTGAAGAGTTAGATTGGCAAGTTTTCCTTTCGCGTCTCGAATGTAAAAGGATATTGGACACTAGAGTGCCCGTAAATTTGCACTCGTCAAAACATAGGTGCGGGAATGGGCTTAAAGATGCCATTTGGAGATGGGCTTAAAGATGCCATCTGGAGATGTGACAGAATCTTGTCGGGGGATGGGCTTAAAGATGCCATCTGGAATGTATGTTGTAGGTGAAAGAAATGAGTATCAGAAAGGTGTCCATGTTTTGGAACATTTCTGAACTGGGGGTCTGAATAAGCAATAGATTGACATCCATGTTTGGAGAATCCGTAAACTGTTTTCAGAAGTCTTGGATCTGAACAAGCGATAGGTTAATATCCGTATCTGGAGAACCCGTAAACTGTTTTCAGAAGTCTTGAAGCTGAATAAGCAATAGATCAGCATCCATGTCTGTAGAACCCGTAAACTATTTTCAGAAGTTGAGTCTGAACAAGCGATAGATTAACATCCATGTCTGGAGAATCCGTGAACTGTTTTCAGAAGTATTGAATCTGAACAAGCGATAGATTAACATCCATATCTGGAGAACCCGTAAACTGTTTTTAGAAGTTGAGTCTGAACAAGCGATAGATTAACATCCGTGTTTGGAGAATTCGTGAACTGTTTTCAGAAGTTGAGTTTGAACAAGCGATAGATTAACATCCGTGTTTGGAGAATCCGTGAACTGTTTTCAGAAGTCTTGAAGCTGAATAAGCAATAGATCAGCATCCATGTCTGGAGAACCCGTAAACTGTTTTCAGAAGTTGAGTTTGAACAAGCGATAGATTAACATCCGTGTTTGGAGAATCCGTGAACTGTTTTAAGAAGTTGAGTCTGAACAAGCGATAGGTTAATATCCGTATCTGGAGAACCCGTAAACTGTTTTCAGAAGTCTTGAAGCTGAATAAGCAATAGATCAGCATCCATGTCTGGAGAACCCGTAAACTGTTTTCAGAAGTTGAGTCTGAACAAGCAATAGATTAGCATCCATATCTGGAGAACCCGTAAACTGTTTTCAGAAGTTGAGTCTGAACAAGCGATAGATTAACATCCGTGTTTGGAGAATCCGTGAACTGTTTTCAGAAGTTGAGTCTGAACAAGCGATAGATTAACATCCGTGTTTGGAGAATCCGTAAACTGTTTTCAGAAGTCTTGAGCCTGAACAAGCGATAGATTAACATCCATATCTGGAGAACCCGTAAACTGTTTTCAGAAGTTGAGTCTGAACAAGCGATAGATTAACATCCGTATCTGGAGAATCCATAAACTGTTTTCAGAAGTCTTGAAGCTAAATAAGCAATAGATCAACATCCATGTTGGGAAGTGTCCGTAAACTGTTTTCATAAGTTGAGTCTGAACAAGCGATAGATTAACATCCGTGTCTGGAGAATCCGTGAACTGTTTTCAGAAGTCTTGAATCTGAACAAGCGATAGATTAACATCCATATCTGGAGAACCCGTAAACTGTTTTCAGAAGTCTGAGCTTATCAATCTTATCCTGAAAAGGGTAAAATATTAGCTGAAACACAAAGTTATGTTGCATGAAATGTATGATGCAATGTATGTTATATCAATGTTTATGATATGAATGTAATGAATGCGCATGTAAGCTGATGAGCTGTCTTGTTGAGGATATATGAATCCTGGATAGCCGGAGATGATAGAATCTTGACTGTTGCCGGGGAAAGTGAATCCTTGACTGCTGCAGGGGATTGCAGGAATCTTTGATTGCTGAAGCTGAGACATCCTTGTTGATTGCTGACTGCTTGGGGAACAAGATCTTCAGTTGTTGAAGGATCTTAGGACCACTGCCGGGGATTGAAAATCCTTGGTGACTTGTGGGGAATGAGAATTCTTATGATCTCTACTGGGGAGTCTAGAACCTGGTAGACTTATGCCGGAGAAGTAAGACTGAGAATCTTCAATCTGATGGGAAGTATCTCTGTGGGGAGAATGTTTACTAGTCTGGTTCCACTGGGGATTGACAGTTGGAGGTTTTAGCTCCGTTGGGGATTGATAGTTTTGGCTCCACTGGGGATTCTGAAACTTACCTCTGAGGGGAATTAAGTTCTGGAAGGCTCTCTTGGCTGGGGAAATCAGCTTTGAGAAAGCTTTTGTTCTGCTGAGGATCCTGAAGTTTAACTCTGTTTGGGGAATTAAGTTCTGGATCTTAACTTTGTTGAGGAATTTGGAGTTTAATTCCGCTGGGGATTTCTTATGAAAGGGTATCAAGATATCTACCTATACCTTCAACCTATCAACAATCCTCTTTTCTTGATTTGTAAGCAAATGATTATGTTCAAATGCATATGCTTATTTAACAAAACATTGGACGTTTCTCAAATAAAACATAAGTGTGAAAAAGAAAAAAGAAGACAAAGAAAATTTCTGTATTTGGAAAAGTATTTGTATTAACTTTTTATGAGTATCTTTGTACAAAGGAGACAGGCATCCTAGTAAGAGGATGTTGTCGTACAAAATTGAAAATTTTATACAAAAGAAAGATGGCTATGTGTAACAATTCCATGGGATTCTATTCTGTTATAGCCTTCATAACTCTGAATATCTTGTCCATTCAATGCTTCGTCCTCCGATGACTAGATTGATCAGAAGCTCAGAGCTTGTTGATGAAGAGATTGTTCTTTAAAGTGATTCGACGAGACATAGTCATACGCTTTAATTCCCTAACTTTTGCCTGGATCGCCCTTTCGGGTTTTCAATCCACCGGGAAACCCTTTTTTGCCCAAGCCGCCCTTTCGGGTTTTCAACTTGCCGGGTGTACAGATTTTTTTTGTTTTATCCCTAATTTTTGCCTGAACTGCCCTTTCGGGTTTTCGGTTCACCGAGATGCCCATTTTTGCCCAAGTCGCCCTTTCGGGTTTTTGACTTGTCGGGTTATTTTATGCGTAGTATCTTTTGACTATGTTTGCGTTCGCAGGGTGTGGCAAATCGTCGCCATCCATGGTGGTCAGAATCATTGCACCACCAGAAAAGATGGTCTTGATTACAAATGGTCCTTTGTAAGTAGGAGTCCATTTGCCCCTGGGATCACTTTGCGGCAAGATGATCCGCTTGATTACAAGATCTCCGACTTGATATACTTGACGTCTGACTTTCTTGTTGAAAGCCTTGATCATCCGTTTTTGGTACGTCTGACCATGGCAAACAGCAGTGAGTCGCTTCTCATTGATCAAATTGAGTTGATCAAGTTGGGTGTTAATCCAATCGTCTTCACTCAAACCAGCATCCTTCATAATTCTTAAAGAAGGAATCTGAACTTCCATGGGTAGGATATCTTCCATGCCATATACCAAAGAAAATGGGGTTGCCCCTGTTGAAGTACGTGTCGTGGTACGATATCCATGCAGAGCAAACGGTAACATCTCATGCCAGTCCTTGTAGGTAACTGTCATTTTCTAAATGATCTTCTTGATGTTTTTGTTTGCAGCTTCAACAGCACCGTTCATCTTTGGCCGATAGGGAGATGAATTGTGATGATAAATCTTGAAATGTTCGCATAGAACGGTGATCATAGTATTGTTCAGATTTGTACCGTTGTCTGTGATGATCATGTCGGGGACACCATACCGGCATATGAGGTTTTGCTTGATGAAGCGGGCAACCACATTTTTTGTAACAGAGGCAAAGGAAGCTGCTTCGACCCACTTGGTGAAATAGTCAATAGCGACCAAGATGAAGCGATATCCATTGGATGTCGTGGGCTTGATCTCTCCAATCATGTCAATGCCCCACATTGTGAATGGCCAAGAAGTTGTCAGAACGTTGAGAGGAACAGGAGGAATATGTATTTTGTCGGCATAGACTTGGCATTTGTGACAAGTACGGGAATGTTGATGGCAATCAGCTTCCATGGTAGACCAGTAATAGCCTGCCCTTAGAATCTTCTTAGTCATCGTATGTCCGCTCAAGTGGGTGCCAAATGTGCCACTGTGTATCTCAGTCATGATTAACTCTGCTTCAGCTTTGTCTACACATCGGAGTAAAACACAATCGTGGCTGCGCTTATAAAGGATGTCATTGCTTAGGAAGAACTTGGCCGCAAATCTCCTTAAGAACTTTTTGTCATTGACGGAAGCTCCTTCGGGATATTCTCTAGTCTGGAGATACCTTTTGATTTCGTGAAACCAAGGTTGTTCCACTACTTCTTCGGTATTAATCTCATGACAGTGCGCAGGTTCATCCATTCGCTCGATGGTGATTTGGGGAGCCTCGTTATCCCAGTTGAGTTTAAACATGGAAGACATTGTAGCCAGAGCATCTGCTAGTTGATTCTCTTTTCGCGGGAAATGCTCGAAAGTAATCTGCTCGAAATGAGGCAGCAATGTCAGGACATGTTCTTTGTATGGGATAAGATTAGGATGTTTGGTATCCCACTCTCCTTTGATTTGACTGATAACCAAAGCCGAGTCCCCAAATACGATCAAAGATTTGATCCCCAAGTCTATAGCAGCCTTGAGACCAAAGATGCAAGCTTTATATTCGGCCATGTTGTTGGTACAGCTGAAACAAAGTCGGGCCGTGAAAGGTGTATGGCAACCTTCTGGGGAAATGAGTACTGCACCGATACCGTTTCCAAGTGCATTTGAAGCACCATCAAAGTACAGGGTCCATCGGGATCCATTTTCAGGTCCGTCATACGGTCTGTTACCTTCAATGTTGTCCAAAGTCATGATGTCCTCGTTCGGGAAGTCGAATCTCATGGATTGATAATCTCTGATAGCTTGATGAGCTAGATGGTCAGCTAGTACACTCCCTTTTATAGCTTTTTGGGTGGTATACTGGATGTCATACTCAGTCAGGATCATTTGCCATCTAGCGATTCTTCCAGATAAAGCAGGCTTCTCGAAGATATACTTGATCGGGTCCATTTTGGAAATCAGCAAAGTGGTATGAGTCAACATATACTGCCTTAGTCGGCGAGCAGCCCATACCAAAGCGCAACAAGTTTTCTCGAGCAGTGAGTAGCGAGTCTCACAGTCGATAAACTTTTTGCTAAGGTAATAAATGGCATGCTCTTTTCGACCAGACTCGTCATGTTGGCCCAGTACGCACCCCATTGAGTTGTCCAAAACGGTCAGATACATGATCAGCGGCCTTCCTTCGACGGGTGGCATCAGAATAGGAGGTTCTAGCAAATACTCCTTGATTTTATCAAAAGCAGTTTGACAATCATCGTTCCATTCGACTACCTGATCCTTCTTTAATAGTTTGAAAATTGGCTCACAGGTAGACGTCAGGTGAGAGATGAACCTTGAAATATAGTTCAAGCGTCCCAAGAATCCTCTAACCTCCTTTTCAGTACGGGGGGCAGGCATTTCTTGTATAGCTTTCACTTTTGCTGGATCGACCTCGATGCCTTTGTTGCTGACAATAAATCCTAGAAGTTTACCAGACCTAACTCCAAAAGTGCACTTACTTGGATTCAGCCTGAGTTTGTATTCCTTCAACCTGGCAAATAGCTTTTGCAAATGTTCAAGGTGTTCCTCCTTTGTTTATGATCGAGCTATCATGTCGTCTACGTAAACTTTGATCTCATGATGTATCATATCATGAAACAAAGCTACCATGGCACGTTGATAAGTTGCCCATGCGTTCTTCAGTCTGGATGGCATCACCTTGTAGCAGAAGGTACCCCATTGTGTAACAAAGGTTGTTTTCTCCATGTCCTCGGGGGCCATTTTAATCTGGTTGTAGCCCGAGAATCCTTCCATGAAAGAAAATACTTTGTGCTAAGCCGTGTTGTCAATCAAAATGTCGATATGTGGTAGCGGAAAATCATCTTTAGGGTTGGCCCTGTTTAAATCCCGGTAGTCCACACACATTCTGACCTTGCCGTCTTTTTTAGGAACGGGCACAACGTTAGGAACCCATTGCGGATAGGATGTAACATCCAGAAAGCCCGTGTTGAATTGCTTCATTACTTCAGCTTTAATCTTCTCAGACATGTCGGGCCTCATTCGACGGACTTTTTGCTTGATCGGTGGACAGTCCTCTCTTGTAGGGAGACGGTGAACCACGATGTCTGTGTCTAACCCTGGCATGTCTTTATAAGACCATGCGAAGATTTCAACGTACTCATTTAACAGCTGTATTAAGCGCTCCTTGACACTTGGTTCCAGATTGGCACCCACTTGTACTTCTTTCCTGTCTTCCTCTGTTCCTAAGTTGATAGTTTCCAATAACTCT
The DNA here is from genome assembly GCA_948472305.1 of Vicia faba. Lineage (NCBI taxonomy): Eukaryota > Viridiplantae > Streptophyta > Magnoliopsida > Fabales > Fabaceae > Vicia > Vicia faba. Next base: position 1,013,242,097 of record OX451738.1, read on the forward strand.
TCATGAGGCAAGATGGCCCTCTCTTCTTGTTGTAGAAGTCTGGCTAACTCTCCCGGCACTTCACAATCTTCGTCGTCTTCGCACTCAGCCTGATTGACCAAATCTTCAGAGTTTTTGAAGGATAAAACAGAATAGTCACCCATGGAATCCGGAGTGGATGGGTACCTGCATTTGTGAGTGTGGGTGTGTGTAAGGGATAACCATCCTTAAACAAGCAAAAATGCAAAAGGAAATAAAATGAACACAGCAGTTTATAAATGAAAAACGTCCAATGATTCATTAAACATGGCATATGATTATGAAGAGAATCAAAACCCTTATAAATGGACCTACATGCCCCGGGCAAGGCATGAGGTGAAAAATAGTGTGCAGATTGTTTTAGTAATTATTATAGACCAACAGGAAATGTTCGAAAGATAAATTACTGATTGATGAAAGTAATGGGAACGAAGTCTTTCGCCTCCCAGTTGTGCAGTCCCCCTTCAATGGTTGGAAAGATCCAATCTTCAACGTTACCCTCTTCGTCTTCGTCTTCTAAAGCATTGATTCCATAAGGAGAAATCTTGATGGGTGTCCTTTCAATTTTGGAGCGACGCATAGCCTTTTGCCCCGCAGCGGTAAATCCCAACCCAAACTTGTCCGTCTTGTGAGGAAAGTTAGGCAATTGTCCCTACACTGTGCTCTTCCCCTCCTTCATTGCATCCTTTGCGTCTTTCAGAGATGCCATCCTGACCACCTGCTTGGGTACCTCAGCTACTGCCTTTGCTACTGCCACCTCGGGAGAAACTTCCTCAAAGTGTTGAAAGGGTGTTTCGATGAATTCGCCATCCACTTCCACATACCAAAAGGAATTCAGATGATTGATCATGTACTCCTCCTCACCGTGTACAGTTATGATTTTTCCCTTAATAGGGTATTTCAGCATCTGATGTAGAGAAGAAGTGACTGCCCCAGCATTATGTATCCATGGTCTTCCTAGCAAGCAAGAGTAAGATGGGCGGATGTCCATCACATAGAAGGTTGAGTGGAACACTTCAGTGCCTACCTTGATGGGAATGTCGACCTCCCCATGCACTATCCTTTTAGACCCGTCAAAGGCCCTGACAATGATATTACTTGGTTTCAGCTCCAAGCCTTCACAATCCAACCGGTCCAGAGCTTTCTTAGGCAGCACATTTAGAGAAGAACCGGTATCGACCAAGACATGGGAGAGAGTGGTTCCTCGGCATTTAACTGACACATGCAATGCATCATTGTGCTTTCTTCCCTTCGGAGTCAGGTCAGCATCAGAGAAACCCAGGCCGTTGTCGGCGGTAAGGCTGGCTACACAATCCTGGAATTGGTCGGCTGAGGTTTCCTGGGGCACATGGGCTGTCTTCATAAATCTTATCAATGCTTTGGCATGAGCCTCCGAACAAAGCAGTAGGGCCAACATGGAGATCTTCGAGGGGGTTTTCCCCAGTTGCTCTATGTGATCGGTGGAAATAGAACTGACCGTTTTTTAAGCTGGTTCGCGAAATGTCGCGGTAAGAAAGAGTCGCCACCGTCTTTTATGTTCTCCAACATGGAAAGGACAAAAGCACAGCAAAATTCCTTCTTTGAGAATGTTTCTCGGTTCGGGAGGTAGATTTATAGAAAGGGAAGGTGTTAGCACCCTTTCTATCAGTGGTTATCCACGGGCTCTTAGGTACTTGCTCTTATGTTTTCAAAAGATGTTTGCTTTTCAAGTGTGTGTGGGTTTTGAAAAAGTTTCGTTTGAAAAAGTTCTAAGTAACTCTTGTATCTGTCCTCAAGAGTGTATGAAAAATTTGTTTGAAAATCCTTTTGAAAGTGTTAGTGTGAAAAGTATTTTGTTTGTTTGAAAGAGAGCAAGTACCCATGAGATCTACCTACTCTAAGGAATTAGGCTGTGTAAGAGTCCTTAAGATAATGCCATCCCACCATTGAGAGGTAGGTAGCACCATCGTTGGAGTTATTCTGGTCAATTCGATTATTAGGGACAGTGTGGTCACCGAAGCAATAGTAGGACACCTTAGAAGTAACCCTAATATCCTAGATCCTTTTTATCCGAGGCAACCGTTTTGAGGCAACTGGATCTTAGACAGGAGGGCGACCTCTAAAACACCCTATACTTGACAACCACATTCGAGGCAACGAGTGAGGCGTACCCTAAGAGTGGCATGTGCTTGTGTGTTGTTTTTTCAGTTAAGTTATCTTTGATCATGCATTTGTGAGCTACGAGTTTTTTTTAATTATCATACAGTCTTGCAGGCATATTAACAGTTAAGAGTGCGGAAAATTAAGTGCGGAAATGTAAATCTACGCTATTACAAGGCGCGGGTCTATACATCGCCAAAAACAAAAACCCGTTTTGAAATAAAATAAATGCAGAAAATTAAAGAAAGCAATAAAATCCTAATTACTATTACATCCTTTGAGCAGATACATAAATAATCAAGATAAGAATAATGCACGAAAGAATTAAATTGGAACGTCCTAGGGTTTTTGACCCTTTTGAGAAAATATGAGTTTTTTTCCTTTGCATTTAATTAAAATTAACCCTAGTTTACTAATCAATTATTTAATTAAAAGAAAAAATGTTTTTTTTGTATTTTTAATATTTTAATGAAAAATAAAAAGAAAAAAGAAATTAAAAGTCAAGAAAACCCTAGTTCTAAGTTTATTTTAATTATTAATAAAAAATGTCACAGTTAACCTAATTAATTAAATTAATTAATTTACATTTTATTTACAAAGATAATAATAATTAATAAGAATAAGAAAACATGATTGCAAATTGTAAAACCCTAATTCTACATAATTTTTATTTATTGAGAAAAAAAGGTTAAAATCAGACCTAAATTAAACTAATTTATTTGTTAGTATTTTATTTACAAAATAAATTAATAATAGGAATAATAATAATTAATGAAAGTATTTACATTTTTTTATTCTTTGGCTTTTATTAAAAATATTAATTTATTAGTTAATAATATTAATAATTAGTAATTAAAAGAAAATAAAATAAAAATAAGAAGAAAAGAAGTAATTAACCAGGGGGGTTTGATGGACCCAAGGGAGATGTTATTCTGGAATTCAGGCCCATGAACACCAAGCCTTTGTTGACTTTCTGGATTGGCTATGCACGCTTTGACTGGAGAACATGGTGGTCAACCATCCCTGGCCTTTGGATTGAGCTTCATGGCCACTTGGCAAGCTTATGTGTGGGTTGCATGGTAGAGTGCTCTTGGCAAGCTGCATGAAATAACATTAGAAAAAATAATATTGAGATTTGGGTGGACCTGGGAATCGAACCCAGGTCCCAACAATAGCCAGACACGTCCTCAACCACTCAGCCACTGCATTGCATTTGTTATAATAATGGATAGTGAAAATAATATACAAAAAACATCAATTATGCTGGTAAATTAAGAAGAAGAAAAAAGCGCGCATTTGTTTGAACCAGCCAGTCACGCTCTTCCACGTATTGTCTTCTTCATGAACCCTGAAACAAAAAATAATCAAATAGCGGGGGTTTTAAACCCCCACAAAGTGAAACTGCCAAGAATAATGATTAGGCGTACAATGCATATAAAAAGGGCGCGATGGTTGGGTTGAATTCGTCTGGCCTTGACGAATTCAACCATAGGCGTTATGTGGTCCAATTTTTCTCATGCTGTAAAGCCCCAATTGAGAGCTTCGAAAACCCTAGATGTCAACAATGGTGGTTTACGCTTCAGGGTACCATAATCAAATTAAACTATATCAAAAGCTTCAGAATGATGTTAGCAATGCAAAGCAATAGTCAAAACATGTTAATGATGCATAAAACTTGATTTTCGATTATGGAAAAGAATGGTAAACTGTGTGACTGTGTAGAACGATTCTTTGAGTGTTAGGGCTTGTTCTTGATTGCAAATCGTCCCTGGATGTCCCAGCAAGGTATTGGAATCAAGAAAAGGGTTTGAATTATGCTGGAAGGTTGATTTCAGTTTTCAACTTTTCTTCAATTTTTGGAATTTGGTTATGGTGTTTTACAGCAGCTTTGCACGTGAAAGGCTTTAGGGTTTGCTTCAGTATTTGTATTGGAATGAAAACTAGGGTAAATCTTGGTCAAAGATCCATTGTATTGAAGATTGTATATTTGATTTTCGATCAAATCTTTTAGCATCCTTTTGATTGAGAAACCTTGCCAATTTTGGATGATTTTGTCTCCTTGATTGACAAACAAAATTGCCAGCTTACCCTGAGTATTTTTGCTCCACAAAAGATTTAAAAAACATATCTTTTGAATTTTCCTACAATTAAATCAATTAAATGAATTATTAATCAATTAAAAATCCAAATAATTAATAAAAATAAGAAAATAATTCAATTTAAGTTAAATGGGTCGTGCATAGGCCTTGGGCAATGTTTCAAGAAGAAATTTGAGGCCCATTAGCAAAAATGAAGTGTTTTAGGCAAAGTTGACTTTTGAAAATTCCCAAAAATTTCCCAACTTCTCCAATGCATATCTTGCTCAATTTTGATCATATGAACATGTTCCTGGTCATTTTGGAAAGGTCTTAAAGTCCTCTAACCAATGCCTTTGGTCCCATGTCATTTTGGTTTACCAATCTCAAGTTATGGTCTTTGACTTAAAGTGCCTTTTTGTTGACTTTTGAAAATGACCTATAATGTAGAAATTGATAACTTTTTGTGAGAGTATTTCTTGGATTTGGAATGTGAAGATGAGTTGTATGAAATGTCATCCACTTCAAAATGAGCATTGGATGGGATTTTTCTGATGAACCATGAAAAAGTTATGCCTTGGTCAAGTTACAGTTGACTTTTCAGCTGTCCCAAAATAGAAACTTTTGACATCTTGATGATTTCTGAGCCATTCTTGTGGAATCATGATCAAGACTTGATCAAATGATGATTGTGGCTTCAAAACAAGATGTTGACCAAAAATTTTGACTTTTGACTGCCAAATGACCATTTTACCCCTACAGTTGATTGTGAAGCAATTGGGGCTTTTGACTGTACAATTTGATGTTGTGAGCCTTGAAACTTGACATGGGGATGCTTGACAATGTGTATAGGCTTATGTGAATTGATTGAGCCTTTGAAAACCTCAACTTCCTTGTAAGAACCAAAACCCTAATTTTGACTGGCTTAGGAGGATGGTTTGACTGTGCAACCCTTGAGTAGACTTGAGCAAATTGAGATGATGCTTGTCAAAACTTTGAAGAATATGGGAGGGCAAATTTTGGGGTACAACAGTTGCCCCTGTTCAATCTTCTTAGACCTGAGGATGTAGATTGGCTTGTGTGCCTTTCGTGATCCGAAGGTGGAAGATAATTGAACACTATAGTGCCCAGAAATTTGCACTCACATAGTAGAGTATCAGCAGTGTGGTGGCGGGAATGGGCTTATAGATGCCATTTGGAAAGGTGGTGGATAGGAGGATGGGCTTATAGATGCCATCTAGAGCTGTGACATAACCTTGTCGGGAATGGGTTTATAGATGCCATTTTGAAATGTGTGTCGATCGCGTAAGAAATTCCTTAGCGAGAACTTGCGTACCTGAGAAAGAAAGATAATTACTTGGCCTGTTACAGGGGTTGATATTCAAACTCTTCATGTAGATATGCCCTGGCTAGATACAGGTATCGAATCCACAATCACTCGCTCACAGATATGCCCTGGCCAGATACAGGAATCGAATCCGGAACTTTAAAATGTTGCTTACAGACGTGCCCTGGCTAGATACAGGAGTCGAATCTCTAAACTCTTCATGCAGACGTGCCCTGGCTGGATACAGGTATCGAATCTACAATCAGTTACTCACAGATATGCCCTGGCTAGATACAGGAATCAAATCTGGAATTCTTCGTCTACAGATATGCCCTGGCTGGATACAGGAATCGAATCTCTAAACTCTTCATGCAGACGTGCCCTGGCTGGATACAGGAATCGAATCTACAATCAGTTACTCACAGATATGCCCTGGCTAGATACAGGAATCGAATCTGGAATTCTTCGTCTACAGATATGCCCTGGCTGGATACAGGAATCGAATCTCTAAACTCTTCATGCAGACGTTCCCTGGCTGGATACAGGTATCGAATCTACAATCAGTTACTCACAGATATGCCCTGGCTAGATACAGGAATCGAATCTGGAATTCTTCGTCTACAGATATGCCCTGGATGGATACAGGAATCAAATCTCTAAACTCTTCATGCAGACGTGCCCTGGCTGGATACAGGTATCGAATCTACAATCAGTTACTCACAGATATGCCCTGGCTAGATACAGAAATTGAATCTGGAATTCTTTGTCTACAGATATGCCCTGGCTGGATACAGGAATCGAATCTCTAAACTCTTCATGCAGACGTGCCCTGGCTGGATATAGGTATCGAATCTACAATCAGTTACTCACAGATATGCCCTGGCTAGATACAGGAATCGAATTTGGAATTCTTCGTCTACAGATATGCCCTGGCTGGATACAGGAATCGAATCTCTAAACTCTTCATGCAGACGTTCCCTGGCTGGATACAGGTATCGAATCTACAATCAGTTACTCACAGATATGCCCTGGCTAGATACAGGAATCGAATCTGGAATTCTTCGTCTACAGATATGCCCTGGCTGGATACAGGAATCAAATCTCTAAACTCTTCATGCAGACGTGCCCTGGCTGGATACAGGTATCGAATCTACAATCAGTTACTCACAGATATGCCCTGGCTGGATACAGGAATCAAATCTGGAATTGCGACAATTGATAATAATATCCTTTGATTGACCTTTTCCTGAAAAGGCAAAACATTAGTTGTATGCAATGTCATGATGTATGAAATGCATGATGTCATGATGCTCAAAATGAGATAGTGTTGTATGCACTTTATCATGTATGTAAATAGGATGTATGAAATGTGAAATGTCTATGAATGTATTTTCGTCTAGGAAAATAAATCCTTGACGAGTGCCGGGAGCTTGCTGAATCCTGGGCTGATATTTGAAGAGTAGAATTCTTCGTTTCCGCTGGGGATGATGAGTGCAAGAAATAACCGTTAGGAGAAGATGACTCCGTTGGTGAATAAACTTGGCAAAGAGATTACTCTGCGGGGAGTTATTCTGCGGCAAGAGATACCTTGCTGAGGTTTTGTTGATAACTCCGCTGGGGATTCCATTGATAGGTTTTGTTGGGAATTTGATGAACTCCGCTGGGGGATAGGAAGAACTTCGCTGAGGACGATCTTTCCGTGGTAATTAGCTGAGGATAACCCAGTTATAAGCTCTGGTGGGGAATAACCTTCTGAATAAAATCGGGGAGAGACGCATGTACTCTGCAGGTGATTGGCCTCCAGACTCTACTGGGGATAAGCTTCCAGAATCTATTGGGGATAAGCTTCCAGAATCTACTGGGGAGATGGTTCAACTCTCCTGGGGAAACTTTTGAACTGTACTGGGGAAATGGCTCCACTGGGGTGTCTCGTATTCCGCCGGGGAACAATCTTATACTAAGACTGTCGGGGATGCTTGTTAGGAATATCTGTATACTCCGCTGGGGAATATTGAGATCTTCTGGGGATATCTAACTTCCTTAAGGCTGACAGTAGACTAACTCTGCTTGGGGAGAGTGTTGCTGACTTGCTGGAGATATTGTGCCTTGTTAGGGCTGATGGGAGACCAACTCTGCTCGGGGGAGTGTATTGTTGAACCTTGTCTTACTCTGCGGGGAGTGAAGGTATCCTGGTTACATTCTTCAGCCGAACTTACCTTGGTACCTTGGTGGACAGAGCAACTAGATCGCTTAGACAACTTATTATTGCCCCTGTTTCTAATGTCACTTGTAATTAATCCTTTGTTTCGCATGCAAATATTTATGAGTTAGCAATTAATGTCAAATGCATATATCAAAAATGAACATTGGACGTTCTTCGCACGACAAAACAGAAAAAGGAAAAGTAATTGGCAATTTGTCTGGAAAAGTGAATTTGTATTGATTTTTTTGAATTTGCCTGTAAATAGGCGTTTATGTACAAGAGGCTGACGTCCTAGTAAGAGAACGCCGCCGAACAAGAGAGTTTATACAATTTTGTGCAAAAGGAAAACAAAAGAAGCTACGTGAAAAGTCCCACTGGGTTCCAACTCTGTTATCGCCTTTATGTCTTCAAGCGTCTCATCACTTTGCTGCTCAGTTGAAGATGAAGTTGATTGATCGATGCCGTCTGAACCTGATAGTTGATACCGGATTCTGGATGCAAGGTGATTCAATGAGACATAGTATTACGCTTTATCCCTAACTTTTGCCTGGACCGCCCTTTCGGGTTTTCAGTCCACCGGGATACCCATTTTTGCCCAAGCCGCCTTTTCAGGTTTTCGACTTGCCGGGTGTACAGATTTTTTCATTTTTCATCCCTTATTTTTGCCCGAACCCTTTTGGTTCGCCGGGAAGCCCTTATTTTTGCCTAGGTGTGTCAACCTAGCGGGTCTTTTATCATGCGTAGTATCTTTTTACTATGTCTGCATTGGCGGGGTGAGGAAGGTCGTCACCATCCATGGTGGTTAGAATCATGGCTCCTCCTGAGAAGATATGTTTAACCACAAATGGCCCTTCGTACGTAGGGGTCCATTTGCCCCTGGGATCACTTTGAGGAAGAATGATGTGCTTGATTACCAGGTCTCTGACTTGATACTCTTGTGGTCTGACTTTCTTGTTAAATGCCCTGATCATCCGTTTTTGGTACGTTTGACCATGACAAATAGCGGTGAGTCTCTTTTCATCGATTAGGTTTAATTGATCAAGCCGAGTCTGGATCCAGTCATCTTCGCTCAAACCTGCATCCTTCATTATCTGGAGAGAGGGTATCTGGACTTCAATAGGCAAGACTTCCTCCATGCCGTATACCAAGGAAAAAGGTGTTGCCCCTGTTGACGTCCGTGCTGAGATACGGTACCCATGAAGAGCAAACGGTAGCATCTCGTGCCAATCTTTGTACGTCACTGTCATCTTCTTCACAATCTTCTTTATATTCTTATTTGCCGCTTCGACAGCCCCGTTCATCTTCGGCCGGTAGGGAGAAGAGTTATGGTGCTGTATCTTGAATTGCTCGCAGAGCTCAGTGATCATCTAATTGTTAAGATTGGTACCATTGTCCGTAATGATCCTTTCCGGGACGCCGTATCGACAGATCAGGTTATGCCGAATGAACCATGCCATGACGTTCTTGGTTACCGTAGCGTAGGAAGCTGCTTCAACCCACTTTGTGAAGTAATCGATCGCTACCAGGATGAAGCGATGCCCATTGGATGTCGTCGGTCTGATCTCGCCGATCATATCAATGCCCCACATTGCAAAAGGCCAAGGTTCTGTCAAGACGTTCAGAGGAACCGGAGGAATGTGCACCTTATCTGCATAGATCTGGCACTTGTGACATGTCCGAGAATGTTGATAACAGTTGGCTTCCATTGTGGACCAAAAATATCCTGCCCGAAGGATTTTCTTTGCCATAGTATGTCCACTGAAATGTGTTCCGAAGGTACCCTCATGGAGCTCTGTCATAATCTTTTCTGCTTCAGTCTTATCCACACAACGCAGTAAGGTCGAATCATGGTTTCACTTGTAAAGAATGTCGTTGCTAAGGAAGAAATTTGCCGCAAACCTTCTCAGAAACTTCTTGTCATTGACAGATGCACCTTCGGGGTATTCTTGAGCTTCCAAGTACCTTTTCACTTCATGATACCAAGGTTTTTCAGTTACCTCTTCAACCTCAAGATCACAGCAATATGCAGGTTCGTCCAATTTCCAAATGATGATCCGGGGAGCCTCGTTGTCCCATTTGACTTTGAACATAGAAGACATCGTAGCCAGCGCGTCCGCCAACTGATTCTCCTCTCTTGGGAAGTGTTCAAAAGTTATCTCTTCGAAATGGGGAATCAACGTCAACACGTACTCTTTGTAGGGAATAAGATTTGGGTGTTTCGTATCCCACTCACCTTTGAACTGGCTGATCACGAGAGCGGAATCTCCGAAGACCCTTATAAACTTGATCCTTAAGTCAATTGCAGCTTGAAGACCCATGATGCACGCCTCATACTCTGCCATGTTGTTGGTGCAGTTGAAACATAGTCGGGCAGTGAGTGGAGTATGAGTGCCTTTTAGGGATATGATCACAGCGCCAATACCGTTACCCAAAGCGTTTGAGGCTCCGTCAAAGTGCATAGACCATCGGGATCCTTCCTCAGGTCCTTCATCCGGTCCAGGTACTTCACAATCCGTCACTACCATGATGTTCTCGTCTGGAAATTCAAAGTTCATGGACTGGTAGTCATCCACTGCCTGGTGTGCCAAATGGTCTGCCAATACACTTCCCTTGATTGCTTTCTGAGTCGTGTACTGGATGTCGTATTCTGTCAAGATCATCTGCCATCTTGCTATTCTTCCGGACAAGGCAGGCTTTTCGAATATGTACTTGATAGGATCCATTTTTGAGATCAACAGAGTAGTGTGAGTCAACATATACTGTCTCAGCCGGCGAGCAGCCCATACCAAAGCGCAGCAAGTTTTCTCGAGCAGTGAGTATCGGGTCTCACAGTCGGTAAACTTTTTGCTAAGGTAATAAATGGCGTGCTCTTTTCGGCCAGACTCATCATGTTGCCCCAGCACACACCCCATTGAGATGTCAAGTACTGTCAAGTATAAGATTAGAGGTCTCCCTTCAACCGGTGGCATAAGAATGGGTGGTTCTTGGAGATACTCTTTGATTCTGTCGAAAGCGGCCTGACATTCATCGTTCCAACGTACCACTTGATCTTTCTTCAGCAGCTTGAAGATTGGTTCACAGGTAGCAGTTAGATGTGAGATGAATCGGGCAATGTAATTCAATCGTCCTAGAAAACCTCTGACTTCTTTCTCTGTCCTGGGAGTTGGCATCTCTTGTATGGCTTTCACTTTGGCAGGGTCCACTTGAATACCTTTGTCGCTCACGACGAAGCCTAGCAATTTTCCAGTTCTCACCCCAAAGGTGCACTTGTTCGGGTTCAACTTCAGCTTGTACAACTTCAGACGGTCAAACAGCTTCTGTAGATGGTCAAGGTGTTCCTCCTCAGTTTGGGACCTTGCAATCATATCGTTGACGTATACCTCTATCTCATGGTGGATCATGTCATGAAATAAAGCAACCATGGCACGTTGGTAGGTTGCCCCAGCATTTTTCAAACCAAATGGCATGACCTTGTAACAAAAGGTGCCCCATTGAGTAACGAAAGTGGTCTTCTCCATGTCTTCAGGAGCCATCTTGATCTGATTATAACCGGAGAAGCCGTCCATGAAGGAGAACACCTTATGCTGAGCAGTATTGTCAACCAGAACGTCGATATGAGGCAAAGGGAAGTCATCCTTAGGGCTGGCCCTGTTCAAATCCATGTAGTCAACACACATTCGAACCTTACCATCTTTCTTCGGCACTGGAACCACGTTGGCAACCCACTGAGGATAAGAAGTCACTGCTAGAAAACCGGCATCGAATTGTTTCATAACCTCATCTTTGATTTTCTTGGACATCTCTGGACGCATACGGCAGACCTTCTGTTTAACCGGAGGGCAGTCCTCCTTGGTAGGCAAGTGATGAACCACAATGTCGGTATCCAACCCAGGCATGTCTTCATAAGACCAGGCAAAGATTTCCACATAGTCATGCAGCATCTGAATCAACCGTTGTTTCACACTGAGCTCTAGATTGGCACCAATCTTGACTTCCTTTCTGTCTGTCTCAGTACCCAGATTTATCGTTTCCACTGGCTCTTCATGTGGCTGAATGGCCCTCTCTTCTTGGAGTAATAGTCTTGCAAGCTCACCAGGCACTTCACAATCATCTTCACCTTCGTCTTCGGCTAAGTTGATCGTATTTTCGAAGTCATAACTGGCAGTAGCAGAGTTGTTACCAGTGAGATCCATAGTGGATTGGAACCTGTATAAGTGAGTGTGTGTAAATATAGTTGTTTTGCAATATATAAAGAAAGAAAAGGAGCACAAGATTTGAAATGCGAAAAACTTCCAATGCTTTTATTCATGATATATGAAAATGACAAATAATAAGCCCTCACAAATGAAGCCACGGTGCCCCGGGTAAGACACCGAGCCATAAAGTTTCAAATTATTGTTCGTTACAAATTTAAAACAAAGGAGTTCATTACTGAGTGACAAAAGTAATAGGTATGTAGTCTTTAGCAGTCCAGTTGCTTAGTCCACCGTTGGTCGTTGGGTAGATCCAGCTGTCAAATTCAGATTCCTCCGCTTCGTCTTCAATAGCATTCACTCCCGGGTTGGTGATGAACACAGGAGGTCTTCCAATCCTTGCTTTACGAACAGCCCTCTGAGCTTCTGCAGTGAAGCCCAGCCCAAACTTGTCAGTCTTTGGAGTAAAATCAGGAAGTCGGCCCCAGTTTGCACACTCACCCTTCTCAACCACAGCCCGGGCGTCCTTTAAGGAAGCCATCTTCAAAGGAGAGTCTTCTTCAGTCATAGTCTCTGCTGACGCCAATGTCTGAGGCACCTCTTCAAAATGTTGAAAGGGGGTCTCAATGAACTCCCCATCCATCTCTATGTACCGGAACGAGTTAAGGTGGCTGACCATGTACTCTTCCTCCCCCTGCAATGTCACAATTTTCCCTCTGATCGGGTACTTAAGCTTCTGATGTAATGTGGAGGTCACAGCTCCAGCCTTGTGGATCCAAGGACGACCCAGCAAACAAGAATAGAATGGACGAATATCCATCACATAAAATGTAGAGTCGAAGACCTGTGAACCAACCCTGATTGGAATGTCAACTTCACCATGTACCATCCTCTTCGACCCGTCAAAGGCCCGGACAATAATGTTACTAGGCTTGAGCTCTAAACCCTCACAATCCAGCCTGTCTAGAGCTTTCTTGGGCAATACATTCAACGAAGAACTGGTGTCTACCAACACATGAGCAAGAGTAGTGCCCATGCATTCAATGGAGACATGCAGGGCATCATTGTGGTTCTTTCCTTTGGCAGTCAGATCGGCGTCAGAGAAACCCAACCCATTATCAGCAGTCAAGTTGGCCACACAATCGATAAATTGATCAGCAGATGTTTCTTGTGGCACGTGGTCCGTCTTCAAGAAGGAGATCAGAGCCTTGGCATGGGCCTCTGAACACAACAGCAGTGATAGCATAGAGATCTTTGATGGGGTGTGCCCCAGCTGCTCAACTACATTGAAATCACTTTTCTTGATAATCTTGAGAATCTCTTCCATCTCTTGCTGGGAAGCTTCAACATTGACGGTCTTCGGTGCCTCCGTCTGGGCAGGCACATCAGTAGCAATCCCTTTTCCCCGAGCGTCAGACGACTCGGCAGCAGGGGTAGAAACTTGATCAGGAGGGGAAACAGGCACACTGGCAGGTGTGATAACAAGAGGTCTCTGAATAGATGGAGGTGCGATGTCTGGTGAGAACAGCCTACCACTACGAGTAACTTTGGCAGGCTCGGTGATGTTGTTGACACCGGTACTAGTATCAAATTCTTGCTTTACTCCGAGCATATAAACATCTGCCCCATAGTGCCACGGGACAGCCTTGTTAGATGTATAGGGGAGGGGCCCCGGAACAGTGATGATGATAGGAGCAATCTTCTGTACAGACATGATTTGGACAGGCTTCTTTGAGGGAGCCTTAGGCGGGTTGTTGAAAATAGTAACAATAGAAACTTCTTCAACAGGGACAGCAGGAACAGCAATCTTCTTGAACAAGATCTCTTTGCTATCCATCAGGTTTTAGACGCCTGACTTCAGCAAGGGACAACCTGCAGGTGAAACAGCATATAAATGACAACCTTTACTACATCCCGGAAATAAACCGGCTAGCAACAGGTTCCTCTTGACAGTCAACAATGGAGTAACAATCTCCTCCACAGAGTCCACATACAAGTCTTCTTCCACATCATTTGCTCCATGCTGGGGCATGGGGGCAGTCACAACATTGGGCCTTTCGGGCGCCTCGAACTGTATTTCCTTAGCATAAATAAGGTCCTGAACCTTATTCCTTAGAGCCCAACAATCATCGGTAGTATGCCCCGGGCTATCAGAGTGATAAGCGCAGCGGGCATTGGGGTTGTACTTTGGAGAGGTTGTATTCACTACCTTCGGAGCTTCTTTGATAGTTACCAGCTTAGTTGACAGCAGTTGCAGCAAGATCTGAGACAAGGTCATACTAAGCCGAGCGTACTCTCTTCTGGGTCTCTCACCCCTTGGTTGGTTATATTGCTGAGGAGCAGCAGCAGGCTTTGAAATTACCACCGCGTTGACAGCTTGGCGGCGTTCCAGTTTATTATGTTTCCTTGACCCATAAACAGCACTGGATTCCTTTTTGAAAGGCTTCTTTTCAGAACTTGAGGATGCACCTTTCTGTATCTTCCCCGACTTAATACCGGCTTCTATCCTTTCTCCAGTCAGAATGAGGTCTGTAAACCCTGCAGAAGAATTACCAATCAGGTGTTTGAAGAATGGACCAGATAGGGTCCCCAAGAACATGTCCACAAGTTCACGGTCAATCAACGGTGGCTGCACCCTACCAGCCAGGTCTCTCCACTTTTGCGCGTACTCCTTAAAACCTTCTCCCGATCCTAGCGACATACCCTGGAGTTGGGTACGTGTAGGAGCGAGGTCGGCATTATACTGATACTGCTTATAAAATGCAGTAGCCAAGTCCTCCCAGTTTCGAATACTGGCTCCATCCAGCTGATAGAACCACTCGAGTTGAGCCCCTGAAAGGCTATCCTGGAAGAAATGGATCCATAAGTTTTTGTCTGCAGTGTAAGGTTGGATCTTTCTTACATAGGATCTGAGATGCAGTTTAGGGTAGGAAGCCCCGTCATACTTCGCAAAAGAAGGTGCTTTGAACTTGTGAGGGATCACCACCCTAGAAGATAAACCTAGATCCCCAAAATCCAACCCAGGCACCTGTTGAATCTCCATGGCACTCAGACGATCCTCTAGTTGCTTGTACCTGTCTTCAAAGGGAGGGTACTTCTCATCATTGAAATCTGTCTCGTTGTCGGAGACCACTGGACTAGGGACCCTTCCCCCTTGGGGACTGTCTTTCCCTACAGAGGAAGCAGCCTGATCAGCCTTATTTTGCAGTGTATTACCAAACCTCCGTCCAGTGTTGAACAGTACGGTTCTCTTCTTCTTCTTCTTCACCAGCAGAGCCTTCAATTCCTCTTGACCTTGGGCTAAGTTCATGACCAGCTCTTGAAACTGGGCGTTCTGGGCTTGGAGGGCCTTGATAGCTTGTTCGTTGGATGATTCAGGATTCATGATGACTGCTGAAATAAACAGCGAAGAAGATTAAGCAACCTGTAAAAAAGAGTACCTGTTATGCACATGATGCATGATATGCTATTTATGCAATGCATTCAAGGGTTCGAAAGTTCAAATTCGTTGTAGACAAAAAAGGAACACACATTGTATTAGGAAATAATTTGTTCAGTACATCAGGGCCTCATGGGAAAAACATTACAAAATAATTAATCCTAAAAGACACTGCGCATCCTCTTTGGAGTAATGTAAGTGTTGAGAGTCTTTTCCTCGTGCAGTAGCCGGGTGAGCTCCAAGACCTTCTTCTCACTGGCATGTAGACTGGTTTCAAGAGAATCCCATTCTTCCTTGAGTTGGACCCAGCTTTTTTGCATTTCTTCCCAAGATGTTGGCATGTCAGGATGTTGGATGGTGTATGGCACTTCTCCTTCCAAAACTGGCTCTTTGATCACGGGGAGAACATGAGGATATGGCATCACAAGCTTCTGGGAGCGGGATCGTACCCACTTGAGATAAGGCTCCAAGGGGATGGAGTTCTTGTGCCCCAGTGTCTTACTATCTACCTTGTTGGGCATCCTCCAAGCTCTGATAAATCTCTGGCGAAGTCCTTGTGCATCATTGTCGAAGTCAAAAACTATGTCAAGAATCAACATGTCATGAGGGCCATCCCTCCGAGCATATCCAAATTGTCTCAAAGCCAGACATGGGTTGTAAGTAATGCCCCCTCTGATTCCAAGTAGAGGAACATTAGGGAACTCCCCGCAACGATCAATGATAGTGACATTCCCTCTGGACCGAGAACACCAATGCATATCAGCATGTGTAAGAGTCATTAATCGTTGTGACCATCTCAAACCCCGTTCGTTCTTCAAAATTGATTACGGGAGGTGCGAAATAAACCACCTTGCCATGAGAGGAGTGCAGCACATGAGAACACCTCTTTTTCTCATGGTTCGAGTGTAACATGAGTGAAGGATGTCCCCAAGCAACATAGGTATAGGATTCCTGGACATGAAGATCTTGACAGCATTGATATCTATAAGCTGATCTGGATTCGGGAACAACACCAACCCATAGGCAAGGAGTGCCACAACTTCTTCAAAGGCTTGTAGGTCAAGGGCATTCCAGCATTCTTGTGCCTTCTCAAACAGGAACTTTGCCAAGAATCCTTTGATACCACTTCTAACTTCCCAATGTCCCTTGATGTCAGATGGTTGTAGACGTAATGCTTTAGCAACCTCTTCAAGTTTTAGTTCCCTCTCCGTACCGTTGTAGGGTAGTTGACTGAGAATGGGAACCTTCAGAAGCTGAGAAAACTCTTCCAAAGTAGGCACCAATTGATAATCCGGGAAAGTAAAGCAATGGTGCAAAGGGTCAAAGAACTGGAAGAGAACCTTTATCATATCTTCTTCAATATTGGTGTTGACCAAGCTGATGAGTTTACCATGCCTTTCACTGAAGGAAGAGTTCTCGGGAATCCTGGATGTAAGCTCCTTAAGCTGAGGAGGGATCCTTACAAGGTTGATCTGAATTGTCTTTCTGCGGCTAGTTTCCATGGCATATGATTATGAAGAGAATCAAAACCCTTATAAATGGACCTACATGCCCCAGGCAAAGCATGAGGTGAAAAATAGTGTGCAGATTGTTTTAGTAATTATTACAGACCAACAGGAAATGTTCGAAAGATAAATTATTGATTGATGAAAGTAATGGGAACGAAGTCTTTCGCCTCCCAGTTGTGCAGTCCCCCTTCAATGGTTGGAAAGATCCAATCTTCAATGTTACCCTCTTCGTCTTCGTCTTCTAAAGCATTGATTCCATGAGGAGAAATCTTGATGGGTGTCCTTTCAATTTTGGAGCGACGCATAGCCTTTTGCCCCGCAGCGGTAAATCCCAACCCAAACTTGTCCGTCTTGTGAGGAAAGTTAGGCAACTGTCCCCACACTGTGCTCTTCCCCTTCTTCATTGCAGCCTTTGCGTCTTTCAGAGATGCCATCCTGGCCACCTGCTTGGGTACCTCAGCTACTGCCTTTGTTATTGCCACCTCGGGAGAAACTTCCTCAAAGTGTTGAAAGGGTGTTTCGATGAATTCGCCATCCACTTCCACATACCAAAAGGAATTCAAATGACTGATCATGTACTCCTCCTCACCGTGTACAGTTATGATTTTTCCCTTAACAGGGTATTTCAGCATCTGATGTAGAAAAGAAGTGACTGCCCCAGCATTATGTATCCATGGTCTTCCTAGCAAGCAACAGTAAGATGGGCGGATGTCCATCACATAGAAGGTTGAGTGGAACACTTCAGTGCCTACCTTGATGGGAATGTCGACCTCCCCATGCACCATCCTTTTAGACCCGTCAAAGGCCCTGACAATGATATTACTTGGTTTCAGCTCCAAGCCTTCACAATCCAACCGGTCCAGAGCTTTCTTAGGCAGCACATTTAGAGAAGAACCGGTATCGACCAAGACATGGGAGAGAGTGGTTCCTCGGCATTTAAATGACACATGCAATGCGTCATTGTGCTTTCTTCCCTTCGGAGTCAGGTCAGCATCAGAGAAACCCAGGCCGTTTTCGGCGGTAAGGCTGGCTACACAATCCTGGAATTGGTCGGCTGAGGTTTCCTGGGGCACATGGGCTGTCTTCAGAAATCTTATCAATGCTTTGGCATGAGCCTCCGAACAAAGCAGTAGGGCCAACATGGAGATCTTCGAGGGGGTTTTCCCCAGTTGCTCTATGTGATCGGTGGAAATAGAACTGACCGTTTTTTAAGCTGGTTCGCGAAATGTCGCAGTAAGCAAGAGTCGCCACCGTCTTTTATGTTCTCCAACATGGAAAGGACAAAAGCACAGCAAAATTCCTTCTTTGAGAATGTTTCTCGGTTCGGGAGGTAGATTTATAGAAAGGGAAGGTGTTAGCACCCTTTCTATCCGTGGTTATCCACGGGCTCTTAGGTACTTGCTCTTATGTTTTCAAAAGATGTTTGCTTTTCAAGTGTGTGTGGGTTTTGAAAAAGTTTCGTTTGAAAAATTTCTAAGTAACTCTTGTATCTGTCCTCAAGAGTGTATGAAAAATTTGTTTGAAAACCCTTTTGAAAGTGTCAGTGTGAAAAGTATTTTTGTTTGTTTGAAAGAGAGCAAGTACCCATGAGATCTACCTACTCTAAGGAATTAGGTTGTGTAAGAGTCCTTAAGATAATGCCATCCCACCATTGAGAGGTAGGTAGCACCATCGTTGGAGTTATTCGGGTCAATTCGATTATTAGGGACAGTGTGGTCACCGAAGCAATAGTAGGACACCTTAGAAGTAACCCTAATATCCTAGATCCTTTTTATCCGAGGCAACCGTTTCGAGGCAACTGGATCTTAGACAGGAGGGCGACCTCTAAAACACCCTATACATGACGACCACATTCGAGGCAACGAGTGAGGCGTACCCTAAGAGTGGCATGTGCTTATGTGTTGTTTTTTCAGTTAAGTTATCTTTGATCATGCATTTGTGAGCTACGAGTGTTTTTTAATTATCATACAGTCTTGCAGGCATATTAACAGTTAAGAGTGCGGAAATGTAAATCTACGCTATTACAAGGCGCGAGTCTATACATCGCCAAAAACAAAAACCCGTTTTGAAATAAATAAATGCAGAAAATTAAAGAAAGCAATAAAATCCTAATTACTATTACATCCTTTGAGCAGATACATAAATAATCAAGATAAGAATAATGCGCGAAAGAATTAAATTGCAACGTCCTAGGGTTTTTGACCCTTTTGAGAAAATATGAGTTTTTGTCCTTTGCATTTAATTAAAATTAACCCTAGTTTACTAATCAATTATTTAATTAAAAGAAAAAATGTTTTTTTGTGTTTTTAATATTTTAATGAAAAACTAGTCGATAACCCGTGCTGTCGCACGGGGCCGGTCGAGAATTCATAAAACGTGGAACTAATGTTATCATGTAACAGTAAATTCATTTTTATGTAATTCAATAAAAGTTCATCTAATTCGGCCAAATTTAGTGTATCAAACTTATTTGACAATATTAAAAAATGTAAACTGAAATCATGATTGTGTAACAAAATAAAAAAGTGTGATGACTCTTCAAAATAAGAAACTATCACGAGTCTTCAGATACAACGCAACCAGCTTGGGAACGATGTTTTCAACTTTTTGACCTGCACAATAAATTATGCAAAAATTAGACAGCATTTACGGAAACAATTTATATTAAAGAAAATATTTGTTATTATATACTTACCGATCAATAAAGAGATTGGAAAACTTCTTTGTATACAATATTTGTAGTGATAGATGTTGATACATTCATACTATCATGTATTAAGATCTTTAGACCACTTTTGCTTGTAACTCTTGAAATGGCTACATACAAATGCGTTCCTTGTGAAGATATAAATTTGTAGCAAATGCAACAAAAGTAACTCGTAGAATCAAATGCATAATAGATGAGTTTATATATATATATATATATATATATATATATATATATATATATATATATATATATATATATATATATATATATATATATATATATATATATATATATATATATATATATATATATATATATATATATATATATGTTAAGTGTAATAGAGAGCAATGTGTTTTAGCTAACCTCATAAGCAATATCGCGTAGTTTGGGGTTTCGGTAGGCATGTAGAGAACCAAAGCATGGAGTTGAAGTAGATATTCAAAGTGGAAGACCCATCTAGAAAAAATAATTTATTGACACTCAATTACAAAATATGAATAATTTCAAACAATATATGGAATTAAAAAGTGAAAAGTTTAAATAGAATTCAAATTTATGATCCTGTGTGTGACATGCAAAGATGGTGTGTGACATACAAAAGTATTCAATCTGCACTATGAATGGCCTTAAAGATAAATATCTAGTTACCCACATAACAATACATCAAAACAATTTCAAAATAAAACTAATGCAATAATAAAGCAAAGCTAATGCAGATTGAAAAAAAACTGGAAGTGGGATGGTTGATAGCACCAGATCATATTCTTATAAGAGATCTATATCATAGCAGTAAGCAAAAATTATGGCAGTGTACAATCCTATTATCTACCACAAGACTTTGACTACCTTGGCATTTGAAAAAATTGATTCATACTGAGTGGCATAGACATATCCAGGTAATAACAATAACAACTGCAATTTCATCTATTAAATCTAAGAAAATTGAGTCTATGTTGAATTCACTTAATTGGACACACACAAAGTTAAACTCACTTACACAAATTTTGTTCTATAACTTAATAGAATTAATAGGAAAGGAAGATGTTTTTAAGTTGCCTCCACATTTCAGTTCATTTCTGCTTTGGAAAACTGCAAAGTTGATTGATCAGGTAGCCTGGCTCCAGTCCTCCCTTAGAAAAAAAGCAGACTGGTTCGAGACTCAAACGGATCTCGAGGCTCATCATCTTTATGAGAATTTACAACATATGCATATGGGGACACTAAATCCTTGTTCCAATTAGAAACGCCTTTGGGATAACGACCAAAATCAATAACAACCTGAATAGAGTTGTATGTGAGTTATAGAGTTTTTTAAGATATGTTAAAAATAAATTAGATGTAGTTGTATGTGAGTTAACTTCAAGAAGTTCAATTGGAGAGTTTTTTGAACTGCCCGAATTATACAAATGATGTGTTCTCCTCTTCTTGGACCTTAGAAACACTGGAAGTTCTTGATCCATATCATAATTTTGATTAATATTATTATTTGGCATTCCAGATTCAAGTTCCAATACCTCAGCTTCAATGTTATTCTCTTGTTCATGCAAGTGATATATGTACTCAATTGCATCTTTACTAATCGAAGCCTTGTCCATCTAAAATAAGAAAAAACATGTCACCACTCATCATATTAATTAGTTTGAACCATGATTAATATTAATTTAGGGACAGCCAGAATGAATTAGTGAAGTTTACCTTGGTAATGTTGAGGACCACTGCTTTAAGAGCAAAGAGTCTTTCATTGAGTTTCTTCCTTTTATTCTTTTCAGAAACAATGGTCTTAGATGAAGTTGCACCATCAGGAGAGCTTGAATCACAATATCCTGAAAATGTTTCTTCCAATCCCCAACTGCCACCACATCTCAATTGATTACTCTAATTAATTTAATTTCACTAATTGTAGCTATAATTGAATTAAGAGATTTTATTGATACTGTTGCCTAAGTTCTTGGGCTTGGAGGAACATGTTGGTCTCCCAGTATTGCTTATACTCTTCATTAATATTCTCCATGCCTCCAACTTTGTACAAATATTATTTTTTTCATACTTTTGTCTCTCATACCAGTATTTTTTTCATACTTGCATCCTGCTAAAACATAACAATGCATAATAATATTACTTCCACAGTTGATAACAAAGCATCTAGTGTGCAGCCACAATGAATAAAAGACACAACACATAAACAACCTTACACTAAAATAGTAAGATATCCCACATAGTTAGTGCAACTCAAGCATAGTAAGTTATTTTCATTGAAACAAAAGCAGAAAAATCTAAACTTCTTCTCATTTGAACATAATCATCAGCAACATAACATCACAACATAAAAAAAATCAAAACTGAAACAAAAAGAGGAAAGAATCCAGTTGGGACATTTCATTGAACATCTTGCGAGCGAAGACAAAATCTGTATTTTTCTTCATTTCAACTGGTAAGCGCTCATCCAACTTAGTCTGCATTTTTCTTCATTTCAACTGGTAAGTGCTCATCCAACTTAGCTTTATAATGCTGTATACTCGCTTTAATTTTAATTCAAACTAAAATCTGCACCGAAATCGAATCACAATCAACTGTAGTAGAACCCGTAAATATGCAAGAATTCCAAAACGCAAACAATTGTAAACAGAAAACGTAAATCAAATATTGAACTGAAACAAAACTCGATTTCTCAAGAGATTTATTCCATAGCATAATACTTTTGCTTTGAATTCATGTCAGGCACAAACCGTAACCGAACCACTAGAACAACAACATCCCATGATTCTTTTGCAGGAGTTATTTCAGTAATATAGTCTCGCCTTGCAGCGGCCATTGCAGATTTATGAAATAACAGTAAGAACAATTCCCAACACGTCTGAAACTTTTCCTTTGATTTGCACCAAACCTGCCATCCATTATACGTCCTCGAAATTGTTAGAACTGTTGCAGTGAATTGGCACTATCTTTACACCAGTTTTCCATCTTAAATCTTTATCAAACCTACAAAAGTACAATAAAAAGATAAGTATACAAATTATTCATCATAAATACTTATTCCATGAAGGTTAAGAGTTCATTAGCAGCAGCTGCTCCAGGAGTAATGACTATTATTTGTGGCTCGAATTTGGGTCTACCACCTCTTACTTATTCCATGAAGGCTGCCATTGCAGTTCTGATAGATATAAGTCGATGATAGTCTTTAAATAATGCATTCTCTCTAAAACCATTATAATCCTCTGGGTACTTTTCTACCAAATCAATCCTCTGGGTACTTTTCTACCAAATCAAATGAAACCTGAACACAACACGTTAAAATATATTAGTATTTCATCAGAAGCTAGAACTATAAACATTAATTTGAATAGAATGATATATGAATATAGACTTACTTGGTTAGGATACTTGCAAGAAAACGCTCGCGGTACGAAGTCTCTGTGCAATTGCAATTGCTGCCTGTAGAGAGATGTCATAACAAATGGATAAAAAACAGATTTCGACATAGACATTATATTATATTTCACGCAAATTCACCTGTAAACCAAACATTTTACAATCAGCTTCCATTTCATGTTACTTACCTGCTGCAACAAAAGTCTCAGCTGTTTAGAACACTATCCCATAACAGCAATTGACAGATTGTTGAAATGCCATTAGTCCACACCATTTTGGTTCAGTAGAATGTTGCAAATATATTTTAAAATCTAAGAAATGGATTTTGGAGTGTCCTGTATCACACCAGCACAAAACACCTGAGGCATCAGCAGCTGGCATCATCTGCTCATAGTTATGTGAAGCTGTAGTTGCTGTCAAATTTTTCTCTAACTGGGATAAAGCTGCATGAAATGTGAAATCAACCCTTAAGTTATCATTACAAAAAATAAATTTACCTTCAAATAACCTACCATCTTCACAGAAGCCAGATACTGGGATAAGCTGCATGAAATGTGAAATCAACCCTTAAGTTATCATTACAAAAGATAAAATTTAAAGGAAAGCTTTAGCAGTTGAGTACCATTTCGAAACAAAACCAATGACCAGAATTTGTTTCAACTCATTAGAAGAATCAATATCCTGGCAAGGGGTAGGGGTTGCCCTAAACAAAAACAAACTCATCGATTACTTTACCTTCTTCATCGATAAAAATTCCAAGAGACTTCCAAATGGCTACATAATTTTGTGAAACATTCGCGAAGTATTGTTGGTCTTTTAATGGAAAGATCATTGTCACCTGAAATTATATAACAAAAAAAATATAAGCCATAGCTCGAGATATCAACTCAAATCGAAATTGTTCTATAAATGATAAGCCATAACTTTCTGAGATTTATTTTTAATCTGCAATATAATAGATTTGCTGCTCATTGCATTCTGCATCTGGATTTTTCTATTATAGATTTTAACTTTGAGATATTGAGCAAGCACAACAACAATCTCGCTGTTACCCGATTGGAGGAATGCATCAAGCTCATCAACATATGGCCCAAAGAGTGTACGTTCAAGCTTCATACTACAATTAGAAAAAAGTACGAAACCGCTAAAATCGCAAGTTATACATAAATGACACATAAAAGTATATAAGTTTTATAACATTTAAAAATAGCTTACCCATTAGACTGCAATTAAATGACCTTAAACTTAGTTACACCATTCCTTTCATATACCCTTTCACGTCCAACATCAGACAAAATAGCCACAACATCTATTACATAAATAGGACATAACACATTACCATCTTATTGATCAAAAACAAAATTTTCAGATAATAAAAATTGAAAACTCAGAATACATGTTTCTAAGAAAATGGAAGTTTTAAAGTAAATGATACTTACCAATCAAGTAGTCCATGTCAATTTTCCCAACTATCTCTAGGAAAGATACAAATGAGTAAGCATGTTATCAGTCAGCACCAACTTCTGTAACCACAGTGGGATTCTGCAAATTCAACTTGAACTGGTGTTTTATGGTCCTATACACTCCAGTATTAGCAGCCACACCAAAATATTTAAAATTATAAACAATACCCTCACGAATCTTATTATCAAACCGAGACAGCAAATTTTTTTTAACAGAAGCCTGAATGTTGTCACCCTATCCATTAGAAATGATGAAAGATTAGAAAAAATTCATAGAAAATAATATGCAAATTATTTAAAAGCGAAGCAACATCAACAACCTTTTCACCCATTAGAACCATTTCCATCACATAATATTTTTGCTTCGAATTCATGTTTGACACAAACCATAAGCGAATAACTTGAACAACAACATCCCAGGATTCCTTTGCAGGAGTGATTTCAGTAACGTAGTCGCATCTTACAGAGGCCATTGCAGAATTTTGAAATACCAAAGAGAAGGATTCGATGGATATGAAAAATTGGAGAAGAATTAGGTTACATTTATACACGGGAAAAGTTAACAGGAAATACCTAAAATTGAAAGCAATAACCTTCAAAATCCAAGAATCGACGTTGTCGATGCACTCATTAGGTATTGGGAGATAAAATTTTTGCATTAAAGGGATGACATCATTAAAGCAGTAGAAGATGAACATTATTACCTTGTTATATGCAGAGAAGTATTGCTTGAAACCTTTGAGAAACCTACATTGATTACTGGTTTCCATCGAGAAAGAAAAATAATGTGGAGAGTGAATAAGGCGGCTATTATTATGGGAAAGGGTATATGAAAAAAAATAAAACAATATCAAAGAGTATTTGAAAAAAAAAATTGAAAATGTGGTGAAAAATTGTGGGAGTGCCACATCAGATTCAAATCAATGTGGTGCAAGATATTTTGGAGTTTCCAATTTTACCCCAATACAATAGACCAACAATGGATTTTTTTCAGCTGTGGTGTTGTGGTAATTTCCAGGGACTATGATTTTTATAGATAGATAATAGATAAAAAGAAAAAAGAAATTAAAAGTCAAGAAAACCCTAGTTCTAAGTTTATTTTAATTATTAATAAAAAATGTCACAGTTAACCTAATTAATTAAATTAATTAATTTACATTTTATTTACAAAGATAATAATAATTAATAAGAATAAGAAAACATGATTGCAAATTGTCAAACCCTAATTCTACATAATTTTTATTTATTGAGAAAAAAAGGTTAAAATCAGACCTAAATTAAACTAATTTATTTGTTAGTATTTTATTTACAAAATAAATTAATAATAGGAATAATAATAATTAATGAAAGTATTTACATTTTTTTATTCTCTGACTTTTATTAAAAATATTAATTTCTTAGTTAATAATATTAATAATTAGTAATTAAAAGAAAACAAAATAAAAATAAGAAGAAAAGAAGTAATTAACCGGGGGGGTTTGATGGACCCAAGGGAGGTGTTATTCTGGAATTCAGGCCCATGAACACCAAGCCTTTATTGACTTTCTGGATTGGCTATGCACACTTTGACTGGAGAACATGGTGGTCAACCATCCCTGGCCTTTGGATTGAGCTTCATGGCCACTTGGCAAGCTTATGCGTGGGTTGCATGGTAGAGTGCTCTTGGCAAGCTGCGTGAAATAACATTAGAAAAAATAATATTGAGATTTGGGTGGACCTGGGAATCGAACCCAGGTCCCAACAATTGCCAGACACGTCCTCAACCACTCAGCCACTGCATTGCATTTGTTATAATAATGGATAGTGAAAATAATATACAAAAAACATCAATTATGTTGGGAAATTAAGAAGAAAAAAAGCGCGCATTTGTTTGAACCAGCCAGTCACGCTCTTCCACGTATTGTCTTCTTCATGAACCCTGAAACAAAAAATAATCAAATAGCGGGGGTTTTAAACCCCCACAAAGTGAAACTGCCAAGAATAACGATTAGGCGTACAATGCATATAAAAAGGGCGCGATGGTTGGGTTGAATTCGTCTGGCCTTGACGAATTCAACCATAGGCGTTATGTGGTCTAATTTTTCTCATGCTGTAAAGCCCCAATTGAGAGCTTCGAAAACCCTAGATGTCAACAATGGTGGTTTACGCTTCAGGGTACCATAATCAAATTAAACTATATCAAAAGCTTCAGAATGATGTTAGCAATGCAAAGCAATAGTCAAAACATGTTAATGATGCATAAAACTTGATTTTCGATTATGGAAAAGAATGGTAAACCGTGTGACTGTGTAGAACGATTATTTGAGTGTTAGGGCTTGTTCTTGATTGCAAATCGTCCCTGGATGTCCCAGCAAGGTATTGGAATCAAGAAAAGGGTTTGAATTATGCTGGAAGGTTGATTTCAGTTTTCAACTTTTCTTCAATTTTTGGAATTTGGTTATGGTGTTTTACAGCAGCTTTGCACGTGAAAGGCTTTAGGGTTTGCTTCAATATTTGTATTGGAATGAAAACTAGGGTAAATCTTGGTCAAAGATCCATTGTATTGAAGATTGTATATTTGATTTTCAATCAAATCTTTTAGCATCCTTTTGATTGAGAAACCTTGCAAATTTTGGATGATTTTGTCTCCTTGATTGACAAACGAAATTGCCAGCTTGCCCTGAGTATTTTTGCTCCACAAAAGATTTAAAAAACATATCTTTTGAATTTTCCTACAATTAAATCAATTAAATGAATTATTAATCAATTAAAAATCCAAATAATTAATAAAAATAAGAAAATAATTCAATTTAAGTTCAATGGGTCGTGCATAGGCCTTGGGCAATGTTTCAAGAAGAAATTTGAGGCCCATTAGCAAAAATGAAGTGTTTTAGGCAAAGTTGACTTTTGAAAATTCCCAAACATTTCCCAACTTCTCCAATGCATATCTTGCTCAATTTTGATCATATGAACATGTTCTTGGTCATTTTGGAAAGGTCTTGAAGTCCTCTAACCAATGCCTTTGGTCCCATGTCATTTTGGTTTACCAATCTCAAGTTATGGTCTTTGACTTAAAGTGCCTTTTTGTTGACTTTTGAAAATGACCTATAATGTAGAAATTGATAACTTTTTGTGAGAGCATTTCTTGGATTTGGAATGTGAAGATGAGTTGTATTAAATGTCATCCCCTTCAAAATGAGCATTGGATGGGATTTTTCTGATGAACCATGAAAAAGTTATGCCTTGGTCAAGTTACAGTTGACTTTTCAACTGTCCCAAAATAGAAACTTTTGACATCTTGATGATTTCTGAGCCATTCTTGTGGAATCATGATCAAGACTTTATCAAATGATGATTGTAGCTTCAAAACAAGATGTTGACCAAAAATTTTGACTTTTGACTGCCAAATGACCATTTTACCCCTACAGTTGATTGTGAAGCAATTGGGGCTTTTGACTGTGCAATTTGATGTTGTGAGCCTTGAAACTTGACATGGGGATGCTTGACAATGTGTATAGGCTTATGTGACTTGATTGAGCCTTTAAAAACCTCAACTTCCTTGCAAGAACCAAAACCCTAATTTTGACTGGCTTAGGAGGATGGTTTGACTGTGCAACCCTTGAGTAGACTTGAGCAAATTGAGATGTTGCTTGTCAAAACTTTGACGAATATGGGAGGGCAAATTTTGGGGTACAACACTCTACAACATCATAATCACTTTTCTTTATTATTTTCAAAATCTCCTCCATTTCTTTCTTAGAGGTTTCAGGGATGACCAACGGCTGGGCCCTCGTCCTGACGAGCTCTTCTTGGATCCCTTTCCTCTTATCATTAGCAGCAGCATAAGGGACAACCACAGGAGTTACAATTTCTTCAATCATTGGAGTTCTTGCAGATAGTTTTACCGGTGCAGGGGTAACCTTGGGAACAACTGAGGGTCCAAAGATTGCCTTTGGAGGGGCAATCTCTAGAGAGAAAATTCTTCCACTTCGGGTAATTTTGCTCGTACCGGCAATGTTTCCAATGTCGGCGGTTTCTTCGTCAGAGCTCTCTTCAGTTATCTCAATTTGCTTAACACTGTGGTAGTAGATTTCTCCACCATAATTCCACGGTATTGATTTGTCAGATTTGTATGGGACGGGCCCAGGCATGGTTATCTTCAAGGGTACTGTCTTCGGAGCGGGTGTAATCTTAACAGGCCTTTTGGGGACCTTGGAAAGATTAGAGGAAATGGTTATTATTGAAACTTCATTGATAGGAATTGGAGTAACAGGAGTCTTTTCGAAAAGAATTTGTTGGTTGTCCATTAGGCGTTGGATGCCTATCTTCAGCAATGGACAATCGATCGGTAGGGAGGAACAAAGGTAGAAATCTTCTTTACAACCTGGGAAAATCCCAGCCTTCAACAGATTCAACTTGATTGTCAGTAGTGGAGTTATTAGATCATCAACAGTAGAAACAAACAGATCTTCTTCAACAGCATGGACATTGCGACCATGCTTTGGAATTGGAGCGGAGATTACATTCGGCTTCTCAGGGGCGTCGAACTCAACCTCTTTAGCGTCTATCAAATCCTGAATTTTATTCTTAAGCGCCCAGCAATCATTGGTGTCATGCCCGGCGCTGTCAGAATGATAGGCACACTTTGCGTTGGGATGATAATATGGGGAAGTGGTGTTCACATTCTTTGGAGCCTCCTTAATATTGGTGAGATTTAGCTTCAACAAATGGGGAAGAACTTGTGCGGGCGTCATGTTGATGCGGGTGAACTGCCGTTGTGGCCGTTCTCCCCATTGCTATTTAGGTCTAGACTGATTGTTACGAGGCTGATCACTTGACGAATTTTGAATCATCACGGCCCCTACAGTCGGCCGGCGCTCAGTTCTTCTCGATCCTTTCTGAGAGTATATAACAGCTGCTTCCTTCTTGGCTGGGAACGGTTTTTTAATAGCTGTGGACGCAGAGGCACCCCTTTGAATTTTTCCGCTCCTAATACCAGCTTCCACCAGTTCGCCAGTCAGAATCAGTTCGGTAAACCCTGCAGAAGAGCTCCCGATCAAATGGTTGAAGAAAGGGCCAGATAGGGTCCCCAAGAACATATCAACTAGCTCCCTATCTGAAAGCGGTGGTTGTACTCTTCCGGCCAAGTCACGCCATTTCTGGGCGTATTCTTTGAATCCCTCATTTGAGGCCATCCCCATACCTTGTAGCTGAGTACGGGTTGGCGCCAAGTCGGTGTTGTATTGATACTGGCGATAGAAGGCAGCTGCCAAGTCTTCCCAGTTATGCACCTCTGACCTCTCAATCTGGTAAAACCAATCTAGCTGTGTACCAGACAGGCTGTCCTGGAAGAAGTGTACCCAAAGATTTCTATCGGATGAATGAGGTTGAATTTTTCTGACATACGACCTCAGGTGCATCTTCGGGTAAGACAGACCGTCATATTTTGCAAAAGTTGGCACCTTAAACTTTGGAGGGATCACAATCCCAGCAATCAATCCCAATTCTTCAAAATCTAACCCGGGAACCCTTTGCAGCTCCATAGCTTCCAGTCTATCCTCCAGGTTTTTGTATTTGTCGTCCGCTGGCGGGTATTGCTGCTCTGAATAATCTTCATCTTCCTCAACCTCTTCCTCTTCAGCCTCAGACTCAGAAGGTAATGCAGCTCATTTTCCCTTACCGGTCCCCTCATCAGATGTGGAGGGGAATTCAAGAACTCTCCTAGCTTCATTCTCAAATCTTCTTCCCAGTGTAGCTACCCCAACTCTTTTCTTCTTCTTTTTTCCTTTTTCATGCTCTTTATTCCCTAACAGTGCTTTAAGATCCTCCTGACCCTTTGCCAAGGTCATAAGGAGCTGTTGAAATTGCGAGTTTTGTGACTGCAGATCTCTGACCGTCTGCTCAATATCCATCCTACTGAAATAAACAGCAGAAAGATAAGGAAACCTGGTGTGAAGACTTGTTTATGCATATGATGAATGATATGTTTGTTCATGTAATGCATTCAAGGATTTAGAAATTCAAAGTTGTTGCAAACAAAAAGAACACACGTCATATTAATAAGAAGAAATTTTGTCAGTACATAAATGCCCCATGGGCCAAATATTACAATAACTTCTTAAGGTAAAAAGACGTTGCGCATCCTCTTTGGTGCGATGTAAGTGTTGAGGGTCTCCTCCTCGTGAAGTCGACGGGTAAGCTCCAAAACCTTCTTCTCACTGGCGTAGAAGTTGGCTTCAAAAGTATCCCTTTCTTCCTTGAGTTGGATCCAACTCTTCTGCATTTCCTCCCATGATGTTGGCATGTCAGGATGTAGGATGGTGTATGGAACCTCTCCTTCCTTAACAGGCTCTTTGATCAAAGGGAGAATGTGAGGGTAAGGCATCATAAGACTCTGGGCACGGGTTCGTACCCACTTGAGGTAAGGCTCAAGAGGGATGGAGTTCTTGTGTCCCTGTGTCTTGCTATCTACCTTGTTAGGCATCCTCCAAGATCTGATGAATCTTTGGCGAAGTCCTTGCGCATCATTGTCGAAGTCAAAAACTAGGTCAGGAATCAGCATGTCATGAGGTCCATCCCTCTGAGCGTATCCAAATTGCCTTAAAGCTAGACAGGGGTTGTAGGTAATGCCTCCCCTAATGCCAAGTAATGGAACATTAGGGAACTCACCACAATGATCGATGATGATGACATTTTCTCTGGACCGAGAACACCAATGTACATCAGAATGTGTGATGATCATCAACTGTTGTGACCACCTTGAGCCTTGTTCATTCTTCAAAACTGATTGTGGAAGGTGAGAAATAAACCACCTTGCAAGGAGAGGAGTACAGCACATGATAACACCTCTCTTCCTTATTGTTCGTGTGTAAAATGAGTGGAGGATGTCCCCAAGCAATGTAGGTATGGGATTCCTGGATAGGAAAATCTTGACAACATTCACATATATAAGTTGGTCAAGATTTGGGAACAAGACCAACCCATAAATAAGGAGTGCCACAATCTCTTCAAAAGCTTGCAGATCCAAAGAATTCCAACACTCTTGTGCCTTCTCAAACAAGAATTTTGCCAAGAAGCCCTTGACACCGCTTCTGGTTTCCCAATTCCCCTTGATGTCAGATGGTTGCAAGTGTAGTGCTTGAGCAACATCTTCAGGTTTTGGTTCTTTTTCCGTACCGTTGTAGGGTAGTTGATTAAGAATAGGAATTCTCAGGAGTTGAGAAAATTCCTCCAAAGTAGGCACCAATTGGTAGTCGGGGAATGTGAAACAGTGGTGAAGGGGGTCAAAGAACTGGAATAGCACTTTCACCATGTCTTCTTCAATGCTGGTGTTGACTAGGTTGAGCAGTCTACCATGTCTTTCACTGAAGAGAGAACTTTCTGGAATTCTGGATGTAAGCTCCTTGAGTTGAGGAGGGATTCTCACAAGGTTGACTTGGATAGTTTTCCTGCGAAGAGTTTCCATGACCTACAAAACAAGAACAAAGATGAAGATCCAAACCCTTGAAATGGTTAGTGGATGCATATGATGCTTTATGATGTTCATGATGTATGCACAAACACATGTACAAGCAAGTCACACAAAAACCCTAGTTTCAGGCTTGCATGAGGTTTCATAGGTAAGTACCCTCTTGAGTTTAGTTGGCTTAAAAACCTGTCCTATAAATAGTAACCGGGTTCTAAGGAGCTCAATATCATTGGATTGTTTTCTATGTTCATTGTTTTGGTTTAGCCACTTAACTAGCGATCAAAATATTCCAAGAAAACAACCCTCAATGAGTGTAGTATCGAGTATCTACCAACTTCGGACTGCACCAAAGCCGGTCATCTCACTACCCCTAATAAAAGGCCAAGATGGTCAAGTAAGGTTCTAGGTCATTAGTGCTTAGTGACATCACTCAGCGGCCCCGTACTCTCCTTGATTGAACTCAAGGGTTACCGGTACTCACAAATATGTCGCACTAATATAGATATTGCTTCAACCGTGTTGGTATACCCCGCACAGTTTCCACAACGTATTTCTATCTATGAATGTTTCCCAAATCCGGGTGTAGGATTTTAAGCCCAAACAAGAGAACCAAAATGTAAAGCAATCAAAGCAAACAATTAGTCATGCAAAAGGTGATCTAAGCCCTAAGGTTACTCCACTTTTAAAGTTATCCCCAACAGAGTCTCCAGTTCTGTGATACGGTGGGAGAACTGACTTGAGGTTTTGCGTTTTTTGTTCGCAAATGTTTCGGTTGAGCAAGAGTCGCCACCGACTTTTTATTTTATCCTAAGGAAAGGTTAAAAAGCACAGGAAAAACCTTTGAGATGTTTTCTTGGGTTCGGGGAGTAGATTATAGAAAGGGAAGGTATTAGCACCCTTTCTATCCATGGTTATCCATGGGCTCTTAGTTACTTGCTTAGATCACTTTCCTTTGCTTTTCAATTGTTTGAAATGGTGCTTTGTGTGTGTGGTTTTGGAAATGTTTTGAAAAAGATGCCTTGTCTAGGCAACCATTGTAACAATTCTTTACTTGAATGTTTTACAAAGGTGTTTGTCTTTTTGAAAAGATGTTCCAATGTTTTTTGAAAGTTTGTTTTGAAGTTGTGTTGTGATGTGTGTTTTGAAAAATGGCAAGGATTGTTTTGCAAGATTGATCAAGTAACCAAGAGCTATCTACCCTAAATTTCTCAAAGATCTTTCTCATGTTTTAACCCTTTTAACAATGTTGTTTCACCATTGTATTTGGTGAACAACCTTGTGTTAGGATGTTAACGGGATGGGCGCGGGTCATTGTTTAGACCATGAATGCAATAGTGTCAAGTATTTTGGCAATTTTCTTGAGGGACTATGATCATTTTGTTTAGGCAACAAGATAGAGTCATCGAGGGACTATGATCATTTGATTTGTTTTTGTTTTGCCAAAGACACTTGACATGCAAACATGGCCCATTTTTGAAGGCAACAAGTGGAGTAACCCTAAGGGTGCAAGTGTGCATTGTGTTTGTTTTTCATGCATGTTTATCTTGAATTAGGTCAAGCTATTTGTTGATTTGATTTGCATTTTAAATGCGGAATTTTAAATGCTAAGCTATTACAACAATGATTATGGGGATGGGGGTACAAGTTTGAATTTGGGGATATTTGACAAGAAATTAAATTCTAAGCTATTACATCCATATTGAATATACAAGACAAGTATCTAATATTTAAATAAGTACAAATAGATAAATATCAAATAAAAATGCATTATGCTAAAAAAAAGGGATTTTTCATGTATGTAAAAGTATTTTTCAATGTGAAATATAAACAAAAATAAAAAAAGGTCAAATTTCAATATTTTTGTCATTTAGGGCAAAACCCTAGTTTTTAAATAAATAGTAATATTTATTAATTATGTACAATATATATTAAAAAATAAAAAGTATATTGTAAAAAAAAGTATTTTTAGTGTCATATATTAATAAAAATAAAAAAGTATTATTTTCATATTTTTATCCTAAGTATTCTAATAAATATAATATACAAGTATTTATATATATATATATATTTACTAAACCTATTAAATATAAAAAGATAAAATTAATTATTTATGTATATGAAAAAATATACATATATTTAAGAAAATATTTTTAAGGTGTAAATAAAAATAATAACTGAAAATAAATATAATTTTTATATTATTTTTTTAGGGTTTTAGTAAAAAGTATTTATATTATTTACATATATATACTAATAAAATGAAACAAATGCCAAATAAATATGAAAAAGATGTGGAAAAATATTTTTGGTATTTTTTATGTTTGGGTAAAAAATATAAAATCAGAATAAAAAACAAAAAGTCAAAAATAACAAGTATTTGATTAAATGGGCCAGGGGGTGTAAATGGGAAAAAGGGGTGCAAAAAGTAAGGATGACTCAGGCCCAGCCCAAGCCATCACCTTCTTCAAACTCCAGCATATTGTTTGAAATTTCGCGCGCCTCCTTGTCCAAACATCAACTCCTGATTCTTTGATTATTTTGCAAAACTCATAACACAAACATTGTAGAGCATCAAATCATGAGTTCAAACATGTAAAAAACTTGGATTAACACTCAAAGGCCAGAGAGAATTTCTCTGGCCCTAAATTTTAACCTAATTTTTTTCTCATGTTCATGGCTAAAATTCTCACAACATGCTTAACATAAATGAAAAGTGATCATATGTATGGCTTCAGGGCTATGAGTAGGACATGTTTCATTCACAAACCTAAGCTTAACTCTTCCTAGATTGAGAGATAGAAGTCCATGGTTTTACCTGTTTCAGCTTGAATCGTGTACAACAATGTGGCCAACTTCAATGGAGTTTGAGCTTCTGTATAGCTTGCCTGAAGTCCAAGGAAGCTTCTCCAACACCTAGCTTGCTTTGAATCACTCTGTATCGTGCTATGGAAGTTCACCTGCAAAACTGAAAAATGAAAATGGCTACTGAGGTTAGGGGAGTTACAGCTTGTGTTTAGGGCTTGGAATAGTTTCAGTGGATGGAATGGAATGTGTTTGGACAAGCTTGGCCAAAAACGCACGAGTGGATATTGTTATAGAGGTCAAGTTGCAGAACTTGCGCTGTTTTGCAGCAAAACAGGGATTCTGAGTATGAGCAGGTCTTAGGGATGGATGAGTCATGTTTTAGGTCAGTTGGGATGTATGGAAGATGCTCACAAAGTTTTCTTAAGTTCTAGGTTGCAGGAAATGAAAGTTGGTTCAGTTTTGCCAAGTTTCTTCTATATGAAGCAAAAGATGTGTGTGATGTTATAGACGTGTCCAAGCCTGCCTGCCATGCTGCATCTCTTGTTCTTGATAACACAAATTTGTGGACTTGATTTTTTCTCTAAGATTTGGCCCCCATGTCCAAGGATTTTGAATTTGACATAAAGTGATACTTTTCAAAAATGGCAATTTTGCTTTTTCCAATTAAGGGTTAATTCTATGTGCAATGCCCAAAGGGAAGAAATAACATCTTAACACAATGGTTAGGCATTTAATTATTGAGTGTGAAGAGGTTTAGAGGCCTGCAAGGTAGCACAAACCAAGCTGATTTGAAAATGCCATTTGCTATGAACATGTATTGGTCATGAACAAAAGTGAGTTTTTGCCAACTTTGTAAATTCGATTCTCTCTAACCACAAGGGTGTTTGAGAAGTTCTTGGACAATTTGGAAAGCTTGGAATGTGTAATACAATCCATCTTTGTAATGAAAATTGAAACTCCAAGTGGAACCATGTGAAAAATGGCCAAGAAGTTGGACAAAAATCCTGCCTAGAATAGGTCAAATTTTCTCTAAGTTAAAAATGTTTTGCACCCTTGTTCCAAAAATCCTAACTTGAGATACAAGCTTCCTTTGAGAAAACTTTGTGAATCAAAGTTGTATATTTTGCAATGGAATACAACTTTCATGTTTCAAGTTTTGTTTGAATCCATTTGTATCTTGGTGAAAAATGGGACAAAGTTAGGAAAAAATAAAGAAATTTCATAACTTAGAAAAATTCTAAGTTATGAAATTTTTTCATTTTAAACCCTAATTTGTAATTTTGGGTTTCTTGATGAACGAGTTTCATAATTTGACATGTCTTGATGAAAAATGAATCTTGGCACTTGATTTTGACCAAAAAGTCAAAGTTTGACTTTTCAGTATACAGTCAAATTTTGATCAGTTGATTGCAAAATTCATCTGTCAATCCTATGCATTTGAGATCTTTTGAACTTGTTGAATGGGTCAAGACAATTCCATTGAGTCCTTGAGTCCATATGTGAGATTGGTTTGCCATTGGTTAGGTCAAATAGTCAAAAATTGCCTTTGTGCAGTCAAAACCCTAAAAATGACCATTTTGC
The DNA here is from genome assembly GCA_948472305.1 of Vicia faba. Taxonomy (NCBI): domain Eukaryota; kingdom Viridiplantae; phylum Streptophyta; class Magnoliopsida; order Fabales; family Fabaceae; genus Vicia; species Vicia faba. The sequence continues at coordinate 1,013,278,377 of OX451738.1, forward strand.
CCTTTTGGTGATCTGATTAAATTTCTTGTGGAATTGTGATCCAAACTTGACCAAATGGTTCATGTGAGTTCATTATGTTGATGTGGGTCAAAATTCATGAGTTTTGACTGTCAATTGGCCACAGTTGACTTTTTCCCCAATACAGCTGATTTCTAGGTCAACTGTCCAATTGACTGGGCAAAGATTGGAATCAAGGCTTGAAACTTGGTATGGATAAACTTGTAAGTCCAACATGAAGCATGAAAGTCACTTTGGGACTTTTAGGTCAAAACATCCCTGTGCAAAATCAAACCCTAATTTGGGTCAACAGTGCAAGGAGGGGTCTTGAGCAGAGCAAACCCTAACTTGATCTTGAGTTCCAAGAGTCTTGTGGTGAGAAAATGTTGATGAAATGAGAGAGCAAATTTTGGGGTACAACAGGAAGTATACCCAGATAATTCAAATATTATTTGATTTCCCCCTAAAACCACATCAAAGCTCGCCTATAAATACAAGGCTTTACAACAAAAACATTTTATACACCAACACTCTCATTTTGAAACATTTTCAAAAGACAACACTTTGTACGCGTTCTTATAGAAACGAGAGCCATTACAAAGAAACCTTTTCAAAATCACTTTCAAAAACACATTCCACAAACACCTTTTTGAACTATTTTCAAAACAACACTTTTTACGCGTTCTTATAGAAACGAGAGCCATTACAAAGTCACATTTTCAAAATACTTTCAAAACCCACACCACAAGCACACTTTTAAACAAAAGCAAGTGATCTAGCAAGCAACTAAGAGCCCGTAGATAACTACGGATGAAAAGAGTGCTAATACCTTCCCTTTTCATAATCTACCCTCCGAACTCAGAAATAATCTCGAAAGGTCTTTCCTGTTCTTTTTAGCCTTTCCTTTTGAATAAAAGAAAAGTAGGTGGCGACTCTTGCTATCCGCAACATTTGCGATAAAACGTAAAACACCCAAGTCAGTTCTCCCACCATATCACAGGACCCATAATTGTATTTTTGGAAGTGTCCCAACTATATACCATAGTTTAGCCTAAGAAACCTCAGATGTCATGCAGAAATAAACCAGAAATTCACTTATGGGAGGGGCCCGTAAGTAAATTTTTGGTTCGTGTTAACACAAATATGTGCATTGTTTCTTCCCCTTCCTCATTTCAGAAAGTGTTTTTAAGCTCAAATGCAAAACCCAAACACAAAACCTTATCAAACCCCCATTGTGAGAAAATCATCTCATTATGCAAAAATATCACCAGAAATCAACACACAACAAACAAACATCATTGTTCGAACTTCATCAACCAACAAAAATCAGAAATTATAAGTTAGTTTTGAGATTTTTTTAGTTAATGTAATTTCACCTAGAAATTGTGTTTTAGGTTAGATAATCCAAGTATTTTTAGTGTTTGCAAGTTTAAAAGTAGGAATAATTGTTTTAGTATGGTTATTTTATGATCAATGACCGTTTTTTCAGGTTTTAGTGGCTGAGCTTCGCCGTTGATGAAGAAGAAAAGTTGCAGTTTATACTGGAGATACATATCCTGTTTTGTTTAATGTTTACATATGAAACTGGAAATACATCTTCGGTTTTAGCCTGTATGCATTTATCCCATTTTTTTAACATGAGTCTTTTCGGTAACGTTTGTTTCATACTTCTACATGAGTTATGGCTGAAAGACCATCTAGGTTAAGACATGGAAGAGTTACACAACACGATTTGTTTCGAAGGGAAAAGAGTCGGGCATCCCAAGCTCCTTCTACCTTTGGACTTGTTATGGTGAATGCAGCTACAGGTTCTAGTGTTCACATTTCTCCGCCTACTTCATCGTCCTCCCGCAACTAGCGAGGTTCTCCAGGTCATCCCTCCTTGCCTCCATCTTCCCGTAGATGAATTGCTTCACCTATGGTATTTGAGGCAGGAGAGACATCACCACTCCCAGCCGATACTTCAGGCCACACAGTCGATGCTTGATGGATCCTAACCTCATTCCTAGCCACAACTTGCATCCTAGTCGCAATTACAAGCGACGCTAGAGGTGGCACCTGAGACCTAGGCAGATGAGGCCACATCTGCAAAACCTCAAAGTTTTGGAGAAGGGTCTTCCAATTTATCACTGTTGCCTCTATACTTGGACTATGTTGCCAAACATATATAGGACGGAGAAGTAAATATTGCATTTAACTATTAATTTTTGTAGTGCTTATTTTATTATTAAGTTTTGTTTGGTTGAATCAATTTTGTTAAACCATGTATACAGGAATGTGATCCTCTAAAGATCATTAATCATGCCCGGAAGATGGTGATCCTGAGCAGGTAGCCCAACACAAAACATATGCTATGAGATCATACCTATTGTATCTAGTTGGCACTGCCATTTTTGTCGACACGAGTTTGACTTACACTAATGTCATGTACATGTGGTACTTTGACATATTTGAGCGGATTCATGAGTGGAACTCGTGCGGCTGCTTGTTTGGTGTATTTGTACCATAAGTTATCTGAAAGCTATAAGTGGAAGACGAAGTAGATGATCAATATCATCACACTTTTGACGGTAACATTTCTTGGTCTTATATTGTATGTGTGCCATTTGTAAATTATTTTGATATCGTTACTAACTAATGGTTACACTTTATGGTTCTTCAATGTGTCCCATATATATTTTATACATGATGCTCCAGGAAACCCACTTAAGCCAACTCATTAGGAGATTCTAGATGAGTAGCAGGCTAAGGCCGAACATGCTTATGATGTGTTGCCTAGGTGTCATCGTATCGTAAAGATTGGATAGTCAGGTATTGATGGAGGATTATTTCCTGATGGCTCTAAGGTTAGAAGTGTTCTAGATGTCATCATGGCGGAGACTCAGAAGGCTCTGCAGTACATAAGGTAGAGGAGGAACGCCAGGAGGGTCACGGGCCGACTCAGAGTCTTCCATACACAGTAGTCTTCACATTTGAATATCTTGTATTGTATTTTGGTTTGGATAATATTTTGTTTATCGACTTTGGTTTGTATTTGGATAATATTTTGGTTAGCGACTTTATCGACTTTGGACACATTTTGTAGTGTTGACAGCTATATATATATATATATATATATATATATATATATATATATATATATATATATATATATATATATATATATATATATATATATATATATATACACTACAAAAAACCCATTTAACAACGATTGAAAAATACATATAATCTCACAGGTTCAGACGTTGTTGTATAGAGTGTTGTTGTAAATTCGTTACTAACAATCACGGTCCTGGGACTGTTGTAGTATATTAGAAAGCGTGTGTGATATCATAACAATTATGCTTAACAACTGTTGTGATATATACAATATTGGATTCAAAACCCATAAGCAGCAAATAAATTACATTAGATCACTGTTAATATAGAAAGTTATTGTGGAACATACCCATAGTTTATTATATACCAATGTATATTGCTTATTTTACCATACACCTCATTAAAGAAATACAACCATTAAAATTGGTAAATAATTATATAATCTGAAAATTAAACTATTCTTGAAAACCAACTTAAACACATCACTGTATTCTGAATTGCATGTGTCTCATCGTGTACATTTTATGTTCTTTAACACATATATGATTCAATGGTCGGATTCCTTAAATGCATCAATATTTTTTTATTATTGCTTACTTCATCATCATCGCTTATCATCGTGATTGTTATGATGACTTATCATCATAACAATCATGATCTTAACAATCACGATGATTAGCGACGACGACGAGGTAAAGTAGAACTGTAGATATCGATGTATTGAATGAATTAGGCCATCAAACCATATATTATGTGTTAAATAACATAAAATATGCAGAATGAGACGCATGCAATTCGAAAAAAATTGATTGATATAGGTTGGTTTTCAAATACATCTTAATTTTCAGATTATAAATTTTTATGTCAATTTAAATGATTGCATTTACATTAAAAGGTTAGTGAAACGAACAATATACATAGTATATAATAAACTAAACTTTATCTATTGTCAACCTGTATAAGAATTTAAAGAACAAAACATTTCTAAGTCACAAGAAGCCTTATTCTTATGACTTTGCAATGTTTTGTTCTTGTTTTGAGAACATTTGTTAACAAAAACAACATACGACAACACAACAAATATATGCAACACAATAAAAAAACATACATTTTAGCAATAAAACACTAACAACATACAATATCACAAAATATATTAAATTGTTTCAAGAACACACATTTTATTGAAAAATAAACGTGAAACTATGAAGTTCATCTAATTTAGGAAGCAGTGAAAAAGAAATACAAGGTGGATGAAGTTGCCACAATGACTGCATACTTCTTGTATTTTTTCCATTACTACACAAACCATATGTAACTTATCGACTCATATTATACGCTTGCTACCACCATCATCATCACCATGTATCATCCCCTTAACCTACAAGAATACACAGCAAACTTCAACCATGAGCATCCTCAAAAAACAACCAATAGCCATAACATCACATTGTTACACACCTATATACATACATGGCTAAAATTAAATGTCAACAAAACTCGGAAGTTTTTCCTCTCTCTTTTATAGTAGAATCTCACACGCTTCAACTTTCCACAAGTACAAAACCCTTATTGTTAAGATGTTGACGTTGAAACCAAACCCTAAAACCATAATCCAGTGAAGAGTAAAGAGAGATCAAAAGAGAGACCAAGAGAACATACCATATTCCTCGTTGTCAGAGTTTTCCCCAGACATTGTTCAGTTCAGGTATCCTTTAAGTTTCCTTTAAGAGTTTTCTGTTTAGGGTTTTCCTTAGAGAGAAACGGTTGTTATCAAATGAGCGACAAATACTTTCGTTTATATATAAATATAATATAACTTTTCATCACGGTTGACAAGAAGAATCGTGATGATATATTATTTTAAATAAAAAACAAAATAAATTTATCACAATGGTTGAATCACTACGCCAAACAAGACTTTAGACAGCGCTTTAAAATGCTGTCTATTCCAACACTATTGTAGGTAAAGACAACACTTTGTTAAAAGTAAAAGCGCTGCTAAATCCCCCTTTATGCAACCCTTTTACTTTGAAAGCGCTGCTAAATGCCCCCTTTAGCCAGTGCTTTTACTTTTAAAGCGCTGCTAAAGGCCCCCTTTAGGCAGCACTTTCTTTAAAGCGCTGCTAAAGGCCCTCTTTAGCCAGTGCTTTTTCTGAAACAAAAAAAAATAAAAATAAGCCCCTTTAGACAGCGCTTTTAATGTTAAAGCGCTGTCTAAAGCCCCCTTTAGGCAGCACTTTTTTAAAGCGCTGCTAAAGGCCCCCTTTAGCCAGCGCTTTTTCTGAAACAAAAATAAATTTAAAAAAGCCCCTTTAGGTAGCGCTTTTACAGTAAAAGCGTTGTCTAAATGGGGCTTTAAACAACGTTTATTAAAGTGTTGTCTAATGTCAACAAAATTTTTAATATAACCTTTTTGAAAGAACAAAAAAGTGTTGTTTGATATATATACAATTTTATATGCACAGATTTTAACCATATTTGCACCAGTTTTTCACCATACTTTGCACCTGTATATACCATTACAATTTTCACCAGATTTTCACTAATATTGGAGTTTCAATTCAATAAAAAATAATACCAAAAGATACTATACATTTGCACCAATGTACTTATATATACTATTACTCTTGTACATATATACTTTTACAAAAAAAACAACACCAAAACTACACCATTATATACAATTACAAAATCTATTCATCTTTATCTTCTACATATGCACATATAACATGAAACAACACCAAAATATCGTAATTTATACCATGATACAAACAAAATATATATAATTTACCACATGACAAACAACAACAAAATTGAAACACTTGAATATACTCAAAATTCTCAGCAATTAAAGTAAAATTATAATATACCTTATATAACTTTCGTCTCAATAATGTATTGACACCAATCCTCCTTAAGTTCATCCAACTGAGAACTTGAGTAATAAGCACACTTAAATTCATAAAAGTACTACATAATAATATAACATAGTATGTTTAAGTTAAAAATATTTAGTTATATAAGAAATATGTGTTAAATATTAAAATAACTCCTAAGTTAGAAATCCATACCTTAGATGGAATCTCTATTCGATCCAAAAGAAGGATTTCTCTCATAAACATCAACATGTAAAAATCGCAATCTACTTCATTACGTTGTCGAGGACATTACACATGAAAAAAATATGGATAAGGCCTAAGTTTTTTCAAGTATCATCACTATTAATATAATCAAAATTGTGATAATTAATTAATATACCTCCACTATAATCTATGTAATGTTGTTGGCTTTATTCTTTGGTACTTGAACACCTCTTTGTGCTCGAAAAACTTGTATAATACTAATAAAACATAAACACATATTTAGAATAATTCACATAAATAAATAAATAAATATACACACGAATATTTAGAACAATCTCACTTACGTATCAACCACATTCTTCATATCTTGGTATGTACTTGGATCATTGCGTAAAGAATCCAGACAATATACAACTTCTCTGATAGGATTAATCGCGACCAATAACCAATGTCCACTGTAAGATTAAACAAATGTGAGATGAAAACTTTTTACATAATGTCAAAATATGAAAAATTATAATAGATGAATTTAGAATGAAAATCTAACCCGTTGCCGGTATTAAGCGGTAAAAAGAACAACTTTTTGGTATCTTTATCGGCCATAAAGCGCTCGAGTACATATGCCATGACTTCATCTGGTTTATGCATGATGAACCCTAAGTTGGTATTGTAAGGAGATAAGAAAGCGAATCTTTGCTCCAATCCACTCGGACGCATCAATTTTTCATACAAAAACCTTAAATAAAATACCTCATTAACATTTGAAATGAGTAAATGAATTGATCAATTAATTAGACAAAGTAGATCGGATATACCTTATGTATGTATTAACAACACCGAGGCCTAATTGTGTATGTTGTAAAACTTGATCAAAATCCTCCATACAATTTGTTTCAAAATATTCAAAACCAAAAATACCAAACTCCATAGGTAGAAGAAGGGTATTTCCTTCAGGAATATCAGACATTTATAAAAATGTCCCAAGGCACGACCTAAACTTGGAAGTAGGTTTTTTTTTAGCCGCGTTCTTCTTAGCAACAACCTTTTTTTGTGTGGAAATGTTGCTAATTTCAGGATTCGTACCCCTACCGACATCTTCATTCTCTTTAGCATGAATCTAAAGATCATATAATTAGTTATGTGAAGTATAAGATCACGAATTAATATTTTTCATGCATAAATATCATATAATTGTGATGTACCTCTTTTATTGATGCCACTGACTCGGTTTGCCACGGAATCCCCTTGTATTTTGCTTTGGATTTTGTTGGAGTCTAATTAACATAACCATGTAAAAACAAATGTACGTAAAATGCACGTAAAAACTTTGATTACTCAAAGGTTCATATATATGGTTTTAAGCATACCTTACCATCTACACTAATGAGGCTTGATGTCCATGCAACAAACAAACCGATTGCATCTCCCACAAGTGTGGCATCCGAAACATCTCAGGATATGGTAATAACGCATCCCACTCCAAAGCAATGTCAGCCGATACTTTCAAACAGCCAGTAGGGAGCGGTTTAGTGTGAATTAATTCTCCCAAAGTGTTATGCACTTTTCCCTTGCCAACCATCTGATAATTCGGTGACGATAAGTAGAGTTGACAAGGTGAAATGCCCTAAAACAATAATAAGTTTCAAATTGTTATTGTGTATATATTTCAGTTAAATAAATTAAGCTACTTTAATTTCATAATGATATATATAATTACCTATGGAAGATTCAGTTGAAAATTACAACTGATACTACCTTTGTCACTAGTATCTTTAAAACCTGAAGCTTGCTCTCTTAATACTTTTTCCCTTCTCAATTCACGGACTTCAGCTTGTAGTGCTTCCAAGGTTTCCTGCAGTTCTTTATTGCTATGAGTCTTTTGTGTTTTCATCTTCAAGGATTTTGGAGTGATTCCAAATCCCTTACCCCTCACCCGACCAGAATACTCACGAACATCTAATGCTCGACTAAGTATGCTCCTGCAATCATTGTTTTCATCTGAACATATAGACTGAGATAGAGTCTCCTGAAATTCATATGGATATTGAAAATTTGTCTTAATTATATGTTACTAAACTTTTGATTTAATTAAAGAAATAATTCTATACTTACACATTTCTCAAAAACTTTTTGAACATCTTCTTTGACAACTCCATCCTTACCCACACGGGCTTCCTTCCACAAAACATGTGCCGGAAGAGATGTTTCAGAACTATTCTCCTTTGTTAACTACACATTAATCCAAATAATATGATCAAATATAATTCAAGATGAACAAGTATATCAAGTATATCATTGCAATTTATAGATACTTACGATAGACTGTTCCAAGCGTCCATATCTAATACACCCTTTTCTGTATGGATACGCGGTATTTGATACTCTTTGCCGATTTGTTTCACTTACACTCTGAAATTCTTGGGTTTTTCGTTTGGCTTTAAACGTTTCCCATTATTTAGGTGAAACCAAACTTGCATATTTAGATGGAAGCTCTGCATCAACAAAAAATTTATTTGCATCCCTAAGAAACTTGATATTTAAAAAAGTCCTAAACCCTCTCAGTAGTTTTCCGGCCAATCGGAGACAAAAAGTTCTTCTAATATCATCAATATTGTTGAAAGACCTCTACGAAAAACATACATAGAGTATGTTAGTACAAGTAATTTAAAGACATAATCGTCATTAAAAAAAAATTGGAACTTAATTAAATATGGTACCTGTATCTCACTCCAAAAAATTTCTTTAGCTTCTTTCAACTCTATTTTTCTCCAACCATCACAAGTAATTGGAACTTCATTACTTACAAGTGCACCAATAAAACGTGTCACCGTTGAACCGTTAGGCTCAATTAGTTGGCCACTTTGGCTCCAATGCGCATCTAATTTTATGCCTCGGTCTCCATCACAAATGACTTTCTTCATAACTGTTATTCCCCGTCTAATTTCCGCTTCCTGATCAGTAACAGTCGCATGATCTCCATCATCAATAGCATCATCATGTGGGTGATCCTCGTTACTAGCCATTTAACCTGTAATAAAGAAAAACATAAACCCAATATAAAAATCCATAATTAATTGAATATATAATAAAGGACAAATAAAGAAGAGCATATAAATTTATTGAAAATGACATAATATATAACATTTTACTATATTACCTCTTTCACTAACATCTCTTTCTTTTATTGGTTAGAATATGAATTACTTGTTTCTTAGCAATGTGGACGTCAGAATTGATCCAAATTCCCTCGTTATGATTGTTTCTAATATATGATTTATCCGCTATAATATTCTCACTTTGATCATTCCTTCTAATACATGACTGATTCTCAACATTAATATCACCTTGATCTACACCGGTATCATCAATCACTTTGTTAGATAAAAGCATTGTAGACCATTTCATACTCGACGGGTCAGTGACATAAAACACTTGTTTAGCTTGAGATGCTAGAATAAAAGGATATTATTTGTACCCCACCCTATTAAGATCAACTTGCAGAAATCCTGACTTATCCATTCGTATGTCACTACTATTTACCCACTTGCAACCAAAGATAAGAATCTAAAATTTCTCGTAATCAAACACCCAAATGTGCTAAATAACCCCAAAATATGACAGATTTGCATATTTGGGGTTTAAGTCATTCGTACTTGATATGTGCATTGCTTCAGCTAGCACGGTGACACCACTATTTTTGCATAGTACTTTTATCATCTTGTTCTTTGGTATAAAATGTGTATCCATTTATTGCGTATGCGCTATGAGAAAACACATGCAAACTTGGACCATATGCCAAACATCTCAACCTTTCTGTTATTGAAGCGGGATCTGAAGAGCGCTTTGAATAAATATGATCCTTAAACCATTGTATAAAACTTTGATTATGCTCTCGTACTATCCAATTTTCATTTCTGTTCTGATTTAACCCTCAGAGTACAACCTTGTGCATTTCAACATATGGATCAACCTTACTGTCATTGTACAGAACATACAAATACACTTGCTCCCGTTCATCCCTTGATATTGTCTCAATTTTATTTCCAATTAATTTTTTACCTTCCTTTTTTTTCAAAAATATGAGTTTTGGGGAGCCCAACGGATTGAACATTGGACAAATATTCAGTACAAAACTCAACCGCTTCTTCAACAATGTATCGTTCAACAATACAATCCTCTGGGCGACTTCAATTTTTCACGTACCCTTTTAATATTTTCATATAACGTTCAGTAGGGTACATCCATCTCATATAAGTTGGTCCACACAATTGTGTCTCTTTCACAAGATGAACAACTAGATGTACCATTATGTCAAAAAAAGAGGGAGGAAAATCCATCTCAAGCTCACACAAGGTAATAACTATTTCTTTTTGCAGTGTTGGTAAGACCTCAGGATCGATCACCTTACTGCAAATTGACCTAAACAAAAAACACAATTTAGTTATGGCGCTTCTTACTTTTTCTAGAAAAATAGAACGTATACCTATTGGTAGAAAATGCTCCATTATAACATGACAATCATATGTCTTTAAACTCTTCAACTTGAGGTCTTTCATAGACACAAGTATTCTAATATCTAAAGAGTATTATTGTACCCCAAATTTTTCCCTCTCATTTGTCAAGTATTTGCTCACAAGATATTCTACGACGTCAAGTTTGCAGCACTAATACATCAATTTAGGTTTGAAATTGGCACAAGGGCAAAATGGTTAATTGCATACTAGAAAGTCAAACTTTGACTTTTTGGTCAACATTACATTACAAAGATCAAATTTTCATCAAAACATTCAAGAATATCAAGCTTAATCATCAAGAAGTCAAGAAAGTCAAAAGTCAACTTGAAAAGTCAAGATTTCAAAGACTTAGAATTTTTCTAAGTTGTTTTTATACATGATAATTTTATCACATCATGCCATTCTTTCACCAAGATGCAAGACGATTCAAGGGAAACTTTCAACATGAAAGTTGTAGATCTCCATGATATCTACAACATTGATTTACACAACTTCTCCTAAATATTCTTGGATCTCAAGTTATAAATTCATGAAGTCATGACATTTTCATTTAACACTTAGAGAAATTTTCAACAGATTTTGTGCAGGATTTTATCCCAACTTCTTGGCATTTTTTCACATAGTTCCAAGATGATTTTGTCAAAATGGCCAACATGAAAGTTATAGAGGGTGTTTCAAGCTTTCCAAAACATCCAAGATCATGAATTTATCATATTTGAGCTAGAAGATACAAGGATCTGAAGTTGGACATTCATTATTGATTTACAAGGCAGATTTGTGATGAACAAGGAACAAAAATCTTAACCATGTTGCATAATCTTCACTTTTCAGGCCTGTTGAATTGCAAATCTATCCATAATCATATGTTTACATAATTGATTGAGCCCTTATCCAAGTGGTTCAAGTATGGTCCATTGCATCTTTCCATTTTTGGCACAAAGGCACCATTGCCATTCTTGCAAAGTTCACTTTAATCATAAAGTCAATTTATTGAGCCTCTAACTTGTTGTTCTAATCACACTCAACTCCTACAAGTCAGAACAAACATGTTTAAAGTGATCAACCACTTTACATAGCTTGGTACAAGCATTAGAAACATGTCCTTCATGTTTGCTTCAAAAACAAGCAAGATAACCATAACATGTGATTCAAAAAATATGAGTTGTTTTGAAGTCTCAAACCTTCTCGATAAATAGGGAGGCCAATTTCAAGAGAAAGAGGGTTAGAAAAAAGGAGATAGAAGAGAAAAAATGGATAAAGAAAACTAGAAGTTTTGTTGACAAACTCTCAAAAAATCTCATAACTGAAAGAAGGTCATAACAGTCCGCAAAGCAACACCTCAAGCTCAAAACATAAATTCTAGTTGCAAGGTAAGTCTCCTTAACTTTAAACTCTTCATTTCAATCATCATAATTTGGTTCATTTTTTAGGCTAAAATGCAGTGAACTTTGAAGAAAAGATTTGTAAAAAAAATCATGAACAGGAAGGTGTAAGACAGCTGTTTTTCAAAATCATACAGCGTGCAATCGATTGCACAACCATGAAAATCGATTGCACAGGGTTCCAGTAGCCAAATTTCCAAAATTTTTGAGTGTGCAATCGATTGAACAACCATGCAAATCGATTGCACGGGGTTCCAGTAGCCAAATTTCCAATTTTTTTGACTGTGCAATCGATTGCACAACCATGCAAATCGATTGCACTGGAAGTCAGTAGCCAATGTTTTGAAAAATTGAAGTGTGCAATCGATTGCACTAACATGAAAATCGATTGCACTAAAATAAAAATTGATTTTTTGCTTTGAAAGAACTTGAATAAAGGATTGGACAATATAAAAATGTTTCTTTTGGTCATTGAGCATCTATATCTTAAGTTCAAGGTACATATTATCATTATATCTTGAAATTTGCTAAGGAATTAAACCAAAGACTTCATCCAAAGAGACTTTTAGTTTGATCAATAATTTTTGCTCTCTTATCAATCATGATTTGTCTTCATCAAAACAAGAGTGCATTCGAGAAGCTTTAGTTTACGGCATGGGTTGACACCTAATGATCCAAAGTGTTTTCTCTTCCTTTCATTTTTCTTGATTCTTACATGCTTCATATATTTTCTTCATGGCTATTCAATATGGTTGTAATAGATAATGACTTTAATTTCTTGCAATCCCCATTTGTAAACTTGTACACCCCATCCCCAAATGATTGTAATAGCGTAGGAATTCACATTTCCGCAATTTATCGCTTTCAAATATGAATGCTAGTAACTAGGGTTTGTATGGAAAGACATAAATTCAACAAGTAGATAACCCTAATCAAATATTAAATGCATGCAAATGACACACTTGCACACAAACACCTCTAAGGTTACTCCATTTGGTTGCCTTACAAAAATGGCCATGTTATGCATGTGGGATGCCTTAGCACAAACGAATCAAAAAAACACAAGATCATAGTCCCTCGATGACGTTATCAAAGTTGCCTTTCAAAATGATCTTAGTCCCTAAAGAAAAGTGCTAAGTCATCTTATAACATTGCTATCATGGTCATCCGATGACCCAACGCCCATCCCTTCACATCCAACGATGGGGCTTCTTACCAAATCAATGGTAAGATAGCAACATCTAAAGGAGGAGGAAAAGAACATCTAAGACCTTTTGAGTAGGTAGGTTCGCTCTTAGTTACTCGCTTGCTCACAACAAAAACATTTTTACACCAACACTCTCATTTGAAACATTTTCAAAAGACAACACTTTGTATGCGTTCTTATAGAGACGAGAATCATCACAAAGACACATTTTCAAAATCACTTTCAAAAACACATCTCACAAACACCTATTTGAACTATTTTCGAAACAAACACTTTGTATGCATTCTTATAGAGACGAGAACCATTACGAAGTTCCATTTTCAAAAATACTTTCAAAAACCACCACAAGCACACATTCAAACAAAAGCAAGTGATCTAGCAAGTAACTAAGAGCCCATGGAAAACCATGGATGAAAAGGGTGCTAATACCTTCCCTTTTCATAATCTACCCCCCGAACTCAAGAAACAATCTCAAAGATCTTTTCTATGCTTATTTACCTTTCCTTTTGGATAAAAGAAAAGTCGGTGGCGACTCTTGCTAACCGCAACATTTGCGATAAAATGCAAAAACCTCAAGTCAGTTCTCCCACCGTATCACAAGTATCCTTCTGGAACTTTAACTTCACTTAGAAACTTGCACAATATGTTTTTCTCCTTTCTAGATAGAGTAAAAGTAGCAGGTGGTAGATATGTTCGTCTTCCTTTCGTCACAGGTCCTAATTCAGTTCTTATTCCCATGTTTAACATGTCCTCCCTTGCTTTAAGGCCATCCTTAGGCTTTCCTTTTATATTGAGTAACGTGCCAATAACACTTTCGAATACATTTTTTTCAATATGCATAACATCAAGAAAATGTCTCACATACAAAGAATTTAAATATGGCAATTCAAAAAAAAATTGACCTCTTCTTCCACCCACCTTTGACAACCTTATGTGAAAAAGGCTTGCCAATATGACAACCATTTCCAATGATCGAGTCCCTACAAATCTTCCAACCCTTGATTCAAAGAACTATAATAAATGGTGCAAACAAACAAAAGTTTTGTTTGGGTATCAAGACGTTCTTAAAGGGGTTAAAAATGGTGTTACACCACTTGTGATAGAAGCTAAAAATGCTCAAAAGGTTGAATTCAAGGAAGATAATAAATACTACAAAGCACTCTTCTTGATTCATTCTTGCATCGACAATGACAACTTCAAAAAGGTTGGCGATTGCGACTCGGCAAAGCAAACATGGAGATCTTGAAGAAAGCTTATGAAGGGGATGATAAAGCAAAGGTGGTGAGGTTACAAACTCACAAGCGGAAGTTTGAATTGGTGAAAATGTAAGATAAGGAGTCGATCAATGATTACGTAATGCATATTACACATTTGGTGAATCAAATGAAATATTACGGTGAAACCGTTTTGGAGCAGAATGTTGTATCAAAGATCTTACGTTCTTTAACATAAAGATTCAACAATATTGTGGTTGCAATAGAAGAATCAAAGAACCTTCCTACATTGATAAAGAAGTAGCTTAAACGCTCACTTGAGGCTCATGAAAAAATGATGGATGAAAGGGGAAATGACAAAGCTAAAGCGGAGATTCGTTGCAAGCCCGATTCTACAAGAAGAGTAAAAGATTGAAAGGAAAATGGTATTCGAATGGGAAGACAAATTTCCAGAATTTGGTGGAAAAGATCCACAAAATTCAAAGACTTCGATGGTGTAAAAATGTGAGAGCAACTCCAAAGGTAGTGGTAGTGTTACGATTGCGATAAACTTGGTCATTTCGCAAAGGAATGTAACGTGAGATCAAGGGAAAATCAAAGCGGTGAAGCTAAGATTGCTCTAAAGGAGGTGGATGATGATAACACGCTTCTGGTCATGATCATAGAGGATAATTATGGCAGTAATAAGCTACTGGACAAGAACTGCAAGTTGCTGGACAATAGTGGCAGCAACTCAAAAAATACTGTAGAAACACGTTCAGAGCAAAATATAATAGTAACTGTTCGAGATGGAGTCCAAGGCAGTGATGGGTGGTACTTGGATTTTGTTTTTTCAACAAATATAACAGGTAGCAAGGATTGATTTGCCAAAATCAATCATGCCACAAAGAATAAAGTGAAATTCATGGATGATACCACTTCAGTGGCCGACAGAGTCAGTGGTGTTTTGATCATGAGAAGGGATGAGGATCATTCCTTGATCAAATATGTCTTATAAATATGAAATTAAATGTAATCTCTTGAGTATTTTCCAATTAATTGAGAATAATTACATGATTCGTATGGAAAACAAGATTTTGCGTGTTTTAGACCAAAACAAGGTTTTAGTCCTTAAAACACCCATTGTTGGCAATCGAAATTTCAAGATAGAGTTGAAAGTGATGGAGCACATGTGTATTACTACAACGGAAAGTCGTGATGAGTGATTGTGGCACTACCATCTTGGACATCTCAATTTTCAAGACCTTGGCGCATTACAAAGGAATGGTATGGTAATTAGGTTGCCATAAATCAATGTTCCAGCTGAGATATGTGAAGAGTGAGTTCAAGAGAAGTAACACAAGTGTAGTTTAAGCAAGGATGTAGGTCATAAGACAAAACATCACCTTGTGGTGGTGTACTCCGATGTGTATGGTCCAATGCAAATCGACTCGTATGATGGCAATATGTATTTTGTCACATTTATTGATGATTTAATAGGAAAATATGGACATACCTAATCAAGAGGAAGGATGCGGTATTTTATGTGATTAAGAAGTTCAAGTCCATGGTTGAGCGAAAAAGTGGTCATAAAATCAAAACTCTCGAAACGGATGGTGGAGGTGAGTATATCTCGAATGAGTTTGGGAATTATTGTGATGAGGAGGGTATAGTGCGTGAGGTTGTGCCACCTTATACGCCTCAGTAAAATGGTGTTTTTGAGAGGAAAAATCGTTCGATAATGAACATGGTTCGTAGCTTGTTGAAGGGAAAAAGCTTGTCAAAGGAACTATGGGGAGAAGTCGTTTCTACAGCCGCCTATTTGTTGAATAGGTGCCCTACAAAAAAGCTGGATAAGGTGACTCAAGAAGAGGTATGGTCTAGATTTAAACCAAGTTTAAGTCATTTGAAATTTTTCGATTCGGTAGCATTTTGACATATTCCGGATCATCTTCGAACGAACTTGGAGGACAAGGGTGAAATAATGTTGCTTGTTGATTATCATCCTACCGGAGGATACATGTTGTTTGATGTGAAAATCAAGAAGATTGTAATAAGTCAAGATGTGGTTGTGGATGAGGTAAGGCTGTTTGACAACAGAATGACCGTGACAGGTGTGGAAATCGATTTCCTAGATGAGGGTAATCAATTTTCCTCGTGATTTTTGCATAATGAAGCTTCTGGGACTGGTTTTGCAGAAGTGGAAATCGATTCCCCACTTTCTGGAAATAGATTTCCATAGGAAAATGCAGAAAATCAGGATTCTGCAGGTTCTAGACAACAACTGGTTGAAGTCGAGAATGGTGAATCTAGTAGACGACCAACTAGGCGAAGAGGTTTGCCTCAGAAGCTCCGAGATTGTGAAGTATTCCATGATAATGAGATCAAAGATGATGTTGATCATATTCACTTTGCGCTTATGGCCGATTCTGAGCCTGTTAGCATGGAGGAGGCATTAAGTGATCAAAAGTGGGTGTGTGCAATGAAAAAGGAGCTGGAATCGATTAAGAAAAATAGTACTTGGGAGCTGTTTGATCTACTAGAATGAAAGAAGCCAATCAGAGTGATATGAGTCTATAAAGTGAAGGCAAATAAAAAAGGCAAAATTATCAAGCATAAGGCTCGACTAGTTGCGAAGGAATTTTTACAAAGAGAAGTATAAATTATAATGAGGTGTTTGCACATGCAGCTAGAATAGAAACCATACGACTGGTTATTGGTATTGAATAGCAACAATTGGTCGATTTATCAAATGGATGTGAAATTCGTGTTTTTGAATGGTTCATTTGAGGAGGAAGTTTATGTAGAACATCCCCCTGATTT
This sequence comes from Vicia faba, assembly GCA_948472305.1. Classification (NCBI taxonomy): domain Eukaryota; kingdom Viridiplantae; phylum Streptophyta; class Magnoliopsida; order Fabales; family Fabaceae; genus Vicia; species Vicia faba. The sequence continues at coordinate 1,013,295,678 of OX451738.1, forward strand.
TGTTGTGATTAATCAAGAGGGAAGGGTCAACAAATTGAAGAAAGCGCTTTATGGTTTGAAACAACCTCCTAGAACTTGAAACAAACGCATTGATGGTTTCCTAGTTGACATTGGCTTTAAGAAATGTGTTTCTGAAGATGATGCCTATGTGAAGACGGATGCAAGCAAAGATGTGATCATACTTTGCTTATGTGTGAACGACTTATTGATAAAGGGATATAATGAAGTGAGTATTTCTAAGTTCAAAAGTGAACTTATGGAGGAGTTTGAAATGAGTGACCTTGGAATCATAACTTACTTTCTTGGCATAGAGTTCCATAAGTCAAAATTGGGACTACTCATGCATCAAAGAAAGTATGCTCTAGAGATTTTGAAGAGGTATGATATGAAGTATTGTAATGCTGCCAATACACCTGCTAAAGCAAGGTTGCAGCTGTCCAAAAGTGATGATGAACATAATGTGAATCCAATACAATATAGGAGATTGATTGGATCATTATATTACTTGTGTAATATGCGGCCATATTTGGTGTTTAATGTCGGTATTGTGAGTAGATTCACGGAGGGACCAAAGGTGTCTCACTTGGCAGTAGTTCAGAGGATCCTAAGATACGTCAAAGGAACTTATGGTTGTGGAATTCTCTTTCCCGTAGCTGATACGGGTAGAAAGTGCAAATTACTTGGTTACACAAATTCTAATTGGAGCGAAGATAAAGACGATCGAAAGTCTACGACTGATTATGTCTTTATGTTCGGAGGAGTTACAATCTCTTGGTATTCTAAAAAGGAATTTGTGGTGGCACTCTCTTCTTATAAGGCCGAGTATATCGTTGCATCGTTATGTGCGTGTGAGATTGTGTGGCTTATGAATTTGCTGGAAGAGTTGGGTAGCAAGGCTGAAGAAGCTGTCACACTCTTGGTTGATAATGTTTCAACCATTAATCTTGCTAGAAATCCCATAGCACATGAGAGGAGCAAGCATATCGAGATGAGGTTTTATTACTTGAGTGATCTGGTGTGTGCAGGCCAGCTGAGATTAAAATATTGTCGAAGCGAAGAACAAGTTGCATATTTATTAACGAAAGGTGTAACAAATGTGGTGTTCAAGAAGCTTGTGATGAATTTGGACATGAAGAACTTGGAGCATTTGAATTAAGGTGAAAGCTTCTGAAACTGCTTCGTCGAAAATAACTTATTTGAAAAACACTTTTGAAAATCTGGAAAAAAAATAAAATTTTGAAAAGGAAATCAATTACCCAGTTTGAGGAAATCGATTTCCACATATAGTTTTAGTTTTCCAGTTTTAGTTGAGGAAATCGATTTCCTCTATGTGTTTTGTGTTTTTGAACTGTTTTGGACCTGTTTTTGGATTTCAAGTTGTATTGTCTATATCGTATAAGTACTCTCTCATATAACATTGTTTAAAACTAATGTCATTATAATATTTTTCTCTTTAATTACTCTCTCTCTCTCTCTTTCTCTTAATATCTCCAAATTCACTTCATCTTCTCCAATTAACCACATTTCACAATTAATTCACCATATAAATTTTGTGCTTGTTCCAACAAATCACACTAAGATATGATACTTTATAATCAAGTAGTTCTTCCTATTTTCTAGAGGTATACACAAAGATATTTTTTCCACATCCAATAATGTAATAGCTATTGGTAAATACAACAAATGAGATTTGTTCATAGAAAAACACTCTCACACTTTTGCGGTATAAACTTTTTGATGTATAAATATTTTGTTGTCCAAATACTTAATTTATAAATCTATATATAACTTTTCTTCTTCTTTCTCTTCGTTACTTCAATCACTCTTACCTATTTCCAAATTTTCTCTGATTTCTCTCATTTCAATACACAGTACTTTCACTTTCTAATCCCGTTCTCGTCACTGATTTTTGTTGAAACTTTCGTCACCGATTTTATATAGTTATCACTTCATTTCATGAATTGTTTCAATATATTTTTAATCTTCGATTGCTTTTATCTTACAGGGATATTCGTTTATCAAAGATGGAAACCTAGGGTTCTCCCTTTTATTATTTCTTCCACACTTATTATTTGTTATATTTACTTCAGTTTGATTCTTCCACACTTTGTTTTTCCTTTATAGGATGTCCCCGATGGTGACTGATTTTGTCCATCATGTGTTTGCAGGATTTATGGCCAAAGAAAATTCAACCGAGACTGTGACTGATAATGAGGGCAGTTCAGGGTGCTCTTATTGTTGCTTCAACTCTTCAAATAGTACTAGGCTTTAGTGGCCTTTGGCATAATGTTGCAAGGTTGGTCTCACATTCTTACTAAGTGGCATTGTAGTTTCAGTAAAATTCCTTTTCATATCTCTCTATACGCATTGAAAATGTAACCGAAGTGTAGCCAGGTTTAAGAATATCTTGGACATGTATGTTTATTTGACCTTTCACTACCAAGCAAATTTTGTTTTTGGTTCGAGTGTTTGTGCTATTAGATTTGGGTCTGCCAAATGTTCTCATATGATACAAGTTTGATTTTTTTGTGCAGGTTCTTAAGTCCACTTTCAGCTGTTCCATTAGTTTCACTTGTTGGTTTTGGGTTGTACGAGTTAGGTTTTTCTGGGGTAAGCTTTCTATTTACCACTGTAATTGTGTCATGCAGTATGTGCCCCACATGTTACATTCAGGGAAAAATATCTTTAATCCTTTTGTTGTTTTATTTACCGTTGTAATTGTGTGGATATATCACTATTGGAGGGGCCTATAATGGTGCTGCACCAAAAACACAGTTGTCCTGCCGCACTGATTGTGCTGGACTTATAGATGCCATTAACAGCATTTTGTCTATTGCAACTCAAGATATTGGCTTTATTAGCGGGAATCTACTTTCTAGGCTTAGTTTGTCAGCTGAAACTTATTGAGAAGAATGTCTCTTGTATTCTGATTTTGCATTTCAATGGGGAGCACCTACATTTGATGCAGGAAAAGCGTTTGCCTTGATGATGGCATCTTTTGTTGCTTTTGTAGAGGTAACTTCTTAAGATATTCTCTTTAATTGGTATACGATCTGGTTTCTGTTTAATATTTATTCTTGTAGAAATTATCTTCTTAAATTGTATTTTCTGTTATAATTGTACTGCTTATTCTTTCATTTACTACGATTCTTAAAAAGGAAACATCATAGGATAATGTATGCATTTGCATTCATGATTTGTAGGTGCTGGGAGTCTTAGTTTTCTTCAGTTCTGCAACCTTAACAGTTTTAGAACAAAGTTCATATTAGGCTTCTCCATATTATTGGGCCTGTCTATACCACAGTACTTCAACGAGTATACAGCAATTAACTGTTTCGGTCCAGTCCTCACCGGCGAAAGATGGGCATGTATAACGTCTATATAACATCATAACTATTTTACACTGACAGTATATCAAACATAAACTCATTATTTTTTTTCATGTACATGACAGTTCAACGATATAATCAATGTTCTGTTTCAATCAAAAGCATTTGTAGCTGGCGTTGTGGCGTATTTCCTAGACAACACTTTACATAAGAATGATTCGTCTATTAGAAAGGACAGATGAAAACATTGGTGGGGCAAGTACAAGTCATTCAAGGGTGACAAGAACTGAAGAGTTCTATTCACTGCCTTTCAATCTGAACAAATAATTTCCATCTGTTTAAATGTGCAGCAAAAAGAGATTAATGATAAGGAGGATTTATCCTCAAGAGATATATAAGTTCTAATATCAGATTTAATATATATATATATATATATATATATATATATATATATATATATATATATATATATATATATATATATATATATATATATATATATATATATATATATATATATTAGTTTTATTTGCTTTTAAATTTAAACTTAGACAATTCATGTCATGACTCTGATGGTTTTGTTCAGTTTGGAAGTATACATTTCAAGCTGTGTATAAAATAATATGCATCTTCTCTATTCTCCATTCACTTGCAGGTACTGTTATCAGAGAGGAGGTTGGCCTTACCTTGGACAAAGCTGTGGTGACTTGCATGCTGACACTATGAAAGAAATTGCTAAGTCTGAATTGTAAGAATCTAGAAAATAAAACATAAAAGTTGGATTGTAAAATTTTAAAAGTATATGATATATTTTTTTTTGTAAGTAGTACGTAATATGAATTTTAGTTTTGTCATATGGTTGGTTGAAAATGTATTGTAAAATATTTTTAATGAATAATTATATTTTAATAATAATATTAAAAAAAAATTAAAATTTATTGCATTTTAAAAAATAAAAATTATATTTATAAAATAAAATTTTAAAATAAAAGTATTATTTATATAAGTTTTAGTGACACCTACAAAGCCGTTGATATAAATTTTAGTGCTTATAACTCGGCAGTAATAGTAATTGTAGGTAAAATTTTATTCGTAATTAAAGTTACAGTGACATTTAATTTAGCGTCACACTGTTTCACATACTTTTATCTACAAATATTTGACTATTAGTGACATACAATGAGTGTCATGGAAGGTCAATTTTCTTATAGTTGATTTAGATTAGTATAGTGGTCGTGCATGTTGTAGAATAGAGGTTTACGCTTATAAATGCATGATAAGATTTGGTGTTTTTAATTGGTACTATGAAAGTGTTGTATCTTGTGAGTTGTATGAGATCGTGATTGTGCTTAGATAGAGCTGGAGGCTAGGGATGATTATAGTTGGTTTGAAGATGGAATTCTCGTGAGAAACTGTTGTTTTTTTCTTCTAGATTACAGACTACATGAATAGATTTAGAGGGGTTTTGAATCGATTCAGGTTTTTTTTTTAGTTTTGAATTAGATCACGACCCTTTTGAATCGATTCAAGATTGATGTTTTTGAATTTTGTCTGTGAGAACCAAATTCACGAAGGTTCATGAATTGATTCACGACCCCCAAATTAACAAAAATAAACCTTAATTTTTCATGTTCTAAGCTTTATTTTGAGATAGTTAATTATGATTGACCTTAATGGAGTGATCATAGTCAAAGATTTCATTAGGATTAGACTTAGAACAAGGTGATGTAAGTGTAGAAAATGAATGATCAGAAAGTACATAGGTGCAAGTATTACTTATGAATTACCATTGAATTTTTTTTAGCAAAGAGGACACTAGACCTAATTGACAAGAGCCCTTACCATAATATATGTGATTTTAGGTGCAAGTATTACTTATGAATTACCATTGAATTTTTTTTTTTAGCAACGAGAACACTAGGAGACCTAATTGACAAGAGCCCTTACCATAATATATGTGATTTAAAGGTTTGTACCTTAGAGATGTTGATCAATGCAGTTTATGTAAGAATGGTTTCTATATTATGGTTGATATAATATATGGATGGAGAAGATACTGGAATATCTTTTGTAAGTTGACATTCGATTTATTGAAGTGAGTGACTGGAGATTTCTCATGCAACTGTTCGATCCTAATCCCAAACAACAAATTATTTTGGAAGTTTAATTGGAGGATGTGTTTTCTTTATCTTGGTAACCTAACTAGAGGATATGTGAGTTATCCCGACGATTCTAGTAGATAAGTATGTTGAAGGTGAGAAAAACACACAAGAAGGGGGTTGAATTGTGTATGTCAAAGCTTACTTCTTTTTGTAATCTACCTAATTAGAAGAGTTTGGATTCCGAGTCAAGAAGAACTACGTTAGACTAGAGTTTGACTTCAGAGTTTAGTGCACAACGAAATAAATAAATGCAGAAGTAAATAAAATGACATATACTATATCTTGGTCCCTCTCAAACTGAGAGTAGTTCAGTCCCCTTGCAACATAAGAGATTTTCACTATAATCATTCAAATTACAATTTGCTCAATCACACTTGAAAGAGACTTCCTTTCCCGAACCAAATGTTCAAGACTTCTTGCTCAATCAAACTAGAAAGAGACTTCCTTCCCAAACCAACTATTCAGGACTTCTTACTCAATCAAACTAGAAATAGACTTCATTGTTCAATCCTCTAGATCGAGACTTTCTGCTCAAGCCCTCAAGCAAGAGACTTCCTTGCTCAATCCTCAGATTGATATTTCCTGCTCAAGCCCTCAAGCAAGAGACTTTCTTGCTCAATCCTCAGGTCGAGACTTCATGCTCAAGTCCTCAAACAAGAGAGTTCCTTGCTCAATCCCTCAAGCAAGAGACTTCTTCTCCTAAACCTGCATTTCATGACTTCCTGCTCAATCACAATTGAAAGGGACTTTTTCTTAAGCATGAATTCTAGAGACTCCAGATTCTTTTAACAAGAGTCTGTTATTAACCTTTGTGTTTATATATGTGCTTCTTAGTTAAGCAGATACACAAAGGTTTTACATTTTGAGCAAGATATAGATTATGTAGCTCCTAAGTGTATAAGAATGAAATCTTTATCATTTCTCTTCTTTTTCTGCATAGATGATCTTCATTTGTTGTGCCTTACTATTATGTTGATCTGTTTGATCATATTCACATATTATTTCTTTTGACTCTCCTAGTCATATGTGAATATGTCAGACTCTGCTTTCTTTTCTCTTAACACACATTAACCCTTCGGGTTAGATTTCTTATTCTTTTGTGTGTTTCTCTCATTTGTGTTTTTGGGAAATGCAGTTCTTTACTCAACCCTCATCATGTGTTATGGTATCACATTCTTGTGAAATCATTCATACACACACAATATATTATTTTTCAATCTTCTTCTTCTTTTATAGATTCTGAAATTAGATTCATTAAAGATTGAGACTTCCCATACTACAGATAACCGTTAAAGGTTGAAACTACCCATAATACAAGTACCTGTTGAAGGTCTTTAGCTAGAACACGTAAAGTGAAGTTTAAACTCAGTTAGCATAAAGACGTTGAGATGAGCAGAGTAGAGTTTACAGAACAACTGAAGAGACAGAATCCTGACAATGTTACTTTCTTGATTAAACATAAAATAGTTGTACGTTGTCACGAGATGTTTTTGAGATAACTTTTGAGTGAAGACTTCTTGTAGATGTTTGTTGAAGCTTGAATAGAGTCATTTTTATCTATTATACTTAACTTCATGAATCAGAGGCTTCTTATAGAATTAGTTAAAGTTTGATCAGAAGTTAGAGTATTTCTTTAGAACCTAGTTAAAATGAGATTACAAAGTCTTGAGTTTATAAATTCTGAGCTTTCCTTTATCAGTCCTGATCAGAACTAATCTGGATGAATACTTTTAGATTTGTTGACTTGATATAGACAATAATCCTTTAAAGCAGAGACTTTAGAACTATTGATGAAGCTTGTTCAGAAGTTGTAGAGTCATTCCTTATGACAGTGTCTGCTTGCTTCAAATGATTCCAGTCTTCAGACATTATTGGTCTTTAGAATTCCCAGTAAGCTTCAGTACATCATCTGAGAGACTTGAGTTTGACTTCTTAAGAGTATGAAAGCTTGGTTCTAGTCCTTCAGATTCAGAACAACTTTGTATCACACTTAATGATTCTTCTAAGTGACTATCTTGATTTATATCAAGGTTAATGTCTTTTGATCCCCTGCACAGTTGAACAACCATTAGTAAAACCCTATTTCTATTTAAATACATTGTTATCATTAAAATATTTCAAGGGTCTGAACAAATCTTGTTCCAAAAATCTCCCCTTTTTGATGACGACAAACACATGTATTTAAGAACAATGGTTGATGATTTAATTAACACGGTCTAGCATAAGAGTTTGAGGTTCGTAAGCTCCCCCTAAGTTAGAAAATCATTAATGTGATGTTTGTAAGCTCCCCTTAAGTTTGATAGTTCATTAAGGTAAGCTTTGTAAGATTTCCTTAACTCCTTATCATTGTTAACTTAATCTTATAACTTAATTAACGTAGTATAACATCAGGGTATGGATTTGTAAGCTTCCCCTAAGTTAAACAGTCCATTAAGGTGAGATTTTTAAGCTCTCCTTAAGTCCTTTCTTAGTTAATTAAGTTTATCATTAAGTTCAAAACAATTAAAGTTATTCAGTATTTAAAGAACTCAAAATCTTCTAGGAGTTCAGGTTTCAGATGCATTCCAATTGCATTAATCTCTCCTTAAACACTTCATGCACTCTTCTTAAATATATCATGTCATTTTCTCCCCCTTTGTCATCAATAAAAAGATGAAAATACCAACTGAAGGTTAAAAGAAATACCGACTGAGAGAGAAAAAAGCTTAAATGTACTTCCCCTTTTTAAAAAAAAGATTTTTTTTTTAAAAGAATCGTTGAATTACATTCATTTTTAAAGAAGGAAAAACAATTTTAAAGGATTAAGACAATTAAAATCTTTTTAACAAAAGAAGAGGAAAAACAAAGAGATTGAGAGATTTTTTGCTTCTTATTGTAATAAATTATTACATTCAGTTTTCAAAAAGTAATTATGATTTAGTATTGCATGCTTAATAGGTAATTGGCTCGAGAATTTCAAAGATCAGAAACCGAGAATTACAAGGTGATTGATCTTTCAATATTTTCCTATGAAAGCATAAAATTCTTTTAAGCCAAAATCATAAATCCTCATCTTTTCATCATACATCTGGTTTAGGATGAATGCTACTTCTGAACATTTACTACTCTCAGAGACTTTCATAGTCTCTAAGGAAACTTCTCATCAGATGGTCAAACCTTCTAAAGAAATTTCTTCAAACTTTCTTCCTCAGACATTGAAGCCAAAGAAGAAGATCAGTAAAAAGAAAATGAAGTCCAACAGAAGAAGAAAACTAAGATAATTAATTCAGTTTGATTTAGATGAAGAAGGAGAATTGGAATTAGATTGGGGAAACTTTTTCCATGTTTTGAAATCTAGGGATGATTAGGATAATGTAATGAACATATTTTTGTAATCATTCCTTTAATTCAATCAAGTTTCTCCATTTTCCAATTTTTTGCATACCTTACTTTTAATCATAACTATTTCATTTAATGTAAACTGATTAAGAAGTTCAGAATCCAGAAAAATAAGATGCTTTAATCTTAATAGAGAAGGTTTAGTGAAAGAAATGAAAATGAAAATCTTTTTAAAAATACATAGGAGGAAGATCTTCTGCAAATATCAGCAACCAACCAAGACATGTTTCAGGACATGAAATGATATGACATGAGAGAGAGGTTGCAAAAGATTTTAGGAGATAACCATCATTACTTTAAAGATTCTGCATATACAGTTGTAGGGCATGCATGAATGATTTTCAAACCAGTGAGTTCTTAAGTGAGGTATATGTAAAAAGGTTTTTCACTTAAGTTCTATTTAAAAATCTTTATTCCTTATCTGAGTCTCCATTTGACTTAAGACCATTCTTCTAATGATATTATTTTTTAATAAGATACATATCTATGGTCACATACTGGACTAGTTGTGAACAATCAAAATTCCACTTTGGTAACTTCTGAATATTCTTTGTTGAACAGCAAGCACACTTCTTTCTTATCATCACAATCTTCGTCAGATTATATAGTGTCTATAGACTGAGTTGAAAACAATTGTCTGTTTATAAGACACCATTTGATGATATAATCCACAAGATAAATGGTCATTCTAAAAGCTCAACTTTCCTTGACCATGATACATGTTGTTACCATTTAACTTAGTTTATGAATCCTTGACACTTGGATCCATAAGTCTTTGGTTTAGGTATCCTTTCAACCTTTGATTCAGAGATCTTAAGTTCTGGATTCCTTTCATCTTTAGACCCAAACACTATGTCATATTTCTTGAGAGGCTACTACATTGAAATCTCAGGTTCTGTTTTAATCAAAACCTTTGACTTCTTTTATTCTGGTGGATTTAGAATCTTTCTACTTTCAGCTGTTTATACGTCAATGTCTTCTTCTTTGAGCTTGCTTTATGCAAGGAAGAAAGCTTTTATTATGTCAAAACTTAATACAAATAAATTTTGAAGAGTCGCTTCGTGCATACTCAAAGGTTCATCAGACACCTTTCTATTTTGAGTAGCAATACTTCATTCACAACTTCATATGAGCCAGATTCTTACTCAGTTTCAGAATGTCATCCATTAGCGCAAGATTGACTTTTTCAGAATTCCCGTCTAAGTCTTCTTTTAAACATGAGAAGTTGTTTGCAAGATATTTTGCTGTTGACTTTGAGTCACGCTGCAGGAGTGTTCAATCTCATTTTCCCTTATTCAAGAAGCGGACCAAGATTAAGCCTTGATTTATTCAATAATAACATTTGTCCTACGGGCCAATCTTAAGGATTAAAATTCTTTCATACTCACAAAAAAAATCTTAGAGTAGAAACAAGTTTCTTGATCTAAAGAGACTTGAATGAACCTTGTTTTGTTGGTTATCCAAATAATCCTTCAAGTCATATGCTTATGTTTAAGTAATCATTACTAAATTAGCATGAATTTCTTCAACCCATCTTTCTTTAGCTTCTGTAGTTTCCATTTTTGACTGATGAGGGAAATTTCATTGAAATCTAACACACATACTAAATAGTCTTTCTCACCAGATCTCTTGAATATACCGCTGTTAAGTGTTATGCACAACCAGACTCTGATGGGGGGGGGGGGGGGGGGGGGGGGGGGGGGGTGGGTGGGGTGAATTGTGTATATCAAAGTTTACTTATTTTTGCAATCTTAATTTAGAACCTAATTAGAAGAAGTCAGATTCTGAGTCAAGAAGAACTATGTTAGACCAAAGTCTGACTTCAGAGTTCAGTGCACATTGGAATAAATAAATGCAGAAGTAAATAAAGTGACACATGATATATTTTGGTTCATCTAATAAGTTTTGTTAGGAAATATCTTTTGTGAGTGATGTGTTCTTATGATTCTGGATAGGTAGCATTGTATAAGTTCTCCAAGAATGTTGTTTATGCATATTGGATAAATACAATCCATTTGGGGATAAAAATATATAGTTAGAAGCTAAACCCGTTAAAATATTTGGTTGAGAATTATGTGATCAATTCCTATTTTTATTTAGGTAGAAGATCGTTAATATTGATGAACTTCCCTTAGGCTCTTAGCAAGCCTTGTTTGAAAGGTTAAAGATTATCAATATTGATGAACTTCCCATTGGTTCATGGTTAGTATGATTTTGTGAGGAAAGATCTTTTGTGAGTGATGTGTTCTTGTAATTCTTGATGGATAGCATTATATAAGTTCTCCAAGAATGTTGTTTATGAATCTTGGATGAATACAATCCATTTAGGGATAAAAATATGTGATTTGAAGCTAAACACATCGAAAGCTTTGGTTGGGAATTGTCTGATTAGTTCCTATATTTATTTAGGTTGAAGATATTTAATAATGATGAACTTCCCATAGGCTCTTAGCAAGCCTTGTTTGAAGGTTGAAAATTATAAATATTGATGAACTTACCATTGGTTTATAGTTATCCTGTTTAAAACCATAGGTTAGAAGATCAACATGTTAAAATCTCAAGAGGTTATTTGTTATCCTATTAAATCAAATTGAGCTCAATTATCTTTGTGGAGAGAAGACTAATCGCTTCAATCTACAGTTGGGAAGGAAGCCTGGCCACTTCAGTCTTAATAATTTCAATGGAGAAGACACAAACAATCATATCTTCTGTCTTATAATATTTTGATTGTAGGACAATCATAATTTCCTTATATAAGGGGGTTCGTGAGCTTTACCTACTAAAAACTCTCAAGTATATAATGGAAACTCTCAAGATAAATTCTTAGGGAGAGAAGTAGGTCGCTTTTATTATGACTGAACCTTTATAACTCTCAGTGTTTTTCTTCTTCTCTTAAACTCTATAAATTATGCATTTTATTTCAATATTTATTTTCAACCTGTAGATAACTATAGATGAAAAGGATGCTAACACCTTTCCTTTTCATAATCTACCTCCCAAACTCAAAAATCTCGAAGGTGTTTCCTGTTCTTTTCACCCTTTCCTTATTGTATAAAAGAAAAGTCAGCGGCGACTCTTGTTATCCGCACATTTGCGATAAAATGTAAAACCAAGTCAGTTCTCCCACCATATTAGATCCCCCCTTAATGCTAAGTTGTTCATCTCCTCATCGAGAGGGCTTCAGTTTGTCTAGAGGGATCTCTAATTTCGACGGGGAAAACAACCTCGATTCCATATGCTAGTTACAAAGGAGTTTCCCCGGTGGATGAGTGAGCTGTCATCTGATAGGCCCAGAGCACACTGTGTAGTTCCTCGATCCATCTCGTTTTGGTTTCATCTAACCTTCACCTGAGGCCTCTTAGGATCACCCTATTCCTAGACTCAGCTTGCCTGTTAGTTTACGGGTGCTCGACAGAAGCAAAGTGTTGAATGGTGCCTAACTTGGCAAAAAATTCTTGGAAATTCTTGTCTGTGAATTGTGTCCCATTGTCGGAGACAATTTCTAGGGGATGCCGAACTAGGAAAGAATGTTTCTTTTGTAGAAATAAAGAATATTTTCCGCGGTGATTCTGGCCAGCGCTTCTACTTCTATCGATTTTGTGAAGTAATTCACGACTACTATCAGGTATTTGTTTTGGTTTGATCTCACCATGAATGGTCTGAGGATGTTCAGGCCCCAACATGCGAAGGGCCAGAGAGATGAGATAGACTCAAGCTAGTTTAGAGGCACTAAGTGCATGTCCCTATGGTATTGGAATTTGTCACACTTTTCACGTGCTATTTGACATCATACTACATTGAAGACCAGTAGTATCTTGCCCGTAATGATTTTCTAGAAAGGGATTTCCCGCCCAGGTGTTGGTCGTTGATTCCCTCGTGTATTTCACGTTGGATGTGGGCTATTTTGTTTTCTTCGACACATTTAAGGAGGGGGTGGAGAATCCCCTTCTATACAATCTGCCTTCGACCAGAACGTAGGAACAGGCTCTTCGCCTGACTATGTTGGCCTCCTTCTGATCGATCGGAAGTTCCCCTTTCGTAAGGTAGTTATATACCAAGGACATCCAACAATTATTGTCATTAATTGTGCACACGTCTAGAGTCGAGGGAGTTTTTCAATGCTCGGTCGAGGAAGTATTTCTTGTATTACTGATTTATTTCCTCCTTTATTCTTTGTGCTTTCCAATTTTGACAGGATATTTGCCCTAGTGTTGTGTTCGCGGGGAACGTGTCGTACATTCACGGACTTGAATTTCTTCATTCTTTCTTGGACCAAAGCCCAGTATTCGGAGAGATGGTCTTTTTTGACATGATATTCTCCCTGCACTTGAGATGAAACGAGTTGGGAATCTGTGAAGATTTTCACTTCTTCGGCCCCTAAATCTTCAGCCAGGCGTAGCTCTGCTAGGAATTCTTCTTATCCAGCTTGGTTGTTTAAGGTCGAAAAAGATAGTGTGAAGGAGACTTTAATCAAGATTCCTTCCTTGTTCTCCAGTATAATCCCCACCCCTCTCCCTGTCTAACTAGAAGCCCCATTGACGAAGATGGTCCAACTGCGCTCTCCGCTTGTCGAGGAGGTTGACAAGGTCTTTTTGCCACGAAGTCGGCCAATACCCGAGCTTTGAGGGATTTTCTGCTTTCGTATTGATGTCAAACTCAGAGAGTTCTAACGACTATTTGAGCATCCTGCACGCCATGTCTGGTCAACTGAGTAGTTGCTTTATTGGTTGCTCTGCCCAGACTACAAACGTGTGTGCCAGGAAATAATGTCTTAGCCTTATTTCCGTGTTAATAAGCGATAAGGCTACTTTCTCGATTTGTTGATACCTTACTTCAGGGTCTTGTAAGGCCTTGCTCGTGAAATAGATGGGTTTATGCCCCTTGGGGGTTTCTCGGATGAGGGCGACACTCACAGCCTCGGATGCTACGGCTAGATAGAGGTAGATAATTTCTTTCTTATCTGGTCACGAAAGGACGAGTGATTGCGATAATTCCTGTTTGAGGTGGATGAGGGAATGCTCACACTCCTCGTTCCAATCTAAGGCTACCTATTTGCGGAGGAGTTTGAAAAGAGGAAGCGCGTGTTAGGCAGATTTTGCCACGAAACGAGATAACGAGGTGAGCATCCCGTTCAGGATTTGAATTTCTTTCTTCGAGTTTGGCGTTGGAAATTCAGAAAATGCTCGGCATTTGTCGGGGTTGGCTTCGATTCTCTATTGGTAGAAACCGAGGAATTTGCCTGCCCGCACGCCGAAGGTGCATTTTTTTGGGTTGAATCACATTTTGTATTTCCTTGCATGGTCGAAGACTTTCTTTAGGTGGAGAGCATGGTCGGTCTCTTATTTGGACTTGGCGATCATGTCATCCATGTAGACCTCAAGCATGTCTCTTATTTGTCCTCGGAAGACCTTGTTCATCATCTGTTGGTATGTAGCCCCGATAATCTTCAGACTGAAGGATATTACGTTCTAGTAATAGTTGCCCGACTTGGTCATGAAGGCCGTATACTTCTTGTCCCTCTTTTCTATGAGGATCTGGTTGTATCCAGAATACGCATCCATGAACGACATTAATTTAAAACCTACAGAATTATCAACTAATTTATCTATATTGAGCAGGGGATAAGCATCTTTGGGACATACCCTATTGAGATTGATATAGTCAACGCACATGCGCCATTTTCTATTATTCTTTTTCATAACCACTACATTACAAATCCATAATGTATATCCGGCTTCAGAAATAAAATTTCCCTCTAGGAGGTCTTTAACAGCTTGCCCGACGACCTCGATTTTTTCCGGGGACTTCCAGCGCCTATGCTGAGCAACTACCTTAAGGGAATGATCTATCGTCAGATGATGGCAAGCTATCTTTGAATCCAAGCCAGGCATTTCTGCTGCGCTCTAGGAAAATAAGTCTACATTTTCTCTGAGGCACGCCTTCAGCTGTTTATCCCCTAGGTTGTGATAAATGTTGCAAATCTATGATGTAGCTTACTATGTTAGTCACAAAGCGTTATTAAGTTATTTTTTAAAACTCGTATTATCTACCCCCTAGGTTATGGTAGATGTATGAAAATTTGCGATATAATTCATTGTGTTAGTTTCAAAGCGATAATGAGTTATCAAACTTGTGTTATTTATCTCCTAGGTTGTGGTAAATATGTGAAATCTATGATATAACTTGTTGCATTAGTCTCGAAGCAGAATAAGTTATGTATTTTCAAAATCACATTATTTTCCCTCTAGGTTGTGGTAAATACGCGAAATCTGCAATTACTTTTTCTAGGTGTTGACGAGTTATCTGCATCGTAATTTCAATGTCAGTTATGTTCTTGCTCTAGGCATTGGTGAGCTAACTGTGTCATTCTTGTCTGTCTACTTTTTGGTTTATCTTACGGTTTATCCTTTTTCAAATCTTTTGGTCAAATTTGGAGTCTTCCATTATTTAATAACCCTTTGATCTGAATGTGCGAGACATTCATATACTCACATGCTTCAATCGAAGAGTGATTAAATAGAGACAACTGTCATATCCCAAATTTGTCCGTCTTATTTCTAACAGTCAGATTATTTTTAACTCGGCCTTTATAAATTTTTTGGTTTATTTACACTAGCATTTTGGGTTTTATAAATATTCGTTTTCAATCTATTTTGTCTATTTAAAAATATATAGTAGTTTATTTAAAATTATTTATATTTCTTAAATAGCAAAAACTTGCTTATCCTTCATATACTTTCAATTGACTTTCTATTTTAAATAAGTAACAAATTGCAAGAGCAAGCTCTCAAAAATAATAAGGTCATGGATTCGAATCTCACTTGATGCACTTTGGATATTTTTCTTGTTTATTTATTACTAACTTTATTTCCATTTTTAATTATTTTCAAAATAAAAAAAATCATGTTTTTTTTTATTATTTAAAGACTATTTTCGCTTTCTTTTATTTATTATATTATAAAATATTTTTTTATTAAAATTATTATTTTATATAAAAATTAGTCAAAAAAATCTAAAAAATAAATAAAATCCTATTCAGTTTAAATATTTTTCAAATCTATTTTGCATCTGGTCACAAATAAGTTCAGATTCTTAAATTTGTTGACTGAGATAGAATCATAAACTTTGAGCTTTTTTTGGTGTGGATTATTTCCTTTTTAGAGTTTTTTTAACCTAATTTCAAATTTATAAATATGACTCTCTTCAAATAAATCATTAACTCGTATACAATCAAATAAATCATTTAACTTATTATGATTTTCTGCTGTGTGTTGTCAAATATTTTGAAATTTTTTGGATGGTTGTTGTGGTGATGCCTTAAATTGTCGAATATATATTTTTATATAAATTTTGGGATTTAGGGTGTTACATTGCCAACCTTAAGATCATAAACCTCTTTGGTGCTTTCCAGATTAGAAGCTTTGTTGGTGACATTGATTGACATCTCGCCATATCCGACCTATTTCAATTTAGTTCATTGGAGTCCCATCAACCACGAGCTTATAACTCAATTGGGTTCATAGGAGTTGGTTGTGGCGACTTTTATTGAGGTGGCGTCATCGTCGAGGGCTATCGTATATGAAAATATGATAAAGAGATCACAAAGATAAGGAGTTTATGCATCAAAGGGAACAATGGCGGCTTTGTGAAATAACTTGGCGAGTATGTGTCGAGAATGTTACTGTGCTCGCCCATGATGGTAAACGAGTCAACGAAAATTGAGTGGTTGTCACCGGAGAACATATTAACGATAGAGAGGAAAATATGTCACTCTTGTTGTGAGACGTAAAACTCCTCTAGTTTCAAATGGGCTATGGCGATTAAAGAGATATGGGAAATAAATAGGCAATGAGTAATGACTAAAAAATTAGAGGGTCTTTATGATGTGGTTGGTTACTATGGTTTTTAAGTGCATTTTCATTTGTCATTGCTATTTTCCCCCTCTATCTCCACCTCAGAAATGTTACTTTATTGCAGGAATGAACGTCAGGCCTTAGTCAGTTTTACTGAGCCCTATAATGGGCGCCATATGTACATGTAGGGTATATAATTTGATAACCCCGTCGATGTTAGGCTGATAAGAGTCACAAATAGTTAACTGACTCGTCGCATGAAAAACATGTATCCTCCTTTTTCCCTCTTTGATTGCATCTATTATATACTGGTCTTAGTTGATTTGTGTCCATAAAGCCCATTAGTTTGCCATCAAGACCTACATTCCTTTGTTTGCATGAGCCTTATTGGGAATCAACTCCTCAATCTTTTTTGCTTGAGACACATTAATATGAATTAAGTGATTTGTGTGCGAGACCGGGATGGCTCTCCTGAGCCCAAGTATAAATTCGACCAAATTTTCATACATGTACACATTCTCTCAAACCAGAGGCTCGTAGCAGCGAGATACTTTACGAGAGACATCATGTCATATATACACTTACCATAATTATATCGTTGTATCCTACCTGACACACTAACACATCAAACCCGTTTACGCATTGTTTGATCATTTGCTAAGATGGACAAACTACTCCATATTTGAGCCCAGAGCTCAACTAATAAAGTTATCTAAAAGATACACAATTATAGATATAGCTAATTTTTGTATTTCTCATAAGCTATTTTTTTTTGGTTGAAAATCAATTTATATACTTAATTTATAACAAGAAAACCTTAAAAAGGTCTTAAAAGCCATACAATATAAAGAATTTCTCTTTATATCTAATAATATTTGGTTAGGATAAAATACCTATCGTCCCTTATCCATTCTATGATACTGAATTTTGTCCAAACTCAAGCCATAAATCTTCCAACAACAACCGATAACATCATCGTCATCATCAATGACAACCTTTTCAATTGAATTCTTATCACACACTCTCAATTTCAGAAACCACCCAAACCGCACTTCTCGCCATTCAAATCCCAACACTATCGTCACTTCCTCAACCCCGCGCAACACCAACAACCGAAGAACAAGAATCAGGGTCAAGGAAACAAGGCCAAAACTTGATCAAAATTACGATGAACCTCTCATTAGGTCATTCAAATCAGCTAAGTACAATCGAGCTCTCCGCCTTCTTAAGCGCTTGGTTGGTAGGGGTTATAAACCTGATGTCATTCTCTGCACTAAATTGATTAAGGGTTTTTTCAATTCTAAGAAAACCCAGAAAGCTATTCAGGTCATGGAGATTTTGGAAAAGCACGGCCAGGCTGATGTTTTTGCGTATAAAGCAGTTTTAAATGGGTACTGTAAAGCTGATAGAGTTGATGCTGCCAATAAGGTGCTTGATAGAATGAAAAAGAGAGGTTTTTTACCTGATGTTTTTACTTATAATATTCTCATTGGGAGTCTTTGTGGGAGGGGTGACCTTGATTTGGCTTTAAGGGTTATGGATCAGTTGTTGAAACATAATTGTAGGCCAAATGTTATAACTTATACTATTTTGATTAAAGCAACTATTATTGAAGGTGATATTGATAAGGCTATGAAGCTTTTGGATGAGATGTTGTCGAGAGGGCTTCGACCTGATGTGTCTACTTATATTGTTGTTGTTAAAGCTATGTGTAAAGAAGGGTTGTTGGATAGAGCTTTTGAGTATCTTAGTAGTATAAGTTGTAAGGGCTGTGTTGCTGGTGTGAGTCCTTATAATATTCTGTTGAATAATCTTTTGAAAGAAGGGAAATGGGAAGCTGGAGAGAGTTTGATGTCTGATATGTTGGATAAAGGTTGTGAGCCGAGTTGTGTGACATACAGCATATTGATTAGTTCGCTTTGTCGTGATGGCAAAATTGTCGAGGCTGAGAATGTGTTGAAGGGTATGAAGAAGAGAGGGTTGGCTCCTGATGCTTATTGTTACAATCCATTGATTTCTGCTATTTGTAAAGAAGGAAAAGTAAATTTGGCTATAGAGTATTTAAATAACATGATATCAGATGGTGGTTTGCCTAGTATTGTTACCTATACCTCGATCTTGGCTTCTCTGTGTAAGAATGGACATGCTGATGAGGCTTTGAACATCTTTGAGAACCTCGGTGAAGTGGGCTGTCCTCCAGATGCAATTTCTTATAATACATTGTTTGGTGCATTGTGGAGCAGCGGCAATGAAATTAGAGCGTTGGGGATGATTTTGGATATGTTAAGCAAAGGCATTGATCCTGACAAGGGCACCTATAGTTCACTTATTTCTTACTTGTGCAGAGATGGATTCATGGATCAGGCAATTGAGTTGTTGGTTGACATGATGGAGAGTCACAAGTATCAGCCTGCTGTTATTAATTACAATGCTGTTATTTATGGATTGTGCAAGGTACAAAGAATCATAGATGCTATTGAGGTGCTTGCTGCTATGAATCAGAGAGGATGCGTGCCAAATGAAAGAACCTACATATTGTTGATTGAAGGGATTGGTTGTGGAGGATGGCAAAATGACGCGATTGAGTTGGCTAGCTTGCTTGTTGATATGGATGCTTTATCGGAAGATTCATTCAAACGTTTGAATCTAACAGTTCCCGTGTTTGATGCGCAAAAGAGCCTGCAGTATTAGAATGAACCAACTTCATGGGCATAAAATTGATTTATACAGGTCTTCTCCATTAAGATTTTTTGTTCAATTCAATTAATGGATACTAACTTATTGCTTGCTACCAATTTGTTTGTTGTTTAAAGGTTTTTGAAGGTCACACCAATATCAAATGAATGGTTGGTTGTTTTTGACAAACATGTTATAATCGAATACACGTTGTTTAAACTTTGGAGAGTTTGTATTTTATTACGGTGAACACTCCGGTTCCTTGAGATATTGCTTTTTATTATTACATGATGACTAGGAAAAGTTGTGGAAATTTGTACACCATAGAAATGATATCAAGATGTACACAGACACACCTACAAAAAATATACACAAGATAAATACAATTTAAAGGTTGGATCTTCAAGCGATACATGAGCTTATTCTTCTTCTTAGAACTTAAACTGATGAGAACAACTTTCCTAAGGTTAACAATTTTGTAGCTGTTGTAGAGAATTGGTTCTTCGCATGAAACGATTTTTCTCGTCTAATGGATTATCACAATATAAACTCTACACCATAGCTTATGTGCCATCCAATTAGTTTTACCTCCTAAGAGATTAAACAATTATGAGCACTAGTTAAAAGGATGGATATATATATAGTCTTATAGTATTTCTTTTTAAAAGGATGGATATTCCATGCGAGGACTAGTTAAACTTCTTCATGGTATTTTTGATGTCTGCTAAAATAGGATGACGTGTTTGATGTCTGCTAAAATAGGATGACGTGCATATCAAGTTTCGCTTGAAATTCCTTGTATAATGGTTTGAAAAAATGATAGGAATAAGGATTTATCTACATGAACCTTATATGCACGCATGAAATTTCAATTAAAATATCTTTAAAACATAACTATGGTACATTATAAAATTACGGCGAAAAATCTTTACGGAACCTGTTCATTTTGATGGAGTTTCGAGATCTAGAAATATCAACATTGTAACTATTTTATGTCTTGTTGGTACAGTTTTACTAGTTCTCTTACCATCTCTAACGATTTTCGTTGGTTGATTTTCCCATTTCTAAGGGTTTTCTAGTTCTCTTCCCATCTCTAATGTTCCTTCTGCAACAACAGACAAGAGATTGGTGGTAAGTTTAGAGTTTACCTTTGAAATCAATGGTGATAAAATAATGGAAATGAAGATGGTGTTTAGAAATTTTAGAGTTATTGTTATAGATTGGGGGAGAGTTGGGTGAGAGATGGAAAGAAAGAAAAGGAATTTAGGATTCTATATTGGTGAGGGACAATCTTGAGCTTTGAGACAGAGGGATATTAACCTATCTAAATGTTTTTTTAGTTGAACTAGTAAAATATGTAAATCTTTTTTTAGTTGAACTAGTAAAATATGTATATGTTGTTGCTTGTTTTTTTAGTTTCTATATTGGAATTATTACCTTAGCCAATAGTAAGAGCTATGAAATTGTAAATATTTGTAAGGATGATAAAAAAACTGTGAGAAATAATTGATAATGAAAAATGTTATAAAGAGAATGACCGCAGAAAATGTATTAAAAAAATAGATAGATTAGTGACATGATATGTTTTCTTACTCCACTTATTTAAGGTATACAAGCTAGTTTGACACTTTTTTATTTCCATTTTTCACTATATTTATCTTGAGTTTTAAACTGACTTAGACGTTAGAGTGTTAACTTTATAAATTTACTATGTGCCATCGTATCGAAGATCAGCACCACTTATTTGATATTCCTCTTCAATGAATTACATCATTTTTTGGTTCCAGAAAGAAACAGTGACGCCGTCTGTGGGAATAACTTCTAATTCATGTGTCTTATGCGATTTCTTGTCCGCTCTTCAATTCACTAGTGTGTGACCTTAGAAGACCTCCAATCAAGAACAATCATAATTGAATGCGAAGATCCTTCGTGTTCGATTCAATCAATTATCGTTTTAACTACACTTCATCGAATTTCCGAATCTCTGATTCTCGTGAGAACTCCGCCAAGTAAAAGAACAAATAATCCTAGATCCAAATCCAGATCTATGCTAGAGTTATCAAAGAACGGAGATAATTGCCTTCAAAAGTACTGAAGATTCATGATCAACCTCCCAATCTTGCATCGCCTCGATTGTCCGTCACTGGCGCGATACATGTAACACTCCGATTTAATTAAAGTTATTTTTATTTTAAAAAAATAGATGAGATGATGTGTTTACGGTGATGATATGTTTTACAATGTGATGAGATGTTATTTGGGAAATTAGAGGTTGAATTGTTGGGGGTGTATGACTAAAAGTGTAGAGACCATGAGGTGAATGGGGAATATGAGCATTATCAGTATCAAGATGTATTATCACTATTAATATTATTAATATTATAGATATAATTTATTTATAATATTAGTAATTATAATTAATTAAATATAAGAAGGGCAATGTGGGAATATGAATTTAAGGGTCTAAAATGTGTTATTAGAAAACAAAAGTGAGAACACGAGAAAATAGATCGTAAAAGTGAGAAGCAGAAAAGAAGAGGAAGAACCTAGGGCTAAAGGGAAGACTCCATTGAAGCAGGGAAGATAACTCAAAACCTAAGGTAAAGGTGTGGTTTTAACTCTATAAGGGTTTGTATGATGATGAGTTATGATAGAGTTAGGTTGAGTAATCGTTTAATCATTCTTTATGTGAAATTGGTGTGTATGTTATTTGTATATGTGATGATTTGAGATGTTGAATTGATGTGTGTAAACTCCTGATTTTGAAGATGTAAAATAATCCCATTGATGATTATGATGTATTCCTATTTGGTACGATGAATTGCTGCTATTTCATGTGAAAATTTGGTGTTTTAGAGTTTTGAAAAGATGAGAATCGTAACCTGTAAATTGCAGATTTTCTGAAAAAAATAGAAATGGTAACCGGTTACTACTGGGGGAGTAACCAGTTACCGCATGTAAAAACTTGGTTCTCGAAAGAAAAATTGTGAAGGGTAACTGGTTACCATTATAGGGTAACCGGGTTCCCACTGCCTTGACATAATGATGATTTTTGAGAAAATAGCAATAACCGATTACTGAGATTGGGTAATCGGTTACCGCGAGAAAATTTTAAATTTCAAAGTTACTGTTTTAGCAGTAACCGGTTACCACTGGAGGGTAACCGGTTACCACTAAGACAAAATGACCAATTTTCTGAAAAACTTTAAAAAACTCATAACTTTTTACTCGGGTGTCCGTTTGACGCATCGTTCGAACCTACAAAAAGCTAAAAATATTGTTTATCCAATAAAAATGAATTGAATACAGTATGAGAATATTTTATGGGTTTGGTTTTATCTCGATGTTTGTTGTAATTGTGAAGTTGTGAATATGACGATGATTGTGAAGGGATTTCTTGGTATGGTGACGAGTGACGATGTACAGATAGTGAGGTGTGATTAATGAGCTGTATTGCCTTATTTTGTTGTTGTATGTTGTGTCGTTGCATAAGTGTCATAATATGTTAAGATTACATGTATTTTCATAAGTGACGATGTGGCCGTAATGGCAAGCGATGATGTAACTTTGATGGCAAGTGACGGTGCAACCTAAATGAAAAAGTGACGTTATTATGGTACCACATGCATATAGCTAGTGAAGTGAGTCTCATTGCATTATGATATTGTTGGTGAATAAGATGTGATATGTTGTTTGTTGGGTATGATTGTTGAAACTGTGTTGTATGTTGATGTATGAAGTATGAGATTATGATTATGTATGTCATGCTTTACCTATTCATTATCATACATTCGTTTATATCGTTATGATATCTCATCCCTTCTGTTTGAATGTTACCTCTATATGGGTAACACGCAGGTGACAAAGATTAGATCGCTTGAGGTATAGAGTTGTGCCTCGTATTGCGTAGATTGAGTTGGGTCTTGCTCTGATACATAACACCGGGGATGAACGCTTGTTTTATTTATATGATGTTTTCTTTGAAGAATTTATTTAGGAGCTTTGTAAACTCTCTTTTAATTGAGAATTGTTGGTCATATGACGAATTGATGATAATGAAATTAAATTATGAATTCTTTTACGTTGTGTTAATGAAGTCGAGGTATTAAGAACTATGATGATGATGTTATTGGTTCATCCGAAATGTATGCTATGTGTCAAATTGTTAAATATTGAGCAATTTGCATGATAATGAATGATGTGACATCCTATTTTGTTGTGAAGAAATTTTTAATTTACTCTGATTTATTTAAATATGCGATGGGGGAAAGCAAGGTGTTACAATTGGTATCAGAGCATGTCGGTCCGTCCGTCCAAGTTGTTGAGTCGTTAGTGTGACAGTGGAATACTGTCGATATTTTTCTATCTAACCGTTGTTTGATGTTGTGATGTGAAGCAGAGGAATGGCTGGAAGAGGCAATGGTGCACTTGCTACTACGTTGCATGCTTTAGCTCAGGCAATGCAGAATTAGCCTAATGTTGGTGGGAACAATGGAACTCGTGCTCTGGAGACTTTCCATAGGAACCATCTTTTGTACCCCAAAATTTTCCCTCTCATTTTATTCAAGACATTCTCCTAGAGGTCCCAAATGCTCAAGGATGCTCAAGAATTGATCAGATAAATTCTCACCCAAGCAATGGATCCAGAACTAGGGTTTCATCTTTCACAAGGAGATTTACTTTTCTAATATCTCAAGTGGTTTTCATGGTCTCTTATATGTCTCCAAGAATGCTCATACCATGTTTCAAGCCTTGCATCACAAGTTTGCTCAGTTAATGGTTCAGATGACTGAAAATCAACTTTATTGAGTAAAAAGTCAAATGTGGTCAGCATACAGTCAAATTTCAATATTTTTGGTCACATCAAGATTTTGAAGTCATATTCGTCATTTGATCAAGGGTTGATCATGATTCCTCAAGTAAAACCCCCAAATCATCAAAAGTTAAAAGTCGCCAAATTAGAGTTTCCTTAGAAGAAGTCAATTGAACTTTGACCAAACATAACTTTCACATGCTTCATCAGATTTTCCCCAACCAAAGCTTATTTTGAAGGAAATTCAATTCTCTACAA
Source organism: Vicia faba (assembly GCA_948472305.1). NCBI lineage: Eukaryota > Viridiplantae > Streptophyta > Magnoliopsida > Fabales > Fabaceae > Vicia > Vicia faba. The sequence goes on from OX451738.1 coordinate 1,013,320,147, forward strand.
CTTAGTATCTCTAAGCTCAAGTCCAAAATTGCTTCATTTGAGAGATATGAGTCAATACATTACATATAATTTCAAAAGTCAACAAAAAGACACTTTTTATCAAGGCAACTTACATCAAGATAAAGTATTAAAACGCAAAAATGGTAAAAAGAGATATTGTAAAGGACATCTTGATCTTTCCAAAAAGTTCAAGATCACATTTAAAAGATGAAAATTTAGAGAGTTATGACCAATGCAAGTTGGGAAATTTTGAGCAAATGCATGAAGTCCAAATTGAGAAAACTTGATATTTTGGGCAATTGGGCTATTGTTTTAAAGTCCAAACATGCATCACACTCCTTATAGACTTCAAATCTTGTTAATTCACCCCTTTACCTATTTTACTTTAATTATTTTGATTTATTCATTAATATTTCAAAAATAAATAAGATAAAATATGAGCCTTCTTACACAAGGTCCAAGCCCATATTTTCTGACCTAGTTCCACATTATATAATCTCCACTCTTCATACAAGCCAACCACGAAATCCTTGCCTCAAGAACCTAGTCCAAAAATCTCAAATTTTTCAAGAACCCTAAAAACTTCAAACCCTACCTACAATGCCTTTCACTACAAACTAGTCACTCCATTCACTTCCAGCAATCATACATAATTAGAATGGATCAAATTTGATAGTTCAAATCTCATGAAATACACATGCATTCATCACCGATTTCATGATCTTTACAAAACTCTTATTTTGATTTTCGTTTTGTTTTAAGCCATACTAATGCCACTAATATGTTTATGAGATGTGTTGGTATCGGTTTGGATCATCATGATCCCATGCAATCCATATCGTGAGATTCCATACTTGAACTGATCCATATCTTTTTTGTTATACCTCTCAAACCAGGTCATTTCAGTCCAAAATAACCCTTCCATTGGATTCGTAAGGGTCGATTTAGGGGGTAGGGTTCTTTTCTTTTACTAATGTGCGCTATTTTGCAGATGGAAAAATTGGTCTCGCCGGAGAAGATGATCGAAGCTATGGATATGGCACTTCTCCAGTCCATCTATGTTGGTCATATTATATTTATTTGTTCCTATTATACAACCAGATGAAACAACCACCCCACTGGCAGAAGCGCGCGCCTTAAGGTATTTGTGTCAAAGGGCATGGGTTCGATCCCTGCCTTTTGCTGCTTTTTTCATAATTTCCCATATTTTGTAGGATTGAGTACAAAACGCATTGGCTTATGTTCTTTGACACAAGCGCACGCTTATCCTGGTGGTGAAAGTGCTGAGTGAAAGGATAGAGGGTGTGGGTTCAACACCTAGCTCTAGTAACTTTTTTAAACCTTTTTTTCTTCTTTCTATTTTCACTTATAAAACCCTAAATTCATCAAACTAAACCATTTTTTATCAATTAATTTTTCACAAACCCTAATCAACATTAGGGTTTAGTTTTTTGATTAATTAATAAACTTTTTTTTTCAAATTAAAATTAAATAGGTTTTTTAGGTTTTTAATTAATTAAAATCAGTTTAGGGTTTGATTAACTTAATTGATCGATTTCTTTTTTTAATTAATCAAAATTAATTAGTTCATTAGGTTAATCATCAAGTCTTTTCTATTAAAAATTAATCCAAGCAATTTCCTTCTCCTTTTCCTTTCTTATCGCTTCGCGTATTTTATTATTTTTATATTTTTCGATTATTGTAACTGCTTACGGTTTGTAATAGATAATTAGGGTTTTACTCTTTTCCCGCATTTTTATTATTTGTACCCCCACTCCTGAAGCCTTGTAATAGCATAGGAATCTTTAATTTCTGCCTTTACTTTCTGCACTTATTGCTTTCCTTATAACTGTTTAGTAATAGGATTGTATGGCAAGAATAAAAGCAAACGATAGAAAAACCATAACTGCAAAGATAAAATAACTGAATACAAAACACTTGCACATGCGCACCTCTAGGGTAGCCTCTCTTGTTGCCTTTCGATTAAACAGTCATGTCCCTCGAACGTAAGGACACTTTAGCAAATTCCCTCTGATACAAAAGATCATAGTCCCTCGATGACCCTTTTGAGGTTGCCTTCGGTAAAATATCAAGTCCCTTAAATGATAATTGCTAAAGCGTCTCTACGAGTTGCCTTCAATGATTGTACAATGACCCGCGCATGTCCCTTCACATCCAATGATAGGGCTTCCTACTAACTAATGGTAGGGTAGCACTATCTAAAGGAGAAGGAAAATATTGATAAAGACTTTGAGTAGGTAGATAGCTCGTAATCGCTTGCTCACAAACAAAACAAACAATTTTTACACAGACACTTTCAAAAATATTTTCAAACAAACACTTTGTACGCATTCTCAAGAATCATTAAAAAGTTTCCTTAGTACTGGAATTTCTAAATATTTTTCAAAGACATTCACAAAGCATTTTTCAAAGTGAGCTAAGCGATTAAGAGCTCATAGATGATTAAGGATGAAAAGGGTGCTAACACCTTCCCTTTTCATAATCTACCCCCCGAACTCAATAATCTCAAATTCTTTCCTGTTATTTTCACCTTTTCCTTATTAGATAAATGAAAAGTCGGTGGAGAATCTTACTATCCGTAACATCTGCGATAAAACACAAAACCAAAAGTCAGTTCTCCCACCGTATTACAGAACTGTCGACTCTGCTAGGGATATAACTAAAAAGAGGGGTTACCTTTAGAGTTAGATCATTTTTAAATGTTTTTCTTGTTTGCTTTGTATGCTTTAAATTTGAGGGATTGTTTGGGTTTATTTTTCTTGTAAAGATCCTACATCCGGATCTGGGGGCATTTTAGGTAAGTAGCAATAGATCATGGGAACTATACGGCGTATACCGATATAGTTGAAGTGATGGCTATGTTAGTGCGACACATTGGTTTATACTGGTGTCCCTCGAGTCAGTCGGGGAGAATACTAGGCTTCTGTGTGGTGTCATAAGCACTAACTGACATTTAGAACCTTAATTAACCCAACTTAGCCATTAGAAGGTAGTGAGATAGCTGGATTTGGTGCAGTCTGAAGTTGGTTGATACTCGATACTATGCTCATTGAGATTCGACTCTCGGGTTTTGTTTGGTGGAGAGTCAGCTTCCGTGCTAGACAAAACTTGTTAGAAAAATCAGTGATATTGAGATCCCTAGAACCTGATTACTTCTTTAGGATAAGTTGAGCCAATTAAACCTTAAGAGGGTACTTACCTACGAACCCCATGCAAGCCTTAAACCTAAGGCCTTGTGTGCTTTGCTTGTGTTTGATTTATCTATTTAAACATGACATCATAACATCATAAAATCATATCATGACTAACAATTTCAAGGATCCAGGGGATTTATTTTTGTTCTGTGTTGCAGGGTCATGGCTTCTAATCATAGGAATACCATCTGAATCAACTTCGTAAGCATACCTGCCAAGCTTGAGGAGTTAGTCTCAAAGGTTCCTGACAATTCTCAATTCACCAAGAGACATGGTCATCTACTTAGTTTGGTTACTACCAGTTTCCAAGAAGACATGATGAGTGTTCTGTTCCAGTTCTTTGATCCTAAGCATCACTGTTTTACTTTCCCAAATTATCAATTGATGCCCACAAAGGAAGAATTCTCTAAGTTACTCGAAGTGCCTGTTCTTGATCAAACACCTTTCACCGGTCTAGAGCAGGTTCTAATACCTGGAGACATTGCAATAGCCTTACATATGAAACGATCAGACATTGTATCTAATTGGGAAACAAGGAATGGAGTCAAGGGTTTTTCTCCTAAATTTCTGATAGAGAAAGCTCAGTGGTTTCTAGATGCCATGAATTTTTGTGCTTTTGAGGATATTTTGGCTTTACTGATCTATGGTTTGGTACTATTCCATAATCTGGACCAATTTATAGATGTAAATGCCATCAAAACATTTCTCACCCATAATCCTGTACCTACTTTGCATGGAGATGTCTTGCATTCCCTCCACACTCGTACTATGATGAAATGAGGAACTCTTATATGTTGCACACCTCTACTGTCTAGGTGGTTTATTTCACACCTTCCCCGATCAGTGATAAAGAATTAACAAGGTTTGAGGTGGTCTCAAAGGTTGATGTCACTAGCTCATTCAAATATCCATTGGTGTTCTCAATCTCAAGCATATGTCACTATTATTGATCTTTGTGGGGAATCCCCTAATGTAACACTCCTTGGTATAAGAGGGGGGCATCACTTACAATCCTTCTCTAGCTCTGCGTCAGTTTGGTTATGCTCGAAGGGACGGTCCACATGATATGCTCATCCAGGGTATTGTGTTCGACTATGAGAATGATCCTCAAAACTACCATCAAAGGTTTATACATTCTCGGGGCACGGTCAACAAGATTGATAGCAAGACTTTGGGACATAAGAATTCCATTCCTATAGAGTCTTACCTCAGATGAGTGCGGTCTCGTGCTCAAAACCTCAAAATTCCATATCCTGATATCCTACCAGTGATCATAGAGCCTGTTGCTGAAAGGGGTGTGTCTCATACCGTTCTTCATCCTGATATGCCTACTGACTTCGAAGAACTACAGAAGTCCTAGATACAACTCAAGGAAGAAAGAGATACCTTCGAGGCCCAGCTTTATGCTAGTGAGAAGAAAGTACTGGAGCTGATGAAATGAATCCACAAAGAACAAAGCCTTAATGCATATGTCAACACAAAGAGGAAGCGACCATGGGAGACTTGAATTCATATTTTGCTTCTTTGTAACTCTTTTTATTGTCATTATAAGCCTAGAAAGAAATTATAATTTGAGCTTGTTACTAAAATTTCTTTTGTTTCCTTTTGTTTAAAAAAATTTAAATCCCACAAAGGTCCTTGAAAACATTGCACTTGCATTTTCATATCATGCATATCATCACATAATAGGTAATTTCTAGGCATGTTTTCTCATCTTCTTGCTGTTTATTTTAGTAAAAGATGGCACTCGAGCAAATTGTGAAAGAACTTCAAGCTCAGAACGCTCAGTTTCAGCATATCTTCTTGGACTTAGCTAAGGGTCAAGACGAGTTGAAGACCCTCATCACAAAGGGGAATAAGAAGAAGACTAAAAAGCCAACAATCTTTCTTAATATGGGCAGGAGATTCAAGGGTCCAATCAGAAAGGCCCTAGATTTTGAGGTCCCCCTGAATGAAGATGATAACCAAGAGAAAGATGACGAGAGTGTGAAAGCTGAAGAGAATAACAACCTTGGTTATGGCCAAGATTCTGATGAAGACTATTCTGCCAAATAGTATCCTCCTGCTGATGACAGATACAAGCAGTTAGAAGATCGACTTAATGTTATGGAGATACAGAAAGTGTCTGGGCCTGACTTTGAAGAGTTGGATCTTATCTTGGGGGTTGTTATCCCTCACAAGTTCAAGGTTCCTGCCTTTGCCAAGTATGATGGTGTGTCATGTCCAAAGCTTCATCTGCGGTCTTATGTTTGAAAGATCCAACCCCAAACTGTAACGCCCAATATTTAATTAATTATTTTATTAAATATTTTTTAATATTATTCTGATTAAATTTTCGAAGTTGTGAAATGTTGATTTAAGTTGTGTCATTCTTAGTTGAATTAATTAGTTGATTAAGTTGTGGGATTAATATTGAATAATACTATTATTATTATTTATGTGGGCTTATTTTAATGTTAGAAGTAGTAGAAAGAGAAGTGTAAAAATTTAAGCCCAATAAGAATAATAGAATGATAATATTATTATATTAGTTATTTGAGAAATAATAAGAAATAGAAGTATCAGTAAGAGAAAAAAGGTATGTTTTAGCAGAAAGAGGAAATAAGGGTTTTTGGAAGAGATACATAGAAGTGCAAAGAGGAGGCAAAGATAGGTGCAATCGGAGAGTTAGAACAATCATCAATCCAAAGTAAGGGTGAGATTCTGACTCTATAATAGGGTACGTGATGAATGGTATATGGGATTGAGTTGTAAAATTGTTTCTGTTTGTGTTTGAAATTGATATATTGTGGAAATTGAGAGATGATTGAGAAACCAATTTAATATATAAACACTGTAGTACCCTTAAAAATCAAAATGAGAATAGAAATTATGTAGCGACCATAGGTTTTTGTAAGTAATATCAATTGGAAATCCAATTAGACAAACATTGTAGTGTAACCACTTGAAAGAAAAAGGAACTATAAGTGACTCTAATGGTTGAATACTGTAGCAAAAATGATTAGTGTCTATATGTTTGGATACTATAGAGAAAGAACACAATGCATATATGTTTGGATATTATAGTGAAAGAACATAATGCATATATGCTTGAATACTGTAGCAGAGTGGGATTAGGTGAAATTGAGATATCATTTTAAGTTTACTAGTATACACCTATTTAATTAATAATAGAACTTACACCTTTTAGCATTACTTTGTGAAAGTATAAACTGTAATGTTATCTATGAATTTTTTTTGGCATATATAGTTAACTGTAGCATCAAATCTAAACTAAGACAATATATCATGTTCCTATGCCAATTAAATTATGGTACCATGACTTATATGAGTTAAACTGAAAATAGGATTTTGGTGGTATACAATGTAGCGTAAATTATAGATCAATTGAAAAACTAGTTTCAGTATTACAAATTACTAATATATGTGTATATACATTTCATTAGTATAATAATAATAATAATAATAGTAACAATGAGCTAATATTATTAATAAAATAATTTTAAGAGTTTTTTAATTAGAAATAAGTATTTAGATAATTAATTAATCGAAAATAGTTGAAGTAGCCCGAATAATTACGCAATTTAGTTGTAGTAAATTTTGGTTGATTCGTGGTATCGTGTTCCTTGTTGAACAATGCGAATTTGCAGGTGATGTTGTATCTTGTTAAATTACCTCTATTTATGGGCAAAATATTAATTTGTGGGCTTATGCCAATGTTGGTTTGTTTTTGCGTTGCTATGAAATTTTGTTGTTGTTATCCTGACATTCATATTGAGTCGCATACGTAGCATATCAAGTTGGAGCCGATGCTCGGTAAGTTGGCCTGGATTGGAATATTAAATTGAAGGCTTATGCCTTGTTTATGCTTCTATTATTTGGAAGATTTTTAAGTTGGGAGTTTTTCTCCATTGGTACCACATGCATGTGCATTGTAATGAGTCGTATTCCGTGTTGCATATTTAACATGATGTGTTGTTGACTTGTGATGATTGATGTTGGTTGAAAGTTGCGAAGTGCTGATTTTATATAATCTAATCTAATAAATTGTTTATCATACACTCAATTATATGGTTCGATATCTCACCCCTTTTGTTTGAATGTTGCCCTTTGTTGGTAACATGCAGGTAAATCAAGAAGGATAGATGTTACATTCGTTAGTTTGAGTCCGTGTTGTTGCTCTGATAAGTAGCACTCAGGGGGATGAACGCATGTTTTCTTTATTGTTGGTTTTCATTATGTTTCTGAATTTTTAAGTTGTTTTCATTAAATACTTATTGTCTTAAAGCCGTTTTTAGTTGGACAAGATGTAATGGCATTTTCAGTTGAATTTGTTAATTCGCTGCGTAGAAACGAGAGTTATTTTATTTTTAAAGACTAAACAGGTTTTTATCGGTTCATCTGAATTTTATGTGTTATGTATTTGAACTATAGGTGATTAAATATCGTTGTTTCTAAGTTGAAAGTGTAGCATTCCATTTGTTTGTTGGAAATTTTATAACTCTAATTTTATATAATTTGTTGGGTAGAAATGGGGTGTTACACTAGTGGTATCAGAGCATGTCGGTCCTTCCGACCAAGTTGTCGAGTCGTAGTTTTGTCTAATAATTGAGTATTATTAACTTGAATTCTAACCGTTTTTTATATTGTAGTGATAAGTTGAGATGGCTAGAAGGAATAACTCTACACTTGCTGCTGCTTTGGAAGCAATGGTGCATGCTATGGAGAATCAGCCGAACACTGACGGAAATGCTGGATCTTGTAGCTTGGCAACCTTCCAGAGGGAGAATATGCCTACCTTCAAGGGTAAGTATGATCCTGACGGAGCATTGTATTGGTTGAAAGAGATTTAGAGAATCTTCTGTGTGATGGACCACACTCCAACACAAAAGATTCAGTATGGTACTCATATGCTAGCAGTTGAGGCTGATGACTAGTGGCTAGAGACTCATCCGAGGTTGGAAGCTGCGGGTGAAAATAACACTTGGGTTGTGTTTTGTAGGGAATTTCTGAGGAAGTATTTCCCTAAAGACGTTCGTGGTAAGAAGGAAATTGAGTTTCTTGAGCTGAAGCAAGGGAGTATGTCAGTTATTGAATATGCTTCAAAGTTTGTTGAGTTGGATAAGTTTTACCCTCACTACAGTGAGGCAAATGCTGAGTTTTCAAAGTGCATCAAGTTTGAGAATGGGTTACGCCCAGAGATCAAGAAGGCAGTTGGTTACCAGAAGATTCGTGTCTTTGATTGATAGTTGTAGGATCTATGAAGAAGATAATAATGCTCACTATAAGATTATCAATAAGAAGAGGGGTAAGCACCCACAAAACCGTGGTAAGCCTTATGATGCCCCAGCTGGTAAAGGTAAATAGAAAGTTGCTCAGGGTCAGAGAACTAGTGGGGGAGATGCTCCTGCTGGTGTGGTTTGTTTCAAATGTGGAAAACTTGGTCATAAGAGCAACGTGTGTACTGTTGAGGTGAAGAGGTGTTTTCGTTGGGGTAAGACTGGACATGCTATATTTGAGTGCAAGCATAAAGAGACTATTAGCTTCAATTATGGTGAAGAAGGACACATTGAGAGTCAGTGTAAAAAATCAAAGAAGGCGCAAACCAGTGGTAAAGTGCATGTGTTGGCTGGGACTCAGACAGCTAATAAGGACAGACTCATCAGATGTACATGTTTCATTAATAGTACTCTTTTAATTAGTATTATTGATCTCAGTGCTACTCATTGCTTTATTGCTGCTAACTGTGTTGAAAGATTGGGTCTTATGTTATCTTCTTTGAATGGAGAAATAGTCATCGACATTCCAGCTAAGGGATCAGTGACTACTTCTCTTGTGTGTTTAAAGTGTCCCTTTTCAATATTCAACAGAGACTTTTCTGTTGATTTGGTTTGTTTGCCTTTAAGTGGGTTAGATGTGATTTTAGGCATGAATTGGTTAGAACATAACTATGTTCATATTAACTGTTATAACAAGTCGGTGAGGTTTTCTACTCTTAAAGAGGAGGAATTCGATTTGTTGTCTGATAGACAGTTGAGGCAGTTGATGCAAGAAGAGGCTCAGATGTTCTCATTGATGGCATCGATATTTGTTGAGAATCAAGCTATAATTGAAGAATTACAAGTGGTGCATGTATTTCCTGAAGTTTTCCCTGATGAAACTCCTGATGTACCTCTAGAGAGAGAAGTCGAATTTGCTATTGATCTTGTAACTGGTACCAGACCTGTTTCTATGGCACCATACAGGATGTCTGCATCTGAATTGTCAGAATTAAAGAAGCAATTGGAAGAGTTACTTGAAAAGAAATTTGTAAGACCATGCGTATTGATGTGGGGAGCTCTAGTGTTGCTAGTAAAGAAGAAAGATGGAAGTATGAGACTTTGTGTTGATTATAGACAATTGAATAAAGTGACGATTAAGAACAAGTATTTGCTTATGAGAATAGACGACTTGATGTATCATTTGGTGTGTGATCAAGTGTTTAGTAAGATTGATTTGAGGTTGGGTTATCATCAGATTAAAGTGAAGGATGAAGATATCCAGAAGACGGCTTTCAGAATGCGTTATGGACATTATGAGTATTCGGTGATGCCTTTCGGTGTTACTAATGTCCCGGGAGTATTCATGGAACACATGAACCGTATCCTTCATACTTATTTGGATCGGGTTGTAGTGGTGTTCATTGATGATATTTTGATTTACTCTAAATTGGAAGAAGAGCATGCAGAAAACTTAAGAATAGTATTGTAAGTTTTGAAAGAGAAGAAGTTGTATGCAAAGTTATCTAAGTGTGAATTTTGGTTAAAGGAGATTAGTTTTCTTGGTCATTTTATCTCAGGTAGTGGCATTATTGTAGATCCATCTAAAGTAGATGCTGTGTTGAAATGGGAAACTCTAAAGTCGGCTACCGAGATTAGAAGATTTTCGGGATTATATGGTTATTATAGAAGGTTTACCGAAGGTTTTTCTAAGTTGGCACTTCCGTTAACTAAGTTGACTTGTAAAGGTAGAGCTTTTGTGTGGGATGTTTAGTGTGAAGAAAGTTTTACAGAATTGAAGAAAAGATTGACGCCAACTCCGATTTTGACATTACCTAATCCAGGAGAACCTTTTGTGGTATATTATGATGCTTCCAAGATGGGTTTAGGAGGTGAGCTTATGCAAAATGAAAAGGTAGTTGCTTATGTGTCAAGGTAGTTGAGGACTCATGAAAAGAACTATCCTACGCATGATTTAGAGCTTACTGCAATTGTTTTTGTGTTGAAGATTTGGAGACACTACCTCTATGGTTCTAGATTTGAAGTATTTAGTGACCATAAGAGTCTAAAATAGCTATTTGATCAGAAAGAATTGAACATGAGACAATAAAGATGGTTGGAGTTGTTAAAGGATTACGATTTCAGTTTGAATTATCATCCAGGAAAAATGAATATGGTGGCCGATGCGTTAAGTCGAAAGACTTTACATATGTCGACAATGATGGTTAAAGAGTTATAGTTAATTGAACAGTTCAGAGATATGAGCTTAGTTTGCAAAGTGACACCGCCAAGTGTTATGTTGGGAATGTTGAAAGTTAATAATGAATTTCTGGATAGTATCAAAGAAGCTCAGAAGATAGATGTAAAATTGGTAAACTCGATGGTTAGTATAAATCAGTCAGAGAATAAAGATTTTAAGTTAGATGTGCAAGGTGTGTTGATATTCCGTAATCGAATTTGTATTCCCGATGAAGCGGAGATGAAGAAAGTGATTCTCGAGGAAAGTCATAGAAGCAAGTTGAGCATTCATCCGGGAGCTACAAAAGTGTATCAAGATTTGAAGAATTTATTTTGGTGGCCTAGAATGAAGAGTGATGTGGCTCGGTTTGTGTATGCATGTTTAACTTATCAGAAGTCGAAAGTTGAACATCAGAAGCCTGCAGGGTTGATGCAACCGTTAGAAGTTCCAGAATGGAAATGGGATAACATTTCGATGGACTTTGTGAAGGGGTTACCTAATACATCAAGAGGGCGTGACACAATTTGGGTCATTGTTGATAGACTTACAAAGTCGGCTCATTTTATTCCTATTAACATCAGTTTTCCAGTATCAAAGTTGCAGGAGATTTACACTAGTGTAATTGTGAAACTGCATGGTATTCCTTTGTGTATTATTTCGGATAGAGATTTGAGGTTTACTTTAGATTTTGAAAGAGTTTGCAAGAGGCGTTGGGTTCTAAGTTGAGGTTGAGTTCGGCGTATCACCCTCAGACGGAGAGGACTATTCATTCGTTAGAAGATTTATTGAGAGCATGTGTTCTTGAGCAGGGAGGTTCGTTGGATACTTATCTTCCGTTAATAGAGTTCACTTATAATAACAGTTACCATTCTAGTATTGGAATGACACCTTTTGAAGCGTTGTATGGTCGAAAATGTAGAACTCCTTTATGCTGGTATGGATATGGGGAAAGCGTAGTACTTGGACCTGAGCTTGTTCGAGAAACTACCGAGAAGGTGAAGTTAATTTGAGAAAAGATGAAAGCTTCCCAAAGTAGACAGAAGAGTTATCATGACAAGCGGAAGAAAAATTATGAATTTCAAGCAGGTGACCATGTGTTTCTGAGAGTTACACTTGTGATGGTGTTAGGCGTGCATTGAAGTCTAAGAAGCTCACTCCTTGTTTTATTGGTCCGTATCAGATTTCGAACAGAGTTGGCAAGGTTGCATATAGAGTGACTTTACCACCTAATCTTTCGAATTTTCACGATGTGTTCCATGTGTCACAACTCTAGAAGTATGTTTCATATCCATCTCATGAGATTCGTATGGATGATGTGCAATTACGGGATAATCTTACTATGGATATGATGCCTGTACGAACCACAGATCATGAAATGAAGACTCTAATAGGCAATGAGATTGCTTTGGTGAAAGTAGTCTAGTTAGGAGCTGCCAGAGAAAGCATGACGTGGGAGTTGGAAAGCAAGATGCAAGACTCCTATCCTGAGTTGTTCGAATAAGGTAAATTTTTTAGGATGAAAATATTCTTAGTGGGGGAGAGTTGTAACACCCAATATTTAATTAATTATTTAATTAAATATTTTCAAAGATTTTTCCGATTAAATTTTCGAAGTTGTGAAATGTTGATTTAAGTTTTGTCGTTCTTAGTTGAATTAATTAGTTGATTAAGTTGTAGGGTTAATATTGAATAATAATATTATTATTTATGTGGGCCTATTTTAATGTTAGAAGTAGTAGAAAGAGAGGTGTAGAAATTTAAGCCCAATAAGAATAATAGAATGCTAATATTATTATATTAGTTATTTGAGATGTAATAAGAAATAGAAGTATCAGTAAGAGAAAAAAAGGTAGATTTTAGTAGAAAGAGGAAATACGGGTTTTGGAAGAGATACATAGAAGTGTAAAAAGGAGGCAAAGCTAGGTGCAATCAGAGAGTTAGAGCAACCTTCAATCCAAGGTAAGGGTGGGGTTCTAACTCTATAATAGGGTATGTGATGAATGGTATGTGGGATTGGGTTGTAAAATTGTTTCTGTTTTTGTTTGAAATTGATTTATTGTTGAAATTGAGAGATGATTGAGAACCCAATTTAATATATAGACGCTGTAGTACCCTTAGAAATCTAAGTGAGAATAACAATTATGTAGCGACCATTGGTTTTTGTAAGGAATATCAATTGGAAATCCAATTTGACAAATATTGTAGCATAACCACTTGAAAGAAATAAGAACTATAAGTGACTCTAATGGTTGAATACTGTAGCGAAAATGATTAGTGTCTATATGTTTGGATATTGTAGCGAAAGAACACAATGCTTATATGTTTGGATACTATAGTGAAAGAATACAATGCATATATGCTTGGATATTATATTAGAGTGGCATTAGGTGAAATTGAGATATCATTTCAAGTTTACTAGCATACACTTATTTAATTAATAATAGAGCTTACACCTTTTAACATTACTTTGTAAAAGTATAAACAATAATGTTATCTTTGAAAAACAAATTGGCATATATAGCTAACTGTAGCGTCAAATCCAAACTAAGACAATATATCATGTTCCTATGCTAATTAAATTATGGTACTATGACTTATATGTGTTAAATTGAGAATAACATTTTTGTGGTATATAATGTAGCGTAAATTATAGATCAATTAAAAACCAGTTTCAGTATTACAAATTACTAATATATGTGTATATACATTTCATTAGTATAATAATAATAGTAGTAACAAAGAGTTAATATTATTAATAAAATAATTTTAAGAGTTTTGTAATTAGAAATAAGCATTTAGATAATTAATTTACCGGAAATAGCCAAAATAGCCCGAATAGTTACGCGGTTTAGTTATAGTAAATTTTGGTTGATTCGTGGTATCGTGTTCCTTGTTGAACAATGTGAATTTGCAGGTGATGTTATATCTTGTTAAACTGCCTCTATTTATGGGTAAAATATTTAGTTGTGGGCTTATGGTCAATGTTGGTTTGTTTTTGCATTGATGGAATTATGTTGTTGCAATCTTGACATTCATATTGGGTCGTATACATAGCATGTCAAGTTGAAGCTGATGCTCAGTAAGTTGGCCTGGATTGGTAAATTAAGTTGAAGGTTTATGCCTCATTAATGCCTCTATAAATTGGAAGATTTTTAAGTTAGGAGTTTTACTCCATTGGTACCACATGCATTGTAATGAGTCGCATTATGTGTTACATATTTAACATGCTGTGTTGTTGACTTGTGATGATTGGTGTTGGTTGAAAGTTGCTAAGTTGTGATTTTATATAATCTGATCTAATAAATTGTTTATCATACACTCAATTATATGGTTCAATATCTCACCCCTTATGTTTGAATGTTTCCCTTTGTTGGTAACATGTAGGTAATCAAGAAGGATAATTGTTACCTTCATTAGTTCGAGTCGGTGTTGTTTCTCTGACACGTAGCACTCAGGGGGATGAACACATGTTTTCTTTATTGTTGGTTTTTATTATGTTGCTGAATTTTTAAGTTGTTTTCATTAACTGTTGTCTTAAAGCCGTTTTGAGTTGGACAAGATGTTATGGTGTTTTCAGTTAAATTTGTGAATCCGCTGCGTAGCAACAAAAGTTGTTTTGATTTTAAAGACTAAAAAAGTTATTATCGGTTCATCTGAATTTTATGTGTTATGTATCTGAACTATAGGTGATTGAATATCGTTGTTTCCAAGTTGAAAGTGTAGCATTCCATTTGTTTGTTGGAAATTTTGTAACTCTGATTTTATATAATTCATTGGGTAGAAATGGGGTGTTACACATACTGCTGATAGAAAATTATGAGTTCACTTATTTCAAGAGAGTTTATCTGGTACACAACTCGAATGGTTCTATCAGCTGGAAGGAACCAACATCCGCACTTGGGAAGACCTGGCTGCTGCGTTTTACAAGAAGTATTAATACAATGCTGATCTTGCATCAACTCGTGTGCAATTACAAAGTATGACCATGGGCTCTCATGAAGGGTTTAAGGAGCATGCCTAAAAGTGGAGAGATCTTGTTGGAAGAGTGCAACCTCTTTTTTTTTGACAGGGACCTAGTTGATATGTTTATCGGAACTCTGACCAGACCTTTCTTCAATTATCTAATCAGAAGTTCGTCATTTGGTTTTATTGAGCTAATTCTAATTGGGGAGCATGTCGAAAGTGGTATCAAGAGTGGAAAAATTCAAGTGGTTGCATGTTCAAATACTGTAAAGAAGATATTTAGTGGAAAGAAAGAAGTTAATGTTGTTTATGGCCAGAAGGGTCGTGTTAGAAGTGACCACAATCAATCTATCAGAGCTGTGTTAATTTATAATCATGAACCTGTACAACAACAACAAGACAATTAGAATAGGACAGACGCACCGAAAAGACAGTTTACCAAGATCAGTATGCCACTGTCCCAGGAATTACAACATTTACTGAAAGTGGAGCTGATTACATTAATGGATCCTCCTCTGAATCCCAACACCTCCTCTCCTCTTACAATATGAATGTGAAGTGTGCTTCCCATTCCAACAGTCCTGGGCACGATACCAATAATTGTTGGGCCCTGGAAAATAAGATTCAGGATATGATTGACAACAAAGAGATTGAGTTTGATCCTCTGGAGACTCTGAATGTAATTATTGCACCAATACCGAAGCATGGCAAAGGTGTAAGTTCTATTGATGATGTTATTTATGTTGCTACTGTAAGTGAATTGGTTACTCTCCTCCCAATTATCAAAGAGAATCTGTTGCAGGCCAATTTATCTATGGGCTGTATTGAAAGATGTTACTACTACGGAGCCCAACCCAATGGTTTCAAGTTACTAAAAGAAGGCATTCAACACCTAATGGGAAATCACATAATTTTGGTCGAGAAGATTCAGTCTACTGAGAATCTATTTCAAGACTTATCTGTAATATCCGTCCCTCCTGTCAGGATCACCTCCAAGGGTCCTGTAAGGATAACTGCCAATCCCAAAGCTGCTCCTCTAATCATCACTACACCTGGACCTATTCCATACTCTTCGGATAAAGTTATCTCATGGAACTATATATCTGACGTCTACTACCATAGCGTCAAGCAAGAACTACCGACTATTGAAGATAAAATTATTGAAGCTATTGATTCCAACATTGACAATATTGCTGGGACCAGTAAGGTTACTAAAAGCGGAAGGGTTTTCTCTCTGGAAATCTCTCCGAAGACTGTTGCTACACATGTTCGAGTTTCTGCTACCAAGTCAACTGTTGAGGCTCGGGGCAAAGAGAAAATAATGGAGCCTGCCCAGACAGATTCCCCTAAAGAAGTTACAGCTGAAGACACCTCTAGGAAAGAGATGGAGTAAGTATTAAAGATTATCCATAAGCGTGATTACAAGATTGTTGAATAGCTGGGGAAGATCCCATCTGAGATCTCTATGTTATCCCTGTTACTGTGTTCTGAAGCCTATGCACAAGCTTTAGTGAAATTCTTGAAGTCGGCTCATGTGGCACAAGAGATTTCTGTCGGTCGATTTGAGAACTATGTTGCTAGCTTAATGACTGACAATGGATTAGGTTTTTCTAATGCTGACCTGACTCCGAAAGGAAGAAATCACAACAAGGCCCTGTATGTCTCCATTGATAGCAGGGGAACTACTTTGGCTCATGTATTCATTGATACATGTTCCTCGTTAAATGTTCTATCGAAGGGCGCTCTTGACAAACTTAATTGCGAAGGGGTTATACTAAAACCTAGTGATATTATGGTGAGAGCCTTTGTCAGTTCAAAGAGGATGGTGCACAAAGAAGTGGATCTTCCGATCAAGGTGGGTTTGCAAGTCTTCAAATATACCTTCTATGTGATGGATATCCGACCAATGTAGTCTTGTTTACTTGGACGCCCTTGGATCTATGGGGCAGGCGCTGTTACCTCAAATCTACACCAGAAGTTAAAATATCCTGTGAACGAAAATGTTGTTACTGTCTGTTGTGAAGAGGAGTATATGGTTAGTCACTTGAACTCATTTCGGTATGTAAAGATGGATGGCGAATTCATAGAGACTCCCTGTCAGACATTTAAAGTTATCCCTCCGGCCGCCACTGAAGACGTCTCTGCTATTCCCAAGGTTACCAGGGTTCCTCTCATAATGTCTTTGTTGAAGGATGCTAAAGTTGCTGTGGAAGAAGGTGGTTGTACTATTTGGGTTCAACTTTTTGAAATTCCGTATAAATATGACAAATTTGGTTTGTGTTTCACTACATAGGGTCAAAGGGTTGTTTGTCTCACTCGTGATAGAAGACCATCATTCCGTGTCAACCACAATGGAGTCAATGTAATAGAACCTACTGATAGTGATTATGACCTCGACAACTGGATCTTCCCTACCATCGGCAACAGACCCAACAACTAGAAGACTCGAGACATTATTTATATCTCATTTAGTCAGGAGTAATAGCTACATTTATGTTTTTATTTCTTTCTGTAATACAGTGGGAGAACTGACTTGATTGTTTTGCGTTTGATTGCAATTGTTGCGGATAGCAAGAGTCGCCATTGACTTTTATTTTATCCAATAAGGAAAGGGTGAAAAGAATAGGAAAGACCTTTGAGATATTTTCTTGAGTTCGGGGGGTAGGTTATGAAAAGGGAAGGTGTTAGCACCCTTTTCATCCATAGTTATCTATGGGCCCTTAGTTGCTTGCTAGATCATTTTTGAATTTTCATTGTTTGAAATGTGTTTGTGGTGTATTTTGAAAGTATTTTTGAAAAGCGCCTTCATTTAGGCAAACTTTGTAATGATTCTCGTCTCTATAAGAATGCAGACAAAGTGTTGGACTTTTTGAAAATATTTCTTGTTTTTGAAAGTGTTTGGTGTATTTGAAAAGATGTTTGTTTTTTGAAGATGGATTGTGATCAAGCAACTAATAATTTTCTACCCACTCAAAAGTCTTTTGTTCATTTCTCTCTTCCTTTGATATTTCTATCTCACCATTGATTGGTAAGTAACCTTATCTTTGGATGTAAAGGGACGGGCGTGGGTCATCGTATAGTCATAAAATGCAATGTTGTGAGATATCTTAGCATTTCTCTTAAGGGACTAAGATCATTTGTAAGGCAACATTCATAGCGTCATCGAGGGACTATGATCTTGTATTTTTTTGATTGTTTTTGCTAAGTTGTCTCACATGTATAACATGACCATTTTTAAGGCAACAAAGTGGAGTTAACCCTAGAGGTGTAAAGTGTGTAAGTGTTTGTATTTCATGCTTGGTTTATCTTGGATTAGGGTTTTCTAAGATTGATTTTATCTTTCCATACAAACCCTAATTACTAGCATTTATATGAAAGCGATAAATTGCGGAAAGTAAATATCCTACGCTATTATATCATTTGGGGATGGGGTGTACAAATTTACAAATGGGGATTGCAAGAAACTAAACCTAATTATCTATTACAACCATATTGAATTTTGAATAATGTACAAAAATTGAAATGTATATAATGTACAAGACATGAAGGAAAAGAAAATGAATTTGTTTTTATTTTGTTTAAAGAAAATATTTTAACCTAATTTTCTAAAAGAAGATAAATAGTTATAAATAAGAAAAATAAACTAAGTTAATTTTAGTTTAAACAAAGAAAATGAAATAAATCTAAGTTTAATATTAAGTTAAAGAAAAGAAGTTAAATGAGAAAATGTTTTTGGTCTTTTTTATTTTAAGAAGTTAGATAAAAATAAAATAAATAATTTAAATATCTAATATAATATTTTGGGTGTTTTATGATTAATAAAAATAATAATAAGAAGAAGAGAAAATAAAAATAAAAATAAAATTAAAATTAGGAGGGGGTTAGAAAGTGGAAAGGATGTTTGTAAGTAAAAACGAGACAGCCTAGAAGTTCTGGCCTAGGTGTGCTGCTAACAAGTATATGGAGGAATGATGTTGGAAGCAGAAAATGAGAAAGCCTAGAAGTTCTGGCCCAGGCGTGCTACTAACAAGTATATGGAGGGGTGATGCTGGAAGCAAGAATGAGAAGGCCTAGAAGTTCTGGCCCAGACATGCTGTTAACAGGTAAGTGGAAATGAGATAACCTAGAAGTTCTGGCCCAGGTGTGCTGTTAACAGGTGAATGGAAATGAGATAACCTAGAAGTTCTGGCCTAGGTGTGCTGTTAACAGGTGAATAGAAATGAGATAACCTAGAAGTTCTGGCCTAGGGTGCTGTTAACAGGTAAATGGAAATGAGATAACCTAGAAGTTCTGGCCTAGGTATGGTGTTAACAGGTAAATAGGGTAAAATGTTAGAAAATAAAAACAACAAAAGGTACTCCTGGGGCTATAACCCAGGACCCTTAACACTAATGCCTTACGCGCGTGCTCTCTACCACTAGAGTGACTATACATCCGGTATTATAAACAAAACCATAAATATATATTACAAAATCAGTTATGATGATGAACTTCATCTTCTTCCTCGCGCTAGCCAGAGCATCTGCAACTCATTCATTTCTCAACCAAAATGTGAAATGTAAACATGAAAATAATGGAAAATTTCATCATGGTTCCAGAACTATAAAGCACTAAAACTATAAATCAGAAACAAACATGAATTTTGCTAGCCCTAATCTGAACCCTAATTTTTCAAGAAGTTCCGATCCTAAATTCTCTCTACTCAGGCCATATAAATAAAATCTATGGATATGTACAGTTTCAGAGCAATGATATCTAAATTTTTCCTTTGAAAATGCAAGCCTAACAATGCCTAAACAATAAGATGAGAATCAGAAGAACTTACCTTTGCAGCTGGACATCATGTTTTGAATTATAGCTTGATTCAAGTTGCTACGATGATCTGGTTAGCTTCCTCGAGTTCCCAGGAAGCTAATGCAATGGTTTGCTTGAGCTATGGATGGATGGAATGTTCTAGAGAAGTTAAGATGTAATGCTCTATTTTTGAAAATAGAGGTTGGTGAAGATGATGTTACAGTATGAAAATAGAGGTTGGGGGTAACTTCTATATGTGTATCATAAACTTTGTGGATGGTTTGGCCAAGAAACGCACGAGGGATTTTGGAGATTGGATTCAAAAATAAGAAATGATAAGTTTTTGTGCTTGTGTTGCCATTTCTGGTTCTAGGGAGTTTTAGTGAGCTTCAAGGCTTGTCCAATCCTTTTTCAGTTTACAAATGAAGGTTTAATTTATAGGCAAAGGGTTTGGAAGCTTGGTGAAGTCAGAAGTACAAAATCACATGTTGTGGATTTTGACTTGTTTTTGAAGCAAGCTCAGACAAGCATGGTTTCAAGGCAAGGTAGGGTGGCTAGCAACTTTAAAAACGTATGTTCTGAGTTTGTAGCGGATGCTTGGGAATAAAGACCAAACACAAAGCTCAAGGAGAGTGGACTTTGTGATTAAAGTCACTTTTCCAGAATGGAAGTGTGAACTTTCTTCCTTAAATGGCAAGGTGTATTAGAAAAAGCTTAAAACAAGTGGTTCATAGCTCAGAAGTTTGTGTAATCTTCTGATTAAGGATACATACACACGTTAAAGGGCATGAAAAGTGGGATTATGCAACATTGTTTGGAATTGGATCAGATGTTCATCATGAAACTGACTCATAATTTACGAATGAATGTCTAACTTCTGATCTTCGATTCTCTTTGCTCCAGCATGATCTGAAAGAGTTCTTAGACTTTCTAGAAAGCTTGTGACATTGTATGTAATCCCTGTTTGAATCAATTTTGAAAACTCTCATTGCAACTGTAAGAAAATTGGCCCAGAAGTTCTGTCAAAATTCTAACTTAAAACGCCCAGAATTTTACTAAGTGTTTTAGTTTCATGGACATGTCTTCATGGATTTATAACTTGAGATCCAAGCATTTATAGAAGAAGGTATGCCCTGAAATGTTTCTGATCTTATTTAGATCTACAACTTTCATTCTGGAACCTTTCCTTGAATCATCTTGCATCATGGTTAAAATCTGGCACAAAGTTATGAAATTATCATAAAGTTCTTAACACTTAGAAATTTTTCTAAGTGTTTAGATTTTTGACTTTTTTCAAAGTAATCTTGACTTTTGATTTCTTGATGAAAAATCTTCATATTTTGACATGTCTTGATGAAATATGATTTTTGAAACTTGATTTTGATCTAAAAGTCAAAGTTTGACTTTTTAGTGTACAATTGACTTTTTCATTAGTTGACCAAATTTCAACTATCAATCAATTGATTTTGAGAAATATTTTGAACCATGTCATTAGGTAAAAATGATGCATTTGGATTCTTGATATCATGTCTCAAACCATCAAGTCATGTATTTGGGTTGAAAGTCTAAAATCAAGCCTTCTCAGTCAAAAAACTTGATTTTAACTATTTTGCCCTTTTTGTGATTTGATCAAATTTCTTGAGGAATTGTGATCCAAATTTGACCAATTGACATATATGAGTTCAAAATGTTGATATGAATAAAAAATTATGAAGTTTAACTGTGAATTGACCACAATTGACTTTTTGCCTAATATAGTTGATTTTAGGTCAACTGATCAATTGACTGAGCAAACTTGAACTGCAAGACTTGAAATTTGACATGAGCATTCTTGAAGGTCCAAAATGATCCATGAAAGTCATACGAGGCATTAAAAGTCCAATTGTCCTTATACAAACTCAAACCCTAATTTTGAGTCATCAGTGTTTGGATGTCTTGAATCAATGGAGATTTTATGAGAGAATATTTGAGAAATTGAGAGGGAAAATTTTGGGGCACAACACTTTCAAAGTTTGGTTATGTAATATTTAAACAATAAATTTAAGCCTTGTGGCTTACCCAGAGCACAACGGTTCGTTTGTTAAGGGTTGTCATTTCATAAACATATTTTCATTTAATAAAGCATTGGACCTTTTGCATTCAAATTTTGTGCTCTGTCTTTCTTTTTACTTTTATCACTTTCAAATAGCGATGTGTTCTTACACACACCCATACAATACATTGTATATCCACATCCACTCTGGATCCTGTTGATAATGACTCTGCTATTGCCACTTATGAATTTGAAAATCCAATCTACCAAGCCAAGGAAGAAGGTAAGGAAGATTGTGAAATACCTAGAGAGCTTTCCTGACTGTTAGTGCAAGAGGAGAAGGCTATTCAACCACATGAAGAGCCAGTTGAAGTTGTAAACTTGAGTTCTGAAACAGACAGGAAAGAAGTCAAGATAGACGCCAACCTAGAGGACAGTGTCAAGAATAAGTTAATTCAGATGTTGCACGACTATGTTGAGATCTTTGCTTGGTCCTATGAAGACATGCCAGGGCTCGATACTGATATTGTGGTTCACCGTTTACCAATGAAAGAGGGTTTTTCTCCAATAAAGCAGAAGGTTCGTCGCATGCGTCCCGAGATGTCAGAAAAGATCAAGGATGAGGTTATGAAACAATTCAATACAGGTTTCTTGGCTGTTACATTGTATCCTCAATGGGTTGCAAATGTTGTTTCGGTACCAAAGAAAGACGACAAGGTACATGTGTGTGTGTAGACTACAGGGATCTGAACACGACAAGCCCCAAAGATGACTTCCCATTGCCACATATAGATGTTCTGTTGACAACACCGCTCAACACAAGGTATTCTCCTTTATGGACAACTTCTCAGGTTATAATCAGATCAAGATGGCACCTGAAGACATAGAGAAAACTACCTTTGTCACACAATGGGGCACTTTCTGCTATAAGGTTATGCCTTTTGGGTTGAAGAATGTCGGTGCCACATATCAGCGTGCCATGGTAGCTTTATTCCATGATATGATCCATCACGAAATAGAGTTCTATGCCGATGACATGATAACCAGATCTCAAAATGAAGAAGAACAACTTGACCATTTACATAAGCTGTTTGAAAGATTGAAGAATTACAAGCTGATGTTGAATCTGAACAAGTGCACATTTGGGGTTAGGTCCGGTAAACTCCTGGGTTTCGTTGTCAGTGGTAAAGGTATCAAAGTTGATCCCTCCAAGGTTAAAGCTATTCAAGAAATTCCTGCTCCCCGTACTGAGAAGGAAGTCAGAGGTTTCTTGGGAAGACTGAATTATATTACCCGATTCATTTCTCATCTGACCGCTACTTTTGAACCAATCTTCAAGCTGCTGAAGAAAGATTAGGTAGTAGAACGAAATGACGATTTCCAGATAGCATTTGACAAGATCAAGGAGTAATTACAAGAGCCTCTAATTATGATGCCACCAGTCGAAGGAAGACTCCTAATCATGTACCTAACAGTGTTAAAGAATTCAATGGGGGTGTGTGTTGAGCCAGCATGACGAGTATTTTCGAAAAGATCATGCAATATACTACCTTAGAAAAAAGTTTACCGACTGTGAAACAAGATACTCACTGCTCGAGAAAACTTGTTGCACTTTGGCATGGGTTGCTCGCCGACTAAGATAATATATGTTGACTCATACTTCCTTTTTGATCTCTAAAATGGATCCCATTAAATATATATTCGAGAAGCCAGCTCTCTCCGGAAGGATAGCCCGGTGGAAAATGGTCTTAACAGAATACGAAATTCAGTACACCACTTAGAAGGCAATCAAAGGAAATGTACTGACAGACCACTTGGCTCATCAAGCTATAGACGACTACCACTCTATGAATTTTGAGTTCCCAGAAGAGAATATTATGCTAGTCACAGATTGTGAAGAACCTGGACTGCATGAAGGACCCGAGCTAGGATCCCAATGGACTATGGTTTTTGATGGATCTTCTAACGCACTTGGCAACAAAATCGGTGTTGTGATTACGTCTCCCAAGGGTTTCCATACGCCATTCACCGCCAAACTTTGCTTTGAATGTACCAATAATATGTCCGAATACGAAGCGTGCATCAAAGCTGCTATTGACCTAAGAATCAAGTTCTTGAATGTATACGGGGACTCAACCCTGGTAGTCAGTCAGATCAAGGGATAATGGGACACTAAGAACCCAAATCTCATTCCTTATCAGAAGCATGTATTGACACTAATTCCATACTTCAACGAGATTACTTTTGAGCATATCCCACGAGAAGAGAATCAACTTGGATATCATATGAAACCATATATTTGATTTTGTTTGAAAATAAGTTGAAATATTATAAAACCAATGAATATTTGATTCACAAATAAGTCTACACGGTTTGTAGCATGACCTTGGGCTTCCAAAAGTTTCAGATCACAAGCCTTTTATGCCTTATACATTTATTTAACATTTATTTGATTTAATTTTGAATTTAAATGAATAAAAATCAAAATAAATTAAATAAAAATTAAAATGATGCATGAATGGACTTGGAGGTCCATTATGAGGTTAGCAACACGTTTGGACTTTAAAAGATAGGCCCATTAGCCCAAAAATTCAAATTTGCTCAATTTGGATTTCATGCATTTTCTCAAAATTGTTCAACTTGCACCAATCATAACCCACTCAATTATTGTCATATGAAGGTGATCTTGGACTTTTTGAAAAGCTCAAGATGTCTCCTACAACTTTCACGTTGGTCATTTTTTTGTTTGAAACTTTATCTTGATGTAAAGTACTTGAAAAAAGTGTCTTTTGTTGACTTTTAAAATGATCTGTAATGTTTTGGCCCATATCTCTCAAATGAAGCATTTTTAACCTTGAGCTTAGAGAGGTAAAGTTGAAGAGAATTGAATTTACTTCAAAATGAGATTTGGGTTGAGAAATTTCTGATAAAGTATGTGAAAGTTATGCTTGGTCAAAGTTCAGTTGACTTCTCCTAAAGAAAACCGTAATTTAGTAACTTTTGACTTTTGATGAATCTTGAGTTTTCTTGATGAATCATGATCAACCCATAATCAAATTATGATTTGACTTAAAAATATTGATGTTTACCAAAAATCTTGAAGTTTGACTGTAAATTGGTCAAAGTTGACTTTTTGTCCAATATAATTGATTTTCAATCATCTGTCTAATTGACTGAGCAAACTTGTACTGCAAGGCTTGAAACTTGGCATGAGGATTATTAGAAGCATATGAGAAACCATAAAGTCCACCTGAGGCATTAGAAGTCCAATTTCCTTTGAGAAAAGTGAAACCCTAGTTGTAGGTCAATTGTTCAGGAAGAGAGTTCATCTGATCAATCCTTGAGTAGTCTTGAGTGTTTGAGACCTTCATGAGCATGAGGATACCTATTGAAATAATTTGTCTTGAAAATGATAGGTAAAACATTGTGCTTGATAGAATGAAAAAGAGAGGTTTTTTACCTGATGTTGTTACTTATAATATTCTCATTGGGAGTCTTTGTGGGAGGGGTAAACTTGATTTGGCTTTAAGGGTTATGGACCAGTTGTTGAAAGATAATTGTAGGCCATATGTTATAACTTATACTATTTTGATTGAAGCAACTATTCTTGAAGGTGGTATTGATAAGGCTGTGAAGCTTTTGGATGATATGTTGTCGAGAGGGCTTCGACCTAGTGTGTTTACTTATAATGTTGTTGTTAATGGTTTGTGTAAAGAAGGGTTGTTGGATAAAGCTTTTGAGTATCTTAGTAGTATAAGTTGTAAGGGCCATGTTGCTGGTGTGAGTACTTATAATCTTCTGTTGAAGAATCTTTTGGTCAACATCAACATTTTGAAGTGATATTCATCATTTGATCAAGGATTGATCATGATTCCTCAAGAAAAGCTCTCAAATCATCAAAAGTCAAAAGTTGCCAAATTAGGGTTTTCTTAGGAGAAGTCAATTGAACTTTGACCAAGCATAAATTTTACATGCTTCATCATATTTTCCCCAACAAAATCTCATTTTAAGTGGAATTAAATCCTCTACAACTTTGTCTCTCTAAGCTCAAGTCCAAAAAGTGCATCATTTGAGAGATATAAGCCAATACATTACAGGTCATTTCAAAAGTCAACAAAAATACACTTTTTGTCAAGGAAACTTACATCAATATAAAGTCTTAAAAAAGCAAAAATGATCAAAAAAGGGATTGTAGAGGACATATTGAGCAAATGCATGAAGTTCAATTTGAGCAAATTTGATATTTTGGGCTAATGGACTATTGCTTCAAAATCCAAATGAGTATTACACTTCATATACACCTCAGATCTTACTCATGCACCCCTTGGTTTTTATTTATTTATTTATTTATTTTTATTTATTTAAAATTCAAAATAAAAAGATAAAAAACAAGTATTTTCATACAAGGTCCAAGCCCATGTATATTTGACCTAATTCTTGCCTATTTAACCACACTCATTCAGACACAAAAACCACGAAAATCCTTACACGAAGAACATCTCCAAAAAACCTCAAAATATCAAAACTAGGGCAAGGGCAAAACTTTGTCTCCAACTCCTTAAAGTCAATTCCAGACCTCCTATCATCTCCCTGAAGGTTCCAAGATATCATCACTACACTCTTTGAATCCAAAGGCACGCAGGAAGGCCATGTTCCATCCTTACCGGTTTGGTATAATTTTTCAAATCCAAAAACATATGATTTCTGCATTGTGTAATACGGTGGGAGAACTAACTTGGGTGTTTTGCATTTTATCGCAAATGTTATGGATAGCAAGAGTCGTCACCTACTTTTATTTTATCCAATAAAGGAAATGGTGAAAAGAACATGAAAGACCTTTTGAGAATTTTCTTGAGTTCGGGGGGTAAGTTATGAAAAGGGAAGGTGTTAGCACCCTTTTCATCCGTAGTTATCTACGGACTCTTAGTTGCTAGCTCACTTTTGAAATGCTTTTGTGAATGTGTTTGTTTTGAAAATATTTTGAAAAGTTCCATCGTTGGGCAAACTTTGTAATGATTCTCGTCTCTATAAGAACGCATACAAAGTGTTGACTTTGAAAATATTTCAAGAAAAGTGTATGTATGTTGAAAGTTGTTTTTTTTTTGAAATGTTGTGAGCAAGCAATTACGAGCGTTCTACCTACTCAAAAGAAAGTCTTTGTTCTTTTCCTCCTCCTTTAGATATTGCTATCTTATCATTGATTGGTAAGAAGCCCTATCATTGGATGTGAAGGGACAGACGTGGGTCATCGTACAGTCATAGAAGGCAACTTGTAGGACGTTTTAACAATTTGGTAAGGGAGTGAGATCATTTACCGAAGGCAACATCGAAGAGTCATCGAGGGACTACGATCTTTTAACCGAGGGACTTTGCTAAAACATCCCACATTCGAGGGACATGACTGTATTTTTCTGAAGGAAACAAGCGAATTCACCCTAGAGGTACATGTGTAAAAAGTGATTTGTTTTCAGTTAAATTGTCTTGAAGTTAGGGTTATCTAGCGGTTAATTTTATCTTATCATACATGCCTAATTACTATACGGTATAAAGGAAAACAGTAAATTGCAGAAATTAAAGTTCTACGCTATTACAAAGCTTCGGGAATGGGGGTATAAATTTATGAATAGGGATGAAGTCAAAACCTAATTAAACTATTACAAACCGTCAACAATTACAATAATCGAAAGAATGCGAAAATAGTAAACTACGAGAAAATTAAAAGAGAAAGAAAATTGTTTTTTATTTATTTTATCAAATAAGGAAATTAAATAAAAAAGGCTATGAAAAAAAATTCAAGAATAAAAATTCTAAATAATATTTTTGGTATTTTTATTTGTGAGAAAATTTGAAACGAAAATAAAAACCTATTCTATTAAAGAAAAGAAAATAATTGATTAAGAAATTAAATTTAATGTATATATATTTTTGGTATTTTCATTTGTGAGAAAATTTAAAAAGAAAATAAAAACATATTATATTAAAGAAAATAAAATAATTGATTAAAAGAAATTAAATTATATTAACAATTAACAAAACAAAGTAAAATAATTAGAAAAAATAAGATAAAGATAAAATAAGCAAAATGGACGGTGCATGGAAGAAATGGGCGTTGGGCCTAACTTCTTGGCCCAAAGATTTACTTGTTTGAATAAAAAAGAGAGTGTGTGAGGAAAATGGACCGGATCGGGCTCATCCAGGCACAATTGAAGTGCTAGTGGGAGCATCCTGAAAACCCTAGAGACCACTAAGGTTCTGCCTGCCGCTCCCCTTGCTATTATTATTATTATTATTATTATTATTATTATTATTATTTTATCTCTCCAAAATCATGTCCCTAATACATGATCAATGTTTCAAAAACTCTCATCATCTTTCTCTCTCACGATTGCATCATCAGATTTAGCATAAACAATGAAAACCATAAGCCCCAAATTAATTCCATTACCCCGATTTTGCTAGATTTAGAGATGAAAATATACACAAATATATGATAGTCAGAGCGTGGTTGTGATGAAAAGACTACTGATCACGAACAACTCCAGTGACAACTTTGAGGTAAGTTTCGCGTGTCTTGTTCCAATCCTCATTTTCTTCTTCATTTCGCTCCGAGTTTGAGTTGTGTAATGTTGTTGAAATGATGATGTGTTGGCCTGGATTAACAATGATGTTTGAGTGATATGCTGGAATCGAGACGTTAATAGAGGTGGTGGAATACAATGAGTGAGGTTTATGAAGGTTTTGGTTTAGGCTAGTGGAGGGGCTGAAGTTGACTTTCGATTAGCGATGGATGGAAATTTGTGTGAGGTTGGGAAATGGCAGTTCAAAGGTGAATGAAGGGGGAAGTAGGAAGCGATTTTTGTAACAGAGAAGAGGGAGTGGTTGTACTATCAAATTATGAACAAAAGTGAAGGTGAGTTGATGAAAGAAGTTTGAGAGTTTTGTTTTTTGAAACAGAAGTTTGGTATAAAGCAGGTTTTTGTGTGAGTTTCTTTTTGTTATTTATTGAGCAGAGGAATATGTGTTCATGCTGTTTTTGAGTTTGTGGTGTGTTTATGCAGGTTTAGTGAAGGTTTTGACCATGGGAGGTTTTGGTTTAGGATATCGCATAGGCCTGTACATAGAGTAGATTTGCTGGGATTTTTGTTGTTGAAGGTTTGAGTAGTATGAGCAGAGGGGTGATTATGAGAAGGTAAGTTGCGGCGATGAATGAAATGGAGTGAAGGTCGCGATATCTCAAGGAGTTTAAAGGGTGTATGAGTGATGAATGAGTGAACTATTAAGGGGAGATTTTTGAGATTTTGAGGGAGTGTTTCAGTAGGTTTTTTGTGTCCCATTCTATGTTGTGAAAAAACTTATTTATAGATGAAATCAACTGAAATTTGGGAGGGAAATTTGATCCATTTGAACAAATGTAATGCTCTGTTGTAACGATTTTTAGATGCAGCTCTTGTTTTGATTTTTTGTGTGTAAGTTTTGTATGTATATGGTGCAGGTTTTGGGATGCTACAAGGCTTTGGACAACAGGCTGGTTTTGCAAGTTATGGGCATCAAGTTTGGACTATTGTATGCAGGGCTTTGGACAGCATGTGCAGGTTTGTTTTGTGCAAGGTTTGGAGAAAGAAAAGCAAGGGGCAGCAGGATGTTTTCACAGTTTATTTAGAGTTTGTACAATAATGCTTTTCTTTTGGACAACAACTGTTTGCATTGGGGTATAAATCTAGGGTATTAGGTTTAGTAACTTTCTAAGCAACATGATTCAAAGCATGATAGTTTCTTAATGTCTTTTGTAATGTTTGTAATTGGGAAAAGTTTTGTAGCCATGGAGCAAAGTAACAATTTTATGGATTTTTGTTTATGTTAAGACAATTTTTGATAAATGGTCATGAATGATATATTTTGAATGAATTGACATTGTCTCTTGAATGATTTTTGATCTTGTAACTTTGAATTTACATGAATAAAAGTATGAATCCTGAATCAATTTTATATCCAATCATACTACACTCTTAATGTAGCTCCTAATTCAATCTCAAGTTCAAATTGACGTTCAAATGAATCAACAACATTACCTCTCGTGTCATGAAAGGTGCGATTCGAATTTATACAAAGAACTCGGATTGCTCATGTGATATTGTGAATTTTTTTTAATCCTTTAAGATTTAAACTTGAAATATCAACAGAAAACTCCTAATATTCAAATTTGATTCTGTTGTGCCCCAAAGTTTGCCCTCTGTTTTCTCAAGACATTTCTCACAAAGATTTTCAAAAGCTCAAGATTGCACAAGTATAGTTGGACCTTTAATGCCCCATATAGTTTCCATGGATTATATTGGGTTTTCAAGCATCAGGTCAAAGAGGAAACTGTCGAAAGGGTAAAGCAGATAAAATAAAAATGTGTGCAGTTGCAGATGACCATGTCAAATTCAAAATCTAGTTCAGGTTGTTCGAACTACAGGACTGATCGAAAAGAGTGATTGGCAGATTTTGACAAATCGAAGAAGAGTAAGGTAAAACTGGTTGCTCAAACTACATGTCTGATCGAAATAAGTGGTTGGAAGATTATGTCAAATCCAAGAAGAGCAAGCTTTCTTCGATCCACAAGCTTCGATTGGGAATTAGCTTCCTTCGAGCGACTTGCTTCAGTCCACAAGATTCGAGTGGGACATTCAGATGAATATGGTCCATTCGAAGAACATACAATTGGTGGTCCATTCGAAGAACATACAATTGGTGGTCCATTCGAAGAACATACAATTGGTCCATTCGAAGAACATATAATTGGTGGATTTGAAGAACATACAATTGGTGGTCCATTCGAAGAACATACAATTGGTGGATTCGAAGAACATATAATTGGTCCATTCGAAGAACATACAATTGGTGGATTTGAAGAACATACAATTGTTGGTCCATTTGAAGAACATAAAATTGGTCCACTTGAAGAACATAAAATTGGTGGATTCGAAGAAAATACAATTGTTGATCCATTCAAAGAACATACAATTGGTCCATTCGAAGAACATACAATTGGTGGATTTGAAGAACATACAATTGGTGGTCCATTCGAAGAACATACAATTGGTGGATTCGAAGAACATACAATTGGTGGTTCATTCGAAGAACGCACAATTAGTGGAAACAAATATTGTTTTGTCTTTTGATGAGTTTGGTCGAAGGCTGCTGAACAAAGTCCTATATGCTGCCAAGCCCAAGTTTGTTGTACTGTCCACATAACAGCCTAAAACCATGTCAAAAATAGTCTGTTGTACTGCTATGAAATAGCCCTGCATCAAGCTGGCCACAACACTCCAAAACGGCTGCAAAACAGTCCTGCTATGCTGCTCCTAAACCAGTCCCATATTTGCACCAAACTAGCATATAAGAGATGCACCTCGAAAGCTATGAAAAGAGCATACCCAAATTTGGTCAAATTTTATTTGTTTTCCCCCCAAAACCCCAACAAGACTCTTTTATAAATAAGCAGTTTCACAACACATCTAAGGGAGGATTTTTGGCAAGGAAAAAGGAGAAGATAAAAAGAGAGAGAGAGGAGAGAATACAAAGGCTAAAGTCTTAAAACACTCTTAAACCTAGAACCAAAAAAACACAACACCTCTGTTCTTTTCTTTCGAATCCATAACCAAAAAAACACAACACCTCTTTTCTTTTCTTTCTAATCCAAAACCGAAAAACACAACACCTTTGTTCTTTTCTTTCGAAATCAAAAACATTCAAGGAAGCAACTCAAGTTCGAAACACACATCCCAACTTCAAGGTAAGTCTTCTTGACTTTAAACCTTTTGTTTCAAGCATCATTGATGATTCATTTTCGAATATAACATGTAATAATCATTTCCTTCAAAGCTAACCTTTAGCTTGTCTTCTTTTCTTGTCAACTATATGTTAAGAACTAACCTGTACAAACCATAAAATAATGTTGGAGTGAAAGAGTTATAGCATGGTTCGACACAAAGACTCAGGCTTCGACCCATGCTGCTTTACAGGCCCCAAAAAAAGGAAAAAGGGTGTGTGAATCAAAGGGTGTGTGAATCGAAAGGTGTGTGATTTGAGACATAACATTATGCTTTGATTCACACTGATTTGATTTGGAATTACAGAGTCGAAAGAAGGACACGTTCAATGCAAAGGAACATGCTTCGAAACATGTTGTCGAAAGATCTGTTTTTTCTCTCTTTTGTGCTGTTTTTGTTTTTTTCCATATTTTCTATATATTTTATTTCATTGCTATTCAATATGGTTGTAATAATTAGGACTTTTATTTCTTTCCACCCCCATTTGTACATTTGTATCCCCCATCCCCTAAAAAGATGAAATAGCTTAGGATTTTAATTTCCGCAATTTACCGCTTTAAAATAAGTTGTTAGTAATTAGGGTGTGTATGTCAAGATACAATCAACCGTTAGAAAACCCTAATTACAAAGATAAAAATGCATGAAATCAAACACACTATTCACACACGTGCACCTCTAGGGTAACCTGTCTTGTTGCCTCAGAAAATAGTCATGTCTCTCTAATATGGACGTTTTAGCAAAGACCCTCGATAAAAATATCATAGTCCCTCGATGTCCCTCGTTGTTGCCTCCGGTAAACGATCTAGTCCCATATAAAAAATTCTAAAACGTCTCATAAGTTTCCTTCTATGACTATACGATTAACCCACGCATGTCCCTTCACATCCAATGATGGGGCTTCTTACTAAATCAATGGTATGATAGCAACATCTAAAGGAGGAGGAAAAGAACGTAGACCTTTTGAGTAGGTAGGACGCTCGTAGTTGCTTGCTCGCAAAATTAAAACCATTTCCATACTTACACTTTCAAAAACATCTTTCAAAAAATAAACAACTCTTTGAACTATTTTCAAAAACAATACTTTGTATTCATTCTTATAGAGAAGAGAATCATTACAAAGTTTTCTGAAACAAAGGCGTTTTCAAAATATTTTCAAACTTGCACCCATCACAAAACACATTTTCAAACAAAGAATTTTCAAGTGATCTAGCAAGAAACTAAGAGCCCGTAGATAACTATGGATGAAAAGGGTGTTAACACCTTCCCTTTTTATAACCTACCCCCCGAACTCAAGAAAATATCTCAAAGGTCTTTCCTGTTATTTTCACCCTTTCCTTTATTGGATAAAAAAAAATTCGGTGGTGACTTTTGCTATCCGCAACAATTGCGATCAAACATAAAACACCCAAGTCAGTTCTCCCACTGTATTACAGAATTGGCGACTCTGCTAGGGAATATCTTAAAAGTGGGGTTACCTTAGAGCTAGATCACATTTAGTTGCTTTTATTGTTTGATTTGTTTGCTTTACATTTTGTGGGTCTTTTTGTTTGGGCTTGTTTTGATCCTCTACCCGTATCAGGGAACACCATTAGGTAAGTAATAATAAGTTATGGAAATTGTGCGGGGTATGCCGACATGCTTGAAGTGATAGCTATGTTAGTGTGACACATTTGTTGGTACCGGTAGCCCTTGAGTTTAGTCAAGGAGAATACGGGGCCGCTGTGTGGTGTCATGAAGCACTAACTGAGCTTAGCACTTTTAATTGAACAACTTGGACATTAGGAAGTAGTGAGATGGCCAGCTTTGGTGCATTCTAAAGTTGGTTAATACTTGATATTACACTCATTGAGATATGACTTTTGGGATATTTCAGTCCGCAATAAAGAGGCTTGCGCTGAAACAATGCCCAATGAAGAAAGATCAATGATATTGAGATCCCCTATAACCCGATTACTTTCTAGGACAAGTTAAACCAACTAAACTTCAAGAGGGTACTTACCTATAAACTCCATGCAAGCCTAAACCTAAGGAATTGTCTGCTTTGTGTGTATATGATTATTTGTACATAACGACTTGTTCGCTTTGTTTACTTGTACATCATACCATATCATTTCCAATAACCATTTCAAGGATCTCAAGGGCCTGTGATGCAGGGGTCATGATGAACTAGACGTCTATCAAGGGGAAAGAGGATTTATTTTCCTCTAACCAAACACCGTCAAAAACCAAAACGTGATAACTTGAGTCAAGGGCTATGACCCACTTGACATGGTGAACTTGATTCTCGTGGAAGGACATCCAACGATACAAAGTTCTCCAATCAAAGATGTGATCAAAGTTAAACTTCTAACATTTTCTTGTGTTTACCTTGCGAGATCCTTGAAAACATTGCATCCACATAACATGCATGTCATCATGACAGGTTTTCCCCATACAAGTTTCTCATCTGCTTACTGTTTATTTCAGTAGAGATGGCTCTAGAACAAACTATCATAGATCTTCAGACCCAAAATGCTCAACTTCAAGAGTTATTCCTAAACCTATCCAAGGGGTGAGAAGAAGTGAAAGCACTCCTCGTTGAGAGCATGGCCAATAAAAATCATGAGGAAAATAGGGATGACTAGTTGGAACAATTATAAACTGAAATGACAACCATGAAAATCCAGATGATGGGACAAATGGCTCTTATCCAAAACTTAGCTAGGGGACAAGAAGAGTTGAGAGCCCTCACCAACAAGCTTCATCAAACGGATGCAACCATATGAAACAAATAGTCGAGGCTGAGGATCAAGTCATTAATCGTCCCTCGAAGAGACAAGAAGTTAGCTTGGTGGAGAATAGACCGTTCCAAATTACTGCTGCATCACGAACCCAACAACAACCTCGCCAACCACGACGAGGTGGTCAGCGTAAGAAAGGAAGACAATTTTCCGAGATCAAAATGTCTTTGCATCAAGCATTGCATCATATGTTGGAAGCCAAGTTGGTTACATTAAGGGAGCCTCCTCAAAAACCTAATATTTCTGCTCCTAGTTATCATCCCAATGAAAGTTGCGCATACCATTCCAACAGTCAGGGATACGACACTAACCAATGTTGGGCGTTGAAGAACAAGATTCAAGACCTGATTGACGAAGGAGTGTTGGAGTTTACACAAGATAGTCAAATGGAGTTCTTCTGTCACCTCTCAAACATACACCGTCTGAAGTGAGAAGTTTAGGCGGAGAAACTTTTCTTTATTTGAATTTTCAGTTGTAATTTCTTTGTTTGCTTAAACATTTGTCCTTATGTCTAACTTTGGTTATTCTCATTAATGCATTGCATATGTTTGTCTTGAGTTAATCCATTTGTTTTCACTATACACCATTATGCTTTTTATATGATATTCAACTCTCGATTACAAGCTGTAAACCTTTAGAGGGAGGATGACGAAAACTATACCATAATCTCATACAATATGCTTTTGGATAGACCTTGATGACGATGTACATGCGTTCTTTCAATTCCTAAATAGTGGAGTTATAAGGAAGATAATCCCTAGTCAACCCTTTTGAGCCAAAGAAGCAGGTGTTTTCTTTTCCACACAAATTGAAACCTTTAATCAGAACCTGGGGCAGGGTAGTTTCTCAGTTAATTCAAATGCGCGTTCAGTCGCAAGCTTTCACTTCGTACACAATGAATGACATCAAAAACATCCTTCTGAATCAAAAGACGGTGATGGTTCTCCAAAAAATAGGCAGTTATTACCTCTCAAAAGAAAAGCCCACTAGGTCAAAACCTATGAAGGAAACTTAAGAAAAACTGGGGCATCCCGCTGGCTGTAATCTCAAAATAAGAACAGTCAGGAAAAAATTAGGGACAGTAAATCAAAAATAGGGTGCTACAAATCCTCGACAAACATGAAAAATGTTGTAAATAAGTCTGCCTTCACGAATAATCTTTTAGTATCCGAACCATCACCAAAACATCATTCCAGACTCAATTGGAATTCAAAATGCACAATTAACTGAGTATAGGGCCGAAGAACATCATGAAGAGAGGGTTGGGTACAAACACAATTTGAGCCTTATCCTTTGTTTCTTAAACCGTGAACCAGACCATGTTACAAGCCCTTAAAAGTCCTAATTGAATCATGGGTTAGTTCGAAAGCATACTGTTACAAAGGGTATCTTGACTCTTGTAAGGCTTACTGTAAATCCTGAGTTGAATTCATATTCTTACAAAACTCTTTTATTTGTTAAAACTGCATTTCCACCTTCAAGACAAACAAAAACTTTGCATTGTTTGAATATTGTTGTTTGCATATAGCTAATTGTTTCACAACAAAGAAATTCGCACAACGAATATCCAATGAATGAAAATTCTCTCAGGAAACAGAATCACTTCAAATGGGAAGACAATTCCAATGAAAAACTCTCCATAACCAAGGGGCATGACATGTTTTTGTCCAACCCATCTATGGCAGTCAAGTCGAGCTTCCAAGAAATCTCTCAAGAAGTGTAGAATAGCCAGGGGCAGGTCTGCATCTGAATCACTTGGGACATTGAACATGAATTCCAACAAAGGGTCACGTACGACCAAGAACACATTATCTGGAAGCACTACAAATCTTACTACTATGGACAACGACAAATCCACAAAGTCCCTTTCATAAGGTAATCACCGTTGAAGTCGCCAAAGCCACTTCTATAAGGTTATCCCCACAAAATAATCTTCACGGATAAGGGTACAAACCCCACAAGGCCAAATTCATGGATATCCCCACAAAGTTGGATACATGCAATCACCAGCCATATTTTCAACCTCCGAAAAACCTCTCCCCAGCTGAATTGGTCTTAAGAAGAATTCTCGAGGAGTTCTACCAAAGAAAACACCTCCCCAACAGATTGTCAAATTGGTTTATTTCCCCAACAAACTACGAATCCTCCAGACCAATACAAATCAATAAACAAAACCCTTTAATCCCCAGTAGAGTCATTGATATCCCCAACAGAGTTGTTACTATCCCCAAAATTTACTAAAACCTGGACCCAACCAGAGGCCCGTTAGCCTCAAGATCAAAATTGCTAAAACCTGGACGCGACCAGATAACCGTTTGAGTTACTACGAAACCTGGACCCAACCAGATAATAGTTTAACTTCTCCAAATCACTAAGAAAACTCCTCTTCCCCAGTAAAGTTTTCCACTATCCCAATGAGTTGCTGCAAAGCCTGAAAGCAGACCAGATAACAGTTAAATTCTTTATCCCCAACAAGTTGTTAACTTCCATTCTCTCAAATCAAGAGTATAACTCCCCAGTAGAGCAACAGATAACTAAAACTCCTGAACTCTTTTCCCCAAGCAGAAATCAACACTCTCCACAGAGTTTCACTCAAGCAGAAATCAACACTCTCCATAGAGTTTCCCTCAAGCAAAATCAACATCCCCTAGCGGATTTCTCCTCAAATAACAAAGAAGGAATCCCAAGGGAAACATTCTAAACAAGGTTTGAAGATGTGCATACTCTTCATCCCTAACAGCAGCCCGGGATTTAACTTCCTAAGGCTCCCCAACATTTGTCAAGGATTTATTTTCCAAGACAAAGATACATTTCAACAACATTCATAGCATATGCATACAAAATACATATAGCACAATCTCATTTATTTTGAGAATATCATTACACAATGTGTGTCATACATCATGACATTTCATACAACTAATTCTTTACCTTTTCAGGAAAGATCAACAAACAAATATCATTGTGATACGATGGGAGAACTGACTTGAGGTTTTGCGTTTGTTTTCGCAAATGTTTCGGTTGAGCAAGAGTTGCCACCGACTTTTTATTTTATCCTAAGGAAAGGTTAAAAAGCACAACAAAAACCTTTGAGATGTTTTCTTGGGTTCGGGGAGTAGATTATAGAAAGGGAAGGTATTAGCACCCTTTCTATCCATGGTTATCCATGGGCTCTTAGTTACTTGCTTAGATCAACTTGCCTTGATTTTCAATTGTTTGAAATGGTGCTTTGTGTGTGTGGTTTTGAAAATGTTTAAAAAGAGGCCAATGTGGTGGAAACCTTTGTAATGATCCATGTTGGGATGTATACAAAGGTGTATGTCTTTTGAAAAAGTTTTCAATGTTTTTTGAAAGTTGTTTTGAGAGTGTGTTTTGAAAAATGGCAAGTGTTTTTTGCAAGTTTGATCAAGTAACTAAGAGTGGTCTACCCCTAAATTTACTCAAAGATTTTTCTATGTTTTTAACCCTTTTAACAATTTTGTTCCACCATTGTATTTGGTGGACAATCTTGTGTTAGGATGTGAACGAGACGGGCGCGGGTCATCGTATAGACCATGATAGCAATAT
This sequence comes from Vicia faba, assembly GCA_948472305.1. Classification (NCBI taxonomy): domain Eukaryota; kingdom Viridiplantae; phylum Streptophyta; class Magnoliopsida; order Fabales; family Fabaceae; genus Vicia; species Vicia faba. The sequence continues at coordinate 1,013,357,807 of OX451738.1, forward strand.
TGCAAAGTATCTTAGTTTTTCTTTTGAGGGACTAAGATCATTTTTTTGTAAGGCAACTTTCGAAAGCGTCATCGAGGGACTATGATCTTTTGATTTTGTTTGTTTTACCAAGATACTTTGCATGCGTAACATGGCCCAGTTTTTAAGGCAACAAGTGGATGTAACCCTAGGGGTGTTAGTGTGCAAGTGTGTTTTATTGCATACAAGAGTTTTTCTTTGAATTAGGATTTTCTATTTCATTGATTTTATCTTGCCATACACATCCTAATTACTAGCAATAAAAGCGGAAATATAAAATCCTACGCTATTACAACAATTAGGGAGTGGGGATACACATTTGTACATGGGGGGTTCAACGAGAAAAATAGACAAAAAAGAAAATAGCAAAAAACAAGATAGAGGGAGAGAGAGAGGGAGCCAGAGCGCTGCTGAGAGGTCATCAGAAGTTCTGACTCAGATCCGCTGCCAGATGATCAACCTCTTGGTTAAACTGTATGAGTCAGAACTTCTGACTCTGGCACCTGCAAAACAGAAACCTGTTAGTGGGGAAATCAGAAGTTCTGACCCCCCTGCGCTGCAAGGCAGAAGTTTGTTAGTGGAGAAACCAGAAGTTCTGATTCTGCTGGAAAGACAATAACTCTCAGAGGTTCTGATATTATTGACAGCAAAACAGGCTTCAGATGTGCTAACGTCAAAGTCCGCACTTGGCTTTTCCCTGTACTAATCAGAACATCTGCAATTTTGTTGTTATTCCATAAAACAGGAAATATATTTGGAACAGGTCCAGCAAATGTCAAAATGTTTCAGAGGGCAGAACCAACAAGGTCACAGGTAGGTCCTACACTGGCTCAGAACGTTCTGAGGTATGAAAATCCTCAGAATACAAACAGCAACAACATGATATTTACATTATGTTTATTTGAGCATGCACAGCTGATGATGCTTAGTAGCGTGATGAAGGTCAGCAGGTGCTTACCTGGCTGTTGGAAAAGTTTGTGGATGAAAGCTAGCTTTTGGCTCTGGTGGTGTTCTGGACAGATTCTTTTTGAAAAGGGTAGGTGAAGGTGTATGCGTATATAGGGTCAGAAGTTTGAAAAGGGTGTTTTTGGTTCACAAAGAAAAACTGGGTATTTGATGAATTTTGAAGGTAAGAACTTCAAAGTTATGAAGCACTGGAGATTTTGGCAGAGTTTCACAACACTTTCTTGCTAAAAATTTCTGTTTCTTTCTTAGCAATTTTTCTGTTTCTTCAAGCGCCCCTTTTCAGTGGACAATGATTCTCTATTTATAGGCAAAAACTCTTGTGGATTTCTTGGTCATTAAAGGCGCCAACAGAGTTTGAATTGTTCTTTGACAGAAATTCCTGGGAAGTTGTGATAACATATAGCCTTCAGCCTAGGCTGCAGCAGTAGGCGTGGAGAAAACTTTATGCTGAGCAGTATTATCAACCAGAACGTCGATATGAGGCAGAGGGAAATCATCCTTGGGGCTGACCCTGTTCAGATCCATGTAATCAACACACATTCGGAACTTACCATCTTTCTTCGGCACTGGAACCACGTTGGCAACCCACTGAGGGTAAGAAGTCACTGCTAAAAACCCGACATTAAATTGTTTCATAACCTCAGCTTTGATTTTCTCAGACATTTCTGGATGCATACGACGGACCTTTTGTTTTACCGGAGGGCAGTCTTTCTTGGTAGGCAGGTGATGAACCACAATGTCGGCATCCAAACCAGGCATGTCTTCGTAAGACCAAGCAAAGATTTCCATGTAGTCACGCAACATCTGAATCAACCGTTGCTTCACACCGAGCTCTAGATTGGCCCCAATCTTGACTTCTTTTCTGTCCGTCTCAGTACCCAGATTTACCGTTTCCACTGGTCTTCATATGGCTGAATGGCCCTCTCTTCCTGGAGTAGCAGTCTTGCAAGTTCACCAGGCACTTCGCAATCATCTTCACCTTCGTCTTCGGCCAAGTTGATCGGATTTTTGAAGTCATAACTGGCAGTAGCAGAGTCGTTACCAGTGAGATCCAGAGTGGATTGGAACCTGTATAAGTGAGTGTGTGTAAATATAGCTATTTTGCAATATATGATAAAGAAAGAAAAGGAGCACAAGATTTGAAATGCAACAAACGTCCAATGTTTTGATTAATGATATATGAAAATGTCACACAAAAGCCCTCACAAATGAAGCCACGGTGCCCCGGGTAGGACACCGAGCCATAAAAGTTTCAACACATTGTTTGTTACAAATTGACAACAAAAGAGTTTATTACTGAGTGACAAAAGTAATAGGGGTGAAGTCTTTGGCAGTCCAGTTGCTTGGTCCACCGTTGGTTGTTGGGTAGATCCAGCTGTCAAATTCTGATTCTTCCATGCCGTCTTCAATAGCATTCACTCTCGGGTTGGTGATGAACACAGGAGGTCTTCCAATCCTTGTTTTGCAAACAGCCCTCTGAGCCTCTGCAGTGAAGCCCAAACCAAACTTGTCGGTCTTTGGAGTAAAGTCAGGAAGTCAGCCTCAATTTGCACATTCACCCTTCTCAATCACAGCCCGAGCATCCTTTAAGGAAGCCATCTTCAAAGGAGGGTCTTCAATTACAGTTTCAGCTGACGCCAGCGTCTGAGGCACCTCTTCAAAGTGTTAAAAGGGGGTCTCAATGAATTCCCCGTCCATTTCTATGTATCGGAATGAGTTTAAGTGGCTGACCATATACTCCTCTTCCCCTTGAACTGTAACAATCTTTCCTCTGACTGGGTACTTAAGCTTTTGATGCAGTGTGGAAGTCACAGCTCCGGCCTTGTGAATCCATGGACGACCCAGCAAACAAGAGTAGGATGGACGGATGTCCATCACATAGAAAGTTGAATCAAACACCTGAGAACCAACCCTAATTGGGATGTCAACCTCGCCATGTACCATCCTTTTCGAACCGTCAAAGGCTCGGACAACAATGTTACTAGGCTTGAGCTCCAAACCCTCACAATCTAACCTGTCTAAGGCCTTCTTGGGTAATACATTCAATGAAGAACCGATGTCTACCAACACATGGGCAAGAGTAGTGCCCCTGCATTCAATAGAGACATGCAGGGCGTCATTATGGTTCTTTCCTTTTATAGTTAGATCGGCGTCAGAAAAGCCCAGTCCGTTATCGGCAGTCAAATTGGCCACACAATCAGTAAATTGATCAGCAGATGTTTCTTGCGGAACATGGGCCGTCTTCAGGAAGGAGATCAGGGCCTTTGCATGGGCCTCCGAACATAACAGCAGTGATAGCATATAAATTTTTGATGGGGGTGTGCCCCAACTGCTCAACAATATTGAAATCACTTTTCTTGATAATCTTGAGAATCTCCTCCATCTCTTGCTGGGAGGCTTCAACAGCGGTTGTCTTCGGCGCCTCCGTCAAGGCAGGCAAATCAGTAGCAACCCCTTTGCCCCGAGCGTCAGATGACTCGGCAGCAGGGGTAGAAACAGGAACTTGATTTGGAAGGGAAACATGCACACTTGCGGGTGTGATGATAAGAGGTTTCTGAATAACTGGCGGCGAAATATCTGGTGAAAACAGCCTACCACTGCGAGTAATGTTGGCTGGCCCGGTGATGTTGCTAACACCAGTACTTGTATCAAACTTTTGCTTCACCCCAAGCACATAAACATCTGCCCCATAGTGCCATGGGACAACTTTGTCGGATGTATATGGGAGGGGCCCCGGAACTGTGATGATGATAGGAGCAATCTTTTGAGTAGACATGATTTTGACAGGCTTCTTTGAAGGAGCCTTGGGAGGTTTGTTGAAAATAGTGACAATAGAAACTTCTTCGGCAGGGACAGCAGGAATGGCAATCTTCTCGAATAAGATCTCTTTGCTATCCATCAGGCTTTGGATACCTGATTTTAGCAAAGGACAACCCAAGGGGGAAACAGCACAAAGAAGGCAATCTTCACCATATCCCGGAAATAAACCGGCTAGCAACATATTCCTTTTAACAGTTGATAACGGAGTAACAATCTCTTCCACGGAGGCTACGTGTCGGTCTTCTTCCACGGCACTCACTCCATGCTGGGGCATGGGAGCAGTCATAACATTGGGTCTTTCAGGCGCCTCAAACTGTATTTCCTTAGCATTAATAAGGTCTTGAACCTTATTCCTCAGAGCCCAGCAATCGTCCGTAGTGTGCCCGGGGCTATCAGAGTGATAAGCGCAACGGGCATTGGGGTTGTACTTAGGAGAAGCTGTGTTCACTACCTTCGGAGCTTCCTTGACAGTTACCAGGTTGGTTGACAGCAGTTGCGGCAATATCTGAGACAGGGTCATACTGAGCCGAGTGTACTGCCTTTTGGGCCTCTCACCCCTTTGTTGATTATACTGCTGAGGAGTAGCAGCAGGCTTTGAAATTACCAATGCATTAACAGTTTGGCAGCATTCCAGCTTAACTTGTCTCCTAGGACCATAAACAGCACTAGCTTCCTTTTTGAAAGGCTTCTTCTCAGTACTCGCAGCAGCACCTTTCTGTATCTTCCCTGACTTGATACCAGCTTCTATCCTCTCACCAGTCAAAATCAAATCTGTAAACCCAGCAGAAGAATTACCAATCAGATGGTTAAAGAATGGACCAAACAAGGTCCCTAAGAACATGTCAACAAGTTCACGGTCAGTCAAAGGTGGCTACACCCTGCCAGCCAGATCTCTCCACTTTTGCGCATATTCTTTGAATCCTTCGCCCGTTCCTAGGGACATACCCTGAAGTTGGGTACACGTAGGAGCGAGGTCAGAATTGTACTGATATTGTTTATAAAATGCGGTGGCCAAGTCTTCCCAATTTCGGATACTGGCTCCATCCAGCTGATAGAACCACTCGAGTTGAGCCCCAAAAAGGCTATCCTGAAAGAAATGGATCCAAAGGTTCTTGTTTGCAGTGTAAGGTTGGATCTTCCTTACATATGATCTGAGATGCATTTTCGGACAGGATAACCCGTCATATCTCGCAAAAACTGGCACTTTGAACTTCGGGGGGATCACAATTCCAACAACTAATCCCAAGTCTTCGAAATCTAGGCCGGGAACTCTCTGCAGCTCCATAGCTGCCAACCTGTCTTCCAAACCCTTGTACTTATCATCAGCGGGCGGGTATTGTTGATCAGAGTAGTCTTCGTCTTCTTCAGCCTCCTCTTCTTCAACCTCGGATTCGGAAGGTACCGCAGCCGCATTCCCTTTACTGGTTCCTTCTTCAGATGTAGGGGGAAATTCAAGCACTCTTCTGGCTTCACCCTCGAATCTTCTTCCTAGGGTAGCCACCCTGATTCTCTTCTTCTTATTTTTCACTTGGTCTTTGTTCCCTAGCAGGGCCTTTAGATCCTCCTGACCCTTAGCCAAGGTCATCAGGAGTTGTTGAAACTGTGCATTCTGAGACTGCAAGTCCTTGACCGTCTGTTCGAGATCCATCTGGCTGAAATAAACAGCAGAAAGATAAGGAAACCTGGTGTGGTGACCTGCTTATGCACATGATGAATGGTATGCTTATGTATGCAATGCATTCAAGGATTTATAACATTCAAAATTGTTGCAAACAAAAAAAAGAACGCACATCATATTAGTAAGAAGAAATTTGTCAGTACATAAATGCCCCATGGGCCAAATATTACAAAACTTCTCAAGGTAAAAAGACATTGTGCATCCTCTTTGGTGCAATGTAGGTGTTGAGGGTCTCTTCCTCATGGAGTCGGCGGGTAAGCTCTAGAACCTTCTTCTCACTGGCGTAGAAGCTGACTTCAAAAGTGTTCCGTTCCTCCTTGAGTTGAATCCAGCTCTTCTGCATCTCCTCCCATGATGTAGGCATGTCAGGATATAGGATGGTGTAGGGAACCTCTCCTTCCTCGACGGGCTCTTTAATCACAGGGAGAACATGAGGATAAGGCATCATTAGACTCTGGGCTCGGGCTCGTACCCACCTGAGATAAGGCTCAAGAGGGATGGAGTTCTTGTGCCCCAGTGTCTTGCTGTCAACCTTGTTAGGCATCCTCCAAGCTCTGATGAATCTTTGGCGAAGTCCTTGCGCATCGTTGTCGAAGTCAAAAACTAGGTCAGGAATCAACATATCGTGAGGACCATCCCTCTGTGCATATCCAAATTGTCTCAAGGTTAGACAAGGGTTGTAGGTAATGCCTCCCCTAATGCCAAGTAATGGAACATTAGGGAACTCTCCACAATGATCGACGATGATGACATTTTCTCTGGACCGAGAACACCAATGTACATCAGAGTGAGTGAGGGTCATCAACCGTTGTGACCACCTTAAGCCTTGGTCATTTTTCAAGACAGATTGTGGAAGGTGCGAAATAAACCACCTTGCAAGGAGAGGAGTACAACACATGAGAACACCCCTCTTTCTCATTGTTCGAGTGTAAAATGAGTGAAGAATGTCCCCAAGCAATGTTGGTATTGGATTTCTGGATAATAAGATCTTGACGGTGTTGACATCTACAAGCTGGTCAGGATTTGGGAACAAGACCAACCCATAGATAAGGAGTGCCACAATTTCTTCAAAGGCTTGTAGGTCCAATGAATTCCAACACTCTTGTGCCTTCTCAAACAAGAATTTGGCTAAGAAACCTTTGACACCGCTTCTAGTTTCCCAATGCCCTTTGATGTCAGGTGGCTGTAGATGTAGTGCTCGAGCAACATCTTCGGGCTTTGGTTCCTTTTCCGTACCGTTGAAAGGTAGTTGATTAAGGATAGGAATTCTCGGGAGTTGAGAAAATTCCTCCAAAGTGGGTACCAACTGGTAGTCAGGGAAAGTGAAACAGTGGTGAATAGGGTCAAAGAACTGGAACAACACCTTACCATGTCCTCTTCAATGCTGGTGTTGACTAGGCTAAGCAGTCTACCATATATTTCACTGAAGGGAGAGCTTTCCGGAATTCTGGATGTGAGCTCCTTGAGTTGAGGAGAGATTCTCACAAGGTTGACTTGGATGGTTTTCCTGTGAGGAATTTCCATGACCTACAAAACAAGAACAAAGATGAAGATCTAAACCCTTAAAATGGTTAATGAATGCATATGATGCTTTATGATGTTCATGATGCATGCACAAACATATGTACAAGTAATTCACACAAAACCTCTAGTTTCGGGCTTGCATGGGGTTTCATAGGTAAGTACCCTCTTGAGTGTAGTTGGCTTAAAAACCTGTCCTATAAATAGTAACCGAGTTCTAAGGAGCTCAATATCATTGGATTGTTTTCCATGTTCATTGTTTTGGTTTAGACACTTAACTAGCGACCAAAATATTCTAAGAAAATAACCCTCAATGAGTGTAGTATCGAGTATCTACCAACTTCGGACTGCACCAAAGCCGGTCATCTCACTACCCCTAATGAAAGGCCAAGATGGTCAAGTAAGGTTCTAGGTCATTAGTGCTTAGTGACATCACTCAGCGGCCCCTTACTCTCCTTGATTGAACTCAAGGGTTACCGGTACTCACAAATATGTCGCACTAATATAGCTATTGCTTCAACCGTGTCGGTATACCCCACACAGTTTCCACAACGTATTGCTATCTATGAATGTTTCCCCAAATCCGGGTATAGGATTGCAAACCCAAACAAGAGAGCCAAGATGTAAAGCTGTAAGTGCCTTCGTTTAGGATTGGCTCATTTCTTGTAAAACAAATAGTAACAACAATAATGTAATGTAATGTACAATAGGAACAGCCTGAAAATCCTATTGTAAATGCCTAAACATGTTGTGTTGATTTAAATCAACATCTGGAACAACATGTCTCAAGAGATGTCATAACATCATACCAGACATCAAGCTACTGAACTGTCAAGTCTGATGCAGTTCTGTTCTTAAAGTTATGCAGAATATTCTGCCAAATAGAATGCATAACAAGTAGCGAAAATTGAAGGCATATGTGGAGCTCTAGAAGATTCAATCAGAAGCTAAGGATAAGGAGAAAAGCTCGATTGAAGACCTAACTTGCAGCAGAAGTTTTCTGCTTACTTTATGCAGGTCGTTAAAGCTGCATTGCTGTCATATGAAGGCCCAAATCCAGTTGGGTAAAAAGGGTTATAAATAGAAGTATTGTAACCTAATTTAAAAAAGCCGGGTATTGACAAGATGTAATCATTAGGGCTAGTTTTATTGTGAACCACCCGGGCTGTGGGATGGTCACCATACTCCTTGAAACCTGTAGGTTAGAGGATGTATGCATTGTACTTGATTGAAGCTTTTAAGCATGATCAAGCTGTGTAATGGAAGTGTATCTTCTGAACAGTTTATGTACTGTAGAAAGTAATCACTGCGGTGATTGAGGGGGAGTGAGAGGGTTCTCATATCTAGGATTGGATCTTAGGTAAAAGTGTCATTGGGTAGTGATTAAGTGAGAAGGCTGTCAACGGGTGTGTTGGCTGTAGGGTCTTTGAATTGATACTACTAATAGTGAACTTTATCCCTGGCTTGGAAGCCTCCAGATGTAGGTTGGTTGAACCGAACTGGGTGAACAATTCTGTGTGTTATTTACTTTCTGCATTGGTTATTTGTTTGATGTCTCAGCATTCTTCATGACATCAATGTATATGATTAACCTTAACTGTTCTGAACTTCAGTAAATCAGAACCTGCGTTTGTCAAAGGTGTTGCAGGTTCTGGTATGATAGTTCAGTGTCTGTTATAGAACTGATATCAAAAGTACAGCCTATTCTACCTGTACAGCGCTTAATGTCAGATCAGATGTCTTAACATTCCATTAGACATCCTGAGTCTGTGACATACCAGGAATTTCAAAAGCAATCAAAGCAAACAATTAGTCATGCAAGAGGGTGATCTAAGCCCTAAGGTTACCCCACTTAAAAATATATCCCCAGCAGAGTCGCCAGTTCTGTGATACAGTGGGAGAACTGACTTGAGGTTTTGCGTTTGTTTTCGCAAATGTTTCGGTTGAGCAAGAGTCGCCACCGACTTTTTATTTTATCCTAAGGAAAGGTTAAAAAGCACAGCAAAAACCTTTGAGATGTTTTCTTGGGTTCTGGGAGTAGATTATAGAAAGGGAAGGTATTAGCACCCTTTCTATCAATGGTTATCCATGGGCTCTTAGTTACTTGCTTAAATCAACTTGCCTTGATTTTCAATTGTTTGAAATGGTGCTTTGTGTGTGTCGTTTTGAAAATGTTTAAAAAGAGGCCAATGTGGTGGCAACCTTTGTAATGATCCATGTTGGGATGTATACAAAGGTGTATGTCTTTTGAAAAAGTTTTCAATGTTTTTTGAAAGTTGTTTTGAGAGTGTGTTTTGAAAAATGGCAAGTGTTTTTTGCAAGTTTGATCAAGTAACTAAGAGTGGTCTACCCCTAAATTTACTCAAAGATTTTTCTATGTTTTTAACCCTTTTAACAATTTTGTTCCACCATTGTATTTGGTGGACAATCTTGTGTTAGGATGTGAACGGGACGGGCGCGGGTCATCGTATAGACCATGATAGCAATATTGCAAAGTATCTTAGTTTTTCTTTTGAGGGACTAAGATCATTTTTTTTGTAAGGCAACTTTCGAAAGCGTCATCGAGGGACTATGATCTTTTGATTTTGTTTGTTTTACCAAGATACTTTGCATGCGTAACATGGCCCAGTTTTTAAGGCAACAAGTGGATGTAACCCTAGGGGTGTTAGTGTGCAAGTGTGTTTTATTGCATACAAGAGTTTTTCTTTGAATTAGGATTTTCTATTTCATTGATTTTATCTTGCCATACACATCCTAATTACTAGCAATAAAAGTGGAAATATAAAATCCTACGCTATTACAACAATTAGGGAGTGGGGATACACATTTGTACATGGGGGGTTCAACGAGAAAAATAGACAAAAAAGAAAATAGCAAAAAACAAGATAGAGGGAGAGAGAGAGGGAGCCAGCGCGCTGCTGAGAGGTCATCAGAAGTTCTGACTCAGATCCGCTGCCAGATGATCAACCTCTTGGTTAAACTGTATGAGTCAGAACTTCTGACTCTGGCACCTGCAAAACAGAAACCTGTTAGTGGGGAAATCAGAAGTTCTGACCCCCCTGCGCTGCAAGACAGAAGTTTGTTAGTGGAGAAACTAGAAGTTCTGATTCTGCTGGAAAGACAATAACTCTCAGAGGTTCTGATATTATTGACAGCAAAATAGGCTTCAGATGTGCTAACGTCAAAGTCAGCACTTGGCTTTTCCCTGTACTAATCAGAACATCTGCAATTTTGTTGTTATTCCACAAAACAGGAAATATATTTGGAACAGGTCCAGCAAATGTCAAAATGTTTCAGAGGGCAGAACCAACAAGGTCACAGGTAGGTCCTACACTGGCTCAGAACATTCTGAGGTATGAAAATCCTCAGAATACAAACAGCAACAACATGATATTTACATTATGTTTATTTGAGCATGCACAACTGATGATGCTTAGTAGCGTGATGAAGGTCAGCAGGTGCTTACCTGGCTGTTGGAAAAGTTTGTGGATGAAAGCTAGATTTTGGCTCTGGTGGTGTTCTGGACAGATTCTTTTTGAAAAGGGTAGGTGAATGTGTATGCGTATATAGGGTCAGAAGTTTGAAAAGGGTGTTTTTGGTTCACAAAGAAAAACTGGGTATTTGATGAATTTTGAAGGTAAGAACTTCAAAGTTATGAAGCACTGGAGATTTTGGCAGAGTTTCACAACACTTTCTTGCTAAATATTTTTGTTTCTTTCTTAGCAATTTTTCTATTTCTTCAAGCGCCCCTTTTCAGTGGACAATGATTCTCTATTTATAGGCAAAAACTCTTGTGGATTTCTTGGTCATTAAAGGCGCCAACAGAGTTTGAATTGTTCTTTGACAGAAATTCCTGGGAAGTTGTGATAACAGATAGCCTTCAGCCTAGGCTGCAGCAGCAGGCGTGGATTGGAGAGAAGTGACCTCTTAAGTGGGCGGTGGCGTGTAGACCCATGCCAGAACCTGCATAAAGGCGTTTTCCAAGCCACACGTGAAGGGATTACTTGGATGAATGTTCAGGAGTGGTTAGGAGCATTAATGAGCATTAAATGGTGATGAGACTTATCAATATCAATATTCTGGTAAATAGAAACAAACTTTGAACCAACAGTTCTGTTTCAACAAGAACAACGTAAACCATGCTCTGGCCTTGGCTTCCTGTTGTCTTTAGCAAACTCCGGGGATTCTCCTGATTTTCTGACACGTTCCTTGGATTTGCTTCTGGAACTCCTGGGCTTAGAGATTCTGTATCAGTGTAACACCCATTCTTCTGACCTTTTCATCTTCTGATTTCAGCATGTTCTGAAAAAGCCTTCAGACTTCCTTGCTTCTTTTGCATTCCTTTAGCAAATTCTGGCTGAGCTTGTGTAACTGCTGAAAGAGTCATGTTCTGTCTGAGGATTACGTATTGAACCACGTTTACAACTTCTAATTGAGCTGATGTAGCTGCTGAAGAGCCAACTTCTGACTGCACTGAGCCAAGCTTGCAACTTCTGACCGTTTCTATCTGGAATTGGTCCAGAAGTTCTGAAGCGCTGATTTTTCTTAAACACTCATTTTTTATAGAAAAATTCCCAGTACTTTAGAATTTAATTTAATTAATTATTTTTTTCTCAAGATAAAAACGTTGTCTTCAGAGCTTGTGTGATCATCTTGCTCTTGTAAATGGTCTGCTTGGGCAAAAATGACAGTTCTGGACTTGGATTTGTTTCAGAGGGACCTTGAAAATCCAAGATGATTTCCTGAAGAAAGAGAGGGCAAATTTTGGGGTACAACAATCATCAACAATTTAAAACAAGTTCCAGATTTATACCTGAAACAAGACAATACAACTATCTGTGAACAACTGATTGTAGATTAATACCTGAAACAAGACATGATAACTATCTGTGATCAAACTGATTGTAGGTTAATACCTAAAACAAGACAGGTCAACTATCTACATAAGCAGATTGAAGATTAACTCCCGAAACAAGCCGGGTATACTATCTTTCTTTCTCAAATAGGTCAGAGATTAATTCCTGAAATAAGCCATGGCAACTATCTCTATGACCAACAAAAAGCGGGTTCCAGATTAATACCTGAAACAAGACGGGACAACTATCTGTGAATAACTGATGGTAGATTAATACTTAAAACAAGACAGGACAACTATCTACATAAGCAGATTGAAGATTAACTCCCGAAACAAGCCGAGGAAACTATCTTTCTTTCTCAAATAGGTCAGAGATTAATTCCTAAAACAAGCCAGGGCAACTATCTCTACGACCAACAAAAAGTAGGTTCCAGATTAATACCTGAAACAAGACAGGACAACTATCTGTGAACAACTGATTGTAGATTAGTACCTGAAACAAGATAAGATAACTATCTACATGAACGGATTGAAGTTTCACACGGACTCATCCTGAAGCAGCCCTACCTAGGCTCCTTCTCATATATTTCCAGATGAAGTTTTACACGGGATCATCCTAAAGCAGCCCTACCCAGGTTCCTTCTCTTACATTTCCAGATGCAGTTTCACACGGACTCATCAGGCTCCTTCTCATGAATTTCCAGATTCTATTCTAGATACGGTTCAGATACGATCCAGATACAGATGAAATTCTGATACTCATTCCAGATTCACTCTAGAAACGGTTCCGATACGATCCAAATACAGATGACATTCTGATACTTATTCCAGATTCTCTCTAGAAACGGTTCAGATACGATCCAGATATGAATGACATTATGAAACTTATTCCAGATTCTTTCTAGAAACTGTTCAGATACGATCCAGATACGGATGAAATTCTGATATTTATTCCAGATTCTCTCCAGAAACAGTTCAGATACGATCCAGATGTAGATGTCATTTTGATACTTATTCCATAATATTTCAAATACAGTTCAAATATGATCCATATATGGATGTCATTCTGACACTCATTCAGTACATTTCTTAAATACAGTTAAGATAAGATCCAGATACAGATGTCATTCTGACACTCATTTAGTACATTTCTCATATACAAAGCATGCATCATGGGCATCAAAGCTGCTATTGACCTAAGAATCAATTTCTTGAATGTATACGGGGCCTCAACCCTGGTAGTCAGTCAAATCAAGGGATAATGGAACTCAACCCTGGTAGTCATTAAAATGATGCATGAATGGACTTGGAGGTCCATTATGAGGTTAGCAAGACGTTTGGACTTTAAAAGATAGGCCCATTAGCCCAAAAATTCAAATTTGCTCAATTTGGATTTCATGCATTTTCTCAAAATTGTTCAACTTGCACCAATCATAACCCACTCAATTATTGTCATATGAGGGTGATCTTGGACTTTTTGAAAATCTCAAGATGTCTCCTACAACTTTCACGTTGGTCATTTTTTCATTTGAAACTTTATCTTGATGTAAAGTGCTTGAAAAAAGTGTCTTTTGTTGACTTTTAAAATGACCTGTAATGTTTTGGCCCATATATCTCAAATGAAGAATTTTTGGCCTTGAACTTAGAGAGGTAAAGTTGTAGAGAATTGAATTTACTTCAAAATGAGATTTGGTTGAGAAATTTCTGATGAAGTATGTGAAAGTTATGCTTGGTCAAAGTTCAGTTGACTTCTCCTAAAGAAAATCGTAATTTAGTAACTTTTGACTTTTGATGAATCTTGAGTTTTCTTGATGAATCATGATCAACCCATAATAAAATTATGAATGTGACTTAAAAATATTGATGTTTACCAAAAATCTTGAAGTTTGACTGTAAATTGGTCAAAGTTTACTTTTTGTCCAATATAGTTGATTTTCAATCATCTGTCTAATTGACTGAGCAAACTTGTACTGCAAGGCTTGGAACTTGGCATGAGGATTATTTGAAGCACATGAGAAACCGTAAAGTCCACTTGATGCATTATAAGTACAATTTCCTTTGAGAAAAGTGAAACCCTAGTTGTAGCTCAATTGTTTAGGAGGAGACTTCATCTGATCAATCCTTGAGTAGTCTTGAGTGTTTGAGACCTTCATGAGCATGAGGAGACCTATTGAAATAATTTGTCTTGAAAATGAGAGGGAAAACTTTGTGCTTGATAGAATGAAAAAGAGAGGTTTTTTTACCTGATGTTGTTACTTATAATATTCTCATTGGGAGTCTTTGTGGGAGGGGTAAACTTGATTATGCTTTAAGGGTTATGGACCAGTTGTTGAAAGATAATTGTAGGCCATATGTTATAACTTATACTATTTTGATTGAAGCAACTATTATTGAAGAAGGTATTGATAAGGCTGTGAAGCTTTTGGATGATATGTTATCGAGAGGGCTTCGACCTAATGTGTTTACTTATAATGTTGTTGTTAATGGTATGTGTAAAGAAGGGTTGTTGGATAGAGCTTTTGAGTATCTTAGTAGTATAATTTGTAAGGGCCATGTTGCTGGTGTGAGTACTTATAATCTTCTGTTGAAGAATATTTTTGTCAACATCAAAATTTTGAAGGGATATTCATTATTTGATCAAGGGTTGATCATGATTCCTCAAGAAAAGCTCTGAGATCATCAAAAGTCAAAAGTTGCCAAATTAGGGTTTTCTTAGGAGAAGTCAACTGAACTTTGACCAAGCATAACTTTTACTCGCTTTGTTGTACCCCAAAATTTTCCCTCTCATTTATCAAGACTTTTCTCACAAGATATCTTTGACTCAAGACTGGATTAGGGTTTGGTCAGCTCAAGACATCTCATCATGCACTGATGACCAAAAATTAGGGTTTAAGGTTGCACAGGGATTTTTTGGACTATCAATGCTTCATGTGACTTTCAAACATCATTATGGATCCCTAATATCACTCATGACAAATTTCAAGCCTTGAACCACATTTTTGGTCAGTCAAATGGACAGTTGACCTAAAAATCAGCTATATTGTGGAAAAAGTCAACCGTGACCAATTTACAGTCAAACTTCATAATTCTTGATCCACATTAACATTTTAAGCTTATATGTATCATTTAGTCAAATTTGGATCACAATTCCTCAAGAAATTTGACCAAATCACCAAAAGGGCAAAATGGTCAAAAATTAGGGTTTTGACTAAGGAAGGGCAATTTTTGATTTTTAACCTAGCAAATGACCAATTAAGTTAAGGAATGATTTCAAGGATCCAATTGCATCATCTTGACCTTATTACATGGCACAAAACATTTCAATTTCATTGGATTGACAGATGAAATTTGCAGTCAACTAATCAAAAGTCAACTGTACATTGAAAAGTCAAACTTTGACTTTTTGGTCAAAATCAAGTGCCAAGGATCACAATTCATCAAAACATGTCAAAATGTGAAACTTGTTCATCAAGAAATCCAAGTTTGAAGATTAGGGTTTAAATTTGAAAATTTTCTTAACTTAGAAATTTTCTACGTATAGAAAATTTCTTATTTTTTTCTCAACTTTAGGCCATTTTTTCACCATGATGCATAATGATTCAAAGAAAATTCCAAACATGAAAGTTGTAGACCTCCATGAAATCTAAAACTTTGCTTCACACACTTTTCCCTAAACATACTTGGATCTCAAGATATAAATTTATGAATACATGCTCATGAACTAAATAACTTAGTGAAATTTTGCCCTAATTTAGGCAGGTTTTGGACCCAACTTCATGGAAATTTTTCACCTAGTTTCAAGAGGTATCTTGAAATACATTTTAAATATGAGTTATATAGAATATTAAAAGCTTTCCAAAATTTCCAAGAACTCCTCAAGATCATTTTTGAGTAGAGATAATCGAAGAGATGAAGTTGGTAATTTCTCACTTTTTGTTCAAGCCATTTCATGAAGAGCAAAGTTCCAATCAGTACCTATGCTGCCTAATCCATGCTTTACAGGTCCCAAACTTGTTCCTTACTCCTTAATTTAATGCTTACTCAGTTGACAAAGCTTTGATCCAAGCCCTAGAGCCATTACCCAAGTTGTAATTCCATAAATGGCATAAAGTGACCATTGCCATTTTGGAAAAGCTCAACTTTTGCGACTTTCCAATTCTTGAGCATTGCCCTGTCTCCATTGCACATACAAGTCTTACAGGCCTAAAGAAAATTATACAAGTATATACCAACCCTAAGAAAGCAAGTACAAGCATGTCAAGCCTTGTCCCTTCACTTTGCTTCAAAAGCAAGAAAGGTTGCCAAAAGGCTAGAGCTAGCACATCTGTTGGAGGGCTGACTAGAAACTAATTCCCTACTAATATACAAACATAATACAACACAAGACACGATTACTTGAAGCCTGAAACACTCCCAAGCTCAAAAAACACCAGAAAACTGTCAAGACATGCAGTTTTGGCATAAGCATACCAATCTCCCATTTGGCTCGTGCGTTTCAAGTATTGATCATCAAAACACCTTACCTACTTGATATCTAAGTAATCCAGACCTTCATCCCTATACTGTAACCCCTTCTCCATCATCTGTCATTTTTGTTTTCAAATCTTGCAAGTTAACTTGGCCAAGGAGTTTTAGACACTTTCAGAGCAAGGCAAGTGTTGGAACACATTCAGGGAGGTTCAAGAAAGCTCAAGCAAGCATCAGGCCTCCATCAAACTCACTCCAGTTCCATCCACGATTTCAACTGAAGGAGGTAAAATCTTAACTTCTATCTTCTTGTACAGGCAACCATTGACCACGATTTGTGAATAAATAATGTAGTCCTCATTACAACGAAACTGTACATACATTTATCTTGCATTTATTTGACCTGAGTTGAGAGAATTTTAAACTTGAAGATTCTGAAAAAAATTAGGTTTAAATTTAGGGCTTTTAAAATTCTTTCTGATCTTTAATTGTTAGCTTACCTAACTTATATGGTTGGAATCGTGAGATCAAATACTACAACTTTCATGTTATGAGTTTTCATTTTCATGGAAGAATGAGAGAGTTACAGGACATCTGGCCAAGCTTGGGGAAGAAGATGAAGTACAGGGCAAGGACTTGGTTCATGTTATGTTATTTTTGTTTCATTTAAATCAACGGATGTATAGCCACCCCCGTGGAAAAATAGCACGCTGGTGAGACCCATGTCCTGGGTTCGAACCTGGGCGCTACTTTTGTTTTCCATATTTTTCTATTTTTCAGCTTTGTTATCTTTTTGCAGGATGGACCTCCATATTTGGGCCATAGTTTTTTGTTAACATGCTGTCTCTAGTCTGCTTGCTATACCCCCTGACCCATTATTTTCCATGCATTTTTATTTAATTTATTTTTGTTTTCATTAATATTTTCTTTAATGTATAAAAATCCAAAAAAATATAAATTAATAATATTGCATTTTTATTTTGTTTTAGTTTGTTTTTCACATAAAAAATATATTTTATTTTTAATATATATCATGTATTTTCTTAATAAACTTGTGAAATATAATTAAAATATATTTAGTTTAATTTATTTATTTCCTTTTCATCCCATACTTATACATATTTATTTTTGCATATATAAAAAAACTTTATATTATTTATACAATATTATGTATTATTTTAATATAAAAAATACATAAAAAAATGATACATAAGAACTTTATTTTCTTTTAAAATAGTAATTAGGGTTAAGCCTCCCTTCTAAAAATTAATTTCTTTTCCTTATATTTTTAGGTTTAGATTAAAATTTCTTTTACATAAAAACAAAACAAAAATCTTTTTCTTGCATGTACACAATATTGCATATTTAAATATTGTATATTATTTATTCTAATATTCGCACAAATTCAATTTGGTTGTAATAATATAGGTTTACATTCTTGCAAATCCCCATTCAAATTTTCATTCCCCCCTCCCATAAAATTGTTGTAATAGCTTAGTAATATTTACATTATGCAATTTACCGCTTTATATGCCATGATTAGTAATTAGGGTTTGTATGATAAGATCAAAACAAAGCAAAATAGAAAACCCTAAATATAAGATAAAACCAAAGCATGAAAATGATACACTTGCACACAAGCATCCTTAGGGTTTCTCCACTTGGTTGCCTAAAAACAAAAATGACCACATTACGCATGCGAAGTATCTTGGCAAAACAAACAAATATAAAGATCATAGTCCCTCGATGATGCTATTCAAGGTTGCCTTACAAAAATGGTCTTGGTCCCTCAAAAATGCTAAGATACTTTGCAAATATTGCTAATCATGGTTATACGATGACCCACGTCGATCCCGTTTACATCCAAAGATAGGGTTGCTTATCAAATTAATGGTAAGACAACAATGTAAAAGGAATATAAAATGTATAAGAAAGAAATTTGAGTAGGTAGATTACTTCTAGTTACTTTCTCTATTTCAAAACAACTATCCTTGCTATTTTCAAAACAAACACACATTTCAAAAACATCTTACAAACATTGAAAACATTTTCGAAAAAATACAAACATCTTTGTATACATTCTTACGAACGAGAATCATTACAAAGATTGCCTAAACGAAGGGCCTCTTTTACAAAATACTTTCAAAACCACACCAAACACAATTTCAAACAACAAAAGCAAGTGATCTAAGCAAGTAACTAAGAGTCCATGGAAAACCATGGATGAAAAGGGTGATAATACCTTCCCTTTTCATAATCTACCCCCCGAACTCAAGAAAAAATCTCAAAGGTCTTTCCTGTGCTTTTTCACCTTTCCTTTTGGATAAAAGAAAACTCGGTGGAGAATCTTGCTAACCGCAACATTTGCGATAAAACGCAAAACCTTCAAGTCAGTTCTCCCACCGTATCACAAAACTGGCGACTCTGCTGGGGAAGGTATTATAGAAGCGGGGTTACCTTAAGGTTTAGATCACATTTATTTGCTTACATTGTTTGATTTGTTTGCTTTACATTTTGGTTATTTGTTTGGGTTTGAATCCTCCACCCAGATTTGGGAAACATTATAGGTAAATAGCAATACATTGTGGAAACTGTGTTGGGTATACCGACATGGTCTAAGCAATAACTATGTTAGTGTGACATATTTGTGGGTACCGGTAGCCTTTGAGTTAATCAAAGAGAATACGGGGCCGCTGAGTGATGTCATGAAGCACTAATGAACTTCTAGAACCCTTTACTTGACCAACTTGGCCTTTAGGATGTAGTGAGATGACCGGCTTTGGCGCAGTCCGAAGTTGGTAGATACTCGATACTACACTCATTGAGGGTTGGTTTCTTGGGATATTTCGATCGCCATTAAAGAGGATTGATCTGAAACAATGACCAAAGAAACAGTCCAGTGATATTGAGCTCCTTAGAACTCGGTTACTATTATTAAGACAGGTTGGGCCAACTAAACTTCAAGAGGGTACTTACCTATAAAACCCCATGCAAGCCTAAACTAAGAACTTCTTTGATTTGCTTGTATATGCATACTTGTACAAAAAATCATGGACATCATGAACATCATATGCATTCACTAACCATTTCAAGGATTTTTGAGATTCATTTTTGTTCTTGTTTTGTAGGATATGGATTCACTTCGCAGGAAAACTATCCAAATCAACCTTGTAAGAATTCCTCCACAACTCGAGGAGCTAGCTTCATGGATCCCTGAGAATTCTCCATTCACTGAGATACACGGTCGTCTACTCAACTTGGTCACCTCCAACATAGAGGAGGATATGATGAAAGTTCTCTTCCATTTCTTTGATCCTTTGCATCATTGCTTCACATTTCCTGACTATCAGCTTGTGCCCACTTTGGAAGAATTCTCTCAACTCTTGAGGATTCCCATCCTCAATCAACTACCTTTCAACGGTACGAAAAGAGATCCAAAGCCAGAAGAGATTGCTCAAGCTCTGCACTTGCACTCATCTGATGTCACAACTCATTGGGAAACTAGAAGTGGTGTCAAAGGCTTCTTAGCAAAGTTTCTGTTTGAGAAGGCTCAAAGCTGTTGGAATTCCTTAGACTTGCAAGCATTTGAGGAAATTGTGGCTCTTCTTATCTATGGGATGGTCTTGTTCCCCAATCCTGACTAACTCATATATGTGAGTGCCGTCAAAATCTTCATCTCAAAACAGACAGTCAAAGTTTCCTCATCTCTCTCTACTGTTTATTTCAGTAAGATGGATCTCGAACAGACAGTCAAATATCTTCAGACTCAAAACATGCAGTTTCAACAGTTACTCAGAACCCTGGCCAAAGGACAAGAGGAGCTGAAGACTCTGTTGGCAAAGGAGAAAAATAAAAAAGAGAAGAAACCAACTGGTGTTGTAATCATGGGGAGAAGGTTTCAAGGGCAAACTAGAAGAACCTTGAATTTTGCAACAACATCTGATGAAGGGGAAGGGAAAGGAAAAGAAACAGCAGTTTCGTTAGAATCTGAAGAGGAGGAAGAAGAGGAAGACTACTCTGAGGAACAGTACCCTCCAGCTGATGATAAGTACAAACATCTTGAAGAGCGTTTAAGCGCAATGAAAATACAAAGGGTACCAGGTCTAGACTTTGAAGAATTGGGGCTAGTGTCGGGAATTATGATCCCACCAAAGTTCAAAGTGCCGTTGTTTGCAAAATATGATGGGGTGTCATGTCCTAAAATGCACCTCCGATCATACATGAGAAAGATTCATCCGCACTCTGCCGATAAAGACATGTGGGTGCATTTTTTCCAAGATAGTTTATCCGGAACACAACTCGATTGGTTTTACCAATTAGAAAGGGCCGACATCCACAACTAGGAAGACCTTGCCGCAACTTTCTATAAACAATACCAGTATAATGCAGATTTGGTGCCTACCCGTACTCAAATTCAGAGTATGGCTATGGATTCAAATGAGGGTTTCAAAGATTACGCGCAGAAATGGAGAGGTCTAGCTGGGAGAGTGCAACCACCTCTGTCTGAAAGGGAGTTGGTGGATATGTTCTTAGGAACTCTATCGGGCCCTTTCTTCAATCATTTGATTGGGAGCTCATCTACTGGGTTTACTGAGTTAATATTAACCGGAGAGAGGGTGGAAGCTTGCAGAAAAAGTGGAAAGATTCAGAAGGATTCGTCTGCCTCTACAGCTGTGAGAAAGCCTTTCACCGGAAAGAAGGAGGTATCTGCTATTTATCCATAAAGGAACCAAGGGAGAGCTGAGCGCCGACCAATGGTAAGGGCCGTTATGATCCCAAAGCCTACATCTGATCAACCAAGAAGTAACCAACCGAGGGTGGAAAGGCCAGTCCGACAATTCACTAGAATTAATATGACTCTAGCCCAGGTCTTACCACATCTTCTGAAATCTAATATAGCAACTTTAAAAGAAGCTCCAAAGAATCTCAACATGACGTCCCCTCATTATCACTCAAATGCCAGATGCACATATCATTCCGAAAGTCCAGGTCACGACACTAACAACTGTTGGGCCTTGAAAAACAAAATTCAAGACCTTATAGATGCAAAAGAAATTGAGTTTGATGCGCTCGAGAAACCAAACGTCATTTCTGCTCCTATGCCTAGGCATGGTCACAACACCAATGCTATCGAAGAAGATTGGTTTGTTACCACAGTGGATGAACTCTTGAATCCGCTCCCAATCATTAAGATAAACTTGTTGAAAGCTGGTATATTCCAAGGTTGTAATGAAGACTACCATCTTTGCTTATCCTCACCAACTGTTTTCCCTCTGTTGAAGACAAACATTCAATGCTTGATAGACAACCAAGAGATTCTATTTGAAAATGCTCCTGTTTCACCTATTCCTGTTGAAGACATTTCAATCATAACCATCTCCGCCAATCCTTCCAGGGTCCCCAAAAGACCCGTTAGGATTACATCGGTTCCAAAGACTACTCCTCTTATAATCAAAATGCCCGGTCCGGTCCCGTATGAATCAGACAAAATAGTACTGTGGAATTACGGTGGAGACATCTACTACCATAATATCAAACAAGATGGGATGACTGTCGAAGAAGTGAGCTCCAAAGAAGAAGATTCCAACATTAGCAATATTGCAGGAACCAATAAGATTACCCGTAGCGATAGAATCTTCTCTCCAGAGATTGACCCTCCAAAGGCAGTTTTTGGACCCGTGACTGTTCTAAAGGTTACCTCTGTACCAATAATCATATCTGCAAGTGCTCCTGTTAACAAAGACGACACAACCCCTACTGTTATCCCTACCAAAACTTCTACTGCTGAAATTCGAGGAAAAAGTATTCAAGAAGAGCCTATCCAGACGAAGGCTCAACCACTAACTATCCCCGAAACCTCCAAGAAGGAAATGGAGGAGATCCCGAGGATAATAAAGAAGAATGACTATGACGTGGTTGAACAGTTGGGGCAAACTCCCTCCAAAATCTCCATGCTAGTATTGTTGCTGTGTTCTGAGGCACATGCGAAAGCTCTGGTGAAGTTTCTGAAGACAACCCATGTGACACAAGAGACGTCTGCTGACCAATTCCAAGATTGTGTGGCCAGTCTGACAGCTGATAACGACTTAGGCTTCTCTGATGCTGATTTGACACCAAGAGGGAGAAAGCACAACGAGGTATTACATGTCTCTGTGGAGTGTAGAGGAACAACTCTGGCCCATGTCTTGGTGGACACTGGCTCATCTTTGAATGTTTTACCGAAGAAAGCTCTCGACAAATTAGATTGCGAAGGACTGACATTGAAACCCAGTAACATAGTCGTAAGAGCATTTGATGGCTCAAAGAGGGTGGTCCACGGGGAGGTGGACATCCCCATAAAGGTGGGAACTCAGACTTTCAACTCAACCTTCTATGTAATGGACATCTGCCCTTCTTACTCCTGTCTGTTAGGACGACCTTGGATCCATAATGCTGGTGCTGTCACCTCTACACTACACCAGATGCTGAAATACCCGGTCCATGGAAATATTGTCACTGTCCACGGAGAGGAAGAGTACATGATTATCCATCTAAATTCTTTCCGCTATGTGGAGTTGGATGGCGAGTTCATTGAAACTCCTTTTCAACATTTCGAAGAAGTCTCTCAAGAGGTAGTAGTAAACAAGACGGTATCCCAAATCCCCAAGATCACAAGACCTCCTCTTCGGATGTCATCTCTAAAGGACGCCAAGGCAGTAGTAGAGGAGGGTGGATGCACCATCTGGGGACAACTTCCAGACATTCTGTATAAATCTGACAAGTTTGGCTTATTGGATATTTCCTCCTGTCAACGAAGAACTTAGCAATCGGGAAGCCAGAGACTTTATCCCAATAACTTTCATCTCTCAGTAATTTATCTTTTACATTTCTGTTGGACTTGTAATATTCACAAACAATTTGCACATTAAAAACCTTGTGTCTTACCCGAGGCACAATGGTCCATTTGTAAGGGTTTTTATTTCATCTTCATATGACATTCAATGAATCATGGACGTTTTTTCACATACAAACCTTTTATGCTCACTGTGTTTCTTTTACATTTTATTGTTTAAAGATGGCTATACCCTTACACACACCCACACTCACAAATGCAGGTACCCCTCCATTCCGGATCCCATGGGTAACGATACTGCTATGGCCTTTAGTGACTCTGAAAATCTAATCTACCAAGCCGAAGACGAAGGTGAGGAAGATTGTGAAGTACCAGGGGACTTGGCCAGACTACTACAACAAGAGGAAAGAGCTATTCAGCCTCATGAGGAACCGTTGGATACAATCAACTTGGGTACCGAGGAAGATAAAAAGGAAATCAAGGTGGGTGCCAATCTAGATCCGAGTGTCAAGGAGCGTCTAATTCAGCTATTGCACGATTATGTTGAGATCTTTTCCTGGTCATACAAAGACATGCCAGGACTTGATACAGATATCGTGGTACATCGTCTGCCCACAAGAGAAGAATGTCCACCAGTAAAACAAAAAGTCCGCCGCATGAGACCTGACATGCCAGAGAAGATCAAAGCAGAAGTCATGAAACAATTCAATGCTGGATTCTTAGCTGTCACTTCCTATCCTCAATGGGTTGCCAACATTGTTCCCGTGCCTAAAAAGGACGGCAAAGTACAAATGTGCATGGATTATAGATATTTGAATAGGGCCAGCCCTAAAGATGATTTTCCACTTCCCCACATCGATATCCTGGTTGACAATACGGCCCAGCACAAAGTGTTTTCCTTCATGGACAAATTCTCAAGTTATAACCAAATCAAAATGGCACCTGAGGACATGGAGAAAACTACATTTGTCACACAGTGGGGCATGTTCTGCTACAAAGTGATGCCATTTGGACTGAAGAATGCTGGGGCAACCTATCAACGCGCCATGATAGCCTTATTTCATGATATGATACATCATGAGATAGAGGTCTATGTAGATGACATGATAGCCCGATCACAAACTGAAGAGGAGCACCTTGATCATTTGCAAAAGTTGTTTGAGAGATTAAAGGAGTACAAACTAAGGTTGAATCCAAACAAGTGCACATTCAGAGTCTGGTCCGGTAAACTCTTAAGTTTTTTTGTCAGCAACAAAGGTATCGAGGTTGATCCTGCCAAGGTTAAAGCGATACAAGAAATGCCTGCTCCTCGTACTGAGAAGGAAGTCAGAGGATTCTTGGGATGCCTGAACTATATTGTCAGATTCATTTCTCATCTAACAGCTACTTGTGAACCAATCTTCAAACTATTGAAGAAAGATCAAGTAGTCAGATGGAATGATGAATGTCAGATTGCTTTTGACAAGATCAAAGAGTACTTACAAGAGCCTCCTGTTTTGATGCCACCAGTCGAGGGAAGACCACTGATCATGTATCTGACCGTTTTAGAGAACTCAATGGAGTGTGTATTGGGGCAGCATGACGAGTCTGGCTGAAAAGAGCACGCTATTTACTACCTGAAAAAAAGTTTACCGACTATGAAACCAGATATTCACTGCTCGAGAAAACTTTCTACGCTCTGGCATGGGCTGCTCGTCGGCTAAGATAGTATATGTTGGCCCATACTACTTTATTGATATCTAAGATGGATCCGATAAAGTACATCTTCAAAAAGCCTGCTCTGTCTGGGAGGATAGCTAGATGGCAGATGATCCTAACAAAATATGACATACAATACACTACCCAGAAAGCTATAAAGGGCAGTGTGCTAGATGATCATCTTGCTCATCAAGCTGTAGAAGACTATCAGTCCATGAAATTTGAATTCTCGGATGAAGACATCATGATATTAGACAATTGTGAAGAAATCAGACCATATGACGGACCTGAACAAGGATCCCGATGGACCCTGTTCTTTGATGGGGCATCCAATGCACTTGGTAATGGTATCGGCGCTGTACTCATATCTCTGGAAGGGTGTCACACTCCTTTTACTGCCAGACTTTGCTTCAACTGTACGAACAACATGGAAGAATACGAAGCATGTATCTTTGGTCTCAGAGCTGCCATAGATTTGGGAATCAAATCCTTATATGTATTCGGAGATTAAGCTTTGGTCAACAACCAGATCAAAGGAGAATGGGATACTAAGCACCCAAACCTTATCCCTTACAAAGAACATGTTTTGACGTTGCTACCACATTTTGAGCAGATTACCTTCGAGAATTTCCCGCGAGATGAAAATCAGCTAGCAGAAGCTCTAGCCACAATGTCATCTATGTTTAAACTTAATTGGGATAACGAGGCTCCCCAGATCACCATTGAACAAATGGATGAACCAACACACTGTCATGAGATCAATACTGAATAGGTAGTGGACCAACCTTGGTTTCACGAAGTCAAGAGGTATCTCGAGGCTCAAGAATATCCAAAAGGAGCTTCAATCAATGATAAAAAGTTCTTAAGGAGATTCTCTGCTAAGTTCTTCCTGAGTAATGGCATCCTGTACAAACGCAACCATGACTCCATTATGCTCCGATGTGTGGATAAGATTGAGGCTGAAAAGATCATGGATGAATTACATGAAGGTACTTTTGGAACTCACTCCAGTGGGCATACGATGGCGAAGAAAATCCTACGGGCAGGCTATTATTGGTCTAACATGGAAGCGGATTGCTATCAACACTCTCGGACCTGTCATAAGTGTCAAATTTATGCCGACAAGATGCATGTACCTCTGGTTCCTCTAAATGTCTTGACGGCTCCTTGGACCTTTGCTATGTGGGGAATCGACATGATTGGAGAGATCAAGCCTACAACCTCCAATGGACACTGCTTCATTCTAGTGGCCATTGACTATTTTACAAAATGGGTTGAAGCAGCTTCCTTCGCATCCATTACTAAGAATGTTGTTGCCCGCTTCATCAAGCAGAATCTCATTTACCGGTACAGTATCCCAGAAAGGATAATCACTGATAATGGTACTAACCTTAACAATACTTTGATCACTGTCTTGTGCGAGCAGTTCAAGATGAATGGTGTCGTTGAAGCTGCAAATAAAAACATTAAAAAGATCATACAGAAAATGACAGTCACCTACAAGGAATGGCATGAGATGCTACCATTTTCTCTCCATGAGTATCGTACCACGGCTCGCACGTCAACTGGGGAAACACCCTATTCTTTGGTTTATGGCATGGAGGCTGTCTTGCCTATTGAGGTTCAGATCCCCTCTTTGAGAATTATGAGGGATGCAGGTTTAAGTGAGGACGATTGGATCCAGACTCGACTTGATCAACTGAACTTAATTGATGAAAAGAGACTTACTGCTGTTTGTCATGGTCAGATGTATCAAAAGTGGATGATTAAGGCTTTCAACAAGAAAGTCAGACGCCAAGTATACCAAGTTGGAGATCTAGTGATCAAACACATTATCTTGCCACAAAGTGATCCCAGGGGCAAATGGACCCCTACCTATGAAGGACCATTTGTAATCAAGAGCATATTCTCTGGTGGGGCAATGATCTTAACCACCACGGACGGTGACGACCTGCCACACCCTGCGAACGCGGACATAGTCAAAAGATACTACGCATAAGAGACCCGCTAGGTTGACACACCTAGGCAAACAAAAAGGGCATCCCGGCGAACCAAAAGGTTTGGGCAAAAATTAGGGATACAATAAAAAATTTGTACACCCGACAAGTTTAAAACCCGAAAGGGCGACTTGGGCAAAAAAGGGTTTCCCGGTGGACTGAAAACCCGAAAGGGCGGTCCAGGAAAAAGTTAAGGAATTAAAGCATATGACTATGTCCCGTCGGATCACTTTAAGGACAACCTTTTGACTTCCACTGACAAACTCGGAGTTTCTGATCAATTCAATCATCTTTAGACGAAGCAACAAATAGACAAGATATTCGGAGATACGAAGGCCATAGCATAATGGAAACCCCATGGGGATTATTACACATAGCTATCTTTCTTTGTGTAAAATTTTTCTTGATTTTTTATGGCATCATTCTCTTACTAGAATGTTTGTCTCCTTTGTACACAATACTTATTCAAAGTCAATACAAAGATATCTCTTTGAAAATACAGAAAACTATTTGTCTTTTTCTTTACACTTGTGTTTTATTTGCAGAAACGTCCAATGATTCATTAATGAACATATACATTTGAACATAATTACTGTTTACAAATAAACAAAATGAGAAAGACAATTACTGATAGGTTGAAAGAGCTGGAAAACGTCTCTAGGCTATTCCATAAGCAATCCCCACAGTACGTCATTTAGATCCCCAACGGAACTAAAACTTCAAATTATTAATCCCCAGTAGAGATCATAAAATTTCTCAGGATTCCTCAAAGCAATATATGGCATTGCTCTCACAACAGAATTTTGTCAGTACTTTAACTTCAAGACATAAAGAATCCATATATCCTCAGCAGCATTCAAGGACTTATTTTCCTCAATCATCCAAAAATACAATAATACAACAAATCAGCTTACATACGCATACATTACATCCATTTATCATAAACATTGATAAAACACATATGTTGCACCTTACATTTCATACAACATAATTTTGTGTTTTAGCTAACATTTTACCCTTTTCAGGATAAGATTAATAGCTACCATTAACAACGTGCAATCAGATACAATATAGATACGCTCCAGACACGGATGCCTTTATGTTACTCATTCAGATTCAACCTTCAGATACAATATGGATATGCTCCAGACACGGATGCCATTCTAATACTCATTCAGATTCAACCTTCAGATACAGTACGGATACACTCCAGACACGGATTCCATTCTAATACTTATTCAGATTTCAAGTTTAGATACAATACAGATACGCTCCAGACATGGAAGCCATTCTGATACCCATTCAGATACAGTATGGATACGCTCCAGACACGGATGCCATTCTGATACTCATTCTTTCAGCTTACAATTTAGAATTCAACAAACATTCTTGGAGGGCATCTACAAGCCCATCTCCAACAATATTCTATCACTTCCCCAAATGGCATCTTTAAGCCCATTCCCTCAGCTACACATTGTCGAGTGCAAATTTATGGGCACTCTAGTGTCCAATCATCTTTCACCTTCGAGTCACAAATGGCAAAGCTCGCCAATCTAACTCCTCAGGTTTAAGAAGATTGGACAGGGGCAGCTGTTGTATCCCAAAATTTTCCCTCTCATTTATCAAGACTTTTCTCACAAGATTTCTTTGACTTAAGACTGGATTAGGGTTTGGTCAGCTCAAGACATCTCATCATGCACTGATGACCCAAAATTAGGGTTTGAGGTTGCACAAGGATTTCTGGACTATCAATGCTTCATGTGACTTTCAAACATCATTATGGATCCCTAAGATCACTCATGATAAATTTCAAGCCTTGAACCACATTTTTGGTCAATCAATTGGACAGTTAACCTAAAAATCAGCTGTATTGGGGAAAAAGTCAACCATGGCCAATTTAAAGTCAAACTTCATAGTTCTTGATCCACATCAACATTTTAAGCTTATATGTATCATTTGGTCAAATTTAGGTCACAATTCCTCAAGAAATTTGACCAAATCACCAAAAGGGCAAAATGGTCAAAAATTAGGGTTTTGATTAAGGAAGGGCCATTTCTGATTTTTAACCTAGCAAATGACCAATTGAGTTAAGGCATGATTTCAAGGATTCAATTGCATCATCTTGACCTTATTACATGGCTCAAAACATTTCAATTTCATTGGATTGACAGATGAAATTTGCAGTCAACTGATCAAAAGTCAATTGTACACTGAAAAGTCAAACTTTGACTTTTTGGTCAAAATCAAGTGCCAAGGATCACAATTCATCAAAACATGTCAAAATGTGAAACTTGTTCATCAAGAAATCCAAGTTTGAAGATTAGGGATTAAATTTGAAAATTTTCTTAACTTAAAAATTTTCTAAGTATAGAAAATTTCTTATTTTTTCTCAACTTTAGGCCATTTTTTCACCATGATGCATAATGATTCAAAGAAAATTCCCAACATGAAAGTTGTATAGCTCCATGAAATCTACAACTTTGATTCACACACTTTACCCTAAATATGCTTGGATCTCAAGATATAAATTTTATGAATACATGCTCATGAACTAAATAACTTAGTGAAATTTTGCCCTAATTTAGGCAGGTTTTGGACCTAACTTCATGGCAATTTTTCACCTAGTTCCAATAGGTATCTTGAAATTCATTTCAAAGATGAGTTATAGAGAACATTAAAAGCTTTCCAAAATGTGCAAGAACTCCTCAAGATCATTTTTGAGTAGAGAGAATTGAAGAGATGAAGTTGGCAATTTCTAACTTTTTGTCCAAGCCATTTCATGAAGAACAAAGTTCCAATCAGTACCTATGGTGCCTAATCCATGCTTTATAGGTCCCAAACTTGTTCCTTACTTCTTAATTTAATGCTTACTCAGTTGAAAAAGCTTTGATCCAAGCCCTAGAGCCATTACCCAAGTTTTAATTCCATAAATGGCATAAAGTGACCATTGCCATTTTGGAAAAGCTCAACTTTTGCCACTTTCCAATTCTTGAGCATTGAACATGTCTCCATTGCACATACAAGTCTTACAGGCCTAAAGAAAATTGTACAAGTATATACCAACCCTAAGAAAGCAAGTACAAGCATGGCAAGCCTTGTCCCTTCACTTTGCTTCAAAAGCAAGAAAGGTTGCCAAAAGGCTAGAGCTGGCACATCTGTCGGAGGGCTGACTAGAAACTAATTACCTACTAATATACAAACATAATACAACACAATACACGATTACTTGAAGCCTGAAACACTCCCAAGCTCAAAAAACACCAGAAAACTGTTAAAACTTGCAGTTTTGGCATAAGCATACCAATCTCCCATTTGGCTCGTGCGTTTCAAGTATTGATCATCAAAACACCTTACCTACTTGATATCTAACTAATCTATACCTTCATCCCTGTACTGTAACCCCTTCTCCATCATCTTCCATTTTTTTTCAAAGCTTGCAATTTAACTTGGCCAAGGAGTTTCAGACACTTTCAGAGCAAGGCAAGGGTTGGAACACATTCAGGGAGGTTCAAGAAAGCTCAAGAAAGCATCAGGCCTCCATCAAAATCACTCCAGTTCCATCCATGATTTCAACTGAAGGAGGTAAAATCTCAACTTCTATCTTCTTGTACAGGCAACCATTTGCCACGATTTGTGAATAAATAATGTAGTCCTCATTACAACGAAACTGTACATACATTTATCTTGCATTTATTTGACCTGAGTTGAGAGAATTTTGAACTTGAAGATTCTTAAAAAATTAGGTTTAAATTTAGGGCTTTTAAAATTCTTTCTGATCTTTGATTGTTAGCTTACATAACTTATATGGTTGGAATCGTGAGATCAAATATTATAACTTTCATGTTATGAGTTTTCATTTTCATGGAAGAATGAGAGAGTTACCGGACATCTGGCCAAGTTTGGGGAAGAAGATGAAGTACAGGGCAATGACTTGGTTCATGTTATGTTATTTTTGTTTCACTTAAATCAACGGATGTATAGACACCCCAGTGGCAAAGTAGCGCGCTGGTGAGACCCATGTCCTGGGTTCGAACCTGGGCGCTACTTTTGTTTTCCATAGTTTTCCATTTTTCAGCTTTGTTATATTTTTGCAGGATGGACCTCCATATTTGGGCCATAGTTTTTTGCTAACATGCTGTCTCTAGTCTGCTTGCTATACCCCCTAGCCCCTTATTTTCCATGCATTTTTATTTAATTTATTTTTGTTTTCATTAATATTTTCTTTAATGTATAAAAATCCAAAAAAATTTAAATTAATAATATTGCATTTTTATTTTGTTTTAGTTTGTTTTTCACATAAAAAATATATTTTATTTTTAATATATATCACGTATTTTCTTAATAAACTTGTGAAATATAATTAAAATATATTTATTTTAATTTATTTATTTCCTCTTCATCCCATACTTATACATATTTATTTTTGCATATATAAAAAAACTTTATATTATTTATACAATATTATGTATTATTTTAATATAAAGAATACATAAAAAATGATACATAAGAACTTTATTTTCTTTTAAAATAGTAATTAGGGTTAAGCCTCCCTTCTAAAAATTAATTTCTTTTCCTTATATTTTTAGGTTTAGATTAAAATTTCTTTTACATAAAAACAAAACAAAAATCTTTTTCTTGCATGTACACAATATTGCGTATTTAAATATTGTATATTATTTATTCTAATATTCGTACAAATTCAATTTGGTTGTAATAATTTAGGTTTACATTCTTGCAAATCCCCATTCAAATTTGTATTGTCCCCTCCCATAAAATTGTTGTAATAGCTTAGTAATGTTTACATTACACAATTTACCGATTTATATGCCATGATTAGTAATTAGGGTTTGTATGATAAGATCAAAACAAAGAAAAATAGAAAACCCTAAATATAAGATAAAACCAAAGCATGAAAATGATACACTTGCACACAAGCATCCTTAGGGTTTCTCCACTTGGTTTCCTAAAAACAAAAATGGCCACATTACGCATGAAAAGTATCTTGGCAAAACAAACAAATATAAAGATCATAGTCCCTCGATGATGCTATTCAAGGTTGCCTTACAAAAATGGTCTTGGTCCCTCAAAAATGCTAAGATACTTTGCAAACATTGCTAATCATGGTTATACGATAACCCACGCCCGTCCCGTTTACATCCAAAGATAGGGTTGCTTATCAAATTAATGGTAAGACAACAATGTCAAAGGAATAGAAAATGTACAAGAAAGACATTTGAGTAGGTAGATTACTTCTAGTTACTTGCTCTATTTCAAAACAACTATCCTTGCTATTTTCAAAACAAACACACATTTCAAAAACATCTTACAAACATTGAAAACATTTTCAAAAAAATACAAACATCTTTGTATACATTCTTACGAACGAGAATCATTACAAAGATTGCCTAAACGAATGGCCTCTTTTACAAAATACTTTCAAAACCACACCAAACACAATTTCAAACAACAAAAGCAAGTGATCTAAGCAAGTAACTAAGAGCCCATGGAAAACCATGGATGAAAAGGGTGCTAATACCTTCCCTTTTCATAATCTACCCCCCGAACTCAAGAAAACATCTCAAAGGTATTTCCTGTGCTTTTTCACCTTTCCTTTTGGATAAAAGAAAACTCGGTGGCGACTCTTGCTAACCGCAACATTTGCGATAAAACGCAAAACCCTCAAGTCAGTTCTTCCACCGTATCACACGCTTCATCATATTTTCCCCAACAAAATCTCATTTTGAATGGAATTCAATTCTCTACAACTTTGTCTTTCTAAGCTCAAGTCTAAAAAGTGCATCATTTGAGAGATATAAGCCAATACATTACAAGTCATTTCAAAAGTCAACAAAAAGACACTTTTTGTCAAGGAAACTTACATTAATATAAAGTCTTAAAAAGCAAAAATGATCACAATAGGGATTGTAGAGGACATCTTGAGCTTTCCAAAAGTCCAAGATCACCTTCAAAGGATGAAAATTGAGAGAGTTATGACCCGTACAAGTTGGGAAATTTTTAGCAAATGCATGAAGTTCAAGTTGAGCAAATTTGATATTTTGGGCTAATGGGCTATTGTTTCAAAATCCAAATGAGTATTACACTTCATATACATATCAGATCTTACTCATGCACCCCTTGGTTTTTATTTATTTATTTATTTATTTTTATTTATTTAAAATTAAAAATAAAAAGATAAAAAAACAAGTCTTTTCATACAAGGTCCAAGCCCATGTATATTTGACCTAATTCATGCCTATTTAACCACACTCATTCAAACACAAAAACCACGAAAATCCTTACACGGAGAACATCTCCAAAAAACCTCAAAATATCAAAACTAGGGCAAGGGAAAAACTTTGTCTCCAACTCCTTATAGTCAATGCCAGACCTCCTATCATCTCCCTGAAGGTTCCAATATATCATCCCTACCCTCTTTGAAGACAAAAGCATGCAGGAAAGCCATGTTCCATCCTTACCGGTTTGGTATAATTTTTCAAATCCAAAAACATACGATTTCTGCATTGTGTAATACGGTGGGAGAACTGACTTGGGTGTTTTGCGTTTTATCGCAAATGTTGCGGATAGCAAGAGTCGTCACCGAATTTTATTTTATCCAATAAAGGAAAGGGTGAAATAAACATGAAAGACCTTTTGAGATTTTTCTTGAGTTCGAGGGGTAAGTTATGAAAAGGGAAGGTGTTAGCACCCTTTTCATCCGTAGTTGTCTACGGGCTCTTTGTTGCTAACTCACTTTTGAAATGCTTTTGTGAATGTGTTTGTTTTGAAAGTATTTTGAAAAGTGCCATCGTTGGGAAAACTTTGTAATGATTCTCGTCTCTATAAGAATGCATACAAAGTGTTGACTTTGAAAATATTTCAAGAAAAGTGTATGTATGTTGAAAGTTGTTTTGTTTTGAAATAATGTGATCAAGCAACTACGAGCATTCTACCTACTCAAAAGAAAGTCTTTGTTATTTTCCTCTTCCTTTAGATATTACTATTATACCATTGATTGGTAAGAAGCCCTATCATTGGATGTGAAGGGACAAGCGTGGGCCATCGTACAGTCATAGAAGGCAACTTGTAGGACGTTTTAACAATTTTCGTAAGGGAGTAAGATCATTTACCGAAGGCAACATCGAAGGGTCATCAAGGGACTACGATCTTTTAACTGAGGGTCTTTGCTAAAACATCCCACATTCGAGGGACATGACTGTATTTTTCCTAAGGCAACAAGCGAATTCACTCTAGAGGCACGTGTGTGAAAAAGTGATTTGTTTTCAGTTAAATTGTCTTGAAGTTAGGGTTATATAGCAGTTGATTTTATCTTATCATACACACCTAATTACTATACAGTATAAAGGAAAACAGTAAATTGCGAAAATTAAAGTTCTACGCTATTACAAAGCTTCAGGAATGGGGGTATAAATTTATGAATGGGGATGAAGTAAAAACCTAATTAAACTATTACAAACCGTCAACAATTACAATAATCGAAAGAATACGAAAATAGTAAACTACGAGAAAATGAAAAGAGAAAAAAAACTGTTTTTTTGATTTTATCAAATAAGGAAATTAAATAAAAAAAGGCTATGAACAAAAATTCGAGAATCAAAATTATAAATAATATTTTTGGTATTTTTTTTGTGAGAAAATTTGAAACAAAAATAAAAACCTATTCTATTAAAGAAAAGAAAATAATTGATTAAGAAATTAAATTATATGTATATATTTTTGGTATTTTTATTTGTGAGGAAATTTGAAAATAAAATAAAAACCTATTCTATTAAAGAAAAGAAAATAATTGATTAAAAGAAATTAAATTATATTAACAATTAACAAAACAAAGTAAAATAATTAGAAAAAATAAGATAAAGATAAAATAAGCAAAATGGACGGTGCATGGAAGAAATGGGCGTTGGGCCTAAATTCTTGGCCCAAAGATTTACTTGTTTGAATCAAAAAGAGAGTGTGTGAGGAAAATAGACCGGATCGGGCTCATCCAGGCACAATTGAAGTGCTAGTGGGAGCAACCTGAAAACCCTAAAGACCACTAAGGTTTTGCCCGCCGCTCCCCTTGCTAATATTATTATTATTATTATTATTAATATTTCATCTATCCAAAATCATGTCCCTAATACATGATCAATGTTTCAAAAACTCTCATCATCTTTCTCTCTCACGATTGCATCATCAGATTAAGAATAAAAAATGAAAACCATAAGCCCCAAATCAATCCCATTACCCCGATTTTGCTAGATTTAGAGATGAAAATATACACAAATATATGATAGTCAGAGTGTGGTTGTAATGAAAAGACTACTGATCACGAACAACTCCAGTGGCGGCTTCGAGGTAAGTTTCGCATGTCTTGTTCCAATCCCCATCTTCTTCTTTTCATCATTTTGCTCCGAGTTTGCATTGTGTAATGTTGTTGAAATGGCGATGTGTTGGCCTGGATTAATAATGTGGTTTGAGTGATATGCTGGAATCGAGATGTTAATAGAGGTGGTGGACTGCAGTGAGTGAGGTTTATGAAGGTTTTGGTTTAGGCTAGTGGAGGGGCTGAAGTTGACTGTCGATTAACGATGGATGGAAATTTGTGTGAGGTTAGAAAATGGCAGTTCAAAGGTGAATGAAGGGGGAAGTAGGAAGCGATTTTTGTAACGGAGAAGAGGGAGTGGTTGTACTGTCAAATTATGAACAGAAGTTAAGGTGAGTTAATGAAAGAAGTTTGAGAGTTTTGTTTTTTGAAACAGAACTTTGGTATGAAGCAGATTTTTGTGTGAGTTTCTTTTTGTTATTTATTGAGCAGAGGAATACGTGTTCATGCTGTTTTTGAGTTTGTGGTGTGTTTATGCAGGTTTAGTGAAGGTTTTGACCATGGGAGGTTTTGGTTTAAGATATCGCATAGGCCTGTACAGAGAGTGGATTTGCTGGGATTTTTGTTGTTGAAGGTTTGAGTAGTATGAGCAGAGGGGTGATTATGAGAAGGTAAGTTACGGTGATGAATGAAATGGAGTGAAGGTTGCGATATCTCATGGAGTTTAAAGGGTGTATGAGTGATGAATGAGTGAACTATTAAGGGGAGATTTGTGAGATTTCGAGGGAGAGTTTCAGTAGGTTTTTTGTGTCCCATTCTATGTTGTGAAACAAATTATTTATAGATGAAATCAACTGAAATTTGGGAGGGAAATTTGATCCATTTGAACAAATGTAATGCTCTGTTGTAACGATTTTTAGATGCAGCTCTTGTTTTGATTTTTTGTGTGTAAGTTTTGTATGTATATGGTGCAGGTTTTGGGATGCTACAAGGCTTTGGACAACAGGCTAGTTTTGCAAGTTATGGGCATCATGTTTGGAATGTTGTATGCAGGGCTTTGGACAGCAGGTGCAAGTTTGTTTTGTGCAAGGTTTGGAGAAATAAAAGCAAGGGGCAACATGCTGTTTTGAAAGTTTATTTAGAGTTTGGACAATAATGCTTTTCTTTTGGACAACAACAGTTTGTATTGGGGTATAAAGCTAGGGTATTAGGTTTAGTAACTTTGTAAGCAACATGATTCAAAGCATGATAGTTGCTTAATGTCTTTTGTAATGTTTGTAATTGGGAAATGTTTTATAGCCATGGAGCAAAGTAACAATTTTATGGATTTTGGTTTATGTTGAGACAAGTTTTGATAAATGGTCATGAATGATATATTTTGAATGAATGGACATCGTCTCTTGAACGATTTTTGATCTTGTAACTTTTAATTTACATGAATGAAAGTATGAATATTGAATCAATTTTATATCCAATCATCTTGCACTCTTAATGTAGCTCCTAATTCAATCTCTAGTTCGAATTGACGTTCAAATGAATCAACAACATTACCTCTCGTGTCATGAAAGGTGCAATTCGAATTTATACAAAGAACTCAGATTGCTCATGTGATATTGTGAATTTTTTGTAATCCTTTAAGATTCAAACTTGAAATATCAACATAAAACTCCTAATATTCAAATTTGATTCTGTTGTACCCAGATATTTGCTCTCTCTTTTCTCAAGACATTTCTCACAAATATTTTCAAAAGCTCAAGATTTCACAAGTACAGTTGGACCTTTAATGCCCCATATAGTTTCCATGGATCATATTGGGTTTTCAAGCATCGGGTCAAAAAATAAACCGTCGAAAGGGTAAAGCAGATAAAAGAAAAATATGTGCATTTGCAGATGACCATGTCAAATTCAAAATCTAGTTCAGGTTGTTCGAACTACATGACTGATCAAAATGAGTGATTGGCAGATTTTGACAAATCGAAGAAGAGAAAGGTAAAACTGGTTGTTCAAACTACATGACTAATCGAAAGGATTGGTTGGAAGATTTTGACAAATCTAAGAAGAGCAAGCTTGCTTTGATCCACAAGCTTCGATTGGGCATTAGCTTCCTTCGAGCAACTTTCTTCGACCCACAAGCTTCGAGTGGTACATTCAGATGAATGTGGTCCATTCAAAGAACATACAATTGGTGGTCCATTCGAAGAACATACAATTGGTGGTCAATTCGAAGAACATACAATTGGTCCATTCGAAGAACATACAAATGGTGGATGCGAAGAACATACAATTGGTGGTCCATTCGAAGAACATACAATTGGTGGATTCGAAGAACATACAATTGTTCCATTTGAAGAACATATAATTGGTGGATTTGAAGAACATACAATTTTTGGTCCATTCGAAGAACATACAATTGGTCCATTCGAAGAACATACAATTGGTCCACTCGAAGAACATATAATTGGTGGATTCGAAGAACATACAATTGTTGATCCATTCGAAGAACATACAATTGGTCCATTCGAAGAACATACAATTGGTGGATTTGAAGAACATACAATTGGTGGTCCGTTCGAAGAACATACAATTGGTGGATTCGAAGAACATACAAGTGGTGGTCCATTCGAAGAACACACAATAGTGGAAATAAATATTGTTTTGTCTTTTGATGAGTTTGGTCGAAGGCTGCTGAACAAAGTCCTATATGTTGCCAAGCCCAAGTTTTTTGTACTATCCACATAACAGCCTAAAACCATGTCAAAAATAGTCTATTGTACTACTATGAAATAGCCCTGCACCAAGCTGGCCACAACACTCCATAACGGCTGCAAAACAGTCTTGCTATGATGCTCCTAAACCAGTCCCATATTTGCACCAAACTAGCATATAAGAGATGCACCTCGAAAGCTATAAAAAGAGTATACCCAAATTTGGTCAAATTTTATTTGTTTCCCCCCCCAAAACCCCAGCAAGACTCTTCTATAAATAAGTTGTTTCACAACACATCTAAGAGAGGATTTTGGCAAGGAAAAAGGAGAAGATAAAAAGAGAGAGAAGAGAATACAAAGGCTAAATTCTTAAAACACTCTTAAACCTAGAACCAAAAAAACACAACACCTCTGTTCTTTTCTTTCGAATCTAGAACCAAGAAAATAGAACACCTCTTTTCTTTTCTTTCGAATCTAGAACCAAAAAACACAACACCTATGTTCTTTTCTTTCGTAATCAAGAACATTCAAGGCAGCAACTCAAGTTCGAAACACACATCCCAGCTTCAAGGTAAGCCTTCTTGACTTTAAACCTTTTGTTTCAAGCATCATTGATGATTCATTTTCGAATATAACATGTAATAATCATTGCCTTCAAAGCTAACCTTTATCTTATCTTCTTTTCTTGTCAACTATATGTTAAGAACTAACCTATACAAACCATAAAATAATGTTGGAGTGAAAGAGTTATAGCATGGTTCGACACAAAGCCTCAGGTTCGACCCATGCTGCTTTACAGGTCCAAACAGAAAGGAAAAATAGTGTGTGAATCAAAGGGTGTGTGAATCGAAGGGTGTGTGATTTGAAACATAACATTATGCTTCGATTCACACTAATTTGATTTGGCATTACAGGGTCGAAAGAAGGACACATTCGATGCAAAGGAACATGCTTCCACACATGCTATCGAAAGATCTGTTTTTTCTCTCTTTTGCGTTGTTTTTATTTTTTTATATTTTCTATATATTTTCTTTCATTGCTATTCAATATGGTTGTAATAATTAGGACTTTTATTTCTTTCCACCCCCATTTGTACATTTGTATCCCCCATCCCCTAAAATGATTTAATAGCTTAGGATTTTAATTTCCGCAATTTATCGTTTTAAAATAAGTTATTAGTAATTAGGGTGTGTATGGCAAGATACAATCAACTGTTAGAAAACCCTAATTATAAAGATAAAAATGCATGAAATCAAACACACTATTCACACACATGCACCTCTAGGGAAACCTCTCTTGTTGCCTCGAAAAATAGTCATGTCCCTCGAATATGGACGTTTTAGCAAAGACCCTCGATAAAAAAGATCGTAGTCCCTCGATGTCCCTCACTGATGCCTCTGGTAAACAATTTAGTCCCATATAAAAATTACTAAAACTTCTCATAAGTTACCTTCTATGACTATACGATTGACCCACGCCTGTCCCTTCACATCCAACGATGGGGTTTTTTACCAAATCATTGGTATGATAGCAACATCTAAAAAGGAGGAAAAGAACGTAGAC
Organism: Vicia faba; assembly: GCA_948472305.1. Taxonomy (NCBI): domain Eukaryota; kingdom Viridiplantae; phylum Streptophyta; class Magnoliopsida; order Fabales; family Fabaceae; genus Vicia; species Vicia faba. The sequence goes on from OX451738.1 coordinate 1,013,397,250, forward strand.
CTTTTGAGTAGGTAGGACGCTCGTAGTTGCTTGCTTGCAAATTAAAAGCATTTCCATACTTACACGTTCAAAAACATCTTTCAAAAAACAAACATCTCTTTGAATTATTTTCAAAACCAATAATTTGTATGCATTCTTATAGAGAAGAAAATCATTACAAAGTTTTCCGAAACAAAGGTGTTTTCAAAATATTTTCAAACTTGCACCCATCACAAAACACATTTTCAAACAAAGCATTTTCAAGTGATCTAGCAAGCAACTAAGATCCCGTAGATAACTACAAATGAAAAGGGTGCTAACACCTTCCCTTTTCATAACCTACCCCCCGAACTCAAGAAAATATCTTAAAGGTCTTTCCTGTTATTTTCACCCTTTCTTTTATTGGATAAAAGAAAATTTGATGGTGACTCTTGCTATCTGAAACAATTGCGATCAAACATAAAACACCCAAGTCAGTTCTCCCACTGTATTACAAAACTGGCGACTCTGCTGGGGAATATCTTAAAAGTGGGGTTATCTTAGAGCTAGATCACATTTAATTGCCTTTATTATTTGATTTATTTGCTTTACATTTGGTGGGTCTTTTTGTTTGGGCTTGTTTTGATCCTCTACCCAGATCAGGGAACACCATTAGGTAAGTAGGAATAAATTATGGAAATTGTGCGGGTATACCTACATGCTTGAAGCGATAGCTATGTTAGTGTGACACATTTATTGGTACCAGTAGCCCTTGAGTTTAGTCAAGGAGAATACGAGGTCACTGTGTGGTGTCATGAAGCACTAAATGACCTTAGAACCTTTAATTGAATAACTTGGCCATTAGGAAGTAGTGAGATAGCTGGCTTTGGTGCATTCTAAAGTTGGTTAATACTCTATATTACACTCATTGAGATCTGACTTTTGGGATATTTTAGTCCCCAATAAAAAGGCATGCGCTGAAACAATGTCCAATGAAGAAAGATCAATGATATTGAGATCCCCTAGAACCCGATTACTTTCTAGGATAGGTTGAACCAACTAAACTTAAAGAGGGTACTTACCTATGAACTCCATGCAAGCCTAAACATAAGGAATTGTCTGCTTTGTGTGTATATGATTATTTGTACATAACGACTTGTTCGCTTTGTTTACTTGTACATCATACCATATCATTTCCACTAACCATTTCAAGGATCTCAAGGGCCTGTGATACAGGGGTCATGATGAACTAGACGTCTATCAAGGGGCAAGAGGATTTATTTTCCTCTAAACAAACACCGTCAAAAACCAAAACATGATAACTTGAGTCAAGGGCTATCACCCACTTGACATGGTGAGCTTGATTCTCGTGGAAGGACATCCAACGATACAAAGTTCTCCAATCAAAGATGTGATTAAAGTTAAACTTCTAACATTTTCTTGTGTTTACCTTGCGAGATCCTTGAAAACATTGCATCCACATAACATGCATGCCATCATGACAGGTTTTCCCCACACAGGTTTCTCATCTGCTTACTGTTTATTTCAGTAGAGATGGCTCTAGAACAGACTATCATAGATCTTCAGACCCAAAATGCTCAACTTCAAGAGTTATTCCTGAACCTATCCAAGGGGCGAGAAGAAGTGAAAGCACTCCTCATTGAGAGCATGACCAATAAAAATCATGAGGATAACAGGGATGACTAGTTGGAACAATTATAAACTGAAATGACAACCATGAAAATCCAGATGATGGGACAGATGGTGGGTCAGATGGCTCTTATCCAAAAATTAGCTAGCAGACAAGAAGAACTGAGATCCCTCATCAACAAGCTTCATCAAGACGAATGCAACCATATGAAACAAATAGTCGAGGATGGGGATCAAGTCATTAATCATCCCTCGAAGAGACAAGAAGTTAGCTTGGTGGAGAGTAGACCATTCCAAATTGCTGCTACATCACGAACCCAACAACAACCTCGCCAACCACGACGAGGTGGTCAGCGTAAGCAAGGAAGACAATTTGCCTAGATCAACGTGTCTTTGCATCAAGCATTGCATCATATGTTGGAAGCCAAGCTGGTTACATTAAGGGAGCCTCCTCAAAAACCTAATACTTCTGCTCCTAGTTATCATCCCAATGAAAGTTGCGCATACCATTCCAATAGTCAGGGATACGACACTAACCAATGTTAGGTGTTGAAGAATAAGATTCAAGACCTGATTGACGAAAGAGTGTTGGAGTTTACACAAGATGGTCAAATGGAGTTCTTTTGTCACCTCTCAAACACACACCGTCTGAAGCGAGAAGTTTAGGCGGGGAAACTTTTCTTTATTTGAATTTTCAGTTGTAATTTCTTTGTCTGCTTAAACATTTGTCCTTATGTCTGACTTTGGTTATTCTCATTAATGCATTGCATATGTTTGTCTTGAGTTAATCCATTCGTTTTCACTATACACCATTATGCTTTTTGTATGATATTCAACTCTCGATTACAAGCTGTAAACCTTTAGAGGGAGGATGACGAAAACTATACCATAATCTCATACAATATACTTTTGGATAGACCTTGCTGACGATATACATACGTTCTTTCAATTCCTAAACAGTGGAGTTATAAGGAAGATAATCCCTAGTCAACCCTTTTGAGCCAAAGAAGTAGGAGTTTTCTTTTTCACACAAATTGAAACCTTTAATCAGAACCTGGGGCAGGGTAGTTTCTCAGTTAATTCAAGTGCGCATTCAGTCGCAAGCTTTCACTTCATACATAATGAATGACATAAAAAACATCCTTCTGAATCAAAAGACAATGATGGTTCTCCAAAAAATAGGCAGTTATTACCTCTCAAAAGAAAAGCCCACTAGGTCAAAACCTATGAAGGATACTTAAGAAAAACTGGGGCATCCTGTTGGCTGTAATCTCAAAATAAGAACAGTCAAGCAAAAATTAGGGACAGTAAATCAAAAATAGGGTGCTACAAATCCTCGACAAACATGAAAAATGTTGCAAAAATGACCGCCTTCACGAATACGCTTTCAGTATCCGAACCATCACCAAAACATCATTCCAGACTCAATTGGAATTCAAAATGCATAATTAACTGAGTATAGGGATGAAGAACATCATGAAGAAAGGGTTGGGTACAAACAGACTTTGAGCCTTATCCTTTGATTCTTAAACCATGAACCAGGCCGCGTTACAACCCCTTAAAAGTCCTAATTGAATCACGGGTTAGTTCGAAAGCATACTGTTACAAAAGGTATCCTGACTCCTGTAAGGCTTACTGTAAATCCTGAGTTGAATTCATATTCTTACGAAAGTCTTTTATTTGTTAAAACTGCATTTTCCACCTTCAAGACAAACACAAACTTTGCATTGTTTGAATATTGTTGTTTTCATATAGCTAATTGTTTGACAATGGAGAAAGTCACACGGTGAATATCCAATGAACGGAAATTCTCTCAGGAAACATAATCACTTCAAATGGGAAGACACTTCTAATGACAAACTCTCCATAACCAAGGGGCATGACATGTTATTATCCAACCCATCTGTGGCAGTCAAGTCGAGATTCCAAGAAATATATCAAGAAGTGTAGAATAGCCAAGGGCAGGTTTGCATCTGAATCACTTAGGACATTGAACATGAATTCCAGTAAAGGGTCACATACGACCAAGAACACATTGTCTGGAAGCGCTACAACACTTACTACTATGGACAATGACAAATCCACAAAGTCCCTTTCATAAGGTGACCACCGTTGAAGTTGCCAAAGCCACCTCTATAAGGTTATCCCCACAGAATAGTCTTCACGAATAAGGGTACAAACCCCACAAGGCCAAATTCATGGATATCCCCACAAAGTTGGATCCATGCAATCACCAGCCAGAGTTTCAACCTCCGGAAAACCTCTCCCCAGCTGAATTGGTCTTAAGAAGAATCCTCGAGGAGTTCTGCCAAAGAAAACACCTCCCCAGCAGATTGTCAAATGGGTTTATTTCCCCAACAAACTACGAATCCTCCAGACCAATACAAATCAACAAACAAAACCCTTTAATCCCAAGTAGAGTCATTGATATCCCCAACGGAGTTGTTACTATCCCCAAAAGTTACTAAAACTTGGACCCAACCAGAGGCCAGTTAACCTCGAGATCAAAATAACTAAAACCTGGACCCGACCAGATAACCATTCGAGTTACTATGAAACCTGGACCCAACCAGATAATAGTTTAACTTCTCCAAATCACTAAGAAAACTCCTCTTCCCCAGTAAAGTTTGCCACTATCCCAATGAGTTGCTGCAAAGCCTGAAAGCAGACCAGATAACAGTTAACTTCTTTATCCCCAACAAGTTGTTAACTTCCATTCTCTCCAATTAAGAGTATAACTCCCCAGTAGAGAAACGAACAACTAAAACTCCTGAACTCTTTTCCCCAAGCAGAAATCAACACTCTCCACAGAGTTTCCCTCAAATAGAAATCAACACTCTCCACAGAGTTTCCCTCAGGCAAAATCAACACCCCCCAACGGATTTCTCCTCAAATAACAAAGCAGGAATCCCCAGTGGAAACATTCTAAAGAAGGTTTAAAGATGTGTATACTCTTCATACCCAACAGCAGCCCGGGATTTAACTTCCTAAGGCTCCCCAACATTTGTCAATGATTTATTTTCGAAGGAAAAGATACATTTCAACAACATTCATAGAATATGCATACAAAATACATATAGCACAATCTCATTTATTTTGAGAACATCATTACACAATGTGTGTCATGCATCATGACATTACATACAACTAATTCTTTACCTTTTCAGGAAAGATTAACAAATAAATATCATCAACAATTTAAAACAAGGTTCAAATTTATACCTGAAACAAGACATGTCAACTATCTGTGAACAACTGATTGTAGATTAATACCTGAAACAAGACAAGATAACTATCTGTGAACAACTGATTGTAGGTTAATACCTGAAACAAGATAGGTTAACTATCTACATAAGCAGATTGAAGATTAACTCCCGAAACAAGCCGGGGAAACTATCTTTCTTTCTCAAATAGGTCAGAGATTAATTCCTAAAATAATCCAGGGAAACTATCTCCACGACCAACAAAAATCGAGCTCCAGATTAATACCTGAAACAAGACGGGACAACTATCTGTGAACAATTGATGGTAGATTAATACTTAAAACAAGACAAGACAACTATCTACATAAGCAGATTGAAGATTAACTCCCGAAACAAGCCGAGGAAACTATCTTTCTTTCTCAAATAGGTTAGAGATTAATTCCTGAAACAAGCCAGGGCAACTATCTCTACGACCAACAAAAAATAGGTTCCAGATTAATACCTGAAACAAGACAGGACAACTATCTGTGAACAACTGATTGTAGATTAATACCTGAAATAAGACAAGACAACTATCTACATGAACGAATTGAAGTTTCACACGGACTCATCCTGAAGCAGCCCTACCTAGGCTCCTTCTCATATATTTCCAGATGAAGTTTTACACAGGCTCATCCTGAAGCAGCCCTATCTAGGTTCCTTATCTTACATCTCCAGATGCAGTTTCACACGGACTCATCAGGCTCCTGCTCATGAATTTCCAGATTCTCTTCTAGATACGGTTCAAATAGGATCCATATACAGATGAAATTTTGATACTTATTCCAGATTTACTCTAGAAACGGTTTAGATACGATCAAAATACAGATGACATTCTGATACTTATTCCAGATTCTCTCTAGAAATGGTTAAAATACGATCCAGATACGAATGACATTCTGACACTTATTCCAGATTCTTTCTAGAAACGATTCAGATATGATCCAGATACAGATGAAATTCAAATATTTATTCCAGATTCTCTCCAGAAACGGTCCAGATATGATCCAGATGCAGATGTCATTCTGATACTTATTCCAGATTCTTTCAAGTACAGTTCAGATATGATCTAGATACGGATGTCATTCTGACAATCATTTAGTACATTTCTTAAATACAGTTCAGATAAGATCCAGATACAAATGTCATTCTGACACTCATTCAGTACATTTCTCAAATACAATTTAGATACGATCCAAATACGGATGTCATTCTGACACCATTCAGTACATTTCTCAAATATAGTTCAGATACGATCCAGACACGGATGTCATTCTGACACTCATTCAATACATCTTTCAAAAGCAATCCAAATATGATCCAGATACGGATGTCATTCTAACACTTATTCAGTACATTTCTCAAATACAGTTCAGATACGATCCAAAAACGAATGTCATTCTAACACTCATTCAATACATCTTTCAAAAGCGGTTCAGATACGATCCAAATACGGATGTCATTCTGACACTCATTCAGTACATCTTTCAGATATGAGTCAAATACGATCCAGTATGGATATTATTCTGATACTCATCCCACTACATCTACTATTTCAGTATAAATCGACCAAAGATTTATTCTGATACTTCTTCTAATTTCAACCAATAGTCACTCTGGATGGCATCTGTAAGCCCATCTCTGACAGACTCTTCATCACCTCTCCAAATGGCATCTTTAAGCCCATTCATGGCACAATCAACCACCACATCATCAAGTGCAAATTTCTGCGCACTTTCGTGTTCAATCATCTTCCACATTCAAGTCACGAATGGAGGACTCGCCAATCTAACTCTTCAGGTTTAAGAAGATTGAACAGGGGCAGCTGTTGTAGCCCAAAATTTTCCCTCTCTTATCTCAAGACATTTCTCACAAAGATTTTCAAAATCTCAAGATTGCACAAGTACAATTGGACCTTTAGTGGCCCATATAGTTTCCATGGATCATATTGGGTTTTCAAGCATCAGGTCAAAGAGGAAACCGTCGAAAGGGTAAAGCAGATAAAAGAAAAAGATGTGCAGTTGCAAATAACCATGTCAAATTCAAAATCTAGTTCAGGTTGTTCGAACTACATGACTGATCGAAAGGAGTGATTGGCATATTTTGACAAATCAAAGAAGAGAAAGGTAAAACTGGCTACTCGAACTACATGACTGATCGAAAGGAGTGGTTGGCAGATTTTAACAAATCGAAGAAGAGCAAGCTTACTTTGATCCACAAGCTTCGACTGGGAATTAGATTCCTTCGAGCAACTTGCTTTGATCCACAAGGTTCAAGTGGTACATTCAGATGAATATGGTCCATTCGAAGAACATACAATTGGTGGTCCATTCGAAGAACATACAATTGGTGGTCCATTCGAAGAAAGATATTTGTCCTGTATGGTTTCAGGTATTAATCTCTGAACTGAGAAAGAAAGATAGTTTTCCTGGCTTGTTACAGTTATTAATCTTCAATATCCTCATGTAGATAGTTTTCCTGGCTTGTTACAGGTATTAACCTACAGTCAATCATCCACAGATAGTTGTCCTGGCTTGTTACATGTATTAATTTGGAACTTGTTTTTGTTGGTCATTGAGAAAGATGTCCTGGATGGTTTCAGGTATTAATCTCTGACCTGAGAAAGAAAGATAGTTTTCCTGGCTTATTACAAGTATTAATCTTCAATCTGTTCATATAGATAGTTTTCCTGGCTTGTTACAGGTATTAACCTACAGTCGGTCATCCACAGATAGTTGTCCAGGCTTGTTACAAGTATTAATCTAGAACTTGTTTTTGTTGGTCATTGAGATAGTTGTCCTGTCTAGTTTCAGGTATTAATCTCTGACCTGAGAAAGAAAGATAGTTTTCCTGGCTTGTTACAGGTATTAATCTTCAATATCCTCATGTAGATAGTTTTTCTGGCTTGTCACAAGTATTAACCTACAGTCAGTCGTCCACAGATAGTTGTCCTGGCTTGTTACATGTATTAATATGGGACTTGGCAACATTGGTCATATATATAGCTCCCCATCTGGTTTTGGGCATTAATTCGTGGCCTACTGTATTTGTTGGTAAACCCGTCTTGCTTCGGGAGTTCATACCAATTGGTCGTGTAAATAATTTCCCCGTCTGGTTTCGGGTATTAATCTTTGACCTGATAGTGTTTGCCTATCTGCTAATTTAACCTGAAAAGGTAAAACCAGTTTCATGCGATGTCATGATGTATGAATTGCATGATGCTCTCAAAATAAATGAGATTGTGATATATGCATTTGTGCTACATATGCTATGATGTCTGTAAAATGATGTATGAATGCAATGTGTGAACGTGTCAGTCGTTCCATTGCAATGTTGTTGAACTATGGAAAATAAATCCCTAATTGTTGTTAGGGATGAAGAATGTAGGTCTTCAAATATGCTGAAGTTGAATTGTTGGGTGATGATCTTCCGTTGTTAGAGAAATAAAACTCTGTTGGGGAAGGAAAACTCCATGAACTGTTTGGTGATTGTCAGAGTGAATCTATGTCATGATTGTATTTGAGGATGTATTGAATAAATGTCAGAATTATATCCGTCTCTGGATTGTACCTAAATCATTTCGAGAGGAGAATATGGAATAAGTGTCAGGATGACATCCGTCTATGGATCGTACCTGAACCGTTTCTAGAGGAGAATCTGGAATAAGTGTCAGGATGGCATCCGTCTCTGGTTCGTACTTGAACCATTTCTAGAGGAGAATATGGAATAAGTGTCAGGATGACATCCATCTCTGGATCGTACCTGAACCGTTTCTAGAGGAGAATTTGGAATAAGTGTCAGGATGGCATTCGTCTCTGGATCATACCTGAATCGTTTCTAGAGGAGAATCTGGAATTAGTGCCAGGATGACATCCTTCTCTAGATCGTACCTGAACCATGTCTAGAGGAGAATCTGGAATAAGTGTCAGGATGACATCCGTCTCTAGATCGTACCTGAACCATTTCTAGAGGAGAATCTGGAATAAGTGTCAGGATGACATCCGTCTCTGGATCGTACTTGAACCATTTCTAGTGGATAATATGGAATAAGTGTCAGGATGACATCCGTCTCTGGATCGTACATGAACCGTTTCTATAAGAGAATCTGGAATAAGTGTCAGGATGACATCCGTCTCTGAATCATACTTGAACCGTTTGTAGAGGAGAATCTGGAATAAGTGTTAGGATGACTTCCGTCTCTGGATCGTACCTGAACCATTTCTAGAGGAGAATTTGGAATAAGTGTCAGGATGACATCCGTCTTTAGATCGTACCTAAACCGTTTCTAGAGGAGAATCTGGAATAAGTGTCAGGATGACATCCATCTCTGGATCGTACCTGAACCGTTTCTAGAGGAGAATATAGAATAAGTGTCAGCATGACATCCGTCTCTGGATCGTACCTAAACCGTTTCTAGAGGAGAATCTAGAATAAGTGTCAGTTTACATCCATCTCTTGATCGTACCTGAACCGTTTCTAGAGGAGAATCTGGAATAAGTGTCAGAATGACATCCGTCTCTGGACCGTACCTGGACCATTTCTAGAGGAGAATCTGGACTATGTGTCAGGATGACATCCGTCTCTGGATCATACCTGAACCGTTTCTAGAGGATAATATGGAATAAGTGTCAGGATTACATCCGTCTTTGGATCATAGTTGAACTGTTTCTAGAGGAAAGTGCGCATTATTTAGAATGTTTCCGCTAGGGATTCCTGTTTTGTTGTTTTGAGAAGAAATATGTTGGGGAATCCTGAGAAGGTTGGCGACTTCACTGGGGAATTTTTCTTAGATGTCGGAGCACTAGTTGGAGATTCTTGCTCCACCGGGTGTATGAGAACATTTGACATCATTAGGCTTCATGCTAAGAATATGATAGTGACCTTGTAGTAGAATGCCCCTGCCTCGGTACCTGCTGGAGAAAATATCTTCCGGGGATTTTGTAGAAGGTTTGACTGTTATCCCAACTCTTGGAGTCCTTGGTGAATCCTGATCAGGGCTATAAACCTTCTACTGATAGATAAGTGACGAGATGACGGGATGTAGTCGTACTCTTTAATCCCTAAATTTTTCCTGGACTTTCCTTTTAGATTTTCAGTCCATCGGGATACCCTTTTTTGCCTAAGCCGCCTTTTCTAGTTTTCGACTTGTCGAGTGTACAGATTTTTCCATATGTATATCGCTAATATTTGCCTGAACTCTTTTGGCTCGCTGGGATGCCCTTATTTTTTCCTAGGCCAGTCGACCTAGCGGGTCTTTACTCATGCGTAGTATTTTCTGACTATGTCCATGTTCACCGGGTGCAGAGAATTGTCATTTTCCATAGTAGTAAGTGTTGCCACACTTCCAGAAGATGTTTGTTTGATCGTACATAATTCGTTGCTGGAATTCATATCCAATGTCCCAAGTGATTCAGATGGAGATCTTCCCCTGATTATTTGGCATTTTTGAGAGATTCCTTGAACCTTGCCATGACTGCCCCATATTAGTTGGACACCATGCTATGCCCCTTGGTTATGAAAGGCCCATCACTACAATGTCTTTCCATATGAGGTGATTCTGTCCATTGAGAGGATTTCTGTTTATCGAATATCTGTCGTGTGAATTTCTCTGCTGTTGAACAAATAGTTATATGCAGACAATGGTATTTTAAGAATGCAAAGCTTATGTCTGTCTTGAAGTTTGAAAATTCATTTTTAGTAAAACAAACAAATTTTCTAAAAGTGCGATATCAGCTCAGGATTTATAGCGAACCCCATAGGAGTAAGGATACCTTTTTTAACATTATGCTTTCGAACTAACCCATGCTTCAGCTAGGACTTTTAAGGGTTGTAGTGTGGCCTGGTTCACGGTTTAAGAAACAAAGGATAAATGCTCGAAATTTATTTGTATCCAACCCTTTCTTCATGATGTTCTTCAATCCTATGCTCAGCTAATTGTGCGTTTAGATCCCAATTGAGTCTGGAATCTTTGCTCTGATACTTGGTGATGGTTCAAGAATTGAACGTTTGTTTGAGAAGACAGTCATTTTTGTAACCTTTTCTTTTTTTTATTGAGGATTTGTAGGACCCTTTTTTTTTGATTTTGTTATCCCTGCTTTTTCCTGAACTGTTTCTTTTGCGATTACAGTCAGCGGGATGCCCCCAGTTTTTCTTAAGTCTCCTTCATAGGTTTTTGACTTAACGGGATTTAACTTTGAGAGATAATGACTGCCTGTCTTGATTATTATATGGAACCATCACCATTTTTTGGAGAGCATCTTCTACACTATTTGTCGTGTATGAAGGTAGAGCTTGTAACTAAATGCATATCTGAATTAATTGAGAAAACTACACTGCCCTAGGTTATGATTAATGGTTTTAATTTGTGTGAAAAGAAAAACTCTTACTTCTTAGGCTCAAAGGGGTTGACTAGGGATTATCTTCCTTATAACTCCACTGTTTAGGATTTGAAACAACGCCTATACATCGTAAGCGGGGTCTGTTCAAAAGCATACTATAGAGATCATGGTATTATTTCATCATCCTCCCTCTAAAGGCTTATGACTTCTAATCGGGAGTTGAATATTACAAAAAGGAAGTAAGAAAGAAGTTCAAATATAATTAAAATGACATAATTCAAGACAAAAATATGTAATGCATTAATGGGAAAACCAAAGTTTGACATGACAGTAATTGTTTGAACAAGCAATGGAAATTACAATTGGAAAAAAAATCACAAAATGAACTAGACGCTCTCAATGATTTGGCGTAGGAGCAGTGATCACGTGGTGAGTCTCTGGAGGGTCGAATTCAATCTCATTGGCATCAATCATATCCTGAATTTTGTTCTTTAGATCCCAACAACCATTCGTAACATGTCCAGTACTATCAAAATCGTATGCACACCTTTTGTTGGGGTGGTAGCTAGGAGCAAAAGTATTGGGATTCCGTAGAGGACCCTTTAACGTAATCAATTCTTCCTTCACCATGTGTTATAATGCTTAATCTAGTGACATGTTAATTTTGGTGAATTGTCTCTTAGGCTCGACCTCCTTATGCTGATTCCCTTGTTGATGTCGTTGCACATGCGTAGGATTAGAGACTAGTACTTCCCCCACAAATGGGTTGTGGTTACCTCTAGCACGTCTCTCCTGACCATATATAACATTAGCTTCCTTCTTGCCACCGGATGGCTTCTCCTCAACATTAGAAGGTGCAACCATTGGAATCTTCCCACTCTTAATATCACTTTCGACTCTTTCACCTGTCAGTATCAACTCAGTGAACCAAATCGAAGAACTTCCAATCAAGTGGTTGAAGAATGGACCAGACAAAGTACCCAAGAACATGTCTACCAACTCCCTATCAGACAGAGGAGACTGGAGTCTCCCTACAAGGTCCCTCCATTTTTGGGCATAATCTTTGAAACCCTAGCCGGAACCCATAGACATACTTTGCAATTGTGTACGAGTTGGAGCGAGGTCAACATTATATTGGAATTGCCTGTAGAAAGCAACAACCAAGTCTTCCCAAGTATGAATGTCGGTTCCTTCTAACTTGTATGACCACTCCAGTTGAGTTCCAACCAATTTTTCTTGGAAGAAATGGACCCATAACTTCCGGTCAGTAATGTGAGGCTGGATCTTTCTGACGTATGATCTCAAATGAAGTTTAAGACAAGAGACCCCATCATATTTAGAAAAGGTGGGAACCTTGAACTTTGGTGGGATGAACACTCCAGAAACCAGCCCTAACTCTTCAAAGTCCAAGCCATGTATCTGCTGAATCTCCTTAGCATTTAGGCGATCCTCGAGCTATTTGTATTTATCATCAGCAGGAGGATATTGTTCCTCAGAGTAATCAGCTTCATCTTCATCAGTCCCTGGGTTGTTATCATCTTCATGGTTATCCCCCTCATTTGATGGAGTTTAGAGATCTAGAGCTCTCTTGGCTGGTCCTCTAAGTCTTCTTCTCAAATTCAAGACACCAGCCAGTTTCTTTGTCTTCTTCTTCTTCTCTTTGATGACGAGAGCTTTCTGTTCTTGCTGCCCCTTAGCCAGAGCCAGGAACATTTTGTTGGAACTGAGCGTTTTGATCTTGAAGGTCTTTTACTGTTTGTTAAAGGGCCATTTCTTTTGCTGAAATAAACAGCGAAAAGATAAGAAACTTGTCTTAAGAATACCTGCTATGCAATGACATGTATGATATGCATATGCGATGTTTTCAAGGATCTCACGAGGTAAACACAAGAAGATGTTAGGAATTTACTGCAGCTTTGATTGAATAACTTCGTATCGTTAAATGTCCTCCTACGAGAATCAAGCTTACCCTATCAAGTGGGTCATATACCTTGACTCAAGTTATCGTGTTTTGGTCTTTGGGCTGTGTTGTACCCCAAAATTTTCCCTCTCATTCTTCAGGAAATCACCCTGGATTCTCAAAGTTTTCTCTTAAACAAATCCAAGCCTTGAATTATCATTTCTTTCCAAGCAAGCCATACACACACACAAAATAACTTACAAACATTGAAAACATTTTCAAAAAAGACAAACATCTTTGTATACATTCTTACGAACGAGAATCATTACAAAGATTGCCTAAACGAATGGCCTCTTTTTACAAAATACTTTCAAAACCACACCAAACACATTTTCAAACAACAAAAGCAAGTGATCTAGCAAGTAACTAAGAGCCCATGGAAAACCATGGATGAAAAGGGTGCTAATACCTTCCCTTTTCATAATCTACCCCCCGAACTCAAGAAACAATCTCAAAGGTCTTTCCTATGCTTTTTCACCTTTCCTTTTGGATAAAATAAAAGTCGGTGGCGACTCTTGCTAAACCGCAACATTTGTGAACACAAATGCAAAACCTCAAGTCAGTTCACCCACTGTATCACAGAACTGAAGACTCTGCCGGGGATTATTCTAAAAGTGGGGTTACCTTAGGGTTAGGTCAAATTTACTTGCTTACATTGTTTTATTTGCTTGCTTTACATTACGGTTTTTTGTTTGGGTTTGAATCCTCTACCCAGATTTGGGGATACATTATAGGTAAATAGCATTACATTGTGGAAACTATGCGGGGTATACCGACATGGTCTAAGCAATAGCTATGTTAGTGTGACATATTTGTGGGTACCGGTAGCCCTTGAGTAGTCAAGGAGAATACAGGGCCGCTGAGTTATGTCGCGAAGCACTAACGAACTTTTAGAACCTTTACTTGACCAACTTGGCCTTTAGGGCGCAGTGAGATGACCGGCTTTGGTGCAGTCCGAAGTTGGTAGATACTCGATACTACACTCATTGAGGGTTGGTTTCTTGGAATATTTTGGTTGCCATTAAAGAGGCTTGAGCTGAAACAATGAACAAGGAAAAAATCCAGTGATAATGAGCTCTTTAGAACCCGGTTACTATTGCTAGGACAGGTTGAGCCAACTAAACTTCAAGAGGGTACTTACCTATAAAACCCCATGCAAGCCTAAACTAGGAACTTGATTGCTTTGTTTGTATACGCATGCTTGTACATAACATCATGGGCATCATGAACATCATATGCATCCACTAACCATTTCAAGGATTTTTAGAGATTCATCTTTGTTCTTGTTTTGTAGGATATGGATTCACTCCGCAGGAAAACTATCCAAGTCAACCTTGTAAGAATTCCTCCACAACTTAAAGATCTAGCTTCAAGGATCCCTGAAAGCTCTCCTTTCACTGAGAGACATGGTCGCCTACTCAACTTGGTCACCTCCAACAAGGATGAGGATATGATGAAGGTGCTCTTTCAATTCTTTGATCCTTTGCACCATTGCTTCACATTTCCCGACTACCAGGTTGTGCCTACTTTGGAAGAATTTTCTCAACTCCTGAGGATTCCCATTCTCAATAAACTACCTTTCAACGGTACATAAAGAGACCCAAATCCAGAAGAGATTGCTCAAGCTCTGCACTTGCACTCATCTGATATCACAACTCATTGGGAAATTAGGAGTGGTGTCAAAGGCTTCTTAGCAAAGTTTCTGTTTGAGAAAGCCCAAATCTGTTGGAATTCCTTAGACTTGCAAGATTTTGAGGAAATTATGGCTCTTCTTATCTATGGGATGGTCTTGTTCCCCAATCCTGACCAGCTCATAGATGTGGGGAACACCTATGGAAATACAAAGGGTACCAGGTCTAGACTTTAAATAATTAGGACTAGTGTCAGGAATTGTGATCCCACCAAAGTTCAAAGTGCCGTTGTTTGCAAAATATGACGGGGTGTCATGTCCTAAGATGCACCTCTGATCATATGTGAGAAAGATCCAGCCGCACTCTGCCGATAAAGATCTATGGGTGCATTTTTTCCAAGATAGCCTATCTGGAACACAACTCGATTGGTTTTACCAATTGGAAAGGGCCGACGTCCATAACTGGGAAGATCTTGCCGGAGCTTTCTATAAGAAATACCAGTATAACGCAGATTTGGTGCCTACCCGTACTCAACTTCAGAGTATGGCTATGGTTTCCAACGAGGGTTTCAAAGATTACGCGCAAAAATGGAGAGATCTAGTTGGGAGAGTTCAACCCCCTCTGTCTGAAAGGGAATTAGTGGACATGTTCTTAGGCACTCTGTCGGGTCCTTTCTTTAACCATCTGATTGGAAGCTCATCTGCTAGATTTACTGAATTAATACTAACCGGGGAGAGGGTGGAATCTGGCATAAAAAGTGGAAAAATTCAAAAGGATTCATATGCCTCTACAGCTCTGAGAAAGCCTTTCAATGGGAAGAAGGAGGTATCTGCTGTTTACCCATAAAGGAACCAAAGGAGAGCTGAACGCCGACCAATGGTATAAGCTGTTATGATCCCAAAGCCTACATCTGATCTACCAAGAGGTAACCAACCGAGGGTGGAAAGGCCAGTTCGTAAATTCACTAAAATCAATATGACTCTAGCCCAGGTTTTACCACATCTCTTGAAATCTAATTTGACAACTCCGAAGGAAGCTCTGAAGAACGCCAACACTACGTCTCCTTATTATCACCCAAATGCCCACTGCGCATATCATTCTGAAAGTCCAGGTCATGACACCAACAACTGTTGGGCCCTGAAAAACAAGATTCAAGATCTTATAGATGCAAAAGAGATTGAGTTTGATGCACCCGAGAAACCAAACTTCATTTCTGCTCCCATGCCTAGACATGGTCACAACACCAATGCTATTGAAGAAGATTCGTTTGTTACTACAGTTGATGAACTCTTGACTCCCATCCCAATCATTAAGATAAAGTTGTTGAAGGCCGGTATATTCCCGGGTTGTAATGAAGACTTCCATCTCTTCTTATCCTCACCAACTGTTTTCCCTTTGTTGAAGACAGGCATTCAACGCTTGATAGACAACAAAGAGATTCTGTTTGAAAATACTCCTGTTTCACCTGTTCCTGTCAAAGACATTTCAATCATAACCATCTCTGCCAATTCTTCTAGGGTCCCTAAAAGACCCGTTAGGATTACATCAGTTCCAAAAAATACTCCTCTTATAATCACAATGCCCGAGCCGGTCCCGTATGAATCAGACAAAACAGTGTCGTGGAATTATGGTGGAGACATCTACTACCATGGTATCAAACAAGATGGGCTGGTCGCCGAAAAATCGAACTCCGAAGAAGAAGACTTTGACATCAACAATGTTGCTGGAACCAGTAAGATTACCCGAAGCGATAGAATCTTCTCTCCAGAAATTGCCCCTCCAAAGGCAGTTTTTGGACCCGTGGCTGTTCCAAAGGTTACCTCCGTACCAATAATCATATCTGCAAGTACTCCTACTGACAAAGATGACACAACCCCTGCTGTTATCCCTACCAACACCCCTACTGTTTAAATTCGAGGAAAAAGTATTCAAAAAGAGCCTGTCCAGACGAAGGCTTAACCACTGACTATCCCCGAAACCTCCAAAAAGGAAATGGAGGAGATCTTGAGAATAATAAAGAAGAGTGACTACGACGTAGTTGAACAGTTGGAACAAACTCCCTCCAAAATCTCCATGCTAGCGTTACTACTATGCTCGGAGGCACATGCGAAAGCCCTGGTGAAGTTTCTGAAGACAGCCCATGTGCCTCAAGAGACATCGGCTGATCAATTTCAAGATTGTGTGGCCAGTTTAACGGCGGACAACGGCCTAGGCTTCCCGGATGCTGATCTGACACCGAAGGGAAGAAAGCACAATGAGGCATTGCATGTCTCTGGAATGTAAAGGAACAACTCTGGACCATGTCTTGGTGGACACTGGCTCATATTTGAATGTTTTACCGAAGAAAGCTCTCGACAGATTGGACTGTGAAGGGATGATGTTGAAACCCAGTAACATAGTCGTAAGAGCATTTGATGGCTCAAAGAGGATGGTTCACATGGAGGTGGACATCCCCATAAAGATCGGGACTCAGACTTTCAACTTAACTTTCTATGTAATGGACATCCGCCCCTCTTACTCCTATCTGCTAGGATGATCGTGGATCCATAATGCCGGCGCTGTCACCTCTACATTGCACCAGATGCTAAAATATCCGGTTCATGGAAAGATTGTCACTGTCCACGAAGAGGAAGAATATATGATTATCCACCTCAATTACTTCAGGTATGTGGAATTGGATGACGAATTTATTGAGACTCCTTTTCAAAATTTCGAAGAAGTTCCTCAAGAGGTAGCAGTAACCAAGACAGTGGCCCAAATTCCCAAGATCACAAAACCTTCACTCCGGATGTCATCTCTGAAGGATGCCAAAGCTGTAGTTGAGCAAGGAGGATGCACCATCTGGGGGAAACTTCCATACATTTCATATAAATCTGACAAGTTTGGCTTAGGGTTTACTTCGAGTGCTCAAAAGGCTGTGCGCCGCACCCGTGCTGGAGGGCCACCCTTGAGGATTAGCAACTGAGAGGTCAATGCAGTGGAAGATGGTGAAGAGGATTGCAGCTTGAAGGATTGGATCTTTCCTATGGTCAACGGTGTAATCCGTAATTGGGAAGCCAGAGACTTTGTTTCGATAACTTTCGTCCCTCAGTAATTTATCTTCTACATTTTTGTTGGACTTGTAATATTCACAAACAATTAACATATCTTTAAACCTTGTGTCTTTCCCGAGGCACAATGGTCCATTTGTAAGGGTTATCATTTCATCTTCATATGACATTCAATGAATCACAGACGTTTTGCATACAAAATTTTGTGCTCATTGTTTTTCTTTTACATTTATTTCCCTTTTAAAAGATGGCTATACCCTTACACACACCCACACTCACAAATGCAGGTACCCCTCCATCCCGGATCCCATGGGTAACGATACTGCTATGGCCTTTTGTGACTTTGAAGATCTAATCTACCAAGCCGAAGACGAAGGTGAGGAAGATTGTGAAGTACCAGGGGAACTAGCCAGGCTACTACAACAAGAGGAAAGAGCTATTCAACCTCATGAGGAACCGGTGGATACCATCAACTTGGGTATCGAGGAGAATAGAAAAGAGGTCAAGGTGGGTGCCAACCTAGAGCCTAGTGTCAAGGAGCGTATAATTCATCTATTGCATGTTTATGTTGAGATCTTTGGCTGGTCATACAAAGACATGACAGGACTTGATACAGACATCGTGGTACATCGTCTGCCAACAGGAGAAGACTGTCCACCAGTAAAGAAAAAAGTACACCGCATGAGACCTGACATGTCAAAGAAGATCAAAGCGGAAGTCATGAAACAATTCAATGCTGGATTCTTGGCTGACACTTCCTATCCCTAATGGGTTGCTAACATTGTTCCTGTGCCTACAAAGGACGGCAAAGTACGAATGTGCATAGACTATAGAGATTTGAATAGGGCCAGCCCTAAAGATGATTTTCCACTTCCCCACATAGATATCTTGGTTGACAATACAGCCCAGCACAAGGTGTTTTCCTTCATGGACGGATTCTCAGGTTACAATCAAATCAGAATGGCACCTGAGGACATGGAGAAAACTACATTTGTCACACAATGGGGGACGTTCTGCTACAAGGTGATGCGATTCAGACTGAAGAATGCTGGGGCCACCTATCAGCGCGCCATGGTAGCTTTGTTTCATGATATGATACACCATGAAATAGTGGTCTACGTAGACGATATGATAGCCCGATCACAAACCAAGGAAGAACACCTTGATCACTTACAAAAGCTGTTTGAGAGATTGAAGGAATATAAGCTGAGGTTGAATCCAAACAAGTGCACATTTGGAGTACGGTCCGGTAAACTCTTAGATTTTATTGTCAGTAACAAAAGCATCGAGGTTGATCCCGCCAAAGTTAAAGCAATACAAGAAATGCCTGCTCCTCATACTGAAACGGAAGTCAGAGGATTCTTGGGATGCTTGAACTATATTGCCAGATTCATTTACCACCTAACAGCTACTTGTGAGCCAATCTTCAAACTATTAAAGAAAGATCAGGTAGTCAGATGGAATGATGAATGCCAAGTTTCCTTTAACAAGATCAAAGAGTATTTACAAGAGCCTCCTGTATTGTTACCACCAGTCAAGGGGAGACCATTGATCATGTATCTGACTGTTTTAGAAAACTCAATGGGGTGTGTATTGGGGCAGCATGACGAGTCTGGCCGAAAATAGCACGCTATTTATTACCTGAGCAAAAAGTTTACCGACTGTTAAACCAGATATTCAATGCTCGAGAAAACTTGTTGCGCTCTGGTATGGGCTGCTCTCCGGCTAAGACAATATATGCTAACTCATACTACCTTGTTGATATCTAAGATGGATCCGATAAAATATATCTTCGACAAGCCTGCTCTTTCTGGGAGAATAGCTAGATGGAAGATGATCCTAATAGAACACGACATACAATATACTACCCAAAAAGCTATAAAGGGCAGTGTGCAAGCTGATCATCTTGCTCATCAAGCTGTAGAAGATTATCAGTCCATGAAGTTTGAATTCCCGGATGAAGACATCATGACATTAGACAACCGTGAAGAAATCAGGCCATATGACGGACTTGAACAAGGATCCCGATGGACCCTGTTCTTTGATAGAGCATCCAATGCACTTGGTAATGGTATCGGCGATGTACTCATATCTCAGAAAGAGTGTCATACTCCCTTTACTGCCAGACTTTGCTTCAACTGTACGAACAACATGGCGGAGTACGAAGCATGCATCTTCGGTCTCAGAGCTGCCATAGACTTGGGAATCAAATTCTTAGGCGTGTTTGGAGATTCAGCTTTGGTCATCAGTCAGATCAAAGGAGAGTGAGACACTAAGCACCCAAACCTTATCCCTTACAAAGAACATGTTTTGACATTGCTACCACATTTTTAGAAGATTACCTTCGAGCATTTTCCGCGAGAAGAAAATCAGCTAGCCGATGCTCTAGCTACAATGTCATCTATGTTCAAACTTAATTGGGACAACAAGGCTCCCCAGATCACCATCGAACGAATGGATGAACCAGCACACTGTCACGAGATCAATACTAAAGAAGTAATGGGTCACCCTTGGTTTCATGAAGTCAAGAGGTATCTCGAGGCTCAAGAATACCCAGAAGGAGCCTCAATCAACGATAAGAAGTTCTTAAGAAGATTCTCTGCCAAATTCTTCCTTAGTAATGGCATCCTGGACAAACGCAATTATGACTCCATTATGCTTCGGTGTGTGGATAAGATTGAGGCGGAAAAGATCATGGCTGAATTACACGAAGGTACTTTTGGCACCCACTCCAGTGGGCATACGATGGCAAAGAAAATCCTACGGGCAGACTATTATTGGTCCACCATAGAAGCAGATTGCTATCAACACTCTCAGACCTGTCATAAGTGTCAAATTTATGCTGACAAGGTACACGTGCCTCCAGTTCCTCTGAATGTCTTCACGGCTCCTTGGCCCTTTGCTATGTGGGAAATTGATAGGATTGGAGAGATCAAGCCGACAGCCTCCAATGAACACCGCTTCATCCTAGTGGCCATTGACTACTTTACCAAATGGGTTGAAGCAGCTTCCTTCGCATCCGTTACCAAGAATGTTGTTGCCCGCTTCATAAAGCAAAATCTCATTTGCTGGTACGACATCAAGGAAAGGATCATCACTGATAATGGTACAAATCTTAACAATACTATGATCACCGCCTTGTGCGAACAATTCAAAATTCAGCATCACAATTGTTCTCCCTACCGGCCAAAGATGAATGGTGCTGTCGAAGATGCAGATAAAAACATTAAAAAGATCATACAGAAAATGACAGTCACGTACAAAGACTGGCACGAGATGTTACCATTCACTCTCCATGGGTATCGTACCACGACTTGCACATCAACCGGGGCATCACTTTATTCTTTGGTATATGGCATGGAAGCTGTTTTGCCCATTGAGGTTTAGATCCCCTCTCTGAGAATTATGAAGGATGCAGGTTTGAATGACGACGATTGGATGCAAACTCGACTTGATCAACTAAACTTAATTAATGAGAAGAGACTTACTGCCGTTTTCCATGGTCAAATGTATCAAAACAGATGATCAAGGCTTTCAACAAGAAAGTCAGACGTCAAATATATCAAGTTGGGGATCTAGTGATCAAACGTATCATCCTGCCACAGAGTGATTCCAGGGGAAAATTGACTCCTACCTATGAAGGACCATTTGTAATCAAAAACATATTTTTCGGTGGGGAAATGATCTTAACCAGCATGGACGGCGATGACCTGCCACACCCTGCGAACACAGACATAGTCAAAAGATACTACGCATGAAAGACCCGCTAGGTTGACATACCTAGGAAAAACAAGGGCATCCCGACGAACCAAAAGGGTTCGGACAAAAATTAGGGATAAAATAAAAAAAAAATTGTACACCCGGCAAGTTGAAAACCCGAAAGGGAGACTTGGGCAAAAAAGAGTTTCCTGGTGGACTGAAAACCCGAAAGGGCGGTCCAGGCAAAAGTTAGGGAATAAAAGCGTATGACTATGTCCCGTCGGATCACTTAACGGATAACCTTTGACTTCCACTGACAAACTCAGAGTTTCTGATCAATTCAATCATCTTCGGACGAAGTGACAAATAGACAAAATGCTCAGGGATACGAAGGCTATAGAAGAATGGGAACCCCATGGGACTGTCACACATAGCTGTCTTTCTTTGTATAAAATTTTCCTTGTTTTTATGGCACCATTCTCTTACTAGAATGTTTGTCTCCTTTGTACAAAATACTTACTCGAAGTTAATACAAAGATATCCCTTCGAAAGTGCCAAAAACAGTTTGTCTTTTCTTTACAATTGTGAATTGTTTGCAAAAATGTCCAATGATTCATTAATGAACATATGCATTTGAACATGATTACTGTTTACAAATAAACAAGATGAGAAAGACAATTACTGATAGGTCGAAAGGATAGGAAAATATCTCAAGGCCATTCCATAAACATTCTCCCCACGGAGTTTTCAATAATCCCCAACGGAACAAAAATCCCAGCTATCCAGCAGGACGAAGCTTCTAGTTTACCAATCCCTGATAGAAGTCGCCCAATTTTTCCGAATTCCCCAACAAGTTATTTTGAAGCCCGAAATCCGACCGGATAACAACTAACTTATGATTCTCTCCAACTAAGGATAACTCCTCGGTAGAGCGACAAACGACCAAAACTCCCGAACTTTTTCCCAAACAGGAATAAGCTTTTGCCCCACAGAGTTTTCAATACTCCCTAATGGAACAAAAACTCCCAATGGATAGTCCCCAGTAGAAGTCGTCAAGATTTTCAGGTTGCCCCAGGTAGATCTTACGAGCAATACATGGCATTTCCCTTACAACAAGAGTTTATTCCTCTCTACAGAAATTCATCAACACTTAGACTTCAAAACCTGAAGACTTACATATCCTCAACAGCAGTCATGGATTTATTTTCTCCGAGCAGATAGCAATACAACAAATCAGCTCACATGCGCATACATTGAATCCATGCATCATAAACATAAATGAAACCAATACATTGCATCATACATTTCATGCAACATAACTTGGTGTTTCAACTAACATTTTACCCTTTTCAGGATAAGATTAACAACTACCGTTAACAATATGCAACTTTTGATACAGTGCGGATACGCTCCAAACACGGAAGCCATTCTGATACTCATTCAAAGACACTACCTGATACAGTGCGAATACGCTCCATACACGAAAGCCATTCTGGTACTCATTCAGATTCAAATTCAACACCTGATACAGTGCAGATATGCTCCAGACCCGAAAGCCATTCTGATACTCATTCAAAGACACTACCTGATATAGTGCGGATACGCTCCAGACACGGAAGCCATTCCGGTACTCATTCAGATTCAGATTCAACACCTGATACAGTGCGAATACGCTCAAGACCCGGAAGCCATTCTGATACTCATTCAAAGACACTACCTGATTTAGTGCGGATACGCTCCAGACACGGAAGCCATTATGGTACTCATTCAGATTCAGATTCAACACCTGATACAGTGCGGATACGCTCTAGACCTGGAAGCCATTCTGATACTCATTCAAAGACACTACCTGATACAGTGCAGATACGCTTCATACACAGAAGCCATTCTGGTACTCAATTAGATTTAGATTCAACACCTGATACAATGCGGATACGCTCTAGACCCGGAAGCCATTCTAATACTCATTCGAAGACACTACCTGATACAATGCGGACACGCTCCAGACACGGAAGCCATTCTAGTACTCATTCAGATTCAGATTCAATACCTGATACAGTGCGGATACGCTCCAAACCTGGAAGCCATTCTGATACTCATTCAAAGACATTACCTGATACAGTGCGGATATGCTCCAGACACGGAAGCCATTCTGGTACTCATTCAGATTCAAATTCAACACCTGATACAATGCCGATAAACTCCAGACCCAGAAGCCATTCTGATACTCATTCAAAGACACTACCTGATACAGTGCGGATACGCTCCAGACACAGAAGCCATTCTGGTACTCATTCAGATTCAGATTCAACACCTGATACAGTGCGGATACGCTCCAGACCTGGAAGCCATTCTGATACTCATTCAAATCTCAACATCCTGATACAGTTCAGATACGCTCCAGACACAGAAGCCATTCTAATACTCATTCAAATTTCAACACTTTTGATACAATTCAGATACACTCCATACCCGGAAACCATTCTGATACTCATTCAAAGACACCTTCAGGTACGCTCCAGACACGGACGCCATTCTAAGTTTCGACTCACAAACTACTTCTCAATAAACATTCTTGGATGGCATCTACAAGCCCATCCCTAACAAGATTTTATTACCTCTCCAAATGGCATCTTTAAGCCCATTCCTCCTATCGCCACTGAGTGCAAATTTCTGGGCACTCTAGTGTCCAATCATCTTCCACCTTTGAGTCACGAATGACAAATCTCGCCAATCTAACTCCTCAGGTCTAAGAAGCTTGAGCAGGGGCAGCTGTAGTACCCCAAAATTTTCCCTCTCATTCTTCAGGAAATCACCCTGGATTCTCAAAGTTTTCTCTTAAACAAATCCAAGCCTTGAATTATCATTTCTTTCGAAGCAAGCCATTTACAAGGGAAATGGTCATTTGCAAGCTGAAAAGTCAAACTTTGGTTTCTGGATCAAAATCAAAATACAAAAATCATATTTTATCAAGACATGTTGGAATATGAAGATTGTTTCATCAAGAAGCTCAAAAGTCAAATTTCACCTTGGAAAAGTTAAATTCTAAATAAGAATTTTTCTAAAGTATTTAAGAAAAATGACACTTCAGAACTTCTGAACCAACCTCCAGGTAGGAGCAGTCAGAAGTTGCAAACTTAGCTCAGCACATAACATTCAGTCAGAATGTGGCTCTTCAGCAGCTACACCAGCTCAGTCAGAAGTTGCAAACTTAGCTCAGCACATAACATTCAGTCAGAATGTGGCTCTTCAGCAGCTACGCAAGTTCAGTCAGAATCTGCCAAGGTAAGAACAAAAGATTATAAAACGTGATGGAAAAATCTGAATGCTCCTTCAGAACATGCTGGAATCAGAAGGTAAGGGGGTCAGAGTATTGGGTGTTACACTGAAGCAGAATCTCTAAGTCCAGAGTTTTCAAAGGCAAATCAAAGAAACATGCTGGAAAGCCTGGAGAACCCTCAGAATTTGCTGAGGCAACAGGATGCCAAGATCAGAACTTGGGTGCATTGTTTTGGACTATGCTGAAGTGGAACTGCTGGCTCAGATTTAAGTAATGATGCAAATCTCATATTACAATATTTCTTATTCTTGACCAATCTCATCACCATTTAATGCTTATTAATGCTCACAACCACTTTTGAGTATTTGTTCAAAGGGTCTCTCCACGTGTAGCATAACAACGCTCTTGTGCAGATTTAGGTATGGGTTCATGCGCTGCTTTTCGCTCATGGGTGTCACTTTTCCTTAATCCACGCTTACTAACCCAGCCTAGGCTAAAAGCTGTCAATCATCACAACTTTTTATGAACTTTCTTCAAGAGTAAGTCAACATCTAGTGCATGATATTGGCGCCACTTAACGTTTTAAAAACCCACAAAGCTTTGCCTATAAATAGAACACCATTGTCCATTGAAAAACCCCGGTCCAAGTTCAGAAAAATTGCTGAAAAGAAACATAAAGTTTTAGCAAGAAAACACCTGGAATCTCTGCCCAAAATTCCCAGAGTTTCAAAAACTGTAAACACAACATATCAACCATTAATTTTGAATCTCCTGCTTTCAAACCCCATTTTCTCTCAAAGTATTTCTTGACTAAGAAACACCCATACAGTTTTTTGACTCATATATATACCCTCCATCCATCCATTCAAAGAACCTGTTCAGAACATCATCAGAGTTAAGACCAACTCCAGTTCACAGGATTTCTTTCAGTTGCACGGTAAGCACTTGCTGACCCTCACCACATTGCTTAAACATCACCAAATTTGCATGCTCAAAAACACAATGTAGATATCATGCTTCTGGCGTTGTGCATGTTCTGAGAGTTTTACGCATCTGTATGCTTAAGTAGAGAATGAATCAGTTCATAACTTGCCTCTGACTTTTGGTTTTGACTTTTGAAACGCCATGACACCTGCTGAAACAGTCTTAGGAATGTCTTCTATTTTATGGAGAAATAACTAAATTGCATATGTTCTGACTAGCACAGAGGGAGACCAAGTTCTGACATTGACGCCAACACTTCTGGGGCCTGTTTTGTCATCAGTAATATCAGAACTTCTGAAAATTACTGTGTGCCCAACAGGGTCAGAACTTCTGACCTCATACATTTTCACTAACAGGTTTCTGTTTTGCAGCGTACCAGGGTCAGAACTTATGACCTATACATTTTCACTAACAGGTTGCTATTCTTCAGCAGGCCAGGGTCAGAATTTCTGACTTCCTCTCAGCAGCACGCTGACTCTTTTCCTTTTTCTTTCTTTCTTCCCCTTATTATTTTCTTTATTTTTCTCGCTGGTACTCCCCATTCATAAATTTGTACCCCCGCCCCCTAAATATTGTAATAGCGTAGGACTTTACATTTCCGCATTTTATCGCTCTCAAGTGTAAATGCTAGTGATTAGGATATGTATGGAAAGATAAAATCAATGAAATAGAAAATCCTAATTCAAGATAAAATCATGCATGCAATCAAACACACTTGCACACAAACACCCTTAGGGTTTCTCCACTTGGTTGTCTTACACAAAAAATAGCCATGTTACGCATGCAAAGTATCTTGGTAAAACAAACAAAATGAAAAGATCATAGTCCCTCGATGACGCTATTCAAAGTTGCCTTAAGAAATGATCTTAGTCCCTCGAAATGCTAAGATACTTTGCAACATTGCTAATCATAGTTATACGATGACCCGCGCCCGTCCCGTTAAACTCCAAAGATAGGGTTGCTTACCAAATCAATGGTAAGACAATAATATCAAAGGAAAAGAAAATACATAAGAAAGACATTTGAGTAGGTATATTGCTTCTAGTTACTTGCTCAATTTCCAAAAAACTATCCTTGCTATTTTCGAAAATACACACACATAAAACAACTTACAAACATTGAATTTTTTTTCAAAAAAGACAAACATCTTTGTATACATTCTTACGAACGATAATCATTACAAAGATTGCCTAAACGAATGGCCTCTTTTTACAAAATACTTTCCAAACCACACCAAACACATTTTCAAACAACAAAAGCAAGTGATCTAGCAAGTAACTAAGAGCCCGTAGAAAACCATGGATTAAAAGGGTGCTAATACCTTCCCTTTTCATAATCTACCCCCGTAACTCAAGAAACAATCTCAAAGGTCTTTCCTGTGCTTTTTCACCTTTCCTTTTGGATAAAAGAAAATTCGGTGGCAACTATTGCTAAACCGCAACATTTGTGAACACAAATGCAAAACCTCAAGTCAGTTCTCCCACCGTATCATAGGCTGCATTGGCTAGAGGAAAATAAATCCCCTTACCCATTGCCAGGTGTCTGGTTCATCATAACCTGCATCACAAGCCCTTGAGATCCTTGAAATGGTTAAGGAAATGCTATGGTATGATGCTATAATGGGTATGCTATACATCAAGTAAAAATGTAGAGTGATGAAGACAAGTGAGTCTTGCAAGAAGTCCAGGTTACTGGATAATAACTATAAACAAATCCTGCAAGGAATTCAAGTTGTTAGATAAATGAAGGCAAACATGTCACACAAATAGCCTTAGGTTCAAAGGCTTGTATGAGGTTTAAAGGTAAGTACCCTCTTGAAGTTTAGTTGGTTCAACCTGTCTTAGAAAAGTAACCGGGTTCTAAGGAGTCTCAATATAACTGATCTTTCTTTATCGGGCATTGTCTCTGTTTAGAAATCTTTTCTTGCAGCCGAAACATCTCGAAAGTCCAATCTCAATGAGTGTAGCATCGAGTATCAATCAATCTCCATCTTTACACCAAGGCCGGCTATCTCGCTACTTTCTAATGGCCAAGTTTGTTCAACTAAGGTTCTAAGGTCCGTTAGTGCTTCACGACACCACACGGTATCCCCGTATTCTCCTCGATTCAACACAAGGGATACCGGTACCAACCAAAGTGTCACACCAACACAGCTATCGATTCAACCATATCGTTCTATTCCGTACAGTCTCCATGATCTATTGTTGTTTATCTAAAAAGATGCCCCTAGATCCGGGTGTAGGATCTATAGTAACAACCCAAACAACCCTCCAAGGATAAAACATACAAAGCAAGCAATTAAAACAGTTTTAAAATGAACTAACTCTTAAGGTAACCCCACTTTTTATAAGTCTCCCCAGCAGAGTCGTCAATTTTGTTATACGGTGGTAGAACCGACTGTTTATACTAGTTTGCATTTATGTTCACAAATATTGCGGTAAGCAAGAGTCACCACCGACTTTTCTTTTATCCAAATTAAGGAAAGGGTGAAAAGAACAGAAAAAGACATTTTCGATAATTTTCTGAGTAAGGGGGGTAGATTATGGAAAGGGAAAGTGTTAGCACCCTTTCCATCTGTAGTTTTTTATGGTCTCTTAGATGCTTAGCTCATTTTCTAAATACCTTGTGCTTTGTGTTTTGAAAAAATAGTTTGAAAATTCCTTAGTGCGGCGATTCGCTTTATGATAACTCTTGTATCAGTCCTCAAGAGTTTTGATAAAGCATTTTTTGAAAGTGTTTTGAAATGTTTTTGTGTAGGTGCAAAAAGTTTTTTTTGAGCAAGCATCTAATAGCTATCTACTTATACTCGAAAAGGTTCGTTCTTTTCCTCCTATCCTTTAGACAGTTCTATCCTACTATTAATGAGTAGGTAGCCCTATCGTTGGATGTTTGAGGGCCATTCGAAGGGACGTTTTTATAGTCACAAAGGCAACTTGGCAAGAAGTTTTATTAACTATCCTAGGGTTCTAAGATCATATTTTAACCGAGGCAACTTCGAGAGGATCATCGAGGGACTTATGATCTTTTTGAACCAGAGGATAGCCGTTAAAACCTCTCACGTTTTGAGAGTTGTGACTATTTCCGAAGGTAACCAAAGTGGGAGTACCCTAGAGGTGAATATGTGCAAGGTGTGCTATGTTCAGTTATTTTAGTCTTTTGTGTTAGGTTTTCTAGCGCTTTGTTTTCACTCTTTCCATATAAGCCTAGTTACTAACAATTAATATTTTGCAAAAATTTAAAATGCGGGAATCGTAAATCCTACACTATTACAAGGCTTTGGGGTGGGGTTATTTACATGTCCAAAAATGGGGGAAAAATAAAGAAAAACAGTAAAAGCCCTCATTAATTCTATTACATTCCCTCAGCAGATACATTAGTATAAAAAATGCGAAAATAAATAACGCGTGCGAAATGGAACGAGACGTCTAAAAACCTAAAAAGAATCTAAGTGAAATAAGAAAATATTTTTGGTTTTTGATTCAATAAAATGGATAAGTTAAAATTAGACTAATTAATTAATTGAGAAAAAAACATTATTAATTAAAAATTAATTCTAAACTAAACCTAATTTTTTTTTGCATTTTTATTAATAAAAGAAATTAAAATCTAAGTCTACTTAATTTTAATTTTAATAAAGTGTTAAGGTAATTAATTAATTAATTTAAAGAAATTAATTTTAATGGTAAAAGACTAGATCTAATTTTTTGTGATTTTGTTTTAATGTTGATAAAAAAAAAGAAAAAATAAAAGAAATAAACAAAACCAAAAATAAGAAAATGAAAAGAGGTGCTTCGATTCAGGGAAGGAAATGATCCTTCGATCCTGGGAATGATATGGTTCTTTCGACCCAGGGAAATAAATTGTTTTCTTCAATCCAAGGAAAGAAGAAATTCTCTTTGACCCAGGGAAGGAGATGGTTTTCGATCTAAACCTGCAAGACCAATGTTAGAAAAAATAAAAAGCATGACCTGGGTGTCGAACCCAGGTCCTTCGATTCTGTGCATGTTGGTTTGTTTAGGCTAGATCTACAGTATATGCGTTATACATAAAAAAACAAACGTGGACCTAGTGTCAAACCCATACCCTTAGCTTTGAGTACAAATCGAACAGAGCTACATGATACCCCGAGCATGAATCAAACACTGAACAAACATTAATACATCATGAAATCATATATGTGAATTTTAAAATTCACCAACGATGGGAGGCTTCAATTTGTCATTTCTGGGCGTGAATTGGCTAGAGGAAAATAAATCCCCTTGCCCCT
Source organism: Vicia faba (assembly GCA_948472305.1). Taxonomy (NCBI): domain Eukaryota; kingdom Viridiplantae; phylum Streptophyta; class Magnoliopsida; order Fabales; family Fabaceae; genus Vicia; species Vicia faba. The sequence goes on from OX451738.1 coordinate 1,013,427,309, forward strand.
TTCTAGGTGTGATCGGTGGATCTGGAACTGACTGTTTAACGCTGGTTCGCGAAATGTCGCGGTAAGCAAGAGTCGCCACCGTCTTTTATTTTCTCCAAATGGAAAGGACAAAAGCACAGAAAAATTCCTTATAGAGATTGCTCTCGGTTCGGGAGGTAGATTATAGAAAGGGAAGGTGTTAGCATCCTTTCTATCCATGGTTATCCATGGGCTCTTAGATACTTTCTCATTTGTAATTTCAAGATTGTTTGTTTGCTTTTCAAGTGTGGGTTTTAAAAAAAGTTTCTTTGAAAATTTCAGTTCGACTCTTGTATCAGTCCTCAAGAGTGTTTAAAAAGTTGCTTTCGAAAGCTTTTTGAAAAGGTGTCGGTGAAAAGAGTTTTTGATTTTGTTTTTGAAATTAGAGCAAGTATCTGGAGTCGTCTACCTACCCTAAGGAATTCGTCTGCGTAAATGTCCTTAAAGTAGTGCCATCCCACCATTGAGAGATAGGTAGCACCACCGTTGGAGGTGTTCGGGTCAATTCGAGTTTAGGGACAGTATGGTTACCGAGCAACGGTAAGATACCTTAGGAGCTACCCTTATGCCATTGATCTTTTATTCCGAGGCAACTATTCCGAGGCAACTTTTCCGAGGCAACCAGATCAATGGGACATAAGGACTCACTAAGACGTCCTATAGTCGACGACCACGTTTCGAGGGACAAGGCAACAATGTGGTCACCAGAGTAATAGGAAGACACCTTAGAAGCTACCCTCATGCCATGTTCATGGACATGAGGACTTACTAAAACATCCTCTACTCGACGACCACCTTTCGAGGGGCAAGGCAACAGTGAGGCGTACCCTAGGGGTGGTGTGTGATTTGTGTGTCGTTTTCAGATATTTTTGTCTTGTTCATACATTGGTGATCTACGCGTTGTTTTTATTTTCGACATTCATTCTTTCATGCAAATCAATTAACAGTTAAAAGTTGCGGGAACATAAAAATCCTACGCTATTACAAAGGCGCGCGGGTCCACATCGCCAAATTAATTCAGGACCCGTTTTGAAATAAAATAAAGTGCGAGAAATATAAATGTCCTATTAATCTATTACATAGCTTTGGGAGAGTTACATTATATTCACAAAAAGAAATAAAAATGCGAAGAGAATTAAAGTCGGGAATGCGAGGGCGTTGGACCCTTTTTAGGAAATTAAATTATAATTAACAAATTAATTAAGTTAAATAAAAGAAAGAAATTGTTTTTTTTTTGGAGTTTTTTGTATTTATGGATTTTAATGAGAATTAATGGAGTTAAAACTTAATTCTAGCTATTTTTAATTTATTATTAAAAAAATGTGAAAATTAAACCTAAAGTTAACCTAATTATTTACATGGCAATTTATTTACAAAAATAATATTTAATAATTAATTATGGTGAAAGAAAAGAAAAAGGATAAAAAATACTTAAAACCCTAATTCTACATTTTTTTAGTTTATTAAGAAAAATATTAGAATTAAACCTAGAATTAAAAAAAAAAGCTAAATTAATTAATAAGATTTATTTACAAAAAATAACATTAAATAAAATATATTTTTATTTTTGTCTTTTCTGATTTTTTATTATTTTTTATATTAAAGAAAAAATTAATTTATGAATTAAACTAAAAAAGAAATAAAACAAATAAATAGAAAAGAATAAAAGAGAAAGAAAAAATTAATGCAAACCAATGGGGGGTGTTGACCCCAATTTGGAGGTGAACTGTCAGCAATATGGCCCATTTGTGGGAGGCCTCTTTTGACTTTCTCAGCGCGCGTGTGGCCTGGTTGACCAACGAGTATGGTGTCCATCAGATCATGGCCCTTGGATTGAGATTCTGAGACATGTGGCGCGCCTGGATTGTGAACGTATGGTGGACATCTGGGCTTGTGGGGTACCTGAACGTATTGCAAAGAAAAATAACAAGAATATGGGGGGACCTGGGATTCGAACCCAGGTCCCAAGGCTTGCCAGCGTTTCTTTCCACCAACTGAACCATCAACGCGCGTTGTACATAGAATAACGAATAAATAATATAAAAGAAAATTGGCGTTAGTGACATAGAACCAAAAAATGCACGCTGGAATTCAAATTGTCCAATCAAGTCTTGCCACATGATCATCTTCTTCGTTTATCCCTGAAATAAAAAGAAGTAGCGGGGGTTTTAAACCCCCCCAAAATGCAGCCTTTTCCAAAATAGCGATTAGCTGGTGAGGCCATATAAATTAGGCGCGATTAGTGTATTGAATTCGTCCAAGCGTCCTGATTCTAGCCATGGTACTGGGATGTATTGATTTTACAGTATATGTAAACGCCCAATTTGGAGCTTGAGAAACCCTAAAACTTTCCAATGGCAATTTTCGCTACAAGCATTGTTAGTCAAATTAAAGGTTACCACTAGTCTCAGAACCTTCATATTAGTCTAGATTAATGTTCAAAATGTATCAAAAATGTATGCATATTAGAATACGATTATGGAAAAGTTTTGAGAAAGTTTGACATCGATATACCAATTCTGGAGGCGTGGGGACTGGAAAAAGGTTCAGACAGCTTCCTTGATGCTTTAGGAAGGTAATGGGATTGTTACTTTTCTTTGAATCGTGCTAGAAGGCAGTTTTCAGTTTTTAGATTTTTTGACAAAAATGCAAACTTGGTTTTTGAGATGGGGCGCAACTTGAAGGTTTTTGGCATTAGGTTTAGCTTCTGACTTATATGAGGGATGAATTAGGGTTGAATTTTGAGTCCAAAAATCCTTGCATTGATGTATGGAATATTTGATTTTCCATGAATATTTTTCAAATCTTTTCCATGTGATTTTGATTCCAATCATGGCCAATCTTTCCAATTTTGTTGTGCACGAATCTTGAGTCTTTAAGGAGAGCAAATGCTGTATAAAAAGATTCAAAATACATTTGTTTAGTATTTTTTCCATATTTTATTTAATTAAATGAATTAATAGTAATTAAAAATTCAAATAAATAATAAAAATGATGAAATAAATCCCCTTTGGGCCAAATGGTCGTGCATAGCCTTTGGATGATGAATCTTGGAAGAAAATGTGGCCCATTAGCAATTTTGAGGCTTTTGAAGTAAAGTTGACTTTTCAAAATACCCAAAAATTTCCCAACTTCCACAAGGCATATCTTGCTCAATTTTTAAGCTTTGATCATGTTCTTGGACATTTTGGAAAGGTCTTGAAGTCCTCCAACCAATGCCTTTGGTCCTATGTCATTTTGATTTACCAATATCAAGTTATGGTCTTTGACTTAAAGTCCCTTTTTGTTGACTTTTGAAAATGACCTATAATGTTGAAATTGATAACTTTTTGTGAGAGCATTTATTGGACTTGAAGTGTGAAGAGGAGTTGTAGGAAATGTCTTTCTCTTCAAAATGAGATTTGGATGGGATTTTTCTAATGAACCATTTGGAAGTTATGCCTTGGTCAAGTTACAGTTGACTTTTTCAACTGTCCAAATATGGAAACTTTTGCATCTTGAGACTTTTTGAGCCAAGCTTTGAGAATCATGATCAAGAATTGATCAAATGATGTTTGTGGCTTAAAAATAAGATGTTGACCAAAAATTTGAACTTTTGACTGTCAAATGATCATTTTGCCCCTACAGTTGACTGTTGAGCAATTAGGGTTTTTGACTGTGCAATTTTGTGCTGTAAGTCTTGAAACTTGGCATGAGGATGCTTGACCATGTTTGTAGGCATGTGGGACTTGGTTGGACCCTTGGAAACTTCAATTTCTTTGCTAGAATCAAAACCTAGTTTTTTGACTGTTAGGAGGCCCCTGAACTGTGCAACCCTTGGGGAGGTTTTGAAGCTTTGACTTGGCAAAATCTTAGAGAATATGGGAGGGCAAATTTTGGGGTACAACAGTTGCCCCTGTTCAATCTTCTTAGACCTGAGGATGCAGATTGGCTGACGTGCCTTTCGTAATTTGAAGGTGGAAGATGATTGAACACTAGAGTGCCCAGAAATTTGCGCTCACATAGTAGTGTGATGGTGGGAATGGGCTTATAGATGCCATTTGGAGATTGATGGATAGGATGATGGGCTTATAGATGCCATCTGGGTGTCGATCGCGTAAGAGATTCCTTAGCGAGAACTTGCGTACCTGAAAAAGAAAATGATTACCTGACCTGTTACAGGAGCTGGTCTTCAAACTCTTATGTAGATGTGTCCTGGTTGGTTACAGGAATTGAATCTAGAGCTTCAAAAGGGTGATGAATGAACCAGGGATGGTTACTATCTCAACGGGACGGTGAGAGAACCTGGGATGATTACTACCTCAACAGGAACGTTGAGAGAACCTTGGATGATTACTACCTCAACAGGAACGCTGAGAGAACCTTGGACGATTACTACCTCAACAGGAACGCTGAGAGAATCTTGGGCGACTTCAACCTCAATAGTAACGCTGAGAGAATCTTGGGGCGATTACTACCTCCGCAGTAACGGGGAGAGAACCATAGGCGACTTCAACCTCAACAATAACGCTGAGAGAATCTTGGGGCGATTACTACCTCTGCGGTAACAGGGAGAGAACCATAGGCGACTTCAACCTCAACAGTAACGCTGAGAGAATCATAGGCGACTTCAACCTCAACAGTAACACTGAGAGAATCTTGGGCGACTTCAACCTCAACAGTAACGCTGAGAGAATCTTGGATATCTTCTACCGAGTCTTCATCAGGAAAATCTTAGGGTCAATTTAACTGGACTAGAGAAGGCCTTTTACTGGATAAGAAACAGGGAGATCTTAGGGTCGATCTGACTGAACCAGACAAGGTCTTGAAATCTTCAACTGGATAAGAAACAGGGAGATCTTAGGGTCGATCTGACTGAACCAGAGAAGGCCTTTGACTGGATAAGAAACAGAAAAATCTTAGGGTCGATTTAACTGAACCGGTCTAGGTCTTGGAATCTTCAACTGGATAAGAAACAGGGAGATCTTAGGGTCGATCTGACTGAACCAGAGAAGGCCTTTGACTGGATAAGAAACAGAAAAATCTTAGGGTCGATTTAACTGAACCGGTCAAGGTCTTGAAATCTTCAACTGGATAAGAAACAGGGAGATCTTAGGGTCGATCTGACTGAACCAGAGAAGGCCTTTGACTGGATAAGAATCAGGAAAATCTTAGGGTCGATTTAACTGAACCGGTCTAGGTCTTGAAATATAGCTGAGAACTCAATTGGATCTTTCCTGAAAGGTAAAGGTCAGTCATATGCAATGCATGATATGGATCAAGCAATGATGTTCTCAACATAAAGGAGATTTGTAAGATATGATGCGTATATGCATCCTATAATGTATGAAAATGTGATGTTTATGAATATATGTTTTCGTCCTAGGGAAGTAAATCCTTGACGGTGCCGGGAAGTCAACTCCTGGGCTGATGTTGAAGAATAGATCTTTGCTTCCGCTGGGGATGAGAATTGCAAGAATACCGGTAGGAGAAGATAACTCCATTGGGGAATAAACTTGGAGAATGGATTACTCTGCGGGGAGAAAAAATACTCTAACGATCTTGCTGGGGAATAATACCCTGTGGGGAGAGGAGTACTTGCTGGGATATTGATGGTAACTCCGCTGGGGATACCGTTGATGTTGGAAGTGTTGATAGACTTCGCTGGGGATAAGAAGACTTCGTCGAGGACGATCTTTCCGTGGCTTTTGGCTGAGGATAACCCAGTTATATCCTGGTAGGGAAATAACTCTTTGAATAAAGCCGGGAGACACGTTCGTGCTTTGCGAGGATAAGCTTCCAGAATCTATTGGGGATAAGCTTGCTGCTTGGGGAGATGGATCCCAACTTTCCTGGGGAAACTGGATTGGACTCTCCTGGGGAAATTTGAACCCTGTTGGGGAAGTGACTCCGTTGAATGTTTGATATACCGCCGGGGAACAATCTTTAGGCCAAGACTGCCGGGGATGCTTGTTAAGAATGCACGTATATTGTTGGGGAATGTTGAGATCTGCTGGAGGATACCCAACTTCCCTTAAAGCTGATATTAGCTTTGCTTGGGGAGAGTGCACTGACTTGCTGGCTCACTCTCCGGGGAATTAAGGTATACTGGTTATGTTCTTCAGTTGAACCTACCTTGGTACCTTGGTGGACGGAACAATTAGCTCGCTTAGACAACTCTTTATTGCCCCTGTTTCTAATGTTACCTGTAATTAATCCTTTGTTTCGTGTGCAAATATTCATGAGTTAGCAGATTATTGGCAATGCATATATCACAAATTGAACCTTGGACGTTCTTCTCAAAACAAAACAGAAAAGGAAAAACAAATGGCAATTTGAGCTGAAAAGTATATTTGTATTGATTTTGAATTTGCCTGTAAATAGGCGTTTATGTACAAGAGGCTGACGTCATAGTAAGAGAACGCCGCCGAACAAAAGGATTTATACAAGTTTGTACAAGAGAACATAAAACAGCTGTGTGAAATGAATAATCCACTGGGTTTCAACTCTGATATTGCCTTTATATCTCTGAGCGTCTCATCACTTGATGACCTTAGTTGAAGATGAAGCTGGCTGATCGATGCCGTCTGAACTTGATGTAGATACCGGATTCTGGATGCAAAGTGATCTAATGAGACATAGTATTACGCTTTATCCCTAACTTTTGCCTGGACCGCCCTTTCGGGTTTTCAGTCCACCGGGATACCCATTTTTGCCCAAGCCGCCTTTTCAGGTTTTCGACTTGCCGGGTGTACAGATTTTTTTCATTTCATCCCTTCATTTTGCCCGAACCCTTTTGGTTCGCCGGGAAGCCCTAATTTTTGCCTAGGCATGTCAGCCTAGCGGGTCTTTATTATGCGTAGTATCTTTTTACTATGTCTGCATTGGCGGGGTGAGGAAGGTCGTCACCATCCATGTTGGTTAGAATCATGGCTCCTCCTGAGAACACATGTTTAACCACAAATGGCCCTTCGTACGTAGGGGTCCATTTGCCCCTTGGATCACTCTGAGGAAGGATGATTCGCTTGATTACCAGATCCCCGACTTGATACTCTTGTGGTCTGACCTTTTTGTTAAATGCCCTGATCATCCGTTTTTGGTACGTCTGACCATGACAAATAGCAGCAAGTCTCTTTTCGTGGATAAGGTTTAGATGATCAAGTCGTGTCTGGATCCAATCATCTTCGTTCAGATCTGCATCCTTCATTATCCGGAGAGAGGGTATTTGCACTTCGATCGGTAAGACTGCCTCCATACCGTAGACCAAGGAGAAAGGAGTTGCCCCGGTTGACGTCCTTGCTGAGGTACGGTACCCATGAAGAGCGAACGGTAACATCTCGTGCCAATCTTTATAAGTCACTGTCATCTTCTGCACGATTTTCTTAATGTTATTATTTGCTGCTTCTACAACCCCATTCATCTTCGGTCTGTAAGGAGAAGAGTTGTGGTGCTGTATCTTAAACTGCTCGCAGAGCTCAGTGATCATCTTGTTATTAAGATTGGTACCATTGTCTGTAATAATTCTTTCTGGGACGCCGTATCGACAGATCAGGTTGTGCCGAATGAACCGTGCCACAACAGTCTTGGTTACCGTAGCGTAGGAAGCTGCTTCAACCCACTTCGTGAAGTAATCAATCGCTACCAGGATGAAGCGATGCCCATTTGATGCCGTAGGTTTAATCTCACCGATCATATCTATGCCCCACATCGCAAACGGCCAAGGCGCAGTCAGAACATTCAGAGGAACTGGAGGAACATGCACCTTGTCTGCGTATATCTGGCATTTATGGCATGTCCGAGAGTGTTGGTAACAGTCAGCTTCCATTGTGGACCAGAAATACCCTGCCCGAAGGATTTTCTTTGCCATAGTGTGTCCACTGGAATGTGTTCCGAAGGTCCCTTCGTGTAGCTCTTCCATGATCCTTTCTGCTTCAGTTTTATCCACACAACGCAGTAAGGTCGAATCATGGTTTCGCTTATACAGAATGTCGTTGCTAAGGAAGAACTTCGCTGCGAACCTTCTCAGAAACTTCTTATCATTGACAGACGCACCTTCAGGGTATTCCTGAGCTTCCAAATATCTCTTCACCTCATGGTACCAAGGCTTCTCAGTCACCAATTCAGTTTCGAGATCACAACAGTATGCCGGTTCGTCCAGTTTCCAGATGATGATCCGGGGAGCCTCATTATCCCATTTAACTTTGAACATAGAAGACATCGTAGCTAACGCGTCTGCTAACTGATTCTCCTCTCTTGGGAAATGTTCAAAGGTTATCTTTGTGAAGTGGGGGATCAAGGTCAACACACATTCTTTGTAAGGAATAAGATTCGGATGTTTCGTATCCCACTCTCCTTTGATCTGATTGATCACGAGAGCGGAATCTCCGAAGACACTCAGAAACTTGATCCTTAAGTCGATCGCAGCTTGAAGACCCATGATGCATGCCTCATACTCCGCCATGTTGTTGGTGCAGTTGAAACATAGCCGGGCAGTGAGTGGAGTATGAGTGCCTTGAGGAGATATGATTACAGCGCCGATACCATTACCCAAAGCATTGGAGGCTCCATCAAAGTGCATAGACCATCGGGATCCTTCCTCAGGTCCTTCATCCGGTCCAGGTACTTCACAATCAGTTACTATCATGATGCTCTCTCCGGAAACTCGAAGTTCATTGATTGATAGTCGTCTACTGCCTGATGTGCCAAGTGGTCTGCCAATACACTTCCCTTGATGGCTTTCTGGGTCGTGTACTGGATGTCGTATTCCGTCAAGATCATTTGCCATCTTTCTATTCTCCCACACAGAGCAGGCTTTTCAAATATGTACTTTATAGGATCCATCTTTGAGATCAACAAGGTAGTGTGAGTCAGCATATACTGTCTCAGCCGACGAGCAACCCATACCAAAGTGCAACAAGTTTTCTCGAGCAGTGAGTATCGGGTCTCACAGTCGGTAAACTTTTTGCTAAGGTAATAAATGGCATGCACTTTTCGGCCAGACTCGTCATGCTGCCCCAACACACACCCCATTGAGTTGTCAAGTACTGTCAAGTATAATATCAGAGGTCTCCCTTCAACCGGTGGCATAAGAATGGGTGGTTCTTGGAGATACTCCTTGATTCTGTCAAAAGCGTCTTGACATTCATCATTCCAACATACTACCTGATCTTTCTTCAGCAGCTTGAAGATTGGCTCACAGGTAGCAGTTATGTGCGAGATGAATCGAGCAATGTAATTCAGGCGTCCTATAAACCCTCTGACCTCTTTTTATGTCTTAGGAACTGGCATCTCTTGAATGGCTTTGACCTTGGCAGGGTCCACTTGAATACCCTTATCACTTACAACGAAGCCTAGCAACTTCCCAGATCTTACCCCGAAGGTGCACTTGTTCGGGTTCAACCTCAGCTTGTACAACTTCAGTCGGTCAAATAATTTCTGCAGATGATCAAGGTGTTCTTCCTCAGTTTGGGACCTTGCGATCATGTCGTCAACATACACTTCTATCTCATGATGGATCATGTCATGAAATAAAGCAACCATGGCCCGTTGGTAGGTTGCCCCAACATTTTTCAGTCCAAAAGGCATGACCTTGTAGCAAAAGGTGCCCCACTGAGTAACAAAGGTAGTCTTTTCCATGTCTTCAGGTGCCATCTTGACCTGATTATACCCTGAAAAACCATCCATGAAAGAGAACACCTTGTGCTGAGCAGTATTGTCAACAAGGACATCAATGTGAGGTAGAGGGAAGTCATCTTTGGGGCTGGCCCTGTTCAGATCCCTGTAATTGACGCACATTCTGACTTTTCCATCTTTCTTAGGTACCGGCACCACATTAGCAACCCACTGAGGATAAGAAGTCACTGCAAGAAACCCGGCATCAAACTGTTTCATAACCTCGGCTTTGATCTTCTCAGACATCTTTGGACGCATACGGCGGACCTTTTGCTTAACCGGAGGGCAGTCTTCCTTGGTAGGCAGATGATGGACCACAATGTCAGTATCCAATCCGGGCATGTCTTCGTAGGACCAGGCAAAGATCTCCACATAATCATGTAACATTTGAGTCAACCGTTGCTTCACGCTGAGCTCTAGGTTGGCACCAATCTTTACTTCCTTCCTGTCCGTCTCAGTACCCAGATTTATTGTTTCCACTGGCTCTTTGTGTGGTTGAATTGCCCTCTCTTCCTGGAGTAACAGTCTTGCAAGCTTGCCAGGCACTTTGCAATCATCTTCACCTTCGTCTTCGGCTAAGTTGATCGGATTTTCGAAGTCATAACTGGCAGTAGCAGAGTCGTTACCAGTGAGATCCAGAGTGGATTGAAACCTGTATGAGTGAGTGTGTGTAAATACAGATGTTTTGCAATATATAAAGAAAGGAAAGAAAGAAAAGGAGCATAAGATTTGAAATGCGAGAAAACGTCCAAGGTCTTTATTCATGATATATGAAATGACAATTAATATGCCCTCACAAATGAAGCCACGGTGCCCCGGGTAAGACACCGGGCCATAGAGTTTTAATTGTTTATTACAAATAACAAAACAAAAGAATTCATTACTCAGTAACAAGAGAAACAAGTAGGTTGTCCTTTGCAATCCAATTGCTAGGTTCACTGTCGGTTGCCGGGTAAATCCAGCTGTCGAACTCAGCTTCATCCACTTCATCATCCTCCCTGATAGCATTTACTCCATGGTTAGGCATGGGAGCAGTCACCACATTGGGCTTCTCAGGTGCCTCAAACTGTACCTCCTTGGCGTCAATAAGATCCTGCACTTTATTCCTTAAGGCCCAACAGTCATCAGTGGAATGCCCTAGGCTATCGGAGTGATAAGCACAGCGGGCATTTGGGTTATACTTGGGAGAGGTAGTGTTTACAACCTTCGGGGCCTCTCTAACAGTCACTAGGTTGGTGGACAGCAACTGCGGCAAGATTTGCGACAGGGTCATATTCAAACGGGTAAACTCTCTCCTGGGTCTTTCAGCCCTTTGAGGATTGGTTTGCCGAGGAGCAGCAGCAGGCTTGGCAATCATCACCGCGTTGACAGATTGGCGGCGCTCAGGTTTCTCTTGTCTTCTAGACCCATATACAACACTGGCCTCTTTTTTAAAGGGTTTCTTCTCAGAGCTTGCAGATGCCCCTTTCTGAATTTTTCCTGACTTCATTCCAGCCTCTATTCTCTCTCCAATCAGAATAAGATCAGTAAACCCTGCAGATGAGTTACCGATAAGATGATTGAAAAATGGCCCTGATAGGGTCCCCAAGAACATATCTACCAACTCCCGGTCAGTCAACGGAGGCTGCACCCTGCCAGCCAGATCCCTCCACTTCTGTGCATACTCTTTGAAACCTTCACTTGACCCTAGCGACATACCCTGGAGTTGGGTACGTGTAGGGGCAAGGTCGGAATTATATTGATACTGCTTATAGAAAGCAGTAGCCAACTCCTCCCAGTTACGAACTTTGGTCCCATCCAGCTGATAGAACCATTCAAGATGAGTCCCTGAAAGACTCTCCTGGAAGAAGTGGATCCACAAGTTCTTGTCCATTGAGTACGGTTGAATCTTCCGCACATAAGATCTGAGGTGTAGCTTGGGACAAGACGCCCCGTCGTACTTGGTGAAGGATGGTTCCTTAAACTTGTGAGGAATAATCACACCAGTAGATAAGCCCAAGTCTCCGAAATCCAGCCCAGGCACTTGTTGGATCTCCATTGCATTCAGTCTGTCTTCCAACTGCTTATGCCGGTCTTCCGCCGGAGGATACTGTTCCTCATTAAAGTCAGTCTCGTTGTCAGAGACTACTGGGCTTGGAGCCCCTCCCCCCTGGGGGTTACTCTTGCCTATAGAAGAACCAGCCTCTTCATTCTGCAGAGTGTTGCCAAACCTTCGGCCCGAGTTGAAAAGAACAGTTCTCTTCTTCTTCTTCTTCTCCTTCTTCAGGAGTAAAGCCTTCAGCTCTTCTTGGCCTTGAGCCAAACCCATGATCAGTTCCTGAAATTGCGCGTTCTGCGCCTGAAGAGCCTTGATAGACATCTCGGTTGATGATGAGTCAGGGTTCATGATGCTGAAATAAACAGCGAAGAACAGTAAGCAACCTGAAAAGAAGAAAACCTGCTATGCATATGATGAACGGAATGCGTATGATTTATGTTTTCAAAGACAATCGGGAATCAACTTTGTAAACAAAAAGGAACACACTTCATTAGATTCAACTTTGAAACTTTAAATTGTTCAACAGGTTGCCCTTAGGCGTTACATAAAAGGAAATACTGCAAAGGGAAATAAAACTGTAAAAGAACATCCGGAGCTCCTTATTGATCCCATGGTCTCCTCTTCTCAGTACGGATGTAGTCATTCAGAGCCCGCTCATTCTCCAACTGCTTTGTCAGCTTCTGGATCTTCAATTCCTGCTCATTGAACTTTTCCCGGTAAGAATCTCGTTCTTCTCGCAGTTGTGACCAAGACCTCTTTAATGTCTCATAATCAGTAGGTATCTGAGGAGGGAGGATAGTTGGAGGAGCCCCATCTTTGTCAGGATACTCAAGAATGACGGGTCTGACAGCTTCATACGGCATACCTAACTTCTGAGCACGGATGCGAACCCATTTGTAGTAGGCTTCCATAGGTAGAGAAGTCTTTGGCCCTAACTCTTGTGGGTCAGCTTTATGAACTTTGTCCCAAGCCTTGATGAACCTATGACGCAGCTCGTCACTATCCACCTGAAACTCAAAACTGATATGAGGCACCAACATCTCATGAGGCCCTGCTCTTCTGGCCCTTCCAAACTGACGGAGAGCTAGACATGGATTGTAAGAGATTCCTCCTTGAGTACCAATCAAAGGAACATTAGGATATTCCCCGCAACGATCAATAACAGCTATCTCATCCAAGCCTCTGAAAGTCCAAATGATGTCCTTATCAGTGAGAGACATTAACCTGTGAGCCCAACCTCTTCCTTCTTGGTTCTTCAGTATGAACTTAGGGAGGTGCGAAATAAACCACCTCACCAACAAAGGGATACAACACCATAGAGTTCCTCGTCTTCGGGCAGTACAGGCACAAAGTTGTTGCAGGATGTCACCCAAGAGAGTGGGCACAGGATTCTGAGACATAAAGATCCTTATGGCAGTGACATTGATGAAGTTGTTAGGATTAGGAAACAAGACTAGCCCATAGATTAAGAGAGCTAGGATGTCTTCATATTCCCTAAAGTCCAGGTCATTCCAGAAACTGTTAGCTTTACCAATCAGAAACTTGGCCAAGAAACCCTTAACTCCGCTTCTAGTCACCCAGTTGTCCATTACTTCTTGATGTGTCAAGGGAAGAGCTGCAGCAACCTCCTCAAGCCTGAGGGTCTTTTCCCAACCAGTGTAAGGAGTCTGATCCAAGATAGGGATGCCAAGCAAATCAGAGAACTCTTCCAGGGTAGGGACCAGCTGGAAGTCTTGAAAGGTGAAGCACTGGTACAGAGGGTCATAGAACTGGGTTAGGACACTCATCAACTGTTGATCCCGCTTTGCAGTGACTAAACTGAGAAGAGAACCATGCCTCTGGATAAAGGAAGTGGTATTTGGGATCCTGCTAACCAACTCTTCAAACAACTCAGGTGGGTGAACAAAGTTGAACCGGATAGTATTCCTTCGTACATGCATCATGATGTCCTACAAAACAGAGCAAAGGTGAAACCCTCTTGTCTTTGAAATGGTCAGTCCTTATGCAGGATGCATGCAATGCTCATGATGTCATGATGTTATGATAAAGCACACCACAAATATTTACAAAGGCACACATGTAAGGCACACAAGTCACACAAGGCAAGCCCTTAAAGTTTAGGCCAGCATGAGGTCTAGGTATTACCCTCTTTCAGTTTGTTGGTTCATACCTGTCCTATCAAAAGTAACCGGGTTCTTAGAGGATCCCAATATCATTGACTACCCTCAATCGGTCATAACTCCAGCATCGCAATCTTTTCTTGCGGCCAGAACCATCACGAGAGTTTAGCCTCAATGGGCGTAGCATACTGCTACTGTTCTAATGGCCAAGTTGTGTCATTTAAGGTTCTAAGGTCTGTTGGTGCTTAATGACTCCTCAGAAGACCCATATTCTCCTCGTTGCGACACAAGGGATATCGGTACAGACCAAGGTGCCACACCAACGTAGCCACTGTTTCACCCGTGTCGGTCTACGCCAGACAGGTCCCTCACAGCTTATGCTACCTAAACAGGGTATCCCCAGATCCGGGTTAGGATCTATGTAACTGCCATGCAACCCACAATTTAAAGCAAGCAAGTCAATACAAGTGAAAACACAGTTATGAACTATCCTAAGGTACACCTCACTTTATAAGATATCCCCAGCATAGTCGCCAGTTCTGTGATCGGTGGATCTGGAACTGACTGTTTAACGCTGGTTCGCGAAATTTCGCGGTAAGCAAGAGTCACCACCGTCTTTTATTTTCTCCAAATGGAAAGGACAAAAGCACAAAAAAATTCCTTATAGAGATTGCTCTCGGTTCGGGAGGTAGATTATAGAAAGGGAAGGTGTTAGCACCCTTTCTATCCATGGTTATCCATGGGCTCTTAGATACTTGCTCATTTGTGTTTTCAAAATTGTTTGTTTGCTTTTCAAGTGTGGGTTTTAAAAAAAGTTTCTTTGAAAATTTCAGTTCGACTCTTGTATCAGTCCTCAAGAGTGTTTGAAAAGTTGCTTTCGAAATCTTTTTGAAAAGGTGTCGGTGAAAAGATTTTTTGATTTTGTTTTTGAAATTAGAGCAAGTATCTTGAGTCGTCTACCTACCCTAAGGAATTCGTCTGCGTAAATGTCCTTAAAGTAGTGCCATCCCACCATTGAGAGATAGGTAGCACCACCGTTGGAGGTGTTCGGGTCAATTCGAGTTTAGGGACAGTATGGTTACCGAGCAACGGTAAGATACCTTAGGAGCTACCCTTATGCCATTGATCTTTTATTCCGAGGCAACTATTCCGAGGCAACTTTTCCGAGGCAACCAGATCAATGGGACATAAGGACTCACTAAGACGTCCTATAGTCGACGACCACGTTTCGAGGTACAAGGCAACAATGTGGTCACCAGAGTAATAGGAAGACACCTTAGAAGCTACCCTCATGCCATGTTCATGGACATGAGGACTTACTAAAACATCCTCTACTCGACGACCACCTTTCGAGGGGCAAGGCAACAGTGAGGCGTACCCTAGGGGTGGTGTGTGATTTGTGTGTCGTTTTCAGATATTTTTGTCTTGTTCATACATTGGTGATCTACGCGTTGTTTTTATTTTCGACATTCATTCTTTCATGCAAATAAATTAACAGTTAAAAGTTGCGGGAACATAAAAATCCTACACTATTACAAAGGCGCGGGTCCACATCGCCAAATTAATCCAGGACCCGTTTTGAAATAAAATAAAGTGCGAGAAATATAAATGTCCTATTAATCTATTACATAGCTTTGGGAGAGTTACATTATATTCACAAAAAGAAATAAAAATGCGAAGAGAATTAAAGTCGGGAATGCGAGGGCGTTGGACCCTTTTTAGGAAATTAAATTATAATTAACAAATTAATTAAGTTAAATAAAAGAAAGAAATTGTTTTTTTTTTGGAGTTTTTTGTATTTATGGATTTTAATGAGAATTAATGGAGTTAAAACCTAATTCTAGCTATTTTTAATTTATTATTAAAAAAATGTGAAAATTAAACCTAAAGTTAACCTAATTATTTACATGGCAATTTATTTATAAAAATAATATTTAATAATTAATTATGGTGAAAGAAAAGAAAAAGGATAAAAAATACTTAAAACCCTAATTCTACATTTTTTTAGTTTATTAAGAAAAATATTAGAATTAAACCTAGAATTAAAAAAAAGCTAAATTAATTAATAAGATTTATTTACAAAAAATAACATTAAATAAAATATATTTTTATTTTTGTCTTTTCTGATTTTTTATTATTTTTTATATTAAAGAAAAAATTAATTTATGAATTAAACTAAAAAAGAAATAAAACAAATAAATAGAAAAGAATAAAAGAGAAAGAAAAAATTAATGCAAACCAATGGGGGGTGTTGACCCCAATTTGGAGGTGAACTGTCAGCAATCTGGCCCATTTGTGGGAGGCCTCTTTTGACTTTCTCAGCGTGCGTGTGGCCTGGTTGACCAACGAGTATGGTGTCCATCAGATCATGGCCCTTGGATTGAGATTCTGAGACATGTGGCGCGCCTGGATTGTGAACGTATGGGGGACATCTGGGCTTGTGGGGTACCTGAATGTATTGCAAAGAAAAATAACAAGAATATGGGGGGACCTGGGATTCGAACCCAGGTCCCAAGGCTTGCCAGCGTTTCTTTCCACCAACTTAACCATCAACGCGCGTTGTACATAGAATAACGAATAAATAATATAAAAGAAAATTGGCGTTAGTGACATAGAACCAAAAAACGCGCGCTGGAATTTAAATTGTCCAATCAAGTCTTGCCACATGATCATCTTCTTCGTTTATCCCTGAAATAAAAAGAAGTAGCGGGGGTTTTAAACCCCCCCAAAATGCAACCTTTTCCAAAATAGCGATTAGCTGGTGAGGCCATATAAATTAGGCGCGATTAGTGTATTGAATTCGTCCAAGCGTCCTGATTCTAGCCATGGTACTGGGATGTCTTGATTTTACAGTATATGTAAACACCCAATTTGGAGCTTGAGAAACCCTAAAACATTCCAATGGCAATTTTCGCTACAAGCATTGTTAGTCAAATTAAAGGTTACCACTAGTCTCAGAACCTTCATATTAGTCTAGATTAATGTTCAAAATGTATCAAAAATGTATGCATATTAGAATACGATTATGGAAAAGTTTTGAGAAAGTTTGACATCCATATACCAATTCTGGAGGCGTGGGGACTGGAAAAAGGTTCAGACAGCTTCCTTGATGCTTTAGGAAGGTAATGGGATTGTTACTTTTCTTTGAATCGTGCTAGAAGGCAGTTTTCAGTTTTCAGATTTTTTGACAAAAATGCAAACTTGGTTTTTGAGATGGGGCGCAACTTGAAGGTTTTTGGCATTAGGTTTAGCTTCTGACTTATATGAGGGATGAATTAGGGTTGAATTTTGAGTCCAAAAATCCTTGCATTGATGTATGGAATATTTGATTTTCCATGAATATTTTTCAAATCTTTTCCATGTGATTTTGATTCCAATCATGGCCAATCTTTCCAATTTTGTTGTGCACGAATCTTGAGTCTTTAAGGAGAGCAAATGCTGTATAAAAAGATTCAAAATACATTTGTTTAGTATTTTTTCCATATTTTATTTAATTAAATGAATTAATAGTAATTAAAAATTCAAAAAAATAATAAAAATGATGAAATAAATCCCCTTTGGGCCAAATGGTCGTGCATAGCCTTTGGATGATGAATCTTGGAAGAAAATGTGGCCCATTAGCAATTTTGAGGCTTTTGAAGTAAAGTTGACTTTTCAAAATACCCAAAAATTTCCCAACTTCCACAAGGCATATCTTGCTCAATGTTTAAGCTTTGATCATGTTCTTGGACATTTTGGAAAGGTCTTGAAGTCCCCTAACCAATGCCTTTGGTCCCATGTCATTTTGATTTACCAATCTCAAGTTATGGTCTTTGACTTAAAGTCCCTTTTTGTTGACTTTTGAAAATGACCTATAATATTGAAATTGATAACTTTTTGTGAGAGCATTTATTGGACTTGAAGTGTGAAGAGGAGTTGTAGGAAATGTCTTTCTCTTCAAAATGAGCTTTGGATGGGATTTTTCTGATGAACCATGTGGAAGTTATGCCTTGGTCAAGTTACAGTTGACTTTTTCAACTGTCCAAATATGGAAACTTTTGCATCTTGAGACTTTTTGAGCCAAGCTTTGAGAATCATGATCAAGAATTGATCAAATGATGTTTGTGGCTTAAAAATAATATGTTGACCAAAAATTTGAACTTTTGACTGTCAAATGACCATTTTGCCCCTGCAGTTGACTGTTGAGCAATTAGGGTTTTTGACTGTGCAATTTTGTGCTGTAAGTCTTGAAACTTGGCATGAGGATTCTTGACCATGTTTGTAGGCATGTGGGACTTGGTTGGACCCTTGGAAACTTCAATTTCTTTGCTAGAATCAAAACCCTAGTTTTTTGACTGTTAGGAGGCCCCTGAACTGTGCAACCCTTGGGGAGGTTTTGAAGCTTTGACTTGGCAAAATCTTAGAGAATATGGGAGGGCAAATTTTGGGGTACAACACTAGGTGTCTAGTTCATCATAACTTGCATCATAGGCCCTTGAGATCCTTAAAATGGTTAAGGAAATGCTATGGTATGATGCTATAATGGGTATGCTATGCATCAAGTAAAAATGTAGAGTGATGAAGACAAGTGAGTCTTGCAAGAAGTCCAGGTTACTGGATAATGACTATAAACAAATCCTGCAAGGAATTCAAGTTGTTAGATAAATGAAAGCCAACAAGTCACACAAATAGCCTTAGGTTCAAAGGCTTGCATTAGGTTTAAAGGTAAGTACCCTCTTGAAGTTTAGTTGGTTCAACCTGTCTTAGAAAAGTAACCAGGTTCTAAGGGTCTCAATATCACTGATCTTTCTTTATCGGGCATTGTCTCTACTTAGCAATTTTTTCTTGCGGCTGAAATATCTCGAAAGTTCGATCTCAATGAGTGTATCATCGAGTATCAACCAATCCACAGCTTTACACCGAGGCCGACTATCTAACTACTTTCTAATGGCCAAGTTTGTTCAACTAAGGTTCTAGGGTCCGTTAGTGCTTCACGACACCACGCAGCTGCCCTGTATTCTCCTCGATTAAACACAAGGGATACTGATACCAACCAAAGTGTCACACCAACATAGCTATCGCTTCAACCATATCGGTCTACGCCGTACAGTCTCCACGATCTATGGCTGTTTACCTAAAAAGATGCCCTTAAATCCGGGTTTAGGATCTATAGATAAACCCAAGAAACTCTCCAAGGATAAATCATATAAAGCAAGCAATTAAAACAATTTTAAAATGAACTAACTCTTAAGGTAACCCCACTTTTTATTTATCCCCAACAGAGTCGCCAGTTCTGTGATACGATGGCAGAACCGACTGTTTAATACTGGTTTTATGTTTGTGTTCACAAATGTTGCGGTAAGAAAGAGTCACCACCGAATTTTCTTTTATCCAACAAAAGAAAGGGTGAAAAGAATAGAAAAAGACCTTTTTCGAGAATTTTCCGAGTAAGGGGGTAGATTATGGAAAGGGAAGGTGTTAACACCCTTTCCATCCGTAGTTTTCTACGGGATCTTAGATGCTAGCTCATTGTTTAAATACCTTGTACTTTGTGTTTTGAAAAAATTATTTGAAAATGCCTTAGTACGGTGATTCGCTTTATGATAACTCTTGTATCAGTCCTCAAGAGTGTTGATAAAGCGTTTTTTAAGTGTTTTTTTTAAATGTTTTGTGTAAGTGCAAAAATTTTGTTTTTGAGCAAGCATTTAAGAACTATCTACTTATACTCGAAAAGGTTCGTTCTTTTCCTCCAATCCTTTAGACAACGCTATCCTACTATTAGTGAGTAGGTAGCCCTATCGTTGGATGTTTGGGGGACATTCAAAGGGACTTTTTCTATAGTCACAAAGGAAACTTGGCAAGAAGCTTTAGTAACTACCCTAGGATTCTAAGATCATATTTTTACCGAGGCAACGTTGAGAGGGTCATCGAGGGACTTATGATATTTTTGAACCAAAGGATAGCCACTAAAACCTCTCACGTTTCGAGAGTTGTGACTATTTTCCGAAGGCAACCAAAGTGGGCGTACCCTATAGGTGTATATGTGCAAGGCGTGTTATTTTCAGTTATTTTAGTCTTTGTTATTAGGTTTGCTAGCGCGCTCTGTTTTCAGTCTTTCATACAAGCCTAGTTACTAACAGTTAATATTTTATAGAAATTTAAAGTGCGGGAATCGTAAATCCTACGCTATTACAAGGCTTTGGTGAGGGGAATATTTACATGTACAACAATGGGGAAAATAAAGAAAGCGATAAAGTAACGCCCTTGTTTAAGCTATTACATACTATCAATGAATACATTAGTATAAAAAATGCGAAAATAAATAACGCATGCGAAATGGAAAGAGGCGTCTTAAAACCTAAAAAAGAATCTAGGTGAAATAAGAAAATCTTTTTGGTTTTTGTTTATTTTATTTTCAGAAAAATGATTTAATTAAAATCCTAAGTCAATTTATGTTTTTATTTTAAGAAAAAAAGGAAAATATTAAAGCAATTAATTAATTAGTTTAAAGGAATTAATTTTAATTGTAAAAGACTAGACCTAATTTTTTTGGGATTTTTGTTTTAATGTTGATAAGAAAAAGAAAAAATAAAAGAAATAAACAAAAACCAAAAATAAGAAAATGGAAAGAGGTCCTTCGATCCTGGGAATGATATGGTTCTTTCGACCCAGGGAAGAAATTGTTTTCTTCGATCCAGGGAAGGAAGCTATTCTCTTCGATCCGAGTAAAAAGGTGGTTTTCGATCTAAATCTGCAAGACACATGTTAGAAAAAATAAAAGCATGACCTGGGTGTCGAACCCAGGTCCTTCGATCCTGTGCATGTTGGTTTGTTTAGGCTAGATCTGTAGTATAGGTGTTAGAGATAAAAAACAGATGTGGACCTGGTGTCGAACCCAGGCCCTTAGCTTTGAGTACAAATCGAACAGAGCTACATGATACCCTGAGCATGAATCAAACACTGAACAAACATTAATACATCATAAACTCGTAGATATGAACTTGAAAATTTACCAACGATGGGAGGCTTCGATTTGGCACTTCTGGGCGTAATTTTCCAATGCAAGGTGTGGAGATGACACCTGGAGGCCTCAGGAGCACGTTGCAACGCCTGGTTTGAATGGAGGATGGATTTTGGAATTTCACAACTTTGGATATTTTTGCAATTTTGGTGCGTTCTCTCTAGGCTGTATATCCGTTCGTTTCCTTGTGCGTATGTATGTGGTCTCTTCTGGCTTGTGTTGGTGTCTTGTATTTATAGGAGCGGGAGGAGACAAGAAAATGGGGAAAGAAACATGTCCTTAAAGACTAGCCATTAAACATGGCTTTGAAAATAAAATCAGACCAATTTTAAGAATGCCATTTAGAGAATTTTCATGCCATTTTGGAATTGGGAATGAACTTGGACATGTGATAATTGGCGCATTGTACGAATTCAAATTGCTCAGAATTTTCTTCACCAGCGTGTCTTTGTTAGCCACTAAGAATTAATTTATTCGATTATATTTCCTTCAATTCAAACCAATCGAAGCATCAACTCTTCCTTTTTTACTGGTCGAATGCTGCTTCAGCTCTTTATCAATCGAAGGCTTTATATAAGCGTACTCACCTTCCTTCGAATTTCCCCAGGCCTCAGCATTGTGGCCTTCGATTGAGCCACTATTTGCCTTAGTATCTTGATCTGAAACTCTTCAGTTAACCCAATCGAAAGCTCTTTGCTGGCCAGTCGAAACTTCTTTTGTCATGAATGTGATTGTGCAAGAGGCTTGGGCCTGGCAGTATGGAAGACTTTGGCCATCAAGCAAAAATTGTTTCCAACCATTGTATGTCTTTCGACTGGACAAAATGCATGTCCTTCGTAGGCATCATTTGTGTGTCCTTCGAATAGGCCTTACTAGGTGTCTAAAGGTGGAAAACTGTGTGTTAAGGATTTTATATGTGGAATCGAAGCAAACCATTTCAGAGGGAGCCATGGCCCAATTGAAACTAGCACAAAGGAAGCCAATGCCTTATGGATGCTAGCATGAGGGAGGCCAAAGAAAGCATAAAGGAGGCCATTGACTAGTGGACTTAAGGAAAATCTGAAGAAGTCTTGGCCTTGTGTGCTGAAGGCATGCACAGGGAAAGTCATTTCCTTGTCAATCGAATCAGGCATGAAACAACAAATGCTCATTCGAAGTCTTATGAACTAAGTTTGTGTCAAAGGATTTTGGACACCCGATCGAAGCTCCTTGTCCAGATGCCAACCGAAGAACAACCTGCTCAGATGCCAATTGAAGACACCTTGTCCCAATACCAATCGAAGATACCTTGTTCCAATTCCAATCGAAGACACCTTGTTTCAATGCCAATCAAAGACACCTTGTTTATATTCAAAAATTTTATTATTTTTTTATAGCAAGTGTTTGTAATCACCCATGTAAGAGAAAATCTTGGAAAATATGAAAGGGAAAATTTTGGGGTACAACACTCTTTAATACTTTTAAATGCCCTTTGGAAATCATTTGTATAGACACAACCTTGATCTTCTTTTAACAATTTGAAGATCGGTTCACATGTTGCAGTCATATGGGAGATAAATCTGGAAATGTAATTCAACCGCCCAAGGAAGCCTCTAACTTGCTTTTCAGTTATTGGTTTAGGAATTTCTTGAATTGCCTTAACTTTATCAGGATCAACTTCAATTCCCTTTTGGCTGACAATGAAACCTAACAATTTTCCTGATCGAACACCAAAGGTGTATTTATTTGGATTCAAGGGGAGATGATACTTCCTCAAACGCTGAAACAATTTCAATAAATATTTTATATGCCCTTTTTCAATATGGGAGTTGGCAATCATATCATTAACATATACCTTAATTTCCTTGTGCATCAGATCATGGAATAGGGTTGCCATAGCCCTCTGGTACGTCGCACCAGCATTCTTCAACCCAAAGGGCATCACTCTGTAACAGAATGTTCCCCAGGGTGTGATAAACATTGTTTTTTCCATGTTCCCAGGAGCCATTCTGATTTGATTATATTTGGAAAATACATCCATGAATGAGAATACTTTGAATTTTGCTGTACTGTCAACTAACATATCAATATGTGGCAAAGGAAAGTCATCTTTTGGACTAACTTTGTTTAAATCTCTATAATCAATGCACATGCGAACTTTTTCGTCTTTCTTTGGTACTAGAACAATATTGGAAATCCACTGTGGGTACACTGATGTCACAAGAAAATCAACATTAATCTGCTTTAAAACTTCTTCTTTAATTTTCACTGCCATATTAGGGCGAGTTCTTTGCAATTTCTGCTTGATTGGTGGGCATTTTGGCTTTAACGACAAATGATGTTCCACAATATCAATATCCAACCCCGGAATGTGTTGGTAAGACCAAGCAAAGATGTCCACATATTCTTTCAACAATTCAATCAACCTTCTCTTCACATCAGGATGAAGCAATGCTCCAATCTTGACTTCTTTTGGATCTTCCTCTGAACCCAAATTAACCGTCTCCAATAACTCTTTGTATGGCTGAATGGTACTTTCCTCGCGCTCAAGAAACCGTGAAAGCTCTTATGGGATTTCATCATATTCTTCTTCTTCGACCACATTCGCAAGATATTCAATGTTGGGAGAGGATGCAGGGTCATTGTACTCAACGAGTTTTTAAATCAATATGCACACATGATTTATGATTGATTTTAGAATCTGACACATATAACAAGTGATTATGCAGATTCATTTACAGTTATTATTTATTTTTAAAGGATTTTTCTAATTATCATTTTCCAAGAAAAAACAGAAAATAAAGACACAACTTGGGAATCAAAAACAACTTTTATTAATGATTTTAAAGATCAAAGTAACAGATATGCCCATACAATATTAATACTTTCACCTTGGGCAGAGTGAAAGATTTTTGAATAGATTAACAAAAACAAATTACTTTGATATATGAATTCAAGAGGGAACATCAATAGTGATCCAATTTTGGACTCTGACTCTATGCGTCACGTAGTTCGGAATCTCTTGCTCTGATTCACCTTCCAGAATAGCATTGATCCTAGAAACAGTTGGATGAAGGTAACCTCCATTGTGAAAGATGTCTTGATATTTGACCAAAGCAAACTCCGGCTTCATAATCTCACCTTTATTACTCTTCACAGAGAATCCCAAACCAGCTCTATTCTTATTCGCAGGTGGATCAACAATCTGCCCCCCCCACGCCTTGCTAGGGCCATTATGCATTACCTGTTGAGCATCCTTAAATGAGGCTATAGAATCCTCATTTTTCCTCACATTATCAATTAATAAAGCTTGGAATTGAGTTCCAACAGTAACTTCATCTGCTTCCATAACACTTAAAGAGGATAAATGAGATATTAACAAAGTCTGTTCTCCATTTATGATAACCACCTTTCCTTCACGGGCAAACTTCAGCTTATGGTGCAAAGTTGAAGTAACATCCCATGCCTCGTGGATCCACGGTCGTCCCAATAAATAGGTGTAATAGGGAACAATATCCATAACCTGGAAAGTAATCTGAAATAAGTGCAGGCCTATGTGAATAGGCAAATCTACTTCTCTGATGACAGACTTCCTCGATCCATCAAAAGCTTTCACAATTATGCCACTTGGGCACATGGGAGTTCCTTGGTACTTCAGCTTCATGAGCTTTCTCCTCAGTATGATATTTAAAACGAACCCGTTGTCAATCAGCACGTTGGACAACGAGTCATTCTTACAACTCATGGAGATATGGAGAGCCAGATTATGATTCCTTCCTTCATCGGAAAATTGGTTATCACATGAACTCAGGTTATTACAGGATGTAATATTCCCTACGACACTACTGAATTAGTCCAGAGACATATCACTTTCCATAAAAGGTTGATCCAATATTCTCATCAAAGATTCCCTGTGGGTAGAAGAGTTCATTAGCAAGGCTATAATAGATATCTTAGATGGAGTCTACAACAATTTATCTATAATCTTGTAGTCACTCATCTTGATAATCTTCAACAGGTCGCCCATATCCGTTTCTAGTGTAGTACCACTAGATTTCCCCACTGCATTCTTAGGTTCAGTACTTTCCACAACCTTTTTATCATTAACATTCCCTCGAATGACAGGTGCGAACACACGGCCACTGCGGGTCACTCGGATGGCTTCAACAATATTATTGACATCAGAAAAAGGTTGGATGGGAACTTCCACACCATCCTCCAAGATTGTAGCATTGTATTTATATGGCACGACCTTATCTGATTTGTAAGGAATAAAACCCGACAAGCAACTCACCACTGGAGCAACAACTGGTTTACTATGGTACTCAATCTCTATAGGGGCAGGACCACTAAAACAAGGCACAATAACACTCACTCCTTCTTCAGAATACTTAGACATCACAAAATCATTGTTGGAGAACATATCTTCATCAGAAGAAAATAACTCATCTGCAGACATATACTCATCATCTGACACAGTCTCGGCCGAGCAATCTTCCATCACGTTAATTCCATAGTAATCATCTCTATTGCCCGAGACTTTGATAGTACCATTATCCAATAATAACTGAATACCCCTTTTCACAATGGAACAACCACGAGAATCTCTGCAGCAAATCTGGAAAGACCCATAATTGTGTTCTTCTTGACCATCCATGTAATAGAAGGTAACGTGTAACTGCACCAAATCATCATTCATATGATTCACATCAAAAATCCAGAATTCATGAGATTATCCATAGACCATATTCACATCTTCTTCGTACTCTGCCTTGGCCTGATTATATGAATGAGAGCATCTTCCATCATTTCCTGAAGATCATCTTTTATCTTATCACATCCCTAGATATCTGTACTACAAATACTACAACTAACATGCATCTTTACCAAATCTCCTCTGGCCAAGTTGATATCAAAAATTCAGAAGTCCCCAGGACAACCAGCAACCATATTTACAGCATTTGCTCCTCCATGTTTAGGCAAAGGATTATCTTTCACATTAGGGCCAACATATTTAAAGGATAGGAGGCCAAATCTCACCATCTTTTGTACTTCAGATTTTAAAGGATAATAGTTCTCAATGACGTGCCTTGTGGCTCCTTGATGAAAAGCACACGTTTGGTCTTCCTTATAATACCAGGTTAAATGTGAAGGTATAGCAGGGGGAGGCCTAGTCTGAACCAACTTCTTATGAATCAAATCCGAAAATAACTCCGCATAGCTCATTGGAATAAAGTCAAAAGCTTCTCTCTTTTGACTTTGCCCTTGATTCCTTTGAGGAGATGGTCTCTGATAGGAAACAGTGGTTGGAGCTACATTAACGACTGGAGTCACAGAAGCAACCTGTTGTTGGTACCGATGATGTCTTTTAGGTGGCCTAATCTTCCTCTCCCCAATAACAACATTTGTTTCATTTTCTTTCTTTTGAGAGAACTCGTATGATGACTTCTTTGTCCCTTCATATTTTGTCAATCGCCCTTCTCTGACAGCTTCTTCTAAACGAACACCCATGCTTACCATTTCGATGAAATCACTCGGTGCAATGGCAACCATTATTTCATAATAAAATGATCCAAGGGTTTTCAGGAAGACTTTGGTCATTTCTTGTTCTCCCACAGGTGGCACCACCTGGGCAGCTATCTCGAGCCAGTGCTATGCATATTATTTGAATGACTCCTTGTCTCTCTGAGCCATTTCCCTTAACTGGTCACAGTCAGGTGCCATGAACATATTTTACTTATACTTCTTGATAAAGGCTTCCCCTAAATCATTGAAGGTGCAAATACTATTGCTGTCCAAACTCATATACCATTTTAGAGCGGCACCAGTTAGGCTATCTTGGAAGAAATGAATAAGTAAGCACTGATCATCAGTATGGGTGGACATTTTTCTGATATACATCACCAGGTGGTCACAAGGACAAGAGTTTCTCTTGTACCTCTCAAATTTTGGCACTTTAAACTTTGTTGGCACCTTTACATTGGGAACTAGGCAGAGTTCACTAACGTTTTGTCCAAATAATTCTTTTCCTAGAAGGGCCTTCACTTCCTTCTGCATCTCATTGAACTGGTCTTAAAAGTCATCCAACCGATCATAGAAACCCATACTTTCACTTTGTGGAGGAACAAGACGATAAACTTCATCATTAAAAAATGGCATAACATTCACTAAAGGAGGTGCAGTATAATGGATCTCATTTATAGCCATAGGAGTAACATGCATCATATGAGGTGCAGGAGTAGCAATAGCTTGAACAACTGGAGAAACTTGAGCATCAATATTATAACCTTCTGGCATGAAATTCTCAGGCATCCCCCTTGGGTAACCCTGAGGCATACAATTATGTGCAGTAGTAACCAGAATAACGGAAACGGAACTGTCGGAGCTTCCGAAGTGACCATTGTTTGTTGTGGTTAAGCAAGTGGTGGTAGATTCTGAGCAGCCACCAATGATTCCATCAAAGCAGTAAAATTGGCCATACCAGCCTTCAAAGCAGTAACCTCCTCGCGTAGCTCGTGATCCTCTTGTTCAAGATTCTCCATTTTCTTCCTGGAATTAGCCCGAGTATTATACCAGTGAGATATCTTGCTTCTGAACAAGGTAGAGAAACACAGTAAGACACCTGGTATGAACAGTGCAAGAAATATGTGTAAGATGATGCATGATATTCAATGCATATGATTTATTTATTATTATTAACATTTCAAGGGACTCAAAGAATTATAGAATATTTTGCAAATATTAAAGTACTAACACATTTTGAAATATTGAAAAGCTCATTATAATAACTTCAAAATGGATTACAACTTTTAGTACAAGTTTCAACAATCCCACGTACAAGAGAAGATAAAATCTAACATCCTAAGAAGGAAACACTTATGAAGATCACTCCACACACTGACGCTTTCCTGTGAGTCTTGCAATCTGAGCCTTCAACAACTTGTTCTCTTCTTCATACCTGTCGGCAACCCCTTTCCAATCACCAGAGTCAGGAAGTGAATGAATAATTCCTGATCAAGCTCTAGAGGAAAATAAATCCTGTTGCCTTTCCATCATCTCTACAACATGACTCTCAAGAATCTTAATCAGGTTATCCTTCTCTTTCAGGTCTGCTCGGTAGGACATCTCTAAAGTCTGACACTTGTTCTTCCAGGCCTCCTTCTCCTGCTGCATCCTAACTAGGGCCAGTTGAAGCTCTTCCACGTCATCTAAAAAGGGAGGAGTGGTCTTCACAAACATATCAGGCATGGGTTCTTCACAGGAATATGGCATCTTCAACTGAATTTCCCTTGCTTGTACCCATCAGAGATAAGGCTCCAAAGAAATGGCTCCTCTAGGTCCCAAGTTATAATACGGTGGGAGAAATGACTTGGGTGTTTTGCATTTTATCGACTTTTCTTTTATCCAATAAAGGAAAGGGTGAAAAGAACAGGAAAGACCTTTTGATATTTTTTTCTTGAGTTCAGGGGGTAGGTTATGAAAAGGAAAGGTGTTAGCACCCTTTCTGTCTGTAGTTATCTACGGGCTCTTAGTTGCTAGCTCACTTTAAAATGCTTTTGTAAATGTTTGTGTTTTATGTAAGTTTTAAAATATTTTGAAAACGCCTTCGTTTCGGAAAACTTTGTAATGATTCTCGTCTCTATAAGAATGTATACAAAGTGTTTGTTTTGAAAATAGTTCAAAGAGATGTTTATTTTTGGAAAGATGTTTTGAAAGTGTGGGTGTGATGATGGTTTTAGTTTGTGAGCAAGCAACTATGAGCGTTCTACCTACTCAAAAAAGTCTTAGTTCTTTTCCTCCTCCTTTAGATATTGTTATCTTACCATTAGTTAGTAAGAAACCTTGTCATTGGATGTGATGGGATATGCATGGGTCATCGTACAATCATAGAAGGCAACATTGTAAGATATCTTAGCAATTTGTTGTAAGGGTCTAATATCGTTTACCGAAGGCAACGTCAAAGTGTCATCGAGGAACTACGATCTTATAATCAAGGGTCTTTGTTAAAGTATCTTACGTTCGAGGGACATGACTGTTTTATTCTAAGGCAACAAGTGTGGGTTAACCCTAGAGGTGCAAGTGTGCAAAGTGTATTGTTTTCATGCCTTTTGTCTTGAATTAGGGTTGTCTATTTGTTTGATTTTAAATCTTGCCATACAAAACCTAATTACTAGCAATAATATTGAAAGCGGTAAATTGCGAAAATTTAAAGTCCTACGCTATTACAATACTTTAGGGGATGGGGGTATAAATTACAAATGGGGATGAAATAAATTAAAACCTAATTACTATTACAACCAAATTGAATAATTCAAAATAAAATGTACAAGAATATAAAGATAATGTAAAATAAAAATGTTTTTTATGGGCTTTTGTATGAAAAATGTTTTAACCTAATTAATCAAATTGAATAGAAATTAATAATAATTCTAATGTCTAAATTAAATTAATTTAATTAAGAGAAAGTTAAAACCTAAGTATAAATTAATTAAGAAAAGAAATTAATTTATTAAGAAAATATTATTTGGTCTTTTTATTTAAAGGGAATAAAACTAAAGTGAAAATAAAAAATAACAATGTTAGTCTAAGTATTTAATAAAAAATATATTTTTGTATTTTTTAATTTAAATAATAAAAAATAATAATAATAATATTAAAAAGAAAAGAAAAGAAAAGAAAAATAAAATATAAATTAAGGGTCAGGGGGTTTGAAAAGTAATGAGGGAGGTTTGATAGTAAAAAGGTTTTTGTTTTGGGCCCAAACAACCTTTTTGTAATCTGATATAAAACCAAAATAAAATAAAAAGAAAATGTTGGGCTGCATGGTAAAAGTGAGCAAGGGGGGTGATGCTGAGTAAAGTAGTCAGGCCCATCAGGAATGAAGTCGAAGCGCGTTTTTGAACAAAAAGAAACAAGGAAAATATTGTAAAAATGACAAAAAGTCTCGCCCGGCTCGTACCCAGGACCTTCCATATTAATGCCTTATTCGCGCGCTTCTTGCCAATGGTATGGCTGTTTTATCCGGTATAGAAACAAGTTGTAATAAATATAAGTTAAACAACTCCATGACTATACTTCATCTTTTTCCTCGCGCCAGCCATAACTCTGTAACTTTCTCAACTCTCAACCATTCTCAAAAGTATGAACATCAAACTTGTTAGAAATTTCACCATGACTCCAAATATGTAAATAACTTAAATAATGGATCAAATATGAGCACGAATTTTAAATGGTACCAAATTTTGACCTAATTTTTAAGGAAGTTCAAACTCAAAATTCACACTACTCAGGCAACATAAAGGAATTCTAAGGACATGGTTATTTTTAGGGCTATGATGTCTATATTTTATCTTTGAAAATGGAAGCCAAATGATGCTTGTATGAAGAGATAGAAGTTCAGAAAACTCACCTTGCAGATGGAGATCGTGTTTTGAGTTTGAGCAACTTTCAAAATGTTGTAATGATCTGGTTAACTTCCTTAACCCTCCAGGAAGCTATTGCAAAGCTTACTTTGGATTAAGGATGGCTGAAATGTTCTGGAGAAGTCAACCTGCAAGCAACTATTTTTGAAAATGGAAGATGAGGAAAATGGTGTTACAGTGGTGTTACAGGTGTTTGGATTGTCTCTATATGTGTATTAGAAGCTTGGTGATTGATAAAAATGGAAAACGCATGAGGGGATTGCAGGATGGATGTTCAAAGGCAGAAATGACACAATAATGGTGTTTTTACAACAATTTATGGTTTGAGGGAGTTTGAGGGAGTTTCAATGCTTTCAAATTCGTCTCCCTGGCTTGTAAATGAAGGCTCAATTTATAGGAAAATGTTTGGAAGCTTGGAGGGATCAGAAACAAGAGTTCATATGTTATGGCTATTTGACTTGTTTTTGAAGAAAGCTTGACAAGCATTGTTCCAAGGCAAGGTACATGGCTTGTAGGGGGGATATCCAAATTTAAACATGTTTATATAACTTTGTAGAGGATGCTTGTTCAGAAATAACAAGTTCAATGCTGAAGACTAGTTAACTTTGTGATTAAAGCCACTTTACTAGAATGGCAATGTTACTTTGTGTCATTAAAGGAAATGCAACTTGGATAAGTGCTCAAATGCTTGGACAATGGCTCTATCAGTTGTGTAATCCATTAATTATGGAGTGAAAGACAAGTTAGAAGCCTACAAAGTGAAGTTATACATCACAGGCTAGGGTTTTTCTCAAGTGTTCATCATAAAAATGCCTTGTAATTCAAGAATGGATGCCCAACTTCCTCTCTTCGATTATCTTAGCTCAAAAATGATCTCTTAAAGTTATTTGACATTTTGTAATTCTTTAAATATCATCTACAACTTTCATGTTTTCCATTTTTTTCTAAATCAAATTGGAGCTATATGAAAAATGGCCAAGAAGTTGGGACAAAAAATCTGCCTAAACTATGTCAAAATTTCACTAAGTGTTTAAGAAAAAGTGCATGACTTCATGGGCCTATAACTTAAAATCTAAGCCTTTTTTGGATATGAGCCCTATAATACAAAGTTGTAGGTTTCATCAAGATATACAAATTTCATGTTGAAAGTTTTCATTGAATCACCTTGGATCTTGCTGAAAAATTAGCATGAAGTAGTGAAATTATCATGTACAAAAACACTTAGAAAAATTTCCAAGTCTTGAAAAGTTTGAATTTTCAAATTGACTTTTGACTTTCTTGATTTCTTGATGATCAAGCTTCATATTTTTGAATGTCTTGATGAATCTTTACTTTTGAAACTCAATTTTGGTCAAAAAGTCAAAGTTTGACTTTTGGTGTAACAATTGACTTTTCATCAGTTGACTTTTCATCAGTTGACCAAATTTCATCTATAAAATGTTTGATCTTGAGAGGTGAATTGAGTCATGAAATTAGGTCAAAATTATGTACTTGAATCCTTGATATCATGTTTCAAACCAATAAGTCATGTATTAGCTCAAAAGTCAAGAATCGATCATTCTAGTCAAAAACCCTAATTTTGACCATTTTGCCCTTTTGATGATTTGCACACTTTTCTTGAGGAATTATGATCCAAACTTGATCAATTGATGAACATGACTTTAAATTGTTGATATTGGTCAAAAATCTTTAAGTTTGACTGTAAGTTGACCATAATTGACTTTTTAACCAATACAATTGATTTTTCAATCATTTAATCAATTGACTAAGCAAAATTGTGATTCAAGACTTGAAACTCGTCATGAGTATTCTTGGAGGTCTATAATGATCCATGAAAGTAACTTGAGGAATTATAAGTCCATTTGTCTTTGTGAAATCAAAACCCTAATTTGGGGTATCAGTGTTTAGAAGGTGGTTTGACCTAGTAAATAATTGTGCAAACTTGAGCTATTTGAAGATCTTGTGATAAATGTCTTGAGAAAAGAGAGGGAAAATTTGGGGGTAAAACAATTGCCCCTGTTCAATCTTATTAAACCTTAAGAGTTAGATTGGCGTGTCCGCCATTCGTGACTTGAAGGTGGAAGATGATTGAACACTAGAGTGCCCATAAATTTGCACTCGCTGATGCATGAGGTAATGAGTTGGTTGATTGTATCAGAAATGGGCTTGAAGATGCCATTTAGAGAGGTGATAAAGAGTTATCGGAGATGGGCGTATAGATGCCATCCATAGGTGACAGAAAATTATCGGAGATGGGCTTATAGATGCCATCCAGAGCGACTGTTGGTAGATATTGGAAGAAGTACCAGAATAAATAATTAGTCAATTTATACTGAAACAACAGATGTTCGTCGCCTGTTTTTAAATGGAAGAAATAAATCTAACCCAGAAGAGGTCTTTTGTTCGCCTGTCTTTAACTAGAAGAAGTAAATCTAAACCAAAAGAGGTCTTTTGTTCGCCTGTCTTTAACTGGAAGAAGTAAATCTAAACCATAAGAGGTCTTTTGTTTGCCTGCCTTTAACTGGAAGAAATAAATCTAAACCAAAAGAGGTCTTTTGTTCGCCTGTCTTTAACTAGAAGAAGTAAATCTAAACCAAAAGAGGTCTTTTGTTCGCATGTCTTTAACTGGAAGAAGTAAATCTAAACTAGAAGAGGACTTTCGTTCGCCTGTCTTTAACTGGAAGAAGTAAATCTAAACCAGAAGAGGACTTTTGTTCGACTGTCTTTAACTAGAAGAAGTAAATCTAAACCAGAAGAGGTCTTTCGATCGACTGTCTTTAACTGGAAGAAGTAAATCTAAACTAGAAGAGGTCTTTTGTTCGCCTGTCTTTAACTGGAAGAAGTAAATCTAAACCAGAAGAGGTCTTTTGTTCGCATGTCTTTAACTGGAAGAAGTAAATCTAAACCAGAAGAGGACTTTTGTTCGCCTGTGTTTAACTGGAAGAAGTAAATATAAACCAGAAGAGGTCTTTTATTCGCCTGTCTTTAATTGGAAGAAGTAAATCTAAACCAGAAGAGGTCTTTTATTCGCCTGTCTTTAACTGGAAGAAGTAAATATAAACCAGAAGAGGTCTTTCGTTTGCATGTCTTTAACTGGAAGAAGTGAATCTAAACTAGAAGAGGTCTTTCGTTCGTTGATTAATTCTTTCCTGAAAAGGAAAAGGGTTAAC
This sequence comes from Vicia faba, assembly GCA_948472305.1. Classification (NCBI taxonomy): domain Eukaryota; kingdom Viridiplantae; phylum Streptophyta; class Magnoliopsida; order Fabales; family Fabaceae; genus Vicia; species Vicia faba. The sequence continues at coordinate 1,013,460,707 of OX451738.1, forward strand.
TGTATGCGATATCATGATGTATGAAATGCATTGCATAGTGATGCTCTCAAAATAAATGAGATTGTGATATATGTGTTTTGTATGCATATGATATGATGTATGAATGTAAAATGTATCTTAGTTTGGAAAATAAATCCCTGACTACCGCTGGGGAGTTTTGGGAAGCTAAATCCCAGACTATCGCTAGAGACAAAGACTATGTGTATATTCAACCTTGTTCAGAATGCTTCCTCTGGGAATTCCTGTTTGTTGTTTGAGGAAACCCAGCAGGGAATGTTGGCTTCTTCTTGGGGAGTAGAATTCAGGAGCTTTAGTTGACCATTACACTAATGGGGAACTTGATTCTTATATACCTTGATTAGGGATAAAGAGATGACTAAACTTTCGATTTGTCTGGGGACGATAAGTTTAAATGGTATCTGGTCAGATTCCAGGCTTTGCAGTAACTTTCTTGGGATATTATCAATCTTTACTAGAGAAGAGGAATTTTTCCAGTAAGTGGTCTGAGGAATAGACTCAAGTTGGGGAGGTTGTAGTCTGTTGGGGAAATAAACCTTCTCGAGGAAGGAATTCTGGTGACTTTACTGGAGAAATGAATTCATCCGGGGAAGAACTTTTGCAAGGTTTCTTTCTTAGCTCTGGAAGACCAAACTCAGCTGGGGAAGAGAATTTCTAGGAGATATGCCGATTGGAACTCTGGATGGAGAATGTATGGCTTCACTCTGTGGGGATATCCCAAATCCTTAAGTAAATGCTTATTACTGTTTTTCTGCGTACATTTGTTAACAGTTAATCATGTTCATATGCATATGTTCATTCAATTTTAGTCAATGGATGTTTTTGCACTCAAAACAGAAAAACAAAAAGTTTGCACTTTAAAGTATATTTGTATTGATAATCTGCCTACAAACAGGCGTTTTTATACAGGGAGAAAAAATTCCTAGTAAGAGGAAGTCATCGAAAAAATGAAAAGAATACAAAGTGAAATCAAAATTTGTATAGCCATGTGGAAGTAATCTCATTGGGTTCCAACTCCTATATTGCCCCTATGTCTTCGAACATCATCACTTTTCGTTGAAAGAAGTTGATTGAATTGATCTCGTACCATTTGAACTCTTGACCTTGGTAATAAAGCTAATTGTTAGTGATCCGACGGGACATAGTCGTACACTTTAATCCTTAACTTTTTCCTGGACCGCCCATTCGGGTTTTCAGTCCACTAGGATACCCTTTTTTTCCCAATCCTCCCTTTCAGGTTTTTGACTTGTCGGGTGTAAAATATTTTGTATATATCCCTAATTTTTTCCCAAACCCTTTTGGTTTGCCGGGATGCCCTTATTTTTTACTTGGTATGTCAACCTAGCGGGTCGTTCTCTATGCATAGTATTTTTTTACTATGTCTGCATTCACCGAATGTGGGAAATATTCACCGTCCATAGTGGTTAATATTATAGCACCGCTAGAGAATACTTTCTTAACAACAAATGACCATTTGTAAGTGGGGGTCCATTTGACCCTGGGATCACCTTGTGGTAAAATGATGCGCTTTATTACCAAGTCGCCAGCCTGGTATACTCGAGATTTGATCTTCTTATTGAATGCCTTGATCATACGCTTTTGATACATTTGACCATGACAAACAATAGCTAGTCTCTTCTCGTCAATCAAGTTCAACTGACTAATCTTGTCTGAATCCATTCATCTTCACCTGAGTCTGCTTCTCTCATAATACTCAGAGAAGGAATTTGAACTTCGACAAGCAGGATGACTTCCATGCCATAGACTAAAGAGAATGGGGTTTTCCCAGTTGATGTTTATGATGAGGTACGATATCCATGAAGAGCGAATGGTAGTATCTCATGCCAGTCTTTATAGGTCACCACCATCTTTTGCACAATCTTCTTTATGTTCTTATTAGAAGCTTCCACTGCGCCATTCATCTTAGGTCAGTATGGAGAAGAGTTGTGATGCTTTATTTTGAACTGCGTGCAAAGTTCAGTAATCATGGCATTGTTGAGGTTGGTTCCGTTGTCATTGATGATCCTTTCAGGGATGCCTTACCGGCAGACGAGGTTATGCTTGATAAATCGGGCTACAACGTTCTTTGTAACTAAGGCAAATGAAGAAGCTTCGACCCATTTGGTGAAGTAGTCAATGGCGACGAGGGTAAAATGATGTCCATGGAGGAATGAGGCTTGATTTCTCCAATCATGTCAATGCCCCACATTTCAAATGGCCACGGAGCAGTCATGCCGTTTAAGGGTATGTGAGGCCCATAAACCTTGTCGGCATAGATTTGACACTTATGGCAAGTCCTCGAGTGATGGTGACAGTCAATTTCCATAGTCGACCAATAGTAACCATCCCTCAGAATCTTCTTGGCCATAGTGTGTCTGCTAGAGTGAGTTCCGAAGATACCTTCATGCAAGTCTTCCATGATATTTTCTGCTTCCTTCTTGTCCATACAACTGAGCAGAGTAGAATCATGGTTGCGCTTGTACAAAATTTCATTGCTTAGGAAGAATTTTGGATGAGAACCTCCGTAGGAATTTCTTGTCGTTGATTGAGGCCCCCTCGGGATACTCTTGTACTTCAAGTTACCTCCCCACTTCATGATACCAAGGCTTTTCCTCATCCGTATCAATCTCATAACAATGCGCAGGTTTGTCAAATCTTTCGATAGTAATTCTGGGAGCTTCGTTGTCCCAATTGCCTTGAACATAGACGAAATAGTTGCTAAAGCATCTGCCAATTGATTTTCTTCCCTCGGGAAATATTCAAAAGTGACCTCCTCGAAGAATGGGATCAAGGTTAGCACAAGCTCTTTGTAAGGGATCAAGTTTGGATGCTTGGTATCCCAATCTCCTTTAACTTGACTTACCACCAGGGTTGAGTCTCCGTATACACTCAAGAATTTGATTCTTAGGTCAATGACGGCCTTTAGACCCAAGATGCATGCTTCATACTCGACAATGTTATTCGTACAGTCGAAGCAAAGTCTGGGAGTGAAAGGTGTACGAAAACCTTTAGGAGAAATGATCACATCGCCAATTCTGTTTCCTAAGGCATTGGAATCTCCATCAAAAACCATAGTCCATTGGGATCCTTGTTCAGGTTCTTCATACGGTCCAGACTTTTCACAGTTGGTTATCAGCATGATATTCTCGTCCGGGAATTCAAAGTTCATGGATTGGTAGTCTTCAACAGCTTAATGGGCCAAATGATCCTCCATCACACTTCCCTTGATTGCTTTTTGTGTAGTGTATTGGATGTCATATTCAGTCAAAATCATTTTCCATCTAGCTATTCGTCCGGAGAGAGCTGGTTTCTCAAAGATATACTTGATAGGGTCCATCTTAGAAATCAATAAGGTAGTATGAGTCAACATATAATATCTTAGCTGGCGAGCAGCCCATGCCAAAGCGCAACAAGGTTTCTCGAGCAGTGATGATCTGGTTTCACAGTCGGTAAACGTTTTGCTAAGGTAGTATATTGCAAGCTCTTTTCGGCCATACTCGTCATGTTGGCCCAACACATACCCCCATTGAATTCTCTAATACAGTCAAGTACATAATCAAAGGTCTTCCTTTAATTGGAGGCATCCGGACTGGAAGTTCTTATAACTACTCCTTAATCTTGTCAAAATATGCTTGGCAATCGTAGTTCCATCCGACTACTTGATCTTTCTTCAATAGTTTGAAGATTAGCTCACAAGTAACAGTTAAGTGAGATATGAACCGGGTAATATAGTTGAGTCGACCCAAGAAACCCCTGACCTCCTTCTCAGTACAAAGATATGGCATTTCTTGTATGGCTTTGGTTTTGCGGGAGCAAATTCAATACATTTTCCACTGACGACAAACCCTAAAAGTTTTCCAAACCTCACCCCGAAGGTGCATTTGTTGGGATTCAGCCTCAGCTTGTAGTTCTTCAACCTTTCAAATAGCTTGTGTAAATGATATAGGTGCTCTTCCTCAGTTTATGACCCTTCAATCATATCATCAATGTACACTTCTATCTCATGATGAATCATGTCATGAAATAAAGCTACCATAGCCTGTTGATAGGTTGTGCCTGCATTCTTCAAACTGAAAGGCATGACCTTATAACAGAAGGTGCCCCACTGTGTAACAAAAGTGGTTTTCTCCATGTCTTCGGGTGCCATTTTGATTTGATTATATCCGGAGAAGCCATCCATGAAAGAGAAAAATTTGTGTTGAGTCGTGTTGTCAACCAAGACATCGATATGTGGTAGCGGGAAATCATCTTTCGGGCTTTCCCTATTTAAATCTCTGTAGTTTATACACATACATACTTTTCCATCTTTCTTTGGCACTGGGACCACATTTTCAACCGATTGGGGATATGATGTCACTTCCAGGAAACTTGCATTGAACTATTTCATTACCTCAACTTTTATTTTCTCAGACATATCTGGCCGCATGCGTCGAACCTTTTGCTTGACCGGAGGACAACCTTTCTTTATTGGCAGACGATGAACTGCAATATCAGTATCAAGCCCTGGCATATCTTCATATGACCAAGCAAACACCTCAACATAGTCGTGCAACATCTGGACCAATCTTCTCTTGACACAGTCTTCCAAGTTGGCGCCGATCTTGACTTCTTTCTTGTCTACCTCAGTACCCAGGTTTATCACTTCAATTGGTTCCTTGTGTGGCTGAATGGCCTTTTCCTCTTGTATCAGAAGTCTGGCGAGTTCCCCTGTTATTTCACAATCTTCTTCACCTTCGTCTTCAGCTTTATAGATTGGATGTTCAAAGTCATAGATGGCAATAGCAGAGTCGTTGTCAATGAGATCCGGAGTGGATGTGGATCTGCAAATGTGTGTGTGTGCATGTAAGGTCACGTGGCTATTTTGAAAATGCAATAAAGTAAAGAAAGACAATGAGCGCAAAATTTGAATGCAAAATAGTCCAATGTTTTTCTTTAAAATAAGCATATGGTATATGAAAATGACAAACCCCTAACAAATGGGCCATTATGCCTCGAGCAAGGCACATGGCTTAAAGTCATTGTTTTAATGGAAATTATAGACAAAGTTCTCAAAATAATAAAAACAAGAAATGGCAATTACTTCTGGCTGAAGGATATTGGGATGAAGTCTTTGGTTTTCCAGTTGTTGAGTCGTCCACCAGCAGTCGAGTAGATCCAGTCGTCAAAGTCACAATTAGCATCAGAGTCTTCAAGAGAATTAACCCCATGGGCTAAAGTGGTTCCTTTACACTCGATGGAAACATGCAGATCTCTGTAGTGGTTCCTCCCCACCGGGATCAAACCTGCATATGAAAATCCCAAACCATTGTCAATAGTTAAACTGGCTACACAATTTTTAAATTAGTCGGCTGTAGTTTCTTGAGGGATATATTCATTTTTCAAGAATTTTATCAGTGCTTGAGCATGCGCATCGGAGCATAGCAACAAAGAAAACATAGAAATATTCGAGGGTGTTTTCCCCAACTGTTCCACTATCTTGTAGTCGCTTTTTCTGATAATTTTTAAAATCTCCTCCATCTCTTAGGTAGATGGGTCCTTAATGGTAATATCTTTTGCGGGCGCCTCCGTTCTGGAAGGCTCAATCATTTTTTCCTTTCCTCGAGTATCATCAACAGGTTTAACAACGGTAATACAAATGGGTGTAGTTGTGGTTGTTAGAGGTGAAATCTCTGGAGAGAAGATCCTCCCCTTCCTAGTAACTTTACTTGATCCAACAATGTTTGTAATGTCAACAATTTTATCTTTGGCAATCCATGAATCCTATTTGATACCATGGTAATACACTTCCGCCCCATAATTCCAGGGCACAACCTTATTAGAAGAGTAAAGAACTGGCCCCGGTGTGGTGATAATTAGTGTAGCTATTCTTGGTTCAACGGGAATCCTAACAGGACCTTTAGAGGTGATCCTAATAGGTTTGTTTGATATAGTAATGATGGAAACATCTTCAAACTCTTGAGATACACCTTCGACCAGACTTTTCACAGATGGAATTTTCTCAAATAAAATCTCATGGCTATTCATCAGGTGTTGGACACCTTTCTTCAGCCATTCACAACCATTAATTTGTACAACACAACAACAGTCTTCAAAGCATCCAGGAAATACCCCGACTTTCAACAAATTCTATTTAAAAGTCTTCAAAGGAGTGGTCAAGTCATTGACGAAGGAAATAAAAGAAGCATTTTCAATAGCATTGACACCCTTACCATGATTTAGCATGGGTGTGGTGATCACGTTGGGAGTTGGCAGAGGGTCGAATTCAATCGTCTTTTTTATCAATTTGGTCTTGGGTTTTACATTTTAACACCCAACAATGATCAGTGTCATGTCCGGGACTAATGGAGTGGTAAGCACATTTTGCATTCGGGTTATATTTTGGAGATGAAACATTGGGATTTGAAGGGGGATCGCGCAATGTTACCAAATTTGCCTTCAACAGGTGTTGTAGGGCTTGAGATAGTGACATGTTGATTATGGTAAATTGTCTCCTCGGGATGTATGATCTTTTTTTTTATTAGCTTGTTGTTGTGGTCTTTGAGTAGAAGTTGGATTGGAGATCAAAACTGCCCCTATTGAATGATGATCATTCTTAGCACGACTTCTTAACCCACACACAACATTAGTCTATTTTTTAACAGTAAATGGCTTTTTCACAGCATTTGAGGTGGAGGCCATAGGTATCTTTCAGCTTTTAATCTCACTTTCAACCCTCTCACCAGTTAAGATCAATTCAGTAAATTCGGATGATGAACTTCCAATCAGTAAGTTGAAAAATGGTCCAGTCAATGTTAACATAAACATGTCTACCATCTCTCTATAAGTCAAAGGTGGCTGCACCCTGCCAGCCAGGTCTCTTCATTTTTTATCGTATTCTTTGAATCCCTCATTTGATCCCATGGCCATTCCTTGTAATTGCACCCTAATTGGTGCAAGATCAACGTTATACTGATATTGGCGGTAAAAGGTAGCAGCCAAATTCTCCCAAGTATGGATATTGGTCCATTCCTATTGGTAAAACCACTCCAAATGTGTCCCAGATAAACATTCTTGAAAAAAGTTCACCCACAGTTTCTTATCAGCGGTATGTGGCTGAATTTTGCAGACGTATAATCAGAGATGAAGCTTCGGGCATGAAACACCATCGTACTTGGCAAAAACAGGGATCTTGAATTTGTGGGGAATGATTACCCCAGGAACCAAACCCAAGTCACCAAAGTCCAAACTAGGCACAACTTGGATTTCTACAACCTTCAATCTGTCTTCTAGTTGCTTATACTTGTCGTCAGCCAGTGGATATTGCTCATCATAATAATCCTCACCCTCAGAGATTTGATTTTTTCCACCCCTAGCATGGGTGCTCCTAGCATCTTCGTCTTGATTCTCATCCTCCTCGGAGGAGTCTTCTTCAACTTGAAATTGTCGTATGCGGCCTTTGAATCTCTTCCCCATGTTGATTACAACTTTCTTCTTGGTCATCTTTTTCGTGACAAGAAGTGTCATCATTTCTTGCTGCCCCTTTGTTAAGTTGAGCAGAGTCTCTTGAAACGGAGAATTTTGAGCCTGCGGGTCCTTGACAGTTTGCTCGAGATCCATCTTATACTGAAATAAATAGTAGAAAGATGAGGAAACTTGTGTCAGAAAACATGCTTATGATATGATGCATGTTATACATATGCAATGTTTTCAAGGACCTTTAAGATTTAAATTTGCTTAAACAAAGAAGAAACATTAATTGTATTAATAAGTTCAAAGGTTACAAACTTCCTCTTGGGCTTACAATGAAAGAAAAACAACAAAGTGAAATTCTACAACAAAAGAATCAGGTCTCCGATGGACACTTCCTCTTTGGACTGATATAAGCATTCACGTTCTGTTCCTCGTGAAGTTTCCTTGTGAGCTCCAAAACTTTCTTCTCGCTTGTATAGAGTTGGGCTTCAAAGGTGTCTCACTCTCCCTTGAGTTGAATCCACGACCTTTGCAATTCCTCAAGAGTAATATGTATGTCAGGATGGAGAATGGTGTAGGGAACATCTCCTTTGGCAATAGGCTACACAATTATTGGTAGGATGGCCACATATGGCATCATGAGTTTTTGAGCACAACCTCGCACCCACTTGAGATAAGGTTCCAAAGGAATGGAGTTCTTATGACCCAAAGTTTTGCTATCAACCTTGTTTACCATGCCCCAAGCTCGTATAAATCTTTGACGATAACCTTGGACATTATTCTCATAGTCAAATACAATACCTTAGACAAGCGTGTCATGAGAGCCATCCCTCCGAGTATAACCAAACTGTCGTAGAGCCAAGCAAGGATTATAAGTGATACCTCCCATAATACCAAGGAGTGGGAAATTAAGGAATTCCCTATAGCAATCAATAATGGTAACCTTCTCCAAAGATTGAGAAAACCAATGAATATCTGAATGCGAGATTGACATCAACCTTTGAGACCACCTCATGCCTTGCTCATTCTTCAAAACTGATCGAGGAAGGTGCAAAATAAACCACCTAGACAACAATGGAGTGCAACATATAAGAATCCCTCTTCTCTTCATGGTACGGGCATGAACAGAATGCAAAATGTCTCCGAGCAAACTAGGCACCGGGTTACGAGATAGGAAGACTTTGACCGTATTCACGTCTATAAGTTGGTATGGGTTAGGGAACAGTACCATCCCATAGATTAGAAGAGCCAAAACTTCTTCAAAAGCTTGTAAATCCATAGCATCACAAAATAGTTGAGCCTTCTCAAACAAAAACTTGACTAGAAAACCCTTAACACCACTTCTTGTTTCCCAATTAGCCATGATGTCAGACTATTGCAAATGTAAGGCTAGAGAAATCTCCTCAGGTCTTGAGTCTTTCTCAATACCGGTGAAGGGTATATGATTAAGAATAGGTACTCCTAATAGTTGAGAGAACTCTTCCATGGTAGGCACCAATTGGTAATCAGGAAATGTGAAACAGTGATGCTTAGGATCAAAAAATTGAAAAAGCACATGTACCATGTCTTCTTCAAAGTTTGAGGTAACCAAGTTGAGGAGTCGACCATACTTCTTGGTGAACGGAGAATTTTCAGGGACCCTTGATGCTAACTCTTTGAGTTGAGGAGGCACTTTCACAAGGTTGATTCAGATGGTATTTCTGTGAATGGAAGCCATATCCTACAAAACAGAACAAAGATAAATATCTAGGTCCTTGAAATGGCTAGTGCAAATGTTATGGTATGATGGCATGATGTTATGTACAAATAAACATATACAAGCAAAATAAAACAATTCCTTAGGTTTAGGCTTACATGGAGTTCATAGATAAGTACCCTCTTGAAGTTTAGTTGGTTTAACCTGTCCTAGAAAGTAATCGGGTTCTAGGTGTTGTACCCCAATTTTTGCCCCTAAGATCCCTTTATCATACCATGTTGATTCAATCAAAACAAGATCACATTAGGGTTCTTTGCTCTCCTCCCCACCTTTAGCTTTGCTCTTTGAGGAATCACCAAGAAATTTGACTTGTTTTCTTTTGTGACCATGAATATTTTGTCTTGATTTTTATTTTAGTTAATAAAATGCAATGCTGGTTTGTCTTGCTTGTTGCTAATGTAGGTAAAAGCAATGAGATTTAGCAAGTTGCTTCATGGGTTCATGAGTTTATTTACATGCCCTAGACAATAAAGCTTGAGAAGTCCAAACCTCAACATTAAAGTTGTTTTGGAAGAGATGGCATGGTAAGGTTATTTTGGTTCACTACACTTCCAAGATGTCAAAATTGATTTAAAAGTGCAAGGGATTGATTGGAGAAGTTGTCATGGTTGGACAAGGTCTTGTTCCCATTGATCACAAGTACATATTTCTCTCAATTCTCAAGATATGTAAGTGGTTTTGGTGGCTATGAGTCCTCATTTTCATCCTCAACAACTTCAATTTACAAAGCAAGGGTGTTGGTACAAGAAGGTGATTCAAATTTGTCAAATTTCCTCAAAGCATTTTATTGATCTAGGAGCTAGGGTTTTGAACTTCAAATAAGTATATCTTGCTCATCTTTTGGTATTTTTGAATGATTCCAAAGACATCCTTCTCTTAAAAGGGTTATTAAAAAATCACTTCAAAAGTTTCAAGGAGTTTTCATGTGGAAGAAACTTGACGATGAGGAAATATTACAAGTCCTCCAGATGAACCCCCAATTTCTCATGTGTGACTTCAAATGATCATAACTTGGTCAAATTTTATCACCTTGAGCCCACTCTTTTTCCATAATGATCTTGAGGATGTGAAATTTATGTCTTCTTTTTTCCAACTTCAACAATTCATACCTCTCTAATCTTTTGGATATTTTGAATGGTTCAAGTTTAAAAATGTAATTCAATAGGTCTATTTCATGCCTTTTTTTGGTCAAGAGAAAATTCCAAGTGGAAGGCCATGTTTGGATGCAAAACATTATAGGTCACTTTTGAAGAAAAAATTGAAATATTTCCATGTATGGAAAGTCAACCTTTTTTCCCCAACTTTGACTCAATGCACCTTTCATCTCAAGCATCCATTTGATTCCATTCTTTTTCCTTTGCAAAGCTTGTAACCTCATCTTTCTAAAGCATCAAGAATCATGCCTTAAGACCCCTTGAGTTGAGAATGCCATTGGATTGAACTTGGTAACTTGGAACTCAAGTTTCTTCATAAACCAGAATTTTAAATTCATGTTTTAGCCTCTAAACATCAAATTAGCACGTGTTTGTGATCTAAACATGTTTAACCAGGTTGCCAAAGTGGATTAGAGCCTTAAAACGCAAGGATTGGATGAGTTTTGATGGAAATCAAATCACATTTTGCTCGTGCATTAGGTTCACACGATTTCCCTCCAAACTTCATCATTTCACACGCTTGAACATTCTATTTGATTCCCTATAAATAGAGGGTCATCCCCCATTCATTTCCTCAAGCTTTGAGAGCCAAAAACACTTTGTCAAAACATCACACGAACTTCAAATTTTTTAAATCAGTTTTTGAGATTCCAGCCTTTTCTTCCAAAATTCTTTGCACATTTATCTTCCTTAAGCATCATACAAACTCTCTAGCACTTAAACCAAGAAAAATGAGCTATAATTTAAGCTACATAAGTCCAGTTTCAGACCTTCTTTCTTGAACTTTGAAAAGGTAGTATTCTCCACCATTTGGACCCAAATAAAGCACTAACTTGTTCTGCTCCTTCTCCTAATTCTAGTGCTTCTTACAATTTTTAAATCCATTGAGAATTGAGAGAGATATCTCAAATTGAAGGTGCTCGTTATTTTCTGGGTTTTTTATTCATATCTCTTTGTATACTTTATATAAATTTGGCGCGATGGTGGTGTTAGGATCGTCTTGAAGAGACGAATCTAATGATACTGGTTTGGGATCCTAATTTTACCGTTTGAAAGATCTCACAAAATCTCCATTGCAGGGTGGCTGGAGGTTAAAGACGATGACATGTCTCGTCTCAGCCAATGATAGCGTGCCAAACGTTTTAATTTCATTGGTTGCCTTTTTTCTGATTCCCTGCGCATCTTACTAAGGTCCATATCAAGCACAACGCATCTAGTCCATTGGATTAGCTTACTAACGCATTTTGACTATGATCTGATGGCCCATATCTTTTTGGTTTTATTTTATTTTATGATTTTATATTTTAATTGATTTAATTTTAAAAAATTCATAACTTTTATTTTTTATCTAAAAATTATGAAAAAATTCACAAAAATACTTTGAATTATTTCTGATCTCATGAATATTTTTTCATATTTTTATTTTGAAAATTGATATTTTTTATATTTTTTACATCGTTTGTTTATTTTAACTACGTTAAAAATACTTTCTGACATTTCTTAATTCTAAAAAAAATTCATAAATATTATTTTGCATATTTCTGACTTTCTGAAATTTTTATGAAATTTTATATTGAGGTTTACTATTTTTGATCTATTTTCTATTTGTTTGAACAATTTTTATTAGTTTTAAAATAGTTTCTGACTTTTAAAAATTGCCAAAATTTTTATAAAATTATTTGAGTCCTTTTCTGATTTTTCTATGGTCTTACTTAAGTTTCTTGATTAATTTTAATATAGTTGATATTTTTCTTTCTTATTTCCATTTTAAAACATTTTTAAAACCTTTTTTTTATGTATATATTAAATACAATATTATTTTTTAATTATTTTCTCGCTGAACTTGGGTTGAATTTTGATCATAAACTTTGTTAACATCATTGGATCCATGGTGTTGAGTCTAACTCCATAAAAATGGATGAATGATTTTAATAATAGTTTGATTTAAATTTAATTCAAATGTGGTTTGTATATTTTTTCCTACCCCTCTTCATTTTGTCCCTTTCTTATTGCACTAAGTGTTGTTGGAGCATGATCTCTATATCATGTTTCAAAACAAATGGTGCATAGATTGCTATTGACCGGCCTCAAAATAGGTGTGACTTCTATATAAGTCCACTTACGATTGCTTAACATAGCGCTAAATTTTGTCCCGATTCGAATAAATGATCATTCGTGGCCCAAACCTATGTTTGCAAGCCCAAGTATGTTAATTTTATCCCTTTGATCCAATAACCTTGAGATTCATTGTGTGGAGGCTTTGGTTCTACCAATCCTCTAATGGATCTACAACACTTTTGGTCAACACGGATCACCTAAACATCGTTGATCATTAAATGGTACTTTTTAGGATTCCAAATGGATGATATACTTGACAAAAAGAAAATGCAACTTGTTGTGTGGAAGCTATGGTTCTACCAATCCTCTAATGAGTTCAAAATGCAAGTTTCAAGATGGTCATCCAACTAACCACTAATTAATAAATTGTTTTTACTTTGTGCGCTTTTATTTTTTATGCTTTATGTACCTTTTACTTTAAACATTAGATTTCATGTTTTTTTTTATTTGCTCACTTGAGCCTTTTCTTTTCTCTTCTAAGACACCTAATAATCAACATGAACCATAAAAACCTTTAAAATACCTGGACTATTTGGTTACTATCCTTGGCATTATGGAGTATTGGACTTCTTGGACTTAGAGTTAGAAACCCTGGCCTATGTTGGAGACCTTATCTTAATTGATATTTTGTATGGAGTTCTTGGGGTTTACCTCAAGACATTGGGTTGTTTGTTTGTTTTGTGTGCAGGTTATTATGATTACATTCTTTGTTTGTAATCTGGAATTCACCCGTATACAGCCGTTACTCTGCCCAATTTTTGTGAAGACTTAATACCCTTGGAGTTTGGTTCTCTCAAGAGGTCTAGTATCTTTGCTTGTTTGGTTTCAATCCAAAGAAGGGGAATATTATCTTGACTCATAATGTCAAGTATTGGCTTCTTGTTGGTTAGATGGTTCTTATCCCTAGATTTTACTTTATGCTTTAGGATAGTCTCTTCTTCTCCTCCCATCTTCTTTAATTTCAAAAATCTTCTTCCTCCCTTTGAAAACTCTTCTTGTTTTGAAACTTGAACCACTTTCATAATAAACTTGGACTTAGGTCCATGCAGTTTCAAAACCTTTTCATAAATAAACTCTAATCAATTTAATAATACCTTGACATTTTTGTGAGAAGACTAAAAGTCAATCAATCTCATTTCAAATCATTTTTCCACTTTGGCTTTTTATTTCAAAACTTTTCTCAAATATTAGACTCTTGTCAATCCTTGTAGTGATGCAAACAACTGTACTTCTACAGTATATAGTGAAGAGAGATATTTTCCACTTAGGTGTTGAGTGAGGCATTGTTGATTTTAAAGTCCAAGCCATATCCTCCACTTTGAGATGATGCAAATTCTCCTTTCTTATGATTGTGGGTAGGAAGTATGTTTTCACACGGACAATGACAATGATGTCTTATCTTATAAAATTAACCAACACACTTGTGTTTTAAAATATTTTTAAAAGAGGAACTATGTGTACCCTGATCCCCTATTGCACGAAATGTGGTACATAAGCACTAAAGGTTCGTAACCGCGGCAGGTGCAAAAACCATAAAAATATATTTCTTTTCTCACCTCCACCATCCATTTTTATACAACATTTTATATCCAAAATATACATATTTTACAAAGAGGTTCATGCGGAGTACCGTAGGTGTTTTGGGTGCTAATACCTTCCCTTTACATAACCAACCCCCTTAACTTGAATCTTTCCCCCTCTGTTTGGGTTACTCGCTCATTTACAATTCCTTTGGAAGCAATAAAGCGCGGTGGCGATTTTTATTTTGATCTGTATAAGTCTAGTCTATCCAACGGCTTAGTCTTAAACATTTCTACCGCTATAGAAAAAATGGAGACTTCACTGTGGAAAGATTGGCCTCTTACTGGTCCATCCTTAAGTTGGTTGAACCTATATTTGTTTATATCTTTATATGTGCTATTGTTTGTTATATGTTATATGTTATATATCTGTTTGTTTGGATTTTCCTGGTTTTCAGGGTGCTTGGTGATTACTTATAAGTCCTATACCCGGACTTGGGAAAACTTTAAGATTGGATGGGCGGTATAGTCATGTTAACTTTGAGGGAGTAATCCCAAAAAAGGAGGCATGAGATCCCCCACTCAGTGGAGGCCCCTTTGACTCTAGTGTTGTTTACCGAGTAATCAGGAAGACGTACTACTTTCGACCTAGGAGCCTGCTGAAGCTGAGGATCTTAGAATACCAAACCTATCTTGGCCTTTTAGGTGTAGTGCATAAGCTGTGATGGAGTAATCCGAAAATAGTTGTCACGCGATACTACACTCAGATGAGTTTTTCTTGAGAATATTACTAATTACCGAGTTAATCGAGGGAAGGATGTAGACTCTGGGAACCTCTAGAACCTTGTTCGACATGTGATAACTTTTATACCAACACCTTATGGGTTGTACCTTTGACCTCATGCTTGTGACGTTGAACCTATGAACCCTATATGTGTGATCTTGTGTGTGATTGTTGCATCATGCATCCATGCACTCATAAGCATCTTTTGAAGAAATTTTATTTCAAGGGACTTAAAAGTTTACCATTTGTGAATATCTCAGGTACTTTTTAACCATGGACTCTGGAAAAAGAAAGACCGGGAAATACAGTTTCAAGGATCCCAAGATAGATGAGTTGATCAGTCTAATTCCCGAGATCGAGTGTTCTGTAGATTTTCAGAAGAAGTATGGATCCATCATTCCTCTTATGAAGCTTAGGATGAAGGAGGGTATTCTCTCGACCTTGGTCCAATTCTATGATCCGATGTATCATTGCTTTACTTTTCCTGACTATCAGTTGATGCCTACACTGGAGGAGTATTCTTATTTGCTGGATTTACCCGTTACCGACCGTGTTCCTTTTACTGGTTTGGAGGGTGAACCAAAACCACATGAGATTGTTGTTTGATCCATCTGGGGAAGTCTGAGGTGGAAGCCCATATGACTACTAAAGGAGGGATTAGAGGATTACCGGCCCAGTTCTTATTGGAGAAAACTCGTTACTTAGCCAAGATAAAGAGTACAGTCGCTTTTGAGGCCATCTTTGCTCTACTTGCTTACAGGTTGTTCTTATTTCCTAATGTGGACAAGTTTGTTGACATTAATGCTATCAGGATCTTCATGATTGGAAACCCTGTTCCTACATTGTTGGGTGATGCTTATTACTCTATTCATATTCAGAATTCTTATCATGGAGGGATGATTATCTGTTGCACGCCTTTGTTGTACGGGTGGTTTATCTCTCATATGCCTCAGTCGGATGCTTTCTGGGATGTCAGGAAGGAACCCTGTTGGGCTCCTAAGATCATGGAAATTACTCACTCGGATATTGATTGGTATCATCAAGATTACCAGGATATAGAGATTGTTGACAGTTGTGGTAGTTTCCCCAATGTACCTCTTCTTGGTACAAAGGGACGAATTAACTATAACTTTGTTCTTACACGACGACAGCTCGGTTATCCGATGAGGGATAAACCAAATAGTATTCATTTGAGTAGTGTATTTCTGAAGGAGGTAGGATACCATAAAGAAGCTAAGGAGAAGATTGCGAAGGCTTGGCGTCAGATTCATAAGAAGAGTAGGAAAGACTTGGGACCCAGGGGGGCTGTTTCTTTGGAGCCATATCTTCAGTGGGTTTAAGCGAGAGCTATTCAGTTGAAGATGCCGTATTTCCGGGAAACACCTATGCCTGATTTGTTTGTGAAGACCACTCCTCCCTTATTAAATTATATAGAAGAGCTACAACTTGCATTGGTCAGGATGCAGCAGGAAAATGATGCTTAGAAGAATAAGTTCCAAACACTAGAGATTTCCTATAGAGCAGACTTGAAGGAGAAAGACGACTTGATTGAGAATCTTGAGAGTCGAGCAGTAGAGACTATGGAGAAGCAATGGGATTTATTTTCTCCTAAGCCTCAGTCATATGTTGATTACTCACTTCCTGATTCAGATGATTGGAAGGAGGTTGCAACCAGGTATGCGGAAGAAAACCAGAGGTTGAAGGCTCAGATTGCCAGGCTTACAGGGAAGCGCCAGTGTATAGAATGACCTCCGACTGCTTTACTTCTCAGGGTTTTAGACTTTATTTTCATCTTGTACTTGGGATTGTTGAGACTTGTAACCTATTTTGAAGTTATTATAATAAATTTTTTTAGTATTTCAAATGCGTTATTACTTTGATATTTGCAATGTGTCTATAAATTTTTAAATCCCTTGAAATATTAAATAAAATAATAAATCATTTTCATTTCATATCATGCATCATATTGCGCATATTTATTGCATTTATTATACATATCCAGGTGTCTTACCAAGCTTCTTTACTTTGTTCAGCAAGCTGACTCACCACTACAACACTCGGGCTAATTTCAGAAGGAAGATGGACAACTTAGAACAAGATAATCGCGAGTTGCGTGAGGAGGTTTCTGCTTTGAAGGCCGAAATGGCCAATCTTACTGATCTAATGGAATCTCTGGTGGCTGCTCAGAATCAGCCACCAAGTGTTTAACCTCAACCAACAAGGGCTACTATTGAAGCTCTGACTATTCTTGTGTCTACTACTCCAGCTGCTGTTCAGAATCGCATACCTAAGGATTATCCATGGGGAATGCCAGAGAACTTTGCGCCTGAAGGTTTCAATCTTGGTCCTCAAAATACTCTAGTTTTTCAGACTATTGTTACTCCTGCACCTCCTATGGTGCATGGTGCTCCTGTTGCACCTCCTTCGGTGAATATGGTTCCGTTTGTTAATGATGATGTGTGTCGTCCTTTTCCTCCACCAAGTGAAGACTTAGATCTCTATGATAGAATGGATGATTTTCAAGGGCAGTTTGACAAGATGCAGAGGGAGATGAAGGCCCTCATGGGAAAAGAGTTATTCGGGCAGAATGTAAATGAGTTATGCTTGGTCCCGAATGTTAAGATACCTGCAAAGTTTAAGGTCCCGGAGTTTGAGAAGTACAAGGGAAACACTTGCCCTTGTTCTCATCTGGTAATGTATGTAAGGAGAATGTCTACCCATGCTGATGATCAGTGTCTGGTGATTCACTTTTTTCAGGATAGTTTGATCGGTGCTGCACTAAAGTGGTATATGAGTTTGGATAATTCCAATATCCATACTTTCAATGACTGGGGAGAAGCATTTATCAGACAATACAAGTACAACGTGGACATGGCGCCTGACCGTGATCAACTCAATGCCATGGTTCAGAAAGATAGGGAATGATTCAAAGAATATGCACATATATGGCGTGAGATAGCCGCCCAAGTGATTCCTCCCATGGAAGAGAAGGAGATGATGAAGATTTTCTTGAAGACTCTGGGTGCTTTCTACTATGAAAAGATGGTAGCAAGTGTGCCAAGTGACTTTACTAAAATGGTAGGCACGGGTATCCCGTTAGAAGAGGCTATAAGAGAGGGTCGTTTAACGAAGAGTGAAGGTTTTGGAAATATGAAGAAGTCATCTTATGGGTTTACCAAGAAGAAGGAAGGGGATACAAGTTCTGTTATGCAAGAGAGGAGGGTCAATCCTCCTAGAAGAAATTATCAGTGTCATCAGCAAGTCGCCTCAGTTACTCCAGTTGTTGGTGTAGCTCCAACCACCGTTGCTTATCAGAGACCGTCCCAGCAAGGGAATCAAGGGTATAATCAGAGAAGGGAGAGTTATGACCCTATTCCTATGAGTTATACAGATTTAATACTGGCATTGATTCAGAAGAAGTTGGTTCAGACCCGACCACCTCCCGCTGTACCGTCACCATTGCCTTGGTATTACAAAGCAGACCAAACATGTGCTTTTCATCAGGGAGCACCAGAGCACAATGTTGAGAATTTCTATCCTGTAAAGACTGAGGTGCAGAAATTTGTGAAGTATGGTATTCTATATTTCAAGGACGTGGGCCCTAATGTGAAAGGCAATCCTCTACCCAAGCATGGAGGAGCGAATGTTGTGAACATGGTGGCCGGTTGTCCAAGCGACTTTTGGATATTTGATATTAATTTGGTTATAGGAGATTTGGGGAAAATGCATGCAGACCTCTGTGAATTTAGCTACTATACGCATGACCATTTTGGTTGTGCTAGATATACAAGGCTGCGACAAGATAAATGCTGATTTGCAGAAGATGATGGATGAGGGCCTCATCCACATAATCAGGCCTAGGGCAGAGTATGAAGAGGAGATGAATATGGTTTCTTGATGTCTTGGAGAGTTTATAATTTTTTATGTGGAGTATATGGATGAAGACCTTGTGCAATTGCATGCTACTTTCTGCCACTTGGCTGGTCAGGTAGAACATCAATATGGATCTTGCCAAATTTGCTTCCGGGACTCCCGATGATGTTTAATTGTTAGGAAAGGTGTTCAGTTATTGTTGGATAATGGAACTATCAAGGTTACAGGTCAAAGGAATGATTACCATGAAGTTGATGTGATTGAAGTTTGTTTGGCTGAAGAAGAGTCAGATGATGAGTATGCCTCCGCAGATGAGTACTTCTCCTCAGATGAAGATTTGTTTTCCAGAGATGACTCTGTAATGACTGATTGTGTTTAAGAGGGAGTAAATGTTATTGTGCCTTTTTTTGTGCACCCGCCCATTTTGAAGTTGAATATCATAGCAAGCCAGCTATTACTCCATTGGTGATTAGTTTTCCAGGTCATGTCCCCTACAAGTCAGATAAGGTTGTACCCTACAAATATAACGCTACAATCTTAGAGGATGGTGTGGAAGTTCCCATCCAGCCAATTCCTGATGTTGGAAATATTGCTGAGACTAGCAGAGTGACCCGCATCGGTCGTGTATTTGCGCCAGTTGTTCATGCAGATGTTAGCATTGGAAAGAAAATTGCTGAGAATGTTGAACCCAATAAGGTTACGGGTGAAACTAGTGGAGCTACGTTAGAGAAAGAAGTGGATGCTATTTTGAAGATAATCAAGATGAGCGACTACAGAATTGTAGATCAATTACTGCAGACTCCTTCAAAAATATCTATCTTGGATTTATTGATGAACTCCTCTACTCACAGAGAATATTTGATGAGGGTACTGGACCAAGCTTTTGTGGAAAGTGACATGCCTGTAGACCAATTCAGAAGTGTATTAGGGAACATTACATCATGTAATAACCTGAGTTTCTGCGATGATGAATTGCAAGATGAAGGAAGGAATCACAACCTAGCCCTCCACATCTCTATGAATTGCAAGAATGATTCACTATCCAACGTGCTGATTGATAATGAATTCGCTTTGAACATTATACCGAGGAACACGCTTATGAAATTGAAATATTAGGGAACACCCATGTGCCCAAGTGACATTATTGTAAAAGCGTTTGATGGATCAAGGAAATATGTTATTGGTGAAGTGGACTTGCCTATTCACATAGGCCCACATTTGTTTCAGATTACTTTCCTGGTCATGGATATTGTGCCCGCTTATAGCAGTTTGCTGGGACGGTCGTGGACACATGAGGCAGGGGCTGTCATCTTAACTTAACACCAGAAACTGAAGTTTGTACATGAAGGAAAAGTGGTGATTATAAATGGAGAACAAGCATTATTGATATCTTATTTGTCCTCTTTTAGCATTGTGGAGGCGGATGAAGCTGATGTTGGAACCCAGTTCCAAGCCTTATCCATTGATAATATAAGGGGAAATGAGAATTATATGGTTTCTCTTAACGATGCGCAACAAGTTGTGCGTAAGGGTCATAGTGAAGTATGGGGACAGATTATGGATCCACTTGTAAACAAGAACAAAGCTGGCTTGGGGTTCTCTTTGAAGAATGACAAAGGTAAGAGCATGAAGCCGAAGTCTACTGTAGGCAAGTATCAAGACATCTTCCTTAGAGGAGGTTATCTTCATCTAAATGTCTCCGAGATTAATTCCATTGTGGAAGATGAAGCAGAGCAGGAAATGCCAAATTACGTAACACACATAATTAAGGTTCAAAACTGGATCACCATTGATGTTCCCTCTTGCATACATGTTTCAAAGTAATATTTTTTGTTAATATTTTTGAAAAGCTTTCACTCTGCCCAAGGTGGAAGTATTAATATTGTATGGGCTTATCTGTTTGCTGTGACCTTTAAAATCAATAATAAAAGTTGTCTTTGTTCCCCAAACCGTGTCTTTATTTTCTGCTTTTTCTTGGAAAATGGTAATCAGAAAAAACCTTTCAAAATAAAAAATAACCGAAATTCAATCTGCACGATCACTTGTTATATGTGTCAGTTTCAAAATGCAATCATAAATCATATGTGCAGATTAATTAAAAAACTCGTTGAACACAATGGCCCTGCATCCTCTCCCAACTTTGATTGTCCTGAAGATGTGAAAAACACAAGAAGGGGGGGTTGAATTGTAAAACTTAAAACAAATGGTTCGACAACACAGTATTTTTATCCTGGTTTGTTTGATCTCAAACTACTCCAGTCCACCCGTCAAGGTGATTTCGCCTCTCTCTAACGAGGTCTTAATCCACTATTTTCAAAGGATTACAACAGCTACTTTAACAACTGTTAAAGTCTTCTTGAGTACAACCACATACCGGTTTATCTCAAGGAAATCTTTTACAAATAATTGAACAAGGATGTGTTAAAGTTTTCTAACAAAACAATATATCACAACTGTGATAATTACACAAGTTAAGCTTGGAATAAACTGAATTTTGCTAAAGCGTTTGAATAAGCGTGGTTTTGAAGGCTTGGAAAATTATGTGAGTACATGCGTATGTCTTTTCTCAAGCAGACTTGTTTATATAGGCAAGGAAAAGATACGTTGTCCATAAAGCCAGTTTAATGACAATAACACACTTTCCTTTTGAAGAAGATCTTGTCTGAAGAGAGCCGATAGCATTTAATTCTGTCTTGAATACTTAATAATGCTTCAGAGTCTTCTTTGCTTTAACTTATGATAACGCTTCAGAGTGTTGATGACTTGGTAAAGATGTATTTGGTCAGAGTCAGAGTGTATTTGTTTAGCGCATATTCTGGTCATCAAGCTTCAGCGTATAATCTGGTAGCTTCAGCGTGTAGCACATATTACTGATCTTCTGATGCTGATTCCATCAGAACTTCTGTATATACAAAACATAATTTTAAGAAGCATATTTGTTTTATATATAGATCTTTGAATTTATTTATTCTTTGTATTTTGTTATCATCAAAACTCTAATCAAGGGTTGTAGAATCAAACTATGTTCTAACAATCTCCCCCTTTTTGATGATGACAAAAACCAGATTTTTCAATAAAAAATAAAGAATAAAAAGTATAGAATTAAGAAGAGAAACTCCCCCTGAGTTGATTACTTCCATTTAATTCCATGAGTCTTTGAGCATCAGAACCTTACTGTATTTTTCATCAGGGTTTTGTACCTGTTCAAGCTTTTCAGAAGAGAGAAATTTAAATAGATCAGAATGTTTGTGACTTATGTCTCAGTAATCCGTTATTGAAAAATATCTTATTCTTTCTCCCCCTTTTTGTCAGTTATCAAAAAGAACATATAATCAGAGTTAAAATGCGTTTATATTAAAAACCAGAATCAACGAAAAGTTCAGAACAGCAACAATTTAAGAATATTACAGATAAACATGTTTTAAAAACGAGGAAATTCTAAGAGGGAGGAGGAAGACGTGTGAACAAAGCTTCCAACATGCTCTTGATCTGGATGTTGGTTTCCTATTGCTTGGTTAACATGCTCGTGATTTCATCAATTTTGTTGTCCTGTTTATCCATTCTTTCCTTCATCAACATATCAGATCTTTTTAGGTCTTCTAGAGTATGCCTTTCATAGGAGGAAGCTTGAGGATCTTCAGAAACTGGATGCTTCTCAGAGCATTCTGCAATATCCTCTTTTTGACCCAGTTCTTCAGCAGGGATCATCTGCTCTGGAGTATCAGTCAGATTGAGATCTTCTAACTCTGGTTGAACTTTGTATGCTGGACGATGTTCAGACCAGGGAGCATTGTCTAGAGGGAGAACTTCTTCCTTGAGCAACTGGCTCAGAACCTGATCTTCAATTATTTTCAGTAGATTACTGAAGTTCTGTTGAACTTGTCGGTAGCTCTGTTCTTGCATCTTACGAGTTTCAGAACATACCCATCTTCTGAACCTTGTCCAAAGGTAGTCTGATGCAGCAGGATCAATCAGCTCAAGACTAGCTTGCTTCAGAGAAGTGATCCACTTCTGTACTTCTGTTTCAAACATCAATAAGCTGGTACCAACATTTGGAGAGGGTTCAGATGGTTTTGGTTTTGGAATAGCTGTTTTGTGGGTTATGGCAGCAAGACGTTCAAAAACCGTTATGTCAATGACAGTCTTGATGTTGTCATCTGGATTGTTCTTTAGTGAGGGAGTGGGAGAGTCTGGAATTATTATTGGACTAGTTGGGAGTTTGGTGGAGTTGATTCTAGTGAAGAGGGAATTTGGGGAATATCCAGAATGGTTAGGGGCATACGGATTGCCAGAGGTTCAGTGATTCCAGGAATGGGAATGGTATCAGAATCAACAGTTTGGTTTGATTGATCGTTATGAGGTTCTGGTTCATAGGATTCAGAAGGTTAAGCCTCAGAAGTTTGAACTTCTGGTTGAAATAGTTCAGGTTGTGGAGAAGGTGGATGAATTTCTGGTTGAGGAGATGGAGGTAGTGGTATTTCTGGTTGTGGAGAGAGGGGAATTTCTGGTTTGTGGTGCTTCTGTGGTGGTTTCAGGGTTTGGATTTTCTGGCATGGGAGCAGAAGTATGTTGGTCAAAGGTTTCTATATCTGATAGAACTTTTGCAAGTTCTTGTTGGGTTGCTTCAATATTTGGATTTGGAGGTTGGGAGCGGAATCTTCTAAGAGTTAAGGTTTCTGAGGGGTCAAATTCAATGTCAAATTCATCAAATGTTTGTGGTGTGGGGTTTTCTGATTGAGTGGGAATTGGTATAGATGTTGATACAGAAATTGAGTTTAAAACAGTTACAGAAGAAGGATTACCTCTCTTTTTAGGAGTCCGCTGGGATGATCCTTCTGCTACAACTTTCCTTTTCTTGGTTTTCTTCAGCACAACTTCTGGAGCCTTCTATTGCAGATCCTGAATGTTCAAATCTGGTGCTGCACCATCCACCTTGCATGCATCCAAATATCTGACTATTATATCAGGTTTAGAATCAATCTCTGAGAACAGGGGAAAGTTATCCAGAGGGATTCTTCTGCTGGAGATTGCTGCAAAAGAAGTGACACTGGGTTCCTTCTTGACGTTCTCAATTAACTTCATTTTCTTCAGATTCTTTGCATTCAACTGTTTGCCAACAGTAGCTTCCAAAGAGCTGATTTCCTGAGCTTCTGTAAGATGATCAATCAGCTTATTCTCTGTTAGAATATCTGATATAAGCCTTCCTAGGGGTATCCAGTCCCTTTTTGTGCACTCCTCTTCTATGGTTTCTTTGACACTCGTCCTTAGATGGTTAAACAACAGATGAGCCAGATTCACCTTAATCTTCTGGGAGATGAAGTAGATCAGAAATTGATGATCAATATTGATGTAGTCAGGAGAGCTGGTAGGCTTCCTGTGGTTTATGCATCCCAGAATAATCTTGGCCCATATTCTGTGATGGTCTTTTAGATCCCTTATCTTGTTGGAGGGAAGACCCAGAGTGAAGATTTCTCTAGCAATTAGGGCGACAGCAGCGCATCTTTCAGCCATGTCAATGCATCGTACACCATCACCATTGTAGCCTATTAATCTTGTAATGAGTTCCTCAGTTATGACTATCTTCTTCCCCATTATGTATGAAGTAACTTGATGGTTGGAAGATGAAGCATGAATCCAAAATACCTTCACAAGGATTGGGAATGTTGGACCCACCATTCGGTCAAAATATCTGTCCCAGCCTTGAGCCTTTACTTCTTCAGAGAGATTAAAACCGTTTTCTTGAAGACTGTTAAAGTCCACAATTAATTTAGAAAGAACTTCTAGATTTTTGATGGGTGTGAGAAGAGTTCTGTAGGGTTCTTCATATTGTTCGTAGGAATCTGTTTTCTGAGAACTGGAAGTAGGGTTGCTTGAGGAAGCCATGTTCACACGAAGGTTTTGTGAAGAAATTGAAAGGGTTTTGAGAAAGGATGCAAACTGAAATCAATAAGATTGTAGAGAAAATGAAAGTGAAAGTAAAAAAGTGTAAGTGGTGAGAGATGTGTTTAAATAGATTTTTAAAAAGGATTTTGAAAACATAAACGGCAAGAGAGAGAAATAAATTATAATGATTATGAGCATTTAATGATAGCTGATTTTGGGGGATTCAGAAAGATATTGGAACGGTTACCCATGACATGTGTCCCAATGCATCCAATCAGCGATTTTGACCTTTCAGAAACGTGAACGCGTGTTCAGCCTCAGAAAGTAGCTGATGACTGGATGACACCTGTTTGCTTGAGTGAACTGCACATTTCTATCCTTGAAATGAAGTGCGCAGATCTTCATGGATAGATTCTGATACAATCTGTACTTCTAAAGATCTGAAGAAAGATTGATCAGTAGTTCACGGAAAAATAGACAAAGTTCTAAAGGTTAAGATATGGAATCAAAACAGTTTTATTCTGGGCAGAGCTTCATGCTGAGATGTTTCAGAATGAAGTTGAACCTATCTTCAGAAAGAGGTTTTGTAAAGATATCAGCCCATTGATGGTCTGTGTTAATAAATTTTAAATTTAGAATCCCTTTCTGAATATAGTCCCTAATAAAATGATGTTTTATTTCTATATGCTTAGCCCTAGAATGAAAAATAGGATTTTTACTAAGACAAATAGCATAAGTATTGTCACAGAGGATAAGGATGTTACTCTCAAATATTTTGAAGTCCTCAAGTTGACTTTTCATCAAGAGCATTTCTATGTTGCATCCAGCTGCTGCTATGTATTCAGCTTCTGCTGTTGATAGAGCTATTGTGGATTGTCTTTTGCTGGACCATGAGATCAGATTTTCTCCCAGAAACTGGCAGCTTCTAGAAGTGCTTTTACGTTCTACTCTGTCTCCAGCGAAATCAGCATCACAGTATCCTATCAAGCTGTAATCACTTGATTTTCTATAAAACAAACCCAGATTAGTAGTACCTTTCAGATACTTGAAAATTCGCTTAACTGCTGTTAAGTGAGATTCTCTAGGATCTGATTGGAATCTAGCACAAATGCAAACACTGAATATAATGTCAGGCCGTGAAGCCGTCAGATAGAGAAGAGAACCAATCATACCTCTGTAGACCTTTTGTTCTACCTTTTTACTTACCTCTTCTCTTTCCAGAATGCACGTGGGATGCATTGGAATCTTTGACGGCTTACATTCTGAGAGATCAAATTTCTTCAGTAGTTCTCTGACATATTTGCTTTGATGAATGTAAGTTCCTTCTGGGGTTTGATTAATCTGAATGCCCAGAAAGAATTTTAGTTCCCCCATTAGGCTCATCTCAAATTCTGTCTGCATACATTTAGCAAACTTTCTTCCCAGAGAGGGTTTTGTGGATCCAAATATGATGTCATCAACATAAATCTAACATACTAAAATGTCATTCTTAACTGTCTTACAGAACACGGTTGTGTCCACTTTCCCTCTGGTGAATTCCTTTTCTAGCAGGAAGTTACTTAGTCTTTCATACCAAGCTCTGGGAGCTTGTTTCAGACCATAGAGTGACTTCTTTAGTTTGAAAACATATTCTGGATTTTTGGAACTTTCAAAACCAGGGGGTTGGTGCACATATACCTCTTCTTCTATATAGCCATTTAAGAATGCACTCTTAACATCCATCTGATACAGAGTGATGCCTTTATTAACATCAAATGAGATTAAGAGTGTGATAGATTCTAACCTGGCGAATGGAGCAAAGGTTTCTGTATAGTCTATTCCCTCTTGCTGACTATAACTTTGTGCTACCAGTCGTGCTTTGTTTCTGATGACTTCACCTTGTTCATTCAGTTTGTTTCTGAACACCCATTTTGTACCAATGACGTTGAATCCTTTTGGTTTGGGAACTAGATCCCATACGTCATTTCTTGTGAATTGATTTAGCTCCTCTTGCATTGCTAGAATCTAGTCATTGTCCATAAGTGCTTCATTAATTGTTGTTGGTTCAATTAGAGAAACCAGTCCCATGAGGGATTCTTCAGAGTTTCTGAAGCTAGATCTTGTTCTGATTGGATATTCCTTCCTAAGATTGTTTATTCTGGGTGATCCATGCTGCTTCTGGATGGTCTTTTCTGGAGTTGATCAACAGAAGGTGCTGGATTGCTTGCAGTTACTCTTTCTGATGTTTAGGGAGTGTCTCTGTTGAGAGCTTCTGATGATTTGTCTTCAGTACCTGTGAGATCAACTTTCATACCTTCAAGGAATTCATTCTGCTTTGACTTTTGAGAGTCAAGCTTATCCTCAAAACAAACACTGATTGACTCCTCCTCAATCTGTGTTTCTGTATTGTATACTCTGTACCCTCTTGAGCGTTCAGAATATCCTAACATAATACACTTTTGTGCTTTTGAGTCAAACTTGTTCAAATAATTTTTTGTATTCAGGATAAAACATGTACATCCAAATGGGTGAAAATAGGAGATGTTGGGCTTTCTGTTCTTCCACAATTCATATGGAGTCTTTTCCAGAATAGGTCTTATGGAGATTCTATTCTGAATGTAACACGCTGTGTTTATTGCCTCTGTCCAGAAGATCTTAGCAACGTTAGTCTCGTTGATCATGGTTTTGGCTATTTCTTGCAATGTTCTGTTCTTTCGTTCTACAACTCCATTTTTCCGGGGAGTTCTAGGACAAGAGAAATCATGCAGAATGCCTTTATCATTAAAGAATAACTCAAAATCTTTGTTTTCAAATTCTCCACCATGATCACTTCTGACTTTGGCGATTCTAAGATCCTTTTCATTCTAAACTTGGTTGCAGAAGGTAACAAACACAGAGTGTGACTCGTCCTTGTGCCTTAAGAACTTTACCCATGTCCATCTGCTACAGTCATCTACGATTACTAACCCATACTTCTTGCCACTGACTGAAGCAATTTTAACTGGTCCAAATAAGTCAATATGCATAAGTTCTAATGTCTTGGAGGTAGAAACAACGTTTTTGGATTTGAAAGCTGGTTTTGCAAACTTTCCTTTCTGACATGCTTCACACAGAGCATCTGAATTGAACTTTAGGTTAGGAAGTCCTCTGACCAGATTGAGTTTGTTAATCTGAGATATTCTTCTCATACTAACATGTCCCAATCTTCTGTGCCAGATCCATTGCTCGTTGTTAACAGACAGTAGACATTTTACATTCTGACTTTTTAGTTCAGAAAGTTTTATTTTATAAATGTTGTTTTTCCTCTTTCCATTAAATAGGATAGTCCCATCTTTCTGACTAACAGATTTTCATGAATTTTGATTGAAGATTATATCATAACTGTTATCACTTAATTGACTTATGGATAACAGGTTATGCATTAATCCATCAACTAATAAAACATTACTTATAGAGGGAAGATTTCCATTACCTACGGTTCCAGAGCCAATGATCTTTCCTCTCTGATTGCCTCCAAAACCTACGTGGCCTCCAGGCTTAAGTTCTAGGCTTTGGAACATATGCCTTCTTCCCGTCATGTGTCGTGAGCAGCCAGAGTCCAGGTACCATGATTGGTGTTTTTGCTTTGCTACTAAAGATATCTGCCACATGTATTATTTTATCCTTAGGTACCCACATTTTCTTGGGTCCTGATTTGTTAGTTTTACCAAAACTCTGGTTGAATTTTGGTTTGACAGAGTAATCACTACTTGTATATTTTATGTCATGTGTATGCCCATATATGAAGTGTGAATCAAGTGGAGTACGTTTTATAACTAAATCCATGGCAATTTTTGGTGTAGGTACTTTACCTTGATATCCTATCCCTTTTCTGCCATTTCTGCTAACTCCATAGATCATTAAAGCCATTTTGCTTCTGTCTATGTTTTTAGCTAGAAACTTCTGAAAGCTGTGATCATACTCCTTGATGATATCATCAGCATTGCTGGGAGTTTCAGGGATTGTTTCCTTCTGAGAATTTTGCAATTGGTTTTCTAATTTTGAAATTTTATCTTTTAACTCAGAATTCTCCAATTTGAGACTCTCAGTCTTATCAGAGTCAGAAGCAAGATTCCTTTTCAGGTTTCTGAATTTGACTCTGATCTGCTGATATCTTTCCATAATTTCATTAAGGCTTTCAGCTAGTTCAGCCTTAGTAAAGTTTATAGTAAAGTCAGGGAATACCTCTTTTGTATCCGATTCAGAGTCTGACTCAGAAGCTTCACCGTCTTCTATTATGTTTGCCATGAGAGCTATGTTTTCTCTTTCATCATCTGATTCTGAGTCAGCTTCAGATGTGTCAGAGTCATCCCATGTAGCCATGAGACTTTTCTTCTTTTCTTTGCCAAACTTCTTTTTGGGCTTCTCCTTCTGAAGCTTTGGGCAATCACTTTTGTAGTGCCCTTGCTCGTTACATTCATAGCAGATGATGTCTTTGGTGTTTGGCTTTCTGTTTTATGAAAAACCTTCAGATCTTCTGTGTCCAGAGGAGGATTCTGACCTTCTGTATCTGGAGGAAGATTCATTCTGATTTTCTGATCTTCTTAGATTCCTGAACTTCCTTTTCCTTTGCTTCCACAATTGGTTCACCCTTCTGGAGAGGAGAGACATTTCATCTTCTTTTGATGAGGACCCATCAAAGGTTTCTTCCACAGCCTGCAAAACTTTGGAGTCAGATTTTCTGTTAGATTTTAAAGCTAATGGCTTACCTTGCTTCTGCGGTTCATCTGCTTCTAGCTCTATCTCGTGACTTTTGAGGGAGCTGACGAGTTCCTCCAGAGAGATTTTGTTGAGATCCTTGGCTATCTTAAGCGCTGTTACCATTGGCCTCCATTGTTTTGGCAAGCTTCTGATGATCTTCTTAACGTGATCAGCAGTGGAATACCCTTTGTCAAGAACTTTTAGACCATCAACAAGAATTTGAAATCTTGAAAACATAGTTTCTATTGATTCACTCTCTTCCATCTTGAATGCCTCATACTTCTTAATGAGTGCAAGGGATTTGGTTTCTTTGACTTGAATGTTGCCTTCATGCGTCATTCTCAGAGGTCAAACATATTCTTGGCAGTTTCTCTGTTTGATATCTTCTCATATTCTGAATAAGAGATGGCGCTGAGAAGAATTGTTCTGGCCTTGTGATGATTTCTGAACTCACGCTTTTGCTGATCAGACATTGTTTTCCTGTCAATCTTTTGACCACTTCCATCCATTGGGTGCGTGTATCCATCAGTCACCATGTCCCACAGATCAACATCATGGGCCAGAAAGAAACTCTCAATTCTGTCTTTCCAGTAGTCAAAGTTCTCTCCATCAAAGACTGGAGGTTTGCCACTGAATTTGTCCCTTTCTTCATTATTGTCATTGCTTATGTTTTGACTTGGTCCTACCATTGTGTTTTTCTGACGCTGGATCTTGTACTGACACAGTTAAGTGTTATAAGCTCAGAACCAGGCGCTCTGATGCCAATTGAAGATGTGAAAAACACAAGAAGGGGGGGTTGAATTGTAAAACTTAAAACAAACGGTTCGACAACACAGTATTTTTATCCTGGTTCGTTTGATCTCAAACTACTCCAGTCCACCCGTCAAGGTGATTTCGCCTCTCTCTAACGAGGTCTTAATCCACTATTTTCAAAGGATTACAACAGCTACTTTAACAACTGTTAAAGTCTTCTTGAGTACAACCACATACCGATTTATCTCAAGGAAATCTTTTACAAATAATTGAACAAGGATGTGTTAACGTTTTCTAACAAAACAATATATCACAATTGTGATAATTACATAACTTAAGCTTGGAATAAACTGAATTTTGCTAAAGCGTTTGAATAAGCGTGGTTTTGAAGGCTTGGAAAATTATGTGAGTGCATGCGTATGTCTTTTCTCAAGCAGACTTGTTTATATAGGCAATGCAAAGATACGTTGTCCATAAAGCCAGTTTAATGATAATAACACACTTTCCTTTTGAAGAAGATATTGTCTGAAGAGAGCCGTTAGCATTTAATTTTGTCTTGAATACTTAATAACGCTTCAGAGTCTTCTTTGCTTTAACTTATGATAACGCTTCAGAGTGTTGATGACTTGGTAAAGATGTCTTTGGTCAGAGTCAGAGTGTATTTGTTTAGCGCAGATTCTGGTCATCAAGCTTCAGCGTATAATCTGGTAGCTTCAGCGTGTAGCACATATTACTGATCTTCTGATGTTGATTCCATCAGAACTTCTGTATATACAAAACATAATTTTAAGAAGCATATTTGTTTTATATATATATATATATATCTTTGAATTTATTTATTCTTTGTATTTTGTTATCATCAAAACTCTAATCAAGGGTTGTAGAATCAAACTATGTTCTAACATGTCCTATGTATGGGGCCAAAGAAGAAGACTATGATGAGATTTCAGAAGAAGTCTCACAGTTGCTTGAGCGAGAGGAAAATGCCATTCAGCCATATAAAGAGCCATTGGAAGTAATCAATTTGGGTTCGGAAGAAGATCCGAAAGAAGTCAAGATCGGAGCGTTACTGCATCCTGATATGAAAAGCAAGTTGATTGAGTTGTTGAAAGAGTATGTGGATATTTTTGCTTAGTATTATCAAGATATGTCTGGTCTAGATACAGATATTGTAGAGCACCATTTTCCGTTGAAGCCAGAGTGTCCGCCAATCAAACAGAAGTTGAGAAGAACTCACCCAAATATGGCAGTAAAGATCAAAGAGGAGGTTCTAAACCAGATTAATTTCGGTTTTCTTGTGACGTCAGTGTACCCTCAGTGGATTACCAATATTTTCTTAGTACCGAAAAAAGACGGAAAAGTTTGCATGTGCGTAGATTACAGAGATCTAAATAAAGCTAGTCCAAATGATGATTTTCCATTGCCACTCATTGATATGTTAGTGGATAGCACAACTAAATTCAAAGTATTCTCGTTCATGGACGGATTTTTCGGGTATAATCAAATAAGAATGGCTCCAGAGAACATGGAGAAAACAACGTTTATCACACCCTGGGGAACATTCTGTTACAGAGTGATGCCCTTCGGGTTGAAGAACGTCGGTGCAACGTACCAGAGGGCTATGACAACCCTATTCCATGATCTGATGCACAAGGAAATTGAGGTATATGTTGATGATATAATTGCTAAATCCCATACTGAAGAGGGGCATGTAGAAGATTTGTTGAAGTTGTTTCAACGTTTGAGGAAGTATCGTCTCTACTTGAATCCAAATAAATGTGCCTTCGGTGTTCGATCAGGGAAGTTGTTGGGTTTAATTGTTAGCCAGAAAGGGATTGAAGTTGACCCTGATAAAGTCAAAGCAATTCAAGAGATGCCAGCGCCAAGAACTAAAAAGCAAGTCAGAGGGTTCCTTGGGCGTTTGAATTATATTTCCATATTCATTTCTCACATGACTGCAACATGTGAACCGATCTTTAAGTTGTTAAAGAAAGATTAAGGTTGTGTGTGGACGGATGACTGCCAAAGGGCATTTGAAAGTATTAAAGAATATCTTCTTGAACCTCCTATCTTGCTCCCTTCTGTTGAAGGAAGACCGTTGATTATGTATCTAACAGTGTTAGATGATTCCATGGGTTGTATTCTGGGACAAAAAGATGAAACAGGGAAGAAAGAGTATGCCATTTATTATCTCAGTAAAAAGTTTACTAATTGTGAGTCGCGGTATTCCATGCTGGAAAAGACATTTTGTGTTCTGGCCTGGGCGGCAAAATGTTTGCGGTAGTATATGTTAAATCACACCACTTGGTTGATCTCCAAAATGGATCCAATCAAGTACATTTTGGAAAAGCCTGTTCTTACTGAGAGAATTTCCCACTGACAAATGTTGTTATCTGAATATGACATTGAATACTGCACTCAAAAAGCTATTAAGAGCAGCGTGTTGGTAGATTATCTTGCTCACCAACCAGTTGATGATCATCAGTCTGTGAAGTATGACTTTCCCGGTGAGGATATGATGTTTCTGAAAGTGAAAGATTGTGATGAACCATTTCCTGAGGAAGGTCCTGATCCTAAACATCATTGGAGTATGATATTTGATGGAGCTATGAATTATTATGGTAAAGGAATTGGTGCTGTGACTGTCACTCTGCATGGATCACACATTCCTTTCACTGCAAGGTTGACATTTGATTGTACTAATAATATGGCAGAATATGAGGCTTGCATCATGGATCTCGAGGAAGCTATTGATCTCAGAATTAAAATTCTAGATGTGTATGGTGATTCAGCTTTGGTAATAAATTAGATTAAAGGAGAATGGGATACTCGTCACCCCGACTTGATCTATTATAAAGATTATGCTAGAAGTTTGTTACCATTCTTTAATAAATTTGAATTCCATCACATTCCTAGAGATGAAAATCAAATGGAGGATGCTCTGGCAACTCTGGCTTCTATGTATCAAGTGAATACTTGGAATGGTATACCTCGAATTTTGGTTCGGCGACTGGATAGGCCCACTCATGCGTTTACAATAGAAGAGGTAGAAGATGAGAAACCTTGGTATCATGATATGAAGCATTTTCTCCAAACTCGGGAATACCCGATTGGTGCATCAAATAAAGATAGAAGGACATTGAGAAGATTGGATGGCAGTTTATTCCTCAGTGAAAATGTGTTGTACAAGAGAAATTATGACATGGTCTTGCTCAGATGCGTGGATAGACACGAAGCAGACATGTTGATGCATGAGGTTCATGAAGGCTCATTTGGCACTCATGCCAATGGACATTCGATGGCTAAAAAGATGCTAAGGGAAGGTTACTATTGGATGACAATGGAATCCAACTGTTACAGATTTGCAAAGAGGTGCCATAAATTCCAGATTTATGCGGACAAGATTCATGCGCCTCCGACACTTTCCAATGTTATTTCTTTCCCGTGGCCTTTCTCTATGTGGGGTATTGACATGATTGGAATGATAGAACCCAAAGCTTCGAATGGACACCGTTTTATCTTGGTAGCAATTGATTACTTAACCAAGTGGGTGGAAGCTGCTTCATATGCTAATGTTACTAAGCAGGTGGTTGTGCACTTTATTAAGAATAATCTCATATGTCGGTATGGTGTACCGAGCAGAATTATCACTGACAATGGCTCGAATCTGAATAACAAGATGATGACAGAATTGTGTGAAGAATTCAAGATTGTCCATCACAATTCATCTTCGTACAGGCCAAAGATGAATGGGGCTGTTAAAGCTGCTAATAAGAATATCAAGAAGATCATCCATAAAATGGTTGTTACTTATAAGGATTGGCATGAAATACTCCGTTTTGCTTTGCATGGATATCGAACATCTGTATGCACTTCAACATGAGCAACCCCGTTCTCCCTTGTGTATGGAATGGAAGAAGTGCTCACAATCGAGGTTGAGATTCCCTCTTTGCTTGTGATAATGGAAACCAAGTTGTCAGAGGTTGAATGGGCCCAGAACATGTTTGACCAATTGAATTTGATCGAAGAGAAGAGAATGACAGCTTTGTGTCATGGTCAGTTATATCAGAAGAGAATGAAGAAAGCTTTTGATAAGAAGGTCAAACCTCGTGAATTCAGAGAAGGCAACCTCGTGCTCAGGAAGATCATGTCTTTTAACACTGATTCTAGGGGCAAGTGGACTCCCTATTTTGAAGGTCCATATGTTGTAAGGAAAGCCTTCTCTGGAGGTGCATTAATTCTTAAAACTATGGATGGCAAGGAGTTCCCACGTCCCATGAATGCTGATGCAGTCAAGAAATACTTCACCTAAAGAAATAAAAGAAAAGATCGCTAAGTTGAAAACCCGAAAGGGAGGCTTAGGCAAAAAAGAGCGTCTCGGTAGGCCAAAAACCCGAAAGGGCGGTCTAGGAAAAAATTAGAGACATAAACAGAATAAAATTTCTCACTAAGTTGAAAACCCACAAGGGCATCTTAGGAAAAAGTTAGGGACTTTCTTGGCAAGTAACTACATCAGACAAGACTTGATTGTTGGAGCAACAATCTTCTCGGATCCTTATCATACTTCAACAGAAGTTTCTGCTCAGGATTTCAAGAGTTGTTAGAGGGGATAGTGGCCATTGTATCTCAATGTATCTTTTCCATTATATATTACCATTTTCTGAACTTTGTAATCATCCATGGAGTCTTGCCATTCACAGACTACCATTCTATTAATGAAATTTGAGCTTTTACCAAATTCTTTGTATTTCTTATTTTATTTAGCTTGCAAAGACTCCATTTATTATTGATAATAACTTTCAAAGTGAAAAGATTAAATAACAAAATTGATTTTTAAAAAGAATTTACAATTTTCTTTTACTTTAAAAATTGTGACGCAAGAGCAAAGAACAAAAGTGGTGATCCCAGGAATGGAAGAACTCCAGTTGTTTTAAGAAGTTTTGTTTCCCGGGGAAGTTTTTCTCAAGATGTTTTCGCTGTATTGGGTTTGTGACTCCAATGTCCCCAATCAAGTTTTGGTTCATTTCTCCTCTTTTCTGAGTTTGCATGATATGAAGATTCAATCCAAGATTTCTCCAGTGAACGTTTCGTTTGTTTAATAGAAGTTCTTTCTTCCCAGAGAAGTTGGTACAATAATTACTCTCGAATAACATGGGCCTTTGGTTTCTCTAGTGAAGGACGTATACTGGTTTTCCCTTTGTGAATGTGGTTTTGATGATTTGATGTCTGTCAGCTCTACTTGAAATTGATTTTGCAATCCCTATTAGAAGCGTTACTTTTGAAAACATTTGATTCCCCATTGAAGTCTGAGTGCTATTCCCTGGTAAAGCCTCAGAGAGGATGTTGTATCTATGTATCTATACTGTTTGGTCGCTATGATTTGTTTACCTCCGAATTACGTTTTTCCCCAGTAAAGATAAGCCAGGCAGTAGGTTTTGTTTCCTCAGTTGTCGCCTACTTTTTTCTTATGGAATGTTCATCTTGGATGTGATTTAGTCGAGTGTTGATTGTGCCCGAGGTGGTTTTGCCTGGTTACTCCCAGTGTTATATGTCTGTTTTGTCAGCATATGCACGATAACACTCATACATTTATATATACATCATGCATAACTAAAATTGGCAAATCATTGCTCATTCACCTTCGTTAATATTTCGTTGACATATTACCCTATTTTGCAGAGTTGTGTTGTCCTTTCTCCAATAGAGTGTCGGACTTAAGTAGAAAGCATATATTCTTTCAATTTCCCCACTGAGTTATCCCTCGTGGAAGATTTTTGCTTTAACCTTCCTGTACAACTCTTTGTCTGGATAGATTGGGTTTCCCTCTTGAGTTTATTTCTCAAAGAATGTATTTTGGTAGACTGTTTTACTCCAGTTTATTTCTGGATTGGATCTTTGTTTCCCAGCAATATTATTACTTTGGATTTCCACAAGCTTCGAGTTTTGATTGGAGAATATGCATTTATTTTGCACAAGAAGACTTTTATCTCCTCAACAGGAATATGTTGGCATGTCCCCAAGAAGCCATATTTATTTCCCCAGGAAGTCATGATTCATTCACCAGGAAGTCATGATATTTTCCCAGGAAATCATTTTTACAATCCTTCCCATAACAGCGAGTAACAAGTCTCTTTATTTGAGCAACTGATACTTACCTGTAAAAGTTGGCGTTACTTTTTTTTGCTATCTTCTCTATAAGTGGATAGTTTGCAGTCCGTTGTAAAATTACACTAATGGATGGCAAGACTTTCAATATCACAGAGACAATTCATTATGCAATATTTACAAGTGGTAGTCTCTTTATTTGAGACAACTTATATATTACCCTTTCTAGGCAGAATGCCTTGGTTAAAGAAGAAGTTGAGACCTTTTCTAGGTGAAATGCCAAAATTTTGGGGAAACTTATTTTCTCTCTACCTTTAGTGAAGGTTGGTAGGTCATCAGCAGTGAACGTCGAAGATTGTTATTGTTATACCCCAAAATTTTCCCTCTCATTTCTCAAAGAATCACCCTGGATCCTCAGGTTTGCTTCCATCCAATTCCAAGCTTTGAATCACAATTTTTTCAAGGAAGTCACCTACAAGGGCAAAATGGTCCTTTTCACACTAAAAAGTCAAACTTTAAGCTTTTGGACCAAAACCAAGTTTCAAGAATCACATTTCATCAAGACATGTTGAAGTATGAAATTTGTTTCACCAAGAAAATCAAAAGTCAATTTACTATGGGAAGAGTCAAAATTTTAAATACAGAACTTTTCTAAGTATTTAAGAAGCATGACAAAACTAAGAACTTTGGGACATATTTTCACCTTAATGCAAGTTAATTCTGGATCAGCCTTTAACACAAGAATTATAGACCCCCACAAGATCTAGAACGTTTCTGAACAAAGCTTCTCCCAGAAATGCTAGGACTTAAGGTTACAACTCCTCAGAGACACGTCCTTGAAACTGAAACACTCAGCAAATTTTGGACGCTCTCAAGACAGAGTTTGGTCAGAACTTCTGGACAAGTTTGAGCAAAGCTTCAGCTAGAGTTTGCAAGGGTAAATCAATGAAGTTTATAAAGCGTGATACAAAGCTTCTCGGAAAATCAGAAAGTTTCTTCAGAACATGCTGGAGCTAGAAGATGAGAGGATCAGAAGTTTGGATGCTACGCTGAAGCAGAACTTCTAATCCAAAGTTTGAAAAGGTAAATCAAAGAAGGTTACAAAGCATACTACAAGTTTACTGGAAAGTCTGGGGAATCCTTCAAAACATGCTGAGGCAACAAGGTACAAAGATCAGAAGTTGGATGTTTGTCCTAGGTAGAACTTCTGATCCAGAATTAAGCAATAATGCAAAATCTCACATTACATGATTTCTTATTTTGACAAATCTCATCATCATTTAATGCTCATTTAATGCTCACAACCACTTTTGAGTCTTTATCCAAAGGATCTCCCCACGTGTGGCATATAAATACCTTTGTTATCCTTAAAAGCAACTTTTGTACAGAAATATGTGAGGGTCCATGTGTTACTTTTTGCTTATGGGTTTACTTTTCCTTAATCCCTGCTTGCTAATCCAGCCTAGGCTAAAAAACTGCCAACTATCACACCTTTTTTGGACTTGCTTCAAGAACAAGTCAGCATCTAGCGTATGATGTTGGCGCCACTTGACCTCTCCAAAACTAAAAAACCTTTGCCTATAAAGAGAGAACCTTTGTCCACTGAAAAGAGGTCGAAAATTTGAGAAAGAAAAGCCTTGAACCCCTGCCAAAATCCCAAGAGCTCCAAGAACTGTAAACACAACACACAAAACCTGGCAAATTTTGATTCCTTGCATTTAAACTCCATTTGTTCTCAAATATTTCTTGACTAAAAAGCCATCCACACAGTTTCTGATTCACAGATTAGAAACTGCCATTAACTTCTGTTTTCATACTATAATACACTCTCCATCCATCTACACAAAAAAATCAGAACATCACCTCTTTTCTGTTCCAGAAGTTGGAAGCTTCCAGCTTACTGAGTACGTGAAGAAGCTACTCAGAACATCATCAGAATTGAGGTTAACTCCAATTCACAGAACTTCTTCCAGCTGCAAGGTAAGCTTCTGCTGACTCTCATCACATAACTTAAGCATTACCAGATTTGCACGCTCAAAAATACAATGTAGATATCATGTTTCTAATGTTGTATATATTCTAAGATTTCATGCATCTGCCTGCCTAAGTAGAGAATAAATCAGTTCAGAATTTCCTGAAGAAATTAGAACTCAGAATTAGAATTTTCAAATTCATACTTGCCTCTGATTTATAATTCTGATATTTCTTATTTATGAAACACTATGACACCTGCTATGACTGTTCTATGCATGTTTTCTGTTTTATGGAAAAAATGACCAAGTTACAGATGTTCTGACTAGCATAGAGAGAGGGAGAGAGAGAGAGAGAGACCAAGTTATGCCAGTGGTATCAGAACTTCTGAAGTCTGCTTTGTTGCCAGTGGTATCAGAACTTCTGAAAACTGTTGTGTTCCCAGTGGGCTCAGAACTTCTGACTTTACATGTTTTCATTAACAGGGTTTCTATTTTGCAGTATGCCAGAGTCAGAACTTCTGACATCATATAATCAGCAATACGCTGATTCTTTTTTTCCTTTTCTCATTATTATTGCTATCAATTTCTATTTCGTTAATCAGCAAATATCAAAAACATTTCTTTCACACTTTATGTTATTTATTAAAAACAAAAGATCAAAAATATTTTCTTAAAACAAAACAAGTTCATTTCACACTTTCTTGTACATTCTCATACATATCGATATGGTTGTAATAGTAACTTAGGACTTATTTTCATTTGCAATCCCCATTTGTAAATATGTACCCCCACCCCTCTAAATATTCTAATAGCGTAGGACTTTACATTTTTTGCGCTTTTATTGCTTTCATACATTGTTAGTAATTAGGATATGTGTGGCAAGACTAAAACTAATGTTTAGAAAACCCTAATTCAAGATAAATTATACATGCAATCAAACATACTTGCACACATGCACCCTTAAGGTTAACTCCACTTGTTGCCTAAAAATGGTGATGTTATGCATGTGGGATGTCTTAGCACAAACATAAATATAAGATCATAGTCCCTCAATGACGCTATCAAAGTTGCCTTTCAAAATGATCTTAGTCCCTAAATAAAAAGTGCTAATTCATCTCACAACATTGCTATCATGGTCATACGATGACCCAACGCCCGTCCCTTCACATCCAACGATGGGGCTTCTTACTAAAACAATGGTAAGATATCAACATCTAAAGGATGAGGAAAAGAACATCTAAGACTTTTTGAGTAGGTAGATTACTTTTAGTTACTTGCTCACTCTCAAAACAAACATCCTTACTATTTTCAAAAATAATCACATACACTTTCAAACACTTTCTAAACTTGAAACATTTTCAAAAGATCAACATCTTTGTATACATTCTTACGAACGAGAATCATTACAAAGATTTCCTAAACGATGGCCTCGTTACAAAATACTTTCAAAAACCATACAAAGAACATTTTCAAACAAAAGCAAGTGATCTAGCAAGTAACTAAGAGCCCATGAAAAACCATGGATGAAAAGGGTGCTAATAGCTTCCCTTTTCATAATCTATCCCCCGAACTCAAGAAATAATCTCAAAGGTCTTTCTTGTTCTTTTTCACCTTTCCTTTTGGATAAAAGAAAAGTCGGTGGCGACTCTTGCTAAACCACAACATTTGCGATCAAACGCAAAATAACCAAGTCAGTTCTCCCACCGTATCACAAAACTGGCGACTCTGCTGGGGAAATTTTAAAAGTGGGGTTACCTTAGGGCTAGATCACCTTTACTCTCTTACTTTGTTTGATTTGTATGCTTTACATTATGGTTCTTTGTTTGGGTTTGAATTCTCTACCCGGATTTGGGATATATTATAGGTAAGTAGCAATACATTGTGGAAACTGTGCGGGGTATACCGACATGGTCTAAGCAATAGCTACGTTAGTGCGACATATTTGTGGGTACCAGTAGCCTTTAAGTTAATCAAAGAGAATACGGGGCCGCTGAGTTATGTCATGAAGCACTAATGAACTTCTAGAACCTTACTTGACCAACTTGGCCTTTAGGACGTAGTGAGATGACCGGCTTTGGTGCAGTCCGAAGTTGGTAGATACTCGCTACTACACTCATTAAGGGTTGGTTTCTTGGGATATTTCGGTCTCCATTAAAGAGGCTTGAGCTGAAACAATGAACAAGGAAACAATCCAGTGATATTAAGCTCCTTAGAACCCGATTACTACTAACTAGGACAAGTTGAGCCAACTAAACTTCAAGAGGGTACTTACCTATAAAACTCCATGCAAGCCTAAACTAAGAATTTGTTTGCTTTGTTTTGTATATGCATACTTGTACATAACATCATGGACATCATGAGCATCATACGTATCCGCTAACCATCTCAAGTATTTTGGGGATTAATCTTTGTTCTTGTTTTGTAGGATATGTATTCGCTTCGCAGGAAAACTATTCAAGTCAACCTTGTGAGAATCCCTCCACAAATCAAGGAGCTAGCTTTAAGGATCCCTGAGAACTCTCCATTCACCGAGAGACATGGTCGTCTACTCAACTTGGTCACCTCCAACACAGATGAGGATATGATAAAGGTGCTCTTTAAGTTCTTTGATCCTTTGCACCATTGCTTCACATTTCCCGACTATCAACTTGTGCCTACTCTGGAAGAATTCTCCCAACTCTTTAGAATTCCCATTCTCAATCAACTACCTTTCAACGGTATGGAAAGAGACCCAAATCCAGAAGAGATTGCTCAAGTTCTACATTTGCACTTATCTGATGTCACAACTCATTGGGAAATTAGGAGTGGTGTCAAAGGCTTCTTAGCAAAGTTCTTGTTTGAGAAAGCCCAAAGCTGTTGGAATTCCCTAGACTTGCATGATTTTGAGGAAATTGTGGCCCTCCTCATCTATGGGATGGTTTTATTTCCAAACCCTGACCAACTCATAGATGTGAACGCCGTCAAAATCTTCATGTCACACAACCCGATGCCTACATTTCTAGGGGATATCCTACACTCTTTTCACACTCGCACAATGAGGAAAATATGTGTCCTTATGTGTTGCACTCCTCTCTTGGCAAGATGTTTTATTTCTCATCTTCCCCAATCAGTCTTAAAGAATGAGCAAGGATTGAGGTGGTCACAAAGGTTAATGACGCTCAAACATTCATACATTCATTGGTGCTCCCAATCCAAAGAGAATGTTATCATTATTGATCGTTGTGGAGAATTCCCTAATGTCCCACTACTTGGAATTAGGGGATGCATAACTTATAACCCTTTCTTAGCCTTAAGACAGTTTGGTTATGCCCGAAGAGATGGTCCGCACGAGTTGCTGATTCAAGGTTTGGTATTCGACTACGACAATGACGATCAAGGTCTTCGCCCGAGATTTATCCGAGCTTGGAGGATGCTAAACAAGGTGGATAGCAAGACTTTGGGGCATAAGAATTCCATCCCTCTTGAGCCTTACCTCAAGTGGATACGAACCCGAGCTCAAAGTCTTATGATGCCTTATCCCTCTATTCTCCCGGTAATCGTTGAGCCTGTCAAGGAAGGAGACGTTCCATATAATATCCTACATCCTGACATGACCACATCTCTTGAAGACCTACAAAGGGATTGGATACAACTCAAAGGAGAGAGAGATACTTTCGAAGCCCAATTCTACACTAGCGAGAAGAAGGTCTTGTGTGATACGGTGGCCAGAACCGGGACGTGGTTTCCCTTATTTCGTTAAGGAAATTTTGCTGTTTTGCGTTTTGCGTTTGTGTTTGCAAAATGTCGCGGTAAGCAAGAGTCGCCACCGACTTTTATTTTATCCAACAAGGAAAGGAAAAAAGCACAGAAAAATTCCTTTTTCGAGATATTTCTGAGTACGGGGGGTAGATTATAGAAAGGGAGGTATTAGCATCCTTTCTATCCATGGTTTTCCATGGGCTCTTAGGTATTTGCTCATCATTTTCAAAATTGTTTTCTTTGTGTTTGTGGGCTTTAAAAAGTTTTTTGCTTTAACTTCGATTTAACTCTTGCTTTTGTCTTCAAGAGTGTAATGAAGTGTTTTTTGAAAAACTTTGTTTGTAAAAGAGTGTAAGTGTGAAAAATTTGTTTGGATTGAGCAAGTACTTAAGAACTAATCTACCAACTCGAAAAAAGAATCGCTCTATGTTTGTTTCCTTTAGACAATGCTATCCCACTATTAGTGAGTAGGTGGCACCGTCGTTGGATTTTTGAGGGTCAATTCGAAAGGGACGTACGATCACTAAAGCAATGTTAGGACGTCTTAGTAGTAACCCTAATGTCTTAGATCATTTATTCGAGGCGACAATATCTGAGGCAACATTTCCGAGGAAACTTTGATCTTTGTACAAAAGTACGACCACTAAAACATCCTATACTCAATGATCGTTTACCAAAGGCAACCAAGTGAGAGTGCACCCTAGGAGTGCGCATGTGAGGATGATTCAATTTCAGTTTATTTATCTTTGCATATTTAGGGTGATCTAACTGTTTTAAATTAGTCATACATTCTTGTCATGCAAACCCTAATTATTCATAC
Source organism: Vicia faba (assembly GCA_948472305.1). Classification (NCBI taxonomy): domain Eukaryota; kingdom Viridiplantae; phylum Streptophyta; class Magnoliopsida; order Fabales; family Fabaceae; genus Vicia; species Vicia faba. The sequence continues at coordinate 1,013,503,370 of OX451738.1, forward strand.
ATCTAACAGTTAATAATTTGCGGAATTTAAAATGCGGAAATTAAACTACGCTATTACAAGGCTTCGGGTATTTACATAGCCAAAAACAAACCCTTTGAAAATAAAAGCGATAAATGTAAAAGTCCTAATTAAAACTATTACAAACTGTGAGCAGATACAATAATTGGATAAAAATAATAATAAAGTGCGCGATGACAAATTAGATCAAATGTGAAACTAGGGTTTTGACCCTTCTAACCTAATTAAAAGAAAAAATTGTTTTTTGTTATTTTTTTAATAAAAGAAATAAGTTTTCTAAATTAAATGTGAAAATTAATTAGTGATTAAATTAATTAGTGAAAATAATTAAATGACCTGTTTTTGGTTTTTGGTTATTTTAGGAAAAAGATAAAAAATTAAATTAGTAATAAAACCTATTTATTCTAATTAATTTTAATTATTTGCAAAAATAAATTAAAGTTATCTAATTTAATCAAACCTAATTAAATTAATTCATTTATTACTAAAAATAATACCCAAATCTAATTGGTGACAAGTAATATTTTTTGTGAGTTTTGATAAAAGAAAATACTTTAATTTGTTAGTAAAATAAATAAATAAATTAATTAAAAGAAAATATAGAAAAGAAATAAAGAGTGAGAAATGGGCCTGAATAAGCAATTTTTGGAGGTGTAAAAATCAATTTCCTGGGCCCAATAATTATGAGATCCGTTTGACTTTTGATTCCAGTGCGTATGCATTTGACTTGGCCTATGGTGTTCTTTCAGTGGTGGCCATCAGATTTGGCCATCCAGCCACTTAGCATACCAGATCTTGAGGGAGTATGATGGGCATTAGGCTTGTACGCGCATTGGATTGCCTGCAAGAAAATATGAAAATAACAAATGCTGGAGGAAGGGGTTGAACCCCTGACCTCCAGCCTTCCAATGCCTTAACACCCAGCTGGCTACCACTGGGGCACTTTGTTTTTGTTGTACAGTTATGGAATAATAATAATAATATATGTAAATAAAGAAATATTGGAAAATTAAAAAACGCACGCTGAACATTTGAACGGGCCAGTAGGGGAGTGACAACTCATCGTCTCTTTCCTCTCTTCGTCGCTAAAGGTTTGATAACCTATACCTACGGACAAACATCCATTGCTACAGACTTGTGCTTTCTCAAAATCTTCCATAGGCCATGGAAATAACATTTAAAGCCATGGTTGTGTTCATCTCGTCCTCCTGAACATGATAGTACCACTTACGGAGGCCAATTTTCCCTGTAATCAAAAACCCTAAAACAAAGCTACGAAACCTAGCAATGGTGATTTCTTGTATAGGTCATATAAATGAAATTAAATGATGCAAGAAGCTTACAAATGCCTCATAGATCAAGAATATGCAATTAATTCATCCTAACAATGCTTATATTATGAGATTCGAATTCAAGAACAGGGCTATGTCGTGATAGACTTACAGTGCGTTTTGGGACTGGAATGGACCTGTTCTTGATTGCTTTAGCTTACAGAGACTCCCAGGAATCGATTGAGATCGTTTAAAGGTCCTGAAACTGCCTCCAAATGGGATTTCGATCTTACACTTTTCTTGACTTTTTTCAGATTTTGTTCTGCCTCTTACGCCTGTCTCTCACCTCTTTTTAGGTCTTCACGCACTCTATATGTACCAAGCAATGCATTAGGGTTGATAACTGCATCCAAATCTTTCTCCTTCAATGATTTTTGATTTGATTTAATCCTCTTTGAAAACTTTCCAAATTTGGCCTATTTCCAATCTTTTTGTGCACACATGCCTTGATACGAGTTTGAATGGCTTGCTAGCTGTAATTGGAACCTGAAACAAGAACAAAATCTCTAACTTTCAATATTTTGGATTTTATTTGATTTGTTTTGATTTAAATTGAAATAATTCAAATAAAAATCAAAATAAATAATAAAAATAAGATATGGACAAGTGGCAAAGGCTAGAGCTCGTGGGCTATGTTGCCAACTCAAAACAAGTGAAAAAGATTGGGCCCATTTGGAAAAATTTGAAGTTTTAGGGATAGTTGACTTTTGGCAATTTTGCAAAAAGGGTCAACTTCACCAATGCACAACTTCCTCAATTTTGACTCTTTGGAGGTGTTATTGGACTTTTTAGAAAGCTTCAGATGTCCTATAATCAACCCTTTTGGTATCATCTCAATTTGATATTCCATTCTCATGTATGAAGCTTTGACAAAAAAGGTGTATTTGTTGACTTTTCAAAATGACCTATAATGTCCAAATTCATAACTTCTTGTGTGTGCATATATTGAACTTGGGAGATGAAGATGGATTGTAGGGAATTGCATCCTCTTAAAAATGAGCTTTGTATGGGTCATTTCTCATAAAGTATGAGAAAGTTATGCTTGGTCAAAGTTGAGTTGACTTTTCCTACAAAACCCTAATTTAGCAACTTTCGAGTCTTGATGAATTATGAACAATCTTTGATGAATCATGATCAACCCTTGATCAAATTATGAAATATACTTCAAAATGAGGATGTTGACCAAAAAACTTGGAGTTTGACTGTATGTGGGCCACAATTGACTTTTGCCCTATCGATTTTCAGGCCTTTGAGCAACTGACTGAGGAAACTTTCTCTGTAGGGCTTGAAACGTGACATGGATGATCTTGAGAATATATTAGGACATTGGTGAGCATTTGGGATCACTTGGACTCAAGTATCTTGATGCAACATGAAACCCTAATTTTAAGTAGACTGCCTTAGGAGAGAGCTTGTCTGGCCAACCCTTGGACTACCTTGAGCAACTTGAGTATCATTCTTGAAATGTTTTGAGAAATATGAGAGGGCAAATTTTGGGGTACAACATCTTGGAACTCACTAGGCTACTTCATGAGGAGAGGAATCTAAATTCCTACATTGCACCAAAGAGGATGCGCACTACTTTTTTATCTTAGAGTTGTGTATTATGTTGTCCAAGGGGCATTGATGTACTCAAATTTTTTCTTATCAATATATTGTGTGTTTATTTTTGTCTAAAACAAACTTGAATCTTCGAAATACATGAAAGCATTGCATATGCACATATCATTCTTCATAACATAAGCATGTCTTTTGCAACAAAGTTTCCTCATCTCTCTACTGTCTATTTCAGCAAGATGGATCTCGAACAGACAGTGAAAGATCTCCAAACTCAGAACATGCAGTTTCAACAGTTACTCATGACCTTGGCCAAGGGGAAAGAAGAATTGAAGACTCTACTAGCTGAAGAGAGGAAAAATAAAACAAAGAAGGTAAATGGAGTCTTGAACATGGGAAGAAGATTTCATGAGCAAACAAGAAGAACCTTAAACTTTGAAACCACGTCCGGAGAAAAAGACAATCAGGAAGGGAAAGGTAAGGAAACATCGGTCCCGTTAGAATCAGAAGAAGAGGAAGACTACTATGAGGAACAGTATCCTCTAGCTGATGATAAATAAAGACATCTGGAAGAGCGGTTGAGCGCGATGGAAGTACAAAAGGTGTCAGGCTTAGACTTTGAGGATTTGGGACTAGTGTCAGGGATTGTGATTCCTCCAAAATTCAAAGCGCCTACATTTGCCAAATATGATGGAGTGTCATGCCCTAAGATGCATCTCCGGTCATATGTGAGAAAAATCCAACCCCATACCGCCAATAAAGACTTATGGGTGCACTTTTTCCAGGACAGTCTGTCTGGAACACAACTCGACTGGTTTTACCAACTAGAAAGAGCCAATGACCATAATTGGGAAGATCTTGCCGCAGCTTTCTACAAGCAATATCAATACAATGCCGAATTGGCACCTACCCGTACTCAACTCCAGAGTGTGGCCATGGCTTCCAATGATGGTTTCAAGGATTATGCCCAAAAATGGAGATATTTGGCAGAAAGAGTTCAACCCCCTCTGTCTGAAAGGGAACCGGTGGAAATGTTCTTAGGCACCTTGTCTGGTCCCTTTTTCAACCATCTAATCAGAAGTTCATCTGCAGGCTTTAATGAACTAATATTAACCGGAGAGAGGGTGGAAGCCGGTATAAAAAGTGGAAAGATTCAGAAGGATTCATCTTCTTCTACAGTTGCAAGGAAGGCTTTTGTTGGGAAGAAAGAGGTAGCTGCCATACATCCGCAAAGAAACCGAGGGAGAGCCGAACACTGACCAATGGTGGGGGCTGTTGTGATTCCGAAGCCTACGTCTGGTCAACAAAGAAGTAATCAACCAAGGATGGAAAGGCCAGTTAGGAAATTCACCATAATTGACATGACTTCGTCTCAAGTATTACCACATCTTCTAAGATCCAACTTGGCAACCTTGAAAGAAGCTCCGAAAACCCCCAATACAACATCTCCTTATTACCACCCCAATGCCCGTTGCGCATATCACTCAGAAAGTCCTGGTCATGATACTAATAACTGTTGGGCCTTAAAGAACAAAATACAAGACCTCATTGAAGCAAAAGAAATTGAGTTTGATGCGCCCGAGAAGCCAAATGTAATTTCTGCTACTATGCCCAGACATGGTCACAATACCAATGCTATTGAAGAAGATTTGTTTGTTGCCACAGTTGATAAACTCATGACTCCACTTCGGACCATTAAAATAAACTTGTTGAAAGCCGGTGTGTTCCCGAGCTGTAATGAAGTTTGCCATCCCTGCTTATCCTCACCAACTGATTTCCCTTTGTTGAAAGCAGGCATTCAACGCCTGATAGATAACAGAGACATTTTGTTTAAAAGTTCTCCTGTTTCACCTATTCCTATTGAAGATGTTTCAATCATTACCATTTCCGCCAATTCTTCCAGGGTCTCCACCGAAAGACCCGTTAGAATTATATCGGTTCCGAAAGTAGCTCCTCTAATAATCACAATGTCAGGGTCAGTCCCATATGAATTAGACAAAATTGTGCCGTGGAATTACGGAGGGGACATTTACTACTATGGCATCAAACAAGAAGAAGATTCTAACATCAACAATATTGCCGGAACTAGTAAAATTACCCGAAGCGATAGGATCTTTTCTCCAGAGATTGCTCCCTCGAAAGAAGTTTCTGGACCCGTGACCATCCTTGTGGCTGCCCCAAAGGTTACTTCCGTACCCATAATCATCTCCGTAAGTACTCCTATTAACAAAGACATTACAACCCCTGTTGTCATTTCTACCAACACTCCTGCTGCTGAAACTGGAGGAAAAAGTATTTTGGTCGAGCCTGCCCGGACGAAGGCCCATCCATTGGCTGTCCCCAAGACATCTAAGAAAGAAATGGAGGAGATCTTAAAAATCATAAAGAAGAGTGACTACGATGTAGTTGAACAATTGGGGCAAACTCCCTCCAAGATCTCCATGCTGGCATTACTACTGTGTTCTGAGGCTCATGCGAAGGCCTTGGTGAAGTTCCTAAAAACAACCCATGTGCCTCAGGAGACGTCTGCTGAATAATTTCAAGACTGCGTGGCCAGCTTGACAGCGGATAACGGCCTAGGCTTCTCGAATGTTGATCTGACACCGAGGGGAAGAAAACACAATGAGGCGTTGCACGTCTCAGTGGAGTGTAAAGGCACAACTCTAGCCCATGTCTTGGTGGACACTGGTTCATCCTTGAATGTATTACCGAAAAAAGCTCTTGACAGACTTGACTGCGAAGGACTGACGTTAAAGCCAAGTAACATAGTGGTAAGGGCGTTTGATGGCTCGAAGAGAATGGTGCACAGGGAAGTGGATATCCCCTTAAAATTTGGGACTCAAACCTTCAATTCAACCTTTTATGTAATGGGCATCCTCCCTTTGTACTCTTGCCTGCTAGGTCGGCCATGGATCCATAACACTGGCGCTGTCACCTCTACATTGCACCAGATGCTGAAGTATTCGGTTCAAGGAAAGATTATTACTTTCCATAGAGAGGAAGAATACATGATCATCCATCTCAATTCCTTCAGATATGTGGAATTGGACGGAGAATTCATTGAAACTCCATTTCAACACTTCGAAGAGGTCCACCAAGAGGTAGCAGTGACCAAAACCATGTCCCAGATTCCCTACATTACAAGACAACCGCTCCGAATGTCATCTCTGAAGGACGCCAAAGAAGTGGTAGAGGAAGGTGGATGCATCCTCTAGGGACAACTTCCAGATATGCCGTTTAAGTCTGACACGTTTGGCTTAGGTTTCACTTCAAGTGCTCAAAAGGCTGTACATCGTGCCCGTGCTGGAGGGCCACCCTTGAATATTAGCAACCGTGAGGTCAACACGGTAGAAGATGGTGAAGATGATTGCAGCTTGGAGGAGTGAATCTTTCCTACCGTTAATGGAGGGCTCAGAAATTGGGAGGCTAGAGACTTCGTCCCAATAACCTTTATCCCGCAGTAATTTACCTTTAGATTTTTTATCTGTAATATTCAAAAACAATTCGTACTCTTGAAACCTTGTGTCTTGCCCGAGGCACAATGGTCCATTTGTAAGGATTGTTATTTCATCTTCATATGGCATCAATGAATCACTGATGTTTTTCGCATACAAACTTTTGTGTTCATTGTTTTTTCTTTTACATTTTACTTTCTTTCAAAGATAGCTATACCCTTACACACACCCACAATGCAGGTATCCATCCGTTCTGGATCCCATGGTTAACGATACTGCTATGGCCTTTTGTGACTCTGAGAATATAATCTATCAAGCTGCAGACGAAGGTGAGGAAGATTGTGAAGTACCAGGGGAACTTGCCAGACTGTTACAACAAGAGGAAAGAAACATTCAGCCTCATGAGGAGCCCATGGATACAATTAACCTGGGTACCGAAAAAGACAAAAAAGAGGTCAAGGTGGGTGCCAATCGGGAGCCCAATGTCAAGGAGCGTCTAATTCAGTTGCTACACGACTATGTTGAAATATTCGCCTGGTCATACACAAACATGCCGGGACTTAATACAGACATTGTGGTACATCATTTTCCTACGAGAGAAGATTGCCCACTAGTGAAACAAAAGGTTCGTCATATGAGACCTGATATGTCATAAAAGATTAAAGTAGAGGTCATGAAGCAATTCAATGCTGGATTCTTGGCTGTCACTTCCTACCCTCAATGGGTTGCTAACATTGTTCCCGTACCCAAAAAAGACGGCAAAGTACAAATGTGTGTGGACTATAGAGATTTGAATAGGGCGAGCCCTAAGGATGATTTTCCGCTCCCCCACATTGATATTCTAGTTGACAATACGACACAACATAAAGTATTTTCCTTCATGGATGGACTCTCGGGTTACAACCAAATCAACATGGCGCTTGAAGACATGGAGAAAACAACATTTGTCACACAATGGGGCACATTCTGCTACAAGGTAATGCCATTCGGACTGAAGAATGTTGGGGAAACCTATCAGCGCGCCATGGTAGCTTTATTTCATGACATGATACATCATGAAATAGAGGTCTACATAGACAGTATGATAGCCATATCACAAACAGAAGAAGAGCATCTTCACCACTTACAAAATCTGTTTGAGAGACTGAAGAAGTACAAGCTGAGATTGAACCCAAACAAGTGTACATTTGGGGTACGATCTGGTAAACTGCTAGGCTTTGTTGTTAGTAACAAAGGTATTGAAGTCGATCCTGCCAAAGTTAAAGACATACAAGGGATGCTTGCTCCTCGTACTGAGAAGGAAGTCAGAGGATTCTTGGGATGTTTGAACTATATTGCCAGATTCATTTCTCACCTGACAACTACTTGTGAGCCAATCTTCAAACTATTGAAGAAAGATCAAGTAGTCAATTGGAATGATGAGTGCCAAGTTGCTTTTGACAAGATCAAAGAGTACTTACAAGAGCCTCCTGTATTGATTCCACCAGTCGAGGGAAGACCACTGATCATTTATCTGACTGTTTTAGAGAACTCAATGGGGGTGTGTATTGGGGCAGCATGACGAGTCTTGCCGAAAAGAGCATGTTATTTACTACCTGAGCAAAAAGTTTACCGACTGTGAAACCAGATATTCACTGCTCGAGAAAACTTATTGTGCTCTGGCATGGGCTGCTCGCCGGCTAAGACAGTATATGCTGACTTATACTACTTTGTTGATATCTAAAATGGATCCGATTAAGTACATCTTCGAGAAGCCCGCTCTTTCTGGGAGAATAGTAAGATGGCAGATGATCCTGATAAAATACGACATACAATATACTACCCAGAAAGCTATAAAGGGTAGTGTATTAGAGGATCACCTTGCTCACCAAGTTGTAGAAGACTATTAGCCCATTGTTGTACCCCAAAATTTTCCCTCCCATATTCTTCAAGGTTTGTCAAGAATCATCTTCAAATGGTTCAAGATTTCTCAAGGGTTGCACAGTCCAAATACCTCCTAAGCCAGCTAAAATTAGGGTTTTGGTTCTTTCAAGGAATTTGAGGTTTTCAATGGTTCAATCAAGTCTCATAGGCCTATATACATTCTCAAGCATCTACATGCCAAGTTTCAAGACTCACAGTGCCAAATTCCACAGTCAAAAGCTCCATCTGATCCACAGTCAACTGCAGGGGCAAAATGGTCATTTTACAGTCAAAAGTCAGAATTTTTGGTCAAGATCTTATTTTGAGGACACAATCATCATTTGATCAAGTCTTGATCATGACTCCACAAGAATGGCTCAAAAATCATCAAAGATGCAAAAGTTACTATTTTTGGACAGTAGAAAAGTCAACTGTATCTTGACCAGGGCATAACTTTTTCATGGTTCATCAGAAAAATTCCATCCAATGCTCATTTTGAATAGAATGACATTTCCTAAAATCCATATTCACACTCAAAGTCCAAGAAATGCTCTCACAAAAAGTTATCAATTTCTACATTATAGGTCAATTTCAAAAGTCAACAAAAGTGCACTTTAAGTCAAAGACCATAACTTGAGATTGGTAAATCCAAATGACATGGGACCAAAGGCATTGGTTAGAGGACTTCAAGACCTTTCCAAAATGTCCAAGAACATGTTCATATGATCAAAATTGAGCATGATATGCATTGGAGAAGTTGGGAAATTTTTGTGAATTTGCAAAAGTCAACTTTGCTCAAAACACCTTGTTTTTGCTAATGGGCCTCAAATTTCTTCTTGAAACTTTATCCAAGGCCTATGCACGACCCATCGAGCTTATTTGAATTTATTTTCTTATTTTTTTATTAATTAATTGGATTTTTAATTGATTTTAATTCATTTAATTAATTTAAATTGTAGGAAAATATAAAGATATGGTTTTTCAATCTTTTGTGAAGCAAGAATGACCTAAAAAGGCTGGAGATTATCGTGTACAAATCAAAGAGACAAAAATCTCCACATTTGGTAACTTTCTTCAATCAAAAAGATTCAAAAAGATGTGATTTCCAATCAAATATTGAATCATCATTCCAATGGATTTTTGCTCAAAGATTTGACCTAATTTCAGTCTCCTATATATACATAAGCCAACCCTAATCATGCACACGTGAAAGCTGCTGCAAAAAAGCCATAACCAATTCAAAAAAATTCAAGAAAACTTGAAAACTGTTTTCTATATTCCAGGCCAATTCAAGGCGTTTTATTGACTCTAACACATTGCAGGGGTCCCCAGAAACGTGTAGGAATCAAAACCAAGCGTTGAAGCTCAAAGAACCATCAAGAACAGAACCACGGTTTGCTTGTTATTTTGAAAATCGAATAGCTTAATTCATGCATCATTAACGCGATTTTTTGTTTGTTTTGCATTGCTTGGATCCATGTGAAGCTATTGGCATAGTTTAATTGGATTATAACGCACAGAATCACAAATTGCCATTGACAAATTCTAGGGTTCCTGAGCTTTGGATTTGGTGCTTTACTATCCAGGAAAAATTGGAACCTTTAAGACCCATGGTTAAAATCGTTGAATCTGGACGAACACGATGCAACCCTCGCGAAACATTTATGTAAATCCTAGAGCTAATCGCTATTTTTGGTCACTGTAGGTTGTGGGGGTTAAAAACCCCCGCTATCTAATGTGTTTTTTATGCAGGCGAAGGAAGAAGATGATGAGTTGTTAATATGCTATTGGAGCATTCAAAATAAGCACACGTTTTATTGGCTTGACAGTTTAGCGTTTTGTTTCTTAATATTATAATTGATTGTTATTATATTATCAAACGCGTGCAAATGGCTTGGTGGTTAATGCGCTGGCTGGTGATCATTGGGACCTGGGTTCGATTCCCAGGTCCCCCAAAACACTTCTATTATTTTTCTTTACAGGTTCATATGCAGCTTTCCAACAAGATGTCCACCATGCACTTTCACATCCCATGCGCCAAGTGGCCACAAGCATGAATCTGATGGTCCAAAGCTGGATGACCATCATACTCCCAGTCAACCATGCGCGTGGACAATTCCCCAAGGTCAAACAGGATTATAACTTTATGGGCTTCAGATTGCCAAACGTACCTCCTTGTTAGGCCCAACACCCCCTGGTTCATTTATTCTTTTCTTTTTATTTTCTTTTACTAATTATTATTATTATTGATTATTATTATTATTATTTAATTAACTCAATTAATGTTTTTCATAATAAATTCAGCAAACCTAAAAAATATAATATTATTATTATTATTTATTAATTTCACCTTTTATTTTTGTAAATAAATGTAATTAATTAATTTAGTCTTTTTTTAATTAGGTTAACTTTAATTATTTTCATAACAAATAAAATAAATTAGAATTAGGGTTTTCTTGACAATTTTAATTTCTTTTCTTTTATTTCATTAAAACATAAAAAACTAAAAAATACTTTTTTTTCTTTTAATTGATTAATTAATTAGCTTTAGGATTAATTTAATTAAATGCAAAAAGGACCAAAATTCATTCCTTTCACAACAAAGGGTCAAAACCCTAGGACTTCTCCGATTCAATTTCTTATTCGCGCATATTATTTTTTGATTATATTTATGTAATTGCTCCGAGGATGTAATAGCGTTAATTAGGACTTTTTATCGCTTTCTTTATTTTCTCGCATTTACTTTTCAAGGGTTGTTTTTGGCGATGTAAATACCCGACGCCTTGTAATAGCGTAGATTTACTTTCCGCAATTTACTTTCCGCAAATTATTAATTTTTAACTACGCATGACAAGACTTGCCTGAAAATTAAAATCAAAATGTAGCTCACCATGACATGTACAAAGATAATATAAACTGAATCCTGACACACTCGCACATGCCACTCTTAGGGTACGCCTCACTTGGTTGCCTCGACGTGGTCATTGAGTATAGGGTGTTTTAGAGGTCGCCCTCCTGTCTAAAGATCCAAGTTTCCTCGAAACGGTTGCCTCGGATAAAAAAGGATCTAAGACATTAGGGTTACCGCTAAGGCGTCCTACTATTGCTTTGGTGACCACATGTCCCTATAATCGAATTGACCCGAAACTCCAACGACGGTGCTACCTACTTCTCAATAGTGGGATAGTACTGTCTAAAGGAAATTTACACATCTTAATTTCTTTTGAGTAGGTAGAGGTTCTAAAGGTACTTGCTCTTTTCAAAACAAAAATACTTTTCGCACTTACACTTTTCTGACAAAAGTTTTCAAACAACACTTCATGACACTCTTGACGACTGATACAAGAGTTAAAACGAAGTTTTCAAACAAACTTTTTCAAAACCCACAAACACAAGAAAAGCAAAATCTTTTGAAAACATAGTGAGCAAGTACCTAAGAGCTCGTGGATAACCACGGATAGAAAGGGTGCTAACACCTTCCCTTTCTATAATCTACCTCCCGAACCCGAGAAACATCTCGAAAAGGAAATTTGCTGTGCTTTTGTCCTTTCCTTGTTGGAGAAAATAAAAGACGGTGGCGACTCTTGCTTACCGCGACATTTTGCTAAACGCAAACGCGAACCAGCATTCCAAAACAGTCAGTTCTATTTCCACCGATCACAGAATTGGCGACTCTGCTGGGGAAACTTTTATAAGTGAGGTGTACCTTAGGATTAAACCACTCTTGTTTTCAATTGTATTACTTTGCATGCTTTAATATTGTGGGCTTGTATCGGAGTTTTATAGATCCTAACCCGGATCTGGGGATACCCTTTAGAAGTAGCAATAAACTGTGAGGGAATTGTGCGGGGTATACCGACATGGTTGAAGCAGTTGCTACATTGATGTGGCACTTTGGTGAGTACCGGTAACCATTGAGTCAAGTAAAGGAGAGTACGGGGCCGCCGCGTGGTGTCGCGAAGCATCAACTGACCTTAGAACCTTACTTGACCATCCTAGCCTCTTTAGGGGTAGTGAGATGACCGAATTTGGTGCAGTCCGAAGTTGGTAGATACTCGATACTACACTCATTGAGGGTTGTTTTCTTGGAATATTTTGGTCGCCAGTTAAGTGGCTAAATCAAAACAATGAACATAGAAAACAATCCAATGATATTGAGCTCCTTAGAACCCGCTTAATTTTGATAGGACAGGTTTTGAGCCAACCAACTTCAAGAGGGTAGTACCTAAACTTCATGCTGGCCTAAACTCTAAGGGCTGCCTGGTGTGACTTGTGTGACTTTACCATGTTTGCCTTTTGTGAATACTTGTGGTGTGCCTTTATCATAACATCATAACATCATAAAGCATCATGTGCATTTGCTAACCACTTCAAGGATTTGAATCTTCATCTTTGTTCTTGTTTTGTAGGACATGGAATCTCTCCGCAGGAAAACAATTCAGGTCAACCTTGTAAGGGTCCCTCCTCAGCTCAAGGAGCTTACATCCAGGATTCCCGAGAGCTCTCCCTTCAGTGAAATACATGGTAGACTACCCAGCTTGGTTAACACCAACATTGAAGAAGATATGATAAAAGTTCTCTTCTAGTTCTTTGACCCCTTACACCACTGTTTTACTTTCCCTGATTATCAATTGGTGCCTACTTTGGAAGAATTTTCTCAACTTCTGAAAATTCCTATTCTTAGTCAACTACCCTACAACGGTACGAAAAAGGAACCAAAACTTGAAGAGGTTGCTCAAGCATTACGTCTGCAACCATCTGACATCAAGGGGCATTGGGAAATCAGAAGTGGTATCAAAGGATTCTTGGCAAAGTTCCTGTTTGAGAAGGCACAAGAATGTTGGAATTCTCTCGACCTACAAGCCTTTGAAGAGATTGTGGCCCTCCTTGTCTATGGGTTGGTGTTGTTCCCGAATCCGGATCAACTTATAGATATAAATGCCGTCAAGATTTTCATGTCCAGGAATCCTATACCTACACTTCTTGGGGATATTCTCCACTCATTTTACACTCGAACAATGAGAAAGAGAGGTGTTCTCATGTGCTTCACTCCTCTCCTGGCAAGGTGGTTTATTTCGCACCTTCCACAATCAGTTTTGAAGAACGAGCGGGGTCTAAGGTGGTCACAATGATTGATGACTCTTACACATTCCGACATACATTGGTGTTTCTGGTCTAGGGAAAATGTCACTATCATTGATTGTTACGGAGAATTTCCTAATGTTCCTTTACTTGGAATTAGAGGAGGCATTACTTACAACCCCTGTCTGGCTTTGAGGCAATTTGGATATGCTCGGAGGGATGGCCCTCATGACATGTTGATTCCTGACATAGTTTTTGACTTCGACAACGATGCACAAGGACTTCGCCAAAGGTTCATCAGAGCTTGGAGGATGCCTAACAAGGTAGATAGTAAGACACTGGGACACAAGAATTCAATCCCCCTTGAGCCTTACCTCAAGTGGGTACGAGCCCGCTCCCAGAAGCTTATGATGCCATATCCTCACATTCTCCCAGTGATCAAAGAGCCAGTTATGGAAGGAGAGGTTCCATACACCATTCAACATCCTGACATGCCAACATCATGGGAGGAAATGCAAAAGAGCTGGATCCAGTTCAAGGAAGAGCGGAATGCTCTTGAAGCCAGTTTACATGCCCGTGAGAAGAAGGTCTTGGAGCTCACCCGCCTACTGCACGAGGAAAAGACCCTTAACACTTACATCGCTCCAAAAAGGATGCGCAGCGTCTTTTGGCATTAAGTATTTTGTAATGTTTTTCCCATGAGGCCCTGATGTTCTGAACAAATTACTTCTTAATATGACGTGTGTTCCTTTTTGTTTACAACGAATTTGAATTTTCGAACCCTTGAATGCATTGCATAAATAGCATATCATGCATCATATGCATAACAATTACCCTTTTTACAGGTCACTTATCTTCTTCACTGTTTATTTCAGCAATCATCATGTCTTCTGAACCTACTACTGAACAAGCTATCAAGGCCCCCCAGGCCCAGAACGCCCAGTTCCAAGAGTTGGTTATGAGCCTAGCCCAGGGTCAACAGGAGTTGAAGACTCTAATTCTGAAGAAGAAGAAGAAGAGGACTGTGTTGTTCAACACTGGACGCAGATTCGGGAATGGACTACAAAATGAGGTTGATCTGACTACTTCATCTGTAGGGAAAGACAGTCCACAAGAGAGAAGGGTTCCTAGTCCCGTGGTCTCCGACAATGAGACGAATTATAATGATGAACAGTACCCTCCTGCTGAGGACAAGTACAAACAGCTAGAGGACCGTTTAAGTGCTATGGAGATGCAGAATATGCCCGGGTTAGACTTTGGAGACCTAGGCTTATCCTCTGGGGTGGTGATCCCACATAAGTTCAAGGCACCTGCTTTTGCAAAGTACGACGGAGCTTCCTGCCCAAAGCTGCACCTCCGGTCGTATGTAAGGAAGATCCAACCTTATACAGCTGACAAGAATTTGTGGATCCATTTCTTCCAGGATAGTCTTTCAGGGACTCAACTCGAATGGTTCTATCAGCTGGATGGAGCCAATATTCGTAATTGGGAGGATTTGGCTGCTGTGTTTTATAAGCAGTATCAGTATAATTCCGACCTCGCTCCTACGCGTACCCAACTCTAGGGTATGTCACTAGGGACGGGTGAAGGATTTAAAGAGTATGCTCAAAATTGGAGAGACCTGGCCGAAAGGGTGCAGCCACCTTTGACTGACCGTGAGCTGGTGGATATGTTCTTGGGGACCTTGTCTGGTCCATTCTTCAACCACTTGGTTGGAAATTCTTCTGCTGGGTTTACAGACCTTATCTTGACTGGTGAGAGGATAGAAGCTGGTATCAAGTCTGGGAAGATACAGAAAGGGGCCTCCTCGAGCTCTGAAAAGAAGCCATTCAAGAAAGAATCTAGTGTTGTTTATGGTTCGAGGAGACAGAATAAACTGGAACGCCGCTAAGCTGTCAACGCGGTGGTTATTTCAAAGCCTGCTGCTGCTCCTTAGCAATATAACCAACAAAGAGGTGAAAAGCCTAGAAGGCAGTTTACTCGACTCAGCATGACCTTATCCCAGATATTGCCACAGTTACTGTCAACCAATCTGGTGACTCTGAGAGAAGCTCCGAAGATTGTGAACACGACCTCTCCAAAGTACAATCCCAACGCCCGCTGCGCTTACCACTCTGACAGCCCGGGGCATAACACAGATGATTGTTGGGCTCTGAAGAATAAGGTTCAGGACCTTATCGATGCTAAAGAAATAGAGTTCGAGGCGCCCGAAAGGCCCAATGTTGTGACTGCTCCCATGCCCAAGCATGGAGTGAATGTTGTAGTGGAAGACCTGTATGTAGCCTCTATGGATGATATTGTTACTCCGCTGTTGACCGTCAAAAGGAATCTGTTGCTAGCCGGTTTATTTCCGGGATGTAGTAAAGGTTGCCACCTATGTTCTGTTTCACCTGCTGGTTGTCCATCTTTGAAGTCAGGTATCCAAAGCCTGATGGATAGTAAAGAGATCTTGTTCGAGAAGATTGTTGTTCCTGCTACCCCTACTGAAGAAGTGTTCGTCGTTACTATTTTCAACAACCCTCCTAAGGCTCCCCCGAGGAAGCCTGTCAAAATTATGCCTGTTCAGAAGATTGCACCTATAATTATCACCGTTCCGGGGCCCATCCCCTATATATCTGACAAAGCTATCCCGTGGCACTATGGGGAAGATGTTTATGTTCTTGGAGTAAAGCAAGAGTTTGATACTAGTACCAGCGTCAGCAACATCACCGGGCCTGCCAAAGTCACTCGCAGTGGTAGACTATTCTCACCTGATATTGCGCCACCAGCTATCCAAAGACCTATCGTCATCACACCTGCAAGTGTGCCTGCTTCCCTTCCGGACCAAGTTCCTATTTCTACCCCTGCTTCCGAGTCATCTGATGCTCGGGGCAAAGGGATCGCTACTGATATGCCTGCCCGGACGGAGGCACCAAAGACAACCACTGTTGAAGCTTCCAAGCAGGAGATGGAAGAGATTCTTAAGATTATCAAGAAGAGTGATTTTAACATAGTTGAGCAACTGGGGCACACCCTATCTAAAATTTCTATGCTATCATTGTTGTTGTGTTCAGAGGCCCATGCCAAGGCTCTGATTTCCTTCCTGAAGACGACCCACGTGCCACAAGAGATGTCAGCTGATCAATTTACCGATTGTGTGGCCAATTTAACTGCTGATAATGGTTTGGGTTTCTCCGACGCTGATTTGACTGCAAAAGGGAAGAACCATAACGATGCCCTGCATGTCTCCATTGAATGCAGGGGCACTACTCTTGCCCATGTGCTGGTTGACACTGGTTCCTCGTTGAACGTATTACCCAAGAAAGCTCTAGACAGGCTGGATTGCGAAGGTTTGGAGCTAAAGCCAAGTAACATTATTGTCCGGGCCTTTGACGGGTCTAAGAGGATGGTACATGGTCAGGTTGATATTCCAATCAGGGTTAGCTCTCAGGTCTTTGATTCTACATTCTATGTGATGGACATTCGTCCATCCTATTCTTGTTTGCCGGGTCGTCCTTGGATCCACAAGGCTGGAGCTGTGACTTCCACACTACATCAGAAGCTGAAATACCCGGTCAGAGGGAAGATTGTTACAGTACAGGGGGAGGAAGAGTATATGGTCAGTCACCTCATCTCGTTCCGGTACATAGAAATGGATGGGGAGTTCATCGAGTCTCCGTTCCAGCACTTTGAAGAGGTTCCTCAGACGCTGGCATCAACAGAGACTGTGATTGAAGATTCTCCTTTAAAGATGGCTTCCTTAAAGGATGCTCGAGTTGTTATTAAGAAGGGTGAGTGTGCAAACTGGGGCCGACTTCCTGATTTCACTCCGAAGACTGACAAGTTTGGTTTGGGTTTCACTGCAGAAACTCAGAGGGCTGTTCGTAAAGCAAGGATTGGAAGACCTCCTGTGTTCATCAGCAACTCGGGAGTGAATGCCATAGAAGAAGACATGGAGGAATCTGAATTCGACAGCTGGATCTACCCTACGACCAACGGTGGACCAAGTAACTGGACAACGAAAGACTTCATACCTATTACTTTTGTCACTCAGTAATGAACTCCTTTGTTTTGAATTTGTAACAGACAATAATTTGAAACTTTATGGCCTGGTGTCTTACCCGGGGCACCGTGGCTTCATTTGTGAGGGCTTTTGTGTGTCATTTTCATATATCATTAATAAAAGCATTGGACGTTTTTCGCATTTCAAATCTTGCGCTCCTTGTCTTTCTTTATTATATATTGCAAAATGGCTATATTTACACACACTCACATATACAGGTCCCAATCCACTCTGGATCTTACTGGTAACGACTCTGCTACTGCCGGTTATGACTTCGAAAATCCGATCAACTTAGCCGAAGACAAAGGTGAAGATGATTGCGAAGTGCCTGGTGAGCTTGCAAGACTGCTACTCTAGGAAGAGAGGGCCATTCAGCCACATGAAGAGCTGGTGGAAACGGTAAATCTAGGTACTGAGACAGACAGAAAGGAAGTCAAGATTGGGGCCAACCTGGAGCTCAGCGTGAAACAACGGTTGATTCAGATGCTGCATGACTACGTGGAAATCTTTGCTTGGTCTTACGAAGATATGCCTGGGTTGGATACCGACATTGTGGTTAATCACTTGCCTACCAAGGAAGAATGCCCTCCGGTAAAACAGAAGGTCCGCCGTATGCGTCCAGAGATGTCCGAGAAAATCAAGGCTGAGGTTATGAAACAATTTGACGCCGGTTTTCTAGCAGTGACTTCTTACCCTCAGTGGGTCGCCAATGTGGTTCAAGTACCGAAGAAAGATGGTAAGGTCCGAATGTGTGTTGACTACAGGGATTTGAACAGGGCAAGCCCCAAGGATGACTTCCCTCTGCCTCACATCGACGTTCTGGTTGACAATACTGCTCAGCATAAGGTATTCTCCTTCATGGATGGATTCTCCGGTTATAATCAGATCAAGATGGCTCCTGAAGACATGGAGAAGACCACCTTCGTTACTCAGTGGGGCACCTTCTCCTACAAGGTCATGCCGTTTGGGTTGAAAAATGCTGGGGCAACCTACCAACGTGCCATGGTTGCTTTGTTCCATGATATGATCCATCATGAGATCGAAGTATACGTCGATGATATGATTGCAAGGTCCCAAACTGAGGAGGAACACCTTGACCACCTATAGAAGCTGTTTGACCGGTTGAAGTTGTACAAGCTGAGATTGAACCCGAACAAATGCACCTTCGGGGTGAGATCTGGAAAACTACTGGACTTCGTCGTGAGCGACAAAGGTATTCAAGTGGACCCTGCCAAAGTGAAAGCCATACAAGAGATGCCATTTCCCAAGACAGAGAAAGAAGTCAGAGGCTTTCTAGGACGGTTGAACTACATTGCCCGATTCATCTCGCATCTAACTGCTACCTGTGAACCAATCTTCAAGCTACTGATGAAAGATCAAGTAGTACGACGGAATGATGAATGTCAGGCCGCTTTCGAAAGAATCAAAGAGTATCTCCAAGAGCCACCCATTCTTATGCCACCGGTTGAAGGGAGACCTCTAATCTTATACTTGACAGTACTTGACAGCTCAATGGGGTGTGTGATGGGGCAGCATGACGAGTCTGGCCGAAAAGAGCATGCTATTTATTACCTTAGCAAAAAGTTTACCGACTGTGAGACCCGATACTCACTGCTCGAGAAAACTTGTTGCGCTTTGGTATGGGCTGCTCGCCGGCTGAGACAGTATATGTTGACTCACACTACTCTGTTGATTTCAAAAATGACTCCAATCAAGTACATCTTCGAAAAGCCTGCCTTGTCCAGAAGAATAGAAAGATGGCAGATGATCTTGACCGAGTATGACATCCAGTACACGACTCAAAAAGCAATCAAGGGAAGTGTATTGGCAGACCATTTGGCACATCAGGCAATGGATGATTACCAGTCTATGAACTTCGAATTTCCGGACGAGAATATCATGGTAGTGACTGATTATGAAGTACCGGGGCCGGATGAAGGACCTGAGGAAGGATCCCGATGGTCTATGCACTTTGATGGAGCTTTAAACGCTTTGGGTAACGGTATTGGCGCTGTAATCATATCTCCTAAGGGCTCTCATACTCCACTTACCTCCCGACTATGTTTCAACTGCACCAACAACATGGCGGAGTATGAAGCGTGCATCATGGGACTTCGAGCTGCAATTGACCTAAGGATCAAGTTTCTGAGTGTCTTCGAAGATTCCACTCTCGTGATCAGTCAGATCGAAGGCGAATGGGATAAGAAACACCCAAATCTTATTCCTTACAAGGAGTATGTATTGACGTTGCTTCCCCATTTCGAGGAGATAACCTTTGAACACTTCCCAAGAGAGGAGAATCAGTTGGAAGACGCGTTAGCTACGATGTCTTCTATGTTCAAAGTCAAATGGGATAACGAGGCTCCCTGGATCATCATTTGGAAACTGGATGAACCTGCACATTGTTGTGATCTTGAGACCGAAGAGGTAACAGAAAAGCCTTGGTATTATGAAGTAAAGAGGTACTTGGAAGCTCAAGAATACCACGAGGGTGCGTCTGTTAATGACAAGAAGTTTCTGAGAAGGTTCGCGGCAAAGTTCTTCCTCAGCAACAACATTCTGTATAAACGAAACCATGATTCAACCTTACTGCGTTGTGTGGATAAGATTGAAGTAGAAAGGATCATGGCAGAGCTGCATGAAGGTACCTTCGGAACGCACTCCAGTGGACATACCATGGCAAAGAAAATCCTTCGGGCAGGATATTACTGGTCCACAATGGAAGCCGACTGTTATCAGCATTCTCGGACATGTCACAAATGCCAGATCTATGCTGATAAGGTGCACATTCCTCCAGTTCCTTTGAACATCTTGACAACACCTTGGCCTTTTGCAATGTGGGGCATTGATATGATCAGCGAGATCAGACCTACGGCATCCAACAGGCATCGCTTCATCCTAGTAGCGATTGATTACTTTACAAAGTGGGTTGAAGCAGGTTCCTTCGCCACCATAACCAAGAACGTCGTGGCACGGTTCATTCGGCACAACCTGATTTGTCGATACGGTGTACCAGAGAGGATAGTTACGGACAATGGTACCAATCTTAATAACAAGATGATCACTGAGCTCTACGAGCAATTCAAGATACAGCATCACAATTCTTCTCCCTACCGGCCAAAGATGAACGGGGCTGTAGAAGCAGCTAATAAGAACATTAAGAAGATTGTGCAGAAGATGACAGTGACCTATAAAGATTGGCATGAAATGTTACCATTTGCTCTTCATGGGTACCGTACCTCAGCACGAACGTCAACAGGGGCAACACCCTTTTCCTTGCTCTATGGCATGGAGGCAGTCTTGCCCATCGAAGTTCAGATACCCTCTCTCCGGATAATGAAGGATGCAGGTTTGAGCGAAGATGACTGGATCCAGACTCGGCTTGATCAATTAAACCTAATTGACGAAAAGAGACTCACTGCTATTTGTCATGGTCAGACGTACCAAAAACGGATGATCAAGGCATTTAACAAGAAAGTCAGACGACAAGAGTATCAAGTCGGGGACCTGGTAATCAAGCGCATCAATCTACCTCAAGGTGATCCCAGGGGCAAATGGACCCCTACGTACGAAGGGCCATTTGTGGTTAAGAATATCTTCTCAGGAGGAGTGATGATTCTAAGCACCATGGATGGTGACGACCTTCCTCACCCCGCCAATGCAAACATAGTAAAAAGATACTACACATGATTAAAGACCCGCTAGGTTGACACACCTAGGCAAAAATAAGGGCTTCCCGGCGAACCAAAAGGGTTCGGGAAAAAATAAGGGATGAAATGAAAAAAATATGTACACCCGGCAAGTCGAAAACCTGAAAAGGCGGTTTGGGCAAAAATGGGTATCCCGGTGGACAGAAAACCCGAAAGGGCGGTCCAGGCAAAAGTTAGGGATAAGCGTAATACTATGTCTCGTTGGATCACCCTGCATCCAGACTTCGGAATCAACCATCAGGCTCGGACGACACCAATCAATCAGCTTCATCTCCAACTAAGCAGCAAAGTGATGAGACGCTCAAAGACATAAAGGCGATAGCAGAGTTGGAACCCAGTGGGATTTTTCACATAGCTGTTTTGTTTTCCTTTTTACAAATTGTATAAACTCTATTCTATTCAGAGGCGTTCTCTTAGTAGGACGTCAGCCTCTTGTACACAACGCCTATTTACAGGCAAATTTCAAAAATCAATACAAGCTCATCTTTTCCAGACAAATTGCCAATTGTTTTTCCTTTATCTGTTTTGTTTTGCAAAGAACGTCCAATGTTCATTTTTGATATATGCATTTGACATTAATTGCTTCTCATAAATATTTTCATGCGAAACAGAGGACTAATTACAGGTGACATCAGAAACAAGGGCAATAAACCTTGTCTAAGCGATCTAGTTGCTCTGTCCATCGAGGTACCAAGGTAAGTTCAGCTGAAGAATATGACCAAGATACCTTCACTCCCCGCAGAGTAAGACAAAAATCAGCCATACTCTCCCCAAGCAGAGGTGGTCTCCCATCAGCCCTAAAAAGGCACAGTATCCCCAACAAGTCAGCAATACTCTCCCCCTAAGCAGAGTTGGTCTACCATCAGTCCTGAAAAGTTGGGTATCCCCAGAAGATCTTAATATTCTCCAACAGAGTATACATATATTCCTCAGCAAGCATCCCCGGCAGTCTTAATATTCCTCGACAGAAATATAAGATTGTTCCCCGGCGGAATACAAGATACCCCCAGTGGAGCCATTTCCTCAAAAGTTTCCCCAGGAGAGTTAAACCATCTCCCCAGTAGATTCTGGAATGTCTCCTGCAGAGTAAAAATATCTCTCCCAGCCATATTCAGAAGGTTATCCCCCACCAGAGCCTAACTGGGTTATCCTCAGCAATTTGTAACAAAAAGATCATCCTCAGCGAAGTTCTCCCTATCCCCAGCAGAGTTCATCATCAAATTCCCCAACAGAGCTTATCAACGGAATCCCCAGCGGAGCTTATCATTAAAATCTCAGCAGAACATCTCTTCCCACAGAGTAATTCCCCGCAGAGTAATCTCCTCACCAGGTTTATCCCCAACGGAGTCATCTTCTCCTACCGGTTTTTCTTGCAATCATCTTCGTTCATCATCCCCAGCGGAAACGAAGAACTCTACTCTTCAACATCAGCCCAGGATTCAACAAACTTCCCGGCATCTGTCAAGGATTTATTTTCTCGGACGAAAATACATTCATAAACATTTCACAGTTCATATCTCATATTTACATACATGATAAAGTGCATACGACACGATCTCATTTATTTTTGAGAACATCATGACATCATGCATTTCATTCATCATGACATTGCATGCAACTAATGTTTTGCCTTTTCAAGAAAAAGTCAAATCAAAAGACGATTACCATCAACTTTTGAAGTTCCAGATTAATACCTGTATCTAGCCAGGAAATATCTGTGAGCGATTGATTGTAGATTCGATACCTGTAACTAGCCAGGAAAGTTATCTACATGAAGAGATTGAAGATCAATACCTGTAGCAAGCCAGGAAGTCATATTTCTTTCTCAGGTCAGAGATCTATACTTGTATCCAGCCAGGAAAGCTATCTCGACCAACCTTTTTGAGTTCCAGATCAACACTTGTATCTAGCCAGGAAATATCTGTGAACGATTGATTGCAGATTCGATACCTGTATCTAGCCAGGAAAGTTATCTACATGAAGAGATTGAAGATCGACACCTGTAACAGGCCAGGAAATTATCTTTCATTCTCAGGTCAGAGATCTACACCTGTATCCAGCCAGGAAAGCTATCTCGACCAACTTTTTTGAGTTCCAGATCAACACCTGTATCTAGCCAGGGAATATCTGTGAGCGACTGATTGTAGATCTATACCTGTAACTAGCCAGGAAAGTTATCTACACGAAGATATTGAAGATCAATACCTGTAGCAAGCCAGGAAGTCATCTTTCTTTCTCAGGTCAGAGATCTATACCTGAAACCAGCCAGGAAAGCTATCTCGACCAACTTTTTTAAGTTCCGGATCAACACCTGTATCTAGCCAGGAAATATCTGTGAGCGACTGATTGTAGATTTGATACCTGTAACTAGCCAGGAAAGTTATCTACATGAAGAGATTGAAGATCAACACCTGTAACAGGCCAGGAAAACTATCTTTCTTTCTCAAGTATACAAGTTCTCGCTAGGGAATCTCTTACGCGATCGACACCCTTGGATGGCATCTATAAGCCCATCTCCATAACTATCCATTACATCCCCAGATGGCATCTATAAGCCCATCCCCCGACAAGATTCTGTCATATCTACAAATGGCATCTGTAAGCCCATTCCCGACATCACATTGCTGATACTCCACTATGCGAGTGCAAATTTCTGGGCACTTTAGTGTTCAATCATCTTCCACCTTCGGATCACGAAAGGCACGAAAGCCAATCTACATCCTCAGGTTTAAGAAGATTGAACAGGGGCAACTGTTGTACCCCAAAATTTTCCCTCCCATATTCTTCAAGGTTTGTCAAGAATCATCTTCAAATGGTTCAAGATTTCTCAAGGGTTACACAGTCCAAATACCTCCTAAGCCAGCTAAAATTAGGGTTTTGGTTCTTTCAAGGAATTTGAGGTTTTCAATGGTTCAATCAAGTCTCATAGGCCTATATACATTCTCAAGCATCTACATGCCAAGTTTCAAGACTCACAGTGCCAAATTCCACAGTCAAAAGCTCCATCTGATCCACAGTCAACTGTAGGGGCAAAATGGTCATTTTACAGTCAAAAGTCAGAATTTTTGGTCAACATCTTATTTTGAGGACACAATCATCATTTTATCAAGTCTTGATCATGACTCCACAAGAATGGCTCAAAAATCATCAAAGATGCAAAAGTTACTATTTTTGGACAGTAGAAAAGTCAACTGTATCTTGACCAGGGCATAACTTTTTCATGGTTCATCAGAAAAATTCCATCCAATGCTCATTTTGAATAGAATGACATTTCCTAAAATCCATATTCACACTCAAAGTCCAAGAAATGCTCTCACAAAAAGTTATCAATTTCTACATTATAGGTCAATTTCAAAAGTCAACAAAAGTGCACTTTAAGTCAAAGACCATAACTTGAGATTGGTAAATCCAAATTACATGGGACCAAAGGCATTGGTTAGAGGGCTTCAAGACCTTTCCAAAATGTCCAAGAACATGTTCATATGATCAAAATTGAGCATGATATGCATTGGAGAAGTTGGGAAATGTTTGTGAATTTGCAAAAGTCAACTTTGCTCAAAACACCTTGTTTTTGCTAATGGGCCTCAAATTTCTTCTTGAAACTTTATCCAAGGCCTATGCACGACCCATCAAGCTTATTTGAATTTATTTTCTTATTTTTTTATTAATTAATTGGATTTTTAATTGATTTTAATTCATTTAATTAATTTAAATTGTAGGAAAATATAAAGATATGGTTTTTCAATCTTTTGTGAAGCAAGAATGACCTAAAAAGGCTGGAGATTTCGTGTACAAATCAAAGAGACAAAAATCTCCACATTTGGTAACTTTCTTCAATCAAAAAGATTCAAAAAGATGTGATTTCCAATCAAATATTGAATCATCATTCCAATGGATTTTTGCTCAAAGATTTGACCTAATTTCAGTCTCCTATATATACATATGCCAACCCTAATCATGCACACGTGAAAGCTGCTGCAAAAAAGCCATAACCAATTCAAAAAAATTCAAGAAAACTTGAAAACTGTTTTCTATATTCCAGGCCAATTCAAGGCGTTTTATTGACTCTAACACATTGCAGGGGTCCCCAGAAACGTGTAGGAATCAAAACCAAGCGTTGAAGCTCAAAGAACTATCAAGAACAGAACCACGGTTTGCTTGTTATTTTGAAAATCGAATAGCTTAATTCATGCATCATTAACGTGATTTTTTGTTTGTTTTGCATTGCTTGGATCCATGTGAAGCTATTGGCATAGTTTAATTGGATTATAACGCACATAATCACAAATTGCCATTGACAAATTCTAGGGTTCCTGAGCTTTGGATTTGGGGCTTTACTATCCAGGAAAAATTGGAACCTTTAAGACCCATGGTTAAAATCGTTGAATCTGGACGAACATGATGCAACCCTCGCGAAACATTTATGTAAATCCTAGAGCTAATCGCTATTTTTGGTCACTGTAGGTTGTGGGGGTTAAAAACCCCCGCTGTCTAATGTGTTTTTTATGCAGGCGAAGGAAGAAGATGATGAGTTGTTGATATGCTATTGGAGCATTCAAAATAAGCGCGCGTTTTATTGGCTTGACAGTTTAGCGTTTTGTTTCTTAATATTATAATTGATTGTTATTATATTATCAAACGCGTGCAAATGGCTTGGTGGTTAATGCGCTGGCTGGTGATCATTGGGACCTGGGTTCGATTCCCAGGTCCCCCAAAACACTTCTATTATTTTTCTTTACAGGTTCATATGCAGCTTTCCAACAAGACGTCCACCATGCACTTTCACATCCCATGCGCCAAGTGGCCACAAGCATGAATCTGATGGTCCAAAGCTGGATGACCATCATACTCCCAGTCAACCATGCACGTGGACAATTCTCCAAGGTCAAACAGGCTTATAACTTGATGGGCTTCAGATTGCCAAACGTACCTCCTTGTTAGGCCCAGCACCCCCTGGTTCATTTATTCTTTTCTTTTTATTTTCTTTTACTAATTATTATTATTATTAATTATTATTATTATTATTTAATTAACTCAATTAATGTTTTTCATAATAAATTCAGCAAACCTAAAAAATATAATATTATTATTATTATTTATTAATTTCACCTTTTATTTTTGTAAATAAATGTAATTAATTAATTTAGTCTTTTTTTAATTAGGTTAACTTTAATTATTTTCATAACAAATAAAATAAATTAGAATTAGGGTTTTCTTGACAATTTTAATTTCTTTTCTTTTATTTCATTAAAACATAAAAAACTAAAAAATACTTTTTTTTTCTTTTAATTGATTAATTAATTAGCTTTAGGATTAATTTAATTAAATGCAAAAAGGACCAAAATTCATTCCTTTCACAACAAAGGGTCAAAACCCTAGGACTTCTCCGATTCAATTTCTTATTCGCGCATATTATTTTTTAATTATATTTATGTAATTCCTCCGAGGATGTAATAGCGTTAATTAGGACTTTTTATCGCTTTCTTTATTTTCTCGCATTTACTTTTCAAGGGTTGTTTTTGGCGATGTAAATACCCGACGCCTTGTAATAGCGTAGATTTACTTTCCGCAATTTACTTTCCGCAAATTATTAACTGTTAACTATGCATGACAAGACTTGCCTGAAAATTAAAATCAAAACGTAGCTCACCATGACATGTACAAAGATAATATAAACTGAATCCTGACACACTCGCACATGCCACTCTTAGGGTACGCCTCACTTGGTTGCCTCGACGTGGTCATTGAGTATAGGGTGTTTTAGAGGTCGCCCTCCTGTCTAAAGATCCAAGTTGCCTCGAAACGGTTGCCTCAGATAAAAAAGGATCTAAGATATCAGGGTTACCGCTAAGGTGTCCTACTATTGCTTTGGTGACCACATGTCCCTATAATCGAATTAACCCGAAACTCCAACGACGGTGCTACCTACTTCTCAATAGTGGGATAGTACTGTCTAAAGGACATTTACACAGCTTAATTTCTTTTGAGTAGGTAGAGGTTCTAAAGGTACTTGCTCTTTTCAAAACAAAAATACTTTTCGCACTTACACTTTTCTGACAAAAGTTTTCAAACAACACTTCATGACACTCTTGAGGACTGATACAAGAGTTAAAACAAAGTTTTCAAACAAACTTTTTCAAAACCCACAAACACAAGAAAAGCAAAATCTTTTGAAAACATAGTGAGCAAGTACCTAAGAGCCCGTGGATAACCACGGATAGAAAGGGTGCTAACACCTTCCCTTTCTATAATCTACCTCCCGAACCCGAGAAACATCTCGAAAAGGAATTTTGTTGTGCTTTTGTCCTTTCCTTGTTGGAGAAAATAAAAGACGGTGGCGACTCTTGCTTACCGCGACATTTTGCTAAACGCAAACGCGAACCAGCATTCCAAAACAGTCAGTTCTATTTCCACCGATCACACCCATGAAGTTTGAATTCCCAGATGAAGACATCATGACATTAGACAACTGTGAAGAATTCAGGCCAAATGACGGACCTAAACAAGGATCCTGATGGACCCTGTTCTTTGATGGGGCCTCCAATGCACTCGGCAATGGTATCGGTGTTGTAATCATATCTCCAGAAGGGTGTCATACTCCTTTTACTGCCAGACTTTGCTTCAATTGTACGAACAACATGGCGGAATACGAAGCGTGCATCTTTGGTCTCAAAGTTGTCATAAACTTGGGGATCAAATCATTAGATATATTCGGAGACTCAGCCTTGGTCATCAGTCAGATCAAAGGGGAGTGGGACACCAAACACCCTAATCTTATCCCCTACAAAGAACATGTTTTGACATTGCAACCACATTTTGATAATATTACCTTCGAGCATTTCCCGCGAGAAGAAAATCAGCTAGCAGACGCTCTAGCCACAATTTCATCTATGTTTAAACTTAATTGGGATAATGAGGCTCCCAGATCACCATCTGACGAATGGATGAACCAGCACACTGTCACGAGATTAATACTGAAGAAGTAGTGGACCAACCTTGGTTTCACGAAGTCAAGAGGTATCTTGGGCTCAAGAGTATCAAGAAGGAGCTTCAATCAATGATAAAAAATTCTTAAGGAGATTCTCTTCTAAGTTCTTCCTTAGCAATGGCATCCTGTACAAATGCAATCATGACTCTGTGTTACTTCGGTGCATGGATAAAGTTGAAGCAGAAAGGATCATGGCTGAATGGCATGAGGGTACTTTTGGCACCCATTCCAGTGGGCAAACGATGGAAAAGAAGATCCTGCGGGCAAGCTATTACTAGTCTACCATGGAAGCAGATTGCTATCAACACTCTCGAACCTGCCATAAGTGTCAAATTTATGTTGACAAGGTGCACGTACCTATGGTTCTTCTGAATGTCTTGACGGCTCCTTGGCCCTTTGCTATATGGGGAATTCATATGATTGGGGAAATCAAACTGACAGCCTCCAACGGACACTGCTTCATCCTAGTGGCCATTGATTATTTTACAAAGTGGGTTGAAGCAGCTTCCTTCGCTTCTGTTACCAAGAATGTTGTTGCCCGTTTCATCAAGCAAAACCTTATTTGCCCATACGGTATCCCGGAAAGGATCATCACTGACAATGGTACAAATCTCAACAACACTATGATCACCGTGTTGTGCAAGCAATTCAAGATTCAGCATCATAATTCTTCTCCATATCGCCTAAAGATGAATGGTGTTGTCGAATAAGCAAATAAAAACATTAAAAAGATCATACAGAAAATGATAGTCACATACAAAGACTGGCATGAGATGCTACCATTCACTCTCCACGGGTATCATACCATAGCTCACACATCGACCGGGGCAACACCCTTTTCTTTGGTTTACGGTATGGAGCCTGTCTTGCCTATTGAAGTTCAGATCCCCTCTCTGAGGATTATGAAAGATGCAGGCTTGAATGAAAACGATTGGATCCAGACTCGACTTGATCAATTAAATCTGATTGATGAAAAGAGACTTACTACTGTTTGCCATGGCCAAATGTATCAAAATGGATGATCAAGGATTTTAACAAGAAAGTCAGACGCCAAGTTTATCAAGTTGGGGATCTAGTGATCAAACGCATCATCTTGCCACAAAGTGATCCAGGGGCAAATGGACTCCTACCTATGAAGGACCATTTGTAATCAAAAACATCTTCTCTGGCGGGGCGATGATCTTGACCACCATGGATGGCGACGACCTGTCACACCTTGCAAACACAGACATAGTCAAAAGATACTACGCATAGGAGATCCGCTAGGTTGACATACCTAGGCAAAACAAGGGCATCCCGACGAACCAAAAGATTTGGGAAAAAATTAGGGATAAAACAAAAATTTGTACACCCGGAAAATTGAAAACCCGAAAGGGAGACTCGGGCAAAAAAGGGTTTCCCGGTGGACTGAAAACCCGAAAGGGCGGTCCAGGCAAAAGTTAGGGAATTAAAGCGTATGACTATGTCCCGTTGGATCACTTTGTGGACAATCTTTGGCTTCCACTGACAAGATCAGAGGCTCTGATCAATTCATCCATCTTCAGACAAAGAAAAAATAGACAAGATACTCGGAGATACAAAGGCTATAACAGAATGGAAACCCCATGGGATTTTTATACACCTAGCTATCTTTTATTTTTATCAAAATTTTCCTTTTCTACGACAGTGTTCTCTTACTAGAATGTTTGTCCCATTGTACCAAAAAAATACTTATTCAAAGTCAATACAAAGATATCACTCTAAAATTGCCAAAAAACTATTTGTCTTTTTCTTTACACTTGTGTTTTGTTTGTAAAAACGTCCAATGATTCATTGTCGACCATATGCACTTGAACATAATTATTGTTTACAAATAAACAAAATGAGAAAAGCAATTATTAATAGGTTGAAAGGATAGGAAAATATCTCTAGACCCTTCCATATTTACTCCCCACAGAGTTTTCAATACTCCCCAGCGGAACAAAACTCCCAGCTACTCCCCGGCGAAATAAAGCTTCCAGTTTATCAATCCCCGGTAGAAATCATCCAATTTCTCCAGATTCCCCAAGCATATTTTCCAAGCAGTACAAGTAGAAATCCGTCAACACTTCAACTTCACAACATGAAGACTCGCATATCCTCAGCAATATTCAGGGATTTATTTTCCCATATCCAACAAGCCGTACAGCAAATCAGCTCACATACGCATACATTACATTCATACATATATTACACCATGCATTTCATGCAACATGACTTTGCATTTTAGCTAACATTTTACCCTTTTCAGGATAAAGGTCAACAGCTACCATCACAACCTTTTGATATAGTTCAGATACGCACCAGATACGGATTCCATTCTGATACTCATTCAAATTTAACCTTTTGATACAGTTCAGATACGCACCAGATACGGATGCCATTCTGATACTCATTCAAATTCACCTTTTGATATAGTTCAGATACGCACCAGATACGGATGCCATTCTGATATTTCAGATACAGTCCAGATACGCACCAGACACGGTTGCCATTCTGTCACTCATTCAGAATTTATCCCCGGCCCAGAGATGCTCCATACACGGATGTTTTTTCTGTCGCCCATTCAGAATTCAGATACAATACAGATACACTCCATACACGGCAGTCATTCTGATATTCATTCAAGAATCAAATACAGTTACAGCTCGGATACGCTCCAGGCACGGACGCTATTCTTTTGCTCATACGAATCCAATCTCCAGATACAATTCAAATACGTTCCAGATACGGATACCAATATGATGTTCATTCTATTGATTTTCAACAAACAAATCTTGGATGGCATCTTTAAGCCTATTCCCTCCGCTACATTTTGACGAGTGCAAATTTACGGGCACTCTAATGTCCAATCATCTTTTACCTTCGAGTCACGAAAGAAAAACTCGCCAATCTAACTCTTCAGGTTCAAGAAGATTGAACAGGGGCAGCTGTTTTACCCTAAAATTTTCCCTCTCATTTTATCAAGATTTCGCCTCACAAGACTCTTTGAACTCCAGACAGGATTAGGGTTTTGCTTTGCTCAAGACATCTCCTTGCACTGATGACCTAAATTAGGGTTTGAGGTTGCACATGGATTTTTGGACTTTCAATGCTCAAAGTGACTTTCATACTTCATGTTGGACCTATAAGATTTCCCCTACCAAGTTTCAAGCCTTGAATCAAATTTTTGCCCAGTCAATTTGACAATTGACCTAGAAATCAATTGTATTGGGGAAAAAGTCAACTGTGGCCAATTTACAGTCAAACCTCACAATTTTTTATCCACATCAACATTGTAGACTCATATGAACCATTTTATCAAGTTTGGACCATAACTCCTCAAGAAATTTGATCAGATCATCAAAAGGGCAAAATGGTCATTTTTAGGGTTTTGATTGTATAAGGGCAATTTCTGATTTTTCACCTAGCCAATGGAAAATTGGGTTCAAGCATGTACTCAAGGACTCAATGGCATCATCTTTACCTATTCACAATGTTTAAAAGATCTCAAATGCATTGGATTGACAGATGAATTTTCCAGTCAACTGATCAAAATTTGACTGTACACTGAAAAGTCAAACTTTGACTTTTTGGTCAAAATTAAGTGCCAAGGGTCATTTTTCATCAAGATGTGTAAAAACATGAAACTTTTTCATCAATAAACCCAATTATGCAAATTAGGGTTTAAGATTGAAAAATTTCATAACTTAGAATTTTTCTAAGTTATGAAATTTTCTTAATTTTTCCCAACTTTGCCCAACATTTTCACCATGATGCAATTGGATTAAAACAAAACTTACAACATGAAAGTTGTAGTCCTACACAAATTCTACAACTTTGATTCACAAAGTTTTCCAAAAAGAAGCTTGGATCTCAAGTTATGATTTTTGGAACAAGGGTCCATGAAACTTTTAACTTAGTGAAATTTTGCCCTAGTTTAGGCAGGATTTTGATCTATCTTCATGGCAATTTTTCACCTAGTTCTACTTGGAATATCAAAATTCATTTCAAAGATGGATTGTAGAGCATGTTACAAGCTTTCCAAAATGTCAAAGAACTCTCCAAAATCATTTATGGTTAGGGAGAATCGAAGGTTTGAATTTGGAAAAAACTCACTTTTGATCCATGGCATTTTCATGTTGATACAAGTTGCAACTTTTGTCCAGCTTCATTGGTATTTGATTACAGGCCCCTAAACCCTTTAATACTAAATAATTAAATTCAAATCCATTGGTTTGAGGCTTTGTTCTGGTCATGGGAGGATTACACAAGAGATTAACCCAAAAATAGCAAAAAGGCAACATTGCCAGTTTTGTCAAATTTGGTTTATGTCAAATTGCATTCTTGAGCCTTGAACCAAAAATCTTGTGCAGCAAAAAATATCCACAAACTTGAGGGGCCAAGATCATAAGGTGTAAGTTGGTAGATAGCCTGTACAGGCCTGTCTTGCATCATTGCTCACTTTTGCTTAAAATACAAGAAACTTGTCAAATACAACACAATTCGCACATCTGTTAGAACCAACCCTTGCAAGATTTTGAAACAAGTTTCACACATTCCCTTGAGCCAGAAACACGAGCCATTGAGCCCTCAAACCTTCCAAAGCACAAAATCAAATTCCTCTTGCAAAACAGGGCAGCTTCTGCACCTTGAGTTCTATCTCACAAACCACTCGTGCGTTTTGCCCCAAACCTGTTCAAACACCTTCCATATAACCTATCCAAGCTATCCCAACCATTAGGCAGTGACTGTAACTCCATTTGCAAGCTTCACCATTTCTGTTTTCAGCTTGTGCAGGTTGAGTTCTACAAGCTTGTTCAAGCACATTCAAGGCAAACAGGGCATTGGGGAAGGTCAGGGGAAGTTCAAGCAAGCTCCCAAACATCTCAGGCCTCACTGAAAAGCTCCACATTTCCATACACGATTTCAACTGAAACAGGTTTTTATCAACTTCCTATCTCTCTATTTAGGAATCATTAGGCTTAGGTTTGTGAATAAAAAATGTAGTACTCATAGCTCTGAAGCTGTACATATGCTCAGTTTTCATTTAAGTTAAACGTTTTAAGAGAATTTGATTCATGAACTTCCTGAAAAAGTTAGGTTAGAAATTAGGGCCAGAGAAATTCTCTCTGGTCTTTGAGAGTTAGATTAAGTTTCTTATATGGTTGAATTCTTCTTGAAAAATGCTACAACTTTGATGTTATGAGTTTTTGCATTAGAGCACGTATGCAGGATCTGGACATTTGTACAGGGCGCGCGTTTTTGTTTGACAAAGGTTGAAGATGAAGTTCAGTGGGCTGGGCTTGGTTCTGGCTCACTTTTTGCACCCCCTGCCTTGCTGACTGCACCCCCTGGCCCATTTCTTCATATTTTTATATTTTTGTATTTATTTTTCATTTTTGATTTTATTTTATTATTTTCCAAACATAAAAAATACCAAAAATATTTTTATAAATTTTCACATTTATTTTTGTATTTTATTTTATTTTTCTAACATAAAAATAATTTAGTGAGTATATACTTTTATTTTATTTAATGAAAACTTGAAAATAATATATAATAATATTATACCTTTATTTTTATTATTTATTTATTTATACTTAAATAATATTTTTCTAAATATATTTTTATCTTGTATATATTTTATTTTATTTTATTGTACATGAATAATATAATTAATATATATTTACTTTCTTAAAAGAAAATTAGGGTTTTTACCCTTAAAAAAAATAATCTTTTTATTTCTTTTTTTAATACATTAAATATTATACTTTTACATACAAAAAATAAACAAAAAAACATCTTTTTACATAGTTATAATATCTTGCATATTTATTTAATTGACCATTTAAATACTTGCCTATTTATTTATTTGTACCATTTATTCAATTTGGATGTAATAGTAATTCTAGGGTTTTATTTTCTTGCAAATATTCCCCATTCAAAAATGTATCCCGCTCCCCATATCAAATGTTGTAATAGTGTAGGTTTATTTTACGCATTTTATGCTTTCAAATATGCCATGTTAGAGATTAGGGTTTGTATGCAAAAATCCAAAATCAAAACAAATAGCTTGACCTAATGCAAGACATAAATACATGAAAATGACAACACAATGCACACATGCACCCCTAGGGTTTCATCCACTTGTTGCCTTTAAAATTGGCCATGTTATGCACGTTGAGTATCTTGGCAAAACAAAACAAAAACAAAACAAAAGATCATAGTCCCTCGATGACGTTATCTTGGTTGCCTATACAAAAATGATCTAGTCCCTAAAAAATTTGCTAAAGATACTTAGCACAATCGCTATCATGGTTAATACGATGACCCGCGCCTGTCCCGTTTAACATCCTAATACAAGGTTGTTTACCAAATGCAATGGTAAAACAACACTGTCAAAAGGGTTAAAAATGTGTAGGAAAGATCTTTGAGTAGATAGGGTAGATAACTCTTAGTTACTTGATCAAAACTTGCAAAAAACATCCTTGCTATTTTCAAACACATATAACAACACAATTTCAAAACATTTCCCAAAACAAACTTTCAAAATATTGAAACATCTTTTCAAAAGACAAACACCTTTGTATACATTCAAACAAGAATCATTACAAAGGTTGCCACAACGATGGCCTCTTTTCAAAACATTTTCAAAACCACACACAAAGCACCATTTCAAACAATTGGAAAAGCAAAGCAAGTGATCTAAACAATTAATTAAGAGCCCATGGATAACCATGGATGAAAAGGGTGCTTGCACCTTCCCTTTTCATAATCTACCCCCTGAACCCAGAAAATATCTCATAGGTCTTTCCTGTGCTTTTTGACCTTTCCTTTGGATAAAATAAAAAGTCGGTGGCGACTCTTGCTAAACCGGAACATATGCGAACACAACCGCAAAACCTCAAGTTAGTTCTCCCACCGTATCATAGAACTGGCGACTCTGCTGGGGATAGAATTCTAAGGGGGGTTACCTTAGGGTTTAGATCACCTTTACATACTTACATTGTTTTCTTTGATTGCTTTACACTTGGTTCTATTGTTTGGGTTTGAAATCCTCTACCCGGATTTGGGAAACATTCATAGGTAAATAGAAATACATTGTGAAAACTGTGCGGGGTATACCGACATGGTTGAAGCAATAGCTATATTAGTGCGACATATTTGTGGGTACCGGTAGCCTTTGAGTCAATCAAAGAGAATACGGGGCCGCTGAGTGATGTCATGAAGCACTAATGAACTTTTAGAACCTTTACTTGACCATCTTGGCTTTTTTAGGGGTAGTGAGATGACCGGCTTTGGTGCAGTCCGAAGTTGGTAGATACTCGATACTACACTCATTGAGGGTTATTATCTTGGAATATTTTGGTCGCCAGTTAAGTGGCTAAACTGAAACAATGAACACAGAAAATAATCCAGTGATATTGAGCTCCTTAGAACCCGATTACTATTTATAGGATAGGTTGAGCCAACTAACTTCAAGAGGGTACTTACCTATGAAACCCCATGCAAGCCTGAAACTAGGAACTTGTGTGATTTTCTTGTACATATACTTGTGCATACATCATGAACATCATGAAGCATCATATGCATCCACTAACCATTTCAAGGGTTTGGATCTTCATCTTTGTTCCAGTTTTGTAGGTTATGGAATCACTCCGCAGAAAAACAATCCAGGTCAACCTTGTGAGAATCCCTCCTCAACTCAAGGAGCTTGCTTCTAGGATTCCTGAGAATTCTCTCTTCAGTGAAAGACATGGTAGACTTCTCATCTTGGTCAACTCTAACATTGAAGAAGACATGGTGAAAGTTCTCTTCCAGTTCTTTGATCCCCTACACCACTACTTTACATTTCCTGATTACCAACTAGTGCCTACTTTGGAGGAATTTTCTCAACTCCTGAGGATTCCTATTCTCCATCAACTACCCTACAACGGTACAGAAAGATAACCAAAGCCTGAAGATGTTGCTCAAGCCTTACACTTGCAACCATCTGATATCAAAGGTCATTGGGAAACCAGAAGTGGTGTCAAGGGTTTCTTGGCAAAATTTCTGTTTGAGAAGGCACAAGAATGCTGGAATTCTCTAGATCTGCAAGATTTTGAAGAGATTATAGCACTTCTCATCTATGGTTGGTCTTGTTCCCAAACCCTGATCAACTTATAGATGTGAATGTTGTCAAGATTTTCATATCTCGGAATCCTATGCCTACATTGCTTAGGGACATCCTACACTCATTTTACACACAGACAATGAGGAAAAGAGGTGTTCTCATGTGTTGTAATCCTCTTCTAGCAAGGTGGTTTATTTCTCACCTTCCCTAATCAGTCTTGAAAAAATGAGCAAGGTTTGAGGTGGTCACAACAATTGATGACTCTTACACATTCTGATGTTCATTGGTGTTCTCGGTCCAGAGAAAATGTCATCATCATTGATCGTTGTGGGGAATTCCCTAATGTCCCACTACTTGGCATTAGGGGAGGCATTACCTACAACCCCTGCTTGGCTCTGAGACAATTTAGGTATGCCCGAAGGGATGGCCCTCATGACATGCTGATTCCAGACTTGGTTTTTGACTTCGACAACAATGCTCAAGGACTTCGACAAAGATTTATCCGAGCTTAGAGGATGCCCAACAAAATGGACAGTAAGGCACTGGGACACAAGAATAACATCCCCCTTGAGCCTTACCTCAAGTGGGTACGAACCCGCGCCCAGAGTCTTATGATGCCTTACCCCTACATTCTACCTATGATGAAAGAGCCTGTTAGGGAAGGAGAGGCTCCATACACCCTCCTACATCCTGACATGCCAACATCACTGGAGGATTTGCAAAAGAGTTGGATACAGCTCAAGGAAGAAAGGAATACTTTTGAAGCCAGCTTCTGCGCTAGTGAGAAGAAGTTTTTGTAACTTACTCGTCGACTTCATGAAGAGCAGACTCTCAACACTTACATCGCACCGAAAAGGATGCGCAACGTCTTTTTACATTAGAATTTTGTATTTGTTTTTGCCCATGGGGCATTTATGTACTAACAAAACTCTTCTTATTAATATGAAGTACGTTTGCAACAAATTTGAATTTCTGAATCCTTGAATGCATTACATGAATACATATCATTCATCATATGCATAAACAGGTCTTCACACCAGGTTTCCTTATCTCTCTGCTGTTTATTTCAGCCAGATGGATATAGAGCAGACGGTCAAAGATCTACAGGCGCAGAATTCACAATTCTAACAGCTACTCATGACCTTGGCAAAGGGTCAGAAGGAGCTCAAAGGTCTACTAGAAAAATAAAAGGAGAAAAAGAAAAAGAAAAGAGTTGGTGTGGCCACTATGGGAAGAAGATTTGAGAACCAAGCTAGGAGAGTCCTGGATTTCCCCTCGACGTCTGATGAAGGGGCTGGCAAAGGAAAAGGAGCTGCAGTACCTTCTGAGTCTGAGGCTGAAGAAGAAGAAGAAGAGGATGAAGATTACTCTGAGCAGCAGTACCCTCCTGCGGACGATAAGTATAAGAATCTGGAAGATCGGCTGACAGCCATGGAGGTACAAAGAGTACCTGTGCTGGATTTCGAAGAACTAGGGTTGGTTGCTGGGATTGTCATTCCCCCTAAGTTTAAAGTGCATACATTTGCTAAATACTACGGTTTGTCCTGTTCGAAGATGCATCTGGGATCTTACGTCAGAAAGATCCAACCTCACTCTTCTGATAAGGATCTGTGGGTCCACTTTTTTCAAGATAGTTTATTGGGTACGCAATTGGATTAGTTCTATCAGCTTGAGAGATCCGATATACATAACTGGGAGGATTTGGCTGCTGCTTTCTATCGAAAATATCAATATAACACGGATTTAGCGCCTACTCGTACTCAATTACAGAGTATGGGTATGGTCTCTAATGAAGGCTTTAAGGAGTATGCCCAAAAGTGGCGGGATTTGGCTGGAAGGGTGCAGCCACCATTGTCTGAGAGAGAGCTTGTGGATATGTTTCTGGGGACCCTGTCAGGTCCATTCTTTAATCACTTGATCGGGAGCTCATCGGCAGGGTTCACTGAATTAATTCTGACGGGGGAAGGGTCAAAGCTGGCATTAAGAGCGGTAAAATTCAGAAGGATGCATCTGCTTCCGCCGCTATCAAGAAGACCTTTCCAGCTAAGAAAGAAGTTTCTGCTGTTTACACCTAGAGAAATCAAGGAAGAATGGAGCACCGACCGACGGTGGGGGCTGTGATGATTCAGAACTTCACAGCTGATCAACCTCGGAGCAGTCAACCCAGAGCTAACTAAACCAGGGTGGAAAGGCCTGCACGGCAATTCACCCGGATCAATATGACACCTGCTCAGGTTCTCCCTCGTCTATTAAAGTTAAACCTTACAAACTTGAAAGAAGCGCCGAAAAACCCAAATAACTCTTCTCCCTACTATCATTCAAATGTAAAGTGTGCCTATCATTCAGACAGTGTGGGGCACGACACCAACAACTGTTGGGCCCTTAAAAATAAGATCCAGGATTTAATAGATGCCAAGGAGGTGGAGTTTGATGCCCCCGAAAAACCTAATGTGATATCCGCTCCAATGCCAAAACATGGTCACAATGTCCACGCTATTATAGAAGATCTTTATGTTACTGCTGTTGATGACTTAATGACTCTGTTGCCAATGATCAAGATGAATCTGTTGAAAGCCGGGATTTTCCCGGGCTGTTAAAAAGATTGTTACCTTTGTTCAACCTTGCAATCCGACTGTCCGCTATTGAAGTCAAGCATCCAACGCCTGATGGATACTCAAGAAATCTTCTTCAAGAAAACTCTTGTTACTCCTGTTACTCATGTTACTCCAATCATTGATGTTGCTATAATCACCATTTTCGACAATCTTTCCAAGGTCTCCAAAAGACCTGTTAAGATTACACCCGATCCAAAGTTTGTACCGCTGAAGATTATTATGCCGGGGCCTGTCCCATATAATTCCAACAAGACAATACCATGGAATTACGGAGGAGAGATCTTCTACCACGGTGTTAAGCAGATTGAATCAGTCGAAGAAAGTTCCGATGAAGAGACTCCTGAGGTAGGAAATATTGCGGGGACAAGTAAGATCACTCGTAGCGGAAGAATCTTCTCTCCGGAGATTTCTCCTCCAAGGGTAATCTTCGGACCCTCAAGTGCTCTTATGCCAGTCAAGATATCTGTGCGAAGTCCAGTTATGGAAGAAATTGTTACTCCCGAAGCCGTACCCTCTGCTGTTACTGCTGATAAAGGTAAGGGGATCCAAGAAGCGCCCGTCAGGACGAGGGCTCAGACTTTGGTTATCCCCGAGACCACCCAAAAGGAAATGGAGGAGATTTTAAAGATAATTAAGAAAATCGACTATGATGTCGTAGAACAACTAGGGCAAACCCCTTCAAAAATCTCTATGTTGGCTCTATTACTCTGCTCCGAGGCTCATGCCAAAGCCTTGATCAAATTTATGAAGACGGCGCACGTGCCTCAAGTAACTTTTGCGGATCAGTTTCAAGAGTGTGTAGCCAGCCTTACAGCCAACAATGGTCTTGGCTTCTCTGATGCCGATCTAACATCTAAGGTAAAAAATCATAATGATGCGCTGCATGTCTCGGTGGAATGCAGAGGGACCACACTTGCTCACGTTCTGGTTGATATTGGGTCATCTTTAAATGTCCTACCAAAGAAAGCATTGGACAGATTGGACTCTGAAGGTCTAATTTTGAAGCCCAGCAATATCATCGTAAGAGCCTTTGATGGTTCTAAGAGGATGGTCCATGAGGAGGTGGACATCCCAATTAAAGTGGGTACGGAAACTTTCCACTCCACATTTTATGTCATGGACATCCGTCCCTCTTACTCTTGCTTGTTAGGAAGGCCATGGATTCATTATGTTAGGGATGTTACATCTACTCTGCATCAGAAGCTTAAGTACCCAGTCCAGGGGAAAATCATAACAGTTCATGGTGAGGAGGAGTATATGATAAGCCACCTTAACTCTTTCTGCTACGTGGAGTTAGATGGTGAATTCATAGAAACACCTTTCCAACACTTTGAAGAGGTTTCTCCTTAAGTTGCGGTAGCCAAGAAAATGATTGTTGTGCCTATCATTACCAAACTTGTGTCCCAGATGTCATCCCTTAAAGATGCGGAGGCTGTGATCAAGGAAGGAGGAAGCACAGTATGGGGTCAACTACCAGATTTTCCTTACAAGATATATAAGTTGAGTTTGGGTTTCACTGCTGCTAGTTAGAAGGCTGTACGTCGCTCCTGGGATGGAGGGCCGCCATTGAAAATCACTCATCATGGAGTTCATGCTTTTGAGGATGATGGAGAAGGAAGCAATTTTGAAGACTGGATCTTTCCAACCATTGAAGGAGGAGTGAACAACTGGGAGGCGAAAGACTTCGTTCCCATTACTTTCATCAATCAGTAATTTATCTTTTGAACATTTTCTGTTGGTCTGTAATATTTATTAAACAATTCGTACACTCTTTTTGCCTAATGCCTTACCCGGGGCATATAGGTCCATTTGTAAGGGTTTTGATTCTTCATTTTCATATGCCATTTTTAATGAATCATGGATGTTTACATATATAAACTTTTGTGTTCATTTTCTTTCTTTTTATATTTTATTTTGTTTAAAGGTGGCTATCCCTTACACACACCCACACTCACAAAATGCAGGTACCAATCCTCTCCAGATTCCATGGGTAACAATTCTGCTATGGCCTTCAGTAACTCTGAAGATCTAGTCAATCATGCCGAATACGAAGGTGATGAAGACTGTGAAGTGCCTGGAGAGTTGGCTAGACTTTTGCAACAGGAAGAAAGGGCTATTCTGCCCCATGAAGAGTTGTTAGAGACTATCAATTTGGGAACAGAGGAAGACAGAAAAGAGGTTAAAGTGGGTTCCAACCTAGAGCCAAGTGTCAAAGAGCGCTTAGTTCAGCTGTTGAATGAATATGTTGAGATCTTCGCCTGGTCCTATGAAGACATGCCGGGACTGGATACAAATATTGTGGTTCACCGTCTCCCTGCAAGATAAGACTATCCACCAATCAAACAGAAAGTCCACCGAATGAGGCCCGACATGTCCGAAAAGATCAAAGTTGAAGTGATGAAGCAGTTCAATACTGGCTTTCTTGCTGTTACTTCCTATCCACAATGGGTGGCCAACATTGTGCCCGTGCCTAAGAAGGACGGCAAAGTCAGAATGTGCGTGGACTACAGAGACCTAAACAGGGCTAGCCCTAAAGATGACTTTCCACTACCACACATTGACATCTTGGTTGACAACACAGCTCAACACAAGTTATTCTCTTTCATGGACGGATTTTCAGGGTACAACCAGATCAAAATGGCCCCCGAAGACATGGAGAAGACTACTTTTGTTACGCAGTGGGGTACCTTCTGTTATAAAGTGATGC
Organism: Vicia faba; assembly: GCA_948472305.1. Lineage (NCBI taxonomy): Eukaryota > Viridiplantae > Streptophyta > Magnoliopsida > Fabales > Fabaceae > Vicia > Vicia faba. Next base: position 1,013,544,890 of record OX451738.1, read on the forward strand.
CATTCGGACTGAAAAATGCTGGGGCAACCTATCAGCGAACCATGGTAGCTTTGTTTCATGACATGATACATCATGAGATTGAACTCTGCGTAGACGACATGATAGCCCGTTCACAGACAGAAGAAGAACACCTCGACCATCTGCAAAAGTTGTATGTCAGGTTAAAGGAATACAAGCTCAAACTAAACCCTAGCAAGTGCACTTTCGGAGTCAGGTCCGGTAAACTTTTAGGATTCATCGTCAGTAACAAAGGAATCGAGGTTTATCCTGCCAAAGTCAAAGCTATACAATAAATGCCTGCCCCTCGCACTGAGAAGGAGGTCAGAGGTTTCTTGGGACGCCTAACTTACATTGCAAGGTTCATCTCTCACCTAACATCTACCTGTGAACCAATCTTCAAGCTGTTGAAGAAAGATTAGGTAGTTAAATGGAATGATGACTATCAAGTTGCTTTCGATAAGATCAAGGAGTAATTGCTGGAACCTCCTATCTTGATGCCACCCGTCGAAGGAAGGCCTTTAATCATGTATATGACTGTCTTAGATAATTCAATGGGGTGCGTACTGGGCCAACTTGACGAGTCTGGTCGAAAAGAGCATGCCATTTATTACCTTAGCAAAACGTTTACCGATTGTGAGACTCACTACTCACTTCTCGAGAAAACTTGTTGTGCTTTGGTATGGGCTGCTCGCCGGCTAAGGCAGTATATGTTGACACATACCACTCTACTGATTTCTAAAATGGATCTGATCAAGTACATCTTCGAAAAGCCTGCTTTATCCGGAAGAATCGCTAGATAGCAGATGATCCTCACCGAATATGATATACAGTACACAACCCAAAAAGCCATAAAGGGGAGTGTGCTAGCCGACAATCTGGCCCATCAAGCTGTCGAAGATTACCAATCCATGAGGTTCGACTTTCCCGACGAGGATATCATGACTTTGAGCAACATTGAAGAAAACAGACCGTATGACGGACCTGAACAAGGATCCCGATGGACTCTGTACTTTGATGGTGCCTCCAACGCACTTGGGAACGATATCGACGCGGTACTTATCTCTCCAGAAGGTTGCCATATACCTTTCACTGGTAGACTCTGCTTCAGCTGCATCAACAACATGGCCGAGTATGAAGCTTGTATCTTTGGTCTCAAGGTCGCTATTGACTTGGGAATCAAATCTCTGATTGTATTTGGGGACTCAGCTTTGGTTATCAGTCAAATCAAAGGAGAGTGGGATACTAAGCACCCTAACCTCATCCCTTACAAAGAACATGTCCTGACATTGTTACCACATTTCGAGCAGATTACCTTCGGGCACTTCCCGCGAGAAGAGAATCAGCTAGCAGATGCGCTAGCTACAATGTCATCCATGTTTAAACTTAACTGGGATAATGAGGCACCTCAAATCACCATTGAACGAATGGACGAACCTGCATATTGTCACAAGATTAATGCCGAAGAAGTAATGGACCGACCTTGGTTTCACGATGTCAAAAGGTATCTCGAAGCACAAGAGTACCCTGAAGGAGCTTCAGTCAACGACAAAAAGTTCTTAAGGAGGTTCGCGGCCAAGTTCTTTCTGAGCAATGGTATCCTATACAAGCGTAATCTTGATTGTGTCCTACTCCGTTATGTGGACAAGGTTGAAGTTGAGCAGATCATGGCAGAACTACATAATGGCACCTTTGGCACCCACTCGAGCGGCCATACGATGGCTAAGAAGATTCTAAGGGCAGACTACTACTGGTCTACCATGGAAGCTGATTGTCATCAACATTCCCGTACTTGTCACAAATGCCAAATCTATGCTGACAAGGTACATATTCCTCCAGTTCCTCTCAATGTCTTAATAGCTCCTTGGCCATTTGCAATGTAAGGAATCGACATGATTGGAGATATCAAGCCTACAGAATCCAATGGACACCATTTTATCCTGGTGGCCATTGATTACTTTACCAAGTGGGTCGAAGCAGCTTCCTTCGCCTCCGTTACAAAGAATGTGGTTTCCCACTTGTAATACCCCAAATTTGTCCTACCCTTATACTTTTATCTAGTTTATGCATTGTCGCGCTTTTCTCATGTCCATATCTCCATTAGGTCATTTAACATTGCATACATTCTCTAACAACATAATTTGGCATGGAATCAGTGATATGATGGAATTAGGGTTTCTATGGCGTTGATGGTCCTCATCTTCACTCAGGCTTGAATCAGTTGGTTTCTTCGACAATTATGGTTTGAAGATAGGGTTTTGGATGCATGGCTATTGTGGACTTCTTTCTTATCAAGCTACAAGGGCATCTTCATCATGGGTTTTTAAACCATCAAAGTGCATCTTAAGGGATCTCAGGACCTTGTGATCATCGTCATTTATATGCTTCTAATTGTTCCTATCTACAAGATTTTTTCCATGACATTTGCTTCAAGATCATTGGTTGTATATTGAGGTGCATTGGTGGAATGGATTACAAAGTTTAAATCGTGGTATAAAGATGATGTTGTGGACGTGTAATATGAGCAAGGAATTGTTATTATTTGTTGTTTCGATTGTAAAAGGTGAGGTTAAGAGGAAAATCAAGAGTTGTTGCAAGGAGGCGAGATTGACTTGGTTTGGCTTTTATGGGTCCATTATTTAGAATCGTTTGGAATGCTACCTTATGAAATGAGTTATATTTGCTTGGAGTTTGCAAAATAAGAAGGGGCATTCAGATTTCTTGAAGGACAAGTGAAATTATAAAACATTAACACAACATGTCCATGGCATTAAGCTAGATTCAAGGTGGTTGCATTCACACAAGACTTATTCAAATGTCATCCATAATTCTCAAAACAAGCTCATGAAATTACAGAACTTCATTCAATATTATTTTTAATCCCATACAAGCATTTTATGAATTTTTGAGAATGGAAAGAATCATTTCATTGTTCGAGGGGAGAATATGAAGTTACTATTCCAGATACAAGCCATTAAACCTTATCATGTTACTTTCACAAAAGAGTCCCAAATGGAAGTTTCAATAAAATTACAGGAACTTTTTCAAGAGGTCTACAAGATCTAAAGATGTGATGATTCATCAAGTGTTCCTAAGCTTAATCTTCAAGCTTTCAATCCTCCAAACTTCATTCAAAATCCACTTCATGCTAAAGCTCCGACGATTTCCTTTAAGTACACCATGTATAAGTTGTGAGCTTACTATATAAATGGAGTGAGAATCCGCAAGAATCCATTTTTTAAGAACTTACCATGTTACCTGTCCAAACACAACCAGAAAATTGCTTTAAAGCTTTGTTCAAACCAATGATGTTTACAACCAAAAAGTCCATAATAGAATAACTAATCTCTATAACTGCTAACCAAAACAGAATTTTACCAACCTCCTAACCATTTCCCATTTCCTAACCATTTTTCCATTATCTAACCGTTCCCTAACCTTCTCAAACTCTCAACCATTTTTACAGAAAAGTAGATTTTCTCATAACAGTTTTTTGTTTTAATAACTAATTCCTAACAGAATTCCCAACAAACAAAAACAGAATTAACTAACAGTAACCAAAACATAATTTTTTATAAAACAATCTCTAACCAACTCATAACAACCCCTAACAGAAACTAACAAAGCTAACTGATTCCTCCACTCAACTAATGCTAACAGAATTAGAACAGAAGAAACAAAAAAAGGGTAACAGAAGATGGCAGAAGGGAGGGAGAGATTCAGCAGGATACGGTTTTTACATTGAGAATTTTCATAGAGAAATAGATATACAGAGATTTACAATCAAAGAAAAACTTACGCAACCAAAAGATTATGGATCTCTCACTATAACTCGCGTTTCAATCTCTCTCTTTCTCCAAACTCTTCATCTTCAACCTCACTCCACCACTCTCTTTGCGTTCAGCTTCCATCACTCATCACCGACTTCCATCTTCCCTGCAACTCTCATCTCCAATCTTCAATCATCACTATCTACGACCGTTCCACTCTTCCGCGGCATCAACAACAACGAGTTCTCGACTTCTTACACGCCATTATTCGCATCACATCGATGCAACATTCAATCACAACAAGAATCAGAGTGCACAAGAACAAAGAAAATCAGCGAAGAAGAAGAAAACAGGAAGAAGAAACGAAATCAGAACAATAGAAGAAAACAAAGAGAGGTACCTGGACTTAGAGTTCATTTTCATCGGAGAGCGTATCTTCACCTCTGCCGCCGCTGTCAAGGTTGGTTCATTACTCACCGTTTCATCGTTTTCTGACACCGTGCCGTAACTTAGGACCTAATGAATCTTTCCCCCATGGAGGCGTAGCATAAAGTTCCTTCATCGTCGTTTAATTTTCATTCTCAAATAATTAGGGTTTATGCGTTTCTGGTAGATTTAGAATACATGAATTGGAATTGATGAAAACAACGTTTTTGGATTCGTGTTGAGAAGGTTAAGACGAAGGAATTGATATATGTGGTTGGAGTTTCTGGTACGAATGGCGGCGGTGACAGCGGTGAAGCTGCCAGTTTCTTCGGCCAGAGAAGAAGAGAACAAGTCTTGTGTGATGTGTGCTTCTTTGGAACCCTGGCTCCCCTTAACAAAACGAAACGTTTAAATCCTTTTTTTAATTTTTATTTATTTAATTTTTCCCTTTTTCATATTAATTACTAATTAGAAATTGAATTGAAATGAGGAATTGACAATGTGGGACCATGCTGAAATTCGTTTGGGCTTCAATGCCTAGGTTCAATAATTCTTTTCTTCCTATCACACCAGCATCTTAAGCCATACACCTCCCAATTGTCTCAAATTTCTTTACTTTGTTGTTTAAATTTTGCAATTAATTTCGTGAATTTTTGACATAATTTTTCTGTTGAATTTTTGCATGAGCATTAATATGTCAATCCCTGACTTGATAATAGTTTTTCTATGATTTTTTATATTATCTTAGGAATTAATTGAATTAATGTTTGGTATATGATTAGAATTAGGATTTTAACATGTTCTTGTCGATTATGTATCCTTGGTTCAATTTCCTTGGCATGATCAATGGTTTAACGTTAGGTTCTGATCCTCGAACGGTGCTTCATCATTTTTGACGTATTTGTTCATTGTGCAAGGTACTTCTAATCATGTGTTGCATTCGCAACACGCGTTAGCCTTTATCTTAGTTGGATAATTCTTCTGACTCTGTTTGTTTCTTGGTGAAGCTTGCTCGACGTGCACTCCCTGCTTTTTCAGCGCTTTCGTCTGCTCTTGACGACTTGCTTGCTTTGGTAGTCTCCTATACTACCCTTGTACTTCTTCTCACTTTATTACTTTCTAGATATCATGAGAAGTAGGAAATAAAGAGCGTGCTCTCGAAGTCGCTGTTTAAAGACCTGTAGCAGGCATTCCGCACTTCATTCGCTATATGTGTTATGCTTGTGTTTGTTTACGTTCTTGTTGATCGATGAGTCACTCAATTTAGCAATTGAGATCACGACTTCGCTCTCAGTGCATGCTCCCTATAGGGCTTTATCGCTTTCCATTCTTTCTTGTTGATCGATGAGTCACTCAATTTAGAAATTGAGATCACGACTTCGCTCTCATTGCATGCTCCCTATAGGATAGTTTTGTTAGACTTTCTTCGACATGCCAACCTAGGCAGGATCTCTTTAGGTGTGCTTTTTTGCTAGCTTGCTTGCTTCATCCTTGTACATACCATGTTCCCTTAGGATGCGCTCGCTCCATTCGGACGCAAGTTAGACCTTAGGTTGTAACCCATGCATGCTAACAGTAGGTAGAAACTTTCCATTCATCCTTGACATAGGACTACCATTGTACGATAACATTAGGTTAGAAATAGGCTAGTCTCCATTAGACTCTTTTCTTCCCCTCTTTGCATCCTTGCATTCAAAACAAAAACTTCTTTTCTTAGCAAATAAAAAACATGCTAATAACACTTAAACCCTTTTTCAAGGTAATAAAATACAAACCAATTCAAATCATTTTGTGCGCTCAAGCACCTTTTCTCTAAAACCCTTTTCAGGTAAGGACATGATTAATTTACTTCTGTGCCAACGCATAAGTCTCCAAAGGTTGAGTTGTGGCAGAAGGCGGAATTAACTTCGTCCATTTAAAAAAACACAAACAAACAAAAACATATGAGCCGAACTACGGTAGCTCTGATTCCTCAAAAATGATACGTAGGAATTGGGGTAGGGCCCAGGCGAGCACAGTTTTATTTTCCCTACATTATTTTCCCCTTTCTTTTGCATGCATTCTCCCTTTATCAATAATAAACAGTAAGAATAGATCAAACACACCCATAAGATAGATAACAAGAGTGGATACCGTAGAGTACTACGGGCGTGTGGGGTGCTAATACCTTCCCCTCGCGTAACAGACTCCCTTACCCGATCTCTCAGTCGCAAGACCGTAACTTCTCCCTTCTCAGGTTTTCTCGATGTTTACCTTTCCCTACATGTGGGATAAAATACGTTCGATGGTGACTTCATTGTTTGATGATTTTCAGCCGGTTGTTTCAGCTGGCGACTTCACTAGGGACAGGTCGACCAAATGCTGGTCTATCCCGGAGTCGCTCTAGCTCTTGCTTTCTTTCATTTGGGTGTTTATCTTTACGCTTTCAGTTTATTCATTCATTTTTTATATACTTGAGCATACATATGCATTGCATTTTACTGTCTTCCATATACTACTATTGTACTGGATCTGCTTCTTATTGGGTGGGTGTTACTATGAGGTAAAAGGCCCAATACCCAGGCCAGAGTTGTATACCATAGGAACCCTAGGAATAGAGTGGAACATGAACGGCTAGTTGACTTAGGTATCACTATCGCCTCCATGTCGTCCACGCTCAGATGAGGTACAAATGAGGGGCTATCATTTTCACGTAGGTGATATGGCGATAGTTTTTCAGGAGTACCCTCGATTCTGAGTTACCATTGCCTTACCCTGACCTAGTTTTCACCCGTGAGCGGGGAGGGAATTCTTATTACAGGTACAGATGGTGACTATGTTCAGATGGTTACTCATGCTCGGATGGTGACTACGCTCAGACGGTAACTATTGGTTCTAATGGCTATGATCTAGATTTTTGTTATGACTTTATGCAGATGCTATATCCTGTTGGTGACCGTATGGTTCTCAGATTTATTTTCTGAGTTTCTGACTTGTTTACCTGGAGGTTCATTCGGGCCTTCGATCTTGGTATTCCCAGCATATTCAGAAAATTCTCAACAATATCCGATGTTCCAGAAGCCGTGACCCCGTACAATGGGAGATCCATATGGTACTTGGTTCTTATATGTGCGGAAGCTATGTCAGACCTCTGATCTGATGATACTCATATGATTCCGAACAGTGCAACAATCATATTCAGAAATGATGGAACCTTGATCCTCTTTTATCTTATGCCTTTGCATACATAACATGGCTAACCACATGCTTGACATACATGTTCTATTATTTCCAAGGAATCACATTTGCAAGTCTTGTGCTAAACTTTTCCATCCCTTACTTGCGCAAAATCAAAATCAAAGCATGCAAATTCCTTGGAAATGACAGAACATGACATGGCATTCATTCATACACCCCATGCATATTCATGCATTCATAGAAGGTACCCGAAGATTAGGGATTCTTATTCAGACCTGGGGTTTTCTTCAGAGGTTCAACGTGATTTCTCACCGCACATGTTCAGGGATCAGATGCAGAATAACTCCGAGTGGTACACGCAAGCTTTGGCCCGTGGTCAAAAATTTCTTCAAGCAGGAAGATAATTGATTAAAGACTCAGATAAGCCAGGTCATGGAAACTATGATGGTGATGTGTATTATTTCCTTAAGACATGATATGCTTGGTGATGCATATTATACTGGGGCACCTGGCCAATCGATTGAAGATGGTATGTCATCCAGAGACCAAGTCCAAGACTGGATTAATTCAGAGACTGTTGTGTTCACATCAGATCAGAGGGGAATTCTCTCACACACTCGAGCATCAAGACTACAGAAAGTCGTCAGAATCAGCAAGTCCATATGGAGTGAAGTCTCCTCAATAATGGCAATCATTGGTTTCTTTGCTGCATTTTCATTTGCATTCTTACTTGTTTGTTTAAACATTTCTTGTATATAGAAACTTGTCTATTTTTGAACGAAAATATTAATGCAATAAGTATGCTTGTCTTGAAGTTTTCCTTTCATTTTTACTCATCCATTCGTTATCACTCTTTAAATGTTTTACTTGCATATTGATGCTAGATTTCCTAGTCTTATGCTTAGGTAAAGATTCAAAGGAGGATAATGACAATCTGAAAACACAAAAATCTCTGGTTGGTATGCTTTTGAGTAAGACCCTGCTGACGATGTACAGGCCTTGTTTCAAATCCCTAAACACCGGAGATATAAGGAAGATAAACCCTCGTTAACCCCTCTGAGCCTTCGAAGTAGGAGTTTTCTTTCTATTCAGAAAGAACCCTCATGTCAACCCTGGGGTGGGTAGTGTTCAGCTAATTTGATCAAGCATTCAGAACTCATCAAGAGTGTTCATCCAAGGATACAACAATGGTTATCCATCAAAAGCTTAAGGAAAGTCAAAACCACAATGGTTAACCCTCATCTAACGACAACGTGTGTCTATTGACAATATCCCAATGGATATATCTCGCAAATCAAGAAGCCGAGATCAGATGACGATACAACAATGGCTATCCATCATTTACTAAAGACTCAGGCAGTCACGATCACTTCCAACAAATCAAAGACAATGCAAATATCAACGAGTTGTTCAAATGGAAAATACGAATAAGAAAGAAACAAAAATCTCCACTAAGTCGAAACTTGAAAACAAGTCGCTTAGGCAAAAAATTGGGGCATCCCGCTGGACTTTCAAATCGAAATTCAAAAGAATTTGTCCAGGAAAAAAATAGGGAAAGCAAGAAAGAAATTGAAAAGCCTAAAAGGCGAGAAAAGGATTACGAGTGAAAATCCTCATCAAAGAACAAAGTCGTCTGATCAGACACCAAAAGCAAAAGGTGAAGTAACTGTCGTGTCCAAGAAACCACGGTGGTTCCTCAACCATCGCAAACTCTTATAGATAGATGAATGCTTATATCAGGTCAACTGAACATAAGAATGGAGAACATCATGGAGAATGGGTGGGCACCAAATAATTTTGAGCCTTAAATCCTTTTTTTAAAAACCGTGAACCAGGCCACATTGCGACCCATAAAAGTCCTAACTGAAGCATGGGTCAATTCGAAAGCGTGCTACAACGAGATAACGTTTAACTGACTCCTAAGAGGTATGTTTGAATATTTGTGTTGGTATCATATGCTTGCATTATCTTTACTAAAAAAGGAATTTGCAAATGTTTCTCTCTAGCTAGTGACTCGTTCACAACAGAGTTGTGACGTCATTTCATTCAAAGTTTTTTCAAACTTCAAGACTTACATATGTGTTTCATTAGAATTATCATTCTCATAATAAACATTCTTCTGCATACAAAACAACTGATTGACATCAAGTAAGTTTGCACAATGAACAATCGGTGAAGATCTCAATCTTGTCAGAGAAGAGAGGCTTGAATACCCTGTTGAAGCAAGAATTAGCTGCCACAAAAGAAATGACTTATCCAGGGACATGTTAACTTTTTGTCAAGAGATAGTATCTTAGTGCTTCACAGTCTGAGTACCCTTCAGGGATGAAGTTAGAAGATTCCGCCAATCTGGGGCAATCAAGTCGAGAATCGATCTCTCCAAGCTCATCCAAATCTGGGGCATTCCATCAAAAGCTGTCAACCAGAGGTCATCACGTCGATAAATCTCTTCAAGCTCGATCAATCAAGGGCTATCACATCGAGGAATCTATTCAGAATTCATTCAACCTGGGGCATTTACGTCGAGATTCGACAAATCTCTCCAAGAAAGCTGTAATCTAAAGCAGTTTATTTCGTGACTCAAGACATTGGGGCAGGCCACCTCATATCATATTGTGGCACGAACATTCTGGTCTTCTATTCAACCTAGATCTTCTCAGAGATCCTCCAGACAGGGGCATTCCTCATCCATACTTAGTTGCTCAAGTCAATTATGTTGTACAATACTACGATCAAGCTAAAAGCATCATAACAGTCAACCTAACTTGGCCAGCGCACGAAGCTGCCTTCATTTTCTACAGACAACTTCGGGTCTGATTCCCCAAGAGAATTCAGAAAGTCTATAATCGTCTTTTGACTCAGCACGCTCAAGTGCATCCCCAGTAAAGCTAAACCGGGGCATTCGCAGAACCAGACCAGGGCGTTCACAGATCTAAACCGGGGCATTCGCAAAGTTCAACCGGGGCATTTATAGGTGTCCATGCCCATCTCTTATCCCCAAGTGATTCAAGAGATAATTCCCCAGTGTGCGTAAACTTAGGACAAGTATTCAGAGAGATTCACATGGTGTTCGGTATCCATTTTTCGGCATATTCAGTTCTATCATCCCCTCAACGGTTCAGGATGTACGGAGGTTTGTTCAGATTATCTCTTCCTCAAACGGTACGATTCAGAGTCCAGCAGCGTACCTAAAGACTCGCTTCTTCAACAACTCAATCCTCAGCAGAGTCAACAATGATCTTTGATCTTCAAGAGCTCTCAGTGCAAATTTTTATCGGTATCCCCATCAATCTTTGGTACTGCAGACTTCCAACGCCGATATGTATTGGCATCCCCAGTAATGAGCAGCGGTTCCCAATGGGCCTTCTCTTATCCCCACGAAGTTTATTTCTTCGCATTGCATATAGTTATCACTACATAACATTTCATCCTCAAAAGCGTGTAGCCGATCCATCAGAATGGATCTTTGCGGCAAAAGAAATTCAAACATGCATACAAAGCATAAGCCAGATCAGGTACCTTACATGAAAGACCTGAATTATTCAAAGAAAACAATACATCCCTACAGGAGGGTATCATGCCCAAAGTCCCCGATCAATGACCTTCACCTTTTCAATGCCAAACAAAATCAATACACTTTGTCATTCTAAACCCAGTTCTTGTCTGGCATTCAGTTCCCTAAACACTCGTCCATGTCATTTAACTAAACAATCATCATGTCGTAACCCATGTTTTCTTCGTCGAACCTAAGATCGCCCATAAGCTAGGTTCTTCCTTAGATCATCGTCGAACCTGAGATCGCCCGTAGGCTAGGTTCTTCCTTAGATCATCTTAGAACCTGAGATCGCCTCTTGGCTAGGTTCTTCCCAATAGATCATCGTAGAACCTGAGATCGCCCATAGGCTAGGTTCTTCCCATAGATCATCGTCGAACCTGATATCGCCCGTAGGCTACGTCCTTCCTTAGATCATCTTAGAACCTGAGATCGCCTCTAGGCTAGGTTCTTCCCATAGATCATATTCGAACCTGAGATTGCCTCTTGGCTAGGTTCCTCCTTATATCACCTTCTTAGAACCTGAGATCGCCCGTAGGCTAGGTTCTTCCCATAGATCATCCTCAAACCTGAGATCGCCTCTTGGCTAGGTTCTTCCCTTAGATCATCTTAGAACCTGAGATCGCCCGTAGGCTAGGTTCTTCATTAGACCATCTTAGAACCTGATATCGCTCGTAGGCTAGGTTCTTCCCATAGATCATCGTCGAACCTAAGATTTCCCGTAAGCTAGGTTCTTCCTTAGATCATCTTAGAACCTAAGATTGCCCGTAGGCTAGGTTCTTCCTTAGATCATCTTAGAATCTGAGATCGCCTCTTGGCTAGGTTCTTCACATAGATCACCGTTGAACCTGAGATCGCCCATAGGCTAGGTTCTTCCTTAGATCATCTTAGAACCTGAGATCGCCTGTAGGCTTGGTTCTTCCCATAGATCACCGTTGAACCTGAGATTGCCCGTAGGCTAGGTTCTTCCTTAGATCATCTTAGAACCTGAGATCGCCTCTTAGCTAGGTTCTTCCCATAGATCACCGTTAAACCTGAGATCGCCCGTAGGCTAGGTTCTTCCTTAGATCAACTTAGAACCTGAGATCGCCTGTAGGCTAGGTTCTTCCCATAGATTACCGTTGAACCTGAGATCGCCCGTAGGCTAGGTTCTTCCTTAGATCATCTTAGAACCTGAGATCGCCTCTTGGATAGGTTCTTCCCATAGAGCACCGTTGAACTTGAGATCGCCCATAGGCTAGGTTCTTCCTTAGATCATCTTAGAACCTGAGATCGCCTGTAGGCTAGGTTCTTCCCATAGATCACTCTTGAACCTGCGATCGCCCGTAGGCTAGGTTCTTCCTTAGATCATCTTAGAACCCGAGATCACCTGTAGGCTAGGTTCTTCCCATAAATCACCGTCGAACCTAAGATCGCCCGTAGGCTAGGTTTTTCCTTAGATCATCTTAGAACCTGAAATCGCCCGTAGGCTAGGTTCTTCCATAGATCATCGTCGAACCTGAGATCGCCTCTTGGCTAGGTTCTTCCCTCTGTTCATCGTAGAACCTGAGATCGCCCGTAGGCTAGGTTCTTCCTTAGATCATCTTCGAACCTGAGATCGCCCGTAGGCTAGGTTCTTCCCATAGATCACTGTCGAACCTGAGATTGCGCGTAGGCTAGGTTCTTCCCATAGATCACCGTCGAACCTGAGATCGCCCATAGGCTAGGTTCTTCTATTCATCGTCGATCCTGAGATCGCCCGTAGGCTAGGTTCTTCTCATAGATCACCGTCGAACCTGAGATTGCCTCTTGGCTAGATTCCTTCTTAGATCACCTCCTTAGAACCTGAGATCGCCTCTTGGCTAGGTTATTCCCTCAAATCATCGTCGAACCTGAGATCGCCCGTAGGCTAGGTTCTTCCCATAGATCACCGTCAAACCTGAGATCGGTCGTAGGCTAGGTTCTTCCATTCATCGTCGAACCTGAGATCGCCCGTAGGCTAGGTTCTTCCCATAGATCATCTTTGAACCTGAGATCGCCTCTTGGCTAGGTTCTTACTTAGATCTTCTTAGAACCTGAGATCGCCTCTTGGCTAGGTTCTTCCTTAGATGATCTTCAAACCTGAGATCGCCTCTTGGCTAGGTTCTTCCTTAGATCTTCTTAGAACCTGAGATCACCCGTAGGCTAGGTTCTTCTCATAGATCATCGTCGAACCTGAGATTGCCTCTTGGCTAGGTTCTTCCCTCAAATCACCGTAGAACCTGAGATCGCCTCTAGGCTAGGTTCTTCGCATAGATCATCTTCGAACCTAAGATCGTCTCTTGGCTAGGTTCTTCCTTAGATCATCGTCGAACCTAAGATCGCCTCTAGGCTAGGTTCTTCCCATAGATCATATTCAAACCTGAGATCGCCTCTTGGCTAGGTTCTTCCTTAGATCATCTTCGAACCTGAGATCGCCTCTTGGCTAGGTTCTTCCTTAGATCTTTTTAGAACCTGAGATCGCCTCTTGGCTAGGTTCTTCCTTAGATCATCTTCAAACCTGAGATCGCCTCTTGGCTAGGTTCTTCCTTAGATCTTCTTAGAACCTGAGATCGCCCGTAAGATAGGTTCTTCCCATAGATCATCGTCGAACCTGAGATCGCCTGTAGGCTAGGTTCTTCCTTAGATCATCGTCGAACCTGAGATCGCCCGTAGGCTAGGTTCTTCCCATAGATCATTTTCGAACCTGAGATCGCCTCTTGGCTAGGTTCTTCCCTCAAATCACCGTCAAACCTGAGATTGCGTCTTAGCTAGGTTCCTCCTTTGATCACTTTCTTAGAACCTGAGATCGCCTCTTGGCTAGGTTCTTCCCTCAAATCATCGTCGAACCTGAGATTGCCTCTTGGCTAGGTTCTTTCCATATACTTTGTCTTAGAACCTTAGATCGCCCTTTGGCTAGGTTCTCTGTCAAATCACTCTCATGTGTCACCTTAGGATCGTAGGTCGCCCGTAGACCTCGTCCGCTGTCTTTTCATACCAACCATTTGTCTTGTATTGGCATCTAGCCACGTTATAAGTCCAATCTATGTCTCTTCATTGAAAAAACAAATTTCTTTTCCCCAGTAGATAACACAAAAATAAATAAAGAAAACACTTACTCTCTCTCTCAGGAAAAATCTTTGGCATTGATATTTAAATATCTTCAACCATGAACTTCCGAAAGGCATGTGCCAATCGTACTTTCAGGTTTAAGACGATTAAATAGGGGCAGCTGTAATACCCCAAATTTGTCCTACCCTTCTACTTTTATCTGGTTTATGCATTGTCGCGCTTTTCTCATGTCCTTATCTCCATTAGGTCATTTAACATTGCATACATTCGCTAACAACATAATTTGGCATGGAATCAGTGATATGATGGAATTAGGGTTTCTATGGCGTTGATGGTCCTCATCTTCACTCAGGCATAAATCAGTTGGTTTCTTCGACAATTATGGTTTGAAGATAGGGTTTTGGATGCATGGCTATTGTGGACTTCTTTCTTATCAAGCTACAAGGGCATATTTATCATGGGTTTTTAAATCATCAAAGTGCATCTCAAGGGATCTCAGGACCTTGTGATCATCGTCATTTATATGCTTCTAATTGTTCCGATCTACAAGATTTTCTCCATGACATTTGCTTCAAGATCATTGGTTGTATATTGAGGTGCATTGGTGGAATGGATTACAAAGTTTAAATTATGGTATAAAGATGATGTTGTGGATGTGTAATATGAGCAAGGAATTGTTATTATTTGTTATTTCGATTGTAAAAGGTGAGGTTAAGAGGAAAATCAAGAGTTGTTTCAAGGAGGCGAGATTGACTTGGTTTGGCTTTTATTGGTCCATTATTTAGAATCGTTTGGAATGCTACCTAATGACATGGGTTAGATTTGCTTGAAGTTTGCAAAATAAGAAGGGGCATTCAGATTTCTTGAAGGACAAGTGAAATTATAAAACATTAACACAACATGTCCATGGCATTAAGCTAGATTCAAGGTGGCTGCATTCACACAAGACTTATTCAAATGTCATCCATAATTCTCAAAACAAGCTCATGAAATTACATAACTTCATTCAATATTATTCTTAATCCCATACAAGAATTTTATGAATTTTTGAGAATGGAAAGAATCATTTCATTGTTCAAGGGGAGAATATGAAGTTACTATTCCAGATACAAGCCATTAAAACTTATCATGTTACTTTCACAAAAGAGTCCGAAATGGAAGTTTCAATAAAATTACAGGAACTTTTTCAAGAGGTCTACAAGATCTAAACATGTGCTGATTCATCAAGTGTTCCTAAGCCTAATCTTCAAGCTTTCAATCCTCCAAACTTCATTCAAAATCCACTTCATGCTAAAGCTCCGACGATTTCCTTTAAGTACACCATGTATAAGTTGTGATCTTACTGTATAAATGGAGTGAGAATCCGCAAGAATCCATTCTTTAAGAACTTACCACGTTACCTGTCCAAACACAACCAGAAAATTGCGTTAAAGCTTTGTTCAAACCAATGATGTTTACAACCAAAAAGTCCATAACAGAATAACTAATCTCTATAACTGCTAACCAAAACAGAATTTTACCAACCTCCTAACCATTTCCCATTTCCTGACCATTTTTCCATTCCCTAATCGTTCCCTAACCTTCTCAAACTCTCAACCATTTTTACAGAAAAGCTGATTTTCTCATAACAGTTTTTTGTTTTAATACCTAATTCCTAACAGAATTCCCAACAAACAAAAACAGAATTCACTAACAGTAACCAAAACATAATTTTCTATAAAACAATCTCTAACCAACTCATAACAACCCCTAACAGAAACTAACAAAGCTAACTGATTCCTCCACTCAACTAATGCTAACAGAATTAGAACAGAAGAAACAAAAAAAGGGTAACAGAAGATGGAAGAAGGGAGGGAGAGATTCAGCAGGATACGGTTTTTACATTGAGAATTTTCACAGAGAAATAAATATATAGATATTTACAATCAAAGAAAAACTTACGCAACCAAAAGATTCTGGATCTCTCACTTGAACTCGCGTTTCAATCTCTCTCTCTCTTTCTCCAAACTCTTCATATTCAACCTTACTCCACCACTCTCTCTGCGTTCAGCTTCCATCACTCATCACCGACTTTCATCTTCCCTGCAACTCTCATCTCCAATCTTCAATCATCACTATCTACGACCGTTCCAATCTTCCACAGCATCAACAACAACGAGTTCTCGGCTTCTTACACGCCACTATTCGCATCACATCGGCGCAACGTTCAATCACAACAAGAATCAGAGTGCACAAGAACAAAGAAAATCAGCGAAGAAGAAGAAAACAGGAAGAAGAAACGAAATCAGAACAATAGAAGAAAACAAAGAGAGGTACTTGGACTTAGATTTCATTTTCATCGGAGAGCGTATCTTCACCTCTGCCGCCTCCGTCAAGGTTGGTTCATTACTCACTGTTTCATCATTTTCTGACACCGTGCCGTAACCTAGGACCTGATGAATCTTTCCCCCATGGAGGCGTAGCATAAAGTTCCTTCATCGTCGTTTAATTTTCATTCTCAAATAATTAGGGTTTATGCGTTTCTGGTAGATTTAGAATACATGAATTGGAATTGATGAAAACAACGTTTTTGGATTAATGTTGAGAGGGTTAAGACGAAGGAATTGATATATGTGGTTGGAGTTTCTGGTACGAATGGCGGCGGTGACGGCGGTGAAGCCGCCAGTTTCTTCTGCCAGAGAAGAAGAGAACAAGTCTTGTGTGATGTGTGATTCTTTGGAACCCTGGCTCCCCTTAACAAAACGAAACGTTTCAATCCTCTTTTTAATTTTAATTTATTTAATTTTTCCCTTTTTCATATTAATTACTAATTAGAAATTGAATTGAAATGAGGAATTGACAATGTGGGACCATGCTGAAATTCGTTTGGGCTTCAATGCCTAGGTTCAATAATTCTTTACTTCCTATCACACCAGCATCTTAAGCCATACACCTCCCAATTGTCTCAAATTTCTTTACTTTGTTGTTTAAATTTTGCAATTAATTTCGTGAATTTTTGACATGATTTTTTTGTTGAATTTTTGCATGAGCATTAATATGTCAATCCCTGACTTGATAATATTTTTTCCAAGATTTTTTCTATTATCTTAGGAATTAATTGAATTAATGTTTGGTATATGATTAGAATTAGGATTTTAACACGTTCTTGTCGATTCTGTATCCTTGGTTCAATTCCCTTGGCATGATCAGTGGTTTAACAGTAGGTTCTGATCCTCGAACGGTGCTTCGTCATTTTTGACGTATTTTTTCATTGTGCAAGGTACTTCTAATCATGTGTTGCATTCGCAACACGTGTTATCCTTTATCTTAGTTGGATAATGCTTCTGACTCTGTTTGTTTCTTGGTGAAGCTTGCTCGACGCGTACTCCCTGCTTTTTCAGAGCTTTCGTCTGCTCTTGACGACTTGCTTGCTTTGGTAGTCTCCGCTACTACCCTTGTACTTCTTCGCACTTTATTACTTTCTAGATATCATGAGAAGTAGGAAATAAAGAGCGTGCGCTCGAAGTCGGTGTTTAAAGACCTGTAGCGGGAATTCCGCACTTCATTTTCTATATGTGTTGTGCTTGTGTTTGTTTACGTTCTTGTTGATCAATGAGTCACTCAATTTAGCAATTAAGATCACGACTTCGCTCTCAGTGCATGCTCCCTATAGGGCTTTATTGCTTTCCATTCTTTCTTGTTGATCTATGAGTCACTCAATTTAGAAATTGAGATCACGACTTCGCTCTCATTGCATGCTCCCTATAGGATAGTTTTGTTAGACTTTCTTCGACATGCCAACCTAGACAGGATCTCTTTAGGTGTGATTTTTTGCTAGCTTGCTTGCTTCATCCTTGTACATACCATGTTCCCTTAGGATGCGCTCGCTCCGTTCAGACGCAAGTTAGACCTTAGGTTGTAAACCATGCATGCTAACAGTAGGTAGAAACTTCCCCTTCATCCTTGACATAGGACTACCATTGTATGATAACATTAGGTTAGAAATAGGATAGTCTCCCTTAGACTCTTTTCTTCCCCTCTTTGCATCCTTGCATTCAAAACAAAAACTTCTTTTCTTAGCAAATCAAAAACATGCTAACAACACTTAAGCCCTTTTTCAAGGTAATAAAATACAAACCAATTCAAATCATTTTGTGCACTCAGGCACCTTTTCTCTAAAACCCTTTTCAGGTAAGGACATGATTAATTTACTTCTCTTCCAACGCATAAGTCTCCAAAGGTCGAGCTACGAAATAGGCGGAATTAACTTCGTCCATTAAAAAAACACAAACAAACAAAAACATATGAGCCGAACTACGGTAGTTCTGATTCCTCAAAAAGGATACGTAGGCATTGGGGTAGGGCCCAGACGAGCACAATTTTATTTTCCCTACATTCTTTTCCCCTTTCTTGTGCATGCATTCTCCCTTTAGCAATAATAAACAGTAAGCATAGATCAAACACACCCATAAGATAGATAACAAGAGTGGATAACGTAGAGTACTACGGGCGTGTGGGGTGCTAATACCTTCCCCTTGCATAACAGACTCCCTTACCCGATATCTCGGTCGCAAGACCTTGACTTCTCCCTTCTCAGGTTTTCTCGATGTTTACCTTTCCCTACATGTGGGATAAAAGACGTTCGATGGCGACTTCATTGTTTGATGATTTTCAGCCGGTTGTTTCACCGCTTCATCAAGCACTCATATGCCGGTATGGTATCCCCGACAGGATCATCACTGACAACAGTACAGATTTGAACAATACTATGATCACCGCTCTGTGCGAGCAGTTCAAGATTCAACATCACAATTCATTTCCCTATCGGCCTAAGATGAACGGTGTTGTCGAAGCCACGAACAAAAATATCAAGAAGATCATTCAAAAGATGACAGTCACCTACAAGGACTGGCACGAGATGTTACTGTTTGCTCTGCACGGGTACCGTACCACGACACACACTTCAACCGGGGCAACACCTTTTTCTTTGGTATACGGCATGGAAGTTGTTTTACCTATCGAGGTTCAGATTCCCTCCTTGAGAATCATGAAGGATGCTGGTTTGAGTGAAGACGATTGGATTCAGACCCGACTTGATTAACTTAACTTGATTGACGAGAAGCGACTTACTGCCGTTTTCCATGGTCAAGCGTATCAGAAACGTATGATCAAGGCCTTCAACAAGAAAGTCAAGAGACAAGTATATCTAGTCGGGGACCTTGTAATCAAGCGAATCATCTTGTCGCAAAGTGATCCCAGGGGAAAATGGACTCCTACTTACGAAGGACCATTTGTGATCAAAAACATCTTTTCTGGTGGGGCAATGATTCTGACCACCATGGACGGCGATGACCTGCCGCACCCTGCGAACGCAGACATAGTCAAAAGGTACTACGCATAAACGACCCGACAAGTTGAAAACCCGAAAGGGCGACTTAGGAAAAAATGGGCATCCCGGTGAATCGAAAACCCGAAAGGGCGGTTCAGGCAAAAATTAGGGATAAATAAAAAAAAATTGTACACCCGGCAAGTTGAAAACTCGAAAGGGCGACTTGGGCAAAAAAGGGTTTCCCGGTGGATCGAAAACCCCGAAAGGGCGATTCAGGAAAAAGTTAGGGAATTAAAGCGTATGACTATGCCTCGTCGGATCACTTTAAGGATAATCTCTTCACAGACAAGCTTCGGGCTTCTGATCAATCTAATCAACGTCGAACGAAGCAACGAATGGACAAGATACTCAGAGTTACGAAAGCTATAGCAGAATGGGAACCCCATGGAATTGTTATACATAGCCATCTCTCTTTGTATAAATTTTTTCTCGTTTTTTATGACAACATTCTCTTACTAGGATGTCTGTCTCCTTTGTACAAAATACTTACACAAAGTTAATACAAAGATACTTCAAAGTGCAGAAATTTGTTTGCCTTTTCTTTCTTTTTACACTTGTGTTTTATTTGAAAACGTCCAATGATTTATTAAATGAGCATATGCATTTGAATATAATCACTGCTTACAAATAAAAAGAAATGAGAAAGGATAATTACCGATAGGTTGAAAGTATAGGAAAACATCTTTAGGCTATTCTAGTAGAAATCCCCTACAGTACATCATCCAGATCCTCAACAGAGTTAAAGCTTTGAAATACATATCCCCAACGGAGTTAAGTTTCAAAATCCCCATCAGAACTAAGTTTCCAAACTCCCAATCCCCAACAGAGTCCAAAACTTCAACCCTTAAACCCCGGTGGAAGACCATCCAGTTTCCTCCAATTCCCCAGAGATTTGTCTTGAAATCGGAAGATTCCCCTACAAGTTATCTTAGAAATCAGACAACAGCTTCGGATAATTCCTCAGAGTGTTGACATACAATTCAAGCCCTTGAGAACTCTTCAACAGAATAAGCATTCTCCCACAGAGTTATTTCCCAGCAGATCGAAGATTCTTGGTCTCTTTTCTCCAGTTGAAGCCTCCCAGGTTTCAATTCCCCAATAGAGATCGTCAGAGTTTTCCTTATTCCCCGGGAAAGTCATGAAGGATTCTCACATCCCCAATAGTGGTCCAAGGATTTCTCATTCTCAGCAATCAAAGATTTTGAATCTCCAATAGCGGTCAAAGGTTTATTTTCCCTGGAAGCAGTCAAAGATTTCATTGTCTCCAGCTATCAAGGATTTATTTTACTCAGCAAGACAACTAATCAGCTTACATGTGCATCCATTACATTCATATATCATAAACATTGATAAAGCACATTTTATTGCATCATACATGTCATGCAACATAACTTTGTGTTTTAGCTAACCTTTTACCCTTTTCAGGATAAGATTAAAAGTTATCTTTAACCATTATTCAAATATTTCAGATACAGTATGTATACACTCCAGACACGGAAGTCATTCTGTTACTCATTCAAATCTCTTATTCAGATACAGTATGGATACACCCCAGACACGGCGGTCATTCTACTACTCATTCAGAATTTCAAGTCAAGATACAGTATGAATACACCCAGGACATGGAGGTCATTCTATTACTTATTCAGAATTCAAACAATCAGATACAGACTAGATACGCCCCAGATACGGAAGCCATTCTATTTCTCATTCATATTTAACTATCAACTTCAAGTTCAGATACACTCCAGATACGAAAGTCATTCTGTCACTTATTCATATCCCAATTACATTTTAGATACACTCCATACACGGAAGTCATTCTGCTACTCATACAGGTCTCAATTTCAGATACAGTCCAGATACGCACCAGACACGGTTCCCATTCTGTCACTCATTCGGAATTTATTCCCGGCCCAGAGATGCTCCATACACGGATGTTTTTTCTGTCGCCCATTCAGAATTCAGATACAATACAGATACACTCCAGACACGGTAGTCATTCTGATATTCATTCAAGAATCAAATACAATTACAGCTCGGATATGCTCCAGGCACGGACGCCATTCTTTTGCTCATACGAATCCAATCTCCAGATACAATTCAGATACGTTCCAGATACGGATACCAATCTGATGTTCATTCTCTTGATTTTCAACAAACAAATCTTGGATGGCATCTTTAATCCCATTCCCTCCGCTACATTTTGACGAGTGCAAATTTACGGGCACTTTAGTGTCCAATCATCTTTTACCTTCGAATCACGAAAGGAAAACTCACCAATCTAACTCTTTAGGTTCAAGAAGATTGAACAGGGGCAGCTGTTGTACCCCAAAATTTTCCCTCTCATTTTATCAAGATGTCCCCTCACAAGACTCTTTGAACTCCAGACAGGATTAGGGTTTTGCTCTACTCAAGTCATCTCCTTGCACTGATGACCTAAATTAGGGTTTGAGGTTGCACAGGGATTTTTGGACTTTCAATGCTCAAAGTGACTTTCATACTTCATGTTGTACCTATAAGATTTCCCCTACCAAGTTTCAAGCCTTGAATCAAATTTTTGCTCAGTCAATTGGACAGTTGACCTAGAAATCAGTTGTATTGGGGAAAAAGTCAACTGTGGCCAATTTACAGTCAAACCTCACAATTTTTTATCCACATCAACATTATAGACTCATATGAACCATTTGATCAAGTTTGGACCATAACTCCTCAAGAAATTTGATCAGATCATCAAAAGGGCAAAATGGTCATTTTTAGGGTTTTGACTATATAAGGGCAATTTCTGATTTTCACCTAGCCAATGGCAAATTGGGTTCAATCATGGACTCAAGGACTCAATGGCATCATGTTTACCTATTCACAAGGATCAAAAGATCTCAAATGCATTGGATTGACAGAAGAATTTTCCAGTCAACTGATCAAAATTTGACTGTACATTGAAAAGTCAAACTTTGACTTTTTGGTCAAAATCAAGTGCCAAGGGTCATTTTTCATCAAGATGTGTCAAAAAATGAAACTTGTTCATCAAGAAACCCAATTTTGCAAATTAGGGTTTAAGATTGAACAATTTCATAACTTAAATTTTTTCTAAGTTATGAAATTTTCTTAATTTTTCCCAACTTTGCCCAACATTTTCACCATGATGCAATTGGATTCAAACAAAAATTCCAACATGAACATTTTATTCCTCCACAAATTCTACAACTTTTATTCACAAAGTTTTACCAAAAGAAGCTTGGATCTCATGTTATGATTTTTGGAACAAGGGTCCATGAAACTTTTAACTTAGTGAAATTTTGCCCTAGTTTAGGCAGGATTTTGACCTATCTTCATGGAAATTTTTCACCTAGTTCCAATTGGAATCTCAAAATTAATTTCAAATATGGATTATAAATCATGTTACAAGATTTCCAAAATGTCCAAGAACTCTCCAAAATCATTTATGGTTAGGAAGAATTGAAGGTTTGAATTTGGCAAAAACTCACTTTTGATCCATGGCATTTTCATGTTGATACAAGTTGCAACTTCTGTCCAGCTTCATTGGTATTTGATTACAGGCCCCTAAACCCTTTCATACTCAATAATTAAATGCAAATCCATTGGTTTGAGGCTTTGTTCTGGTCATGGGAGGATTACACAAGAGATTAACTCAAAAATAGCAAAAAGGCAACATTGCCATTTTTGTCAAATTTGCTTTATGTCAAATTGCATTCTTGAGCCTTGAACAAAAAATCTTGTGCAGCAAACAATATCCACAAACTTGAGGAGCCAAGATCACAAGGTGTAAGCTGGTAGATAGCCTGTACAGGCCTGTCTTGCATCATTGCTCACTTTTGCTTAAAATACAAGAAACTTGTCAAATACAACACAACTTGCACATCTGTTAGAACCAACCCTTGCAAGCTTTTGAAACAAGTTTCACACATTCCCTTGAGCCAGAAACACGAGCCATTGAGCCCTCAAACCTTCCAAAGCACAAAACCACCTTCCTCTTGCAAAACAGGGCAGCTTCTGCACCTTGACTTCTATCTCACAAACCACTCGTGCGTTTTGCCCCAAACCTATTCAAACACCTTCCATATAACCTATCCAAGCTATCCCAACCATTAGGCAGTGATTGTAACTCCATTTGCAAGCTTCACCATTTCTGTTTTCATCTTGTGCAGGTTGAGTTCTACAGGCTTGTTCAAGCACATTCAAGGAAAACTAGGCATTGGGGAAGGTCAGGGGAAGTTCAAGCAAGCTCCCAAACATCTCAGGCCTCACAGAAAAGCTCCACATTGCCATACACGATTTCAACTGAAACAGGTTTTTATCAACTTCCTATCTCTCTACTTAGGAATCATTAGGCTTAGGTTTGTGAATAAAAAATGTAGTACTCATAGCCCTGAAGCTGTACATATGCTCAGTTTTCATTTAAGTTAAACGTGTTAAGAGAATTTGATTCATGAACTTCCTGAAAAAGTTAGGTTAGAAATTAGGGCCAGAGAAATTCTCTCTGGTCTTTGAGAGTTAGATTAAGTTTCTTATATGGTTGAATTCGTCTTGAAAAATGCTACAACTTTGATGTTATGAGTTTTTGCATTAGAGCACGTATGCAGGATCTGGACATTTGTACAGGGCGCGCGTTTTTGTTTGACAAAGGTTGAAGATGAAGTTCAGTGGGCTGGGCTTGGTTCTGGCTCACTTTTTGCACCCCATGCCTTGCAGACTGCACCCCCTGGCCCATTTCTTCATATTTTTATATTTTTGTATTTATTTTTCATTTCTGATTTTATTTTATTATTTTCCAAACATAAAAAATACCAAAAATATTTTTATAAATTTTCACATTTATTTTTGTATTTTATTTTATTTTTCTAACATAAAAATAATTTAGTGAGTATATACTTTTATTTTATTTAATGAAAACTTGAAAATAATTTATAATAATATTATACCTTTATTTTTATTATTTATTTATTTATACTTAAATAATATTTTTCTAAATATATTTTTATCTTGTATATATTTTATTTTATTTTATTGTACATGAATAATATAATTAATATATATTTACTTTCTTAAAAGAAAATTAGGGTTTTTACCCTTAAAAAAAATCTTTTTATTTCTTTTTTTAATACATTAAATATTATACTTTTACATACATAAATATAAACAAAAAAACATCTTTTTACATAGTTATAATATCTTGCATATTTATTTAATTGACCATTTAAATACTTGCCTATTTATTTATTTGTACCATTTATTCAATTTAGATGTAATAGTAATTCTAGGGTTTTATTTTCTTGCAAATATTCCCCATTCAAAAATGTATCCCCCTCCCCATATCAAATATTGTAATAGTGTAGGTTTATTTTACGCATTTTATGCTTTCAAATATGCCATGTTAGAGATTAGCGTTTGTATGTAAAAATCCAAAATCAAAACAAATAGCTTGACCTAATGCAAGACATAAATACATGAAAATGACAACACAATGCACACATTCACCCCTAGGGTTTCATCCACTTGTTGCCTTTAAAATTGGCCATGCTATGCATGTTGAGTATATTGGCAAAACAAAACAAAAACAAAACAAAAGATTATAGTCCCTCGATGACGCTATCTTGGTTTCCTATACAAAAATGATCTAGTCCCTCAAAAATTTGCTAAAGATACTTAGCATAATTGCTATCATGATCAATACGATGACCCGCGCCTGTCCCGTTTAACATCCTAATACAAGGTTGTTTACAAAATGCAATGGTAAAATAACACTGTCAAAAGGGTTAAAAATGTGTAGGAAATATATTTGAGTAGATAGGGTAGATAACTCTTAGTTACTTGATCAAAACTTGCAAAAAATATCCTTGCTATTTTCAAACACACATCACAACACAATTTCAAAACATTTCCCAAAACAAACTTTTAAAATATTGAAAAATATTTTCAAAAGACAAACACCTTTGTATACATTCAAACAAGAATCATTACAAAGGTTGCCACAACGATGGCCTCTTTTCAAAACATTTTCAAAATCACACACAAAGCACCATTTCAAACAATTGGAAAAGCAAAGCAAGTGATCTAAACAAGTAACTAAGAGCCCATGGATAACCATAGATGAAAAGGGTGCTTGCACCTTCCCTTTTCATAATCTACCCCCCCCCCCCCCCCCCGAACCCAGAAAATATCTCAAAGGTCTTTCCTGTGCTTTTTCACATTTCCTTTGGATAAAATAAAAAGTCGGTGGCGACTCTTGCTAAACCGAAACATTTGCGAGCACAAACGCAAAACCTCAAGTAAGTTTTCCCACCGTATCACAAGCATCATACAAACTCTTCACACTTAAACCAAGCAAAACGAGCTATAATTCAAGCTACAGAAGTCCAGTTTCAGAGCTTCTTTCTTGAACTTCAAAAAGGTAGAATTATCCACCATTTGGATCCAAATAAAGCACTAACTTGTTCTACTCCTTCTCCTGATTCTAGTGCTTCTTACCATTTTTAAATCCATTGCGAATTGAGAGAGAAATCTCAAATTGAAGGTGCTCGCTATTTTCTGGGTTTTTGATTCATATCTCTTTGTATACTTTATATAAATTTGGCGCGATGGAGGTGTTAGGATCGTCTTGAAGAGACGAATCCAGTGATACTGGTCTGTGATCCTAATTTTACCATTTGAAAGATCTCACAAAATCTCCATTGCAGGGTGGCTGGAGGTTGAAAAAGATGACATGTCTCGTCTAAGCCAATGATAGCGTGTCAAACGTTTTAATTTCATTGGTTGCTTTTTTTCTGATTCCCCGTGCATCTTACTAAGGTCCATATTAAGCACAACGCGTCTGGTCCATTGGATTAGTTTACTAACACGTTTTGACTATGATCTGATGGCCCATATCTTTTTGGTTTTATTTTATTTTCTGATTTTATATTTTAATTGATTTAGTTTTCAAAAATTCATAACTCTTTTATTTTCTATCCAAAAATTATGAAACAATTCACAAAAATACTTTGAATTATTTATGATCTCATGAATATTTTTTCGTATTTTTATTTTTAAAATTGATATTTTTTATATTTTTTGCATTGTTTGCTTTGTTTTAATTACTTTAAAAACACTTTTTGACATTTCTTAATTCTAAAAAAAATTCATAAATATGATTTTGCATATTTTTGACTTTCTGAAATTTTTATGGAATTTTATATTGAGGTTTACTATTTTTGATCTATTTTCTATTTGTTTGAACAATTTTAATTAGTTTTAAAATGGTTTCTGACTTTTAAAAATTGCCAAAAATTTTATAAAAATATTTGAGTCCTTTTCTTATTTTTCTATGGTCTTACTTAAATTTTCTTGATTAATTTGAATATAGTTCATATTTTTCTTTCTTATTTCCATTTTAAAACATTTTTAAAACATTTTTTTATGTATATATTAAATGCAATATCATTTTGTAATAATTTTCTGGCTGAACTTGGGTTGAATTTTGATCATAAACTTTGTTAACATCATTAGACCCATGGTGTTGAGTCTAACTCCATAAAAATGGATGAATGATTTTAATAATAGATTGATTCAAATTTAATTCAAATGTGGTTTGTATATTCTTTCCCACCCCTCTTCATCTTGTCCCTTTCTTAATGCACTAAGTGTTGTTGGAGCATGATATCTATATCATGTCTCAAAACAAATGGTGCATAGATTGTTATTGACTGGCCTCAAAATAGGTGCGACTTCTATATAAGTCCACTTACGATTGCTTAACATAGCGCTAAATTTTGTCCCGATTCGAATAAATGATCATTCGTGGCCCAAACCTATGTTTGCAAGCCCAAGTATGTTAATTTGATCTCTTTGATCCAAATCTTGAGATTCATTGTGTGGGGCTTTGGTTCTACCAATCATCTAATGGATCTACAACACTTTTGGTCAACACGGATCACTTAAACATCGTTGATCATTAAATGGTACTTTTGAGGATTCCAAATGGATGATATACTTGAAAAAAAGAAAATGAAACTTGTTGTGTGGAGTCTTTGATTCTACCAATCCTCTATTGAGTTCCAAATGCAAGTTTCAATATGGTCATCCAACTAACAACTAATTAATAAAGTGTTTTTACTTTGTGCCCTTTTATTTTTTATGCTTTATGTACCATTTACTTTAAGCATTACATTTCATGTCTTTTTTTTATTTTGCTCACTTGAGCCTTTTCTTTTCTCTTCTAAGACACCTAATAATCAACATGAACCATAAAAACATTTAAAATACCTGGACTATCTGGTTATTATCCTTGGCATTATGGAGTATTGGACTTCTTGGACTTAGGGTTAGAAACGTTGGCCTATGTTGGAGACCTTGTAATCTTAATTTATATTTTGTCTGGAGTTCTTGAGGTTTACCTCAAGACATTGGGTTGTTTGTTTGTTTTGTGTGCAGGTTATTGTGATTACATTCTTTGTTTGTAATCTGGAATTCACCCGTATACAGACGTTACTCTGCCCAATTTTTGTGAAGACTTAATACACTTAGAGTTTGGTTCTCTTAAGAGGTCTAGTATCTTTTCTTGTTTGGTTTCAATCCAAATAATGGGAATTCTATCTTGACTCATAATGTCAAGTATTGGCTTCTTGTTGGTTAGATGGCTCTTATCCCTAGCTTTTACTTTATGCTTTAGGATAGTCTCTTCTTCTCCTCCCATCTTCTTTAATTTCAAAAATCTTCTTCCTCCTTTTGAAAACTCTTCTTGTTTTGAAACTTGAACCACATTCATAATAAACTTGGACTTAGGTCCATGCAATTTCAAAACCTTTTCATAAATAAACTCTAATCAAATTAATAATACCTTGACATTTTTGTGAGAAGACTAAAAGTCAATCAATCTCATTTCAAACCATTTCGCCACTTTGGCTTTTTATTTCAAAAAATTTCTCAAAGATTAGACTCTTGTCAATCCTTGTAGGGATGCAAACAACTATACTTCTACAGTATGTAGTGAAGAGAGATATTTTCCACTTGGGTATTGAGTGAGGCATTGTTGATTTTAAAATCCAAGCCATATCCTCCACTTTGAGATGATGCAAATTCTCCTTTCTTATGATTGTGGGTAGTAAGTATGTTTTCCACACGGACAATGACAATGATGTCTTATCTCATAAAATTAACCAAAACACTTGTGTTTTAAAATATTTTTAAAAGGGGAACTATGTGTACACTGATTACCTATTGCACGAAAGGTGGTACGTAGGAACTAAAGGTTCGCAACCGCGGAGGGTGAAAAAACCATAAAAATATATTTCTTTTCTCACCTCAACCATCCATTTTTATACAACATTTTATAGCCAAAATATACAGATTTTACAAAGAGGTTTCTGCGGAGTACCGTAGATGTTTAGGGTGGTAATACCTTCCCTTTGCATAACCAACCCACTTACCTTGAATCTTTCCCCATCTTTTTGGGTTACTCTCTCTTTTCCCATTCCTTTGAAAACAATAAAGCGCGGTGGCAATTTTTATTTTAATCTGTATAAGTCTAGTCAATCCAATGGCTTAGTCTTAAACATTTCTACCGCTACACTACCAAGGGAGGAATCAGAGGATTAACCGCTCAGTTTTATTGGAGAAAGCTTGCTACTTTGATAGGATGAAGAGTACGGTTGCTTTTATCTTTGCTCTACTTGCATTTGGGTTGCTCTTATTTCCTAACGTCGACAAATTTGTGGATGTCAATGCCATCAGGATCTTTTTTATTAGGAATCCAGTTCATATATTAGGAGATTCTTATTACCCCATTCATCTTCAATATTATTATCATGGAGGGATGATCATTTGTTGCACACCTTTTTCGTATCAGTGGTTTATTTCTCACTTACCTCGGTCCGATGCTTTCTGGGATGTCAGAAAGGAACCTCCTTGGGCTCCGAAGATTATGGCCCTCACTCATTCCAACATTGTTTGGTATCATCAGGCTTACTATGATATGGAGATTGTCGATAGTTGTGGTAGTTTCCCCAATGTACCCTTTCTCCGTACAAAGGGAGGAATTAACTATAATACCGTTCTTGCACGACGTCAGCTTGGACATCCGGTGAGAGATAAGCCAAATAGTATTCATCTGAGTGGTTTCTTTCTTAAAGAGGGAGAGGATCAAAAGGAAGTTAAGGAGGAGATTGCAAAGGCTTGGCGCCATATTCATTGGAAGACTAGAAAGGACTTGTGTTGTACCCCAAAAATTTTCCCTCTCTTTTCTCAATACATTTCTCACAAGATCTTCAAATAGCTCAAGTTTGCACAATTGTTGACTAGGTCAAACCACCTCTTAATCATTGATACCCCAAATTAGGGTTTTGATTTTCACAAATACAAATGGACTTATAATTCCTAAAGTGACTTTCATGGATCATTATAGACTTCCAAGAATACTCATGACAAGTTTCAAGTCTTGAATCACAATTTTACTCAGTCAATTGATCAGATGACTGAAAAATCAGTTGTATTGGTTAAAAAGTCAACTGTGGTCAACTTACAGTCAAACTTCAATATTTTTTTACCTAAGCCTAAGCCTTTTTTGGATATAAACCCTCTAATACTAAGTTGTATATTTCATCAAGATCTACAACTTTCATGTTGAAAGTTTTCATTGAATCACCTTGGATCTTGGTGAAAATTTGGCATGAACTAGTGAAATTATCATGTACAAAAACACTTAGAAAAATTTCCAAGTCTTGAAAAGTTTGACTTTTCAAATTGACTTTTGACTTTCTTGATTTCTTGATGATCAAGCTTCATATTTTTGAATGTATTGATGAATGTTTACTTTTGAAACTCAATTTTGGTCAAAAAGTCAAAGTTTGACTTTTGGTGTATCAGTTGACTTTTCATCAGTTGACCAAATTTCATCTATCAATTGTTTGATCTTGAGAGGTGAATTGAGTCATGCAATTAGGTCAAAATGATGTACTTGAATCTTTGAGATCATTTTTCAAACCGATAAGTCATGTATTAGCTCAAAAGTCAAGAATTAGTCATTCTAGTCAAAAACCCTAATTTTGACCATTTTGCCCTTTTGATGATTTGCACACTTTTCTTGAGGAATTGTGATCCAAACTTGATCAACTGATGAATATGACTTAAAATTGTTGATAATGGTAAAAAAATATTGAATTTTGACTGTAAGTTGACCATAATTGACTTTTTAACCAATACAACTGATTTTGCAGTCATCTGATCAATTGACTGAGTAAAATTGTGATTCAAGACTTGAAACTTGTCATGAGTATTCTTGAAGGTATATAATGATCCATGAAAGTAACTTGAGGAATTATATGTCCATTTGTATTTGTGAAAATCAAAACCCTAATTTGGGGTATCAATGCTTAAGAGGTGGTTTGACCTAGTCAACAATTGTGCAAACTTGAGCTATTTGAAGATCTTGTGAGAAATGTCTTGAGAAAAAAGAGGGACAATTTTGGTGTACAACACAAGTCCTTTCTACTCTTCCTGTGAATATGGCGCCAAGCCTTTGCAATATCCTCCTTAGCTTCCTTATGATCCTCTCCCTCTTTAAGAAAGAAACCACTCAGATGAATATTATTTCGCTTATCTCTCACCAGATGTCCAAGCTGACATCGTGCAAGAACAGGATTATAGTTAATTCCTCCCTTTTTACCGAGAAGGGGTACATTGTGGAAACTACCACAACTATCAATAATCTCCATATCATAGTAAGCCTGATGATACCAAGCAATGTCGGAATGAGTGAGGGCCATAATCTTCGAAGCCCAACGAGGATCCTTTCTGACATCCCAGAAAGCATCGGACCGAGGTAAGTGAGAAATAAACCACTGATACAACAAAGGTGTTCAACAAATGATCATCCCTCCATGATAATAATCTTGAAGATGAATGGGGTAATAAGCATCTCCTAATATATGAATTGGATTCCTAATCAAAAAGATCCTGATGGCATTGACATCCACAAATTTGTCGACGTTAGGAAATAAGAACAACCCAAATGCAAGTAGAGCAAAGATAAAATCAACCGTACTCTTCATCCTATCAAAGTAGAGAGCTTTCTCGAATAAAACTGAGCGGTTAATCCTCCGATTCCTCCCTTTGTAGTGTAGCGGTAGAAATGTTTAAGACTAAGCCATTGGATTGACTAGACTTGTACAAATCAAAATCAAAATTTGCACCGTGCTTTATTGTTTCCAAAGGAATGGGAAAAGAGCGAATAACCCAAAAAGAGGGGGAAATATTCTAGGTAAGGTGGTTGGCTATGCAAAGGGAAGGTATTATCACCCTAAACATCTATGGTACACCGTAGGAACCTCTTTGTAAAATCTGTATATTTTGGCTATAAAATGTTGTATGTAAAATAGATGGTGGAGATGAGAGAAGAAATATATTTTTTATGATTTTTGCACCCGCCGCAGTTGTGAACCTTTAGTGCCTACATACCACCTTTCGTGCAATAGGGGATCAGGGTACATGTAGTTCACCTTTGAAAAATTTTAAAACACGAGTGTATTGGTTAATTTTATGAGATAAGACATCATCGTCATTGTCCGTGTAAAAAATCATACTTACTACCCATAATCATGAGAAAGGGAGAATTTGCATCATCTCAAAGTGGAGGATATGACTTGGATTTTAAAATCAACAATGCCTCACTCAACACCCAAGTGGAAAATATCTCACTTCACTACACATCGTAGAAGTATATTTGTTTGCATCACTACAAGGATTGACAAGAGTCGAATCTTTTGAGAAAAGTGTAAGATGAAAGCCAAGGTGGCAAAATGGTTTGAATGAGATTGATTGATTTTTAGTCTTCTCACCAAAAAAATGTCAAGGTTTTATTAATGTTGATTGAAGTTTATTTGTGAAAGATGTTTTGAAAATGCATGGACCTAAGTCTCAGTTTATTATGAAAGTAGTTCAATAAGAAGAGTTTTCAAAAGGAGGGAGAAGATTTTTTTTGAAATTTAAGAAGATGGGAGGAGAAGAAGAGGCTATCTGAAAGCAAAAGGTAAAAGCTAGGGATAAGAACCATCTAACCAACAAGAAGCCAATACTTAACATTATGATCCAAGATAGAATTCTCATTCTTTGGATTGAAACCAAGCAAGCAAATATACTAGACCTCTTGTGAGAACCAAACTTTAAGTGTATTAAGTCTTCATAAAAATTGGGCAGAGAAACGACTGTATACGGGTGAATTCCAGATTATAAACAAAGAATGTAATCACAATAACCTGCACACAAAACAAACAAACAACCCAATGTCTTGAGGTAAACCTCAAGAACTCCAGACAAAATATCAATTAAGGTCACAAGGTCTCCAACATAGGCCAAGGTTTCTAATCCTAAGTCCAAGAAGTCAAATACTCCATAATGCCAAGGATAGTAAACAAATGGTCCAAGTATCATTAAAGTTTTTTATGGTTCATGTTTATTATTAGGTGTTTTAGAAGAAAAAAGAAAAGACTCAAGTGAGAAAACTAAGATTGACATGAAATGTAATGCTTAAAGTAAATGGTACATAAAAAATAAAAAATAAAAGGGCATAAAGTAAAAACAATTTAATAATTAGTGGTTAGTTGGACGAACATCTTGAAACTTGCATTTAGAACTTATTAGAGGATTGTTAGAACCAAAGCCTCCACACAATAAGTTGAATTTACTTTTTGTCAAGTATATCATCCATTTGGAATCCTCAAAAGTACCATTTAATGATCAATGATGTTTAAGTGATCCGCGTTGACCAAAAGTGTTGTAGATCCATTAGAGGATTGGTAGAACCAAAGCCTCCACACAATGAATCTCAAGGTTATCGGATCAAAGAGATCAAATTAACATACTTGGGCTTGCAAACATAGGTTTGGGCCACGAATGATCATTTATTCGAATTGGGACAAAATTTAGTGATATGTTAAGCAATCGTATGTGGACTTATATAGAAGTCGCACCTATTTTGAGACTGGTCAATAGCAATTTATGCACCATTTGTTTTGAGATATGATATAGAGATCATGCTCCAATAACACTTAGTGCAATGAGAAAAGGGACAAGATGAAGAGGGGTGGGAGAGAATATACAAACCACATTTGGATTAAATTTAAATCAAACTATTATTAAAATCATTCATCCATTTTTGTGGAGTTAGACTCAACACCATGGATCCAATGATGTTAACAAAGTTCATGACCAAAAATTCAATCCAAGATCAGCCAGAAAATAATCACAAAATAATATTGCATTTAATATATACATTAAAAGGGTTTTAAAAATGTTTTAAAATAGAAATAAAAGAGAAAAATATCAACTATATTCAAATTAATCAAGAAATAAAAGTAAGACCATAGAAAAATCAGAAATAAACTGAAATAATTTTATAAAATTTTTGGTAATTTTTAAAAGTCAGAAACTATTTTTAAAATTAAAAGAAATGGGTAAAATAAACCAAAAAATGATAAAAAAATAACAAAGTCAGAAATAAAAAATAAACGAGGTCACCAATATTTGTTACAATATCATTGGATCATTCCATAATTTTTTCAAAATTTAAAAATGCATAAAAGTATTTTTGAACATTTAAAACTATTCAAAAAAAGTGGAAGTTTATAAAAAATATCAAAAATAAAATAAAATTGTGAAAAAGTAAAAATCAGAAAGAGAAAAATCAAAAATATTTTTCATAATTTTTTCAGATTTTTTTGACTAAAAATGAATTTTCTATGATTTTTTGAAATTTAAAACAATTAAATATAAAAATCAGAAAAGAAAAATAAAGTCAAAAATATGTGGACCATTGGATGAGAGTCAAAACGCGTTAGTAATCAAATCCAAGGGATCTGGCACGTTGTGCATATTATGGTCATTAGTGAATAAAGCACTGAATCAAATGTAAATCAGATATTTAAAAAAATCCAAACGACGTTGTTTCATTTGTTGAAGGATGACACGTTGGTCATCTTCAACCTCTAGCCAGTCCCAAAACCAGGTTGCTCAATCTGTAAAATTAGAGCACGAGACCTATGCCATTCACTTCATCTCTTCAAGACGAAGACAACCACACCTTCGCGATAAATTTATATAAACAGTATTTCAAGCAATTTGGAAAGAATGTTTTAAAAAGGGATTTGAAATTTAATGGTCAAAACAAGTTTCCAGATAAAAGTAAGTGTTGCGACTAGAACCAGGGAAATAAGAGCATCACAATGATATCAAAGTTTTGAAGAATTGATGAACAAATCTACATATTGAAGTTGAGTTGGAGAGCTCTGAAACTGGACTTCTATGGAGCAATATACGACGCGATTCTTGAATGTAATTATATGGTTAGCTTCAGGGAAGATCAAGGAAGGTAAATTGAGAGAAAAATTGGATTGAAAAAGGCTTGAAAACAGATTTCGAAGTTGCAGAATTTTGAGTTATGGAACAAGTTTGGAAGGGTGATTCTGGCTATCCAAGCTTGAGGAAATGAATGGAGTATGACCCTTTATTTACAGGGAATCAAATGGAATGTTCAAGCGTGTCAAATGATGAAGTTTGGAGGGAAATCGTGTGAAGTTGTAAACAAGAAAAGTGTGACTTCTAATTTGATCAAAACTCATCCAAAATGCGCGTTTTGTTGGGCTAATCACTTCTGGAAGTTCACTAAATATGTTTAGAGGCAAAAACGTGCAGAAACAAAGTGTTTAGAAGCTAAACCAATGATTTCAAATTCTTATTTTTGAAGAAACTTCAGTTCCAAGTTACCAAGTTCAAATCAATAGCCTTCTCAGCTCAAGGAGTCTTAGGGCATGATTTTAGATGCTTTAGAAAGACGGGGTTACAAGCTTTTCAATGGAAAAATAATGGAATCAAATGGATGCTTGAGCTGAAAGTTGCATTGGGTCAAAGTTGGGAAAAAGAAGTTGACTTTCCATATTTAGAAATATTTCAAGTTTTTCTTCAAAAGTGACCTATAATGTTTTGCATCCAAACATGGCCTTCCACTTGAAATTTGGTCTTGACCAAAAAATATCGCATGAAATAGACCTCTTGAATGACATTTTGAAACTTTGACTGTTCAAAATCTCCAAAAATTGAGAGAGTTATGAATTATTGACGTTGGCAAAAAATCATGAAATGACCTATAATCATTTGTATCCTTAGGGCATCTTCCATCCTTTTTCTCACTTTGAACATGAAAGGAGGCATATAGTTCACATCCTCAAGATCATTGTGGAAAAATAATGGTCTCAAAATTGACCAAGTTATTACCATTTGAAGTCACACATGAGAAATTGGGGGTTCATCTGGAGGACTTGTAATCTTTCTTCATCATCAAGTTTCTTCCACATGAAAACTCCTTGAAATTTTTGAAGTTATTTGTTGATAACTCTTTGAAGAGAAGGATGTTTTTGGAATTACTCAAAAATACCAAAAGATGAGCAAGATATGCTTCTTTGAAGTTCAAAACCCTAGCTCCTAGATCAAGAAAATTCTTTGAGGAACCTTAACAATTTTGAACCACTTTCTTGTACCAACACTCTTGATTTGTAAATAAAATTTGTTGAGGATGAAAATGAGAACTCATAGCCACCAAAACCACTTCCATATCTTGATAATTGAGAGAAATATGCACTTGTGATCAATGGGAACAAGACCTTGTCCAACCATGACAACTTCTTCAATCAATCCCTTGTACTTTTGAATCAAATTTGATAACATTGAAATGTGGTGAACAAAAATAACCTTGCCATTCCATTTCATCCAAAACAAATCCAATGGTGAGGTTTCAACTTTTCAAGCTTTATTGACTAGGGCATGGATATAAACTCATGAACCCATGGAGCAACTTGCTAAATCTCATTGCCTTTACCTACATTAGTAACAATCAAGACAAACCAACATTGCATTTTATTAATTAAAAGGAAAAATCAAGACAAAATATTCATGACCACAAAAGAAAACAAGTCAAGGTGCTTGGTGATTCCTCAAAGAGCAAAGCTAAAGGTAGGGAAGATAATCAAGAACCCTGATGTGATCTTATTGTGATTGAATCAATATGGTATGATGAAGGGGTCTTAGGGGATAAATTTGGGGTACAACATCTGCCCTTATTTAAGTTTCTTCTATCCGGAGATACAAAAGTTAAAAATCTTCATGTCGACGCGATCGAAGATACTTAAATATAAAACAAACCCTATTTTTGGCCCTAAGATGCAAAACACCTCTGGGGTTGTAACAAAACAAAGAAACAAGAGAGGAACCCGACCAGAAAAATAAATCACTGGTGGATCAAAAGACCCGACTTAGAGAGGATGGTAAAATGTTCAAAGCGTACACCAACTCCTACTGAAGGAGAAACTACCAACGTTCACTGAAGGTAGAAAGAGGAAAGAAATAACAACACTGACGTTCACTGACGGTGAGCTACCAACGTTCACTGAAGGTAGAAGGAAAATAAATACCATAGCATCACTGTTCACTGACGATGAACTACCAACGTTCAATGAGGGTATAAAAAAGATAACAATCACCAACTTTCACTGAAAGTTACCTACCAACTTTCATTGGAGGTGACCTACCAACTTTCACTGAAGGTAGAGATAAAATATATCTTAACATCGCCATTCACTGACGATGAACTACCAACGTTCACTGAGGGTAGCAAAAAGATAACAATCACCAACTTTCACTGAAGGTGACTTACCAACTTTCACTGAAGGTAGAGAGAAAATATATCATAACATCGCCGTTCACTGATGATGAACTACCAATGTTCACTGAGTGTAGCAAAAAGATAACAATCACCAACTTTCACTGAAGGTGACCTACCAACTTTCACTGAAGGTAGAGAGAAAATATATCATAACATCGTCGTTCACTAACGATGAACTACCAACGTTCACTGAGGGTAGCAAAAAGATAACAATCACCAACTTTCACTGAAGGTGACCTACCAACTTTCACGGAAGATAGAGAGAGAATATATCATAACATCGCCGTTCACTGACAATGAACTACCAACGTTCACTGAGGGTAGCAAAAAGATAACAATCACCAACTTTCACTGGAGGTGACCTACCCACTTTCACTTAAGGGTGAGAGAAAATATATCATAAAATCGCCGTTCACTGACGATGAACTACCAACGTTCACTGAGGGTAGCAAAAAGATAACAATCACCAACTTTCACTGAAGGTGGCCTACCAACTTTCACTTAAGGTAGAGAGAAAATATATCATAACATCGTCGTTCACTGACGATGAACTACCAACGTTCACTGAGGGTAGCAAAAAGATAACAATCACCAACTTTCACTGAAGGTGACCTACCTACTTTCACTTAAGGTAGAGAGAAAATATATCATAACATCGTCGTTCACTGATGATGAACTACCAACGTTCACTGAGGGTAGCAAAAATATAACAATCACCAACTTTTACTGAAGGTGACCTACCAACTTTCACTGAAGGTAGAGAGAAAATATATCATAGCATCGTCGTTCACTGACGATGAACTACCAGCGTTCACTAAGGGTAGCAAAAAGATAACAAGTTTCCCCAAAATTCTAGCATTTCACCTAGAACGAGTCTCAACTTCTTCTTTAACTAAGGCACTCCTCCTGAAAAGGGTAACATATAAGCTGTCTCAAATAAAGAGACTACCACTTGTAAAGATTTCACAATGAATTGTCTCTGCAACATTGAAATTGTTGCCATGCACAGGAGTAATTTGGCAACGGACTACAAACTATCCATTCATAGAGAAGATAGCAAAAAAGTCACACCGACTTTTACAGGAAAGTACAGGCTGCTCAAATAAAGAGGCCTGCTACTTGTTGTTATAGGAAGGATCGTAAAAACTAAATGATTTTTAGGGAGAGCAATATGACTTCTTGGGGAAATGCCAATATATTCCTGCTTGAGGAGATAAAGGTCTTCTCGTGCAAAATAAATGAACATTCTCAAACCAATGCTCGAAGCTTGCAGAAATCCAAAGTAATAATATTGCCGAGGATCAAAAATTCAAACCAGAAATAAACTAGAATGAGACATTCGTCTGAAACACTTTCTTTGAGAAATAAACTCAAGAGGGAAACCCAAATCATCCAGACAAAGAGCTGTACAAGAAGGCTAAAGCAAAAATCTTCCACGAGGGATAACTCAGTGGGGAAATTGAAAGAATATACGCTTTCTGTCTTAAGGCCAACACTCTATTGGAGAGAGGAGAACATAACTCTGCAAAATATTAACGAATGTGAATGAGCGATGATTTGCCAATTTTAGCTATGCATGATGTATGTATGAATGTATGAGTGTTACGCGTATATGCTGACAAAACAGATATATAACACTAGGAATAAACAGGTAAAACCAACTCGGGTTACAATCAACATTCGGCTAAATTACATCCAAGATGAACAATCCAAGAAAAAGTAAGCGCCAACTGAGAAAACAAAACCTACTTCCTGGTTTACTTTATTGGGGATAAACGTAATTCGGAAGTAAATAAAACATAGCGACCAAACAATACAGATACAAATATACAACAGCCTCTTCTAGGCTTTACCAGGGAATAGCATTCAGACTTCAACGGGGAATCAAACATTCAAAAGTAATTCCTCTACTGGGAATTTGAAAAATCAATTTCAAGTAGAGCATACGAACATCAAATCATCAAAACATTTAGTGGGGGATTCGTGCCGACTTCATTGGGGAGGTCAACACCATACTCACAAAGGGAAAACCAATATATGTTCTTCACTGGGGAAAACAGAGGCCCGTGTTCTTCGAGAGTAATTATTGTACCAACTTCTCTGGAAAAAAGAACTTATATTAAACAAACGAAACCTTCACTGGAGAAATCTTGGATCGAATCTTCATATCATGCAAACTCAGAAAAGAGGAGAAATGAACCAAAACTTGACCGGGGATACTAGAGTCACAAACCCAATACAGCGAAAACATCTTGAGAAAAACTTCCCCGGGAAACAAAACTTATTAAACAACTGGAGTTCGTCCATTCCTAGGATCACCACTTTTGTTTTTTTTCTTGCGTCACAAATTTTAAAGTAAAAGCAAATTGTAAATTCTTTTTGAAAATCAATTTTGTTATTTAATCTTTTCGCTTTGAAAGTTATTATCAATAATAAATGGAGTCTTTGCAAGCTAAATAAAATAAGAAATACAAAGAATTAGGTAAAAGCTCAAATTTCATTTATAGAATGGTAGTCTGTGAATGGCGAGACTCCATGGATAATTACAAAGTTCGAAAAATGGTAATATATAATGGAAAAGATACATTGAGATACAATGACCACTATCCCATCTAACAACTTTTGAAATCCTGAGCACCAGCTTCTGTTGAAGTATGATGAGGATCTGAGAAGATTGTTGCTCCAATGATCAGGTCTTGTCTGATGTAGTTACTTGCCAAGAAAGTCCCTAATTTTGCCTAAGCTTCCCTTGTGGGTTTTCAACTTAGTGGGAAATTTATTCTGTTTATGTCTCTAATTTTTGCCTAGACCGCCCTTTCGGGTTTTCGGCCTACCGAGACGCTCTTTTTTGCCTAATCCTCCCTTTCGGGTTT
This sequence comes from Vicia faba, assembly GCA_948472305.1. Classification (NCBI taxonomy): domain Eukaryota; kingdom Viridiplantae; phylum Streptophyta; class Magnoliopsida; order Fabales; family Fabaceae; genus Vicia; species Vicia faba. Next base: position 1,013,584,827 of record OX451738.1, read on the forward strand.
TCAACTTAGCGAGCTATTCTTTTATTTCTTTAGGCGAAGTATTTCTTGACTGCATCAGCATTCATGGGACGTGGGAACTCCTCGCCATCCATAGTCTCAAGAATTAATGCACCACCAGAGAAGGATTTCTTGACAACATATGGGCCTTCAAAATTGGGAGTCCACTTTCCCCTAGAATCAGCATTAAAAGACATGATCTTCCTGAGCATGAGATCGCCTTCTCTGAATTCACAAGGTTTGACCTTCTTATCAAAAGCTTTCTTCATCCTTTTCTGATATAACTGTCCATGACACAAAGCTGTCATTCTCTTCTCTTCGATCAAATTCAATTGGTCAAATCGGTTCTGGACCCATTCAGCCTCTGACAACTTGGTTTCCATTATCACACGCAAAGAGGGAATCTCAACCTCGATTGGGAGCACAACTTCCATTCCACACACAAGGGAGAACGGGGTTGCTCCTGCTGAAGTGCGGACAGATGTTCGATATCCATGCAAAGTAAAAGGGAGCATTTCATGCCAATCCTTATAAGTAACAACCATTTTCTAGATAATCTTCTTGATATTCTTATTAGAAGCTTCAACAACCCCATTCATCTTTGGTCTGTACGAAGATGAATTGTGATGGACAATCTTGAATTCTTCACACAGTTTTGTCATCATTTTGTTGTTTAAATTCGAGCCATTGTCAGTGATAATTCTATTCGGCACACCATACCGACATATGAGATTATTCTTAATAAAGCGCACAACCACCTGCTTAGTAACATTAGCATATGAAGCAGCCTCCACCCACTTGGTGAAGTATCAATTTCTACCAAGATAAAACGGTGTCCATTCGAAGCTTTGGGTTCTATCATTCCAATCATGTCAATACCCCACACAGAGAAAGGCCATGGGGAAGATATCACATTAAGAAGTGTCAGAGGCACATGAATCTTGTCCGTATAAATATGACATTTATGGCACTTCTTTGCAAATTTGTAACAATCGAGTTCCATTGTCATCCAATAACTTGCCCTTAGCATCTTTTTAGCAATCGAATGTCCATTGGCATGAGTGCCAAATGAAGCTTCATGAACCTCATGCAACATGTCTGCTTCGTGTCTATCCATGCATCTGAGCAAGACCATGTCATAATTTCTCTTGTACAACACATTTTCACTGAGGAAGAAACTGCCAGCCAATCTTCTCAATGTCTTTCTATCTTTATTTGATGCACCAATCGGGTATTCCTGAGTTTGGAGAAAATGCTTGATATCATAATACCAAGGTTTCTCATGTGCTACCTCTTCTGTTGTAAACACATGAGAGGGCCTATCCAGTCGTCGAACCATAATTCGAGGTATATCATTCCAAGTATTCACTTGATACATAGAAGCCAAAGTTTCCAGAGCGTCCACCATTTGATTTTCATCTCTAGGAATGTGATGGAATTCAACTTTATTAAATAAGGGTAACAACCTTCTAGCATAATCTTTGTAAGGGATCAAGCCGGGGTGACGAGTATCCAATTCTCCTTTAATCTGGTTTATTACCAAAGGTGAATTACCATACACATCTAGAATTTTAATTATGAGATCAATAGCTTCCTCGAGACCCATGATGCAAGCCTCATATTCTACCATATTATTAGTACAATCAAATGTCAACCTTGCAGTAAAAGAAATGGGCGATCCATGTGGAGTGACAATTACAACACCAATTCCTTTACCATAAGCATTCACAGCTCCATCAAATATCATAATCCAACGAGATTCAGGATCAGGACCTTCCTCAGGAAATGGTTCATCACAATATTTCATTTTCAGAAACATCACATCCTCATCGGGAAATCCATACTTCACAGACTGATGATCCTCAACTGGTTGGTGAGCAAGATAATCTACCAACACGCTGTTTTTAATAGCTTTTTGAGTGCGGTATTCGATATCATATTCAGATAACAACATCTGCCAGTGGGAAACTCTCCCAGTAAGAGCAGGCTTTTCAAAAATGTACTTGATTGGATCCATTTTGGAGATCAACCAAGTGGTGTGATTCAACATATACTGCCGCAAACATTTTGCCGCCCAGGCCAGAGCACAACATGTCTTTTCCAGTATGGAATAACGTGACTCATAATCAGTAAACTTTTTGCTGAGATAATAAATGGCATACTCTTTCTTCTCCATTTCATCTTGTTGTCCCAGAATACAACCCATGGATTTATCTAACACTGTCAGATACATAATCAACAGTCTTCCTTCGACAGGAGGGAGCAATATAGGAGGTTCAAGAAGATATTCTTTAATACTTTCGAATACCCTTTGGCAGTCATCCATCCACACACAACCTTGATATTTCTTTAACAACTTAAAGATCGGTTCATATGTTGCAGACATGTGGGAAATGAATCTGGAAATATAATTCAAACGCCCAAGGAACCCTCTGACTTGCTTTTCAGTTCTCTGCGCTGGCATCTCTTGAATTGATTTGACTTTATCAGGGTCAACTTCAATTCCTTTCTGGCTAACAATGAAACCCAAATATTTCCCTGATCGAACACCGAAGGTACATTTATTTAGATTCAAGCGGAGACGATACTTCCTCAAACGCTGAAACAACTTCAACAAATCTTCTACATGCCCTTCTTTAGTCTGGGATTTAGCGATCATATCATCAACATACACCTCAATTTCCTTGTGCATCAGATCATGGAATAGGGTTGTCATAGCCCTCTGGTACGTTGCACCAGCGTTCTTCTACCCGAAGGGAATCACTTTGTAACAGAATGTTCCCCAGGGTGTGATAAACGTTGTTTTTTACATGTCCTCTAGAGCCATTCTTATTTGATTATACCTGTAAAATCCATCCATGAACGAGAATACTTTGAATTTTGCTGTGCTATCCACTAACATGTCAATGTGTGGAAATGGAAAATCATCTTTTGAACTAGCTTTAATTAGATCTTTGAAATCTATGCACATGCAAACTTTTCTGTCTTTTTTCGGTACTGGTACAATATTGGCAATCCATTGAGGGTACACTGACGTCAAAAGAAAACCGGCATTAATATGCTTTAGAACCTCCTCTTTGATCTTCACTGCCATATCTGGGTGAGTTCTTATCAACTTCTGTTTGATTGGCGGACACTCTGGATTCAATGGCAAACGGTGCTCTACAATATCTATATCTAGACCAGGCATATCTTGATAAGACCAAGCAAAAATATCCACATACTCTTTCAACAACTCAATCAACCTGATCTTCACATCAGGATGCAGCAATGCTCCAATCATGACTTCTTTCGGATCTTCTTTTGAACCACAATTGATTACTTCCAATGGCTCTTTATATGGATGAATGGCATTTTCCTCGCGGCCAAGCAACCTTGAGACCTCTTCTGGAATCTCATCATAGTCTTCTTCTTCGGCCCCATACACATGACATTCAAAATTGGGAGAGGGTGCAGGGTCATTGTATTCAACGGGTTTTTTAATTAACCTGCACATATGATTTATGATTGCATTTAGAAACTGACACATATAACAAGTGATCATGCAGATTGTATTTCAGTTATTATTTATTTTGAAAGGTTTTTTTTTCTTCTGATTACCATTTTCCAAGAAAAAGCAGAAAATAAAGACACAATTTGGGAAACAAAGACAACTTTTATTATTGATTTTAAAAGTCACAACAAACAGATAAGCCCATAGAATATTAATACTTCCACCTTGGGCAGAGTGAAAGCTTTTCAAAAAGATTAACAAATCAAATTACCTTGAAACATGTATGCAAGAGGGAACATCAATGGTGATCCAGTTCTGAACCCTAACTCCGTGTGTCACGTAATTCGGCATTTCCTGCTCTGCTTCATCTTCCACAATGGCATTAATCCTGGAAACAGTCGAATAAAGATAACCCCCTCTATGAAAGATGTCTTGATACTTGCTTGTAGCAGACTTCAGCTTCATGCTCTTACCTTTGTCATTCTTCAAAGAGAACCCGAAGTCGGCTTTGTTCTTGTTTACAGGTGGATCAACAATCTGTCCCCATACTTCACTATGACCCTTACGCACAACTTGTTGCGCATCCTTAAGAGATACCATGGAATTCTCATTTCTCCTTATATTATCAATGGATAAGGCTTGGAACTGGGTTCCAACAACAACTTCATTCGCCTGCACAATGCTGAAAGAGGACAAATAAGATATCAATAATGCATGTTCTCCATTTATGATTACCACTTTTCCTTCACACACAAACTTCAGTTTCTGGTGTAAAGTTGAAGTGACAGCCCCTGCCTCATGTATCCACAGTCTTCCTAGAAAACATCTATAAGCTGGTACAATATCCATGACTTGGAAAGTAATCTGAAACAAATGTGGGCCTATATGAATAGGCAAGTCCACTTCACCGGTAACAGATTTCCTTGATCCATCAAACTCTTTCACAATAATTCCACTTGGGCGCACAGGTGTTCCTTGATATTTCAACTTCATAAGCGTGCTCCTTGATATAACGTTCAATGCAGATCCATTATCAATCAACACATTGGATAGTGAATCATTCTTGCAGTTCATAGAAATGTGAATGGGCCAGATTGTGATTCCTTCCTTCATCGGACAATACATCGTCGTAGAAACTTAGGTTATTACGTGATGTAATATTCCCTACTACACTTTTGAATTGGTCTATAGGCATGTCACTTTCCACAAAAGCTTGATCCAGTACCCTCATCAGAGATTCTCTGTGAGCAAAGGAGTTCATCAATAAAGCCAAGATAGATATTTTTGAAGGAGTCTACAGTAGCTGATCTACAATTCTGTAGTCGCTCATCTTAATTATCTTCAAAATATCATCCACTTCTTTCTCTACCGTAGCTCCCTAGATTCACCCGTAGCTTTCTTGGGTTGAACATTATCAGCAATTTTCATTCCAGAACTAACATCTCCTTGAACAACTAGTGCAAATACATGACCGTTGCGGGTCACTCTTCTAGTCTCAACAATATTTCCAACATCAGGCATTGGCTGGATGGGAAATTCCACACCATCCTCTAAGATTGTAGCGTTATATTTATAGCGTACAACCTTATCTGACTTGTAGGGAACAGGACCCGCAAACTAATCACCAATGGGGTAACAACTGGCTTTCTATAATGCTCAACTTCAAAATGGGCGGGTGCACCAAAACAAGGCACAATGATATTTACCCCTTCTTCAACATAATCAGTCATTATCGAGTCATCTCTGGAAAAAAATCCTCATATGAGGAGAAATACTCATCTGCAGAGGCATACTCATCATTCGACTCTTCTTCAGCCAAACAAACCTCAATCATATCAACTTCATGGTAATTATCCCTTTGACCTGTAACCTTGATAGTTCCATTTTCCAACAACAACTGAACACCTTTCTTCACAATTGAACATCCTCGGAAGTCTCGATAGCAAATTCGGCAAGATCCATACTGATGTTCCACCTGACCAGCCAAGTGGCAGAAAGTAGCATGCAATTGCACAAGTTCATTCATATACTCCACATCAAAAATTCTGAACTCTCCAGGACATCCAGAAACGATATTCACCTCCTCTTCATACTCTGCCCTAGGCCTGATTATGTGGATGAGGCCCTCATCCATCATCTCCTGCAAATCTGCCTTTATCTTGTCACAACCTTGTATGTATGTACTGCAAATAGCACAACCGAGATGGTCATGCATATAGTAGCTAAATTCACAAAGGTCTGCATGCATTTTCACCAAATCTCCTCTAACTAGATGAATATCAAAATTCTGGAAGTCGCCTAGACAACCGGCCACCATATTCACAACATTTTCCCCTCCATGCTTAGGTAGAGGATTGTCTTTCACATTAGGACCCACATCCTTGAAAGATAGAATACCAGACTTCACCAATTTCTGCACCTCAGTCTTCAAAGGATAACAATTCTCTACATTATGCCCTAGTGCTCCCTGATGAAAAGCCCATGTTTGGTTTGCCTTTTAATATCAAGGCAAAGGTGATGGTACAGCGGGAGGTGGTCTGGTCTGAACCAAATTCTTTTGAATCAATGCCGGTAGTAACCCCGTATAACTCATAGGAATAGGGTCATAACTATCCCTTCTCTTATTATACCTTGATTCCCCTGTTGGGATGGTCTCTGATAAGCAACGGTGGTTGGAGCTACACCAACAACTGGAGTAACTGAGGCGACTTGCTGATGATGCTGATAATTTCTTCTAGGAGGATTAACCCTCCTCTCTTGCATAACAACATTTTCATCCCCTTCTTTTTTCTTGGTAAACTCATAAGATGGCTTCTTCGCACCTCTAGATCCTTCACTCTTTGTTAAACGGCCCTCTCTTATAGCCTCTTCTAAACTAATACCCATGCCTACCATTTCATTAAAGTCACTAGGCGCACTTTCTACCATCCTTTCATAGTAGAAAGCACCTAGAGTCTTCAAGAAAATCTTAGTCATCTCCTTCTCTTCCATGGGAGGAATCGCTTGGGCGGCTACCTCACGCCATCTCTATGCATATTCTTTGAATTATTCCCCGTCTTTTTGAACCATGGCCCTGAGTTGATCATGGTTAGGCACCATGTCCACGTTGTAATTGTATTGTATAATAAATGCTTCTCCCAAGTCATTGAAAGTATGGATATCAGCACTGTCCAAACTCATATACCACTTCAGCGCAGCACCGGTCAAACTATCCTGAAAAAAGTGAATCAGCAGACGCTGATCATCAATATGGGTAGACATTCTCCTTATAAACATTACCATATGAGAACGAGGGCATGTATTTCCCTTGTACTTCTCAAACTCTGGGACCTTAAATTTTGCAGGTATCTTAACATTCGGGACCAAGCATAACTCATTCACATTCTTCCCGAATAACTCTTTCCCCTGAGGGCCTTCATCTCCCTCTGCATCTTATCAAATTTCTCTTGAAAATCACCCATTCTATCATAGAGATCCAAGTCTTCACTTGGTGGAGGAAAAGGACGACACACATCATCGTTAACAAACAGAACCATATTCACCGAAGGAAATGCACCAGGAGAAGCATGCACCACATGAGGTGCAGGAGTAACAATAGTCTGAACAACTGGAGTATCTTGAGGACCAAGATTGAAACCTTCAGGCGCAAAGTTCTCTAGAATTCCCCATGGATAACCTTGAGGCATGCGATTCTGAACAACAGTTGGGGTATCAGATACAGGAACAGCTGGAGCTTCAGCAGTAGCCCTTGTTGGGTGAGGTTGAATACTCGGTGGCTAATTCTGAGCAGCCACCAGAGATTCCATCAGAGCAGTAAGATTGGCCATGCCGGCCTTCAAAGCAGAAACTTCCTCACGTAGCTCGTGATTCTCTTGTTCTAAGGTGTCCATCTTCCTTATAAAATTAGCCTGAGTGTTTTAGTGGTGAGTCAGCTTGCTAAATGAAGTAAAGAAGCTTGGTAAGACACCTGGATATGCATAACAAATGCAAGAAATATGTGAAATATGATGCATGATATGCAATGCACATGATTTATTTTATTTATTTAATATTTCAAGGGATTTAAAGATTTATAAACACATTGCAAATATCAAAGTAATAACGCATTTGGAATACTGAAATTTATTATTATAATAACTTCAAAATAGGTTACAAGTCTCAACAATCCCAAGTACAAGATGAAAATAAAGTCTAAAACCTTGAGAAGTAAAGCTGTCGGAGATCACTCTATACGCTGGCGCTTCCTCGTAAGCCTGGCAATCTGAGCCTTCAACCTCTGATTTTCTTTCGCATACCTGCTGGGAATCTCCTTCCAATCACCTGAATCAGGAAGTGAGTAATCAGCATCTGATTGAGGCTTAGGAGAAAATAAATCCCCTTGCCTCTCCATAATCTCTACCATTCAACTCTCAAGGATCTCAATCAAGTCGTCTTTCTCCATTAAGTCTGCTTTAAAGGAAATCTCTAAAGTTTGGCACTTGTTCTTCCAAGCATCATTTTCCTATTGCATCCTCACCAAAGCAAGATGCAGCTCTTCTAGATCATCCAATAAAGGAGGAGTGGTTTATACAAACAAATCAGGCATAGTTGTTTCCTGGGAATACGACATTTTCAATTGAATAGCCCTTGCTTGGATCCACTAAAAATATGGCTCCAAAGAAACATCCCCCATAGGTCCCAAGTCTTTCCTACTCTTCTTGTGGATGTGACGCCAGGCCTTCGCAATCTTATCCCTAGCTTCCTTATTGTCTCATCCTTCCTTCAGAAAGAAACTACTCAAATGAATACTATTTGGTTTATCCCTCATCGAATAACCGAGTTGTCATCGTGCAAGAACAGGGTTATAGTTAATTCCTCCCTTTGTACCAAGAAGAGGTACATTGGGGAAACTACCACAACTGTCAACAATCTTTATATCCTGGTAAGCTCAATGATACCAATCAATATCTGATTGAGTAAGTGCCATGATCTTAGAAGCCCAATGGGGTTCCTTCCTGACATCCCATAAAACATCAGACTAAGGCATATGAGAGATAAACCACCAGTACAACAAAGGTGTGCAACAGATAATCATCACCTCCATGATAAGAATTCCGAAGATGAAAAGAGTAATAAGCATCACCCAACAACGTAGGAACTGGGTTTCCAATCATGAAGATCCTGATAGCATTAATGTCCACAAACTTGTCCACATTAGGAAATAAGAACAACCCGTAAGCAAGTAGAGAAAAGATGGCCTCAAAAGCTATTGTACTCTTCATCCTGGCAAAGTAATGAGCTTCCTCCAATAATAATTGGGCCGGTAATCCTCTAATCCCTCCTTTAGTAGTCATATGGGCTTCCACCTCAGACTTCCCCAGATTAAATAAAGCAGCAATCTCATGTGGTTTTGTCTCACCCTCCAAACCAGTAAAAGGAACACGATCGGTAACAGGTAAATCCAACAGATAAGAATACTCCTCCAGTGTAGGCATCAACTGATAGTCGGGAAAAGTAAAGCAATGACACATCGGATCATAGAGCTGGACCAAGGTCGAGAGAATGCATTCCTTCATCCTAAGCTTCATAAGAGGAATGATGGATCCATACTTCTTTCAAAAATCTGCAGAACACTCGATATCAGGAATTAGACTGATCAACTCATCTATCTTGGGATCCTTGAAACTGTACTTCACGATCTTTCTTTTTCCAGAATCCATATTTAAAAGTACCTGAGATATTCACAAATGGTCAACTTTTAAGTCCCTTGAAATAAGATTTCTTCAAAAGATGTTTATGAGTGCATGGATGCATGATGCAACAATCACACACAAGATCAAACATATAGGGTTTATAGGTTCAACTTCACAAGCATGAGGTCGAAGGTACTACCCATAAGGTGTTGGTCTAAAAGTTATCACATGCCAAACAAGGTTCTAGAGGTTCCCAGAGTCTACATCCTTCCTTCGAATATTACCAACTTCCCGAATAACTCGGTAATTAGTAATATTCTCAAGAAAAACTCATCCGCGCGTAGTATCGTGTGACAACTATTTCTGGATTACTCCGTAATAGCTTCCGCACTACACCTAAAAGGCCAAGACGGGTTTGGAATTCTACGGTCCTCAGCTTCAGCAGGCTCCCAGGTCGAAAGTAGTACGTCTTCCCGATTACTCAGTAAACGACACTACAGTCAAAGGGGCCTCCACTGAGTGGGGGATCTCATGCCTCCTTTTTTTTGGATTACTCCCTCAAAGTTAACATGACTATACCGCCTGTCCTATCTTAAAGTTTGCCCAAGTCTGGGTATAGGACTTATAAGTAATCACCAAGCGCCCTGAAAACCAGGAAAATGCAGACAAACATATATACAACATATACCACATAAACAATGATAACATATATACGGATATAAACAAATATAGGCTCAACCCACTTAGGGATGGACCAGCAAAAGGCAATCTTTCCTCAGTAGAGTCGCCATTTTTTTTGTAGCGGTGGAAATGTTTAAGGCTAAGCCATTGGATTGACTAGACTTGTACAAATCAAAATAAAAATCGCCACCGCGCTTTATTGTTTCCAAAGGAATGTGAAAAGAGAGAATAACCCAAAAAGAGGGTGAAAGATTCTAGATAAGGGGGTTGTTTATGAAAATGGAAGGTATTAGCACCCTAAACATCTACGGTACTCCGCAGGAACCTCTTTGTAAAATCTGTATATTTTGGCTATAGAATTTTGTATGTAAAATAGATGGTGGAGATGAGAGAAGAAATATATTTTTTATGATTTTTTCACCCGCCGCGGTTGCGAACCTTTAGTGCCTATGTACCACCTTTCGTGCAATATGGGATCAGGGTACACGTAGTTTACCTTTGAAAATTTTTAAAACACAAGTGTGTTGGTTAATTTTATGAGATAAGACATCATCGTCATTGTCGGTGTGGAAAAACATACTTACTACTCAAAATCATGAGAAAGGGAGAATTTACATCATCTCAAAGTGGAGGATATAGCTTGGATTTTAAAATCAACAATGCCTCACTCAACACCCTAGTGGAATATATCTCACTTCACTACACATCATAGAAGTGTAGTTGTTTGCATCACTACAAGGATTGACAAGAGTTGAATCTTTTGAGAAAAGTTTAAGATGAAAGCCAAGGTGGAAAAATGGTTTGAATGAGATTGATTATTTTTAGTCTTCTTACAAAATAATGTCAAGGTTTTATTAATGTTGATTGAAGTTTATTTATGAAAGATGTTTCGAAAATTCATGGACCTAAGTCCAAGTTTATTATGAAAGTAGTTCAATAAGAAGAGTTTTCAAAAGGAGGGAGAATAATTTTTTTGAAATTTAAGAAGATGGAAGGAGAAGAAGAGGTTACCCTAAAGCATAAGGTAAAAGCTAGGGATAAGAACCATCTAACAAGAAGAAGCCAATACTTGACCTTATGAGCCAAGATAGAATTCTCATTCTTTGGATTGAAACCAAGCAAGCAAAGATACTAGACCTCTTGTGAGAACCAAACTTCAAGTGTATTAAGTCTTCATAGAAATTGGGCATAGTAACGGCTGTATACGGGTGAATTCCAGATTACAAACAAAGAATGTAATCATAATAACCTACACACAAAACAAACAAACAACCCAATATCTTGAGGTAAACCTCAAGAACCCCAGACACAATATCAATTAAGGTCACAAGGTCTCCAATATAGGACAAGGTTTCTAATCCTAAGTCCAAGAAGTCCAATACTCCATAATGCCAAGGATAGTAACCAAATAGTCCAAGTATCATTAAAGGTTTATTGTTCATGTTGATTATTAGGTGTCTTAGAAAAGAAAAGAAAAGGCTCAAGTGAGCAAAATAAAAATAACATGAAATGTAATGCTTAAAGTAAATGGTACATAAATCATAAAAAATAAAAGGGCATAAAGTAAAAACAATTTAATAATTAGTGGTTAGTTGGACGACCATCTTGAAACTTGGATTTGGAACTTATTAGAGGATTGGTAGAACCAAAGTCTCCACACAATAAGTTGCATTTTTCTTTTTGTCAAGTATATCATCCATTTGGAATCCTCAAAAGTACCATTTAATGATCAACGATGTTTAAGTGATCCGCATTGACCAAAAGTGTTGTAGATCCATTAGAGGATTGGTAGAACCAAAGCCTCCACACAATGAATCTCAAGGTTATCGGATCAAAGAGATCAAATTAACATACTTGGGCTTGCAAACATAGGTTTGGGCCACGAATGATCATTTATTTGAATTGGGACAAAATTTAGCGATATGTTAAGCAATCGTATGTGGACTTATATAGAAGTCGCACCTATTTTGAGGCCGGTCAATAGCAATTTATGCACCATTTGTTTTGAGACATGATATAGAGATTATGCTCCAATAACACTTAGTGCAATGAGAAAGGGACAAGATGAAGAGGGGTGGGAGAGAATATACAAACCACATTTGAATTAAATTTAAATCAAATTATTATTAAAATCATTCATCCATTTTTGTGGAGTTAGACTCAACACCATGGATCCAATGATGTTAACAAAGTTCATAACCAAAAATTCAATTCAAGATCAGCCAGAAAATAATCACAAAATAATATTGCATTTAATATATACATTAAAAAGGGTTTTAAAAATGTTTTAAAATAGAAATAAAAGAGAAAAATATCAACTATATTCAAATTAATCAAGAAATAAAAGTAAGACCATAGAAAAATTATAAATGAACTAAAATGAGTTTATAAAATTTTTGGTGATTTTTAAAAGTCAGAAAATATTTTTAAAATTAAAAGAAATGAGTAAAATAAAGCAAAAAAGAATAAAATATAACAAAGTCAGAAATAAAAAATAAATGAGGTCTCCAATATTTGTCACAATATCATTGGATTATTCCATAATTTTTCCAAAATTTAAAAATGCATAAAATTATTTTAAAACATTTAAAACAATTCAAATAAAGTGGAAATTTATAAAAAATATCAAAACACAAAATAAAATTGTGAAAAAATAAAAATCAGAAAGAGAAAAATCAAAAATATTTTTCATAATTTTTTCAGATTTTTTTGACTTATGATTTTTTGAAATTTATAACAATTAAATATAAAAATCAGAAAAGAAAAATAAAGTCAAAAATATGTGGACCATTGGATGAGAGTCAAAACGTGTTAGTAATCAAATCCAAGGGATCTGACGCGCTCTGCATATCATGGTCATTAGTGAATAAAGTATTGAATCAAATGTAAATCAGAAATTCAAAAAAATCCAAATGGCGCTGTTTCATTTGTTGAAGGATGACACGTTGGTCATCCTCAACCTCCAGCCAGTCCCAAAACCAGGTTGCTCAATCTGCAAAATTAGAGAATGAGACCTATGCCATTCACTTCGTCTCTTCAAGATGAAGACAACCACACCTTCGCGATAAATTTATATAAACTGTAGCTCAAGCAATTTGGAAAGAAAGTTTTGAAAAGGGATTTGAAATTTCATGGTCAAAACAAGTTTCCAGATAAAAGTAAGTGTTGCGATCACAATGATATCAAACTTTTGAAGAATTGATGATCAAATCTACCTATTGAAGTTGAGTTGCAGAGCTCTGAAACTGGACTTCTATGGAGCAATATAGGGCACAATTCTTGAATGTAATTATATGGTTATCTTCAGGGAAGATCAAGGAAGATAAATTGAATTATAAAAGGCTTTAAAACATATTTCGAAGTTGCAGAATTATGAGTTATGGAACAAGTTTGGCAGGGTGATTCTGGCTATCCAAGCTTGAGGAAATGAATGGGGGATGATCCTCTATTTATAGGGAATCAAATGGAATGTCCAAGTGTGTGAAATGATGAAGTTTGGAGGGAAATCGTGTGAAGTTGTAAACAAGAAAAGTGTGACTTCTAATTTGATCAAAACTAATCCAAAACGTGTGTTTTGTTGTGCTAATCACTTCTGGAAGTTCACTAAACATGTTTAGAGGCAAAAACACGCAGAAACAAAGTGTTTAGAAGCTAAACCAATGATTTCAAATTCTGACTTTTGAAGAAACTTCAGTTCCAAGTTACCAAGTTCAAATCAATGGCATTCTCAGCTCAATGGGTCTGAGGACATGATTCCTAATGCTTTAGAAAGATGAGGTTACAAGATTTGCAATGGAAAAATAATGGAATCAAATGGATGCTTGAGCTGAAAGTTGCATTGGGTCAAAGTTGGGAAAAAGAAGTTGGCTTTCCATACTTAGAAATATTTCAAGTTTTTCTTCAAAAGTGACCTATAATGTTTTGCATCCAAACATGGCCTTCCACTTGAAATTTGCTCTTGACCAAAAAAGATGGCATGAAATAGACCTCTTGAGTGACATTTTTAAACTTGAACCATTCAAAATATCTAAAAATTGAGAGAGTTGTGAATTGTTGAAGTTGGAAAAAAATCATGAAATGACCTATAATCTTTTGTATCCTTAGGGCATCTTCCATCCATTTTCTCACTTTGCACATGAAAGGAGGCATAAATTTCACATCCTCAAGATCATTGTGGAATAAGAATGGGCTCAAGCTGATAAAAATTGACCAAGTTATGATCATTTGAAGTCACACATGAGAAATTGGGGGTTCATCTGGAGGACTTGTAATCTTTCTTCATCATCAGGTTTCTTGCACATGAAAAATCCTTGAAACTTTTGAAGTGGTTTGTTTATAACTCTTTTAAGAGAAGGATGTTTTTCTAATCACTCAAAAATACCAAAAGATGAGCAAGATATGCTTCTTTGAAGTTCAAAACCCTAGCTCCTAGATCAAGAAAATGCTTTGAGGAACCTTGACAATTTTGAACCACCTTCTTGTACCAACACTCTTGCTTTGTAAATAAAAGTTTTTGAGGATGAAAATGAGAACTCATAGCCACAAAAACCACTTCCACATCTTGAGAATTGAGAGAAATATGCACTTGTGATCAATGGGAACAAGACCTTATCCAACCATGACAACTTCTTCAATCAATCACTTGTACTTTTGAATCAAATTTGATAACCTTGAAATGTGTTGAACCAAAATAACCTTGCCATGCCATTTCTTCCAAAACAAATCCAATGGTGAGGTTTGAACTTTTCAAGCTTTATTGACTAGGGCATGGAAATAAACTCATGAACCCATGGAGCAACTTGCTAAATCTCATTACCTTTACCTACACTAGTAACAAGCAAGACAAACCAACATTTCATTTTACTAAATTAAAAGGAAAAATCAAGTCAAAATATTCATGACCACAAAAGAAAACAAGTCAAGGTGCTTGGTGATTCCTCAAAGAGCAAAGCTAAAGGTAGGGTGGAGAATTAAGAACCCTGTTGTGATCTTGTTGTGATTGAATCAATATGGTATGATGAAGGGATCTTAGGGGAATAAATTGGGGTATAATAGGTAGTCGTGTGAGCATCAATCTCATACTTCCCCAAATGAACCACAACAGCAATCTCATGAGACTTAGGCTCTCCCTCTAAACTGGTGAAAGGAACATGATAGGTAACAAGTAAACCCAGTAGGTAAGAATATTCCTCCAATGTAGGCATCAACTGATAATCAGGGAAAGTAAAACACTGATACATCAGATCATAAAATTGGACCAAAGTCGAGAAAATACCCTCCTTCATCTTGAGTTTCATAAGTGACACGATGGATCCATATTTCTTCCGAAAATCTGTAGAACTCTCGATCTCGGGAATCAGACTCATCAATTCGTCTATCTTAAGATTCTTGAAACTGTACTTCCGAGTCTTTCTTTTCCCAGAATCTATGGTCAAAAGTAACTGGGATATTCGCAAAAAGTCAACTTTAAGTCCCTTGAAACAAAAGTTTTAAAGGATGCTCATGAATGCATGATGCAACAATCACACACAAGATCACAAACATGGGGGGGGGGGGGGGAGGGGGAGGGGTCATAGGTTCGACATCACAAGCATGAGGTCAAAGGTATTAACCGCAAGGTATTGACTAATAGTTTATCACTTGCAGAACAAGGTTTTAAAAGGTTCCCAGAGTCTACATCCTTCCTTCGGATATTACCAATATCCCGATTGACTCGGTAATTAGTAATATTCTCAGGAAAAACTCGTTCGAGCATAGTATCGTGTGATGGACATTTTTTGATCACTCCGTCATAGTTTCCGCACTACACCTAAAAGGCCAAGATTGGTTAAGGGTTCTACGATCCTCTGTTTCAGCAGGCTCCCAGGTTGAAAGTAGCACGTCTTCCCGATTACTTGGTAAACGACACTACAATTAAAGGGGCCTCCATTGAGTGGGGGATCTCATGTCTCCTGTTTTGGGATTATTCCCTCAAAGTTAACATGACTATACCGCCCTTCCTATCTTAAGTTTACCCAAGTCCGGGTATAGGACTTATGAGAAATCAACAAGCACCCTGAAAACTAGCAAAATCTAGACAAACATATATACAACATATAATATACAATAAATAACAACACATACACAAATAAACAAAGATAGGCTCAAACCTCTTAGGAATGGACCAGCAATTGGTTGATCTGTCCCCAATGAAGTCGCCATTTTTTCTGTAGCGGTAGAAATGTTGAGACTAAGTCATTGGATTGACTTGACTCGCACAGATCAAATAAAAATTGCCACTGCACTTTATTTTTTCCAAAGAAATGGGAAAAGAGCATATAACCTAAATAGAGGGGGAGAGAATCTAAGTTCGGGGGTTGGTTATGCAGAGGGAAGGTATTAGCACCCTAAACATCTACGGTAATCCGCAGGAACCTCTTTGAAAATTTGTGTATTTTGGCTATAAAAGTTGTATTCAAAAATAGATTGTGGGGATGAGAAAAGAAGTATATTTTTTTTTTACAATTTTTGCACCCGCCGTGGTTGCGAACCTTTAGGGCCTACGTACCACCTTCCGTGTAATAGGGGATCATGGTACTCGTAGTTCACCTTTAAAAATTTTAAAATACAAGTGTGCTGGTTATTTTTAATAGACAAGACATCATCGTCATATCTGAGTCGAAGAACATACTTACTACCCACAATTATTAGAAAGGAGAGTTTACGTCATCTCAAAGGGGAGGATATGTCTTGGATTTTAAAATCAACAAAGCCTTGCTCAACACCCAAGTGGAAAATATCTCACTTTACTACACATCATAGAAATATAGTAGCTCGCGTCACTATAAGGATTGACAAGATTCTAACCTTTTGAGAAAAGTTTTAAGGTAAAAAGCCACAGTGGAAAAATGGTTTAAATGATATTGATTGACTTTTAGTCTTCTCACAAAAAATTCAAAGTATTATTAAGTTGTTTATCATTTGATTAACAAAATATATTTGAATATGCATAGACTTAAGTCTAAGTTTATTGTGAAAGCGATTCGAGTTTAAAAACAAGAAGAGTTTTTAAAAGGAGGGAGAAGATTTTTGAAATTAAAGAAAATTGGAGGAGATGAAGGGACTATCCTAGAGCAAAAGTTAAAAGCTAGGGAAAAGAACTGTCTAGCCAACAAGAAGCCAACACTTGACATAATGAGTCAATGTAGAATTACCATCCTTTGGATTTAAACCAAACAAGCAAAGATAATAAACCTCTTAAGAAAAACCATGCTTCAAATGCATTAAGTCTTCACAAAAATTGGGCAGAGTAACGGTTGTATACAGATGAATTCCCATCACAGACAAAACATATAATCAGAATAACCTGCACACAAAGAAACAAACAATCCAATGTCTTGGGGGTAAACCCCAAAAACTCCATACAAAATAACAATATAAATCACAAGGTCCCAAGGGTAGTCAAGGCTTCTAATCCTATGTCCAAGAAAGTCCATAACTCCATCATGCCAAAGATAGTAACCAAATAGTCCAAGTAACATTAAATTTTTTTATTGTTCAAGTTGATTAATAGGTATCTTTAAAAAGAAAATGAAAGCTCAAGTGAGAAAAATAAAAATGACATAAAGATAAATGCTCAAGTGAGCAAAGATGAAAATAGCATGAAATGTAAATGCTAAAATAAATGGTGCATAAAACTAAAGGCGTAAAGTAACAACATGAAAATAAAGTCAATTGTTAATGAGTTAGAAATTAGAGGTTAGTTGAATGACCATCTTGAATCTTGCATTTGAAAACTCATTAGAAGATTGATAAAATCAAAGCCTCTCAACAACAAGTTTCATTTTCTTTTTATCAAGTATATCATTCATTTCAAAATCTCGAGGCAACAATAAATGATCAACGATGTTTAAATGATTCACTTAGACCAAACTTTATGAAAGTTCATTAGATGATTGATAAGACCAAAGCCTCCTAACAATAAACCTCAAGGTTATTGGATCATAGGTTTCAAATTAAACATACTTGGGCTTGCAAACATAGGTTTGGGCCACGAATGATCATTTCTCGAATTGGGACAAAATTTCGCGCTGTGTTAAGCAATCGTAAGTGGACTTATATAGAAGTCGCACCTATTTTGAGGCTGATCAATAACAATCTATGTGCCATATGTTTGGAGAGATGATATGCAGATCATCCTATAACAACATATAGCACAAAATGAGAAAGGGATAAGATGATGAGGGAGGGGATACATTGTATGAAATTAGGGTTTCAAATATCATCAACATCATTCATCTATTTTAGTGGATTTGGTTTCTCAACCTATCAACACCCAAGATATAATGAGGTTGAATAATTTGTCACCAAATGAAGTCCAAGTCAGAACCAAAATAAAAAATAATAAAATAATAAAAAAAATAATATTTAAATGGTTAATAAAAGGAAAATGAATGGTAAAATACACAAAGCATATTAAAACACCAAATAAAAATCTTAAAAAATAGTTAGAGGTCAAACATAATTTAATAAAGGTTGAAAATTTTTTTTAGAATTTTTTTAAGTCAGGAACTATTTTTTAAAATTGAAGAAAATAAGAAAAATAAGCCAAAATTTGTGAAAAATAGTAAAATTAGAAATAAAAGTAAAATGAGGTCACTAATATTTGTCAAGAGCTTATTGGATCCTTCCATAATTTTTTCAGAATTTAAAAATTAAGAAACATATTTTTAATCAATTAAAACAAGTTAATCAAAGTGAAAAAATTATAAAAAATATCAAATCATAAAATAAAATAGTGAAAAAATAAAAACCGGAAAGAGAAAAATCCAAAATATATTTAAGAATTTTTCAGATTTTTTGAGTCAGAAATGAATTTTTTATAAATTTTTGAAGTTTAAAACAATTAAAACAAAAAATCAGAAAATAAAATAACAAACCAAATAAATATGGACCATCTGATCATTGTCAAAACACGTTAGTAAACAGATCCAGTGGATCTGGCGCGTTGTGCATGTCATGGACTTTATTAGATATCACACTTAATCATTTTTTATTAAATAAAAACCAACTAAAAATGTGGCACGTTGGATGAAGTCTGACTCAATAAATTAATCAGATCCAAGGGCTCCTGAGACACGCGCATGGTAAAGAAAATACACCACATCTATTTCAAAAGAATAGTGTGACACGCCATCATTGGTTGAAGACGAGACATGTCATCGTCTTCAACCTCCAGCCACCCTAAAATGGAATTCTACAAACTGTAAAATTAGAAAACCAGATCGGTACCATTAGATTCGTCTCTTCAAGACGATTCTAATGGTACCATCACGCCACATTTATATAAATTGAGCAAGGCTTGAATTGATAAAAGGCATAAATAATAGCGAGCACGAAATTCTGAAATATCTCACTCAAATCTCAATGAAATCACAAATTGTAAAAAACATGAGAATCAGAAGAATGAAGAGAGTAGATTAGTCTTTTATTTGGGTCGATTTGACTAAGAAATCTACCTAAATGAAGTAGAAAAAATTGGCTCTGAAACTGGACTTCTTTATATCAATTTAGGTCACAATTCTTGAAGGTAAGAGTATGGTTAGCTTCAGAGAAGTTCAATGAAGTTAACTGAGTGGAGCTTTTGGTGTTTTGGAGTGAGAATGAGAGAAATCAGAAATTCAAATTCAGAGTTTGTGTGGGATCTGAACATGGGACAATTGGCTATCAAAAGCTTGTGAAAATAGGTGGAATGTGCATCTTATATATAGGAGAGGATGAGGCAATGCTTAAGCGTGCAAATGAGAGAGTAATTGAGTGAATTTGTGTGAACCTGAAGCATGAGAAATGTGTGACTTGTTTAGCATCAAAACTCAGCAAAAAACCTGTGTTTCATGACTCTAAGTGCTTTTGGAAAGTTTCTAAACATGATTATAATAAAAAATGCATGTAAACTTTGTGTTTAGAGCACATAATCTAGATTTTAAATTCTGACTTGAAAGGAAAACTCAACATCAAGTAGCTGACTTTGAATTCATGGTATGCACGATTTAGGGAACCTTAGGATTTTATTCTTGATGCATTTGAAAGATAATGTCACCATATTTGAAATGTGCCAAGAATGAGATCAAATGGATGTTTGAGATAAGAGTTGTGATGAGTCAAAGTTGAGAAAAAGATGTTAACTTTTGTACTTAGAAATTTTTTTTATTTTTCTTCAAAAGTGACTTATAATGTCTTTAGTTCAAACAAGGTCTTCTCCAAAAATTGAGCTTTGAATAATTATTCTATCTTGAAATAGACTTCCCAAATGGAATTTTGAAACTTGAATCACTCAAAACTACCAATTATTGAAAACGTTATGGCCTTGTGAAATTGGTGAAAATCCATGAGGTGACCTATAATCTTTTGAGACTTTGAGGCATCTTCTAAGCATTTTCAGTTTTTGCACTCAAAATAAAATCTGAAGTTAGCATCCTTAAGATCAATATGGAAAAATAATGGGCTCAAGGAGATAAAAATTGACCAAGTTATGATCTTTTGAAGTCACATAAGGGAATTTGATGGCCTATCTAGTGGACATATAATCTTTCTCAATCATTAGGAACCCTCCACACAAAATTTTCTTGAAACTTTTGAAGTGATTTATTGATAACCATTTAGAGATAATCATATCTTTTGAATCACACAATAATCTCAAAATATGAACTAGATATATCCCTTAGAAGTTCAAAACCCTAGCTCCTAAAGCACCAAAATGACTTGGAAACCCCTTTCAATTTTAACAAACTTTCTTGCACAATTACTTTTGCCATGTGAATAGAAGTTGTTGTGGATGATAATAAGAACCCGTAGCACCAATAACCTCTTCCAAATATTAAGAATTTAGAGATTTATACACTTGTTATCAAGTAATCAAGAACTTGTCCAATTAGGTCAAACTTCTTCAATTAACCATTGTATCTTTTTGGCTTTCCTTGATAAATTGAGGCATGATGAATCATAGTAGACCTTGCTATGATATTACTTTAAAAAATATTCAATGATGAAGCTTGAATCTCAATGAAGATTTATTGAAAAAGGCATGGAAATAAACTCATGAACCTATAAATCCACCTGATGAAATGTGTTGTGCCTTCACCTATAGGATCATCATTTAGAGCAAACATTCATTGTACTTGTTAGTTAAAAGTTAATTGATACAAAACATATATGATCACAATATACAAATTAAGGTGCTTGGTGATCCCTCAAGAGCAAACCTAAAGATAGGCAGAAGAACCAAACCCTAGTGTGATCTTGTTGTGATTGAGTTGATATGAGATGATAGAGGAATCTTAGGGGCAAAAATTGGGGTACAACACTTTCCAATTAAATTATGGTACTATGACTTATATGAGTTAAATTGAGAATAATATTTTGGTGGTATATAATGTAGCGTAAATTATAGATCAATTGAAAAACCAGAGTATTACAAATTACTAATATATGTATATATATTTCATTAGTATAATAAAAATATTAATAGTAACAATGGTTTGATATTATTAATAAAATAATTTTAAGAGTTTTGTAATTATAAATAAGCATTTAGAGAATTAATTAACCGGATATAGTCGAAATAGCCCAAATAGTTACGCGGTTTAGTTGTAGTAAATTTTGTTTGATTTGTGGTATCGTGTTCCTTGTTGAACAATGCGAATTTGCAGGTGATGTTGTATCTTGTTAAATTTCCTCTATTTATGGGAAAAATATTAAGTTGTGGGCTTGTGGCTAATGTTGGTTTGTTGTTGCGTTGCTATGGAATTTTGTTATTGCTATCCTGACATTCATATTGGGTCACATACATAGCATATCAAGTTGGAGTTGATGCTCGGTAAGTTGATCTGGATTGGCAAATTAAGTTGAAGGCTTATTCCTTGTTGACTTGTGATGATTAATGTTGGTTGAAAGTTGCGATGTGGTGATTTTATATAATCTAATCTAATAAATTTTTTATCATACACTCAATTATATGGTTTGATATCTCACCCCTTCTGTTTGAATGTTGCCCTCTGTTGGTAACGTGCATGTAATCAAGAAGGATAGTTGTTACCTTCGTTAGTTCGAGTCGGTGTTGTTGCTCTGATACGTAGCACTCGGGGGGATGAACACATATTTTCTTTATTGTTGGTTTTCATTATGTTTCTGAATTTTTAAGTTGTTTTCATTAAAGACTTTTTTGTCTTAAAGCCGTTTTGAGTTGGACAAGATGTTATGGTGTTTTCAGTTGAACTTATGAATCTGCTACGTAGCAACGAAAGTTGTTTTATTTTCAAAGACTAAACAGGTTGTTATCAGTTCATTCGAATTTTATGTGTTATGTATCTGAACTATAGGTGATTGATTGTCGTTGTTTCCAAGTTGAAAGTGTAGCATTCCATTTGTTTGTTGTAAATTTTTTAACTCTAATTTTATATAATTCGTTGGATAGAAATGGGGTGTTACACATATTGCTGACAAAAAATTATGGGTTCACTTCTTTCAAGAGAGTTTATCTGGGACACAACTTGAATGGTTCTATCAACTGAAAGGAACCAACATTCGTACTTGGGAAGACTTGGCTGCTACTTTTAATAAGCAGTATCAATACAATACTGATCTTTCATTGACTCGTGTGCAGTTACAAAGTATGACCATGGGCTCTCATGAAGGGTCTAAGGAGTATGCCCAAAAGTGGAGAGACCTGGCTGGAAGAGTGAAACCTCCTTTGTCTGACAGGAAGCTATTTGATAGTTTTATGGGAACTATGATCGGGCCTTTCTTCAATCATCTAATCGGAAGTTCTTCATCTGTTTTTACTGAGCTAATTCTAACTGGGGAACATGTCGAAAGTGGTATCAAGAGTGGAAAAATTCAAGTGGTTGCATCTTCAAGTACTGTAAATAAGACATTTAGCGGAAAGAAAGAAGTTAATTTTGTTTATGGCCAGAAGGGTCATGTTAGAAGTGACAGTAATCAGTCTGTGGGAGCGGTGTTAATTTCTAATCATGCACCTGTACAACAACATGGCAATTAGTGTAGGACATATGCACCGAGAAGACAATTTTCCAAGATCAGTATGCCATTATCCCATGCATTACAACATTTAATGAAAGTGGAGATGATTACATTAAGGGGCCCCCCTCAGAATCCCAACACCTCATATCCTCTCTATAATATGAATGTGAAGTGTGCTTACCATTCCAACTATCCTGGGCACGACACCAATAATTGATGGGTCCTGAAAAAGAGATTCAGAATATGATTGACAACAAAGAGATTGAGTTTGATCCTCTGGAGACTCTGAATGTAATTATTGCACCAATACCGAAGCATGACAAAGGTGTAAGTTCTATTGATGATGTTATTTATGTTGCTATTGTAAGTTAATTGGTTACTCCCCTCCCAATTATCAAAGAGAATTTGTTCCAGGCCGGTTTATTTCTGTTCTATATTGAAAGATGTTACTGTTGCGCAGCCCAACCCAATGGTTGCAAGTTACTGAAAGAAGGAATTCAATGCCTAATGGATAATCATGTAATTCTAGTTGATAAGATTTCGTCTACTGAGAATCTATTTCAAAACTTATCTGTAATATTTGGCCTCTTGTCAGGATCACCTCCAAGGGTCCTGTAAGGATCACTTCCAATCCCAAAGCTGCTCCTTTAATCATCACTACACCTGGACCTATTCCATACTCTTCAGATAAAGCTATCAAATGGAACTATGGATCTGACGTCTACTACCATAGCGTCAAGCAAGAACTACCGACTATTGAAGATGAAGTTATTGAAGCTACTGATTCCAACATTAACAATATTGCTCGAACCAATAAGGTTACTAGAAGCGGAAGGGTTTTCTCTCTAGAAATCTCTCCAAAGACTGTTTCTACACCTGTTCGAGTTTCTGCTATCAAGTCAACTACTGAGGCTCAGGACAAAGAGTAAATAACGGAGCCTGTCCAGACGGAGGGCCCTAAAGAAATTACAGTTGAAGACACCTCTAGGTAAGAGATGGAGGAAGTATTAACGATTATCCATAAGAGTGATTACAAGATTATTGAACAGCTGGGGAATACCCCATCTAATATCTCTATGTTATCCTTGTTACCGTGTTCTGAAGCCCATGCACAAGCTTTGGTGAAATTCTTAAAGTCGGCTCATGTGCCACAAGAGATTTCTGCCAATTTATTTGAGAACTATGTCACTAGCTTAACAACTGACAATGGATTAGGTTTTTCTGATGCTGACCTGACTCCGGAAGGAAGAAATCATAACAAGGCCCTATATGTCTCCATTTAATGCAGGGGCACCACTTTGGCTCATGTATTAATTGATATCGGTTTCTTGTTAAATGCTCTATCGAAGGGCGCTCTTGACAAACTTGATTGCGAAGGGGTTATACTAAAACCTAGTGACATTGTGGTGAGAGCCTTTAACGGTTCGAAGAGGATGCTGCACAGAGAAGTGGATCTTCCGATCAAGGTGGGTTCGTAAGTCTTCAAATCTACCTTCTATGTGATGTGTGATATGGTGGCAAAATCGACTGTTAATAATGGTTTGCATTTTTTGTTTGCAAATGTCGCGGTAAGCAAGAGTCGCCACCGACTTTTCTTTTATCCAACAAAGGAAAGAGTGAAAAGAACAGAAAAAGACCTTTTTTTGATATTTTCTGAGTAAGGGGGTAGATTATGGAAAGGGAAGGTGTTAGCACCCTTTCCATCCATGGTTTTCCATGGGCTCTTAGGTACTTGCTCATTTTTTAAATTCCTCGTGTTTGTGTGTTTTAAAAACTTTGAAAATGCCTTAGTGTCGCGATTCACTTTATGGTAACTCTTGTATCAGTCCTCAAGAGTGTGGTAAAGTGTTTTTGAAAACTTTGTTTGAAAGGTGTTTGAAAGGTGTTTGAAAAGTAGTGTGGTGTGAAAATTTGTTTGAGCAAGTACCTAACAGTTATCTACCTACTCGAAAAAATATTGTTCTTTTCCTCCTATCCTTTAGACCGTGTTATCCTACTATTAGTGAGTAGGTAACCCTATCGTTGGATGTATGAGGGACAAGCGCGGGTCATCGTTATGATCATAGAAGGCAACATATAGGGATACCTTAGCAGTTCGAAAGGACTGTCATCATATATGCGTAGGCAAGATCGAGGGACAAGATCATTCTCGTAGGCAACTCGAGGGACATTGAGGGACTATGATCTTTATGATGACTTTAACCGAGGGTCTTTGCTAAGGGTATCCCTATGTTCGAGGGACATGACCATTGTTTTTCTGAAGGCAACAAGTGTGGTTATCCTAGAGGTGCGAGTGTGCAAATGATTCAGTTCGGTTATTTATCTTGCAATTAGGGTTTTATATCATTCATTTTTATCTTTTCATACAATCCTATTAAACTAAGCATTGCATAAACTATAGTAGGTGAAGGTAAAGGCGGAAATGTAAACCTAGGCTATTACAGAGCTTTGAGGTAGTTACATAATAGTGAAGAATGCGGAAAAGAAATTCTAAAACTATTACATTCCGGAAGCAATTACATGATAATGATAAAAAAAAAGGGAAAAATAAAGCTACGCTATTACAGTTGAACGCCCCATATGCACCTTATCTAGGAAAATAAAAATAAGATGAAAATAGCAAAGAAAATGTTTTGGTGATTTTTTTATGAAAAACGCTTTATGATAATTAATTAAATAAACCTAAAAAACCTAATTAATTTTAATTAATAAAAAAAATGTTAATTTTGAAAAAAGTTAATTAAAATACCTAAATCCTAATTAGTTCGAATTAAAAAAACCTAGTTTTAAAATAAAGGTTAATTAAAAAAGCCTAAAAGTCTAATTAATTTTAATTAAAAAAAGGTTAATTTTGAAAAAAGGGTTAATTAAAAAAAACCTAAAACCTAATTAATTTTAATTAAAAAAAGATTTAAAAAATAAGTTTATGTAATGATTAACAAGAAAGAATTAAGTTTTCCAAAAAATAGATTGGGGAAGAAACATCAATGAAAAATAGGGTTAAAAAATACAAATACTGCAAATGTCAGGGGTGGGTGTTGAACCAAAAATTAATTTAAAAACCTAAAATTAAATTTAAAAAACCTAAAATTAATTATTCGAGTTTATTATGAAAAATCAAAGGTTTGTGAAAAATGTTAGGTTTTATGAAAAAGGGGAT
Source organism: Vicia faba (assembly GCA_948472305.1). NCBI lineage: Eukaryota > Viridiplantae > Streptophyta > Magnoliopsida > Fabales > Fabaceae > Vicia > Vicia faba. The sequence continues at coordinate 1,013,610,847 of OX451738.1, forward strand.
TTTAAACAGAAAGAAGGAAAATAGGTAAAAGGATAAATAGAAAGAAAGAAAACCAAAATCAATAGGGGTGGGTGTTGAACTCACGCCCTTAACCTCCTCAAGATGTCTGTCTTGCCATGCATTGGTGGTTGTTATGATTTGGCCTCAGTGTTTTTTAATAACCCTGCATGGGGTCCTGTCTAAATCTGCAATGTTGAATCTCATGAACACATTAAATAAATTAATATATAATGAAATACAAATAAAGCGAATATATGAAATTTTGTAATGTTAAAACCGATATGACATGTATGAATGCTTCTACACCCTTTTGATCATGGAGATCAAATCAGCCTTACCCTTACTGGAGAAGTAGTGAAAGTAGTGAGATGGGGGTTTGTAACGAGGACGAATTGTTTGTAGTGAGATGGGAGTTTGTAACAAGGATTTCAATATTTTTAGGATTCTTGAAAGAATTTTATATTTTGACAGGGTTGTGGAAAAGGTTTTTTACCGTCTTTGTGTGAAAAGAATGAGATTATAAAATGGAAATTAGAGAAAAGATATAGGCTTTGAATGTGCAATTGGGCATCCAATAACCACAAGCAATAGTGCAGATTTTTATTCACTTGAGTCTGTCACGTTCCAGGCTAAATTTCAGGGACTTAAGTGTAATTTTTGAAGTTGAAATGTGAAATTAAAATATAGCCGACATCGAGAAATAACTCTTATCCGAAAATGGGCTCAATCGGGTAAACGGTGAATTAGTTATGAATTTATGAAGTTTCGCATCAGACAAACTTATTTTGGGCTCCAGTGTCAACTCTGACACGTTCTTTAATAAAAAACTGGTATTGGTCGGAGCATAACCCGATATCGACTTTGGAAGAAAAGTTGTAGATCTCTGAGTCAGTGACCTTGTTTAAAAAGATGAATCTGATCCGATAAAAATTGACCGAGTTATGAATTTTCGAAGTTTCGACCCAGATGAAATAATATTTAGCATTCAAGATTTTCAGCGCGTCACGCGCATTCTGGGCAAAAAACGAAGGCCCTTTATATACCTTTCGAACTCGATATCACCCGTGAAAACATAGCCAACACAATTTTTAAACTTTTGGCGCCAGAACCAGCTAAATACGATGAAAATCGACCAAGTTATGATTTTCTGAACATGACGCAAATAAACTTCTGTCACAAATTTTCTGTATGAAAATACTTGATAAATCTGTATTTTTGAAAACCTTCTGATCGAAATTGGCTTCCAGCTGTGAGAGATGAAAACATAGATGGCATCAAGACGAAATTTTGGCCACCGAAATGGGTTTAAAATGAGTCACGATCTTCAAGTTATGAATTTTTTAGTGCGTAAAAACTGCACTTTCAGCACACTTTTTCACCACATTTCTTCTAGAAAACTCACACATTCGGGGACCTTCTTTAAAGAATTGTCTCTCGAGCCGAACCTGAATTTGAGAATACGTTATCAGAGATATCTTGGCGAAAGAACACCTGAATATGACGCGTTGGGTTGGACTTGTGAATCTTTGAACCCTAAATCGTTGTAAAACGGCAAACTGATCTTCAGCACGGAAAATACTCTGAGAACATCCATTGGCAAAATAAACGTCACTTGTAACTTGACGAAGCTTGCTAAATATACCTTTATTCCATAACCATAAAACTAATGATATGCGTGTATGAAAATTAAGAGGGTAAATTTTGGGGTACAACAGCTGCTCTTGTTCAATCTTCTTAAACCTGAGGATTTAGATTGGCTTGTCTGCCTTTCATGATCTGAAGGTGGAAGAGGATTGAAAACTAGAGTGTCTAAAAATTTGCACTCACATGAAGTAACAATTTTGGTTGATGATGTCAGAAATGGGCTTACAGACACCATTTGGAGAAGATGAGTGAGAGTTGTCAGAGATGGGCTTAACGATGCCATCCAAAGTAGATGTTGATTTCCTAAGAGGTCTCTTCATGGGGATTCTCGTTCATGTTGTCTGAGGAGGACTCCGCTGAGGAATGTTGGTCTTTGTCTTGGGAAATAGAGTTTAGGAGCTTCAGTTATCCATTACTCTACTGGGGAATCATCTCTTTATTAAAGAGACGGAAGTGAAATGCTATTTGGTTGGGATCCAAGCTTCACAGTGACTTGCTGAGGATAATAAGGTTGACCGCTATCTGGTCGTATTCCAGGATTCACAGCGACTTAATGGAGAAATGAGATTAAACTGTCATTTGGTCGTACTCCAGGTTTTGCAATTTCTTAAATTGGAATAGAAATCTTAGTATCGATTCGACGGGACCAAAGAAAGGTCTCGAGTTGTCTTCAACTGGGATGGAAATCTTAGTATCGATTTGACTGAACTAGGGGAAGGCCTTAAATTTACTTTGACTGGCATAGTAATCAGGATAATCTTAGTATCGATTCAACTGATCCAGATGAAAGTCTTGGAATATCTTCAACTGGCATAGTAATCAGAGAGATCTTAGTGTCGATCTGGCTGATCCAGAGAAAATCTTAGGTTAACTTTGACTGGCATAGTAATCAGGAGAATCTTAGCATCAATTCAACTAACCTAGACAAAAGTCTTGGAATATCTTCCCCTGGAATGGTAATCAGAGAGATCTTAGTGTCGACCTGTCTGACCCAGGGAAAATATTAGTTTAACTTTGACTGGCATAGTAATCAGTAGAATCTTAGCATCGATTCAACTGACCTAGACGAAAGTCTTGGAATATCTTCCACTGGAATGGTAATCAGAGAGATCTTAGTGTTGACCTGTTTGACCTAGGGAAAATCTTGGGTTAACTTTGACTGGCATAGTAATAAGGAGAATCTTAGTATCGATTCAACTGACCAAGACGAAAGTCTTGGAACCTCTTCCACTAGAATGGTAATCAGTGAGATCTTAGTGTCGAACTGTATGACCCAGGGAAAATCTTGGGTTAACTTTGACTGGCATAGTAATCAGGAGAATCTTAGTATCAATTCAACTGACCAAGACGAAAGTCTTGGAATATCTTCCACTGGAATGGTAATCAGAGAGACCTTAGTGTCGACCTGTCTGACCCAGGGAAAATCATGGGTTAACTTTGACTGGCATAGTAATCAGGAGAATCTTAGTACCGATTCAACTGACCCGAACGAAAGTCTTGGAATATCTTCAACTGGCATAGTAATCAGAGAGATCTTAGTGTCAACCCGTCATACCCAGGGAAAATCTTGTGAGGACATCTTTCTGAGGAAAAATCCTGGAATATCCCTTTGTTAGACGTAGCTTGTTGATTTGATCTTTTCCCTGAAAGGTAAAGAGTTAGTCGTATGCAATGTCATGATGTAAGAAAAGCATTATGATGATGTTCTCAAAATAAATGAGATTGTATTGTTTATAATATGTATGTACATGCCAATATGTATGAATATGGGATGCTATTACGGTATTTCTTAGTCGGGGAAAATAAATTCTGGATTGCTGCTGAAGAGTATGGGGAAGCTGAAGTCTTCATTTCCGCTGGGGATGGTGAATGGAGATGACTATGCTTGGAATTTAGTCCTTTCTGTTTGCAAATATTTTGATGGGGATAGACTCTGTCTGAGAATAACTCTGTAGGTGAAAAACTTTGTTTGAGAGAGGAGATGCTTTGCTAGAAGATTTTTCCGATTCGGAGAAATAAACTCCGCTGGGGGATGAACTTCCGTAGCTGGAGAAATGAACTCTGTTGGGGATTGAGCTTCCGCATTCATAGAAATAAAATCTGCTCGGGAGGAGGTTCCGTAGTCAGAGAAATAAAATCTGCTCGAGAGAAAGCTTTATAAACCGTTTGCGATTATAAAACTCGACTGGGGGATATAGATATCGGCTCTCTGAAGGAACTTTGCTGGGGGAAAGTAACTCCTGTTTGGGGAAGCTGAGATCAAGACCTTTGGTTGCCTCTACTCTATGAGGGAGTGTAGATGTCACTGGGACGTATGCTGAGGAACTAGCGGTGAATTTTCATCAAGACGTTTCTGCCCCTGTACATGTTGGAGAAAGTACCTACAGAGACTTTGTGGATGGATCTATGTGTTGAAATAACTATCAGAATGACATCCGTCTCTAGATCATATCTGAACTGAACTATTTCTAGAAGATGATCTGAATAAGTATCAAGATGATATTTGTCCCTGGATCGTACCTGAACCTTTTCTAGAAGATAAGTATCAGGATGATATCCGTCTCTGGATCATACCTGAACTGTTTCTAGAAGATGATCTGAATAAGTATCAGGATGATATCCGTCTCTGGATCGTACCTGAACTGTTGCTAGAAGATGGTCTGGAATAAGTACCAGGATAATATCTGTCTCTGGATCGTACCTGAACCATTTCTAGAAGATAAGTATCAGGATGATATCCGTCTCTGGATCGTACCTGAACTATTTCTAGAAGATGACGTGAATAAGTACCAGGATGATATCCGTCTATGGATCGTACCTGAACTGTTTTCTAGAAGATGGTCTGGAATAAGTATCAGGATGACATCCTTTTTTGGATCGTACCTGAATCGTTTCTAGATGATAGTCTGGAGTAAGCGTCAGGATGAAATCCGTTCTTGGATCGTACCTGAACCATTTCTAGATGAGAATCTGAATAATTCAGAATGTTTCTGTTGGGGAAGAGAAACTCTGTAATCCACTTGGGGAATCCCGATAAGCTTGACGACTTCATTGGGGAATTTTCGTTGGAGCAGTAATTTAGAGATTTTTCTCTGCCGAGGGTATGGGAATACTTGGCATCAATAGGTTGTAAGCCGAGAATATGTCGGTGACCTTGTAGTAGAATGCCCCTATCTCGATACCTGTTATAGAAAATATCAACCGGGGATTTTGTAGATGGTTTGACTATTATCCCAACTCTTGGAGTCCTTTGGTGAATGCAGATCAGGGTAATAAACATTCTACTGATTGGACAAGTGACAAGATGATGGGACATAGTCGTACACTTTAATCCCTAACTTTTTCCTAGACGGCCCTTTCAGGTTTTCAGTCCACCAGGATACCCTTTTTTGCTCAAGCCACCTTTTCAGGTTTTCAACTTTCCAGGTGTAAATTTTTTTTGTTTTTATCCCTAATTTTTTCCTGAACCCTTTTGGTTCGCTGGGATGCCCTTATTTTTTCCTAGGCCAGTTAACCTAGCAGGTATTTTTTCATGCGTAGTATTTTTCGACTATGTCCATGTTCACCGGGTACGAATGATTGTCACTGTCCATAGTAGTAAGTGTTGCCACACTGCTAGAAGATGTTTGTTTGATCGTATAGGATTCGTTGCTGGAATTCATGTCTAATGCCCCAAGTGATTCAGATGGAGATCTGTCCCTGGCTATTCGGCATCTTTGAGAGATTCCTTGAATCTTGACTTGACTTCCCCATATGATGGACAATGATCATGCCGTGCCCCTTGGCTGGAAGTGTTTTTCCACTTTAGGAGGTCATTTTCATTGAGATGGTTTTTGTTCACTAGATATTCGTCATGCGAATTTCTCTGATGTTCAACAAATAGTCATATGCAAACAATGGTATTTTAAGAATGCAAAGCTTATGTCTGTCTTGGAAAAAAAATTTTAAAGATGCATTTTTGTAGTAAAACAAAATTTGCAAGATCGTGATATCAACTCACGATTTATAGAAAACCTTACACGAGTCAGTATACCTTTTGTAACAATATGCTTTCGAACTAACTCATGCTTCAGCTAGGACTTTTAAGGGTTATAACGTAGCCTGGTTCATGGTTTAAGAAACAAAGGATAAAGTCTCAAATTTTATTTGTAACCACCGCTTTTCGTGACGTTCTTCAGTCCTATGCTTAGCTAATTGTGCATTTTGAATCCGAGTTGAGTTTTGGAATGTCCTTGATATTCCGGTGATGGTTCAGAGATTGAACATTTATTTGGAAAAGGCAGTTATTTTGTACTCTCTTTTATTGTTGAGAATTTGTAGTAACCTCTTTTTTTGGTTTTCGTTATCCCTTCTTTTGCCTGAACTGTTTCTTTTTGTGATTACAGTCAGCGGGATGCCCCAGTTTTTTTTAGTCTCCTTCATAGGTTTTGACTTAATGGGTTTTATTTTGAGAGATAATGACTGCTTGTTCTTAATGATTACGTGGAACCATCACTGTCTTTAGATTTGGAAGAACGTCTTCGATGCCATTCATTGTGTACGAAGTAGAAGATTGTGACTGAATGCACACCTGAAATAACTGAGAAAACTACCTTGCCCCAGGTTATGATTAAAGGGTTTTAATTTGTGTGAAAAGAAAAATTCCTACTTCTTTGGCTCAAAGGGGTTGACTAGGGATTATTTTCCTTATAACTCCACTATTTGGGATTTGAAACAATGCCTGTACATCGTCAGCAAGGTCCATTCAAAAGCACACTGTATGGATTGTGGTATCATTTTCGTCATCCTCCCTCTAAAGGCTCAGAGCTTTTGATCGAGAGTTGAATATCACAAAAAAGGAAGCAGTTTAAATATAGTGGATACAAATGAATTGATTCACAACAGACATATGCAATGCATTGACAAAGTAACAATGTTTGACATGAATAAATGTTCTAACAATCAAAAGAAAATTACAAATTGAAAATTTTAATGAATGAAACACCTTCTTGTCAGAACTTGTCACTTCAAATGGTGGGCCTTGGAGGAATGATAGAAAAATTCCAATTGACCATCTGGTGTAACCTCCAATGCTCCTTCATCAATCAGGTCTTGACTTTTGTATTTCAACGTCCAACAACTATCAGTATCATGCCCTGGACTGTTGGAGTGATATGCACATATTGCATCAAAATTGTAAGTAGGAGCAAAAGTATTAGGATTGCGAGGAGGATCCTTCAATGTGACCAAATTCAAATTCAACTTCAACATATGTTGTAAGACATGCGACATTGGCATATTGAGTTTGGTATATTGCCTAGTAAGTGAATCCCGCTTACGCCGATTACCCTGTCGTTGTTGGCGAGGTTGTTGTTGGACCCGTGAGGTAGTAGAAATTTGGAAAGGTCCACTCCTCGCCAAACCAACCTCTTGTCTTCTCGGAGGTTGATCAATGACTTGGTCCCCAACCTTGACTACTTGCTTCATACAGTTGTATTTATCTTGATGAAGCTTGTTGGTAATTACTCTCAGCTCTTGTTGTCCCCGGGCTAGACTTTGGATAAGAGCCATTTGACTGATCATCTGGGTCCTCATCCTTTCCATCTCAGATTGCAGTTGCTCAACCTGGTCATCCTTGTTGTTGTAAGGACGTTTCTTAGTCAGATTCCCAGCGATGTGTGCTTTCAATTCGTCCTGCCCCTTGTATAGGTTTAGGAACATTTCCATGAACTGAGCCTCTTGAGTTTGGAGATCTCTATTGTCTTGTTTGAGAGACATTGCTGAAATAAATAGCGAGAACATGAGAGACCTGTTTTGAAACCTGCTTATGCAATGATATGTATGATATATGTATGCAATGTTTTCAAGGATCTCGCGGGGTAAACAAGAAAATGTCAAAAGTTGAATTTTGCAGCTTTGATTGAAGAACTTTGTATTGTTGAGAGTCCTTCTACAAGAGGCAAGCTCACTATATCAAGTGGGTCATAGCCCCTGACTCAAGTTATCATGTTTTGATCTTTTAACGATATTGGCTAGAGGAAAATAAATCCCCTTGCCCCTTGCTAGACGTCTGGTTCATCATAAACTGCATCATAGACCCTCGAGATCCTTGAAATGGTTAGCATGATATGTCATGTTATGATGCTATGATGTGTATGCTATGCATCAAGCAAGAATGCAGGGTAAGGAACCAATTTATTGGACTTATACGAACAAGGTCCTGCAAGGAATACAAACAAAGCCCTGCAATGAGTTCAAATTGTTAGGCAAAGAAAGAAAACAAGTCACACAAGTAGCCTTAGGTTTAGGCTTGCATGGGTTCCATAGGTAAGTATCCTCTTGAAGTTTAGTTGGCTCAACCTGTCTTAGAAATAGTAATCGGGTTCTGAGGAGTCTCAATATCACTTATCTTTCTTTATCGAGCATTAATTCAGCTTAGCAATCTTTTATTGCGACCGAAACATCCCGAAAGTCTGATCTCAATGAGTGTAGTATCGAGTATCAACCGATTCCTAGATTTACACCGAGACCGTCTATCTCACTACTTTCTAATGGCCAAGTTTGTTCAACTAAGGTTCTAAGGTTCGTTGGTGCTTCACGACACCACGCGGCGGCCCCGTATTCTCCTCGATTCAACACAAGGGATACCAGTACCAACCAAAGTGTCACACCAACATAGATATCGCTTCAACCATATCCGTCTACACTGTACAATCTCCACGATCTATTGTTGTTTACCTAAAAAGATGCCCCAAATCCGGGTATAGGATCTTTACAATAATACCCCAACAAACCCTCAAAGATAAAGCAGTCAAAGAAAACAAAGAAAGCAATTTTAAAATGATCTAGACCCTAAGGTAAACCCCCACTTTATAATTATCCCCAGTAGAGTCTCCAGTTCTGTAATATGGTGGCAGAATCAACTATTAATACTGGTTTGCGTTTTTTGTTCGCAAATGTCACGGTAAGCAAGAGTCGCCACCGACTTTTCTTTTATCTAACAAAGGAAAGGGTGAAAAGAACAAAAAAAATACCTTTTTTCGAGATTTTGAGTAAGGGAGGTAGATTATGGAAAGGGAAAGTGTTAGCACCCCTTTCATCCATGGTTTTCCATGGGCTCTTAGGTACTTGCTCATTTTTGAAATTGCTTGTGTTTATGTGTTTTGAAAAGCTTTGAAAATGTATTAGTGCGGCGATTCACTTTATGGTAACTCTTGTATCAGTCCTCAAGAGTGTGATAAAGTGTTTTTGAAAACTTTGTTTGAAAGGTGTTTGAAAAGTAGTGTGGTGTGAAAATTTGTTTGAGCAAGTACCTAACAGTTATCTACCTACTCGAAAAAAGATTGTTCTTTTCCTCCTATCCTTTAGACCATGTTATCCTACCATTAGTGAGTAGGTAACCCTATCGTTGGATGTATGCGAGACACGTGTGGGTCATCGTTATGGTCTCAAGAGTGTGATAAAGTGTTTTTGAAAACATTGTTTGAGGGTGTTTGAAAAGTAGTGTGGTGTGAAAATTTGTTTGAGCAAGTATCTAATAGTTATCTACCTACTTGAAAAAAGACTGTTCTTTTCCATCTATCCTTTAGACCGTGTTATCCTACTATTAGTGAGTAGGTAACCCTATCGTTGGATGTATGAGGGACACGTGCGGGTCATCATTATGGTTATAGAAGGCAACATATAGGGATGCCTTAGCAATTCGAAGGGACTGCCATCATATATTCGTAGGAACCATCGAGGGACAAGAACATTTCTTGTAGGCAACTCGAGGGACATTGAGGGACTATGATCTTTATGATGACTTTAACTGAGGGTCTTTGCTAAGGGTATCCCTATGTTTGAGGGACATGACCATTGTTTTTCCGAAGGCAACAAGTGAGGTTACCCTAGAGGTACGAGTGCACAAATGATTCAGTTCGGTTATTTATCTTGCAATTAGGGTTTTCTATCGTTCATTTTTATCTTTTCATACAATCCTATTAATCTAAGCATTACATAAAATATAGTAGGTGAAGGTAAAGGCGAAAATGTAAACCTAGGCTATTACAGAGCTTTGGGGCAATTACATAATAGTGAAGAATGCGGAAAAGAAATCCTAAAACTATTATATCCCGGAAGCAATTAAATGATAATGATAAAAAAAAGCGGGAAAAATAAAGCTACGCTATTACAGTTGAACGCGCCCTATATACTTTATCTAGGAAAACAAAAATAAGATGAAAATAGCAAAGAAAATGTTTTGGTGATTTTTTTATGAAAAACGATTTATGATAATTAATTAAATAAACCTAAAAAACCTAATTAATTTAATTAATAAAAAAATGTTAATTTTGAAAAAAGTTAATTAAAATACCTAAATCCTAATTAGTTCGAATTAAAAAAAAGTTAGTTTTAAAATAAAGGATAATTAAAAAAACCTAAAAACCTAATTAATTTTAATTAAAAAAAGGTTAATTTTGAAAAAAGGGTTAATTGAAAAAAAACCTAAAACCTAATTAATTTTAATTAAAAAAAGGTTTTAAAAAAAGTTTATGTTTAATGATTAACAAGAAAGAATTAAGTTCGTCAAAAAATAGATAGGGGAAGAAACATCAATGAAAAATAGGATTAGAAAATACAAATAATGCAAATGTCAAGGGTGAGTGTTGAACCAAAAATTAATTTAAAAACCTAAAATTAAATTTTAAAACCCTAAAATTAATTATTCGAGTTTATTATGAAAAATCAAAGGTTTGTGAAAAATGTTAGGTTTTATGAAAAAGGTGGTTTTAAACAAAAAGAAGGAAAATAGGTAAAAGGATAAATAGAAAGGAAGAAAACCAAAACCAATAGGGGTGGGTGTTAAACCAACGCCCTTAACCTCCTCAGGATGTCTGTATTGCCATGTATTGGTGGTTGTTATGATCCGGCCTCAGTGTTTTGTAATAACCCTGCATGGGATTCTGTCTAAATCTGCAGTGTTGAATCTCATGAACACATTAAATAAATTACTATATCATGAAATACAAATAAAGCAAATATATGAAATTTTGTAATGTTAAAACCGATATGAAATATATGAATGCTTCTACACCCTTTTGATCATGGAGATCAAACCAGCCTTACCCTTACTGGAGAAGTAGTGAAAGTAGTGAGGTGGGAGTTTGTAACGAGGATGGCTTATTTGTAGTGAGATGGGGGTTTGTAATAAGGATTTTAAGATTTTTAGGGTTCTTGAAAGAATTTGATATTTTGACAGAGTTGTGGAATAGGTTTTTTTTCCCGTCTTTACGTGAAAAGAATGATATTATATAATTGAAATTAGAGAAAAGATATGGGCTTTGAATGTGCAATTGGGCCTCCAATAACCACAAGCAATAGTGCAGATTTTTATTCACTTGAGTATGTCACGTTCCAGGCTAAATCGCAGGGACTTAAGTGCAATTTTTGATGTAGAAATGTGAAAATAAAATGTAGCCGACATAGTTAACTAACTCATGTCCAAAAATGGGCTCAATCGGATAAACTGTGAAATAGTTATGAATTTTTGAAGTTTTGCCTCAGACAAACTTATTTTGGGCTCTAGTGTCAATTCTGACACGTTCTTCAATAAAAAAATGGTATTGATCGAAGCAAAAACCGGTCTCAACTTTGGAAGAAAAGTTGTAGATCTCTGAGTCAGTGATCTTGTGTAAAAAGATGGATTCGATCCGATAAAAATTGACCGAGTTATGAATTTTCGAAGTTTCAACCCATATGAAATAATATTCAGCATTCAGGATTTTTGACGCGTCACGCGCATTCTAGGCAAAAAACAGAGACCTTTTATATACCGTTCGAACTTGATATCTCCTGTGAAAATGTAGCCAACTCAATTTGTAAAAGTTTGGCGCTTGAACCAGATCAAAACAATGAAAATCGACCATGTTATGATTTTATGAACATGACACAAATAAACCTCTATCACAAAAGTTTTGTACGAAAATACTTGATAAATCCACATTTTTAAAGACCTTATGATCGAAATTGGCTTCCATCCGTGAGAGATGAAAATGTAGATGACGTGAATACGGAATTTTGGCCACCGGAACAGGTTCAAAACGAGCCACGATCTTCAAGTTATGTATTTTTTAGTGCGTAAAAACTGCACATTCAACACACTTTTTCACCATATTTCTTCGAGAAAACTCACACATTCGGGGACCTTCTTTAAAGAATTGGCTCTTGAGCCGAACCTGAATTTTAGAATACGTTATCAGAGATATCTTGGCGAAAGAACACCTGAATATGACACTCTGGGTTGGACTTGTGAATTTTTGAACCCCAAATCGTTGCAAAATGGTGGACCGATCTTCAGCACGGAAAATACTATGAGAACACCCATTGGCGAAATAAACGTCACTTGTAACCTGACGAAGCTTGCTAAATATACCTTTATTCCATAACCATAAAACCAATGATATGCGTGTATAAAAATAAAGAGGGTAAATTTTGGGGTACAACATGATGGATATCTGACCAACGTATTCTTGTTTAGTCAGACGCCCATGGATCCATGGGGCAGGCGCTGTTACCTTAACTCTACACCAGAAGTTAAAATATCCCGTGAGCGAAAAGGTTATTACTGTTTGCGGTGAAGAGGAGTATATGGTTAGTCACTTGAACTCATTTTGGTATGTAGAGATGAAAGGTGAATTCATCGAGAGTCCCTGTCAGACTTTTGAAGTTATCCCTCCGGCCTCAATTGAAGACATGTTTGCTATTCCCAAGATTACTAGGGTTCCTCCCAAAATGGGTTCGTTGAAGGATGCTAAAGCTGTTGTGGAAGAATATGGTTGTACTATTTGGGGTCAAATTCCTGATATTCCGTATAAATCTGATAAATTTGGTTTAGGTTTCACTACAGGGGGTCAAAGGGGTGCTCGTCATGATCATAATGGAAGACCATCATTCTATGTCAGCCACAACAGAGTCAATGTAATAGAAGCTGCTGATAGTGATTGTTACCACGACAACTAGATTTTCCCTACCATTGGCAACAGACCCAACAACTGGAAGACTCGAGACATTATCTTTATCTCCTTTAGTCAGGAGTAATAGCTACATTTCTGTTTTTATTGCTTTCAAAGTTTGGTTATGTAATATTTAAACAATTACTTTAAGCCTTGTGCCTTACCCGGGGCATAATGGTTCGTTTGTTAAGGGTTGTCATTTCATAAACATATTTTCATTTAATAAAGCATTGGACATTTTGCGTTCAAATTTTTTTCTCTGTCTTTCTTTTTACTTTTATCACTTTAAAATAAATATGTGTTCTTACACACACCCATACAATACATTGTAGATCCACATCCACTCTGGATCCTGTTGATAACGACTCTACTATTGCCACTTATGAATTTGATAATCCGATCTACCAAGCCGAGGACGAAGGTGAGGAAGATTATGAAATACCTGGAGAACTTGCCAGACTGTTAGTGCAAGAGGAGGAAGCTATTCAACCACATGAAGAGCCAATTGAAGTTGTAAACTTGGGTTCTGAAACAGACATGAAAGAAATCAAGATAGGCGCCAACCTAGAGGACATTGTCAAGAACAAGTTAATTCAGATGTTGCATGACTATGTTGAGATCTTCACTTGGTTGTATGAAGACATACCAGGGCTCGATACTGTTATTGTGGTTCACCGTTTACCGATGAAAGAGGGTTGTTCTCTAATAAAGCAGAAGGTTCGTCACATGGGTCCTGAGATGTCAGAAAAGATCAAGGCCGAGGTTATGAAACAATTCAATGCAGGTTTCTTGGTTGTTACATCGTATCCTCAATGGGTTGTAAATGTTGTTCGGTACCAAAGAAAGACGGAAAGATACGTATGTGTATAGACTACAGGGATCTGAACAAAGCAAGCCCCAAAGATGACTTCCCACTACCACATATAAATGTTCTGGTTGACAACACCACTCAACACAGGTATTCTCCTTTATGGACGACTTCTCAGGTTATAATCAGATCAAGATGGCACCTGAAGAAATGGATAAAACTACCTTTGTCACACAATGGGACACTTTCTGCTACAAGGTTATACCTTTTGGGTTGAAGAATGTCGGTGCCACGTATCAGCGTGTAGTGGTAGCTTTATTCCATGATATGATCCATCAGAAAATAGAGGTCTACATCGACGACATGATAGCCAAATCTCAGAATGAAGAAGAATATCTTGACCATTTACATAAGTTGTTTGAAAGGTTCAAGGAGTACAAGCTAAGGTTGAATCTGAACAAGTGAACATTTGGGGTTAGGTCCGGTAAACTCCTGGGTTTCGTTGTCAATGGTAAGGGTATCTGTAATATAGTGGGATAACTAACTCAGGTGTTTTGCATTTTATCGCAATTGTTGTAGATAGCAAGAGTCGCCACTGACTTTTCTTTTATCCAATAAAGGAAAGGGTGAAAAGAACAGGAAAGACCTTTTGAGAATTTTTCTTGAGTTCGGGGGGTAGGTTATGAAAAGGGAAGGTGTTACCACCACTTTCATCTGTAGTTATCTAAGGGCTCTTAGTTGCTAGCTCATTTTGAAAATTCTTTGTAAATGTGTTTGTGTTTGTTTTGAAAGTATTTTTGAAATGTGCCTTTGTTTATGCGAACTTTGTAATGATTCCTGTCTCTATAAGAATGTATACAAAGTGTTGACTTTTGAAAATATTTCATGAAAGTGTTGGTGAGTTTGAAAGATGTTTTGTTTTGAAATGTTTGTGAGTGTGGCAGTAGAAATGTTTAAGACTAAGCCATTGGATTGACTAGACTTATACAGATCAAAATAAAAATTCCCACCATGCTTTATTGTTTCTAAAGGAATTAGAAAAGAGCGAGTAACCCAAAAAGAGGGGGGAAGATTCAAGGAAAGGGGGTTGGTTATGTAAAGGGAAAGTATTAGCATCCTAAACATCTATGGTACTCTGCGGGAACCTCTTTGAAAAATCTGTACATTTCGGCTATAAAATGTTGTATAAAAAATAGATGGTGGAGGTGAGAAAAGAAATATATTTTTTATGATTTTTGCACCTGCTGCGGTTGCGAACCTTTAGTGCCTACGTACCACCTATCGTGCAATAGGGGATGAGGGTACTCGTAGTTCATCTTTAAAAAATTTAAAACACAAGTGTGTTGGTTACTTTTATGAGATAAGACATCATCGTCATTGTCTGTGTGGAAAACATACTTACTACCCACAATCATGAGAAATGAGAATTTGCATCATCTCAAAGTGGAGGATATGGCTTGGATTTTAAAATCAACAATGCCTCACTCAACACCCAAGTGGAAAATATCTCTCTTCACTACATATTGTAGAAGTATAGTTATTTGCATCACTACAAGGATTGACAAGAGTATAATATTTTGAGAAAAATTTAAAGATAAGAGCCAAAATGGAAAAATGGTTTGAATGAGATTGATTGACTTTTAGTCTTCTCACAAAAATGTCAAGGTATTATTAAATTGATTAAAGTTTATTTATGAAAATGTTTTGAAAATGCATGGACATAAGTCCAAGTTTATTATGAAAGTGGTTCAAGTTTTAAAAAACAAAAACAGTTTTCAAAAGGAGGGAGAATATTTTTGAAATTAAAGAAGATGGGTGGAGAAGAAGAGACTATCCTAAAGCATGAGGTAAAAGCTAGTGAGAAGAACCATCTAACCAACAAGAATCCAATACTTGACATTATGATTCAATATATAATTCTATTATTTGGATTGAAACCAAGATGGCAAAGTTACTAGACCTCTTGAGGGAATCAAACTTCAAGTGTATTAAGTCTTCACAAAAATTGGACAGAGTAACGGTTATATATGGGTGAATTCCATATTACAAACAAAGTATGTAATCACAATAACCTGTACACAAATAAAACAAACAAACAACCCAATGTCTTGAGGTAAACCTCAAGAACTCCAGACAAAATATCAATTAAGGTCACAAGGTCTCCAACATAGGCCAAGGTTTCTAATCCTAAGTCCAAGAAGTCCAATACTCCATAATGCCAAGGATAGTAACCAAATAGTCCAAGTATCATTAAAGTTTTTTATGGTTCATGTTGATTATTAAGTATCTTAAAAAATAAAAGAAAAACTCAAGTGAGCAAAATAAAAATGACAAGAATTAAAGGGGCTCAAGTGAGCAAATATGAAAAATATCATGAAATGTAAATGCTAAAGTAAATGGTGCATAAAGTAAAGAGAATAAAATAAAGCATAAAGTAAAATCATAAAATAAAATCAATTGTCAATAATTAGTGGTTAGTTGGATGACCATCTTGAATCTTTCATTTGGAATTCATTAGATGATTGGTATAACCAAAACCTCTACACAATGAATTACATTTGCTTTATGTCAAGTATATCATCCATTTAAGAATCCTTAATGTAACATATAATGATCAATGATGTTTAAGTGATCCGCATTGACCAAAATTGATGAAGATCCATCAGAAGATTGGTAGAACCATAGCCTCTACACAATGAATCTCAAGGTTATTGAATCAAAGGGTTCAAATTAACATCTTGGGCTTGCAATCATAAGTTTGGGTCACGAATGATCACTTTCTCTAATCGGGACAAAATTTAGCGCTATGTTAAACAATCGTAAGTGGACTTATATAGAAGTAACACCTATTTTGAAGCCGGTCAATAGTAATCTATGCACCATTTGTTTTGAGACATGATATAGAGATCATGCTCCAATAACACTTAGTGCAATAAGAAATGGATGAGATGAAGAAGGGCGGGAAAGAATATATAAACCACATTTGAATTAAAATTTAATCAAACTATTATTAAAATCATTCATCCATTTTTATGGAGTTAGACTTAACACCATGGATCCAATGATGTTAACAAAGTTCATGATTAAAAATTTAACCCAAGATCAGCCAGAAAATAATCACAAAATAATATTACATTTAATATATATATATATATATATATATATATATATATATATATATATATATATATATATATATATATATATATAGATATATATATATATATATATATATATATATATATATATATATATATATGTTGAAAAGGGTTTAAAAATGAATAAAAATGAAAATTAAGGAAAAAAATATCAACTATATTCAAATTTATTCATAAAAAAGAAATAAGGTCATAGAAAAATCAGAAATAGACTCAAATATTTTTATAAAAAATTTGGTAATTTTTTAAAGTCAGAAACTATTTCTAAATTAATTAAAATTACTCAAACAAATAGAAAATAGATCAAAAATTAGTAATCATCAATATAAAATTCCAAAAAAATTTCAAAAAGTCAGAAATATGTAAAATGATAATTATGAATTTTTTTAGAATTAAAAAATGTCAGAAAGTATTTTTAAAGTAATTAAAAGAAATCAAATAATGCAAAACATATAAAAAATATCAAATATCAAAATAAAAATGTGAAAAAATAGTCATGAGATCAAAAATAATTCAAAGTATTTTTGTGAATTTTTTCATAATTTTTGGATAAAAAATAAAAGAGTTATGAATTTTTGAAAATTAAATCAATTAAAATATAAAATCAGAAAATAAAATAAAACTAAAAAGATGTGGGTCATCAGATCATAGTCAAAACGCGTTAGTAAGCTGATCCAATGGACCAGACGCGTTGTGATTGATATGGACCTTAGTGAGATACGCATAGGATCAGAAAAAGGCAACCAATGAAATTAAAATGTTTGGCACGCTATCATTGGCTAAGACGAGACATGTCATCATTTTCAACCTCCAGACGCCCTGCAATGGAGATTTTGTGAGATTCTTCAAATGGAAAAATTAGGATCCCAAACTAGTATCATTGGATTCGTCTCTTCAAGAAGATCCTAACATCACCATCGCGCCAAATTTATATAAGGTATGCAAAGAGATATGAATCAAAAACCCAGAAAATAGCGAGCACCTTCAATTTGAGATTTCTCTCTCAATTCTCAATGGATTTAAAAATTGTAAGAAGCACAAGAATCAGGAGAATAAGTAGAATAGGTTGGTGCTTTATTTGGATATAAATGGTGGAGAATTCTACCTTTTCGAAGTTCAAGAAAGAAGCTCTGAAACTGGACTTCTGTAGCTTGAATTATGGCTCATTTTGCTTGGTTTAAGTGCTGGAGAGTTTGTATGATGCTTAAGGATGATGAATGTACAAAGAATTTTTGGAGAAAGAATATTAAATCTAAGAAACTGATTTAAAAAAAAGGGGTTCATGTGAGGTTTTGGCAGGGTATTTTTGGCTCTCAAAGCTTAAGGAAATGAATGGGGAATGACCCTCTTTTTATAGGGAAGCTGATGGAACGTCCAAGCATGTGAAATGATGAAGTTTGAAGGGAAATCGTGTGAAGTTGCAAACAAGAAAAATGTGACTTCTATTTTAATCAAAACTCATCCAAACCTTGTGTTTTGCTATGCTAATCACTTCTGGAAGTTCACTAAACATGTTTAGAAGCAAAAACGCACAACAATTTTGTGTTTAGAATCCAAATTAAGGATTTCAAATTCTGACTTTTGGAGAAACCTCAACTCCAAGTTACCACTTTTGAAACAATGACATTCTCAGCTCAAGGGGTCTTAGGGCATGGTTCTTGATGCTTTAGAAATATGAAATTACAAGCTTTGCAATGGAAAAAGAATAGAATCAAATGGATGTTTGAGCTGAAAGTTGCAATGAGCCAAAGTTGGGAAAAAGAGGTTGACTTTCCATACTTAAAAATATTTCAAGTTTTACTTCAAAAGTGACCTACAATGTTTTGCATCTAAATATGGCCTTCCTCTTGGAATTTGCTATTGACCAAAAAAGTTGGCATGAAATAGACCTATTTAATGATATTTTGAAACTTGAACCATTCAAAATCTTCAAAAATTGATAGAGCTATGAATTGTTGAAGTTAGCAAAAAATCATGAAATGACCTATAATCTTTTGCATCCTTAAGGCATCTTTCATCCATTTTCTCACTTTGCACATAAAAGAAGGAATAAATTTCACAACCTCAAGATCATTGTGAAAAATTAGTGGGCTCAAGGTGATAAAAATTGACCAAGTTATGATCATTTAAAGTCACACATGGGAAGTTGGGGGTTCATCTGGAGAAGTTGTAATCTTTCTTCATCGTCATGTTTCTTCCAAATGAAAACTCCTTGAAACTTTTGATGTGAATTGTTAATAACCATTTGAAGAGAAGGATGTTTTTGGAATAACTCAAAAATACCAAAATATGAGCAAGATATACTTCTTTGAAGTTCAAAACCCTAACTCCTAGATCAAGAAAATGCTTTGAGAAACTTTGACAATTTTAAACAGCCTTCTTGTACCAACACTTTTGCTTTGTAGATAGAAGTTGTTGAGGATGGTAATGAGAACTCATAGAAACCAAAACCACTTCCATATATTTAGAATTGAGAGAAATATGCACTTGTGACCAATGGGAACAAGGCATTGTCCAACCATGACAACTTTTTCAATCAACCCCTTGTACTTTTGAATCAATCTTGATAACTTTGAAATGTGGTGAACCAAAATAAACCTTTCCATTCCATTTCTTCCAAAACAACTTCAATGGTGAGGTTTGAATTTCTCAAGATTTATTTACTATGGCATGGAAATAAACTCATGAACCCATGGATCAACTTACTAAGCCACATTGCCTTTACCTACATTATTAATAAGTAAGACAAACCAACATTGCATTT
Source organism: Vicia faba (assembly GCA_948472305.1). Taxonomy (NCBI): domain Eukaryota; kingdom Viridiplantae; phylum Streptophyta; class Magnoliopsida; order Fabales; family Fabaceae; genus Vicia; species Vicia faba. Next base: position 1,013,630,194 of record OX451738.1, read on the forward strand.
TATTAATTAAAAGAAAAGTCAAAACAAAACATGCATGATCACAAAAGAAAAACAAGTCAAGGTGCTTGGTGATTCCTCAAAGAGCAAAGCTAATGATAGGAAGGAGAACCAAAAGTCCTAATGTGATATTGTTGTGATTGAATCAATATGGTATGATGAAGGGATCATAGGAGGAAAAAATTAAGGTACAACAATGAGCAAGCAACTATAAGCATTCTACCTACTCAAAATAAGTATTTGTTATTTTCCTCTTCCTTTAAATATTCCTATATTACCATTGATTGGTAAGGAGCCATATCATTGGATGTGAAGGGACAGGTGTGGGTCATCGCACAGTCATAGAGGGAAACATTGTAGGATACCTTAGAAATTTTTCATAAGAGTCTAAGATCGTTTACCAAAGGAAACATCAAAGGGTCATCGAGGGATTACAATCTTGTATTTGGGGGTCTTTGCTAAAGTATCCCACGTTCGAGGGACATCACTGTTTTATTCTAAGGCAACAAGTGTGGGTTAACCGTAGAAGTGCAAGTGTGCAAAGTATATTGTTTTCATGTATATGTCTTGAATTAGGGTTGTCTACTTGTTGGTTTTATGTCTTGCTATACAAACCTTAGTTACTAGCAATAATATAGAAAGAGATAAATTGCGGAAATTAAAAGTTCTACGCTATTACATAATTTTAGGGGATGGGGATACAAATTATTAATGGGGATGAAAGCAATTAAAACCTAATTGTTGGTGAATCAAAAAGACCTGACTCTATTGGTGTAACACCCAAAGAAGAGATAAGGTAGCATCAACTCAGCTAAAGAGGAGATAGTACAGGATAAAAGTGAGTGACAACCAACTGTGAACTACCAAACTCAATAGTCGTAGGTAGAAGATCAAACTGTATGAGTGTGATCATGTATATGCTGACAAAACAAACATATAACACTGGGAGTAACCAGGCAAAACCAACTCAGGCACAACCAACACTCGGCTAAATCACATCCAATATGAACATTCCATAAGAAAATAAGCACCAAACGAGGAAACTGAATCCTATTTCGGGGCTTAACTTCACTGGGAAGGAACATAATCCGGAAGTAAACAAATCATAGCAACAAAACAGTACAGATACAGGGATATAACATCCTTCTCCAGGCTTCACCAGGGAATACCACTCGGACTTCAATGGGGAAACAAATATTATCACGGTCCGCACTTTTACTGGGGATTGCAATACTGATTTCAAATAAGGAAGATGGAAACCATATCAGCAAAACATCAATTGAGGATTTCAAGCTGACTTCATTGGGGGAACATCATATAGACTTCACTAGAGGAGATAACGCCTCATCATCGAGACATTAACTGAGGACCTCGTGCTGACTTTATTGGGGAGGCCAACACCACATTGAAGAGGGGAAACCAAGATATGTTCTTCAATATTGAGAGTAAGTATTGCACCAACTTCTCTGGGGAAAAATTATGAAACCTTATGAGGAGTTAAGAAGTCAAACATTACAGTAAGAAATAAATCTTATGGGGATTTTAAATCAAACCCAGCACTTGGCGGGTGAAAACCCAAAAAACTGACAAATGCCTCAACACTTCTTAAATAAAACATTGCCCTTGCCTGATTATTGGGCAATCAAACAAAATGCAAGTACTGCTGAAAGGGAGATGCTTCGTAAATGAGTCAAATCTCAGCATGCACGGGGAGAAAAGACTTCTATCAAATAGCGAAGCCTTCACTGGGGAATCATTGATTGAGTCTTCATATCATGCAAACTTATTCCAACAAAAGATGCCCTAGGATAGCCTTCCTAGGGAATCAAGAAGTCAACATTATAGAAAAAGGTCAAACTCACGGGGATTTTAAATCAAACCCAATACTTGGCGGGTGAAAACCCAAAGGGTTGGAAACTGTCTCAACACTTCTTAGAATATATACTTCCCTGGTCTAGTTTCCTGGGAAATAAATACCAACAATAATTCCAATACTGCAGAAAGAGCGACATTTTGCAAATAGTTCTATCTCAGCACACCAAGGCAAAAAGACCTTTCTTCATATGAGGGAATACTTCACTGGGGAATCTGGGATAGAGGCCTCAGACCATGAAAACCCAAAAATTAGAAGAAAAAAATGAACCAAGACTTGACTGGGGACACTGGGATCACAAACCCAATACTGCACCTTACGCCAATTGGTATCGTCTTCAATATACAAAAATCACACGCATACTAGCAAAAACGACCTGAGAAAACCTTCCCCGGGGAAACAAAACTTCCCAAAATTACTAGAGTTCGTCCATTTCTGGGATCATCACTTTTGTTTTCCTCTTGAATCACAAAATCTAAAGTAAAAGTAAGTTGTAAATTCTTTTTGAAAAATAATTTTGTTATTTAATCTTTTTTGCTTTGAAAATTATTATCAATAATAAATGGAGTCTTTGTAAGTTGAATAAAAGTAAGAAATACAAAGAACTGGGTAAAAGCTTAAATTTTATTGATAGAATGGTAGTCTGCGAATGGCAAGACTCCACGGATGATTACAAAGTTCAGAAAATGGTAATATATAATGGAAAAGATACATTGAGATACAATGACCATTATTCCCTCTAACAACTTTGAAATTCTGAGCAGTAACTTTCGTTGAAGTATGGTGAGGATCTAAGAAGATTATTGCTTCAATGATCAAGTCTTGTCTGATGTAGTTACTTGCCAAGAAAGTCCCTAACTTTTGCCTAAGTTGCCTTTGCGGGTTTTCAACTTAGCGAGAAATTTTATTCTGTTTATGTCTCTAATTTTTTCCTAGGCCGACCTTTCGGGTTTTCGGCCTACCAAGACGCTCCTTTTCTCCTAAGACGCCCTTTCAGGTTTTCAACTTAGCGAGTTGTTCTTTTATTTATTTAGGAAAAGTATTTCTAGACTGCATCAGCATTCATAGGACATGGAAACTCCTCGGCATCCATAGTTCCAAGAACTAATGCACCGCCAGAGAAGGCTTTCTTGACAACATATAGGCCTTCAAAATTGGGAGTCCACTTGCCCCTAGAATCAACGTTAAAAGACATGATCTTCCTGAGCATGAGGTCGTCTTCTCTGAATTCACGAGGTTTGACCTTCTTATCAAAAGCTTTCTTCATTGTCTTCTGATATAACTGCCCATGACACAAAGTCGTCATTCTCTTCTCTTCGATCAAATTCAATTGGTCAAACCTGTTCTGGACCCATTCAGCCTCTGACGACTTGATTTCCATTATCACACGCAAAGAGGGAATCTCAACCTCGATTAGGAGCACCGCTTCCATTCCATACACAAGGGAGAATGGGGTTTCTCTTGGTGAAGTGCGGACAAATGTACGATATCCATGTAAAGCAAAAGGGAGCTTTTCATGCCAACCTTTATAAGTAACAACCATCTTCTGGATGATCTTCTTGATATTCTTATTAGTAACTTCAACAACCCCATTCATCTTTGGCCTATACGGAGATGAATTGTGATGGACAATCTTGAATTCTTCATAAAGTTCTGTCATCATCTTATTGTTCAGATTTGAGCCATTATCAGTGACATTTCTACTCGACACACCATACCGACATATGAGATTATCTTAATAAAGCGCACTACCACTTGCTTAGTAACATTAGCATATGAAGAAGCTTCCACCCATTTGGTGAAGTAATCAATTGCTACCAAGATAAAATGGTGTCCATTCGAAGCTTTGGGTTATATCATTCCAATCATGTTACTACCCCACATAGAGAAAGGCCACGAGGAAGAAATAACATTTAGAAGTGTCGGAGGCACATGAATCCTGTCCGCATAAATCTGGCATTTATGGCACTTCTTTGAAAATCTGTAACAGTCAGATTCCATTGCCAGCCAATAGTAACCTGCCCTTAGCATCTTTTTAGCCATCGAATGTCCATTGACATTAGTTCCAAATGAACCTTCATGAATCTCATGCATCAACATGTCTGCTTCGTGTCTATCCACGCATCTGAGCAAGACCATGTCATAATTTCTCTTGTACAACACATTTTCACTAAGGAAGAAGCTACCAACCAATCTTCTCAATGTCTTTCTATCTTTATTCGATGCACCAATCGGGTATTCCTGAGTCTGGAGAAAATGCTTGATATCATAATACCAAGGTTTCTCATATGTTACCTCTTCTGTTGTAAACTCATGAGCGGGCCTATCCAGTCGCCGAACTATAATTCGAGGTATATCATTCCAAGTATTCACTTGATACATATAAGCCAGAGTTCCTAGAGCATCCGCCATTTTATTTTCGTCTCTAGGGTTGTGATGGAATTCAACTTTATTAAAGAAGGGTAACAATATTCTAGCATAATCTTTGTAAGGGATCAAGCTCGGGTGACGATTATCCCACTCTCCTTTAATCTGATTTATTACCAAAGCCGAATCGCCATACACATCTAGAATTTTAATTCTGAGATCAATAGTTTCCTAGAGACCCATGATGCAAGCCTCATATTCTGCCATATTATTAGTACAATCAAATGTCAACCTTGCAGTAAAAGGAATGTGTGATCCATGTGGAGTGACAATCACAACACCAATTCCTTTACCATAAGTATTCATAGCTTCATCAAATATCATGCTCCAGCGAGATTCAAGATCAGGACCTTCCTCAGGAAACGGTTCATCACAATCTTTCACTTTCAGAAACATCACATCCTCATTGGGGAAATCATACATCACAAAGTGATAATCATCAACTGGTTGGTGAGCAAGATATTCTGCCAACATGCTGCTTTTAATAGCTTTTGTAGTGTTGTATTAAATGTCATATTCAGATAACAGCATCTGCCAGCAGGCAATTCTCCCAGTAAGAGCAGACTTTTCAAAAATGTACTTGATTGGATCCATTTTGGAGATAACAAAGTAGTGTGATTCAACATATACCGCCGCAAACGTTTTTCTGCCTAGGACAGAGCACAACATGTCTTTTCCACCATGGAATGTCGTGACTCACAATCAGTAAACTTTTTACTAAGATAATAAATGGCGTGCTCTTTCTTCCCCGTTTCATCTTGTTGTCCTAGAATATAGCCCATGGAACTATCTAACACTATCAGATACATAATCAATGGTCTTCCTTCAACAGGAGGGAGAAAGGTAGGAGGTTCAAGCATATATTCTTTAATACTTTCAAATGCCCTTTGGAAGTTATCTGTCCACACATAACCTTGATCTTTCTTTAACAACTTAAAGATTGGTTCACACGTTGCAGTCATGTGCGAAATGAATCTTGAAACATAAGTCAAACGCCCGAGGAACCCTCTGACTTGCTTTTCAGTTATTGGCGCTGACATTTCTTGGATTTCTTTGACTTTATCAGGGTCAACTTAAATCCCTCTCTGGCTAATAATGAAACCCAAAAATTTCCTTGACCGAACATCGAAGGTACATTTATTTGGATTCAAGCGGAGACGATACTTCCTCAAATGCTGAAACAACTTTAACAAATCTTCTACATGCCCTTGTTCAGTCTGGGATTTATCAATCATATCATCAACATATACCTCAATTTCTTTGTGCATCAGATCATGGAATAAGGTTGTCATAGCCCTCTAGTACGTTGCACCAGCATTCTTCAACCCGAAGGGCATCACTCTGTAACAAAATGTTCCCCAGGGTGTGATAAACGTTGTTTTTTCCATGTCCTCAGGAGCCATCCTTATTTTATTATACCTGGAAAATCCATCCAGGAACGAGAAAACTTTGAATTTTTCTATGCTATCCACTAACATATCAATGTGTCGTAATGGAAAATCATCTTTTGGACTAGCTTTATTTAGATCTCTATAATCTACACACATGCGAACTTTTCCGTCTTTCTTAGGTATTGTGACAATATTGGCAATGCACTGAGGGCGCACTGATGTCACAAGTAAATCGAAATTAATCTGTATGATACGGTGGGAGAACTGACTTGAGGTTTTGCGTTTGTGTTTGCAAATGTTTCAGTTTAGCAAGAGTCGCCACCGACTTTTTATTTTATCCAAAGGAAAGGTCAAAAAGCACAGGAAACACCTTTAAGATGTTTTCTTGGGTTTGGGGGGTAGATTATGAAAAGGGAAGGTGCTAGCCCCCTTTTCATCCATGGTTTTCCATGGGATCTTAGTAACTTGTTTAGATCACTTGCTTTGCTTTTCCAATTGTTTGAAATGGTGCTTTATGTGTGTGGTTTTGAAAATGTTTTGAAAAGAGGCCATCGTTGTGGCAATCTTTGTAATGATTCTTGTTTGAATATATACAAAGGTGTATTGTCTTTTGAAAAGATTTCAATGTTTGAAAGTTTGTTTTTGGGAAATGTTTTGAAATTGTGTTGTGAGGTGTGATTGAAAATAGCAAGGATGTTTTTGCAAGTTTTGATCGAGTAACTAAGAGTTATCTACCCTATTTTACTCAAAGATCTTTCATACACATTTTTAACCCTTTTGACAGTGTTGTTTTACCATTGCATTTGGTAAACAACCTTGTATTAGGATGTTAAACGGGACAGGCGCGGGTCATCGTATTGACCATGATAGCAATATTGCCAAGTATCTTTAGAAATTTTGTGAGGGACTAGATCATTTTGTATAGGCAACCAAGATAGTGTCATCGAGGGAATATGATCTTTCGTTTTGTTTTTGTTTTGCCAAAGTACTCAACATGCTTAACATGACCATTTAAAAGACAACAAGTGGATGAAACCTTAGGGGTGCATGTGTGTATTGGTGTTGTCAATTTACATGCTTTTTTGTCTTTGTATTAGTCAAGCTATTTGTTTGATTTATGATTTTTGCATACAAACACTAATCTCTATCATGGCATATTTGTAAACATAAAGTGCGCAAAATAAATCTAAGCTATTACAACATTGATATGGGGAGGGGGATACAATTTTTAATTGGGGAATATTTGCAAGAAAATAAAACCTTAATATTTACTATTACATCCAAATTGAATAAATGGTACAAATCAATAAATTGGCAATAATTAAATAAGCAATTAAATAATATGCAAAATATTATGAATATGCAAAAAAAAATGTTTTTGTTTATTTTTATGTATGTAAAAATAAAATATTTTAATGTATTAAAAAAGAGAAATATTATTATTTTTTCATTAAGGGTAAAAACCCTAATTTTATTTTAAGAAAGTATATTAATTATATCATTTATATACAATAAAATAAAATAATGGAATATGTACAAATGTAAAAAAAATGAAAATATATTAGGAAAATATTATTTTATATGTATAAATAATAAAATAAAAATATATAACATATCTAAAATGTTTATTTGTTTTTTATTAAAGAAAATAAAAATATATACTAATTAATAATCATTTTCATATTAGAAAAATAAAATAAAAATATAAAAATAAATGTGAAAATTTTATAAAAATATTTTTGGTATTTTTTATGTTTTAAAAAAATAAAAATAAAATCATAAATGAAAAATAAAATGAAAAATATAAACAAATAAAGAAATGGGCCAGGGGGGTGCAGTCAGCAAGGCAGGGGGGTGCAAAAAGTGAGAAAGAAAGGCCCAACCCAGTTCCAAACTTCACCTTCAACCTTTGTTCAAAGAAATGCGCGCGCCTGTACCAATTTCCCAGATCCTACATACGTGCTCTAATGCAAAAACTCATAACATCAAAGTTGTAGCATTTTTCAAGACGAATTCAACCATATAAGAAACTTAATCTAACTCTCAAAGACCAGAGAGAATTTCTCTTGCCCTAATTTCTAACCTAACTTTTTCAGGAAGTTCATGGATCAAATTCTCTTAACACGTTTAACTTAAATGAAAACTTAGCATATGTACAGCTTCATGGTTATGAGTACAACATTTTTTATTCACAAACCTAAACCTAATGATTCCTAAATAGAGAGATAGAAAGTTGACAAAAACCTGTTTCAGTTGACATCGTGCATGGCAATGTGGAGCTTTTTAGTGAGGCCTGAGGTGCTTGGGATTGCCTAAACTTCCTCTGACCTTCCCCAATGCTTAGTTTGCTTTGAATGTGCTTGAACAAGCTTGTAGAACTCAACCTGCACAAGCTGAAAACAGAAATGGTGAAGCTTGCAAATGGAGTTACAGTCAGTGTCTAAGGGTTGGGATAGCTTGGATAGGTTATATGGAATGTATTGGAACAAGTTTGGGGCAAAACACACGAGCAACTTGTAAGATAGAACTCAAAGTGCAGAAGCTGCCCTGTTTTGAAAGAAGAAGGTGATTTTGTGCTCAAGAGTGTTTGAGGGATCAAAGGCTCGTGTTTCAGGCTCAATGCAATGTGTGAAACTTGTTTCAAAAGCTTGTAAGGGTTGGTTCTTTCAGATGTTCAAGTTGTGTTGTGTTTGACAAGTTTCTTGTATTTTAAGCAAAAGCAAGTCATGATGCAAGACAGGCCTGTACAAGCCATCTATCAGCTTGCACTTTACAATCTTGGCCCCCTCAGTTTGTGGATATTGTGTGTTGTACCAGATCTTGTTCAAGGCTCAAGGATTCTATTTGACATAAAGCAAATTTGACAAAAATGGCAATGTTGTCTTTTTGCTATTTTAAGGTTAATTCTTTGTGTAATCCTCCCATGAACAGAACAAAGCCTCAAAACAATGGATTTGCATTTAATTGTTGAGTATGGAAGGGTTTTGGGACCTGTAACCAAGTACAAACAAGGCTGGTTAGAGTTTGCAACTTGTATCAATATGAAAATGCCATGGATCAAAAGTGAGTTTTTGCCAACTTCAAGCCTTCTATTCTCCCTAACCACAAATGATTTTGGAGAGTTCTTGGACATTTTGGAAATCTTGTAACATTCTTTACAATCCATATTTGAAATGCATTTTTAGATTCCAAGTGGAACTATGTGAAAAATTGCCATGAAGATAGGTCAAAATCCTTCCTAAACTAAGGCAAATTTTCACTAAGTTAAAAGTTTTATGGACCCTTGTTCCAAAAATCATAACTTTAGATACAAGCTTCTTTTGGGAAAACTTTGTGAAAAAAGTTGTACACTTTGTGGAGGACTACAACTTTCATGTTGGAAGTTTTGTTTGAATCCAATTTCATCATGGTGAAAATGTTGGGCAAAGTTGGGAAAAATTAAGAAAATTTCATAACTTAGAAAAATTCTAAGTTATGAAAATTTTCAATCTTAAACCCTAATTTGCAAATTTGGGTTTCTTGATGAACAAGTTTCATGTTTTGACACATCTTGATGAAAAATGACCCTTGGCACTTGATTTTGACCAAAAAGTCAAAGTTTGACTTTTTAGTGTACAGTCAAATTTTGATCAGTTGACTGGAAAATTCATCTGTCAATCCAATGCATTTGAGTTCTTTTAAACCTTGTGAATAGGTCAAGATCATGCCATTGAGTCCTTGAGTCCATTCTTGAACCCAATTTTCCATTGGCTAGGTTAAAAAATCAGAAATTGCCATAGTGCAGTCAAAACCCTAAAAATGACCATTTTGCCCTTTTAATGATCTGATCAAATTTCTTGAGGAGTTGTGGTCCAAACTTGATCAAATGGTCCATATGAGTCTATAATGTTGATGTGGATCACAAATTGCGAGGTTTGACTGTAAATTGGCCACAATTGACTTTTTTCCCAATACAGTTGATTTCTAGGTCAACTGTCCAATTGACTGGGCAAAAATTTGATTCAAGGCTTGAAACTTGGTAGAGGCAATCTTGTAAGTCCGGCATGAAGTATGAAAGTCACTTTGAGCATTGGAAGTCCAAAAATCCTTGTGCAAACTCAAACCCTAATTTAGGTCATCAGTGCAAGGGAATGTCTTGAGCAGAGCAAACCCTAATCCTGTCTGGAGTTCAAGGAGTCTTATGAGGGGACATCTTGATAAAATGAGAGGGAAAATTTTGGGGTACAACAGCTGCCCCTGTTCAATCTTCTTGAACCTGAAGAGTTAGATTGGCGAGTTTACCTTTCGTGACTCGAAGGTAAAAGAGGATTGGACATTAGAGTGCCTGTAAATTTGCACTCGTCAAAATGTAGCTGAGGGAATGGGCTTAAAGATGCCATTTGGAGATGGTAGAATCTTGATGGAGATGGGCTTAAAGATGCCATCCAAGACTTGTTTTTTTTGAAAATCAGGAGAATGAACACCAGATTGGTATCCATATCTGGAACGTATCTGAGTTATATCCGGAGATTGGATTCGTATGAGCAAAGGAATGGCGTCCGTGTGTAGAGCGTATCCGAGCTATAATTGTATTTGATTCTTGAATGAATATCAGAATTACTGCCGTGTCTGGAGTGTATCTTTATTGTATATGAATTCTGAATGGGTAACAGAGAAACATCTATGTATGGAGCATCTCTGGGCTGGGGATAAATTCCGAACGAGTGACAAAATGGCAACCGTGTCTGGTGCGTATCTGGACTGTATCTGAAATTGAGATCTGTATGAGTAGCAGAATGACTTTCGTGTCTGGAGTGTATCCGTACTGTAATTGGGATCTGGACAAGTGATAGAATGACTTCCATGTCTAGAGTGTATCTGAACTTGAAGTTGATAGTTGAATCTGAATGAGAAAATAGAATGGCTTCTGTGTCTGGAGCGTATCTAGTCTGTGTTTGATTGCTGAAGTCTGAATGAGTAGTAGAATGACTGTCGTGTCTGGGGTGTATCCATATTGTATCTTGACTTGAAATTCTGAATGAGTAGTATAATGACCGCCGTGCCTGGGGTGTATCTATACTGTATCTGAAAATAAGAGATATGAATGAGTAGCAGAAAGACTTCCATGTCTTGGAGTGTATCCGTACTATATCTGAAATCTTTGAACATTTGTTAAAGGTAGCTTTTAATCTTATCCTGAAAAGGGTAAAATGTTAGCTAAAACACAAAGTTATGTTGCATGACATGTATGATGCAATAAAATGTGTTCTATCAATGTTTATGATATATGAATGTAATGGATGTGCATGTAAGCTGATTAGCTGTCTTGCTGAAGAAAATAAATCCTTGATAGTTGGAGATAATGAAATCTTTGAATGCTGCCGGGGAAAATAAACCCTTGACTGCTGCTGAAGATTCAAAATCTTTGATTGCTGAGAATGAGAAATCCTTGGACCACTGTTGTGGATTGAAAATCCTTGGTGACTTGTGGGGATGTGAGAATCCTTCATGACTTTCTTGGGAAATAAGGAAAACTCTGACGATCTCTACTGGGGAATTAAAACGTGGGAGGCTTCAACTGGAGAAATGAGACCGAGAATCTTCTATCTGCTGGGAAATAACTCTGTGGGGAGAATGTTTATTCTGTTGAATAATTCTCGAGGGCTGGAATTGTATGTCAACACTCTGAGGAATTATCTGTAGCTGTTGTCCGATTTCTAAGATAACTTGTAGGGGAATCTTCCGATTTCAAGACAAGTCTCTGGGGAATTTGAGGAAACTGGATGGTCTTTCACCGAGGTTTAAGGGTTAAAGTTTTGGACTCCGTTGGGGAAGAAAGTTTCATCTTCACTGAGGGTTTACAGTTCAAAGTTTTCTGGCTCCGCTAGGGATTTGGGAGTTTGGAAACTCAGTTCTGATGGGGATTTTGAATTAACTCCGCTGGGGATATGTATTTCAAAGCTTTAACTCTATTGAGTATCTGGATGATGTACTGCAGGGGATTTCTTCTGGAATAGCCTAAAGACGTTTTCCTATACTTTCAACCTATCAGTAATTATTCTTTCTTATTTCGTGTTATTTGTAAGCAGTGATTATATTCAAATGCATATGCTCATTTAATAAATCATTGGACGTTTTCAAATAAAACACAAGTGTAAAAAGAAAGAAAAGGCAAACAAATTTCTGCACTTTGAAGTATCTTTGTATTAACTCTGTGTAAGTATTTTGTACAAGGGAGACAGACATCCTAGTAAGAGAATGTTGTCATAAAATTGAGAAAAAATTTATACAAAGAAAGATGGCTATGTGTAACGATTCCATGGGGTTCCCATTCTGCTATATCCTTCGTAACTCTGAGTATCTTGTCCATTTGTGGCTTCGTCCATGAATGATTAGATTGATCAGAAGCTTGGAGCTTGTCCGTGAAGAGATTGTCCTTAAAGTGATCAGACGAGACATAGTCATACGCTTTATTTCCCTAACTTTTGCCTGGATCGCCCTTTCGGGTTTTCGATCCACCGGGAAACCCTTTTTTGCCCAAGTCGCCCTTTCGGGTTTTCAACTTGCCGGGTGTACAGATTTTTTTTAGATCCCTAATTTTTTCTTGAACCTCCCTTTCGGGTTTTTGATTCACCGGGATGCCCATTTTTGCCCAAGTCGCCCTTTCGGGTTTTCAACTTGCCGGGTCATTTATGCGTAGTATCTTTTGACTATGTCTGCGTTCACAGGGTGCGGCAGGTCATCACCGTCCATGGTGGTCAGAATAATTGCCCCACGAGAAAAGATGTTTTTGATCACAAACGGTCCTTCGTAAGTAGGAGTCCATTTTCCCCTGGGATCACTTTGCGGCAAGATGATTCGCTTGATTACAAGGTCCCCAACTTGATATACTTGTCTCTTGACTTTCTTGTTAAAGGCCTTGATCATACGTTTCTGATACGCCTGACCATGGAAAAAAACAGTAAGTCACTTCTCGTCAATCAAGTTAAGTTGATCAAGCCGGGTCTGAATCCAATCGTCTTCACTCAAACCAGCATCTTTCATGATTCTCAAGGAGGGAATCTGAACCTCGATAGGTAAAACAGCCTCCATGTCGTATACCAAAGAAAAGGGTGTTTCCTCAGTTGAAGTGCGTTCCGTGGTACGGTACCCGTGCAGAGCAAATGGTAAAATCTCGTGCCAGTCCTTGTAGGTGACTGTCATCTTTTGAATGATCTTCTTGATATTTTTGTTCGCAGCTTCGACAACACCGTTTATCTTAGGCCGATAGGGAGATGAATTGTGATGTTGAATCTTGAACTGCTCGCACAGAGCGGTGATCATAGTATTGTTCAAATTTGTACCGTTGTCAGTGATGATCCTGTCGGGGATACCATACCGGCATATGAGGTTCTTCTTGATGAAGCGGGCAACCACATTCTTTGTAACAGAGGCGAAGGAAGCTGCTTCGACCCACATGGTAAAGTAATCAATTGACACCAGGATGAAACGGTGTTCATTGGATGTTGTAGGCTTGATCTCTCCAATCATGTCGATTCCCCACATCGCGAATGGCCAAGGAGCTATTAAGACATTGAGAGGAACTGGAGGTATGTGTACCTTGTCAGCGTAGATTTGACATTTGTGACAAGTACGGGAATGTTGATGACAATCAGCTTCCATGGTAGACCAGTAGTAGCCTGCCCGTAGAATCTTCTTAGCCATCGTATGACCGCTTGAGTGGGTGCCAAAGGTGCCATAATGTAGTTCAGCCATGATCTGCTCAGCTTCAACCTTGTCTACACAACGGAGTAGGACACAATCAAGATTTCGCTTGTATAGGATACCATTGCTCAGAAAGAACTTGGCCGCGAACCTTCTTAAGAACTTTTTGTCGTTGACTAAAGCTCCTTCAGGGTACTCTTGTGCTTCGAGATACCTTTTGACATCATGAAACCATGGTCGGTCCATTACCTCTTCGGTATTAATCTCGTGACAATGTGCAGGTTCGTCCATTCGTTCGATGGTGATTTGAGGTGCCTCATTATCCCAGTTAAGTTTAAACATGGCTGACATTGTAGCTAGCGCATCTGCTAGATGATTTTCTTCTCGCGGGAAGTGCTCGAAGGTAATCTGCTCGAAATATGGTAACAATGTCAGGACATGTTCTTTGTAAGGGATGAGGTTAGGGAGTTTAGTATCCCATTCCCCTTTGATTTGAATGATAACCGAAGCTGAGTCCCCAAATACAATCAGAGATTTGATTCCCAAGTCAATAGAAACCTTGAGACCAAAGATACAAGCTTCATATTCGGCCATGTTATTGCTGCAGCTGAAGCAGAGTCTAGCAGTGAAAGGTGTATGGCAACCTTCTGGAGAGATAAGTACCGCATCGATACCGTTCCCAAGTGCGTTGGAGGCACCATCAAAGTACAGAGTCCATTAGGATCCTTGTTCAGGTCCGTCATACGGTCTGTTTTCTTCAATGTTTCTCAAGGTCATGATATCCTCGTCGGGAAAGTCGAACCTCGTGGATTGGTAATCTTCGACAGCTTGATGGGCCAGATGATCGGCTAGCACACTCCCCTTTATAGCTTTTTGGGTCGTGTACTGTATATCATATTAAGTGAGGATCATCTTCCATCTAGCGATTCTTCCAGATAGAGCAGGCTTCTCGAAGATGTACTTGATCGGATCCATTTTATAAATCAACAGAGTGGTATGTGTCAACATATACTGCCTTAGCCAGCGAGCAGCCCATACCAAAGCGTAACAAGTTTTCTCGAGCAGTGAGTAGCGAGTCTCACAGTCGGTAAAATTTTTGCTAAGGTAATAAATGGCATGCTCTTTTTGGCCAGACTCGTCCTGTTGCCCCAGTACGCACCCCATTGAATTATCTAAGACAGTCGGATACATGATTAAAGGCCTTCCTTCGACGGGTGGCATCAAGATAGGAGGTTCCAACAAATACTCCTTGATCTTATCAAAAGCAACTTGACAGTCATCATTCCATTTAACCACCTGAACTTTCTTCAATAGCTTGAAGATCGGTTCGCAGGTAGATGTTAGGTGAGAGATGAACCTTGCAATGTAGTTTAGGCGTCCCAAGAAACCTCTGACCTCCTTCTCAGTGCGAGGGGTAGGCATTTCTTGTATAGCTTTGACTTTGGCAGGATCAACCTCGATGCCTTTGTTACTGACGATGAATCTCAAAAGTTTACCGGACCTGACTCCGAAAGTGCACTTGCTAGGGTTCAGTCTGAGCTTATATTCCTTTAACCTGACAAACAACTTTTGCAGATGGTCGAGGTGTTCTTCTTCTGTCTATGAATGGGCTATCATGTCGTCTACGTATACTTCAATCTCATGATGTATCATGTCATGAAACAAAGCTACCATGGCTCGCTGATAGGTTTCCCCGACATTCTTCAGTCCGAATGGCATCACCTTATAACAGAAGGTACCCCACTGCGTAACAAAAGTAGTCTTCTCTATGTCTTCGGGGTCCATTTTGATCTGGTTGTACCCTGAAAATCCGTCCATGAAAGAGAATACCTTGTGTTGAGTTGTATTGTCGACCAAGATGTCAATGTGTGGTAGTGGAAAATCGTCTTTAGGGCTAGCCCTGTTTAAGTCTCTGTAGTCCATGCACATTCTGACTTTGCCGTCCTTTTTAGGTACAGGAATAATGTTAGCAACCCATTGTGGATAGGAAGTAACAGCAAGAAAGCCAGCATTGAACTGCTTCATCACTTCAGCTTTGATCTTTTCGGACATGTCGGGCCTCATTCGGCGGACTTTCTGTTTGATTGGTGGACAGTCTTCTCTTGTAGGGAGACGGTGAACCACAATATTTGTATCTAGTCCTGGCATGTCTTCATAGGACCAGGCGAAGATCTCAACATATTCATTCAACAACTGAACTAAGCGCTCTTTGAAACTTGGCTCCAGGTTGGCACCCACTTTAACCTCTTTTCTGTCTTCGGCAGTACCCAAATTGATAGTCTCCAACAACTCTTCATGGGGAAGAATAGCCCTTTCTTCCTGTTGCAAAAGTCTAGCCAATTGTCCAGGCACTTCACAGTCTTCATCACCTTCGTATTCGGCATGATTGACCAGATCTTCAGAGTCATCGAAGGCCATAGCAGAATTGTTACCCATGGAATCCGGAGTGGATGGGTACCTGCATTTTGTGAGTGTGGGTGTGTGTAAGGGATAGCCACCTTTAAACAAAATGAAATGTAAAAAGAAAGAAAATGAACATAAAAGTTTATATATGAAAACGTCCATGATTCATTAAAAATGGCATATGAAAATGAAGAATCAAAACCCTTACAAATGGACCTATATGCCCCGGGTAAGGCATAAGGCAAAAAGAGTGTACGAATTGTTTAATAAATATTACAGACCAACAGAAAACATTCAAAAGATAAATTACTAATTGATGAAAGTAATGGGAATAAAGTCTTTCGCCTCCCAGTTGTTCAGTCCTCCTTCAGTGGTTGGAAAGATACAGTCTTCAAAATTGCTTTCTTCTTCATCATCCTCTAAAGCATGAACTCCATGATGAGTGATTTTCAATGGCGGTCCTCCAGCCCGGGAGTGACTCACAACCTTCTGACTAGCAGCAGTGAAACCCAAGCCGAACTTATCTGTCTTGTAAGGAAAATCTGACAGTTGACTTCATATTGTGCTTCCTCCTTCCTTGATCACAGCCTCCGCATCTTTAAGGGATGACATCTGGGACACAGGTTTGGTAATGATGGGCACAACAGTCATTGTCTTGGCTACCTCAACTTCAGGAGAAACCTCTTCAAAGTGTTGGAAAGGTGTTTCTATGAATTCACCATCTAACTCCACGTAGCGGAAAGAGTTAAGGTGGCTTATCATACACTCCTCCTCACCATGAACTATTATGATTTTACCATGGACTGGGTATTTGAGCATCTGGTGTAGAGAAGAAGTGATTTCCCCAGCATAATGAATCCAGGGCCCTCCTAACAAGCATGAGTAGGAGGGACGGATGTCCATGACGTAAAATGTGGAGTTGAAAGTTTCCGTACCCACTTTAATTGGGATGTCCACCTCCCCGTGGACCATCCGCTTAGAACCATCAAAGGCTCTTACGATGATGTTGCTGGGCTTCAAAATTAGACCTTCACAATCTAGTATGTCCAATGCTTTCTTTGGTAGGACATTTAAAGACGACCCGGTATCAACCAGAACGTGAGCAAGAGTGGTCCCTCTGCACTCTACAGAGGCATGCAGCGCATCATTATGCTTTCTTCCCTTAGATGTTGGCATCAGAGAAGCCAAGACCATTGTCGGCTGTAAGGCTGGCTACACACTCTTGAAACTGATCCGCAGAAGTTTCTTGAGGCACGTGCGCCGTCTTCAGGAATTTGATCAAGGCTTTGGCATGAGCCTCAGAGCAGAGCAATAGAGCCAGCATAGAGATTTTTGAAGGGGTTTGCCCCAGCTTATCTACGACATCATAGTCTCTTTTCTTAATTATCTTTAAAATCTCCTCCATTTCCTTTTGGGTGGTCTCGGGGATAACCAAAGTCTGAGCCCTCATCCTGACGGGAGCTTATTGGATCCCCTTATCTTCAATAACTGGAATTCGCACAGATATCTTGACTGGCACAGGAGCACTTGAGGGTACAAATATTTCCCTTGGAAGAGCAATCTCCGGAGAGAAGATTCTTCTGCTACGAGTGATCTTACTTGTCCCTGCAATATTTCCTATGTCAGGAGTTTCTCCATCGGAATTTTCTTCAACTGATTTGATCTGCTTAACACCTTGGTAGAAGATCTCTCCCCTATAATTCCACGGTATTGTCTTGTTGGACTTGTATGGTATAGGCCCTGGCATAGTAATCTTCAGCGGTACAAACTTTGGATCGGGTGTAATCTTAACAGGTCTTTTGGAGACCTTGGAAAGATTGTCGGAAATGGTGATTATAGCAACATCATTGATTGGAGTAACAAGAGTAACAAGAGTTTTCTTGAAGAGGATTTCTTGAGTATCCATCAGGCGTTGGATGCCTGACTTCAATAGCGGATAGTCGGATTGCAAGGTCAAACAAAGGTAACAATCTTTTCACAGCCCGGGAAAATCCAGGCTTTCAACAGATTCATCTTGATCATTGGCAACGGAGTCATTAAGTCATCAATAGCAGTAACATGAAGATCTTCTATAATAGCATGGACATTATGACCATGTTTTGGCATAGGAGCGGATATCACATTAGTTTTTTCGGGGGAATCAAACTCTACCTCCTTGGCATCTATTAAATCTTGGATCTTGTTCTTAAGGGCCCAACAGTTGTTGGTGTCGTGCCCCACACTATCCGAATGATATGCACACTTCGCATAGGAATGATAGTAGGGAGAATAGGTATTTGGGTTCTTCGGCGCCTCTTTCAAATTGGTAAGGTTTAACTTTAACAAATGAGGGAGAACCTGAGCAGGTGTCATATTGATCCGGGTTAATTGTCGTGCAGGCCTTTCCACCCTGGTTTGGTTAGCTCTGGGCAGACTGCTTCGAGGTTGATCGGATAAGGATTTATGAATCATCACAGCCCCCACCGCTGGTCGACGCTCCATTCTTCCTTGATTTCTCTGGGTGTAAACAGCAGAAGCTTCTTTCTTGGCTGGAAATGTCTTCTTGATAGTGGCGGAAGAAGATGCATCCTTCTGAATTTTACCGCTTTTAATGCCAGCTTCGACCCTTTCACCCGTCAAAATTAATTAGGTGAACCCTGCAGATGAGCTCCCGATCAAGTGATTGAAGAATGGACCTGACAGGGTCCCCAGAAACATATCCACAAGTTCTCTCTCAGACAATGATGGTTACACCCTTCCATCCAAATCCCGCCACTTCTGGGCATACTCCTTAAAGCCTTCATTAGAGACCATACCCATACTCTATAATTGAGTACGAGTAGGCGCTAAATCTGTGTTATATTGATATTGTCGATAGAAAGCAGCTGCCAAATCCTCCCAGTTATGTACATCAGATCTCTCAAGCTGATAGAACCAATCCAATTGCGTACCCGACAAACTATCTTGAAAAAAGTGGACCCACAGATCCTTATCAGAAGAGTGAGGTTGGATCTTTCTGACGTAAGACCGCAGATGCATCTTGGGACAGGACAAACCATTGTATTTAGAAAATGTAGGCACTTTGAACTTAGGGGGAATGACGATCTCAGCAACCAACCCTAGTTCTTCGAAATCCAGCCCAGGTACTCTTTGTACCTCCATGGCTGCCAGCCGATCTTCCAAATTCTTATACTTATCATCCGTAGGAGGGTACTGCCGCTCAGAGTAATCTTCATCCTCTTCTTCTTCTTCTTCTTCAGCCTCTGACTCGAAAGGTACTGCAGCTCCTTTTCCTTTGCCAGCCCCTTCATCAGACGTCGAGGGGAAATCCAGGACTCTCCTATCTTGGTTCTCAAATCTTCTCCCCATAGTGGCCACACCAACTTTTTTCTTTTTCTTCTTTTCTTTTTCCTTTTCCTTATCTAACAGTGCTTTAAGGTCCTCTTGACCCTTTGCCAAGGTCATGAGGAGCTGTTGGAACTGCGAATTCTGTGCTTGTAGATCTTTGACCGTCTGCTCTATATCCATCTTGCTGAAATAAACAGCAGAGAGATAAGGAAACCCGGTGTGAAGACCTGTTTATGCATATGATGAATGATATGTATTCATGTAATGCATTCAAGGATTCATAAATTCAAAGTTGTTGCAAACAAAAAGAACACACGTCATATTAATAAGAAGAAATTTGTTAGTACATAAATGCCCCATGGGCGAAAATATTACAAAATTCTAATGTAAAAAGACGTTGTGCATCCTCTTTGGTGCGATGTAGGTGTTGAGAGTCTGCTCTTCATGGATTCGACGAGTAAGTTCCAAAACCTTCTTCTCACTGGCGTAGAATCTGGCTTCAAAAGTATTTCGTTATTCCTTGAGCTGTATCCAACTCTTTTGCAAATCTTCCAATGATATTGGCATGTCAGGATGTAGGAGGGTGTATGGAACCTCTCCTTCCATAACAGGCTCTTTGATCATAGGAAGAATGTAGTTTTAAGGTATCATAAGATTCTGTGCGCGGGTTCGTACCCACTTTAGGTAAGGCTCAAGGGGGATGGAATTCTTGTGTCCCAGTGTCTTACTGTCCACTTTGTTGGGCATCCTCCAAGCTCGGATAAACCTTTGTTGAAGTCCTTGAGTGTCATTGTCGAAGTCAAAAACCACGTCTGGAATCAGCATGTCATGAGGGCCATCCCTTCGGGCATATCCAAATTGTCTCAGAGCTAAACAGGGATTGTAGGTAATGCCTCCCCTAATGCCAAGTAGTGGGACATTAGGGAATTCTCCACAACGATCAATGATGATGACATTTTCTCTGGACCGAGAACACCAATGAACATCAGAATGTGTAAGAGTCATCAATCGTTGTGACCACCTCAAGCCTTGTTCATTCTTCAAGACTGGCTGGGGAAGGTGAGAAATAAACCACCTTGCTAGAAGAGGAGTACAGCACATGAGAACACCTCTTTTCCTCATTGTTCGTGTGTGAAATGAGTGTAGGATGTCCCGAAGAAATGTAGGCACAGGATTCCGAGATATGAAAATCTTGACAGCATTCACATCTATAAGCTGATCAGGATTTGGGAACAAGACCAACCCATAGATGAGAAGTGCTACAATTTCCTGAAAAGCTTGCAGATCTAGAGAATTCCAGCATTCTTGTGCCTTCTCAAACAGAAACTTTGCCAAGAAACCCTTGACACCACTTATGGTTTCCCAATGACCTTTGATATCAGATGGTTGCAAGTGTAAGGCTTGAGCAACATCTTCAGGCTTTGGTTCTCTTTCCGCACCGTTGTAGGGTATTTGATGGAGAATAGGAATCCTCAGGAGTTGAGAAAATTCCTCCAAAGTAGGCACTAGATGGTAATCAGGAAATGTAAAGCAATGGTGTAGGGGGTCAAAGAACTGGAAGAGAACTTTCACCATGTCTTTTTCAATGTTGGAGTTGACCAAGTTGAGAAGTCTACCATGTCTTTCACTGAAGGGAGAATTCTCTGGAATCTTGGAAGCAAGCTCCTTGAGTTGCGGAGGGATTCTCACAAGGTTGACCTGAATTGTTTTCCTGCGAAGAGATTCCATTACCTACAAAATAAGAACAAAGATGAAGATCCAAACCCTTGAAATGGTTAGTGGATGCAAATGATGCTTCATGATGTTCATGATGTATGCACAAGTATATGTACAAGCAAGTCACACAAGATCCTAGTTTCAGGCTTGCATGGGGTTTCGTAGGTAAGTACCCTCTTGAAGTTAGTTGGCTCAACATGTCCTATAAATAGTAACTGGGTTCTAAGGAACTCAATATCACTGGATTATTTTCTATGTTCATTGTTTCAGTTTAGCCACTTAACTGGCGACCGAAATATTCCAAGAAAATAACCCTCAATGAGTGTAGTATCGAGTATCTACCAACTTCAGACTGCACCAAAGTCGTTCATCTCACTACCCCTAAAAAGGCCAAGATGGTCAAGTAAAGGTTCTAAAAGTTCATTAGTGCTTCATGACATTACTCAGCGGCCCCGTATTCTCTTTTATTGACTCAAAGGCAACCGGTACCCACAAATATGTCGCACTAATATAGCTATTGCTTTAACCATGTCGGTATACACCACACAGTTCCCACAACGTATTTCTATTTACCTATGAATGTTTCCCAAATCCGGGTAGAGGATTTCAAACCCAAACAATAGAACCAAGTGTAAAGCAATCAAAGAAAACAAGGTAAGCATGTAAAGGTGATCTAGACCCTAAGGTAACCCCACTTTTAGATCTATCCCCAGCAGATTCGTCAGTTCTGTGATACGGTGGGAGAACTGACTTGAGGTTTTGCGTTTGTGTTTGCAAATGTTTCGGTTTAGCAAGAGTCGCCACCGACGTTTTATTTTATCCAAAGGAAAGGTCAAAAATCACAGGAAAGACCTTTGAGATGTTTTCTTGGGTTCGGGGGGTAGATTATGAAAAGGGAAGGTGCTAGCACCCTTTTCATTCATGGTTTTCCATGGGCTCTTAGTCACTTGTTTAGATCACTTGCTTTGCTTTTCCAATTGTTTGAAATGGTGCTTTATGTGTGTGGTTTTGAAAATGTTTTGAAAAGAGGCCATCGTTGTGGCAAGCATTGTAATGATTCTTGTTTGAATATATACAAAAGGTGTATTGTCTTTTGGAAAGATTTCAATGTTTGAAAGTTTGTTTTTGGGAAATGTTTTGAAATTATGTTGTGAGGTGTGTTTGAAAATAGCAAGGATGTTTTTGCAAGTTTTGATCGAGTAAATAAGAGTTATCTACCCTATTTTACTCAAAGATCTTTCCTACACATTTTTAACCCTTTTGACAGTGTTGTTTTACCATTGCATTTGGTAAACAACCTTGTATTAGGATGTTAAACGGGACAGGCGCGGGTCATCGTATTGACCATGATCGCAATATTGCCAAGTATCTTTAGCAATTTTGTGAGGGACTAGATCATTTTGTATAGGCAACCAAGATAGCGTCATCGAGGGACTATGATCTTTCGTTTTGTTTTTGTTTTGCCAAAGTACTCAACATGCTTAACATGGCCATTTAAAAGGCAACAAGTGGATGAAACCCTAGGGGTGCATGTGTGTATTGGTGTTGTCAATTTACATGCTTTTTTGTCTTTGTATTAGTCAAGCTATTTGTTTGATTTATGATTTTTGCATACAAACCCTAATCTCTATCATGGCATATTTGTAAACATAAAGTGCGCAAAATAAATCTAAGCTATTACAACATTGATATGGGGAGGGGGATACAATTTTTGAATGGGGAATATTTGCAAGAAAATAAAACCCTAATATTTACTATTACATCCAAATTGAATAAATGGTACAAATCAATAAATTGGCAATAATTAAATAAGTAATTAAATAAATATGAAAAATATTATGAATATGCAAAAAAAAATTTTTTTGTTTATTTTTATGTATGTAAAAATAAAATATTTTAATGTATTAAAAAAGAGAAATATTATTATTTTTTCATTAAGGGTAAAAACCCTAATTTTCTTTTAAGAAAGTATATTAATTATATTATTTATATACAATAAAATAAAATAATGGAATATGTACAAATGTAAAAAAATTAAAATATATTAGGAAAATATTATTTTATATGTATAAATAATAAAATAAAAATATATAACATATCTAAAATGTTTATTTTTTTTTATTAAAGAAAATAAAAATATATTCTAATTAATAATTATTTTCATATTAGAAAAATAAAATAAAAATATAAAAATATTTTTAGAATTTTTTATGTTTTAAAAAAATAAAAATAAAATCAGAAATGAAAAATAAAATGAAAAATATAAACAAATAAAGAAATGGGCCAGGGGGTGCAGTCAGCAAGGCAGAGGGTGCATTAAGTGAGAAACAAAGGCCCAGCCCAGTTCCAAACTTCATCTTCAACCTTTGTTCAAAAAAAATGTGCGCGCCTGTACCAAATGCCCAGATCCCGCATACATGCTCTAATGCAAAAACTCATAACATCAAAGTTGTAGCATTTTTCAAGACGAATTCAACCATATAAGAAACTTAATCTAACTCTCAAAGACCAGAGAGAATTTCTCTGGCCCTAATTTCTAACCTAACTTTTTCAGGAAGTTCATGGATCAAATTCTCTTAACACGTTTAACTTAAATGAAAACTGAGCATATGTACAGCTTCATGGCTATGAGTACTACATTTTTTATTCACAAACCTAAACCTAATGATTCCTAAATAGAGAGATAGAAAGTTGACAAAAACCTGTTTCAGTTGACTTCGTGTATGGCAATGTGGAGCTTTTCAGTGAGGCCTGAGGTGCTTGGGAGCTTGCCTGAACTTCCTCTGACCTTCCTCAATGCTTAGTTTGCTTTGAATGTGCTTGAACAAGCTTGTAGAACTCAACCTGCACAAGCTGAAAACAGAAATGGTGAAGCTTGCAAATGGAGTTACAGTCAGTGTCTAAGGGTTGGGATAGCTTGGATAGGTTATATGGAATGTATTGGAACAAGTTTGGGGAAAAACGCACGAGCAACTTGTGAGATAGAACTCAAAGTGCAGAAGTTGCCCTGCTTTGCAATAAGAAGGTGATTTTGTGCTCAAGAGTGTTTGAGGGATCAAAGGCTCGTGTTTCAGGCTCAATGCAATGTGTGAAACTTGTTTCAAAAGCTTGCAAGGGTTGGCTCTTTCAGATGTTCATGTTGTGTTGTGTTTGACAAGTTTCTTGTATTTTAAGCAAAAGCAAGTCATGATGCAAGACAGGCTTGTACAGGCCATCTATAAGCTGGCACTTTACAATATTGGCCCCCTCAGTTTATGGATATTGTGTGTTGTACCAGATCTTGTTCAAGGCTCAAGGATTCTATTTGACATAAAGCAAATTTGACAAAAATGGCAATGTTGCCTTTTTGCTATTTTAAGGTTAATTCTTTGTGTAATCCTCCCATGACCAGAACAAAGCCTCAAACCAATGGATTTGCATTTAATTATTGAGTATGGAAGGGTTTTGGGACATGTAACCAAGTACAAACAAGGCTGATTAGAGTTTGCAACTTGTATCAATATGAAAATGCCATGGATCAAAAGTGAGTTTTTGCCAACTTCAAGTCTTCGATTCTCCCTAACCACAAATTATTTTGGAGAGTTCTTAGACATTTTGGAAAGCTTTTAACATGATTTACAATCCATATTTGAAATTCATCTTGATATTAAAAGTGGAACTATGGAGGACCTTGTTCCAAAAATCATAACTTTATATCCAAGCTTCTTTTGGGAAAACTTTGTGTATTAAAGTTGTATACTATGGAGGACTACAACTTTCATGTTGGAAGTTTTGTTTGAATCCAATTGCATCATGGTGAAAATGTTGGGCAAAGTTGGGAAAAATTAAGAAAATTTCATAACTTAGAAAAATTAAGTTATGAAATTTTTCAATCTTAAACCTTAATTTGCAAAATTGGGTTTCTTGATGAACAAGTTTCATTTTTTGATACATCTTGATGAAAAATGACCCTTGGCACTTGATTTTGACCAAAAAGTCAAAGTTTGACTTTTCAGTGTACAATCAAATTTTGATCAGTTGACTGGAAAATTCATCTGTCAATCCAATGCATTTGAGATCTTTTGAATCTTGTGAATAGGTCAAGATGATTCCATTGAGTCCTTGAGTCCATGATTGAACCAAATTTTCCATTTGCTAGGTTAAAAATCAGAAATTGCCCTTGTGCAGTCAAAACCCTAAAAATGACCAGTTTGCCCTTTTGATGATCTAATCAAATTTCTTGAGGAGTTGTGGTCCAAACTTGATCAAATGGTCCATATGAGTCTATAATGTTGATGTGGATAAAAAATTATGAGGTTTGACTGTAAATTTGCCACAATTGACTTTTTCCCCAATATAGCTGATTTTTAGGTCAACTGTCCAATTGACTTGGAAAAACTTTGATTCAAGGCTTGAAACTTGGTAGAGGCAATCTTGTAAGTCCAACATGAAGTATGAAAGTCACTTTAAGCATTGGAAGTCCAAAAATCCTGTGCAAACTCAAACCCTAATTTAGGTCATCAGTGCAAGGGAATGTCTTGAGCAGAGCAAACCCTAATCTTGTCTGGAGTTTAAGGAGTCTTGTGAGGGGACATCTTGATAAAATGAGAGGGAAAATTTTGGGGTACAACAATCTGCTTTAGAACTTCTTCTTTGATCTTCACTTCCATATATGGGGGAGTTCTTTGCAACTTCTGTTTGATTGGCGGGCACTCTGGCTTCAGCGGCAAATGGTGCTCTACAATATCTGTATCTAGACCAGGCATATCTTGGTAAGACAAAGCAAAAATATCCACATACTCTTTCAACATATCAATCAACCTGCTCTTCACATCAGGATGCAGTAATGCTTTAATCTTGACTTCCTTCAGATCTTCTTCTGAACCCAAATTGATTACTTCCAATGGCTCTCTATATGGCTGGATGGCATTCTCCTTGCGCTCAAGCAACTGTGATACCTCTTCCAGAATCTCATCATAGTCTTCTTCTCCGGCCCCATACACAGGACATCCAAAGTTGGGAGAGGGTGCAGGGTCATTGTATTCAACAGGTATTTTAATTAATTTTCACATATGATTTATGATTGCTTTTAGAAACTGACACATATAACAAGTGACCATGCAGATTGAATTTCAGTTATTATTTATTTTGAAAGGTTTTTCTGATTACCATTTTCCAATAAAAAACAAAAAATAAAGATATAATTTGGGAAATAAAGATAACTTTTATTATTTATTTTAAAAATCAAAGCAAATCGATAAGCCCATACAATATTAATACTTTCACCTTTGGCAGAGTGAAAGCTTTTCAAAAAGATTAACAAAAATAAATTACTTCGAAACATGTATGCAAGAGGGAACATCAATGGTGATCCAGTTCTGAACCCTAACTCCGTGTATCACATAATTTGGCGTTTCTGGCTCTGCTTCATCTTCCACAATGGCATTAATCCCAGAAACAGTTGGATGAAGATAACCCCCGCTATGAAAGACGTCTTGATAATTGTATGCAGCAGACTTCGGCTTCATGCTCTTACCTTTACCATTCTTCACAGAGAACCCTAAGCCAGCTCTATTCTTGTTTACAGGTGGATCAATAATTTGTCCACATACTTCACTATGGCGATTACGCACAACTTGCTGAGCATCCTTAAACAAAGTCATAGAATTCTCATTTCCTCTTATATTATCAATGGATAAAGATTGGAATTGGGTTCCAACAGTAGCTTCATCCGCCTCCACAATGTTGAAAGAGGACAAATGAGATATCAATAATGCATGTTCTCCATTTATAATTACCACTTTTCCTTCACGCACAAACTTCAACTTCTGGTGTAAAGTCAAAGTGACCCCCCCCCCCCCCCCTCATATATCCACGGTCGTCCCAACAAACAACTGTAAGTGGGTATAATATCCATGACCTGGAAAGTAATCTGAAACAAATGTGGGCCTATATGAATAGGCAAGTCCACTTCACCAATAACAGATTTCCTTGATCCGCCAAACTCTTTCATAATAATTCCACTTGGGCGCATGGGCGTTCCTTGATATTTCAACTTCATAAGTGTGCTCCTTGGTATAACATTCAATGCGGATCCATTATTAATCATCACATTGGATAATGAATCATTCTTGCAGTTCATAGAGATGTGGAAGGCCAGATTGTGATTCCTTCCTTCATCAGGAAGTTCATCGTTGCAGAAACTCAGGTTATTACATGATGTAATATTCCCTACCACACTGCTGAATTGGTCTACAGGCATATCACTTTCCACGAAATCTTGGTCCAATACCCTCATCAAAGATTCTCTGTGAGTAGAGGAGTTCATCAATAAAGCCAAGATAGATATTTTTGAAGGAGTCTATAGTAGCTGATCTATAATTTTGTATTCGCTCATCTTGATTATCTTTAAAATATCAACTACCTCCTTTTCTAGCGTAGCTCAACTAGATTCACCCACTGCCTTCTTGGGTTTAACATTTTCAACAATTTTCTTTCGAGTACTAACATCTCCACGAACAACTGGTGCAAATACACGACCGTTGCGGGTCACTCTGCTAGTCTCAGCAATATTTCCTACATTAGGCATTGGCTGGATGGGAACTTCCACACCATCCTCTAAAATTGTAGCATTATATTTGTAGGGTACACCCTTGTCTGACTTGTAGGGGACAAGACCCGACAAACTAATCACCAATGGAGTAATAGCTGGCTTGCCATGATATTTAACTTCAAAAGGGGTGGGTTCACCAAAACAAGGCACAATAACATTTACTCCCTCTTCAACACATTCAGTCATTACAGAGTCATCTCTGGAACACATATTTTCATCTGAGGAGAAGAACTCATCCGCAAAGGAATACTCCTGACTCTTCTTCAGCCAAACAAACCTCAATATCATTAACCTAATGGTAATCACCCCTTTAGACTATAACCTTGGTAGTTCCATTATCCAATAACAATTGAACACCTTTCCTTACAATTGAACATCCTCGGGAGTCCCGGCAGTAAATTTGGCAAGATCCATACTGATGTTCTACCTGACCAGCCATGTGGCAGAAAGTAGCATGAAATTGTACAAGATACTCATTCATATGTTCCACTTTAAAGATTCTGAACTCTCCAAGACATCTAGAAACCATGTTTACTTCCTCTTCATACTCTTCCCTAGGTCTAATTATGTGGATGAGGCCCTTGTCCATCATCTCTTGCAAATCAGCCTTTATCTTGTCACAACCCTATATATAAGTGCTGCAAATAGCACAACCAGCATGGTCATGAGTATAATAGCTAAATTCATAGAGGTATGCATGCATTTTTACCAAATCTCCTCTAACCAAATTAATATCGAAAATCTAGAAGTTTCCTGGACAACCGGCCACCATGTTCATAGCATTTGCTCGTCCATGCTTTGGCAAAGGATTATCTTTCACATTAGGGCCAACATCTTTGAAGGATAAGATACTAGACCTCACCAATTTTTATACTTCAGTTTTCAAAGGATAGCAGTTCTCAACATTGTGCCCTGGTGCTCCATGATGAAAAGCACATGTTTGGTTTGTCTTGTAATACCAAGGCAATGGTGATGGTAAAATGGGAGGTGGTCTGGTCTGAACCAACTTCTTCTGAATTAATGCAAGGAGTAATTCTGCATAGCTCATAGGGATAGTGTCATAACTCTCCCTTATCTGATTAAACCGTTGATTCCCCTGATAGGATGGTCTCTGATAAGAAATGGTGGTTGGAGTTACGCCAACAACTGGAGTTACTGAGGCGACTTGTTGATGACACTGATAATTTATTCTAGGAGGATTAACCTTCCTTTCTTGCATAACAACATTTTTATCTCCTTCCTTCTTTTTAGGAAACCTATAGGATGGATTCTTCGTACTTCCGAAACTTTCACTTTTTGTTAAACGACCCTCTCTTACAGCCTCTTCCAAACGGATACCCATGCCCACCATTTCAGTTAAGTCACTTGTCGCACTCGCTACCATCCTATCATAGTAGAAAGCACCCAGAGTCTTCAGGAAAATCTTTGTCATCTCCTTTTCTTCCATGGGAGGAATCACTTGGGCGGCTACCTCACGCCATCTCTGTGCATATTCTTTGAATTTACCTATCCTTCTGGACCATGGCCCTGAGTTGATCACGGTCAGGCACCATGTCTACATTATATTTGTATTGTCTGATAAATGCTTCTCCCAAGTCGTTGAAAATATGGATATTGACATTGTCCAAACTCATATACCACTTCAACGCAGCACCAGTCCAAATATCCTGAAAAAAGTGAATCAGCAGACAATGATCATTAGTGTGGGTAGACATTCTTCTTATATACATCACAAGATGAGCACGAGGATAAGTGTTTCCCTTGTACTTATCGAATTTAGGGACTTTAAACTTCACAGATATCTTGACATTCGGGACCAAGCATAAATCATTCACATTATGCCCGAACACTGAGGGCCTTCATCTCCCTCTACATCTTTTCAAACAGATCTTGAAAATCACCCATTCTATCATAGAGATCCAAGCCTTCACTTGGTGGAGGGAAAGGACGATACATATCATCATTAGCAAATGGGACCATATTCACCGAAGAAGGTGCAAAAGGAGTAGCATGCACCACAGAGGGTGCAGGAGTAACAGTAGTCTAAACAACTTGAGGACCAATATTGAAACTTTCAGGCACAAAGTTCTCTGGCATTCCCCATGGACAACCTTGAGGAATGCGATTTTGAACAACAGTTGGAGTAGCAAAAACAGGAACAGTTGGAGCTTCAGTAGTAATCTTTGTCTGTTGAGGTTAAACACTCGGTGGCTGATTCTGAGAAGCCACCAGAGATTCCATCAAAGCAGTGAGATTGGCCATGCCGGCCTTCAGGGCAGAAACTTTCTCGCGTAGCTCGCGATTCTCTTGTTCTAAGTTGTCCATCTTCCTTCTAAAATTAGCTCGAGTATTGTAGTGGTGAGACAACTTGCTGAACAGAGTAAAGAAGCTTAGTAAGACACCTGGATATGCATAACAAATGCAAGAAATATGTGCAATATGATGCATGATATGCAGTGCATATGATTTATTTTATTATTAATATTTCAAGGTACTTAAAGATTTATAGACACATTACAAATATCAAAACATTTGAAATACTGAAAATTTTTATTATAATAACTTCAAAATGGATTACAAGTTTCAATAATCCCAAGTACAAGATGAAAATAAAGTCTAAAACCCTAAGAAGTAAAGCTAGTCAAGATCACTCTATATGCTGAAGCTTCCCTGTAAGCCTGGAAATCTGAGCCTTCAACCTCTGATTTTCTTCTGCATATTTGGTGGCAACCTCCTTCCAATCACCTGAATCAGGAAGTGATCAACTAGCATCTGACCGAGGCTTAGAGGAAAATAAATCCCCTTGCCTCTCCATGGCCTCTACAGCCCGACTCTCAAGAATCTCAATCAAGTCGTCTTTCTCCCTCAAGTATGCTCTATAGGAAATATCTAAAGTTTGACACTTATTCTTCCAAGCATCCTTTTCCTGCTACATCCTGAACAAAGCAAGCTGTAGCTCTTCCACATCATCCAATAAGGGAGGAGTGGTCTTCACAAAATAAGTCAGGCATAGGTGCTTCGCGGAAATACGGCTCCTTCAACTAAATAGCTCTCGTTTGGACCCACTGAAGATAAAGCTCCAAAGAAACAGCCCCATAGGTCCCTGTTTTTTCCTACTCTTCCTATGAATGTGACGCCAGGCCTTCACAATCTACTCCCTAGCTTCTTTATGGTCTTCTCCCTCCTTCAGGAATAAACTACTCAAATGAATACTATTTGGTTTATCCCTCATCGGATAACCAAGTTATCATCGTGCAAGAACAGGGTTGTAGTTAATTCCTCCCTTTGTACCAAGAAGAGGTACATTGGGGAAACTATCACAACTGTCGACAATCTCTACATCATTGTAAGCCCGATGATACCAATCAATATCTGAGTCAGTAAGTGCCAAGATCTTAGGAGCCCAACAGAGTTCCTTCCTGACATCCCAGAAAGCATCAGACTAAGGCATATGAGAAGTAAACCACCGGTACAACAGAGGCGTGCAACAGATAATCATCCCCCCATGATAATAATTCTGAAGATGGATAGAGTAATAAGCATCACCCAACAATGTAGAAACTAGGTTTATAATCATGAAGATCCTGATAGCATTAATGTCAACAAACTTATCCACATTAGGAAATAAAAACAACTCGTAAGCAAGTAGAGAAAAGATGGCCTCAAAAGCGACTGTACTCTTCATCCTGGAAAAGTAACGAGCTTTCTCCAATAAGAACTGAGATGGTAATCCTCTAATCCCTCCTTTAGTAGTCATATGGGCTTCAACCTCAGACTTCCCCAGATGGACCAAAGCAGCAATCTCGTGTGATTTTGGCTCACCCTCCAAACCAGTAAAAGGAACACAATCAGTAATAGGTAAATCCAATAGATAAAAATACTCCTCTAGTGTAGGCATCAACTGATAATCAGGGAAAGCAAAGCAATGATACATCGGATTATAGAACTGGACCAAGGTCGAGAGAATACCCTCCTTCATCCTAAGCTTCATGAGAGGAATGATGGATCCATACTTCTTCCGAAAATATGCAGAACACTCAATCCCGAGAATTAGACTGATCAACTCATCTATCTTGGGATCTTTGAAACTGTATTTTATGGTCTTTCTTTTTCCAGAATCCATGGTCAAAAGGTACCTGAGATATTCACAAATGGTTAACTTTCAAGTCCCTTGAAATGAAATTTCTTCAAAAGATGGTTATGAGTGCATGAATGCATGATACAATAATTACACACAAGATCACAAACATAGGGTTCATAGGTTCAACGTCACAAGCATGAGGTCGAAGGTACTACCCATAAGGTATGGTCTAAAAGTTATCACCTGCCGAACAAGGTTCTAGAGGTTCCCAGAGTCTAAATCCTTCCTTCGGATATTACCAACTTCCCAATTAACTCGGTAATTAGTAATATTCTAAATAAAAACTCATCCAAGCATAGTATCGCGTGACAGCTATTTCCGGATTACTCCGTCATAGCTTCCGCACTACACCTAAAAGGCCAAGATGGGTTAGGTATTCTACGGTCCTCAGCTTCAGCAGGCTCCCAGGTCGAAAGAAGTATGTCTTCCCGATTACTCGGTAAATGACACTATAGTCAAAGGGGCCTCCACTGAGTGGGGGATCTCATGCCTCCTTTTTTGAGATTACTCCCTCAAAGTTAGCATGACTATACCGCCCGTCGTATCTTAAAGTTTGCCCAAGTCCGGGTATAGGACTTATAAGTAATCATCAAGCACCTTTAAAACCAGGAAAATCCAGACAAACAGATATACAACATTTAATATATAACAAACAATATCATATATACAGATATAAACAAAGATAGGTTTAACCCACTTAGGGATGGACCAGAAAGAGGTCAATCTTTCCCCAGTGAAGTCGCCATTTTTTTCTCTGTGGTGGTAGAAATGTTTAAGACTAAGCCATTAGATTGACTAGACTTATAAAGATCAAAATAAAAATCGCCACCGCGCTCTATTATTTCCAAAGAAATGGGAAAATAACGAGTAACCCAAAAACAGGGGGAAAGATTCAAGGTAAGGGGGTTGGTTATGTAAAGGGAAGGTATTAGCACCCTAAACATCTACGATACTCAGCAGGAACCTCTTTGAAAAATCTGAATATTTCAGCTATAAAATGTTATATAAAAAAATAGATGGTAGAGGTGAGAAAAGAAATATATTTTTTAT
The DNA here is from genome assembly GCA_948472305.1 of Vicia faba. Lineage (NCBI taxonomy): Eukaryota > Viridiplantae > Streptophyta > Magnoliopsida > Fabales > Fabaceae > Vicia > Vicia faba. The sequence goes on from OX451738.1 coordinate 1,013,662,794, forward strand.
GATATTTGCACCCGCCGCAGTTGCGAACCTTTAGTGCCTACGTACCACCTTCCGTGCAATAGGGGATCAGGGTACTCATAGTTCACCTTTAAAAGTTTTAAAATACAAGTGTGTTGGTTAATTTTATGAGATAAGACATCATCATCATTATCCGTGTGGAAAACATACTTACTACCCACAATTATGAGAAAGGAGAATTTGCATCATCTCAAAGTGGAGGATATGGCTTGGATTTTAAAATCAACAATGCCTCACTCAACACCCAAGTGGAAAATATCTCTCTTCACTACATATTGTAGAAGTATAGTTGTTTGCATCACTACAAGGATTGACAAGAGTCTAATCTTTTGAGAAAAATTTAAAGATAAGAGCCAAAATGGCAAAATGGTTTGAATGAGATTGATTGAATTTTAATCTTCTCACAAAAATGTCAAGGTATTGTTAAATTGATTGAAGTTTATTTATGAAAATGTTTTGAAAATGCATGGACATAAGTCCAAGTTTATTATGAAAATGGTTCAAGTTTAAAAAAACAAAAACATTTTTAAAAAGGAGGGAGAATATTTTTGAAATTAAAGAAGATGGGAGAAGAAGAAGAGACTATCCTAAAGCATGAGGTAAAAGCTAGGGAGAAGAACCATCTAACCAACAAGAAGCCAATACTTGACATTATGAGTCAAGATAGAATTCCATTATTTGGATTGAAACCAAGAGGGCAAAGATACTAGACTTCTTGAGGGAATTAAACTTCAAGTGTATTAAGTCTTTGCAAAAATTGGGCAGAATAATGGCTGTATATGGGTGAATTCCAGATTACAAACAAAGTATGTAATCACAATAACCTGTACACAAAACAAACAAACAAACAACCCAATGTCTTGAGGTAAATCTTAAGAACTCCAGACAAAATATCAATTAAGGTCACAAGGTCTCCAACATAGGCCAAGGTTTCTAATCCTAAGTCCAAGAAGTCCAATACTCCATAATGCCAAGGATAGTAACCAAATAGTCCAAGTATCATTAAAGTTTTTATGGTTCATGTTGATTATTAAGTATCTTAAAAAAGAAAAGAAAAGCTCAAGTGAGCAAAATAAAAATGACAGGAATATAAAGGGGCTCAAGTGAGCAAAGATAAAAAATAGCATGAAATGTAAATGTTAAAGTAAATGGTGCATAAAGTAAAGAGCATAAAATAAAGCATAAAGTAAAATCATAAAATAAAATCAATTGTCAATAGTTAGTGGTTAGTTGGATGACCATCTTGAATCTTTCATTTGGAATTCATTAGAGGATTGGTAGAACCAAAACCTCTACACAATGAATTGCATTTTCTTTATGTCAAGTATATAATCCATTTAAAAATCCTCAATGTAACATATAATGATCAATGATGTTTAAGTGATCCACGTTGAACAAAATTGATGAAGATCCATCAGAAGATTCATAGAACCAAAGTCTCTACACAATGAATCTCAAGGTTATTAGATCAAAGGATTCAAATTAACATCTTGGGCTTGCAATCATAAGTTTGGGCCATAAATTATCATTTTCTCTAATCGGGACAAAATTTAGCGCTATGTTAAGCAATAATAAGTGGACTTATATAGAAGTCGCACCTATTTTGAGGCCGGTCAATAGAAATCTATGCACCATTTGTTTTGAGACATGACATAGAGATCATGCTCCAATAACACTTAGTGCAATAAGAAATGGATGAGATGAAGAAGGGTGGTAAAGAATATATAAACCACATTTGAATTAAAATTTAATCAAACTATTATTAAAATCATTCATCCATTATTATAGAGTTAGACTCAACACCATGGATCCAATGATGTTAACAAAGTTCATGATAAAAAATTCAACCAAAGATCAGCCAGAAAATAATCACAAAAAAATATTACATTTAATATATAGTAATGAATAAAAATGAAAATAAAGGAAAAAAATCAACTATATTCAAATTGATTCATGAAAAAGAAATAAGGTAATAGAAAAATCAGAAATAGAATCAAACATTTTTATAAAATTTTTGGTAATTTTTTAAAGCCAGAAACTATTTTTAAACTAATTAAAATTGCTCAAACAAATAGAAAATAGATCAAAAAATAGTAATGGTCAATATAAAATTCCATAAAATTTTCAAAAAGTCAGAAATATGTAAAATGATATTTTTGAATTTTTTTAGAAGTAAAAAATATCAGAAAGTATTTTTAAAGTAATTAAAAGAAATCAAATAATGCAAAAAATATAAAAAATATCAAATATTAAAATAAAAATGTGAAAAAATAGTCATCTGATCAGAAATAATTCAAAATTATTTTTGTGAATTTTTTTTATAATTTTTGGATAAAAAATAAAAAAGTTATGAATTTTTGAAAATTAAATCAATTAAAATATAAAATCAGAAAATAAAATAAAACCAAAAAGATGTGGGCCATCAGATCATAGTAAAAACGCGTTAGTAAGTTGATCCAATAGACTAGACGCGCTGTGCTTGATATGGACCTTAGTGAGATACACATAGGATCAGAAAAAGGCAACCAATGAAATTAAAACATTTGGCACGCTATCATTGGCTGAGATGAGACATGTCATTGTCTTCAACCTCGAGACACCCTGCAATGGAGATTTTGTGAGATCCTTCAAATGGAAAAATTAGGATTCCCGACTAGTATCATTGGATTCGTCTCTTCAAGACGATCCTAACATCACCATCGCACCAAATTTATATAAGGTATGCAAAGAGATATGAATCAAAAACCTAGAAAATAGCGAGCACCTTCAATTTGAGATTTCTCTCTCAATTCTCAATGGATTTAAAAATTATAAGAAGCACGAGAATCAGGAGAAGGAGTAGAATATTTTGGTGTTTTATTTGGATCCAAATGGTGGAGAATTCTACCTTTTCAAAATTAAAGAAAGAAGCTCTGAAATTGGACTTCTGTAGCTTGAATTATGGCTCGTTTTGCTTGGTTTAAGTGCTGGAGAGTTTGTATGATACTTAAGGATGATGAATGTACAAAGAATTTTGGAGAAAGAAGCTTAACTCTCAGAAACTGATTTCAAAAAAGATGGGTTCGTGTGAAGTTTTGGCAGGGTGTTTTTGGCTCTCGAAGCTTAAGGAAATGAATGAGGAATGACTCTCTATTTATAGGCAAGCTGATGGAAGGTCCAAGCGTGTGAAATGATGAAGTTTGGAGGGAAATCGTGTGAAATTGAAAACAAGAAAAGTGTGACTTCTATTTTAATCAAAACGCATCCAAACCTTGCGTTTTACTATGCTAATCACTTCTGGAAGTTCACTAGACACGTTTAGAAGCAAAAACGCGCATCAATTTTGTGTTTAGAAGCCAAATTAAGGATTTCAAATTCTGACTTTTGGAGAAACCTCAACTCCAAGTTACCACTTTTGAAACAATGGCATTCTCAGCTCAAGGGGTCTTAGGGCATGGTTCTTGATGCTTTAGAAAGATGAAATTACAAGCTTTGCAATGGAAAAAGAATATAATCAAATGGATGCTTGAGATAAAATTTGCAATGAGTCAAACTTGGGAAAAAGAGGTTGAATTTCCATACTTAGAAATATTTCAAGTTTTTCTTTAAAAGTGACCTATAATGTTTTTCATCCAAACATGGCCTTCCTATTGGAATTTGCTCTTGACCAAAAAAGATGGCATGAAATAGACCTTTTGAATGACATTTTGAAACTTGAACCATTCAAAATATCTAAAAATTGATAGAGTTATGAATTGTTGAAGTTGGCAAAGCTTTATTGACTAGGGCATGGAAATAAACTCATGAACCCATGGATCAACTTGCTAAGCCACATTGCCTTGACCTACATTATTAACAAGACAAACCAAAATTTCATTTTATTAATTAAAAGAAAATTCAATACAAAACATGCATGATCGCAAAAGAAAAACAAGTCAAGGTGCTTGGTGATTCCTCAAAAAGCAAAGCTAAAGGTAGGGAGGAGAACCAAAAGCCCTAATGTGATCTTGTTGTTATTAAATCAATATGGTATGATGAAGGGGTCTTAGGGGGAAAATTTGGGGTACAACAGTGAGCAAGAAACTACAAGAGTTCTACCTACTCAAAAGAAGTCTTTGTTCTTTTCCTCCTCCTTTAGATATTGTTATCTTACCATTGATTGGTAAAGAGCCATATCATTGGATATGAAGGGACAGGCGTGGGTCATCGCACAGTCTTAGAAGGAAACATTGTAGGATACCTTAAAAATTTGTCATAAGAGTCTAAGATCGTTATCGAAGGCAACATCAAAGGGTCATCGAGGGACTACAATCTTGTATTTGAGGGTCTTTACTAAAGTATCCCACGTTCGAGGGACATAACTGTTTTATTCTAAGGCAACAAGTGTGGATTAACCCTAGAGGTGCAAGTGTGCAAAGTATATTATTTTCATGTATTTGTATTGAATTAGGATTGTCTACTTGTTGGTTTTATGTCTTGCCATACAACCCCTAGTTACTAGTAATAATATGGAAAGTGATAAATTATGGAAATTAAAATTCTACGCTATTACATCATTTTAGGGGATGAGGATACAAATTATTAATGGGAATGAAAGCAATTAAAACCTAATTACTATTACAACCATATTGAATAATGCCTTATAAAATGTAGAATAATATAAAGATAATGTAAAAGAAAAGAAATTTTTTTTATGGTTTTTTGTATGAAAAGGTTTTATAGTTAATTTAACTATACTAATAAAAAGAAAGGAGTCAATTAATTAAATTCTTAAATTCTAAGTTAATTTAATTAGAAAATAAAAATAAAATAAAACTAAGTCTAAATTAGTTTTAATAATTTAAAAAAAGAACATATTTTTTAGGGTTTAATGTTTAAAGGAAATAAAATAAAATAGAGATAAAATAAATATAAAGTTAGTCTAAGTATTGAATAAAATATTTTTGTTATTTTTTTATTTAAATAAAATAATAATAATAATAATAATAATAAAAGAAAAGAAAAGAAAAGAAAAGAAAAGAAAAGAAAAGAAAAATATAAACTAAGGGTCAGGGGGTTTGAAAAGTAGTGAAGGAGGTTTGATTGAAGAAAATGTTTCTGTTTAGGCCCAAGACCTATTTTTGTAACCAGAAATAAAACAAAATAAAATAAAATAAAATATGATGGGCTACGTGGTTTAGTAAACAGGGGGTGAGAGGGAGTAAAAATGCATGGCCCAATGAAGGGAGTCCTAAGCGCGCATGTTGAAACAAAAAACAAAAACAAATAAAAATGAAAAAAATACAAAAGGTTTCGCTGGGGCTCGAACCCATGACCTTCTATAGGAATGCCTTACACGCGCGCTCTCTACCACTGGGGTGGCTATACATCCGTTTATTTATACAAAACCATCACATTATATTATAAAACAAGTTCTAGTGACAACTTCATCTTCTTCCTCGCGCCATAACCAGAGCTCTGTAACTTTCTCATCTCTCAACCACTTCAGAAATTATATACATCAAACATATCAGAAATTTCACCATGATTTCAAATATGTAAATAACTTAAGCAATGGATCAAAGATGAGCACGGATTTTAAATGGTACCAAATTTAACCAAATTTTTTCAGAAGATCCAGGCTCAAAATTCTCACTACTCGGGAAACATAAATGAATTATAAGGATAATGTTAGTTTCAGGGCTATGATGTCTACATTTTATCTTTTAAAACGGAAGCCAAATGATGCTTGTATGAAGAGTTAGAATTTTAGAAAACTCACCTTGTAGATGGAGACCGTGTTTTGAGTTTGAGAAACCTTCAAGGTGTTGTAATGATCTGGTTAGCTTCCTTGACCCTCCAGAAAGCTATTGCAATGCTTACCTTGGATTGTGGATGGCTGAAATGTTCTGGAGAAGTCAACCTGCAAGCAATTATTTTTGAAAATGGAAGATGAGGAAAATGGTGTTACAGTTGTGTTACAGGTGTTTGGATTGTCTCTATATATGTATTAGAAGCTTGGTGATTGATAAAAATGGAAAACGCACGAGGGGATTGCGAGATGGATGTTCAAAGGCAGAAATGACACAACAATGGTGTTTTTAGAGCAATTTCTAGTTTGAGGGAGTTTCACGGCTTCTAATTTCGTGTCCTTGGCTTGTAAGTGAAGGCTCAATTTATAGGCAAGCTTGGAGGGATCAGAAACAAGAGTTCACATGTTATGGCCATTTGATTTGTTTTTTAAGCAAGCTTGACAGGCATTGTTCCAAGGCAAGGTACATGACTTGTAGGGGAGCTAGCAAACTTCAAACATGTTTATCTGACTTTGTAGAGGATGCTTGTACATAAAGAAAAAGTGCAATGCTCAAGACAAGTTGACTTTGTGATTAAAGCCACTTTACTAGAATGGCAATGTTACTTTGTGCCATTAATGGAAATCCAAATTGGATAAGGACTCAAATGCTTGGACAATGGCTCTATTAGTTGTGTAATCAATTAATTATGGAGTGAAACACAATTTAGAAGCCTTCAAAGTGAAATTATGCAACATAGGCTAGGGTTTTTCTCAAGTGTTCATCACAAAAATTCCTTGTAATTCAAGAATGGATCCCCAACTTCCTCTCTTCGATTCTCTTAGCTCAAAAATGATCTCTTCAAGTTCTTGGACATTTTGGAAAGATTGAAATATCCTATACAACTTTCATGTTTCCATTTTTGATAAATCAAATTGGAGCTATGTGAAAGATGGCCATGAAGTTGGGACAAAAACTCTGCCTAAACTAGGTCAAAATTTTACTAAGTGTTTAAGAAAAAGTGTATGACTTCATGGGCCTATAAATCAAAATCTAAGCATTTTTTGGACACGTGCCCTCAAATACAAAGTTGTAGGTTTCATCAAGATCTAAAAATTTCATGTTTATAGTTTTCTTTGAATCATCTTGCATCTTGGTGAAAATTTGGCATGAAGTAGTGAAATTATCATGTACAAAAACACTAAGAAAAATTTCTAAGTCTTGAAAAGTTTGACTTTGAATGTCTTGATGAATCGTGACTTTTGAAACTCAATTTTGATCAAAAAAGTCAAAGTTTGGCTTTTGGTGTATAGGTTGACTTTTCATCAGTTGACTAAATTTCATCTATCAATTGTTTGATCTTGAGAAGTGAATTGAGACATGCAATTAAGTAAAAATGATGTACTTGAATCCTTGAGATTATGTTTCAAACCAATAAGTCTTGTATTAACTCAAAAGTCAAAAACCAGTAATTCTAGTCAAAAACCCTAATTTTGATCATTTTTCCCTTTTGATGATTTGCACACTTTTCTTGAGGAATTGTGATCCAAACTTGATCAATTGATGAATATGACTTAAAATTATTGATATTGGTCAAAAATCTTGAATTTTGACTGTAAGTTGACCATATTTTACTTTTTACCCAATACAACTGATTTTTCAGTCATTTGATCAATTGACTGGGCAAAATTGTGATCTAAGACTTGAAACTTGACATGAGTGTCTTTGGAGGTCTATAATGAACCATGAAAATCATTTGGGGCATTAAAAATTTAATTGTCCTTGTGAAAATCAAAACCCTAATTTGAGGCCTCAATGTTTATAAGGTGATTTGACTTAGCCAACTCTTGTGCAAGCTTGAGCTATTGAAGGTCTTGTGAGAAATGTCTTGAGAAAAGAGAGGGAAAATTTTAGGGTACAATAGTATTGAATTTGATCCCTTCCAAGGTCAAAGTTATTCAATAAATGTCTACTCCCCGTACCGAGAAGGAAGTCAGAGGTTTCTTGGGACGGCTGAATTATATTGCCCTATTCATTTCTTATCTTACCGCTACTTGTGAACCAATCTTCAAGCTGCTGAAGAAAGATCAGGTAGTAGAATGGAATTGTAAGTGTTTGTTGGCAGCAATTTTGGTAAAACAATGTCTTGATAATGCTTTGCTAAATGTTTTGACATTTGAAGCAAACTATTTTGAATGATGTCAAAGCAGATGTCTTGACATCTACCTCCCAAGCTTTACGCAACTCATATATGTTTAAGTTTTCTGTTTCCAATTTTTATGCGCGCCATTATTTATGATTTGTGACTCATAGCTTGCGAAAAATATTGAAGAATATTTTTCTATTTGAATTATCCTTATGGAGTATATCTTGGTCTGTTTTCATGGAAATATTCAAAAGATTGGAATATTTGTTTTTCATCCCAAGCTCACTGTTGCGCCTTTATAAGGACTTGTTTCTTTATTCACTGAACTATAACTTTTGAAGAAGAATACATTCTTTCTGTTTTATAAGTCCAAGTCTTTTAATTTTCATACACTCTAGTATTGGTTTAATGCTTGAGTTGTTATTTGAGTTGTTAATTGTGGATTATTCATAAGCTTTTAAGTATTGAATGATTGAAGTCTTTAAAAATTAATATTTATGTTGTTCTTCACTGTTAGTGATTGAAGGGATTTGAGGAGGGCCTCATACCTAGGTGTGTCTTAGGTAGAAGTATAGAACGGGCAATGATTAATTGATTAGATCGTAAACTGGTTGTTTACTGAGGGTCTATGGATTGAAACTATTTAGTGGACTTTTCCCTGGCTTGGTAGCCCCCAGAGTAGGTGTTGTTATACACTAAACTGGGTTAACAATCCTTTGTGTTTTTACTGCTTTTATTATTGTTGCACTTCACATTGTCCTCAAATATTTGTGTCGTGACATCTCGTTTGACATCACATATCTGATACCAGAATTTCAATTGGTATCAGAGCAAGCATCCTGCTATATATCTGGGTGAGATCCATGGAAGATACTTTCTGGTACTATGGACAAGGAAGGGGGATTTGTAAACATACAACCCATTCTGAATGGAAGTAATTATGACTATTGGAAACCATGTATGGTGGCCTTCTAAAGTCTCTGGACAATACAGCTTGGAAAGGTATTTTAAAAGGATGGGAACACCCTATCAAATTGGGAGAGAATGGAGAACCTACTTCTGAGTTAAAACCAGAAGAAGATTGGTCTAAAGAAGAAGATGAAATTTATCTTGGGAATTCTAAAGCCTTGAATTCTATATTCAATGGAATTTACAAGAACATTTTAAGATTAGTGAACACGTGTGATGTAGCTAAAGATGCATGGGGAATTCTTCAATCTACTTATGAAGGCACGTCCAAAGTTAAGATGTCAAGACTTCAGTTGCTCACCAAAAAATATGAGAATTTGAGAATGAAGGATGATGAAAGTATTAATGACTTCCATATGAACATTCTTGAGATTGCTAATGTATCCAGTGCTTTAGGAGAGAAAATACCTAAAGACAAATTATTGAGAAAGATGCTCAGGTCCCTTCCCAAGAGATTTGATATGAAAGTGACTTCTATAGAAGAAGCTCAAGAGATTGACAAAATGAAAGTGGATGAACTTGTTGGATCCCTTCTGAAATTTGAATTAAGAATCAATGAAATATCTAAGAAGAAAAACAAAATCATAACTTTTGTATCAAATACTGAAGTTGAAGAGGAGGACTGTGATCTGGATACAGATGGAGGAATATCAAATGCCTTAGTTATGCTTGGAAGACATTTTAACAAATTGATAAAAAGAATGGATAGGAACCCAAGATCAAATGTCAAGAACATATCACCTAACATCCATAAGTCAAATGAGTTTGGAAGAAAAAGGGCTGAAGAAAAATCCACTCAAGGGAAGGTAATATAATGTGATGAATGTGAAGGCTTTGGTCACATTAGATCTGAATGTCCTACATATCTTAAGAAATAGAAGAAGAATCTATTTGTTACTTGTTCTGAAGGAGGACTCAGAGAGTGATCTTGAAGAATCTTCCAAGTATGTTAAAGTATTGACAGGAAAATATGTCTCTAATGAAGATTCTAGTGATGGGGAACTAACATCTGATAAAGCACCCATAACCCAACTGAAGGCAGAAAGGAAAGAGAATTTGAAAACAATTTCTAATCTAGAAAGTGAAGTGACTTCTCTGAATTCAAATCTTGATAGAATGGTCAAATCTCTCAAGATGCTGAACAATGGGTCTGACACATTAGATGAAATTATTCAAGCAGGAAGAGTGACGGGAGATAAGAGTGGTCTAGGGTTTAATGAAAAAAGGGAACAAAATTCAGAAGAACCTTCATTAGATTCCACTCATGCCAAATCTAAACCAAGGATGTCGAATCAAATGTCTAAACATCATGGTAAGAAAGTACATCATGGCAAACATCATGGCAAGAAAAAGTTTAATCACACCAGAGAGAAATCTCATCCCTGGAGATGTCATCACTATGGAAGGCTTGGTCATATAAGGCTTTTCTAATTCAAGTTGTATGGGTATCCTAAAAATACTCCTCTTCCCAAAACTGATCAGATTCCCCAAAATAGAAAAAAGAAGAAACTGTGGGTTCCCAATTCAAACGTTGCTAGTTTTATAGCTCATACTTCTCTCAGAGTATCAACCAAAGATGACTGGTACTTTGATAATGGTTATTCTAGACACATGACAGGTGTCAAGAATCTGTTGATAGATATTAAATCTCATTCCAGCACTTATGTGACTTTTCGTGATGGAGTCAAGGGTGAAATTAAAGGAGTTTGCAAGCTGGAATGTTCAGGAGTCCCTAAGCTTGATGATGTGTAACTTGTTAAAGGGTTAACAGCTAACCTGATAAGTATAAGCCAATTGTGTGATCAAGGATTCAAAGTTAACTTCACAAAGGAAGAATGTCTTGTTTGCAATGAAAAGAATGAATTTATTATGAAAGGAACTAGATCTAAAGATAACTGTTACTTATGGGTTCCCCAAGAGTTGAACTTCTCCTCAACATGTGTTTTAGCCAAAGAAAATGAAGTTAAAGTATGGCATCAAAAATTGGGACACTTTCATCTGAAAGGAATGAAAAGAATTATATATGAAGAAGCCCTAAGAGGGATTCCTAAGATCAAGATAGAAGAAGGAAGATTATATGGTGACTGCCAGATTGGAAAGCAAACTAAGATGTCACATCAGAAGATCCAACATCTTACTACATTAAAAGTTTTGGAACTTCTTCACATGGACTTGATGGGACCTATGCAGGTTGAAAGTCTTGGTGGAAAGAAGTATGCTTATGTTGTTGTAAATGACTTCACTAGGTACACATGGATAAGTTTTATTAGAGAAAAATTAGAAACTTTTGAAGTGTTTAATGATCTCTGTCAAAAACTTCAAAGAGAAAAAGATAGCCATGTCATCAGAATCAGAAGTGATCATGGAAAGGAATTTGAGAATAATAAATTTGCTAACTTTTGCTCTTATGAAGGAATCGGTCATGAATTCTCTTATCCCATTACTCCTCAACAAAATGGGATTATGGAACGTAAAAATAGAACCCTTCAAGAATCTGCCAGAGCTATGATTCATGCTAAGAAGTTTCCCTACCACTTTTGGGCTGAAGCTATGAATACTACGCGCTATATCCATAACAGAGTCACTCTAAGAAAAGGCTCTTCAGCCACCTTATATGAAATATGGAGGGGAAGAAAACCAATTGTTAAATACTTTCATGTTTTTGGAAGTAAATTTTATATCTTAGCTGATCATGAACAAAGGAGGAAGATGGATCCCAAGAGTGATGAAGGAATATTCCTAGGTTACTCTACAAATAATAGAGCTTACGGAGTCTTTAACTCCAGAACCAAGGTTATGATGGAATCCATAAATTTTATTATTGATGATAAAGGATGGAATGATGAAGAAGATGTCTTAGAAGATGTTGGAACATCTTTATCTGATATTCCAACAGAATCGAATGACATAAGTATTGATTCTAATCTCCCTCAAGAAGACCCTAGGCCCAGTCATCTCAATAAAGGGCCTTCAATTAGAACTCAAAAAGATCATCCTAAGTAGCTTATCATAGGATATCTAAATAAAGGATTTAATACCAGATCAAGAGAAGGGATATCAAACTCTTGCTTTGTGTCAAAAATTGAGCCTAAGAATGTCAAAGAGGCCCTAACTGATGAGTTTTGGATTAATGCTATGCAGGAAGAGCTAGAACAATTCAGTAGAAATGAAGTTTGGCATCTAGTTCCAAGACCTGAAGGAACAAATCTGATTGGCACTAAATGGGTGTACAAGAATAAATCTGATGAAAAAGGGGCGGTCACTAGAAATAAGGCAAGGTTAGTTGCACACGGATACACTCAAATTGAAGGAGTTGACTTTGATCAGACCTTTGCCCCTGTGGCCAGACTTGAAACAATCAGACTACTCTTAGGAATTTCATGTTGTTGTACCCCAAAAATTGCCCTCCCATATTCCTCAAAACATTGCAAGAAGAATCTCCAAGTTGCTCAAGGTTGCTCAAAGATTGACCAGACAAGCTATCTCCTAAGGCAGTTTATCCCAAATTAGGGTTTCACATTACATCAAGATCCTTGAGTCCAAATGACCTCAAGTGCTCCCTAATGTCCTCATATGTTCTAAATATCATCCATGTCAAATTTCAAGCCTTGTAGAGGAAGTTTGCTCAGTCAATTGCCCAAAGGTCCAAAAGTCGACTGTGTTAGGGCAAAAGTCAACTGTGACCTACATACAGTCAAACTTCAATATTTTTTGTCAACATTCTCATTTTGAAGGATATTTCATCATTTTATCAAGGTTTGATCATGATTCATCAAGGATTGCTCAAAATTCATCAAGATTCAAAATTTGCTAAATTAGGGTTTTGTAGGAAAAGTCAACCCAACTTTGACCAAGCATAACTTTCTCATAATTTATTAGAAATGATCCATCCAAAGCTCATTTTGAAGAGGATGCAATTCCCTACAATCCATATTCATACCCCAATATCAAAAAATGCACTCACAAGAAGTTATGAATTTGGATATTATAGGTCATTTTTGAAAGTCAACAAAAACACCTTTTATTCCAAAGCTTATAACTTGAGCATGGAATATCAAAATGCGATGATACCAAAAGGGTTGGTTATAGGACATCTCAAGCTTTCTAGAAAGTCAAAGAACACCTCCAAAAGTTCACAATTGAATAAGTTATGCATTGTTGAAGTTGGACTTTTTTGCAAAATTACCAAAAGTCAACTATCCCCAAAACTTCAAATTTTGTCAAATGGGCCCATTCTTTTCCACTTGATTTGGATTTGCGTCATTGCCCACGTGCCCTAGCTTCAGCCATGTGCACATATTTCACTTTATTATTTAATTTGATTTTTAATTAAATTTATTCATTTTATATCAAATAAAATCAGATAAAATCCCAAGAATTAATAACTCATGATTTTCTGATTGTTTTAGGCTTTGTTCACAGCTAGCATCACCATCAAATTCGTATCAAATCAAATCATGTGCAAAAAGATTGAAATGAATCAAATTTGGAAAGGTTTAATGGTGGAATCAAATCCAATTCATGTGCATTGATATGGAGAGATTTGGACCATGATTCTTACCCTAATGCAAAGCACAATACATAAGGAAGCTAAAGGGTACGGAATAAGGGTTGGAAGTTGTTGGAAGAGGCAGAACAAAAGTGCAAAAATTCACAAAAACGTGAGAGATCAAAGTCTAAGTTAGAGGCAGTTTCAGGACGCGAGACTTGTTCCAATCGCTTCCTAACCATTCACAAAAACCACTTGGACCAAAATCACGCATCTTCAAGCCTCCAAACGCGCTGTAAGTCTCACAAAAACGACCCATGTTCTTGAATTCGTAACTCTGGAATTAGGCATCTTTTTCATGAACTAATAGCATATTTATATTCCTCATATCATTTGTAAGCTAATGGTAATAGCCAATTTCACTTATGCACTCTGAATCATGAAACGCCATGGCTAGGGTTTCGTTTCTGTTTTTAGGGTTTTTTATTCCATGAAGAATTGAAGCACATAATGGACATGGTTGTGATCGGGAGGGTGAGACGAACACAACCATGCCCTTGAAATTCATTTTTGTGGCCTGAGAAGGATTTTTGAGACGAGCAAGCTTGTAGCTACGGACTCCTGTCTGTTGGTATAGGTGGTGAGACTTTTGGCCACGGACGAGAGGTTGGGGATGATGCGTGGCACCCCATTACTAGCCGGTTCAAATACAACGCGCGTTTTATTTTTTTTCTGACCAATAATTCTTGTTTTATTATATTATTATTAATTTGTGTTAATATAACAAACAAGTCAATATGGTGTAGTGGCAAAGCCAGCGTGCAAACCCCTTCAGGACCTGGGTTCGAATCCCAGGTCCCCCACTTTTCTCAATAATTTTCCTTTTCAGGTGATTGTATGCACGCTTCAGTTTGCAGTCTACCATGCTCTCTCACCTATCTAGGCGCCAGATGGCCAAAGGCCAGATCTGGTGGTCCATGAATGGAGGTACACCAAGGTCCAAGTCAATGCGTCCACACTGGATTACAAAAGTAAAAAAAGGCCAGCTGATAATGGGCCTCCAAATTGCTATCAACACCACCTAATCAGGCCCAAACTCCTCTCTTTATTTATTTTGTTTGTTTTATTAATTGGTTTATTATTTTCATTTAATTTTTTCTAACCAATCAAAATTCTGTTTTTTTTTATTAAACAAAAATCACAAAAAATATTTTTATTTCCAATCAAATTTTAAACTTTTATTTTATTAATAATTACTAACTAATCAATTTAAGTTTTAATTCTAGAAAACTTTAATTCATTTTTTATAAATAATTAAAATTAATTAGATTTAATTAGGTTTTAATTACTAATTTAATTATTTTATCTTCTTTCCTAAATAATAAAAAAAAAACTCCAAAAATAATTAATTTTTTTCATTTAATTAATTTATTAATTTAATTTAGTTCTATAATTTAGGTTTAATTTCTTTCTTAATTTAAAAACAACAAAACCAAAAAGACACGTTTTTTAACCAAAAGGGTCAAAACTTTAAAATTCACACTCGATCTAATTTCCCGCGCGTTGTATTTATTTTATCATATTAATGTACCTGCTTCCGGTTTGTAATAGTTAAATAGGACATTTAATTATTTTTATCGCTTTACTTTTATTTTTCAAAGGGTTTGTCTTTGGCGATGTAAATACCCGACGCCTTGTAATTTAAATTCCGCACTTTAAATTCCGCAAATTATAACTGCTAGATGTTTGATAATAGGGTTTGCATGACAGGACTGAATGCCTAATCTAAAATAAAATTAGATCACCCTTAACATGTGCAAAGATAAAATAAACTGAAAACAACACACTCGCACATGCGCACTCTTAGGGTACACCCCACTTGTTTGCCTTCGTACACGATCATTGAGTATAGAACGCTTTAGAGGTCGTCCTCTTGTCTAAAAGATCATAGTCGCCTCGAAATGGTTGCCTCAGATATTGTTGCCTCAAACAAATGATCTAAGACATTAGGGTTACCGCTAAGGCGTCCTAACATTGCTTTAGTGACCGTATGTCCCTCATTCGAATTGACCCTTAAACTCCAACGACGATGCTACCCACTCATCAATAGTGGGATAGCATTGTCTAAAGGAAAATAGCATAAAACGATTCCTTTTTCGAGTAGGTAGATGGTTCTTAGATACTTGCTCTTTCAAAAAACAAAAACTTTTCACACTTACACTTTTCGAACAAAGTTTTCAAAAATACTTCATTACACTCTTGAGGACAGAAGCAAGAGTTAAATCGGAGTTTCAAACAAAAAACTTTTTCAAACCCACGGGCACAAAGAAAACAATTTTGAAAACAATTGATAAAGTACCTAAGAGCCCGTGGATAACCACGGATAGAAAGGGTGCTAACACCTTCCCTTTCTATAATCTACCCCCCGAACCTGAGAAATATCTCGAAAAAGGAATTTTTTTGTGCTTTTTTCCTTTCCTTGTTGGATAAAATAAAAGTCGGTGGCGACTCTTTCTTACCGCGACATTTTGCAAAAACAAACATAAAACGCAAACCAGCATTCCAAAAAATAGTCAGTTCTCCCACCGTATCACAGAATTGGCGACTCTGCTGGGGAAATTTAAGTGGGGTGTACCTTAGGAATAGTTCATAATGTTTTCAATTGCTTGACTTGTATGCTTTATCTTTGTGGGTTGAACCGGAGTTACTATAGATCCTAACCCGGATCTGGGGGATACCCTTTAGGTAAGTAGCAATAAACTGTAAGGGAACTGTACGGCGTAGACCGATACGGTTGAAGCAGTAGCTACGTTGGTGTGGCACTTTAGTATGTACTGATATCCCTTGTGGCACAACGAGGAGAATATGGGTCTGCTAAGGGGTCATTAAGCACCAACTGACCTTAGAACCTTTAATTGACCAACTTGGCCATAGAACAGTAGCAGTATGCTACACTCATTGAGACCAAACTCTCGTGATGATTCCGGCCGCAAGAAAAGGTTGCTAAACTAGAATTATGATCGATCGAGGGTGGTCAATGCTATTGAGATCCTCTAGAACCCAGTTACTATTTTAGGACAGGTTTGAACCAACTAAACTGAAAGAGGGTAATACCTAAACTCCTTGCCAGCCTGAAATCTAAGGGCTATCTGTGTGACTTGTTTGCCCTTACCATATTTGTTATCTGTGAATACTTGTGATGTGTTTCTATCATGACATCATGCATCATGACATTGCATGCATATTGCATCAAGACTAACCTATTTCAAAGACAGAGGGGATTCATCTTTGTTCTGTTTTGTAGGTCATGGAACCCATGCGTAGAAACACTATTCGGATCAACTTTGTCCAGATTCCCACTCAGCTTAAGGATTTGGTTGCAAAGATTCCAGATACTTCCTCCTTTATCAGAAGACATGGTCACCTCCTTGGTTTGGTCACCTCCAATATGGATGAACAGATGATGAGTGTCTTAGTCCAGTTCTTTGATCCACTATACCATTGCTTTACTTTTCCGGACTACCTTGGAAGAGTTCTCTGATCTGCTTGGTATCTCCATTCTAGAGCAGACCCCGTTTACAGGTTGGGAGAAAGTCATTAGGCCGGAAGAGATCGCTTCAGCCCTCCATCTGAAAAAGGTTGAGGTAATGTCAAACTGGGAGACTAGAAGTGGGACAAAAGGCTTCTTGGCCAAATTTTTGGTTGATCGGGCCAATCAGTTTTGGGACAGCCTAGACTTCTAGGCATTTGAATACATTCTGGCTCTTCTCATATATGGTTTGGTGTTGTTTCCTAGCTCAGATTCCTTTGTTGTCGTGAATGCATTGAAGATCTTCATTTCCCGTAATCCAGTACCCACTCTCTTGGGTGACATTTTGCACTCTCGTTATGCCCGTACTGCTCGGAAATGGGGAACCCTTATGTGTTGTGCACCATTGCTGGCGAGGTGGTTTATTTCTCACCTCCCTAAGTCAGTTTTGAAGAACAAGGAAGGCATGGGTTGGGCCTACAGGATTATGTCTCTCTCTCATAATGACATCATTTTGACTATAAAGGGCGTGGAAGACGTGGCTATTATTGATCACTGTGGGGAATACCCCAATGTCCCACTGCTAGGAATCAATGGAGGGATCACCTATAATCCGTGTTTGGCCTTACGTCAGTTTGGGCGAGCTAGGAGGGAAGGACCTCATGAGTTGTTAATGCCAAGTATTGTCTTTGACTTCCAAGGGGATAGCGACGAGCATCGCCACAGGTTCATACGAGCTTGGGACAGGGTGCACAGGTCTGATCCGCACGAGTTAGGTATGAATACTTCTCTTCCAATGGAACCATATCTCTGATGGGTTCGTATACGTGCCCAAAAGCTGGGAATATCGTACGAAGCTGTATTGCCTGTGATTGTTGAGGTGGCTGATGAAGAAGGGGTTCCTCCTACCATCCTCCACTCTTACATGCCTACTGACATTGGGGAATTAAAGAGATCTTGGATGCAGCTGAGAGAGGAACGGGATAGTTACAGAGAAAAGTATCACGAGCAAGAGCGGAAGATCCTGAAGTTGACAAGGAAATTGGAGAATGAGAAGATCCTCAACGACTATGTCAGCACCAAAAGCAAACGACCTTGGGAGCGTTGATGTCTTTTGATTATTTCTAGCTTTGATTTATTTTTCAGTATTTCTTTCTTGTAACGCCTTAAAGGCATTTATCAGACATTGCTTCAAGTTTATCTAATAAAAGTGTGTTTCATTTTGGTTTACGAATTTGAATCTCTCAACGTCTTTGAAATCATATCATACACATTTCATTCCATGCACCTCATAACAGGTACCCTTACAGGTTTTTCTCATCTTCTTCATTGTTTATTTCAGCACATCATGTTTGCTGAAACATCAACTGATCAAGCTATCAAGGCTCTACAAGCTCAAAACGCTCAATTTCAAGAAATGTTCATGAATTTGGCTAAGGGTCAGCAAGATCTGAAGACCTTTATCCTGAAAGATAAGAAGAAGAAGAAGAAGAAGAAGAAGAAGAAGAAGAAGAAGAAGAAGAAGACGGTCCTCCTGAACATGGGTCACAGGTTTGGAAACAGGCTGCGAGATGAAGTCAATCTATCCCACTCATCTGGAGGGGGAGAAGACCAAGAAGAAAGGAGGGTCCCTAGCCCTGTGGTATCTGACCACGAGACTGACTTTGACGAAGACCAGTATCCTCCTGCTGAGGATAGATATAAACAGCTTGAAGACCAGCTAAGTGCGATGGAGATTCAGAAGGTCCCTGGGTTGGACTTTGGTGATCTAGGTTTGTCATATGGCGTGGTGATTCCCCATAAATTCAAAGCGCCAACCTTTGCTAAATACAACGGGGTTTCTTGCCCAAAGTTGCACCTTCGTTCGTTTGTTAGGAAGATTCAGTCATACACCGCTGACAGGAACCTCTAGATCCACTTCTTTCAAGACAGTCTCTCAGGGACTCAGCTTGAATGGTTTTACCAGCTAGAAGGAGCTAGTATCCGTAATTGGGAGGATTTGGCTGCTGCTTTCTACAAGCAGTACCAATATAATGCCGACCTCGCTCCCACGCGTACCCAACTTCAGGGTATGTCTATGGGTGCGGGCGAAGGTTTCAAAGACTACGCTTAAAAGTGGAGGGACCTTGCTGGAAGAGTACAACCTCCCTTGGCTGATGGGGAGCTAGTGGATATGTTTCTAGGGACCTTGTCTGGTTCGTATTTCAACCATCTGATTGGAAGCTCATCGTTCGGGTTTACTGAGCTGATTATGACCAGGGAAAGAATTGAGGCCGGTATCAAATCTGGCAAGATACAGAAGGGTGCTTCATCCAGTATCGAGAAGAAGCCTTTTAAGAAAGAGTCCAGTGCTGTTTACAGTTCAAAAATCCATAATAGACCTGAGCACCGCCAAGAAGTTAATGTGGTAGTTATATCAAGACCTGCTGTTGCTCCTCAACGCAATAATCAGCCAAGGGCTGAGAGGCCGCGAAGACAGTTCACTCAGCTTAACATGACTTTATCCCAAATTTTGCCACAGTTATTGAAAACCAACTTGGTGATTCCGAAGGAGGCCCCGAAGAACCCCAATACAACATCACCAATGTACAATCCAAATCCCGTTGTGCTTTTCATTCTGATAGCCCGGGGTATGATACAAATGATTGCTGGGTCCTGAAGAATAAAGTACAAGACTTGATTGATGCTAAAGAGATTGAGTTCGAAGCACCTGAAAGACCTAATGTTGTGACTGCTCCTATGCCTAAGCATGGGGTGAATGCTGTAGATGAAGACTCGTTTGTGGTTTTTGTGAAAGACATTGTTACCCCATTAATGACTGTGAAGAAGAACCTTCTGTTAGCAGGTTTATTTTCGGGCAGTGGCGAAGGTTGCCATCTATGTGTCGTATTACCTACCGGTTTCCATCTTTTGAAGTCAGGTGTCCAACACCTGATGGATAATAAAGAAATTTTGTTTGAGAAGACTTTTGTTCCTTTGGTTCCTACTGAAGAAGTTGCTATAATCACCATTTTCGACAATTCTTCCAAGGCTTCCTCAAGAAAGCCTGTTAGAATTACATCTGTTCCGAGAATCACTCCCTTGATCATCACTGTTCATGGGCCTATCCCTTATACATCAGATAAAGCTGTCCCATGGCACTACGGGGCTGATGTATATTATCACGGAGTTAAGAAAGACTTGAATGCTGAAGAGGCTGATACTGACATCAGCAATATTGTTGGACCTGCCAAAGTCACCCGCAGCGGAAGACTTTTCTCCCCTGAGATCTCCCCACCAGTTGTTCGGAAGCCTGTTGTCATTACACCTGCCAGTACACCTGCTACTATCCCTGTTCAAGTTCCAATTCTTACCCCTGTTGCCGAGTCATCTGATACTCGGGGCAAAGGGACCACTGATGAGCCTGCCCGGACAGAGGCACCAAAGACAATTACTGTTGAAGCCTCTAGACAAGAGATTGAGGAAATTTTGAAGATCATCAAAAAGAGCGACTATAATGTAGTCGAACAGCTGGGGCAAACCCCGTCCAAAATCTCTATGTTATCTTTGTTGCTATGCTCAGAAACCCATGCCAAGGCTCTGATTGCCTTCCTAAAAACTGCGCACGTACCCCAGGAAACATCAGCTGATCAGTTTAAAGATTGTGTGGCTAGTCTGACAGCGGATAATGGGTTGGGTTTCTCCGACGCAGACTTTCCTGCTAAGGGGAAGAATCACAATGATGCCCTGCATGTCTCCATTGAATGCAAGGGAACTACTCTAGCTCATGTATTGGTGGATACTGGTTCCTCATTGAACGTTTTACCTAATAAAGCTCTAGACCGGTTGGACTGTGAAGGTTTAAAGTTGAAGCCAAGTAACATTGTTGTCAGGGCCTTTGATGGGTCTAAGAGAATGGTACATGGAGAAGTGGATATTCCAGTGAAGGTTGGTTCTCAGATTTTCGCGCCTACTTTTTATGTGATGGAAATTCGGCCATCTTATTCTTGTTTGTTGGGTCGCCCGTGGATCCACAAAGTTAGGGTAGTCACCTCTACGCTCCACTAGATGCTAAAATACCCAGTAAAGGGGAAAATTGTGACAGTGCGAGGAGAAGAGGAATACATGGTGAGCCACCTCAACTCTTTCCGGTATGTAGATATGGACGGGGAGTTCATTGAGACCCCGTTTCAACATTTTGAAGAGGTTCCCCAGACGCTGGCATCAACTGAAACTGTTGTTGAAGATCCTCCAATGAAGATGGCTTCCCTCAAGGATGCCCGGGCTGTTGTTGAGAAAGGTGGGTGTGCAAATTGGGGCCAAATCCCCGACTTTGCACATAAGACTAACAAGTTTGGTTTGGGTTTCACTGCAGAAGCTCAAAGGGCCGTTCGGAGTGCACGGATCGGAAGAGCTCCCCTGTTTATCAAGAACTCAGGAGTAAATTCCATTGAAGACGATGTTGAAGAATCTGATTTCGACAGTTGGATCTATCCTACTACTGATGGTGGACTAAGCAATTGGACAGCAAAGGACTTCGTTCCAATTTCTTTTATTACCCAGTAATGAGACTTTTGTTTTGAATTTGCAACAGACAATTTTTAAACTTTATGGCCCGGTGTCTTACCCGGGGCACCGTGGCTTCATTTGTGAGGGCTTTATGTGTGTCATCTACATATATCATTAATAAAAGAATTGGACGCTTCTTGCATTTCAAATTTTACGCTCCTTGTTTTTCTTTTATTATATATTACAAAACACCTATTTTACACACACTCACATATACATGTCTACATCCGCTCTGGATCACACTGATAATGACTCTGCTACTGCCGGTTATGACTTCGAAAGTCCGATCAACTTAGCCAAAGACGAAGGTAAAGATGATTGCGAAGTGCCTGGTGAACTTGCTAGACTCTTACTTCAGGAAGAGAGGGCCATACAGCCGCATGAAGAGCCAGTGGAATCCGTAAATCTAGGTACAGAGGTAGACAAGAAAGAGGTCAAGATCGGTACAAATCTAGAAGCTAGTGTTAAACAACGGTTGATTCAGATGCTGCATGATTACGTTGAGATCTTTGCCTGGTCTTATAAGGATATGCCTGGGTTGGATACCGATATTGTGGTTCACCGATTTCCTACCAAGGAAGACTGTCCTCCAGTGAAATAGAAGGTTCGCCGAATGCGCCCAGAGATGTCCGAGAAAATCAAGGCTGAAGTGATGAAACAGTTTGATGCCGGTTTTCTAGCAGTTACTTCTTACCCATAGTGGGTTGCCAACGTGGTTTCAGTGCCGAAGAAGGATGGTAAAGTTTGAATGTGTGTTGACTATTGGGATCTGAACAGGGCAAGCCCCAAGGATGATTTCCCTCTGCCTCATATCGACATTCTGGTTGACAACACCGCACAGCATAAGGTCTTCTCCTTTATGGATGGTTTCTCCGGTTATAATAAGATTAAAATGGCTCCCGAAGACATGGAGAAGACAACCTTTGTTACTCAATGGGGTACCTTTTGCTACAAGGTCATGCCGTTTGGATTGAAGAATGCTGGGGCAACATATCAGCGCGCCATGGTCGCCTTGTTCCATGACATGATCCATCATGAGATTGAGGTATACGTCGACGATATGATTGCAAGATCTCAGACTGAAGCAGAACATCTGGACCACCTTCAGAAGTTATTTGACAGGTTGAAGTTGTACAAGCTGAGGTTAAACCCGAACAAGTGCACCTTCGGGGTGAGATCTGGTAAGCTGCTGGGTTTCGTCGTAAGTGATAAAGGTATTAAAGTGGATCCTGCAAAGGTGAAGGCTATACAAGAAATTCCAGCTCCCCTTATAGAAAAAGAAGTCAGAGGCTTTCTAGGACGTCTGAACTACATTGCCCGAGTCATCTCACACCTGACAGCTACTTGTGAGCCAATCTTCAAGTTACTGAAGAAAGATCAAGTGGTAAGATGGAACGATGAATGTCAGGCTGCTTTTGAAAGAATTAAAGAATATCTTCAAGAGCCACCCATTCTGATGCCGCCAGTTGAAGGGAGACCTCTGATCCTATACTTGACAATACTCATCAATTCAATAGGGTGCGTGATGGGGCCGCATGACGAGTCTGGCCGAAAAGAGCATGCTATTTATTAACTTAGTAAAAAGTTTACCGACTGCAAGACCCGATACTCGTTGCTCGAGAAAACTTGTTGCGCTTTGGCATGGGCTGCTCGCCGGCTGAGACAGTATATGCTGACTCACACTACTCTATTGATATCAAAGATGGATCCAATCAAGTATATCTTCGAAAAGCCTGCCTTATCCGGAAGAATAGCAAGATGGCAGATGATCTTGAGTGAGTATGACATCCAATACACAACCCAAAAGGCAATCAAAGGAAGTGTGTTGGCAGATCATCTGGCACATCAGCCAGTGGACAATTACCAGTCTATGAACTTCGAATTTCCGGATGAGAATATCATGATAGTAACTGACTGTGAGACACCTGGACCGAATGAAGGACCTGAGGAGGGATCCCGATGGTTTATGTACTTTGATGGAGCTTCAAACGCTTTGGGTAATGGCATTGGCTCCGTGATCATATCTCCTGAAGGCTCTCATAATCCGTTTACCTCCCGACTATGTTTCAACTGCACCAACAACATGGCGGAGTATGAAGCATGCATTATGGGTCTTCGAGCAGCAATAGACCTAAGGATTAAGTACCTAAGTGTTTTCGGAGATTCCGCTCTCGTGATCAGTCAGATCAAAGGCGAGTGGGATACGAAACACCAAAATCTTATTCCTTACAAGGAGTATGTATTGACGTTGCTTCTGCATTTTGAGGAGATAACCTTTGAATACTTCCCTAGAGAGGAGAATCAGTTAGAGGACGCACTGGCTACGATGTCTTCTGTGTTCAAAGTCAATTGGGACAATGAAGCTCCCAGAATTACCATTGATAGGTTGGACGAACCTGCACATTGCTGTGACATTGAGACTGAAGAGGCAACGGATAAACCCTGGTTTCATGAGGTGAAGAGGTATCTTGAGGCTCAGGAATAACCCGAGGGTGCATCTGTTAATGACAAGAAGTTTCTGAGGAGGTTCGCGGCAAAGTTCTTCATCAGCAATGGCATTCTTTACATGCGTAACCATGATTCGACCTTACTGCGTTGTGTGGATAAGAGCGAAGCAGAAAGGATCATGGAAGAGTTACATGAAGGTACTTTCGGAACTCATTCCAGTGGACACACCATGGCAAAGAAAATCCTTCGGGCAGGATATTTTTGGTCCATAATGGAAGCCGACTGTTATCAACATTCTAGGACCTGTCACAAGTGCCAAGTCTATGCTGATAAGGTGCACATAGCTCCAGTACCTCTGAACGTCTTGACAGCTCCTTGGCCTTTTACAATGTGGGGCATTGACATGATCGGCGAGATCAGACCTACATCATCCAACGGGAATCATTTCATCCTGGTAGCTATTGATTACTTTACGAAGTGGGTTGAAGCAGCTTCCTTTGCTACAGTGACCAAGAACGTCGTGGCACGGTTCATTCAACACAACCTGATTTGTCGGTATGGTGTACCAGAGAGGATTATTACAGACAATGGTACAAATCTCAATAATAAGATGATCACCGAGCTCTGCAAGCAGTTCAAGATACATCATCACAACTCTTTTCCTTACCGGCCGAAGATGAATGGGGCTGTAGAAGTGGCTAACAAGAACATTAAGAAGATTGTGCAGAAGATGACAGTGACGTACAAGGATTGGCACGAGATGTTACCATTTGCTCTTCATGGGTACCGTACCTCAGCGCGGACGTCAACAGGGGAAACACCCTATTCCTTGGTATATGGCTTGGAGGCAGTCTTGCCCATTGAAGTTCAGATACCCTCTCTTCGGATTATGAAGGATACAGGTTTGAGCGAAGATAACTGGATTCAGAACCAACTTGATCAGCTGAACTTAATCGACGAAAAGAGACTTACTGCTATTTGTCATGGTCAGACATATCAAAATCGGATGATCAAGGCATTTAACAAGAAAGTTAGACGACAAGAGTATCAAGTCGGGGGTCTGGTAATCAAGCGCATTATCTTGCCTCAAGGTGATCCCAGGGGCAAATGGACCCCCACTTACGAAGGGCCATTTGTGGTTAAGAACATTTTCTCAAGAGGAGCTATGATTCTAACCACCATGGATGGTGACGACCTTCCTCACCCCGTCAATGCAGACATAGTGAAAAGATACTACGCATAATCAAAGACCCGCTAGGTTGACTGGCCTAGGCAAAAATAAGGGCTTCCTGGAGAACCAAAAGGGTTCGGGCAAAAATAAGGAATGAAAATTAAAAAAAAATTGTATACCCGGCAAGTCGAAAACCTGAAAAGGCGGCTTGGGCAAAAAGGTGTATCCCGGTGGACTGAAAACCCGAGAGGGCGGTCCAGGAAAAAATTAGGGATCATAGCGTAACACTATGTCTCATTGGATCATTTTGCAACCAGACTTCGGTGTCAACTATCAAGCTCGGACGACACTAAACATTTTGATCTACCTTCGACCAAGTAGCAAAGCGATGAGATGCTCGAGGACATAAAGGCAATAGCAGAGTTGGAACCCAGTGGGATCATTCACATAGCTGTTTTGTTTAGTTTTTCACAAAATGTATAAACTCTTTTATTCGGCGGCGTTCTCTTACTAGGACGTCAGCCTTTTGTACAAAAACGCCTATTTACAGGCCAAACTTCAAAATCAATACAATTCATTTTCAGATAAATTTCAAACTATTTTTCCTTTTTCTGTTTTATTTTGCAAAGAACGTCTAATGTTCATTTTTGATATATGCATTTGACATTAATCGCTACTCATAAATATTTATATGCAAAACAAAAGATGATTACTTGTAATGTGAGAAACAGGGGCAAATGATAAATGTCCAAACTGTACAGTTGCTCTATCCACCAGGTACAAGGTAGATTCAGCCGAAGAATATGACCAAGGTGCATTCACTCCCGTAGAGTAAGAAAGAGACAGTAATGTTAACTCTCCCCAACTGAGACTTGCAACTATAAATGAATTGGTAATATTATTCCCAAGCAGAGTTTATCTACCATCAGCACGGAAAGGTCTTAATATTCCCCAGCGGAGTATAAGAATATTCCCCAGCAGAATACAAAATATCCCCAGTGGAGTTTGAAATTTTTCCCAGCGCAGTCTGAAAAAAGCTTCCCCAGTAGAATTTGGAGAATCATCCCCAGTAAACTTTGGAAGATTGTCCCCAACAAGTTCAAAGGATTATCCCCATAAGAGTCTAAAAGGTTATCCCCAGTGAAGTCGCAGCTGAAAGATCATCCCCAGCGGAGTTCTTCCCTTTCGCAAACAAGAAATTCAATCCCCAATAGGATTCAGTATCACCAGCAACGGTAATTCATCCCCGACAGAATTTATCGGTGGAATCCTCAGCAGAGCATCTCTTCCCCACAGAGTAATCTCCTCATCAGTTATTCCCCAACGGAGTTATCCTCTCCTGCAGGCTTATTCTCGCAATCATCTTCGTTCGCCATCCCCAGCAGAAACAAAGAATTCAACTCTTTTCTCCAGCAGCTATCCGGGATTTATTTTCCCCAGCTAAAACATTACATTTTCATACATCATGATACATGCATATACGCATCATATAACACAATCTCATTTATTTTGAGAACATCATTGCTTGATACATATCATGCATTACATACAGCTAACTTTTACCTTTCAGGAAAGATGGGGCCAAAATCTCATTCAAAGCTATGAAGCTTTTATCTCAATCGAAGTACTGACCAGTTCTTAAATCTCAATCGAATTATCCTCAGTTAAATTACAGATAAGGTCCTAAGTCTCGGCAAAGTTCCTCCGTCAAATTACTGACAGTTCTTAAATCTCAACGGAATTATCCTCTGTTGAATTACAGACAAGTCCTAAAATCTCGATGAAGATGTTTCCCTCAGTCGAAAGTACTGACCGGTTATTAAATATCAACTGAATTATCCTTGGTTGAATTACAGATAAGGTTCTAAATCTCGACAAAGTTCCTCCGTCGAATTACTGACAGTTCTTAAATCTCAACGGAATTATCCTCAGTTGAATTACAGACAAGTCCTAAATCTCGATGAAGATGTTTCCCTCAGTCGAAGTACTGATCGGTTCTTAAATCTCAACCGAATTAGCCTCAGTTGAATTACAGAAAAGGTTCTAAATCTCGACAAAGTTCCTCCCTCGAATTACTGACAGTTCTTAAATCTCAAAAGAATTATCCTCCGTTGAATTACAGACAAGTCCTAAATCATGATGAAGATGTTTCCCTCAGTCGAACTACTGACCGGTTCTTAAATCTCAACCAAATTATCCTCAGTTGAATTACAGATAAGGTTCTAAATCTCGATAATTCTCCTCCGTCGAAGTACAAACAGTTCCTAAATCTCAGCAGAGTTTTTCTCAGCTGAATTACGGACGAGTTCTTAAATCTCGATGAAGATGTTTCCCCCCAGTTGAATTATGGACAAGTTCTTAAAACTCAGCAGAGATGTTCTCTCAATTGAGGTACAGACAAGTCCCTAAATCTCAACAAAAATCAGACTTCCCCAGCAGAATCTTCTACAACAACAGGTATATAAGCTATCGTTATGGAATCTCTTATGCGATCGACACTCATGTAGATGGCATATTTAAGCCGACTCTAGTGTTCAATCATCTTCCACCTTCGAATCACGAAAGGCACGAAAGCCAATCTACATCCTCAGGTTTAAGAAGATTGAACAAGGGCAGCTGTTGTACCGCAAAATTTTCCCTCCCATATTCCTCAAAACATTGCAAGAAGAATCTCCAAGTTGCTCAAGGTTGCTCAAAGATTGACCAGACAAGCTATCTCCTAAGGCAGTCTATCCCAAATTAGGGTTTCACATTGCATCAAGATCCTTGAGTCCAAATGACCTCAAGTTCTCCCTAATGTCCTAATATGTTCTCAAGATCATCCATGTCAAATTTCAAGCCTTGTAGAGGAAGTTTGCTCAGTCAATTGCCCAAAGGTCCAAAAGTCGACTATGCTAGGGCAAAAGTCAATTGTGACCTACATACAATCAAACTTCAAGATTTTTTGTCAACATTCTCATTTTGAAGGATATTTCATCATTTTATCAAGGGTTTATCATGATTCATCAAGGATTGCTCAAAATTCATCAAGATTCAAAAGTTGCTAAATTAGGGTTTTGTAGGAAAAGTCAACCAAACATTGACCAAGCATAAATTTCTCATACTTTATGAGAAATTACCCATCAAAAGCTCATTTTTGAAGAGGATGCAATTCCCTACAATCCATCTTCATACCCAAGATCAAAAAATGCACTCACAAGAAGTTATGAATTTGGACATTATAGGTCATTTTTGAAAGTCAACAAAAACACCTTTTTTTCCAAAGCTTATAACTTGAGAATGTAATATCAAAATTAGATGAGACCAAAAGGGTTGTTTAGAGGACATCTCAAGCTTTCTATAAAGTCCAAGAACACCTCCAAAAGTTCAAAATTGAAGAAGTTATGTATTGTTGAAGTTGGACTTTTTGTAAAATTGCCAAAAGTCAACTATCCCCAAAACATCAAATTTTGTCAAATGGGCCCATTCTTTTCCACTTGATTTGGGTTTGCATCATTGCCCACGTGCCCTAGCTTCAGCCATGTGCCCATATTTCACTTTTATTATTTAATTTGATTTTTAATTAAATTTATTCATTTTAAATCAAATAAAATCATATAAAATCCAAAGAATTAATAACTCATGATTTTCTGATTGTTTTAGGCTTTGTTCACAGCTAGCATCACCATCAAATTCGTATCAAATCAAATCATGTGCAAAAAGATTGAAATGAATCAAATTTGGATAGGTTTAATGGTGGAATCAAATCCAATTCATGTCCATTAATATGGAGAGATTTGGACCATGATTCTTACCCTAATGCAAAGCATAATACATAAGGAAGCTAAAGGGTACGAAATAAGGGTTGGAAGTTGTTGGAAGAGGCAGAACAAAAGTGCAAAAATTCACAAAAAAGTGAGAGATCAAAGTCCAAGTTAGAGGCAGTTTCAGGATGCGAGACTTGTTCCAATCGCTTCCTGACCATTCACACAAACCACCTGGACCAAAATCACGCATCTTCAAGCCTCCAAACGCGTTGTAAGTCTCACAAAAACGACCCCTGTTCTTGAATTCATAACTCTGGAATTAGGCATCTTCTTCATGAACTAATAGCATATTTGTATTCCTCATATCATTTGTAAGCTAATGGTAATAGCCAATTTCATTTATGCGCTCTGAATCATGAAACGCCATGGCTAGGGTTTCGTTTCTGTTTTTAGGGTTTTTTATTCCAGGAAGAATTGAAGCACATAATGGACATGGTTGTGACCGGGAGGGTGAGACGAACACAACCATGCCCTTGGAATTCATTTTTGTGGCCTGAGAAGGATTTTTGAGACGAGCAAGCTTATAGCTACGGGCTCCTATTCGTTGGTATAGGTGGTGAGACTTTTAGCCACGGACGAGAGGTTGGGGATGATGCGTGGCACCCCATTACTGGTCGGTTCAAACATAGCGCATGTTTTATTTTTTTCTGACCAATAATTCTTGTTTTATTATATTATTATTAATTTGTGTTAATATAACAAACAAGTCAATATGGTGTAGTGGCAAAGCCAGCGTGCAAACCCCTTCAGGACCTGGGTTCGAATCCCAGGTCCCCCACTTTTCTCAATAATTTTCATTTTCAGGTGATTGTATGCACGCTTCAGTTTGCAGTCTACCATGCTCTCTCACCTATCTAGGCGCCAGATGGCCAAAGGCCAGATCTGGTGGTCCATGAATGGAGGTACACCAAGGTCCAAGTCAATGCGTCCACACTGGATTACAAAAGTCAAAAAAGGCCAGCTGCTAATGGGCCTCCAAATTGCTATCAACACCACCTAATCAAGCCCAAACTCCTCTCTTTATTTATTTTGTTTGTTTTATTAATTGGTTTATTATTTTCATTTAATTTTTTCTAACCAATCAAAATTCTGTTTTTTTTATTAAACAAAACTCACAAAAAATATTTTTATTTCCAATCAAATTTTAAACTTTTATTTTATTAATAATTACTAACTAATAAATTTAGTTTTTAATTCTAGAAAACTTTAATTCATTTTTTATAAATAATTAAAATTAATTAGATTTAATTAGGTTTTAATTACTAATTAAATTAATTTTATCTTCTTTCCTAAATAATAAAAAAAAAACACCAAAAATAATTTTTTTTCATTTAATTAATTTATTAAAATAATTTAGTTCTTTAATTTAGGTTTAATTTCTTTCTTAATTTAAAAACAACAAAACCAAAAAGACATGTTTTTTAACCAAAAGGGTCAAAACCCTAAAATTCGCATTCGATCTAATTTCCCGCGCGTTGTATTTATTTTATCATATTAATGTACCTGCTTCCAGTTTGTAATAGTTAAATAGGACATTTAATTATTTATATTGCTTTACTTTTATTTTTCAAAGGGTTTGTCTTTGGCGATGTAAATACCCGACGCCTTGTAATTTAAATTCCGCACTTTAAATCTGCAAATTATAACTGCTAGATGTTTGATAATAGGGTTTGCATGATAAGACTGAATTCCTAATCTAAAATCAAATTAGATCACCCTTAACATGTGCAAATATAAATTAAAAATTGAAAACAACACACTCGCACATGTGCACTCTTAGGGTACACCCCACTAGGTTGCCTTCGTACACGGTCATTGAGTATAGGTCGGTTTAGAGGTCGTCCTCTTGTCTAAAAGATCATAGTCGCCTCGAAATGGTTTCCTCAGATATTGTTGCCTCAAACAAATGGTCTAAGACATTAGGGTTACCGCTAAGGCGTCCTAACATTGCTTTAGTGACCGTATGTCCCTCATTCGAATTGACCCTTAAACTCCAACGACGGTGCTACCCACTCATCAATAGTGGGATAGCATTGTCTAAAGGAAAATAGCATAGAACGATTCCTTTTTCGAGTAGGTAAATGGTTCTTAGATACTTGCTCTTTCAAAAAACAAAAACTTTTCACACTTACACTTTTCGAACAAAGTTTTCAAAAACACTTCATTACACTCTTGAGGACAGAAGCAAGAGTTAAATCGAAGTTTCAAACAAAAAACTTTTTCAAACCCACGAGCACAAAGAAAACAATTTTGAAAACAATTGAGCAAGTACCTAAGAGCCCGTGGATAACCACTGATAGAAAGGGTGCTAACACCTTCCCTTTCTATAATCTACCCCCCGAACCTGAGAAATACCTCGTAAAAGGAATTTTTCTGTGCTTTTTTCCTTTCCTTGTTGGATAAAATAAAAGTCGGTGGCGACTCTTGCTTACCGCGACATTTTGCAAAAACAAACGCAAAACGCAAACCAGCATTCCAAAAAACAGTCAGTTCTCCCAACGTATCACACATGCATACTGAAATTTAAATTGTTTCAAATGGATGTAAAGAGTACATTCTTAAATGGCTATCTGAATGTAAAAGTTTATATGGAATAACCTAAGGGATTTGTTGATCCAAGTTTTCCAAAACATGTGCACAAACTAAAGAGAGCTCTGTAGGGATTAAAGCAGGCTCCAAGAGTTTGGTATGAGAGATTGACAGAATTTCTTGGTGAGAATGGATATAGGAAAGGTGGCATAGACAAAACTCTTTTTGTCAAGAAAGAAGAAGGGAAGATCATGATTTCACATATTTATGTTGATGATATTGTGTTTGGTGGGATGTCAAATGAGATGGTTCAACATTTTGTTAAGCAAATGCAATCAGAATTTGAGATGAGCCTTGTTGGTGAATTAACCTAATTTCCTGGTCTACAAGTTAAACAAATGGAAGATTCCATATTTTCATCTCAGAGTAACTATGCTAAGAGTATAGTAAAGAAATTTGGGGTGGAAAATGACAGTCACAAAAGAACTCCTGCTCCCACACATCTGAAGTTATCTAAAGATGAAAAAGGAGTAAGTCTGGATCAAAGTCTTTACAGAAGTATGATAGACAGTCTTCTATATCTCGCAGCTAGCAGGCCTGACATTGCGTTTGTTGTAGGGGTGTGTGCTAGATAACAAGCTGATCCTAAAGTTAGCCATGCCAACCATGTGAAGAGAATTCTTAAATATGTGAATGGGATAAGTGGCTATGGTATGCTATACTCTCATGGATCTAGTTTTGCCTTAATTGGTTATTGTAATGCTGATTGGCCAGGAAGTGTTAATGATAGAAAAAGTACATCAGGAGGATGCTTCTTTCTGGGAAATAATCTCATATCTTGGTTCAGTGAGAAGTAAAATTGTGTGTCTCTGTCCATTGCTGAGGCTGAGTATATTACTGCAGGAAGCAGTTGTTCTCAATTGGTTTGGATGAAACAAATGTTAACATAATATAATGTCAAACAAGATGCCATGACATTATTCTGTGATAATCTAAGTGCCATAAACATATCAAAAAACCCTATTCAACACAGCAGGACCAAACACATTGATATTCGTCATCACTTCATAAGAGAGCTTGTTGAAGAAAAGATTGCTGCCTTAGAACATGTAGCCACTGAATTGCAATTGGATGACATTTTCACTAAGGCTTTGGATGCAAATCAGTTTGAGAACTTAAGAGGAAAATTAGGGATTTACTTATATGAGGGTTTGTAGAAATTAAGGGCGTGTGGGAATATCATTAAAGTGATATTATATTATTTATGTTTCCAACAAATCAAATTTTGAAAGCAATCATTACAAGACTGTCTCAAAGTTTTTCCCACATGCTATGAAATAAAATCTTTCTACTTTCACAAACTCTTCATTCTCCTTTACAGAAAAAGAACCCTTGTTATTCATCATCTCTTTGCTCAAAAATCTTCAATGATGTCTCAACATCATGCATCATCTCCATCAAAATCTATCAACCACCCTGAGAAACTCACCCTTGACAGAGTACTTGACGTTACTCCTCTAACAATTATCCCATCTCTTGAGAAGAAGGTCAAGAAACCTAGATCATCACCTGCAAAAAATCCAAAGACAATAAAGGTAATGCTTCTACTACTACTGATGATAGGACAGAAGAAGAGATTGTTAATGTTGATAGAAGAATTAGAAGGCTAGTAGATAGAGTGTTAAATGAAGGTTTTGTTGTGCCTGGGATTTCTACCCCTCTTGCTCGTATGCCTGCTCCAGCTGACAAAGGAAATGACCCTAAAAGTGATGTTAAATCATCCATCCTCAAGAAAGATGCTGCTGAAAGAAAAGTTGACAAGCTTATTACTTCTACTCTAAAGGAAGTGAAAGATGTTGTTGAACAAGATGCTGAGAAGAACTCTCCTACTATGGAAGATGTTGATGGCTCCAAAGTTGCAGAAAATCAAAATGTTGAGAATGTGGTCAATGTTGATGAGTTGTCTGACAATGAGCTCATTTCTAATGTGATGCCGGGAATTTCTAAAAGGCTCAAATCTAGAAAAGTGAAGAATGTGAATATCACACCCCCTACCAAGACTTTCAAGAAGAAAACTATATATGGTCCCATAAATCCCAGAAGTAAAGTGGTTCCTCCCTCTAGCAAAAGAAAAGCTAGACCTAATAGCTCCACAAATGATAATGATGATGTTGTAAAGAGATCTAAAAGTAAGAAGAAAGTTGTATTAGTTGAAGAAGTTGACTCTGATTATAATGTTGAGCAAGATGTCCAAGACATCTCTCCTATCAAAAAGTCTGCAAGCAAGAAGCTTTCTATTAGGGTACCTGATGCTCCTCTTGACAACATTTCCTTCCATTCTGTTGGGAATGTTGAAAAGTGGAAATATGTGTTTAAAAGAAGAATTTCCTTGAAAGAGAATTGGGAGTTGGTACTCTAGAATGCAAAGAAATCATGGAGCTGATATCTTCTGCTAGATTGATGAAAATTGTTACCAGGTTTGCAAAATGCTATGAGACTCTTGTTAAGGAATTTATTGTTAATATTCCTATTGACTGTGCTAATTATAAAAGTAAGAAGTACAGAAAGGTGTTTGTTAGAGGTAGGTGTGTAGAATTTTCCCTGTTATCAACAATAGAATTCTGGATAGGTCTGAAGATGATTATTGTAAGCTAGAAGTAACTGATAATCAAGTGTGCAAAGCCATCACTGCTAACCAAGTGAGTGAGAGGCCCAGGAAGAATAAGCTTCATGTTAGCAAGCTAAGTGTGAAATATTCTATCTTGCATAGAATTGGAGCTACTAATTGGGTTCCTACCAATCATACTTAAACCATCACTATTGGCTTAGGAAAGTTTATTTATGTTGTTGGAAACAAGAAATTGTTTGATTATGTTACTTACATTTTTATCAGACTATTAAGCATGCAGGAACATGTGCCATCAAGATGCCTATTTCCTTTCCATCCCTTATCTGTGGAATTATTCTTAATCAACATCCTGGAATTCTGAGTGGTAATGATGTAGTTTGCAAGAGGGAGTCTTCTCTAACACTTCACTTCAAGCTTTTTTCAAGAAAACATGTCCCAGACATTGTTTTGACATTTGCATATGCTGAAAACAAGACCTCAACCAAGGATGACATGATCACTGAATTAAGGGAAGCCTACAAAGAACTTGATGATGTGATCATAGTTAGCTCAGCAAGAAATCTAACTTTTGAAAAGATGATCAATGAGCTACAGAAGGACAACAACTTTGATGATAGAGTAAGCTCTAAAGGAGGAGATTCTAGTGAGGAAGGAAGTTCTGGCTTGGCCAAGTCTACTGGTCCTGAAGACAGTTAGACTATTTGATTTTTATTTATTTGACCCCTTATTTCTTTTTGGCACTTTTATGTGCTTGACTTTTGGATTATATGGTTTGTACCTATATTACTGATACTCTCTTGAATGCATCCTTTTATTTGGCATATTATGACTAA
Organism: Vicia faba; assembly: GCA_948472305.1. Lineage (NCBI taxonomy): Eukaryota > Viridiplantae > Streptophyta > Magnoliopsida > Fabales > Fabaceae > Vicia > Vicia faba. The sequence continues at coordinate 1,013,697,659 of OX451738.1, forward strand.
AAAGGGGGGGAGACACTGACTGACCTCTGACTGACTGACCACTGACTGAGGGGAAGCTTAATACTTAAGAAAAAGAAGTTCTCACATCTTCCTTTTCTAACAGCTAACTGCTAACTGAGTTTTTGTTTTGCTTGCTTTGCTTATGCCGATGCTCTGATAATGTGCTCAAATAATGTTTTAGCCAAAATTTGCCAAGGGGGGAGTTTGTAAGTGTTTGTTGGCAACAACTTTGGTAAAACAATGTCTTGATAAGGTTTTGCTAAATGTCTTGACATTTGAAGCAAACTGTTTTGAATGATGTCAAAGTAGATGTCTTGACATATGCCTCCTGAGTTGAACGCAACTTATATATGTTTAAGTTTTCTATTTCATGTTTTTATGTGCACCATTATTCAGGATTTGTGACTCATAGCTTGCGAAAAATCTGGAGCAATATTTTTCTATTTGAATTATCTTTATGGATTATATCTTGGCCTATTTTCATGGAAATATTCAAAAGATTGGAATATTTGTTTTTCAGTCCAAGCCCACTGTTGCGCCTTTATAAGGACTTGCTTCTTTATTCATTGAACTGCAACTTTTGAAGAAGAATACATTATTTCTATTTTAGAAGTATAAGTCTTTTAAATGTCATACACTCGAGTATTAGTTTAGTACTTGAGTTGTTATTTGAGTTATTAATTGTGGATCATTCATAAGCTTTTAAGTATTGAATGATTGAAGTCTTTAAAACTTAATATTTCTGTTGTTCTTCACTGTTAGTGATTGAAGGGATTTGAGGAGGGCCTCATACCTAGGTGTGTCTTAGGTAGAAGTATAGCACGGGTAGTGATTAAGTGATTAGATTGTAAACTGGTTGTTTACTGAGGGTCTATGAATTGATACTATTTAGTGGACTTGTCCCTGGCTTAGTAGCCCTCAGAGTAGGTGTTGTTGTACACTGAACTGGGTTAATAATCCTTTGTGCTTTTACTACTTTTATTATTATTTCACTTTACATTGTCCTCAGATATTTGTATCGTGTCATCTCCTTCTACATCACATATCTGATACCAGAATTTCAGGAATGACGATTGCCAGATAACCTTTGACACGATCAAGGAGTACTTACAATAGCCTCCAATTCTGATGCCACCAGTCGAAGGAAGACCCCTAATCATGTACCTATTAGTGTTAGAGAATTAAATGGTGTTGCGATTACCTCTCTCAAGGGTTACCATACGCCCTTCACTGCCAGACTTTGCTTTGCCTGTACCAATAATATGGCCAAATACGAAGCGTGCATCATGGGCAGCAAAGCTTCTATTGACCTAAGAATCAAGTTCTTGACCTAAGCAGGTATTGACACTAATCACATACTTCGACGAGATTACTTTTAAGCATATCCCATAAGAAGAGAATCAACTTGGAAATTATATGAAAATCATATATTTGATTTTGTTTGAAAATAATTTTAAATATTACAAAACCAATGAAGATTTCATTCACAAATAAGTCTACACGGTTTATAGCATGACCTTGGGCTACCAAAAGATTCAGATCACAAGCCTTTTATGCCTTATACATTTATTTAACATTTATTTGATTTAATTTTGAATTTAAATGAATAAAAATAAAAATAAATGAAATAAAAATTAAAATGATGCATGAATTGACTTGGAGGTCCATTATGAGTTCAGGAACACGTTTGGACTTTAAAAAATAGGCCCATTAGCCCAAAAATTCAAATTTTCTCAATTTGGATTTCATGCATTTCTCAAAATTGCCCAACTTACACCAATCATAACTCACTCAATTATTGTCATATGAAGGTGGTATTAGACTTTTTGGAAAGCTCAAGATGTCTTCTTTAACTTTCATGTTATCATTTTTTCATTTTAAGCTTTATCTTGACGTAAAGTTCTTTGAAAAAAAGTGTCTTTTGTTGACTTTAAAAATGGCTTGTAATGTTTTACCCATATCTCTCAAATGAAGCATTTTTTGCCTTGAGCTTAGAGAGGAAAAGTTATAGAGAAATGAATTTACTTCAAATTAGATTTGGTTGAGAAATTTATGATGAAGTATGTGAAAGTTATGCTTGGTCAAAGTTCAGTTGACTTCTCCTAAATAAAACACTAATTTAGTAACTTTTGACTTTTGATGAATCTTGGGTTTTCATGATGAATCATCATCAAAAACTGATCAAATGATTAATGTGACTTCAAAACCTTGATGTTGACCAAAAATCTTGAAGTTTGACTGTAAATTGTTCAAAGTTAACTTTTTGTCCAATACAGTTAATTTTCAATCATTTGTCTAATTGACTGAGCAAACTTGTACTGCAAGGCTTGAAACTTGGCATGAGGATTATTTGAAGCATATGAGAAACCATGAAGTCCACTTGAGGCATTAGAAGTCCAATTTCCTTTGAGAAAAGTGAAACCCTAATTGTAGGTCAATTGCTTAGGAGGAGAGTCCATCTGATCAATCCTTGAGTACTCTTGAGTGTTTAAGACCTTCATGAGCATGAGGAGACCTATTGAAATAATTTGTCTTGAAAATGAGAGGGCAAATTTTGTGCTTGATAGAATGAAAAAGATATGTTTTTACCTGATGTTGTTACTTATAATATTCTCATTAGGAGTCTTTGTGGGAGGAATAAACTTGATTTGGCTTTAAGGGTTATGGATTAGTTGTTAAAAGATAATTGTAGGTCAGATGTTATAACTTATACTATTTTAATTGAAGCAACTATTATTGAAGGTGGTATTGATAAGGATAGGAAGCTTTTGGATGAGATGTTACCGAGATGGCTTCAACCTAATGTGTTTACTTATAATGTTGTTGTTAATGGTATGTGTAAAGAAGGGTTGTTGGATAGAGCTTTTGAGTATCTTAGAAGTATAAGTTGTAAGGGTTGTGTTACTGGTGTGAGTACTTATAATCTTTTGTTGAAGAGTATTTTGGTTAACATCAACATTTTGAAGTGATATTCATCATTTGATCAAGGGTTGATCATGATTCCTCAAGAAAAGCTCTCAAATCATCAAAAGTCAAAAGCTTCTAGATTATGGTTTTCTTAGGAGAAGTCAACTGAACTTTGACCAAGCATAACTTTTACATGCTTCATCATATTTTCCCTAACAAAAGCTCATTTCAAAGGGAATTCAATTCTATACAACTTTTTCTCTCTCAGCTCAAGTCCAAAAAGTGCACCATTTGAGAGATATAAGTCAATAGATTACAGGTCATTTCAAAAGTCGACAAAAAGATACTTTTTGTCAAGGAAACTTACATCAAGATAAAGTCTTCAAAAGCAAAAATGATCAAAGGAGGGATTGTAGAGGACATCTTGAACTTTCCAAAACGTCCAAGATCACCTTCAAAGGATGAAAATTGAGAGAGTTATGACTAGTGCAAGTTGGGAAATTTTGAGCAAATGGATGAAGTTCAAGTTGAGCAAATTTGATATTTTGGGCTAATGGGCTATTGTTTCAAAATTTAAATGTGTATTACACTTCATATACACCTCGGATTTTACTCATGCACCCCCTTGGGTTTTTATTTTTTATTTTTTATTTTTTTATTTAAAATTCAAAATAAAAAGATAAAAAAAACAAGTCTTTTCATACAAGGTCTAAGCATGTATATTTGACCTAATTCATGCCTATTTAATCACACTTATTCAAACACAAAAGCCACAAAAATCCTTACACGAAGAACATCTCCAAAAAACCTCAAAATATCAAAACAAGGGCAAGGGCAAAACTTGGTCTCCAACTCCTTACAGTCAAAGCTAGACCTCCTATCATCTCCCTAAAGGTTCCAGGATATCATCCCTACCCTCTTTGAAGCCAAAAGCACACAAGAAGGCCACGTTCCATCCTCACCAGTTTGGTATAATTTTTCAAATCCAAAACTTACAATTTATGCATTGTCAAATAACTTGTTGTGTTTACATGTGTTTATATCCATCATTAGAACATGTTGGACGTATAATATGTGAGATCTAATACCAGAATGACCAAGTTCCATTGTTAGGGCACCGAGCTTGTGAATTCTTGAAACCCTGGTTACAGGCCATTTCAATTAAAACAGACATCACCATTAGATTCTTGAGGCCTCAATTAGTGGAAAAGGATGCTTTTTATTCTTACCTTTCCTTGATTTCGCAGGCTTTGCAAACACCCTCGTCGGGGAAGAATGAGTTGACCACCGGAGGTGGTGGTTTGACTCCTACACATTTATTTTATATTCTTTAATTGTTGCAGGACTAACGTGAAACATGGAATGGTCTAGCGGTAAGAGTGCGCATGATAATGCGTTAGTATTGAAGGGGGTGGGTTTGATCCCAGCCTTTTGACATTCTTTTGTTTTTATTTTTATAAACTGAAAAGTTTAACATATTTTTCTTTATTCTTGTTTCTAAACCCCAAAGGCGCGTAGCTCAGTTGGCAGGTGTTGTCCCCCAAAATTTTCCCTCTCATTTTCTTCAAATCATATTCACAAAAGTCTCAAATACTCAAAGCCACTCAAGAGCTGACTTGTCAAACCTCCTCCTAAGCAAGGGTCTTCAACTAGGGTTTGGTGCTTCTCAAAGAATATTGGTTTGCAAGGGTGTAAAATGAATCTCATGGTTCATAATGGGTCCTGAATAATGCTTATGTCAAGTTTCAAGTCTTGCATCACATGTTTTCTCAGTCAATGGCTCAAATGATTGAAAACCAACTTTATTGAGTAAAAAGTAAATTGTTGTCAATATACCGTCAAACTTCAAGAGTTTTTGTCAACATAAATATTTTGAGGTGATATTCATCATCTGGTCAAGGTTTGATCATGATTCCTCAAGGAAAGCCCACAAATCATCAAAGGTAAAAAATTGTCAAAATTAGGGTTTTGATTGAAGATGACTGATCATTGATTGTTGGCCTAGTGCATGACCTAATTGGATTAAAGCATGATCTCAAGAGCTCAAATACAACATCTTGACCTAATTAAATGGATCAATACATTTCTAAAGATACAAGTGATTGATAGTATAAGAATTGAATCAATTGATGAAAAGTCAACAGTCACACAAAAGTCAAACTTTGACTTTTTTTGGTCAAAATTGGAATTCATAAATCAAGAACCATTAAAACATTCAAAACTATCAAACTTGATCATCAAAAATAAATAAATAAAGTCAACAAAAGTCAAACGTTGGACAAATTTTCCAACACTTAGAAAAACTTTAAGTGTTTTGTTCTTAACAAAGTCACTACTTCATGGCCATTGTTCACTAAGATCCAAGTTGATTTAAAGAAAACTTTCAACATGAAAGTTGTAGGAATTGATGAATTCTACAACTTTGTTAATGTGGGATGATCCTCAAAAAGTGATTGGATTAAGAGATATAGGTACAGGAAGTTCTGATATTTTTATCCAACACTTAGAAAAAATTTCAACAAGTTTTGATTAGTTTTTCATCTCAACTTCTTGGCCAATTTTCACCAATTTCCAATTTGATTTAGTCAAAGTGGTCAACATGAAAGTTGAAGATCATGCTCTAAGCTTTCCAAAATGTCCAATAGCATAAAAATATAATGCTTGAGCTAGGATATTTGAAGACATGAAGTTGGCATTTCATTCTTGCATTTTAGGTCATTTTTGGGATGAACATATAGCCAAATATCACACCATGCTTAGAGATCTCACTTTGCAGGCCTCTAAACTTGTAAATCTATCTCTAATCAGAAAACTACACAAGATTTTGAGCTATAGTCCATTTTATTCAAGCATTATCCAATCCATTTTGCCATTAAAGGGAAAAAGATCACATTTCCATTCCCATAAAGCCTACTTTATGCAATTGTCAACTCCTTGAGCCCATACATTTCTTCCTCTGATCACACTCAAGCACTAAAGCAAGAAGCAACATCTCTAAGACTACCAACCACCCTACATTACATTGGAACCATGTTCTTCAAGGTTACTTCAAAACTAAGCATCTAAACCATAACTTGTTACATTTTAAATCTGATCAGCCCTTCCCCTCAAACCTTTTCTCTATAAATATAGAGTTCATTTGCAACCCAAGACACGAATTGTCAAGCCCTCAAACACTCTGAAACTCATAATCACCAAGAAAACACCATTGTTGCATATTTGAAGCTTCCAACACCTAACTTCAAATCAACTCATGTATTTTCCTCTTTTATCATTCAAACACCTTTTATCCATCAAATAGAAGTTATCCAAACACTCTTGACACGACTGCAACACCTCCACTATCATCGTCAAAACCTCACTTTCACCATTTTCCACTTGACTTGGTTGGAAAGCTTTAGAGGGTTCTAAGGAAAGCTGAGCGTACCATTATCTTCCTAGGAGTTCAAGGAAGCTTTTTTGCACCATTATATTGTCTCTGGAAGTGGTGGAACGAGTTCTAATTTTTGCTCCAAGAGGTAAGTTTTCTTGAATTTCAAAACCCCATATACACACATCATTTGCTTTCAATTTCAAAAGATAAAATGTAGATATCAATGCCCTGAAGCTAACCATGTAATTAGTTTTCATTTATATTGCTTGTGTGATGATAATTTTAGCTCTGACCAGTTAGGGTTAATTTTTGGTACCAATAGAAATTCTTTATAATCTTTGAGTGTTAGTAAAAATGAGTGGCATGGCTGAATTTGTGTTCAAATTTCAAGCAAGTTTGGTGTTTACACTTTTCAAAAAGGATGAGAGATGAGAGTTTTAGAAATCCAACAATGGTGTTGTTGTCCGTTAGCGCGCGAGGAAGAAGATGAAGCTTCATATTCAAATTTTCAGAAGCGAGTTTAAAATATATTTATTGCAAGTGGTATAATGACCGAATGTAATATCCACCCTAGTGGCAGCGTGTACGTGTTTACGTCATACCTATGCCTGGTCCAGGGTTCGATCCAGGCGTAAGGAGTTTTATTTTCTAATATTTTCATTATAGATTCAGTGCAAGCCAGGCATATACGTGCACCATGCATCCTCATGTTACAACCATTAGATCTCATCAAAGGCAGATCCAATATACCAAGCGCAAGCTCCATGATGCACCTCTTGAAGGTCACCTCCACTGGATCCAACGCAGCAACCTGGGCTCCCTGATTTGGGCCTTTTTTTTTTTTGCTTTTCCATACCCCCCAAATTCTTTTACAAACACATACCCATTAATTTTCTTTTTTTTGTTTGTTTGTTTTAATTTTATTCTTTTCTTTTTTTTAATTTCATTTTTTATGTAATCAACAAAAATCATAAAATCATAAAAAATTTAGATTTATGTTTTTTTAATTAATTAATTTAATTTTTGATAATTAAAATTAATTTAATCACCTTGTTTTATTTTAAATAATTAGTTTGTAAATTAACTGTGATTTAGGTTTTATTTTTATTAATCACTTCCAATATTTTTCTAAACAAAAACAACAAAAATATTTTCTAAATACTTAGAATTCTTTAGGTTTAATTTTCGTAAATAAAAAATTAATTTAATTTAATCACTTTGTTTTATATTATTAATTAATTTGTAAAATAATTAGAAATAGGTTTTGTTATTATTTTACACTAGGAAATATCTTTTCTAAATAAAACATTAAAAATCTTTTCTCAATACTTGGAATTCTTTAGGTTTTAAATATCTTTCCCTTTTCACCATCTTCGCGCATTTTACTTTCGCATTAATATTTTCCAATATTGTAATTGCTAATAGTCTGTAATAGCTTTAAATAGGGTTTACTACTTTTCATCCTCATTCATAAATTTGTACTCCCCATCCCCAAAGCATTGTAATAGCGTAGGACATTTAATTTTCGTAATTTACCGCTTTCCTTATTACTGTTAGTAATTAGGGTTTGTATGGCAAGATTAAAATTAACATTAGAAAACCTAATCTCAAGACAAGTACTTGAAATCAAAACACTTCGCACACGCACACCTATAGGGTGACCTCACTTGTTGCCTCGGATAAAACAGTAATGTCCCTCGAACGTGGGATGATTTAGCAAAGACCCTCGATTAAAAAGATCGTAGACCCTCGATGACCCTTCGATACTGCCTTTGGTAAACGATCTTAGTCCCTTATAGCAATTGCTAAAGCATTCTATAAGTTGCCTTCTATGACTGTACAATGACCCACGCCTGTCCCTCATATCCAATGATAAGGCTTCCGACTAACTAATGGTAGGATAACACTATCTAAAGGAGGAGGAAAAGAAGAAAGACTTCTTTGAGTAGGTAGAACGATCGTAGTCGCTTGCTAACAAAATTTTCATAAACTAAAACAATTTTCACATCTCACACTTTCAAAAACAAGACTTCCTTTTGTGATACGGTGGCAGAACCGTCTGTTAATACTGGTTTGTGTTTTGTGTTTTTTTGTTTGCAAAATGTCGCGGTAAGCAAGAGTCGCCACCGACTTTTATTTTATCCAATCAGGAAAAGGGAAAAGAACAGAAAAAACATTTTTCGAGAATATTTCTGAGTACGGGGGGGTAGATTATAGAAAGGGAAGGTGTTAGCACCCTTTCTATCCTTAGTTTTCTATGGACTCTTAGGTACTTTGCTCATTTTAAAATTGCTTGTTTATGTGCTTCTTTTGAAAAGTTTACATCGTGATAACCCTTGTATCAGTCCTCAAGAATGTGACGAAGTTGTTTTGAAAATTGTTTTGTAAGGTGTTTGTGTAAAAGTTTTGTTTGAGCAAGTACCTAGAAGTTAATCTACCTACTCGAAAAATACTGTTCGTTTTCCTTTAGACAGCGTTATCCCATTATTAAGGAATAGGTAGCACCATCGTGGGAGTTTAAAGGGACATTCGAAGGGACAAATACGGTCACAAAAGCAATGTGAGGAGGTGTTAGTAATCATCCTGGAGCCCTAAAGATCTGTTTCTGAGGCAACATTCGAATGGTTCTTTTGAGGTCTTTCGGGGCTAGAGGACGAGCACTAACAAACCCTATACTTCATGACCGCTTAACCGAAGGCAACCAAAGTGGAGTAAACCCTAGGAGTGAGCATGTGCGAGTGAGCTTTTTTCAGTTAGTTTGTCTTTGCACATTTAGGTTATCTACCGTTTTAATTTTCAGATATTCTTGCCACACAGTCCTATTAGCATACATCTAACAGTTAATAATTGCGAAATTTAAAAGTGCGGAAATATAAAACCTAACTATTACATGGCTTTCGCAGATACATAATTATTTAACTGAAAATAAAATGCGGAAATTAAAACCCTAATTAAAATCTATTACAACCTTTCAACAGTTACATAAATAATAATCGAAACGGTAATTAAAACGCGTGATGAATTAAATGCGAAGAATTAGTTAAGAGACTTCAAATCTAATTAAAAAATAATTTGGTTATTTTTTGGAGAAAAAATAATTATTTACAACCCTAATTTCTAACTAGTTTTAATTATAAAAAGAAATTGAAATTAATCTAATTTAAACTAAATTAACTAATTAAAGAAAATAAAATATTTTATGAAAAAAGATTTTTTATGTTTTTGTGATTTTGATTTGACAAAAAAGTGATTTTTTTTTTTATTTTTGAAAAAAAAAAGAATTGAGTAAATAATAAAAGAATAAGAAAATAAAAAAAATAAAAAGATTAGAGATGGGCCTGTTTGCTGAAGAAATTAGGGGGTGTAGATCTGAATTTGTCGAGGCCCAAAGAGCTGAGCCCAGCCAGTGCGCCTGATTCTGTGTGCCGGTCTCCTGATGACCCATGGTATGTCTACGCATATGGGACTTTGGATTGGATTGATAAGGAAGTTGTTGGCTAGATGATGGCAGTGCATGGTATGCCCCTAGGACGCATACGCATAGGATCTGTAATTATAAAGTTAGAAAATAAAAAAATGTTGGGACTTGGGATCAAACCCAAGTCCTCTACCTTTCCAAACACACGTTTCACCACTGGGCCACCTGTATCTGTTTGTTATAATATTGGAACAAAAACAAAATAATGCAAACTTGTTATGAGCTTCAGAAAACGCGCGAACATTCAAATTGTCCAATGGTGGTCAGCCACGTTGTTATCTTCCTCAGCCCTCCGTCGTGTTAGCTAAGAGACTTTTACCTACGAACATCTTCCATAGCTACAAACCTGCAAATTTCCAAAATCTACCACAAGCAATATAAATGAATTCCAGTTACATGGATCAAAACGTCTTGATGCCACGAGCATCTTAGTACCCTTTTCTATGGCAAAATTTACCTGTATGAGAAAGCCCTAAAATGACCAAATAAAACCTAACAATGGAAAACCTCAGTATATGCGCTAAAACTTCAATTAAACCAATCTAATACGTTGCAAACATGATAACAAACACATACACACCATTAAAACGTGTTTATGATGCAAGAAGCATAGTAATCAAATTTGGAAAGAGAAGTAAACCGTATGAGTTGCAGCGCACGATTCTTGATTCTTCAGGCCTTGTAAATGATTGGGACAACTTCAGTGCATGCCCAGGATGCGATTGCTGGCCTAAATTGCTTTGAAAGGTCCTGTGGAGTGAAATTTGATCCCTACTTTTTGACAACTTTTTTGAGTTTGTCCTTGCTCTTTCACGATTGCAAAACCTTGTTTTATCCTTGGTTTTTGTTCATTATATATGCTAGAGCGAATTAGGGTTGCAAAAATAGATGATATGTTTGGAATTTTGGAAGATTTGATTTGATTTTTCATCCATATGCAAACCTTCCATATTGAGCCAAATTATCCCATTTTTGTACCAATCATGCTTGATTCGATTTAGTCTTGATATCTCAGCATAATTTGATTGAGATCCTATCCAAAAATCATATCAAAACATATCTTTGACATTATTTACCTATTATTTGATTTAATTCAATTTTTAATAAATAAAAAATAAAAATAAAAATAAAATAAATAATGAAGAAAATAACATGTGAGTGAACATTTGGGTCGTGGACCATGTTATAAGTGATGTTCAAGCATAAAAAGTTAGGCCCATTTGGAAAAAAAATGCAATTTTGAGCCCATTTGACTTTTGGCAATTTTGCAAAAAAGGTCTACTTTGACAAGGCATATCTCTTCCAATTTTAACCCTAGAAAGGTGTTCTTGGACTTTTTAGAAATATTAGGTTGTCCCCTAAGCAACCCTTTTGGTCTAATCCCAATTGAGTCTTCCATTTTCATGTAAGAAGCTTTGACCCAAAAAGTGTTTTTGTTGACTTTTCAAAAGGACCTATAATGTAGAAATTCATATCTTTTTATGAGTGCATATTTTGAACTTGTGGGATGAAGATGAATTGTAGGGAATTGCATCCTCTTCAAAATTATCCTTGGATGGAATTTTTTTGATAAAGTATGATGAAGTTATGCTTGGTCAAAGTTTGGTTTACTTTTCTTGAGAAACCCTAATTTAGCAACTTGTGGGTTTTGATAAATTTGGGGAATTCCTTGAAGAATAATGATCAACCCTTGATCAAATGATGAAAGACACTTCAAAATACTGATGTTGACCAAAAATCTTGAGGTGTGACTATATGTGGGCCATAGTTGACTTTTGACCTAATACAGCCGGTTCTCAAGCATCTGGGCAGTTGACTGAGCAAACTTCTTGTGAAATGCTTGAAATTTGACATGGAGGGTCTTGAGAACATATTAGGACCATGGAGAGCATATGAGGTCTTTGGAGTTCACCTATCTTGATGAAAATGGAAACCCTAATTTGAGACACACTGCCTTAGAAGAGAGTTTGTCTGGTCCATTCTTAGGCAACCCTGGGAAAATTGAGGATCTCTAGGAGTATGATTTGAGAAAAATGAGAGGGAAAATTTTAGGGTACAACAGCTGCCCCTGTTCAATCTTCTTAAACCTGAGGATGTAGATTGGCCTGTCTGCCTTTCATAATCTGAAGGTGGAAGATGATTGAACACTAGAGTGCCCAGAAATTTGCACTCGTATGAATTGACACTTGATTTGATGATATTGGGAATGGGCTTACAGATGCCATTTGGAAGTTGCTATAGAATTGTCGAAGATGGGCTTAAAGATGCCATCTGGAGGATGTGACGGAGAATCATCGGGGATGGGCTTAAAGATGCCATCTGGAGGATGTTGATTTTCTAAGATATTCCTTTGATGAGAATTCATGTTCCTATTGTTGATAAGGAATCTGCTGAGGAATGTTGGTATTTGTCTAGGGAGAAATAGAATTTTAGGAGCTTCAGTTGTCCGTTACTCTACTAGGGAAATAACTCCTGCTTGAGGAAGAAGAAGTGAACTGCATATCTGGTCAGGGTACAGGCTGTGCCGAGACTTACTGGGGAAATGCGAAATTGATCGTGTTTGATCAGGCCCAGGTCTTGCAGTGTTGTGAACTGTTGTCTGGAGATAAAAGAGAAGGGACCTGGATAGTAAGGTTATGAGAAGGAACCTGGATAGTAGGGTTGCTTCCAAATGAAAGCCTGGATAGTAAGGCTATGAGAAGGAACCTGGGCCGTAGGGTTGCTTTGAAATAAAAGCCTGGATAGTAGGGTTGTGAGAAGGAACCTCGATAGTAGGGTTACTTCGATATGAAAGCCTGGATAGTAGGGCTGTGAGAAGGAACCTGGGTCGTAGGGTTACTTCAAAATGAAAGCCTGGATAACATGGTTGTGAGAAGGAACCTGGGTCATAGGGTTACTTCGAAATGAAAGCTTGGATAACAGGGCTGTGAGAAGGAACCTGGATAGTAGGGTTACTTCGAAATGAAAGCCTGGATAGTAGGGTTCTGGGAAGGAACCTGGGTCGTTAGGTTACTTCGATATTAAAGTCTGGATAGTAGGGCTGTGAGAAGCAACCTGGGTAGTAGGGTTACTTAGAAATGAAAGCCTGGATAGTAGGGTTGTGAGAAGGAACTTGGGTTGTAGGGTTTCTTCGAAATGAAAGCCTGGATAGTAGGGCTGTGAGAAGGAACCTGGGTCGTAGGTTTACTTTGATATGAAAGCCTGGATAGTAGGGCTATGAGAAGGAACCTGTATAGTAGGGTTACTTCGAAATGAAAGCCTGGATAGTAGGGCTGTGAGAAGGAACTTGGGTCGTAGGGTTTCTTCAAAATGAAAGCCTGAATAGTAGGGCTGTAAGAAGGAACCTGGGTCGTAGGGTTTCTTCAATATGAAAGCCTGGATAATAGGGCTGTGAGAAGGAACCTGGATAGTAGGTTTACTTCGAAATGAAAGCATGGATAGTAGGGCTGTGAGAAGGAACCTGGATAATAGGGTTACTTCAGAATGAAAGCCTAAACAGTAGGGTTGTGAGAAGGAACCTGGGTCGTAGGGTTACTTCGAAATGAAAGCCTGGATAGTAGGGCTGTGAGAAGGAACCTGGGTCGTAGGGTTTCTTCGATATGAAAGCCTGGATAGTAGGGCTGTGAGAAGGAACCTGGATCGTAGGGTTATTTCGAAATGAAATCCTGGAAAGTAGGGTTGTGAGAAGGAACCTGGATAGTAGGGTTACTTCGAAATGAAAGCCTGGATAATAGGTCTACTTCGGAATGAAAGCATGGATAGTAGGGCTATGGGAAGGAACCTGGGTCGTAGGGTTACTTCGAAATGAAAGCTTGGATAGTAGGGCTGTGAGAAGGAACCTGGGTCGTAGGGTTACCTTGTGATAAGTCTGTGTAAGACTGTGAGAAGAAACCTGGGTAGTAGGGTCACTTCGGAATGGAAGCCTGGATAGTATGGCATCTGGGGAACCTGTGTAAGATTGCATTTGGTCGCGCTGATGATTACTCTGTTTAGTTTCGAGTGCTAATCTTGGACCTGCTGGAAATTGTTGATTATAACTGTCTTTCCTGACAAAGTACAGGGTTAATTATGTGTGATGCATGAAATACATTGTATGATGATGTTCTCAAAATTAATTATGCTGTTATGCGATATGTATGCGTGTGTCATGATGTATGAATATGGAATGCTGTTGTGATAATCCGAGTCTGGGAAAATAAATCCATGACTGCTACGGGAGAGTATTGGAAATAGTATTCTTGACTGTTGTAGAAAACGTGGTTCTTCTGCTTCCGCTGAGGATGGTGAACATAGATGACTAGCTGGGGATTTATATCCATTCCGCTTGTGAATATTCTGTCGGGGAGAGTCTGCTTGAGAATAACTCTGTGGGGAATAATTCTGTTGGAGGAATGAACTCTGTGGAGAAGAGATACTCTATTGATAGACCTACTGATCTGAAGAAATAAACTCAGCTGGGGATGAATTTACATTGCTGGTGATGATGAGCTTTGTTGGAGATGATGAGCTCTGTTGGATATTGAGTCTCAGCTGTGAGAGAAATAAACTTTGCTTGGGGAAAATGAAAAACTATGAACTGCTTGCAATTGCAAAAATCGGCTAGGGAACAAAGATGTTGGCTCTTTGTAGGAATTTGCTGGTGAAAGTAACTTCTTCTTTGGGGAGAAGCTGATATCCATGATGTGATTATCTTTACTCTGTGGGGAGTGCAGATGTCACGAGATCGTATGTACCGATGACCGCATTTTGGAGTTGTCTCTATCTTGGTACCTGTTAGACTGAGTAACTGCCGGGTTTGACATTTTTACTCCTGTTTCTTAAGTTACAAGCAACTATCTTTATGTTTCTTATGCAAATATTTGTGAACAGCAATTATATTCAAATTCACATGTCAAGAATAATTTATTGGACGTTCTCGCAAAAAAAACAGAAAAGGAAGAATAGACACGTAATTTTGTACTTTTAAAAAATGATTTGTATTGCTTTGAAGTTTTGCCTGTAATAGGCGTTTTGTACAAGGAGGTTGACGCTCTAGTAAGAGAACGCTACTGTAAAAATAATAGTGTGTACAATGAAACAAAAACAGCTATGTGCAACAATCCCATTGAGTTCCAACTCTGTTATTGCCCCTATGTCTTCGAGCATCTCATCACTTTGCTGCTCGTCCGAAGCTGATTAGATTGATTGATATCGTTCGAGCTTGATAGTAGGCCCCTGAAGTCTGCTCGCAAGGTGATCCAATGGGACATAGTGATACGCTTTTATCCCTAACTTTTGCCTGGACCGCCCTTTCGGGTTTTCAATCCACCGGGATACCCTTTTTTTCTCAAGTCGCCATTTCAGGTTTTCGACTTGCCGGGTGTACAGATTTTTCCCTTTTCGTCCCTTATTTTTGCCCGAACCCTTTTGGTTCGCCGGGAAGCCCTTATTTTTTCCTAGGTATGTCAACCTAGCGGGTCTTTGCTTATGCGTAGTATCTTTTCACTATGTCCACATTGACAGGGTGAGGAAGGTCGTCACCGTCCATGGTTGTCAGGATCATGGCTCCACCTGAGAAAATGTTTTTAACCACAAATGGCCCTTCGTATGTGGGGGTCCATTTTCCCTTGGGATCACCTTGCAGTAGTATGATGCGCTTAATTACTAGATCCCCGACTTGATACTCTTGGCTTCTGACTTTCTTATTAAAAGTCTTGATCATTCGCTTTTGATACGTCTGACCATGACAGATAGAAGTAAGTCTCTTCTCATCGATTAGATTCAGTTGATCAAGCTGGGTCTGGATCCAATCGTCTTCGTTTAAACCTGCATCCTTCATTATCCTAATAGAAGGTATCTGGACTTTGATGGTTAGGACTTCATCCATGCCATATACTAGAGAGTAGGGTGTTCCCCCTATCGACGTCTGTGTTGAGGTATGGTACCCATGCAGAGAGAATGGTAACATCTCATGCCAGTCTTTGTATGTCACTGTCATCTTTTGTATAATCTTTTTGATATTCTTGTTAGCCGCTTCAACAGCCCCATTCATCTTCGGTCGGTAAGGAGAAGAGTTGTGATGCTGAATCTTAAACTGTTTACAGAGCTTGGTGATCATCGTGTTATTCAGATTTATACCATTGTCAATGATAATTATCTCTGGCACACCATACCGATAGATCAAGTTATGCCTGATAAACCGCGCAATGACGTTCTTGGTCACAGTAGCAAAAGAGGCCGCCTTAACCCACTTCGTAAAGTAATCGATAGCCACCAGAATGAAGCGATGTCTGTTAGACGCCTTAGGTCTGATCTCACCGATCATGTCAATTCCCCATATCACAAAGGGCCAAGCAGCCGTCAAGACATTCAGAGGGACCTGATGTACATGCACCTTATCAGCATAGACTTGGCACTTATGACAGGTTCGAGAGTTCTGATAATAATTTGCTTCCATAGTGAACCGATAATATCTTGCCCGTAGGATCTTCTTAGCCATGGTGTGTCCACTGGAATGGGTTCTGAAGGTGCCTTCATGTAGATCCGTCATGATCCTCTTTGCTTCACTCTTGTCTACACACCGTATAAGTGTGGAGTCATGGTTGGCTTGTAGAGGATTCCATTACTGAGGAAGAACTTTGCAGCGAACCTTCTCAGAATCTTTTTATCATTGACAGATTCCCCTTTGGGATACTCTTGAGTCTCGAGGTACCTTTTGACTTCGTGAAACCAGGGCTTGTCTGCCACTTCTTCGGTATCAATTTCACAACAGTGTGCTGGTTCATCCAACCTCTCAATGGTGATTTGGGGAGCTTCATTGTCCCACCTGACCTTGAACATAGAAGACATGGTAGCTAGCGCGTCCGCTAACTAGTACTCCTCTCGTGGGAAATGTTCAAAGGTTACCTCCTCAAAGTGTGGGAGCAATGTCAGTACATACTCTTTGTAAGGAATGAGATTTTGGTGCTTCGTATCCCGCTCGCCTTTGATCTGACTTATCACCAAAACAGAATCCCTGAATACATTCAAGAAATTTATCCTTAGGTCAATAGCAGCTAGAAGACCCATGATGCATGCTTCATACTCTGCCATGTTGTTGGTGCAGTTGAAACATAATCGGGCAGTGAACGGAGTATGACAGCCCTCGAGAGATATGATTATAGTGCCAAAGCTGTTACCCAGTGCGTTTGAGGCTCCATCAAAATACATAGACCACCGGGATCCTTCTTCAGGTCCTTCATCCGGTCCAAGTTCTTCACAGTCGGTCACCAACATGATGTTCTCATCTGGGAACTCAAAATTCATGGACTAGTAGTCATCCACAGCCTGATAAGCCAAATGATCCGCTAACACACTTCCCTTGACTGCTTTTTGGGTTGTGCATTAGATGTCGTATTCGGTTAAGATCATTTGCCACCTTGTTATCCTTCCGGAGAGTGCAGGCTTCTCAAAAATGTACTTGGTCGAATCCATCTTCGATATCAACAAGGTAGTGTGAGTCAGCATATACTGTCTCAATCGGCGAGCAACCCATGCCAAAGCGCAGCAAGTTTTCTCGAGCAATGAGTATTGTGTCTCACAGTCGGTAAACATTTTTCTAAGGTAGTATATTGCGTACTATTTTCGACCAGACTCGTCATGCTGCCCCATCACACACCCCCATTGAATTGTCTAGCACTGTTAGGTATAAAATCAAAGGTCTTCCATCAACTGGAGGCAGCAGAATTGGTGGTTCTTGAAGGATTCCCTTGATTCTTTCGAAAGCGGTATGGCATTCATCATTCCACTTTACCACTTGATCTTTCTTCAGAAGCTTGAAGATTGGCTCACAAGTAGCAGTCAGATGTGAAATGAACCTGGCGATATAGTTCAGGTGTCCCAAGAAACCTCTAACTTCTTTCTCTGTACGGGGAGCTGGAATTTCTTGTATAGCCTTTACTTTTGCAGGGTCTCCCTGAATTCCTTTGTCACTGACAATGAACCCCAGAAGCTTACCAGACCTTACCCCGAAGGTGCACTTGTTCGAATTCAAACTCAACTTGTATATTTTCAACATGTCGAACAACTTATGTAAATGGTCGAGGTGCTCCTCTTCTGTTTGAGACTTGGCGATCATGTCGTCGACATAAACCTCTATCTCATGGTGGATCATATCATGGAACAAAGTGACCATGGCTCGTTGATAGGTTTCCCCAACATTCTTCAACCCAAAAGGCATCACTTTGTAGCAGAAAGTGCCCCATTATGTAACAAAGGTTGTCTTCTCCATGTCTTCAGGAGCCATCTTGATCTAGTTGTAGCCATAGAAACCATCCATGAAGGAGAAGATCTTGTGCTACGCAGTATTATCAACCAGAACGTCAATGTGCGTCAATAGGAAATCATCCTTGGGGCTCGCCCTATTCAGATCTCTGTAGTCCACACACATCAGTACCTTACCGTCCTTCTTAGGTACCGGGACGACGTTAGCAACCCATTATGGATAGGAGGTAACAGCTAGGAACCCTGTGTTGAACTATTTTATAACCTCAGCTTTAATCTTCTTTGACATGTCGGGGCGCATACGGCGGACCTTCTGCTTGATCGGGGGACAATCCTCTTTAGTCGGTAGGCGGTGTACCACAATATCAGTATCCAAACCAGGCATGTCTTCGTAAGACCAGGCGAAGATCTCAACGTAGTCGTGCAACATCTGTATTAACCTTTGTTTGACACTAAGCTCCAAATTTGCACCTATCTTAACCTCTTTCATGTCTTCCTCTATACCCAAGTTTACTGACTCAACTGGCTCTTCATGAGGCTGTATGGCCCTTTCTTCCTACTGTAATAGTCTAGCAAGCTCTCCAGGTACCTCACAATCTTCCTCACCTTTTTCCTCGGTTTGGTTGATCAGATTTTCGAAGTCATACTGAGTTGTAGCAGAACTGTTGTCAATGGGATCTAGAGTGGATATGGATCTGCAGTTTGATACGTGAGTGTGTGTAAGAGTATAGCTGTTTTTGATGAAGCGAAAAGTAGGAAAGAAAAACAGAGAGCACAAAATTTGTATGCAAGAACGTCCGATGTTTTATTGATGACATAAAAATGACATATAATAACCCTCACAAATCAGACCATTGTGCCTCGGGTAAGACACAAGGTCGTAAAGTTTAAACTTTTTATTTCAAAAACAAGTAAGACAATTACTGCGGAATCAAGGAAATTGGTTTAAAATCTCTAGCCTTCCAGTTACTCGGTCCACCGTTGGTAGTTGGGTAGAACCAATTGTCGATGTCACAGTCTTTCTCGCTGTCTTCAATGGCATTGACCCCATGATTGTGCTTAGGCATGGGAGCAGTTATGACATTAGGCCTCTCCAGCGCATCAAACTTAATCTCTTTAGCTTCAATCAAGTCTTGTACTTTATTTCTCAGAGCCCAGCAGTCATTTGTATCGTGGCCAGGACTCTGAGAATGATAGACATACCGAGCATTTGGATTATATCGGGGAGATGTAGTATTTGGATTCTTGGGAGCCTCTTTCAAGGTTGCCAAGTTGGATCTCAGCAGATGAGGTAGAACTTCATCCAATGTCATGTTGATTCAGGTAAACTGTCGTTGTGGTCTTTCCACTCTTTGTTGATTGTTGCGTTATGGAGCAATTGCAGACCTAGGTATCATTACGGCACTTACTGTTTGACGATGTTCAACCTTATTTTGGCCCCTCTGGCTATAGATGGCATTTGCTTCCTTCTTACCAGCAAAAAGCTTCTTTACTGAGCTCTAAGAGGCATCCTTCTGTATCTTGCAGCTCCGAATCCTAGCTTCTACTATTTCTCCAGTTAGAATCATCTCGGTGAAACCAACTGACGAGTTGCCGATCAAATGATTGAAAAATGGACCAGATAGCGTCCCCAGAAACATATAAACCAACTCCCTATCAGAAAACAGGGGTTGAACTCTCCCAGCCAGATCTCTCCACTTATGCGCATAGTCCTTAAAACCTTCACTTGCACCCATGGACATACTCTAGAGATGAGTACGAGTAGGAGCAAGGTCGGCGTTGTATTGATACTGCTTATAGAAAGCAACAGCCAGATCTTCCCAATTTTGGACATTGACTCCCTCCAGCTGGTAGAACCATTTAAGATGAGTCCCTGGCATACTATCTTGAAAGAAATGAATCCACAGATTTCTATTGGCGGTGTGGGCTGGATCCTTCTAACATAAGAGCGGAGATGGAGTTTTGGGCAGGACACCCCATCATACTTTGCAAAAAATAGAGCTTTTAACTTCTGCGGGATGACTACTCCCGACACCAATCCCAATTCTTC
Organism: Vicia faba; assembly: GCA_948472305.1. NCBI lineage: Eukaryota > Viridiplantae > Streptophyta > Magnoliopsida > Fabales > Fabaceae > Vicia > Vicia faba. Next base: position 1,013,717,708 of record OX451738.1, read on the forward strand.
GAAATCCAGCCCAGGTATCCTCTGAACTTCCATGGCACTCAAACGATCTTCCAACTGCTTGTATCTATCCTCAGCATGAGGATATTGCTCATCATTGTAGTCGGTATCATTGTCAAAAACTGCAGGACTGGGATCCTTCTCCCTTGTATATTCTTCTTGATTCTCCCCTTCCTTGGATGAAGAGGTCAGATCGACTTATCGCTTCAACCTCTCTCTAAACCTTCTGCCCATATTCAGAATATCGGCAACCTTCTTCTTTTCCTTTTTCTCTTTCAAGATGAGGGATTTCAGATCCTCCTACCCTTTTGCCAGACTTATGAACATTTGTTGGAACTGAGCGTTTTGTACCTGAAGGTCCTTGATGCTTTGTTCGGAAGACATTTATGCTGAAATAAACAGTGAAGAAGATGAGAAACCTGTAAGGGTACCTGTACATGTAATGCTATGAACGGGATGTGCATGCAATGATTTCAAAGACTTTGGGAAATTTAAATTTGCAAACCAAAAATAAAACAAAGATTTTATTAGCTGAATTCAAAGTTTAAATTCCTTTTAGGCGTTACAATTAAAACAAATATAAAACTAGAAAAGAAATCAAAATTCCCATGGATGCTTCCTCTTTGTGCCGAGATAAGCATTGAGTCCTCTTTCCTCATGGAGCTGCTTTGTGAGCTCTAAAACCTTCCTCTCCTGAGCATGGAACTGATCCCTGTAAGAATCCCACTCCTTCATCAACTGAATCCAAGACCTCTGTAATTCCCCAAGATCAGTGTGCATATAAGGATAGAGAACCGTGTAAGGAATACCCCCTTCAGTAGTGGGTTCCACAATCACTGGTAAAAAGGCCACAAATGGGATCATAAGCTTCTGGGTGCGAGCTCGTACCCATTGGAGGTAAGGTTCCATAGGAATGGAAGCCGTTGGCTCCAAAGCCTTGGCGCCAGACCTGTTTACCATGCCCCAAGCTCGTATGAACCTCCGGCGATACTCGTGAGCGTAATCCTCATAGTTGAATATAATTCCCTTGATAAGTAACTCATAGGGAACATCTCTTCGAGCGTAACCAAATTATCGCAGACCTAAACAAGGATTGTAGGTTATGCCCCCTCTGATGCCAAGTAGCGAGACATTAGGATACTCCCCGCAGTGGTCAATAATATAAGTGTTTTCTATAGCTCGGGAACACCAGAGAATATGCATGTGAGCGAGTGACATTATCCTTTGTGACCAACCCAAACCTTCTTCATTCTTCAGTATGGACTTAGGGAGGTGATAAATAAACCACCTTGATAGCAATGGCATGAAACACATAAGAACCCCTCTTCTCTTCATGGTACGAGTATGGAAAGTATGCAAAATATCTCCAAACAATGTTTGCACAGGATTGCGAGAGAAGAAGATCTTGATAGCATTCACATCTATGAATGAGTCTATATTAGGTAATAGGACTAACCCGTATATTAGAAGAGCCAAGACCTCCTCAAAAGCCTGGAAATCCATATCATCCCAAAACAGTTGGGCCTTGTCTATCAGGAATTAACTAGAAAACCCTTGACTCTGCTTCTTGTTTCCCAATTGGATACCATGTCGGCCCGTTTCAGATGCAAAGCTGAGGCAATGACTTTTGGATTAGGAACTTCTTCTAGACCTGTGAAGGGCAACTATTCAAGAATGGGTATATCCAGCAGTTGAGAGAATTCTTCCAAGGTAGGCACCAACTGATAGTCTGGAAAGGTGAAGCAGTGGTACTTGGGATCAAAGAATTAAAAGAGTACACTCATCATCTTTTCATCAAAATTTGAAGTAACTAGGTTGAGGAGTCGACCATGTCTTTTAGTGAACGCAGAAGTTTCAGAAACCCTTGATACTAGCTCTTTGAGTTGGGAAGGTATCTTAACAAATGTGATCCGGATAGTGTTTCTACGAACGGAAGCCATGATCTGCAAAACAGAACAAAGATAAATTCCCTTGGTCTTTAAAATGGTTAGTGCAATAAGAATGGATGATATGTTATGATGCATGATGTCATGATAAACCACAGGTATAGCAAACACAGTCAAATCACACCAAGTCCTTCGGTTTAAGGCCTGCATGATGTTAAAGGTCATACCCTCTTGAAGCTTAGTTGGTTTCAAACCTGTCTTAAAAAGTAATCAGGTTCTAAGGGATCTCAATATCACTGGCCATCCTTTATCGGGCATTGTCTCAACTCAAGCAATATTTTCTTGCGGCCAAAATATCCTGAAAGTTTAATCTCAATGTGTGTAGCATCGAGTATCAACTAATCCTCATCTCTATACCGAGGCCGGCTATCTCACTACTTTCTAATGGCCAAGTTTGTTCAACTAAGGTTCTAAGGTCCGTTAGTGCTTCACGACACCACGCGGCGGCCCCGTATTCTCCTCGTTTCCCCACGAAGGATACCGGTACCAACCAAAGTGTCACACAAACACAGACATTGCTTGAACCATATCGGTCTACGTCGTACAGTCTCCACGATCTATTGTTGTTTACCTAAAAAGTTCCCCCAGATTCGGGTGTAGGATCTTCAACAATACCCAAGCAAAAACCCTTTTAAGAATAAAGCAAACACATAAGAAAGAATTTTTTAACGTGACCTAGATCCTAAGGTAAACCCCACTTTATCATCCCCAGTTGAGTTGTCAGTTCTGTGATACGGTGGCAGAACTGACTGTTAATACTGGTTTGTGTTTTGCGCTTTTTTCTTTGCAAAATGTCGCAGTAAGCAAGATTGCCACCGACTTTTATTTTATCCAATCAGGAAAAGGATAAAGAATAGAAAAAACCTTTTTCGAGAATATTTCTGAATACGGGGGGTAGATTATAGAAAGGGAAGGTGTTAGCACCCTTTCTATCAGTAGTTTTCTATGGGCTCTTAGGTACTTTTCTCATTTTAAAATTTCTTGTGTATGTGCTTGTTTTGAAAAGTTTACTTTATGATAACCCTTGTATCAGTCCTCAAGGATGTGACAAAGTTATTTTGAAAATTGTTTTGCAAGGTGTTTGTGTAAAAGTTTTGTTTGAGCAAGCACCTAGAAGTTAATCTACCTACTCGAAAATGACTGTTCATTTTCCTTTAGACAACGCTATCCCATTATTAAGGAATAGGTAGCACCATTGTTGGAGTTTAAAGGTACATTCGAAGGGACAGATACGGTCACAAAAGCAATGTTAGGAGGTGTTAGTAATCATCCTGGAGCCCTAAAGATCTGTTTCCGAGGCAACATCCGAATGGGTCTTTTGAGGTCTTTCGGGGCTAAAGGACGACCACTAACAAACCCTATACTTCATGACCACTTAACCGAAGGCAACCGAAGTGGAGTAAACCCTAGGAGTGAGCATGTGTGAGTGAACTTTTTTCAGTTAGTTTGTCTTTGCACATTTAGGTTATCTACCGTTTTAATTTTCAGATATTCTTGCCACACAATCCTATTAGCATACATCTAACAGTTAATAATTGCGGAAATTTAAAAGTGCGGAAATATAAAACCTAACTATTACATGGCTTTCGCAGATACAGAATTATTTAACTGAAAATAAAATGCGGAAATTAAAATCCTAATTAAAATATATTACAACCTTGCAACAGTTACATAAATAATAATCGAAACGGTAATTAAAACACGCGACAAATTAAATGTGAAGAATTAATTAAGAGACTTAAAATCTAATTAAAAAATAATTTGGTTATTTTTTGGAGAAAAATTAATTATTTACAACCCTAATTTCTAATTACTTTTAATTATAAAAAGAAATTGAAATTAACCTAATTTAAACTAAATTAATTAATTAAAGAAAATAAAATATTTTATGAAAAAATATTTTTTATGTTTTTGTAATTTTTATTTGATAGAAAAATGATTTTTGTTATTTTTTAAAAAAAGAATTGAGTAAATAATAAAAGAATAAGAAAATAAAAAAAATAGAAATAAATAAATAAATAAATAAAAATATTAGAGATGGGCTTCTTTGCTGAAGAAATTGGGGGGTGTAGATCTGAATTTGTCTAGGCCCAAAAAGCTAAGCCCAGCCAGCGCGCCTGATTATGTGTGTCGGTCTCCTGATGATCCATGGTACATCTGCGCATATTGGACGTTGGATTGGATTGATAAGGAACTTATTGGCTAGATGATGGCAGTGCATGGTATGCCCCTGGGACGCGTACGCATAGGATCAATAATTATAAAGTTGGAAAATAAGAAAATCTTGGGACCTGGGATCGAACCCAGGTCCTCTACCTTTCCAAACACACGCTTCACCACTAGGCCACATGTATCTGTTTGTTATAATATTGGAACGAAAACAAAATAATGCAAACTGGTCATGAGCTTTAGAAAACGCGCGAACATTCAAATTGTCCAATGGTGGTCAGCCATGTTGTTATCTTCCTCAGCCCTTCGTCGTGTTAGCTAAGGGACTTTTACCTACGGACATCTTCCATAGCTACAAACCTGCAAATTTCCAAAATCTACCACAAGCAATATAAATGAATAACAGTTACATGGATCAAACCATCTTGAAGCCACGAGCATATTAGTACCCTTTTCTATGTCCAGTTATACCTGTATGAGGAAGCCCTAAAATGACCAAATAAAACCTAACAATGGCAAACCTCAGTATATGCGCTAAAACTTCAATTAAACCAATCCAATATGTTGCAAACATGATAACAAACACATACATACCATTAAAACGTGTTTATGATGGAAGAATCATAGTAATCGAATTTGGAAACAGAAGCAAACCGTATGAGTTGCAGCACGCGATTCTTGATGCTTCAGGCCTTGCAAATGATTGGGACAGCTTCAGTGCACGCCCAGGATGCGATTCCTGGCCTTAAATTTCTTTGAAAGGTAATGTGGAGTGAAATCCGATCCCTACTTTTTGACAACTTTTTTGAGTTTTTTCTTGCTCTTTCACGACTTCAAAACCTTGTTTTATCCTTGGTTCTTGTTCATTATATATGCTAGAGCGAATTAGGGTTGCAAAAACAGATGATATCTTTGGAATTTTGGAAGATTTGATTTGATTTTTCATCCATATGCAAACCTTCCATATTGAGCCAAATTATCCCATTTTTGTACCAATCATGCTTGATTCGATTTGGTCTTGATATCTCAGCATAATTTGATTGAGATCCTGTCCAAAATTCATATCAAAACATATCTTTGACATTATTTACCAATTTTTTGATTTAATTTAATTTTTAATAAATAAAAAAATAAAAAAAATAAATAATGAAGCAAATAATATGTGAGTGAACATTTTGGTCGTGGACCATGTTATAAGTGAGGTGCAAGCATAAAAAGTTAGGCCCATTTGGCAAAAAAATTCAATTTTGAGCCCATTTAACTTTTGGCAATTTTGTAAAAAAGGTCAATATTGACAAGGCATATCTCTTCCAATTTTAACCCTAGAAAGGTGTTCTTGGACTTTTTAGAAAGCTTAGGATTTCCCCTAAGCAACCCTTTTAGTCTCATCCAAATTGAGTCTTCCATGTTCATGTAAGAAGCTTTGACCCAAAAAGTGTTTGTGTTGACTTTTCAAAAGGACCTATAATGTAGAAATTCATATCTTTTGATTAGTGCATATTTTGAACTTGTGGGCTGAATATGAATTGTAGGGAATTGCATCCTCTTCAAAATGAGCCTTGGATGGAAAATTTCTGATAAATTATGAGGAAGTTATGCTTGGTCAAAATTTGGTTGACTTTTCCTGAGAAACCCTAATTTAGCAACTTGTGGGTTTTGATAAATTTGGGGCATTCCTTGAAGAATCATGATCAAACCTTGATCAAATGATGAAAGTCAATTCAAAATGCTGATGTTGACCAAAAATCTTGAGGTGTGACTGTATGTGGGCCACAGTTGACTTTTGACCTAATACAGTCGATTCTCAAGCATCTGGGCAGTTGATTGAGAAAACTTCTTGTGCAATGCTTGAAATTTTACATGGAGGGTCTTGAGAACATATTAGGACCATGGAGAGAATATGAGGTCTTTGGAGTTCACCTATCTTGATGAAAATGGAAACCCTAATTTGAGACACACTGCCTTAGGAGAGAGTTTGTCTGGTCCATTCTTGGGCAACCCTGGGCAAATTGAGGATCTCTAGGAGTATGTTTTTAGAAAAATGAGAGGGAAAATTTTTGGGTACAACACATTTCAACAAATATTTTCAAAATAAAAATTTTATACATTCTCAAGGATACGAGAATCACTACAAAATTTCTGCACTTAGGCATTTTAAAAATATTTTCAAAGCATACACAAACACAAAGCATTTTTTTCAAAGTGATCTAGCAATTAAGAGCTCGTAGATAACTACAGATGAAAATGGTGCTAACACCTTCCCTTTTCATAACCTACCCCTCTTACTCAAAAAATTCTCAAAGGTCTTTCCTGTTCTTTTCACCCTTCCTTTATTTGATAAAAGAAAAGTCAGTGACGACTCTTTATATCCGCAACATTTGTGATAAAACACAAAACCTAAAAGTCATTTCTCCCACCGTATTATAGAAATAGAGACTATGTTGGGGATAATATTATGAAGTGGGGTTAACTTAAGATCTATATCACCTTTATTGCTTTACTTGTTTTCCTTGTATGCTTTATATTTTGGGATTTGCTTGGGTTTATTTCTTGTATAGATCCTATTCCCAGATCTGGGGGAATTTTAGGTAAGTAGAAATAGATCGTGAAGACTGTACATCATAGACCAATATGGTTGAAGTGATGGCTACATTAGTGCGACGCATTGGTTGGTGTCGGTGTCCCTTGAGTCAGACAAGGAGAATGCTGGGCTGTCGCGTGGTGTCATAACCACTAACTGACCTTAGAACCTTAGTTGACACAACTTAGCCATTAGAAAGTAGTGAGATAGTTGGATTTGGTGCAGACTGAAGTTGGTTGATACTCGATACTACACTCATTGAGATCGGACTCTCGGGATATTTCGGTCGTAAATTAGATGCTTGTGCTGAAACAATGCCTGAGAGAAAAATTAGTGATATGAGATTCCTAGAACCCGGTTACTTCTTTTAGGACAGGTTGAGCATACTAAAACTTCAAGAGGGTACTTATCTATAAACTCCATGCAAGCTTAAACCTAAGACCTTGTGTGTTTTGTTTGTGTATGATTAATTGTTCGAACATGACATCATAACATCATTACACATGTCATTTTCACAAACCATTTCAAGGACCTAGGGATTTATCTTTGTTCTGTTTTGTAGGTTATGTCCTTCACTCGCAGAAACACTATCTCGATCAACTTTGTAAGGGTGCCTCCTCAGCTTAAGGAGTTAGTCTCAAAATCTCCTGAAAGCTCTCGATTTACTAAAAGGCATGGTTGTCTACTCAGTTTGGTTACTTCGGGTTTTGAAGAAGACATGATGAGTGTTTTATTCCAGTTCTTTGATCCCGCACATCACTTCTTCACCTTTCCCGATTATCAGTTGTGTTGTACCCAAATTTTTGCCCCTAATATTCCTTCATCATACCATATTGATTCAATCACAACAAGATCACATTAGGGATTTTGGTTCTCCTCCCTATATTTAGCTTTTCTCTTTGAGGAATCACCAAGCACCTTGACTTTTTTTTCTTTTGTGTTCATGCATATTTTGTTTTGACTTTCCTTTTAATTAATAAAATTCAATGTTGGTTTATCTTACTTGTTAATAATGTAGGTAAAGGCAATGTGGCTTAGCAAGCTGATCCATGGGTTCATGAGTTTATTTCCATGCCCTAGTCAATAAAGCTTGAGAAATTCAAAGCTCCCCATTGAAGTTGTTTTGGAATAAATGGAATGGCAAGGTTTATTTTGGTTCACCACATTTCAAAGTTATCAATATTGATTCCAAAGTACAAGGGGTTGATTGAAGAAGTTGTCATGGTTGGACAAGGCCTTGTTCCCATTGGTCACAAGTGCATATTTCTCTCAAATTCTCAAGATATGTAAGTGTTTTTGGTTTCTATGAGTTCTCATTATCATCCTCAACAACTTCTATCTACAAATAAAAAGTGTTGGTACAAGAAGGTTGTTTAAAATTGTTAAAGTTCCTCAAAGCATTTTCTTGATCTAGGAGCTAGGGTTTTGAGCTTCAAAGAAGTATATCTTTCTCATCTTTTGGTATTTTTGAGTGATTCCAAAAACATCCTTCTCTTAAAGGGGTTGTTAACAAATCACTTCAAAAGTTTCAAGAAGTTTTCATGTGGAAGAAACTTGATGATGAAGAAAGATTACAAGTCCTCTAGATGAACCCCTAACTTCCCATGTGTGACTTAAAATGATCATAACTTGGTCAATTTTTATCACCTTGATACCACTCTTTTTCCATAATGATCTTGAGGATGTCAAATTTATTCCTTCTTTTATGTGCGAAGTGAGAAAATGGATGGAGGATGCCCTAAGGATACAAAATATTATAGGTCATTTCATGATTTTTTGCCAACTTCACCAATTCATAACTCTCTAAATTTTTGGATATTTTGAATGGTTCAAGTTTCAAAATGTCATTCAAGAGGCCTATTCCATGCCATCTTTTTTGGTCAAGAGCAAATTCCAATAGGAAGGCCATGTTTGGATGCAAAAAATTATAGGTCACTTTTGAAGAAAAACTTGAAATATTTCTAAGTATGGAAAGTCAACCTCTTTTTCCCAACTTTGACTCATTGCAACTTTCAGCTAAAAGATCCATTTAATTCCATTCTTTTCTTATTGCAAAGCTTGTAATCTCATATTTCTAAAGCATCAAGAACCATGCCTTAAGACCCCTTGAGCTGAGAATGCCATTATTTCAAAAGTGGTAACTTGGAATTGAAGTTTCATCGCAAGTCAGAATTTGAATTTCATGTTACAACTTCTAATCCTTAAATTAGCATGTGTTTTGGGTCTAAACATGATTATCCAACTTTCCCAAGTGGATTAGTGCATTAAAACACGCGTTTTGGATGAGTTTTGACAAAAGAGAAGTCACACTTTCTTCATGATGCAGACCCACATGAATTCCCTCCAAATTGCATCATTCACCCTTCCTTTTGATCCCATTTGCTTCTCCTATAAATGCATGAGCTATCCCATTTGTTTTCTCAAGCTTGAACATCCAAAATATCCTGCCAAACTCGCTTCATAACTTACTTTTCTGCAACTTCGAAATTATTGTTCAAGCCTTTTTCAATCCATTTTTTCTATCAATTCACCTTCCTTGATCTTCCCTGAAGCTAACAGAAGAATAATTGAGCCTTGAAACCTTCTGAATTGATCTGACCAAGTTCATTTATAGAGCTCTGCAACTGAACTTAAATAGGTATATTTCTCCATCAATTCTTCCAAACTTTGATATCATTGTGAAGCTCTCATTGCCATGATTATTGTGCTTCTTAAAATTTTTAAATCCATTGAGAATTGAGAGAGAAATCTCAAATTGAAGGTGCTCGCTATTTTATGGGTTTTTTATTCATATTTCTTTGCATACCTTATATAAATTTGGCGCGATGGTGATGTTAGGATCGTCTTGAAGAGACGAATCCAGTGATACTAGTATGGGATCTAATTTTTCCATTTGAAGGATCTCACAAAATCTCTATTGCATGGAATCTGGAGGTTGAAGATGATGACATGTCTCGTCTCAGCCAATGATAGTGTGCCAAACGTTTTAATTTTATTGGTTTCCTTTTTCTTATCCTATGCGTATCTCACTAAGGTCCATATCAATCAAAGTGCGTCTGGTCCATTGGATCAGCTTACTAATATGTTTTGACTATGATCTGATGGCCCATATATTTTTTACTTTATTTTATTTGCTAATTTTATATTTTAATTGATTTAATTTTCAAAAATTCATAACTCATTTATTTTTATCCAAAAATTATGAAAAAATTCACAAAAATACTTTGAATTATTTATGATCTCATGACTATTTTTTCACATTTTTATTTTGATATTTGATATTTTATATATTTTTTTCATCATTTGCTTTCTTTTAATTACTTTAAAAATACTTTATGACATTTTTTAATTCTAAACAAATTCATAAATATCATTTTACATATTTATGACTTTTTGAAAATTTTATGGAATTTTACTTGATATTTACTTTTTTTTCATCTATTTTCTATTTGTTTGAGAAATTTTAATTAGTTTAAAAATAATTTCTGACTTTAAAAAATTACCAAAAATTTTATAAAAATATTTGAGTCTATTTCTGATTTTTATATGGCCTTATTTATTTTTTACGAATCAATTTGAATATAGTTGATATTTTTTCCTTTATTTTCATTTTTATTCATTTTTAAACCCTTTTCAACACACACACACACACACACACACACACACACGCGCACGCACGCACGCACGCACGCACGCACGCACGCACGCACGCACACACACACACACACACACACACACACACACACACACACACACACACACATATATATATATATATATATATATATATATATATATATATATATATATATATATATATATATATATTAAATGTAATATTAATTTGTGATTATTTTCTGGCTGATCTTGGGTTGAATTTTTTATTATGAACTTTTTTAACATCATTGGACCCATGGTGTTGAGTCTAACTCCATAAAAATGGATGAATGATTTTAATAATAGTTTGATTAAATTTTAATTCAAATGTGGTTTGTATATTCTTTCTCACCCTTCATCATCTCATCCCTTTCTTATTGCACTAAGTGTTATTGGAGCATGATCTCTATAGCATGTCTTAAAATAAATGGTGCATGGATTTCTATTGATCGGCCTCAAAATAGGTGCGATTTCTATATAAGTCCACTTACGATTACTTAACATAGTGCTAAATTTTGTCCTGATTCGAATAAATGATCCTTCGTGGTCCAAACCTATGTTTGCAAGTCCAGGTATGTTAATTTGATCTCTTTGATCCAATAACCTTGAGATTCATTGTGTGGAGGCTTTGGTTTTACCAATTCTCTAATGGATCTTCATCAATTTTGGTCAATGCGGATCACTTAAACATCATTGATCATTAAATGTTACTTTTGAGGATTCCAAAATGGATGATATACTTGACAAAAAGCAAATGCAACTTGTTCTGTGGAGGATTTGGTTCTACCAATCCTCTAATGAGTTCCAAATGCAAGTTTCAATATGGTCATCCAACTAACCACTAATTTCTAACAATTGACTTTATTTTATGCTCTTTACTTTATGTACTATTTACTTTAGCATTCATATTTCATGCTAGTTTTCATCTTTGCTCACTTGAGCCCCTTTATATTCTTGTCATTTTTATTTTTATCACTTGAGCTTTTCTTTTCTTTTTTAAGATACTTAATAATCAACATGAACCATAAAAAATTTAATGATACTTGGACTATTTGGTTACTATCCTTGGCATTTTGGAGTATTGGACTTCTTGGACTTAGGATTAGAGACCTTGGCCTATGTTGGAGACCTTGTGACCTTAATTGATATTTTGTCTGGAGTTCTTGAGGTTTACCTCAAGACATTGGGTTGTTTGTTTGTTTTGTGTGTAGGTTATTGTGATTACATACTTTGTTTGTAATCTGGAATTCACCCGTATACAGCCGTTACTCTGCCCAATTTTTGTGAAGACTTAATACACTTGATGTTTGGTTCGCTCAAGAGGTCTAGTATCTTTGCTTGCTTGGTTTCAATCTAAAGAATGGGAATTATATCTTGACTCATAATGTCAAGTATTGGCTTCTTATCGGTTAGATGGTTCTTCTCCCTAGCTTTTACCTCATGTTTTAGGATAGTCTCTTCTTCTCCTCCCATCTTCTTTAATTTCAAAAATCTTTTCTCTCCTTTTGAAAACTCTTCTTGTTTTTAAACTTGAACTACTTTCATAATAAACTTAGACCTAGGTCCATGCATTTTCAAATCCCTTTCATAAATAAACTTCAATCAACTTAATAATACCTTGACATTTTTTGTAAGAAGAATAAAAGTCAATCAATCTCATTCAAACCATTTTTCTACTTTGGCTTTTTACTTTAAAACTTTTCTCAAAAGATTGGACTCTTGTCAATCCTTTTAGTGATGCAAACAACTATACTTCTATAATATGTAGCAAAGTGAGATATTTTCCACTTGCGTGTTGAGTGAGGCATTGTTGATTTTAAAATCCAAGCCATATCCTCCACTTTGAGATGATGCAATTTCTCCTTTCTCATGATTGTGGGTAGTAAGTATGTTTTCCACACGGACAATGACGATGATGTCTTATCTCATAAAATTAACCAACACACTCGTGTTTTAAAATTTTCAAAAGGTGAACTACGTGTACCCTGATCCCCTATTGTACGGAAGGTGGTACGTAGGCACTAAAGGTTCGCAACCGCGACAGGTGCAAAAAAATCATAAAAAATATATTTCTTTTCTCATCTCCACCATCTATCTTTTATACAACATTTTATAGCCAAAATATACAGATTTTAAAAAGAGGTTTCTGCGGAGTACCGTAGATGTTTAGGGTGCTAATACCTTCCATTTTCATAACCAACCCCCTTATCTAGAATCTTTCACCCTCTTTTTGGGTTATTCGCTCTTTTCCCATTCCTTTGGAAACAATAAAGCACGGTGGCGATTTTTATTTTGATCTGTATAAGTCTAGTCAATCCAATGGATTAGCCTTAAACATTTCTACCGCTACAGGAAAAAAAATGGCGACTTCACTGGGGAAAGATTTACCTCTTGTTGGTCCATACCTAAGTGGGTTAAGCGTATCTTTGTTCATATCTGTATATGTGCTATTGTTGTTTATGTGTTATATGTTGTATATATGTTTGTCTGGATTTTCCTGGTTTTCAGGGTGCTTGGTGATTACTTATGAGTCCTATACCCAGACTTGGGAAAACTTTAAGATAGGACGGGAGGTATAGTCATGTTAACTTTGAGGGAGTAATCCCAAAAAAGGAGGCATGAGATCCCCCACTCAGCGGAGGCCCTTTTCACTGTAGTTTCGTTTACAGAGTAATCAGGAAGACGTACTGCTTTTGACCTGGGAGCCTGCTGAAGCTGAGGACCGTAGAATACCTAACCCATCTTGGCCTTTTAGGTGTAGTGCGGAAGATATGACGGAGTAATCTGGAAATAGTTGTCACACGATACTATGCTCGAATGAGTTTTTCTTGAGAATATTACTAATTATCGAGTTAATCGGGAAGTTGGTAATATTCAATGGAAGGATGTAGACTCTGGGAACCTCTAGAACTTTGTTTGGCAGGTGATAACTTTTAGACCATACCTTATGGGTAGTACCTTCGACCTCATGCTCGTGATGTTGAACCTAAGAACCCTATGTTTGTGATCTTGTGTGTGATTGTTGCACCATGCATCCATGCACTCATAAGCATCTTTTGAAGAAATTTCATTTCAAGGGACTTAAAAGTTAACCATTTATGAATATCTCAGGTACCTTTTGACTATTGATTATGGAAAAAGAAAGACCGGAAAATACAGTTTCAAAGATCCCAAGATAGATGAGTTGATCAGTCTAATTCCCGAGATTGAGTGTTCTGCAGATTTTCAAAAGAAGTATGGATCCATCATTACTCTCATGAAGCTTAGGATGAAGGAGGGTATTCTCTTGACCTTGGTCTAGTTCTATGATATGATGTATCATTTCTTTACTTTCCCTGACTATCAATTGAGTCCTACACTAGAGGAGTATTCTTATCTGTTGGATTTACCGATTACCAATCGTGCTCCTTTTACTGGTTTTGAGGGTGAGCCAAAACCACACGAGATTGCTGCTTTAATCCATCTGGGGAAGTCTGAGGTTGAAGCCCATATGACTACTAAATGATGGATTAGAGGATTACCATCCCAGTTCTTATTGGAGAAATCTCATTACTTTTCCAGGATGAAGAGTGCAGTCGCTTTTGAGGCTATCTTTGCTCTACTTGCTTACGGGTTGTTGTTATTTCCTAATGTGGACAAGTTTGTTGACATTAATGCTATCAGGATCTTCATGATTGGAAACCCAGTTCCTACATTGTTGGGTGATGCTTATTACTCTATTCGTCTTCGGAATTATTATCACAGGGGGATGATTATCTGTTGCACTCCTTTGTTGTACCGGTGGTTTACTTCTCATATGCCTCAGTCTGATGCTTTCTGGGATGTCAGAAAGGAACCTTGTTGGGATCCTAAGATCATGGCACTTACTTACTCAGATATTGATTGGTATCATCGGACTTACCATGATGTAGAGATTGTCGACAGTTGTGGTAGTTTCCCCAATGTACCTCTTCTTGGTACAAAGGGAGGAATTAACTACAACCCTGTTCTTGCACGATGATAGCTTGGTTATCCGATGAGGGATAAACTAAATAGTATTCATTTGAGTAGTTTCTTCATGAAGTAGGGAGAATACCATAAGGAATCTAGGGAGAAGATTGCGAAGGCCTGGCGTCACATTCATAGTAAGAGTAGGAAAGACCTGGGACCTAGGGGGGCTGTTTCTTTGGAGCCTTATCTTCAGTGGGTCCAAGCGAGAGCTATTCATTTGAAGATGACGTATTCCCGGGAAGCACCTATGCCTGACTTGTTTGTGAAGACCACTCCTCCTTTATTGGATGATGTGGAAGAGCTAAAGCTTGATTTAGTCAGGATGTAGCAGGAAAAGGACGCTTGGAAGAATAAGTCCCAAACTTTAGAGATTTCCTATAGAGAAGACTTGAAGGAGAAACACGACTTGATTGAGATTCTTGAGAGTCGGGATGTAGAGACCATGGAGAGGAAAGGGGTTTTTTTTTTCCTCTAAGCATCAGTCAGATGTTAGTTTCTCACTTCATGATTCATGTGATTGGAAGGAGGTTGCCACCAGATATGCCGAAGAAAACCAGATGTTTAAGGCTCAGATTGCCATGCTTATAGGGAAGCGCCAGCGTATAGAGTGATCTCCATCAGCTTTACTTCTTAGGGTTTTAGACTTTATTTTCATCTTGTACTTGAGATTATTGAAACTTGTAATCCATTTTAAAGTTATTATAATAAAAAATTTCAGTATTTCAAATGTGTTATTACTTTGATATTTGCAATGTGTCTATAAATCTTTAAGTCCCTTGAAATATTAATAAAATAAATCATGTGCATTGCATATCATGCATCATATTGCAGATATTTCTTTCATATCCAGGTGTCTTACCAAGCTTCTTTACTTCATTCAGCAAGTTGTCTCACCACTACAATACTCGAGATAATTTCAGAAGGAATATGGAAAACTTTGAACAAGAGAATCGCGAGCTGCGCGAGGAACTTTCTTCTTTGAAGGCCGGCATGGCCAATCTCACTGCTCTGATGGAATCTCTGGTGGCTGCTCAGAATCAGCCACCGAGTGTTCAACCTCAATAGACAAAGGTTACTACTAAAGCTCTGATTGTTCCTGTGTCTGCCATTCCAGTTGTTGTTCAGAATCGCATGCCTCAAGGTTGTCCATGGGGAATGCCAGAGAACTTTGTGCCTGAAGGTTTCAATCTTGATCCTTAAGTTACTCCAATTATTCAGACTATTGTTACTCCTGCACCTCATGTGGTGCATGCTACTCCTGTTGCACCTCCTTCGGTTAATATGGTCCCATTTGCTAATGATGATATGTATCGTCCTTTTCCTCCACCAAGTGAAGGCTTGGGTCTCTATGATCGAATGGATGATTTTCAAGAGCAGTTTGACTAGATGCAGAGAGAGATGAAGGCCCTAAGGGGAAAGGAATTGTTCGGGTAGGATGTGAATGATTTATGCTTGGTCCTGAATGTCAAGATACCTGTGAAGTTTAAAGTCCCGGAATTCGAGAAGTACAAGGGCAACACTTATCCTCGTTCTCATCTTGTGATGTATATAAGAAGAATGTCTACCCACACTGATGATCAACATCTGTTGATTCACTTTTTTCAGGATAGTTTGACTGGTGCTGCGTTGAAGTGGTATATGAGTTTGGACAGTGTCAATATCCATACTTTCAATGACTTGGGATAAGCATTTATCAGACAATACAAATATTGCATGGACATGGCGCTTGACTGTGATCAACTCAGGGCCATGGTCCAAAAGGACAGGGAATCGTTCAAGGAATATGCACAGAGATGGCGTGAGGTAGCCGCCCAAGTGATTCCTCCCATGGAAGAAAAGGATATGACTAAGATTTTCCTGAAGACTCTGGGTGCTTTCTACTACGAGAGGATGGTAGCGAGTGCGCCAAGTGACTTTACTGAAATGGTGGGCATGGGTATCCGTTTGGAAGAGGCTGTAAGAGAGGGTCGTTTAAAAAAAAGTGAAAGTTTCGGAAGTACGAAGAATCCATCCTATGGGTTCGCCAAAAAGAAGGAAGGAGATAAAAATTTTGTTATGCAAGAGAGGAGGGTTAATCCTCCTAGAAGAAATTATCAGCATCAACAACAGGTTACCTCAGTGACTCCAGTTGTTGGTGTAGCTCCAACCACCGTTGCTTATCGGAGACCATCCCATCAGGGGAATCAAGGGTATAATCAGAGAAGGGAGAGTTATGACCCTATCCCTTTGAGCTATACAGAATTACTCTCGATGTTAATTCAAAAGAAGTTGGTTCAGACCAGACCACCTCCCGCTATACCATCACCATTGCCTTGGTATTACAAGGCAGACCAAACATGTGCTTTTCATCAGGGAGCACCAGGGCACAATGTTGAGAACTGCTATCCTTTGAAAACTAAAGTACAAAAATTGGTGAAGTCTGGTATTTTGTCCTTCAAAGATGTTGGCCCTAATGTGAAAGATAATCCTTTGCCAAAGCATGGAGGAGCAAATGCCGTGAACATGGTGGTCGGTTGTCCAGGCGACTTCCAGATTTTTGATATTAAATTGGTTAGAGGAGATTTGGTAAAAATGCATGCAGACCTCTGTGAATTTAGCTACTATACGCATCACCATGCCGGTTGTGCTATTTGCAATACGGATATACAGGATTGTGACAAGATAAAGGATGATTTGTAGGAGATGATGGATGAGGGCCTCATCCACATAATTAGGCATAGGGCAGAGTATGAAAAGGAAGTAAACATGGTTTCTGGATGTCCTGGAGAGTTCAGAATCTTTGATGTGGAATATATGAATGAGGATCTTGTACAATTGCATGCTACTTTCTACCATATGGATGGTCAGGTGGAACATCAATATGGATCTTGCTGAATTTGCTGTTGGGACTCCCGAGGATGTTCAATTGTAAGGAAATGTATTCAGTTATTATTGGATAATGGAACTACCAAGGTTATAGGCCAAAGGGATGATTACCATGAGGGTAATGAGATTGAGGTTTGTTTGGCTAAAGAAGAGTCAGATGATGAGTATGCCTCTGCGGATGAGTTCTTCTCCTCAGATGAAGATATGCTTTCCAGAGATGACACTGTAATGACTGAATGTGTAGAACAGGGAGTAAATGTTCTTGTGCCTTGTTTTGGTGCACCTACCCCTTTTGAAGTTGAATATCATAGCAAGCCAGCTATTACTCCATTGGTGATTAGATTATCGGGTCCTGTCCCCTATAAGTCAGACAAGGTTGTACCCTACAAATATAATGCTACAATTTTAGATGATAGTGTGGAAGTTCCCATCCAGCCAATGCCTAATGTTGGAAATATTGCTGAGAGTAGCAGAGTGACCTGCAGTGGTCGTGTATTTGCACCAGTTGTTCGTGGAAATATTAATACTGGAAAGAAAATTGTTGAAAATGTTGAACCCAAGAAGGCAGTGGGTGAATCTAGTGGAGCTACGCTAGAAAAAGAAGTGGATGATATCTTGAATATAATCAAGATGAGCGACTACAGAATTGTAGATAATCTATTGCAAACTCCTTCAAAAATATATATCTTGGCTTTATTGATGAACTCCTCTGCTCACAGAGAATCTTTGATGAGGGTATTGGACAAAGCTTTCATGGAAAGTGATGTGCCTGTAGGCCAATTCAGCAGTGTGGTAGGGAACATTTCTTCATGTAATAACCTGAGTTTCTGCAACAATGAACTGCCCGATGAAGGAAGGAATCATAATCTGGCCCTCCACATCTCTATGAACTGCAAGAACGATTCATTATCCAATGTGCTGATTGATAATGGATTCGCATTAAACGTTATACCAAGGAGCACGCTCATGAAGTTGAAATATCAAGGAACGCCCATGCGCCCAAGTGGCACTATTGTGAAAGCATTTGATGGATCAAGGAAATCTATTATCGGTGAAGTGGACTTGCCTACTCGTATAGGCCCACATTTGTTTCAAATTACTTTCCAGGTCATGGATATTATACCCGCTTACAGCTGTTTGTTGGGACGGTCGTGGATACATGAGGCGGGGGCTGTCACTTCGACTTTACACCAAAAGTTGAAGTTTGTGCGTGAAGGAAAAGTGGTAACTATAAATGGAGAACAGGCATTATTGATATCTCATTTGTCCTCTTTCAGCATTGTGGAGGCGGATGAAGCTGCTATTGGTACCTAGTTCCAAGATTTATCCATTGATAATATAAGAGGAAATGAGAATTTTATGGCTTCGTTTAAGGATGCTCAGCAGGTTGTGCGTAATGGCCATATTGAAGTATGGGTACAAATTGTTGATCCACCTGTAAACAAGAATAGAGCTGGCTTGGGGTTCTCTGTGAAGAATGATGAAGATAAGAGCATGAAGCCGAAGTCTGCTGCAGGCAAGTATCAAGACATCTTTCATAGCGGGGGTTATCTTCATCCAACTATTTCCTGGATTAATGCCATTGTGGAAGATGAAGCAGAGCTAGAAATGCCAAATTATGTGACGCATGAAGTTAGGGTTCAGAAATGGATCACCATTGATGTTCCCTCTTGCATACATGTTTCAAAGTAATTTGTCTTTGTTAATCTTTTTGAAAATATTTCACTCTGCCCAAGATGAAAGTATTGATATTATTTGGGATTATCGGTTTGCTTTTACTTTTAAAATCAATAATAAAAGTTCTCTTTGTTTCCCAAATTGTGTCTTTATTTTTGGCTTTTTCTTGGAAAATGGTGATCAGAAAAAACCTTTCAAAATAAATAATAACTGAAATTCAATCTGCATGATCACTTATTATATGCGTCAGTTTCTAAAAGAAATCATAAATCATATGTGCAGATTAATTAAAAAACCTGTTGAATACAATGACCCTGCACCCTCTCCCAACTTTGAATGTCCTGTGTATGGGGCCGAATAAGAATACTATGATGAGATTCCAGAAGAGGTCTCATTGTTGCTTTAGCACGAGGAGAATGCCATTCATCCATATAAAGAGCCAATGGATGTAATCAATTTGGGTTCAGAAGAAGATCCGAAGGAAGTCAAGATTGGAGCATTACTGTATCCTGATATGAAGAGCAGGTTGATTGAGATGTTGAAAGAGTATGTGGATATTTTTTCTTGGTCTTACCAAGATATTCCTGGTCTAGATATAGATATTGTAGAGCACCATTTGCCGCTAAATCCAGAGTGTCCGCCAATCAAACAGAAGTTACGAAGAACTCACCCAGATATGGCAATGAAGATAAAAGAAGAAGTTCTAAAGAAGATTAATGCCGATTTTCTTGTGACATCAGTGTACCCTCAGTGGATTGCCAATATTGTCCCAGTACCGAAGAAATACGGAAAAGTTTGCATGTGCGTAAATTACAGAGATCTAAATAAAGCTAGTCCAAAAGATGATTTTCCATTGCCACACATTGATATGTTAGTGGATAGCACAGCAAATTTCAAAGTTTTCTCGTTCATGGATGGATTTTCCGGGTATAATCAAATAAGGATAGCTCCTGAGGACATGGAAAAAACAACGTTAATCACACCCTGGGGAACATTCTGTTACAGAGTGATGCCCTTCGGGTTAAAGAACGCTGGTGCAACGTACCAGAAGGCTATGACAACCCTATTCCATGATCTGATGCACAAGGAAATTGAGGTATATGTTGATGACATGATTTCTAAATCCCAGACTGAAGAAGGGAATGTAGAAGATTTGTTGAAGTTGTTTCAATGTTTGAAGAAGTATCGTCTTCGCTTGAATCCAAATAAATGTACCTTCGGTGTTCGTTCAGGGAAATTGTTGGGTTTCATTGTTAGCCAGAAAGGGATTGAAGTTGACCCTGATAAAGTCAAAGAAATTCAAGAAATTCCAGCACCGAGAACTGAAAAAGCAAGTCAAAGGGTTCCTCGGGCGATTGAATTATATTTCCATATTCATTTCCCATATGACTACAACGTGTGAACCGATCTTTAAGTTGTTAAAGAGAGATCAAGGTTGTGTGTGAACAGATAACTGCCAAAGGTCATTTGAAAGTATTAAAAAATATCGGCTTGAACCATCTATCTTTCTCCCTCCTGTTGAAGGAAGACCATTGATTATGTATTTGACAGTGTTAGATAATTCCATGGGTTGTATTCTGGGACAATAAGATTAAACAGGGAAGAAAGAGTATGCCATTTATCATCTCAATAAAAAGTTTACTGATTGTGAGTTGTGGTATTCCATGCTAGAAAAGACATGTTATGCTTTGGTCTGGGCGGCAAAACATTTGCGGCAGTATATGTTGAATCACACTACTTGGTTGATCTCCAAAATAGATCCAATCAAATACATTTTTGAAAAGCCTGCTCTTACTGGGAGAATTTTCCGCTGGAAGATGCTGTTATCTGAATATGACATCAAACACCGCACTCAAAAAGCTATTAAAAGCAGCGTGTTGGCAGATTATCTTGCTCACCAACCAGTTGATGATTATCAGTCTGTGATGTATGATTTCCCCGATGAGGATGTGATGTTTCTGAAAGTGAAAGATTGTGATGAACCATTGTCTGAGGAAGGTCCTGATCCTGAATCTTGCTGGAGCATGATATTTGATGGAGCTGTGAATGCTTATGGTAAAGGAATTGGTGTTGTGATTTTCACTCCACATTGATCACACATTCCTTTTACTGCAAGGTTGACATTTGATTGTACTAATAATATGGCAAAATATGAGGCTTGTATCATGGGTCTCGAGGAAGCTATTGATCTCAGAATTAAAATTCTAGATGTGTATGGCGACTCAGCTTTGGTAATAAATCATATTAAAGGAGAGTGGGATACTCGTCACCCCGGCTTGATCCCTTACGAATATTATGCTAGAAGATTGTTACCCTTCTTTAATAAAGTTGAATTCCATCACATCCCCAGAGACGAAAGTCAAATGGCAGTTGCTCTGGTAACTCTGGCTTCTATGTATCAAGTGAATACCTGAATGATATACCTCGGATTATAATTTGGCAAATGGACAGGCTCGCTCATGTGTTTACAACAGAAGAGGTAGAAGATGAGAAACCTTGGTATTATGATATCAAGCATTTTCTTCAGACTCAGGAATACCCGATTGGTGCATCGAATAAAGATAGAAAGACATTGAGAAGATTGGCTGGAAACTTCTTCCTCAGTGAAAATGTGTTGTACAAGAGAAATTATGACATGGTCTGGCTCAGATGCGTGGATAGACACGAAGCAGGCATGTTGATGTGTGAGATTCATGAAGGTTCATTTGGCACTCATGCTAATGGACATTCGATGGCTAAAAAGATGCTAAGGGTAGGTTACTATTGGCTGACAATGGAATCTGATTGTTACAGATTTGCAAAGAAGTGCCATAAATGCCAGATTTATGCGGACAAGATTTATGTGCCTCTGACACTTCTCAATGTTATTTCTTCCACGTGGCCTTTCTCTATGTGGGGTATTTACATGATTGGAATGATAGAACCTAGAGCTTAGAATGGACACCGTTTTATCTTGGTAGTAATTGATTACTTCACCAAATGGGTGGAAGCTGCTTCATATGCTAATGTCACTAAGCAAGTGGTAATGCACTTCATTAAGAATAATCTTATATGTCGGTATGGTGTGCCGAGCAGAATCATCACCGACAATGGCTCGAATCTGAACAACAAGATGATGACATAACTTTGTGAAGAATTCAAGATTGTCCATCACAATTCATCTTCGTACAAGCCGAAGATGAATGGGGTTGTTGAAGCTGCTAATAAGAATATCAAGAAGATCATCCAGAAGATGGTTGTTACTTATAAAGATTGGCATGAAATGCTCCCTTTTGCTTTAGATAGGTATCAGACATCTGTCCGCACTTCAACAGGAGCAACCCCGTTCTCCCTTGTGTATGGAATGGAAGCGGTTCTCCCAATCGAGGTTGAGATTCCCTCTTTGTGTGTGGTAATGGAAACCAAGTTGTCAGAGGCTGAATGGGTCCAGAACAGGTTTGACCAATTGAATTTAATCGAAGAGAAGAGAATGACGACTTTGTGTCATGAGAAGTTATATCAGAAGAGAATGAAGAAAGCTTTTGATAAGAAGGTCAAACCTCGTGAATTCAGAGAAGGAGACCTCGTGCTCATGAAGATCATGTCTTTTAACACTGATTCTAGGGGCAATTGGACTCCCAATTTTGAAGGCCCATATGTTTTCAAGAATGCCTTCTCTGGCGCTGCATTAATTCTTGAAACTATGGATGGCGAGGAGTTACCATGTCCCATGAATGCTGAAGCTGTCAAGAAATACTTTGCCTAAAGAAATAAAAGAACAGCTCGCTAAGTTGAAAACTCAAAAGGGCGACTTAGGAAAAAAGGAGCGTCTCGGTAGGCCAAAAACCCGAAAGGGAGGTGTTGTACCCCAAAACTTTCCCTCTCAGTTTACTCAATACATACTCCTAGAGATCCTTAATTTGCTAAAGCTTGCCCAAGAGTTGACCAGACAAACTCTCTCCTAAGGCAGTATACCTCAAATTAGGGTTTCCATTTTCATAAAGATGGGTGACCTCCAAAGACCTCATATTCTCTCTATGGTCCTAATATTTTTCTCAAGACCCTACATGTCAAGTTCCATGCCTTGCACAAGAAGTTTGTTCAGTCAACTAGTCAGATGCTTGAGAATCGACTGTATTAGGTCAAAAGTCAATTGTGACCCACATACAATCAAACTTCAATATTTTTGGTCAACATTAACATTTTGAAGTGACTTTCATCATTTGATCAAGGGTTGGTCATGATTCCTCAAGGAATACTCCAAATTCATCAAAACCCAAAAGTTGCTAAATTAGGGTTTCTTAGTAAAAGTCAACCAAACTTTGACCAAGCATAACTTCCACATGATTTATCAGAAATTTTCCATCAAAAGCTCATTTTGAAGAGGATGTAATTCCCTACAATTCATCTTCAGCCCACAAGTTTAAAATATTCACTCATAAAAAGATATGAATTTCTATATTATGGGTCCTTTTGAAAAGTCAACAAAAACACCTTTTGGATCAAAGCTTCTTACAACAACATGGAAGACTCAATTGAGATGAGACCAAAAGGGTTGCTTAGGGGACATCCTAAGCTTTTTAAAAGGTCCAAGAACACCTCTATAGGGTTAAAATTGGAAGAGATATGCCTTGTCAAAGTTGACCTTTTTTGCAAAATTGCTAAAAGTCAAATGTGCTCAAAAATGCATTTTTTGCTAAATGGGCCTAACTTTTTATGCTTGCACCTCACTTATAATGTGGTCCACAACTCAAATATTCCTCCACACATTATTTTCTTAATTTTCAATTTACTTTTATTTTTTATTAATTAAAAATTAAATTAAATCAAATAATTGATGAATAATAGAAAAGATATGATTTGATTTGGTTTTTCGACAAGTTGGTGTTGTACCCCAAAATTTTCCCTCCCATATTCTTCAAGATTTGCCAAGATCAAAGTTCAAAATCCCTCAAGGGTTGCACAGTCCAATTGCCTCCTAACACAGTCAAAATTAGGGTTTTGGTTCTGGCAAAGAAATTGAAGTTTCCAAGGGTCCAATCAAGTCCCACATGCCCTTAAACATTGTCAAGCATTCATATGTCAAGTTTCAAGACTCACAGCATCAAATTGCACAGTCAAAAACCCTAATTGTTCCACAGTCAACTGCAGGGGCAAAATGGTCATTTGACAGTCAAAAGTCAAAAATTTTGGTCAACATCTTATTTTGAAGCCACAAACATCATTTGATCAATTCTTGATCAAGATTCTCAAAGCATGGTTCAAAAAGTCTCAAGATGCAAAAGTTTCTATTTTTGGACAGTTGAAAAAGTCAACTGCAAATTGACCAAGGCATAACTTCTTCATGGTTTATAAGAAAAATCCCATCCAAAGCTCATTTTGAAGAGAATGACATTTCCTACAACTCCTCTTCACACTTCAAGTCCAAGAAATGCTCTCACAAAAAGTTATCAATTTCAACATTATAGGTCATTTTCAAAAGTCAACAAAAAGGCACTTTAAGTCAAAGACCATAACTTGAGATTGGTAAGTCAAAATGACATGGGACCAAAGGCATTGGTTAGAGGACTTCAAGACCTTTCCAAAATGTCAAAGAACATGATCATAGCTTCAAAATTGAGCAAGATATGTCTTGTAGAAGTTGGGAAATTTTTGGGAATTTTGAAAAGTCAACTTTGCACAAAAGGCTTCAAAAATGCTAATGGGTCTCAATTTCTTTCATGAATCATTACCCAAAGGCTATGCACGACCCATTAACCTAAAAGGGATTTATTTTCTTATTTTTGATTAATTATTTGAATTTTTATTATTATTAATTCATTTAATTAAATTTAAATATGAAAAAATATCAAATAACACTTATCAAATCTTTTTGTGCAGCAAATTCACTTATTATGAGCTAAATATCTCGTGCACCTTCTCAAGGGACAAAATCTTCCATAATTGGCATGATTGGCATGGAAAAATATTGAAAAGAAGATATGGAAAAATCAAATATTCAAAACATGAATGCATGAATCCATGGGCTTGGTTTTAACCTAATTTCACTCAAATACTTATACACAACATAACCCTAATGCATTACACACGAAAAACTGCTCAAAACCATAGAACCAAATTGCAACTTTTGATCAAATTTTTGGAATCTGAAAACATAGCTACAAGGCGATTCAAGGTCCAAAAGCTTGTCCATTGTCTTCCTGACATTGCTAGGAACGTGTTGCAATCAAGAACCAATCTCCAGACCTCAAGAATTGGTAGAACAAAGTCTCACTTTTCATAAACATATCCATTATCGTGTTTTAATTTTCAAGCATTGTTCATGTGTTTTGTTGATTGATTCTTGCTAATATTGATGTTTTGAAGCTAATGGTACCCTTTAATTGAACTAACAATGCCTATATCAAAATCTGCCATTAACGTTTTCTAGGTTTTCAGAGCTCCAAATTTAGGGGTTTTCACGTATGGCAAAATTGAACCACCAAACCTATGCCATTGGATTCGTGACCTCAAGACGAAATCAATCCACACCTCGCGCCCTTTTTATATTTGCCCATGCTCTAATCGTTATTTTCATGGTTTGCAGTTAGTGGGGGTTTAAAACCCCCGCTATTTGGTTATATTTGCAGGTATAAAAAGGAAGAAGACGCGTGCGTGGCTTCATATGGTTGGACCATTCAAATAATTCAGCGCGCAATTTTTTTGTACACCACTAACGCTTGTTTTCTGTCATAATGATTATGTTCCATAATATTAACAAATGCGTTCAATAGCTCAGTTGGTGGCTGAGGTGGCTTGCAGGTCCCCTCTCATATTTCATATTTTTCTTCCCAACATGTTTCCATGCAGTGCACGTCCCAGGGCTCATCATACATCCTCAAACGCTAGCTTGCCACATAATCTGAATGATCAATCCAAAGGCCAGAACGTGAAGACCACCATACACCTGGGTCAACCATCCACACATGATCCCTGAAATTCAAAAAGGGCTTGTTCTGTTGGGCCAAATTGCCTCCAATTTACCTCCTAAAAGGGCCAGACACCCCCATGGTTTGCTCAATTTTTAATTTTTATTTGTTTTTCCTTTTTATTCTTTTAATTGTTTTTAATTGTTTTCTTTAATTTCATAAATTAATTTTCTTAATATAAAACCAGAAAATCAAAAACTAAAAATATGTTTAATTAATATTTAATTTCTATTAGTTTATTTCGTAAATAAATGTTAAATAATTAGTTTAGTTAAAATAGGTTTTAAAACTTAAATCTTTTTCTTAACAAATTAAAATATGTAGAAATTAGGGTTTTTAACTTTCCATCATTTTTTCTTAAATAATTTTCTCATCATTATTATTATTATTATTAATTATTAAATATTTTTGTAAATAAACATGTACATTAAATATTTAGTGAATTAGGTTAAACTTGAATATTTTTTCATTAATAATTAAAACAACTTAGAATTAGGGTTTCTCTTCAATTTTAATTTCTTTATTTCATAAATACAAAAAAACCTAAAAAACATTTCTTTTCTTTAATAAAATAAATAATTAATTAGCTGTTAATTTAATTTAATTTCAAAAGGGTCCAACGCCCTCGAACATTCGATTCTAATTTCTTTTCGCGCATTTATTCTTATTTATTTTCCTTTGTGAATATTATGTAACTGCTCAAGCCATGTAATAGTAATTTGGAATTTATTTACTTTCCGCACTTTTATTAAAACGGGTCTTTGTTAATTTGGCGATGTATAGATCCGCGCCTTGTAATAGCGTAGGATTTTACTTTCCGCATTTAAATTTCCGCACTTTTAAAATTCTAAATTTTGCATGAAAGAATGTATGGCCTAAATTAAAAACAAGCGTAGATCACCATGATACATGTACAAGATAAAACATAACATGAAAATAACACACAAATTCACACACCACTCTTAGGGTACGCCTCACTGTTGCCTTGCCCTCGAAACGTGGTCGTCGAGTACAAGACATTTTAGTAAGTCCTTATGTCCATGACATGATCCAGTTGCCTCGAAATGGTTGCCTCGGAATTAAAAAGGATCAATGGCATAAGGGTAGCTTCTAAGGTGTCCTACTGTTGCTCTGGTGACCACACTGTCCCTAAACACGAATTGCCCCGAACACCTCCAACGGTGGTGCTACCTACCTCTCAATGGTGGGATGGCACTACCTTAAGGACATTTACACAGCCTAATTCCTTAGGGTAGGTAGATGACTCATAGATACTTGCTCTATTCAAAAATAATCAAAACTCTTTTCACACCGACACTTTTCAAAAAGCTTTCAAAACAATTTTTCAAACACTCTTGAGGACTGATACAAGAGTCGATCTGAAATCTTTAAACGAAACTTTTTCAAACCCACTCACACTTTGAAAAGCAAACAATGTTGAAAACACAAATGAGAAAGTATCTAAGAGCCCATGGATAACCATGGATAGAAAGGGTGCTAACACCTTCCCTTTCTATAAATCTACCTCCCGAACCGAGAAACTATCTCATAAGGAATTTTGTTGTGCTTTTGTCCTGTCCATGTTGGAGAAAATAAAAGACGGTGGCGACTCTTGCTTCTGTGACATTTCGCGAACCAGCGTTAAACAGTCAGTTCTAAATCCACCGATCACAGAACTGGCGACTCTGCTGGGGAATTTTAAAGTGAGGTGTACCTTAGGACTAAGATCACTTGTGTTTTCAATTGCTTTGAATTGTTTGCTTTAAATTATGGGTACTGTCTTGGGAGTTCTATGGATCCTAACCCGGATCTGGGGGATACCTTCTTAGAAAGTAGCAACAAGGTTGTGAGGGAACTGTGCGGGGTATACCGACATGGTTAAAGCAGTCTGCTACGTTGATGTGGCACTTTGGTGTGTACCGGTAACCCTTGAGTTCAGTCAAGGAGAGTACGGGGCCTCCGCATGGTGTCGTGAAGCATCAACTGACCTTAGGAACCTTAATTGAACCATCTTGGCCTCTTTAGGGTAGTGAGATAACTGACTTTGGTGCAGTCCGAGGTTGGTTGATACTCGATACTACACTCAATTGAGGATTGTTTTCTTGGAATATTTCGGTCGCCAGTTCAGTGGCTAAATCGAAACGATGAACAATGAAAGCAATCCAATGATATTGGGACCCTTAGAAACCGGTTACTTCTGATAGGACAGGTTGAGCCCACCAACTTCAAGAGGGTAATACCCAGACCCCATGCTGGCCTAAACTCTAAGGGCTTGTCTTGTGTGACTTGTGTGCCTTATCATGTTTGCCCTTGTGAATATTTGTGGTGTGTTTAATCATAGCATCATGACATCATACAACATCATATGCATTGACTAACCATTTCAGGGGTTCGAATCTTCATCTTTGTTCTTGTTTTGTAGGACATGGAAACTATCTGCAGAAAGACAATTCAAATCAGCCTTGTAAGGATCCCTCCTCAGCTCAAGGAGCTTATATCCAGGATTCCCGAGAACTCTTCATTCAGTGAAAGACATGGAAGACTCATCAGCTTGGTCAACACCAACATTGAGGAAGATATGATAAAGGTTCTGTTCCAGTTCTTTGACCCTCTGCACCATTGCTTTACTTTCCTGGATTATCAACTGGTACCTACATTGGAAGAGTTCTCCTGGCTTCTGAAGATCCCTATCCTTGGTCAACTACCCTACAACGGTACGGAAAAGGAACCCAAACTTGAAGAGATTGCTAAAGCCTTACATCTACAACCCTCTGACATCAAGGGACATTGGGAAGTTAGAAGTGGTATCAAAGGGTTCTTGGCCAGGTTTCTGTTTGAGAAGGCCCAAGAATGTTGGAACTCCCTTGACCTACAAGCCTTTGAAGAAGTTGTGGCCCTCCTTGTCTATGGATTGGTTTTGTTCCCGAATCCCGATCAGCTTATAGATATCAGTGCTGTCCAG
Source organism: Vicia faba (assembly GCA_948472305.1). NCBI lineage: Eukaryota > Viridiplantae > Streptophyta > Magnoliopsida > Fabales > Fabaceae > Vicia > Vicia faba. The sequence goes on from OX451738.1 coordinate 1,013,746,499, forward strand.
ATCTTCATGTCCAGGAATCCCATACCTACATTGCTTAGAGACATCCTTCACTCATGTTACACTCGAACCATGAGAAAAAGAGGTGTTCTTATGTGCTGCACTCCCCTCCTGGGAAGGTGGTTTATTTCGCACCTTCCACAATCAGTTTTGAAGAACGAGCGGGGTTTGAGATGGTCACAACGATTAATGACTCTTACACATGCTGATATACATTGGTGTTCTCGGTCCAGAGAAGATGTCACTATCATTGATCGTTGCGGGGAATACCCTAATGTTCCTTTACTTGGAATCAGAGGAGGTATTACTTACAGCCCGTGTCTGGCTTGGAGACAGTTTGGTTATGCTCGGAGGGGCGGCCCTCATGACATGTTAATTCCTGACATAGTTTTTGACTTTGACAACGATGCGCAAGGACTTCGCCAGGGATTTATCAGAGCTTGAAGGATGCCCAACAAGATAGACAGCAAGACACTGGGGCATAGGAACTCCATCCCGTTGGAGCCTTATCTCAAGTGGGTACGAGCCCGCTCCCAGAAGTTAGTGATGCCATATCCTCATGTTCTCCCTGTGATCAAAGAGCCAGTTCTGGAAGGAGAGGTGTCCTACACCATTCAGCATCTTGACATGCCTACGTCCTGGGAAGAAATGCAGAAGAGCTGGATCCAGCTTAAGGAAGAACGAAATTCTCTTGAATCCAGTCTACATGCTAGTGAGAAGAAGGTCTTGGAGCTCACCCGCCTACTGCACAAGGAAAAGACTCTCAACACTTACATATCTCCAAAGAGGATGCGTAGTGTCTTCTGGGATTGATTCACTTTTGAAATGTTTTGCCCATGAGGCCTTGATGTACTGAATAATGATTTCTTAATGATAACGTGTGTTCCTTTTTGTCTACAACAAATTTGAACTTTCGAACCCTTGAATGCATTGCATAAACACATATCATGCATCATGTGCATAGCAGGTACTCTTCTTTTCAGGTTGCTTAATGTTCTTCGCTATTTATTTCAGCATCATGAACCCTGAATCATCTACCGAGCAGTCCATCAAGGCCCTTCAGGCTCAGAACGCCCAATTCCAAGAGCTAATCATGAGTTTGGCCCAAGGTCAAGAAGAGTTGAAAGCTCTGCTGGTTAAGAAGAAGAAGAAGAAGAGAACTGTTCTATTCAACACGGGCCGGAGGTTTGGTAACACACTGCAAAATGAGGTTGATCAAGCTGGTTCTTCTGTGGGAAAAGGTAGTCCCCAGGGGGGAAGAGTTCCTAGTCCGGTGGTCTCTGACAACGAGACTGATTTTAATGAGGATCAGTATCCTCCAGCTAAAGACAGGTACAAGCAGTTGGAAGACCGTCTGAATGCCATGGAAATTCAACAAGTGCCTGGTTTGGATTTCGGAGACTTGGGTCTATCTTCTGGTGTGGTCATCCCACACAAGTTCAAAGCACCATCTTTCACAAAGTATGACGGGGCGTCCTGCCCTAAGCTACATCTCAGATCTTATGTGCGGAAGATTCAGCCGTATACTGTGGACAAGAACTTGTGGATCCACTTCTTCCAGGAGAGTCTTTCAGGGACTCATCTCGAATGGTTCTATCAGCTGGATGGAGCCAAGGTTCGTAACTGGGAGGAGTTGGCTACTGCTTTTTACAAGCAGTATCAATATAATGCCGACCTCGCTCCTACACGTACCCAACTCCAGGGTATGTCGCTAGGATCAGGAGAAGGTTTTAAAGAGTATGCGCAGAAGTGGAGGGACCTGGCTGGCAGGGTGCAGCCACCATTAACCGACCGTGAGCTAGTGGATATGTTCTTGGGGACCCTATTCGGGCCGTTCTTCAATCATCTCATTGGCAATTCATCTGCAGGGTTCACAGATCTCATTCTGACTGGGGAAAGGATAGAGGCTGGTATGAAATCAGGGAAAATTCAGAAAGGTGCGTCCTCAAGTTCTGAGAAGAAACCTTTTAAAAAGGAAGCCAGTGTTGTGTATGGGCCTAAGAGGCAAGACAAACCAGAACGCCGCCAAGCTGTCAACACGGTGGTAATTGCAAAGCCTGCTGCTACTCCTCGGCAACCCAACCAACCAAGGGGTGAGAGACCCAGAAGAGAATACACTCGGCCTAGTATGACCTTGTCACAGATCTTGCCGCAACTGCTATCGACCAACTTGGTGACTGTTAGAGAGGCTTCGAAGGTTGTGAACACTACCTCTCCTAAGTATAATCCAAATGCCCGCTGTGCTTATCACTCCGATAGCCCGGGGCATTCTACTGATGATTGCTGGGCCCTGAGAAATAAGGTTCAAGACCTTATTGATGCGAAGGAAATACAATTTGAGGCGCCATAGAGGCCAAATGTGGTGACTGCTCCTATGCCCCAGCATGGAGTAAATGTCGTTGAGGAAGACTTGTATGCCATTTATGTGGATGATGTTGCTACCCCTCTGTTGACTGTTAAGAGGAACCTGTTGCTAGCCGGTTTATTTCCGGGGTTGTAGCAAGGGTTTCCTTCTGTGTGCTATTACCCCTACTGGTTGTCCATTGCTGAAGTCAGGCATCCAAAGCTTGATGGACAGCAAAGAGATTTTGTTCAAGAAGACCGTTGTTCCTTTTGTTCCTGTTGAAGAAGTATCTGTCGTCACAATTTTCAACAATCCTACCAAGGCTCCCCCGAGGAAGCCAGTCAAAATCATGTCTGTTGCACCCATCATTATTACTGTTCTGGGGCCCCTCCCCTACGAATCTGACAAGGCTGTCCCATGGCACTATGGGGCAGATGTGTATGTGCTTGGAGTGAAGCAGGAGTTCAACACCAATACCGGTATTAGCAACATCACTGGTCCTGCCAAAGTTACCCGCAGTGGTAGGCTCTTCTCGCCTGACATTGCGCCACCAGTTATTCGAAGACCTCTCATAATAACGCCTGCAAGTGCGCCTGTTTCCACTTCTGATCTAGTTTCCACCCCTGCTGCCGAGTCATCTAACACTCGGGGCAAAGGGATTGATGATGAGCCTGCCCGGATGGAGGCACCGAAGACTGTTAATGTTGAAGCCTCCCAGCAAGAGATGGAGGAAATCCTTAAGATCATTAAGAAGAGTGACTTCAACGTCGTTGAACAGCTGGGGCATACCCCCTCCAAGATCTCTATGCTATCATTGCTGCTGTGCTCAGAGGCCCATGCCAAGGCCCTGATTTCATTTCTGAAGACGGCCCATGTGCCACAAGAGACATCTGCAGATCAATTCACTGACTGTGTGGCCAATTTGACAGCTGACAATGGTTTGGGTTTCTCGGATGTTGATCTTACCGCCAAGGGAAAGAACCACAATGATGCCCTGCATGTCTCCATAGAATGTAGGGGCACTACTCTTGCACACGTGTTGGTGGACACCGATTCTTCCCTGAATGTATTGCCCAAAAAGGCCTTAGATCGGTTGGATTGTGAGGGCCTGGAGTTGAAGCCCAGTAACATCATTGTCCGAGCCTTTGACGGGTCGAAGAGGATGGTTCATGGTGAGGTAGACATTCCTATTCGTGTGGGTTCTCAAGTATTTGACTCAACATTCTATGTGATGGACATCCTTCCATCTTATTCCTGTTTGCTGGGTCGACCTTGGATTCACAAAGTTGGGGAAGTGACCTCCACTCTACACCAGAAGCTCAAATACCCTGTCAGAGGGAAGATTGTTACTGTGTAGGGGGAGGAAGAATACATGGTTAGTCATTTGAATTCCTTCCGGTATATCGAGATGGACGGGGAGTTTATTGAAACCCCCTTTCAACATTTTGAAGAGGTACCTCAAACATTGGCAGCAGCAGAAGCAGTGACTGAAGAGGGTTCTCCTTTGAAGATGGCCTCCTTAAAGGACGCCCGGGCTGTAATTGAGAAAGGTGAATGTGCTAACTGGGGCAGGCTCCCCAATTTTACGCCTAAAACTGACAAGTTTGGGCTGGGTTTTACTGCAGAGGCTCAGAGGGTTGTACGCAAAGCTAGGATCGAAAGACCTCCCGTGTTCATCACCAATCCGGGAGTGAATGCTATTGAGAGCGATACGGAGGAATCAGAGTTCGATAGCTGGATCTACCCGACGACTGACGGTGGACTGACCAATTGGACTGCAAAAGATCACATACCTGTTACTTTTGTTACGCAGTAATGAATTCCTTTGTTTCTTTAATTTGTAATAAACAATAAATTGAAACTTTATGGCCCGGTGTCTTACCCGGGGCACCGTTGGCTTCATTTGTGAGGGCTTATTAACTGTCATTTCCATATATCATGAATAAAGACATTGGACGTTTTTCGCATTTCAAATCTTGTGCTCCCTTTCTTTCTTTCTTTCTTTATATATTGCAAAACAACTATATTTACACACACTCACCTATACAGGTTTCAATCCACTCTGGATCTCACTGGTAACGACTCTGCTACTGCCAGTTATGACTTCGAAAATCCGATCAACTTAGCCGAAGACGAAGGTGAAGATGATTGCGAAGTGCCTGGTGAGCTTGCAAGACTGTTACTCCAGGAAGAGAGGGCCATTCAGCCACATGAAGATCCAGTGGAAACGGTAAATCTGGGTACTGAGACAGATAGAAAGGAAGTCAAGATTGGTGCCAATCTGGAGCTCAGCGTGAAACAACGGTTGATTCAGATGTTGCATGATTATGTGGAAATATTTGCCTGGTCCTACGAAGACATGCCTGGGTTGGATACCGACATTGTGGTCCATCACTTACCTACCAAGGAAGAATGCCCTCCGGTTAAGCAAAAGGTCTGCCGTATGCGTCCAGAGATGTCCGAGAAGATCAAAGCTGAGGTTATGAAGCAATTTGACGCCGGTTTTCTTGCAGTGACTTCTTACCCTCAGTGGGTTGCCAATGTGGTGCCGGTACCGAAGAAAGATGGTAAGGTCAGAATGTGTGTTGATTACAGGGATCTGAATAGGGCCAGCCCCAAGGATGACTTCCCTCTACCTCACATCGACATTCTGGTTGACAATACTGCTCAGCATAAGGTGTTCTCCTTCATGGATGGCTTTTCAGGTTATAATCAGATCAAGATGGCTCCTGAAGATATGGAAAAGACTACCTTTGTTACTCAGTGGGGCACCTTCTGCTACAAGGTCATGCCATTCGGGTTGAAAAATGCTGGGGCAACCTACCAACGTGCCATGGTTGCTTTATTTCATGACATGATCCATCATGAGATAGAAGTATACGTTGATGATATGATTGCAAGGTCCCAAACTGAGGAGGAGCACCTTGACCATCTGTAAAAGCTGTTTGACCGTCTGAAGTTGTACAAACTGAGGTTGAACCCGAACAAGTGCACATTTGGGGTAAGATCTGGAAAGTTGCTAGGCTTCGTTGTAAGCGACAAAGGTATTCAAGTGGACCCTGCCAAGGTTAAAGCCATACAAGAGATGCCAGTTCCTAAGACAGAGAAAGAAGTCAGAGGCTTTCTAGGACGTCTGAATTACATTGCTCGATTCACCTCGCACCTAACTGCTACCTGTGAGCCAATCTTCAAGCTGCTGAAGAAAGATCAGGTAGTACGTTGGAATGATGAATGTCAGGCCGCTTTTGACAGAATCAAAGAGTATCTCCAAGAACCACCCATCCTTATGCCACCGGTTGAAGGGAGACCTCTAATACTATACCTGACAGTACTTGACAGCTCAATAGGGTGTGTGCTGGGGAAGCATGACGAGTCTGGCCGAAAAGAGCATGCCATTTATTACCTTAGCAAAAAGTTTATCGACTGTGAGACCCGATACTCACTGCTCGAGAAAACTTGCTGCACTTTGGTATGGGCTGCTCGCCGGCTGAGACAGTATATGCTGGCTCACACTACTCTGTTGATTTAAAAGATGGATCCAATAAAGTACATATTCGAAAAGCCTGCTCTGTCTGGAAGAATAGCAAGATGGCAAATGATCTTGACAGAATATGACATCCAGTACACGACTCAGAAAGCTATCAAAGGAAGTGTATTGGCAGACCATTTGGCACACCAGGCAGTGGACGACTACCAATCAATGAACTTTGAATTTTCGGACGAGAGCATCATGGTAGTGACTAATTGTGAAGTACCTGGACCGGATGAAGGACCTGAGGAAGGATCCCGATGGTCTATGAACTTTGACGGAGCCTCCAACGCTTTGGGTAACGGTATCGGCGCTGTGATCATATCCCCTCAAGGCACTCATACTCCACTTACTGCCCGGCTATGTTTCAACTGCACCAATAACATGGCGGAGTATGAGGCATGCATCATGGGTCTTCAAGTTGCGATTGACTTAAGGATCAAGTTTCTGAGTGTCTTCGGAGATTCCGCTCTCGTGATCAATCAGATCAAAGGCGAGTGGGATACGAAACATCCGAATCTTATTCCTTACAGAGAATGTGTGTTGACATTGATCCCCCATTTCACAGAGATAACTTTTGAACATTTCCCAAGAGAGGAGAATCAGTTGGCGGACGCGTTGGCTACGATATCTTCTATTTCAAAGTCAAATGGGACAATGAGGCTCCCCGGATCATCATCTGGAAACTGGACGAACCTGCATACTGTTGTGACCTTGAGGCTGAGATAGTAACTGAGAAACCCTGGTATCATGAGGTGAAGAGGTACTTGGAAGCTCAGCAATACCCTGAAGGTGCGTCTGTCAACGACAAGAAGTTTCTGAGAAGGTTCGCAGCGAAGTTCTTCCTCAGCAACGACATTCTATACAAGCGAAACCATGATTTGACCTTACTGCGTTGTGTAGATAAGACTGAAGCAGAAAGAATCATGGCAGAATTACATGAAGGCACCTTCGGAACACATTCCAGTGGACACACTATGGCAAAGAAAATCCTTCGGGCAGGATATTTCTGGTCCACAATGGAAGCCGACTGCTACCAACATTCTCGGACATGTCATAAGTGCCAGATATACGCAGATAAGGTGCACGTTCCTCCAGTTCCTCTGAATGTCTTGACAGCACCTTGGCCCTTTGCAATGTGAGGCATTGATATGATCGGCGAGATTAAACCTACGGCATCCAATGGGCATCGCTTCATCCTGGTGGCGATTGATTACTTTACAAAGTGGGTTGAAGCAGCTTCCTATGCTACTGTAACCAAGAATGTCGTGGCACGGTTCATTCGGCATAACCTGATCTGTCGGTACGGCGTCCCGGAAAGGATCATTACAGACAACGGTACCAATCTTAATAACAAGATGATCACTGAGCTCTGCGAGCAATTCAAGATACAGCACCACAACTCTTCTCCTTACCGGCCGAAGATGAATGGGGCTGTAGAAGCAGCTAATAAGAATATCAAAAAGATTGTGCAGAAGATGACAGTGACCTATAAAGATTGGCACGAGATGTTACCGTTCGCTCTTCATGGGTACCGTACCTCAGCAAGAACGTCAACCGGGGCAACTCCCTTTTCCTTGGTCTACGGCATGGAGGCAGTCTTACCGATTGAAGTTCAAATACCCTCTCTCCGGATAATGAAGGATGCAGATCTGACCGAAGATGACTGGATCCAGACTCGACTTGATCAGTTGAACCTAATTGACGAAAAGAGACTCACCGCTATTTGTCATGGTCAAACGTATCAAAAACGGATGATCAGGGCATTTAACAAAAAGGTCAGACCACAAGAGTATCAAGTTGGGGACCTGGTAATCAAACGCATCATCCTTCCTTAGAGTGATCCCAGGGGAAAATGGACCCCCACGTACGAAGGGCCATTTGTGGTTAAACATGTGTTCTCAGGAGGGGCCATGATTCTAACTACCATGGATGGTGACGACCTTCCTCACCCTGCCAATGCAGACATAGTAAAAAGATACTACGCATGATAAAAGACCCGCTAGGTTGACATACCTAGGCAAAAATTAGGGCCTCCCGGCGAACCAAAAGGGTTCGGGCAAAATGAGGGATGAAATAAAAAAGTTGTACATCCGGCAAGTCGAAAACCTGAAAAGGCGGCTTGGGTAAAAATGGGTATCCCGGTGGACTGAAAACCCGAAAGGGTGGTCCAGGCAAAAGTTAGGGATTAAAGCGTAATACTATGTCTCATTGGATCATCTTGCATCCAGAATCCGGTATCAACCTCAAGTTCAGACGGCATCGATCAATCAGCTTCATCGTCAACTGAGCAGCAAAGTGATGAGACGCTCGAAGATATAAAGGCGATAGCAGAGTTGGAACCCAGTGGGATTATTCTTTTCACATAGCTGTTTTGTTTTCCCTTTTTCACAAAATTGTATAAACTCTGTTGTTCGGCGGCGTTCTCTTACTAGGACGTCAACCTCTTATACATAAAGCGCCTATTTACAGGCAATTCAAAAATCAATACAAATTCACGTTTCAGCTAAATTGCCAATTGTTTTTCCCTTTTCTGTTTTGTTTTGCGAAGAACGTCCAATGTTCAATTTTTTATATATGCATTTGACACTAATTGCTAAACTCATAAATATTTGCGTACGAAACAAAGGATTAATTACAGGTAACATCAGAAACAGGGGCAATAATGAGTTGTCTAAAGCGATCTAATTGCTCCGTCCACCAAGGTACCAAGGTAAGTTCAGCTGAAGAACATAACCAAGATATCTTAACTCCCCAGAGAGTGAGCCAGCAAGTCAACATACTCTCCCCAAGCAAAGTTATACTGTCAGCCTTAAGGAAGTTGGGTATCCCCAGCAGATCTCAACATTCCTCAGCGGAGTATGCAAACATTCTTAACAAGCATCCCCGGCAGTCTTGATCTAAGATTGTTCCCCGGCGGTATACCAGACATTCAGTAGAGCCACTTCCCCAGTGCAATCTCAAAAGTCTCCTCAGGAGAGTTGAATCAATCTCCCCAGTAAATTCTGGAAGCTTATCCCCAGTAGATTTTGGAAGCTTGTCCCCTGCAGAGTACCAACGTATCTCTCCCCGGCCATGTTCAGAAGTTATTCCCCACCAGAGCTTCTAACTGGGTTATCCTCAGCTAATTACCACGGAAATATCGTCCTCGGCGAAGTTCTTCATATCCTCCAGCAGAGTTCATCAATCTTCCAACATAACATAACAATGGTATCCCCAGCGGAGTTATCATCAACCTCAGCAAAGTACCTCTCTCCCCACAGAGTATCTCCCCGCAGAGCAATCTATTCGCCAAGTTTATTCCTCAACGGAGTCATCTTCTCCTACTAGTATTCTTGCAACCATCATCCCCAGCGGAAACAAAGATCTATTCTTCAACATCAGCCCAAGATTTGACTTCCCGGCACCCGTGAAGGATTTATTTTCCTGGACAAAAATACATTCATAAACATCATATCTTCATACATTATAGCATGCACATACGCATCATAAACATACAATTCCATTCATTCTAAGAACATCACGCATGTCATACAACATGACATCGCATACAACTAACATTTTGTCTTTTCAGGACAAAGGGTAATACAAAGATGATTACTATCAACGGTCACAACTAAAGATCCGATTCCTGTATCTTGCCAGGGTGTATCTGTTAACGACTAATTCCAGACTCGATTCCTGTATCTTGCCAGGGCACGTCTAAAGAGTTCGAAGATCCGATTCCTGTATCTTGCCAGGGTGTATCTGTTGACGACTAATTCCAGACTCGATTCCTGTATCCTGCCAGGGCACGTCTGAAGAGTTTGAAGATCCGATTCCTGTATCTTTCCAGGGTGTATCTGTTGACGACTAATTCCAGACTCGATTCCTGTATCTTGCCAGGGCACGTCTGAAGAGTTCGAAGATCCGATTCCTGTATCTTGCCAGGGTGTATCTTTTGACGACTAATTCCAGACTCGATTCATGTATCCTGCCAGGGCACGTCTGAAGAGTTTGAAGATCCGATTCCTGTATCTTGCCAGGGTGTATCTGTTGACGACTATATTCTAGACTCGATTCCTGTATCTTGCCAGGGCACGTCTGAAGAGTTTGAAGATCCGATTCATGTATCTCGCCAGGGTGTATCTGTTGACGACTATATTCCAGACTCGATTCATGTATCCTGCCAGGGCACGTCTGAAGAGTTTGAGGATCCGATTCCTGTATCTTGCCAGGGTGTATCTGTTGACGACTAACATTACCAGACTCGATTCATGTATCTTTCCAGGGCACGTCTGAAGAGTTTGAAGATTTGATTCATGTATCTTGTCTGGGTGTATCTGTTGACGACTAACATTACCAGACTCGATTCCTGTATCTTGCCAGGGAACGTCTGAAGAGTTTGAAGATCTGATTCCTGTATCTTGCCAGGGTGTATCTGTTGACGACTAACATTACCAGACTCGATTCCTGTATCTTGCCAGGGCACGTCTGAAGAGTTTGAAGATCCGATTCCTGTATCTCGCCAGGGTGTATCTGTTGACAACTATATTCCAGACTCGATTCCTGTATCCTGCCAGGGCACGTCTGAAGAGTTTGAGGATCTGATTCCTGTATCTTGCCAGGGTGTATCTGTTGACGACTAACATTACCAGACTCAATTCCTGTATCTTGCCAGGGCACGTCTGAAGAGTTTGAAGATCTGATTACTGTATCTTGCCAGGGTGTATCTGTTGACGACTAACATTACCATACTCGATTCCTGTATCTTGCCAGGGCACGTCTGAAGAGTTTGAAGATCTGATTCCTGTATCTTGCCAGGGTGTATCTGTTGACGACTAATATTACCAGACTCGATTCATGTATCTTGCCAGGGCACGTCTGAAGAGTTTGAAGATCCGATTCCTGTATCTTGCCAGGGTGTATCTGTTGACGACTATATTCTCCGGACTCGATTCCTGTATCTCGCCAGGGCACGTCTGAAGAGTTTAAAGATTCGATTCTTGTAACTAGCCAGGGCACATCTACATAAAGAGGTTGAAGATCAAATCCTGCAACAGGCCAGGTAATTATCCTTTTTCTCAGGTACGCAAGTTCTCGCTAAGGAATCTCTTACGCGATCGACACCCAGATGGCATCTATAAGCCCATCCACATGCCAACAGTTCCAAATGGCATCTATAAACCCATTCCCGACAAGGTTCTGTCACATCTCCAGATGGCATCTATAAGCCCATCCCCCTATCCATCATCTTTCCAAATGGCATCTGTAAGCCCATTCCCGCTATCACACTACTGATACTCAACTATGTGAGTGCAAATTTCTGGGCACTCTAGTGTTCAATCATCATCCACCTTCAGATTACGAAAGGCACGCCAGCCAATCTACATCCTCAGGTCTAAGAAGATTTAACAGGGGTAACTGTTGTACCCCAAAATTTTCCCTCCCATATTCTTCAAGATTTGCCAAGATCAAGGTTCAAAATCCCTCAAGGGTTGCACAGTCCAATTGCCTCCTAACACAGTCAAAATTAGGGTTTTGGTTCTGGCAAAGAAATTGAAGTTTCCAAGGGTCCAATCAAGTCCCACATGCCCTTAAACATTGTCAAGCATTCATATGTCAAGCTTCAAGACTCACAGCATCAAATTGCACAGTCAAAAACCCTAATTGTTCCATAGTCAACTGTAGGGGCAAAATGGTCATTTGACAGTTAAAAGTCAAAAAAATTGGTCAACATCTTATTTTGAAGCCACAAACATCATTTTATCTATTCTTGATCAAGATTCTCAAAGCATGGTTCAAAAAGTCTCAAGATGCAAAAGTTTCTATTTTTAGACAATTGAAAAAGTCAACTGCAAATTGACCAAGGCATAACTTCTTCATGGTTTATCAGAAAAATCCCATCCAAAGCTCATTTTGAAGAGAATGACATTTCCTACAACTCCTCTTCACACTTCAAGTCCAAGAAATGCTCTCACAAAAAGTTATCAATTTCAACATTATAGGTCATTTTCAAAAGTCAACAAAAAGGCACTTTAAGTCAAAGACCATAACTTGAGATTGGTAGGTCAAAATGACATGGGACCAAAGGCATTGGTTAGAGGACATCAAGACCTTTCCAAAATGTCCAAGAACATGATCATAGCTTCAAAATTGAGCAAGATATGTCTTGTAGAAGTTGGGAAATTTTTGGGAATTTTGAAAAGTCAACTTTGCACAAAAGGCTTCAAAAATGCTAATGGGCCTCAATTTATTTCATGAATCATTACCCAAAGGCTATGCACGACCCATTAACCTAAAAGGGATTTATTTTCTTATTTTTGATTAATTATTTGATTTTTTATTATTATTAATTAATTTAATTAAATTTAAATATGAAAAAATATCAAATAACACTTATCAAATCTTTTTGTGCAGCAAATTCACTCATTATGAGCTAAATATCTCGTGCACCTTCTCAAGGGACAAAATCTTCCACAATTGGCATGATTGGCATGGAAAAAGATTGAAAAGAAGATATGGAAATATCAAATATTCAAAACATTAATGCATGAATCCATGGGCTTGGTTTTAACCTAATTTCACTCAAATACTTATACACAACATAACCCTAATGCATTACACACGAAAAACTGCTCAAAACCATAGAACCAAATTGCAACTTTTGATCAAATTTTTGGAATCTGAAAACATAGCTACAAGGCGATTCAAGGTCCAAAAGCTTGTCCATTGTCTTCCTGAAATTGCTAGGAACGTGTTGCAATCAAGAACCAATCTCTAGACCTCAAGAATTGGTAGAACAAAGTCTCACTTTTCATAAACATATCCATTATCGTGTTTTAATTTTCAAGCATTGTTCATGTGTTTTGTTGATTGATTCTTGCTAATATTGATGTTCTGAAGCTAATGGTACCCTTTAATTGAACTAACAATGCCTATATCAAAATCTGCCATTAACGTTTTCTAGGTTTTCAGAGCTCCAAATTTAGGGGTTTTCACGTATGGCAAAATTGAACCACCAAACCTATGCCATTGGATTTGTGACCTCAAGACGAAATCAATCCACACCTCGCGCCCTTTTTATATTTGCCCATGCTCTAATCGCTATTTTCATGGTTTGCAGTTATTGGGGGTTTAAAACCCCCGCTATTTGGTTATATTTGCAGGTATAAAAAGGAAGAAGACGCGTGCGTGGCTTCATATGGTTGGACCATTCAAATAATTCAGTGCGCAATTTTTTTTGTACACCACTAACCCTTGTTTTCTGTCATAATGATTATGTTCCATAATATTAACAAATGCGTTCAATAGCTCAGTTGGTGGCTGAGGTGGCTTGCAGGTCCCCTCTCATTTTTCATATTTTTCTTCCCAACATGTTTCCATGCAGTGCACATCCCAGGGCTCATCATACATCCTCAAACGCTAGCTTGCCACATAATCTGAATGATCAATCCAAAGGCCAGAACGTGAAGACCACCATACACCTGGGTCAACCATCCACACGTGATCCCTGAAAGTCAAAAAGGGCTTGTTCTGTTGGGCCAAATTGCCTCCAATTTACCTCCTAAAAGAGCCAGACACCCCCATGGTTTGCTCAATTTTTAATTTTTATTTGTTTTTCCTTTTTATTCTTTTAATTGTTTTTAATTGTTTTCTTTAATTTCATAAATTAATTTTCATAATATAAAACCAGAAAATCAAAAACTAAAAATATGTTTAATTAATATTTAATTTCTATTAGTTTATTTTGTAAATAAATGTTAAATAATTAGTTTAGTTAAAATAGGTTTTAAAACTTAAATCTTTTTCTTAACAAATTAAAATATGTAGAAATTAGGGTTTTTAACTTTCCATCATTTTTTCTTAAATAATTTTCTCATCATTATTATTATTATTAATTATTAAATATTTTTGTAAATAAACATGTACATTAAATATTTAGTAAATTAGGTTAAACTTGAATATTTTTTCATTAATAATTAAAAACAACTTAGAATTAGGGTTTCTCTTCAATTTTAATTTTTTTATTTCATAAATACAAAAAAACCTAAAAAACATTTCTTTTCTTTAATAAAATAAATAATTAATTAGTTGTTAATTTAATTTAATTTCAAAAGGGTCCAACGCCCTCGAACATTCGATTCTAATTTCTTTTCGCGCATTTATTCTTATTTATTTTCCTTTGTGAATATTATGTAACTGCTCAAGCCATGTAATAGTAATTAGGAACTTATTTACTTTCCGCACTTTTATTAAAATGGGTCTTTGTTAATTTGGCGATGTATAGACCCGCGCCTTGTAATAGCGTAGGATTTTACTTTCCGCATTTAAATTTCCGCACTTTTAAAATTCTAAATTTTGCATGAAAGAATGTATGGCCTAAATTAAAAACAAGCGTAGATCACCATGATACATGTACAAGATAAAACATAACATGAAAATAACACACAAATTCACACACCACTCTTAGGGTACGCCTCACTGTTGCCTTGCCCTCGAAACGTGGTCGTCGAGTACAGGACGTTTTAGTAAGTCCTTATGTCCATGACATGATCCAGTTGCCTCGAAATGGTTGCCTCGAAATTAAAAAGGATCAATGGCATAAGGGTAGCTTCTAAGGTGTCCTACTGTTGCTCTGGTGACCACACTGTCCCTAAACACGAATTGACCCGAACACCTCCAACGGTGGTGCTACCTATCTCTCAATGGTGGGATGGCACTACCTTAAGGACATTTACACAGCCTAATTCCTTAGGGTAGGTAGATGACTCATAGATACTTGCTCTATTCAAAAACAATCAAAACTTTTTTCACACCGACACTTTTCAAAAAGCTTTCAAAACAATTTTTCAAACACTCTTGAGGACTGATACAAGAGTCGATCTGAAATCTTTAAACGAAACTTTTTCAAACCCACTCACACTTTGAAAAGCAAACAATGTTGAAAACACAAATGAGCAAGTATCTAAGAGCCCATGGATAACCATGGATAGAAAGGGTTCTAACACCTTCCCTTTCTATAAATCTACCTCCCGAACCGAGAAACTATCTCATAAGGAATTTTGATGTGCTTTTGTTCTGTCCATGTTGGAGAAAATAAAATACGGTGGCGACTCTTGCTTCCGTGACATTTCGCGAACCAGCGTTAAACAATCAGTTCTAAATCCACCGATCATAGTTGGCAATCAAAATATGCTGAATTATCAAGGCCAAAACGAATCAAGCATAATTGGTACAAGAAAGGGATGATTTGGCTCAAAATAGCAAGTTTATATGTAGCATGAAAATCAAATCAAATATCTCACAATTGCAAAGATTCAATCCAAGTTTGTAACCCTAATGCATTCCTAGATGTATATTGGACAAGAACAAAGCATGGCATAAGGTTTTGCAATCGTGAAAACACCAAACAAAATTCAAAAAAAGTGACAAAAAGTGTTGGATTGTTTTTTAACTTAGAGATCAATTCAAACCATTCCAACGCTTCCAATCGTTTCTTGGACCTTCCCATAAGCTAATGCGATCAGTTGCACGTGTTCTCACACCCAAAATCTCCCCGTAGCATTCATACGCTTTGCCGTTTATTTCAAAATTGATTGGTGTATTTCTTGCATCATTAGCATGTTTAAGTTATATATTTGTGATCCTCATCGTGTTTGCAAGCTAACTGAATAATTTAATTGCATTTTGGAAGCCTATATGTGCCTTTGCCATTGTTAGGGTTTGTGTGTGCAGTTTAGGGGTTTGTTCTACAGGTTAAATTGGGCAAAAAGAAGGGTACCATGATGTTCACATGATCAAAACGAGTTGATCTATATAGTTAGATTTCATTTATCTTGCGTTTTGTGGATTTTTGAGTTTACAGGTTTGTAGCTACAGACCTTTGTCCGTAGGTAAAGGTACAAGCACCTAAGGCGACGGAGAAATGTAGAAGAAGGTTAGGTGTCAGCCAGCCATTCGGCCATTTGAAAATTCACGCGCTTGGGAATCAGGGATTTGTTTTCCTTACATTATATTTTGTTTTCCTTATACTAACAACTAAAACGCGTAGCGCAACTGGCAATGAGGCAATGGTATTGAGCATAAGTGTAGGTGTTTAGGTATTGGCTTGCATTTTTGGTAAAACCCAAGTGTATGTGTGAATGTCATGACTGATGTCATAACATTCTAGTTTAGTTTGTACTGATTCATTAGGTACCTTTGCAGAAAAATATTGTCATTCAGGTACTGATGTTTATAAGTGTGTATCTGAGCATTTTGCAAAATGATCACATTTTCCTAAATCAGTAGACAGGTTTCTCAGATGTCATAACAGATGTTAAGACATCCTGTTCTGAACTAACAGGTATGCAGGTTGGTTAATTCTGAGTTTTTTCAGGAAAATAACTCAGTCTTTCTAGAACAGAATCCTGCGTTTTCTTTGGGTTAACCTATCTCATCCCTAACCTGGTTAATAAAGTCTTGTGACCTAGTCTTAAGGTCAAACGGAATTAACCCTAGGTTTTTGTGGAAACCCTAACTGAAGTTGCAGCTGCTATATATTCAACAGAGCTGCTGTTTTGCAAGTAATCCCTTTTTTGGTCAGAAGATCATTTGTAAACTGTATAGGTTTAATTATTGTACTCCAAGCAATTATCATTGTGATAAGTGACTTGGAATAGGTTTTTAATTGTAAGGGTTGTGTAGCACTCAAAGCTTTGAAGCAAGAGTGTTTGAATGTTTCTTGACTAAAGCTGTGAAGCAGAGTCAAGTTAGTTGTGTGCATCACTCAAAGCTGTGAAGCAAGAGTGGTTGTGTTGCTTGATTAAAAAGCTGTGAAGCTTAATCAAGTGTATGTTTTTGAAGAGTGTCTTCATCAATTCATTAGTCAAATTGTTTTATGTATCACTGCTGTGATTGAGGGGGAGTGAGTAGGAACTCAGGTTTAAGTTGTACTTAGATTGAAATTGAATTGGGTAGGTCTTAAGTGAAGGAGATAAACTGGTTGGTTTATTCCTGAATTAACATCTCTTATAGTGGATTTCCTCCCTGGCTTGGTAGCCCCCAGAGTAGGTGTTGTTGCACACTGAACTGGGTAAACAATTGACTGTGTTCTTTATTGTTTTTGTATTTACTGTCATATAGTAAGTCAGATACGGTGTCATAACATTGAACGTGACATTGAGTATCTGCAGCCAGAATTTCAATTGGCATCAGAGCAGGCACCCTGCCTGTATTACTGGGTGAGATCTATGGATATCACTTTCTGGCACTATGGACAAAGAAGGAGTTTTTGGAAATAGACCACCCATTCTGGATGGAACTAATTATGACTACTGGAAACCTCGTATGATTGCCTTCTTAAAATCTCTGGACAAAAAGGCTTGGAGAGCTGCTGACAAAGGATGGATCCATCCCACCATAACTGAGAAAGATGGGACAATCAGTCTGAAGCCTGAGGAAGATTGGAGTAAAGAAGAAGATGAGTTAGCCCTGGGAAATTCCAAAGCTTTAAATGCCTTGTTCAATGGAATTGATAGAAACATTTTCAGACTAGTACATCAATATGAACTGGCCAAGGAAGTTTGGGACACTCTCAAAACTACTCATGAGGGCACTTCCAAAGTAAAAATGTCAAGGCTTCAGATGTTGACCACCAAGTTTGAGAATCTAAAAATGATGGAAGATGAAACCATTCATGAGTTTCACATGAACATCTTGGAGATTGCCAACACCTCAGGAGCACTGGGAGAAAAGATGTCAGAAGAAAAACTGGTGAGGAAGATTCTCAGATCCTTGCCTAAAAGATTTGCAATGAAGGTAACTGCCATAGAGGAAGCCCAGGACATCAGCAAGTTGAAAGTGGATGAACTTATTGGGTCTCTTCAGACTTTTGAGATGGGGATCACTGATAATGGTGACAAGAAGAACAAAATCATAGCACTTGTATCCAACACTGATGTTGAAAACAAGGAGGATGAAGAAGAAAATATTTCAGAAGCTATTGCCATGCTTGGTAGACAGTTCAACAAGCTCATCAAAAGAATGGATCCAAAGTCAAGGTCTAATGTTCATAACATTCCCTCTGACATTGACAGTTCCAGCAGAAGACCAAGGTCAGAAGAAAAGGGAAACCAAGGCAGAGGTATTCAATGCCATGGATGTGAAGGATATGGACATATTCGAGCTGAATGTCCTACCTTTCTTAAGAAACAAAAGAAAGGAATGACTGTTACTTGGTCTGACTATGATTCAGAAAGTAATTCTGAAGAAGAATCTGCCAAACTAGTTACTGCTCTAACTAGTGTTTGTACCTCTGAAAGTGACATCAGTGATGAAGAGGTGACTTTTGAAGAACTGGCTGATACTTATAAGAAATTGTGTATCAGAAGTACTGAAGTCTGTGTGCAGAATGAGAAACAATCAAAACTCATCATAAAGCTCGAGGCTGAAAAAAGGGCATACCTTGAAACTATAAGTCATCTAGAAGGAGAAGTTCAATTGCTGAACTCACAACTGAACCAAATGACAAAATCTGTCAAGATGTTGACCAATGGATCAGATAAATTGGAAGAGATTCTTCAAGTTGGACAAAATGTGGGAAACAAATCTGGTCTAGGATTTGTGGAAGCTAAGAAATCTGGTGCAGACAAGAAGATCAGGCATGTTAAACAATTGTCAAAGCAGATGTCTCAACAAAACTCTCAACATCAGAAATACATGAAGAAAAAATACCAAAGATGGAGATGTCATCATTGTGGGAGGTATGGACACATAAAGCCCTTCTGCTTCAAATTGCATGGATACCCTAATCAAAACTCAGGTGCTAAACTAAGCCAAAAAGGGTACCACATACTCCTCATTGGAAGAAAAAGGCTACTGCCCTGATAGCCCATACTTCCCTGAGAGTGTCTGCAAAGGAAGGCTGGTACTTTGACAGTGGATGTTCCAGACACATGACTGGAATCAAAAACCTCCTCAATAATGTTAAGCCCCACACCACCAGTTTTGTGACCTTTGGAGATGGTGCTAAAGGTGAAATCAAAGTAGTTGGTAATTTGGACTGCCCTGGAGTTCCAGGTCTGAATAAAGTACTGCTGGTAAAAGGGTTGACTGCTAATCTCATTAGTATCAGTCAATTATGTGATCTAGGATTCAAGGTCAACTTCTCAAAATCTGAATGTCTAGTAATTAATGAAAAACTAGAAGTTGTAATGAGAGGAATCAGATCCAAAGATAACTGCTACTTGTGGCAGCCTGAGAACACTGATAACTCCACTATGTGTCCAATTACCAAAGAAGAAAAAGAGATGAAACTGTGGCAGCATAAGCTTGGTCATCTTCATCTAAGAAGAATGAAAAGAGCTATCTCTCTGGAAGCAGTCATAAGGACTCCAAAACTACAGGTTGATAATGTCTGTGATGTGGCAAATAAACTTGAAGAAGGATGTGTTGTCAGAACCATAAGTTATCTTGACAAGGATGTTGGAAATAACAAGTCTAATAAATTCTGTTTCCCTGAAGAAATGAGGCTTGAAGTCTCCTCTCCTATAACTCTCCATCAAAATGGACTGGACAAAAAGAAAATCATTCAAGAATCAACCAGAACTATGATTCATATCAAAAGAATGCCTTCCCAACTCTGTGCGGAAATAGTTGCTGCTAGGAATAACTGTTCTCAAAATATCTGGTCAAAACAGATGCTCACTGAGTATAATGTCTCACAAGATGTTGTGACATTGTGTTGTGACAATCTGAATACAATTAATATTTCCTTGAACCCTATTCAGCATAACAGGAACAAGCACATTGACTTTGTAGAGAAGAAGTCATTTAAACTGGAACATGGTATCTTTAAGCTTCAGCTGACTAATTCTTCTACCAAGGCTCTTGTTGGAAATAAACTTGAAAACCTGAGGGGCAGGTTGGGTATTTACCAACATGAGAAATTATAGCAATTAATTTTGCTTAAAACAAGGGTTGAAGGAGTTAATTTTATTAAGTCTATTTTTAGTGGGTTAATCATATGCTTTCCCAATTCTTTCAAAATCCTTAAGAAGTTGAAAAGACTCTCTTTTTCCTCCTACCTCTCTCGTCTTTGCAACCTGTTCCCTCCTCTCAATCAAATTTTTTTCTCAAATTTCTACTGGTACTCAAAGTCAATCAAAATGTCTCAGACATCATCTTCAACCAAGGCGACTTCATCATCCTCATCATCTTCATCATCTGACCAAGACTCTAGAGCACTCACCACATGCATAGAATCTGAAGTTCTTGAGGTCACTCCTCTCAGAGAGATGGCAACTGACCCAGCCAAAGTCAAAAAGCTAAGAACTAGACATGCAGGAAGAGCTCAAGCTGCAGCCTCTGGTAATCCTTCTCATCCTTCTTCTTCTTCTGTACCAAATAGATAAGGATCAGTTCAAGTTCATCAAGCTATTGCTAGGCTTGTTACTAGTATACTAAGCGGAAACCAACCTGTACCGGGGATTTCTGTCCCTTTAAATCAATCAGAATGTTGTGACACAAACAGACAACATTCAGAACCCTTCAGAAAAGACTGCTGATCCACCTATCATTGATGTGGATGAGGATTACTCAGATAATGATCTGATTGCCAATGTAAACCCTAGCATAGCTAGGAGATTGATGAAAAGAAAGGGTAATCAGAATGATAAACCTGCTGTTAAGAAATCCAAGGCTGAAGGCATGGCTGAGAAAAGTTTTCAGACAAAAGGGAAGAAGGCCCAGGTGCATACTGCTAGACAACCAATTTCAAAGAAGAGAAAAGAACCTGAATCTTCTGATTCTGATGAGGAATCAGAATTTGAGATTGATGCTGAAGAAATTCCTATCAGAAGGAAGCTCCCCTCCAGCAAAATTGCTAGAGTGCCTGAAGTCCCAACAGACAACATCTCTTTTCATCATCCTGACAATGCAAACAGATGGAAGTATGTTTGCTTAAAGAGAATAGCTTTAGAAAGAGAACTCAACAATGATGCCTTGGAGTGCAAAGACATCATGGACCTGATCAAGAATGCTGGACTGATGAAGACAGTGATAAAATTTAACAAGTGTTATGAAAATCTGGTCAAGGAGTTTGTAGTGAACTTGTCTAATGATTGTGCTGATGGAAGGTCAGCTGACTTTGAAAGTGTTTTTGTTAGAGGAATAAGGGTCAAGTTCTCCCCATCAGAAATTAACAAATTTCTTGGAAGAACAAATGAGGATTGTCTTGATCTGGAGGTCACTGACAATGAAGTTTGTCAAACCATCACAGCAAGGAAAGTGAAGTGCTGGCCCTTGAAAGGCAAGCTGAATGCCAGCAAACTCAGCATGAAATTTGCCATCCTGCACAAGATTGGTGCAGCCAACTGGGTGCCTACAAATCATAAATCAACTATCTCCACAGGATTGGGGAGATTTATTTATGCTGTGGGAACCAAGACTGCTTTTGACTATGGCAGGTACATCTTTGAACAAACTTTAAAACATGTTGGTAGTTTTGCTATCAAAGGACCAATCGCCTTTCCCTCCCTCCTTTGTGGAATTATCCTTGCACAATACCCTGATATCCTGGTGGCAAGAGATACAGCCTGCAAAAGAGCTCCTGCCCTTGGGTTGCACTACAAACTGTTTCAGGGATCTCATGCTCCAGATATTGTCATAACATCAGCTGAGACATCGTCTGTGAAGACCCAGTCCAAGACATCTGATGTCATAGCTGTTTTAAAAGAGACCTGCAAAGAGTTGGAAGCTAGGAAAAAGACCCTAGAAATCCTAATTGCCAGGTTAGAAAAGGAGGAAGCTGAAGGAAACAGAAGGGAAGAAGGTGTAGAAGCTGAAGGTCATCTCAACATTGAAGAAACTAGCTCCTCTGAGTCTGATGACAGTGCTTAAAGGTTGGTTGCTGTTTGGTGGTGTTGCTGGTTGGTGCTGATATCTGGTGGAGTTTGGAAGTGTGTTCAGTTCTTTTCTGCTGCTGCTCTTATTATTTTTTTGGATAACTGTATAATCTTTATGAACATGTATCTTTGGCCCATTTGTGGCTAAAGAGGGGGAGAATATTTTGGTACTTACTTAATTAGTACTTGCTCAATTAGACATTCTATTTTTCTGCAGTCACTTATTTCTGCTGCTATCTATCTCTGATTGCTTAGGGTCTTTAGCCAAAAATCTGCCAAAGGGGGAGTTTGTAGGTGTTTAGGTATTGGCTTGCATTTTTGGTAAAACCCAAGTGTATGTGTGAATGTCATGACTGATGTCATAACATTCTAGTTTAGTTTGTACTGATTCATTAGGTACCTTTGCAGAAAAATATTGTCATTCAGGTATTGATGTTTATAAGTGTGTATCTGAGCATTTTGCAAAATGATCACATTTTCCTAAATCAGTAGACAGGTTTCTCAGATGTCATAACAGATGTTAAGACATCCTGTTCTGAACTAACAGGTATGCAGGTTGGTTAATTCTGAGTTTTTTCAGGAAAATAACTCAGTCTTTCCAGAACAGAATCCTGCGTTTTCTTTGGGTTAACCTAGCTCAACCCTAACCTGGTTAATAAAGTCCTGTGACCTAGTCTTAAGGTCAAACGGAATTAACCCTAGGTTTTTGTGGAAACCCTAACTGAAGTTGCAGCTGCTATATATTCAACAGAGCTGCTGTTTTGCAAGTAATCCCTTTTTTGGTCAGAAGATCATTTGTAAACTGTATAGGTTTAATTATTGTACTCCAAGCAATTATCATTGTGATAAGTGACTTGGAATAGGTTTTTAATTGTAAGGGTTGTGTAGCACTCAAAGCTTTGAAGCAAGAGTGTTTGAATGTTTCTTGACTAAAGCTGTGAAGCAGAGTCAAGTTAGTTGTGTGCATCACTCAAAGCTGTGAAGCAAGAGTGGTTGTGTTGCTTGATTAAAAAGCTGTGAAGCTTAATCAAGTGTATGTTTTTGAAGAGTGTCTTCATCAATTCATTAGTCACATTGTTTTATGTATCACTGCTGTGATTGAGGGGGAGTGAGTAGGAACTCAGGTTTAAGTTGTACTTAGATTGAAATTGCATTGGGTAGGTCTTAAGTGAAGGAGATAAACTGGTTGGTTTATTCCTGAATTAACATCTCTTATAGTGGATTTCCTCCCTGGCTTGGTAGCCCCCAGAGTAGGTGTTGTTGCACACTGAACTGGGTAAACAATTGACTGTGTTCTTTATTGTTTTTGTATTTATTGTCATATAGTAAGTCAGATACGGTGTCATAACATTGAACGTGACATTGAGTATCTGCAGCCAGAATTTCAATAAGGACCTGGGTTCGACCCCAGGTCCTAGCGTTTCCTTTATGTTATTTTCTTTCAACAGATCCAGCGCATCACTCGTCCTGGTGTCCACCATACATCCTTGCGTCCAGTCGCTTGATCAGGCATGCTATCAGATCCAACGCTCCAGCAGTGAGGGACTATGATACGCCCCTAAGTCAACGCTAAAAGGAACCAAATGCTGACCGGGCTTGGAGTGTTTTTGGGCTTGAAGATTTCAGATTGATACCCCCTATTTGCTAGCATACAGACCCAGTTTGCATTTTCTTTTCTATTTTCTTTTTAATTTCTTTAATTAATTTCTTTTATTTGTTTTAATTAATTAACCCAAAAATCATTTTCTTTTTTTAATCAAAAAATCACAACAAACTACAAAAATATTTTTTTAATAAAAATATTTTATTTCTTAATTAATTTAGTTTAATTAACTTAGGGCAATTTAATCTCTTTTTATAATTAAAAATAATTAGACTTAGGATTTGAATTGTACATAATTTAATTAATTTTCTTTAAAAATACACCAAAATCATTTTTTCATTAAAATATTTAATTTTATCAATTAGGTTAACTTAAATACTTTTTCATAATTAAAAAGCAATTAGAAATTAGGGTTTTATTTAATTTGCAATTTCATTGTTTTCTCCAATAAAAAATGCACAAAAAATCTTTTTTCTTTCAATTAGGGTTTAGGTTATTTTTCAACATCCCTCGTATTTAATTCGCCGCGCATTTAATTATTTCTTTTCCATTATTTTTGTAACTACAAATGGTTTGTAATAAGTTAAACTAGGGTTTTATTGACTGCTTTAATCCCCGATTCTTTGGTTATGTAATTAATCCCCATCCCCCGAAGCCTTGTAATAGCTAGGTTTATTTTCTCACACTTTTAAATTCCTACAAATATTTAACTGTCTAGATGTATGCTAATAGGATTGTATGGCAAGATCACTTGAAATTTAAACGGTAGATCACCTAATGTGCAAAGATTAAATAAATGAAACAATTCATCTGCACATATTCACTCCTAGGGTTTACCTCACTTCGGTTGCCTTCGGTAAACAATCATTAAGCATAGGAGATTTTAGTGGTTGCCCTCCAGTCTAAAAAGATCAAATTGTCTCATTCGAATGTTGCCTCGGAAATGTTGCCTCGAAGATGGTGCCTCGGAAAGATCTTAAGACTCTAGGGCTACTACTAAAGTTTTCTAACTATTGCTTTAGTGATTGTACTTGTCCCTTTCGAATGTCCCTTACAATTCCAACGACGGTACCACCTACTCCTTAATAGTAAGATAGCACTGTCTAAAGGAAACGAGAATAAACAATCTTTTTTCGAGTAGGTAGAATCTTAAGTACTTGCTCGATAAAACATTTTCACACAAACACCTTTCAAAACAAATTTTTAAAACAAACTTCGTCACATCCTTGAGGACGGATACAAGGGTTATCACGAAGTAAAACATTTTCAAGACAAGCACACACAAGCAATTTGAAAAATAAGCAAGTCCTAAGAGCCCGTAGATAACTACAGATAGAAAGGGTGCTAACACCTTCCCTTTCTATAATCTACCCCCCGTACTTAGAATATCTCGAAAAAAGGTTTTTTTCTGTTCTTTTTTCCTTTTCCTGATTGGATGAAATAAAAGTCGATGGATACTCTTGCTTACCGCGACATTTTGTGAACAAAAAACACAAAACGCAAACCAGTAAAAACAGTTGGTTCTGCCACCGTATCACAGAACTGGCGACTCTGCTGGGGATTTAAATAAGTGGGGTATACCTTAGAATGTAGGTCATGTTACAAAATTTATTTCTTGTTTGTTTGCTTTATTATTAAAGGGGTTTGTTTGGGTTACTATAGATCCTACACCTGGATCTGGGGGCACTCTTTAGGTAAACAACAACAGATCGTGGAGAATGTACGGCGTAGATCGATATGGTTTAAGCGATGGATGTGTTGGTGTGACACTTTGGTTGGTACTGGTATCCTCCGTGGGGAAACGAGGAGAATATGGAGTCACCGCGTGGTATCGTGAAGCACTAACGGACCTTAGAACCTTAGTTGAACAAACTTGGCCATTAGAAAGTAGTGAGATAGCCGGCCTCGGTGTAGAGCTAAGGATTGGTTGATACTCGATGCTACACTCATTGAGATCAGACTTTCAGGATATTTCGTCCGCAAGAAAAGATTGTTTGAGCTGAGACAATGCCCGATAAAGGATGATCACTGATATTGAAATCCTCTAGAACCCGGTTACCTTTTAAGACAGGTTTGAAACCAACTAAACTTCAAGAGGGTATAACCTTTAACCTCATGCAGGCCATAAACCTAAGGACTTTGTGTGATTTTACTGTGTTTGCTATACCTGTGTTTGTTGTACCTGTGGTTTCTCATGACATCATGCATCATAACATAGCATCCATTATTGTTGCACTAACCATTTCAAAGACCAAGGGAATTTATATTTATCCTATTTTGCAGATTATGGCTTTCGTTCGCAGAAACACTATCTGAATCAGCTTTGTGAAGATACCTTCCCAACTCAAAGAGCTAGCATCAAGAGTTGCTGAAACTTTTGCGTTCACTAAGAGACATGGTCGACTTCTCAACCTGGTTAATTCAAACTTTGATGAAAATATGATGAGTGTACTCTTTCAGTTCTTTGATCCCAAGCACCACTGCTTCACCTTTCTAGACTATCAGTTGGTACCTACCTTGGAAGAATTCTCTCAGCTGTTGGATATACCCATTCTTAAACAGCTACCCTTCACAGGTCTAAAAGAAGTTCCTAAGCCAGAAGTCATTGCCTCAGCTTTGCATCTGAAACGGGCCAACATGGTATCCAATTGGGAAACAAGAAGCGGAGTCAAGGATTTTCTAGCTAATTTTCTGATAGACAAGGCCCAGCTGTTTTGGGATGATATGGATTTTCAGGCTTTTGAGGAGGTTTTGGCTTTTCTAATCTATGGGTTATCCCTATTCCCTAATCTGGAATCATTCATAGATGTGAATGCTATCAATATCTTCCTCTCCCGCAACCCTGTGCCTACCTTACTCGGAGATATTCTGCACACTCTCCATACTCGTACCATGAAGAGAAGAGGGGTTCTTATGTGTTGTATGCCATTGTTGTCGAGGTGGTTTATTTCTCACCTCCCTAAGTTCGTACTGAAGAACGAAGAAGGTTTGGGTTGGTCGCAAAGGATAATGTCACTCACTCATATGGATATTCTCTGCTGTTCCCGAGCTACCGAAAACACTGCTATTATTGACCGCTGCAGGGAGTTCCATAATGCCCCGTTGCTTGGTATCAGAGGAGGTATAACCTACAATCCTTGTTTAGCTCTGTGACAATTTGGTTACGCTCGAAGGGATGGTCCCCATGAGTTACTTATCGAGGGTATTGTATTCAACTATGAGGATGATGTTAAAGAGTATCGCCAGAGGTTCATACGAGCTTGGGGCATGGTAAACAGATTTGGCATCAAGGCTTTGGGGCCAAAAACTTCCATTCCTATGGAACCTTACCTCCAATGGGTACGGGCTCGTTCCCAGAAGCTTATGATGCCCTATGTAGTCGTTTTACCAGTGATTGTGGAACCCACTACTGAAGAAGGTATTCCTTACACGGTTCTATATCCTTACATTCCCATTGATCTTGGGGAATTACAGAGGTCTTGGATTCAGTTGATGAAGGAGCGGGATACTTACAGGGATCAGTTCCATGCTCAGGAGAGGAAAGTTTTAGAGCTTACAAAGCAACTCCATGAGGAAAAAGGACATAATGATTATCTCGGCACAAAGAGGAAGCATCCATGGGAATTTTGATTTCTTTTTTAGTTTTAGATTTATTTTTAATTGTAACGCCTAAAAGGAATTTGAACTTCAAATTCAGCTAATAAAGTTTTTGTTTATTTTGGTTTGCAAATTTAAATTTCCCGAAGTCTTTGAAATCATTGCATGCGCATCCCATTATCATACACATCATTACAGGTACCATTACAGGTTTCTCATCTTCTTCGCTGTTTATTTCAGCATGAAATGTCTTCCAAGCAAACCATCAAGGACCTTCAGGCACAGAACGCCCAGTTCCAACAAATGTTCATAAGTTTGGCAAAAGGGCAGGAGGATCTGAAAGCCCTCATCCTGAAAGAAAAGAAGAAAAAGAAGAAGGTTGTCGGCATTCTGAATATGGGCAGAAGGTTTGGAGAGCGGTTGAAATGACAAGTCGATTTGACCTCTTCATCTAAGTAAGGGGAGAATCAGGAAGAGAAGGACCCCAGTCCTGCAGTTTCTGACAATGATACCGATTACAATGATGAGCAATATCCTCCTGCTGAGGATACATACAAACAGTTGGAAGATTGTCTAAGTTCCATGGAAGCTCAGAGGATACTTGGACTGGATTTCAAAGAATTGGGATTGGTGTCGGGAGTTGTCATCCTGCAGAAGTTAAAAGCTCCAGTTTTTGCTAAGTATGATGGGGTGTCCTGCCCAAAACTCCATCTCCGATCTTATGTCAGAAATATCCAGCCCCACACCGCTGGTAGAAATTTGTGGGTTCATTTCTTTCAAGATAGTCTATCATGGACTCAGCTTGAATGGTTCTACCAGTTGGAGGGAGCAAATATCCGAAACTGGGAAGATCTGGCTGCTGCTTTCTACAAGCAGTATCAATACAACGCCGACCATGCTCCTACTCATACTCAACTCCAGAGTATGTCCATGGGAGCGAGTGAAGGCTTTAAAGATTATGCATAAAAATGGAGAGACTTGGCTGGGAGAGTTCAACCCCCATTGTCTGATAGGGAGTTGGTTGATATGTTTCGGGGGACGCTATCTGGTCCATTTTTCAATCATTTGATCAGCAGCTCATCAGCTGGTTTCACTGAGCTGATCCTAACTGGAGAAAGAGTAGAAGCTGGGATTCGAAGCGGAAAAATACAGAAGGATGCCTCTTCGAGTTCGGTAAAGAAGCCTTTTGTTGGTAAGAAGGAAGCCAGTGCAATCTATAGCCCGAGGGGCCAAAACAGGGCTGAACATCGTCAGGCAGTAAGTGTCGTGATGATACCTAGATTTGAAGTTACTCCATAATGCAACAATCAACAAAGGGTGGAAAGACCACAACGGCAGTTTACCCGAATCAACATGACATTGGTTGAAGTTCTACCTCATCTGCTGAGATCCAACTTGGCAACCTTGAAAGAGGCTCCCAATAATCCAAATACTACATCTCCCCGATATAATCCAAATGCCCGGTGTGCCTATCATTATGAGAGTCCTGGCCAAGATAAAAATGACTGTTGGGCCCTAAGGAATAAGGTACAAGACTTGATTGAAGCTAAGGAAATAGATTTTGATGCTCCGGAGAAGCCAAATGTCATAACGGCTCCCATGCCCAAGCACGATCGGGGAGTTAATGTTGTTGATACTGATTTATTTGCTACCTCTATTGATGAAGTTTCTACTCCTCCCATGACGGTCAAGAAGAATTTGTTGTCGGCCGGTGTATTTCCGGGTTGTGGTGAAGGTTGCCACATGTGTTCATCTCTGCCTTCTGATTGCTATTTTCTGAAGTCAGGTATTCAGCGCCTGATGGATAGCAGAGAGATTTTGTTCGAGAAAACTATGATTCATGTTGTTCCAATTGAAGACGTTGCCATTATAACAATTTCCGCCAATCCTTCCAAGGTTTCCTCGAGAAGACCTGTTTGGATTAACCCTGCTTCAAGAATTGCTCCGCTGATAATCACTGTTCCCGGTTCTGTCCCGTATGTCTCGGACAAAGTTGTCCCATGGCATTATGGCACCGATATGTACTATCATGGCATCAAACAAGATCTGAAAGATGAAGAGGCTGATCCTGATATTGATAACATTGTCGGAACCAGCAAAATCACCTGAAGTGGAAGGGTCTTCTCTCCCTATATTTCCCCTAAGACTGTTAACAAGCCTATTGTCATTCCATCTGTTGTTCTTGCTAGTACATAAACTACTGTTCCTGTTCTTACTCCAATCATTACCCTTGTCGGTGAATCGTCTGATACCCGCGACAAGGAAATTATAGGTGAGCCTGCCCGGACGGAGGTGCCTAAGAAAGTTGTTGTGGAAACCTCTAAGCAAGAAATGGAGGAAATACTGAAAATCATTAAGAAGAGCGACTACAATGTGGTCGAGCAGCTGGGGCAGACCCCATCAAAGATATCCATGTTGTCTCTACTGTTATGTTCTGAAGCCCATGCGAAGGCTTTGATTGCATTTCTCAAAACTTGCATGTGCCGCAGGAAACTTCAGCTGATCAGTTCAAAGATTGTGTGGCCAGCCTGACTGCTGATAATGGGCTGGGCTTTTCAGATGCAGACTTGACACCAAAGGGAAGGAAGCATAATGATGCTCTGCATGTCTCAATTGAATGCAGGGGCACCACTATGGCTCATGTGCTGGTAGATACTGGGTCTTCACTGAATGTTCTGCCGAAGAAGGCGTTGGACCGATTGGATTGCGAGGGTTTAACTCTAAAGCCTAGTAACATTATGGTAAGGGATTTTGATGGGTCGAAAATAATTGTGCACGGGGAGGTGGACATCCCTGTCAAAGTGGGTTCTCATACCTTTGGGTCCACCTTCTATGTGATGGACATCCGGCCGTCGTATTCTTGTTTGCTGGGTCGTCCTTGGATCCATGAGGCTGGGGCAGTTACTTCCACACTCCACCAAATGATGAAGTATCCAGTGAAAGGAAAGATTGTCACAGTATGGGGTGAAGAAGAATATATGGTGAGCCACCTCAATTCCTTCCGCTACGTAGAGATGGACGCGGAATTCATAGAAACTCGTTGTCAGAATTTCTAAGAGGTCCCTCAGATCTTGGAATCAACTGAAACTACTACCAACAAACCTCCTTTGAAGATGGCTTCTCTCAAGGACGCCAGAGCCGTGGTTAAAGAAGGTGAGTGTGCCAATTGGGGTCAGCTCCCTGATTTCACTCACAAAACTGACAAATTTGGTTTGGGCTTTACTACAGGGGCTCAAAGGGATATTCGACGCACTCGGGATGGAAGACCTCCCCTACACATCAGCAATCGGGGAATTAACGCCATTGAAGACAGCAAAGAGGACTCAGACATTGATAGCTGGATCTACCCAACTACCAACGATGGACCGAGTAACTGGACGGCTAGGGACTTTATACCTGTCTCTTTTATTCCACAGTAATTGACTTACTTGTTTTGAGATTTATAATAAACAATTTGAAACTTTACGGCCCTGTGCCTTGCCTGAGGCACCTTGACTTTGCTTGTGAGGGCTATTATTTGTCGTTTCATATATCATTAATAAAACATTGGACATTTCTTGCATACAAATTTTGCGCTCTCTGTTTTTCTTTTCTATTTTTCACTTTATCAAAACAGCTATTATCTTACACACACTCACGTATCATAATGCAGATCCATATCCACTATGGATCCCATTGATAACAGCTCTGCTATTGCCAATTATGACTTCAAAAATCCGATCAACCAAGTCGAGGAAGAAGGTGAGGAGGATTGTGAGGTGCCTGGAGAACTTGCTAGACTACTACAGCAGGAAGAAAGGGCTATACAGCCTCATGAAGAGCCGATTGAGATGGTGAATTTGGGTACTGAGGAAGACAGAAAGGAGGTTAAAATAGGTGCAAACCTGGGGCTTAGCGTCAAACAGAGGTTGATACAGATGCTGCACGACTACGTTGAGATCTTTGCCTAGTCCTATGAAGACATGCCTGGTTTGGACACTGATGTTGTGGTACACCGCCTGCCGACTAAAGAAGATTGTCCTCCGGTTAAACAGAAGGTCTGTCGTATGCACCCTGAAATGTCAGAGAAGATCAAGGCAAAGGTTATGAAACAGTTTGACGCAGTATTCTTAGTTTTCACTTCTTATCCATAATGGGTTGCTAATGTCGTTCTGGTACCTAAGAAGGACGGTAAGGTACGGATGTGTGTGGATTACAGAGATCTGAACAGGGCATGCCCCAAGGACAACTACCCACTTCCTCACATTGATGTTCTGGTCGACCACACCGTGCAACACAAAATCTTCTCCTTTATGGATGGTTTCTCTGGCTATAACCAGATCAAGATGGCTCCTGAAGACATGGAGAAGACAGCCTTCGTCACGCAGTGGGGCACCTTCTACTACAAGGTGATGCCTTTTGGGTTGAAGAATGTTAGGGTAACCTATCAGCGCGCCATGGTCGCTTTGTTCCATGATATGATTCACCATGAGATCGAAGTCTATGTTGATGACATGATAGCCAGGTCTCAGACCGAGGAAGAGCACCTTAATCATCTCCAGAAGTTGTTCAATAGGTTGAAGACATACAAGCTGAGGTTGAATCCGAACAAGTGTACCTTCAGGGTAAGGTCTGGTAAGCTTCTAGGCTTCATCGTCAGTGACAAGGGTATTCAGGTAGACCCTGCGAAGGTAAAGTCCATACAAGAGATGTCGGCTCCCCGCACATAGAAAGAGGTTAGAGGTTTCTTGGGACGCCTGAATTATATTGCCAGGTTCATTTAACATCTGACTACTACTTGTGAGCTAATCTTCAAGCTTCTGAAGAAAGATCAAGTGGTAAAGTGGAATGACGAATGCCAGACCGCCTTCGAAAGAATCAAATAATACCTTCAAGAACCGCCTATTCTGATGCCTCCAGTTGAAGGAAGACCTTTGATATTATACTTGACTGTGCTAGACAATTCAATGGGGTGTGTGTTGGGGCAGCATGACGAGTCTGGTCGAAAAGAGCATGCAATATACTACCTTAGCAAAAAGTTTACCGAATGTGAGAGACGATACTCATTGCTCGAGAAAACTTATTGCGCTTTGACATGGGCTGCTCGCCGACTGAGACAGTATATGCTGACTCACACTACCTTGTTGATATCAAAGATGGATTCGATCAAGTATATTTTCGAGAAGCCCGCTTTCTCCGGAAGGATAGCAAGGTGGAAAATGATCTTAATTGAGTACGACATATAATACACAACCCAAAAAGCAATAAAAGGGAGTGTATTGGCTGATCATTTGGCTCATCAGGCCGTGGACGACTACCAGTCCATGCATTTTGAGTTCCCGGATGAGAATATCATGTTAGTAATTGACTACAAAGAACCTGGACCGGATGAAGGACCTGAGGAGGGATCCCGATGGTCTATGTATTTTTATGGAGCTTCAAACGCACTGGGTAACGACATTGGTGCTGTAATCATATCTCCCGAGGGCTGTCATACTCCGTTCACTGCCTGATTATGTTTCAACTGCACCAGCAACATGGCAGAGTATGAAGCGTGCATTATGGGTCTTCGAGCTGCTATCGACCTCGGGATCAAGTTCTTACGTGTATTCGGGGATTCCCCTCTGGTGATAAGTCAGACCAAAGGCGAGTGGGATACGAAGCACCCAAATCTC
Source organism: Vicia faba (assembly GCA_948472305.1). NCBI lineage: Eukaryota > Viridiplantae > Streptophyta > Magnoliopsida > Fabales > Fabaceae > Vicia > Vicia faba. Next base: position 1,013,779,089 of record OX451738.1, read on the forward strand.
ATTCCTTACAAAGAGTATGTACTAACATTGCTCCCACACTTTGAGGAGGTAACCTTCGAACATTTCCTACGAGAGGAGAACCAGTTAGCGAACGTGCTAGCTACCATGTCTTCTATGTTCAAAGTTATGTGGGACAATGAAGCTCCCCAGATTACCATTGAGAGGTTGGATGAACCAGCACACTGTTGTGAGATTGATACTGAAGAAGTGGCAGGCAAACCCTGGTTTCACGAAGTCAAAAGGTATCTCGAGGCTCAGGAGTACCCCAAAGGGGCATCTGTCAATGATAACATGTTTCTGAGAAGGTTCGCTGCAAAGTTATTCCTCGGTAATAGAATCCTCTATAAACGCAACCATGACTCCACACTACTACGGTGTGTAGGCAAGAGAGAAGCAGATAGGATTATGACAGATTTACATGAAGGTACCTTCAGAACCCATTCCAGTGGACATACCATAGCTAAGAAGATCCTACGGGAAGGATACTATTGGTCCACCATGGAAGCCGATTATTATCAGCACTCTCGTACTTGTCATAAATGCCAAATCTATGCGGATAAGGTGCATGTACCTCTGATTCCTCTGAATGTCTTGATAGCTCCTTAGCCCTTTGTGATGTGGGGCGTCGACATGATCGGCGATATCAGGCCTACTGCGTCTAACGGGCATCGCTTCATCTTAGTAGCCATTGATTACTTCACGAAGTGGGTTGAGGCAGCCTCTTTTGCTACTGTGATCAAGAACATTGTTGCGTGGTTTGTCCGACACAATCTGATCACCCGATATGGTGTGCCAGAGAGAATTATTACTGAAAATGGTACGAATCTCAACAACACAATGATCACTGAGCTCTGTAAACAATTCAAGATACAACATCATAACTCTTCTCCCTACCGACCGAAGATGAATGGGGATGTTGAAGCAGCTAAGAAGAACATCAAGAAGATTGTGCAGAAGATGACGGTGACATATAAAGACTTGCACGAGATGTTACTATTCACTCTTCACGGGTACTGTACCTCAGCACAGACGTCGACAGGGGCAACACCCTACTCTTTGGTATATGGCATGGAGGCAGTCCTACCCATCGAAGTCCAGATACCCTCTCTCAGGATTATGAAGGATGCGGGTTTGAACGAAGACGATTGGATCCAAACTCAACTTGATCAGCTAAACCTAATCGATGAAAAGAGACTTACTGCTATCTGCCACAGTCAGACGTACCAAAAGCGAATGATCAAGGCTTTCAATAAGAAAGTCAGGCGTCAAGAATATCAAGTCAGGGATCTAGTAATCAAACGCATCATACTGCCGCAAGGTGATCCCAAGGGAAAATGGACCCCCACGTACGAAGGTCCATTTATGGTTAAGAACATTTTCTCATGAGGAGCTATGATTCTAACCATGATGGATGGTGAAGACCTTCCTCACCCCGTCAATGCAGACATAATGAAAAGATACTACACATAATCAAAGACCCGCTAGGTCGACTGGCCTAGGTAAAAATAAGGGATTCTCGGCGAACCAAAAGGGTTCGGGCAAAAGTAAGGGATGAAAATGAAAAAAATATGTACACCCGGCAAGTCGAAAACCCGAAAGGGAGGCTTAGGAAAAAAAGGCTATCCCGGTGGACTAAAAACCAGAAAGGGCGGTCCAGGCAAAAGTTAGGGATTAAAACGTATCACTATGTCTCATTGGATCATATTGCGATCAGACTTCGGTATCGACTATCAAGCTCGGACGGCGCCAACCAATCTGATCAACCTTCAGCCAAGTAGCAAAGTGATGAGACGCTTGAAGATATAAAGGCAATAGCAGAGTTGGAACCCAATGGGGTTGTTTCACATAGCTGTTTTTTTTCCTTCTTTTACACAAATTGTAATTTCTTTCAGCGGCGTTCTCTTACTAGGACGTCAGCCTCTTTGTACAAAACGCCTATTAGAGGCCAACTTCAAAAATCAATACAAATAATTTCCACAAGAAACTTCAATTTGTTTTTCTGTTTTGTTTTGCAAGAACGTCCAATGATTTATTTTTGATATATGCATTTGAAAATGATTGCTGCTCATAAATATTTACATAAGAAACAAAAGACAATTACTCGTAATTCTAGAAACAGAGAAAAACAAGAAGTGCCAAACCCTACAATTACTCTGCCCATTAGGTATCGGGATAGAGTCAGCTTTAGAACACAATCACGGGTACATACACTCCCCACAGAGTAAAAGTATCCAAAGGCATCAATGTCAGCTTCCTTTAAACAGGACATAACTATCCTCAGCCGAGGTTCATAATCGCGGGCAAGTCAGTAAAATTCATCTCCCAAATGGAGTTTATTTCTACAGATACAGAAGCTCAATCTCCAACAGAGCTCATCATCTCCAGCAACAGAATTTCATCCCCAACTGAGTTTATTCCTCCAGATCAGCAGGTCTACCAACAGAGTATCTCTTCCCCTAAGTTGGTCCCCGCAGAGTTATTCTCCAGCATCCTTTCCCGATAGAATATTTACAAATCTCCAGCAACCGTCAGGGATTTATTTTCTCAAGACGCGAGCATACCTCGATAGCATTTCAAGAACATACATTATGACATATACATGCATATCATATACAGTATAATCTCATTTATTTTGAGAACATCATCTCATCCTGCATTTCATGCATCGCATATAACTAACCCTGATATCTTTTCAGGAAAAGAGGATTAACTTCAACAAATTCAGCAGTTATATAAATTACATCTACAGACGACTAATGGAAGCTCAGTTCCCGAGACTAAGCGGGGCAACTAATATATACTATCACTTTGAAGTAACCCTACTATCCAGGTTTCTTCCCACCAGCCCTACTACCCAGGCTTTCATTTCGAGGTAACCCTACTACCCAGGTTCCTTCTTATAGCCTTACTATCCAAGCTTTCATCTCGAAGTAACCTTACCATCTAGGTTCCTTCTCACAGCCCTACTATCCAGGCTTTTATGTCGAAGTAACCCTACTATCCAGGTTCCTTCTCACAGCCCTACTATCCAGGCTTTCATTTCGAAGTAACCCTATGACCCAGGTTCCTTCTCACAGCCCTACTATCCAGGCTTTCATTTTGAAGTAACCCTACTATCCATGTTCCTTCCCACAACCCTACTATCCAGGCTTTCATTTCGAAGTAACCCAACTATCCAGGTTCCTTCTCACAAGCCTTACTATCCAGGCTTTTATCTCGAAGTAACCCTACTATCCAGGTTCCTTCTCACAGCCCTACTATCCAGGCTTTCATTTCGAAGTAACCCTACTATCCAGGTTCCTTCTCACAGCCCTACTATCCAGGCTTTCATTTCGAAGTAACCCTACTATCCAGGTTCCTTCTTGCAGCCCTACTATCCAGGCTTTCATATCGAAGTAACCCTACTATCCAGGTTCCTTCTCACAACCCTACTATCCAGGCTTTCATTTCGAAGTAAACCTACGACCCAGGTTCCTTCTCACATCCCTACTATCTAGGATTTCATTTCAAAGTAACCCTACTATCCAGGTTCCTTCTCACAAGCCCTACTATCCAGGCTTTCATTTCGAAGTAACCCTACTATCCAGGTTCCTTCCCATAGCCTTACTAGCCAGGCTTTCATTTCGAAGTAACCTTACTATCCAGGTTCCTTCTCACAGCCCTACTATCCAGGCTTTCATATCGAAGTAACCCTACTATCCAGGTTCCTTCTCACAGCCCTACTATCCAGGATTTCATTTCAAAGTAACCCTACGACCCAGGTTCCTTCATACAGCCCTACTATCAAGGCTTTCATTTCTAAGTAACCCTACTATCCAGGTTCCTTCCCACATCCCTACTATCCAGGCTTTCATTTCGAAGTAACCCTACTATCCAGGCTTTTATATCGAAGTAACCCTACAATCAAGGTTCCTTCTTATAACCTTACTATCTAGGCTCCTTCTTTCTTATCTCAAGACAGCAGTCCATAACACTTTAGAACCTGAAACTGAACGAACATAATTGGTTTCGAATTTCCCCAGTAAGTCACGGTGTAGCATATACCCTAACCAGATATGCAGTTCACTTCCGCTTCCTCAAGCCGGAGTTAATTCCCCAGTAGATTAACGGACAACTGAAGCTCCTAAAATTCTATTTCTCCCAAGACAGATACCAACGTTCCTCGGCATATTCCTCATCAACAATAGTAACAGGAACTCTCATCGAAGGAACGTCTCAGGAAATCAACATCCTCTAGATGGCATCTTTAAGCCCATCTATGACGGTATTCCGCCACATCTTGGATGAAATCTTTAAGCCCATCTCCGACAATTCTCTAGCAACTTCTGAATGGCATCTATAATCCCATTCCCGATATCACCAAATCAAGTATCACTTCATGCGAGTGCAAATTTCTGGGCACTCTAGTGTTCAATCATCTTCCACCTTCAGATCACGAAAGGCGGATGAGCCAATCTACATCCTCAGGTTTAAGATTGAACAGGGGCAGCTATTGTACCCCAAAATTTTCCCTCTCATTTTACTCAATACATACTCCTAGAGATCCTCAATTTGCTCAAGCTTGCCCAAGAGTTGACCAGACAAACTCTCTCCTAAGGCAGTGTACCTCAAATTAGGGTTTCCATTTTCATAAAGATGGGTGAAATCCAAAGAACTCATATGCACTCCATGGTCCTAATATGTTCTCAGGACCCTACATGTCAAGTTCCATGCCTTGCACAATAAGTTTGCTCAGTCAACTGCTCAGATGCTTGAGAATCGACTGTATTAGGTCAAAAGTCAATTGTGACCCACATATAGTCAAACTTCAAGATTTTTGGTCAACATTAACATTTTGAAGTGACTTTCATCATTTTATCAAGGGTTGATCATGATTCCTTAAGGAATGCTCCAAATTCATCAAAACCCAAAAGTTGCTAAATTAGGGTTTCTTAGTAAAAGTCAACCAAAATTTGACCAAGCATAACTTCCACATGCTTTATCAGAAATTTTCCATCCAAAGCGCATTTTGAAGAGGATGAAATTCCCTACAATTCATCTTCATCCCACAAGTTTAAAATATGCACTCATAAAAAGATATGAATTTCTACATTATGGGTCCTTTTGAAAAGTAAACAAAAACACCTTTTGGGTAAAAGCTTCTTACAAGATCATGGAATACTCAATTAAGATGAGACTAAAAGGGTTGCTTAGGGGACATCCTAAGATTTCTAAAAAGTCCAAGAACACCTCTTTAGGGTTAAAATTGGAAGAGATGTGCCTTGTCAAAGTTGACCTTTTTTGCAAAATTGCCAAAAGTCAAATGTGCTCAAAAATGCATTTTTTGCTAAATGGGCCTAACTTTTTATGCTTGAACCTCACTTATAATATGGTCCACGACTCAAATATTCACCCACACATTATTTGCTTTATTTTTCAATTTATTTTGATTTTTATTAATTAAAAATTGAATTAAATCAAATAATTGATGAATAATAACAAAGATATGATTTGACTTGGTTTTTGGATAGGTTGGCAATCAAAATATGCTGAATTATCAAGGCAAAAACGAATCAAGCATAATTGGTACAAGAAAAGGATGATTTGGCTCAAAATAGCAAGTTTATATGTAGCATGAAAATCAAATCAAATATCTCATAATTGCAAAGATTCAATCCAAGTTTGTAACCCTAATGCATTCCTAGATATATATTGGACAAGAAAAAAGCATGGCATAAGGTTTTGCAGTCGTGAAAACACCAAACAAAATTCAAAAAAGTGACAAAAAGTGTTGGATCATTTTTGAACTTAGAGATCAATTCAAGCCATTCCAACGCTTCCAATCGTTTTGGACCTTTCCATAAGCTAATACGATTAGTTGCACACGTTCTCACGCCCAGAATCTCCCCCTAGCATTCATACGGTTTGCCCTTTATTTCAAAATCAATTACTGTATTTCTTGCATCATTATCATGTTTAAGTTATATGTTTGTGATCCTCATCGTGTTTGCAAGCTAACTGAATAATTTAATTGCATTTTGGAAGCCTATATGTGCCTTTTCCATTGTTAGGGTTTGTGTGTGTAGTTTAGGGGTTTGTTCTACAGGTTAAATTAGGCAAAAAGAAGGGTACCATGATGTTCACAAGATCAAAACGAGTTGATCTATATAGTTAGATTTCATTTATCTTGCGTTTTGTGGATTTTTGAGTTTTACAGGTTTGTAGCTACAGACCTTTGTCCGTAGGTAAAGGTACAAGCACCTAAGGCGACAGAGAAAGGTAGAAGAAGATTAGGTGTCAGCCAGACATTCGCCCATTTGAAAACTCGCGCGTTTGGGAATCAAGGATTTGTTTTCCTTACATTATATTTTGTTTTCCTTATAGTAACAACTAAAACGTGTAGCGCAACTGGAAATGAGGCAATGGTATTGAGCATAAGGACTTGGGTTTGACCCCAGGTCCCAACGTTTCCTTTATGTTATTTTCTTTCAACAGATCCAGCGCATCACTCGCCCGGGTATCCATCATACATCCTTGCGTCCAGTCGCTTGATCAGGCATGCTATCAGATCCAATGCTCCAGCAGTGAGGGACTATGATACGCCCTCAAGTCAACGCTACAAGGCACCAAATGTTGACCGGGCTTGGAGTGTTTTTGGGTTTGAAGATTTCAGATTGACACCCCCCATTTGCTAGCATACAGGCCCAGTTTGCATTTTCTTTTCTATTTTCGTTTTAATTTCTTTAATTAATTTCTTTTATTTGTTTTAATTAATTAACCCAAAACTCATTTTCTTTTTTTAATCAAAAAATCAAAACAAACTACAAAAATCTTTTTTTAATAAAAATATTTTATTTCTTAATTAATTTAGTTTAATTAACTTAGGGCAATTTAATCTCTTTTTATAATTAAAAATAATTAGACTTAGGATTTGAATTGTACATAATTTAATTAATTTTCTTTAAAAATACACCAAAATCATTTTTTTATTAAAATATTTAATTTTATCAATTAGGTTAACTTAAATACTTTTTCATAATTAAAAAGAAATTAGAAATTAGGGTTTTATTTAATTTGCAATTTCATTGTTTTCTCCAATAAAAAATGTACAAAAAATCTTTTTTTCTTTCAATTAGGGTTTAGGTTATTTTTCAACATCCCTCTTATTTAATTCGCCGCGCATTTAATTACTTCTTTTCCATAATTTTTGTAATTGACAATGGTTTGTAATAAGTTAAACTAGGGTTTTATTTACTGTTTTAATCCCCGATTCTTTTGTTTTGTAATTAATCCTCATCCCCCGAAGCCTAGTAATAGCTAGGTTTATTTTCTCGCATTTTTAAATTCCTGCAAATATTTAACTGTCTAGATGTATGCTAATAGGATTGTATGGCAAGATCACTTGACATTTAAATGGTAGATCACCTAATGTGCAAAGATTAAATAAATGAAACAATTCATCTGCACATATTCACTCCTAGGGTTTACCTCACCTCGGTTTCCTTCAGTAAACAATCATTAAGCATAAGAGATTTTAGTGGTTTCCCTCCAGTCTAAAAAGATAAAATTGTCCCATTCGAATGTTGTCTCGGAAATGTTGCCTCGAAGATGGTGCCTCGGAAAGATCTTAAGACTCTAGGGCTACTACTAAAGTTTTATAACTATTGCTTTAGTGATTGTATTTGTCCCTTTCGAATGTCCCTTACAACTCCAACGATGGTGCCACCTACTCCTTAATAGTAGGATAGCATTGTCTAAAGGAAATGAGAATAAACAATCTTTTTTCGAGTAGGTATAATCTTAAGTACTTTCTCGATAAAACATTTTCACACAAACACCTTTCAAAACAAATTTTCAAAACTAACTTCGTCACATCCTTGAGGACTGATACAAGGGTTATCACGAAGTAAAACATTTTTAAGACAAACACACACAAGCAATTTTAAAAATGAGCAAGTACCTAAGACCCCGTAGATAACTACGGATAGAAAGGGTGCTAACACCTTCCCTTTCTATAATCTACCCCCTGTACTCAGAATATCTCGAAAAAATGTTTTTTTTTATTCTTTTTTCCTTTTCCTGATTGGATGAAATAAAATTTGGTGGCGACTCTTGCTTACCGCAACATTTTACAAAAAAAAACGCAAAACGCAAACCAGTAAAAACTGTCGGTTCTGCCACCGTATCATAAGCGGTCTAGGCAAAAATTATAGATATAAACAGAATAAAATTTCCCGCTAAGTTGAAAACCCGCAAGGGAAGCTTAGGAAAAAGTTAGGGATTTTCTTGGCAAGTAACTACATCAGACAAGACTTGATCATTGTAGCAACAATCTTCTTGGATCCTCACCATACTTCAACGGAAGTTGTTGCTCAAAATTTCAAAGTTGTTAGAGGGAATAGTGGTCATTGTATCTCAATGTGTCTTTTCCATTATATATTACGATTTTCTGAATGTTGTAATCATTCGTGGAGTCTCTCCATTTGCAGATTATCATTCTATCAATAAAATTTGAGCTTTTACCCAATTCTTTGTATTTCTTATTTTTATTCAGCTTACAAAGACTTCGTTTATTATTGATAATAATTTTCAAAGCAAAAATATTAAATAACAAAATTATTTTTCAAAAAGAATTTAGAAATTACTTTTACTTTAGATTTTGTGATTCAAGAGGAAAACAAAAGTGGTGATCCTAGGAGTGGACGAACTCCAGTAATTTTGGGAAGTTTTGTTTCCCCCAGGAAGGTTTTCTCAGGTTGTTTTCGCTGGTATGAGTGTGATTTTTTTATATTGAATACGATACCAATTGGCGTAAGGTGAAATATTGGGTTTGTGATCCCAGTGTCCCCAGTCAAGTCTTGGTCTTTTTTGGGGGGGTTTGTATGGTCTGAGGCCTTTATCCCAGATTCCCCAGCGAAGTCTTCCCTCATATGACGAAAGGTATTTTTCCCTTGGTGTGCTGAGATGGAACTATTTGCAAGATGTCGCTCTTTCTGTAGTATTGGCATTATTGTTGGTATTTATTTCTCAGGCAACTAGACCAGGGCAGTATATTTTATAAGAAGTGTTAAGACAGTTTTCAACCCTTTGGGTTTTCACCCGCCAAGTGCTGGGTTTGATTTAAAATCCCCATGAGTTTGACATTTTTCTATAATGTTGACTTCTTGATTCCCTAGGAAGGCTATCCCAGGGCATCTTTTGTTGGAATAAGTTTGCATGATATGAAGACTCAATCCGAGATTCCCCAGTGAAAGCCCCGATTATTTGATAGAAGTCTTTTCTCCCCGTGCATGCTGATATTTGACTTATTTACGAAGCATCTCCCTTTCGGCAGTACTTGCATTTTGTTTGATCACCCGATAATCAGGCAAGGGCAATGTTTTATTTAAGAAGTGTTAAGGTATTTGTCAATTTTTTGGGTTTTCACCCGCCAAGTGTTGGGTTTGATTTAAAATCCCCATAAGATTGATTCTTATTGTAATGTTTGACTTCTTAACTCCCCAAGTTGTTATCCCCATAAGGTTTCATGATTTTTCCCCATAGAAGTTGGTGCAATACTTACTCTCAATATTGAAGAACGTATCTTGGTTTCCCCTCTTCGATGTAGTGTTGGCCTCCCTAATAAAGTCAGCACGAGGTCCACAGTTGATGTCTCGATCATGAGGCACTATCTCCCCTAGTGAAGTATGTATGGTATTTCCCCAATGAAGTCAGCTCGAAATCCTCAGTTGATGTTTGGCCGATATGGTTTCCATCTGCCTTATTTGAAATCAGTATTGCAATCCCCAGTAGAAGTGCGGACCATGAAACATGTGTTTTCTCCATTGAAGTATGTGTGTTATTCCCCGTTGAAGCCTGGAGAAGGATGTTATATCCCTGTATCTGTATTGATTTGTTTATTTTCGGATTATGTTCCTTCCCAGTGAAGTTAAGCCGCGAAATAGGATTTTATTTCCTCGTTTGGTGCTTATTTTCTTATGGAATGTTCATCTTGGATGTAATTTAGCCGAGTGTTGATTGTGCCCGAGTTGGTTTTGCCTGGTTACTCCCAGTGTTATATGTTTATTTTTTCAGCATATACATGATAACACTCATACATTCATACATACATCATGCATAGTTAAATTTATAAAATCATTGCTCATTCACATTCATTAATATTTTGTTGACATATTACCCTATTTTGTATAGTTGTGTTGTCCTCTCTCCAATAGAGTGTCGTCCTTAAGCAGAAAGTGTATATTCTTTCAATTTCCCCACTGAGTTATCCCTCGTGGAAGATTTTTTGCTTTAGCCTTCCTGTACAGCTCTTTGTCTGGATAGATTGGATTTTCCTCTTGAGTTTATTTCTCAAAGGATATATTTTGGTTGACTGTTTCACTCCAGTTTATTTCTAGTTTGAATCTTTGATCCTCAGTAATATTATTACTGTGGATTTCTGCAAGCTTCGAGCATTGGTTTAAGAATGTGCATTTATTTTGGCACGAGAAGATTTTATCTCCTCAACAGGAATATGTTAGAATTTCCCTAGGAAGTCATGATTCATTCCCCAGGAAGTCGTGATTCATTCCCCAGTAAGTCATTTTTTATTTCCCCGGGAAGCCATATTGCTTTCCCCAGAAAGTAATTTTTACAATCCTGCCCATAACAACAAGTAGCGGGTCTCTTTATTTGAGCAATTTGTACTTCCCCGTAAAAGTCGGTGTTACTTTTTTGCTATCTTCTCTATGAGTGGATAGTTTGCAGTTCATTGTCAAATTACTCTAGTGGATGAAAAGTCTTTCAATATCGCAGAGACAGTTCATTGTGAAATCTTTACAAGTGGTAGTCTCTTTATTTGAGACAGCTTATATACTACCCTTTCCAGTCGGAATGCCTTGGTTAAAGAAGAAGTTGAGACCCGTTCTAGGTGAAACGCTAGAATTTTGGAGAAACTTGTTATTCTTTTTGCCATATTCAGTGAACGTTGGTAGTTCACCGTCAGTGAACATCAGTGTTATGATATTTTCTCTCTACCTTTAGTGAAAGTTGGTAGTTCATCGTCAGTGAACGTCGATGATATTTTCACTTACTACCTTCAGCGAAAGTTGGTAGGTCACCATCAGTGAACGTTGGTGATTGTTATCTTTTTGCTACCTTCATTGAATGTTGGAAGTTCACCGTCAGTGAACATTGGTTCTATGATATTTTCTCTCTACCTTCAGTGAAAGTTGGTAGTTCACCATGAGTGAACATTGGTAGTTCACCGTCATTGAACGTCAATTCTATGATATTTCTTTTCTCTCTACCTTTAGTGAAAGTTGGTAGTTCACAATCAGTGAACGTTGGTGATTGTTATCTTTTTGCTACCTTCAGTGAATGTTGGTAGTTCACCGTCAGTGAATGTCGGTGCTATGATATTTCTTTTCTCTCTACCTTCAATGAAAGTTGGTAGTTCACCATCAGTGAATGTTGGTGATTGTTATCTTTTTGCTACCTTCAGTGAATGTTGGTAGTCCACCGTTAGTGAACGTCGGTGATATGATATTTCTTTTCTCTCTACCTTCAGTGAAAGTTGGTAGTTCACTATCAGTGAACGTTGGTGATTGTTATCTTTTTGCTACCTTCAGTTAATGTTGGTAGTTCACCATCAGTGAACGTTGGTGCTATGATATTTCTTTTCTCTCTACCTTCAGTGAAATTTGGTAGTTCATCGTCAGTGAACATCGGTGTTGTTATTCTTTTCTCTTTCTACCTTCAGTGAATGTTGGTAGTTTCGCCTTCAGTAAAATTTGGTTTATCTTTTTGATCTTCTACCTCCGACTATTGAGTTTGATAGTTCACAATTGGTTTTCAATAACTTTTATCCCGTACTATCTCCTTTTTATCTGAGTTGATGCTACCTTATCTCTTCTTTGGGTGTTACACCAATAGAGTCGAGTCTTTTTGATTCACCAGTGATTTATTTTCCTGGTCGGGTTTCTCTTTTGATCCTTATTTCCTTTGCTACATCCCCAATGGTGTTTTGCGTCCCTTTGAAGTTGTTCATATGCATTCATACTCATAAGCATTGCATGGCATCTTAGGGTCAAAAATATGGATTATTTTATATTTAAGTATCTTCTATCACGTCGACACGAAGATTTTTAACCTTTGTATCTTTGGATAGAAGAAACTTAAGTAAGGGCAGCTATTGTACCCCATTTTTTTCCCCTAAGATCCCTTCATAATACCATATTGATTCAATCACAACAAGATCACATTAGGGCTTTTGGTTCTCCTCCCTATCTTTAGCTTTGCTCTTTGAGGAATCACCAAGCACCTTGACTTGTTTTTCTTTTGTGATCATGCATGTTTTGTTTTGAATTTCCTTTTAATTAATAAAATGCAATGTTGGTTTGTCTTACTTGTTAATAATGTAGGTAAAGGCAATGTGGCTTAGCAAGTTGATCCATGGGTTCATGAGTTTATTTCCATGCCCTAGTCAATAAAGCTTGAGAAATTCAAACCTTACCATTGAAGTTGTTTTGGAAGAAATGAAATGGCAAGGTTAATTTTGGTTCACCATATTTCAAAGTTATCAATATTGATTCCAAAGTACAAGGGGTTGATTGAAGAAGTTGTCATGGTTAGACAAGGCCTTGTTCCCATTGTCCACAAGTGCATATTTCTCTCAATTATCAAGATATGGAAGTGGTTTTAGTTGCTATGAGTTCTCACTATCATCCTCAACAACTTCTATCTACAAAGCAAAAGTTTTGGTACAAGAAGATTGTTTAAAATTGTCAAAGTTCCTCAAAGCATTTTCTTGATCTAGGAGCTAGGGTTTTGAACTTTAAAGAAGTATATCTTGCTCATCTTTTGGTATTTTTGAGTGATTCCAAAAACATCCTTCTCTTCAAGGGATTATTAACAAATCACTTCAAAATTTTCAAGGATTTTTCATGTGGAAGAAACTTGATGATGGAGAAAGATTACAAGCCCTCCAAATGAACCCCCAACTTCCCATGTGTGACTTCAAATGATCATAACTTGGTCAATTTTTATCACCTTGAGCCTACTCTTTTTCCACAATGATCTTGAGGATGTGAAATTTATTCCTTCTTTTATGTGCAAAGTGAGAAAATGGATGGAGGATGCCTTAAGGATACAAAATATTATAGGTCATTTCATGATTTTTTGCCAACTTCAACAATTGATAAATCTCTCAATTTTTGAAGATTTTGAATGGTTCAAGTTTCAAAATGTCATTCAAAAGGTTTATTTCATGCCATCATTTTTGGTCAAGAGCAAATTCCAAGAGGAAGGCCATGTTTTGATGCAAAACATTATAGGTCACTTTTGAAGAAAAACTTGAAATATTTCTAAGTATGGAAAGTCAACCTCTTTTTCCCAACTTTGACTCATTGCAACTTTCAGATCAAACATCCATTTGATTCAATTCTTTTCCCATTGAAAAGCTTGTAATCTCATCTTTCTAAAGCATCAAGAACAATGCCTTAAAACCCCTTGAGCTGAGAATGCCATTGTTTCAAAAGTGGTAACTTGGAATTGAAGTTTCATCGCATGTCAGAATTTGAATTTCATGTTACAACTTCTAATCCTCAAATTAGCACACGTTTTGGGTCTAAACATGATTAGCCGACTTTCCCAAGTGGATTAGTGCATTAAAACGCGCGTTTTGGATGAGTTTTGACAAAAGAGAAGTCACATTTTCTTCATGATGCAGACCCGCATGAATTCCCTCCAAATTACATCATTCACCCTTCCCTTTGATCCCATTTGCTTCTCCTATAAATACATGAGCTATCCCATTCGTTTTCTCAAGCTTGAATAGCCTATATCACCTTGCCAAACTCGCTCCATAACTCACTTTTCTGCAACTTCGAAATCATTGTTCAAGCCTTTTTCAATCCATTTTTTCTATCAATTCACCTTCCTTGATCTTCCCTGGAGCTAACAGAAGAATAATTGAGCCTTGAAACCTTCTGAATTGATCTGACCAAGTCCATTTACAGAGCTCTGCAACTGAACTTCAGTAGGTAGATTTCTCCATCAATTCTTCCAAACTTTGATATCATTGTGAAGCTCTCATTGCCATGATTCTTGTGATTCTTACAATTTTTAAATCCATTGAGAATTGAGAGAGAAATCTCAAATTGAAGGTGCTCGCTATTTTTTGGGTTTTTTATTCATATTTCTTTGCACACCTTATATAAATTTGGCGCGATGCTGATGTTAGGATCGTCTTGAAGAGACGAATCCAATGATACTAGTTAGGGATCCTAATTTTTCCATTTGAAAGATCTCATAAAATTTCCATTGCAGGGCGTCTGGAGGTTGAAGATGATGACATGTCTCGTCTCATCCAATGATAGCGTGCCAAACATTTTAGTTTCATTGGTTGACTTTTTCTGATCCTATGCGTATCTCACTAAGGTCGATATCAAGCACAACGCGTCTGGTCCATTGGATCAGCTTACTAACGCGTTTTGACTATGATCTGATGGTCCATATCTTTTGGGTTTTATTTTATTTGCTGATTTTATATTTTAATTGATTTAATTTTCAAAAATTCATAACTCATTTATTTTTTGTCCAAAAATTATGAAAAAATTCACAAAAATACTTTGAATTATTTCTGATCTCATGACTATTTTTTCACATTTTTATTTTGACATATGATATTTTTTATATTTTTTGCATTATTTTCTTTCTTTTAATTACTTTAAAAATACTTTCTGACATTTTTTTAATTCTAAAAAAATTCATAAATATCATTTTACATATTTCTGACTTTTTGAAAATTTTATGTAATTTTATATTGATGTTTACTATTTTTTGATCTATTTTCTATTTGTTTGAGTAATTTTAATTAGTTTAAAAATAGTTTCTGACTTTAAAAAATTACCAAAAATTTTATAAAAAGATTTGAGTCTATTTCTGATTTTTCTATGACCTTATTTCTTTTTCATGAATCAATTTGAATATAGTTGATTTTTTTTTCCTTTATTTTAATTTATATATATATATATATATATATATATATATATATATATATATATATATATATATATATATATATATATATATATATATATATATATATATATATATATATATATATATAATTAGAATATATTATTTTTATTGAAATATTACGAATTGGGATTTTGAGACATGGGTTTTCGTAACCTGAAAAATTGCAGGTTTTTGAACTCTACATCAGGTGTAACTAATTACTGCATGGAGGGCAATCAGTTACCCTGTGAAAATTTGGGCGAACTAGGAAAAATAGCAAGGCGTAAAAGGTTAATACATAGGTGGGAGTCGGTTACCCAACTAGACAGTATCATTGTATTTTTTAATCAAAGGGGTGCAAACGGTTACCTTCCTGGCAGTAACTGGTTACCACTGAAATGTTAGATTTTTCAAAAATTTAAAATTTCATAATTTTTGCTTCGGGTGTCCATTTGACGCGTCGTTAGGACCAATGGAAAGATAAAATTATTTCCTATCCTATAAAATAAACTAGAGCACAGTATCTAATTATTTGACCAACATTGATGCTTATTTGTGTATATTCCTGAGTAACGTGCCATGAATTGTGTAGCAATTGAGTAGGATGATGTTGTATGAATAATTCAATTGTTTTGCATGATTTATTACATAGTAATGATGATGACAATGACCTGTATTGGTGTGGCATTGATGAGCAAGAATAATCAATGTAAATTATGTTGTTGCATTTCAGTGTCGCATGCATTCATGAAAGATGGCATGTATTGGCAAAAGATGGCCTGTATTGGCGAAAGATGACATGTATTGGCGTAAGATGGCCTGTATTGGCGAAAGATGGAATGTATTAGTGTTATGATTTTTCTGCCATAAGTTGGAATTATGATGAGGTTTCTTTCCTATTGATACCACATGCATTGAGTCAGTGTCGGTCTCATTGCATTGCACTATGATTGATAACTTGTTGTTTTGATGTTGAAAGAGTATGAGTTATATTATGATGAGTGTTATGTGTTGTGTGCATATTTTCTTATATGTTGATTTACTTTGTGGTGTGATGAATAAAGTAAATGTGTAAGGTAAAGAAGTATAATTATGCATACTTAAATTGCTATCTACTCGTTATTATGCTTTCTTTTATATTGTTATGATATTTCACCCCTTCTGTTTGAATGTTGCCTCTACGTGGATAACATGCAGATGATCCAAAGTAGCTTGAGGTCGAGGTTAGATGAGAAGTGCCTCATTTTGCATAGATTTAGTCGGTGTCAGCTTTTATACATAACACTTGGGGGTTTTGCGCTTGTTTTATTATGATGGGAGTAAACTATTGTAGAACTCCATTTGTTGGATTTTAATTGATGTTTTACGTTGAATTTTGAATTATGATAAATATCACTCATGTTGAGAATAGTTACTAGTGATGTTTTCCGATGCGAATAAATGAAACGAAGTTCAAACATGAAAAATAAGTGTCTATGTGTTACGTATATTTTTATATGAGCATGTATGATGTATGAAGATGTGGCATCCTATTCTTGATGTTTTATTTTATGAATTAATCTACTCTGATATTTGGTTAAATTACCGACGAGGAAATAGGGTGTTATATTAGTGGTATCAGAGCAGGTCGGTATGTCCGACTAGGTTATTGAGGCAACAGTGTAGTGTGAGACTTGAATATTGTCGATGTGTTTCATCTAACCATAGTTTGATGTTATGATGTGAAGCATAGTAATGGTTGGAAGGAACGATACTACACTTGTTGCTGCTTTGCAGGCTTTGGCTCAGGCTATGCAACATCAGCCTAATGCTGGGGGGAATGGTGGATCCCGCGTTCAGGAGACATTCTAAAGGAACCATCCACCTATGTTCAAGGGTAAGCATGATCTCTATGAAGCACAGAGATAGCTCAAGGAGATCGAGAGGATCTTTCGGTTTATAGACTGTACGAATGCATATAAGGTATGTTTTGGTACGCATCAGCTGGCAGGAAAGGCTGATGACTAGTCAGTGAGTACTCACCAACGAATTAATGGTGAAGAAGAAGAGATTATGTGGGTTATGTTCTGTCGTACCCCAAATTTGTCCTACCTCGGTGATTTTAATTTTCAATATTTAAATAGAAGAGATGTTTAATTAAAGATGGCACAGCAGCATCTGATGGCCCATCTTTATCCAAGAAAAAGGGTGTATTTTAATTCAATAAAATGGGGCTTTCTAAATCAGAAAGACTCATAAATCCGTTCGCGACGCATGTTGGCCCATGGCCCATGCAATTCAAAAGAAAAAGAATAAAATTATTACTAAGTTATTAAATTATAAAGTCTACTTAAATTTAAGTTACTATTAATTAATAATTGCTACATAAGGGTTCATTAAGTGTTATTGTTGTTAGTAAAAAGAAGGGGTGAGATTACAAGTCCATTAAAATTCATGTTGGCCCATTTTCGTTTTGGTTATGAAGAAGTAAAGAGGGGGTATGTTTATCAATTTACAGGCCTGTTAAACAACTTCTAAGCTGGCCCATTTGGCATTTGTGAGTAATTATTATCAGATCTATGTTTTATTAGTTAATTTATTTTACAAGTTATTAGTAAATAAATTGTTTTATTGTATAATGAAGACTTTTTTTTTAAAAAAAATCTATTGGATCAAAATTTTGATGCCAGTTAGGCCCAATCTGTATAAAAAAAATGTGTTTGCTTGATGAAAGTTTTATTGTGGATGGTCGCTACAGTACAAGGCCCAATTCAATTCAAAAATAACGCAAGGCCCACGTTCAATTAACTGTTATTGTATCAATTGCAAAAATTACGCATGTTTTTATCACTAACAAGTACTGTACACATCAAAACTAAATCAAATCTTGGATGTTACAAAACAAATCTCAATTTCATTACAGTTCAAATCCCAGAGTCTCAATTTTATTAAAATTTAAACCTCAGAAAATACAGAATCAATAATACATAATCAAATCTCTACGAAATCTCAATCTGAAAGAAAAGTGTACAACAACAGTCCAAGCCCAGAAATATAGTGCAATAAAACAAAATCAGAATCAAATCTAAAATTACAGCAATGCCCGTGCGCTCACCGTAATTATCATGCATCCCTCAATTTTATTCGTGCGATTATCATCAAACGGCCATAGGCCAAGTCTCCACTATAACACTCATGCGCCTCGCTACACCCAACCACTCAGGCCTTTCTCCTAAACGTTTTGGGTCAAGCCCATTTCCTATCCACACCCCCTTGCTGCCTGATTACTATGCTCCAAAATAATTTACACCCCCTTGCCTGGACTCGTAATGGACCTAATCCAATTGTTTTCCACACACCTTATTTTTACTTCAAAACTAGGATTACACCCCGTGCCTAATTAATTATATTTTACATTATTATTATTTTCTTACTATTATTATTATATTATATTGTTATTTTTTTAATTATTATTTTTGTTATTATTAGTTATAATTATTATTATTATTACTAGTAATTTTTATTTATATAATTATTATTTATTATATGTCAATATTACTTATTATCATAAATAAATTATGTTTATTTAAAAAACTCATGAACATATTTTTATGTATCATTTGCATTAAATCTTTTTTCAATCATGCATTAATCAAGATATTCGCAAATAATATGATTAAAAAACACAAACCAATCATCAAACTATTTTCGCAATAAACTAATCAACTGTCTTTTTGAAAAAAGGTTTCAAACTAGTTTTGGCTTACTGTGCATTCAGTCAAAATCTCCATAATCACTACTCCGACCGAGTGCAAAGTGATTCAAAATATGTTTGCAAACCCCTAAAAAACACCAACCCATACAAACTACGAATTGGGACTCTGATTCCTCATCAGAGGATACGTAGGCATACGATCAAAAATCATGGCGAGTCATTCTAATTAAAACATAAAATCCAGTTTACCCCAAACCTAAATCTAGAGTCTAATATCCTTGTGAATAAGGTGGATGAAAGGTACCTAACACCTTCCTTTCGTCTAATTGAGTCTGAAACCTAGAATCTCTATCTGCGAATTAAGGTTTTCTGTTAGGTTCCCTTCCCTAGGATAAAAACTAATAGTGGCGACTCTTGATTAAAATACGAGTTGCTACAGTTGGGGACTCTCCTTAACCTTAGGTTTAGGAATTTTTGGGGTTTCTTATTTTTATTTGCTTTATTTATTTATTGCATTTATCTATTTTATCACATTTATTTATTTACTGTCAATTTCTCTTATCATCATATATTTACTGTGTGGCGGGGGTTTTCTATCTCAAAAATATTTCCAATATAACCCTTAGAAAGATGGTTCGTCTATTAGCTTAGGGGGTACATCATCCCTGCGAGTTTATGTGACGACTTTGCCTAGAGTCAGTGAACTTCCAAAAAAGGAATACTTATCGAGAGATATCCTCTTGACGAGTAGGACTTTGGAAGGTTACCCATGATTCTTTGTAACGACCTTAACCCAAAATCTCATGACGAGACCTTTCACGACTTTGAGACAAAAGTTTCGATCCGTAAAGAGGCTCCACCTAAGGGAGGACCTTGTGCCTTTTCCCTCTAGTGTTATCCATGACACCCTTAAGAAAGCCATCATTTGGGAGGGTAGATTTACCGTAGGTCAAAATTAAGGAGCCTACCTTATAGGGGTACCCATCACAAAAACCTGTCACAAAATCCTGTTACTCAACCCAACACTTATACATTCATGCATTCATATATATCTCATATTCATCATTTTCTTCTTTTATTTGTCTTATTCACAGGGTACGAAATATAAAAAAATATATATAACCAAAAGCAAGATTTTTGGTGACTGTCTTAAAAATGGATACCAGAGGGAAACAACTTGTCTGCGTCAATGCCTACAAGCCCGACCTTTCTGAAATCAAAACTATAAAGGGTAAATTATCTGAGAGAGCTCTAAAGATGTACGCTTGCCGCTACGGGGACACCCTTGACTTGACTAAAGTAGAGGTTCAGATGGATGCAGTCTCTGCCCTAATTCAGTTTTATGACCCTCCATTGAGATGTTTCACCTTCCAAGACTTCCAACTAGCACTGGCTTTGGAAGAATTTAATAGAATTCTGAATTTTTCCAAAGAAAAGGCCTATATAGGTATTGGGCAAACTGTTGAAGTCAAAGTTTTGGCAAAAGGCTTAGGGATCCCCTACCCTGAGTTATTGCAAAATTACCAAAGAGAAGGTCCAATACAAGGAATCAAAAGGATACACTTGGAAGCTAAGGCACTAGAATTTGCTAATTACAAGGAGTGGGAATCTTGTGTTGACTGTTTAGGGCTGTTGGTATTTGGTGTAATTTTTTTCCTCGGACTGTGGACTATATTGACCCCGCGGCCATTAGCATATTTTGGGATGCGAAAGTCTTTAATACGGATCCTACTCCCGCTTTGCTTGTTGACATTTATCACACTTTGCATATGATGTATGAAAAAAGAAAAGGAACGCTAAATTGTTGCATCCCGCTTCTATATACTTGGTTCATGACTCATCTTTACAAGGAAGACTATATGATCCCAGAATTGACCAGATACGAGTGTCCACAGAAATTAAGATCTTCACTGCAAACTCTATATTATGGTATGCAAGGAAGTTGGATATTGGTGACATCACTATTAGCTGTGGGGACTTTCCTAATGTCCCTTTAATTGGATCGCGAGGTTGTATTAATTATAACCCTACTTTGGCCCTACGACGGTTAGGGTATCCTTTGGAAGACAAACCTTCGGACAAATAACTCCGATCATTTATCATCTACAATATGAGTATAGAAGACCAAGGGTTGCTCACACAAGGTTATTTGATCTTAGAACAAGGTTAACAAGAGGAAAGCCGAAAGAAAGAATGCCATAGCAAGAGAATCCTACACCAAATGGGTCTGAGATAGGGTACAAATTATCAAGCTGCCATTCGAGAAAGATCCAAAGTACAAATCGGAGGTCCCAGAGATAACACCTATATCTTTGGAGGAAGTCGACAATCTGAAAAATGCCTTAAAGCAAGCTCAAAAATAAAAAGAAGCCTTAGAACTCAATCTCCTCGATCTGACCAAAGAAAAGAAACAGATGCAGCTTATACTTGAGTCAAAGGACGAACAAATTGAGAGAAGTCAAAAGGAATTAGAGAAAGAAAGTCTCAAACGAAAGCGTACAACTTAAGGGCTGTTGAGTGCAACATTCAACCTAGATTCCCACAACCAAAGGTTAGAAGAGGCCGTCGCTGAAATCGGAAGGCTAACTAGATTGTACGAAAAGGCAACACATGACAAGAAGGTGCTAGAGGAAAATTTAAGAGCCCAAATCCAAAGTTTGGCACAAGCTTCCTTAGATCAAGAAAAGCAAGTAAAGTACCTCGCCACCAAACTTCAAGACAGCCAGGAATCAGAGGTCAAATCACGCCTTGAAAGGATAGAAGCAGAGAAACTCCTGACTCAGAGAACTCGAGAATATGAGCATGTGTGTTTAGAGCTGCAGGGTCTTCAAAAGTATTTCCTCATCCAACAAGGGCTTTACACATAAATGAGGGGTGAAAATATGTATTGGGAAGAGAAGGCCTCACATCTTTATCAGAAATACAGGTACTACAAAGACAAACATGAAAAGCTCGTCTTCCTAGCCAACAATCTCATCGAGGACATCCCTAGAAGTTTAAAAGATGCAGAGAATGTAATGGTACCTCTTCCTAAGGACGTTGAAGACTTTCTACAGCTTTGTCGAGAAATGGTTGATGGCTTCAGAGCACACATCCGCAGGCGCACCTAGAAGATTTAGTTCCTTTTATTTATGTTTACGCAAACAAGTTTTGATTTCAATTTGTAATATTTTTCAATATCTGGATTATGTTACTTTTAGTAAAGGCATTTTGTTTCCTTATCTCGACGGTGTGTCTATTTTAAAGCTAGTCACCAAGTAAAATAATAAGTAAAGTACAAGCATGTACCCAAGTGAATAAGACATTTAAAAAAAGAAATCATTTCATGATCATGCACATCCATTCGCACACATGCATTTATAAAACACCTGTATGTCATATCAAAACTCATTTTCTTTAAAAAAATATCTCCAGTTAAGCCATTGGTAAAAGAAGGCCTCCACCTCCTTGGCCTCCATACCAAACAAGGGCCCATCAACAAAAAGTAATGGAACAAATCGAGGAGACTCAAGCTGTGTTCAAAGAGGATCTCGACCAAGTAAAGGGCGACTTAAGTTCAATAAAAGGAGATTTGAGTCAAGTTCTTCTGGCTTTGAAGAACATTATTGACAGGCAAGACCAAATTCCCAGGGTAGCTTTCGAGGAAGTAGCCTTAACCATTGGTGCATCGAGCGGTCACCAACCAAGGAAAGAGCCAGAAGCAGGACCCCAAAAGTTCGCCATGGCTGAGCAAGAAGTTAAAACTGAAGGGTTCATCCCACCGCCATCTAAAGTAGGGGCAGCACATACCCTACAGATTCCAACCAACAATGCAGACAACTACCTAGACTTGCAATACGGAGATCATGACCCAGAGGATGCTCACCAGACACCCTTAAAGACAACTGGTACTCATGCTACAGATAATCCACTGGTAATGAATCAGTACAAAGCCCTGGAGGAAAGGTTAAAAGCTGTGGAGGGTTTTGATGCTTTCAAAGTAGACGCTTTAGAAATGGGTCTAGTTCCTAATATGGTGATACCGCCAAAATTCAAAGTACCCGACTTTGGAAAATACAAAGGGCTCACTTGTCCAAGGAATCATCTTCGTATGTATTGCAAGAAGATGCATGCACATGCCCATGATCAGAAGCTAATGATCCATTGTTTTCGACAGCCTGAGTGGGGCATCTTTAGACTGGTACATGCAACTGGAACAAACACATATCCGAACTTGGGAAGATCTTGCTAATTCTTTCTTGAAGCATTACAAGTATAACTTGGACATGGCGCCTACCGGTATACAACTCCAAAATTTGTCCCAAAAGAAAGAAGAATCCTTCAAAGAATATGCTCAAAGATGGAGGGAGATGGCATCCCGTGTACAACCACCACTGCTGGAAAAAGAACTCGTAGACATGTTCATGGGAACCTTACAAGGGCTTTATTATGAGAAAATGGTGGAAAGTGTCTCATCGGGATTCTCAGACCTAGTGACTATTGGAGAAAGAATCAAAACTGGTTTAAAAAGTGGGAAGATATCATGGGGGTCGTCAAATTCCTCTTACAATTCAAAAAGACCGGCTTCAAATTTCCCAAGAAGAAAGGAGGGAGAAGTTAATGTTGTGGCCTCATAACCAAGGACATCACAACCATTGGTAATCCCACAAGGACAAAGGCAAGACAGATTTAAAAGGCCACCCAGAAATTTTAATCCACTGCCCATGCCACCAAGCCAATTATTACAACACTTGGTTAAGGCATCCTTAGTGGAAATCAAGCCTTTAGCTCCTCCAGTCGGGCCACTCCCGTAAAGATACAATGCCAACCCCAGGTGTGAGTACCATGCTAACGCTCCGGGGCACACCATAGAACAATGTTGAGCATTCAAGCATAAGGTTCAAGATTTGTTAGAATCTCAACACATCACCTTTGAGAAGCCTAACATTAAATCAAAACCTATGCCTCTGCATGATGGGCCAACAATAAACGCAATTGAGGTGGTCACTGACTTTGGGGCAACCATAAAGGCAAAAACCCCTATCAACTTGTTGAAAGAATATATGTTCGAATATGGATTCTTGTTTGAGCATAATAAAGCTTTTGAAACAACTCTGCAAAAGGTGGTGTATCAGGGGTTAGTCCAATTCGGACTGTACCCTGAGGAAAAATATGTAGCCATAATTGGAGGAAAAAAGCCACTAGTAATCCCATGCTAGGGCCCAAGCCTTACCAAGAAAACTCTAGTCATCACGTGGGGAGAAACAGCAGAGATCACAAGAAGGGCACCTAAGCATACTCTCTTAATACCCACCACTCTAAAAGCCATGATGGTAATTAAGGGACCGTCACCTATCCCTTATGAAAATAACAATGCAGTACCATAGAGTTATGACTCAGTCGTGTACATCAACAGAGTGAAGCAAGAAAATGGGCCATCCCCAAGTCAGGGACCTGCAATTTCAAACATAGCAGGGACGGGAAGTATGACCCGAAGCGGTCGAATTTTTGGAGCCGAACTATCAAAAAAGACGGATGTGATTCCAACGAAGGACAAGGGAAAAGCAGTGGTTTATACAAATCAAGAAACAGAATCTCCAAGCAAATACTTTCCCAATCAAGAGGCAAAAGAGTTTCTGAAAATAATCAAAAATAGTGACTACAGAGTGGTGGATCAGCTCCACCAAACTCCAGCAAAAATCTCCATACTCTCGCTACTCATCAACTCTGAAGCACAACGAGATTCTTTAAGGAAGGTGTTAAGTTCAGCGCATGTCACAAAATAAATTTCAGTAAATCAATTTGACAATGTCGTAGCAAACCTAACGTTTGGATCCTACCTGGGTTTCAGCAACCGTGAATTACCGCCGCAGGGCCGATCCCATAACAAGGCACTCCATATTACTATGCAAATAGGTACTACCCATTTGTCCAGGGTTCTTACTGACACCGATTCCTCACTTAATGTGCTCCCAAAATCAAGTCTCATAAAGTTAACAATAGACGACGTGGTAATGAGACCAAGTTCTATGATAGTAAAGGCATTTGACGGTTCTCGAAGCTCGGTGTTAGGAGAGGTGGACCTTCCAGTTAAGGTTGGCCCGCATATCTTCAATATCACTTTCCAGGTCATGGATATCGAACTAGCATACACTTGCTTACTGGGGAGACCTTGGATCCATGCGGCAGGGGTAGTAACCTCAAACCTACATCAACAATTAAAGTTCCTAGTGGAAGGGAAGTTAATCATAATTGACGGCGAGGAAGACATTTTCATAAGCCACGTTGAATCGTACAGATATATCAGTGCCGACAAAGACTGTATAGCTACCCCGTTCCAAGCCTTGGAAATTGCTTCAATGGTAATATTACAAGTCGAGAAGGGTAACAAGACTAAAGTAACATCATAGAGAGATCTGAAAACGACTATGGGATGTGATGCCTCGAAACGCTGGGGAAAGCTCCCAGAAATTCCTGAGAAGAAGAATTGCTTTGGTTTGGGCTATGAATCGTCGAAGGCTACTCTAAAAAGAAAAGCATATTTCCCTCTGATCCTAGAGACTTTTGTCAGTAAAGGAACAGAGCATGACGGACACGTGGCGATGATATCAAGCAAAATCAATACCAAAAGGGCAACTGACTTCATCAAAGAAGGCGCCCCAGGAGAAGAGCTCAAAGGATGGACTGCTGTGGAGATTCCTGATATATTTTTATTTTATAAGTAATATTTCTTGTTTTGAAAGAACCTATGTCAAACCCGAGGCATAGGGGTTGCTTGTAAGGGTTTTCCCTGTTTTTGGTTTCAGACAATATTTACAATTAATAAAAGTTATATTCTGTTTTCAATTAAGATCGTTGTCTTTCTTTTGCATTTATCTATTAAGTTTAAAAATGGTAATACTTTATCTGCATACGCATTTTCAAATTTCAAGCACTAAAATATGCACCAAGACATGATAAATGTGCAGATCCATGCCCAAAATTACCGATAATGTTACTGCTACAACCCAATATGATTTTGATGCTCCTATCAACCAAGCCGGAGAGGAAGATGACGAAGATCTTGAACTCTCCGGAGAAATGGCAAGGGAAATAGAGCGAAAGGCTGACATCATACAACCATATCAAGAGCCTATTGAGACCATTATCCTAGGCGCAGAGGAAGATCCGAAAGAAATCAAGCTAGGGGAAATGTTGGAACAGAGCGTCAAAGACAGGCTTATCAAGTTATTGCATGAGTATATGGATATATTCGCTTGGTCATACAGGGACATGCCAGGGTTGTATATAGAAATAGTGGTGCACAAATTAACTCTCAAAGAAGGGTGTTCTCCAGTCAGACAAAAACTTAGAAGAACTCGTCCAGATATGTCCAGCAAAATCAGAGAAGAGGTTCTCAAACAGTTTGATGCAGGGTTCCTAGCAGTGGTAGATTATCCACCCTGGATAACTAACATTGTACCAGTACCCAAGAAGGATGGCAAAGTACGCATGTATGTGGATTATCGAGACCTAAACAGGGCAAGCCCCAAGGACGATTTCTTGTTACCCTACATAGATGTCCTAGTGGATAACATAGCTCAAGCCTCGGTATTCTCATTTATGGACGGTTTCTCGGGCTATCATCAGATCGCCTAAAGACATGGAAAGACTACTTTCATGACACCTTGGAGAACTTTCTGCTACAAAGTAATGCCATTGGATCTTAAGAACACAGGGGAAACCTATCAGAGGGAAATGGTCACATTACTCCATGATATGATCCAAAAGGAGGTTGAATTATACGTAGATGATATGATTGCCAAATCCCATACGGAGGAGGAACACATCATACATCTGCAAAAGTTATTCGAGCGGCTGCGTAAGTTCAGACTAAGATTAAATCCGAATTAATGCACATTTGGCGTCAGATCGGGCAAATTGTTAGGTTTCATTGTAAGCCAGCGGGGTATCGAGGTGGACCCCGACAAAGTAAAACCTATACAAGAGATGCCCGCACCAAGCATAGAAAAAGAAGTACGTGGTTTCTTAGGGCGATTGAATTACATCTCAAGGTTCATATCGCATCTAATAGCTACGCGCGAGCTAATATTCAAGTTATTACGAAAGGATCAGACGGTAGTATGGAATGATGATTGTCAAACTGCTTTCGAGGTAATAAAATAGTATCTGCAAGAGCCACCAGTCTTAATGCTGCCAGTCCCCGGAAGACCACTCACCATGTAGTTGACAGTGCTCGAAGGGTCAATGGGTTGTGTTTTGGGTCAGCAGGATGAAACAGGTAGAAAGGAGCATGCAATCTATTACCTTAGTAAGAAATTCACGGACTGCGGAACCAGGTACTCACTCCTTGAGAAAACTTGTTGTGCATTGGCTTGGGCTACCAAGAGGTTGAGACAATATATGTTGAACCATACTACGTGGTTAATAGCAAGAATGATCCTCTAAAGTACGTGTTTGAAAATCCATCTCTTATCGGAAGAATCGCACGATGGAAGATGCTACTATCAAAATACGACATCCAATATGTCATACAAAAGGCCATCAAAGGTAGTATACTAGCTGATCATCTGGCTCACCAACCGCTATTAGAATATCAGCCCATGAAGTTTGACTTCCCCGGCGAGGATGTCATATTTATAGCTGAGTATAAAATACCAGGACCTGATGAAGGACCCGAGCCAGGGGCACGTTAGACACTCATGTTCGACGGGGCTTCAAATGCACTAGGTCATGGTGTAGGGGCTGTATTGACATCTCCAAAGAATTATCACAAACCCTATACTGCAAGGTTATGTTTTGACTGCACCAACAACATCGCTGAATACGAAGCCTGTATACTAGGACTGGAAGCTTCCATCAATTTGAGAATAAAGCACCTCAAAGTATTTCGGGGTTCTACATTACTCATATACCAGTTTAATGGCGAGTGGGATACTAAACACCCTAAACTGATTCCATATCGGGATCATGTTTTAAAGTTAGCCACGGAATTTACAGAGATCACTTTTAGTCATATCCCACGAGATGAAAATAAAATGGCAGACGCCCTGACAACCCTATCAGCTATGTTCAAAGTGACTTGGTTGAATCACGAACCACGTATTACGATCAGACATTTCAAAGAGCCCGCACACTGCCTTGCTATTGAGGAAGGACCTGACAATAAACCTTGGTTTTACGAAATCAAGAAGTACTTAGAAAGGCAGGAATATCCGGAAAATGCCTCTATCATTGACAAGTGAACCTTATGAAGGTTAGCTTCAAAATTCATTCTGAGTAATGGAGTGGTGTACAAAAGAAACTACGACATGGTACTACTCAGGTGTGTGGAAAATCAAGAAACAGATACGCTCATGAGAGAAATCCACGAGGGTACTTTCGGAACTCATACAAATGGGCATGCCATGGCTAGAAGGACTCTGCGAGCAGGGTATTATTGGTTAACAATGGAAGCCGATTGCTATCACTACACAAAAACGTGTCATAAATGTTAGATCTACGCCAACAAGATAAATGTACCGCCGGCTCCTTTGAACGTCATGAGCTCCCCTTGGCCATTCTAAATGTGGGGAATTGATATGATTGGCATGATCGAGCCGAAAGCATCCAAAAGACACCGCTTTATATTGGTAGCCATCGACTACTTTACCAAATGGGTAGAAGCAGCGTCTTACGCCAATGTAACAAGCCAAGTGGTTACACTCTTCATCAAACAGAATATCATATGTAGGTACGGTGTCCCAAGCCGGATAATTACAGATAATGGGTCTAACTTAAACAACAAGATGATGAAGGAACTGTGCGACGAATTCAAAATCGAGCATCATAATTCCTCACCTTACAGACCAAAGATGAAAGTGGTCGTCGAAGCAGCCAACAAAAATATCAAGATCATCCAAAAAATGGTGAAGACATACAAATATTGGCACGAAATGATTCCCTTCGCCCTGCATGGCCATCGCACCTCGGTACACAAATCGACAGGCGCAACTCCTTTCTCACTAGTATATGGCGTTGAGGTAGTACTCCTAGTGGAAGTTGAGATGCCATCACTTCGAGTCATGAGGGAAACAAAGATGGAAGAAGCAGAATGGGTGCAGACTCGACTTGACCAGCTCAACCTCATTGAAGAAAAACGATTGACGACTTTGTGTCATAGTCAGTTACATCAAAAGATAATGAAGAGAGCCTTCGACAAGAAAGTACGCCCTCGAATATTCAAGGAAGGGGATCTAGTGCTCAAGAATATTTTACTACCTTGCCTCGATTCACGTGGTAAATGGACACCCAACTACGAAGGTCCATATGTAGTCAAAACAGCATTCTCTGGAGGTGGTCTCATCCTCACAACAATGGATGGGGAAGAACTACCGCATCTGGAAATTTCAGACGCAGTAAAAAAATACTATGTATAAAAAGCTCAGTAAGCTCGAACCCCAAAAGGGCGACTTAGGCAAAAGGAATGTCCCGGTGGATCTAAAACCCTAAAGGACGATCCAGGCAAAAATTAGGGGCATAAGAAAATTATCCCGGTGGATTGAAAACTCGAAAGGGCAATCCAGGAAAAAGTTAGGGATTTCATACAAAGAAATAAAGAATAAAAAGATTGTGATCTAAGAGCTACGACTACGAACCACGAAGGGAAGGATAGATTGGAATCATACAACTCAGAAGCGAAGGAGATAAGATCATCAAAAGAT
Organism: Vicia faba; assembly: GCA_948472305.1. Lineage (NCBI taxonomy): Eukaryota > Viridiplantae > Streptophyta > Magnoliopsida > Fabales > Fabaceae > Vicia > Vicia faba. The sequence goes on from OX451738.1 coordinate 1,013,808,444, forward strand.
ATGTGGGAACAGCAGTAGCGATTACCATTTTTTCATTACCATTTACTATTTTAAAACTTACTGTAATTAGCTCTTTCTAGAAATTGCATCTTGTATTCTCGCCTACTCAAAGGCATATCAATAAAACATTTGTTTTTTTTACATCAGTCGAACTATGTTTTTTTCTTTTCTCAGATTTGTTTACAAAGTACTACGATTATTACTTGTGAATATTATCTTGAAATCATTTTGGGGAATTAACAAAGTAAAAGCATTTGACAAAAAATCGGAAAAACATTTTGGTTATAAAAATATCAAAAGAAAATCCATGTCTACGTCCACGCACATGGCTACTCCTATGTCTTGCAACACAAAAATCTATACACATGTATATGCCTGTATCTGTGCATATCTACGCGTGCGTACATTAAGTCTACGTCCACGCACATGTCTGTGCCTATGCTTGCACTCAACAATACAAAGTCTATACATATATCTACGCGTCCCTACGCAAAGTCTACGTCCATGTTATCACCTATTCCTAACTTGTAACACAAGGTCTACGCTTACGCTCGCACTTACAAAGACCACGCATATGCCAATACATACGTCTATGCCCGCGCTTACAACATACAAATCTACGCATAGGACATTACCTACGGCTACGTCTATGTCCACGCGCTCACAATACAAAATCAATGTTCAAACTTTTCTAACGTTGTCCATTGTGCTCAAGATCAACAATGCTACGACAATGCACAACGCCAGGGATCGGTAACTCTAAGCCAATGGTTTAAAGGAGAGAATGACAGAAATAGTCTTCATAACATTTCAAGACATATGCGCATCTTACATACATTTCATACATACACACATTTTGCAAGCATACATACACTCTGCATTCTTGCATACAATGCGCATATATTCAGGGTTCCATATCAATGTCAAACATCATACATTTTTCATACATCCAAACATCTCGATATTAGACATCATACGCATGTATCATGCAGAAAACAAACAATGCTACCCTCGATTCAATCATCCAAGGGTCCATTAACCAAATACCTCTCCTGCGATCCAACCCGTCACCTAAGTCTCCACACTGTGACACGCTCAGCCCATCACCTAAGTCTCCATGCAATAATGAACGAAACTCAGTACATTTCCTCTAAGCCGCAATGTATTCACAAACTCAGGACGTTGCCTCTAAGCTGCAATGTATCCTCGAAACTCAATACATTTCCTCTAAGCCGTAATGTATTCACAAACTCAGGATGTTGCCTCTAAGTCGCAATGTATCCTCAAAACTCAACACATTGCCTCTAAGCCGCAATGTATTCACAAACTCATGACGTTGCCTCTAAGCCGCAATGTATCCTCAAAATTCAACACATTGCCTCTAAGACGCAATGTATTCACAAACTCAGGATGTTGCCTCTAAGCCACAATGCATCCTTAAAACTCAACACATTGCCTCTAAGCCGCAATGTATTTATAAACTCAGGACGTTGCCTCTAAGCCGAAATGCATCCTTAAAACTTAACACATTGCCTCTAAGCCGCAATATATTCACAAACTCAACACATTGTCTCTAACCGCAATGTAACCTCAAAACTCAACACATTGCCTCTAAGCCACAATGTATCCTCAAAGCTCAGCACATTACTGCTAAGCCGCAATGTAACCTCAAAACTCAGCATATTGCCTCTAAGCCACAATTTATTTGCAAACTCAGAACATTGCCTCTAAGACGCAATGTATTTGCAAAACTCAACACATTTCCTCTAAGCCGCAATGTATCCTCAAAACTCAGCACATTGCCTCTAAACCGCAATGTATTTAGAAACTCAGAACATTGCCTCTAAACCGCAATGTATTCGCAAACTCAGAACATTGCCTCTAAGCCGCAATGTATTTGCAAAACTCATAACATTTCCTATAAGCCACAATGTATTATCCAAACTCAACACATTGCCTCTAAGCCACAATGTGTTCTTCAAACTCAAACACATAGTCTCTGAGCTGCAATGTATTCACGATCGAAATATCGCCTCAGACGTCCTGCAGGGATTCACAAACGTACCCCATGGCCTCAGTCTTCAAGAAGCCATGCACCATCAAGTATTAATAGGTGAATAAGCCAAGACATACGAAACCATGCTTTTTCAAAGACTATCTGCCTCGTTATCAAACTCGGATAAGCAATATATCATTGACTTCACCTGTTTTCTCAAGACTCGTAAGGGTGTGCTACATCAGTGTAACCTTATGATTGGTCGGACAAATTTTGGGTATTCCAAGTATTCAATAAACTCCAAATCAGAATGCGCCAGACCCACATCTTCTCGCGCTATTCGATTGGAAGATAATTGAATAGGGGCAGCTGTCGTACCCCAAATTTGTCCTACCTCGGTGATTTTATTTTTCAAGATTTTATTTTTCAAGATTTAAATAGAAGAGATATTTAATTAAAGATGGCACAGCAGCATCTGATGGCCCATCTTTATCCAATAAAAAGGGTGTATTTTAATTCAATAAAATGGGGCTTTCTAAATCGGAAAGACTCATAAATTCGTTCGTGACGCATGTTGGCCCATGGCCCATGCAATTCAAAAGAAAAAGAATAAAATTATTACTAAGTTATTAAATTATAAAGTCTACTTAAATTTAAGTTACTATTAATTAATAATTGCTACATGAGGGTTCATTAAGTGTTATTGTTGTTAGTAAAAAGAAGGGGTGAGATTACAAGTCCATTAAAATTCATGTTGGCCCATTTTCATTTTGGTTAGGAAGAAGTAAAGAGGGGGTATGTTTATCAATTTACAGACATGTTAAACAGCTTCTAAGCTGGCCCATTTGGCATTTGTGAGTAATTATTATTTGATTTATGTTTTATTAATTAATTTATTTTATAAGTTATTAGTAAATAAATTGTTTTATTGTATAATGAAGAGTTTTGTTTTAAAAAAAAATCTATTGGATCAAAATTTTGATGCCAGTTAAGCCCAATCTGTATAAAAAAACGTGTTTGCTTGATGAAAGTTTTGTTGTGGATGGTCGCTACAGTACAAGGCCCAATTCAATTCAAAAATAACGCAAGACCCACGTTCAATTAACTGTTATTGTATTAATTGCAAAAATTACGCATGTTTTTATCACTAACAAGTACTATACACATCAAAACTAAATCAAATCTTGGATATTACAAAACAAATCTCAATTTCATTACAGTTCAAATCCCAGAGTCTCAGTTTTATTAAAATTTAAATCTCATAAAATACATAATCAATAATACATAATCAAATCTCTACGAAATCTCAATCTGAAAGAAAAGTGTACAACAGCAGTCCAAGCCCAAAAATACAATGCAGTAAAACAAAATCAGAATCAAATCTAAAATTACAGCAAATAAAAAACTGACCAAATTAAATATACAAATCTGAGAAGATAATCTAATACAAGTTCAAATTGCTCATTTACAGAATCAAATCAATTACATTGTACATAAATCCCTAATTGAAGCTAATTCTTAAATCTAAGCCCACAAACTGTAATGCTAAAACCCTAATTTAAAAAAACCTATAAATACAGAAATCAAAGGTACAGAGGGAGGAGGATTTTTTTTGGAGAAAACGAGAAGAGAACGAAGAACAAACCCAAGCCGTCATAGAAAGTCGTAGCAAGGAGCGATTAGGGTTTCATTGTCTGAAACCCTAGTCACGTATTCAACCGTAATCATCGTTACCGCCACCATCCTTAAAAGCTTCACCAGAGCACTGAAAACAGGGAGAGGAAGAAGGGTAGCATCGAAATCGAAAGTCGTACGCAGGGTTAAAATCTAACTCAGTTTTGTCATATTATTTTTATTTTGGTTAAGGGTTTTATGGGTTGGTAAACGTTGGGGTTGTGGTTCCGGTTGGCGTCGTCGCGGGGTGTTGTATTAGGGTTCAGATAGGGAGAGGTAGGATTGAGAGAGGAAGAAGGAGGTTCACTGTAAAATGATAAACAAAAAGAATAATTTGTAAAATGTTAAACAAAAAAAACTTTATAATCCGTTGTCATTCAGTGCCCGCGCGCTCACCGTAATTATCATGCATCCCTCAATTTTGTCTGTGCGATTATCATCAGACGACCATAGGACAAGTCTCCACCATAACACTCATGCGCCTCGCTACACCCAACCACTCAAGCCCTCCTCCTAAACGTTTTGGGCCAAGCCCATTTCCTATCCACACCCCCTTGCTGCCTGATTACTAAGCTCCAAAATAATTTACACCCCCCTTCCTGGACTCGTAATGGGCCTAATCCAATTGTTTTCCACACCCCCTATTTTTACTTCAAAACTAGGATTACACCCCCTGCCTAATTAATTATATTTTACATAATTATTATTTTCTTACTATTATTATATTATATTGTTATTTTTTTTAATTATTATTTTTATTATTATTAGTTATAATTATTATTATTATTATTACTAGTAATTTTTATTTATAGTATTATTATTTATTATATGTCAATATTACTTATTATCATAAATAAATTATGGTTATTTAAAAAACTCATGAACATATTTTTATGTATCATTTGCATTAAATCTTTTTTCAATCATGCATTAATCAAGATCTTCGCAAATAATACGATTAAAAAACACAAACCAATCATCAAACTATTTTTGCAATAAACTAAACTAATCAACTGTCTTTTTGCAAAAGGGTTTCAAACTAGTTTTGGCTTACTGCGCATTCAGTCAAAATCTCTGCAATCACTACTCCTGACCGAGTGCGAAGTGATTCAAAATATGTTTGCAAACCCCTAAAAAACACCAACCCATACGAACTACGAATTGGGACTCTGATTCCTCATAAGAGGATATGTAGGCATACGATCAAAAATCGTGGCGAGTCTTTCTAATTAAAACTTAAAATCCTGTTTACCCTAAACCAAAACCTAGAGTCTAATATCCTTATGAACAAGGTGGATGAAAGGTGCCCAACACCTTCCTTTCGTCTAATTGAGTCTGAAACCTAGAATCACTGTCTGCGAATTAGGGTTTTCTGTTAGGTTCCCTTCCCTAGGATAAAAACTAATAATGGCGACTCTTGATTAAAAAACGAGTTGCTACATGTTCAGCAGAGAATTTCTGAGAAAGTACTTTCCGGAAGATGTTTGCAGGAAGAAATCGAATTTCTGGAGTTGAAAGAAGGAGACTTGTCGGTGACTGATTATGCTTCTAAGTTCGTGGAGTTGACAAATTTCTACCCTCATTACAGCAAGGCAACTGCTGAATATTTAAAGTGCATAAAGTTTGAAAATGGCTTGCGTTCAAAAATCAAGAAGGCAATTGGGTATCAACGGATTCGTAAGTTTCCATATCTAGTGAGTAGTTGCAGAGTCTATGATCAGGACAATAAGGCTCACTATAAGATCCTTAATAATAAGAAGGGCAAGCAACAATAGAATTGTGTGAAGCTGTAATACCCCAAATTTATCCTACCCTTTTTATCAAATCAGTTGGCTTATGCATTCCGTTTTCATTTCATCTGTATACCTCCCATTAGGTCATATAACACATCATGCATCATTAATAAATCAAATTGGAATTGGGATCAGGGTTTCACTTGTGTACTAGGGTTTCTCCATATTTTGCAGGGTTATCTCACTTAAAGGTTTAAGGGTCATGGGCTAGGGTTTGTCCCTTATACTCAAGGTCATAAAATGAACTCAAGGAATTAAAATCCATCTTCTTATACATGTCATATCCATGTGATTTAGGATTCCCTAATCATGTAGACATCAAGGAAAGCTTTTCATACAAATCTATTTATCAAGAAGCATCATAATCTCAAGGGCTTCCATCATGGTTAAAGTGAAATTCATTTAAGATTCCTTGATGTTATCATGGCAAACTAGGGTTTGGTCCTATGATTATCCCGAGTAGCATTCTCTCGAAATTTCAAGTATGACTCTTGTGATGCGGTGGGAGAACTGACTTGAGGTTTTGCGTTTGTGTTCGCAAATGTTGTGGTTAGCAAGAGTCGCCACCAACTTTTATTTTATCCAAAAGGAAAGGTAAAAAATCACATGAAAGACCTTTGAGATGTTTTCTTGAGTTCGGGGGGTAGATTATGAAAAGGGAAGGTGCTAGCACCATTTTCATCCATGGTTTTCCATGGGCTCTTAGTTACTTGTTTAGATCACTTGCTTTGCTTTGAAATTGTTTGAAATGGTGCTTTGTGTGGTTTTGAAAGTATTTTGAAAAGAGGCCATCGTTTAGGCAATCTTTGTAATGATTCTCGTTCGTAAGAATGTATACAAAGATGTTTGTCTTTTGAAAAATGTTTCAATGTTTTTGTTTGGAAATGTTTTGAAAATGTATGTGTGTGTTTGTTTTTTTTTGAAAATAGCAAGGATTGTTTTGAAGAGAGCAAGTAACTAGGAACTATCTACCCTGCTCAAATGTCTTTCCTATGTATTTTTATTCCTTTGACATTGTTGATTTACCATTGATTTGGTAAACAACCCTATCTTTGGATGTTAAACGGGACGGGCGTGGGTCATCGTATGACCATGATAGCAATGTTGCCAAGTATCTTTAGCATTTTGAGGGACCAAGATCATTTGTTTAGGCAACCTTTTGATAGCGTCATCGAGGGACTATGATCTTATTTTGTTTTGTTTTGCCAAGATACTTCGCACGCGTAACATGGCCATTTTGTTTTAGGCAACCAAGTGGGTGAAACCCTAAGGGTGCTTGTGTGCAAAGTGTGTCATTTTACATGCATTTGATTTGTCTTGTATTAGGTCTTTTCTATTTGTTTGTTTTTGGTCTTATCATGCAAAACCCTAATTTACTACACACGTATATAAAGCGATAAATTGCGTAAATGTAAACTAAGCTATAACAACAATTATTATGGGAGGGGGATACAAGTTTTTAAATGGGGATATTGCAAAAATATAAACCCTAAAATACTATTACAACCCAATTGAATTATGTGCAAATTAAATAAATATACAAATATTAAAAATGTAATAAAAATGTATTTATGCAAAAATCTTTTGTATTTGATTTTTATATGAGAAAAATGATTTATTTAAGCCCTAAAAATAAGAGAAAAATATTATTATTTTTGAAATGGTGAAACCCTAGTTTTTGAATTAAAAGAAAATAATGCTTTATATTAATATTTTAGCCATTTTTTGTACAAGAAAATAACAAATAATATTATGTACCAATATTAAAAATTAAAATATGTATGAAAATAATTATTTTATGTGTGAAACAAACAAAATAAAAAATGTATAGTATTTACTAAATATATTTATAATTTATTTAAGAAAATAAAGTCCATTATCTAATAAGACTATTTTTTATGTCAAAAAATAATAAAAAAATAAAATAAAATGAAAAAAATAAAGAAAATATTTTTCAAGATTTTTTAATATTCAGAAAAATGATTAAAAGCAAAAATCATAAAAAATATGAGAAAATATGCAAAAATATAAAATAAGAAGCAGGGGCTGCAAATAGTGGTTAGGGGGTGTGAATAACAAAAATTGCAAGGCCCGGGCGTGCCAAGGCCCAGACAGGTCATCCCTGTCCTCCAGCTCCCTCCTACGCGCGCGTATATGCTTCAAATTTGTATCTTGCTATTGCTTGCACAAAAACAAAAACCCATAACATAAAACATGTAGCTTGTAATCTCACGATTCCAATGATATAAAATTTGTAATCTAACTCTCAAAGATCAGAGAGAATTTAATCAGCCCTAATTTGTGACCTAATTATTTTAGCAACTTCAAGGTTCAAATTCTCTTAGCCCAGTTAATATAAATGACAACTATGCATATGTACAGCTTCACCATGTTAAGGACTACATTTTTGCTTCACAAATTGTGGCTTGAGGATGCCTAAATAGAGAGATAGAGATTTGAAAAATACCTCCTTCAGCTGGATTTGGATATGACAGTGTGGGGACTTTGAGTGAGTCCTGAGGATCGTGTGAGCTTCCTTGAAGTTCCTTCAAGCTATTCTAATGCCTAGCTTGCTTTGTGGATGGCCAGAACTCCCTGTAGAAGTCAAGTTGCAAGCTTCCAAAGTGAAAATGGAAATGGATGAAACAGAGCTTACAGCAACAATGTAAAGGAATGGATAGCTTGGATATGACGTGGATAAGATGTTTCAAGTGTTAAAGGGCAAAACGCACGAGCAAATAAAGAGATTGCTATGATTTTGCATAAATTGGATGTTTGGGCATAAAAATGATGTTTTGGAGTTTTGGAGAGTTTCAGATGATATCCAATCGTGTCCTGGCTTGTGATAAGTTTGTGAATATCTATAGAATGATGCCAAGTCCACTCTTTATCAGTTTGTACAAGTTCTGAACTTTTGGCCAACTTTCTTGCATTTTAAGAAAAGTTGAAGTGACTATGCTAACAGGCATGTACTTGCTTGCTTGCTAGCTGCAGAGAGTTGGTACATATTTATTGATATTTGTGGAAGTTGCTTGCCTCAAAGAAACAGGTCCAAGGCTCAAGGTTGATAAAGTTGCAAAAAGCTTGCTTTATGAAAATGGCATTGTGAACTTTTGGCCATTTATGGAATAATCTCTTGTACAATGCTCCAAAGGCAAAGATAAAGCCATTATCCTCTGAGTTTGCATTTAATTATGGAGTGTAGAATGAGTTTAGGACCTGTAATGCAAGGTACAAGCATCCTTGATCAGATTTGCAACTTGACACTTTGTAAAAATGGCTTGATCAAAAGTGACAAAATGCCAATTTCTCTTCTTCGATTCTCCCTAACCACAAATGCTCTTGGAGAGTTCTTGGACATTTTGGAAAGCTTGAAACATTCTCTACAATCCATATTTGAAATTCATTTTGAGATACCTCTTGGAACTAGGTGAAAAATGTCCATGAAGTTGGGTCAAAAACCTGCCTAAATTAGGGGAATTTTCACTAAGTCATTTAGTTCATGGACCTCTATTCACAAATTCATAACTTGAGATCCAAGAATCTTTTGGGAAAAGTTTGTGAAGAAAAGATGTAGATTTCATGGAGGAATACAACTTTCATGTTTTAAGTTTTCTTTGAATCAAATTGCATCATGGTGAAAAAGTGGTGGAAAGTTGGGAAAAAATAAGAAAATTTCCATACTTAGAAAAATTCTAAGTTATGAAAATTTTCAAATTCAAAACCCTAATTTGCAATTTTGAGTTTCTTGGTGAACAAGTTTCATATTTTGACATATCTTGATGAATTATGACCTTTGGCACTTGATTTTGACCAAAAAGTCAAAGTTTGACTTTTCAGTGTACAGTTGACTTTTGATCAGTTTACTAGAAAATTCATCTGTCAATCCTATGAACTTGAGATATTTTGAACCATGTAATTAGGTCAAGATGATGCCATTTAACCCTTGAATCATGTTTGAACTCAATTGGTCATTGGCTAGGTTAGAAATCAGAAATTGCCCTTTCTCAGTCAAAACCCTAATTTTGACCATTTTGCCCTTTTGATGATTTGATCAAATTTCTTGAGGAGTTGTGATCCAAACTTGATCAAATGGTACATAGGAGCCTAAAATGTTGATATGGATCAAAAATCATGAAGTTTGACTGTAAATTGGCCATGGTTGACTTTTTCCCCAATACAGCTGATTTTTAGGTCAACTGTCCAATTGACTGATAAAAAATGTGGTTCAAGGCTTGAAACTTAGTATGAGCAGTATTAGGGGTCCAACATGATGTATGAAGGTCACATGAAGCATTGATGGTCCAAAATACTTGTGCAAACATAAACCCTAATTTTAGGTTATCAGTGCAAGATGAGGTGTCCTGAGTTGAGCAAACCATAATCCTGTCTTGAGTCCAAGAAGTCTTGTAAGAAAAATCTTGATAAATGAGAGGGAAAATTTTGGGGTACAACAACTGCCCCTGTTCAATCTTCTTGAACCTGAAGAGTTAGATTGGTGAGCTTTGTCGTTCGTGACTCGAAGGTAAAAGATGATTGGACACTAGAGTGCCCATAAATTTGCACTCGATAAAATGTAGTTGAGGGAATGGGCTTAAAGATGCCATTTGGAGAGGTGATAGAATCTTGTTGGAGATGGTCTTGTAGATGCCATCCAAGAATGTTTGTTGAATTGTAAGTTGTAAGTCAGAAGAATAAGTATCAGAATGGTGTCTGTGTCTGGAACGTATCTGAGTTGTATCTGGAGACTTGGAATTTGAATGAGAAACAGAATAGCATTTGTGTCTGGAGAATATCCATACTGTATCAAGAGTGTGAAATATGAATTTGAATAAGTATCAGAATGGCATCCGTATCTGGAGCGTATTTGGACTGTATCTTGAAGTTGAGGTCTGAATGAGTATCAGAATGGCATCCTTGCCTGAAACGTATCTGTACTGTATCTGAATGAGAAATAGAATAGCTTTCGTGTCTGGAGCGTATCTAATCTGTATCTGATAGTTAAAAATCTGAATAAGGGCCAGAATGGCATCCGTGTCTGGAGCATATCTGAACTTGAAATATGTATGAGTAGCAGAATGACTTCCGTGTTTGGAGTGTATCTAAACTGTATCAAGATTGCATATTGTTAAGCGGTAGCTGTTAATCTTAACCTGAAAAGGGTAAAATGTTAGCTGAAACACAAAGTTATGTTGCATGAAATGTATGATGCAATATATGTGTTTTATCAATGTTTATGATATATGGATGTAATGTATGCGCATGTAAGATAATGTGCTGTATTGTTGAGGAAAATAAATCTTTGACTGCTACCGGGGAAAATAAATCCTTGACTGCTGAGGATAAGAAATCCTTGGCGAATGTTGGGGATTAAAAATCCTTGACTGCTGAGGATAAGAAATCCTTGGCGACTGTTGGAGATTCAAAATCCTTGATGACTTCTCTGGGGATGTAGGGATCCTTCCTATTGTTGAAGTTGGAGTATTTGACAAAAAGTTTGTTGTGAGCAATGCCATATACTGCTTGAGTAATCTGCTTGGGGAATCCAGATAATTTTGATGACTTCTACTGGGGATTACACAATGGGGATCCTTGATCTGCTGGAGAATAAGGAAGACTCTGATGACTTCTGCGGGGAATTAAGAATGAGAATCTTCATTCTGTTGGGGAGTAATAAAAAACTCTGTGGGGAGGAAGGCTTACTGCTGGTGAGTAGGTTCAGGAGTTTCGGTCGTCTTCCACTCTCCTGGGGAGTTACCCTAGGTTGGGGAGAGACAAAAGTTAACTGTTATCTGGTTTACTTTCAGACTTCAAGACAACTTGTTGGGGAGTTTGGAGAAACTGGATGGTTTCTGCTGGGGATTGATAGTTAAAAGTTTTAACTCTAATGGGGATTGGGAGTTGGAAATTATAGCTCCGCTGGGGATCTGTATTTCAAGGTTTTGGCTCCGCATGGGATCTAGATGATGTACTGTAGGGATTGCTCATGGAATAGCCTAAAGACGTTTTCCTATCCTTTCAGTCTGTCAGTAATTGTTCTTTTCCATCCTGTTTATTTGTAAACAGTAATTATGTTCAAATGCATATGTTCATCAATGAATCATTGGACGTTTTTGCAAATAAAAACACAATTGTAAAGAAAAAGGAAAATATTTTTATGTACTTTGAAAGAGGTATCTTTGTATTTACTTTGAATAAGTGTTTTGTACAAAGGAGACAGACATCCTAGTAAGAGGATGGCATCATAAAAGTAAGAAAAATTTATACAAAGAAAGATAGCTATGTGTGATAATCCCATGGGGTTCCCATTCCGCTATAGCCTTCGTGTCTCTGAATATCTTGTCCATACGTTGCTTCGTCCAAGGATGATTGAATTGATCAGAAGCTCAGAGTTTGTCAGTGAAGAGATTATCCTTAAAGTGATCCGATGAGACATAGTCATACGCTTTATTTCCCTAACTTTTTCCTGGACCGCCCTTTCGGGTTTTCAGTCCACCGGGAAACCCTTTTTTGCCCAAGTCGCCCTTTCGGGTTTTCAACTTGCCGGGTGTACAGATTTTTTTTGTTTTATCCCTAATTTTTGCCCGAACCTTTTTGGTTCGCCGGGATGCCCTTGTTTTGCCTAGGTATGTCAACCTAGCAGGTCTTTAATGCGTAGTATCTTTTGACTATGTCTGTGTTCGTAGGGTGTGGCAGGTCGTCACCGTCCATGGTGGTTAAGATCATTGCCCCACCAGAAAAGATGTTCTTGATTACAAATGGTCCTTCATAGGTAGGAGTCCATTTTCCCCTGGGATCACTTTATGGAAAGATGATACGCTTGATCACTAAATCTCAAACTTGATATACCTGGCGTCTGACTTTCTTGTTGAAAGCTTTGATCATCCGTCTTTGATACGTCTGACCGTGGAAAACAGCGGTAAGTCTCTTCTCGTCAATTAGGTTCAACTGATCAAGTCGGGTCTGGATCCAATCATCTTCACTCAAACCAGCATCCTTCATGATTCTCAAGGAGGGAATCTGAACCTCGATAGGTAAAACAGATTCCATGCCATAAACCAAGGAATAGGGTGTTGCCCCAGTTGATGTGCGTGCTGTGGTACGGTACCCGTGGAGAGCAAATGGTAGCATCTCATGCCAATCCTTGTAGGTGACTGTCATCTTTTGTATGATCTTTTTGATATTTTTGTTAGCAGCTTCGACTGCACCATTCATCTTTGGCCGGTAGGGAGATGAATAGTGATGTTGAATCTTGAACTGCTCGCACAAAGCGGTGATCATGGTATTGTTAAGGTTTGTACCGTTGTCAATGATGATCCTTTCGAGGATACCGTATCGGCAAATAAGATTCTGCTTGATGAAGCGGGAAACAACATTCTTAGCAACGGATGCGAAGGAAGCTGCTTCGACCAACTTGGTGAAGTAGTCAATGGCTACCAGAATGAAGCGGTGTCCATTGGATGCTGTAGGCTTGATCTCTCCAATCATGTTGATTCCCCACATAGCGAAGGGCCAAGGAGCTGTTAGGACATTTAGAGGAACAGGAGGCACGTGCACCTTGTCTGCATAGATTTAACACTTATGGCAGGTGCGGAAGTGTTGATAGCAGTCAGCTTCCATGGTAAACCAGTAATAGCCTGCCCGTTGAATCTTCTTTGCCATCGTATGCCCACTAGAGTGAGTGCCAAAGGTACCTTCATGTAATTCAGCCATGATCTTTTCAGCTTCAATCTTGTCCACACAACGGAGCAGAATAGAATCATGATTGCGCTTGTACAGGATGCCATTACTTAGGAAGAACTTAGCTGAGAATCTCCTTAATAAATTTTTGTCGTTGACTGAAGCTCCTTTTGGATATTCTTGAGCCTTGAGATACTTTTTGACTTCGTGAAACCACGGCTGGTCCACTACTTCTTCGGTATTAATCTTGTGACAATGTACTGGTTCGTCCATCTGTTCAATGGAGATCTGGGGAGCCTCATTATCCCAATCAATTTTAAACATGGATGACATTGTAGCTAGAGCATCTGCTAGCTGATTTTCTTCTCGAGGGAAATGCTCGAAGGTAATCTGCTCGAAATGTGGTAACAATGTCAAAACATGTTCTTTGTAAGGGATGAGATTTGGATTCTTAGTGTCCCACTCTCCTTTAATTTGACTGATGACCAAAGCTGAGTCCCCAAACACATCTAAGGATTTGATTCCCAAGTCTATGGCAGCCTTGAGTCCAAAGATGCATGCTTCATACTCTGCCATGTTGTTCGTACAGTTGAAGCAAAGTCTGGCAGTGAAAGGAGTATGGCATCCTTCTGGAGATATAAGCACAGCACTGATACCGTTACCAAGTGCATTGGATGCCCCACCAAAGTACAGGGTCCATCGGGATCCTTGTTCAGGTCTGTCATATGGTCTGATCTCTTCGCAATTGTCCAATGTCATGATGTCTTCGTCAGGGAAGTCGAACTTCATGGATTGATAATCATCTACAGCTTGATGTTCCAGATGGTCAACTAGCACACTCCCCTTCATAGCTTTTTGGGTCGTGTACTGTATGTCGTATTCCATTAGGATCATCTGCCATCTGGTTATCCTCCCGAACAGAGCAGGCTTCTCAAAGATGTACTTTATTGGATCCATCTTAGATATCACCAAAGTGGTATGAGTCAACATATACTGCCTTAGCCAGCGAGCAGCCCATACCAAAGCGCAACAAGTTTTCTCAAGTAGTGAATATCTAGTTTCACAGTCGGTAAACTTTTTGCTAAGGTAATAAATGGCATGCTCTTTTCGGCCAGACTCGTCATGCTGCCCCAGTACACACCCCATTTAATTATCTAAGACGGTCAGATACATGATTAGCGGTCTTCCCTCAACGGGTGGCATCAAGACATGAGGTTCTAGTAAATACTCATTGATTCTATCGAAAGCAATCTGACAGTCATCATTCCATCTGACTACTTGATCTTTCTTCAACAGCTTGAAGATTGGTTCACAAGTAGACATTAGGTTAGAAATGAACCTAGCAATGTAGTTTAGGCGTCCCAAAAAACCTCTGACCTCCTTCTCAGTGCGAGGAGCAGGCATTTCTTGTATAGCTTTGTCTTTGGCAGGATCAGCCTCGATGCCTTTGTTGCTGACAATGAAACCTAAGAGTTTACCAGACCGGACTCCGAAAGTGCACTTGTTTGGATTCAATCTTAGCTTGTACTCCTTCAACCCGACAAATAGCTTTGTCAAGTGATCAAGGTGTTCTTCTTCAGTTTGTGATCGGGCTATCATGTCATCTACGTAGACTTCTATCTCATGATGTATCATATCATGAAACAAAGCTACCATGGCGCGTTGATAGGTTGCCCCGGCATTCTTCAGTCCGAATGGCATCACTATGTAGCAGAACGTACCCCAATGTGTGACAAATGTAGTTTTCTCCATGTCCTCGGGTGCCATTTTGATCTGGTTATAGCCTGAGAATCTGTCCATGAAAGAAAATACTTTATGCTGAGTTGTGTTGTCGACCAGGATGTCGATGTGCGGAAGTGGAAAATCATATTTAGGGCTGGCCCTATTTAAATCTCTATAATCCACGCACATTCTCACTTTGCCGTCCTTTTTAGGCACGGGAACAATGTTAGCAACCCATTGAGGATAGGAAGTAACAACCAGAAATATAGCATTGAACTGTTTCATAACTTCTGTTTTGATCTTCTCTGACATGTCAGGTCTCATGCGACGGACCTTTTGTTTCACTGGTGGACAGTCTTCTCTTGTGGGGAGACGGTGTACCATAATGTCTGTATCGAGTCCTGGCATGTCTTCGTATGACCAGGCGAAGATCTCAACATACTCATGCAATAGCTGAATTAGGCGCTCCTTGGCACTCGGCTCTAGATTGGCACCTATTTTGATTTCCTTTTTATCCTCCTCTGCACCCAAGTTGATTGTATCTAACAACTCCTCATGAGGCTGAATTGCTCTTTCCTCTTGTTGTAATAGTTTGGCCAATTCCCCCGGCACCTCACAATCTTTCTCACCTTCGTATTCGGCTTGGTAGATCAGATCTTCAGAGTCACTGAAGGCTATAGCAGTGTCGTTACCCATGGGATCCAGAATGTAAGGGTACCTGCATTTGTGAGTGTGAGTGTGTGTAAGGGTATAGCCATCTTAAAACAATAAAATGTAAAAGAAAAACAATAATCATAAAAGGTTTATATGTGAAAAAGCATCCATGATTCATTGAATGACATATGTAGATGAAATAAAAACCCTTACAAATGGACCGAAGTGCCTCGGGTAAGACACATGGTTTTTAAAGTATGAATTGTTTGTGAATTATTACAGTCCAACAGAAATGTAAAAGATAAATTACTGCGGTATGAAAGTTATCGGAACGAAGTCTCTGGCTTCCTAGTTGCGTAGTCCTCCGCTGACAGTAGGAAATATCCAATCTTCCAGGATGCCCTCCTCTTCATTGTCTTCTACCGTATTGACGCTTCGGTTGCTAATCTTTATCGGTGGCCCCCCAGCACGGGCACGACGCACAACCTTCTGACCACTCAAAGTAAACCCCAAGCCGAACTTGTCTGATTTGTAAGGAATGTCTAGAAGCTGACCCCAGATTGTACATCCCCCTTCTTCCATTACTTCCCTTGCATCCTTGAGAGATGACATCCGAGGTGGAGGTCTTGTGATCTTTGTAGTCGAGGATACCGCCTTGGTCGCTGCTATTTCTTCAGAGACTTCTTCAAAATGTTGGAAAGGGGTCTCTAGGAACTCTCCATCTAACTCCACATAACGGAAGGAATACAGATGACTAATCATATACTCCTCCTCCCCATGGACAGTTATGATCTTCCCTTGGATGGGGTACTTGAGCATCTGATGCAAAGTGGAGGTGACAACTCCGGCATTGTGGATCCAAGGGCGTCCCAACAGACAGGAATAAGAAGGACGGATGTCCATCACGTAGAATATCGAGTTGAAAACCTGAGTTCCCACCTTGATTGGGATGTCCACCTCCCCATGGACCATCCTCTTAGAACCATCAAAAGCTCGCACCACTATATTGTTGGGTTTTAAAGTCAGCCCCTCACAATCCAACCTATCAAGGGCTTTCTTCGGCAAGACGTTTAGAGATGACCCAGTATAAACCAAGACATGAGCTAGGGTTGTTCCTCTGCACTCCACTGAGACATGTAGTTCATCGTTGTGTTTTCTCCCTCGGGGTGTCAAGTCAGCATCGGAGAAACCCAGGCCATTATCGGCTGTCAAACTGGTCACACAGTCCTGGAACTGGTTAGCAGACGTTTCTTGCGGCACGTGAGCTGTCTTCAGAAATTTGACCAAAGCTTTGGCATGTGCTTCAGAGCACAACAGGAGGGCTAGCATAGAGATCTTGGAAGGGGTTTGCCCCAATTGTTCAACCACATCATAATCACTATTCTTAATGATCCTCAGGATTTCTTCCATCTCCTTCTTGGATGTTTCAAGAATAACTAGTGATTGAGCCTTCATCAGGACAGGCTCCTCTTAAACATTCTTTCCCTTATTCTCAGCAATGAAAACAGGGATAGGAATTGTATTGTCTTTGTTGGCGGATACACTTGCATGTACAATCACCGGTACAGATGTAATCTTCAGAACAACCACGGGTCCAAAGACTGTTGTTGGAGGAGCAATCTCTGGAGAAAAGATTCTTCCACTACGGGTAACCTTGCTTGTTCTGACAATGTTACTGATGTTGGGATTGTCCTCCTTAAAGCTCTCTTCTTTAGCAGTCTGTTCAATCTGTTTAATACCATGATAGTAGATTTCTCCACCATAATTCCATGGTACTGACTTATCTGATTTGTATGGGGCAGGCCCGGGCATTGTTATCTTAAGCGGAGCAGTCTTCGGAGCAGATGTAATCCTAACGGGTTTTTTAGGAACCCTGGAAGGATTGGCATAGATGGTTATTATTGAAACTTCTTTCACTGGAATGGGTGAAACAGGAGCATTCTCAAACAAAATTTCTTGGTTATCCATCAGTCGTTGGATACCTTTCTTCAACAGAGGGAAGTCAAATGGGGAGGATAGGCAAGCATGGCAGTCTTTGTCACAACCTGGGAAGATGCCAGCTTTCAACAAATTCAACTTGATAATCGGGAGCGGAGTTAACAGTTCATCCACGGTAGCAACAAATAGATCTTCTTCAATGGCGTTGGCATTGTGACCATGCCTCGGCATTGGGGCGTAAATAACATTTGGTTTCTCAGGCGCTTCAAATTTAACTTCCTTCGCGTCAATCAGATCTTGAATCTTATTCTTCAGAGCCCAACAGTTGTTGGTGTCGTGCCCTGAACTTTCAGAATGGTACGCGCATCTGGCGTTAGGATGGTAATATGGAGAAGCAGTATTAGGATTTTTGGTGCCTCTTTCAAAGTGGTTAGATTCAACTTTAAGAGATGTGGTAGCACTTGGGCTGGAGTCATGTTAATCTTGGTAAATTGCCGTACTGGCCTTTCTACCCTTTGCTGGTTATTTCTAGGCTGGTCTGATGCAGGCTTCGGAATCATTACGGCCTCCACCGTTGGTCGGCGCTCGGTTCTTCCTTGATTTCTCTGTGAATAGACAGCAGACACTTCCTTCCTACTAGTGAAGGGCTTCTTTACAGCAGTTGAGGCAGACGCGTCCTTCTGAATTTTCCCATTTCTTATACAAGCCTCCACCCTTTCGCCGGTTAAGATCAATTCGGTAAACCCTGCAAAGGAGCTTCCAATCAGATGATTAAAGAAAGGGCCTGACAGAGTCCCCAGGAACATGTCCACTAACTCTCTTTCAGATAAAGGTGGTTGCACCCTTCCGGCTAGGTCCCTCCACTTTTAGGCGTAGTCTTTAAAGCCCTCATTGGTAGTCATAGCCATACTCTGCAACTGAGTACGGGTTAGCGCCAAGTCGGCGTTGTATTGATACTGTTTATAGAAGGTTGCTGCCAAGTCTTCCCAATTATGGACACCCGCCCTTTCCAACTGGTAGGACCAATCAAGCTGCGTTCTTGATAAACTGTCCTGGAAAAAGTGGACCCACAGGTCTTTGTCAGCAGAATGTGGTTGAATCTTCCTGACATAGGATCTGAGGTGCATTTTGGGACAAGACACCCCATCATACTTGGCAAACAGTGGCGCTTTAAATTTTGGAGGGATTACAATTCCAGATACCAGCCCTAATTCTTCAAAATGCAGCCCCGGTACTCTCTGTATCTCTATAGCAGTTAGGCACTCTTCCAGGTGTTTATATTTGTCATCGGCCTGAGGGTATTATTGTTCAGAGTAGTCCTCTTCTTCCTCTTCTTCTGCTTCAGAATCTGATGGCACTGTCGCTCCTTTTCCTTTTCCTTCCCCCTCTTCAGATGTTGATGGGAATTCCAAGGTCCTTCTGGCTTGTCCCTGAAATCTTCGGCCCATGATAACCACACCATTTGGCTTCTTCTTCTTTTTCTCTTTCTCTTTCTCTAGCAAATTCTTCAGCTCCTCCTACCCCTTGGCTAAGGTCATGAGTAACTGCTGGAATTGTGAATTCTGAGCTTGCAAATCTTTGACCATTTGTTCAAGATCCATCTTGCTGAAATAAACAACAGAGAGATGAGGAAACTTGGTGTGAAGACCTGTTTATGCTTATGATGAATGATATGTATTCATGCAATGTTTTCAAGGATTCAGAAATTCAAATTTGTCTTAAACAAAAAAGAAACACACATCATATTAATAAGATAGAATTTGTTAGTACATCAATGCCCCTTGGGCAAAATAATACAAAATTCTAAGGTAAAAAGACGTTGCGCATCCTCTTTGGTGCAATGTAGGTGTTGAGAGTCTGCTCTTCATGAAGTAGCCGAGTGAGTTCCAAAACCTTCTTCTCGCTTGCGTAGAATTGGGCTTCGAAAGTATTGTGCTCTCCCTTGAGTTGTATCCAACTCCTTTGTAGGTCTTCGAGTGATGTTGGCATGTCAGGATGTAGGATGGTGTATGGAACCTCTCCTTCCTTAACAGGCTCTATAATCACTGGGAGAATGGAGGGGTAAGGCATCATAAGACTTTGGGCGCGGGTTCGTACCCACTTGAGGTAAGGCTCAAGATGGATGGAATTCTTGTGTCCCAAGGTCTTACTATCCACCTTGTTTGGCATCCTCCAAGCTCGGATGAATCTCTAACGGAGTCTTTGGTCGTCGTTGTTGTAGTCGAAAACCAATCCTTGAATCAGCATGTCATGTGGGCCATCCCTTCGGGCATAACCAAACTGTCTTAGAGATAAGCAAGGGTTGTAGGTGATGCCTCCCCTAATGCCAAGTAGAGGGACATTAGGGAATTCCCCACAACGGTCAATGATAATAACATTCTCTTTTGATCGAGAACACCAATGAATATCTGAATGGTTAAGTGTCATTAGCCTTTGTGACCACCTCAAACCTTGCTCATTCTTCAAGACTGATTGGGGAAGATGCGAAATAAACCATCTTGCCAGGAGAGGAGTGCAACACATGAGAACACCTCTTTTCCTCATTGTACGAGTGTGAAAAGAGTGGAGGATATCCCCAAGCAATGTAGGCACCGGGTTGAAAGTCATGAAGATTCTGACAGCACTTACATCTATGAGTTGGTCAGCATTAGGGAACAAGATCATCCCATAGATGAGAAGAGCTACAATCTCTTCAAAAGCTTGCAAGTCTAGAGAATTCCAACAGCTTTGAGCCTTCTCAAATAGAAACTTTGACAAGAAGCCTTTGACACCACTTCTAGTTTCCCAATATATTGTGACATCAGATGAGTGCAAGTGTAGGGCTTGAGCAATCTCTTCTGGCTTTGGATCTCTTCTCGTACCGTTGAAGGGTAGTTGATTGAGAATAGGAATCCTCAAGAGTTTAGAAAATTCTTCCAAAGTGGGCACAAGTTGGTAGTCAGGAAATGTGAAGCAATGATGCAAAGGGTCAAAGAACTGGAAGAGAACCTTCATCATATCCTCCTCAGTGTTGGAAGTGGCCAAGTTGAGTAGACGACCATGTCTTTTGGTGAATGGAGAATTCTCAGGAATCCTTGAAGCTAGCTCCTTAAGTTGTGGAGGAATTCTCACAAGGTTGATTTGGATAGTTTTCCTGCGACGTGAATCCATAACCTACAAAACAAGAACAAAGATGAATCTCCAAAATCCTTGAAATGGTTAGTGGATGTATATGATGTTCATGATGTCTATGATGTTATGCACAAGTATATATGTACAAGCAAATCACACAAGTTCCTAGTTTAGGCTTGTATGGGGTTTCATAGGTAAGTACCCTCTTGAAGTTTAGTTGGCTCAACCTGTCCTAGAAATAGTAACCGGGTTCTAAGGAGCTCAATATCACTGGATTGTTTCCTTGTTCACTGTTTCAATTCAGCCTCTTTACTGGCGACCGAAATATTTCAAGGAACCAACCCCCAATGAGTGTAGTATCGAGTATCTACCAACTTCGGACTGCACCAAAGTCGGTCATCTCACTACATCCTAAAAGGCCAAGTTGGTCAAGTAAAGGTTCTAGAAGTCCATTAGTGCTTCATAACATCACTCAACGGCCCCGTATTCTCTTTGATTGACTCAAAGGCTATCGGTACCCACAAATATGTCCCACTAATATAGCTATTGCTTAGACCATGTCGATATACCCCGCATAATTTCCAAAACGTATTGCTATTTACCTATAATGTTTCCCAAATCCGGGTAGAGGATTCAAACCCAAACAATAGAACCAAAGTGTAAAGCAAACAAGTCAAACAATTGTAAGAAAATAAAGGTGATCTAAACCCTAAGGTAACCCCACTTTTATTATAGTCCCCAGCAGAGTCGTCAGTTCTGTGATGCGGTGGGAGAACTGACTTGAGACTTTGTGTTTGTGTTCGCAAATGTTGCGGTTAGCAAGAGTCGCCACCGACTTTTATTTTATCCAAAAGGAAAGGTAAAAAAGTTTAGGAAAGACCTTTGAGATGTTTTCTTGAGTTCGGGGGTAGATTATGAAAAGGGAATGTGCTAGCACCCTTTTCATCCATGGTTTTCCATGGGCTCTTAGTTACTTGTTTAGATCACTTGCTTTGCTTTGAAATTGTTTGAAATTGTGCTTTGTGTGGTTTTGAAAGTATTTTAAAAAGAGGCCATCGTTTAGGCAATCTTTGTAATGATTCTCGTTCGTAAGAATGTATATAAAGATGTTTGTCTTTTGAAAAATGTTTCAATGTTTTTGTTTGGAAATGTTTTGAAAATGTGTGTGTGTTTGTTTTTTATGAAAATAGTAAGGATTGTTTTGAAGAGAGCAAGTAACTAGTAACTATCTACCCTACTCAAATGTCTTTCCTATGTATTTTTATTCCTTTGACATTATTGATTTACCATTGATTTGGTAAACAACCCTATACTTGGATGTTAAACGGGACGGGCGTGGGTCATCGTATGACCATGAGAGCAATGTTGCCAAGTATCTTTAGCATTTTTAGGGACCAAGACCATTTGTTTAGGCAACCTTTTGATAGCGTCATCGAAGGACTATGATCTTATTTTGTTTTGTTTTGCCAAGATACTTCGCATGCGTAACATGGCCATTTTGTTTTAGGCAACCAAGTGGGTGAAATCCTAAGGGTGCTTGTGTGCAAAGTGTGTCATTTTACAAGCATTTGATTTGTCTTGTATTAGGTCTTTTCTATTTGTTTGTTTTTGGTCTTATCATGCAAAACCCTAATTTACTGCACACGTATATAAAGCGATAAATTGCGTAAATGTAAACTAAGCTATTACAACAATTATTATGGGAGGGGGATACAAGTTTTTAAATAGGGATATTGCACAAATATAAACCCTAAAATACTATTACAACCCAATTGAATTATGTGCAAATTAAATAAATATACAAATATTAAAAATGTAATAAAAAATGTATTTATGCAAAAATCTTTTGTATTTGATTTTTATATGAGAAAAATGATTTATTTAAGCCATAAAAATAAGAGAAAAAATATTATTATTTTTGAAAGGGTGAAACCCTAGTTTTTGAATTAAAAGAAAATAATGCTTTATATTAATATTTTATCCATTTTTTGTACAAGAAAATAATAAATAATATTATGTACCAATATTAAAAATTAAAATATGTATGAAAATAATTATTTTATGTGTGAAACAAATAAAGTAAAAAAATGTATAGTATTTACTAAATATATTTATAATTTATTTAAGAAAATAAAGTCCATTATCTAATAAGACTATTTTTTATGTCAAAAAATAATTAAAAAATAAAATAAAATGCAAAAAATAAAGAAAATATTTTTCAATATTTTTTAATGTTCAGAAAAATGATTAAAAGCAAAAATCATAAAAAATATGAGAAAATATGCAAAAATATAAAATAAGAAGCAGGGGGTGCAAATAGTGGTCAGAGGGGTGTGAATAACAAAAATAGCAAGGCCCGGGTGTGCCAAGGCCCAGACAGGTCATCCCTGTCCTCCAGCTCCCTTCTGCGCGTGCGTATATGCTTCAAATTTGTATCTTGCTATTGCTTGCACAAAAACAAAAACCCATAACATAAAACATGTAGCTTGTAATCTCACGATTCCAATGATATAAAATTTGTAATCTAACTCTCAAAGATCAGAGAGAATTTAATCAGCCCTAATTCGTGACCTAATTATTTCAGCAACTTCAAGGTTCAAATTCTCTTAGCCCAATTAATATAAATGACAACTATGCATATGTACAGCTTCACCATGTTAAGGACTACATTTTTGCTTCATAAATCGTGGCTTGAGGATGCCTAAATAGAGAGATAGAGATTTGAAAAATACCTCCTTCAGCTGGATTTGGATATGACAATGTGGGGACTTTGAGTGAGGCCTGAGGATCGTGTGAGCTTCCTTGAAATTTCTTCAAGCTATTCTAATGCCTAACTTGCTTTGTGGATGGCCAGAACTCCCTGTAGAAGTCAAGTTGCAAGCTTCCAAAGTGAAAATGGCAATGGCTGAAATAGAGCTTACAGCAACCATGTAAAGGCTTGGATAACTTGGATATGATGTAGATAAGATGTTTCAAGTGTTAAAGGGCAAAACGCACAAGCAAATAAAGAGCTTGCTATGATTTTGCAGAAACTGGATGTTTGGGCAGAAAAATGATGTTTTGGAGTTTTGGAGATTTTCATATGCTATCCAATCGTGTCCTGGCTTGTGATAAGTTTTAGAATATCTATAGAATGATGCCAAGTCCACTCTTTATCAGCCTGTACAAGTTCTGAACTTTTGGCCAACTTTCTTGCATTTTAAGAAAAGTTGAAGTGATTATGCTAACAGGCTTGTACTTTCTTGCTTGCAAGCTGCAGAGAGTTGATACATATTGCTTGATATATGTGGAAGTTTCTTGCCTCAAAGAAACAATTCCAAGGCTCAAGGTTGATAAAGTTGCAAAAAGCTTGCTTTATGAAAATGGCATTGTGAACTTTTGGCCATTTATGGAATAATCTCTTGTACAATGCTCCAAAGGCAAATATAAAGCCCTTATCCTATGAGTTTGCATTTAATTATGGAGTGTAGAATGAGTTTAGGACCTGTACTGCAAGGTACAAGCATCATTGATCAGATTTGCAACTTGACACTTTGTAAAAATGGCTTGATCAAAAGTGACAAAATGCCAATTTCTCTTCTTCGATTCTCCCTAACCACAAATAATCTTGGAGAGTTCTTTGACATTTTGGAAATCTTGCAACATACTCTACAATCCATATTTGAAATGAATTTTGAGATACCTCTTGGAACTAGGTGAAAAATGTCCATGAAGTTGGGTCAAAAACCTGCCTAAATTAGGGCAAATTTTCACTAAGTCATTTAGTTCATGGACCTCTGTTCACAAATTCATAACTTGAGATACAAGCATCTTTTGGGAAAATTTTGTGAAGCAAATTTGTAGATTTCATGGAGGACTACAACTTTTATGTTGGAAGTTTTCTTTGAATCAAATTGCATCATGGTGAAAAAGTGGTGGAAATTTGGGGGAAAATAAGAAAATTTCCATACTTAGAAAAATTCTAAGTTATGAAAATTTTCAAATTCAAAACCCTAATTTGCAATTTTGAGTTTCTTGGTGAACAAGTTTCATATTTTGACATATCTTGATGAATTATGACCTTTGGCACTTGATTTTGACCAAAAAGTCAAAGTTTGACTTTTCAATGTAAAGTTGACTTTTGATCAGTTGACTGGAAAATTCATATGTCAATCCTATGAACTTGAGATCTTTTGAACCATGTAATTAGGTCAAGATGATTCCATTGAACCCTTGAAATCATGTTTTAACTCAATTGTTCATTAGCTAGGTTAGAAATCAGAAATTGCCCTTTCTCAGTCAAAACTCTAATTTTGACCATTTTGCCCTTTTGATGATTTGATCAAATTTCTTGAGGAGTTGTAATCCAAACTTGATCAAATGGTACATAGGAGCCTAAAATGTTGATATGGATAAAAAATCATGAAGTTTGACTGTAAATTGGCCATGGTTGACTTTTTCCCCAATACAACTGATTTTTAGGTCAACTGTCCAATTGACTGATCAAAAATGTGGTTCAAGGCTTAAAACTTAGTATGAGCAATCTTAGGGGTCCAACATGATGTATGAAGGTCACATGAAGCATTTATGGTCCAAAAATCCTTGTGCAAACTTAAACCCTAATTTTAGGTTATTAGTGCAAGATGAGGTGTCCTGAGCTGAGCAAACCCTAATCTTGTCTTGAGTCCTATAAGTCTTGTAAGAAAAATCTTGATAAATAAGAAGGCAAATTTTGGGGTACAACAACTCTCATCCAAGGAATTCTCCTAACCTCTTAGTTTACTCAAGTCATTATTATATGGTTTGCTTCTCAAGGATTCAAGGGTATGAAGGAGTACATCTTCTTTGGGGCTTATGAATCAATATGTTCTTATGCAGTGTTTATCAATTAAGATGAGGTTTTAACAAGATTCGAGCAAGGAACAATATTTGTTTTTGAATTCAATTCATCATGACATGTCTGAAGGGTGAGAAAACACTTAGAAGGGGGGGTTGAATAAGTTTCTCTTTTTCTTTTTCTTAAAGGCTCAACAATAATGGAAAGACAAGGTTATTTTTATCCTGGTTCGTTTGAACTCAAACTACTCCAGTCCACCCGCCAAGGTGATTTCGCCTTTCTCAACAAGGACTTAATTCACTATAATCAATTGATTACAATCACACAACAATTGTTGTAACTAACAATGTACAAGTAATCTTACAAGTGACTCACACCACTAAGACTTAAACTAGTCCTAGTCTACTTGAAAAATCTGACCAAACTTGGTCTCACAAGGAACAATTACAAGAGTTGAATCTTTACAGATAGTGAAACAAAGTTTGCTTCTAAGAAAGCTATATCACAACTGTGATTTTTCACTAAGAATAGTATTGCACAAAGTGTATGAAAATTATTTGTGAGCCCAGAATATTTTTGCGTTGTTCTTGCTTCTTTTGAAATTAATGAGTTCTCTCTTAGTAGTTGGCTTGCAATAAATGTTTTTCTATATATAGTAAGAACAAAGATGACCGTTGCTGCCTTCAAATGTGGAGAGCATTAAATGTTTGTGTGTTTCCTTGTACTATTCCATTTTCCAATGAACTAGCGTAGACACTTGAGTGCATGTAGCCGTCTTTGCATTAAATGAGCAAACGGCACTTGTAAGAACGTGTTTCCTGAAGCTTGACAAGACTTGTTAGATTTTGCATTCTTTCAGAACTTAGCTTCACGTCTTGATTCAGAACATGCTTGCATATCTTCTAAACAACGCTTGCTTGCTAAGAACTTCTGATCAGCGCTTTCTCTCAAAGAACTTTTGAAACATAGCTTACACAGAAACTTGCTAAGCGTTAGAAGATGTATTTAAATAATTATCTTACCAGAGTCAGCATCAGCATCAGCACTTGCGCTAAAAAAATAGTTCGTTCATCAAAGAACTTCTTCATTTATTTTCAGCTCAGCAGATCAAAATGCTTCTGTCAGAACATTATCTGAAACAATTAAATACGTTCATCAGAGTATCAATTATATAAAATATAATTTATTGTTATCATCAAAATATCAAATATATAAAATATAATTTATTGTTATCATCAAAACTCTGAGATATGATCAGAACCAATCTTGTTCTAACAATCTCCCCCTTTTTGATGATGACAAAAACATATTCAGATAAGAAATAAAATTTAATAAGAGATAGGAATCTCCCCCTGAAATAAATATTTCTATAAGAAAAACTTCCTGAGAATTTTCATCAGAGCTTTGAAATTTTCTTCTGGGATTTCTTCAGCAAGTCTTTTGAAGATAATGTTCATTTGAAATTAAAACTTCCATATTTTAAATGATACCTGCAAAATTCTTTTACACATAGAAAGAAATCTTGTATTTTGTTAGAATGTTTGACTTAGTCTCATAACTGTTAATCAGAGATTAGATCAAAATACTCATTTTCTCCCCCTTTTTGGCATAATAAAAAAGTATATAAAAATAGTTGAAGAGCGTAAAAAAAAATTTTATAATAAAAGATTCAGAGGTTAAACAAAACAACAAACAAAAACAAGAAATAGAATGACACTAAGATTTCTTAGAAACAAGGGTCATAAGAAGATTCTTGATCTCAGATGCAGATTCCTCTTGTTTCATCATCCAGCTTCTGATTTCTTGGTTTGTTTGATCTTGCTTGTCCAAGCGCTCATGAATAGCTTCGTTATCCCTCTTAAGCTCATTCAGAGTATCCATTACAAGTGAAGTAGGATCATAGGATGAGGAAGCTTCAGCAGATACAGCCTTTGGAGTAGAAACCGTTGAGTCAGAACGAACAAAAGTTGACAGAAGAGTGCCTAGATCCACCATAAAAGTTGGCACGGGTTCAAGTGCAGCTTTTGCAGAAGGTTGATTCAACAGAACTATTGCCAGAGGATTTGAATATTCAGAGGATTCTTCAGATTCATCTTCTGAAAAGTCCATTTGATCAGCTGGAGCATCAGCAATCATCAGAGAAGACTTCTTGTCCCAAATATCAGCAGCTTTTGTCTGAAAGGCATGCAGATGTTTGGAGAAGTTCTCAATCACCTGAGAGTAACATAAGTCTTGCAGCTTCAGTGACTCAGCATCTAAGGTTCTTCTGAATGTTTCCCACAGAAGATTTGTTGTTGTTGGGTTCACATTTCTGGTGCAATCTGCCTTCAGCAGGTCCAACCAAGCTTGAACTTCTGTTAAAAAATTCTGAAATAATATATTTACATCTGGCTGAACAGGTTTTGGAACAGCCTTTTTGAAGGTTTTATTTTTCAGAAATTGTAGAGATTCAAAATCAACTACAATTTTCAGAAAGTCAGTGGTTCAGGATTTTCTGATTGTTCATGTGTTGCTGATTGGTCAGGTTGGTCAGGTTGTTCAGAAGGTTCAGGTGTTTCTAATGGATTGAGAGTTTCAGAGGGTTCATGTGTCGGTGATGGTCCATATGGTTCATGAGTTTCAGAGGGTTCATGTGTTTCTGATGGTTCATGAGTTTGGTGTTCTGGAATGTGAGGAGGTGAAATCACTGGTGAGTTAGGAGTTGGAAGTTGTGGAGATGTGGGTGGTGTGACGTCAGGTGAAATGATTATGGTGTTGTCAGCAGTTGGGGTAGGATTTTGTGGTTGTGTTCTGTTTAAGGCAAGGATGTTTTCAGAAGGTAGGTTGAATGGTGGCTTTAGAGTGGCCAGAGGTTCGTTGATTCCTGGTATTCTCCAAGAGCCAGCATCATACCATCCAGTAGGTCTAGGTTATAAAGGTCTAGAAGGAGGTCTAGAAAGGTTTTCAGCGGGAATGGATTGAGAGATAGGTGTTTGAGAGGGTTCTGAGTGAGAGGGTTCTGTTTGGGTTTCAGAGGAGTAATCATCAGAGTCAAAATCACTCAAGTTTGATAAAACTTGATTTCTTTGAGGATTTTCAGCAAGAGGGTCAGAGGGTATGGTCAGGTCTATATCAACATCTATGTCTCCTAATGTTTGGGGTTCAAAAAATGTATATATATTTTCATAATCATAAACAGAAATAGTTTTAGTTGGTGTACCTGATTTCTTCTTCTTCTTCTGAGGTCTGGCAGAAGGTCCTTCAACTGCTTTCCTCTTCAATGGTTGCTGAAAAACAACATCTGGAGCAGCTTCATGTCTTCCTTGAATCCAAGCAGGATCAATGGGTGTTCCACTTTCTTTACAGATTTGAATGTAATGCAGGATGATGCGAGGGTGATCACCTGAGTTGAACAGTGGAAAATCAGCAATTGGTATCCTTCTTCTCTTAACAGTTGCTGAAATAAAAGTCGTTGGTTCTATCAGAAATTTGTCAATAATCTTCCTCTTCACCAAGTTCTTTCCAGTTAGAGCCTTTCCACAAGTAGGCTCTAACTCCCCCAGCAGATTTGCTTCATCCAGGTGAGCAATCAGACCATTCTCAGTCAGAATGTCTGAAATCAATCTCCCCATTGGAATCCAATTCCTTTTGGATTTAGGGTTCTTCATTATTTCTGCTTCTCTCATTTCTTTGACATGAATCCAGAGATGATCAAACAAGAGATAGGGTAAATCAATTTTGATATTTGTTCCAAGACAGAACAACAAGTATTGTTGGTCAGCATTTATATAGTCTGGAGAGCTAGTTTCCTTCCTATGATGAATGTAACCATGGATTATTCTTGCCCATATCTTGTACTTATTTTTCAAGTCTCTGACCTTTGAAGACCCTTGCCCATTTGTAAAAATTTCTGCATAAACCTTTGACATTTCCATTTTTCCATTAGCAATTCCAGTTACTCCAGTTCCTTCCAAACCTAGAAGTTTTCTGATTAGGTTTTCAGTAATGGAGATTTCCTTACCCATCATGAAAGAGGGTATGACGTTTGGAGAATCAATTGCGTGTATCCAGAATTCTTTAACAAGGTGTGGAAAGAATGGACCAACTAGACGGTCAAAGAAGTTTCCCTAACCTTGAAACTCCACATAAGGAAGAAAATCAAAACCATTAGCTTTAAGATTATCAAAATCCACCATTAATTCACTTATAACCTCTAAGCTATCCACTGGAATGAGAGTGGTTCTCTCAGGAACGATGTATTGCTCAGATTGAATGTTCTCAGAATGAGTAGATGAGGAAGCCATGGGAGCACTTAGGTTTGAGAGAAGAAAAAAGGTTTTCAGAGAAAAATACACAGAGACGTTTGAGTTTTGAAAGAGACGGTAAAAAGTGAGAAGGGTTTTTACAAAGGTATTTATATGAAGACTTTTCAGAAATAGGTTAAAAAATAAAACTGTAAAAAAAGAGTATTTAATAAAAATTTAAATAAAAAGAATCTAATCATGACTTAGCATTTAATGAAATTGAAAAGTAAGGGGAAAGCGTGAGATTTAAATCAAATCATAACAGTTACCTAGAACGACGTCAATAGCTTAGCACGCGTGACCTTTCAGAAACACACCAAGTGTTCATCTCCTGAAGGTTGCATGGGACAATTGTTTAATCTAATGAACTGCTGAGCTATACTTGAAATGAAACATTAGAACATTTCAGAATATTACATATAGCTTCTGATGTAACTTCTCTTCTAACTTCTGAAGAGTTGTTAATCAGAGCATTCATTTCAGAACATTCTGAAGTCAAGCTCAGAAGATAAACATTATTTTATTCAGGACATAATTCCATACAAATATTTTTCAAAATGAATTTGAATCTATCTTCTAAAAGGGGTTTGGTAAAAATATCAGCCCATTGATGGTCTGTTTTTACAAAGTTTAAATTTAAAATTCCCTTCTGAATATAGTCCCTTATAAAATGATATTTAATTTCAATGTGTTTAGCTTTAGAATGTAAAATAGGATTTTTAGAAAGACAAATTGCAGAAGTATTGTCACAGAAGATAGGAATATTACTTTCATAAAGATTAAAATCTTCTAGCTGACTTTTCATCCAAATCATCTGAGAACTACATCCAACAGCAGATATATACTCAGCTTCTGTTGTTGAAAGTGCAATTGTTGCTTGCTTCTTGTTGTACCACGAGATAAGATTGTCACCCAGAAACTGGTAGCTTCCAGAGGTGCTCTTTCTTTCAATTCTATCTCCAGAAAAGTCAGCATCACAATAACCTACTAGTCTGAAATCTTTTGATCTTCTATAACACAGACCCAGATCAGTAGTACCTTTCAGATACCTCAGAATTCTTTTAACAGCAGTTAAGTGAGATTCTCTAGGATCTGATTGGAATCTAGCACATAAACATACACTGAATAATATATTAGGTCTAGATGTAGTCAGATAGAGAAGGGATCCAATCATATCTCTGTAGAGCTTCTGATCTACCTTCATACTTACCACATATTTTCCCAGAATGCATGTAAGATGCATTGGTGTCTTAGCATCTTTGCTTTCTGACATCTGAAATTTCTTCAGAAGTTCTTTGACATACTTCATCTGATGTATGTAAGTACCTTCTGGAGTCTGGTTGATTTGAATTCCCAGAAAGAACTTCAATTCTCCCATCATGCTCATCTCAAATTCTGCCTGCATGGTCTCAGTAAATTCTTTTCCAAGGGAGATATTAAAGGTTCCAAAAATAATATCTTCAACATATATTTGACAAATTAAGATATCATTTTTAAATGTCTTTCTGAATAGAGTTGTGTCCACTTTCCCTCTGGTAAAATCTTTTTCTAAAAGAAAGTTACTCAGACGATCATACCGAGCTCTATGAGCTTGTTTTAAACCGTACAAAGACTTTTTTAATTTAAAAACATGTTCTGGATGTTTTGAGTCATTAAAGCCAGGAGGTTGATGGACATAAACTTCTTCTTCTATATAGCCATTTAAAAATGCACTTTTAACATCCATTTGATATAATGAAATGTTATTTTGAACAGCAAAAGAAATTAATAATCTAATAGACTCTAACCTGGCGAATGGGGCAAAGGTTTCATTATAATCAATTCCTTCTTGTTGACTATAACCCTGTGCAACCAGTCGTGCCTTGTTTCTGACCACCTCTCCTTGCTCATTCAGTTTGTTTCTGAAAACCCATTTGGTTCCTATAATGTTGAATCCTTTGGGTCTTGGAACTAGACCCCATACATCGTTTCTGGAAAATTGATTGAGTTCATCTTGCATTGCTAGATCCAATCATTGTCTTCCAAAGCTTCATTAATAGAAGTTGGCTCACTCAGAGATGTAAATCCAAACAATGATTCTTCATTAATTCTGAGAGAGGATCTTGTTCTGATGGGATCTTCTTTTCTTCCAATAATCACGTCTTCTTTATGAGCTGAAGAGATTCTGGGAAACCTTTTCTGAGTGGATTGTTCAGAGATTCTGAGATTATCCAGAGCATTGTCAAGAGGATGATCTTCTGAGTCTTCCTTTGCTTCTGAGTCTTTCTTTGCTTCAGAGTCTTCCTTTGCTTCTAAAGTTTCATAGTTTGAGAGATGGTCTTCTGTACCTACAGAAATATCAATTTGCTTTGGCTGTTACTGGCCAAGCTTATCATCAAACCTGACTTTGATTGATTCTTCAACAATCAGAGTTTCTGTGTTGAATACTCTATAGCCTTTTGAGCGATTAGAATATCCAAGTAGAAAACACTTTTGTGCTTTAGAATCAAACTTGTTCAGATTTTCTTTGGTGTTCAGAATAAAACAAGTACATCCAAAAGGATGGAAATAAGAAATGTTGGGTTTTCTGTTTTTCCACAATTCATAGGGAGTCTTTTCAAGAATAGGTCTTATAGAGATTTTATTCTGAATATAACATGTTGTGTTCACAGCTTCTGCCCAAAAGTGTTTTGCCATATTAGTTTCATTGATCATGGTTCTGGCCATTTCTTGTAATATTCTATTCTTTCGTTCTACAACTTCCATTTTGTTAGGGAGTTCTAGGACAAGAGAAATTATGAAAAATGCCATTTTCTTTAAAATATTTTTCAAAATAATGGTTTTCAAATTCACCACCATGATCACTTCTGACTTTTATAATTCTAAAATCTTTTTCGTTTTGCACTTGGTTACAGAAGTCAACGAACACAGAATGTAACTCATCCTTGTGTTTTAAAAACTTGACCCATGTCCATTTGCTGAAGTCATCAACAATGACCAATCCATACTCCTTGCCTCTGATGGATGCAGTTTTAACTGGCCCAAACAGATCAATATGAAGTAGTTCTAATGGCCTAGAGGAAGAAACAACATTTTTGGATTTAAAGGAAGGTTTTGAAAATTTTACCTTTTGACATGCTTCGCACAGAGCTTCTGAGTTATGCTTCAGATTAGGAAGTCCTCTGACTAAATTTAATTTATTTAGTTGAGAGATTTTTCTTAAGCTGACATATCCCAATCTTCTGTGCCATACCTATTGCTCATCGCTAACAGACAAAAGGCATTTAACATTCTGAGATTTAAGATCTGATAAATCAATTTTGTATATGTTGTTCTTTCTCTTGCCAGAAAAGACAATTGTTCCATCTTTTTTACTAACAGCTCTACAGGAATTTTGATTAAAGATAATGTCATAACCGTTGTCACTTAATTGACTTATGGACAGCAGGTTATGTGCTAATCCTTCTACTAATAAAACATTAGAGATAGAAGGAAGGTTATCGTTTCCAATGGTTCCAGAACCAATAATCTCCCCTTTCTGATTACCTCCAAACTTGACATCTCCTCCAGCTTTAAATTCCAGGTTTGGGAACATAGACTTTTTTCCCGTCATGTGTCGTGAGCACCCAGAGTCCAGGTACCATGATTGGTGTCTCAATTGAGCTGTTAAGGACATCTGCAACAAATATTATTTTATCCTTAGGTACCCATATATTTTTGGGTCCTCTTGGGTTAGAGTATTTCAAGTTCTGTTTGAACTTTGGGTTAGCATAAGAGTTTCCAGAATGTGATGTATATTTAATATCATGTGTGTGTCCAAACTTGAATTGTTTGTTTAGAGGTTTGTAAGTGAAAGTCATCTTAGCAACAGGTTTTGGTATATATGTCTCCTTCCCTTTGGGAGGTTCATATCCAATTCCTCTTCTGTTTTTCCCACTAACTCCATAGGTCATTGAAGCCATTTTGCTTCTATATATGCTTTTAGCAAGAAAAGTTTGAAAGCTATAGTCATATTCTTTCAGAATATCTTTTGAACTTGACACAGAATTTGAACTAGAAATTCTTTGAACATTTTGAATTTCTTCTTTAAGTTTAAAATTATTTTCTTTTAGTTCAAATTTTTCTGTTTCATGTTTCTCAAGATCAGATGCAAGACTCTTCTTGAGTTTCTTGTATTTGATTTTGAGCTTACTATAGTTTTCCAGAAGTTCTGATAAACTTTCAGTAAGTTCTTCTCTAGTAAATTCAGAGAATACCTCTTTTGGGTCTGACTCACAGTCTGAGTCATCTGCTGTGGTAGCCATCAGAGCTAGGTTGGCGTTCTCATCTTCTTAATTAGATTCATCTTCAGAGGATTCTGAATCGTTCCAAGTTGCCATCATTCCTTTCTTTTTACCAAACTTTTTCTTTGGTTTTTCTCTTTGGAGTTTTGGACAATCACTCTTATAGTGTCCAGGTTCTTTGCATTCATAACAGATTATATCTCTTTTGTTTTACTTTTTGTAACCAGAAGATTCTGGTTTATCTTTTGACTTCTTGAAGTTCCTGAACTTTTCTGTCTGTGCTTCCACAGCTGATTGATCCTTCTGGAGAGCAAGGATAGTTCGTCTTCTTCTGACGCTGATTCTTCAGAGTTTTCCTCTTCAGGCTGAAAAGCGTTAGTATCATATTTCTTAATTGATTTAAGAGCAAGAGACTTACCTTTCTTCTGAGGCTCGTGCTCATCAAGTTCTATCTTATGACTTCTGAGAGCGCTGATGAGTTCTTCAAGAGACACGTTGTTCAGATCTTTTGAAACTTTGAAAGCAGTGACCATAGGTGCCCATCTTCTGGGTAAGCTTCTGATGATCTTTTTAATGTGGTCTGCTTTAGTGTATCCCTTGTTCAAAACTCTCAGACCAGCGATCAGAGTTTGAAACCTTGAGAACATTTCTTCTATAGATTCACTTTCTTCTACTTTGAAGGCTTCATACTTCTGGACGAGAGCTAGAGCTTTAGACTCCTTCACTTGAGCGTTTCCTTCATGAGTCATTTTAAGAGACTCAAACATATCATGTGTTGTATCTCTATTAGTAATTTTTTCATATTCCATTTTAGAGATAGCATTTAGAAAAATATTTCTAGCTCTATGATGATTTTTGAAATCAGCTTTTTGTTGTCTATCCATATTTTTTCTATCAATTTTGTTTCCTTCTGAGTCTGTAGGATGTGTGTAACCATCCAAGACTATATCCCATAAATCACTATCATGACCTAGAAAGAAACTTTCTAGTCTATCTTTCCAATAATCAAAATCTTCTCCATCAAATACAGGAGGTTTGTTGTAACTATTGTTGTTTTGTTCAGTAGCCATTTGTGTTTTCTTCTGGATCTTTTCCTGACACGGTTAAGTGTAGAGCTCAGAGTCAAGCTCTGATACCAATTGAAGGGTAAGAAAACACTTAGAAGGGGGGGTTGAATAAGTTTCTCTTTTTCTTTTTCTTAAAGGCTCAACAATAATGGAAAGACAAGGTTATTTTTATCCTGGTTCGTTTGAACTCAAACTACTCCAGTCCACCCGCCAAGGTGATTTCGCCTTTCTCAACAAGGACTTAATTCACTATAATCAACTGATTACAATCACACAACAACTGTTGTGACTAACAATGCACAAGTAATCTTACAAGTGACTCACACCACTAAGACTTAAACTAGTCCTAGTCTACTTGAGAAATCTGACCAAACTTGGTCTCTCAAGGAACAATTACAAGAGTTAAATCTTTACAGATAGTGAAACAAAGTTTGCTTCTAAGAAAGCTATATCACAACTGTGATTTTTCACTAAGAATAGTATTGCACAAAGTGTATGAAAATTATTTGTGAGCCCAGAATATTTTTGCGTTGTTCTTGCTTCTTTTGAAATTAATGAGTTCTCTCTTAGTAGTTGGCTTGCAATAAATGTTCTTCTATATATATTAAGAACAAAGATGACCGTTGCTTCCTTCAAATGTGGAGAGCATTAAATGTTTGCGTGTTTCCTTGTATTATTCCATTTTCCAATGAACTAGCGTAGACACTTGAGTGCATGTAGTCGTCTTTGCATTAAATGAGCAAACGACACTTGTAAGAACGTGTTTCCTGAAGCTTGACAAGACTTGTTAGCTTTTGCATTCTTTCAGAACTTAGCTTCACGTCTTGATTCAGAACATGCTTGCATATCTTCTAAACAACGCTTGCTTGCTAAGAACTTCTGATCAGCGCTTGCTCTCAAAAAATTCTGAAACATAGCTTACACAGAAACTTGCTAAGCGTTAGAAGATGTATTTAAATAATTATCTTACCAGAGTCAGCATCAGCATCAGCACTTGTGCTAAAACAAATAGTTCTTTCATCAAAGAACTTCTTCATTTATTTTCAGCTCAGCAGATCAAAATGCTTCTGTCAGAACATTATCTGAAACAATTAAATATGTTCATCAGAGTATCAATTATATAAAATATAATTTATTGTTATCATCAAAATATCAAATATATAAAATATAATTTATTGTTATCATCAAAACTCTGAGATATGATTAGAACCAATCTTGTTCTAACAATGTCAAGATGGGATCAAGTTTGATTCAAGGCATCCATATACAAACAAGGGAATTCATGAATTTTAAATGACTATCCTAGTTCATTCAAACTCCTTCATGGTCCAAGTTGTAACACAAGGTTCAAAACAAATTCCAAAGTCCATCTTATGCTTGATATAGTTTTCATACCGTGGTTCATTCTAGTTTGCAAAGTGGAGATAAAGCTTTAAATTTCAAATAGTTCAAATGGAGGGAAACGGAAAAATACATCATTACTTGAGTTGGAATCTATACAAAAATTAATCTCATATTACATCATCATTATATAATGTCAAAATCATGAAGGAAAAGTATTCCATTTGAAAGAGGAATTTGCTTTGGATTTAACCATTGAAGTTGTAAGATTACAAAGTCATGTTTCTAAGAACCATTACATCCAAATATCCAATACATTACATCAAAAGAAAAGACTACAAAAATCCTAGACTTATATTCCAAATTTCTCCACATTTAAACCAACTTCAAACGGCCGGTTTGCCCTATTATAACTTCCCCTTCTTTTGACCATTCCTCATGACCACGACAAAACATAAAACTTGCAAGCCTTGACGTCATATTTTCAAACCTGCAACATCAATTCACAAATCCCATAAGTCACTAAGCCTGCCCTACATTTGTTCGCAAAGGAAAATCAGTACAAAAAAAATGAGAATTATTTAAGAGCTTATTCGAAGCAGAAAGTATTACAGAGGAAAGGGAATTAAATCAGAAATAAGAAATAACAGCTAGACTGAAAATCTATCAAAAAAACTAACAATTTCCATCTAACTGCCAATTCACCTATAACTGTCAAAACATAACCTCTAACCAACTCTCTAACTAACATCAACCGAAACCAACTCCAATAAACCTCCTAACTGCTTCTAACAAACTTCTGGCAGAATTACCTAACAGATCCAAACATATAACATAAAAGAGAGGAGGGAATTCACGATGATAAAACCTTCAGACAAAAAACTCACCATAAGTATTTCTTCAAGCTCTCCCTCTGATCCATCGATTCATCAATTCTCAACAAACCTTCATACACTCATCAACCACCATTCATCGATTCCTTTCACCATCATCTTCAACCCCCGCTTTTTCTATGCTCAATCTTCACGACCAATATGTAAATACTCTCTCTGCAATGATTCTTGATCATTCTCGTTAATCTCCATCATCATCACCGTCGTCACTCTTCAACACAACAATCTGCAAGAACGCAACTGAATCTGCATTAGCAACAACAACACACATCAACATCATAATGCAAGAAGAAATAGAAGGAGGAGATTGAATCAAAGAGGAAGAAGGTGTGAAATGAAGTTACATATATTTTGTAGGTATTGATTCTCATCGTTTGATTCATAGGAGGTTCGAATCGAGTGAAGCAGAAATCACAACAGAGATGTGAAGGTGAATCGCATGAAGAAGAGAGTCGTAGACCTGAGAAAAAGGCGCGTGCATATGTGATGGTCGGACGATTGCAATATGTTGCGGCAGCGAAAGCCAATCAAAAACTGAAGGTTAGAGATGATGATTGAGGTGCAGCAGCATTGTGAACAAATTGAAAGGAGAAGGAGTTGATGTGTGCGATCATGGATGATTGAAATGGTGGATGGCAATGAAGATTGTGCGAAGAGGATGAAGAAAATCGCGCTGTTTGCAAGTTTGAGGGAAGAAGACAATTTTGTTCGTGAAGTCTGAGCAACACAAAGTTTTCAATCCTATCTTTTTTCTTACAATTAAAATTTAAGAAATAATGGAATAATATTGAGTTGTTGGGCCACTCAGATTGCAGGCCTACACTCTCTTGGCCCGTGGCTATTATTTTGGAGCTTGAAAGGACTGGACAAAAAAAGGATTTCTGGACTTATGCTGTTAGGGGCCTATGCACCTGGTTTGCTGCTTTGCACCTCTGATCCAGCTTAGCACCCCCCTGAGCTCACTAATTCTCTTTTAGATTTATGACTTTTTCTTTGTAAATTTTTCCTTGACAAAATTATAAAATCAATCAAATTTGTTAGATCTCTTTAGTTGATTTTAGGAATTAATTCTTTAGTTTTTGATAGAATTTTCCTCATAAAAACTAATAAAAATATTTTTTTCTTTTAGTTTTTTTTTCATTCATATTTTCATACCATTGCGTCTCGTTATTTTTGACGCGTTTGTTCATTGTGCAAGGCACATTTTTGGTGGTGTCGATCATGTAACATAACAAGTTGTTATGTGATCGGAGCATACAAATTATGCTCTCTTCCGATGTGACATGCCTTATTTCTCAACATCCTGAGAAATTCATATCATATTATATGTTATCCAGATGCATGTGATATTTTATGATGCTTTGCGCAGAAACTTCTGATTATGCAATACGTGTTTGCTTTTATCTTAGTTGGATATTGTTTCTGACTTTGTTTGTTTCTTGGTGAAGCTTTCTCGACGCATACTCCTTGCTTTTCCATCGCTTTCGTCCGCTTTCGACGATTTACTCACTTTGGTAGTCACCGCTACTACCTTTGTATTTCTCCGCACTTTATCGCATTTCTTTACCGCTTTTCTATAGATCATGAGAAGTAGGGTTTTACTGCTTTATGATGCCATGAGAAGTAGGGTAGAGATGTATGAAGGGTATCTCTGTTGCTGATCATGTCAGGAATCTCTCTGATTTATTTAAAGACCCGTTTAGGGCAATTCTGCATTGTGTGCTTTATGTATGCGATATATGTTTGTTTAAAACCCTGCCTTTAAAGTAGGTATTTCACACGTGTGTTTACATTTGTGCTTGTATATATTACAGATGATAAGTCCTCAAAATGAGGCGAGTGGAAAGGGTTCGCAATCAAACCCCGCATTTCGTTTGTGTCATCCTTAGCTCGTGATGCACCATGATGCTTCAGAGTTGTGCCTACTCTTGTTATCGAGTTTTCAAGTGGAAAATGGTTTCGCAATCAAACCCCCACACTTTGTCAGGAGTTTGCATTGGCCGGTGCTGACACTCCGTGATTGTTAATATTGCATTTTGTCACCTACCTCGATCTTCTATATCTTGGTTAGGTGTTCAGTCGCTTTGGATATCACATTTTTGTTTTACATCCTATTCCCGCTTGTTTTCTTCGGGTGATCCGCTCCACTTAGCTAAAGCATTTCTCTTCTTTTATGTTTCACTCCCACTTGTTTGTCTCAGGTGATATGATCCCTTTGGATAAAGCATTTCGCTTCTTTTCTTTATTGTTTCATGTGTGTGCTCTTTCAAGCTTGTTTGTTTACTCGCCTTGTACATACCATGTTCCCTTAGAATGTGTTTGCTCCTTTCGGATGCAAGTTAGACCTTAGGTTGCGAACCATGCATGCTAACATTAGGTAGACATTTCCCTTTTGTTAATCCATACATTAGGATTAGAAATAGGCTAGTCTCCCGTAGACTCTTTTCTTCCCCTTTTACATATGCATCTAAAACTAAAACTTTCTTAGCAAATCATAAAACATGCTAATCACACTTAAACCCTTTTTTAAGGTAACAAAAAACAAACAAATCAAATGTGGCATCTTTCCTTGAGGGCGTAACTCAAAATCATTTTCATATAAAGA
Source organism: Vicia faba (assembly GCA_948472305.1). Classification (NCBI taxonomy): domain Eukaryota; kingdom Viridiplantae; phylum Streptophyta; class Magnoliopsida; order Fabales; family Fabaceae; genus Vicia; species Vicia faba. The sequence goes on from OX451738.1 coordinate 1,013,848,279, forward strand.
CATGATTAATTTACTTTTGTGCCAACGCGTGAGTCTCCAAAGGTCGAGCTGCGGAAGAAGGCGGAATTAACATTGCTCCATTAAAAAACACAAACCAACAAAACATGTGAGCCGAACTACGGTAACTCTGATTCCTCAAAAAGGATACGTAGGCATTGGAGTAGGACCCAAGCGAGCACAACTTTATTTTCCCCACACTATTTTCTCCTTTCTTTTGCATGAATTCTTCCCTAGTAATAAGCAATAAGCATATATTAGACACACCCATAAGATAGATGACAAAAGTGGATACCATATAGTACTACGGGCGTGTGGGGTGCTAATACCTTCCCCTCACGTAACAGACTCCCTTACCCGATCTCTCAGTCGCAAGATCGTGACTTCTCTCTCTTCTCAGGTTTCTTGATGTTTATCTTTCCCTTCATGTGGGATAAAAGACATTCGATGGTGACTTCATTGTCTAATTTCAACCGGTTGTTTTAGTTGGTGACTTCACTGGGGACAGATCGACCAACTGTTGGTCCATCTCGGAGTTGATCCTAGATCGTGTTTTCTTCTTTTTGGGTGTTTATTTTGTATGCTTTCAGTTTATTCATCCATACATGATTACCTGAGCATATGTATGCATTGCATTTTACCTTTTTCCATATACTACTGTTGTACTAGATCATCTTCTTGTTGGGTGGGTATTACTACGAGGTAAAAGGCCCAGTACCCAGGCTAGAGTGCACTATCTAGGAAACCTAGGAATAGAGTAGAACATGGCAACTATTGGACGAAGGTCCTACCAGCACGGTCATGTCGTATACGCTCAGATGAGGCTCAAATGGAGTGTTATTGTCAGCCACATATGTGGCTTTATGGTAGTTCTTTCAGGCGGACCCGTGATTTTGAGTTACCATTGGCTTATCCTGGCCTAGTTTTTATCCGTGAGTGGGGAGGGGATAATCTTTATAGGTACCGTTGGTGAATTATTTTATTGGTGACTGTATGTTATTTCGGTGACTACGCGGTCCTCGGATTTATTTTGAGTTCTGAATCTGATGTTCATGAGGTAATTTTGGGTTATATTTCGGACCCTTGATCCTGAGATATGTGGCATGCTCAGAAACAGTATATTGGTTATCTCAATTCCGTGGAGCCTTGATCCCAGGACTGTTGCATACCATAACATCATTTACCATTATGTATATACATCTCATTCCTATGGAATTCCAAAGACAAGTCTCCTCCAATTGAGCTTTCCAAGAGAAATATCGCAAAAAGGATATTTATGGATTGACTAGTCTTTAAGTTCTTTGGAAATGAAGGATGACACATGCACTCATAATATCATGCATTTCATTGTTTGTATCAGAAGCTTATTGGGGACCTTCTTTTCATTCAGAGTTTAGAATCAACAACGACGACTTCTCTACATCCATACGGCACTCGCATCAATCAACAAAGACTTATGGATCTCTTTGAACAGAAGCAAAATGCTCTTCGTATGGACATGGATACTATGGGTGCCATAATGCATCAACTTCTCGATACTCTCAAAGTTGTTGTTCAGGGACAGGAAGAGCTTCGTCAGAATGTCACTAAAATTACAGAGGTCTCTCCTTCTATTTCTAATGGGTTCCCCAATCCTCCTAATGGAATTCCCAAGGTTGCTACTATTGTGATTACTCCTGAAACTCAGAAGAAGTTGGTTGACGACCATTATGATGTCATTGATCTTGATGATTCCACGATGATCTCACTACTGACCTTACTGAAACTACTAAGATGTATCGTGCTCTTGAGGAGCGTCTCAAAGCTATGGAAGTTTCTAAGAAATCTGAATTCAATGTTGCTGCAAGGTGTCTTGTTCCTGGGATTTTAATTCCTCTAAAGTTCAAGGTTCCTGATTTTGTTAAATACTCAGGTACCACTTGCCCAGAGACCCATCTCCGCTCTTATTGCCGCAAGATGGTCGCTCATGTTAAGAATGAAGCATTGCTTATGCACTTCTTTCAAGACAGCCTGACTGGGGCATCGTTAGAATTGTATATGCAGTTAGAGAGAACTCATGTCAATACTTAGGGAGACCTTGCCGATGCTTTCTTGAAACATTATTGCTACAACACTGTTATGGCTCCTAGTCGTGCCCAACTTAAGAATATGTCACAGAAGTCTGAAGAATCCTTCAAAGAGTATGTCCAGAGGTGGCCGAGATTAGCTGCAAGGGTTCAACCTCCTCTCTTGGATCGTGAGTTCACTGATTTGTTCATGGGCACTCTACGAGGTTCTTACCTTCTGCATATGATTGGCAGTATTTCCGCCTCCTTCTCTGATATGGTTATTATTAGGGAATATGTTGAGACTTGTATCAAGGCTGGTAAGATCCAAGGTACTCCTAGCACTAACGGTAACAACATTAGAAAGGGAAAGAAACCTTATTCCGGCTTTGTCAAGAATGAAGAAGGTGAAACTAGTGCTGCTATTGTTGATAAGGACTCTCAACCCTGGGTGGCTCAACAACATTCTTTCTTGCCATAACAATAATATGCCCCACAACAGCGAAATCATCATAATCAGAGTCAACGCATACCTTGAAGTAATTTGGAAAGGAGGAGCGCTCCTTTGGATCCAATTCCTATGACCTACAATCAAATTTTGCCATGTCTGATTCAAAACTCCTTGGTAGTTCCCAAATTTATGAAGCCTCCATCGCAACCATTTCCACTTGGGTATAATACCAACATACAATGCGGGTACCACGTTGGGTCAGCAAGACACTTGAATGAGGATTGCAATGCTTACAAATCTAAAGTGCAACAGTTGATCGATAATAAGTACTTAGTCTTTTAGGGAGGAAACATGTTGATAACCAAAAATCCTCTGCCTGAATAGATGTCAAGACTATAAAGAGCATCTTATGAAGAAATAAGCCCGAAGAAGTCTCCTCAACACAACAATTTCTACTTTCATTTGTATTCTCATTTGTAATCTTTCTTGTTTTGTTCAATACTTTCTTGTATGCAAAACTGTTTGCTTTTGAATATTAAATCATAATGTATTGAATATGATTGTTTTGAATTAATCCATTTGTTATCACTCTTATTTGTTTTACTATGATTTTGATACTCAACTCTTGTTAAATAAAGCAAAATAACTCTGGAGGGAGGATGATGAGAAATATACCTAAAATCTCAAACGATATGCTTTTGAGTAAAACCCTGTTGACGATGTACAAGCATTGTTTCAATCCATAAACACCAGAGATATAAGGGAGATAGACCCTCGTTAACCCCTTTGAGCCTTCAGAGTAGGAGTTTCTTTTCTCTTCAGAAAAAACTCTCATTTTAACCCGGGGCAGGGTAGATTTCAGTTAATCTGATCAAGCATTCAGAACTCATCCAGAATGCTCATCTAAGGATACAACATGGTTATCCATCAAAATATTGAGGAAAGTAAAAACCACAATGGTTATCTTTCACTTATCAGGAGTGTGCGTCAATTTACGATATCCCAATGGGTATCTCTCGCACATCAAGAATTCAAGATCAGATGACGATACAACAATGGTTATCCATCATCTACTAAAGACTCAGACAGTCACAACCACTTCCAACAAATCAAAGACGAAGTAAAGACCAACGACTTGTTCAGAAGGGAAAGTATGAATAGGAAAGAAACAAAAAGCCTCGCTAAGTCGAAATTTGAAAACAAGTTGCTTAGGCAAAAGTTAGGGCATCCCGCTGGACTTCCAAATCAAAATTCAAAAGAATTTGTCCAGGAAAATGCTAGGGGAAGCAAGAAAAAAATTGAAAAGACTAAAAGGAGAGAAAAGGATTGTCAATAAAAATCCTTATTGAAAGAACAAGGTCGTGTGATGAGACACCAAAATTAAAAGTTAGTGATTGTCGTGTCTAAGAAATCCCTGTGGTTCCTTAACCATCGCAAACTCCTCTTTTGAGAGATGAATGCTTCTATCGGGTTAACTGAACATAGGAATGGAGAACATCATGGAGAATGCGTGGGCACCAAATAATTTTGAGCCTTAAATCTTTTTCCTGAAACCGTGAACCAGACCATGTTACAACCCTTAAAAGTTCTAACTGAAGCATGTGTTAATTCGGAAGCAATTCTGTAACAAGAGTATGGTAATCTGACTCCTAGGAGGCTTACTAAAACTTTTGAGTTGATATCATTCCATCTTTTTTACTGTCTTTTTATACATAAAAACTTGATGCTTCGACATCTTTTCAATAAAAGTTTTTTAACTTCAAGAGAGGCATAAGATTTGCATTAGAATTATCATTCTTAGAATAAACATTCTTTGCATGTGAATGAGTGCTTAAACATCAAGTAAGCTTGCATGATGAGCATCAAATGAAAACTTGATTATCCCAAGGGACGAATTGCTTTAGAAATTTGTCAAAAAGCAAATCATCTTAGAGAATGATCTTATTCTGGGGCAAACCTTTTGGTGACACTATTGAGTAAAAGAAGACCAGCATGGGAATGCTCCATTGAGTAAGAGTTCAGTCAATCTGAGGCTATCACGTCGATAAATCTCTTCAAGATCGACCAACCTAAAGCCATCACATCGATAAATCTCAAATTTCCATCAATCAGAGTCCATCACGTTGAGAAATCTATTCAGAATTCATTCAACGTGGGGCAATCACGTCGAGAAATCTATTTAGAATTCTGCCAACCTGAGGCAATCACGTCAAGATTCGACAAATCTCTCCAAGAAAGTTCTAATCAAGAGCAGTTTATTTGTGACTCAAGAGATTGGGGCAGGCCACCTCATATCGTATTGCAGGACGAATATTCTGGTCTTCTATTTGGCATGGATTCTTTCATAAATTCCATAGACAGGGGCATTCCTCATCAGTACTCGCAAAGCTGCTCAAGCAAATAATGTTGTATGAGATAACTACAAGGTAAAAGCGTCATAACAGTCACCCTGACCTGGCCAGTGCGTGAAGCCGCCTTCATCTGCTATAGACAATTTCAAACCTGATTCCCCAAGTGAATTCAGAAAGTCCGCAATCATCGTTTGACTTGGCACGCGCAAGTGAACATCCCCAGTGGAGTAAACCGGGGACTTCACGCGTGTCCTCTTTTGATCCCCAAGTTATTTAAGAGGTGATTCCCAATGTGGCGTTAACTTGGGGCATGTACTCGAAGATATCCACAGTTCTCGTCTGACGATCGATTCTAAACCCAGTACCCGTCTAGTAGTCAGTTCCCGTCTGACAATCGATTCTAAACCCAGTTCCCATTTAGTAGTCAGTTCGCGTCTGACAATCAATTCAAATTCCAGTTCCCGTCTGGTAGTTAGTTCCCGTCTGATGATCGATTCTAAACCCAGTTCCCGTCTGGTACTCAGTTCTCGTTTGACAATTAATTCAAATTCCAATTCTCGTCTAGTAGTCAGTTCTCGTCTGACGGTCGATTCTAAACCCAGCTCCCGTCTAGTAGTCAGTTCCCATCTGACGATCAATTGAAATTCCAATTCCCATCTGGTAGTCAGTTCCCGTCTGGCGATCAATTATGAACCCAGTTCTCGTCTGGTAGTCAGTTCTCGTCTAACAATCAGTTCTAAACCCATCCCTCGTCTGGTAGTCAGCTCCCGTCTAACAATCAATTTTAAACCGAGTTCCCGTCTGGTAGTCAGTTTCATGTTGACAATCAATTCTAAACCTGGTTCCCGTCAGGTAGTCAGTTCCCGTCTGACAATCAATTCTAAACCCAGTTCCCGTCTGGTAGTCAATTCCCGTCTGAAAATCAATTCTAAATCCAGTTCTGGTCTGGTAGTTAGTTCTCGTCTGATAATTAATTCAAATTCCAGTTCCCGTCTGGTGCTCAGTTCCCGACTGATAATTAATTCAAATTCCAGTTCCCGTCTGGTAATCAGTTCTCGTCTGAAAATTAATTCAAACATCAGTTCTAGTCTGGTTTTCAGTTCTCGTCTGACAATTAATTCAAACCTTAGTTCTCGTCTGGTAGTCAGTTCTCATTTGACAATTAATTCAAATTCTAGTTCTCGTCCATGTCAATTTTATAAACACTTGTCTGTGTCAGTTCTCCAAACACTCGTCTATGTCAGTTTCCTAAACACTCGTTTATGTCTGTTCTCCAAACACTCGTCCGTGTCAGTTTTCCAAACACTCATTTGTGTCAGTTTCCTAAAGGCTCATTTGTGTCAGTTTTCCAAACACTCGTTCAGGTTAGCTTTTCCAAACACACGTATGTGTCTATTTTCCCTCCAGATCCCAGCAAATGCAGTACACTTGGTCATTATCGCATCTCCAATCGTCATGTCATAATCAACATTCCCACCTTCTTATAATTGTAGGTCGCCCATAGGCCTAGTTTTTGGTAGATCGCCCATAGGTCTTACCTTAGGATCTTAGATCGAACGTAGATCTAGATTTCCTTGTAGGTCGCCCGTAAGTCTAGTTTTTGATAGATCGCCCGTAGGTCTTACCTTAGGATCTTAGATCGACGGTAGATCTAGATTTCCTTGTAGGTTGCCCGTAGGCCTAGGTTTTAGTAGATCACCCATAGGTCTTACCTTAGGATTATAGATCGACTGTAGATCTACATTTCCTTGTAGGTCTCCCGTAGGCCTAGTTTTCTGGTAGATCGCCTGCAGGTCTTACCTTAGGATTATAGATCGACCGTAGATCTAGATTTCTTTGTAGGTCTCCCGTAGGCCTAGTTTTTGGTAGATCGCCTGTAGGTCTTACCTTAGGATCTTAGATCGACCATAGATCTAGATTTCCTTGTAGGTCGCTCGTAGGCCTAGTTTTCTGGTAGATGGCCCATAGGTCTTACCTTAGGATCTTAGATCGACTGTAGATCTAGATTTCCCTGGAGGTTGCCCATAGGCCTAGTTCTCCAGTATACGAGGTTGCATCTTAGAACCTGAGATCGCCCATAGGCTAGGTTCTCCCTATAAATCTTGTTTTAGAATTCTGAGGTCGCCCTTAGGCTTAGTTCTTCAACAAATCGCCCATAGGTATCTTTGTAGAATCCTAAGGTCGCCCATAGGCCTAGTTCCCTGATAGATCACCTTGATGTCTTATCGTAGAATTTTGAGGCCGCCCATAGGCCTAGTTTTCCAGTAGATGAGGTTTCATTTCAGAACCTGAGATCGCCCATAGGTTAGGTTCTCCCTATAGATCTTGTTTTAGAATTCTGAGGTCGCCCTTAGGCCTAGTTCTTCAGCAGATCGCCCATAGGTATCTTCCTAGAATCCTGAGGTCGCCCATACACCTAGTTCTCCGACAGATCGCTTTTATGTTTCACCTTAGGATCGTAGGTTGCACGTAGATCTTATCCGCCGTCTTTTCGTACCAACCTTTGTCTTGTATTGACATCACACCAAGATACGAGTCTATCCTTGTCTTGTATTGGTATCACGCCACGTTATAAGTCCAATCTCCATCTTGTATTAGCCTCAGTTGTTACGTTATAAGTCCAATCTCCGTCTTCTCACTAGAAAACGAAAAATTCTTTCCCTAGCAGATATCACAAAAAAAATAAGGATAATAAATACTCACACCTTCTTTCAGAACAAATTTTTGGCATTGGTATTTAATCATCTTCTATCTCGAACGTTCGAAAGGCACGCGTCAATCGTACTTTCAAGTTTAAGACGATTAAATAGGGGAAGTTGTAATACCACTACAAGAAAATTGCATTTTAGCTTCGGCCAAAACCATCGCTGAAAAGAAAAAAAACCGATGTTAAATGCCTTTAGCGTCGGCTTGACGTCGAGGTCAGGGCAAACACGCTAAAGCTGGAAGCAAACCATAACGGCCAGCCTTCGCTACAGGTAGCGTCGACTACGACAATGCTAAAGGGATGCTATGTTAACAAAACCGACGCTATGTTATAGAATTGTTTTCCTTTAGCGTCGACTATTGTCGATGTTAACATTTATTTAGTGGCGGTTTAGAAGGCCATTTTAATATTTTTTTCCCAAATAGCATCGGTTTATAGGGTCACTTAAATATTGTCTTCAATGTATTAGCATCGATTCTGTAGGCCACTAGTTCTAAGGCCCAGCGTAGGTCATAATGAACGCTACATGGCTAAAGTCGTGCAATGTAGCGTAGCTTAAAATCGACGCTAACGGTTTATTATGCTGTTCAGTAGCGTCGATTTTAGCCGACACTACTATTTATTTACTTTAGGGATTCTATTTTAAAATATTTATACCTGTTTAAAACCAAATTAATTCTACTTGAAATTTAAACCTGTTTTTGTAATTCAAACTATTCATTGATATATTATCACATAAAAACTTCAACACAAGATAACAAACTTTCAAAAATCTACAATATTGCTACATTAATTAACATGTCACTTGTTACATCAAAATATTGACACAATATATCAAACTAGTTCTGATCCACAATGTTGTTACATAAAGATGTCAAAGTTACATCAAAATACCAACACAAAATATCAAACTAGTGAAAATCCACAAAATAAGTTCTAAAACTAAAAAAAAGACAATGTCAACATCCATCGCTCATTCCCTCTAGATCTAATGTCTGACCATCAGAGTCATCATCATAATGATCACTAGAACTAAGATGGACACTAGAAGGAACAGTGGAAGTACCCGCCTGACCCGGATGCCAAGCAAACAGTTGTTTATGAAATTCTTCAAATTTCCTTTTCAATTATGTTGTCTCAGCTATAGCTTCTCTTGCATTCGCATTCGCTTCGTCTGCACGCGCATTAGCTAATGCAGCCTCTTCACGTACTCTAGAAGCCTCAGCTCTAGCCATCTCAATGGTTTGGCTCTCCGCTTCTCTATTTGGGTTTGAAACAGTCACTTGTGTCAAGTAAGACACTCCATATTGTATGTTGACTGCCATTCGGGCAGTTCCATAACATCGGCCTCGTGACTTACTGTTGGCAACTTCTTTCCATAATTGTAGATTTTCCGACCCATCCACATTATTATTATTTTTGGTGGCTTGTGTTATACGATTCACATAATCATCATGTACAACACAATATAATAATTAGGACATTCGAATAAGCTTCTTGAAACAATAAGCTATATGATAATTGTGGCAGTTCAACTGTGCTCGTCATAATTTTATCATATGTTTTGAGACGAATAAAGTTTGAATAGATAATACAAACATATTTGTCCAAGATAATGTTTAATTTGATCGGTTCCTTGGTACGATATAAAAAAAGAGAAATAATGATTTTACCTTGAAATTGGCTTTAGAAGAAGATAAACAAAGTGGTGGAGCAACCGATTGTGGACCTGCGACAAATTATACAAGCGATTTAATTCAAATTTGATACCATTTTACACAAACCGATTGTAAAACTCAATTTTACACAAACCATTTTGCAAGCGAGTTAATTCAAATTTGATACCAAAAGTTATATAAATGTGCATAGTCAATGAACATGACAATTGATTTTGTTGTAATGGTTTGTGATATACAACATTAAAGCAATAATATGAAATTTTACTTTGATAAGTAAAATGGATACTTACCAATATGAAGACAATTGTAGAGAGGATTGACTTGAACACAAAAATCAAAGCACTCAAAGCCATAAAAGTCACTGGAAATCCTTGCAATTGGTCTTGGTACAAAACTCTGGCATTGGAAATAAGAAGAAAAGGAAATAAAAACATGAAAAAAATAGAAGCTATTCCAGTATTTGTAACAAATTTGAAGACACAAGCTATATGAATCTAATGATTATTTGAAAATGGAAAAGTCAGTGTTGTCAATCAGTTGCCGTAAACAGCTAGTGTTATAGCCGTTATTCGACTTTACTTGATACAAAACCCCGTATCACAGAATAATAGTAGTTGGTGAAGACGTAATCACAAATGCTTCACCCACTTCAAGAGCTGATTTGTTGAAGCAGCATAAGTTCAACCATGTTTCAAGTAGGACACCAACGTCTGCCGGAAGTTTAAGCAGCTTAAAACAAACTTATCCAATTTATATTCACATACTTGCTACCATAGGAAATTCATAATTTCATATCAAGTTATCAACAAGTGAACCTACATGCATTTAACATCTACATCCACAAAAAACTCAACTAAACGGAAAGTGCTTACTAGATAACAGTTAACAGAAGTTACCAAAAACGAAATTCACTTACTAAAAAAAATGAACCAACAAATCAATCAATTGAAGTATATTATTTACTAATTAAAACCTATAATCAAGCGAACAAACGATATATAGAAACACAACAAGCATCGAGCAATTCTTGTGGATAACAAAACCAAAATCGGAGCAATCAGTATCTAACGGGCGATTCGAAATGAAGAATTGAAATGAAAAATCGAAAACAGAATTTTGAAAAGAAATATGATGAAAAGATTTTAACCTGAAGCGATTTTGAGAAGCGATTGCAACCTGAAGCGATTTTGAGAAGCGATTCCTTTCAACCTCAAACGATGAAACGATAAAACGATGAAATGATGAAATGATTTTGAGACGCGATTGCAATCTGAAGTGATGAAATGATTTCCGTATGAGAAGCTAAAGCGTTAATGACTCAACCAAAAGCGTTGAAACGATTTCTGCTTCTCTGAGAAGCTGAAAGGATTTTTTTTCTTTTGTTTTTACTTTACAATTCTAACTAAATTTACTAAATAGTTTATGTTTTTATTTTATTTTTACCAAATACATTTTAGTAAATAGATTTTGATTATATTTTAATTATTAATTTATAATATTTTACTTTTTTATTTTAATTTTATTTTATTAAATATATTTTAATTCATTTTTTCGTTTTATTTTATTATTTTGTTTATACTTAATTTTCATTTTATTTTATAAGTTAAACTTTAATTAAATTTTATTAATTTAGTTAAAATTTAATTTTACTTCACTAATTTATAATATTGATTTGATTTTTTAAATTTAAGTTTAATATAGTTTTGATTTGATTTTATAAAATTTAAATTTTGTTTTATAAATTTAATTTTAGTTAGTTTTATTTGGTTTTTTAGTTTATAGTTAAAAATAATCTCCTAACAAATTGATTGAAACACTAAAAAATGAACGAAATTGGTGGGGAAAATGGAATTATTTGGCACTAATATTAGCGTCGGCATACACTGTCGCTAATACTAAAAATAAATTATTTAATATAATAAATAAAAAGGAGACAAACGAAATTGATGGAGGGAAATAAAACTATTTAGTACTAACATTAGCGTCGGCAAAAATTGTCGCTACTATTAAAAATAATATTTATTTAACACAGTAATTAATAAGGAGGCAAATGAAATTGAGGGGAAAATGAAATTATTTGGAACTAATATTAGCGTCGGCCTAAAAATAAAAAATCATTTAATACAATAAATAAAAAGGAGGCAAACGAAATTGGTGGGCGAAATGAAATTATAAAGAGCAAATCTTAGCGTCGGCTTTGGCCGACACTATTATTAATGTCCTAATAAAATAAATGTCTAAATTCAATTAGCGTCGGTTTATGCCACCGTAATAGCAATGCTATTAGTGTCGGTGTCAGGGCCGACGCTATGAAATTGCAGCTAAATGATAATTTTCTTGTAGTGTACCCCAAATTTTTCCTGCCCTTTTTATCAAATCATCTGGCTTAGGTATTCCATTTTTATTTCATCTACATAGCTCCTATTAGGTCATCTAACACATCATGCATCATTAATCAATCAAATTGACATTCAGAACAAGGTTTCACTTATGCACTAGGATTTCTCTATCTTTTGTAGGGTTGTCTCACTTAAAGGTTTAAGGGTCATGGGCTGGGGTTTGTCCCTTATACTCAAGGTCATCAAATAAACTCAAGGAATTGAAATCCATCTTCTTATACATGTCATCTCCACGTGATTTAGGATTCCCTAATCAAGTAGACATCAAGGAAAGATTTTCATACAAATCTATTTATCAAGAAACATCATAATCTCAAGGGCTTCCATCATGGTTAAAGTGTAACTCATTTAAGATGCCTTGATGTTGTCATGGCAAACTAGGGTTCGGTCCCATGATTATCCTGAGTAGCATTCTCTCAAAATTTCAAGTATAACTCTCATCCATGGCATTCTCCTAACCTCTTGGTTTACACAAGTCATTATTATATGGTTTTCTTCTCAAGGATTCAAGGATATGAAGGAGTACATCTTCTTTGGGGCTTATGAATCAATATGTTCATATGCGGTGTTTATCAATTGAGATGAGGTTTTAACAAGATTCGAGCAAGGAACCGTATTTGTTTTTGAATTTAATTCATCACGAGATGTCAAGATGGGATCGAGTTTGATTCAAGAAATCCATATACAAACAAGGGAATTCATGATTTTTACATAACTATCCTAGTTCATTCAAACTCCTTCATGGTCCAAGTTGTAACACAAGGTTCAAAACAAATTCCAAAGTCCATCTTAAGCTTGATTTGGTTTTCATATTGTGGTTCATTCTAGTTCGCAAATGGAGATAAGCTTGAAATTTTAAATAGTGCAAATGGAGGGAAACGGAAAAATACTTCATTACTTGAGTTGGAATCTATACAAAAATTAATCCCATATTACATCATCATGCCATCAATACAATGTCAAAATCATAAAGGAAAAGTATTCCATTTGAAAGAGGAATTTGCTTTGGATTTAACCATTGAAGTTACAAGATTACAAAGTCATGTTTCTAAGAACCATTACATCCAAGTATCCAATACATTACATCAAAATAAAAGACTACAAAAATCCTAGACTTATATTCCAAATTTCTCCATATTTCAACAAACTTTAAACGGCCGTTTTGCCCCATCAAAACTTCGCCTTCTTTTGACCATTCCTCATGACCACGACAAAACATAAAAATTGCAAGCCTTGATGTCATATTTCCAAACCTGCAGCATCAATTCACAAATCCCATAAGTCACTAATCATGCCCTGCATTTGTTCACAAAGGAGAATCAGTACAGAAAAATAAATGAGAATTATTTAAGAGCTTATTCACAGCAGAAAGTATTGCAGAGGAAAGGGAATTAAATCAGAAATAAGAAATAATAGCTAGACTGAAAATCTGCCAAAAAAACAACTAACAGTTTCCATCTAACTGCCAGTTCACTTATAACTGTCAAAACAGAACCTCTAACCAACTCTCTAACTAACATCAACAAAAACCAACTCCAACAAACCTCTTAACTGCTTCTAACAAACTTATGGAAAAAGTACATAACAAATCCTAATAGATAACAGAAAAGAGAGGAGGGAGTTCACGATGATAAAACCTTCAGGAAAAAAACTCGCCAAAAGTGTTTCTTGAAGCTCTCCCTCTGATCCATTGATGCATCAATTCTCAACAAACCTTCATATACTCATCAAACACCATTCATCGATTCCTTTCACCATCATCTTCAACCTCCATATTTTCTATGCTCAATCTTCACGACCAATATGTAAATACTCTCTCTGCAATTATTCTTGATCATTCTCGTTAATCTCCATCATCATCATCATCATCACAGTCACTCTTCAATACAACAATCTACAACAATGCAACTGAATATGCATTAGTAACAACAACACATATCAACATCACAGTGCAAGAAGAAACAGAAGGATAAGATTGAATCAAAGAGGAAGAAGGTGTGAAACGAAGTTACATAGATTTAGTAGGTATTGATTCTCATCGTTTGATTCGTAGGAGGTTCGAATTTAGTGAATCAGAAATCACATCAAATATGTGAAGGTGAACCGCACGAAGAGGAGAGACGTAGACTTGAGAAAAAGGTGCATTGGTATGTGATGATCGTACGATTGCACTATGTTGGGACAGTGATGTTGTACCCCAAATTTTCCCTATCTCTTTATTTTTGGTCTAGCTTTGAACTTTGCATTCCATTTGCATCATTTTATTATTCAGTCATTTGCATATCCTGCATCTCATGGAATCGGGCGCTTTGGTTTAAAGTTTTAGGGTTGCTCCCTCTTTATGTCTAATCTTGTTTTGAGGTTTTCTTATCAGGTAAAAAGGAAGCGCATCTGGTTCTCGATTAGTGGATCGTGGAACGAATTTTGTCATCACGTTACAAGGTTGGTTCTCGCTCAATTTTATCAGAGCTTGGATTAGGGTTTATTTCCCTATGTGTGTTGGTCAAGATGTTAGGGTTTCAAGTCTTTGGTTTCTGGGAAGATGTTTCTCTCGCCTGCCTCGAAGATGGCTCGAAGCTCAGTGCATTAGGTCAAGAATGTCATCTCCTCGCATTTCAAGTTTTGTTCTTAAAGTCTCTAAACCATTGAGTCGAGAGTTTGAAGTTTAAATTGGCAAATGTGGATTTTGGGCACAAGAAATGAGGTTAAGGGTTCATGATGATCAAGACATTGTTTTGTTGCTTAAGTTACAGGTTATTGTGCGTTGAATATCAAAAATTAGGGTTCTGGTCGAGAAGTGCAAATATGGTTCAGGCATGATATGAAGATCAAGGTTCAAGTGACCGATGTTTTGGGTTCAAATTAACCAGTGAAATTAAATTCTTAAGCATTTATTTTGTTCGAGAGTTTGATTGGATTTTGAAAGATAAGGCGCATGATTGTTTGGAATACAAGTTATAACGATTGCTCACAATTTCTTGAAGTTTAAGTTACAAAGTCCAAAGAGTGCATTCAAATCATTCAAGTGGGAATTGCCATTTTCAATCAAAGATCGAGAGTTGTTTGATTTCCATACAAAAGAATTCATTCAAAAATATATCATTCAAGCTTTCGTGTTCATTACATTTTTGGGACAAATTACAGAGCATGTGAAATCATAAATCACAATTATTGAAATACAAATTACATTTGTTTTATTTACAAAAAAAAAAAGAGAGAAATAATATGTGTTTCTTCAAGTCTTCATCTTCAAGTCTTCATCTTCACTCCTCGCCATGGTATTTTCATCATTCAATCTCGCTTTGGACCGTCCAATACTCGTGCTCATGAAACAAGGAAAAAGAAAAGTTAGCGATCAAACACATGAAAAAAAATTCCAAACAAGAATTAATTGATTGGTATCTCATCATAAGGTTTTGCATTTGGAATCAGTTAAAGAGGGAGATATCTTTTATCATGTTTTATTTTCTCCTAAATTGCAAATCACAAAGATTTGTCCTCTTTGGTTCACAAAAAGGGAGAAAAGAAAAATTGCCAATGAGAAAAAGTCGCAGGCCAGCAAACAAAAAAAGTAACAGCTTTAACAAGGCAGCCAAATGAACAAACAACAGCAAACAAAGCAAGGAAAAAAAAAAGGGGCAGCATGCCAGCAGGCCAAGCAAGCAAGGCAGCAATATAACATAAACAACACAACAGCATAAACAGGCAGCACATCAAATAACAAACAGCAAATGCAGCAGCAAAACCAAAGCTGCAAGGTAAAACATGACTATGACAAAGCAAATGCAGCACCAAACAAGAAAAATAATATAGAAGGCTAACATTAGCCCAAAAACCTTTATGTCATCATGTTCCAAATGTGCAAATCCTTCAGAGTTTTAAAAAGAAAAGAGCCAAAGCAGTTTGCATCATTGAAAGATAAAGAGGAAAGATAAAACCTGCAACCAAAACATTCCCAAAACAAAGAAACAAAGCCTTGTTTCCCACTGCTACAGAAAAAAAACCTGTTTGTACCATGTCAAGCCAAAATCTTCCCAAAACAGTCCAAAAACAGCTGTAACATTGCACAAAAATAGGCAAGGCAAACTGCACCAAAAAAGTAACAAAGCAGAGCAGCAAATATGTTCAGATTTTCTCTGATTTCCCTCCCAATTCCTACTGCTATTTCACTATAAAGAAGGGAACCGAGTCAAGGAAAAACAGAGAGAAAAAATCCATTAGGGAGAGTCCACTGATGAAGGAGAAAAATATTTCAAAGAAAGCACACTCAAAAACTTTGCTTCATCCCTACCAACAGTTTCCACAGAAATACCAACAAGCTTATGTTCAATACACCAAAAATGCCTTCACCCTGTTCAATAAAACACTGATAGACATACGTACCAAAAAACCTCTGTTTAATACCAAAAAAAACCTCCCTGTAACCTGCTCCAACACACAAACATCTCGCTTGATTCCTCATCAGAACTTGCGACCAAAATCTTTATCAGAAGCAGATCTGTAAAGTTTTTTTTAACCAGAAACTCAACTGGCATAATTCTCACCACAACAATTCTTCATTCGACCTGCAAATTCTGCATCAACATCAAGCAGTCAACAATACAAACCGCAAATTCTCTGCCAAATTCTACATTAACAAAATTGCCCAACCATTTCAATAAATCCAGATACGCATAGAAATCAAAGAGAAGAAGTTAAGGAAGCATATTTTACCTATTTTTTTCTTTATTCTTTATCGCCCACATCAGAGCTCTGACTGTGTAAGTCTACTTTGCCTTCCTTCAATTACTTTAAAAGAGTCGTATTAGTGTTTGTATAAATAGAACAAAATCATTATATTATTGTGTTGTTGGTTGTTGAATAGCAATCACGAGGCTAGGCATGTTGTCGTCGTTAACCGTAAAAAATGCTGAAACTGAAAAATAGTGTAAAATCCTAGCAGAATTAATTAGACCACTATTATAGTTATTCCCCTGAGAGTGTAGAAAAGGTAGAAGAGCGAGATTTACCATTTTTATTGTTTGGCCTTCATGAACAGAGGAATAATCTCCATACCTTCATTCGTGTAGTTTTATCTTGTAGATTTATCAGTATCTCGTTTATTTATCTTCACCCTTGAACGTGTCCAAATCAGCGGTCTGGGTTTTCATTGGGGTTTAAATGTAGGTCGCTTGATCTTTGTTGTTTCTTGTTTCTTCTATGGCCGTTTGAAAATGTTAAATCGAGGGTTGAGACAGGGAGTGAGGGAATGATCTCCTCTGAAGGAGAAGAAGGTTGAGTAAGGTTATGTTGTGAAAGCGGGAGAACAGGATGAGAATTAGGAGAAGGAGGCGGCAAGCTCAAATCGGGAAAGGGTTTGAGGAACTGTGGCGATTCATACTGAGGGAAGGAGATGATCACGAAACAGAGGAAGATTTGAGCATGAGAGTAAGGAATCGAAACAGAGTACAGAGGCCGTTGTTTGATCGACGACAGAAAGGGTATTTCGTTTGAGAAGAAGATGAAAATTTTGTTGTTTTTTTTACGGTGATGCACAGAAGCAGAGGTAGCATTAAACAAGAATTTGAAGAGATTAGAGCGACTGGGAATTTAAGTTCTCCTAGGTTTTTTTTTCTTCTCAAACTAAGTTCGTTGGGCCTTGCCCAGTCTTGACCCGATTCAGTTTATTTTATAATTTTTATTCTGTTTTCTGTTTGTCTAGTTAATTGGGCCTCACCTCAATCTGCAGCCCACGAACGAATTTCAACTCTACCATCCTTTTTTTACTTGACACTCCACATTTTTATTAGTTTAGTTTCATGATTTTCTTATCTTGATTTCTTATTTTAAATTTTTTCTGAAGGTCAATCAAACGATCATGTTATAGTTAATTAGATGAATTATTAGTTTAATTTTAGAATTGATTTAGTACCTTTTAGAATAATGTTTAGGATCTAATTTAGTAAACTTTAGAATTTTATTTGTTTTAGTTTTAGTTTAGTAGTTTTAGAATTTCATTTGATTTAGATTTAATTTAATAGCTTTTGAATTTTTATTTGATTTAGATTTAGCATAGTAATTTTAGAATTTTATTTGATTTAGAATTAGTTTAATAACTTTAGAATTTTTATTAGATTTAGAATTAATAACTTTAGCATTTTCATTTTGATTTAGATTTAATTTAATAGTTCTAGAATTTTTATTCGATTTAGATTTAATTTAGTAACTTTAGAATTTTATTTGATAACTTTAGAATTTTTATTTTGAGTTAGATTTAGTTTAATAATTTTAGAATTTGTATTTGATTTAGATTTAGTTTAGTAGTCTTAGAATTTTATTTGATTTAGATTTAATTTAACAACCTTGGAATTTTAATTTAGTTTAGATTTAATTTACTAATTTTAAAATTTTAATTTAGTTTAGATCTAATTTAGTAATCTTAGAACCTTTTTTACAACCTTAGAATTTGTAGTTAGTTTAGAATTATTTTTGTAAGTAATCTTAATTTTTTTAATTTAGTTCAAATAACTTTTTTAGATAATTAGTTACATTCTCTTTTATTTGTATTTAAATATCTCTGTAATTTTAAAACTCACACCTTTTAAGTCAAAATTTCAACATTAGGTCGTCGTATCTTCGAAATCTCATTCACACTCATTTTGACCAAACAAATCAAAAATCCAAAAACACTTAATCATTACTTGAATTTATTTTAAAACCCGTAAAACACTCAACAAATTAAAACTCCCCCAAAGGGCATGTTATCTCTGTTCTACCGCGATATCGGACGTGCCTATTGCTAGAATGCGTGCGTTAACATGGCCCACTAAAAAACACAAACAAACCAACTATTTTCTAGAGGAACTACGGTGTTCCGATTCCTTCATTGGATACGTAGGCAAAGGGTCGTGAAACCCTCGCGAACGCAATGATAAAAAACCTTTCATTTCCCCTTAAGAAAGCATAGTTGTAGATAAATACACCCTTTAAGACAAACAAACAAAATGGATCCCGTTGGGTACAACCGATGTGAGGGGTGTTAATACCTTCCCCTCGCATAACCGACTCCCTTACCCATTCTCTTGGTCGCAAGACCATCTTATCCATTCCCTTGTGGTTTTATCGATATTTCTCCTTCCTTCGGGATAAATAAAGTTCGGTGGCGGATCTGTGTTTTCTGCCGGTAGCTTCAGCTGGTGACTCTGTTGGGGACCTTTAGCGAGTCTCTCCTAATTTTGTTTATTTGTCTTTTTGGGTGTTTATTTATTTGCTTTATCTTGCTTTACTGTTTTATTTCTTTATTTATTTTATTCTTTTGTATATATTGCATATATTGTTGCTACTCACATATTCTGGATACATTGTGATGTTGGGTTTGGTGATTACTTTTGATAAGTCCTATACCCGGACTTGGGTCACACATAGGATTAGGACGGGCGGTATAGTCATGTTAACTTTGAGGGAGTAATCCCGAAGAAGGAGGCATGAAAACCCCCCACTCATTGGAGGTCCCCTTGAAAGTAGTGATGTTTACCGAGTAATCGAGAAGACGTCATTGCTTTCGACCTGGGAACTCGAGAAGCTGAGGGCCGTAGAACCATTAACCCATCCTGGCCTTTTAGATGTAATGCAGAGACTATAACAGAGTAATTTGGAAGTAGTTGTCACGCGATATTGCACTCGGACGAGTTTTTCATGCGAATATTACTGATTACCAAGTAATTGGGACGTCGGTAATATCCAAAGGAAGAGCGTAGACTTTGAGAACTCTTTAGAACCTTGTTCGGCAGGTGATAAACCCCTAGTACATACCTCATGGGTGGTTACTTTAACTCCATGCCTGTGACGTCGGACTTTTGATCCTATTACTTTCAGCCTGTGCAACGGACTACGCAATGGTTATCCAGAATATGTGGAGCTGAGACTTCATGCCATAATATACCATGACATCATATCATCATGTATATATATCTCATATCTAGGGAAATCCAAAGACAAGTCTCGTTGATATAGCTTTTCAAAAAAGGAAATTTTAAAAGATAGATGAGTCTTTGGGTCTCCTCAGAAATGAAGATAAAGCATTCATCCATATTACCATGCATTCATTTTTTCACAACAAAAACTAATTGGGGTCCCCTTTCTCAGAATCCAGTAAACAGAAAAGACGACTCATCCACATCCTTACCGTACCAGAGGCAACCAGCAAAGGCTAATGGATCTTTTTAAAGAAAATCATAATGCACTTCGTCGGGATATGGACACCATGGGTACTCGCATGGATCAACTTATGGAAACCCTTCATGCCGTGATCAAGGGTCAAGAAGAACTACACCAAAGTGTTTCCAAGCTTGCTATTGCTGCTCCTTCCACTTCTGCTAATGGGAGAAATGACAATGCAAATGTTGAGACTCCTATCGGTGCTCCTAGGAATGATGTCGATGATCATCATGATTTTATTGATCTCGATGAACCCCAAGTAAACCTTGCTGTCGGGGTTGTCGAAACTGCGAAAATGTATCATGCTCTCGAAGAGCGACTTAGAGCCATGGAAGGTATCAAGGCTTCCGGATTCAATACTGCTGCAATGTGCCTGGGGTAGTTATTCCTCCCAAGTTCAAAGTCCCAGAGTTTGATAAATACAAAGGCACTTCTTGCCCAGAGACACATCTCCATTCCTATTGTCGCAAAATGGCGGCCTATTCTGAAAATGAACCTTTACTCATGCATTTCTTTCAAGGCAGTTTGATCGGGGCATCATTGGATTGGTATATGCAATTGGAAAGATCTCATGCCAGTACTTGGGGAGAGCTTGCTGATGCTTTTTTGAAACATTACCATTACAATACTTTCATGGCTCCTAGCTGTACTCATCTCCAAGGGATGGTACAAAAGTCTGAAGAGTCTTTCAAAGAATATGCTCAGAGGTGGCGTGAACTAGCTGCAAAGGTTCAACCTCCTCTCTTGGATCGTGAATTGATTGATCTATTTATGGGTACTCTACGAGGCCCTTATCTCCAGCATATGCTCAGTAGAACTTCTACTTCTTTCTTGGATATGGTCATTATTGGTGAACGTGTTGAGACGTGTATCAAGGCTGGGACGATTCAAGGTGTTCCTAACAATGCTAACAACAATACAGGCATTAATAGGAAACCATTTTCTAGTTTTGTCAAGAAGAAAGAAGGCGAGACCAGTGCCATCACCGTCAACCAAGGAAGAGCTCCCACATTTCCTCAAGTTTGATTCCCTTATTTTCCTACACCTGCTGTTGTTCCCAACCAATTTGTTCCTCAAGTATATGCTGCTACAACTCCAGCACCCTGGATGGCCCAACAACGGCCTTTCGCTCCGCAACCACATTATGTTCCGCAACAACAATTTTCACCTCCTACAACTTATCAACAACCGATTCAACATCTCCAAGGCCCGAGAGCTCCTCAAAGACAAAGAGCCCCTGAAAGAAGATTTGATCTCATTCCCATGTCCTACACTCAGCTTCTCCCACAGTTACTTGCTAGTCAAATGGTTCAATTGCACGAACTCGGTCCACCGCCAAATCCTCTCCCTAGGGGATATGATATTAATGCTCATTGTGAATTCTGTTCTGGTGCCCTAGGCCATACAATTGAAAATTGCAAAGCATTCAAATGCAAAGTTCAAGATCTTATTGATGCAAAATCCATCAACTTCAACCCTGTTGGTCCGGATATTCAAAATAATCCCATGCCTCCTCATCAAGGGGGAACAGTCAATGCTATTGAAGAAGTTAATGAACGGGTTTTGGTATCAAAGGTTGATGAAATTAAGATATCTTTGGAAACTGTCAGAGAACATTTGTTGAAGCATGAAGTGCTACAAGAACTCCATGACTTCTGCTTAACCTGTTCTTCCAAACCAGAAGAGTGTTCTGAGTTGAAGACGGCCATCCAACAGTTGATCGATGAAGGTGTCTTACAGATAGAGAAAGTATTCCGAGAAGAAGAGATTGATGTCCTGGAAATCCCCTACTATCCGAGAAGCTTTTCAGCCACCCCTAGTATTCCGTTAACAATTCAGGTTCCTATTACCCCCACAATGATTCAAGCTCCTTTTCCTCCTACAAGCAACAACTCGAAGGCAGTTCCATGGGAGTATAATGTAGTCTATATTCATGGAAAGAGGTATGAGTGCCCTCCGGTAGGTGACAAGAATGTTACAAACATTGCGGGAACCAATAACATGACTTGCAATGGTCGAATCTTTTCTCCTCCACCACCACCTCCTAAGGAAACTAACAGTGAAGTTCTAGATAAGGCCAGGGGAAAGCAAGTGATAGATAATTAACCCGAACTTTCTGTAGGACAAGAAGCGGAGTAGCTTTTGAGAATTCTCAAGCGGAGTGATTACAAAGTAGTGGACCAGCTCAACCAGACACCATCCAAGATTTCCATCTTGTCTCTCCTTTTGTGTTCAGAGGCCCACCGCAACGCCTTATTGAAGACCTTATGTTCCGCCCATGTTACCCAAGACATCTTTGTGGCCCAATTTGAAGGAATAGTCACTAATATTGTTGTGGGAAATTGTTTGGGTTTCTGCGATGATGAACTCCCAATTGAAGGCAGAGCCCACAATAAAGCGTTGCATGTTTCTATAAAGTGTTTGGACACTGTTCTATCTCGAGTTTTGGTGGATACATGTTCTTCACTCAATATGATGCCTAAGGTTACCTTGTTTAAGCTGAATATGGACGGAGTAATGATGAGGCCCTCCACTCTAAATGTTCGAGCGTTTGATGGTTCGAGAAGATCGGTGGATGGAGAAGTGGATTTACCTGTCAAGATTGGTCCCCACACTTTCTATTTATCATTCTATGTTATGGACATCCGTCCATCATATACTTGACTTTTGGGTCGTCCATGGATCCATGTAGCATGAGCTATGACATCTACCCTTCATCAACGCCTGAAGTTCATTGCGAATGACCAAGTTGTCATCGTTTGTGGGGAAGCAGACATGGTGGTTAATAATCTGACTACTTACCGTTATGTGGAAGTGGAAGGCGAGGTACAAGAGTTGCTCTTTCAAGCTTTGGAGATTGTTATTGTTGACAAATTACATGTTGTGGAATGTAAGAAGTCTGAGATACCCATGGCCTCTTTGAAGGATGCCAAAGCCCTCATAGAAGCTGGACCTCCCCATGATAGTTGGGGAAAATTGATTGAAGTTCCAGAGAAGAAAAATCGTTTTGGTTTTGGGTATCAGCCATCATCCTCCGTGCAAGCTGGTTGGGTTCCTCTCAAAGGACAGCAAGTTCCCCCAATTTCTGAAGTGTTCGTCAGTGCTGGTGTAAGCAAAGAAGGACAAGTACTCTCCATAGATGCTGAAGGTGACGATGAAGATATTTCAAGATTTATCTATCAAGTTGCGCCGGACCAGGAGCTCAGCAATTGGACTGCCATGGATATCCCTAAAGTTGTTTTCCTTGATGTGTAATTTTCTGTTTCCATTTTAAGTCATATGTCATGCCCAAGGCATACTGACAACTTGTAGAAGGGGCCCCTTATGTTTCAATCTTTGTTTAACATTGAATGAAAAAATCGAACTTTCGCATACAATTTTGTTCTCTGTCTTTTCTTTTACTTTTACTTTTTCAAAATAAAAATGGCAATACTTTTCTTTTCATATTCTAAATATTCTTTTGCACTTTCTAAAAATAAAACATAAAATCATCGATCATGCAGATCCGTCTCGGACTCCGTTGGAAATGATAATGCTATGGCTCCTTATATCCTTGAGAATTCAGTTGATCGTGCTAACGAAGATAGTGAGGAAGATTGTGAAGTCCCTGAAGCACTAGCCAGACTCTTGAGACAGGAAGAGAAGGTCATCCAGCCGTATCAAGAAGAAACAGAAGTCGTCAATCTCGGTACTGAAGAGGTAAAGAGAGAAGTCAAGATAGGGGCCGCCTTGCAAAGTGAAGAAAAGAAGGGGTTGATTGAATTGCTTCAAGAGTATGCTGACATCTTCGCCTGGTCGTATGAAGACATGCCCGACTTAGACACTGATATAGTAATACATAGATTGCCACTCAAGCCAGAATATCCTCCTGTAAAGCAAAAACCAGGAAGGACCAGACCCGACATGGCCTTGAAGATCAAAGAAGAGGTTCAGAAATAGTTCGAAGCAGGTTTCCTATCTGTGATAAATTACCCGCCTTGGATTGCTAACATTGTGCCCATACCTAAGAAGGATGGTATGGTACGTATGTGTGTTGACTACCGAGACTTAAATAGAGCAAGCCCGAAGGATGATTTCCCGTTGCCTCATATTGATGTATTGGTTGATAATACTGCTCAGTCTACGGTGTTTTCCTTTATGGATGGGTTCTCTGGCTACAATCAAATAAAGATGGCTCCGGAAGACACGGATAAAACAGCTTTCACAACTCCTTGGGGTACCTTTTGCTACAGAGTCATGCCTTTTGGTCTTAAAAACGCTGGTGCGACATATCAGCGAGCTATGGTGACTCTCTTTCACGACATGATCCATAAAGAAGTCGAGGTGTATGTGGACGACATGATTGCGAAGTCACAGACTGAGGAAGAACATTTGGTTCATTTGAAGAAGTTGTTTGATCGTTTACGAAAGTTCAGGTTAAGGCTTAATCCCAACAAATGCACCTTTGGGGTTCGGTCGGGCAAGTTACTTGGTTTTATTGTAAGTCAACGAGGAATTGAAGTAGATCCAGACAAAGTAAAAGCAATACAAGATATGCCGGCGCCAAAAAATGAGAAGGAAGTACGAGGTTTCCTTGGAAGGTTGAATTACATAGCCCGATTCATTTCCCATCTTACTGCTACCTGTGAACCCATCTTTAAATTGTTATGCAAGAATCAGGATGTCTGTTGGGATGAGAGTTGTCAAGAAGCTTTCGAGAAGATTAAGCAATATCTTCAAGAACCACCAATACTCATACCACCAGTTCCCGGGAGACCTCTCATTATGTATTTGACTGTGCTTGAAGGATCTATGGGTTGTGTGCTCGGACAACATGATGATACTGGACGAAAAGAACACACCATTTACTATTTTAGCAAGAAGTTTACTGATTGTGAATCGAGGTATTCCTTACTTGAAAAGGCTTGTTGTGCTCTTACGTAGGCAGCCCGACGTTTGAGGCAGTATATGTTGACACATTCTACGCTTCTGATATCTAAGATGGATCCGATAAAGTACATCTTCGAGAAACCAACACTTACAGGCAAATTGGCTCAGTGGCAAATGCTTTTATCCGAGTATGAAATCCAATACGTCACACAAAAGGCCATCAAAGGTAGAATACCTGCTGATTATCTCGCTCACCAACCATTGGAAGAATATCAGCCCATGAGGTTCGACTTTCTAGACGAGGATATTATGAAACTTGATGACAATGAAGGACCTGAACCAGGGGAGCGATGGACTCTCACGTTCGATGGTGCGTCAAATGCTATGGGTCATGGTATTGGGGCAGTTCTGACCTATCCACGCGATAATCATATACCTTTCACTGCCAGTTTATGTTTTGATTGCACGAATAATGTCGCTGAATACGAAGCTTGTGTGATGGGCCTTGAGTCAGCCATTGATTTGAAGATCAAGATTCTTGAAGTTCATGGGGACTCTGCTTTAGTGATACATCAAGTACGCGGTGATTGGGATGCACGACACCCTAATTTAGTTCCATACAGGGATTACATAGTTGAGTTGTTGCCCGCTTTAGATGAGGTCACCTTTGAGCACATTCCTAGAGAAGCGAATCAACTGGCAGACACTCTGGCCACTTTAGAAGCAATGTTCAAAGTCAATTACCCGAATCATGCACCCAGTATAAGGATTTGTCGTTACAAGGAGCCATCACATATTTTCCCTGCTCTTTGTCTCACAAATGAAGATGTATCAGACGAAAGGCCGTGGTATTTCGACATCAAAAGATATCTTGAGAAGCAAGAGTACCCCGAAGGTGCTACGATTTGTGATAAGCGGACTCTCAGAAGGCTGGCGTCTAAGTTTTTATTGTCGGGAGACGTTCTGTACAAGAGAAACTGTGATTCGGTTCTGCTCAGATGCGTGGATAGACACGAGGCAGAATCCATTATACGAGAAATACACGAGGGCTCTTTTGGGACTCATGCCAGTGGGCATTCCATGGCCAAGAAAATCCTACGAGCAGGTTATTTCTGGATGACGATGGAAAGTGACTGTTGTGTATATGCCAAAATGTGCCATAAATGTCAGGTTTACGCAGACAGGATACATGTTCCTCCAACTCCTTTGAATGTGATGACTTCACCATGGCCCTTTGCAATGTGGGGCATCGATATGATTGGATGCATCGAGCCGAGCGCTTCAAATGGACACGGGTTTATACTCGTTGCTATTGACTACTTCACCAAGTGGGTGGAAGCGGCTTCGTACAAGAATGTGACCAAGCAAGTTGTCACTCGTTTCATCAAAAGAGAGATCATATTCCGGTATGGAACTCCTAACAAGATCATCACTAATAACAGGTCAAATCTCAACAACAAGATAATGAAGGAAATGTGTGAAGAGTCCAAGATCAAGCACCATAATTCATCACCCTATCGGCCAAAGATGAATGGGGCAGTCGAAGCCGCTAACAAGAACATAAAGAAGATCGTCCAGAAAATGGTGAGAACATACAAAGATTGGCATGAGATGTTGCCTTTTGCCCTGCATGGCTATCGAACTTCGGTGCGTACTTCCACTGGGGCAACTCCGTTTTCACTAGTCTATGGTATGGATGCGGTACTCCCGATCAAAGTGGAGATTCCTTCCTTAAGGGTCTTGATGGATACTAAACTTGATGAAGCATAATGGATTCAAACGAGACTCGACCAACTCAATCTCATCAAGGAAAAGCGTCTGGAAGCCATTTGTCACGGTCAGTTATACCAACAACGTCTCAAGAGGGCATTTGACAAGAAGATTCGGCCTCGAGAGTTCCACTCAGGTGACCTGGTCTTAAGAAAGATTATCCCAATCCCCACTAATCCAAGAGGCAAGTGGACTCTCCACTATGAGGGACCGTACATCGTGAAGAAAGCTCTCTCAGGAGGTGCTCTAATCCTGACAAACATGGATGGGGAAGACGTTCCGCTTCCATTCAATTCAGACTCAGTCAAAAAATATTACGCATGAAAGGACCCGCTAAGTCGAAAACCCGAAAGGGAGGCTTAGGCAAAAGTTAGGGCTAAAAAAAAGAAGAAAAAAAAGAGAATAACCCACTAAGTCGAAAACCCGAAAGGGCGGCTTAGGCAAAAATGGGTGTCCCTGTGGATTGAAAACCCGAAAGGGCGATCCAGGCAAAAATTAGGGACAAAAAGCGAGAGACTGCAATCTGAAGACTCTTTACGCACACCCTCCTAATGCGGGATGGATCGATCTAACTATTATCCTTTGGAAGCACGACACTAAGACGACCCAGGATGCGAGAACTATAGCAATATCAGTTTTAGCGGAAATTCGAGATTTCCTTATTTCCATTTTACCCGTTGTATTTCTTTTCTTTTCCACAACTTCCTCATTTAGGAGTTGTTTCTATGTATGAATGCCCATTCACGGGCCAAACTCATTAATAAAAAATTTCCCTTCCATTAAAAAATCTTTATTATGTTCTTTTACTTTATTTTTCGTATGCGAACCGTGATTTAAATTCTTTGTTAAGCATTGCATTGAAAACAATAAGTCAATAATAATCACGAGCTAAGATGTGAACCACTTCATTACATGGATATGAAGGCATCCCAAGGGAATGTTGTGGCGTTCAAGTGTTCGCTCTTCTGTGCAGGTAGCAAGTCATGACGGTCACCTGGACCAAGATGTCATCCTCGTCACCTGCTTACAGTCGACCGAGCGCCCGATTCTCCCACTCAGAGAGACTTGTGGTATTTGATGAGATCCACATCTCTTTTTCAGTTATTCACAAAGCCCAACACATGAAGGAAGTCAGATCAAGTCTTTTCTCCTCAGCAAGATTTAATTCCCCAGTGAACTCGACAAGGCTAACTCTTTCTTCTCAAATTTTAAGCACCAGTCCATATTGGTACCTCAAGATGACGCGCAACAGATCCCAATGAGTTTTTAACATTTTGCATACAATAATCATCACGACATACTGCATTGCATCCTCAGACGCATAGCATATCCATGGATCATCATGTCACACTTTAAATGCATATGAAGCATGAGCCAGATCAATCCCCAAATCAATCTCCAAATAAACAAAACATCCCCACAAAGAATATCATCCTCATAATTCCCAGTTAACGTTTGTTATTATACTACAAACTAAAATAAACCATGGTGTCAGTACGTCGTACTCCCCCAACTCTCAATATTTACGTTATCTTTGCTAGGGTCATAGGTCGCTCGTAGATCTTACCCTCACGTTATCTTTCATAGGGTCGTAGGTCACTCGTAGGTCTTACGCTCACATTATCTTTCATAGGGTTGTAGGTCGCTCGTAGGTCTTACTCTCACGTTATCTTTCATAGGGTCGTAGGTCGCTCGTAGGTCTTACCCTCACGTTATCTTTGCTAGGGTCATAGGTCGCTCGTAGGTCTTACCCTCACGTTATCTTTCATAGGGTCGTAGGTCGCTCGCAGGTATTACCCTCATGTTATCTTTCATAGGGTCGTAGGCCGCTCGTAGGTCTTACCCTCACGTTATCTTTCATAGGCTCGTAGGTCGCTCGTAGGTCTTACCCTCACGTTATCTTTCATAGGGTCGTAGGTCGCTCGTCGGTCTTACCCTCATGTTATCTTTCATAGGGTCGTAGGTCGCTCGTAGGTCTTACCCTCACGTTATCTTTGCTAGGGTCATAGGTCGCTCGTAGGTCTTACCCTCGCGTTATCTTTCATAGGGTCGTAGGTCGCTCGTAGGTCTTACCCTCATGTTATCTTTGCTAGGGTCGTAGGTCGCTCGTAGGTCTTACTCTCACATTATCTTTCATAGGGTCGTAGGTCGCTCGTAGGTCTTACCCTCATGTTATCTTTGCCAGGGTCATAGGTCGCTCGTAGGTCTTACCCTCACATTATCTTTGCTAGGGTCGTAGGTCGCTCGTAGGTCTTACCCTCACGTTATCTTTGCTAGGGTCGCAGGTCGCTTGTAGGTCTTAACCTCATGTTATCTTTCATAGGGTTGTAGGTCGCTCGTAGGTCTTACCCTCATGTTATCTTTGCTAGGGTCGTAGGTCGCTCGTAGGTCTTACCCTCACGTTATCTTTCATAGGGTCATAGGTCGCTCGTAGGTCTTACCCTCACGTTAACTTTGCTAGGGTCGTAGGTCGCTCGTAGGTCTTACCCTCACATTATCTTTCATAGGGTCGTAGGTCGCTCGTAGGTCTTACCCTCACTTTACCTTTCTCTTGGGTCATAGATCATACGTCTATCTTTACCCGTTGTCTTTACCTTTCTCTTGGGTCATAGATTATACACTGCTCTTTACCCATTATCTTTACCTTTCTTTTTGGGTCGTGAAATACCGCTTGATAGATTCTTTGTTGTCATCAATTTCTACTCATTGAATTTAAGTTATCATTTTGTCAAGTAATTCTACTTTCAGTCATCATGACATCGTCAACCATATCCTTTCAGTCATTCCACCACCGCTCCCTCAAAAACCTTGTATTGACACCGTTACCCCTGTACAAGCCACCCTTTTTCAACTATGTTTTATCCATCATGACCGGTCCATCAGAAAACCAGTTTATCTTTCCCCAGCAGACATTCCCACCAGTGAATAGTACTCACACCATCTCTCTAGGGAAAATTTCGGGTCCTGGTATTTAATCATCTTCCACCTTGAACTTACGAAAGGCCAATGCCAATCTCACATTCAGGTTTAAGACGATTAAATAGGGGCAATTGTCGTACCCCAAATTTTCCCTATCTCTTTATTTTTGGTCTAGCTTTGAACTTTGCATTCCATTTGCATAATTTTATTATTCAGTCATTTGCATATCCCGCATCTCATGGAATCGGGCGCTTTGGTTTAAAGTTTTAGGGTTGTGCCCTCTTTATGTCTAATCCTGTTTTGAGGTTTTCTTATCAGGTAAAAAGGAAGCGCATCTGGTTCTCGATAAGTGGATCATGGAACGAATTTTGTCATCACGTTACAAGGTTGGTTCTCGCTCAATTTTATCAGAGCCTGGATTAGGGTTTATTTCCATATGTGTGCTGGTCAAGATGCTAGGGTTTCGAGTCTTTGGTTTCTGGGAAGATGTTTCTCTCGCCTGCCTCGAAGATGGCTCAAAGCTCAGTGCATTAGGTCAAGAATGTCATCTCCTCGCATTTCAAGTTTTGTTCTTAAAGTCTCTAAACCATTGAGTCGAGAGTTTGAAGTTTAAATTGGCAAATGTGGAGTTTGGGAACAAGAAATGAGGCTGAGGGTTCATGAGGATCAAGACATTGTTTTGTTGCTTAAGTTACAGGTTATTGTGCGTTGAATATCAAAAATTAGGGTTCTGGTTGAGAAGTGCAAATGTGGTTCAGGCATGATATGAAGATCAAGGTTCAAGTGGCCGGTGCTTTGGGTTCAAATTAACCAGTGGAATTAAATTCTTAAGCATTTATTTTGTTCGAGAGTTTGATTGGATTTTGAAAGATAAGGTGCGTGATTGTTTGGAATACAAGTTATAACGATTGCTCACAATTTCTTGAAGTTTAAGTTACAAAGTCCAAAGGGTGCATTCAAATCATTCAAGTGGAAATTGCCATTTTCAATCAAAGATCGAGAGTTGTTTGATTTCCATACAAAATAATTCATTCAAAAATATATCATTCAAGCTTTCATGTTCATTACATTTTTGGGACAGATTACAGAGCATGTGAAATCATAAATTACAATTATTGAAATAAAAATTACATTTATTTTGTTTACAAAAAAAAGAGAGAAATAATATGTATTTCTTCAAGTCTTCATCTTCACTCTTCGCTATGGTATTTTTATCATTCAATCTCGCTTTGGACCGTCCAATACTCATGCTCATGAAACAAGGAAAAAGAAAAGTTAGCGATCAAACACATGAAAAAAAATTCCAAACAAGAATTAATTGATTGGTATCTCATCATAAGGGTTTGCATTTGGAATCAGTTAAAGAGGGAGATATCTTTTATCATGTTTTATTTTCTCCCAAATTGCAAATCACAAAGATTTGTCCTCTTTGGTTCACAAAAAGGGAGAAAAGAAAAATTGCCAATGAGAAAAAGCCGCAGGCCAGCAAACAAAAAAAGTAACAGTTTTAACAAGGCAACCAAATGAACAAACAACAACAAACAAAGCAAGTAAAAAAAAAAGGGGCAGCAGGCCAGCAGGCCAAGCAAGCAAGGAAGCAATATAACATAAACAATACAACAGCATAAACAGGCAGCGCATCAAACAACAAACAGCAAATGCAGCAGCAAAACCAAAGCTGCAAGGCAAAACATGACTATGACAAAGCAAATGCAGCATCAAACAAGACAAATAATATATAAGGCTAACATTAGCCCAAAAACCTCTATGTCATCATGTTCCAGATGCGCAAATCCTTCAGAGTTTTAAAAAGAAAAGAGCCAAAGCAGTTTGCATCATTGAAAGATAAAGAGGAAAGATAAAACCTGCAACCAAAACATTCCCAAAACAAAGAAACAAAGCCTTGTTTCCCACTGCTACAGAAAAAAACCAGTTTGTACCATGTCAAGCCAAAATCTTCCCAAAACAGTCCAAAAACAGCTGTAACATTGCACAAAAATAGGCAAGGCAAACTGCATCAAAAAAGTAACAAAGCAGAGCAGCAAATATGTTCAAAATTTCTTTGATTTCCCTCCCAATTCCTATTACTATTTCACTATAAAGAAGGGAGACGAGTCAAGGAAAATGGAGAAAAAAAAGCCAGTAGGGAGAGTCCACTGATGAAGGAGAAAAATATTTCAAAGAAAGCACACTCAAAAACTCTACTCCATCCCTACCAACAGTTTCCACAGAAATACCAACAAGCTTCTATTCAATACACCAAAAATGCCTTCACCCTGTTCAATAAAACACTGATAGACATACGTACCAAAAAACCTCTGTTTAATACACAAAAAAACCTCCTTGTAACCTGCTCCAACACACAAACATCTCGCTTGATTCCTCATCAGAACTTGCGACCAAAATCTTTATCATAAGCAGATCTACAAAGTTTTTTTTTAACCACAAACTCAATTGTCATAATTCTCACCACAATAATTCTTCATTCGAACTGCAAATTCTGCATCAACATCAAGCAGTCAATAATACAAACCGCAAATTCTCTGCCAAATTCTACAGTAACAAAATTGCACAACCATTTTAATAAATCCAGATACGCATAGAAATCAAAGAGAAGAAGTTAAGGAAGAATATTTTACCTCTTTTTTTCTTTATTCTTTATCGCCCACATCAGAGCTCTGACCGTGTAAGTCTACTTTGCCTTCCTTCAATTACTTTAAAAGAGTCGTATTAGTGTTTGTATGAATAGAATAGAATCATTATATTATTGTGTTGTTGGATGTTGAATAGCAATCACGAGGCTAGGCACGTTGTCACCATTAACCATAAAAAATGCTGAAACTGAAAAATAGTGTAAAATCCTAGCAGAATTAATTAGACCACTATTATAGTTATTCCCCCGAGAGTGTAGAAAAGGTAGAAGAGCGACATTTACCATTTTTATTGTTTGGCCTTCATGAACAGAGGAAGAATCTCCATACCTTCATTCATGTAGTTTTATCCTGTAGATTTCTCAGTATCTCGTTTATTTATCTTCACCACTGAACGTGTCCAAATCAACGGTCTGGGTTTTCATTGGGGTTTAAATGCATGTCACTTGATCGTTGTTGTTTCTTGTTTCTTCCATGGTCGTTTGAAAATGTTAAATCGAGGGTTGAGATAGGGAATGGGGGAACGATCTCCTTTGAAGGAGAAGAAGGTTGAGTAAGGTTATGTTATGAAAGCAGGAGAACAAAATGAGAATTAGGAGAAGGAGGCGGCGAGCTCGAATCGGGAAAGGGTTTGAGGAAGTGTGGCGATTCATACTGAGGGAAGGAGATGATCACGAAACAGAGGAAGATTTGAGCATGAGAGTAAGGAATCGGAACAGAGTGCAGAGGCTGTTGTTTGATCGACGGTGGAAAGAGTATTTCGTTTTAGAAGAAGAAGATGAATTTTTTTTTAACGGTGATGCACAGAAGTAGAGGTAGCATTAAACAAGAATTTGAAGAGATTAGAGTGGCTGGGAATTTAAGTTCTCCTAGGGTTTTTTTCTTCTCAAACTAATTTTGTTGGGCCTTGCCCAGTCTTGACCCGATTCAGTTTATTTTATAATTTTTATTCTGTTTTCTGTTTGTCTAGTTAATTGGGTCTCACCTCAATCTGCAGCCCACCAACGAATTTCAACTATACCACCCTTTTTTTATTTGACACCCCACATTTTTATTAGTTTAGTTTCATGATTTTCTTATCTTAATTTCTTAGTTTAAATTTTTTCTGAAGGTTAATCAAACGATCATGTTATAGTTAATTAGATGAATTATTAGTTTAATTTTAGAATTGATTTAGTACCTTTTAGAATAATGTTTAGGATCTAATTTTGTAAACTTTAGAATTTTATTTGTTTTAGTTTTAGTTTAGTAGTTTTAGAATTTCATTTGATTTAGATTTAATTTAATAGGTTTTGAATTTTTATTTGATTTAGATTTAGCTAAGTAATTTTAGAATTTTATTTGATTTAAAATTAATTTAATAACTTTAGAATTTTTATTAGATTTAGAATTAGTAACTTTAGCATTTTCATTTTGATTTAGATTTAATTTAATAATTCTAGAAATTTTATTCGATTTAGATTTAGTTTAGTAACTTTAGAATTTTATTTGATAACTTTAGAATTTTTATTTTGAGTTAGATTTAGTTTAATAATTTTAGAATTTGTATTTGATTTAGATTTAGTTTAGTAGTCTTAGAATTTTATTTGATTTAGATTTAATTTAGCAACCTTGAAATTTTAATTTAGTTTAGATTTAATTTACTAATTTTAAAATTTTAATTTAGTTTAGATCTAATTTAGTAATCTTAGAACCTTTTTTACAACCTTAGAATTTGTAGTTAGTTTAGAATTATTTTTGTAAGTAATCTTAATTTTTTTAATTTAGTTCAAATAACTTCTTTAGATAATTAGTTACATTCTCTTTTATTTGTATTTAAATATCTCTCTAATTTTAAAACTCACACCTTTTAAGTCAAAATTTCGACATTAGGTCGTCGTATCTTCAAAATCTCATTCACACTCATTTTGACCAAACAAATCAAAAATCCAAAAACACTTAATCATTACTTGAATTTATTTTAAAACCCGTAAAACACTCAACAAATCAAAACTCCCCTAAAGGGTATGCTATCTTTGTTCTACCGCGATACCGGCCGTGCCTATTGCTAGAATGCGTGCGTTAACATCGCCCACTAAAAAACACAAACAAACCAACCATTTTCTAGAGGAACTACGGTGTTCTGATTCCTTCATTGGATACGCAGGCAAAGGGTCGCGAAACCCTCACGAACGCAATAATAAAAAACCTTTCATTTCCCCTTAAGCAAGCATAGTTGTAGACAAATACACCCTTTAAGACAAACAAGCAAAATGGATCCCATTAGGTACAACAGATGTGAGGGGTGCTAATACCTACCCCTCGTATAACCGACTCCCTTACCCTTTCTCTTGGTCGCAAGACCATCTTATCCATTTCCTTGTGGTTTTATCAATATTTCCCCTTCCTTCGGGATAAATAAATTTTGGTGGCGGCTATGTGTTTTCTACCGGTAGCTTCAAGTGAAAGCCAATCGGAAACCGAAGGTTAGAGATGATGATTGAGGTGCAGCAACATTGTGAATGAATTAAAAGGAGAAGGATTTGACGCATGCAATCATGGCGGATTGAAACGGTGGATAGCGACGAAGATCGTGAGATGAAGATGAAGAAAACCGTGTTGTTTGCAAGTTTGAGGGAGGAAGAAAATTTTGTTCGCGAAGTCTGAGCAACACAAAGTTTTCAACCCTATCTTCTTTCTTATTACTCTTTTTTTATTTATTTTCTTTCAATAATTATTAAAATTGAAGAAATAATGGAATAATATGTTGGATTGTTGGGCCACTCAGATTACAGGCCTACACTCTCTTGGCTCGTGGCTATTATTTTGGAGATTGAAAGGGATGGACAAAAAAAGGATTTATGGACTTATGTTATGAGGGGCCTGTGCACCTGGTTTGCTGCTCTATACCTCTGATCCAGCTTAGCACCCCTCTAAGCTCACTAATTCTCTGTTATATTTAGGACTTTTTCTTTGTTAATTTTTCCTTGACAAAATTATAAAATCAATAAAATTTGTTAGATCTCTTTAGTTGATTTTAGGAATTAATTCTTTTGTTTTTCATAGAATTTTCCTCACATAAAAACTAATAAAAATACTTTTTACTTTTAGTTTTTTTTCGTTCATATTTCCATACCATTGCGCCTCGTTATTCTGGATGCGTTTGTTCATTGTGCAAGGTACATTTTTGGTGCTTCCGATCATGTAACATAACAAATTGTTATGTGATCGAAGCATGCGGCTTATGCCCGCTTCTGATGCGACACACCTTATTTCTCATTCTCCTGAGAAATTCATATCATATTATATGTTGTCCAGATGCATGTGATATTTTATGATGCTTAGTGCAGGAACTTCTGATTACGCGTTGCATTCGCAACATATATTTGGTTTTACCTTAGTTAGATATCGTTTCCGACTTTGTTTGTTTCTTGGTGAAGCTTGCTCGACGCGTACTCCTTGCTTCTCCATCTCTTTTATCTTCTTTCAACGATTTGCTCGCTTTGGTAGTCGTCGCCACTACCTTTGTATTTCTCCGCACTTTATCGCATTTCTTTACTGCTTTTCTAGAGATCATGAGAAGTAAGGCTTTACTGCTTTATGATGCCATGAGAAGTAGGATATAGATGTATGAAGGGGATCTCCATTGTTGATCATGTCAGGAATCTCTCTGGTTTATTTAAAGACCTATTTAGGGCAATTATGCATTGTGTGCTTTCTGTATGCTATATGTGTTTGTTTAAAACCCTACCTTTGAAGTAGGTATTCTCCACGTGTGTTTACATTTATGCCTACATATATGATATATGATAAGTTCTCAAAAGGAGGCGAGAGGAAAGGGTTCGAAATCAACCCCCGTATTTCTTTCGTGTCATCCTTAGCTCGTGACACACCATGATGCTTGGGAGTTGTGCCTTCTCTTGTTATCGAGTCGTCAAGTGGAACGTCAAGTGGAAAAGGGTTTCGCAATCAAACCCCCACACTTTTCCAAGAGTTCGCATTGGCCAATGCTGATACTCTGTGATTTTTCATATTGCATTTTGTCTCCTACCTCGATCTTCTATATCTTGGTTAGGTGTCCAATCGCTTTGAAAATCACATTTTTATTTTACACTCTATTCCCGCTTATTTACTTCGGGTGATTCGCTCCCCATAGCTAAATCATTTCTCTTCTTTTATTTTTCACTCCCGCTTGTTTGTCTCGGGTGATACGCACCCCTTGGCTAAAGCATTTCACTTCTTTTCTTTATCGTTTCATGTGTGTGTTTTTTCGAGCTTGTTTGTTTACTCGCCTTGTACATACCATGTTCCTTTAGGATGTGCTAACTCCTTTAGGATGAAAGTTAGACCTTAGGTTGCTAACATTAGGTAGACATTTCCCTTTTGTTAACCCATACCTTAGGACCACCATTATATGATAACATTAGGATTAGAAATAATCTAGTCTCCCGTAGACTCTTTTCTTCCCCTTTTACATATGCATCTAAAACTAAAACTTTCTTAGAAAATTATGAAACATGCTAATCACACTTAAACCCTTTTTCAAGGTAACAAAACATAAACCAATCAAATGTGGCATCTTTCCTTGAGGGTGTAACTCAAAATCATTTTTAGGTAAAGACATGATTAATTTAATTCTGTGCCAATGCGCGAGTCTTCAAAGTTCGAGTTGCGGCAGAAGGAAGAATTAACATTGTTCCATTAAAAAACAAAAACCAACAAAACATGTGAGCCGAACTATGGTAACTTTGATTCCTCAAAAAGGATACGTAGGCATTGGGGTAGGGCCCAAGTGAGCACAACTTTATTTTCCCTACATTATTTTCTCCTTTCTTTTGCATGCATTCTTCCTCAGTAATAAGCCATAAACATAGATTGGACACACCCATAATATAGATAATAAGAGTAGATGCCATAGAGTACTACAGGCGTGTGGGGTGCTAATACCTTCACCTCGCGTAACAGACTCCCTTACCCGATCTCTCAGTTGCAAGGCCGTGACTTCTCCCTTCTCAGGTTTTCTCGATGTTTACCTTTCCCTTCATGTGGGATAAAAGACTTCAGTGGTGACTTCATTTTCTGATGATTTTCAGCCAGTTGTTTCAGAAGCCTTACAATGCTCCTACTGACAAAACAAAACAGAAAGCTTTTGATGGTAAGAGGCCAAGTGATATATGTGCTCCTGCTAGTATTGTGTGTTTCAGATGTGGAAAACCTGGTCATCGGAGTAATGAATGTACTATTATATTAAAGAGGTGTTTCTGTTGTGGCAAGATTGGGCATGAGATGACTGAATGTAGACACAAAGAATTAATTTGTTTCAACTATGGTGAAGAAGGACATATCGGTGCTCAGTGCCAGAAATCGAAGCAAGCTCGATCCAGTAGGAAAGTGTTTGCTTTAGTTGGGACTTATACATCTAGTGGAAACAGCTTGATCAAAGGTATATGTTTCATTAATAGTACTCCTTTAATTATTATTATTGATATTGGTGCTACATATTTATTTATTGTTACTAACTGTGTGAAAAGATTGGGTCTTGTGTTATCTTCTATGAATGGAAAGATTGTTATTGATACTCCAACTAACAGATTGGTGACTACTTCTCTAGTATGCTTGAAGTGTCCTTTGTCAATCTATGACAAAGATTTTGTTGTGGATCTGGTTTATTTACTGCTAAGTGGTCTGGATGTGATCTTGGGTATGAATTGGTTGGAATATAATTATGCTCATGTAATTGTTGCAACAAATCCATTTGGTTTTCTGCTTCTGAAAAGAAGGAGGAAGCTGAGTTCTAGTCTTCTAGGCAGCTGAATAAACTGATGCAGGATGAGGCTCAGGTGTTTTCGTTGATGGTGTCTTTATCTATTGAGAATCAGGCTGCGATTGATGAGTTGCAAGTAGTATGTAATTTTCCTGAAGTTTTCCTAGATGATATTCCAGATGTGCCTCCAGAAAGAGAAGTGGAATTTTCTATCGATCTTTGTCATACCCAAAATTTACCCTACGCTTATTTAGGTTTCTATGAATCGTATTTGTTTAAACTTTTATTTCTACAGGGGTGTAAAGCATCAGAGAGGGGTGTAATGATCCAAAATGGACCATCAATATCTAATGGCCCATTAGGCTTTAATAAAAGTCCATTTCGAGATAAGGGAGGTGTATTGTTCCAAAGGGGGTGTGAACAAATATTTTTTCATAAGGCCCATTTAGTTTGAATAAGTATATGACAATTTATTTTTGAAACCCAATACGCCTAGATTATAAGGCCCGTTTAGATTTTGTATTGAAGCAATTGCTTTTTTATTCAAAGGACCCATTTAAATCTTTTGGCCCATCAAGTCTTCTTTTTTTATAACCCATCTTTTAGAATCCATTAAAACTGGGTTGGCTTTTTGTCTAAAACCAGCATCCGGCCCATTTGTTTTTGTTGTTGACTAAAAAAACAAGGGTACAATTTCATGGCCCATATCAATTCGGTCCAAGGGCCCAGTAAACCATAAGTATTTTTTTAAGTTATAAAGGGGTTGGTTTCATGGTTTGGTTAGGCCCATTAAAGTCCAATTTTTTAACTGAAAGTCAACATCTGACTTTTTGCTTTTATTTCAGTTTTATTAAGTTATTGTTAATCATTTATTAGTATTATCATGTTGCTGTTAACCTTTTATTATTATTACATTTATGAAAAATCGTTTAAATAGGAGAGCCCAAAGCAAGCAGACCCTTTCTATTTAGAATGTTATTGCAATAAGCACATGCCCAATGTACAAAACAAAGCCAGATTGGCCCAAGAGCAGATAATACAAACTGTAGCGATCAATTGGGAAATACGTTGCTACAAACAGAAACATATTTTCTTCATCAATTTGAAATCAAGACAGAATCAAGAATACAAACAAAATCCCGGACTAATA
The DNA here is from genome assembly GCA_948472305.1 of Vicia faba. Taxonomy (NCBI): domain Eukaryota; kingdom Viridiplantae; phylum Streptophyta; class Magnoliopsida; order Fabales; family Fabaceae; genus Vicia; species Vicia faba. The sequence goes on from OX451738.1 coordinate 1,013,887,206, forward strand.
GAGAAACCAATTCAAGATAGAATTAAATGCAATACTCTTAAATTACATACAAAAATTTAAAACATTTCCTAATTCTAAAACCCTAAATCAAATCTAGGAATTAAAGTTACAGACAATATAACTAAACTTCCTAATTTGCTAAATATAAAAACACTATAAAAACTACCTAAAAGTTACAGTAAAGGGGAGGAAGGGAGAAATATACAGAAAAATTATGGGGAGGTTACATAGAAGGAAAATTCGAACAAAGGGGAGGGCTTAAGATCCAGAAGCAAGAATAAATTTAGGGTTTCGATATCTGAAACCCTAAATCGTCACTGTTTGCCAAATCGTTGATGTTAGTGCCTGTCATCATTTGGGCTTCATCATCCTCTCCATCGCGTTGTACCTGTGAAATAGAGAAAGGAGAACAAGATTAGTGAAGAGACACTAGAACTCAGAGGGAAAACACGCAACAAAGGTAGTCATCACTTAGTTTCTATTTCTTTTTTTGCTGTTGTGTTTAGCATAGGGTTGCAGTTTTTGAAGGTTTGTAATGGAATCGGGAAGAAGAAGGAAGGAGTGGTTGGTCGCTGCCACGGTTAGATGATTTAGGGTTTAAGTTTGGGTAGAAGAAAGAGAGGCGAGGCTGAGATATGAAAGAGGGTTGATTGAAATGATTTTCATTTATAAAAGAATAAGATATATTGTGTTACATAATCACATACACACCTCCTACCATATTACCACATACCCTTAAACAAAGACCATCTGATCCAAATCATGCGTCCCTAAACGCGCATCCTTACAAAATAACCCTATACCTGCATGTATATTGTCCAAATAATTCTTCCAAGCCATCATGGGCCGAGTCCAAAACTAATCACACCAGCTTTTTTTATTTGTTTTTGCTAAACACTCATGAAAATGCACCCCTACGCCAAGAGGGCCAAGTCCAAAATCTGGACTTGGGCCCTCCTATTTCTCGCACCCTTTACTTTTGTTGACTAAGGTTAAAACGTACCCCCTAGCCTTTTGGGCCTGAACTCAAAATCTGAATTCAGACCCTTTCTATTAGAACCCCTATTTTTACTACCATACTGTATTCTTACACCTCCATGCGTTTTTAATATATTTTTTTATTTTATTTATTTCATCTTTATATATTTTTTTCTATTTTCTATTTTATTTATTTTATTTATTTATTTAATTATAATAAATATTATATATATTTTTATATCTAATATTATATTCATTATTATTTTTATCACATAAATTTCTTAGTTTCTAAACTTATTCTAATATTATTATTATTATTATCACATAAATCTTATTTTCAAAATTCATTCCAAATTTATTATTTTTATTAAATTATTTATTTTAAATATGCATTTAATTAAAGGAATTTTCACAGTTAACACTCTAAAAAAATACCTTAACCAACAATAAATTATTTTTAAATATCAAATTAATTCAACGAATAACTTTCGAAAAGAACTGTGAGCTTATTTGAATCGACTGTATGTTTAGTCTAATAATTTCCGCTATTCACGACACCTAGACTAAACATGCGAAAAACACGAATATATTCGCGATCCATAAAAAACATAAACAAAACTGTAAACTACGAAATGGGACTCTGATTCCTCCTAAGAGGATAAGTAGGCATACGATCATAATCACAACGAGTTCCCATAATAAAACATTAAAGCCCTATTTACTAAAAATTGCGCTTCTAAACCTAGTATCCTTGCGAATAAGGTAGATGAGAGGTGCCTAACACCTTCCCTTCGTCTAGAACCGAGTCCAAACCTAGAATCTCAAACTTTTAGGGTTATTCCTTTATATCCCCTTCCGTTAGGATAAAAAAATAAGGGTGGTGACTCTGTATTTAAAACTAGTTGCAACAGCTGGCGACTTTGTTGGAGACTCAACCATAGGTTTGGAAGCCTCTCCTTTAGGTTTTAGGTTTTTTTTTTAAATCTTTTTGGGTTTTTTCTTTCACATTTGTTTATTTATTTATTTATTGATTTTTTTTATTATTCCTATTGTTCATTATATTTTATGCATTTGTGATGGGATTTTAATTTTGTAAGAAAATATATATTTTCAAAAAAAACCCTTAGAAAGAAGGTTTGTCTATTAGCCAAGGGGATACATCGTCCCTATGAGTTTATGTAATGACTTCGCCTAGAGTCGATGGAATTCTGCAAAAGAAATCCGTCTCAAGAGACATCCTCTTGGGGGGGTAGGACTTTGGAATGACGCCTATGACTCTTTGTATAAACCTCAAACTAAAATCTCGTGATGAGACCTTTCACGACCTAGAGACGAAAGTTTCAGTCTGCAAAGAGACTCCACTTGAGGGAGGCCCATGCGCCTTCCCTCTAGTGTTATTCATGATACCCTTAAGGAAACCTCCTTATGGGGAGGGTAGAACATCCATAAAACCAAGCTAAGAGCCTACCTTCTAAGGGTTATCGTCCATCAAATTCCGTCGTTTAAGCCTTATAATCATGCATTCATACACGTTTACATTTCATGTATTCATCATCCTTCGTTTGCTTCTGTTTCTCTTATTCACAGGGTAAAAAGAAATATATATAAAAAAAACCAAAGGTTTTTTTTAGTATCTGGAAATGAATACTAAAGGAAAACAACTCGTCCGTATCAATGCTACCAAGCCAGATGTGATCCAAATCAAAGCTATAAGGGAAAGACTATCTGAAAGGGCTCTGAAAACATTTATTCGTTGCTATGGGGATATTTTGGATTTAACAAAAGTCAAATTACAGTTGGACGATATTTCTGCTCTAGTACAGTTTTATGATCCTCCTTTGAGATGCTTCACATTTCAAGATTTTCAGTTGGCTCCGACCTTAGAAGAATTAGACAGAATTATGAACTTCTCCAAAGAGAAGGCTTAAATGGGCATCGGGAAAATCGCCGACATCAAAATACTGGCCGAAGGTTTAAAAATCCCTTATCCTGAGTTTTCTCTTAATTATAAAAAAGAAGGAAAAGTGCGAGGAATTAAGAGGTGATATCTGGAAAATAAAGCTCTTGATCTGGCAAATAACAAATAATGGGAATCTTGTGTCAAATGCTCGGGGCTACTTATATTTGGTGTTGTCTTATTTCCGCGCACTATAGACTATATTGACCCTGCAACCATTAGTGTATTTTGGGGTACGAAGACTTTTAACACAGATCCAACTCTAGCTCTTCTTGTTGATATCTACTACACCATGTTAGAACATAATTTAGTTCTATAGCCCAACAAGAGTTTTGATGATAACAAACACATGATATAAAGAACAAATATGCTTGCTAATAATAAATATCTTTACATGCAGAAGTTCTGATGTGAAAAAGATGTTCTAATGCAACTGGAAGATCTGCCAGAACATCATCAGAAGTTCTGATTATGCAAGCACATAAGTTAAGTGGACCATGAAATATTTAGCAGCATCAAATATGCATAACACGTTTATATGAAGAAGTTCTGTTTGAACTTCTGAATGCACCAACGCAGCAAAACAGAATATCTGATACTGTCTCTCAAGCGTTACAATTCCATCAATGCAAGATCATATGCAACGGCTACAAACAGACAAGAATCTCCTGTTTTAGAAAGCTCATTAAACGCGTGTTATGGACATACCAAAAGTATCTTCTTATGTCTCTATTGCAAAGCCTATATATAAAAGACTAGAAGAATATTTCAGATGAGATGAACAACGACACAAAACGTGAAAAGTCAGTAAAGCTACAAACAGTCTTCATCTTCATCAATTCATTATTAAGCTGTGTAACACATCACAAGTTTGTGATACTGTTTATTTAGAAACACCTATGTACACTTTTATATACAATTATCTGTTTAGTGAATTTCCTTGAGGAAACCGGGTTGTGGTTTCGGACTCAAGAAGGCTTTAGCAGTTGCTAAAGCAGTTGTAATATTCAGTTGAATATAGTGAATTAAGTCCTCGTTGGAGAGAGGCGAAATCACCTTGGCGGGTGGACTGGAGTAGTTTGAGGTTAAACGAACCAGGATAAAAAATACAGTGTTATCTGCTTTTGATTTCCTGTTTTACAATTCAACCCCCCTTCTTGTGTTTTTCACTTCTTCAATTGGCATCGGAGCGCCTGGTTCTGAGCTTTTAACACTTAACCGTGTCAGTACAAGATCCAGCGTAAGAAAAACACTATGGTGGGAACGAGTCAGAACATCAGCATTAGTCCTCCAACATTTGACGGTGAAAATTTTGACTACTGGAAGGATATGATCAGAAGTTTCTTCCTAGCCTATGATGCTGACCTCTGGGATGTGGTAACTGATGGATACATACATCTTGTTGCTGAAAGCGGTCAGAAGATTGACAGGAAAGCAATGTCTGATCAGCAAAAGCGTGATTTCAGAAATCATCACAAGACCAGAATGATTCTCCTGAGTGCCATCTCATATTCAGAATATGAGAAGATCACAAACAAAGAAACAACTAAGAACATGTTTGATTCTCTAAGAATGACGCATGAAGGCAACTTGCAAGTAAAAGAAACCAAAGCCCTTACGCTCATTCAGAAGTACGAAGCCTTCAAAATGGAAGAAGACAAAAACATTGAAACAATGTTCTCTAGATTCCAAACTCTGGTGGCAGGGCTAGAGGTGATGGACAAAGGGTACTCAACTGCTGATCATGTAAAAAAGATCATCAGAAGTTTACCAAAACAGTGGAGGCCAATGGTCACAGTGTTGAAGCTAGCTAAGGATCTCAACAAAATCTCTCTGGAGGAACTTGTCAGCTCCCTCAAAAGTTACGAGATAGAGCTCGAAGATGATGAGCCTCAGAAGCAATGTAAGTCTCTCGCTCTGAAATCTAACAAATATAAAACCAAAATTTTGCAGGCAGAAGCAGAAGCAGTAAACTTAAGAGAATCCTCATTATAAGAAGAAGAACTGTCTTCTCTATCTAGAAGAGTCAATCATCTATGGAAGCACAGGCAGAAGAAGAAAAGCCTCATGGCAACATGGGACGATTCGGACACCTCTGAAGCTGACTCAGAGTCAGATAATGAAAGAGAAAACATAGCTCTCTTGGCAAACATATCAGAAGACAGTGAAGCCTCTGGTTCAGACTCAGAATCACACACTGAAGAGGTATTCCCTAACTTTGCAATTAATCTGTCTAAAACTGATCTTGCAGAAAGTCTGAGCGAGATTCTGGAACGATATCAGCAGCTCAGAGTCAAATGCAAGAACCTGAAAAAGGATATTGCCTCTGACTCTGAAGAAACTGAGAGTCAGAGATTAGAAAACTCTGAGTTAAAAGAAAATAATTTACAAAACTCTCAGAAGGAAATAATCTCAGAGGATCCCATTAATGCTGATAAGATCATAAAGGAATATGATCAAAGCTTTCAGAAGTGTATGACTAACAACATAGATAGAAGCAAAATGGCTTCAATGATCTATGGAGTCAGCAAGAATTGCAGAATAGATATAGGATACAAAGGAAAAGAATCCCAACCTAAGAAAGTTACGGATTTGGTTATCAAACGCACTTTTCTCTATTCTCACTTCACCACTGAACAAACACACGATATCAAACATGTTGGTAAGGCGTTTCATACTAAACCAAAATTCAAACAGAATTTTGGAAACTCTAACAGTCATGGACCCAGAAAGATAAGGGTACTGTGATCGGTGGATCTGGAACTGACTGTTTAACGCTGGTTCGTGAAATGTCGCGGTAAGCAAGAGTCGCCACCGTCTTTTATTTTCTCCAAATGGAAAGGACAAAAGCACAGAAAAATTCCTTATAAAGATTGCTCTCGGTTCGGGAGGTAGATTATAGAAAGGGAAGGTGTTAGCACCCTTTCTATCCATGGTTATCCATGGGCTCTTAGATACTTGCTCATTTGTGTTTTCAAAATGGTTTGTTTGCTTTTCAACTGTGGGTTTTAAAAAAGTTTCTTTGAAAATTTCAGTTCGACTCTTGTATCGGTCCTCAAGAGTGTTTGAAAAATTGCTTTCGCAAGCTTTTTGAAAAGGTGTCGGTGTGAAAAGTATTTTTTGATTTGTTTTGAAATTAGAGCAAGTATCTAGAGTCGTCTACCTACCCTAAGGAATTCGTCTGTGTAAATGTCCTTAAAGTAGTGTCATCCCACCATTGAGAGGTAGGTAGCACCACCGTTGGAGGTGTTCGGGTCAATTCGAGGTTCGGGACATGGTGATCACCAGAGCAATAGGAAGACACCTTATAAGCCACCCTCATGCCATGTTCATGGACATGAGGACTTACTAAAACATCCTCTACTCGATGACCACCTTTCGAGGGGCAAGGCAACAATTAGGCGTACCCTAGGGGTGGTGTGTGATTTGTGTGTTGTTTTCAGATATGTTTATCTTGTTCATGGATTGGTGATCTACGCGTTGCTTTTATTTTGACATTCATTCTTTCATGCAAATTATTAACAGTTAAAAAAGATGCGAGAAGGTAAAAGTCCTACGCTATTACAAAGGCGCGGGTCTACATCGCCAAATTAATCCAAGACCCGATTTGAAATAAAATAAAGCGGAAAAATAAATATCTAATTAGTCTATTACATGGCTTTGGGAGAATTACATTATATTCACAAAAAGAGGAAATAAAAATAAAATGCGAGAATAAGTAAAACCGGGAATGCGAGGGCGTTGGACCCTTTTAAGGAAATTAAATTACAATTATGAAATTAATTAAATTTAATGAAAAAAGAGAAATTATTTTTGAGTTTTTTGTATTCATGGATTTTAGTAAGAAAATTAAATTGGAATTAAAAAAAAAGTTAATTAACCCTAATTCTAACTATTTTTAATTTATTAAAAAAAATATTCAAGTTTGACCTAATTTAAATTAATTATTCACATGGCAATTTATTTATAAAATAATTAATATTTAATAATGATAAAAGAAAAGAAAAAGAATAAAAAGCACTTAAAACCCTAATTCTACATTTTTTAATTTATTAAAAAGACATTTAAAATTAAACCTAGAATTAAAACTAAATCAATTAATAAAATTTATTTACAAAATAACATTAAATAAAATATATTTTTATTTTTTGTCTTTCTGTTTTTTATTATTTTTTTATATTAAAGAAAACAAATTAATTTAAAGAATTAAATTAAAACTAAATAAAACAAATAAAATAGAAAGAAAAAAGAATGAAAGAAAGCAAACCAGTAGGGGTGTTGACCCCAGTTTGGAGGTTTTGTCCCAGTAATTAGGCCCATTAGAACCTTGGCCCTTTTGACTTTTCATGGGAGCGTGTGGCCTGGTTGACTTATGTACATGGTACTCTTCAGATCATGGCCAGTGGATTGATCTCCGTGGGCGCGTGGCAAACACAAGCAAGAAGACGCATGGTAGGCCTGGGGGTTGAAACTGCATGGAATCACGTTGAAACAAAATATATTAAGAAAGTGAGGGGACCTGGGAATCGAACCCAGGTCCCAGAGTTTATGTGACAACGCAGCTATCACTTGTGCCATTTGCTTTCTTTGTTATTATGATAGAAAATAAATAATATATAAAACAAACCACGCTAATGATATTATTTCAAAAAAACGCGCTAAAACTTGAATTGTCCAATCACCGGTTGACAGCATGCCTTCTTCTTCGTTGATTCGTTTTGCCCTGAAAAAAACAGTTAGATAGCGGGGGTTTTAAACCCCCACTAAGTGATAAACATGAAAATAGTGAATAGGTCCTGGTTGCTCATAAATTGAGCGCGACCTATGGATTGAGTTCGTGTGAAGCTTCCGGTTCAAATGGCCCTAGTCTCGTGTCTCAATTTTTCCAGAATAAGGAAGCCCCAAATTTGAACCTCTGAAAACCTAGAGGACGTTAATGGTAGGTTCTCATACAGGGCATAAAAATTCAATTAACTGACATGGTTAGCTTCAGAATGATTCAATTAGTATAAACCAACATCAAAAACACATGAAAAATGCAGGGAATTCAAAATGCGATTATGAGTATTTTCATGAAAAGTGAGACATGGTTCTACCAGTTCTTTGCGTTAGAAGCAGTGGTTTTGATCCAGAAACGTTCCTTGAGGCCTCAGGAATGTAATGGGATTGTTCTCTTGCCTTGAAACGCTTTGGAATGGTATTTTCAGTTTTTGAAATTTTGGACAAAAATGCAAACTTTGTTCTTAGGTTTGGGCGCAGCTTTTGGTTGTGAGCTTTAGGGTTTGCATCTGTTTATGTATGGGAATGGATTAGGGTAAGAATCAAGTCCAAAAACCCTTTGCATTGATGAAAGAAATATTTTATTTTAATGGCATATTTTTTCAATCTTTCTTCATGTGTTTTGATACCAATCATGGCCAAATCCTTCCTTTTTTGATGTGCACGAATCTTCAATAACCAATGAGAGCAAATGCTGCATAAAAAGATTCACATACATTTGTTTTAGTATTTTTTTCATATTTTATTTAATTAAATGAATTAATGGTGATTAAAAATTCAAATAAATAACAAAAATGATGAAATAAATCCCCTTTGGGCCAAATGGTCGTGCATAGCCTTTGGATGATGAATCTTGGAAGAAAATGTGGCCCATTAGCAATTTTGAGGCATTTGAAGTAAAGTTGACTTTTCAAAATTCCCAAAAATTTCCCAACTTCCACAAGGCATATCTTGCTCACTTTTTAAGCTTTGATCATGTTCTTGGACATTTTGGAAAGGTATTAAAGTCCTCTAACCAATGCCTTTGGTCCCATGTCATTTTGATTTACCAATCTCAAGTTATGGCCTTTGACTTAAAGTCCCTTTTTGTTGACTTTTGAAAATGACCTATAATGTTGAAATTGATAACTTTTTGTGAGAGCATTTCTTGGACTTGAAGTGTGAAGAGGAGTTGTAGGAAATGTCTTTATCTTCAAGATGAGCTTTGGATAGGATTTTTCTGATAAACCATGTGGAAGTTATGCCTTGGTCAAGTTACAGTTGACTTTTTCAACTGTCCAAATATGGAAATTTTTGCATCTTGAGACTTTTTGAGCCATGCCTTGAAAATCATGATCAAGAATTGATCAAATGATGTTTGTGGCTTCAAAATAAGATGTTGACCAAAAATTTGAACTTTTGACTGTCAAATGACCATTTTGCCCCTACAGTTGACTGTTGAGCAATTAGGGTTTTTGACTGTGCAATTTTATGCTGTAAGTCTTGAAACTTGGTATGAGGATACTTGACCATGTTTGTAGGCATGTGGGACTTGATTAGACCCTTGGAAAACTTCAATTTCTTTGCCATAACCAAAACCCTAATTTTTGACTGTTAGGAGGCCTTTGAACTGTGCAACCCTTGGGAGATTTTGAAGCATGCTCTTTGCAAATTTTGAAGAATATGGGAGGGCAAATTTTGGGGTACAACAGTTGCCCCTGTTCAATATTCTTAGACCTGAGGATGCAGATTGGCTGACGTGCTTTTCGTAATCCGAAGGTGGAAGATGATTGAACACTAGAGTGCCCAGAAATTTGCGCTCACATAGTAGTGTGATGGTGGGAATGGGCTTATAGATGCCATTTGGAGATTGATGGATAGGATGATGGGCTTATAGATGCCATGCTGAGAGGTGATGGATGGTGGATGGGCTTATAGATGCCATCTGGTTGTCAATCGCGTAAGAGATTCCTTAGCGAGAACTTGCGTACCTGGAAAAAATAAAATGATTACCTGGCCTGTTACAAAAGCTGGTCTTCAAATTTTTTGTGTAGATGTGTCCTGACTGGTTACAGGAGCTGGATCTGGAGCTTCAAAAGGTGATGAATGAACCAGGGATGGTTACTATCTCAACGGGACGGTGAGAGAACCTTGGGCGATTACTACCTCAACAGGAACACTGAGAGAACCTGGGGCGATTACTACCTCAACAGGAACGCTGAGAGAATCTTGGGGCGATTACTACCTCAACAGGAACACTGAGAGAACCTTGGACGATTACTACCTCAACAGGAACGCTGAGAGAATCTTGGGGGGATTACTACCTCAACAGGAACGCTGAGAGAATCTTGGATGTCTTCTACGGGGATAAGAATCAGGGAGATCTTAGGGTCGATCTGACTCAACCAGAGAAGGCCTTTTACTGGATAAGAAACAGGGAAATCTTAGGGTCGATTTAACTGAACCGGACAAGATCTTGAAATATCTTCAACTGGATAAGAATCAGGGAGATCTTAGGGTTGATCTGACTGAACCAGAGAAGGCCTTTGTCTGGATAAGAATCAGAAAAATCTTAGGGTCGATTTAACTGAACCAGACAAGGTCTTGGAATCTTCAACTGGATAAGAAACAGGGAGATCTTAGGGTCGATCTGACTGAACCAGAGAAGGCCTTTGACTGGATAAGAATCAGGAAAATCTTAGGGTCGATTTAACTGAACCGGTCTAGGTCTTGGAATATCTTCAACTGGATAAGAATCAGGGAGATCTTAGGGTCGATCTGACTGAACCAGAGAAGGCCTTTGACTGGATAAGAATCAGGAAAATCTTAGGGTCGATTTAACTGAACCGGTCTAGGTCTTGGAATATCTTCAACTGGATAAGAATCAGGGAGATCTTAGGGTCGATCTGACTGAACCAGAGAAGGCCTTTGACTGGATAAGAATCAGGAAAATCTTATGGTCGATTTAACTGAACCGGTCTAAAGTATTGAACATAGCTGAGAATTTAACTGAATCTTTTCCTGAAAGGTAAAGGTCAGTCATATGCAAGGCATGATATGAATCAAGCGATGATGTTCTCAACATAAATGAGATTTGTAAGATATGATGTGTATATGCATGCTATAATGTATGGAAATGCGATGTTTATGAACGTATGCTTTTGTCTAGGAAAGTAAATCCTTGACGGGTGCCGGGAAGTCACATCCTGGGCTGGTGTTTGAAGAAAAGGATATTTGTTTCCGCTGGGGAGGATAGTTGCAAGAATACCGGTAGGAGAAGATAACTCCGTTGGGGGATAAACTTTGACGAATGGATTACTCTGCGGGGAGACAAGGTACTCTAACGATCTTGCTGGGAAACAATACTCTGTGGGGAGAGAGGTACTTTGCTGGAATGTTGATGGTAAATTGCTGGGGATACCATTGTTGTGTTGGAAGTGTTAATAGACTTCACTGGGGATAAGAAGACTTTGTCGACGACGATCTTTCCGTGGCTTTTGGCTGAGGATAACCCAGTTATATCCTGGTAAGGAAATAACCTTTGAATAAAGCCGGGAGACGCGTTCGTGCTCTGCGAGGATAAGCTTCCAAAATCTACTGGGGATAAGCTTACTGCTTGGGGAGATGGTTCAAATTTTCCTGGGGAAATCTTGATGGGACTCTCCTGGGGAAGTTTTTTGAACTGTATCAGGGAGGTGACTCCATTGACTGCCTGATATACCGCCGGGGAACAATCTTTAGACTAAGACTGCCGGGGATGCTTGTTAAGAATATCCGTATACTGTGCTGGGGAATGTCGAGATCTGCTGGAGGAGACTCAATTTCCTTAAGGCTGTTGTAACTTTGCTTGGGGAGAGTGTATTGACTTGCTGACGCACTCTCTGGGGAATTAAGATATGCTGGTTATGTTCTTCAGCTGAACCCACCTTGGTACCTTGGTGGACGGAACAATTAGATCGCTTAGACAACTCTTTATTGCCCCTGTTTCTAATGTTACCTGTAATTAATCCTTTATTTCGTATGCAAATATTCATGAGTTAGCAAATTATTGTCAATGCATATATCACAAATTGAACCTTGGACGTTCTTCGCAAAACAAAACAGAAAAGGAAAAACAATTGGCAAATTTAACTGAAAAGTGATTTTGTATTGATTTTGAATTTGCCTGTAAATAGGCGTTTTATGTACAAGAGGCTGACATCCTAGTAAGAGAATGCCGCCGAACAAAAGAGTTTATACAAATTTGTACAAAAGAAAATAAAACAGCTGTGTGAAATGAATGATCCACTGGGTTTCAACTCTGCTATTGCCTTTATATCTCCGAGTGTCTCATCACTTGATGACCTTAGTTGAAGATGAAGCTGACTGATCGATTCCGTTTGATGTAGATACCGGATTCTGGATGCAAGGTGATCCAATGAGACATAGTATTACGCTTTATCCCTAACTTTTTCCTGGACCGCCCTATCGGGTTTTCAGTCCACCGGGATACCCATTTTTGCCCAAGCCGCCTTTTCAGGTTTTCGACTTGCCGGGTGTACAGATTTTTTTTCATTTCATCCCTTCATTTTTCCCGAACCCTTTTGGTTCGCCGGGAAGCCCTAATTTTTGCCTAGGTATGTCAACCTAGCGGGTCTTTATTCATGCGTAGTATCTTTTTACTATGTCTGCATTGGCGGGGTGAGGAAGGTCGTCACCATCCATGTTGGTTAGAATCATGGCTCCTCCAAAGAACACATGTTTAACCACAAATGGCCCTTCATACGTAGGGGTCCATTTGCCCCTTGGATCACTCTGAGGAAGAATGATGCGCTTGATTACCAGATCCCCAACTTGATATTCTTGTGGTCTGACCTTCTTGTTAAATGCCCTGATCATCCGTTTTTGATACGTCTGACCATGACAAACAGCAGCAAGTCTTTTTTCGTCAATAAGGTTTAGCTGATCAAGTCGTGTCTGGATCCAATCATCTTCGTTCAGATCTGCATCCTTCATTATCCGGAGAGAGGGTATCTGCACTTCGATCGGTAAGACTGCCTCTATACCGTAGACCAAGGAGAAAGGAGTTTCCCCGGTTGACGTCCTGGCTGAGGTACGGTACCCATGTAGAGCGAACGGTAACATTTCGTGCCAATCTTTATAAGTCACTGTCATTTTCTGCACGATTTTCTTGATATTTTTATTCGCTGCTTCTACAGCCCCATTCATCTTCGGTCTGTAAGGAGAAGAGTTGTGGTGCTGTATCTTAAACTGCTCGCAGAGCTCAGTGATCATCTTATTATTCATATTGGTACCGTTGTCTGTAATGATCCTTTCTGGGACACCGTATCGACAGATCAGATTATGCCGAATGAACCGTGCCACAACAGTCTTGGTTACCGTAGCGTAAGAAGCTGCTTCAACCCACTTCGTGAAGTAATCAATCGCCACTAGGATGAAGCGATGCCCATTAGATGCCGTAGGTTTAATCTCCCCGATCATATCTATACCCCACATCGCAAACGGCCAAGGCGCAGTCAGAACATTCAGAGGAACTGGAGGAACATGCACCTTGTCTGCATATATCTGACATTTATGGCATGTCCGAGAATGTTGGTAGCAGTCAGCTTCCATGGTGGACCAGAAATACCCCGCCCGAAGGATTTTCTTTGCCATAGTGTGTCCACTGGAGTGTGTACCGAAGGTCCCTTCATGTAACTCTTCCATGATCCTTTCTGCTTCAGTCTTATCCACACAACGCAGTAAGGTCGAATCATGGTTTCGCTTATACAGAATGCCGTTGCTAAGGAAGAACTTCGCTACGAACCTTCTCAGAAACTTCTTATCGTTGACAGATGCACCTTCAGGGTATTCCTGAGCTTCCAAGTATCTCTTCACCTCATGGTATCAAGGCTTCTCAGTCACCAACTCAGTTCAAGATCACAACAGTATGCCGGTTCGTCCAGTTTCCAGATGATGATCCGGGGAGCCTCATTGTCCCATTTGACCTTGAACATAGAAGACATCGTAGCTAACGCGTCCACCAACTGATTTTCCTCTCTTGGGAAATGTTCAAAAGTTATCTCTGTGAAATGGGGGATCAATGTCAACACACATTCTTTGTAAGGAATAAGATTCGGATGTTTCATATCCCACTCTCCTTTGATCTGATTAATCACGAGAGCGGAATCTCCGAAGACACTCAGAAACTTGATCCTTAAGTCGATCGCAGCTTGAAGACCCATGATGCATGCCTCATACTCCGCCATGTTGTTGGTGCAGTTGAAACATAGTCGGGCAGTGAGTGGAGTATGAGTGCCTTGGGGGGATATGATCACAGCGCCGATACCATTACCCAAAGCATTGGAGGCTCCGTCAAAGTGCATAGACCATCGGGATCCTTCCTCAGGTCCTTCATCCGGTCCAGGTATTTCACAATCAGTCACTATCATGATACTCTCGTCAGGAAATTCAAAGTTCATTGACTGATAGTCGTCTACTGCCTGATGTGCTAAGTGGTCTGCCAATACACTTCCTTTGATGGCTCTCTGGGTCGTGTACTGGATGTCGTATTCTGTCAAGATCATTTGCCATCTTGCTATTCTCCCAGACAGAGCAGGCTTTTCAAATATGTACTTTATCGGATCTATCTTTGAGATCAACAAGGTAGTGTGAGTCAGCATATACTGTCTCAGCCGGCGAGCAGCCCATACCAAAGCGCAGAAAGTTTTCTCGAGCAGTGAGTATCGGGTCTCACAGTCGGTAAACTTTTTGCTAAGGTAATAAATGGCGTGCTCTTTTCGGCCAGACTCGTCATGCTGCCCCAGCACACACCCCATTGAGTTGTCAAGTACTGTCAGGTATAATATCAGAGGTCTCCCCTCAACCGGTGGCATAAGAATGGGTGGTTCTTGGAGATACTCTTTGATTATGTCAAAAGCAGCCTGACATTCATCATTCCAACGTACTACCTGATATTTCTTCAGCAGCTTGAAGATTAGCTCACAGGTAGCAGTTAGGTGTGAGATGAACCGAGCAATGTAATTCAGGCGTCCTAGAAAGCCTCTAACCTCTTTCTCTGTCTTAGGAACTGGTATCTCTTGAATGGCCTTAACCTTGGCAGGGTCCACTTGAATACCCTTGTCGCTTACAACGAAGCCTAGCAACTTTCCAGATCTAACCCCGAAGGTGCACTTGTTCGGGTTCAACCTCAGCTTGTACAACTTCAGACGGTCAAACAATTTCTGCAGATGATCAAGGTGTTCTTCCTCAGTCTGGGACCTTGCGATCATGTCGTCAACATACACTTCTATCTCATGATGGATCATGTCATGAAATAAGGCAACCATGGCACGTTGGTAGGTTGCCCCAGCGTTCTTCAGTCCAAAAGGCATGACCTTGTAGCAGAAGGTGCCCCACTGAGTAACAAAGGTAGTTTTTTCCATGTCTTTAGGTGCCATCTTGATTTGATTATAACCTGAAAAACCATCCATGAATGAGAACACCTTATGCTGGGCAGTATTGTCAACTAGGACATCAATGTGAGGTAGAGGGAAGTCATCCTTGGGGCTGGCCCTGTTCAGATCCCTGTAGTCAACACACATTCTGACCTTACCATCTTTCTTTGGTACCGGCACCACATTAGCAACCCACTGAGGGTAAGAAGTCACTGCAAGAAACCCAACATCAAACTGTTTCATAACCTCAGCTTTGATCTTCTCAGACATCTCTGGACGCATACGGCGGACCTTTTGCTTAATCGGAGGGCAGTCTTCCTTAGTAGGCAAATGATGGACCACAATATCGGTATCTAACCCGGGCATATCTTCGTAGGACCAGGCAAAGATCTCCACATAATCATGTATCATCTGAGTCAACCGTTGCTTCACGCTGAGCTCTAGGTTGGCACCAATCTTAACTTCCTTCCTGTCCGTCTCAGTACCCAGATTTATTGTTTCCACCGGCTCTTCATGTGGTTGAATTGCCCTCTCTTCCTGAAGTAACAGTCTTGCAAGCTCGCCAGGCACTTCGCAATCATCTTCACCTTCGTCTTCGGCTAAGTTGATCGAATTTTCGAAGTCATAACTGGCAGTAGCAGAGTTGTTACCAGTGAGATCCAGAGTGGATTGAAACCTGTATGAGTGAGTGTGTGTAAATACAGCTGTTTTGCAATATATAAAGAAAGGAAAGACAGAAAAGGAGCATAAGATTTGAAATGCGAGAAAACGTCCAAGGTCTTTATTCATGATATATGAAATGACAATTAATATACCCTCACAAATGGAGCCACGGTGTCCCGGGTAAGACACCAGGCCATAGAGTTCAAATTGTTTATTACAAATAACAAAAACAAAAGAATTCATTACTTAGTAACAAGAGAAACAAGTAGGTTGTCCATTGCAATCCAATTGCTAGGTTCACTGTCGGTTGCCGGGTAAATCCAGCTGTCGAACTCAGCTTCATCCACTTCATCATCCTCCCTGATAGCATTTACTCCATGGTTAGGCATGGGAGCAGTCACCACATTGGGCTTCTCAGGTGCCTCAAACTGTACCTCCTTGGCGTCAATAAGATCCTGCACTTTATTCCTTAAGGCCCAGCAATCGTCAATGGAATGCCCCGGGCTATCGGAGTGATAAGCACAGCGGGCATTTGGGTTGTACTTGGGAGAAGCCGTATTCACAACCTTCGGGGCCTCTCTAACAGTTACCAAATTGGTGGATAGCAACTGCGGCAAGATTTGCGACAAAGTCATACTCAGCCGGGTAAACTCTTTTCTGGGTCTTTCAGCCCTTTGAGGATTGGTTTGCCGAGGAGCGGCAGTAGGCTTAGCAATCATCACCGCGTTGACAGATTGGCGGCGCTCGGGTTTCTCTTGTCTTCTAGACCCATATACAACACTGGCCTCCTTATTAAAGGGCTTCTTCTCAGAACTTGCAGATGCACCCTTCTGAATTTTGTCGGACTTCATTCCAGCCTCTATTCTCTCCCCAATCAGAATAAGATCGGTAAACCATGTAGATGAGTTACCGATAAGATGATTGAAAAATGGCCCAGATAGGGTCCCCAAGAACATGTCTACCAACTCCCGGTCAGTTAACAGAGGCTGCACCCTGCCAGCCAGATCCCTCCACTTCTGTGCATACTCTTTAAAACCTTCGCTTGACCCTAGCGACATACCCTGGAGTTGGGTACGCGTAGGAGCAAGGTCGGCATTATATTGATACTGCTTATAAAAAGTAGTAGCCAACTCCTCCCAGTTACGAACCTTGGTCCCATCCAGCTGATAGAACCATTCGAGATGAGTCCCTGAAAGACTCTCCTGGAAGAAGTGGATCCACAAATTCTTGTCCACTGAGTACGGTTGAATCTTCCGCACGTAAGACCTGAGGTGTAGCTTGGGACGAGACGCCCCGTCATACTTGGTGAAAGATGGTGCCTTAAACTTGTGAGGAATAATCACACCAGTAGATAAGCCCAAGTCTCCGAAATCCAGCCCAGGCACTTGTTGGATCTCCATTGCATTCAGTCTGTCTTCCAATTGCTTGTACCGGTCTTCAGCCAGAGGATACTGTTCCTCATTGAAGTCAGTCTCGTTGTCAGAGACTACCGGGCTAGGACCTTTTCCCCCTTGGGGACTGCTCTTGCCCGAGTTAAAAAGAACAGTTCTCTTCTTCTTCTTCTTCTCCTTCTTCAGGAGCAAAGCCTTCAGTTCTTCTTGGCCCTGAGCCAAACCCATGATCAGTTCCTGAAATTGCGCGTTCTGCGCCTGAAGAGCCTTGATAGACATCTCGGTTGATGATGAGTCAGGATTCATGATGCTGAAATAAACAGCGAAGAACAGTAAGCAACCTGAAAAGAAGAAAACCTGCTATGCACATGATGAATGATATGTGTTTATGCAATGCATTCAAGGGTTCGAAAGTTCAAATTTGTTGTAGACAAAGAGGAACACACGTTATCATTAAGGAAATAATTGTTCAGTACATCAAAGCCTCATGGGCACATATTACAAAGCAAATTAATCCCAAAAGATGCTACGCATCCTCTTTGGAGCTATGTAGGTGTTGAGATTCCTCTCCTCGTGCAATAGGCGGGTGAGCTCCAAGACCTTCTTTTCACTAGCATGTAGACTGGTCTCAAGAGAATTCCATTCTTCCTTAAGCTGGATCCAGCTCTTCTGCATCTCTTCCCAGGACATGGGCATGTCAGGATGTTGAATAGTGTAGGACACTTCTCCTTCCAAGACTGGCTCTTTGATCACAGGGAGCATATGAGGATATGGCATCACTAACTTCTGGGAGCGGGCTCGTACCCACTTGAGATAAGGCTCCAATGGGATGGAATTCCTGTGCCCTAGTGTCTTACTTTCTATCCTACTTGGCATCCTCCAAGCTCTGATAAATCTCTGGCGAAGTCCTTGTGCATCATTGTCGAAGTCAAAAACTATGTCAGGAATTAACATGTCATGAGGGCCATCCCTCCGAGCATAACCAAACTGTCTCCAAGCCAGGCATGGGTTGTAAGTAATACCTCCTCTGATTCCAAGTAAAGGAACATTAGGGTACTCCCCGTAACGATCAATGATAGTGACATCCTCTGTGGACCAAGGGCACCAATGTATATCTGCAAGTGTAACAGTCATCAACCGTTGTGACCATCTCAAACCCCGCTCGTTCTTCAAAGCTGATTGTGGAAGGTGCGAAATAAACCACCTTCCCAGGAGAGGAGTGCAACACATAAGGACACCTCTTTTTCTCATGGTTTGAGTGTAACATGAGTGAAGGATGTCCCCTAGCAACGTAGGTATGGGATTCCTGGACATGAAGATCTGGACAGCACTGATATCTATAAGCTGATCTGGGTTAGGGAACAACACCAAACCATAGACAAGGAGGGCCACAACTTCTTCAAAAGCTTGTAAGTCAAGGGAGTTCCAACATTCCTGGGCCTTTTCAAACAGAAACCTGGCTAAGAACCCTTTGATACCACTTCTAACTTCCCAATGTCCCTTGAGGTCAGATGATTGTAGGTGTAAGGCTTTAGCAATCTCTTCAAGCTTGGGTTCCTTTTCCGTACCGTTGTAGGGTAGTTGATCAAGGATAGGGATCTTCAGAAGCCGGGAGAACTTCTCTAATGTAGGTACCAGTTGATAATCCAGGAAAGTGAAACAGTGATGCAGAGGGTCAAAGAACTGGAATATGACCTTTATCATATCTTCCTCAATGTTGGTATTGACCAAGCTGATGAGTCTTCCATGTCTTTCACTGAATGAAGAGCTCTCTGGAATCCTGGATATAAGCTCCTTAAGCTGAGGAGGGATCCTTACAAGGCTGATTTGAATTGTCTTTCTGTGAACAGTTTCCATGTCCTACAAAACAAGAACAAAGATGAAGATTCGAACCCCTGAAATGGTTAGTCGATGCATATGATGCTGGATGATGTCATGATGCTATGATTAAACACACCACAGATATTTACAAAGGCAAACATGTAAGGCACATAAGTCACACAAGACAAGCCCTTAGAGTTTAGGCCAGCATGGGGTCTGGGTATTACCCTCTTGAAGTTGGTGGGCTCAACCTGTCCTATTAGAAGTAACCGGGTTCTAAGGGTCCCAATATCACTGGATTGCTTTCATTGTTCATCGTTTCGATTTAGCCACTGAACTGGCGACCAAAATATTCCAGGAAAGCAACCCTCAATTGAGTGTAGTATCGAGTATCAACCAACCTCGGACTGCACCAAAGTCAGTTATCTCACTACCCTAAAGAGGCCAAGATGGTTCAATTAAGGTTCCTAAGGTCAATTGATGCTTCATGACACCACATGGAGGCCCCGTACTCTCCTTGACTGAACTCAAGGGTTACCGGTACACACCAAAGTGCCACATCAATGTAGCAGACTGTTTCAACCATGTCGGTATACCCCGCACAGTTCCATCACAGCCTTGTTGCTACTTTCTAAGAAGGTATCCCCCAGATCCGGGTTAGGATCTATAGAACTCCCAAGACAGTCCCACAATTTAAAGCAAACAAATCAATACAATTGAAAACACAGTTATGAACTAATCCTAAGGTACACCTCACTTTATAAAGAGTCCCCAGCAGAGTCGCCAGTTCTGTGATCGGTGGATCTGGAACTGACTGTTTAACGCTGGTTCGCGAAATGTCGCGGTAAGCAAGAGTCGCCACCGTCTTTTATTTTCTCCAAATGGAAAGGACAAAAGCACAGAAAAATTCCTTATAGAGATTGCTCTCGGTTCGGGAGGTAGATTATAGAAAGGGAAGGTGTTAGCACCCTTTCTATCCATGGTTATCCATGGGCTCTTAGATACTTGCTCATTTGTGTTTTCAAAATGGTTTGTTTGCTTTTCAACTGTGGGTTTTAAAAAAGTTTCTTTGAAAATTTCAGTTCGACTCTTGTATCGGTCCTCAAGAGTGTTTGAAAAATTGCTTTCGAAAGCTTTTTGAAAAGGTGTCGGTGTGAAAAGTATTTTTTGATTTGTTTTGAAATTAGAGCAAGTATCTAGAGTCGTCTACCTACCCTAAGGAATTCGTCTGTGTAAATGTCCTTAAAGTAGTGCCATCCCACCATTGAGAGGTAGGTAGCACCACCGTTGGAGGTGTTCGGGTCAATTCGAGGTTCGGGACATGGTGATCACCAGAGCAATAGGAAGACACCTTAGAAGCTACCCTCATGCCATGTTCATGGACATGAGGACTTACTAAAACATCCTCTACTCGACGACCACCTTTCGAGGGGCAAGGCAACAATGAGGCGTACCCTAGGGGTGGTGTGTGATTTGTGTGTTGTTTTCATATATGTTTATCTTGTTCATGGATTGGTGATCCACGCGTTGCTTTTATTTTGACATTCATTCTTTCATGCAAATTATTAACAGTTAAAAAAGATGCGAGAAGGTAAAAGTCCTACGCTATTACAAAGGCGCGGGTCTACATCGCCAAATTAATCCAAGACCCGATTTGAAATAAAATAAAGCGGAAAAATAAATATCTAATTAGTCTATTACATGGCTTTGGGAGAATTACATTATATTCACAAAAAGAGGAAATAAAAATAAAATGCGAGAATAAGTAAAATCGGGAATGCGAGGGCGTTGGACCCTTTTAAGGAAATTAAATTACAATTATGAAATTAATTAAATTTAATGAAAAAAGAGAAATTATTTTTGAGTTTTTTGTATTCATGGATTTTAGTAAGAAAATTAAATTGGAATTAAAAAGAAAAGTTAATTAACCCTAATTCTAACTATTTTTAATTTATTAAAAAAAATATTCAAGTTTGACCTAATTTAAATTAATTATTCACATGGCAATTTATTTATAAAATAATTAATATTTAATAATGATAAAAGAAAAGAAAAAGAATAAAAAGCACTTAAAACCCTAATTCTACATTTTTTAATTTATTAAAAAGACATTTAAAATTAAACCTAGAATTAAAACTAAATCAATTAATAAAATTTATTTACAAAATAACATTAAATAAAATATATTTTTATTTTTTGTCTTTCTGTTTTTTATTATTTTTTTATATTAAAGAAAACAAATTAATTTAAAGAATTAAATTAAAACTAAATAAAACAAATAAAATAGAAAGAAAAAAGAATGAAAGAAAGCAAACCAGTAGGGGTGTTGACCCCAGTTTGGAGGTTTTGTCCCAGTAATTAGGCCCATTAGAACCTTGGCCCTTTTGACTTTTCATGGGAGCGTGTGGCCTGGTTGACTTATGTACATGGTACTCTTCAGATCATGGCCAGTGGATTGATCTCCGTGGGCGCGTGGCAAACACAAGCAAGAAGACGCATGGTAGGCCTGGGGGTTGAAACTGCATGGAATCACGTTGAAACAAAATATATTAAGAAAGTGAGGGGACCTGGGAATCGAACCCAGGTCCCAGAGTTTATGTGACAACGCAGCTACCACTTGTGCCATTTGCTTTCTTTGTTATTATGATAGAAAATAAATAATATATAAAACAAACCACGCTAATGATATTATTTCAAAAAAACGCGCTAAAACTTGAATTGTCCAATCACCGGTTGACAACATGCCTTCTTCTTCGTTGATTCGTTTTGCCCTGGAAAAAAAAACAGTTAGATAGCGGGGGTTTTAAACCCCCACTAAGTGATAAACATGAAAATAACGAATATGTCCTGGTTGCTCATAAATTGAGCGCGACCTATGGATTGAGTTCGTGTGAAGCTTCCGGTTCAAATGGCCCTAGTCTCGTGTCTCAATTTTTCCAGAATAAGGAAGCCCCAAATTTGAACCTCTGAAAACCTAGAGGACGTTAATGGTAGGTTCTCATACAGGGCATAAAAATTCAATTAACTGACATGGTTAGCTTCAGAATGATTCAATTAGTATAAACCAACATCAAAAACACATGAAAAATGCAGGGAATTCAAAATGCGATTATGAGTATTTTCATGAAAAGTGAGACATGGTTCTACCAGTTCTTTGCGTTAGAAGCAGTGGTTTTGATCCAGAAACGTTCCTTGAGGCCTCAGGAATGTAATGGGATTGTTCTCTTGCCTTGAAACGCTTTGGAATGGTATTTTCAGTTTTTGAAATTTTGGACAAAAATGCAAACTTTGTTCTTAGGTTTGGGCGCAGCTTTTGGTTGTGAGCTTTAGGGTTTGCATCTGTTTATGTATGGGAATGGATTAGGGTAAGAATCAAGTCCAAAAACCCTTTGCATTGATGAAAGAAATATTTGATTTTAATGGCATATTTTTTCAATCTTTCTTCATGTGTTTTGATACCAATCATGGCCAAATCCTTCCTTTTTTGATGTGCACGAATCTTCAATAACCAATGAGAGCAAATGCTGCATAAAAAGATTCACATACATTTGTTTTAGTATTTTTTTCATATTTTATTTAATTAAATGAATTAATGGTGATTAAAAATTCAAATAAATAACAAAAATGATGAAATAAATCCCCTTTGGGCCAAATGGTCGTGCATAGCCTTTGGATGATGAATCTTGGAAGAAAATGTGGCCCATTAGCAATTTTGAGGCATTTGAAGTAAAGTTGACTTTTCAAAATTCCCAAAACTTTCCCAACTTCCACAAGGCATATCTTGCTCAATTTTTAAGCTTTGATCATGTTCTTGGACATTTTGGAAAGGTCTTGAAGTCCTCTAACCAATGCCTTTGGTCCCATGTCATTTTGATTTACCAATCTCAAGTTATGGCCTTTGACTTAAAGTCCCTTTTTGTTGACTTTTGAAAATGACCTATAATGTTGAAATTGATAACTTTTTGTGAGAGCATTTATTGGACTTGAAGTGTGAAGAGGAGTTGTAGGAAATGTCTTTCTCTTCAAGATGAGCTTTGGATGGGATTTTTCTGATAAACCATGTGGAAGTTATGCCTTGGTCAAGTTACAGTTGACTTTTTCAACTGTCCAAATATGGAAACTTTTGCATCTTGAGACTTTTTGAGCCATGCCTTGAAAATCATGATCAAGAATTGATCAAATGATGTTTGTGGCTTCAAAATAAGATGTTGACCAAAAATTTGAACTTTTGACTGTCAAATGACCATTTTGCCCCTACAGTTGACTGTTGAGCAATTAGGGTTTTTGACTGTGCAATTTTGTGCTGTAAGTCTTGAAACTTAGTATGAGGATACTTGACCATGTTTGTAGGCATGTGGGACTTGATTAGACCCTTGGAAACTTCAATTTCTTTGCCAGAACCAAAACCCTAATTTTTGACTGTTAGGAGGCCTTTGAACTGTGCAACCCTTGGGAGATTTTGAAGCATGCTCTTTGCAAATTTTGAAGAATATGGGAGGGCAAATTTTGGGGTACAACAGGTACCAAAAGACAAAATCATCTATGTTGCAGGTATTTTTAACAACAAGGTTGAAACTCCAGTATTAACACCTGGACTCTGGATGCTGTCTACACATAGAGAGAAAAAAGCATATGTTCCAAGGCTTGGAATTTAAAAGATTTGCAGGTTTCAGAGGCAATCAGAAACAGAAGATTACTGGCTCTGAAACTATTTGAAACAGGAATGAAAATACAGCATCAGAAGCTCTCTATAGAATCTCAGAAGTATCCAGAAGAGGATGTCACACTGTTTAAAGCACTTCTGTCAGAGCAAGCCAATAAGAGTCTTTACCACTTTTTGATTCTTGACAAAAAGGGGGAGAATGGAGAATATTTTGTGTTGACTCATAATCAGAAGATCGTCAGGGAAGTATTTTATTTTATTTTCTTCATAGTTGAGTACTCTACTCAGGGGGAGCCTTCTTTTTAATTTTTGTTCGTTATTTTCCATCAAAATATACTAGTTTTTGTCATCATAAAAAAGGGGGAGATTGTTACAACATAATTTAGTTCTACAGCCCAACAAGAGTTTTGATGATAACAAACACATGATATAAAGAACAAATATGCTTGCTAATAATAAGTATCTTTACATGCAGAAGTTCTGATGTGAAAAAGATGTTCTAATGCAACTAGAAGATCTGCCAGAACATCATCAGAAGTTCTGATTATGCAAGCACAAAAGTTAAGTGGACCATGAAAGATTCAGCAGCATCAAATATGCATAACACGTTTATATGAAGAAGTTCTGTTTGAACTTCTGAATGCACCAGCGCAGCAAAACAGTATATCTGATACTGTCTCTCAAGCGTTACAATTCCATCAATGCAAGATCATATGCAACAGCTACAAACAGACAAGAATCTCCTGTTTTGGAAAGCTCATTAAACGCGTGTTATGGACATACCAAAAGTATATTCTTATGTCTCTATTGCAAATCCTATATATAGAAGACTAGAAGAAGATTTCAGATGAGATGAACAACGACACAAAACGTGAAAAGTCAGTAAAGCTACAAACAGTCTTCATCTTCATCAATTCATTATTAAGCTGTGTAATACATCACAAGTTTGTGATACTGTTTATTTAGAAACACCTCTGTACACTTTTATATACAATTATCTGTTTAGTGAATTTCCTTGAGGAAACCGGGTTGTGGTTTCGGACTCAAGAAGGCTTTAGCAGTTGCTAAAGCAGTTGTAATATTCAGTTGAATATAGTGAATTAAGTCCTCGTTGAAGAGAGGCGAAATCACCTTGGCGGGTGGACTGGAGTAGTTTGAGGTCAAACGAACCAGGATAAAAATACAGTGTTGTCTGCTTTTGATTTCCTGTTTTACAATTCAACCCCCCTTCTTGTGTTTTTCACTTCTTCACACCATTCATACACGGTACGAAAAGAAAAGAGGTACCCTAAATTATTGTATTCCATTGCTATACTCCTGGTTCATGACCCACCTTTACAAGGAAGATTACTTGATTCCGAGTCTGACAAGGTATGAATGGCCTCAGAAGTTAAGATCTCTCACTGCTATCTCTGTGTTGTGGTATGCCAGAAAGTTAGATATTGGTGATATTATCTACAGTTATGGGGATTTTCCTTATGTTCCATTAATAGAGTCGCAAGGTTGCATCAACTACAATTCTACCTTGGCCCTACGACAACTAGGGTATCCTTTTGAAGACAAGCCTTCGGATGAATAACTCCAACAATTAATTCTTCATGAGATGGGTAGAAATGATCTAGAGCTACTCAAAAAAATTATTCAGGCTTGGAACCAGGTTAACAAAAGAAAAGTTGAAAAGAAGAATGTTGTAACAAAAGATCCTTACACTCAATGGGTTCTGAACAGGGTACAAATTATCAAGCTTCCTTTTGATATAGATCCCGAATATGAGCAAGAAGTCCCAGTTGCTCCTGCGATGTCTTTAGAAGAGGTAGATGATCTGAAAAATCACTGAAGCAGGCTCAGAGGGAGAAGGAAGAGCTAAGGCTCAATCTCATCAACTTGACCAAAGAGAAAAGACAAATGCAGCGCATACTCGAATCAAAAGACCAAAAGATTCAAAAAGAAAGCGAAGCATTTGAAAAAGAAACTAAAAAGGAAGTGTTCGACCGAAGGGCTGTTAAGTGCTACTTTTAATCTAGATTCCCATAATCAGAGATTGGAAGATGCTGCTAATGAAGTAGGAAAGTTGAATAGATGGTATGAAAAATCCGTGCAAGAAAAGAAAGTATTGGAGGAAGAGTTAAGGGCTCAAATACAAAGCTTGGCCCAAGTATCTTTAGACCAGGAAGAGCAGTTGAAATACCTCACTACCAGGCTTCAGGATAGCCAAGAATCAGAAGTAAGGGAGCACCTTGCAAAAATGAGGGCAAAAAGACATTTGGCCCAGAAAACTGAGTACGAGAAAGTATGCCTTGAGCTAGAAGGCCTCCGAAAGGACTTCCTGATATAAGGAAGACTTTATACGGAGCTGAGAGCTGAAAAGATGTATTGGGAAGAGCAGTATACAAAGATTTCCCAAGGAGGAAGAGATAACCACAAGATAATTCCCAACCTCTATTGAGAATACTGACACTACAAAGATAAGCATGATATGCTCACTTTCTTGGCTAACAACCTCATTGAAGACATTCCCAGAAGCTTAAAAGACGCAAAAAGTGTAATGGTCCCTCTCCTGGAGGACGTTGACAATTTTCTCAAACTATGCATGACAATGGTTGATCGTTTCAGAGAAGACATTCGCAAACGGGCTTAGAAGATTGGTTTCCTTTTGTTTATTTCCCTTCCAGCAAATTTATTGTTTTAGAATTGTAATATTTTTCAGTATCTGAAATGTGTTATCTTTTAAAGATAATTGGTGTTTCAATAAAAGCATTGTGTTTCCTACCTTGTATGCGTATTCATTTTCTAGATACTCACCAAATAAATAAAAAAGCAAAACCTAAAAAAATATATACATGATATTATAAAAAGAATATATATACCCAAGTGAATAAGACACGCAAAGCATAAATATTAACATCGTTCATACATAACCATACATTCATAAAAACATTCACATCTCATAAATTCGCCACTAAAAAACTCATTTTTTTTTCAAAATATTCTCCAGTTGAACCATTGGTAGAAGGAAACCACCACCTCCTTGGTCGCTGTATCAAACAAGAGCTCACCAACTAAGAGCCATGGAACAAATAGAAGAGAACCAAGCATCTTCCAAAGTGGATCTAGAACAAGTTAAGACTAACGTCGACTCAATGATGGGAGATATGAGTCAGGTTCTTATAGCTTTGAAGAACATTATTGATAGACAAGAACAAATTCCCAGAGTAGCCTTCGAGGAAATAACCCAAGCTATGGGTACATCAAGCGATCACCAGCTGAAAAAAGGATTGGAGACAGGGCCATAAAAATCTGTCATAGCTCAATAAGAGACAAGACAAGAAACTGAAGGGTTTATCCCACCTCCACCAAAGGAAGGGGCATCTCACCCCTGCAGATTCCAATTAATCATGCTGACAATTACTTAGACTTACAATATTAAGATCACGATCTAGAGGATGTCAATCAGGAACCTCAGAAAGTGACTAACACCCTTGTAGTTGAATACCCGTTGGCACTGAATCAATACAAAGATTTAGAAGAAAGGTTAAAAGTTGTGGAATGATATGATGATTTTGACGTCGATGCCCTCGAGATGGAACTCATTCCAGATGTAATAATCCCGCCAAAATTCAAAGTACTTAACTTTGGAAGATACGAAGGACTCACTTGTCCGAGAAACCACCTGTGCATGTACTGTAGGAAAATGCATGCTTACGCTCAGAACCAGAAGTTAATGATTCATTACTTTCAAGGCAGTTTGAGTGGGGCATCTCTAGATTGGTATATGCAGCTGGAAAGAATTCACATACAAACATGGGCAGATCTTTCCAATGCGTTCCTGAAGCAGTATAAATACAACCTGGATATGGCGCCTACCCGCACACAACTCCAGAACTTATCCCAGAAGAAGGAAGAGTCCTTCAAATAGTACGTCCAAAGGTGGAGAGATGGCGTCTCACGTGCAACCACCACTTCTGGAGAAAGAGCTAGTCGACATGTTCATGGGAACCCTACAAGGGGTATACTATGAAAAGATGGTAGAAAGCATCTCTTCGGGATTTTATGAACTAGTGACTATTGGAGAGAGGATTGAGACAGGAATAAAGAATGGAAAGATTCAAGGGGTCATCAAATGCCCATTTCAATACAAAGAGACCGATCTCTAATTTTACAAAAAGGAAGGAAGGTGAAGTTAATGTTGTGGCTTCACAACCAAGAGCATAACAACCATTGATGGTTCCGCGAGAGCAGCAGCAACATAACAAGTTTGACGGGCCTCGGAGAAAGTTTGATCCCCTCTATATGCCACATAGTTAGCTATTACAACACTTAGTCAAAGCGTCTTTGGTAGAGCTTAAACCTATAGCTTCACAACCTGGGGCACTGCTACCAAGATACGATGCCAATGCTAGATGTGAGTATCATGCAAATTCTCCAGGCCATACCCTAGAGAAATGTTGGGCCTTTAGGCATAAGGTTCAAGACTTATTGGAGGCCCAAGATATCACCTTCGAAAAGCCGAACATCAAGTCAAACCTCATGCCCCCGCATGGTGGACCTACAACAAATGTGATCCAAGTAGTCATTAACTTCGAGGTGGCCAGACAAGCAAAGGCCCCAATAAACTTGTTCAAAACATATATGTTAGATTGTGGGTTCCTGTTGGAACATAATGAAGCTTTCGAAAGAACATTACAGAAGTTGGTAGACCAAGGGATAGTCTAATTCGAAACATACCCTGAAGTTGAGTATATAGCAGTAATTAAAGGAAGTGTGAAGAAGCCATTGGTAATTCCTTATCAAAGGCTAAGCCATGACAAGAAGACTCTCGTGACCCCGTGGGAAGATTCGACAAAAACTCCTACAATAAAGCAAACTCTGAGAATACGAGTAGCACCAAAGACTACAATGGTAATTAAGGCCATCTTCTACCCCTTACAAAATTGACAAAGCGGTACCATGGAATTATGATCCCACTGTATATACCAACAACTCGAAACAAGAATGTGAGTCGCCATAAAGTCAAGAACCTGAAATCTCAAATATAACAGGGACATGGGGCATAAACCATAGTGGCTGGGTGTTCAGATCTAAACCATCAAAGAAGAATGACAATGTGTTAAAAAACAAAAATGACTTGTTGACAAAGGATAAAGGAAAAATGGTAGAATGGGTGAATCAAGAGCCTCTAAACAAAAGTTTCACTGACCAAGAGGCTGACGAATTCTTGAAGATAATTAAGAGAAGTGACTATAGGGTGGTGGACCAACTTCACCAAACTCCAACAAAGATTTTCATACGCTCATTGCTCATTAATTCAGAAGCGCATCAGGATTCTTTGATAAAAGTCTTAAGTTCTTCTCATGTTGCAGAAGAAATTACTATGAACAAATTTGATAATATGGTAGCAAATCTGATGTTTGGGTCCTATTTGGGTTTCAACGACAGTGAGTTACCTCCACAAGGCCGAGCTCACAACCAAGTATTACACATTTCAATACAGATAGGTACTACAAGTCTATCCAGGGTACTCACTGATACTAGTCCTACCCTTAATGTGTTACCCAAATCTAGCCTGATGAAGTTAACATTAGAAGATGTTGTGATAAGACTGAGTTCCACGATAGTCAAAGCTTTCGATGGTTCTCAAAGTATAGTATTCGAAGAAGTATACCTTCCTATCAAGATCGGCCCACACATGTTCTATATCACCTTTCAAGTCATGGATATAAAGTTGGCGTATACATGTTTACTCGGACGACCTTGGATTCATGCGGCAGAAGCAGTCACTTCAACCTTACATAAAAATTGAAGTTCTTTGTTGAAGGAAGACTTGTCATAATTGGTGGAAAGGAAGACATATTCGTAAGTCACATTGAGTCCTACAGGTATATCAATGTTGACAAAGATTTCATAGCTACACCGTTTCAAGTATTAGAGGTTGCTTCAACGATAACCTTACCGGTAGAAAAGGTCAAAAAGCCTACTATGACTTCATGGAGAGACTTACAAATAGCAATGGAGAATGGTGACTCGAAAGGTTGGGGAAAGCTCCCCGAAATATCTGAGAAGAAGAACCGTTTTGGTTTGGGTTATGAATTATCAAAGGCTACTCTAAAAGGGAAGGCACCGTTTCCACAAATCTAGAAAACCTTCATCAGCAAAGGGGTAGAGCATTACGAACAAGTGGCAATGATGTCCCACAAAGACAACATCAAAAGGGCATCAGATTACATCCGCGAATGTGCCCCAGGCGAAGAGTTGAAGAACTGGACAATTGTGGAGATTCCTGAGATTTTCTTTCCAAAGTAATTTTCTTTGTTTTTGAAAGAGCCTATGTCAAGCCCGATGCATAGGGGTTGTTTGTAAGGGTCCTCTGTATGTTTCGATCAATATTCATGATTAATAAAATGTGTTTTGTATTCAATCAAGATCCTTGTTTTTCATTTGCATTTATACTACATATTTTAACATGGAAATACTTCCTCTCATATGCATTTTCCAAATTCATGTACTAAATAAAAATTGCACCAAAACATGATAAATGTGCAAATCCACGCCCAAAATCACCGATAATATTACTGCTGCTATCTGATATGACACTTGATGCTCCCGTCAACCAAGCTAAAGAGGAAGATGATGAGGATCTTGAACTTTCTAAAGAACTGGAAAGAAGCATAGAACAAAAGGCTGACAGTATACAACCATATCAAGAGCCTATTGAGACCATTAATCTTGGCACATAAGAAGATCCGAAAGAGATGAAGCTAGGGGCAGCATTAGAAGAAAGCGTCAAAGAAAGGCTAATCAAGTTGTTACAAGAGTATGTGGATATATTCGCATGGTCCTAAAAAGATATGATAGGGTTGGATACATACATTGTATTGCACAAACTACCTCTCAAAGAAGGTTGTCTCCCGGTCAGGCAAAAGCACAGGAGAACTCGTCCAGATATGTCCAGCAAAATTCGGGAAGAGGTTCTTAAACAATTCGACGCAGGGTTCTTGGAAGTGGTAGACTATCCACCTTGGATAGCTAATATCGTGCCAGTACCCAAGAAAGACGGCAAAGTACATATATGTGTAGATTATCTGGATCTAAACAAAGCAAGTCCTAAAGATGATTTCCCACTACCTCACATAGATGTTCTTGTAGATAACACGACCCAAGTTTCAGTATTCTCATTCATGGATGGCTTCTCAGGCTATAATAAAATCAAAATGGAACCCGAGGATATGGAGAAGACTAATTTCATGACACCTTGGGGCACTTTCTGCTACAAAGTAATTTCATTCGGTTTGAAGAACACAAGGGTAACCTATCAATGGATAATGGTTACACTGTTCCATGATATGATTTACAAAGAAGTTGATGTGTATGTAGATGATATGATTACCAAATCTCATACAGAGGAGGACCACATCATACATCTACGGAAGTTATTTGATCGTCTGTGAAGATTTAAGTTAAGGTTGAATCCAAACAAATGTACCTTTGGTGTCAGGTCAGGCAAGTTACTAGGTTTTATTGTAAGCCAACATGGTATTGAAGTGGACCCTACCAAAGTAAAAGCTATACAAGAAATTCCAGCACCAAAGATGGAGAAGTAAGTTCGTGGTTTCTTAGGGCAGTTAAACTACATTTCAAGGTTCATATCACACCTAACTTCTATGTGCGAGCCTATATTCATATTGGTGCGAAAAGATCAAACAGTAACATGGAATGATAATTGCCAGACAGATTTTGAGACGATAAAGCAATATTTATAGGAGCCACCAATCTTGATGCCACCAGTTTCGGGGAGACCTCTCATTATGTACTTAACAGTACTAGAAGGATCAATGGGATGTGTATTGGGCCAACAAGACGAAACAGGTAAAAGAGAGCATGCAATCTACTACCTCAGCAAGAAATGAACTGATTGCGAAACCAGGTACTCGCTCCTCGAGAAAACTTGTTGTGCATTGGTTTGGGCTAATAAAAGATTGAGGCAATACATGTTAACACACACAACATGGCTAATAGCAAGGATGGATCCCTTAAAATATGTGTTCGAAAAACCAGCTCTTATAGGGAGGATTGCTCGATGGCAGATGTTATTATCGAAGTACGACATACTATGTGTTACTCAAAAGGCCATCAAAGGTAGTATACTAGCTGATCATCTAGCCCATCAACCATTACCAGAGTATCAACCCATGAAGTTCGACTTTCCAGATGAAGATGTTATGGCTATAGATGACTACGAAATACCAGGACCCAATGAAGGACCTGAACCAGGGGCGCGTTGGACACTCATGTTTGACGGAGCTTCAAATGCATTGGGACATGGTATCGGGGCAGTCTTGACTGCACCAATAATATCGCCGAATATGAAGCTTGCATCCTAGGTCTGAAAGCTGCCATTTCTCTGAGAATTAAATATCTTAAAGTATTTTGAGAATCTAAGTTATTCATATACCAAGACAAAGGTGAATGGGACACCAAACACCCTAACTTGATTCCATATCGGGATCATGTCTTGAAGCTAGTTGTGGAACTCATTGAGATTACTTTCAACCATATCCACGAGAAGAAAATCAAATGGCAGATGCTCTAGCAACCTTGTCAGCCATGTTTAAAGCAACTTGGCCTAACCATGAGTTGCGCATTACTATGAGACATTTTGAAGAACTTGCACATTGCCTCGTTATTGAAGAAGGACCAGATGACAAGCCCTAGTTTTTTGACATCGGGAGGTATCTTGATAAGCAAGAATATCCAGAAAATGCCTCTACCATCGACAAACAAACTTTGCGAAGACTAGCCTCAAAATTCTTTTTGAGCGGTAATGTATTATACAAAAGAAATTACGATATGGTGTTACTCGAGTGTGTGGAGAAACAAGAAGCTGATACACTTATAAGGGAAATCCACAAAGGCACTTTTAGAACCCATACAAATGGACATGCTATGGCAAGAAAAATTCTACGGGCAGGGAATTACTGGTTAACAATGGAAGCATACTGCTATCGTTACACAAAAATATATCACAAATGCCAAATCTATACCGACAAAATGAATGTACCACCTACTCCTCTAAATGTAATGAATTCTCCTTGGCCGTTCTCAATATGGGGAATTGATACGATAAGTATGATTGAACCGAAGGCATCTAACGGACACCGATTTATACTAGTCGCTATTGATTACTTCACCAAATAGGTAGAAGCGACATCATATGCAAATGTGACAATCCAAGTGGTTACTCCTTTCATCAAGCAAAATCTCATATGCAGATATGGGGTCCCAAATAGGATCATAATTGATAACGGGTCTAATCTGAACAACAAAATGATGAAAGAATTATACGATGATTTCAAGATCGAGCATCATAATTCCTCATCATATCGACCCAATATGAACGGGGCCATCGAAGATGCAAACAAAAATATCAAGAAAATCATTCAAAAATGGTGAAGACATACAAAGATTGGCACAAAATGCTTCCCTTTGCTTTACATGGCTATCGTACCTCTGTACGCACATCAACAGGTGCGACTCCTTTTTCTATGGTATATGGCATAGAGGCGGTACTCCCAGTTGAGATGAAAATTCCATCACTCCAAGTGCTAATGGAAATAAATCTCGAAGAAGTCGAGTGGGTTCAAACACGACATGATCAGCTCAACCTCATTGAAGAGAAAGGTTTGACAACTCTGTGCCATGGTCAATTGGATCAGAAACGGATGAAGAAAGCCTTCGACAAGAAAGTATGTCCTCGTATATTCAAAGAAGGGGATCTAGTGCTTAAAAAGATCCATCTACTCCGTCTTGATTAACGTGGTAAATGGACACCCAACTACGAAGGTCCATTTATGGTAAAAACAACATTCTTCGGTGGTGGTCTTATCCTCACAACAATGGATGGGGAAGAACTATTGCATCTGGAAAATACATACGTAGTCAAAAAATACTATGTATAAGAAAGCTCGCTAAGGTAGAACCTTAAACAGACGATTTAGGCTAAAAGGAGCGTCTTGGTGGATTGAAAACCCGAAAGGGCGAGCCAGGAAAAAATTAGGGACATATACAAAAAATTTATCCCGGTGGATTGAAAACCCAAAAGGGCGATCCAGGCAAAAATTAGGGGTCTTATCTAAAAGAAATAAAGAACAAAAAGACTGCGATCTGAGAACCACTAATGCGAACTACGGAGGAAGGGATTGGTCTAAATCATCTGACTCAAAAGCAAAGAAGATTGGAGCTATCAAAAGGATATTTGGGAAAATAATAATAGCAATTATCATTTTCATTGCCATTTACAACTTTTTATCAAAACTTTATGTAATTACCTCTTTCTAGGGATTGCATCTTGTACGCTTTCCTGTTCAGAGGCATATTTATCAATAAAAACATTGGAGTTTTCTTCAAATATTTCAATTACGTTTCTTTCTTTGTATACTTGTTTACAAAATGCTACAATTATTTTTTTTAACATTGTTTGAAATTATTTTGGGGAATTAACATACCAATAAAAGCATTTGATAAAACATCGAAAAGCATTTTAGTTAGCAAAACATTGAAATAAAATCGACGCCTGCGTCCATGTCCACGCCTATATCTACACCCACGCCTACGTCTACGACTATGTCAATGTGATCCACTGTCGCACACGAATAAAAAAAGAGTTACTTTAAAAAAATGTAGTTTAGCGACAGTGACTCAAGTATCGTATCGCGAGGATTCTTGTATTGTTATCAACCAATAGAAGTGATTATGGGGAATTTAATTCACAATCGATTTTAAAGAGTTGAGAAAATAAGTGATTATAAAAATAAGTCGATCTACTATTTTCAGGTTCCTGCTAATCATTGGTTTTTACCTTACTAATTCCCTAAGCGGCTTTGACCTCTATTCGATTTCAATACCAATTGACAAGCGCAATAGATATAAAAGATATTGAATTCCCATTCCAAATTAAGCAAACTGATTAATACAATCGTGAATTAAGCAAACACGACATAGAACGCGATTTAACAACTAAGCAACATAAACAACGATTAAAGATTAGGAATACAATCATACGCATTTAATCAAGACATTCCATGAAATAATAGATTAAGAAAATGCAATTTCATAAAATAGAATTGAAAGAGAAATGAAATTGAATTGATAAATTAAAAACCTCAAAGCATCAGAACGCGATTACAGTAGATCAACTCTAGATGATTAATTATTCATTCAAGCGTACAAGTCAAAGTTTACATCGTGAAAAGTAATTTATCTCAATAATCTAAGGTTACAATCAACAGTGTACAGATGCCTAGATATACGTGCACACAAGAGAATTCGGGTCAAGACCCAACTGGGTCAAAAACATAACCCAGACTCAAAACAAATGACCCAAAACTTAAATAAATCTAAAACTGCAACTTCATTGACTTTTTCAACCTTACTACATTCGGAATCAGCTTCTGGCTACAACTAGAAAGTTGTAGGCCTTTCTCTTAGCTTTCCAACGCATGGTCAAACTCCTTGATCGGATTCCTGTAGCTCCAGTTATGAATGTTTCTACGAAAGCTGCAAATGCTGAAAATAAAGTACGAAAATTAAATTAAAACAAAAATAAACTAAATTGGAAAAAAATTATAAAATATAAAAATAAATAAAGAAAAGCATAGAAATGCTTAAATTCAAATATGGAAGAATGTGCATTAAAATGCACTAATCACAATGTCTGTGCCAAAATCCATGTTTACGTCGATGCCTACGCCTGCGCCTATGATATAGACATCAAGATCTTGCTAAAATCTTTCACCAAATTCAAATCCACTTGGAGATACAACAATTGGAAACAAACACCATTGGGGAGTTGGTGACTGGGAGAACCCGGTGGTTTAACAAAAGAGATTTATCAAAAGCATTTGCAAAACATTTGGGGCATGTACATACATTCAGGGCATATACAAACCCTCGGAGCATACACATACATTTGGGGCATACACATACTTGGGGCATACACATATAAACATTTGGGGCATAAGCATATAAGCATTTTCATACATACACATTGTAAACATTTGGGACATACATCACACTTGGATAACACATCAATTTAGGGTATTATGCATGCAGTGCATCTTGTAGAGCTACTTTGGTTAGAATTACAAATTTTATTGGGGTTCATCATTAGCAAGCTTATCTGTATAAACTTTATAGTTCAAAATTTAAGCAAATTTGGTGTTTGTTTTCTTCATGTTGATAGTTGTGGTTGAGGACGACACAACTGACTTCATCATGAATTTGATGTTCTTCATGTTGATAGTTGTGGTTGAGGATGACACAACCGACTTCATCGTGAATTTGGTATTTATTTTCTTCATATTGATAGTTCTGGTTGAGGACGACATATCTGACTTCATCATGAATTTGGTGTTCTTCACGTTGATAGTTGTGGTTGAAGACGACACAACCGACTTCATCGTGAATTTAGTGTTTATTTTCTTTATGTTGATAGTTGTGGTTGAGGACGACACAACCGACTTCATCATGAATTTTGTATTCTTCACGTTGATAGTTGTGGTTGAGGGTGACACAACTGACTTCATCGTGATTTTGGTGTTTATTTTCTTCATGTTGATAGTTATGGTTAAGGGTAGACACAATCGACATCATCAATGAATTTGGGGTTTTATTTTCTTCTCGTTGATGGCCGTGGTTAAGGACGACACAACCGACACCATTAGGGAATTTTGGGTTCCACCGCTTCAAATCTAGCATATTTCATTTGGTTATCGAATCATGGCTGAGGGCTGACACAACCAACATCGCCTTAAGTTCCAAATATCTAGTTTCAAGCCCGTACTATCTATCCTCTAGGATATGGTAGGTATGCAAAAAAAAACTTTGGCTCATTGTGTTAGTCTCTAAGCAGCAATGTAATATCAAGCTTTATGTTATTCATCCCCTAGGTTGCGATGAATATACAGAATCCGCGTCACGAACTTACTACATTGGTCTCCTAGCATTAGTAGGCCAACTTTTCAAACTTGTATCATTTACCTCCTAGGTTACGATAAATATGAGAGATCCCACAATCTCTTTTAGATACTGACGAGTTATCCACATCGTCATGTCTGAATTAAATCAAATTCGGTTCAAACGCCAGTAAGATCATACATCATCTTCTGTACCTATTCTTCACACTTATGGGAACGATGTACATCGTATCCTTATAATAATTTGGATAAATCTTGGGGTCTTCCAATATTTAATAAACTTATGATCAAAATGTGCGAGACCTGCGTATTCTCGCACTACTTAATTGAAAGATGATTAAATAGGGGCAACTATCATACCCCAAATTTGCCCTACCCTTATTTAGGTTTCTATAAATCGTATTTGTTTAAACTTTTATTTCTATAGGGGTGTAAAGCATCAGAGAGGGGTGTATTGATCCAAAATGGATCATCAATATCTGATGGCCCATTCGGCTTTAATAAAAGTCCATTTCGAGATAAGGGAGGTTTGTTGTTTCAAAGGGGGTGTGAACAAATCTTTTTTCATAAGGCCCATTTTGTTTGAATAAGTATGAGACAATTTATTTTTGAAACCCAATACGCCTAAATTATAAGGCCCATTTGGATTTTGTATTGAAGCAAATTGTTTTTTATTCAAAGGACCCATTTGAATCTTTTGGCCCATCAAGTCTTTTTTTGTATAACCCATTTTTTAGAATCCATTAAAATTGGGTTGGCTTTTGTCTAAAACCATCAGTCGGCTCATTTGTTTTTGTTGTAGACTAAAAAAACAGGGGTACAATTTCGTGGCCCATATCAATCCGGTCCAAGGGCCCAGTAAACCAAAAGTCTTTTTTTAAGTTATAAAGAAGTTGGTATTATGGTTTGGTTAGGCCCATTAAAGTCCAAAATTTTTAACTGAAAGTCAACATCTGACTTTTTGCTTTTATTTCAATTTTATTAAGTTATTATTAATCATTTATTAGTATTATCATGTTGCTGTTAACCTTTAATTATTATTAAATTTATGAAAAAGTGTTTAAACAGGAGAGCCCAAAGCAAGCATACCCTTTCTATTTAGAATGCTATTGCAATAAGCGCAAGCCCAATGTACAAAACAAAGCCAGATTTGCCCCAGGAGAAGATAACACAAATTGTAGCGATTAACTGGGAAATGCATTGCTACAAATAGAACCAGACTTTCTTCATCAATTTCAAATCAAGACAGAATCAAGAATACAAACAAAATCCTGAACTAATACAGAAACCAATTCAAGACAGAATTAAATGCAATACTCTTAATTTATAGACAAAAATTCAAAATATTTCCAAACTCTAAAACCCTAAATCAATTTTAGGATTTAAAGTTACAGACAATATAACTAAACTTCCTAATTTGCTAAATCTAAAAACACTATAAAAACTACCTAAAAGTTATAGTAAAAGGGAAGAAGGGTGAAAAGAACATGAAAGACCTTTTGAGAATTTTCTTTGAGTTCGGGGGGTAGGTTATCAAAAGGGAAGGTGTTAGCACCCTTTTCATCCGTAGTTATCTACGGGCTCTTAGTTGTTAGCTCACTTTGAAATGCTTTGTTTGAAAGGTGTTTGTGATTGGTTTTGAAAGTATTTTTGAAAAGTGTATTTGTTTAGGTGAACTTTGTAATGATTCTCGTCTCTATAAGAATGTATACAAAGTGTTGACTTTTGAAAATATTTCATTTTGAAAGTGTTGGTGTGTTTTGAAAGATGTTTTGAAATGTTTGTGAGCAAGCGACTAAGAACGTTCTACCTACTCAAAAGGGTCTTAGTTCTTTTCCTCCTCCTTTAGATATTTCTATCTTACCATTGATTGATAAGAAGCCTTATCATTGGATGTGAAGGGACGGACGTGGTTTATAGTATAGTCATAGAAGACAATCTATGAGACGCTTTAGCAATTATCGCGAGGGACTAAGATTGTTTTACCAAAGGCAATGTAGAAGGGTCATCGAGGGACTACGATCTTTTTTATCGAGGGTCTTTGCTAAAGTGTCCCATATTCGAGGGACATGACTATTTATCCGTAGGCAACAAGCGAGATTAACCTAGAGGTGCACATGTGAAAAGTGTTTGATTGCATGTATTCTTATCTTTGAGATTAGGGTTTTTTAACGGTTGATTTTATCTTGCCATACACACCCTAATTACTAACAATTATATTAAAGTGATAAATTTCAGAAGTTAAAATCCTACGCTATTACATCACTTGGATGATGGGGGTACAATTTACAAATGGGGATGAAGTACAAGCCTAATTAAATTATTACAACCATATTGAATAGCAATAAAAATATAAAAAAGGAAAATAGTGTACAAAGAAAGAAAAACAAACTTTATGTATTGACACATATCTTTATGCATCGATACATGCCACTGCTTGTTTCTGAAAAAACAAAATCAAATTAGTATGAGTTGATACATAATGGTATGTGTCGACTCATTTCTTGTTTGTGTCGACACATTCGTGTTTTATGTCGACTCATACAACTTTTGTCTCCCTGTATTGTGCCTGGATAACAATATGCATCGATACATAAGGTCTTGTATCGACTCATACCCTGTTCTGTAACTAAAATGAGTCGACTCATGTGAGTATGCATTGACTCATGCTGTAGTTTTTTGCCTTTAGTATTATTCTATTGTGTGTACAGGTCAGTTCTTAACATATAATTGACAAAAATGAAAAGAAAGCAAATGATTAGCTTCAAGGCTATGATATCTACATTTATCTTCAAAAATGAATCACTAATGATGATTTAAATGAAGAGCTCAAAGTCAAGAAGACTTACCTTGAAACTGAAATTTGTGCTTTGAGTTTGAGTTGCTTTCAAGATGCTGTGACGATCAGAACGACTTCAGTGAACCTCCAGGAAGTTTCTCCAGCCCTTACTTTGTATTAAAAGTTGCTGAATCACTCCAACCCAGTCAAATGGTACAATACTGTTTTTTTGTTTGTGTTTGGAAGGTGATGGTAATGGCACTACAGAAAGTATTCTTGTGTTTGAACAATCTCTATGTGATGTGAAGTGTTTGGATAGTTGGTTTATGGGAAAGCTTGCAAGGTGGAACAATGGATTAAGGGTTTGTTTTTGTGAATGAAGATAGATTTGAAGATGAGCAGAGGTTACAAAAGTTCTATTAGATTTTTCAAAACTCTTTATTCTCTCCCTAGAACCTTTCTCCAAAAAATCTCTTAAAACACCCTTTTTTGTATGTTGTGAAACAGTTTATTTATAGATAAAATTGGCTGAAATTTAGGTGGGAAATAGATAAGTTTTGAACTATTTGGGCACACCATTTCATTTCTTTTTATATACAGCTCTTATGTGTTAATTCTATGCAAATATGGGACTGATATAGTGCAGGTTTGGACAGGGTTAGAGGCAGCATCACAGGACTATTTTGTAGCAGTTTTGGAGTGGAGTGGCAGCTTGGTGCATGGCTGGCTTTTTATAGGACAGTAGATTATTTTTTAACATGGTTTTAGGCTAGTAGCAACAGGCTTGGACTTGGCAGCATATCTGTTTTTGGGGCTTTTTGGGCAGTAACATTTGTTGCATGATACAAGTCTGGTTTTGTGGACAGATTTATACAGCTTGTAACAAAGACAAGGAATATTTGTGGATAGCATAGTGGTAAAGTTTGAAGATTGAGTCAAAGGGAAAAGTTCAAACAAGACAAAGTTTAGGATCTGTAACTTGCAATTTTTAACTTAAAAATGCAGCCTTGTTGTTTACTTGAAAGCTTGTAATAACTTGAATTGTCTTGAATTGTGGTGAAAAAATGTCATGAAATTAATATGTATAAAAATAACTTAGAAAAATTTCTAAGTCTTGCAAAGTTTTATTTTTGATTTTCTTGATTTCTTGATGATCAAATTTCATATTTTGAATGTCTTGATGAAATATGATCTTTGAAGCTCAAATTTGATCAAAAAGTCAAAATTTGACTTTTCAGTGTACAATTGACTTTTTTTCATCAGTTGACCAAATTTTATCTATCAATCCAATGATCTCGGAAGGTGAATTGAAATATGTCATTAGGTCAAAATGATGTACTTGAATCCTTGAGACTTGTTTCAAACCAATAAGTCATGTACTAGATCAAAAGGTCAATGATCAATCGTTCTTAGCCAAAACCCTAATTTGGAGTCTGTGTTTCGAAGATGATTTTTTCTGATCAATTCCTTGAGAATCCTTGAGCATTGGAGATCCTTTGTAAGGAATGTCTTGAAAAAGAGAGGGCAAATTTTGGGGTACAACAGTTGCCCCTGTTCAATCTTCTTAAACCTGAAGAGTTAGATTGGCGGGTCCGTCATTCGCGACTTGAAGGTGGAGGATGATTGAGCACTAGAGTGCCCAGAAATTTGCACTTGATGATGTGTTAGTTGATTGTGTCGGGAATGAGCTTAAATATGCCATTTGGAGAAGTGATAAAGAATTTATTAGAGAGGG
Organism: Vicia faba; assembly: GCA_948472305.1. Classification (NCBI taxonomy): domain Eukaryota; kingdom Viridiplantae; phylum Streptophyta; class Magnoliopsida; order Fabales; family Fabaceae; genus Vicia; species Vicia faba. Next base: position 1,013,928,355 of record OX451738.1, read on the forward strand.
GCTTGCAGATGCCATCCAAAGTGATTGTTGATAGAAGTACCAGAATAAATCTTTGGTCGATTTAATCTGAATGATATGTTGGAATGGACTCGTGTTAAGCCATGTCTGGAAATGTATTAGAAGGAATCTGTGTAAGATTTCTTCAGGATGAACCCGTGTGAAACTGTATCTGAAAATGTATGAGAAGGAGTCTGTGTAAGATTGCTTCATGATGAGCCCGTGTGAAGCTGCATCTAGAAATCAGAAGGAACCCGTATAAGATTGCTTCCTGATGAGCCCATGTGAAGGTGCATCTGGAAATTAGAAGGAATCCATGTAAGATTGCTTCATGATGAGCTAGTGTGAAATTGTATCTGAAAATTTATGAGAAGGAGTTCGGGTAAGGCTGCTTCAGAATGAGTCCGTGTGAAACTGCATCTAGAAATGTATGAGAATGAGCCCATATGAAGCTGTATCTGGAAATTAGAAGGAACCCGTGTAAGATTTCTTCTTGATGATCCTGTGTGAAGCTAAATCTGGAAATGTATGAGAATGAGCATGTGTATGGCTGCTTTGGGATGAGTCTGTGTGAAACTGCATCTGGAAATTAAAAGGAACCCGTGTAAGATTTCTTCTTGATGAGCCAGTGTGAAGATGCATCTGGAAATGTATGAGAATGAGCATGTGTAGGGCTGCTTCGGGATGAGTCCGTGTGAAACTGCATTTGGAAATGTATGAGAATGAGCCTGTGTAGGGCTGCTTCGGGATGAGTCCGTGTGAAACTGCATTTGGAAATGTATGAGAATGAGCCTGTGTAGGGCTGCTTCAAGATGAGCCCGTGTGAAGCTGCATATGGAAATTAGAAGGAATCCATGTAAGATTGCTTCTTGATGAGCCAGCGTGAAGCTGCATCTGGAAATCAGAAGGAACACACGTAAGATTGCTTCATGATGAGCCCGTGTGAAGTTGCATCTGGAAATTAGAAGGAACACGCGTTAGATTACTTCTTAATGAGCCTCGTGTGAAGCTGCATCTGGTCACGTGGATAGTTGCTCTATCTTGCTTCAGGAACTAATCTTAGACATGTTGAAAATTACTAATGATAATTATCCTGTTGATTGATCTTTCATGAAAAGGTAAAGAGTTAGTTGTATGCAATGTCATGATGTATGGAATGCATTGCGTAATGATATTCTCAAAAATGAGGTTGTGCTATATGCGCTTCGTATGCATATGCTATGATCTATGAAATAAGAAATGTGAAATGTTGTGGAAGTGTATCTTTGTCTGGGAAAATAAATTTCTGACTACTGCTGGAGAGTTTTTCTTATTTGTTTGAAGAAACACCGCTGGGGATGTACTGATTTCTACTTGGGGAATAGAGTTCAGGAGTTTTCCATTACTCTAATGGGGAATTATATTTGACTGGGGAGAGTGAAAGTTAGTTGTTATCTGGTCGAAATCCAGGATTCATAGCAACTTTTGACTTGCTGGGGATAATAAAGTTAACTGTTATCTGGTCGTGTTCCAGGCTTTGCAGCAACTTATCGGGGAAGATGAAATTAACTGTTATTTGGTCGGGTTCTAGGCTTCGCAGAAAATTACTTGGAAGAATGAAGTTTAACTGTTATCTAGTCGGATGCCAAGCTTCGCAGTAACTGAGATGAAATTAACTGTTATCTGGTCAGATTTCAGGCTTCACAGTAACTGATGAAAGGATGAAGTTAACTATTATCTGGTCGGACTTCAGGCTTCACAGTAACTGATGAAAGGATGAAGTTAACTGTTATTTGGTTGGATTCCAGGCTTCGCAACAACTTACTGGGATAGTAACGACTCTATTGGGGATTGCAATGACTATATCGGGGATTAATGGGTTTTGTCCATTAATTTGTAATAGTTTGAGAGGTAAACTCAAGCTGGGGAGTTTGTAGTTTTTTAGCAAAATAAACCCTGTTGAAGAGAATATTTTGACGATCTATTGGGGAAGTGATTTCTTTAGGTAGAACTCAGCAAGGCTTATTTTTTCAGTTAAGACCAACTCAGCTAGGGAATGTCAGAATGAATCTGAGCCTTGATTGTATCTGAGGAGATATTGGACGAGTATCAGAATAACATCTGTATCTAAATTGTATCAGGGAGAAAATCTGGAATAAGTTTCATAATGAATCTCCATGTAGATTGTGTCTGAAATGTATCTAAGAAGACACATTTGAATAAGTATCATAATTGATCTTTGTCTGGATCGTATCCGTACTGTATCTGCAAGAGAATCTAGAATGAGTATCAGAATGAACATGTATTTAGATTGTATCTGTACTGTATCTAGAAGATGGTAAACTGTTGGCAATCTACCTCTGTTTAGGAACTGGTGTGATGTGTGCGTTCGTTAGGAGAAGATCAAACTCCTCTATTCGCTGATGGGTTTGACTATGTCATCGGCTGGAGGATGCCCCACTTTTGCTTGAAGATGCTTCTGCACTTGTCAGGGATAGCCTTATAGAGGTGGCTCTGGTGACTTCACCGGGGATCACCTTATGAAAGGGACTTTGTGGAGATTTGTCACTATCCATAGTAGTAAGTGTTGTAGCACTTCCAGAAAATGTTTGTTTGGTTGTACATGCCCCTTTGTTGGAATTCATGTTCAATGCCCGAAGTGATTCTGATGGAGACCTGCCCCTGGCCATTCAGGACTTTATGAGAGATTTCTTGGAATGTTGACTTGACTTCCACTGATGAGTTGGACAATAACATGACATGCCCCCTTGATTATGGGAGATTTTTCATTGGAAATGTCTTCCCATTTGAAGTGATTCTGTTTCTTGAGAGAATTTTCCATTCATTGGATATTCGTCGTGCGAATTTCTCCGTTGTCAAACAATTAGCTATATGCAAACAACGATATTCAATAATGCAAAGTTTATGTTTGTCTTGAAATTTTGAAAATTCATTTTTAGCAGATAAAAGAATTTTGTAAGAATATGAATTCGACTCAGGATATACAGTAAGCCTAATAGGAGTCAGGATACGTTTTGTAACAGTATGCTTTCGAACTAACCCAAGCTTCAATTAGGACTTTTAATGGGTTGTAACGTAGCCTGGTTCATGGTTTAAGAAACAAAGGGTAATGCTCAAAGTTTATTTGTACCCACCCGTTCTTCATAATATTCTCCAGTCCTAAAATCAGTTAATTGTGAGTTTGAATTCCTATTGAATCTGGAACGATATTTTAGTGATGGTTCGGATACTGGAAGTTTATTTGAGAAGGCAGTTAATTTTACAACATTTTTCCATTGTTGAGGATTTGTAGTGACCTCTTTTATTATCCCTAATTTTTTGCCTGACTATTTTTTTTTTGTTTCGAGACTACAGTCAGCGGGATGCCCCAATTTTTTTCTTAAGTCTCCTTCATAAGTTTTGACTCAGTGGGCTTTTTCTTTTGAGAGATAATGACTACCTATTTTATAGGGAACCATTTCCGTTTTTTGATTTAGAAGGATGTTTTTGATGTCGTTCGTTGTGTACGAAGTGAAAGCTTACGACTGAACGCGCATTTGAATAAACTGAGAAACTACCCTACCCCTAGGTTATGATTAAAGGTTTTAATTTGTGCGAAAAAGAAAACTCCTACTTCTTTGGCTCAAAGGGGTTGACTAGGGATTATCTTCCTTATAATTCCACTGTTTAGAAATTAAAAGAACACCTGTACATCGTCAGTAAGGTCTGTCCAAAAGCATATTGTATGAGATTATGGTATTGTTTTCGTCATCCTCCCTCTAAAGGCTTAAGACTTGTAGTCGAGAGTTGAATATCATACAAAAAGAGGTAAAATCATAATTTCAGTATAGTGAAAACAAATGGATTAACTCAAGACAAACATATGTAATGAATTAATGAGAACAACCAAAGTCTGACATAAGGACAAATGTTTAAGCAAACAAAGAAATTACAACTGAAAATTTAAATAAACAAAAGTTTCTCTGCCTAAACTTCCCGCTTCAGATGGTGTGTATTTGAGGGGTGACAAAAAAACTCCAATTGACCATCTTGTGTAAATTCCAACACTCCTTCGTCAATCAGGTCTTGAATCTTGTTCTTCAATGCCCAACGGTGGTTAGTGTCGTGTCCCCGACTGTTGGAGTGGTATGCACACTTTTCATTGTGTTTGTAATGGGGAGCAGAAGTATTAGGTTTTGAGGAGGCTCCCTTAATGTAACCAGCTTGGCTTCCAACATATGATGTGTTGTACCCCAAAAATTTTCCTCTCATTTTACTCAACACATGCTCATTGAGGTCCTCAATTTGCCCAAGGATGCCGAAGGATTGACCAGACAAATCCTCCTCCTAAGACAATGAGCCTCAAACTAGGGTTTCCATTTTCATCAAGAGGTTTGAGTTCCAAGGGTCCCAAATGATTTATATTGCCCTAATATGTTCTCAAGATCATCCATGTCAAGTTTCATGCCTTTCACAAGAAGTTTGCTCAGTCAACTGCTCAAATGCCTGAAAATCAACTATGCTAGGTCAAAAGTCAATTATGGGCCACATACAGTCAAACTTCAAGATTTTTGGTCAAAATCAAAATTTTGAAGTAACATCCATCATTTGATCAAGGGTTGATCATGATTCCTCAAGGAATTCCCCAAATTCATCAAAACTCAAAAGTTGCTAAATTAGGGTTTTTATAGGAAAAGTCAACCAAACTTTGATCAGGCATAACTTTCTCATACTTTATTAGAAATTTCCCATCCAAGTCTCATTTTTAAGAGGATGAAATTCCCTACAAATCATCTTCATCCCTCAAGTTTAAAAAATGCACTCATGAAGAGATATGAATCCAGACATTATAGATCATTTGAAAAAGTCAACAAAAAATCCTTTTGGGTCAAATCTTCTTACATGAACATGAAAGATCCAATTGAGGTGAAACCAAAATGGTTGTTTAGAGGAAATCCTAAGCTTTCTAAAACGTCCAATAACACCCTCTTAGGGTCAAAATTGAGAGAGATGTGCATTGTCAAAGTTGGCCATTTTTTGAAATTTGCACAAAGTCAACCATGCCCAAAATGCATTTTTCTTCAAATGGGCCCAACTTTTTATGCTTGCATCTTGTTCCTAACATGGTCCACGACCCATGAACCACTCCATGCATCATTTGCTTATTTATTTGATTTATTTTGATTTTTAATCATTTAAAATCCAAATTAAATCAAATAAATGATATAAAATTATTTTGGGATGATTTTGCATTAAATAATGAGAATACAGGCTGTATGATAGCAAGAAAATCGTGCGAGGGCTGATTGGATTGAAAATGGCATGATTTAGACAATTTTGGAAACAAAGAATATCACTTGAAAATCAAATATCTTGCCCATCAATTTCCAATATTTAATCCAAAATTGTTAACCTATTTAATTCACATACATATAACAGAGCAGGCTGAACCCTAAGGACGAGATTATAGAGGTGCAACTTGTTCCAAAGAGTCAAACAAAGTTTCAAATTTCCAAAGAAAAGTGCAGATCGTATTTTTCTTTACAGTCTAATTCAAATGATTTCAAAGAAATTAATCTGTTCCTGGACGTATTCTGAAACGATTCCAATCACTCTCAAGTCACAAAGCATCCAGAATCGTAAGATACAGGATCCAGTTTTCCAATTTTTCTTAATTTTCGATTACATGTATCCAAGCGTTTTCAATGAAATTTAACCATGCATTCATGTTTATTATAAGGTTTTGATGCTATCTGAATTGTTTGATTGAGTTTTAAGTGCAGGAATTGAAGGATGCCATTCTTAGGGTTTCCAAACTCGTTTTAGGGCTTCTTGATACAGGCAAAATCAGGGTTAGATATGGATACCATGGTGTTCAGGGCTTCAATCCCGGTTGATTCAGGGTCACCATTAAGATTTATATTGCTTGTATTTAATTTTTGAGATTTGCAAGGTTATAGCTACAACGCTTGTCCGTAGGTAAAAGGTCGTTAGCTAAAACGACAGTCCTGCTGAAGAAGACGATCACGTGTCAAAGCCCAGTTGGCTAATTTAAATTCTGTGCGCGCGTTTTGGCATAATGATTAACATGTTCTTTATATTTTATTTGTGTTATTATGTTAACAAACAAACCATCCAGCCCAGATGGTAAAGCAAGCGAGCGTATGGGAGGAAGGACCTGGGTTCAATCACAGGTCCAAGCATCTTATTTTTTCCCTTATTTCTTTATAGGATCCAACGCGTGTTTATTCAGGAGGTCCACCTTGCATCCCCCAGATCCAACCATTGGATCATCCCTGGATCCAGATCCAACACTTAGTAAGTGCAGTGCATGGTGGACATTCCAGATTTGATTGCACTGAATCACACAATTGGTTGGGCTTATGAATCTTGGGCCTAGTACAAAATAGGCGCACCCCCTGATTACTAACAGCATACCAAACCCAATTTACTTCTTTTTCTATTTTCTTTTGTTTTATTTATTTGTTTAATCATTTTTTACAAAAAAGAACAAAAAATCATTTTTTTATTAAATCAAAAAATCACAAAAATAGATTTAGGTTTTTATAATTAAAATTAATTTTTTTGAAAATTAATTATTTTAATTCTTTCAACATTGATTATTTTGTTAAATAAAATTAATTATAAAATTAGGTTTAATTTGCAAATTTCAACCATTTTTCTCAATTAAAAATACAAAAATATTTTTTAATTAATTAGATTCATTAGGATATTTAATTCCTGTGCTCCTCATCACGCGCACTTACTTATTTATAATTCCAATTATTGTAATTGTTTCGAGGTTTGCAATAGTTTTTTATTAGGGTTTATTTTACCGCTTTTTATTTACTGCCTATTCCATAAGTTTTGGTTATGTAACCCCCTCCCCAAGGCCTTGTAATAGTTAAGACTTCAATTTCTCGCACCTTACTTTCTGCTATTATAAACTGCTAGATGTATGGATAATAGGCTTGTATGCGAAAGACAAATGAAATTAAAATGGTAGATAACCCTAATTGTGCAAAGATAAATAAACTGAAAAATAACACATACACAAGTTCACTCCTAGGATTTATCTCACTTCGGCTGCCTTGGGTAAACAGTCACGAAGTATAGGGAGATTTGATGGTTGCTCTCCAGTCCCGAAAGATCAAAATGACCCGTTCGAATGTTGCCTCAGAAAGATCTTTAGGACTTTAGGGTAACTACTCAAGTTTCCTAACCATTGCTTTTGTAACCGTACTTGTCCCTTCGAATGTCCCTTAAAACTCCAACGATGGGGATACCTACTCCTTAATAGTAGGATATCGCTATCTAAAGGAAACGATAAAACAAACAACCTTTTTCAAGTAGGTAGAAAATCTTAAGTACTTGATCAAGACAATAAAAACTCTTTCACACAAACACTTTCAAAACAGTTTTCAAAAAACAATTTCATCACACTCTTGAGGACAAATACAAGGGTTATCACGAAGTTAAACAAAAACTTTTCAAAACACACACAAGCAATTTCAAAATGAGCAAGTACCTAAGAGCCCATGGAAAAACATGGATAGAAAGGGTGCTAATACCTTCCATTTCTATAATCTACCCCTCGTACTCAGAAACATCTCAAAAAAGGTTTTTTTATTCTTTTTCCTTTTCCTTTGTTGGATGAAATAAAAGTTGGTGGTGACTCTTGCTTACCGCGGCATTTGCAAACAAAAAACGCAAACCAGTATAACAGTCGATTCTGCCACCATATCACAGAACTGGTGACTCTGCTGGGGAATAAATAATAAAGTGGGGTATAAATTAGGATCTAGGTCATTTTAATTGCTTCTCTTGCTTGTCTTGATTGATTTACTTTTAAGGGAATCTGTTTGGGTTATTTGGATCCTACACCCGGATCTGGGAACACCTTTTAGGTAAGTAGCAATAAATTCTGAGAGAACTGTGCGAGGTATACCGACATGGTTGAAGCAATATCTACATTGATGCGACACTTTGGTTGGTATCAGTAGCCCTTGAGTCAATCAAGGAGAATACGGGGCTACTGCATGGTGTCATAAAGCATCAACTGACCTTAGATCCTTTAATTTCACAACTTGGCCAGTAGGACGTAGCGAGATGGCCGACTTTGGTGTATTCCCAAGGTCGACAGATACTCGATGCTACACTCATTGAGGTTTGACTCCTGAGTTTTGTTTGGTTGCGAGTCAATCGCCTATTGAACAAAGTTTGGGGGAAAGATCGGTGATATTGAGATCCCTTAGAACCCGATTACTATTTATAGGACAGGTTGAACTAATCCAGATTCAAGAGGGTATAACCTTAAAACTCATGCAAGCTTTAAACCTAAGGACTTGGTGTGACTTGTTTGTTGCTTGCTATACATGTGATTTCTTAGCATAATCATAACATCATAAGCATGGCATATCATACTAACCATTTCAAGGATTTTCTAAGGCTTATCTTTGCTTTGTTTTGTAGGACATGGCATCCGCCCGCAGGAACACTATCCAGATTAACCTTATGGAACTACCTCCTCAACTAAAGGACTTAGCATTAAGGATTCCTGAAAGCTCTCGCTTCACCAAAAAACATGGTTGGCTGCTCAACTTGGTCACTTCAAAACCTGATGAAGAATTGTTAAAAGTGCTATTTCAGTTCTTTGATCCTTTGCACTACTGCTTCACCTTCTCGGATTACCAGCTAGTGCCTACGATGGAGGAATTTTCTCGATTATTGGGGGTACCTATTCTTGATCAGTTACCTTTCAGCGGTGCAGAAATACATCCAAAGCCTGAAGAGATTGCTCGAGCTCTATCCTTACAACGGTCTGATATAGTGACAAATTGGGAAACTGGGGGAAGTGTCCAAGGAATCCCGGTTAAATTTCTATTCGAGAAAGCTCTCTATTTTTGGGATACCCTTGATTTACAAGCTTTTGAAGAGGTATTGGAACTCCTCGTCTACGAGATGGTACTATTCCCTAACGCATACCAACTCATAGATGTGAATACGATTAAGGTTTTTCTGTATCATAATCCAGTGCCTACATTACTTGGGGAAATTCTACACTCTCTGCATGCTCGCACTCTAAAGAGAAGGGGGACCCTCCTGTGTTGCACCCCTCTACTGGCTAAGTGGTTTATTTCGCACCTACCCAGGTCTATTTTGAAGAATGAGCAGGGTATGAAATGGTCTCATAGGCTGATGTCCCTTACATATTCAGACATTCATTAGTGTTCGCGGTCCTCGGAATATGATACCATCATTGATTGCTTTGGTGAATTCCCTAATGTCCCTCTCTTAGGCATTATGGGAGGAATCACTTATAATCCTTGTTTGGCACTGCGACAGTTTGGTTATGCAAGAAGGGATGGTCCTTATGATACACTTATCCAAGGAATCACCTTCGACTATGAGAACGATGCTCAGGGTTACCGTAAAAGGTTCATGCGAGCTTGGGGCATGGTACATAGAGTTAATAGCAAGACACTGGGGCATACGAATTCCATCCCTCTTGAGCCTTATCTTAGATGGGCATGAGCCCGTGCCCAAAGTCTTATGATGCCTTACCCTGTTGTCCTACCAACGATTGTGGAACCAGTTGCTGAAGGAGACACTTCTTATCTTGTTCTCCATCCTGACATGCCAACTGATCATGAGGAGTTACAAAAATCCTGGGTTCAACTCAAAGAGGAGCGGGATACGTTCGAAACTCAATTCTCCACCAGCGAAAAGAAGGTCCTTGAACTCACTAGGCTACTTCATGAAGAGAGGAATATAAACACCTGCATTGCACCAAAGAGGATGCGCTCCTGGGAGACCTAATTTTCCTTTTGCTTTAAGTTTTGTTTGTTTGATTGTAAGCCTAAAGGGAACTCTTTGTAACAGTCTGAACTTATTAATACAATTAACGTGTGTTTATTTTGGTTAAACAAAGTTGAGCCTTTAAGAGTCCTTGAAATCATTGCATATGCATATCATCCATGACATTGCATAAACAGGTACCATAACAAGTTTCTCATCTTCTTCACTGTTTATTTCAGTAATAATGTCTTCTGAACAAAGCATCAAGGATCTACAGGCACAAAATGCCCAATTTCAACAGATTTTTGTAACCTTAGCTATGGGGCAGGAAGATCTGAAAGCCCTTATTCTGAAGGAGAAGAAGAAGAAGACCTCTGGTGTTCTGAATCTGGGTAGAAGATTCAAAGGACCATTGAAGCAACCGGTGGATTTGACCTCCTCGTCCAAAGAAGGGGAGAATCAAGAGAGAGAGACAAGGAAGGAGGACCCTAGCCCTGAAGTTTCTGATAATGACACCGACTACAATGATGAACAATATCCTTCCACTGAGGATAAATACAAACAGTTAGAGGATCGACTGAGCGCAATGGAGATCCAGAGAATACCAGGGCTGGATTTCAAAGAGATGGGTTTGGTATCTGGGGTAGTCATCCCACATAAGTTTAAGGCTCCGGTTTTTGTGAAGTATGATGGGGTGTCTTGTCCCAAGCTTCATCTATGTTCCTATATGAGGAAGATTCAGCCTCACACTGCTGATAGGAACTTGTGGGTCCATTTCTTTCAGGACAGTCTATTTGGAACTCAACTCGAGTGGTTCTATCAGCTGGAAGGAACCAATGTCCGCAACTGGGAGGATTTGGCAGCAGCTTTTTATAAGAAGTATCAATATAACGTTGACCTTTCCCCTATCTGTACTCAACTCTAGAGTATGTCCATGGGTACAGGTGAAGGTTTCAAGGATTATGCACAGAAGTGGAGAGATCTGGCAGGGAGATTCCAACCCCCTTTGTCTGATAGGGAGTTGGTTGACATGTTTTTTGGGACGCTGTCTGGTCCATTCTTCAATCACCTGATTGGTAGCTCCTCAGCTGGTTTCACTGAGCTGATATTAATTGGAGAAAGGGTAGAAGCTGGGATCCGGAGTGGAAAAATACAAAAAGATACCTCGTTAAGCTCAGTGAAGAAGCCCTTCACTGGTAAGAAGGAGGTTAGTGCCATTTATAGCCCAAGAGTTCAAAGCAGAGCTGAACGCCGTCCAACGGTAGGTGCTGTGATGATACTTAGGCCTACGGCTACCCAACAATGAAACAATCAACAAAGGGTAGAAAGACCACAAAGGAAGTTTACCCGAATTAATATGACATTGACTGAGGTTTGACCCCATCTGCTAAAATCAAACTTGGAAACCTTGAAGGAGGCTCCCAAGAATCCTAACACCACATCTCCTCGGTACAATCCAAACGCTCGGTGCGCTTACCATTTTGAGAATCCAGGCTACGATACTAATGACTGCTGGGCTCTGAGAAATAAGATACAAGATCTAATTGAAGCCAAGGAGATTGAGTTTGATGCTCCGGAGAAGCCTAATTTCATAACTGCTCCCATGCCCAAGCATAACCGTGGAGTTAATGCGGTTGATAATGATCTGTTTGTTACCTCCGTTGATGAAGTTTCCACTCCTCTCATGACTGTTAAGAAGAATTTGTTGCTGGCCGGTTTATTTTTGGGCTGTGGTGAAGGTTGCCACATGTGTTCACCTCTGCCCTCTGGTTGCTATTTGTTGAAAGCAGGTATTCAACGCCTGATGGACAATAGAGAGATTTTGTTTGAAAAGACTCTGATTTTGACTGTTCCGTGTGAAGATGTTGCCATTATAACCAATTCCGCCAATCCTTCCTAGGTCTCCTCTAAAAGACCTGTTAGGATTACACCTGCTCCAAGAATTGCTCTGTTAATAATCACTTTTCTGGGTCTCGTACCGTACTCCTCGGACAAAGTTGTCCCTTGGAATTATGGTGCTGACATCTACTACCATGGCGTCAAACAAGATTTAAATGTTAGAACAAGATTTTTTCTGATCATATCTCAGAGTTTTGATGATAACAATAAAATATATTTTGTATAATTGATACTCTGATGAGCATATTTCTTTGTTTCAGATAATGTTCTAACTGAAGTATTTTCTTAGATGAAAATTAATTTACGTGTTGAGCTGAATAAATATGAAGAAGTTCTTTGTTGAAAGAACTACTTATTTAGCGCAAGTTTTGATGTTGACTCTGATAAGAAGAAATTTAAAGTATCTTCTAATCTTAGCAAGTTTCCATGTAAACTCTGTTCAGAAGTACTTTTGCAAGCAAGCTCTGACGAGAAGTTATTTGCAAGCAAATTCTGAAGTAAGATGTGAAGCTAGTTCTGATAGAATAAAGAAGCAAACAAGTCTTGTCAAGTTTCAGGAAACATGCTCTGACAGTGCCGTTTGTTCTTTTAATGCAAAGACGGCTAAAAGCACTTAAGTGTCTCTATGCTAGTTCATTGGAAAAAGCAATACTGCAAGCAAACACACAAGTATTAGTTGCTCCTCACTTTTGAAGGCAGCAACAGTCGTTTTCTTCATGCTATAAATAGAAGATCATTTATTGCAAGTCAACTACTCAACTACATGAAAAATATTCTGCTGCTCACAAATTATTTTCTTACAAACACTTTGTGCAAAACTTATCTTAGTGATAAATCACAGTTTGTGATATAGCTTTCTAAGAAGCAACTTGTTTCACTATTGTGAAGATTTAATTCTTGTATTTGTTCCTTGAGAGACCAAGCTTGGTCAGATTTCTCAAGAAGGCTAGGACTAGTTTGAGTCTTAGTGGTGTTAGTCACTTGTAAGTTTACTTGTGCTTTGAATTTTTAGTCACAGCAGTTTGGTTGTGTGATTGTAATCAGTTTGATTATAGTGAATTAAGTCCTTGTTGAGAAAGGCAAAATCACCTTGGCGGGTGGACTGGAGTAGTTTGAGTTCAAACGAACCAGGATAAAAACATCTGTGTCTTTCCATTATTGTTGAGCTAGTAAGAAAAAGAAAAAGGAAAAACTTATTCAACCCCCCCCCCCTTTCTAAGTGTTTTCTCACCCTTCAATTGGTATCAGAGTTTGACTCTGAGTGCATACACTTAACAGTGTCAGAAAAAGATCCAGAAGGAAAACACAATGGCCACTGAACAAAATAACAATAACTACAACAAACCTCCCGTGTTTGATGGAGAAGATTTTGAATATTGGAAAGATAGACTAGAAAGTTTCTTTATAGGTCATGATAGTGATTTATGGGATATTGTCTTAGATGTTTACACACATTCTATAGACTTAGAAGGAAACAAGATTGATAGAAAGATTATGGATAGACAACAAAAAGCTGATTTCAAAAATCACCATAGAGCTAGAAATATATTTCTGAACGCTATCTCTAAAATGGAATATGAGAAGATCACAAATAGAGATACAAAACATGACATGTTTGAGTCTCACAAAATGACTCATGAAGGAAACTCTCAAGTGAAAGAGACTAAAGCTTAGGCTCTCATCCAAAAGTATGAAGCCTTTAAAATGGAAGAAAGTGAATCTATAGAAGCTATGTTCTCAAGGTTCCAAACTCTGATCGCTGGGCTGAGAGTTCTGAACAAGGGATACACCAAGGTAGACCACGTCAAGAAGATTATCAGAAGTCTACCCAGAAGATGGGCACCTATGGTCACTGCTTTCAAAGTATCAAAAGATCTGAACAATGTGTCTCTTGAAGAACTCATCAGCACTTTAAGAAGTCATGAGATAGAACTTGATGAACACGAGCCTCAGAAGAAAGGTAAGCCTGTTGCCCTTAAATCTATAAAAAAATGTGAAACTAACGCTTTTTAGGCAGAAGAAGGAAACTCTGAAGAATCTGCATCAGAAGAAGATGAACTATCCTTGCTCTCCAGAAGGATCAACCAGATGTGGAAGCACAGACAAAAGAAGTTTAGGAACTTCAAGAAGTCAGAAGATAAACCAGAATCTTCTGGACATAAGAAATCAAACAAAAGAGAGATAATCTGTTATGAATGTAAAAAACCAGGACACTACAAGAGTGATTGTCCAAAACTACAAAGAGAAATACCAAAGAAAAAGTTTGGTAGAAAGAAAGGCATGATGGCCACCTGGGACGATTCAGAATCCTCTGAAGATGAATCTGATTCTGAAGATGAGAACACCAACCTAGATCTTATGGCTACCACATCAGATGACTCAGACTGTGAATCAGAACCAAAAGAGGTATTCTCTGAATTTACTAGAGCTGAACTTGTTGAAAGTTTATCAGAACTTCTGGAAAACTATAGTCAACTCAAAATCAAATACAAGAAACTCAAAAATAGTCTTGCATCTGATCTTGAGAAACATGAAAAAGAAAAATCTGAACTCAAAGAAAATAATTTTAAACTTAAAGAGGAAATTCAAAAAGTTCAAAAAATTTCTCTTTCAGATTCTGCGCCAAGTTCAAGAGATATTCTTAAAGAATATGACTCTAGTTTTCAAGCTTTTCTTGCTAAAAGCATAGATAGAAGCAAAATGGCTTCAATGATCTATGGAGTTAGTGGGAACAACAGAAGATGAATTGGATATGAAACTCTCAAAGGGAAGGAAACATATATACCAAATCCTATCGCTAAGATGACTTTCACATATAAACCTCTGAATAAACAATTTAGTTTTGGGCACACACATGATATTAAATATACATCTCACTCTGGAAATTCTTATGCTAATCCAAAGTTCAAACAGAACTTTAGAAACTCTAACCAAAGAGGACCCAAAAAGATATGGGTACCTAAGGAGAAAATAATATTTGTTGCAGATGTCCTTAACAGCTCAATTGAGACACCAGTCATTGTACCTGGACTCTGGATGCTCACGACACATAACGGGAAGAATGTCTATGTTCTAAAACCTGGAATTTAAATCTGGAGAAGACGTCAAGTTTGGAGGTAATCAGAAAGGAAAGATTATTGGTTATGGAACCATTGGAAACGGTAACCTTCCTTCTATCTCTAATGTTCTGTTAGTAGAAGGATTAGCGCATAACCTGCTGTCCATAAGTCAATTAAGTGACAACGGTTATGAAATTATCTTTAATCAAAATTCCTGTAGAGCTGTTAGTCAAAAAGATGGAATCATCCTCTTTTCTGGCAAGAGAAAGAACAACATCTATAAAATTGATTTGTCAGATCTTAAAGCTCAGAATGTAAAATGCCTTTTGTCTGTTAGCGATGAGCAATGGGTATGGCACAGAAGATTGGGACATGTCAGCATGAGAAAAATCTCTCAAATAAATAAACTGAATTTAGTCAGAGGACTTCCCAATCTGAAGTACAACTCAGAAGCTCTGTGTGAAGCATGTCAAAAAGGAAAATTTTCAAAACCTTCTTTTAAATAAAAAAATGTTGTTTCTTCCTCTAGGCCATTAGAACTTCTTCACATTGATCTGTTTGGTCCAGTTAAAACTGCATCCATCAGAGGCAAGAAGTATGGATTGGTCATTATTGATGACTACAGCAGATAGACACGGGTTAAGTTTTTAAAACACAAGGATGAGTCACATTCTGTGTTCGTTGACTTCTGTAACCAAGTGCAAAATGAAAAAGATTTTAGAATTATAAAAGTTAGAAGTGATCATGGAGGGGAATTTGAAAACCATTATTTTGAAAAGTATTTTAAAGAAAATGGTATTGTTCATAATTTCTCTTGTCCTAGAACTCCCCAACAAAATGGAGTTATAGAACGAAAGAATAGAACTTTACAAGAAATGGCCAGAACCATGATCAATGAAAAAAATATGGCTAAGCACTTCTGGGCAGAAGTAGTGAACACAATTTGTTATATTCAGAATAGAATCTCTATAAGACCTATTCTTGAAAAGACTCCCTATGAATTGTGGAAAAACAGAAAACCCACCATTTCATATTTTCATCCTTTTGGATGTACTTGTTATATTCTTAATACTAAAGATAATCTGAACAAGTTTGATTCTAAGGCACAAAAGTGTTTTGTTCTTGGATATTCTGAATGCTCAAAAGGCTATAGAGTATACAACACAGAAACTCTGATTGTTGAAGAATCAATCAAAGTCAGGTTTGATGATAAGCTTGGCCAGCAACAGCCAAAGCAAATTGATATTTCAGTAGGTACAGAAGATCATCTCTCAAACTACGAGAAGTTATAAGCAAAGGACAACTCATATGATCCTCCTCTTGATGATGCGCTGGATAATCTCAGAATCTCTGAACAACCCTCTCAGAAAAGGTTTCCCAGAATCTCTTCAGTTTATAAAGAAGACGTGATTATAGGAAGGAAAGAAGATCCCATCAGAATAAGATCCTCTCTCAGAATCAATGAAGAATCATTGCTTGGATTGGTATCTCTGATTGAGCCAACCTCTATTGATGAAGCTCTGGAAGACAATCATTGGATCCTAGCTATGCAAGATGAACTCAATCAATTTTCCAGAAATGATGTATGTGATCTAGTTCCAAGACCTAAAGGATTCAATATTATAGGAACTAAATGGGTTTTCAGAAACAAATTAAATGAGCAAGGAGAGGTGGTCAGAAATAAAGCACGACTAGTTGCATAAGGTTATAGTCAACAAGAAGGAATTGATTATAATGAAACCTTTGCCCCAGTCGCCGGGTTAGAGTCAATTAGATTATTAATTTCTTTTGTTGTTCAAAATAACATTTCATTATATGAAATGGATGTTAAAAGTGCATTCTTAAATGGTTATATAGAAGAATAAGTTTATGTCCATCAACCTCTGGGCTTTAATGACTCAAAATACCCAGAACATGTTTTTAAACTAAAAAAGTCTTTATACGGTCTGAAACAAGCTCCCAGAGCTTGGTATGAACGTTTGAGTAATTTTATTTTGGAAAAAGATTTTACCAGAGGGAAAGTGGACACAACTCTATTCAGAAAAACATTTAAAAATGGCATTTTAATTTTTCAAATTTATGTTGATGATATTATTTTTGGAACCTCTAATATCTCTCTTGGAAAAGAATTTGCTGAGACCATGCAGGCTGAATTTGAGATGAGCATGATGGGAGAATTAAAGTTCTTTCTGGGAATACAAAAAAACTAGACTCCAGAAGGTACTTACATACATCAGACGTAGTATGTTAAAGAACCTCTGAAGAAATTCCAGATGTCAGAAAGTAAATATGCAAAGACACCAATGTATCCTACATGCATTTTGGGAAAAGATGAGGTAAGTATGAAGGTAGATCAGAAACTCTACAGAGGTATGATTGGATCCCTTCTCTATCTGACTGCATCTAGACCTGATATATTATTCAGCGTATGTTTATGTGCTAAATTCCAATCAGATCCTAGAGAATCTCACTTAACTGTTGTTAAGCGAATTCTAAGGTATCTGAAAGGTACTACTAATCTAGGTCTGTGTTACAGAAGATCAAAAGAATTCAGACTAGTAGGTTATTGTGATGCTGACTTTGCTGGAGATAGAATTGAATGTAAGAGCACCTCTGGAAGCTGTCAGTTTCTGGGTGACAACCTTATCTTGTGGTACAGCAAGAAGCAAGCTACCATAACACTTTCAACAACAGAAGCTGAGTATATATCTGCTGCTGGATGTAGCTCTTAGATGATCTGGATGAAAAGTCAGCTAGAAGATTTTAATCTCAATGAAAGTAAGATTCTTATCTTCTGTGAAAATACCT
This sequence comes from Vicia faba, assembly GCA_948472305.1. Lineage (NCBI taxonomy): Eukaryota > Viridiplantae > Streptophyta > Magnoliopsida > Fabales > Fabaceae > Vicia > Vicia faba. The sequence continues at coordinate 1,013,945,895 of OX451738.1, forward strand.
CTGCAATTTGTCTTTCTAAAAATCCAATTTTACATTCTAAAGCAAAACACATAGAAATTAAATATCATTTTATAAGGGACTACATTCAGAAAGGAATTTTAAATTTAAACTTTGTAAAAATAGACCATCAATGGGTTGATATTTTTACCAAACCCCTTTCTGAAGATAGATTTAAATTCATTCTGAAAAATATTAGTATGGAAATTTGTCCGGAATAAAATTGTATTTATCTTCTATGATTGCTTTGAGAATGTTCTGAAATGAATATTATGATTAACAACTCTTTAGAAGTTAGAAGAGAAGTTACATCAGAAACTATATATAAAGTTCTGAAATGTTCTAACGTTTCATTACAAGTATAGTTAAGCAGTTCATTATATCAAACAGTTGTCTCATGCAACCTTCAGGAGATGAACACGTGTTGTGTTTCTGAAAGGTAACGTGTGCTATGCTATTGACGTCGTTCCTAGGTAACTGTTATGTTTTGATTAAAATGTCACGCTTTCTCCTCTTTTTCAATGTCATTAAATACTAGTAATGATTATTTTTTTAATTAATCTTTTCTTAATTTCTTTTTACAATTTTAATTTCAAAACCCTTTTCTCAAAAGTTTTCCTTTAAATACTTTTGTAAAATCCCTTTCTCACTTTTTACCTTCTCTTTCAAATTATCGTCTCTGTGTATTTTTTTCTACAACCCATTTTTTCTTTCATCTTAACCTAAGTGGTCTTATGGCTTCATCCTCTACTCCTTTTGGAAGTTCTCAAGGTTAACAATACATCATCTCTGAGAGAACCACTCTTATTCCAGTTGATAGTTTAGAAGTAATCAGTGAATTGATGGTGGACTTTGAAAACCTAAAGGAAAATGGGTTTGACCTTCTTCTTGCAGTGGAATTTCAAAGATGGGGAAATTTCTTTGATCATCTTGTTGGCCCTGTATTTCCACATCTTGTGCAAGAATTTTGGATTCACGCCATTGCATCACCAAAGGTTATTCTTTCGTTTGTAATGGGTAAGGAAATCTCTATAACTGAAAATCTCATCAGAAAGTTACTGGGTTTTGAAGGAAATTGAGTCACTGGGGTCTCAAATGCTAGAACGGATATGTCAAGAGTTCATGCTGAAATTTTTACAACTGGGCAAGCTTCATCAAAAGTCAGAGACTTGAAGAATCAGTATAAAATCTGGGCTAGAATCATCCATGGCTGCATTCATCATAGAAAGGGAACAAGTTCTCCTAACTATATAAATGCTGACCAGCAATACCTTCTGTTCTGTCTGGGAACAAATGTTAAGATTGATTTACCTTACCTTATGTTTGATCACCTCTGGACACATGTCAAGGAAACAAGGGAAGCTGAAAGAATGAAGAACCCTAAATCCAAGAGGAACTAGATTCCAATGGGAAGATTGATTTCAGACATTATGACTGAGAATGGTCTGATTGCACATTTGGACGAAGCAAACCTGCTGGGGGAGTTAGAGCCTACATGTGGGAAAGCTCTGACATGAAAGAATCTGGTGAAGAGAAAGATCATTGATAAACTGCTGGTGGAACCTAGCCCTTACGTATCAGTAACCGTTACCAGAAGAAGAATTCAAATTGCTGACTTTCCACTTTTCAACTTAGGTGATCACCCTCGTATCATTCTGCATTACATTCAAATTTGCAAAGAAAGTGGAACTCCAATTGATCCTGCCTGGCTTCAAGGTAGAAATGAAGCAGCTCCAGAAGTTGTCTTCCAACAGCCATTGAAAAGGAAAACAGTTGGAGGACCCTCTGCTAGACCCCAGAAGAAGAAGAATACATCAGGTACATCTTCTGAGACTATTCTTGTTTATGATTCTGTACATATATCTACATCTGCTGGACCTTAAACATTAGGTGACATAGATGTAGACATAAATTTAACCATTCCCTCTGAACCTCTTTCTACAAACCCTCTAATAGATCAAGCTTTATCAGACATAAGTGATTTTGATTCTGATGACTCTCTTGAAACCCAAACACAACCATCTCAAACACCTATCTCACAAAATAATCCTGCTAAAAACTTTTCTCAAACACCTCCCAGACCTTTATCACCAAGACCTACTGAATGGTATGATGCTGGCTCGTGGAGAATACCTGGAATTAACGTACCTCTGGCCACGGAAAAGCCATCTTTCACCCTACCCTCTGAGAATTCTTTGCTATGAACAGAACTCAACCACAAAATCCTACCCCCACAGCTGAAAACACCATCATCATTTCTCCCGACGTCACACCACCCATATCTCCACAACTTCCAATACCTAACTCACCAAAACTTTCACCTCCTCAATCTCCATAACATACCCTCAATCCATCTCATGAATAATCAGAAACACATGAACCATCTAAAACTCTTGAACCATCAGCAACACCCGAACCATCTGATAATCCTGACCAAACAGAAACACCTGAACAAGTAGAAACTCCTGACCAACTTTCTGAAAACTGTAGTTGATTTTGAATCCCTACAATTTCTGAAAAATAAAACCTACAAAAAGGTTGTTCCCAAACCTGTCCTGCAAGATGTAAGTATATGTTTTCAGAATTTTTTAACAGAAGTACAAGCTTGGATAGACCTGTTGAAGGCAGACTACACCAGCAATGTGAATCCAGCAGCAACAGATCTTATGTGGGAAACGTTCAGACGAACTTTAGATGCTGAATCACTGAAATTGCAAGACATGTGTCATTCTCAAGTGCTTGGGAATTTCTCCAAACATTTGCATGCCTTACAATCAGAACTTGTTGATACTTGGGACAAGAAGTCTACTCTGCTGATTGCCAATGCTCCTGCTGATCAAATGGACATTTCAGAAGACGAGTCTAAAGATGCCTCTGAAGATTCAAATCCTCTGGAAATAATTTTGGTTAATCAACCCTCTGCTAAAGTTGCACCATAAGGTGTGCTAACTCTTATGGTTGATCTGGACAATCTTCTCTCAAATATTGTTCATTCTGACTCAGCTGCTTCTACACCAAAGGTTATATCTGCTGAAGCTACTTCATCCTCTGCTCCTTCTTCACTGGTTATGGATACTCTGAATGAGCTTAAGAAGGAAAATGAAGCTATTCATGAGCGCTTGGACAAGCAGGATGAGACAAACAAGGAAATCAAAAACTGGATGATGAAGCAAGAGGAATCTACATCTGAAATCAAGAATCTTCTTTTGTCTCTTGTTTCTAGAAAATATTAAGTGTCATTCTGTTTCTTGTTTTTTGTTTTGTTTTGTACCTATGAATCTTTTTATTAAAACCTTTACGTTTTTTTAATTATTTTTATAATTTTTGATTATGACAAAAAGGGGGAGAAAATGAGTATTTTGATCTAATCTCTGATTAACAGTTATGGGACTAAGTCTCAAACATTACTAACAAAATACAAAGATTTCTTTCTCTGTTTAAAGAATTTTGCAGGTATCATTAAACTATGGAAGTTTAATCATCTGAACATTATCTTCAAAAGACTTGCTGAAGAAATCCTAGAAGAAAAATCTCAAAGCTCTGAAGAAAAATCTCAGGATGTTTTTCTTATACATCTATTTTTTCCAGAAGAAGAAATATTTATTTCAGGGGGAGATTCTTATCTCTTGTTCAATTTTTTCTCAAAACCTGAATATTTTTGTCATCATCAAAAAGGGGGAGATTGTTAGAACAAGATCTGTTCTGATCATATCTCAGAGTTTTAATGATAACAATAAAATATATGTTGTATAATTGATACTCTGATGAGCATATTTCTTTGTTTCAGATAATGTTCTGACTGAAGTATTTTCTTAGATGAAAATTAATTTACGTGCTGAGCTGAATAAATATGAACAAGTTCTTTGTTGAAAGAACTACTTATTTAGCGCAAGTTCTGATGCTGACTCTGATAAGAAGCAATTTAAAGCATCTTCTAATCCTAGCAAGTTTCCATGTAAACTCTGTTCAGAAGTGCTTTTGCAAGCAAGCTCTGATGAGAAGTTATTTGCAAGCAAATTTTGAAGCAAGATGTGAAGCTAGTTCTGATAGAATAAAGAAGAAAACAAGTCTTGTCAAGTTTCAGGAAACATGCTCTGACAGTTCCGTTTGTTCATTTAATGCAAAGACGACTAAAAGAACTCAAGTGTCTATATGCTAGTTCATTGGAAAAAGCAATACTGCAAGCAAACACACAAACATTAATTTCTCCTCACTTTTGAAGGAAGCAACTGTCGTTTTCTTCATGCTATAAATAGAAGATCATTTATTGCAAGCCAACTACTTAACTACGTGAAAAATATTCTGCTGCTCACAAATTATTTTCTTACAAACACTTTGTGCAAAACTTATCTTAGTGATAAATCACAGTTTATGATATAGCTTTCTAAGAAGCAATTTGTTTCACTATTGTAAAGATTTAATTCTTGTATTTGTTCCTTGAGAGACCAAGCTTGGTCAGATTTCTCAAGAAGGCTAGGACTAGTTTGAGTATTAGTGGTGTTAGTCACTTGTAAGTTTACTTGTTCTTTGAATTGTTAGTCACAACAGTTTGGTTGTGTGATTGTAATCAATTTGATTATAGTGAATTAATTCCTTGTTGAGAAAGGCGAAATCACCTTGGCGGGTGGACTGGAGTAGTTTGAGTTCAAACGAACCAGGATAAAAATATATGTGTCTTTCCATTATTGTTTAGCTAGTAAGAAAATGAAAAATGAAAAACTTATTCAACCCCCCTTCTAAGTGTTTTCTCACCCTTCATTGCTAACTGAAGAAGTTGATCCCGATATCAGTAATATTGTTGGGACCATCAAGGTTACCCTAAGTGGAAGGGTTTTCTCTCCCGAGATCTCCCGGAAGATTGTTGTTACGCCTGATGTTATTCCATCTGTTGTTCCTACCGGTACTTCTGTTACTACTCCAATTGTTACTCCAATTGTTACCCCTGCCAATGAGTCATCTGGAACTCGAGGCAAAGAAGCTATAGGTGAGCTTGCCCAGACGGAGGCACCTAGAAAAGTTGTTGTGGAATCCTCTAAGCAAGAAATAGAGGAAATATTAAAAATAATCAAGAAGAGCAACTACAATGTGGTCGAGCAGTTGGGGCAGACCCCTTCAAAGATATCAATGTTGTCTTTGTTGTTGTGTTCCAAAGCCCATGCGAAGGCTTTGATTGCATTCCTCAAGACTGCGCATGTGCCGCAAGAAAACTCCGCCAACCAATTCAAGGATTGTGTGGCCAGTTTGACTGCTGACAATGGTTTGGGTTTTTCAGATGCCGACTTGAAGCCAAAAGGGAGAAAGCATAATGATGCTCTGCATGTCTCGATCGAATGCAGGGGCACTACTATGGCTCATGTGCTGGTGGAAACTGGATCTTCACTGAATGTTCTGCCTAAGAAGGTTCTTGATCGGATGGATTGTGAAGGCTTGACCTTAAAGCCCAGTAACATCGCGGTGAGGGCTTTTGACGGGTAAAAAATAATGGTGCATGGGGAGGTGGACATCCCTGTCAAAGTGGGTTCTCAGACCTTTGGGTCCACCTTCTACGTGATGGATATCAGGCCATCATACTCTTGTTTGTTGGGTCGTCCTTGGATCCATGAAGCTGGGGCCGTTATTTCTACGTTGCACGAAATGCTGAAATATCCAGTAAAGGGGAAGATTGTCACTATGCATGGTGAAGAGGAGTATATGGTAAGCCACCTGAACTTTTTCAGGTATGTGGAGATGGACGGAGAATTCATAGAGACTCCTTGTCAAAACTTTGAAGAGGTTCCCCAGATTATAGCGTCAACCGAGACTATCACCAGCACCAAACCTCCTTTGAAGATGGCTTCTCTCAAGGATGCCAGAGCAGTAGTTGAAGAAGATGGGTGTACCATTTGGGGACAGCTCCCTGATTTTCCTTATAAAACTGACAAATTTGGTTTGGGCTTTACTTCGGGAGCTCAAAGGGCTGTTCGACGTGCTCGGGCTGGAGGACCTCCCCTATGCATCAACAATCATGGGGTCAATGCTATTGAAGACAGTGAGGAAGATTCTGACATTGACAGTTGGATCTACCCTACTACCAACGGTGGACCTAGTAACTGGACGGCCAAAGATTTTATACCAATTTCTTTTGTTCAGCAGTAATTGTCTTACTTGTTTTTCGAATTTGTAATAAACAATTTAAACTCTACAGCCTTGTGTCTTTCTTGAGACACAATGGTTTTGTTTGTGAGGGCTACTATATGTCATTTTCATATGTCATCAAAAAAACATTGGACGTTTCTTGCATACAAATTTTGCGCTCTCTGTTTTTCTTTTCTGCTTTTCACTTCATCAATACAACTATACTCTTACACACACTCACGTATCAAACTGAAGATCCATATCCACTCTGGATCCCATTTATAACAGTTCTGCTATTGCCAGTTATAACTTCTAAAATCCGATCAACCAAGCCGAGGACGAAGGTGAGGAAGATTATGAGGTGCCTGGAGAACTTGCTAGACTGTTACAGTAGGAAGAAAGGGTTATACAGCCTCATAAAGATCCAGTTGAGACGATAAACTTGGGCACGGAGGTAGATAGAAAATAAGTCAAGATCGGCGCAAGTCTGGAGAACAATGTCAAACAGCCGTTGATAAAGATGTTGCACGACTATGTTGAGATCTTCACCTGGTCATATGAAGACATGCCTGGTTTAGGCACTGATATTGTGGTACATCGTCTGTCGACTAAAGAAGACTGTCCTCCGGTTAAACAGAAGGCCCGCCGTATGCACCCTAAAATGTCAGAGAAGATCAAAGTAGAGGTCATGGAGCAGTTCAACGCTGGGTTCCTATCTGTCACCTCTTATCCACAATGGGTTGCTAATGTTGTTCCGGTACCTAAGAAGGACCGTAAGGTACGGATGTGTGTGGACTACAGAGACCTGAATAGGGAAAGCCCCAAGGATGACTTCCCGCTTCCCCACATTGATGTTCATGTTGACAACATCACACAACATAAAATCTTCTCTTTCATGGATTGTTTCTCTGGCTACAACTAGATGAAGATGGCTCCTGAAGACATGGAGAAGACAACCTTCGTCACGCTGTGGGGCACCTTCTGTTACAAGGTGATGCCTTTTGGGTTGAAGAATGCTGGGGAAACTTATCAGCGAGCCATGGTCTCCTTGTTCCACGACATGATCTACCATGAGATAGAGGTTTATGTTGACGACATGATAGCCAAATCCCAAACCGAGGAAGAACACCTCAATCATCTGCAAAAGCTGTTCGACAGGTTGAAGACATATAAGCTGAGGTTGAACACGAACAAGTGCACCTTCGGGGTAAAGTCTGGTAAGCTTCTGGGTTTCGTCGTCAGTGACAAAGGTATTCAGGTAGACCCTGCAAAGGTAAAGGCCATACAAGAGATGCCGACTCCCCGTACTGAGAAGGAAGTTAGAGGTTTCTTGGGACACTTAAATTATATCGCCAGGTTTGTTTCACATCTGACTGCTACTTGTGAGCCAATCTTCAAGCTCCTGAAGAAAGATCAAGTGGTAAAGTGGAATGACGAATGCCAGACTGCTTTTGAAAGAATCAAGGAGTACCTTCAAGAACCACCAATTATGATACCTCTGGTTGATGAAAGACCTTTGATATTGTACTTAACAGTGCTAGAAAATCCAATGGGGTGTTTGTTGGGGCAGCATGACGAGCCTGGTCAAAAATAGCACGCAATATACTACCTTATAAAAAAGTTTACCAACTATGAGAAAAGATACTCACTGCTCGAGAAAACTTACTGCGCTTTGGCATGGGCGGCTCACTGAATGAGACAGTATATGTTGACCCACACTACTCTATTAATATCTAAGATGGATCCAATCAAGTACATCTTCGAGAAGCCCGCACTCTTCGGAAGAATAGCGATATGGCATATGATCTTAACTGAATACGATATACAATATACAACCCAAAAAGCAATCAAGGGAAGTGTATTGGCTGATCATTTGGCTCATCAGGCCGTGGATGACTACCAGTCCATGAATTTTGAGTTCCTGGACGAGAATATTATACTGGTGACTAACTACGAAGAACATGGACCGAATGAAGGACCTGAAGAAGGATCCCAATGGACCATGGTTTTTGACGGAGCTTCAAACACACTCGGTAATGGCATTGGCGCTGTAATCATATCTCCTGAGGGTCGTCATACTCCTTTCACTGCTCGATTATGTTTCAACTGCACTAACAACATGGCGGAGTATAAAGCCTGTATCATGGGTCTCAAAGCTGCTATCGATCTCAGGATTAAGTTCTTAAATGTCTTCATGGATTCAGCCTTGGTGATAAGTCAGATCAAAGGCGAATGGGATATGAAGCATCCGAATCTCATCCCGTACAAAGATCACGTGCTGACATTGCTCCCACATTTTGAGGAGGTAACCTTTGAACATTTCCCACGAGAGGAGAATCAGTTAGCGGACGCTCTAGCTACCATGTCTTCTATGTTCAAAGTCAGGTGGGACAACGAAGCTCCCCGAATCACCATTGAGAGGTTGGATGAACCCGCACACTGCTGTGAGATTGATACTGAAGAGGTAGCAGACAAACCTTGGTTTCACAAATTAAAAAGGTATCTCGAGACTCAAGAGTATCCGGAAGGGGCGTCTGTCAATGATAAGAAGTTTCTGAGAAGATTCGCCGTGAAATTCTTCCTCAGTAATGGAATCCTCTACAAGCGCAACCATGACTCTACCTTACCGCGGTGTGTAGACAAGAGCGAAGCAGATAGGATTATGACAGATTTACATGGAGGTACCTTTGGAACCCATTCCAGTGGATATACCATGGCTAAGAAGATCCTACGGGTAGGATACTACTAGTCCACTATGGAAGCAAAATGTTATCAACACTCCTGAACTTGTCATAAGTACCAAATCTATGCTGATAAGGTGCATGTGCCTCCGGTTCCTTTGAATGTCTTGATGGATCCTTGGCCCTTTGCAATGTGGGGCATTAACATGATCGGAGAAATCAGACCTACCGCTTCCAATGGGCATCGCTTCATCCTAGTGGCCATTAATTACTTCACAAAGTGGGTGGAAGCTTCCTCCTTTGCTACCGTGACCAAGAATGTTATGGCGCAGTTTATCAGGCATAACATGATCTGTCGGTATGGTGGGCCAGAGAGAATCATCACTGACAATGGTACGAATCTCTATAACACGATGATCATCAAGCTCTATAAGAAATTCAAGATACAACATCACAACTATTCTCCCTACCGGCCGAAGATGAATGGCGCTGTTGAAGCGGCTAACAAGAACATCAAGAAGATCATACAAAAGATGACATTGACATACAAAGACTGGCATGAGATGTTACCATTCACTCTTCATGGGTACCACACCTCAGCACAGACGTCGATAAGGGAAACACCCTACTCTCTGGTATATGCCATGGAGGCAGTCCTACCCGTTGAGGTCCAGATCCCTTCTTTAAGGATTATGAAAGATGCGGGTTTGAATGAAGACGACTGGATCCATACTCGACTTGACCAACTAAATCTGATTAATTAGAAGAGACTTACTGCTGTCTGTCATGGTCAAATGTATCAAAAACGGATGATCAAGGCTTTCAATAAAAAAGTCAGACGCCAAGAGTATCAAGTCGGGGATCTGGTGATCAAGCGCATTATACTGCCACAAGGTGATCCCAGGGGCAAATGGAATCCCACATACAAAGGGCCATTTGTGATTAAAAACATTTTCTCGGGTGGAGCCATGATTCTAACCACCATGGACAGTGACAACCTTCCTCACCCTGTCAATGCGGACATAGTGAAAAGATACTACGCATGATAAAAGACCTGCTAGGTTGACTGGCCTAGGCAAAAATAAGGGCTTCCCGGCGAACCAAAAGGGTTCAGGAAAAAATAAGGGATGAAAACAAAAAAATCTGTACACCCGACAAGTCGAAAACTTGAAAAGGAGGCTTGGGAAAAAAGGGGTATGTGGTGGACTGAAAACCTAAAAGGGCGGTCCAGGCAAAAATTAGGGATGTAAAAGCATATCACTATGTCCCAGTGGATCACCTTGCGATCAGACCTCAATATCAACTATCAAGCTCGAATGACACCAATCAATCTAATCAGCTTCGGACAAGCAGCAAAGTGATGAGACGCTCGAAGACATAGCGACAATAGCAGAATTGAAATTCAATGGGATTGTTACACATAGCTGTTTTCTTTTTGTTGTATGCAATATTGTATAGCTTCCATTTTTACGGCGGCGTTCTCTTACTAGAGCGTCAGCTTCCTTGTACAAAAACGCCTGTTATAGGCCAACTTCGAAAATTAATACAAGTCATTTTTTACCAAACCATTTGTTTTTCTTTTTCTGTTTTGTTTTGAAAGAACGTCAAATGATTTATTCTTGACATATGAATTTGAATATGATTGTTGTTCATAAATATTTGTATAAAAAACGGAAATACAATTGCTTGTAACTTAAGAAACAGAGACAAAAAAAACTAAAAAATGTCAAAACCGACAGTTACTCTGTCCAGCAGGTACTGGAGCAGAGACAACTTTGAAACAAAGTCATCAGTACATACGACCCCGTGACATCTGTACTCCCCACAGAGTAGAGGTAATCATAGCATTGACAATGGCTTCCCCAAACGAAGTTACTCTCTCCAGCTGGGTCCCTTCAGAAAACTGACATCTATATTCCCTTGCCGAATTTCATAATTGCAAACGGGTCATAAATTTTTCTCTCGAACAGAGTTTATTTCTCCGAATAAAGAAGCTCAATCCCCGACAGAGTTTATCCCTTCATCTATGGAAGTTCATCCTCCAACAGAGTTAGCTCCCCGCATAGTTATTCTTAAGCAGAGTCTCTTCCCCGGTAGAATATCCGTAAATAAGGAGCAAATCTCCAGCATAGTCATCTCCGTTCACCGTCCCCAATGGAAGTAGAAGAACCAGGGTTTTCTACAACAGTCAGGAATGCTATTTCCAATACTCTCAGGCAGCAGTCAGGGATTTATTTTCCCAGACTCGAATATGGCACAATAGCATCTCATGTTCATACATCATGACATATGCATACATATCACATACAACATAATCTCACTTATTTTGAAAACATCATTCCACCATGCATTTCACGCATCACATACAATTAACCCTGCTATCTTTTCAGGGAAGGAAATTATCATTGGCAATCCTAGCAGTTATACATGTCATATCTGCAGACAGCTAATGGAAAATCAGTTCCCGAAACCAAACAGGTTAACTAATCTACATGACCATCTTAAAGTAACCCTACGATCCAGGTTCCTTCCCATAAGCCCTACTATCCAGGCTTTCATCTCGAAGTAACCCTACCATCCAGGTTCCTTCTCATAAGACCTATTATCCAGGCTTTCATTTCGAAGTAACCCTACGACCCAGGTTCCTTCTCATGGCCCTACTATCCAAGCTTCCATCTCGAAGTAACCCTACAACCCAGGTTCCTTCTCACAAGCCCTACTATCCAGGCTTTCATCTCGAAGTAACCCTACGACCTAGGTTCCTTCTCATAAGCCCTACTATCCAGGATTTCATTTCGAAGTAACCCTACGACCTAGGTTTCTTCTCATGGCCCTACTATCCAGGCTTCCATCTCGAAGCAACCTTACCCAGGTTCCTTCCCATAAGCCCTATTATTCAGGCTTTCATCTCGAAGTAACGCTACGATCCAAGTTCCTTCTCATAAGACCTACTATCCAGGCTTTCATATCGAAGTAACCCTACGACCAAGGTTTCTTCTCATGGCCCTACTATCTAGGCTTTCATCTCGAAGCAACCTTACCCAGGTTCCTTCCTATAAGCCCTACTATCCAGGTTCCTTCTCATAGCCCTACTATCCAGGCTTTCATTTTGAAGTAACCCTACTATCCAGGTTCCTTCTCATAACCTTACTATCCAGTTTTCTTCTCTCTTATCTCCAGACAACAGTTTACAACAATGTAAGACCTGGATCCGACCAGATTCGATCGATTTCACATTTCCCCGGTAAATCGTTGTGCATCCTGGACCCTGACCAAATATACAACTTACTTCCACCTCCTAAATCAGGAGTTAATTCCCCAGTAGAGTAATGGACAACCGAAGCTCCTGTACTCTATTTCCCCTGACATAAATTAACATTCCCCGGCGAAGTCCTCCTCAGCGGTAGGTACAGGAATTCTTGCAAAGCAATCTCTTATGCAACCGATATATTTTCTGGATGGCATCTTTAAGCCCATATCCAACTATTCTCTATCAACTTCCAAATGGCATCTATAAGCCCATTCCTGATATCACCAATCAGTATTACTTCATGCGAGTGCAAATTTTTGGGATCTCTAGTGTTCAATCATCTTCCACCTTCAGACCACGAAAGGCGGACAAGCCAATCTACATCCTCAGGTCTAAGAAGATTGAACAGGGGCAGCTGTTGTACCATAAAATTTTCCCTCTCATTTTACTCAACACATGCTCATTGAGGTCCTCAATTTGCCCAAGGAAGCCTAAGGATTGACCAGACAAATCCTCCTCCTAAGACAATGAGCCTCAAACTAGGGTTTCCATTTTCATCAAGAGGTTTGAGTTCTAAGGGTACCAAATGATTTCTATTGCCATAATATGTTCTCAAGATCATCCATGTCAAGTTTCATGCCTTGCACAAGAAGTTTGCTCAGTCAACTACGCAAATGCCTAAAAATCAACTATGCTAGGTCAAAAGTCAACTGTGGGCCACATATAGTCAAACTTCAATATTTTTTGTCAAAATAAACATTTTAAAGTAACATCCATCATTTGATCAAGGGTTGATCATGATTCCTCAAGGAATGCCTCAAATTCATCAAAACTTAAAAGTTGCTAAATTAGGGTTTCTATAGGAAAAGTCAACCAAACTTTGACCAGGCATAACTTTCTCATACTTTATCAGAAATTTCCCATCCAAGGCTCATTTTGAAGAGGATGCAATTCCCTACGACTCATCTTCAGCCCTCAAGTTAAAAAAATGCACTCATGAAGAGATATGAATCCAGACATTATAAGTCATTTCAAAAAGTCAACAAAAACACCTTTTGGGTCAAAGCTTCTTACATGAACATGGAGGATCCAATTTAGGTGAGACAGAAAGGGTTGTTTAGAGGACATCCTAATATTTCTAAAAAGTCCAAGAACACCCTCTTAGGGTCAAAATTGAGAGAGGTATACATTGTCAAAGTTGGCCATTTTTGGAAATTTGCACAACGTCAACCATGCCTAAAATGCATTTTTCTTCAAATGGGCCCAAGTTTTTATGCTTGCATCTTGTTCCTAACATGGTCCACGACCCATGAACCACTCCGTGCATCATTTGCTTATTTATTTGATTTATCTTTTATTTTTAATCATTTAAAATCCAAATTAAATCAAATAAATGATATAAAATTATTTTGGGATGATTTTGCATTAAATAATGAGAATACGGGCTGTATGATAGCAAGCAAATCGTGCAAGGGCTGATTGGATTGAAGATGGCATGATTTAGCCAATTTTGGAAACAAAGAATATCACTTGAAAATCAAATATCTTGCTCATCAATTTCTAAGATTTAATCCAAAATTGTTAACCTATTTGATTCACATACATATAACATAGCAGGCTGAACCCTAAGGACGAGATTACAGAGGCGCAACTTGTTCCAAAGAGTCAAACAAAGTTTCAAATTTCCAAAGAAAAGTGCATATAGGATTTTTCTTTACAGTCCAATTCAAACGATTTCAAAGACATTATTCTATTCCTGGACGTATTCTGAAACGATTCCAATCACTCTCAAGTCACAAAGCATCCAGAATCGTAAGATACAGGATCCGATTTTCCAATTTTTCTTGATTTTCAATTACATGTATCCATGTGTTTTAAATGAAATTTAACCATGAATTCATGTTTATTATAAGGTTTTGATGCTATCTAAATTGTTTGATTGAGTTTTAAGTGCAGAAATTGAAGGATGCCGTTCTTAGGGTTTCCAAACTCGTTTTAGGGCTTCCTGATACAGGCAAAATTAGGGTTAGATATGGATACCATGGTGTTCAGGGCTTCAAGCCCGATTGATTCATGGTCTCCATTAATATTTATGTTGCTTGTATTTAATTTTTGAGATTTGCAGGGTTATAGCTACAACGCTTGTCCGTAGGTAAAAGGTCGTTAGCTAAAACGATAGTCCTGCTGAAGAAGATGATCATGTGTCAAAGCCCAGTTGGCTGATTTAAATTCTGTGCGCACATTTTGGCATAATGATTAACATGTTCTTTATATTTTATTTGTGTTATTATGTTAACAAATAAAGCATCCATCCCAGATGATAAAGCAAGCGAGCGTATGGGGGGAAGGACCTGGGTTCGATCCCAGGTCCAAGAATCTTGTTTTTTCCCTTATTTCTTTACAGGATCCAGAGCGTGTTTATTCAGGAGGTCCACCTTGCATCCCCCAGATCCAGCCATTGGATCATCTCTGGATCTAGATCCAACGCTCAGTAAGTGCAACGCATGGTGGACATTCCAGATTTGATTGCACTTAATCACACAATTGGTTGGGCTTATGAATCTTGGGCCTAGTACAAAATAGGTGCACCCCCTGATTACTAACAACATACCAGACCTAATTTACTTCTTTTTCTATTTTCTTTTATTTTATTTATTTGTTTAATTATTTTTTTACAAAAAAGAACAAAAATCATTTTTTATTAAATAAAAAAATCACAAAAATAGATTTAGGTTTTTATAATTAAAATTAATTTTTCGAAAATTAATTACTTAATTATTTCAACATTGATTATTTTGTTTAATAAAATTAATTAGAAAATTAGGTTTAATTTGCAAATCTCAACCATTTTTCTCAATTAAAAATACAAAAATATTTTTTAATTAATTAGATTCATTAGGATATTTAATTCCCGTGTTCCTCATCGCGTGCACTTATTTATAATTCCAATTATTGTAATTGTTTCGAGGTTTGTAATAGTTTTTAATTAGGGTTTATTTTACCATTTTTTATTTACTGCCTATTCCCTAAGTTTTGGTTATGTAACCCCCTCCCCGAGGCCTTGTAATAGTTAGGAATTTAATTTCTCGCACTTTACTTTCTGCTATTATAAACTGCTAGATGTATGGATAATAGGCTTGTATGCGAAACACATATGAAATTAAAATGGTAGATAACCCTAATTGTGCAAAGATAAATAAACTAAAAAATAACACATGCACATGTTCACTCCTAGGGTTTATCTCACTTCGGTTGCCTTCGGTAAACGGTCATGAAGTATAGGGAGTTTTAGTGGTTGCCCTCCAGTCCTGAAAGATCAAAATGACCCGTTCGAATGTTGTGTCAGAAAGATCTTTAGGATTTTAGGGTAACTACTAAAGTTTCCTAACCATTGATTTTGTTACCGTACTCGTCCCTTCAAATGTCCCTTAAAACTCCAACGATGGGGCTACCTACTCCTTAATAGTTGGATAGCGCTATCTAAAGGAAACGAGAAAATGAACAACCTTTTTCGAGTGGGTAGAAAATCTTAAGTACTTGCTCAAGACAATAAAAACTCTTTCACACAAACACTTTCAAAACAATTTTCAAAAAACAACTTCGTCACACTCTTGAGGACAGATACAAGGGTTATCACGAAGTTAAACAAAAACTTTTCAAAACACACACAAGCGATTTCAAAATGAGCAAGTACCTAAGATCCCATAGAAAACCATGGATAGAAAGGGTGCTAATACCTTCCCTTTCTATAATCTACCCCCTACTCTGAAACATCTCGAAAAAGGTTTTTTTTGTTCCTTTTCCTTTGTTGGATGAAATAAAAGTCGGTGGCTACTCTTGCTTACCGCGACATTTACGAACAAAAAACGCAAACCAATATAACAGTCGATTCTGCCACTGTATCACATGATGCAATTCTTGAGCCATGGACATACTGATATTGGTAAATCATCTTTTGGGCATATCTTGCTTATGCTGACCACCCTGTCGTGGTTGGCGAGGTCGTTGTTGGACTCTTGGCGTAGTAGCCATTTTAAAAGTTGTTCTCTCAACTAAACCAATTTCTTGTCCTACCGGAAGCTGATTAATGGCTCGATCCCCAATTCTAACTGTTTGTTCCATATGGTTTCACCCGTCTTGATGAAGTTTGTTGATGAGAATTCTCAACTCTTCTTGTCCCCGAGCTATGTTTTGGATAAGAGCCATCTGACCCACCATTTGTCCCATCATCTGGATTTTCATTGTTGCTATATCAGTTTATAACCGTTCCAACTGGTCATCCCTGTTGTCCTCGGGATTCTTCTTGGTCATGCTCTTAGTGATGAGTGCTTTCACTTCATCTTGCCCCTTGCATAGATTCGGGAACATTTCTTGAAGCTGAGCATTTTGGGTCTGAAAATTCTTGATAGTCTGTTCGAGGGTCATTTTTACTAAAATAAATAGTAAGCGGATGAGGAATCCTGTATGGGGAAAACCTGTCATGATATGATGCATGGTATATGGATGCAATGTTTTCAAGGATCTCACGGGGTAAACACAAGAAGATGTTAGAAGTTGAATTTTGACTACAACTTTGATTGAAGAACTTTGTATCGTTGAATGTCCTTCCACGAGAATCAAGCTCACCATGTCGAGTGGGTCATATCCCTTGACTCGAGTTATCGTGCTTTGGTTTTTTGACATCATTTGGCTAAAGGAAAATAAATCCTCTTTCCCCTTGATAGACATATGGTTCAATATAACCCTGCATCACAAACCCTTGAGATCCTTGAAATGGTTATTGAAAATGCTATGATATGATGATGTCATGTGCAAATAACATATACAAGCAAAGAAAACAAATCCTTAGGTTTAGGCTTGCGTGAGGTTTATAGGTAAGTACCCTCTTGAAGTTTAGTTGGTTCAACTTGTCCTAGAAATTAATCGGGTTCTAGGGGATCTCAATATCATTGAGCTTTCTTCATTGGGCACTGTTTCAGCGTAAGCCTCTTTTTTGGCGACCGAAATATCCCAAAAGTCCAATCTCAATGAGCGTAGTGTCGAGTATCAACCAACTTCGAACTGCACCAAAGTCGGTCATCTCACTACTTCTTAATGGCCAAGTTGTCCAATTAAAGGTTCTAAGGTTCGTTAGTGCTTCATGACACCACACAACATCCCCGTATTCTCCTTAATTCGCGATAAGGGATACCGGTACCCATAAATATGTCACACTAACATAGCTATTGTCTCAACCATATCGATCTACACCGTACAATCTCCATATTTTTTGCTATTTACCTAATGGTGTTCCCAGATCCGGGTAGAGGATCAATACAAGCCCAAACAAGGACCCAAAATGTAAAGAAAACAAATAAAACAATGAAAGCAATTAAATGTGATATAGCTCTAAGGTAACCCCACTTTTCATATTCCCCACCAGAGTCGCCAGTTGTGTAATACGGTGGGAATACTGACTTGGTGTTTTGCGTTTTATCGCAATTGTTGCGGATAGCAAGAGTCGCCACCGTCTTTTCTTTTATCCATTAAAGGAAAGGGTAAAAAGAACATGAAAGACCTTTTGAGAATTTTCTTTGAGTTAGGGAGGTAGGTTATGAAAAGGAAAGGTGTTAGCACCCTTTTCATCCGTAGTTATCTACGGACTCTTAGTTGCTATCTCACTTTGAAATGCTTTGTTTGAAAGGTGTTTGTGATTGGCTTTGAAAGTATTTTTGAAAAGTGCCTTGTATATGCGAACTTTGTAATGATTCTCGTCTCTATAAGAATGTACACAAAGTGTTAAATTTTGAAAATATTTTGTTTTAAAAGTGTTGGTGTGTTTTGAAAGATGTTTTAAAATGTTTGTGAGCAAGCGACTAAGAATGTTCTACCTACTCAAAAGGGTCTTAGTTCTTTTCCTCCTCCTTTAGATATTGCTATCTTACCATTGATTTATAAGAAGCCCTATCATTGGATGTAAAGGGATGGACGTGGGTTATAGTATAGTCATAGAAGGCAACCTATGAGACGCTTTAGCAATTGTCGTGATGGACTAAGATCGTTTTACCGAAGGCAACATCGAAGGTTCATCGAGGGACTATGATCTTTTTTATCGAGGGTCTTTGCTAAAGTGTCCCATATTCGAGGGACATGACTATTTATTCATAGGCAACAAGCGAGATTACCCTAGAGGTGCGCGTGTGAAAAGTGTTTGATTGCATGCATTCTTGTCTTTGAGATTAGTGTTTTCTAACGATTGATTTTATCTTTCCACACACACCCTAATTACTAACAATTATATTAAAGTGATAAATT
This sequence comes from Vicia faba, assembly GCA_948472305.1. Classification (NCBI taxonomy): domain Eukaryota; kingdom Viridiplantae; phylum Streptophyta; class Magnoliopsida; order Fabales; family Fabaceae; genus Vicia; species Vicia faba. The sequence goes on from OX451738.1 coordinate 1,013,964,231, forward strand.
GCAGAAGTTAAAATCCTACGCTATTACATCACTTGGGGGATAGGGGTACAATTTACAAATGGGAATGAAGTACAAGCCTCATTAAATTATTATAACCATATTGAATAGCAATAAAAATATAAAAAGGAAAATAGCGTACAAATAAAGAAAAACAAACTTTATGTATTGACACGTGTCTTTATGCATCGATACATGCCACTGCTTGTTTCTGAAAAAACAAAATCAACTCAGTATGAGTCGATACATAATGGTATGTGTCGACTCATTTCTTGTTTATGTCGACACATTTGTGTTTTGTGTCGACTCATACAACTTTTATCTCCCTGTATTGTGCTTGGATAACAGTACGCATCGATTTATAAGGCCTTGTATCGACTCATACCCTGTTCTGTAACTAAAATGAGTCGACTCATGTGAGTGTGCATCGACTCATGTTGCAATTTTTTGACTTTAGCATTGTTCTATTGTGTTTACATATCAGTTCTCAACATATAATTGACAAAAATGAAAAGCAAGCAAATGTTTAGCTTCAAGGCTGTGATATCTACATTTATCTTCAAAAATGAATCACTAATGATGTTTGAAATGAAAAGCTCAAAGTTAAGAGGACTTACCTTGAAACTGAATTTTGCGTTTTGAGTTTGAGTTGCTTTCAAGATGTTGTGACGATCATAACGGCTTCAGTGAACCTCCAAGAAGTTTCTCCAGCCCTTACTTTTTATTGAAAGCTGCTGAATCACTCCAACCAAGTCAAATGGTACAATACTATTTTTTTGTTTGTGTTTTGAAGGTGATGATAATGGCACTACAAAACTATTCTTGTGTTTGAACAATCTCTATGTTATGGAATCCAGGTATATTTAGCAAGCTTCTTCAAGTTACAAGTGACGTTTATTTCGTCAATGGATGTTCTCAAAGTATTTTTCATGCTGAAGATCGGTTCGTCGTTTCACAACGATTCGGGGTTGAAAGATTCACGAGTCCAACTCGGTGCATCATATTCAGGTGTTCTTTCTCTAAGGTATCCATGATCACATATTCTCAAATTCAGGTTCGGCTCGAGAGCCAATTCTTTAAAGAAGGTCTCCGAATGTGTGATTTTTTTCTCGAAGAAATATTGTGAAAAAGTGTGCTGAAAGTGCAATTTTTACGCAATAAAAAATTCATAACTTGAAGATCGTGGCTCGTTTTGAACCCTTTCCTGTGGCCAAATTTCCATCTTGACGTCATCTACATTTTCATCTCTCACGGATGGAAGCCAGTTTCGATTAGAAGGTCTTCAAAAATGCAAATTTATCAAGTATTTTTGTACAGAAAATTTGTGACAGAAGTTTATTTGCGTCATAATTAGAAAATCATAACTTGATCGATTTTCATCGTATTAAGCTGGTTCTGACGCCAAAATTTAAAAAATTTAGTTGACTACGTTTTCACAAGAGGTATCAAGTTCAAACGGTATCCAAAAGGCCTTTGTTTTTTCCCAGAGTGCGCGTGACCCGCTGAAAATCCTGAATATTATTTCATCTGGGTCGAAACTTCGAAAATTGATAACTCCGCCAATTTTTATCAGATCGGGCCCATATTTTTACACAAGGTAAATGACTCAGAGATCTACAACTTTAATTCCAAAGTCGAGACTGACTTCTGCTCAAATCAATACCATTTTTTTATGGAAGAACGTGTCAGAGTTGACACTAGAGCCCCAAAATAAGTTTGTCTGAGGCGAAACTTCAAAAATTCATAACTAATTCACCGTTTATCCGATTGAGCCCATTTTCGGACAGAAGTTAGTTCTCGATGTAGGATACATTTTATTTTTCACATTTCAACTTCAAAAAATTTCACTTAAGTCCATGCGATTTAACATGGAACATGTCAGACTCAAGTGAATAAAAATCTGCACTATTGCTTGTGGTTATTGGAGGCCCAATTGCATATCCAAAGCCCATATCTTTGCTCTAATTTCCATTATATAATCTTATTCTTTTCACACAAACAAAAAATACCTTCTCCACAACCCTGTCAAAATATCAAATTCTTTCAAAAACCCTAAAAACCTTAAAATCCTTGTTACAAACCCCCATCTCACTACTTCTCTAGTAAGGGTAAGGCTGGTTTGATCTCCATGATCAAAAGGGTGTAGAAGTATTCATACATGCCATATCGGTTTTAACATTACAAAATTTCATATATTTGCTTTCTTTGCATTTCATGATATAGTAATTTATTTAACGTGTTCATGAGATTCAACGATGCCGATTTAGACATGGTCCCATGCAAGGTTATTACAAAATGCTGAGGCCGAATCATAACAACAACCAACGACACCAAGGCACAGTGGTAAATGGGGTGATCAGTAAGGTTAAGGGCGTGAGTTCAACACTCACCCTTATTAGTTTTGGTTTTCTTCCTTTCTATTTATCCTTTTACCTATTTCATTCTTTCTGTTTAAAACCTTTTTCATAAAACTTAACATTTTTCACAAACCTTTGATTTTTCATAATAAACTCAAATAATTAATTTTAGGTTTTTTTAAATTTAATTTTAGGTTTTAAATTAATTTTTGGTTCAACACCCACCCCTGACATTTGCATTATTTGTATTTTCTAACCCTATTTTTCATTGATGTTTCTTCCCCTATCTATTTTTTAGCAAACTTAATTCTTTTTTCTTAATCATTACACATAAACTTTTTTTTAAAACCTTTTTTTTAAATTAAAATTAATTAGGTTTTAGGTTTTTTTATTAACCTTTATTTTCAAAATTAACCTTTTTTTATTATTGATTAAAACTAATTAGGATTTAGGTATTTTAATTAACTTTTTCAAAATTAACATTTTTTTATTAATTAAAATTAATTAGGTTTTTTAGGTTTATTTTATTAATTATCATAAATTATTCTTTTCATAAAAAATCACCAAAACATTTTCTTTGCTATTTTCATCTTATTTTTATTTTCCTAGATAAAGTGTATAGGGCGCGTTCAACTGTAATAGCGCAACTTTATTTTTCCCACATTTTTTTATCATTATCATGTAATTGCTTCCGAGATGTAATAGTTTTAGGATTTCTTTTCCGCATTCTTCACTATTATGTAACTGCCCCAAAGCTCTGTAATAGCATAGGTTTACATTTCCGCCTTTACCTTCAGCTACTATATTTTATGCAATGCTTAGATTAATAGGATTGTATGAAAAGATATAAATGAATGATAGAAAACCGTAATTTCAAGATAAATAACTGAACTGAATCATTTGCCCACTCGCACCTCTAGGGTAACCTCACTTGTTGCCTTCGGAAAAACAATGGTCATGTCCCTAGAACATAGGGATACCCTTATCAAAGACCCTCGGTTAAAGTCATCATAAAGATCATAGTCCCTCAATGTCCCTTGAGTTTCCTACGAGAAATGATCTTATCCCTGGATGTTGCCTACGAATATATGATGACAGTCCCTTCGAACTGCTAAGGTATCTCTATATGTTACCTTCTATGACCATAACGATGACCCGCACATGTCCCTCACAAATACAACGATAGGGCTACCTACTCACTAATAGTAGGATAACACTTCCTAAAGGTTAGGAGGAAAAGAACGACATCTTTGAGTATAAGTAAATAAGTTCTTAGATGCTTGCTCAAAACAACTTTTTGCACCTACACAAAAATATTTTCAAAAACACTTTTTTAAAACATTCGCCTTGTCAACACTCTTAAGGACTGATACAAGAGTTATCACAAAGCGAATCGCCGCACTAAGGCATTTTCAAAACAATTTTCAAACCACACCAGTACAAGCAATTTTAAAAATATGAGCTAGCATCTAAGAGCCCGTAGATAACTATGGATGGAAAGGGTGCTAACACCTTCCCTTTCCATAATCTACCCCCCTTACTCAGAAATCTCGAAAAAAGGTCTTTTTCTATTCTTTTCACCCTTTCCTTATTGGATAAAAGAAAATTTGGTGGCGACTCTTGCTTACCACGACATTTGCGAACAAAAAACGCAAACCAGTATTAACAGTCGGTTCTGCCACCGTATCACAGAACTGGCGACTCTGCTGGGGAATATTATAAAGTGGGATTTACCTTAGGTTCTAGATCATTTTAAATTGCTTTCTTTGTTTTCCTTGATTGCTTTATCTTTGAGGGTTTGTTGGGGTATTCTTGTAAAGATCCTATACCCGAATCAAGGACACTTTTTAGGTAAACAGCAATAGATCGTGGAGACTGTACAGTGTAGACTGATATGGTTGAAGCGATGGCTATGTTGGTATGACACTTTGGTTGGTACCAGTATCCCTTGTGTCGAATCGAGGAGAATACGGGGCCGCCGCGTGGTGTCGTGAAGCACTAACGGACCTTAGAACCTTAGTTGAACAAACTTGGCCATTAGAAAGTAGTGAGATAGTCGGTCTCAGTGTAAAGCTTGGAATCGGTTGATACTCGATACTACACTCATTGAGATTTGACTTTCGGGATGTTTAGGCTGCAAGAAAAGATTGCTAAGCTGAAATAATACCGATAAAGAAAGATCAGTGATATTGAGACTCCTTAGAACCCAGATACTATTTCTAAGACAGGTTGAGCCAACTAAACTTCAAGACGGTACTTACCTATGGAATCCATGCAAGCCTAAACCTAAGGCTACTTGTGTGAATTGTTTGCTTTCTTTGCCTAATAATTTGAACTCATTGCAGGGCTTTGTTTATATTCCTTGCAGGACCTTGTTTGTATAAATCCAATAAATTGGTTTCTTACCCTACATTTTCGCTTAACGCATAACATACACATCATAATATATACATCATAACATCATGCCACAACATTTCCTTAACCATTTCAAGGATCTCAAGGGTTTGTGATGCAGGTTATGATAAACCAGACGTCTAACAAAGGGCAATGAGATTTATTTTCCTCTAGCCAATGGCGTCAAAAGACCAAAAAACGACAACTTAAGTCAGGGGATATGACCCACTTGATATGGTGAGCTTGACTCTTGTGTGAAACTTTATCTGGAAATGTATGAGAGGGAACCTGGGTAGGGTTGCTTCATGATGAGTCCGCGTGAAACTTCATCTGAAAATGTATGAGAAGGAACTTGGGTAGGGTTTCTTCTGGATGAGTCCGTGTGAAACTACATCTGGAAATATATGAGAAGGAACCTGGGTAGGGTTGCTTCGGGATGAGTCTGTGTGAATCTGCATCTTGAAATTATGAGAAGGAACTTGGGTAGGGCTTCTTCATGACGAGTTCGTATGAAACTTCATCTGGAAATGTATGAAAAGGAACCTGGGTAGGGCTGCTTCAGGATGAGTCTGTGTGAAATTGCATCTGGAAATATATGAGAAGGAACCTGAGTAGGGTTGCTCCAGGATGAGTCTGTGAAACTGTATCTGGATATTATGAGAAGGAACCTGGATAGGGCTGCTTCATGATGATTCCTTGTGAAACTTCATTTGGAAATGTATGAGAAGGAACCTGGGTAGGGCTGCTTTAAGATGAGTTCGTGTGAAACTGCATCTGGGAATATATGAGAAGGAACCTGGGTAGGGTTGCTTCGGTATGAGTCCATGTGAAACTGCATCTGGAAATCATGAGAAGGAACCTGAGTAGGGCTGCTTCATGATGAGTTCGTGTGAAACTTCATCTAGAAATGTATGAGAAGTAACCTGGGTAGGGCTACTTCAGAATGAGTCAGTGTGAAACTACATCTGGAAATGTGAAAAGGAACCTGGGTAGGGCTGCTTCATGATGAGTCCATGTGAAACTTCATCTGGAAATGTATGAGAAGGAACCTGGGTAGGGCTGCTTCAGGATGAGTCCGTGTGAAACTGCATCTGGAAATATATGAGAAGAAACCTGGGTAGGGTTGCTTCGGGATTAGTCTGTGTGAAACTGCATCTGGAAATTATGGGAAGGAACCTGGGTAGGGCTGTTTTATGATGAGTCCGTGTGAAACTTCATCTGGAAATGTATGAGAAGGAATCTGGGTAGGGCTGCTTCGGGATGAGTCTGTGTGAAACTACATCTGGAAATGTGAGAAGGAACCTGGGTAGGGCTGCTTCATGATGAGTTCGCGTGAAACTTCATCTGGAAATGTATAAGAAGGAACCTGGGTAGGGCTGCTTCATCTGGTCGTGTAGATAGTTGCCCTGGCTTATTTCATGAATTAATCTTTGACCTTAGAGAAATAAAGATAGTTTCCTCGGCTTGTATTGAGAGTTAATCTTCAATCTGTTTATGTAGATTGTTGTCCTGTCTTGTTTCAGGTATTAATGTACAATCTGCTTATGTAGATAGTTGTCCTAGCTTGTTTCAGGTATTAATCTATAATCGGTTGTTCATAGATAGTTGTCCTATCTTGTTTCAGGTATTAATCTGGAACCCGGTTTTTGTTGGCCATAGAGATAGTTTCCCTGGCTTATTTCAGGAATTAATTTCTGACCTATTTGAAAGAAATATAGTTTCCCCGACTTGTTTCGGGAGTTAATCTTCAATCTGCTCATATAGTTAGTTGTCCTAGCTTGTTTCAGGTATTAATCTACAATTGGTTGTTCACAAATAGTTGTCATGTCTTGTTTCATGTATTAATCTAGAACTCGCTTTTTATTGGTCATAGAGATAGTTGCCCTGGCTTGTTTCAGGAATTAATCTCTAACCTATTTGAAAGAAAGATAGTTTCCCCGGCTTGTTTCAGGAGTTAATCTTCAATCTGCTTATATAGATAGTTGTCCTAGCTTGTTTCAGGTATTAATCTATAATCAGTTGTTCACAGATAGTTGACTTGTCTTGTTTTAGGTATTAATCTAGAACTTGCTTTTTATTGGTCGTAGAGATAGTTTCCCTAGCTTGTTTCATGAATTAATCTCTGACCTATTTGAAAGAAAGATAGTTTCCCCGACTTGTTTCGGGAGTTAGTCTTCAATCTGCTTATGTAGATAGTTGTCATGGCTTGTTTAAGGTATTAATCTACAATCGGTTGTTCACATATAGTTGTCCTATCTTGTTTCAGGTATTAATCTGGAACTTGTTGAAAATTAATGATGATATTTGTTTGTTGATCTTTCCTGAAAAGGTAAAAAATTAGTTGTATGTAATGCCATGATGAATGAGGTTCTCAAAATAAATGAGATTATGCTATATGTATTTTGTATGCATATACTATGATGTTTGTAAAATAATGTATGAATGCAATACATGAACTATTCAGTTGTTCGTTGTAGCATCATTGAAATGAGGGAAAATAAATCCCCGACAAATGCTGGTGAGGCTTGGGAAATTAAATCCCGGAATGTTGTTGGGGATGAAGAGTATGCACATCTTCAAACCTTGTTTAGAATGTTTCCACTGGGGATTCCCATTTTGTTGTTTGACGAGAAATCCGCTGGGGAAGACTAGCTTTGGCTTGAGAAATCTTTATGGAGAGTAAAGAGTTCAGGAGTTTTAGTAGTCTATTGCTCTACTGGGAAGTTATACTCTTTATGAGAGAGAATGAAAGTCAACAACCTGTTGGGGATAAAGAAGTTAACTGTTATTTGATCGGCTTCCAGGCTTTGCAGCAACTCACTAGGGATAGTGGCAAACTTTACTGGGGAAGAGGAGTTTTGTTAGTGTTTTGAAGAAGTTAAACTATTATCTGGTTGGGTCAAGGTTTTAGTAACTTTTGGGGATATCAATGACTCTACCGGGATTAAAGGGTTTTATCTGTTGATTTGTATTGGTCTGGAGGATTCGTAGTTTGTTGGGGAAATAAACCCATTTGACAATCTGCTGGGGAGGATTTTCTTTAGGAAGAATTCCACAAGGCTTTCTTTTAAGACCAACTCAGCTGGGGAGAGGACCTTCCGAATATTGAAACTCTGGCTAGGGATTGCATAAATCCAACTTTGTAGGGATAATTTTATGGAGATATCCATGAATTTGGCCTTGTGGGGTTTTGACCCTTATTTGTGAAGATTATTCTGTGGGGATAACCTTATAGAGGTGGCTCTGTCGACTTTATCGGGGATCACCTTGTGAAAGGGACTTTGTGGGGATATGTCATTGTCCACAACAGTAAGTGTTGTAGTTAATTCCAGAAATTTTTTTCTTAATTGTACGTGCCCCTTTGTTGGAATCCATGTTCCATGCCCCAAGTGATTCAGACGCAGACCTGCCTCTGGCTATGAGAGATTTCCTGGAATCTTGACTTGAATTCCACATATGGGTTGAACTATAACATGTCATGCTCACTTGATTATGGGAGAGTTTGTCATTGGAAGTGTTTTTCCATTTGAAGTGAATTTATTGAGAGAGTTTCCGCATATTGGATATTCGTCGTGTGAATTTCTCCGCTGTCAAACAAATAGCTATATGCAAACAGCAGTACTCAAAATAAAAGTTTATGTTTGTCTTGAAGTTTTGAAAATGCATTTTTAGCAGATAAAAGAATTTTGTAAGAATATGTATTCAACTCGGGATTTACAATAGGCCTTACAGGAGTCAGGATACCTTTTGTAACAATATGCTTTTGAACTAACCCATGCTTCAATTATGACTTTTAAGGGGTTGTAACATGGCCTGGTTTACAGTTTAAGAAACAAAGGATAAGGCTCAAAGTGTGTTTGTACCCAACCCGCTCTCCGTGATGTTCTCCAGTCCTAAACTCAGTTAATTGTGCATTTTAACTCCTATTGAATCTAGAATGACATTTTGTTGATGGTTCAAATACTGAAAGTTTATTCATGAAGGCAGTCACTTTTTGCAACATCTTTCATGTTTGTCGAGGATTTGTAGTGCCCTCTTTTTGATTTACCGTCCCTAATTTTTGCCTGATTGTTCTTGTTTTGAGATTACAGCCAGCGGGATGCCCCCGTATTTCTTAAGTCTCATTCATAGGTTTTGACCTAGTGGGCTTTTCTTTTGAGAGATAATGACTGCCTATTTTACGAGGAACCATCGTCGGATTTTGATTCAAAAGGATGTTTTTGATGTCACTCATTGTGTACGAAGTGTAAGCTTATGACTGAACATGCATTTGAATTAACTGAGAAACTAACTGTTGTACCCCAAAATTTGCCCTCCCATTTTTCATAAGAAATCACAACCCTAGGGTTTTCTCAGATTTTCAAGATTGGCTCAGGAATCAATCAGGCAGATTTTTCTTTGGCAGTAGATCAAGAATTAGGGTTTCTCTCGCATTTCTCAGAAGAAACTGAATTCTCAGAAATTCAGTTAACTGTCACATGTTTTCACGCTTTTTTAAGCTTACTGAAAGATTACTGGTTGTTCTCAAGGCCTGTTTATCTGAGACAAGAAATGAGAGCTGAGACTGTCATTTGGAACATTCAGGTTTTGTCTGATCCAGGTTAACCAGATAATGTGCGTCTGTTAAGACATTTGCTTTGTTAATGGAATGAAATGTTTGCTTGTTTATTGGAATACACAGTGCGTATTTTGATTGGAATGTTGTTGCAAGGTTATGAGATTACAGAGTTTTTTGGATTACTTGGAATTTAAGTTATCTGTATTGGAAATATTGAAATGCAGTTTCAGTTATTTTAATCAGGAATCTTAAAGAATCAGTGAAGACTTGAGGAGAGAATTGCAAGATATTGACAGTAGGAGATTTTATTGGATATCAGATTGCCTCACAAGGATTTTCCATTTATTTCAGATGTTCTTACAAAAATAATTTATTATTCATATGCTTTAAGTTTTACAAACTTATCGTGCTTGAAAAAATAAATTATTACAATTAATGAAAAAAAATCTCTCTAAAGTTATAAATCTAAGCCTAAGCTTCCATTGTTCCCGTGCTCGCCACAAAGTCTTCTGCTTCCTCTGCTTTGTCACCGTCCAATTTACGCTCACATGAAAGAAAGACAAAGAAAAAGAGGATTAGTACAGTTAATTAAATAGAACTTTCAAACAAAAAAAGAAAGAAAGTATTCATCATTAAAGTTTGCCGTTTGGAATCAGAGGAGCTATTTTCATTTCATCATGTTTTTATTTTTTCTCTTTGCAAATCACAAGAAGACTGCTCTTCTTGGTTCACAAAGAGAAAAAGGGAAAATGCAAGAATGCAAGGCAAATGGTTCAAATGAAAACATAACAAGGCCAAACTGTCAAGCAACTAAGGAAAACAAGGCGCCAAACTGTACAAAGCAAGTTTCAAATGCAAAACAGCATGACAAACTAAACTAAACAGCATTGCAACAAAACCAAACAGCATTGCAACAAAACCAAACATTGCAGCAAACTAAGCATTACAACAAGGCCAAACTGTACATTACAAAGTAAGCAAACTGAATAATGCAGCAAGTACAAGTGCAGACAACAACAGGCCAAAAGTACAAAGAGGGTAAACCAAATAACAAGCAAAAGGCTTGTCACAACTTTTCATCATTTTCCAGGGATTTAGGCAAACTTTTCAGAAAAGTAGAAAAGCAAAAATTGCTTTATCATTGAGAGAGAAAGAGAGAGGAGAGATATCACCTCTTTGAGATTGTACAGTTGGCTAAAAAAATCTGTCACAAGTTATAAGACCATCAAACAGCAAGAAGGAAAAGGGGGGTCAATTTTGTAAAACAGAAAAGATTGGTAACTCTCTTCAAGAGGTCAAAACTGCATAGTAGTTTCCAAAAAGCCTGTTAACAGCAACAAGACACAACTCTCCCAAAAACCTGTAAAACCAAATAAACAGGCCAACATCATAAACATTCACAAGACTCCAAACCTGCAAAACCGTAAAGCCTACCCACAACAGTTTCAAGCAGTTCAAACACACAACACAACCTGTTATAAAAAATCACAACCTGCATAACATTACAACAACCAACAACCAAGAACCAAGCTGCAAGAGCAAAACATCACAGAAAACCTGTTAAACAGAATAACAGTTTCAAACAGCACAACCTGTTATAAAACTACCACTCTCCCAAAACCTGTTAATAGTTTCACACCACAGCCAAAAACCTGTTAGCAGAACCAAACAGCAGAACCAACCTGCAAGCTACAAAATAAACTGTAAACTCGCAGTTCCAAAACAGAAACTCCCAACCTATTATCAAACTCAAAAAGCCATTTCCAACTGTAACCATCAGAAACATAACAATCTCCAAAAACCTTCAACAGTCTAAACCTGTTATCAACTTCAAACAACCCACGAAAGGCCAACAAGCTACAACAACAATAAAGCCTGCATCTTCCATCATCAACAACTTATACAAATGAAGTTTCAGGATAAGCTATCATCATCAACAATACCAAACTACAATCACCATCAACCAACTTTCATTTTGAAAACAAGTTTAAGAAATCATAATCAAAAGCTACTAACAAAGTTTCAAACATAACATCAACAATCATCATCAACAACTTACAAAGAAAAGAGTTTCAGAAAGCAACAATCATCATCAGTCAAAAATCAAAATCAAAGGTTTCAGAAGCGATTTAGCATCAGCATCAAGCAAAAAATCAAAATCAAAAGTGTCAGAAGTGAAGTATCATCAAAAGAAAGAAATCACCGGAATCTCGTGCCTCGCCGTCATCATCTCTCCTCGCACCTCTGGCCACCAGGGAGCTCCATCTCTCTATCTCACCTTTCCTCTTCTCTTCATAGAGAAAGTCACATAGGTATGACCATTTCGTACCCCTTTGCTGCATCTCAGACATACAATACCATAGGTTAAACAACTAAGCATGAACAAAGCAAATCCAAACAACGAACTGTTAAAAATAAAAAAAAAAGAACGAACCATACCGTTTTAAGACAACATCACTGATCATTGAGAGGATGTGAGAAGTGAGGGTGTTCCGGTAACCATAGGCGAAGGAGGATCAGAGTGATTGAGCATTGAGTGAGAGGAAGAGAGAACGAAGACAAACGACGCCGTTGTGAAAGCACGTACACAAACCATAATTTTTCCAAAAAAACCTAATCAGTTGTTACAAACTTGTGAATTGGGCCCTATCCGCCCCAAGCTTAAGCCCATACATAATTGCTGGCTCACACCCCCTCCTTTCTGACTTTACTTCTTCTCTTATTTTGTTTGGGCCCAATAATAAATCTTATGCCCATCTTTTAATTCAATTTATTTTCTTTTCTTTTGTTTAATAAATACTAATGTTTTTTTAATTAATTCATTTTTTTAATTTGTTTTCTTTTCTCTTAGTTAATAATAACACTAAATAATATATTAAAATTTTATTTTGACAAATTACTTTGATTTTCTTAAATTAGTTTTATTTTCTTCTTTTATTAATTAATCTTGTTTCATTTGATAAAATACCAAAAAAACATTTAATTTGATTTAATTAATTTTGTTTTCTTTAAACCTTTTTTTATTGATTAATAAAAGCACAAAATAATAGAAATTTTGTTTAATTAAATTTTTCTTTCTTTAAAGCTTTTCCTTTTAAAATTAATAAAATACAAGATTAATAATAATAAAATATTTAATTTTTCTTTTGTAGAATAGATTTTATTTATTTATTTTCAAGTGAATACATGCATTTCATGCTTCATTTATTTCGTATTTTGTTATAGCTTTGTATTGAATTGCGACAATTCGATTTGGTTGTAATATTTGGACTTTGCTATTCTTATGAGATTCATCCCCATTTGTAATAATTGTACCCCCATTCCCGGATACTTTTGTAATAGCTTAGACTTTTAATTCCCGCAATTTATTGCTTTCAATATACTGTGTAGTAATTAGGCGTGTATGGCAAGATTCAAAAATCAATTGCTAGATGACCTAATCCAAGAATAAATAACTTGAAATTGACAACACAATGCACACATGCGCCTCTAGGGTAACCTCACTTGGTGCCTCGGAAATACAATCATGTCCCTCGAATATGCGATACTTTAGTAAATGACCCTTCGATAAACAAAGATTGTAGTCCCTCGATGACCCTCGATGTTGCCTTTGATAAAATGATCTCGTCCCTTACAAAATTGCTAGAGCGTCTCACAAGTTGCTTTCAATGGTTGTATGCGATGACCCGTGCCTGTCCTGTTTAAACATCCAAATACAAGGTTGTTTACCAAATGCAATGGTAAAACAACACTATCAAAAGGGTTAAAAACGTATAGGAAAGGTCTTTGAGTAAAATAGGGTAGACAACTCTTAGTTACTTGATCAAAACTTGCAAAAACATCCTTGCTATTTTTCAAACACATCTCACAATACAATTTCAAAACACTTCCCAAAAACAAACTTTCAAACATTTGAAATATATTTTCAAAAGACAAACACCTTTGTATATATTCAAACAAGAATCATTACAAAGGTTGCCTAGACAAGGCCTCTTTTTCAAAGCATTTTCAAAAACCACACACAAAGCACCATTTCAAACAATTGAAAAGAAAAAGCAAGTGATCTAAACAAGTAACTAAGAGCCCATGGAAAACCATGGATGAAAATGGTGCTAGCACCTTCCCTTTTCATAATCTACCCCTCGAACCCAAGAAAACATCTCAAAGGTCTTTCCTGTGCTTTTTGACCTTTCCTTTGGATAAAATAAAAAGTCAGTGGCGACTCTTGCTAAACCGAAACATTTGCAAACACAAAAGCAAAACCTCAAGTCAGTTCTCCCATTGTATCACAGAAATGGCGACTCTGCTGGGGATATATCTAAAGGTGGGGTTACCTTAGGGTTTTAGATCACCTTTACATGCTTATCTTATTTGACTTGTATGCTTTACTTTTTGGTTCCTTGTTTGGGTTTGTTTTAAATCCTACACCCTGATTTGGGGGCACCTTTTAGGTAAGTAGCAATAAACTATGAGGGAACTGTGCGGGGTATACCGACACGGTTGAAGCAGTGGCTACGTTGATGTGGCACTTTGGTTGGTACCGGTAACCCTTGAGTTGAATCAAGGAGAGTACGGGGCTGCCGCGTGGTGTCGTGAAGCATCAATTGACTTTAGAACCTTACTTGACCAACTTGGCCTTTTAGGATGTAGTGAGATGACCGGCTTTGGTATAATCTGAAGTTGGTAGATACTCGATACTACACTCATTGAGGGCTGTTTTCTTGGAATATTTTGGTCGCCAGTAAAGTGGCTAAACTGAAACAATGAACACAGAAAATAATCCAGTGATATTGAGCTCCTTAGAACCCGGTCACTATTTCTAGGACAGGTTGAGCCAACTAGACTTCAAGAGGGTACTTACCTACAAACTCCATGCAAGCCTAAACTTAAGGACTTGTCTGCTTTGTGTGAATATGATTGTTTGTATATAACTTGCTTACATTCGCATATCTGTATATAACATCATACCATAGCATTTTTAATAACCATTTCAAGGATCTCGAGGGTCTTTGATGCAGGGTCACGTTGAACCAGACGTCTACCAATGGGAAAGAGGATTCATTTTCCTCTAAACAAACGTCGTTAAAGATCAAGTACAACAACTTGAATCAAGGGCTATGACCCACTTGACATGGTGAGCTTGATTCTCGTGGAAAGACATCCACCTATACAAAGTTCTCCAATCAAAGATGTTGATCGAAGTTCAACCTATAACATTTTCTTGTGTTCACCCTGTGAGATCCTTGAAAACATGCATCCACATATCATGCATTGTATCATGACAGGTTTTCCCCTTTCAGGTCTCCTTACCTTCCTACTGTTTATTTCAGTAGAGATGGCTCTAGAGAAGACTATCAAGGATATCCAGGCTCAAAATGCTGAACTTCAAGAGATGTTCTTGAACCTGTCCAAGGGGCAGGAAGAAGTGAAAGCTCTCCTCACAAGGGACATGGTCCTATGGAATCCAGGGGGCATCAGTAATGATCAGTTGGAAGGACTACAGATTGAGATGGAAACAATGAAAATCCAGATGATGGGACAACTGGTGGTCCAGATGGCTCTCATTCAAAACCTGGCTCAAGGACAAGAGGAGCTAAAGGTCCTCATCAACAAACTGCACCATGATGAATGTAACCAAATGGGGAAAACAACTAGGGTTGAAGATCAAGTCACCATTCAGCCTCCTTTGAGACAAGAAGCCAAGGGAAAGTCTCCCTAATTTGCTTCAGGGTCACAAGCCCAACAACAACCTCACCAACATCAACAGGGTAATCGGCATAAGCAAAATACATCTGGAAGGCGCTTCATTGAGATTAACATCCCATTATCTCAAGTACTGCAATGCTTGTTGGAGGTCAAGTTGACTGTATTAAGGGATCCTCTTCAGAATCTCAATACCTATGCTCCTAGCTATCATCCCAATGAATTATGTGCATACCACTCCAATAGTCCTGGGCATGATACAAATGACTGTTGGGCTTTGAAAAACAATACCCAAGACTTGATTGACAAAGGAGTGCTGGAATTCACACAGGATGGCCAAATGAAAATCTTCCGCTGAGGGTTCTCCACCTGAAATGACAAGTTCGAACTAAGAGGCTTTTGTTTCATTTGAATTTTCAAGTTTAATTTCTTTTGTTATTCAAACAATTATCTGTTAATGTCAAACTCTGTTTCATCAATGCATTGCATATGTTTGTCTTGAATTCATCCATTCGTTTTCACTATAATTATGCTTTCTACTTTTGACATTTAACTCTTGCTAAAAGTTACAAGCCTTTAGAGGAAGGATGACGAAAACAATGCCATAATCTCATACAATATGCTTTTGGACAGACCTTGCTGACGATGTACAAGCGTTTCTTTCAATTCCTAAACACTGGAGTTATAAGGAAGATAATCCCTAGTCAACCCCTTCGAGCCAAAGAAGTAGAAGTTTTTTGTTTTAAACACAAATTGAAACCTTTAATCAAACCTGGGGCAGGGTAGTCTCTCAGTTAATTCAAAATGTGCGTTTAGCCGCAAACTCTCATTTCGTAATACAATGAATACATTCCTTTGGAACCAAAATACAGTGATGGTTCCTTATCTCATAGGCAGTCACTATCTCTCAAAAAAAATAAAAGCCCACTGAGTCAAAACCTACAAAGGAGACTTACGAAAGCTAGGGCATCCCGCTGACTGTAATCTCGAAAATAGGAACAGTCAGGCAAAAATCAGGGATAACAAAAAAAAAGAAAAAAAGAACGAGGTCACTACAAATCCTCAACAAAATGAAAAATGTTGCAAAAATGACTGCCTTCCAACAAAATTCAACTTGTGTGTACCATCACCAAAACATCGTTCCAGACTCATTTGGAGTTCAAACGCACAATTAACTGAGTTTAGGATTGAAGAACATCACGAAGAGCGGGTGGGTACAAATATACTTTGAGCCTTTATCCTTTGTTTCTTAAAACCGTGAACCAAGCCACGTTACAACCCTTCAAAAGTCCTAATTGAAGCATGGGTTAGTTCGAAAGCATACTATTACAAAAGGTATCCTGACTCCTGTAAGGCTTTGCTCTAAATCTTGAGTTGAATTTTTCTTATAAAAAAGTTTTATGCTAAAAAACGCATTTTTCAATATTTCAAGACAAGCATAAACTTTGCATTATTTGAATATCGTTGTTTGCATATGGCTATTTGTTTGACAGCGAAGAAATTCACACAGTGAATGTTCCGATGAACGAAAGCTCTCTCAATGAACAAAATCACTTCAAGAGGAATGACACTTCCATTGCAAAAATCTCCTATCGACAAAGGGGACATGACATTGCATAGTCCAGTAAACCTGGGGCAGTCCAGTCAAGATTTCAAGAAATCTCTCAAAGTCCAGTTAACCTGGGGCAGTCCAGTCAAAATTTCGAGAAATCTCTCAAGTGCAGAGTAACCTGGGGCAAGTCTCCATCTCCATCACTCGGGGAATTGAACGTCAATCTCATCAAAGGGTTACGTACAGTCAAAATTTCCTGGCACTGCCACAAGCATTTGCTACTAGGGGCAATGACGAACCTCTCCAAAATCCTTTTGAAAAGAAATTCAAGAGTCCTCGAGAAGTTCATCACCTCTCTAGAAGACCAACAACAGGGTTTATTTCCCCAACTCTTGTCAAGGATTTTTTCTCCAAAACAAAATTACATTTCAATAACATTCATAACATATGCAGATTGATCGGAAGGTAAAGGTTCATTACCTTTTGGAGTAGCAGTCAAAGATTCCTTCATCACCTTTTGGAGTAGAAGTCGTTAAAGATTCCTTCATTATCTTTTGGAGTAGCAGTCGTCAAAGATTCCTTCATCACCTTTTGGAGTAGCAGTCGTCAAAGATTCCTTCATCACCTTTTGGAGTAGCAGTCGTGAAAGATTCCTTCATCACCTTTTGGAGTTGCAGTCATCAAAGATTCCTTCATCACCTTTTGGAGTAGCAATCAAAGATTCCTTCATCACCTTTTGGAGTAGCAGTCGTCAAAGATTCCTTCATCACCTTTTGGAGTAGCAGTCAAAGATTCCTTCATCACCTTTTGGAGTAGCAGTCGTCAAAGATTCCTTCATCACCTTTTGGAGTAGCAGTCATCAAAGATTCCTTCATCACCTTTTAGAGTAGCAGTCGTCAAAGATTCCTTCATCACCTTTTGGAGTAGCAGTCGTCAAAGATTCCTTCATCACCTTTTGGAGTAGCAGTCGTCAAAGATTCCTTCATCACCTTTTGGAGTAGCAGTCATCAAAGATTCCTTCATCACCTTTTGGAGTAGCAGTCGTCAAATATTCCTTCATCACCTTTTGGGGTAGTAGTCGTCAAAGATTCCTTCATCACCTTTTGGAGTAGCAGTCGTCAAAGATTCCTTCATCACCTTTTGGAGTAGCAGTCGTCAAAGATTCCTTCATCACCTTTTGGAGTAGCAGTCGTCAAAGATTCCTTCATCACCTTTTGGAGTAGCAGTCGTCAAAGATTCCTTCATCACCTTTTGGAGTAGCAGTCGTCAAAGATTCCTTCATCATCTGGTTGAGTCAAAGTTAATCCAAGACCTTCTCTGGTTCAGTCAGATTGACACTAAGATCTCCCTGATTCTTATTCCAGTGGAAGATATTCCGGGTTTTGCTGTTTTAGATAAATCTCTCAACGATTTATTCTGATTCACTTCCAGATCTTGCTGTCGTAGATCCAATTCAAACTTTCCATCAACAATCACTTTTGAATGGTATTTTTAAACCCATTTCCATAACACCATCAAATCAGCATGTCATTAAAATCCCCAGTGGAGCCGAAACTATCAAACCACAGTGGAAATCATCCGGTTTCTCTGAATCCCCCAGCAAGTTATCTTAAAGCCTGGAAATCAACCAGATAACAGTTAACTATTGTTTTATCCCCAACCAAGGATAACTCCAGAAGATTGGCATACTCCCAACCTCCTGATCCAAACGGCTGAATGAAGATTCTCATTTTTGCTTCCCCGGAAGATTGGCATACAACCCGAATTCCTGATAGTCCCAACAGAATGAAGATTCTCATTCTCAAAGTGGCATACAACCTAAACTCCTGAACTTCTTCCAAACAGGAATAAGCTTTTCCCCAGAGTCTTGAGCTCACTCTCCAGCAGGATAGCTACTCCGCAACAGTATAGCTATTCCCCACAGAGTTTTTACTCCCCAACAAAATGAAGATTCTCATCCTTGATTCTCCAGTGAATTTGCCAGAGCCTTCTTTACTCTCAGCATAAATTTGTTAGAATTTTTAATCCCCTGCAGATCGAAGATTCTCGTTCTTGACTCCTCAGCACAAATTCCCCTAGCAGAATGAAGATTCTCATTCTCAATTCCCTACAGTGTTTTCAAATATTCCCCAGCGGAGTTCTCCTCAAACAACAAAACAGGAATCCCCGGTAGAAGTATTCTAAGAAAAGCTTGAAGACACACATACTCTTTAGCAGTGATCCAGGATTTATTTTCCCCGACAGCAGTCAGAGATTTTATTATCTCCAGCTATCCAGGATTTATTTTCTCAGCAAAACAGCTAATCAGCTTACATGCGCATACATTACATTCATATATCATAAACATTGATGAAACACGTCTTATTGCAGCTTGCATTTCATGCAACATAACTTTGTGTTTCAGCTAACATTCTACCCTTTTCAGGATAAGATTAATAAGCTACCAATATAGGATCATGAAAACAGTTTACGGATGCTCCAAACACGGATGCTAATATATTGCTTATTCAAATTCAAGGATCATGAAAACAGTTTACGAATGCTTCCAGACACAGATGTTAATCTATCGCTTGTTCAAATTCAGCTCATGAAAATAGTTTACGGATGCTCCAAACACGGATGCTAATCTATTGCTTATTCAGACCCCCAATTTAGAGACGTTCCAAACATGGATACCTTTCTGATACTCATTCTTTCACCTACAACATACAATTCAATGAACATTCTTGGATGGAATCTTTAAGCCCATCTCCGACAAGATTCTGTCACATCTCCAAATGGTATCTTTAAGCCCATTCCCTGAAACTATGCTTTGACGAGTGCAAATTTATGGGCACTCTAGTGTCCAATCATCTTTTACCTTCGAGTCGCGAATGACAAACTCGCCAATCTAACTCTTCAGGTTCAAAAAGATTGAACAGGGGCAGCTGTTGTACCCCAAAATTTGCCCTCCCATTTCTCACAAGAAATCACAACCCTAGGGTTTTCTCAGATTTTCAAGATTGGCTCAGGAATCAATCAGGCATATTTTTCTTTGGCAGTAGATCAAGAATTAGGGTTTCTCTCGCATTTCTCAGAAGAAACTGAATTCTCGGAAATTCAGTTAATTGTCACATGTTTTCACGCTTTTTTAAGCTTACTAAAAGATTACTGGTTGTTCTCAAGGCCTGTTTATCTGAGACAAGAAATGAGAGCTGAGACTGTCATTTGGAACATTCAGGTTTTGTATGATCCAGGTTAACCAGATAATGTGCGCCTGTTAAGACATTTTCTTTGTTAATGGAATGAAACGTTTGCTTGTTTATTGGAATACACGGTGTGTATTTTGATTGGAATGTTGTTGCAAGGTTATGAGATTACAGAGTTTTTTGGATTACTTGGAATTTAAGTTATCTGTATTGGAAATATTGGAATGCAGTTTCTTTTATTTTAATCAAGAATCTTAAAGAATTAGTGAAGACTTGAGGAGAGAATTGCAAGATATTGACAGTAGGATATTTTATTGGATATCAGATTGCCTCACAAGGATTTTCCATTTATTTCAGATGTTGTTACAAAAATAATTTATTAATCATATGCTTTAAGTTTTACAAACTTATCGTGCTTGAAAAAATAAATCATTACAATTAATGAAAAAAAATCTCTCTAAAGTTACAAATCTAAGCCTAAGCTTCCATTGCTCCCGTGCTCGCCACAAAGTCTCCTGCTTCCTCTGCTTTATCACCGTCCAATTTACGCTCACATGAAAGAAAGACAAATAAAAAGAGGATTAGTACATTTAATTAAATAGAATTTTCAAACAAAAAAAGAAAGAAATATTCATCATTAAAGTTTTCCGTTTGGAATCAGAGGAGCTATTTTCATTTCATCATGTTTTTATTTTTTCTCTTTGCAAATCACAAGAAGATTGCTCTTCTTGGTTCACAAAGAGAAAAAGGAAAAATTCAAGAATGCAAGGAAAATGGTTCAAATGAAAACATAACAAGGCCAAACTGTCAAGCAACTAAGGCAAACAAGGTGCCAAACTATACAAAGCAAGTTTCAAATGCAAAACAGCATGGCAAACTAAACCAAACAACATTGCAACAAAACCAAACATTGCAGCAAACTAAGCATTGCAACAAGGCCAAACTGTACATTACAAAGTAAGCAAACTGAACAATGCAGCAAGTACAAGTGCAGACAATAGCAGGCCAAAAGTACAAAGAGGGTAAACCAAATAACAAGCAAAAGGCTTGTCACAACTTTTCATCATTTTCCAGGGATTTAGGCAAACTTTTCAGAAAAGTAGAAAAGTAAAAACTGCTTTATCATTGAGAGAGAAAGAGAGAGGAGAGATATCACCTCTTTGAGATTGTACAGTTGGCTAAAAAAATCTGTCACAAGTTATAAGACCATCAAACAACAAGAAGGAAAAGGGGGGTCAGTTTTGTCAAACAGAAAAGATTGGTAACTCTCTTCAAGAGGTCAAAACTGCATAGCAGTTTCCAAAAAGCCTGTTGGCAGCAACAAGAGACAACTCTCTCAAAAACCTGTAAAACCAAATAAACAGGCCAACAACATAAACATTCACAAGACTCCAAACTTGCAAAACTGTAAAGCCTACCCACAACAGTTTCAAGCAGTTCAAACACACAACACAGCCTGTTATCAAAAATCACAACCTGCATAACATTACAACAACCAACAACCAAGAACCAAGCTGCAAGAGCAAAACATCACAGAAAACCTGTTAAACTGAATAACAGTTTCAAACAGTACAACCTGTTATCAAACTACCACTCTCCCAAAACCTGTTAACAGTTTCACACCACAGCCAAAAACCTGTTAGCAGAACCAAACAGCAGAACCAACCGGCAAGCTACAAAATAAACTATAAACCTGCAGTTCCAAAATAGAAACTCCCAACCTGTTATCAAACTCAAAAAGCCATTTCCAACTGTAACCATCAGAAACATAACAATCTCCAAAAACCTTCAACAGTTTAAACCTGTTATCAGCTTCAAACAACCCACGAAAGGCCAACAAGCTGTAACAACAACAAAGCCTGCATCTTCCATCATCAACAACTTATACAAACGAAGTTTCAGGATAAGCTATCATCATCAACAATACCAAACTACAATCACCATCAACCAACTTTCATTTTGCAAACAAGTTTCAGAAATCATAATCGAAAGCTACCAACAAAGTTTCAAACATAGCATCAACAATCATCATCAACAACTTACAAAAAAAAAGATTTTCAGAAAGCAACAATCATCATCAGTCAAAAATCAAAATCAAAGGTTTTAGAAGCGATTTAGCATCATCATCAAGCAAAAAATCAAAATCAAAAGTGTCAGAAGTGAAGTATCATCAAAAGAAAGAAATCACCGGAAGCTCGTGCCTCGCCGTCATCATCTATCCTCGCACCTCTGGCCACCAGGGAGTTCCATCTCTCCATCTCACCTTTCCTCTTCTCTTCATAGAGAAAGTCACATAGGTATGACCATTTCGTACCCCTTTGCTGCATCTCAGACATACAATACCATAGGTTAAACAACTAAGCATGAACAAAGCAAATCCAAACAATGAACTGTTAAAAATAAAATAAAAAGAACGAACCATACTGTTTTAAGACAAAATCATTGATCATTGAGAGGATGTGAGAAGTGAGGGTGTTCCGGAAACCATAGGCGAAGGAGGATCAGAGCGATTGAGCATTGAGTGAGAGGAAGAGAGAACGAAGACAAACGACGCTGCTGTGAAAGCACGTACACAAACCCTAATTTTTCCAAAAAAACCTAATCAGTTGTTACAAACTTGTGAATTGGGCTCTATCTGCCCCAAGCTTAAGCCCATACATAATTGCTGGCTCACACCCCCTCCTTTCTGACTTTACTTCTTCTCTTATTTTGTTTGGGCCCAATAATAAATCTTAATCCCATCTTTTAATTCAATTTATTTTCTTTTCTTTTCTTTGGTTTAATAAATACTAATGTTTTTTTAATTAATTCATTTTTTTAATTTGTTTTCTTTTCTCTTAGTTAATAATAACAGTAAATAATATATTAAAATTTTATTTTGGCAAATTACTTTGATTTTCTTAAATTAGTTTTATTTTCTTCTTTTATTAATTAATCTTGTTTATTTGATAAAATACGAAAAAAAAATTTAATTTGATTTAATTAATTTTGTTTTCTTTAAACCTTTTTTTATTGATTAATAAAAGCACAAAATAATAGAAATTTTGTTTAATTAAATTTTTCTTTCTTTAAAGCTTTTCCTTTTAAAATTAATAAAATACAAGATTAATAATAATAAAATGTTTAATTTTTATTTTGTAGAATAGATTTTATTTATTTATTTTCAAGTGAATACATGCATTTCATGCTTCATTTATTTCATATTTTGTTATAGCTTTGTATTGAATTGCGACAATTCGATTTGGTTATAATATTTGGACTTTGCTATTCTTATGAGATTCATCCTCATTTGTAATAAGTGTACCCCCATTCCCGGATACTTTTGTAATAACTTAGACTTTTAATTCCCGCAATTTATTGCTTTCAATATACTGTGTAGTAATTAGGCGTGTATGACAAGATTCAAAAATCAATCGCTAGATGACCTAATCCAAGAACAAATAACTTGAAATTGACAACACAATGCACACATGCACCTCTAGGGTAACCTCGCTTGTTTCCTCGGAAACAAAATCATGTCCCTCGAATATGCGACACTCTAGAAAATGACCCTTCGATAAATAAAGATCGTAGTCCCTCGATGACCCTCGATGTTGCCTTCGATAAAACGATCTCGTCCCTTACAAAATTGCTAGAGCGCCTCACAAGTTGCTTTCAATGATTGTATGCGATGACCCACGCCTGTCCCATTTAAACATCCAAATACATGGTTGTTTACCAAATGCAATGGTAAAACAACACTGTCAAAAAGGTTAAAAACGTATAGGAAAGGTCTTTGAGTAAAATAGGGTAGATAACTCTTAGTTACTTGATCAAAACTTGCAAAAAAATCCTTTCTATTTTTCAAACACATCTTACAACACAATTTCAAAACACTTCCCAAAAACAAACTTTCAAACATTTGAAATGTCTTTTCAAAAGACAAACACCTTTGTATATATTCAAACAAGAATCATTACAAAGGTTGCCTAGACAAAGCCTCTTTTTCAAAGCATTTTCAAAAACCACACACAAAGCACCATTTCAAACAATTGAAAAGCAAAAGCAAGTGATCTAAACAAGTAACTAAGAGCCCATGGAAAACCATGGATAAAAAGGATGCTAGCACCTTCCCTTTTCATAATCTACCCCCCGAACCCAGGAAGACATCTCAAAGGTCTTTCCTGTGATTTTTGAACTTTCCTTTGGATAAAATAAAAAGTCGGTGGCGACTCTTGCTAAACCGAAACATTTGCGAACACAAACGCAAAACCTCAAGTCAGTTCTCCCACCGTATCCCACTAACCCTACCCCAGGGTTTGATTAAAGGTTTTAATTTGTGTGAAAAAGAAAACTCATACTTCTTTGGATCAAAGGGGTTGACTAGGGATTATCTTCCTTATAACTCCACTATTTAGGAATTGAAAGAACGCCAGTACATCGTCAACAAGGTCTGTCCAATTTGTGTTGGTATGAATCTGGTGAAAGTGTAGTGCTCGGACCTGAAATTGTGCAAGAAACTATGGAGAAAGTGAAATTAATTCGAGAAAAGATGAAGGCTTCGTAGAATAGTCAAAAGAGTTACCATGACAAGATGAGTGTAATACGGTGGAAGAACTGACTTGGGTGTTTTGCGTTTGATCGCAATTATTGCGGATAGCAAGAGTCGCCACCGACTTTTCTTTTATCTAATAAAGGAAAGGGTGAAAAGAACAGGAAAGACCTATCGAGATATTTTCTTGAGTTCGGGGGGTATGTTATGAAATGGGAAGGTGTTAGCACCCTTTTCATCCGTAGTTATCTATGGGATCTTAGTTGCTTGCTAGGTCACTTTTGAAAAATGCTTTGTTTGAAATGTGTTTGTGGTAGGTTTTTTTAAAAGTATTTTGAAGACGCCTTTGTTTCGGAAGACTTTGTAATGATTCTTGTCTCTATAAGAATGTATTACAAAGTGTTGGTTTTGAAAATAGTTCAAAGAGATGTTTGTTTTTGAAGATGTTTTTGAAAGTGTAAGTGTGGAAATGGTTTTAGTTTGCGAGCAAGCAACTATGAGCGTCCTACCTATTCAAAAGGTCCATGTTCTTTTCCTCCTCCTTTAGATGTTGTTATCTTACTATTGATTTGGTAAGAAGCCCCATCGTTGGATGTGAAGGGACGGGCGTAGGTCAATCATATAGTTATAGAAGGCAACTTATGAGACGTTTTAGCAATTTTCGCAGGGGACTAAATCGTTTACCGGAGGCAACATCGAGGGACTGCGATTTTTTTTATCGAGGGTCTTTGCTAAAACACCCATATTCGAGGGACATGACTATTTTTCTTGTAAGTTCAGATGCGCCTAAGAGGGGGGGGGGTGAATTAGGTTCCAAAAACTTTTTCTGGTTTGTATGAATATTTTTGCACGAGTTTCTTTCCTTTCTTTTTCTGATAAGTGATGAAAGCAGTAAATGCGAAAAGTAAAGAACACCAGGATTTATACTAGTTCCCCTCACACTCTGAGGGTACGTCTAGTCCCCTTTCACACGAAAGAGATTTTCTTATAGTTGGTAATTTGTACAAAGACTACCAAACAACCAAGAACAATCCTTTTTGACCAAGAACAATCCTCTTGGATTTTCACTAAGACCACAAAGAGAACAATCCTCTCTAAGTGTCTTTCTTGTTTCCAACAATCCTGAAAACAAGGATACAATAGTTTGTTTGATTTGCATAAGAGTTTGAAAGATGAAAGAGCAATGTCAATCACTTGATTGATCTTTTCTATTCAATATGATATTTAAGATGGAATACTCTTCTAAGTGCTCAAGAACAATTTTCAGTATGCATGTGAAAATGATAAACGGAAATCTTGAGTATAGAGAGTATGATTCAAAGAATAGAAAGTAATTGTTATTTTTTGGTGATTGTTGTTATTTCAAAATTCAAAACAAAAGATAATTTATAGTGTATTAATACCTCTTCAATGAATCATAGCAATGTTTAAACCATTTTTACTGGAAAAAAGTATTTGAAAAGATACAAAGATTGCCATGAAAAGGTGTTACAAAAAGTTGCTGGAAAAATGAAAATTTTCAAAAGCTGAAGCACAATAACCAATTGCACTAAAGCAACAATCGATTGCAGCACAACAACGTTTAAAAAATTTGAAAAATATAACTATGACAACCGATTGTCATTGAGGAGCAATCGGTTGCTCATAGGCCAACGTTTAAAAAATTTGAAAACAAAACACATGACAATCGATTGCTGCTAGATGACAATCGATTGTTGTCAAAACAGAAACTTTTGTTTTTTGACTGCAACCGATTGTCCTAGCATGACAATCAATTGCTCGTGTACAAAAATTGAAAAATCATTATTTCTTAAATATTTTAAGCAATTTAAAACATCCTTCTTCAATCATACATAGTATATACTCAAAATATTAGTTTAATAAAGTAAATGCATGATTAAAAATAGTTTTGAGCACTAAGAGCATAAGATCAAAAATTTCATATACCTAAAGCCATAAGTCTTGAAATGTTGATCTTGATCAATGAATCTTGCTTGAGATAAATCTTCTATCTTGATCCATTCATTTTTGTATGCTAGTTTGTCTTCATCAAAACACTTGGAAAGCTTGATTTCACAGTCTCCCCCTTTTTGATGATGACAACCATTGCTTGAAGTTTGGAGTGCATCTTGGTTTTCTCTAATCAAGTTGTTTAAAAACTCCCCCTAAGTCAAAGACTCCCCCTTGATCTATTGCATGAGGGTTTTGAAGATTGCTTGCTTGCTGCAATTTGGGTTAGAGAAACACAAAAGAAACTACGAAGTCTTCTCCCCCTTTGTCATTAGCAAAAAGGAATGGGAAAGAGGATCATAAAAATTTTGCACATAGAAACAACATAGCATAAATAAAGTTTGTATACATAGATATAACAGAAACAAAGTGCACAAAACGAAAGGGATCACAATACATGAAGTGTCTTAAACGAAACTAGAAAAACGACATAAAACATAAGAACATAATGTACTAAGAAATATAATAACTTAAAAACTAATCATCCATGCCTTCAACAAAGTCTTCATCATCTTGATCTTCACCACCATTGCCTTCATTGGTTTGAGGTTGAATGAAAGGGTAATGATAGGGTTGAACTTCATATGGAGGGACATTTGTATGGGCATAGAGATGAGTAAATTGATTGTTCATGTTGTTGGTCATGTATTGAAGGTAGTCAAAAACTTGATTGAAAGAGTTTTCCATTGGTTGTGGAGGTTGGTTTTGAAGTGGTTGTTCTTATGGAGGTTGGTTTTGTGGAGGAGTATGAATGTATGTGATGGTTCTATTAATCAGATCAAATTTGACACCGGTTTTGGTATTACATACTTTCTTCAGAGTTATTTCATGTTTGGGGTTAGTCATAGGCACCATGTATTCACCAGACAAGGGAACATTGAACTTCTCAAACACAAGGGTAAGCCAGGAGCCATAAGTAAGAGCAGAAGCATTTTCATTATGTAGTGCCAAATGATGTAGAATCACATAAGACCAGTTGATTTGAATCCCATTCTTCATCGCATACAGAATCTGCATCTCACAATCGTTAACGTTGGAAATGTTTGAAAACTTTGGCATAACAACATAAGCCAAAAAGTAGTGGATCAAACGATCATGAATAGTGAGAATTCCTGCAGACCAAGAGTTCCTCTCCGGAGTTCCACCAATAAGCCTTTGCCTTTTCTGAATAAAATCACGCTCGGGAATTCTTGTAATTCCATAGTAGAAGTTTCTTTTGCTGTAGCCAGGCATATTTGCATTTGAGAGAAGTTTAATGCAAGCACCATCATGTGGAATACCCAAATCTTCACCAAAGTTCTGCACTGTGAGTTCTATAGGAACCCCTTTGATATTTGAGATCATGCATCCTCTACTAATTGTTAGATTGCTGTAGAAAATTATAACCAAAGTGGGGTAAATGGGTCCATTAACACCAATTAACTTGTCTATCCCTTGAGATCTAAATAATGCTAGAAACTTGAAGCATTCGGAATAGAAGTTGTCAAGATTACTGAACCTTGGTAGAAGAACCGTCTTCTTCTGAAAGAGAGACACAAATCTTTCCCTTTGGATTCTTGATGGAATGAGTTTTGAGACATCATCACCTTGAGATGAGGAAGAATCTTTTCCCTTTCCTTTCTTTGATGTTGACATGGTGAGGAATGAGAGAATTGGAAGGGGAAAGGGTATTTGGTGTTTTTAGGGTTTCTTGAGACAAAAGAGGATATATGAAGTTTTTAAGTTTTGGTTGGGCTTTTATAGATGGATAGGCATTCAATGGATATGTAAGGCATTCAATGGTTTAGTCAAGACAATAAAGACTTGTAGCATAGAGATTCTTGAGTGTGTGACTATCCAAATAATTGTGTCATAGGAAAAGACTAAGTATTAAAAAGTTGTTGACCAAACACTTAAAACATTCATGAACAAGGAATAAAAAATCTGGTACAAAATAAATAATAGTAATGGCAGTGGAAGAGAAATAATAAAAAAAGAGTGTAACTGAAAAAATAAAAAAAAAATTCAAAATTTTAAACTGTGCAATCGATTGTTGTTTTATGACAACCGATTGCACCCTTTGAAAAACTCAAACAGGAGCGAAAAACTTGTGAGAGCAACCGGTTGTCGTGGAGTGACAACCGATTGTTGTGAAAACAGAAACTAAATTTTTTTAGTAACAACTGATTGTCACTCTATGACAACCGATTGTCATTAGTGAAAAAGTGAAAAAAATACTTAATTTGGGGATTTCATGGTCATATATCAAAAATTTAGTAATAAAAACATGGATCATGATATATTATCATAAAGTTAAGATTAAGATCATAGCCATGTACCTTAATTAGATAATGTCATTTTCGTCCAAGATACCTAGCTCTCTTCGGATCTTGAAAAACGGTTCTCTTGCCAACGGTTTAGTGAAAATATCTGCTAGTTGATTATGCGTATCCACGAAGGTGACTTTGACATCTCCTTGAAGTACATGATCTCGAAGAAAGTGATGTCGAATGTCGATATGCTTTGTTCTAGAATGCATCACATGATTCTTTGTAATGTTGTTTGCACTTGTGTTGTCACATCGGAGTGGAATGCATCCAAGGTCGAGTCCGTAGTCACGGAGTTGTTGCTTGAGCCATAGAATTTGCGCACAGCAACTACCCGCTGCAATATATTCCGCCCCGGCCGTACTAAGAGCCACACAAGCTTGTTTCTTGCATGCCCAAGAGACTAATGCATTTCCCAAAATGTGACAAGTGCCACTTGTGCTTTTTCTATCTATTTTACATCCTGCATAATCAGCGTCAGAATAACCAATTAAATTGCATATATTACCTTTTGGGTACCATAGGCCGACATTGGTTGTTCCTTTGAGATATTTCATGATTCTTTTTATTGCCATGAGGTGAGATTCCTTCGGGTTTGCTTGAAATCGTGCACACAGACATACACTGAACATGATGTCAGGACGACTTGCCGTCAAGTATAGTAGTAATCCAATCATGCCTCGATATTTAGTAATATCAATGGAAATACCGGATTCATCTTGATCAACATAAGTACCAGAGCCCATTGGCGTGTGCATTGATGAAGATACCATCTTTCAGTTGCTTAATTTGCAATCCAAGGAAATAGTTCATCTTGCCCATCATAGACATCTCAAATTCTCCTTGCATCATCAAAGAGAATTCTTCACACAAATCTTTGTTAGTTGAACCAAATATAATATCATTGACATAGACTTGTACTAATAAAGTGTTACCTTTGATCTTCTTTATGGACAAAGTCTTATCCACTTTACCTTTCTCAAAACCTTTTTCGCATAAGAATGTACTGAGTCTGTCATACCATGCTCTCGATGCTTGTTTTAAGCCATAAAGAGCTTTTCTCAACTTAAAAACATGTGAAGGATTCTTGAAGTCTTCAAAGCCCGGGGGTTGTTTGACATAGACTTCTTCATTGATGTAGCCATTTAAGAATGCGCTTTTGACGTCCATTTGGTAAAGCTAAAAATTTAATGAACAAGCGTAAGCAAGTAAAACACGGATAACTTCTAACCTTGCAACCAGAGAGAAAGTTTCTTCAAAGTCAATTCCCTCTTCTTGGTTGTATCCTTGGGCTACCAATCTTGCTTTGTTTCGAACAATTATACCATTCTCATCAAGTTTGTTTTTAAACACCCATCTGGTACCTATGATGTGTTTGTCACTTCGTCTAGGAACAAGTTCCCAAACTTGATTTCTTTCGAACTGATTTAATTCTTCTTGCATAGCAATCATCCATTGGTCGTCTCCTAATGCGTCGTCGACTTTGGAAGGTTCGATTTGAGAAACGAACGCCATGTTTAAGCAAGCATCTTTGAGGTTCAATCTTGTTGAAACGCCTTAACTGATGTCACCGATGATTTTATCAATAGGGTGATCTCTATGGGTTCTCCATTCCTTAGGTAGATCATTGACATTTGATTCTTCTGGAATTTGTTCTTCTTGTTGTTCCAATTGATTCTCATTGTTGATCTTGGAGGCATCTTCTTGAGGAATATCTTCATCTGATTTTTCATCAAACTTACCAAGGTTGTCTTTGTCGTTGTTAAGGACAAAGCATTTGCAGCCAAAGACATGAAAGAATGAAATATTTGGTTTCCTTCCTCGAAAGAGTTCATACAGAGTCTTCTTCAAGATAAGTCGAATAATAACTCTATTGCTTACAAAGCATGCCGTGCTTACAGCATCCGCCCAAAAATATTTTGGAGGGTTTGAATCACTAAGCATTGTCCTTGCAAGTTCAATAAGAGACCTATTCTTCCTTTCTACAACTCCATTCTGTTGAGGAGTCCTTGGTGCCGAGAAATTATGTGATATTCCATGTTCTTCACAGAAATCTTCAAAGGAGGAATTCTGGAATTCTCCACCATGGTCGCTTCTTATGGAGGAAATAGATAGTGACTTCTCATTTTGAATTTGCTTTGCATATTTCTTGAATGCCTTGAATGCATCATTTTTCTGCACTAAAAAGAGTGTCCAAGTATATCTAGAAAAGTCATCAACAATAACTAGAGCGTATACATTACCTCTGAAGCTTCTTGTTCTTGAAGGGCCAAACAAGTCCATATGAAGCAGTTGTAGTGGCCTAGTAGTGGATACCACATTCTTGGATTTGAAAGTTGATTTTGTTTGCTTTCCCTTTTGACATGCATCGCAAAGTCTATCTTTGATGAACTTTATCTTAGGCAGTCCAACAACAAGGTCATGCTTAATCAATTTGTTTAGGTGCTCCATATGAATACGAGTGATCCTCTTGTGCCATAGCCATGAGTCGTTGTTGTTTGCCATTAGACATTTAACCTTCAAAGACAAATCGTTAATGGAAATCATAAAAATATTATTTACTCTTTTACGTTTAAGTTTAGCCTCATGCGTGACTTCATCTTCTATCAAACATTCATCTTTAGTGAACTTGATCTTGAAGCCTTTGTCACATAGTTAGCTAATACTTAGAAGATTGTGCTTTAGTCCTTTGACATAAAGAAAATCTTCAATTGATGTGAAAGGTGGACCACCAACTTTGCCTATTCCAAGGATCTTTCCTTTGTTGTTATCTCCATACGTCACATAACCCTTGGCCTTAAGCGTTAGATGTGAAAATTTGTCGATGTCTCCCGTCATATGCTTGGAATAACCACTATCGAGACACCATAGATTTGAAGTGGTCGTCAAGCTTACCTACAAAACAAGATTAGGTTTTGTTAGGTACCCAAGTTGCTTTGGGTCCTTCATAATTAGTTCCTTTCTTAACCCACACATAATGCCCATTTTCCATGCCAAAGTTTCTAACATAACACGCATTAGGTGTGTGTCCTTGTATACCACAATAAAAACAAGTAGGTTCAAATTTACTTCTATATCTAGAAGGATAAGATTTCTTCTTAGAGGGTATTTTCTTTTTAGGATAGTGATGAACTATTTTTGGAGTGATTTCTTTCTCTTTGGTTGGTTGATCGCTAGCCTTGACAAAGATGGTTTTGTTGGTACTTGGTTTTGAAATTTTTGAGTATCCAAGACCACTTTTGTCATTTGAGTATCTTTGTTGGCTAAGAACACCTTCCAATCTAATTTGTCCTTTCTCATATCTTTCAAGAACCCTTTTCAATTTGACAATTTGGAAAAAGAGAGATTCACACTTTGTGCATACAAAATTCTGTTTTTCATCACTAACTTTTTGCTTTTCATCTCTGAGATCTTTTTCAATAGATCCACATTTTTCTTCCAACGATGAAATTTGTTTCTTTTGTGATGAGATAGTTTTGTACAGAATTTTGCATTCATTTAAAAATTCATTTATAGCACCTTGCGCATCACTATCAAAAAGAGAGAATACGTTACTAACCTCATCATCTTCGCTTTCGGAGTGGTGTGATGCCATTAACGCAAGATTGGCACTTTCGTCGCTATCGGAGTCGGATGACGAACTTAGTTCAACATCTTCCCATGCAACATATGCTTTCTTATCTTTTGATTCCTTCTTGCCTTTGTAGCCACTTTTCTTTGAATGTTTTGGACAGTCCGGTTTGATGTGACCTTGTTTACCACATTCATAACAAGTAACTTCTTGTGTTGATGAGGATCCTTCCTTCTTCTTGAAGTGTTTCTTCTTCTTTGAGTGTGAGAAGGATTTGTCATTTTTACCAAAGAATTTTCCAAGTCTTCTAACGAGAAGCATGAAGTTTTCATCTTCATCAGGATTATCTTTCTTTTCGTCTTCCTTGGAGTCAATCTTCAAGGCAATGTCCTTAGACTTCTTTTCTTGATTTTCATGGTTTTCCAATATACCAAGTTCTGTCTCGTATTCTTGAAGTTTCCCGAACAAAGTTGTGGATGTCATAGTAGCGAGACTCTTCTTTTTTGAGATTGCCGTTACTTTTGGTTGCCATTCTCTAGTCAAGGATCTGAGCACTTTTAGGTTCAACTCATCATTGGTCAATGTTTTGCCAAGTGCCCTTAGATGATTTGTTAGATGCACAAATCTCTTTTGTAAATCAAGAATGGATTCTCCGGGTTGCATACGGAACAATTCATATTCTTGACTTAACGTATTAAGTCTCGATCTCTTTACTTCAGTTGTTCCTTCATGTGTTTTAACCAGTGTATCCCAAATTTCTTTTGCCGTTGTACATGCTGAGACACGGAAGAATTCATCCATAATAAGTGCGCTTTGAAGGAGGTTTATTGCCTTTTTTTCATACAAGACCTTTTTCTTATCATCATCATCCCATGTAGTTTTAGGCTTTGATGAGCCAACACCGTTTACTACAGTTACCGGAACAAAAGGGCCATTTTGGACAGCATCCCATATTTCTTCTCCTTCTGCTTCTAGATGAGCCTTCATACGGATCTTCCAGAAATCAAAATATTCACCACAGAATAGAGGAGGCTTGTTGCTACTGCCACCGTCTCTGAACACAAATTTGTTGTTTGCGGAAGCCATTCTGGATCTAGTAGGAACAGGTTACCTATAACCTGCTCTGATGCCAATTGTAAGTTCAGATGCGCCTAAGAGGGGGGGGGGGGGTGAATTAGGTTCTAAAAACTTTTTCTGGTTTATATGAATAATTTTGCACAAGTTTCTTTCCTTTCTTTTTCTGATAAGTGATGAAAGCAGTAAATGCGAAAAGTAAAGAACACCAGGATTTATACTAGTTCCCCTCACACTCTGAGGGTACGTCTAGTCCCCTTTCACATGAAAGAGATTTTCTTATAGTTGGTAATTTGTACAAAGACTACCAAACAACCAAGAACAATCCTCTTGGACCAAGAACAATCCTCTTGGATTTTCACTAAGACCACAAAGAGAACAATCCTCCCTATGTGTCTTTCTTGTTTCCAACAATCCTGAAAACAAGGATACAATAGTTTGTTTGATTTGCATAAGAGTTTGAAAGATGAAAGAGCAATGTCAATCACTTGATTTATCTTTTCTATTCAATATGAAATTTAAGATGGAATACTCTTCTAAGTGCTCAAGAACAATTTTCAGTATGCATGTGAAAATGATAAACAAAAATCTTGAGTATAGAGAGTATGATTCAAAGAATAGAAAGTAATTGTTATTTTTTGGTGATTGTTGTTATTTCAAAATTCAAAACAAAATATAATTTATAGTGTAGTAATACCTCTTCAATGAATCATAGCAATGTTTAAACCATTTTTACTGGAAAAAAGTATTTGAAAAGATACAAAGATTGCCATGAAAAGGTGTTACAAAAAGTTGTTGGAAAAATGAAAATTTTCAAAAGCTGAAGCACAACAACTGATTGCACTAAAGCAACAATCGATTGCAGCACAACAACGTTTAAAAAATTTGAAAAATATAACTATGACAACCGATTGTCATTGAGGAGAAATCGGTTGCTCATAGGCCAACGTTCAAAAAATTTGAAAACAAAACACATGACAATCGATTGCTGCTAGATGACAATCGATTGTTGTCAAAATAGAAACTTTTGTTTTTTGACTGCAACCGATTGTCCTAGCATGACAATCGATTGCTTGTGTACAAAAATTGAAAAATCATTATTTCTTAAATATTTTAAGCAATTTAAAACATCCTTCTTCAATCATACATAGTATATACTCAAAATATTATTTTAATAAAGTAAATGCATGATTAAAAATAGTTTTGAGCACTAAGAGCATAAGATCAAATATTTCATATACCTAAATCCATAAGTCTTGAAATGTTGATCTTGATCAATGAATCTTGCTTGAGATAAATCTTCTATCTTGATCCATTCATTTTTGCATGCTAGTTTGTCTTCATCAAAACACTTGGAAAGCTTGATTTCACATTTCTGAGGCAACAAAGCAAGGTTACCCTATAGGTGCACGTGTGCGAATAGTGTGTTTGATTGCATGCATTTTTGTCTTTGAAATTAGGGTTTTCTAACGATTTTATCTTACCATACACACCCTAATTACTAACAATTTATATTAAAGAGGTAAATTGCCAAAATTAAAATCCTAAGTTATTACATTACTTTAGGGGATGGGGGATACAAATTTATGAATTGGGATAGAAAGCAATAAAAGTCCTAATTATTACAACTATGATACGGTGGCAAAACCGACTGTTATACTGGTTTGCGTTTTATATTCGCAAATGTGCGGTAAGCAAGAGTCGCCACCAAATTTTCTTTTATCTAATAAGGAAAGGGTGAAAAGAACATAAAAAGACCTTTTTCGAGATTTTCTGAGTAAGGGGGGGTAGATTATGAACATGGAAGGTGTTAGCACCCTTTCCATCTGTGGTTTTTCACGGGCTCTTAGGTACTTGCTCATTTTTGAAAATTGTTTTCGTGTTTGCATGTTTTGAAAAGTTTGCTTGCTTTATGATAACTCTTGTATCAATCCTCAAGAGTGTTGATAAAGCGTTTTTTAAAAGAGTTTTGAAAGTGTGATGTGAAAAAGATTGTTTTGAGCAAGTACTTAACAACTATCTACCTACTCAAAAAAGATGTTCTTTTCCTCCTTTCCTTTAGATAGTGCTATCATACTATCAGCGAGTAGGTAGCTATGATACGGTGGCAGAACCGACTATTAATATTGGTTTGCGTTTTTGTTTGCCTAATGTCGTGGTAAGCAAGAGTCGTCATCGACTTTTATTTTATCTAATCAGGAAAAGGAAAAAGAAAAAAAACATTTTTTGAGAATGTTTCTGAGTACGGGGGGTAGATTATAGAAAGGGAAGGTGTTAGCACCCTTTCCATCCATGGTTTTCCATAGGCTCTTAGGTACTTGCTCATTTTGAAAACTGCTTGTGTGTGCTTGCTGTGAAAAGTTTTGTTTTACTTTGTTTTAACCCTTGTTTCTGTCCTCAAGAGTGTTACAAAGTTGTTTTTGAAAACTTTGTTTGAAAAGTGTTTGGTGTAAAAAAATTTGTTTGTTTGAGTAAGTACTTAAGAACTAATCTACCTACTCGAAAAATACTTCTCGTTTTCCTTTAGACATCGCTATCCTATTATTAAGGAATAGGTAGCACTGTCGTTGGAGTTTTAAAGGGACGTTCGAAGGGACGAAATGGTCTCTGAAGGAAACAAGTAAGGATACCTTAGCATTTCGAAGGGACTATCATTATAAGATCAATTTGTAGGCAACTCGAGGGACAAGTAGGGACTATGATCTTTATGACGACTTTGAATCGCGGGTCATTGCTAAGGTATCTCTACGTTCGAGGGGCGTGACCATTGTCTTTCTGAGGCAACCAAGTGGGGAGTACCCTAGGGGTGCAAGTGTGCAATAGTGTGTTTTTTCAGTTATTTAATCTTTGCACAATTAAGGTGATCTATTGTTTTAATTTTTAGTTAGTCTTTCCATACAATCCTATTAACATACATCTAGCCGTTTATAATTTGCAGAAATTAAAAGTGCGGAAAGTTTAAAGATCCTAGCTATTACAGGGCTTTTGCAGATACATAATCATCTTGACTTAAAATAAAAATGCGGAATTTAAACCCTAATTACTATTACAACCTCGAAACAATTACAATAATAATAAAAAGAAATCAAAAAATGCACGCGGCGAATTAAATGCGAGAATTAAAGAATCCTAAAAATCTAATTGAAAAGATATTTAGGTTATTATTATTTTTTGAGAAAAAATCAATTAGGTTATGTACAAATTAAAACCCTAATTTCTAATTAATTTAAATTATATGGAAAAACAATTAAATTACCCTAAATAATTAAACTAATTAATTAAATAAAGAAACGAAATATTTTTTATGAAAAAGATTTTTTAGGTTTTTGTGATTTTTTGATTTAATAAAAAAATGATTTTTGTTATTTTGTAAAGAAAAAAAAAAGAAATTAAGTAAATAATAAAAAATAAGAAATAAAATAAAAGAATTAGAGATGGGCCTGTATTGAAGCTGAAAAAGGGGGTGTAGGTCTGAATTGTTAGGCCCATTAGTGGCTAAGCCTAGTCAACACGTGAGGTTCAGTGTTATGCTCTTTCTGATGGTCCATGGCATGCCTTGAACGTTGGGCGCTGGATCTGGATTGATTATGAATTCGTTGGCTGGATATTATGGTGCATGGTGGACTCCTGGGACGTGTATGCACATGATCTATTGGGACAAAGTTAGAAAATAAAGAAAATGTCGGGACCTAGGATCGAACCCAGGTCCTCTACATTTCCAAACGCACGCTTCACCAATGGGCCACCTGTTCTTATTTGTTAATATAGTAAAACCAATGAATAATATATAAAACCAAGTGGCTAAGAAAAAAAAACGCGCGCCAGATTCAAATAGACCAATGGTCATCAACCACGTATCTTCTTCTTCCCCTGTCTGTCGCTTTAGGTTAAATACTTTTACCTACTGCCAAGACTCCATAGCTAAAACCCTGCAAGCTTCAAAAATCAGGAAAAACGTATGATAAATTAAGGGTGAGTACATGGGTCAACTCGTCTTGATGCCACGAGCATCATGGTACCCTTTTCTTGGGCCAATTTCACCTGTATTAAGAAGCCCTAAAATGTGACTTCAAACCCTAGCCATGGCATTCATCAGTGTATGCCTCAAAACATCAATTAAACCAATCCAACACGTTGCAAACATGACAACAAACACAAATATACCATTAAAACATGTTCATGATGCAAGAATCATAGTAATCATATTTTGAAAAAGAAGCAAACCGTGACGATCGTATGTCCTGTTTCTAGGCTTGGGAGGACTGGAAAATGATTGGAAGGCGTTCTGGAGATCTCCAGGAATCGATTGGTAGCATTGGAATGCTTTGAATTTCCCTCTAGGTTGGAAAACAAATCACCACTTTTTATCAATTTTTTCAGTTTTGCTCTGTGCTCTCACGACCTGCAATCCATGTTTTTTTTGGCTTAGTTATGTTCAGCATATATACTAGAACGAATTAGGTCAACAAAATGCCTTGTATCTTTGAAGATCATCAAGATTTGATTTGGTTTTTCTCTTGTATGATATGTTCCTAAAATAAGCCTAATCATGCCAATTTTGATTCAATTTATTTTGCACGTATTGGATATGATTTGTCAGCCTAATTGAGTTTGATTCCTACAAAAAATCAGATCAAAAATCAATCTTTTGTATTTTTTGCAATTTATTTGATTTAATTTGAATTTTAAATAATAAAAAATCAAAATAAAATAAATAATGAAGCAAATAAAGTGTAGATGCTGATTTGGGTCGTGGACCATGTCACAAGAAAGATTCAATCATGAAAAACTAGGCCCATTTGACAAAAAATGCCTTTTTGAGCACATTTGACTTTTGGCAATTTTGCAAAAATGGTCAACTTTGACAAGGCATGTATCCTCCAATTTTAACCCTAGAGAGGTGTTTTTGGACTTTTTAGAAAGCTTAGGATGTCCCCTAAACAACCCATTTGGTTTAATCTCAGTTGGGTCTTCCATGTTCATGTAAGGAGCTTTGACCCAAAAGGTGTTTTTGTTGACTTTTCAAAAGGACCTATAATGTAGAAATTCATATCTTTTGATGAGTGCATATTTTGAACTTGTGGGAGAAGATGAATTGTAGGGAATTGCATCCTCTTCAAAATTAGCCTTGGATGGGAAATTTCTGATAAAGTATGAAGAAGTTATGTTTGGTCAAAGTTTGGTTGACTTTTCCTATAGAAACCCTAATTTAGCAACTTTTGAGTTTTGATGAATTTGAGGCATTCCTTGAGGAATCATGATCAACCCTTGATCAAATGATGAATATCACTTCAAAATATTGATGTTGACCAAAAATATTGAAGTTTAACTGTATGTGGGCCACAATTGACTTTTGACCTAGTATAGTTGATTTTCAAGCATCTGAGCAGTTGATTGAGCAAACTTCTTGTGCAAGGCATGAAACTTGACATGGATGATCCTGAGATAATATTAGGACCATGGAAAGCATTTGGGACCTTTGGACTTCAACCATCCTGATGAAAATGGAAACCCTAGTTTGAGGTACATTGCCTTAGGAGGGAGTTTGTCTGGTCAACTCTTGGGCATCCTTGAGCAAATTGAGGACTTCAATGGGCATGTGTTGGTTAAAATGAGATGGAAAATTTTGGGGTACAACAGCTTCCCCTGTTCAATCTTCTTAAACCTGAGGATGTAGATTGGCTATCTGCCTTTCGTAATCTGAAGGTGGAAGATGATTGAACACTAGAGTGCCCAAAAATTTGCACTCGTTTGAGATGGTGCTGGACTATGTAGGTAGTATCGGGAATGGGCTTACAAATTCCATTTAGAGGATATGACAGAAGGCTGTTGGAGATGGGCTTAAAGATTCCATCCAGGATGATGACAAAGAGTTGTCGGAGATGGGCTTAAAGATACCATCCAAAATAATGTTGATTTTGTGAGATATTCCTTCTATGAGAATTCCTATTCCTGTCATTGAGGAGGAATTTATTGAGGAATGTTGGTCTCTGTCTTAGGAGAAATAGGTTTTTAGGAGCTTCAGTTGTCCGTTACTCTACTGGGAATCATCTCTTAGTCGAGGAGATGAAAATGAACTGCTATCTGGTCGTGCTCCAGGATTTACAGTGATTTGTTAAGGATAATAAGATTAACTGCTATCTGGTCGTGCTCCAGGTTTCGCAGTGACTTATTGGGAAGATGAGATTACACTTTCTATCTGGTCGTGCTCCAGGATTTGCAATTTCTCAATTCTTATCTGGTCGTGCTCCAAGCTTCAGAAGGAATTAAGTGGTTATCCGGTCGCATCCGGTTTTCAACTTGAATTTAAGGCATACTAATATCCGGTCGATTTTCGGGCTTCATAGTAATTGGCCGAGTAAACTGCTATTTGGTCGAATTCCAAGATTCGCAATACCTTATACTGTTATCTGGTCATGCCCATGCTTCACAGTGTCTCTTTCCGCTATCTGGTC
This sequence comes from Vicia faba, assembly GCA_948472305.1. Taxonomy (NCBI): domain Eukaryota; kingdom Viridiplantae; phylum Streptophyta; class Magnoliopsida; order Fabales; family Fabaceae; genus Vicia; species Vicia faba. The sequence goes on from OX451738.1 coordinate 1,014,003,927, forward strand.
GTGCTCCAGTCTTCACAGTGTCTTATACCATTATCTGGTCGTGCGCCAGGCTTTATAGTATCTTTTACTGTTATCCGGTTGATTTCCAGGCTTCACATTATGATGGGGAAATTAAGCTATTATCCGGTCGATTTTCGGGCTTCATAGCTTGAATTTAAGATATACCACTATCTGGTCGATTCCAGGCTTCGTAGTATTTTTGGAGAAATCAATATATTATCCGGTCGATTTTCGGGCTTCATAGCTAGCTTGAACTGGAATAGAAATCTTAGTATCGATTTGACTGAACCAGGGAAAACTTGTGAGAACTTCAACTGGGAGAGAAATCTTAGCATCGATTTGACTGATCCCGGGAGAGATCTCGGATTAACTTTGACTAGCATAGAAATCAGGGGAATCTTAGCAGCGATTCGGCTGACCCAGACAAAAGTTTTGATATCTTCAACTAGAATAGAAACCTTAGTGTCGGTTTGACTGAACCAGAGAAAACTTGTGAGAACTTTAACTAGGAGAGAAATCTTAGTATCGATTTGACTGATCACAGGAGAGGTATCAGATTAACTTTGACTGGCATAGAAATCAGGGGAATCTTGGTGGCGATTCGGCTGACCCAGACGAAAGTCTTAAAACATCTTCTACTAGAATAGAAACCTTAGTGTCGGTTTGACTGAACCAGAGAGAACTTGTGAGATCTTGATTGCGTCTTTCCCTGAAAGGTAAAGAGTTAGTCGTATGCAATGTCATGATGTATGAAATGTATTGAGTAATGATGTTCCCAAAATAAATGAGATTGTGTTGTATAATATGTATGTGCATGCCATGATGTATAGATACGTAATGCCTTTGGGATATTCTCTAGCTGGGGAAAATAAATCCTGGACTGATGCTGGAGAGTATAAGGGGTTGAGTTCTTCGTTTCCGCTGGGGATAGTGACCGAAGATGATTATCTAGAGATTAAAATCCATTCTGCTTGAGTATATTCTATCGGGAGAGACTCTGTCTGAGAATAATCCTACGGGGGAATGACTCTGTGGGGGAAGAGAGGTACTCTGTTGGAAAGTCTACAAATTTGGAGAAATAAAATCAGCTGGGGATGAACTTCCATTGCTGGAGAGAAGAGCTCTGTTGGAGATTGAGCTTCTGCTGTCATAGAAATAAACTCTGCTCGGGAAATGGCTTTATATGGCTATAAAACTCGGGTGTGGAATGCAGATATCAGCTTTCTGAATGAACCCACTGGGGAAGGAATTCCTGCTTGGTTCTCTCGGCTCTGCGGGGAGTATAGGTATTACTGGCTTATACGTGATAGTGACTTCACTTCCAATTGTCTCTGCCCTTTGTACCATGATGGACGGGGTAACTGTTGATTTTTAGGTTTTGTACCAGTTTCTTTTGAGTTCTTAGTATTTGTCTTTCTTTTTTATATGCAAATATTTGTAAGAAGTAATCATATTCAAATGCATATGTCAAGAATAAAACATTGGACGTTTTTGCAAAATAAAACAGAAAACAGAAAAACAAGCACACAGTTTTATACTTAAAAGACGCTTTGTATTGATTTGAAATTTGCCTATAACAGGCGTTTTTTACAAGGAGGCTGACGCTCTAGTAAGAGAACACCACTGTAAAAATGGAAATTATTACAGAAATTGTGTACAAAAAGAAAACAGCCATGTGCAGTGATCCCATTGGGTTTCAATTCTGCTATTGCCCCTATGTCCTCGAGCATCTCATCACTTTGCTGCTTGTCCGAAGCTGAATGGATTGATCGGTACCGTTTGAGCTTGAAATTTGATTACTGAAGTCTGATCGCAAGGCGATCCAATGGGACGTAGTGATACGCTTCAATCCCTAACTTTTTCCTGGACCGCCATTTCGGGTTTTTAGTCCACCGGGGTACCCTTTTTTTCCCAAGCCGCCTTTTCGGGTTTTCGAATTGCCGGGTGTATAGATTTTTTTCATTTTTATCCCTAATTTTTGCCCGAACCCTTTTGGTTCGCCGGGATGCCCTTATTTTTGCCTAGGTATGTCAACCTAGCGGGTCTTTATTATGCGTAGTATCTTTTCACTATGTCCACATTGACAGGGTGTGGAAGGTCGTCACCATCCATGGTGGTCAGAATCATGGCTCCACCGGAAAATATGTTCTTGACTACAAATGGTCCCTCACAGGTGGGAGTCCATTTGCCCTTGGGACCACCTTGCGGCAGTATAATGCGCTTGATCACTAGATCCCCTACTTGATACACTTGTTGTCTGACTTTCTTATTGAAGGCCTTGATCATTCGTTTCTGATACATTTGACCATGGCAGATAGCAGTAAGTCTTTTCTTGTTGATTAAGTTCAATTGATCAAGTCGAGTCTGGATCCGATCGTCTTAGCTCAAACCTGCATCCTTCATAATCCGTAGAGAAGGGATCTGGACCTCTATGGGTAGGACAACCTCCATGCCATATACCAGAGAATATGGTGTTGCCTTTATCGATGTACGTGCTGAAGTATGGTACCCGTGAAGAGCAAACAGTAACATCTCGTGCCAGTCTTTGTATGTCACCATCATCTTCTGTATGATTTTTTGATATTCTTATTAGTAGCTTCGATAGCCCCATTCATCTTCGGTCGGTAAGGAGAAGAGTTGTGATGCTGAATCTTGAACTGTTTACAAAGTTCAGTGATCATCAAGTTGTTGAGATTGGTACCGTTGTCTGTGATGATTCTCTCAGGGATACCATAACAACAAACCAAGTTATGTTTGATGAACCGTGCCACCATATTCTTAGTAACCGTCGCAAAGGAGGCAGCCTCAACCCACTTCGTAAAGTAATCAATAGCCATTAGGATGAAGCAATGTTCGTTGGACGCTGTAGGTATGATCTCGCCGATCATGTCAATGCTTCACATTGCAAATGGCCAGGGAGCCGCCAAAACATTCAAGGGAACTGGAGGTACATGCACCTTATCAGCGTAGATTTGGCACTTATGATAGGTTCGAGAATGCTGATAACACTCAGCTTCCATAGTGGACTAATAATATCCTGCCCGTAGGATCTTCTTTGCCATGGTATGTCCACTGGGATGAGTGCGAAAGGTACCTTCGTGTAGGTCTGCCATAATCCTCTCTGCTTCGCTCTTGTCTACACACCTCAGTAAGGTAGAGTCATGATTGCGCTTATAGAGGATTCCATTACTGAGGAAGAACTTTGCAACAAACCTTCTCAGAAATTTATTGTCATTGACAGATGCCCCCTCGGGGTATTCTTAAGCCTCGAGATACCTTTTCACCTCATGAAACTAAGGTTTGTCGGTTACCTCCTCAGTATCCATCTCACAGCAGTATGCCGGTTCATCCAACCTATCAATAGTGATTTGGGGAGCTTTATTGTCCCACCTGACCTTGAACATTGACAACATAGTAGCTAGCGCGTCCTCTAACTGATTCTCTTCTCGTGGGAAATGTTCAAAGGTGATCTCTTCAAAATACGGCAGCAATATCAGTACATACTCTTTGTAAGGAATAAGGTTAAGGTGCTTCGTATCCCACTCGCTTTTGATATGACTTATCACCAAAGCGGAATCCTCGAATACACTCAAGAACTTGATCCTTAGGTCAATAGCAGCTCTAAGACCCATGATGCACGCTTCATACTCCACCATGTTGTTGGTACATTTGAAACATAATCGGGCAGTGAACAGAGTATGACAGCCCTCGGGAGATATGATTACAACACCAATGCTATTACCCAGTGCGTTTGAGGCTCCATCAAAAAACATAGACCATCAGGATCCTTCCTCAGGTCCTTCATCCGGTCCAGGTTCATCACAGTCGGTTACCAACATGATATTCTCATCCGGGAATTCAAAATTCACGGACTGGTAGTCGTCCACGGCCTGATGCGTCAAATGATCAGCTAACACAATTCCCTTGATTGCCTTTTGGGTTGTGTACTGGATGTCGTACTCGGTTAAGATCATTTTCCACCTTGCTATCCTTTCGGAGAGAGCGGGCTTCTCGAAAATGTACTTGATTGGATCCATCTTAGATATCAACAAAGTAGTGTGGGATAACATATATTGTCTCAGTTAGCAAGCAACCCATGCCAAAGCGCAGAAAGTTTTCTCAAGCAGTGAGTATCGTGTTTCGCAGTCGGTAAACTTTTTGCTAAGGTAGTATATTGCGTGCTCTTTTCGACCAGACTCGTTATGCTGCCCCAGCACACACCCCATTGAATTATCTAGCACTGTTAAGTACATTATCAAAGGTCTTCCTTCAGTCGGAGGCATCAGAATAGGAGGCTCTTGGAGATATTTTTTGATTCTGTCAAAGGCTACCTGGAATTCGTCACTCCACTTTACCACTTGATCTTTCTTTAGAATCTTGAAGATCGGCTCACAAGTAGCAGTCAGATGTGAAATGATTCGGCCAATGTAATTTAGGCGTCCCAAGAAACCTATAACCTCCTTCTCAGTACGGGGAGCCGGAATCTCTTGTATGGCCTTCACCTTTGCAGGGTCTACCTGAATACCTTTTTAACTGACGATGAATCCCAGAAGCTTACCAGACCTTACCCTGAAGGTGCACTTGTTTGGATTTAACCTGAGCTTATACGTCTTCAACCTATCAAACAACTTTTGTAGATGATCAAGATGTTCTTCCTTCATTTGAGACCTGGCTATCATGTCATCAACGTAAACCTCTATCTCATTGTGAATCATGTCATAGAACATAGATACCATAGCTTGATGATAAGTTTCTCCAGCATTCTTCAACCCAAAAGACATCACCTTGTAGCAGAAAGTGCCCCACTGTGTAACAAAGGTTGTCTTCTCCATGTCTTCAGGTGCCATCTTGATCTTATTGTAGCCAGAGAAACTGTCCATGAAGGAAAAGAATTTGTGTTGTGCGGTGTTGTCAACCAGAACATCGATGTGGGGAAGCGGGAAGTCATCCTTGGGGCTTTCCCTGTTCAGGTCTCTAATCCACACACATTCGTACTTTACCATCTTTCTTAGGTACTGGAACCACATTAACAACCCACTGCAGATAGGAGGTGACAACTAAGAACCCGACGTTGAACTATTTCATAACCTCTGCTTTAATCTTCTCTGACATCTCAGGGCGCATACGATGGACCTTTTGCTTTACCGGAGGGCATTCTTCTTTAGGCGGCAGAAGATGAACCACTATATTCATGTCTAGTCCCAGCATGTCTTCATATGACCAGGTGAAGATTTCAACATACTCATGCAACATCTGTACCAACCGCTTTTGACACTAGGCTCCAGATTTGCACCGATCTTGACTTCTTTTTTGTCTATCTCTTTACCCAAGTTCACTGTCTCAACCAGCTCTTCATGAGGCTGTATGGCCCTTTCTTCCTGCTGTGATAGTCTAGCAAGTTCTCTGGGTACCTCACAATCTTCCTCACCTCCGTCCTCGGCTTGGTTGATCGGATTTTCAGTCATAATAAGCAGTAGCAGAACTGTTATCAATGGGATCCAGAGTGGATATAGATCTGCATTTGGATACGTGAGTGTGTGTAAGAGCATAGCTGTATAGACAGAATAAAAGAAAAGAAAGACAAAGAGCGCAAAATTTGTATGCAAACATCCAATGCTTTATTAATGTCATATGAAAATGAAACATGATAACCCTCACAAATAGAACCATTGTGCCCCGGGTAAGATACATGGCTATAGAGTTTATATTGTTTTTAAATTACATATCCAAAAAAATTAAAAAGAGAATTACTTCTGAACAAAAGTAATCGGTACAAAGTCCTTGGCAGTCCAGTTACCAAGTCCACCATTGGTAGTCAGGAAGATCTAGCTGTCAATGTCGGAATCACCATCACTATCTTCAAGCGCATTGATCCCGGGATTGCTGATGCGTAGGGGAGGTCCTCCAACCCGAGCACGACAAATTGCCCTTTGAGCACCTGTAGTAAAGCCCAAACCAGATTTGTCATACTTGTAATGAATAACTGGGAGCTGACCCCAAATGGTAGACCCACTTTCTTCAACCACTGCTCATGCATCCTTGTGATAAGCCATCTTCAAGGGAGGTTTGGTGACCTTCGGAGGACTGTCGGTAGTTTCTGCTGTAGCCATAATCTGAGGTACCTCTTCAAAGTTCTGGCAAGGAGTTTCGATGAACTCGCCATCCATCTCTATGTACCTGAAGGAGTTCAAGTGACTAATCATGTACTCCTCTTCACCATGCACAGTGACAATCTTTCCTCTTACTGGGTACTTCAACATTTGGTGGAGGGTAGAAGTAACAGCCCCAGCCCCATGTATCCAAGGGCGTCCAAACAAGCAAGAATATGATGGTTTGATATCCATTACATAGAAAGTGGATTCGAAGGTCTGGGAACCAACTTTGATAGGGACATCCACTTCCCCGTGCACCATCCTCTTCGAACCATCGAAATCTCTCACTACTATATTGCTAGGCTTCAAGGTTAAGCCTTCGCAGTCCAATCTGTCCAAAGCTTTTTTAGGTAGCACATTCAATGAAGAACCATTATCTACCAAAACATGGGCCAGAGTCGTGCCCTTGCATTCAAAGGAAACATGAAGAGCATCATTATGCTTCCTCCCCTTTGGTGTCAGATCTGCGTCAGAAAAACCCAAACCATTATCGGCAGTTAGACTAGCCACACAATCTTCAAACTGATCAGCAAATGTCTCTTGTGGTACGTGATCCGTCTTCAGAAACTTAACCAAAGCCTTCACATGGGCCTTAAAACACAACAACAAAGCCAACATAGAAATTTTGGACGGGGTCTGCCCCAACTGCTCGACCATATTGTAGTCGCTCTTCTTTATTATCTTCAAAATTTCTTCCATTTCTTTCTTGGAAGATTCTGGTAGGGTTACTGAATTAGCCCTTGTCAGGACAAGCTCCATCAGTATGTCTTTTCCTCGAGTCTCGGCCGACTCGGTGATGGGAGGGTCAATAGGAGTGATTACTGGAGTTGCAGTAGTAGTCTCGGGTGGAACCACAACAGGAATGATCATAGGTCCGGTAGCAGTCTCCGGGGGAGAAATTTCAGGGGAGAACACCCTTCCACTTCTTGTTATTTTACTGGTTCTGGCAATATTGATGATGTCAGAATTAGTGTTTCAGCAATCTTGTCTTCAATGGCTAGCATGTCCTGCTTTACGCCGTAGTAATAGACGTCGGCCCCATAGTTCCAAGGAACAGCTTTGTCCAAGGAGTGTGGGATTGGCCCTGGCATGGTTATGATCAACGGAGTCACCTTTGAAATTGATGTAATCCTGACGGGTCTCTTAGCGGAGGCCCTGGGAGGATTGGTGGAAATGGTTATGATAGCAACATCTTCACAGGAAATAGTCGGAACAGGAGTCTTCTCAAATAGAATCTCTTTGTCATCCATCAGGCGCTGAACACCTGCCTTCAACAAAGGGCAACCAGTCGGTAGGAATGAACAAAAGTGGCAACCTTCACCATAACCCGAAAATAAACCGGCCTTCAACAAAATCTCTTTGATAGTCATGATTGGGGTCACCAACTCTTCCACAGAGGTCACAAACATATCTTCTTCAACGGCATTAACACCCCAACCATGTTTCGGCATAGGAGTAGTGATAACGTTAGGAGTCTCTTGGGGATCAAATTTAATTTCCTTAGCATCAATCAAATCTTGTACTTTGTTCTTCAAAGTTCAGCAGTCATTGGTGTCATGGCCTGGACTTTCTGAATGGTAAGCACAACGAGCATTCGGTTTATAGTAGGGAGAGGTGGTGTTCGGATTCTTCAGAACTTCCCTCAGAGTAACCAGATTAGACTTCAGCAACTGAGGTAAAACCTGAGACAGCATCATGTTGATTCGAGTGAACTGCCTAGCTGGCCTTTCTGCTCTTGGCTGATTGTTTCTTTGCTGAGCAGGTGCGGGGTTAGGAATCATAACAGCCCATACCGCCGGATGGCGCTCATTTTGATTCTGATTCTTTTGGTTGTAGACAGCACATAATTCCTTTTTACCTGCAAACGGCTTCCTTGCAGCACTAGAAGAGGCATCCTTCTGAAATTTTCCACTTCGGATTCCAGCTTCCACTCTTTCTCCTGTTAAGATCAGTTCAGTAAATCCCATCGATGAACTTCCAATCAGATGGTTGAAGAATGGCCCAGTCAAAGTTCCCAGAAACATATCCACGAGCTCCCTGTCAGCCAAGGGAGGTTGAACTCTTCCAGCCAAATCTCTCCACTTCTGAGCATAATCCTTGAAACCCTCGTTCGAACCCATAGACAAATTTTGGAGTTGTGTACGGGTGGGAGCGATGTCTGCATTATACTGATATTTCTTATAAAATGAAGCAGCAAGGTCTTCCCGGTTACGAACATTGGCTCTTTCCAACTGATAGAACCAATCCAGTTGTGTTCCAGACAGACTGTCTTGGAAGAAGTGAACCCATAAGTCTTTGTCGGAAGTATGAGGCTGTATCTTGCTCACATAAGAACAGAGATGCATTTTAGGACAAGAGACCCCATCATACTTAGCAAATACCGATGCCTTGAACTTTGGGGGGATGACAACCCCGAAGACCAGACCAAACTCTTCAAAATCCAGCCCAGGAACCTTCTAGATTTCCATAGCGCTCAGAAACTCTTCTAATTGCTTATACCTTTCATCAGCCAGAGGGTACTGCTCCTCATTATAATCAGTTTCATTGTCAGAATCTTTAGGACTAGGGTCCTCTTCTCTGGCTTCAACATCTTGGTTCTCTCCCTCTTTAGATGAAGAAGCTAAATCAACAACCCATCTTGGAGACCCTCTGAACCTTCTGCTCATATGTGCCACACCGACTGTCCTCTTGGTCTTATTGTTCTTCTTAACAATCAGAGCCTTTAACTTTTCCTGTCCTTTGGCCAAAGCCATAATCATTTGCTGGAATTGCATGTTCTGAGTCTGAAGATCTTTCACAGTTTGTTCAAGAGCCATTGCTAAAATAAACAGCAGAGGAGATGAGAAACCTGTTATGAATTCTGTACATGCAATGCTATGAATGGGATGCGTATGCAATGATTTCAAAGACTTTGGGAAATTTAAATTTGCGAACCAAAATGAAACAAAAATTTTATTAGTTGAATTCAAAGTTCAGTTGCCTTTTAAGCGTTACAATTAAAACAAATCTAAAAACTAGAAAAAATCAAAAACCCCATGGATGCTTCCTCTTTGTGCCGAGATAAACATTAAGTCCTCTTTCCTCATGGAGCTTCTTTGTGAGCTCTAAAACCTTCCTCTCCTGGGCATAGAACTGATCCCTGTAAGTATCCCGCTCTTTCTTCAACTGAATCCAAGACCTCTGTAATTCTCCAAGATCAGTGGGCACATCAGGATAGAGAACCGTGTAAGGAATGCCCCTTTCAGTAGTGGGTTCCACAATCACTGGTAAAATGGCCATATAGGGCATCATAAGTTTCTAGGCGCGAGCTCGTAGCCATTGGAGATAAGGTTCCATAGGAATGGAAGCCTTTTCCCCCAAAGCCTTGGCGCCAGATCTGTTTACCATGACCCAAGCTCGTATGAACCTCTAGCGATACCCTTGAACATCATCCTCATAGTTGAATATAATGCCCTTGATAAGTAACTCATGGGTACCATCCCTTCGAGCGTAACCAAATTGTCGCAGAGCTAAACAAGGATTGTAGGTTATGCCCCATCTGATGCCAAGTAATGGGACATTAGGATTCTCCCCATAACGGTCAATAATAGCAGTGTTTTCCATAGCTCGGGAACACCAGAGAATATTCGTGTGAGCGAGTGACATTATCCTTTGTGACCAACCCAAACCTTCTTAATTCTTTAGTACGGACTTAGGGAGGTGAGAAATAAACCACCTCGACAGCAATGGCATGCAGCACATAAGAGCCCCTTTTCTCTTCATGGTATGAGTATGGAGAGCGTGTAAAATATCTCCGAGAAAGGTAGGCACGGGGTTGCGAGAGAGGAAGATCTTGATGGCATTCACATCTATGAATGAGTCTGGATTAGGAAATAGTACTAACCCATAGATTAGAAGAGCCAAGACCTCCTCAAAAGCTTGAAAATCCATATCATCCCAAAACAGTTGGGCCTTGTCTATCAAGAACTTGGCTAGAAAATCCTTGACTTCGCTTCTTGTTTCCAAATTGGGTACCACGTCAACCCGTTTTAGATGCAAGGTATATGCAATGACTTCTGGCTTAGGAACTTATTCCAGACCTGTGAAAGGAAACTGTTCAAGAATGGGTATATCTAATAACTGAGAGAATTCTTCCATGGTAGGCACCAACTGATAGTCTGGAAAGGTGAAGTAGTGGTGCTTGGGATCAAAGAACTAAAAGAGTACACTCATAATCTTTTCATCAAAGTTTGAAGTAACCAGGTTGAGAAGTCGACCATGTCTGTTAGTGAATGCAGAAGTTTTAGGAACCTTTGATACTAGCTCCTTGATTTGGGAAGGTACTTTCACAAAGCTGATTCCGATAGTGTTTCTACGAGCAGAAGCCATGATCTACAAAATAGAACAAAGATAAATTCCCTTGGTCCTTGAAATGGTTAGTGCAATAAGAATGGATGCTATGTGATGATGCATGATGTCATGTTCAAACAGGATAAATCACACATAAGCAAAACACACAATATACCTTAGGTTCAAAGGTTTGCATGAGGTTAAAGGTAAGTACCCTCTTGAAGTTTAGTTGGTTTCAAACCTGTCTTAGAAAAGTAATCGGGTTCTAAAGATTCTCAATATCACTGATCATCCTTTATCAGGCATTGTTTCAGCTCAAGCAATATTTTCTTGCGGTCGAAATATCACGAAAGTCTGATCTCAATGAGTGTAGCATCTAGTATCAACCAATCCTCAGCTTTATACTGAGACCGGCTATCTCACTACTTTCTAATGGCTAAGTTTGTTCAACTAAGGTTCTAAGGTTCGTTAGTGCTTCACAACACCACGCGGTAGCCCCGTATTCTCCTCGTTTCCACATGAAGGATACCAGTACCAACCAAAGTGTCACACCAACACAGCCATCGCTTAAACCATATCGGTCTAGGCCGTACAGTCTCCACGATCTATTATTGTTTACCTAAAAAGTGCCCCCAGATTCGGGTGTAGGATCTATAGTAACCCAAACAAAGCCCTCAAAAGTAAAGAAAACAAAGCACAAAAAAGTAGTTAAATAATGAACTAACTCTAAGGTAAACCCCACTTTTTATTTGTCCCCAGCAGAGTCTCCAATTCTGTGATACGGTGGCAGAACCGACTGTTAATACTGGTTTGTTTTTTTTGTTCGCAAAATATCACGGTAAGCAAGAGCATCACCGACTTTTATTTTATCCAATCAGGAAAAGGAAAAAGAACAGAAAAAACCTTTTTCGAGAATGTTTCTGAGTACGGGGGGTAGATTATAGAAAGGGAAGGTGTTAACACCCTTTCCATCCATGGTTTTCCATGGGCTCTTAGGTACTTGCTCATTTTGAAAACTGCTTGTGTGTGCTTGCTTTGAAAAGTTTTGTTTTACTTTGTTTTAACCCTTGTTTCTGTCCTCAAGAGTGTTACGAAGTTGTTTTTGAAAACTTTATTTGAAAAGTGTTTGGTGTAAAAAAGTTTGTTTGTTTGAGAAAGTACTTAAGAACTAATCTACCTACTCGAAAAAGAGTTCTCGTTTTCCTTTAGACATCGTTATCCTATTATTAAGGAATAGGTAGCACCGTCGTTGGAGTTTTAAAGGGACGTCCGAAGGGACGAAATGGTCTCTGAAGGCAACAAGTAAGGATACCTTACCATTTCGAAGGGACTATTGTCATAAGATCAATTTGTAGGCAACTCTAGGGATAAGTAGGGACTATGATCTTTATGATAACTTTGAATCGCGGGTCATTGCTAAGATATCCCTACGTTCGAGGGGCGTGACCATTGTTTTTCCGAGGCAACCAAGTGGGGAGTACCCTAGGGGTGCAAGTGTGCAACAATGTTTTTTTCCAGTTATTTAATATTTGCACAATTAAGATGATCTACTGTTTTAATTTTTAGTTAGTCTTTCCATACAATCCTATTAACATACATCTAGCAGTTTATAATTTGTGGAAATTAAAAGTTCGGAAAGTTTAAATATCCTAGCTATTACAGAGCTTTTGTAGATAGATAATTATCTTGACTGAAAATAAAAATGCGGAATTTAAACCCTAATTACTATTACAACCTCGAAACAGTTACAATAATAATAAAAAGAAATCAAAAAATGCGTGCGGCGAATTAAATGTGAGAATTAAAGAACCCTAAAAATCTAACTGAAAAGGTATTTAGGTTATTATTATTTTTTGAGAAAAAATCAATTAGGTTATGTACAAATTAAAACCCTAATTTCTAATTAATTTAAATCATATAGAAAAACAATTAAATTGCCCTAAATAATTAAACTAATTAATTAAATAAAGAAACGAAATATTTTTTATGAAAAATATTTTTTAGGTTTTTGTGATTTTTTGTTTTAATAAAAAAAAATGATTTTTGTTATTTTGTAAAGAAAAAAAAAGAAATTAAGTAAACAATAAAAAATAAGAAATAAAATAAAAGAATTAGAGATGAGCCTGTATTGAAGCTGAAAAAGGGGTGTAGGTCTGAATTGTTAGGCCCATTAGTGGCTAAGCCCAGTCAACGCATGAGGTTCAATGTTGTGCTTTTTCTGATGGTCCATGGTATTCCTTGCACGTTGGGCGTTGGATCTGGATTGATTATGAATCCGTTGGTTGGATATTGTGGTGCATGGTTGACTCCTGGGACGTGTATGCACATGATCTATTGGGACAAAGTTAGAAAATAAAGAAAATGCCGGGACCTGGGATCGAACCCAGGTCCTCTAAATTTCCAAACGCACGCTTCACCACTGGGCCACCTGTTCTTATTTGTAAATATATTAAAACCATTGAATAATATATAAAACCAAGTGGCTAAGAAAAAAAAACGCGCGCCAGATTCAAATAGACCAATGGTTATCAGCCATGTATCTTCTTCTTCCCATGTCCGTCGCTTTAGGTTAAATACTCTTACCTACGGCCAGGACTCCATAGCTAAAACCCTGCAAGCTTCAAAAATTAGGAAAACCCATGATAAATTAAGGGTGAGTACATGGGTCAACTCGTCTTGATGCCACGAGCATCACGGTACCCTTTTCTTGGGTCAATTTCACCTGTATCAAGAAGCCCTAAAACGTGACTTCAAACCATAGCCATGGAATTCATCAGTGTATGCCTCAAAACACAAATTAAACAAATCCAACACTTTGCAAACATGACAACAAACACAATATACCATTAAAACATGTTCATCATGCAAGAATCATAGTAATCGGATTTTGAAAAAGAAGCAAACTGTGACGATCGTATGTCCTGTTTCTGGGCTTTGGAGGACTGGTAAATGATTGGAACGCGTTCTGGAGATGTCCAGGAATAGATTGGTAGCTTTGGAATGCTTTAAATTTCCCTCTAGGTTGGAAAACAGATCACCACTTTTTATCAATTTTTTCAGTTTTGCTATGTGCTCTCACGACCTGCAATCCTTGTGTTTTTGGCTTGGTTATGTTCAACATATATACTAGAACGAATTAAGTCAACAAAAATGACTTGTATCTTTGAAGATCATCAAGATTTAATTTGGTTTTTCTCTTGTATGATATGTTTCCAAAATAAGCCTAATCATGCCAATTTTGATTCAATTTGTTTTGCACATTTTGGATATGATTTTTCAGCCTAATTGGATTTGATTCCTACAAAAAAATCAGATCAAAAATCAATCTTTTGTATTTTTTGCAATTTATTTGATTTAATTTGAATTTTAAATAATAAAAAATCAAAATAAAATAAATAATGAAGCAAATAAAGTGTAGATGCTGATTTGGGTCGTGGACCATGTCACAAGCAAGATTCAATCATGAAAAACTAGGCCCATTTGACAAAAAATGCCTTTTTGAGCACATTTGACTTTTGACAATTTTGCAAAAATGGTCAACTTTGACAAGGCATATCTCCTCCAATTTTAACCCTAGAGAGGTGTTCTTGGACTTTTTAGAAAGCTCAGGAAGTCCCCTAGACAACACTTTTGGTTTCATCTCAATTGGGTTTTCCATGTTCATGTAAGGAGCTTTAACCCAAAAGGTGTTTTTGTTGACTTTTCAAAAAGACCTATAATATAGAAATTCATATCTTTTGATGAGTTCATATTTTGAACTTGTGGGATGAAGATGAATTGTAGGGAATTGCATCCTCTTCAAAATGAGCCTTGGATGGGAAATTTATGATAAAGTATGAAGAAGTTATGCTTGGTCAAAGTTTGGTTGACTTTTCCTAAGAAACCCTAATTTAGCAACTTTTGGGTTTTGATGAATTTGGAGCATTCCTTGGGGAATCATGATCAACCCTTTATAAAATGATGAATATCACTTCAAAATGTTGAGGGACTATCCAAGGGACATTTACAGTCACTAAGGCAACTAGGCAAGAACTCTTAGTAATTGTCCTAAAGCTCTAAGATCACTTTTTTAACCGAGGCAACAGTCGAAAGGGTCATCGAGGGACTTATGATCTCTTGAACTCAAGGACAGTCACTAAAAATTCTCACATTTCGAGAATGGTGACCGTTTTCGAAGGCAGCCGAAGTGGGAGATACCCTAGGGGTGATAATATGCAAGTGTGCTTGATTCAGATATATTATATTTGAATTAGGTTATGCTATGTTCAATTAGTCGTTATCTTTTCATACAATCCTATTAACCTAAGCAGTTAATAGTGCGGAAAATAAATTACAGAAAATGAAATTCCTAAGCTATTACAAGGCCTTGGGACAGTTACATAATTAGATGCAGAAATTTAAACCTAATCAAAATTATTACAAACCGAGGAACATTTACATAATTAAAAAAAATACGAGAAAGTAACTTAAAAAAATGAAGAGGCAAGAAAATGTTAGAATCAGGAGAATGGAGGTTGGGAGGATTAGGGTTAGTAGAAAAGGAAATGATTAAAAATTAATGGCGAAATATTCAAAATTGATTAATTTAAGAAAAAAAGATTTGCTTAAATTATCCTAAGTCTAATTAATTTTAATTGACAAAAATATCTAAATCAAATTAATGTTAAGTACCAAAAATATATATTTATCTAATTATCTTTAATTACAAGAAATAAAATTAATCAAAACATATTTTTTTGGGGTTTTTTGATATAAAAGAAAATAAATTAAATAAGTGAATAACCTAATTCTAGTTAATTTTAATTAAGGAAATAAGTAAAATAATTAAATTAATTGCCAAAAATTAAATTAATTAGAAAAAAAAACCTAAGCCTATTTTTTATGATTTTATGATTTTATGATTTTATGATTATATAAAAAAACTGATTTTAAAATTAAAAAAAAAACAAAGAAATTAAAAAAATGGAAAAATGGAAAAATGGGCTTGATATGAGCAATGCGGGGGGGGGGGGGGGGGGGGTGCTTGTTGAATCTTTGTTAGGTCTAGATCTACTGGCCCAATTGCCTTGCGTGAGATCCAGTGTTTGAGGGCTCACCGTGGGGATTCGTTGTTGGGCGCTGGACCTGAATCAATTGAAGATCCAGCGGTTGTGAATGAGGATGTAGGATAGACATTTGGCCATGTACCACACTGGAACCTGCAAGAAGTGTTTAGAAAATAGCAAAGTGATGGACCTAAGACTCGAATCCAGGTCCTCTCCCTTTGCAATGCGCTGCCTGACCATCTGAGCCAATTGTCAATTCATTTATTGTAACAAACACACAGAATATTATATGCAAAACAAAGGCCAAAATATATTTGAAATAAAAAAATGCACACTGATTCAAACCGGCCAACGGGGTTGCACCATGCAGTCATCTTCTCCACCGATATGTCGTGTTAGCTTCTGCACTTTTACCTACGGACGTTGTCCATCACTACAACACCTGTAACTTCCAAAATCCACAGCACGCATTATAAATTAAACCTAAAGCCATGGATCAATTGGGCTTGATCCCCTAAGCATGATGGTACTCTTCTTTGGGCTCAATTTTGCCTGTACCTGAAAACCCTAAAACAAAGGTCCAAACCCTAATTATGGAAAATCATCATACATTCATCAAAACTTGCAATTAATGATTCAAATACATTCTAAACATTCATACAAACATGAATGCATGATCGAAACACATTTATAACGCATGTATGGCCATAATCATTTTTGAAGAATAAAACTCAAACCGTGATTATATTGGTCGCGATTCTGGGAGCTTTGATGCTTGGAAACAATGCAGTTAGCTTCAGAATGCCTCCAGGAATTGATTGCAAGCCTCAAAACCTCTTGAATACCTCTTCAAATCCAAATCTGATTGCCACTTTTCTTTGAAATTTCAAGCTTGTGAACATGGTCTTTTTTGCAGCAGCTGCGCGTGCTTTAGGTCTGGAATGTTTATGCATATATAGTATATCATATTAGGTCAACAAATATGGATTGAATCTTGAAGATTGGATGGAAAAGATTTTATTTGCATCTTAGAATTTTATTTTTCTAAATTTGGCCAAACTTGCTCCTTTCTCTCTGATCAACCTTCACACGAATTCATGACTTAATCTTCTGATTTTAGGCTCATGATATGATCATAAAACAAATATTTTGGATTTAATTCATCATTTTACTATTTTATTTCAATTTATTAATATTTAAATGAATGGAAATTCAAATAAATAAAAATAAAATAATGGATTTAAATGTCTTGAATAAGTCCATGGATATGTTTGAGATCCAAAACCCACGCCCATTAGTTCAAAAGATCCAATTTGCTCACATTGACTTTTGTGCATTTTTCAAAAATTGGTCAACTTTAGAAATACACATCTCTCAATTTTAATCCTTTGAGGGTGTTCTTGGACTTTTTAGAGAGCTTAGGATGTCCTATAAACAACCCTTGTGGTTTAATATCAATTGTATTTTCCATGTTCATGTAAGGAGCTTTGGAAAAAGATGACTTTTTGTTGACTTTTAAGATGACCTATAATGTATGAGCTTGTATCTTTTAACTGGGGAATTTCTTGAACTTGGAGGGTGAAGAGAAGTTTTAGGGAATTGGATTCTCTTCAAAATGAGATTTGGTGTAAATTTTTTGGATAAAGTATGAGAATGTTATGCCTAGTCAAAGTTTGGTTGACTTTTCCTATAGAAACCCTAATTTGCAATTTTTTACTTTTGATGAGTTAGGAGCATTTCTTGAGAAATCATGATTAACCTTTGATAAAATGATGGATATCACTTCAAAATGTTATTGTTGACCAAAAACCTTGAAGTTTGACTGTATATAGGCCACATTTGACTTTTGACCTAGTACAACTGATTTCTAGGCATTTGAGTAGTTGACTGAGCAAACTTGTTGTGCAAGGCATGAAATTTTGCATGGATAACCTTCAGGACATATTAGGACCATGTACAACATTTTAGACCATTGGGGTTCACACATCTTGATGAAAATTGAAACCCTAGTTAGAGGTTCATTTCCTTTAGGAGGAGAATTTGTCTGGTCAATTCTTGGTCATCCTCGGGAAAGTTGGGGATCTCAATGGGCATGTGTTAAGTAAAATGAGAGGGAAACTTTTAGGGTACAACAGCTGCCCCTATTCAATCTTCTTAAACCTGGGGATGTAGATTGGCTTGTCTACCTTTCGTGATCTGAAGGTGGAAGATGATTGAACACTAGAGTGCCCAAAAATTTGCACTCGTTTGAAGTAGCATTGTTGATGGATAATATCGGAAATGGGCTTATAGATTCCATTTGGAAAAGATGACGGAATATTATCGGAGATGGGCTTAAAGATGCCATCCAAGGAATATGACGGAGAGTCGTCGGAGATGGGCTTAAAGATTCCATCTAGAGAACATGTGGTTTTCATGAGAGGTTCCTTTGTGGGGATTCATGTTCCTGTTGTTGAGGAGGACTCCACTGGGGATGTTGGTCTCTGTTTTGGGAAATAGAGTCTAGGAGCTTCAGTTGTCCATTACTCTACTAGGGGATTATCTCTTGGCTGGAGAGACAAAAGTGAAATGCTATCTGGTCAGAATCAAGGCTTCACAGCGACCTGCTGAGGACAATAAGGCTTCCTGCTATCTGGTTGTATTCCAGGCTTCACAACGACTTACTAGGGAATATGAAATTAACTGCTATCTGGCCGGACTCCAGGCTTTACAGTTTCTTTAACTGGATAAGAATTAGAGAAATCTTAGGGTCGATTTAACTGAACCGGAGAAAAGGTCTTGAATCATCTTTAACTGGATAAGAATCGGAAAAATCTTAGGATCGATTTAACTGAACTAGAGAAAGGTCTTGAATTATTCTTAACTGGGTAGGAATCAGAAAATCGTAGTGTTGATTTAACTGAACCAAAAAAGGTTTTTAATTATCTTTAACTGGATAAGAATCAAAAAAATCTTAGGATCTATTTAACTGAACCAGAGAAAGGTCTTGAATTATCTTTAATTGGGTAGGAATCAGAAAATCTTAATGTCGATTTAACTGAACTAGAAAAGGTTTTGAATTATCTTTAACTGGATAGGAATCATAAAATCTTAGTGTCAATTTAACTAAACCAGAGAAAGGTATTGAATTAACTTTAACTGGATAAGAATCAGAAAAATCTTAGGATCGATTTAACTGAACCAAAGAAAGGTCTTGAATTAACTTTAGTTGGGTAAGAATTAGACAAAAATCTTAGGATCGATTTAACTGAACTAGAGAAAGGTCTTGAATTAACTTTAACTGGGTAAGAATCAGAAAATCTTAGGGTCGATTTAACTAAACCAGAGAAAGTATCTATCAGAAAAGAAATTAGAATAAATCATTGGTCGATTTAAACTGAACTAGTAGAGGTCTTTTGAGAATGATCTTTCTGAGGAAAATGCTAAAATAGCCCTTCGTCAGACATAGCCTTTGAGAAGACTGCCAGGTCGTATAAGTAGTCAACGATGTTTGTTGATTTGATCTTTCCTGAAAAGGTAAAGAGTTATTTGTATTCAATTTAATGATGTATGAAATGCATTGTGTAATGATGTTCTCAAAATAAATGAGATTATACTGTATGCAATATGTATGCGCATGCCATGATGTATGCATATTGACTGCTGTTGCGATATTTCCTAGTCTGGGAAAATAAATCCCTGACTGCTGCTGGAGAGTACTGGAAAGCTGAATCCTAGACTGTTGTTTGGTAGATGAGTAAAGTGATTCTTTTATTTCCGCTTGGGATGATGAATGGAGATGATTTGTCGGGGATTTCCTTTTTCTGTTTGAGGATATCCTGTCGGGGAAATTTGACTCTGCTTGAGAATGACTCTGGGGAAAAAGGTGCTTTGTTGGAAGATTTTACAAATGTAGAGAAATAAACTCTATTGGGGGATAAACTTCCGCAGCTAGAGAAATAAACTCTACCGGGGATAAGGCTTTATAAACTGTTCGAGATTATAAAAACTTAGCTGGAAACATGGATTTCAGTTCTCTAAGGGAATTTTGTTAGAGGAGGTACTTCCTGGTTGGGGAAAAAAAAGGTCAGGATTTTGGTTGTTTTCACTCTACAGGGATATAGACATCACCAAGATGTATGTTAAGGATTCAGCTGTGACTTTGCAATAGGACGTCTCTGCCCTTGTACCTGCTAGAGGAAGTGACTGTGGGGACTACAAATGGCTTTTGGATTTTTCCTTGTTTCTTAAAGTCATTAGAAATTGTCTTTCTCTCTTTTTTTATGCAAGTATTTGTAGACAATAATCATATTCAAATGCATATGTCAAAAATAATCACTGGACGTTTTTGCAAAACAAAACAGTAAAATAGAAAACAAAATAGCTTTGTACTTTCAAAGAAAGGATTTGCATTGATTTTGAAGTTTTCCTATAACAAACATTTTTTGTACAAAGAGACTGACGTTCTAGTAGGAGAACGCCGTCGTGAAAATGAAAAACTATACAAAAGTGTACAAAGAGAAAACAGCTATGTGTAATAATCCCATTGAGTTTCAATTCTGCTATTGCCCTTATGTCCTTGAGCGTCTCATCACTTTGCTACTTGTCCGAAGCTGACTGGATTGATTGGTATCGTTTGAGCTTGATAGTTGATACTAAAGTATGGTGGCAAGGTGATCTAATGGGACATAGTCGTACCTTTAGATCCATAACTTTTTCCTGGGCCGCCCTTTCGGGTTTTCAGTCCACCGGGATACCCTTTTTTTCCCAAGCCTCCTTTTCAGGTTTTCGACTTGTCGGGTGTACAAATTTTTTTGTATTTATTCCTAATTTTTGCTCGAACCCTTTTGGTTCGCCAAGATGCCCTTATTTTTTCCTAGGCCAGTCAACCTAGCGGGTCTTTATTCATGCGTAGTATCTTTTAACTATGTCCGCATTCACAGGGTGAGGAAGGTCGTTACCATCCATAGTGGTTAGAATCATGGCTCCACCAGAAAATATGTTCTTGATTACAAATGACCCTTCATATGTAGGAGTCCATTTTCCCCTGGGATCACCTTGTGGAAGGATGATGCGCTTTATTACTAGATCACCCACTTGATATACCTGTCGTCTGACCTTTTTGTTGAAAGCCTTGATCATTCACTTTTGGTACATCTGACCATGATAGACAACAACAAGCCTTTTCTCATCAAACAGATTCAGTTGGTCAAGTCGATTCTGGATCCAATCATCTTCGTTCAAACCTGCATCCTTTATGATTCTCAAAGAAGGGATATGGACCTCAATAGGTAGGACAACCTCCATACCGTACACCAGAGAGTAAGGTGTTTCCCCTATTGACGTACGTGCTGAGATGCGGTAACCATGAAGAGAAAATGGTAACATCCCATTCCAGTCTTTGTATGTCACCGTCATCTTCTATATGATCTTCTTAATGTTCTTGTTAGCAGCCTCCACAGTGCCATTCATCTTCGGCCGGTAAGGGGAAGAATTATGATGCTGGATCTTGAATTGCTTACAGAGTTCGGTGATCATAGTATTATTGAGATTGGTACCATTATCTGTGACGATTATTTATGGAACACTGATGCGTCCGCAAGTGCACGGAAATATCGAAGTAATATAAAATATTATCAAACCACATAGACCAATGTCAACCTACTGCAATCTATCGCTACTTTATAAAGCTAAGGCTAATGAATAATTGGATTTTCGGGGAAATTAAGAACTAAAACTAAAAGTGACTTTAGAAAATATAATAATAAAGAGAGACCGGAATATGGTTTCCACGTTCCTGAAGGACTTATAGAAAATGGGTACTAATTACAATTATAACTTAGTTCCGTAGAATATACTAACTTAAAGACTCCGTCTCACGCTCTCGCGTCATTAACTAAAGCCATACTTCCTAGTCCCAAGATTTTGCTCTCGCTCGCCCGGTAACTAAGAAATATATTTTGAAAGCCAATAATATCTTAAACGCGTCTAAAGCGCTCTCGCTGTATTTAGATTTGTTGCCTAATTTCTACTATCTGGTTTGATCCCCACGCTCTTGGAGTGCCAGCTCTAACCTTAATTGATTTCTCACTCTCGTGACAAAATCGTGTTAAATAATCTTTCACTCTCGTGACAAGGCTATTTAAATTAGACTTGGAAATTAAAACCAAAACAAAATTCTAATCATAAATTTGCACCTATTATTTTCTACCGAGTTTATTGGCAACAACGGTCCTCATACACCGGACTCAAGAATATTTAGTCGGACATGCTTTTAAGTGAAAATGAATTAAACATGCTTATTGCAAAAACAAATAACATGGTGATTGATCTAAACAAACAAATAATAATAATGATAATGAAAGTGATAATGATAATAATAATAATAGTAATAATAATAATGATAATGATAGTAATAATAATAATGATAATGGTAATGATAATAATAATAAAGCAATAGAATGAAACCTGTAAATATACTGGAAACTGAAATTAATGCTAACACTAGAATTCAGAAAATGCTGGCACGCTTGACAATCAGATACAAAATGGAAATAAAAGAAAAATAACACCTAAAACCAATGGTGTGGTAGTTCCTCGATGTGAGAAACTACCACTTTTATACGGTGAACATTTCTTCCTAAAAACTAAAACAATAGAAATTGGAAATAATCGAAGAGAGAGAGAGAGAGAGAGAGAGAGAGAGATAGAGAGCCAACTTTGTTGTGGTAATTGCTTTCCAATATATACTCCTCTAATAACTTGTTTTGGTGAGAGAAAATATGGGTAGTGGCATCATTGAGAGAGTATTAAGGAAGACTTGGTTGGAGAAAAAATAGGATGAAGTGGTTAGTTGGTTTCAGTCTTAGAGGACTTAGTGTGTGGAGAAAAAGTAGGAGGAAGTGGTTTAATTGTTACACATGAAGTTACGTGGTTGAAAAAGTCTTGTGACGAGGGACAAGGAATGCGACATGAGACACGCATGCACTAAGCATGCCGGCCGTCAGGGGTAGGTGATGACCGTCACCCTTTCCTTTTTTGCTTCTGTCGATCGTCACGGTGGGTGTGACGAGCGTCACACCTTGCACACGTGGGGCGCGCTTCTTTCTTTGTGGGTCTTGGGTTCTTCATGGGATTTTTTCTTTTCATTTATATTATATGCATTTTTACTTCATTTCTTCTTATTTTTACTCCTTTTCTCAAGCAAGCTTTGTAAACATTAAATTCCTGAAACACATTAAAATACTAGCATAATACCAACATGAAGCAACATAATTAAAATAAAATAGAGACATAATTTATGTTAATCAAGCCAAATATACTATACATTTTTGTGTTATCAAACTCCCCCACACTTAAACCATTGCTTGTCCTCAAGCAATCAACTAACACGGTAAAAGAAATGATTAAGCGCGATTTTGATCAAGAGCACGACACACACTCCTAATCATACATGGCTTCTAGGATAATGTTAGATTTATAGGTACTAAGTATTCAATACCAAGGATAACATAACAACACTATATTAAAAGACTCCCTCTTTATTCAAACCAACTCG
The DNA here is from genome assembly GCA_948472305.1 of Vicia faba. NCBI lineage: Eukaryota > Viridiplantae > Streptophyta > Magnoliopsida > Fabales > Fabaceae > Vicia > Vicia faba. The sequence continues at coordinate 1,014,026,990 of OX451738.1, forward strand.
AATCATGCCATTATAACTCAACCTATATCTCTCATTTTTCTTTTACTCTTTTCATTCGAGCGCAATCACATTAAGCCCGTTATCTAAACACACACATAGTAGGGGAAATAGGTTAGCAAATATGATCTATTTCTTTACTTTTCTTTAGCACGGGGTTCTGGTATTTAAGCGGTGCAACCCATTTATCCCAACTGCGATTGCAGGGGATCAGACTGTAGCCCGCCCTACCAAGTCCAGTACCAGTGACCTTTGAACCAACCAACAATAGGTGTTTATTTTTAAATCTTTAAAGGCTTAACAACTGTTGGGCTAAATGACCGGGTGAGGGTCATCTAACTTAGAAGGTTATTTTCCAATTAAATTATTTATTTATAAAAACAGGATCTCTCACTTATATTCATCGACTCCCTACGTAGTTTGTGTTTAAGATGGTGTTGGCTGCTAATATAAACTACTTAAGATCTACTTTGAAAACTTGAGCCTAAGGTCTTGACATAATGGGTACCCGGATTGATATCACATAATGAGGGGTTTAGGGTGTCATAACGGTATCGCTTTTATCAAAACTTTCCCAAGTCTCTCTAACAAAGCCTAGACAACCTATAAACTTTTAGAGTGTGGTGCCATAAATCAAAAAGAATTTTTTTTGTTGGAGGCTAAAATTTTAAAAATTCGTGGAAATTCGATAACAACTGAAAACATGCATACAGACTCGACAACACATGCTATGGCTCGACCAAATACCGAAAACAAGTAAAATCCTAAAAACATGAAATAAACTTAGAAAACGATCAATCAAACTAAAAAGCAATAAATGGAAAGCTGTAGAGTTCCTCCCCCACACTTAAACCAAAGATTATCCTCAATATTTTGATAAAAGGTGGAAATAGGAAAGACAGAACCTGTATGAATGCTATTGATGGGCTATCATGATCAAATCCGCTCTGCATCCATAGGAAGTAACTTCTCCTATCGTACTCATCAATAGTGTCACCCCCAACAGTGACATTCGTAGGAATATGCGTGAGCACCGGCTCATCTTTGAGATGATCATCTATAAATTTTCCGCCTAGGGATGGCCGAGACATGAGGAGCAATCCATATCTTATTTTCTGCAAATTCAGACAATAAAAACAAAACATTAAATTAAAAGCTCGTGGGTTTCCTCCCACGCGGCGCTTTGTTTAAGATTGATAGCTCGACGGATCAGGAGTGCAAGAACTCATGGTGGTTCTCTTGAGAATGACTCCTTGGTTAAACTTTTAGTATTTGTCATTTTCCATGGCCACTTATCAAGCCATCTCACATATCCCTCACCTTTTCTTTTCTTTCTTCTGTGGGGTGGTTCATTCTTTTGAACTTGTGGTGGTGGTTCTGGATCTATCCTAAGTATCATATTTTCAAGGTTAGACTTAGTGATTTCATCCACCATCTCAAAGGTTAACCTTACCCTCTTAACAATAATTATATCCCTAGTTTCACGGTCCTCTAATTTTATCTTTTTATGCAAGACTTCAAACAAGGGTGCATTGGTGTGGATATTTTCCAATACCTCCATATATGTTTTAGATTGGGAGTCTACCTGAGCTTCCATAAAATAATTTGAGAAAGGAAACGGTGGGGTATAGGGATGAGGAACAACAATAGGTGCTTCCTTCTCTACCTCTTCTACAACCTCCCTTTCAGATGGTGTTGGAGGATTTTTTTCAATCTTTACTCTTTTCTCGTCGAAACTCTCCTCAACCACATCATCACTCTCCTCAACCTCATTATCACTCTCCTTAGGATTTTCAATTTGTTTTTCACTACTGGTTGTTAAAACATCCATTTTCTCATCAGGTAAGGGTCCTAGAGGGTTTTGTTCAAGCTAGGAGATTTGAGTCTCTAAGGCTATGTTGTGAGTCGCGAGCGACTAAACCATAGTGGTCAGTTGCCTAAGGTTTTCACTGTTTTGAAGACTTTGTTTGTTGAACTCTTCGTTCTGGACAGTTTGTGTCTCTACAAAGTACTCCATCATAGATTCTAACCTAGAGTGAATTAGCGTCGCATCGGAATCCTCCATTGATGTTTCGAAGTTGAAATCATGCGATTCTTCTGATTCTTCAAATTGAGTTAGAATCGCATTTTGTGTTTCCACAAAGCGCTCTGTCATCATAGATATTTCATTAAAATTTTCCATTAATATTTCGAGGTCGGATTTATAGGATTCTTACGTCTCCTCGAAATATTGGGTGTAGTGATTGTAGGGGAAATATGGTTGAGGATAAGTTTGGTTGGAATTATAATATTCTTGCGATTCCTCAAAATGTTGGTGTTGTACCCCAAAATTTCCCCTCTCACTTATCAAAGATTTCCTCACAAGATTTTTTGAACTCAAGACTGCATTAGGGTTTGACCAGCTCAAGACAACTCCTCATGCACTAATGACCAAAATTAGGGTTTGAGTTTGCACAAGGATTTTTGGAATATCAATGCTTCATATGACTTTAAAGGATCATTATAGACCCCCATAATTATTCATGTCAAGTTTCAAGCCTTGAATCACATTTTTGATCAGTCAATTGGACAGTTGACCTAAAAATCAGCTGTATTAGGGAAAAAGTCAAGCATGGCCAATTTACAGTCAAACTTCATAGTTTTTTATCCACATCAACATCTTATACTCATATGTATCATTTAATCAAGTTTGGACCACAATTCCTCAAGAAATTTGATTAAATCATCAAAAGGGCAAAATGGTCAAAATTAGGGTTTTTGACTGAGAAAGGGCAATTTATGATTTTTTACCTAGAAAATGGTCAATTGGTTTGAAGCATGATTTCAAGAGTTCAATTTCATCATCTTGACCTATTGACATGGTTCAAAACATTAAAAATCCATTGGATTAATAGATGAATTTTGCAGTCAATTGTATACTGAAAAGTCAAACTTTGACTTTTTGGTCAAAATCAAGTGCCAAAGATCATAACTCATCAAAACATGTCAAAATGTGAAACTTTTTCATCAAGAAAACAAGGATTTAAGATTTGGTATTGAAAAGTTGAAAAATTTTAACTTAGAACTTTTTCTAAGTATGGAAAATTTCTTATTTTTTCTCAACTTTGAGCCAAATTTTCACCATGATGCAAGATGATTCAAAGGAAACTTCCAACATGAAAGTTGTATATCTCCATAAAATCTACAACTTTGCTTCACAAAATTTCTCCTAAAAATTCTTGGATCTCAAGATATAATTTTGTGAATACATGCTCATGAACCAAAATAACTTAGTGAAATTTTGCCCTAGTTAGGCAGATTTTTGACCTAACTTCATACCAATTTTTCACATAGTTCCAAGGGGAATATTCAAAATCAATTCAAATATTGGTTGTAGAGAACATTGCAATCTTTCCAAAATGTCCAAGAACTCCTTGAGATCATTCTTGAGTAGGGAGAATCGAAGAGATGAAGTTGGTGATTTATCACTTTGATTTCAAATCATTTCATGAAGAACAAAAATTCAAATCCTCAAGCATGCTGAACAAATCTTACTTTGAAGGCTCCTAACTTAACTTTCACTCCATAATTAAATATTTTCACAGATGTTGGAAGCTTTAAGCCAAGCATTAAATGCATTATACAAGAACAATTCCATTTTTGGCACAAAGGTGCCATTTCCATTTTGATAAAGCACTACTTTTGCAATTTTCCACTTCTTGAGCCTTGAACTTGTTTTCTCTGCACACAAGCAAAGCCAAAACCAAAAGCAACTTGCCTGGAGCCTCTACCAAACCAGACCATGCTTGTACAACACTTAGGGACTTGTCTCCTCACTTTTCTTCAAAAGCAAGTAATAGAGCCAAAAGGCTATATCTCAGAAATCTTGAGAAAGCTTGATGTCTAACCTCTTCCATACATATACACAAGTGTATTGCAACCTAAGAAATAATGCTAAGACTCAGAAACACTCCAAAACACTTTGCCATTTAAAATCTTCCATAGCTTGATAGTTTTGTATTTTACACAGCCATCTCCAAAACCACTCGTGCGTTTTGAGTTTTAACCACCTAAACCCTTAATATACTTCATATCTAAGTGATCCAGACCCCTGTTCCCTCACTGTAACTCCTCCTCCATCCACCATTTTCAAATATCCAGCTTGCAGGTTGACTTGAGTAGGGAGATTCAGGGACTTTCAAGACAAGGTAAGGATTGGAATACACTCAGGGAGGTCCAGGCAAGCTAAACAGATCCCCAGGCCTTCTCAAAACATGCCCAAACTCCATTCACGATCTCAACTGAAAGAGGTAAAAACTCAAACTTCTATCTCTTCATACAAGCATCCTTTGGTCCTGATTTGTGAAAGAAAAATGTAGATATCCTTGCACTAAAGCTAACCATGTTCATAGATTTCATTTATATTAACTGTGCATAGAGAATTTTGGATTTGAAATTTCTATAAAAATTAGGTTTCAAATTAGGGCAAGTAAAATTAGCTTTGATCTTTGATTGTTAGTTTACATCTATTATATGTTTGAACTCATGGGAAGAAACCCCATAATTTTCATGTTTGGACTTTCCATTTTCATGGAGAAATGAGAGAGATACAAGTGGTCTGGCCATGGCTTAAGGTTGAAGATGAAGTTGCCTTCAGGGGGCGTTTTCTAATATATATTTATCTTTGTGTTTCTATAAACGGATGTACAGTCACCCCAGTGGTAAGACAGCATGCAAAAATACCATAGGTCACGGGTTCGAGCCTTGGCGTCTGCCTTTTGAAATTTTTCTCACATTTTTGCCATTTTTTGTCCCTTTGCAGCGTGGGCCTCTGAACTTTGGGCCTTGTGATTTTTTTTTCTAACACTTACCTCCTGTTTGCTTGCAGCACCCCTGGCCCAATACATTTTTATTATTCATTTTATTTTCATTTTTATTTTATTAAATATATTTTTCTTAATATTAAAAATCATTAAAAAAATATAAAAATGATAGATTAATATTTTTGCTTATTTTATTTTTCTCATAAAAAATATTTTATTTAGTTATATATTATCTATTTTATTAAATAAACTTTGTAAATTAAATTATAACTAGTTTAATATTTATTTTTTCTTTATACCCATTAAATATTTATTTTAATATAAAAAAAGGGACCAAAAATACCACATAATGCCATATATTATTTTCAAGACAAAAAATACAAAAATACTTACTTTTTTCTTAAAGAAATTTATTTTCTTTTAATCAAATAGAATTAGGGTTTATTCAAAAACTTTTCTAAAAAAATAATTTCTTTTCTTAATTGATTTAAGTTAATCTTGCTTTATTTATTAGGTTTAGATTAAAACTTTTCTTCACATAAAAAACCAAACAAAAATCTTCTTTGCATTTACATACCTTTGCATATTTAATTCATTTTTGTATATTATTTATTCCAATATTTGTACATATTCAATTTGGTTGTAATAGACTAATTAGGTTTATATTGTTGCAATCTCCATTCATAAATTGTATACCCCCCCCCCCCCCCCCCCCACCACAAATGTTGTAATAGCATAGGACATTTAAATTTCGCAATTTATCGCTTTTACATAACATGCTAGTAATTAGGGTTTGTATGGAAAGATAAAACCAATCAAATAGAAAACCCTAAATCAAGACAAAATCAAGCATGAAAATGACACACTTGCACACAAAACATCCCTAGGGTTACTCCACTTGGTTGCCTTATAAAAAAGCGCCATATTACGCATGTAAAGTGTCTTAGCAAAAACAAACAAATACAAGATCATAGTCCCTCGATGACGCTATTCAAAGTTGCCTTACAAAAATGCTCTTAGTCCCTCAAAAATGCTAACATTTCTAATCATGGCTATACGATGACCCACGCCCGTCCCGTTTACATCCAAAGATAGGGTTGCTTATCAAATCAATGGTAAGACAACAATATCAAGGAAAAGGAAAATGAACAAGAAAGACATTTGAGTAGGTAGGTTACTTTTAGTTACTTGCTCCATTTCAAAACAAATATCCTTGCTATTTTTAAAACAAACACCTACACATTTCTAAACATCTTACAAACATTGAAAACATTGTCAAAAGATCAACATCTTTGTATACATTCTTACGAACGAGAATCATTACAAAGATTGCCTAAAACAATGGCCTCTTTTACAAAATACTTTCAAAACCACACAAAGCACAATTTCAAACAAAATCAAGTGATCTAGCAAGTAACTAAGAGCTCATGGAAAACCATGGATGAAAAGGGTGCTAATACCTTCCCTTTTCATAATCTACCCCCCGAACTCAAGAAACAATCTCAAAGGTCTTTCCTGTGCTTTTTTTACCTTTCCTTTTGGATAAAAGAAAAGTCGGTGGCGACTCTTGCTAACCACAACATTTGTGATAAAACGCAAAACAATCAAGTCAGTTCTCCCACCGCATCATAGAACTGGAGACTCTGTTGGGGATTTTTCTAAAAGTGGGGTTACCTTAGGGTTTATATCACATTTACTTGCTTATATTGTTTGACTTGTATGCTTTACATTATGGTTCTTTGTTTGGGTTTGAATCCTCTACCCAGATTTGGGATTCATTATAGGTAAGTAGTAATACGTTGTGGAAACTGTGCGGGGTATACCGACATGGTCTAAGCAATAGCTACATTAGTGCGACATATTTGTGGGTACCAGTAGCCTTTGAGTTAATCAAAGAGAATACGGGGCCGCTGAGTGATGTCATGAAGCACTAATAAACTTCTAGAACCTTTACTTGACCAACTTGGCCTTTAGGATGTAGTGAGATGACCGACTTTGGTGCAGTCCAAACTTGGTAGATACTCAATACTACACTTATTGAGGTTTGGTTTCTTGGGATATTTCGGTCGCCATTAAAGAGGCTTCAGCTGAAACAATGACCAAGGAAACAATCCAGTGATATTGAGCTTCTTAGAACCCGGTTACTATTACTAAGACAGGTTTGAGCCAACTAAACTTCAAGAGGGTACTTACCTATAAAACTCCATGCAAACCTAAACTAAGGACTTGTTTTCTTTGCTTGTATATGCATACTTGTACATAACATCATGAACATCATATACATCCACTAACCATTTCAAGGATTTTGGGATTCATCTTTGTTCTTGTTTTGTAGGATACGAATTCACTTTGCAGGAAACTATTCAAGTCAACCTTGTGAGAATCCCTCCACAGCTTAAGGAGCTAGCTTCAAGGATTCCTGAAAACTCTCCATTCACCGAGAGACATGGTCGTCTACTCAACTTGGTCACCTTCAACACAGATGAGGACATGATGAAGGTGCTTTTTCAGTTCTTTGATCCTTTGCACCATTGCTTCACATTTCCCGACTATCAACTTGTGCCTACTTTGGAAGAATTCTCCCAACTCTTGAGGATTCCCATTCTCAATCAGCTACCTTTCAACGGTACGGAAAGAGATCCAAATCCAGAAGAGATTGCGCAAGCTCTACACTTGCACTCATCTGATATCACAACTCATTGGGAAGCAAGGAGTGGCGTCAAAGGCTTCCTAGCAAAGTTTCTGTTTGAGAAAGCCCAAAGCTGTTGGAGTTCCATAGACTTGCAAGACTTTGAGGAAATTGTGGCTCTCCTCATCTATGGGATGGTTTTGTTTCTAAATTCTGACCAACTCATAGATATCAACACCGTCAAAATCTTCATATCACCCAACCCGGTGCCTACATTTCTAGGGGATATCCTACACTCTTTTCACACTCGCACAATGAGGAAAAGAGGTGTCCTTATGTGTTGCACTCCTCTCTTGGCAAGATGGTTTATTTCTCATCTTCCTCAATCAATATTAAGGAATTAGCAAGGTTCAAGGTGGTCACAAAGGTTAATGACGCTCAAGCATTCAGACATTCATTGGTGCTCCTGATCCAAAGAGAATGTTATCATTGTCGACCGTTGTGGAGAATTCCCTAATGTCCCTTTACTTGGTATTAGGGAGGAATCACCTACAACCCCTGCTTAGCCTTAAGACGGTTTGGTTATGCTCGAAGGGATGGCCCGCACGAGATACTGATTCAAGGTTTGGTATTTGACTACGACAATGACGATCAAGGTCTTCGCCAAAGATTTATCCGAGCTTGGAGGATGCTAAAAAAGGTGGATAGTAAGACTGTGGGGCACAAGAATTCCATTCCTCTTGAGCCTTACCTCAAATGGGTACGAACTCACGCTCAGAGTCTTATGATTCCTTACCCCTCCATTCTCCCGGTAATCGTTGAGCCTGTCATGGAGGGAGACGTTCCATACACTATCCTACATCCTGACATGCCCACATCTCTTGAAGACCTACAAAGGGATTGGATACAACTCAAAAGGGAGCGAGATACTTTCGAAGCCCAACTCTACGCAAGCGAGAAGAAGGTTTTGGAGCTCACTAGGCTACTTCATGAGGAGTAGACTCTGAATGTCTATATTGCACCGAAGAGGATCCGCACTACTTTTCTATCTTAGAGTTTTGTATTATTTTGCCTAAGGGGCATTGATGTAATCAAACTTTATCTTATTAATATAACGTGTGTTTCCTTTTTGTCTAAAGAAAATTTGAATCTTTGAAATCCTTGAAAACATTGCACATGCATATATCATTCATCATAACATAAACAGGTCTTTTACAACAAGCCTCCTCATCTCTCTACTATTTATTTCAGTAAGATGGATCTCGAGCGAACAGTGAAAGATCTCCAAGCTCAGAATACGCGGTTTCAATAGTTGCTTATGACCCTGGCCAAGGGGTAAGAAGAGTTGAAGACTCTGCTGGCTGAAGAGAGGAAAAAGAAAACAAAGAAAGTAACCAGAGTCTTAAACATGGGAAGAAGATTTCATGGGCAGACAAGAAGGACTTTGGACTTTGCAACAACATCCGGTGAAGGAGAGGGGAAGGGTAAGGAAAAAGTTGTCCCGTCAGAATTGAAATAGGAAGAGGAAGAATAAGACTACTCTGAGGAACAGTACCCTCCAGCTGATGATAAGTATAAACATATTGAAGAGCGGTTGAGCGCGTTGGAAATAAAAAACATGCCAGACTTGGACTTTGAGGAATTGGGGCTAGTTTCGTGGATTGTGATTCCTCCAAAATTCAAAGTGCCTATATTTGCCAAATATGATGGAGTGTCGTGCCCTAAAATGCATCTTAGATCATATGTGAGGAAAATTCAACCCCATACTGCTGATAAAGACTTATTGGTACATTTCTTCCAAGACGGTCTGTCTGGTACTCAACTTGACTGGTTCTACCAACTAGAAAGAGCCAACATTCACAATTTGGAATATCTTGCCGCAGCTTTCTACAAGCAATATCAATACAATGCTGATTTTGCGCCTACCCATACTCAACTCCAGAGTATGGCCATGGTTTCCAATGAAGGTTTCAAGGACTATGCACAAAAATGGAGAGATTTGGCTAGAAGAGTTCAACCCCCTCTTTTTGAGAGAGAATTGGTATACATGTTCTTAGGTGACTTATCTGGTCCCTTCTTCAATCATTTAATTGGAAGTTCATCTGCAGGCTTCACTGAATTAATATTGACCAGAGAGAGGATAGAAGCCGGTATTAAGCATGGAAAGATTCAGAAAGACACATCTTCCTCTACAGTTGTAAGGAAGCCCTTCATCAGAAAGAAAGAGGTGGATGTCGTATATCCGCAAAGAAACCAAGATAGGGCCGAACGCCGACCAATGGTGGGGGCCGTTATGATCCCAAAGCCTACATCTGATCAACAAAGAAGTAATCAACCAAGGATAGAAAGGCCAATCAGGAAGTTTACCAGAATCAACATGACCCCATCTCAAGTATTACCTCATCTACTAAGATCTAACTTGGTGACCTTGAAAGAAGCTCTGAAAAACCCCAACACAACATCTCCTCATTATCATCCCAATGCCCGTTGCGGATATCACTCTGAAAGTCCTGGTCACGATACTAATAATTGTTGGGCCTTGAAGAACAAAATACAAGACCTCATTGAAGCAAAAGAAATTGAGTTTGATGCGCCCAAAAAGCCAAATGTCATTTCTGCTTCTATGCCCAGACATGGCCACAATACCAATGCCATTGAAGAAGATTTGTTTGTTACCTTAGTTGACGAGCTCATGACCCCACTTCCGACTATTAAGATAAACTTGTTGAAAGCCGGTGTGTTCCCGGGATGTAATAAAGTTTGCCATCTCTGCTTATCCTCACCAAATGGATGTCCCTTGTTGAAGGCAGGCATTCAGTACCTGATAGATAACAAAGAGATTTTGTTTGAAAATGTTCCGGTCCCACCTATCCTTTTTGAAGATGTTTCTATCATTACCATTTCCGCCAATTCTTCTAGGGTCTCCACCAAAAGACCCGTTAGAATTATATCAGTTCCGAAAGCAGCTCCTTTAATAATCACAATGCCTGGGCCAGTCCCATATACATCAGACAAAACCATACCATGGAATTATGGAGGGGATATCTATTATCATGGTATTAAGCAAGACTGGCCGGCCGCCGAAGAGATAAATTCTGAGAAAGAAGACTCTGACATCAGTAATATTGTCGGAACTAGCAAAATTACCCGAAGTGGTAGGATCTTTTCTCCACAAATTGCTCCCCCAAAAGAATTTTCTGGACCCGTAATCATCCTTGTGGCTGCTCCAAAGGTTGCTCCTACACCCATAATCATCTCTGCAGGTACTCTAATTGACAAAGCCGTTACAACCCCTGTAATAATTCTTACTAACACTCCTGCTGCTGAGTTAACCGAGGCTCGAGGAAAAGGTGTTATGGTTGAGCCTGTCCGGACGAAGGCTCAGTCATCGACTATCCCTGAGACCTCCAAGAAGGAAATGGAGGAGATCTTAAAAATTATAAAGAGAAGCGACTATGATGTAGTTGAACAATTGGGGCAAACTCCCTCCAAAATCTCCATGCTGGCATTACTACTGTGTTCCGAGGCGCATGCGAAAGCCTTGGTGAAGTTCTTAAAAACCGCCTATGTACCTCAAGAAACATCTGCTAATCAATTTCAAGACTGCGTGGCCAGCCTAACATCGGACAATGGTTTAGGTTTTTCAGATGTTGATCTGACGCCGAGGGGAAGAAAGCATAATGAGGCGTTGCATGTATCAGTGGAATATAGGGGCACCACTTTGGCGCATGTCTTGGTGGACACTAGCTCATCTTTGAATGTACTACCCAAAAATGATCTTGATAGACTTGATTGTGAGGGGTAATTTTAAAGCCAAGCAACATAGTGGTAATGGCTTTTGAAGGCTCGAAGAGGATGGTACATGGGGAGGTAGACATTCCCATAAAGGTTGGAACCCAAACCTTCAATTCAACTTTTTATGTGATGGACATCCGCCCTTCATACTCCTGCTTGCTAGGCCGACCATGGATCCACAATGCTGGCGCTGTTACCTCTACATTACACCATATGCTGAAATATCCAGTTCAAGGGAAGATTATCACCGTACATGGAGAGGAAGAATACATGATTAGCCATCTCAATTCCTTCAGATATATGGAATTGGATTGTGAATTCATTGAAACTCCATTTCAACACTTCGAAGAGGTCCCGCAAGAGGTAGCAGTTACCAAGGTTGTGTCTCAGGTTCCCAAAGTTACAAGGCCTCCACTCCAAATGTCATCTCTGAAGGACACCAAAGCAGTGGTAGAAGAAGGAGGATGCACTATCTAGGGATAACTCCCAGATATCCCATATAAGTCTGACAAGTTTGGCCTAGGTTTCACTTCAAGTGCTCAAAAGGTTGTACGCCGTGCCCGTGCTGGAGGGCCACCCTTGAAGATCAGCAACCGCGAAGTCAACATAGTAGAAGATGGTGAAGATGATTGCAACCTGGAGGAATAGATCTTCCCGACTGTCAATGGAGGGCTCAGCAATTGGGAGGCTAGATACTTCATCCCAATCACTTTCATCCCCCAGTAATTTATCTTTACATTTTTGTTGGATCTGTAATATTCAAAACAATTCGCACTCTTAAAACCTTGTGTCTTACCCGAGGCACAATGGTCCATTTGTAAGGGTTATTATCTCATTTTTCATATGACATCAATGAATCATGGACGTTTTCGCATTCAAACTTTTGTGCTCATTGTTTTCCTTTTACATTTTACTTTCTTTCAAAGATAGCTATACCCTTACACACACCGACACTCACAATGCAGGTAAACATCCATTCTGGATCCCATGGGTAACGATACTGCTATGGCCTTTTGTGACTCTGAGAATCTGATCTACCAAGCTGAAGACGAAGGTAAGGAAGATTGTCAAGTACCAGGGGAACTTGCCAGACTGCTATAACAAGAGGAGAGAACCATTCAGCCCCACGAGGAACTCATGGATACGATCAACCTAGGTACAGAAGAAGATAAAAAAGAGGTCAAAGTGGGTGCCAGTCTGGAACCCAGTGTCAAGAAGCGTCTGATTTAGTTGTTGCATGATTATGTCGAGGTCTTTGCCTGGTCATATAAAGATATGCCAGGACTTGATGAAGATATTGTGGTACATCGTCTGCCTACAAGAGAAGATTGTCCGCCAGTAAAACAAAAAGTTTGCCGCATGAGACCTGATATGTCAGAAAAGATTAAAGAAGAGGTCATGAAGCAATTCAATGCTGAATTTTTGGCTGTCACCTCTTACCCTCAATGGGTTGCCAACATTGTTCCCGTACACAAGAAAGACGACAAAGTATGAATGTGTGTGGACTACAGAGATTTGAATAGGTCAAGCCCTAAGGATGATTTTCCACTCCCCCATATTTATATCCTAGTTGACAATACGAAACAACACAAAGTGTTTTCATTCATGGACGGATTCTCAGGTTACAACCAAATCAAAATGGCACCTGAGGACATGGAGAAAACAACATTTGACACACAGTTGGGCACATTCTGTTACAAGGTGACGCCATTCGGATTGAAGAATGTTGGGGCAACCTATCAACGTTTCATGGTAGATTTATTTCACGATATGATACATCACGAAATAGAGGTCTACGTGGATGATATGATAGCCAGATCTTAAACAGAAGAAGAACATCTTGATCACTTACAAAAACTGTTTGAGAGACTGAAGAAGTACAAGCTGAGGTTGAATCCCAGGAAGTGCACATTCAGGGTACGATCTGGTAAGCTCCTAGGCTTTATCGTCATTAACAAGGGTATCGAGGTCGATCCTGCCAAAGTTAAAGCAATACAAGAGATGCCTGCTCCTCGTACTGAGAAGGAAGTTAGCGGATTCTTGGGGCGTTTGAACTATATTGCCAGATTCATCTCTCACCTGACAGTTACTTGTGAACCAATCTTCAAATTGTTGAAGAAAGATCAAGTAGTCAAATGGAATGATGAATGCCAAGTTACTTTGGACAAAATCAAAGAATACTTGCAAGAGCCTCATGTATTGATGCCACCAGTCGAGGGAAGACCATTGATCATGTATCTGACTGTTTTATAAAACGTAATGGGGTGTGTATTATGGCAGCATGACGAGTTTGGCCAAAAAGAGCACGCTATTTATTACCTGAGCAAAAAGTTCACCAACTGTGAAACCAGATATTCACTGCTCGAGAAAACTTGTTGCGCTTTGGCATGGACTGCTCGCCAGCTAAGATAGTATATGTTGACTCATACTACCTTGTTGATATCTAAGATGGATCCAATAAAATACATCTTCGAGAAGGCTGCTCTTTCTAGGAGAATAGCGAGATGGCAGATGATCCTGATAGAATATGACATGCAGTATACTACCCAGAAAGCTATAAAGGGCAGTGTCCTAGCCGGTCACCTTGCTCAACAAGCCGTGGAAGACTACCATTCCATGAAGTTTGAATTCCCGGATGAAGACATCATGACATTAGACAACTGTGAATAATTCAGGCCGTATGATAGACCTGAACAAGGATCTCGGTGGACCCTGTTCTTTGATGGAGCCTCCAATGCACTCGACAATGGTATTCGTGTTGTACTCATATCTCCAGAAGGGTGTCATACTCCCTTTACTGCCAGACTTTGCTTCAATTGTACAAACAAAATGGCGGAATACGACGCATGCATCTTTGGTCTCAAAGCTGCCATAGACTTGGGAATCAAATCCTTAGATGTGTTTGGAGATTCAGCTTTGGTCATCATCCAAATCAAAGGGGAATGGTACACCAAACACCCTAACCTTATCCCTTACAAAGAACATGTTTTGACATTGCTACCACATTTTGAGAAGATTACCTTCGCACATTTCCCGCGAGAAGAAAATCAGCTAGCATACGCTCTAGCCACAATGTCATCTATGTTTAAACTTAGTTGGGATGACGAGGCTCCCCAGATCACCGTCGAACGAATGGATGAACCAGCACACTGTCACGAGATTAATACTGAAGAAGTAGTGGACCAGCCTTGGTTTCACGAAGTCAAGAGGTATCTCGAAGCTCAAGAATATCCTGAAGGAGCTTCAATCAATGATAAAAAGTTCTTAAGGAGATTCTCTGCTAAGTTCTTCCTTAGTAATGGCATCATGTACAAATGCAATCATGACTCTGTCTTACTTCAGTGTGTAGATAAGGTTTAAGCTGAAAGGATCATGGTTGAATTACATGAAGGCACTTTTGTCACCCATTCCAGTGGGCATACGATGGAAAAGAAAATCCTACGGGCAGGCTATTACTGGTCTACCATGGAAGCATATTGCTATCAACACTCTCAAACCTGCCATAAATGCCAGATTTATGCTGACAAAGTGCACGTATCTCCGGTTCCTCTGAATGACTTGACAGCTCCTTGGCCCTTTGCTATGTGGGGAATTGATATGATTGGGGAAATCAAGCTGACAACCTCCAATGGACACCGCTTCATCCTAGCAGCCATTGCCTATTTTATAAAGTGGGTTGAAGCAACCTCCTTCGCCTCCGTTACCAAGAATGTTGTTGCCTGTTTCGTCAAGCAAAACCTTATTTGCCGGTACGGTATCTCGGAAAGGATCATCACTGAAAATGGTACAAATCTCAACAACACTATGATCACCGTATTGTGCGAGTAATTCAAGATTCAACATCACAATTCTTCTCCCTATCGACCAAAGATGAATGGTGTTGTCGAAGCTGCAAATAAGAACATTAAAAAGATCATACATAAAATGACAGTCACATACAAAGACTGGCATGAGATGTTCCCATTCGCTCTCCACGGGTATCGTACCACAACTCGCACATCAACCGGGGCAACACCCTATTCTCTGGTTTACAACATGGAGGTTGTCTTGCCTATCGAGGTTCAAATCCCCTCTCTGAGGATTTTGAAGGATGCATGGTTGAACGAAGACGATTGGATCCAGGATCGACTTGATCAGTTGAACTTAATTGATGAAAAGAGACTTACTGCTCTTTGCCATCGTCAAACGTATCAGAAACGGATGATCAAGGCTTTCAACAAGAAATTCAGGCGCCAAGTGTATCAAGTTGGGGATCTAGTGATCAAACGCATCATATTGCCACAAAGTGATCCCAGGGGAAAATGGACTCCTACCTATGAAGGACCATTTGTAATCAAAAACATTTTCTCTGGTGGGGAAATGATCTTGACCACCATGGATGGCGACGACCTGCCACACCCTGCGAACGCAGACATAGTCAAAATATACTACGCATAAGATACTCGCTAGGTTGACATACCTAGGCAAAACAAGGGTATCCCGACGAACCAAAAAGGTTCGGGCAAAAGTTAGGGATAAAACAAAAAAAAATCTGTACACCCGGCAAGTTGAAAACCCAAAAGGGCGACTTGGGCAAAAAAGGGTTTCCTGGTGGACTGAAAACCTGAAAGGGAGTTCCTGGCAAAAGTTAGGGAATTAAGGCGTACGACTATGTCCCGTCGGATCACTTTACAAACAACCTTTGGCTTCCACTGACAAACTCAGAGGTTCTAATCAATTCAGTCATCTTCGGAAGAGGCAACAAATAGACAAGATGCTCAGAGATACAAAGGCTATAGCAGAATGGAAACCCCATGGGATTTTTTGTACACATAGCTATCTTTTCTTTGTATCAAAATTTTCATTTTTTACGACAGCATTTTCTTACTAGAATGATTGTCTCCTTGTACAAAAAATACTTATTCAAAGTCAAATACAAAATATTCCTTTGAAAGTGCAAAAACTATTTGTCTTTTCTTTACGCTTGTTTTGTTTACAAAAACGTCCAATGATTCATTATTGAACATATGCATTTGAACATAATTATTATTTACAAATAAACAAAATGAAAAGAGGCAATTACTGATAGGTTGAAAGGATAGGAAAATATCTCTAGGCTATTGCATAGGTAATCCCCTACAGTACGTCGTTTAAATCCCCAGCGGAGCAAAGCTTCAAATTATTGATCCCCAGTAGAAGTCGTCAAATTTCTCAGGATTCCCCAATAAGATTTTACAAACAGCACATGGCATTGCCCTTACAACAGAGTTTATTTCTCTCGACAGAAATTCACCAATATTTCGGCTTCAAGACATGAAGGCTTACACATCCTCAGCAATATTCAGGGATTTATTTTCCTCAACCCAACAGCAATACAGCAAATTAGCTCACATACGCATACATCGCATTCATATATCATAAACATTGATAAGCACGAATGCATACAACATAATCCCATTATGCATACATTTCATATATCATGACTTGGAATTTTAGCTAACATTTTC
The DNA here is from genome assembly GCA_948472305.1 of Vicia faba. Classification (NCBI taxonomy): domain Eukaryota; kingdom Viridiplantae; phylum Streptophyta; class Magnoliopsida; order Fabales; family Fabaceae; genus Vicia; species Vicia faba. The sequence continues at coordinate 1,014,043,699 of OX451738.1, forward strand.
CCCTTTTCAGGATAAGATTAACAGCTACCATTAACAATGTTCAATCTAGAGATACAGTTCAAATACGCTCCAGACACGGATGCCATTCTGATACTCATTCAGATTCAACTTTTGATACAGTTCAGATATGCTCCATGACACGGATGCCATCCTGATACTCATTCAGATTCAACTTTTGATACAGTTTAGATACGCTCCATGACACGGATGCCATCCTGATAATCATTCAAATTCAACCTTCAGATACAATTCAGATACGCTCCAGATACGGATTCCATTCTGATACTCATTCAGATTCAACTTTTGATACAGTTCAGATACGCTCCATGACACGGATGCCATCCTGATACTCATTCAGATTCAACCTCCAGATACAATTCAGATACACTCCAGACACGGATGCCATTCTGATACTCATTTAGATTCAACTTTTGATACAGTTCAGATACGCTCCAGACTCGGACGCCATTCTGATACTCATTCAGATCTCAACTTTCAGATACAGTACAAATACGCTCCAGACACGGAAGCCATTCTGATACTCATTCAGATTTAACTTTCCTCATACAGTTCGAATACGCTCCAGACACGGATGCCATTCTGATACTCATTCAGATTCAACCTCTTGATACAGTTCAGATACGCTCCATGACACGAATGCCATCCTGATACTCATTCAGATTCAACCTTCATATACAGTTCAGATACATTCCAAACACGGATGCCATTTTGATACTCATTCAGATCCAGCTCTTTGATATAGTTCAGATACGCTCCAGACACGAACGCCATTCTGATACTCATTCTTTCAATTCACAAATTACAATTCGACAATCACCTTTGATGGCATCTTTAAGCCCGTCTCTTTCAAATTTCTATCACCTCTCCAAATGGCATCTATAAGCCCATTCCTTCTATCATCACATTATCGAGTGCAAATTTATGGGCACTCTAGTGTCCAATCATCTTCCACCTTCGAGTCACGAATGGCAAAACTCGCCAGTCTAACTCTTCAGGTTTAAGAAGATTGAACAGGGGCAGCTGTTGTACCCAAAAATTTTCCCTCTCACTTATCAAAGATTTCTTCACAAGATTTCTTGAACTCAAGACTGCATTAGGGTGACCAGCTCAAGACAACTCCTCATGCCCTAATAACCAAAATTAGGGTTTGAGTTTGCACAAGGATTTTTGGACTATAAATGCTTCATATGACTTTCAAGGATTTTTGCCCTCATGTCAAGTTTCAAGCCTTGAATCACATTTTTGATCAGTCAATTGGACAGTTGACCTAAAAATCAGTTGTATTGGGGAAAAAGTCAACCATGGCCAATTTACAGTCAAACTTCATAAATTTTTATCCACATCAACATCTTAGACTCATATGTATCATTTGATCAAGTTTGGACCATAATTCCTCAAGAAATTTGATCAAATCATCAAAAGGGCAAAATGGTCAAAATTAGGGTTTTTGACTGAGAAAGGGCAATTTCTGATTTTTGACCTAGAAAATGGTCAATTGGTTGAAGCATGACTTCAAGAGTTCAATTGCATCATATTGACCTAATGACATGGTTCAAAACATTACAAATCCATTGGATTAACAGATGAATTTTGCAGTCAACTAATCAAATGTCAAATGTATACGAAAAGTCAAACTTTGACTTTTTGGTCAAAATCAAGTGCCAAATATCACAATTCATCAAAACATGTCAAAATGTGAAAATTTTTCATCAAGAAACCAAGGATTTAAGATTTGGTTTTGAAAAGTTGAAAATTTTTAACTTAGAAATTTTTCTAAGTATGGAAAATTTCTTATTTTTTTTCAACTTTGAGCCAATTTTTCACCATGATGCAAGATGATTCAAAGGAAACTTCCAACATGAAATTTGTAGATCTCCATGAAATCTACAAATTTTATTCACACAATTTCTCCTAAAAATGCATGGATCTCAAGATATAATTTTGTGAATATATGCTCATGAACCAAAATAACTTAGTGAAATTCTGCCCTAGTTAGGCATATTTTTGCCCTAACTTCATGCCAATTTTTCACATAGTTTCAAGGGTAATATTCAAAATCAATTCAAAGATGGGTTGTAGAGAACATTGCAAGCTTTCCAAAATTTCCAAGAACTCCTTGAGATCATTCTTGAGTATGGAGAATCGAAGAGATGAAGTTGGTGATTTATCACTTTGATTTCAAGCAATTTCGTGAAGAACAAAAATTCAAATCCTCAAGCATGCTGAACAAATCTTACTTTGCAGGCTCCTAACATGAATTTCACTCCATAATTAAATGTTTTCACAGATGTTGGAAGCTTTAAACCAAGCATTAAATGCATTGTACAAGAACAATTCCATTTTTGGCACAAAGGTGCCATTTCCATTTTGATAAAGCACTACTTTTGCAATTTTCCACTTCTTGAGCCTTGCACTTGTTTTCTCTTCACACAAGCAAAGCCAAAACCAAAAGAAACTTGCCTGAAGCATTTACCGAACTAGACCATGCTTGTACAACACTGAGGGACTTTTCTCCTCACTTTTCTTCAAAAGCAAGTAATAGATCCAAAAGGTTATATCTCAGAAATCTTGAGAAAGCTTGATGTCTAACCTCTTCCATACATATACACAAGTGTATTGAAACCTAATAAATAATTCTAAGACTCAGAAACACTCCAAAACACTTTGCCATTGAAAATCTACCATAGCTTGACAGTTTTGTATTTTACACAGCCATCTCCAAAACCACTCGTGCGTTTTGAGTTTTAACCACCTAAACACTTAATATACTTCATATCTAAGTGATCCAGACCCATGTTCCCTCACTGTAACTCCTCCTCCTCCATCCACCATTTTTAAATATTAAGCTTGCGGGTTGACTTGAGTAGGGAGATTCAGGGACTTTCAAGACAAGGTAAGGATTGGAATACACTCATGGAGGTCCAGGCAAGCTAAACAGATCCTCGGGCCTTCTCAAAACTTGCCCAAACTCCATTGACGATCTCAATTGAAAGAGGTAAAAACTCAAACTTCTATCTCTTAATACAAGCATCCTTTGGTCCTGATTTGTGAAAGAAAAATGTAGATATCCTTGCACTAAAGCTAACCATGTTCATATATTTCATTTATATTAACTATGCATAGAGAATTTTGGATTTGAAATTTCTGTAAAAATTAGGTTTCAAATTAGGGAAAGTAAAATTAGCTTTGATCTTTGATTTTTAGTTTACATAAATTATATGTTTGAACTCGTGGGAAGAAACCCCATAATTTTCATGTTTGGATTTTCCATTTTCATGGAGAAATGAGAGAGATACAGGTGGTCCGGCCATGGCTCAAGGTTGAAGATGAAGTTGCCTTCAGGGGGTGTTTTCTAATATATATTTATCTTTGTGTTTCTATAAACGGATGTACAGCCACTCCAGTGGTAAGGCAACACACAAAAATGCCATAGGTCACGGGTTCGAGCCTTGACGCCTGCCTTTTGCAAATTTTCTCACATTTTTGCCATTTTTTGTCCCTTTGCAGCGCGGGCCTCTAAACTTTGGGCCTTGTGATTTTTTTCTAACACTTACCTCCTGTTTGCTTGTAGCACCCCTGGCCCAATATATTTTTATTATTCATTTTATTTTCATTTTTATTTTGTTAAATATATTTTTCTTAATATTAAAAATCATAAAAAAAAATATAAAAATGATAGATTGATATTTTACCTTATTTTATTTTATTTTTCTCATAAAAAATATTTTATTTAGTTATAAATTATCTATTTTATTAAATAAACTTTGTAAATTAAATTATAACTAGTTTAATATTTATTTTTTCTTTATACCCATTAAATATTTGTTTTAATATAAAAAAAAAAGGGACCAAAAATACCACATAATGCCATATATTATTTTCAAGACAAAAAATACAAAAATACTTACTTTTTTCTTAAAGAAATTTATTTTCTTTTAATCAAATAGAATTAGGGTTTATTCAAAAATCTTTTCTAAAAAAATAATTTCTTTTCTTAATTGATTTAAGTTAATCTTGTTTTATTTATTAGGTTTAGATTAAAACTTTTCTTCACATAAAAAACCTAACAAAAATCTTCTTTGCATTTACATACCTTTGCATATTTAATTCATTTTTGTATATTATTTATTCCAATGTTTATATATATTCAATTTGGTTGTAATAGACAAATTAGGTTTATATTATTGTAATCCCCATTCATAAATTGTATACCCCCCTCCCACAAATGTTGTAATAGCATAGGACATTTAAATTTCGCAATTTATCGCTTTTACATAACATGCTAGTAATTAGGGTTTGTATGGCAAGATAAAACCAATCAAATAGAAAACCCTAAATCAAGACAAAATCAAGCATGAAATGACACACTTGCACACAAAACACCCCTAGGGTTACTCCACTTGGTTGCCTTACAAAAAATGGCCATATTACGCATGTAAAGTGTCTTAGCAAAAACAAACAAATACAAGATCATAGTCCCTCGATGACGCTATTCAAAGTTTCCTTACAAAAATGATCTTAGTCCCTCAAAAATGCTAAGATACCTTGCAACATTGCTAATCATGGCTATACGATGACCCACGCCCATCCCATTTACATCCAAAGATAGGGTTGCTTATCAAATCAATGGTAAGACAACAATATCAAGGAAAAGGAAAATGAACAAGAAAGACATTTGAGTAGGTAGGTTACTTTTAGTTACTTGCTCCATTTCAAAACAAATATCCTTGCTATTTTTAAAAAAAAACACCTACATATTTCCAAACATCTTACAAACATTGAAAATATTGTCAAAAGATCAATATCTTTGTATACATTCTTACGAACGAGAATCATTACAAAGATTGCCTAAAACAATGGCCTCTTTTACAAAATACTTTCAAAGCCACATAAAGCACAATTTCAAACAAAAGCCAGTGATCTAGCAAGTAACTAAGAGCCCATGGAAAACCATGGATGAAAAGGGTGATAATACCTTTCCTTTTCATAATCTACCCCCCGAACTCAAGAAACAATCTCAAAGGTCTTTCCTGTGATTTTTTACCTTTCCTTTTGGATAAAAGAAAAATTGGTGACGACTCTTGCTAACCTTAACATTTGCGATAAAACGCAAAACAATCAAGCCAGTTCTCCCACCGCATCACAGTTGGGATTGGTAGTTGGAAAGGTAACTTGGGTGAGAATGAGTTTGTGACGCATTGAAATTCTCCAATAGTATTTTGGGGTTGGATTTATGGGGTTCTTGTGATTCCGCGAAATACTCGGAATGAGAGTTGTAGAAAAAATTTGGGTGATACATAGTAATTGGGACAAGAGTGCCTTAGTCTATACGGTGCAACAACGGAATAACAATATTGACTTTTTGTCCCCGGCAACGGCGCCAAAAACTTGATGCGTCTGCAAGTGCACGGAAATATCGAAGTAATATAAAAGATTGTCGAACCACAGAGACCAATGTCAACCTACTGCAATCTATCGCTACTTTGTAAAGTTAAGGCTAATGAATAATTGGATTTTGGGGGAAATTAAGAACTAAAACTAAAAGTGACTTTAGAAAATATAATAATAAAGAGAGACCGGAATATGGTTTCTGTGTTCCTGAAGGACTTATAGAAAACGGGTACTAATTACAAGTATAACTTAGTTCCGTAGAATATACTAACTTAAAGACTCCGTCTCACGCTCTCACGTTATTAACTAAAGCCATACTTCCTAGTCCCAAGATTTTGCTCTCGCTCGCCCGGTAACTAAGAAATATATTTTGAAAGCCAATAATATCTTAAACGCATCTAAAGCGCTCTCACTGTATTAAGATTTGTTGCCTAATTTCCACTATCTAGTTTGATCCCCACGCTCTCGCAGTACCGGCTCTAACCTTAATTGATTTCTCACTCTCGTGACAAAATCGTGTTAAATAATCTTTTACTCTCATGACAAGTCTATTTAAATTAGACTTGAAAATTAAAACCAAAACAGAATTCTAATCATAAATTTGCACCTGTTATTTTTTACCGAGGGCAACAACGATCCTCATACACCGGACTCAAGAATATTTAGTCGGACATGCTTTTAAGTGAAAATTAATTAAACATGCTTATTGAAAAAAGAAATAACATGGTGACTGATCTAAACAAACAAACAAACAAACAAATAATAATAATAATAATAATAATAATAATAATAATAATAACAGTAATAATAATAATAATGATAATGAAAGTGATAATGATAATAATAATAATAGTAATAATAATAATAATGATAATGATAGTAATAATAATAATGATAATGATAATAATAATAATGATAAAGCAATAGAATAAAACCTGTAAATATACTGGAAACTGAAATTAATGCTAACACTAGAATTCAGAAAATATCGGCACGCTTGACAATCTGATACAAAATGGAAATAAAAGAAAAACAATACCTAAAACTAATGGTGTGGTAGTTCCTTGATGTGAGAAACTACCACTTTTACATGGTGAATATCTCTGCCTAAAAACTAAAATAATAGAAATTGGAAATAATCGGAGAGAGAGAGAGAGAGAGAGAGAGAGAGAGAGAGAGAGCTAGATTTGTTGCAGTAATTACTTTCCAATATATACTCCTCTGATAACTTGTTTTGGTGAGATAAAATAGGGGTAGTGGCATCATTGAGAGAGTATTAAGGAAGACTTGGTTGGATAAAAAATAGGATGAAGTGGTTAGTTGGTTTCAGTCTTAGAAGACTTAGTGTGTGGAGAAAAAGTAAGAGGAAGTGGTTTAATTGTTGCAAATGAAGTTACGTGGTTGAAAAAGTCTTGTGACGAGGGACAAGGCATGTGACATGGGGCACGCATGCATTAAGCATGTCAACCGTCAGGGGTAGGTGACAACTGTCACCCTTTCCTTTTTTGCTTCTGTCGATCGTCACGATGGATGTGACGAGCGTCACACCTTGCACACGTGGGGCACACTTCTTTCTTTGTGGGTCTTGGGTTCTTTGTGGGATTTTTTTCTTTTCGTTTATATTAAATTCATTTTTACTTCATTTCTTCTCTTTTTTACTCCTTTTCTCAAGCAAGCTTTGTAAACATTAAATTCCTGAAACACATTAAAATACTAGCATAATACCAACATAAAGCAACATAATTAAAATAAAATAGAGACATAATTTATGTTAATCAAGCCAAATATACTATACATTTTTGTGTTATCAAACACCATATCAACAAATAAGGTTATGCTTGATGAACCACGCCACAACATTCTTGGTAACAGTAGCAAAAGAGGCAGCCTCAACCCACTTCGTGAAGTAATCAATGGAGACTAGGATAAAGTGATGCCCGTTTGAAGCGGTAGGTCTGATTTCTCCAATCATATCAATGCCCCACATTAAAAAGGGCCATGGAGCAGTCAAGACGTTCAAGGGAACCGGAGGTACATGTACTTTATCAGCATAGATCTGGCACTTGTGACAAATTCAAGAATGCTGATAACAGTTCGCTTCCATAGTGGACCAGTAATATCCTGCCCGTAGGATCTTTTTAGCCATGGTGTGTCCACTAGAATGGGTGCCAAAGGTACCTTCATGTAAATCTTCCATAATCCTCTATAATATGCTCTTATCTACACACCAAAGTAAAGTAGAGTCGTAGTTGCGCTTGTAAAGGATTCCATTACTAATGAAGAACTTTGCGGAGAACCTTCTCAGAAACTTCTTATCTTTGACAGCTTCCCCCTCAGGATATTCTTGAGCCTCAAGATACCTTTTCACTTCATGGAACCAAGGTTTGTTTGTTACCCCTTCAGTATCGATCTCATAGCAGTAAGCTGGTTCATCCAATCTCTCAATAGTGATCTGAGGAGCCTCATTGTCCCATCTAAACTTGAACATATATGACATAGTAGCTAGCGCGCCTGCTAACTGATTCTCTTCTCGTGGAAAATGTTCAAAGGTGACTTCTTCAAAGTGTGGAAGCAATGTCAGCACATGTTCTTTATAAGGGATGAGATTAGGGTGCTTTGTGTCCCACTCTCCTTTGATTTGACTTATTACCAAGGTTGAATCTTCAAAAACACTTAAGAACTTGATCCTCATGTCAATAGCAGCTTTGAGACCCATGATGCATGCTTCATACTCAACCATATTGTTGGTACAGTTGAAACATAGGCTAGCGGTGAAAGGAGTATGACAGACCTTAGGAGATATGATTACAACATTGATACCATTGTCGGGTGCATTGGAAGCTCCACCAAAAACCATAGTCCATCGGGATCCTTTCTCAAGTCCTTCATCTGGTCCGGGTTCTTCACGGTTAGTTACTAACATGATATTCTCATCCGGGAATTCAAAGTTCATGGATTGGTAGTCATCCACAGCCTGATGAGCCAAATGATCAGCTAATACACTTCCCTTTATTGCTTTTTGGGTCGTGTATTAGATGCCGTATTCAGTCAGGATCATTTTCCATCTTGCTATTCTTCCAGAGAGAGCGGGCTTCTCGAAGATGTACTTGATCGAATTCGTTTTAGATATCAACAAGGTAGTGTGAGTTAGCATATACTGTCTTAGTCAGCGAGCAACCCATGCCAAAGCGTAACAAGTTTTCTCGAGCAGTGAGTATCTTGTTTCACAGTCGGTAAACTTTTTTCTAAGGTAGTATATTGCATTCACTTTTTGACCAAACTCATCATGTTGTTCCAACACACACCCTATTAAATTATCTAACACTGTTAAGTACATTATCAAAGGTCTTCCTTCAATCGGAGGCATCAAAATTGGAGGCTCTTGAAGGTATTTCTTGATTCTATCGAAGGTAGTCTAGCATTTGTCATTCCACTTTACCACTTGATCTTTCTTCGGGAGTTTGAAGATTGGCTCACAAGTAGCAGTTAGATGGGAAATGAACCTGGCAATGTAATTTAGGCGTCCCAAGAAACCTTTAACATCTTTCTCAGTGCAGGGAGCTGGCATCTCTTGTATGGCTTTAACCTTTGCGGGGTCTACTTGAATACCCTTGTCACTGATAATGAAACCAAGGAGTTTACCTGATCTTACCCCAAAGGTGCACTTGTTCAGATTTAATCTCAACTCGTACGTCTTCAACCTATCAAACAGCTTTTACAAATGATCAAGGTGCTCTTCCTCAGTTTGAGACTTGGATATCATATCGTCAACATAGACCTCTATCTCATGGTGAGTCATGACATGGAATAAAGCCACCATGGCTCACTGATAGGTTTCCCCAGCATTCTTCAACCCAAATGGCATCACTTTGTAACAGAAAGTTCCCCACTGTATGACGAAGGTTGTCTTCTCCATGTCTCCGGGTGCCATCTTGATCTGATTGTTACCAGAGAATCTGTCCATGAAAGAAAAAATCTTATGTTGTATGGTATTGTCAACCAGAACATCAATATGGGGAAGCGGGAAGTCATCCTTGGGGCTTGCCATGTTTAAATATCTGTAGTCCACACATATCCGTACCTTTCCGTACTTTTTGGGCATCAGAACTACGTTAGAAACCCATTGTGGATAGGAGGTGACAGCTAAGAACTCAGTGTTGAACTGCTTCATAACTTCTGCCTTAATCTTCTTTGACATTTCAGGGCGCATACGATGAACCTTCTGTTTTACCGGAGGGATGTCCTCTTTAGTTGTCAGACAATGGACCACAATATCAGTGTCTAGCCCTGGCATGTCTTCATATGACCAGGAAAATATCTCGACATAATCATGCAAAATTTGAATCATCGTTGTTTGACACTAAGCTCCAAATTTACACCTACCTTGACTTCTTTTCAGTCCTCTTCTGTATCTAGATTCACTGTCTCAACTGGATCTTCATAAGGTTGTATAGCCATTTCTTACTGTCGTAACAGACTAGCAAGTTCTCCTGGTACCTCACAGTCTTCCTCACCTTCGTCTTCGGCTTGGTTGATCGGATTTTCAAAGTCATAACCGGTAATAGCATAACCGTTATCAATGGGATCCAAAGTGGATATGGATCTTCAGTTTGATATGTGAGTGTGTGTGTAAAAGCATAGTTGTATTGACAAAGTAAAAAGCAGAAAATAAAGACAGAGAGCGCACAATTTGTATGTAAAACGTCCAATGCTTTATTAATTACATGTGAGATTGAAACATGATAACCCTCACAAATAAACCATTGTGCCCCGGGTAAGACACATGGCCATAAAGCTTATATTGTTTATTTATTACATATTCGAACACAAGAAAGACAATTACTCCTGAATAAAAGTGATCGGTATAAATTCTTTAGTCATCCAGTTACTGGGTCCACCGTTGGTAGTAGGGAAGATCTAGTTGTCCATGTCATAGTCACCATCACTGTCTTCTAAAGCATTGATCCCATTATTACTGATGTGTAAGGGAGGTCCTCTAGTGCGAACACGACGGATAGCCCTTTAAGCCCCTTCTTCAATTACTGCTTTGGCGTCCTTGAGAGAAGCCATTTTCAAGGGAGGTCTGGTGATCTTCGGAACACTGGTAACAGTCTCAATTGCAGCCATAGTCTGAGGAACCTCTTCAAAGTTCTGACAAGGAGTCTCGATGAACTCGTCATTCATTTCCACACACCTGAAAGAGTTCAGGTGACTTACCATGTATTCCTCTTCACCATGCACCGTCATAGTCTTTCCTTTCACCGGCTACTTCAACATCTGATGCAGAGTGGAAGTGACAGCTCCATCCCCATGGATCCAAGGGCGTCCAAACAAACAGGAATAAGATGGTCGGATATCTATCACGTAGAAGGTGGAGTCAAAGTTTTGAGAACCAACTTTTATAGGGATGTCCACCTCCCCGTGCACCATTATTTTTTAACCATCGAAAGCCCTCACTACAATGTTGCTGGGCTCCAGGGTCAAACCTTCACAGTCTAATCTGTCAAGAGCCTTCTTAGGCAGAACATTTAGCGATGAACCAGTATCTACTAGAACATGGGCCAAAGTAGTGCCCCTGCACTCGATGGAGACATGCAGAGCATCATTGTGTTTCCTTTCTCTGGGTGCCAGATCAGCATCAGAAAAACCCAAACCATTATTAGCAGTCAAATTGGCCACACAATATTCAAATTGGTCAGCGGAGGTTTCTTGTGGTACATGAGCAGTCTTGAGAAGTTATACCAAAGCCTTTGCATGAGCTTCGGAGCAAAACAGTAGGGCCAACATTGAAATCTTGGAAGGGGTCTGCCCCAGCTGTTCGACCATGTTATAGTCTCTCTTTTTAATGATCTTTAAGATTTCTTCCATTTCCTTCTTGGAAGCCTCAGGAATGGATTCTGAATACGCCTTCGTCTAGACAGGCTTGACCAATATGACTTTGCCCTGAGTCTCGGCCGACTCGGTGACAGGGGTGGCAACAGGGGTAATCACAAGAGTTGTAGTGGTAGTATCAGTAGGAACAACAATAGGAAGGATCACAGGAATAGTAACATCTTTAGGAGGAGAAATCTCGAGTGAGAACACTCTTCCACTTCTTGTTATTTTACTGTCCCAATGATATTGCCAATGTCGGGATCAGTATTACTAGAAACTTTGTCTTCAGCAGCCAACAGGTCTTGCTTGATACCATGGTAATAGACGTCAGCCCCATATTTCTAGGGAATAACTTTGTCCGAGGAGTATGGGATTGGTTCTGACATAGTGATGATTAGGGGAGCCAACTTTGGAGCAGATGTAATCTTAATGGGTCTTTTGGTGGAGACCCTGGGAGGATTGGCGAAAATATTTATAATCGAAACATCTTTACAGGAAACAGTTGTGACGGGAGTCTTCTCAAATAGAATCTCTTTATCATCCATCAGGCACTGAACACCTGCTTTCAATAAGTAGCAACCATTCGGTAGAGATAAACATAAGTGGCAATCTTCATCACAACCCAGAAATAAACTGGCTTGCAAAAAATTCCACTTAACAGTCATGAGAGGAGTAACAAGTTCCTCAACAGAAGTAACAAATGCATCATCGTCAACAGCATTAACACCATGACCGTTCTTGGGCATGGGAGAAGTTATAACATTGGGAATCTCAGGAGCGTCAAATTCAATCTCCTTCGCCTTAATAAGGTCTTGCACCCTGTTCTTCAAAGCCCAACAGTCGTTTGTATCATGGCCTGGACTCTCTGAGTGGTAAGTACAACGAGCATTTGGGTTGTAGCGAGGAGATGTGGTGTTGGGATTCTTGGGAGCTTCCCTCAGGGTAACTAGATTGGATTTCAGTAGGTGAGGAAAAACTTGAGACAAAGTCATATTTATCCGGGTGAATTGTCTTACAGGTCTTTTTTCTCTAGGCTGATTGTTTCTTTGTTGAGTAGCTGCAGGCTTGGATATCATTACAGCCCCTACCATTGGACGGTGTTCGGTTCTTCCCTAATTTCTTTGACTATAAGCAGCACTGGCCTATTTCTTTCCCACGAAAGGTCTCTTTCCTGCACTTGAAGAGGCATCTTTCTGAATCTTTCCACTTCTAATACCAGCTTCCACTCTTTCTCCAGTCAAAATCAACTTAGTAAAGCCAGTTGAGGAACTTCCAATCAGGTGGTTGAAAAACGGACCAGATAGGGTACCCAAAAACATATCCACCAACTCCCTATCAGATAGAGGGGGTTGGACTCTTCCCTCTAGGTCTCTCCACTTCTGAGCATAGTCTTTAAAACCCTTGCTAGAACCCATAGACATACGTTGGAGTTGTGTACGGGTGAGAGCAAGGTATGCATTATACTTGTACTATTTATAGAAGGCAGCAGACAGGTCTTCCCAGTTATGAATATTGGTTCCCTCCAGCTGATAGAACCACTCTAGTTGAGTCCCGAATAGACTGTCTTGAAACAAGTGGACCCACAAGTCCTTGTGAGAAATGTGAGGATGAATCTTCCTTACATAAGATAGGAGATCCATCTTAGGACATGATACCCCATCATATTTAGCGGACACCGGAACCTTGAACTTTTGCGAGATGACAACCCCAGAAACCAAACCCAGATCTTTAAAATCTAGCCCAGGTACCGTATGGATTTCCATTGCATTTAGACAATCCTCCAGCTGTTTGTACTTATCATTGGTCGGAGGATACTACTCCTTATTATAGTTAGACTCATTATCAGATTCCCTTGGACTGGGGTCTTCCTCTCTTATTTCCCTTCTTGATTGTCTCCTTCTTTTGACGAATATGCTAGTTCTACAACTTTCCTTAACGGTCCTCTGAACGTCCTTCCAAAATTTACCACACCAGCTGGCTTCTTGGTCTTTTCTTTGACAATCAGGGCTTTCAACTCTTCTTTCCCCTTGGCCATAGCCATGATCATTTGTTGACACTGAGCATTTAGAGTTTTTAGATCCTTCACTGTTTGTTTGAGAGCCATTGCTGAAATAAATAGCAAAGAAGATGAGAAACCTGCTTTGAAACCTGTTTATGCAATGATATGTATGATATATGTATGAAATGCTTTCAAGGATTTCTAAGACTTAAAATTGCTTAAACAGAAAGAGAACAAACGTTAATTGCATTAAGAAGTTTTAACGGTCACAATGATTGCTCTTGGGCTTACAAAAGAAGTAACAAAGCAAAAATAAACTCTCCAAGCAAGGAAAGACTCAAGCTTCCCACAGGCCCATCCTCTTTGGGGAAATGTAAGAATTTATACTATTCTCTTCGTGAAGTAACCTGGTGAGCTCTAAAACCTTCTTCTCGGTGGCGTAGAATTGGGTTTCAAAGGTATCCCGTATTTCTTTGAGTTAGATCCAGGATTTTTGTAGCTTCTAGAAATCAATTGGCATGTCAGGATGAAGCACGATGTAAGGAGTGTCTCCCTCAGTAATTGGCTCCATAATCACAGGTAAGAAGGTGGGGTCAGGCATCATAAGACATTTAGCACGAGTTTTCACCCATTTGAGGTAAGGCTCAAGAGGAATGTAATTCTTGTGCCCTAGTGTCTAGCTATCAACTCTATTTACCATTCCCCAAGCTCAAATGAACCTCTTACAATAACCCTGGACATCCTTCTCATGGTCAAAGATGATTCCTTGGACAAGTGCATCATGAGGACCATCCCTTCTAGCATAACCAAATTGTCGCAACGCCAAACAAGGATTATAAGTGATTCCTCCCCTAATGCCTAAGAGAGGGACATTAGGGAATTTCCCACAGCGATCAATGATGGTAATATTCTCCAAGGATCGAGAACACCAATGAATATCTGAATGTGTGAGGGACACCAACCTATAAGGCCATCTCATACCCTGCTCATTCTTCAAAATATACCGGGATAGGTGAAAAATAAACCACCTAGCCAACAGAGGAGTGCAACACATAAGGGTCCCTCTTCTTTTTAGAGTGCGAGTATGCAGAGAGAGTAGAATATCCCCAAGTAAAGTAGGCACCGGATTATGAGACAGAAAAACTTTGACAGCATTCATATCTATGAGCTGGTCCGGGTTAGGGAATAGCACCATCCCATAGATGAGAAGGGCCAACACTTCTTCAAAAGCTTGTAAATCCAGGGTATCCCAAAAATGGTGAGCTTTCTCAAATAGAAACTTAGCTAGAAATCCTTGGACGCCTCTTCTAGTTTTCCAATTTGCCACTACATCAGACTGTTGTAAAGATAAAGCTTGAGCAATCTCTTCAGATTTTAGGTCTCTTTCCATACCATTGAATGGTGACTGATTTAGGATAGGTACCTATAATAACTGAGAAAACTCCTCTATAGTAGGCACTAACTGGTAATTAGGAAAAGTGAAGCAGTGATGTAAAGGGTCAAAGAACTGAAAGAGCACCTTTATCATTTCTTCATCAGAGTTTGAGGTGACCAAGTTGAGAAGTCAACCATGTCTTTCAGTGAAGGAAGAGCTTTCAGGAATCCTTGATACTAATTCCTTGAGTTGAGTAGGTACCCTCACGAGGTTGACTTGGATAGTGTTCCTGCGAGCGGATGCCATGTCCTACAAGACAAGACAAAGATAAGCCCTAGAAAATCCTTGAAATGGTTAGTATGATATGTCATGTGTGATCGGTGGGAATGAGAACTGACGGTTTTGGAATGCTGGTTCGCGTTTGTGTTTGTTTTCGCAAAATGTCGCGGTAAGCAAGAGTCGCCACCGTCTTTTATTTTATCCAACAAGGAAAGGACAAAAGCACAGAAAAATTCCTTTTCGAGATGTTTCTCGGGTTCGGGAGGTAGATTATAGAAAGGGAAGGTGTTAGCACCCTTTCTATCTGTGGTTATCCACTGGCTCTTAGGTACTTGCTCACTATGTTTTCAAAAAGTTTTGCTTTTCTTGTGTTTGTGGGTTTTGAAAAAAAGAGTTTTGTTTGAAAACTTCGATTTAACTCTTGTTTCTGTCCTCAAGAGTGTATGAAGTGTTTTTGAAAACTTTGTTTGAAAGGTGTAAGTGCGAAAAATTTGTTTTGTTTTGAAAGAGCAAGTGCCTAAGAACCTCTACCTACTCAAAAAGAATTAAACTGTGTAAATGTCCTTTAGACAGTGCTATCCCACTATTGAGAAGTAGGTAGCACCGTCGTTGGAGTTTTCGGGTCAATTCGATTAAGGGACATGTGGTCACTAAAGTAATGTTAGGACGCCTTAGCGGTAACCCTAATGTCTTAGATCATTTTATCCGAGGCAACTGTTTCGAGGCAACTTATGATCTTTGGACAAGAGGGAGACCTCTAAAACTTCCTATACTCAATGACCACGTTCGAGGCAACCAAGTGAGGCGTACCCTAGGAGTGGCATGTGCAAATGTGTCAATTTTCAGTTATGTTATCTTTGTACATGTTATGGTGAGCTACGGTTGATTTTAAGTTAAGATAGATCTTGTCATGCATAGCCTATTATTCATACATCTAGTAGTTAATGGTTGCGGAAAATAAAACTAAGCTATTACAAGGCGTCAGGTATTTACATCGCCAAAAACAAACCCTTGAAAATTAAATGCGAAAAGGTAAATAAAAGCGGTAAATAATCCTAAGTTAAAGCTATTACATCCTCGGAGCAATTACAATTATATGGAATATGAATCAAAAATAATACGCGCGAGAAAAATTGAATCGGAGAGTTTTTAGGGTTTTGACCCCTTTTTATTTAATAAAGCTTATTGTGATTATTTTTTGTATTAAAGAAATTAGTCTAAATTAATAATTGGATTAATTAATTAAAATAAAATATTTTTGGTTTTTTGTTATTTAAGGAAATAAAATAAAAAATGGTTAAAAGTTATTAAAAACCCTAATTCTACATTAATTTTATTTTGTTGCAAAAATGTTAAAATTATGCCTAATTAAAAAAACTAAGTCAATTAAATTGTTTATTTACAAAATAATGAAATTAATAAGAATAATATAATTTTTTATGTTTTCTGATTTTTATTAGGAAAAATAAATTATTTGGTTAATTAAATAATAATGATAAGAATTAAGTAAAACAAATAAATATAAAAGAAAATATAAAGAGAAAAGAAATAATCCATTGGGGGGTTTGGGCCCAAAGAGGGTGTTTGATCAGCAGTTTTTGAGGCCCACTTACTACAAGCCTGCGTTTGACTTTTGTGATTTGCTATGCGTGCGCTGACCTGTGATCATGGTGAGAACCCCATTCTGGTCATTGGATTTGGTTTGAGACCACCTGGCCAGCATCTGGAGAAGGGCGTATGATGGACCCTCCTTTGAGAATTACACACGAATACCTGAAGAAAAAATTGAACAAAGTTTTGGGGGACCTGGGATTCGAACCCAGGTCCCGTTAGCCAATGAACAAACGCCCTAGCCACTGAGCCATTTGCTTGTTTTGTAATTATAATATACAATGATTAATATATATCAAACAAACACTTATGCCTGGAAAAAAAACGCGCTATTTCAAATGGGCCAATGGGAGGGCGACGTGTGGTCGTCTTCTCCAACGAAACTCTGGTTTTCTTACCTACGGATTTTTATCCGCAGGAAGATTCGTGGGATCGTTCAAAAATGCGTTTTAGGCCATAATAATCCCATCCAAGCACATGGACGTGGTCGCCTCTTCCTCATGAGTTCAACCATGGCCAAGATTCATCCTAATTGTCCCTGCAAAACGAAACCCCAAATGGAAACCTCCAAAACCCTAGGTTCGGGTAGGGAGTTATAGGCTACAAAAAAGAAATTGAATGATGCAGAATGAATGGAAATTTAAAGGCAAGCATGATTATACAAAAATATTGGCAAGAGGATGCAAGGAAGTGGTTTTACGATATCATGTTCAGAGCCATAATCGTGACGACTTACAGTGCGTTTCAGGGGGCCTTAAGGTCCGGTTCTGGTTGCTATGGCTTCAGGAGATTGCAAGCAAGAACACCACGTTGATATTTTTGATTGAAACAAGCTCTAACCAAGAATTCGATTTCTCTCTTTTTCACCCTTTTTTCAGTTTTGGTATGGCCGTTTTAACAGAGCTTAGGTCGTGAATTAGGTTTGTGTGGCTTGTGTATGTATATTGGAAGTGAATTAGGTCAAGAGTTGGGCTTTAATCCATGTGCATTCAAGGTTTTGAGATTTGATTTTATCACCATTGAAAAGCTTTCCAAATATGGCCAAATCTGAGATTTTGTGCATGTTTGAGCCTTGGCATGAGTTGGTTGGTTGTCACATGATATTTCCAAGCTGTACAAATCACAAAGATCCATTTACATCAATTTTTGGATTTTATTTGATTTAATATTGATTAATAATGAATTAAATCAATAAAAATGAAATAAAATAGAAAAATAAATGTTTGGTCATGAAATTAAGGATGGGACACGTGTGTGGCATGACAAGACTGAATCAAGTGGAAAACAGTGGGCCCTTTTGTCAAAAATTGGAGTTTTGAGGATAGTTGACTTTTGGCAATTTTGGAAAAATTCCCAACTTCAACAATGCATAACTTCCTCAATTTTGAACTTTTGGAGGTGTTCTTGGACTTTTTAGAAACCTTGAGATGTACTCTAGTCAACCCTTTTGGTCTAATATCATTTTGATCTTCCATTCTCAAGTTATACGCTTGGGAAAAAAGGTGTTTTTGTTGACTTTCAAAAATGACCTATAATGTCCAAATTTGTAACTTTTTATGAGTGCATTTTCTGATCTTGGGGTATGCATATGAATTGTGGGAAATTGCATCCTCTTCAAAATGAGCTTTGGATGGGTCATTTATAATAAATTATGAGAAAGTTATGCTTGGTCAAAGTTGAGTTGACTTTTCCTACAAAACCCTAATTTAGCAACTTTTGAATCTTGATGAATTTTGAGCAATCCTTGATGAATCATAATCAACCCTTGATCAAATGATGAATTATCCTTCAAAATGAGAATGTTGACAAAAATTTTGAGGTTTGACTGTATTTGGGACACAGTTGACTTTTGACCCAGCACAGTCGATTTTTGGGCCTCTTGAGCAATTGACTGACCAAAGTTTCTCTGCAAGGCTTGAAATTTGTCATGGATGAACTTAAGAACATATAAAGGCATTGGGAAGCACTTGAGGCCATTTGTATGTAAGGACCTTGATGCAACACAAAACCCTAATTTTGAATTGACTGCCTTAGGAATTGATTTGACTGTACAACCCTTGAGCCATTTTGAGCAATATGAAGATCATTCTTGACAAATCTTGAGGAATATGGGAGGGAAAATTTTGGGGTACAACAGTTGCCCCTGTTCAATCTTCTTAAACCTGAGGATGTAGATTGGCTTGCGTGCCTTTCGTGATCCGAAGGTGTAAGATGATTGAACACTAAAGTGCCCAGAAATTTGCACTCGCATGATGTAGTATTAGCATTGTGATATCAGGAATGGGCTTACTGATGCCATTTGGAGATTGTCAGTAGGGGGTGGGCTTATAGATGCCATCTGGAGATTGTTTGTTGAATTGTAATTTTGTAAGTTGAAAGAAGGAACCTGTGTAGGGTTGCCTGATGATGAGTCCGTGTAAAACTGCATCTGAAAGAGAAGGAACCGGTGTAGGGTTGCCTGATGATGAGTCCATGTGAAACTTCATCTGAAAGAGAGAAGGAACTGGTGTAGGGTTGCTTCATGATGGTCAAGTAGATAATTGTCCTATCTGGTTTCAAGTATTAACCTACAATCAGTCGTCCACAGAATTTTCCTGGCTTGTTACAGGTATTAATCTGGAACTTGAAAAGGTTGGCCGATGAGATAGTTGTCCTGGCTGGTTACAAGTATTGATCTCTGAACTGAGAAAGAAAAATAGTTTTCCTGGCTTGTTACAGGTATTAATTTTCAATCTCTTCGTGTAGGTGGTTTTCCTGGCTGGTTTCAGGTATTAACCTACAATCAGTCGTCCACAGATGTTTTTCCTGGCTTGCTACAGGTATTAATCTGGAACTTGAAAAGGTTGTCCGATGAGATAGTTGTCCTGGCTGGTTTCAGGTATTAATCTCTGACCTGAGAAAGAAAGATGGTCTTCCTGACTTGTTACAGGTATTGATCTTCCATCTCTTCATGTAGATAACTTTCCTGGCTTGTTACAGGTATTGATCTACAATCAGTCGTCCACAGATATTTTCCTGGCTTGTTACAGGTATTGATCTGGAACTGCAAAGGTTGATGGTAATCATCTTTTGATTGACCTTTTCCTGAAAAGGCAAAACATTAGTTGTATGCAATGTCATGATGTATGAAATGCATGATGTTCTCAAAATAAATGAGATCGTGTCGTATGCACTTTATCATGTATGTAAATAGGAGGTATGAAATGTGAAATGTTTATGAATGTATTTTCGTCTGGGAAAATAAATCCTTGACAAATGCCGGGGAGTTTGTTAAATCCTGGGCTGATGTTGAAGAGTATGGTTGAATTCTTCATTTCCGCTGGGGATGATGAACGAAGATGATTGTGAGAATAAACCTGCAGGAGAAAAGACTCTGTTGGGGAATAAACCTGGTGAAGAGATTACTCTGCGGGGAATTACTCTGTGGGAAGAGATGCTTTGCTGAGATTTTAACGATAACTCCGTTGGGGATTCCGTTGATAAGCTATGTTGGGGGTTTTGATGATGAACTCCACTGGGGATAGAAAGAACTTTGATGGGGATGATCTTTCAGTCGCAACTTGCTGAGGATAACCTAGTTAGACTCTCGTGGGGATAACCTCTAAATTTGGCTGAGGAGATGTATTTGTATTCTGCAGGGGACAAGCTTCCAGAATCTACTGGGTAAGATGATTCAATTCTCTATTGGGGAAACTTTTTTTAGACTGCGCTGGGGAAATGGCTCCACTGGGGGTATCTTTTATTCCGCCGGGGAACATTCTTATAT
Organism: Vicia faba; assembly: GCA_948472305.1. Lineage (NCBI taxonomy): Eukaryota > Viridiplantae > Streptophyta > Magnoliopsida > Fabales > Fabaceae > Vicia > Vicia faba. The sequence continues at coordinate 1,014,064,015 of OX451738.1, forward strand.
TTTGTTGAGGAATATTAAGACTGTCGGGGATGCTCTTTACGCTTGCTGGGGAATATCTTTATACTCCGCTGGGGAATATTAAGACCTTCTGGGAATACCGAGCTTTTTCGGGACTGACGGTAGACTAACTCTGCTTGGGGGAGAGTATTGCTGATTCGTCCATGGTTGCAGGTCTCAGTGGGGGGAGCTTCCATTACTGTCTTACTCTGCGGGGAGTGAAGGTATCTTGGTCATACTCTTCAACTGAATCTACCTTGGTACCTTGGTGGACAGAGCAACTAGACCTCTTAGACAATTCTTATTGCCCCTACTTCTGATATCACCCGTAATTAGTCCTTTGTTTCGCATGCAAATATTTATGAGCAGCAATTAATGTCAAATGCATATATCAAAAATGAACATTGGACGTTCTTTGCAAAACAAAACAGATAAAGGAAAAAAAACAATTTGCAATTTGTCTGAAAAATGAGCTTGTATTGATTTTGAAGTTTGCCCGTAAATAGGCGCTTTTGTACAAGAGGCTGATGTCCTAGTAAGAGAACACCACCGAAAAAATGGGATTTATACAATTTGTAAAAGGAAAACAAAACAGCTATGTGAATAATCCCACTGGGTTCCAACTCTGCTATCGCCTTTATATCTTCAAGCATCTCATCACTTTGTTGCTTAGTTGAAGATGAAACTAATTGATTAGTGTTGTCTGAGCTTGATAGTTGATACCGAAGTCCGGATGCGAGGTGATTCAATGAGACATAGTGTTACGCTTTAATCCCTAACTTTTGCCTGGACCGCCCTTTCGGGTTTTCAGTCCACCGGGATACCTATTTTTGCCCAAGCCGCCTTTTCAGGTTTTCGACTTGCCGGGTGTACAGATTTTTTTTATTTTCATCCCTTATTTTTGGCCGAACCCTTTTGGTTCGCCGGGACGCCCTTATTTTTTCCTAGGCCAGTTGTTGTACCCCAAAATTTTCCCTCCCATAATCTTCAAAGTTTTGACAAGCATCACCTCAAATGGTTCAAAGTCTACTCAAGGGCTACCCAGTCAACCATCCTCCTAAGCCAGTCAAACTAGGGTTTTTGGTTCCTGCAAGGAAGTTGAGGTTTTCAAGGGCTCAATCAAGTCCCATGCTCATACACATTGTCAAGCACCTACATGTCAAGTTTCAAGGCTCACAAGGTCAAGTTGCACAGTCAAAAAACCTAATTGCTCAACAGTCAACTGTAGGGGCAAAATGGTCATTTGGCAGTCAAAAGTCAAAAATTTTGGTCAACATCTTATTTTGAAGCCACAAACATCATTTGATCAATGCTTGATCATGATTCTCAAAGTATGGCATAAAAAGTCTCAAGATGCAAAAGTTTCTATTTTTGGACAGCTGAAAAGTCAACTGTAACTTGACCAAGGCATAACTTTTTCATGGTTCATCAGTAAAATTCCATCCAATGCTCATCTTGAAGGGGAAGACATTTCCTACAATTCATCTTCACATTCCAAGTCCAAGAAATTCTCTCACAAAAAGTTATCAATTTCAACATTATAGGTCATTTTCAAAAGTCAACAAAAAGGCACTTTAAGTCAAAGACCATAACTTGAGATTGGTAAATCAAAATGACATGGGACCAAAGACATTGGTTAGAGGACTTCAAGACCTTTCCAAAATGTCCAAGAACATGTTCATAACTTCAAAATTGAGCAAGATATGCATTGGAGAAGTTGGGAAATTTTTGTGAAATGGCCAAAATCATTTATCCTTGAAATTTCATTTTTGACAAAAGGGGCCCACTTTTTCCATTTGAATCAGCTTGGCCATGCTTCCCACGTGTCCCACATTTTATTTCAAATTTTAAAATTAATTGTTTCATTTTTATTTGATTTTATTGGATTTATTTCATTTTAAATCCTTTAAAATCAAATAAAAATCAAGAAGGTTAATTAAGGGGCATATTTGGTCTTTATTAGCTTTGAATCATCATTATACAACATCCCAAATTTGTTTCAAGGCCTAATCAAGCAAGAATTCAAAATTGGTACAAAGATGGAAAGTTTGTTAATGGAGGTTTATGGCAAAATCTTATGTATGAATGCAAGGCTTCAAGGCCCTTAATTCCAATTGAAATACATTACATAATGCATATGCAAGTGATCAAAAAAAAAGAGAACACAACCTAGAGAACTCTCTAAAACGAAAAAACAAAAAATTCCACAAAAAAAACCTCATATTCTCTTATACAAAATCCTGTACGGAGGCCACTCGATGGAAACCCCCACTTTTCTTCTTGTTGCACTGTAAATTCACTTTTCACGTGCAATTTCCCATGAACCAACTTTAACAAAAATCTCATCAACCAAAACAGAAACCTTACACAAGCTCATGTTCATACCGTTGACACAAGCTCAAAACTGATGCAACCACAAATCATCATCCTCTTGACAGCACCACAACAACATCATTGAGTCATGATAAAGCAACACAAAATTCTAACATTTTCAATTTCATTTATTCTATTTAATTTTCTTTTTGATTGTTTGAACTTTATCCATAAAATTCTTTGTGAAGATCAGGACTAGAATTTGGCTCTCTGAATCAGAAACAGAAGAACGAGAAGCGTCCAAATCGCAGTTCCGCCGCGCAACCGCGGACTCAACCGCCGCTTCCAGATCCGCTTCTGCCGCGACTTCGTGCTCCCTCCTAAATTGGGTCAACACCCCCATGGTTTGCATCACCTTTCATTTTTCCATTTTTCTTTTCTTCTTTTTATTTTAATTGTTTTTCTTTTGTTTTATTTAATTCACCAAAATTAATCTTAACAATAACACAAAACCAAAAAATCAGAAATCATTAAAAAATAAAAATATGTTTTATTTAATTTTTTTAATTCTTTAAATAGTTTTTGTAAATAAATCCCAATAAAACAATTAGTTTAAATTTAGGTTTTTAACTTTAATGTCTTTTTCTAAAATAATTATAAAAAAAACATAAAAATTAGGTTATTGGTATCTTTATTCTTTTCTCAATAAATAACTTTTTCTCCTTATTATTATTATTAATTAATTTTGTAAATAAATATGGCATTTAATTAATTAGGATAAATTAGGTTAAAACTTAAACATTTTTTTTAATTAAAAACAAATTTAGAACTAGGCTTTTATTTTAATTTCTAATTTCAATTAACTTTCTTTATTTCATAAAATACCAAAAAAACATAAAAATAATCTCTTTTCTTTATTTAATCATTAATTAATTTATAATTTCTATTTAATTTCTTTAAAGGGTCCAACGCCCTCGCACTCTCGATTCTTATTTCTTTTCGCATTTATTTTTATTTCTTTTGTGGATATAATGTATTTGCCCCAAATCCTTGTAATAGATAATTAGGACATTTACTTTCCGCACTTTTATTCAAATCGGGTCTTGGTTTAATTTGGCGATGTAGACCCGCGCCTTTGTAATAGCGTAGGACTTTTATCTTCTCGCACCCCTTAACTGCTAATAATCACATGAAAGAATGTATGCCCAAATAAAATCAAAGCGTAGCTCACCTAATGCATGACAAGACAAATAATAACTGAAAATGACACACAATTCACACATCACTCTTAGGGTACGCCTCACTGTTGCCTTGCCCCTCGAAACGTGGTCGTCGAGTACAGGACGTCTTAGTAAGTCCTTATGTCCATGAACATGGCATAAGGGTAGCTTCTAAGGTGTCCTATTGTTGCTCTGGTGATCACACTGTTGCCTTGCCCCTCGAAACGTGGTCGTCGAGTACAGGACGTCTTAGTGAGTCCTTATGTCCATGAACATGGTATAAGGGTAGCTTTTAAGGTGTCCTACTGTTGCTCTGGTGATCACACTGTTGCCTTGCCCCTCGAAACGTGGCCATCGAGTATAGGACGTCTTAGTGAGTCCTTATGTTCCATTGATCTAGTTGCCTCGAAACGGTTGCCTCGAAACAAGTTGCCTCGGAACAGTTGCCTCGAAACGGTTGCCTCGGAATAAGAAGATCAATGGCATAAGGGTAGCTTCTAAGGTATCTTACTATTGCCCGGTGACCACACTGTCCCTAACCCTCGAATTGACCCGAACACCTCCAACGGTGGTGCTACCTACCTCTCAATGGTGGGATGGCACTACCTCAAGGACATTTACACAGACCAATTCCTTAGGGTAGGTAGATAACTCATAGATACTTGCTCTAAATTCAAAACAAATCAAAAACTTCTTTTCACACCTACACTTTTCAAAAAGCTTTCAAAAACAACTTTTCAAACACTCTTGAGGACTGATACAAGAGTCGAACTGCAATTTTAAATGAAACTTTTACAAACCCACTCTGAAAAGCAAACAAACATTTTTGAAAACACAATGAGCAAGTATCTAAGAGCCCATGGATAACCATGGATAGAAAGGGTGCTAACACCTTCCCTTTCTATAAATCTACCTCCCGAACCGAGAACTAATCTCAATAAGGAATTTTTCTGTGCTTTTGTCCTTTCCATTTGGAGAAAATAAAAGACGGTGGCGACTCTTGCTTACCGCGACATTTCGCAAACCAGCGTTAAACAGTCAGTTCTAGATCCACCGATCACAGAACTGGTGACTCTGCTGGGGATCTTTTAAAGTGAGGTGTAGGACTAAGATCACTGTGTTTTCAATTGCTTTGACTTGTTTGCTTTAAATTGTGGGACTGTCTTGGGAGTTCTATAGATCCTAACCCGGATCTAGGGATACCTTCTTAGAAAGTAGCAACAAGGCTGTGAGGGAACTGTGCGGGGTATACCGACATGGTTGAAACAGTCTGCTACGTTGATGTGGCACTTTGGTGTGTACCGGTAACCCTTGAGTTCAGTCAAGGAGAGTACGGGGCCTCCGCGTAGTGTCATTAAGCATCAACCGACCTTAGGAACCTTAATTGAACTATCTTGGCCTCTTTAGGGTAGTGAGATAACTAACTTTGGTGCAGTCCGAGGTTGGTTGATACTCGATACTATACCCAATTGAGGGTTGCTTTCCTGGAATATTTTGGTCGGCAGTTCAGTGGCTAAATCGAAACGATGAACAATGAAAGCAATCCAGTGATATTGGGACCCTTAGAACCCGATTACTTCTAATAGGACAGGTTGAGCCCACCAACTTCAAGAGGGTAATACCCAGACCCCATGATGGCCTAAACTCTAAGGGCTTCTCTTGTGTGACTTGTGTGCCTTCCAACTTGACTACTTGTTATCTGACACTTGAGTTTTCTTGCAGGTTTGGTTTATAGTCCCTAATTGAGACTCATAACAGGGTTTATTGAGTTTTCTTGCAGGTCTTGTTTATAATCCCTAATTGGGACTCATAACAGGGTTACTAAGTTTCTTGCAGGTTTTGTTTATAGTCCCTAATTGAGACTCATAACAGGGTTACTGAATTTCTTGCAGGTTTTGTCTATAGTCCCTAATTGAGACTCATAACAGGGTTTACTGAGTTTTCTTGCAGGTTTTGTTTATAGTCCTTAATTGGGACTCATAACAGGGTTACTGAGTTTCTTGCAGGTTTTGTTTACAGTCCTTAATTGGGATTCATAACAGGGTTTACCTACGTTACCCCATGCATAGCATAACATCATACCATTGCATACATCCTGCATAAGGACTAATCCGTTTCAAGGACCTCAAGGGCTTGTGACGCAGGTCATGATGAATCAACTATCCCAGCAAGGGGCAAAGAGGACTTATTTTCCTCTAGACAAGGTTGTCAGGGGCTATGACCCACTTGATATGGTGAGCTTTGACACTTGAGGAAAGTTCCCCGAGCCAAAGTTGTCAGGGGCTATGACCCACTGGATATGGTGAGCTTTTGACCCTTGAAGAAGGACTCTCAACAACATGAAGTGCCTTCAATCAAGCCACCAGTTACCAGATTCTAATAATTTTTCTTGTTTACCCCGCGAGGTCCTTGAAAACATTGCATGCATATATAGACATCATTGCATTACAGGTACCTTTCTTTACATGTCACTTACCATCTACGCTGTTTATTTCAGCAATGACTTCCCAACAAGATAACCAGGGTCTTCATGCTCAAGAGACTCAGTTCAAGGAGATCTTCCTAAGCCTATCCAAGGGGCAGGAAGAGTTAAGGACACTCCTCATGGGGACTTTAGCCAGGAACAGTGCTGAAGATGACAAGGACGGACAGCTGAAACGTCTACAAGCTGAAGTAGATACATTGAAAACCCAGATGCTGGGGCAAAGGGCTCTCATCCAAGGTCTAGCTCAGGAGCAAGAAGAGTTGAGGACCATAATCAGTCAGCTCCACCAAGAGAGACACCATATGAAGCAACCTGCCCAAGTCAGAGACCAGATCTTTAATCAGTTTCCAAGAGGACAAGAACCTGACATGGTGAAGAATAGAACTCTCCAAATTGCTACTACCTCACAGGTCCAACTACAACCTCGCCCAGAGCAACAGGTTGATCTGAGTAGGCCAAGCAGGTCCAAGAGGCAGTTCACCCAGATCAACATGCCTTTGTTTCAAGCTCTGCAACACCTGCTGAGGTTGAATCTGATTACATTAAGGGCTCCTCCCCGGAACCCCAACATCTCTGCTCCTAACTATCATCCCAACAAAAGGTGTGCATATCACTCTGATAGTCCTGGACACGACACTGCTGACTGCTAGGCTCTGAAGAACAAGGTCTAGGATCTGATTAATGAAGGAGTAGTGGATTTCACCCAAGTGGGTCAAGCTGAGGTCTTCTGCCATCCCTACAAGATGCATCAGTTGAAGTAACAGGTCCTGAGACTAGAAGACTTTTGTTCATTAGAATTTTTCAAGTTGTAATTTTCTTTTGATTGTTCAAACATTTATTCATGTTAAACGTTGTTATTTCATTAATGCATCGCATATGTCTATTTTGAAGCAATATATTCGTATTCACTATATGCAAATTATTTTCATATTTTTTCTGATGATCAACGCTCGATTAATAATTCTAAGCCTCTTGAGGGAGGATGACGAAAACGATATCATGACATTTACAGTATGCTTTTGAACAGACCCCACTGATGAGGTACAGGCATTGTTTCAATCCCTAAACACTGGAGTTATAAGGAAGATAATCCCTCGTCAACCCCTCTGAGCCAAAGAAGTAGGAGTTTTTCTTTTCGAAATTTAAAACCCTTGATCATAACATGGGGCAGGGTAGTCTCTCAGTTGATCCAAGTGCATAACAAATGGCACCAAAGAGGTCCTTACAAAAAAAGAAGACAGTGATGATTCCGAATAATCATAAGGATAGGCAGTCGTTATACCTCAAAAATAAAAACCCAATAAGTCAAAACCTATGAAGGAGACTTACAAAACTGGGGCATCCCACCGACTGTAATTCCAAAAAGAAACAGTTCAGGCAAAAATAGGGATAATAAAATCAAAAAAGAGGTCGCACAAACCCTCAAGAAAAACACAAAAAATGACTGCCTATTCAGAATAAATTATCAATATCTGAACCATCATTGGAACATCAGGACAAAGACTCAAACAAGGTCTAACACACGATCAACTAAGCTTAGGTTTGAAGAACATCACGAAGAGCGGGTGGGTACAAATAATTTGAGCCTTTATCCTTTGTTTCTTAAACCATGAACCAGGCCACGTTATAACCCTTAAAAGTCCTAGCTGAAGCATGGGTTAGTTCAAAAGCATACTGTTACAAAAGGTATCCTTACTCCTTAAGGCCTACGGTAAATACGGAGTTGACATCACGTTTTACAAACATTCACTTGTTTTATGAAAAAAGAATGCATTTTCAAAATCTTCAAGACAGACATAAGCTTTGCATTCTTGATATAATACTGTTTGCGTATGACTATTTGTTCGAACAGCAGAGAAATTCACACGATGAATACCTAGTGAACAAAAGCACTTCCAATCAAAGGGCAGACGTGATTATTGTCCATCATCTGGGGCAATTAAATCAAGATTCAGAGAATCTCTCAAAGGCCAAACAGCCTGGGGCAAATCTCCGCCTGAGTCACTTGGGACATTCCAACAACGAATCTTGTCTGATCAAACATCTTCTGGTGGCATGACAAAACACTTCTAACAGGGGCACCTCCCTACATCCTGAGAGCATGGACATAGTCGGAAAAAAATACTACGCGTAATCAAAGACCCGCTAGGTTGACACACCTAGGAAAAAATAAGGGCTTCCCGGCGAACCAAAAGGGTTCGGGCAAAAATAAGGGATGAAAAGAAAAAATCTGTACACCCGGCAAGTCGAAAACCTGAAAAGGAGGCTTGGGTAGAAATGTGTATCCCGGTGGACTGAAAACCCGAAAGGGCGGTCCAGGCAAAAATTAGGGATTTAAGCGTACGACTATGTCCTGGCATCTCGTCACCTGTCTACCAGAAGATTTGTCAACTACCCCCACAGGTGCCTTCTCCCACTGAAACAGGGGCAATAATGAGTCGTCTAAGCGATCTAATTGCTCTGTCCACCAAGGTACCAAGGTAGGTTCAGCTGAAGAACAACCAAGATGCCTTAATTCCCCAGAGAGTGAGCCAGCAAGTCAACATACTCTCCCCAAGCAGAATTAGCCTACTCAGTCAGCCTTATGGACGTTGGATTCTCCCCAGCGGATCTCAACATTCCTCAGCAGAGTCTACAAACACCCTCAACAAGCATCCCCGGCAGTCTTGATCTAAGATTGTTCCTCGGCAGAATCTAGACATCCAGCAGAGCCCTTCCCAGTACAGTCCAAAGTCTCCCCAGGAGAGTTAAATCATCTCCCCAGTAGGAAGCTTATCCCCAGTAGATTCTGGAAGCTTATCCTTTGCAGAGCATATCTCTCCCCGTCTTTATTCAGAAGGTTATTCCTCGCCAGAGCTTATAACTGGGTTATCCTCAGCTAATTGTCACGGAAAGATCGTCCTCGGCGAAGTATTCCTATCCCCAGCGGAATTCCTCAAACCTCCCAAATGTAACTCAACAATGGTATCCCCAACGGAGTTCTCATACAACATCTCAGCAAAGTACCTCTCTTCCCAGAGTATTTTCCCCAGCAAGATTGCTAGAGTAATTTTCCCCGCAGAGTAATCTATTTGCCAAGTTTATTTCCCAACGGAGTTATCTTCTCCTACCGGTATTCTTGCAACATCAGCCCAGGATAAGCTCTCGGCATTCGTCAAGGATTTATTTTCCTAGACAAAAATACATTCGCAAACATCACATTTTCATACATGATATAAACATCACATTCTACAATCCCATTGGTTATAAATGTCATGACACCGCGCATTCCATGCACCATGACATTGCATACAACTAACATTTTGCCCTTTTTCAGGAAAGGTCAATACAAAGATGATTACTATCAACTATCGCAATCCCAGATTCGATTCCTGTATCTAGCCAGGGCATGTCTGTGAGCGATTGATTGTGGATTCGATACCTGCATCCGGCCAGGGCATGTCTACGTTAAAAAGATTAAAGAGATAGCTTGGAAATGCTCCAGATATGGATGCTGTTCTTTTGCTTATTCAAAATTCCTTTCTAGATATGGTTCAGATGTGACCCAGGCATGGCGATGTTCTGATACTTATTCCAGATTTCTTCTCAGATATAACTTAGAGATGCTTCGGGCACGGAGGTTGTTCTGTTGTTTATTCAGAGATCACCTTTCTAGATATGGTTCAGATGTGACCCAGGCATGGCGACGTTCTGATACTTATTCCAGATTTCTTCTCAGATATAACTTAGAGATGCTCCGGGCACGGAGGCTGTTCTGTTGTTTATTCAGAGATCACCTTTCTAGATATGGTTCAGATGTGACCCAGGCATGGCGACGTTCTGATACTTATTCCAGATTTCTTCTCAGATATAACTTAGAGATGCTCCGGGCACGGAGGCTGTTCTGTTGTTTATTCAGAGATCACCTTTCTAGATATGGTTCAGATGTGACCCAGGCATGGCGACGTTCTGATACTTATTCCAGATTTCTTCTCAGATATAACTTAGAGATGCTCCGGGCACGGAGGCTGTTCTGTTGTTTATTCAGAGATCACCTTTCTAGATATGGTTCAGATGTGACCCAGGCATGGCGACGTTCTGATACTTATTCCAGATTTCTTCTCAGATATAACTTAGTGATGCTCCAGGCACGGAGGCTGTTCTGTTGTTTATTCAGAGATCACCTTTCTAGATATGGTTCAGATGTGACCCAGGCATGGCGACGTTCTGATACTTATTCCAGATTTCTTCTCAGATATAACTTAGAGATGCTCCGGGCACGGAGGCTGTTCTGTTGTTTATTCAGAGATCACCTTTCTAGATATGGTTCAGATGTGACCCAGGCATTGCGATGTTCTGATACTTATTCCAGATTTCTTCTCAGATATAACTTAGAGATGCTCCGGGCACGGAGGCTATTCTGTTTTTTATTCAGAGATCACCTTTCTAGATATGGTTCAGATGTGACCCAGGCATGGCGACGTTCTGATACTTATTCCAGATTTCTTCTCAGATATAACTTAGAGATGCTCCGGGCACGGAGGCTGTTCTGTTGTTTATTCAGAGATCACCTTTCTAGATATGGTTCAGATGTGACCCAGGCATGGCGACGTTCTGATACTTATTCCAGATTTCTTCTCAGATATAACTTAGAGATGCTCCGGACACGGAGGCTATTCTGTTGTTTATTCAGAGATCACCTTTCTAGATATGGTTCAGATGTGACCCAGGCATGGCGACGTTCTGATACTTATTCCAGATTTCCTCTCAGAGATAGCTTGGAAATGCTCCGGGCACGGAGGCTATTCTGTTTTTTATTCAGAGATCACCTTTCTAGATATGGTTCAGATGTGACCCAGGCATGGCGACGTTCTGATACTTATTCCAGATTTCTTCTCAGATATAACTTAGAGATGCTCCGGGCACGGAGGCTGTTCTGTTGTTTATTCAGAGATCACCTTTCTAGATATGGTTCAGATGTGACCCAGGCATGGCGACGTTCTGATACTTATTCCAGATTTCTTCTCAGATATAACTTAGAGATGCTCCGGACACGGAGGCTATTCTGTTGTTTATTCAGAGATCACCTTTCTAGATATGGTTCAGATGTGACCCAGGCATGGCGACGTTCTGATACTTATTCCAGATTTCCTCTCAGAGATAGCTTGGAAATGCTCCAGATATGGATGTTGTTCTTTTTCTTATTCAAGACTCCTTCTAGAGATGGTTCAGATGTGACCCAGGCATGGCGACGTTCTGATACTTATTCCAGATTTCCTCTCAGAGATAGCTTCGAAATGCTCCAGATATGGATGATGTTCTTTTGCTTATTCAAGACTCCTTCTAGATATGGTTCAGATGTGACCCAGGCATGGCGATATTCTGATACTTATTCCAGATTTCCTCTCAGAGATAGCTTGGAAATGCTCCAGATATGGATGTTGTTCTTTTGCTTATTCAAGACTCCTTCTAGATATGGTTCATATGTGACCCAGGCATGGCAACGTTCTAATACTTATTCCATATTTCCTCTCAGAGATAGCTTGGAAATGCTCTAGATATAGATGTTGCTCTTTTTCTTATTCAAGACTCCTTCTAGATATGGTTCAGATGTGACCCAGGCATGGCGACGTTCTGACACTCATTCCAGATTTCCTTTCAGATATAGCCTAGAGATGCTCCAGATCTGGATGCCGTTCTATTGCTTATTCAGATTCAAACTTCTAAAAAACAACTTAGAGATGCTCCATCCCGGATGCTCTTCTATTGTTCAGTCCAGATACAATCCAAATTCAGATGACATTATGTCGCTCATACAGATACAGTATGGATATACCCCAGACACGGCGGTCATTCTACTGTTTATTCAGACGTCAACAGCTAGATATCGGCTAGATATGCTCCAGGCACGGAAGCTATTCTATTTCTTATTCAAATTCAGTTATCCGACAGTCTCCAAATGGCATCTATAAGCCCATTCCCGACAAGGTTCTGTCACACTTCCAGATGGCATCTATAAGCCCATCCTCCTATCCATCATCTCTCCAAATGGCATCTTTAAGCCCATTCCCGCTATCACACTGCTGATACTCTACTATGTGAGTGAAAATTTCTGGGCACTCTAGTGTTCAATCATCTTCCACCCTCGGATCACGAAAGGCACACACGCCAATCTACATCCTCAGGTCTAAGAAGATTGAACAGGGGCAACTGTTGTACCCCAAAATTTGCCCTCCCATAATCTTGAAAGTTTTGACAAGCATCACCTCAAATGGTTCAAAGTCTACTCAAGGGCTACCCAGTCAACCATCCTCCTAAGCCAGTCAAACTAGGGTTTTTGGTTCCTGCAAGGAAGTTGAGGTTTTCAAGGGCTCAATCAAGTCCCATGCTCATACACATTGTCAAGCACCTACATGTCAAGTTTCAAGGCTCACAAGGTCAAGTTGCACAGTCAAAAAACCTAATTGCTCAACAGTCAACTATAGGGGCAAAATGGTCATTTGGCAGTCAAAAGTCAAAAATTTTGGTCAACATCTTATTTTGAAGCCACAAACATCATTTGATCAATGCTTTATCATGATTCTCAAAGTATGGCTCAAAAAGTCTCAAGATGCAAAAGTTTCTATTTTTGGACAGCTGAAAAGTCAACTGTAACTTGACCAAGGCATAACTTTTTCATGGTTCATCAGAAAAATTCCATCCAATGCTCATCTTGAAGGGGAAGACATTTCCTACAATTCATCTTCACATTCCAAGTCCAAGAAATTCTCTCACAAAAAGTTATCAATTTCAACATTATAGGTCATTTTCAAAAGTCAACAAAAAGGCACTTTAAGTCAAAGACCATAACTTGAGATTGGTAAATCAAAATGACATGGGACCAAAGACATTGGTTAGAGGACTTCAAGAACTTTCCAAAATGTCCAAGAACATGTTCATAACTTCAAAATTGAGCAAGATATGCATTGGAGAAGTTGGGAAATTTTTGTGAAATAGCCAAAATCATTTATCCTTGAAATTTCATTTTTGACAAAAGGGGCCCACTTTTTCCATTTGAATCAGCTTGGCCATGCTTCCCACGTGTCCCACATTTTATTTCAAATTTTAAAATTAATTTTTTCATTTTTATTTGATTTTATTGGATTTAATTCATTTTAAATCCTTTAAAATCAAATAAAAATCAAGAAGGTTAATTAAGGGGCATATTTGGTCTTGATTAGCTTTGAATCATCATTATACAACATCCTAAATTTGTTTCAAGGCCTAATCAAGCAAGAATTCAAAATTGGTACAAAGATGGAAAGTTTGTTAATGGAGGTTTATGGCAAAATCTTATGTATGAATGCAAGGCTTCAAGGCCCTTAATTCCAATTGAAATACATTACATAATGCATATGCAAGTGATCAAAAAAAAGAGAACACAACCTAGAGAACTCTCTAAAACAAAAAAACAAAAAATTCCACAAAAAAAACCTCATATTCTCTTATACAAAATCCTGTACGGAGGCCACTCGATGGAAACCCCCACTTTTCTTCTTGTTGCACTGTAAATTCACTTTTCACGTGCAATTTCCCATGAACCAACTTTAACAAAAATCTCATCAACCAAAACAGAAACCTTACACAAGCTCATGTTCATACCGTTGACACAAGCTCAAAACTGATGCAACCACAAATCATCATCCTTTTGACAGCACCACAACAACATCATTGAGTCATGATAAAGCAACACAAAATTCTAACATTTTCAATTTCATTTATTCTATTTAATTTTCTTTTTGATTGTTTGAACTTTATCCATAAAATTCTTTATGAAGATCGGGACTGGAATTTGGCTCTCTGAATCAGAAACAGAAGAACGAGAAGCGTCCAAATCGCAGTTCCGCCGCGCAACCGCGGACTCAACCGCCGCTTCCAGATCCGCTTCTGCCGCGACTTCGTGCTCCCTCCTAAATTGGGTCAACACCCCCATGGTTTGCATCACCTTTCATTTTTCTATTTTTCTTTTCTTCTTTTTATTTTAATTGTTTTTCTTTTGTTTTATTTAATTCACCAAAATTAATCTTAACAATAACACAAAACCAAAAAATCAGAAATCATTAAAAAATAAAAATATGTTTTATTTAATTTTTTTAATTCTTTAAATAGTTTTTGTAAATAAATCCCAATAAAACAATTAGTTTAAATTTAGGTTTTTAACTTTAATGTCTTTTTCTAAAATAATTATTAAAAAAAACATAAAAATTAGGTTATTAGTATCTTTATTCTTTTCTCAATAAATAACTTTTTCTCCTTATTATTATTATTAATTAATTTTGTAAATAAATATGGCATTTAATTAATTAGGATAAATTAGGTTAAAACTTAAACATTTTTTTAATTAAAAACAAATTTAGAACTAGGCTTTTATTTTAATTTCTAATTTCAATTAACTTTCTTTATTTCATAAAATACCAAAAAAACATAAAAATAATCTCTTTTCTTTATTTAATCATTAATTAATTTATAATTTCTATTTAATTTCTTTTCGCACTCGCACTCTCGATTCTTATTTCTTTTCGCATTTATTTTTATTTCTTTTGTGGATATAATGTATTTTCCCCAAAGCCTTGTAATAGATAATTAGGACATTTACTTTCCGCACTTTTATTCAAATCGGGTCTTGGTTTAATTTGGCGATGTCGACCCGCGCCTTTGTAATAGCGTAGGACTTTTATCTTCTCGCACCCCTTAACTGCTAATAATCACATGAAAGAATGTATGCCCAAATAAAATAAAAGCGTAGCTCACCTAATGCATGACAAGACAAATAATAACTGAAAATGACACACAATTCACACACCACTCTTAGGGTACGCCTCATTGTTGCCTTGCCCCTCGAAACGTGGTCGTCGAGTACAGGACGTCTTAGTAAGTCCTTATGTCCATGAACATGGCATAAGGGTAGCTTCTAAGGTGTCCTACTGTTGCTCTGGTGATCACACTGTTGCCTTGCCCCTCGAAACGTGGTCGTCGAGTACAGGACGTCTTAGTAAGTCCTTATGTCCATGAACATGGCATAAGGGTAGCTTCTAAGGTGTCCTACTGTTGCTCTGGTGATCACACTGTTGCCTTGCCCCTCGAAACGTGGCCATCGAGTATAGGACGTCTTAGTGAGTCCTTATGTTCCATTGATCTAGTTGCCTCGAAATGGTTGCCTCGAAACAAGTTGCCTCGGAACAGTTGCCTCGAAACGGTTGCCTCAGAATAAAAAGATCAATGGCATAAGGGTAGCTTCTAAGGTATCTTACTATTTCCCGGTGACCACACTGTCCCTAACCCTTGAATTGACCCGAACACCTCCAACGGTGGTGCTACCTACCTCTCAATGGTGGGATGGCACTACCTCAAGGACATTTACACAGACCAATTCCTTAGGGTAGGTAGATAACTCATAGATACTTGCTCTAAATTCAAAACAAATCAAAAACTTCTTTTCACACCTACACTTTTCAAAAAGCTTTCAAAAACAACTTTTCAAACACTCTTGAGGACTGATACAAGAGTCAAACTGCAATTTTAAACGAAACTTTTACAAACCCACTCTGAAAAGCAAACAAACATTTTTGAAAACACAATGAGCAAGTATCTAAGAGCCCATGGATAACCATGGATAGAAATGGTGCTAAGACCTTCCCTTTCTATAAATCTACCTCCCGAACCGAGAACTAATCTCAATAAGGAATTTTTCTGTGCTTTTGTCCTTTCCATTTGGAGAAAATAAAAGACGGTGGCGACTCTTGCTTACCGCGACATTTCGCAAACCAGCGTTAAACAGTCAGTTCCAGATCCACCGATCACACCAGTCAACCTAGCGGGTCTTTAATTATGCGTAGTATCTTTTTACTATGTCTGCATTGACGGGGTGAGGAAGGTCGTCACCATCCATGGTGGTTAGAATCATTACTCCTCCTAAGAAGATGTTCTTAACCATAAACGGCCCTTCGTACGTAGGGGTCCATTTGCCCCTGGGATCACCTTGAGGTAGAATGATGTGCTTGATTACCAGGTCCCCGACTTGATACTCTTGTCGTCTGACTTTCTTGTTAAATGCCTTGATCATCCGTTTTTGGTACGTCTGACCATGACAAATAGCAGTGAGTCTATTTTCGTTGATTAGGTTCAGTTGATCAAGTCGGGTCTGGATCCAGTCGTCTTCACTTAAACCCGCATCCTTCATGATCCGGAGAGAGGGTATCTGAACTTCAATGGGCAGGACTGCCTCCATGCCATATACCAAGGAATAGGGTGTTGCCCCTGTTGACGTCCGTGCTGAGGTACGGTACACATGAAGAGCAAATGGTAACATCTCGTGCCAGTCTTTGTAGGTCATTGTCATCTTCTGCACAATCTTCTTAATGTTCTTATTAGCTGCTTCTACAGCCCCATTCATCTTCGGCCAGTAGGGAGAAGAGTTGTGGTGTTGTATCTTGAATTGCTCGCAGAGCTCAGTGATCATCTTGTTGTTAAGATTGGTACCATTATCCGTAATGATCCTCTCTGGTACACCGTATCGACATATCAGGTTGTGCTGAATGAACCGTGCCACTAAGTTCTTGGTTACGGTGGCAAAGGAAGTTGCTTCAACCCACTTCGTAAAGTAGTCAATTGCTACCAGGATGAAACGATGCCCGTTGGATGTCGTAGGTCTGATCTCGCCGATCATATCAATGCCCCACATTGCAAAAGGCCAAGGTGCTGTCAAGACGTTCAAAGGAACTGGGGGAATGTGCACCTTATCAGCATAGACCTGGCACTTGTAACATGTCCGAGAATGCTGATAACAGTCGGCTTCCATTGTGGACCAGTAATATCCTGCCCGAAGGATTTTCTTTTCCATGGTATGTCCACTAGAATGAGTTCCGAAGGTACCTTCATGCAGCTCTGCCATGATCCTTTCTGCTTCCATCTTATCCACACAATGCAGTAAGGTTGAATCATGGTTACGTTTGTAAAGAATGCCATTGCTGATGAAGAACTTTGCCGCGAATCTTCTCAGAAACTTCTTGTCGTTAACAGATGCACCCTCGGGGTATTCTTGAGCTTCAAGGTACCTCTTCACTTCATGATACCAAGGTTTTTTTGTTACCTCTTCGGTCTCAAGATCACAATAATGTGCAGGTTCATCCAATTTCTAAATAATGATCTGGGGAGACTCGTTGTCCCATTTGACTTTGAACATAGAAGACATTGTAGCTAGCGCGTCCGCCAACTGATTCTCCTCTCTTGGGAAATGTTCAAAGGTTATCTCCTCAAAATGGGGAAGCAACATCAATACATACTCCTTGTAAGGAATAATATTTGGGTGTTTCGAATCCCACTCGCCTTTGATCTAACTGATCACGAGAGCGGAATCTCCGAAGACACTCAGAAACTTAATCCTTAGGTCAATTGCAGCTCGGAGACCCAGAATGCATGCTTCATACTCCGCCATATTGTTGGTGCAGTTGAAACATAGTCGGGCAGTGAGTGGAGTATGCGAGCCTTTAGGAGATATGATCACAGCGCCAATGCCATTACCCAAAGCGTTCGAAGCTTCATCAAAATGCATAGACCATCGGGATCCTTCCTCAGGTCCTTCATCCGGTCCAGGTGTTTCACAATTAGTTATCAACATGATAGTCTCGTCCAGGAATTCAAAGTTCATAGACTGGTAGTCATCCACTGCCTGATGTGCTAAATGGTCTGCCAATACGCTTCCCTTGATTGCTTTTTGAGACCTGTACTGGATATCATACTCAGTCAAGATCACCTGCCATCTTGCTATTCTTCCGGACAAGGCAGACTTTTCGAAGATATACTTGATTGGATCCATTTTTGAAATCAATAGAGTAGTGTGAGTCAGCATATACTGTCTCAGCCGGCGAGCAGCCCATGCCAAAGCGCAGCAAGTTTTCTCGAGCAGTGAGTATCGGGTCTCACAGTCGGTAAACTTTTTGCTAAGGTAATAAATAGCATGCTCTTTTTGGCCAGACTCGTCATGCTGTCCCAGCACACACCCCATTGAGTTGTCAAGTACTGTCAAGTATAAGATTAGAGGTCTCCCTTCCACCGGTGGCATCAGAATGGGTGGTTCCTGGAGATACTCTTTGATTCTTTCGAAAGCGGCCTGACATTCATCGTTCCAACGTACCACTTGATCTTTCTTCAGTAGCTTGAAGATTGGCTCACAAGTAGCAGTTAGATGTGAGATGAATCGGGAAATGTAGTTCAGACGTCCTAGGAAGCCTCTGACCTCTTTCTCTGTCTTAGGAGCTGGCATCTCTTGTATAGATTTCACCTTGGCAGGGTCCACTTGAATACCTTTGTCGCTCACGACGAAACCTAGAAATTTACCAGACCTCACCCCGAAGGTGCATTTGTTCGGGTTCAACCTCAATTTGTACAACTTCAAACGGTCAAACAGCTTCTGTAGATGGTTAAGGTGTTCCTCCTCCGTTTGGGACCTCGCAATCATATCATCGACGTATACTTCAATCTCATGATGGATCATATCATGAAACAAAGCAACCATGGCACGCTGATATGTTGCCCCAACATTTTTCAACCCAAAAGGCATGACCTTGTAACAAAAGGTGCCCCACTGAGTAACAAAAGTGGTCTTCTCCATGTCTTCAGGAGCCATCTTGATCTGATTATAACCGGAGAAACCATCCATAAAGAAGAATACCTTGTGCTGAGCAGTATTGTCAACCAGAACGTCGATGTGAGGCAAAGGGAAGTCATCCTTAGGGCTTGCCCTATTCAAATCTCTGTAATCAACACACATTCTGACCTTACCATCTTTCTTTGGCACTAGAACCACATTGGCGACCCACTGAGGGTAAGAAGTTACTACTAGAAAACCGGCGTCAAATTGTTTCATAACCTCAGCCTTGATTTTCTCGGACATCTCTGGGCGCATACGGCGAACCTTCTGTTTTACGGGAGGCCAATCTTCCTTGGTAGGCAGGCGATGAACCACAATGTCAGTATCCAACCCAGGCATATCTTCATAAGACCAGGCAAAGATTTCCACGTAGTCATGCAACATTCGAATCAACCGTTGTTTCACACTAAGCTCCAGATTTGTGCCGATCTTGACTTCCTTTTTGTCTGTCTCAGTACCCAGATTCACTGTTTCCACTAGCTCTTCATGTGGCTGAATGGCCCTCTCATCCTGGAGTAACAGTCTTGCAAGTTCACCAGGCACTTCGCAATCATCTTCACCTTCGTCTTCGGCTAAGTTGATTGGACTTTCAAAGTCATAATTGGCAGTAGCATAGTCGTTACCGGTGAGATCCAGAGTGGATTGAGACCTGTATATGTGAGTGTGTGTAAAATAGTTGTTTTGCAATATATAATAAAGAAAGACAAGGAGCGCAAGATTTGAAATGCAAAAAACATCCAATGCTTTTATTAATGATATATGAAAATGGCACACAAAATCCCTCACAAATGAAGCCACGGTGCCCTGGGTAAGACACCGGGCCATAAAGTTTCACAATATTGTCTGTTACAAATTCAAAACAAAGAGTTCATTACTGAGTAACAAAAGTAATAGGGATGAAGTCTTTTGATGTCCAGTTTCTTGGTCCACCGTTGGTCGTAGGATAGATCCAGCTGTCGAATTCAGATTCCTCCACATCATCTTCGATGGCATTTACCCCCGAGTTGCTAATGAACACAGGAGGTCTTCCAATCCTTGTACTACGAACAGCCCTTTGAGCTTCTGCAGTGAAACCCAAACCAAACTTGTTAGTCTTCTGAGTGAAATCAGGAAGTCGGCCCCAGTTTGCATACTCACCCTTCTCAATAACAGCCCGGGCATCCTTTAAGGAAGCCATCTTTATAGAAGAACCTTCAATCATAGTCTCAGCTGATGTCAGTGTCTGAGGAACCTCTTCAAAGTGTTGAAATGGGGTCTCAATGAATTCCCCATCCATCTCTATGTACCGGAACGAGTTGAGGTGGCTGACCATGTACTCTTCCTCCCCTTGAACTGTCACGATCTTTCCTTTGACCGGGTACTTCAGCTTCTGATGGAGTGTTGAGGTCACAGCTCCAGCTTTGTGGATCCATGGACGACCCAGCAAACAAGATTAGGACGGTCGAATGTCCATCACGTAGAATGTAGAATCAAAGACCTGAGAACCAACTTTAATTGGAATATCAACCTCACAATGCACCACCCTTTTAGACCCATCAAAGGCCCGAACAACAATGTTACTTGGCTTTAGCTCCGACCCTTCACAATCCAACCTGTCTAGAGCTTTCTTGGGCAAGACGTTCAATGAGGAACCAGTGTCAACCAACACATGTGCAAGAGTAGTGCCCCTGCATTCAATGGAGACATGCAGGGCATCGTTATGGTTCTTCCCTTTAGCAGTCAGATCGGCGTCGGAGAAACCCAAACCGTTATCAGCAGTTAAATTGGCCACACAATCGGTAAATTGATCAGCTGATGTCTCTTGTGGCATGTGGGCCGTCTTCAGGAAGGTAATAAGATCCTTGGCATGGGCCTCTGAACACAACAACAGTGATAACATAGAAATATTGGATGGGGTTTGCCCCAGTTGCTCAACTACATTATAATCACTCTTCTTAATAATCTTCAAAATCTCTTCCATCTCCTGTTTAGAAGCTTCAACAGTGGTTGTCTTTGGCGCCTCCGTCTGGGCAGGCATATCAGTGGTGATCCCTTTTCCCCGAGCGTCAGATGACTCGGCGACAGGGGTAGAACTAAGAATTTGATCAGGAATGGCATTAGGAACACTTTCAGGTGTGATGACAATAGGTCTTCGGACGGTTGGTGGCGCAATATCAGGTGAGAAAAGTCTACCACTGCGGGTGACTTTAGCAGGCCCGGTAATGTTGTTGATGCCGGTATTAGTATCAAACTCTTGCTTAACTCCAAGCACATAAACATCTGCCCCATAGTGCCAAGGGACAGCTTTGTCAGAGGTGTAGGGAATAGGCCTCGGAACAGTGATGATTATGGGTGCAATCTTCTGAACAGGCGTAATTCTGACAGGCTTCCTCGAGGGAGCCTTGGGAGAATTGTTGAAAATGGTAATAATGGAAACTTCTTCAGTAGGGGTGGCAGGAACAACAATCTTCTCAAACAGGATCTCCTTGTTATCCATCAGGTTTTGGATGCCTGACTTCAAAGATGGGCAACCAGTAGGTGAAACAGAACACAGATGGCAACCTTCACCACATCCCGAAAATAAACCGGCTAGCAACAGGTTCCTCTTAATGGTCATCAGCAGGGTAACAATATCATCCACAGAGGCTACAAACAAGTCTTCCTCTACAGCATTTGCTCCATGTTTGGGCATGGGAGCAGTCACAACATTAGGCCTCTCGGGCGCCTCGAACTCAATCTCCTTTGCATCGATTAGGTCCTGAACCTTATTCTTTAAAGCCCAACAATCATTCGTATTATGCCCCAGGCTGTCAGAGTGATAAGCACATTGGGCGTTAGGATTGTACTTTGGGGATGTTGTGTTTGAAATCTTCGGCGCTTCTTTTAGAGTCACCAGATTGATCGTCAATAACTGTGGCAATATCTGAGACAAGGTCATGCTGAGACGAGTGAACTGCCTTCGAGGTCTCTCGCCCCTTTGTTGGTTGTGATGCTGAGGAGCACCAGCAGGTTTTGAAATAACAACCGCGTTGATAGCTTGGCGGTGTTCCGGTCTATTCTGTCTTCTTGAACCGTAGACAACACTGGATTCTTTCTTGAACGGCTTCTTCTTAGTGCTTGATGAGGCTCCCTTCTGTATCTTCCCAGCCTTGATACCAGCTTCAATCCTCTCACCGGTCAAGATAAGGTCTGTAAACCCGGCTGAAGAGTTTCCAATCAAATGGTTAAAGAATGGACCAGACAGGGTCCCCAAAAACATATCAACCAGTTCACGATCAGTTAAAGGTGGATGCACCCTTCCGGCAAGGTCTCTCCATTTTTTAGCATACTCTTTAAATCCTTCACCCGTCCCTATTGACATACCCTGGAGTTGGGTACGCGTAGGAGCTAGGTCGGAATTATATTGATACTGCTTGTAGAATGCAGTAGCCAAATCTTCCCAGTTACGGATACTGGCTCCATCCAGCTGATAGAACCACTCAAGCTGAGTCCCTGAAAGACTGTCTTGAAAGAAATGGATCCATAAATTCTTATCATCGGTGTAAGGCTGGATCTTCCTTACATATGACCGGAGGTGCAACTTTGGACAGGAAGCTCCGTCATACTTGGCAAAGGCAGGTGCCTTGAACTTATGGGGAATCACCACCCCAGAGGATACACATAGGTCTCCTAAGTCCAGCCCAGGCATGTTCTGTATCTCCATAGCACTCAAGCGATCTTCCAACTATTTGTACCTATCCTCAGCAGGAGGATATTGTTCTTCATCATAATCTGTCTTGTTGTAGGAGACTATGGGGCTAGGAACCCTTCTCTCTTGTGGACTGTCTTTCCCTCCAGATGAGGTGGTCAGATCAACCGAATTCCGCAGTCCATTTCCAAACCTGCGTCTGGTGTTAAACAGGACAATCCTCTTCTTCTTCTTCTTCCTCTCTTTTAGAATCAAGGTCTTCAGGTCCTGCTGACCCTTAGCTAGGCTCATGACCAACTCTTGAAACTGGGCATTCTAGGCCTGGAGGGCCTTGATAGCTTGCTCAATGGAAGGTTCAGTAGACATGATGATTGCTGAAATAAACAGCGAAGAAGATAAGTGACCTGTAAAAGGGTACTTGTTATGCATGTGATGAATGGTATGCTATTTATGTAATGCATTCAAGGTTTCAAAAATTCAAATTCATTGCAGACAAAAAAAAGAACACACGTCATATTAAGAAGAACTTTTTTTAGTACATAAGTGCCTCATGGGCGAAATATTACAAAATACTTAATGTAAAAAGACATTGCGCATCCTTTTTGGAGCGATGTAAGTGTTGAGGGTCTCTTCCTCGTGAAGTCAGCAGGTGAGCTCCAAAACCTTCTTCTCACTGGCATGTAAGCTGGCTTCAAAAACATTTTGTTCTTCCTTGAGTTGGATCCAACTCTTTTGCATTTCTTCCCATGATGTTGGCATGTCAGGATGTAGAATGGTGTATGGAACCTCTCCTTTCATAACAGGCTCTTTGATCAAGGGGAGAATGTGAGGATATGGCATCATAAGATTTTGGGAGCGAGTTCGTACCCACTTGAAGTAAGGCTTAAGGGGGATGGAATTCTTGTGCCCCAGTGTCTTACTATCCACCTTGTTAGGCATCCTCCAAGCTCTGATGAACTTTTGTCGAAGTCCTTGCGCATCATTGTCGAAGTCAAAAACTATGTCAGGAATCAGCATGTCATGAGGGCCATCCCTCCGAGCATATCCAAATTGTCTCAAAGCTAGACAGGGGTTGTAGATAATGCCTCCCCTAATTCCAAGTAAAGGAACATTAGGAAATTCTCCATAACAATCAATGATAGTGACATTTTCTCTGGACCGAGAACACCAATGTACATCAGCATGTGTGAGGGTCATCAATCGTTGTGACCACCTTAAACCCTGCTCATTCTTCAAAACTGATTGTGGAAGGTGAGAAATAAACCACCTTGCCAGGAGAGGAGTACAGCACATGAGAACACCTCTTTTCCTCATTGTTTGTGTGTAAAATGAGTGGAGTATGTCCCCAAGCAATGTAGGTATGGGATTCCTGGACATGAAAATCTTGACAGCATTCACATCTATAAGTTGATCAGGATTTGGGAACAACACCAACCCATAGATAAGGAGTGCCACAACCTCTTCAAAGGCTTGTAGATCAAGAGAATTCCAACATTCTTGTGCCTTCTCAAACAGAAACTTTGCCAAGAATCCCTTGATACCACTTTTGATTTCCCAATGCCCCTTGATGTCAGATGGTTGCAAACGTAATCCTTGAGCAACATCTTCAAGTTTTGGTTCCTTTTCCGTACCGTTGTAGGGTAGTTGACTAAGAATATGAATTCTCAGAAGTTGAGAAAATTCCTCCAAAGTAGGCACCAATTGATAATCAGGGAATGTGAAACAGTGGTGTAGGGGGTCAAAGAACTGGAAGAGAACTTTCATCATGTCTTCTTCAATGTTGGTGTTGACCAAGCTGAGGAGTCTACCATGTCTTTCACTGAAGAGAGAGTTCTCGGGATCCTGGATGTAAGCTCCTTGAGTTGAAGAGGGATCCTGACAAGGTTGACTTGAATTGTTTTCCTGCGGAGAGACTCCATGTCCTACAAAACAAGAACAAAGATGAAGATCTAAACCCTTGAAATGGTTAGCAGATGCATATGATGCTTTATGATGTTATGTACATGTATGCAAAAGTAATCAAGTGTATATATAGGCAGTCATATTCACACAAAGCAAACAAGTCCTTAGGTTTAGGCTTGTATGGGGTTCGTAGGTAAGTACCCACTTGAAGTTAGTTGGCTCAAAACCTGTCCTATAAATAGTAACCGGCTTCTAAGGAGCTCAATATCATTGGATTGTTTTCTATGTTCATTGTTTTGATTTAGCCACTTAACTGGCGACCAAAATATTCCAAGAAAACACCCCTCAATGAGTGTAGGATTGAGTATCTACCAACTTCAGACTGCACCAAAGTCGGTCATCTCACCACTCCTAAAAAGGCCAAGATGGTCAAGTAAGGTTCTAAGGTCAATTGATGCTTCACAACACCACGCGGAGGCCCCGTACTCTCCTTGACTTGACTCAAGGGTTACCGGTACTCACCAAAGTGCCACATCAACGTAGCTACTGCTTCAACCATGTCGGTATACCCTGCACAGTTCCCTCACAGTTTGTTGCTACTTCTAAAGGGTATCCCCAGATCCGGGTTAGGATCTATAGAACTCCGATACAAGCCCACAAAATTTAAAGCATACGAAGCATACAATTGAAAACACAAGTGATCTAATCCTAAGGTACACCTCACTTATAAGATTCCCCAGCAGAGTCGTCAGTTCTGTGATCGGTGGGAATGAGAACTGACTGTTTTGGAATGTTGGTTCGCGTTTGCGTTTGTTTTCGCAAAATGTCGCAGTAAGCAAGAGTCGCCACCGTCTTTTATTTTATCCAACAAGGAAAGGACAAAAGCACAGAAAAATTCCTTTTCGAGATGTTTCTCGAGTTCGGGAGGTAGATTATAGAAAGGGAAGGTGTTACCACCCTTTCTATCCGTGGTTATCCACGGGCTCTTAGGTACTTGCTCACTATGTTTTCAAAAAGTTTTGCTTTTCTTGTGTTTGTGGGTTTTGAAAAAAAGAGTTTTGTTTGAAAACTTCGATTTAACTCTTGTTTCTGTCCTCAAGAGTGTATGAAGTGTTTTTGAAAACTTTGTTTGAAAGGTGTAAGTGCGAAAAATTTGTTTTGTTTTGAAAGAGCAAGTACCTAAGAACCTCTACCTACTCAAAAAGAATTAAACTGTGTAAATGTCCTTTAGACAGTGCTATCCCACTATTGAGAAGTAGGTAGCACCGTCGTTGGAGTTTTCGGGTCAATTCGATTAAGGGACATGTGGTCACTAAAGTAATGTTAGGACGCCTTAGCGGTAACCCTAATGTCTTAGATCATTTTATCCGAGGCAACTGTTTCGAGGCAACTTATGATCTTTGGACAAGAGGGCGACCTCTAAAACTTCCTATACTCAATGACCACGTTCGAGACAACCAAGTGAGGCGTACCCTAGGAGTGGCATGTGCAAATGTGTCAATTTTCAGTTATGTTATCTTTGTACATGTTATGGTGAGCTACGGTTGATTTTAAGTTAAGATAGATCTTGTCATGCATAGCCTATTATTCATACATCTAGCAGTTAATGGTTGCCTATTATTACAAGGCGTCGGGTATTTACATCGCCAAAAACAAACCCTTGAAAATTAAATGCGAAAAGGTAAATAAAAGCGGTAAATAATCCTAAGTTAAAGCTATTACATCCTCGGATCAATTACAATTATATGGAATATGAATCAAAAATAATACGCGCGAGAAAAATTGAATCGGAGAGTTTTTAGGGTTTTGACCCCTTTTTATTTAATAAAGCTTATTGTGATTATTTTTTGTATTAAAGAAATTAGTCTAAATTAATAATTGGATTAATTAATTAAAATAAAATATTTTTGGTTTTTTGTTATTTAAGGAAATAAAATAAAAAATGGTTAAAAGTTATTAAAAACCCTAATTCTACATTAATTTTATTTTGTTGCAAAAATGTTAAAATTATGCCTAATTAAAAAAACTAAGTCAATTAAATTGTTTATTTACAAAATAATGAAATTAATAAGAATAATATAATTTTTTATGTTTTCTGATTTTTATTAGAAAAAATAAATTATTTGGTTAATTAAATAATAATGATAATAATTAAGTAAAACAAATAAATATAAAAGAAAATATAAAGAGAAAAGAAATAACCCATTGGGGGGTTTGGGCCCAAAGAGGGTGTTTGATCAATAGTTTTTGAGGCCCACTTGCTGCAAGCCTGCGTTTGACTTTTGTGATTTGCTATGCGTGCGCTGACCTGTGATCATGGTGAGGACCCCATTCTGGTCATTGGATTTGGTTTGAGACCACATGGCCAGCATCTGGAGAAGGGCGTATGATGGACCCTCCTTTGAGAAGTACACACGAATACCTGAAGAAAAAATTGAACAAAGTTTTGGGGGACCTGGGATTCGAACCCAGATCCCGTTAGCCAATGAACAAACGCCCTAGCCACTGAGCCATTTGCTTGTTTTGTAATTATAATATACAATGATTAATATATATCAAACAAACACTTATGCTTGGAAAAAAAACACGCTATTTCAAATGGGCCAATGGGAGGGCGGCGTGTGGTCGTCTTCTCCAACGAAACTCTGGTTTTCTTACCTGCGGATTTTTATCCGCAGGAAGATTCGTGGGATCGTTCAAAAATGCGTTTTAGGCCATAATAATCCCATCCAAGCACATGGACGTGGTCGCTTCTTCCTCCTGAGTTCAACCATGGCCAAGATTCATCCTAATTGTCCCTTCAAAATGAAACCCCAAATGGAAACCTCCAAAACCCTAGGTTCGGGTAGGGAGTTATAGGCTACAAAAAAGCAATTGAATGATGCAGAATGAATGGAAATTTAAAGGCAAGCATGATTATACAAAAATATTGGCAAGAGGATGCAAGGAAGTGGTTTTACGATATCATGTTCAGAGCCATAATCGTGACGACTTACAGTGCGTTTCAGGGGGCCTTAAGGTCCGGTTCTGGTTGCTATGGCTTCAGGAGATTGCAAGCAAGAACACCACGTTGAGATTTTTGATTGAAACAAGCTCTAACCAAGAATTCGATTTCTCTCTTTTTCACCCTTTTTTCAGTTTTGGTATGGCCGTTTTAACAGAGCTTAGGTCGTGAATTAGGTTTGTGAGGCTTGTGTATGTATATTGGAAGTGAATTAGGTCAAGAGTTAGGCTTTAATCCATGTGCATTCAAGGTTTTGAGATTTGATTTTATCACCATTGAAAAGCTTTCCAAATATGGCCAAATCTGAGATTTTGTGCATGTTTGAGCCTTGGCACGAGTTGGTTGGTTGTCACATGATATTTGCAAGCTGTACAAATCACAAAGATCCATTTACATCAGTTTTTGGATTTTATTTGATTTAATATTGATTAATAATGAATTAAATCAATAAAAATGAAATAAAATAGAAAAATAAATTTTTGGTCATGAAATTAAGGATGGGACACGTGTGTGGCATGACAAGACTGAATCAAGTGGAAAAAAGTGGGCCCTTTTGTCAAAAATTGGAGTTTTTAGGATAGTTGACTTTTGGCAATTTTGGAAAAATGCCCAACTTCAACAATGCATAACTTCCTAAATTTTGAACTTTTGGAGGTGTTCTTGGACTTTTTAGAAACCTTGAGATGTCCTCTAATCAACCCTTTTGGTATCATCTCATTTTGATCTTCCATTCTCTTGTTATAAGCTTTGGAAAAAAAAGGTGTTTTTGTTGACTTTCAAAAATGACCTATAATGTCCAAATTTGTAACTTTTTGTGAGTGCATTTTCTAATCTTGGGTATGAATATGAATTGTGGGAAATTGCATCCTCTTCAAAATGAGCTCTGGATGGGTCATTTCTCATAAAGTATGAGAAAGTTATGCTTGGTCAAAGTTGAGTTGACTTTTCCTACAAAACCCTAATTTAGCAACTTTTGAATCTTGATGAATTTTGAGAAATCCTTGATGAATCATGATCAACCCTTGATCAAATGATGAATTATCCTTCAAAATGAGAATGTTGACAAAAATCTTGAGGTTTGACTGTATTTGGGACACAATTGACTTTTGACCCAGCATAGTCGATTTTTGGGCCTCTTGAGCAATTGACTGACCAAAGTTTCTCTGCAAGGCTTGAAATTTGTCATGGATGAACTTAATAACATATCAAGGCATTGGGAAGCACTTGAGTCCATTTGGATGTAAGGACCTTGATGCAACACAAAACCCTAATTTTGAATTGACTGCCTTAGGAGGTGATTTGACTGTACAACCCTTGAGCCATTTTGAGCAATATGAAGATCATTCTTGACAAATCTTGAGGAATATGGGAGGGCAAATTTTGGGGTACAACATCATGTTATGATGTCATGATTGTGCTAAGAAATCACAGATATAGCAAGCACAAGCAAATCACACAAAGACCTTGGGTTTAAGACTTGCATGGGTTTTAAGGTAATACCCTCTTGAAGTTTGATTGGTTTAACATGTCCTATAAATAGTAACCGGGTTCTAAGGGATCTCAATATCACCAATCTTTCCCACAAGTTTCGTGCCGATAGACAACTGACTTGCCACCAAACAAAACTTGGGAGTCGAATCTCAATGAGTGTAGTATCGAGTATCAACCGACTTTGGGAATACACCAAAGACGGCTATCTCACTATGTCCTAATGGCCAAGTTCTTCAATTAAAGGTTCTAAGGTCAGTTGATGTTTCATGACACCATGCAGCGGCCCCGTATTCTCCTTAATTAACTCAAGGGCTACCGGTACCCACCAAAGTGTCATATTAACGTAGCTATCGCTTCAACCATGTCGATATACCCTGCACAATTTCCATGATCTATTGCTACTTACCTGAAAGGTCTCCCCAGATCCAGGTGTAGGATCTATAGTAACCCAAATAATACCCTTAAAAGTAAAGCAATCAATATAAACAAAGAAAACAGATTAGAAATGAACTAGACCCTAAGGTAAACCCCACTTTTATAGTATTCTCCAGCAGAGTCGTCAGTTCTGTGATACGGTGGCAGAACAGACTATTATACTGGTTTGTGTTTTGTATTCGCAAATGTGCGGTAAGCAAGAGTCGCCATCGACTTTTCTTTTATCCAATAAGGAAAGGGTGAAAAGAACAGAAAAAGACTTTTTTCGAGATTTTTTGAGTAAGGGGGGTAGATTATGGACAGGGAAGTTGTTAGCACTCTTTCCATCTGTAGTTTTCCACGGGTTCTTAGGTACTTGCTCATTTTTTAAAATTGTTTTCATGTTTGTGTGTTTTGAAAAGTTTGCTTGCTTTATGATAACTCTTGTATCAGTCCTCAAGAGTGTTGATAAAGCGTTTTTGAAAAGAGTTTTGAAAGTGTGATGTGAAAAAGATTGTTTTGAGCAAGTACTTAACAGCTATCTACCTACTCGAAAAAGATGTTATTTTCCTCCTTTCATTTAGATAGTTCTATCCTACTATTAACGAGTAGGTAGCCCTATCGTTGGATGTTGAGGGACTATTGAAGGGACATTTACGGTCACTAAGGCAACTGGGAAAGAACTCTTAGTAATTGTCCTAAATCTCTAAGATCACTTTTTTTAACCGAGGCAATAGTCGAAAGGGTCATCGAGGAACTTGTGATCTCTTGAACTCAAGAACAGGCACTAAAAATTCTCACGTTTCGAGAATGGTGACCGTTTTCGAAGGCAAGCGAAGTGGGAGATGCCCTAGGGGTGAGAATGTGCAAGTGTGCTTGATTTAGATATATTATCTTTGAATTAGGTTATGTTATGTTCAATTAGTCGTTATCTTTTCATACAATCCTATTAATCTAAGCAATTAATAGTGCAGAAAATAAATTGTAGAAAATGAAATTCCTAAGCTATTACAAGGCCTTGGGACAGTTACATAATTAGATGCGGAAATTTAAACCTAATCAAAATTATTACAAATCGAGGAACAGTTATATAATTAAAAAAATACGAGAAAGTAACTTAACAAAATGAAGAGGCAAGAAAATGTTAGAATCAAGAGAATGGAGGTTGGGAGGATTAGGGTTAGTAGAAAAGGAAATGTTTAAAAATTAATGGCGAAAGATTCAAAATTGATTAATTTAAGAAAAAAAGATTTGATTAAATTATCCTAAGTCTAATTAATTTTAATTGGCAAAAATATCTAAACCTAATTAATGTTAATTACCAAAAATATATATTTATCTAATTATCTTTAATTACAAGAAATAAAATTAATTGATGATTTATTTACAAGAAAAATTAATCAAAACATATTTTTTTTTTGTGTTTTTTGATATAAAAGAAAATAAATTAAATAAGTGAATAACCTAATTCTAGTTAATTTTAATTAAGGAAATAAGTAAAATAATTAAATTAATTGCTAAATATTAAATTAATTAGAAAAAAAAACCTAAGCCTATTTTTTGTGATTTTATGATTTTATGATTATATAAAAAAACTTATTTTAAAACAAATAAAATAAAATTAAAATTAAGAAATTAAAAAAATAAAAAAATGGAAAAATGGGCCTGAAATGAGCAATGAGGGGGGTGCTTGTTGAATCTTTGTTAGGCCCAGATCTATTGGCCCAATTGCCTTGCGTGAGATCCAATGTTGAGCGTGTTTGAGGGTTCACCATTGGGATTCGTTGTTGGGCGCTGGATCTGAATCAATTGAAGATCTAGTGGTTGTGAATGAGGATGTGGGATGGACGTTTTGCCATGTACCACACTGGAACCTGCAAGAAGTGTTTAGAAAATAGAAAAATGTTGGACCTGGGACTCGAACCCAGATCCTCTCCCTTCACAATGTGCTTCCTGACCATCTGAGCCAATTGTCAATTTGTTTATTATAACACACACACACACACAATATTACATGCAAAACAAAGGCCAAAATATATTTGAAACAAAAAAAAATGCGCGCTGATTCAAACCGGCCAACCAGGCTGCGCCACACAGTCATCTTCTCCACCCATCTGTCGTGTTAGCTTCTGCACTTTTACCTACGGACGTTGTCCATCACTACAGGACATGTAACTTCCAAAATCCACAGTATGCATTATAAATTAAACCTAAAGCCATGGATCAATTGGGCTTGATCCCATAAGCATGATGGTACTCTTCTTTGGGCTCAATTTTTCCTGTGCCTGAAAACCCTAAAACAAAGGTCCAAACCCTAATAATGGCAGATCATCATACATTCATCAAAACTTGCAATTAATGATTCAAACACATTCTAAACATTCATACAAACAAGAATGCATGATCGAAACACATTTATAATGCATGTATGTCCATAATCATTTTTAAAGAATAAAACTCAAACCGTGTTTATATTGGTCGTGATTCTGGGAGCTTTGATACTTGGAAACGATGCAGTTAGCTTCAGAATGCCTCCAGGAATTGATTGCAAGCCTCAAAACCTCTTGAATCCCCTCTGCAACTCCAAATCCGATTGCCACTTTTCTTTGAAATTTCAAGCTTGTGAACATGGTCTTTTTTGAAGCATACACCCTTCGATTCACACACCATTTTTCTTCTATTTAGGCCTATAAAGCAGTGTGTGTCGAAGCCTAAGGCTTTATGTCGAACCATGCTGTAATTTCTCACTCCAACATTGTTTTATGGTCTGTACAGGTTAGTTCTTGACAAGAAAGGAAAACAAACAAAAAGAGTAGCTTCAAAGGCAATGATTAATGATGTTTGAAACTAAGGGTTTAGAGTCAAGAAGAATTACCTTGAAGCTGGAATATGTGTTTTGGACTTGAGTTGTTGCCTTCGAATGCTCTTGGGTTCGAAAGAAAAGAAAAGAGGTGTTGTCTTTGTTGGTTCTGGGTTCGAAAGAAAAGACACAGAGGTTTTGTGTTTTTTTATTGTTTTGGGTTTAAGAGTGTTCTAAGGCTTCAGCCTTGGGTTCTCTCCTCTCTCTTTTTTTCTTATTCTCCTTTTTTTTCTTGTCCAAAATCCCCCACTTGTGTGTTGTGAAACAACTTATTTATAGAAGAGTCTTGTTGGGGTTTTTTTTTTTGGGGGGGGGGGGGGAACTAATGAAATTTGAACAGTTTGGGTATGTTCTTTTCATAGCTTTCGAGGTGCAGCTCTTATATGCTAGTTTGGTGCAAATTAGGAGCAGTATAGCAGGACTGTTTTACAATAGTTTTGGAGTGTTATGGCAGCTTGGTGCAGGGTTGTTTCATAGCAGTGCAGTAGACTGATTTTGACATGGTTTTAGGCTGTTATGTGTTCAGTACAACAAGCTTGGGTTTGGAAGCATATTGGACTTTGTTCATCAAGCATCTTTAATACTTCACCCTTTCATTTTGATCATATATATCCACAACCTTCGACAAAACTGATAAACCGACGAAACAATATTTATTACTAACAAATGTGTGTCCTTCAAATGGACCACACAACCTTCGACCAGACTCAAACAACAGATGAAACAATATTTATTTCCACCAAATGTGTGTCCTTCAAATGGACCACACAACCTTCGACCAGACTCAACAACAGACGAAACAATATTTGTTTCCACCAAATTTGTATCCTTCAAATGGACCACACAACCTTCGACCAGACTCAACAACAGACGAAAGAATATTTGTTTCCACCAAATATGTGTCCTTCGAATGGACCACACAACCTTCGACCAGACTCAACAACAGACAAAAAAATATTTGTTTCCACCAAATGTGTGTCCTTCGAATGGACCACACAACCTTCGACCAGACTCAACAACAGATGAAATAATATTTGTTTCCACAAAATGTGTGTCCTTCGAATGGACCACATTCATCTGAATGTACCACTTCGAGCATGCAAGATGATCTCATTGGCATAGTCAAAACGAAAGAATTTCTGGATTGCTTTCCTACCAGTAACCATCAGTTGATTAAGTGGTCTAAAGTTCAAATGTCCAAATCTCAAATTGTAATTCATAG
The DNA here is from genome assembly GCA_948472305.1 of Vicia faba. Lineage (NCBI taxonomy): Eukaryota > Viridiplantae > Streptophyta > Magnoliopsida > Fabales > Fabaceae > Vicia > Vicia faba. Next base: position 1,014,097,257 of record OX451738.1, read on the forward strand.
TGTAGAAACTATGTTTGTCGAAGGGTTTAGAGGTGGAATCGAAGCAAGCATGAAGGAATCCATTGCCTTATGGATCGGAGCAAGCATGAAGGAAGACATTGACTTGTGGATCAAAGCAAGCATGAAGGAAGCCATTGCCTAATCGAAGCTTGTGGATTGAAGCAAGCATGAACTTCTTCGACTTGTCAAAATATGCCAACCACTCCTTTCGACCAATCATGTAGTTTGAACAGCCAGTTTTACCTTGCTCTTCTTTGATTTTTCCAAATCTGCCAACCACTCCTTTCAATTAGTCATGTAGCCTGAACTAGATTTTGAATTCAACGGAGTTACCTGCATCTGCACACCCTTTTTGTCTGCTTTATACTTGTGCAAACTTAAGCTTTTGAAAATCTTTATGAGAAAGGAGAGCACAAATTTTGGGGTACAACAAGGAGGAAGGATCTTAAGTTTCAAGAGGAAGAACATGTATTCTTGAGAGTATCTTCAAAAACCATTGTAGGTCGTGCTTTGAAGTCAAGGAAGCTGACTCCTCAATTTATTAGTCCATATCAAATTTCAGAAAAAGTGGGGAACGTTTCATATATATGTTAGAACATAGTTTGGTTCTACATATTAGTAATAGTTTTAATGATAACAAATACATTTTATATATAAATAACAATTATGCTCTCTAAATAAATTATTTAAATGTGCAGAGAATTTTTGATAAAAGAAGCATAAAAAGTTGGCGAACAATTTGCGCTAAGAAGATTTTATAATAATTTCTGTACAAACACAATTAAAGTATCACCCTCAATAGAAGAAGTTATGATGTTATAACTTCTGAAGCACCAAAGTTGCAAGCTAAAATATGATGAAGCAATACTCTGATGATCTAAAGTCTCAATGTTACTATTCTTATTCTGATCAAATTTAAAGAAGCAAAGTCCTGACGTTATAATTCATTCATTACAAATCAAAAAGTAACGGTTGATACCAGACAAGATCTGTATTTTTGGAAAGTGCATTAACAACATTTTATCAACCTTCCAAAAACATCTTCTCATGTCTAAAATTGATCTAAATCTTCGCCCCTATAAAGGATTTTGTTGTACCCCAAAATTTGCCCTCCCATATTTCTCAAAACATTGCAAGTAAGATCCTCAAGTTGCTCAAGGAAGTCCAAGGGTTGACCAGACAAACCCTCTCCTAAGGTAGTCTACCTCAAATTAGGGTTTCATATTTCATCAATATACTTGAGTCCAAGGGATCACAAGTTCTCACCATTGTGCTAATATGTTCTCAAGATCATCCATGTCAAGTTTCAAGCCTTGCAGAGAAAGTTTGCCCAGTCAATTGCTCAAAGGCCTGAAAATCGATTGTGTTAGGGCAAAAGTCAACTATGGCCCACATACAGTCAAACTTCAAGATTTTTGGTCAACATCCTCATTTTGAAGTATATTTAATCATTTTATCAAGGTTTGATCATGATTCATCAAAGATTACTCATAATTCATCAAGAACCAAAAGTTGCTAAATTAGGGTTTTACACGAAAAGTCAACTCAACTTTGACCAAGCATAACTTTCTCATACTCTATGAGAAATGACCCATACAAATATCATTTTAAATAGGATGCAATTCCCTACAACCCATCTTCAGCTCCCAAGTTCAAAATATGCACTCACAAGAAGTTATGAATTTGGACATTATAGGTCATTTTGAAAAGTCAACAAAAACACCTTTTTTGTCAAAGCTTCATACATGAACATGGAGTACCAAATTGAGATGAGACAAAAAGGGTTGCTTATAGGACATCTCAAGCTTTTTAAAAAGTCCAAGAACACATTCAAAGAGTCAAAATTGAGGAAGTTATGCATTAGTGAAGTTGACCTTTTTTGCAAAATTGTCAAAAGTCAACTATGCCACAAATTGCAATTTTTGCTAAATGGGCCTAACTTTTTGCACTTGTTTTGAGTTGGTAGCAGAGTCCACAAGCCCTGGTTCTTTCCACTTGTCTTTATCTTATTTTTATTATTTATTTTGATTTTTATTTGAATTAAATCAATTTTAATCAAAACAAATCATGAAAAATCCAAAACATTGAAATCTCAAGATATTGTGCATGTTTCAGGTTCTATATCCAGCTAGCAAAAGATTGAATTCGTGCAAAGCCTTGATGTGCACAAAAAGATTGAGTTTGGCCTATTTTTGGAAGTATCTTCAAGTGAATCAAATCCAAATCAAAAGCTATAATGGAGGAAGATTAAGATCATGTTTGCAACCCTAATTCAATCATTGATATATATTGGACAATTGCAGACCTAAAAGAGAGGCGTTGGAGGCGTGAGAAGGCAGGAACAAACTTGAAAAAAACAAAGAAAAGTGGTAATTCGTTTTGCTATTTCCAGACATTTTCAAGACCCTTTAGCCATATCATTCGCTTCCTGGGATCACAAGCAAGCCATACCAATCAAGAACAAGCACTTTCAGGCGCTAAAACCCACTGTAAGTCAGCCACGACTTTGGTTTGTTCTTGAAATCGAATTGCATGATTCTGACACTTATAGCATGAAATAATCATATATTTTTGCTCCTTGAAGCATTTTCAAATTATCCATAACATTTAATTGCGTTTTCATGGACTGTATTAGAGTTTGCCATTGTTAGGTTTTTTGCTTTGATTTGGGATCTTTGTGTACAGGTAAAATTGGGCCATGAAAGGGGAACCATCACGCTCAGAAGGTCCAGACGAGTCGATTCATGGCCTTAAAAGTTATTTATCTCGCTTGTGTTTGATTTTGAGAATGGCAGGGTCTGTAGCTATGGACAAATGTCCGTAGGTAAAAGTCTGTGACTTTTACCAATGGAGCAAGGAGGAAGATGACTAGCGTGGCAACCCATGATTGCTCCGTTCAAAATTTTGCGCGCAAGATTTAACCAAGTTTTTTTTTTATAATATTTGTTTGTTCTCTTATGTACAAAGTGCGCACATAGCTCAGCTGGCATTGGTGCTATTGGAGAATGCTTTAGGGCCTGGGTTCGAATACCAGGTCCCCCCAATTATTTCATGTTATTTTTCTTTCATTGATCAGGCGTCCCACAAGGCATGAAGACCACCATACATCCTCATCATCCAACCAGCCAGATGTCCAAAGGCCATATCTGATGGCCATCATTTGAGGGACCATGATACGCCTCAGTCAACGCATAGCACTGGAATGGGCAGGTCAACATGGATCAACTTGCTTCTTGGGCCAGATTGTTATCCACACTCCCTCAATTTACTTTCACAGACCCAATTTTTCTTTCTTTTCTTTTTTATATTTTTCTTATTTAATTATTTCCCTAACACAAATAAATAATTCTTTTTATCAAAAAATCATAAAAATAATATTTTCATCCAATTAGATTTAGGTTTATTTTTTATCAAAAATTAATTAATTTAATTAGGTTATTTAATTTTAGGTAACTTAAATTATTTTGTAAATAAATTGAAAACAATTAGAAAATTAGAATTTTAGTTTAAATCTTATTTTCTTTTTCTTAAAAAATAACCAAAAACACAAAAATAGGTTAAATTTAATTATTTTCTTTAATTAATTTAATTAACTAATTAATTTTGCATTTAACTTTAAAAACCTTATTCTTTTTCTAAATAATTAAAAACAACAAAAAATAATTGTTTCTTCCGATTAGGTTAGACGGGGTCAAAACCCTAATTCCCTTTCGTTCTCGCGCGCGCGTTTATTTTTTTTTACCATATTAATGTAATTTCTCACAAGTTGTAATAAATTAATTAGGACTTTTACTTTCATTTATCTCTTTTTTTTACGGGTTTGTTTTTGGCTATGTAAATACCCGAAGCCTTCTAATAGCGTAGCTTATTTTCCGCATTTTAAATTCCATAAAATATTAAACTGTTAGATGTATGAATAATTAGGGTTGCATGACAAGAATGTATGATCAACTTTAAAATGGTTAGCAAACCCTAAATGTGCAAAGATAATAAACTTGAAATTAAATCATTCACACATGCGCACTCCTAGGGTACACTTCCACTTCGGTTGCCTTCGGTAAACGGTCATTAAGTATAGGGTACTTTAGTGGTCGCTCTCTTGTCTAAACAAAGATCAAAGTCCCGTTTGGAAAAGTTGCCTCGGAATGGTTGCCTCAGAATTGTTGCCTCGAATATTGATCTTAAGACATTAGAGTTATTACTAAAACATCCTAACATTGCTTTAGTGATCGTACGTCCCTTTTCGAATTGACCCTCAAAACTCCGATGACGGTGCTACCTACTCACTAATAGTAGGATAGCGCTGTCTAGAGGAAACAAACATAGAACAATTCTCTTTTTTTCGAGTAGGTAGAATCTTAAGTACTTGCTCAATCCAAACAAACTTTTCCACACTTACACTCTTTTCAAACAAAGCTTTCAAAAACACTTCGTAACACTCTTGAAGACAGAAGCAAGGGTTAAATCGAAGTCAAAAAAAATTTCAAATCAAACACATACAAGCAAATTTGAAAAATGATGAGCAAGTACCTAAGAGCCCGTGGAAAACCACGGATAGAAAGGGTGATAATACCTTCCCTTTCTATAATCTACACCCCGTACTCAAAATCTCGAAAAAAGGAACTTTTCTGTGCTTTTTTCCTTTCCAATTGGATAAATAAAAAGTCGGTGGTGACTTTTGCTTACCGCGACATTTTGCAAACACAAACGCATAACACAAACCAGCATTCCTAAAACAGTCTGGTTCTGGCCACCGTATCAGAGTTCTTAAAGGGTGATCAAACAACACTTGTGCATAAAAAGAAATATTCATAATCTCTTTAGATATATTCACTGTGCCTTAACATTGTGTAAACATCACAGTTGTGATATAGTTTTCTAGAAATATTCTTGTACACATTTTCATTCACGTTTTTGTAATTCCTTGAGAAGTCAATTTGTGGTTTAGTCTCAAGAAGACATTGATGGTAGTCTTTGTGTGTTGTAATCAAAGTTTTGATTAGTGAATTAAGACCTCGAATAAGAGAGACAAAATTACCTTGGCGGGTGGACTGGAGTAGTTTGAGTTCAAATGAACCAGGATAACCAAATGTGTCATACTGTTTTATTTTTGAAAACCCCAATTAAAACCCCCTTTCTTGTGTTTTTCTATCCTTTAATTGGTATCTTTCGTTCTACAACTCTGTTTAGTTAAGGAGTTCTAGGATAAGAGAAATCATGAGAAATGCAATTTTCATTAAAAAGACTTTTTAAAACTTTTGTTTTCGAATTCCCCACCATGATCACTTCTTACTCTTACAATTCTAAACTCTTTTTCATTTTGAACTTGGTTACAGGAAGTAGAGAACACAGAGTGTGACTCGTCCTTGTGTCTTAAGAACTTTACCCATATCCATCTGATATAGTCATCTACAATCACTAATCCATACTTATTATCGCTGATGGATGCAGTTTTCACTGGTCCAAACAGATCTACATTCAGAAGTATTGAAGAGTCTCTCATGGGATTAATGTCTCTGATCAAACCAACTTCCATAGACAAAGTACTTCTAGACAATGATTGGATACTTGTAATGCAGGAAGAACTAAATTAATTTACCAGAAACCATGTATGGGATCTAGTTCCTAAACCAAAAGGCTTCAACATCATTGGAACTAAATGGGTCTTCAGAAACAAGCTAAGTGAATAAGGAGAAGTTGTCAGAACCAAAGCACGACTGGTTGCACAAGGTTATAGTCAGCAAGAAGGAATAGACTATACAAAAACCTTTGCTCCAACCGCCAGGTTAGAATCTATCAGACTTTTAAGCTCATTTGTTGTAAATAATGACATCACTCTTTATCAGATGAATGTCAAAAGTTCCTTTTTAAATGGTTACATTGATGAAGAAGTTTATGTGCACCAACCCTCTGGTTTTGAAAATACAAAACATCCCGAATATGTTTATAAACTTAAGAAATCATTATATGGTGTGAAACAAGCTCCCAGAGCTTGATATGAAAGATTAAGTAACTTTATCTTAGTAAATGGTTTTACCATAGGGGAGGTGGACATAAATATATTATGTAAATCATTTAAAAATGACATTCTGATTTATCAAATATACATAGATGATATAATTTTTGAATCTACTAAAGCATCCTTGGGCAAAGAATTTGCTAAGACTATGCAGGCAAAATTTGAAATGAGCTTGATGGGCGAACTCAAGTTCTTTCTGGGAATTCAAATCAATCAAACTCCAGAAGGAACCTATATATATCAAATCAAGTATGTTAAAGAACTTTTGAAGAAATTTGATATGTCATAAAGTAAGCTATCCAAAACTCCTATGCATCCTACATGCATTCTGGAAAAGGAAGAGGTAAGTAAGAAAGTAGAACAGGAGCTCTACATAGGTTTGATTGGTTCTCTCCTATATTTAACAGCTTCAAGACCTGATATTCTATATAGAATTTTTCTTTGCGCGAGATTCCAATCAGATCCTAGAGAATCTCACTTAACAGCAACTAAGCAAATTTTCAAGTATCTGAAAGGTACTACTAATCTTGGTATTTGTTATTGAAAATCCAGAGAATATAAATTAGTATGGTATTGTGATGCTGACTTTGTTGGAGATAGAATAGAAAGAAAAAGTACTTATGGATGCTTCCAGTTTCTGGGAGATAACTTCATCTCATGGTCCATCAAAAGAAAATCCAATATTGCACTATCAACTGCTGGAGCTGAATATATAGCTGCAGCTGAATGCAATACTCAGATGCTCTGGATGAAGAGTCGGCTTGAAGATTTTCATATTTATGAGAGTAACATTCTTATCCTCTATGATAATACTTCTTCTATATTTCTTTCTAAAAATCCTATTTTACATTTTAGGGATAAACATATATAAATTAAACATCACTTCATAGGGACTATATTCATAAGGGAATTCTTTGTTTAAAATTTATAGACACCGACCATCAATGAGCTGATGTTTTCACAAAATCCCTTGCTGAAGATAGATTTAATTTCATTCTGAAATACCTCAGTATGGAATTATGCCCAGAATGAAAGTGTAGTTTCTGTATATTTAATCCTCAAAACTTTTTGATTTGTTTTTGTGAACATCTGAACAGTAGTTCTTCAGAAGTGAGAAGGAAAATTGTCTCAGAAACTATCCAGAAGATCTGAATGTTTTTTTTAAGACGCTTAATTTCAAAGATAGAAACAAGGAGTTCACCACATCAATACCTATCAACCCTAAATGCTAAGTCACTCTTTGAGGCTGAACACGTGTTCAAAATCTGAAGGGCTGAAACAGTTGAGTTGACGCATTGAGGCGCGAGTCACATCGGTAACTATTCTCAAAATCTTCATGCCACCCCTTTTTCAGAAATCATTATTGTTGTTAATCATTTTGGTTATTTTATTAATTGAAATTAATTTCATGTTTTCTCTCTGTTGGCTATTTATACCTCACTTTCACCAAATCACTTTCACACTTTCACTCTCACTCACCCTATTTTCTCTGAATTTGCACCTTTTCCCTTTTGTATGCTCTCAAACCCTATGTATATGAACAATGGCTTCATCCTCATATCAACATCCTTCCTTCATCCTCTACTCCAAACGAAGAAAGGTATGTTGAACCTACAAGAACTCTCCTTACTCCGATTGATTCTATTGAAGTTCTCTGTAAACTTATAGTTGATTTTGAAAGCATGAAAGAAAATGGGTATGATCTTACTCCTGATGTTGAGTTTAAAGGGTGGACAAAATATTTGATGGATTAATTGGTCCATTTTTTCCCAAACTGGTTAAAGAATTTTGGATTCATGCTACTGCATCAAATCATCAAGTAACTTCGTATGTAATGGGAAAGAAAATCATCATCGCTGAAGATCTCATTGGAAAGCTCATTGGTCACAATGGAAGCGGCATAAGGTGTAGTGAAATGGAATAAAAAGGTTCTGACTTAACCATTGTATCCAAATAAATCTTCTCTTCTGGACAACCCTCCATCAAGATCAAAGATCTGAAAGACTATCTTAGAATTTTGTCTAGAATAATTCTAGGATGTATCAATCACAGAAAACCAACAAGTTCCCCTGTCTACATCAATATTGATCAACAATACTTGTTGTACTTCATCACAACTAAGGCCAAAGTCCACCTCCCTCATATTCTATTCAATCATCTGAAGACCAGTGTCAAGTAAACAAGAGAATAAGAAAGAACCAAAAGAGATTGGATTCTGATGGGAAGGCTGATCTCAGATATTTTAGCAGAGAATAATCTGATAGAACATCTGAGTGAAGCTCAACAAGCTAGTGTTCTGGAACCTTGTGCAGGAAAGCCTCTCAACTCCATGAACCTCAAGAAGATGAAGATTATAGAAACCATTAAGAAGGATCCTACACTTACTGCAAAGGAATTCATCACCACCAGAAGAGTCCCTCTGAAGGATTTTCCTCTCTTCACTCAAGCAGACTGATCTCCAGAAATTATCCTAAGATATCTGGAAGCTTGCAAAAGTGATGAAACAATTCCTGATGTCAATATCCTAGATCTCAGGCAAAATCCTCTAGAAGTTGCTACCAGAAAGTCAAGGAAAAGGAAAGCTGTTGGAGAAGGAACTTCTCAGAAAACTCCTAAAGCTGCTAAAAAGAAAGGTAACTCCTCTTTTGTTTTTGTTATCGAATTAATTTTCTTACCAACATCTGAACCATCCTCATCTCTAAAACCTGCTGAAAATCCCTCACCACAAACTATTGATGACTTTAACATAGAAATTGATACCACCATACCCATTAATCATCCTCTGATAAATCCCCCTTCAACCCAATTTGTCCAAACTCAGCCAGAACTTGCACAAGTTTTATCTGATATTGATCAATTTTATCCATTCTTTGAAGCTCCCCAAATAGAAAATCTAAATACTACCTCTGAACAAATGCTTGAAACCACATCTATTCTTCCAGGAATCACCTTCCCTCTCAACACCTCTCAACCACTAAATATCTCCACCAAACCTCCACAATACTTTTCCCTTCTAGATATTCCCTTTCCTTATTATTCAACACCGCCTAACACTCCTATCATCATTTCTGACTCTCCAAATCCCACTGACTCCTCAGAAGATCCTCTCAAAACTATAATTGACCTAGAAGCCTAGGAAAAACTTGTCACATCTTCTCAGAAAATAGCCATTCCAAAACTAACATCAAAACCATCCAAATCAAATGTTGGTAAATCTCTGATGGTTTTTGAGACAGAAATACAGGAATGGGTTAACTCTTTGAAGCAAGATTACATGTGTAACACGGTAGGAGAACTGACTTGGTTGTTTTGCATTTGATCGCAAATATAGAGGTTAGCAAGAGTCGCCACCGACTTTTCTTTTATCCAAAAGGAAAGGCTGAAAAGAACAGGAAAGACCTTTGAGATGTTTTCTTGAGTTCGGGGGGTAGATTATGAAAAGGGAAGGTATTAGCACCCTTTTCATATGTAGTTATCTACGGGCTCTTAGTTACTTGCTAGATCACTTGCTTTTGTTTGAAAATATGCTTTGTGTGGTTTTTGAAAGTATTTTGAAAAGGTGTCATCGTTTAGGAAAACTTTGTAATGATTCTCGTTTGTAAGAATGTATATAAAGTGTTGATCTTTTGAAAATGTTTCAAGTTTGAAAGATGTTTTTGAAAGTATTGGTGTTTGTTTTGAAAATAACAAGGATTTTTTTTTTGTTTTGAAATTGAGAAAGCAACTAGGAACAATCTACCTACTCAAAAGTCTTTCATGTTTATTTCCTCTTTCCTTTGACATTGTTATCTTACCATTGATTTGGTAAGTAACCCTATCTTTGGATGTAAAAGGGACGGACAAGGGTCATCATATAGCCATGATTAGCAATGTTGTAAGATATCTTAGCATTTTCTTTAAGGGACTAAGATCATTTTTGAAAGGCAACTTTGATAGCGTCATCGAGGGACTATGATCTTGTATTTTTTTTATTGTTTTTGCTAAGATACCTCACATGCATAATATGGCCATTTTTTGTAAGGCGACAAAGTGGGTTTACCCTAAGGGTGTATGTGTGCAAGTGTATTGGTTTACATGCTTGATTTGTATTGATTAGGGTTTTCTAAGCATCGGTTTTATCTTTCCATACAAACCCTAATTACTAGCATTTGTATATAAAGCATTAAATTGCGAAAATTAAAATTACTACGCTATTACATCATTAGGGGAGGGGGTGTACAAATTACAAATGGAGAATTGCAAGAAAATTAAATCTAAATAATTATTACAACCATATTGAATATTGTACAAAAATGAATAAATAAAAATGCAAGAATGTAAATGAAAAAAGAAATATGATTTTTTGTTTGGTTTTCATGAAAAGGGCTTTTTGACCTAATTAACTAAAATAAAATGATTAACTAAAAATAAGGAAATTAAGATTAAGTTAATAAAAGAAATTAATTATTAAAGAAAACAAGTTTTTGGGGTTTTTGTGAATTTAATTAAACAAGTAAATAAAATAAAAGTCCTGAGTTCTAAATAGATTTTAGTTTACAAGAAAATAATATAATTATAATTAAGACTAATTATCTAAGTATTAAAAAAAGGAAATTAATTTATTAAAGGAAATGTTTTTTGTTCTTTTAGTTTTATGAAGAAAAATAAGCTAAATAAATATAAATAATAAATATAAATATTTTTGGATTTTTATTGATAAAAATAATAATAATAATAAAAATAAAAATAATAATAATAAAAATAATAAATAAAATAAAAAATAAAATATAAAGAAAAGTCATGGAGGTTAAAGTTGAATTTGAGAGGTTTGTTAGAAAAAAAATAGTCTTGAAGTTGGCCCATTATTGTTTTTGTAAACAGAAAAATAAAAAAAAATAAAAAGAGATGGGTTGTGTGATATGAGCAAACAGGGGGTATTGGTGAGTAAAATGAATCAGGCCCAAGGGAGAGGGCCCAAACGCGCTGGCTGCCAAACAAAAAGAAACAAAAAATGAAAGAAAAAATGATAAAACGCACACTGGGGCTCGAACCCATGTCTTAAAGGTGAAAGGCGCGCGCTTCTACCACTGGGGTGGCTATACATCCGTTAACTTAAATGAAAGAATAAATACATAATTTAACATGTCTCCATGACTTGTACTTCATCTTCAATCTTCAGCCATCCAGACCACCTGTATCTCATTCATTTCTCAACAAAAATGGAAAATGCAAACATGAAAGTTGTGCTATTTTTCCTCATGAATCTAACCATATAAACAACTAAAGCTATAGATAAAAGATGAATGAGAATTTCTCTGGCCCTAATTTGAACCCTAATTTTTCAGAAACTTCAAACATAAAATTCTCTAAGCTCAAACCATGTAAATGAAAACTATGGATGTGTACAGCTTTAGGGAAATGATATCTATATTTTATCTTCACAAATGAATCAATAATGATGCTTGTAGAGAGAGTTCAAAGTTCAGGAAACTTACCTCAATACTGGAAATCGTATTCTAAGTTTGAGCACTCCTCAAGGTGTTGTGATGATCAGAAAAGCTTCAGTGACCCTCTAGGATGCTAATGCAATGTTTAGTTTGTACTGGAGATGGCTGAATCGTGCTGGAGAAGTCCAAGTGCAAAGCTCTGTTTTTGAAAATGGAAGATGGTGCAAAGGGTGTTACAATCGTGTAACGGGGCATGGGATGAGTTCTAAATGGTGTATGGAAGCTTTGTGATTGAATTTGAGTGAGAACGCACGAGTAAAATGTGAGTTTGGAATTCAAAGTCAGAAATGACACAAAAATGGAGTTTGTGTGCAAATTCTGATTTTAGGGAGTTTTAGGGAGTTTCTAGGCTTATCAATTCGTGTGTTCTCTTGAAAATAGTATCTCTATTTATAGAGAAAATGTTTGGATACTTGAGGTGGTCGGAATCACAAGATCACAAGTTATGGGATTTTGACTTGTTTTTGAAGCAAGCTTAACAAGTATGGTTTCAAGGCAAGGTACAAAGCTATCTAGAATGTTACCAACTTTAAACATGCTTATCTGACTTTGTAGAGGAAGCTTGTGCATAAGGAACAAGTGAAAAGCTCAATGCAAGTTGACTTTGCATAAAGCTTGCTTTATGTAAATGGCAATGGTGCCTTTGTGCCATTAATGGGAAATTATCTTGGATAAAGCTTGAATCAAATGGATAATAGCTCAAAAGCAAGAGTAATCTTCTAATTAGGTAGAGATTTTGAGGTTTAGAGGCCTGCAAAGCAAGATTGTGCAGCATAGGCTTGAGATTTGAATTCTTGTTCATCACAAAAATGACCTATAATTTCAGTTTAAAACCCTAACTTCCTCTCTTTGATTCCCCTTGCTCAAGAATGATATCAAGGAGTTCTTGGACATTTTGGAAAGCTTGTAATGTTCTACATAATCCATCTTTGAATCACTTTTTCAAAATCCAAGTGGAACTATGTGAAACTTGACCAAGAAGTTAGGTCAAAATCCTGACAAAAAATGCTCAAAATTTCACTGTGTTTTAGTTTCATGACCATTACTTCATGGATTAACAACTTGAGATCCAAGCATTTCTAGAAGAAGTTGTGTAAAGCAATGTTTTAGGTCTCATGTATATCTACAACTTTCATGTTGAAACTTTCTTTTGAATCATCTTGCATCATGGTGGAAAATTGGCTCAAAGTTGTGAAAAAATATGAAGTTTTCAACACTTAGAAAAATTTCTAAGTTTGGAAACTTTGACTTTTCAAAATGAAATCTTGGCTTTTTGATTTCTTGATGAACAAGTTTCATATTTTGACATGTTTTGATGAATTGTGATCTTTGACACTTGATTTTGACCAAAAAATCAAAGTTTGACTTTTCAGTGTATAGTTGACTTTTGTTCAGTTGACTGAAAATCAACTATCAATCAAATGACCTTGAGCAATGTTTTGAGTCATGCCATTAGTTTAAATTATGCAATTGAACTCTTGATATCATGCCTCAAACCAATTAACCATTTGCTAGATCAAAAATCAGAAATTGCCCTTTCTCAATCAAAACCCTAATTTTAACCATTTTGCCCTTTTGATGATCTGATCAAATTTCTTGAGGAATTATGGTCCAAACTTGATAAAATGATACATATGAGTTTATAATGTTGATATGGATAAAAAATTATGAATTTTGACTGTAAATTGACCATGGTTGACTTTTTCCCCAATACGTATAATTTTTAGGTCAACTGCTCAATTGACTGAGCAAAAATATGATCCAAGACTTGAAACTTGACATGAGCAATATTGGGGGTCCATAATGATCCATTAAAGTCATATTAGGCATTAAAAGCTTAATTATCCTCGTGCAATCTCAAACCCTAATTTCAGTCATCAGTGCTTAAGAAGGTGTATTGAGCTGATCAATCCTTGTGCAGTCTTGAACCAAAGGAGATCTTGTGAGAAAATATTTGATAAATGAGAGGGAAAATTTTGGGGTACAACAGCTGCCCCTGTTCAATCTTATTAGACCTGAAGAGTTAGATTGGAGGATCCTCCATTCGTGAGTTAAAGGTGGAAGATGATTGGAGACTAGAGTGCCCAGAAATTTGCACTCGAAGATGAAATAGGAATGGGCTTATAGATGCCATTTGGAGGAATGATGGAGATTTTCCAGAGATGGGCTTGTAGATGCCATCCAAGGGTGATTGTTGATAGAGAATGGACTAAGTCTGGACTTGATTTCAACTGGAAAAGAATTAGAATAAATCTTTGGAGCGACTTATCTGAACCAAAAGAAGTCTTGTATGTTGTTTGACTAGGAAGAATCATGGAGCGATTTATCTGAACCAGAAGTGTTCCTTTGGAAAGTATCAGGATAAACCGTTGAGGGGTTTAAACTGAACCAAAAGAGATCTTGAATATTCTTTAACTGGAAAGAATCAGAGTAAATCTTTGTACGATTTATCTGAACCAGAGAAAGCGTCTGCAGGAAAGAATCAGAATAAATTGTTGAGAGATTTAAACTGAACCGACAGGGATCTGGAGAAGAATCAGAATAAATCATTGAGAGATTTATCTGAACTAGAGAAGACGTCTGCAGGAAAGAATCAAAATAAACCGTTCAGAGATTTAAACTGAACCGGCAGGGATCTGGAGAAGAATCAGAACAAATCATTGAGAGACTTATTTGAACCAGAGAAGACGTCTACGGGAAAGAATCAGAATAAATCATTGAGAGATTTATCTGAACCCAAAGTGTTCCTTTGGAAAGTATCAGGATAAACCATTGAGGGGTTTTGTTGTACCCCAAAATTTGCCCTCCCATATTTCTCAAAATATTTCAAGAAAAATTCACAAGTCCAACCCGGCGCGTCATATTCAGGTATTCTTTCGCCAAGATATCTCTGATAACATATTCTCAAATTCAGGTTCGGCTCAAGAGTCAATTCTTTAAAGAAGGTATCCGAATGTGTGAGTTTGCTCGAAGAAATATGGTGAAAAAGTGTGCTGAAAGTGCAGTTTTTACGCGCTAAAAAAATTCATAACTTGAAGATAGTGGCTCGTTTTGAACCCGTTCCGGTGGCCTAAATTCCGTCTTGACATTATCTACGTTTTCATCTCTCACGGCTGGAAGCCAATTTCGATCAGAAGATCTTCAAAAATGTGGATTTATCAAGTATTTTCGTACAGAAAATTTGTGACAGAAGTTTATTTGCGTCATGTTCAGAAAATCATAACTTGGTCGATTTTCATCGTATCGAGCTGGTTCTGGCGCCAAAATTTCACAAATTGAGTTGGCTATATTTTCACAGAAGGTATTGAGTTCAAACAGTATTCAAAAGGCCTTCGTTTTTTGCTCAGAGTGCGCGACATGCTGAAAATCCTGAATGCTGAATAATATTTCATCTGGGCCGAAACTTCGAAAATTCATAACTCGGTCAATTTTTATCGGATTGGGCTCATATTTTTACACAAGGTCCCTGACTCATAGATCTACAACTTTGCTTCAAAAGTCGAGACCGGATTATGCTCTGATCAATACCAGTTTTTTATTGAAGAACGTGTCAAAGTCGACACTGGAGCCCAAAATAAGTTTGTCTGAGCTGAAACTTCAAAAATTCATAACTAATTCACCGTTTATCCGATTGAGCCGATTTTCGGACAGGAGTTAGTTATCGATGTCGGCTACATTTTGTTTTCACATTTCAACTTCAAATATTGCACTTAAGTCCCTGCAATTTAGCCTGGAAAGTGACGAACTCAAGTGAACATTGGAGGCCCAATTGCACATTCAAAGCCCATTTTCTTTACCCTAATTTCCATTATATAATCACCTTCTTTTCACACAAACCAGGGGAGGAGGAAAAGAGAGAAAAAACCTTGCCACAACACTGTTAGAATATCAAATTCTTTCAAGAACCCTAAAACCTTGAAATCCTTATTACAAATCCCTCTCTCACTACAAACAAGTCATCACAGTTACAAACCAACACCTCACTACTTCTTCAGTAAGGATAAGGCTGACTTGATCTCCATGATCCAAAGGGCATAAAAGCATTCAGGTCACTAATTTTCCAGTAAGGGTAGAATTGATTTGATCTCCATGATCAAAAGGGTATAATCATTCATACATGCCATATTGTGCCTAAACATTAAATTTTTTCATATATTGGCTTTATTTGCATTTTATGATTTTATTTAATGTGTTCATGAGATTCAACACTGTAGATTTAGACAGGATCTCATGCAGGTTCATTAAGGAACGTTGAGGCCAAAATACAAATGGCCAAAAGCCAAAATACAAATGGCCAAAAGCCAAAAGCCAAATGGCCAAAAGCCAAAAGCCAAATGGCCAAAAGAACAACTTATGCATGACACCAATACATGGCGAGACAGACATCCTGAGAAGATTAAGGAACGTTGAGGCCAGAACACAAATGGTCAACAGCCAGAATACAAATGGCCATGAAACCCAATCCAATGGCCAGAGAATGCAGACCACGGTACTCAGGAGTCAATGAACACGCACGTGATGCTAGAAAGTCAAACAAAGCTTTTTGTCTAATGGGCCAGAATACTTCAAAAAAACCTCCCCTTGGGCCTGAAACCCCCCTTGGTTTGCATCCTTTTAATTTTATTTTCTTTTCTTTTCTAATTCTTTTTTTAATTGTTTTGATTGTTTTTCTCACCATAAAATAATTTTCTATAATAAAAACAGAAAAAATCAAAAATACAAATATATTTAATTATTATTAATTTCATCACTAACCTATTTTTTGTAAATAAACTCTAACAATTAACTTAGTTTAATTTAGGTTTTTAAACTTTAATCTTTTTCTTAATAAGTAAAAAGTATCTAGAATTAGGTTTTTTTGACATTTTCATCTTTTTCTTAAATAAATTATTAATCATCATTATTTATCATTATTATTAATTATCATTAATTTTGTAAATAAACATGTAAATAAATTAATTAACTAGTAAATTAGGTTAACTTTAATATTTTCATTAATAATTAACATAATCTAGATTTAGGGTTTCCTTTTAATTCTTGTTCTTTATTTTTCATAAATACAAAAAAACACTAAAACACTTTCTTTTCTTTAATTAAATAATTAATTGGACTTTAATTTAATTTAATTTCATGCAAAGGGTCAAAACCCTCGGACGTCCTAATTTTAATTCTTTTCACACATTATTTCTTTCGATCATTATGTAACTATTTCTCATATGTAATAGTAATTAGGTTTATCTTTCCGTCTTTACTTTCCGCATCTTTATCAAAAACGGGTCTTTGTAATTTGGCGATGTATAGACCCGCGCCTTGTAATAGCGTAGGATTTTACTTTCCGTCATTTAAATTTCCGCACTTTTAAATTCTAAACTTTGCATGAAAGAATATATGGCCTAAAATAAAAACAAGCGTAGATCACCATGATACATGTACAAGATAAAACATAACTGAAAACAACACACAAATTCACACACCACTCTTAGGGTACGCCTCACTGTTGCCTTGCCTTCGAAATGTGATCGTCGAGTATAGGACGTTTTAGTAAGTCCTTATGTCCATGACATGATCCAGTTGCCTCGAAACGGTTGCCTCTGAATTAAAAAGGATCAATGGCATAAGGGTAGCTTCTAAGGTGTCCTACTGTTGCTCTGGTGACCACACTGTCCCTACAAACGAATTAACCCGAACACCTCCAACGGTGGTGCTACCTACCTCTCAATGGTGGGATGGCACTACCTTAAGGACATTTACACAGCCTAATTCCTTAGGGTAGGTAGATGACTCGTAGATACTTGCTCTTTTCAAAAAAAACAAACAAAAAACTTTTCACACCGACACTTTTCAAAAAGCTTTCAAAACAATTTTTCAAACACTCTTGAGGACTGATACAAGAGTCGATCTGAAATCTTTAAACGAAACTTTTTTCAAACCCACTCACACTTTGAAAAGCAAACAAACATTTTGAAAACACAAATGAGCAAGTATCTAAGAGCCCATGGATAACCATGGATAGAAAGGGTGCTAACACCTTCCCTTTCTATAAATCTACCTCCCGAACCGAGAAACTATCTCATAAGGAATTTTGCTGTGCTTTTGTCTTGTCCATGTTGGAGAAAATAAAAGATGGTGGCGACTCTTGCTTCCGCGACATTTCGCGAACCAGCGTTAAACAGTCAGTTCCAGATCCATCGATCACAAGTTTAAACTGAACCAAAAGAGATCTTGAATATTCTTTAACTGGAAAGAATCAGAGTAAATCTTTATACGATTTATCTGAACCTGAGAAAGCGTCTACAGGAAAGAATCGGAATAAACCATTGAGATATTTAAACTGAATCGGCAGGGATCTGGAGAAGAATCAGAAAAAATCATTGAGAAATTTATCTAAACCAGAGAAGACGTCTGCGGGAAAGAATCAAAATATACAGTTGAGAGATTTAAACTGAACCGGCAGGGGTCTGAAAGAAATATATGTTGTGTAGATGGTTGACCAGTCCTTTCTTAGGAATTGATCTGTAATTGACTTGTTGAAAATTTGACGATAATTTTCTATTGATTGACCTTTCCTGAAAAAGATGAAAGGTTAGTTGCATGCAATGTCATGATGTATGAAATGCATGATGCAATGATGTTCTCAAAATAATTGAGATTGTGTCGTATGTGTTGTACCCCAAAATTTGCCCTCCCATATTCTTCAAGAAATTGCCAGGTCAAGTCACAAAATTCCCCAAGGGTTGCACAGTGCAAAGGTCTCCTATACAGTCAAAACTAGGGTTTGTGTTCTGATCAAAGAAATGAAGTTTTCAAAGGCCCAACCAAGTCTCACATGCCTACAAATATGGTCAAGTATCCTCATATCAAGTTTCAAGGCATTCAGCTCAAAATTGCACAGTCAAAACCCTAAATTGCACCACAGTCAACTGTAGGGGCAAAATGGTCATTTGACAGTCAAAAGTTCAAATTTTTGGTCAACATATCATTTTGAAGCCACAAACATCATTTCATCAATGCTTGATCATGATTCTCAAAATTTGGCTCAGAAAATCATCAAGATGCAAAAGTTACTATATTTGGACAGCTGAAAAAGTCAACTGAAATTGACCAGGGCATAACTTTCACATGGATTATCAGAAAAATTCCATCCAAAGCTCATTTTGAAGAGAAAGACATTTCCTACAACTCATCTTCATACTTCAAGTCCAAGAAATTCTCTCACAAAAAGTTATCAATTTCAACATTATAGGTCATTTTCAAAAGTCAACAAAAAGGGACTTTAAGTCAAAGGCCATAACGTGAGATTGGTAAATCAAAATGACATGGGACTAAAGGCATTGGTTAAAGGACTCAAATACCTTTCCAAAATGTCCAAGAACATGAGAAAATATTAAAAATTGAGCAAGTTATGCCTTGTGGAAGTTGGGAAATTTTTGGATATTTTGAAAAGTCAACTTTGATCCAAATGACCTAAAAATGCTAATGGGCCCATTTTTCTTCCATGATTCATCATTCCAAGCATATGCACGACCACTTGGCCCAAAGGGAAGTATTTTCTCATTTTTTATTTATTTATTTGAATTATTATTTATATTAATTCATTTAAATTATTTAAATACATGAAAAATATCTAACTTGCCTAAACCAATCTTTTTATACATGTTTTAAGGTCAATATTTCGTGCAAATGCAAACTAGGAAAGATTTGGGGTGATTGGATGCAAATTGATACAAGAGCATGTGAAAAAAGATATGAAAAATCCTTAAGAAAAATCAAATCTTCAATTCATTAAATCAAGAGATTTGTGCTACTTTTGTTAACCTAATAGCCTCAGTACATAAGCATGAATCAAAACCTAATGCACATACACATTGAAGCTGCGCAAAAGCTAAGAACAAACTTGGAATTTTTGTCAAAAAAAGCAAAACTGAAAACAGCTTTCCAGGTCGATTCAAGCCCTAATATTCATTCCATTGGCTTCCTCAAGTCTCCCTGAACACGTTCCAATCCAAAACATCAACTCAAACTCCAAGAATTGGTAGATTGAACGCAAACTGCATCAAGAAAATTGCTTAATCGTGTTTTAATTTTGAAGCATAATCATTGCATTTTTTTTATGGATTATTACTCACTGATGATTTCTGATGCTAACTGTATAATTTAATTTTGTTTTTGTGCTCCCAACGCGATTTCACCATGTTAGTTTTCTAGGTTTTTCAGAGCTTGAATTTAGGGCTTTTGCAAAGAGGAAAAATTAAGGCTCCAGACCATGACCATTCTACTCAGCGCTTGAAGACGAAGACGATGGAACCCTCGCGCTCAATTTATGAGCGTTGAGGGGCTATTCGCTATTTTTCAATAGCCTGCCTAAACCCACGCCATAAAAACCGTTGCGTTTGTTCTTTATTTTACAGGGACAATGAGGACGATGACCTCGTGGCGAATGATGGTTGGTGCGTTTGAAAATTCGCGCGCTGAACCACTAATGCCTTGGTTTTTCTTTTTATTATTTATTTGTCATAATATGTTTGAATGCGCACGTAGCTCAGCTGGCAAGTGGTGATTGCATTAGCATCCAAGACCTGGGTTCGAGTCCCAGGTCTGTATAATTTCCAATGCTATTTTTCAATGTAAATTCCCATGCAGCGCTCAAGGCCAGGACACAGCGTACACCTTCATCATCCATCCACCCACGCGTCCATCAGAAGCAATCCAAGGGCTGAGATTAAAGAACACCATAAGCCCTAGTCAAAAGTCCCATACGTGGCCTGGAAAAGTCAGCAGATTTCAAGCTTATTGGGCCAGTTCTTTGGGTCATACCTCCAATTTGGGGCTTCCACCCCCCTGGTTTGCAATTCTTTTTATCTTTTTTATTTTATTTTTAATTGCTATTTTATTTTCCTGATTGTTTTAATTTAATTAATTATATTTTTTCACAAAAATACAAAAATACATAAAAATTCAGAAAAGACAAAAATGCAATAAATATTTTAGTTTAATATTTTCTTGTAAATAAATGCTTGGAATTTAATTAGTTTAAAATAGGTTTTAATATTAATTCTTTTCACAATAAGAATCTAAAAAATGAAGAATTAGGTTTAATAAATTTCATTCCTTTTTAATTTTCCCTTTTATAATAATATTACTTATTTTATTTATTTTTATAAGTAAATTGTACATAAAAAAATTAGGTTTAATTTAGGTTTCAATTTAATATTTTCACAATAAATTTAAAAGCTATTAGAATTAGGGTTTGCCTTTTATTTTAATTTTCATTAGTTCTCTTTTTCACATTAAATTCCTAAAAACACTAAATACCAAAAAACATTCCTTTTTTAATTTTAATTCCTCTTTAATTCTAATTAATTAATTCATGTAATTTAATATTTTTGCAAAAGGGTCCAACGCCCATATTCTTATTTGTTTAAGTTTCGCGTATTTATTTTATTTCGTTTAAATAATTATGTACCTGTCCCAAAGCGTTGTAACATTTACTTCTCGCACCTTTTACTTTGCTTTATTTATTTTTCTGTCAAATCGGGTCCGGTTTAATTTTGGCGATGTGGACCCGCGCCATTTGTAATAGCTTTAGATTTACTTTTCCCGCAAATATTTCTTAATTGTTAATCAAAAGCCTGAAAGAATGTATGGACTTAAATAAAATCAAGCGTAGATCACAATGAATATGACAAGACAAATACAAATGAAAACGACACACGAATCGCACACACCACCCCTAGGGTACGCCTCACTGTTGCCTTGCCTCGAAAGGTGATCGTCGAGTAGAGGATGTCTTAGTAAGTCCTCATGATCCGGGAACCTGGCATGAGGGTAGCTTCTAAGGTGTCTTCCCATTGCTCCGGTGATCACCACGTCCCGAACCTCGAATTGACCCGAACACCTCCAACGGTGGTGCTACCTACCTCTCAATGGTGGGATGGTACTACTTTAAAGGACATTTACACAGACGAATTCCTTAGGGTAGGTAGGTTCTCGTAGATACTTGCTCTCCTCTAATTTCAAGCAAAAATACTTTTCACACCAACACATTTTCAAAAGCTTTCAAAGCAATTTTTTCAAACACTCTGACGTACGAGTCGAACTGAAATTTTTCAAAGAAACTTTTTTAAACCCACATTGAAAAGCAAACAAACAATTTTGAAAACACAAGTGAGCAAGTATCTAAGAGCCCATGGATAACCATGGATAGAAAGGGTGCTAACACCTTCCCTTTCTATAACCTACCTCCCGAACCGAGAGCAATCTCTATAAGGAATTTTTCTGTGCTTTTGTCCTTTCCATTTGGAGAAAATAAAAGACGGTGGCGACTCTTGCTTCCGCGACATTTCGCGAACCAGCGTTAAACAGTCAGTTCTAGATCCACCGATCACAGAACTGGCGACTCTGCTGGGGAGACCTTTATAAAGTGAGGTGTACCTTATGGCTAGGTCATAACTGTGTTTTCACTTGTACTGATTTGCTTGCTTTACTATTGTGGGTTGCATCGGAGATACATAGATCCTAACCCGGATCTAGGGATACCCTTTTTAGGTAGCATAAGTTGTGAGGGACCTGTCCGGCGTAGACCGACACGGGTGAAGCAGTGGCTACGTTGGTGTGGCACCTTAGTCTGTACCGATATCCCTTGTGTCGCAACGAGGAGAATATGGGTCTTCTAAGGAGTCATTAAGCACCAACAACCTTAGAACCTTAATTGACACAACTTGGCCTTTAGAATTGTAGCAGTATGCTACGCCCATTGAGGCTAAACTCTCGTGATGGTTCTGGCCGCAAGAAAAGATTGCGATGCTGGAGTTATGACCGATTGAGGGTAGTCAATGATATTGGGATCCTCTAAGAACCCGGTTACTTTTGATTAGGACAGGTGTGAACCAACAAACTGAAAGAGGGTAGTACCTAGACCTCATGCTGGCCTAAACTTTAGGGGCTTGCCTTGTGTGACTTGTGTGCCTTACCATGTTTGCCTTTGTATCTATATGTGGTGTGCTTTATCATAACATCATAGCATCATGAGCATTGCATGCATCCTGCATAAGGACTGACCATTTCAAAGACAAGAAGGTTTCATCTTTGCTCTGTTTTGCAGGACATTATGATGCCTGTGCGAAGGAACACTATCTGGTTCAACTTTGTTCGTTCACCTGAGTTGCTTGATGAGTTGGTTAGCAGAATTCCAAATACCACTTCCTTCATTCAGAGGCATGGTTCTCTTCTCAGTTTAGTCACTGCAAAGCGGGATCAACAGTTGATGAGTGTTCTGACCCAGTTCTATGACCCTCAGTACCAGTGCTTCACCTTTCAAGACTTCCAGCTGGTCCCTACCCTGGAAGAGTTCTCTGATTTACTTGGTATCCCTATCTTGGATCAGACTCCCTTTACTGGTTGGGAAAAGACCCTCAGGCTTGAGGACATTGCTGCAGCTCTTCCTTTGACCCATCAAGAGGTAACAGACAACTGGGTGACTAGAAGCGGAGTTAAGGGTTTCTTGGCTAAGTTTCTAATTGGTAAAGCTAACAATTTCTGGAATGACCTGGACTTTAGGGCATATGAAGACGTCTTGGCTCTCCTAATCTATGGGTTAGTCCTGTTTCCTAATCCTGACAACTTCATCAATGTCACTGCCATAAGGATCATTATGTCTCAGAATCCTGTGCCCACTCTCTTGGGTGACATCTTGCAACAACTTCATGCCCGTACTACCCGAAGACGAGGAACCCTATGGTGTTGTATCCCTTTGTTGGTGAGGTGGTTTATTTCGCACCTCCCTAAGTTCGTACTAAAGAACCAAGAAGGAAGAGGTTGGGCTCATAGGTTAATGTCTCTCACCGATAAAGACATCATTTGGACTTGCAGAGGTTTGGATGAGATAGCCATTATTGATCGATGCGGGGAATACCCTAATGTTCCTCTGATTGGTACTCAAGGAGGGCCACAACCTCTTCGAAAGCTTGCAAGTCAAGGGAGTTCCAACATTCATGGGCCTTTTCAAACAGAAACCTGGCTAAGAACCCTTTGATACCACTTCTAACTTCCCAATGTCCCTTGAGGTCAGATGACTGTAGGTGCAAGGTTTTAGCAATCTCTTCAAGCTTAGGTTCCTTTTCTGTACCGTTGAAGGGTAGCTGATCAAGGATGGGGATCTTCAGGAGCCGGGAGAACTCCTCCAATGTAGGTACCAACTGATAGTCCAAGAAGGTGAAACAGTGATGCAGAGGGTCAAAGAATTGGAACAGGACCTTTATCATATCTTCCTCAATGTTTGTGTTGACCAAGCTGATGAGGCTTCCATGCCTTTCACTGAATGAAGAGTTCTCGGGAATCCTGGATATAAGCTCCTTAAGCTGAGGAGGGATCCTTACAAGACTGATTTGAATTGTCTTTCTACGAACAGTTTCCATGTCCTACAAAACAAGAACAAAGATGAAAATTCGAACCCCTGAAATGGTTAGTTAATGCATATGATGCTGGATGATGTCATGATGTTATGATTAAACACACCACAGATATGTACAAAGACAAACATGTGAGGCACACAAGGCACACAAGACAAGCCCTTAAGGTTTAAGGCCAGCATGGGGTCTGGGTAGTACCCTCTTGAAGTTGGTGAGTTCAACCTGTCCTAATCAAAGTAACCGGGTTCTAAGGTTCCCAATATCACGGGATTGCTTTCATTGTTCATCGTTTCGATTTAGCCACTGAACTGGCGACCGAAATATTCCAGGAAAGCAACCCTCAATTGAGTGTAGTATCGAGTATCAACCAACCTCGGACTGCACCAAAGTCAGTTATCTCACTACCCTAAAGAGGCCAAGATAGTTCAATTAAGGTTCCTAAGGTCTGTTGATGCTTCACGACACCACGCGGAGGCCCCGTACTCTCCTTGACTGAACTCAAGGGTTACCGGTACACACCAAAGTGCCACATCAACGTAGCAGACTACTTCAACCATGTCGGTATACCCCGCACAGTTCCCTCACAGCCTTATTGCTACTTTCTAAGAAAGGTATCCCCAGATCCGGGTTAGGATCTATAGAACTCCCAAGCAACCCACAATAATAAAGCAAGCAAAGAAGACAATTGAAAACATAGTTATGACCTAGCCCTAAGGTATACCTCACTTTAAGTTTAATTCCCCAGCAGAGTCGCCAGTTCTGTGATCGGTGGATCTGGAACTGACTGTTTAACGCTGGTTCGCGAAATGTCGCGGAAGCAAGAGTCGCCACCGTCTTTTATTTTCTCCAAATGGAAAGGACAAAAGCACAGAAAAATTCCTTAAAGCGATTGCTCTCGGTTCGGGAGGTAGATTATAGAAAGGGAAGGTGTTAGCACCCTTTCTATCCATGGTTATCCATGGGCTCTTAGATACTTGCTCATTTGTGTTTTCAAAATGGTTTGCTTGCTTTTCAATTGTGGGTTTTAAAAAGTTTCTTTGAAAAATTTCAGTTCGACTCGTACGTCAGAGTGTTTGAAAAATGTGCTTTGAAAGCTTTTGAAAAGTGTTGGCGTGAAAAGAATTTTTTGTTTGAAATTAGAGCAAGTATCCTTGAGAACCTACCTACCCTAAGGAAGAATTCGTCTGTGTAGATGTCCTTTAAAGTAGTGCCATCCCACCATTGAGAGGTAGGTAGCACCACCGTTGGAGGGGTTCGGGTCAATTCGAGTTTATAGGGACACGGTGACCACCAGAGCAATGGGAAGACACCTTAGAAGCTACCCTCATGCCAGGTTCCCGGATCATGAGGACTTACTAAGACATCCTCTACTCGACGATCACCTTTCGAAAGGCAAGGCAACAGTGAGGCGTACCCTAGGGGTGGTGTGTGCGATTCGTGTATCGTTTTCATTGATATTTGTCTTGTCATGTTCATTGGTGTTCTACGCTTGATTTTATTTTAAGTCCATACATTCTTTCATGCTTTTGTTAACAGTTAAAAGTTGCGGGAAAAGTAAATCTAAGACTATTACAAATGGCGCGGGTCCACATCGCCAAAATTAAACCGGACCCGATTTGACGGAAAATAAATAAAGCGAAAGAAATAAAAGTGCGAGTAATTGTTTACACGGCTTTGGGAGAGATACATAATTATTTGAGCGAAATAAATAAATACGCGAAATAAAGGAATTAAAAACAAAACTAGGGCGTTGGACCCTTTTGCAAAATATTAAATTGCATGAATTAATTAATATTAAAAGAAAACATTTTTGGTATTTTTGTGTTTTTTAAGATTTGATAGGAAAAAGAATTAATTAAAACTAAAATAAAATGTTAAACCTAGTTCTAATTATTTTTTTTTGAAGTTATTATAAAAATGTTAAATTAACCTAAATTAAACCCCAATTTTCACTTATGTACATTTAATTATGAAAAATAAAATAAATATTATTATTGTGAAAAAGAAATAAATAAAAAAAAGAATAAAAAATTAACTAAACCTAATTCTACTTCTTTTGGATTTTTTATTATGAAAAGAATTAAAACCTATTTTAACCAAATAATTACATATTAATTTATTTATGAAAATATTAGAATAAAATAATTTATTACATTTTTTATCTTTTTCTGGTTTTTAGGCATTTTTTGTATTTTGGTAAAAATAATTATTTAATTAAAACAAATAAAGAAAATAATATAGCCATTAAAACAAAATAAGAAAAAATATAGAAAAAGCAAACCAGGGGGGGTTCAGGCCCCAATTGTGAGGTGTGTCTTTAGAAATCCAAGCCCATTATATCCTGAGTCCGTTTGACTTTTGGAATGGTGTGTTGAAGCGCTGACCAAGGTACAGCGTGCTCTTGAGATCCAGGCCCTTGATTTGAATTTGCTGGACGCGTGGCCCTTTGGATTTTGAGGCGTATGGTACATCCTGAGCATCAGCGCTGCATAGGAAGACATATAGCAAAATAATATTGAAATTATACAGACCTGGGACTCGAACCCAGGTCTTGGACGTGAATGCATCCTTCGCTTGCCAACTGAACCAACTTAGCGCGTTTGATATATAAATAATCAATAAATATTATAAGAATAAAACAAAGGGTTAGTGGATTAAAGCGCGAAAATTCAAACCAACGAATCACAGTTTGCCATGTCTTCATCTTCCTCGCGTGCCTGAAAAATAAAACACAATAGCAACGGTTTTAACGCGTGGTTTTAGGGGTGTTTCCAGAAAATAGTGACTAGCCCCTCAACGCTCATAAATTGAGCGCGAGGGTTCCATCATCTTCGTCTTCAAGCGCTGAGTCCAATGGTAGTGGCCTTGAAGCTTAATTTTGCCTTATTGCAAAAGCCCCAAATCAAAGTCCTGTAAACCCTAGTTTTCAAGCATGGTGAAATCGCGTGTGGTGCAGAAGAAAGCAATTGAATACATGGGTTAGCTTTAAAACATTATAATGAACATGAATCCATAAACAAAAAATGCAAAAGATGCTTAGATCATGATGCACGACTCTGAGATTTTCCTTGCACATATACGGTTTGTTTTACCAGTTCTTGGAGTTTTGATGGTGGTTAATGAGTGAGAATCGTTCAGTGAGACTTGAGGATGCTATTGGGATCAAGATTAAGGCTTGAATCGTCCTCCAACAATGAATTCAGTTTTGAGTTTTATGGCAATTTTCCAAGTTTGCAAATTGGTCTCTAGCGCAGCATTCAGTGTATTGTGATTAGGGTTAGACTCAGTACTTATGAGGGAAGGGAATTAAGTCATTAGCTGGCCTTGATCCATGCCCATGAGAGAACTAGTCTTAGGTTTTTCACCATTAACAAACTTCCCCTTTTTTAAGCAAAACCAAGACTTGGTGTACAACATAACCCTAGCATGAGTTTGTGAGCTGGCACATGATATATGGAAGCTATTCAAATTCAAATGACACTATTCCATTGATTTTTAAATTTTATTTGAATTATTAAAGATTTAAAATGAATTAAATTAATAAAAATTAAATAAAATAGAAAAATCAATGTTTGATCTTGAAATTAATCATGGGACACGTGTGTGGCATGACAAGGCTGAATCAAGTGGAAGAAAGTGGGCCCTTTTGTCAAAAATTGAAGTTTCAAGGATAGTTGACTTTTGCCATTTCACAAAAATTTCCCAACTTCTCCAATGCATAACTTGCTCAATTTTTAAGCTTTTCTCATGTTCTTGGACATTTTGGAAAGGTCTTTGAGTCCTTTAACCAATGCCTTTGGTCCCATGTCATTTTGATTTTCCAATCTCAAGTTATGGCCTTTGACTTAAAGTCCCTTTTTGTTGACTTTTGAAAATGACCTATAATGTTGAAATTGATAACTTTTTGTGAGAGCATTTTTTGGACTTGAAGTATGAAGATGAGTTGTAGGAAATGTCTTTCTCTTCAAAATGAGCTTTGGATGGAATTTTTCTGATAATCCATGTGAAAGTTATGCCCTGGTCAATTTCAGTTGACTTTTTCAGCTGTCCAAAAATAGAAACTTTTGCATCTTGATGATTTTTGAGCCATACTTTGAGAATCATGATCAAGCATTGATCAAGTGATGTTTGTGGCTTCAAAATGATATGTTGACCAAAAATTTGAACTTTTGACTGCCAAATGACCATTTTGCCCATACAGTTGACTGTAGTGCAATTTAGGGTTTTGACTGTGCAATTTTGAGCTGAATGCCTTGAAACTTGATATGAGGATGCTTGACCATATTTGGAGGCATGTGAGACTTGATTGGGCCTTTGAAAACTACCTTTTCTTGGTCAGGACACAAACCCTAGTTTTGACTGTATAGGAGACAGTTGGACTGTGCAACCCTTGGGGGAGTTTTGTGACTTGGCTTGGCAATTTCTTGAAGAATATGGGAGGGCAAATTTTGGGGTACAACAGTTGCCCCTGTTCAATCTTCTTAGACCTGAGGATGCAGATTGGCGGACGTGCCTTTCGTAATCCGAGGGTAGAAGATGATTGGACACTAGAGTGCCCAGAAATTTGCGCTCACATAGTGGCAGTGATGGTGGAATGGGCTTATAGATGCCATCTGGATGTTTGATTGCGTAAGAGATTCCTTGGCGAGAACCTGTATACCTGCAAAACAGAAAATGAGTACCTGACACGTTGCAGGAGCTGATTTTTAGATGCCTGGTATAGATGTGTCCTGACTGGTTACAGGAGCTGAGTCTGGAGCTTCAAACGGCGATGAAAGAACCAGGGATGGTTACTACCTTAGCATGAATGGTAAGAGAACCTTGGGAGACTTTAACTTCAACAACGCTCGTTGAGAAAAAATCTTGGGTGACTTTAACTTCAACAACGCTTGTTGAGAAAAATCTGGGTGATTTTAACTTCAACAACGCTCGTTGAGAAAAAATCTTGGGTGTCTTCTCTTTCAACAACGCTCGTTGAGAAAAAATCTTGGATGTCTTCTACTGGGATAAGAATCAGGGAGATCTTAGGGTCGATCTGACTGAACCAGAGAGGCCTTTGACTGGGTAAGAATCAGGAAAATCTTAGGGTCGACTTAACTGAACCGGACAAGGTCTTGAAATATCTTCAACTGGATAAGCATCAGGGAGATCTTAGGGTCGATCTGACTGAACCAGAGAAGGCCTTTGACTGGATAAGCATCAGGAAAATCTTAGGGTCGATTTAACTGAACCGGTCTAGGTCTTGAAATGTCTTCAACTGGATAAGCATCAGGGAGATCTTAGGGTCGATCTGACTGAACCAGAGAAGGCCTTTGACTGGATAAGCATCAGGAAAATCTTAGGGTCGATTTAACTGAACCGATCTAGGTCTTGAAATGTCTTCAACTGGATAAGCATCAGGGAGATCTTAGGGTCGATCTGACTGAACCAGAGAAGGCCTTTGACTGGATAAGCATCAGAAAAATCTTAGGGTCGATTTAACTGAACCGGTCTAGGTCTTGAAATGTCTTCAACTGGATAAGCATCAGGGAGATCTTAGGGTCGATCTGACTGAACCAGAGAAGGCCTTTGACTGGATAAGCATCAGGAAAATCTTAGGGTCGATTTAACTGAACCGGTCTAGGTCTTGAAATGTCTTCAACTGGATAAGCATCAGGGAGATCTTAGGGTCGATCTGACTGAACCAGAGAAGGCCTTTGACTGGATAAGCATCAGGAAAATCTTAGGGTCGATTTAACTGAACCGGTCTAGGTCTTGAAATGTCTTCAACTGGATAAGCATCAGGGAGATCTTAGGGTCGATCTGACTGAACCAGAGAAGGCCTTTGACTGGATAAGCATCAGGAAAATCTTAGGGTCGATTTAACTGAACCGGTCTAGGTCTTGAAATGTAGCTTGAGAACTTTAACTGGATCTTTCCTGAAATGTAAAGGTCAGCCATATGCAATACATGATATGGATCAAGTAATGATGTTCTCAACATAAATGAGATTCGTAGGATATGATGCGTCTATGCATGCTATAATGATGTATGTGATGTCTTATGTATGCTTTTGTCTAGGAAAGTGAATCCTTGACGGGTGCCGAGAAGTTGTATCCTGGGCTGATGCTGAAGAATAGATTTTGCTTCCATTGGGGATGATAGTTGCAAGAATACCGGTAGGAGAAGATAACTCCGTTGCGGAGTAAACTTGGCAAATGGAGGATTCTGCGGGGAGAAAAGATACTCTAGCGACCATGCTGGGAAGCACTACTCTGTGGGGAGAGAAATGCTTTGCTGAGTGTTGATAATAGTTTGCTGGGGATAGGAAGACTTTGTCGACGACACTCTTTCCGTGGCTTTTGGCTGAGGATAACCCAGTTATATCCTGTTAAGGAAATAACTCTTTAAATCAAGCCGGACGACGCGTTCGTGCTCTGCGAAGGATAAGTTTCCAGAATTTACTGGGGATAAGCTTACTGCTTGGGGAGATATGAATTCCAACTTTCCTGGGGAAACTAATTGGACTCTCCTGGGGAGTTTTGATATGCTGGGGAAGTGATTCCTTTGAATGTTGATGTATGCCGCTGGGGAACAATCTTTAGACCAAGACTGCCGGGGATGCTTGTTAAGAATATATGCTGCTGGGGAATGTTGAGATCTGCGGGAGGACACCCAACTTCCTTAAGGTTGATAACTGTTTTGCTTGAGGAGAGTATACTGCTTGTTGTCTCACTCTCTGGGGAATTTAAGATGCCTGGTTATGTTCTTTAGCTGAACCTACCTTGGTATTTTGGAGGATAGAACAATTAGATTGCCTAGACAACTCCTTATTGCCCCTGTTTCTAATGTCACCTGTAATTAATTCTTTGTTTCGTATGCAAATATTTATGAGCTAGCAAATTATTGTCAATGCATTTATCACAAATTGAACCTTGGACGTTCTTCGCAAAACAAAACAGAAAAGGAAAAAACAAAAGGCACATTTTAACTGAAAAGTATATTTGTATTGATTTTTGAGTGGCCTGTAAATAGGCGTTTTGTATACAAGAGGCTGACGTCCTAATAAGAGAACGCCACCGAGCAAAAAGGGTTTATACAAATTTTGTACAAAAGAAAATAAAACAGCTGTGTGAAATGAATGATCCACTGGGTTTCAACTCTGCTATTTCCTTTATAACTCCGAGCGTCTCATCACTTGATGACCTTGGTTGAAGGTGAAGCTGACTGATCGATGCCGTCTGATCTTGATGTAGATACCGGATTCTGGATGCAAAGTGATCAATGAGACATAGCATTACGCTTTTATCCCTAATTTTTGCCTGGACCGCCCTTTCGGGTTTTCAGTCCACTGGGATATCCATTTTTGCCCAAGCCGCCCTTTCAGGTTTTCGACTTGCCGGGTGTACAGATTTTTTCCATTTTCATCCCTTCATTTTGCCCGAACCCTTTTGGTTCGACGGGAAGCCCTAATTTTTGCCTAGGCATGTCAGCCTAGCGGGTCTTTTTTTTTCATGCGTAATATTTTTTTACTATGTCTGCATTGGCGGGGTGAGGAAGGTCGTCACCATCCATATTGGTTAATATCATTGCTCCTCCTGAGAACACATGCTTAACCACAAATGGCCCTTCGTACGTAGGGGTCCATTTGCCCCTTGGATCACTCTGAGGAAGGATGATTCGCTTGATTACCAGATCCCCGACTCGATATTCTTGTGGTCTGACCTTTTTGTTAAATGCCCTGATCATCCGTTTCTGATACGTCTGACCATGATAGATAGCAGCAAGTCTCTTTTCGTCAATGAGGTTGAGTTGATCAAGTCGTGTCTGGATCCAATCATCTTCGTTCAGATTTGCATCCTTCATTATCCGGAGAGAGGGTATTTGCACTTCGATCGGCAAGACTGCCTCCATGCCATAAACCAGAGAGAAAGGAGTTGCCCCGGTTGACGTCCTGGCTGAGGTACGGTACCCATGCAGAGCGAACGGTAACATCTCGTGCCAATCTTTATAAGTCACTGTCATTTTCTGCACGATCTTCTTGATGTTTTTATTAGCTGCTTCTACAGCCCCATTCATCTTCGGTCTGTAAGGAGAAGAATTGTGGTGCTGTATCTTGAACTGTTCGCAGAGCTTAGCGATCATCTTGTTGTTCAGATTGGTACCGTTGTCTGTAATTATCCGCTCAGGGACACCGTACCGACAGATCAGGTTATGCCGAATGAACCGTGCTACAACAGTCTTGGTTACCGTAGCATAGGATGCTGCTTCAACCCACTTCGTGAAGTAATCAATTGCCACTAGGATGAAGCGATGTCCATTAGATGCCGTAGGTTTAATCTCGCCGATCATGTCTATGCCCCATATTGCAAACGGCCAAGGCGCAGTCAGAACATTCAGGGGGACTGGAGGAACATGCACCTTGTCTGCATAAATCTGGCACTTGTGGCATGTCCTGGAATGTTGGTAACAGTCAGCTTCCATTGTGGACCAATAGTATCCTGCCCGTAGGATTTTCTTAGCCATAGTGTGTCCACTGGAATGTGTACCAAAGGTCCCTTCATGTAGCTCTTCCATGATTCTTTCTGCTTCAGTTTTATCCACACAACGCAGTAAGGTTGAATCATGGTTTCGCTTGTACAAGATGTTGTTGCTAAGGAAGAATTTGGCTGCGAATCTTCTCAGGAATTTCTTATCGTTGATAGATGCACCTTCAGGGTATTCCTGAGTTTCCAGATATCTCTTCACTTCGTGGTACCAAGGCTTCTCAGTCACCAATTCAGTTTCGAGATCACAACAGTATGCCGGCTCGTCCAGTTTCCAGATGATGATCCGGGGAGCCTCATTATCCCATTTAACCTTGAACATTGAAGACATTGTAGCTAACGCGTCCGCCAACTGATTCTCTTCTCTTGGAAAGTGCTCAAATGTTATCTCTGTGAAGTGGGGGATCAGGGTCAACACACATTCTCTGTAAGGAATCAAGTTTGGATGTTTCGTATCCCACTCTCCTTTGATCTGATTGATCACAAGAGCGGAATCTCCGAAGACACTCAGAAATTTGATCCTCAGGTCGATCGCAGCTTGAAGACCCATGATACACGCCTCATACTCCGCCATGTTGTTGGTACAGTTGAAACACAGTCGGGCGGTGAGTGGAGTATGAGTACCTTGTGGAGATATGATGATGGCGCCAATACCATTTCCCAAAGCGTTGGATGCTCCGTCAAAATGCATAGACCATCGGGATCCTGGTTCAGGTCCTTCATCCGGTCCAGGTACTTCACAGTCAGTTACTATCATAATGCTTTCATCCGGAAACTCGAAGTTCATTGATTGGTAGTCATCTACAGCTTGATGTGCTAAGTGGTCTGCCAATACACTTCCCTTGATGGCTTTTTGGGTCGTGTACTGAATGTCGTATTCCGTCAAGATCATCTGCCATCTTGCAATTCTCCCAGACAGAGCAGGCTTTTCGAATATGTACTTTATAGGATCCATTTTTGAGATCAACAAGGTAGTGTGAGTCAGCATATATTGTCTCAGCCGGCGAGCAGCCCATACCAAAGCGCAGCAAGTTTTCTCAAGCAGTGAGTATCGGGTCTCACAGTCGGTAAACTTTTTGCTAAGGTAATAAATGGCATGCTCTTTTCGGCCAGACTCGTCATGCTGCCCCAGCACACACCCCATTGAATTATCAAGCACTGTCAGGTAAAGTATCAAAGGTCTCCCTTCAACTGGTGGCATAAGGATGGGTGGTTCTTAGAGATATTCTTTGATTCTGTCAAAAGCAGCCTGACATTCATCATTCCAACGTACTACCTGATCTTTCTTCAGCAGCTTGAAGATTGGTTCACAGGTAGCAGTTAGGTGTGAGATGAACCGAGCAATGTAATTCAGACGTCCTAGAAAGCCTCTGACTTCCTTCTCTGTCTTAGGAACTGGCATCTCTTGAATGGCTTTGACCTTAGCAGGGTCCACTTGAATTCCCTTGTCACTTACCACGAAGCCTAGCAACTTTCCAGATCTTACCCCGAAGGTGCACTTGTTCGGGTTCAACCTCAGCTTGTACAGTTTTAAACGGTCAAACAGTTTCTGCAGATGATCAAGGTGTTCTTCCTCAGTCTGGGACCTAGCGATCATGTCGTCAACATACACTTCTATCTCATGATGGATCATGTCATGAAATAAATCAACCATGGCACGTTGGTAGGTTGCCCCAGCATTCTTTAGTCCAAAAGGCATGACTTTGTAGCAGAAGGTGCCCCACTGAGTAACAAATGTAGTCTTTTCCATGTCTTCAGGAGCCATCTTGATCTGATTGTAGCCTGAAAAACCATCCATAAAAGAGAACACTTTATGCTGAGCTGTATTATCAACAAGGACATCAATGTGAGGTAGAGGGAAGTCATCCTTGGGGCTGGCCCTGTTCAAATCCCTGTAATCGACACACATTCTGACCTTGCCGTCCTTCTTAGGTACCGGCACCACATTAGCAACCCATTGAGGGTAAGAAGTCACTGCAAGAAACCCGGCATCAAACTGCTTCATAACCTCGGCTTTAATCTTCTCAGACATCTCTAGACGCATTCGGCGGACCTTTTGCTTAACCGGAGGGCAATCTTCTTTAGTTGGTAAGTGATGGACCACAATGTCGGTATCTAATCCGGGCATATCTTCGTAGGACCAGGCAAAGATCTCCATATAGTCATGCAGCATCTGAGTCAACCGTTGCTTCACGCTGAGCTCTAGGTTGGCACCAATCTTTACCCCTTTCTTGTCTTCTTCAGTACCCAAGTTTATTATTTCCACTGGCTCTTCATGGGGTTGAATTGCCCTCTCTTCCTGTTGTAACAGTCTTGCAAGTTCACCAGGCACTTCGCAATCATCTTCACCTTCGTCTTCGGCTAAGTTGATCGGATTTTCGAAGTCATAACTGGCAGTAGCAGAGTCGTTACCAGTGAGATCCAGAGTGGATTGAAACCTGTATGAGTGAGTGTGTGTGTAAATACAGCTGTTTTGCAATATGTAAAGAAAGGAAAGAAAAGGAGCGCAAAATTTGAAATGTGAAAAACGTCCAATGCTTTTATTTATGATATATGACAGTGACAAACAAAAGCCCTCATAAACAAAACCACGGTGCCCCGGGTAAGACACCGGGCCATATAGTTTCAAATTATTGTTTATTACAAATCCAAAACAAAGAGGTTCATTACTGGGGAACAAAAGTTATGGGTGTAAAGTCTTTAGCAGTCCAATTGGTCAATCCACCGTCGGTCGTCGGGTAGATCCAGCTATCGAACTCTGACTCTTCCACTTTGTCTTCCTCTCCAATAGCATTCACTTCTGAGTGGGTGATGAGCACAGGAGGTCTTCCAATTCTCGCCTTGCGCACTGCTTTCTGAGCTTCTGTGGTGAAACACAGCCTAAACTTGTTAGTCTTAGGAGTAAGATCAGGGAGCTTGCCCCAGTTTGCACATTCACCTCTTTCGATCACAGCCCGGGCGTCCTTTAAGGAGGCCATCTTCAAAGGAGAAACCTCTTCATCCACTGCTTCTGCTGCTGCCAAAGTTTGTGGCACTTCCTCAAAATGTTGAAAGGGGGTTTCAATGAACTCCCCATCCATTTCTACGTATCTGAAGGAGTTGAGGTGGCTGACCATGTACTCCTCTTCCCCTTGCACCGTTACGATCTTCCCCCTGACCGGGTACTTGAGCTTCTGATGCAACGTGGAGGTCACAGCTCCAGCCTTGTGGATCCACGGGCGACCCAGCAAACAAGAATAGGACGGATGGATGTCCATCACATAGAATTTTGAATCAAACACTTGTGACCCAACCCTGATTGGGATGTCCACCTCACCATGTACCATTCTTTTGGACCCGTCAAAGGCCCGGACAACAATGTTACTTGGTTTGAGCTCTAGACCCTCACAATCCAGCCTATCCAGAGCCTTCTTGGGCAGCACGTTTAATGAAGAACCTGTGTCAACCAGCACATGAGCAAGAGTAGTGCCCCTGCATTCAATGGAGACATGCAGGGCGTCATTATGGTTCTTCCCCTTTGCTGTCAGATCGGCATCAGAGAAACCCAGGCCATTATCAGCGGTTAGGTTGGCCACACAGTCGGTGAACTGGTCAGCAGACGTCTCTTGGGGTACGTGGGCTGTCTTTAAGAAAGCAATCAGAGCCTTGGCGTGGGCCTCTGAACACAGCAGCAGTGACAACATGGAGATTTTAGAGGGGGTGTGCCCCAGCTGTTCTACCACGTTGAAATCACTTTTCTTTATTATCTTGAGGATTTCTTCCATTTCCTGCCTGGAAGCCTCAACAATGGTCTTCGGTGCCTCCGTCCTGGCAGGCACATCAGCAGCAATCCTCTTGCCCCGAGTATCAGATGACTCGGTAGCAGGGGTGGATACTTGGTCAGGGGGAGAAATAGGCACCCTGGCAGGTGTGAAGACCAAAGGCCTATGAATTACCGGAGGAGCAATGTCTGGCGAGAACAGTCTTCCACTACGAGTGACCTTAGCAGGCCCAGTGATGTTGGAGACACCAGCATCAATGTTGAACTCTTGTTTCACACCCAGAACATAAACATCCGCCCCATAGTGCCATGGGACAGCCTTATCAGATTTGTAGGGGATAGGCCCCGGAACAGTAATGGTGATGGGAGCAATCTTGTGAACCGGCAAAATTTGGACAGGCTTCTTTGAAGGAGCCTTGGAAGGGTTGTTGAAGATGGTAACGATCGACACTTCTTCAACAGGAGCAGCAGGAACAACAGTCTTTCTGAACAAAATCTCTCTACTATCCATCAGGTTTTGGACGCCTGACTTCAGCAGAGAACAACCGGCAGGGGAAGCAACACATAGAGGGCAACCTTCGCTACATCCCGGAAATAAACCGGCTAGCAACAGGTTCCTCTTGACCGTCAGCAGCAGAGTAGCAACATCATCCACCGAAGCTACATACAAATCCTCCTCAACAGCATTCACTCCATGCTGGGGCATGGGAGCGGTTACAACATTCGGCCTCTCGGGCGCCTCAAACTGTATTTCCTTTGCATCAATGAGGTCTTGAACCTTATTCTTTAGGGCCCAACAGTCATCTGTGTTATGCCCCGGGCTATCAGAGTGGTAAGCACAGTGAGCATTTGGATTAAACTTGGGGGATGCAGTATTGGGAAACTTTGGAGCCTCCCTGACAGTCACTAAATTGGTAGATAGCAACTGTGGCAGGATCTGTGATAAGGTCATGCTTAACCGGGTAAACTCTCTCCGGGGTCTTTCAAACTTTTGAGGATTAGTTGGCCGAGGAGCGGCAGCAGGTTTGGCAATCATTACCGCACTGACAGATTGGCGGCGTTCAGGTTGCTCTGGTCTCCGGGAGCTATATACAGCACTAGCCTCCTTTTTGAAGGGTTTCTTTTCAGCACTGGAGGAGGCAACCTTCTGTATCTTCCCCGATTTTATACCGGCCTCGATCCTTTCACCAGTCAGGATCAGATCAGTAAACTCAGCAGAGGAATTACCAATGAGATGATTGAAAAATGGACCAGATAGGGTCCCCAAAAACATATCTACCAGCTCCCGGTCCGTCAATGGTGGCTGCACCCTGCCAGCCAGGTCTCTCCATTTCTGGGCGTACTCCTTAAAACCTTCACCCGACCCTAGCGACATACCCTGGAGCTGGGTACGCGTAGGAGCGAGGTCGGAATTATATTGATACTGCTTGTAAAAAGCAGTGGCCAGATCCTCCCAGTTACGAATGTTGATTCCATCCAGCTGATAGAACCATTCGAGGTGAGTCCCTGAAAGACTCTCCTGGAAGAAGTGGATCCAAAGGTTCTTGTCTGCTGTGTAAGGCTGGATCTTCCTTACATAAGAACGGAGGTGCATCTTGGGACAGGAAGCCCCGTCATACTTCACAAAGGCAGGTGCCTTGAACTTGTGTGGAATCACCACCCCAGTGGATAACCCCAAGTCTCCGAAATCCAGTCCAGGCACCCGCTGAACTTCCATAGCCTTTAATCTGTCCTCCAGCTGCTTGTACCGGTCTTCAGCAGGAGGGTACTGTTCGTCGTTGAAGTCTGTTTCAGTATCAGAGCCCACAGGAGTAGGGACCTCCCTTTCTTGGTGACTACCTTCCCCCACAGATGGAGTAGTCCTTTCAGCCTCAACCTGTAAGGTATTCCCGAGTCTGCGCCCAGTGTTAAATAGCACAGTCCTCCTCTTCTTCTTAGTCTTCTTCAGAAGCATGGTCTTCAACTCTTGTTGACCCTGAGCCAAGCCCTTGATCAGCTCCTGAAATTGGGCGTTCTGCGCCTGAAGAGCCTTGATAGATGCCTCGGTTGATGATTCAGGGTTCATGATGCTGAAATAAACAGCGAGGAACAGTAAGCCACCTGAAAAGAAGAGTACCTGTGATGCACATGATGAATGATATGTGTTTATGCAATGCATTCAAGAGTTCGAAAATTCAAATTTGTTGTAGACCAAAAGGAACACACGTTATTATTAAGAAAATCATTGTTTAATACATCAAAGCCTCATGGGCAAAAGTACAAAAAAACAAATCAATCCCAAAATATGTTGCGCATCCTCTTTGGAGCTATGTAAGTGTTGAGGTTCCTCTCCTCATGCAACAGGCGGGTGAGCTCCAAGACCTTCTTTTCACTGGCACGCAGACTAGTCTCAAGAGAATTCCGCTCTTCCTTAAGCTGGATCCAGCTCTTCTGCATCTCTTCCCAGGATGTGGGCATATCAGGATGCTGAATAGTGTAGGACACTTCCCCTTCCAAGACAGGCTCTTTGATCACTGGGAGCATATGAGGATAAGGCATCACTAACTTCTGGGAGCGGGCTCGTACCCACTTGAGATAAGGCTCCAACGGGATGGAATTCCTATGCCCCAGTGTCTTGCTGTCTATCCTACTGGGTATCCTCCAAGCTTTGATGAATCTCTGGCGAAGTCCTTGAGTATCGCTGTCGAAGTCAAAAACTATGTCAGGAATTAACATGTCATGAGGACCGTCCCTCCGAGCATAACCAAACTGTCTCCAAGCCAGGCATGGGCTATAAGTAATACCTCCTCTAATTCCAAGTAAAGGAACATTAGGGTACTCCCCGCAACGATCAATGATAGTGACATCTTCTCTGGACCGAGGGCACCAATGTATATCTGCATGTGTAAGAGTCATCAACCGTTGTGACCATCTCAAACCCCGCTCATTCTTCAAGACCGATTGTGGAAGGTGCGAAATAAACCACCTTCCCAGGAGAGGAGTGCAGCACATAAGGACACCTCTTTTTCTCATGGTTCGAGTGTAACATGAGTGAAGGATGTCCCCCAGCAATGTAGGTATAGGATTCCTGGACATAAAAATCTGGACAGCACTGATATCAATAAGCTGATCTGGGTTAGGGAACAACACCAAACCATAAACAAGGAGGGCCACAACCTCTTCGAAAGCTTGCAAGTCAAGGGAGTTCCAACATTCATGGGCCTTTTCAAACAGAAACCTGGCTAAGAACCCTTTGATACCACTTCTAACTTCCCAATGTCCCTTGAGGTCAGATGACTGTAGGTGCAAGGTTTTAGCAATCTCTTCAAGCTTAGGTTCCTTTTCTGTACCGTTGAAGGGTAGCTGATCAAGGATGGGGATCTTCAGGAGCCGGGAGAACTCCTCCAATGTAGGTACCAACTGATAGTCCAAGAAGGTGAAACAGTGATGCAGAGGGTCAAAGAATTGGAACAGGACCTTTATCATATCTTCCTCAATGTTGGTGTTGACCAAGCTGATGAGGCTTCCATGCCTTTCACTGAATGAAGAGTTCTCGGGAATCCTGGATATAAGCTCCTTAAGCTGAGGAGGGATCCTTACAAGACTGATTTGAATTGTCTTTCTACGAACAGTTTCCATGTCCTACAAAACAAGAACAAAGATGAAAATTCGAACCCCTGAAATGGTTAGTTAATGCATATGATGCTGGATGATGTCATGATGTTATGATTAAACACACCACAGATATGTACAAAGACAAACATGTGAGGCACACAAGGCACACAAGACAAGCCCTTAAGGTTTAAGGCCAGCATGGGGTCTGGGTAGTACCCTCTTGAAGTTGGTGAGTTCAACCTGTCCTAATCAAAGTAACCGGGTTCTAAGGTTCCCAATATCACGGGATTGCTTTCATTGTTCATCGTTTCGATTTAGCCACTGAACTGGCGACCGAAATATTCCAGGAAAGCAACCCTCAATTGAGTGTAGTATCGAGTATCAACCAACCTCGGACTGCACCAAAGTCAGTTATCTCACTACCCTAAAGAGGCCAAGATAGTTCAATTAAGGTTCCTAAGGTCTGTTGATGCTTCACGACACCACGCGGAGGCCCCGTACTCTCCTTGACTGAACTCAAGGGTTACCGGTACACACCAAAGTGCCACATCAACGTAGCAGACTGCTTCAACCATGTCGGTATACCCCGCACAGTTCCCTCACAGCCTTATTGCTACTTTCTAAGAAAGGTATCCCCAGATCCGGGTTAGGATCTATAGAACTCCCAAGCAACCCACAATAATAAAGCAAGCAAAGAAGACAATTGAAAACATAGTTATGACCTAGCCCTAAGGTATACCTCACTTTAAGTTTAATTCCCCAGCAGAGTCGCCAGTTCTGTGATCGGTGGATCTGGAACTGACTGTTTAACGCTGGTTCGCGAAATGTCGCGGAAGCAAGAGTCGCCACCGTCTTTTATTTTCTCCAAATGGAAAGGACAAAAGCACAGAAAAATTCCTTAAAGAGATTGCTCTCGGTTCGGGAGGTAGATTATAGAAAGGGAAGGTGTTAGCACCCTTTCTATCCATGGTTATCCATGGGCTCTTAGATACTTGCTCATTTGTGTTTTCAAAATGGTTTGCTTGCTTTTCAATTGTGGGTTTTAAAAAGTTTCTTTGAAAAATTTCAGTTCGACTCGTACGTCAGAGTGTTTGAAAAATGTGCTTTGAAAGCTTTTGAAAAGTGTTGGCGTGAAAAGAATTTTTTGTTTGAAATTAGAGCAAGTATCCTTGAGAACCTACCTACCCTAAGGAAGAATTCGTCTGTGTAGATGTCCTTTAAAGTAGTGCCATCCCACCATTGAGAGGTAGGTAGCACCACCGTTGGAGGGGTTCGGGTCAATTCGAGTTTATAGGGACACGGTGACCACCAGAGCAATGGGAAGACACCTTAGAAGCTACCCTCATGCCAGGTTCCCGGATCATGAGGACTTACTAAGACATCCTCTACTCGACGATCACCTTTCGAAAGGCAAGGCAACAGTGAGGCGTACCCTAGGGGTGGTGTGTGCGATTCGTGTATCGTTTTCATTGATATTTGTCTTGTCATGTTCATTGGTGTTCTACGCTTGATTTTATTTTAAGTCCATACATTCTTTCATGCTTTTGTTAATAGTTAAAAGTTGCGGGAAAAGTAAATCTAAGACTATTACAAATGGCGCGGGTCCACATCGCCAAAATTAAACCGGACCCGATTTGACGGAAAATAAATAAAGCGAAAGAAATAAAAGTGCGAGTAATTGTTTACACGGCTTTGGGAGAGATACATAATTATTTGAGCGAAATAAATAAATACGCGAAATAAAGGAATTAAAAACAAAACTAGGGCGTTGGACCCTTTTGCAAAATATTAAATTGCATGAATTAATTAATATTAAAAGAAAACATTTTTGGTATTTTTGTGTTTTTTAAGATTTGATAGGAAAAAGAATTAATTAAAACTAAAATAAAATGTTAAACCTAGTTCTAATTATTTTTTTTTGAAGTTATTATAAAAATGTTAAATTAACCTAAATTAAACCCCAATTTTCACTTATGTACATTTAATTATGAAAAATAAAATAAATATTATTATTGTGAAAAAGAAATAAATAAAAAAAAGAATAAAAAATTAACTAAACCTAATTCTACTTCTTTTGGATTTTTTATTATGAAAAGAATTAAAACCTATTTTAACCAAATAATTACATATTAATTTATTTATGAAAATATTAGAATAAAATAATTTATTACATTTTTTATCTTTTTCTGGTTTTTAGGCATTTTTTGTATTTTGGTAAAAATAATTATTTAATTAAAACAAATAAAGAAAATAATATAGCCATTAAAACAAAATAAGAAAAAATATAGAAAAAGCAAACCAGGGGGGGTTCAGGCCCCAATTGTGAGGTGTGTCTTTAGAAATCCAAGCCCATTATATCCTGAGTCCGTTTGACTTTTGGAATGGTGTGTTGAAGCGCTGACCAAGGTACAGCGTGCTCTTGAGATCCAGGCCCTTGATTTGAATTTGCTGGACGCGTGGCCCTTTGGATTTTGAGGCGTATGGTACATCCTGAGCATCAGCGCTGCATAGGAAGACATATAGCAAAATAATATTGAAATTATACAGACCTGGGACTCGAACCCAGGTCTTGGACGTGAATGCATCCTTCGCTTGCCAACTGAACCAACTTAGCGCGTTTGATATATAAATAATCAATAAATATTATAAGAATAAAACAAAGGGTTAGTGGATTAAAGCGCGAAAATTCAAACCAACGAATCACAGTTTGCCATGTCTTCATCTTCCTCGCGTGCCTGAAAAATAAAACACAATAGCAACGGTTTTAACGCGTGGTGTGATCGGTGGATCTGGAACTGACTGTTTAAAGCTGGTTCGCGA
The DNA here is from genome assembly GCA_948472305.1 of Vicia faba. Taxonomy (NCBI): domain Eukaryota; kingdom Viridiplantae; phylum Streptophyta; class Magnoliopsida; order Fabales; family Fabaceae; genus Vicia; species Vicia faba. Next base: position 1,014,139,868 of record OX451738.1, read on the forward strand.
AATGTCGCGGAAGCAAGAGTCGCCACCGTCTTTTATTTTCTCCAAATGGAAAGGACAAAAGCACAGAAAAATTCCTTTTAAGAGATCGCTCTCGGTTCGGGAGGTAGGTTATAGAAAGGGAAGGTATTAGCACCCTTTCTATCCATGGTTATCCATGGGCTCTTAGATACTTGCTCATTTGTGTTTTCAAAATTGTTTTCTTGCTTTTCAATGTGGGTTTAAAAAGTTTCTTTGAAAAATTTCAGTTCGACTCGTACGTCAGAGTGTTTGAAAAATTTGCTTTGAAAGCTTTTGAAAAGTGTCAGTGTGAAAAGATTTCAGTTTGTTTTTAAAGAGAGCAAGTATCCTTGAGAACCTACCTACCCTAAGGAATTCGTCTGTGTAGATGTCCTTTAAAGTAGTGCCATCCCACCATTGAGAGGTAGGTAGCACCACCGTTGGAGGTGTTCGGGTCAATTCGAGGTTCGGGACATGGTGATCACCGGAGCAATGGGAAGACACCTTAGAAGCTACCCTCATGCCAGGTTCCCGGATCATGAGGACTTACTAAGACGTTTTCTACTCGACGACCACCTTTCGAAAGGCAACAGTGAGGCGTACCCTAGGGGTGGTGTGTGCGAATTGTGTGTCATGTTTCAGTTATTTGTCTTGTCATGTTTGTCGTGTTCTACGCTTGATTTTAATTAGGACATTCATTCTTTCATGCTTGGTTAACAGTTAAATATTTTGCGAGGAAATAAATCTAAACTATTACAAATGGCGCGGGTCCACATCGCCAAAATTAAACCGGACCCGATTTAGCGGAAAAGTAAATAATGCGAAGTAACTAAAAGTGCGAAAAGTAAATTACAATGCTTTGGGACAATTACATAATTACAATTAAACGACATAAGATAAATGCGCAAATTAAATAATTAAAAGCGACGGGCGTTGGACCCTTTTGCAAAAATAATTAAATTAATGAATTAAAATTAAAAATTAAAAATTAAATATTTTGGTATTTTTTGTGTTTTTTAAGATTTAAAAGAAAAAGGAGTTAATTGAAATTAAAAAAAGTGGAGATAAAGCCCTAATTCTAATTATTTGTTAATTATTAAGAAAATATTGAAATTTGACTAATTTAACCTAAATTAATTTTTATATACAATTTACTCATGAAAATAATAAATAAAATAAGCAATCTTATTACAAAAAAGGGGAAATTAAAAAAAAGATTAAGATCAACAATTAAACCTAAGTTCTATATTTTTTTATATTTTTGTTATGAAAAGAATTAAAATTAAAAAAAAAACTAATTATACTAAATTCAATTACACAATTTATTCATGAAAATAAAATAATTAAAATAAAATATTTATTGCATTTTTATCTTTTTCTGGATTTTTATGATGTTTTATATATTTTGTAAAAAAGAGAAAATTAATTAATTAAAGCAATAAAAATAAATAACACACTAATTAAAATAATAAAAAGAAAAGAAAAGCAAACCAGGGGGGGTTCAGGCCCCAGATGGAGGTGTTGGCCCAAGAACATTGGCCCATTAAACTTTGAAATTCATTGACCTTTTGGATTAAGCGTGACATGTTGACCTACATCCATAGTATGTCTCCAATCTGAACCCTTGACTAGACCTCCTGGGACACGTGTGCGCTGATCCCTGAGCGTGCATGATGACCCTTGGCGTGAGTGCTACACAGGAGTGGTTAGTGAAAAATAGCATGGAAATTTGCCAGACCTGGGACTTGAACCCAGGTCTTGAAGGTTGCGTGCGTTAGTACCTGCCAGCGGAGCCATGTGATTTACATTTAATATATATTAACGCATAAACAATATAAATGGATACAATGCATTAGTGGAAAGAAAACGCGCCAAATTCAAACCAACAAATTGCTGGTTGACACGATATCATCTTCATCCTGTTCCTGTAATATTAAACGCATAGGCGACGGTTTTTGAGCGTGGCCTAAAGCTATATATCAAAAAATAGCGATTAGACCCTCGACGCTCATAAATTGAGCGCGAGGGTTGGAAGCTTTTCGTCTGGACGTGCTTAATGCAATGGCAATGGTCTGGAGCTCCAATTTTGCTTCGTCTTAAAAACCCCAAATTAGTAAACCTGTAAACCCTAAAATTTGGACATGGCAAAACCTTGTATACAGCATGAAAATCTAATTAAACATAATGGTTAGTTTTGAAACCTTGTAAGGAACATGAATCCATGATTAGAATGTCATGATAATGCCTGGAATTGAAAATACGATTATGCTTTTTTATGGAAAAAGATGGACTTCTGTATACCGATTCCACGCGTATTGATGGTTGTTCTTGATTGATACACGTTCAGAATCAGCCAAGGAAGCTATTGGAATAAGACTTAGGGCTTCAATCCTCCTCTAACCTTGAAAACGGTTTTCAATTTTTTGGACAATTTTTCAAGTTTATGTTTTGCTTTTGAGCGCAGCTTGCAGTCTCATGCTTTTAGGTCTTTGATTCTGAGTATGTATAGAGCATGCTAGGTCAACAAAATTGCACAAAATCTCAAGCATTCATGGTTTTACATATTTGATTTTATGGAATCTTTTTTGAATCTTTTCCATGTGCATTTTGGTTCAAATCTGATCAATTCTCATCAAAACTAGCTTAATTAAGAAGTGCACGAAATATTGACCTTGGAATGTGCATAAAAAGATTTTTTTTAGGTTAGGTTTATATTTTCCATGTATTAAAATGATTTAAATGAATATAAATTAATATAAATTCAAATAAATAATTAAAAAATGTGAAAATACTTCCCTTTGGGCCTAATGGTCGTGCATAGGCTTGGCATGAAGAAACTTGGAAGAAAAATGGGCCCATTTGCATTTTTAGGCCTTTTGTATCAATGTTGACTTTTCAAAATTCCTAAAAATTTCCCAACTTCCACAAGGCATAACTTGCTCAATTTTTAAGCTTTTCACATGTTCTTGGATATTTTGGAAAGGTCTTTGAGTCCTTTAACCAATGCCTTTGGTCCCATGTCATTTTGATTTACCAATCTCAAGTTATGGCCTTTGACTTAAAGTCCCTTTTTGTTGACTTTTGAAAATGACCTATAATGTTGAAATTGATAACTTTTTGTGAGAGCATTTCTTGGACTTGGAACATGAAGATGAATTGTAGGAAATGTCTTTCTCTTCAAAATGAGCTTTGGATGGAATTTTTCTGATAATCCATGTGAAAGTTATGCCCTGGTCAATTTCAGTTGACTTTTTCAGCTGTCCAAATATAGCAACTTTTGCATCTTTGATGATTTCTGAGCCAAACCTTGAGAATCATGATCAAGCATTGATCAAATTATGTTTGTGGCTTCAAAATGATATGTTGACCAAAAATTTGAACTTTTGACTGCCAAATGACCATTTTGCCCCTACAGTTGACTGTAGTGCAATCTAGGGTTTTGACTGTGCAATTTTGGACTGAATGCCTTGAAACTTGACATGAGGATGCTTGACCACATTTGTAGGCATATGAGACTTGATTGGGCCTTTGGAAAGTTCATTTGCTTGACCAGAACTCAAACCCTAGTTTTGACTGTATAGGAGACAGTTGAGCTGCACAACCCTTGGGGAATTTTGTGACCTTGACTTTGACAATTCTTGATGAATATGGGAGGGCAAATTTTGGGGTACAACAGTTGCCCCTGTTCAATCTTCTTAGACCTGAGGATGCAGATTGGCTGACGTGCCTTTCGTAATCCGAAGGTGGAAGATGATTGAACACTAAAGTGCCCAGGAATTTGCGCTCACATAGTGACGGTGATGGGGGAATGGGCTTATAGATGCCATTTGGAGATTGCTGGATAGGACGATGGGCTTATAGATGCCATCTGGATGTTGATTGCGTAAGAGATTCCTTCGCTAGAACCTGTATACCTGCAAAAGAGAAAATGAGTACCTGACACGTTGCAGGAGCTGATTTTAGATGCTTGGTATAGATGTGTCCTGACTGGTTGCAGGAGCTGAGCCTGGAGTTTCAAACGCTGATGAATGAACCAGGGATGGTTACTACCTTAGCATGAATGGTAAGAGAACCTTGGGCGACTTTAACTTCAGCAACGCTCGCTGAGAAAAATCTTGGGTGTCTTCTACTGGAATAAGAATCAGGGAGATCTTAGGGTCGATTTAACTGAACCGGTCTAGGTCTTGAAACATCTTCAACTGGATAAGCATCAGGGAGATCTTAGGGTCGATTTAACTGAACCGGTCTAGGTCTTGAAACATCTTCAACTGGATAAGCATCAGGGAGATCTTAGGGTCGATCTGACTGAACCAGAGAAGGCCTTTGACTGGATAAGCATCAGGAAAATCTTAGGGTCGATTTAACTGAACCTGTCTAGGTCTTGAAATATCTTCAACTGGATAAGTATCAGGGAGATCTTAGGGTCGATCTGACTGAACCAGAGAAGGCCTTGGACTGGGTAAGAATCAGGAAAATCTTAGGGTCGATTTAACTGAACCGGTCTAGGTCTTGAAACGTCTTCAACTGGATAAGTATCAGGGAGATCTTAGGGTCGATCTGACTGAACCAGAGAAGGCCTTGGACTGGGTAAGAATCAGGAAAATCTTAGGGTCGATTTAACTGAACCGGTCTAGGTCTTGAAATGTCGTCAACGGGAATAAGTGTCAGAACGTCGCCATATCTGGTTTACATCTGAAACTATATCTGGAAGGAAATCTGGAAGCAGTATCAGAACGTCACCATCGCTGGGTTTACATCTGAAACTATATCTAGAAGGAAATCTGGAAGCAGTATCAGAACGTCACCATCGCTGGGTTTACATCTGAAACTGTATCTAGAAGGAAATCTGGAAGCAGTATCAGAACGTCACCATCGCTGGGTTTACATCTGAAACTATATCTAGAAGGAAATCTGGAAGCAGCATCAGAACGTCACCATCGCTGGGTTTACATCTGAAACTATATCTAGAAGGAAATCTGGAAGCAGCATCAGAACGTCACCGTGTCTGGATCATATCTGAAACTATATCTAGAAAGAATTGCATTAGTTGATAATAATCATTTTTGTATTGATCTTTTTCCTGAAAGGCAAAACATAATTGTATGCAAAATCATGATGCATGAACTGTATGTCTTCAAAATTAATGAGATTCGTGCCATATGATGCATATGCATGCTATAATGTACGAAGATGTGACGTTTTATGAATGTATGTTTTTGTCTAGGGTAAATAAATCCTTGACGGGTGCCGGGAAGTCGCATCCTGGGCTGACGTTGAAGAATAGATCTTGCTCCCGCTGGGGATGATAACTGCAAGAATACCGGTAGGAGAAGATAACTCCGTTGAGGAATAAACTTGGCAAATGAAGCTTCTATGTGGAGAAAAGATACTCTGATGACCATGCTGGGAAGCAATACTCTGTGGGGATAGAGATGCTTTGCTGAGTTGTTGATAACTTGCTGAGGATACCCTTGTTGTATTGGAAGTATGAATGGACTTTGCTGGGGATAAGAAGATTCTGTCGACGACGCTCTTTCCGTGGCTTTTGGCTGAGGATAACCCAGTTATATCCTGTTAAGGAAATAACTCTTTAAATCAAGCCGGGCGACGCGTTCGTGCCTTGAGAGGGGTAAGCTTCCGTAACTTACTGGGGGTAGGCTTACTGCTTGGGGATGTGAATTCCAGCTTTCCTGGGGAGACTAGATTGGACTCTCCTGGGGAAGCATTGAACTGTATTGGTTAGGTCTTTCAATGGAACCTACCTTGATACCCTGGAGGACAGAACGACCAGATTGCTTAGACCACTCTTCATTGCCCCTGTTTCTTGTGGGGTGCTGATAGTTGTTGGCGGACAAACCTTCTTCTGGTAGACAGGTAGCAGGACAACGGGACATAATCGTACGCTTTAATCCCTAATTTTTGCCTGGACCGCCCTTTCGGGTTTTCAGTCCACCGGGATACCCATTTTTGCCCAAGCCGCCTTTTCAGGTTTTCGACTTGCCGGGTGTACAGATTTTTCCATTTTCATCCCTTATTTTTGCCCGAACCCTTTTGGTTCGCCGGGAAGCCCTTATTTTTGCCTAGGTATGTCAACCTAGCGGGTCTTTGATTTTGCGTAGTGTTTTTCCGACTATGTCCATGCTCTTAGAATGCAGGGAGTTGCCCCTGTTTGCTTGTGTTGTCATATTACCAGAAGGTGTCTGATCATGCAAGATTCGTTGCTGGAGCGCCCCAAGTGACTCAGGCAGAGATTTGCCCCAGGCTTTTTGGCCTTTTTTGAGAGATTCTCTGAATCTTGATTGGATTGCCCCAGATAATAGACCATGATCATGCTTACCCCTTGATTGGGAGTGCTTTTGTTCACTAGGTATTCATCGTGCGAATTTCCCTGCTGTTCAAACAAAAAGTCATATGCAAACAAAGTTATGTTAAAAATGCAACGCCTATGTCTGTCTTGAATATTTTGAAAATGCATTTTTCCATAAAACAAGTGAATGTTTGTAAAACGTGATGTCAACTCCGTATTTACCGTAGGCCTTAAGGAGTCAGGATACCTTTCGTCATAGTATGCTTTCGAACTAACCCATGCTTCAGCTAGGACTTTTAAGGGTTATAACGTGGCTTGGTTCATGGTTTAAGAAACAAAGGATAAAGGCTCAAATTATTTGTACCCACCCGCTCTTCGTGATGTTCTCCAAACCTAAACTCAGTTGATCATGCGTTAGACCTTGCTTGAGTCTTTGCTTTGATGTTCCAATAATGGTTCAGCTGTTGATGATTTATTCTGACTAGGCAGTCATTTTTGCTTTGGTTGAGGGTTTCGGAGACCTCTTTCTTGATTTTTGTTATCCCTTTCTTTTTTGCCTGAACTGTTTCCCTTTTTTGGAATTACAGTCAGCGGGATGCCCCAGTTTCATAAGTTCCCTTTGTAGGTTTAGACTTTTTGGGCTTTTCATTTAAAAATTTTTTTTTTTTTTTTTTTTGATAATGACTGCCTGTCCTTTTGATTGTTCTGAACCATCACTGTCTTTGTTCATTTTGTAAAGATCTCTTCGGTGCCATTCGTCATGCACTTGGATCAACTGAGAGACTACCCTGCCCCAGGTTATGATTAAGGGTTTTGATTTTCGAAAATAAAAACTCCTACTTCTTTGGCTCTGATGGGTTGACGAGGGATTATCATCCTTATAACTCCAGTGTTTTAGGGGTTGAAACAATGCCTGTACCTCATCAGCGGGGTCTGTTCAAAAGCATACTGTAGATTGTGGTATCGTTTTCGTCATCCTCCCTCAAGAGGCTTAGAATTATTAACCGAGAGTTGACATCAGAAAAAATATGAAAAGATATTTGAACATAATGAAAATAATTGAATTAATTTCCAAAACAGACATATGCGATGCATTAATAGAATAAAAGAGTTTGCTATGACATTAATTGTTTGTACAAGCAAAGAGAAATACAACTCAAAAATTCAAATAAACAAAAGGTCTTCAATGATTGGGCAACGGAGCAGTGATTATGTTCGGAGTCTCAGACACTTCAAACTGAATCTCCCCGGCGTCGATCATGTCTTGAATTTTGTTCTTGAGAGGCCAGCAGTTGTCTGTAGTATGCCCCGGGCTATCTGAATGATATGCGCACCTATCGTTGGGATGATAGTTGGGTGCAGAAGTGTTCGGATTCCGGAGCGGAGCCCTTAATGTGATCAACCCTGCCTTCAACATTTGTTGCAGTGCTTGATCCAACGACATGTTGAGTTTGGTATACTGCCGTTTCTCCTTCCGCTGCTGCCCCTGCCCTTGTTGAGAAGGTCCGGGATTGGAGATTTGGATTGCCCCTGCCTCATGACGGCTCTTTTTACCGTGCACAGCATTGGATTCTTTCTTCCCCTGATGAGGCTTCTTATCAGAATGTGCAGCTTCTTGAATTTTCCCAGACCGGATGCCAGCTTCAATTCTTTCCCCAGTCAAGATAAGATCTGTGAATCCAGCAGACGAATTCCCAATCAGGTGGTTATAAAATGGACCAGACAAGGTCCCCAAGAACATGTCCACCAGTTCCCGATCAGTCAGAGGTGGTTGTACCCTTCCCGCAAGATCCCTCCATTTCTGCGCATATTCTTTGAAACCTTCACTTGACCCCAACGACATACCCTGGAGTTGGGTACGGGTGGGAGCAAGGTCGGCATTGTACTGGTACTGCTTATAGAAAGCAGTTGCCAACTCCTCCCAGTTACGAACTTTGGTCCCATCCAGCTGATAGAACCATTCGAGATGAGTCCCTGAAAGACTCTCCTGGAAGAAGTGGATCCATAAATTCTTGTCCACCGTATATGGCTGAATCTTCCGAACATAGGACCTTAGATGCAGCTTGGGGCAAGACGCCCCGTCATATTTAGAGAAGGATGGTGCTTTGAACTTATGAGGAATAACCACACCAGTTGACAAACCCAGATCTCCGAAATCCAGCCCAGGTACCTGTTGAACCTCCATAGCTTTCATTCTGTCCTCCAGCTGCTTATATCTGTCATCAGCAGGAGGGTACTGCTCTTCATCAAAATCTGTCGCGTTGTCGGAGACCTCTGGACTGGGCACCCTTTCCTCTGGATGACTGCTTTTTCCCACAGATGGGGTTGTCCTTTCAGTTTCTATTTGCGGTGTATTCCCAGATCTGCGCCTAGGGCTGAACAGGACAGTCCTCTTCTTCTTCTTGTCCTTCTTCAGGAGCAAAGCCTTCAGATCTTGCTGCCCTTGGGTCAAATTCATTATCAGCTCTTGGAACTGGGCGTTCCGAGCCTGAAGATCCTTGATAGTCTGCTCGGATGATGATTCAGGATTCATGACGATCAGCTGAAATGAACAGCGGAGAAGGGTAAGCAACCTGTCAAAGGGATACCTGCAATGCAATGAGATGTATGATATGCATGTAATGTTTTCAAGGACCTCGCAGGGTAAACAGAGAAACTTGTTAGAGTTGGAAACTGGCAACTTGATTGAAGGAACTTCCTGTTTGCTGAGATTCCTTCTTCAAGAGTCAAAGGCTCACCATATCCAGTGGGTCATAGCCCCTGACAACCTTAGCTAGAGGAAAATAAATCCTCTTTGCCCCTTGCTGGGATAATTGTTCATCATGACCTGCATCACAAGCCCTTGAGATCCTTGAAATGGGTTAGGATGGATGCAATGGTATGCAATGGTATGATGTCATGCTATACATGGGGTGATGTAGGTAAACCCTGTTATGAGCCCTTATTAAGGACTATAAACAGACCCTGCAAGAAATTCAGTATACTTTGTTATGAGTCCCAGTTAAGGACTATCTGCAAAAGATCTAGTAAACCCTGTTATGAGTCCCAGTTAAGGACTATAAACAACACCTGCAAGAAATTTGGTACACCCTGTCATGAGTCCTAGTTGAGGACTATAAACAAGACCTGCAAGAAATTTGGTAAACCCTGTCATGAGTCCTAGTTAAGGACTATAAACAGGACCTGCAAGTGGTTAGTACACCTTGTTATAAGTCCCAATTAAGGACTATGAACAAAACCTGCAAGACATCAAGGGTCAGATAACAAGCATGCAAGTAGTCAAGTACGAAGGCACACAAGTCACACAAGAGAAGCCCTTAGAGTTTAGGCCAGCATGGGGTCTGGGTATTACCCTCTTGAAGTTGGTGGGTTCAACCTGTCCTATTAGAAGTAACCGGGTTCTAAGGTTCCCAATATCACGGGATTGCTTTCATTGTTCATCGTTTCGATTTAGCCACTGAACTGGCGACCGAAATATTCCAGGAAAGCAACCCTCAATTGAGCGTAGTATCGAGTATCAACCAACCTCGGACTGCACCAAAGTCAGTTATCTCACTACCCTAAAGAGGCCAAGATTGTTCAATTAAGGTTCCTAAGGTCTGTTGATGCTTCATGACACCACGCGGAGGCCCCGTACTCTCCTTGACTGAACTCAAGGGTTACCGGTACACACCAAAGTGCCACATCAACGTAGCAGACTGTTTCAACCATGTCGGTATACCCCGCACAGTTCCCTCACAGCCTTGTTGCTACTTTCTAAGAAAGGTATCCCCCAGATCCGGGTTTAGGATCTATAGAACTCCCAAGCAACCCACAATAATAAAGCACACAAGGAAAACAATTGAAAACATAGTTATAAGCTAGCCCTAAGGTACACCTCACTTTAAGTTTATCCCCAGCAGAGTCGCCAGTTCTGTGATCGGTGGATCTGGAACTGACTGTTTAAAGCTGGTTCGCGAAATGTCGCGGAAGCAAGAGTCGCCACCGTCTTTTATTTTCTCCAAATGGAAAGGACAAAAGCACAGAAAAATTCCTTTTAAGAGATCGCTCTCGGTTCGGGAGGTAGGTTATAGAAAGGGAAGGTATTAGCACCCTTTCTATCCATGGTTATCCATGGGCTCTTAGATACTTGCTCATTTGTGTTTTCAAAATTGTTTTCTTGCTTTTCAATGTGGGTTTAAAAAGTTTCTTTGAAAAATTTCAGTTCGACTCGTACGTCAGAGTGTTTGAAAAATTTGCTTTGAAAGCTTTTGAAAAGTGTCAGTGTGAAAAGATTTCAGTTTGTTTTTAAAGAGAGCAAGTATCCTTGAGAACCTACCTACCCTAAGGAATTCGTCTGTGTAGATGTCCTTTAAAGTAGTGCCATCCCACCATTGAGAGGTAGGTAGCACCACCGTTGGAGGTGTTCGGGTCAATTCGAGGTTCGGGACATGGTGATCACCGGAGCAATGGGAAGACACCTTAGAAGCTACCCTCATGCCAGGTTCCCGGATCATGAGGACTTACTAAGACGTTTTCTACTCGACGACCACCTTTCGAAAGGCAACAGTGAGGCGTACCCTAGGGGTGGTGTGTGCGAATTGTGTGTCATGTTTCAGTTATTTGTCTTGTCATGTTTGTCGTGTTCTACGCTTGATTTTAATTAGGACATTCATTCTTTCATGCTTGGTTAACAGTTAAATATTTTGCGAGGAAATAAATCTAAACTATTACAAATGGCGCGGGTCCACATCGCCAAAATTAAACCGGACCCGATTTAGCGGAAAAGTAAATAATGCGAAGTAACTAAAAGTGCGAAAAGTAAATTACAATGCTTTGGGACAATTACATAATTACAATTAAACGACATAAGATAAATGCGCAAATTAAATAATTAAAAGCGACGGGCGTTGGACCCTTTTGCAAAAATAATTAAATTAATGAATTAAAATAAAAAATTAAAAATTAAATATTTTGGTATTTTTTGTGTTTTTTAAGATTTAAAAGAAAAAGGAGTTAATTGAAATTAAAAAAAGTGGAGATAAAACCCTAATTCTAATTATTTGTTAATTATTAAGAAAATATTGAAATTTGACTAATTTAACCTAAATTAATTTTTATATACAATTTACTCATGAAAATAATAAATAAAATAAGCAATCTTATTACAAAAAAGGGGAAATTAAAAAAAAGATTAAGATCAACAATTAAACCTAAGTTCTATATTTTTTTATATTTTTGTTATGAAAAGAATTAAAATTAAAAAAAAACCTAATTATACTAAATTCAATTACACAATTTATTCATGAAAATAAAATAATTAAAATAAAATATTTATTGCATTTTTATCTTTTTCTGGATTTTTATGATGTTTTATATATTTTGTAAAAAAGAGAAAATTAATTAATTAAAGCAATAAAAATAAATAACACACTAATTAAAATAATAAAAAGAAAAGAAAAGCAAACTAGGGGGGGTTCAGGCCCCAGATGGAGGTGTTGGCCCAAGAACATTGGCCCATTAAACTTTGAAATTCATTGACCTTTTGGATTAAGCGTGACATGTTGACCTACATCCATAGTATGTCTCCAATCTGAACCCTTGACTAGACCTCCTGGGACACGTGTGCGCTGATCCCTGAGCGTGCATGATGACCCTTGGCGTGAGTGCTACACAGGAGTGGTTAGTGAAAAATAGCATGGAAATTTGCCAGACCTGGGACTTGAACCCAGGTCTTGAAGGTTGCGTGCGTTAGTACCTGCCAGCGGAGCCATGTGATTTACATTTAATATATATTAACGCGTAAACAATATAAATGGATACAATGCATTAGTGGAAAGAAAACGCGCCAAATTCAAACCAACAAATCGCTGGTTGACACGATATCATCTTCATCCTGTTCCTGTAATATTAAACGCATAGGCGACGGTTTTTGAGCGTGGCCTAAAGCTATATATCAAAAAATAGCGATTAGACCCTCGACGCTCATAAATTGAGCGCGAGGGTTGGAAGCTTTTCGTCTGGACGTGCTTAATGCAATGGCAATGGTCTGGAGCTCCAATTTTGCTTCGTCTTAAAAACCCCAAATTAGTAAACCTGTAAACCCTAAAATTTGGACATGGCAAAACCTTGTATACAGCATGAAAATCTAATTAAACATAATGGTTAGTTTTGAAACCTTGTAAGGAACATGAATCCATGATTAGAATGTCATGATAATGCCTGGAATTGAAAATACGATTATGCTTTTTTATGGAAAAAGATGGACTTCTGTATACCGATTCCACGCGTATTGATGGTTGTTCTTGATTGATACACGTTCAGAATCAGCCAAGGAAGCTATTGGAATAAGACTTAGGGCTTTAATCCTCCTCTAACCTTGAAAACGGTTTTCAATTTTTTGGACAATTTTTCAAGTTTATGTTTTGCTTTTGAGCGCAGCTTGCAGTCTCATGCTTTTAGGTCTTTGATTCTGAGTATGTATAGAGCATGCTAGGTCAACAAAATTGCACAAAATCTCAAGCATTCATGGTTTTACATATTTGATTTTATGGAATCTTTTTTGAATCTTTTCCATGTGCATTTTGGTTCAAATCTGATCAATTCTCATCAAAACTTGCTTAATTAAGAAGTGCACGAAATATTGACCTTGGAATGTGCATAAAAAGATTTTTTTTAGGTTAGGTTTATATTTTCCATGTATTAAAATGATTTAAATGAATATAAATTAATATAAATTCAAATAAATAATTAAAAAATGTGAAAATACTTCCCTTTGGGCCTAATGGTCGTGCATAGGCTTGGCATGAAGAAACTTGGAAGAAAAATGGGCCCATTTGCATTTTTAGGCCTTTTGTATCAATGTTGACTTTTCAAAATTCCTAAACATTTCCCAACTTCCACAAGGCATAACTTGCTCAATTTTTAAGCTTTTCACATGTTCTTGGACATTTTGGAAAGGTATTTGAGTCCTTTAACCAATGCCTTTGGTCCCATGTCATTTTGATTTACCAATCTCAAGTTATGGCCTTTGACTTAAAGTCCCTTTTTGTTGACTTTTGAAAATGACCTATAATGTTGAAATTGATAACTTTTTGTGAGAGCATTTCTTGGACTTGGAACATGAAGATGAATTGTAGGAAATGTCTTTCTCTTCAAAATGAGCTTTGGATGGAATTTTTCTGATAATCCATGTGAAAGTTATGCCCTGGTCAATTTCAGTTGACTTTTTCAGCTGTCCAAATATAGCAACTTTTGCATCTTTGATGATTTCTGAGCCAAACCTTGAGAATCATGATCAAGCATTGATCAAATGATGTTTGTGGCTTCAAAATGATATGTTGACCAAAAATTTGAACTTTTGACTGCCAAATGACCATTTTGCCCCTACAGTTGACTGTAGTGCAATCTAGGGTTTTGACTGTGCAATTTTGGACTGAATGCCTTGAAACTTGACATGAGGATGCTTGACCACATTTGTAGGCATATGAGACTTGATTGGGCCTTTGGAAAGTTCATTTGCTTGACCAGAACTCAAACCCTAGTTTTGACTGTATAGGAGACAGTTGAGCTGCACAACCCTTGGGGAATTTTGTGACCTTGACTTTGACAATTCTTGATGAATATGGGAGGGCAAATTTTGGGGTACAACACGTGGTTTTAGGGGTGTTTCCAGAAAATAGCGACTAGCCCCTCAACGCTCATAAATTGAGCGCGAGGGTTCCATCATCTTCGTCTTCAAGCGCTGAGTCCAATGGTAGTGGCCTTGAAGCTTAATTTTGCCTTATTGTAAAAGCCCCAAATCAAAGTCCTGTAAACCCTAGTTTTCAAGCATGGTGAAATCGCGTGTGGTGCAGAAGAAAGCAATTGAATACATGGGTTAGCTTCAAAACATTATAATGAACATGAATCCATAAACAAAAAATGCAAAAGATGCTTAGATCATGATGCACGACTCTGAGATTTTCCTTGCACAGATACGGTTTGTTTTACCAGTTCTTGGAGTTTTGATGGTGGTTAATGAGTGAGAATCGTTCAGTGAGACTTGAGGATGCTATTGGGATCAAGATTAAGGCTTGAATCGTCCTCCAACAATGAATTCAGTTTTGAGTTTTATGGCAATTTTCCAAGTTTGCAAATTGGTCTCTAGCGCAGCATTCAGTGTATTGTGATTAGGGTTAGACTCAGTACTTATGAGGGAAGGGAATTAAGTCATTAGCTGGCCTTGATCCATGCCCATGAGAGAACTAGTCTTAGGTTTTTCACCATTAACAAACTTCCCCTTTTTTAAGCAAAACCAAGACTTGGTGTACAACATAACCCTAGCATGAGTTTGTGAGCTGGCACATGATATATGGAAGCTATTCAAATTCAAATGACACTATTCCATTGATTTTTAAATTTTATTTGAATTATTAAAGATTTAAAATGAATTAAATTAATAAAAATTAAATAAAATAGAAAAATCAATGTTTGATCTTGAAATTAATCATGGGACACGTGTGTGGCATGACAAGGCTGAATCAAGTGGAAGAAAGTGGGCCCTTTTGTCAAAAATTGAAGTTTCAAGGATAGTTGACTTTTGCCATTTCACAAAAATTTCCCAACTTCTCCAATGCATAACTTGCTCAATTTTTAAGCTTTTCTCATGTTCTTGGACATTTTGGAAAGGTCTTTGAGTCCTTTAACCAATGCCTTTGGTCCCATGTCATTTTGATTTTCCAATCTCAAGTTATGGCCTTTGACTTAAAGTCCCTTTTTGTTGACTTTTGAAAATGACCTATAATGTTGAAATTGATAACTTTTTGTGAGAGCATTTTTTGGACTTGAAGTATGAAGATGAGTTGTAGGAAATGTCTTTCTCTTCAAAATGAGCTTTGGATGGAATTTTTCTGATAATCCATGTGAAAGTTATGCCCTGGTCAATTTCAGTTGACTTTTTCAACTGTCCAAAAATAGAAACTTTTGCATCTTGATGATTTTTGAGCCATACTTTGAGAATCATGATCAAGCATTGATCAAGTGATGTTTGTGGCTTCAAAATGATATGTTGACCAAAAATTTGAACTTTTGACTGCCAAATGACCATTTTGCCCCTACAGTTGACTGTAGTGCAATTTAGGGTTTTGACTGTGCAATTTTGAGCTGAATGCCTTGAAACTTGATATGAGGATGCTTGACCATATTTGGAGGCATGTGAGACTTGATTGGGCCTTTGAAAACTACCTTTTCTTGGTCAGGACACAAACCCTAGTTTTGACTGTATAGGAGACAGTTGGACTATGCAACCCTTGGGGGAGTTTTGTGACTTGGCTTGGCAATTTCTTGAAGAATATGGGAGGGCAAATTTTGGGGTACAACACTGTGCTCCGAGGCCCATGCAAAGGCCCTAATCTCGTTCCTCAAGGCGGCCCATGTGCCACATGAAACCTCTGCAGTCCAGTTCACTGATTGCGTGGCAAGTCTAACGGCAGATAATGGCTTGGGTTTCTCAGATGCTGACTTGACCACAAAAGGGAGAGACCATAATGATGCTCTGCATGTCTCTATTGAATGCAGGGGCACCACCTTGGCACATGTGTTGGTGGACACGGGTTCATCTTTGAATGTGCTACCCAAGAAGGCTTTGGACCGTCTAGATTGCGAAGGACTGGAACTAAAACCCAGCAATATCATCGTCAGGGCCTTTGATGGTTCAAAAAGGATGGTCCATGGAGAGGTTGACATTCCGATTCGTGTGGGCTCTCAGGTGTTCGACTCCACTTTTTATGTGATGGATATCCGTCCATCTTATTCTTGTCTATTGGGTCGACCGTGGATACATAAGGCTGGGGCAGTGACCTCTACCTTGCATCAGAAGTTGAAGTACCCCGTCAGAGGGAAGATTGTCACTGTGCAAGGAGAGGAAGAATATATGGTGAGCCACCTGAACTCCTTCAGGTACATTGAGATGGATGGGGAGTTTATTGAAACCCCCTTTCAGCATTTCGAGGAGGTGTTTCCAATTGCAGCAGAAACAGCAACAGAAGAAGGTGGTCCTTTGAGGATGGCTTCCCTGAAGGATGCCCGGGCTATGGTTCAGAAGGGTGAATGTGCCGACTGGGGCAGACTTCCAGACTTTACTCAGAAGACTGATAAACTTGGGCTGGGTTTTACCTCAGAAGGTCAGAGAGCTATGAGGAAGGCAAAGATCGGAAGACCTCCGGTATTTATTAAAAGTTCAGGAGTGAATGCTGTTGGGGAAGACCATGAAGTGGACGAAGCTGAATTTAATAGCTGGATCTATCCGACAACCGAAGGCGGATTGAACAACTGGATTGCTAAGGACCATACTCCTGTTACCTTTGTGACGCAGTAATAAATTTCTTTGTTTTGTTATTTTGTAATAAACATTGATAAACTCTATGGCCCGGTGTCTTACCCGAGGCACTGTGGTTCTATTTGTGAGGGTATACAAATTGTCATTTCATATACCATGAATAAAAATCTTGGACGTATTTTCGCATTGCAAATATTGTGCTCCTTTTCTGTCTTTCTTTTTTTCTTTACATATAATTTTCAAAACAGCTGTATTTACACACACACTCACTCATACAGGTTTCAATCCACTCTGGATCTCACTGATAACAACTCTGCTACTGCCAATTATGACTTCGAAAATCCGATCAACTTAGCCGAAGACGAAGGTGAAGATGATTGCGAAGTGCCTGGCGAGCTTGCTAGACTGTTGCTTCAGGAAGAGAGGGCAATTCAACCCCATGAAGAGCCAGTGGAAACCATAAACCTGGGTACAGAGACAGACAGGAAAGAGGTAAAGATTGGTGCCAACCTAGAGCTCAGCGTGAAGCAACGGTTAACCAAGATGCTGCATGATTATATGGAGATCTTTGCCTGGTCCTACGAAGACATGCCTGGGTTGGATACCGATATTGTGGTCCATCATTTGCCGACTAAGGAAGACTGCCCTCCAGTTAAGCAAAAGGTCCGTCGGATGCGTCCAGAGATGTCCGAGAAGATTAAAGCCGAGGTGATAAAACAGTTTGATGCTGGGTTCCTTGCAGTGACTTCTTACCCTCAGTGGGTTGCTAATGTGGTGCCGGTACCTAAGAAGGATGGAAAGGTCAGAATGTGTGTCGATTATAGGGATCTGAATAGGGCCAGCCCCAAGGATGACTTCCCCTTACCTCACATTGATGTCCTTGTTGATAATACAGCTCAGCACAAGGTATTCTCTTTCATGGATGGCTTTTCAGGTTACAATCAGATTAAGATGGCACCTGAAGACATGGAAAAGACTACATTTGTCACTCAGTGGGGCACCTTCTGTTACAAGGTCATGCCATTCGGATTAAAGAACGCTGGGGCAACCTACCAACGTGCCATGGTCGCCTTGTTTCATGACATGATCCATCATGAGATAGAAGTATATGTGGACGACATGATTGCTAGGTCCCAGACTGAGGAAGAGCATCTAGATCATCTACAGAAATTGTTTGACCGGTTGAAACTGTACAAGCTGAGATTGAACCCGAACAAGTGCACCTTCGGGGTAAGATCTGGGAAGTTGCTAGGCTTCGTGGTCAGTGATAAAGGTATTCAAGTGGACCCCGCTAAGGTCAAAGCTATTCAAGGGATGCCAGTTCCTAGGACAGAGAAGGAAGTCAGAGGCTTTTTAGGACGCCTGAATTACATCGCTCGATTCATCTCACACCTAACCGCTACCTGTGAGCCAATCTTCAAGCTGCTGAAGAAAGATCAGGTAGTACGTTGAAATGATGAATGTCAGGCTGCTTTTGACAAAATCAAAGAGTATCTCCAAGAACCACCTATCCTTATGCCACCGGTTGAAGGGAGACCTCTGATACTATACCTGACAGTGCTGGACAACTCAATGGGGTGTGTGCTGGGGCAGCATGACGAGTCTGGCCGAAAAGAGCATGCCATTTATTACCTTAGCAAAAAGTTTACCGACTGTGAGACCCGATACTCACTGCTTGAGAAAACTTGCTGCGCTTTGGTATGGGCTGCTCGTCGGCTGAGACAGTATATGCTGACTCACACTACCTTGTTGATCTCAAAGATGGATCCTATAAAGTACATATTCGAAAAGCCTGCTCTGTCTGGGAGAATTGCAAGATGGCAAATGATCTTGACGGAATACGACATTCAGTACACGACCCAGAAAGCCATCAAGGGCAGTGTATTGGCAGACCACCTGGCACATCAAGCTGTAGATGACTATCAATCAATGAACTTCGAGTTTCCGGATGAAAGCATTATGATTGTAACTGACTGTGAAGTACCTGGACCGGATGAAGGACCTGAACCAGGATCCCGATGGTCTATGCACTTTGATGGAGCTTCCAATGCTTTGGGAAATGGTATCGGCGCCATCATCATATCCCCTCAAGGTACTCATACTCCACTCACTGCCCGGCTGTGTTTCAACTGTACCAACAACATGGCGGAGTATGAGGCGTGTATCATGGGTCTTCAAGCTGCGATCGACCTAAGGATCAAATTTCTAAGTGTCTTCGGAGATTCCGCTCTTGTGATCAATCAGATCAAGGGAGAGTGGGATACGAAACATCCAAACCTGATTCCTTACAGAGAATGTGTGTTGACCCTGATTCCCCACTTTACAGAGATAACCTTTGAGCACTTTCCAAGAGAAGAGAATCAGTTAGCGGACGCGTTAGCTACAATGTCTTCAATGTTCAAGGTCAAATGGGATAATGAGGCTCCCCGGATCATCATCTGGAAACTGGACGAACCGGCATACTGTTGCGACCTCGAAACTGAATTGGTGACTGAGAAGCCTTGGTACCATGAAGTAAAGAGATATCTGGAAGCTCAGGAATACCCTGAAGGTGCCTCTGTCAACGATAAGAAATTCCTGAGGAGGTTTGCAGCCAAGTTCTTCCTTAGCAACGGCATCTTGTACAAGCGAAACTATGATTCAACCTTACTGCATTGTGTGGATAAGACTGAAGCAGAAAGGATCATGGAAGAGCTACATGAAGGGACCTTCGGTACACATTCCAGTGGGCACACTATGGCGAAGAAGATCCTACGGGCAGGATATTACTGGTCCACAATGGAAGCTGACTGCTACCAACACTCCAGGACATGCCACAAGTGCCAGATTTATGCAGACAAGGTGCATGTTCCTCCGGTTCCCCTGAATGTTCTGACTGCGCCTTGGCCATTTGCAATGTGGGGTATAGACATGATTGGCGAGATAAAACCTACAACATCTAATGGGCATCGCTTCATCCTAGTGGCGATTGATTATTTTACGAAGTGGGTTGAGGCAGCATCCTATGCTACGGTAACCAAGACTGTTGTGGCACGGTTCATTCGACATAACCTGATTTGTCGGTACGGCGTCCCTGAGCGGATAATTACAGACAACGGTACCAATCTGAACAATAAGATGATCGCTGAGCTCTGCGAACAGTTCAAGATACAGCACCACAATTCTTCTCCTTACAGACCGAAGATGAATGGGGCTGTAGAGGCAGCTAACAAGAACATCAAGAAAATCGTGCAGAAGATGACAGTGACCTACAAAGATTGGCACGAGATGTTACCATTCGCTCTGCATGGATACCGTACCTCAGCCAGGACGTCAACCGGGGCAACTCCTTTCTCTCTGGTTTATGGCATGGAGGCAGTCTTGCCGATCGAAGTGCAAATACCCTCTCTCCGGATAATGAAGGATGCAAATCTGAACGAAGATGATTGGATCCAGACACGACTTGATCAACTCAACCTCATTGACGAAAAGAGACTTGCTGCTATCTGTCATGGTCAGACGTATCAGAAACGGATGATCAGGGCATTTAACAAAAAGGTCAGACCACAGGAATATCAAGTTGGGGATCTGGTAATCAAGAGAATCATCCTTCCTCAGAGTGATCCAAGGGGCAAATGGACCCCTACGTACGAAGGGCCATTTGTGGTTAAGCATGTGTTCTCAGGAAAAGCAATGATATTAACCAACATGGATGGTGACGACCTTCCTCACCCCGCCAATGCAGACATAGTAAAAAGATACTACGCATAAAAAAAGACCCGCTAGGCTGACATGCCTAGGCAAAAATTAGGGCTTCCCGTCGAACCAAAAGGGTTCGGGCAAAATGAAGGGATGAAAATAAAAAAATCTGTACACCCGGCAAGTCGAAAACCTGAAAAGGCGGCTTGGGCAAAAATGGGTATCCCGGTGGACCGAAAACCCGCAAGGGCGGTCCAGGCAAAAATTAGGGATAAAGCGTAATACTATGTCTCATTGGATCACTTGGCATCCAGAATCCGGTATCTACATCAAGTTCAGACGGCATCGATCAGTCAGCTTCACCTTCAACCAAGGTCATCAAGTGATGAGACGCTCGGAGTTATAAAGGCAATAGCAGAGTTGAAACCCAGTGGGATCATCCATTTCACACAGCTGTTTTATTTTCTTTTGTACAAAATTTGTATAAACTCTTTTGTTCGGCGGCGTTTCTCTTACTAGGACGTCAGCCTCTTGTACACAAAACGCCTATTTTCAGGCCATCCAAAAAATCAATACAAATATATTTTCAGTTAAACGTACCAAGTGTTTTTCTTTTTTCTGTTTTGTTTTGCGAAGAACGTCCAAGGTTCAATTTGTGATATATGCATTGACAATAATTTGCTAACTCATAAATATTTGCATACGAAACAAAAGAATTAATTGCAGGTGACACTAGAAACAGGGGCAATAAAAGAGTTGTCTGAGCAGTCTAATTGTTCTATCCTCCAAGGTACCAAGATAGGTTCAGCTAAGGAACACGGCCAGTACGTATTAATTCCCCAGAGAGTGGTTCAGCAAAACAGTATATTCCTCTCCAAGCAAAATTATCAAATCTCAAGGAAGTTGGGTATCCTCCAGCAGATCCCAACATTCCCCGGCAGCAGCATATATTCTTAACAAGCATCCCCGGCAGTCTTGATCTAAGATTGTTCCCCGGCGGCATACCAACATCCAAAGGGATTACCTCCCCAGCGTATCAAAACTCCCCAGAAGAGTCCAATCCAGTTTCCTCAGGAAAGTTGGAATTCATATCCCCAAACAATAAGCTTATCCCCAGTATATTCTGGAAGCTTATCCTTCGCAAGACGAACGCGTCGTCCGGCTTGATTTAAAGAGTTATTTCCTTAACAGGATATAACTGGGTTATCCTCAGCCAAAAGCCACGGAAAGGTCGTCGTCAACGTAGTTCTTTCCTATCCCCAGCGAAGTTTATCAGCACTTCCAACAACAAGACATCCTTAGCAAGTTACTATCAACACTCAGCAAGGCATCCCTCCCCCCACAGAGTATTGCTTCCCAACATGGTCGCTAGAGTATCTTTTCTCCCCGCAGAATCTTCCATTTGCCAAGTTTATTCCGCAACGGAGTCATCTTCTCCTACCGGTGTTCTTGCAGCCATAATCCCCAATGGAAGCAAAATCTATTCTTCAACATCAGCCCAGGATATGACTTCCCGGCACCCGTCAAGGATTTACTTTCTTAGACGAAAATATACATTCATAAAACATCACATACATCATTATAGCATGCATAGACGCATCATATCATACAAATCTCATTTATGTTGAGAACATCATTGCTTGATCCATATCATGCATTGCATATGACTGACCTTTACCTTTCAGGAAGGATGCAGTTGAAATTCTCAAAACATATTTCAAGGCCTTCTCTAGTCCAGCTAAATCGACTCCCAACAGATTTTTCTGATAAAGACTCAGTAGAAGTTATCCCAGATGTTTCCCTCTCCGACGATGAGTGTGAGGTGATAGTCTCCTATGGTCCCCTCTCCGACAAGTGCGTGAGGTGGTAAGTCCTTTTCAAATGTTTCCCTCTCCGACGGTGAGTGTGAGGTGATAGTCTCCTATGGTCCCCTCTCCGACAAGTGCGTGAGGTGGTAATTCCTTTTTCAGACGTTTCCCTCTCCGACGATGAGTGTGAGGTGATAGTCTCCTATGGTCCCCTCTCCGACAAGTGCGTGAGGTGGTAATTCCTTTTTCAGATGTTTCCCTCTCCGACGATGAGTGTGAGGTGATAGTCTCCTATGGTCCCCTCTCCGACAAGTGCGTGAGGTGGTAATTCCTTTTTCAGATGTTTCCCTCTCCGACGGTGAGTGTGAGGTGATAGTCTCTTATGGTCCCCTCTCCGACAAGTGCGTGAGGTGGTAATTCCTTTTTCAGATATTTCCCTCTCCGACGGTGAGTGTGAGGTGATAGTCTCTTATGGTCCCCTCTCCGACAAGTGCGTGAGGTGGTAATTCCTTTTTCAGATGTTTCCCTCTCCGACGGTGAGTGTGAGGTGATAGTCTCCTATGGTTCCCTCTCCAACGGCGAGTGAGGTGGTAAGTCCTTTTTCAGATGGTTCCCTCTCCGATGGTGAGTGAGGTGACAATTCCTTTTCCTATGATTCCCTCTCCGACGGCGAGTGAGGTGATTCCCTTTCAGATTATAATGGCCTATGGTTCTCGTCCCGATCCTGCGAAGATGGTATTTCCCACCAAGATTTTCTCAACGAGCATTGTTGAAGTTAAAATCACCCAAGGTTCTCTTACCATTCATGCTAAGGCAGTAACCATACATGGTTCATTCATCATCTTTTGAAGCTCCAGATCCAGCTCCTGTAACCAGTCAGGACACATCTATACCAAGCATCTAAAAATCAGCTCCTGCAACGTGTCAGGTACTCATTTGTTTCTTTTGCAGGTATGCAGGTTCTCGTTAAGGAATCTCTTATGCGATCAACATCCAGATGGCATCTATAAGCCCATCATCCTATCCAGCAATCTCCAAATGGCATCTATAAGCCCATTCCCCCATCACACTGCTAACATGTGAGCGCAAATTTCTGGGCACTCTAGTGTCCAATCATCTTCTACCCTCGGATTACGAAAGGCACGTCAGCCAATCTGCATCCTCCGGTCTAAGAAGATTGAACAGGGGCAACTGTTGTACCCCAAAATTTGCCCTCCCATATTCTTCAAGAAATTTCCAGGTCAAGTCACAAAATTCCCCAAGGGTTGCACAGTGCAAAGGTCTCCTATACAGTCAAAACTAGGGTTTGTGTTCTGATCAAAGAAATGAAGTTTTCAAAGGCCCAACCAAGTCTCACATGCCTACAAATATGGTCAAGTATCCTCATATCAAGTTTCAAGGCATTCAGCTCAAAATTGCACAGTCAAAACCCTAAATTGCACCACAGTCAACTGTAGGGGCAAAATGGTCATTTGACAGTCAAAAGTTCAAATTTTTGGTCAACATATCATTTTGAAGCCACAAACATCATTTGATCAATGCTTGATCATGATTCTCAAAATTTGGCTCAGAAAATCATCAAGATGCAAAAGTTACTATATTTGGACAGCTGAAAAAGTCAACTGAAATTGACCAGGGCATAACTTTCACATGGATTATCAGAAAAATTTCATCCAAAGCTCATTTTGAAGAGAAAGACATTTCCTACAACTAATCTTCAAACTTAAAGTCCAAGAAATGCTCTCACAAAAAGTTATCAATTTCAACATTATAGGTCATTTTCAAAAGTCAACAAAAAGGGACTTTAAGTCAAAGGCCATAACTTGTGATTGGTAAATCAAAATGACATGGGACCAAAGGCATTGGTTAAAGGACTCAAAGACCTTTCCAAAATGTCCAAGAACATGAGAAAAGATTAAAAATTGAGCAAGTTATGCCTTGTGGAAGTTGGGAAATTTTTGGATATTTTGAAAAGTCAACTTTGATCCAAATGACCTAAAAATGCTAATGGGCCCATTTTTCTTCCATGATTCATCATTCCAAGCATATGCACGACCACTTGGCCCAAAGGGAAGTATTTTCTCATTTTTTATTTATTTATTTGAATTATTATTTATATTAATTCATTTAAATTATTTAAATACATGAAAAATATCTAACTTGCCTAAACCAATCTTTTTATACATGTTTTAAGGTCAATATTTCGTGCAAATGCAAACTAGGAAAGATTTGGGGTGATTGGATGCAAATTGATACAAGAGCATGTGAAAAAAGATATGAAAAATCCTTAAGAAAAATCAAATCTTCAATTCATTAAATCAAGAGATTTGTGCTACTTTTGTTAACCTAATAGCCTCAGTACATAAGCATGAATCAAAACCTAATGCACATACACATTGAAGCTGCGCAAAAGCTAAGAACAAACTTGGAATTTTTGTCAAAAAAAGCAAAACTGAAAACAGCTTTCCAGGTCGATTCAAGCCCTAATATTCATTCCATTGGCTTCCTCAAGTCTCCCTGAACACGTTCCAATCCAAAACATCAACTCAAACTCCAAGAATTGGTAGATTGAACGCAAACTGCATCAAGAAAATTGCTTAATCGTGTTTTAATTTTGAAGCATAATCATTGCATTTTTTTTATGGATTATTACTCACTGATGATTTCTGATGCTAACTGTATAATTTAATTTTGTTTTTGTGCTCCCAACGCGATTTCACCATGTTAGTTTTCTAGGTTTTTCAGAGCTTGAATTTAGGGCTTTTGCAAAGAGGAAAAATTAAGGCTCCAGACCATGACCATTCTACTCAGCGCTTGAAGACGAAGACGATGGAACCCTCGCGCTCAATTTATGAGCGTTGAGGGGCTATTCGCTATTTTTCAATAGCCTGCCTAAACCCACGCCATAAAAACCGTTGCGTTTGTTCTTTATTTTACAGGGACAATGAGGACGATGACCTCGTGGCGAATGATGGTTGGTGCGTTTGAAAATTCGCGCGCTGAACCACTAATGCCTTGGTTTTTCTTTTTATTATTTATTTGTCATAATATGTTTGAATGCGCACGTAGCTCAGCTGGCAAGTGGTGATTGCATTAGCATCCAAGACCTGGGTTCGAGTCCCAGGTCTGTATAATTTCCAATGCTATTTTTCAATGTAAATTCCCATGCAGCGCTCAAGGCCAGGACACAGCGTACACCTTCATCATCCATCCACCCACGCGTCCATCAGAAGCAATCCAAGGACTGAGATTAAAGAACACCATAAGCCCTAGTCAAAAGTCCCATACGTGGCCTGGAAAAGTCAGCAGATTTCAAGCTTATTGGGCCAGTTCTTTGGGTCATACCTCCAATTTGGGGCTTCCACCCCCCTGGTTTGCAATTCTTTTTATCTTTTTTATTTTATTTTTAATTGCTATTTTATTTTCCTGATTGTTTTAATTTAATTAATTATATTTTTTCACAAAAATACAAAAATACATAAAAATTCAGAAAAGACAAAAATGCAATAAATATTTTAGTTTAATATTTTCTTGTAAATAAATGCTTGGAATTTAATTAGTTTAAAATAGGTTTTAATATTAATTCTTTTCACAATAAGAATCTAAAAAATGAAGAATTAGGTTTAATAAATTTCATTCCTTTTTAATTTTCCCTTTTATAATAATATTACTTATTTTATTTATTTTTATAAGTAAATTGTACATAAAAAAATTAGGTTTAATTTAGGTTTCAATTTAATATTTTCACAATAAATTTAAAAGCTATTAGAATTAGGGTTTGCCTTTTATTTTAATTTTCATTAGTTCTCTTTTTCACATTAAATTCCTAAAAACACTAAATACCAAAAAACATTCCTTTTTTAATTTTAATTCCTCTTTAATTCTAATTAATTAATTCATGTAATTTAATATTTTTGCAAAAGGGTCCAACGCCCATATTCTTATTTGTTTAAGTTTCGCGTATTTATTTTATTTCGTTTAAATAATTATGTACCTGTCCCAAAGCGTTGTAACATTTACTTCTCGCACCTTTTACTTTGCTTTATTTATTTTTCTGTCAAATCGGGTCCGGTTTAATTTTGGCGATGTGGACCCGCGCCATTTGTAATAGCTTTAGATTTACTTTTCCCGCAAATATTTCTTAACTGTTAATCAAAAGCCTGAAAGAATGTATGGACTTAAATAAAATCAAGCGTAGATCACAATGAATATGACAAGACAAATACAAATGAAAACGACACACGAATCGCACACACCACCCCTAGGGTACGCCTCACTGTTGCCTTGCCTCGAAAGGTGATCGTCGAGTAGAGGATGTCTTAGTAAGTCCTCATGATCCGGGAACCTGGCATGAGGGTAGCTTCTAAGGTGTCTTCCCATTGCTCCGGTGATCACCACGTCCCGAACCTCGAATTGACCCGAACACCTCCAACGGTGGTGCTACCTACCTCTCAATGGTGGGATGGTACTACTTTAAAGGACATTTACACAGACGAATTCCTTAGGGTAGGTAGGTTCTCGTAGATACTTACTCTCCTCTAATTTCAAGCAAAAATACTTTTCACACCAACACATTTTCAAAAGCTTTCAAAGCAATTTTTTCAAACACTCTGACGTACGAGTCGAACTGAAATTTTTCAAAGAAACTTTTTTAAACCCACATTGAAAAGCAAACAAACAATTTTGAAAACACAAGTGAGCAAGTATCTAAGAGCCCATGGATAACCATGGATAGAAAGGGTGCTAACACCTTCCCTTTCTATAACCTACCTCCCGAACCGAGAGCAATCTCTATAAGGAATTTTTCTGTGCTTTTGTCCTTTCCATTTGGAGAAAATAAAAGACGGTGGCGACTCTTGCTTCCGCGACATTTCGCGAACCAGCGTTAAACAGTCAGTTCCAGATCCACCGATCACAGTATGTTTATGTGTTGTCAATGCTATGACATATGGATGTAATGTATGGACCCATTAATTGTTATGTCGTAGTATTGTTGGAGTCGGGAAAAATAAATCCTCTGAGTACTGCTGGGTATAAGGAGTGTAATTCTTCATGTTTTAAAGTGTTGATGAGTTTCCAATTGTTATAGAAATGAACTATGTTGTGTAAGGGGAAACGTCGTGCATTACTTGTAGACCTCGTGAAATCCTGCTGGGGAATCCTGAGAAGCTGGGCGACTTTCACTGGGGAATCTTATGAGCTGTAACTGGAAGTTGTATTCTGTCTGGGAAGTTGGAGAGCTTGATATCATTAAGCTGCATACTGGAAATATGTTAGTGATCCTGTAATGGGATGTCCCGTTTTCCGCTCTTGCTGGAAAAGTATCTGCGAGGGACTTTATGGAATAGTCTAAAGATATTATCCTATTTATTAAAGCCATTAGTGATTGTCTTTCTATTTTTGGTTCCTTTTTTTTTCATTTGTAAACAGTAGTCATGTTCAAATGCATATGTTCAAAAATAATCATTGGACGTTTTCGCAAACAAAACACAGAAAAAGAAAAACAGATAATTTTGCACTTTCAAAGGAATATCTTTGTATTAACTTGAATAAGTATTTTTGTACAATAAGACGAACATTCTAGTAAGAGAATGTCGTCGTAAAAAATGAAAATTTGATACAAAGAAAAGATAGCTATGTGAAGTAATCCCATGGGGTTCCCATTCTGCTATAGCCTTCATGTCTCTGAGCGTCTTGTCCACTTGCTGCCTTGTCCGAAGCTGATTGGATTGATTAGAACCGTTTGAATTTGTCATTCGATTCTAGAGGTTGTCTGTAAGGTGATCCAACGAGACATAATCATACGCTTTAATTCCCTAACTTTTTCTTGGACCGCCCTTTCGGGTTTTCAGTCCACCGGGATACCCTTTTTTGCCCAATCCGCCTTTTACGGTTTTCAACTTGCCGAGTGTACAGATTTTTTTAATATTTTATCCCTAATTTTTTCCCGAACCTTTTTGGTTCACTGGGATGCCCTTGTTTTTCCTAGGTGTGTCAACCTAGCGGATCTCTTATGTGTAGTGTCTTTTGACTATATCCGCGTTCACATGGTGCGGAAGGTCGTCACTATCCATAGTGGTTAAGACCATTGCTCCACCAGAGAATATGCTTTTGATTACAAATAGTCCTTCGTATGTAGGAGTCCATTTTCCCCTGGGATCACCTTGTGACAATATGATACGCTTGATTACCAAGTCACCAACCTGATATACCCGACGTATGACCTTTTTATTAAAATCTTTGATCATACATTTTTGGTACATCTGGCCGTGACAGACAGTCGTAAGCCTCTTCTCATCAATTAGGTTCAAATGGTCTAGTCGAGTTTGGATCCAATCATCTTCACTCAGCCATGCATCCTTTATGATTCTCAGAGAAGGTATTTCGACTTCAATTGGTAGAACAACTCCCATGCCATATACGAAGGAGAAGGGAGTTGCCCCTGTTGATGTGCGTGCTGTGGTACGATAACCATGGAGAGAGAATGGTAGCATCTCATGCTAGTCCTTGTAGGTTACTGTCATTTTTTATATGATCTTCTTGATGTTCTTATTTGCGGCTTCGACAATGCCATTCATCTTTGGCCGGTAAGGAGAAGAATTATGGTGCTGGATCTTGAATTGCGCGCATAGTGCGGTGATCATAGTATTGTTGAGATTCGTACCATTGTTTGTGATGATTCTCTCCGGGATACCGTACCGACAGATGATATTCTGTTTGATGAACCGGGCCATAACATTCTTGGTAACGAAAGCGAAAGAAGTTGCCTCAACCCACTTAGTGAAATAGTCAATGGCCACTAAGATGAAGCGGTGTCCATTAGAAGTTGTAGGTTTGACTTCTCCAATCATATCGATGCCCCACATCGCGAATGGCCAGGGAGTTTTCAGGATGTTTAGGGGCACTGGAGGTATATGCACTTTGTCAGCATAGATCTGACACTTTATCAGCATAGATCTGACACTTGTGACAGGTTCGCGAGTGCTGATGGCAATCTGCTTCCCTGGTAGACCAGTAGTACCCCGCTCGTAAAATCTTTTTAGCCATCGTGTGCCCACTAGAATGGGTGCCAAAAGTGCCTTCATGTAGATCAACCATGATCTTTTCTGCCTTAACCTTGTCTATGCAACGAAGCAAAACAGAGTCGTGGTTGCACTTGTAGAGAATGCCATTATTGAGGAAGAACTTAGATGAGAATATTCTCAAGAAATTCATAACATTGACTGAAGCTCCCTCTGGATACTCTTGGGCCTCGAGATACCTCTTAACTTCATGGAACCAAGGCTGGTCCACTACTTCTTCAGTATCGATCTCGTGACAGTAAGTTGTTTCGTCCATGCGCTCAATGGTGATCTGGGGAGCCTCGTTACCCCACTTGAGTTTAAACATGGATGACATGGTGGCTAACGCGTCCACTAGTTGATTTTCTTCTCGTGGAAAATGTTCGAAGGTAATTTCCTCAAAATACGGGATTAACGTCAACACATGTTCTTTGTAGGGGATGAGGTTAGGGTGCTTCGTGTCCTATTCTCCTTTGATCTGATTGATGACTAAGGTTGAATCTCCAAATACACTTAAAGACTTGATTTCCAAATCTATGGCAGCTTTGAGAACAAAAATGCACGCTTCCTATTCTTCCATATTATTGGTACAGTTGAAACAAAGTCTTGCAGTGAATGGAGTATGATATCCTTCAGGGGATATGATTACAACACCTATGCCATTGCCGAGTGCGTTGGAGGCTCCGTCAAAAACCAAGGTCCACCGGGATCCTTGTTCAGGTTCGTCATATGGTCTGAGTTCTTCAAAATACTTACCATCATGATGTATTCATCTGGGAATTTGAATTTCATGGACTGATAGTCATCCACATCTTGATGAGCAAGGTGATCGGCTAGTACACTACCCTTTATTGCTTTTTGGGTAGTGTACTGAATGTCGTATTCAGTCAGGATCATCTGCCATCTTGCTATTCTCCTAGAGAGGGCGGGCTTTTCGAATATGTATTTAATTGGATCCATCTTGGATATCAATAAGGTAGTATGGGTCAACATATATTGTCTCAGCCGGCGAGCAGCCCATGCCAGAGCGCAGCAAGTTTTCTTGAGCAGTGAATATCTTATTTCACAGTCGGTAAACTTTTTGCTCAGGTAGTAAATAGCATGCTCTTTTCGGCCAGACTCGTCATGTTGCCCCAACACACCCCCCCATTGAATTTTCCAAAACAATTAGATACATGATTAAAGGTCTTCCCTCGACTGGCAGCATAAAAAAAGGAGGCTCTTGTAGGTACTCTTTGATCTTGTCAAAGGCAGATTGGCATTCATCATTCCATTTGACTACTTGATCTTTCTTCAGTAATTTGAAGATTGGTTCACAAGTAGCGGTTAGGTGAGAAATGAATCTGGCGATGTAGTTAAGTCGTCCTAAGAATCCTCTGACTTCCTTCTTGGTGCGAGG
Source organism: Vicia faba (assembly GCA_948472305.1). Taxonomy (NCBI): domain Eukaryota; kingdom Viridiplantae; phylum Streptophyta; class Magnoliopsida; order Fabales; family Fabaceae; genus Vicia; species Vicia faba. The sequence continues at coordinate 1,014,170,415 of OX451738.1, forward strand.
AGCATGCATTTCTTGTATTTCTTTCACCTTGGCAGGGTCCACTTTGATACCTTTACCACTGATGACGAAGCCTAGGAGTTTACCGGACCTTACCCCAAATGTACACTTATTCGGGTTCAACCTTAGCTTGTATTTCTTTAGCCTCTCAAACAGTTTCTGCAAATGGTCAAGATGTTCCTCTTCAGTTTGAGATCTGGATATCATGTCATCCACATAGACCTCTATTTTGTGATGGATCATATCATGAAATAGAGCTACCATGGCACGCTGATAGGTTGCCCCAACATTCTTCAATCCGAATGGCATAACCTTGTAACATAATGTGCCCCACTGTGTGACGAAGGTCGTGTTCTCCATGTCCTCATGTGCCATTTTAATTTGATTGTAGCCTGAGAAACCATCCATGAATGAGAATACCATATGATGTGTGGTATTGTCAACCAGAATATCGATATAGGGAAGTGGGAAATCATCCTTAGGGCTTGCCCTATTCAAATATCGGTAATCCACACACATGCGTACTTTTCCGTTCTTTTTAGGCACTGGAACAACATTGGTGACCCATTATGGATAGGAGGTGACGGTTAAGAATTCGGTGTTGAATTGTTTCATGACTTCAATCTTGATCTTCTCTGACATGTCTGGCCGCATGCGACAGACTTTCTGTTTTACCAGAGGGAAGTCTTCTTTTGTCGGTAGACGATGGACCACGATATCAGCATCAAGTTCTGGCATGTCTTTGTATGACCAGGCAAAGACCTCAACATAGTCATGTAGTAATTGAATTAAGCGCTTCTTGACAATGGGTTCCAGATTGGCTCCTACCTTGACTTCTTTCTTGTCCTCTTCGGTACCTAAGTTAATTGTGTCCACTGGTTTTTTGGGGGACATATGGTCCTTTCTTCTTGTTGTAGTAACCTGGCTAGTTCCCCTGGCACTTCACAATCTTCCCCACCTTTGTTTTCGGCTTGGTAGATTAGATTTTCAAAGTCACAATAGGCCATAGCAGAATCGTTACCCATGGGATCCTGAGTGGATATAGATCTGCATTTTGATATGTGAGTGTGTGTGTAAGAGCATAACTATTTTTGAAAGAAATAAAAATGTAGAAAAAGAAAGACAAAGAGCACAAAGTTTACATGCAAAAACGTCCATGATTCATTGATGACATATGAAAATGAAGTAACAACCCTTACAAATGGACCGTTGTGCCTCGGGTAAGACACAAGGTTTTAAAAGTCTGAATTATTTAATCATTACAAGTTCAACAAAAATTTAAAGACAATTACTGGATAAAAGTAATTGGGACAAATTCTTTGGCTTCCCAGTTGGTGAGTCCTCCGTTGATAGTTGGGAAAATCCATTCCTCCGGGTCACAGTTGTCATCACTATCCTCCACTGTGTTGACTCCATGGTTGCTGATCCGTAAAGGTGGTCCCCCGTCACGTGCACGACGAACAGCTTTCTGGCTTCCTAAAGTGAAACCCTGACCAAATTTGTCAGATTTGTAAGGGATATCCAGGAGTTGGCCCCAAATAGTACACCCACCTTCTTCGACCACTTCCTTGGCATCTTTCATAGAAGACATCTTTAGCGGAGGTCTGGTAATCTTCGGGACTTGGGAAACAGTCTTGGTTACTGCCACTGTTTTTGGGACTTCCTTGAAATGTTGAAATGGAGTTTCAGTGAATTCACCATCCAATTCCATGTATCTGAAGGAGTTCAAGTGACTGACCATATATTCCTCCTCTTCATGGACAGTAATGATTTTTCCCTTGGTTGGGTATTTCAGCATCTGATGTAATGTATAGGTGACGACACCAGTGTTGTGAATCCAAGGTCGGCCTAATAAACAGGAATAGGAAGGGTAAATTTCCATTACATAGAAAGTTGAATCAAAGGTTTGAGTTCCAACTTTTATGGGGATGTCTACCTCCCCAAGCACCATTCTCTTTGAACTGTCAAAATCCCTTACCACTATGTTGCTGGGTTTTAAAGTCAAACTTTCACAGTCGAGTCTATCCAAAGCTTTCTTAGGCAGCACGTTGAAATATGAACCAGTATCAACCAGGACATGGGCCAAAGTTGTGCCCCTGCATTCGACAGAGACATGCAAAGCCTCGTTGTGTTTCCTCCCTCTAGGTGTCAGGTCAGCATCAGAAAAGCCTAAACTATTATCAGCGGTCAAACTGGCCGCACAGTCTTGGAATTGGTCGGCAGAGGTTTCTTGTGGCACATGGGCAGTTTTAAGAAATTTCACCAAGGCCTTCGCATGAGCCTCGGAGCACAACAATAAAGCTAGCATAGAAATATTTGACGGAGTCTTCCCTAAACTATTATCAGCGGTCAAACTGGCCACACAGTCTTGGAATTGGTCGGTAGAGGTTTCTTGTGGCACATGGGCAGTTTTAAGAAATTTCACCAAGGCCTTCGCATGAGCCTCGGAGCACAACAATAAAGCTAGCATAGAAATATTTGACGGAGTCTTCCCTAGCTGTTTGACTACGTTGTAGTCACTTCTCTTTATGATTTTCAGAATTTCTTACATCTCCTTTTTGGAGGCCTCTGGGATAGATACTGATTGCGCCTTCATCCGGACAGGCTTAACCAAAATGCCTTTACCCTGAGTCTCGATCGACTCGGTGGTAGGGGTGTCAGTAGGGGTAACCACGGGAATTGTACTAGTAGGAACAGAAGCAGGGATGATCACAGGACCAGTAACAGTTTTCGGAGGAGCAATCTCTGGGGAGAATACTCTTCCACTTCGGGTTATTTTGCTGGTTCCCGTAATGTTGTCGATGTCGGGATCATCCTTCTCAAAAATCGAGTCTTTAACAGCCAGCCAATCCTATTTGATGCCGTGATAGTAGACGTCCCCCCCATAGTTCCATGGGACAATTTTATCTGAGGAGTACGGGATCGGTCCTGGCATAGTAATTATCAGTGGAGTCACCTTAGGAACGGATGTAATCCTAACGGGTCTTTTGGTGGAGACCTTGGAAGGATTGGCAGAAATGGTTACTATTGAAACATCCTTGTAAGAAATGGTTGGAATGGAAGTCTTGTCAAACAAAATTTCTTTGTCATCCATTAGGCGTTGGACACCTGCTTTCAATAAATGACAACTGATTGGTAGGGATAAACAAAGGTGGCATCCTTCGCCACAACTTGGAAATAAACCGGCCTTTAACAAGTTCCTCTTGACAGTCAGGAGAGGAGTAACAAGTTCATCAACAACAGTAACAAACACATCATCTTCAATATCATTAACATCACGGACATGCTTGGGCATAGGAGCGATGATAACATTTGGGATCTCAGGAGCATCAAATTCAATTTTTGTTGCCTCGAGAAGGTCTTGCACCTTGTTTTTCAAAGCCCAACGGTTGTTAGTATCATGGCCTGGACTTTCTGAATGGTAAGCACAGCGAGCATTAGGGTGGTAATGAGGATAGGCAGTGTTGGGATTCTTCGGGGCTTCCTTCAAAGTTACCAGATTAGATCTCAATAAATGTGGCGGGACTTGAGACAATGTCATATTTATCCAGGTAAATTGTCTTACTGGTCTTTCTATTATAGGATGGTTATTCCTTTGTTGAGTAGGTGCAGTCTTAGGGATCATGACGGCCCCTACCATTGGATGGTGTTCGGTTCTATCCTGATTCCTTTGATGGTATGTAGCACTAACTTCTTTCTTCCTAATAAATGGTTTTCTCACGACACTAGAGGATGTGTCCTTTTGGATCTTCCCACTCTTAATCCCAGCTTCCACTCTTTCCCCGATCAAGATTAATTCAGTGAAGCCTATTGAGGAGCTTCCAATTAGATGATTGAAGAAAGGACCGGATGGGGTACCCAGAAACATGTCTACTAGATCCCGGTTAGATAGGGGAGGCTGGACTCTTCCTTCTAAGTCTCTCCATTTCTGAGTGTAGTCTTTGAAACCTTCGCTTGAAACCATAGCCATACTCTAGAGTTGAGTACGGGTGGGAGCAAGGTATGCGTTGTATTGATACTATTTATAAAAATCAGTGGCAAGGTCTTCCCAATTATGGATATTGTCCCTTTCCAGTTGATAGAACCAATCTAGTTGAGTCCCGGATAGACTATCCTAAAAGAAGTGGACCCACAAATATTTGTCAACAGTGTGAGGCTGTATCTTCCTCACATAAGATCAGAGGTGCATCTTGGGACACGAAACCCCTTCGTATTTAGAAAACAATGGTGCTTTAAACTTTGGTAGAATAACAATCCCATACACCAAACCCAACTCTTCAAAGTCTATCTCGGACACTTTCTGAATCTCCATTGCACTTAGACATTCTTCCAGATGTTTGTATTTATCATCAGCCGGAGGATACTGTTCTTCAGAGTAATCCTCTTCTTCTTCCTCTTCAGGTTCTGGATGGGAAATCACTTCCTTGTTTTTCCCTTCTTGATTATCTTTTTCACCAGATGATGTTGCAAAGTCTAGGGTCCGTCTGGCTGGTCCTGGGAACCTTCTTCCTAGATTCAAAACACTGGTTGATTTCTTTGCTTTCTTCTTCTTTTCTTAGATCAACAAAGTTTTAAAATCCTCTTGTCCTTTGGCCAGAGTCAAGAACATCTTTTGAAACTGAGCATTCTGCACCTGGAGATCTTTTACCATCTGTTCCATGTCCATCTTACTGAAATAAACAGTAGAAAGATAAGGAGGCCTGTTGTAAGAAGCCTGCTTATGTTATGATGAATGAAAATTCATATGCAATGATTTCAAGGAAATTAGATATTTAAATTTTCTTTAAACAAAAAGAAACACACGTTATATTAATAAATCAAAGTTTGAGTACATCATGCCTCTTTGGGCTTACAAATAAATACAAAAACTCTAAGATAAAAAAGTTGAACGCATCCTCTTTGGTGCGACGTAGGCGTTCAAACTCCATTCCTCATGAAGTTGCTTGGTGAGTCCCAGAACCTTCTTCTTGCTGGCGTAGAATTGGGCATCAAAAGTGTCTCTCTCCCCCCTTAAGTTGTATCCAATCCCTTTGTAAGTCTTCGAGAGAGGTGGGCGTGTCAGGATGCAGGATGGTGTATGGGACATCTCCTTCCGTAACAAGCTCTATGATAACCGGGAGAATGGAGGGGTAAGGCATCATAAGACTTTGAGCACAAGCTCGTACCCATTTGAGGTAAGGCTCAAGAGGGATGGAATTCTTATGCCCCAATGTCTTTCTATCTACCTTGTTCAACATCCTCTAATCTCGGATAAACCTCTGGCGGTAACCTTGATCGTCATTCTCGTAGTAAAATACCAACCCTTGAATGAGCATCTCATGTGGACCATCCCTTTAGGCGTAACCAAATTGTCTTAAGGCTAAATAGGGGTTGTAGGTGATGCCTCCTCTAATGCCAAGTAAGGGGACATTAGGGAATTCTCCACAACGGTCGATAGTAGTAACATTCTCTACAGATCGAGAACACCAATGAATGTCTGAATGTTTGAGCGTCATCAACCTATGTGACCACCTTGAACCTTGCTCGTTCTTCAATACATATTGGGGAAGATGTGAAATAAACCATCTTTCCAAGAGAGGAGTACAACACATGAGAATACCCCTTTTCCTCATAGTGCGAGTGTGAAAAGAATGTAGGATGTCTCATAACAAAGTAGGCATCGGGTTACGAGACTTGAAGATTTTGATGGCGTTTACATTTATGAGTTGGTCAGGATTTGGGAACAAAACCATCCCATAGATGAGGAGAGCCACAATTTCCTCAAAATATTGCAAGTCCAAGGAGTTCTAACAGTTTTGAGCTTTCTCAAACAAGAACTTGGCTAAGAAACCTTTGACACCACTCCTTGTTTCCCAATTAGTTGTAATATCAGATGGTTGCAAGTGTAGGACTTGAGCAATACCTTCTGGTTTTGGATCTCTTTCCGTACCGTTGAAGGTAGTTGATTGAGAATGGGAATTCTCAAGAGTTAGGAGAATTATTCCAAAGTTGGCACAAGTTGATAATCAGGAAATGTGAAGCAATGGTGTAGAGGATCAAAGAAATGGAAGAGCACCTTCATCATGTCCTCATCAGTGTTGGAGGTAACCAAGTTTAAAAGGCGACCATGTCTTTCGGTAAATGGAGAATTTTCGGGAACCCTTAATGCTAACTCTTTAAGTTGAGGAGAGATCCTTACAAGATTGACTTGAATGGTTTTCCTGCGAATAGAATCCATGTCCTATAAAACAGAACAAAGATAAATCCTAAAATCCTTGAAATGGTTAGTAAGTATGAGTATGATGTTATGATGTTTATGATGTTATGTACAAGTAAATATATACAAACAAAACAAACAAGTCCTTAGGTTTAGGCTTGCATGGAGTCTCATAGGTAAGTACCCTCTTGAAGTTTAGTTGGCTCAAACCTGTCCTAGCAATAGTAATCGGGTTCTAAGAGAGCTCAATATCACTGATTTGTTTTCTTGGGCATTGTTTCAGTGCAAGCCTCTTTAATGGCGACCGAAATATCCCAAAAAACCAAACCTCAATGAGTGTAGTATCGAGTATCTACCAACTTCGGACTGCACCAAAGTCGGTCATCTCACTACGTCCTAATGGCCAAGTTGGTCAAGTAAAGGTTCTAGAAGTGAGTTAGTGCTTCATGACATCACTCAGCCACCCTTTATTCTCCTTGACTACTCAAGGGCTACCGGTACCCACAAATATGTCACACTAATGTAGCTATTGCTTAGACCATGTCGATATACCACACATAGTTTCCACAATGTATTTCTACTTACCTATAAGGTATCCCAAATCCGGGTAGAGGACTCAAACTCAAACAAAGAACCAAAATGTAAAGCATACAAGTCAAACAATGAAAGCAAATAAATGTGATCTAGCCCTAAGGTAACCCCACTTTTAAAATTTTCCCCAGCAGAGTCGCTAATTTTGTAACGCGGTGGGAGAACTGACTTGGTTGTTTTGCGTTTGATCGCAAATGTTATGTGTTGAATGAATTTGGTATTTTGTTAATATAATTATGTTATTGATGATTAATTTATTGTGTGTGATGAATGAGTGGTTAAATTCGTGTACACTCATGTGAGATAATTTTGTTTTTATGTTGTTGTGATGTGCTCACCATTTATGGAATTTTAAAGGTTTTGAAAATAATATGATTTCCTGAGATAATAAATTAAAAGTGTTGAATTGATGCAATTAGATGATATATATGAATATATGACATGTATGTATGATTTTAAATATGTTTTACATGATTATAAGTGATTTTGGGAGACTTCATAAGTCCCCATCATCAAAATCACATTTTTTACAGTCTGAAGGTCCCATGGTGGGGGCCATGGCCATGACGGGTAACCCATCATGAAGCCCATGCTCAATTTTGGAGCTGGTCTTCACACATGTGACATGTTTATGTTTTGATGCTGGTGGCGGGCGCCATGCCCGTGACAGGTAACCCATCATGCACATGAAACATATGTAATTTGGTCAGTTTGCTTGTATTAGGGTGCATATCTCGATTCTCCAACTTTTAGGGATTGTTTTACTATCGTTAGCCACTGTTTAATGTTTTATTAATGTGATTTGATGATCAAATATATTTTAATTGAAATTATGAAATCATTGATGCATGATTGATGTGTTTTGAATGTTGATGAATATGTTGTATTGGACGATTATAAGTTGTGATAAGTATATAATGTTATGTGAGCATGATAAATGATGATGACTATGATATTATTGTGTTGGTGGTGTTATGTTGATGGTGTTACTATGTTGGTGTTGTTATGTTGATGTTGTTGAATGATATTGATGTTATTGTTGTGTTGGTGGATAATAGTTCGAGTAGGGGAAACTATTATCGTTAGGTCAATGCATGCTTGTTTATTGTCGGAAGAGGACTTTAAATATTATGTTGTTGTTGCGTTGACGTGTTGTGACATGCATTCTTTATGTAGTTATTATTGATGAAAGTGGAAAGTTATAATCCGAGCAGGGTGGAATGTGACTTGTCCCGAATTCGAGCAGGGTGGATTCAGGGTTTGAGCAGGGTGAACGTGGTTTCTGAGTGAATCAATTATTAATGATATGGTACCTCATGCTTATGAGTCTCGTCTATGTTGTGAATCTCATTGCATAATTTAAATGATGAATATGTGATTGTATTGAGTATATTGCTGGATTTGGTGTGAGAATAAAGTTGTGTGAATATTGTGCTATATATCTAGATGTTTTTAATTCTACCTTGCAGCTTATGCAATTTATCTTATTGATGTGAATTCTCACCCCTTTGTTGTTGTTCTGGTTTGTGCTCCTCTTCGGGATACAAATAAGCAGGTAAATGAGTAGCTGTGTAGAGATAGAGAATGGCTTGAGGTTGTTCTTCTCTTTTTTATTTTGTGTTCTTAGAATTATGTTGCTCTGGTCTATATCACTGGGTGGGGCGAACGTTGTTTAGTTTATCATTATGTTTTTTTAATAGAGAGTTGGATGATATACTCTCGATGTTTTAAGTTTTATTGACCGTGGAAACTTATGTCATAACTGTTTTAATTTAAGTAAAGTAAATTTATGAGATTTAAATTAATGTGATGCATGCTTAGTGATGAAATTTTGCTGCAATGATACCCTAAGTGAAGGTGAGCATACGCTGATAAGTGTAGGTGAATTTTTTATTTAATTGAATATGTGTCATAGAAGATGTGTTTTTAATGATGAGGAACATCTAAAATGTGAATATGTGATCCACACTTGATTTATTTTATAATTTGACGCGTGTGAAATTTAGGGTGTTACACTTACCATTCTCAGCATCACAACATTTACATGACCTCTCAGATTTAGTTAGGCCATTCTGGAAATGTTATGGGAGGGACATATGATGCTGCTTACTGTTGAGTCGCTTAGGATATTTGAGTCTTTAACATTTTGTTATGGGTAACTATAGATTCTAATTTAGATGTTAATTGTATAAGGACTTCAATTTTGTGCAGGTTTTGATTATTGAATTCCTCAATCTGTCTAGTTTGAGCTATAATGAAAATTTCCATCAGGGAGCAGTGACACCCATTTGTCCTTGAAAACTAGAAGGTCACATGTCTAGTAGGGTATATTTATTCTTATAGCAAAATTTTGGATGGTCTCTCCATCCAGAGTTATATGTGTTGGAATAAGGATTCTCACTCTAGTTAGCATTAACATATTTAATAGTTTTTGGCCAATTTCTCTTATGGACATCACCTAGCATGCACTACTAGAGTAATCAACTACTCCAAAAATCTCACATGTTAGGGGAGGCATGGGATATAATGTTAACACTCATATTATCAAACATTTTAAATAAGACATCTACCTTAGCGTTTATATGGTCAAACACACACACATACACACACACACACACACTCTCTCTCTCTCTCTCTCTCTCTCTCTCTCTCTCTCTCTCTCTCACACACACACACACACACACACACACACACACACACACACACACACACACACACACACACACACACACACTTTATATAAGCCTCCTTTTGGAGAGCTTTCTTAGCAGGGGCACATTCGCACCCCCATTCGTAATGGTTTCACACCATTTCCTCTATTAGTGCATAAGGGTCTTCATTGTCCTTATTCATTAATTTCTTGTGCAATTAACTTATGAGTGACTCAAACAATTTTACAATAATCTAGTAACTAAGACACTATGTTAAACACACAACCAAATAGGCGCAATTTCACACTTTATATCTTTCAGCATTTGAAGCTTCAAGTTCCTTACCATATTATCTTTGAATTTAGAACTTCACTAGAACCTTGAATCTTATCTCCGATGAGGCTTGAGATGACTTCATGATGAACGACATCATCAGAGACAATCATAAAGATATCACGGGCGACAACACCTTCATGATCAAGCAAAGGATCAAGCAACAAGACTCCATCCAACACCAGAGTCATCATCAAAACCACCATGATCAACATATTAGTTGCAATTTGTTGTACCTGTAAGCATATAAATCCATATTCTCCCTCTTTTTGATTATGACAACACATCTTTTAGGAGGGTGGACAAAACAAGAAAACCAGGGTGATGGACCCATGATAAATATAGAGAATACATCCTACTCCCCTAAGAGTATATTTATCCCGCTTTGGCATTATCAAAAAGGCAGAAAATAAATATAAGCAAGCACATAGATCATATTGACCACATAGATAAAGGATAAAAAAGAAGAAGAATCAGTATTTAGCAAATATTAACCCATGCATGATTGATTCACTATTCCTAACTCAATACTTATGAAAAAGAAATTTTCTTTAGGAAGAGGTTTAGTAAAAATATATATGAGTTGACTATACGAAGACACATGCTCAATTAAGAAACCCCTTTTTCAACATGATCTCTAATAAAATAGTGACTAACCTTAATGTGTTTAACCTCAAAGTTGACTACTAAAAATTTCATGAGATTATGGAACTAGTGTTGTTGCATTTTATTGAGATAACACCGAATAATGTGAAAAAAATAGATAAAATTACAAAAATAACATGAAAATTTACATAAAACACGACTAAAATCAAACTTATCAACAACATTGATAATAAAGGAAAGCATGGATATTTAAAATTTTAAAATTTAGGATTTTTTTTTTGTGATTTAAAATTTAAATTTAATAAGACTTTTATATGTTAATAAATTTAATAAAAAAAGTCATATAAATGCAAAGTATATGTAAGAAAATAGATAACATTTTTAACATTCAAGATAGGATAAGATAAAGTTATGTAGATGCAAAGTATATAAAAAGCAATAATATTAAAATTTTATTATTAATATAAAAACATAATGATTTCATTTCACACAAACGAATCTTTCAAAAAGTAAATTTGAGCAGTATCTGAATGTAACTCGCATCCTTAAATTGAGCAGTAAACTCTGCGATACATGGAAGCAGCAAACCAAGGAAAGAAACAATAACAACCAGAACAAATTTAAGCAAGGAAATAATAGGAAAGGGGAGCAAAAAGCAAATAATTACGAGAATGATAACAACACGGAAAAGAGCACTAAACTCGAGTCCAATGTGAGGAAGCTGAAGCCAATACCAGAAGATGGCATATAGGGGAGTCTTCGAAAACCACCACCAGCCAGAATAACAAGACCAATAACACGAAGTAGATGGACACAACATGGGGAAAACACATGAATAAATGAATAAGAAGAACAATAATCAAGGTATTGTCATAAAGGAAACAATTATGGTCTGACCAAATGCTTAGGCATGGTCCAATCCACTTCTACATCTAAGATGGCTCAACAACTTTGGCCTAATCAATTGGAGCAGACAAATGACACCTTTCCCTTCTACCCCTCAGCCGGGGACACATGGTCGGTTTCCCCCCAAGGACCAAAAAGACCACATCTACTCTCAACAACACTTATGCCCCTCAGCCGGGGACACATGGTCGGTTTCCCCCCAAGGACCAAAGAGACCACATCTGCCCTCAACAGTACTTCTTCCCCTCAGTCGGGAACATGTGGCCGGTTGTCCCCCTAGGACCAACAGGACCACTGCTGCCCTCCTCAACTACTTCTACCCATCAGTCGGGGACACGTGGCCGGCTGTCCCCCTAGGATCAACGAGACCACAACTTCCTGCTCAAACAGGCTAGTCATCATCCTGCTAGCTACACAAGGACAGTGATCCAGGAATGGTAAGAATCACGCTTGCCCATGAACACTTCTCTTCCCATCGTAACGAACAACATCTCTACCCGTTACGACTAATTCCTGACATCCTTACGCCCGCCCACATCGGCCACCTCCAAGTCTGCTTGACAAGCGTGGAGCAAATAACCAGGGAACGTCCAAGACGCATCTGCCGCAGCGGAAACTTCCTCCACGTCTGCCCAACACGAGTCGAGTAGGAAACCAGGAAACACTCATAAACGCTTATGCCCATCATCTCATTCTTACTCGATGCAACGACTAGTTACGAGCATGATTGCCCGTTTTGATCAAGTCCTAGTAGTTACCATTTTTAAGGACCCACATATCTAGGCCCAAAAATAGAGACCAATGGTCAAGCGTCAGAGGCATTATATAAACCCTTACACATGTGAGGGTCATGTATTCAATGTTCATTACATACTTCTAAAATCCTAGACTTTCTATCTTGTATCTCTTTGTACTCCTATTGACTTTAGCATCGGAGTGCCTTGCATGTACACCCCCTCCTCCTCCATTTCAGCATTGAAGTCGAAGTCTCTGGCCCACTTTAGGTTCTGGTCAACTGGTAAGATCAGAAACCAACAGCTATCATAAGAAGAAAGATGAAGACCTTACCAGCCATTCACATAAGAGAATAATCGAGGAGAGTGACCCGTATCACCGGGATACGAACTGAAGCAACGGCGAAGCCGGAAACAACAGTACGATTAGTGGTGAGCAAAATCACAAAACACATCATAGAGGTAAAGGTAAGATGCAAACCTGAGAGGATCTGAACGTGAAAATCAACACCAATGTGAATCTTGCTATTGATGGGGAATGGAACACGAGAGTTTGGTACAAGAACGACATAAACGATAATATTGCCACAACTACCTGGAACCAGCATGGATACAAGAACTCGTGGGGGGCGGAAGGCCAAACGGTTCTGAATGTTATCCATCTGGCCAGAGACATTCTAGCCCAGAATATCTATATTCAGAATGACTGTGAAGTTCTGATCAACACGATTCATAGAGTGACGCACAGATTCAAGAGGAAATCAATGAACCGAGATAAACTGCCGTACACGATGGATGAAGACCGTACGAATGTCGGACAACAGATAGATAGAATACATAAAACACTTAGATTTTTCAAAAAATGAATTGTAAACTATATTAGTAGATCCCGTAATGGCAAGACTCATTATTTAATCAAAAATACTATTAAAGAGAAAAATCTTATTATATTAAACAATGGGCCAAAGCCCAATTCTTATTATTATTAATCCAGTTGAGGATCCTTTAAAAAAAATAGTAACATTTTAAAAATTCTATAAATAAACAAGTAAAAAAATATCTAAAACAATTTCAAAAACACATTAGTATTTTTAATAACCGACAATAATAGAGAGAAACAAATATAGTAAATTCTAAGAAGCCCAAGGGCAACACAGTAACATCCTCTTCAAATTATCTTCTTGTTCTCGTTTTTTCGCATTTTCTTTTTTTCTTTCTTCATTTTCCATAATCTGCTTCTCAAATTTTTTCAATTCTCATTTCAATTTTCAATATCCTTAAAAAATGAACGAAAAACGTTAAAACAAAAGACATCTCAAATCACGTTTCATTTCAATTCTCAAATCCAATCGAAGAATTAGGGTTAGGTTTTTCAATTTCTTCCCCAAAAAAGAAACGCGAAAACGAGAACAAGAATCAATCCTTTATGATTCTTTCTTCAATCGGAAAGAGAATTTTGATCGGCGTAATAATCTCGTTGTTGTTGGTGGTGGTGGTTCAATCCTCTGCGGCGGCGTTAAACGGTAACACGATGAAGATTCACCCTGCTCCGCGAAAGCGCAACATCACAATCCAATTCGGAACCAACGGCAGCAACCCCGCATCGGAGGCTCAGGCTCTGTTAGGAATCTCCGGTAAGAAATTAAGGCGTCTGCCACACGTTTTCAGCCGCGTATTGGAACTTCCGTTTCGGTCAGATGCGGATGTTGCGATTGAAGAGGAGGCTGATTGTTTCCGGTTTGTGGCGGAGACGGAGGGAATCGGGGAGGTGAGGACTCATACGGTGGAGATCCATCCTGGTGTGACGAAGATCGTTGTGAGAGATGGGGAGTCTTTGGAGTTGTCGCTTGATCAGTTGGAGATTGATATGTGGAGGTTTAGGTTGCCGGATTCCACGATGCCGGAGCTTGCGAGTGCGGTGTTTGTTGATGGGGAGTTGATTGTTACGGTGCCGAAGGGGCATGGACATGATCTGCAGAATGTTGATGGTGGTGATAGTGGTAGAGGTATGGGTGGTAGACTTGTGCTTGTACAGTGATTATGATTGTGGTGATGGTGATGATGATGATGAAGATGATGTTTATGATGATGATGATGATGATGATGATGGTGAAAATTCTTTTGTTTGACACCTTTAAATGTGACTTTTTAGTATATGTGGGTTAGATTTTTCAGGTTTAATGTTGTTGGGTGTAGCTAATTTCTTTTGTATGTGAATTTGATTGTTGCTTCAACATAAACGTTCTTCCTTCAATAATGGTCTATGTTTATGGCAATGTCAATTTTCGCTATTAGTTTTTTTCCTTGTTTTCAAATTGTGCTTTTGGGTCATGATTGTGAATTACTATTGGTGTAAATATCTGCTTTATAGGAATTAGATGCCTTTTTGCGTGATGCTTTTGAAGTTTGATGATGCTTTATTTGAGTATTATGACAATACTTTATCTATTTAAATCAAAGTGGTTATTATGAGCTAACTTTTGGTGAATCTGAAATGTATACTCAAGTTTAGGAAAATGTTATGATTTTATATTTGATGGAGGAAGGGATAAAGGTTTTGTGATATGCTTCAATATGATAAAGTATGTACATGGGCATGTATATAATTGATCATGTCATGTGTGTGAAAAGGTTTCTAATCCTCCCTTCACTCTACTCATGAATATTTGAGGACATTGTACTTTCATGGGAAAGATGAATGATCTGATCAGTTCTACTGCTTTTTCAATCTTCATAAAGTTTGGTTTTTTGAGTGCAAATTAATTTAACTACTGCTGCTACTTTCTTTAGATTTGTTAAATTGGAATGTTAGCACCTTTTAGAAACTAGTATAATCATTCCTCAAGAACTAGTTAAGTTCAAAGTTTAAACTGATATTGTATCTAGATTAGTATTTTTCTAGGAATGAAAATGAGTTATTTGAAAGTATGTGGGGCTAAAATTTACTGCCATTTTCATATCTACTAGGGTAGTCCCCCATGTCTTAAATGTTACATGCATTTGAATGTATTGGTTTGTGTTTTTGATATCGATTTTTGTGTTGTCTTTATCTGTATTTTTCTGTCTTGATTTTTATTAAGAGGGACCAGGTCAGAATCATCCATCCCCTGCTTGAAACATGAATTAACTATATTTGTAGCCATAAAAAGTGTCTATTTAAACTCATTTAGTTCTTCCCCTATAGAAAAGTTGATCCTTTATTTGACTATTTTAAAGAAACATGTTTGGAAATGATGCTCAAAAAAGCTTGGAATTATTTGAACAATGGCACAATGACTGTTATTTAATGATTATACCTTTACATCTTTATAGTTAGAGAAAGTATAAATATATAAAGAGAGTTCTTTTACATTTTTGTGAGTATTTATATCATTCCCCTTTTTATCATTTGAGTTCCATCTTATCCTAAGGCATGTATGAAATAGATTGAGCTATGAAACTTCTGGATTCCGCATCCTCTAAATCAAAGATGGATTGATTTGTGTCAGCAACATATACTCAAATGATAATTTGGTAATAACGATTTACAAACCATAAACAATTATACCATTAAATTTCAGCAATATATTAGATGGTACTCTATTTATTTTCCGAATAGTTTCTCTTCTTCCCCTCCTTAGTTTCATATACCTAATTTTCATATTTGCATTATATATCCTCCTAACCGTCATGGTAGCACTTCAATCATTCCCAGCTCATGATTGTTCAACTATTTTATAAACACATACTAGTATCATGGGTAAAAAATTAGTGTTGTAATAGTTTCTTGACGATTTGTTTAAAGCAAAATAGGTCAATCCTAATATCTGAGTGTATTTTAAAGGCAAAATAACACATGTGATCGTTTACAAATGTTGGTGTTGATTATTCATCAAAACCATATAATCATTCAGTGATTTCTGAAGAGTCATTTGGAGCTCAAATGATGGTACAAATCTTTTGAAAAGTGATGTGGAAAATAACTTGAGGTTCCTGTCCTTTCCCCGCCCGGCGTGTGAATTGTAGCATTCAGTGGCATAAATCTAGAGTTTTATGGTTGAAGGAGTGAGATGACATGTCAATTTTGAGTTTTTCGGGATCTTTTGGCTAATAGAAAAATAAGTAGTTCCATGTTGTGTATTTTTTAAATGCAGTTAGAGTTTAAGGTGTTGTTGAAGTCTTGGCGGTGTTTTCAAATATTTTGAACATCAATTTAAATCGGTTACCATTGATGGGTCTAGTGTGAAAAAGCTTCGGTTCAAGCAATCAATAGCTAATATTTTGAACTTTCAGTAGGCCACAGTTTAGTGAAGAAGAAGTTGGGGTTGCTCTTCAACCCTTAGAAAATCTAAAAATATCTTTGAAAAAATATTTTCGGACGTCTCTTATACACACCAAAATATTTTGTAAGTCATTTTAATTTTGTTAAAATATAGTATGAAAATTAGCCTTAAATAGAAGTGTGAGTCTGTAGATTAATTTTTGAATTAACACTTGAATACATTTTGAACACACGATAATGTATTTATTTCACAATTTAGTGAATATTAACTTAAATTTCGTATTTATCTTTAGGACAATAATTTTTTACATTGACAATAATTTTATTATTAATTTGACATATTTTAATAAATTTTATATTTTAAGTCATTTATACAAAGTATACATAATTGTTATTCAATTAAATCATGCACTTATATAATTCAATCAAAATATCATATATTAAGCCAAAATGCAAACCATATGTTGTTCCCAAAATACAAATTTTCAAAATACAAAAAAAGTCAACTACTAGATATATTTGACCCTCGTTCCTCCTCTGCCCCATGCAGTGCAAAGCATGTCATGCTTTGACTATCATGGCCTCTACAGTGGCCCTTCCAGAAGTGCCTTTCTGAAACTCTCCTCTCTATATGCATGCTCTCCTAATAGCCACAATACGCTGGAAAATCGACAACACGTGGCATCCCAATCAAGTCCCACTTTCTATGTGAACATGTTTAATTTTTTCAGATCGACACAATAAGTCTCAATGCCAATTGGTTACCACTTTCACTGAGAGATGCATTGTCATCATAAAAAATGAGGAGAATGTGAAACATTGTTTTGCAGGTGATAGACGTTTAATCAAGACATTGACTTTTGATGATGACAATTAAAGACAACTAATTATAAGTCAAGCACAATGCTTAAACGGTTAAAGATGCAAACTTAAATATTTTGGTTTGATGAACTTGTCTATCCGAAGAAGGCAAACAAAGTGGAAATTATCTAAAGTCTCAAGTGATCTCAAGTAGTGCCACCATATAAGATAATATCTAACAAAGGGGTTGTAGAAAATGAGTTAATCTCCTAAATTAGTAAGTGAGTGAACTTAGGTAAGAAAGTGGGCTTTTCCGTAAAAGTGATGGCTATAAGCACACACTAAAACCTTTTTCAAATGTTTTTACCAAAAGAAAACATCTTCAAAAATATTTTGGAGTTGTGTCAGATGACTTAGGAGTTGTGGAAATAGCTAGAGGGAAACTTTTTGGCTTATCTAATCAATTGGGTCTTTTGTTTAATTGATTAGATTAGTTCAAATTTATGCCCTAATCCATTTAAACATCGGCTTAATGATGTGCAACATCTAGATATATTTTTCTTCCTTTTAAGCAACTTAAAACAACTTTTTTTTAATTAAAATTAATCGATTAGAATAAATGATAATCGATTAGATGACGAGAAATTTTATTGATTGTAAATTCCTTTTTGCGCACACCTTTTGACTATAAATAGAGACTCATTTTCTCATTTCAAACCATTCAGAATCGTGTTTTGACACGTTCATCTCACACTCTCTCTAAGTTATATTTTAACTTTCTCTCATTAGATGTTATAGTCAAATGATTTTGTGAGATAAGTTCCTTTGTGAGTGAGGATACTTATGTAATTCTGGAAAGGGTAGAATTGTAAAATTTATCAAGGAAATATTTTGTATACACCTTAGTTGAATACTATCCAATTAGGATTTATTTATGGTTCAAAGCTTAACCTAATAAAAGCTTAGGTTGGGGATTGTGTGATGAGTCCTAGGTTGAAGATTAGCCATTGTTAAAATCTTAATTTGTTTTTTGTTAGCCCGGTTAAAATCAAGATAGCTTAAAGATTGGCCTTCTATTAATTTCTTCATAGGTTAGAAATTAGTCCATTCAAAATCTCACAGGTTATTTGGTTTGTCCTGTTAAAACCAAAGGAATTAAGCTCAGATATTTTGAAAATTTAAGCTAACCGCTCCAAGATTTGTGTTCGTGGAAAGGGGATTAACCACTTCAGACTACTGTTGGGAAGGAATATTTTCCATTTCACTCTCAATATTATATTTAAGAAAAGATGCAAACGCTCATATCTATCGTCTTGTAATATTTAGTTAAAGGTCAACCATCATTTTCTTGTATAAGGGGGTTTATGAGTATTTGCTACTAAAAGCTCTCAAAGTATTATTGGAAACTCTCAAGATCAAGTCTCAGGGAGAGGAACGGGTCCTTTTGATTTTATCAAACCTCTATAATTCTTTGTGTTCTTCTTCTTTCCTTAACTATTTACTTTCTGCTATTTGCTTTCCGTTGCTTAATCTTTTAAAATGTTTTTAAACTCTGATTTAACTTGCCAAAAGTTTTCAAATTCAAGTTTTTTCAAACCACACAATTCACCTCCTCTTGTGTGTGAAGTCTCAAGTCCAACCATTTTTTCATTCTTTTTAAGAATCAACTAGATTCTAGGACATATACCTCCAATATACTTCTGCAGTAATTGTCATGATGGTACTGTAGTAGCTCTTGCAACTCTCCACATGACCTCTTTTCTTCCAATTATCATACATGTACTTTACACACAATATTTGCTACACATAGTCACTAATACCTTGAACTGCATGAACTGATCCTTGTCAAACATAATAGAATTATAATAAGATATAAATAAATTATTTAACAAATATAAACAAGATATATGATATAATACCTTATGTTGGTCTGAAATAAATGCTTACGATCTCTGATTGAATCCTTCTAACTCTTGAAAGAGAAGGTGTAAGAACCACTCCCATGAGTCTTTGGTCCCAACTTCTACAATAACATATACAATTGAAAAGATTTAATTATCACCGTCCTTCCTACTAGTTCCATTAATTGACCATCATAGTCTCCTTTCAAAGAACAAGCATTCAAACCTAAAGAGACCTACAAGTCCTTGCAAATACAACTTTACAAAAGCCTCTAAACAAACACACATATTTTCAAACACATGATTGCCATTGGTTTTAGTACACTATATAACAACATTACTGTTGGGATTCAATTTTAGCAACTCTTGTGCATAGCTTCTTAAATGGGTGAACTGATCAATCCCAACACCTTGAATCAAGTCTGTTTCCTTTCTTTTTGCCTTATATGTATGATCATGTGATAATTTTACTACCCTTCTCTCAATGGATTCAACTATAAGCTCCATTAATTTAATATAAGGACTATGTCTAAGGATATTTGCAAACTTTTTTGAAAGCCACTTACTCTTTCCATTTATGTTGTGTGCAGTCATGTGACATGTATGATCATCAATAAAACTTATTATATCCAAAAATAGTAATTAATCCTTTTACTAAATCTCATAATAGAAATTCCAACCAACCATACACTTAATCACCATCCTTTTGGAATCATTATTTTTAACGAACACATGTTTTTGATTTTCCATTGCACAACCCTTGATTTCCTCCATAATCACCTACTTTTTGATAAACATCACCCCTAAATAAAACTTCACTTCTTCACAACTCTTATAATTAGGGAACTTCATTCCCTTATCATCATCTACTCTTCATCTCATCTGGAACATTGTCTTTGTTTCCACTAGAAACCTCACCTAAAGTCTCATTGGGTAATACTTTAGTCCAATTCATCTCCTCATATTCGTCACTAAATTGAAACTCACTATCCTTAAAACCATCCATTTCACTTGCAACATAATCCTCTTCAGTTCTTTCTTTCACATGTTATTCAACATTATGCCTATTAACTTATTCAACACATCATTATTAACATCAACATTAGTACTATCAACTTAATTAATATTGGGACTATTAACATCAACATTTGTACTATTAACTTCCTCAACATTATCACTATTAACATCACCAACCACAACATTGGGACTTCCCAAACCAATGTGTTGTACATAATCGTCATCATCATCATCAAGGTTATGACCTAACTCACTTTTACCCATAACATCAAGATTATATATGTTGTGCTCCACATATACATATATTAGCTCAAACCCAATAATATTTATGGAAAATTGCAGAACATCAACATCATTATCCAATGGTCTAAGACCATGAGAAAAGATAAACGTAAAGTTCTAATACCATATACATTTAATGTTATTATAACTCTCACTCTTAATCAAAAACACTAAATCCATATAAGACATGTAATCAACATTCCACTTCAAATTCATCTCAAATACATCATCATTAACATACCATTTAACATGATCCTCGATTAATTCCCCGCATGGTGTAACCTTAACCTAATCTTATGACTCTTAGATTGTTTGGGAAAAATCAAATAATAAATGGTATAAATTAAAAAACATGGGACCACAGAACAACAGCTTGACAAGAAAACATTGGGACCATAATAAAACATAAAAAAGTTATGGACCACTACATATGAATGAAGCTAGGGAACAAGTGGGACCTAACATAATAAAATAACTTTAAAGGGGACAAAAGGCTAAAATTACCTAGTATTTGACTTCTTCATTGCTTTCCCCTTGAGAATGTGATTTTCTCATCTTTATAACACCGAACATTGACAAACTTCAAAACGCATATAATAAATGTTGCAAATTGAATGATTGAGTGAAGCGATTCAAAAATTTTAATATATTGAGGTTGAATGTTGTAGTTTGAATGGTTGTGGGGGTGATTAAGATTTGATTGAAGGAGTAAAGAGATTATGGTTCGCGCAAATGGAATAGAGAGTTTTATAGTTGGCGCCACGTTAGTAGTGTCACGTATTAAATGAGAATGCCACATGTGCAAAGTGGATGGAGACCAAAAATATGGATTTTGAAATAGGGGACCAAAAGTGTATTTTTAAGCCTTTTTTTTGTTTAATTAAAGACTTTTGGGAGGTTCTTAAATATGATTTATAAAATTTGTGTGTGATTTTCATGATAACAGAAGACTTGTTAAAGAATTTAATTGCACTTCATTAATTTTTTATGTTTGGTATCTAGCCTTGCGATCGACTAATTCAAGGAAATCAATTCCATTGTCTACTTGCGGGTGCCCCATTTAAGGTCAGAAGAAAAATCTTTATGGATTTCCTCAACACAGAAATTGTTTGCACTTTCATTATATTAATTCACAAGTTTGACAATTCTAAAAATAGTTTTGAAATTATCTAAGGTTATAGCTAACCAATTAAAATAGGTGATTGGTCAAGTTATTCCAGAATAAAAAACAATAATTTTAAAAGGAATGAAAAATCTAGATAGAATGTTGATCACAAGTGAAATTGTGGATAAGGCTAAAAGGGTTCATTTTACTCAAAGTGAATTTTGAGAAGAGATTTAGATTATATGGTGACTAATATGAATTTTCATTTGATATGAAGGTCTTAGGTAATATAATATGTTAGATCTACAATGACATTGGTTGTGTAAATGAAGAATTTAAGTTAGAAAAGGCTTTGAAATGGTGACCCTTTAACTCTTTTTAATTAAAGTTGAAGGATTAAATGTTATGTTAAATTCACTAGTGGTTGGTGATTTGTCTAAATAGACTCAAGTTGGAGGCAACCCTAATTTCTATATATCGCACTTAGAATTCGTTAACGACACCTTGATTTTAGGAGAAAAGAGTTGACAAAACATTATGGATATCAAATCTAATTTATTTCTATTAGAACTTGTATATTTTTCTATTTACTTTCATTATTTCTTCAAGACTTCGTCATGTACAAATTTTCAAATAGAATACCTTTTTTAATCTTTTTATCGAGGAAATTTAGGTGGTTCAAAAAATCCATTGGTTTATGTGGGATAAGTTTTGTTTGGATATAGAAAAATAGTTTAGGGATCCGTGGAGTTTGAGAGTTTAATTATGTTTTGTTAGGAAAATGTTGTTGAAGAATGAGTATGGACATAGAGATTTATGATTTAAGGTGTTGGAGTCAAAGGAAACGAGGTTATGGGTGTTAGAATAGGTGAAAGACCTTCAGAATTGTGTAAAGGTATTCATGCCAATTGTTAATTCTTTGTTTTTATGGTTGGCATTATGTTTGGTAAAACTAATATAGCAACAATATGTTAGATACAATGTATTAACTTACTAAAAAGATTAGATTGAGCAAAAAGTCCTATTTTATATTGAGATATGTTGATATTAGAAGTTCTCATCATCTGGAGAAACATGTCAGATAAGATGTCATATGCGGAGTCATTCGACATCATGACTGGTTTAGCAGGATTGAAAGATTCTGTTATGGTTTAACATATGCAAAATATTCTGGGAATATTATGTAATCCTATGTGGCGCTGATTTGTAGGTTTGGAAGATTCAGTTAGAATTCAAGAAGAAAATATACTTTCTAAATAAGGAGATTTTTAGGAAATATTTGATTGAAGACCTATTTTGTTGCAGAAGTTACTGCAGATTTGTAACAACTGATATGATGTGATTTTGAGGCCCAAATCTAGTTGGGGGATAGGTTATAAATAGAATAATTGTAACCTAGTAAAGGTATCTGCCGTGAATATAAAATATGTAGTTATTAAGGCTAAGTCTGTACAACTCTTTAGGAGAGTTGGTTGTGTGTTCCACTCGACATGTGAGTTAGAATATGTTCCTTGAGTTGTAAGGTTTTGTTCTCCTCGAAGTTATGAAGTAAGAGTGAGTATTGGTCTTGGAGGAAGCTTTTAAGCAACTCTAAGTTATATTCTCAGTCAAGAGTCTTGGCTAGGTATTGTCACGGGAGTGTATCTTCTGGTTGTTATGTCATGGAAGTATGTCTTCCTGTTTTTGTCCAATTGATGTTTGTGATTGATGAGAGCTTCATATCTAGGTGAGTCTTAGATATAAAGTTAGCAAAAGTAGTGATTAAGTGAGTAATTGTAAATGAGAGAGTTTATCTTTGAATTGATACTATTATAGTGGACTTTATCCCTGGCTTGGTATGCCTCCAGAGTAGGAGAGTTGCTCCGAACTGGGTTAACAATTCCTGTGTGTTGTTTACTTTTCAGTACTATTTTATATGTTTATATCTTGCCATGTTGTTTTTTCATATTCAGGTGTCTCAATATGTCATAGGACATCTAAAGTTAGTTATACTATAATTTCAATTGGTATCAGAGTAGGCGTCCTGTTCTGTTTTTGGGTGAGATCGTAGGATGATACTTTCTGGTCATGGGCAAGGAATAATGTGATTACTGAAAAGTTGTTTGAACTTGGAGGATGGATTGTTCATGACAGGGTGTGTATTGGACATGTCTGTTGATATCAGGATTGTAGCTTTGGTGGAGAGCTGCTATTTTTAGGTTTGATTTATTTTCAAATCTAAGTTGTTTTGTTTGCACCTAGATTGTGGTGGTTGTGTGCAAGGGTTTTAAGTTTTGCCTGAAGGTTGTTGGGGAGTTTTTTTATTTTTTCCGCTGCATGGTATCCGATGTAACCCTGGGTGTTCCTTGTGTCCCTGGCGGTGAGACGTTAGTAACGTATTTTCTTGGAATGCAAGTATGGAAAGGCATTAGGGTTTGGTCTCCTCAACAGGATTATCCTATGATGTTGTGTTATGTGGTTGATGTTTCTACTCAACTTATTAAAAGTTCCAAAGATACTTGAGGGTTATCTCAAGTCCACTCATAAAGGAATTTATCAATAAGTTTGATAAGAATCTGAAAAGAAGTTGATCAAGATTAAGAGAACATGTGATCATTCACATCTGCATGTTGTTTATTGGAAGATGGACTTCCATTGAACACCTTGAAAGTGATAAAGGATTGTTCTGTGTTCCATGAGAAGGGAACTAATGTTCTATTGGATGTTGGAACATCATATCAGCAGGTGTGCAGATCCCTGTTGCATAGCAGATGCTTTGGGTGCTAAAAAATGTGTTGATCACATATGTTTGGAATCTTCTCCTAATTTAGAAGAGGAGGCATCTGGGTTGTGTATATAAGATGTTTTATCCAAAAAACATGTCTTAGATAAGTGGGCTGATCAAGAGTTGATCAACCTATTGAGTACTCCCGAGGTCAATTTATTCCTGATCAATAACTATAGGAGTGCAAAAGTTATACTGCTTTTGGAAGGGAGACTGTAAAATTCTCTAAGGTGTTCTTGGCAGCTGTTAAAGAGAATCTCCAATCTGGAGTGGAAGACCTTGAAGATATGTCATACGTAATGTCTTGATATCTTATTGCTGAGAATTTATTTTTCTCAACATGCCTGGCTGGTGTTTCTCTTAAACATGATAGATGTTGTTTACTCTAACTTGATATTATCAAGTCTATGAGAGCATAAAACTCATGTTCTGTTGTAGTGGAAGAGAACTTCAAGGGATTGTGATCATTGGAGATGTTTCAACCTAAGTTAAGTGGTTGATTGTTGTCTGCGCTTTTGGAGTGTCATCCAAACCACCTAGGATGAGCATTTCAGAATTTGTCTGGAGCAAGGAGGATTTAGTAGTCCTTTTGGGACCAAAGAATTACGGTTCCCTGTTGTTTGCATAAGAAGTTTCTCCTAAAGCACGTGTTCAGTTATGTGGTGACCTCACGTGATGAAACATTTGTTTTCGCAAGGATTGAAGGGCATCCTTGTGTCTTATAGAATTGGGAGAAGCAGGCTTAATCTGCAGTCTGTTTGTGGCTTTTAATGATCATTCAATGCCATATTTGTTGAAGTCTGCTCCAGATACCTGTTAGAGGGAATCTCCTCTTTAGGTGCAGAAGGATGGTGGTCAACTCCTTATTGTCAGACAAGAGGTCTGGACATGGTGCGTATAAGAATGAGATTTTTGGAGTTGTGTAATATGTAGGTTACTGCATGTTTCTATGGTCTGATCCTGGAGGTTGATCATTTTATGGTGTGTTATGGTGTGATTATCTTGTGACCCTTGCAAGATTTATATATGAATTTCCACGGGTATTGTCTCCAAATCCACGGTAAATTGTTAATCCATGTGTTCTAGGCTAATGCCTGAACTGATGTTAGGACATCATTTCAGCTCTCTTCTTTTTCAGCCAAGGAAGTTTTTGGGTTTGTTCATGGTGGAGTGTAAGGTCAAGCCGCTGGCCTAATTTGGAGCATTCTATGGTGAGAATAGTTGTCATGACTGTTTGTCATGAAGAAGAATCAGCTGGTTCCAGATGTGTGCAGAAGAAAGAGGTCAGACCAAATTTCCTACCTTGTGTGAAACACTATGCTAGAAATAACCTACGAAAGCGCTTTTTTTGGGCTATAAAAGCGCTTAAAAGCGCTCTCGTAGGTGGCGCTGCTAAAGGTTTTAGCAGCGCTTTTTGTTCAGAAAAAAGCGCTCTCGTAGGCCTACCTATGAAAGCGCTTTTTTCTTAAAAGCGCTTTCATAGGTAGGCCTACGAGAGCGCTTTTTTTCTGAAAAAGCGCTTTCATAGGTGTATTCAGAATGCGTATAAAGTAGGCCTATAAGAGCGCTTTTTGTTCAGAAAAAAGCGCTTTCATAGGTTTTCTACTGAAAAATCTAAAATTTTAAAAATTTCTAAACCTGCATTTTTTTGCAGCAAACCTGTAATTCTTAAACCGATATTTTACAATCTAATCTAGAAATACCAATATATATTAGTTTTAATCCAAATACCAAATGTAATTCAAATACCAAATATTATATATATATATACAAATACCATTATAATCAATTCATATCCAAAATATATATACACCATTGTAATTCAATATTAACATGTTTTTAAACGTAACAAAATACACCCTAAGAAATCAGCTATATAAAACTAAGTAAATTAATCCTAATCTACATATATATCCAAGGTCCTGATCCTGCAATATGAACATAATAACACGGTCAGTGTTGTATACACAAAACAATATATTCATAATTAACCAATTTTCACACAACAATTTATTCGTACCTTATTATAAGATTCTTAGCTCAATAAAATATTGGCACAACTCCTCTTTGAGTTCTTCCAATTGACGTGGCGAGTAATATGGACAATTGTATTGATCAAAATACTACATTACAAAACAAAATATATGCATGATTTAGTTTAATGTAATAAATTATATGCAAAATCCGATAAGTAATAAAACAAAGTATAAATCCATACCGTGATTGGAATCTCGATTTCATTCATTTGAATGATTTCTTTGATAAACATCAAAACGAAGTATCCGCAATCTATGCCGTTTTGTTGTTGAGGGCACTACATAGAAAAACAAATAAGATTATACACATCTATTGATTTATCAAGTAGCATAAATATTATAAGCAAAATTGTTGAAATTTATATACCTGTACTTTGATCCAATTAATGTTGTTTGATCTAGACCGTGGTACTCGTGCTCCCCTTTGACATCGGAATACTTGTATTGAACTGATGACAAAATTAAAATATTTATTTAGAACAATGACATTGAAATAATTAAATATATAAACACAAACGAATATTTAGAATAATGTCACTTACGTATCAATCACTAGCTTCATTTCCGGATAATTTGTCCAATCATCGTCAACCGAATTCAGGTAATAGACCACTTCTTTTATGGGATTGATTGCAAGCAACAACCAGTGACATCTATAAATTAAAGCAACAATTTAGAAGCGAATTTTAATGTAAAAAATACAAATATTAAAAGGAGCTTAGAATGAAAATATAACCCTGTATTATAAGGCAAAAGATACAAGCTCTCTGTACTGGCAGTTGTCCTGAATCTTTCGACCAAGTGTTCTCTTACTGAATCAGGTTCCCTAGAAATTGTTGCTCCACTAACACGGGAGGAAGACACGAAACGGAATCTATTTGACAATTGATTCCCGCGCATCAATTTGTCAAATAACATCCTTAAATAAAAACATAATTAATATTAGACTATTTCAATTAAATGTTTAAAAAAAATTTTCAACCAATTAAATAATATATTGATCGGGTTACCGGATGTACGAGTGCATCACACTGATGCCTAACTCTCGATGATGAAAGATTTGTTCCATGTCCTCTAATCCAATTGTTTCGGTACATGGAAAACCAAAGACAATTTCATCCACATCGATTTGACGAATTCCATCATTCATCAAATCTGATGTGCCAACTAGTGTCTCCAGACACTGTCGATACCTAGGCACAAATTTACGGACAAGAACCTTCTTCTTAGGTGGAACCCTACTACCTTTCTGGCTCACCTGCTGTGACTGATCTTGAGAAGGTACCTTAAAAATCATATAGAATTATGTAAAATACAAAGTTATGCAGTTTTTTATTCCGATCATAAATGAAACACTATAAAAGTACCTGTCTTTGCGATGCAATAGACTCGCCGCGCTGCAAAATCCCTTTATCCTTAGATGCGGGTTTTGCAGGAGTCTAAAATTACCATGTATAAAATTCAGGTCAGAACTGTCAGTTGAATACTTAAAGATTCATAATGGTTTTCAACATACCTGATCATCTATGCAGATGAGGTCTGATGGCCATGCCACAAAAGATCCTACTGCATCTCGCAGCAATGTGGTCTCCGCAACAATGTCAGGTACCGGTAGCAATGCATTCATATCTAAAACAACATCAACCGATACCTTCATGTGGCCATCCGGGAGCGATCTATGGTGAATTAAATCTCCCGAGGTGTTGTGCACTTTTCCCTTGCCAACTACCCGATAAGTCAGAGAAGCTAGATACAGCTGACAACATGAAATGCCCTAAACCAATAATAACCGTTAGACTTCCTTTAATGTTGACAATAATAACCGTTATAATTATACTTTCTCTAAATATAATGGATTATCATCTTAATTACCTCGGGAAAATTTTGTTGACGGTTGATACTAGCCTTGTCACTAGTTTCTTTCAACTGTGAACTGCTCCTTTCTGCCATATATCTCTCTTTGTCCCTCTGCAGTTCACAGACTTGTGCTTGTAAATCCTGCAATGTTTGCATCACTTCTGCATTGCTAGGATTTCTTTTTCTTGGATTGTTATACAAAGAGGTAGGAGTCACACCATGGCCTTTACCCCTCACTCGTCCCGGATACTCAGCAACACATAGTGCTCGACTAAGTACGCTCCTGATATTCGAGTCATCACCCGAGGATACCGATTGCGATATAGTCTCCTATAATTCATTTAAATATCGATAATTAAAGACACAACGTTAATTATATATTAATTAAAGACATAATGGTATACTTACACACTCATCATAAATATGTTGCAGATCGGGGTTAACAACTTTATCTCTGCCAACACGAGCTTCCTTCCACAGCACATGTGCAGGTAGTGATGTTTCGTCACTCTGCGTCTCCTCCAACTACGCATTGTTACAAATAATAAAATCATCAATACACATTGTTACAAATTAATAATACACATTGAGATAATTAATAAGATCGTAGAATTGAGATTTACTTACAATTTTTTCCTGTAAGCGTGCATATCCCAAACGACCTTTTTTATATGTGTGGTGCGGTGGGAGAACTGACTTGAGGTTTTGCGTTCGTATTCTCACTTGTGCAAGAGTCGCCACCGACTTTTTATTTTATCCTAAAGGAAAGGTTAAAAAAGCACAGCAAAAACCTTTTGAGATTTTTCTTGGGTTCGGGGGGTAGATTATGAAAAGGGAAGGTATTAGCACCCTTTTCATCCATGGTTATCCATGGGCTCTTAGTTACTTGGTTTTTTAGATCACTTGCCTTGTTTTTTCGATTGCTTGAAAATGTGGTGTGTGTGTGTGTGTTTTGAAAATGTTTTTGAAGAGATGCCTTGTCTTAGGCGACCAATGTATTTGACTCGTGTTTGAGTGTTTTACAAAAGTGTGGATCTTTTCGAAAAGATGTTTCAAATGTTTTTTTGAGAGTTTGTTTGAAAGTGTTGTGGATTGTGGTTTTTGAATAGAAGGCAAGTGTTTTTGCAAATTGATCTCAAGTAACTAAGAGTTTTGTCTACCCTATTGTACTCAAAGGTTTTTGTTATGTTTTAACCCCTTTTAACAATTTTGTTCTACCATCGAAATTGGTAGACAATCTTGCGTTTAGGAAGTTTATTCGGGCGGGCGCGGGTCATCGTATGGACCATGAATGCAATGATGCCAAGTGTCTTTGGCAATTTGCTTTGAAGGGACTATGATCATTCCGTTTAGGCAACACTTTGAGACTTATGATCATTTGATTTTGTTTTGCCAAAGATACTCGACGTGCAAGCATGGCCCATTTTGGAAGGCAACATGTGGGATTACCCTAGAGGGTGCAAGTGTGATTGTGTATTGATTTCATATATTTGTCTTTGTATTAGGTTATCTAGCGTTTGATTTTATGTACATGCAAACCCTAGGTCTAACCATGGTATAATTGAAAGCGGTAAATTGCGAAAATGTAAAATCTACGCTATTACAAAATAGTATCCGGGAGTGGGGGTACATGTGTATGAATGGGGATGAGACTTAGAGTATCCAATAAGTTACAACCAAATCGAATTTGCGATCAAAATGTAAATATCAAATATACAAATATGAGATAAATAAATGTGTATAGGGCAATGTGAATGTATTTGCATTGTGTAAGTGTATAATGTGAAATATATTGTAAGTGTACAAGTATATGTGTATGTGGATATTTACAGGTGCGACAATATGAAATTAATGCGAGATTAGGGTATTTGACCTAGATATGTGTTTTAAGGAATCTTTGATCTGTATGCTTTTAATATGTACAAAAGAAAATGTTTTAATTGAGTGTTTTAAGAATTTTAATATTAGAAAAAATATGTATTTTGTCTATTATGTACAAAGATATATTTTAATTAAAAAAATGTTTTCAATTTTAACTATATGATAAAAAAGGTATGATATGTACAAATTAAAGGAAAAGTGTTTTTAATATTTATTGTGGTGTAATGAAAAATGTCTCTTTATTATTTATGTACAAAAATATTTAAATGTCAAGAAATTAAATTATGCAACTATGTACAAAATATATTTTAATTAAAAGAATAGGAAGTCATTTTTAATTTTAAGTATATGATATAAATGTATTTTAATTATGACTAGGATTTTGCAAAGAATAAATAAAAAGAAAGTATTGTTTATATAATATAAAAAATGGTTAGTATTAATGTTTTTGTTAAAAGAAAAAGAGGCATTTTAATGGGCTTAGGCGGATTAGAGGCAAGATGGGGGGTGAGAATTAAAATGTTTGGGCTTGGATGCATCAGAAACGCGCTGGCCCATAGTGGAACAAACGTCTTAGGGTTTGAAACATATTTTCATTTGGAGGCAGGATTTAGGGTTTGAGCGCGCCGTTCATGGAGTTTCGTTCAATCGTCTTCTATGCAAGCTTCTGGGCCATGCCTCTCTGCCTGAGCCACCCCGCTACCGCCTCTTCTCCTCTCAGATGGATTAGACAGTCCTCAAATAATGGTTAGTGTACCGTTTCGAATTGGTTTAGGCGTTTTTGTTTTAGATTCTTGCATGTCATGATTTATATGTTCTGATCTTTGTGTTCGTTGTGTTTGTTTTAACAAGGTGATGAAAAGAAAGATGAGGAAGGAATATACTACCTTGAGAGGAAGACGATGAGGAGGAGAGGACGAGGAAGCGCTGAGGAGGCTCAGTGGTGCAGAGGCCCGGTGATGAAGCTGGAAGCTAGCTTGGGAAAATTTGGTACATTTTATCTTTTCTTCTTCCTTAGGGGTTTGGTGATGATCTTTGTACTGAAAACCTTACCTTGAATTTGCCCTTTTCTTCTTCTTCTTTAACACTGTATATTTGTTGCCTCTTTTCCACCCTATGATGATAGCCTAGAGATGAACTTTTGATGGCTTTTATTGCCCCTCTGACCTGTTGATTATGATTCCTTGAGATGAACTTGCCCAGTGATGTTTATACTGAGGGCCTAGGGTTTGGACACTGAGTTGCTTGAGTTCTGCTGCTTATGATGAACACCTATTTTGCTTTGCTCATATGCTCTTTTCGGGTGCCCTGAACTTTGTTCTCTTCTTCTGACTTTCTTCTGATTTGTTACCTCGAGTGTTGGTCGTATGCTTGCGTATGTTGCACCCTATGATGAATATTATGAGGGTTGAGTTTGCTTCAGGAAGAATTGTCTTTGAGGCTTGGATTTGCTTGGATATGCTTGAGGGATTATGTTTGGATATGCTTGAGGGATTATGTGTGTAGTTTGTATGTTGAGGCAGGGTTGGGATATTTCAGGTTATGGTTGGTTTTTTTGTTTTGACAGTTGGTAGTGGTAGTGTAATAGGCAGGTTTCAGGTCTTGGATGATTTTTGTTATGTTGGTGCTAGCAGGTTGGCTTAATGCAGGTTGATTTATGGTGGTTGATGTTTTTGATTCAGGACCTTGTTCTTTGAGGCTTGGACTCATGCAGGTTTTTGCTTGCAGTGGGTTATGACAGTAAGTTTATGTTATGTGCTTGTAATGGTTTTGGTTAGGCTTGCATATCAGGTTTTGAAGGTTTAAAGGTACAAGCTTAACAAGTTTGGTGTTTGCTTAGCTTGATGAGGCTTGGCCTGGTAACTTAGGCTTCAGCAGGTTGTTGGTTCTTGGAGGGGTTCACTTCATGCCAGGACCTTGTAGTTTTTATCTCTCTCCTTGTTTTTATGCAGTGGGGAGTCTTTGTATATTTTCTGTCTTGTTATGCTGAACTGTCTAAGCCTAAAGCCTGCCTCCTATCTCTCTTCTTTTTCTCTCCATAGTACAGTTAATATATTTAATATGATTTATGCTGTACTTTTTTGTTCTGAAGGGGCCCTTTCTTGTTGGGAAATGATGATTAAGATTTAGCTTGCTTGCATAACTTTCTCTGCATCTTTATCCTTCTTTGACAGTTTGTGTGCTTTTTTGATATCTTTCCAAAATCTTCTCTTGACAGCTTTTGAGTAGACTTTGGCATTTGACAGCAAACTGTACTTTTTTTTATCTTCTTTGATATCTTTGAGTATATTTTGGCATTTGACAGCAAACTGTACTTTTCTTTGATTTTTCCAGTTTGGTTGAACTTGAACTATGCAGTTTGAAATCTTGAATTTGTGCATTTGACATTTTGCATTCATGAATAAAATTCTTCCCTCTTTGTGAACCGGGAGAAATCCCGTGATTTGCAGAGAGGGTTAACTGATCCCAATCAGTGGCCTCTAATGATGAGCAAATTTTATCTGTCTTTAATTAATTATCAGTCACTGATTTTTCTTCTTTTTTCTTTTGCAGATGAAAAATGGAACACCGGAGCGGAGTGAAGAATGAAGAGATTAGGGACTTAGAAAATGTTTAGAAAAAAAATAGGATAATTTTTATTTTCAATTTAATTATTTGTAAACCATTATTATTTTAAATACTTCGTAATAAATACTTGTATCCAAATAATAATTGTAACAACTATTAAATATGAAATAAAAATCCCATTGATTCATTTAATTCTTTTCAATTCCTTTTCTTTAGTTATTTACTTGTTATTTATAATCCCTTAAATTAAATAAAATGAAAGTTAAATTTCAAGTATTTAATTCTTAGAACCATAAATAATCAACTAAACCTTGTTGATCAAAATAAATGATCTTGACGTCTCCATCATTCAAAGCAACGCACAGTCGAACACATAAACTGATCAGACGCAATCCTTTTTTATTGATTCTTACCAAGCACTGTAAATCCAAACTGCACACCTTCTTTGACTGGCTCAAACAAAACAACATGAATTCAACCCAACTGCCTCTTCTTACTGATTAAATTAAAAACAATGCGCATTTGACCCGAATCTCGGAATAAACTGCGACGTGCTGTGGAATTTTAATCTTTCTGAGAATATGCCCATAAAACCTTAATTCCTGATTAAATGCCAAATAACGTTCGCCTGATCAAAATGCGCCAGAATCAACCAAAAACCTAAGCCAATTGCTTGAACTGTTCTAGGGCCATGAAAACCAGTAAAACCCCAATTTCGCTTGACTGACAAGAAAAGTCTGTTTGTCCGATTCTTGAGCCAGTTTGAAAAATCAGGAAACGCCTGAAGTTGAGATTTCTTGTGGAAAAAAATGCGAGGGCAAATTTTGGGGTACAACAATATGGATATGCGGGTTTTGACGCTCTATCCCGATTTACAGCACTCACTTTCTTGAAATTGTCGTCTTTTCTTTGGCCCACAAAAGCAACCCATTCTTCGGGTGTAATGAAGCTCTCATATTTTTTTGGTCGTTCAGGATCCTCTTCAACAAAATTTCCTTCATCGTCTTTAAGAAACTTATTTGTCAAAAAATTTCTCCACCCTCTATGTCTTTTTCCGGCCAAGCCCATTATATACTTTTTGCGGGCATCTTCAATGTTAAAAGACCTCTACAAAAAAACATACGCATAGAGGGTGTTAGTATATGTAATTTAAAAACAATATTTTCGTCAAAATAAAGCAAATAACAACAACCATATATGATACCTTTATCTCGGTCCAAATTCTTTCTTTAGCATCCAACTCTCCTTTTTTCCAGCTAGTAGTGGTGATCGGAATGTGCATACGAACAAGCGTACCGATGTAACTTGTCAGCTTTGCAGAATTAGGCCCAATTAGTTGGTCATCATTATTCCAATCTACATTATACGTAATACCTCTATCTCTATCACGGATGATTCCCCGCATGATAGTTATGCCTCGTGTGATGTCCTTATCTGAAGTGTCTTGTGGAACATTATCTTGTGGAACATCTCCTTGTGGAACATTATCTGAATTATCTTGTGGAACATCTCCTTGTGGAACATCGTGATACATTTTCTGTCAAAACGCAAAGTATACACGGAATGAATCCGTATCAAGAAAAGGCAACATACGAAAGACAATTTAAGACAAATTCATCACAATATATACCAGTAATTTGAGGAAGAAAGTTACCTCTCAGATGTTTCGAACTCTAAGAAACGCGGAG
Organism: Vicia faba; assembly: GCA_948472305.1. NCBI lineage: Eukaryota > Viridiplantae > Streptophyta > Magnoliopsida > Fabales > Fabaceae > Vicia > Vicia faba. The sequence goes on from OX451738.1 coordinate 1,014,204,590, forward strand.
AATGAGCGTTGTACGTCGAACTAGGCCGGGAAACGCTGCAAATTCATAGAATGTTATTCAATATTTCGGACAATGGATTAAATAGAATGAAAAGATGGATACTATTAAATTTATGATTAAATAGTTACGAACTGATAAAGAATGAAAAAGAAATATACCTACATCAAAACATAAATAAAACAATCCTAAATATTTCAAAAAACTAAGATGTCAGATAACAAATTTTCAGTCAAAACGCAAAGTATACACGGAATGAATCCGTATCAAGAAAATGCAACATACGAAAGACAATTTAAGACAAATTCATTACAATATATACCAGTAATTTGAGGAAGAAAGTTACCTCTCAGATGTTTCGAACTCTAAGAAACGCGGAGAATGAGCGTCGTACGTCGAACTAGGCCGGGAAACGCTGCAATTTCATAGAATGTTATTCAATATTTCGGATCGATTGTCGAAAGATATATACTATTTTAACATAAAGGTTCATAATAAATGTCACATATATATTTTCAATGTTTGGGAAAGCTATGACAATAATACAACACAAATATTAGAAATAGTGAATTCACAAAGTCAACATAAGGTTGATGCGATGAATTGATACTATTAAATAAATGCTTCACACGATTCACCATATTTTTAGTAACAAGTTCATATATCACATTGCATATGGAAATAGGATGAAATGGTTTAAGATACTCAGACTAGAAATGGGGCAGCATTGTTATCATAACACAAGTTAATCGGAAGTTGCTAACGAAAACAAGAAAATTAAGCATTAACATTCACGAAAGATTCAATTAAATGCGGATAAATGTCAAACGAAAAATTAAGGCGAAATATGTACATGGAACCAAGTCCGGACAACATATTTTATTCACAAAAACGCACATAAAATTAGTTCTGAAATCAATTGAAATGGTACTGGTGTTTGACAATTACCAAAACAAACTATTCTAAACGATTAGAAATAATTAATTGAACAATTTTCATGGTCTTCTAATACCGGACAACCTTATACCTCAATAAAGAGTGGCTTGAAAAACCTCAACAAAAACGATGTAACTCAATCACATTAATCCACAAACGTAACAAAATGCAAGAATAGGCATCAAACAATTTTAAAGTTCAATTGACAAGGTATTCAAGAGTTCCGGTATAATTCGACATCCAAAAGTTATCAACAAAATTTATCCGGATTCAACATCAAATTCACCAATTCACCATGATTTGATACCAACAGCCATGAACTAACATGAATCTAACATTTATACTCTAGACTCTTGTTCTAAAACAAAGATACTCATCAATCAACCTATTCCTCTTTTCATCCTTTTTACACTGTTCAAGAAATCAAGACTTATGCATATTCAATAATTCAAATATATCATGAATTTTCAAGAACAAAGTTCAACACAATTCAAGAATCATATAATTGTTTAACAAGTCAACTTCAAGAATCACACCCCAATATTCAATTCAATGTCAAATTTACTCATGAAATTAAAACTTTGTTCAATTCAACAATCCAAAGTTTAACCTAACTCATGAACATCCAACATAATTTCATTCCTAATTATCATCACCACCTTATAAACAAATCTTTCTAAGTTTTTAGTTGAACATAATTGATTTCAATCTCCGATAAAACTTGCAAGATAAAAACTGCCCTGCTGAAAATTAAGCATGGCAGTCTCTTGAATAGTTAAAATAGAAGAAAATACACCAGCACGGTTTTAACCGACCAAACTAAAACTACTCATGCATATGTTGTATCACATCCATTTATACAAACCATAATACATAAAATCATAATACATAAAAACAGAAACATTTTAAAGAAGTTTTCAAGAAACCTGTAGTTTCTGTTAAACTAAATTGAGGTCATACACATTCATTAACAAAGTGGATGATAATGCGCAATTAAGCATTCAGTTCACTTTCAGAATTCAAAACAAGTAAATTATGGCATTATACTCAAAACACAGAAAATAAATATTCATGATAAAACTTCAACAGCCTTTAACAAAAATGTAGGTTAAGCTTGTTCAAGATGTAGGTTTTTGTATAAGATGAACAGATAATGGAACAGATAATGGAAGAAGATAATGGAAGAAGAAGAAACTTACCAAGATGGAGAAGACGGAACGAACGGCGGCGACGACTGAAGAAAACGAAACGAACGGCGGCGACGACGAAGACGGAAGAAATGAAGAAGACGAAGAAATGAAGAAGACAGAACGAACGAACTTACCAAGTGAGGGCAAATATCAGATTTAGGGATTTTTAATTTAATTATAAAAAAACCTACGAAAGCGCTTTTAAAAGCGCTTTCGTATGCCCCCCATATGAGAGCGCTTCTGAGGTAAAAAGCGCTTTCGTATGCCCCCCATATAAGAGCGCTTTAGAAAGCGCTTTCTTAGGTCCCCCTTTCAGAGCGCTTTTCAAAAGCGCTTTTATAGGGCCACCTATAAGAGCGCTTTTCAAAAGCGCTTTCGTAGGTTAGATATTTCAAATACCTATGAAAGCGCTTTCTGAAAAGCGCTTTCGTAGGAAACCCTATAAAAGCGCTTTTTTTAAGCGAATTTTTTTTAAAGGCTACGAAAGCGCTTTCTCTTAAAAGCGCTTTCGTAGATGCGCTGCCAAAAATTGTTTTTTTCGTAGTGAAAAGGTAGCCTTATCTGACTAATGGTAAATACTTTGATGGGAGCTAAGTGTTTGTCTATCCTCTGATGAGGTTGTGCATCTAACTGATGACAAATAATCTGACAGGAGCTGAGTATGTATCTGGTGTGAGTATATAAGTATGCAATCTGAACTCTTTGCTTCAGAGAGGGTGTGAGAGTTTATTTATCTCCATGATGCTCAGGTGTTTGTGGTAACCTAAATGAGCTGCACTTGGTTTATTTTATTGGGAGCTTCTTGAAGGACTTCTATAAGTCCTTTGGATGGTGATTTAAGAACCAAAGTAATTGGATTTTGTAATGTGAAGCCGATGTCCCAAATAATGGTGTAACATCATGTTTTATAGTGGTTGTTTTTAGAAGATGCTTGTGTTTTTGAAATTGGATGCTAAAGAATTATTGTCAGAAGAGAGATTTCTAACTATGTGGATTAGAATATGGAGATTATGATCTTGTCTATAGTAGTATGTTCTGGCAATGCATGACTACTATCATTTTGAAGACTTCACTAGTATAAATAACTGCTAGTGAATGGCATGACAGAAGAATGTTATCAGATATTGTAGTCAGATCTGAATGTTTGTTTTGGAGGTGCTCTTCTTCTGCTACAAGTAACTCTAGGAGATAGTTTTTATAGGTGTTCTTCTTCTTATCAAATTGTAAGTTTGAAGCTAAGTAAAGCTTTTAAGCACACTGAGAATACTTGGAGCTTGTAAGAGAAGACTTACCAAGAGTGCATGACATCTTGGCCATCCAAGGAATCATGATACCATGTGTGGATTTGTGTGGACTTTCAGCAGACGTGCCATTACTAATCAGGGTATTCGGATGTACTATCAAGGAGATAGAGATTCTGGTTCAGGATTGTTTTTCCTTCATTCAATATGGGCATGTGAGAATCTTCATATGTTTCCATCTAGTGCTGAAGTGGTTATGATCAAAAGGAGCACTAATTATCCATGATAGAGGGAGTTAGTACTTGTCTATAGGATATTGCTGCAATGATGGAGATTGTTTGAAGCTTGCGTGATATTCAAGCTTGTGGAGAATTTATGCCTCTTGTGGGGTTATGATGTCAGACAACATGTTGTGACATTGGGATGCTGAGTATTGTTATGGTTTGTACTCATTAACATTGCATGGTTGATTTTAACTTTGTGAAGCTAGTTATTTGAATAATATGCACACATGCTTCTTAGGAGGAGTCTGAAGGGCAGTTTTGTTTGTATCTGGGAGAATTTATTTTTCTCTGTAATTTTTGGAAGGACTCTATCAGAGATTTTGGTTGAATGGGAGTTGTCACATGTGATGGTCTTGATATTTTGAGTTGTGCTGACCAAAAAGAGTATATGTAGAGACCAGTGGAAGACATTGTGTTTATGCTTCAGAACATGAATATCTTTGTGAAGCATCTTGGTCTGATAGTTGAAGATGTATGGTCAAGTTGTTTTTAAAGAAGACAATATGTGACTGGAAGTTGGGACATTTATCAGGACATGTTTTTCCTTGAGTCAAGCAGAGAAATATTTTGAATGGTTCAATATATACACGTAAGGAAGAGGTGTAAAATGTGCTTAGTGACTGCGCATGCGTCTTTATTGGAAATAACGATTTCTAGAAGAATCAGTCAAGAATCAATGAAGGTAGTCAAAAGTGATTTTGGAAGGTTGGTGTTTGGTTGTTGTTTAAAGGGTTATCTTATGCCACCATTGATCTTACAAGCTTCTGGGTTAAGGGGGAGTGTTACATATCCTCTTCTTCTTCATGTACACCATGACTTCAGGACTTTCTACTCCTTATCCTGAGGTTGTTGTTCTGTGGTTTTAAGTTTGATATGATAAAATGAAGATATTACCTCTTGTGGTTGCCTTTGTCATATTCTGACTAAAAAGGGGGAGAGAATATGTTTGTTGATTCTCTTAAAAGAGGGAGAGATTATATATTGGACAATCATGAAGATATCTTATTGGTTGGTGAGTATGTGCAAGACTTTCATGAAGAAGTCATGACAAGATGTTGTGACATCATGAATGAAGACAGTAAAGACTGAAGACTGTTAAAAGTGTGAAGACTGATGACTAACTGCTCTGATGTACTAAATTCAATTCAATACAATTTAATACAAGTACTAAATTCTAATAAAGTTAGTGGTCTCTAGAGATTACACCAATAATATGATGGTTTAATAACTTTGTATTTTTAGAATTTGATAATAGAAAGACTTATATTACTTATCTGATTTGGGGTTAGATGAAAAATTATTCAAAAAAAGGTTTGACTAATTGTTCGGTTTGGTGTTGAAGAAAGATATTTTTGTAGCTAGAATATATATGCTAGGTTGGGGGTAGTGAACAAGTGGCTTGAATCAAAGGAAACAATTGTTTTAATGGGAGGAAACTCTTCTTTTAGATAATTTCTCCCTGTCGCGAAATGTTTCTTTGTAGAGTCATGGTACTAACAAATGGCTATGAATAGTGGATTGAACATGTGTTTTCTTGGTTAAGAGATACAAAAGATTTTTTATGAGTTTGGCATCTTTTGGTTAATTAGTCTTAGATATATAAGAACGTATGTAGAAAGGTGAAATTTTTGTAACATTTATTTTTTTATTGTGTTGGCTTTAGGAGAAATGTTGGGAACACTATTATTTTTGGTTATGAATTTCTTGTGTCTTACTGAATGATCCTTGTAACTCAGAAGACTTAGGCCATGGAAGATTTTTTTAGGTGATTTGGTTGGTGTGCACATGGTTAATTTGGTAATATATGGGCTATAGACAATTTGGACAAGTAGAATAATTTGAATCTCAAATTGATGACAAGGTGAAAATCCACTCTTGATGGTGGTTGAAAGAAAATATCATGATTTTGACTATATTCTTCATCAATGATGGTTTAATTAGTTGGATTATGATTGGTCTTGGTTGGCTAAATTGTTTAATTTCTGTCTTATTTTAAAATTTAATTCTCATAATCATTTTTTCTTTTGTGCGGGTTTGTTTTTTTAGGCCCATTCCTAATCTTTTTGGTGAAGGTAACATTTTTATTCTTTGTTTCCTCACACCTCTTGTTCTTGGTTAGTTATTGTAGTATACTCTAACTTTTTCTAAAAAATCTTTGAATTTGGTATTGTATGCGTGGAGATCATGATCTTTTATTTATTTATGTTAAAACATTTTAAAAAAATATGTTTGATGTTGACATGAAAACTCTATTTAACCCCCTTTAATTCTAAAATTGTGTTCTAGTGTAGGGACATGTGTTGGACATGATGTCTAAGACAATATTCTCAACATCTTAAACTAGAATTGGTGGATAATAGAAAACATAATGATAACTCATAAAGAAAAAGAAAAAAAGAATTGGTAACTTAGTTCGGTGTAACATCACTTACGTCTAGGGGACTTCCAACCCAAGAAAGGAAATACATTCTCTATAGTGTTAGTATAATTAGTCTTAGATGAACAACTTTTGTTCAATTCCTTCTTATTAATACTACATGTGTCTTTTTGATCTTACCAGTTGATCATAACCTGCAAGGTGGCCGGATGATGATCTTCAGACGGACTGGAAAGTCGAGAAGGAAAAAGAGGGGTTGTATCTGCAATACACTCTAATGATCAAGTAAGTGTGGGAGCAAAAAGAGATACAAGCAGAGTATTAGGGTTTTAGTGATGAATAATCAATATTCGATACCTGGTCCTCACATGAGTGAGGGTTTATATAGTGCCTGTAGCGCTTAGCCATTGGTCCCTATTCTTGGGCCTAGATATGCGGGTCCACAAAAATAGGTAACTGCCAGGACTTGGTCAAATTCGGCAGGTGTACCCGTAACTAGCCGTTAGTTTCAAGGAGGAGGTAGGTTACAGGAAACGGTCTGGTCTGTTCCTGGTTGTCTGGCTGACTTAAGATCGGGCATACTGAGAGGCGCTCATTAATTATCGTAAGTCAGTACTGGTCCAGGAGGACAAACGATCGTAGGTTCCAGACGGAGGGCGGGAGAGCCCGGGCCGTGGTCGCACGGGACATTCTAAAGGAGGAGGTCAGATTGGCCCCACTCTATCCATTGGGCCCGTCCATAACACTTTCTATTTAGGAATCCCCCTAAATATGAGAATCTCTTTCACTTTATCTCAATCACTTCCCTAGTGATCTTATGCTTTCAACAGATTAAGGATGTTGAATTACAACTCAACTAACAATCAACCTTTATGCCTTGAGTATTCAGGTTAGGCTACTTTAGAGGTTTACAATAAACAACAAGAATACAAACACTCAAAGAACAAAAACCTTAGCATAATAGATCTTCAATACTTGTGTGATATCTTTTTTAGGAATAAGTCTCTATATATAGCACTCTATCTGCAGAATCTTCAACAAATTTGATTTGATGAAGATTTAATTTGTTTTCCATCAAGATATGTTTTTAAATCAATTTAAATCTTCTTAGATTTGATATGGTTATGGGCAATCTTTTAACCAATCTTCCTTAACTTCATATTACTAAAAGATATAAAACATAAATGAAAATCTTATCGGAATCAACCAAAAATGCGCTCAGATTTACTCACTAAATATAACTTCCAGACTGAGGGAAGATGTTGCACACATGCTGGAACATATTTTCCCACATGTTGCATCTTTACCAAAATACATATTGTATTATGTTTTTTTACCTAATATAGTCAATCAAAAGGAACAAAAATCTCCCCCTTTGATAAATTTTGGCTAAAATAACTTACAACCTTTATATCAGATGTGCAGGAGTAAATAAAACAAATCTCATCCAAGATAATACACACATATCAGAGAATACTCCAGCAACAACAAACATCAACAACAAAAGACTTTCACACATGCTCACAGATATCACCAGTTGATTAGAACCTGAAAGTGTGCCGAAGGATGACGCCTTCTAGATGGAAATTTGAGGAGAGGATGGGGTGTACCTGCATAGCACTTCGACGATCAAGTAAGAATGGGTATAAAGAGATATAAGAAAGAGATTAGGGTTTTTTAGTGAATATTGAATACTTGGCCCTCACAAGTGTGAGGGTTTATATAATGCTCCTGACGCTTTTCCATTGGTTCCTATTTTTGGGCCTAGATATTAGGTTCCTCAAAAATAGGTAACTGCCAAAACTTAGTCAAAATAGACTATCGTGGTCGTAACTAGTCGTTGCACCAAGCAAGGAAGAGATTACAGACATATGAGTTATGAGCGCTTTCCTGGTTGTCTACTCTACGTGCATCGAGCATACCTAGAGGTAGTTGCCGATGCGAGCAAGCATGATTTCTAGTTGTTCATGGGTGGCCATCCTCGTGCGATTGGGGAGCATGAAGAGTAGCCTTTTTAAGCGGGAAAGATCGACCATGGAGGCTCTGGTGGATAGGACTCATCGGTAGTTCGAGCAGAAGGGTTGAAGTTTCCTCTATCCTTCATGTCTTATTAGGCCAAGGTCATTGGTTCGTCCTTCGTGCAAAAGTATATTTGGAGATGCTTAGCCATTGGGCCAGTCTGGAACAAGAGCCCCCCAAGTCGTTTCTCATAGGCGTAGAAGTGATGTCTTAGAGTCAATCCATGCGTCGAGGAGGTGAATATACCGTTGGCGCTTGTTTCCTGGGATGTGGATGCTTCAGGATGTGTTTGTGGGCAGGCGTGCTCGATGGGCCCGAGTGTGGTTTCATGTGTTCGGCGCACGGGGAGTTGAACGGTTGATTGGACTCTGAGAGGTTGCGTTCCATGCCTACATCGAGCCACATGCTATCACTGATGCATAATGATGGAAACCTAGGGGCTAGGGTTAATGATGACCCCTAAGCTTCCCTATGTCACGTGCGTGCGGGAACATGTTTCGAGATCATATTATAAATAGGACAGACTGGAGCTCATTCACACTTTCTCTTCTCTCTCATATTCGATCTCTATTTATTCTATTCTTGTTGTTGTCACCGTGTACCTCCATTCGCAACCTTTATAGACTCGTTTTAACCTTACATCTCAGTTCTCCGACCATGTAAGTTTTCTTATCCTCTTCATTTTGTGTAGTCTTTGGCTTTGCTTTTGCTCGAAATACATGCAGATAGGGTAGTAAGAACTTAGCGTGCATGTTGTTGTGGCGACTTGTTGGTGTCTCATGGTGGCCAATCCATTTTCTGGAATTTTCACCGGTTAGAGTGAGAGGTTGAGTGGGGATTTGCGTGTTTTGGCTGTTTCGGGCCGTAGTTGTATTGGTGGGCTTAACTTGTCGCCGTCTTAGCCTATGAGTTTTTCGATGGATATATGAAGTTTCTGATGAATATATGAGTTTTTCGATGAACGTTTCAAGGGAATTCTAGGCCAATATGCTGGGGAGGCTTTCCTCGTTAGGGTTTATGAGTCTTACTCGTCGAACATGATTTATGATGATCCTACACGAGTAAGGGCTTTTGACCGAGGACTTCGTCCTCGTGTCTTTGCATGCCCTTTCGCCTGATTTAGATGGGGAAGGATGGATTTTATTTGATCGTCGAATTCACATATTTCCTTTTCTTTTCAAGTGAAAATGTCTACAGATTTCAAAGATGAAGTCGTAGTTGAGGAGGTCGAGACTTCTGGGGAGATACGGACATCCTCGGACCCTGACGAGTGGATTGCTTCTGAGCCACGGGGGATTGCTTCACTATTTTCCTCGTTCCTCGATGATGCTTTTACTGTTATTGGGGACGGAGCGAGTTCGTCAAGTGTCAGGGAGGATTGTAAAGTCGTTTTCCTTGGGAAAAATGATCTGATATGTTACACGTTTAAGACCGACCCAATTCCTATGCACGAGTATGTTTTCAGAGAGATGGGGATTCACTTGCCTTTCTCGGATCTTCAGGTGGAGGTTCTTGCCCATATGGATTTAGCGCCCTCACATCTTAACCTGAACACATTATCCTTTATGTGGGAGTTCGAGATCATCTACGATCACCTAAAGATTAGGGCCACTGTAACCCTATTTTTTTTCTTGCTTCCATATTCAATGTTAAACGACCACATGGGTCTGTTTGGTTGGGTTTCCTTGAAGTAGTCAAGGAAACTGTTCAAGGCGTACTCGTATTCCATTTGGACGTTTAAGAACATGCATTATCTGATTATGCTCGTGTCTCAAAAGGTCGTCGATTCCATGCTCTACTGGCAGGTCAAGACGGATGACAAAGGGGAACCCCTTCTGAGCAAGGACGGTAGGAAGAGGATGCACCAAGTCCAGAGGTTCCACTTTTCTTAGAGTCGTGATCATTTTGACCATCAAAATGACGAGTATATCATGCATTCAAATGATTTGGACGAGGATGTCTGGACAAGCTATAACAAGCTGGTGGCTTTTGTTGATAGCTTTGTCCTCACTCAATACGTGACCAAGTGTGGGGCTATTATCCTCGACAGGGATGGGGAGCCTATGCTCGCAACTCATCTTATTAACACAAAGGGGCTCCTTGATCATGCTACGCACAAGGAAGCTCTGGCCTTTATAGGTAGCTTCTGTTTCATTGTTGTCTTCTTGTTTGTTTTCTTTGTTTTGTTGACTTGTCCTCGTTATTTATTGCAGATAAAATGACCAATGCTCAGGAGCGCATGGTAAAGTTGGTTGTGTCCAGTAATACGAAGCATTTGAAAAAGGGTCCCCTTCCAAAGAGCGACATGGGTGGTGTCGTGGTTCTGCCTTCGACGGGTTCAAGGAATTCCTCCTTTACTCATACCAGGGAGAACCCTTCCCTACAGTATGTAAGTTCGACCAGAAAGCGTCACCGAGTTGGGGGGGGGGGGGGCTCTGGAATTAAAACAGGGATGTATTGATAGGTACTGACTGATTCAAACCAAGGATATTGTAGTGACACTCTTCCGTAAAACGTACATAAGCTTCATTCTTTTACGAACCAATCTAAATCATGCCACTATGCTTAGGCCTATATTTTTCATTTTTTCAAATCCTTTTTCATTCAGGAGCAATCACATTAAGCCCATTATTCGTACATGCCCATAGTAAAGTGACCGGGTAGTGATTCTGGTCATAAAACGCATGGCTCTGGTACAAAAAGTTGGTGTAACCCCTTTTATTTACCCATTTATAGTTGCGGGGGATCAGATCGTAATCCGCCCTACCAAGTTCAGTACCAGATACCTCTGAACCAACTAAAGATGGGTAAAAAAAAATTTCTTTTTTCTTCTTCTTCATTTGCTTTTGCTTTATTTTTCAACATACAACTTTTGTTGAGTTAAATGACTTTGAGAGGGTCACCTATCCCGAGGTTGTAGTTTATAATAAGAACATAGCATATAGATCATTCACTTCTCTCCGGTGCCCTACGTAGAGCATGCTTAGACCGGAGCTGACTGCTAGGATAAATTATTCAAGGATTTAAGAATGAAAGTTTTAAGGCCACAACATAGGGGGTATTGGGATCGAATTCCTAAATATACGAAGCTTAAGGTGTAAAAAAGATGTTGATGCTTCAAAAGGGCTTTCCCAAGTCATACTACATCCTATCTCAACCAAGTCTTATAGCCCAACTAAGTTCAAAACACAATGTTTTTCTTAGAAAAAAAATTTCGGTTAGGCTCAAGAAATGGGGGAGTGGACATACACTAGACCATACAGATATAGATGACTCGTCAAACACATGTATTATTTTGAAAAGAAAGCAAATAAGCAAACTAAAGCAAATAAAGAAGTAAAATAACGAGAAGGAAAATGAAGGAAAGGAAAAATAAAGCGAGGTTGATCAATAAAAATCCTGATTTTGTTTTCAAACTCAAAAAACACACGTATGGTCTAAAACAAGCTCCAAGGGCTTAGTATGAGAGACTAAGTACTTTTCTTTTAGAAAATGACTTAAACAGAGGGAATGTTGACACTACTCTATTCTGTAAAAGTTTCAAAAATGATATATTGATAGTTCAAATATATGTTGATGATATTATATTTGGTTCTGCTAATTCCATTTTGTGCGGTAATTTTTCCAAGTCTATGCATGATGAGTTTGAAATAAACTTAATGGGAGAACTCAATTTCTTTATGGGAATACAAATCAATCAAGGAACGGATCAATCCCTCTTTCACCAGCGCAAATATGTCAAAGAACTTCTGAAGAAGTTTGATTATCTGAATGCAAGACAACAAAGACTCATATGCATCCTACTTGTGTTCTAAATCAGGATGAGGTAAGTAGCAAGGTTGATCATAAGCTGTACAGAGGTATGATAGATTCTTTACTTTATATGACTTCCTTTAGGCCTGATATATTATTTTGGGTATGTCTATGTGCTATATTTCAATCAGATCCCATAGAATCTCACTTAACTGCTGTCAAACGAATCTTTAGATACCTGAAAACACTGCTAACTTTAGCTTGTGTTATATAAAATTAGAAGATACAAGTTAGTAGGGTATCGTAACACTGACTATGCTGGTGATAGGCTTGAAAGGAAGAGTACCTTTGGAAGTTGTCAATTTCTGGGAGAAAACCTTATATCATGGTCCAACAAGAGACAATCAACAATTTCTCTCTCAACTGCAGAAGCCGAATATATCTCTGCGGAAAATTGCAGCACTCAAATTCTCTGGATGATGATTCAGTTAGAGGATATAATTTACATGAAAATAATATTCCTATCTTATGTGATAATACTTATTCCATTTGTTTATTTAAAAATCCTATCCTATATTCTAGGGTTAAACATATTGAAATTAAACATCATTTCATCAGAGACTATGTCCAGAAGGGTGTCCTTTCTTTAAAATTTGTAGACACTGAACATCAGTGGGATGACACCTTTATAAAACCCTTTGCTGAAGATAAAGTTATTTTCATTCTAAGAAGTCTAAACATGGTTTCATGTCCAGAATGAAAAATGTGTTATTTCAATCTGGTGAAGCACTAAATGAAATATATGCTTCTAAGATCTTCTAAGATTTACTCTGTAGGCTTCAAAAACATGTGACTTTTGTTCAAGTGAAGCCTTCATAAATCAATTGTACTCATAAATCATCTATTCCTCGAATGAACAATTTTTGTGAATACTAAAGAACCCACTTTATCAAACAAGTTACTAAAAGCAAAATGATTCTTGTTCGGATAAAAGATTGTTGTCGTTCTGAATCACCTTGCACTTTTTGTGACATCTAGAGGGAAATTATATTTTTGAGAGTATACAAAAAAATCGTCATGCTTTACCCTATGTCAGTGATGGTTTGTTCATTTCCTTGTGAGATATGCTTTTTGGCGTTTGTCATTCGTCAGGAAAGTCATGTCTTCCATGTGTCATTTCTTTCGCCTCTCACCCATTTTGTTGTCCCATCATCATCTCTTAATCTAAAAACCACCTTCCATCTTTTCCCTATCATGCCTTCACAAATCCTTCTCTTCCATCTTCAAAGATTCGCTTTTCTATCCTTTTTGATTTCCGACAAAGGGGAAGAAATTAAAATGATTTTGATATTGTTTACTCTCAGAGTATAAAACTCAAACATGTATAATGTTGTTTCTACTAACTGTTTGTTTGATGTTTTCTATTCAGGAGCTCTAAACAAGTTCACTGAGTTTATTCTAAGACATGTTGAAGATGAAGATCCTAATGCTAAGGTTGAAAACCTTATGGATCAAGTCAACTCTAGTTTTATATCTAAGATGTTGTATATCTTGTGAATGTATCAATATTCAAATAGATATATCAAACTCAATTCAGAAGTTATAAACTTACTGAAAGTAAGGTAATCTTGCTTGATATCATAGTATTCAAAAGTTGTTAACTTTCCGAAAGTATGAAATTCAAACTCAAAACTCAGAAGATGTGCTCTCCTGAAGGAAGACATGTCAATATTCGGATGCATGCTCTCATACAGAGATGTCACTCAGAATATGTGCTCTGATACATGTGCTTCAGCAACGTATACTCTATTTAAAAGTTATGAACTGTCTGAATGTCTGATACAATGGAGAATATCAGATCAAACGTTGATGCTTGAGAAGCATGGTGTTTTGGTTGTGATATTAGAATTATGGTCCAGAAGCGCTGATATATAATGCATGGCATTATTCAATCGGGCTCAGATTAAGATTTTGATTCTTCATCAAGTTCTCATAGATACCAACTTCTAAAATGAAGACCATACGTTCTAGCCAGACTCTGATGAGTTGCTGTAGGGAAGTTTTACTTCTATATTCTTATGTTCTAATACTCAAAATATATTTTGTGAGTCTTGAGCTTAGTGGGAGAATCTGAACAAAATAAAATAAAATTTTGGGTTTAACAGATTCAGGGGGGAGCTATGAGCTTAATTCTGAATTTATCGATTACGGTGATTACCCTGTATAAATTGTTCTATTAAAATACATGGTTTTATCATCATAAAAAAGGGAGAGATTGTAAGAACAAGAAGTGTTTCCTATATATGGCCTTGAGATTTTGATGATAACTTTATATGTTATCTTAGAGAACAATTATATACACAAATTGTTTCATCTAGTCTGCAGTTGCTGCTATGATATTCTGACTCTGGTATAAGACGTGTGACATCATCAGGTTTTAAATATACACTCTAGAAGAAAACATGTGGTTACATGTTTCGTTAAAGTCAAGGTTATGAACTGATCTTCTGCGATGTGTCTTAGGAATGTTAGTACAAGAAGTTCTGATCGTGAGTTTATGGTTTAGCTTTGGAGACCTTTTAAAGCTTTACTTTTGTGTGTTACAAGTTATGAAGATTATGAAGACAAGGTTCTACTGAACAAGTTTCGATGATCTGAAGAAAAAAAAGGAAGTTCTTACAACCAAGTGTTGAAGACTCTGAAGACAAGGTTCTATGTGACAAGTTCTGAAGACTCCAAGACTTAGGTTCTAAGGCTTAAGAAAGATTCTTCTACAATAAGCTTCAACGCCAAATATTCAAATATCTGAAGCCTCTGTTGATCAAGAAGAAAAGTTCGAAATGGATAACGTGTGATAATGTACAAAAGGTACATAAAGTGACTGTGATTTCTACTCTCCTAGAGTGGCGCAAGGACAATTCTTTTGTAATTGATAGTGACTACTCTCATTATAACTATTGAGAACCAACAACTAGATTTCTGATTTATCTTTCTACCTTTTCAACGAATCTCTTTCACAAGCTATAAAAGGAAGACTTGGACGCTGAAAAAAAGTAACAAACTACACTACAACGACAAATCTACCGGTTCAAATCAAGCTCAACAAAACTACACCAAACTTTGTGCAAACTCTGTAGAGAAATCATCTGTGTATAGTTTTGTAAATAAGCAAGGAGTTGTTGCTCGTATCTTGCAGTAGAACACTTAGGTGTTCTTCATTGTACTGAAAAGTCTGTGTAATCTGCTTACAAGCAAATTTGTAATACACTGAAAATACTCAATTATTGTTGAATGATACCTTGAGAGATTGTGTGAATGTCTGAGCTCAAGAAGACTCATGTTGTGATTTAAGTGGATTTACAGTAAGGATCAACAGACTTATTGGGGGTGCCAATAAGGTTGAATAGACTTGTTGTGGGTTATTATGTAATCAGTTTGGTTATAGTGGATTAAGTCATTGTTGAAGGCGGAATTATTTTTGCGAAGGTGGACTGGAGTAGCTTAGTTAACAGCGAACCATGATAAAAATTATTGTGTTCATTTACTGTTTTATGTTCTAAACTTACTTGATTTATCACCATACAAAATTTTTATTTAGTCAGATCCAATTCAAATCTCTATTTCTTGTGTTTCTCACACCTTTATATATATATATATATATATATATATATATATATATATATATATATATATATATATATATATATATATATATATATATATATATATATATATATATATATATATATATATAACTATAACTGTGAAGTCTATTATTCATCGAGACAAACCTCCTTCTCAAGCGGAAGCTTTTCCTTCCACAATCATTAGCACCACTTAGTATCCATTTTTTAATGTGAAACTCTTACTAAATTTTGATATACGTATATTATCCTCTCATATATAATTTTATATATTCAGTGTATGATTCCCCTTCAAACTATAACTTTTTCATCCTTAAGAGACGTGTCTTTGTTGTTTGCTTAAAGAACGAGACACATTGCTTGAACACTTTGGTCAAAAAGAATTTTTATACGACTCTGATATTGTTGTTGAGTCGTGAGGGAATTTGAAGGATCATCATATTGAGTCAGGATGAAAGTGATAATTTAACTGACTTGAAACATTAAAATTAAAAGTAACAAAAAAAAAAATTAACGGTTCAGAGTTTAAGTCATATTAAAAAAAATCATATTAAATAAGAAACAAGTGAAATAAAATTTGACATAATATTTAAGTCAAATTCTTAAATCGTTAGATATATGAATCTTCCTATTCATATATTATTCAAGTTCCTATACCTTCCATCCAATGTTGTACTCTTATTTACACTTGATATATATTATTGTGAACAAATACAAATCCTGAGTAGTTTAAACATGTCTTTTCTTTGTTAGAAGATGTAAAAGTTTATAATTAAATTCGGAGAATAAGAAATTTCCTGTCAAAGAATCTTTATGTGCTTGGCATCTTCTAGAGAATAAATTATCGATCAAAGATGATTTAGCATGGCATGTAATAATGGTTATCCAGTCTTGAACAACCCCTGATTATGCAAAGGCATCTCAAGAGCCTCTTTCTCTCTCTGCTCTCCTCGTTGCTGCAGCATAGCAGCACAGAAAATTTCAACAATATTAATCAAGACATTGCAATAGTTAGCAATGAATACAAAAATAAACAACCAAATGGAGAAAATACAAAACTATAAGATCTATTAAAAACTACACCAACAGCAGATGATAACAAAAAACAAGAAAGATAATTGATCAGAAAATGTGTGTGCTTACAGCTGCATCACGATGAGTGGAAGATGCGTCAAGATTCAACGGTAGACGCTTTATGGTGGATTTTTATTCACTGCATTTTTATTAATTTTTATAAAAAGAATAAACTAATTGCTGTGATTTCACTAATGAGTTTATCCGATGGCTCATACTTTACAGACTCAGTGAAGGAATGGAATTTAGCCTGGAGACTAGTATTAACATTTAAAAAAATCACTTAAATTTAAATATATTTTGAATAATTTTTCAAAAAAATTATTTTCGAATATATCTTAAAGTGATTGAGTGTCAAAATTATTTTTTTTATTTATTAAAATTAAGTTTAATTTTTTTTAATGTTTAAAAAATTATAAAAATTATTTTTGAAAAAAAATCAATTTGTTAAAACAGACCCTAAATAGTGCTCATGAATTTTTCTCGCCTTCTCCAATCTTGCAACTTATGGTCCGTTTGTTTTGATTTTTTTTTTAATTTATTTTTATAATATAAATAATTTTATATTAAAAAAAGTTACAAAAATTTTTTTTTTTAAAACTTCAAATGAAAATTTAGTTTGAATAGTTATTTTTAAAATATTATTTTAGATATTTCATTATTTTAGTGAAATTTATTTTGGATATCAAAATTTCAAAAAATTATTTAATTTTAAAGTTATTTCAAATGATTTTTCATAAAAATTATTTTTTAAATATAACTTTTAAAAAAATTATGATTTCAACTATGTTTTGATCTTTAACGATGTATATTCATGTTATAAGATGTCAAAATTAGTGTTTCAATTTAGAAAAGACAAACATAAAAAATCTTGGAATATTTAAAAAAAATTATTTTTTAAAACTAAAACAAACAGGCCTTATAAGTTCACATACACGATTATCCATGCAAGTACCTATTTTTTTAAAAAAAATCATAAAACAAAAGAATGATATCCATGCTTACTTAAATGGCCTCCATAAGAAGAATTTTGAAAAATACTTATATTAGTATAATTGTATTGGCTCCTGTACTAGGATAAGTTTATCAAGCTTAAAAGAAGATGGCTAGAGAAAATAATACAAATTTTATTAGGGATGAACGAGTATCATAAGTCGTTCGAAGAAATATCGGGCGAATACCTGTGTATCACATAGATCGTCCATGATTTATTATAAGACGGTCAAACTGGACTTTGGTTGTCTAGTATGATTTTCATGTGTTCAATGAACTTAGGTAATGAGTTGACCTTATAAATCAACATGATAGACGATTCAGACAAGGAGGAAGACCATGTAACATGTAACACCCCAAAATAATTAGATTATATATTTAATTATTTAATTGTGAATATTGTGAGTATTTGTGATGTATTTATGAGTGTATGTGATGTTTTGAAGTATGTGAATTGATATTGGGTGTTTTAGTAATTTTAGATGATTAGTTTTGATTATTTAGAATTATTATTAATTAAATAAATAAAATAATAAGAGATAGAGATTATGAGGACAAGGTAGTAATATTGTAAAGTAAGTGAAGGTAAGATGGCAAGACCATAGAAAGGGTCCAAGGGTTAAACAAGGAAAAGTGAGTGTCAGTGTTCATTTTGTGATTGTGAAAGTGAGAAGAGCGTTGTGAAGAGAGCTAGGGAACTGAGGAGCTCGGAAGATTCTGTAGAACGCGAAGAGGAGTAGATTGCTGCTAGGAATCTAAGGTAAGGGGAATTTATCATTGTTATTATAATTGATCTAAGGTTTAGATAATTGTAGGTTTGTATTGGGGTTTTGGGGATGATGTTGTTAATATAATACTTTGATGAAAATTGATGAAATTGTGAGTTTGTTTTGCAATAATTTAATGTCTATGATGTATAATAAGATGTGTTGTTATTATATGATGAAAATAAGTGAATCTATGATGAATTGAGACTTGTAATGTGAAGAAATAGTGTAAAAATTGGACTAGTGCAGTACAGAGATTACAACAGGGAAGTCCTATTTGCGCAGGCTCGCCGGGCGAACGTGATGCATCGTCGGGTGAAGAAGTCTCACCCTTGTCGTGCCAGGCGAGTAGAGGGCGAAGGGAAAAGGTGAAAAATAGAGCCCCTGGAATTTTGTATGAAGAATGGTGACTCGCTCGAGTTTCGTCGGACGAAGAAGAAGCGAAAGGTGCTCGTCAGGAGAGCGAAGTGCTTCGTTGGGCGAGGGTGATGAGAAGAAACTAGAGCCCCTGGAGTATGTATGAGGAGGAAGTTGTCTCTCCCACCTCGTCGGACGAGCCTCAGGAGAGCAAACTTCTTCGTCAGACGAGCCTCAGACGAAGGACAGTAGGAGAGTTCTAAAAGTGTCGTAACTTAAATTTCAGGACTCCGTTTGACGTGTAGTTCGAAGCGTTAGGAATTTAACACGATGAAATATACTTTAGTGGAATAAAATGAGTCATATAATGTGTTTTCACGTGTCTATGTTTTGACGAATAAGATGTTTTATTAATTTTTCTATTATGATGTACATGTATATGATGAATTTTTGTTGCTACGATAATAACGTGTGTAATATGAAGTATGTGATAATATTATGATGATTATATGAATGATGATGCATTTTGACTAGCAGTGGTCATGTTTTTATTGAGATGTTTCGCATCATGCATTCATGGCATATGTTAGGGCATAGTCTAGTGATGGTTGCAGAACATTATTCCAGTGAAGTTTGTAGGACAAATGGTTTAGTGATGGCCTCAATCCCATAGTGTGGATTGAGTGCAATTTTATGATGTGCTCCGGTTCTAAGTGGGAATTGATCCTATTGGTGGGGACCTTTGGAGAAAAGATGATTGTGTCATCAATGAAGTTTTGATACCACATGCATGAATCTAATGAAGTTGTATTACATTCTTTGTGACATTGCATAATGATTGATTAAGTGGTGTTTTATGAATACGTGAACTAATGATGTCTTGATGATGATTGTTGGCTGATGATATGATGATGCTATGAATAAATAATAAACTGAAGGTGTGGGTATAACGTGAAGTTTTGATGGTGTGTGGTGTCTTTCTATTGTACTATAACTACTATATTTATTCCTTATGTCTTTTATAATGATTATGATTTCTCGCTCTTTCTGCTTGGAAATATTGACCCTTTACGTGGGTAACTTGCAAGTGATCAGGAATAGCCCGTCGAAATTTAGAGGATAGCTTTATGGAGTCTTTTAGTTGCTTTATTTCTAATAAAGAGGGTATTGCTTTGATATGTAACATCGGGGTCTTTGGGATCGTTTGAATTGAACTATATGTTCCTTGTTTACATGATATGTTGAGAATACTCTATTGCATTTTAAAGATGTTTTGAAGTTTAACTTATGAGCTACGAAGTATGATGTCATTTGATTTTAAAGTATTTAATAAATATGTTTGAAATAATAATTCTATTGCGATGAGTTGAAGCTTTATGATGATAGTTTCAAAGAGATAAATGTTTTAATTTTGAGAACTCGTGTTACGGATCAGGATGTGTTTTACTATGATGTTTGTATGAAGCACGTGACATCCTTTTTGGTACATTACTCTGATTTAATTATTGAATTATTTGCTCATATTCTTTAGGGTTTAGAAGGGTGTGACATAACATCCCCCCCCCCCCCCCCCCCCCCCATGGTTATAGAAGAAAATTGGAACCCATGTATCCCACGCTCGTGAAGGAAGTGAGAGAATAACTATTCTTGAATCCAAGTATCTATACCCAAGGGGTATCTATAAATACCTCAACTTTAGCATTCAGGAGAGAGATCATTATTCACCAAGAAACCACATATGCAAAACTTTTCACCACTCGGTGTTAGCTAGCTATGATAACCATCAATAACCTTAAACATCACATACAACCCTCCAAATACAAGGTTATCCTTATTGTACCTTTTTAGCAAGTATAATGGACTCCCACTGTAGTGCTCTAATAAAACTGATATGTGCCACCTTTTTATCTGACGGTCAACTTTTTGTCCACCTGTTCAACCCTCTTTGAATATGTGAACATGCGAGCAGCAACCTTAACCAGCAGTAGCTTTGGCAGCGTCAGGATGCCATAATGGAGATTTGTGTTAGAATATAGTTTGATTCTACAACCCTCATAAGAGTTTTGATGATAACAAACACAAAGAACAAATATGCACTCTAAAATTATATTATGTTTTGTAGAGAAGTTCTGATGGAAGTTGATCAGAAGTTAAGCTACAAGGATATTCCTGCTGAGAATGTTGACTAATCTCAGAATGTTCTTATGAATGAAGATCAAAAGTTGCGCTAAGAGAAATATGTTTTAACTCTGAACGGAAGTCTAACGCTGCATACAGGACCGTATGATTCTGACCTTCCAATGTTCTGAAGCAAGCAGCAAACAAATTCCTTAATGTTCTGAAGTGTTACTATTCATCAAAGTTGTATCAATTGCAACGACTACAAATAGACAAGGGTCTTTTAATTGAGGAAAGTGCATTAACTGATATTTATCAAGTTTCCAATTACTCAAGATTGTTGCGCCTATTTAAACAAGGGATAAGGTTAAACCGTTCACGATTTACAACAACTTTTTGTCCACCTGTTCAACCCTCTTTGAATATGTGAACATGCGAGCAGCAACCTTAACCAGCAGTAGCTTTGGCAGCGTCAGGACGCCATAATGGAGATTTGTGTTAGAATATAGTTTGATTCTACAACCCTCATAAGAGTTTTGATGATAACAAACACAGAGGATAAATATGCACTCTAAAATTATATTATGTTTTGTAGAGAAGTTCTGATGGAAGTTGATCAGAAGTTAAGCTACAAGGATATTCTTGCTGAGAATGTTGACTAATCTCATAATGTTCTTATGAATGAAGATCAAAAGTTGCGCTAAGAGAAAGATGTTTTAACTCTGAACGGAAGTCTAACGCTGCATACAGGACCGTATGATTCTGACCTTCCAATGTTCTGAAGCAAGCAGCAAACAGATTCCTTAATGTTCTGAAGTGTTACTATTCATCAAAGTTGTATCAATTGCAACGGCTACAAACAGACAAGGGTCTTTTAATTGAGGAAAGTGCATTAACTGATATTTATCAAGTTTTCAATTACTCAAGATTGTTGCGCCTATTTAAACAAGGGATAAGGTTAAACCATTCACGATTTACAACACTGCAATTTCACAATCCTTCAACGTTGCTACTACTTATTCATATTATTCTCTAAACTGTGTAATACATCACAAGTTTGTGATACTATTTGTGTAACGAAAAACTTACTGTACACTGCTTTATTCATACTTTTGTTAGTGCAATTCCTTGAGATAAATCGGGTTGTGGTTGTACTCAAGAAGACTTTGGCAGTTGTCAAAGTAGATTTGTAATCAAGTTTGATTAGTGAATTAAGACCTCGTTGGAGAGATGCAAAATCACCTTGGCAGATGGACTGGAGTAGTTTGAGATCAAACGAACCAGGATAAAAATCATTGTGTCATTTTCATTGATTTTTAAGATCCCAATTCAACCCCCCATCTTGTGTTTTTAAATTCTTAAATTGGCATCAGAGCGCCTGGTTCCGAGTTCAAGCACTTAACTGTGTCAGTAAAAGATTCAAGCTAAGAAAAACATTATGGTGGTACCAAGTCAGAACATCAACAATGACTATCATGATGATAAAGACAGACTCAACGGCAAACCTCCAATCTTTGATGGAGAGAACTTTGACTACTGGAAAGACAGAATTGAAAGCTTCTTTCTGGCTCATGATACTGATCTCTGGGATATGGTTATTGATGGGTACATGCATCCTGTGGATGAAAGTGGTCAGAAGATTGATAGAAAAAGAATGTTTGGTTATCAAAAGTGTGACTTCAGAAATCATCACAAGGCCATAACTATCCTCTTGAGTGCCATCTCATATTCAGAGTATGAGAAGATCACAAACAGAGAGTCAGCTAAAAACATGTTTGATTCTCTAAAAATGATGCATGAAGGCAACATGCAAGTAAAAGAAACCAAATCCCTTGCGCTCATTCAGAAGTACGAAGCCTTCAAGATGGAAGAAAGTGAAACCATTGAAGCAATGTTCTCAAGATTCCAAATTTTGGTTGTTGGGCTGAAAGTTATAGACAAAGGGTATTCAACTTTTGATCATGTAAAGAAGATCATCAGAAGTTTACCGAAGCAATGGAGGCCCATGGTCACTACTCTTAAATTGGCGAAAGATCTTAACAAGATATATCTAGAGGAACTTGTCAGCTCACTCAGAAGTCATGAGATAGAGTTAGAAGATGATGAGCCTCAGAAGCAAGGTAAGCCTTTAGCTCTTAAATATAACAAAAAATATGATTCTAAAGTTTTGCAGGATATGGAAGAAACCTCTGGTGGATCCTCATCAAAAGAAGACGAATTGTCTCTTCTCTCCAGAAGAGTCAATCAACTGTGGAAGCAGAGGCAAAGGAAGCTCAGAAACTCCAGAAGAACAGGGAATCCGAATGAATCATCCTCTGGATACAAAAAGTCTGAATCTTCTTCTGGACACAAAAAGTCTGAATCTTCTTCTGGACACAGAAAGTCAAGCAACAGGGACATTGTCTGCTACGAGTGCAATGAACAAGGGCACTACAAAAGCGATTGTCCAAGGATTCAGAAGGAGAAACCCAAAAAGAATTTCTTCAAGGAGAAGAAGAAAATTCTCATGGCAACATGGGATGACTCAGATACTTCTGACGCATACACAGAATCAGAAGATGAAAGAGCCAACATTGCTCTTATGGCCAACGTGACAGAAGACAGTGAATCATCTGGGTCAGAATCAAAATCAGACACAGAAGAGGTATTTCCTGACTTTACTGTAAACTTTACTAAAGCAGAATTAGGAGAAAGTCTGAGTGAAATTCTTGAAAGATATCAGCAGCTTCGAGTCAAATTCAAGAACCTAAAAAAGGATCTAGTTTCTAACTCTGAAGAAACTGAGAATCTGAGATTAGAAAATTCTGAGCTAAAAGAAAAAATTTCAAAACTTGAAAATGATTTACAAAACACTCAGAAGGAAACAATCTCAGAAGTTCCCAGTAACTCTGATAAGATCATAAAGGAATATGATCATAGCTTTCAGAAGTTTCTGGCTAAAAACATATATAGAAGCAAGATGGATTCAATGATTTATGAAGTTAGAAGAAATGGAAGAAAAGGTATAGGATATAGAGGTAAAGTATCCCAACCTAAGAAAGTCATGGACTTAGTTACTAAACGCACACCTTTAAAATCTCACTTTACCTATGGGCACACACATGACATAAAACCCACCAGTAATGATTTTTCTGCTAAACCAAATTTCAAACAGAATTTTGGTAACACTAATAAACAAGGACCCAAAAAGATATGGGTATTGTTGTACCCCAAAATTTTCCTTCTCATTTCATCAACATTTCTCATCACAAGACTCTTGGAATTCAAGATCAAGTTAGGGTTTGCTCTGCTCAAGACACCTCCTTGCACTGTTGACCTAAATTAGGGTTTGAGTTTGCACAGTGATTCTTTGACCTACAATGCCCAAAGTTAATTTCATACTTCATGTTGGACTCACAAGTTTGTCCATACCAAGTTTCAAGCCTTCATTTAAATTTTTGCCCAGTCAAGTGGACAGTTGACCTAGAAATCAGCTATATTGGGGAAAAAGTCAAATGTGGCCAATTGACAGTCAAAACTCATGAATTTTGACCCACATCAACATTATGAACTCATATGAACCATTTGATCAAGTTTGGATCACAATTCCACAAGAAATTTGATCAGATCACCAAAAGGGCAAAATGGTCATTTTTAGGGTTTTTGACTGTACAAAGGCAATTTTTGACTGTTTGATCTAGCCAATGGCAAATCAAGCTCAACCATGGACTCAAGTACTCAATGGCTTTGTCTTGACCCATTCAACAAGTACAAAAGATCTCAAATGCATAAGATTGACAGATGAATTTTTCAGTCAACTGATCAAAATTTGACTGTATACTAAAAAGTCAAACTTTGACTTTTTGGTCAAAATCAAGTGCCAAGGGTCATTTTTCATCAATACATGTCAAATTATGAAACTTGTTCATCAAGAAACCCAAAAATGCAAATTAGGGTTTAAAATGGAAAAATTTTCATAACTTAGAAATTTTCTAAGTTATAAAATTTTCTTATTTTTCCTAACTTTGTCCCTTTTTTTCACCAAGATGAAAATGGATTCAAACAAAACTCTCAACATGAAAGTTGTAGTCCATCACAAAGTCTACAACTTTGATTCACAAAGTTTTCTCAAAATAAGCTTGTATCTCAAGTTATGATTTTTGGAACAAGGGTACCTAAAACTTTTAACTTAGAGAAATTTTGCCCTAATTTAGGCAGGATTTTGACCCATCTTCTTGACCATTTTTCACATAGTTCCACTTGGAGTTTCAAGGTGAATTTCAAAGATGTATTATAGTACATGTTGCAAGCTTTCCAAATTGTCCAAGAACTCCTCAAACACCCTTGTGGTTAGGGAGAGTCGAATGCTTGAAGTTGGCAAAAACTCACTTTGATCCATGGCCAATACATGTTCATACAACTTGCATTTTCAAACCAAACTAGCTTAGTACATGATTACAGGCCTCTAAACCAACTTACACTCAAAAATTGAATGCAAATACATTGGATATTGGCATTTTTCTGATCAAGAGAGCTTTGTACATTGAACATTTCCATTTTAAGCATAAAGATCACACTTCCATTTTCATAAAGCATGAACTTTTGCAAAGCTGTCTTTCTTGAGCTTTGAAATTCTTTCTTTGCAGCAAACAGGTTCCACAAACTTAGGCAAAGGTACAAGGAGTTGGTGCATGCTTGGAGATAGCCTGTACAGGCCTATCACACTTCACTTCCAACTTTGCTTTCAAAACAAGTAAAAGGGCTAAAAGCTTGTATCTCTCATATCTGATAAAACCAACAAGAACAAAGTTGTCAAACAAGTTTTGAATATCCATACAAGTCAGAAGCACGAGCCTTTCACCCCTAAAGCACCCTCATACTCCAAAACCCCATTTTTCTGCAAAACAGGGCAAGCCCCGCAGAACCACCTCCATCTCCACTTTCCCTCGTGCGTTTTGCCTCAAATTTGTTCCAATACCTTGCATTCAACTCACCTAAACTATTCCAGACCTCCATTGCCAACTGTAACACCATTAACACACATTGCCATTTTTGTTTGGAAGCTTTGCAGGTTGAGTTCTGTAGCACGATTCAGGCTACTTCAAAACAAGCCAAGCATTGGAAAAGCTTCATTGGACCTCAGGCAAGCTCAAAAGAACCTTAAGCACTCTTGGAAGTTGCTGCATTGTCCAGCTCGAAGTCAACTGAAACAGGTATTTCATGAACTTCTATCTCTCTATTTAGGGATAGTTAGACTTAGGTTTGTGAATGAAAGATGTTGTATTCATAGCCCTGAAACCATACATGTGCTTAGTTTTCATTTATATTAATCGTGCTAGGAGAATTTTGTTCATGAACTTTCTGAAAAAACTAGGTTAAGAATTAGGACCAGAGAAATTCTCTCTGGTCTTTGAGAGTTAGCTTGAGTTTTTTATATGGTTAGATTCGTTATTTAATGCTCTACAAGTTTCATGTTATGAGTTTTGTCAAAAAAGTAAGGAATCAGGAGATAGCATTTTGTGTACAAAGCGCACGTTTTGGTTTAAACTGAGGAAGAAGATGAAGTTGATTGGGCTGGGCCTGGTTGTTTTTACTTCTAACACCTGCCTTTTCAGTTTACACCCCCCTGGCCCATTTATTTGTATATTTGTCATTTTTTTATTTTTTTATTTTTATTCTGACTTTATAATTTTATGTCCAAATATAAAAAATGCCAAAAAATTATTTTTATATTTTTTTCATTTTTATTTGATATTTATTTTTATTTTACTAGTATAAAAATGTAAATACTTTATATTCTTTTTATTAAAACTTAAGAATAATGTAAAAAAATATATGTTTATTTTCATTTATTATTTTATACACATTTGAAAACATTTTCTTGAAATGTATACATTTTTGTAAATAATTAATTTTTATTTTTATACATTTAATATATTTAATATATATATATATATATATATATATATATATATATATATATATATATATATATATATATATATATATATATATATATATATATATATATATATATATATATATATATATATATATATATATATATATATATATATATATATATATATATATATATATATATATATATATATATATATATATATATATATATATATACACTTATATACTTTATTTTATTAAATAACTAGAACAAAAAACACAAAAATAATACATTTTTATTTTCATTAATAATTGATATTAAAAATACCTTTTTTACAATATACTTTTATTTTTTATACAAATTGATACATTATTGTACATAAATAATAAATAATACCATTAATTTAGGAAATTAGGGTTTTTGCCCTAAAAAATAAAATAATTGAAATTGACTTTTTATTTATTTATATTTCACATTAAAAATACTTTTTACATACATAAAACTTTTTTTTGCATAATGCACTTTATTTAATATTTATTTATTTGTATTTATTTAAATATTGTATATTTAATTGTTATGCCTTATACATTCGATTTGGTTGTAATAATTTAGAATTTAATTTCTTGCAAAATAATCCCCAATTCAAATTTGTACCCCCCCCCCCCTCCCTATATCATGTTGTAATAGTGTAGAATTTAAATTCTCGCACCTTTAAATGCTTTCAATTATGCCATGATTAGACCTAGGGTTTGTATGCAAAATAAAATCAACAATTAGCTTGACCTAATCCAAGATAACCATGCATGAAAAACAAACACAATGCACACTTGCACCCCTAGGGTTTCCATCCACTTGTTGCCTTCAAAAATGGGTCATGGTATGCATGTCAAGTACTTTGGCAAAACAAAAACAAAACAAAAGATCATAGTCCCTCGATGACGCTATCTGAGTTTCCTAAACAAAATGATCAAGTCCCTTAGAAAATTGCCAAAAATACTTGACACTATTGCTATCATGGTCTATACGATGACCCGCGCCTGTCCCGTTTAACATCCTAACACAAGGTTGTTCACCAAATACAATGGTGAAACAACACTGTTAAAAGGGTTAAAAAACATAAGGAAAACCTTTGAGTAAAATAGGGTAGACAAACTCTTAGTTACTTGATCAAAGCTTGCAAAAACATCCTTGCTATCTTCAAAACACACTTCACAACATAATTTCAAAACCCTACTTTCAAACATTGAAAACTTTTCAAAAGACAAAAACACCTTTGTATACATTCAAACAAGAATCATTACAAAGGTTGCCACAATGATGGCCTCTTTTCAAAACATCTTTCAAAATCACACACAAAGCACCATTTCAAACAATTGAAAAGCAAAGCAAGTGATCTAAGAAAGTAACTAAGAGCCCATGGATAACCATGGATAGAAAGGGTTCTAATACCTTCCCTTTCTATAATCTACTCCCCGAACCCAAGAAAACATATCAAAGGTCTTTCCTGTTCTTTTTGACCTTTCCTTAGGATAAATAAAAAAGTCGGTGGCGACTCTACATTTGCAAACACAAACACAAAATCCAAAGTCAGTTCTCCCACTGTATCACAGAACTGGAGACTCTGCTGGGGAAAACTTTAAAAGTGGAGTAACCTTAGGGCTTAGATCACCCTTTGCATAATTATATTGTTTGCCTTGATTGCTTTACATTTGGTTCTCTTGTTTGGGCTTGAAATCCTCCACCCGGATTTGTTAAACATTCATAGGTAAATAGCAATACGTTGTGGAAACTGTGTGGAGTATACCGACACGGTTGAAGCAATAGCTATATTAGTGCGACATATTTGTGAGTACTGGTAGCCTTTGAGTCAATCAAAGAGAATTGGGGCCGCTGAGTGATGTCATGAAGCACTAATGAACTCTTAGAACCTTACTTGACCATCTTGGCCTTTTATTAGGGGTAGTGAGATGACCGGCTTTGGTGCAGTCCGAAGTTGGTAGATACTCGATACTACACTCATTGAGGGTTGTTTTCTTGGAATATTTTGGTCGCTAGTTAAGTGGCTAAACCAAAACAATGAACATAGAAAACAATCCAGTGATATTGAGCTCCTTAGAACCCGTTAGAACCCGGTTACTATTTATAGGACAGGTTTGAGCCAACTAAACTCAAGAGGGTACTTACCTATGAAACCTCATGCAAGCCTGAAACTAGGGTTTTGTGTGACTTGCTTGTACATATGTTTGTGCATACATCATGAACATCATAAAGCATCATATGCATCCACTAACCATTTCAAGGGTTTGGATCTTCATCTTTGTTCTTGTTTTGTAGGTCATGGAATCTCTTCGCAGGAAAACAATTCAAGTCAACCTTGTGAGAATCCCTCCTCAACTCAAGGAGCTTACTTCCAGGATTCCAGAGAATTTTCTCTTCAGTGAAAGACATGGTAGACTCCTCAACTTGGTAAACACCAACATTGAAGAAGACATGGTGAAAGTTCTCTTCCAGTTCTTTGACCCCCTACACCACTGTTTCACATTCCCTGATTACCAATTGGTACCTACTTTGGAGGAATTCTCAACTCTTGAGAATTCCTATTCTTCATCAACTACCCTACAACGGTACAGAAAAAGAACCAAAGCCTGAAGAAGTTGCTCAAGCATTACACTTGCAACCATCTGACATCAAGGGGCATTGGGAAACCAGAAGTGGTGTCAAGGGTTTCTTGGCAAAGTTTCTGTTTGAGAAGGCACAAGACTGCTGGAATTCTCTTGATCTACAAGCCTTTGAATAAATTGTGGCACTCCTCATCTATAGGTTGGTCTTGTTCCCAAACCCTGATCAGCTTATAGATGTGAATGCTGTCAAGATTTTCATATCCAGGAATCCTGTACCTACATTGCTTGGGGACATCCTACACTCATTTTACACACGAACAATGAGGAAAAGAGGTGTTCTCATGTGCTATACTCCTCTCCTAGAAAGGTGGTTTATTTCTCACCTTCCACAATCAGTTTTGAAGAATGAGCAGGGTTTGAGGTGGTCACAACGGTTGATGACCCTCACACATTCTGATGTACATTGGTGTTCTCGGTCCAGAGAAAATGTCATCATCATTGATCGTTGTGGGGAATTTCCTAATGTCCCATTACTTGGCATTAGGGGAGGCATCACCTACAACCCCTGTCTAGCTTTGAGACAATTTGGATATGCTCGGAGGGATGGCCCTCATGACATGTTGATTCCTGACCTAGTTTTTGACTTCGACAACGATGCGCAAGGACTTCGACAAAGGTTCATCAGAGCTTGGAGGATGTCCAACAAAGTGGATAGTAAGACACTGGGGCACAAGAATTCCATCCCCCTTAAGCCTTATCTCAAGTGGGTACGAACCCGCTCCCAGAATCTTATGATGACATACCCTCACATTCTCCCCGTGATCAAAGAGCCTGTTATGGAAGGAGAGGTTCCATGCACCATCCTACATCCTGACATGCCAACATCATGGGAAGAAATTCAAAAGAGTTGGATCCAACTCAAGGAAGAACGGGATACTTTTGAAGCCAGCTTCTATGCCAATGAGAAGAAGGTTTTGGAGCTTACACGCCGACTTCATGAGGAGGAAACTCTCAACACTTACATCGCACCAAAGAGGATGCGCAGTGTCTTTTTACATTAAGAATTTTGTAATATTTTGCCCATGGGGCACTTATGTACTAACAAATTTCTTTTTAATATGACGTACGTTCTTTCTGTTTGCAACAAATTTGATATTTTTGAATCCTTGAATGCATTACATGAATAACATATCATTCATCATATGCATAAACAGGTCTTCACACCAGGTTTCCTTATCTTTCTGCTGTTTATTTCAGCAAGATGGATTTGGAGCAGACGGTAAAGGATCTGCAGGCACAAAATTCACAGTTCCAGCAACTCCTCATGACCTTGGCAAAGGGTCAAGAGGACCTCAAAGCTCTGTTGGAGAAGAATAAAGAGAAAAAGAAAAAGAGACCTGGAGTAGCCACTTTTGGAAGAAGGTTTGAAAGCAATGCTAGGAAGGTTCTTGAGTTCCCCTCAACGTCTGACGAAGGGGCCGGTAAAGGGAAAGGGACTGTTGTACCTTCTGAATCTGAGGTTGAAGAGGAAGAAGAGGAAGAAGACGAAGACTACTCCGAACAACAGTATCCTCCAGCGGATGGTAAATATAAGAATCTTGAAGATAGACTGGCAGCCATGGAATTGCAGAGGGTTCCAGGTTTGGACTTTGAAGAACTAGGGCTGGTAGCTGAGATTGTTATCCCTCCCAAGTTCAAGGTACCAACCTTTGCTAAGTACGACGGTCTGTCTTGCCCAAAGATGCACCTAAGGTTGTATGTCAGAAAGATCCAACCCCACTCGTCTGATAAAGACCTCTGGGTACACTTTTTCCAAGACAGTTTGTTTGGCACGCAGTTGGATTGGTTCTATCAACTCGAGAGATTAGAGGTTCACAATTGGGAAGACTTAGCTGCCGCTTTTTATCGTCAATATCAATACAATGTTGATTTGGCGCCCACTCGTACTCAGTTACAAAGTATGGGGATGGCTTCCAATGAAGGGTTTAAAGAGTACGCCTAGAAGTGGCGTGATCTGGCTGGAAGGGTGCAGCCGCCGTTGTCAGATAGGGAGTTAGTTGACATGTTTCTGGGAACCCTGTCTGGCCCCTTTTTCAATCATCTAATCGGGAGTTCTTCCGCGGGATTTACTGAACTAATTTTGACCGGCGAAAGGGTTAAGGCCGGTATTAAAAGTGGAAAGATTCAAAAGGATGCTTCCGCATCCACAGCTGTTAAGAAACCCTTCCCGGCTAAGAAGGAAGCATATGTTGTGTATACTCAGAAAGGCCAGGGAAGAACCGAGCGTCGGCTGACTATAGGGGCTGTGATGATTCAAAACTCGTCAAATGATCAACCTCGTAACAATCAGTCGAGACCTAACCAACAATGGGTAGAAAGGCCACAACGGCAGTTCACCCGAATCAACATGACACCCGCTCAGGTACTCCCTCATTTGTTGAAGTTGAATCTTACCAGTTTGAAGGAAGCGGCAAAGAACCCTAACACCTCCTCTCCATACTACCACTCCAACGCCAAATGTGCTTACCATTCTAACAGTGTTGGGCACGATACCAATAATTGTTGGGCGCTTAAGAACAAAATCCAGGATCTGATTGATGCCAAAGTAGAATTTGATGCTCCTGAGAAGCCCAATGTTATATCTTCTCCGATGCCCAAGCACGGCCACAATGTTCATGCCATTTTAGAAGACCTCAGTGTTATTGATGTTGCCGATCTTTTGACTCCATTGTTAGTGATTAAAGAGAAGTTGATGAGAGCCAGGCTATTCCCAGGCTGCGGGAAGGACTGTTATTTTTGTTTGAACATACGAGCTAACTGCCCAATGTTGAAATCAGGTGTCCAACGCCTGATGGATACCCAAGAGATACTTTCCAGAAAACCCCTGTTGATACCTTCAATCCTGTTACTCCTGTTACTTTTGCTACTTCAACCAACGATATTGCAATCATAACCATTTCCGACAATCCTCCCAAGGCTTGCAAAAGGCCTGTCAGGATTACGCCCAATGCTAAATGTGTACCTTTAAAGATCACCATGTCGGGGCCTGTCTCGTACCAATCCAGCAAAATGATACCATGGAACTATGGGGGAGAAATCTTCTACCATGGTATCAAACAAATTGAGGTCGTCCAAGAAAATTCTGAAGAAGAAGACCCTGATATAGGGAACATTGCGGGTACAAGCAAGATAACCCGCAGCGGTCGGATCTTTTCTCCGGAGATTGCTCCCCCTCGAGCAGTTTTCAGACCCTCGAAAGCTTTCGTACCTGTTAGGCCATCTGTGCAAGGCCCGATGATTGAAGAATTAGATACTCCTGAGGTAAGACCATCTGTTGATAGTACCGACAAGAGTAAGGGGATACTGGAAGTGCCTGTCAGGACGAAGGCTCATGTTATGGTTATCCCCGAAACCACTCAGAAAGAAATGGATGAAATCTTGAAAATAATCAGAAAAAGTGACTACGACATTGTGGAACAGCTAGGGCAGACCCCTTCTAAAATTTCAATGTTGGATCTTCTGCTATGTTCTGAGGCCCATGCTAAGGCCCTAATCAAATTATTGAAGGCGGCACATGTACCCCAAGAGACTTCGGCTGACCAGTTTCAGGAGTGTGTGGCCAGTCTTACTGCTGATAATGGCCTGGGCTTTTCCGATGCTGACTTGACTCCCAAAGGAAGGAAACACAACGACGCGCTACATGTTTCAGTTGAATGCAGGGGAACCACACTCGCCCATGTCTTAGTTGATACTGGTTCTTCCTTGAATGTGATGCCGAAGAAAGCCTTAGACCGTTTGGATTGCGAAGGATTGACCCTCAAACCTAGTAACATCGTTGTTAGGGCCTTTGATGGGTCCAAAAGAATGGTTCATGGAGAGGTTGATATTCCTATCAAAGTAGGCACAAAAGTTTTCAACTCCACCTTTTACGTGATGGACATCCGCCCGTCATATTCGTGTTTGTTAGGAAGACCGTGGATCCATTATGCCGGGGCAGTTACCTCCTCTTTGCACCAAATGCTAAAATATCCTGTTAAGGGTAAGATTATAACAGTGCACGGGGAGGAAGAGTACATGATAAGTCATGTCAATTCCTTCCGATATGTGGAGTTGGATGGCGAGTTCATAGAAACGCCTATCCAACATTTTGAGAAAGTTTCTCTTGAGGTAGCAGTTGCGAAGACAATGGTTGAGGTGCCTATCGTTCCCAAGCATGTATCTAGGATGGCATATCTCAAGGACGCAGAGGCTGTGGTTAAAGAAGGAAAGAGCACAGTGTGGGGGCAATTGCCTGATTTTCCCCATAAGACGGGCAAGTTTGGGTTAGGGTTTACTGCTGCAGGACAGAAGGCTATGCGTCGCTCCAAGGCTGGAGGACCACCCGTCAAGATCTCTCACCATAGAATCAATGTTGTAGAAGATGAAGATGAAGAGGGCCATTTTGAAGATTGGATCTTTCCGACCGTCGAAGGGGGTTTAAGCAACTGGGAAGCAAAGGATTTTGTTCCCATCACCTTTATCAACCAGTAATTTTATCTTTGAACAATTTCCCATTTATGGTCTGTAATAACTAAACAATTCGCACACTATTTTCACTTCATGCCTTGCCCGGGGCATGTAGGTCCATTTGTAAGGGCTTGATTTTCTTCATTATCATATGCCATGTTTTAATGAATCATTGGACGTTTTTCATCTATAAACTGTTGTGTTCATTTTCTTTCCTTTTGAATTTTTGTTTGTTTAAGGATGGTTATCCCTTACACACACCCACAGTCACAAATGCAGGTACCCATCCACTCCAGATTCCATGGGTGACTATTCTGCTTTAACCTTCGATAACTCTGAAGATTTGGTCAATCATGTTGAATACGAAGTTGACGAAGACTGTGAAGTTCCGGGAGAGTTAGCCAGACTTCTACAACAAGAAGAGAGGGTTATTCTGCCTCATGAAGAGTTGCTAGAAACCATCAACTTGGGGAAAGATGAAGACAGGAAAGAAGTAAAAGTGGGTACCAACCTGGAACCAAGTGTCAAAGAGCGCTTAGTGCAGTCGTTGAACGAATATGTTGAAATCTTCTCCCGGTCTTACGAAGACATGCCGGGACTAGACACAGATATCGTGGTTCACTGTCTCCCTACAAGAGAGGATTGTCCACCGGTCAAGCAAAAGGTCCGCCGAATGAGGCCTGACATGTATGAGAAGATTAAGGCTGAGGAAATGAAGCAATTCAACGCTGGCTTTCTGGCTGTTACTTCCTATCCACAATGGGTTGCTAACATTGTGCCTGTGCCTAAGAAGGACGGCAAGGTCAGAATGTGTGTGGACTATCGGGATTTGAACAGGGCTAGCCCCAAGGATGATTTTCCGCTGCCACACATCGACATCTTTGTTGACAACACAGCTCAACACAAGGTATTTTCCTTCATGGATGGATTCTTGGGATACAACCAGATCAAAATGGCCCCCGAGGACATGGAGAAAACTACTTTTGTCACGCAATGGGGTACCTTCTGCTACAAAGTGATGCCATTCAGACTGAAGAATGCAGGAGAAACCTATCAACGCGCCATGGTAGCTTTGTTTCATGATATGATACATCATGAGATCGAAGTTTACGTAGACGACATGATAGCTCGATCACAGACAGAAGAAGAACACCTTGATCATTTGCAAAAGTTGTTTTCCAGGTTGAAGGAGTATAAGCTCAAACTGAACCCAAGCAAGTGCACTTATGGGGTTAGGTCTGGTAAACTTTTGGGATTTATTGTCAGCAACAAAGGCATTAAGGTTGATCCAGCTAAAGTAAAGGCTATACAAGAAATGCCTGCCCCCCGCACTGAAAAGGAGGTTAGAGGATTCTTGAGACGCTTAAACTATATCGCCAGGTTCATCTCTCACCTGACATCTACCTGTGAGCCAATCTTCAAGTTGTTGAAGAAAGATCAGGTGGTTGAATGGAACAATGATTGTCAAGTTGCTTTTGATAAGATCAAGGAGTATTTACCAGAACCTCCTATTTTGATGCCACCCGTCGAAGGAAGGTCGTTAATCATGTATCTGACTGTTTTGGATAACTCGATGGGGTGCGTGCTGGGCCAACATGACGAGTCTGGCCGAAAAGCGCATGCCATTTATTACCTTAGCAAAAAGTTTACCGACTGTGAGACTCGCTACTCACTGCTCGAGAAAACTTGTTGCACTTTGGTATGGGCTGCTCGCCGGCTAAGGCAGTATATGTTGACTCACACCACTTTGCTGATTTCCAAAATGGATCCGATCAAGTATATCTTCGAGAAACCTGCTTTATCTGGAAGAATCTCTAGATGGCAAATGATCCTGACTGAGTATGATATCCAGTATACTACCCAAAAGGCTATAAAAAGGAGTGTACTAGCTGACCATCTAGCTCATCAAGCCGTCGAAGATTACCAATCAATGAGATTCGACTTCCCTGACGAGGACATCATGACACTGGACAACATTGAAGGTAACAGACCGTATGACGGACCTGAACAAGGATCCCGATGGACCCTGTACTTTGATGGTGCTTCAAATGCACTTGGCAACGGTATCGGTGCGGTACTCATTTCTCCGGAAGGTTGCCATACACCCTTCACTTCCCGACTTTGCTTCAGCTGTACCAACAACATGGCTGAATATGAAGCTTGCATCTTTGGTCTCAAGGCTGCTATAGACTTGGGAATCAAATCTTTGGTCGTATTTGGGGACTCGACTTTGGTTATCAGTCAAGTCAAAGGAGAGTGGGACACCAAGCATCCTAATCTTATCACATACAAGGAACATGTCTTGACGTTGTTGCCTCATTTCGAGCAGATTACTTTCGAGCATTTCCCGCGAGAAGAAAATCAGCTAGCAGATGCCCTGGCTACGATGTCTTCCATGTTTAAACTCAACTGGGATGACGAGGCTCCCCAAATTACCATCGAGCGAATGGACGAACCTGCGCACTATCATGAGATTAATACCGAAGAAGTAGTGGAGCAACCCTGGTTCCATGAAATCAAAAGGTATCTCCAGACTAGAGAATATCCTGAAGGAGCTTCCGTCAATGACAAAAAGTTCTTAAGGAGATTTTCTGCCAAGTTCTTCCTAAGAAATGGCATCCTTTATAAGCGCAACCATGATTGTGTTTTACTTCGTTGTATGGACAAAGCTGAAGCAGAGTTGATCATGACCGAGATACAGAGTGGCATATTTGGCACCCACTTGAGCGGACATACGATGGCTAAGAAGATTCTAAGGGCAGGCTATTACTGGTCTACCATGGAAGCTGATTGCCATCAACATTCCCGCACATGCCACAAATGCCAAGTCTATGCTGACAAGGTACATATTCCTCTTGTTCCTCTCAATGTTCTGACAGCTCCTTGGCCATTCGCAATGTGGGGCATTGACATGATTGGAGAGATCAAGCCTACGGCATCCAATGGATATCGCTTCATCTTAGTCACTATTGATTATTTCACCAAGTGGGTTGAAGCAGCTTCCTTTGCCTCTGTTACAAAGAATGTTGTTGCCCGCTTCATCAAGCAGAACCTCATATGCCGGTATGGTATCCCCGAAAGGATCATCACAGACAACGGTACGAATTTGAACAACACCATGATCACCGCTCTATGCGAACAGTTCAAGATTTATCATCACAATTCATCTCCCTATCGGCCGAAGATGAACGGTGTTGTTGAATCCGCGAACAAAAATATCAAGAAGATCATTCAAAAGATGACAGTCACCTATGAGGACTGGCATGAGATGTTACTGTTTGCTCTGCATGGATATCGTACCACGGCACGTACTTCAACAGGGGCAACCCCGTTTTCTTTGGTGTATGGCATGGAAGCTGTTCTACCCATGGAAGTTCAGATTCCTTCCTTAAGGATTATGAAGGACGCTGGTTTGAGTGAAGACGATCGGATTCAGACTCGGCTTGATCAACTTAATTTGATCAACGAGAAGCGACTTACTGCTGTTTGTCATGATCAGACGTATCAAAAATGGATGATCAAGGCTTTCAACAAGAAAGTTAGGCGTCAGGTGTATCAAGTCAGAGATCTTGTAATCAAGCGGATCATCTTACCGCAAAGTGATCCCAGGGGCAAGTGGACTCCTACTTACGAAGGACCATTTGTGATCAAGAGCATCTTTTCTGGTGGGGCAATGATTCTGACCACCATGGACGGTGACGACTTGCCACACCCTGTGAACGCAGACATAGTCAAAAGATACTACGCATAAAACGACCCGGCAAGTTGAAAACCCGAAAGGGCGACTTGTGCAAAAATGGGCATCCCGGTGAATCGAAAACCCGAAAGGGTGGTTCAGGCAAAAATTAGGGATAAAAAAAAATCTGTACACCCGGCAAGTTGAAAACCCGAAAGGGCGACTTAGGCAAAAAAGGGTTTCCCGGTGGATCGAAAACCCGAAAGGGAGGTCCAGGCAAAAGTTAGGGAATTAAAGCGTATGACTGTGTCTCGTCGGATCACTTTAAGAACAATCTATTCACCAACAAGCTCCAAGCTTCTGATCAATCCAGTCATCGACGGACGAAGCAGCGAATGGACAAGATATTCAGAGTTGTGAAGGCTATAGCAGAATGGGAATCCCATGGAATTGTTACACATAGCCATCTTTCTTTTGTATAAATTTTTCAATTTTTACGACAACATTCTCTTACTAGGGTGTATGTCTCCTTTGTACAAAGATACTCACTAAAGTTAAATACAAAGATACTTCAAAGTGCAGAAATTTGCTTGCATTTCTTTTCTTTTTACACTTATGTTTTATTTGAAAACGTCCAATGTTTTGTTAAATAGGCATATGCATTTGAATATAATCACTGCTTACAAATAAAACGAAATTGAAAAAGGATAATTACTGATAGGTTGAAGGAGTTGGAAGAAATCTTTATGACATTCCAGAAGAAATCCCCTATGATACATCATTCAGATCCTCAACAAGGCTAAATTTGGAGTATATTTCCCCAACGAAGTTAAGCTTCAAGATCCGCAGCGGAGCCAGTGCAATCTAAAACTTGATTCCCCAGCTGAGTTAAGTTTCAAAATTCCCATCAAAGTTAAGCTTCGAGATCCCCAGTGAAGCCCGAAAACCCTGAAAATCCTATCCCCAACGGAGCCAGAATAGTGAACATTTCCCCCACAGAGTTATCTCCCAGCAAGATCGAAGATTCTCGGTCTCATTTCTCCAAGCAGAAGCCTCCTTAGGTCTTAACTCCCCAGTAGAGATTTTCAGAGTTTTCCCTACATCCCAAGAAAGTCATGAAGGATTCTCATTTCCTACGGAAATTGTCAAAGGCCTTGTGAATCCCCACAAATCGCCAAGGATTTTCAATCTCCAGCAGTGGTCCCAGGATTTCTCATTCTCAACAATCAGAGATCTTTAATCCCCAAGCAGTCAGCAAGGATTTCTCATCTTCAGTATTCAAAGATTTTTGGAATCCCCAGCATTGGTCAAGGATTTACTTTCCCCGACAGCAATCAAAGATTTCATTATCTCCAGTTATCAAGGATTTATTTTCCTCAGCAAGACAGCTACTCAGCTTACATGAACATCCATTACATTCATATATCATAAACATTGATGAAATACAATTCATTGCATCATACATATCATGCAACATAACTTTGTGTTTTAGCTAACATTTTACCCTTTTCAGGATAAGATTAAAAGGCTATCGTTAACAATTATTCAGATACAGTATGGATACACTCCAGACACGGCGGTCATTCTATTACTCATTCAGAATCTCAAGTCAAATACAGTACAGATACACCCCAGACACGGCGGTCATTCTACTACTCATTCAGACTTCAGCCATCCAATACATACTAGATACGCTCCAGAAACGGCGGCCATTCTATATCTCATTCAGATTCAACTATCAACTTCAAGTTCATATATGCTCCAGACACGGATGCCATTCTAGCCCTTACACCAGCAGCTTGATTCTCCCCAGTGAAATCGCCACGGAAGTCATTCTGTCACTTATTCAGATCCCAGTTACATCTCAGATATACTCCAAACACGAAAGTTATTCTGCTACTCATACAGATCTCAAATTCAGATACAATACAGATACACTCCAGATACGGCAGTCATTCTGATATTCATTCAAAACTCAAATACAGTTACAGCTCAGATACGCTCCAGACACGGACGCCATTCTTTCGCTCATACAGACTCAATCTCCAGATACAATTCAAATGCATTCCAGACACGAAAACCATTTTAACGCTCATTCTTCTGACATACCACATTGCAATTCAACAAATATTCTTGGATGGAATCTTTAAGCCCAACTCCAGCGAGATTCTTCCATCTCTAAATGGCATCTTTAAGCCCATTTCCTCAGCTATGTTTTGACGAGTGCAAATTTACGGGCACTTTAGTGTCCAATCCTCTTTTACCTTCGAGTCACGAAAGGCAAACTTGCCAATCTAACTCTTCAGGTTCAAGAAGATTGAACAGGGGAAACTGTTGTACCCCAAAATTTTCCTTCTCATTTCATCAACATTTCTCATCACAAGACTCTTGGAATTCAAGATCAAGCTAGGGTTTACTCTGCTCAAGACACCTCCTTGCACTGTTGACCTAAATTAGGGTTTGAGTTTGCATAATTATGCTTTGACCTACAATGCCCAAAGTGACTTTCATACTTCATGTTGGACTCACAAGTTTGTCCATACCAAGTTTCAAGCCTTGATTCAAATTTTTGCCCAATCAAGTGGACAGTTGAGCTAGAAATCAGCTGTATTGGGGAAAAAGTCAACTGTGGCCAATTGACAGTCAAAACTCATGAATTTAGACCCACATCAACATTATGAACTCATATGAACCATTTGATCAAGTTTGGATCACAATTCCACAAGAAATTTGATCAGATCACCAAAAGGGCAAAATGGTCATTTTTAGGGTTTTTTACTGTACAAAGGCAATTTTTGACTGTTTGATCTAGCCAATGGCAAATCAAGCTCAACCATGGACTCAAGGACTCAATGACTTTGTCTTGACCCATTCAACAAGTACAAAAGATCTCAAATGCATAGGATTGACAGATGAATTTTTCAGTCAACTGATCAAAATTTAACTGTATACTGAAAAGTCAAACTTTGACTTTTTGGTCAAAATCAAGTGACAAGGGTCATTTTTCATCAAGACATGTCAAATTATGAAACTTGTTCATCAAGAAACCCAAAAATGCAAATTAGGGTTTAAAATGGAAAATTTTCATAGCTTAGAAATTTTCTAAGTTATAAAATTTTCTTATTTTTTCCTAACTTTGTCCCTTTTTTTCAACAAGATTCAAATGGATTCAAACAAAACTTGCAACATGAAAGTTGTAGTCCATCACAAAGTATACAACTTTGATTCACAAAGTTTTCTCAAAATAAGCTTGTATCTCAAGTTATGATTTTTGGAACAAGGGTACCTAAAACTTTTAACAAAGAAATTTTGCCCTAATTTAGGCAGGATTTTGACCCATCTTCTTGGCCATTTTTCACATAGTTCCACTTGGAGTTTCAAGGTGCATTTCAAATATGGATTATAGTACATGTTGCAAGCTTTCCAAATTTTCCAAGAACTCCTCAAACACCCTTGTGGTTAGGGAGAATCAAATGCTTGAAGTTGGCAAAAACTCACTTTGATCCATGGCCAATACATGTTCATACAACTTGAATTTTCAAACCAAACTAGCTTAGTACATGATTACAGGCCTCTAAACCAACTTACACTCAAAAATTGAATGCAAACACATTGGATATTGGCATTGTTCTGATCAAGAGAGCTTTGTACATTGAACATTTCTATTTTAAGCATAAAGATCACACTTCCATTTTCATAAAGCATGAACTTTTGCAAAGCTGTCTTTCTTGAGCTTTGAACTTCTTTCTTTGCAGCAAACAGGTTCCACAAACTTAGGCAAATGTACAAGGAGTTGGTGCATGCTTGGAGATAGCCTGTACAAACCTATCACACTTCACTTCCAACTTTGCTTTCAAAACAAGTAAAAGGGCCAAAAGCTTGTATCTCTCATATCTGATAAAACCAACAAGAACAAAGTTGTCAAACAAGTTTTGCATATCCATACAAGTCAGAAGCACGAGCCTTTCACCCCTAAATCACCCTCATACTCCAAAACCCCATTTTTCTGCAAAACAGGGCAAGCCCTGCAGAACCACCTCCATCTCCACTTTCCCTCGTGCGTTTTGCCTCAAATTTGTTCCAATACCTTCCATTCAACTCACCTAAACTATTCCAGACCTCCATTGCCAGCTGTAACACCATTAACACGCATTGCCATTTTTGTTTGGAAGCTTTGCAGGTTGAGTTCTATAGCACGATTCAGGCTACTTCAAAACAAGCCAAGCATTGGAAAAACTTCATTAGACCTCAGGCAAGCTCAAAAGAACCTCAAGCACTCTTGGAAGTTGCTGCATTGTCCAGCTCGAAGTCAACTGAAACAGGTATTTCATGAACTTCTATCTCTCTATTTAGGAATAGTTAGACTTAGGTTTGTGAATGAAAGATGTTGTATTCATAGCCCTGAAACCATACATGTGCTTAGTTTTCATTTATATTAATCGTGCTAGGAGAATTTTGTTCATGAACTTTCTGAAAAAACTAGGTTAAGAATTAGGGCCAGAGAAATTCTCTCTGGTCTTTGAGAGTTAGCTTGAATTTTTTATATAGTTAGATTCGTTATTTAATGCTCTACAAGTTTCATGTTATGAGTTTTGTCAAAAAAGCAAGGAATCAGGAGATAGCATTTTGTGTACAAAGCGCGCGTTTTGGTTTGAACTGAGGAAGAAGATGAAGTTGATTGGGCTGGGCCTGGTTGTTTTTACTTCTAACACCTGCCTTTTCAGTTTACACCCCCCTGGCCCATTTATTTGTATATTTGTCATTTTTGTATTTTTTATTTTTATTCTGACTTTATTATTTTATGTCCAAATATAAAAAATGCCAAAAAATTATTTTTATATTTTCTTCATTTTTATTTGATATTTATTTTTATTTTACTAGTATAAAAATGTAAATACTTTATATTCTTTTTATTAAAACTTAAGAATAATGTAAAAAAATATATGTTTATTTTCATTTATTATTTTATACACATTTGAAAACATTTTCTTGAAATGTATACATTTTTGTAAATAATTAATTTTTATTTTTATACATTTAATATAGTTTATATATATATATATATATATATATATATATATATATATATAATATATATATATATTATATATATATATATATATATATAATATATATATATATATATATATATATATATATATATATATATATATATATATATATATATATATATATATATATATATATATATAATTATATATATATATATATATATATATATATATATATATATATATATATATATATATATATATATATATATATATATATATATATATATATATATATATATATATATATATATATATATATATATATATATATATATATATTATATATATATATATATATATATAATATATTTTATTTTATTAAATAACTAGAACAAAAAACACAAAAATAATACATTTTTATTTTTATTAATAATTGATACTAAAATACCTTTTTTACAATATACTTTTTATTTTTTATACAAATTGATACTTATTGTACATAAATAATAAATAATACCATTTATTTAGGAAATTAGGGTTTTTGCCCTAAAAAATAAAATAATTGAAATTGACTTTTTATTTATTTTACATTTCACATTAAAATACTTTTTACATACATAAAACTTTTTTTTTGCATAATGCACTTTATTTAATATTTATTTATTGTATTTATTTAAATATTGTATATTTAATTGTTATGCCTTATACATTCGATTTGGTTGTAATAATTTAGAATTTAATTTCTTGCAAAATAATCCTCAATTCAAATTTGTACCCCCATCTCTATATCATGTTGTAATAGTGTAGAATTTAAATTCTCGCACCTTTAAATGCTTTCAATTATGCCATGATTAGACCTATGGTTTGTATGCAAAATAAAATCAACAATTAGCTTGACCTAATCCAAGATAACCATGCATGAAAAACAAACACAATGCACACTTGCACCCCTAGGGTTTCCATCCACTTGTTGCCTTCAAAAATGGGCCATGGTATGCATGTCAAGTACTTTGGCAAAACAAAAACAAAACAAAAGATCATAGTCCCTCGATGACGCTATCTGAGTTTCCTAAACAAAATGATCAAGTCCCTTAGAAAATTGCCAAAAATACTTGACACTATTGCTATCATGGTCTATACGATGACCCGCGCCTGTCCCGTTTAACATCCTAACACAAGGTTGTTCACCAAATACAATGGTGAAACAACACTGTAAAAAGGGTTAAAAAACATAAGGAAAACCTTTGAGTAAAATAGGGTAGACAAACTCTTAGTTACTTGATCAAAGCTTGCAAAAACATCCTTGCTATCTTCAAAACACACTTCACAACACAATTTCAAAACCCTACTTTCAAACATTGAAAACTTTTCAAAAGACAAAAACACCTTTGTATACATTCAAACAAGAATCATTACAAAGGTTGCCACAACGATGGCCTCTTTTCAAAACATCTTTCAAAATCACACACAAAGCACCATTTCAAACAATTGAAAAGCAAAGCAAGTGATCTAAGCAAGTAACTAAGAGCCCATGGATAACCATGGATAGAAAGGGTGTTAATACCTTCCCTTTCCATAATCTACTCCCCTAACCCAAGAAAACATCTCAAAGGTCTTTCCTGTGCTTTTTGACCTTTCCTTAGGATAAATAAAAAAGTCGGTGGCGACTCTTACTAAACCGAAACATTTGCGAACACAAACGTAAAATCCCAAGTCAGTTCTCTCACCGTATCACAGGTACCTAAGGATAAAATTATATATGTAGCAGATATCTTTGACAGCAAGATTAAAACACCAATTATGGCACCTGGACTCTGGATTCTCTCGACACATGACGGGAAGAAAGCATATATTCCAAAGTCTGGAACTTAAATCTGGAGGCTACGTAGGTTTTGGAGGCAACCAGAAATGGAAGATCATTGGGTCTGGAACTGTCGGT
This sequence comes from Vicia faba, assembly GCA_948472305.1. Classification (NCBI taxonomy): domain Eukaryota; kingdom Viridiplantae; phylum Streptophyta; class Magnoliopsida; order Fabales; family Fabaceae; genus Vicia; species Vicia faba. Next base: position 1,014,248,978 of record OX451738.1, read on the forward strand.
AACGGTAACCTCCCTTCTATTAATAATGTTCTGTTAGTAGATGGATTAATGCATAACTTGTTATCCATAAGCCAATTAAGTGATAACGGTTATGATATAATCTTTAATCAAAATTCTTGTAAAGTTGTTAGTCAGAAAGATTGATCTATCCTATTTAATGGAAAGAGGAAGAACAACATTTACAAAATAAAACTTTTTGAACTAAAAAGTCAGAACATAAAATGCCTACTGTCTGTTAACAACGAGCAATGGGTCTGGCACAGAAGATTAGGGTATGTTAGTATGAGAAGAATATCTCATATTAACAAACTCAATCTGGTCAGAGGACTTCCTAATCTGAAGTTCAGCTAAGATGCTCTGTGTGAAGCATGTCAGAAAGGCAAGTTTGCAAAACCTCCTTTTAAAGAAAAAAATGTTTTTTCTACCTCTAGACCATTAGAAATTCTGCACATAGATCTATTTGGACCAGTGAAAACTGCATCCATTAGTGGCAAGAAGTATGGGTTAGTGATCGTAGATGACTATAGCAGATGGACATGGGTAAAGATTTTAAGACACAAGGACGAGTCACACTTTTTGTTCCTTGCTTTCTGTAACCAAGTCTAAAATGAGAAAGATCTTAGAATTGTTAAAGTCAGAAGTGATCATGGTGGAGAATTTGAAAACAAAAAAGTTGAAATATTTTTTAATGAGAATGGCATCTCTCATGATTTCTCTTGTCTTAAAACTCCCCAACAAAATGGAGTTGTAGAACGAAAGAACAGAACTTTACAAGAAATGGCCAGAACCATGATCAACGAGACTAACATTACTAAGAACTTCTGGGTAGAAGCAATTAACACAACGTGTTACATTCAGAATAGAATCTCCATAAGACCTATTCTGGATAAGACTCCATATGAACTATGGAAGAACAGAAAGCCCAACATTTTGTATTTCCATCCATTTGGATGTATATGTTTTATGCTTAACACCAAAGAACATCTGAACAAGTTTGACTCTAAAGCACAAAAGTGTATCATGTTAGGATACTCTGAACGCTCAAGAGGCTACAAAGTATACAACACAAAAACACAGATTGTAGAAGAGTCAATCAGTGTTAGATTTGATGACAAGCTTGGCTATCAAAAGTCAAATCAAAATGAATCTCTTGCAGATATAGAAGTTCAGTTCACAGGTATCGAAGGCAATACATCATAAGTTCCCAACAAAGACTCACAGACAACATCAGAAGGAAATATCACAAGCACTACAGCAACATCTGAAGAACCTCTCCAGAAAAGACTATCCAGAAACAGCCTTGCTCATCCTGAAGACAAAATTCTGGGAAAGAAGGAAGACCCAATCAGAACAAGATCCATATTCAAAAATTCTGAAGAATCTCTCATGGGATTGGTATCTCTGATTGAGCCAACTACCATTGATGAAGCTCTTCTGAACAATGACTGGAAACTGGCTATGCAGGAGGAGTTAAATCAATTCACCAGAAATGACGTATGGGATTTGGTTCCCAAACCAAAAGGGTTCAACGTCATTGGAACAAAGTGGGTATTCAGAAACAAACTGAATGAATAAGGAGAAGTCATCAGAAATAAGGCACGACTGGTTGCACAAGGTTATAGTCAGCAAGAGGGGATAGACTATACAGAAACCTTTACTCCAGTCGCCAGGTTAGAATCTATCAGAATCTTAATTTCTTTTATTGTGAATAATGGCATCACTCTCTATCAGATGGATGTCAAAAGTGAATTCTTAAATGGTTACATTGATGAAGAAGTTTATATGCACCAACCCCCTGGGTTTGAAAATTACAAACATCCATAATATGTTTTCAAACTAAAGAAATCACTATATGGTCTGAAACAAGCTCCCAGAGCTTGCGATGAAAGACTAAGTAGCTTTCTTTTAGAAAAGGAATTCACCAGAGAGAAAGTAGACACAACCTTATTCTGTAAGACATTTAAGAATGAAATTTTAGTTTTTCAAATTTATGTAGATGATATAATATTTGGATCTACTAAAGATTTTCTGGGAAGAGAACTTGCCAAGTCTATGTAGGCAGAGTTTGAAATGAGCTTGATGGGAGAACTAAAATTCTTTTGGGGAATTCAGATCAATCAAACTCCAGAAGGAACCTACATACACCAGATCAAATACGTCAAAGAACTTCTGAAGAAATTTGACCTATCATAGTGTAAGCCATCTAAGACTCCAATGAATCCCACATGCATTCTGGAAAGGGAGGAGGTAAGTAAAAAGGTAGAACAGAAGATCTACAGAGGTATCTATCTTATATCTTACAGCTTCAAGACCTGACATTCTATACAGTGTATGCTTATGTTCCAGATTCCAATCAGATCATAGAGAATCTCACTTAACAACTGTTAAGTGAATTTTCAAGTATATAAAAGGTACTACTAACCTTGGTTTGTTTTATAGAAAAACCGGTGAATACAATTTAGTAGGGTATTGTGATGCTGACTTCGCTGGAGACAGAGTAGAAAGAAAAAGCACTTCTAGAAGCTGCCAGTTTCTGGGAGAAAATCTGATCTCATGGACCAGCAAGAGGCAATCCATAATTGATTTGTCAACAGCTGAAGTTGAACACATAGAAACTGTTGGATGCAACACATAGATGCTCTAGATGAAGAGTCATCTTGAAGACTTCAACATATTTGAGAATAACATTCCTATATTCTGTGATAACACTTCTGCAATATGTTTATCTAGGAATCCTATTTTGCATTCTAGGGCTAAACATATAAAAATAAAATATCACTTTATTAAGGACTATACTCAGAAAGGAATTCTTTCCTTAAAAATTATTGACACAGACCATCAATGGGATGATGTCTTTACTAAACCACTTTCTGAAGATAGGTTTAATTTCATTCTGAAACATCTCAGCATGAAATTATGTCCAGAATAAGAGTTTTATTTATATATTCATTAACCCTCAGAATTTTATGTTTTCTTTGTGAACATCTGATCAACAAGTCTTCAGAAGTTAGAAGGACAGTTGCATCAGGATCTATCTAAGAAGATTTGAACAGTTCATTTCAAAGATAGAGGCGTGCAGTTCACATTATCAACATTTGTCATCCTCTCACAAGCGTCCTTCTAAGGCTGAACACGCGTTCAAATTCTAAAGGGTCTAAGGCTTTGATTGGGTGCATTGAGGCGCATGTCATTGGTAACTGTTTCTTATCTCCACGTCATCCCCTATTTTCAAGATTCATATTGCTATGTAATCATTAATATTTTTCTCTTTCTTATTGATTAAGTTTTCAAATTGATTATAAATACACACTCACTATCACTTTCACTTCTTCTCGCTTCTATTTCCTCTCTAGTTTTCATTTGCAAAAACCCTTTTTCTCAGAAATCTCAAACAGTCAGTGTGAACAATGGCATCTTCTTCAAGCGCTAAAAATCTTCAATGTGCTCCTGCTTCATCTTCATCAACAGCAGAACAGTACGAAGAACCATCAAGAACCTTACTCACTCCAATTGAATCTCTTGAGGTTCTCTGCGAGCTTATCATTGACTTTGAAAGCATGAAGGAGAATGGGTTTGATCTTACTGCAGATGTAGCTATTCAAGGATGGAACAGGTATTTCGATCGTCTTCTAGGTCCAGTGTTCCCAATTTTGGTAAAGGAATTCTGGATTCACGCAACCTCCTCTAATCACCAAGTAACGTCTTATGTAATGCGGAAGAAAATTGCAATTACTGAAGATTTGATTGCAAAGCTGATTGGTTACAATGGCGGAGGAATCCATTACAGCGACATGCCTGAGAAATGCTCTGACCTAAAATCCATAAAGAGTAATCTTCACTTCTGGACAGCCATCCAACAAGATTATAGATTTGAAGGACTACTTCAGAATCTGGGTAAATATCATTTTGGGTTATATCAACCACAGGAAGCCAACAAGCTCTCTTGACTACATCAATATTGATCAACAGTTTCTGCTATATTTCATTGTGAAGTAGACAAGAATAAACCTTCCTCACTTAATTTTCAATCATCTGAGAACAAGCGTGAAGGAAACAATAGAAGATGAAAGAACCAAGAGGGATTGGATACCTCTGGGCAGGTTAATTTCAGATATTTTGATTGAGAATAGGTTAATAGAGCATCTGACTAAACCTCGGCAGATAAGCACGCTGGAGACATGTGCTGGAAAACCCCTTAATGCCAAGAACCTAAAAAAGATGAAGATTATTGACAGCATTAAGAATGAGCCAACCATTGCTATACAAGAAGTCATCACGTCAAGGAGAATCCCTCTGAATGATTTTCCTCTATTTTCTGAAATTGATGCTACACCAGAGATAGTGGTCAGATACTTAGAAGCGTGCAAGAAGGATGGAACTGCTCCAGAGCTAAACATTTGTGATCTGCATCAGCAAGCTCCAGATATTGTCCTAAATAAATCCAGAAAAAGAAAAGTTGTAGGAGAAGGATCTTCTCAGAGGACTCCAAAAGATGATAAAAAGAAAGGTAACTCTTCTTTTATTTCTGTTGTAGAATCAGTAGTTTTTCCAACATCTGAAACACCCTCCTCCCCAAAACCAATAGAAATCCCTCACCTCAAATATTTGAAGATTTTGATATAGAGTTTGACCCCTCTATAACTCTAGAAAACATACCAAACGAACCCCTCTCTCCCAATCCACATCTTGAACAAAATCAGCCAGAACTTGATAGAGTTCTTTCTGATATTGATTAATTTGATCCAGACTTTCAAACTCCTAACCCAGTAAATCCAAACCTTCAAACTACTCAAACAGAAAATCCAAACTTCCAAACCACTCACCCATAAAATCCAAACGCTACCGCTACCCAACCAGAAGATTCATACACAGACTCTGATACCACCACACCAATTCCTGGAATAACAGAACCTCTCATGGTTCGACAACCTCTCTCCATCCTAGACATTCCAGAAATTCCGTCACCTTACCATTCCACTCCACCAAACACACCTCCATCACCAATCATCATTTCTGATTATCCTACTCCCTCTCCCATTTAACCTCCAAAAGATCACTTTAGAACAGTCATAGACTCAGAAGCGCTGGATCGCCTAGCCTCAACATCTCACAAAATTGCCATTTCCAAACCAAAACCAACTATAACCAAAGCAGATATTGGTAGAAAATTATTGATTTTTGAAACAGAATTAATGGAATGGATTAACTCTTTGAAGCAAGCAAGTTTAGAAAATCCAAATCATGTTGCTTCTGATTCTCACTGGAATCGGTTCAGAAGATGGTTCAACTCAGAATCCCAGAAACTCAAGGAATTAAGCTAAGAACTGGCCCAACAGAACTTTTGTGATTAGCTGAAAGTTTTCAAGGATCAAGTTCTGAGTCACTGGGAAAGGAAATCGATTCTTCTGCTGGACAATGCTCCCTGGAAAGAGCACCAACCTTCAGAAGTTATTGAACCATGCTTTGAAAATCTTCCTCTGTCTATTATTCAAGACGCATGCAAAGCAACTGAAGAAGCCACTGAATCAGAAAATGCTACAGAGTGTTTTGAGAAACTTGCATCTTTTGTGGATACACCAGCTTCATCTTTGGTTATGCAAACTCTGGAAGAGTTAAAGAAAGAGAATGCAGTAATCAAAGAAATATTAGACAAGCAAGAAGACACGAGCAAAGAAATCAAGTAAATGCTGGGAAAACAAGAGGAATCAAGCACTCAGATTAAGAGCTTGTTGGAAGCGTTGTTCACACGACTTCCCCCTCCTCAATTTTAGTTTTTATAACTTGTTTTATACATTCATTTATCTTGTCTTATTGTGTGTGTTTTATTGTGTTTTATTTGTTAAGCTTTCAAATCTCTTTTCAATATTCTGATGCTAAGTGTTAATTTTTATATTTGATAGTGAACTTATTTCATGATGGAATGAAAACCATGTCATTGTTTCATATGGATTAAAAGCAACTTGTAATTTTTTTGAAATTATAAAGCATGCAATAAACTGCATGAAATGTATTATTTTAAAACATAATAGCATAAAATACATCGAAAAACATGATAGTGGAGAAATCACTAATGAATATAATGTTTGAAAAAAATATTGTAAACCGATCAACCGAATCAAACCAAACTGGTTAGTTTGGTCCAGTTCTATTTTTGAAAAATATTAAAAACCAAACCAAATCAAACCGATGGAAATTTCAGCGGTTCGGACCTTTTTTGACCAAAAACCGGTCTAAATTGATCCAATTACACCCCTACCCCTCTCTGAAGAAATATGGGGAACCCTTGTACCCGAAAGTTTGAAGACATTACCACTTACAAAATTTGATGGACGAAGTGATCACTAGGAGCATGTCGCTTCCATCAACCATATGTCAAGTATTTGAGCCTCTGATTCCCAGAAATGCGAGCTTACCTCTAGTACCTTCAGGGACACGACATTAAGTGGTAAACAAGCGTACCACGGCTCTAAATCACCCGCTACCAGAATCTAGTAAAGAAGTTGGTCCATCATTTTTCAACGAGGAAGCAGATAAGGATGTCAACCACCATCCTGATTAATATTTGTTTTATATTTGTTTTATAAATTAAAATATTAATTTTGATATCCTATAATATAAATATATATTATTGAAAATCAAAACATAATCAAAATCTCAATTTTTCAAAAAGTTATATTTCAAAAATAATTTTTATGAAAATCTCAATTTATCTCAAGAGCCTCTTTCTCTCTCTGCTCTCCTCGTTGCTGCAGCATAGCAGCACAAAAATTTTCAACAATATTATTCAAGACATTGCAATAGTTAGCAATGAATACAAAAATAAACAACCAAATAGAGAAAACACAAAACTATAAGATCTATTAAAAACTACACCAACAGCAGATGATAACAAAAGATTCACTAAATCTTGACGCTTCTGTATCACGCAAGAGTCGTACTCAGTTCCACTTCCAGACGAAGCAAACGCGTCGGCGTCGGTGTGCATGTTGTCGGCGGGTATGAGGCAGCCGACTCCGGTTTGGGAGAAGGAAGAATAAACGTCCTTGATATGCATTTTGATCGGTGTAATGCTGTAAAACAAGAAAAGTTGTTTAAATAATTGAAAATATGAAATCATATAAAAAATTGAGTGGGTGTATTTAAAGAACTCAAACGGGTATAATGGATGTGGATGTTTAATTTCCTTCAGATTTAGAAGCATTTTTTTATGATATGACATGGATTATAATGACATGGCAGTGGTTTCAGATCCTTCTTATTATACCATGTGCAAAACCATAATATGACAACATATACACACATTTTATCTGTAGTAAATTAACAGATGTGTCGATACTATTCGACACTCTACAAAATACTTTCAGATTTTATAGGGGACTAAAATAACAGCATATTTCTCTCTTAGCATTTCCAAACCAACAAAATTCACTATCATGACATCGAATGCTTCCAGATTTGAGGGACTAAAATCCTCTAAAATATAAAATAGAAAGATTATCAAAACCAATTTTTAAAATAGAGGATAAAAATCCAAAAAAATGCATAATAAGAAGACCAAAGTTACACTTAAGTTTATTTTATTCTTCTATTATATATATTTTTTAAATATTAACATTTTTAAAAAATCACTTAAATTTGATTATATTTTGAATAATTTTTTATAAAAATTATTTTTTAAATATATCTTTAAGTGATCAAATGTCAAAATTATTTTTTTCATTTATTAAAATAAATTTAATTTTTTTACTATTTAAAAAATTATAAAAACTATTTTTTTAAAAAACAATTTTTTTAAATGCAAAACTAACCGACTTTAAATAGTTGTCATAACTTTTTTTTTCCTTCTTCAACCTCGGAACTTACAAGTTCACATTCAGTTAACCATGCAAGTAACTGCTTTAAAAAAATCCACCAAACAAAAGAATCATACATGATTTATTTTAAATGACCTCCATAGAGAGATTTTTGAAACATACTTATATTAATATAATTGTATTGGTTCATGTACTAGCATAAGTTTATCAAGGTTAAAAAACGAGGGCTTAGAGGAAGCAATATAAAACTTATTAGGGATGAGTGAATACCATAAATCATCCAAAGAAATATCGGAAGAATACCAGCGTATTGCTTAGATCATCTATGATTTATTATAACTTATTATAAGGTGATCAGACTAGACTAGTATGATTTTCATTTGTTCAATGAACATGACTTAATAAATCAACATGATAAACGAATGAGACAAGGAGGAAGACCACATAACTCTCCTATAACACCCAAACTTGGAATTGTGTTGGTTATGTATTTGTTTATGAATATTTATGATTTATTGTGTTTATTAGAATATTTAGTGGGAGTGTAGGTCCTCGAGTTAGAAAATAAAATAGATTAATTAAATAATGAGTTATTGTTGTTAGTAATTAAAATAATAAGAAAATAAAATAAATTAGAATATGTAGAGATTTTAAGGGCGTTGAGATAATTGCATGAGAATAAGTGAGGGCATATGAGAAAAAGCTTAGTAAGGGTCTACTGATACTAGAAAAGAGAAAAATAGAGAAAAGGGTTAGGGTACAGAAGAATCAATGGAGCATCCATCCATAGTGAGAGAAGAAGCAATTCCTAGAGATAATCTAAGGTAAGGGTGGAAATTGGATTCAATAATAGAGGTATGGATGGAAGGGTGGATTAAGGTTTAATCTCTTTTGTGTTATGATGAATTATTTATGCAACTATGATGATACTTTTGCTTTCTTATGCCATGATATGAATTGAAATTGTATCTGATGATATGTTGTTGTTGTGTCCTTGAAAACAAGTGACATGAAAATTAATAGAATATTGGATGAATTAGGGCATAAATCTAAGTAGTTAAATCATTAGAAAAATTGATAGATTGATGTTAATTACCATGATATATGTGTTGTTATTGTTAGACAACTTATATAGATGATTTTGAATAAAATTGGAACTGGATTAGGGATTGAAGATGAGATTTGGGTGAAAATCCTATAACATTGAAAAATTGAAATTTTTGGAAAAATGTGCAGGATCAATCGATTCACCCAGGGTGCAAATTGATTGGTTCACTCTTCTTCTTTTTTTTGAAAAATTGTGTAATAGTAGCATCAATCAATCGATTGATCTAGGGTGCAAATCGATTTCTCTAGTGAACGTTTTGATCTATTTAGTGTTTTGATCATACCATTTGATCTGTATGTCCAAATGAAGTGTCGTTCGAAACGTTAGAAATTTAATAATCAGAGTTATAACATGGTAGTGGTTGGTGAAATGTTTGAACATTATCCATGTATCTACTGTACCGTAATTTTATTTGATTTATATGTTCGATTGATGTATGTTTGTATTGTGGTGATAACATTGTGTGATAATGGTGTTGTGTGTTCAAATTTAAGCATGCTTTTTTATTATTATAATGTTGTTGGTAGTATACTTAGTCAGAAGGAAGGACAATGTATATGTGTTATTGTTGCATGATTGAGAGTTCATGCATTCATCTTTTCGGAACTTCTTTATGATGGGCCTCGATCCTATGGTGATGGTTTGAGTGTGAGTAGTTAATTCCTATTGCGGATGATTAGTGAAGCGTTACCAATAGAGATGGTAGCGATTTGGTCCGGTTCTAATAGGGAATCAATCTTATGGTGAGAATCATTGAGTGAAATAAACCTATGCGTTCATAATTTGGTACCACATGCATGTTGAGTCAGTTGTTGGATGCATTGCATTTGTGTTGTATTTGGTGATTTCCTGAATGTTATGTTGCGTGGATGATAATACTTGATATGTCTATGTTATCGCTTTTATTAGTGGTTCCTTGCTCTGATCATGTAACATCGAGTTGGGATAAACGCTTGCTTTTATTTGTGTTATTGTTGTCGAAGTTACAAACTTTTTGTGTTGTTGAGAGTTTTAAGTTATTTTGAGTTGATTGTCATACTCTTTTGATTATGCTATTAAGTTGAAATTCATGAGACTAAATGTCACGAGTTACAAAGCTATTGTTGAATGTTTATTAGTGATTATGTTGTGATGATACCATAAATTCTTGGGTGAGTATGTGAGGATATATAATAAATACCTTATTATACAAGTACTTGACTCAAATAAGATGTATTGGATGTCGTGTAACATCCCAAATACAAATCAAATGTGTTGGAATCTTTAATTTCAAAATCTTTCTTAATACTTTTTTATAGTCTTATTAGGTCTTTCTCTTCCTCTAATTATTTATCTTCTCTTTATTTGATATACTTTCCTGAACAAAATCTACCAATCTTCTCTCAAGATGCTCAAACCACTTAAATCTATTTTCTATTATATTGTTTAATATAGACGCTAAATATCATAAACACAAATTTTAATAAATAACCATTCAATTTTTATCTGTTGAATTTTTATTGAAATAGATAGCACTCTAACTTTTGCATAATGTAAACTTCTCTTGCTCAAACGCTCATTTGATGCATTATATCTACTTCTATAGACAAATCAACAAATTTGTAATCTTAATTGGTAAGATACCAGTACTCTTTGTTTCAACTTTAAAAAAATAGATTTTTTCTTTATATTTATAAAAATAAATTTTATAAAATTGTTTTTTAAAATACTACAAATTTTTTTATATTTATTTTTTCTAAATTGAAACACTAACTTTGATATCATATAATATAAATATACATTATTGAAAATTAAAACTTAGTCAAAATCTCAATTTTTAAAAAAATTATATTTCAAAAATGATTTTTATAAAAATTTATTTAAAATAGTTTAAAATTAAGTGATTTTATAAAATTTTGATATCTAAAAAAAACCAATAATAAAATGATGAATTACTAAAATAACATTTTAATAATAAATATTAAAATTAAATTTTCATTCGACACTTTTATGAAAAGTTTCTTTATAAATTTTTTTCCCACTGAATTATACAACATTACAAAAATATATTTTTTTTTAATCAAGACACCAACCATATTTAGATTTATGCAGACAAACATAAATATATTTTAAAAGTGCCTATAAGTTTATGTTTATCTTTGCCAGAGAACTTGAGTAACAATATGAATAATATCTATAACATATACTAAACTGATACTGTGCATATACATAAAGAATCTTATTCATATATTCTCCGCCTATTTATAAATTTTGACTCATGTTAACTCTAACATCTTCTCAATGTAATAATTTTGTAATGATTCCCTTGCTTGCTAAGGATCTCCAAAACACATTAATGAACTTTGGTAGTTGAAATGTTACTTGTTTTTTTGCATCTTCAATCAAGTCTAATGACACTAAATAAATAAATAAAACTCAATTTTTATTGTGTTGTTTTAGTACTCTCGGACCTTGCATGGTCACCTCCATTCATGCCTCATCAGAACAATCACCATATTATTTTCAACCAAACCCACCATTTCCACCCATCACAGATAGATCATCGGGCCACACCAGTATTTAAGTTTGTCGACTTAAAGAATATTTTGGGTGAAATAAACATCAATCCAAAATTTTAGGCTAACATAAAAGACCAGACATAATTTAGCCTATTACAAATAGGCTATCAGATAGAGACTTGGTTGCATAAATGGTGAACTTGAGTCTCAAAAGATATTCCACTGCAACTAAAATAAACAAATTCAGGCTGTTTTGTAGAACAAGTTCCTACTCATTTTAGAATGCAATTTATAAGCCAAAGTGGTTTTCTAAAATTTCCTTGGATGTGCTTCCAAAACCATTAGCTACCTTCTTCATTTCTTCAAATTTCTTCAGTTCCTGCCTTAGCTGCTCATTTCTTTTCTCGACAGTTTGAAGCATGACACTTGAACAAGATGTGTTGGATCCAATTGCTAACTCGGACTTCTCATTGTCAAGCTGCTGAGAAATATTTAATAAATATTCCTTATGCGCATGAAGGCCTTCCTCTGCCAGCTTATATTCATACTTTTGAGATTTTTCAAGATCCAACATAGCCTTATCAAACTCAGCATCAAGTTTTAATAACTCGGATTGATAACGAAAAGATTCTGTCCCTTTTTGAACATCTAAATGCTTTAAAGAACCTTTGTCGTCTGTAGCCATCGCAGCATTGCCGTTACCGGAAGAACCTGGTGGTATACAAATGTTTAACACTTGTCATCAATAAGGCATACATCCGGTGCAAAAGTAGATAAGTCATATTAATAGAACATTTACCTGAAGAATTAGCTGTAAGATGGTCATCACCATTCAAGATATCTTCAGTATTAGTTCCATCATGTTTAAGCTGAAAAGACCAAATTCAACATGATATTGTTGTCTTTTAAGATTTAATAGAGGAAAAGAAAGAAAGACATTTTTTCTAACAATACCTTTGATATGGCCAATGTAATACGGCTCATAAGCTCCTTTGCAGCATTTTTCTCTGAACCGCGCAAGAGACAAATGCCAAGCTTTAGAATTTTTTCCTTGATATCAACATCATCCTTATCAATAGCTTCACATGTTTGTAGAAGCTTAGTTGCATGAGAAATCAGTTCAGTCCTCCCATCACAGCGCCAACAAAAATACTCAACATCCAATCCAATTGTTCCTCCAACAGTGCCAGCCGAATACACTCGAAGAGCGCATTCCAAATGACAAACATGGCCGCAAATATTATCGCCTAGTTTTACATTGCACATGACATAACTATACCCGCCATAAGCTGAATCAACAGTTTTGTAACAAAGAATGCAGCAACACTCACGGCAAAATTTTGGTTCAACGCAGCAGATATCACACGGTGCGACTGTTGAATTTTCTTTTTCTTTGTCCAAAATCAAACTGCTGCAGGTCTTATTCCCGGCTTTGCATCCACCAGTGCCGGAATCAGATTCTGGCTGCTCTTTTAATTCTAACTGATGAAGAAGTCCATCAGCTACAGCAACAGGATTCGTATTGCCTACAATGCAGCAGAACAACCTTGCATGTTATGTAAAGGTACAGAAAAGTTTTTCAACAAGTAAGAAGAAAATTCATCATTCAAAAGCCCCTTCAATTTCAGAATCACATGATAAAATTTAGAGTATCATGAAAAACCCCTCAAATTTCTGAATCACATGATCGGAAGAGAGCAAAGGAAAGAGAGTTACCAGGAAGACCAGAGGGAATGCTCCAGCTGAAAGAAGCGAAGAAATCAACAACATTAGCGTCAGGGAAGAATTCTTTGACGTAGCGTTCAACCGCAAGCTTGCTTTTAAATCCACCGCCAGCAAGACGCCGAGGAAGATACAGATACCGGTCCCGAAAGTTACCGTTAGATGAAATCCTCTTGCCGGTCTTCCACCGCCAAATGTCGCCGGGATTCGGAAAATTTTCTGGCGCATAAGGTAAACCTTCGCCGGATAGTTCGGGTGCCACGGGTGCAAGATTTGATAAGTTGGTGCGGCCACCATCATTATCAGGGTTTCCTTCAAACGCCATCTCTGTTAGGGTTTATGGGAACAGAGAAAATTGGTGAGATTTTTATTTTTTTGATAAATCGATTTGTGATTTTGGTTTTTGTGAATATGATGACAATGGAGAGTGAAGAGAAAATGGTGAAGCTGAGAGCGATAAAGTAGAAAATGATTGAAATTGAGAATGAAGCGCCAAGAGAGTAATAAGCGTAACAGCTTCAGACAGAGGTCATAAAGTTTTTCAACTTCACAGAACTAAACTGTTTACATCGGACGGTCTTGGTTTTCTTGTGATATTTAAATCTTGATTGTTTATTTTAAAGGCCAAGGAATGCATGCATTAAAAAAGACAAGGCATGAGTAATGTCTAAATACAAGTAAGTCTGATAATTCAAAGATGTGTTTGACAGTTAAAACACATAGAAAGACATATAATTTATCCACTTAAAACTTTAAGGTAATTGATGAGTGAATTCTCCCACTTATATATATTTAAGTCTTCATATTTATATTCAATATCGAATTATTTTACAACTTACTAACACTTGTTATATTATTCTAACAGATTTGATATTATATATATAATTTGTCGAACGTGTTTGAGAAATTAATAAATTTGATCTAGATTGATAAGACTAAACACGTAATGAATAAATTTGATATAGATTGATAAGACTATACGCATAATGAACACGTGAGCAAGTTATTATGTTGGTGGAGGCCTAACAATCACACTATACACACCTGTAATTTTTTTAAACGTATTTTTATACTATTAGAGCATGCACAATACTCATGACTGATTAAGAGATTTCGTCAAATTTTCACACAAGTGATGTCACTTGATAAATATATATAGTTTTGTTGAATGTATATTAAAATTCATATATCTTCATAAGGGATATAAAATTTATTAAAATATTTATAACTTACTTTTTCAATAAGGCACCATCTTACATTTACTCAAGTACACCATAGCATTGAACTATAATTTAATACAATATATCAATTTGTCATAGCAAAGTCTTATTTAGAAAAGAAACATAAAACTTCCCCAATTTTATGTTTTTCGAGATTTGTAGACAACCAAATTGAACAAAATTAACACCAATATTTATTGTGTGCACTTTTGAGTTTAACATAATCATCTTGAAAAAAAATTATAAGTGTGAGTAGTATAGAGAAGTTTCACATTGATTATGAATTTGAAAATTTTAGCATTTATAAGTGGGAGAACCCATACACTTATCATCTTAGGTTATGTTTGGATTGATGGAACACAACAGAACGGAGCAGAGCGGAATGAAATAATATTATATTTCATTATTTGGATTGGTAAAAAGAGGATGAAATGGAGCGGAGCATGATGGAATGCATTACATCCTATTCCATCTGATTCCCCATTTTTTGTTTCATCCAATTTGGGGTGTAAGGGACGAAATGAGACATTTTAATTAAAATAACCATCAATGGAGTGAGATTTATATTCTATTTTGTTTCGTTATGTTCCACTCCGCTATGTTCCATTCCGCTCTGCTTCGTTGTGTTCCATCAATCCAAACATAGTCTTAAGGTTTTAGGCGAGTATGTAGTGTCTCTCTCACAAAAAGGTGTTGCTCCTAAAGAAATTGCCCCAAAGTTAAAAATGCTTTATCGTCTTGACCCTCGTGAAGATACCCACTTGAAAAGTGTCAACGACGGTACAAGTGTATATGGAAAAAGAGGTTCAACTTGAGGGGGAGCATTGTGGATAAGGTTTTGGGTGAGTGTGTTGTGTCTCTCACACAAATGTGTGTTTCTCCTAAAGGAATTTCCCCAAAGTTAAAAATGTTCTCTCGTCTTGACCCACAAAATTACCCTAACAAATCTAACATAATTAGCTAGGACCATGATCAATGAAACCAACATGGCAAAGTACTTCTGGGCAAAAGATGTAAACACAACATGTTATATCCAGAACAGAGACTCCATCAGACCTATTCTTGGAATGACTCCCTATGAATTATGGAAGAACAAGAAATCCAACATTTCTTATTTTCATCTGTTTGGATGTTCTTGTTTTATTCTAAACACTAAAGAAAGCCTAAATAAGTTTGATTCAAAAGCTCAGAGTTGTATCATGTTAGGATATTCTAAACGCTCAAAAGGCTACAGGATATATAATATTGAAACACTTATTGTTGAGGAATCAATTCATGTTAGATTTGATGATAAACTTGACTTTAAAAAGCCAAAGCTAGTTGATAAGCTTGCTGATATGGAATTCACCTACTCAGAATCTGAAGGAACCGCTGCTGAAGTTCAAGAAGTGAAAGAGCCAGAAAATGATCAACCAAAAGTCTCTAATGTCCAGACTCCTCCAAAAATTCTAAGACAAAGTCTATTGCATTCTGAGGAACAAATTCTAGGAGATAAGACATAACATGTTCAAACCAGATCTCACTTCAAGCCTCCATAAGGAATGCTTCTAAGTCTAGTTTCAATGATAGAACATGTCTCTACCGGTGAAGATCTTCTTGATCAATCCTGGATTTAAGACATGGAAGAAGAACTCAGGCAATTCGCAATCAATGATGTTTGGGATCTAGTACCAAGACCCAAAGAACTCATGTGATTGGAACCAAATGGGTTTTTTGGAACAAGCTAAATGAAAAAGGTGAAGTGGTAAGAAACAAGGCTCGACTGGTTGCACAAGGATATAGTCAACAAGAAGGAATAGACTATACAGAAACCTTTGCACCAGTTTCCAAGTTAGAATCTATTCGTCTTTTAATTTCATTTGTTATTAATCACATCATCATCCTATATCATATGGATGTTAAAAGTACGTTTTTGAATGGTTACATAATTGAGGAAGTTTATGTGCACCAACCTCCTAGTTTTGAAGACAATAAAAATCCTGATTTTATTTTCAAACTCAAAAAATTCATGTATGGTATAAGACAAGCTCAAAGGGCTTGGTATGAGAGACTAAGCACTTTTCTTTTAAAAAATGACTTCAACAGAAGGAATGTTGACACTACTCTGTTCTGTAAATCTTTCAAAAATGATATATTGGTAGTTCAAATATATGTTAATGATATTATATTTGGTTCTGCTAATTCCATTTTGAGTGAGAATTTTTCCAAGTCTATGCATTATACTTAAAAGGGGCCCTTAATTTTGGGTGAGTATATCATGTCTCACACGCAAAGGTGTGTTGCTCCTAAAGGAATTGCCCCAAAGTTAAAAATGTTCTCTCGTCTTGACCCCCAGAATTTCCCCTAACAAATCCAATATAATTAGGGCACAATAATTTCAATGAACAATGGTAAAAGACATAAAAGACACAATCATTTTAATAATTTCAATGTGCATTCATAAAAATTCAACCAAAGTTTGTTTTATTTTGTTCCCTACTTAATAGTAATAGATATGTCACAAAGAACAATATTTGCAAAATTAAGCAGTAACATACATAATTCTAATAAACACAAAAGAAGAAAAGTAATTTGTGAAGAAATAGGCAGGTGCGTACCTGGTGATCTTCGATCTGGTCTCCACCACATATATCGGGTTTTATAAAAATTGCTGGAAAGATTTAATTGAGCCATTAGATCCTTTGTTTTTCTTGCTGTTGTAGTTATGACGGTAGGATGAGAACCTAAATCTTAATACCAGACTCTTAATAACTCAACAAAGTAATTATACTAAACATCTATCTAGTTGTGACTGCTAACACAAGCGACACCACTATTGATAATAATATCATTTAATAAAATTCACAAAAGCAAGTGTTGAAATCGATATTTGATGCTACAACACTAAATCGCAAGCACGAGATAAGCAAAAATTAAATTTATAGAATCTAGGAAGCTAGATCTTGAAAATAAATCTTTCATATATATGCCATTTTCAATTAATCTACAAAATCTTCATCAATTTTTACATGAATGTAAGATATGATGAAAGTATGAATTTCAACTAGAGGCCGCTCAGCCGAAAGGTAGAGAAGATGGGGAAAATATGGAACTGGTTAATAAAACCTAATGTAAAATGGTATTCGTTTTGGGCTTAGATTTGTCGGGTTCGTTTTTTTTATAAAAATGGTATGCATTGTAAAAACTGGATCAATTTGGTTAATGGGTCATTTAAAGATACCTAATTTTTATGAAAAAGCCCAAAGTTAACCTCAAGCATGGAAACATCTTATTGATCCTAAATAAATATATATGAATTGATAAATTAAGTTAGAGTTTGTTAAAAAAGAAAATAACATATATTTCCTCAGTTATAGTTCATAATTGATGGGGTAAAATAATTCATAGTACATGCTTTGAATCCAACAACTACAGTTATTGTTTTATTTCTTTAAAAAAGACGACTTTCTTTTTATCTTAGTTTTTATTTTCTTACTAAATAATATATTCAATAGGTTTCCCTAATAACCGAGAGATATGATACCCATATCTAACTATAAAATGGATCTGTTCACTAAGTTTTACCTTAAACCTAAGTCATATATACATCCCTCCATACTCGTAGATGTCATTCTTTAGGATGGATTGCAAGATAGAAAAATCATTTGATTATATGTTATTGTTATTATAACACCAACCTTTAACAAATCATTTTTCAGTTCTTGCAATCTGTCTCACATAATGGTGTTGTTTTTGGTGTTGTTGTTTCCACCTCTTGCAAATGTTGAATGGTAGAAGAAAACATCGTTATATTTTGGAATAACATCCCAATATTGTCATTCAAATAAAACATTATATGCTATATTAATTTCTTCGGTTGACAATATTGAGAAATTTATTCCTAATCATACTGATAATGTATTGCAAGAAATGTTCTTGAAAATTTTGTTTAGAATACAATCTTTTGTTTGATTATTGCAACACGCAAAGAATTTGGTGAATGGTAAAATATTGAAAAAGGAAACAATACATATTTTTCCTAATAAACACTTTTTGGATAACCTCCCTGAAATGGGTGAGTGATGTCGCAAACGCAGTGGGATGAATTGGTTATTCACTCAATTTTTGTGTATGATTGCTATATGTTTCAGATACCTTATCCATTTCATAAGGATCCCTTTTATACCCTTTGGCATTTTCTCGGGCCATGAAGAGTTGTCTCTTCGAGTCTCCTAAGAGTAACGTTTGTCGTCACAATCATGATCTAGATTTACACCATGTAATTCTCTTTCCTTCAATTTTTGTAACTCATGGGTGACCTTTGAACTTCCATGTAATTGTTACCCCAGGTTATCACCTCGACATTCCGTTTGGTTTCTTGTTCATCCAATACTTTTTTGGATGTTTCTAATGTATTTTCCAGAGTTTTCTACATTCAATGATTTTCTAGATGGCTCTGATGTATCTTTAAATTAGTTTCTTGTTCATTCAATGTTTTTCTTGATGTTTTTTATGTATTTTCCATAGTTTTTACATCCAATGCTTTCCTGAATTTCCATGATGTATCTTCAGAATGGTCTCTCGTCGATCAATGATTTGCTGGATGTCTCTGAAATATCTTCAGATTTGGTCTTGTTCCACATCCAATACTTTTTTGGATATTTTTTATGTATCCAAGCCACTTTTTAGCCCTCGTCATGTTTTGTTATAGTCAATTCATCATTCATATTTCTATGCATCCTTCCATTTTATCGATTTCATTTCAAAAAAGTCAAATTCAGAAAAGTCAAAGTTTATGGTCAAAAGTCAAGGTCAACCTTGTTTAAAATTCATTATTCAATTTGAATTTGGTTTTAATTCAAGTCTTTTTAGTCAAAATTCTTTTTCAAGAGCTTTCAAGCCATTTTTAAACCTTTGAGTCAAATTAAAATTCAAGTTTTAAAGCCATTACCAAGTCAACTTTCAAGTCTATTTCAGGCCATGTTTAAAGTAACATTTAAAGCCACATTTTAAACCATTCTCAAAATAATTTGTTTGCAAGTCATTTGAAAGTTGCATTATCAAATATTTTTAAGTTAAAATTCAAGTGATTCAGATAAGTTTTGAGCTATGTTCATTTTGAAGCCAAGCCATTTGAGAAAATCACAAGAAAATTCTACAGAAAAAATTATCCAAACAACCTCACTTTAAAGCTTTCATCAGAGGCTATTAGAGCTTCAAATTGAAGATCTAATGGAGGCATGAGCTTCAACTCTTTCACCTACAAATCGACAAAAATTCCCAGCTAGTCCAATAGACGAGTAGTAGAAGAAGAAATAGACGGAAGAAGGAGAAGGAAGAAAGAAGAGGAGACGATTTTGAATGTACCTGAAGCTTTAGAGGTTACTAGAGTTGCAAAGCTATCAGACTTGCTCTGATCAGGTTGGTATCCTCGATTTTTTACGCTTTCTTGATACCGATATGATCCTTGTGCCATGCTTGTCTAAACCCCTCAAATAATTGTATGAAAATATGCTTGAATACCATTTAATTTTACTTTTTAGCTTTAGGGTTCACGGACAATTTCTGGAAATAAATAAGTATGTTTTGAGTTTGGAAATTTGGGGTAGAGATTGATGATCAGGTGAAGGGACGAAGAGTTTGTTGGTTTTATTGTTTGATTCCGACCACCCTCGTTGAAATCCATGGTGGAGGGCGCCGACACTTTTCTGGCCATTGTCGAGAAAGGGGAGGAAAGTCAAGAATGAAGAGAGAGAGGGAGAGAGAGAGAGAGAGAGAGAGAGAGAGGGGGGCTGAAGAAAATGAATTTGTCACGTGTGTTTTCCTCTCCTTTATTTCATTTTTTCAGATGTTTTTATCCCTTTGGTCAGCATCTGACCTCTTCCAAATTTGTGTTGACTAGGCTTTTGGGCTTTAGTTGTTTGGGCTTAGTATTATTTTTATTTGTAACTCTCATTTCAATTCTACACCTTATTTTCTTTCTATTTTTCTTTTTAAATTCAATAATTTTTTTAATCAAAATATTTTTATTCTAGTTAATTAAAATTAATTGATTAACTTTGTTTGATTAGTTAATTTTATTAATTAAATTTAATTAATTTGATTATTCGATTGAATTAATTTTTAATCAATTATTCTTGATAATTAATTCTAATTAATCTAATTAATTGGTTTAATCAATTTTAATCGATTAATTTTGCTAAATAAATGTCATTCTTCTTGATTAATTCAACGAATTTAATTAAGTGATTTGACTACCTAAAATCAATCTTGATCCAACATTAAGCTATTTTTCGAATCAAATTTAATTTAACGCAATGCAAACACCTGATCCAACGTTAAGTAACTTTTTCCGATTAATTCAAATCTTTTCATAATCAATTAACAGTTGATCCAATGTCAAGTTGTGTTACACTTTCAAATCTTTTTCACAATAAAGTCAAAAGACAAAGGACAATTGGATGTACATCCTTTTGAAACCTTGATAGTCGGGCGCAAGGTGCACAATTTGTTTCAAAATGACTATTAGTCTTTCCACCTAAAATATTTTAATTGAACTTGGGATAAAGGGGACAATTGGATGCACATCCATTTGAAACCCAAGTAAACGAACGCAAGGTGCACACCTTGTTCAAATAGTTACTTATATTCCGCAAAGATAATTTTCATAAACATGGACAAAAAAGGATAATTGGATACACATCTTTCTGAAACCTTGAGTAAACGAGCGCATAGTACACACCCTATTCAAACGGTTACTCGACTCCACATAAAATCAATTTCAACTCATCAATCTCTTTTCCGACTTTGCGCGATGTCAAATCTTTTCATAAAATAAAAGATGCTTCATCCATTTTGCAACGATGCAAATTGCATTTTCACATGAGAATATCAAATATTTTCCGCTCGAATGTGATGGGAACATAAATATCTGTTGGTCCGGATTATGTCGTCCATTCTTGAAGCGACACAAATGTTCAATTATCCATGTTTTTGGCAGCAATGTTTTTTGTTTGAGAACTATGTAGCCTTGAGTTCTCCATCGCACCCGGAGATACTTAGGAGCAGAATTTTAAAATCTTGTCAGACACAATAATAAAAAACCCTAAAAGATATTTTACAAATTTATCATTGTAGACTTGAAAAAGTGAAATCAAATGATAGTTTTAATGCATAACTCATGTTTCATTTGCAGTTATACATACAAGACATGAAAAAATTTAGCTTTTGATAAATAAGAACGATAACCATATTAGAGAGGTGCACCTTCGAGACACATTTATAAACAACAAAAATGATTTTCACGGTTATTAATAAATTCAATCAAGTGTACTTAACTTTTTAGATTTTAGTGAAAACATTAATTAAATTTACTATAATGTCCTCTTTATTAAATTTAATAGAATATTGAAAAATGAAATAGAGATGTATATTAGAATTTACAACATTAAATGATTTACTAATAATTGACTTTTGCTTTTAATAGTGACCAAAAATCAAAGCATTTTTATTACTTATAAATGTGTTCAGAGGGTGTAAGTCATAACTCAATGGGTTAAATGCCTTCTGCCCCCTACAATAGTAGCGAGATTTGATTTACCCCCTTTTAAAAAAATTATTTTCTCCCCTTAACAAACATAGATTCCATAACCCAAAATCTTTTAGCCCAAGATTTCATTTGAGATACAGACGTGACCAGGATCTGCTTGCTGACTGGGTAATTCTATGCCACCTTGGACTGGTTATATCTAAGGTCATTATTTATAACATATTTCCTATCTTGATTCACCCCCTTGAAAATCTAGGGTTCACTTTCAGACAAAATTAGCAAGCTGCTAATGGGGAAGAAACATGCAACGAAGAAGAAGAAGCACCCGAAATAATCGAAACATTCAAGGCAACCGAAGAAGCACGACGAAGAAGGAGCTTCTATTGATGCTGAAAAGGTAAGTTTTTTCAGCGTCTTGTTCGTTTACTCATACATACAGTTAAATGTTAGTTTTTTTAATGTTTTCCCAAATGATTTCAGAATAATCAACTGTTCAATATTGTATTCCACCATGGAGGTGAATTTGTAATGTTGAATAATGGGGTTACGATTTACAGAGGGGGTGTATATACTTTATTTTTGGATCTCCACATGGATTAGTTGATAATGATTAACATCCATAGGTTGGTTACCGTTGGGGTTAAAGCAGGTAACATATATAACGTGGACTTTAATTCGTGAAATAGATAATAATTATTTCCAGATTAGGAAAGATGATAACTGTTACGATTTTGCTGCATACGCTTGTGCAACCCAACTAGACGGGGAAATGTTCGTGGAGCATGATGTTACTGATATTGGAGCCTCGATAAGTAGTCCAAGTTGTGTCAATGAGAATGTTGAGATGGAAGGATGTGATGATGATGTAGTAGAAGGGTTGGGTGATAGTGAGGATGAACGGGCCACTACTATTCTAGATGGTTTTGAAGGGATTGATGTAATTAAACCAATTAATAAGAGCCCTTCAGTTTGTGAGTTTATGACTGGGTCCAAACAGAAAATTTATGAGGATGAAGAATATGTGAGTGATGAGCTAGATAGCTCTGACCCATATTTATCTGATAGTGAGAAAGGGAAAGTGCCAAAGTTTAAAAAGTTTAGGAAATAGAATTTAAATAAGGATTTTAAATTTCAGTGGGGTATGCAATTCAACTCCCTAGATGATTTTAGAGATGCCATCCGTGAGTGGCCAGTATTAAATGGGAGGGAAATTACATTTATGAAAAATGAAAGTGACAAAGTACGGGTAGTATGCAGGGCCAATTGTGGGTTTTTAATGTTATGCTCCAAAGTGGTACATAAGCTCATTTATGCTATAAAAACCATAGTTAACAAACACACATGTGCTAGGGTTTTAGACAACAAATTTGCAAGTTCAAGGTGGGTGGCTAAGGTTGTGTTGAAGAAGATGTAAACTTTTGATAATGTTAGGATCTGTGATATAATTCAAGACTTGAGGCAAAATTATTCTATGGGAATCAAGATGGCTAGGGAATGGAAGGATAAACTCATAGCCAAGAAGATGCTTGAAGGAGATGCAGACAAACAATATGCAAATTTAAGAAGATGTGCTGCAAAATTACATAGAGTGAATTCTGGGAACACTTTAAGTATCTAATGATGGGGGCTGCAAAGTCTACATACTATCAGGGATGGTTACAAAAGATGAATAAACTGAAGCTGGAAGATCATAATGCTTGGACTTGGTTAATGGGTGTTCCTCCAAAGGTTTGGTGTAAGCATGATTTCCATTTCTATCCTAAGTGTTATGTTCTTATGAACAATATTTCTGAGTCTTTTAATACCACCATATTAAGTGTTAGGGATAAAACAATTTTAATAATGTGTGAGTAGATTAGAAAGTATTTAATGAACATATGCTCTACTTCTACCACGAAGCTTAAAAAATGTCCTCATAAGGTTATGTCAATTCCTAGAAAAAGACTTGATAATGAGGTTATGTTTAGTGATAAATGGATGCCTACTTGCGCAATGGATGAAAATTTTCAAGTCACTCATTCCTATAACAGTCAGGAATTTATAGTTGACATTTCTAAGAGATCATGTACTTGTAATTTCTGGGATTTAGTTTGTTTTCCTTGTAGACACATTGTTGCTGCTTTAGGTTTTAGGCAACAGAACCCAGAGAATTTTGTTGATCATTGTTATTATAGTGACAAGTATGCGATCTGCTATAGTTTTTCTTTGAGTCCAATTAATGGTGAGGAAATGTGGCTAGAAGTTCAGTCAGAGGAGATTTTACCCCCTATGTACAAGAAAGGTCCAGGCAGACCAAGAAAGTTAAGGATAAGGGAGTGCGGTGAAGAGGGTGCTAGAAGAAGGAGAATTCCAGGTGTTTCTTACAGATGCACTAAGTGTGACAAATTTGGTCACAATGCTCAAACATGTAAAAGCACAACACAAGATCCTAATGGACTAAAGAGAAAGGTATGATAAGTGTGTATTTTGAACTGACATATCATGTATTTTGAACTAACAAGTAATGTGTTTTATTTTTGTATAGGAAGGTCAAGGTAGGTACAACCATACAACCTGATGATGTTCAACAAGCCGGTGAAACTGAGGCAACTGAGGCACCAATACAAACTGATACAACTGAGGCACCAATACAAACTGGTGCAAGTGAGGCACCAATACAAACTGGTGAAACTCAAACTGCAGCAACTGGACCAATTGACTATTTTGGAGACATAATTGATGATTTCATTTCAAGTATTCCTGAAATCAACACAACACAGTATTCTGTTGTGGTTGGTAAACCAGAAAAAAAAGGCAAGACAAAAGTGAAAGATGCCAAGCCAGTGAGAAAGAGGTCCAGTGAACGAATAAAACTCAAGTGGTTTCAAAAACCAATCATAGGGCCAGGTTCAAACCCTGAGCAACCTATGTATTTGACAGAAGAAGAAGGAAGTGGTTCTAAACGTGCAATGAAGAAATCTAAGAAGTAGTCTTATGTTTGTATTGCTTATTTTGTCTATTAGATACTTTAATCATGACTCCTAAGTTTTGTTATGGATTGTGCCCTTAAGTTAAGACTTCTGCATTTTGTTAAGCTGTTATACCCTTTTGTAATGACTTTGGCATTTTGTTCTACTTATGTCTTAATGTAATGACTCCTTTAGTATTGGTTTCAACTGATAAGGTTATTTAATGATTTTAAATGGTAATACAATACTGTAAGAAAAATGAAACACTCTTATTGAATCAAAGTTTACATTAAACAAACATCATATTGCATTGATGTAACTTACACCTCAAATTACAAATACTTGTACAACACTGCAAAGATATTATAAATACACATTACACCCCACTTCTGTAAAAATATTACAAATACACATTACACTTCGAATTATAAATAATTGTACAACACTGCAAAGATAAGCAAGACATCAAAATTTCCATATTCAGTTGGAATATTTTCCTCTTCAATGCAACTATCTTCAACTTGAATTTTTCCAGTTTTCTTTCTGTTAGTTCAAACTTCACTATTGCCACATCACAATGTTTGCAATAACTTTCAGAATTTAAGATTTCACTAATGGAATGAGAAATCTCATCATCCCAAATAAACATATCACAACTATTGTCCATCTGCAAACAAAAACAACATTAACCCCATAAAAGGTTTAGGTATTTCACAAAACTCATAGATTCAAGCACTTACCCCAGTATTCCTACATTTATAGAATTTTCTATTACGATTTTTATGGTGTTAGAAAACCACATCTTCATCGTACGACAACATCAGCATCTAGGAACCTTTGAATGCTCGTACGAATTGCAACTTCCAACACTCTTGCTAGCATCCTCCATTTGAACGTAGGGAAAAAATCGGGGAACAAATTGGGGAAAGAAGCAACAACATAAATGGTTCAAGACGGTAGGGAGAGAAGAAATGAGCAAGACGACAGGGATAAAAGAGATTGAGGAAATGATTTGCAGTGAAAAGGGTAGTGGAAAGGGACAGAAGACGGTAGTCCTAGATATAACCAATCCAAGGTGGAATACAATTACCCAGTCAGCAAACAGATCATGGTCACGTCTGCATCTCAAATGGAATCTTTGGCTAAAAGGTTTTTGGTTATGGAATCTATGTTTGTTAAGGGGCAAAAAGATTTTTTTTTAAAAAGGGTAAATCAAATCTCGCTACTATTGTAGGGGGTAAAAAACATTTAACCCTAACTCAATCAACTCAAAACTAAAAGGCTATAAAATGTGTCAGATGGGTCATACACCATCCGTCCGATCCACTTGTCTGAATCTCGGGACATCATAGTCATCATTTAAAAAACAAAAACAAAACAAAAATCACAAATCAATTTGTCGAGAAAATAAAAATCTCAAGTTAACACATCATTTATCTCTCCTTCCACTGATCAATTCTCTCTGCTCCTATAAACCCTAACAGAGATGGAGTTTGATAGAAACTCTAAGAGCATCTCCAATCGTGAACCCATTTTTGGGTTCTTTGTGGGACCTATTAAGCCACGTCAGCTTGAAGCAACTCAATTAGTTTTTCACTCCAATGGTGCAACTCTGAAGAACTCATATTGGGTCCCACAACTTTACTTTATATATTAATATTTTATTCATATTAAATTTAATATTTTTTAAATAATAATTTTAATTATTTAAATTAAAATTGATATAAAATAAATAAAATTCAAATTAAACTTATAATTTAAAATGATAATTAAAATTAATCTCAAATACATGACATATAATTAAAAACAATAAAAATAAATAACATCACATAATTAATCAAACTTAAATTTCATCATCTTCAGGTCCAAAACGTTCCCAAATATACTCGACTAAATCTCCTTGAAGTTGACGATGAACTTGTTTTTCACGAATACTAGCTCTTCTTTGTAGTCTTGTTGCAAGATTTGGATGAGGACCGCTAAATGTTTCAGTTGTTGAGTTGTTGTTATCCACACTATCATACGAGTAATCAAAATTACCTCCATATGTATGTCGTTCATCTTCCACAATCATGTTGTGCAATATGATGCAGGCATATACGGTATGCTTGAGGGTCTCCATGTGCCAAGCACGCGCTGGGCCATGTATAATTGCAAATCGAGATTGAAGCACTCCAAATGCCCGCTCCACATCTTTTCTAGCTGATTCTTGATGTTGAGCAAATAATTTTTTCTTTTCTCCCTGTGACATTGAAATGGTATTGACAAATGTAGCCCACTCAGGATATATACCATCTGCTAAATAATACCCCATATTATATGGTGTCCCATTGATTGTATATTGCACATTTGGAGCATGTCCTTCCAAAATATCGTTAAACACGTTGGATTGGTTTAACACATTAATGTCATTGTTTGAACCTGCAATACCAAAAAAGCATGCCAAATCCATAAGTCTTGTGACTCCACTGCTTTAAGCATGATTATGGGCTTACCATGATCACCTCGACAATACTGTCCTTTCCATGTAACAGGACAATTTTTCCATTCCCAATGCATACAATCAATGAAACCCAACATACCTGGAAAGCCACGTGACTCTCCCATTTGTAAAAGATGTTCAACATCAGTGTTGTTAGACTTTCTCAAATACTCAGCCCCAAATACAACATTCACGCCCTGAACGAATCTTTGTAAGCACTCAATTGAAGTGCTTTCACCGATTTGAACATATTCGTCTACAAAGTCAGCAAGAGACCCATACGCCAACATACGAATAGCATATGTACATTTCTGCAATGGTGAAAGACCCATTTTACCAGTTGCGTCGACCCTCATTTGGAAATATTCATCATGATTTCCAAGGGCATCTACAATTCGAAGAAATACATGCCTATGCATTCTGAACCTTCTTTGAAATTGAACATCTGTGTATATTGGATTTTTCGAGAAGTAGTCATTGAATAATCGATTGTGCCCTTCTTCACGACCTCGATCTATTGTTGTTCTTCTCTTTGGTCGAGAGGAACTTCCAGATTGACGTTCATTTTGAAGCTGTTGTTCTTCATCACCGTCGTCCATAAATTCTTCTTCAATCAAATCCCAAAATTCTTGATCGTAATTCTCTGAATTGTCTGAATCCATTTTAGTGAGTAAAGAATGAGAGAAAAATGAGAAAAGAATAAGATGAGAATGAGAAAACAATGACATTAGTGGTAGTATATATAATGGTTTGAATAACTGCTAGTTTGAATAATAGCTAGTTTGAATAACGGCTAGTTTGAATAACATAATATTTATTATAATTTAAATTGGTACTAATGACCATTTTACATAGGTGTTGATAAATTAAAGTGGTACTAATGACCATTTTACATAAGTGATACTAACTACATTCCATATTTTTTTTTATCTTATTACAATATTTTTCATGAATATCTCGTTGACTATCGCTCATAGTAGAAGTGTCTTTCATCATGATTTGCATTACCTTTACTTCTATCTCGTCCTCCTTACATTGCGCTAGTCTTTCCATTGTCGTTGTTCTTTTATTCCTTGCATCTTCCGTTGCAGTTGGAATATTATTTGTCTTACCCTTCCTTTTTGCTGCTTTTTGTCCCATTGGACGCTCCATTGGTGATGATGAGTTAAACTCATAACTTGAATGTGTATCTGGGTTCTCCGATGATGCCCCACTAGTGGAAGTCTTTGTTATTTTTGAAGAACTTCCAATAAATTCTCCCATCCATTTAGGTTCATATTTTAATAGTCTCCATGCGTACTCAAGATTGAATGTTGTACATTGATCCTGAGCAAAAAAAGCATGTGTAGAGGCCATGATATCGTTCTCCGATGTCCCACTTTTCTTTCCATTAACAGCTTGTTTGTAACACCCAACAAATTTTTGAACCATGCCATTTATTCGATGCCATCAACATTTTAATTGTCCCCCTACCTTTTCCCGCGATTGTCCATGGTACTGGTTATAATTGGCAGCGACTCTTACCCAAAAACTCTCAGCCTTTTGATTAACTCCCACAATTGGATCCTTTGAAACATTGAGCCATGATTGGATAAGAAGTATATCCTCATCCCTTGTAAATTGCTCTCGAGATTTTTTTTTAACGTCAACCCTTTTTTCTTTTTCAACACCAACTTGAGTAGAAAAGGGTGGAAGTTGACAACCAGACATAAATCCAATCGGTATTTCCGGTTCATGACGAAAAAATTCCATACTATTAGAATTCACTTGAGGGCTAGGAAACATATTTGGATTGTTTGGTGACATAAAAAATATGGCGGGGTTTGTTGACACTGATGGAATTTGAGCATTTTGAGAATTAGGATTTTGATTATTTTGCATGTAATTGAACATAGCTTGTTGATAATGAAAATGATTAGGATCCATTTGGCCTAAACAATTTTATGTTGAAGTAAAAAGATGAAAATTTGGATGAAATTTTGAGAGAGAAACTTGAAATTTAATAGAAAATGAAAGTGAAAGAAAATTGGTGTTGATAAATTTTTTCCTAAAACACTATATTTATAATTGAAAAATAAGTTAAAAAATTAAATTAACTAGCCGTTCAATGGCTACTTGGCTGCTGCTTTGAATTTTAAAATATATATAAAAAAAAAGAACCGTTGAGTGCTTTAATCCGTTGGCCAACTGAAGCATTGGAGGAAAGAGAAAAAACATTGCCACTTGGAGAACCAACATGAGAAACCTACCCAGTAAGCAAACAGATCATGGTCACGTCTGCATCTCAAATGGAATCTTTGGCTAAAAGGTTTTTGGTTATGGAATCTATGTTTGTTAAGGGGCGAAAAGATTTTTTTTAAAAAAAGGGTAAATCAAATCTCGCTACTATTGCAAGGGGTAAAAAACATTTAACCCTAACTCAATCAACTCAAAACTAAAAGGCTATAAAATGTGCCAGATGGGTCATACACCGTCCTTCCGATCCACTTGTCTTAATCTCGGGACATCATAGTCATCATTTACAAAACAAAAACAAAACAAAAATCACAAATCAATTTGTCGAAAAAATAAAAATCTCAAGTTAACACATCATTTATCTCTCCTTCTACTGATCAATTCTCTCTGCTCCTATAAACCCTAACAGAGATGGAGTTTGATAGAAACTCTAATAATGATGTTGGCCGCATCAACTTATCAAATCTTGCACCGTTCACACCCAAACAATCTGGCGAAGGTGCAAGAAAATTTTCCAAATTACCAATTTTAGAGGACCTTCATCGTCTGTAGTGTCCATAGCAGTATACCCGTTACCGGAAGAACCTGTTGATAAACAACATGTTCAACACTTGTCGTATTAAAGTGGGAGAGGGAGAGTTTTACACCTTCAGAAGCCACAACCAGTTTACCTGAAGAATTAACTATAATTTTGGCATCAACGTTCAAGATGTCTTCAGTATTAGTCCCATGTTTAAGCTGAAATAAAACACCAAATTCATCATGATATTGTCTTTTAAGATTTAATAGAAGAAAAGCAAGAAAGTCATTTTTCTATCACTTGAAATTAATTTAACAATACCTTTGACATGGCCAATGTAATACGGCTCATAAGCTCCTTCGCAGTGGCTTTCTCTGAACCACGCAAGAGGCAAATACCAAGTTTTAGAATTTTTTCTTTCATAGCATCATCATCCGCTGGAGTGTTCTGGCGCCACGGGTTTAAGATTTGATAAGGTGTTTCTTGTGACATCATTATCAGAGTTTCCATTGATTTTAGGGTTTTTAGTTGTAGCAGCAGAAAGAATCGAAGAATTAACTTGAGATTCCTCTGTTTGTTTGTTTGATGGAAATGAAGGGAAAGTAGAAAAATGAATGAAATTTGAGAGAATGAAAGAAAAGTGTGAGAATAACAGCTTCCGACAAAGGTCAGAGAGTAGATCAATGTCCGCTCTTCTTGTCTTTTCAACCAAAGTTTTAATAAATATTTAATACTTATTTTGCAAAATTGAATAAATTGACAATTTTTTTCTCAAAATCAACTCAAGTGTATGCTTATCAATTTTAAAAGATAAACACTTTATTATTTTTAATTAAATAAATATTACTACATAAAAATAAAAATAAAAATATTTTTAGAAGTTAAATATATATTTTTAAAAGTTAGAGCTGACGTATGAAAAATCTAAAACAAAATAAAAAAATTACAATTGAATTAGACCTTGCAAATTAGTCAAATCTCTATTATGACGCTATCAATTCTTAAAGTTAAAGGTCAAATTAATACATATGTAGTGTTAAAGCATCCCACGTTCGAGGGACATGATTTTTTTATTCTGAGGCAACAAGGAAGGTTACCCTAGAGGTGAGTGTGCAAAGTGATTTATGATTTAGTTATTATTTATCTTTGATTAGGGTTAGCTACCAGTTTATTTTTATCTTGCCATACATGACCTAATTACTAACAGTAATAGTTAAAATAATAAAGCAGTAAATATGCAGAAAGAAAAAGGCGGAAAGTAAAGCCCTAGACTATTACAATGCTTCAGGGCAGTTACATAAGTAGGAATGCGGAAAATAAAAATCTAATTACTATTACAAATTGTGAGCAGTTACAATAATCATAAAAAGTGCGAGAATAATAAACTACGCTAATTGTAAGACTAAGAAAAAGGAAAAGGAAATTGTTAATTAACCCTAAAACCTAATTTATTTTAAAAAAGTTAATTAATCAAATTAAAAAAAACCTATAAAACCTAAATTTATTAATTAAATAAGAAAACCTAAAAACTTAATTAGGGTTTATGAAAAAGGTTTTGGAAAAAAAACACTAGGTTTGTAAAAGATTTTTGTGAACTTAAAGGAAAATAAGGGAAAGAGTAAAAAGAATAGAGAATAATAGAGAAAACCCAAAATTTCCAGGGGTGGGTGTTGAACCCACGCCCTTGGCATTTTCATCCAACATGTTCACCACTAAGCCAGGAGCGCGCCTGTGATAAGGAAGGAGAATCAACGCATTTTGTGAGTTGCAAAACAAGGAAAGTATGAAAAAAACTCAAAATGCCAAAAGGCTGGGATCGAACCCACGCGTTGGCATAGTAGTGTCTTTAGCGTGTGCGTTTAACCACTGGGGTGGTGATACATCCATTGTTTAAACTGAAACGATTAAAAAAATATTAAACAAAAACACATGGACTGGAGGGACGCTGGAGCCCTAGCTCTGTTCGTCTTCTTCGGTGAATAGATTTCTTGTTCCTGTAAAACAACACATATTAGAGATCCAGGGAGACCTACCCCCCTAAATAAGGCCCTATAAATCCAATGGAATGGTTATCTTGGACTGAATCGCACTACGTTTTGGGCTATGACAAAAATAACGCAAATTTGTATGGACATGGTAGTTCATGATTTGTCCATCACGGGACTCGTTCTTTGGGTTATTCCTGCACCATTAAACCTCATGAACATGTTAGTACAATTAGTATGCGAAAAAATAACATGAAATAAGAGATATGAAAACCATGAAATGTTGGAACTGGTGATACATGCTTGTGGTGCCTCTGGCCTTTAGTTGTAAACGATCCAATCTTACCCTACGATCTTCCTAGAATCGATTGCAATGGCTGGTAAGTGTTGAAGGTGGATGAAATAAGGGTTTGCAAGTTGCCCTAATTTAGATAATTTTTGTGAATTTTGGAGGGTCATGTTGCTGCAAGTGTTTCATGGTCTTCATGTTTGAATTGAATGAGATTATATAGTTTGAGTTTTAGGTCAAATAACATGGGCTTGGACTCTTGTAATAAGCCTTGTCTTATTTAATTTTATTTTGACTTTTAATTAAATAAAAATAAAAAATAAATAAATAAAAACCCAAGGGAGGTGTATGAACCAGTATTGAGGTGTATATAAAGTGTAGAACATGTTTGGACTTTGCAACAATAGTCTAATAGCCCAAAATTTCAAGTTTGCTCAATTTGAACTTCATGCATTTGCTCAAAATTTCCCAACTTGCACCAATCATAACTCTCTCAATTTTTATCATTTGAAGGTGATCTTGAACTTTTTGGAAATTTAAAGATGTCCTCTACAATCTATATTTTGATCATTTTTGCATTTGGAGACTTTATCTTGATATAAGTTGCCTCGACAAAGAGTGTCTTTTTGTTGACTTTTGAAATGACCTATAATGTATTGACTCATATATCTTAAATGAAGCATTTTTTGCAATTGAGCTTAGAGAGACAAAGATGTAGAGAATTGAATTTCCTTTAGAATGAGCTTTGGTTGAGGAAAATCTGATGTAGCATATGAAAGTTATGCTTGGTCAAAGTTCAGTTGACTTCTCCTTAAGAAAGCCCTAATTTGGCAACTTTTGACTTTTGATGATTTGAGAGTTTTCTTGATGAATCATGATCAAACCTTGACCAAATGATGAATATCACTTCAAAATGTTGATGTTGACCAAAAATCTTGAAGTTTGACTGTATGTTGACCATAATTGAGTTTTTGTCCAATATAGTTGATTTTTAGTCATCTGAGCCATTGACTGAGCAAATTTATGATGCAAGGCATGAAAATTGGTATGAGAATTCTTGGGAACATATAATAGACCATTAAATACACTTGATGTATTTGAAATCCAAACTTCCTTGTGAAAATTGAAACCCTATTTATGAGTTCATTGCTAAGGAGGAGAATTTGTCTGATCAATTCTTGAGCCACCTTCAGAATTTGAGAATCCTAGGAGAATGTCTTGAAGAAATGGGAGGGTAAATTTTGGGGTACAACAACTGCCCCTGTTAAATCTTATTAAACCTTAGGAGTTAGATTGACATGCCCGCCATTTGTGATCTGAAGGTAGAAGAGGATTGAACATTTAAGTGCCCGGAAATTTGCATTTGTATTTATAGGAGGTAACGTTGTTGGTTGATAATATTGCTTGAATGGGCTTAAATATGCCATTCGGAGAGGTGACAGAATGTCGTTAGATATGGGCTTATAGATGCCATCCAAAGTAACTGCTAATAGGAGTAGCAGAGTGAGTCTATATTCGACTGTATCTGAGAAGTATGCTAGAATGAGCCCGCATCCGACTGTATCTAGTAGACGTACTAGGGAGTTTTAGAATGAATATTATGTCTTGATTGTATCTGAATGATGTCCTAGAATGATTCTATGTCTTGATTGTATATATAAGCATACCAGAATTAGTCTTTGTTCGACTGTATCTGAGATCTGTGTTAGAATGAACCTACGCTTGGTTGTATCTGAGATCTGTATTAGAATAAACATACGCCTGAATGTATCTAGATGTATACTGGGATGAATATCAGAACAGACCTACGTCTGGGCCGTCTCTGAATGGTATCTAGAGGATATGAGTATCATAATGGATCTACGTCTTAATCGTATCTGGAGTATATCTAGAATATATGCTAGAATGTGTATCAAAATAGATCTATGTCTCGACCGTATCTGGACCGTATCTAAAACCTGGGTAAAAATGAGTCTACGCTTGACTGTATCCAAATGATTATCAAAATGAATCATCGCTGGATTGTATCTGAAGGATGCTTTTCAGAATGACTCTCTATGGGGAAAGTGCTTAAGTAACTACTTGTCAGATTTAGTCTCTAAGGGAAAAGCTTGTCATGTAGATATTCACCTCATCCTGTTTCTGGAATTGCTTCACAATCTGCTTTTGTTGGTAAATTCGTCCTGTTTTGGGAATTCATACCGTCATGTCATATAGATAGTTGCCCCGTCTTGTTTCGGAAGTTAATATTTGCCTGGTTATAAAGACATAGTTGCCCCGTCCGGGGAAGAAAAAGTTGAATGACATCTCCTGAGGATGATATTTAGTCTGGTTTCAGATTCTGTAGCAACTCTCTGAGGATATCAACCCGGACTACCCTTTGCTAGAGAGAGGAATTTTTCCTGTGATTTGTAGTAATCGGAGAATGAACTCTTCTTTGGGAAATTAAATTCTGTATGGGAAATAAACCTTGCTGGGGAAATAAACCCTGTTGGGGAAATAAACCCTGCTGGAGAAGTAGATCTTGTTGGAGAAGAGAATTATGCACGTGATCTTGTAATGTTGAAGAAATAAACTCAACTGGGGAAATAAATTCTTGTGAACTATGCTGAGAAAGCAAACTCTGATGGGGATTGGAATTCAGTAGGCTGTGCGGAGGAAGTTTCCGCTATATGCTAGAGAAATGATCAAACTCCTTTATCCGCTAAGGGGATCTACTGGGGAGCAAGGTCGTGTTAATAGCTGGAAGATGCCCCAATTTCTGTCTTGAAGGCATATTAGACTTGCGGGGGAATGTATCTCTTTTGAATATGAGCTTATAAATATGACTCTGGGGGGACAATCCCATGGAGGTTGCTCTGTGGGGGTTTGTGGACGGCTCGAATGTTATCCCAACTCCTAGATTCTTTAGTAAATGCTTATTCCTGTTTTTTATGCATATATTTGTCAACAGTAATCACATTTATATGCATATGTTCATTCAATTTAGTCATCGAACGTTTTTGCAAACAAAATAGAAAAAGTAAAACAAAATTTGAATTATGAAATTGCCTTGTATTGATAATTTGCTTATGATCTTGCGGTTGACCAGAACCTGGAGAGTGGCCGGAGGATGATCTTCAGTCGAGCAGAGGAGAGAGGGGGTCTGTAACATGGTGGGAGAACTGACTTGGGATGTTTTGCGTTTGATCGCAATTATTGCGGATAGCAAGAGTCGCCACCAACTTTTCTTTTATCCAAAAGGAAAGGTTGAAAAGAACAGGAAAGACCTTTCGAGATTATTTCTTGAGTTCGGGGGGTAGGTTATGAAAAGGGAATATGTTAGCACCTTTTTCATCCATAGTTATCTATGGGCTCTTATTTGCTTGCTAGATCACTTGTTTTTTGTTTGAAGATGTGTTTGTGATATGGGTTTTGAAAGTATTTTGAAAAGGCGCCTTCGTTTAGGCAAACTTTGTAATAGTTCCCGTTCGTAAGAACGTATACAAAGTGTTGAGCTTTTGAAAATATTTCATGTTTGGAAAATGTTTTGAAAGTATTTTTGAAAGTGTTTGGTGTTTGTTTTGAAAATAAGCAAGGATGTTTTGATTTGAAAATGAGCAAGCAACTAGGAACATTCTACCTACTCAAAAGTCTTAGTTCATTTCTTCCTTTCCTTTGATATTGCTATCTTACCATTGATTTGGTAAGAAGCCTTATCTTTGGATGTAAAGGGACGAGCGTGGGTCATCGTATAGCCATGATAGCAATGTTGTGAGATATCTTAACATTTCTCTTTGAGGGACTAAGATCATTTTGAAAGGCAACATTGACAGCGTCATCGAGGGACTATGATCTTATATTTTTGATTGCTTTTGGATAAGATATCCCACCTGTATAACATGGCCATTTTTATAAGGAAATAAAGTGGAATTACCGTAAGGGTGCAAGTGTGTTTGATTTACATGCATTGTTTATCTTGTATTAGGGTTTTATACTTGTTGATTTTAATCTTTCCATACAAACCCTAATTACTAGCATTTATGTAAAGCGATAAATTGCGGAAAGTAAACTTACTACGCTATTACATCATTAAGGGGGGGGTATACAAATTTATAAATACGGATTTTGCAAGAAAATTAAACCTAATTATCTATTACAACAATATTGAATAATATACAAGAATTTGAATAAATAATGTACAAGGATATAAATGGAAAAAGAAAAATTTTTGTTTGATTTTTATGAAAGGGTTTAGTTTTGACCTAATTAGAGAAAACGATTAGTCAAAAATAAACAAAATTAAATTTAAACTAATTAAGAAAGAAATTAAGTTAAAAATGTTTTTTAGGGTTTTTTATGAAAAAGGTTTTAACTTAATGAAAATAATATGAAGATTAATTAATTAAAACACACCTAAATTCTAAGTTAATTTTAATTTTAAAGAAAATAAAATAATAATTAAACCTAAATCTAAATATTAATTTTTTTAAGAAAAAAACTAATTTGTTTTAAGAAAAAATATTTTTTATTCTTTTTATCTTTATAAAGAAAAATAAAACATAAATATGAAAATAATAAATAAAATATTTTTTAGGATTTTTTATTAGTAAAAATAATAATAATAATAATAATAATAATAGTAATAATAAAAAATATTAAAGAAAAATTAAACAAAATAAAATAAAAAATGAAAATAAAATGATAAAAGAAAATAATTGAGTCAGGGATGTAAAAGTAAATGGCAGGGTGAAAAGTTAGCAAAAATAAAAGCCTAACAATTTGAGGCCCAGCGCTGCAAGCTTGTGACAAAAAGAGAGAAAAATTGTGAAAAAATGAGAAAAGTGGCAGCATTGGGGCTTGAACCCACGCCCTAAGCATGAAATGTGCGCTGCCTTACCACTGGGGTGACTATACATCCGGTAACATTGACAAATCAATAAATACATAACACAAGTTATGTCCTGAATGTAACTTCATCTTCAACCTCCAGCCTTGGATCCTGTAACTTCACCATTTCTTAACAAAAATGAAATATGCAAACATGAAAGTTGCTCCATTTTTCCATACGAATCCAACCATATAAATATCATAAGCTATAAATCAAAGATGAATGAGAATTTCTAAAAGTACCAAATTCTGACCTAATTATTTTCAGAGATTCAATCCTAAAATTCTCCTAGCTCAATCAAAATAAATGAAATCTATGGACATGTACAGCTTCAGGGCAATGATGTCTACATTTTATCTTCACAAATGCAAGCCTAACAATGCCTAAATGAGAAGATAGAAGTTCTGAAAATGTACCTCAAAACTGGAAATTGTGAAATGAGTTTGAGCTACTATCAAGGAGTTGTGATGATCTGGTTAGCTTCCTCAAGTTCCCAGGAAGCTAATGCAATGATGACTTGATGTTGGGAGTGTTTGAATCGTGCTAGAGAAGTCAAGGTGCAAGCTCTGTTTTTTGGTTATGGAAGTTGATGAAGATGATGTTACAATCATGTAACAGGGTGTGGGATGGTTTGTATTTGATGTATAAGAGCTTTAGGAACTAAAAGGCCAAGAAACGCACGAGTAGATTCTGAGTTTGGAGTTTTTGGTCAGAATATGCAACAATGGTGGTCTGTTATGCAATTCTGAGTTTGGGAGAGTTTGAGAGCTTGTGTATTCGTCCATCCTCTTGCAATAGACTTGTATAATTATAATAAAAAGGATAGAGCCCTTGAGGTTGACAGAACTGTGAGATATAGAGTTATGACTATGTTACTTGATTTTGAAGAAAAGTGGAAAACATGGTTTCAAGGCATAGTACAAGCATGAACTGAGTTTATAGGAGGCTCTAGACATGTTGCTTTTGCCTTTGACATTTCTTGTACTCAGATGAAACAAGTTGGGAACTCTATGCATTGACTTTTGCAATAAAGCTTACTTTTCCAAAATGGAAGTGTTACCTTTGTGCCATTAATGGAATAACCATTTGGATAATGCCTCAAATGCTTGGATCAAAGCTCTAACAGTTGTGTAAATATTTAATTATGGAGTGAAAGGCAAGTTAGAATCCTGTAAAGTGAGATTTGTACAACATACTTGAAGATTGGATAAAGTGTTCTTCATAAAATGGCTTGTAATTCAAGTTTGAAAATCTTAACTTCTTGCCTTCGATTCTCCTTTCTCAAGTATGATCTCAATGAGTTCTTGGATATTTTGTAAAGTTTATAACATCCTCTACAACCTCTATGTTGGACATTTTTGAAAATTCATCTTGGAACTATATGAAAAATCGCCATGAAGTTAGGTCAAAATTCTGCCTAAACTAGGGCAAAATTTCACTAAGTTTCCAAGGTTCATGAACATGTCTTCACAAAATCATAACTTGAAACCCATGCATTTATAGAAGAAGTTATGTTCTACAATGTTTTATATCTCATTGAGATCTACAACTTTTATGTTGGAAGTTTCTTTTGAATCATCTTGCATCATAGTGAAAATTTGGCTCAAAGTTGTGAAAAAATATGAATTTTCCAACACTTCAAAAAATTTCTAAGTTTAGAAATTTTGACTTTTTGAAATGAAATCTTGATTTTTTGATTTCTTGATGAACAAGTTTCATATTTTGACATGTCTTGAGGAACTGTGATCTTTGATACTTGATTTTGATCAAAAAATCAAAGTTTGACTTTTCAGTGTACAGTTGACTTTTCACCAGTCGACTGAAAATCAACTGTCAATCAATTGATCTTGAGAAAAGTTTTGAACCATGTCATTAGGTCAAAATGAAGTATTTGAATTATTGAGATCATGTCTTGAACCAATCAATCATTTGCTAGGTCAAAAAATCAAAAATTGCACCTTCTCAATCAAAACCCTAATTTTGACTATTTTACCCTTTTGATGATCTGATCAAATTTTTTGAGAAATTGTGATCCAAACTTGATAAATTGACATATATGGGTTCATAATATTGATATGGACTAAAAATTATGAAGTTTGACTGTAAATTGACCATAGTTGACTTTTTCCCAATACAGTTGATTTTAAGTCAATTGATCAATTGACTGGGGAAAAATGTGATCCAAGACTTGAAACTTGACATGAACAATCTTGAGAGTCCAAAATGATCCATGAAAGTCATATGAGGCATTAAAAGTTCATTTGTCCTTGTGCAAACTCAAACCCTAATTTTCAGTCATAAGTCTAGAGGAGGTGTCTTGAGTTGATCAACATTTATACAGTCTTGAATCAAAGAAGATCTTGTGAGAAATTATTTAATAAATGAGAAGGCAAATTTTAGGGTACAACACATATTTTTCATATTTGATGATAAATAAAAATTGTACAACCTCATATAATACTAAATCTATTCCCAGATAACTTTTCAAAGTGTCATTTCTACGACTTCATATATTAGAAGCTCCCTAAACTAACACTTTAATGATTCACGGTTGGCAAGATCACGTACAGAATACTTTTCACTACTACAAAATATATAACATGATATAAAATAGTCGGGCGATAGTTTGATCCAACTAATCTTTTAATACCATTGTGTTGATCTAAAAAAAATACTAAAAACATAAATACTATTATTACCTTGCCACTACCACAGTCAATCAAATGAAAAATAATTTTTAACTCATTTAGTTAACATTAAAATATTAATAAATTTTGCAAACAAATGCAATGTGGGTTCCAAACAAATATGCCGCGTGTCCCTGCCATTCCTTGCCATGTGTAATGCTTTGCCACGAACTCTCCTTTCCACCTCCATTGCAAACTATTAATACACCTTTTAAATGCATCCAACTTCAAATCAGTATCCAAAACTCTGAAAACTATCTCATCACCATACATATTCGCTCTAGTCTATTCAAAGCAAAATGAGCCAGGAACAGCCCAAACGTCATGCCAATCAAGAACCAATCAAATACGGCGACGTTTTACCCGTCTCCGGCGACCTCGCACAGAAGCCCGTTGCGCCGGAAGATGCCGCCATGATGCAGAGCGCCGAGAGCCGTGTGTTGGGACAGACCCAACCCGGAGGAGTAGCGTCCGTCATGCAAGCAGCCGCTGCTAAGAATGAGCAAGCAGGAATCGTCGGCCACCAAGATGTCACAGATGTCACCGGCGATCGTGGCGTCACCGTCACCGAAACTCAACTCCCAGGAAGACGCATAGTAACTGAATCAGTCGGTGGACAGGTTCTTAACCAGCAACTCTGTTAATTCCTTTTACGAAGTTTTCTTTTTCAACTTTCCTATATTAACCTCGTCTTCTGCTAACATATGTTTTTATTTTGAGGTTGTTGGACAATTTGTTGAACCTACTCCGGTTCAGTGTGGTCCAACCAGTCCAGTTCGAGAGAGTGCCTTAACCATAGGGGAAGCACTGGAGGCGACATCATATACACTGGGCCACAAGCCAGTGGAGCAGAGTGACGCTGCAGCTATACAGGCGGCGGAGGCGAGAGCTACGGGGAGTAATGTTATAACACCGGGAGGGTTAGCTTCCGCTGCTCAATCTGCAGCGGCTTTTAATGCTGATTGTAGTGAGGAGGAGAAGATTAAGCTGAGGGATGTTCTGACAGGAGCTACGGCGAAGTTGCCGGCAGATAAGGCGGCGACAAGGCAAGATGCTGCAGGGGTGGCGAGTGCGGAGATGAGGAATAGTTCTGATGCTAGTGCTACTCCTGGTGGTGTGGCGGCTTCGGTTGCTGCGGCTGCTAGGCTTAATGAAAGTGTTACCAATGTAATGTAATTGGGATGAATATGGTTCTTGTGTTGTGATGGTGTACATTATATGTAGTTTAATTTTGTTATGATGGTGTATATTATATCTAGTTTAATTTTCTTTTCGTTTCTTTTAGTTATTTCGTGATGTATGGTTTTCACTTATGTAATATCTATGAGAATACTAATATAGCTAGTTTAGTTCTGATTAACTATCAAGATAATAATCACTCGGGTATTCATAAAATTGAGATTTTTTTCAAAATGTTAAATGCACCAGCCGGGAATCGAACCCGGGTCTGTACCGTGGCAGGGTACTATTCTACCACTAGACCACTGGTGCTGATGCTTTACCCATCAAACTTTTAAATACAGGTTTTGTATCATAAATATTACAATAATAGCTATTTCACTGTCCCTTATTTGATAGTTAGTGAATATAGTATACTTAGAAGAGAAACTATCATAAGTACCTCCATGTACTTAGCATAGGCTTCCATCAATGTAAATGTATAAATAAGTGGTTGTACTCTCTATTTGGACTTGATGAAAAATTACACTGCTACACTTGTTTCATTCACCTTGAATCTTCTTCTTTTTCCATTATCGATCCATTCTTTTCTTCATTTATTTGAGTCTGTTGCAATTGCTTCATCAAGATCAATCAAATACTGGTTTGTTGTTTCTGTAAATCATTTAGTTATTATACAATCTTGAAATTTGTTTCTTTACTTTCTTTCAACTGATTTGTCAATTCTTTGGTTTCTCTTCTTAGATTGTTTTTTCACTGTTCAGTTGCATTTTTCTTAGTTTTTTGGCATCTCTTTTGTTTTTCCACTGAGTTTCTCTTCGTTTCTCACTGATTCGTTCAGTTGGATTTCTTCACTTGATGGCACCTCGTAATACACTTGTAGTCTAACCTCAACTCGATTCTGTATTCTATGTTCACCCAGCGATGGACCAAATTCAGTTACAGCCACCCTTTAACTTGATGGCATCAATTATGCTGGTTGGAGAAGATTCTGAATCTATTGTTCAAACAATATTATACTATGACAATGTAACTGAAGTTTGGGATTGATTTGAAAGAAAGATTTTAACTAATTGATAGAGTTCGAGTTGCCACCATCTCAACTTAATTCTCTAAAATAAGCTTTCAAAACTGTTCTTGAATATTTCATAGAAATTAAAGCATTATGGAATGAATTGAGTGTACACAAGTTCATAAATGCAGATGTGAAGCTATGTGTTCAGCAAGATCATACATA
The DNA here is from genome assembly GCA_948472305.1 of Vicia faba. Lineage (NCBI taxonomy): Eukaryota > Viridiplantae > Streptophyta > Magnoliopsida > Fabales > Fabaceae > Vicia > Vicia faba. The sequence goes on from OX451738.1 coordinate 1,014,291,300, forward strand.
CTCGATCGCCATTCAATTCTCGACTGGCTTGAATGGAATTTTTTAGTTCTTAAGACTTGAGTTTTATTGCTTGAAACACTTTCATCCATCAACAAGATCTATTCCTTTGTTTCTCAAAAAGAGAGTAACATGATTCTTAATGCTAACCTTGATACTTCAAATTTGTTGGTTAATGCTTTTGATGCAAAAAGAGGTTATGGTAGAGGTAGAGGCTCATCCAACAACCAATTTCAGACTTTATACTCATTAAATTTTGATGTTATTATTTGTGTATTTAGGGTTAAATTTGAATGTGTTTTGATATCATCTATATTAATTCTGAATATTAAATTTTGATATTATTTGTGTTATTCGCGTTAAATCTGAAGGAATTTTGATAGCATCTGAGTTAGTTCTAAACATTGAATTTTGATGGGGATTTTGATAGCATGTGTGTTAGCTATGAACAATAAATTTTAGTGACATTATTTGTGTAATGCAGGTTTAAATTTGTGATGAAGCTTCGATAACATCTATGTCAAATCTGAGTAAATATTTTGGCGTCATTATCAGTTGTTTGAGTTAATTTGAAGGTTTTATGACATTCTTGGTTCGTTTGAGCTAATTTTGAATAATAAAAGTGATTGCGACATTGAACTCATTTTCATTTGTTTTGAACATGTTTGAGATGAAATTGGAGAGTATCAATATGTGTTTTGTTGTTGTTGTTCGGTTGCTCATAACATAATAGAAGCCTTGTTCGAATTATTGTTTTGCATGCTTTGAATTTGATTCAAGTAATACATGGGCTTAATGCTAATTGATTTTAGTTTTGATGAATGAAATGAATGTTTGACGTTGTGAAAACTATTTTAGCATCTTCGATTCATAAGCTTAAATCTCTTTTACATTTATGAGCATAACTTTATTTTAGATATTGATGATGGTTTAGTGATTAGATTTTCACTGTTTTTTATGTGATGTTCATTAATTAAAATTATAATGTGAATGAAGTTGTTTTGAGACTTTTAAAATTTTCATGAGATTTTGGTTGCAACTCATCTTTTATCACTTACTTTGTTAGTTCACAAATTGATGTTAATTATATTTTAATCCATGATAATTCACAAAATGTGGATGTCATACCAGTGAGTGTCACAACTCAAAGAGTGACGGTTTTATTTCATGTGAGATTGACTCCTGTTCATGGTTCAGTGATAACAGTCACAACGATAGAACCTAGGCATGGGATATCACTATTTGATCCAAATTGATCACTCTTTTTAGGGGGTCCAGGATCATCATATGTCCCTTATCAATATGGTATGTCTTATTCCATAATGGTTGGGTTACAGTCGAACCCATCCATATATATAGAAAATGCAGTGGCCACTGGAAACTAAGGCAGTTATGTCCCAGGTAATCGACCAGGTGGTGTTGGTTATATCCCTCAGTCGACACCATCTTTGAGTACTACTTCTATTATGCCTTTGAGGCAATAAATAGATGAGAGTAATTTAGAGTTAGTGGATGTTTTAACTCAGTATATGGGAGTCGCCTTCAATTTCGTAGTTGACTAAATAGGAAAATTAATCAAGTCATTAGGGGTCTAACCAACTCAGACGCGTCAAAGGCTGTTAAGAGTTTTTAAAGAACTGAAGGGAAGCAACAATGAGCGTCCTTTTAGACATTTAAGGGTGGAAGTGCCCACTTATGAAAAGGAAGAATTTGTTGAACAATATGAATCTAGGTCAGTCGTAATTAGGAGGAACCAAGATGTTGATCGAGTGTTAAGAAATGTCACTATTGGGCGTAACAACATAGTGAATGTAGTAGAAGAAGTGTTAACACCATATGGATAAATGTTGGCCTTCAGAGGTCTAATTATTCTTCTCCCTTATCTGATTATATTCGATAGGCAAAATTACCTAGGAGATGTAAAGTATCTAAATTTACCAAATTTGATGGTGATGCTATATGAGTCGACCATTGAACATATTTTTAGGTACGGAACAGAAGTTGGTGATATCTCCAATGATGAGGGTTTAAAATTAAGATATTTTCCTAATTCATTAACCAAAAATGAGGAATTGTTTGAAGAAATAGTTGTTGAATTGATGAAAGTCGTGTTTCTCAAACTTGAGAAGGAATTGGTGGATTTTCTGAATAGATGCAAGTTGAGTAATTCCAGGTCTATGTTATGCTCAAATTATAATGTGGTCTATGATGAAAATGCTGCAAAGAAAATTGAGGCGATGAAGAAGAAACACCCTTAAAGGAAAAATCTAAAGGTGGTGTTCGACCATGCGAAAGGGCCATACAAAGTCCAAGTATCTCAAGGAAAACCTAAGTTTCCGTATCAAAGGACCTTTGTGCCACCAACTGATGCTTCTAACAATAACTGGGTTCGTCCTTTCTATCTAAGGGGGCAAACAAAAATTGGAAGGTAGTAAAGAAAGGTTCAGGTTTGAGTCATAAGTGGGAAATAATGGATAAGGGATCAAGTTCTTCTCAATTTGTTGAAGTTGGGATCACCTCAAATAAGTATCAGGTTCCTCCTACATAAAAAGGGAAGAATCCTATGATGAAGACTCAGTGGAGAAGGTTTTAAAGAAACAAAAATCTGCAAGAGAAGCGGCATCAAAAGTTGCTCCATCAAAAGATGAGCGCGATCAGAAGGAAATGCACCGTCGACCAGTAAAAGAGAGGTTGTTGATGTCGATTGTGAGTGTGCCGCCAGCAAAAGCTTAAGATCCTGATGACAACATGAATGATGGATTATCTGATAACTTTGAAGATAACTCAGAAGATGGCTTGATTATTCATTGTAATATTGTGTCGGTCCTGTCTAATGAGTATGGTTTCGCGTCAAAAGCATTTGGGGACGAAGAAGAAGCCATGTGCGAAGAATCTGCGGGCCAGAAATCTCTATGCTACTATGTCATGAATAATGGGGTAGTGGAAGAACAACATGAAATATTTGAGAAGGCTACATATGATATGATGTACCATCTCAAGCCTTTGTTTATGAGGGCTAAAGTTAATGGTCTCTCTGTGAACAAAGTGTTCGTTGATGGTGGCGTTGCTGTGAACGTGATGCCACAATCATTGCTGAAAAGAATTGACAAGTTTGACACTAACCTCAAACCACATGATATGGTTTTTTCGAACTATGAAGGAAAAACAAGTCACATACTGGGTGTGATTCAAGTGAATTTGTCAGTTGGCTCGACTTCAAGGCTAACATTGTTTTTGGTGATTGCGTCTAAAGCAAACTATAATTTGTTGCTAGGGCGTGGGTGGATACATGGCATTGGGGAAGTACCACCAAATCTACATCAACACTTATGCATATGGCGTCAAGATGGGATTATGGAGAATATTGAGGCAGGCCACAATCATTTTACTGTTGATGTGAATATGGTCAATAGGAAGAATTTTGACAAAGCATTAACTACCATTCCCCCGTGCGATCCTGAAGGTGCAGTGTTCAAGTCGCATCCTGATGCAATCAAGTCTCTAACCTTACACCCCACTCATGGTTTCATTTGGGACCAAGAAAAATTAGATACATATCCAACTACAGAAGGGGAGTTTGAACCCATAGGGTGGGAAGAGAAAATTCATCATGATGCCTAAGTCTAATGCTTTGGCAAGGATTTTGGCTTATATGGCAGAAAACGGGATAAATTTGGCCTTGGAGGCTGGAAATGTTTCAAATATGGCGCCTGAAGCCATTATGGTGGAAAAGCTTAGAGAACCAAGCCAAACAACAACTTCAGAAAGCCAGAGGCTTGACTGCATATATGAACAAGAGCCTTTGGGGTTTGAGAAATACCCAAGAGATAATATTTTGAAGATGCAAGCACAAGATCCATTAGAGGAAGTTGACCTGGGTAATGGAATGATTAGGAGAATTACATACATCAGCACCAAGATTAACAACAAGATGAAGAATCGAGTAATCGAACTGCTTAAAGAATTTAAAGATTATTTTGCATGGGATTACAGCGAGATTCCTGGTTTGAGTAGGGAGATGGTAGAAATTGGACTACCCATAAATCCAGGAAAGTGACCAATCAAGCAAATGCCAGGGAGGTTCACGCCAGAAGTGTTGTCCAAGATAAAAACAAAGATCGAACGGTTGTTGAAGAGAAAATTCATCTGGACAGCTAGTAGATTTTCTAGGTTTTATGGTTACACAAGAAGGGTATAGAAATCAATCAGAATAAGACCAAGGTGGTTTTTAGTACAAAACCGCCAACAGTGAAGAAAGTGGGAAAGATATGGCTACACGACCAACACGTGTCAAGCAGGTGGCGATTGATTGAAGAAGTTGTTGAGTTGGGGGCCACGTTTATCATAGGAAGTTGAAGCTGAAAAGTAGGATAGTGGTCATTTGTTCGCAGACGTGACGTTTGAGAGAAAAGTCATGATTACAATGACGTCAATTCGTACTAAGTAAGAAGGACTAAAATGTCCATTTCACCCTTTTCAGTCGAAAATGACATTTTGGGGGGCAATTTGTTGGTTGGGATTTTCGGTAAGGACCAAAATCCAACCAAAAGAAAAGGATCAAAAAGGTTATTTGGAAAAGGTGATTGATGTGATTTGACTACTAATGCAGTCGACCTAGAGAGATTCTATAAGTAAGTGATTGGGTATGAAAATAGAAGCAGTCGACCAGGGAAGACCTCATAATCATTGGGCCTAGAAACGTCAAAAGGCCCAAAATATCCATCAAGTGAGGGAAGCATTTTAGAGGGAAACATGGAGAACGTGGGTTCAAAAGTACGAATGGGGAACTTGGAATCACGGAGAGGAGTTACAAGATACACGTGGTGTACAAAGAAGCGAAGTCCGCTAGAAAGTAGCTATTTTTTGTGTATTATAAATAAAGCACTTAATACATAGTGTTAAAGGTTCAGACTTTCACATTCTTATGCTCTAGTCACTAAGAGTATCCAAATGAACGAGCGAAATGAGTTAAGCTAGGGCAATATATGTTGGAATCAACTTATTTTCAACTATTTTGATGTTATGTCATTTATTTTACAGTTTAAAACACTTTTCATTTTATTTTACTAGTCTTGCTTTATTGCTTATTGTAATACCCCAAATTTGTCCTACCCTTTTACTTTTGTCTGGTTTACGCATTCTCGCACTTTCCTCATGTACATAACCTTCATTAGGTCATCTAACACATGCATGCATCTCATTGTTTCCGTATTCATGGGATCAAGGTATTTTATCAACACAACAAAGCTATCGTAATTTTTCAACGCATGTTTGAGTTGTGGAAGATTTGGTTGTTTTCGGTGAATTTAAAACAGTGCGAATTGGAAATAGTGTTTTTACTGATAAGAGTTTGAAAATTCACATCTCCAGCTTGGAATTGTGTTTTGGGTTGATTCATGAGGATTTGAAACCGTCTCGATGTTCTATTCAATTTTTGTGTTTGGACCAAAAGCTAATTCTCAAAGGAAAGTCTCCGGATACGCGGTTCTTTTGGAAGTTATATGGTGAAAAATACAAAGAAAAAGGTGCTGAAAGTGCAGTTTTCGCACACTAAAAAATTCATAACTCGAAGACCGTTTATCGTTTTGAACCCGTTCCGGTGGCTAAAATTCCGTCTTGATGTCATCTACATTTCGTATCTCACGGCCGGAAGCCAGTTCTACCCAGAGAGTCTTCGAATATATGAATTTATCAAATATATTCGCACGAGAAAATAGTGACAAATATTCACCGGCTTCATCTTCAGAAAATCATAACTCGGTCGATTCTTATCGTATCGAGCCGGTTCGAGTGGCATTGGTTCACAAATTGAGTTGGTTAAATATTTCTTTCAGTTTTCCAATTCGAGCGGTATCCCGAAGGCCTTCGTTTTTGGTCTGAAGCGCGCGCAACGTGGTTGAAAATCCAGAACCGAGAAATATTTTCATCTGAGACGAAACTTCAAAAAATCATAACTAAATCACCGTTTATCCGATCGAGCTCATCTTCGGACACGATGTTGTTCTCGACGTTGGCTACATTTTAGTTTCACATTTCAACTTCTAAAGTCGCACCGAGATTCCTACGAATTTGCCTGGAACGTATCGCACTCAAGTGAATTAAAATTCTGCATTTATATTTATGAATATTTGAGACCCATTAACCAAATTCACTCACATAAGCCCATACTATATATTCTTTTTACTCCAATTTCTCTCATAATTAAAAAAATCTCCACAAACAATCAAAACTTTTCTCTCAATTCTCTCAAAGATCAAATCAAGGTTCTGCACTTTTTTCATCAAGAACACAACAACAACTTCATCAAGATCCAAAAGTCAAGATCAAGAGCAATTATCCTCCGATTGTCGATCCTTTCGTTGCGATCTCTATACCTAAGCCTCCTCTTCACTTCTATCGGTGAGTTTTCTTGAATTAAGCGCTTTTTGAAATAAGTGATTTTTTGGAATAAGTGTTTTTTCTTGATTTTGTGTTGATTGATGTTTTAATTGTGTAATTGAGGTTTAATTGTTGAGAATTGATTTGAATTGAGAATTTAATACCATTTTATTAAATTGCTTATTGAAATAAGTGATTAATTAAACTTGATAAATTGATTTTGGTTGTAACTTGAAGTTGACATAGTGTTGTTGTGTTGATTTTTAGTCCTAGGTATAGTTACACTAGTGTTTAAGTTGAACTAGCTATAGAAAACTAGTTAGTACTAACATTAGTTTGAGATTTTAAACTTTTGATTAGATTAATACTAGTTTCTAATTCTTGATGTAGAATTTGTTAATAGTTTAGGTTAGGTAGATTCTAACACTAACTTTGATTTAGGTGTTGTAACATAAACTAACAATTAGTTTAGTTTAGGCCTAATCTTTGATTTTCAATATTTACTACATGTTTCCAATTATTTTTGGTTGATGATCATTGATATTTTTTTTTGCATTTGAAATGCATTTTTTGCATATGATCTCAAGTTACTAATTTTTGACATAATCTAATCTTTTACCAATTTTTGGTTGATTACTTGTTGCTTTCCATTTCAATAAATTGAGATGATTTCTAATAGACTCAAATGTCATTGCTAAACATTTTTGAAGTAAGCTTGATTGAGTTTGATAGAAAATATCTTAATACTTGGTAAATGACAAAGTTTGACATAATTGGTATTTTTGCTCTAACTTTTGATTCGTATTGAGTTTTTCCGACTTTCTTTAGTGAAAACCGATTTTCTTGAGCCATCCGGAATCTCTCACGCGAGTATTTTTTTGATTCGGACAAATTTCGTTCTATTTTTCTGCTACTGTAGCAGTTACGAAAACCACATTTCGAAATGGAATTTGGCCGAACCGAGTTAATTTTTGGAACCGTTGGCATGTTTCTATGTCGCCTTAATTTTTGCGGTTGATTTCGGATGCTTTTCGATTAGTTTTCTAACTTTTCAATTCAAGTTTTTTGCACATTATCTTGTGTTTCATTGTTGAATTGTGATATTTTGTGTGTGTTACTCATACTTTGATGTCAAGTAATATCATTTGGTTTTAACTAATTGTTTGAGAATTTTGTGAATTTAGCGTATCGGAATACATTTTGATTCACAACTTTTGTGTTTGGCAAATTGTGAGTTGATTCCTATTCATCACACTTTTAGCATAAATACATAAACTCATGAATTGGAGTTAATTTGCAATTTGTTGATTAAATTCCGATACATTAAATTCATGTGGTTTTAAGACTTTAATTCTTGATTTTTAGATCAATCTTGAGGTTACATGTTCATGTGCAAGTTCCGGATAACCCTCTCATGCTAATTATCAAGATTAATGTACTAAAACTTTGATTTCCAAATCGATTCGTGATGAATTTCAAAATATGTGTAATGCTGTCCGGAACTTGTATTTCGCATGTGCATTGAGTTTTTATTTGTGAATATGCATTGTTATACTTATTTGAGCATTTCTTCGATATCGATAGCAAGTTTGGATGTTTCTAAACCGGTTTTTGCACCTATTTTCATGAGTACGAGGTTGCTGTCCGGAATGCTATTTTATGCTCCCTTTGACTTGTTTGCTTTCTGTTGTACATATTCATACTTCATTTTTGTGCATATTGTTAATTGCCATTATCACATTTGATTTTGTTGTTATCTACTAACAAATTCTGTGAGATGTGCATACTTTGAGAAGCAATTGGGATACCATTCTCTTTGGTGACGGATACGCTTTGCTTGCATATGTTGTTCACGCTTCTGACGCTATTTGTTGTTGATGCTAGTTTGTGACGCCCTCCGAGCTTTCGCCATGCTTTGACTTGGTTTTGCGGATTTTTTATTATCCATTTAGTATGGTTTCAGGCCATTTGTTGTAATATTACATTTACCACTTTCTAGATATCATGTGAAGTAGGAAATAAAGAGCGTGCGCTCAAAGTCGCTGTTTAAAGACCTGTAGCAGGCATTCCGCACTTCATTTGCTATATGTGTTGTGCTTGTGTTTGTTTACTTTCTTGTCGATCGATGAGTCACTCAATTTAGCAATTGAGATCACGACTTCGCTCTCAGTGCATGCTCCCTATAGGACTTTATCGCTTTCCATTCTTTCTTGTTGATCGATGAGTCACTCAATTTAGCAATTGAGATCACGACTTCGCTCTCAGTGCATGCTCCCTATAGGACTTTATCGCTTTCCTTTATTTCTTGTTGATCGATGAGTCACTCAATTTAGAAATTGAGATCACGACTTCGCTCTCATTGCATGCTCCCTATAGGATAGTTTTTAGACTTTTCTTCGACATGCTAACCTAGGCAGGATCCCTTTAGGTGTGCTTTCTTTTTGCTGGCTTGCTTGCTTTGTCCCTGTACATACCATGTTCCCTTAGGACGTGCTCGCTCCGTTCAGACGCAAGTTAGACCTTAGGTTGTAAACCATGCATGCTGACATTAGGTAGAAACTTCCCCTTTCATCCTTGACATAGGACTACCATTGTATGATAACGTTAGGTTAGAAATAGGCTAGTCTCCCTTAGACTCTTTTCTTCCCCTCTTTGCATCCTTGCATTCAAAACAAAAACTTCTCTTCTTAGCAAATCAAAAACATGCTAATCCTACTTAAACCCTTTTTCAAGGTAACAAAAATACAAAACAAATTCAAACCATTTTGTGCGCTCGAGCACCTTCTCTCTAAAACCCTTTTCAGGTAAGGACATGATTAGTTTATTTCTGTGCCAACGCATAAGTCTCCAAAGGTCGAGCTGCGGCAGAAGACGGAATTGACATTATCCATAAAAAACACAAACAAACAAAAAATATGAGCCGAACTACGGTAACTCTGATTCCTCAAAAAGGATACGTAGGCATTGGGGTAGGGCCCAGGCGAGCACAATTTTATTTTCCCTACATTATTTTCTCCTTTCTTTTGCATGCATTTTCCCTCCAGTAGTATAGTAGACAGTAAGCATAGATTAAACACACCCATAAGATAGATAACAAGAGTGGATACCGTAGAGTACTACGGGCGTGTGGGGTGCTAATACCTTCCCCTCGCGTAACAGACTCCCTTACCTGATATCTCGGTCGCAAGACCGTGACTTCTCCCTTCTCAGGTTTTCTCGATGTTTACCTTTCCCTACATGTGGGATAAAAGATGTTCGATGGCGACTTCATTGTTTGATGATTTTCAGCCGGTTGTTTCACTTATAAAATTATTTGGCACCAGTCGAACGAATCCTTTTTGAACACACTTTGTGAAAACACTCAAAAACTGAAGCACTATACTGAGATTCCCTGGTCAATCTCGTCAGTAAACTTTTGTTAGGAGATCAACATTGTTTGCCGAAACCAGAGGTAAACACCCTCAAAAGATCAAATTGAAGTCAACTTTATTTTGAAAGCATACTATAGCAAGGTTGCGTAAATTGACTCCTAAGATATTTGAAAATCATTTGTCTTTGTACCATGCATTTTATTTCTCTTTAACTTTAAATGTATAAGCCATTGTATTTTTGACCAAGTGATTCATTGTCTATACATCAATAACGTCATTCCAAAAAATAATTTTTGATTTCAAAAATATTGCTTGAACTTTGCATTAAAATTACCATGTTTAAATAAATTTTTTTTGCTTGTAAACAAGCTTTTCTCATATAGGAATTTCAAACATTTGAGAAACTTATTCATTGATCCTATCAGGGGTAAGTATCTTCTAGATCCTATTGTGAATCAGTTCAATATTTGTTGCTCAGTGCAAGTTATCCTAAGAATTGGTTAACTAGAATATCTTTTTCAAGACTCATACTGGTGCAATCCTTTCCATCATCCATTTCAAGTAACTGAAGCCATGATCAACTTATTCCTAGCAATAACCATACTGAAGCCATGATCAGTTTATCCTTAGAACTCAGCTAATCTGGGGCAATCTACTTCAAGAGAATCCTCAAGCAGCTCTTCATGTCCTTCCTCAAAGGATCACCAGTCTAATGCATTTCACAAGTGTGATAGAAGTGTTCTCAAGACTTCTTATTTCCAACCAGAGTTGACAATGTTCCTTGTGTTGAGGAATCAAAGTTCAATCTTACCTCCACAAAAGAGTCAAGCTTTGTTATCATAAACATCTGCATTACATACATAGATCATTCATGTATCATGCAAAGCAAAATTTATATATCATGAATAGCTTGAAGAGTGTTTCATACTCATTTGCATATCCCTAGGTCTTGTTGCTATCAACATCTTATCTTGTGGTCAAATCCCAACTTACTTGGCACCTACCAAAACAAATACATGTCTTTTCTTTCAGTGCCATTCCTGAAGGTCTGTTTCTCACTTTATTCAATGTTATTCTTGGATATCGTGTCTTTCCTTTCATCCAAATCCAATAATTAGATGTCATATTCTTTTTCCCTTCATCCAAATCCAGTAATTAGATGTCGTGATCTTTTTCTCTTCATCTAAAGCCAGTAATTAAATGTCGTGTCTACTTTCATTCAAAGCCGGTAATTGAATTACGTGGTCTTTTTCATCCAAAGCCAGTAATTAGGTGTCATATTTCCTTTTCCCTTCATCCAAAGCAACTAATTGGATGTCATGGTTTTCTTTCATCTAAAGCCAGTAATTAGGTGTTATGGTCTTTTTTATTTTCATCCAAAGCCAGTAATTGGATGTCATAATCTTTTTTCATGTCATCCAAAGCCAGTAATTGGATGTCATGATTTTTTTTCCTGTCATCCAAAGCCAATAATTGGATACCATGATTTTGTGTTTCCATCCAAAGTCAGTAATTGGATGTCATAATCCCCAGTAGAGTTCAATTCCATTTTTGGACATCTTTTAGGCGTACCTTTATCTTGGTTGTAGTTTCCATCTAATGCCATTCTTGGGTGTCACGACTTGCCTTTTTAGGGTGTTGTCTCCGTCTTTCCAAGTATTTATGGATACTTCTTGTCATCTTGACAGATATCCCGAAATAGCTTGTGTTCCCCAATGTGTCTTGTCACGTAGTCTCTTTCAATCTACCATAAATCTCTTGTTTCAAGTTCCCCACAGAGTGTCTTATCTTATGCATTCATATCATATCATATACCAAAAAATAATAATGTCAAAAAAGAGTCAATATATTACATCGCATTTTATTGGTACCCAAGGGACAAAATTTGGGTCTTTCTGTATTTAGTTATCTTGCACAACAATGCTATCTAGTTAAGGCTAGTTAAATAGGGGCAACTGTCATACCCCAACTTTTCCCCAGGGTCATTTATTCATCACATTTGCATCATTAATCAGTCATTCATGCATTTTGGTTGACCAAAAACCAACTTAAATCAACATTTGCATCGTTTTAGAGTTGAACAATACATGATATCTCATTTCATGCATTTTATCTCTTTACACCGCTTCATGCATTGCTCCAAGATGATTATATTTCAATAATATTGATATTTCGGTTTTACACACAAATTGTTAAAAAATTGAAAAAAATCTAAGTTTATTATTTAATATAGAATAAGAGATAAGAAGAGTAGTGATATCAGTAGAAATTGAAAGAACATAAAACGTGAGAAGAGGAGAGACCTATTATTTCCTTGATCTTCCGCTCAGACTCCCTCGACCATAGTAGTTTAACCAAACTCCTTTCTTTTCACGACAAACTTCTGTTCACAGCCACTTCAACTTCTGACTTCACTCATCAAAGACACATCCTCCTCCATTTTTGAGTTAGTAAATTCCAATTTATCTATCACTTTTTGAATTTAATTTAATTTATGTCTATTTGTGTTAAGTTGATGATGAAATTGTGATCTTGTTATTGAGTTGATTTGTGTTAAATTTGATTGAAACCTTGATGACAATATCATTGTCTGTGTTAGCTCTGAACATTATTTTTGATGCAATTTTCTATGTCATTTGGGTTAAATCTAAAGGAGTTTTGATAGCATATGTGTTAGCTCGGAATATTAAATTTTGATGTTATTATTTGTGTATTTCAGGTTAAATGTGAAGGAGTTTCGATAGCATCTATGTTAGCTTTGAACATTAAAATTTGATGTTATTATTTGTGTTATTCGAGTTAAATCTGGAGGAATTTTGATAGCATCTGTGTTAGCTCTGAACATTGAATTTTGATGTTATTATTTGTGATATTTGGGTTAAATCTAAAGCAGTTTTGATAACATTTGTGTTAGTTCTGAATATTAAATTTTGGCGACATTATTTGTGTTATTTAGGTTTAAATTTTTGATGAAGCTTTGATATCATATGTGTAAAAAATGAGTAATTATTTTGGTGTCATTACCAAGTTGTTTGAGTTAATTTGAAGGTTTTATGGCATTCTTGGTTCATTTGAGTTGATTTTGAATGATAAAAGTGGTTGTCATATTGAATTCATTTCCATTTGTTTTGAACATGCTTGAGATGAAATTGTGGAATATCAATATGTGTTTCGTTGTTACTGTCTGGTTGCTCATAACATGATACAAGTCTTGTTTGAATTGTTGTTTTGCATACTTTGAATTTGATTCAAGTAGTACATGGGATTAATGCTAATTGAATTTGGTTTTTATGAATGAAATGAATGTTTGAAGGTCTGAAAACCATTTTAGCATCTTTGATTCATAAGCTTAAATCTCTTTTACATTTATGAGCGTCACTTTATTTTGGATATTGATGATGATTTAGTGATTAGATTTTCACTGTTTTTATGGTTCATGTGTGTTGTACCCCAAAATTTGCCCTCCCATTTCCTCAACATTTTCTCATCACCAGACCTTTGAAGATCAAGATCCAATTAGGGTTTCCTCTGCTCAAGATTTCTCCTTGCACTGATGGACCCAAATTAGGGCTTGTGTTTAAACAAAGATGTTTTGACCTAAAATTCCTAAGATGACTTTCATGCTTCATATTGGACTCCCAAGTTTATCCATACCAAGTTTCAAGTCTTGATTCCAAGTTTTGCCCAGTCAATTGGACAAATGACCTAGAAATCAGCTGTATTGAGGAAAAAAGTCAACTGTGGCCAATTGACAGTCAAATCTCATGGAAATTGACCCACATCAACATTATGAAATCATATGGACCATTTGATCAAGTTTGGATCACAATTCCACAAGAAATTTGATCAGATCACCAAAAGGGCAAAATGGTCATTTTTAGGGTTTTGACTGCACAAAGGCAATTTTTGACTGTTTGACCTAGCCAATGGAAAACCTAGATCACATATGGACTCAAGGACCCCATGGAATTGTCTTGACATGCTCAACAAACTCAAAAGATCCCAAGTACACAAGATTGACAGTTGAATTTCCCAGTCAATTGATCAATTTTGACTGTACACTGAAAAGTCAAACTTTGACTTTTTGGTCAAAATCAAGAGTCAAGATTCATTTTTCATCAAAACATGCCAAATCATGAAACTTGTTCACCAAGAAACCAAGAAATGCAAATTAGGGTTTAAAATGGAATTTTTCATAACTTAGAATTTTTCTAAGTTATGGAAAACCCTAATTTTTTCCCAACTTTGCCCCACTTTTTCACCATGATTCATTTGGATTCAAACAAAAGTCAAAACATGAAAGTTGTAGCTTGTTGCATAATCTACAACTTTGATTCACAAAGTTTTCTCATTTGAAGCTTGTATCTCAAGTTACAAATTTTTGAATAAGGGCACTAAACCATTCTTAACTTAGTGAATTTTTGACCTATTTTGACAAGGTTTTCTACCCCACTTCAAGGCCATTTTCCATACACTTCCACTTGGAATTTCAAATTGCATTTCAAATATGGATTGTAGTACACATTCCAAGCTTTCCAAAATGTCCAAGAACTTCTCAAACAACCTCATGGTTAGGGAGAATCGAATTTCACAATATGGCAAAAACTCACTTTGTTCATGACCAAGTTACATGTCCATAACCTTGCAATTTGAACTTAGCATTGCTTTAGGCTAGATTACAGGTCCTTAAACCAAGTTACACTCAATAATTTAATGCATATTCTTTGTGCCAAGACCATGTTTTTTGAGCTAAAACATTGTATGAAGGTTTAATCCATTTTTAGATAAAGCAAAATAGCCATTTTTGAAAAGTCACACTTTATGTCAAATTGAAAATCCAACAAGTACATTGCAAATCTGATTGGCACAAGATTATAAGCATAACACACTGATCAAGGAGGGATTATGAAGCACATTAGGGGCCCTCTACATGCCTAGAAACACAAGTTGGCATTTGTTGCTTAAAGTTGAAGAAACATTGCATAACTCTTACCAACTTCCATCTCAGCTTACACACACTTAAACAAAGTTATCAAACACATTTCACACAACACAACCAAGCTAATACACGAGCCCTTAGCCTTCAAAACACCCTCCATCTCAGAATCACTCTCAAACTGCAAAAACAGGGCAGGCCCTGCAGTTTGAGTGCTATCTCTCATTTCTCTCGAGCTCTCTTGCCCAAATCAGTTCACACACCTTCCATACCATCTATGCAAGCTAACCAAAAGCAAAAGCACGACCTGTAATCACTCTAACCACTTCCACCATTTTCACATTTCTGACTTGCAGGTGAAGTTCTCTAGCTCGATTCAGAAGCTTTCAAGATAAAGTAAACATTGGAATAGCATCCCTGGACCTCAAGAAAGCTTTTCCAATCATCACCTTGCACTGAAAATTCCTACATTTCCAGATAGAACTTCAGCTGAACAGGTATCTTGGTGAACTCGTATCTCTCTTATTATGCATCATTAGCTTTAAGTTTGTGAATAAACAAGGTTCTACTCATGCCACTGAACATGTACATGTTTTTACTTTTCATTTCTTTTGCTTGAGCTGTGAGAATTTGAGGTTTGAAAATGGCAGAAAATCTAGGTTAGGATTTGGGGGAGGAGAAATTCTCCCTCATCTTAGAGAGTTAGATCAAGTTATGCATATGGTTAGAATCGTCTCTTCATGCTGAACATCTTTTATGTTATGAGTTTGCATTGAAAAGCCAGGAATCAAGAGTTGGAAGATGAGGAACAAGGCGCGCGTATTTTCAAACATTGTTTGCTGGAGGTTGAAGACAGGTCTTCTGGGCTGGGCCTGGAACATTTTTCTTATTTGCACCACATAATTGCTTTTACACCCCCAAGGCCCCTTTGCTTATTTCTTTGACTTTTTGACTTTTTTCTTTTTTGATTGACTTTGTTTATTTTTTCTCATGACATAAAAAAATATAAAAATATTTTTTCTCACCATTTTTTAATTTATTAGGTATTTATATGATTTTCTTTTGATTAATACTTAGATAAATAAATATATACATTTCATTAAAATATTGAGAAATAGGTAAAAATACTTTTATTTTCACTTTTATTTTATTATACCCTCTGAAAATATTTTACATAAAAAATACCTTTTTTTTGCAAACATTAAAAATTATTATTATTTATATATAACACATATTTAAAATAATACATATATACATATATTTATTAATATATTTAGGATAAATACAAAATATATACCCTTTTATTTTTATTATTAATATTTAATATAAAAATGCATTTTTGACAGAATACTTCACTTTATTTTATTTTGTACATAATAAATAAATACTTGCACATATTAAATAATTAATGCATTTCATTTAATAAAAATTAGGGTTTTGCCCTAAATTCAAAAATACTCCAAAAATAATATCTTTTTATTTTCTTTTTATTTTACATAAATAATCCTCTTTTTTTCATACATATAAAAAACCCTTTTTTGCATTCTTGCATATTTGTTCTATTTTTATTTTATTTATGCAATTAAATTACCTTGTAAATATTCAATATTGATGTAATAGCTTAGATTCAATTTCCTGTCTAAATACCTCCCCATTTGAACATTTGTACCCCCCTCCCTATATTATTGTGTTGTAATAGCGTAGGAGTTTAAATTTCGCACTTTATCGCTTTCTAAATATACAATGTTAGAATTAGGGTTTATATGCGAATAAAAATGAACAAAATAGTTATGACCTAATCTCAAGACAAACAAGCATGAAGATGGACACACAAATCACACTTGCACCCCCTAGGGTATTCCACTTTGTTGCCTTCAAATAAATGGGCCATATTGCACGTTAGGTCTCTTTGGGCAAAACAAACAAATTGAATGATCATGGTCCCTCGATAACACTTTTCAAAATATTGCCAAACAAATGATCAAGTCCCTTAAAGAAAATGCCCAAAGATACTTGGCACCATTGCAATTATGGTCCAAACAATGACCCGCGCCCGTCCCTTTCACATCCTAACATAAGATTGTCCACCAAATACAATGGTGGAACAAACTCATTAAAAGGGTTAAAACATAGCAATAAACTTTGAGAAATTTAGGAGTAGATAAACTCTTAGTTACTTGAATCAAACTTGCAAAAACAAAACACTTGCCTATTTTCTAAAACACACCTCACAACACTTTCAAAACAACTTTCAAAAACAAATGAAAACCTTTTCAAAAGACATACACCTTTGTATACATCCCCACATGGATCATTACAAAGGTTGCCACCACGTTGGCTTCTTTTCAAAATATTTTCAAACCCACACACATAGGCACCATTTAAAACAATTGAAAACAAAAGGCAAGTGATCTAAGCAAGTAACTAAGAGCCCATGGATAACCATGGATAGAAAGGGTTCTAATACCTTCCCTTTCTATAATCTACTCCCCGAACTCAAGAAAACATCTCAAAAGGTTTTTGCTGTGCTTTTTAACCTTTCCTTAGGATAAAATAAAAAGTCGGTGGCGACTCTTGCTCAACCGAAACATTTGCGAAAACAAACGCAAAACCATAGTCAGTTCTCCCACCGTATCACAATGTGATCTTACTCATTAATTGGAATTATAATGTGATTGAATTTGTTTTGATACTTTTAAAGTTTTCATGAGATTTTGGTTGCAACTCATCTTTTACCACTTACTTTGTTAGTTCACAAATTGATGTTAATTGCATTTTAATCCATCATTCTTGCTTTGATATTTCACTCAAACATGTATGGTGATTATGGTTGAGAAATTTGGTTACTAATACATGAAAATTAGAGGCAAGTTTCCATTGATTTATTACACTTTCTTTTGTGTTGCTAACATGTTCATAGTTAGTGTAAGCTTTCAAGATGGCTCAAGTGCTCACTTCCTCTTTGCATATTTTTTTGCTTTTAATTAATTAATTAAATATTGATTTAGTTAGTTGATTTTATTATTAAAAATTAATTAGTGTTTTTAATTAATTTTTCTTAACCTAATTAATTAAGTTAATCAATTCTTGATTAATTGATTAAACATTTACTTCATGTCTCATTTGTTCATCTGACTCTGATATATGGTTCTAACTCATTTGGACTTGAGTTCTCATTTCATATGAGACCTTTGGATTATTTCTCTATTATCCTGGTTCTGTCTGTTTGTGAAATTTTATCTGATGCAGAAATTTTTATTCGATATTTTGATTATCATTTGATGCTTTGAGCTTTATCTGATACGTTGGGCTTATCTGATGCACTTTCTGCTTGTGATTTGTTCTCACTTGATGCTTGATATACTCTTGGTTTATTATTTACTTGCGGCTTTAATCCAAAGGATGAGAATTTTGTGTTGACTTTATTATGTCAAGTGTTGGCTTCTTGTTATTCAGACATTCCTTACCTTACCTTTTACTTTATTTTTTTTAGAATAGTCTCTTCATATTCTCCCATTCTTCAATTTTCAAAACCTTCTCAGCTTTTTCAAAACCTTCTTATTTTTTAAACTTGACCCCTTTCATAATAAACCTTGACATTGTCAAGCGAATTTTTTCAAACTCTTTTTCTTTAATCAAATGATAATTCATCTAATCATATTCTAACTCTTTCAAAAATACTAAAAAACATTCAACCTCATTCAAACCTTTTGCGCCATCGTGCACCTTTTCTCCTTTAAAACCTTTTTCAAGATTATACATGAGTCATTTATAATCGAGATGTCATACTCCCATTCTAATGGTTATAAAGATGTTGACTTTTCCACTTGAGTACTAAATGTGTGTCCAAACTGTTCCTCATTTTGATGCATTGTCCCTCTTTCTCATACTTTATGGGTGATTAGTCGAGTCTTTTCTCCTAAAAATGATGACTCGTCTCTTCATTTAAAATCAACCAACACACAAAGTTTTGTTCTTTTTTTAGAAGAATTACAGTACTCTGATTTCCTATTGCACGACAGGGACACGTAGGCACGAGGTTTCGAAACTGAGGCGAGCACAATAATTTAAAAAAAAATTATTCATTAACAATTCATTCATGCATTCCCTTAGCTTGTAAACTTTAGATTATATACACCTTTTGATTAGAATAACAAGAGTGGATTTCGTTGAGTACAACAGACGTGAGGGGTGCTAATACCTTCCCCTTGCATAATCGACTCCCTTATCCTTTCTCTTGGTCTCGTGACCGTGATCTTTTCCTTTATAGTTTTTCTTCGATGTTTTCCTTTCCCTTCCTTGGGATAAATAAATATTCAATGGCGGTTTCATTGTGTTTGATACTTTTTTTCCGCGGTAGCGATGTGTATTACTCAAGAAAATAGTGACCAGTTGGTATGTTTGCTACAACGGGAGAATTTGATTCCTCGGGTAAATGATATTGATTCAAGTTCCAATCAATTCACTTCAACTCATATGGTTCAACTTGATCATTCATCAATTGAACCACTTGATTTAACTATAGGTAACATTTTCAATTCCAAGTCAATCTTACCTTATCCTTCAAGTAACAATTATAATTCATCTTGTTGGCTCATTGATTATAGAGATAGTGATCACATTTGTTCTTCATTACATTTATTTGATTCATATTTTAGAATTAAGCCTTTAATGGTTCATTTACCAAATGGTAGTTCAGTCAAATTTGAATGAACTACTATGCAAGATGTGAGTCTTGGTGAACAGAGGCGTGTCTATGTGGCTGTTGATGGTTGTTTCTTTTTATCTAAGTAATCTAAAGCAATGAAAAAATTAGATATCTTCGATGACTTCAAAGGCCTTTATCATCTACTCTAGGGAAAACATAAGGGAAAGATGAGTCCCAAATGTGATGAAGGAATATTTATGGGTTTTTCTACTGATAGCAGATCATATAGAGATGTTCACTCCATAATTAAAGTCAATGATTTAATCTTTGAGAAAGGTACTGATGTTAGAACATATGTTGAAACATCATTTTAGCAGTCTGAAAATTCAGAAAATAAGGAAGGCTCAGAAGATTTAGAAGGCTCTGAATCAGATAACTCTCAAGCCAAAAAAGTTTTTTTTTAGTTCAGAAAGATTTATCCAAAGGAATTAATTATTTGTCCTTTTTTTAAGGGATCATCACTAGTTTCAGAGATGTAATATCTAATTCCTGTTTTATCTCAAGTTTTGTATTCAAATTAAATGAGACCTTGTCTAGTGATTTTTGGAGTAAAACTACTGGCACAAAATGAATTTACAAGAACAAATCGTTATATAGAGTTTGCGTTAATGGATGATGTTTCTTCTTGGGAAACAATCTTGTCTCTTGAATCAGCAATAAGATGATTTATGTATCCTAGTCTTTCTCTAAGGCTAAGTATAATGCGAAAGAAAGTTGGTTCTCTCAATTGAGTTGGATGCTAAAATATTATAATGTCTAACAAGATATCATGACATTGTATTGCGTCAAGTTGGTTACAATCACTACATTCAAGGATTTCAGTCTGCTTAACAGGACAAAGCTCATTGATATTGATAACCACTTTGTCAGGGGTCGTGCCACAGGAAAAAGTGTTACTCCTAAGCTTGGGACCTCTTAGAAACTACTGAGAGATATTTTTTTAAACAAACTTCGAATGCATATCATATTGAGAATTCGAGGGATGTTTTTTTGGAAGTTGTACTGCTGATGTATTAGAGTATTCACAAGTTGGGATGTGGTTATCTCTGACCATGTAAATGTCAGTTTGAATGTTGTAAGAATCCCTAGCAGTCAAAGTTGGGAAGAGAGGAAGAAGAATAAGAGAGTGTCTCTCTCCTATGGTGAGTGGTTCACTATTAATAAGGATAATTAAACTTCCTTCAAACACTCTCTCATTTATTGGTTAGGCATTACAAGCAAGGTCCTCATTCTCTATTAAAATAAAAAACTTTACTGCCCGTCCCTCCTCTCAAGTTGTGTTTCAACATGAGTCAATCGTCCAAAAATGTTGATGCTAAAAGTGTCCATTTTCTGGAAGCTAAGTCAGGAAAGAAGGCTAAGAGTACTAATCCAAAGAAGGTTAAACCCAAGGTGGAAGTTTGTTAGATCATCTACTAAAGCCTTTACGATAGGGAAAAAGTTTGTGACAAAGATGAAGTCTTACCAGAAAAGTCATGTTCAATTACATGACCCTGACTCAAATGTTGATGAAGACTGGGTTGCTTACGTTGACTCAGTGGTTCGTTTGAATAGATGTTTTTAAAGATGAAAATTTATTTTTGCTATTTGGATTTTAATAATTTCATAACATTGGTATCTTTCTATCAATTTTTGTTTTTGTTTGCTTCCATTAGTTTTTGTTTCCATCTATTTGTTTCCATTACTAGTGTGTGTTTCCATTTGTGTTTATTGCTTGTGTTCAATATAACTATTTTTTACATTTACTCTTTTTTTCTTTCAATTTTTGGCTAAAAATGGGGACTAAAGTGTTAGTGTTTCAGGTTATCCTGATGTCATGACGAATGTCTCAACATGTTGATAGGACTGTACTACTACTAAGGGAAGAGTAGTCATTGTTGTTGCTTGTTATATGCAACTCTTTAGGGGGTCATGATTGTCTGTCATGCTTGTTGGTGCTTCTACTACTGCTACTACCGATGGTTGTCTGTGTGCAATTATGTCAAATCACATGTTCTGACATCCTGCCTGATGTGTTTATGAAGGACCCTGGTTACTCTTTGGTAATCTATTACGCTGGTGCTCTAAGTTATTTTTGAGGCTTCTGATGCATGTTCTTCTAATGTGTGAACTTGGATAGTTCAAGTTTGTTTTTCTTGTGATTTAGGTTTTCCCTTTGATGTTCAGGTTTGGTTTTCTTGCGATTTGGGTTTTCCCCTTAAGGGGCAGGATTAATTATATATGACTGGGGGATACTGGTCTTATCTGAACTTGGAGTTGTGTTGGTGTAATGTCAGACCACATTTCTTGACATATGTCTCTTGGAGTTTTTAAATATACTCTTGTAACTACAATGTATTTCTGATATATGTTTATGTTTGCAATTTTGTACAAAGTTTACATGTTTGCATGTATCTTATGATTTATGAATGTGGTTTTATTCCTCTCTCCAGTTTAATTGTGCTAAGGTTGTTTTAGTCAAAATTTGGCAAATGGGGGGATTGTTAGATCCATGGTTTTAGGATTGGCGGAAATTGTGCTAAAACATGGTTCACACCAAGGTGTTGTGTGAGATGTCCTAACATGTTGGTCAATGTACATTGAAGACAGATGTTCTGAAAAATGTTGTGACATGTTATACCAGAACATCAATATAGGTTGTTATTATTCTTGACTGATTTGATTATGCGAGATTCCTTTTGGATATATCTCAATTATTTGTGTAGGCCAAGAAGATTTAATCTAGAATAATAGATTTGATCTCCAACTATACATATGTTTCTAAAATTGGATGTTGAGATCATTTAAGAAACTTGATGTTTTGTTACAAGATTTAAGGAGATTTTTCTGCATAATTGGTGCATCCCTCAGCTTGTGGATCAGTAAATATCTAAGTGAAGATTTCAAAGCTCATGGACTGCTGAGGAGTATTTAAAGAGAAACCTAAACCTAATGTACTTTAGCTTTTCATAATTTTGTAAAAATAAGGTGAAGTTTAGAGTCTTAGGTTTTGAGAGGGGGGTTCTCATACCTAGGAGGTTCCTAGGTAGAAATTGCATAGGATAGTGATTAGGTGATAAATTGTAAAATGGGATTGTTTAGGATTTGAACTAATACTATTATAGTGGATTTCCTTCTTGGCTTGGTAGCCCTCATAGTAGGTGATATTGCACCAAACTGGATTAACAATTGATTGTGTTCTTTATTATTCTGCAATTTATTTCTACATAAGTTACAATTTTGATATATTTGTTCTGTCAGTCAACATATGTTGTAACATCTGTCTCGACAGTATGTTTTGATGCTGGGACATCAGTATTAACATGTTTTAAAGTGCCAAAAATTCACTTTTATTGTTTTGATTCCTAAAGTAGAAAGTCCTAAGCAATTGTCAGATTTTCGACCTATATCTTTGGTCAATTTTCAATATAAAATTATATCTAAGGTTCTTGCTAATAGGTTGATACAAGTTATTGGAAGTTTAATTTTTGAGCCTCAGTTAGCTTTTGTTAAAAATAATCAGATTTTGGATGGCATCCTTATAGCTAATGAAATGGTGGATGATACATGGAGTTTGAAAAAAGAATTATTATTATACAAGTTTGATTTTGAAAAGCCTATGACTCAGTGGAGTGGCAGTATTTGGATGACGTTATGTGTAAAATGAAGTTTCCAACTCTATGGAGAAAATGGGTCTTAGAATGTGTTATTGCGACAACTGCTATTGTGCTTGTGAACGAGATCCCAACTGATGAGTTTAAGTTGGAAAAGGTCTTCGTCAATTTGATCCACTTTTCCATTTTCTTTTTCTGATATTAGCTTAAGGGTTACATGTTTCGATAAATGCTTTAGTGAAAAAAGGAATGTATGCATCGTATGGGGTAGGGGCGCAAAAAACTATTAATGTTTCTCATTTACAATTCGTTGATGACACATTATTGGAGGGGATTAAAATTTGGACTAATTTTTGAGCTTTGAAGGAGGTGTTGATTCTTTTTTAAGTTATTTCAAGTTAAAAGTTAACTTTCAAAAAATCATGTTGTTTGGGGTAACGTCACAAAATCATGGTTGCATGAGACAACGAGTGTTATGAACTGTAAGCACGACCGTCTATTTTTTTTTGTATTTGGGCCTACCTATTGGTGGAGATTATAGGAAGCTAATTTTTTTATATCCACTAATTGATCATATCAAAAGAAGGATGTCGTAGCGGAAGAGTTGTTTTCGATCTATGGGGAGTCGTCTGATTCTTATAAAATCTGTCATGTCTTCCATTCTAGTCTACTTTATTTCTTTCTTCAAGGCACCCTCAGATATGATATCTTCTCTTTGATATATTTTTAATGCTTTTTTTTTGTAAGTGCGAGGGAGTGAGAAAAACTTTGTGGATAATTAAGATACTATTTATTTGAAAAAATAAAATGAAGGTTCGAGATTTAGGAGGCTGAAGGAGTTTAACGTAGCCTTACTTGTTAAATGGTGTTGAAGGATTCTAAATGAGACGAAAAGTCTGTGGTATAGGGTTTTGAGTGCACGATATGGAGAGGAAGGGGAAATCATGTTTGGGGGTAGTAGTGGATCTGTTTGGTGGAGGAATTTGAAAAACATAAGGGAGGGAGTCACTTTGGTTGATGGATGATGGTTGAACATTGATCAAAGAATAAGAGACGAGTATTTTACTCTATTTTCGATATATCATTGGCTGGATGATATGTCTTTGATGGAGAGATTTAGTATGTTGTTTGATTTAGCAGAGATTAAAAAGGTGACAATAGCAAAAAAGAACGAATTGGAGTGGGGGGTAGATTGGAAAGGCGTGGAAGTGGCGTAGGAGGTTGTTGGCTTGGGAGGAGGAGTTAGTGGAAGAGTCTAGTGAGCGGTTAACCTCAATCATTTTACCGTTGAAAGTAGAAGATCGTTAGTTGTGAACTTTACATCCATTTTCTTGCTACACGATTAGTCGTGCTTATAAATATATGTTTGAAGCTGTTGTCATCAACGATCAGGCTAATTCTCAATTTTTATGTTTGAAAATTGTGTTGCTTAAGTGTCTGAAAGTTGTTACTGTATCGTATTCTGACGAAAGACAATCTGATTAGATGGTGAATTCTTGTTACATATGATCATAGACGTGTGACAAATTGTGGTATGGCTGAAGACTGAGATCATTTGTTTTTAACATGTATTTTTTCGGTTGATTATTAGTCTTAATTGGTTAGGATTCTCAACGGCATCTCAGGAAAAGGTTTCGGACCATTATTTGCAGTTTAGTAGTTTTAGCGGGTTCTCGAAAAATATTCAGTTGACTTTTAACATAATTTGATTCTCTGAAGTTTGAATTATTTGGAAAGCGCAAAATAGACATATTTTTCTTAACAAAACAGAGTAGCGGCAAGAATTATCTAAAAGAGTAAAACTTTATTCATTTTGATGGTTAAATTCGAAATATATTACTTTCTATCATGATTATCAATTTTAGAATTATCTAAAAGAGTAAAATTTCATTCATTTTGATGGTTAAATTCGAAATATATTACTTACTATTATGATTATCAATTTTAGAGGTTAAATTCTTTATCCTATTTGATAGTACAGGACAACTGATTTTTTATTTTATAGATTTAATTTTTAAATGTCATGGATTTCCTTTATTTTTTATTTTTTACATTTTCATAAATTATTTTATTATATTTTTTATGAAATTATATATATAAATTAATAATTAAAATAGAAAACAATTAAATTGTATAAAAGTGATTTATATACTATTCCATTTTGATATAAATTTTCGATGCGGGACTTTGAGAGTCATTACAAAGGTTTGTGTATTCTGGCAACCTCAACACATGCATTCCAACCTTCCTCACAAGACTGTACCACCACTGGCAACCTCTGCTGGCACTTTAGTTCAACTTCAACATGGTGGTGCCACTGCCAGTGATAACAACAGTTTGATCCAAAAGAGTGCCACTTTTCACATACTTGCATTATATGCATCAACAGCAGAATTTGTATAGGCTGTCAGTAAAACGGATGTGCCTTTAATCAACAGGACACACATTTTCTGTCTCGTGATTTTGTGAGTTCTTGCACGGAAGCATCAAGTTTCTTTACAGTTGTAGTGTGTTTCTTGCATGCAATAGTTCTTGTTTCCATGTTTCGTATCCTATAGCTTTTTATGATAGCACCTTTTCATATCCTAGTTCTTGCATGCACTAGTTCTTGCTAAATCGATCTAAAGATTTTAGAGAAAGTTTTGAGAAAGTTTCGGAAGGTTTATGACTACTAACCTTTTTAGTTATTGATTTCGATTTCACCAATACTATCTTCAAGAGACACCACTGAGCAATTGTATTGACATTACTTTTAGGAAACCAAATAGTAACATTTAATTTATTGCTTAATTTTTTTCTGCAACTACTAGCAATGCTACCATATAGTTTCTTTACATTGAAATGGTGTGAAGAAAAACGCAAACATTAGAAAACATGTAGAACATGCAGCTATAGATAAGCTATAGATTAATGCAAAACAGTATGTCACTAGGTAAACTTTGTTGGATCTGTTAATGGGTCCCAAAAGAATTAAATTAGATGAATGAAAGTGACCATATAGTTATGATATTGTTTTAGGTTAGTGAAGATCAACAGGTGATAGATTTCATCACATCTCAGTGCATTGTCATGGTGGATCAAGAAGGGATGATGAACAACTCAATTGGCTTCAGTTCAATGAGCAACATGCAGTCAAATCACGTGATAAATATATACTTGTATTCAAGGGATAAAGGCCAATGCTGTTTTTGCTTGAAAGTTTCAGAGGAAAATGTTGTGCAGTAGGGATAAATTAGTATCAGAGGCCAATGCTGCAATAGAAAAAAAATAGAGTCCCACATCGATTATATTAGAGAAAGATTTGGTGTTATATACGACACAACACTGTTAAAAATGTAATATTTGGTTAAAATATTTTACATTAGGTATAAAATCAGTTAAAATAAAGCTATATAGATGTATGAACTTTGTAATCATTTTGAGGAGGAAACATGTGTTGCAAGGATTCAGTTTTCCCTATACTGTGCAATTTTTTTAAATAATTTTTTTAGAAGCATCTATTCTTTTATAAAAAATTGTATAGATATCTTTGGTAGTGCAGTTAATCTCACTCCAAATTTGCATTCCTTCTAGTTATGATTTTGTGTTTCTTGTTGTGACATATAGCCATTGTAACATGTAGCCATTGTATATGTGTTTCAATTGCGGCACCAACGTCAATATGCTCTATTTTTTCATAATGCTCTGTTTTATATGCATTAATATATTATTTGAAGATTATGAACTTTTTAAGATTGTGAAGTGTGATTCTTTCTCACCTTTTTTTTTTTTGTTTTCATTTGATGTCTAGTTACAGAGACAATAAAGCTACCTAGGATGACATAAAGAATATCCAATCATCAACTTTTTAATTTCAAATGCCTATAATTTCAAGTATCGGTCCCTACATATATGTTATATAACCTTGTTGAGATACTTTCAAAATTTTAAATGAAATAATGGTAGTCCATCTAGAGGATAATGGTAGTCCATCTCCGCCGTCACGCCATGAGTTATGAAAGAGAGCACGATAAAAGAAAGGGAAAGAACACACATCAAAGTCTACACAAGTTGTTACTGAGAAAATTATAAGTAAAATTTGGAAAATACTTCAAGTATGGTAGTAAAAATAACTTTACTTTGATGCAGGTAATAAAAATAACTTTACTTTGTTATTGTGTTTTGCAACTTAATGTGAATTGTCAAAGAATAACTCTATATTGTTATTTATGTATTATAGGTATTTGATGACCCAACAGAATTAACACAAAATGATTCGTATGATTTGAGACTCTGTTGGACAAAATGTTTCTTTCATGTCTATAGAAATTAATTCATCTACTTATGGATTTCATATTGGTAATTAGGTGTGAGAAACGACTTATAAATGATTGGATATTTTTGTATGTTTTATTGTTGTAGTCCACCGTGTAAACTTTCTTATAATTTTGTACACTTGTGTGTATCTTAGATTATTACTTTTGTAAATCAATTGTTCATTTTGAAGAATATATATGTGCATCCTAGCTATTTAATGCAATGAAATTAGGTTGGTTCGAAAAATATGAAAATAGTGACCTAAATGTGGTCTATGTGATGTTGGAAAACTATGAAAAATAGCGACCTAAATATGGTCTGTGTGATGTTAGAAAAATATGAAAAATTAGGTACAAAAAAAATTACACGGAATCCGCTAAAAAATAGTCAATTTTTTACGAAAAAAAAGCATACATTTTATATCGGACCATAAATGCAACCGATGTTAAAACTCATCTTTTACATCGGGTCATTAAGGCCACCGATGTGAAAACCCATCTTTTACATCGGGCCATTAAGGCCACCGATGCTAAATATTGCATTTATTTATAAAAAAATAAAGTTGTATTTTTTTTACATCAGACTTAACAGGCAACCGAAGTGGTAGGTTTGTTTTTCACATCAGACTGCTGTCCGATGTAAAATATATTTGATTTACTACATCACTTGACTTTACGTCGGACTCAGGTCCAATGTAAAATATGTTTTTCGCCGATATAAAAAGTCTTTCCTGCACTAGTGCAACAATATAAATTATTAATTTGATAATAGGCCGATACCTAATGGACCATAAACCCAATTCTTTTGAAATAAATTTTGGTTTAAATAATTCTGGAAAAAAATTAAAACAATTCTTAATGAATAAAAATTTAAAAAATATTAAAAATTTCACGTGAATTTAATAAAAAATTAAAAAATGTCATGTGGACTGCTACACTAGCAGTTAGAGTGAACTTATTTTGTAATCTGGCAATCAAGGACCTATTTGATAGAATCTAGATATTACGAAATGGAGATTACAAAAAAAATTATTAGAGACTTGTTGTACCCCAAAATTTATCCTCTCATTTTCAAAAGATTTTCTCATGCTCCTAAGGTTATCAAGTATTCAAGACTACTCGAAGATTGATCAAACAAACCCTCCTCCTAAACATTGACCTACAACTAGGGTTTTGTTATTTCCAAGGGAAATTAGACTTCTAATGCCTCAAGTGAAATTCATAGTTTCTCAAATGCTTCAAGTTATCCTCATGCCAAATTTTAAGCCTTGCAGCACAAGTTTGCTCAGTCAATTAACCAGATGATTGAAAACCAACTGTATTGGGCAAAAAATCAATTGTGGTCAACATATAGTCAAACTTCAAGATTTTGGTCAACATCAACATTTTGAATTTACATTCATCATTTGATCAAGTGTTGATGATAACTCATTAAGAAAACACAAGATTCATCAAAAGTCAAAAGTTACTAAATTGAGGTTTTCTTTAGGAGAAGTCAACTGAATTTTGACCAAGCATAACTTTCACATGCTTCATCAGGAAGTTCTCAACCAAAGCACATTTTAATGTAGATTTAATTCCCTATAACTTTATCTCTCTAAGCTCAAGACCCAAAAAATGCTTCATTTGAGAGATATGAGCCAAAACATTATAGGTCATTTTAAAAGTCAACAAAAAGATGCTTTTTGTCCAAGAAATTTACATCAAGATAAAGTCTTAAAGTGGAAAAATGATCAACATGAAAGTTGTAGGGGACATTTTGACCTTTCTAAAAAGTGACAGATCATCTTCATATGATAAAATTTGAGCAAGTTATGAGTGGCACAAGTTGGGTAATTTTGTGAAATTGCATGAAACCCCAATTGAATAATTTTGGAGTTTTGGACTAATGGGCCTAATTTTTGAAGTTCAAACGTGCTCATGACATGTTAGGGGACCCCCAAAACCATTCACATATTTTTTATGATTTTTATTTCTTTTATTTAAATTTTTATTCATTTAAATGCAAGTTAAATCAAATAAATAGTAAGTGAAGGTATAAGGCTTAAAAGGCTTTGGTTTCAAATCTTTAGGAGGCCAAAGATTGCATGAGAAACTGTATGAAGATTATTTGCAAAACAAAGCTCCATGCTTTTGTCTTATTCTATTCTATTTTCAAACAAGAATCAAAGTTTATTCTACAAGGTCCAAGCCCATCTTTCTTGACCTAATCTTCTCTTATAAATACTCTTCTCATTCAGAAAAGGGAGATCACGAAAAACCCTGCCAGAACGCACCCTTCAAATCTCAAATTTTTGTCAAACTAAGGCAAACTTGAAAATCATTTTCCAGCCCTTTCGAAAGCAAACTAACCACTCAAATCGACTCCTGAGGTGCTATAGAGTAAGTATTAATTATCCTTGATGATCAAAGAGGCCTGAAACATGCATCCATGCATCACCAGTTTCCATGTTTACATGAAATTCGTATCTTAGTTTTTGTGATGTTTTGATGTGAACTAATGTTGCTGATGTGTTCCTGGGATGTATTAGTACAGGTCTAAACCATCGCATGAGTCCCATAATGTCAGAATGATGGACCATCTTGTTTGAACCAATTTGCTTTGTTTTCTTTATATAACTGTGTACAGGACGATTCAGCAAAATCCAAGGCCACTATTGAACTCACAAGGGTCAAATTAGGGG
The DNA here is from genome assembly GCA_948472305.1 of Vicia faba. NCBI lineage: Eukaryota > Viridiplantae > Streptophyta > Magnoliopsida > Fabales > Fabaceae > Vicia > Vicia faba. The sequence continues at coordinate 1,014,321,262 of OX451738.1, forward strand.
GTAGGGTTCCTTTTGATCACTAACACGCTCTATTTTACAGGTTGAGAAAAATAGCTCACCAGAGAAGACGACCGGAGCTAAGCTCCGAAGCCTCTTCGGTCCATCTATGTTTGTTGATATTATATTTAATCACTTATGTTATGATACCAGATGTAACAGCCACCTCAGTGGCAAGGATGCGCGCTAAGGCATTGATCTATAAGGGCGTGGGTTTGATCCCTGTCTTTTGCAACTTTTTATTATTTTTACAATTAACATGCAGGTTTACAATATTATGTGAAGTGCTTGTTTCCTAAACACAAACCAATGCCTGGCACAATGGCAAGCAAGGCAACGATGAGCTAGAGGGTGTGGGATCAACACCCACCCGATGCATTTTCCTTCTTTTTTTTATTTTTTTAACTTTTCCTTGATTTTTCTTCCCCTAACCCTGATTTTTTAATTAACTATCAATCAATTTTAATCTTTTTTTCAAAACCCTAATAAATTAGCTTTAGGTTTTTAATAAATAATTAATTTTGATATTTTTTTACTCATTAATTAGGTTAATTAATATTTTCTTGAAATTAAATTAATTAGACTTTAGGATTTTTATTAATTAAAATTAATTAGGTTTAGGGTTTTAACTATTTAACTAACATCAAATAAATTTCATAAAAAATCACATTCAAACATTTTTTAAACATTATTTTATTTTTCATTTAAATTCCTAGAGAAATTGTATAGGTCGCTCGACTTTCTCTTGTAATAGTTTAGCTTTATCTTTCCGCATTTTTCCTATTATGTAACTGCTTACGGGATGTAATAGTATAAGGTTTAATTTTCGCACTTTATTTTCCGCATCTTTTTTATGTAATTGCCCCAAAGACCTAAAATAGCTTAGGATTTATTTTCCTCACCTTTACTTTTCTGTATATATTATACTGCTAGTAACTAGGGTTTGTATGGCAAGATTAAAAACAATCATAGCAAAACCCTAATTTTCAAGACTAAATAATTGAAACTAATACACTTTGCACACTTATACCTTTAGGGTACCCCCTCTAGTTGCCTTATGAATACATGGTCATGTCCCTCGAAATAGGGATACTTTAACAAAGTCCCTTCGAATAAATACCATAGTCCCTCGATGACCCTTCGAAGTTGTCTAAGAAAAATGATGTAGTCCCTCCAATAAGTTGCTAAAGCATTTCTATATGTTGCCTTCAATGACCATGCAATGACCCTTCGCATGTCCCTTAACATCCAATGGATAGGGCTACCTACCAACTAATAGTATGGATATCACTATCTCTAAAGGAGAAGGAAAAGATTAAGAAAGACTTTAGTGGGTAAGAAATTCCTAATTGCTTATACACAACTTTTCTCGAAACATTTTTTCACACATCACTTTCAAACAAATATTTTCAAAACACTTTGTACGCATTCTTGAGGACTTATACGAGAATTATTACAAAGTTAGCCTTACATTGACATTTCAAAATATTTTCAAATCACACAAAGCAAGTTTTCAAAAGTGAGCTAAGCAATTAAGAGCCCGTAGATAACTACAGATTAAAAGGGTACTAACATCTTCCCTTTTCATAACTTACCCTCCGAACTCAAAATCTATCAAGGTCTTTCCTGTTCTTTTTAGCCTTTCCTAAATATTGGATAAAAGAAAAGTCAGTGGCGACTCTAGCTATCCGCACATTTTGGATAAAACTAAAAAATTTAGTTCTCCCACCGTATTACAGAACTGACGACTCTGCTGGGGATTACTAAAAAAAGAGGGGTTACCTTAGGGTTAGATCACTTTATTTGCTTTAATTGTTTGATTTTCTTGCTTTACTTTTAAGGGTTGCTTGGGTTTATTTACTTGTAAGATCCTACATCCGGATCTAGGGATGCCTTAGGTAAGTAGCAATAGATCATGAAAATTATACGGCATAGACCGATATGGTTGAAGTGATGGCTATAGTTAGTGAGACACTTTAGATTGTACTAATGTTCCTTGAGTCAGTCGAAGATAACATTAGGCTTCCGCGTGGTGTCATTAGCACTAAATAACTTATAGAACCTTAATTGACCCATCTTGTCCATTAGAAGGTAGTGAGATGGCTGACGTTGGTGCAATACAAGGTTGGTTGATACTCGATGCTACACTCATTGAGATTGGACTCGTGGGATATTTTGGTGGCAAGTCAGTTGTTGTACTAAAATAAAACCTTCGAGAAAGATCTGTGATATGAGATCCTCAGAACCCGGTTACTATTTTAGGACAGGTTGAGCCAACTTAACTTCAATAGAGAAGGGTACTTACCTATGGACCTCATCCAAGCCTGTAAACCTAAGGTTCTTGTGTGATTTTTTTGTGTTTGCTCCTTGTTTAAACATGAACATAACATCAAAACATCATGACATCATAACATGTGACATGGAATTCTTACTAATAATTTCAAGGATCTTAGGGACCTTTGATGCAGGATTATCATGAGTTAGATTGCTAGGAAGGGGCAAGAGGATTTACTTTCCTCTAACCATATGCTATCAAAGATCAAAATACGTTCTCTTGAGTCAGAAGCTATGACCCACTTGATATGGTGAGCTTGATTCTGATATAAGGACGTTCAAAGATGAAAGCTCAAAGTTCTCCAAGACAAATAAGTAACCAGATTTCTCTTTCCAATATTTGTTATCCCATAAGATCCTTGAAAACATTACATTTGCATATCATGCATCTCATTACATAACATGTGCTTTCAAGACAGGTTTTCTCATCTTTTTGCTGTTTATTTCATCAAAAAACATGGATCTTGAACAAACTGTCAAAGATCTCCAAGCTCAGAATACCTAATTCCAACAGATGTTCCTGACCTTAGCTAAGGGGCAGGACTAATTAAAGGTACTTGTCACCAGCGACAAAAAGAAGAAAGTAAAGACCCCAATTGGCGTTCTTAACATGGGCAGAAGATTCAGAGGTCCAGTAAAGTAAGCTCAAGATCATAACATCCCATCTGATGAAGATGACAAACAAAATGAAGATAGTAAGAGTGTGAAGACTAAAAGAAGCAATCCTAGTTCTAACAAATGTCCTGATGAAGAGGAAGATGATTATTTGAATGAGAAGTATCCCCCTGCTGACGAGAAATACAAACTGCTAGAAGAGCGTCTAAGAGCTATGGAGATCCAAAAGGTGTGTGGATTGAATTTTGATGATTTGGGTCTGGTTTTAGGAGTTGTCATCCCTCCTAAATTAAAAACTCATGTCTTTGCTAAATATGATGGCGTTTCTTTTCCAAAGCTGCATCTGAGGTCTTATGTTCGGAAGATCCAACTGCATATTGATGACAAGAAGCTATGGATTCATTTCTTTCAAGAGAGCCTTGTTAGAACACAATTGGAATGGTTTTATCAACTAGAAGGGACCAATATTCACACCTGGGAAGATTTGGATGCCGCTTTCTATAATAAATACCAGTATAATGTTGATCTTGTACCAACTCGCATGCAATTACAGAGTATGTCAATGGGCTCTAATGAAGGCTTTAAAGAGTATGCCCAAAAGTGGAGAGATCTTGCGGGAAGAGTCCAACCTCCTTTGGCTGATAGAGAGTTGGTTGACATGTTCATGAGCACACTGACAGGCCCCTTTTATAATCATCTGCTAGGAAGTTCTTCGGCTGGTTTCACCGAACTAATCTTGATAGGGGAGCATGTGGAAAATGGAATCAGAAGCGAAAAAGTCCAAGTGGCTACATCTTCAAATGTTGTGAAAAATCCTTATAACGGAAAGATGGAATCAAATGTTGTGTACGGCCAGAAGGGTCATAATAAGAGTGACCTCAACCAATCTGTGGGGGAAGTATTGATCTCCCATCCTGCACCAGTGTAACAACAACAAAATAATTAGCGTAGGCAAGAGGCGCCTAGGAGGAAATTCACAAAGATCAATATGTAGTTGGCTCAAGAATTGCAACATATGTTGAAGGTAGGGTTGGTTACATTGAGAGAACCTCCTCAGAATCCTAACACTTCCTCTCCCTGTTACGATCCCAAGGCAAGGTGTGCGTATCACTCTGACAGCTCTGGGCACAACACTAGCAACTATTGGGCCCTGAAGAATAAGATCCAAGATATGATTGATGCCAAAGAATTTTAATTTGACCCTCTTGATACTCCTAATGTGATTACTGCACATATGCTCAATCATGACAAGGGCGTTAATGCTATTGAATATGTTTCTACTGTGAATGATTTGACTACTCCTCTGATGATTGTTAAAGAGAAGTTATTGCAAGCCGGTTTATTTCCAGGTTATACTGAAGACTGCTACTATTGTGCATCCCAATCTAATGGTTGTGCATTACTGAAGGAAGGTATCCAGTGTCTGATGGATGACTGTGAGATTCTGTTTGAGAAAGTTCCTTTTGAGAAGACCCCTTCTGTAGAGAGTACATCCCAAGACCTGAATCTTGAAGACGTATTTACAATTTCTGGTACCCCTATAAGTATCACTTCTAAAGGTCTTGTGAAGATTACTGTTGAACCTAAAGTTGCTTTCCTGATTATTATTGTGCCTGAACCAATTTTGTATTCCTCTGATAAGGTTATCCCTTAGAATTATGGGGATAATGTCTACTATCACGGAGTCAAGCAGGAACCATTGAATGTTGAAGAGGAAAATGCTGAAGTTATTGATCCCCGTGTTGGCAATATTATTGGGACTAGTAAGGTTACCAGAAGTGGATGGGTTTTCTCTCTAGAGATCTCTCTGAAGGTCGTTACTATACCGTTTCGTACCACTACTACTACTGAAACTCGAGGTGAAGAACATATGACCGAGCCTTCCCAGACGGAGGCACCAAAAGAAGTTACTATCGAATACCCCTCCAAGCAGGAGATGGAGGGAATATTAAAGATTATCCAAAAGAGTGACTACAAGATTGTTCAACAGTTGGGGCAGACCCCCTCTAAAATATCTATAATATCCTTTTTGTTGTGTTCCGAAGCCCATGATTCAGGTTGTTGTACCCCAAAATTTTCCCTCTCATATCTCTCAAAATATTGCAAGAAAAATCTCCAAGTTGCTCAAGTTTGCTCAAGAGTTGGACAGTCAAGCTATCTCTTAAGGCAGTCAACCTCAAATTAGGGTTTTGTGTTGCATCAAGATCCGTGAGTCCAAATGACCTCAAGTGCTCTCCAATGTCCTAATATGTTCTCAAGTTCATCCATGTCAAATTTCAAGCCTTGCAGAGGAAGTTTGGTCAGTCAATTGCTCAAGAGGCCCAAAAATCGACTTTGCTAGGGCAAAGGCAACTGTGACCTACAAATAGTCAAACTTCAAGATTTTTTGTCAACATTCTCATTTTGAAGGATATTTCATCATTTTATCAAGGGTTTATCATGATTCATCAAGGATTGCTCAAAATTCATCAAGACTCAAAAGTTGCTAAATTAGGGTTTTGTAGGAAAAGTCAACTCAACTTTGACCAAGCATAACTTTCTCATACTTTATGAGAAATGGCCCATCCAAAGCTCATTTGTAATAGGATGAAATTTCCTACAATCCATATTCATACCCCAAGATCAAGAAATGCACTCACAAGAAGTTACAAATTTGGACATTATAGGTCATTTTTGAAAGTCAACAAAAACACCTTTTTTTCCAAATCTTATAACTTAAGCATGGAATATAAAAATGAGATGAGACCAAAAGGGTTGGTTAGAGGACATCTCAAGGTTTCTGAAAAGTCCAAGAAAACCTCCAAAAGTTCAAAATTGAAGAAGTTATGCATTGTTGAAGTTGGCCATTTTTCCAAAATTGCCAAAAGTCAACTATCCTCAAAACTTCAAATTTTGCCAAATGGGCCCACTTTTTCCCACTTGATATGATCTTTTCACACTACACACGTGTCCTATCTTCAGTCTTGTGTCCATTTATTAATTTTTCTATTTTATTTGATTTTTATTGAATTAATTCATTTTAAATCAATTTAAATCCAAATAAAATCTAAAAATTAATCACTTGGTATCTTTTGATTGATACAGGTCTTAATTATCATTATGGACATGGTCAAACTCGTATCAAGCCATATCATGCAAAAAATATTGGTTTTTGACAAATTTGGAAGCTTTTTCATGGAAGATCAAATCATATCTCCAAACATTGATTTGTAAAGATTCAAGTCCAAATATTTGACCTAATCCAATGCTTATTACTTATACAAGCTAGAGGCACATGAATCAGAACCCAGAGGCTGCAAAAACATCAAAACCAAACTTGAGAAAATTGCAAAAAAGTGTGGAATCAAAATCACTCTTAGAGGCCAATTCAAAGCAAAACCTCAACGCTATCCTCTTGCTGGACATCCACTGAGTCTGTAGCAATCAAAAGCAAGGCCATTCACCTCCTAAAACGCGCTGTATGTCTCCTGAAAAAACGCCCATGTACTCGAAATCGCATCCTCTTATTCTTGCACTATTTTGACAAATCATTGACATATTCATGCTTGTCGTTCGATTTAAAAGCTTTTGGCATTATTTGATTGTGTTTTTATAGCCTATAACCCCCTAGCCGATTCTAGGGTTCTTGGTATTCATTTTTGGGCGTTTTCTCTACAGGAAAAATCAGGGCAAACAATGGACATGGGTGAAATCAGGATGCCCAGACGAATCGAACCATGGTCTTGGAACTAATTTCCATGGCCTGAATTTGATTTTAGAAGACACCTACTCATTTAGCTGCGGACTAAAATCCACAGGTAAATATCCAGGGGCCAACGAAGAAGATGAATGTGTGGCCTCTCCCCATTTATTGGTTAAAATCTCGCGCATTTTTGTTTAATTCCAACATATTATTTGTTTTTTCCTTATAATAATTTTTATCCATTATAATAACAATTGAAGTATATTGGTGCAGTGGCAAACGCGTTAGTACAAATTCCAATAGGACTTGGGTTCGAATCCCAGGTCCCCCAAATGCCTATTATTATTTTTTCACAGGTAATCCAGTGTAAAGCCAACTGCATGGTCCATCATACTCCTTCAGATCTCCAAATGCCAGATGGCCCCAGGCCAGATCTGGTGGTCCATATTGGAGGTCCACCATGGTGCTTAGTCAAAGTGTATACGTGGGATCTAGAAAAGTCAATACAGGACAACGTTAATGGGCCTTGAATTTGCTGATTTCACCTCCAACTTGGGCCTGAACCCCTTGGTTATCTCTATTTACTTCTTTCTTTTTATTTTATTTCTTTATTTTGTTTAATTATTTTATCATTTAAACTAACCAATTAAAATCTTTTTCTCATATTTATTAAAATTAATTTCTGTATTTTATTTTATTTTTTGTAAATAAATACTAATTTAATTAATTTAGTTTAATTAGGTATAACTTATAATAATTTTGCAATTATTAAAATTAATTTAGATAATTAGGTTTTATTAACTTTAATCAATTTATTTTTATTTCTTTAAATATCCAAAATCCAAAAATATTTTATTAATTAACTAAGTATTTAATTTAAGGCTTAACCTAATTTAATTTCTTTTTAATTCAAAAAAATAACAAAAAAATTCTTTCTTTAATAATTAAAGGGTCAAAACCCTAAAAAACTCGCATTCGATTTAACTTTCCGCACGCGATCTATTTTACCATATTGATGTAATTGTTTCCGGAATGTAATAGTTTTAATAGGACTTTAAATTATTTTATCGCTTTCTTTTATTTTCCGTAATTTAATTTCAAGGGTTGTTTTTTTGGCGATGTAAATACTCGACGCCTTGTAATAGTTAGATTTAATTTTCGCAATTTAATTTCCGCAAAATATTAACTATTAGATGTTTGGATAATAGGGAATGCATGACAAGATCAAATCTTTAACCTAAAATCAACATAGCTCACCCATGACATGTACAAAGATAAAATTAACTGAAAAACAACACACTCGCACGTGCGCACTCTTAAGGTACACCTCACTTGGTTGCCTTCGAACGTGGTCATTGAGTATAGGAAGTTTTAGAGGTCGCCCTCTTGTCCAAAGATCATAGTTGCCTCGAAACGGTTGCCTCGAAAAAATGATCTAAGACATTAGGGTTACCGCTAAGGCGTCCTAACATTGCTTTAGTGACCACACGTCCCTTAATCGAATTGACCCTTAAAACTCCAACGACGATGCTGCCTACTCATCAATAGTGGGATAGCATTGTCTAAAGGATGTTAGCACAGCTTAATTCCTTTTTCGAGTAGGTAGACGGTTCTTAAGTACTTGCTCTCTTCAAAATAAAACAAAACTTTTTGCACTCACACCTTTCAAACAAAAAAACTCTTTTCAAACCCACAAACACAAAGAAAAGCAAATTTTGAAAACACTTTGAGCAAGTACCTAAGAGCTCGTGGATAACCACGAATAGAAAGGGTGCTAACACCTTCCCTTTCTATAATCTACCCCCCCCCCCCCCCCCCCCCCCCCCCGGACCCGAGAAACATCTCAAAAAAGGAATTTTTCTGTGCTTTTTTTCTTTCCTTGTTGGATAAAATAAAAGACGGTGGCGACTCTTGCTTACTGCGACATTTTGCGAAAACAAACACAAAACGCAAACCAGCATTCCGAAAAACAGTCAGTTCTCTCCCACAGTATCACAGAACTGGCGACTCTGCTGGGGAATTACTCATAAGTGGAGTGTGCCTTAGGATTAGATCATTATGTTTTCAATTGTATGCTTTGTATGATTTATATTTGTGAGCTTGTATCGGAGTTTCTATAGATCCTAACCCGGATCTGGGGGATACCCTTTAGGTAAGTAGCAATAAACTGTGAGGGAACTGTACGGCATAGACCGATACGGTTGAAGCAGTAGCTACGTTGGTGTGGCACTTTAGTCTGTACCGATATCCCTTGTGTTGGAACGAGGAGAATATGGGTCTTCTAAGGGGTCATTAAGCACCAACTGACCTTAGAACCTTTAAATTGACCAACTTGGCCATAGAACAGTAGCAGTATGCTACACTTATTGAGACTAAACTCTAGCGATGATTCCGGCCGCAAGAAAAGGTTGCTAAACTGGAATTATGACCGATTGAGGGTAGTCAGTGATATTGAGATCCTCTAGAACCCGGTTACTATTTTTAGGATAGGTTTAAACCAACTGAACTGAAAGAGGGTAGTACCTAAGCTCCTTGCCAGCCTGAAATCTAAGGGCTCTCTGTGTGACTTGTGTGCCTTTACCATGTTTGTTGTTTGTGGATACTTGTGGTGTGCTTACTATCATAACATCATGACATCATAACACTACATACATCTTGCATTGGACTAACCTATTTCAAAGACAGGAGGGATTCATCTTTGTTCTGTTTTGTAGATCATCATGATGCCCATGCGTAAGAATACCATCCGGATCAACTTTGTCCAGGTTCCCACCCTGCTTAAAGATTTGGTTGCAAAGATGCCTGATACTACTTCCTTCCTCAGGATACATGGTTATCTTCTCAGTTTGGTCACCTCCAAATTGGATGAGCAGATGATGAGTGTCCTAGTCCAGTTCTATGATCCACTGTACCATTGCTTTACTTTCCAGGATTACCAGCTAGTTCCCACCTTAGAAGAGTTCTCTGAGCTTCTCAGTATCTCTGTTCTGGAGCAGACCCCATTTACTGGTTGGGAGAAGATTCTTAGGCCCGAAGAGATTGCTGCAGCCCTTCATATGACCAAAGAAGAGGTAATGGCTAATTGGGAGACTAGAAGTGGAGCAAAGGGTTTTCTGACTAAGTTCCTGGTTGGAAAGGCTAATTATTTCTGGGATAGTCTAGACTTCAAGGCATTCGAGGATATTCTGGCTCTTCTGATATATGGCTTGGTATTGTTTCCGAATCCCGACTCCTTTGTTGATGTGAATGCGGTAAAGATCTTCATCTCTCGCAATCCTGTACCCACTCTCTTGGGTGACATCCTTCATCATCTTTATGCTCGTACTTCCCGAAAGCGGGGAACCTTGATGTGTTGTGCTCCATTATTGTCGAGGTGGTTTATTTCGCACCTCCTCAAATCAGTGCTGAAGAATAAAGAAGGCATGGGCTGGGCCTATAGGGTTATGTCTCTCTCGCATAATGACATCATCTGGACTCTCAAGGGTATGGACGAGGTGACTATTATTGATCGATGTGGGGAGTACCCCAATGTTCCACTGATAGGAACCTGTGGAGGAATTTCTTACAACCCGTGCTTGGCCTTACGTCAGTTTGGGCGTGCCAGAAGAGAAGGACCTCATAAGCTGTTAATGCCTAGTATCATCTTTGATTTTCAAGGGGATAGTGACGAGCAACGCCGCAGATTCATAAGGGCTTGGGATAGAGTTAACCAATCTGATCCACATGAGTTGGGCCCAAAGACTTCTCTCCCGATGGAGCCATATCTCAGATGGGTCCGTATCTGCGCCCAAAAGCTGGGTATGCCGTATGAAGTCGTCCGGCCTGTCACTCATGAAGTTACTAATGAAGAAGGGGTTCTTCCGACCATCCTCCATCCTTACATGCCCACTGACATTGGGGCACTGAAAAGGTCTTGGATGCAGCTGAGAGAGGAACGGGATTCTTACCGAGAAAAGTTCAACGAGCAAGAGCAGAAGATCCAGAAGTTGACTAGGCAGCTGGAGAACGAGCGAATCCTTAATGACTATGTTCGCACCGAAAAGAAGAGACCATGGGAGCACTGAGTGGCCTTTGTTGATTTCCTTTCCAGTTTTATTTACTTTTCAGTATTTCCTTTTATGTAACGCCTTAAAGGAATAAGTTGAACAATTTGAATTCTAAAGTTTATCTAATAAAGTGTGTTTCATTTCTTGTTTACAAATTTGAATCTCCCAATTGTCTTTGAAATCATGTCATACGCATTTCATCCCATGCACTTCATAACAGGTACCCACTACAGGTCTCTTACCTTCTTCACTGTTTATTTCAGCACTCATCATATCTGCTGAACCTTCAACTGAGCAAGCCATCAAGGCCCTCCAGGCCTAGAATGCCCAATTCCAAGAGTTGTTCATGAATCTAGCTAAGGGTCAGCAAGATTTGAAGACCCTGATTCTGAAAGAGAAGAAGAAGAAGAAGAGGACAGTCCTGTTTAACACCGGGCACGGGTTTGGAAACAGGCTGCAGAATGAAGTTGATTTGACCACTTCATCTAGAGGGAAAGATAGTCAAGAGGAAAGGAGGGCTCATAGCCCTGTGGTCTCCGACAACGAGACAGACTTCGACGAAGACTAGTATCCTTCTGCCGAGGATAGATACAAGCAACTGGAAGACCGGTTGAGTGCTATGGAAGTTCAGAAAGTTCTTGGTCTGGACTTTGGTGATCTAGGTCTATCATCTGGGGTGGTGATTCCCCATAAATTCAAGGCACCAGCCTTTGCTAAGTATGACGGAGTTTCTTGTCCGAAGCTGCACCTCTGGTCATATGTGAGGAAGATTCAGCCGTACACTGCTGATAAGAACTTATGCATCCACTTCTTTCAAGACAGTCTCTCAGGGACTCAGCTTGAGTGGTTTTACTAGTTGGACGGAGCCAGTATCCGCAGTTGGGAAGATTTGGCTACTGCTTTCTACAGACAGTATCAATACAACTCCGACCTTGCTCCTACGCGTACCCAACTCCAGGGTATGTCAATGGGAACGGGTGAAGGATTCAAAGATTATGCTCAGAAGTGGAGGGACCTCGCCGGAAGAGTACAACCACCCTTGGATGATCGGGAGCTTGTGGATATGTTTCTGGGGACCCTGTCTGGTCCATTTTTCAACCACCTGATTGGAAGCTCTTCGTCTGGGTTTACAGAGCTTATTTTGACTTGTGAGAGGATTGAGGCTGGTATTAAGGCTGGTAAGATACAGAAGGGTGCCTCATCAAGCACTGAGAAGAAGACCTTTAAGAAAGAGTCAAGTGTTGTCTACAGTTCAAGAAACCAGAATAGACCTGAACGCCGCCAAGCTGTTAATGCGGTTGTTATTTCAAAACCTGCTGGTGCTCCTCAGCACAACAATCAACAAAAGGATGAGAGACCTTGAAGGCAATTCACCCGTCTCAACATGACCTTATCTCAGATTCTGCCACAGTTGCTGAAGACCAATCTGGTGATTCCAAAGGAAGCCCCGAAGAATCCAAATACAACGTCACCAAAGTATAATCCTAATGCTCGCTGTGCTTATCACTCTGATAGCCCGGGGCATAATACAGATGATTGTTTGACTTTGAAGAATAAGATACATGACTTAATTGATGCGAAGGAGATTGAGTTCGAGGCGCCCGAAAGGCCTAATGTTGTGACTACTCTCATGCCCAAGCATAGAGTGAATGCTATAGATGAAGACTCGTTTGTGGTTTCTATGAACGACATTGTTACCCCTTTGATGACTGTGAAGAAGAACCTTTTGTTAGCCGGTTTATTTCTGGGTTGTGACGAAAGTTGCCGTATGTGTTCTGCCTTACCTACCGGTTGCCCACTGTTGAAATCAAGTGTCCAACGCCTGATGGATAGCAAAGAAATTTTGTTTGAGAAGATTGTTGTTCCTTTAGTTCATACTGAAGAAGTTTCCATTATCACCATTTTCGACAATTCTTCCAAGGCTCCCTCGAGGAAGCCTATTAGAATTACATCTGTTCCAAGAATCGCACCTGTGATCATCACTATTCCGGGGCCCATCCCCTATACCTCTGATAAAGCTGTCCCTTGGCACTACGGGGCTGATGTTTATTTTCATGGAGTTAAACAAGAATTGGATGCTGATACTGACGTCAGCAATATTGTTGGACCTGCTAAAGTCACCCGCAGCGGGAGACTTTTCTCCCCTGATATCTCTCCACCAACTGCCCGAAAACCTGTTGTTATTACACCTGCCAGTGTACCTGCTACTATTCCTGTTCAAGTTCCTATTCTTACCCCTGTCGCCGAGTCATCTGAAACTCGGGGCAAAGGGACCACCAGTGAGCCTGCCCAGACGGAAGCACCAAAGACAATTACTGTTGAAGCTTCTAAGCAAGAGATGGAAGAGATTCTGAAGATCATCAAAAAGAGTGACTATAATGTAGTTGAACAGATGGGGAAAACCCCGTCCAAGATTTCTATGTTGTCACTATTGTTATGCTCAGAGGCCCATGCCAAGGCTTTGATTGCCTTCTTGAAGACTGCCCATCTACCACAAGAGACATCAGCTGATCAGTTTACAGATTGCATGGCCAATTTGGCTGCTGATAATGGGTTGGGTTTCTCTGACGCCGACTTAACTGATGAAGGGAAGAATCATAACGATGCCTTGCATGTCTCCATTGAATGCAAGGGCACTACTCTTGCTCATGTATTAGTGGATACTGGTTCCTCATTGAACGTTTTATCGAAGAAAGCTCTAGACCGGTTGGATTGTGAAGGATTGGAGCTGAAGCCAAGCAACATTGTCGTTAGGGCCTTTGATGGGTCTAAGAGGATGGTGCACGGAGAAGTTGATATCCCGATCAAGGTTGGTTCTCAGGTTTTCAATTCTACATTCTATGTGATGTACATTCGGCCATCTTATTCTTGTTTGTTGGGTCGCCCATGGATCCAGAAAGTTGGGGCCGTAACCTCAACGCTCAACTAGAAGCTGAAGTACCCGGTCAAAGGGAAGATTATGATAGGGCAAGGAGAAGAGGAGTACATGGTGAGCCACCTCAACTCTTTCTGATATGTAGAGATGGATGGGGAGTTCATTGAGACCCCGTTTAAGCATTTTGAAGAGGTCCGCCAGACACTAGCATCAGCTGAGACTATTGTTGAAGATTCTCCTATGAAGATGGCTTCCTTTAAGAATGCCTGGGCTGTTGTCGAGAAAGGTGGGTGTGCACAGTGGGGCCAACTCCCTGATTTTACTCAGAAGACTAACAAGTTTGGTTTGGGTTTCACTGCAGAAGCTCAAAGGGCTGTTCGGAATGCATGGATTGGAAGACCTCCCGTGTTCATCAGCAACTCAGGAGTGAATGCCATTGAAGATGATGTGGAAGAGTCTCAATTCGACAGCTGGATCTATCCTACGACCAATGGTGGACCAAGCAACTGGACAACAAAGGACTTCATCCCTATTACTTTTTTTACTCAGTAATGAAACTTTTTGTTTTGAATATGTAACAGACAATGTTTTAAACTTTACGGCCCGGTGTCTTACCCGGGGCACTGTGGCTTCATTTGTGAGGGCTTTATGCGTGTCATTTTCATATATCATTAATAAAAGCATTGGACGTTCTTGCATTTCAAAAATTGCGCTCCTTGTTTTTCTTTATTATATATTACAAAACAGCTATTTTACACACACTCACATACACAGGTCTACATCCACTCTGGATCTCACTGGTAACGACTCTTCTACTGCCAGTTATGACTTCGAAAATCCGATCAACTTAGCCGAAGACGAAGGTGAATATGATTGCGAAGTGCCTGGTGAACTTGCAAGACTGTTACTACAAGAAGAGAGGGTTATTCAACCGCATGAAGAGCCGGTGGAATCAGTGAATATGGGTACAAAGACAGATAAGAAAGAGGTCAAGATCGGTGAAAATCTGGAGCTTAGTGTGAAGCAATGGTTGATTCAGATGTTGCATGACTACGTTGAGATCTTTGCCTGGTCTTACGAAGATATGCCTGGGTTGGATACTGATATTGTGGTTCACCGCCTGCCTACCAAGGAAGACTGTCCTCCAGTGAGACAGAAGGTTCACCGAATGCGCCCAGAGATGTCTGAGAAAATCAAGGCAGAAGTTATGAAACAGTTTGACGCCGGTTTTCTGGCAGTTACTTCTTACCCTCAGTGGGTGGCCAATGTGGTTCCTGTACCGAAGAAGGACGGTAAGGTTCAAATGTGTGTTGATTATAGGGATCTGAACAGGGCGAGCCCCAAGGATGACTTCCCTCTACCTCACCTCGACGTTCTGGTTGACAATACTGCTCAGCACAAGGTATTCTCCTTTATGGATGGTTTCTCCGGTTATAATCAGATTAAGATGGCTCCCGAAGACATGGAGAAGACGACCTTTGTTACTCAGTGGGGTACTTTTTGCTACAAGGTCATGCCTTTCGGACTGAAAAATGCTGGGGCAACATATCAGCGTGCCATGGTCGCTTTGTTTCATGACATGATCCATCATGAGATTTAAGTATACGTCGACGATATGATTGCAAGGTCTCAGACTGAGGAAGAACATCTTGACCATCTGCAGAAGCTGTTTGACAGGTTGAAGTTGTACAAGTTGAGGTTAAACCCGAACAAGTGCACCTTCAGGGTGAGATCTGGTAAACTGCTGGGTTTCATCGTAAGCGAAAAAGGTATTCAAGTGGATCCTGCAATAGTGAAAGCTATACAGGAAATGCCAGCTCCCAGGACAGAGAAAGAAGTCAGAGGTTTCTTGGGACGATTGAACTACATTGCCCGATTCATCTCGCACTTGACTGCTACTTGTGAGCCGATCTTCAAGCTACTGAAGAAAGATCAGGTAGTACGTTGGAACAATGAATGCTAGGCCGCTTTCAAAAGGATCAAAGAGTATCTCCAAGAGCCACCCATTCTGATACCTCCAGTTGAAGGGAGACCTCTGATCTTATACTTGACAGTACTCGACAACTCAATGGGGTGTGTGCTGGGTCAGCATGACGAGTCTGGCCGAAAAGAGCATGCTATTTATTACCTTAGCAAAAAGTTTACCTACTGTGAGACACGATACTCACTGCTCGAGAAAACTTGTTGCGCTTTGGCATGGGCTGCTCGCCGGCTGAGACAGTATATGTTGACTCACACTACTCTGTTGATATCAAAGATGGATCCAATCAAGTATATCTTCGAAAAGCCTGCCTTGTCCGGAAGAATAGCAAGATGGCAGATGATCCTGACTGAGTATGACATCCAGTACACGACTCAAAAGGCAATCAAGGGAAGTGTATTGGCAGACCATTTGGCACATCAAGCAGTGGATGATTACCAGTCTATGAACTTTGAATTCCTGGACGAGAATATCATGTTGGTAACTGATTGTGAGACAACTGGACCGAATGAAGGACCTGATCAAGGATCCTGATGGTCTATGTACTTTGATGGAGCTTCAAACGCTTTGGGTAACGACATTGGCGCTGTGATCATATCTCCTAAAGGCTCTCAAACTCCGTTTACCGCCCGACTATGTTTCAACTGCACCAACAACATGGCGGAGTATGAAGCGTGCATTATGGGTCTTCGAGCATCAATTGACCTAAGGATTAAGTTTCTAAGTGTCTTCGGATATTCTGCTCTCGTGATCAGTCAGATCAAAGGCGAGTGGGATACGAAACACCCAAATCTTATTCCTTACAAGGAGTATGTATTGACGTTGCTTCCCCATTTCGAGGAAATAACCTTTGAACACTTCCCTAGAGAGGAGAATCAGTTGGCGGACGCGTTAGCTACGATGTCTTCTATGTTCAAAGTCAATTGGGACAACGAAGCTCCCCAGATCATCATTGAAATATTGGACGAACCTGCGCATTGCTGTGACATTGAGACTGAAGAGGTAACAGAAAAACCTTGGTTTCACGAGGTAAAAAGGTATCTTGAGGCTCAGGAATACCCCAAGGGTGCATCTGTTAATGACAAGAAGTTTCTGAGAAGGTTCGCGGCGAAGTTCTTAATCAGCAATGGTATCCTTTACAAGCGTAACCATGATTCGACCTTACTGCGTTGTGTGGATAAGAGTGAAGCAGAAAAGATCATGGCGGAGTTACATGAAGGTACTTTCGGAACTCATTCCAGTGGACACACCATGGCAAAGAAAATCCTTCGGGCAGGATATTATTGGTCCACAATGGAAGCCGACTGTTATCAGCATTCTCGGACATGTCACAAGTGCCACATCTATGCTGATAAGGTGCACATACCTCCAGTCCCTCTGAACGTCTTGACGACACCTTGGCCTTTTGTAATGTGGGGCATTGATATGATCAGAGAGATCAAACCTACAGCATCTAAGGGGCATCGTTTCATCCTGGTAGCGATTGATTACTTTACAAAGTGGGTTGAAGCAGCTTCCTTTTCTACTATAACCAAGAACTTCGTGGCACGGTTCATTCGGCATAATCTGATTTGTCGATACGGTGTACCAGAGAGGATCATTACGGACAATGGTACCAATCTCAACAACAAGATGATCACCGAGCTCTGCCAGCAATTCAAGATACAACATCACAACTCTTCTCCCTACCAGCCGAAGATGAATGGGGCTGTTTAAGCGGCTAATAAAAACATTAAGAATATTATGTAGAAGATAACAGTGACACACAAAGACTGGCACGAGATGTTACCGTTTGCTCTTCATGGGTACCGTACCTCAGCTCGGACGTACAAGGGCAACACCTTATTGGTATATGGTATGGAGGCAGTCTTGCCCATTGAAGTTCAGGTACCCTCTCTTCAAATCATGAAGTATGCAGGTTTGAGTGAAGATGACTGGATTTAGACCCGGCTTGATTAGCTGAACCTAATCGACGAAAAAAGACTTACTGCTATTTGTCATGGTCAGACGTACCAAAAACAGATGATCAAGGCATTTAACAAGAAAGTTAGACGACAAGAGTATCAAGTTGGGGATCTGGTAATCAAGCACATTAGTCTACCTCAAGGTAATCCCAGGGGCAAATGGACCTCTACTTACGAAGGGCCATTTGTGGTTAAGAACATATTCTCAGGAGGAGCTATGATTCTAACCACCATGGATGGTGACGACCTTCCTCACCCCGTCAATGCAGACATAGTGAAAAGGTACTACGCATAATCAAAGACCCACTAGGTTGAATGGCCTAGGCAAAAATAAGGGCTTCCCGGCGAACCCAAAAGGGTTCGGGCAAAAATAAGGGATGAAATGGAAGAAAAAATTGTACACCCAGCAAGTCGAAAACCTGAAAAGGAGACTTGGGCAAAAAAGGGTATCCCGGTGGACTGAAAACCCGAAAGGGCGGTCCAGGCAAAAATTAGGGATCAAAGCGTAACACTATGTCTCATTGGATCACCTTGCATCCAGACTTCGGTATCAACTTTCAAACTCGGACGACACTAATCAACCTGATTCATCTTCAACCAATAGCCAAGTGATGAGATGCTCGAGGACATAAAGGAAATAGCAGAGTTGGAACCCAGTGGGATTATTCACATAGCTATTTTGTTTCCTTTTCACAAATTGTATAAATTCTATCTGTTCGGCGGTGTTCTCTTACTAGGACGTCAGCCTCTTGTACAAAAAACGCCTATTTACAGGCCAAACTTCAAAATCAATACAATTCATTTTTAGACAAATTTCAAACTGTTTTTCCTTTATCTGTTTTGTTTTGTAAAGAACGTCCAATGTTCATTTTTGATATATGCATTTGACATTAATTGTTGCTCATGAATATTTACATGCGAAACAAAAGACGAATTATTGGTAATATCAGAAACAGGGGCAATAGAATTGTCCAAGCTGTATAGTTGCTCTGTCCACCAGGTACAAAGGTAGATTCAGCTGAAGAATATGGCTAAGGTACCTTCACTCCCCGCAGAGTAAGACAGTAATGGTAGCTCTCCCCAGCTGAGACTTACAACTGTGAACGAATCAGCAATACTCTCCCTAAGTAGAGCTTATCTACCATCAGCACTAAAAAGGCTTGATATCCCCGGAAGTCTTAATTTTCCCCAGCGGAGTATAAGGATATTCCCCAGCAAAGTATAAGAATGTACCCCGGTAGAATACAAAATACCCCCAGTGGAGTCAATGTTTCCCCATCGCAGTCTGAAAAAGCTTCCCCAACGGAGTTGAATCATCATCCCCAGTAGACTCTGGAAGTTTATCCCTAATAGAGTACGAAAATAAATCTCCCAAGCCGAGTTCAATTGATCATTCCCAGCAGAACTCAGAGGGTTATCCCCACAAAATTCTAACAGGGTTATCCCCCAGCAAATCGCAACTGAAGGATCATCCCCAGCGAAGTTCTTTCCTTTCACAAACAGGAATTTAATCCTCAACAGATTCAGTATCACCAGCAACGGTAATCCATCCCCAGTGGAGTTTATCATTGAAATCCTCAGCAGAGTATCTCTTCCCCACAGAGTAATCTCCTCGTCAGTTTATTCCCCAACGGAGTTATCTTCTCCCGCAGGTTTATTCTCGCAATCACCTTCGTTCACCATCCCCAGCGGAAACGAAGAATCCAACTCTATTCTCCAGCAACTATCCGAGATTTATTTCCCCCAGCTAAAACAGTACATTTCCATACATCATGATACATGCATATACGCATCATACAATATAATCTCATTTATTTTGAGAACATCATTGCTTGATCCACATCATGCATTGCATATGACTGACCTTTACCTTTCAAGAAAGATACAATTAAAGTTCTCTGCTATGGAAGACCTTCTCTGGTCCAGTTAAATCGATTCCTAAATATTTTTCTGATGCCGATCCAGTTGAAGTTATCCCAAGACCTTGTCTGGTCCAGTTAAATCGATTCCTAAAGATTTTTCTGATGCCGATCCAGCCAAAGGCCTTCTCTAGTCCAGTTAAATCGATTCCTAAGGATTTTTCTGATGCCGATCCAGTTGAAGTTATCCCAAGACCTTGTCTGGTCCAATTAAATCGATTCCTAAAGATTTTTCTGATGCCGATCTATCCAAATGCGTCAAAGGCATTCTATGGTCCAGTTAAATCGATTCCTAAAGATTTTTCTGATGCCGATCTAGTTGAAGTTATTCCAAGACCTTGCCTGGTCCAGTTAAATCGATTCCTAAAGATTTTTCTGATGCCGATCCAATCAAAGGCCTTCTCTGGTCCAGTCAAATCGACTCCTAAAGATTTTTCTGATGCCGATCCATTTGAAGTTATCCCAAGACCTTGTCTGGTCCTGTTAAATCGATTCCTAAAGATTTTTCTGATTCCGATCCAGTCAAAGACCTCCTCTGGTCCAATTAAATCGATTCCTAAAGATTTTTCTGATGCCAATCCAGTCAAAGATAACAAGACCTCCTCTGGTACAGTAAAATCGATTCCTAAAGATTTTTCTGATGTCAATCCAGTCAAAGAAGACAAGACCTCCTCTGGTCCAGTTAAATCGACTCCTAAAGATTTTTTTGATGCCAATCCAGTCAAAGAAGACAAGACCTCCTCTGGTCCAGTTAAATTGATTCCTAAAGATTTTTCTGATGTCAATCCAGTCAAAGAAGACAAGACCTCCTCTGGTCCAGTTAAATCGATTCCTAAAGATTTTTTCTAATGCCAATCCAGTCAAAGAAGACAAGACCTCCTCTGGTCCAGTTAAATCGATTCCTAAAGATTTTTTTGATGCCGGTCCAGTTGAAGTTATTCCAAGACCTTGTCTGGTCCAGTTAAATCGATTCCTAAAGATTTTTTCTGACGCTGATCTAGTCAAAGTTAATCCAAGACCTCCTCTGGTTCAGTCAGATCGCCGATAAGATCTCCCTGATTTGTATTCCAGTTGAAGTTCAGACCACCTGTCAACAGTCTCCAAATGGCATCTGTAAGCCCATTCCCGACATCACAATGCTAATACCACTTCATGCGAGTGCAAATTTCTGGGCACTCTAGTGTTCAATCATCTTCCACCTTCGGATCACGAAAGGCCCGAAAGCCAATCTATATCCTCAGGTTTAAGAAGATTGAACAGGGCCAACTGTTGTACCCAAAAATTTTCCGTCTCATATCTCTCAAAATATTGCAAGAAAAATCTCCAAGTTGCTCAAGTTTGCTCAAGAGTTGGACAATCAAGCTATCTCCAAAGGCAGTCAACCTCAAATTAGGGTTTTGTGTTGCATCAATATCCTTGAGTCCAAATGACCTCAAGTTCTCCCCAATGTCCTAATATGTTCTCAAGTTCATCCATGTCAAATTTCAAGCCTTGTAGAGGAAGTTTGGTCAGTCAATTGCTCAAGAGGCCCAAAAATCGATTGTGCTAGGGAAAAAGTCAACTGTGACCTACAAATAGTCAAACTTCAAGATTTTTTGTTAACATTCTCATTTTGAAGGATATTTCATCATTTGATCAAGGGTTGATCATGATTCATCAAGGATTGCTCAAAATTCATCAAGACTCAAAAGTTGCTAAATTAGGGTTTTGTAGGAAAAGTCAACTCAACTTTGACCAAGCATAACTTTCTCATAGTTTATGAGAAATGACCCATCCAAAGATCATTTTAATAGGATTCAATTTCCTAAAATCCATCTTCATACCCCAAGATCAAGAAATTCACTCACAAGAAGTTACAAATTTGGACATTATAGGTCATTTTTGAAAGTCAACAAAAACACCTTTTTTTCCAAATCTTATAACTTGATAATGGAATATAAAAATGAGATGAGACCAAAAGGGTTGGTTAGAGGACATCTCAAGGTTTCTGAAAAGTCAAAGAACACCTCCAAAAGTTCAAAATTGAAGAAGTTATGCATTGTTGAAGTTGGGCATTTTTCCAAAATTGCCAAAAGTCAACTATCCTCAAAACTTCAAATTTTGCCAAATGGGCCCACTTTTTTCCACTTGATTTGATCTTGTCACAATACACACGTGTACTATATTCATTCTTGTGTCCATTTATTAATTTTTCTATTTTATTTGATTTTTATTGAATTAATTCATTTTAAATCAATTTAAATCCAAATAAAATCTAAAAATTAATCACTTGGTATCTTTTGATTGATACTGGTCTTAATTATCATTACGGACATGGTCAAACTCGTATCAAGCCATATCATGCACAAAATATTGGTTTTTGACAAATTTGGAAGCTTTTTCATGGAAGATCAAATCATATCTCCAAGCATTGATTTGTAAAGATTCAAGTCCAAATATTTGACCTAATCCAATGCTTATTACTTATACAAGCTAGAGGCACATGAATCAGAACCTAGAGGCTGCAAAAACATCAAAACCAAACTTGAGAAAATTGCAAAAAAGTGTGGAATCGAAATCACTCTTAGAGGCCGATTCAAAGCAAAACCTCAACGTTATCCTCTTGCTGGACATCCACTGAGTATGTAGCAATCAAAAGCAAGGCCATTCACCTCCTAAAACGCGTTGTAAGTCTCCTGAAAAAACGCCCCTGTACTCGAAATCGCATCCTCTTATTCTTGCACTATTTTGACAAATCATTGACATATTCATGCTTGTCGTTCGATTTAAAAGCTTTTGGCATTATTTGATTGTGTTTTTATAGCTTATAACCCCCTAGCCGATTCTAGTGTTCTTGGTATTCGTTTTTGGGCGTTTTCTCTACAGGAAAAATCAGGGCAAACAATGGACATGGGTGAAATCAGGATGCCCAGACGAATCGAACCATGGTCTTGGAACTAATTTCCATGGCCTAAATTTGATTTTAGAAGACACCTACGCATTTAGCTGCGGACGAAAATCCACAGGTAAATATCCAAGGGCCAACGAAGAAGATGAATGCGTGGCCTCTCCCTATTCGTTGGTTCAAATCTCGGGCATTTTTGTTTAATTCCAGCATATTATTTGTTTTTTCCTTATAATAATTTTTATCCATTATAATAACAATTGAAGTGTAGTGGTGCAGTGGCAAACGCGTTAGTACAAATTCCAATAGGACCTGGGTTCGAATCCCAGGTCCCCCAAATGCCTATTATTATTTTTTCACAAGTGATCCAGTGTAAAGCCAACTGCGTGGTCCATCATACTCCTTCAGATCTCCAAATGCCAGATGGCCCCAGGCCAGATCTGGTGGTCCATATTGGAGGTCCACCATGGTGCTTAGTCAAAGTGTATACGTGGGATCCAGAAAAGTCAATACAGGCCAACGTTAATGGGCCTTGAATTTACTGATTTCACCTCCAACTTGGGCCTGAACCCCTTGGTTATCTCTATTTAGTTCTTTCTTTTTATTTTATTTCTTTATTTTGTTTAATTATTTTATCATTTAAACTAACCAATTAAAATCTTTTTTCTCATAAAATAAAAATCCAAAATATGTTTTATTTATTAAAATTAATTTCTGTATTTTGTTTTTTTGTAAATAAATACAAACTTAATTAATTTAGTTTAATTAGGTATAGCTTGTAATGTTTTTGCAATTATTAAAATTAATTTAGATAATTAGGTTTTATTAACTTTAATCAATTTATTTTTATTTCTTTAAATATCCAAAATCCAAAAATATTTTATTAATTAACTAAGTATTTAATTTAAGGCTTAACCTAATTTAATTTCTTTTTAATTCAAAAAAATAACAAAAAAATTCTTTCTTTAATAATTAAAGGGTCAAAATCCTAAAAAACTCGCATTCGATTTAACTTTCCGCACGCGATCTATTTTACCATATTGATGTAATTGTTTCCGGAATGTAATAGTTTTAATAGGACTTTAAATTATTTTATCGCTCTTTTATTTTTTACAATTTAATTTCAAGGGTTGTTTTTTTGGCGATGTAAATACCTGACGCCTTGTAATAGTTAGATTTAATTTCCGCAATTTAATTTCCGCAAAATATTAACTGTTAGATGTTTGGATAACAGGGAATGCATGACAAGATCAAATCTTTAACCTAAAATCAACATAGCTCACCCATGACATGTACAAAGATAAAATTAACTGAAAAACAACACACTCGCACATGCGCACTCTTAGGGTACACCTCACTTGGTTGCCTTCGAACGTGGTCATTGAGTATAGGAAGTTTTAGAGGTCGCCCTCTTGTCCAATGATCATAGTTGCCTCTAAACGTTTGCCTCGGAAAAATGATCTAAGACATCAGGGTTACCGCTAAGGCGTCCTAACATTGCTTTAGTGACCACACGTCCCTTAATCGAATTGACCCTTAAAACTCCAACGAAGATGCTACCTACTCATCAATAGTGGGATAGCATTGTCTAAAGGACGTTAGCACAACTTGATTCCTTTTTCGAGTAGGTAGACGGTTCTTAGATACTTGCTCTCTTCAAAACAAAACAAAACTTTTCGCACTCACACCTTTCAAACAAAAAACTCTTTTCAAACCCACAAACACAAAGAAAAGCAAATTTTGAAAACACTTTGAGCAAGTACCTAAGAGCTTGTGGATAACCACGGATAGAAAGGGTGCTAACACCTTCCCTTTCTATAATCTACCCCCGGACCTGAGAAATATCTCGAAAAAGGAATTTTTTTGTGCTTTTTTCCTTTCCTTGTTGGATAAAATAAAAGACGGTGGCGACTCTTGCTTACCGCGACATTTTGTGAAAACAAATGCAAAATGTAAACCAGCATTCCAAAAAACAGTCAGTTCTCTCCCACCGTATCACACAGGCTTTGGTGAAATTCCTGAAATTTGCTCATGTACCACAAGAAATATCTTTTGATCAGTTCAAAAATCATATTGCTAGCCTGATGACTGATAATCGGCTAGGTTTTTCTGACGCCGACTTAACTCCCGCAGAAAGGAATCATAATAAGGCTTTGTATGTCTCTATTGAGTGCAAGGGCACTACCTTGTCTCATGTGTTGGTAGAAACATGATCCTCGTTGAATGTATTGCCAAAAACTGCTTTAGACAAACTTGACTTTGAAGGGATTATTCTAAAACCCAGTGATATCATGGTAAGAGCTTTTGATGGTTCGAAGAGAATGGTGCATGGAGAGGTTGATCTTCCAATCAAAGTTGGTTCCCAGGTCTTAGAATCTACTTTCTATGTGATGGATATTCGTCCAACCTATTCCTATTTGTTGGGACGCCCTTGGATTCATGGGGCAGGTGCTGTTACTTCTACCTTACACCAGAAGTTGAGGTATCCCATAAGGGGAAAGATCATTACAGTTTACGGCAAAGAAGAATATATGGTGAGCCAATTGAATTCTTTTAAATATGTCGAGGTAGATGGTGAATTTTTTGAGACTCCTTGCCATACCTTTGAAGTTGTTTCTCAAACAACCTCGGTTGATAAAATTAGTTCTGTTATTTGTAAGACTCCATCAAAAATGGATTCTCTAAAAGATGCCAGGGTTGTGGTTGAAGAAGGTGGTTGCACTATTTGGGGTCAAATTTCCGATATTCCTTACAAGTCAGATAAATTTGGTTTGAGTTTCACTTCTCAGGCTCAGAGGGTTATCCGTCGTGCTCGTTCTTATTCTGGGAGACCGCCATTCCGCATCAACAGTAATGGAGTTCACAACAACCATATCAATAATGTAGAAGACGATGATAATGGCCGCGACATATACAGTCAGATCTTCCATACTACCGGCATTGGGCTCAACAATTGGAAGACTGAAGACTTTATACCAATCTCCTTTAGTCATGAGTAAATTCTATTTTTTGTTTTCTTGCTTTCAAATTTTGGTGATCTAATTTAAACAATGACTTTAAGCCTTGTGCCTTACCCGGAGCACAACGGGCCACTTGTTAGGGTTGTCATTATTCATTAGCATATTTTCATTTAATAAATCATTGGACGTTTGCATTAAAATTTTGCGCTCTTTGTCTTTCTTTTACTTTATTGATTTCAAAATAGCTATGTATTCTTACACACACCCACACCATAAATTGCATATCGATATCCACCCTGGATCCCATTGATAACAATTATGCTATTACAAATTATGACTTTGAAAATCCGATCTACCAAGCCGAGGACGAAGGTGAGGAAGATTGTGAAATACCTGGAGAGCTTGCTAGGCTCTTAATGCAAGAAGAAAGAGCCATACGACCACATGAAGAGTCAATCGAGGTTGTGAACTTGGGTACTGAAGAAAACAAGAGAGAAATCAAGATAGGTGTCAACTTAGAAGACAATGTCAAAAAGAGATTAATCCAGATGGTGCATGACTATGTTGAGATCTTTGCTTGGCCATACGAAGATATGCTAGGGATTGATACTGATATTGTGGTTCACCGTCTACCGATGAAGGAAGGTTGTCCCCCTATAAAGCAGAAGGTTCATCGTATGCGTCCTGAGATGTATGAAAAGATCAAGGCTGAGGTTATAAAGCAGTTCAACACAGAGTTCTTAGCTGTTACATCCTATCCGCAGTGAGTTGCAAACATGGTGCCAGCACCTAAGAAGGATGTTAATGTGCGTATGTGTGTAAACTACAGATATTTGAATCGGGCGATCCCCAAAGACGAATTTTCGCTTTCACATATTGATGTTCTAGTTGACAACACCGCTCAGTATAAAGTATTTTCTTTCATGGATGGTTTCTCCGGTTATAATCAAATCAAGATGGCACCCGAAGACATGGAGAAGACTACTTTTGTCACACAGTGGGAAACTTTTTCTTACAAAGTTATGCCTTTTGGGTTGAAGAACGCCGGTGCAACATATCAGCACGCCATGGTCACTTTGTTCCATGATATGAACCATCATGAGATAGAGGTTTATGTTGATGACATGATAGCCAGGTCCCAGACTGAAGAAGAACATCTCGATCACCTACACAAGTTGTTTGAGAGATTGAAGAAATACAAGTTGAGGTTGAATCCAAACAAGTGCACCTTTGGGGTAAGATCCGGTAAACTCCTAGGTTTCGTCGTCAATAGTAAAGGTATTCAAGTTGATACTTCCAAGGATAAAGACATTCAAGAAATGCCAGATCCCCGTACTGAGAAGGAAGTCAGAAGTTTCCCGATACGATTGATCTACATTGCCCGATTTATTTCCTATCTGATCGTTACTTGTGAGCCAATCTTCAAGTTACTAAATAAAGATCAAGTAGTGAAATGGAACGACGATTGTCAAATAGCCTTCAACAAAATCAAATAATATCTTCAGGAACCTCCGATTATAATGCCACCGGTTGAAGGAAGACCTCTGATCATGTACCTAACAGTAATAGAGAACTCAATGAGGTGTGTACTAGGGTAGCATGACGAGTCTAGTCGAAAAGAGCATGCAATATACTACCTTAACAAAAAATTTACGGATTGTGAAACAAGATACTCACTGCTCGAGAAAACTTGCTGCGTTTTGGCATGGGCTGATCGCCGACTAAGGCAATATATGTTGACCCATACTACCTTGTTGATCTCTAAGATGGATCCAATAAAATACATATTCGGGAAGCCCGCTCTCTCCAGAAGAATAGCAATATGGAAAATGGTCTTGACAGAATACGACATTCAGTACACTACTCAAAAAGCAATCAAAGGAAGTGTACTAGCAGATCATTTGGCTCATCAGGATGTAGATGATGATCAATCTATGAATTTTGAGTTCCAGGATGAGAATATTATGCTAATTACTGATTATGAAGAACCAAGACCGTATGAAGGACCTGAGCCTAGATCCTGTTGGACTCTGATTTTTGATGGAGTTTCCAATGCGCTTGGTAATGGAATTTGTGTTGTGATTGTCTCTCCCAAGTGTTGTACCCCAAAATTTTCCCTCCCATAATCTTCAAAGTTATGACAAGCAAATGGTTCAAAGTCCACTCAAGGGCTACACAGTCAACTATCCTCCTAAGCCAGTCAAACTAGGGTTTTGGTTCTTGCAAGGAAGTTGAAGTTTTCAAGAGCTCAATCAAGTCTCCTATTCCTATAAACATTGTCAAGCACCTACATGTCAAGTTTCAAGACTTTCAGCACAAAATTGCACAGTCAAAAACCCTAATTGCACTACAGTCAACTGTAGGGGCAAAATGGTCATTTGACAGTCAAAAGTTAAAATTTTTGGCCAACATCTCGTTTTGAAGCCACAAACATCATTTGATCAATGCTTGATCATGATTCTCAAAGCTTGGCTCAAAAATCATCAAGATGCAAAAGTTTCTATTTTTGGACAGATGAAAAGTCAACTGTAACTTGACCAAGGCATAACTTTTTCATGGTTCATCAGAAAAATCCCATCCAATGCTCATTTTGAAGGGGAAGACATTTCCTACAACTCATCTTCACACTCCAAGTCCAAGAAATGCTCTCACAAAAAGTTATCAATTTCAATATTATAGGTCATTTTCAAAAGTCAACAAAAAGGGACTTTAAGTCAAAGACCATAACTTGAGATTGGTAAATCAAAATGACATGGGACCAAAGACATTGGTTATAGGACTTCAATACCTTTACAAAATGTCCAAGAACATGATCAAATCTTAAAAATTGAGCAAGATATGCATTGGAGAAGTTGGGAAATTTTTGTGAAATGGCCAAAATCATTTATCCTTGAAATTTCGTTTTTGACAAAAGGGGCCCACTTTTTCCACTTGAATTAGCTTAGCCATGCTTCCCACGTGTCCCACCTTTTATTTCCATTTTTTTAAATTGATTTTTTATTTTTTATTAAGTTTATTGGATTTAATTAATTTTAAATCTTTTAAAATCAAAAGAAAATTAAAAAGGCCAATTAAGGAAGATATCTGACTTTGATGGATCTTGAATCACCTTTAAGCATATGCCAAATTCGTGCAAGGGGCCAAATAGAGCAAGAATTCAAAAATGATTCAAAAAAGGAAGTTTGGTTATGGAGGTTTATGGAGGATCTTGAAATTGAATGTTTTGCATTATGAGGCCATAATTCCTCTTCATACACATTGCCTAATGTATATACAAGTGATACAAAACAACATTGGGACCTAAGCTGCGCCCCAACACTCAGATCAAACTCACACTTTTGGCCTAAAAACTGAAAACCAAGTTATAGGACGATTCAGGGCCAAATAGTTGTTCCATTAGCTTCCTTAAGGATCATAGAACGTTTTCCAATCATTCCCTAAGTCCCATACTCAAGAAAACACGAAATCACCATTGAAGTTGGTAAGAAAAATTCCAAAATCGTTTTCCATCATTCATGCGTTTTTAACATATTTCATTGTTGTTTTTGTGTTTAGAATGATGTTTGCAAACTACCTGCGTAGTTTGATTGGAGTTTCATGCCAAAACGAAGAATCCACCATGTGAGCATATTAGGGTTCCGTGGAAATTGATTTAGGGGTTTCCAAACCTGGAACAATTAGGCCATGAGAGATGCATCATTGGAATCGTGAGAAAGAGACGATTCAAATGGCCCTAGTCCGAACAATTTATACATGCCCATGTGCTATTCGCTATTTTCTCTAATGATGCCTTTTAGAACGGTTCAAAACTGTTGTCTATGATTTTTTGTATTTCAGGAAAAAACAAGCCAACGAGGAAGACGCTTAGGTGGCTATCAGCGGTTGGTCCGTTTGAAAGTTCGCGCTAAAAATCCACTAATGCGTTTGTTTTGTTTTATATTGATTGCTTATTACATAGTATACAAAGAAAACAAAGTGGAGCAGTTGGTGAAGCGCTTGGTTGGTAATCATCAGGACCTGGGTTCGAATCCCAGGTCCTCACCCTTTCCTTATATTTTTCCTTTAAACATATTCCTATGCAGATTCAACTCTGGGTTCCACCATGCACTCAATATCCAGGCCCTCCACGTGTTTACCACTATCAATCCAAGGAACACAATCTGTGGAATATGGTGAACTCTAGTCAATGCTCCCACACGTTGCATGAAAAAGTCAACAAGGCCTCCAGTAATGGGCCAGGATTATTGGGCTGTACCTCACAACTGGGGACAACACCCCCCTGAGGTTTGCAATATTTTTCTTTTTTTCATTCTTTTTTTACTTTCAATTATTATTCTTAATTGATTCTGTTAATTTAATTATTTTTCATAAAAACACAAAACAATAAAAAATCAGAAAAGATAAAAAAATAATAAATATTTTATTTTAGTATTTTTTTGTAAATAAATCCCATAATAAATTTAGTTTTAATTTTAGGTTGTTAATTTAATTCTTTTTCTCAATAACCAAAAATAATAAAAATAGACCTTTAGCACTTTTTACCTTTTTTTTAATTAATTAAATATTTTTATTATAAGTATCATTAATCATTAATTTTGTAAATAAATTTTATAATTAATTTAGTTTTAATACTAGGTTTTAACTTTAATGCATTTCCTTTAATAAATTAAAAAATAATTAGAACTAGAATTATTTGACTTTTAATTCCAACTTAATTTTCTTTAGTGCCATAAATCCCAAAAAAAACATGAAAAAACAAGTTCTTTCTTTTTATTTAATTTAATCAATTTAATAATTTCATTTTAATTCCTTTAAAGGGTCCAATACCCTCGCATTCGATTATATTGTCTTTTCGCGCGTTTATATTATTTCTATTTTGTAAATATGATGTATTTGCCCCGAAGCCCTGTAATAGTTAATTAGGCATTTACTTTCTGCATTTTATTTTAAATCGGGTTTTGTATTAATTTGGCGATGTAGACCCGTGCCTTTGTAATAGCGTAGGACCTTTATCTTTTCCACACTTTAAATTCTCGCATCTTTTAACTGTTAAACAATCACATGAAAGAATGAATGCCCAAAAATAAAATCAAAACGTAGATCACCAATGCATGACAAGACAAACAATAAACTGAAAATGATACACAAATCACACACCACCCCTAGGGTACGCCTCACTGTTGCCTTGCCTCGAAAGGTGATCGTCGAGTAGAGGATGTCTTAGTAAGTCCTCATGATCCGGGAACCTGGCATGAGGGTAGCTTCTAAGGTGTCTTCCCATTGCTCTGGTGATCACCATGTCCCGAACCTCGAATTGACCCGAACACCTCCAACGGTGGTGCTACCTACCTCTCAATGGTGGGATGGAACTACCTTAAGGACATTTACACAGACTAATCCCTTAGGGTAGGTAGATGACTCGTAGATACTTGCTCTAATTCAAAACAAATCAAAAACTTCTTTTCACACCGACACTTTGCAAAAAGCTTTCAAAAATAATTTTTCAAACACTCTTGAGGACTGATACAAGAGTCGATCTGAAACTTTCAAAGAAACTTTTTCAAACCCACTCACCTTGAAAAGCAAACAAACATTTTGAAAACACAAATGAGCAAGTATCTAAGAGCCCATGGATAACCATGGATAGAAAGGGTGCTAACACCTTCCCTTTCTATAAATCTACCTCCCGAACCGAGAGCAATCTCTATAAGGAATTTTTCTGTGCTTTTGTCCTTTCCATGTTGGAGAAAATAAAAGACGGTGGCGACTCTTGCTTCCGCGACATTTCGCGAACCAGCGTTAAACAGTCAGTTCCAGATCCACCGATCACAGAACTGGCAACTCTGCTGGGGATATCTACTTAAAGTGAGGTGTACCTTAGGGATAGTTCATAACTGTGTTTTCAATTGTATTGCTTTGCTTGCTTTAAATTGTGGGACTGTCTTGGGAGTTCTATAGATCCTAACCCGGATCTGGGGATACCTTCTTAGAAAGTAGCAACAAGGCTGTGAGGGAACTGTGCGGGGTATACCGACATGGTTGAAACAGTCTGCTACATTGATGTGGAACTTTGGTGTGTACCGGTAACCCTTGAGTTCAGTCAAGGAGAGTACGGGGCCTCCGCGTGGTGTCAGGAAGCATCAACAGACCTTAGGAACCTTAATTGAACTATCTTGGCCTCTTTAGGGTAGTGAGATAAGTGACTTTGGTGCAGTCCGAGGTTGGTTGATAATCGATACTACACTCAATTGAGGGTTGCTTTCCTGGAATATTTCGGTCGCCAGTTCAGTGGCTAAATCGAAACGATGAACAATGAAAGCAATCCCGTGATATTGGGACCCTTAGAACCCGGTTACTTTGATAGGACAGGTTTGAACCCACCAACTTCAAGAGGGTACTACCCAGACCCCATGCTGGCCTTAAACCCTAAGGGCTTGTCTTGTGTGCCTTGTGTGCCTTATATGTTTGTCTTTGTAAATATCTGTGGTGTGTTTAATCATAGCATCATGACATCATCCAGCATCATATGCATTGACTAACCATTTCAGGGGTTCGAATTTTCATCTTTGTTCTTGTTTTGTAGGACATGGAAATTGTTCGTAGAAAGACAATTCAAATCAGTCTCGTAAGGATCCCTCCTCAGCTTAAGGAACTTATATCCAGGATTCCCGAGAGCTCTTCATTCAGTGAAAGACATGGAAGACTCATCAGCTTGGTCAACACCAACATTGAGGAAGACATGATAAAGGTTCTGTTCCAATTCTTTGACCCTCTGCATCACTGTTTCACCTTTTTGGACTATCAGCTGGTACCTACATTGGAGGAGTTCTCCCGGCTCCTGAAGATCCCTATCCTTGATCAACTACCCTACAACGGTACAGAAAAGGAACCTAAGCTTGAAGAGATTGCTAAAGCCTTGCACCTACAGTCATCTGACCTCAAGGGACATTGGGAAGTTAGAAGTGGTATCAAAGGGTTCTTAGCCAGGTTTCTGTTTGAAAAGGCCCATGAATGTTGGAACTCCCTTGATTTGCAAGCTTTTGAAGAAGTGGTGGCCCTCCATGTCTATGGTTTTGTGTTGTTCCCTAATCCAGATCAGCTTATTGATATCAGTGCTCTCCAGATCTTTATGTCCAGGAATCCTATACCTACGTTGTTGGGGGATATCCTTCACTCATGTTACACTCGAACCATGAGAAAAAGAGGTGTCCTTATGTGTTGCACTCCTCTCCTGGGAAGGTGGTTTATTTCGCACCTTCCATAATCAGTTTTGAAGAATGAGCGGGGTTTGAGATGGTCACAACGGTTGATGACTCTTACACATGCAGATATACATTGGTGCCCTCGGTCCAGAGAAGATGTCACTATCATTGATCGTTGCGGGGAGTACCCTAATGTTCCTTTACTTGGAATCAGAGGAGGTATTACTTACAGCCCGTGCCTGGCTTGGAGACAGTTTGGTTATGCTCGGAGGGATGGCCCTCATGACATGTTAATTCCTGACATAGTTTTTGACTTCGACAACGATACTCAAGGACTTCGCCAGAGATTTATCAGAGCTTGGAGGATGCCCAGTAGGATAGACAGCAAGACACTGGGGCACAGGAATTCCATCCCGTTGGAACCTTATCTCAAGTGGGTACGCGCCCGCTCCCAGAAGTTGGTAATGCCTTATCCTCATATGCTCCCAGTAATCAAAGAGCCAGTCTTGGAAGGAGAAGTGTCCTACACCATTCAGCATCCTGATATGCCCACATCCTGGGAAGAGATGCAGAAGAGCTGGATCCAGCTTAAGGAATAACGGAATTCTCTTGAGACCAGTCTACATCCCAGTGAAAAGAAGGTCTTGGAGCTCACCCGCCTGTTGCATGAGGAGATGAATCTCAACACTTACATAGCTCCAAAGAGGATGCGCAGTGTATTTTGGGATTGATTTGCCCATGAGGCTTTGATGTACTGAACAATTATTTCCCTAATGATAACGTGTGTTCCTTTTTGTCTACAACAAATTTGAACTTTCGAACCCTTGAATGCATCGCATAAACACATATCATTCATCATGTGCATACCAGGTTTTTCCTCTTTTCAGGTTGCTTACAGTTCTTCGCTGTTTATTTCAGCATCATGAATCCTGACTCATCATCAACTGAGATGTCCATCAAGGCTCTTCAGGCGCAGAATGCGCAATTTCAGGAATTAATCATGGGTTTGGCTCAGGGCCAAGAAGAGCTGAAGGCTCTGCTTCTGAAGAAGGAAAAGAAGAAGAAGAGAAGGACTGTTTTGTTCAGCTCGGGCCGAAGGTTTGGCAATACTTTGCAGAATGAAGAGGCTGGTTCTTCCATTGGCAAGAGTACTCCTCAAGCAGAAAAAGGTCCTAGTCCGGTAGTCTCCGACAACGAGACTGATTTTGATGAAGAGCAGTATCCTCCTGCAGAAGACAGATACCAGCAGTTGGAGGACAGGTTGAATGCTATGGAGATACAACAGGTACCTGGGCTGGATTTCGGAGACTTGGGTTTGTCTACTGGTGTGATTATTCCTCGGAAGTTTAAAGCACCATCTTTCACTAAGTACGACGGGGCGTCTTGTCCCAAGCTACATCTCAGGTCCTATGTTCGGAAGATTCAACCGTACTCAGCGGATAAGAATTTGTGGATCCACTTCTTCCAGGAGAGTCTTTCAGGGACTCATCTCAAATGGTTCTATCAGCTGGATGGGACCAAGGTTCGTAACTGGGAGGAGTTGGCTACTGCTTTCTATAAGCAGTATCAATATAATGCCGACCTTGCCCCTACACGTACCCAACTCCAGGGTATGTCGTTAGGATCAAGTGAAGGTTTTAAGGAGTACGCTCAGAAGTGGAGGGATCTGGCTGGCAGAGTGCAGCCTCCGTTGACTGATCGGGAGTTGGTAGACATGTTCTTGGGGACCCTATCTGGGCCATTTTTCAACCATCTTATTGGGAATTCTTCTGCAGGGTTCACTGATCTGATTCTGACTGGAGAGAGAATTGAGGCTGGGTTGAAGTCTGGTAAGATTCCAAAGGGTGCATCTACAGGTTCAGAGAAGAAACCCTTCAAAAAAGAGGCCAATGTGGTGTATGGGCCTAGAAGGCAAGACAAACCAGAGCGCCGCCAATCTGTCAACGCATTGGTGATTGCAAAGCCTGCCGCCGCTCCTCGGCAAGCTAACCAACCAAGGGCTGAGAGACCCAGAAGGGAATTCACCCGTATGAGTATGACCTTGTCGCAGATCTTACCAC
The DNA here is from genome assembly GCA_948472305.1 of Vicia faba. Classification (NCBI taxonomy): domain Eukaryota; kingdom Viridiplantae; phylum Streptophyta; class Magnoliopsida; order Fabales; family Fabaceae; genus Vicia; species Vicia faba. The sequence continues at coordinate 1,014,355,781 of OX451738.1, forward strand.
AGTTGCTCTCAACCAACTTAGTGACCGTCAGAGAGGCTCCGAAGTTTGCAAATACTACATCTCCTAAGTACAATCCAAATGCCCGTTGTGCTTATCACTCCGATAGCCCGGGGCATGCCACTGATGACTGTTGGGCATTAAGGAATAAGCTGCAGGACCTTATTGACGCTAAGGAGGTACAATTTGAGGCATCTGAGAAGCCTAATGTGGTGACAGCTCCCCTGCCTGCTCATGGAGTGAATGCTATTGGGAATGAGGATGAAGTGGATGAAGCTGAGTTTGATAGCTGGATTTACCCGGCAACCGACAGTGGACCTAACAATTGGAGTGCAAAGGACAATCTATCTGTTTCTCTTGTTACTGAGTAATGAATTCTTTTGTTTCGGTATCTGTAATAAACAATAAATAAACTCTATGGCCCGGTGTCTTACCCGAGGCACCGTGGTTTCATTTGTGAGGGCATATAAATTGTCATTTCATATATCATAAATGAAAATCTTGGACGTTTTCTCGCATTGCAAATCTTATGCTCCTTTTCTGTCTTTCTTTCCTTTACATATATTTCAAAACAGCTGTATTTACACACACACTCACTCATACAGGTTTCAATCCACTCTGGATCTCACTGGTAACGACTCTGCTACTGCCAGTTATGACTTCGAAAATCCGATCAACTTAGCCGAAGACGAAGGTGAAGATGATTGCGAAGTGCCTGGCGAGCTTGCAAGACTGTTACTTCAGGAGGAGAGGGAAATTCAACCCCATGAAGAGCCAGTGGAGACAATAAATCTGGGTATTGAGACCGACCGTAAGGAAGTCAAGATTGGTGCCAATCTAGAGCTCAGCGTGAAGCAACGGTTGACCCAGATGTTACAGGATTATGTGGAGATCTTTGCCTGGTCCTACGAAGACATGCCCGGGTTGGATACCGACATTGTAGTCCATCATTTGCCTACCAAGGAAGACTGCCCTCCGGTTAAGCAAAAGGTCCGCCGTATGCGTCCAGAGATGTCTGAGAAGATCAAAGCCGAGGTTATGAAACAGTTTGACGTCGGTTTTCTTGCAGTGACTTCTTACCCTCAGTGGGTTGCTAATGTGGTGCCGGTACCAAAGAAAGACGGTAAGGTCAGAATGTGTGTCGACTACAGGGATCTGAACAGGGCCAGCCCCAAAGACGACTTCCCTCTACCTCACATTGATGTCCTTGTTGATAATACAGCTCAGCATAAGGTGTTCTCTTTCATGGATGGTTTTTCAGGCTATAATCAGATTAAGATGGCACCTGAAGACATGGAAAAGACTACATTTGTTACTCAGTGGGGCACCTTATGTTACAAGGTCATGCCATTCGGGTTGAAGAACGCTGGGGCAACCTACCAACGTGCCATGGTCGCTTTATTTCATGATATGATCCATCATGAGATAGAAGTGTATGTTGACGACATGATCGCAAGGTCCCAGACTGAGGAAGAGCACCTAGATCATCTGCAGAAATTGTTTGACCGGTTGAAACTGTACAAGCTGAGGTTGAACCCGAACAAGTGCACCTTCGGGGTAAGATCTGGGAAGTTGCTAGGCTTCGTTGTAAGTGATAAGGGTATTCAAGTGGACCCTGCTAAAATTAAAGCTATTCAAGAGATGCCAGTTCCTAGGACAGAGAAAGAGGTCAGAGGCTTTTTAGGACGCCTGAATTACATTGCTCGGTTCATCTCACACCTAACTGCTACTTGTGAACCAATCTTCAAGCTGCTGAAGAAAGATCAGGTAGTACGTTGGAATGATGAATGTCAGGCTGCTTTTGACAGAATCAAAGAGTACCTCCAAGAACCACCCATCCTTATGCCACCGGTTGAAGGGAGGCCTCTGATATTATACCTGACGGTGCTTGACAACTCAATGGGGTGTGTGCTGGGGCAGCATGACGAGTCTGGCTGAAAAGAGCATGCCATTTATTACCTTAGCAAAAAGTTTACCGACTGTGAGACCCGATACTCACTGCTCGAGAAAACTTGCTGCGCTTTGGTATGGGCTGCTCGCCGGCTGAGACAGTATATGCTGACTCACACTACTTTGTTGATCTCAAAGATGGATCCTATAAAGTACATATTTGAAAAGCCTGCTCTGTCTGGGAGAATTGCAAGATGGCAAATGATCTTGACGGAATACGACATTCAGTACACAACCCAGAAAGCCATCAAGGGAAGTGTATTGGCAGACCACTTGGCACATCAGGCAGTCGATGATTATCAGTCAATGAACTTCGAGTTTCCAGATGAAAGCATTATGATAGTGACTGATTGTGAAGTGCCTGGACCGGATGAAGGACCTGAGGAAGGATCCCGATGGTCCATGCACTTTGACGGAGCCTCCAATGCTTTGGGAAATGGTATCGGCGCTGTAATCATATCACCTCAAGGCACTCATACTCCACTTACTGCCCGGATATGTTTCAACTGTACCAACAACATGGCAGAGTATGAGGCGTGCATCACGGGTCTTCAAGCTGCGATCGACCTAAGGATCAAGTTTCTGAGTGTCTTCGGAGATTCCGCTCTCGTGATCAATCAGATCAAAGGAGAGTGGGATACGAAACATCCGAATCTTATTCCTTACAGAGAATGTGTGTTGACCTTGATCCCCCACTTCATAGAGATAACCTTTGAACACTTTTCGAGAGAAGAGAATCAGCTGGCGGACGCGTTAGCTACAATGTCTTCTATGTTCAAGGTCAAATGGGACAATGAGGCTCCCCAGATCATCATCTGGAAACTAGACGAACCAGCATACTGTTGTGATCTCGAGACTGAGTTGGTGACTGAGAAGCCTTGGTACCATGAGGTGAAGAGATATTTGGAAGCTCAGGAATACCCTGAAGGTGCATCGGTCAATGATAAGAAGTTCCTGAGGAGGTTCGCGGCAAAGTTCTTCCTTAGCAACGGCATCTTGTATAAGCGAAACCATGATTCAACCTTACTACGTTGTGTGGACAAGACTGAAGCAGAAAGGATCATGGAAGAGCTACATGAAGGGACCTTTGGTACACATTCCAGTGGACATACAATGGCGAAGAAGATCCTTCGGGCAGGGTATTACTGGTCCACAATGGAAGCTGACTGCTACCAACATTCCAGGACATGCCATAAGTGCCAGATTTATGCAGACAAGGTGCATGTTCCTCCAGTTCCTCTGAATGTTCTGACTGCGCCTTGGCCGTTTGCAATGTGGGGCATAGACATGATCGGTGAGATCAAACCTACGACATCTAATGGGCATCGCTTCATCCTAGTGGTGATTGATTATTTTACGAAGTGGGTCGAAGCAGCATCCTACGCTACAGTAACCAAGACTGTTGTGGCACGGTTCATTCGGCATAACCTGATCTGTCGGTACGGCGTCCCAGAAAGAATCATTACAGACAACGGTACCAATTTGAATAACAAGATGATCACTGAGCTCTGCGAACAGTTCAAAATACAGAACCATAATTCTTCTCCTTACAGACCGAAGATGAATGGGGCTGTAGAAGCAGCAAATAAAAACATTAAGAAAATCGTGCAGAAGATGACAGTGACTTACAAAGATTGGCATGAGATGTTACCGTTCGCTCTACATGGGTACCGTACCTCAGCTAGGACTTTAACCGGGGCAACTCCTTTCTCTTTGGTTTACGGCATGGAGGCAGTCTTACCGATCGAGGTGCAAATACCCTCTCTCCGAATAATGAAGGATGCAAATCTGAACGAGGATGATTGGATCCAGACACGACTTGATCAACTAAACCTCATTGATGAAAAGAGACTTGCTGCTATCTGCCATGGTCAGACGTACCAGAAACGGATGATCAGGGCATTTAACAAAAAGGTCAGACCACAGGAATATCAAGTTGGGGATCTGGTAATCAAGCGAATCATCCTTCCTCAGAGTGATCCAAGGGGCAAATGGACCCCTACGTACGAAGGGCCATTTGTGGTTAAACATGTGTTCTCAGGAGGAGCCATGATTCTAACCACCATGGATGGTGACGACCTTCCTCACCCCGCCAATGCAGACATAGTAAAAAGATACTACGCATGAAAGAAGACCCGCTAGGTTGACATACCTAGGCAAAAATTAGGGCTTCCCGGCGAACCAAAAGGGTTCGGGCAAAATGAAGGGATAAAATGAAAAAAATATGTACACCCGGCGAGTCGAAAACCTGAAAAGGCGGCTTGGGCAAAAATGGGTATCCCGGTGGACTGAAAACCCGAAAGGGCGGTCCAGGCAAAAGTTAGGGATAAAGCGTAATACTATGTCTCATTGGATCACTTTGTATCCAGAATCCAGTATCAACATCAAGTTCAGACGGCATTGATCAATCAACTTCATCTTCAACTAGGTCATCAAGTGATGAGACGCTCGAAGATATAAAGGCAATAGCAGAGTTGAAACCCAGTGGATCATTCATTTCACACAACTGTTTTATTTTCTCTTGTACAAACTTGTATAAATTCTTTTGTTCGGCGGCGTTCTCTTACTGGGACGTCAGCCTCTTGTACATAAACGCCTATTTTACAGGAAAAATTCAAAATCAATACAAAATTACTTTTCAGACAAATTGCCTTTTGTTTTTTCCTTTTCTGTTTTGTTTTGCGAAGAACGTCCAAGGTTCAATTTGTGGTATATGCATTGACAATAATTTGCTAACTCATGAATATTTGCATACAAAACAAAGGATTAATTACAGGTAACATTAGAAACAGGGGCAATAAAGAGTTGTTTAAGCAATCTAATTGTTCTGTCCTCCAAGGTATCAAGGTAGGTTCGGTTGAAGAACACAACCAGTATATCTTACTTCCCCAGAGAGTGAGTCAGCAAATCAATGCACTCTCCCCAAACAAAGTTACAGTCAACCTTAAGGAAGTTGGGTATCCTCCAGCAGATCTCAACAATCCTCAGCGCAATATACATGCATTCTTAACAAGCATCCCCGGCAGTCTTGGTCTAAAGATTGTTCCCCGGCGGTATATCAAACCTTCAGTGGAGTTACTCCCAATACATCTCAAAACTTCCCCAGGAGAGTCCAATCCAGTTTCCCCAAGAAGTTGGAATCCATCTCCCCAAGTAGTAAGCTTATCCCCAGTAGATTCTGGAAGCTTATCCTCGCAGAGCACGAACGCGTCTCCCGGCTTTATTCAAAGGTTATGCTCCACCAGAGCTTATAACTGGGTTATCCTCAGCCAAAAGCCACGGAAAGATCGTCCTCAGCGAAGTCTTCTTGTCCCCAGCGGAGTCTATTAAAACTTCCAATATAACGACGGTATCCCCAGCGAAGTTACCATCAACATCTCAACAAGAGTACCTCTCTCCCCACAGAGTTCTGTTCCCCAGCCAGATCGCTAGAGTAATTTTCTCCCCGCAGAGTAATCCATTCGCCAAGTTTATTCCCCAACGAAGTCATCTTCTACTACCGGTTTATTTCTTGCAACCATTATCCCTAGCGGAAGCTCTTTTCTTCCACATCAGCCCAGGATTCAACCTCCCGGCATCTGTCAAGGATCAATTTTCCTAGACGAAAACATACATTCATAAACAACACATCTTCATACATTATAGCATGCATATACGCATCATGAACATACAATCTCATTCATTCTGAGAGCATCTCGCATATCATACATCATGGCATCACATACAACTAACGTTTTGTCTTTTCAGGACAAAAGTTAATGCAAAGATAAATGCTATCAACTGTCGTGATTCCAGATCCGATTCCTGTATCTTGCCAGGGAGTATCTGTTGACGACTACAGTACCAGACTCGATTCCTGTATCTTGACAGGGCACGTCTGAAGAGTTCGAAGATCCGATTCCTGTATCTTGCCAGGGAGTATCTGTTGACGACTACAGTACCAGACTCGATTCCTGTATCTTGACAGGGTACGTCTGAAGAGTTCGAAGATCCGATTCCTGTATCTTGCCAGGGAGTATCTGTTGACGACTACAGTACCAGACTCGATTCCTGTATCTTGACAGGGCACGTCTGAAGAGTTCGAAGATCCGATTCATGTATCTTGCCAGGGAGTATCTGTTGACGACTACAGTACCAGACTCGATTCCTGTATCTTGACAGGGCACGTCTGAAGAGTTCGAAGATCCGATTCCTGTATCTTGCTAGGGAGTATCTGTTGACGACTACAGTACCAGACTCGATTCCTGTATCTTGACAGGGCACGTCTGAAGAGTTCGAAGATACGATTCCTGTATCTTGCCAGGGAGTATCTGTTGACGACTACAGTACCAGACTCGATTCCTGTATCTTGACAGGGCACGTCTGAAGAGTTCGAAGATCTGATTCCTGTATCTTTCCAGGGAGTATCTGTTGACGACTACAGTACCAGACTCTATTCCTGTATCTTGACAGGGCACGTCTGAAGAGTTCGAAGATCCGATTCCTGTATCTTGCCAGGGAGGATCTGTTGACGACTACAGTACCAGACTCGATTCCTGTATCTTGACAGGGCACGTCTGAAGAGTTCGAAGATCCGATTCCTGTATCTTGCCAGGGAGTATCTATTGACGACTATAGTACCAGACTCGATTCCTGTATCTTGACAGGGCACGTCTGAAGAGTTCGAAGATCCGATTCCTGTATCTTGCCAGGGAGTATCTGTTGACGACTACAGTACCAGACTCGATTCCTGTATCTTGACAGGGCACGTCTGAAGAGTTCGAAGATCTGATTCCTGTATCTTGCTAGGGAGTATCTGTTGACGACTACAGTACCAGACTCGATTCCTGTATCTTGACAGGGCACGTCTGAAGAGTTCGAAGATCCGATTCCTGTATCTTGCCAGGGAGTATCTGTTGACGACTACAGTACCAGACTCGATTCCTGTATCTTGACAGGGCACGTCTGAGGAGTTTAAAGATTCGATTCTTGTATCCATCCAGGGCACGTCTACACAAAGAGTTTGAAAGTCAACTCCTGTAACAGACCAGGTAATTTTCTTTCTTTCTCAGGTACGCAAGTTCTCGCTAAAGAATCTCTTACGCGATCGACACCTCCAGATGGCATCTATAAGCCCATCCTCCTACCCACGACCTCTCCAAATGGCATCTGTAAGCCCATCCCCGCTATCACACTACTGATACTCTACTATGTGAGTGCAAATTTCTGGGCACTCTAGTGTTCAATCATCTTCCACCCTCGGATCACGAAAGGCACACAAGCCAATCTACATCCTCAGGTCTAAGAAGATTGAACAGGGGCAACTGTTGTACCCCAAAATTTGCCCTCCCATAATCTTCAAAGTTATGACAAGCAAATGGTTCAAAGTCCACTCAAGGGCTACACATTCAACTATCCTCCTAAGCCAGTCAAACTAGGGTTTTGGTTCTTGCAAGGAAGTTGAAGTTTTCAAGAGCTCAATCAAGTCTCCTATTCCTATAAACATTGTCAAGCACCTACATGTCAAGTTTCAAGACTTTCAGCACAAAATTGCACAGTCAAAAACCCTAATTGCACTACAGTCAACTGTAGGGGCAAAATGGTCATTTGACAGTCAAAAGTTCAAATTTTTGGCCAACATCTCGTTTTGAAGCCACAAACATCATTTGATCAATGCTTGATCATGATTCTCAAAGCTTGGCTCAAAAATCATCAAGATGCAAAAGTTTCTATTTTTGGACAGCTGAAAAGTCAACTGTAACTTGACCAAGGCATAACGTTTTCATGGTTCATCAGAAAAATCCCATCCAATGCTCATTTTGAAGGGGAAGACATTTCCTACAACTCATCTTCACACTCCAAGTCCAAGAAATGCTCTCACAAAAAGTTATCAATTTCAACATTATAGGTCATTTTCAAAAGTCAACAAAAAGGGACTTTAAGTCAAAGACCATAACTTGAGATTGGTAAATCAAAATGACATGGGACCAAAGACATTGGTTATAGGACTTCAAGACCTTTACAAAATGTCCAAGAACATGATCAAATCTTAAAAATTGAGCAAGATATGCATTGGAGAAGTTGGGAAATTTTTGTGAAATGGCCAAAATCATTTATCCTTGAAATTTCGTTTTTGACAAAAGGGGCCCACTTTTTCCACTTGAATTAGCTTATCCATGCTTCCCACGTGTCCCACCTTTTATTTCCATTTTTTAAATTGATTTTTTATTTTTTATTGAGTTTATTGGATTTAATTAATTTTAAATCTTTTAAAATCAAAAGAAAATTAAAAAGGCCAATTAAGGAAGATATATGACTTTGATGGATCTTGAATCACCTTTAAGCATATGCCAAATTCGTGCAAGGGGCCAAATAGAGCAAGAATTCAAAAATGATTCAAAAAAGGAAGTTTGGTTATGGAGGTTTATGGAGGATCTTGAAATTGAATGTTTTGCATTATGAGGCCATAATTCCTCTTCATACACATTGCCTAATGTATATACAAGTGATACAAAACAACATTGGGACCTAAGCTGCACCCCAACACTCAGATCAAACTCACACTTTTGGCCTAAAAACTTCAAAACTGAAAACCAAGTTATAGGATGATTCAGGGCCAAATAGTTGTTCCATTAGCTTCCTTAAGGATCATAGAACGTTTTCCAATCATTCCCTAAGTCCCATACTCAAGAAAACACGAAATCACCATTGAAGTTGGTAAGAAAAATTCCAAAATCGTTTTCCATCATTCATGCGTTTTTAACATATTTCATTGTTGTTTTTGTGTTTAGAATGATGTTTGCAAACTACCTGCGTAGTTTGATTGGAGTTTCATGCCAAAACGAAGAATCCACCATGTGAGCATATTAGGGTTCCGTGGAAATTGATTTAGGGGTTTCCAAACCTGGAACAATTAGGCCATGAGAGATGCATCATTGGAATCGTGAGAAAGAGACGATTCTAATGGCCCTAGTCCGAACAATTTATACATGCCCATGTGCTATTCGCTATTTTCTCTAATGATGCCTTTTAGAACGGTTCAAAACCGTTGTCTATGATTTTTTGTATTTCAGGAAAAAACAAGCCAACGAGGAAGACGCTTAGGTGGCTATCAGCGGTTGGTCCGTTTGAAAGTTCGCGCTAAAAATCCACTAATGCGTTTGTTTTGTTTTATATTGATTGCTTATTACATAGTATACAAAGAAAACAAAGTGGAGCAGTTGGTGAAGCGCTTGGTTGGTAATCATCAGGACCTGGGTTCGAATCCCAGGTCCTCACCCTTTCCTTATATTTTTCCTTTAAACATATTCCTATGCAGATTCAACTCTGGGTTCCACCATGCACTCAATATCCAGGCCCTCCACGTGTTTACCACCATCAATCCAAGGAACACAATCTGTGGAATATGGTGAACTCTAGTCAATGCTCCCACACGTTGCATGAAAAAGTCAACAAGGCCTCCAGTAATGGGCCAGGATTATTGGGCTGTACCTCACAACTGGGGACAACACCTCCCTGAGGTTTGTAATATTTTTCTTTTTTTCATTCTTTTTTTACTTTCAATTATTATTCTTAATTAATTCTGTTAATTTAATTATTTTTCATAAAAACACAAAACAATAAAAAATCAGAAAAGATAAAAAAATAATAAATATTTTATTTTAGTATTTTTTTTGTAAATAAATCCCATAATAAATTTAGTTTTAATTTTAGGTTGTTAATTTAATTCTTTTTCTCAATAACCAAAAATAATAAAAATAGACCTTTAGCACTTTTTACCCTTTTTTTTTAATTAATTAAATATTTTTATTATAAGTATCATTAACCATTAATTTTGTAAATAAATTTTATAATTAATTTAGTTTTAATTCTAGGTTTTAACTTTAATGCATTTCCTTTAATAAATTAAAAAATAATTAGAACTAGAATTATTTGACTTTTAATTCCAACTTAATTTTCTTTAGTGCCATAAATCCCAAAAAAAACATGAAAAAACAAGTTCTTTCTTTTTATTTAATTTAATCAATTTAATAATTTCATTTTAATTCCTTTAAAGGGTCCAATACCCTCGCATTCGATTATATTGTCTTTTCGCGCGTTTATATTATTTCTATTTTGTAAATATGATGTATTTGCCCCGAAGCCCTGTAATAGTTAATTAGGCATTTACTTTCTGCATTTTATTTTAAATCGGGTTTTGTATTAATTTGGCGATGTAGACCTGTGCCTTTGTAATAGCGTAGGACCTTTATCTTTTCCACACTTTAAATTCTCGCATCTTTTAACTGTTAAACAATCACATGAAAGAATGAATGCCCAAAAATAAAATCAAAACGTAGATCACCAATGCATGACAAGACAAACAATAAACTGAAAATGATACACAAATCACACACCACCCCTAGGGTACGCCTCACTGTTGCCTTGCCTCGAAAGGTGATCGTCGAGTAGAGGATGTCTTAGTAAGTCCTCATGATCCGGGAACCTGGCATGAGGGTAGCTTCTAAGGTGTCTTCCCATTGCTCTGGTGATCACCATGTCCCGAACCTCGAATTGACCCGAACACCTCTAACGGTGGTGCTACCTACCTCTCAATGGTGGGATGGCACTACCTTAAGGACATTTACACAGACTAATCCCTTAGGGTAGGTAGATGACTCGTAGATACTTGCTCTAATTCAAAACATATCAAAAACTTCTTTTCACACCGACACTTTGCAAAAAGCTTTCAAAAATAATTTTTCAAACACTCTTGAGGACTGATACAAGAGTCGATCTGAAACTTTCAAAGAAACTTTTTCAAACCCACTCACCTTGAAAAGCAAAAAAACATTTTGAAAACACAAATGAGCAAGTATCTAAGAGCCCATGGATAACCATGGATAGAAAGGGTGCTAACACCTTCCCTTTCTATAAATCTACCTCCCGAACCGAGAGCAATCTCTATAAGGAATTTTTCTGTGCTTTTGTCCTTTCCATGTTGGAGAAAATAAAAGACGGTGGCGACTCTTGCTTCCGCGACATTTCGCGAACCAGCGTTAAACAGTCAGTTCCAGATCGACCGATCACACCAAGGGTTGCCACACATCCTTCACCGCTAGATTATGTTTTGACTACACCAACAACATGGCGGAATATGAAGCATGCATTTTGGGTATCAAAGTTGCCATAGATATGAGAATCAAATCCTTAGATATATATGAGGACTCAACCATGGTAATCAGCCAAATTAAGGGAGAATGGGATATGAAACATCCAAATCTAATTCCTTATTGGGAGCATGTGTTAACGTTAATTCCATACTTCGAAGAAATCACTTTTGAACACATCCCACGAGAAGAGAATCAATTGGAAGACACACTAGCTACCATGTCATCTATGTTAAGAGTCAGATGGGACAATGAAGCTCCTCGAATTACTATTGAAGGATTAGATGAACCGACATATTTCTACAAAGTTAATATCGATGGAGTAGAGGAAAAGCCTTGGTACCACAAAGTGAAAAGATACCTCAAGACTCAAGAGTATCCTGAAGGGGAATCTATTAATGATAAGAAATTCCTACAGAGGTTCTCGGCCAATTTCTTTATGAGTAATAGAATTTTGTACAAGCGCAATCACGATTCGACTCTGCTTCATTGTGTAGACAAGAAGGAAGCTGAGAACATTATGGAAGATATGCATGAAGGAGTCTTTGGTACTCACTCCAGTGGGCATACGATGGCTAAGAAAATTATGAGAGAGGGTTATTATTGGTCGACCATGGAAACTGATTGCCATCTTCATTCCAAGACTTGTCACAAATTCCAGATTTATGCTGACAAAGTACATGTTCCTCCAGTTCCTCTAAATGTATTGACTAATCCTTGGTCGTTTGCAATGTGGGACATTGATATAATTGGAGAGATTAGGCCTACTGCGTCTAATGGACATTGTTTCATCCTGGTTGCTATTGATTATTTCAAAAAGAGGGTTGAAGCAGCCTTGTTTTCCTCCGTTACCAAGAATGTAGTTGCCTGGTTCATTAAGCATAACCTCATCTGTCGATATGGCATACCTGAAAGGATCATCACGGATAATGGTACCAACCTTAACAATATCATGATTATAGAACTCTGCATGCAGTTCAAGATTAAACACCACAACTCTTCTCCGTATCGATCAAAGATGAATGGCATAGTGGAAGCCGCTAACAAGAACATCAAGAAGATTTTGCAGAAGATAACAGTGACATACAAATATTGGTATGAGATGTTACCATTCGCCCTTCATGGTTATCGCACTTCAGCACGTACATCAATTGGGGAAACTCCATTTTCTCTAGTCTATGGTATGGAGGTTGTCCTGCCTATCGAGGTTCAAATTCCTTCTCTAAGGATTATGAAAGACACAGGTTTAGATGAAGACGAATGGATTCAAACTAGACTTGACCAGATAAACTTGATTAATGAAAAGAGGCTCGCGATTGTGTGTCATGGTCAGATGTATCAGAAGCACATGATCAAAGTCTTTAATAGGAAAGTCAAACATCAAGTGTACCAGGTAGGTGATTTGGTCATAAAGTGCATCATCCTACCACAAGGTGACCCCAAGGGCAAATGGACTCCCACATACGAAGGGCCATTTGTGATCAAGAAGATATTTTCTGGCGGTGCTATGATGCTTACCATCATGGACGGTGAAGCTTTTCCACACCCTGTGAACACAAACATAGTTAAAAAATACTACGCATAAAAGAAACCCGCTAGGTTGATTGGCCTAGGCAAAAACAAGGGCATCTAGGCAAACCAAAAAGGGTTCGGGCAAAAATTAGGGATATATATAAAAGAATGTACATCCGGCAAGTCGAAAACTTGAAAGGGCGGCTTGGGCAAAAAAGGATATCACGGTGGACTGAAGACCCGAAGGGGAGGTCCAGGAAAATGTTAGGGATTTAAAGCGTATGACTATGTCCCGTTGGATCACTCATCTACTTACAACTAGCATAATTACCGACTCCAAAGTTCAAAGGGTACAGATCAATTCAATCAACTTCTTCCGACAGCAAGGGATGAGATGCTTGAAGACATAGGGGCAATAGTAGAATTAAAACTCGATGGGATCATTTCTGCATAACTGTTTTTTCTTTGTTTCTCTTTGTACACCTTTACTACGATTTTCTCTTACTAGGAATTCTGTCTCTTTGTATAAAACTGTCTGTTTATAGGAAAATTTTCCAAATCAATACAAATATACTTCAGAATTCAAAGTTATTTTTACTTCTTCTGTTTTGTTTGCAAAAAAAACATCCAATGATATATTGAATGAACATATGCATTTGAATATGATTACCATTTACAAGTTGCCCATAAATTCCCACAGAGCAATTTCCACAGACCTTTCTCCACAAGAAGATTATTTCCTCAGTGAAGTCGCCACAGTCTACAAGGTTTATTTCCCCAACAAAGTTTATTTCTCCAATATTTCAAAATTCCTCGACAATATTCTCTTCTCCAACCAGATGACATCCAACGTTGTCCTCCCCAGAAGAGTCAATACCCATATCCGAAAACCTGGATGAACAGTAAATTAGAAGAACTTCATCTCTTTCATCTCCAGTCAGAATACAAATCTTACAAAAAACGATGAATGATTGACTCTCTTTGGATGCTTATATCCCTAAGCAGAAGTCGAAGATCCCCAGCGGAATATCCTCAAACAGAAATCAGGAATCCCCAGTAAAGATTGTTGTCTTCATCCCCAGTAACAATCATGGATTTATTTTCTCCAACAAACATTACTATAGGAAGCTACTGATACGCTCTAATAGCATATTTCATCCATACATCATTTCCAAAAATATCAAAACATATGCATACGAAACGCATATAACATTCTCATTTATTTTGAGAGCATCATTACATAATGCATTACATGCATCATAATATTGCACAAAACTAATTTTTCCTTTGCAGGTTAAATTCACAAACGAACAATACTACCAGTAATTTATAGACAGGTCATGGACCAATTCTCGAAACAAAAACAGGGCGACTATCTACATGACTAAGTGATTCCCTTCAGAGACTAAATTCTGAAAAGCATCTCATTTAGGACCTTAATCCTGAAAATCATTTCCACCAGAGACCGAGTTCTGGCAAGCATTTCCTTCAGAGGAGTTCTGAAACACATTTCTCCTTCAGCACTTCGTCTGAAAAGCATTTTCTTCAAAAGTTTATTCTAAAAATAATCTCCTTCAGCGCTTCGTTCTGAAAAGCATTTCCCCTTCAGAGACAAAATCCTGAAAAGCATTTCCCCCACAGACCAAGTTCTGGCGAGCATTTCCTTCAGAGGAGTTCCAAAATGAATTTCCCCTTCAACACTTCATTCTGAAAAGCATTTCCTTCAGAAGTTTATTCTGAAAAAGCATTTCCTTCAATGCTTCATTCTGAAAAGCATTTCCCCTTCAGAGACAGAATCCTGAAAAGCATTCCCCCTAAAGACCGAGTTCTGGCAAGCACTTCCTTCAGAGGAGTTCTGAAAAGCATTTCCCCTTCACCACTTCATTCTGAAAAGAATTTCCTTCAGAAGTTTATTCTGAAAATCATCTCCTTCAGCGTTTCCTTCAGAGGAGTTCTGAAATGCATTTCCCCTTCAGTACTTCATTTTTAAAAGGATTTCCTTTAGAAGTTTATTCTGAAAAGCATCTCCTTTAGCTCTTCATTCTGAAAAGCATTTCCCCTTCAAAGACGGAATCCTGAAAAGAATTCCTCCTAGAGACCGAGTTCTGGCAAGCATTTCCTTCAGAGGAGTTCTGAAACGCATTTCCCCTTCAGCACTTCACTCTGAAAAGAATTTCCTTCAGAATTTCCTTCTGAAAAGCATCTCCTTCAGCTCTTCGTTCTCAAAAGCATTTCCCCTTCAGAGACGGAATCCTGAAAATCATTCTTCATATACAGTAAAGTGTATACTTATTCTAATATTCTTATCAACAATTATTTTGGATGGCATATGTAAGCCCATCTCTGAAGACACTCTATCACTTCTCCTAATGGCATATTTAAGCCCATTCAAGCAATACAATCAACCAACAAGCGTTACTTCATGCACATGCGAGTGTAAATTTCTGGACACTTAGGTGTTCAATCCTCTTCCATCTTCAGATCCTGAATGGCGAGCATGTCAATCGAACTCTTCAGGTTTAAGAAGATTGAAAAGGGGAAGCTGTTGTACCCTGAAATTTTCCCTCTTATTTTCAAAATATTTTTTCATGCTCCTAAGGTTATCAAATATTCAAGACTACTCAAAGATTGATCAAACAAGCCCTCCTCCTAAGCATTGACCTATAACTAGGGTTTTGTTTTTCCCAGGGGAAATTGGACTTCTAATACCTCAAGTGGACCTCATGGTTTCTCAAATGCTTCAAGGTATCCTCATGACAAATTTCAAGCCTTGCAGCCCAAGTTTGCTCAGTCAATGAGCCAGATGATTGAAAATCAACTATATTGGGCAAAACGTCAATTGTGGTTAACATATAGTCAAACTTCAAGATTTTGGTCAACATCAATATTTTGAAGTTACATTTATCATTTGATCAAGGGTTGATCATAACTCATCAAGAAAACTCAAGATTCATCAAAAGTCAAAAGTTGCTAAATTAGGGTTTTCTTTAGGAGAAGTCAACTGAACTTTGACCAAGCATTACTTTCACATGCTTGATCGGGAAGTTCTCAACCAAATCCCATTTTGATGGAAATTCAATTCCCTACAACTTTGTCTCTCTAAGATCAAGACCCGAAAATGCTTCATTTGAGAGATATGAGCCAAAATATTATAGGTCATTTTAAAAGTCAATAAAAAGACACTTTTTGTCAAAGCAATTTACATTTAGATAAAGTCTTCAAGTGGAAAATGATCAACGTTAGAGTTGTAGGGGACATCTTGAGCTTTCTAAAAAGTCACAGATCATCTTTATATAATAAAAATTGAGCAAGTTATGAGTTACATAAGTTGGGTAATTTTCTGAAATTGCATGAAACCTCAATTGAACAATTTTGGACTTTTGGATTAATGGGTCTAATTTTGAAGTTCAAACATGATCATGACATGTTAGGGGAATCCCAAAACCATTCACATATTTTTTTTATGATTTTTATTTCTTTTATTTGAATTTTTATTCATTTAAATGCAAGTTAAATCAAATAAATAGTAAGTGGAGGTATAAGACTTAAAAGGCTTTTGTTTCAAATATTTTGGAGGCCCAAGATTGCATGAGAAATCGTGTGAAGCTTATTTGCAAAACAAATCTCCATGCTTTTGTCTTATTCTATTCTATTTTCAAACAAGAATCAAAGTTTATTCTACAAGGTCCAAGCCCATCTTTATTGATCTAATCTTCTCTTATAAATACTCTTCTCATTCAGACAAGGGAGATCACGAAAAACCTTGCAAGAACACACCCTCCAAATCACAATTTTTTTTGTCAAACTAGGGAAAACTTGAAAATCATTTTCCAGCCCTTTCCAAAGCAAACCAACCACTCAAATCGACTTCTGGGGTGCTATAGAGTAAATATTGATTATCCTTGATGATCAAAGAGGCCTAAAACACGCATCCATGCATCACCGGTTTCCATATTTACATGAAATTTGTATCTTATTTTTTTTTATGTTTTGATGTGAACTAATGTTGCTGATGTGTTCCTGAGATGTATTAGTACAGGTCTAAACCATCGCATGAGTCCCATAATGCTAGGACGATGGACCACCATGTTTGAACCGATTTGATTTATTTTTTTATATCTCTGTGTTTAGGACGATTCAGCAAAAACAGGGCACTGTTGAACTCTCAAGGGTCAAATTAGGGGGTAGGGTTCCTTTTAATCACTAACACACTCTATTTTGCAGGTTGAGAAAAACAACTCATCGGAGAAGACGACTGGAGCTAGGGCTCTGATGCCTCTCTGGTCCATCTATGTTTGTAGATATTATATTTAATCGTTTGCGTTAGTATAACGGGGGTAATAGCCACCCCAGTGACAAGAACGCGCGCTAAGGCATCGATCTATAAGGGCGTGGGTTTGATCCCTGCCTTTCACAACTTTTTGTTATTTTTACAATTAACATGTTGGTTTGCAATATTATGTGCCGCACTTGTTTCTTAAATACAAACCAACGCCTGGAACAGTGGCAAGCAAGGCAGGAGAGGAGCTAGAGGGCAAGGGTTCAACACCCACCCCATGCATTTTCCTTCTTCTTTTTTATTTTTAAACTTTTTCTTGATTTTTCTTCCTCTAAACCTAATTTTTTAATTAACTATCAATCAATTTTAATCCTTTTTTCAAAACCCTAATAAATTAGGTTTAGATTTTTAATCAATACTTAATTTTGATATTTTTTTACTCATTAATTAGGGTAAATAATATTTTATTGAAATTAAAATTAATTAGACTTTAGGATTTTTATTAATTAAAATTAATTAGATTTAGGGTTTTAACTATTTAACTAACATCAAATCAATTTCATAAAAAATCACATTCAAATATTTTTTAATCTTTTTTTTATTTCGCATTTAAATTCCTAGAGAAATTGTATAGGTCGCGCGACTTTCTCTTGTAATAGTTTAGCTTTATCTTTCCGCATTTTTCCTATTATGTAACTGCTTATGGGATGTAATAGTCTAGGGTTTAATTTCCGCATCTTTTTTATGTAATTGCCCCAAAGCCCTGTCATAGCTTAGGATTCATTTTCCGTATCTTTACTTTTCTGTATATATTATACTGCTAGTAACTAGGGTTTGTATGGCAAGATTAAAAACAATCGTAGCAAAATCCTAATTTTCAAGACTAAATAACTAAAACTAATACACTTTGCACACTTACACCTTTAGGGTACCCCCTCTTGTTGCCTTAAATGGCCATGTCCCTCGAAATAGGGATACTTTATCAAAGTCCCTTCGAATAAAGATCATATTCTCTCGATGACCATTCGACGTTGCCTATGAAAAATGATTTAGACTCTCTGATAAGTTGCTAAAGTATCTCTATATGTTTCCTTTAATTACCATACGATGACCCTTCGCTTTTCCCTTAACATCCAATAGATAAGCGTGATACGGTGGGAGAACTGACTTGAAGGTTTTGCGTTTGATCGTAAATGTTGCGGTTAGCAAGAGTCGCCACCGAATTTTCTTTTATCCAAAAGGGAAAGGTGAAAAAGCACAGGAAAGACCTTTGAGATTGTTTCTTGAGTTCGGGGGGTATATTATGAAAAGGGAAGGTATTAGCACCCTTTTCATACATGGTTTTCCATGGGCTCTTAGTTACTTGCTAGATCACTTGATTTTGTTTGAAAGTCATGCTTTGTGTGGTTTTTTGAAAGTATTTTGTAAAGAGGCCATTGTTTAGGCAATCTTTGTAATGATTCTCGTTCGTAAGAATGTATACAAATATGTTTGATCTTTTGAAAATATTTTCAATGTTTGTAAGATGTTTGAAAATGTGTGTGTTTGTTTTTGAAAATAGCAAGGATGTTTGTTTTAAAATGGAGCAAGTAATTAGGAGCAATCTACCTACTCAAATGTCTTTCTTGTTCATTTTCTTTTCCTTTAATATTGTTGTCTTACCATTGATTTGGTAAGCAACCCTATCTTTGGATGTAAACGGAACGAGCGTGGGTCATCTGTTGTACCCCAAAATTTGCCCTCCCATATCCTTCAAGATTTGCTAAGATCATGCTTCAAAATCTCCCAAGGGTTGCACAGTCCAATGGCCTCCTAACAGTCAAAAATTAGGGTTTTGGTTCTGGAAAAGAAATTGAAGTTTCCAAGGGTCCAAACAAGTCCCACATGCCTACATACATTGTCAAGTATCCATATGCCAAGTTTCAAGACTCACAGCATCAAATTGCACAGTTAAAAAGCCTAATTGCTTCACAGTCAACTGCAGGGGCAAAATAGTCATTTGACAGTCAAAAGTCAAAATTTTGGTCAACATCTTATTTTGAAGCCACAAACATCATTTGATCAATTCTTGATCATGATTCTCAAAGCATGGCTCAAAAGGTCCCAAGATGCAAAAGTTTCTATTTTTGGACAGTTGAAAAAGTCAACTGCAAATTGACCAAGGCATAACTTCCACATGGTTTATCAGAAAAATTCCATCCAAATCTCATTTTGAAGAGAATGACATTTTATACAACTCATCTTCACACTTCAAGTCCAAGAAATGCTCTCACAAAAAGTTATCAATCTCAATATTATAGGTCATTTTCAAAAGTCAACAAAAAGGCACTTTAAGTCAAAGACCATAACTTGAGATTGGTAAATCAAAATGACATGGTACCGAAGGCATTGGTTAGAGGACTTCAAGACATTTCCAAAATGTCCAAGAACATGATCAAAGCTTAAAAATTGAGCAAGATATGCCTTGTGGAAGTTGGGAAATTTTTGGGAATTTTGAAAAGTCAACTTTACTTCAAATGCCTCAAAATTGCTAATGGGCCTCAATTTCTTCCATGAATCATCACCCAAAGGCCATGCACGACCCATTGACCTCCAAGGGAGTTATTTTCTCATTTTTGATTAATTATTTGAATTTTTATTATTATTAATTCACTTAATTAAAATTAAATATGAAAAAATAGCAAATGACACCTATCAAATCTTTTTGTGCAGCAAGTTCACCCATTATGACCTCAATATCTCGTGTATCAATCACCAAGGATAAAATCTTCCATAATTGGCATAATTGGCATGAAAAAAGATTGGAAAAGATTTGACAAAATCAAATATTCAAAACATTGATTCAAGGACTTTGGGCTTGGTCTTTCTAACCTAATTCCATCCTCATACATATGCAAAGCTAACCTAATGCATACAGACAGAAGAAGCTGCGCAGAGAATCAAGAACAAACTTACAATTTTGGACAAAATATTAGAAACTGTTTTCATAGCTGCTGCACGTTTCAAGGCCTAAAAGCTATTCCAAAAGCTTGCTAAGACATCCAGGAAAGGATTGCAATCAAGGACACAGCCCCTGACCTCAAGAATTGGTAGAACCACGTTGCATTTGTTCATAAAATTTTCATAATCGTGTTTCGTTTTCCATGCATTATTTGTGATTTTTAACCATTGATTTACACTAATATGAACTTCTGAAGCTAATGGTATCCTTGAATTGAACTAACCATGCCTGTATGAGAATTCACCATGAAAGTTTTCTAGGGTTTTAGAAGCTCCAAAAGAGGGGTTTCTTCATCTGGAAAAATCGGACAACCACACTAGTACCGTTGACTTCGTGACGTCCAAACGAATCGTTCCATGACCTCGCGCTCAATTTATGGTCAAGCATGCTCTAATCGCTATTTTTTACAGGTTGTGTTTAGTGGGGGTTTAAAACCCCCGCTATCTGTTTTATAATTACAGGGAAAACGTGAAGAAGATGAACGTGGCCTATGCTGATTGGGACGTTTGAAATCTGGCGCGCTTTTTGGTTGTTCAATATCATAAGCGTGTGTTTCTTTTATATTATTATATTCCATTAATATTACAAATGCGTTCAATGGCTCAGTTGGTAGCTGAGGTGGCTTGCAGGCACTGGGACCTGGGTTCGATTCCCAGGTCCCCCACTTCTTCCATAATATTTTTCTCAATATGTTTCTATAAAGTATGCCATCAAAGGCCATCATACAACCCCACCATCTAGCTTGCCACGCGCCCAGAAGCTCCAATCTGAAGGCCACCAAAGAGGCTCACCATGTACCTCAGTCAACCTTTCCACATGCACACGCCAGAAAGTCAAAAGGGCCTGTTTCAATGGGCCAAATTGCTCTACAATACACCTCTCAATTGGGTCAGCCACACCCATGGTTTGCATATTTTTGTTCTTTATTTTAATTTTCCTTTTTATTCTTTTATTTGTTTTATTGTTTTATTTAAGTCACAAAAATAATTTTCATAATACAAAAATCAGAAATCAAAAAAATAAAATATGTTTATTTAATATTTAATCCATTAATATTTTTGTAAATAAATTTTAATAATCAACTTAGTAAAATTAGGTTAAAATTTTAATGTTTTCCTTAATAACTAAAATATGTAGAAATTAGTTTTTTTTAGCATTTTTATCTTTTTCTTAATAAAAAAATTTCCTCTTATTTATTATTATTATTAATTATTAATTATTTTGCAAATACTCGTGTAATTAAATAATTAGTATAAATTAGGTTAAAACTTTAATCTTTTTCTTTAAAAATTTAAAATATTTAGAATTAGGGTTTCTTTTAATTTTAATTTTCTTTATTTCATAAATACCAAAAACCATAAAAAACATTCCTTTTCTTATTAATTAATTAATTAACTTTTTTAATTTCATTTAATTTCTTTAAAGGGTCCAACGCCCTCGAACATTCGATTCCAATTTCTTTTCGCACGTTTATTCTTATTTTCCTTTTTAATATTATGTAATTGCTCAAGCCTTGTAATAATAATTAGGAATTTATTTATTTTCCGCATTTTTATTCAAAACGGGTCTTTGTTAATTTGGCGATGTATAGACCCGCGCCTTGTAATAGCGTAGGACTTTTATTTTCCGCACTTTAATTTCCGCACCCTTAAAACTGCTAAAACTTTGCATGAAAGAATGAATGGCCCAAATAAAATCAAAGCGTAGCTCACCAAATGCATGACAAGATAAAACATAACTGAAAACAATACACAAATTCACACACCACTCTTAGGGTACGCCTCACTGTTGCCTTGCCCTCGAAACGTGGTCGTCGAGTATAGGACGTTTTAGTAAGTCCTTATGTCCATGAACATGGCATAAGGGTAGCTTCTAAGGTGTCCTACTATTGCTCCGGTGACCACACTGTCCCTAACCCTCGAATTGACCCGAACACCTCCAACGGTGGTGCTACCTACCTCTCAATGGTGGGATGGCACTACCTTAAGGACATTTACACAGCCTAATTCCTTAGGGTAGGTAGATGACTCGTAGATACTTGCTCTAATTCAAAACATATCAAAAACTTCTTTTCACACCGACACTTTGCAAAAAGCTTTCAAAACAATTTTTCAAACACTCTTGAGGACTGATACAAGAGTCATTCTGAAATCTTTCAAACGAAACTTTTTCAAACCCACTCACACTTGAAAAGCAAACACTTTTGAAAACACAAATGAGCAAGTATCTAAGAGCCCATGGATAACCATGGATAGAAAGGGTGCTAACACCTTCCCTTTCTATAAATCTACCTCCCGAACCGAGAAACTATCTCATAAGGAATTTTGCTGTGCTTTTGTGCTTTCCATGTTGGAGAAAATAAAAGACGGTGGCGACTCTTGCTTACCGCGACATTTCGCGAACCAACGTTAAACAGTCAGTTCCAGATCCACCGATCGCCAGAACTGGCGACTCTGCTGGGGACATACTTATAAAGTGAGGTGTACCTTAGGATAGTTCATAACTGTGTTTTCAATTGTCTGGATTGTTTGCTTTACTATTGTGGGTTGCATCGGAGTTACATAGATCCTAACCCGGATCTGGGGGATACCCTGTTAGGTAGCATAAGCTGTTAGGGACCTGTCCGGCGTAGACCGACATGGGTGAAGTAGTGGCTACGTTGGTGTGGCACCTTGGTGTGTACCGATATCCCTTGTGTCGCAACGAGGAGAATATAGGTCTTCCGAGGAGTCATTAAGCACCAACCGACCTTAGAACCCTAAATGACCCAACTTGGCCAATAGAACAGTAGCAGTATGCTACGCCCATTGAGGCTAAACTCTCGTGATGGTTCTGGCTGCAAGAAAAGATTGCGATGCTGGAGTTATGACCGATTGAGGGTAGTCAGTGATATTGGGATCCTCTAGAACCCGGTTACTTCTGATAGGACAGGTCTGAACCAACAAACTGAAAGAGGGTAATACCTAGACCCCATGCTGGCCTAAACTCTAAGGGCTGTCTTGTGTGACTTGTGTGCCTTATCATGTTTGCCTTTGTGAATATTTGTGGTGTGCTTTATCATAACATCATGCCATCATGAACATTGCATGCATCCTGCATAAGGACTGACCATTTCAAAGACAAGAGGGTTTCACCTTTGCTCTATTTTGTAGGACATCTTGATGCCTATGCGAAGGAACACTATCCGGTTCAACTTTGTTCACCCACCTGAGCTGCTTGAAGAGTTGGTTAGCAGAATTCCAAATACCACTTCCTTCATCCAGAGGCATGGTTCTCTTCTCAGTTTAGTCACGGCAAAGTGGGACCAACAACTGATGAGTGTCCTGACCCAGTTCTATGACCCTCTGTACCAGTGCTTCACCTTTCAAGACTTCCAGCTGGTCCCTACCCTGGAAGAGTTCTCTGATTTGCTTGGTATCCCTATCTTGGATCAGACTCCCTATATTGGTTGGGAAAAGACTCTTAGGCTTGAGGAGGTTGCTGCAGCTCTTCCCTTGACCCACCAAGAAGTAATGGACAACTGGGTGAGTAGAAGCGGAGTTAAGGGTTTCTTGGCCAAGTTTCTGATTGGTAAAGCTAACAGTTTCTGGAATGACTTGGACTTTAGGGCATATGAAGACATCCTGGCTCTCTTAATCTATGGTCTAGTCTTGTTCCCTAATCCTGACAACTTCATTAATGTCACTGCCATAAGGATCTTCATGTCTCGGAACCCTGTGCCCACTCTCTTGGGTGACATCCTGCAACAACTCTATGCTCGTACTTCCCGAAGACGAGGAACCCTGTGGTGTTGCATCCCTTTGTTGGTGAGGTGGTTTATTACGCACCTCCCTAAGTTTGTGGTGAAGAACAAAGAAGGAAGAGGCTGGGCTCATAGATTAATGTCTCTCACTGATAAGGATATCATTTGGACTCGAAGAGGTTTGGACGAGGTAGCTGTTATTGATCGTTGCGGAGAATATCCTAATGTTCCTTTGATTGGTACCCAAGGAGGGATCTCTTATAATCCATGTCTAGCTCTCCGTCAGTTTGGAAGAGCCAGAAGAGCAGGGCCTCATGAGATGTTGGTGCCCCACCTCAGTTTTGAGTTTCAAGTGGATAGTGACGAGCTTCGTCGTAGGTTCATCAAGGCTTGGGACAGAATTCACAAAGCTGACCCACAAGAGTTGGGACCAAAGACTTCTCTACCTATGGAAGCCTACTACAAATGGGTCCGCATCCGTGCTCAGAAGTTAGGTATGCCATATGAAGCTGTCAGACCCGTCATTCTTGAGTATCCTGATAAAGATGGGGTTCCCCCAACTGTTCTCCCTCCTCAGATACCTACTGATTATGAGACATTAAAGAGGTCTTGGGCGCAACTGCGAGAGGAACGGGATTCTTATCGGGAAAAGTTCAACGAGCAAGAATTGAAGATCCAGAAGCTGACAAAGCAGTTGGAGAATGAGCGAGCTCTGAATGACTACATCCGTACTGAGAAGAGGAGACCATGGGATCAATGATGAGCTTTGGATGTTCTTTTACAGTTTTATTTTCCTTTTTAGTATTTCCATTCTTTATGTAACGTCTAAGGGCAACCTGTTGAACAATTTAAATTTCAAAGTTGGATCTAATGAAGTGTGTTCCTTTTTGTTTACAAAGTTGATTCCCGATTGTCTTTGAAAACATAAATCATACACATTCCATTCATCATGTGCATAGCAGGTACTCTTTGTTTCAGGTTGCTTACTGTTCTTCGCTGTTTATTTCAGCATCATGAACCCTGAATCATCTACCAAGCAGTCTATCAAGGCCCTTCAGGCGCAGAACGCACAATTCCAAGAGCTGATCATGGGTTTGGCTCAAGGTCAAGAGGAGCTGAAGGCTCTGCTGGTCAAGAAGAAGAAGAAGAGAACTGTTCTATTCAACACAGGCCGGAGATTTGGTAACACACTGCAGAATGAGGAAGCTGGTTCTTCTGTAGGCAAAGGCAGTCCCCAAGGGGGAAGGGCTCCTAGTCCGGTGGTCTCTGACAACGAGACTGATTTTAATGAGGA
The DNA here is from genome assembly GCA_948472305.1 of Vicia faba. Classification (NCBI taxonomy): domain Eukaryota; kingdom Viridiplantae; phylum Streptophyta; class Magnoliopsida; order Fabales; family Fabaceae; genus Vicia; species Vicia faba. Next base: position 1,014,380,684 of record OX451738.1, read on the forward strand.
ACAGTATCCTCCAGCTGAAGACAGATATAAGCAGTTGGAAGACCGTCTGAACGCCATGGAAATTCAACAAGTGCCTGGTTTGGATTTCGGAGACTTGGGTTTATCTTCTGGTGTGATCATCCCGCACAAGTTTAAAGCACCATCTTTCGCAAAGTATGACTGGGCGTCCTGCCCTAAGTTACATCTCAGATCTTATGTGCGGAAGATTCAGCCGTATATAGTGGACAAGAACTTGTGGATCCACTTCTTCCAAGAGAGTCTTTCAGGGACTCATCTCGAATGGTTCTATCAGCTGGATGGAACCAAGGTTCGTAACTGGGAGGAGTTGGCTACTGCTTTTTACAAGCAGTATCAATATAATGCCGACCTCGCTCCTACACGTACCCAACTCCAGGGTATGTCGCTAGGATCGGGAGAAGGTTTTAAAGAGTATGCGCAGAAGTGGAGGGACCTGGCTGGCAGGGTGCAGCCACCGTTAACAGACCGTGAGCTAGTGGATATGTTCTTGAGGACCCTATCCGGGCCGTTCTTTAATCACCTTATTGGCAATTCTCTGCAGGGTTCACGGATCTCATTCTGACTGGGGAAAGGATAGAGGTTGGCATGAAGTCAGGTAAGATTCAGAAAGGTGCGTCTTCAAGTTCTGAGAAGAAAACTTTTAAAAAGGAGGCCAGTGCTGTGTATGGGCCTAGAAGGCAAGATAAACCAGAGCGCCACCAATCTGTCAACGCGGTGGTGATTGCAAAGCCTGCTGCCGCTCCTCGGCAAGCTAATCAACCAAGGGGTGAGAGACCCAGAAGAGAATTCACCCGGCTGAGTATGACCTTGTCACAAATTTTTCCGCAACTACTATCAACCAACTTGGTGACCGTCAGAGAGGCTCCGAAGGTTGTGAATACTGCATCCCCCAAGTATAATCCAAATGCCCGCTGTGCTTATCACTCCGATAGCCCGGGGCATTCTACTGATGATTGCTGGGCCCTAAGGAACAAGGTGCAGGACCTTATTGATGCAAAGGAAGTACAGTTTGAGGCACCTGAGAAGCCCAATGTGGTGACAGCTCCCCTGCCTGATCATGGAGTGAACGCTATCAGGGATGATGACGAAGTGGAAGAATTTGAGTTCAAGAGTTGGATTTATCCGACGGCCGACAGTGGACCTAACAATTGGATTGCAAAAGACAACCTACTTGTTACTTATGTTACGCAGTAATGAATTCCTTTGTTTTTGTTATTTGTAATAAACAATGAATTGAAACTTTATGGCCCGGTGTCTTACCCGGGGCACCGTTGGCTTCATTTGTGAGGGTTTATAACTGTCATTTCCATATATCATGAATAAAGATCTTGGACGTTTTTTCGCATTTCAAATCTTGTGCTCCCTTTCTTTCTTTCTTTCTTTATATATTGCAAAACAGCTATATTTACACACACTCACCTACACAGGTTTCAATCCACTCTGGATCTCACTGGTAACGACTCTGCTACTGCCAGTTATGACTTCGAAAATCCGATCAACTTAGCCGAAGACGAAGGTGAAGATGATTGCGAAGTGCCTGGAGAGCTTGCAAGACTGTTACTCCAGGAAGAGAGGGCAATTCAACCACATGGAGAGCCAATGGAAACGATAAATCTGGGTACTGAGACAGATAGGAAGGAAGTCAAGATTGGTGCCAATCTGGAGCTCAGCGTAAAACAACGGTTGACTCAGATGTTACATGATTATGTGGAAATCTTCGCCTGGTCCTACGAAGACATGCCTGGGTTGGATACCGACATTGTGGTCCATCATTTGCCTACCAAGGAAGACTGCCCTCCGGTTAAGCAAAAGGTCCGCCGTATGCATCCAGAGATGTCCGAAAAGATCAAAGCTGAGGTTATGAAGCAATTCGATGTCGGGTTTCTTGCAGTGACTTCTTACCCTCAGTGGGTTGCCAACGTGGTTCCGGTACCAAAGAAAGATGGTAAGGTCAGAATGTGTGTTGACTACAGGGATCTGAACAGGGCCAGCCCCAAGGATGACTTCCCCTACCTCACATTGACGTTCTGGTTGACAATACTGCTCAGCACAAGGTGTTCTCCTTCATGGATGGCTTTTCAGGTTATAATCAGATCAAGATGGCTCCTGAAGACATGGAAAAGACTACCTTTGTTACTCAGTGGGGCACCTTCTGCTACAAGGTCATGCCATTCGGGTTGAAAAATGTTGGGGCAACCTAACAACGTGCCATGGTTGCTTTATTTCATGACATGATCCATCATGAGATAGAAGTGTATGTCGATGATATGATCGCAAGGTCCCAAACTGAGGAGGAACACCTTGACCATCTGCAGAAACTGTTTGACCGTTTGAAACTGTACAAGCTGAGATTGAACCCGAACAAGTGCACCTTCGGGGTAAGATCTGGAAAGTTGCTAGGCTTCGTTGTAAGTGATAAGGGTATTCAAGTGGACCCTGCCAAGGTTAAAGCCATTCAAGAGATGCCAGTTCCCAAGACAGAGAAAGAGGTCAGAGGCTTTCTGGGACGTCTGAATTACATTGCCCGGTTCATCTCGCATCTAACTGCTACCTGTGAGCCAATCTTGAAGCTGCTGAAGAAAGATCAGGTAATACGTTGGAATGATGAATGTCAGGCCGCTTTTGACAGAATCAAAGAGTATCTCCAAGAACCACCCATTCTTATGCCACCGGTTGAAGGGAGACCTTTGATACTATACCTGACAGTACTTGACAACTCAATGGGGTGCGTGCTGGGGCAGCATGACGAGTCTGGCCGAAAAGAGAACGCCATTTATTACCTTAGCAAAAAGTTTACCGACTGTGAGACCCGATACTCACTGCTCGAGAAAACTTGCTGCGCTTTGGTATGGGCTGCTCGCCGGCTGAGACAGTATATGCTGACTCACACTACCTTGTTGATTTCAAGGATGGATCCTATAAAATACATATTCGAAAAGCCTGCTCTGTCTGGGAGAATAGCAAGATGGCAAATGATCTTGACGGAATACGACATCCAGTACACGACTCAGAAAGCCATCAAAGGAAGTGTATTGGCAGACCACTTGGAACATCAGGCAGTAGACGACTATCAGTCAATGAACTTCGAGTTTCCGGACGAGAGCATCATGATAGTGACTGATTGTGAAGTACCTGGACCGGATGAAGGACCTGAGGAAGGATCCCGATGGTCAATGCACTTTGACGGAGCCTCCAACACTTTGGGTAACGGCATCGGCGCTGTGATCATATCCCCTCAAGGCACTCATACTCCACTCACTGCCCGGCTATGTTTCAACTACACCAACAACATGGCAGAGTATGAGGCATGCATCATGGGTCTTCAAGCTGCGATTGACTTAAGGATCAAGTTTCTGAGTGTCTTCGGAGATTCCGCTCTCGTGATCAATCAGATCAAAGGCGAGTGGGATATGAAACATCCGAATCTTATTCCTTACAGAGAATTTGTGTTGACATTGATCCCCCATTTCACAGAGATAACTTTTGAACATTTCCCAAGAGAGGAGAATCAGTTGGCGGACGCGTTAGCTACGATGTCTTCTATGTTCAAAGTCAAGTGGGACAATGAGGCTCCCCGGATCATTATCTGGAAACTGGACGAACCTGCATATTGTTGTGATCTTGAGGCTGAGATAGTAACTGAAAAACCTTGGTACCACGAGGTAAAGAGGTACCTGGAAGCTCAAGAATATCCCGAGGGTGCATCTGTCAATGACAAAAAGTTCCTGAGAAGGTTTGCGGCAAAGTTCTTCCTCAGCAACGGTATTCTATACAAGAGAAACCATGATTCAACTTTACTGCATTGTGTGGATAAAACGGAAGCATAAAAGATCATGGCAGAGCTACATGAAGGTACCTTTGGAACGCATTCCAGTGGACACACCATGGCAAAGAAAATCCTTCGGGAAGGATATTTCTGGTTCACAATGGAAGCCGACTGTTACCAACATTCTCAGACATGTCATAAATGCCAGATTTATGCAGATAAGGTGCATGTTCCTCCGGTCCCTCTGAATGTCATGACTGCACCTTGGCCTTTTGCAATGTGGGGCGTAGATATGATCGGCGAGATTAAACCTACGGCATCCAATGGGCATCGCTTCATCCTAGTAGCGATCGATTACTTTACAAAGTGGGTTGAAGCAACTTCCTATGCCACTGTAACCAAGAATGTTGTGGCACGGTTCATTCGGCATAACCTGATCTGTCGATACGGCGTCTCAGAAAGGATCATTACAGACAACGGTACCAATCTCAACAATAAGATGATCACTGAGCTCTGCGAGCAATTCAAGATACAGCACCATAACTCTTCTCCCTACCGGCCGAAGATGAATGGGGCTGTAGAAGCAGCGAATAAGAACATCAAGAAAATTGTGCAGAAGATGACAGTGACCTATAAAGATTGGCACGAGATGTTACCGTTCGCTCTTCATGGGTACCGTACTTCAGCAAGGACGTCAACCGGGGCAACTCCCTTTTCTTTGGTCTACGGCATGGAGGCAGTCTTGCCGATTGAAGTCCAGATACCCTCTCTCCGGATAATGAAGGATGCAGATCTGAGCGAAGATGACTGGATCCAGACTCGACTTGATCAATTAAATCTAATTGATGAAAAGAGACTCACCGCTATTTGTCATGGTCAGACGTACCAAAAACGGATGATCAGGGCATTTAACAAGAAGGTCAGACCACAAGAGTATCAAGTTGGGGACCTGGTAATCAAGTGCATCATCCTTCCTCAGAGTGATCCCAGGGGCAAATGGACCCCTACGTACGAAGGGCCATTTGTGGTTAAACATGTGTTCTAAGGAGGAGCCATGATCCTAACCACCATGGATGGTGACGACCTTCCTCACCCCGCCAATGTAGACATAGTAAAAAGATACTACGCATGATAAAAGACCCGCTAGGTTGACATACCTAGGCAAAAATTAGGGCTTCCCGGCGAACCAAAAGGGTTCGGGCAAAATGAGGGATGAAATGAAAAATCTGTACACCCGGCAAGTCAAAAACCTGAAAAGGCGGCTTGGGCAAAAATGGGTATCCCGGTGGACTGAAAACCCGAAAGGGCGGTCCAGGCAAAAATTAGGGATTAAAGCGTAATACTATGTCTCATTGGATTACTTTGCATCCAGAATCCGGTATCAACTATCAAGTCCAAACGACATCGATCAATCAGCTTCATCATCATCTGAGCAGCAAAGTGATGAGACGCTCGAAGATATAAAGGCGATAGCAGAGTTGGAACCCAGTGGGATTATTCTTTTCACATAGCTGTTTTGTTTTCCCTTTTCACAAATTGTATAAACTCTTTTGTTCGGCGGCGTTCTCCTACTAGGACGTCAGCTTCTTGTACATAAAACGCCTATTTACAGGCAAATTCAAAAAATCAATACAAATTCACTTTTCAGATCAATTGCCAATTGTTTTTCCTTTTTCTGTTTTGTTTTGCGAAGAACGTCCAAGGTTCAATTTGTGATATATGCATTTGACAATAATTGCCACTCATAAATATTTGCATACGAAACAAAGGATTAATTACAAGTAACATTAGAAACAGGGGCAATAATGAGTTGTCTAAGTGATCTAATTGCTCTGTCCACCAAGGTACCAAGGTAGGTTCAGCTGAAGAACATAAACAAGATATCTTAAGTCCCCAGAGAGTGAGCCAGCAAGTCAATGCACTCTCCCCAAGCAGAGTTATCCTGTCAGCCTTAAGAAAGTTGGGTATCCTCCAGCAGATATCAACATTCCTCAGCGGAGTACACAGACATTCTTAACAAGCATCCCCGGCAGTCTTGGTCTAAGATTGTTCCCCGACGGTATACCAGACATTCAGTGGAGCCACTTCCCCAATACATTTCAAGATTTCCCCAGGAGAGCCCAGTCTGAAGATTTCCCCAGGAAAGCTGAACCATCTCCCCAGCAGGAAGCTTATCCCCAGTAGATTCTGGAAGCTCCCCCCCTGCAGAGCACGAACGCGTCTCCCGGCTTTATTCAAAGGTTATTCCCCTACCAGGATATAACTGGGTTATCCTCAACCAAAAGTCACAGAAAGATCGTCCTCGGCAAAGTCTTCTTGCCCCCAACGGAGTCTATTAAAACTTCCAATACATCAATGGTATCCCCAGCGGAGTTCTCATCAATATCTCAGCAAAGTATCTCTCTTCCCACAGAGTATTGTTCCCCAGCAAGATCGCTAGAGTAATTTTCTCCCCGCAGAGTAATCCATTCGCCAAGTTTATTCCCCAACAGAGTTATCTTCTGCTACCGGTATTCTTGCAACCATCATCCCCAGCGGAAACAACAAAGCACTATTCTTCAACATCAACCCAGGATGTGACTTCCCGGCACCCGTCAAGGATTTACTTTCCTAGACGAAAACATACATTCATAAACATCATATCTTCATATATTATAGCATGCACATACGCATCATGAACATACAATCTCACTTATCACATCTCGCATGTCATACACCATGACATCGCATACAACTAACGTTTTGTCTTTTCAGGACAAAGGTTAATACAAAGATAATTACTATCAACGGTCGCAACTAAAGATCCGATTCCTGTATCTCGCCAGGGTGTATCTGTTGACGATCGATTCTAGACCCGATTCCTGTATCTTGCCAGGGTGCGTCTGAAGAGTTTGAGGATCCGATTCCTGTATCTTGCCAGGGTGTATCTGTTGACGACTAACATTACCAGACCCGATTCCTGTATCTTGCAAGGGTGCATCTGAAGAGTTTGAGGATCCGATTCCTGTATCTTGCCAGGGTGTATCTGTTGATGACTAACATTACCAGACTCGATTCCTGTATCTTGCCAGGGTGCATCTGAAGAGTTTGAGGATCCGATTCCTGTATCTTGCCAGGGTGTATCTGTTGACGACTAACATTACCAGACTCGATTCCTGTATCTCGCCAGGGCACGTCTGAAGAGTTCGAAGATCCGATTCCTGTATCTTGCCAGAGTGTATCTGTTGACGACTAACATTACCAGACCCGATTCCTGTATCTTGCTAGGGTGCGTCTGAAGAGTTTGAGGATCCGATTCCTGTATCTTGCCAGGGTGTATCTGTTGACGACTAAAATTACCAGACCCGATTCCTGTATCTTGCTAGGGTGCGTCTGAAGAGTTTGAGGATCCGATTCCTGTATCTTGCCAGGGTGTATCTGTTGACGACTAACATTACCAGACCCGATTCCTGTATCTTGCCAGGGTGCGTCTGAAAAGTTTGAGGATCCGATTCCTGTATCTTGCCAGGGTGTATCTGTTGACGACTAACATTACCAGACTCGATTCCTGTATCTTGCCAGGGTGCGTCTGAAGAGTTTGAGGATCCGATTCCTGTATCTTGCCAGGGTGTATCTGTTGATGACTATGTTCTCCAGACTTGATTCCTGTATCTCGCCAGGGCACGTCTGAAGAGTTTAAAGATCCGATTCCTGTATCTTGCCAGGGTGTATCTGTTGACGACTAGCATTACCAGACCCGATTCCTGTATCTTGCCAGGGTGCGCCTGAAGAGTTTGAGGATCTGATTCCTGTATCTTGCCAGGGTGTATCTGTTGACGACTAGCATTACCAGACCCGATTCCTGTATCTTGCCAGGGTGCGTCTGAAGAGTTTGAGGATCCGATTCCTGTATCTTGCCAGGGTGTATCTGTTGACGACTAGCATTACCAAACCCGATTCTTGTATCTTGCCAGGGTGCGTCTGAAGAGTTTGAGGATCCGATTCCTGTATCTTGCCAGGGTGTATCTGTTGAGGACTAGCATTACCAGACCTGATTCCTGTATCTTGCCAGGGTGCGTCTGAAGAGTTTGAGGATCCGATTCCTGTATCTTGCCAGGGTGTATCTGTTGACGACTAGCATTACCAGACCCGATTCATGTATCTTGCCAGGGTGCGTCTGAAGAGTTTGAGGATCTGATTCCTGTATCTTGCCAGGGTGTATCTGTTGACGACTAGCATTACCATACCCGATTCCTGTATCTTGCCAGTGTGCGCCTGAAGAGTTTGAGGATCCGATTCCTGTATCTTGCCAGGGTGTATCTGTTGACGACTAACATTACCAGACCCGATTCCTGTATCTTGCCAGGGTGTGTCTGAAGAGTTTGAGGATCCGATTCCTGTATCTTGTCAGGGTGTATCTGTTAACTACTAGCATTACCGGACCCGATTCCTGTACCTTGCCAGGGTGTGTCTGAAGAGTTTGAGGATTCGATTCCTGTATCTTGCCAGGGTGTATCTGTTGACGACTAGCATTACCAGACCCGATTCCTGTACCTTGCCAGGGTGTGTCTGAAGAGTTTGAGGATCCGATTCCTGTATCTTGCCAGGGTGTATCTGTTGACGACTGTATTCTCCGGACTCGATCCCTGTATCTCGCCAGGGCACGTCTGAGGAGTTTAAAGATTCGATACATGTATCCAGCCAGGGCGCATCTACATAAAGAGTTCGAAAATTAACTCCTGTAACAGGCCAGGTAATTATTTTCTTTTCTCAGGTACGCAAATTCTCGCTAAGGAATCTCTTACGTGATCGACAACCCCCTGATGGCATCTATAAGCCCATCCCCCTATCCATCGTATCTCCAAATGGCATCTGTAAGCCCATTCTCACCATCATACTGCTGACACTCTACTATGTGAGTGCAAATTTCTGGGCACTCTAGTGTTCAATCATCTTCCACCTTCGGATTACGAAAGGCATGCCAGCCAATCTACATCCTCAGGTGTAAGAAGATTGAACAGGGGCAACTGTTGTACCCCAAAATTTGCCCTCCCATATCCTTCAAGAATTGCTAAGATCATGCTTCAAAATCTCCCAAGGGTTGCACAGTCCAATGGCCTCCTAACAATCAAAAATTAGGGTTTTGGTTCTGGCAAAGAATTTGAAGTTTCCAAGGGTCCAAACAAGTCCCACATGCCTACATACATTGTCAAGTATCCATATGCCAAGTTTCAAGACTCACAGCATCAAATTGCACAGTCAAAAAGCCTAATTGCTTCATAGTCAACTGCAGGGGCAAAATAGTCATTTGATAGTCAAAAGTCAAAATTTTGGTCAACATCTTATTTTGAAGCCACAAACATCATTTGATTAATTCTTGATCATGATTCTCAAAGCATGGCTCAAAAGGTCCCAAGAAGCAAAAGTTTCTATTTTTGGACAGCTGAAAAAGTCAACTGCAAATTGACCAAGGCATAACTTCCACATGGTTTATCATAAAAATTCCATCCAAAGCTCATTTTGAAGAGAATGACATTTTCTACAACTCATCTTCACACTTCAAGTCCAAGAAATGCTCTCACAAAAAGTTATCAATCTCAACATTATAGGTCATTTTCAAAAGTCAACAAAAAGGCACTTTAAGTCAAAGACCATAACTTGAGATTGGTAAATCAAAATGACATGGTACCGAAGGCATTGGTTAGAGGACTTCAAGACCTTTCCAAAATGTCCAAGAACATGATTAAAGCTTAAAAATTGAGCAAGATATGCCTTGTGGAAGTTGGGAAATTTTGGGAATTTTGAAAAGTCAACTTTACTTCAAATGCCTCAAAATTGCTAATGGGCCTCAATTTCTTCCATGAATCATTACCCAAAGGCCATGCACGACCCATTGACCTCCAAGGGAGTTATTTTCTCATTTTTGATTAATTATTTGAATTTTTATTATTATTAATTCACTTAATTAAAATTAAATATGAAAAAATAGCAAATGACACCTATCAAATCTTTTTGTGCAGCAAGTTCACCGATTATGACCTCAATATCTCGTGTATCAATCACCAAGGATAAAATCTTCCATAATTGGCATAATTGGCATGAAAAAAGATTGGAAAAGATTTGACAAAATCAAATATTCAAAACATTGATTCAAGGACTTTGGGCTTGGTCTTTCTAACCTAATTCCATCCTCATACATATGCAAAGCTAACCTAATGCATACAGACAGAAGAAGCTGCGCAGAGAATCAAGAACAAACTTGCAATTTTGGACAAAATATTGGAAACTGTTTTCATAGCTGCTGCACGTTTCAAGGCCTAAAAGCTATTCCAAAAGCTTGCTAAGTCATCCGGGAAGGGATTGCAATCAAGGACACAGCCCCTGACCTCAAGAATTGGTAGAACCACGTTGCATTTGTTCATAAAATTTTCATAATCGTGTTTCGTTTTCCATGCATTATTTGTGATTTTTAACCATTGATTTACACTAATATGAACATTCTGAAGCTAATGGTATCCTTGAATTAAACTAACCATGCCTGTATGAGAATTCACCATGAAAGTTTTCTAGGGTTTCAGAAGCTCCAAAAGAGGGGTTTCTTCATCTGGAAAAATTGGACAACCACACTGGTACCGTTGACTTCGTGACGTCCAAACGAATCGTTCCATGACCTCGCGCTCAATTTATGGTCAAGCATGCTCTAATCGCTATTTTTACAGGTTGTGTTTAGTGGGGGTTTAAAACCCCCGCTATCTGTTTTATAATTACAGGGAAAACGTGAAGAAGATGAACGTGGCCTATGTTGATTGGGACGTTTGAAATCTGGCGCGCTTTTTGGTTGTTCAATATCATAAGCGTGTGTTTCTTTTATATTATTTATATTCCATTAATATTACAAATGCGTTCAATGGCTCAGTTGGTAGCTGAGGTGGCTTGCAGGCACTGGGACCTGGGTTTGATTCCCAGGTCCCCCACTTCTTCCATAATATTTTTCTCAATATGTTTCTATACAGTGCCCTCAAAGGTCCATCATACAACCCCACCATCTAGCTTACCACGCGCCCAGAAGCTCCAATCTGAAGTCCACCAAAGAGGCTCACCATGTACCTCAGTCAACCTTTCCACATGCACACGCCAGAAAGTCAAAAGGGCCTGTTTCAATGGGCCAAATTGCTCTACAATACATTCTCAATTGGGTCAGCCACCCCCATGGTTTGCATATTTTTGTTCTTTATTTTAATTTTCCTTTTTATTCTTTTATTTGTTTTATTGTTTTATTTAAGTCACAAAAATAATTTTCATAATACAAAAATCAGAAATCAAAAAAATAAAATATGTTTTTTAATATTTAATCCATTAATATTTTTGTAAATAAATTTTAATAATCAACTTAGTAAAATTAGGTTAAAATTTTAATGTTTTCCTTAATAACTAAAATATGTAGAAATTAGTTTTTTTAGCATTTTTATCTTTTTCTTAATAAAATAATTTCCTCTTATTTATTATTATTATTATTAATTATTAATTATTTTGCAAATACCCATGTAATTAAATAATTAGTATAAATTAGGTTAAAACTTTAATCTTTTTCTTTAAAAATTAAAAATATTTAGAATTAGGGTTTCTTTTAATTTTAATTTTCTTTATTTAATAAATACCAAAAACCATAAAAAACATTCCTTTTCTTATTAAATAATTAATTAACTTTTTTAATTTCATTTAATTTCTTTAAAGGGTCCAACGCCCTCGAACATTCGATTCCAATTTCTTTTCGCACGTTTATTCTTATTTTCCTTTTTAATATTATGTAATTGCTCAAGCCTTGTAATAATAATTAGGAATTTATTTATTTTCCGCATTTTTATTCAAAACGGGTCTTTGTTAATTTGGCGATGTATAGACCCGCGCCTTGTAATAGCGTAGGACTTTTATTTTCTGCACTTTAATTTACGCACCCTTAAAACTGCTAAAACTTTGCATGAAAGAATGAATGACCCAAATAAAATCAAAGCGTAGCTCACCAAATGCATGACAAGATAAAACATAACTGAAAACAATACACAAATTCACACACCACTCTTAGGGTACGCCTCACTGTTGCCTTGCCCTCGAAACGTGGTCGTCGAGTATAGGACGTTTTAGTAAGTCCTTATGTCCATGAACATGGCATAAGGGTAGCTTCTAAGGTGTCCTACTATTGCTCCGGTGACCACACTGTCCCTAACCCTCGAATTGACCCGAACACCTCCAACGGTGGTGCTACCTACCTCTCAATGGTGGGATGGCACTACCTTAAGGACATTTACACAGCCTAATTCCTTAGGGTAGGTAGATGACTCGTAGATACTTGCTCTAATTCAAAACAAATCAAAACTTCTTTTCACACCGACACTTTTCAAAAAGCTTTCAAAACAGTTTTTCAAACACTCTTGAGGACTGATACAAGAGTCATTCTAAAATCTTTCAAACGAAACTTTTTCAAACCCACTAACACTTGAAAAGCAAACACTTTTGAAAACACAAATGAGCAAGTATCTAAGAGCCCATGGATAACCATGGATAGAAAGGGTGCTAACACCTTCCCTTTCTATAAATCTACCTCCCAAACCAAGAAACTATCTCATAAGGAATTTGGCTGTGCTTTTGTCCTTTCCATGTTGGAGAAAATAAAAGACGGTGGCGACTCTTGCTTACCGCGACATTTCGCGAACCAGCGTTAAACAGTCAGTTCCAGATCCACCGATCACATCATCATATAAACATGATTAGCAATGTTTCAAGGTATCTTAGCATTCTTTTTGAGGGACTAAGATCATTTGTTAGGCAACTTTGAATAGCGTCATCAAGGGACTATGATCTTGTATTTGTTTGTTTTTTGCTAAGATACCTCTCATGCATAATATGGCCAGTAACCCTAGGGGTGTTTGTGTGCAAGTGTGTCATTTTCATGCTTGTTTTTGTCTTGAATTAGGGTTTTCTATTTGATTGATTTTATTCTTTCCATACAAACCCTAATTACTAGCATGTTATATAAAAGCGATAAATTGCGAAATTTAAAGTTACTACGCTAGTACAACATTTGTGGGAAGGGGGTATACAATTTGTAAATGGGGATTACAAGAAATTAAAACCCTAATTAGTCTATTACAACTAAATTGAATTTTATACAAAAATTGAAATAAATAATGCACAAGATGAATTAAATATGCAAGAAGATAAATATGAAGAAAAAATGGATATTTTGTTTGATGTTTTATGAAAAGGAATTTTACCTTAACCTAATAAAATAAAGAAATTAATTTATTAAGTTTTAAATTATTGAGAAAATATTTTAGATGAAAACCCTAATTCTTTTAACCAAAAGAAAATAAGTTTAAGGAAAGTATTTTTTGCATTTTTTTTATCTTGAAAATATTTATAGTATTATAAAATGTTTTTAGTCTTTTTGATATTAAAATAATATATTTTAAATGGTGTGAAGGAAAATAAATAATAATATAATGTTAATTAAGTTTATAAGATTTATTTAATAAAAATAAATAAAGTATAAAAATATTTTTTATTTATTTATGGAAACTAAAATAAAATAAGTCAAAATATAAAACATATCATTTTTGTATTTTTTTAATGATTTTTTGTATTTAAAAAAAATATATTTAAGAAAATAAATAAATGAAACAAATAAATAAATTAATTAATTGGTCCAGTGGGTGCCAAGAGCCAGTATGGAGGTTAGTCAGCAAAAACAAAAACAAAAACAAAAACTAAGCCCAAAAGGCCCGCCCAGCACCTATTTGCTAAAAAATGACCAAAAAAAGTGTAAAACAAATGCAAAAAGGCAGCACTGAGGTTCGAACCCATGACCTCTACCAATAACGTGCGCTACCTTACCACTGGGGTGGCTGTACATTCGTTAACTTAAATGAAGAATAAATACATAAGGTAAAACGCCTCAATGACCTGTACTTCGTCTTCAACCTTCAGCCAGCCAGACCACCTGTATCTCATTCATTTCTCAACAAAAATGGAAAATGCAAACATGAAAGTTGTGCTATTTTTCCTCACGAATCCAACCATATAACTTATGTAAGCTAAAAGTTAAAGATGAAGATTAATTTTGCTGGCCCTAAATTGAAACCTAATTTTTTCAGAAAGTTAAAATCTAAAATTCTCTAAGCTCAGGCCATATAAATGTAAACTATGGATATGTACAACTTTGTGGCAATGATATCTACATTTTATCTTCACAAACCAAACTCCAATTATTATTGTATGAAGAGATAGAAGTTTGAAAACTTACCTCTTGCAGCTGGAGTCGTGTATGGAGTTTGAGCAGCCTTTGTGAGGGCCTGATGATTTCTGTAGCTTGCCTGGACCTCCTTGAGTGTATTCCAACTCCTACTTTACTTTGAAAATCCCTGAATCTCTCTACTCAAGTCAACCTGCAAGCTTGATGTTTGAAAATTGTCAATTGTGATGGAGGGGTTACAGTCTTGAAACAGGGGCTTGGATCACTTGCGTATGATGTATGTAAGGTGTTTGAATGATTAAGAATCAAAACACACGAGTGGAAATGGAGATGGAGAGTTTTGGCTCAAAACTGTCAAGCTGAGCAATCCTGTGTAGCTAGGGTGTTTGGGAGAGTTTTTAGGATGCTTCTAATCTTTCCTTAGCTTGCAATAAACTTGTTAATATGTATGGAAAAGATTAGAGCCCAAAATCACTCCAGGTTTGAGTTATAGGGTTATGGCTCTATAACTTGCTTTTGAAGAAAAGTGAAATGACAAATCTCAATTATTGTACAAGCATGTTCTGAGCTTTTTTTAGGTCTTAGACAAATTGCTTTTGTTTTATAGGAGTTATTTGTGCATAAAGAACAAGTTATAAGCTCAAGACAAGTTGACTTTGTGATTAAAGCAACTTTTCAAGAATGGAATGGTAACTTTCTTCCTAAAATGGCAAATTGGTTTGGACAATGCTTGGAACACTTGGATAATAGCTCAAAAGCAACTGTAATATTATGATTATGGAGAGATCTTGAGGTTTAGAAGCCTGCAAAACAAGATTGTGCAGCATAGGTTTGAAATTGGATTCTTGTTCATCACAAAATGCCTTGTAATTCAAGTGACAAAACACCAACTTCATCTCTTTGATTCTCCATACTCAAGAATGATCTCAATGAGTTCTTGAACATTTTGGAAAGCTTGAAATGTTCTCTACAACTCATATTTGAATTGATTTTGAAGATTCCCCTTGGAACTATGTGGAAAATTACCATGAAGTTAGGTCAAAAATCTTCCTAACTAGGGCAAAATTTCACTAAGTCTTTTTTAGTTCATGAGCATGTATTCATAAAATTATAACTTGAGATCCAAGAATTTTTAGGAGAAGTTGTGTGAAGAAAAGTTGTATATTTCATGGATATCTACAACTTTCATGTTGGGAGTTTCTCTTGAATCATCTTGCAGCATGGTGAAAATTTGGATCAAAGTTATGAAAAAACATGAAATTTCCAACACTTAGAAAAATTTCTAAGTTTAGAAATTTTGACTTTTCAAAATGAAATCTTGACTTTTTGATTTCTTGATGAATAAGTTTCACATTTTGACATGTTTTGATGGATGGTGATCTTTGGCACTTGAATTTGACCAAAAAGTCAAAGTTTGACTTTTCAGTATACAGTTGACTTTTGATCAATTGATTGCAAAATTCATTTGTCAATCCAATGTACTTGCAATGTTTTGAATCATGTCATTAGGTCAAAATGATATAATTGGACTCTTGAGATCATGCCTTAAACCAATTGATCATTTTCTAGGTTAAAAATCAGAAATTGCCCTTTCCCAGTCAAAACCCTAATTTTCACCATTTTGCCCTTTTTGGAGATTTGATCAAATTTCTTGAGGAATTATGGTCCAAACTTGATCAAATGATACATATGGGTCTAAAACGTTGACTTGGATAAAAAATTATGAAGTTTGACTGCAAATTGGCTATGGTTGACTTTTCCCCCAATACAACTGATTTTTTGGTCAAATGTTCAATTGACTGATCAAAAGTGTGATCCAAGGCTTGAAACTTGACATGAATAATCTTGGGGGTCCATAATGATCCTTGAAAGTCATATGAAGCATTGATAGCCCAAAAATCCTTGTGCAAACTCAAACCCTAATTTTAGTCATCAGTGAATGAGGAGGTGTCTTGAGTTGATCAAACCCTAGTGCAGTCTTGAGCCCAAGGAGATCTTGTGAGAAAATTATTGATTAGTGAGAAGGAAAATTTTGGGGTACAACAGCTGCCCCTGTTCAATCTTCTTAAACCTGAAGAGTTAGATTAGCGAGTTTTTCCATTCGTGACTCGAAGGTGGAAGATGATTGGACACTAGAGTGCCCAAATATTTGCACTCGATAATGTGAAGGTTGAGTGAATGGGATTAAAGATTTCATTTGGAGAGATGATAGAAACTTGTTGGAGATGGGCTTGTAGATGCCATCCAAGAATGATTGTTGAATTGTAATTTGTGAGATGAAAGAATGAGTATCAGAATGGCGTCCGTGTCTGGAGCATATCTGAACTGTATCTGGGAGCTGATTTTGAATGAGTATCAGAATGGTGTCCGTGATTGGTCGTATCTGAACTGTATCTGAAAGTCGAATCTGAATGAGTATCAGAATGGCATCCGTGTCTGGAGCATATCTGAACTGTATTTGGGAGCTGATTTTGAATGAGTATCAGAATAGCGTCCGTGATTGGAGCGTATCTGAACTGTATCTGAAAGTCGAACCTGAATGAGTCTCAGAATGACATCCGTGTCTGGAGCGTATCTGAACTGTATTTGAAAGCTGATTTTGAATGAGTATCATAATGGCGTCCATGATTGGAGCGTATCTGAACTGTATCTGAAAGTCGAACCTGAATGAGTATCAGAATGGCATCCGTGTCCGGAGCGTATCTGAACTCTATCTGAAAACTTTGAACATTGTTAATGGTAGCTTTTAATCTTATCCTGAAAAGGGTTAAAGGTTAGTTAAAATGCAAGGTCATGTTGCATGAAATGTATTATGTAATGCATTTTCTTTATCAACGTTTATGATATATGGATGCAATGTATGCGTATGTGAGCTAATTTCCTGCACTGCTGTTGGATTGGGGAAAATAAATCCCTGACTGCTGCTGAGGATATGTAAGTCTTCATGTCTTGAAGTCAAAGTATTGATGAATTTCTACTGAGAGAAATAAACTCTATTGTAAGGGAAATGCCATGTGTTGCTTAAAAATCTGTTTGGAGAAATTGGATAATTTCTACCGGGGGTTGATAAATGGAATCTTTATTCTGCAGGGGATTAAACGACATGATGCGGGGGATTACTTATGGAATATCCTAGAGGTATTTCCCTATCCCTTCAACCTATCAGTAATTGCCTCTTTTCATTTTGTTTATTTGTAAACAATAATTATGTTCAAATGCATATGTTCAACAATGAATCATTAGACGTTTTTGTAAACAAAACACAAGCGTAAAGAAAAGACAAATAGTTTTTGCACTTTAAAGGGATATTTTTGTATTGACTTTGAGTAAGTATTTTTGTACAAGGAGACAAACATTCTAGTAAGAGAATGCTGTCGTGAAAAAAAATTAAAATTTTGATACAAAAAAGATAGCTATGTGTAATAATCCCATGGGGTTTCAATTCTGCTATAGCCTTCGTATCTCTGAGCATCTTGTCTATTTGATGCCTTGTCTGAAGATGATTGAATTGATCAGAACCTCTGAATTTTTCAGTGGAAGCCAAAGGTTATTCGCAAAGTGATCCAACGGGACATAGTCATACACTTTAATTCCCTAACTTTTTCCTGGACCGCCCTTTCGGGTTTTCAGTCCACTGGGATACCCTTTTTTGCCCAAGTAGGCCTTTTGGGTTTTCAACTTACCGGGTGTACAAATTTTTTTTGTTTTATCCCTAATTTTTTCCCGAACCTTTTTGGTTCCCCGGGACGCCCTTGTTTTGCCTAGGTATGTCAACCTAGCGGTTCTCTTATGTGTAGTATCTTTTGACTATGTCCGCGTTCACAGGATGCGATAGGTCGTCACCATCCATGGTGGTCAAGATCATTGCCCCACCAGAGAATATGTTTTTGATTACAAATGGTCCTTCATAGGTAGGAGTCCATTTTCCCCTGGTATCACCTTGTGGAAATATGATGTGTTTGATCACTAGATCCCCCAACTTGATACATTTGGCGCCTGACTTTCTTGTTGAAAGCCTTGATCATCCGTTTTTGATACATTTGACCAAGGCAAACAGCAGTAAGTCTATTTTCATCAATCAAGTTCAGCTGATCAAGTCGAGTCTGGATCCAATCGTCTTCGTTCAATCCTACATCTTTCATAATCCTCAGAGAGGGGATCTGAACCTCAATAGGCAAGACGGATTCCATGCCGTATACCAAAGAATAAGGTGTTGCCCCGGTTGATGTACAAGTTGTGGTACGATACCCGTGGAGAGAGAATGGTAGCATCTCATGTCAGTCTTTGTATGTGACTGTCATTTTCTGTATAATCTTTTTAATGTTCTTATTTGCAGCTTCGACGACACCATTCATCTTTGGCCAGTAAGGAGAAGAATTATGATGTTGAATCTTGAATTGCTCGCACAAGACGGTGATCATAGTGTTGTTGAGATTTTTACCATTGTCAGTGATGATCCTTTCCGGGATACTGTATCGGCAAATGAGATTTTGCTTGATGAAACGGGCAACAACATTCTTGGTAACAGAGGCGAATGAGGCTGCTTCAACCCACTTTATAAAATAGTCAATGGCCACTAGGATGAAGCCGTGTCCATTGGAGGCTGTTGGCTTGATTTCCCCAATCATATTAATCCCCCACATAGAAAAGGGCCAAGGAGCCGTCAAGACATTTAGAGGAACCGGAGGTACGTGCACCTTGTCAACATAAATCTGACACTTATGGCAGGTTCGAGAGTTTTGATAACAATCTACTTCCATGGTAGACCAGTAATAGCCTGCCTGTAGGATTTTCTTTGCCATCGTATGCCCACTGGAATGGGTGCCAAAAGTGCCTTCATGCAATTCAGCCATAATCCTTTCAGCTTCAACCTTATCTACACACTGAAGTAACACAAAGTCATGATTACGTTTGTAAAGAATGTCGTTACTAAGGAATAATTTAGCTGAGAATCTCCTTAAGAACTTCTTATCATTGACTGAAGCTCCTTCTGGATATTCTTGAGCCTCGAGATACCTCTTGACTTCGTGAAACCAAGGCTGGTCCACTACTTCTTCAGTATTAATCTCGTGACAGTGTGCTGGTTTATCCATTCGTTCAATGGTGATCTGGGAAGCCTTGTTATCCCAATTAAGTTTAAACATAGATGACACTGTGGCTAGTGTGTCTTCTAGCTGATTTTCTTCTCGCGGGAAATGCTCGAAGGTAATCTTCTCAAAATGTGGTAGCAATGTCAAGACATGTTATTTATAAGGGATAAGGTTAGGGTGTTTGGTGTCCCATTCCCCTTTGATCTGACTGATGACCAAAGCTGAATCTCCGAATACATCCAATGATTTGATCCCCAAGTCTATGGCAGCTCTGAGACCAAAGATGCACGCTTCATATTCCGCCATGTTGTTGGTACAATTAAAATAGAGTCTTGCGGTAAAGGGAATATGACACCCTTCAGGAGATATGAGTACAATACCGATGCCATTGCCGAGTGTGTTGGATACCCCATCAAAGAACATGGTTCATCGGGATCCTTGTTCAGGTCCTTCATATGGCCTGAATTCTTCACATTTGTCTATTGTCATGATGTCTTCATCTGGAAATTCGAATTTCATGGACTGATAGTCTTCTACAGCTTGGTGAGCAAGATGATCGGCTAAAACACTGCCCTTTATTGCTTTCTGGGTAGTATATTATATGTCATATTATGTCAGAATCATCTGCCATCTCGCTATTCTCCTAGAAAGAGCAGGCTTCTCGATGATGTATTTTATCAGATCCATTTTAGATATCAGTAGGGTAGTATGAGTTAGCATATACTGTCTTAGCCGGCGAGCAGCCCATGCCAGAGCGCAACAAGTTTTCTCGAGCAGTGAATATCTGGTTTCATAGTCGGTAAACTTTTTGCTCAGGTAATAATTAGCATGCTCTTTTCGGCCAGACTCGTCACGCTGCCCCAATACACACCCCATTAAATTTTCTAAAACAGTTAGATATATGATCAATGGTCTTCCCTCGACTGGTGACATCAACACATGAGGCTCTTGTAAGTATTCTTTGATTTTGTCAAAAGCAACTTGGAATTCATCATTCCATTTGACTACTTGATCTTTCTTCAATAGTTTAAAGATTGACTCACAAGTAGCTGTCAGGTGGGAAATGAATCTGGCAATATAGTTCAAACGTCTCAAGAATCCTCTGACTTCCTTCTAAGTACGAGGAGCAGGCATCTCTTGTATTGGTTTAACTTTGGCAGGATTGACCTCGATACCTTTGTTGCTGATGAAAAAGCCTCGGAGTTTACCAGGCCGTACTCCAAATGTGCATTTTTTTGGATTCAACCTCAGCTTGTACTTCTTCAGTCTCTCAAACAGTTTTTGTAAGTGATCAAGATGATGTTCTTCTGTTTGCAATCTGGCTATCATATCGCCCACGTAGACCTCTATTTTGTGATGTATCATGTCATGAAATAAAGCTACCATGGCACGCTGATAGGTTGCCCCAACATTCTTCAGTCCGAATGGCATCACCTTGTAGCAGAATATGCCCCACTGTGTGACAAATGTTGTTTTCTCCATGTCCTCAGGCGCCATTTTTATTTGGTTGTAACTTGAGAATCCGTCCATAAAGGAAAACACTTTGTGTTGTGTCGTATTGTAAACTAGAATATCAATGTGGGGGAGTGGAAGTGTCAGTAGGAATGATAACAGGGGTTGTAACGACTTTGTCAATAGGATTACTTGCAGATATGATTATGGGAGTAACCTTAAGAGCAGCCACAAGGATGATTATGGGTCCAGAAATAGCCTTTGGGGGAGCAATTTCTGGAGAGAAGATCCTACCGCTTTGGGTAATCTTACTAGTCCTTGAAATTTTACTGACGTCGGAATCCACTTTCTCGGAATTTGAATCTTTGGTGGCTGGCCAATATTGCTTGATACCATGGTAGTAGACATCCCCCCATAATTCCATGGTATGGTTTTGTCTGACACATATGGGACTGGTCCAGGCATTGTGATTATTAAAGGAGTTGCTTTCGGAACTGAAGTAATTCTAATGGGTCTTTTGGTGGACACCATGGAAGAATTGGCGGAAATGGTAATGATAGAAACATCTTCAAAAGGGATAGGTGGAACATGAGTCTTTTCAAACAAAATTTATTTGTTATCTATTAGGAACTGAGCGCCTACTTTCAACAAAGGACAGCCGGTTGGTGAGGACAAACAGAGATGGCAAACTTCATCACAGCCCGGAAACACACCAGCATTCAACAAATTCATCTTAATAGTCAGAAGTGGGGTCATAAGCTCATCAACTGAAGTAACAAACAATCCTTCTTCAACGGCATTGGTATTATGGCTATCTCTGGGCATAGGGGAAGAAATGACATTTGGCTTTTCGGGCGTATCAAATTTAATTTCTTTTGCTTCAATGAGGTCTTTTATTTTGTTCTTTAAGGCCCAATAGTTATTAGTATCGTGACTAGGACTTTCAGAGTGATATGCGCAACTGGCATTGGGTTGATAGTGAGGAGATGTTGTATTGGGGTTTTTCAGAGCTTCTTTCAAGGTCACCAAATTGGATCTTAGTAGATGCGGAAATACTTGAGACAATGTCATGTTGATTCTGGTGAACTGCCTGACTGGCCTTTCCATCCTTGGTTGATTATTTCTTTGTTCATCAGACGTAGGCTTAGGAATCATAACAGCCCCCACCATTGGTCGGCGTTCGGCCCTATCTTGGTTTCTTTATGGATATACAACAACCACCTCTTTCTTTCCGATGAAAGGCTTCTTTACAACTGTAGAAGAAGATGTATCTTTCTGAATCTTTCCACTCTTTATACCAGCTTCTACCCTCTCTCCGGTCAATATTAGTTCAGTAAAGCCTGCAGACGAACTTCCAATTAAATGATTGAAGAAAGGACCAGACAAGGTGCCTAAGAACATGTCTACCAACTCTCTCTCAGATAGATGGGGTTGAACTCTTCCAGCCAAGTCTCTTCATTTTTGCGCATAGTCCTTGAAACCTTCATTGGAAACCATGGCCATACTCTGGAGTTGAGTACGGGTAGGCGCAAGATCAGCATTGTATTGGTATTGCTTGTAGAAAGCTGCGGTAAGATCTTCCCAATTGTGAATGTTGGCTCTTTCTAGTTGATAAAACCAGTCAAGTTGAGTTCCAGACAGACTGTCTTGGAAGAAGTATACCCATAAGTCTTTGTCAGATGTATGGGGTTGGATTTTCCTCACATATGACCAGAGATGCATTTTAGGGCATGAAACTCCATCATATTTGGCGAACACAGGTGCTTTGAATTTCGGAGGAATCACAATCCCCGACACTAATCCCAATTCCTCAAAGTCTAAGCTTGGCACTTTTTGGATTTCCATTGCGCTCAACCGCTCTTTGAGGTGTCTATACTTGTCATCAGCTGAAGGGTATTGTTCTTCAGAGTAGTCTTCTTCTTCCTCTTCCTCTTCCGATTCTAACGGGACAACTGTTTCCTTGCCTTTCCCTTCCTGATTGTCTTTCTCTCCGGATGTTGTTGCAAAGTTTAAGGTCCTTCTTGTCTGCTCGTGAAATCTTATCCCCATGTTTAGAACTCCAGTTACCTTCTTTGTCTTCTTTTACCTCTCCTCAGCCAGCAAAGTCTTTAATTCTTCTTGTCCCTTTGCTAGGGTCAAGAGAAACTGTTGAAACTGTGTATTCTGAGCTTGGAGATCCTTCACTGTTTGCTCAAGATCCATCTTATTGAAATAAACAATAGAGAGATGAGGAGACTTGTTGCAAAAGACCTGCTTATGTTATGATGAATGGTATATGCATATGTAATGATTTCAAGGATTTTAAAGATTCAAATTTGTTTTAGACAAAAAGGAAACACATGTTATATTAATAAGTTAAAGTTTGGGTACATCAATGCCTCTCAGGAAAAATAATACAAAAACTCTAAGATAAAAAGGTAGTACGCATCCTCTTTGGTGCAATGTAGGCATTCAGAGTCTTCTCCTCATGAAGTAGCCTAGTGAGTTCCAAAACCTTCTTCTCGCTTGCGTAGAATTGGGCTTTGAAAGTATCTCGCTCTCCCTTGAGTTGTATCCAATCCCTTTGTAAGTCCTCAAGAAATGTGGGCATGTCAGGATGTAGGATAGTGTATGGAACATCTCCCTCCATGACTGGCTCAATGATTACCGGGAGGATGGATAGGTAAGGCATCATAAGACTCTGAGCACGAGTTTGTACCCATTTGAGGTAAGGCTCAAGAGGGATGGAATTTTTGTGCCCCAAAGTCTTGCTATCCACCTTGTTTAACATCCTCCAAGCTCAGATAAATCTCTGGCGAAGACCTTGATCGTTGTTGTCGTAGTCAAATCCAAATCCTTGAATCAGCATCTCGTGCAGGCCATCCCTTCGGGCGTAACCAAACTGTCTTAAGGCTAAGCAGGGATTGTAGGTGATACCTCCCCTAATGCCAAGTAAAGGGACATTAGGGAATTCTCCACAACGGTCAATAATGATAACATTCTCTTTGGATTGAGAGCACCAATGAATGTCTAAATGTTTGAGCTTCATCAACCTTTGTGACCACCTTGAACCTTGCTCATTCTAGTACAGATTGGGGAAGATGAGAAATAAACCATCTTTCCAAGAGAGGAGTGCAACATATAAGGACACCTCTTTTCCTTATTGTGCGAGTGTGAAAAGAGTGTAGGATATCCCCTAGTAATGTAGGCACCGAGTTGCGTGATATGAATATTTTGATGGCATTCACATCTATGAGTTGGTCAGGATTTGGAAACAAAACCATCCCATAGATGAGGAGAGCCACAATTTCCTCAAAGGCTTGTAGATCCAAGGAATTCTAACAGCTTTGGGCTTTCTCAAACAGGAACTTTGTTAAGAAACCTTTGACACCACTTCTTGTATCTGTTGGCTCCTAAATTCGACACCTTTGTTTTGATTGATGTCAGCCATTAAAAGCTGAGAGATGCTTTCAACTGGCTAAGCCTGTCGAAGTGCCCGTCGAAAGATGGCAAAATACTTAGAAGATTTCTTCCAAGGAAGAAGGCTGATTGCCTTCGACGTCGAAGGCGTTTTCGTCGAAGACATCTCTTGATGAAAGTGTTCGATGGTCCAGAGTGGAGCAGTTTGAAATTCAAAGCTTTGGAGGGAAAACGGTTTCCAGCAGTTATTACGTGCAAACGTGCAAGGATCTGGAGCGTCGAGCATGGAGAACGTGCCAAGTGGATTGATCTCGAAGCAGTGTAACTGCCCGACGATTACTTGGAATGTTTTAGTATAAATAGGAGTAGACGTGTAGTTTCTCGCGTGTGTTCACAATTCTATACAAAGTCACTCATTTAGATTCGAGTACCCAGCGTGTGAGAAAGAATTGTTGAGAAATGTATGTGTGAAACACCAATTTTATCAATTAAAGTCATTTACTTTCCCAGAATTTTACTTGCTTTTCTCTTTACATTTCCTGTCGAACCTTTACCTTAAAGCCTTGTTTATTTTACCAAGTCCTTCTTTTTATGCAATTTACTTGA
This sequence comes from Vicia faba, assembly GCA_948472305.1. Classification (NCBI taxonomy): domain Eukaryota; kingdom Viridiplantae; phylum Streptophyta; class Magnoliopsida; order Fabales; family Fabaceae; genus Vicia; species Vicia faba. Next base: position 1,014,405,243 of record OX451738.1, read on the forward strand.
AACTTCTAATTTAAAGCCTTATCCACCTTAATCAAACTTCAAAATCAACCTATGTCCATAGGATCAATCTGATCGATCCTGCGAGTAACCAAATAAGTAACCATTTGGAGGATCAGCGGTTGTTTACCAAAACCCGAGGTAAACAAATTGGCACACCCGGTGGGACTGTGTGTTGATTGTTGAAAATAATCTCATCTTTTCGAGTTGTATGTTATTGAGGAGTGGTAGAATATACACCAACGATAACAATACTGCCAGAAGAAGGGAAGAGATGGCGAATCCGCCAAACAATAACGAAATCCCACAAACGAGTGTGGGAGCAACGGTTAGTATGACCGTAAGTGAAGCGACAAACGTTGGTTCGACGCCAGCAGTGTCGGTCACAACCACGGGGCCAATAACTTCGTTAGCAGGCCCCAGAATACCTTTGGGAACTCCCCCACCAAGGGGAAATATAGGCACAAGGCCTGTGGTTCCCCCAGGATTTATTCCATTCTATGGTATGCCAACTTCTGAAGTGGCAAGCCTGACGAATGCTGCGTCCACTTTTTCAGACCCTTTCGTGAGTGCCTCTTCGCCACTCCAAGGCTCTGGAGTAGGCATGGCGAATAGAAATAGGACCCAACTCTTAGGAGGAACGTCCCAAGTAGCCCATGGCCTTACAAATGCCTCGACAGCAGTCTTGAGGCAACAAATGGACGAAAGCAACCATGATATGGTGCAAATGTTGGCACAAACTTTGAGTACAGTGCTAAACCCTCTAATACAAAACACTACTCAATCGAATCAGCAAGTTACAGCGCAAATGACGCGTTTGGCTGATTTCTTTGGAGTACCCCCACCTATTCGACAGCCCCAAAGGGCGCAAATAAGGGGAAATCAGGGGATATTTGTAGAGGAAGAAACCACCATTAACCAGGCTCAACAGCCTGTCGAACAACCTGTCGAAGAACCTAGGGTAATAGCCCCAGAGGTAAGGTTAGTTAACAGAAACCAAAATGCTGACGAAGTGGTTCAACATATCCAATACCAAAACATGGGTTTGGAAAACAATCTGGCAACCATGATCGAAAGAATCATGACTCAGAATGGGATGAACATGGGCTTTCGAAGGCCCAACTTTACATCTCCATTGTCAGAATATGTGTTACAAACGGACTTGCCTCCTAGATGCAAAGTCCCCAAATTTACTAAGTTTTCTGGGGACACGACAGAATCTACTGTCGAGCATGTGGTGAGATACTTGAACGAAGCAGGAGACATTTCGAATAACGAAAACCTAAGGATCAAGTACTTCCCAAGTTCTTTAACCAAGAACGCTTTTACTTGGTTTACAACTCTTCCCCCCAATTCGATCCATCATTGGACCCAGTTGGAAAGATTGTTCCATGAACAATTCTACATGGGGCAAACCAAGATAAGCTTGAAAGAACTGGCCAGTGTGAAGAGACGTTTCACTGAACCTATAGACGAATATCTGAACAGGTTTAGGTTGCTCAAGGCGAGATGTTTTACACAAGTGCCAGAACATGAGTTGGTCGAAATAGCCGCAGGCGGTTTAGATTATTCCATTAGGAAGAAGCTAGACACCCAGTACCTGAGAGACATGGCCCAACTGGCCGATAGAGTTCGACAGGTCGAACGCCTCAAAGCTGAAAAAGCTAAGGCAACGAAAACTCACAAGAGAGAGAGAATAGCGTACGTTGAGATGGATGATGAAGATCTAGAATCCTTCGACGATACTTTAGCTGTCGAAGAAGGAGAAGTCGATTTAGCAGAACTAAAACAAGGGCCACCATACTCTTGTAAACAGTTAGTCCCCTCAAATGGGAAAAATCCCATTGGTCCAGACAGGACCAACGATAGGTTCCCAAAAAAGACTTATAGTTTTGACATCACAAAATGTGATGAAATATTCGACTTACTAGTTAAAGATGGCCAAATGATAGTACCCCCTGGGGTAAAAGTGCCTCCTCTTGATCAAAGAAAGAAGAGAGGTTTTTGCAAATATCATAATTTTTTGGGCCATAAAACTTCTCAATGTTTTCTTTTCAGGAATCTTGTGCAAGACGCTATTGAGGAAGGGAGATTAAAGTTTGCTGACAAATCCCCCATGGCTGTCGACTCCAATCCACTGAAGGCTGAAGCCCACTATGCAGAACCCTCTGAGGTGAACATGATAGAGGCAACCAGGATCCAGTCGAAGAAGCCAGGAATTACTATGGTCGAAGTCTCAAAGGACCACATCAACATGCCAATCTTTGGCAGTTTTTCTGGAAATTTATCCAGGAAGACAATTGAAGCTGTCCAGGAAGCGGTCGAAGGCCCGAAGTCGAAGACTGCTGAATCACAAAAAACTGGACCAAAGCCCAGTTCCCACTTGGCCACTGTTCAAGGCCAGACGGAGAATCTGGAGACACAAATGAAGCAATTAACTCTTGCTACTAAAGATACAATGAATATCAACATGGTCGAGCTTTCTGACCCTAAAGCATCAGAAGAAGCCATAAGGCAAGAGCAGGCTAATAAGACGGCTTTCCCACGGGAAAACGAAAACTTGGCAGATTTTTTACAAAGATGCCAGAAAAAGAAATCAGAGGTAATGCTGTGTCCAAGATGCAGTTCAATCTTTGATAAAAAAACTGCTGAGCATATTCAAGGCGTGAGAGCAGCGAACAAGAGAAGGGAGAATGCTGAACTTCGACATGATCCCAGAAAGGGTTCTCACCAAGACAAGAGGCCATTGACTTTTAGGCCTCCAACAAATGTGCCAGTAGACACTTGGTACAAAACATCTGGCCGGAAAAGGCCAAGTGAAGAGAAATGGCATTCTTTCGATGTGCTAAGAGGTTCCTCTTTGACTCAAAAGAAAGAGCCTCAAGTTGCTGCACCTAAGGTTGCTCAAGTGTCCAGCAACTACAAGGGTAAAAATCCTATGTCTCGATCCCAATGGAGGAGATATCAAAGGAGACGAAAAGCTGAAAGGGAGGCTGCCAACGAACCTAAGGCAGAAACTAGTTCGAATGTTCCTCAAAGGAAACAAAGGAAGCCTCTAGAGAGAGAACCAGTTACCAACAGGCTAGTTTGGCCTAACCAAAGTGAAGTCGAAGATGAAGACGATGCTGAGTCCGACGATACTTTGGATATAATGGTGAATATTGTTTCAGTGCTGCCCAGGGAATTCAATCGACAGGTAGAAGTCGAAGCAAGTGACTGGGAGGTGGAACAAGAAATGGCCAAACATAGGCCAGTGTGCTATTTTGTCATGGACAATGGCACTACAGAGGAACAAAATGGCTTCTTCGAGCCACCTACAGAGGCAATGAAGAATCACCTCAAGCCTTTGTTCATAAGGGCTAAGCTCGAAGAAACTACTGTGAATAAGATATTGGTCGACTGTGGGGCAACTATCAATATTATCCCTCACTCCATGCTAAGGAAGATTGGCAAAAGAGATGAGGAAATTAAACCTCACAATATGGTCCTGTCGAACTATGAGGGCGGCATTGGGACCACAATGGGAGTGATCCAGTTAGATATCAAAGTTGGGTCCATCCTTCGACCAACGATGTTCATGGTCATATCGGCCAAACCTAACTACAACCTTTTGTTAGGCCGTGAGTGGATTCATGGTGTAGGCGCTGTGCCTTCATCGATGCACCAAAGACTGCTACTATGGCGTCCAGATGGGATGGTCGAAAACATAGAGGCAGATCAAAGCTACTACCTTGGCAAAGTGAATCACTTGGGTGTGGCAGATTTCGACAAAAACTTGGCTCACATAGGGCCATGTCCAACACCTGACTTCGACATGGCGCCAGTGCCAAACACCTTTTGTTCCCTATACCTGCATCCTGAGCATGGTTTCCAATGGGACAGAGAAGACTTGTCCCACATAGACTTCAGTGGGCTAACTGATATCCAACCAACTGGTTGGGGAAGTGAATTCAGTGATAATGACTGAGTCACAGTCTCTGAAGCGAATTTCGGCTTACGTAGCCGAAACCAAGATGATAACGGCTCTCGAAGCCGAAGTAAAGTACATGGCTACACAGGCCAATGATCAACAATTATCTGCTGTTGGCCCAGGAAAGGATTTCGATCCAAAACCTCCTGATATCATGCCAGAAGAAATGCAGGAACAGAGGCTCGACGCCATCTATGACGATGAGCCTTTGGGCTTCGAAAAGGATCCCTTGGCGAACAACATTAAGATGTTAGCACAAGACCCTTTAGAAGAAATCAACTTAGGCGAAGGATCAGAGAAAAGGCCAACTTACATCAGCGCCAAAATTGATCCAGAACTTAGGTTGGAAGTAATCCAATTGCTGAAAGAGTTTAAAGACTGTTTTGCATGGGATTATGACGAAATGCCTGGTATCGACAGAGGATTGGTAGAACTTCAGTTGCCAATCAAACCTGGAAAGAAGACAATCAAGCAAAATCCAAGGCGCTTCGCTCCAGAAATATTGTCGAAGATCAAAACGGAGGTCGAAAGACTTCTGAAATGCAAATTCATCCGTGTTACAAGGTATGTCGAATGGATTGCAAATATTGTGCCAGTAATTAAGAAAAATGGCACATTAAGGGTGTGCATAGATTTCAGAGATTTGAATGCTGCCACCCCCAAAGATGAATATCCTATGCCTGTGGCGGAAATGCTAGTCGATTCTGCCGCTGGTTATGAATACCTGAGTATGCTCGATGGTTATTCAGGATATAATCAAATATTCATTGCTGAAGAGGATGTGTCGAAAACAGCTTTTCGATGCCCTGGGGCCTTAGGCACTTGCGAATGGGTAGTGATGCCTTTTGGCCTAAAGAACGCTGGGGCAACGTACCAGCGAGCAATGAATACTATCTTCCATGATTTTATTAACACTTTTATGCAAGTTTATATTGATGATATTGTTATAAAATCTGTTTCTAGGAAGAGTCACATTGACCACCTTCGACAATCATTCGAAAGAATGAGAGAACATGGTCTGAAGATGAACCCTTTGAAGTGCGCGTTCTGTGTGAAAGCTGGAGATTTCTTGGGCTTTGTTGTCCACAAGAAAGGAATCGAAATCAATCAGAACAAGACGAAGGCAATTCTGGAAGCGAAAGCGCCATCGAATAAGAAGGAATTGCAATCTCTCTTAGGCAAGATAAATTTCTTAAGGAGGTTTATATCTAACCTAAGTGGGAAAGCTCAGGCCTTTTCACCCTTACTTCGACTGAATAAAGAGGGGTTCGAATGGGGGCAGGAGCAACAAGAAGCCTTCGACAAAATTAAAGGGTACCTCACTAAGCCACCTATTTTGGTGCCTCCTTGTAGCAACAGGAGTATGAGATTGTACATAGCTGCATCTGACAAAACTCTGGGAAGTATGTTAGCCCAAGAGGATGAGAATGGAGTCGAAAGACCCATTTATTACCTCAGTCGAGTTTTGAATGATGCAGAAACTAGATATAGCGAAGTTGAAAAATTGTGTCTATGTCTGTATTTTTCTTGTACAAAACTCAAGCAATATATAAAACCGGTTGATGTTTATGTTTCGTCTCATTTTGATGTTTTCAAATATATGTTGTCGAAACCTATCTTGCATAGTCGAATTGGCAAGTGGGCATTAGCATTAACTGAATACTCCTTGACCTTTATGCCTCTTAAGGCAGTAAAAGGACAAGTGGTTGCAGATTTCATAGTCGACCACTCAATTCAAGTCGAGGATATTAATTATATGGAGATAGAACCTTGGAAATTCTACTTCGATGGTTCCAGCCATAAAGATGGAACAGGGGTAGGAGTCTTGATTATTTCTCCAGATAAAATTCCAACAACATTCAAGTACAAAATAGAAGGTTCTTGTTCGAACAATGAGGCTGAGTATGAAGCTCTAATTACTGGCCTTGAGATATTGTTGGAATTGGGGGCAACTCGAGTCGAAATAATGGGAGACTCAGAGTTAGTCATCAAGCAAGTCACAAAGGAATATAAATGCATAAGGGAGAATCTCATTATGTACTTTGTGATAGCAAATCGTTTATTGAAACAATTTGAAACGATCAATATTCGACACATACCCAGAGTCGAAAATCAAATAGCCAATGACTTGGCACAAATTGCATCTGGGTATAAGATTTATCTCATTATGTACTTTGTGATAGCAAATCGTTTATTGAAACAATTTGAAACGATCAATATTCGACACATACCCAGAGTCGAAAATCAAATAGCCAATGACTTGGCACAAATTGCATCTGGGTATAAGATTTCAAAAACGAAACTACAAAGAGCAATCGAAGTTCGAGAGAAGATAAAAGCAACTTGTCTATCACCATCAGACTTGGAATCGACGAGGCTAGGATATGCTGATCACAGTAACTTCGAGATTTCGTTCATTGATAATTTGTCAGAGTAAGATTGGAGGAAACCTATTGTGGACTATCTTCAAAATCCAGGAGCTTCGACAGAACGAAAAACAAAATACAGGGCGTTGAGTTTTGTACTCATGGGTAATGAGTTATTCAAGAAGACGCTTGAAGGGGTGTTGCTGAAATGTTTAAGTGAAACTGAAGCATACATAGCCCTTTCGACTACGCATGCTGGGGCATGTGGGGCTCACCAAGCAGGCCATAAGATGAAATGGTTGTTGTTTCGACAAGGACTATATTGGCCCACTATGCTGAAAGATTGTGTTGAGTTCGCCAAAGGTTGCCAAGAGTGTCAAGTTCATACAGGCATCCAACATGTACCAGCAAGCGAACTTCACTCGATAGTGAAGCCTTGGCCCTTTAGAGGATGGGCGTTGGATCTCATTGGAGAGATTCGACCAGCATCATCAAAGAGTCAGAAATACATATTGGTAGGCATTGATTATTTTACTAAGTGGATCGAAGCTATCCTTTTAGTCAATGTAGACCAGGAAAATGTCATTGAATTTATTCAAAAGAACATTATCTTTAGATATGGAATTCCTGAGACAATAACTACTGATCAAGGGTCAGTTTTCACTGGTCGAAAGATGCAGGAATTTGCTCAGGAAACAGGTTTCAAACTCCTAACATCCACACCTTATTATGCACAGGCGAATGGTCAAGTCGAAGCAGCTAACAAAGTGGTGATTGGCTTGATAAAGAAACATGTTGGGAAGAAGCCAAAGAATTGGCATAAGACGTTAGACCAGATTTTATGGGCTTGTCGAACGTCCCCAAAAGAAGCCACTGGTACAACACCATATAGGCTAACTTTTGGCCATGATGCAGTATTGCCAGCAGAAATTTGTCTTCAGTCTGCAAGGGTTCAGAGGCATTATGATATTCCTTCTGAGGTTTATTGGAACATGATGTTAGATGAACTGGTGGATTTAGACGAAGAGAGATTACACGCTCTCGACCTACTCAGGCTTCAGAAGAAAAGAGTAGAAGACTCTTATAATAGAAAGGTAAAACCTAAGGTATTTTTGCCTGAAGATTTAGTTTGGAAGGTAATTCTTCCCATGGATCGAAGGGATCGAAGCATGGGGAAATGGTCACCCAAGTGGGAAGGACCCTTTAGAGTTATCCAAACTTTTTCTGGTGGAGCCTATGAAGTCGAAGAGTTAGGTGGAGATAAAAGGCTCTTGAGAGTAAATGGTAAATATTTGAAAAAATACAAACCTATACTTCAAGAGATAAAAATAAAATAATAAAAGAGTAAGTCTAAATTAACCATAAAAAATGCCAAAATGGAAATTTTATTAATTTCAGCCAAGATGGCAATTGTTGTCGAATAACGATTACAGAAGATGGTTACAAAAGAGAATCAATCAAAAGGTAAGAGAATTCTTGAGTCGAAGATACTTGGCGTACTGCAGCTCCAACCTCTTCTTGCACCAGGAGTTTTCCTGCACCAGTTTAGCAATTTGAGCGTCGAGGCTTTGGGCCCTCTCAGCGAATTCCAAGCCTTGTTTGATCTCAGCCTGGCTCTCAGTGTCTGAGATGGTCGAAAGAATTTCCTCCTTGAGTACAGTGTTGGCGTTTATCTTCGCCTATATCTCTGCGATTTGTGCCCGGAAGGAGACATTCTCTCGATCAATGGCATCGACTCTTTCCTGTGCAGACGCTTTTTGTTTCGACAACTCAGCAATTCGAGAAGTCGAATCTGAGACAGCAGTCCACGCAGATGAGCTTTTGCCATGCAGCACTTCAAGCTGACTGTTAAACCCTCTTTGGCGCCTGTAATCCGCTGAGACCTGATCAATCATAGAGTGTAACTCCATGATCAAGTCTGAGATTTCTGGGGCTACAGCTTCGAAGTCGACAGCATTCAAGACCTCCTTTAAGCATGATGGAGCAGTGGGGTCCCCCTCTAAAGTCTTCATCAAGTCCCTCTTGAAGAACTGGGCCTTAACCTTCGCCAATGCATCATCAAGAGGAGAAGTTTCAGTAGACTTCCCCGACAGGGTAGGAATTTCCTGACTAGTGTCAGACGAACTCTTACTCTCGATGATTGCATTGAGGTAGCTAACAGGGTCAGCTTGTTTCAAGCGTTCCAAGTCCTCCTTTGACCTGTGCTTCGAGGAGGTAACCCTTGCAATAGTATTATCTTGGGTTTGAGGTTCTTGAATGCTAAGTGCCTCGACTGGTTGCTCTTCGACTCTGACTGAGGCGGTACCAGCATCGACTTGTGGTTCTTCGTTAGTATTCCCCTGGGGTCCTTCGCCAGCGTCATTTTGTGGCTCTTCGCTAGCGTCACCCTGGTGTCCTTCGCTAGTACCACCTTGGTTCTCTTTGTTGGCAATGTTTTGATTTTCTTCGACATCATTGCCTTGGTCCCTTTCTTCTTGATTCTCTTCTGACAAATCCACCACCTGAACCGTCTCTGGCTGTTGTTCCTCCACTGGCTGTTGTTCCTCCACCATAGGTTCCTCTGCTGTTTTCTCCACTGTTTCGGCATTGGCCTCATTCTCAGTATGGGCTTCGTCATTGCCCAAGTCTTTTTCCTGAGGCCTGCTAAGTTCAGCAGATTCCAGCGTTTCTGAGGTCCTTGGTTGAGAACTTTCAGTAGTGTCCTGAAAAAGAGAAAGAAGACAAATTTTCAGATGTTGAAAGAGACACAATCGAATACGGGTATCTATGCCTAAGTTATAACAAAGGTCTAAGGGATTACCTGTGGATTAACTTCAGCCCCAGAGCTGGAATTGTCACTTTCGACAGGCTTGGTAAGAAGAGCGTTCAGTTCCTCCTCAGTGGGCTCCTCGATGATCACTGCAGGTGGCCTAGGCTTTCTCACAGCAACCTTTATTCTGACGGTTCGACCTTCGGGAGCAGGAGCAGGAACAGAAGCATCCTTCGTCAACTTTCGCCTTTTCAAGAGGGCAGGAGGGGAATCACTTTCCTCATCACTCCCAGATTCGACCACCAGAGTTGATCGTTTCTTGGGCGAAGGTGCCTAGAAAACCAATAGGAATTCGATTGAATAATTGCATCGAAAATAAAAAATCGAAAACCAGAAGAAATTTGAAGAAAGTCTGGTTACCGATATAGGAGGCCTCTTCGAAGAGCCTTCCCCCTGTTGGTTGCTTATGGTCTTCGCCGGCGCTGTAGTCTTCGCCGGCGGTGGAGGTTTTGTTGAAGGGCCTCCTCCTTGTTGGCCTTCTGTAGCCTTCTTGGCTACAGGCTTTCGAACAACTGAAAGCAAAGGAAAAGTTAACAGGCTAGCAGTCGAAGAGAAAGACAAAAAGTAATGTGAGAGAATAAACTTACATTTCTTGACTTTGTCCAACACAAGGACAAAAGACTTCTGCAACTCTGCCATGAAGTCCTTCTCGTCGAAGAAGTACTCAGCATAATAGCTTCTCCACCACTCCTCGAAGGATGGTGAGCAAAGGAAATTAAGCTGGTAGTTGAACAGCGAGAGGATTGTTCGACCAGCGTATCTTCCAATATGCTTGATGGCAGCTTCTTCTGTATAATCGTTGCAGAAGTACAACATTGACTTCTCTCTTTGAAAAATCGGAGAAGGTAGGGTTTGGATAATACCAAACTGGCGAGACACCAGATTTGGTTGATAGGCAATCAGACTCAAATGAGTCTTAGAACTCTTAAATCGAAGAGGCATGATCCTGGGTGTAAGGAACGCCTCCCAAAGTACTGAATGCTCATCGACATTGGGACCACTCGACTCCTTTGGATGTGGCCTTGTGAACCATGCTGGCCCCACCTTCCGTTGAGAAAATGGAGCCATAGTTGAAACAAATTCCTTCCTTCGAGCGAACATCAGAACGAAGTTAGTGAAGGTTTGTTGAAACTCCAGCCCATCTTCCACAGGTGTCAGCAGAGCCAGCCTGATTCCTTCGATTCGTCTATTCGCTATCGCTGGAGCTTGTTCATTTATCTGAACCTTCTTGGGCAAGAAAGATTCGAAAGTGGCATTGAGCCAAAGTTGAAGTAGCCAAAAAGGCCCAGCGAGAAGCAAACTGGCCCTATCCTCGATATGTTTCAGAAGAGTGGCCCCATTGCTGATCGAGTCATAAAGACTGGCCAGAATCAGTTCTGCCAAACAGATGTTTTGGCGGTGATGCAGTTGGGTAGCAAGAGTGACCATCTTTTTGGTCACTTGCAGAGACTTCGAGCAAAACACAAAGCGAGTTAGCCATAAGGCCAGAAACGCTATGTGTTCGACATCCGACACTGTATCCGTCGACCTGTCATGAAAATGGTTGATAAAAGTGGTGTATGTTGGCTTGGTCTCAGAGAAGCCAATTTGGTCCTCCGACATCTCCTCCGGGTCGAAGTAATCTCCGGTTGGTCGAAGGCCAGTAATAGCGGCCACGTCGAAAAGTGTGGGGGTTACCATCCCACATGGAAGATGAAAAGTAAAATGGGAGTAGTCCCAGAACAACAGCGAAGCTATAAGCATCTCTGGGGAGTAGTTTAAGCCTGTCTTCGACAGCATCACTAGGTCGAAGATTCCCATTTCCTTCCAGATTGGAGTTTGATGTTTCTCCAACTTTGTTAGCCAAGCAACATAATCGGAGGTCAGATTAGGGCAAGACCTGAAGACTCTAACCCCTCTGTTGAAGAAGCGGAGGTCGATTTTTTCACGAGTAGGGTCTTCGTTGTCTTCTGCGTCTTTCTTGGCGCAGGCTACTGGCTTGAGTGTCTCGATGATTGGGAAATAGCTCTTGATCTTCAGAGCTTCAGAGATGCTTGGATTCATGGGGCCAGACATTGCGAAGATCTGGTTGGAGTATCCAACCGGGATCATCAAGTGGCGCGAGTAAGCATCGCGAACGGAGATGTCAGAAGGTTCAGGAACCCTTCGTTTGCCTGTAGAGTTTACTACCGGGGCAGTGACGAAGACCTTGGGTTTAACATGTTCAGTTGGTGTTTTAGCACTAGGAGCAGTAGAAGCAGAGGCCATTGTTGAGGTTGAAGATGAACTGAAAGAGGAAGAGTTTTCTGCAAAGAGAGCAAGCTTGTATGAAAGCAAGGAAATTTGAAGGCTAGTTGGCGTAAAAAGTCCTTCAATGGGATATTCACTGCTATTTATAGTAGTGGGAAAAATCCCCAATAACGAGGACATTAAATGCCATTTAATGCTGCAGGAGTTAGTGGGACGCGTGGCAGCATCCTGTTGTTTTGGCCGTTTCTGCAGAAACAGAGGGACGCAGCGTGCGTCCTCGTTTTTGGGATTTGTCATAATGACAAATTCTGAAATGACGTTTGGTACTGCACGCCGTACTGAAAGTGACGTCCTAGGATCAAATCAATGATAGTTTCTTGGGATTGCCAATAGTTGGTAAAAAGCAACAAAAAGTGCACAAGTTAACTTGTGACTAAGCGTGGAAAGACAGGTGTCGAATGGCGTTTTCAAAGAATGCCTTTTTCTTACAGAGTCGAAATAAGGCATTCTTGGGGGGCAATTTGTTGGATCCTAAATTCGACACCTTTGTTTTGATTGATGTCAGCCATTAAAAGCTGAGAGATGCTTTCGACTGGCTAAGCCTGTCGAAGTTCCCGTCGAAAGATGGCAAAATACTTAGAAGATTTCTTCCAAGGAAGAAGGCTGATTGCCTTCGACGTCGAAGGCGTTTTTGTCGAAGACATCTCTTGATGAAAGTGTTCGATGGTCCAGAGTGGAGCAGTTTGAAATTCAAAGCTTTGGAGGGAAAACGGTTTCCAGCAGTTATTACGTGCAAACGTGCAAGGATCTGGAGCGTCGAGCATGGAGAACGTGCCAAGTGGATTGATCTCGAAGCAGTGTAACTGCCCGACGGTTACTTGGAATGTTTTAGTATAAATAGGAGTAGACGTGTAGTTTCTCGCGTGTGTTCACAATTCTATACAAAGTCACTCATTTAGATTCGAGTACCCAGCGTGTGAGAAAGAATTGTTGAGAAATGTATGTGTGAAACACCAATTTTATCAATTAAAGTCATTTACTTTCCCAGAATTTTACTTGCTTTTCTCTTTACATTTCCTGTCGAACCTTTACCTTAAAGCCTTGTTTATTTTACCAAGTCCTTCTTTTTATGCAATTTACTTGAAACTTCTAATTTAAAGCCTTATCCACCTTAATCAAACTTCAAAATCAACCTATGTCCATAGGATCAATCTGATCGATCCTGCGAGTAACCAAATAAGTAACCATTTGGAGGATCAGCGGTTGTTTACCAAAACCCGAGGTAAACAGTATCCAAATGAGTTGTGACATCAGATGAGTGCAAGTGTAAAGCTTAAGCAATCTCTTCTGGCATTGGGTCTCTTTCTGTACCGTTGAAGGGGAGTTGATTAAGAATGAGAATCCTCAAGAGTTGGGAGAATTATTCCAAAGTAGGCACGAGTTGATAGTCGGGAAATGTGAAGCAATGGTGCAAAGGATCAAAGAACTGAAAAAGCACCTTCATCATGTCTTCATCTGTGTTAGAGGTGACCAAGTTGAGTAGGCGGCCATGTCTCTCGGTGAATGGATAGTTTTCAAGAATCCTTGAAGCTAGCTCCTTAAGTTGTGGAGGGATTCTCACAAGGTTGACTTGAATAGTTTTCCTGCGAAGTGAATCCATATCCTACAAAACAAGAACAAAGATGAATCCCAAAAATCCTTGAAATGGTTAGTGGATGTATATGATGTTCATGATGTCCATGATGTTATGTACAAGTATATATAAACAAATCAAACAAATCCTTAGTTTAGGCTTGCATGGAGTTTTATAGGTAAGTACCCTCTTGAAGTTTAGTTGGCTTAAACCTGTCATAGTAATAGTAACCGGGTTCTAAGGAGCTCAATATCACTGGATTGTTTCCTTGGTCATTGTTTCAGCTCAAGCCTCTTTAATGGCGACCTAAATATCCCAAGAAACCAAATCTTAATGAGTGTAGTATCGAGTATCTATCAACTTCGGACTGTACCAAAGCCGGTCATCTCACTACATCCTAAAGGCCAAGTTGGTCAAGTAAAGGTTCTAAAAGTTTATTAGTGCTTCATGGCATCACTCAGCGGCCCCGTATTCTCTTTGATTAACTCAAAGGCTACCGGTACCCACAAATATGTCGCACTAACGTAACTATTGATTAGACCATGTCAGTATACTACGCACAGTTTCCACAACGTATTGCTACTTACCTATAATGTATCCCAAATCCAGGTAGAGGATTCAAACCCAAACAAAGAACCATAATGTAAAGCATACAAGTCAAACAAAGGAAGCAAGTAAATGTGATCTAACCCTAAGGTAACCTCACTTTTAGAATTTTCCCCAGCAGAGTCGCCAGTTCTGTGATACAGTGGGAGAACTGACTTGAAGGTTTTGCGTTTGATCGCAAATGTTGCGGTTAGCAAGATTCGCCACCGACTTTTCTTTTATCCAAAAAGGAAAGGTGAAAAAGAACAGAAAAGACCTTTGGGATTGTTTCTTGAGTTCGGGGGGTAGATTATGAAAAGGGAAGGTATTAGCACCCTTTTCATCCATGGTTTTCCTGGGCTCTTAGTTACTTGCTAGATCACTTGCTTTTGTTTGAAAATTTTGCTTTGTGTGGTTTTTTGAAAGTATTTTGTAAAGAGGCCATTGTTTAGGCAATCTTTATAATGATTCTCGTTCGTAAGAATGTATACAAAGATGTTTGATCTTTTGAAAATGTTTTCAATGTTTGTAAGATGTTTGAAAATGTGTGTGTTTATTTTTGAAAATAGCAAGGATGTTTATTTTGAAATTGAGCAAGTAATTAGGATCAATCTACCGACTCAAATGTCTTTCCTGTTCATTTTCTTTTCCTTTAATATTTTTGTCTTACCATTGATTTGGTAAGCAACCATATCTTTGGATGTAAACGGAACGGGCGTGGGTCATCATATAACCATGATTAGCAATGTTGCAAGGTATCTTAGCATTCTTTTTGAGGGACTAAGATCATTTGTTAGGCAACTTTGAATAGCGTCATCGATGGACTATGATCTTGTATTTGTTTGTTTTTTGCTAAGATACCTCACATGCATAATATGACCATTTTGTATAAGGCAACCAAGTGGAGTAACCCTAGGGGTGTTTGTGTGCAAGTGTGTCATTTTCATGCTTGTTTTTGTCTTGAATTAGAGTTTTCTATTTAATTGATTTTATTCTTTCCATACAAACCCTAATTACTAGCATGTTGTGTAAAAGCGATAAATTGCGAAATTTAAAGTTACTACGGTATTATAACATTTGTGGGAAGGGGGTATACAATTTGTAAATGGGGATTGCAAGAAATTAAAACCCTAATTAGTCTATTACAACCAAATTGAATTTTATACAAGAATTGAAATAAATAATGCACAAGATAAATTAAATATGCAAGAAGATAAATGTGAAGAAAAAATGGATATTTTGTTTGATGTTTTATGAAAAGGAATTTTACCTTAACCTAATAAAATAAAGAAAATAATTTATTAAGTTTGAAATTATTGAGAAAAGATTTTAGATGAAAACCATAATTCTATTAACCAAAAGAAAATAAGTTTAAGGAAAGTATTTTTTGCATTTTTTTTATCTTGAAAATATTTATAGCATTATAAAATGTTTTTAGTCTTTTTGGTATTAAAATAATATATTTTAAATGGTGTGAAGGAAAATAAATAATAATATAATGTTAGTTAAGTTTATAAGATTTATTTAATAAAAATAAATAAAGTATAAACATATTTTTTATTTACTTATGGAAAATAAAATAAAATAAAATAAGTCAAAATATAAAACATATCATTTTTGTATTTTTTTATAATTTTTTTGCATTTAAAATAAATAAATATATTTAAGAAAAAAAATAAATTAAACAAATAAATTAATTAATTAATTGGGTCAGGGGGTGCCAAGAGCCAGTATGGAGGTTAGTCAGCAAAAACAAAAAAACAAAACAAAAACTAAGCCCAAAAGGCCGAGCGTCTGTTTGCTAAAAAATGACCAAAAAAGGTGTAAAACAAATTTAAAAAGGCAGCGCTGAGGTTCGAACCCATGACTTCTACCAATAACGCACGTTGTCTTACCACTGGGGTTGCTGTACATCCGTTAACTTAAATGAAAGAATAAATACATCAGGTAAAATGCCTCCATGACCTATACTTCATCTTCAACCTTCAGCCAGCCGAACCACCTGTATCTCATTCATTTCTCAACAAAAATGGAAAATGAAAACATGAAAGTTGTGCATTTTTTCCTCACGAATCCAACCATATAACTTATGTAAGCTAAAAGTCAAAGATGAAGATTAATTTTGCTGGCCCTAAATTGAAACCTAATTTTTTCAGAAAGTTCAAATTTAAAATTCTCTAAGGCCAGGCCATATAAATGTAAACTATGGATATGTACAGCTTCGTGGCAATGGTATCTACATTTTATCTTCACAAACCAAACTCCAATTATGCCTGTATGAAGAGATAGAAGTTTGAAAACTTACCTATTGCAACTGGAGTTGTGTATGGAGTTTGAGCAGCCTTTGTGAGGGCCTGATGATTTCTGTAGCTTGCCTGGACCTTCTTGAGTGTATTCCAACTCCTACTTTGCTTTGAAAATCCATGAATCTCTCTACTCAAGTCAACCTGCAAGCTTGATGTTTGAAAATGGTGAATGGTGATGGAGGGGTTATAGTCTTGAAATAGGGGCTTGAATCACTTGTGTATGATGTATGTAAGGTGTTTGAATGATTAAGAATCAAAATGCACGAGTGGAAATGGAGATGGAGAGTTTTGGCTCAAAACTGTTAAGCTGAGCAGTCCTGTGCATCAAGGGTGTTTGGGAGAGTTTTTAGGATGCTTCTAATCATTCCTTAGCTTGCAATAAAATTGTTAATATGTATGGAAAAGATTAGAGCCCAAAATCACTCCAGGTTTCTGAGTTATAGGGTTATGGCTCTATAACTTGCTTTTGAAGAAAAGTTAAATGACAAATCTCAAGTATTGTACAAGTATGTTCTGAGCTTTTTTGGGTCTTAGACACATTGCTTTTGGTTTATAGGAGTTATGTGTGCAGAAAGAATAAGTTATAAGCTCAAGACAAGTTGACTTTGTGATTAAAGCAACTTTTCAAGAATGGAATGGTAACTTTCTTCCTAAAGTGGCAAATTGGTTTGGACAATGCTTGGAACACTTGGATAATAGCTCAAAAACAAGTGTAATCTTCTTATTATAGAGAGATCTTTAGGTTTAGAAGCCTGCAAAACAATATTGTGCAACATAGGTTTGAAATTGGATTCTTGTTCATCACAAAATGCCTTGTAATTCAAGTGACAAAACACCAACTTCATCTCTTCGATTCTCCCTACTCAAGAATGATCTCAAGAAGTTCTTGGACATTTTGGAAAACTTGCAATGTGATATACAAATCATATTTGAATTTATTTTGAAGATTCCCCTTGGAACTATGTGTAAAATTTCCATGAAGTTAGGTCAAAAATATGCCTAACTAGGATAAAATTTCACAAAGTCTTTTTTAGTTCATGAGCATGTATTCACAAAATTATAAATTGAGATCCAAGCAATTTTAGGAGAAGTTGTGTGAAGAAAAGTTGTATATTTCATGGAGATATACAACTTTCATGTTGGGAGTTTCTTTTGAATCATCTTGCATCATGGTGAAAATTTGGATCAAAGTTATGAAAAAACATGAAATTTCCAACACTTAGAAAAATTTCTAAGTTTAGAAATTTTGACTTTTCAAAATGAAATCTTGAATTTTTGATTTCTTGATGAATAAGTTTCACATTTTAACAAGTTTTGATAGATTATGATCTTTGGCACTTGAATTTGACCAAAAAGTCAAAGTTTGACTTTTCAGTATACAGTTGACTTTTGATCAGTTGACTGCAAAATTCATCTTTCAATCCAATGTACTTGCAATGTTTTGAATAATGTCATTAGGTAAAAATGATAAAATTAGACTCTTGAGATCATGCCTTAAACCAATTGATCATTTGCTAGGTTAAAAATTAGAAATTGTCGTTTCCCATTCAAAATCCTAATTTTGACCATTTTGCCCTTTTTGGAGATTTGATCAAATTTCTTGAGGAATTGTGGTTCAAACTTGATCAAATTATACATATGGGTCTAAAATGTTGATGTGGATAAAAAATTATGAAGTTTGACTGTAAATTGACTATGGTTGACTTTTTCCCCAATACAGCTGATTTTTAGGTTAACTGTTCAATTGATTGATCAAAAGTATGATCCAAGACTTGAAATTTGACATGAATAATCTTGGGGGTCCATAATGATCCTTAAAAGTCACATGAAGCATTGATAGTCCAAAATCCTTGTGCAAACTCAAACCCTAATTTTGGTCATCAGTGCATGAGGTGGTGTCTTGAGCTGATCAAACCCTAGTGCAGTCTTGAGCCCAAGGAGATCTTGTGAGAAAATTCTTGATTAGTGAGAGGGAAAATTTTGGGGTACAAAAATAAAGCTACCTACTAACTGATGGTATGGATAGCTCTATCTCTAAAGGAGAAGGAAAAGAATAAAAAAGACTTTAGTGGGTAAGAAATTTCTAATTGCTTGGTCACAATTTTTTTCGAAACGTTTTTTCTTACATCACTTTCAAACAAATATGTTCAAAATACTCTATACGCATTCTTGAGGACTGATACAAGAATCATTACAAAGTTAGTCTTACATTGGCATTTCAAAATATTTTCAAATTACACACACACAAAGTAAGTTTTCAAAAATGAGTTAAGCAATTAAGAGCCCGTAGATAACTACGGATGAAAAATGTGCTAACACCTTCCCTTTTCATAACTTACCCCTAAATTTAAAATCTATCAATGTCTTTCCTGTTCTTTTCAGTATTTCCTAAATATTGATTAAAAGAAAAATCGGTGACGACTCTAGCTATCCGTACATTTTGAATAAAACTAAAAAAATTAATTCTTCCACCGTATTACAAGATTAAAAATAAATCTCGCTAATATTATATAAGGTATTGTATATTTAACCCTTGAATTTACTTAAATAATATTTTGAGTTATGCACTTCAACCAAATCCATTCTTCCATAACCACGTAACCAAGACACTCCTGGAACATTACCATTATTCATGGTATATCCATAATTACAATAGCCACAAGCTTCCTAAAAGATTTTAATTTGCACTCAAATCATGTACTTAAAGCACAAATGTGTAATATCACAAACTGGAAAGTTGAAGTGTCCAATCCCCAAACATAAACAAAATTTTACAACAAAATACAAAAAATTAAGGTAATGAATGTCTTACCTATTTCATGATGCAAAAGCACGAATCTTGTTGGTTCCCCCAGTAATCCGTATGTAAAAAAGTTGCAACATAGCATTTCACACATTAAAATATGAGTTAAAAAATATAGGCTTATGTTGGTTTTGAGTCATAAAGTCACTAAAATATGTTTAAAAATTACATCTATAAATAATTTTATAAACTAAAATTAGTATATAGTTAAAAATATGTAAGTTAATAAATAAATATACTTATATACTAGTATTTCTTACCTAAGAGTGAGTTAAGTAGGCTGAACTTGCCAGAATCGGATTAGTTGCTCCACTAATAATAGTCACATGAATTTATAATTTTCAAAAAATAAATAATTTTTTAAAGCCCATACAACAATTGAATTAAATATCTCATATTACTCTATCAAATTAATGACTTTTTAGTAGAGTAGACAAATTTGATCAATCTGATTAAATCTGATCAATTCAATATATTTTTTATGCAAATGAATTGATTGTTTGTCGATTGATTCAATTGTTTAATTTAAGTAATATATGACTGCTTTGATCGAATTTAGATGATTATTTTAGACTTATTAATAATTGAAACCGACCAAACTTAATTAATATATATTTTATTTATTTTAATTACTATATATCACTCATTATAAAAATTAAGCTCATAATATTGTGAACTTATTATAATTTTATAATTTAATGATGAGATTAAGTACTCACTAAAGTATACAATGCAATATGAAATTTTAAGTAATATGAAATTTTGAGCATTACTATTTAATTTATGGGTTAAAGTATGTTAATGATCAAATTAATATTAGATAATATTAAAAATATTATTATATAATAATAAACAATTCTTTTTAATCTGTTTTAAAATTTTGATCGTTATTTTTAGTTAAAAAATAAATATTTAGGAATTTTATAAGAAATAATCATTTTAATAAGTTTATTGAATAAATACTAAACCAATTAAATTCACCTAGTTAATCCGTCAAACTGATTAACTAATTCTGTCACTCTATCCATTGAAACTTGGCCTTAAAATTGAAAGAATGATTTGCATCAGATTTAAGTTTTGAATCCAAAACCGATTCAATCTCTGATTGTCCAACCCTAATCTTTGGTAAATTTATAGGACTTCAAACAAGATAAAAAACTAATACTCTGATCATTGATCATTGGTGGTCAAATCATAAAATGACACAGACATATACAGCATCTATACATAAAATAAGAAGTTGAGATGTAAAGTGAATTTTGGGAAGAGACATGCAAATAGAAAGAAGGCAACAAAAATAAGAATCCTCAACAGTGCACACACAGCTCAGAAGCGGACCCTGTAGGGTGTAGTTACTAAATCATATTATATAGCACCTAGTTAAAACATGGAAATGAGAATTGGACAAAGATCATCATGCATTCACGTGATGAAACAAGGACACTCACAACACTCACATGGGACAGGACACGACAACTACAGGTGCCAAACAAATTTTTTAAGAAGTGCATTTTTGTCGTCCAGAATCTCACTCTCAGTTGAGTTAGTTTCCATATACATATACTCCTCCTCCTGACAAAACAGTAATCATCATTAAACTTTTTTAATGATAATAGTAATAATAATTTATCATTCTTTTCAATATTTTGTATCTTTTGTGTTCGTTTGTTAGTTCATGTCTGTAACGATACATCTGCACTGCATGCATGCCAGTAGCCACGTTTGATTGTCATTTCAAGTTTATATGTGTGTTTGTACGTTGTTTAATTAACAAAAAGAAACAAAATTTAATAGACAAAAATGAGAGGACAATATTGCAAAACCAGTGGTTGAATCAAGTGCACTGATGGTGTTTGTAAAGTCAGGGGATAAGTGCATATGTTGTTTAGTCAAATTTGAAACGATGGATGGAAGTGACTAGACTAAATCATACACTTCCATTTGAAAGAACCTCTAAAGGAATTTTTGTGTTGTGTGTGCACTACAGTTTATAACAGTACACAGAAATAATTATATAGGATACGACTCCATTTTATTTTCTACTTTCCATCTTTGTTTTTAGTCAAACAACTAGACTGAATGTTGAAATAATATAGTAAGTATAAGTAAGTGGAGAAATAGTCTTATACTGAATAGGAATGTAGCGACTAAAGCAGATATAAGTGAGAGAATCCACTCACCTATCACTTTAAGGTTTTAGGTGGATAAGTGGTGCGTTTCTCACAAAGATGCTTATTTCTACACTATGTATCAATGCTCTTAATAACTCCTTCTAACATATTCTTTGTTTAAGGCGGTTCTTCAACAGATTTTTTAAATCAAAATAATTCAGCTTTTTGTTTTTGCCAGAGAGACGGTGCTTTTAAACATTCAGAAAAACACTAATTTTTCATAGACAATATTTGATTTATAAAAAGTGAGATTTTTATGATAGACACATCCATTAGCAAGAGTGTCGTGATATTTGACATGTATCGGTATTTGACATTTGTATAACTCGTACGACACGTATTAAATTTTTTTTATTAGTATTAGAAAAGTTAAATAAATATCATTTAAAAAATAATATTAATTTCCACTATAAGAAAAAGTTGGATTAGCTTAGGGTAAATGGCTAGGAATTAAACCCCTCGCTAAATTTACCATTAGCTTGGGGTAACCTCCTAATTAAATAACATAAAAAAAGAAGGTTTAAAATTTGGTGTGGCTAGGAGATCCCCGTAACTAAATATTATGAGAGAATTTGAAAATAAATTTGTTGGACGCTTGCGAGGGGGAGGCACTTGGGAAAAAGGAAAAACATTTAGTGAGGGGGGATCACCTCACCCTACAAAATAGTTGTTGGCCATTTGCGAGGGGGGTGATCACCTCGCCAGTGAAATTGTATTTTTACGAAGGATTAACCCCAAACCCCCTATCACGTCACATCTTTGCTCTGCTCCATCTCTGAACCGGTCTGCATGTTGCAGTGGTGCTACAGTATTTGACAGCTAGCGAGGAGTTAGTCCTAAACCAAATTGGTACCGTTTGACAGCTAGCGAGGAGCTAGCCCCAAGCCACGTTGGTGTCGTTTATCACTTCATCTTACAATTTCTTGTTTCTCTTTCGTTCAAGTTACATTTCTTTCTCCCTCCCTGCAACTCTCTCAATTTCCCTTTCTCCTTCAATTTTTCTCCATTAACATTATATTTTACTCTATTTGGAAGCTTTATTTTTTTATTTCAAAAGTAATAAAATTATTTCTATATGTTATTTAAGATATATATTGTTATATTAATTTATAAATTTTGATTTTTGTTGGATTAAATTCGTAGATATTTGTTATATTTTTCTCCATCAACACTAGCTTGTTTAATAAAGCTTATTTATAAGATATGTAATTTATTATTTTTTTTATTGAATCTCTTTCTAAAATATATGTTAAATTTAGGTGAATTAAACTGATTTAGGTATATATTAGATTTAGATGATATAATTAGGTATGTTAATTTAGTTTATATATATATATATATATATATATTATATATATATATATATATATATATATATATATATATATATATATATATATATATAATATATATATATATATATATATATATATATATATATTATATATATATTATATATTATATATATATATATATATATATATATATATATATATATATATATATATATATATATATATATATATATATATATATATATATTATATTAAGTTATTTGTTATTCCAAAAATACATTATATATTTTATATTATGTTATATATTAAATATGTAAAAATAAGTTATATATTTTAATTTATATATTATATATTTAGTTTATATTTTTTTCTTCCAAAAATATATTATATATTATTTATTCTATTATTATATTAAATAGTATATTAAAACAGTTTATATGTTATATATTTTTTTTATTTCGAAAATATATTATATATTCTATTAAATTAAATATATTATTAAAACAATTTATATATAATTAAAAATTTTATTTCGAAAATTTATTATATATTATATTTTTATTTTATTAAAACAGTTTATATATTTAATTATATTAAATTATTTATAGGTTATATATTATATATCATAAAAACAGTTTATATAAAAATGTATATTTAGTTTATATAAAAAATACTAAATAATTAGTAAATCTAAATAATAATATATTTAGTTTATAGAAAAAACAGTATATTTAGTTTATATCTAATTTAAGTAATTAGTATATTTAGTAAATATTTAGTTTAAATAAAACATAATATATTTAATTTATATAAAAAATAATTATTTAGATAATAGATGGTATACTTAATTATTTTGGAAAATGTTATATATTTAGTTTATATAAAAAAAAGTATATTTAGTTTATATAAAATATAACAAATATTTAGTTAATCTAAATAATAGTATATTTAGTTTATATAAAAAAAAATATATCTAGTTTATATCTAATTTAAATATTTAGTATATTTAGTAAATATTTAGTTAAATAAAACATAATATATTTAATTTATATAAAAAAAATAGTATATTTAGTTTATAAATAGTATACTTAGTTATTTTGGGAAAACAATATGTATTTAGTTTATATAAAAAAGGTATATTTAGTTTATATAAAATATACTAAATATTTAGTTAATCACTATAATATTATATATTTAGTTTATAGAAAAAATAATATATTTAGTTTATATGTAATTAAATATTTAGTATATTTAGTAAATATTTAATTTAAATAAAAATATATTTAATTTATATAAACAAATAACATATTTAGTTTATAAATCGTATATTTAGTTATTTTGAAAATCAGTATATATAGTTTATATGAAAAAAGTATATTTAGTTTATATAAAAAATATATTTAGTTTAAATAAAATAAAATATATTTAATTTATATAAAAAAACAATATACTTACTTATTTAGTATACTGTATTATTTATAAAAAACAGTGCATGATTATAGTTATTAGTATTCTTATTTAGTATATATATATATATATATATATATATATATATATATATATATATATATATATATATATATATATATATATATATATATATATATATAATATATATATATATATATATATATATATATAATATATATATATATATATAATATATATATATAATATATAATATATATATATATATATATATATATATATACTAATATATATATATATATATATATATATATATATAATATATATATATAATATAATATAATAAAAACTTTCTATATATATTTATTGATAAAATCTTAAAAATTTGTTGATATATTATTACTCCCCCTTTTGTCTAATAAATTTAAACATAAATAATATTATACATGTGCAGTATGGAATATTATTAATTCTATCGTAGTGAATGTATGATAGAATGTTTCCGGGGAGACGTGGGCTTAAACCACAATTTAAGGAAGGACTTGATATGTTTCTCACATATGCGTTTACTCACGAATGGTGTCGTAGAGATGGAGGGGTAAAATGCCCATGCTTAAAGTGTGGTTGTAGAAATATACTCAGTGACCGTAGTGAAGTGAAACAACACTTGGAGAGAGTGGGTTTTAGGCCAAATAATTGGGTTTGGACATCTAATAGAGAAAAATTACCAGAGATGAATATGGAAGCTTATAGTAATCAAACACACGTTGGACCAGACAAAAACATAGATGGTTCGAGTAGTCAAGCACAAATGCAATACCAGGAGCAATTTAATCTAGTAGAGGATATGGTAAGTGATACAATTGGGGTCAATGGGGCTTACGATGAACCTGAAGACTTTGATGCAGAAGATCTTTTGAATGAGAATGCACAAAAGTTTTATCAGTTGTTGAAAGAGTTAAATATACCATTGTTTGAGGGATCTTCTGACTCTAGGCTCTTAATGTGTGTGAGACTCTTGACTGCGAAGTCAAATTGGAATGTGTCAAATCAATGTTTGGAGTTCTTTGCAAAAATGATGTTGGATGTGACTATTGTGAAAGAAAACATGCCCGCAAGTTATTATGATGCAAAAAGGATGGTGTCGAAATTGAGATTAGAAGCAAAAAAGATTGATTGTTGCATTGGAGGTTGCATGCTATTCTATGACAATGAGTTTGGCACAAATGATGGGGCTTTGGAGGAATGTAAATTTTGTAAGAGTCTGAGGTATTTAGTTCGCAGTAAAGGCGTTGATTGAAAGCAAAAACGAGTTGCAGTGAAGTCGATGTCCTATGGACTCAGAAAACATAGTTGTCTTATTTTATTGTGACTGGTATGATCCATCTTCTAGAGGAACAAAAATAGACAAAAAATACAATGTTGTTGAGGATCAAATGGACAGGAAGTACAAAGAGTATGACCCTTTCACAATGGAACATAATGTTAGGCAAGTTTATTACGTACCTTATCCTTCCATTCAACCACGAAAACGAGGATGGTGTGTTGCAATCAAGTCTAACCCAATAGGGCATATTGAAAATGGAGATGTAATAGAGGATGTTTCATTCCAAGATGATGAGATTTCACGTGTCAATGGGGACATTGAAATTGAGGAGATTGCAATCTTGTGCGATACTGCGGTTGAGGGTCAACAAGTTGACACCACTATTTTATTGACACCCGTGGAAGAGGAGCATGAAGAGTCAGTAGAGTCTGAAGACTATAATATCATATATGAAGAAGATAGTGAAGATGAGCATGAGTGATGATTAATTTGTGTAATATTAATTTGTTTAATATAATTTGTGTAATATTATTTTACTCGTGTCTAGCAACTCTTGAGTAATAATATTATTCTTGCCTAAATTATTATATATTATTCTTGTAAGTTTGGCGTATCAATTACTTTATGTTCGTTTTCAAAACAGAAAAAAATGCCACTCCGATGTAAAGATAAGGGTAAGACTGCAGTAGATAAGCCTCGTCGTAATCGACCAATGTATATTATAGAAGAGGTTCCTGAAACAACTAACCTCATTCTTGTGCCACAATCTAGTCAATAACCACATTATCCTCTTATGAATCCCACTCCACCATAATGCATCCTACTCTACCACATATGCATCCCACTCCACCATCTATGCGTCCCACTCCACCATCTATGCATCCTTCTCCTTATCCATTCACAAACTTACTATCCACACCTTATTCTACATTTCCTAACATTTCTCCCTCAGCTTTTCTTAGTCCTCCTGGACATACATCTTATATGCCCTAGGCTGGACCTAGCACCTTCATACCTACTATAGATCCAGCATTTATGCAGTATAGGGATCCAAGTGGTGGATCTAGCACGTCACATTCATCACCCCATGCATTCTCCGCATGATAAGCAGGGTGATGATGATGACCATGCAAAGAAGGTTGTTCAGGACGAGGCTGACCAGGAGCATAGGAATGCACACATTTTGAGAAATGTGCCACAAGTGATTAGGAGGAGAAATTGACAATTTGTCATTTAGCCAGAGGGATCATCGTAAGTGTTTATGTTTAAATTATAAATTTTAGTTGTTCGTTTATAATTAATACTAACTCAGATTTTGGTTGCTTAGATTTTACCTATCACATCAGGCAGCAACTTGCATCACTGAGATCATTAAAGAAAAGTATAACAAATTTTGGCCTACGTATGGTGTAGTTGATGGTGATGAGGGGGAGGCATGGTTTAGGTTATTTTAGGTATAATCAATTTTGTTTAATCTTTTTGATCTTTTTTTACCTTTATTAAAGTAATTCACTCAATCACAATTATAACTTTATTTGATATTTTTTGAAGGAGAAATATTGTTGGGACCCTAGAGATGATATCAAAATAAGAGATAATTTTAACATTAAATGTGCTCAACAGTTATCTGACACGATAAGGCGTGTTAGAATTACTTGGGAAAATAAGCGCTTATGTCCCCGTTGGATAAGTTCAGATGTATTTGAGCAGCTTATTGCCCATTGAAATTCTGATTTCTTTAAGACTACATCTGAAAAGGCCAAGAAAAATAGAGCCTCTAAAGTTGGTGGCTGCAACTACGCCTATGATAGTATTAGTATTGCTGATGTTGCACGGAGAATGGTAAATTTAATTATGTTGTAATTAACTTAACAATTTTAGATTATGTTATAACTATTTTTTATGTCATTTACTTAGCGTGATGAGTTGGGCAGAACTCCGCTTCTTAATGAGCTCCATAAGGAGACTCATCTCAAGAAAAATGGGGAGTTTGTTGATGAGCACTCAAGAAAAACTCAAGTAAGTTTTCCTTAAACTTAGTCATTTTATTTATTTCTTTTGTGTCTAGCATAATTTAAATTGCAATAACATTTACTCTTTTTAATAGGAGGAGTATGAAAAACAGCTTGCCCTAAGATTATCAGAGCACCCTTAATATATTCCACCTCCGTCGAGATTTCCCACTGATCCTAGTATAAGTTTTCAGACTTGGTATGATGTATCTCGTGGGAAGAGAAAAAATGCGAGAGTGTATGGTGATGGAAGTCTCGCCAAAACAATCTGGCAGTGTGATAGGAGTTTCAGAATGAAAATTGCTGATGGTGAAGGATCATCGACTCAACCTTCACTTACCCCAAACATGATAGAAACTGTGAGATCATTAGCGCACTCTGAGGCTGCCCGTGAAGTGGAGGTGAAGAATGCTGAAATAGAAGAATTGAAGAAGAGACAAAGAGAAACGGAGGAAGAAATAAGAAGAAAAACTAGAGAATATGAAGAATCTATGCGTATTTTTCACCAGTTTATGCAACAATTTGGAGGGCGTGATATTCAAGGGCAAAATAACGATGAAGACAATAACACCGACGAAGAAAATTAATCTTTATCAATAACACTTTTTATTTATAATTATAAATAATTTCTTGTAATATTTTAATTTTAATTTAGTATTTTATTAATATAATATTGATTATAAATTATATTATTTATTATATTTAAAAACATATTATTAATATTATTAATATTGAATTTTTTATTTTATTAAATTATAATTATGAAATTCATTGATTATAAATATAATAATAATAAGAAAACTAAATATTTACGTTTATAATTTAAAAAATAAATTTTGGTTTTTAGCTTGGGGTAAACTGCCTAGCTAATATTGCTGATATTTAGCTAGGGGTAAAGTCCCTAGCTAATGTGCAATCAAGTTTTGCCTTTAGCGAGGGGTTTAGCTCCAAGCTAATTGGCTAAGTGCTTAGCCCCCTCACCACTTGTCAGTGACTAGTGATTTAGCTAGGGGACATAACCTCTCACCAATGTTGATTTTGTGAGGTATTTGTTTGGCTTAGCGAGGAGTTAATCCCTTGACTAAAGGGCTTTTTCTTGTAGTGTTTCTTTGTTTAATCACTCTTTGAATTGGTGTTTGACGTTGAGATTACCATTGTAGTCAAATATAAGAATTTAAGTAAGATTTTTAGTTTGTGAAAGATTGTAAAACTCATATCGTTAGTACGACATTTAAGATTCTACAAAAAAAGAAGTAATTTCATATATACTTAAGATCCTTACAGGTCAATCCCTCTCTCACCGTGTTAGAAGCCCATCAAATTCATCATTGCATCTCGCAAACTCAAATATCCAATCAATTTGGGTTCCTTAACGGGATATATATATATATATATATATATATATATATATATATATATATATATATATATATATATATATATATATATATATATATATATATATATATATATATATATATATATATATATATATATATATATATATATATATATATATATATATATATATATATATATATATATATATATATATATATATATATATATATATATATATATATATATATATATATATATATATCATAACATAACATAAAAATCATAATACAAACCTAAAAAAAACCTAACACTTTATTTTTACGATCTTACTTTAAAAAGTTTGATCTTGACTACACCGTAGACAAAAACGATGTCTTTGATTAAAGTATTCTCAAGTTTCCTTAGCACATATTCCTCCATTCTCTTTTATAAGTAAATTTGTCTTTTTAGATTCATTCAATAAATATTGTATTTATATTATATATAGACTAGATACATCATGTATTCAATAAATTTAAAAAGTTAAAATTTGCTTATAATAAAGAATATAAGGAGTGAGATTTTTCAATCTTATGATCCAACACTCGATATGAATGTACGGCATATGATATTCACACGTGTTAGACAAAAATCGAGGGGTAAGATATATTGTTTTTTTATTTAAGAAAAATTCGTTACATTGTTTACACAGAATATTAATAAATTAAATTGTTTACAAAATACATTGTTTATCCAGAATACTACATTGTTTACACATAATATTAAAATATGAATTAATTCCACTGAAGATCTGATTTTAGATCTTCAAATCATTGAATTTTGAGGTAGATCAAATGATGGGTGCAAGTATTTTCTCAATGGCTTTGTTTGCATTTGTTTATGATATAACACAAAAAAAAGGTTAGATAAAGAAATAATTTTCTGCTCAAATAAATATTTAAGAACACAAACCTTAAACTCAATTAATTTTCTGCTCTTGCAGTCCATCATAGAGATATTTTCATAGAAAATGCTCTTGAAAACCTTAAAGTGTTGGATGTAGATAGTTTCAAGCGCTTCATGATGTTTCATTATCTTTTTTTTATATTCATAATGCTTTTATAATAGAAGTTTTTTATGTTTCATGTGGATCACTAAAAGTGGTGTCTTGAGCAATGTTACTCATGATATGGAATGCAAAGATTTGTTTAAGGAAGGTGATCAATATCATCAATAATCATGTCAAAAATACCCCCTCAGTTTTGTCAAAAACCGAGGTAAAAAATATTTACCCCTCGATTTCAGTAGAAAATCGACGTGAATAAGTTTTTTAAGATTACATTGTTTACACGGAATATTAAAAAACATTATTACAACAAATGTTGTTTCATCATAGTCGTTGTTATTTGTTCCAAACATTGGAAAATAATTATTTTGCACTTGCACTGCATCACATAGAACTTTTTCAAGCTTCTTTAAGTTCCAAGATTTCATTATCTTGAGCAAATATTTTCATGAAAAATATTTTCACGAGAAAGATATATAATCGAGGATGTAGATAGTTTGTTGTGGATTAATGTCTTGACAATATCCTGAGAGTTGTTCCTTTATGAATGTAGGGTTGAGATTCATCGTTGTGCTTGTGTAACAAAATCCCTTGATGTTTTAAAAAACCGAGGGAAAAAGTATTTTCTTTTTTTAATAGAAAAATAAAATAAAATAAGGTAACCCCTTGATTTTAGTAAAAAAAAGAGGTAATAGGATTCAAGAAAAAAATGGTGAATGATAAAAAAATTGAAAGTAACATGTCATGTTTCTATTTTAATTTTTTACCAGTCACTATTTTTTGTATGCAATTTACACCATTTTTAGGAATACATTTCTCAATATTGTCAGCCCATGAAAAGTAGTGTTGTCTTGCAAACCATCACAAAAGAATGATGCATATGAATATGGGGTGGCTACCTATAAGTTAGGATTAGTATAAAATCTATTTAACGAGTGTTTTATGTAAAATCTGAGTATTTTATATCTCGATTATTATGGAATTTGAAGGGATAGATTATTTAGTTTACACTTATAAAGAAATAGAACATAAACGACAATAGATGAAATTAGAAGCATGTCCTGAATTTTTTTCCCCTTGGTTAAATTAAAAACCGAGGGAATATATTGTTTTTATTTTTTTAAAAATAAAACATGACAGACCTTGGTATTATACCTCGATTTATTTTTGGTTGAGGTGAAAGTTTTGTCATGAAATGTATTATTTATAGTAGTGTGAGCTCTTGTCTTTTGTCTTCTTCTGACTTATTGTAGTTTTGCTTTCACTTTTATTACTTTACACCATTTATTTTAGTTGTCATTGTTCTTTTGTCTCAGCACATTAAATTTCTTGGTGTGTTTGAACTCTGAATAATTATTCTTAATTATTTTGAATTATTCTACCAGTTTTTCACAACAAGTGGCGTCCACTGTGGGACAAGCGCATATTGTTTACAAGTGAGCATCATAGGTAAATGGGAGATCTAAAAGTTTTCAGGTGACAACAATTTTTGGTTGTGGAAAGTGAATATACAAGCAATGTTAACATAAGAGAATCATATTGAAGCATTATAAAGTGAAGCATCGATGCCTGGACACCTTATACAAGTAGAGAAGACCGAGATGGTGGATAAGGTCAGGAGTGCCATTATCATGTTCATAAGGGATAAAGTTCTATGGGAAATCTTTAAGGAGAATATTAAAGTGTCGATGAGGGGAAATCTTGAATCATTATTATCGTAACCGGCAAAAAATAAAGAGTCGTCGCCATTAATTTTTGTCCTAAAGACGGGAAAATAAAGGATAATCCTAATTGTTAGAGATTCTAAGTTCGTGAGTTGGTTAGATGAAAGGAATGTCTTAGGAACCCTTCATCTCCCTTGTTCTCAAGGGGCATCTTATTTTAGGTCATAGGGTAAATCGAGAATTTCTATTCAAAGGCATGTTATTATTAATTGTATAAAAAATGTTTAGTTTTTTAATTAAGGGACTTGCCTTGTTTTTAACAACGTGCCTACGTATCTCCTTGCAAAGAATCAGATTCCAAATTCGTAGTTCGTATGTGTTTGGTTAATTTTTTATGGATTGTGGAAATATTTTAGAATTATCCTTGAACCTTGTATGAGTTTGAAAATAGCGTAGTCCTAGACGCAGTTAATAGAAAATATATCCACAATTATTTTTTGAAATAAAGTTGAATTTGAAATTAAGTTAGTAAAAAATATATTAGATTTGATGGGTTAGCTGTCTTAGAATGCATGATGAAGTTTTGAAAAATTTGAACTTGAATGATAAAAATATATGAATAGTGATAGAAAATGTGGTTAGTATTTAAAAATAATTAATAAGCAATTATTTTTTTATTATTAAAAATATATTAAATATTTATAATAACAATCCAATATTCATTTATAAAAAAATATTTTTATGATAAAAAATAATTTTAATGCAAATGATAAGAAAACAATATGAGGTAAGAATTGATAAATATATGAATATAAATAAATTAAATAAATAAATATATTAAATAAATTAAATATATAAATTATTTAAATAAATCAGGGGGGTGTATTTTTAGTTAGCGTAGTAAAAACATGGGTGCGTGGATAGTAAGGCCTGAGCCCACAATTTGTTTGAAGCCCACATAACGTCAGGGGGTATAGTTTTGAATGGAGAAAGTGATTTGGGTGTGCGTTTAGCACGGGACTTGGACCAGATAATTTTTCTGGTTCATTGGTAATTTGTGGGGAGGCATGGAGGCTTATGGTGTGTTAAGCATTTATGGATTATTTGATCCAGATCATATGGCCATGCACGAGTGAATTTTGAGACTTTGATCAAAAGTAAGGTCGTCGTGAGACTGAGAATCAACGTTGACTAGGGAGTATCCTACGCGTGGAACATAGAGGAACTAAAAGGTCTATATATTCATTTCCCCCTCATCTTTTTCATTTTTTTTGCCTCTCTCTCTACACCAAAACAAAAAATTCTTCTTGTATTTCTCGAAAGAGATGCTATGCCCTCTCTCCACCAATGGAAATCGCTCTGCCCAGAGCGCCACTGGCCAGAAATTGCTTCCATCGGCAGATGCATCTGGACAGCACCACCTTCATCCCAATTCCAGAAACCACTTTGGGCGGCCGTGAAGGCCATCGTCAAAAGTATGAGTCCGCCAGGGACTCCATCTGATTCTGGGAAAAGTGCCAAGAAACCTAACAAGTTCATCCCCAACCCTTAGAACCCTAAGCATTTTAACACTAACCTTAGGGTTCTCATATGAACCCTAACAATATATCCATAATCCCTTTGAACCCCAACCCATAAACACAAACGAAGATAAACCTTAACCCTAAGTTGTATGAATGAAGAACCCTCACCCTATGAAGAAAAAACCCTAACCATACATAAAAACCCTACACCCTAAATTTTTTCCAGAAATCACAAATAAAAAAAATCAGTCAACAATAGAGATTATTTTAGAGAGCTAAGTGCCACCTACCTCGCCTGTAGTGATACTTCTTATAATACTCCTTTGATTCCTTTCCAATCTTCTTCTGACCCTCTTCTTTCTTTTTGTGTTTGCAGGTTCCAAGGCTTGGGGCTAAGCTCTGAAGAACTTAGGGTTTCAGTCGTGAAACCTAAGTCTCTAAATGATGAAGAGATTTGGTGATGTGTTATAGATTCACAACGGTAATCAAAAGTTCTGCGAGGATTCTTTTTTCGTCCTCAATCTATTAGTTTAGGCCTCAATTTATAGGTTTTAGGAATTGCATAGATTAGGAAATTCTTATAGATTTGTTGTTACAAATCAATCAAAAAATTTGATTGATTCTGATTTTTGTGAGTTTTTAGAAGTTTTGATTGAGATTAGGAATTGGGTTTTGATTCACACATGTATCTGGATGTTTTTTATGTTTGTATTCATAAATCAGTAAAAAAAGTTTTAATCTTTATTTGATTTGATTCGATTCAGAAAATAAGTGAGTTCTGGGCTTGAATGCCTTAGGGATGAAGAATCCAAAACATGGCGCAACTGGATTTTTAGGGTTTACAACCCTTGTTGACTTTAGTCAACAACAACAAATTTAAATACACAAACAAAAAATAAAGATCAACGTAATAGCAATATTGAGAAACAATAATAGTAATAACAATTATAATATTTTAAATAACAATAACAATAATTATAACAATAAAAATAATAATTAAATAATTATAAGAAGATCAGATGTTAACTTCGGTCAGCCCCCCATAAAAAAACCTAATGGGCCTTCCAAAAGGCTTAAAGGATCTCTTAGACTTAAAATGTAATGATGAGCCCATTAAAGAAAATACAGCCCCTTTCTCCATTTTTACCCTATTACATATAAACAACCACTAATTTAAATTAGTAAACCAAAATATAATAACACCAAAATTAATAGAAAAATGATTTATCAAAAATAATTGATCATTACTAGTAGAGTAAATTTGGGATATGGCAGCTCCTATTTAATTACTCTTCGATTGAAGGTGCGAGAATACTAAGGTCTCACACATACGGATCTAAGGATTATTAAATAATGGAAGATCCCAAAATTGACCAAAGACTCGAAAATATTTTGAAAACTAAGTTTTGAACAACAAAGTAAATAAAGAAGTAATCGTAGATTTCGTGTATTTACCATAACCTAGCAGGTAAAAAACATAAGGTTGAAAAATAGATAACTTATTCCTACTTTGAGACTGATGCAACAAGTTATACTGTAGTTATTACATATTTACCACGACCTAGAGGATAAATAAAACAATTTTGAAAACTAACTTACTAATGCTTCGAGATTGACATAGTAAGTTACAATGTAGATTATGAACATTTATCGCAACCTAGGGGATAAACAACACGAGTTTGATAATTCATTGTTGCTAATATACTAGCACAATGAACTATATCACAGAAAAATATATAACTATATTGCTGCTTTGAGACTAACACAACGAGTTATATCGTAGATTTCGTATATCTACTACAACCTAGGGAGTAAATGATACGGGTTTGAAAATATCTTACTAACGCTTCTAGACTAACATAGTAAGGTATATCGTAGACTTGCGTACTTATCACGACCTAGAGGATAAATACCACAAGCTTGATAATTTATCATTGCTTGGAGACAGATACAATGAATTATATCGCAAATTTTTGTATACTTACCGCAACCTAGGGAGTAGATAACACGAGCTTGAAAATAGACAACTTACTAAAGCTTCGAGACTAACATAGTAAGCTATATCACAAATTTTGCATATTCATCACAACCTAGGGGATAAATAATGCAGGTTTGCTGTTTGAAATTGAGTTTGATAATTGAAACTTAGATAACTAAACCAGAGCTATAAATCGCAGATATATCACTTAGTATAGCCCTAATTTACCGGTTGTGTCTATTCTCAACCGAGGTATTTATTTGACTTGTACAGATAAGTTAGTTCGTAAATAGTCCTCAAGATATGTCGCAATATTCATGGCCTAAGCGGTTTTGAAAATGAAATTCACAATGTATATACACAATTCCCTAAATCGATATGATACCCAACGACGATGTTATTGACATGTGTGATACGGTGGGAGAACTGACTTGGTTGTTTTGCGTTTTATCGCAAATGTTGCGATTAGCAAGAGTCGCCACCGACTTTTATTTTATCCAAAAGGGAAGGCTGAAAAGGACAAGAAAGACCTTTGAGATTGTTTCTTGAGTTCGGGGGGTAGATTATGAAAAGGGAAGGTATTAGAACCCTTTTCATCCATAGTTATCTATGGGCTCTTAGTTGCTTGCTAGATCACTTGCTTTTGTTTGAAAATGTGCTTTGTGTGGTTTTTGAACATATTTTGAAAAGGCGCCTTCGTTTAGGAAAACTTTGTAATAGTTCTCGTTCGTAAGAACGTATACAAAGTGTTGGACTTTTGGAAATCATTCATGTTTTGAAAGTGTTTTGCAAGTGTTTGTTTTGAAAGTGTTTTGAAAGTATTTGTTTTGAAAGTGTTAGTGTTTGTTTTGAAAATAAGCAAGGATGTTTGATTTGAAAGTGAGCAAGCAACTAGGAACAATCTACCTACTCAAAAGTCTTTGTTCATTTCTTCCTTCCTTTGATATGGCTATCTTATCATTGATTTGGTAAGAAGCCTTATCTTTGGATGTAAAGGGATGGGCGTGGGTCATCATATAATCATGATAGCAATGTTGTGAGGTATCTTAGCATTTCTCTTTGAGGGACTAAGATCATTTTGAAAGGCAACATTGATAGCGTCATCTAGGGACTATGATCTTGTATTTTTTATTGCTTTTGCTAAGACATTGCACATGCATAACTTGGCCATTTTTGTAAGGCAACAAAGTGGAATTACCCTAAGGGTGCAAGTGTCCAAATGTCTTTGATTTACATGCATTGTTTATCTTGGATTAGGGTTTGCTACTTGTTGATTTTGTCTTTCCATACAGACCCTAATTACTAACATTCATATAAAGCGATAAATTGCGGAAAGTAAAATTACTATGCTATTACATCATTAGGGGAGGGGGTATACAAATTTACAAATGGGGATTGCAAGAAAATTAAACCTAATTATCTATTACAACCATATTGAATAATGTACAAGAATTGAAAATATAATGTACAAATGCAAATGGAAAAAGAAATGATTTTTGTTTGATTTTTATGAAAGGGTTTAGTCTTGACCTAATTAAGAAAATGATTAATTAAAATTAAAATAAAATTAAACCTAAATTAATTAAAAGAAATTAAGTTAAAAAAAAGTATTTTTAGGGTTTTTTATGAAAGGTTTTAAGTTAAATAATAATAATATGAAAATTAATTAATTAAAAGAAAACTTAAGTTCTAAATTAATTTTAAATAAAAGAGAAAAAAATAATAATTAAACCTAAATCTAAATATTAATTATTTAAGAGAAAAAAAGAAACTAATTTGTTAAGAAAATGTATTTAGTCTTTTTGTTTTATAAAGAAAATAAACATATAAATGTGAAAATAATAAATAAAATATTTTTGGATTTTTAATTAAATAAAATAATAATAATAATAATAGTAATAACAAAAAATATAAAGAAAAAAAATATAATATAATATAAAATATAAAAGAAAAGAAATTAAATTTAAAAAAAAAGGTTTGGGTCAGT
This sequence comes from Vicia faba, assembly GCA_948472305.1. Taxonomy (NCBI): domain Eukaryota; kingdom Viridiplantae; phylum Streptophyta; class Magnoliopsida; order Fabales; family Fabaceae; genus Vicia; species Vicia faba. The sequence goes on from OX451738.1 coordinate 1,014,441,712, forward strand.
ATACAAAAGTAGACAAGGGAGTGAAAATGGAGCAAAAATGGAAGGCCCGACATTGGAGGCCCAGCGCACCTGTTTCTAACAAAAAAAAGAGAAAATGTGAAAAAATATGAAAAGTGACAGCATTGGGGCTTGAACCCATGCCCTGGGCATGAAACGCGCGTTGCCTTACCACTGGGGTAGCTATACATCCGTTAACATAGATGAAATAATAAATACATAACATCATATCCTGAATATGACTTCATCTTCAACCTCCAGCCTGAACATCTACAACTTCACCATTTCTCATCCATTTGCAAAAATATAAACATCAAACTTGTTCCAAATTTCACAACGATTCCAGAAATGTAAATTACTAAAACTATAAATCAAAGATGAGCATGGATTTTGAATGGTACCAAATTATGAACTAACTATTTTCAGAGATTCAAACCTAAAATTCTCACTACTCAAGCAATATAAATGAAATCTATGGACATGTACAGTTTCAGGGAAATGATGTCTATATTTTATCTTCACAAATGCAAGCGTAACAATGCCTAAATGAAAAGAAATAAGTTCAGAAAATGTACCTCAAAACTGGAAATCGTGAAATGCAAATGAACTTGGAGCTTAGTTGTTATCTAGTCGGATTCCAGGTTTCACAACAAACTTCTGAGGGGAATTTCTATCCGATCGGATCCAGGCTTCACAATAACTTTCTTGAAAAGATGAAGTTGAAAACTGATATCTGGTCGGATTCAGGCTTCACAGTAACTTGCTGGGATAAAGGCAAACTCTACCGGGGAAAAGAAGTTAAACCCTCGTCTGGTTGAGTCCAGGTTCTTCTATATCTTGAAGAGTTAAACTTTTTATCTGGTCGTGTCCAGGCTTCAAAGTACTTGGAGAATTTACACTATTATCTGGTCGGGTCCAGTCTTCGTAGCATTTGGAAAGTTATACTATTATCTGGTTGGGTCCAGTCTCCATAGCATTTGAAAAGTTACACTAATATCTGGTCGGGCCCAGGCTTCACAGTGTTTTTAAAGAATATAGTTGATTGTTATCTGGTCGGATCCAAGCTTCACATTAACTTTTGGAGATAGTAAAGACTTTGTTGATGACTTTACTAGGGATTAGGGGTTATGGCCCTTTAATTTGTAATAGTCTAAAGGCAAACTCATGCTGGAGAGGATAGACTTAGCTGGGGAAGACAAACTCAGCTGGGAAGATAGACTATACCGGAGGAATACAAACTCATTTGGGGAGTTATTCTACTCGTTGTTTGTTGGGGAAATAAACCTTGTTGGGAAAATAAATCCTATTGGGGAAATAAACCCTGCTGACGAGGTGAGTTCTTTTATGAAGAGATCCACAAGGTTTCTTCTTTGTAGGATCAACTTAGCTGGGGAGAGAGATGTCAAGAGATTGAGACTCTGGATGGAGATCAATTTATTGTAGCCGTTCTTGTGGGGATAATGATGATGAAATAACTCTGTGGGGATATTCCATATACATTAAAGAGATGCTTGTTGCTGCTTAGCAGAACACATGTGCCAAATAGTTTTAATTATGTTCACATGCATATGTTTATTCAATTTTAGTCATTGGACAATTTTGCATTCAAAACAAAAAACAGAAAGTTTGCACTTCAAAGTATATTTGTATTGGTATTTTGCCTGTGAATAGGAATTTTTGTATAAAGAGACGGAGATCCTAGTAAGAGGAAATCATCGAAAGGAAAACAAAATTTTGAAAACAAAAATAGCCATATGGAAATGATCTCATTGCATTTTGACTCTACTATCGCCTCAATGTCTTCGAATGCCCCTTGTGTTTGACAAGAAGTTGATTCGATTGATCTTGGACCGTTTGAACTTGGACCTTGGTAATAAAGTCGACTATGGTGATTCCACGGGACATAGTCATACGCTTTCAATCCTTAACTTTTTCCTGGACCGCCGTTTCGGGTTTTCAGCCCACAAGGATACCCATTTTTGCCCAAGTCGCCCTTTCGGGTTTTCAACTTGCCGGGTGTACAATCTTTTGCATATATCCCTAATTTTTTCCCAAACCTTTTGGTTTTCCAGGATGCCCTTATTTTTTCCTAGGTGTGTCAACCTAGCGGGTCTCTTATGCATAGTATTTTTTAACTATGTATGCGTTCACAGGATGTGGGAAGTCTTCACCATCCATGGTAGTCAGCATCATGGCACTGCCAGAGAAAAATCTCTTGACAACAAATGTCCCTTCGTAGGTGGGAGTCCATTTGCCCCTGGGGTCGCCTTGTGGAAGAATGATGCGCTTTATCACCAAGTCACCAGCTTTATATACTCGAGGCTTGATCTTTTTGTTGAAAGCCTTGATCATATGTTTTTGGTACGCCTGACCATGACAAACAGCAGCCAGTTGTTTTTCGTTGATCAAGTTCAACGGATCCAATCTCGTCTGAATCCACTCGTCTTCGGCTAGGCCTGCCTCATTCATAATCCTTAGTGAGGGAATATGAACTTCCACTGGAAAAACAACTTCCATGCCATAGACTAAAGAAAAGGGAGTTACCCCAGTTGATGTCCTAGCTGAAGTACGATAGCCATGAAGAGCAAACGGTAACATCTCATGCCAATCCTTATAGGTTACTACCATCTTCTGCATAATCTTATTAATGTTTTTGTTGGCCGCTTCGACTGCACGATTCATTTTTAGGTCCATAAGGAGAAGAATTGTGATGCTTGATTTTGAACTGAGTGTAAAGTTCGGTAATCATAGCATTGTTGAGGTTAGTCCCATTGTCGGTGATGATCCTTTCGGGGATACCATAGCGACATATGAGGTTATGCTTGATGAATCTGGCTACCACATTCTTGGTGACTGAGGCAAATGAGGCAGCTTCAACCCATTTGGTGAAATAATCAATAGCGACCAGAATGAAGCGATGTCCATTGGAAGCAGTGGGCTTGATCTCTCCAATCATGTCAATGCCCCACATTGCAAATGGCCACGAAGCATTCATGACGTTCAAAGGGATAGGAGGTACATGGACTTTGTCAGCATATATTTGGCATTTGTGACAAGTCCTTGAGTGTTGATGGCAATCAGTCTCCATTGTTGACCAATAGTAATCGGATCTCAGGATCTTCTTGGCCATAGTATGTCCGCTTGAGTGAGTCCCAAAGAGACTATCATGCATGTCTTCCATACTTTCCTCTGCGTCCTTCTTGTCCACAACTGGAGTAGAGTAGAATCATGGTTGCGCTTATACAAAATTATGTTACTTAGGAAGAATTTGGCTGAAAATCTTCGTAAGAACTTTCTGTCGTTGATGGATGCTCCCTCAGGGTACTCTTGTGTTTCAAGGTATCTCTTTACCTCGTGGTACCAAGGCTTTTCCGTGTCAGTGTCAAGCTTACACCAGTGTGCAGGTTCGTCGAATATCTCAATTGTAATCATGGGAGCTTCGTTGTCTCATCTGATCTTGAACATAGAAGACATGGTGGCCAAAGCATCGGCTAACTGATTTTCTTCCCTAGGGAAGTGCTCAAAGGTGATCTCTTTGAAGTAAGGAATCAGAGATAGCACAAGTTCCTTGTAAGGGATGAGATTAGGGTGCTTAGTGTCCCAATCTCCATTTACTTGTCTAATCACTAGAGCGGAATCTCCTAACACATTCAAATGCTTGATCCTTAAATCAATGGCAGCCTTTAGACCCAAGATGCACGCTTCATACTCAGCCATATTGTTCGTGCAATTGAAGCATAATCTGTCAGTGAAAGGAGTGTGAAAACCTTTAGGGGAGATGATCACAACACCAATTCTGTTACCCAAGGTGTTGGAAGCCTCATCGAAGACCATAGTCCATCGGGAATCTTGTTCAGGTCCGTTATACGGTCCAGGTTTCTCACAATCGGTTATTAGCATGATGTTCTCATCAAGGAAGACAAAGTTCATAGACTGGTAATGATCAATAGCTTGGTGGGCCAAATGATCTGCTAGTATGCTTACTTTGATGGCCTTTTGCATTGTGTATTAAATGTCGTACTCAATCAAGATCATTTTCCACCTAGCTATCTGTCCGGAAAGAGCACGTTTCTCGAAGATGTACTTGATTGGGTCCATCTTAGAAATCAACAGAGTGGTATGAGTCAACATATATTGTCTTAGCCAGCGAGAAGCCCATGCGAGAGCACAACAAGTTTTCTCGAGCAGTGAATATTTGGTTTCACAATCGATAAACTTTTTGCTCAGGTAGTAAATAGCATGCTCTTTTCGGCCAGACTCATCATGTTGGCCCAAAACACACCCCATAGAGTTCTCTAGCACTGTCAAGTACATGATCAAGGGTCTTCTTTCAACTGGAGGCATGAGAATAGGAGGTTCTTTATGATATTCTTTGATTTTGTTGAAGGCATCTTAGCATTCATCATTCCATCCGACTACTTGATCTTTCTTCAAGAGTTTGAACATTGGCTCACAAGTAGCAGTCAAATGAGATATGAAGCGGGCAATATAGTTGAGACGACCCAAGAATCCTCTAACTTCCTTTTCAGAATGGGGGACTGACATTTCTTGGATGACCTTTACCTTGGTGGGATCGACTTCGATGCCTTTACTGCTGACAACAAAACCTAGAAGCTTTCCAGATCGTACTCTAAATGTGCACTTATTAGGGTTCAACCTCAACTTATACTTTTTCAACCTTTCGAATAGCTTGTACAGGTGATTGAGATGTTCCTCTTCAATCTGTGATCTGGCGATCATATCATCTACATATACCTCTATTTCATGATGGATCATATCATGAAACAAAGCTACCATAGCCCTTTGATATGTTTCCCCTGCATTCTTTAGTCCAAATGGCATGACCTTGTAGCAAAAGATGCCCCATTGCATAACGAAAGTGGTCTTCTCCATGTCTTCAGGAGCCATCCTAATTTGATTATAACCTGAGAAACCATCCATTAAAGAGAAGACTTTATGTTGAGCAGTGTTATCGACCAAGACATCAATATGAGGTAGAGGGAATTCATCCTTGGGGCTTGCCCTATTCAGATCCCTATAACCTACACACATGCGAACCTTTCCGTCTTTTTTCGGCACTGGCACCACATTGGCAACCCATTGGGGGTAAGATGTCACAACTAGGAACCCTGCATCAAATTGTTTCATCACTTCAACTTTTATCTTTTCAGACATGGCAGGCCTCATGCGACGAACCTTTTGTTCGACAGGAGGACAATCTTCCTTTGTCGGCAGATGATGAACTACGATGTCGGCATCCAACCCTGGAATATCTTCATACGACCAAGAAAACACTTCCACATAGTCATGCAACATTTGAACCAACCTGCTCTTGACATTGTCTTCTAAGTTAGCACCGATCTTAACCTCTTTCATGTCTGTCTCGGTACTCAGATTGATGACTTCAACTGACTCTTCATGCGGCTGAATAACTTTTTCCTCTTGTAATGAAAGTCTGGCTAGTTCTCCCGATATTTCACAATCTTCCTCGCCTTCTTCTTCGACTTGGTTAATTGGACATTCGAAGCCATAGTCGGCAATAGTAGAGTCATTGGCAATGAGATCCAAAGTTGATGAGGACCTGCAAGAGTGTGTGTGTGTACATGTAAGACACATGGCTATTTGGAGAAATGTATTTGAAGAAAAGAAAGACAATGAACACAAAGATTTGAATGCAAAAGAGTCTAATAGTTTCTATTGAATGATCATATGATAAGATGAACATAAATAAAACCCTTGACAAATGAACCAAAGTGCCCCGGGCTAGGCATATGGCTTAAAAGTCATTGTTAAATATTATAGACAAAATGTTCTTGAATCAATAAGAAAGCAATAAACGAGTGATTACTCCTCAATGAAGGAGATGGAGACGAAGTCTTTTGCTTGCCAATTGTTGAGTTCCATTGTAGTAGGATACACCCAATCTTCAAATGCAACTTCATCATCAGAATCACCCATAGCATTAACTTCATTGACACCCTTGCCATGATTTGGCATAGGCGTGGTGATTACATTTGGAGTTGGAGCAGGACCAAATTCAATATTCTTGTTATCGATCAAGTCCTGAATTTTATTCTTCAGTGCCCAGCATTGGTCAGTCTCATGCCCGGTGCTACTTGAGTGATATGCACATTTGGCTTTCGGGTTATACTTTGGTGAATAGGTATTAGGATTGGCCGAAGGATCGCGTAATGTCACCAAATTAGCCTTTATTAAGTGTTGTAAGGCTTGAGATAATGACATGCCTAACCTCGTGAATTGTCTTCTCGGAGTCTCAAACCGTTGGTGATTAGCAGATGGTCTTTGAGCGGGAGTTGGATTAGAAATTCGGACAACATTAACAGATTGGCGGTCATCCTTCTTGGTACGGGCCCTTTTCCCATACACAACATTGATTTCTTTCTTGACAGAAAAAGGTTTCTTTATGGGATTGGAAGTGGAGGCAGATGCCACGGGAATCTTCCCACTTTTGATGCTGCTTTCAAACCTTTCACCGGTTGAGATTAGCTCGGTTAAACCTGAAGAAGAACAGCCAACCAACAAGTTAAATAATGGACCAGATAAAGTTCCCATAAATATGTCAATGTGCTCCCTATCAATCAAAGGTGGATGAACCCAACTGGAGAGGTCTCTCCACTTTTGTGCATATTCTTTAAATCCTTCATTCTTCCCTATTGTCATATCTTGCAACTGAACTCTCGTCGGTGCCAAGTCGGCATTATACTGGTACTGATGGTAGAAATCGGTGGCTAAGTCCTCCCATGTATTGATATGGGAACCATCCAACTGGTAGAACCACCCTAGTTGCGTCCCGGCCAAGCTCTCTTGAAAAAAGTGAACCCAAAGTTTCTTATCAGCGGTGTGCGGCTGTATCTTGCGAACTTAGGATTTCAGGTGAAGCTTTGGACAAAAAACTCAGTCGTACTTTGCAAAGACTGGTATTTTGAATTTGTGGGGAATAACAACCCCGAATATCAAACCCAAATCATCAAAATCTAAACCGGGGACGGCTTGGATCTCGACGACCTTCAATATGTCTTCTAACTGCTTGTACTTGACATCGACGAATGGGTACTGCTCGTCAAAATAATAATCATCATATGCTTGATCATTAATACAGTCAGCCTGGGTACTCCTAACTTCAGCAATCAGATTCTCGTCTTCTTCAGATGAGTCTTACATTATCAGGATCTGACGAACCGATTCTTTGAACCTTCTACCCATGTTGACCAAGGATTCCTTCTTGGGTTTCTTCTTGACTGCCAGTAATGCCATCATATCTTGTTGCCCCTTGGCTAGGGCCAGTAGAGTCTCTTGGAATTGAGAGTTTTGTACTTGAAGGTCCTTCACTATTTTCTCTATATCCATCTTGCTGAAATAAACAGCAGAAAGATAAGGATACCTGTTGTGTGAAAACATGTTATGTTATGATGCATGGAAGATGTGTATGCAAATGATTTCAAGGATTTATGAAATTTAAATTTGCATATACAAAGCATGAACAAACGTCAAATTTTATTAATTAGTTCAAAATGACTACAACATGCCTCTTGGGCTTACAAAATAAATCTCTAAGATAAAAAGACCGAACGCATCCTTTTCGGCGCGATTTAGGCGTTCACGCTTTGCTCTTTATGTAGTTGCTTTGTAAGCTCCAAGACTCTTTTCTTGCTAGCCTAGAATTGAGTCTCGAAGGTATCTCTTTCCTCCTTTAGCTGAATCCAACCCTTTTGCAAGTCTTCAAGAGAGGTAGGCATGTCCGGATGGAGGACAGTGTATGGGACATCTCCTTCAACCACAGGTTCCATGATAACTGGTAAGATGGAGGGGTAAGGCATCATAAGTTTGTGAGCACAAGCTCGTACCCACCTAAGATAAGGCTCAAGGGGAATGGAATTCTTGTGTCCTAGCGTCTTACTATCCACTTTGCTTACCATCCTCCAAGCTCGGATAAACCTCTGACGGTAGCCTTGATCGTCGCTCTCGTAGTCAAATACCACTCCTTGGATAAGCATCTCATGATGATAATCCCTTCACGCATAACCAAACTGTTGCAAGGCTAAGAAAGGGTTGTAAGTGATACTGTGATCGGTGGATCTGGAACTGACTGTTTTTCGCTGGTTCGTGAAATGTCGCGGAAGCAAGAGTCGCCACCGTCTTTTATTTTCTCCAAACGGAAAGGACAAAAGCACAGAAAAATTCCTTAAAGAGATTGCTCTCGGTTCGGGAGATAGGTTATAGAAAGGGAAGGTGTTAGCACCCTTTCTATCCATGGTTATCCATGGGCTCTTAGATACTTGCTCATTTGTGTTTTCAAAATTGGTTTGTTTGCTTTTCAACTGTGGGTTTTAAAAAGTTTCTTTGAAAATTTCAGTTCGACTCTTGTATCGGTCCTCAAGAGTGTTTGAAAAATGCTTTCGAAAGCTTTTTGAAAATGTGTTGGTGTGAAAAGTATTTTTGATTTGTTTTGTTTTGAATTAGAGCAAGTATCCACGAGTCGTCTACCTACCCTAAGGAATTCGTCTGTGTAAATGTCCTTTAAAGTAGTGCCATCCCACCATTGAGAGGTAGGTAGCACCACCGTTGGAGGTGTTCGGGTCAATTCGAGGTTCGGGACATGGTGATCACCAGAGCAATGGGAAGATACCTTAGGAGCTACCCTCATGCCAGGTTCCCGGATCATGAGGACTTACTAAGACATCCTCTACTCGACGATCACCTTTCGAGGCAAGGCAACAGTGAGGCGTACCCTAGGGGTGGTGTGTGATTTGTGTGTCGTTTTCATTTACATTTATCTTGTCATGTTATTGGTGGTCTACGCTTGTTTTCATTTTTGTCCACACATTCTTTCATGCCTTTGATTAACAGTTAAAAAGTTGCGAGAAAAGTAAATTCTAAGCTATTACAAATGGCGCGGGTCCACATCGCCAAAATTAAACCAGGACCCGATTTTGACAGAAAAATAAAGAAAGTAAAGAAAAGTGCGAGAAAATTAAAAGGTTACATGGCCTTGGGAGAGATACATAAATATTATAAAGAAATAAAATAAATATGCGAATTAATAAGAATTATAAACGAGGGCGTTGGACCCTTTTTGCAAAATTAAAATTACATGGAATTTAATTAATAAAGAAAAAGAAAAGGAGATGTTTTTTTGGTATTTTTTAGTATTTTAGGATCTAATATGAAAAAAGAATTAATTGAAATTAAATGCTAACCCTAATTCTAATTGCTTTTAATTTATTAAGAAAAGAAGATTAAAACCTAATATTAACCCTAATTAATTTACATGCAAATTTAATTATAAAAATAAATATTTAATTATAAAAATAAATATTTAATTATTTAATTATTTATGAAAGAAAAATAAAAAGGATGAAAAATTATTAATTAAACCCTATTTCTACATTTTTAGATTTTTATTATGAAAATATTAAATTAAACCCTAATTTAAAACTAATTAATTTACATGCAAATTTATTTACAAGAAATATTAAAATAAAAAAATATTTATTATTTTTCTTTTCTGATTTTTTATGTTTTGGTTTTTTATAAAAAAAATAATTAATTAAAAAGAACACTAATTAAAAGAAAGAAAGAAAAGAAAACAAAAAAAAAAGAATGTGAAAATGCAAACCTAGGGGGTTCAGACCCCAAATAGGAGGTTTTTTGATGGTGATTCAGGCCCATTTAGAGGCCTTGTTGACCTTTCCATGACGCGTTGACTAGGGTTTATGGTGTTCTCCAAATCTACGCCTTTGGATTGCTGAAGCTGGACACGTGGATGGTTGGATTATGAAAGTGTATCATGGACCACAACATTATACCTGCATGCGAATATTAATTGAAAAAATATATATGGAAAGGGTGGGGACCTGGGATCGAACCAGGTCCTGAATGTTACCAGCCTTATGCCTTGCCAATTGTTCCAGATGCGCGCTTTGTATATTAAAGAACAAACAAATATAATAAAATGAATATGCGTTAGTGCTGATTCTTCGCGCGAAAATTTAAACAGGCCAACCACCGTGCTCCACATCATCATCTTCTTCCTTATTGCTTTATTTTCCTGAAAAACATAAAACATTGGCAACGGTTTTCATGTGTTCTTTTAGGCCATCTATGGAAAAATAGCGAACAGCCCTATGATGCTCATAAATTGAGCGCGAGGGTAGCTTCTTCTTCGTCCAGACGCACTGATTTGAATGGTGGTGGTTTCACACTCCAATTTTTCCTCATTCAAAAACCCCTAATTCCAAGTCCTGTAAACCCTAGAAAACGATAATGGCATCTTCGCATACAGTGCGTAAAACTTCAATCAAAGCACATGATTAGCTTGCAAACATTATTATAAACACAAACATAACAGTAAAACATGTTAACAATGCATGAATGACAGAAACTGATTCTGAAATTTTCTTTACCAACTTCAATGGTGATTTCACGTTTCCTTGAGTATGGGGCTTAGGGAATGATTGGAATACGTCCTATAATCCTCAAAGAAGCTAATGGAAACACTATTTAGTCTTGAATCGCCTTGCAAAGGTGTTTTCAGAATTGAGATTTTTTAAGAAAAAGTGTGAGTTTTTGCAAGGGTTTTATGCGCATCTCAATGGTTAATGGCATTAGGTTTTTATTCTATACTTATGTAAGAATGAATTAGGTCAAAAAGAACCATCCAAATCTCTTGCATTCATGGTTTTTGAAATTTTATTTTCAAAGATCTTTTTCAATCTTTTTTCATGTGTTTTTGTACAAATCATGATCAATTCTCTCCAAATCTTTCCATATTGGATCATGCATGAATTATTGAGTAGATTTCATGCACAAAAAGATTGTAAAGCTTAGGTTAAATATTTTTCATGTATTTAATTTGATTTAAATGAATTATTATTAATAAAAATTCAAATAAATAAATAAAAAATGAAGAAATACTTCCCTTTGGGCCAAGTGGTCGTGCACATGCCATGGATGATGAATTATGGAAGAAAAATGGGCCCATTAGCAATTTTAGGTCATTTGAATCAATGTTGACTTTTCAAAATATCCAAAAATTTCCCAACTTCCACAAGGCATAACTTGCTCAATTTTTAAGCTTTTCTCATGTTTTTGGACATTTTGGAAAGGTCTTTGAGTCCTCTAACCAATGCCTTTGGTCCCATGTCATTTTGATTTACCGATCTCAAGTTATGGCCTTTGACTTAAGGTCCCTTTTTGTTGACTTTTGAAAATGACCTATAATGTTGAAATTGATAACTTTTTGGGAGAGCATTTCTTGGACTTGGAATATGAAGATTAGTTGTAGGAATATCTTTCTCTTCAAAATGAGCTTTGGATGGAATTTTTCTGATAATCCATGTGAAAGTTATGCCCTGGTCAATTTACAGTTGACTTTTTCAACTGTCCAAATAAGGAAACTTTTGCATCTTGATGATTTTTGAGCCAAGCTTTGAGAATCATGATCAAGCATTGATCAAATGATGTTTGTGGCTTCAAAATGAGATGTTGATCAAAAATTTGAACTTTTGACTGTCAAATGACCATTTTGCCCTTACAGTTGACTGTAGTGCAATTTAGGGTTTTGACTGTGCAATTTTGAGCTGAATGTCTTGAAACTTGATGTGAGGATGCTTGACCATATTTGTAGGCATGTGGGACTTGATTGGGCCCTTGGAAACTTCATTTTCTTGATCAGTAGCAAAACCCTAATTTTGACTGCTTAGGAGGCCTTTGCACTGTGCAATCCTTGGAGAATTTTGAAGTATGACTTGGCAGTTTCTTTGAAGAATATGGGAGGGAAAATTTTGGGGTACAACAGTTGCCCCTGTTCAATCTTCTTAGATCTGAGGGTGCAGATTGGCTGACGTGCCTTTCGTAATCCGAGGATAGAAGATGATTGAACACTAGAGTGCCCAGAAATTTGCGCTCACATAGTAGCAATGTGGTGGAAATGGGCTTACAGATGCCATTTAGAGGTTGATGAATAGGATGATGGGCTTATAGATTCCATCTGGATGTTGATCGCGTAAGAGATTCCTTAGCGAGAACTTGCGTACCTGCAAAACAGAAAATGATTACCTGACACGTTGCAGGAGCTGATTTTCAGATGCTTGGTATGGATATGTCCTGACTGGTTACAGGAGCTGGATCTGGAGCTTCAAAAGATGATGAATGAACTAGGGATAGTTACTACCTCAACAGGACGGTAAGAGGACCTTGGGTGACTTTAACTTCAACAACGCTCGTTGAGAAAATCTTGGTGGGAATTACCATCTTCGCAGTATCGGGAAGAGAACCAATAGGCAATTATAATCTCAAAAGCGGACGTTTGAGAAGAACCTGGAATGGAATTATCATCTCACGCACCGTCGGGGAGAGAACCATAGGAAATTATAATCTCAAAAACGGATGTTTGAGAAAAACCTGGGATGGAATTATCATCTCACGCACCGTCGGGGAGAGAACCATAGGAAATTATAACCTGAAATGGAATTATCATCTCACGCACCGTCGGGGAGAGAACCATAGGAAATTATAATCTGAAATGGAATTATCATCTCACGCACCGTCGGGGAGAGAACCATAGGAAACTATAATCTGAAATGGAATTATCATCTCACGCACCGCCGGGGAGAGAACCATAGGAAATTATAATCTGAAATGGAATTATCATCTCACGCACCGTCGGGGAGAGAACCATAGGAAATTATAATCTGAAATGGAATTATCATCTCACGCACCGTCGGGGAGAGAACCATAGGAAATTATAATCTGAAATGGAATTATCATCTCACGCACCGTCGGGGAGAGAACCATAGGAAATTATAATCTGAAATGGAATTATCATCTCACGCACCGTCGGGGAGGGAACCATAGGAAATTATAATCTGAAATGGAATTATCATCTCACGCACCGTCGGGGAGAGAACCATAGGAAATTATAATCTGAAATGGAATTATCATCTCACGCACCGTCGGGGAGAGAACCATAGGAAATTATAATCTGAAATGGAATTATCATCTCACGCACCGTCGGGGAGAGAACCATAGGAAATTATAATCTGAAATGGAATTATCATCTCACGCACCGTCGGGGAGAGAACCATAGGAAATTATAATCTGAAATGGAATTATCATCTCACGCACCGTCGGGGAGAGAACCATAGGAAATTATAATCTGAAATGGAATTATCACCTCACGCACCGTCGGGGAGGGAACCATAGGAAATTATAATCTCAAAAGCGAATGTCTGAGAAAAACCTGATAACTTCTACTGAGTCTTCATCAGAAAAATCTGTTGGGAGTCGATTTAGCTGGACTAGAGAAGGCCTTGGACTGGATAAGAAATCTTTGGAGTCGATTAACTGAACCAGATAAGGTCTTAGAGTTTTGAAATATGATTGAGAATTTAACTGCATCTTTCCTGAAAGGTAAAGGTCAGTCATATGCAATGCATGATATGGATCAAGCAATGATGTTCTCAGCATAAATGAGATTTGTATGATATGATGCGTCTATGCATGCTATAATGATGTATGTGATGTTTATGTATGTTTTCGTCTTTAGGAAAATAAATCCTTGACGGGTGCCGGGAGGTCACTCCTGGGCTGATATTGAAGAATAAGCTTTTACTCCTGCTGGGGATGATAATCGCAAGAATACCGGTAGGGGAAGATGACTCCGTTGAGGAATAAACTTGGCGAATGGAAGATTCTGCGGGGAGAAAAAAAAATACTCTAGCGACCTTGCTGGGGAGAGAGATACTTTTGTTGAAATGTTGGGGATATCCTTGTTGTATTGGAAGTATTGATAGACTTCGATGGGGATAAGAAGGCTTCGTCGAGGACGATCTTTCCGTGACTTTTGGCTGAGGATAACCCAGTTATATCCTGTTAAGGAAATAACTCTTTAAATAAAGCCGGGCGACGCGTTCGTGCTTTTGCGAGGGTAAGCTTCCAGAATCTACTGGGGATAAGCTTACTGCTTGGGGAGATGAATTCCAACTTTCCTGGGGGAGCTGGATTGGACTCTCTTGGGGAAGTTTTGAACTGCGGGGGAAGTGATTCCTTTGAATATTTGAGGTGCCGCCGGGGAACAATCTTTAGGCCAAGACTGCCGGGGATGCTTGTTAAGAATATATGCTGCTGGGGAAGTATTGAGATCTACTGGTGGATACTCAACTTCCTTGAGATTTGATAACTCTGCTTGGAGAAGAATGCACTGGCTGCTGACTTACTCTCTGGGGAATGCTTACTCTCTGGGGAATTAAGATGTACTGGTCATGTTCTTTAGCTGAACCTACCTTGGTACCTTGGAGGATGGAACAATTAGATTGCTTGGACAACTCTTTATTGCCCCTGTTTCTGAGGTATGAGAGGAAGACCTGTGAGGTGCTGATAGTTGTTGATGGACAAACCTTCTTCTGGTAGGCCAGTGACAAGATGCCGGGACATAGTCGTACGCTTTTGATCCCTAACTTTTGCCTGGACCGCCCTTTCGGGTTTTCAGTCCACCGGGATACTCATTTTTGCCCAAGCCGCCTTTTCAGGTTTTCGACTTGCCGGGTGTACAGATTTTTTCATTTCATCCCTTTATTTTGCCCGAACCCTTTTGGTTCGCCGGGAAGCCCTTATTTTTGCCTAGGTGTGTCAACCTAGCGGGTCGTAGTATTTTTTCGACTATGTCCGTTCTCAGAAAGTAGGGAGTTGCCCCTGTCAGAAATGTTTTGTCATGCCACCAGAAGGTGTTTGATCAGGCGAGATTCGTTATTAGAATGCCCCAAGTGGCTCAGGCGGAGATTTGCCCCAGGCTATTTGGCCTTTGAGAGATTCTCCGAATCTTGATTGGACTGCCCCAGATGATGGACAATGATCATGTCATGCCCCTTGATTGGAAATGCTTTTGTTTACTAGGTATTCATCGTGCGAATTTCCCTGCCGTTCAAACCAATATTCATATGCAAGCAAAGTTATGTTAAAAATGCAAAGCTTATGTCTGTCTTGAAGATTTTGAAAATGCATTCTTTTCATAAAACAAGTGAATGTTTGTAAAACATGATGTCAACTCCGTATTTACCGTAAGCCTTAAGGAGTCAGGATACCTTTCGTAACAGTATGCTTTCGAACTAACCCATGCTTCAGCTAGGACTTTTAAGGGTTATAACGTGGCCTGGTTCATGGTTTAAGAAGCAAAGGATAAAGGCTCAAATTATTTGTACCCACCCGCTCTTCGTGATGTTCTTCAATCCTAAACTCAGTTGATCATATGTTAGCCCTTGTTTTGAGTCTTTGCTCTGAAATTCCAGTGATGGTTCAGATATTGATGATTTATTCTGAATAGGCAGTCATTCCTTTTCGTTATTGTTGAGGGTTTGTATGACCTCTCTCTTTTTGATTTTTTTTTTGTTATCCCTTTCTTTTTTTTTGCCTGAACTGTTTCCTTTTTTGGAATTACAGTCAGCGGGATGCCCCAGTTTTGTAAGTCTCCTTCATGGGTTTCGACTTAATGGGTTTTTTAATTTGAGAAGTAATGACTGCCTTTCTTTATTGAATATTCGGAACCATCACCGTCTTCCTTTGTTTTGTAACGACCTTTTTGGTGCCGTTTGTTATGCACTTGGATCAACTGAGAGACTACCCTGCCCCAGGTTATGATTAAGGGTTTTAATTTTCGAAAAGAAAAACTCCTACTTCTTTGGCTCAAAGGGGTTGACGAGGGATTATCTTCCTTATAACTCCAGTGTTTAGGGATTGAAACAATGCCTGTACCTCATCAGCGGGGTTTGTTCAAAAGCATACTGTAGATTGTGGTATCGTTTTCGTCATCCTCCCTCAAGAGGCTTAGAATTATTAATCGAGCGTTGATCATCAGAAAAAATATGAAAATAATTTGCATATAGTGAATACGAATATATTGCTTCAAAACAGACATATGCGATGCATTAATGAAATAACAACGTTTAACATGAGTAAATGTTTAAACAATCCAAGAACAACACAACTTGAACATTCGAATGAACAAAAGTTTTCTAGTCTCAGGGCTTGTCACTTCAAATGGTGAGCCTTGGAGGGATGGTAGAAAAATTCAGCCTGACCATCTTGTGTGAATTCTAGTGCCCCTTCATCAATCAGGTCCTGGATCTTGTTTTTCAAAGCCCAACACTCGTTTGTATCATGTCCTGGACAGGCAGAGTGGTAGGCACACCTTTTATTGGGATCATAGACAGGAGATGCTGTGTTCTGGTTCCGGGGATGAGCCCTTAATGTGATCAGGTTCAATCTTAACAGGCGTTGTAAAGCTTGGAACAACGACATGTTGAGCTGGGTAAATTGCCTCCTAGGCTTGTCTGGCTGAAGTTGGTGAGGTTGATGCTGAATTTATGGCGCTGAAGCCATTTGAGGAGCTCTCCCCTTATCTCCTTGTCTCAAGGATGATTGAACAATGACTGGCTTTTTACCCTTAGACATTTGCCCCAGTTGGTTACCCTGAAGCAGTTGGTTGATGAGCGCTCCTAGCTCTTCTTGTCTTTGAGCTAACCCTTGAATGGCAGTCCCCTGCCCCAGCATCTGGATTTTCAATGCATCCACCTCAGCTTGCAGGTGTTTCAGCCTTTCATCCTC
The DNA here is from genome assembly GCA_948472305.1 of Vicia faba. Classification (NCBI taxonomy): domain Eukaryota; kingdom Viridiplantae; phylum Streptophyta; class Magnoliopsida; order Fabales; family Fabaceae; genus Vicia; species Vicia faba. Next base: position 1,014,458,329 of record OX451738.1, read on the forward strand.
AGCACTGTTCTTGACAAAAGTCCCCATGAGAAGTGTCCTTAGCTCCTCCTGCCCCTTGGATAGATTCAGGAGGATTTCCCCAAACTGAGTCTCTTGAGCCAGAAGGTCCTGGTTATCTTGTTGGGAAGCCATTGCTGAAATAAACAGCGGAGATGGTAAGTGACCTGCAACAAGGGTACTTATAATGCAATGATATGTATGATATGCATGCAATGTTTTCAAGGATCTCGCGGGGTAAACAAGAAAATTTGTTAGAATTTGGTAGCTTGATTGAAGGAACTGCATATTATTGAGAGTCCTTCTTCAAAGGGTCAAAGGCTCACCATATCAAGTGGGTCATAGCCCCTGACTTTAGTCATCATGTCTGGTTTTGGTTTCCAAACAACCTTGGTTAGGGGAACCTTCTTCAAGAGTCAGAGCTCACCATATCAAGTGGGTCATAGCCCCTGACAACCTTGGCTAGAGGAAAATAAATCCTCTTTGCCCCTTGCTGGGATAGTTGATTCTCCATGACCTGCATCACAAGCCCTTGAGATCCTTGAAATGGGTTAGGATGTATGCAATGGTATGATGTCATGATGCATGGGGTAACATGGGTAAACCTTGTTATAAGTCCCTATTAAGGACTATAAACAAAACCTGTAAACAAACTCAGTAAACCCTGCTATGAGTCCTAATTAAGGACTAAAACAAAACCTGCAAGGAATTCAAGAAACCCTGTTATAAGTCCTAATTAAGGACTATAAACAAAAACCTGCAGGAATTCAATAAACCCTGTTATAAGTCCTAATTAAGGACTATAAACAAAACCTGCAAGAAACTCGGTAGACCTTGTTATGAGTCCTAATTAAGGACTACAAACAAAACCTGCAAGAAGTTCATGTGTCAGATAGATAACAAGCATGCAAGTAGTCAAGTACGAAGGCACGCAAGTCACACAAGAGAAGCCCTTAGAGTTTAAGGCCAGCATGAGGTCTGGGTATTACCCTCTTGAAGTTGGTGTGTTCATACTTGTCCTATCAAAGTAATCGGGTTCTTAGAGGATCCCAATATCATTGACTACCCTCAATCGATCATAACTCCAGCATCGCAATCTTTTCTTGCGGCCAGAACCATCACGAGAGTTTAGCCTCAATGGGCGTAGCATACTGCTACTGTTCTAATGGCCAAGTTGGGTCATTTAAGGTTCTAAGGTCTGTTGGTGCTTAATGACTCCTTAGAAGACCCATATTCTCCTCGTTGCAACACAAGGGATATCGGTACAGACCAAGGTGCCACACCAACGTAGCCACTGTTTCACCCGTGTCGGTCTACGCCGGACAGGTCCCTCACAGCTTATGCTACCTAAACAGGGTATCCCCAGATCCGGGTTAGGATATATGTAACTCCCATGCAACCCACAAATTTAAAGCAGACAAGTCAATACAATTGAAAACACAGTTATGAACTAACCCTAAGGTACACCTCACTTTAAGTTAAGTCCCCAGCAGAGTCGCCAGTTCTGTGATCGGTGGATCTGGAACTGACTGTTTTTAGCTGGTTCGCGAAATGTCACGGAAGCAAGAGTCGCCACCGTCTTTTATTTTCTCCAAACGGAAAGGACAAAAGCACAGAAAAATTCCTTAAAGAGATTGCTCTCGGTTCGGGAGGTAGGTTATAGAAAGGGAAGGTGTTAGCACCCTTTATATCCATGGTTATCCATGGGCTCTTAGATACTTGCTCATTTGTGTTTTCAAAATTGGTTTGTTTGCTTTTCAACTGTGGGTTTTAAAAAGTTTCTTTGAAAATTTCAGTTCGACTCTTGTATCGGTCCTCAAGAGTGTTTGAAAAATGCTTTCGAAAGCTTTTTGAAAATGTGTTGGTGTGAAAAGTATTTTTGATTTGTTTTGTTTTGAATTAGAGCAAGTATCCACGAGTCGTCTACCTACCCTAAGGAATTCGTCTGTGTAAATGTCCTTTAAAGTAGTGCCATCCCACCATTGAGAGGTAGGTAGCACCACCGTTGGAGGTGTTCGGGTCAATTCAAGGTTCGGGACATGGTGATCACCAGAGCAATGGGAAGACACCTTAGGAGCTACCCTCATGCCAGGTTCCCGGATCATGAGGACTTACTAAGACATCCTCTACTCGACGATCACCTTTCGAGGCAAGGCAACAGTGAGGCGTACCCTAGGGGTGGTGTGTGATTTGTGTGTCGTTTTCATTTACATTTATCTTGTCATGTTTTGGTGGTCTACGCTTGTTTTCATTTTTGTCCACACATTCTTTCATGCCTTTGATTAACAGTTAAAAAGTTGTGAGAAAAGTAAATTCTAAGCTATTACAAATGGCGCGGGTCCACATCGCCAAAATTAAACCAGGACCCAATTTTGACAGAAAAATAAAGAAAGTAAAGAAAAGTGCGAGAAAATTAAAAGGTTACATGGCCTTGGGAGAGATACATAAATATTATAAAGAAATAAAATAAATATGCGAATTAATAAGAATTATAAACGAGGGCGTTGGACCCTTTTTGCAAAATTAAAATTACATGGAATTTAATTAATAAAGAAAAAGAAAAGGAGATGTTTTTTTGGTATTTTTTAGTATTTTAGGATCTAATATGAAAAAAGAATTAATTGAAATTAAATGCTAACCCTAATTCTAATTGCTTTTAATTTATTAAGAAAAGAAGATTAAAACCTAATATTAACCCTAATTAATTTACATGCAAATTTAATTATAAAAATAAATATTTAATTATAAAAATAAATATTTAATTATTTAATTATTTATGAAAGAAAAATAAAAAGGATGAAAAATTATTAATTAAACCCTATTTCTACATTTTTAGATTTTTATTATGAAAATATTAAATTAAACCCTAATTTAAAACTAATTAATTTACATGCAAATTTATTTACAAGAAATATTAAAATAAAAAAATATTTATTATTTTTCTTTTCTGATTTTTTATGTTTTGGTTTTTTATAAAAAAAATAATTAATTAAAAAGAACACTAATTAAAAGAAAGAAAGAAAAGAAAACAAAAAAAAAGAATGTGAAAATGCAAACCTAGGGGGTTCAGACCCCAAATGGGAGGTTTTTTGATGGTGATTCAGGCCCATTTAGAGGCCTTGTTGACCTTTCCATGACGCGTGTACACGCGTTGACTAGGGTTTATGGTGTTCTCCAAATCTACGCCTTTGGATTGCTGAAGCTGGACGCGTGGATGGTTGGATTATGAAAGTGTATCATGGACCACAACATTATACCTGCATGCGAATATTAATTGAAAAAAAATATATGGAAAGGGTGGGGACCTGGGATCGAACCCAGGTCCTGAATGTTACCAGCCTTATGCCTTGCCAATTGTTCCAGATGCGCGCTTTGTATATTAAAGAACAAACAAATATAATAAAATGAATATGCGTTAGTGCTGATTCTTCGCGCGAAAATTTAAATAGGCCAACCACCGTGCTCCACATCATCATCTTCTTCCTTATTGCTTTATTTTCCTGAAAAACATAAAACATTGGCAACGGTTTTCATGTGTTCTTTTAGGCCATCTATGGAAAAATAGCGAACAGCCCTATGATGCTCATAAATTGAGCGCGAGGGTAGCTTCTTCTTCGTCCAGACGCACTGATTTGAATGGTGGTGGTTTCACACTCCAATTTTTCCTCATTCAAAAACCCCTAATTCCAAGTCCTGTAAACCCTAGAAAACGATAATGGCATCTTGGCATACAGTGCGTAAAACTTCAATCAAAGCACATGATTAGCTTGCAAACATTATTATAAACACAAACATAACAGTAAAACATGTTAACAATGCATGAATGACAGAAACTGATTCTGAAATTTTCTTTACCAACTTCAATGGCGATTTCACGTTTCCTTGAGTATGGGGCTTAGGGAATGATTGGAATACGTCCTATAATCCTCAAAGAAGCTAATGGAAACACTATTTAGTCTTGAATCGCCTTGCAAAGGTGTTTTCAGAATTGAGATTTTTTAAGAAAAAGTGTGAGTTTGTGCAAGGGTTTTCTGCGCAGCTCAATGGTTAATGGCATTAGGTTTTTATTCTATACTTATGTAAGAATGAATTAGGTCAAAAAGAACCATCCAAATCTCTTGCATTCATGGTTTTTGAAATTTGATTTTCAAAGATCTTTTTCAATCTTTTTTCATGTGTTTTTGTACAAATCATGATCAATTCTCTCCAAATCTTTCCATATTGGATCATGCACGAATTATTGAGTAGATTTCATGCACAAAAAGATTGTAAAGCTTAGGTTAAATATTTTTCATGTATTTAATTTGATTTAAATGAATTATTATTAATAAAAATTCAAATAAATAAATAAAAAATGAAGAAATACTTCCCTTTGGGCCAAGTGGTCTTGCACATGCCATGGATGATGAATTATGGAAGAAAAATGGGCCCATTAGCAATTTTAGGTCATTTGAATCAATGTTGACTTTTCAAAATATCCAAAAATTTCCCAACTTCCACAAGGCATAACTTGCTCAATTTTTAAGCTTTTCTCATGTTTTTGGACATTTTGGAAAGGTCTTTGAGTCCTCTAACCAATGCCTTTGGTCCCATGTCATTTTGATTTACCAATCCCAAGTTATGGCCTTTGACTTAAGGTCCCTTTTTGTTGACTTTTGAAAATGACCTATAATGTTGAAATTGATAACTTTTTGTGAGAGCATTTCTTGGACTTGGAATATGAAGATGAGTTGTAGGAAATGTATTTCTCTTCAAAATGAGCTTTGGATGGAATTTTTCTGATAATCCATGTGAAAGTTATGCCCTGGTCAATTTACAGTTGACTTTTTCAGCTGTCCAAATAAGGAAACTTTTGCATCTTGATGATTTTTGAGCCAAGCTTTGAGAATCATGATCAAGCATTGATCAAATGATGTTTGTGGCTTCAAAATGAGATGTTGATCAAAAATTTGAACTTTTGACTGTCAAATGACCATTTTGCCCTTACAGTTGACTGTAGTGCAATTTAGGGTTTTGACTGTGCAATTTTGAGCTGAATGTCTTGAAACTTGATGTGAGGATGCCTGACCATATTTGTAGGCATGTGGGACTTGATTGGGCCCTTGGAAACTTCATTTTCTTGATCAGTAGCAAAACCCTAATTTTGACTGCTTAGGAGGCCTTTGCACTGTGCAATCCTTGGAGAATTTTGAAGTATGACTTGGCAGTTTCTTTGAAGAATATGGGAGGGCAAATTTTGGGGTACAACAGATACCTCCTCTAATTCCAAGCAAAGGGAAATTAGGTAATTCCCCACAACGGTCGACGACAGTAGCATTCTCCAAGGATCGAGAACACCAATGGATATCTGAATGTCTGAGCATCATCAACCTATGGGACCCCCTCAAACCTTGCTCGTTCTTCAACACAGACCAGGGAAGATGCGAAATAAACCATCTAACCAAGAGATGAGTGCAACACATGAGGGCCCCTCTCTTCCTCATAGTGCGAGTGTGGAGAGAATGTAGGATATCTCCCAACAAAGTAGGCACTGGATTTTGAGACATGAAGATTTTGACAGTGTTTACATCTATAAGTTGGTCAGGGTTTGTGAAACAAAACCATCCCATAGATGAGAAGGGCCAAGATTTCTTCAAAAGCTTGTAAGTCCAAAGAGTTCCAACAATCTTGAGCTTTCTCAAACAAGAAATTGGCTAAGAAACCTTTGACACCACTTCTCGTTTCCTAATTAGTCGTGATATCAGATTGTTGCAAGTGTAGTGCTCGGGCAATCTATTCAGGTCTCAGATCTCTTTCCATGCCGTTGAAAGGTAGTTTATTGAGAATGGGAATCCTCAAGAGTTGAGAGAATTCCTCCATAGTAGGCACAAGTTGATAGTCGGGAAAAGTGAAACAATGGTTTAGAGGATCAAAGAACTGGAACAACACCTTCATCATATCTTCATTTTTGCTAGAGGTAACCAAGTTTAGGAGGCAACCATGTCTTTCGGTGAATGAATAATTCTCAAGGATCTTTGATGCTAGCTATTTGAGTTGAGAAGGCATTCTTACGAGATTGACTTGAATGGTTTTCTTGCGAATAGAAGCCATGTCCTACAAAATAGAACAAAGATAAATCCCAATAATCCTTGAAATGGTTAGTGAGAATGAGTATGATGTTATGATGTTTATGATGTTATGTACAAGTAAGTATATACAAACAAAGCAAACAAGTCCTTAGGTTTAGGCTTGCATGGAGTCTTATAGGTAAGTACCCTCTTGAAGTTTAGTTGGCTCAAAACTTGTCCTAGTAATAGTAATCGGGTTCTAAGGGATCTCAATATCGCTGATCTTTCTTGTCGGGCATGGTTTCAGCGCAATCCTCTTTAATGGCGACCTAAATATCCCAAGAAGTCTGATCTCAATGAGTGTAGTATCGAGTATCAACCAACTTTGGACTGCACCAAAGCCTATTATCTCACTACTTCCTAATGGCCAAAGTTTGTCAAGTAAAGGTTCTAAAGTCAGTTAGTGCTTCATGACACCACACAGTGGCCCCGTATTCTCGTTGACTATTCAAAGGCTACCGGTACCCACAAATGTGTCGCACTAACATAGCTATTGCTTAGACCATGTCGGTGTACCCCGCACAGTTACCACAATGTATTGCTACTTACCTATAAGGTATCTCAAATCCGGGTAGAGGATTAGAACAAACCCAAACAAGGAACCAAAATGTAAAACAAACAAGTCAAACAATGAAAGAAAGTAAAGGCGATCTAGCCCTAAGGTAAACCCACTTTTAAGTATTTCCCCAACAGAGTCACCAGTTATGTTATACGGTGGGAGAACTGACTTGGTTGTTTTGCGTTTTATCGCAAATGTTGCGATTAGCAAGAGTCGCCACCGACTTTTCTTTTGTCCAAAAGGAAAGACTGAAAAGAACAAGAAATACCTTTGAGATTGTTTCTTGAGTTCGGGGGGTAGATTATGAAAAGGGAAGGTATTAGAACCCTTTTCATCCATAGTTATCTATTGGCTCTTAGTTGCTTGCTAGATCACTTGCTTTTGTTTGAAAATGTGCTTTGTGTGTGTGATACGGTGGCAGAACCGACTGTTAATACTAGTTTGCGTTTTGCGTTTTTTGTTCGCAAAATTTCACGGTAAGTAAGAGTCGCCACTGACTTTTATTTCATCCAACTAAGGAAAAGGAAAAAGAACAGAAAAAGCCTTTTTCGAGAATATTTCTGAGTTTGGGGGGTAGATTATAGAAAGGGAAGGTGTTAGCATCCTTTCTATCCATGGTTTTCCATGGGCTCTTAGGTACTTGCTGATTTTGAAAACTGCTTGTGTGTGCTTGTTTTGAAAAGTTTTGTTTTACTTCGTTTTTACCCTTGCTTTTGTCCTCAAGAGTGTTACGAAGTTGTTTTTGAAAACTTTGTTTGAAAAAGTGTTCGATGTGAAAAAGTTTGTTTGTTTGAGCAAGTACCTAGGAACTAATCTACCTACTCGAAAAAGTTTGTTCATTTTCCTTTAGACAGCGCTATCCTATTATTAAGGAACAAGTACGAAGGGACAAGTACGATCACAAAAGCCATGTTAGGAGGTGTTAGTAATATTCCTAAAGCCTTAAAGATCTTTTTCCGAGGCAACATCCGAATGGGTCATTTGAGATCTTTTGGGGCTAGAGGACGACCACTAACAAACCCTATACTTCATGACCGTTTAACCGTAGGCAACCGAAGTGGAGTAAACCCTAGGAGTGAGCATGTGCGAGTGAAATTTTTCAGTTAATTTGTCTTTGCACATTTAGGTTATCTACCGTTTTAATTTTCAAGCATTCTTCCCATACCCTATTAGCATACATCTAACAATTTATAATTGCGGAAATTTAAAGTGCGGAAATAGATATCCTAACTATTACATGGCTTTCGCAGATACATAATTATTTTGACTGAAAATAAAAATCGAAATTAAAACCTAATTAAATTTGTTACAACCTCGAAGCAGTTACAAAAAATAATTAAAAAAAAGTAATTGAAATACGTGCGCCGAATTAAATGCAGGGACGATTAGAAAACCTAAAAATCTAATTTGAGAAAAAAATATTTAAGTTATTTTTGAAGAAAAAATTAATTATATACAAAACCCTAATTTCTAATTGATTTTAATTATAAAAAGGAGTTAAATTAACCTAATTTGAATTAATCTAATTAATTATGGAAATAAAATATTTTTATGAAAATTTTTATTTTCAATGTTGTTTTGTGATTTTTTGATTTAATGAAAAAAATATGATTTTTGGTGTTATTTATAAAAAGGAAATAATTAATAACATAATTAAAATAAAATAATTAAGATAAAAAGAAAGGAAATTGGGCCTGTTTTGTAAGCTGAATGAGGGGTGTGTTGTTTAATTATTCCAAGCCCATTATGATTGAGCCCGATCCTGCGCTAGATTCAGTGGTGACCATGCTTGGAGGGTGTACCATGGCCCTTGCTGCATGGGACGTTGGATTGGTGATGGAGATGATCCATTGGCTGGATGTTGTGGTGCATGGTGCATGCCTGACAATTTGGAGTATGGAATCTGTAATCAAATATGAAGAAAATAATAAAATGCTTGGACCTGGGATCGAACCCAGGTCCTCCCATTTTCCAACACACGTCCTTTCCAGCTGCACTGCATTTCTTAGTTGTTAACATAATAACAAAAATAAATGTTATATGTTAAAACGTGAGTAAACTGGAAAAAAATAAAAACACACGTTTAATTCAAACGAGCCAGTGATTATCAGCCACCTCATCACCTTCTTCCTTAGTCCGTCATTTTAGGTACAATATTTTTACCTACGAACATCTTCCATAGCTACAAACCTGCAACTTTCCAAAATCAATAGCAAGCATGATAAATTAATTCTAAACACATGGATCAACTTGTTTTGATCTCACGAGTATGATAATACTCTTTTCTTGGCCCAATTTCACCTGTACAAAGAAACCCTAAAACAGAACATCAAACCCTAGCAATGGTAATCATCAATATATGCACTAAAACATAAATTAAACCATTCAAATATGTCAACAAACACAAATATATCATTAAAACATGTTTATGATGCAAGAATCATTGTAATAGGATTTTGAAAAAGAAGCAAATCGTGAGAGTATTATGTGATGATTATGGGCGTGAAAGGACCTGCAATCGATTGGGTTAGCTTTTGGGAAGGTCCAGGAATCGTTTAGGAATGTTGGAAGGCCTTGAATCATCCTCTAGGGTAGAGATCAGATCACCACTTTTTGCCAAATTTTGAGTTTGTTCTAGTGTTCTTCACGACTGCAACCTCTTATTTTCGTGCCTGGCTTTGTTCATTATATATCCCTAAGTTAATTAGGGTTATAAAAATAGCTAGTATCTTTGCAATTTTTGAAGATTTGATTTGGTTTTCATGTTGTATGATATCCATCCAAATTTGGCCTAATCATGCCATTCTTGTGCCAATTAACTTTGATTCAATTTGATCTTGATATGCTAGCATAATTAGCTTGTGATCCTGTCCAAAAATCAGATCAAAACAAATCTTTGCTATTATTCATCATTTATTTGATTTAATTCAAATTTTTAATTAATAAAAAATAAAAATAAAATAAATAATGAAGCAAATAACATGTGAGTAAATATTTGGGTCGTGGACCATGTTATGAGTGAGGTGCAAGCATAAAAAGTTAGGCCCATTTGGCAAAAAATGAAAATTTGAGCATATTTAACTTTTGGCAATTTTACAAAAATGGTCAACTTTGACAAGGCATATCTCTTCCAATTTTAACCCTAGAGAGGTGTTCTTGGACTTTTTAGAAAGCTTAGGGTGTCCTCTAAACAACCCTTATGGTCTCATCTCAATTGGGTCTTCCTTGTTCATGTAAGAAGCTTTGACCCAAAAAGTGTATTTGTTGACTTTTCAAAAGGACCTATAATGTGGAAATTCATATCTTTTGTGAGTGCATATTTTGAACTTGAGGGATGAAGATGAATTGTAGGGAATTGCACCCTCTTAAAAATTAGCCTTGGATGGAAAATTTCTGATAAAGTATGAGGAAGTTATGCTTGGTCAAAGTTTGGTTGACTTTTCTTGAGAAACCCTAATTTAGCAACTTTTGGGTTTTGAGGAATTTGGGGCATTCCTTGAGGAATCATGATCAACCCTTGATCAAATGATGGATATAACTTCGAAATGTTGATGTTAACCAAAAATATTGAAGTTTAACTGTATGTGGGCCACAATTGACTTTTGACCTAATACGGTCGATTCTCAAGCATCTGAGCAGTTGACTGAGCAAACTTCTTGTGCAAGGATTGAAATTTGACATGGAGGGTCTTGAGAAAATATTAGGACCATGGAGAGCATAGGAAGTCTTTGGAGTCCACCCATCTTGATGAAAATGGAAACCCTAGTTTAAGATACATTGCCTTAAGAGAGAGTTTGTCTGGTTAACTCTTGGGCAACCTTGAGCAAATTGAGGACCTCTAGGAATATGTTTTGAGTAAAACGAGAGGGAAAATTTTGGGGTACAACAGTGGCCCCTGTTCAATCTTCTTAAACCTAAGGATGTAGATTGGCTTTTCTGCCTTTCGTGACCTGAAGGTGGAAGATGATTGAACACTAGAGTGCCCAGAAATTTGCACTCGTATGAAGTGATACTTGATTTGGTGATAGCGGGAATGGGCTTATAGATGCCATTTTGAAGTTGACGGAGAATCGCCGGGGATGGTATTAAAGATGACATCCAGGATGTGACAGAGAATCATCGGAGATGGGCTTAAAGATGCCATCTAGAGGATGTTGATTTCCTGAGATATTATTTTGATGAGAATTCCTATTCATGTCGTTGAGGAGGAGTCTGCTGAGGAATGTTGGTATATGTCTTGGGAGAAATAGAATTTTAGGAGCTTCAGTTGTCCGTTACTCTACTGGGGAAATAACTTCTGTTTGAGGAAGCGAAAGTGAACTGCATATCTGGTTAGGGTACAAGCTGCACCGCGACTTACTTGGGAAATGCGAAATCAATCGTGTTTGATCAAGTCTAGGTCTTACAGTGTTGTGAACTGTTGTCTGGAGATAAGAGAGAAGAAACCTGGATGGTAAGGTTATGAGATAAGAGAGAAGAACTGTTGTACCCCAAAATTTTCCCTCCCATTTTTCTCAATACATGTCAAATGAGGTCCTCAAATTGCTCAAAGAAGTCCAAGAGTTGACCAGACAAACTCTCTTCTAAGGCAGTCTACCTCAAATTAGGGTTTAAGTTTGCATCAATATGTTTGAGTCCAAAGGGTCCCAAATGCTCACCATTGCCCTAATATGTTCTCAAGAAAATCCATTTCAAGTTTCAAGCCCTACAGAGAAAGTTTGCTCAATCAATTGTTCAAAGGCCTAAAGATCGACTATGCTAGGGCAAAAGTCAAATGTGTCCTACATATAGTCAAACTTCAATATTTTTGGTCAACATCCTCGTTTTGAAGTATTATTCATCATTTGATCAAGGGTTGATCATGATTCCTCAAGGATTGCTCACAATTCATCAAAACCCAAAAGTTGCTAAATTAGGGTTTTGTAGGAAAAGTCAACTCAAATTGGACCAAGCATAACTTTCTCATACTTTATCAAGAGTGACCCATCCAAATCTCATTTTTAAGAGGATGCAATGCCCTAAAATTCATCTTCATCTCCCAAGTTCAAAATATGTACTCACAAGAAGTTATGAATTTGGACATTATAGATCATTTTGAAAAGTCAACAAATACACCTTTTTTGTCAAAGCATCATACATGAACATGGAAGACTCAATTGAGATGAGACCAAAAGGGTAGCTTATAAGACATCTTGAGCTTTCTAAAAACTCTAAGAACACATCTCTAGGGTCAAAGTTGAGGAGGTTATGCATTGTAAAAGTTGACCCTTTTTGCAAAATGGCCAAAAGTCAAATATGTCTCAAATTGCAATTTTTGTCAAATGGGCCCAACTTTTTGTGCTTGCACTGAACTTGTAGCATGGTCCACGACCCATGAGACCTGCCACTTGTCATTCTTTTGTTTTTATCATTTATATTGATTTTATTTCATTTAAGTCAAATAAAATCAATAATAAATAATGAAAATATCAAAAATCATTTAAACCTTGAGATTTTGTGCATATTTCAGGTCCATGAATAGCTGGAAATGAGATCAAATCGTGCAAGGCTTGTTTGTACACAAAAAGATTAGATTTGGCTTGATTTGGAAAGATTTACATGAGAATCAAATCATGATCAATGATCATTATTGGAGAATATTTGAAGCAAATTTGTAAACCTAATTCACTCAAGGATACATATAGAACATTGGCAGACAAAAAGAAAAGGATTGGAGGCGTGAGAAGCTGAGAGAAAACTTGCAAAAATCACCAAAAAGTGTTGAATCAAATTGAAAGTTAGAGGACGATTTACACCATTCTAAGGCTAACAATTGATTCCCAGCCATCTCCTGAAGCTAACCTAATCATAATCAAGCCTTGATTTTCCCAGAATCCGCCTTCACAACCCTCACGGTTTGTCAATTTTTTTCAAAATCGTATTCGTTCATTCTTGCATCTTTATCATGTTTAAATGATATATTTGTAATCCTTATCATGTTTGCAAGCTAAGAGTACCGTTTAATTGCATTTTTGGAAGCCATACGTGTGGATGCCATTGTTAGGGTTTCTGAGTTAGTTTTGGGGCTTTGCCATACAGGAAAAATTGGGCCACAATTGAGGTACCATGACACTCGTAAGGTTGAGACGAGTAGATTGGTGCCATTATAATTGATTTATCACGCGTGTGTGCAATGTTTGAATGAAATAGGGATATAGCTACAGACTTTGTCCGTAGGTAAAAGTCTGGATTTTGCCAACGGAAGAAGGAAGAAGAAAGGTGGCGTGGCAGGCAGTGATTCATCCATTTAAATTTCGCGCGTTTTGATATGTTAATTTGCTTTTTCTAATATAATATTTGTTTATTATTCCATATACAAATAAGCGCGCTAATTCAGTTGGTCAGGAGGCATGTGGAAAAGCCAAAGGGCCTAGGTTCGATCCCCAGGTCCCCATATTTGTTCAATGCAATTTTCTTTTACATCATCAGGTACCGCGCATGCTTGGAGTCCACCATATGCCATCAGCTTTCAACCATTGGATCTGAAGCAAACCAAATCCAATGTCTGGCACATGAAGGTCTACCATAGGTCTAGTCAAACATGCAACATGGAATCAGAAAGGTCAACATGGACCAAGGCTTATTGGGCCCAAAAACTGCTATGGACACCCCCTTTTTGCCACTAATACCAGGCCCATTTCTCTCTTTTCTTTATTTAATTTTGTTTAAATTATTTTCTAACACAAATTTAATTCCTTTTTTACAAAAACTCATAAAATCAATTTTTCATCAAATTAGATTTAGGTTTATTTTTATCAAATTTAATTTAATTAGTTTAATTTAATTTTAGGGTAATTTTAATCTTTTGTAAATAACTTAAAATAAATTAGAAAATTCGGGTTCTGTCTAATTTAATTTTTATTTTCTTTTTCCTAAAATAACAAAAATATAAAAATAGGTCAAATTAATTATTTTTCTTAAATTAAATTAATTAGTAATTAGGTTTGTATTTATTTAATTAAAAAACAACAAAAAATATTTTTTCTTTCAATTAGGTTTAGACAGGGTCAAAACCCTAATTTTTCTCGTTCTCGATTCATCGTGCGCGTTTATTTATTTTTACGATATTAATGTAACTGCTCATGGGATGTAATAGTTTAATTAGGATTTTTCTTTTATTTATCGTTTTTACGGGTCTTTGGCTATGTAATTAACCCCCTCCCCGAAGCCGTGTAATAGCGTAGTTTTATTTCTCGTATTTTAATTTTCGCAAATATTAACTGTTAGATGTATGATAATAGGGTTGCATGACAATAATGCATGTTAATTTAAAATGGTTAGCAAACCCTAAATGTGCATAGATAATAACTGAAATCAAATCACTCGCACATGCACACTCCTAGGGTATACTCTCACTTCGGCTGCCTTCGGTAAACGATCATTAAGTATAGGGTGTTTTAGTGGTCGCTCTCTTTTCTAAACAAAGATCAAACATCCCGTTCGGAAATGTTGCCTCGTAAATGTTGCCTCGGAAATGTTGCCTCGAATATGATCTTAAGACATTAGGGTTATTACTAAGACTTCCTAACATTGCTTTAGTGATCGTACTTCCCTTTCAAATTGACCCTTACAACTCCAATGACGGTGCTACCTACTCACTAATAGTGGGATAGCGCTTTCTAAAGGAAATAAAAATAGAAACATTCTTTTTTCGAGTTGGTAGACGCTAGTACGTACTTGCTCAAAATCAAACTTTTCCATACTTACACTCTTTTCAAACAAAGTTTTCAAAAACACTTCGTAACACTCTTGAGGACTGATACAAGGGTTAAAACAAAGTAAAACAAAAAATTTTCAAAACACACAAACACGGAAGCAATTTTTAAAATGATGAGCAAGTACCTAAGAGCCCGTAGAAAACTACGGATAGAAAGGGTGCTAATACCTTCCCTTTCTATAATCTACCCCCCGTACTCAAAATCTCGAAAAAGGAATTTTTCTGTGCTTTTGTCCTTTCTAGTTGGATAAAATAAAAGTCAGTGGTGACTCTTGCTTATCGCAACATTTTGCTAACACAAACGCAAAACACAAACCAGCATTTTCCAAAACAGTCCGGTTCTGCCACCGTATCACAGAACTGGCGACTTTGCTGGGGAGATGATAAGTGGGGTATACCTTAGGAATAGTTTATCATATTGCTTCTCTTGTTTGTTTTGGTTGCTTTACTGTTAAAGGGTTTTGTATTGGGAGTTACTATAGATCCTAACCTGGATCTGGGGACACCTTTTAGGTAAGTAGAAATAAACTGTGAGGGAACTATACGGTGTAGACCGATACGATTGAAGTAGTAGCTACGTTGATGTGGCACATTGGTTGGTACCGGTATCCCTTGTGGAGAAACGAGGAGAATACGGGGTTGCTATGTGCACCGTTAAGCATCAACTGACCTTAGAACCTATAATTGACCAACTTGGCCATAGGAAGTAGTGAGATAGCCGGCCTCGGTGTAAAGCTGAGAACTGGTTGATACTCGATACTACACTCATTGAGACCATACTCTCGAGATAGTTCCGGCCGCAAGAAAAGATTGCGTGAGTTGAAACCATGATCGATGGAGGATGTTCATTAATATTGAGAACCTCTAGAACCCGATTACTATTATTAGGACAGGTTGAAACCAACTGAACTTCAAGAGAGTAGTACCTAGACCCCATGCAAGCCTGAAACTTAAGGGCTCTTGTGTGACTTGTTTGCCTTTACCATGTCTATTATTTTCTATACCTGTTATGTGTTTTACCATGACATCATGCATCATAACATAGCATGCATACTTCATTACACTAACCATTTCAAAGACCGAGGGGATTTATCTTTGTTCTGTTTTGCAGATTATGGCTTCCATGCGCATAAACACTATCCGAGTTAACTTTTTGCAAATACCTGCTCAACTCAAAGAGTTAGTCTCCAAAGTTTCTGATACCTCTTCATTCATTAGAAGACATGGTCAGCTTATTAGCTTGGTTACCTCAAAGTTTGATGAGCAAATTATGAGTGTGCTCTTCCAGTTCTTCGATCCGGTGCATCATTGTTTCACCTTCCCGGATTATCAGCTAGTTCCCACTTTGGAAGAGTTTTCTCACTTATTAGGCATATCCATCCTTGATTAGATGCCTTTCACAGGTTTGGAAGAGACCCATAGACCAGAGGACATTGCTTCAGCTCTACACTTGAAACGGATTGATGTAGTATCCAATTGGGAGACACGAAGCGGGGTTGAAGGTTTCTTATCCAAGTTTTTGATAGATCAAGCTCAACTATTCTGGGATAACTTGGATTTCCAGGCTTTTGAAGACATCTTGGCCCTCCTTATCTATGGTTTGGTTCTCTTTCCGAATCCAGATTCCTTTATTGATGTGAATGCGGTTAAGATCTTCCTGTCTCGTAATCCTGTACCTAATCTTCTGGGTGATATCTTGCATGCCCTTTGTACTCGTACTGTGCGTAGAAGAGGGACCCTCATGTGTTGCATGCCTTTGCTGGCGAGGTGGTTTATTTCGCACCTCCCCAAGTCTATATTGAAGAATGAGGAAGGTTTAGGGTGGTCTTACATAATAATGTCCCTTTCCCATACAGACATTCTTTGGAGTTCCAAGGCTATGGAAAGCACTTCTGTCATTGATCAATATGGGGGATACCCTAATGTCCCATTGCTTGGAATCATAGGCGGAATAACCTACAGTCATTTTTTGGCTTTGCGACAATGCGGTTGGGATCGGAGAGACGGTCCTCATGAGCTACTTCTTACAGATATTGCCTTTGATTACAAAGAGGACGTTGATGAGCATCGCCGAAGGTTTATATGAGCTTGGGGCATGGTGAACAGGTCTGACCCTTAAGAGCTAGGACCAAGGACTTCTCTCCCTATGCAGCCTTATCTCCAGTGGGTCCGAGCTCGTGCTCAGAAGCTCGGGATGCCTTATGAAGCTGTGTTTCCAGTGATTGTGGAGCCCACCAATGAAGAGGGCATTCCTTATACAATCCTTTATCCCTACATACCCACTGATCTTGGGGCATTGAAGAGATCTTGGATTCAGTTGAAAGAGGAAAGGGATACCTACCGGGAGAAGTACCATGAGCAGGAGAGGAAGATCTTGAAGCTCACCAGGAAACTTGAGAATGAAAGAACGATCAATGACTACGTCAGGACCAAGGGGAAGCGTCCATGGGATTTCTGATTTTTGATTTTTCTAGTTTAGATTTGTTTTTCATTTACTTCTTTGTAACGCCTCAAAGGCATTGTTAAACTTTTTTTTTACAAGTTTAATCTAATAAAGTTTGTTTTTTTCTTGGTTTTCAAATTTAAATCTCCCAAGGTCTTTGAAATCATTACATATGCATTCCATTATCATGTACACCATTACAGGTACCATTACAGGTTTCTCATCTTCTTCGCTGTTTATTTTAGCGGTTATGTCTTCTGATAAAGCTATCAAAGATCTTCAGGCGTAAAATGCCCAATTCCAAGAGATGTTCTTAAGCTTGGCTAAAGGGCAAGAGGATTTGAAAGCTCTCATCCTGAAAGAGAAAAAGAAGGAGAAGAAGAAGAAGAAGAAGGTTGTTCTTTTGAGTATGGGTAAAAGGTTTGGGGATAGGATGAAACAACAAGTTGATCTGTCCTTTTCATCCAAAGGAGGAGAGGACCAAGAAGAAGAAAAGGGCCCTAGTCCTGCAGTTTCTGATAATGATACAAATTATGATGAAGAACAGTATCCTCCTACTGAGGATAGGTACAAAAAACTTGAAGACCGGCTGAGTGCTATGGAGTGTCAGAAGATCCCTGGTTTGGATTTTGAAGAACTGGGACTGGCATCTGGGGTGGTGATCCCTCATAAGTTTAAAGCTCCGGTTTTTGCTAGGTACGATGGAGTATCCTGTCCAAAACTCCATCTCTGCTCGTATGTCCAAAAATCCAACCTTACACTGCTGATAGAAATTTGTGGGTACATTTCTTTCAAGATAGTCTGTCAGGGACTCAGCTTGAATGGTTTTATCAATTGGAAGGAGCTAATGTCCGAAACTGGGAGGACCTTGCTGCTGCTTTTTACAAGCAGTATCAGTATAATGCTGACCTTGCTCCCACTTGTACTCAGCTTCAGGGTATGTATATAGGTGCAAGTGAAGGTTTTAAGAACTATGCTTAGAAGTGGAGAGATTTGGCTGGAAGAGTCTAACCCCCTTTGTCTGATAGGGAGTTGGTTGATATGTTTCTGGGGACATTGTCTGGTCCATTTTTCAATCATCTGATCGGCAGTTCGTCATCTGGGTTTACTGAGTTGATCCTGACTAGGGAGAGAGTAGAAGTTGGTATCCGAAGTGGTAAGATACAAAAGGATACATCATCAAGTGTAGTAAAGAAGCCTTTCACCGGTAAGAAAGAAGCTAGTGCAGTTTACAGCTTTAGGAGCCAAAACCAACCTGAACTCCGTCAAGCAGTGAATGTGGTAGTAATATCAAGACCCACCGTTGCCCCATAACGCAACAATCAACAAAGAATAGAGAGGCCGTAAAGACAATACACTCGGCTCAATATGACCTTGTCTCAAATTCTACCATAATTTTTGAAGACCAACCTGGTAACTCTGAGGGAAGCCCCAAAGAATCCCAGCACCACATCTCCGCTATATAACCCGAATGCCCGCTGCGCCTATCACTCCGATAGCCCAGGTCATGATACAAACAACTGTTGGGCCTTGAAGAATAAGGTGCAAGATTTGATCGGAGCTAAAGAAATTGAGTTTGATGCTCCGGAGAAGCCCAACGTCATAACTGCTCCCATGCCCAAACATGATCAGAGAGTGAATGCAATTGAGGATGATGAAGAGGAGTCAGATATTGACAGCTGGATCTACCCGACTACCAACGGTGGATTGAACAATTGGACAGCAAAAGACTTCGTACCCGTTTCTTTTATTACACAATAATAGACTTTTGTTTTGAGATTTGTAACAGACAGTTTAAAACTTTACGGCCCGGTGCCTTGCCCAAGGCATTTTGGCTTTGTTTGTGAGGGCTTATTATTTGTCATTTTCATATATCATCAATAAAGCATTGGACGTTTTCTTGCATTACAAATTTTGCGCTCCTTGTTTTTCCTTTCTATCTCGCACTTTATCAAAACAACTATTGTCTTACACACACTCACATATCATAATGCAGATCCACATCCACTCTGGATCCCATTGATAACAACTCTACTACTGTCAGTTATGACTTCGACAATCCGATCAACCAAGCCGAGGACGAAAGTGAGGATGATTGTGAAGTTCCTGGGGAACTTGCTAGACTGTTACTGCAGGAAGAGAGGGCCATACATTCTCATGAAGAGCCAGTGGAATCAGTGAATTTGGGTACAGAGGAAGACAAGAAAGAGGTCAAGATAGGTGCAAATCTAGAGCCTAGTGTTAAGAACCGATTGATACAGATGCTACGCGACTATGTTGAGATCTTCGCTTGGTCTTATGAAGATATGCCTGGTTTAGACACTGATATTGTGGTACACCTCCTGCCAACTAAAGAAGACTGTCCTCCGGTAAAACAGAAAGTTCGCCGTATGCGCCTAGAGATGTCTGAGAAAATCAAAGTTGAGGTCATGAAACAGTTCGACGCCGGGTTTCTAGCTGTCACTTCTTACCCACAGTGGGTTGCCAATGTTGTCCCAGTACACAAGAAATATGGTAAGGTACGGATGTGTGTGGACTATAGAGATCTGAACAGGGCAAGCCCCAAGGACGATTTCCCGCTTCCTCACATCGATGTTCTGGTCGACAACACCGTGCAGCATAAGGTATTCTCCTTTATGGATGGTTTTTCTGGTTACAATCATCTCAAGATGGCTCCCGAGGACATGGAGAAGACAACCTTCATTACACAGTGGGGCACCTTCTGTTACAAGGTAATGCCTTTCGGGTTGAAGAATGTTGGGGCAACTTATCAGCGCGCCATGGTCGCTTTGTTCCACGACATGATTCACCATGAGATAGAGGTTTACGTTGATGACATGATTGCAAGGTCCCAGACTAAAGAAGAACACGTTAACCATCTCCAGAAGTTGTTCGACAGGTGGAAGATGTACAAGCTGAGGTTAAACCCGAACAAGTGCACCTTCGTGGTAAGGTCCGGTAAGCTGCTGGGTTTTGTCGTTAGTGATAAAGGTATTCAAGTGGATCTCTCAAAGGTGAAGGCTATACAGGAGATTCCAGCTCCCCGAATGGAAAAGGAAGTTAGAGGCTTTTTGGGATGTCTGAATTACATTTCCCGATTCATTTCACATCTGACTGCTACTTGTGAGCCGATCTTCAAGCTGCTGAAGAAAGATCAAGTGGTAAAATGGAATGATGAATGTCAGACTGCTTTCGAAAGGATCAAGGAATACATCCAAGAGCCACCTATTCTGATGCCTCCAGTAGAAGGAAGACCTTTGATCTTATACTTGACAGTACTCAATAATTCAATGGGGTGCGTGTTGGGGCAGCATGACGAGTCTGGCCGAAAAGAGCATGCTATTTACTACCTTAGCAAAAGGTTTACCGACTGTGAGACCCGATACTCACTGCTTGAGAAAACATGCTGTGCTTTGACATGGGCTGCTCGCCGGCTGAGACAGTATATGCTGACTCACACTACCTTATTAATATCAAAGATGGACCCAATCAAGTATATCTTCGAAAAGCCTGCCTTGTCCGGAAGAATAGCAAGATGGAAAATGATCTTAACTGAGTATGACATCCAATACACAACCCAAAAAGCAATCAATGGGAGTGTGTTGGCAGATCATTTGGCGCATCAGGCCGTGGATGATTACCAATCCATGAATTTCGAATTCCCGGATGAGAACATCATGTTGGTGACCGACTGTGAAGAACCTGGACCGGATGAAGGACCTGAGGAGGGATCCCGATGATATATGTATTTTGATGCAGCCTCAAACGCGTTGGATAATGGCATTGGCGCTGTGATCATATCTCCCGAGGGATGTCATACTCCATTTACTGCCCGATTATGTTTTAACTACACCAACAATATGGCGGAGTATGAAGCATCCATCTTGGGCATTCGAGCTGCTATCAACCTGAGGATTAAGTTATTGAGTGTATTCGGAGATTCCGCTCTAGTGATGAGTCAGATCAAAGGCGAGTGGGATACGAAGCATCCAAATCTTATTCCTTACAAAGAGTATGTACTGACGTTGCTCCCACACTTTGAGGAGATAACCTTTGAACATTTCCCCAGAGAGGAGAATCAGTTAGCGGACGCGCTAGCTACCATGTCTTCTATGTTCAAGGTCAGGTGGGACAATGAAGCTCCTCAGATTACCATTGAGAGGTTGGATGAACCCGCATATTGCTATGACATCGAGACTGAAAAGGTAGCAGATAACCCTGGTTTCACGAGGTATAAAGGTATCTTGAGGCTCAAGAGTACCCTGAGGGTGCATCTGTTAATGATAAGAAGTTTCTGAGAAGGTTCGCTGCGAAGTTTTTCATCAGTAATGGTTTCCTTTACAAGCGTAACCATGATTCAACCTTACTGCGATGTGTAGACAACAACGAGGCAGAAAGGATTATGGCAGAACTACATGAAGGTACTTTCGGAACTCATTCCAGTGGACATACCATGGCAAAGAAAATCCTACGAGCAGGATATTATTGGTCTACTATGGAAGCCGATTGTTATCAGCATTCTCGAACTTGTCATAAGTGCCAAGTCTATGCGGATAAGGTGCATGTACCTCCAGTTCCTCTGAATGTTTTGACAACTCCTTGGCCTTTTGCAATGTGGGGCATCGACATGATCGGCGAGATTAGACCTATTGCGTCTAACGGGCATCGTTTCATCCTGATAGCTATTGATTATTTCACGAAGTGGGTTGAAGCAGCTTCCTTTGCTACAATAACCAAGAACGTCGTGGTGCAGTTTATCCGACACAATATGATCTGTCGATACGGTATACATGAGAGGATCATTACAGACAATGGTACAAATCTCAAAAATACAATGATCACCGAGCTCTGCAAACAGTTTAAAATTCAGCATCACAACTCTTCTCCCTACCGGCCGAAGATGAATGGGGTTGTCGAAGCAGCTAATAAGAATATCAAGAAGATTGTGCAGAAGATGACGGTGACGTACAAAGACTGGCACGAGATGTTACCATTTACTCTTCATGGGTATCACACCTCAGCGCGGACATCAACAGGGGCAACACCCTACTCTTTGGTGTATGATATGGAAGTAGTCTTACCCATTGAGGTCCAAATACCTTCTCTCCGGATTATGAAGGATGCAGGTTTGAGCGAAGATGATTGGATCCAGACCCGGCTTGATCAACTGAACCTAATCAAAGAAAAGAGACTCACTGCTATTTTTCATGGTCAAACGTATCAAAAGAGAATGATCAAGGCTTTTAACAAGAAAGTCAGACGACAAGAATATCAAGTCGGGGATATGGTGATCAATCGCATCATATTGCCGCAAGGTGATCCCAGGGGCGAATGGACCCCCATGTACGAAGGGCCATTTGTGGTTAAAAACATTTTCTCGGGAGGATCTATGATTCTAACCACCATGGATGGTGACGACCTTCCTCACCCTGTCAATGCAGACATAGTGAAAAATACTACGCCTAATCAAAGGCCCGCTAGGTTGACTGGCCTAGGAAAAAAGAAGGGCTTCTCGGCAAACCAAAAGGGTTCGGGAAAAAGTAAGGGATGAAAATGAAAAAACCGTACACCCGGCAAGTCGAAAACCTGAAAAGGCGGCTTGGGCAAGAAAGGGTATCCCGGTGGACTGAAAACCCGAAAGGGCGGTCTAGCCAAAAATTAGGGATCAAAGCGTAACACTATGTCTCATTGGATCATCTTGCAACCAGACTTCGATATCGACTATCAAGCTCGGAAGGCGCCAATCAATCTGATCTACCTTCAACCAAGTAGCAAAGTGATGAGATGCTCGAGGATATAAAGGCAATAACAGAGTTGGAACCCAGTGGGATTGTTCACATAGTTGTTTTTCTTTATTTTTCACAAATTGTATAATTTCTATCTTTCGGCGGCGTTCTCTTACTAGGACGTCAACCTCTTGTACAAAAACGCCTATTACAGGCCAACTTCAAAATCAATATAATTCATTTTACAATAATTTCAAAACTGTTTTTCTTTTCCTGTTTTGTTTTGCAAGAACGTCCAATGATTCATTTTTGATATATGCATTTGAAAATAATTGTTGCTCATAAATATTTACATGCAAAACAAAAGACGATTACTGGTAATTTCAGGAACAAGGGCAAATAGAAGTGCCCAAACCGTATAATTGCTCTACCCATCAGGTACAGGGACAAAGCCAGCTTAAGAATATGACTAAAAGTGCATGCACTCCCCGCAGAGTAAAAGGTATCTAAAAACATTGATGTTAATGCTCCCCAAGCAGAGTTCATCTACTAACAATGGAAGACTATCCCCAGTGGAGTCTATTTCTTCCACAGCCAGAAACTCAATCCCCAACAGATTTCGTTATCGCCAGCAACGGTAATTCATCCCCAACCGAGGTTATTTCTCTAGATCAACAGATTTTCTGACAGAGTATCTCTTCCCCACAGAGTCTTTCCCTCATCGGTTTATTCTCCAACAGAGTTATTCTCCCGCCAATTTATTCTCAAATCATCTTCGATCGTTATCCCCAGTAAGAACGAAGAATTCAACTCCTTTTACTTTCCAGCAGTAGTCGGGGATTTATTTTCCCCAGTTAGAGAATATCATAAAAAACATTACATATCCATACATCATGGCATGCGCATATGCATCATACAACATAATCTCATTTATTTTGAGAACATCATTGCTCAATACATTTCGTACATCATGACATTACATACGACTAACTCTTTACCTTTCAGGGAAAGGTACAATCAAAATTCTCACAAGTTTTCTCTGGTTCAGTTAAATCAATGCTAAAGATTTCTATTCCAGTTCAAGCTATGAAGCCCGGATCCGACCAGATAGTATCTTGATTTCCCCCATCATATTGTGAAGCCTGGAGAACGACCAGATAACAGTATCAAATACCGCGAAGCCTGGAATCAACCAGATAGTGGTATATCATATACACAAGTCGGAAGCCTGAAAATCAACCTGATAACAGCTTAACAAGTTATTGTGAAGCCTGGATTACGACCAGATAGCAATACAAGACACCATGAAGCATGGACTCGACCAGATAATGGTATAAGACATTGTGAAGCCTGGATTATGACCAGATAGCAGCCAAGAATACTACGAAGCCTGGAGTCGACCAGATAGTGGTATATCTTTAATGCAAGTTATGAAGCCCGAATTCGACCGGATAATATCTTGATTTCTCCAAACGCCATGAAGCCTGGATTCGACCAGATAATGGTATAATACATCGTGAATCCTGGATTACGACCAGATAATGGTAAAGGACACCGAAGCCTGGGACTACGACCAGATAACAGTGAGGGACACTGCGAAGCTTGGATTTTGACCAAATAGCAATCTACCCGACCAATTACTATGAAGCCCGGAAATCGATCGGATATTAGTAGGCCTAAAAAAAATCAAATGGAAGCCCCAATGCGACTGGATAACCACTTGATTTCTTTTGAAGCCTGGAATACGACCAGATAAGAAGTAAGGTATTGTGAAGCTTGGAATCGACCAGATAGCAGTACATGACACCATGAAGCCTGTATTTGACCAGATAATGGTATAAGACATCGTGAAGCCTGGATTACGACCAGATAGTGGTAAAGGACACTAAAGCCTGGGATTATGACCAGATAACAGTATGAGACACTGCAAAGCTTGGATTTCGACCAAATAGCAGTTTACCTGGACAATTACTAAGAAGCCCAGAGTCGACTGGATATTAGTATGCCCTAAATTTAAGTTGAAGCCCGGATGCAACCAGATAACAACTTAATTCCTTCTGAAGCCTGGAGTACGACCAGATAAGAATTGAGAAATTGCGAAGCCTGGAGAACGACCGGATAGCAAGTTTAATCTCATCTCCCCAGTAAGTCACTGTAAAGCCTGGAGCACGACCAGATAACATTCGATCTTATGACTATGAAACCTGGATCACGACCAGGTAGTAGTTCATTTTCACCTCTTCGACCAAGAGATGATTCCCCAGTAGAATAACGGACGACCGAAGCTCCTAAAATTCAACTTTTCCTCAAGACAGAGACCAGCATTCCCCAGCGAAGTCTTCCTCAATAACAGGTATACAAGCTCTCGCAAAGGAATCTCTTATGCGATCGATACTCCTTCGGACGACATCTTTAAGCCCATCCTCCGTCATCAATCTCTAAATGGAATCTATAAGCCCATTTCTGATATCGCAAGACGAGTACCACTTCATGCGAGTGCAAATTTCTGGGCACTCTAGTGTTCAATCATCTTCCACCTTCGGATCACGAAAGGCAAGCAAGCCAATCTACATCCTCATGTTTAAGAAGGTTGAACAGGGGAAGCTGTTGTACCCCAAAATTTTCCCTCCCATATTTCTCAATACATGTCAAATGAGGTCCTCAAATTGCTCAAAGAAGTCCAAGAGTTGACCATACAAACTCTCTCCTAAGGCAGTCTACCTCATATTAGGGTTTCAGTTTGCATCAAGATGTTTGAGTCCAAAGGGTAACAAATGATCACCATTTCCCTAATATGTTCTCAAGAAAATCCATGTCAAATATCAAGCCCTATAAAGAAAGTTTGCTCAGTCAATTGTTCAAAGGCCTGAAGATCGACTGTGTTAGGGCAAAAGTCAATTGTGTCCTACATACAGTCAAACTTCAAGATTTTTGGTCAACATCCTCATTTTGAAGTATTATTCATCATTTGATCAAGGGTTGATCATGATTCCTCAAGTATTGCTCACAATTCATCAAAACCCAAATGTTGCTAAATTAGGGTTTTGTAGGAAAAGTCAACTCAACTTTGACCAAGCATAACTTTCTCATACTTTATTAAGAGTGACCCATCCAAAGATAATTTTTAATAGGATGCAATGCCCTACAATTCATCTTCAGCTCCCAAGTTCAAAATATGCACTCACAAGAAGTTATGAATTTGGACATTACAGGTCATTTTGAAAAGTCAACAAAAACACCTTTTTTGTCAAAGCTTCATACATGAACATGGAAGACTCAATTGAAATGATACCAAAAGGGTTGCTTAGAGGACATCTTGGGCTTTCTAAAAAGTACAAGAACACATCTCTAGGGTCAAAATTGAGGAAGTTATGCATTGGCAAATTTGACCCTTTTTGCAAAATAGCCAAAAGTCAAATATGTCTCAAATTGCAATTTTTGTCAAATGGGCCCAACTTTTTGTTCTTGCACTGAACTTGTAGCATTGGTCCACGACCCATGAGCCCTGCCACTTGTCATTATTTTGTTTATATCATTTATCTTGATTTTATTTAATTTAAGTCAAATAAAATCAATAATAAATATTGAAAATATCAAAAATCATTTAAAACTTGAGATTTTGTGCATATTTCAGGTCCATGAATAGCTGGCAATGAGATCAAATCGTGCAAGGCTTGTTTTTACACAAAAAGATTGGATTTTGGATTGATTTGGAAAGATTTACATGAGAATCAAATCATGATCAATGATCATTATTGGAGAAGATTTGAAGCAAATTTGTAAACCTAATTCACTTAAGGATACATATAGAACATTGGCAGACAAAAAGAAAAGGATTGGAGGCGTGAGAAGCTGAGAGAAAACTTGCAAAAATCACCAAAAAGTGTTGAATCAAATTGAAAGTTAGAGGATGATTTACACCATTCCAAGGCTAGCAATCGATTCCCAGCCATCTCCTGAAGCTAACTTGATCATAATCAAGCCTTGATTTTCCCAGAATCCGCCTTCATAACCCTCACGGTTTGTCAATTTTTTTCAAATCGTATTCATTCATTCTTGCATATTTATCATGTTTAAATGATATATTTGTAATCCTTATCATCTTTGCAAGCTAACAGTAATGTTTAATTGCATTTTTGGAAGCCATACGTGTGGATGCAATTGTTAGGTTTTCTGAGTTAGTTTTGGGGCTTTGCCATACAGGAAAAATTGGGCCACGATTGAGGTACCATAACACTCGTAAGGTTGAGACGAGTAGATTGGTGCCATTACAATTGATTTATCACGCATGTGTGCAATGTTTGAATGAAACAAGGATATAGCTACAGACTTTGTCCGTAGGTAAAAGTCTAGACTTTTGCCAACAGAAGAAGGAAGAAGAAAGGTGGCGTGGCAGGCAGTGATTCATCCATTTAAATTTCGCGCGTTTTGATATGTTAATTTTCTTTTTCTAATATAATATTTGTTTATTATTCCATATACAAATAAGCGCGCTAGTTCAGTTAGTCAGGAGGCATGTGGAAAAGCCAAAGGGCCTGGGTTCGATCCCCAGGTCCCCATATTTGTTCAATGCAATTTTCTTTTACATCATCAGGTACGCGCGCATGCTTGGATTCCACCATATGCCATCAGCTTTCAACCATTGGATCTGAAGCAAACCAAATCCAATGCCTGGCACATGAAGGTCTACCATAGGCCTAGTAAAACGTGCAACATGGAATCAGAAATGTCAACATGGACTAAGGCTTATTTGGCCCAAAAACTGCTATGGACACCCCCTTTTTGCCACTAATACCAGTCCCATTTCTCTCTTTTCTTTTATCTTTCTTTTATTTATTTAATTTTGTTTAAATTATTTTCAAAACACAAATTTAAATCCTTTTTTACTAAAACTCATAAAATCAATTTTTCATCAAATTAGATTTAGGTTTATTTTTATCAAATTTAATTTAATTAGTTTAATTTAATTTTAGGGCAATTTTAATCTTTTGTAAATAACTTAAAATAAATTATAAAATTAGGGTTTTGTTTAATTTAATTTTTATTTTCTTTTTCCTAAAATTACAAAAATATAAAAATAGGTCAAATTAATTATTTTTCTTAAATTAAATTAAATAGTAATTAGGTTTGTATTTATTTAATTAAAAAACAACAAAAAATATTTTTTCTTTCAATTAGGTTTAGACGGGGTCAAAACCCTAATTTTTCTCGTTCTCGATTCATCGCGCGCGTTTATTTATTTTTACGATATTAATGTAACTGCTCATGGGATGTAATAGTTTAATTAGGATTTTTCTTTTATTTATCGTTTTTACGGGTCTTTGGCTATGTAATTAATCCCCCTCCCCGAAGTCCTGTAATAGCGTAGTTTTATTTCTCGCATTTTAATTTTCGCAAATATTAACTGTTAGATGTATGATAATAGGGTTGCATGACAAGAATGTATGTTAATTTAAAATGGTTAGCAAACCCTAAATGTGCAAAGATAATAACTGAAATCAAATTACTCTCACATGCACACTCCTAGGGTATACTCTCACTTCGGCTGCCTTCGGTAAACGATCATTAAGTATAGGGTGTTTTAGTGGTCGCTCTCTTGTCTAAACAAAGATCAAAAGTCTCGTTCGGAAATGTTGCCTCGTAAATGTTGCCTCGGAAATGTTGCCTTGAATATGATCTTAAGACATTAGGGTTATTACTAAGACATCCTAACATTGCTTTAGTGATCGTACATCTCTTTCAAATTGACCCTTACAACTCCAACGACGGTGCTACCTACTCACTAATAGTGGGATAACGCTGTCTAAAGGAAATAAAAATAGAAACATTCTTTTTTCGAGTAGGTAGACGCTAGTTGGTACTTGCTCAAAATCAAACTTTTCCACACTTACACTCTTTTCAAACAAAGTTTTCAAAAACACTTCGTAACACGTTTGAGGACTGATACAAGGGTTAAAACGAAGTAAAACAAAAACTTTTCAAAACACACAAACACATAAGCAATTTTTAAAATGATGAGCACATACCTAAGAGCCCGTAGAAAACTACGGATAGAAAGGGTGCTAATACCTTCCCTTTCTATAATCTACCCCCAGTACTCAAAATCTCGAAAAAGGAATTTTTCTGTGCTTTTGTCCTTTCTAGTTGGATAAAATAAAAGTCGGTGGCGACTCTTGCTTACCGCGATATTTTGCAAACACAAACGCAAAACACAAACCAGCATTTTCCAAAATAGTCCGGTTCTGCCACTGTATCACAGTAGGGCTATGAGAAGGAACCTGGATAGTAGGGTTACTTCGAAATGAAAGCCTGGATAGTAGGGCTGTGAGAAGGAACCTGGGTCATTGGGTTACTTCGAAATGAAAGCTTAGATAGTAGGGCTGTGAGAAGGAACTTGGGTCGTAGGGTTACTTCGAAATGAAAGCCTGGATAGTAGGGCTGTGAGAAGGAACCTGGATAGTAGGGTTACTTCGAAATGAAGTCCTGGATAGTATGGCTGTGAGAAGGAACCTGGATAGTAGGGTTACCTCAAAATGAAAGCCTGGATAGTAGGGTTGTGAGAAGTAACCTGGATAGTAGGGTTACTTCGAAATGAAATCCTGGATAGTAGGGCTGTGAGAAGGAACCTGGGTCGTAGGGTTACTTCGAAATGAAATCCTGGATAGTATGGCTGTGAGAAGGAACCTGGATAGTAGGGTTACTTCGAAATGAAATCCTGGATAGTAGGGCTGTGAGAAGGAACCTGGGTCTTAGGGTTACTTCGAAATGAAAGCCTGGATAGTAGGGCTGTGAGAAGGAACCTGGATAGTAGGGTTACTTTGAAATGAAAGCCTGGATAGTAGGACTGTGAGAAGGAACCTGGGTCGTAGGGTTACTTTGAAATGAAAGTCTGGATAGTAAGGCTGTGAGGAGGAACCTGGATAGTAAGGTTACTTCGAAATGAAAGCCTGGATAGTAGGTCTATGAGAAGGAACCTGGATAGTAGGGTTACTTCGAAATGAAAGCTTGGATATCAGGGCTGTGAGAAGGATCCTGGGTCGTATGGTTTCTTAGAAATGAAAGCCTGGATAGTAGGGCTTGCGGGAAGAAACCTGGATAGTAGGGTTACTTCAAAGCGATAGTGTAGATTAGTTGACCCGTTTGGTTTAGGGAACTGAGTTTCCATTAATCGTCTGTAGATATAACCTGCATAATTACTGGACTTGTTGAAGCTAAACGTCTTTTCCTGAAAATATATCAGGGTTAGTTACATGAGATGCATGAAATGTAGGGTGAGATGATGTTCTCAGAATAAATGAGATTATGCCGTATATGATATGTATACGCATGTCATGATGTATGTTCACGAAATGCCATCGGGGTATGCCCGCGTCTGGGAAAATAAATCCCTAATGGTTGCTGGAGATTTGTAAATATTCTGTCGAGAAGAGATTCTGCTTGAGAATAAACTCTGCGGGAACAAACTTAGGAAGTAAATTTTTGTAGCTGAAGTGATGAACTCTGTCAGGGATTGAGCCTCTATATCTAGAGAAATAAACTCTGCTTGGGGGATGACATTTACTGACTCGCCCGTGATTATGGAATTAGACTGGGGTATATAGCTCTCAGTTTTTAGAATGAACTTGACTGGAGAAGGTTACGTCCTGTTTCAGGAAAGCTGACATTAATACTTTTACTCTGTAGGGAGTGTATGTACTAATAATTATGCTCCAAACCTGACTCTATCCCGGTACCTGCTGGGCGGAGTAACTGTCGGGTTTGACACTTCTTATTTTTGCCCCTGTTTCTGGAATTACGAGTAATTGACTTTTGTTTCTTATGCAAATATTTATAAGCAACAATCATTTTCAAATGTAGATATCAAAAATAAATCATTGGACGTTCTTGCAAAACAAAATAGAAAAAGAAAAACAAGTCGAAGTTTCTTGTGAAAATGATTTGTATGTAATAGGCGCTTTTGTACAAAGAGGATGACGCTCTAGTAATAGAACGCCGCTGAAAAATAAAAACTATAAAATTTGTGTAAAAGAAAGAAAAAAAAACAGCTATGTGAAACAACCCTATTGGGTTCCAACTCTGCTATTGCCTTTATATCTTCAAGCGTCTCATCACTTTGCTTCTTGGCCGAAAGTTGATCAGATTGATTTGCACCGTCTGAACTTGATAGTTGATACCGAAGTCTGGTCTCAAGATGATTCAATGAGACATAGTGGTACGCTTTATATCCCTAACTTTTTCCTGGACCTCCCTTTCTGGTTTTCAGTCCACCGAGATACCCTTTTTTGCCCAAGCCACCCTTTCGAGTTTTCGACTTGCCGGGTGTACATATTTTTTCATTTTCATCCCTTACATTTGCCCGAACCCTTTTGTTTCGCTGGGAAGCCCTTATTTTTGCCTAGTTCAGTCAACCTAGAGGGTCTTTTGATTAGGCGTAGTATTTTTTCACTATGTCTGCATTGACAGGGTGAGGAAGGTCGTCACCATCCATGGTGGTTAGAATCATAGCTCCTCCTGAGAAAATATTCTTAACCACAAATGGCCCCTCTTACGTGGGGGTCCATTTTCCCCTGGGATCACCTTGCGGCAGTATGATGCGTTTGATCCCTAGATCTCCGACTTGATATTCTTGACGTCTGACTTTCTTGTTAAAAGCCTTGATCATTCGCTTTTGATACGTCTGACCATGGTAGATAGCAAAAGTCTCTTTTCATCGATTAGATTTAACTGATCAAGTCGGGTTCGGATCCAGTTGTCTTTGTTTAAACTCGCATCCTTCATAATCCTGAGAGAAGGTATCTGGACTTCGATGGGTAGGACTGCCTCCATACCATATACCAGAGAATAGGGTGTTGCCCATATCGACGTCCGTGCTGAGGTATGGTACCCATGAAGATCAAATGGCAACATCTCATGTCAGTCTTTGTTTGTCACCGTCATCTTCTATACAATCTTCTTGATATTCTTGTTAGCTGCTTCAACAATGCCATTCATCTTCAGCCGGTAGGGAGAAGAATTATGATGTTGTATCTTGAACTGTTTACAGGGCTCAGTGATCATTGTGTTGTTGAGATTTGTACCATTTTCAGTAATAATTCTCTCTGGCACCCCATATCGACAAATCAGATTATGTCGGATAAACCGCGCCATGACGTTCTTGGTTACTGTAGCAAAAGAGGCTGCCTCAGCCCACTTCGTGAAGTAATCAATGGCTACTAGGATGAAGCGATGTCCATTAGAAGCGGTGGGCCTGATTTCTCCGATCATGTCGATGCCCCATATTGCAAAGGGCCACGGAGCTGTCAAGACGTTTAAGGGGACTGGAGGCACGTGCACCTTATCAGCGTAGATTTGGCATTTATGACAAGTTCGAGAGTGCTGATAACAATCGGCTTCCATAGTGGACCAGTAGTATCCTGCCCGTAGGATCTTCTTAGCCATGTTATGTCCACTAGAATGGGTTACGAAGGTGCCTTCATGTAGATCTCTCATGATACTCTCTGCTTCACTCTTGTCTACACACCATAGTAGTGTGGAGTCATGATTGCGTTTATAGATGATTCCATTACTGAGGAAGAACTTTGCAGCGAACCTTCTCAGAAACTTCTAATCATTGACAGATGCCCCTTCAGGATACTCTTGAGCCTCGAGATACCTTTTGACTTCGTGAAACCAAGGTTTGTCTGCCACTTCTTCGGTATCAATTTCACAGCAGTGTGCTGGTTCATCCAACCTCTCAATGGTGATTTGGGGAGCTTCATTGTCCCACCTAACTTTGAACATAGAAGAATTGGTAGCTAGCGCGTCCGCTAACTGGTCCTCCTCTCGTGGGAAATGTTCAAAGGTTACCTCCTCAAAGTGTGGGAGCAATGTCAGTATGTACTCTTTGTACGGGATGAGATTCGGGTGCTTCGTATCCCAATCGCCTTTACTTATCACCAAAGCGGAATCCCCGAATACACTCAAGAACTTGATCATTAAGTCGATAGCAGCTCGAAGACCCATAATACATGCCTTATACTCCGCCATGTTGTTGGTGAAGTTGAAACATAATCTGGCAGTGAACGGAGTATGACAGCCTTTAGGAGATATGATTATGGCGCCAATGCCATTTCCCAGTGCATTTGAGGCTCCATCAAAATACATAGACCATTATGATACTTCCCCAGGTCCTTCATCCGGTCCAGGTTCTTCACAGTCAGTTACTAACATGATATTCTCATCCGGGGACTCGAAATTCATGGACTGGTAGTCGTTCACGACCTGATGTGCCAAATGATCTGCTAACATACTTCCCTTGATTGCTTTTTGGGTTGTGTATTGGATGTCATATTCAGTTAAGATCATTTTCCACCTTGCTATCCTTCCGGAGAGAGCGGGCTTCTCGAAAATGTACTTGATCGGATCCATCTTCGATATCAACAAGGTAGTGTGAGTCAGCATATACAGTCTCAGTCGGCGAGCAGCCCATGCCAAAGCGCAACAAGTTTTCTCGAGCAGTGAGTATCTTGTCTCACAGTCGGTAAACTTTTGGCTAAGTTAGTATATTGCATGCTCTTTTCGACCGGACTCGTCATGCTGCCCCATCACACACCCCATTGAATTGTCTAGCACTGTCAAGTACATTATCAAAGGTCTTCTCAACCGGAGGCATCAAAATTGGTGGTTCTTGAAGGTATTCCTTGATTCTTTCGAAAGTGGTCTGGCATTCATCATTCCACTTTACCACTTGATCTTTCTTCAGAAGCTTGAAGATGGGATCAGAACTAGCAGTCAGATGTGAAATGAACCTGGCGATATAATTCAAGTGTCCCAAGAAACCTCTAACTTCCTTCTCTGTATGGGGAGCTGTCATTTCTTGTATAGCCTCTACCTTTGCAGGTTCTACCTAAATGCCTTTGTCACTGACAATGAAACCCATAAGCTTACCAGACCTTACCCCGAAGGTGCACTTGTTCGGATTCAACCTCAACTTGTTCTTCAACCTTTCGAACAAATTTTATAGGTGATCAAGGTGCTCTTCCTCAGTTTGAGAACTGGCTATCATGTCATCAACATAAACTTCGATGTTATGGTGAATCTTATCGTGGAACAAAGCGACCATGGCGCGTTGATAGGTTGCCCCAACATTCTTCAACCCAAAAGGCATCACCTTGTAGCAGAAGGTGCCCCACTGCGTAACGAAGCACTACTACCAAAAAGGGAAAATACAATGCTTTTTTTGGCCTTTAATAGCGCTGCCTAAAGCAGCGCTGCTAAAAGAAAAGACAGCCCCTTTTTTCAACGTAAAAGCGCTGCCTTATGTCCACTTTAGACAGTGCTTGAGCTTTAGACAACGCTTTGTAATTTTTCCAGGTAGGCTTTAGATAGCGCTTTCCTTTGAAAGTGCTGTCTATTCCCCCACTTTAGACATCGCTTTCAGACTTTAGGCAGCGCTTTTTTTTAAAGTTTTTACAACGCTTTTCTGCTAAAGCACTGTCTATTGTTTACAATTTTTTAATAAATTATCTATTTTAATCAGAATTTTTATCATATTTGGCAGCTTCATTCCAATATTTGGTAGCTTCATTCCAATTTTTGTTCCAGGTTTTCAGAATTATCTTTTATGCTCCATATTTGGTAGCTTCATTCCAATAAAGACAACAACAACAACAACAACATTTATACATCTTTTTACAAGTTATGATACAAGTTAAAATTCTACAAGATATAGACAAAAACATTTACAAAATTTATGATACAAGTTAAAATTCTACTAGGTAAAATGCCAAAAATATTCAAAATTGAATTTACATCTATACATCTTTCTATCTTCGAGAATTATCATATGAAACAACAACAACATGAATAACTTATCTCTATCTTCTACATATATGTACCTATAAACCTGGAAAAAAAAATCAAATGATCGAAATTTATAACATGATAATATTAACGTTGCACTTTATTCGAATTTAATTTATACTCAAAACTCGAAAGTTCTCATCAAAGGAAATAAGACAATATACCTTAACTTATAAAATTCTCAACCCGATAATGAATTGACACCATTCCTCCATAAGTTCATCCAATTGATCTTTTGAGTAATGTGCACAATTGAATTCCTCAAAGTACTACATATATAATAATATAACATAGTATGTGATTTAGTTAAAACAATATGTCATTTTATGAGAAACACAAAATATAAAAATAGTATGTAATTCATAAGTTAGAAATTCATACCGTGGATGGAATCTCTAATCAATCCAAAAGAATAGTTTCTTTCATAAAACTCAACATAAAATAGCCACAATCTATACTGTTACGTTGGCGAGGACACTACACATGGAAAGAAAATACGAATATATATCAGGATATACCCCTTAAATTGTTTTATCAAGTATCATCACTAAATTAAACAAAACTGAATATCTCTTTGTGAAAATATACCTCCACTCTGATCCATGTAACGTTGTTCACTCTACTTTTTGGTACTTGAATATCTTGTTGGGATCGAAAAGCAAGTAGAATGCTATAGAATCATAAACATAAACACAAATCCAGATATGTTGACCATAAACATAAACATAAATATAAACATAAACTTGAATATCTCTTTGGGAGCGAAACACTTACGTGTCAATCATCTGTTTCAAATCTGGATATGTTGACCAATCATTGTATAATGAGTCCAGATAATACAAAGTTTCTCTCATAGGATTAATCGCAACCAATAACCAGTGTCCACTTTAAGATTAAACAAAGATTAAACAATGGACAAAAACGGAAAATTATAATAGATCAAGTTAGAATGAAATTCTAACCCGTTGCCAGTATTATATGGCAAAAAGAACAACTTCTCGGTATCTTTACTGGCCACGAATAAACCTAGTACATATGATATGACATCATCTGATCTCGTTACAATCAACCCGGAATTGACAGTGTTGGGAGCTAAGAAGCCAAATCTTGCTTCTAATCCATGCGGTCGCACAATGTTGTCATACATAAACCTTAAATTAAAACATGATTAACATTATACTATATTCATTGAAATGAGGGATTAAATTGTTCATTTAATTAAACAAAGTTGATCGGAGTATACCTGATGTATATACCGATAACATCGAGGCATAATTCCAAATGCCTAAAAACTTGCTCCATGTCCTCTCTACCAATTGCTTCAAAATATTCAAAACCAAAGATACATGTCTGAAGGCACGACCTGAAGGCACCACCATCCAAAATATTTGTAATTCCTAAATATGTCTGAAGGCACGACCTGAACTGAGCAATAGTTTTTTGTGTGCCACAGTCTTCTTAGCAACATTCTTTTTTTGTGTCTAAATGTTGCTAATTTCAGGCGCCTTACCCCTACTGAGTTGTGCAATCTTTTTAGCATGAATCTAGTTATCATATAATTAGTTAGGGAAAGTATAAAATCACAAATTAGCATTTCTCATAGCATAATGTCATATAATTGTGTTACCTCAAATGATGCAATTGACTCGGTATCCCGCCCAATCCCCTTATCTTTTGGAATGGATTTAGTGGGAGTATAACATTACCATGTAAACAAAATGTAAGTATAATTTCCATAAAAACTTGAATAGTAAACGATTTTAAGCATACCTTATTATCTACGCAAACGAGGCTTGATGGCCATGCAACAAACGATCTTATTGCATCCGCCACCAATGTTGCATCCGCCACATCGTCAGGTAGTGGTAACAACGCACCCCCTCTAAAACGACGTCGACCAATACTTTCAAAAATCCCTCTGGGAGGGGTCTATGGTGAAGCATTTCTCCCGAGATATTATACACTTTTCCCTTGCCAACCAACCGATAAGTCGGTGTAGACAAATAGAGTTGACAACGGGAAATGCCCTATAATTTAATAAATATGGTTATATAATTAATAAACATGGTTATATAGTTAATAAACATGGTTTTATAATTTATAAAGATGGTATATAATTACCTCGAGAATATTTTGTCCAAAGTTACCATTGATACTAGCTTTGTCACTAGTATCTTTAAAGCCTATAGCTTGATCGATTTCCTTTTCCTTTCTCAGCTCATAGACTTCTCGTTGTAAATTTTCCAACTTCACATGTAGTTCTTTATTGCTTGGAGATTTTGTCTTTGTTTTTTTATTCAAGAATGTTAGAGTGATCCCAAATCCCTTACCCCTCACCCGACTAGAATACTCACGAATATCTAATGCTCGTGAGAGTATTCTCCTGCAATCAGTATCTTCGTCTGGAGGTATAGACTGGGAAAGACTCTCCTGAAATTCATATAAATATTGTAATTAAAGAATGATATGTTAATAAAAGAATGATGTAATTAAATAAATAAAAGTATGATGTAATTAAATAAATAAAAGTATGATGTAATTAAATAAATAATGTTATACTTACACATTTCTCGAAAATTTGTTCAACTTTTTCTTCAACAACTCCATCCTTACACACACGTGCTTCCTTCCACAAAATGTGTTCCGGAAGAGATGTTTAAGAACTATTCTCTTTTGTTAGCTACACATTAAGCCAAAAAAACATGATTAAATATAAACGTGTATATATTATAGATACTTTGTAATTTATAGATACTTACAATAGATTGTTGTAATCGTGCATATCCCATACGACCTTTTCTGAATGAATATGCTGGACTTGATGCTCGTTGTCGATTTATAACACGTAAGCTCTCAAATTTTTGGGTACTTATTTTCGATTTAAAAGTTTCCCATTCTTCAGCTGTAATCAAATCAGCACATTTCCTTGGAAGCTCTGCATCAACAAAAATTTTATCTGCATCCCTTAGAAACTTGTTTGACAAGAAAACTCTAAATCCTCTATGTAGTTTCCCGTCCAATTTAAGAATATAATCTCTCCTTGTATCCTCAATGATGAACGACACGAAAATCATAAACAAAGTGCGTTAGTATAAGTAATTTAGAGACATAATCGTCATTAAAAACAATTAACATCACATATGGTAGCTGTATCTCACTCCATATTTTATCTTTAGCGTCGTCCAACACTCTTGCTCTCCAATCTTCACATGTGATTGGAATTTCTCTTCTTATTACGGAACCGAGATAACTTGTCAATGTTGAACTGTTAGGCTCAATGAGTTGGCCTTCTTGGCTCCAATGCACTTCATACTTTATGCCTTGGTCTCTATCCCGTATTATTCTCTTCATTATTGTTATTCCTCTTCTATATTCCATTTCCGTTTTACTAACGGCCTTATCTCCATCATGCACAGAATCATCACGTGGGTGATCGTCGTTAGTAGCCATCTAATAACCTGCAATAAACATAAACGTAAACCCAATATAAAAGCGAGTCAGAAGCGAGCCAAAAAATATATATAAAATGACAATGCCAAAAATTAACATAAACATAAACTTTTATATCATCTTTCACCATCATATATATCATGTTTTATATTCCAAAACATAGAACCAAGAATCCAAAAAATGTTAAAAATGCTAAGTGCTAAAAATGTTGTTGTTATATATCAAGCCCTACCAAATGCTAAAAATGCTAAATGCTGTTGTATATCAAGCCCTACCAAATGCTGTTATCTATCCAAAAAATGATAAAAATGCTAAAGAACACATTTTCAATGGATTTAAACACATTTTCAATAAAGAACATACCTTGAGAACCGGCCGGGGAGGGTGGAGGAAAACGGAGTGAAACAGAGCGAGACGGTGGAGGACGGTACGACGGCGAATGTTGGAGGACATTTTGAGACGGAGCAGAAAATGGGTTTTGTGAGGGAAATGGTTTCTGTTTTCGTGATACTGTGAATACAAATGTTTTAATTTTTTAATTCTGACTTATAAGGGTTTAAACAACGCTTTCTAAAAGCGCTGGCTAATATGGACCTTAGACAACGCTTTTTAAAAGCGCTGGCTAAGAGTGACCTTTAGCAGCGCTTTCTTAAAGCGCTGTCTAAAGTGGCCCTTTACTAGCGCTTTCTTAAAGCGTTGTCTAAAGTGGCCCTTTACCAGCGCTTATGATAAAGCGCTTTCTAAAGAAATCCTTTAGCAGCGCTTTTTAAAAGCGCTGTCTAAGGTCACATATTTAGCAGCGCTTTTACTAATTATTTTATACGTTTTTCGTGTTTCTTTATTCACTTATAGCAGTGCTTTTATACAAAAGCATTGTCTAATGTGCGCTGTTAAAACTCACTTTTGTCGTAGTGAAGGTTGTCTTCTCCATGTCTTCAGGAGCCATCTTGATCTGGTTGTAGCCAGAGAAACCATCCATGAAGGAGAATATTTTGTGTTGCACGGTATTGTCAACCAGAACATCAATGTGAGGAAGTGGGAAGTCATCCTTGGGGCTTGCCCTGTTCAGATCTCTGTAACCCACACACATCTGTACCTTACCATCCTTCTTAGGTACCGGAACAATGTTAGCAACCCACTATGGATAAGAAGTGACAGCTAAGAATCCTTCGTCGAACTGCTTCATGACCTCTGCCTTGATCTTTTCTGACATTTCATGGCGCATACGGCGGACCTTCTGTTTAACTGGAGGACAGTCTTCTTTGGTCGGCAGACGATGAACCACAATATCAGTGTCTAAACCTGGCATGTCTTCATATGACCAGGCAAAGATCTCAATGTAGTCGTGCAACATTTGTATCAACTGCTATTTGACCTTAACTTTAAAATTTGCACCAATCTTGACCTCATTTCTGTCTTCCTCAGTACCCAAGTTCAATGTCTCACACGACTCTTCATGAGGTTGTATGGCCCTTTCTTCCTGCTGTAATAGTCTAGCAAGTTCTCCAGGCACCTCACAATCATCCTCACCTTCGTCCTCGGCTTGGTTGATCGGATTTTCGAAGTCATAACTGGAAATAGCAGAGCTGTTATCAATGGGATCCAAAGTGGAAATGGATCTGCAGTATGATACGTGAGTGTGTGTAAGAGAATAACTGTTTTGATAAAGTGACAATAGAAAGGAAAAAAAACAGAGAGCGCAAAATTTGTATGCAAGAAATGTCCAATTCTTTATTAATGACATATGAAATGACAAACAATAGCCCTCACAAGCAAAGCCCATGTGCCTCGGGCAAGGCACAAGGCCACAAAGTTTTAAATTTTTTATTACAAATCTCAAAACAAGTAAGACAATTACTGCAGAATAAAAGAAACTGGTATAAAGTCCCTAGCCGTCCAGTTATCTGGTCCACCGTTGGTAGTTGGGTAGATCCAGTTGTCGATGTCTGAGTCTTCCTCGTTGTCTTCATTAGAATTAACCCCACGATTGCTGATGCGTAGGGGAGGTCCCCCGGCCCGAGCGCATCAAACAACCCTTTGAGCCCCTGTAGTAAAGCCCAAACCAAATTTGTCAGTTTTATGAGTGAAATCAAGGAGCTGACCCCAATTGGTACACCCACCTTCTTCGACCACCGCCCTGTCGTCCTTGAGAGAAGCCATCTTCAGAGGAGGTTTGATACTAGTAGTAGTTTCAGTCGATGCAAAGATCTGAGGGACCTCTTCGAAGTTTTGACATGGAGTTTCTATGAATTCCCCTCTATCTCTACGTACCAGAAGGAATTGAGGTGGCTCACCATATACTCATCTTCACCCCACACAGTGACAATCTTCCCTTTTACCGGATACTTCTGCATTTGGTGTAGTGTGGAAGTAACTGCCCCAGCCTCGTGGATCCAAGGATGACCAAACAAACAATAATACGATGGCATGATGTCCATTACATAAAAGGTGGACCCAAAGGTCTGGGAACCCACTTTGACAGGGATGTCCACCTCCCCGTGTACCATTATTTTCGACCCATCAAAAGCTCTTACCATAATGTTACTAGGCTTTAAAGTCAAACCCTCGCAATCCAACCGGTCCAACGCCTTCTTCGGCAGAACATTCAGCGAAGACCCAATATCTACCAGCACATGAGCCATAGTGGTGCCCCTGCACTCAATCGAGACATGCAGAGCATCATTATGCTTCCTTCCCTTTGGTGTCAAGTCTGCATCTGAAAAACCCAGCCCATTGTCAGCAGTCAGGTTGGCCATGCAATCTTTAAATTGATCAGCTGAAGTCTCTTGCGGCACATGCGCAGTTTTGAGGAATGCAATCAAAGCCTTCGCATGTGCTTCGGAACACAACAGCAGAGACAACATGGATATCTTTGAGGGGGTATGCCCCAGCTGCTCGACCACATTGTAGTTGCTCTTTTTAATTATTTTAAATATTTCCTCTATCTCTTGCTTAGAGGCTTCTACAACAATTTTTCTAGGTGCCTCTTCCCGAGCAGGCTCACCTATAACTTCTTTGCCGCGGGTATCAGACGATTCGCTGACAGGGGTAATAATTGGGGTAAGAATAGGAGCTGTATTTGATGTACCAACAAGAATAGCAGATGGAATGATAATAGGCCTATTGACAGTCTCAGGGGAAATCCAAGGAGAGAAAACCCTTCCACTTCAGGTAACTTTGCTGGTCCCAACAATGTTACCAATATCAGGATCAACCTCTTCATTTTTCAAATTTTGTTTGATGCCATGATAGTACATATCGGCACAATAATGCCAGGGGACAACTTTGTCCGAGACATACGGGACAGGACCATGAACAGTGATTATTAGCGGAGTGATCCTTGGAGTAGATGCAATCCTAACAGGTCTTCTCGAGGAGACCTTGGAAGGATTGGCGGAAATGGTTATAATTGCAATGTCTTCAGACGGAACAATGGGAACCAAAGTTTTCTCGAACAAAATTTCTTTGTTGTCCATCAGGCGTTGAACACCTGACTTCAGCAAATGGAAACCAGAAGGTAGAAATGAACACATGTGGCAACCTTCACCACAACCCGGAAATAAACCAGCCAACAATAAATTCTTCTTCACAGTCATGAGAGGAGTAGAAACTTCATCGACCCAGGTCACAAACAAGTCGGTATCAACAACATTAATTCCACGACCGTGCTTAGGCATGGGAGCAGTTATGACATTGGGCTTCTCCGGAGCATCGAACTTAATTTCCTTGGCTTCGATCAGATCTTGTACCTTATTTCTTAGAGCCCAACAGTCATTGGTATCGTGGCCAGGACTCTTAGAATGATAGGCACACCGAGCATTTAGATTATATCGGGGAGATGTGGTATTTGGATTCTTGGAAGCCTCTTTCAAGGCTGCCAAGTCGGATCTCAGCAGATGAGGTAGAACTTCAGCCAACATCATATTGATTCGGGTAAACTGTCGTTGTGGCCTTTCCATCCTTGGTTGATTGTTGCGTTGTGGAGCAATTGTAGGCCTAGGTATCATTATGAAACTTATTGTCTGACGATGTCCAACCCTGTTTTGGCCCCTCGAGCTATAGATAGCATTGGCTTCCTTCTTACCAATAAAAGACTTTTTTACCGAACTCGAAGAGGCATCATTCTGTATCTTGCCGCTCTGAATCCCAGCTTCTACTCTCTCTCCAATCAGAATTAGCTCAGTGAAACCAGCTGACGAGCTACCGATCAAATGATTGAAGAATGGACCAGATAGCCTCCCCAGAAACATATCAACCAACTCCCTATCAGACAATGAGGGTTGGACTCTTCCAGCCAAGTCTCTCCATTTTTGTGCATAGTCCTTAAAGCCTTCACTTGAACCCATGGACATACTATGGAGTTGAGTATGAGTAAGAGAAAGGTCGGTGTTATATTGATACTACTTATAGAAAGCAACATCCAGATCTTCCCAATTTCGGACATCGGCTCTCTCTAGTTGATAGAACCATTCAAACTGAGTCCCTGACAGGCTATCTTGAAAGAAATGAACCCACAAATTTCTATCAGCGGTGTGGGGCTGGATCTTTCTGACATAAGAGCGGAGATGGAGTTTTGGGCAGGACACCCCATCATACTTTGCAAAAACTGGAGCTTTGAACTTCTGCGGGATGACCACTCTCGATACCAATCCCAATTCTTTGAAATCCAGCCCAGGTATCCTCTGGACTTCAATGGAACTCAAGTGATCTTCCAACTTCTTGTATCTATCCTCAGCAGGAGGATACTGCTCATCATTGTAGTCGGTATCATTGTCAGAAACTTCAGGACTGGGATCCTTCTCCCTTGTTTCTTCTTCTTGATTCTCCCCTTCTTTGGATGAAGAGGTCAGATCGATTTGTCGCTTCAATGGCCCTCCAAACCTTCTGCCCATATTTAGAATACCGACAACCTTTTTCTTTTTCTTTTTCTCTTTCAGGATGAGGGCTTTCAGATCCTCCTTCCCTTTTTCCAGACTTATGAACATTTGTTG
This sequence comes from Vicia faba, assembly GCA_948472305.1. Taxonomy (NCBI): domain Eukaryota; kingdom Viridiplantae; phylum Streptophyta; class Magnoliopsida; order Fabales; family Fabaceae; genus Vicia; species Vicia faba. The sequence goes on from OX451738.1 coordinate 1,014,501,199, forward strand.
GAACTGGGCGTTTTGTGCCTGAAGGTCCTTGATGCTTTGTTCGGAAGACATTTCTGCTGAAATAAATAGCGAAGAAGATGAGAAACCTATAATGGTACAGGTACATGCAATGCTATGAATGGGATGCACATGCAATGATTTCAAAGACTTTGGGAAATTTAAATTTGCGAACGAAAAATAAAACAAAGATTTTATTAGCTGAATTCAAAGTTCAAATGCCTTTTATGCGTTACAATTAAAAACAAATCTAAAACTAGGAAAAAGTCAAAATTCCCATGGATGCTTCCTCTTCGTGCCGAGATAAGCATTGAGTCCTCTTTCCTCATGGAGCTGCTTTGTGAGCTCTAAAACCTTCCTCTCCTAAGAATAGAACTGATCCCTGTAAGTATCCCGCTCTTTCTTCAACTGAATCTAAGACCTTTGTAATTCTCCAAGATCAGTGGGCATATCAGGATAGAGAATCGTATAAGGAATACCTCCTTCAGTAGTGGGTTCCACAATCACTGGTAAAAAGGCCATATAGGGCATCATAAGTTTCTGGGTGCGAGCTCGTACCCATTGGAGGTAGGGTTCCATAGGAATGGAAGCCTTTGGTCCCAAAGCGCTGGCGCCAGATAGGTTTACCATACCCCAAGCTCGTATGAACCTCCGAAGATACTCTTGAACATCATCCTCATAGTTGAATACAATTCCCTCGATAAGTAACTCATAGGGACCATCTCTTCGAGCGTAACCAAATTGTCGCAGAGCTAAACAAGGATTGTAGGTTATACCCCCTCTGATACCATGTAATGGAACATTAGGGTACTTCCCGCAGCGGTCAATAATAGCAGTGTTTTCCATAGCTCGGGAACACCAGAGAATATCCATGTGGGCGAGTGACATTATCCTTTGCAACCAACCCAAACCTTCTTCATTCTTCAGTACGGACTTAGGGAGGTGAGAAATAAACCACCTCGATAGCAATGGCATGCAGCATATAAGAACCCCTCTTCTCTTCATGGTATGAGTATGGAGAGTGTGCAAAATATCTCTGAGCAAGGTAGGCACAGGGTTGCGAGATAGGAAGATCTTGATAGCATTTACATCTATGAATGAGTCTGGATTAGGGAATAGTACCAACCCATAGATTAGAAGAGCCAAGACCTCCTCAAAAGCCTGAAAATCCATGTCATCCAAAACAGTCGGGCCTTGTCTATCAGAAACTTGGCTAGAAAACCCTTGACTCCGCTTCTTATTTCCCAATTAGATACCACGTCGGCCCATTTCAGATGCAAAGCTGCGGCAATGAGTTCTAGCTTGGGGATTTCTTCCAGACCCGTGAAGGGCAACTGTTCAAGAATGGGTATATCCAACAGCTGAGAGAATTCTTCCATGGTAGGCACCAACTGATAGTCTGGAAAGGTGAAGCAGTGGTGCTTGGGATCAAAGAACTGAAAGAGTACACTCATTATCTTTTATTCAAAGTTTGAAGTAACCAGGTTGAGAAGTCGACCATATCTCTTAGTGAATGCAGAAGTTTCGGAAACCTTTGATACTAGATCTTTGAGTTGGGAAGGTATCTTCACAAAGCTGATTTAGATAGTGTTTCTGCGAACGGAAGCCATGATCTGCAAAATAGAACAAAGATAAATTCCCTTGGTCTTTAAAATGGTTAGTGTAATAAGAATGGATGCTATGTTATGATGCATGATGTCATGATAAACCACAGGTATAGCAAACACAGACAAATCACACCAAGTCCTTAGGTTTAAGGCCTGCTTGAGGTTAAAGGTCATACCCTCTTGAAGTTTAGTTTGTTTCAAACCTGTCTTAAAGAGTAACCAGGTTCTAAGGGATCTCAATTTAAGTACATGTATGCTTAAGACATCAAGTAAGAGAGATCCAAAATCCATAGCTCACGACAAATGTTGAAGAAAGGTTCCCTTGCTAGTGGTTTTGTAAAAATATCAACAAGTTGATTTTTAGTATCAACATGCTCAAACACAACATCCTCCTTTTCAACATGATCGCGAAGAAAGTGATGCCTAATCTCTATGTGTTTAGTGCGTGAATGTAAAATTTGATAGAGCTTAAAATTTTTAGTACACGCGGAAGCGATCAAGAGACGTATAGCCTCAAGGAGAGCGAATGGAGCATAAGTCTCCTCATAATCAATGCCCTCCTATTGGTTATACCCTTGTGCCACTAAATGTGCTTTATTGCGGGTTATCACTCCATTTTCATCAAGTTTATTTCTAAAACCCCACTTAGTTCCTATGATATGATGGTCTCGCGGACGAGGGACAAGTTTCCAAACGTCATTTCTTTTGAATTGATTTAGTTCTTCTTGCATGGCCATTAGCCAAATTCATCAATCAAGGCCTCTTTGGCATTTTTAGGCTCTACTTGTGAAACAAAAGCGAAGTGATAACATAAATTACTTATCTTAGAGAGAGTCACCACTCCTTTTGAAATATCTCCTAATATGTTGTCAATAGGATGGTCTTTTGAGGATTTCCAAGCTGGTGGAAGATCGTTTACTTCCATTGGCTCTTCTTCCTCATATTTTGCATGGCTTGTATCTTCTTCCTCCTTATTGTCAACTGTTTTAGATTGATCAATTTCCTCAACAGTTTCCTTGAGTATGTCTTATGTAGATACACCTGCACCATCAATAGAAATACCTTTTCTGACATTTTCGGATAAGATTCATCAAAAGAAACATGGACTAACTCATCAACAGTAAGTAAACGCTTATTGTATACTCTATATGCTTTACTTGATTGTGAGTAACCGATAAAGATACCTTCATTTGCTTTTGCATCAAATTTCCCAAGATTTTCTTTACCATTATTCAACACAAAACATTTACAACTGAATACGTGAAGATGTGACAAGTTTGGCTTTCTTCCTTTTAAAAGTTCATAAGGTGTTTTATCTAAAATAGGATTGATTAAAATTCTGTTTAAAACATAACAAGCTGTGCTGATTGCATCAGCCCAAAAATATTTTGGTAATCCACCCTCATTGAGCATTGTTCTTGCCAACTCCTCTAAGACGCAATTTTTGCGCTCCACAACTCCATTCTGCTATGGAGTTCGAGGTGCTGAAAAATTATGCTCAATACCATGCTTGTCACAATACTTATCAAAGAGATGGTTTTGAAATTCACCTCCATGATCGCTTCAAATTGTAATTATTTTTAATTCCATTCTATTTTGGGATAGTTTTGCAAAACTCTTAAAACCAGAAAAAGTTTCATCTTTGCTACGTAGGAGTATAGTCCAAGTAAATATAGAGTAGTCATCAATGATTACAAAACCATAATAATTTCCACCTGGACTCTTTATTCTAGAATGTCCAAAGAGGTCCATATGGAGAAGCTCAAGGGGTCTTGAAGTGGAAATCATATTTTTAGATTTGAAAGAGACCCTTGTTTGCTTTCCCATTTGGCACGCGTCACATAGGTGATCTTTTATAAATTTTATCTTTGGAAGACTGACTACTAGATCCTTAGATACAACCTTATTAAGTAAATCAAAGTTAACATACGCTAGAGGTCTATGCCAAAGACAAGAATCATCATTCATGGTGACTAGACACTTAGTACTTGTTAATGATACATCAAAATGGTCAAGCATATAGACGTTGTTTACTCTAATACCCTTAAACACAATATTTTGTTAATTCTTTTCAATTATGCAACAAGTGTTTGTGAAAGTAACTTTATAACCCTTGTCACACAATTGGCTAATACTTAACAAATTGTGTTTAAGCCCTTTACTAAATGGACATCAGAAATAGTAGTGGTAGAGGGATTACCTACACTACCTTTACCGAGTATTGCTCCTTTGTTATTGTCTCCATAAGCAACATATCTTTTCTTCTTTGCTTTGAAGTCAATTAAAAGTGATATGTCACCTGTCATGTGTCTTGAACACCCGTTGTCTAGAAACCATCTTCTATCCACGAATGTAAGACACTTTTCCTGCAATATCAAAAGAGAGAGGTAGGTGCCCAATTTTTATTGAGTCCATGTGGGTAAGTGTTAACATGGTTAGATTTAGGCCTCCATTGTTAAATGCCTTTAGGAACAAGAAATCTCCTAAACTTGCATTTTTTAATGGTATGACCAAAACGACAACAATAATGACATAAACCATGATGATGATGTATTTTCTCACTTTTTCTCATTGAATCCTTTGGAATCTTTTCTACAAAAGAATATTTTGCGTATGGTGGATTCAACGTTTTCTCAAAAAATCTAGGATCAATGGCAAAAGTAACCTTGGGCTGTAAAGCTTTTTCCAATTTGGCATTAAGACTTCTAACCTCTAGTTGCCAAATATGACAAACTTCACATTCGCTTCTAGGAATACATCCTCTAACATCATTATCCTTTGAACCTTCTATAATACTAGATTTTAGACATTTTAAGTCTTCTTCAGCTTTATAAACTTTACCCTCCAAGAATGAAAATATTTGTTTATCGGAGGATAATCTCTTTAAAGCTTCTTCAGCTTTGTTTTGTAGTTTTTTAAAAGCTATTTTCAATTCAGAAAAAGACATAAAGGAAAAGTTATTATTATATGCTTGTCTTACTTGCTTGTCGTGGTTGTTTTTCTTATGGTAGGATTGATTTTTGGTGTGTGCCATGAGACATAAATTTGCAGTCTCATCACTATCACTCAAATTGTCATCATTTGATGAATCACTATCACTTTCCCACGCAATGTAAGCTCTTCTTTGTTTATTGAACTTCTTTGGTGGAGCTTTTCCTTTGTCCTTTTTCATCTTTGGACACTCCGGTTTGTAGTGTCCAACTTTACCACAATTGTAGCAAGGTCCTTTACTTCTTTGCTTTTTATTCTCTTCTTGTCTTGGCTCTTTGGACTGTTTTCGAAAATTTATGAGATTCTTATATGAGTGCTTGATTCCATTATTTCGAATAAACCCATTATATCTATGAACAAATAGTCCCATTTCTTCATCATCTGAACCTTCGTCACTACTTGAGTCATTATCATTTTGCTCTTTATTTGAGTACTTGGAGCTAGAAGCCATTAGAGCTATTGACTTCTTCTCACCCTCCTTGTCTTTATTCTTCTCCTTCTTACTCTTGTTTTCATATTTTTCAAGACTTTCTAGTTCTTGTTGATGTTCTTCCAGCTTGCCAAACAGAGTTGTAATGGTAAGCGTAGTGAGGTTGTTGGCTTCCTTGGTAGCTGTTACTTTAGGTTGCCATTCCCTGCTAAGACATCTATGAATTTTATTAGTAGAAATTTCATTGGAAACAGGTTTTCCAAGTGCATTTAAATGGCTTACAATATGAACGAATCTCCTTTGCATGTCGGATATAGATTCTCCTTGTTTCATGCGAAAGAGCTCGAACTCTTGATTGAGTGTGTTAATACGGGACTGTTTAAATTCAGTAGTGCCCTCCTGGGAAATTTCTAAGGCATCCCATATTTATTTAGCAGACGTGCAATGAGACATCCTATAATACTCATCAACACCAAGTTTTGAGATTATCATATTTCTGCCTCTCCAATCGCACGACCACTTCTTTTCATCTATTTCATTCCATTGATCCTCAGGTGTAGGTACTATTGCACCTGCATCATTCCTCATAGTAATTTGATAAGGACCATTATGAATGGTAGTCCATACATTCCTGTTAATGGAATTTATGTGTACTCGCATGCAGTCTTTCGAGTAGCCATGTTTTTCACTATTGAAAGCAGGAGCTCTATTGTATGTCCCTTTTGGTTCAAAAGTCATAGCGTTACTAGTAGACACAAAGAACCAGCGAATCGACGCTCTGATACCACTTGTTAGACAGTGTGACAAGTGATCGAGGGGGGGGGGGTGAATAGATCACCTCCTTCTTTATCTTGGATTTAAAATCTTTTATCAGAGTTTGTTAAAAAACAGCCGAAAAGTAAGGTCTAGAATCAACTTCCGTCTATTTTGAACCAACTACTAGAAAACCTGACATATGATAATTTTGCTGGATTTTATTAGTATGATATAGATGAATCTTAAACACATATTGATTAACGCTTTTAATGCACTTATCATGAGAACGGTGTTTCCAATGAATAAAAACTTGAAAGAAATTTTGTCAAATAGTTGGTGTATGCTTGTTTGATGATTAATAATGATGATTTGATGAAAGTATTTGAACCACTATTTTATCATTAAATAGAAAACTCAGCAAGGCAATTGAATCACAAAATTGTAGAAAATGTAAAGAGATAGAGAGAAAGAAAAATAATATGCAGGCAGTTTGGTAAGGAAGTTCCCCACTGTCGTCCTCGCGTGTAGGTACGTCTCCCTCTCAATTCCAAAATTGAAATTGAGAACTCTTATATCAATTTTTTTGAAAGTTTGTATACAAGGTTACACTACAAAGACATAATGAAGTCCCTATGATCTTCTTCTTCTTCTTCTTCTTGTAAGAACCTCCACTTGATATGAGCCTATCAAGATTCCCTGTAAGATCCATAATCAATCCTCTGCTTCCACGACCTGTTTGCAAAAATCCCTCTGATTTCCAAACCCTTCTGTGATCGGTGGGAAAGAACTAACTGTTTTGGAAAGCTGGTTCGTGTTTTGCGTTTGTTTTCACAAAATGTCGCGGTAAGCAAGAGTCACCACCGTCTTTTATTTTATCCAACAAGGAAAGGACAAAAGCACATAAAAATTCCTTTTTGAGATATTTCTCGGGTTCGGGAGGTAGATTATAGAAAGGGAAGGTGTTAGCACCCTTTCTATCTGTGGTTATCCACGGGCTCTTAGGTACTTTCTCATTATGTTTTCAAAAGTTTGCTTTTCTTTGTGTTTGTGGATTTGAGAAGAGTTTTTATTTTGAAAGGGGTGTAAGTGCGAAAAGTTTTGTTTTGTTTTAAAAGGAGCAAGTACTTAAGAACATCTACCTACTCAAAAGGAATTAATCTGTACAAGTGTCCTTTAGACAATGCTATCCCACTATTGAGGAGTAGGTAGCATCGTCGTTGGAGTTTTCGGGTCAATTCGATTAAGGGACGTGTGGTCACTAAAGCAATGTTAGGATGCCTTAGCGGTAACCCTAATGTCTTAGATCATTTTATCCGAGACAACCGTTTCGAGGCAACTTATGATCTTTGGACAAGAGGGCGACCTCTAAAACTTCCTATACTCAATGACCATGTTCGAGGCAACCAAGTGAGGTGTACCCTAAGAGTGGCATGTGCGAGTGTATCGTTTTTCAGTTATATTATCTTTGTACATGTTAATGGTGAGCTACTGTTGATTTTAAATTAAAATTGATCTTGTCATGCATTGCCTATTATTCAAACATCTAACAGTTAATGGTTGTAGAATTTAAATTGCGGAAAATAAATCTAAGCTATTACAAGGCGTCGGGTATTTGCATCGCCAAAGACAAACCCTCAAAAATTAAATTGCGGAAAGTAAATGAAAGCAATAAATAAAATCCTAATTAAAAACTATTACATTCCTGAAGCAGTTACAATATTGAAATATGAATAAAAAATAATACGCGCGCGAGAAAAATTAAATCGAAGTGTCTTAGGGTTTTGATCCTTTTTATTCAATAAAGCATATTTTTGTTATTTTTTTGAATTAAAAATTAGTCTAAATTAATAATTGAATTAATTAATTAAATGAAAATATTTTTTGGTTTCTTATTATTTAAGGAAATAAAATAAGAATGGTTAAAAGATATTAAAACCCTAATTCTATGTTAATTTTAATTTAATGCAAAAGATATTAAAATTGTACCTAATTAAACTAAATAAATTAATTAATGTTTATTTACAAAAATAAATAATAAAATTAATGGAATTAAAAAATATTATTTTGTTGTTTTCTGATTTTATGAAATAAAAGTTAATTGGTTAATTTTTTAATTAAGATAATAATATTAATAAAATAAATAAATAAGAAAAAGAAATAAAATGTAAAGAAATACTCAGGGGGTGTGTGGGCCTGAAGAGGGAGTATGATGAGCAATTTCCAGGCCCAAAACATCCAGCCTGCTTTGACCTTTGGGATCCAACGCGTGCTTGTTGACCAGGGAGTATGGTGGTCCTTCAACTTTGGCCAATGGATCTGCCTAATAGGCCACTTGGCAGCTGAGATATAGAGACGTATGGTACACCACACTTGGAATGATGCATATGAACGCCTGAAATAAAATTGCAATAAAGTTTTGGGGGACCTGGGATTCGAACCCAGGTCCCAATGCTCATATGCCTGCGCGCTCAACCACTCCAACCAGCTTGCTTAGTTGTTATTAGAATAAGCAGTAAATATTATATAAAAAACAAAACTCTAAGCCTGAAAATAAAATAAAACGCGCTAATGATTCAAACAAGCCAATCACGCCCAGCCACGTTATCATCTTCTTCATATCACCCTGGTTCAATACCTGCAGATTTTTATCCGCAGGAAGATTCGTAGCATCTCTCAAAAATCCTTCCTAGGCTATATAAACGCAAGCTAGGAGTACCAATGCACTCGTCTCTTCCTCCTGGTTATCCCTATACCCATCATTAGCATTGATTTTGCCTGTATCAAAAAGGCCTAAAAAACAAGAACAAGAACCCTAGAATCGGGCATCACAATACAGGCCATGAAAATCAAATTAAATAATGCAGAATTGTTAGAATTTGAATGTTAAGCATGATAGTGCAATCAAATTGGAAAAAAGATGCGAGGAGAATGATTTACGATTTCATGTGCAGAGGCATATTCATGGAGACTTACAATGAGTTTTAGGCAATGAAAAGGCTTGGTTTTGATTGGTATAGCTCCACTGGATGTCAAGGAAGAGAGTAGTGTTGAGCTCTTTGACTGAATCGTGCTCCAATGTTGTTTTGATCTCTCACTTTTCAAGCTTTTTTACCAACTCGTTCTGGCCGTTTCAACAGTATTTTGTGCCTCCTTCTAGGTCTGCCTCACTTGTGTGCATATAATGGAATGTATTTAGGTCAAAAGTTGGGCCATAATCCTTATGCATTGAAGATGGAAGATTTGTTTGATCACCATTGATAAGCTTTCCATAATTGCATCAAATCTGAGATTTTGTGCATGTTTTGACTTGGCACGAGTTTGATTGAGTTGCACATGATATTTGCAAGTTGTATTGATCACAAGAATCCCCTTACATCAATTTTTAGATTTTATTTGATTTAATATTGATTAATAATGAATTAAATCAATAAAAATGAAATAAAATAGAAAAATAAATGTTTAGTCATTAAATTAAAGATGGAACACGTGTGTGGCATGACAAGACTATATCAAGTGGAAAAAAGTGGGCCCTTTTGTCAAAAATTGGAGTTTTGAGGATAGTTGACTTTTGGCAATTTTGGAAAAATGCCCAACTTCAACAATGCATAACTTCTTCAATTTTGAACTTTTGGAGGTGTTCTTGGACTTTTTAGAAACCTTAAGATGTCCTCTAATCAAACCTTTTGGTCTCATCTCACTTTTATGTTCCATTCTCAAGTTATAAGCTTTGGAAAAAAGGTGTTTTTGTTGACTTTCAAAAATGACCTATAATGTCCAAATTTGTAACTTTTTGTGAGAGAATTTCTTGATCTTGGGTTGTGAAGATGGATTGTAGGAAATTGCATCCTCTTAAAAATGAGCTTTGGATGGGTCATTTCTCATAAAGTATGAGAAAGGTATGCTTGGACAAAGTTGAGTTGACTTTTCCTGCAAAACCCTAATTTAGCAACTTTTGAATCTTGATGAATCTTGAGCAATCCTTGATGTATCATGATCAACCCTTGATAAAATGATGAATTAACCTTCAAAATGAGAATGTTGACAAAAAATATTAAGGTTTGACTGTTTGTAGGTCACAGTTGACTTTTGCCCTAGCACAGTCGATTTTTGGGCCTCTTGAGCAATTGACTGACCAAACTTCCTCTACAAGGCTTGAAATATGACATGGATGAACTTAAGAACATATTAAGACATTGGGAATCACTTTAGGCCATTTGGATATGAGGACCTTGATGCAACATAAAACCCTAATGTTGACTTGACTGCCTTAGGAGGTGACTTGACTGTCCAATCCTTGAGCCAACTTGAGCAACTTAAAGATTATTCTTGGCAAATCTTGAGGAATATGGGAGGGAAAATTTTGGGGTACAACACCTTCACTACGGCTGAATCTGACTTGTGCGTCCGTTACTAACAAACCCTCAAGAACACACCCATTCTTGAAGGACAAACCATTGGTTTTTCCTCGAAGCCCCCATCTGCATCTTCAACCCACTTGAGATCCCTTGAATGAACAGCTGAACATTATCTCTTGATCTCTTGATCCAATTGAACAAATTTGTTTAACTTTCGTTGTTGTTGTTGAATTAAGATGATTGAGAAGGTGATGAAGATGAAGTATCTTTCAGGCTTCTTGTTGCTCAGTAATTGATGCACACAATTGTAATTATGTGTCACTTTAATTTTCTACGGAAAACTTACTTATATATGTAACAAAAAACAGTTAGATAGAAATTCACATTATGAGTCGATGCATGTTAGCATGAGTCGACTCATGTTAGTTATGCAACACAAAATGGGTCAATGCAAACTGATACTATAACATATTACAGAGCCAACCATTTTACATGAGTCTATACATAATACGTATGTGTCGACACATACTGAATTGAATTTTGATTTTTGAAGATAAAACGTGTTATGTGTCGATGCATGGAGTTATGTATCGATGCATAAAAGTTGAAACTTGTTTTCCAGGGACATCAACATATCATGTGTCGATGCATGAAGTTATGTATCGATGCATAAAGGTTGAAAGTTGTATTCAAGGAGCATCAACATGTTATGAGTCGATGCATAGTATGGATGCATCGACTCATACTGAAGCAGAATCGTTTTTATGATTCTTTGCTTAAGTATGTGTCGATGCAAAACTCTTTGTGTCGACTCATAACAGTGATTTATGTGTAAAACACATTCTTAACTCTTTTTAAACATGTTATACTGTATTTTTCCAATGCACGCATATAGGTAAAGCATTTTCAACATTCATTGACTATTTCACACATATTTGCTATCATTCAAAACTAATTATACAAAGGGGTTGCTCACAAATTTTCTTTTGATTTTTTTCTAACCAAAATACTTTTTGATGTTTCATCCAATGCTTTTATTTAATGTCAAATCCCCAAAATAATTTCGACGCAATGTTTACAAGAAACATTCGTAGTATTTTACAAACAAGTCCGAAAAAAGAAAAACACAATTGAAAATATAAATTGATAAATAGATTGTTTTATTAATGGAAGTGCCTTTGAATAGGCGAAAGTACAAGATGTAATTCCTAAAAAGAGGTAATTACAAAAAAAAAATTAACAAAATTGAAAATGACAATGAAAATGATAATTGATACTGATAATTCTCCAATGTCCTTTGATAACTCCAATCTCTTTTGCTTCTGAGTCAGATGATTTAGATCAATCCTTCTCATTAGTGGTCGTGGTAATGAACTCTCGAGTCGCAGTCTATTTGTTCATTTTTTAAATAAGATCCCTAACTTTTGTCTAAATCACACTTTCGGGTTTTCAATCCTTTGGGATAATGATTTTGTTTATATGTCCCTAATTTTTGCCTTGATCTCCCTTTAGGGTTTTCAATCCACCGGGACGCCCCTTTTTTCCTAAGTCTCCCGTTTAGAATTTCGACTTAGTGGGCCATTTATACATAGTATTTTTTGACTGCGTCGAATTTTGTTGGATGTGGTAGTTCTTCCTCATCCATTGTTGTAAGGATAATACCTCCACCTGAGAATGTTGTTTTAACCACATATGGACCTTCATAGTTAGGTGTTCATTTACCACATGAATCTAGACGAGGTATCATAATCTTTTTAAGAACCAAATCTCTTTCTTTAAACACTCGAGGAGGGGCCTTCTTATCTAATGCCTTCTTGATCCTCTTTTGATACAACTGGCCATGGCATAAAGTTGTTAAGCATTTTTCTTCAATAAGGTTGAGTTGATCCAGTTTTGTTTGAACCCATTTTGATTTTTCAAGCTTGGTTTCCATTAGAACTCGTAGCGATGGAATCTCTACTTCAACAGGGAGTACAACCTACATGCCATAAATAAGAGAGAAAGGAGTTGCACCTGTTGAAGTACAGACTGCAGTACGGTAGCTATGTAGAGCAAAGGGAATCATTTCGTGCCAATATTTATATGTCTTCACCATTTTCTGAATGATTTTCTTAATATTTTTATTGGCAGCTTCAACGGTCCCGTTCATCTTGGGTCGGTAAGGTAATGAGTTATGATGCTCAATCTTAAAATCATGGCATAACTCCTTCATCATTTTGTTATTTAACTTGGACCCATTGTCTCTGATAATTTTTCTAGGAACCCCATATCTGCATATAATGTTCTGCTTGATAAATCAAATGACCACTTCTTTGGTGATGTTTGCATAAGAAGCATCTTCTACCCACTTGGTGAAATAGTCAATGGCGACTAGTATGAATCGGTGACAATTAGAAGCCTTTGACTCGATCATTCCTATCATATATATTCCCCACATCGAGAATGAACATGGTGAACTTAGGACATTCAAAGGAGTTGGTGGTATGTGTACCTTGTCAGCGTAGATTTAGCACTTATGGCACTTATGATCATTTTATCAATGGTTGATCATGATTCATCAAGAAAACTCAAGATTCAATAAAAGTCAAAAGTTGCTAAATTAGGGTTTTCATTAGGAGAAGTCAACTAAACATTGACCAAGCATAAATTTCACATGTTTCATCAGAAAATTCTCAACCAAAGCCTATTTTGATGGAAATTCAATTCTCTACAACTTTGTCTCTCTAAGCTCAAGTCCAAAAAATGCTTCATTTGAGAGATAGGAGCCAAAACATTACAAGTCATTTTGAAAGTCAACAAAAATACATCTTTTGTCAAAGCAATTTACATCAAGTTAAATACTTCAAATGAAAAAGTAACCAACATGAGAGTTATAGGGACATCTTGAGCTTTCCAAAAAGTCTAAGATCAGCTTCATATGACAAAAATTGAGTGAGATATGATTGGTGCAAGTTGAGAAATTTTTTAGAAATGCATAAAACTTCAATTGAGAAATTTTGAAATTTTGGACTAGTGGACCTATCTTATAAGGTCTAAACATGTTCATGGCCTTATAAGAAGACTCCCTAAACTCATTCATACCTTACCATGTGATGTACCCCAAAATTTTCCCTCTCATTTTTATTCAAAACATACTCCTAGAGGTCCCTAAGTGCTCAAGGTTGACCAAGAGTTGACCAGACAAATTCTCCTCCTGAGTAATGGATTTCCAACTAGGGTTTCATTTTTCACAAATAAGTTTGATTTTTAAAGGCCTTAAGTGATTTCCATGGTTCCTAATATGTCCTCAAGAATGATCATGCCAATTTTCATGCCTTGCATTACAAGTTTGCTCATTCAATTGCTCAAGTGACTAGAAATCAACTGTATTAGGTCAAAAGTCAATCGTGGTTAATATATAGTCAAACTTCAAGATTTTTGGTCAACATCAACATTTTGAAGTGATATCCATCATTTTATCAAGGGTTGATCATGATTCCTCAAGGAATGCTCTCAAATCATCAAAAATCAAAACTTGCTAAATTAGGGTTTCCTAGAGAAAGTCAACTGAACTTTGACCAGACATAACTTTCACACGCTTTATCCATTTTTCCCCAACCAAAGCTCATTATCAAGAAAAATAAATTTCCTACATTTTTTCTTTTTTCCTCAAGTTCAAAAAATGCATCATTGGAAAGATATGAGCCAATATATTACAGGTCTTTTTGAAAGTCAACAAAAAGGCATTTTTTGTCAAGGAATGTTACATCAAGATAAATTCTCCAAATCCAAAAAATGGTCAATATAGAGATTGTAGTGGACATCTTGAGATTTCTAAAAAGTCAAAGATCATCTTCAAAAGATTAAAATTGAGCAAGTTATGACCAGTGCAAATTAGACAAATTGGTGAAAATGCAAAAAGTCAACTTTGAGCAAAAATGAATTTTTAAGTTCGTAGACCTATTTTTTGGGATTCAAATATATTTATGACTTACTCAAGGACTCCTAAATTCCCTCTCACCTTGATTTTCATTTTCCTATATTTTATTCATATTTATTTTTGTTTTTATTCAAATAAGTACAAAATAAAATGCATAAAATAATAGATAAATGGTTTGGACATGTTGGGCTAGTGTATTGGATCAAATTTGGGCCCATGAATTCATGCAAAAAGTACAGGTTCATGCAAGCATGGAAATGGAAAGATTGCAACAACTTTGGAAACTTTTAAAATATTGATTTCCTTTTTAAAACCATGCCATAACACCTTGATTTCTTGCCTCACTCCTAGCCTCTACACTTTACTATATATACACAACAAAGCCAGGCCCCATGCTCATGCGCAACTGCCTATACAAACCCTAGCAAAGTTACAAAATTCTTCAAAAAAAGGTGTAACTCGTATCATCTAATCCAGCCATTCCCAGACCTCTTGAAGCATCCAGTCATACTCACGTAGCTTATAAGAGTCGTATCCAACCATCATTCAAGCTTGAAGCACCCCAGAATTCGCCCAGCCAACCCACTGGTTCCTTGGATTGGGTTTTGGTAGACCGAAGAAGGTGACCGAAAATTGACTCCGGCAATGTTGACTATTGTGGACTCCGATGGCAGGCGCGTCACTCCCTCATTGGTCCATTCAAATCCAACCTGGCGCGCGTTTGAAACTTGAAAAAATTGACTGATTCCGTATATAATATTATCTTGCTACTTTAATCAACGAATGAATAGATAGCCTGGTGGTGAGAAACTCATGTGTAAACCTGGAGGGCATGGGTTTGATCCCATGTTCTGCATTTTATTTTTTCAACATTTTATTTTTGCAGATTTTTGGAGCGTTTAGGTTTCCATGTTGATGGGCTTAGGAACTTCAGTTCACACCTATAACGCCTGTAATTTAATTAATTATTTAATTAAATTATTTTTTGGAATATTTGTGAAGTTGTGTTACGATGATAGTTGATGTGTTATTGTTATTGGATTTATTTATTCTATTAAGTTGTGGAATAATATTAGAATGATAATATTATTTGATGTGGGCTTATTTTAAGAAATAGAAGTAGTAAAAAAGGGGGTGTAGGAGTTTTTTAGCCCATTAAGGCATAATGAGAATTATAGAGTTATTTTATTAGTTTTTAGAAATAATAAGGAAAAAGAAGAAGCTGTAAGAAGAGAAGGAAATAAGGGTTGGAAGAGAACGTGAAAGTTGCAGAAAAGAAGGAAAAGAGGCAGAACGAAATTCAATCGGAAAAGTTGTAGAGCAACCTTCAATCCAAGGTAAGGGTGGGGTTCTGACTCTATAATAGGGTTTATGATGATTAGTATGTGGGATTAGATGTGAAAAGTTGTCTTGTTTATGATTTGAATGTATATGTTGTTGTTTGATGAGAATCGATGATTTAAGGATGAATAACGATGCCCTAATTTTGTATATTTGATGTAGAAATCTAGGATGATTGTAATTGATGATTACCTATGATTAGAGGATGTTTTTAGGGCCTAAAGCATGGAATCCGCAGTGAAATCGCAAAAAAATATTCATGACAGAATAGTATGTGTCGACCCCAAAAGCCATGCGTCGATGCATGAAGGCTTTTAGACTCAGGATGAGTCGATACGAAGAAGCCATGCGTTGATACATGCAGGCTTTTAGACTCATGATGAGTCGATACATAGGACTATGTATTGATACATGTAGTGTTGCAGACTCAGTATGAGTCGATACAAAGGGAGTGCGCGTTGAATCATGTAGCGTGTTAAGCCCAGTACGCGTCGACTCAAGACATTACGCGTCGATTCATGTAGTATATTTTTTTTGATAGATTCGTTTCTAGAGGTTGTAACTTGAGTTTCCGGACTCCGTTTGAGGTGTCGTTTGAAGTGTTGAATAGATAACACGATGAACTTCATTGTTAAGGATTAAAATGAAGAATAGGAAGGATAATCATAGTAACCCAATTTAGGACTAGAGTTTGCTTCCCGCGTTAATCGCTATGATGATTTTGTGAAGAATGATGAGGATGAGATGATTATAGACTATTTTTTGGTTTATAACAGTAAGATTAATGATGAAAATGATATAGTATTACAGAATTAATAAGATGTAGAAGTTTCATAATTTAGAGTAAGCCTTAGATGATTAATTAATTATAGGCAATATCATGTTGTAGGCATATGGCCAATGTTGCGGGATTGTCAATCTACCGTTGTATTATTGTTGTGGCTGAGTTGCTGCGAATTATGATGATAAATGATGTTTGATGAATTATGATGATAAATGATGTTTGATGAATTATGATGATAAATGATGTTTGATGTATTATGTTGATAAATGATGTTCATGAATGATGTTGATGAAAGATGTTGAGATGCCTCTAATAATTGGGAGCTATTAAAATGTAGGCTTCTGGCCAACGATGATGTTGTGTTGAGATGTTGTTAATTATGGTGTTGTCATTACATTCATGATTGTGTCGCATACATTGCATTTCAAGATGGAGCTGATACTTGTTAAGATGGCTTGTATTGGTGAATATTAAGATGAAGGCTTATGCCTTGTTAATGTCTCTATTTATTGTCAATTATTTTGAGATGGGAGTTCTGCTCCAATGGTACCACATGCATTTGCATAGTATTGATTCGCATTATATGATGGCATAAAGAAGTTGTGTATTGATGCGGTGAATGTGTATATTGTTAGTATTCTGTTGTTATTAATGTTGGTCATAATATGAGAAGTGGTGATGTTATGTGATCTAATTCAATATATTATTTATCGTACGTTTTATTATATTGTTAGATATCTCACCCCTTCTTTTTGAATGTTACCCTTACGTTGGTAACGTGAAGGTAATCCAGAGTGAAGGCTGTATACCTTCAGTAGTTCGAGTCAGTGTCATTGCTCTGATACGTAACACTCTGGGGGTTGAACGCTTTGTGCTTTTAATTATTAATTATTTCAGTTGTTGAACTTTAATTTGATTGTCGCTAAGTATGTGTTGTTTGAAGTTGCTGTAACGATGAACAAAGATGTTATTAAGAATTCCGCTGCATAGATGTTCAAGTTATTGAATTAAAAGATTAAATTATTATGCTTATGGTTCATCCGAAGTTTTAAAGTGTTATGTATCCATGTTTAATGCAATGTGTTTTTAAAGTTGAATTTGTGGCATCCTGATTCAGTTGCATGAATTTTTATAACTATGATTTACATTTATAATTGCCTGGTAGAATTGGGGTGTTACAAAGTTGGTATCAGAGCAAAGGTTGGTCTGCCTGACCTTGTGGTCGAGTCGTAGTTGTCTAACAATCAAGTATTGTTAATTTGAGTTCTAACCGTTGTTTATGTTTTAGTGATAAGTTTAGATGGATGAAAGGAATGATTCTTCACTTGTTGCTGCTTTAGAAGCACTAGCGCATGCGATGGAGAATCATCCGAATGCTGACGGGAATGATGGATCTCGTAGCTTGGCGACATTCTAGAGAGAGAACCTGCCTACCTTTAAGGGAAAGTAGGATTCTGACGCAGCATTGGATTGGTTGAAAGAGATTGAGAGAATATTCCATGTGATGGACAACACTCCAACGCATAAAGTTCGATATGGTACTCATATGCTAGCAGTTGAGGCTGATGACTGCTGGCTAGAGACTTGTCAGAGATTGGAAGTTGCAGGTGAAAATGTCACTTGGGTCGTGTTCCGTAAGAAATTTCTGAGGAAGTACTTTCCTGAAGATGTTCGTGGTAAGAAGGAGATTGAATTCCTTGAGTTGAAGCAAGGGAATATGTCGGTTGTTGAGTATGCTGCAAAGTTTTCTGAGTTGGCTAAGTTTTATCCGCACTACGGTGAGGCAGATGCTGAGTTTTCAAAGTGAATTAAGTTTGAGAACGGGTTGCGCCCAGAGACCAAGAAGGAAGTTGGATACCAGAAGATCCGTGTCTTTGCTGATATGGTTGATAGTTGCAGAATTTATGAAGATGATAATAATGATCATTACAAGATTATCAGTGAGAAGAGGGGTAAGCACCAACAGAATCATGGTAAGCCTTATGATACCCCAGCCAGTAAAGGTAAACGGAAAGCTGCTCAGGGTCAAAGGACTAGTGGGAGAGATGCTCCTACTGGTGGGTTTGTTTTAAATGTGGGAAACCCGGGCATAAGAGTAATGTGTGTACTACTGAAGTAAAGAGGTGTTTCCGTTGTGGTAAGAACTGACATGTTGTATCTGAGTGCAAACATAAGGATGTGATTTGTTTCAATTATAGTGAAGAAGGGCACATTGGTATTCAGTGTCATAAACAAAGAGGGTGCAAACAAGTGGTAAAGTGTTCACTTTGGTTGAGGATCGGACAGCTGCTGAGGACAGACTTATCAGAGGTACATGTGTCATTAATAGTACTCCTTTAATTACTATTATTGATTTCGGTGCTACTCATTGCTTTATTACTGCTTATTGTGTTGAAAGATTTGGCCTTACATTGTCTTCTATGAATGGAGAAATGGTCGTCGATACTCCAGCCAAAGGATCGGTGACTACTTCTTTTGTGTGTTTTAAGTGTCCCTTGTCGATCTTCAACAGAGACTTTGTTGTTGATTTGGTTTGTTTATCGCTAAGAGGTTTGGATGTGATTTTGGGTATGAACTGGTTAGTGCATAACTATGTTCATATTAACTGTTATGACAAGTCTGTGAGGTTTTCTACTCCTGAAGAGGAGGAATATAGTCTGCTGTCTGCTAGATAATTGAGGGAGTTGATGCAATAAGAAGCACAAATGGTCTCATTGATGGCGTTGTTATCTGTAGAGACTCAAGCTATAATTGAGGAATTGCAGGTGGTGTGTGAATTTCTTGAAGTTTTCCCTGACGAAATGCTTGGTGTACTGCCGGAGAGGGAAGTTGAATTCGAAATTGATCTTGTACCTGGTACAAGACCTGTGTCTATGGCATCATACAGGATGTCTGCATCTGAATTTTCAGAGTTAAAGAAGAAATTGGAAGAGTTACTTGAAAAGAAGTTTGTAAAACCAAGTGTATCGTCGTGGGGAGCTCCAGTGTTGTTAGTAAAGAAGAAAGATGGAAGTATGAGGCTTTGTGTTGATTATAGACAGCTGAATAAAGTGATAATTAAGAACATGTATCCGCTTCCAAGAATAGATGACTTGATGGATCAATTGGTGGACGCTCGTGTGTTCAGTAAGATTGATTTGAGGTCGGGTTACCATCAGATTAAAGTGAAGGATGAAGATATCCAGAAGACGGCTTTCAGAACGCGTTATGGACATTATGAGTATTCGGTGATGCCTTTCGACGTTACTAATGCGCCGAGAGTATTCATGGAATACATGAATTGTATTTTTCATACTTATTTGGATAGGTTTATAGTGGTGTTCATTGATGATATTTTGATTTACGCTAAGTCAGAAGAAGAGCATGCATAACACTTAAGAGTAGTGTTGTAAGTGCTGAGAGAGAAGAAGTTGTATGCAAAGTTGTCCAAGTGTGAATTCTGGTTAAAGGAGGTCATTTTTATTATTCATGTGATCTCAAGTAGTGGCATTGTTGTAGACCCATCGAAGGTTGATGCGGTGTTGCAATGGGAAACTCCGAAGTCAGCTACTGAGATTAGGAGCTTTTTGGGATTAGCTGGTTACTATAAAAGGTTTATCGAAGGTTTTTCTAAGTTGGAACTTCCGTTGACTAAGTTGACTTGTAAAGGTAGAGCTTTTGTATGGGATGTTCAGTGTGAATAATGTTTTACTTAATTGAAGAAGAGATTGACGTTGGCCCCGATTTTGACGTTGGCCCCGATTTTGACGTTGCCTAATCCAGGAGAGCCTTTCGTGGTGTACTGTGATGCTTCTAAGATGGGTTTAGGAGGTGTGCTTATGTATAATGATAAGGTAGTTGCTTATGCGTCAAGGCAGTTGAGGACTCATGTGAAAAACTATCCTACGCATGATTTAGAGCTTGTTGTAGTTATGTTTGTGTTGATGATTTGGAGGCATTATCTTTATGGTTCTAGATTTGAAGTGTTTAGTGACCATAAGAGCTTAAAGTATTTATTTGATCAGAAGGAGTTGAATATGAGGCAACTAAGATGGTTGTAATTGATAAAGGATTATGATTTCGGTTTGAATTATCATCCAGGAAAAGCGAATGTGGTAGCTGATGCAGAGTCGAAGGATTTTACATATATCGGCAATGATGGTTAAAAAGTTGGAATTAATTGAACAATTCAAAGATATGAGCTTAATTCGCAAGGTGATGCTGCAGAGTGTTATGTTGGGTATGTTGAAGATTAATAATGAATTTCTAGACAATATCAAAGAAGCTCAGAAGTTGGATGTGAAACTGGTAGATTCGATGGTTGGAATCGATCAGTATGAGAACAATGATTTTAAGCTAGATGTGCAAGGTGTGTTGAGATTTCGTAGTCAGGTTTGTATTCCTGATGATGCTGAGATGAAGAAACTGATAATTGAAGAGAGTCATAGAAGTAAGTTGAATATTCATCCAGGAGCTACAAAGATGTATCAAGATTTGAAAGGTTTGTTTTGGTGGCATGGAATGAAGAGTGATGTGGCTCGGTTTGTGTATGCATGTTTGACTTGTCAGAAGTCGAAAGTTGAACATCAGAAGCCTGTAGGGTTGATGCAACCGTTAGAAGTTCCAGAATGGAAATGGGATAGCATTTAGATGTACTTTGTGACAGGGTTACCTAATACTATAAAAGGACATGATTCAATTTTGGTGATTGTTGATAGGCTTACGAAGTCGGCACATTTATTCCAATTAACATCAGTTTTCCAGTGTCAAAGTTGGCCGAGATTTACACTAGTGTGATTGTGAAGCTGCATGGTGTTCCTTTGTGCATTGTGTCGGATAGAGATCCAAGATTTACTTTTGATTTTTGGAAGAGTTTGCAAGAAGCGTTGGGTTCTAAGTTGATGTTGAGTTTGGCATATCATCCTCATACAGATGGTCAGACTGAACGGGCTATTCAATCGTTGGAAGACTTGCTGAGGGCATGTGTTCTTGAGCAGGGAGGTTCATGGGATACTTATCTTCCGTTGATAGAGTTCACTTATAATAACAGTTACCATTCTAGTATTGGTATGGCACCTTTTCAAGCGTTGTATGGTCGAAGATGTAGAACTCCTTTATGTTGGCATGAATCTGGTGAAAGTGTAGTTCTTGGACCTGAACTTGTTCGTGGGACTACTGAGAAGGTGAAGTTGATTCGAGAAAAGATGAAAGCTTCCCAAAGTAGACAAAAGAGTTATCATGACAAGCGAAGGAAAGATTTAGAATTTCAAGAGGGTGACCATGTGTTTGTGAGAGTTACACTCGTGACTGGTGTTGGGCGAGCATTAAAGTCTAAGAAGCTCATTTCTCGTTTTATTGGACCATATCATATTTCAGAGAGAGTCGGGAATGTTGCTTATAAAGTGGCTTTACCGCCTAATCTTTCGAATTTGCATGATGTGTTTCATGTGTCACGACTCCGGAAGTATATTTCAGATTCGTCTCATGTGATTCATATGGATGATATGCAAGTACGGGATAATCTTACGGTGGAGGCGGTGCCTGTACGGATTGCCGATCATGAAATAAAGACTCTGAGGGGAAAAGAGATTGCTTTGGTTAAAGTGGTTTGGCTAGGAGCTACCGGAGAAAGCATGACTTGGGAGTTGGAGAGCAAGATGCAGGACTCATATCCTGAGTTATTTGATTAAGGTAAATTTTCGAGGACGAAAATATTCTAAATGGGGGAGAGTTGTAACGCCCCTAATTTAATTAATTATTAAATTAAATTATTTTTTGTAATATTTGTGATGTTTTGTTATGATGATAGTTGATGTGTTATTGTTATTGAATTTATTTATTCTATTAAGTTGTGGAATAATATTAGAATGATAATATTATTTGATGTGGGCTTATTTTAAGGAATAGACGTAGTAAAAAAAAGGGGGTGTGGGTGTTTTTAATCCCATTAAGGCATAATGAGAATGATAGGGTTATTACATTAGTTTTTAGAAATAATAAGGAAAAAGAAGAAGCTGTAAGAAGAGAAGGAAATAAGGGTTGGAAGAGAACGTGAAAGTTGCAGAAAACAAGGAAAAGAGGCAGAACGAAATTCAATCGGAAAAGTTATAGAGCAACCTTCAATCTAAGGTAAGGATGGGGTTCTGACTCTATAATAGGGTTTATGATGATTAGTATGTGAGATTAGATGTGAAAAGTTGTCTTGTTTATGATTTGAATGTATATGTTGTTGTTTGATGAGAATCGATGATTTAAGGATCAATAATGATGCCCTAATGTTGTATATTTGATTTAGAAATATAGGATGATTGTAATTGATGATTACCTATGATCAGAGGATGTTTTTAGGGCCTAAAGCATGGAAATTGCAGTGAAATCGCAGAAAATATTCATGACAAAACAGTATGCGTCGACCCCAAAAGCCATGCATCGATGCATGGAGGCTTTTAGACTCAGGATAAGTCGAAACGAAGAAGCCATGTGTCGATACATGCATGCTTTTAGACTCAGGATGAGTCGATACATAGGACTATGTATCGATACATGCAGTGTTGCAGACTCAGTATGAGTCGATACAACGGGAGTACGCGTCGACTCATATAGCGTGTTAAGCCTAGTACGCGTCGACTCAAGACATTATGCGTCGATTCATGTAGTCTGTTTTTTGACAGATTCGTTTCTAGAGGTTGTAACTTGAGTTTCCAGACTCCGTTTGAGGTGTCGTTTGAAGCGTTGAATAGATTACGCGATGAACTTCATTATTAAGGATTAAAATGAAGAATAGGAAGGATAATCCTAGTAACCCTAGAGTTATCTTCCCTCATTAATCACTATGATGATTTTGTGAAGAATGATGAGGATGAGATGATTATAGACTACTGTTTGGTTCATAATAGTAAGATTAATGATGATAATGATGTAGTATTACAGAATTAATAATATGTAGAGGTTTGGTAATTTATAGGTAAGCCTTAGATGATTAATTAATTATAGGCAATATCATGTTGTAGGCCTATGGCCAACATTGCGCGATTGTCGATCTACCGTTGTATTGTTGTTGTGGCTGAGTTGCTGCGAATTACGATGATAAATGATGTTTGATGAATTATGATGATAAATGATGTTTGATGAATTATGATGATAAATGATGTTTGATGAATTATGTTGATAGATGATGTTGATGAATGATGTTGATGAAAGATGTTGAGATGCCTCTAATAATTGGGAGCTATTAAAATGTAGGCTTCTGGCCAACGATGATGTTGTGTTGAGATGTTGTTAATTATGGTGTTGTCATTACATTCATGATTGTGTCGCATACATTGCATTTCAAGATGGAGCTGATACTTGTTAAGATGGCTTGTATTGGCGAATATTAAGACGAAGGCTTATGCCTTGTTGACGCCTCTATTTATTGTCAATTATTTTGAGATGGGAGTTCTGCTCCAATGGTACCACATGCATTTGCATAGTATTGATTCGCATTATATGATGGCATAAAGAAGTTGTGTGTTGATGCGGTGAATGTGTATATTGTTAGTATTCTGTTGTTATTAATGTTGTTCATATGATGAGAAGTGGTGATGTTATATGATCTAATTTAATATATTATTTATCATACGTTTTATTATATTGTTAGATATCTCACCCCTTCTGTTTGAATGTTACCCTTACGTTGGTAACATGTAGGTAATCCAGAGTGAAGGTTGTATACCTTCAGTAGTTCGAGTCGGTGTCATTGCTCTGATACGTAACACTCAGGGGGATGAACGCTTGTTGCTTTTAATTATTAATTATTTCAGTTGTTGAACTTTAATTTGATTGTCGCTAAGTATATGTTGTTTGAAGTTGCTATAACGATGGACAAAGATGTTATTAAGAATTCCGCTGCGTAGATGTTCAAGTTGTTGAATTCAAAGATTAAATTATTATGCTGATGGTTCATCCGAAGTTTAAAGTATTATGTATCCACGTTGAATGCAATGTGTTTTTAAAGTTGAATTTGTGGCGTCCTGATTCAGTTGCATGAATTTTTATAACTCTGATTTACATTTATAATTGTCGGGTAGAATTGGGGTGTTACAACACCCCTCTATTCCCTGATTGCCACACCCGGGTCCATTAATTTGGGCCTAATAATTTCAAATCCAACCCATGACTACTTATTACACCAAGCCTATTTGCAATTTTACCTTTTTTTTTATTTAATTGTTTTCTTTTATATACTTTTTAAAATTAATTTTTCTTTTAACAACAAAAAATCACACAAAAATAGATCTAGGTTTTTTCCAAATAATTTTTAATTTTTATAAATCAATTAATTAGTTAACTCAATTATTTTTTTATTTATTTTGATTATTTAAAAACTAATTAGAACCAGGTTTAATTTATTTCACATCTTTTTCTTAATAAAAAAATATAAAAATATTAGAATTAATTTTATTTATTTG
Source organism: Vicia faba (assembly GCA_948472305.1). NCBI lineage: Eukaryota > Viridiplantae > Streptophyta > Magnoliopsida > Fabales > Fabaceae > Vicia > Vicia faba. Next base: position 1,014,525,808 of record OX451738.1, read on the forward strand.
TATTAGGTTTAATTTCAATTAATAATAATTTTTTAAGATTAGCTAGTTTAATTTAAGTATTTTCTTAAAACCAACAAAAACAAACAAAACAATTTTTCACACATACACAAACTCTTCTCTAAAATATTTTCAAAGACAAAACACTTTGTATACATTCTCTCTGAAACGAGAAACATTACAAAGTTCGCCGCACTAAGGCGTCTTTTCAAAAATATTTTCAAATACACTTACAAAAAAAAAGCATTTTCAAAGTGAGCTAGAAACTAAGAGCCCGTAGATAACTACAGATGAAAAGGGTGCTAACACCTTCCCTTTTCATAACCTACCCCCCGAACTCAAAATCTTTAAAAAGGTATTTCCTGTTCTTTTCACCCTTTCCTTTGTTGGATAAAAGAAAAGTCGGTGGTGACTCTTGCTAACCGCAACATTTACGATAAAACGTAAAACTAGTAAAGTCAGTTCTCCCACCGTATAACAGAACTGACGACTCTGTTAGGGATAGTGAATTGCTAAAAAAAGTGGGGTTGTCTTAGAGATAGTTCACATTTAAATGTTTTACTTGTTTGACTTGCTTGCTTTATATTTTGGGTTTATGTTGGGGTATTCTTGTAAAGATCCTATACCCAGATCTGAGGCACTTTTAGGTAAGCAGCAATAGATCGTGGAGATTGTATGGCATAGACCGATATGGTTGAAGCGATGACTACATTAGTGTGACATATTTGATGGTACCAGTATCTCTTGTTTTAAATCGAGGAGAATACGGGGCTACTGAGTGGTGTCATAAAGCACTAACTGACCTTAGAACCTTTTTTGAACAAACTTGGCCATTAGAAAAATAGTGAGATAGCCGGCTTCGATATAAAGCTGAGGATTGGTTGATACTCGATACTGCACTCATTGAGATCATACTTTCGGGATATTTCAACCGCGAGAAAAGATCGCCTGAGTTGAAACAATGCTGGATAAAGAAAGATCAGTGATATTGAGACTCCTTAGAACCTGGTTACTTTTCTAGGACAGGTTGAACCAACTAAACTTCAAGAGGGCACTTACCTATAAACCTCATGCAAGCCTAAACCTAAGGTCTTGTGTGTTTTTCTTGTGTGTGATTAAATTGTTCAAACATAACATCATGCATCATAACATACATATTAATTTCACTAACCATTTAAGGAACCAAGGGAATTTGTCTTTGTTCTGTTTTACAAATCATGGCTTCCGTTCGTAGAAATACCGTCTGAATCAACTTTGTGAAAACACCTCTCCAACTTAAAGAGCTAGTATCAAGGGTTCCCGAGACTTCCTCGTTCACCAAGAAATATGGTCGACTTCTCAACTTGGTTACCTCGAGCTTAGATGAGAAGATGATGGGTGTACTCTTTCAGTTCTTTGACCCCAAACACCATTGTTTCATATTTCCCGATTATCAGTTGGTACCCACCATGTAAGAGTTCTCTCAATTATTTGGTGTACATATTCTTGATCAGATGCCTTTCACCAGTTTAGAGGAGGCTCCAAACTCAAAGGTCATTGCAGTATCCTTGCATCTGAAACTGTCCGACATTATATCCAACAAGAAGTGGAGTCAATGGTTTCCTAGTTAAGTTCCTATTGGAAAAGGCTCAATTGTTTCGGGATGATTTGGATTTATAAGCTTTTGAAGAAGTCTTGGATCTTCTAATATATGGGTTAGTATTGTTCCCTAATCCGGACTTACTCATAGATGTGAATGCTGTCAAAGTTTTCCTCTTTCATAACTATGTGCCTACTTTGCTCAGAGATATCTTGCATTCCCTTCACACTCGTACCATGAAGAGAAGAGGGGTTCTTATGTGTTGTATACCATTGCTATCTAGGTGGTTTATTTTGTACCTTCCCCAATCAGTATTGAAGAACGAACAAGGTTTAGTTTGGTGATAATGTCACTTTCTCACTCGATGTTCTTTGGTACTCCTGGTCTATAGGAGACATATCTATCATCGACCGCTGTGGGGAATTCCCTAATGTCCCACTCCTTGGCATTAGGGGAGGTATCACTTATAATCCTTCTCTAGCTCTATGACAATTTGGTTCTGCTCGAAGGGATGGTCCCCATGATATGCTTATCCAAGGCATTATGTTCAACTACGAGGATGATGTTCAAGGGTATCGTCAAAGGTTCGTACGAGCTTGGGGTATGGTAAACAAGGTTGATAGCAAGACTTTAGGGCATAAGAATTCCATTCCTATGGAGCCTTATCTCAAATGATTACGATCTCGCGCCAAAAACCTTATGATGCCATATACAACCATCTCTCCAGTGATTGTTGAACCTATCACCAAAGAAGATTTTCCTTATACAGTTCGCCATCCTGACATGCCCACAGATCTTGAAGATTTGAAGAGGTTCTGGATTCAGTTGAAGTAACGACGGGATACCTTTAGAGATTAATTCTACACGAGTGAGAATAAAGTGTTAGAGCTCACGAAGCAACTTCACGAAGAAAAAAGTCTTAATGACTATCTCGGCACGAAGAGGAAGCGCCCATGGGAGACTTGATTCTTAGATTTTAAGAGTTTTTAATTTTCAATTGTAAGCCTAAAAGGCAGTTATAATTTGAATTTTACTAATAAAATCTTTGTTTCATTTTGGTTCACAAATTTAAATCTCCCGAAGTCCTTAAAAACATCGTATAAACATGTCATGCATATCATTACATAAGCAGGTATTTCAAGACAGGTTTCTTATCTTTTCGCTGTTTATTTCAACAAAAAGAAATGGCTCTTGAACAAAACATTAAGGATCTTCAAGCACAAAACGCTAATTCCAACAGATGTTCCTGTCTTTGGCTAAGGGACAAGAAGATCTGAAAGCTCTCATCACTAAAGAGAAGAAAAAGAAGGCAAAGAAATTGGCTGGCGTCCTGAATATGGGAAGAAGATTTAGAGGACCAGCCAAGGGAGCTCTCGAATTTGCAACTCCATCAAATGAGGGGGGATAACCAGGAAGAGGATGACAAGAAGATAAAAGAAGAAGATAACAACCCAGGGATTGATGAAAGGAAGCAGACTATGCTGAAGAACAATATCCTCCTGCTGATGAAAAGTATAAACAACTGGAGGATCGTCTCAATACTATGGAGATTCAGAGGGTACCTGGCTTGGACTTTGAAGAGCTAGGGTTGGTCTCAGGAGTGGTCATCCCACAAAAATTCAAAGTTCCCATTTTTGAAAAAGACGATGGTGTTTCATGTCCCAAGTTGCATCTGAGGTCTTACATCAGGAAGATCCAACCCCATACAGCTGATAGGAAATTATGGGTCCACTTCTTTCAAGAGAATTTGTCGGGGACGCAGTTAGAGTGGTATTATCAATTGGAAGGGACCAACATCCGTAATTGGGAAGATTTGGTTGTTGCTTTTTACAAGCAGTATCAATACAATGCTAACCTCACTCCAACCCGTACACAACTCCAAACCAACACTATGGGTTCTAGTAAGGGTTTTAAAGATTATGCCCAAAAGTGGAGAGATCTCGCCGGTAGAGTCTAGCCTCCCCTGTTTGATAGGGAGTTGGTGGGCATGTTCATGGGTACTCTGACAAGCCCATTTTTCAACCATTTGATTGGAAGCTCTTCAGCCAGATTCACTGAGCTAATACTGAAAGGAGAACAAGTGGAAGTTGGTATCAAGAGTGGTAGAATCCAAGGGGTTGCTTCTTCAAGTACTGCGAGGAAATCGTTCAGTGGAAATAAGGAAGTTAGTGCTGCCTATGGTCAAAGAAATCATGATAAATTTGAACGCCATCCAACGGTAGGATCTGTAATGATCTCCAACCCTGCACCAACTCAATGACAAAATAATCAGTGCAGGAAAAATACGCCTAGAAGACAATTCACCAGAATTAACATGCCTTTGTCTAAGGCATTGCAGCATTTGTTGAAGGCTGACCTGGTCACTCTGAAGGATCCTCCCCAAAACCCAAACATTTCCTCTCCCCGTTACAATCCGAAAGCACGGTGTGTTTACCACTCCAACAGTCCAGGGTACGATACGAATGACAGGTGGGCTCTGAAGAATAAAGTTCAAGACCTTATTGATGCAAAGGAGATTGAATTTGACCCTGCTGAGACTTCCAATGTAATAACTGCACTGATGCCAAAACATTACAAAGGTATAAATGTTGTTTATGGTGTCCTTTTTGTTTCTTCCGTGAATGATTTGATTACTCCTCTCCTAATTGTTAAGAAGAACCTCCTACGAGCCGATTTATTTCTGGGTTGTAATGAAGATTGTCACCTTTGTGCATCCATCCCCAATGGTTGTATATTGTTGAAGATAGGTGTCTAACGCCTGATGAACGACATGTAAATTCTATTTGAGAAGACTCCCTATATGAAAATCCTATGTGAAGATGTAAGATATGCAGATGTGCCAATTATTACCATCTCTAATAATCGTACAAGGGTCTCCTCCAAAAGGCCTATAAGGATTACTGACAACCCTAAAATTTCTCCCCTGATCATTACCTCTCCAGGGCCCATACCATATTCCTCTGACAAAGTCGTTCCTTGGAATTATGAAGCTGACATTTATTATCATGGCATTAAGCAAGACCTATTGGCCATAAAGAATGAAGTTATTGAAGATACTGATCTTAACATTTAGAACATTGTTGGGACCAGTAAAGTTACTAGAAGCAGAAGGATTTTCTCTCCTGAGATCTCTCCAAAGACTGTTGCCACTCCTATTGTTACTCATGATGCCACTCCTATTGTTACTCCTGTTATTATTCCTGCTACTGAGTCAGCTGAGACTTGGGGCAAAGAAGCATCGGTTGAGCCTTCCCGGACAGAGGCACCCAAAGAAGCCATTCCTGAGACCTACAAGCAAGAAATGGAGGAAATTTTAAAAATCATACGAAAAAGTGACTACAATGTTGTGGAACAATTGGGGAAAACCCCTTCGAAGATTTTAATTCTAGCTTTGTTGTTGTGCTCTGAGGCCCATGCTAAAGCCTTGTTAAAGTTTCTAAAATCTTCTCATGTGCCACAAGCGACTTCTACCGACCAGTTTGAGAATTGCGTTGCTAGTCTAACTGCCGATAATGGACTAGGTTTCTCTGATGCTGATATGACTCCTAAGGGAAGAAAACATAACGATCCCCTACATGTCTCTATTGAATACAGGGGCACTACTCTATCTCATGTATTGGTGGACACTGGTTCATCTCTGAATATTCTACCCAAAGTTTCATTAGACAGATTGAATTGCGAAGGACTTACATTGAAACCAAGTAAAATTGTGATGAGGGATTTTGATGGTTCCAAAAGGATGGTACATGGGGAGGTAGACATCCCAAGTAAAGTTGGTTTACAAACTTTTGACTCCACTTTTTACATGATGGACATTCGCCCGTCTTACTCTTTCTTAATAGGACACCCTTGGATTCATGGGGCTGGCACCGTCACTTCCACTTTGCATTAGATGTTAAAATACTCGGTTAATGGAAAAATTGTTATAGTCTGCGGCGAAGAAGAGTATATGGTAAGCCACCTGAATTCTTTCAGATATGTCAAGATGGATGGCGATTTTATTGAAACCCCCTGTCAGAATTTTGAAGAGGTTCCTCAAACGATTATTGTTACCAAAACTACTATTGTTGTTCCAAAGATTACCCGACCTCCACTGAATATGGCTTCTCTGAAGTACGCCAAGGCTGTGGTTGAAGAAGATTGGTGTACTATTTGGAGCCAACTCCATGACATCCCCTATAAGTCTTACAAATTTGGTTTGGGTTTCACTTCAGGAGCTCAAAAAGTTATTCGTCATGCTCGTGCCGGAGGACCCCCACTATGCATCAGCAACCATGGAGACAATGTGGTGGAGGATGTTGACAGTGACAGTGACCTATAAAATTAGACCTTCCCTACTATCAATGGTGGACTCAATAATTGGACGGCTAGAGACTTTGTGCCTATCTCTTTTGTCCAGGAGTAATCGTTTCTCTGTTTTAAGGATATGTAATTTTTGAACAAGTTAAACTCTAAACCTTGTGTCTTACCCGAGGCACAACGGTCTATTTGTGAGGGTTATCACACTTCATTTTGATATGTCATTAATAAATCATTGGACGTTTGCATTCAAATTTTACGCTCTCTGTCTTTATTTTTACTTTATTTTGACAAAATAGCTATGCGCTCTTACAAACACCCAAATATCAAATTGAAGATCCACATCCACCCTGGATCCCATTGATAACAGTTTTGCTATTGCTAGTTATGACTTTGAAAATCCAATCTACCAAGCCGAGGAGGAAGGTGAGGAAGATTGTGAAGTACCAGGAGAACTTGCTCGACTATTACAATAAGAGGAAACAACAATCATCCTTGTGAAGAGCCGGTTGAGACAGTAAACTTGGGTATTGAGGAGAATAAAAAGGAAGTCAAGATAGGTACCAAATTGGAAAATGGTGTTAAAGAATGGTTAATTCAGGTTTTGCGTGACTAGGTTGAGATCTTTTCCTAGCCATACGAAGACATGTCGGGGTTGGATACTGATATCGTGGTTCATTGTCTGCCAACGAAAGAAGACTACCCTCCAGTGAAGCAAAAGGTTCATCGTATGCGTCCTGAGTTTTCAGAAAAGATCAAGACTGAAGTCATGAAACAATTCAATGTCGAACTCTTAGCTGTTACTTCTTATCCACAATGGGTTGTGAACATGGTACTGGTACCTAAAAAGGACGGTAAAGTGTGTATGTGTGTGGATTACATAGATTTAAATAGGGCGAGCCCTAAGGATGACTTCCCACTTCCGCATATTGATGTTCTGGTTGACAACACCGCATAACATAAGATATTCTCCTTCATGGGCAGTTTCTCTGGTTATAATTAGATTAAAATGGCACCTGAAGACATGGAGAAAACAAGTTTCTTCACACAGTGGAGCACCTTCTCTTACAAATTTATGCCATTTAGGTTGAATAACATCGGGTCAACCTATCAGTGTGCTATGGTAGCTTTGTTTCATGATATGATCCATCACGATATAGAGGTCTATGTAGACGACATGATAGTCAGGTCTCAAACTGAAGAAGAGCACCTGAACCATTTGTAAAAACTGTTTGAAAGGCCGAAGAAGTACAAGCTAAGACTGAACCCGAACAAATGCACCTTTGGAGTAAGATCTGGTAAGCTCCTAGGTTTCATTTTCAGTGGTAAAGTTATTGAGGTGGATCCAGCAAAGGTTAAAGCTATTCAAGAGATGCAAACTCCCCGCACCGAGAAGGAGGTTAGAGGTTTTTTGGGACATCTAAACTACATTGCCAGATTCATTTCCCACCTAACCTCTACTTGTGAACCAATCTTCAAATTACCGAAGAAAGATCAAGTAGTAAAGTGGAATGACGATTGCCAGACATCTTTTGACAAAACCAAAGATTATCTTCAGGAACCTCCAATTTTGATGCCTCCGATTGAAGGAAGACCTCTGATCATGTACTTAATAGTATTAGAAAATTCAATGGGGTGTGTGCTGGGGCAGCATGACGAGTTTGGTCGAAAAGAGCATGCAATATACTACCTTAGAAAAAAGTTTACCGACTGTGAAACAAGATACTCACTGCTCTAGAAAACTTGTTGCGCTTTGGCATGGGCTACTCACCGACTAAGATAGTATATGTTGACTCACACTACCTTATTGATATCTAAAATGGATCCTATCAAATACATATTCGAAAGGCCCGCTCTCTCTGGAAGAATAGCAAGATAGAAAATGGTCCTGACCGAATATGACATTCAATAATCTACCCAAAAAGCAATCAAAGTAAGTGTACTAGCTAATCATTTGGCTCATCAGGTTGTTGACAATTACCAATCTATGAATTTTGAGTTCCCGGACGAGAACATTATACTAGTAACTGATTGCGAAGAACCTGGACCGGATGAAAGACCTAAAAAAGGATCTCGATGGACTATGGTCTTTGATGGAGCTTCTAACACACTCGGCAATGGCATTGTTGCTGTGATTATCTCCCCCGGAGGCTGCCATACACCCTTCAATGCTAGACTATATTTTAATTGCACCAACAATATGGCCGAGTATGAAGCATGCATTATGGGTATCAAGGCTGCTATTGACATGAGGATCAAGTTCTTACAAGTATACGGAGACTCAACCTTGGTGATCAGTCAGATTAAGGGAGAATGGGACACAAAGCATCCTAATCTCATCCCATACCGAGAGCATGTATTGACATTGATCCCATATTTTGAAGAGATTACCTTTGAACATATTCCACGAGAATAAAACCAGTTAGAAAACGCGCTAGATACCATGTCATCCATGTTTAAAGTCAAATGGGATAACGAAGCCCCTCGGATCACTATTGAAGATTAGACGAACCGACCCACTGTTATGAGATTGATGTTGGTGGAGTAGAAGAAAAACCTTGGTTCCACGAGGTGAAAAGGTATCTCGAAGCTCAAGAGTACCTTGAGGGAGCATCCATCAATGACAAAAAGTTATTAAGAAGATTCTCTACCAAGTTTTTCCTGAGTAACAAAATTCTCTACAAACGTAACCATGTTTCCACTTTACTGCGGTGTGTGGACAAGAGAGAAGCAGCTAAAATTATAGAGGATATACACGAAGGTATCTTTGGCACCCATTCTAGTGGGAATACAATGGCTAAAAATATCCTGCAGGCAGGATACTATTGGTCCACTATGGAAGCAGATTGTCATCATCACTCCCAAAGTACACGTGCCTCCGGTTCCCTTAAATGTCTTGACTTCTCCTTGGTTGTTCATAATGTGGGGCATTGATATGATCGGAGAGATTATACCTATCGCTTCCAATAGGAACCACTTCATCCTTGTTGCCATTGATTACTTCACGAAGTGGGTAGAGGCAACCTCATTTGCTTTTGTTACCAAGAACGTCGTGACTCGGTTCATCAGACATAATATTATTTGTCGGTATGGTATTCCAGAGAGAATTATCACAGATAATGGTACCAACCTCAATAACACTATAATCACTGAGCTCTGTACGTAATTTAAGATCCATCATCATAACTCTTCTCCTTACCATCCGAAGATGAATGGTGTTGTGGAGGCTGCCAATAAGAATATAAAGAAGATCATACAAAAAATGACGGTAACATATAAAGACTGGAACGCGATGTTACCCTTTTCTCTTCATGGCAACCATACCTCAGTGTGCACATCAACAGGGGCAACCCCTTTTTCTCTCATATATGGCATGGAAGCTGTTTTACCCGTTGAAGTCCAGATCCCTTCCCTGAGAATCACAAAGGATCCAGGTTTAAACGAAGATGAATGGATTCAGACTCTACTTGACCGATTGAACTTGATTAACGAGAAGAGGCTTGCGGATGTTTGTCATGGTCAGATGTACCAAACACATATGACCAAAGCTTTTAACAAGAAGGTCAGTCGTCAGGTATATCAGGTTGGTGACCTAGTAATCAAGTGTATCATCCTGCCACAAGGTGATCCCAGGGGAAAGTAGAATCCAACATACGAAGGACCAAGAGTATATTTTCTGGTGGAGCCATGATATTAACCACTATGGACAGTGACGACCTTCCGCATCCTGTAAATGCGGATGTAGTTAAAAGATATTACGCATGAAAAGAGACCCACTAGGTTGACTGACCTAAGTAAAAATAAGGGCATCCCGGGTGAACCAAAAGGGTTCCGGAAAAAATTAGGGATATATATATATATATATATATATATATATATATATATATATATATATATATATATATATATATATATATATATATATATATATATATATATATGAAAAATCTGTACACCCGGCAAGTCGAAATCTTGAAAAGGCGACTTGGGCAAAAAAGGGTATCCCGATGGACTGAAAACCTGAGAGGGCGGTCCAGACAAAAATTAGGGATTAAAAGCGTATGACTATGTCTCGTTGGATCACCTTACAACCAGACTTCATTATAAAATTGACAAGTTCGAATGGTACAGATCAATCCAATCAACTTCTATTGAGCATCAAAGTGATGAGACACTCAAAGATATAAAGGCAATAGCAGAATTGAAACCCAATGTGATTATTTCACATAGCTTTTTTCCCTTTTTTGAACCACGTTGTATATTTCTCATTTTTTACGATGACATTCCTCTTATTAGGATGTACGTTTCTGTTGTACCCGAAAATTTTCCCTCTCATTTTACTCAAAACATACTCCTAGAGGTCCTCAACTTGCCCAAGGATGCCTAAGGATTGACCATATAAATCCTCCTCCTAAGACAATGAGCCTCAAATTAGGGTTTCCCTACTCATCAAGATGTTTGAGTTATAAGGGTACTAAATGGTTTCCATAGCCCTAATATGTTATCAAGATCATCCATGCCAAGCTTCATGCGTTGCACAAGAAGTTTGCTCAGTCAACTGCTCAAATGCCTGAAAATCAATTATACTAGGTCAAAAGTCAAGTGTGATCCACATACAGTCAAACTTCAATTTTTTGGTCAACATCAACATTTTAAAGTGATATACATCATTTGATCAAGGGTTGATCATGATTCCTCAAGGAATGCCCCAAATTCATCAAAGCTCAAAAGTTGCCAAATTAGGGTTTCTATAGGAAAAGTCAACCAAACTTTGACCAGGAATAACTTTCTCATACTTTATCAGAAATTTCCCATCCAATGCTAATTTTTAATAGAGTTCAATTACCTACAACTCATCTTCATCCCTCAAGTTCAAGAAATCCACTCATGAAAAGATATAAATTCATACATTATAGGTCCTCTTCAAAAGTCAACAAAAACACCTTTTGGGTCAAAGATCCTTACATGAACATGGAAGATCCAATTGAGATGAAACAAAAATGGTTATTTATAGGACATCCTAAGCTTTCTAAAAAGTCAAAGAACACCCTCCTAGGGTCAAAATTGAGGAAGATATGCATTGTCAAAGTTGTCAATTTTTGGAAATTTGCACAAAGTCAACAATGCCCAAAATTACATTTTCTCCACATGGGCCTATCTTTTCAAGTTTGGAGCTTGTTCCTAACATGGTCCACGACCCATGAACCACTCCATTCCTCATTCACTTATTTATTTAATTTATTCTGATTTTATTCATTTAAAATTCAAATAAAATCAAATAAAATCAAAATAAATCATATAAGTTGCTTTTGAGATGATTTTGCCATTGAATGAAGATGATATATGTTGTCAAACAAAGATCAAATCATGCAAGGGGATGATTGGAACGAAAATGGCATGATTTGGCTTATTTTAGAAACAAATAATGCAAGGAACAAATCAAATATTTTCTCCATGATTGTTCAAGATTGAATATGTTTTTGTTAACCTAATTCCTTCTAATAAATATACACAATATTGCCAGACCAAAAGGACACGAAAAGATTGCCTCCACAAGTCCAGAAAAACTTCAACTTTTGACAAAAAATGGTGATCGAATCTTGATTTAGAGGGCGATTCAATGTGATTCAAGGCCACCAATCCACTCCTGGGAACCTCCTGAAGCTAGACGCATCATTTGCATGCATCAACACCATCAGAATCAACCTACACAAGCATCACGGTTTACCGTTATTCTTGAATTTGATTCTGACTATACGCGCATGATTAACAATTTCTAAGCATACCTTCATGTTTGTATCATAATTTAGAATGTATTTGTATGATTAATTATGAGTTTTGACGCATGTATGGATAACTGACATTGTTAGGGTTTAAGGTTGCGTTTTAGGGCTTTTTGATACAGGTAAAATCAGGGCAAAAGATGGATACCATCATACTCACGAGATAAAAACTAGTTGATCTATATGTTTGGATTTAATTTATCTTGTTTGTTTGAGATTTTTGAGATTTAAAGGGTTACAACTATAGTGTTTGTCCGTAGGTAAAAGGTCGTTAGCTAAAACGACAGTCCTGCTGAAGAAGATGATCGCGTGTTAAAGCCCGGTTGGCTAATTTGAAACCTGCGCGCGTTTTTTGGCATGGTGCTTAATATTTTCTTTATATTTTATTTATGTTGTTATACTAACAAATAAGCCATCCAACACAGACGGTAAAGCAAGCGAGCATATGATGGGAAGGACCTGGGTTCGATCCCAGGTCCAAGCATTTTGTGTGTTCCAAAACTTCTTTATAGGATTCAGTGTGTATTACCCATAAAGTCCACCTTGCATCCTCCAGATCCAGCCATTGGATCATCCCTGGATCCAGATCCAACAGTCAGTGAGTGCAGTGCATGATGGACAGTCCAGATCTGATTGCATTGAATCAAACAATTGATTGGGCTTACGAATATTAGGCCTAGTATAAAGCAGGCGCACCCCCTGATTACTAGCAACATCAACAGGCCCATTTCTTTTCCTTTTTGTTTTTGATTTCATTTTATTTTTATTTGCTTTAATTATTTTTATGTTTTTTAAAATAAATCATTTTTTTCTTTAATCATGAAATATAAAATCACAAAAAATGTAGAATTAGGTTTTTTTTTTTAATTTAAATTAATTTTATTGAAAATAAATTAGTTTAATTAGATTAATTTGATTGTTTTCTTTATTAATTAAAATTAACTAGAAATTAGGTTTAATTTGCAATTTAATTATTTTTCTCAATAAAAAAATACGCAAAAATACTTTTTTTAATTAATTAGATTTTTTTAGGCTCCTAATTTATTCTCGTCTTAACTTTCGCGCGCTTATTTATTTTCACTTTATTTTCCAATTATTGTAACTGCCAAGGGTTTGTAATAGTTTTAAATTAAGTTCTGTTTACCGCTTTTTTTATTTCCTATTCCCCATGTTTTTGGTTATGTAACCCCCTCCCCTAGGCCTTGTAATAGTTAGAACTTTAATTTCTCGCACTTTTACTTTCTGCTATTATAAACTGCTAGATGAATGATTATAGGATTGTATGGGAAAGACAAATGAAATTAAAAAGGTAGATATCCCTAATTGTGCAAAGATAAATAAACTGAAAAATAACACATGCACATGTTCACTCCTAGGGTTTATCCCACTCCGGTTGCCTTCGGTAAACGGTCATGAAGCATAAGGAATTTTAGTGGTCGTCCTCCAGTCCCAAAAGATCAAAAATGACCCATTCAGATGTTGCCTAGGAAAGATCTTTAAGACTCTAGGGTAATTACTAAGGTTTCCTAACCATTGATTTTTGGACCGTAATTGTCCCTTCAAATGTCCCTTAAAACTCCAACGATGGGGCTACATACTCCTTAATAGTAGGATAACACTGTCTAAAGGAAACGAGAACGAACAATCTTTTTCGAGTAGGTAGAAACTCTTAAGTACTTGCTCAAAATAATAAAAAACTCTTTCGAACAAACACTTTCAAAACAGTTTTCAAAAACAACTTTGTCACACTCTTGAGGACAGATACAAGGGTTACCATGAAGTTAAACAAAAACTTTTCAAAACACACACAAGCAATTTCAAAATGAGCGAGTACCTAAGAGCCTGTGGAAAACCACAAATAGAAAGGGTGCTAACACCTTCTCTTTCTATAACTACCCCCGTACTCAGAAAATCTCGAAAAATATTTTTTTTGTTCTTTTTCCTTTTCCTTTGTTGGATGAAATAAAAGTAGATGGCAACTCTTGCTTACCGCGGCATATGCGAACAAAAAACACAAACCAGTATAACAGTCAGTTCTGCCACTTTATCACAGTTTCCTTGTACAAAAACGCCTGTTATAGGGATACTTTCTCAAATTAATATAAGATCACCTCTTTCAAAGTTCAAAACTATTTGTTTTTATTTTTCTATTTTGTTTGCGAAAACGTCCATTGATTATGTTAAATGAACATATGCATTTGAATATGATTACCGTTTACAAATATATGCATAAAAATGGAAAGATAACTACTAAGGGCTTTAAGAGTTGGGTCAACATCGAAAAGTCATCTGTAAATCCCCACAGAGCAATCACCCCTAGGGGACTATCTTTACAAAATTCATCATCAACAAAGATACATTCCTAGATAAAAAGGATCAATCATTTATCTAGCATCTTGGAGACTTCCCCAGCATGGTCCATGGACCTCTTGGATTCTCCAACAGATTTTCATAAAATCCCCAAGCAATTTATGAAATTTCTTACCCCAGTAGAGTTTATTTCTCTGGCTACGGAAGTCCAACCCCCAGCGGGGTTTCTTTCTCCAAATTGTTAAAATATCCCAGCAATAATCTTTTTGATCAAGATAACTACCTCCAGAGGAGTTTCCACTCACATCAGAGGGTTATTCATTCTTCCATACCCAGTCAGAGTGCAGGTAACCCATGATAGGCTATCAAATTCCCTTGAAGATTTCTATCCTCAAGCAGAAATCAAAATATCCCTTGGAATATCCTCAGGTAGAAGGCAGGAATCCTATGCCATTTAACATAAAAAAATAGTAACGAATATCATTATTCATCTCCGACAGCAGTCGGGGATTTATTTTCCCAGTTCAATGATACTACAAAGAGCAACTGATATGCTCACATTCATACATCATTTACAAACGTCATAGCATATACCTATAACACAATCTCGCTTATTTTGAGAACATCATTACGCAATGTATTTCATACATCACGACATTACATACCGCTAACCCTTTACCTTTCAGGAAAAGATATATCAACAGACCAACATCATCAATTACTGGTAGGACCAAGAAATCCTATCAGGAACAACGTCTTCTGGCTTAGTATAAATAAACCAAAGGTTTTATTCTGACTCTTCTTCCAGCAACATTATTCTGGCTCAAATTAAATAGACCAATGATTTATTCTGATATAACTTCCAGTAGATCTTTTTCTGGCTCAGTTTAAATCGACTAATGATTTATTCTGATACTTCCTCCAGTTAAAAGACAATAGAGACCTCTTCTGGCTCAGATTAAATTGACCAATGATTTATTCTGATACTTCTTCCAGTTGAAGAGGGTCGTAGACATTTTTTGGCTCAGATAAATCAACCAAAGATTTAGTCTGATACTTCTTCCAGATAAAAATGAGCATAAATATCTGCTAGCTCAGATTAAATCGACCAATGATCTATTCTGATACATATTCTAGTAGATATTTTTATGGCTCACTTTAAATCGACCAATGATTTATTCTGATACTTCTTCTAGTTGAAGACGGTCGTACATAGTTGCTGGCTCAAATTAAATCGACCATTGATTTATCCTAATACTTCTTCCAGTAGACCTTTTTTCTGGCTCAGATTAAATCGACCAATGATTTATTCTGATACTTTCTCCAGTTAAAAGATAACAGAGACCTCTTCTTGCTCAAATTAAATCGACCAATGATTTAGTCTGATACTTCTTCCAGGTGAAGACAGTCATAGACATTTTCTGGCTCAGATTAATCAACCAAAGATTTATTCTGATACTCCTTCCAGATAAAGCTAAGCATAAATATCTACTGACTCAAATTAAATCGACCAATGATTTATTATGATATATCTTCCAATATATCTTTTTCTGGCTCAGTTTAAATCAACCAATCATTTATTCTGATACTTCCTCTAGTTAAAGACAACAGAGACCTCTTATGGCTCAGATTAAATCGACCAATGATTTATTCTGATACTTCTTCCAGTTAAAGTAGGACATAAATATCTTCTGGCTTAGATTAAATTGACCATTGATTTATTCTGATACATCTTCCAATAGATCTTTTTCTGGCTCAGTTTAAATCGACCAATGATTTATTCCGATACTTCCTCCAGTTAAAGACAACATAGACCTCTTCTGGCTTGGATTAAATCGACCAATGATTAATTCTGATACTTCTTGCAGTTGAAGTCAGACATAAATATCTCCGGGCTCAAATTAAATTGACCATTGATTTATTCTGATACTTCTTCCTATAGACCCTTTTTCGGGCTCAGATTAAATAAGCCATTAATTTATTCTGATATTCCTCTAGTTAAAGACAACAGAGACCTCTTCTGGCTCAAATTAAATCGACCAATAATTTATTCTGATACTTCTTCCAGTCGAAGTCAGACATAAATATCTTTTGTCTCAGATTAAATCGACCAATGGTTTATTCTGATACTTCTTCTAGTCGTAGATATTTTCTAGCTCAGATAAATCAACCAAATATTTATTCTGATACTCCTTCTAGATAAAAACAAGCATAAATATCTATTAGCTCATATAAAATCGACCAATGATTTATTCTGATACTTCTTCCAGTTTGAAGTTAATATTTACTTTGGATGGCATCTATAAGCCCATCTCTGACGAATCTCAGTCATCTCTTCAAACGGAATCTTCTAAGCCCATTCAAGCATACTATCAGCTAACATCGTTACTCTGCACTTGAGAGCGCAAATTTCTGGACACTTTAGTGTTCAATCATCTTCCACCTTCAGATCACGAAAGGCAGACAAGCCAATCTAAAATCCTCAGGTTTAAGACAATTGAACAGGGGAAGCTGTTGTACCCCAAAATTTCCCCTCTCATTTTTATTCAAAACATACTCCTAGAGGTCCCAAAGTGCTCAAGGTTAACCAGACAAATTCTCCTCCTAAGCAATGGATTTCCAACCAGGGTTTCATTTTTCACAAAGAAGTTTGGGTTTCAAAGGCCTTAATTAATTTCCATGGTTCCTAATATGTCCTCAAGAATGTTCATGCCAATTTTCATGCCGTTCATTACCAGTTTTCTCAGTCAATTGCTCAGATGACTGGAAATCAACTATATTAGGTCAAAAGTCAATTGTGGTCAATATACAGTCAAACTTCAAGATTTTTGGTCAACATCAACATTTTGAAGTTATGTCCATCATTTGATCAAGGGTAGATCATGATTCCTCAAGGAATGCTCTCAAATCATCAAGAATCAAAACTTGCTAAATTAGGGTTTCCTAGAGAAAGTCAACTGAAATTTGACCAGGCATAACTTGCACATGCTTCATCCATTTTTCCCCAAACAAAGCTTATTGTGAAGAAAAATTCAATTGTCTACAACTTTTCTTTTGTCCTCAAGTTCAAAAAATGCATCATTGAAAAGATATGAGCCAATACATTACATGTGTTTTTGAAAGTCAACAAAAAGGCGTTTTTTGTCAAGGCAAGTTACATTAAGATAAATTCTCCAAATGCAAAAATAGTCAATATAGAGATTGTAAGGGACATCTTGAGATTTCTAAAAAGTCCAAGATAATCTTCAAAGGATGAAAATTGAGCAAGTTATGATCAGTGCAAATTGGGAAAATTGGTGAAAATGCAAAAAGTCAACTTTGAGCAAAAATGCATTTTTAAGTTCATAGACCTATTTTTGGGGATTCAAATATGTTTATGACTTACTCAAGGACTCCTAAATTCCATCTCACCTTGCTTTGAATTTTTCTATATTTTATTCATATTTAGTTTTGTTTTTATTCAAATAAATACAAAATAAAATGCATAAAATAATAGATAAATTGTTTGGACATGTTAGGCTAGTGTATTGGATCAACTTTGGGCCCATGAATTTGTGCAAAAATTTCCAGGTTCATGCAAGCATAGAAATGGCAAGATTGCAAGAACTTTGGAAACTTTTCAAATATTGATTTCCTTTTTAAAACCATTCCATAACACCTTGATTTATTGCCTTATTCCTAGCCTATACACTTCACTATATATACACAACAAAGTCAGGCCTCATGCTCATGCGTAGCTTCCTATACAAACCCTAGCAAAGTTCCAAATTTTTAAAAAAAAGGGTGTAACTCGTATCATCTAATCCAGCCATTCCCAGACCTCTTGAAGCATTCAGTCATACTCCTGAGGCTTCTAAGAGTCATATCCAACCATCATTCAAGCCTGAAGCGCCCCAGAATTCGCCCATCTAACCCACCGGTTCCTCGGATTGGGTTTTGGTAGATTGGAGAAGGTGATCGGTGTTTGACTCCGGCACCGTTGACTGTTGTGGACTCCAGTGGCAGGCATGTCACTCCCTCATTGGTCCATTCAAATCCAATATGGCGCGTGTTTAAAACTTGAAAAAATTGACTGATTACATATATAATATTATCTTGTTGTTTCAATCAACGAATGAATAGATGATCTGGTGGTGAGAAATGCATGTGTAAACCTGGAGGGCCTAGATTCGATCCCAGGTTCTGCATTTTGTTTTTTTAACATTTTCTTTTTGTAGGTTTTTGGAGCGTTTGGGCCTCCATGTAGATGGGCTTAGGGACTTCAGCTCACACCCCTCTATTCCCTGATTGCCACGCCTGGTTCCTTTAATTTGGGCCTAATAATTTCAAATCCACCCCCGACTACTTGTTGCACCAGGCCCATTTGCAATTTTACCTTTTTTTTTCTTTTAATTGTTTTCTTTTATATACTTTTAAAAATTAATTTTTCTTTTAACAATAAAAAATCAAAAAAAAAAATAGATCTAAGTTTTTTCCAATTAATTTTAATTTTTGTAAATGAATTAATTAGTTAACTTAATTATTTTGATTTATTTAAAACTAATTAGAACTAGGTTTAATTCATTTCACATCTTTTTCTCAATAAAAATACAAAAATATTAGAATTAATTTTCTTTATTTGTATTAAGTTTAATTTCAATTAATAATCATTTTTTAAGATTAGCTTTGTTTAATTTAAGTATTTTCGTAAAACCAACAAAAACAAACAAAACAATTTTTCACACATACACAAACTCTTCTCTAAAATATTTTCAAAGACAAAAACTTTGTATACATTCTATCCGAAACGAGAAACATTACAAAGTTCACCGCACTAAGGCGTCTTTTCAAAAATATTTTCAAATACACTTACACAAAAAAATATATTTTCAAAGTGAGCTAGCAACTAAGAGCCCGTAGATAACTACGGATGAAAAGGATGCTAACACCTTCCCTTTTCAAAACCTACCCCCCAAACTCAAAATCTTTAAAAAGGTATTTCCTATTCTTTTCACCATTTCCTTTGTTGGATAAAAGAAAAGTCAGTGGCGACTCTTGCTAACCGTAACATTTGTGATAAAACGTAAAACCAGTAAAGTCAGTTCCCCCACCGTATAACACCGTGATTTTTCTTATTTATATTTATTTTGATTTTTATTTAATTTAATATAAAATAAATTAAATAACATAACAAATGATGGACCAAGGCATGTGGGCTTGGTTTTGGATCAGATTTGAGGCCCAAGAACACATATCCAACTTTCCAAAATCGTGTTGCCTCAATATGGGAGGTTTTTAATTGTTTTGGAAATAAATCATGCCATAATACATATGGTTCCATACCATATTTGTTGACCTAGCATAATTGGCTTATAAATAGACAAACATCAAACCAAGGGGAGGACCACGAAATTCTACCTTAAAAGCTAGTTCAAAAAAATTACCAAAAAGTCAAGAATTAGGGCATATTCGAATTCCATTTTTCAGTGGTTTCCAGTCCAAACCAAGGACTGAACCGTCATCCTGACATTTCCAGGAACACGCCCAGATCAAGAAGTAAGAAATTTCACGCCCAAGATCATCATACTCACACTCACCATTTGGGTAGGGTTTTGAAAATTAAAATCTATTAATTTATGCATGCTTAACTGTTTTTGTGTGTCCAAACATATTCTACAGGATGATTAGAACAGGTTTGAGCCAAAATATGCAACGTTGAGCGCATGAATCGTGACTTGCTATTGCTAGGGCATAGTTACAGTAAAGCTTCAATTCTCTACTCACATGCACTTTCAGACTAAACGGAGGGTGTCATTTGATTCACACCCATGCAATTTCTTTTAACACTTTTTTTCTAACCTTTTTCCTTTCTTACATTTCCATTAATTTATTTATTTATTTTTTACAATTAAAATCAAAAGAAAATAAAAAAATCAGAAAAAACTTATAAAATTAAAAAAAATTAGGTTTTAGTCTTTTTTATATCAATTAATTTAATTAATTTAGAATTAGGTTTTTGAAATTTAATTAATTAATTTTTAATTAAAATTAGAAATTAGGTTTTTTTTTTTAAATTATTAACATGTAAAATAAAACAAACAAAAAATACAAAAAAATATCTTTTAACACCTAGAACTTTTAGGACTTTAAACAATCTTTCTAACTTTTTTATTTATCTTTTGCATTTAAATTCCTAGAAACAATTGTATAGGTCGTGCGAGTTTTTTTGTAATAGCTTAGTTTTAATTTATCGTAAAGTTTTAATTATTATGTAACTCTCTCGAGGCCATGTAATAGTGTTAGGTTTTATCTTTGGCACTTTATCTTTTCTGCACTTATACTTTATGCCTTATATATATATATATATATATATATATATATATATATATATATATATATATATATATATATATATATATATATATATATATATAACTCATACAAGATAAATCGGTAGATAACCTTAAACATTTTCAAGATAAATATAACTGAACTGAATCACTTTTTCACACTTTACACCTCTAGGGTAACCTCTCTTTGTTGCCTTCAGAAAACATTGGTCATGTCCCTCGAAAGTAAGGGTACTTTAGCAAAGACCCTCGAATAAATCATCATAGTCCCTTTGGAATAAAGATCATAATCCCTCGATGACCCTTTGAGTTGCCTACAAAATAATCTAGTCCCTTTGATGACCCTACGAGAAAAATGATTATAGTCCATTCAAATTGCTAAAGTATCCTTACAAGTTTCTTTCTATGGCCATTCGACGATCCTACGCCTGTCCCTTCACATCCAATAGATAGGGTTACCTACCAACTAATGGTGTGGATAGTACTATCTCTAACGGAGAAGGAAAATAACAAGAATGGCTTTTAGTGGGTAAGACTCAACAAATTGCTTGCTCATACCAGTTTCAAACAAACAAATTCATTTTTACACCTCACGTTTCAAAACAAATATTTTCAAAAAAAACACTTTGTATACATTCTTGAGGACTGATACAAGAACTATTACAAATTCTGCCTCACAATTGGCATTCAAAATATTTTCAAATCATTCACACACAAAGCAAGTTTAAAGTGAGCTAAGCAATTAAGAGCTCGTAGATAACTACAGATGAAAAATGTGCTAACACCTTCCATTTTCATAACTTACCCCCCGAACTCAAAATCTATCATAGGTCTTTCGTGTTCTTTTCACCTTTCCTCATTGGATAAAAGAAAATTCGGTGGCGACTCTTGCTATCTGCAACATTTGCGATAAAACACTAAATAAGTCATTTCTCCCACTGTATTACAATGACCAATGTAGAGTCTCTATATACTTTGAGGTATTTGATTCTTAGATCAATAGACGCATCTAGACCCAAGATACAAGCTTCGTATTCAGCAACATTGTTGGTACAGTCAAAACATAATCTCTCAATATAAGATTTATGAAAGTTCTTTGGAGAAGTCAATACAGCCATAATACCATGTCCTAGTGCATTCGAAGCATCGTCAAACAATAGTGTCCATCATGCGCCTGGTTAAGGTCCTTCATCGGGTCCTAGTATTTCGTAGTCACCTATGACCATCATGTCTTCGTCTGGAAAATAAAACTTCATTGGTTGATATTCTACCAATGGTTAATGAGCTAGGTGATCAGCTAATACACTGCCATTGATAGCTTTTTGAGTAACATATTGGATGTCGTATTCAGATAACAACATCTTCCATCGAGCAATTCTTTCTGTAAGAACTGGCTTTTCGAACACATGCTCCAAAGGATCCATTCTTGCTATTAACCACGTGGTTTGAGTTAACTTATAATGTATCAGTCGTTTAGTAGCCCAGTCTAGAACACAACAAGTCTTCTCGAGAAGTGAGTACCGAGTTTCGCAGTCAGTGAATTTCTTGCTAAGGTAGTAGATCACATGCTCTTTTCTACTTGTTTCGTCGTGTTTCCCTAATACACATATCATAGATCCCTCAAGCATTGTTAAGTAGATTATAAGTGGTCTTCTAGGAACTGGTGGCATCAAAATTGGTGGCTCTTGTAAATACTGTTTTATTGTTTAAAAGGTTGTTTGGCAGTCTTGATTCCACTCCACTGATTGATCTTTTCAAAGTAATTTGAATATAGGCTCTCACGTAGCAGTTAAGTGTGATATAAACCTTGAGATGTAGTTCAATCGTCCTAAGAAACCATGGACGTCTTTTTCTGTTCTTGGAGGTGGAATCTCTTATATGGCCTTCACCTTGTCAGTATCCACCTCAATACCTCACTGACTCCCAATAAAACCCAATAGTTTTCCTGACCAGACACCAAATATACATTTGTTTAGATTCAACCTTAGTCTGTATTTTCATAAACGTTTGAATAACTTTTGTAAGTGAATGATGTGATCCTCCTTTGTGTGAGACTTGACAATCATATCATCCATATATACCTAGACTTCTTTGTGGATCATGTCATGGAATAGTGTCACCATTGCTCGTTGATAGGTTTTCCCTGCGTTCTTCATATTGAAGGGCATTACTTTGTAACAGAAGGTGCCCTAAGGAATCATGAAAGTAGTCTTTTCCATGTATTCATGTAGGGGTTTAATCATCATTTCTTTAACACTTTCCTCCAAGGTTGCACCTAGCTTGATTTCTTTTGAATCATTTTTGGTCCCAAGATTGATGGTCTCGATAGATTCTTGGTATGGTTGTATATTGTCTGCTTTTTTCTCTAGTAACCTCGCCAATTCTTCGGAGAGTTCAAGATCTTCCTCATCTTCCTCTTTAGGTTTGTTAATTGGTGCATCAAAATCATATTGGATTGTAGCAGTATTATTAATCGGTAAGTTTAGATGAGGATCTACACATTTTATCATGTTTTGGTGCTCTTTTAGAATATGAATTGGAAAATGTATATGAAGAAAAAGTATTGCCATTTGAATATAACTGAGAAAAATGCAAGAGAAAGACAAGGATCTTAATAGAATGCAAAACACAACTTTTATCAATTGAAAATACTGTTTTAAAATAAATGGGAGCCCATACAAGCTACCCCTATGCCTTGGGCGAGACATAGGTTCTTTTAAAAACGGAAAAAATTACTTTTGAAAGAAAAATATCTCTGGAATCTCCACAGCTGTCCAATTTTTGAGTTCTTTGCCTGGAGCACATTCACGGATGAAGTTGGATTCTCCTTTGTTTTTTCCTCTATTGGATAGCATTTATACTTACCCACCATGCTTTAATCCTTTGTCGACGAAGGTTTCCTGGATGGGAGGAAATTTCTCTTTACCTTTTTGCGTAGCCTTTGACAGTTTATAGCCCAAACCAAAATGACATTTCTTCTCAGGTATCTCCACAAGCTTGCCCAAACCTTTGGATGTTCAATCCTCTACATATGTTTGTAAGTCTATCCCATATTCCCAAGGGTTCCAGGTTTTAAGACCTTCTCTATCGGGAGCGTAACCTTTATAGCCACTTCCAAGACTTGGAATGGTGTCTCCACACAATCTTCTCCTACACTGATATATTTGTAGGACTCCAAGTGACTTACAGAGATGTCTTCTTCTCCGTCAATTATCACCAATTTTCTTTCGACAAGGAACTTAAATTTTTGATGCAGGGTTGAGCTAACAGCCCATGCAGCGTGAATCCAAGGTTTCCCGAGCAAGAAAGTATATGTCGGTTCTATATCTATCACCTGAAAAGTAATGTAGAAAATATGCGAACCGATATTTACAGGGAGATCCACCTATCTAAACACAGTGCTCTGATAACCATCAAAGTCTTTTACCACCATAGAACTTAGTCTTATGGCAATGCCATCCATTGTCAACTTCATTAGGCTGACCTTTGGTAGCACGTTTAGGGAAAACCAATATCAATGAGTACTCTGGATAGGCTAGTTGTCCCTATCTGAATTGAAATGTGTAGTGCCTTGTTGTGAGATCTACCTTGTGAAGGTAACTCACCGTCATTGAAGCCTAGATGTGATCCTTATGTTAGATTGGCCACGACTCCATGAAATTAGTTTACCGTGGTCTCCTTTGTAACGTGCACAGAGCTTAGAATTTTCATTAGAGATTCTCGGTGTGCCTCTGAATTGATCAGTAGTGAGAGTATTAAAATCTTGGTTGGGGTTTGGTGTAGTTTATCCACCACCCTATAGTCACTCTTCTTGATCATTTTTAAGAATTCGCCAGCCTCTTGATCAATGAATGTCTTGCTCGAAGGTTCTAGCTCTGGACTAGTTTCAGCCACAACTTTTCCTTTATCCTCAACCATAGTATTATCCTTTTTTGTTATTTGGGACCATATATCCAACCACTACGGGTCATGCCCCCTATTCCTGCTATATTTGTAAATGCACGCCCTTGGCTTGTTGATGGTTCACATTCTTGCTTTAAACCATTAACGTGAACAATAGTATCATAACTCCATGATACAGCTTTATCACTTTCATATGGGATGGGAGACAGACCCTTAGTCACCATTGTACTCTTCAAAAGCACTAGTATTGTTACTAACACCTTTGTTAAGCTTGGCTCTCCACATGGAATGACAAGTGATTTCTTTGCAAAATTTGGACCTTCGCAAGGAATCACCAATGGTCTTCTTATACTCCCATTAATTGCAGCTACATACCCTTCTTCAGGGTAATGCCTGAATTGGACTATCCCTTGATGCACTAATTTCTTGGAAGTGTTTTCGAAGGCGTCATTATGTTCGAATAGAAAACCATATTCCAACAGATGTTCCGTCAGGATATCTATCAGAGCTTTTACTCGTCGAGTCTCTCCAAGATTAGTGAATATCTTAATTGTAGACACAGCTTGACCATCATGTTAAGGCATAAGGTTTGTCTTGATATTTGGTTTGTCAAAAGTGATATCTTGGGAGTCCAATAAATCTTGAACCTTGAAGGCCCAATATTTATCTATAGTATGTGAAACAACTGGTGGAACAATCAATTGATAATGAACTCAATGAAGTCACCATTGAACATTTTTTATCCCACACGAGGGGAAAGGTAAACAACGAGTAAACCTGAGAAGGGTGAAATCACGATAAAACTACTGAGAGATCGGGTAAGGGAGTTTGTTACGCGAGGGGAAGGTATTAGCACCCGACACACTCGTAGTACTCTATGGTATCCACTCTTGTTATTCTAATCTAATGGGTGTGCTCAAAGTCTATGTCTAAGGTTTAAAGTAAAAAATAAAGAGGGAATGCATGCAAAAGAAAAGAGAAAACAATGCAGGGAAAATAAAAGTTGTGCTCGTTTGGGCCCTACTCCAATGCCTACATATCCCTTTTAAGGAATCAGAGCATCCTTAGTTCGACTTACTTGTTTTCATGGGTTTGTATTTTTTAATTGAACAATGTTATATTCACTCATTCCACGGCTTCTCGACCTTTGGAGACTTACGACCTGTAGCGGAAAGGAACTAACATGCTCTTAGAAGAGAAAAGGCGATTGGAAAAAAGAAAACAATTGGTTGGTGTTTTTTACCTTAAAAAAGGATTTGAAAGTTTTAGATGTTTTATGCATTTGCCCAAAAAAAGAAAGTTTTTGTTTTAAATGCAAAGGATGCAAAAGAAAAGAAAACATATAAGGGAGACTATCTAAATATAATCCATAATGTTATCATACAATGATTGATCCTAAAGTTGATTTTTGAAGGGAAAACTCTACCCTATGTTGACATGCCTGGATAACAATCCTAATGTATATCTCAAATCATCATCTATGGATGAATCAAGAAGTCCTAAAGGAGCATAGCAAGGGTTTATCACCTAAAACTATGTATATCTCGAATCATCATCTATAGCTGAATCGAGAGCTCCTAAGGGAACATGTCGACGGTATAACATTTCAAAACATCCACACAAGGATGAAATCAAGAAAGCAAGTCAATAAGCTCAAGAAAGAACACACAATGTGTCATGAGTAGCGCATGCTAACCCAAGTCAAGTTCCTAACCAAGATATGGAGGATCAAGGTAGGAGAAAAAATTAACAATCAAAAGGCCCAAGAGATCACACCTAGAGAAATCCTATCTAGGCTAGCATGCCAAATAAAGTCTAACAAAACTATCCTAAGGTGAACATGCAATGAGAGTGAAGTCGTGATCTTAATTTCTAAATTGAGTGACTCATCGATCAATAAAAAAAAGTAAAGTGATAAATTCCTATTGGGAGCATGTGTTATACCCCAAAATTTTCCCTCACAATTATCAAGTATTTTCTCACAAGATCTCCTTTGGTTCAAGACTACACAAGGGTTGATCAGCTTAAGACACCTCCTTAAACATTGATGACTGAAATTAGGGTTTCAGATTGCACAAGGATAACTGAACTTTTAATGCTTCATATGACTTTCATGGATCATTATGGACCCTCAAGATTGCTCATGTCAAGTTTCAAGTCTTGGATCACATTTTTGCCCAGTCAATTGATCAGTTGACCTAAAAATCAGCTGTATTGGGGGAAAAGTCAACTATGGCCAATTTACAGTAAAACTTCATAATTTTTTATCCATATCAACATTGTGAACTCCTATATTTCATTTGATCAAGTTTGGACCACAATTCCTCAAGAAATTTGATCAGACCAACAAAAGGTCAAAATGGTCAAAATTAGGGTTTTGACTAAAAAAGGGAAATTTCTGATTTTTGACCTAGCAAATGGTTGATGGGTTGGAAACATTATCTCAAGGATTCAATGGAATAATTTTGACCTAATGGCATGAATCAAGACATCCCTCAAGATCAATTGATTGATAGTTGATTTTCAGTCAACTGATCAAATGTCAACTGCACACTGAAAAGTCAAACTTTAACTTTTTGGTCAAAATCAAGTGTCAAAGATCACAATTCATCAAAACATGTCAAAATTTGAAACTTTTTCATCAAGAAATCAAAAAGTCAAAATTTCATTTTGAAAATTCAAAGTTTCCAAACTTAGAAATTTTTCTATGTGTTGAAAAACTCATATTTTTTCACAACTTTGAGCTAATTTTTCACCATGATGCAAGGAGATTCAAAGGAAACTTTCAACATGAAAGTTGTAGATATCAATAAGATCTAAAACATTTCTTTACACAAATTTTCCTATAAATGCTTGGATTTAAAGTTATGATTTTGTGAATACATGTTCATAAAAGTAAACACTTAGTGAAAACTTTGCGCTAGTTTAGGCAGGATTTTGACCTAACTTCATGGAAATTTTTCATTTAGTTCCAAGGGAAATTTTCAAAGGTGATTCAAAGAGGGGTTGTAGAGAAAATTACAATCTTTCTAAAATGTCCAATAACTCCTTGAGATCATGTTTGATCAAGGATAATCGAAGGCATGAAGTTGGCATTTCACTCTTGAATTATAGGTCATTTTCATGATGAACAAGAATTCAAATTCATGCTAGGCTGCACAATATTTGCTTTGCAGGCCTCAAACTTGGTTGGTACTCCATAATTAATGTTTGGCACAACAGTTAGAGGCTTCAACTCAAGCATTCAATGCATTGCCCATGCTTATTTCCATTTTGGGAAGAAAGTGCACATTGCCATTTTGGAAAAGTAGCTTTATGCACAAAATAAGTTCTTGAGTTTTTGAACTTGTTCTCTTTTGACCATACACAATCTATAACCCAACATAAACTTGTCTAAAGCCTCTAAACAACTCAGCCCATGCTTATACTATGCCTTGAAACCGTATTCCCACTTTTCTTCAAAATCAAGTAACATAGCAATCAGTCTATATCTTGTACTTCTGACCCTCTCAAGTACTCTAACCTTCTCCTTACTTATGCACAAGTGGTTTTCATCAAAAGACACGATTTCAAGCACCCTCAAAACCTCCCAAGCACCTTGCTGCACAGAACTGCCCAAACTTGACAATTTTGAGCAAAAACTCATCATCTTCATTTCCACTCGTGCATTTTGAAAACTAATCATCCAAACACCTTCCATACACCATATCAAAGTAATCCAGGCCCTCATTTCCTAAATGTAACTCCTCCATCACCATCCACCATTTTCAAAACTGAAGCTTGCAACTTGACTTGAGTTGGGAGTTTCAGCCATCCTCAAAGCAAAGTAGTAGTTGGAACACATTCAAGGAGGTCCAGGCAAGCTAAAGAAATCATCAGGCCATCTCAAAGGTTGCTCAAACAACATACACGAATCCAGCTGCAAGAGGTAAGTTTTTAAACTTCTATCTCTTCATACAAACATCATTTGATTCTGATTTGTGAAGATAATATATATATATATATATATATATATATATATATATATATATATATATATATATATATATATATATATATATATATATATATATATATATATATATATATATATATATATATATATATATATATATATATATATATATATATATATATATACCACTGCCACGAAGCTGTACATATCCATAGTTTGTGTTTATATGTCCTGAGCATAGAGAATTTTAGAGTTGAAGTTTCTGAAATTTTTAGGTTTTATATTAGGGCCATAAAAATTCTCACTCATCTTGCATTTATAGCTTTAGTTATTTATATGGTTGGATTTATGGGAAGAAATGCCACAACTTTCATGTTTGTTCTTTCCATTTTTGTTGAAAGATAAAGAAGTTACAGGTACTCTGACTGGCTGAAGGTTGAAGACGAAGTACAGGCCTTGGAAGCATGTTATGTTATGTATTTATCATTTCATTTTAATTAACGAATGTATAGCCACCTCAGTGGTAAGGCATCACGCTGGTAACCAAGATGGCGTGGGTTCAACACCCAGCGCGCTGCCTTTTGCATACTTTTCTCACTTTTTTCCCCTTTCTTTCTTTGTAGCTCCTGGGCCCAGCTTTGAGCCTTCTTAATTTTTTGCTAACCTTCCCCCTGCATTGTTTCAGCACCCCTGGCCCATTTTCATTATTATTTTCATTTTTTCTTATTTTATTTTAATCTTTTTTTTCATTTTATTATTATTATTATTGTTATTATTATTATTAATATTATTTTTATTTTTATTAATAAAAATCCAAAAATATTTTATTTATTATTTTTACACTTAATTAGTTTATTTATTTATAAAATTAAAAGAACAAAAACATTTTTTAATAAATTAATTTTCTTTCTTAATAATTAATATTGAGGTTTAGGTTTAACTATTATATTATTTTCCTGTAATTAAAATTAATTTAGAACTTAGGTTTATTTTAATTAATTAATTTTCCATATTTATTTTTACTAATTTAAAACCTTTTCATAAATAAAACCCTAAAAAATCTTTTTTTAGTTAATTTCTTTTCTAATTTAGTTTAAGTTAATTTTATTTAATTTTAAATTAATCTTTTTTCTAATTAGGGTTAGGTTAAAATCCCTTCATAAAAATCAAATAAAAAAATCATGTTTCTTTACTCATTTTCATTCTTGCTTTTTTATCTTCAATTTTGTACAATATTCAATATGATTGTAATAATTATTTTGATTTAATTTTTCTTGCAATTTCCCCATTTATAAATTTGTACACCCCCTAATGATGTAATAGCTTAGTATTTTTATTTCTCGCAATTTAATGCCTTATATAAATGCTAGTAAATTAGGGTTTGTATGGTAAGACTAAAACCAATTATTAGCAAACCCTAATCAAGACAAAACAATACATGTAAATCAATACACTTGCACACTTACACCCTTAGGGTAAATCCACTAGTTGCCTTATGAAAATGGTCATATGATGCATGTGAGGTATCTTAGCAAAAACAAACAAAAATACAAGATCATAGTCCCTCGATGATGCTATCAAAGTTGCCTTTCAAAAATGAACTTAGTCCCTAAAGAAAATGCTAAGATATCTTACAACGTTGCTAATCATGGCTATACAATGACCCATGCCCGTCCCTTTACATCCAAAGATAGGGTTTCTTACCAAATAAATGGTAAGATAACAATGTCAAAAGAAAGAAGAAATAAACATGAAAGACTTTTGAGTAGGTAGAATGTTCCTAGTTGCTTGCTCATTTTCAAACCAAAATATCCTTGCTATTTTCAAAACAAACACCAACACTTTCAAAACACCTTTCAAACTTGAAACATTTGCAAAAGATCAACACTTTATATACATTGTTACGAACGAGAATCATTACAAATTTTGCCAAAACGATGACACCTTTTCAAAATATTTTCAAAAACCATACAAAGCACATTTTCAAACAAAAGCAAGTGATCTAGCAAGCAACTAAGAGCCCATAGATAACTATGGATGAAAAGGGTGATAATACCTTCCCTTTTCATAATCTACCCCCCGAACTCAAGAAAACATCTCTAAAGGTATTTCCTTTTCTTTCATCCTTTCCTTTTGGATAAAAGAAAAGTCGGTGGCGACTCTTGCTAATCGTAACATTTGCGATCAAATGTAAAACAACCAAGTCAGTTCTCCCACAGTGTTACAGAACTAGCGACTCTGCTGGGGGAAATTTTAAAAGTGGGGTTACCTTAGGGCTAGATCACATTTACTTGCTTTCATTGTTTGATTTGTTTGCTTTACATTTTGGTTCTTTGTTTGGGTTTTAAATCCTCTACCCGGATTTGGGATAGCTTATAGGTAAGTAGCAATACGTTGTGGAAACTGTGCGAGGTATACCGACATGTTCTAAGCAATAGTTACGTTAGTGTGACATATTTGTGGGTACCGGTAGACCTTGAGTAGTCAAAGAGAATACGGGGCCGCTGAGTGATGTCATGAAGCACTAACTAACTTCTAGAACTTTACTTGACCAACTTGGCCATTAGGACGTAGTGAGATGGCTGACTTTGGTGCAGTCCGAAGTTGGTAGATACTCGTTACTACACTCATTGAGGTTTGGAGTTTTGGGATATTTCGGTCGCCATTAAAGAGGCTTGTGCTGAAACAATGCTTGAGAAAACAAACCAGTGATATTGAGCTCCCTTAGAACCCGGTTACTATTTCTAGGACAAGTTTGATCCAACTAAAGTTCAAGAGGGTACTTACCTATGAGACTCCATGCAAGCCTAAACCTAAGGACTTGTTTGTTTTATTTGTATATATTTTCTTTGTACATAACATCATAAACATCATAACATCATACTCATACTCACTAACCATTTCAAAGATTTTGGGATTTATCTTTGTTCTGTTTTGTAGGACATGGATTCTATTCGCAGGAAAACCATTCAAGTCAATCTCGTAAGGATCCCTCCTCAACTTAAAGAGTTAGCATCAAGGGTTCCTGAAAATTCTCCATTTACCGAAATACATGGTCACCTCCTAAACTTGGTTACCTTCAACACAAATGAAGATATGATGAAGGTGCTCTTCCAATTCTTTGATCCTCTACACCATTGCTTCATATTTCCCGATTATCAACTTGTGCCAACTTTGGAAGAATTCTCACAACTCTATAGGATTCCCATTCTCAATCAACAACCCTTCAACGGTACAGAAAGAGATCTAAAACCAGAAGATATTGCTCAAGCCCTACACTTGCAACAATCTGATGTCACAACTAATTGGGAAGCAAGGAGTGGTGCCAAAGGTTTCTTAGCCAAGTTCTTGTTTGAGAAAGCTCGAGACTGTTGGAACTCTTTGGATTTTCAAGCTTTTGAGGAAATTGTGGCCCTTCTCATCTATGGGATGGTTTTGTTTCCAAATCCTGACCAACTCATAGATGTAAACGCTGTCAAAATCTTCATGTCTCGTAACTCGGTGCCTACTTTGTTAGGAGACATCCTACATTCTTTTCACACTCGCACTATGAGGAAAAGGGGTATTCTCATGTGTTGTACTCCTCTCTTAGCAAGATGGTTTATTTTGCATCTTTCCCAATCTGTATTGAAGAACGAGCAAGGTTTAAGGTGGTCACATAGGTTGATGACGCTCAGACATTCAGACATTCATTGGTGTTCCCGATCAGTGGAGAATGTTATTATCGTCGATCGTTGTGCAGAATTCCATAATGTCCCCTTACTTGACATTAGAGGAGGTATCACTTACAACCCTTGCTTGGCCTTACAACAGTTTGGTTACGCTCGAAGGGATGGCCCACATGAGATGCTTATTCAAGGGTTGGTATTTGACTACGAGAATGACGATCAAGGTTACCGCCAAAGGTTTATCCGAGCTTGGAGGATGTTGAACAAGGTAGATAACAAGACATTGGGGCACAAGAATTCCATCCCTCTTGAGCCTTATCTCAAATGGGTACGAGCCCGTGCTCAAAGTCTTATGATGCCTTACCCCTCCATTCTCCCTGTTATCATAGAACCTGTTGTGGAAGGAGATAACCCATACACTATCCTTCATCCTGACATGCCCACCTCTCTCGAAGACTTGCAAAGGGATTGGATATAGCTTAAGGGGGAGTGAGACACTTTCGAGGCCCAATTCTACGCCAGCAAGAAGAAGGTTCTGGAACTCACCAAGCAGCTTCATGAGGAGCGGAGTCTGAACTCCTACATTGCACCAAAGAGGATGCGTTCAACTTTTTTATCTTAGAGTTTTTGTATTTCTTTATAAGCCCAAAGAGGCATGATGTACTCAAACTTTGATTTATTAATATGACGTGTGTTCCTTTTTTGTCTAAAGCAAATTTAAATCTCTAAATTCCTTGAAATCATTGCATATGCATCTTCATTCATCATAACATAAGCAGGCTTCTTACAACAGGTCTCCTCATCTTTCTATTATTTATTTCAGTAAGATAGACATGGAACGGGTGATAAAAGATCTTCAGGCGCAGAATGCTCAGTTTCAACAAATGTTCTTGACTCTAGAAAAAGGACAAGAGGATTTGAAAACTTTGATGATCAAAGAAAAGAAGAAGAAAGCAAAGAAACCAATCGGTGTTTTGAATCTGGGAAGAAGGTTCTCAGGGCCAGCCAGATGGACCCTAGACTTCGCAACATCATTAGGTGAAAAGGATAATCAAGAAGGGAAAAACAAAGCAGTGACTGACCATCCAGAATCTGAAGAGGAAGAAGAGGATAATTACTCTGAAGAGCAATATCCTCCAACTGATGAGAAGTAGAAACATATGGAAGAGCGTCTAAGTGCAATGGAGATTCAGAAACCCGGGCTGGACTTTGAAGAGTTGGGTTTGGTGTTTGGGATTTTTATTCCACCAAAGTTCAAAGCACCAGGGTTTGTTAAGTACGAAGGGGTTTCGTGTCCCAAGATGTACATCCGATCTTATGTGAGGAAGATACAGCCTCACACTGCTGACAGAGATTTGTGGGTCCATTTCTTTTAGGATAGTCTATCCAGGACTTAGCTAGATTGGTTCTATCAACTGGAGAGGGCCAATATCCATAACTGGGAAGACCTTGCCGCTAATTTTTATAAACAGTATCAGTACAATGTAGACCTTGCTCCCACCCGTACTCAACTCTAAAGCCTAGATATGGGTTCGAGCGAGGGTTTCAAAGACTACGCTCAGAAATGGAGGGACTTAGCAGGAAGAGTCCAGCCTCCCCTGTCTGACAGAGAGCTAGTAGACATGTTTCTAGGTACCCTGTCTGGTCCTTTCTTTAATCATCTAATTGGAAGCTCCTCAGCCGGCTTCACTAAATTAATCTTGATTGGGGAATGAGTGGAAGATGGGATTAAGAGTGGGAAGATCCAAAAGGACGCATCCTCTAGTGCCGTGAGAAAACCATTCATTAAGAAGAAAGAGGTTGGTGCTACATACCATCAAAGGAATCAGGACAGAAATGAACACCGTCCAACAGTAGGGGTTGTCATGATCCCTAAGCCTGCACCTACTCAACAAAGGAACAACCAGCCTAGAACAAAAAGACTAGTAAGATAATTTACCCGGATAAATATGACGCTGTCTCAAGTCCTGCCACATTTGTTGAGATCTAATCTGGTAACTTTTAAGGAAGCCCCGAAGAATCCCAATATCGCCTCTCCTCATTACAACCCTAATGCTCGTTATGCTTACCATTCAGATAGTCCAGGCCATGATACCAATAACTACTAGGCTTTGAAAAACAAGGTGCAAGACCTTCTCGAGGCAAAAGAAATTGAATTTGATGCTCCGGAGATCCCAACTGTTATCACCGCTCCTATGCCCAAGCATGGCCGTAATGTTAACGGTGTTGAAGATGATGTGTTTGTTACTATTGTTGATGAGCTTGTTACTCATATCCTAATCATCAAGAGGAACTTATTGAAGGTCAGATTATTTCCTGCCTGTGGTGAAGGCTACCACTTCTATTTATCCCTACCAACTGGTTGTCATTTATGGAAAGTAGGTGTCGAGCGCCTGATGGATGACAAAGAGATTTTGTTTGAAAAGACTCCCGTTCCAACCATTTCTTACAAGGATGTTTCAATAGTAACCATTTCCGCCAATCCTTCCAGAGTCTCCACCAAAAGACCCGTTAGGATTACATCTGTTGCTAAGGTGACTCCACTGATAATTACTATGCCAAGGCCGATCCCGTATTCCTCAGATGAAATTGTCCCCTGGAGCTATGGGGGTGACGTCTACTATCACGGTGTCAAGTAGGATTGGCTGGCTGATGAAGACTCGGTTTTTGAGAAGGTTGACCCCGACATCGGCAACATTGTGGAAACCAGCAAAATAACCCAAAGTGGAAGAGTATTCTCCTCCGAAAATTGTTACCGGTCTTGTGATCATCCCTGCTTTTGTTCTTGTTGACACTACTACTACAGTTCTTATGGTTACCCCTACTGAGACCCCTATCGCCGAGTCGACCGAGACTCGGGGCAAAGGAATTTTGGTTGAACCTGTCCGGATGAAGGCGCAATCAGTATCTATCCCAGAGGCCTCCAAGAAGGAGATGGAAGAAATTTTGAAAATTATAAAGAGAAGTGACTACAATGTAGTCGAACAGCTAGGGTAGAGCCCTTCAAATATATCTATTCTAGCTTTATTGTTGTGCTCCGAGGCTCATGCGAAGGCCTTGGTGAAATTTCTTAAAACTGCCCATGTGCCACAGGAAACCTCTGCTGACCAATTCCAAGACTGTGTGGCCAGTTTGACCGCTGATAATGGTTTGGGCTTTTCTGATGCTGATCTTACACCTAGAGGGAGGAAACACAATGAGGCATTGCATGTCTCTATCGAATGAAGGGGCACTAATTTGTCCCATGTCCTGGTTGATACTGGTTCATCTTTGAATGTGCTTCCTAAGAAGGCTCTGGATAGACTAGACTGTGAACGTTTGACCTTAAAACCCAACAACATAGTCGTAAGGGCCTTCGACGGTTCAAAAAGAATGGTGCACGGGGAGGTGGACATCCCCATTAAAGTTGGAACTCAGACCTTTGATTCAACTTTCTATGTAATGGATATTCTCCCTTCCTATTCATATTTACTGGGCAGACCTTGGATTCATGATGCTGGTGCCGTGACCTCTATATTACATCAGATGTTGAAATACCCAACCAAGGGAAAAATCACCAGGATAAATATATGTTCAGTCACCTGAATTCCTTTAGATACGTGGAAATGGATGGTGAATTCATTGAAAACCCATGTCAGCATTTCAAGGAAGTCCCACAAACAGTGGCAACAACCAAGACTGTTTCCCGAGTCTCGAAGATTACAAGACCTCCACTGAAGATGTCTTCTCTGAAAGATGCCAAGGAAGTGGTCGAAGCAGGTGGGTGTACTATTTGGGGACAACTCCCGGATATCCCCTACAAGTATGATAAATTTGGTTTGGGTTTTACTTCAGGAGCCCAGAAAGCTGTTCGTCATGCTCGTGCCGGGGGACCACCTTTGAGGATCAACAACCATGGAGTCAATGCAGTGGAGGATAGTGATGACGGATGTGACCTGAAAGATTGGATTTTCCCAACTATCAATGGAGGACTCACCAACTGGGAAGCCAATGAATTTGTCCCTATTAATTTTATCCAACAGTAAGTGTCTTTAAACTTTTGTCGAACTTGTAATAATTAAACAATTGAGACTTTTAAAACCTTGTGTCTTACCCGAGGCACAACGGTCCATTTGTAAGGGTTGTTACTACATTTTCATATGTCATCAATGAATCATGGACGTTTTTGCATGCAAACTTTACGCTCTTTGTTTTTGTTTTTTTACATGTTTACTTTTTCAATGATAGTTATGCTCTTACACACACTCACATATCAAAATGCAGATCCACATCCACTCAGGATCCCGTGGGTAATGATTCTGCTATGGCCTATTCTGACTTTGAAAATATGATCTACCAAGCCAAAGACGAAGGTGAGGAAGATTGTGAAGTTCCAGGGGAACTAGCCAGGTTACTACAACAGGAAGAAAGGACCATACAGCCCCATGAAGAACTGGTTGACACAGTTAACTTAGGTACCGAAGAGGACAAGAAAGAGGTCAAGGTTGGAGCCAATCTGGAACTGAGTGTCAAGAAGCGCTTAACTCAGTTACTACATGACTATGTTGAGGTCTTTGCTTGGACATACGAAGACATGCTAGGAATTGATGCTGATATCGTGGTCCATCGTCTACTGACAAAAGAAGAATGCCCTCTGGTAAAACAGAAAGTCTGTCGCATGCGGCCAGACATGTCAGAGAAGATAAAGACTGAAGTCATGAAACAATTCAACGCCGGATTCTTAGCCGTCACCTCCTATGCACAATGGTTCGCCAATGTTGTTCCAGTGCCTAAAAAGGACGGTAAAGTACGCATGTGTGTGGATTACAGATATTTGAATAGGGCAAGCCTTAAGGATGATTTCCCGCTTCCCCATATCGATATTCTGGTTGACAACACCGTACAGCATAAAGTATTTTCCTTCATGGATGGTTTCTCAGGCTATAATAAAATCAAAATGGCACCCAAGGACATGGAGAAAACGACTTTCGTCACACAGTGGGGCAAGTTCTGTTACAAAGTTATGCCATTCGGGTTGAAAAATATTGGGGCAACTTATCAGTGCGCCATGGTAGCTCTATTTCACGATATGATCCATCACGAAATAGAGGTCTATGTGGACGACATGATAGCCAAATCTCAAACTGAAGAGGAACATCTTGACCATTTGCAGAAACTGTTTGAAAGGCTAAAGAAATACAAGCTAAGGTTGAACCTAAATAAATACACATTTGGGGTGAGGTCCGGTAAACTCCTAGGCTTCATCGTTAGCGGTAAAGGTATCAAAGTGGACCCTGCCAAGGTGAAAGCAATATAAGAAATTCCTGCTCCTCACACCGAGAAGGAAGTCATAGGATTCTTAAGACGGCTAAATTATATCGCCAGATTCATTTCTCACCTAACCGCTACTTGTGAACCAATCTTCAAATTACTGAAGAAAGATCAAGTAGTCAAATGGAATGATGAATGCCAAGCTGCCTTCGACAAGATCAAATAATACCTTCAAGAGCCTCCTGTTTTGATGCCGCCAGTCGAGGGAAGACCTTTGATCATGTATCTAACTGTCTTGGAAAATTCAATGGGGTGTGTGTTGGGGTAGCATGACGAGTCTAGCTGAAAAGAGCATGCAATATACTACCTGAGCAAAAAGTTTACTAACTGTGAAACAAGATATTCACTACTCAAGAAAACTTGTTGCACTCTGGCATGGGATGCTCTCCGGCTAAGACAGTATATGCTGACCCATACTACCTTATTGATATCCAACATGGATCCAATTAAATACATATTCGAGAAGCCTGTCCTCTCTGGCAGAATAGCAAGATGGCAGATGATCCTGACTGAGTACGACATTCAGTAAACTACCCAAAAAGAAATAAAGGGCAGTGTGTTAGCCGATCACCTTACTCATCAGGTTGTGGATGACTACCAGTGCATGAAATTCGAGTTCTCAGATGAAGACA
Source organism: Vicia faba (assembly GCA_948472305.1). Lineage (NCBI taxonomy): Eukaryota > Viridiplantae > Streptophyta > Magnoliopsida > Fabales > Fabaceae > Vicia > Vicia faba. The sequence continues at coordinate 1,014,563,573 of OX451738.1, forward strand.
TCATGATGGTAAACGATGGTGAAGAATCCAGACCATATGACAAACCTGAACAAGGATCCCGATGGACCTTGGTTTTTGATGGAGCTTCCAACGCACTCGATAATAGCATAGGTGTTATGGACATATCCCCTGAAGGATGTCATACTCCCTTCACTGCAAGACTTTGTTTCAACTATACCAATGATATGGCAGAATATGAAGCGTGTATTTTTGGTCTCAAAGCTGCCATAGATTTGGGAATCAAGTCCTTAAGTGTATTTGGAGATTCAGCCTTAGTCATCAGTCAGATCAAAGGAGAATGGGACACAAAGCACCCTAATCTCATCCCCTACAAGGAATATGTGTTGACATTAATCCCATATTTTGAGGAAATTACCTTTGAGCATTTTCCACGAGAGGAAAATCAACTAGCCGATGCGCTAGCCACTATGTCATCCATGTTTAAACTCAAGTGGGGTAACGAGGCTCCCCAGATCACCATTGAACGAATGGATGAACCAGCTTACTGTCACGAGATCGATACCGAAGAAGTAATGGACAAACCTTGGTTCCATGAAGTTAAAAGGTATCTCGAGGTCTAAGAGTATCCGAAGGGAGCTTCAGTCAATGATAAGAAGTTCTTGAGAAGATTCTCTGCTAAGTTCTTCCTCAATAATGGCATTCTCTACAAGCGCAACCACAACTATGTTTTGCTTCGTTGCATAGACAAGGTTGAGGCAGAAAAAATCATGGTTGATCTACATGAAGGCACTTTTGGCACCCATTCTAGTGGGCATACAATGGCTAAAAAGATCCTACAGGAAGGTTACTATTGGTCTACCATGGAAGCAGATTGCCATCAACATTTACGAACCTGTCACAAGTGTCAGATCTATGCTGACAAAGTACATGTCCCTCCAGTTCCTCTAAACATCCTGACTGTTCCCTGGCCATTCGCGATGTGGCGCATCGATGTGATTGGAGAAGTCAATCCTACAGCTTCTAATGGACACCACTTCATCTTGGTGGTCATTGACTATTTCATGAAGTGGGTTGAGGAAGCTTCTTTCGCTTCTGTTACCAAGAATATTGTGGCCCGACTCATTAAACAAAATCTCATCTGTCGGTACAATATCCCAGAGAGAATCATCACAGACAATGGTACGAATCTCAACAATACTATGATCACCGCACTATGCGTGCAATTCAAGATCTAACACCATAATTCTTCTCCTTACCGACCAAAGATGAATGGTGTTGTCGAAGTTGCAAATAAGAACATCAAAAAGATCATACAAAAAATGACAGTGACCTACAAGGACTGGTGTGATGCGGTGGGAGAACTGACTTTAGGTTTTGCGTTTGTTTTCGCAAATGTTTCGGTTTAGCAAGAGTCGCCACCGACTTTTTATTTATCCAAAGGAAAGGTCAAAAAACACAGGAAAGACCTTTGAGATGTTTTCTTGGGTTCGGGGGGTAGATTATGAAAAGGGAAGGTGCTAGCACCCTTTTCATCCATGGTTTTCCATGAGCTCTTAGTTACTTGTTTTAGATCACTTGCTTTTGCTTTCCAATTGTTTGAAATGGTGCTTTGTGTATGGTCTTGAAAGTATTTTGAAAAAAGGCCATCGTTGTGGCAACCTTTGTAATGATTCTTGTTTGAATGTATACAAAGGTGTATTGTCTTTTGAAAAAATGTTTCAATGTTTAAAAATTTGTTTTGGGAAATGTTTTAAAATTGTGTTGTGATGTGTTTTTGAAAATAGCAAGGATGTTTGCAAGTTTTGATCAAGTAACTAGGAGCATCTACCTACCTACTCAAAGATATTTCCTACACATTTTTAACCCTTTGACATTGTTGTTTTACCATTGTATTTGGTAAACAACCTTGTGTTTGGATGTTAAACGGGACAGGCGCGGGTCATCGTATTGACCATGATAGCAATTGTGCCAAGTATCTTAGCAATTTTTTTGAGGGACTAGATCATTTTGTTTAGGCAACTAAGATAGCACCATCGAGGGACTATGATCTTTTGTTTTTGTTTTGTTTTGCCAAGATACCTAACAAGCATACCATGGTTATTTTAAAGGCAACAAGTGAATGAAACTCTAGGGGTGCTTGTGTGCATTGTGTTGTCATTTTCATGCATTTTTGTCTTGTATTAGGTCTAGCTATTTGTTTGATTTTGGATTTTTTGCATACAAACCCTAATCTTTCTATCATGGCATATTTGAAAGCAATAAATGCGTAAAAATAAATCTACGACTATTACAATATGATTATGGGAGAGGGGTACAAGTTTGAATAGGGGATATTTTGCACAAAATAAAAACCCTAAAATTATTACAACCATATTGAATTTTTTGTAAATAAATAAATAGACAATATTTAAATATGCAAATAAATATGAATATGCAAAAGTGATGTTTTTTGTATTTTATTTTATGTATGTAAAAATAAAATATTTAATGTATTAAAAATAAGAAAATAAAAATGATAATTTTTATTAAGGGTGGAAACCCTAATTATTTTTAAGAAAATATATATTAGAATTATTTATGTACAATAAAATAAATAAAAATATATACAAATGTTAAAAAATAAAAATATGTGAGAAAATATTATTTAAGTGTATAAATAATAAGATATAAAAATATAATATTTTTTGTATTAATTACAAGTTTTTATTAAAGAAATAAGTATATTATAAAAGTAATTATTTCTATGCTAGAAAAAATAATAAAAATAATAAAATAAAATATGAAAATTTATGAAAATATTTTTAGTAATTTTTAATATTTAGAAAAATAAAATAAAAGTCAGAAACTAAAAAGAAATGAAAAAAAATATGAAAATATAAAACAATGGGCCAAGGGGTGCAAAAAGCACAAAGGAGGGTGCAAAAAGTCATGCCAAGCCAAGCCCAACAAAGATGCCTTCGTCCCTAACCTTGTGACAAGAAGAAATGTGCGCCTTGGTGTTCAAAAACTGGAAATCCTGCATTTGTGCTTAAAAACAAAAACTTGCAACATGAAAGTTATAGAGCATGATCATACGATTCTAACCATATAAAAAACTTAATCTAACTCTCAAAGACCAGAGAGAATTTCTCTGGCCCTAATTTCTAACCTAACTTTTTCAGAAAGTTCATCATTCAAATTCTCCCAACTCAGTTAACTTAAATGAAATCTATGCATATGTACAAAGGGCAATGAGTACTATATTTTTTATTCACAAACCTAAGCCTAATATTTCCTAAATAGAGAGATAAAAGTTTGAACTTTACCTGTTTCAGTTGAGCTCGAGTATGGCAATGCAAGGGTTTTCAGTGAGGCCTGAGATGCTTGGGAGCTTGCTTGAAGTTCCTTTAACCTTCCCCAATGCTTAGTTTGCTTTGAACTTGCTTGAATCTCTCTATGGAACTCAACTTGCAAAGTCAAAATTCAAAAATGGTGAAGCTTGAAAACAAGGTTACAATTGCTGGCCAATGGTTAGGATAGCTTAGGTGGGTTGTATGGAGTGTATTGGAAGAGGTTTGGGGCAAAACGCACGAGTAGTTTTTGTTTTGGAAACCAAAATGCAGAAGCTGCCCTATTTTGCAAGAAAATGTGGTTTTGGTGTTTTGGAAGGCTTGAGGACCTGCTAACTCGTGCTTCTGACCTTAGGCAATGTGAAAAACTTGTTTGAAATGGTTTTAACACTTGGTTATATCAGATACAAGAGCTATGTCCCTTTTTCAAGTTTACTTGGTTTTGAAGAAAAGTGTGAAGTGATCAAGCAAAGAGCCTGTACAGGCCTCCTTCCTAGCTACATAAAGTTGTTGTACTATGCCCTGAGTTTGCGGAGTTGGTATGCTGCAAAAAGCTTGGTGCAATTCTCAAGAGAAACAAATTGACATAAAGCCAACTTGACCAAAGTGGCAATCCTACCTTTTTGCCATTTTTAGATTAATTCAATGTGTAAACTTCTAAAGATCAAAACAATGCCTTAATAAATTGATTTTTCATTCAATTTTTGAGTGTGAAAGGGTTTAAAGACCTGTAATCAAGTACAAGCAAGGCTGGATAGAAATTGAAACTTGTAGCAACATGAAAAAATGCCATGGATCAAAGTGACATTTTTCCAAATTCAAACCTTCGATTCTCCCTAACCACAAATGATTTTGGAGAGTTCTTGGACATTTTGGAAAGCTTGTAACATGCTCTACAATCCATATTTGAAATGAATTTTGAGATTATAATGGGAACTATGTGAAAAATTTCCATGAAGATAGGTCAAAATCCTGCCTAAAATAGGATTTTGGGAAAACTTTGTAAATAAAAGTTGTATATTTTGTGTAGGACTACAACTTTCATGTTGGAAGTTTTCTTTGAATCCAATTTCATCATGGTGAAAATGTTGGGCAAAGTTGGGAAAAAATAAGAAAATTTCATAACTTAGAAAAATTCCAAGTTATGAAAATTTTCAATCTTAAACCCTAATTTGAAAAATTAGGTTTATTGATGAACAAGTTTCATGTTTTGACACATCTTGATGAAAAATTACCCTTGGCACTTGATTTTGACCAAAAAGTCAAAGTTTGACTTTTTAGTGTACAGTTGATTTTTGATCAGTTGACTGGAAAATTCATCTGTCAATCCAATGCTTTTGAGATATTTTGAACCTTGTGAGTAGGTCAAGATGATTCCATTGAGTCCTTGAATCCATGCTTGAACCCAATTTTCCATTGGCTAGGTGAAAAATCAGAAATGGCCCTTCTGCAGCCAAAACCCTAAAAATGACCATTTTGCCCTTTTGATTATCTGATCAAATTTCTTGAGGAGTTGTGGTCCAAACTTGATCAAGTGGTTCATATGAGCCTATAATGTTGATGTGGATAAAAAATTATGAGGTTTGACTGTAAATTGGCCACATTTGACTTTTTCCCCAATATAGTTGATTTCTAGGTCAACTGTCCAATTGACTGGGCAAAAATTTTATTCAAGGCTTGAGACTTGGTATGGGTAATCTTATAAGTCCAACATGAAGTATGAAAGTTAATTTGAGCATTGGAAGTCCAAAAATCCTTGTGCAAACTCAAACCCTAATTTAGGTCAACAGTGCAAGGAGATGTCTTGAGCTGAGCAAACCCTAATCCTGTCTGGAGTCCAAAGAGTCTTGTGAGGGGAAGTATTGGTAAAATGAGAGGGTAAATTTTAGGGTGAAACAGCTGCCCCTGTTCAATCTTCTTGAACCTGAATAGTTAGATTGGCGAATTTGCCTTTCGTGAGTCGAAGGTAAAAGAAGATTAGACACTAGAGTGCCCGTAAATTTGCACTCGTCAGAATGTAGTTGAGGAAATGGGATTAAAGATGCCATTTGGAAATGATAGAATCTTGTTGGAGATTGGCTTAAATATGCCATCCAAGAATGTTTGTTGAAAATCAGTAGAATGAACATCATAATGGTATCCGTATCTGGAACGTATCTGAGTTGTATCTAGAGATTGAATTTGTATGAGCAAGGGAATGGCGTCCGTGTCTGGAGCGTATCCGAGCCATGACTGTATTTGATTCTTGAATGAATAACAGAATGACTTCCGTGTCTGGAGTGTATCTGTATTGTATCTGAATCTGAAATTTGAATAAGCGACAAAATGATATTCGTGTCTGGAGCATCTCTGAGCTGGGGATACCATTTGAATGAGTGACAGAATGGCTACCGTGTCTGGAGCATATCTGGACTGTATCTGAAGTTGAGATTTGTATGAGTAGCAGAATGACTTCCGTGGGGAGTGTATCTGTACTGTAACTGGGATCTGAATAAGTGACAGAATGACTTCCGTGGGGAGTGTATCTGTACTTGAAGTTGATAGTTGAATCTGAATGAGAAATAGAATGGCTTCCGTGTCTGGAGCGTATCTAATCTGTATCTGATTTTTGAATTCCTAATGAGTAATAGAATGACCTACGTGCCTGGGGTGTATCCACACTGTATCTGAATAAGAGATCGGAATGAGTAACAAAATGACTTCCTCGTCTGGAGTGTATCCGTACTATATCTGAAATCTTTGAATATTTGTTAAAGATAGCTTTTAATATTATCCTGAAAAAGAATAAAATGTTAGCTGAAACACAGAGTTATGTTGCATGACATGTATGATGCAATAAATGTGCTTTATCAATGTTTATGACATATGAATGTAATATATGCGCATGTAAGCTGATTAGCTGTCTTGCTGAGGAAAATAAATCCTTGATAGCTGGAGATAATGAAATCTCTGACTGCTGCCGGGGAAAATTAAATCCATGACCGATGCTGGGGATTCCAAAATCTTTGATTGCTGAAGATGAGAAATCCTTGGACCACTGTTGGGGATAGAAGATCCTTGGCGACTAGTGGGGATTAACAAGAACTTTGACAACTTTTGTAGGGATGTGGGAATCCTTCACAACTTTCCTGGGGATATAGGGATCCTTCAATTCTTCTTGAAAAACCTGCTTGGGGAATCCAGAGAACTTTGATGGCCATGGCTGGAGATTGCACAAATGGGATCCTTACTCAGCTGGGGAATAGGGAAACTCTGATGAATCTCTATTGGGGATTAAGCAAAGGAAAACCTTGATCTGCTGGAGAATAAGGAAAACTCTAATGGCCTTTGCGGAGAATAAGAATGAGGAACTTCAATCTTTTGGGGAAATGAAACCTTGGGGGATTCACTTGGAGAAGTGAAAATGAGAATCTTCGATCTGTATGGGATTAAAAAATCTGACAAACTCGTGTTGGGGAGTCATGAAGGCTCTGGTAACTTCACTGGGGAATCCAGACTGAGAATCTTCAATCGGCTAGGGAAAATAAATCCCTGGGGACTTCAAGCTTTAAGAATGAGAATCTTCATTCTGTTAGGGAGTAAAAAACTCTGTGGGGAATAGCTATACTGCTGGAGAGTAATTTCAAGACTCTGGGGGGAGAGGTTTATTCCTGTTTGGAAAAAGTTCAGGAGTTTGGGTTGTATGCCAATCTACTGGAGAATTAGTTGGGGATAAAAGTTAACTGTTATCTGGTTGATTCTCAGATTTTAAGATAACCTGCTGGGGAATCTGGAGAAACTAGATGGTTTCTGCTGTGGATTGGTAGTTGGAAATTCAACTCTGTTGGGGAAGAAGGTTTCATCTTTCGCTGAGGGATTATGACCCAAAGTTTTGCTCTGCTGAGGATTTTAACTCTGATGAGAATTAAAGGTTTGAAAATATGACTCCGCCGGGGATTGGGAGTTTGAAGTTTGGACTCTGGTGAGGATTTTGAAATTTAATTCCGCTAGGGATATGTATTTCAAGGTTGTAGCTCCACTGGGAATCTAGATGATGTACTGAAGGGGATTTCTCTTGGAATAACCGAAAGACGTTTTCCTATCCCTTCAACCTGTCAGTAATTATTCTTTCTCATTTCGTTTATTTGTAAATAGTGATTATATTCAAATGCATATGCTCATTTAATAAACCATTGGACGTTTTCAAATAAAACACAAATGTAAAGAAAAAGAAAAGGCAAATTGTTTTATGCGCTTTGAAGTATCTTTGTATTAACTTTGTGTAAGTATTTTGTACAAAGGAAATAGACATTCTAGTAAGAGAATGTTGTCATAAAATTGAGAAAAATTTATACAAAGAAAGGTGGTTATGTGTACAAAATTCCATGCGGTTCCCATTCTGCTATAGCCTTCGTAACTCTGGATATCTTGTCTATTTGTTGCTTCGTTCGATGATGACTGGATTGATCACAAAACTGGAGTTTGTCTGTGAAGAGATTGTCCTTAAAGTGATCCGACGAGACATAGTCATACGCTTTAATTCCCTAACTTTTGCCTAGACCGCCCTTTCGGAATTTCAGTCCACCAGGAAACCCTTTTTTGCCCAAGTCACCCTTTCGGGTTTTCAACTTGCCGGGTGTACAGATTTTTTTGTTTATCCCTAATTTTTTCCTGAACCGCCCTTTCGGGTTTTTGGTTCACCGAGATGCCCATTTTTGCCCAAGTCGCCCTTTCGGGTTTTCGACTTGTCGGGTCGTTTATGCGTAGTATCTTTTGACTATGTCTGCGTTCACAGGGTGCGGAAGTTCGTCGCCGTCCATGGTGGTCAGGATCATTGCCCCACCAGAAAAGATGTTTTTGATCACAAATGGTCCTTCTTAAGTAGGAGTCCATTTGCCCCTGGGATCACTTTGCGGCAAGATGATCCGCTTGATTAGAAGATCCCCGACTTGATATACCTGGCGTCTGACTTTCTTGTTAAAAGCCTTGATTATTCGTTTTTGATACGCCTGACCATGGCAAACAGCAGTAAGTCGCTTTTTGTCAATCAAGTTAAGTTGATCAAGCCGGGTCTGAATCCAATCTTCTTCACTCAAACCAGCATCCTTCATGATTCTCAAGGAGGTAATCTGAACCTCGATGGGTAAAACAGCTTCCATGCCGTATACCAAAGAATAGGGCGTTGCCCCAGTTGATGTTCGTTCCGTGGTACAGTACCCGTGCAGAGCAAACGGTAACATCTCATGCCAGTCCTTGTAGGTGATTGTCATTTTTTGTATGATCTTCTTGATATTTTTGTTCGCAGCTTCGATAGCATCGTTCATCTTAAGCCGATAGGGAGATGAATTGTGATGTTGAATCTGGAACTGCTCGCACAGAGCGGTGATCATAGTGTTATTTAGGTTTGTACCGTTGTTAGTGATGATCCTGTTAGGGATGCCGTACCGGCAAATGAGGTTATGCTTAATGAAGCGGGCCACCACATTCTTTGTGACGGATGCGAAGGAAGCTGCTTCGACCCACTTGGTGAAGTAATCAATGGCCACCAGGATGAAACGGTGTCCATTGGATGCTGTAGGCTTGATCTCTCCAATCATGTCGATTCCCCACATAGCGAATGGCTAAGGAGTTGTTAAGACATTGAGAGGAACTAGAGGTATATGTACCTTGTCAGCTTAGATTTGACATTTGTGACAAGTACGGGAATGTTGATGGCAATCAGCTTCAATGGTAGACCAGTAATAGCCTGCCCGTAGAATCTTCTTAGCCATCGTATGACAGCTTGAGTGGGTGCCGAAGGTACCATTGTGCAGTTCAACCATGATCTTCTCAGCTTCAACCTTGTCCACACAATGGAGCAGAATGCAATTATGATTGCGCTTGTATAGGATACCATTGCTTAGGAAGACCTTAGCTGAGAACCTCCTCAGAAACTTTTTGTCGTTGACTGAAGCTCCTTCAGGGTATTCTTGTGCTTCGAGATACCTTTTGACGTCATGAAACCAAGGTCGATCCACTACTTCTTCGGTATTAATCTCGTGATAATGTGCATGTTCGTCCATTCTTTCAATGGTGATTTAAGGAGCCTCATTATCCCAGTTAAGTTTAAACATGGATGACATTGTAGCTAGCGCATCTGCTAGCTAATTCTCTTCTCGCGGGAAGTGCTCGAAGGTAATCTGCTCGAAATGTGGCAACAATGTCAGAACATGTTCTTTGTAAGGGATGAGGTTTGGATGTTTAGTATCCCACTCTGCTTTGATTTGACTGATAACCAAAGTGGAGTCCCCAAATACAATCAAAGATTTGATTTCCAAGTCTATGGCAGCCTTGAGACTAAAGATACAAGCTTTATACTCGGCCATGTTGTTGGTGCAGCTGAAGCAGAGTCTAGCAGTGAAACGTGTATGGAAACCTTCTGGAGAAATAAGTACAGCGCCGATACCGTTGCCAAGTGCATTGGAGGCACCATCAAAGTACAGGGTCCATCGGGATCCTTGTTCAGGTCCGTCATACGGTCTGTTCTCTTCAATGTTGCTCAAAGTCATGATATCCTCGTCGGGGAAGTCGAACCTCATGGTTTGGTAATCTTCGACAGCTTGATGGGCCAGATGATCAGCTAGTACACTCCCTTTTATAGCTTTTTGGGTCGTGTACTATATATCATATTCGGTGAGGATCATTTGCCACCTAGCGATTCTTCCAGATATAGCAGGCTTTTCAAAGATGTACTTGATCGGATCCATCTTAGAGATCAGCAAAGTGGTATGTGTCAACATATACTGCCTTAGCCGGCGAGCAGCCCATACCAAAGCGCATCAAGTTTACTTGAGCAGTGAGTAGCGAGTCTCACAGTCGGTAAACTTTTTGCCAAGGTAATAAATGGCATGCTCTTTTCGGCCAGACTCGTCATGTTGGCCCAGTACGCACCCCATTGAATTCTCCAAGATAATCAGATACATGATTAACGACCTTCCTTCGACGGGTGGCATCAAGATAGGAGGTTCCAGCAAATACTTCTTGATTTTATCGAAAGCAACTTGACAGTCATCATTCCATTTAGCCACCTGATCTTTCTTCAACAGCTTGAAGATTGGCTCACAGGTAGATGTTAGGTGAGAGATGAACCTTGCAATGTAGTTTAGGCGTCCCAAGAGACCTCTGACCTCCTTCTCAGTGCGAGGGGCAGGAATTTCTTGTATAGTTTTTACTTTGGCAGGATCAACCTCGATGCCTTTGTTACTGACGATGAATCCCAAGAGTTTACCGGACCTGACTCCGAAAGTGCACTTGTTAGGGTTCAGTCTGAGCTTGTACTCTTTCAACCTGACAAACAACTTTTGCAGATGGTCGAGGTGTTCTTCTTCAGTTTGTGAACGGGCTATCATGTCGTCTACGTAGACCTCTATCTCATGATGTATCATATCATGAAACAAAGCCACCATGGCGCGTTGGTAGGTTGCCCCGGCATTCTTCAGTACAAATGTCATCATTTTATAACAGAACGTACCCCACTGTGTAACAACAGTAGTTTTCTCCATGTCTTCAGGGGCCATTTTGATCTGGTTGTACCCTGAAAATCTGTCCATGAAAGAAAATACCTTGTGCTGAGCTGTATTGTCAACCAAGATGTCAATATGCGGTAGTGGAAAGTCATCTTTAGGGCTAGCCCTGTTTAAGTCTATGTAATCCACGCACATCCTGACTTTGCCGTCCTTCTTAGGCACGAGCACAATGTTAGCAACCCATTGTGGATAGGATGTAACAGCAAGAAAGCCAACATTGAACTGCTCCATCACTTTAGCTTTGATCTTTTCAGACATGTCGGGCCTCATGCGGCGAACTTTCTGTTTAATTGGTGGACAGTCTTCTCTTGTAGGGAGATGGTGAACCACAATATTTGTATCAAGTCCCGACATGTATTAGTAGGACCAAGCGAAGATCTCAACATATTCATTCAACAGCTGAACTAAACGCTCTTTGACACTTGGCTCTAGGTTGGCACCCACTTTAACCTCTTTTCGATCTTCCTCTGTTCCCAAGTTGATAGTCTCTAACAACTCCTCGTGAGGTAGAATTGCCCTTTCTTCCTGTTGCAGCAGTCTAGCCAACTCTCCAGGCACTTCACAGTCTTCATCACCTTCGTACTCGGCATGATTGACCAGATCTTCAGAGTCACTGAAGGCCATAGTAGAATTGTTACCCATGGAATCCGTAATGGATGGGTACATGCATTGGTGAGTATGGGTGTGTGTAAGGGATAGCCACCTTTAAACAAATAAAATGTAAAAAGACAGAAAATGAACACAAAAGTTTATATATGAAAACGTCCATGATTCATTAAAATGGAATATGAAGATGAAAAATCAAACCCTTACAAATGGACCTATATGCCTCGGGTAAGGCACAAGGTTAAAAATGTACGAATTGTTTAGGAATTATTACAAACCAACATAAATGTTCGAAAGATAAATTACTGATTGATGAAAGTAATGGGAATAAATTCCTTCGCCTCCCAATTGCATAATCCTCCTTCAACGGTAGGGAAAATCTAGTCTTCAAGGTTGCTCTCCTCATCACCATCCTCCAAAGCACTGACTCCATGATGGGTGATCTTCACCGGTGGCCCTCCAGTCTAGGAGTGACACATAGCCTTCTGACTAGCAGTAGTGAAACCCAAGTCGAACTTATCAGACTTGAAAGGAAAATCATGAAGTTGCCCCCAGATCGTGCTTCCTCCTTCTTCAATCAAAGCCTTTACATCTTTGAGTGACGACATCTAAGGTGGAGGTCGGGTAATCATGGGTACAGAAGGCACTGCCGCAATCTCCTGAGCTACCTCCTCAAAATGCTGAAAGGCAGTTTCGATGAATTCACCATCCAATTCCACATAGCAGAAAGAATTAAGATGGCTTATCATGTATTCCTCCTCACCGAGAACAGTCACAATTTTCCCCTGAACAGGGTACTTGAGCTTCTGATGCAGAGTAGACGTAACGGCTCCAGCATGATGAATCCAGGGTCTTCCCAACAAGCAAGAATAGGAGGGACGGATGTCCATGACATAGAATGTGGAATTTAAGGTTTTAGTACCCACTTTAATCGGGATGTCCACCTCCCCGTGGACCATCCGTTTATAACCATCAAAGGCTCTGACAATGATGTTGATGGGCTTCAAAGTTAGACCTTCACAATCTAGCCTATCCAATGCCTTCTTTGGTAAGACGTTCAGCGATGAACCAGTGTCTACCAGAACATGTGCAAGAGTAGTCCCTCTGCATTCCACCGAGACATGCATGGCGTCATTATGTTTTCTCCCTTTGATTGTTAGATCAGCGTCGGAGAACCCTAGACCGTTGTCTGTTGTTAGGCTAGCTACACATTCCTGGAACTGGTCCGTGGAGTTTTCCTGGGGCACATGGGCCGTCTTCAAGAATTTGATCAAAGCTTTGGCATGAGCTTCTGAACAAAGCAGCAAGACCAGCATAGAGATTTTTGAGGGGGGTTTCCCCAGTTGCTCCACAACATTATAATCACTTTTCTTGATTATTTTCAAAATCTCTTCCATTTCTTTTTGAGAGGTCTCAGGGATGACCAACGGCTGAGCCCTCGTCCTGACAGACTCTTCTTGGATCCCTTTCCCTCTATCATCAGCAGCAGCAGAGGGGACAACTTCAGGAGTAACAACTTCTTCAATAACTAGAGTTCTTGTAGATATGTTGATTGGTACAGGGTTAACTTCAGGAGCGGCTGAGGGTCTGAAGATTGCCTTTGGAGGCGTAATCTCCGGATAGAAAATTCTTCCACTGCAGGTGATTTTACTTGTTTCGGCAATGTTTCCAATGTCGGAAGTCTCTTCATCGGAACTCTCTTTGGTCGATTCAAATTGTTTAACAACGTGGTAGAAGATCTCTCTCCCATAGTTCCACGGTATTGATTTGTTGGACTTGTACGGGATAGGCCCCGACATAGTTATCTTCAAAGGTACAATCTTTGGATCGGATGTAATCTTAACAGGTCTTTTGGAGACCTTGGAAATATTGGCGGATATGGTAATTATCGAAACATCATTAACAGGAGTCGGTGTAACGGGAGTCTTTTCAAAAAGGATCTCTTGGTTATCCATTATGCGTTGGATGCCTAACTTCAACAACGGACAGTCGGTTGGTAAGGAAGAACAGATACAACAATCTTCTTCACATCCTGGGAAAATCCCAGCCTTCAGCAAATTCAACTTGATTATAGGTAGAGGAGTCATCAAATCATCAATAGCAACTACAAAAATATCTTCTTCAACAACATGGGCATTGTGACCATGTTTTGGCATTGGAGCAGAGATCACGTTAGGCTTTTCAGGGGCGTCGAATTCAACCTCTTTAGAATCTATTAAATCCTGAATCTTATTTTTGAGGGCCTAACAATTGTTGGTGTCATGCCCCAGGCTGTCTGAATGATAAGCACACTTAGCATTTGCATGGTAGTAAGGAGAAGATGTATTCGGATTCTTCGGTGCCTCTTTCAAACTTGCAAGGTTTAACTTCAAAAGATGAGGGAGAACCTGAGCAGGTGTCATATTGATCTGGGTGAATTGTCGTGCAGGACTTTCCACTCTTGCTTGGTTGGTTCTGGGTTGATTGTTTCTAGGTTGATTGTTTCTAGGTTGCTCAGCTGCAGACTTCTGAATCATTACATCCCCCACCGCTGGCCGGCGCTCAACTCTTCCTTGACTTCTGTAGGAGTAGACAGTTGATACTTCTTTCTTTGCTAGAAAGGTCTTCTTGATGGTAGCGGAAGCAGATGCATCCTTTTGAATTTTTCCGCTCTTGATTCTCGCTTCAACCCTCTTAACAGTCATAATCAACTCAGTGAACCCCGCAGACGAACTTCCAATCAAGTGATTGAAAAAGGGGCCTAACAGTGTACCCAAGAACATATCTACCAGCTCCCTCTCAGATAGAGGTGGTTGTACTCGCCCTACCAAATCTCTCCATTCATACTCTTTGAAACCTTCATTTGATACCATGCCCATACTCTGTAATTGAGTACGGGTAGGTGCTAAGTTCGCATTATATTGGTACTGTCTGTAGAAGGCAGCAGCCAAATCCTCCCAATTGTGCACATCAGATCTCTCTAGCTGGTAGAACCAATCTAATTGCGTCCCCGAAAGACTGTCTTGGAAGAAATGAACCCACAGGTCCTTATCAGAAGAATGAGGTTGAATCTTTCTGACGTAAGACCGCAGATGCATCTTTGGACAAGACAAATCGTCATATTTAGCAAATATAGGCACCTTGAACTTAGGGGGAATCACAATCCCAGCAACTAAACCTAGCTCTTCAAAATCCAGCCTAGGCACTCTTTGTAGCTCCATAGCTGCCAGACACTCTTCTAGATTCTTATACTTGTCATCTGCAGGTGGGTACTGCTGCTCAAAATAATCTTCATCCTCTTCATCTTATTCTTCCTCAGACTCAGATTGCACCTCAGTTCCTTTACCCTTTCCAACCCCTTCATCAGATGTTGAGGGGAAATCCAGGACCCTTCTAGCTTGGTTCTCAAATCTTCTACCCATGGTAGCCACACCAACCCTTTTTTTTTCTCTTTTTCCTTTTCCAGTAGAGTTTTGAGCTCCTCCTGACCCTTTGCCAAGGTCATGAGTAGCTGTTGGAACTGTGAATTCTGCGCTTGTAAGTCTTTAACCGTCTGCTCTATATCCATCTTTCTGAAATAAACAGCAGAGAGATAAGGAAACCTGGTGTGAAGACCTGCTTATGCATATGATGAATGGTATGTTATTCATGTAATGCATTCAGGGATTCAGAAATTCAAATTTGTTGCAAATAAAAAGAACACATGTCATATTAATAAGAAGAATTTGTTAGTACATAAATGCCCCATGGGCAAAACAATACAAAATTATAATGTAAAAAGACGTTGCACATCCTCTTTTGTGCTATGTAGGTGTTGAGAGTCTGCTCTTCATGAAGTTGACGAGTAAGTTCCAAAACCTTCTTCTCACTGGCGTAGAATTAGGCTTCAAATGTATCGCATTCTCCCTTGAGCTGTATCCAACTCCTTTGCAAATATTCAAGTGATGTTGGCATGTCAGGATGTAGGAGGGTGTATGGAACCTCTCCTTCCATAACAGACTCTTTGATCATAGGCAGAATGTAGGGGTAAGGCATCATAAGACTTTGGGCGCAGGTTCGTACCCACTTGAGGTAAGGCTCAAGGAGGATAGAATTCTTGTGTCCCAAGGTCTTACTGTCCACCTTGTTGGGCATCCTCCAATCTCGAATAAACCTTTGTCGAAGTCCTTGATCGTCGTTGTCGAAGTCAAAAACCAAGTCTGGAATCAGCATGTCATGAGGGTCATCCCTTGGGCATACCCAAACCATCTCAAAGCCAAACATGGGTTGTAGGTAATGCCTCCCCTAATGCCAAGTAGTGGGACATTAGGGAATTCCCCACAACGATCAATGATGATAACATTTTATCTGGATCGAGAACACCAATGAACATCTGAATGTGTAAGAGTCATCAATCGTTGTGACCACCTCATACCTTGCTCGTTCTTCAAAACTAATTGGGGAAGGTGAGAAATAAACCACCTTGCTAGAAGAGGAGTACAACACATGATAACATTTCTTTTCCTCATTGTTCGTGTGTGAAATGAGTGGAGGATATCCCCAAGCAATGTAGGCACTGGGTTGCGAGCCATGAAAATCTTGACAGCACTGACATCTATAAATTGGTCAGGGTTAGGGAACAAGACCAACCCATAGATGAGAAGAGCCACAATCTCCTCAAAAGTTTGTAAGTCCAATGAATTCCAGCATTCTTGAGCTTTCTCAAACAAAAACTTTGACAAGAAACCCTTGATACCACTTCTGGTTTCTCAATGACCTTTGACATCAGATGGTTGCAAGTGTAGGGCTTCAACAACATCTTCAGGATTTGGATCTCTTTCTGTACTGTTGTGGGGTAGTTGATGGAGAATAGGAATCCTCAGGAGTTGAGAAAATTCCTCCAAAGTAGGCACTAACTGGTAATCAGGAAATGTGAAGCAGTGATGTAGTGGGTCAAAGAACTGGAAGAGAACTTTCACCATGTCTTCCTCTATGTTGGAGTTGACCAAGTTGAGAAGTATACCATGTCTTTCAGTGAAGGGAGAATACTCTGGAATCTTGGAAGCAAGATCCTTGAGTTGAGGAGGAATTCTCACAAGGTTGACTTTAATTGTTTTCCGGCGGAGTGAATCCATTACCTACAAAACAAGAACAAAGATGAAGATCCAAACCCTTGAAATGGTTAGTGGATGCATATGATGCTTCATGATGTTTATGATGTTATGCACAAGTATATATGTACAAACAAATCACACAAGTTCCTAGTTTCAGGCTTGCATGGGGTTTCATAGGTAAATACCCTCTTGAAGTTAGTTGGCTCAACCTGTCCTATAAATAGTAACCGGGTTCTAAGAAGCTCAATATCACTGGATTATTTTCTGTGTTCATTGTTTCAGTTTAGCCACTTTACTGGCGATCAAAATATTCCAAGAAAACAACCCTTAATGAGTGTAGTATCGAGTATCTACCAACTTCGAACTGCACCAAAGCCGGTCATCTCACTACCCCTAAAAAGGCCAACATGGTCAAGTAAAGGTTCTAAAAGTCCATTAGTGCTTCATGACATCACTCAGCGGCCCCATATTCTCTTTGATTGACTCAAAGGCTACCGGTACCCACAAATATGTCGCACTAATATAGCTATTGCTTCAACCATGTCGGTATACCCCGCACAGTTTCCACAACGTATTTCTATTTACCTATGAATGTTTCCCAAATCCGGATAGAGGATTTCAAACCCAAACAATAGAACCAAATGTAAAACATACAAAGCAAACAAGGTAAGCATGTAAAGGTGATCTAAACCCTAAGGTAACCCCACTTTTAAGTAGTCCCCAACAGATTCGCCAGTTCTGTGATGCAGTGGGAGAACTGACTTAAGGTTTTGCGTTTGTTTTCGCAAATGTTTCAGTTTAGCAAGAATCGCCACCGACTTTTTATTTATCCAAAGGAAAGGTCAAAAAGCACAGGAAAGACCTTTGAGATGTTTTCTTGGGTTCGGGGGGTAGATTATGAAAAGGGAAGGTGCTAGCACCCTTTTCATCCATGGTTTTCTATGGGCTCTTAGTTACTTGTTTTAGATCACTTGCTTTTGCTTTCCAATTGTTTGAAATGGTGCTTTGTGTGTGATTTTGAAAGTATTTTGAAAAGAGGCCATCGTTGTGGCAACCTTTGTAATAATTCTTGTTTGAATGTATACAAAGGTGTATTGTCTTTTGAAAAAATGTTTCAATGTTTGAAAATTTGTTTTGGGAAATGTTTTGAAATTGTGTTGTGATGTGTTTTTGAAAATAGCAAGGATGTTTGCAAGTTTTGATCAAGTAACTAGGAGCATCTACCTACCTACTCAAAGATCTTTCCTACACATTTTTAACCCTTTGACATTGTTGTTTTACCATTGTATTTGGTAAACAACCTTGTGTTTGGATGTTAAACGGGACAGGCATGGGTCATCGTATTGACCATGATAGCAATTGTGCCAAGTATCTTAGCAATTTTTTTGAGGGACTAGATCATTTTGTTTAGGCAACTAAGATAGCGTCATCGAGGTACTATGATCTTTTGTTTTTGTTTTGTTTTGCCAAGATACCTAACATGCATACCATGGCCATTTAAAGGCAACAAGTGGATGAAACCCTAGGGGTGCTTGTGTGCATTGTGTTGTCATTTTCATGCATTTTTATCTTGTATTAGGTCTAGCTATATTTTTGATTTTGGATTTTTGCATACAAACCCTAATCTTTCTATCATGGCATATTTCAAAGCAATAAATGCGTAAAAATAAATCTACGACTAATACAACATGATTATGGGAGAGGGGTACAAATTTGAATAGGGGATATTTTGCATAAAATAAAAACCCTAAAATTATTACAACCATATTGAATTCTTTGTAAATAAATAAATAGACAATATTTAAATATGCAAATAAATATGAATATGCAAAAGTGATTTTTTTGTATTTTATTTTATGTATGTAAAAATAAAATATTTAATGTATTAAAAATAAGAAAATAAAAATGATAATTTTTATTAAGGGTGGAAACCCTAATTTCTTTTAAGAAAATATATATTATAATTATTTATGTACAATAAAATAAATAAAAATATATACAAATGTTAAAAAAAATAAAAATATGTGAGAAAATATTATTTAAGTGTATAAATAATAAAGTATAAAAATATAATATTTTTTGTATTAATTACAAGTTTTTATTAAAGCAAATAAAAGTATATTATAAAATTAATTATTTCTATGCTATAAAAAATAATAAAAATAATAAAATAAAATATGAAAATATATGAAAATATTTTTAGTAATTTTTAATATTTAGAAAAATAAAATAAAAGTCAGAAACTAAAAAGAAATGAAAAAAATATGAAAATATAAAACAATGGGCCAAGGGGTGCAGAAAGCACAAAGGAGGGTGCAAAAAGTCATGCCAAGCCAAGCCCAGCCTAGATGCCATCGTCCCTGACCTCGTGACAAGAAGAAACGCGTGCCTTGGTGTTCAAAAACTGGAAATCCTACATTTGTGCTTAAAAACAAAAACTTGCAACATAAAAGTTATAGAGCATGATCATACGATTCTAACCATATAAAAAACTTAATCTAACTCTCAAAGACCAGAGAGAATTTCTATGGTCCTAATTTCTAACCTAACTTTTTCAGAAAGTTCATCATTCAAATTCTCCCAACTCAGTTAACTTAAATGAAATCTATGCATATGTACAACTTAAGGGCAATGAGTACTATATTTTTTATTCACAAACCTAAGCCTAATGTTTCCTAAATAGAGAGATAGAAGTTTAAACTTTACATGTTTCAGTTGAGCTCGAGTATGGCAATGCAAGGGTTTTCAGTGAGGCCTGAGATGCTTGGGAGCTTGCTTGAAGTTCCTTTGACCTTTCCTAATGCTTAGTTTGATTTGAACTTGCTTGAATCTCTCTATGGAACTCAACCTGCAAAGTCAGAATTAAAAAATGGTGAAGCTTGAAAACAAGGTTACAGTTGCTGGCCAATGGTTGGGATAACTTAGGTGGGTTGTATGGAGTGTATTGGAAGAGGTTTGGGGCAAAACGCACGAGTAGTTTTTGTTTTGGAAACCAAAATGCAGAAGCTGCCCTGTTTTGCAAGAAAATGTGGTTTTGGTGTTTTGTAAGTCTTGAGGACTTGCTAGCTCGTGCTTCTGACCTTAGGAAATGTGCAAAACTTGTTTGAAATGGTTTTAACACTTGGTTATATCAGATACAAGAGTTATGTCCCTTTTGCAAGTTTACTTGGTTTTGAAGAAAAGTGTGAAGTGGTCAAGCAAAGAGCCTATACAGGCCTCCTTCCTAGATGCACAAAGTTGTTGTACTTTGCCATGAGTTTGTGGAGTTGGTATGCTGCAAAAAGCTTGGTGCAATGCTCAAGAGAAACAAATTGACATAAAGCCAACTTTACCAAAGTGGCAATGCTACCTTTTTGCCATTTTTAGATTAATTCAATGTGTAAACTTCTAAAGATCAGAACAATGCCTTAATCCTTTAAGTTTGCATTCAATTTTTGAGTTTGGAAGGGTTTAAAGACCTGTAAGCAAGTACAAGCAAGGCTGGATAGAAATTGCAACTTGTAGCAACATGAAAAAATGCCATGGATCAAAGTGACATTTTGCCAAATTCAAACCTTCGATTATCCCTAACCACAAATGATTTTTGAGAGTTCTTTGACATTTTGGAAAGCTTGTAACATGCTCTACAATCCATCTTTGAAATGAATTTTGAGATTCCAATGGGAACTATGTGAAAAATTTCCATGAAGATAGGTCAAAATCCTGCCTAAAATAGGGCAAAATTTCACTAAGTTAGAAAGTTTTTGGACCCTTGTTCATAAAATCATAACTTGAGATACAAAGATATTTTGGGAAAACTTTGTGAATAAAAGTTGTAGATTTTTTGGAGGACTACAACTTTCATGTTGGAAGTTTTCTTTGAATCCAATTGCATCATAGTGAAAATGTTTGGCAAAGTTGGGAAAAAATAAGAAAATTTCATAACTTAGAAAAATTCTAAGTTAATAAATTTTTCAATCTTAAACCCTAATTTGCAAAGTTAGGTTTCTTGACGAAGAAGTTTCATGTTTTGACACATCTTGATTAAAAATGACCCTTGGCACTTGATTTTGACCAAAAAGTCAAAGTTTGATTTTTCAGTGTACAGTTGATTTTTGATCAGTTGACTGGAAAATTCATCTGTCAATCCAATGCTTTTGAGATCTTTTGAACCTTGTGAATAGGTCAAGATGATTCCATTGAGTCCTTGAATCCATGCTTGAACCCAATTTTCCATTGGCTAGGTGAAAAATCAGAAATGGCCCTTCTGCAGCCAAAACCCTAAAAATTACCATTTTGCTATTTTGATGATCTGATCAAATTTCTTGAGCAGTTGTGGTCCAAACTTGATCAAATGGTTCATGTGAGCCTATAATGTTGACGTGGATAAAAAATTATGAGGTTTGACTGTAAATTGGCCACAATTGACTTTTTCCCCAATACAATTAATTTCTAGGTCAACTGTCCAATTGATTGGGCAAAAATTTGATTCAAGGCTTGAGACTTGGTATGGGCAATCTTATAAGTCCAACATGAAGTATGAAAGTTACTTTGAGCATTGGAAGTCCAAAATCCTTGTGCAAACTCAAACCCTAATTTAGGTCAACAGTGCAAGGAGATGTCTTGAGCTGAGCAAACACTAATCCTGTCTGGAGTCCAAAGAGTCTTGTGAGGGAAAATCTTGGTAAAATGAGAGGGAAAATTTTGGGGTACAACAACTGGCATGAGATATTACCATTTACTCTCCATGGTTACCGTACCACGACACATACATCAACAGGGGAAACCCCATTTTCCTTGGTATACAGCATGGAAGTCGTTCTACCAATTGAAGTCCAAATGCCTTCTCTGAGAATCATAAAGGATGTAGAGCTGAATGAAGGTGAATGGATTCAAACTCAACTTGACCAGTTGAATTTGATTGATGAGAAGAGGCTTACGACTGTCTGTCATGGTCAAATGTACCAAAAATGTATGATCAAAGCTTTTAACAAGAAGGTCAGACGTCAGGTATATCAGTTTGGTGATTTGGTAATCAAACGTATCATATTTCCACAAGGTGATCCCAAAGGAAAATGGACTCCTACATACGAAGGACCGTTTGTGATCAAAAGCATATTCTCTGGTGGAGCAATGATCTTAACCACTATGGATGGCGACGACCTTCCGCACCCTGCGAACGCGGATATAGTCAAAAGATAATATGCATAAGAGACCTGCTAGGTTGACACACCTAGGAAAAACAAGGGCATCCCGACGAACCACAAAGGTTCGGGCAACAATTAGGGATAAAATACAAAAAATCTGTACACCCGACAAGCTGAAAATCCGAAAGGGCAGATTGGGCAAAAAAGGGTATCCCGGTGGACTGAAAACCCGAAAGGGAGGTCCAGGCAAAAGTTAGGGAATTAAAGCGTATGACTATGTCCCGTTGAATTACCTTACAGACAACCTTCAGCATCGACTGACAAACTCAAACGAGTCTAATCAATCCAATTAACTTCGGACAAGGCAGCAAGTGGATGAGACGCTCAGAGACACGAAGGCTATAGCAGAATGGGAACCCCATGGGATTATTTCACATAGCTATCTTTTCTTTGTATCAATTTTCATTTCTTACAACGACATTCTCTTACTATAATGTTATTCTCATTGTCCAAAAATACTTATTCAAGTTAATATAAAGATATCCCTTTGAAAGTGCAAAACTATCTGTTTTTCTTTTATTTCTATGTTTTGTTTGCAAAAACGTACAATGATTATTTTTGAACATATGCATTTGAACGTGACAACTGTTTACAAATGAGCAAAAAAGGGGAATAGAAAATAGAAAGACAATCACTAATGGATCTAAGAAATAGGATAATATATTTAGACTATTCCGTAAAATCCCCCACAGGTACCTTTTCCAGCAAGAGCGAAAAAAGGGACATCTCACCACAGGATTACTAACGGAACAAAACTTCCAGTTACCGCTCTGAAATATTCCCCAGTGAAAGTCGCCCATTTTCTCAAGATTCCCCAGCAGGATTTCATGAGGTCCATAAGCAATACACAGCGTTTCCCTCTCACAACAGAGTTTATTTCTCTAATAAATGGAAACTCATCCATCAAAACTTCAAATACAAAGACTTACACTCCTCATTCCCAGCGGTACTCAGGGATTTATTTTCCTCGACTCCAGCAACACTGCGGCATAACGATTGACGTGTCCATACATTACATCCATACGTCATAGCATTGACAACACAAATGCATACAATACGATCTCATTTATTTTGAGAAACAACATTATACCATGCATTACATACATCATGACATTGCATGCAACTAACATTTCATCTTTTCAGGAAATATCAATCAACATAAAATTATCGTTAAATTTTCAACAAGTCAATTATAGATCAATTCCCAAGAAAGGAATGGTTGACCATCTACATAAAAGATATTTCCTTCAGATCCCTACCGGTTCAGCTTAGATCTCTCAACGGTTTATTTCTGAATCTTTCCTGCAGACATTTTTGTGGTTTAGATAAATCTCTCAATGATTTATTCTGATTCTTCTCCAGATCCTTGTCGGTTCAGATAAATCTCTGAACGATATATTCTGATTCTTTCCCGCAGATGTTTTCTCTGGTTCAGATAAATCTCTCATTAATTTATTCTGATTCTTCTTCAAATCCTTGTCGGTTCAGCTTAAATCTCTCAACGGTTTATTTCTGGTTCAGATAAATCTCTCAATGATTTGTTCTGATTCTTCTCTAGATCCCTGCCGGTTCAGATAAATTTCTCAACGATTTATTCTGATTCTTTCCCACAGATGTTTTTTGATGGTTCAGATAAATCTCTCAATGATTTATATTGATTCTTCTCCTGCTGGTTCAGATAAATCTCTCAAGGATTTATGCTGATTCTTTCCTAGTAGGCACTTTCTCTAGTTCAGATAAATCGCTCAAAGACCTAATATGATTCTCTCAAGTTAAAGAATATTCAAGACCTCTTTTAGTTCAGTTTAAACCTCTCAACGGTTTATTCCGATACTTTCCAAATGAACGTTTCTGGTTCAGATAAATTGCTCTAAGATTTATTCTGATTCTTCCCAGCCAAACAACATAAAAGACTTCTTCTGGTTCTGATAAATCTCTCCAAAGATTTATTCTGATTCTTTTCCAATTGAAATCAAGTTCAGACTTAGTATGTTTTCTGTCAACGGTCACCTTTGGATGGCATCTACAAGCCCATCTCCGGTAAATCTCCAACATTCCTCCAAATGGAATCTATAAGCCCATTCCCAATCCATCTTCGAGTGCAAATTTCTGGGCACTCTAGTGTTCAATCATCTTCCACCTTCGAGTCAAGAATGAGGGATCCTCCAATCTAACTTTTTCAGGTTTAAGAAGATTGAACAAGGGAAGTTGTTATACCCCAAAATTTTCCCTCTCATTTATCAAGTATTTTCTTACAAGATCACCTTTGGTTTAAGACTGCACAAGGGTTGATCAGCTCAAGACACCTCCTTAAGCATTGATGACTAAAATTAGGGTTTGAGATTGCACAAGGATAACTGAACTTTTAATGCTTCATATGACTTTCATGGATCATTATGGACCCTCTATATTGCTCATGTAAAATTTCAAGTCTTAGATCACATTTTTGCCCAGTCAATTGATCAGTTGACCTAAAAATCAGTTGTATTGGGGAAAAAGTCAACTATGGCCAATTTACAGTCAAACTTCATAATTTTTGATCCATACCAACATTGTGAACTCCTATATGTCATTTGATCAAGTTTGGACCATAATTCCTTAAGAAATTTTATCAGATAATCAAAAGGGCAAAATGGTCAAAATTAGGGTTTTGATTGAGAAAGGGCAATTTCTGATTTTTGACCTAGAAAATGGTTGATGGGTTGGAAACATGATCTCAAGGATTCAATGACATCATTTTGACCTAATGGCATGACTCAAAACATCCCTCAAGATCAATTGATTGATAGTTGATTTTGAGTCAACTAATCAAAAGTCAACTGCATACTGAAAAGTCAAACTTTGACCTTTTTGTCAAAATCAAGTGTCAAAGATCACAATCATCAAAACATGTCAAAATATGAAACTTTTTCATCAAGAAATCAAAAAGTAAAAATTTCATTTAGAAAAGTCAAAGTTTCCAAACTTAGAAATTTTTCTAAGTGTTGAAAAATTCATATTTTTTCACAACTTTGAGCCAATTTTTGACCATGATACAAGATGATTCAAAGGAAACTTTCAACATCAAATTTGTAGATCTCAATGAGATCTAAAACATTGCTTTACACAACTTCTCCTAGAAATGCATGGATTTCAAGTTATGATTTTTTGAATACATGTTCATAAAACTAAACACTAAGTGAAAATTTTGCCCTAGTTTAGGCAGGATTTTGACCTAACTTCATGGAAATTTTTCATTTAGTTCCAAGGGTAATTTTCAAAAGTGATTAAAAGAGGGGTTGTAGAGAACATTACAAGCTTTCTAAATTGTCCAAGAACTGTTTGAGATCATGTTTGAGAAAGGAGAAACGAAGGCATGAAGTTGGCATTGCATTCTTGAATTATAGGTCATTTTCATGATGAACAAGAATTCAAATCCATGCTAGGCTGCACAATCTTTGCTTTGCAGGCCTCAAACTTGCTTGGCACTCCATAATTAATGTTTGGCACAGCTGTTAGAGGCTTCAACTCAAGCATTCAATGAATTTCCCATGCTTATTTCCATTTTGGGAAGAAAGTGCACATTGCCATTTTGGAAAATGAGCTTTATGCACAAAATTAGTTCTTGAGCTTTGCACTTGTTCTCTTCTGGTCATACACAATCTATAACCCAACAGAAACTTGTCTAAAGCCTCTAAACAACTCAACCCATGCTTGTACTATTCCTTGAAACCATATTCCCACTTTTCTTCAAAATCAAGTAACATAGCAATCAGTCTCTATCTTGTACTTCTGACCCTCTAAAGTACTCTAACCTTCTCCTTACTTATGCACAAGTGGTTTTCACCAAAAGAAACGATTTCAAGCACCCTCAAAACCTCACAAGCACCTTGCTGCACAGAACTGCCCAAACTTGACAATTTTGAGCAAAAACTCACCATCTTCATTTCCACTCATACGTTTTGAAAACTAATCATCCAAACACCTTCCATACATCATATCAAAGTGATCCAGACCCTCATTTCCTACATGTAACTCCTCTATCACCATCCACCATTTTCAAAACTGAAGCTTACAACTTGACTTGAGTTGGAAGTTTCAACCATCCTCAAAGCAAAGTAGGAGTTGGAACACATTCAAGGAGGTCCAGGAAAGCTATAGAAATCATCAGGCCATCTCAAAGGTTGCTCAAACTCCATACACGACTCCAACGGCAAGAGGTAAGTTTTCAAACTTCTATCTCTTCATACAAGCATCATTTGATTCTAATTTGTGAAGATAAAATGTAGATACCATTGCCACGAAGCTGTACATATCCATAGTTTTCATTTATATGGCCTGGGCTTAGAGAATTTTAGAGTTGAAGTTTATAAAATTTTTAGGTTTCAAATTAGGGCCAGAAAAATTCTCACTTATCTTGGATTTATAGCTTTAGTTATTTATATGGTTGGATTCGTGGGAAGAAATGCCATAACTTTCATGTTTGTACTTTCCATTTTTGTTGAGAGATGAAGAAGTTACAGGTACTCTGGCTGGCTGAAGGTTGAAGATGAAGTACATGCCTTGGAAGCATGTTATGTTATGCATTTTTCATTTCATTTTAATTAACGGATGTATAGCCACCCCTGTGGTAAGGCAACACGCTGGTAACCAAGAGGGCGTGGGTTCAACATCCAGCGCCTGTCTTTTACATATTTTTCTCACCTTTTTTTCCTTTCTTTCTTTGCAGCGCCTGGGCCCAACTTTGGGCCTTCTTCATTTTTTGCTAACCTCCCCCCTGCATTGTTTCAGCACCCCCTGACCCATTTTTATTTTTTATTATTTTATATTATTCTTTTTTTCCTTTTAATATTATTATTATTATTATTATGGTTATTATTATTATTAATATTATTTTTATTGTTATTAATAAAAATCCAAAAATATTTTATTTATTATGTTTACACTTATTCATTTTATTTATTTATATAACTAAAGAACAAAAACATTTTTTAATAAATTAATTTTCTTTCTTAAGAATTAATATTTAGGTTTATGTTTAACTATTATATTATTTTCTTGTAATTAAAATTAATATAGAACTTAGGTTTATTTTAATTAATTAACTTTCCATATTTATTTTTACTAATTTAAAACCTTTTCATAAATAAAACCCTAAAAAATCTTTTTTTTAGTTAATTTCTTTTCCTATTTAGTTTAAGTTAATTTTATTTAATTTTAAATTAATCTTATTTCTAATTAGGGTTAGGTTAAAATCCCTTCATAAAAATCAAATTAAAAAAATCATGTTTCATTACTCATTTGTATTCTTGCTTTTTTATCTTCAATTTTGTACAATATTCAATATGGTTGTAATAATTATTTAGATTTAATTTTTCTTGCAATTTCCCCATTTGTAAATTTGTACACCCATCCCCTAATGATGTAATATCTTAGTATTTTTATTTTCCGCAATTTAATGCCTTATATAAATGCTAGTAAATTAGGGTTTGTATGGCAAGACTAAAACCAATGATTAGCAAACCCTAATCAAGACAAAACAATGCATGTAAATCAATACACTTGCACACTTACACCCTTAGGGTAAATCCACTTGTTGCCTTATGAAAATGGCCATATTATGCATGTGAGGTAACTTAGCAAAAACAAACAAAAATACAAGATCATAGTCCCTCGATGACACTATCAAAGTTGCCTTTCAAAAATGATCTTAGTCCCTAAAGAAAATGCTAAGATATCTTACAACGTTGCCAATCATGGCTATACAATGACCCATGCCCGTCCCTTTACATCCAAAGATAGGGTTTCTTACCAAATCAATGGTAAGATAACAATGTCAAAAGAAAGAAGAAATAAACATGAAAGACTTTTTAGTAGGTAGAATGTTCCTAGTTGCTTGCTCATTTTCAAACCAAAGCATCCTTGTTATTTTCAAAACAAACACCATCACTTTCAAAACACCTTTCAAACTTGAAACATTTGCAAAAGATCAACACTTTGTATACATTCTTACGAACGAGAATCATTACAAAGTTTGCCAAAACGATGGCGCCTTTTCAAAATATTTTTAAAAACCACACAAAGCACATTTTCAAACAAAAGCAAGTCATCTAGAAAGCAACTAAGAGCCCGTACATAACTACGGATAAAAAAAGTGCTAATACCTTCCCTTTTCATAATCTACCCCCCGAACTCAAGAAAACATCTCTTAAGGTCTTTCCTATTCTTTTCAGCCTTTCCTTTTGGATAAAATAAAAGTCGGTGGTGACTCTTGCTAACCGCAACATTTTCAATCAAATGAAAAACAACCAAGTCAGTTCTCCCACCGCGTTACAACATGCACTGAGAGAAAGTCGTAATATCAATTTCTAAATTGAGTGACTCCTCGATCAACAACCAAGTAGGAAAACACAAGCACAACACATACAACAAATAAGGTGCAGAATGCCGACTACAGGTCTTTAAACAGCGACTTTTCCACCACATGGCTCTCAGAAACATTTAGAAAATTGTAAATAGCGAAAGAAACAAAAAGGAAATAGTGCAATACCAAATGGATAATAATACGTAGCGAGCAAGAAAAAATAGAAAACCCGGAGAACTTCGAGTAAGCTAGCATCATCAAACAAAGCAAATGAGAAATCGGATGTCCAACATAAGCCTCGAAGCAACGGTGTGAAAATAAATCACAACAAAGATGTGCATCAGACATCATCACAAAAGTTATCCTGCATAAAAATACAATCCAGACAAAAACACAACAAATATGTGTATTCCTCGCGTCATGTGAGTCAAAGCATAAGCTTGTCTGAATCACATCTGTATTTCACAAATAAAGCGAATCACGAATCAAGAATAACTTTGAATTCATGTTCCTCAAATAAAGTGGAACACGAATTTATATCATCATGATAATACCTTAGTATGTTCCTTTCACAATCAACACACATGTTAAAAATAACAAGGAAAAACTAAGCCAAAAGAGAAAACACAATGAGAAATGAAACAAAATATAAATAATAAAAAAAGTTGATGATTTTTGGCCTGGGAACCCGGTTACCAGAATTTGGGTAACCGGTTACCCTAACTCAAAAACTTGGGATAGTATCTACTGACTTGAGGTAACCGGTTACCATAACTGGGTAACCGGTTACCCAAGCCAAAAAAGTTGGGAAACACTGCTGTAAATGGGGCAACTGGTTACCATAACTCGGTAACCAGTTACCTTCGGGAATAAAGCAGTTTTTTGACAGTTTTTTGAGATTTGGCTCATGGTTTGTACAAACTTTTGATTCTATTGCAAGGCAAGATCATAGTTCAATCATTTTATCAAACACATGTGATGTTCAAATTCAACACATGATTTTTCATGATTCAAATCATAGATTCCAATAACACATGATTAATATAAGATCAACAATTAGGCTTCATGCAACATCAACAATTTAATTCAATAATTAAGCACTTTCATGAAAAATTACTTAAGTCAAATAAGAAATTAATTCCACTATCTAAGTCTAGATTTACACATGATAATCAAATCAAAATCACAATTCTAGGCTTAGATCTAAGTTTTCAATTCAAAATTCAACCTAGATTCAATTCATGCTTGATCAAAAAGTGCTTCTCAAATAATCACTTATTTAAAAAATGCTTAATTCAAGAAAACTCACTGATAGAAATGATGAGGAGACTTAGGTTTGGAGATCGCAACAAACGGATTGAAGATCAGAGGAGAATTGCTCTTGATTTGCTTGATCTTTAAAGTTGTTGAAAAAAGTTCTTAAATGTTCTTGATCAAAAAAGTGTAGAACCTTGATTTGATCCTTTAGAGAGTTAAGAGGAAAGTTTTTAGTGTTTATGAGAGTTTTTAGAATTATGACAGCTCTCCCCTTGAAAATTCAGATTTCAAGATTATATACATGGGCCAATTGGGCTTTGGATGATGAATTGAATTGGGCCTCCATTTGACAGTGTAAGCTCGATACGTACACAAAGTACCAGGTCATCATCCGTACGAAATTTCGAAATGACTCCAAAAAAAAATAAAGATCATCAAATTTATGATGCATTTCCGAAAGAAAGGGCTCAATCGGGTAGACGAAGAGGAAGTTATGGATTTTTAAAGTTTCTCTAACGCTGTGTCAGGAAAAATAATTTCCTGTGCAGTATTTTTATTGCGTCACACGCGGAACAGACTAAAAACGGAAGCCTTCGACTCACCATTTGATTTTGGAATCTGAAGAGAAACTGTATTAGACAAAATTTGTAAACCAACGCCTCCGGGCTCAGCTCAATATGATAAAAATCAAACGAGATGTGAGTTTTATTGTATCGAACATTTATACACATGAATTCTAGTTCAACACAAACATGTCTTCAGAAACTTAAAATTCACGGGTCCTTCCTTAGTGAATCAGATTTTGACTTTCAAAGATGGCATCAAGTCGACATTAAGACGGAATTTTGGAAATCAAAACTGTGCGCATATGAAATTCTAACCGGGAGTTATGAATTTTCTAATGCACACGAAACAACAATTCAGCACACTTTTCTTCGTATTTTTCACTGTATAACTTCCAAGAGAATTGCATATTCAGAGACCCTTCTTTGAGGATTAGTATTTGGTCCGAACACAAAAGTTGAAAAGGACACCAAGACGATTTAAAATTTCAAGAATCAACCCCATAACACCGTTCCCAAGCAGGAGATACGGATTTTTAAGATAAGATCAGTTGAAATACTATTTCCCGTTCGCATTGCTTTAGATCCACTGAAAACACTCGAATCTTTCACAAATCAGCATGTTTTAAAGAGATATGAGAGCTTTGTTAAATTGATGAAATTACTCGATCCCATGAGTATGGATTCCATGATATGCATGCATGTATTTTCTAGCAAGAGTATAAGCCGATTAGGGTTAAAAAAATGAAGACGACAAATTTTGGGGTACAATAGCTGCCCCTATTCAATCTTCTTTAACCAGGGGGATGAGATTGGTGGTAGCCTTTCAAAAAATCACGGTAAAAGAGGATTGAATACTTATTATAATTGTAAAATTTTCACTCTGAATCCAGTTGGGTATCATTGTACTTTGGATTGTTATTGTTTTTTTTTTACATCTTCTATTGCCTTCTTCAAAAGAATAGAGGTTACCCTAGATAAATGCATGTCCGGTTAGGTAGGACGCGTAAAAGGATTTGTGTATCCATAGACATGCGTTTGGAGCTGAAAATGAACACGCATCAAGAAGAAGCTGAAAGAAAAGTCTAAATAAAGATATACTTATGGAGGAAAAACACTGACTGAAGGCGAACTTTAACCAACGAAAAAGGGGCGTCGGCGAAGGTAGACCTAAGATGGAAACACATCAGGCGAGGATGAATTTTCCAGAGAAAAGAGAACATCGGGTGAAGATCAAACTCAAACAAGACAAAGGGACACCGGGCGAAGGTGGACCTAAGACAGAAAGACACCGGGTGAAGGTGAATTTTCCAGATAAGAGAGAACAACAGGCAAAGACAAACCTCAACCAACAAAAAGGGACACCGAATGAAGGTGAACCTAAGATAGAAATACATTGGGCGAAGGTGAATTTTCTAGAGAAGATAGAACATCATGCGAAGACGAAACTCAAACAACAAAAAGGGACATCGGGCGAAGGTTGACCTAAGAAAGAAATACACCAGGCGAAGGTAAATTTTCCGGAGAAGAGAGAACGTTGGGCGAAGATGAACCTCAAACAACAGAAAGGACACCGGGCGAAGGTGGACCTAAGACGAAAATACACCGGGTGAAGGTGAATTTTCCAGAGAAGAGAGAACATCGGGCGAAGACGAACCTCAACCAACAAAAAAGGGACAACGGGAGAAGGTGGACCTAAGACGGAAAGATACCGAGCGAAGGTGAATTTTCCGGATAAGAGAGAACGTCGAACAAAGACGAACCTCAACCAACAAAAAAGGGACACCAGGCGAAGATGGACCTAAGACGGAAAGACACCAGGCGAAAGTGAACTCACCGGAATAAAAGAGAACGTCGGGAGAAGACAAACCTTAAACAACACAAAAGGGACACTGGGAGAAGGTGAACCTAAGAAGAAAAGTCACTGGGAAAAGGTGAATTTTTTAGAGAAGAGAGAACATCGGGCGTAGACGAACCTCAACCAACAAAAAGGGGACACAGGGAAAAGGTGGACCTAAGACAGAAATACATCGGGAAAAGGTGAATTTTCCGGAGAAGAGAAAACGTCGGGCGAAGACGAAACTCTCTAGGGATACCATGTGACAGATTCCACTAGGGAAATTGGACGAGAAATTTGACCAAAGTAAATTCGCAGAGAACACCAAATCAAAGGCGAACTTTATAGGAGAAAGAGACCAGTCGAGGGGTACTCTGTCAAATATTGCCGACACATGTTATACTTTTAAGAGGTTGCAAGTATGCAAGAATTATAATGTCCTTCAAACCAAAGGCAGGGTATTAATTCTTCAAGAGTGGCAATTTTCTGAATTACCGCACACCAAATAAGGATACTCAAATTCTTGAGACACAACTCTTACTTGCACTCTGGCGACAAACATAAAACACGGATAACATAACCAAGTGTTTGCAAGGGCAAGAGAAAACCACGACCTACTGGGGAAATGGAAGATACGAAAGACCCGACTGGTGGTAAATCAAACAGACGTTGTTGGGGTAACATAATAGTATCACCCTAGGTTTGCTGTGGAGATAATTTAAATATGAGCGTGTAAAAATCTGGTTACCAAAGGTAAACACAATTGGCTTATACAGATGCATGTTTGAATTTTTTATAGCGTAATGCTCCAGACGTTGTTGGGGTAACATAATAGTATCACCCTAGGCTTGCTGTGGAGATAATTTAAATATGAGCGTGTAACAATCTGGTTACCAAAGGTAAACACAATTGGCTTATACAGATGCATGTTTGAATTTTTTATAGCGTAATGCTCCATACAGTGAAAATGCTACACGTTTGGTAGATGCAATGTAATGATGTATGTTTAGCATTGCATTGGGGAAAGCATGTAAATAATCGGTTGATGAGAATACAATGAACTCCTGAACAATTATCTTTGCACATCTGACCTTCTGTAAGGAGAAATCAACCTGAACTTCAGTAGGGAATCACTGGGGAAGTAACTTCCTAGGGAAAAAACTGCAAACATAAATCGCAGCTCTAAATTAATCTTGAACTCTGATCAAACTCTCATCTCCCTGGGGAACAAATCCAACCCCCCAGTCTATGATGAGGGAAACCTAACTAGGAATAGATATTTTACCGGGGATCATAGAAATTCTTGAACAAAAAGAATTCTATTAAGACCACCTTGGGGATAATAACTAGAGGTGATAAACTTCACTCGAGGAAGAAGATAAAACCTTTGAACCACAACTTGAAATTTAAAACTCCACCGAGGAACTCTCCAGCAATACCTCCCACTGTGGATAAGAGACCTTTGAACGACATACGTCAATGCATATCACTCCAGAAAATGCAAAGAGCTTGATCCACTAGGGAATAAGAGGGCCCGATGATCAATCATCTTCTCAAAAGGACTGGATAGGGCGAAATTCCCTAGGGAAAAACAAACTTCTCAGGGATTCAATCATTAACCTCACAGAGGATAACACCACAAGGATGGAAATATTCGCTTGAGAAGGAAGATGCACCCTGGAATAGAAGCTCCAATAGGATAAAGCTTGCTTCACTAGGGGAATTGAGGCAAATTAACCCCAAATTCCCTTGAAATCCAGCTTCGACTAGGAATAAAAACTACCTCTTCCACTGAGGAACAGAGGAACTTCGGATACTGGCATCAATAACACCAACCACACTGAAGATAGCCATTTATGCAAAATCCACACTATCAACGGCTTGCACTGGGGAACAAAAATCAAATCAAACCGGGTAGAAAAAACGGCCTCCATGGGAATACCAAACCATAATCTCCGACGAGTAATTGAGAATATCTTCAAGAGAATTCTGATACGAGTAAATCGTACAGGGGAAAAGAGTGCAAACCCAACTGAGGATTAACATGCATACTTCACGGGGACAAAGAGGGCTAATCTCACCCGGGAAGCCGTAGAAAGTCGACTTCAAGGGGAGTATGTTAATAATCCTTCAAGCAATCTGGAAGGAACAACTGCAATGAAAAGGAAAACATACTCAAGAAAGGGTACCACATCGTTGGGGATACTCTATTCTGTCTTGAGCAGGAATGAGCATCCGCTGGGGAGATTGGATCTTATTCTGCAGAAATTCTCATTTTGGTTCCATACAGATCGTTCTTGATTCATTCGCTGGTATGCTTTAACCATGCCTGCACAAAGTGGAGATCACAATAACATTCCCCAGTATGGGATGATAACCTCTATTGAGGAATAAACAGTTTGGACTACCGACCACTGAGTAAAAACTGCGATGCAAGATTACAACTCCAACATGTCAACTCCGAGGAGAAATTCCACTGAAAGGTGGACTTTGGAGAGGATAGTGCAAAAATAAATTGCACTCCATTGAAAAGAAATCATCTTGACTTCAAACAACTCCTAAATTTCTGGGGAGAAGATACATTCTCCTCATGCAGAGAAATGAGGGATGCTTCGCTGGGGAATAAAGATCCCTAAAGAGAAACCCCTTAGCAGACATACATTTGTCAAGTAGCAGCGGATATTTTACTGGATAAAGGAGTCTTCTTACGAAACAACATTTCCATCATGAAATTTGTATGGGTAGAAACCTCACATGCTCTTTGCTTTACTACTTGTATCCTTATGAGGATAACAATCCAAACTTTAATTGGAGATAAAGAACCTGACTTCCCGACATACTTTTTAAATTCACAAGTTGCTTAGTCTGCACATGGACTTGACCTGACCAACCTTTAAAGATGATGAAATGCCCCTGCATAATTTCTTTCCCCAGTCCGTAGGGCTTTTGAAGAAGATTGCCACGAGACGACTTCCTGAGATATGTATTTGTTGTACCCCAAAATTTTCCCTCACATTTATCAAGTTTTCTCACAAATATCTCTCTTGGTTCAAGACTACACCAGGGTTGATCAGCTCAAGACACCTCCTTAAGCACTGATGACCAAAATTAGGGTTTGAGATTGCACAAGGATAATTGAACTTTAAATGCTTCATATGACTTTCATGGATCATTATGGACCCCCAAGATTACTCATGTCATGTTTCAAGCCTTGGATCTCACTTTTGCTCAGTCAATTGAGTAGTTGACCTAAAAATCAGTTATATTGGGGGAAAAGTCAACCATGGCCAATTTACGTTCAAACTTCATAATTTTTGATCCACATCAACATTATAAACTCATATGTATCATTTGATCAAGTTTGGACCATAATTCCTCAAGAAATTTGATCAAATCATCAAAAGGGCAAAATGGTCAAAATTAGGGTTTTGATTGAGAAAGGGAAATTTCTGATTTTTGACCTAGAAAATGATCAATTGGCTTGAAGTGTGATCTCAAGAGTTAAATTGCATAATTTTGACCTAATGGCATGACCTAAAACATTTCTCAAGATCAATTGGATTGATAGTGAGTTTTCAGTCAACTAATCAAAAGTCAATTATACACTAAAAAGTCAAACTTTAAATTTTTGGTCAAAATCCAATGTTAAAGATCACAATTCATCAAAACATGTCAAAATATGAAACTTATTCATCAAGAAATCAAAAATTCAAGATTTCATTTTGAAAAGTCAAAGTTTTCTAACTTAGAATTTTTTCTAAGTGTTTAAAACTTCATGTTTTTTCATAACTTTGAGCCAATTTTTCACCATGATGCAAGATGATTCAAAAGAAACTTTAAGCATGAAATTTGTAGATCTCCATGATATCTACAACATTGATTTACACAAATCCTCCTAAAAATTCTTGGATCTCAAGTTATTAATTCATAAAGTCATGGTCTTGAAATTGAACACTTAGTGAAAATTTTCCCTAGTTTTGGTCAGGATTTTGACCTAACTTCATGGCACGTTTTCATATAGTTCCAAAGGTAATTTTCAAAAGTGATTCAAATAGGGGTTGTAGAGGACATTACAAGCTTTCCTAAATGTCAAAGAACTCCTTGAGATCATTTGTGAGCAAGGAGAATCGAAGAGATGAAGTTAGGGTTTTCAAACTTAAGTTACAAGCCATTTCATGATGAACAAATATTCAAATCCAAGCCTAGGCCGCATAATCTTTAATTTGCAGGCCTAAAACTTGTTTGTCACTCCATAATTAAATGTTTTCACAGCTGATAGAGCTTTAATCCAAGCACTTGAGCCTTTATCCAAGTTATATTTCCATTTATGGCACAAAGTTGCCATTTCCATTTTGATAAAGCACTACTTTTGCAATTGTCATCTTCTTGAGCTTTGAACTTGTTCTTTCTGCACACACAACCCCTATAAACCAAAAGAAATGTGTCTAAAGCCTCTTTGAGATAGAACATGCTTGTACAACACTTTGAGTTTTGTCCTCTCGCTTTTCTTCAAAAGCAAGTCATAGAGCTAAAAGGCTAGAACTCAAAAACCTTGAGTGCATTTGATCTCTAATCTTTTCCATACATATACAAAAGTCTATTACAACATAACACATGAATTCTAAGACCCCAAAACACTCCCAAGTACTCTGCAACTTAGAATATGCCATAACTTGACAATTTTGAACCTCACATAGCCATCTCCAAATCCACTCGTGCGTATTGAGTTTTAACCATCCAAACACTTAATATACATCATATCAAAGTGATCCACATCCCTATTTCTTGATTGTAACTCCTCCATCCCCATCCACCATTTCCAAATTTAAAGCTTGCAACTTGACTTGAGTTGAGAGTTTCAGCTATCCTCAAAGCAAAGTAGGAGTTGGAACATACTCAAGGAGGTCCAAGCAAGCTATAGAAATCATCAGGCCATCACAAAGGTTGCTCAAACTCCATACATGATTCCAGCTGCAAGAGGTAAGTTTTCAAACTTCTATCTCTTCATACAGGCATCATTTGGTTTTGATTTGTGAAGATAAAATATAGATACCATTGCCACGAAGTTGTACATATCCATAGTTTGCATTTATATGGCCTGAGCTTGGAGAATTTTAGAGTTGAAGTTTTAAGAAATTTTTAGGTTTTAAATTAGGGCCATAAAAAATCTCATTCATCTTTGACTGTTAGCTTAAGTTATTTACATGTTTGGATTCGTGGGAAGAAATGCCACAACTTTCATGTTTGAACTTTTCATTTTTGTTGAGAGATGAAGAAGATACATGCCCTTTGGCTGGAGGTTGAAGATGAAGTGTATTCATGACTCATTTTGTATTATATATTTATCGTTTCAGTTATATTAACGGATGTATAGCCACCCCAGTGGTAAGGCAACACGCTGGTAACCTCAAGGTCACGGGTTCAAGACCCAGCGCTGCCTTTTTTACATTTTTACATATTTTTTGGATTTTTGCAGCGCTGGGCTCCCCTTTGTTGGGCCTAGCCTTTTTTGCTTATTTTTACTCCCTGTTTCATTTTCTAACCCCCCTGACTTTTCTTTATATTTTTATTTTATTTTTTTATTTTATTTTTTCATTATTATTATTATTATTATTATTATTATTATTATTATTATTATTATTATTATTATTATTAATATTATTATTATTATTACTATCATTATTTTCATAAATCATAAAAAAAACCAAAATTTATTCTTATTTATTATTCATACTTATATTTTTTTCTATAAAACAAAAAGATTAAAAAAAACATTTTATTAAACAAATTAATTTCTTTTTTTTCTTAAATAATTAATTTTTAGGCTTAGGATAAATTAGTATATTATTTTATTTTCTTAGTTAAAATTAATTTAGAACTTAGGTTTATTTTAATTAATTAATCTTCATTTTATTTTCATTAATTTAAAGCCTTTTCACAAAAAAAAACCTAAAAATCCTTTTTCAAGTTAATTTCTTTTCTTAATTAGTTTAAGTTAATTTTATTTAATTTTAATTAATCATTTTCTTTAATTAGGTCAAGACAAAACCCCTTTCTTAAAAAAAACAACAAAAATCATTTCTTTTTCCATTTATGTTCTTGCATTTTATTTTCAATTTTGTACAATATTCAATATGGTTCTAATAGATAATTAGGTTTAATTTTCTTGCAATCCCCATTTGAAAATTTGTACACCCCCTCCCCTAATGATGTAATAGCGTAGTAATTTTACTTTTCGTAATTTATCGTTTTATATAAATGCTAGTAATTAGGGTTTGTATGAGAAAATAAAATCAACAAGTAGAAAACCCTAATCAAAGACTAAACAAAGCATGAAAATCAATACACTTGCACACTTACACCCTTAGGGTAAATCCACTTTGTTGCCTTATGAAAAATGGTCATGTTATGCATGTGGAGTATCTTAGCAAAAGCAATAAAAAATACAAGATCATAGTCCCTCGATGATGCTATCAAAGTTGCTTTTCAAAATGATCTTAGTCCCTCAAAGAGAATTTCTAAGATATTTCACAACATTGCTATCATGGCTATACGATGACCCATGCCGTCCCTTTACATCCAAAGATAGGGCTTCTAACCAAATCAATGGTAAGATAGTAATATCAAAGGAAAGGAATAAATGAACTAAGACTTTTGAGTAGGTAGATTGTTCCTAGTTGCTTGCTCAATTTCAAAACAAAGAAATCCTTGCTATTTTCAAAAACAAACACCAACACTTTCAAAACATCTTTCAAACTTGAAAACATTTTCAAAAGATCAACACTTTTTATACATTCTTACGAACAAGAATCATTACAAAGTTTGCCTAAACGATGGCGCCTTTTCAAAGTAATTTCAAAAACCACACAAAGCATATTTTCAAACAAAAGTAAGTGATCTAGCAAGCAACTAAGAGCCCATGGAAAACCATGGATGAAAAGGGTGCTAATACCTTTCATTTTCATAATCTACCCCCCGAACTCAAGAAAACATCTCTAAAGGTCTTTCCTGTTCTTTTCAGCCTTTCCTTATTGGATAAAAGAAAATTCGGTGACGACTCTTGCTAACCGCAACATTTGCGATAAAATGCAAAATAACCAAGTCAGTTCTCCCACCGCATCACAGAATTGTCGACTCTGCTTGGGAGTTTTTTAAAAGTGGAGTTACCTTAGGGTTATATCACATTTACTTGATTTCATTGTTTGACTTGTATGCTTTACATTATGGTTCTTTGTTTGGGTTTGAATCCTCTACCCGGATTTGGGATACCTTATAGGTAAGTAGCAATATGTTGTGGAAATTGTGCAGGTTATACCGACATGGTCTAAGCAATAGCTACGTTAGTGCGACATATTTGTGGGTACCGGTAGCCTTGAGTAGTCAAGGAGAATACGGGGCCACTGAGTGATGTCATGAAGCACTAATGAACTTTTAGAACCTTTACTTGACCAACTTGGCCTTTAGGACGTAGTGAGATGACCGGCTTTGGTGCATTCCAAAGTTGGTAGATACTCGATACTACACTCATTGAGGTTTGGTTTTTTGGGATATTTCAGTCGCTAT
The DNA here is from genome assembly GCA_948472305.1 of Vicia faba. Lineage (NCBI taxonomy): Eukaryota > Viridiplantae > Streptophyta > Magnoliopsida > Fabales > Fabaceae > Vicia > Vicia faba. Next base: position 1,014,602,834 of record OX451738.1, read on the forward strand.
TAAAGAGGCTTGCTCTGAAACAATGCCCAAGGAAACAAACCAGTGATATTGATCTCCTTAGAACCCGATTACTCTTACTAGGACAGGTTTGAGCCAACTAAACTTCAAGAGGGTACTTGCCTATGAGACTCCATGCAAGCCTAAACCTAAGGACTTGTTTGCTTTGTTTGTATATATATACTTGTACATAACATCATAAACATCATACTCACATTCACTAACAATTTCAAGGATCTTGGGATTTATCTTTGCTATGTTTTGTAGGACATGGATTATGTTCACAGGAAAACCATTCAAGTCAATCTTGTATGGATCCCTCCTCAACTTAAAGAGCTAGCATCAAGGATTCCTGAAAATTTTCCATTCACCGAAAGACATGGTCGCATACTAAACTTGGTTACCTCTAACACTAATGAAGACATGATGAAGGTGCTCTTTCAGTTCTTTAATCCTCTACACCATTGCTTCACTCTTCCCGATTATCAACTTGTGCCAACTTTGGAAGAATTTTCCCAACTCTTGAGGATCCCCATTCTCAATCAACTACCTTTCAACGGTACGGAAAGAGATCCAAAGCCAGAAGAGATTTCTCAAGTCTACACTTACAACCATCTGATATCACAACTAGTTGGGAAACAAGGAGTGGTGTCAAAGGTTTCCTAGCAAAATTCTTGTTTGAGAAAGCTCAAAATTGTTGGAACTCCTTGGACTTGCAATATTTTGAGGAAATTGTGGCTCTCCTCATCTATGGGATGGTTTTGTTTCCAAATCCTGACCAACTAATAGATGTAAACACTGTAAAAATCTTCATGTCTCGTAACCCGGTGCCTACGTTGTTAGGAGACATCCTACATTCTTTTCACTCTCGCACTTTGAGGAAGAGAGGTATCCTCATGTGTTGCACTCCTCTCTTGGAAAGATGGTTTATTTCACATCTTCCCCAATCTGTGTTAAAAAATGAGCAAGGTTCAAGATGGTCCCATAGGTTGATGACGCTCAGACATTCAGATATTCATTGGTGTTCCCGCTCTTTGGAGAATGTTACTATCATCGACCATTATGGAGAATTCCCTAATGTCCCTTTGCTTGGCATTAGAGGAGGTATCACTTACAACCCCTGCTTAGCCCTGTGACAGTTTGTTTACGCCCGGAGGGATGGTCCCCATGAGATGCTTATCCAAGGATTGATATTCGACTACGAGAATGATAATCAAGGTTACCGTCATAGGTTTATCCGAGCATGGAGGATGGTGAACAAGGTGTACAGCAAGACACTAGGACACAAGAATTCCATTCCCCTCAATCCTTACCTTAAATGGTTACGAGCTCGTGCTCAGAAACTTGTGATGCCTTATCCCTCCACCTTACCAGTCATCATGGAGCATGTGGTTAAAGGAGATGTTCCCTACACTATCCTGCATCCCGACATGCCTACCTCTCTCGAAGACTTACAAAAGGGTTGGATCCAGCTGAAGGAAGAACGAGATACTTTTGAGGCTCAATTCTATGCTAGTGGAAAGAGGGTCTTGGAGCTTACGAAGCAGCTACAAGAAGAGCAATGTGTGAACGCTTATCTCGCGCCAAAGAGGATGCGTTCGGTCTTTTTATCTTAGAAAGTTATTTTGTAAGCCCAAGAGGCATGATGTAATATTTCTTGTTTTGTCTAATGAGAATTAACATTTGTTCATTCTTTTGTCTATACAAATTTAAATTTCATTAATCCTTGAAATCATTTGCATGTACATATTCCATGCATCATAACATGACAGGTTTTCGCATAACAGGTTTCCTTATCTTTCTGCTGTTTATTTCAGCAAGATGGATCTAGAGAAAACTGTGAAGGATCTCCAAACCAAGAATTCTCAGTTTCAGGAGACTCTACTAGCCCTAGCCAAGGGGAAGCAAGATATGATGGCTTTTCTGGACGTTAAGAAGAAGCCAAAGAAGAAAGCTCTACTAAACATGGGTAGAAGGTCCAAGGAGACAGTCTGTCAAATCCCAGTAGAAGGATATTCATCTGAAGAGGAAGAGAACCAGATTGGTGAGGTCAAGAGTACTCAGGCTGACTCTATCAATGATCAAGTATCTGATGATGATTATTTCAACGATCAGTATCCACCCGCTGATATCAAATACAAGAAGTTAGAAGACAGATTGAAAGCTGTTGAAATCCAAGTCATCCCCTATTTAGATTTTGATGATTTGGGTTTGATCTCTGGGGTAGTCATTCCACACAAATTCAAAATACCAATCTTTGCAAAGTACGATGGGGTTTCTTGTCCAAAACTCCATTTGAAATCTTATGTGCGCAAGATACAGCCGCACACTACTGATAAAAAGCTTTGGGTTCACTTTTTCCAAGAGAGCTTGGCTGGAACGCAACTTGAATGGTTTTATCAGTTAGATGGTTCTCGTATCAATACTTGGGAGGATTTAGCTACTACCTTCTACCATCAGTATCAGTACAACACCGACTTGGCGCCAACAAAGGTTCAGTTGTAAGATATGACAATGGGGAAGAATGAAGGATTTAGGGAATATGCGCAAAAGTGGAGAGACCTTGCTAGTAGGGTCCAACCTCCCTTGACTGATAGGGAGCACATCGACATGTTCATGGGCACTTTATCTGGTCCTTTCTTTAATCTGTTGGTTGGCTGCTCTTCTTTTGGTTTCACCGAATTGATCTTAATCGGCGAAAGAGTTGAAAGTGGCATAAAAAGTGGGAAGATCTCTGTGGCATCTACCTCCACTCCCAATTCTATCAAGAAACCTTTTGCTGCAAAGAAGGAAGTCAATGTTGTCTATGGGGAAAGGGCCCATACCAAGAAGAATGATCACCCGTCTGTCAATGTTGTCTGAATCTCTAATCCAACTCCTACTCCAAGACCATCTGCAAATCATCAATGTTTTGAAACTCCAAGAAGACAATTTACGAGGTTAGGCATGTCACTGTCTCAAGCCCTTCAACATTTGCTCAAGGCTAATTTAGTTACATTGCACGATCCTCCCGCCAACCCTGACACCTCGTCACCAAAGTATAATCTGAGTGCTAAATGTGCTTACCATTCAAGCAGCCCCGGGCACGAGACTGACCAGTGCTGGGCCTTGAAGAACAAAATCCAGGATTTGATTGATAACAAAACTATTGAATTTGATCCTCTTCCAACGCCAAATGTAATCACTGCTCCAATGCCGAAGCATGAAAAAGGTGTTAATGCTGTCGAAGATGCAATTTTTGTCGCCTCTATTGAAGAATTGACTACTCCGCTGAATATAATAAAAAAAATCTATTGAAAGCCGGGATTTTCCCTGGCTGCGTAAAGGATTGTGTGTGTTGTACAAGACAACTCAATGGATGTGAAGGACTGAAGAAAGGCATACAACGCCGGATGGATAGCCACGAAATTCTATTCGAGAAGACCCCACTTGCCATAAGTTTGACTAACAAATGTGAAGACCTCTCCATTAATACCATCTCAAACAAGCATCTTAGGATCACCTCCAAAGGTCCTATTAGGATTTCAAACGAACCCACTGTTTCTCCCTTAATAATTACCAATCCTTGACTGATTCCCTATTCTTCAAATAAGACAGTTCCATGGAATTATGGTGCTGAGGTGTTCTATCATGGGATTAAACAAGACGCTTGGATCGAAGAAGAAGAAGATGACAATGTTGATAACATAGCAGGCTCAAGCAAAGTAACTAGAACTGGGAGAATATTTTCACCCAATATCTCACCACCAGTTGTTACAAGGACGCCCATCCGCATTACTGTTGTCAAGCCAAGTACTAATACAAGAGGGAAGGAGAAGGTTGTTGAGCCTGATGTGATTGAAGTACCCTTCAAGGACGTAGCTGATGGAGAACCCTCCACTCGCGAGATGGACGAGATTTTGAAGATCATAAAAGGAAGCAACTTCAAGATTGTAGAATAGTTGGGACAAACCCCTTCTAAAATTTCAATGTTGTCATTGCTGCATTGCTCCGATGCCCATGCTCGAACATTAATCAAGTTCCTAAAAAGGCTCATGTCCCCCATGAGACAACAACATACTAATTTGAAAATTGCGTGGCTAGCCTGATAGTTGATAATGGCTTGGGATTTTCAGATGCTGACTTAACACCCCTCGGGAAGAATTACAATAAAGCTTTACATGTTTCTATTGAGTGCAAAGGGACTACCCTAGCACATGTGCTAGTCGACACTGGTTCTTCTCTGAATGTATTACCCAAGGGGGCGTTAGACCGTCTAGACTGTGAAGGTTTAGTCTTGAAGCCAAGCGATGTCATTGTAAGGGCATTTGACGGATCAAAGAGGACTGTTCATGGGGAAGTAGATCTTCCAATCAAAGTGGGCTCCCAAATCTTCAACTTCACCTTCTATATTATGGATATTCGTTCTGCCTATTCTTGTCTGTTAGGTCATCCGTGGATCCATAAAGTTGGGGAAGTAACCTCAACCCTCCACCAGAGACTCAAATATCCAGTCAAGGGCAGAATAGTCACCATTTGTGGAGAAGAAGAGTTTATGGCGAGCCACCTTAACTCTTTCAAGTACGTAGAGATAGATGGAGAATTCATTGAGACCCTGTGTCAAGCCTTTGAAGTTGTATCATCGATGATTGCTGCTACCAAATGTTCTTCTGATAAGTCTAAAGTTGTTAAGGCCACGCCAAAGATGGTTTCAGTCAAGGATGCCCGCACGATAATTGAAGAAGGAAATTGTGATACTTGGGGGCAACTCCTAGATATCCCATTTAAAGCGGACAAGTTTGGTTTGGGCTTCACCATTAAAGCTCAGAAGGAAGTGAGGTGTGCTCATGGTGGAAATCCACCTCTCCGCATTGGAAGCCATGAAGTCAACGCCATGGGTGATTCTGATGAAGAAGCTGCATTTGAAGATTAGGTGTATCCAACTACAACGGAGTTGAAGAATTGGCATGCTAAGGACTTTGTGCCCATCTCCTTCATTGAGGAGTAATCTACTTGTTATTGCTTTTCTTTCAATTCAAGAACATGTTGTCTGTAATATTTTAACAATGACTTTTCAGCCATTTGCCTGGCCCGGGGCACTTTGGTCCATTTGTCAAGGGTTTATTTATGTTCATCTAATCATATGATCATTCAGTACATTGGACTCCTTTGCTTTCAAATATTTGTGTTCATTGTCTTTCCTTTCTTTCAAATACATTTTCAAAAAAATAGCCATGTATCTTACATGCACACACACACACACTCTTGCAGGTCCATATCCACTCTGGATCCTATTGCCAATGACTCTACTATTGCCAACTATGGATTTGATTGTCATATCAACCAAGCCGAAGACGAAGGCGAGGAAGATTGTGACATATCGGGAGAACTAGCCAGACTTCTATTACAAGAGGAAAAAGTTATTCAACTGCACGAAGAGTCAGTCAAAGTTATCAATCTGGGTACTGAGTCAGATAAGAAGGAAATCAGGATCAGTGCTAATTTAGAAAGCAGTGTCAACAGCAGGTTGGTTCAGATGTTGCATGATTATATGGAAGTATTTGCTTGGTCTTATGAAGATATGCTTGGGTTGGATACCGACATTGTAGTTCATCGTCTGCCGACAAGAGAAGACTGCCCTCCTATTAAACAAAAAGTTTGTCGCATGAGGCCTGATATGTCTAAAAAGATCAAAGCTGAAGTGATAAAACAATTTGATGCAGGGTTCCTAGCTGTGACATCCTATCCTCAATGGATTGCCAATGTGGTACCGGTTCCCAAAAAGGACGGAAAAGTTTGCATGTGCATAGACTATTGGGATCTGAATGGGGAAAGCCCTAAAGATCACTTCCCTCTACCACACATTGATGTCTTAGTTGATAATACTGCTCAGCATAAAGTCTTATCTTTCATGGATGGCTTCTCAGGCTATAATCAAATAAGTATGGCTCCCGAAGACATGGAGAAGACTACTTTCGTTACGCAATGGGGAACCTTCTGCTACAAGGTCATGTTGTTCAAATTAAAGAATACAGGGGCAACATATCAAAGAGCTATGGTAGCTTTATTTCACGACATGATTCATCATGAGATAGAGGTATATGTGGATGATATGATTTCCAGATCATAAACCGAATAAGAACATCTTGATCATCTGTACAAATTATTCGAGAGGCTGAAGAAGTACCAGTTGAGGTTAAACCCTAACAAATGCACGTTTAGAGTACGATCTGGAAAGCTTCTATAAAGGCATTGAAGTTGATCCTGCCAAGGTAAAGGCCATCCAAGAAATACCAGTCCCTCATTCTGAAAAAGAAGTCAGAGGATTCTCGGGTCGTCTCAATTACATTGCTCGCTTCATATCACACTTGACTGCTACTTGTGAGCCAATCTTCAAACTCTTAAAGAAAGATCAGATAGTTAGATGGAATGATGAGTGCCAGATTGCCTTTGACAAAATCAAAGAATACCTACAAAAACCTCTTATTCTCATGCCTCCAGTTGAAGGAAGGCCCTTGATCATGTACTTGACAGTATTAGAGAACTCTATGGGGTGTGTTTTGGGCCAACATGACGAGTCTGGCCGAAAAGAGCATGCTATTTATTATCTGAGCAAAAAGTTTACCGACTATGAAACCAGATATTCACTACTCGAGAAAACTTGCTGCGCTCTGGCATGGGCTGCTCGCTAGCTAGGACAATATATGTTGACTCATACCACTCTGTTGATTTCTAAGATGGATCCAATCAAGTACATCTTCAAGAAACCTTCCCTTTCCGGACGGATATCCAGATGGAAAATGATCTTGACTGAGTACGACATTCAATACACGACTCAAAAGGCCATCAAAGGAAGTGTACTAGTAGATAATTTGGCCCATCAAGCTGTGGATGATTATCAGTCAATTAACTTCGACTTCCCTGATGAGAACATCATACTGGTAACCGACTGTGTGAAACCCGAACCATATAATGGACCTGAACAAGGATCCCGATGGACTATGGTATTTGATGGGGCTTCCAACGCCTTAGGTAACGGAATTGGTATTGTGATCATCTCTCCTGAAGGTTGCCACACTCCTTTCACTGCCAGACTATGCTTCGATTGCACAAACAATATGGCCGAGTATGAAGCATGTATCTTAGGTATGAAAGCTGCTATTGACTTAAGGATCAATCATTTAGATGTGTTCGAGGATTCCTCCCTAGTGATCAGCCAAGTAAAAGGAGATTGGGACACTAAACACCCTAATCTTATCCCTTACAAGGAACTTATGCTATCCCTAATTCCTTACTTCGAAGAGATCACTTTTGAGCACTTCCCTAGGGAAGAAAACCAGTTGGTTGACGCTTTGGCAACCATGTCTTCAATGTGCAAGGTCAGATGGGACAACGAATCCCCTACGGTAACAATTGAAAGATTCGATGAACCTGCACATTGCTATGAGCTTGAAACCAATGAGGAAAAGCCATGGTACCATGAGGTGATGAGATACCTTGAAGCACAAGAGTATTCAGAGGGGGAATCTATCAATGACAGAAAGTTCTTGCGAAGATTTGCAGCCAAATTCTTCCTAAGTAACGGGATATTGTACAAGTGCAACCATGATTCAACTCTACTCCGATGTGTGGACAAGAAGGAGGCGGAGGAGATCATGGAAGACATACACGATGGTGTCTTCGGTACTCACTCAAGTGGACATACGATGGCTAAGAAAATCTTAAGAGTCAGTTACTATTGGTCAACGATGGAGACTGATTGCCATCAACATTCAAGAACTTGTCACAAATTCCAAATCTATGCTAACAAGGTCCATGTGCCTCATATCCCTCTGAATGTCATGACCACTCCGTGGCCATTTGCAATATGGGGCATTAACATGATTGGAGAGATCAAGCCCACAACTTCCAATGGATATCACTTCATTCTTGTTGCTATCGACTATTTTACCAAATGGGTCAAAGCTGCCTCATTTGCCTCAGTCACCAAGAATGTGGTAGCCAGATTCATCAGACACAACCTCATCTAATGTTATGGTATCCCCGAAAGGATCATCACCGAAAATGGTACTAACCTCAACAATGTTATGATCACTGAGCTTTGCACTCAGTTTAAGATCAAGCATCATAATTCTTCTCCATATAGACCGAAAATGAATGGTGCAGTCGAAGCGGCCAACAAAAATATCAAGAAGATTGTGCAGAAAATGGTAGTAACCTATAAGAATTAGCATGAGATGTTGCCATTTGCTCTACATGGCTACCGTACTTCAGCTAGAACCTCAACTGGGGCAACTCTCTTTTCTCTAGTCTATGGCATGGAAGCCGTTTTGCCAGTGGAAGTTCAAATTCCCTCGCTGAGAATTATGAATGAGGCAGTCCTAGGCGAAGACGAGTGGATTCAAACGAGATTGGATCAGCTGAACTTGATTGACGAAAAATGGTTAGTTGTTGTTTGCTATGGTCAGACGTACCAAAAACGGATGATCAAGGCTTTCAACAAAAAGATCAAGCCTCGAGTATATCAAGTTGGTGACTTGGTGATAAAACGCATCATTCTACCACAAGGCAACCTCAGAGGCAAATGGACTCCCACCTATGAAGGGCCATTTGTTGTCAAGAGAGTTTTCTCTGGAGGTGCCATGATGCTGACTACCATGGATGGTGAAGATTTCCCACATCCTATAAACGCGGACATAGTTAAAAAATACTATGCATAAGAGACCCGTTAGGTTGACACACCTAGGAAAAATAAGGGCATCCCGGCAAACCAAAAGGTTTGGGCAAAAATTAGGGATATATGCAAAAGATTATACACTCGGAAAGTTGAAAACCCGAAAGGGTGACTTGGGCAAAAAAGGGTATCCTGGTGGGCTGAAAACCCGAAAGGGAGGTCCATGCAAAAGTTAAGGATTAAAAGCATATGACTATGTCTCATGGAATCAACACAATCAATTTTATCACCAAGGTCCAAGTTCAAACGGTCCAAGATCAATCCAATCAACTTCTATCAATGGAAAGGGACATTCGAAGACATTGTGGAAATAGTAGAGTTGGAAGGAAATGAGATCATTTCACATGGCTATTTGGTTTCATTCTCAAATTTGTTTTCCTTTCGACGATTTCCTCTTACTAGGATCTCCGTCTCTCTGTACAAAAATGCCTATTCATGGGCAAAATATCAATACAAATATACTTTGAAGTGCAAAATTTATGTCTTTGTTTTGAATGCAAATTTGTCCAATGACAAAAATTGAATAAACATATGCATATGAACATAATTAAAACTGTTTGGCACATATGACCTAAGTAGTAACAGGAACTTCTTTATATGAATATGGAATACCCTCAGAGTTATTCCATTAACACCCTCCTCAACAAAGTTACTCACAAAGTCTCTTTGCGTAAGATAATCCCCAACCAGAGTCTCAATCTCTTGGAAGCTCTCTCTCCAGTTAAGTCAAATTTTCCAAGTTGAAGCCTCGTGGATCTCTTCCTAAAAGAAATTAACCTCCTCAACAGGGTTTATTTCCCCAACAAGTTTTATTTCCCCAACAACAATCAAGGAACCACAAAATTCCCTATCCGAGTACATCCTCCCCAACCGAGTCTATATTCCCCCGGCATAATCCATCCTTCCCAGCTGAGCCCGTTATTCCCCAACTTTGTATGTCCTTCCCAGTTGAGTGTATACTCCCTAAGCTGAGTTTGTCCTACCTGACTGAGTCTACACTCTCCAATTTGAATTTTCCTTTCAGATTATTGCAAATCATAGGGACACAACCCCCTGATCCCCAGTAAAGCCGTCAGCAAAGCCTTTACTATTTCCAAAAAGAAAATATGAAGCCTGGACCCGACCAGATATTAGCATAATTTTCAAGTTATTACTGAAGCCTGGACCCGACCAGATAATAGTTTAACTTCTTCAATTTCCGAAGCCTGGGCCCGACCAGATAGCAGTTTAATTCCTACAAAATCATTAGCAAAACTCCTCTTCTCCAGTAGAGTTTGCCACTATCCCTAGTGAATTACTGAAACCTGAACCCGACCAGATAATAGTTTGAGTATCTGAAACCTGGACCCGACCAGATAACAGTTGATCTCAATTTCAAGATACTATGAAACCTGGACCCGACCAAATAATAGTCTAACTCTTCAAAGATATAGAAGAACCTGGACTTAACCCGACCAAGGTTTAACTTCTTTTCCCCAGTAGAGTTTGCCTCTGCCCCAACAAATTATTGTGAAACCTGGATCTGACCAGATATCAGTTTTCAATTTCATCTTTTCAAGCAAGTTGTTGTGAAGCCTGGATCCGACCAGATAGCAATTACTCTCAGAGATTCATTGTGAAACCTGGAAACTGACCAGATAACAACTAAATCCCCAAATAGTTTATTATGAAACCTGGACCCGACCAGATAGCAATTGACCTCATCAACCTCAGAAATCTGCAAAACCTGGACCCGACCAGATGACAGTTTTTCAAATAGTTTATTGTGAAACCTAGAGCCCGAACATATAACAATTAACTATGATCCCCAGATAGACACTATGAAGCCTGGACTCGACTAGATAATAGTACAACTTTCCAAAAACCATGAAACCTAGACCCGACCAGTTAATAGTTACCACTTCAAGTTATTGCAAAGTCTGGATCCGACCAGATAACAGTTAACTTTCGTATCCCCCGTAAGTTATTGTGAAGCCTGTATTTGACCAGATAACTATTCAATTTCAAGAAAAAATTTTACAAACCTGGAATCCGGCCAGATAACAATTAGTTCGTCTCTTCCCCCCAGTAAGTTACCGTGAAGCCTGGATCCGACCAGATAACAATTTACATTCAAGAGATATTCTCCAGTGAAAGCATCCTTTCAACAATGTTTGAAGATATGCATATTCTTCATCCCTAACGGCAATCAGGGATTCAACCCCCCAGAATTTCCTCAGCAGCACTCAGGGATTTATTTTCCCGGACAAAAACATACATCTCACATTCATACATCATAGCATGTACATACCATATGCATTTAACATAATACCACATCTGGTGAACATCATGCAGGCATCTGCATTTTACTAACTCTTTTTCTCACAGGTAAAACATCAAGTTTTAGTATAAATCGACAAGAGATTTATGCTGATACTTCTTCCGGTGTTTACCAACATTCCTCCAAATGGAATCTATAAGCCCATTACCCATCCATCTTCGAGTGAAAATTTCTGGTTACTCTAGTGTTCAATCATCTTTCACCTTCAAGTCACAAATGGCAGGTCCGCCAATCTAACTCTTCAGGGTTAAGAAGATTCAACAGGGGCAACTGTTGTACCCCAAAATTTTCCCTCTCATTTATCAAGTTTTCTCACAAAGATCTCTCTTGGTTTAAGACTGCACTAGGGTTGTGTTGCACCCTAAAATTACCCTCTTGATTTAGGCTTATGTTTCATCATAGTGCATTGCATTCATACATTGTGATAGGATCAAAGTACTTTGGTGACCAAGTTTTCCTCCAAGCTTTGAAGGGTGATGGCATTAACAAATTGCTCAAGAAGAATCTTATCATCCAAACCTCTGAATCTTTCAAGCTCAAAAGTTTTTGCATATCTCAAGATGCTTTATTCATCTCTTTGGACTCCCAGAAGATTGGAGCTCGTGTTTGATCACAAGTGAAATCACTCTTTGGATGCACCAGTCAAATTAGGGTTTTGCTTGATTAAGGCTATTGGCCAAGGCACAAGTCTTGATTTTGGAAACAACAACATTTATTTTATATTTGAAAGGTCCTTGTACAAGGAATTGGTTAAGATGCCTAGAGGATTTGAAGTTTAGAAGATGATTCATCAGTCTCCTAATGTGTTGACCAAAATTAGGGTTTGGGATTTCATCAAGATTTCTTGATAATTTTGAAGTGAAACTTTTCACATGGCCTTTATATGTTTGTAAGATCATATGTTTGAAGTTTTGATCATCAATTTTGAAAGGAAGTGGTTCAATTGATTCAGAGGGGCAAAATGGTCATTTTAGTCAAAATCAGTCAAAGTCAAGGTTGACCAAGTGAATTTTTTGCCAACCTTCAATTCAAGAATGTAATTTTCATATTTCAAGTCCATTTTGGTCATTGGATCAAAGAGATTGAAGTTTGGGTTGAAACTTATTCTTGAAGAAACCCTAAAAGTTACTAATATGGGAAAATAAGGACTTAATTTCAAAAAATCATATTTTATTCACTCTTGATCAAGAAGATGCAAATGAAATATGCTTGGAAAGCTAAGAGAATTATATTTCACCTTCTTTTGGTCTCATGACCAAATTGGCAAGGAATAAAGAGTTATGGCCTTTTGAAGTCACAAAATTATGGGTCATTTTCTAAAATTAGTGAATTTCAAGCCAAATTTTGAGGACATTAATGAACTGAATTGCAAAAACTCAAAACTAGGGGATTATAGATCTTTTCAAGAATTTTCAAATTGTGCTCATTTGTGCCAAAATTCAAAAGTATGAGCATGTTGTGAGTTTTGGAATTTTGGGGCATTTTATTGAAATTTGGCCAATGTGCAAAATGGCTATTTCTTGCAAACTCAAGTTTTAGTCATTCTCCTTGCTTCTAATCAAGCCCATTGGTATTTTGTGACATGATGAGGCCCACTCCACTCACCATTTTGTGCCCATATGCTCCATGAACTTGCTTGAATCAAAAAATACAAAACTTGCTCAAAATTGCCAATTCACCAACACTCTCTCATTTCAAGTAATCGTGGGCTGGCATTTTGAGCATGCATTTCTGACTTCATTTGGCTCACAAAATGCATAAAAGGCAGAAGAATGCACGAGCAAAAGGGAGGATTTAATATGCACTTCATTTTTGGCCAAAATTCCCAATCCTGCCCTCCAACGGCTTTAAGGACAAACTTCCACTTCTATCCTTCTATACAAACTCTATATAAGTGAAAGCAAGCAAAGAGAGAGAAGGAGAACGCGCCATTTGCAAGAATTCCATATCTAAAATTTTCCTTCATCTTCTGCAACTTGATTCGATTCTCTCAATTCCTTGGTGTTTTCTTCAAAATTCTTGTGGATTTTGCTTCAACAAAGCAAGTAGATCAAGCTAGCACCCTTGGATTGCAACTGGAGTGAAGGAGACAGTAGATCCATTTTTTTCTCAAAGGTTTGAATTCTCAACTTTGAATTCTGATTTCTAGCCATGCCTCATGTGATTTAAGTTCATAATCATGTTGTTTGAAGTCTATGGAATGATTCTGAAGCTTTATAGCGTTTAATTTGATGAATTATGCATGTTTGGATGTTCTGAAACTCACGATTCTGAATGTTTTTGTTCATGTTCATGACTTGATTATGGACGATGTGGTTGATGATTTGATTTGATTTGAATTGCTATGGATTCCTTGCCATGCTAGCTTTGATTTGCCTTTGATTTCATCAAAAATGATGCAAAATCGAGTGAGTTATGTTGATCTGAACATGACCCCCAAGCCTGAGATACGCGCGCGTTTTTTGAATGTCTAGAGGTTGAAGATGATGTGGTGGCACATCATGATTGGTCTGTTTGAATTTTTTGGTTTATTTGAATTTTTGTTTTATAAATTGATTTCCATAATTTTATTTCTTGCTCAAAAATGATTGGAAAATTCTGAAAAAATTATCATAAATTCAAAATAATATTTCTGACTTTGTGTATTTTTTTGATAAATTTTTTGAAATTATTTTGATTGGTTCAAAAATTGTTAGGTTTAATTAATTAATTGATCAAAGTTTATTTTTATTTTAATATTTCCTTGATCTAAAAATTTCACAAAAAATATTCTAGACTCAGAATATAATGTGAAAATTGATTCTGACTTTGGTTCATCATTTTTCTTTTTTTTTTTTTATTTTAAATTTAATTTCAAAGGATATTTGTAATATTTGTTTGTTTTTTTTTATTTTTAATACTTCTATTAATTAAAAAATTCCAAAAAAAAATGATGTAATCTTGTTTTTTAATCATACAATCTGATAATATTTTTGTTTTTCCTTTTTTGTGATTTTTGGTTATGGTTTGCATTTTCTTGCCCTTAAATAATAATTCCATTATTAATTGTTTTTCTTTTGTTTTTAATATTTTCCTTTTATCCAAAAATTCACAAAAAATTCAGGGATGTATGTTTTTAGCCCTAATATTTGAATATAATTTTGGTTGGCCATTCTTCTGAATTTTTGATTTAAATATTATTTTGATATGTGAATATTTGTTAATTACATATTTGTTTGAATATTAATTTCTTTCTTGACTTTTCCTAATTCAAAAAAAAATGAAAAATATACTTTCTGACATTTAGGGTTTCTTGATATTTTGCATGACTTTGGTTTGATTTGTTTGGGTTTTGATCCTATTTAATTAATATTTAGGATTAAAAGTCAAAATTTAGGGTTTTGTAGCTTATGGTGCAAGCTTCATGTTCAAAACCTTTGTGCCTTGGACTTTTATGGGATTTCAGGTCTTAATCATGGTTCATGAATGTGTTAGGAATTTGAAAACCATTTTTCTTGAATTGTTTGACTTGGTTTGACATTTTTCCACAAATAATTTTGAAAACTTGTCTAGTTTGGTGGTTTTGCCAACTAGTCTTAAACTTTGCACTTCATTTGACCTCCTCACCAATCATTCATGAACTTAGGGCTTGCATTCTAACTTCTAAACACTTCCAAGATGTTAAGATATTTTTGGTTTGAATTATGGATCCTTGTTTCTATTTTTGGTGTAATTTTAAAGTGAAGGTACCCAATTATGTTTGCATGTCTTGTTGCAATTTGTTTGATGGCCAATGAACTTGAGTGAGGCCTATAATTGGTAACCTAATGATCATGTTGGTTCTGATTTGTCCATGTTAACATCAAACCATTTTGACTCAATGTCCCATACTTGAATGTTTTGAACCTCCTAGTGCATTATGCAGGTTCCATCTCCTATTGTATTCAGGAAGTTATGTTTGAATCTATTGTGCATGGTTGAAATGTGTTTTCTACTGACTTTCATGGTCTTTGTTCATATTATTCTCAAGCTCTTATGATCCGTGATTGATACTTAATTGTCAATTTAACATGGTGATAGGAAAAAGCAACATTCCTCTGATTCTTTTGACCTAATTTGTGCATATGCTTGTCTTTTCTTGTTTATAATGTCTAATATTTTGTAATTGCCACCATGTCATTCTTACTTTTTCACCTTATGGAATACTAACTTGGTTGTTGAATATGCGAGGTACTCTGAGAAAGTAGCCATTTTTGGCTTGAGGCTTTTGTATTCCACTTTATTTGTGGAACACAGTTTATTACATTGGCATTATTTTTGTGTTTGGCATGCTTGATGGTTTATGCAGGATACACATATCTATGATTGTGAATGCCATACATTTCCCCTGGGACTTGTTCATATCTGATAAATTCCTGACTCAATTTGTTTACTGATGCCAGCTTGCTTGAAGTTTCTATGGGTTTCTTTTATTCTTGCTTGATTGCTACAGATAGTTATCTGTTTGGTATTGTACTGATCCCTTTCTCCCATTTTCATTTTGCATGATTCTCTGATTGCATGATGGCACCTTTGTTGCTGATATATGTCAGGAGGCCCTCTAGTTTTTACCTGATGCACGTATTGTGTTGTTGATCGATGAGTCACTCAATTTAGAAATTGAGATCACGACTTCGCTCTCATTGCATGTTCCCTATAGGATGTTTATTGCTTTTCCTCTTTAATTGTTGATCGATGAGTCACTCAATTTATATATTGAGATCACGACTTCGCTCTCATTGCATGTTCCCTATAGGATGTTTATTGCTTTTCCTCTTTAATTATTGATCGATGAGTCACTCAATTTAGATATTGAGATCAAGACTTCGCTCTCATTGCATGTTCCCTATAGGATAGTTTTGTTGAGTTCCCTTTAACATGCAAATTAGGATAGGATCTTCCCTTTATCCTTAACCTTAGGGTCAACCATTGTATGATAACACTAGGGATAATGCTAGGCTAGTTTCCCTTAGTTGTTTTTTTCTTTCTTTGCATTTTTTCATCTTAAAACAAAAACTGTTTTCTTGGAAAATCATAAGAACACCTCTAATGAACTCAAACTCCTCTTCAGAATAATAGATACAAACCAATTCTATTAGTTTGTGTGCCTCTTTGCTTTATTTTTAAACCTGTTTTATTTATGTTTTGTCATCTTTGCCATGATATCTTTGTTATCTCTTAGCCGATGTTTCGCCATCGCACATGTCTGTTATCCTACTTTGATTCTCAATATCATTGATAGGTGTGTTATTTTGTTATATGTTTTATTGATGTTTCGCCATCTTTGTCATGATATCTTGTCATCTCTTAGTCAATGTTTCGCCATCGCACATTTGTTTTAAGCCGATGTTTCTCCATCGCATCTATTTGTTATCCTGCGTTGGTTCTCAATATCATTGCTAGGTGTGATTCTTTGTCATCCGTTTTATCATTTCATGTTTTTCCATCTTTGCCATGTTATCTCTTGGTCGATGTTTCGCCATTGCACATTTGTTTGAAGTCGATGTTTCGCCATCGCAGTTGTTTGTTATCCTGCTTTGGTTCTCAGTATCATTGCTCGGTGTGATGTTTTGTCATTCGTTCTATCATTCGATGTCTTGCCATCTTTGACATGTTACTTTGTTATTACTTAGTCGATCTTTAATTACCTCATTTGTTTGTTGTATCATTCGATGTTTTTCCATCTTGACTATCTTTGTTTGTCTTAATTAAAAAACACAAACCAACCAAAACACATAAGCCGAACTACGGTTGCTCTGATTCCTTAAAAGGGATACGTAGGCATTGGGGTAGGGCCCAACCGAGCATAGCTTTTATTTTCCCTACATTGTTTTGTTTTCCTTTCGCATGCATTCCCTTTACAGTTTTAAGCCATAGACATATGATTTGACCACACCCATTAGATTAGACAACAAGAGTGGATACCATAGAGTACTACAGGCGTACGGGGTGCTAATACCTTCCCCTTGCATAACAGAATCCCTTACCCGATCTCTCGGTCAAAAGACCGTGATTTCTCCCTTTTCAGGTTTTCTCGATGTTTACCTTTCCCTCTCGGCAGGATAAAAGACGTTCGGTGGCAACTTCATTTATGTTTCATTAACATCCAGATGACAGGTCTCGGCCGCGTAGTTCCAGCTGGCAACTTCACTGGGGAAAGATTGACCTTTTGCTGGTCCATCCCAGAGTCGATCCTAGCTCTTGTTTGTTTCCTTTTGGGTGTTTATTTTACCGCTTTGCATATTTATCAGTTTGCATTGCATCCTATGTGCACTTTACTTTCTGCATACTGGATTTGGCTGGACTGTTTGGTTTCTGGATTTTCTTGGTGGGTGGGTCGGTCCATGAGGTAAAAGGCCTCGTACCCAGGCTATGAGTGAATTTCTTAGGAACTAGGAATAGAGTGGCCATGGCAGCTACGAAGCGGATGCTTTGTAGACCTGACCATGAGACCCATGACTTCAGAGGTAGTTCGGATAGGTGTTATCGTATGTTAATACAGACATTCGCTCTCGTACTCTGATGTGGCTTCTAACCTTACCTTGACCTAGACTACACCCGTGAGAGAGGCGGGAAAACTTTTCTTACAGGTACAGGTACTGTTGGTGACTTTGTGTTGCGAAGGTGACTCAAGTTCCCATGATAGTTTTGAAGCCTCGAGATTCTCTTATGATCTTGAGTGGTGTTATTCTGTAATGGTCCAGCCACGATCCAGTGTGAACTTTGATCCTGTCATATTGCATCATAGCATGTTTATTTTTAAAAAATGATGTAAAAAAAATAACTAGCATGCGCATGTCATTTTCCAGGGACATTCAAGAGTTTTCTTTCCGTTAGAAATGGTTGATCTCCCCCCAGTTGAGTCCGATTCAGTTCGTGTTAAAGAGCTCACCAAGCATACTTTCTCTTATAAAATTTCTACCATTGATGTGGCCGAGTTGAAGAGGTTGAGTTCTTATTTGAAGGGTGATGCTCTGAACAACTTCAGCAAAAATTATGGCAACTTGTTACTAGTCCTTAACACTCCAGTTGACCTGATGGCTTTGATCATTCTCTTCCAGTTCTATGACAAAGAATTGCGGTGCTTTACTTTTCAAGATTATCAACTGGTTCCCACACTAGAAAAGTACGCGTACCTGCTTAATATCAGATTGTCAGATGAAGTTCCTTTTTGTCCAAGCGCCGGAAAAGCCAAAGTTCGAAGTTATTGCTGAGATTCTTTATTTGAGTTGGAAAGAGGTGAAAGACAATTGGAAGTCCAGTGAGGGTACTACAGGGTTTTATTTGGATTTCTTAGTGAAGAAAGCTGAAGATTGGGCAAAGAAAGGCAATTGGAGTGACTTCAGTTCTCTGTTTGCTCTCATGATATACGGGGTTGTCCTCTTCCCTCACAAGAGAAATATTGTGGATTTGGCGGCTATTTGTGTTTTCATAAACAAGAACCCGATACCGACACTCTTGGTAGATACTTTTTACACCATTCATTCCAGGCATGGAAAAGGTGGTAATGTAAGTTTATGCCACTCGATGTTGTATCAATGGCTTAAGTTGCATTTACCAATAAGTGGCCCTTTCGTGGATACCAGGCTTTCTCTCCTATGGTCATCAAGGCTTGTTAACCTTACTTCATTTGATATCCGGGGGAATTATGACATAGGGGAAGTGCAAAGTATTGTCACTAGTTGTGGAAGTTTCCCTAATGTTCCCCTCATAGGAACTAAGGGGTGCATCAACTACAATCTTGTGCTTGCTTATAATCAATTGGGATATGCAATGGATGGACCACCAAGGGTTGAGGAGGTATTTGAATCAGTGTATTTCGCCAGAGGAAGTGATCTTGAGATTTTGAAAAGAGTGACAAGTGCTTGGAAGGGAGTTCACAAGAAGGATATAACTAGTTTGGGCAAGAAGGTTCTTATTTCTAGGGTTCCTTACATGGAGTGGGTTAAAGCCAGGGTTAAGATCTTACGGTTACCATTTTCAAGGTCGGCTCCTCTATACGAGCAACCTCCTGTTGTTCTGAGTAACACGGTGCCTACCGAGGTGTTCACCCAGGTTCATGTTGAGAACATTTAGCTTCGTGCAAAAGACCATGAGGCGGGGATGAAACTTTATTGGGAAGATCAAGAAAGGGCCGACATAGCTCGTAAACTCAAGGAAGCTCAAGGGGAAACTTCTAATGCAGCCGGTTTTAGGAAGAGATCTCATGCTAAAATGGAAGAAGAATTGAGTAAGACTCAGCAAGAGTGTCGGAAGCTTCAGATATCTGAGAATAGCTATCGGAAGAAGATTTAAAATTTGGAGAAGCAGCTCAAAGACAAAGATGCTCAGCTTGAGAAGGAAGTGGCCCAGAAGCGTGTCGCGGAAGATCGGTTCCAAGAAAGTAAAATTGTCGCATATCAACTTTTGAATGAGAAAGCCAGGCTTGAAGAGTACTGTCAATATCTTGAAGCATATTTAGTTCCGGAGATTTAGTTCTGTTATTTTCTTTTGGTGTATTTGGTCACCCCCAAAATTTGCTGGAAGGGGCCAATTGATTGTTGTTATTATTCAGTTCTTTTTACTTTTTATTAAGACATGTATTTAGTTGTTTATCATTTTTCTCTTAGTTATCCGAAGTCACTTAGACATCGTTTCTTTTGTTTGTAAATAATTGAAGTGTTCATCTTATTATCTTTTCTCTCTTGATTGTACGGTCGCTCGCCATGATTGATGAATAAAAGGACTCTTGGATACTTGGAAATGACAAACATATCATGCACATCATGCATTTCATAACATTACAGGTTATCTCAGGACGGTTTTCTTATTCTGCTGCTTTTCTTATTCAGAATTCAAGACGACTACTCATCGATATTCCACCAGAAACAACTTGCCAAGACAGATGAAACAGGTTCAAGCTGAACTCGCTGAAATGAGGGCCCAGATGGCTACTCAGATAACTCAGTTCATGGAGGCCATCACCAATGTGAATCGCCGAAAGGAGGAACTAGCTTCCATTGTCAACAACCAGCGCCTCCATCCAGGGGATGGTGGAAATCAAGGGCTCTATCAGGACATTTCTATAGGATTGAGGGATGTGCAAGATCAGCCTGCTGGAAATTTTCATGGGATGCCGGGAAACCCTTTCATGCGCAACGTAGGGCAGTCTCCTCCATCTCTTAGACCTCGTCTTATGGGGAACAGAAGAGTTAATCAGGGTGGTGTAAGGAATTATCAGGATCAGGATTTTGACTTGGACCAGGATGAAGATCAGTTTTCTGTTCGGCGTTCAGAGCCGGGGGTTCAGATTGAGGATATGAAGTATCGTTTGTTGGAAGAGCGTCTAAAGGTTGTGGAAGGGAAATGAGTCCTTGTTATGGATGCTAATGATCTTGGGTTGGTGTTTGGGGTGAAAGTTCCTCCAAAGTTCAAGCCTCCTACATTTGAGAAGTACAACGGAACATCGTGTCCTATTACCCATGCAACTGCTTATTTCTGGAAGATGTCAGTACATACGGAGGATCAAGGGCTTTTGATTCACTTTTTCCAGGATAGCCTATCTGGGGCATCCTTGGAGTGGTACATGAAGTTGGAGAAAACTCATATTAGTTGCTGGAATGATCTCGCTCGGGCTTTTGTCAAACATTATCAGTACAATGTGGATATGGCGCCTAATCGCACTCAACTACAGAATATGTCACAAGGACCAAAAGAATCTTTCAAGGAATATGCTCAGAAGTGGCGTAAGTTGGTTGTGAGGGTTCAACCTCCACTCATGGAGAGAGACTTCATTGATATGTTTATGAGTACCCTGCAAGGGCCATTCTATGAGCACATGATAGGAAGCACTTCGGCAGGATTTACAGACTTGGTTATGGATGGTGAAAGAATTGAAGTGAGTTTGAAATTGGGAAAAATTCAGATTGGAGGTTCCAGTGGCTCATCAGGGGCCAGTAGGAAACCATTCAACGCTTACCCTAAAAAAAGGGAAGGCGACGCGAGTGCAGTTTACTCTCATAGGGGACGAAGAGAGGATCATCAGCACCAACAAATCAATGTTGTTTCTATTCCTGTTAATGCTCCTCCACAGCAGAGACCGAATACAGTTCCGCAACAAAAAAGGCAGCAAGAAGCTCCCCATCAGTATAATAATCAGCAGCAGAGATAGCCTAGAAAAATCGATCCCTTGCCGGTAACTCTTACTGAAGCGCTCCATCACTTGCTTGACTTAAAGTTGATCAGCTTGAGAAATATGCCGCCACCACCCGCAAGACTCCCTGTTAACTATGATGCTAATGAAAGATGCGAATTCCATTCGAGCGGAGTTGGTCATTCTAATGACAATTGTTTTGTGTTGAAGTGCAAGGTACAAGACTTGTTGGATGCTAAGGCAATTGAGTTTACTCCAGTAACTGGTCTGAATGTTACTCAGAATCCAATGCCTAGGCATGGAGGGGGTGTTGTTAACATGATTGATGATAATGGTGAAATGTTGAATTTGATCATGGATGTGGAACAAGTAACTACTCCGCTAGGCTGTGTTAACAAGTGTTTGCTCGACAATTCTATTTTCCCAGGTTGTACTTCAGAGTGTGCCAAGTGTAGAGGGCAACCGAAGGGCTGTGATGATTTAAAAGCAGGTATCCAGTTGTTGATGAAGGAAGGCTCCCTGCAGTTTGATAGAAAACCGAGCTACCGTGAGGTCACCGAAGAGGATGTCGCTGTAATATCTATTCCTTACACCCCTGCACGCATTCCTTCCCCGTCAAGGGCGCCCCCTCTGATGATTACAGTACCCGGACCTATGTCGTATACCAGTGAGAAGGTTGTCCTGTGGCATTACGGTGCTGATGTTTTTTACCATGGGGTAAAGTAGGAGGTTAATGCCAGTTTGTCTGAGGAAGAACATGTTGAAGGTGATGAGGAGGAAGTCCATAACTTTTCTGGTGTGGGTCGAATGACTAGAAGCGGGAGAGTATTTGGTCCTTCCAATGTGCAAGATGCGGCTGATGCTTCTGCAAGAGAAAAGGCAAACAACAGGTAATGATTGGTAATTTGAGGGTTATGCCAGCCAATATGACTCAACCAATTCCGATACAAGAAGCTTCTTCAGTTCCCGATGAGTTTGAAGAGTTGATGCGAATTATCAGAAAGAGTGATTATAGCATAATTGATCATCTGAGCCATACTCCTTCTAAGATGTCTATCTTGTCTCTGTTGATTTATTCAGAACCTCACAGAAATGCTTTGATGAAGTTGTTGAAGAATGCGTTCGTGCCACATGAGATAACAGTCAATCAGTTTGAGAATGTCTGTGTTAATATATCTGCCGGGAATGGTCTGGGCTTCACCAATTTTGATCTTCCTCTAGAGGTACCAGACCATAACAAAGCATTGCATATTTCAATGGAGTGCAGGGGCACTACTTTATCCCGGGTTTTGGTAGACACAGGATCTTCTTTAAATGTGCTTCCCAAGTCAGCATTGATGAAGATTGATTATTCTGGACTAGAGTTGCGCCCTAGTGATTTGATGGTAAAGGCGTTTGATGGGTCTCGAAGGTCAATATTTGGAGAGGTGGAGCTACCAATCAAGGTTGGTCCTTATACCTTCACGGCCACGTTTTTTGTGATGGATATACAGCCAGCATAATGTTGTTTGTTGGGGAGGCCGTGGATTCATAGAGCAAGAGCAGTCACTTCTACTCTTCATCAGAAACTCAAGTATCCCACAGAGGGAAAGGTGATAACTATATGCAGCAAGGAAGAGTACATCGTGAGTCATTTGACATAATTTCGTTATGTCGAGGTTGAAGTTGAGATACATGAAACTTCGTTTCAGGCATTTGAGATAGTTCATGCTATCAATTTTCCTCCTCTAGAGCAGAAAAAGAAATCGGAAATTGTTATGTCTTCTCACAAAGATGCAAAAGTTGTAGTGGAAGGTGGTAACCCTGAAGGTTGGGGTCAGGTTCTGGATGTTACTCAGAAGTTTGATAAATTTGGTCTTGGTTTTAGCCCAAGTCAGCAGAGTGCAGCTCCCAGAGCATCCAGTTTATTTACTCCTGTGAAGTTTTCCCGCCCTTGTGCTGCTCAAGAAGGACACGTCAATGCAGTTGGAGACGATAGGGCCGATGGCTACAATATTGAAGATTGGATTCGTCCGAGTATTCCACGCTAGACACTCAACAATTGGACTTCTGTAGATGTTATCCAAGTTTCAAGCACTGAGGAGTAATTTTCTTGTTCCTTTTATTTTGTCATATCATAATTCCTACGCTCTGCCCAAGGCGTAGTGAATCATTTGTGTAGGGACACCATGTTTATTTTGCAAGTTTATCATGAAATAAAGGACATTTTTGCATTCAAAATTTTGCTTCTTTTCTTTTTCTTTTTTTTTCTTTTTTAAATGGAAATGTTTCTCTTTCCACACACTGTCACTAAAAAATGCCAAAATGTCATTCATGCAGATGCACTTCCACCCCCGATTCTATTGATAACGACTCTGTTATGGCTCATTATGACTTTGATACTCCTATTTATCAAGCTGAATAAGAAGCATATAAGGATTGTGATCTTCCTAAGGAATTAGCAAGACTGTTGAAACAAGAAGAGAAAGTTATTCAGCTGAATCAGGATTCGATTGAGGTGGTGAATATTGGCACATAAGAGGTAAGAAGAGAGGTCAAGATTGGGGATGATATCAAAGAAAGTATAAAGGTCAGATTGATTGAGCTACTCCGTGAGTATTCTGACATCTTCGCTTGGTCTTATGAGGATATGCCCATGTTGAATACAGATATAGTGGTGCATCGACTATCGCTCAAAAAAGGTTGTTCTCCTGTCAAGCAAAGGCTCCAAAGAACTCATCCTGAGATGTCCAAGAAGATCAAGGAGGAGGTCCAGAAGCAGTTGGATGCAAATTTCTTAAAGGTTGTCAATTATTCGCCATGGATTGCAAATATTGTGCATGTGCCCAAGAAGGATGGTAAAGTCAGGATTTGCATGGATTATAGGGATTTAAATAGGGCCAGCCCCAAAGACGATTTCCCCCTTCCGCATATTTATGTGTTGGTCGATAATACTGCTCATTCCAAGGTGTTCTCGTTCATGGATGGCTTTTCGGGTTACAATCAAATTAAGATGGACCCGAAGGATATGGAGAAGACAACATTCATCACGCCTTGGGGAACTTTCTGTTATAAAGTAATGTCGTTTGGTTGAAAAATGTCGGGGCAACATATCAGTGCGCCATGGTCACTCTCTTTCATGATTTGATTCACAAAGAGATTGAGGTTTATGTAGACGATATGATTGCTAAGTCTGACACAGAAGAGGAACACCTTGTTCATCTAGAAAATTTGTTCGGGAGACTGAGGCAGTTCTTGCTAAGGTTGAATCCGAATAACTGCACCTTCGGGGTGAGATCCGGCAAGCTGTTGGGTTTTATTGTAAATGAAAAAGGTATTGAAGTGGACCCGGCTAAGGTCAAAGCGATACAGGAAAGGTCTGAGACAAGGACAGAGAAGGAAATACGTGGTTTCTTGGGAAGGTTAAACTATATTTCCAGATTTATTTCTCATCTCACTGCCACCTGTGAACCTATGTTGAAGTTGTTGAAGAAAAGTCAGACAGTAAAATGGAATGAGGATTGTCATAAGGCCTTTGACAAAATAAAATAATATTTGCAAGAACCTTTGATACTCATGCTGCCAGTGGAAGGAAGGCCACTAATCATGTACTTAACTGTGTTGGAGACCTCAATGGGTTGTGTCCTCGGTCAGCATGACGAGACAGGGAAGAAGGAACAGGCTATTTACTACTTGAGTAAGAAGTTTACAGAATGCGAGTCGAGATACTCGTTGTTGGAAAAGACTTGTTGTGCGCTTTCTTGGGCCGCCAAACGTCTGAGGCAATACATGTTAACTCACACCACCTACTTGATATCCAAAATGGATCCAATCAAGTACATTTTTGAGAAACCAGCTCTTACAGGCAGGGTAGCCCATTGGCAGATGATACTCACTGAATATGATATCCAATACACTACTCAATAAGCAATTAAGGGTAGTGTACTGGCCGGCCATCTTGCTCATCAGCCTTTGAACAATTATGAACCGATGAAGTTTGATTTTCCGGATGAGGAAATTGTGTATATTCAGGATTGTAATATTCCAGGCCCAGACGAAAGACCCGAGTCGGGATCACGTTGGACGCTTGTTTTTGATGGTGCCTCTAATGCCATGGGTAACGGCATCGAAGCTATTATCACTTCTCCTGAGGGATACCACAATCCTTTCACGGCTCGTATCTGTTTTGATTGCACTAACAACATGGCCGAATATGAGGCTTGCATTTAAGGTATTGAGGCGGCGATCGACCTGCGCATAAATTTTTTGAAAGTTTACAGGGATTCCAATCTTGTTATCAGCCAGATTAATGGAGATTGGGAGACTCGCCATCAGAACCTAATTCCATATCATGAGCATGTTATGAAGATAATTCCGTACTTCGAAGAGATCACATTTGAGCACATTCCCAGAGAAGAAAACAATCTAGCTGATGCACTGGAAACTTTGTCCTCCATGTTCAAGGTTAAGTGGGCTAATGAGACACCTTCCATTACTATCAGAAGTTTGAGTGAGCCAGCTTTCTGTTTTGAGGCCAGTTTGGAACCAGATGGTAATCCTTGGTTTTATGACATTAAACAGTATTTGGAAACACAAGTATATTCGGAAGGGGCGTCCGTCACAAATAAGAAGTTCTTGAGAAGATTTTCAGCCAAGTTCTTTCTCAGTGGTGGTGTGTTGTATAGAAGGCATCATGATGGTCTACTGCTCAGATGTGTTGACAAGAAAGAAGCAGCTAGAATCATTGAAGAGGTACATGAAGGTGATTTCGGGACCCATTCCAACGGGCATACTATGGCTAAAAAGATCTTGTGAGCAGGTTATTATTGGTCCACCATGGAGACTGACTGTTACAATCATGCGCGGGTTTGCCACAAATGTCAAGTCTATGCTGATAAAGTGCATGTGACACCATTACCTTTGAATGTCTTGACTTCACCTTGGCCGTTTGCGACATGGGGAATTGATAGGATCGACAATATTGAACCGACTGTGTCCAACGGGAACCATTTCATTCTGGTTGCCATCGATTATTTTATGAAATGGGTCGAAGTTGTATCCTATGCCAATGTCACCAAGCAAGTGGTAACTCGGTTCATTAAGCACAACATTATCTGTCGCTATGGAGTGCTTGAGAAGATTATTACTGATAATGGGTCTAATCTGAACAACAAAATGATGAAAGAGCTTTGTGAGTCCTTCAAAATCAAGCATCATAACTCTTCCCCATATAGACCAAAGATGAATGGCACTGTAGAAGCGGCCAATAAAAATATCAAGAAAATCATGCAGAAGATGGCGGCAACTTATAAACATTGGCATGAGATGCTGCCTTTTGCTTTGCATGGTTATCGCACCACGGTGCATACTTCGACTGGGGCAACCCCATTTTCATTGGTTTACGGCATGGAAGAAGTACTTCCGGTAGAAGTCGAGATTCCTTCTCTTAGGGTCATGAGAGATGTTGAGCTGGATGAAAGTGAATGGGTACAGAATCGGCTGGATCAGCTGGAACTTATTGATGAAAAGAGATTGACGGCCGTATGTCATGGTCAGGTATATCAGCAAAGGATGAGAAAATCTTTTGATAAGAGGGTATGACCTCAGTGTTACAAACCAGGTGACCTTGTGCTCAAGAGGATAATTCTTCCCCGGGGAGATCCCAGGGGAAAGTGGGTTCCGACTTATGAAGGTCCTTTCGTGGTCAGAAAAGTTTTCTCTGGAGGAGCGATGATGCTCACGACTATGGATGGAGAGTACTTCCCTCTCCCTGTAAATGCTGACGTAGTTAAAAAATACATTGCATAAAAAAAATAGTATAAATAAAACCCGCTAAACTGAAAACCCGAAAGGGCGGTTTAGGAAAAAAGAGGGTGTCCTGGTGAATCGAAAACCCGAAAGGGAGATTCAGGCAAATGTTAGGGACTTAAAGCAAATGACTACGCTCAGCATGGGATTCTTTGTTTCTTTCCTTCGTTCCATCACCTGGCATAAGCTCGGAGCTAATCCAAGAATATTTTGTCTGAAGGCAGGAAGATGAGAGTCATCAGAGTCATAGCAGAGTCAGGACTTGATGGATATTCACATTCACGTTGCCATTTGTAAACACTTGTTTGTTTTAATTTTGCAATTTCTTGTTTCCCAATGTAAATGCCTTTTCACAGGCAGATTTCTCAAAATCAATAGAATATCTCTTTTCAAGAATACGTATGCTTTTCTTTTCTCTTTTTTATTTATTTTTATTTTATTTTGTTTGCAAAAACGTCCAATATTTTTGATAAGCATGTGCATATAAACTTCGTGGACCTTACACGAAAATGGTAATACAAGTCATGGTTGGTCGATCGCTTGAAATGCGGATAACAAACACCACTACTACTGTGCATGGGGCATGTTTGTTTCTCTGTTTGGTGGACTTCTCTTTCACTCTTTTAGGCATTTTGCCTTGCGGTTTTGTTTCACGGCTCCGGTCTATTGGTAAAAATCATAGGTCAGGGTAATATCAAGGTTATGGCAGGTCGGCAGGACCGGTGAACCTGGCTGGAGACACTGCTTCCCCTTAATGGCTTTTATTACGTTTCTTTGCTGCACTTCCATGTGTTATCTTGATTGATTGTTTTAGCATTGTTTGCATATAGGATTTTGTTTATGGATGAATGTCAGCCTTGATGTGTTAACTGTTTTTGCCTTGAAATTTTTTTCATACAATATCACTCTTCAATTATTTTTCGGGCATTTTGATACCAACTGTGCCAATTATTTTGCATGGCCAAGAATTGGGAGGAAGGAGTTTAGCTAAAAAAGTGATTGTAGTGGTATGCTTTCGAGTAGAACCCTGTTGACGATGTACAAGCATTGTTTCAATCCCCAAACACTGGATATATAAGGGAGTTAGACCCTCGTTAACCCCTCTGAGCCTTCGAAGTAGGAGTTTTTCTTTATGTTTGAAAAAGAAAAAATAAACCCTTTTGTTTAACCAGGGGCAGGGTAGATGTTCAGTTGATTTGCCCAAGCATTCAAATTTCAGAAGGAATGTCCCCTCTGAGGATCACTGCATTTTATTTTTCGCATCATGAGATCAGGAAAAATGTCTAAGTCATGATTTTCAAGTCCTCACAAAATCCTGAGGTCGAGATCGAATCGATACAATAATGGCTATCCATCGCCGACCAAGGAATAAGACATTTGTTTTCTTCAAAAAAAAAAGAGAAAAAGAAAGAAAAAGTTCAAAGACCTAAAGTCACATTGACTTGTTCAAAATGGAAAGCATGAATACGAAAGAAACAAAAAGCCCCGCTAAGTCGAAACTTGAAAACAAGTCGCTTAGGCAAAAGTTAGGGCATCCCACTGGACTCCCAAAATGGAAGCTCAAAAGATTTTGTCCAGGCAAAAAAAAAAAAGAGAGAAAGATTATTCAATAAAACTTTCATCAAAAAGAAGAGGAATAATAATATCAACAACAAAAGCAACAGAAATTAAGTGACAATCATGTTGGAGGATTTGTCGTGATCACTCAACCATCATAAATCTTTTTGAAAGATGAATGTTTTTGATAAATCAGCTGAACTTAGGATAGGAGAATATCACGAAGGGGATGGGCACCAAATAATTTGAGCCTTGAAAACTTTTTTTCAAAAGAACCTCGAACCAGGCCACGTTACAACCTCTAAAAGTCCTAATTGAAATAAGGGTTTAACTCGAAAGCATACTGCGACAGGATAACATTTCCTAAATGCCCCAAATATGTGTTGCATATCCATGTTGGTATCTTATCACCCGCATCTTGACTCGTTTTTCAAAAAGGGGAAGAAAAGTTTTAAAAACCTTTTTTTTTCACTCTAGCCAGTGATTCATTCACAACAGAGATGCGACATTTTGTTAAAGTTTTCAACTTCAAGGCTTAAATAATTATCGCATCAGGTCTATCATTCTCAATAAACATTTTTCTGTATGCAAAACAGCTGTTTGACATCAAAAAAAGTTTACATGTTGAATACCTGTAAAGAGTTTAATGATGGTCAAGAAGGGAATGGTCGGCTTTCTTCTTCTGCTTTTCCCCTGTGAAGTTTCGTTTCCCCGGTGAAGTTTCCTTTCCCTGGTGAAGTTTCATTTCCGCAGCAAAGTTTTGTTACTCCAGGGATTTTCTTTCAAAAAGCATCATTCCAAGACTTCAAGTTTGGATGTGTCATCCATCCCCGGGGGAGTCGTTAAGTAAGAACCCACATTCTGGAAGTTTCAACTCCCCAATGGAATTCCTAATAGAGATCCCTCGCTTTGACCTCTCATTTTCCAGTTGGTCTGTTGACTGGGGCATCTTTATGTTAAGGATCTTCTCTTATTCCCCAGTAAGGTCGTTACTGTGTGACTATCTACATGATCCATCCAATGGTTGCATTCCAAGAAAAATATCTCTCCTACAAAAAAATCCTCAACAGAGTTCTATCTCCCCGGTGAGGTCCCATCTCTTCAGCAGGGCTTTGTTCCTCCAGCAAAGGTTTTCATCCCTTTCCGGAAGCTACAGTTTTGACCTGATCTTCCCTAGGAATTCGTAGTTTATTTTTGCAACTCCTCTCAATGTTTGTGGCCCATTTCTAGCTGGTTGCCCTTCTATTATTCTCCACAAGGTTTCGTCTCTTTAAAGCTCCCCCTCTAGTGGTTTCCCATATCTTCTCCCCTCTGTATTTCGCAATTTATTTTTGCAAGTCATGTCAGATGTTGAGCCCTTGGTTGTTGGCTTCTCAATCATCCATTCCCCATTGAGACTTTTAAACAGGCATCATTACATTGCATCCACTAAAACGCGTAGCATTTCCATTATATGGAGCACTGCGCTATAAAAAAGGAATTCAAACATGCATCAGAACATAAGCCATTATTATTTATGTCATCCCCGATGATTCGCTAATACGTCAGATTTAATCCCCAGCGAGGTCTTTGTCCTCATAATCTCAGTTTCCTCCCCATACCAATATCCTTTTGACGTCAATCATTTGTTTGTTAGAGTGTCTACTCTTGACTGTGGTTCAGTTTCGCCCTAGTGTGGCCCTCTCGGGTTTAGTCTTCACTGCCCATTCTGGTTAATTCCAGTGTCTATTGATGCTCCTTTCGAATACCAGTTTCGTCCTGATATTCGCTTTTAGCAGGTTTTTAAGTGTACGCCCTAATCTCCTCGCTTTGGGTTGAGCCCAGAGTTTCATCTCCTCACCTTGTGCATGAAATACAGTTTCGTCCTGGTAATCATCTAGTTTAGTTTCGCTTAACTAGCTATTGAGTCGAGTTTCATCTCGTTTTTGCTTTCATACCTTGGACCCTTTGACGGTGTTCGTTTACCGAGTGCAGTGTTCGTACTGCGTCCTTGGTTTGAAATCATTCTCCTTTATTCCTTGGATTCTTCTATCAGTTTTCATCACTGTTTATCCATTGATCTGAGACCAGCAGGTGCTTTGAGAAACATGCACTCTCATCACTTTGCTTTGGGTTGAGTTTCGCCTCGTTACCCGTGCGTGAAATCCAGTTTCGTCCTGGTACTCATCTAGTTTAGTTTCTCCTAACTGGTCATTGAGTCGAGTTTTGTCTCGCTTTTGTTCCTAGTTTCTGAGATTCTTTCAGTTCCTTCATATTGTCTATCTTAGTTGAGATTAGCAAGGGCTCCTAGAATCACGCACTCTAGCCACTTTTGCTTTGGGTCGAGCTCATAGTTTCGTCTCCTCACCCACGTACGTTTTCTTTTCCATAGCTTAGTTTCGCCTATACTCTGTGATTTGAGTTTTGTCTCACCCCTTTTTGAATCCTAGTTTTACCCTGGCACATCTGTCCAGAAGTTTAGTTACGTCTACTCTTCTTTGTTTTCGTTCTGTCTCAACCTGCGTTGCAGCTTCATTCTGACGCATATCTCGGGGGTTTCTGTTTCCGTTTCTTTCAAGAGTGTAAATTTTCGGGTTCTTTCGTATTCAAACATCTTCAACCCTGAACGTTCGAAAGTTATCACTTTTCTCACTTATCTTGTTGAAGATATTTGAATAGGGGCAGCTGTTACACCCCAAAATTTACCCTCTTGATTTAGGCTTATGTTTCATCATAGTGCATTGCATTCATACATTGTGATAGGATCAAGGTACTTTGGTGACCAAGTTTTCCTCCAAGATTTGAAGGGTGATGGCATTAACAAATTGCTCAAGAAGAATCTTATCATCCAAACCTATGAATCTTTCAAGCTCAAAAGTTTTTGCATATGTCAAGATGCTTTATTCATCTCTTTGGACTCCCAGAAGATTGGAGCTTGCATTTGATCACAAGTGAAATCACTCTTTTGATGCACCAATCAAATTAGGGTTTTGCTTGATTAAGGCTATTGGCCAAGGCACAAGTCTTGATTTTGGAAACAACAACATTTCTTTGATATTTGAAAGGTCCTTGTACAAGGAATTGGTTAAGATGCCCAGAGGATTTGAAGTTTTGAAGATGATTCATCAGTCTCCTAATGTGTTGACCAAAATTAGGGTTTGGGATTTCATCAATATTTCTTGAGAATTTTGAAGTGAAACTTTGCACATGGCCTTTATATGTTTGTAAGATCATATGTTTGAAGTTTTGATCATCAATTTTGAAGGGAAGTGGATCAATTGATTTAGTGGGCCAAAATGGTCATTTTGGTCAAAATCAGTCAAAGTCAAGGTTGACCAAGTGAATTTTTGGCCAACCATCAATTCAAGAATTTATTCTTCATATTTCAAGTCCATTTTGGTCATTGAATCAAAGAGATTGAAGTTTGTGTTGAAACTTATTCTTGAAGAAACCCTAAAAGTTAATAATTTTGGAAAATAAGGACTTAATTTCAAAAAATCATATTTTATTCACTCTTGATCAAGAAGATGCAAATGAAATATGCTTGGAAATCTAAGATAATGATATTCCACCTCCTTTTGGTCTCATGACCAAATTGGCAAGGAATCAAGAGTTATGGCCTTTTGAAGTCACAAAATTATGGGTCATTTTCTAAAATTAGTGAATTTCAAGCCAAATTTTGAGGACCTTAATGAACTCAATTGCAAAAACTCAAAACTAGGGGATTGTAAATATTTTCAAGACCTTTTGAAATTGTGATAATTTGTGCCAAAATTCAAAAGTATGAGCAAGTTGTGAGTATTGGAATTTTGGGGCATTTTATTGAAATTTGGCCAATGTGCAAAATGGCCATTTCTTGCAAACTCAAGTTTTAGTCATTCTCCTTGCTTATAATCAAGCCCATTGGTATTTTGTGACATGATGAGGCCCATTACACTCACCATTTCATGCCCATGTGCTCCATGAACTTGCTTGAATCAAAAAATACAAAACTTGCTCAAAATTGCCAATTCACCAACACTCTCTCATTTCAAGTAATCGTGGGCTGGCATTTTGAGCATGCATTTCTGACTTCATTTGACTCACAAAATGCATAAAAGGCAGAAGAATTCTCGAGAAAAAGGGAAGATTCAATATGCACTTCATTTTTGGCCAAAATTCCCAATCCTGGCCTCCAACGGCTTTATGGACAAACTTCCACTTCGATCCTTCTCTACAAACTCTATATAAGTGAAAGCAAGCAAAGAGAGAGAAGGAGAACGCGCCATTTGCAAGAATTCTAGATCTAAAATTTTCCTTCATCTTCTGCAACTTGATCCGATTCTCTCAATTCCTTGGTGTTTTCTTCAAAATTCTTGTGGATTTTGCTTCAGCAAAGCAAGTAGATCAAGCTAGCACCCTTAGATTGCAATTGGAGTGAAGGAGACAGTAGATCCATTTTTTTCTCAAAGATTTGAATTCTCAACTTTGAATTCTGATTTCTAGCCATGCCTCGTGTGATTTAAGTTCATAATCATGTTGTTTGAAGTCTATGGAATTATTTTGAAGCTTTATAGCGTTTAATTTGATGAATTATGCATGTTTGGATGTTCTGAAACTCGCGATTCATAATTTTTTTTTTCATTTTCATGACTTGATTACGGATGATGTGGTTGATGATTTGATTTGATTCGAATTGTTATGGATTCCTTGCCATGCTAGCTTTGATTTGCCTTTGATTTCATCAAAAATGATGCAAAATCGAGTGAGTTACACTGATCTGAACATGACCCCCAAGCCTGAGATATGCGCGCGTTTTTTGAATGTCTAGATGTTGAAGATGATGTGGTGGCACATCATGATTGGTTTGTTTGAATTTTTTGGTTTATTTGAATTTTTGTTTTATAAATTGATTTCCATAATTTTATTTCTTGCTCAAAAATGATTGGAAAATTCTGAAAAAATTATCATTAATTCAAAATAATATTTTTGACTTTGTGTATTTTTTTGAATAATTTTTTGAAATTATTTTGATTGGTTCAAAAATTGTTAGGTTTAATTAATTAATTGGTCAAAGTTTATTTTCATTTTAATATTTCCTTGATCTAAAAATTCCACAAAAAATATTCTAGACTTACAAAATAATGTGAAAATTGATTCTGACTTTGGTTCATCATTTTTCTTATTTTTTATTTTAAATTTAATTTCAAAGGATATTTGTAATATTTGTTTGTTTCTTTATTTTTAATACTTCTATTAATTCAAAAATTCCAAAAAAATCATGTAATCTTGTTTTTAATCATAGAATCTGATTATATTTTTGTTTCTCCTTTTTTGTGATTTTTGGTTATGGTTTGCATTTTCTTGCCCTTAAATAATAATTCCATTATTAATTGTTTGTTTTTTTTTGTTTTTAATATTTTCCTTTTATCCAAAAAATCCCAAAAAATTCAGGGATGTATGTTTTTAGCCCTAATATTTGAATATAATTTTGGTTGGCCATTCTTCTGACTTTTTGATTTAAATATTATTTTGATATGTGAATATTTGTTAATTACATATTTGTTTGAATATTAATTTCTTTCTTGACTTTTCCTAATTCAAAAAAAAATGAAAAATATACTTTATGACATTTATGGTTTCTTGATATTTTTCATGACTTTGGTTTGATTTGTTTGGGTTTTGATCCTATTTAATTAATATTTAGGATTAAAAGTCAAAATTTAGGGTTTTGTTGCTTATGGTGCAAGCTTCATGTTCAAAACCCTTGTGCCTTGGAGTTTTATGGGATTTCAGGTCTTGATCATGCTTCATGAATGTGTTGAGAATTTGAAAACCATTTTTCTTGAATTGTTTGACTTGGTTTGACATTTTTCCACAAATAATTTTGGAAACTTGTCTAGTTTGTTGGTTTTGCCAACTAGTCTTAAACTTTGCACTTCATTTGACCTCCTCCCCAATCATTCATGAACTTAGGGCTTGCATTCTGACTTCTAAACACTTCCTTGATATTTTTGGGAACCTAATGATAATGTTGGTTCTGATTTGTCCATGTTAACATCAAACCATTTTGACTCAATGTCCCATACTTGAATGTTTTGAACCTCCTAGTGCATTATGCAGGTTTCATCTCCTATTGTATTCAGGAAGTTGTGTTTGAATCAAATGTGCGTGGTTGAAATGTGTTTGCTACTGACTTTCATGGTCTTTGTTCATATTATTCTCAAGCTCTTATGATCCCTGATTGATACTTAATTGTCAATTTAACATGGTGATAGGAAAGAGCAACATTCCTCTGATTCTTTTGACCTAATCTATGCATATGCTTGTCTTTTCTTGTTTATAATGTCTAATATTTGGTAATTGCCACCATGTCATTATTACTTTTTCACCTTATGGAATACTAACTTGGTTGTTGAATATGCGAGGTACTCTTAGAAAGTAGCCACTTTTGGCTTGAGGCTTTTGTGTTCCACTTTATTTGTGGAACACAGTTTATTACATTGGCATTATTTTTGTGTTTGGCATGCTTGATGGTTTATGCAGGATACACATATCTATGATTGTGAATGCCATACATTGCCTCTGGGACTTGTTCATATCTGATAGATTCCCGACTCAATTTATTTACTGATGCCAGCTTGCTTGAAGTTTCTCTGGGTTTTTTTATTCTTGCTTGATTGCTACAGATAGTTATCTATTTGGTATTGTACTACTCCCTTTCTCCCATTTTCATTTTGCATGATTCTCTGATTGCATGATGGCACCTCTGTTGCTGATATATGTCAGGAGGCCCTCTGGTTTTTACCTGATGCACGTATTGTCTTGTTGATCGATGAGTCACTCAATTTAGAAATTGAGATCATGACTTCGCTCTCATTGCATGTTCCCTATAGGATGTTTATTGCTTTTCCTCTTTAATTGTTGATCATTGAGTCACTCTATTTAGATATTGAGATCACGACTTCGCTCTCATTGCATGTTCCCTATAGGATGTTTATTGCTTTTCCTCTTTAATTGTTGATCGATGAGTCACTCAATTTAGATATTGAGATCACAACTTCGCTCTGATTGCATGTTCCCTATAGGATAGTTTTGTTGAGTTCCCTTTAACATGCAACTTAGGATAGGATCTTCCCTTTATCCTCAACCTTAGGGTCAACCATTGTATGATAACACTAGGGATAGTGCTAGGCTAGTTTCCCTTAGTTTTTTTTCTTTCTTTGCATTTTTGCATCTTAAAATAAAAATTGTTTTCTTGGCAAATCATAAGAACACCTCTAATGAACTCAAACTCCTCTTCAGAATAAAAGATACAAACCAATTCTATTAGTTTGTGTGCCTCTTGGCTTTGTTTTTAAACCTGTTTTATTGATGTTTTGTCATCTTTGCCATGATATCTTTGTTATCTCTTAGCCGATGTTTCGCCATCGCACATTTGTTTGAAGCCCGATGTTTCGCTATCGCACATGTCTGTTATCCTACTTTGATTCTCAATATCATTTATAGGTGTGATATTTTGCTATCTGTTTTATTGATGTTTCGCCCTCTTTTCAATGATATCTTGTCATCTCTTAGTCTATGTTTCGCCATCGCACATTTGTTTGAAGCTGATGTTTCGCCATCGCATCTGTTTGTTATCCTGCTTTGGCTCTCAATATCATTGCTAAATGTGATGCTTTGTCATCCATTTTATCATTTGATGTTTCGCCATATTTGCCATGTTATCTCTTGGTCGATGTTTCACCATCACACATTTGTTTGAAGCCGATGTTTCGCCATCGCAGCTGTTTGTTATCCTGCTTTGGTTCTCAATATCATTGCTAGGTGTGATGTTTTGCCATTCGTTTTATCATTCGATGTCTTGCCATCTTTGACATGTTACTTTGTTATTACTTAATTGATGTTTGATTACCTCATTTGTTTGATGTTTCATTCAATGTTTTGCCATCTTGACTATCTTTGTTTGTCTTAATTAAAAAGCACAAACCAACTAAAACACATAAGCCGAACTACGGCTGCTCTGATTCCTTAAAAGGGATACGTAGGCATTGGGGTAGGGCCCAACCGAGCACAACTTTTATTTTCCCTACATTGTTTTATTTTCCTTTCACATGCATTCCCTTTACAGTTTTAAGCCATAGACATAGGATTTGACCATACCCATTAGATTAGACAACAAGAGTGGATACCATAGAGTACTACGGGCGTGCGGGGTGCTAATACCTTCCCCTCGCGTAACAGACTCCCTTACCCGATCTATCGGTCAAAAGACCGTGATTTCTCCCTTTTCAGGTTTTCTCGATGTTTACCTTTCCCTCTCGGCGGGATAAAATACGTTCGGTGGAGAATTCATTGATGTTTCATTAGCATCCAGATGACAGGTCTCGGCCGCGTAGTTCCAGGTTGATCAGCTCAAGACACCTCCTTAAGCACTGATGACCAAAATTAGGGTTTGAGATTGCAAAAGGATAATTGAACTTTCAATGCTTCATATGACTTTCATGGATCACTATAGACCCCCAAGATTACTCATGTCAAGTTTCAAGCCCTGGATCACACTTTTGCTCAGTCAATTGAGCAGTTGACCTAAAAATCAACTGTATTGGGTAAAAAGTGAACCATGGCCAATTTACAGTCAAACTTCATAATTTTTTATCCATATCAACTTTATAAACTCATATGTATCATTTGATCAAGTTTGGACCATAATTCCTCGAGAAATTTGATCAAATCATCAAAAGGGCAAAATAGTCAAAATTAGGGTTTTGACTGAGAAAGGGCAATTTCTTATTTTTGACCTAGCAAATGATCAATTGGATTGAAGAATGATCTCAAGAGTTAAATTGCATCATTTTTACCTAATGGCGTGACCTAAAACATTGCTCAAGATCAATTGGATTGATAGTGAATTTTTAGTCAACTGTACACTAAAAGTCAAACTTTGACTTTTTGGTCAAAATCCAATGTCAAAGATCAGAATTCATCAAAACATGTCAAAATATGAAACTTATTCATCAAGAAATCAAAAAGTCAAGATTTCATTTTGAAAAGTCAAAGTTTTCTAACTTAGAAATTTTTCCAAGTGTTTAAAACTTCATGTTTTTTCATAACTTTGAGCCAATCTTTCACCATGATGCAAGATGATTCAAAAGAAACTTTCAACATTGATTTACACAACTTATCCAAAAAATTCTTGGATCTCAAGTTATTAATTCATAAAGTCTTGGTCTTAAAATTAAACACTTAGTGAAATTTTGCCCTAGTTTTGGTCAGGATTTTGACCTAACTTCGTTGCACTTTTTAATATAGTTCCAAAGGGAATTTTAAAAAGTGATTAAAAAAGGGGTTGTATATCACATTACAATATTTCTGAAATGTCCAAGAACTCGTTGAGATTATTTGTGAGCAAGGAGAATCGAAGAGATGAAGTTAGGGTTTTCAAACTTAAATTATAAGCCATTTCATGATGAACAAAAATTCCAATCCAAGCCTAGGCTGCATAATCTTTACTTTGCAGGCCTCAAACTTTTTTGTCACTCCATAATTAAATGTCTACACATCTGATAGAGCTTTAATCCAAGCACTTGAGCCTTTATCCAAGTTATATTTCCATTTATGGCACAAAGTTGCCATTTCCATTTTGATAAAGCACTACTTTTAAAATTGTCAACTTCTTGAGCTTTGCACTTGTTATTTCTGCACACACAACCCCTATAAAACAAAATAAATGTGTCTAAAGCCTCTTTAAGCTCAGAACATGCTTGTACAACACTTTGAGTTTTGTCCTCTCACTTTTCTTCAAAAGCAAGTCATAGAGCCAAAAGGCTAGAACTCAGAAACCTTGAGTGCATTTGATCTCTAATCTTTTCCATACATATACACAAATCTATTACAACATAACACACGAATGCTAAGACCCCAAAACACTCCCAAGCACTTTGCAACTCAGAATCTACCTTAACTTGACAGTTTTGAACCTCACATAGCCATCCCAAATCCACTCGTGCGTATTGAGTTTTAACCATCCAAACACTTAATATATATCATATCAAAGTGATCCAGACCCCTGTTTCTTGATTGTAACTCCTCCATCACCATCCACCATTTCCAAATTTGAAGCTTGCAACTTGACTTGAGTTGAGAGTTTCAGCTATCCTCAAAGCAAAGTAGGAGTTGGAACATACTCAAGGAGGTCCAGGCAAACTATAGAAATCATCAGGACGTCACAAAGGTTGCTCAAACTCCATACATGACTCCACCTGCAAGAGGTAAGTTTTCAAACTTCTATCTCTGCATACAGGCATTATTTGATTTTGATTTGTGAAGATAAAATGTAGATATTATTGCCACGAAGTTGTACATATCCATAGTTTGCATTTATATGGCTTGAGCTTAGATAATTTTAGAGTTGAAGTTTTCTGAAATTTATTGGTTTTAAATTAGGGACAGAAAAATTCTCATTCATCTTTGACTGTTAGCATAAGTTATTTATATGTTTGGATTCGTGGGAAGAAATGCCACAACTTTCATGTTTGAACTTTTCATTTTTGTTGAGAGATGAAGAAGATACAGGTCCTTTGGCTGGAGGTTGAAGATGAAGTGTATTCATGACTCATTTTGTATTATATATTTATCGTTTCAGTTATATTAACGGATGTATAGCCACCCCAATGGTAAGGCGGCACGCTGGTAACCTCAAGGACACGGGTTCAAGACCCAGCGCTGCCTTTTTGCCTTTTCTATATTTTTACAGTTTTTTTGGATTTTTGCAGCGCTGGGCTCCCCTTTGTTGGGCCTAGCCTTTTATTGCTTATTTTTACTCCCTGTTTCATTTTCTAACTCCCCTGACTTTTCTTTATATTTATATTTTATTTTTTTAATTTTATTTTTTCATTATTATTATTATTATTAATATTATTATTATTATTACTATCATTATTTTCATAAATCATAAAAAAAAATCCAAATTTATTTATATTTATTATTCATACTTATATATTTTTTATATAAAACAAAAAGATTAAAAAAAACATTTTCTTAAACAAATTAATTTCTTTTTTTTCTTAAATAATTAATTTTTAGGCTTAGGATAAATTAGTATATTATTTTATTTTCTTAGTTAAAATTAATTTAGAACTTAGGTTTATTTTAATTAATTAATCTTCATTTTATTTTCATTAATTTAAAGCCTTTTACCAAAAAAAAACCTAAAAATCCTTTTTCAAGTTAATTTCTTTTCTTAATTAGTTTAAGTTAATTTTATTTAAATTTAATTAATCATTTTCTTTAATTAGGTCAAGACAAAACCCCTTTCATGAAAAAAAAAACAAAAATCATTTCTTTTTCCATTTATATTCTTGCATTTTATTTTCAATTTTGTACAATATTCAATATGGTTCTAATAGATAATTAGGTTTAATTTTCTTGCAATCCCCATTTGAAAATCTGTACACCCCCTCCCCTAATGATGTAATAGCGTAGAAATTTTACTTTTCGTAATTTATCGCTTTATATAAATGCTAGTAATTAGGGTTTGTATGAGAAGATAAAATCAACAAGTAGCAAACCCTAATGAAAGACTAAACAAAGCATGAAAATTAATACACTTGCACACTTACACCCTTAGGGTAAATCCACTTTGTTGCCTTATGAAAAATTGCCATGTTATGCATGTGGAGTATCTTAGCAAAAGCAATAAAACATACAAGATCATAGTCCCTCGATGATGCTATCAAAGTTGCTTTTCAAAATGATCTTAGTCCCTCAAAGAGAATTGCTAAGATATTTCACAACATTGCTATCATGGCTATACAATGACCCATGCCCGTCCCTTTACATCCAAAGATAGGGCTTCTTACCAAATCAATGGTAACATAGTAATATCAAAGGAAATGAAGAAATGAACTAAGACTTTTGAGTAGGTAGATTGTTCCTAGTTTCTTGCTCAATTTCAAAACAAAGAAATCCTTGCTATTTTCAAAAACAAACACCAACACTTTCAAAACATCTTTCAAACTTGAAAACATTTTCAAAAGATTAACACTTTTTATACATTCTTAATAAACGAGAATTATTACAAAGTTTGCCTAAACAATGACGCCTTTTCAAAATACTTTCAAAAACCACACAAAGCACATT
The DNA here is from genome assembly GCA_948472305.1 of Vicia faba. Taxonomy (NCBI): domain Eukaryota; kingdom Viridiplantae; phylum Streptophyta; class Magnoliopsida; order Fabales; family Fabaceae; genus Vicia; species Vicia faba. Next base: position 1,014,643,457 of record OX451738.1, read on the forward strand.
TTCAAACAAAAGCAAGTGATCCAGCAAGCAACTAAGAGCCCATGGAAAACCATAGATGAAAAGGGTGCTAATACCTTCCCTTTTCATAATCTACCCCCTGAACTCAAGAAAACATCTCTAAAGGTCTTTCCTGTTCTTTTCAGCCTTTCCATATTATATAAAAGAAAAGTCAGTGGCGACTCTTACTAACGGCAACATTTGCGATAAAACACAAAACAACCAAGTCAGTTCTCCCACCGTATCACAGTATCATAAAGATAATTTGCCTCAGTGTTATGAACTTTGGAACATTTCCCCTGGCAAACCAATGTTAGAAGAAGTTTCAACCATGCTTGAGGGAATTCCTATGCATATTCATATTCTGAAAAGATTCTCCTCTAATCACCGGATTCTCTGAGAGATTTGTTAAATCTTGACATAACTGCCCCAGTTTGATTGTACTTTGAGGGATCAAATCTCGACCTGAATGTCTCGAGTTGGCTGAACAATTACTCAATAGAGTATTTAGCATGCTTGCCCCTTCTCAATAGAGTCTTGACAACCCTTTCCTTCATCTCACGCTCATGAAGAAATGAGAAGCTCGTGGAGTTATAAAGACAACATAACCTTAGAGTGGCTGGCTTACATCTTGAATGTAGGTTAGTACACAACTGTACTTCTCAACTTGAACTACTCCGTATTTAAGAAAATACTTGAAGCAATACGTCCCTCGGGACCAACTGAAAGTAATGCACCACTGCTTGACAGAGACTCTTGGAAATCAACTTTTGCAATCTGCTTTAGATCATATCTCGAACTGGTATTATTTTACTCAACAGAGTCAATAGAAGGTCTGCCCCAGATTAAGATCATTCTCAATAATGACTTACCTTTCAATGGTATCCTGAAGCAATTTGTCCCTCAAGATAATTAAACTTTCATTTGATGCTCATTATGCAAACTTGCTTGATGTTTAAGCACTTATTCATATGCAAAGAATACTTATTCTAAGAATGATAATTCTAATGCAAAGCTCATGTTTGTCTTGAAGTTTAAAATTTTTTATTGAAAAGATGTCGAAACATCAAATTTTTCTTATACAAAAGAAAGTAAAAAGATGGTGTGATACCAACTCAAAAGTTTTAGCAAACCTCATACGAGTCAGATTATCGTTTTCTCGTTACGGTGTGCTTTCGAATTAACCAATACTTCAGTTAGGACTTTCTAGGGTTGTAACGTGGCCTGGTTCACGGTTTTAGAAAAAAAGGATTTAAGGCTCAAAATATTTGGTGCCCAACCATTCTTCATGATATTCTCCAACCCTAAATTTAGTTAACTCGATGTGAGCATTCATCTTTCAAGAGGAGTTTACAATGGTTCAGGAGTCAAACGAGGTTTTTTTTTGGACATGGAAATCACTCATCTCTTTATTTCTTGGTGTTTAATCACACGACTTTATTCTTTGCTGAGGATTCTTATTTAGTAATCCTTTTTTCTTTTCGCGCTTTTCGCTTTCTTTTTGTTTTCCCTAAGCGACTTGTTTTTTCAAGTTTTGACTTAGCGGGGCTTTTTGTCTCTTTCTTTTCTATTTTCTTTTTTTCGAATAAGTCGTGTGACTTCGATTCGTTTTCGACTTTGTTAGAAGTGATTGTGACTGCCTGAGTCCTTGGTAGATGAAGGATAACCATTATTGTATCGTCCTCTATTGACTTCCTGATGTGCGAGAGATACCCATTAGGATATCGTTCTCTTTGATACACGATGCTGATAGATGAGAGATAACCATTGCAGTTTTAACTTTCCTCAACATTTTTATGGATAACCATTATTGTATCCTTAGGTGCGCACTCCTGATGAGTTTTGAACGCTCGATCGGATTAACTGAAATCTACCCTGCCTCAGGTTAAATGTGAGGGTTTTTTCTGGAAAGAAAAGAAACTCCTACTTCAAGGCTCAATGGGGTTGACGAGGGTCTATCTCCCTTATATGTCCGATGTTTGGGAATTTGAAATAATGCATGTATATAGTCAGCAGGGTTTTACTCCAAAACACACCATTTGAGATTTTTGGTATATTTCTCATCATTCTCCCTCCTGAGGTTTTTCCTTTGTTCACGAGAGTTGAATATAAAAAAAAACAGAAAGAAAAAAACATTTAAGAGTGAATACGAATGGATTAATTCAAGACAAACATATTCAATGCATTATGATTAGTATTCAAAAATAAACAAGTTTTGCATACAAGAAAGTACTGAATCAAACAAGAAAGATTACAAATGAGAATGCAAATGTAATTTTAAATTTCCCTGTTGAGGAGACTAGTCTCTGTATGGACTTATTGCTTCAGAAGATGATCTGAAAGTCTTGACATTCACTGAGTTAAAGGAGACTTCAATATGACCAACTGGTGTGAGAATGATAGCTTTTGCATCAAGCAAGTCTTGCACTTCATCTCTGAATGGTTTACAACCTTTAGTTGAAATAGATAGGTGCCCCAACATGGTAATCACAAATAATATTCTCAACAGATTTGATGAATGCTTTATCAAGCGAACTTGCATAAACTGCATCACAAAGTATCTTCTACCACATAGAAGAAATGCCAACCATATGATACTACATAGAAGAATCATTTGGGTGAGGAGAAAGAGTTTGAAACATTTTACCAAACATTGAATGAACCTTGGAAAATAAGTCAGACAAGTGACAGACTTCACACTTCAACCCCTTGTAGTCTTCAACATCATAACCAGGTGCCTCAGAATGGGAGATACATCTAGTATTTACATCGAAATCAGGAGAGAAAATTGTGGGAGGATGACCCAAAGCAGGAAGCTTAATCAATTGAGCTTCCAACACACGAGGAAGTAATTAGATGCAAGGTATAGAGATTATATCAACCTACTTATGAAGCTTTTTCTGTCTTTACTGATAAGCTTTGCCCCATGGGTTCAATTGAAGACCAGAAGCTAGTTGCTGACGAGACAATCTGGGAACACGAAGTTCTGGGTCAGACCCACAAAGTATCTCTCGATTTGAAAAATGTCCCATAGGCTGGGGATGAATGACAGCTTATGTTACAACAGCCTATATAGGATCATTTTCCTTTGCTGACATTGTCTTCAAAACTTCCATATCTGACTCAACTGAGTCTCCAACTAGTCATTTTTCTCCCCTAAGGATTTCTGACCACGGGCCAAAACTTACAGGTCCACACCAAATAGCCCTATCTAATTTTTTTCATCTCACCCAACTCCCCACGAAGTAATTCCATGGCTTTTTCGGATCACTAAACAGTGAGAAATCAAGATTTGCAGTTCTAAAAAAGAATACCAGACCTGAATAAGAATTCCCCACTTTGAGTACCTGTTATGAATGCATAAAGAAACATGAGATGAATAAGTGGATGCAATGTCATGTTCAATCATTTTCAAGGAACCCGCATGCTTCTAATTTTGATTTTAATCCAGTGAGAGATGGACAAACACAACATAACTTTCACAAGCATGATTCTTTGGAAATAGAATGGATATGTGTGTTAACTTTTTTCATGCATACATTTTTTAAACATTTCTTTTTTTGTAAAAAGTAAATATGCGATGATGCAAGTGCAACAAACATAGGATCAACATTTCCACAATGTTGATTAACTGCTATGCTTTTCTTGAAAATGTCGGGTGCATTAGGATCAAAAGTCCGGAACATGAACCTAAATAAACCTCTTGGTTAACGAATCAAAAACTCAGAAAATAAATCTGAGAACCATTAGAACAACACGGTCGCTTACGAAAAAAAAGTCACCAACTGTACCTGTGATAATCAAGTCCCTCCCTACTCACAGGTGAAAACTAGGTCAGGGTAAGGTCGGGTAACCCATAATAGAGGGTACTCCTGAGAAACTAATGTCATATCACCTAAGTGAAAATTATAGCCCCTTATTTGTACCTCATTTGAGCATGGACGACATGACGACAATAGTGAAACCTAAGTAAAATAGCTGACATGTTCCACTTTATTCCTAAGGTTCCTATGGTTGTCACTTGGCCTGGATATTGGGCCTCTTACCTTATAGTAACACCCATGCCACATGGAAAACCAGAAGCCAGCACAACAGATAACCAATATGGAAAGGGATAAAATGAAATGCAAACATATGCTCAGATAATCATGTACAGAAGAATAAACCAAAAGCATAAAAATAAACACCCAAAGAAAAGAAATCAAGATCTAGGATCAATTTCAGGATGGACCAGCATTTGGTCGACTTGTCCCTAGTGAAGTCGCCAGCTGAAACAACCGGCGGAGCAATCAACTGATGATGAAATCAATGAAGTATCCATTGAACATTTTTATCCCACAGGAGTGGAAAGGTAAACATCGAGTAAACCTGAGAAGGGTGAAATTACGATCAAACGACTGAGAGATCGGGTAAGGGAGTCTGTTACGCGAGGGGAAGGTATCAGTACCCCACACGCCCGTAGTACTCTATGGTATCTACTATTGTTATTCTAATATAATGGGTGTGTTCAAAGTCTATGTCTAAGGTTTAAAGTAAAAAATAAAGATGGAATGTATGCAAAAGAAAAGAGAAAACAATGTAGGGAAAATAAAAGTTGTGCTCGTTCGGGCCCTACCCCAATGCCTATGTATCCCTTTTAAGGAATCATAGAAGTCGTAGTTCGGCTTACTTGTTTTGGTGGGTTTGTATTTTCTAATTGAACAATGTTAGATTCAATCATTCCACCGCTGCTCGACCTTTTGAGACTTACAACCTGTAGCAGAAAGGAACCAACATGCTCTTAGAAGAGAAAAGTCGATTGGCAAAAAGAAAAATAATTGGTTGTTGTTTTTTAACTTGAAAAAGGATTTGAAAGTTCTAGATGTTTTATGCATTTTCCCAGAAAAAGAAAGCTTTTATTTTAAATGAAAAGGATGCAAAAGAAAAGAAAACATCTAAGGGAGACTATCCAAATCTAATCCCTAATGTTATCATACAATGATTGATCCTAAAGTTGGGTTTTGAAGGGAAATCTCTACCCTATATTGACATGCATGGATAACAATCCTAATGTCTATTTCAAATCATCATCTATAGATGAATCAAGAAGTCCTAAAGAAGCATAGCAAGGGTCTATCACCTAAAACTATGTCTATCTTGAATCATCATCTATAGCTGAATCAAGAGCTCCTAAGGGAACATGTCGAGGGTATAACATCTCAAAACATGCACACAAGGATGAAATCAAGCAAACAAGTCAATAAGCTCAAGAGAGCTAGCTCAAGAGAACACACATAATATGTTGTGAGTAGCGCATGCTAACCCAAGTCAAGTGCCTAACCAATATATAAAGGATCAAGGTAGGAAAAAAATCAACAATCAAAAGGCTCAAGAGAGAACACCTAGAGAAATCCTATCTAGGCTAGCATGCCAAAGAAAGTCTAACAAAACTATCCTATGGGGAACATGCAATGAGAGCGAAGTCGTGATCTCAATTTCTAAATTGAGTTACTCATCGATCAACCAAAAACAAAGGGAAGCGATAAAATCCTATAGTGAGCATGCACTGAGAGTGAAGTCGTGATCTCAATTTCTAAATTGAGTGACTCATCAATCAACAACCAAGAAAGCAAACACAAGCACAACACATACAGCCAATAAGGTGAAAAATTCCTACTACATGTCTTTAAACAGCGACTTTACCACCATAGGGCTCTCAGAAACATTTAGAAAATTGTAAATAACGAAAGAAACTAAAAGGAGGTAGTTTAATACCAAACGAATAATAATCTGTAGCAAGCAAAAATAAGAAATCTGAAGAACTTTGAGTAAGCTAGCATCATCAAACAAAGCAAGTCAGAAATCAGATGTCCAACATAAGCCTCGATGCAACGATGTCAAAATAAATCACAACAAAGATGTGCATCAGACATCATTACAAAAGTTATCCTGCATAAAAATACAATCCAGAAAAAAAACATAACAAGTATGTATATTCCTCAAGTCATGAGGGTCAAAGCATAAGCTCGTCTGAATCACATCCGTATTTCGCAAATAAAGCAAAACACGAATCAAGAATAATCTTGAATTCATGTTCCCCAAATAAAGTGGAACATTAATTAATATCATCATGATAATCCCTTAGTATGAGTCCTTGAACAATTAACACACATGTAAAAAATAACAAGGAAAAACTAAGCCAAAAGAGAAAACACAATGAGAAATGAAACAAACTAAAAAAAACTGTTGATTTTTGGCCTGGGAACCCGGTTACCAGAATTTGGGTAACCAGTTACCCTAACTAAAAAACTTGGGAAAATAGATACTGACTTTAGGTAACTGGTTACCATAAATGGGTAACCGGTTACCCAAGCCAAAAAGCTGGGAAACGCTATTGTAAATGGGGTAACCGGCTACCATAACTGGGTAACCGGTTACCTTCGGGAAGAAAGTAGTTTTTTGAGATTTGCCTCATGGTTTGTACAAACTTTTGATTCTATTGCAAGGCAAGATCATAGTTCAAGCATTTTATCAAACACATGTCATGTTCAAATTCAACACATGATTTTGCATAATTCAAACATAGATTCCAACAACACATGATTGATATAAGATCAACAATTAGGCTTCATGCAACATCAATAATTTGATTCAACAATTAAACACTTTCATGAAAAATCACTTAAGTCAAATAAGCATTTAATTCCACTATCCAATTCCGGGTTTACACATGATGATCAAATCAAATCACAATTCTAGGCTTAGATCTAAGTTTTCAATTCAAAATTCAACCTAGATTCAATTCATGCTTGATCAAAAAGTGCTTCTCAAATAATCACTTATTTCAAAAGTGCTTAATTCAAGATAACTCACCGATATAAATGATGAGGAAACTTAGGTTTGGAGATCGCAACAAACGAATCAAAGATTAGAGGAGAATTGCTCTTTATTTGCTTGATCTTTAAAATTGTTGAAAAAAGTTGTTGAATATTCTTGATCAAAAAAGTGTAGAACCTTGATTTGATCCTTTAGAGAGTTAAGAGGAAATTTTTTAGTGTTTATGAGAGTTTTTAGAATTATGAGAGCTTTCCCCTTGAAAATTCAGATTTCAAGATTATATACATGGGCCAATTGGGCTTTGGATGAGGAATTGAACTGGGCCTCCATTTGACGGTGTAAGCTCGATACGTACACAAAGTGCCACATCATCATCTATACGGAGTCTCGAACCGACTCCAAAATGAAAAATGAAGATCATCAAATTTATGACACTTTTCCGAAACAACGGGCTCAATCGAATAGACAAAGAGGAAGTTATGGATTTTTGAAGTTTCTCTGATGTTGTGGCAGGAAAAATAATTTCCTGTGCATTATTTTTATTGCGTCACACGCAGAACGGACCAAAAACGGAAGCCTTTGAGTCACCATTTGATTTTAGCATCTGAAGAGAAACTATATTAGACAAAATTTGTTAACCAACGCCTGCGGGCTTAGCTCAACATGATAAAAATCGACCGAGATGTGAGTTTTACCGTATCGAACATTTATACACATGAATTCCGGTTCAACACAAACATGTCTTCAAAAACTCAAAATTCATAGGTCCTTCCTTAATGAATCAGCTTTTGACTTTCAAAGACGACATTAAGACAACATCAAGACGTAATTTTTGCAATCAAAACCGCGTACATACGACATTCCAGCTAGGAGTTATGAATTTTCTAATGCAGATGAAACAACAATTCAGCACACTTTTCTTCGTATTTTTCACTGTATAACTTCCAAGAGAATTACATATTCAGAGACCCTTCTTTGAGGATTAACCTTTGGTCCAAACACAAAAGTTGAAGAGGACACCCAGACGGTTTCAAAATTTGTTTAATCAACCCCGGAACATTGTTCCCAAGCAGGAGATACGAATGTTTAAGCTCAGATCAGTTAAAATACTATTTCCCTAGATCAACCGAAAACACTCGAATCTTTCACGGCTCAGCATGTTTTGAAGAGATATGAGAGATTTGTTATGTTGATGAAATGCCTTGAACCCACGAGTATGGATCTAATGATATCCATGCATGTATATGCTAGCAAGAGTATAAGCCGATTAGGGTTAAAAAATGAAGAAGGAAAATTTTGGGGTACAACAGTATGCCCTGAAGAATTGGCATGATATTCGCACCTTACATTTGTATCATATTTTGGGGGGAGTTCCCCAATTGGAGGAGTAAGTGTCTTCAGCTCTACCAATAATTCCTTGAGTAAGTATTATAGTAATTGACTGTGTGGCATAGGGAGAGGATCAAATCTTCTCGGATGCCTTCCGAACCTATTTTGTGGTTGTTGTTCTTGTGGGATCGCCAATGATTGTTGTGCCCTTGGATGTGTTGCAAAAACATTAGTTTCTCCTTCCTTCTTCTTTGAGAAGTTCAGAATATGTTTCTTTGGATTATAAGGAGTACTGGATGATGCCTCTTGTATCTTGCCACTTTTCACACCTGCTTCAATTCTTTCTCCAATTATCACCAAATCAAAAAATTCAGAGGAGACATTGCCTACCATTTTATCATAATACAGGCCTTGTAGCGTAGCCCATGAACATGTCGACCAATTCGCTTTCTAGGAGTGCTGGTTGTACTCGGGTTTCCATCTCTCTCCATCGTTGAACATATTCTTTGAAAGACTCGTCCTTCTTTTGGGACAAATTATGAAGTTGCATGCGATTATGAGCCATATCCAAGTTAAAGTTGTATTGTCTTAAGAATACTTTAGCAAGGTCTTCCCATGATTGGACATGCACTCACTCCAACTGCATGTACCAAACTAGAGATGCCCCACTTAGACTATCTTGGAAGCAATTGATCATTAGTTTCTGATTGTGGGCATAAGCATACATTTTCTTACATTATATGTGTAGATGGTTCCTTGGGCACGTGAGTCCCTTATATTTTCCAAATTCAGGTACTTTGAACTTCAGAGGAATGACTACATATGGGACTAGACCCATTTCAAGAGCATCGACGTTGAAAGCATCATAACCTTCTACTACCTTTAGTCTTTCTTCCAAGGCTTTATATTGGTTGACTGCCACATGATCTTCAACATTCTTTGGTTGGGGTGGTTGAGTACTGCCTCTTACATCGTGGTCCCCATATTTCAGGTCTATGTAATTATCCACTTTGTCGATTGGAATTTGCAAAGTATGGGATACCCCCACCTTCCAAGGATGTGGAACGAAACCTAGTCTCTTGTTGGGAAACAATTGACCTTACATGACCAGATTCTGGCTCATGTCTTGGTTGGTGACCGCTTGATGAACCAATGGTTTGAGCTACTTCTTCAAAGGCTACCTTGGGAATCTCGTCTTGTCCAGCTATCATATTTTTCAAGGCGAGCAGTACTTGACTTATGTCTCCTTTCATAGATTCAATACTTCCTTTAACTTGTTCCAAGTCTTCTTGGAAGACTGCTTGATTCTCTTCGATTTTATCCATTGCTTTCTTTTGATGAGCTCTTGTTTGATATGGTGGTCGGGAAGGTAGCATGGTTTTCCCAATGATTTAACTGGAGATGATATGAAAAATATTAGTTTTTGCATGAGATATGAAATGAATACTTGTGCTTAGATGAATGCGTCTGAATATGCTAAAAATTTATTCAAATGTCTTATTCACTTGGATTCCCTTTTATTATTCATTATTATTATTTTTTTCAGGTTTTACTTTTTTGTTGGTGAGTATCCAAAATAAATACACAAATGAAATATTGAAGAAAAAGTACTTTTTATTAAATAATGATCACCTTCCTTGAAAAAGGGAAATACAAACCAAATACTGAAACAATACTGAATGGGAAATACTGAAAGCGGGAAGTCAAAACCAAATGTCAAATACTGAAAGAAATAACAAAAGGGAAACTAAAATATCCTAAGCACGCTTGCAAATTTCTACCTTAAAACCATCAACTGTCTCCCTACAAAGCTTAAGGAAGTCTTCAACAACCTTTGGAAGAGGGACCATCACGGCTTCTATATCTCTCAAGCTTCTAGGAATGTCACAAATGAGATTGTTGGCTAAGTAGGCTATCTTTGCATATTTTTCCTTGTACCTTATATACTCCTTGTAAAGTATAGGGCTTATGACCTTGTTGTCTTCTCCTGCTTGAGCTATCTTTGCATATTGCTCTTCCTAATATCTCTTTTCTTCCCTCATCTCCTTATAAAGTTCCCTTTGTATAAGGAAATTCTTTTGGAGGCTTTCCAATTCTTGTCAGACTTGTTCAGATTCCTTCACCTTTTGAGAGAGAAGTTCTTATGCTCTCATATTTCTAAGGCGTTCTCTCTCCTCTTCTTCTTGGATTTCTTTGAGGCTTATGAGAAGTATTTTGATTTTCTCCTCTGAATCTAGGTCACCTTCTGTTAATCCTTGAATTTGGGCTCTCATATCTTCTTTCAATTCTCTTTTGTCTTGCAATGCTTTATCATACCATTTATTTAGCCTCACAATTTCTATAGCAACGTCATCCAACCGTTGATTGTGGGAATCAAGATTGAAAGTAGCACTTAGCAACCCCTCTGTTGAATGCTTTCTCTTATACCTTTCTTTTTCAATCAAGTCACGGTTATTCTGAATCTGTTGGTCTTTCAGCACAAGTTCTTATTGCAACTGATTTTTCTACATAGCAAGGTCATAAAGTCCGTGCTCCAAATTCTCCGTGTCTCTTTGAGCTTGTTCAAGGGAATTTTATCTCTTCTATCTCCTCTACTGACATTGTAAGAGGATCTGGTATGTATGTAGGATCAATATTAAATGGTAGTTTAACTATTTGAACCCTCTTCAAAACCCATTGAGTATAAGGCTCTCTTGCCACCACATTCTTCCTTCCAAATTCAGCATCTTTCTTGTGAACCTTACCGCAAGCTCGGATGATTCTTGTATGCAACTCGGGGTTATTCTTACACATATCATAAAGGACCAATTGTTGAAGTTGTTTGTCAGAAGGTTTATCCTCCAAAGGATACCCAAGTGAACGTAAAGCCAAAGTGGGGTTATAGTTAATGCATCCCCTCGTTCCATTTAGAGGAACATTTGGAAATTCTCCACAGCTAATGACAATATTCTCTATGTTCAACTTCCTAGCATACCATAAAATAGAGTCCGCAGTAAGAGCCCTCAACTTTTGGGACCATTCATTCTTTTCTAAGTCCTTAACCATGTAGTCCTCTTTGTAGAGGTGAGAAATGAGCCAAGAGTATAAGAGTGGAATACAACAATTTAGCACACCTTTCCCTTTTTCATAACGTGTATGAATGGTGTAGTAAACATCAGTAAGTAAAGTAGGAGTAGGATCCGCATTTAACACCTTTACGGCCTAAAATACACTAATGGCCGCATAATCAATATAATTGATAGTATTTGGAAATAACACCAAACCAAAAATTAGCAGTGCCAAACAATCCACACAAGCTTCCCATTCTTTTTTATCAGCAAAAGAAATAACCTTAGCCAAATTTATGACACTGGCAGTCTGTCTAATTCCTTTGTAAGCTTCATATTTGATCTTAGAGAAATCCAAGATCCTGTCAAATTCTTCCAAAGTAGGTGCTAGTTGAAAATTCTGGAAAGTGAAACATCTCAACAGAGGGCCGTAGTATTGAGTAAGGGCAATGACTGCTTTCACTTGCACAATTATCTTGGTCAACTCAAGGATATCCCCATAGCGTCAAACAAACATCTTCATAGTTTTATCTGTTAATTTTCCCCTAATCAGTTTCATCTTCTTCATATCAGGAACCATGGCGCTAACTCTGACAGCTTGTTTCTTGTTGGTATTCATCTTTAGGAGACTCACCATAAACCTTTGATTATTTTTCTTAGGAATCCTGTGAATAAGACAAATAAATAAAAAAATGATGAATATTTGAAATACAAAATATATGTTTACGGTGATGCAATAGGAGGTGGGATTTATGAAGGGTATCCTTAGTAGGTAGGTTTCTAGTTTCGTCCTATGGATATTCTACATTCCCCATAAGGGTGGTTTTCTTAAGGGTGTCATGGATAACACCAGGGGGAAAAAAGCATAAGGGCCTCCCTTGGGTGGAGCCTCTTTATAGACCGAGACTTCCGTCTCTTAGGTCACTCAAGGTCTTACCATGAGATTTTGTTTTAGGATTATACAAAGATTCATTAGCCAAATCCCGAAGTCCTACCTCCTAGAGAGTCTATCCCTCTAAAATATATTCCTTAGAACTCAACCGAATCTAGGCGAAGTCGTCACAAAAACTCATAGGGATGTTAAACCCCTTTAGATGATCCTTCTTCTAAGATTTGATACATATATGAATTTAAATCCCATCCACCATAAAATAATATGATAACAATGATAATATGAATAAATAAACAAATAAATAAACATATATAGAAACACAACATATCAAAAATAAAAAAGAAACCCAAGAAACCCTATACCTAAAAGGAGGGAAGACTCTAAATCCTAGGGTTTTCTCTCTAGTAGAGTCGCCACCTATCGTAACTGGCAAAAAATAAAGAGTTGCCACTATTAATTTTTGTCCTAAAGACGGGAAAATAATGGATAACCCTAATTATTAGAGATTCTAAGTTCGTGAGTTGGTTAGATGAAGGGAAGGTGTTAGACACCCTTCATCTCCCTTGTTCTCAAGGGGCATCCTATTTTAGGTCGTAGGGTAAATCGGGAATTTCTATTCAAAGGCATGTTATTATCAATTGTATAAAAAAAATTAGTTTTTTAATTAAGGGACTCGCCTTGGTTTTAACCGCGTGCCTACGTATCTCCTTGTGAAGAATCAAAGTCCAAATTCGTAGCTCGTATGTATTTGGTTAGTATTTTTTATGGATTGTGGAAATATTTTAGAATTATCCTTAAACCTTGTATGGGTTTGAAAATAGCATAGTCGTAGACGCACTTTGCAGTTAATAAAAAATATATCCACGATCCTTTTTTGAAATAAAGTTGAATTTGAAATTAAGTTAGTAAAAAAAGATGTTAGATTTGATAGGTTAGCTGTCTTAGAATGTATGATGAAGTTTTGAAAAAATTGAACATGAATGATAAAAATATTTGAATATTGATAGAAAATGTGGTTAGTATTAGAAAATAATTAATAAGCCACTATTTTCTTATTATTAAAAATATTTTCAATATTTTTAATAACAATCTAATATTCAATTATCAAAAATGATTTTTATGATACAAAATAATTTTAATGCAAATGATAAGAAAACAATATGAAGTAAGAATTGATAAAGATGTGAATATATATAAATAAAATAAATAAATATATTAAATAAATTAAATATATAAATTATTTAAATAAATTATGGGGGTGTATTTTTAGTTAGTGCAGTAAAAACAGAGGTGCGTGGATAGTAAGGCCTGAACCCACAATTTGTTTGAAACCCATGTAACGTCAGGGGGTATAATTTTGAATAGAGAAACTAATATGGGTGTGTGTTTAGCACTGGGATTGGCCCAAATAATGTTTATGGTTCATTGGAAATTTGTGAGGAGGTGTAGAGGCTTATGGTGTGTTGAGAATTTATGGATCTTTTGATCCAGATCACGTGGCCATGCAGGAGTGAGTCTTGAGCCTCTGATCAAAAGTAAGGTTATCATGGGGTCGAGAATCAAGGTTGACTTGGAAATATGTTATGCATGGAACATAGAGCATTTTCCCCTAATATTTCTCATTTTTTTCTGCCCTTCTGTCTCTCTACACCAAAATACAAAATTTTCCTTGTATTTCTAGAGAGAGACTCTAACCTCTCTCCACCACCGGATATCGCTTCGCCCAGAGCGCCACCAGCCAGAAACCGCTTCCGTCGGCGGCTGCATTTGGGCACCACCACCTTCATCCCAATTTTTATCTCAATCCCATAAACCACCATGGGCGGCCGTGAAGGCCACCGTCTCAGGTATGAGTCCGCTAGGGACTCCACCTGATTCTGGGAAAAGTAACAAGAACCCTAACAAGTTCAATCCTAACCCTTAGAACCCTAAGTGTTATTTCTCTAAAATTATGATTGGCTTAAATTTTAGTGAAAACATTTTAGCAGCAACATGTTGAACAATTTGTTTCAACATTTTATTTCAACATTTCGAGTAAGTTGTCCCAACAAGGAGATAGGACATTGCGTTTGCAGCAAGCTGACCGTGTGAATAAGCTAATTTATAGCTATTAAATATTCAAGGAATATTCAGTTAGATATGTGGCATCTAAGATTGATTGGTCAAAATATTCTTTGATTGGTTTTCGAAGATTTGATCAGTTTCTAAATATGGAGATTTATTAGGAAACTAATGATTGAAGACCTATTTTCTTAGAGGACTTTTTTTAGACTTGTTACAGCCTCACGGTTGCGGTTTTGAAGTCCAACCCAGTCTAGAACAAATTTAAAAATAGACTGGTGTATACCTAGTATTAGGTAGAGCTTACATGTGTGTTTTTAGGGTTGTAGAATCCTTATTTTGTGAGCCTGTCTAATATCATCTTGATAGAAGAGTAGGACTGTTTTATTCAATTGTAAGTTCTCTTTTTAAATGTTCATAAGCTTTTAAGCATTGAACATATTGTGTGTCAATTCTCATAAGCTTTTAAGCATTGGGTCTTGCGCGTTTTGGAAGTATAACTTCTGGTTGGTTTTGGTTCTCTACTTGTGTTTAGAGTTTGCTCCAATTGCTAAGTGTAATTGAAGATGAAATTGAGGAGGGCCTCATACCTAGGTGTGTCTTAGGTAGATGTTAAGCAAAGGGTAGTGATTAAGTGCATAGAATGTAAACTGGAGGTTTGCTGTAAATTGATACTATCTAGTTGATTTCATCCCTGGCTTGGTAGCCCTCAGAGTAAGAAAGTTGTTCCGATATGGGTAAACATATCCTGTGTTATTTACTTTCAGCACTGCCTTTTTTTTGTTTATATATCTTACTGTTATGTGTTAAGTCAGATCATGTGTCTCAATATCTCGTAGGATATCTAGGATCTAATAGCTAGAATTTCAATTGATATTAGAGCAGGCATCCTGCTCTGACTCTGGGTGAGATTCAGGGAAGATACTTTTTGGTACAATGGACAAGGATGGTGGAATTATGGTTAAAATACATATTCTTGATGGTACCAACTATGACAGTTGGAAACCTCGCATGGAAATATTCATAAAATCTCTAGGCAACAAGGCATGGAAAAATGTTGTTAAAGGATGAGGAACACCAAAGGTTATTGATGTAGAAGGAAAGGTCACTGATGTGCTGAAACCTAAAGGGGAATAGAATGATACTGAGGAATAATCAGCTCAAGGGAACTCCAGAGCATTGAATGCCATATTCAATGGTGTTGATAAAAATATGTTTAAGCTGATAAAAACTATTGCTGACCTTGGTCCTTCTTATTAAAGGTTAGTCAAAGAATTTGTTATGAGCATCCCTGATAAATGCAATGTTGAGAATAGTGAAGAATATGGAAAGATGTAACACCCAAATTCTACCCCAAGCAATTATGCAAAATGAATCAGAGTTATAAAATTTCAACCATACAAATGAATAAATCAACAAAACAACTTTAATTGAATAAATCAACATCTATGCAGCCGAATTCTTAATAACATCTCTAACAACAAAACAACAACTTTGAAACATCACATATTTAGTAATAATCAAATTAGATTTCAACAACTGAAAATCGTCAATCAAAAACAGCAAGCGTTCACTCCCCCCGAGTGTTACATATCATAGCAATGACACCGACTCGAACTAACGAAGGTATACAACCTTCACTCTCGATTACCTGCACGTTACCAACATAGGGGCAACATTCAAACAGAAGGGGTGAGATATCTAACAATATAAGAAAGTGCATGATAATTAATATATTAAATTAGATCAACAACGTCACCACTTCTCATGTCATAATCCACGACAATCTCAACAATAATATACATTCATCAACATCAAAATACACTTCTTTATGAAATCATATAATGCGACTCAATACTATGAAAATGCATGTGGTACCATTGGAGCAGAACTCCCATCTCAAAAATTTGCCAATTAATAGAGGCATCAACAAGGCATAGCCTTCATCTCAAAATTTCCCAATCCAGGCCATCTCAACGAGCATAAGCTCCATCTCAAAAATACAATGTATGCGACACAACCATGAATGTAATGATAACACTCAAGTTAACAACATCTCAAATCATCTCAAAACATATCAATTTATCATCTTAAAACATCTTAAATTATCATCTCAAAGCATCTCAAAATACATATCAAAGTAACATCTCAAAGACATCTAAAATTAACATCTCAAAATAATATCTCAAAGTAACATCTCAAATAATCAAAACAATTCATCAAACTTCATTTGTTTATAAATCATCAAACATTATTATTTATTAATAACTTCTCATTAATAACACAACAATATTTTAATTCCCACAGTAAGTCAACACTGTCATTATATAACTCTAAAGTCAAGACCGTCACTTTCCTACTGTTATAGCTCAAACAGAAGCTTCTAAGCATCTAACGTTCATCGCTCTGCACAAAACAACGCAAAGGCCATCCAACTCCTGGCCACGCAACCTCTAACCAACGTTATTTCTAAATACACAACTTCTAATGATGCAACCTTTGGGCAACACAATCTTCTGACTACTATAACCTCTGACTAATGCAACCTCTGATCAGATGCAACTTCTGATCATCACAGCTTCTGGCTAATCCCATCTTCTGACTAATACAACTTCTGACTAGCCACATCTTCTGATTAATACACTTCTGACCATCACATCTTATGACTAATGCCCTCTTCTAAACAGATACAACTTCTGATCATCACATCTTCTGACTAATGCCATCTTCTGACTAATGAAAATTCTGACTAGTGCAACTTCTACCTTTCACTATGCCACGCATCTTCTAGCAACTTACATCTAACTTCAGAACTTCTATCTTGCACTAATCTAACGCAACTCTAGTCAACATACTCTTAATGTCAGAACTGCTACTTTTTATTCTATCCTACTATTTTGATTCTTTTCCTGTTATCAACCTAATTAAGAACAGTACTCCTAACGCCATCCCTAATTGATTCATTGTTCTAGACAGCAACTTCTGGTATCCTCCATGTACCGTTCTACGTTTTTCACCACTGTAACGTTGTGCGTTTTCATCACTTCAGTATTATATGTTTTCCATCACTGCATCTCACTATGGTTCCATAACTAAATCCCTAAAACTTATTATAATCACATCAATTCATCACCCATAATTACCCTAAAATCTTACAGTATTTTAACAGCATCAAGACATCAATATTCATCAAAATTCATCAATCCTCATCATACATCAATCATATATTCTCAATTCAAGAACAAAACAACAATCACCACTAACCCCACATACCAATCATCATAAACCCAATTATAGAGTCAGAACCCGACCCTTACCTTGGATTGAAGGTCGCTCTATAATTTTCGGTTGGATTCACGTTCTTGTCGTTTTCCACTTGTCTAGCAGCTTGCACGTTCTCTTCCAAATCCTTATTCTTTCTACTGCTTCTTTATTTCTATTCCTTCTTAACAAATAATAAAATAACCCTATTATTTTATTATTCTTTATTGGGCTTAAAACCAACACACCCCCTTATTACTTCTATTCTTCCAAAATAAGCCCACATTAAATAATATTACACTTCTAATATTATTTCACCACATAATATTATATCTCTAATATTATTTCTCCACTTAATAAAATAAATCCAATTAATTATTATACATCTTCACAAATATTCAAAAAAATGATTTAATTAAATAATTAATTAAATTACGGGCGTTACAACTCTCCCCTACTTAGAATATTTTCGTCCTCGAAAATTCACCTCAAACAAACAATTCATGATAGGAGTCTCGTATCTTGCTCTCCAACTCCCAAGTCATGCTTTCACCAGCAGCTCCTAGCCAAACCACCTTAACCATGGCAATCTCTTTGCCCCTCAGAGTCTTCATTTCACGATCCACGATCCGTACAGGCATCGTCTCCACCATAAGATTATCCCGTACTTGCACATCATCCATTGAATCACATGAGATGGATCTGAAATATACTTCCGAAGTTGCGACACATGAAACACATCATGCAAATTCGAAAGATTAGGCGGTAAATCCACTCTATAAGCAACATTCCCCACTCTCTCTGAAATCTGATACGGTCCAATAAAATGAGAAGTGAGCTTCTTAGACTTCAAGTCTCGTCCAACCCCAGTCACAAGCGTAACTCTCAAAAACACATGATCACCAGCTTGAAATTCTAAATATTTCCTTCGATTGTCATGATAACTCTTATGTCTACTTTGTGAAGCTTTCATCTTCTCTCGAATCAACTTCACCTGCTCAATAGTCTCACGAACAAGTTCAGGTCCAAGTACTACACTTTCACCAGATTCATGCCAACATAAAGGAGTTATACATCTTCGACCATACAACGCTTCAAAAGGTGCCATTCCAATACTAGAATGGTAACTGTTATTATACGTGAACTCTATCAACAGAAGATAATTATCCCACAAACCTCCCTGCTCAAGAACACATGCCCTCAACAAATCTTCTAACGATTGAATCGTCCGTTCAGTCTGACCATCTGT
This sequence comes from Vicia faba, assembly GCA_948472305.1. NCBI lineage: Eukaryota > Viridiplantae > Streptophyta > Magnoliopsida > Fabales > Fabaceae > Vicia > Vicia faba. The sequence goes on from OX451738.1 coordinate 1,014,662,109, forward strand.
CTGAGGATGATACGCTGAACTCAACCTCAACTTAGAACCTAACGCTTCTTGCAAACTCTTCCAAAAATCAGAAGTAAATCTTGGATCTCTATCTGACACAATGCACAAAGGAACACCATGCAACTTCACAATCACACTAGTGTAAATCCCAGCCAACTTCGGCACTGGAAAACTGATGTTAATAGGAATAAAATGAGCTGACTTCGTAAGCCTATCAGAAATCACCCAAATTGAATCATGTCCTCTTAAAGTATTAGGCAACCCTGTCACAAAGTCCATTGAAATGCTATCCCATTTCCATTCTGGAACTTCCAACGGTTGCATTAACCTTGTAGGCTTCTGATGTTCAACTTTCAACTTCTGACAAGTCAAACATGCATACACAAAACGTGCCACATCACTCTTCATCCCAGGCCACCAAAACAAGCCTTTCAAATCTTGATACATATTTGTAGCTCCTGGATGAATACTCAACTTACTTCTATGGCTCTCTTCAAGTATCACTTTCTTCCTCTCAGCATCATCAGGAATACAAATCTGATCACGAAATATCAACAAACCTTGCTCATCTAGCTTAAAATCATTATTCTCAGGTTGATTAATCCCAACCATCAAATCTACCAGTTTCACATCCAACTTCTGAGCTTCTCTGATCCTGTCTAAAAATTCATTATTAATCTTCAACATACCCAACATAACACTTTACGGAGTAACCTCGCAAACTAAGCTCATATCTCTGAACTGCTCAATCAATTCCAACTCTTTAATCATTATTGCTGACATATGTAAAGTCTTTCAACTCAACGCATCAGCTACCACATTCGCCTTTCCTGGATGATAATTTAAACCGAAATCATAACACTTTAACAATTCCAACCATCTTCGTTGCCTCATATTCAACTCTTTCTGATCAAACAAATACTTTAAGCTCTTATGGTCACTAAACACTTCAAATCTAGAACCATAAAGATAATGCCTCCAAATCTTCAATGCAAAAACAACTGCAACAAGCTCTAAATCATGTGTAGGATAGTTCTTCTCATGAGTCCTTAACTGCCTTGACGCATAAGTAACTACCTTACCATTCTGCATAAGCACACCTCCTAAACCCATCTTAGAAGCATCACAATACACCACAAAAGGCTCTCCTGGATTAGGCAATGTCAAAATCGGAGCCGACGTCAACCTCTTCTTCAATTCGATAAAACTTTCTTCGCACTGAACATCCCACACAAAAGCTCTACCTTTACAAGTCAACTTAGTCAACGGAAGTGACAACTTAGAAAACCCTTCAATAAACCTTCTATAATAACCAGCTAATCCCAAGAAGCTTCTAATCTCAGTAGCTGACCTTGGAGTTTCCCATTGCAACACAACATCAACCTTCGATGGATCTACAGCAATGCCACTACCTGAAATCACATGACCAAGAAAACCAACCTCTTTCAGCCAAAATTCACACTTGGACAACTTTGCATACAACTTCTTCTCTTTCAAAATCTGCAATACTACCCTTAAGTGTTCTGCATGTTCTTCTTCTGACTTAGAGTAAATCAAAATATCATCAATGAACACCATAACGAACCGATCCAAATAAGTATGAAAGATACGATTCATATATTCCATGAATACTCTCGACGCATTATTAACACCGAAAGGCATCACCAAATACTCGTAATGTCCATAACGCGTTCTGAAAGTCATCTTCTGAATATCTTCATCCTTCACTTTAATCTGATGGTAACCCGACCTCAGATCAATCTTACTAAACACACGAGCATCCACTAATTGATCCATTAAGTCATCTATTCTTGGAAGCGGATACTTGTTCTTAATCGTCACCTTGTTCAACTGTCTATAATCAACACAAAGCCTCATACTTCCATCTTTCTTCTTTACTAACAGCACTAGAGCACCCCACGATGATACACTCGGTCTTACAAACCTCTTCTCAAGTGACTCTTCCAATTTCTTCTTCAACTCTGACAACTCAGATGCAGAAATCCTGTATGGTGCCATAGACATAGGTCTTGTACCAGGTACAAGATCAATTGCAAATTCAACTTCCCTCTCTGGCGGTACATCAGGAATCTCGTCTGGGAAAACTTCAGGAAATTCACACACCACCTGCAATTCCTCAATTATAGCTTGAGTCTCTACAGATAGCGACGCCATCAACGAAAACATATGCGCTTCCTCTTGCACCAACTTCCTCAACTGTCTAGCAGACAACAGGCCATCTTCCTCTTCTTCAGGAGTAGAAAACTTCACAGACTTGTCATAACAATTAATATGAACACATTTATGCTCTAACCAGTTCATACCCAGAATTACATCCAAACCTCTTAACGGTAAACAAACCAAATCAACAACAAAGTCTCTGTCGAAGATCGACAAGTGATACTTAGCACACACAAAAGAAGTAGTCACCAACCCCTTGGCTAGAGTATCGACGACCATTTCTCCATTCAAAGAAGACAACACAAGACCCAATCTTTCAACACAATTAGCAGCAATAAAACAATGCGTAGCACTGGTATCAATAATATTGATTAAAGGAGTACTATTAATGAAACATGTACCTCTAATAAGTCTGTCCTCAGCAGTCGTCTGATCCTCAACCAAAGCAAACAATTTACCACTTGACTGAGCCCTCTTCGGTTTCAGACATTGTCTACCAATGTGCCCTTCTTCTTTACAGTTTAAACAAACCACACTCTTGTGCTCACACCCAGATACAAAATGTCCATTCTTGCCACAACAAAAACACCTCTTCACTTCAGCAGTGCACACATTACTCTTGTGCCCATATTTCCCACACTTAAAACAAACCACACCAACAGGAGCATCTCCCCCACTAGTCCCCTGACCATGAGCAACTCTCTGTTTACCCTTCCCAGATGGGGCATCATAAGGCTTACCACGATTCTGTGGGTGCTTACCCCTCTTCTCACTAATAATCTTGTAATGAGCATTATTGTCCTCCTCATAAATCCTGCAGCTATCAACCAAATCAGCAAAGACACAGATTTTCTGGTATCCAACTTCTTTCTTAATCTCCGGATGCAACCCGTTCTCAAACTTAATACACTTCGAAAACTCAGCATTTTCCTCAGCGTAATGCGGATAAAACTTAGCCTACTCAGCAAACTTGGCAGCATACTCAACAACAGACATACTTCCTTGCTTCAGCTCAAGGAACTCAATTTCCTTCTTACCACAGACATCTTCAGGAAAATACTTTCTCAAAAACTCCCTACGGAACATAGCCCAAGTGACATTCTCACCTGCAACTTCCAATTTCTGGCAAGTCACTAGCCACCAGTCATCAGCCTCGACTGCTAGCATATGAGTCCCATAACGAACCTTATGCGCTGGAGTGCAGTCCATCACGCGAAAGATTCTCTCAATCTCTTTCAACCACTCTAATGCCCCATCAGGCTCATACTTTCCCTTGAACGTAGGTGGATTCTCTCTCTGAAAGGTCGCCAAGCTACGAGATCCAGCATTCCCGTCAGCATTCAGCTGATTTTCCATCGCATGAGCCATTTCTTCTAGAGCAGCAGCAAGAGCAGCATCATTCCTTCCATCCATCTCAACTTCTCACTACAACATAAACAACGATTAGAACATCAAAATAACAATACTCGATTGTTAGACAACTATGACTCGACGACAAGATCAGACCAACCTTTTGCTCTGATACCAACTTTGTAACACCCCAATTCTACCCCAAGCAATTATGCAAAATGAATTAGAGTTATAAAATTTCAATCATACAAATGAATCGGGACATCACAAATTCTTTTAACAAATTCATTGCATTCATCGTGGATATATAACACTTTTTCAAACATAGGATGAACCATCAACATAACATCTTTAATCGAATAAATCATCATCTACGCAGAGGAATTCTTAATAACATCTCTAACAACAAAACAGCAACTTTGAAACATCACATATTTAGTAATAATCAAATTAGAGTTCAACAACTGAAAATCATCAATCAAAAACAGCAAGCGTTCATCCCCCTGAGTGTTACATATCAGAGCAATGACACCGACTCGAACTATCGAAGGTATACAACCTTCACTCTCGATTACCTGCACATTACCAACATAGGGGAAACATTCAAACAGAAGGGGTGAGATATCTAACAATATAAGAAAGTGCATGATAATTAATATATTAAATTAGATCAACAACGTCACCACTTCTCATCTCATAATACACGACAATCTCAACAATAATATACATTCATCAACATCAAAATACACTTCTTTATGAAATAATATAATGCGACTCAATACTATGCAAATGCATGTGGTACCATTGGAGCAGAACTCCCATCTCAAAAATTTGCCAATTAATAGAGGCATTAACAAGGCATAGCCTTCATCTCAAAATTTCCCAATCTAGGCCATCTCAACGAGCATAAGCTCCATCTCAAAAATGCAATGTATGTGACACAACCATGAATGTAATGATAACACTCAAGTTAACAACATCTTAAATCATCTCAAAACATCTCAATTTATCATCTTAAAACATCTCAAATTATCATCTCAAAGCATCTCAAAATACATCTCAAAGTAACATCTCAAAGACATCTCAAATTAACATCTCAAAATAACATCTCAAATAATCAAAACAATTCATCAAACGTCATTTATTTATAAATCATCAAACATCATTATTTATTAATAACTTCTCATTAATAACACAACAATATTTTAATTCCCACAGTAAGTCAACACTGTCATTCTGTAACTCTAAAGTCAAGACTGTCACGTTCCTATTGTTATAGCTCAAACAGCAGCTTCTAAGCATCTAACGTTCATCGCTCTGCACAAAACAACGCAAAGGCCATCCAACTCCTGACCACGCAACCTCTAACCAACACTATTTCTAAATACACAACTTTTAATGACGCAACCTCTAGGCGACACAATCTTCTGACTACTATAACCTCTGACTAATGCAACTTCTGATCATCACAACTTCTGGCTAATCCCATCTTCTGACTAATACAACTTCTGACTAGCCACATCTTCTGATTAATATAACTTCTGACCATCACATCTTCTAACTAATGCCATCTTCTGACCAGATACAACTTCTGATCATCACATCTTCTGACTAATGCCATCTTTTGACTAATGATAATTCTGACTAGTGCAACTTCTACCTTTCACTATGCCACACATCTTTTAGAAACTTACGTCTAACTTCAGAACTTCTATCTTGCACTAATCTAACGCAACTCTAGTCAACATACTCCTAATGTCAGAACTGCTACTTTTTATTTCATCCTACTATTTTGATTCTTTGCCTGTTATCAACCTAATTAAGAATAGTACGCCTAACGACATCCCTAATTGATTCATTGTTCTAGACAGCAACTTCTGGTATCCTCCACGTATGGTTCTGCATTTTTCACCACTGTAACATTCTGCGTTTTCATCACTACAATATTCTATGTTTTCCATCATTACATCTCACTATGGTTCCATAACTAAAGCCCTAAAACTTATTATAATCACGTCAATTCATCACCCATAATTACCCTAAAATCTTACAGCATTTTAACAGCATCAAGACATAAATATTCATCAAAATTCATCAATCCTCATCAGACATCAATCATATATTCTCAATTCAAGAACAAAACAACAATCACCACTAACCCCACATACCAATCATCATAAACCCAATTAAAGAGTCAGAACCCCACCCTTACCTTGGATTGAAGGTCGCTCTACAATTTCCGGTTGGATTCACGTTCTTGTCGTTTTCCACTTCTCTAGCAGCTTGCACGTTCTCTTCCAAATCCTTATTCTTTCTACTGCTTCTTTATTTTTATTCCTTCTTAACAAATAATAAAATAACCCTATTATTCTATTATTCCTTATTGGGCATAAAACCAACACACCCCCTTATTACTTCTATTCTCCCAAAATAAGCCCACATTAAATAATATTACACTTCTAATATTATTTCACCATATAATATTATATCTCTAATATTATTTCTCCACTTAATAAAATAAATCCAATTAATTATAATACATCTTCACAAATATTCTAAAAATAATTTAATTAAATAATTAATTAAATTACGGGCGTTACAAAAGGTGGTTGTAAGAGGAAAAACTGTGAATTTTTCACATGAAGTGATTAACAAATTTTTAGGTAGGGGTAGAGCTCCTCAGATTGAGTTAGAAGACTCAAATGATCAAATATACAGTGAGATCACTGGTAGTCAAGTAAAGCATTGGCCAAATAATGGAAAGTTGGCATCCAAAAGACTTATTGTTAAGTATGCTATCCTTCATAGGATTGCTACTATTAATTGGGTACCAACTCATCATACTTCTACCATTTCAATTGGACTTGGACGATTCATCTTTGTTGTAGGTAAAAAGATAAAGCTGGATTTTGGATCTTATATATTTGAACAAGTAGTGAAGCAAGGGGCATCAACTGCAGTGAAAATGCCAATATGTTTTCCCTCTCTCATATGTGGCATAATCTTGGGCCAGTATTATGATATTCTATCAAAGAAATACTGTGTGAAGAAAAGAGAAACTCCTTTATTCTTGAATCATAAATTGTTTGGTGGAACATATGTCCTAGACATTGTTGACATCCTTGAAGGCACCTATTCCTAGAACCTCAAAGACAAAACTAATCTCTTACTTGAAAGAATCATGCAGAGAGTTGGAAGACTTTATCAGATCTAACACAGATAGAAAAGTCAAGCTTGAAGAGTGGATCAAAGCTCTAACAGAGGAGGTTGGGCAAGTTGAGCAAGATGAGAATCACAATATTGACAAGAGTAATGAAAGTACTGATTCTGACACTAATCATGCAAGTACATCTGATGATTCATCTGCAAGTAATTGAGCTGGTCAAGATAGTGATTATGGTTCTAAGGAGGATGGTGGTACTGGCGCTGCTACTGAATGATGACTATAGTTTTGTTTTTGCTTGGATCTATCTTATGATCCTATTTATTTTGGTTAATGATTGTATAAGGGCTAAATGCCCAGGGTATTTTTAAATTTCTGCACCATAACTCTATAACTTTAGGTGCTTAAGGGGGAGTAGTATGATATTGAGGGTGCTGAAGCTGGCACTTGCAAAGGGGGAGAAATTTCTCATAGTATGATATTGATGGTGATGTACCTTTGATGTGTATGTTTGATTTATTTTCAAGCATATTTTTTGTTTGCAAGGGTTGTTTAAGTGTTTTAGCCAAAATGTGCCGAAGGGGGAGATTGTTATTTCTATGAAATTACGGTTAGCTTACATTTTGGTAAAACCATTTTAGCAGCAACATGTTGAACAAGATGTTTCAGCATTCTATTTCAACATTTCGAGTAAGATGTCCTAACAAGGAGACAGGACATCGCGTCTGCAGTAAGCTGACATTGTGAATCAGTTTATTTTTAGTTATAGAATATTCAGGGAATATTCAGTTAGCTTATGTGGTGTCCAAGATTAATTGATAAGAATATTCTTTGATTGGTTTTCAAATATTTGATCTATTTCTAAATGTAGAGATTTATTACGAAACTAATGATTGAAGACCTATTTTCTTGGAGGACTTTTTGCAGACTTTGTGCAGCCTCACTTTTGTGGTTTTGAAGCTCAACCCATTCTAGAATAAAGTTATAAATAGATTTATCTATACCTAGTATTGGGTAGAACTTACGTGTGTGTTTTAAGGGTTGCAGAATCCTTATTTTGTGAGTCTCTATAATATCATCTTGATAGAAGAGTAGGACTATTTTTTTTGGTTGTAAGTTCTATTTTTAGATGTTCATAAGCTTTTAAGAATTCAACATATCATGTGTCAATTCTCATAAGCTTTTAAGCATTGAGTCTTGCGTGTTTTGGAAGTATAGCTTCCGATTGGTTTTTGTTCATCACTTGTGTTTAGAGTTTGCTCCAATTGTTGAGTGTAATTTAAGACGGATTTGCCTCATACCTAGGTGTATCTTAGGTAGAAGTTAAGCAAATGGTAGTGATTAAGTGTGTAGACTATAAGCTGGAGGTTTTCTGTAAGGTCTACAAATTGATACTATTTGTGTTATTTACTTTCAGCACTGCCTTTTTTTGTTTATACATCTTATTGTTGTGTATGAAGTCAGATCCGGTGTCTCGACATCTCGTACAACATTCGGGATCTGATAGCTAAAATTTCACTAAGCATTTTAACCCTAACCCCAGGGTTCTCGTATGAACCCTAACAATATTTCCCTAATCCCTCTGAACCCCAACCTAGAAACACAAAAACATATGAACCCTAACCCTAAGTCGTATGAATGAAGAACCCTAACCCTATGAATGAAGAATCCTAACCCTACATAAGAACCTTAAACCCTAAAGAAATTCCAGAAATTTCAAATAAATAAAATCAGACAACAATAGAGATTATTTTAGAGAGCTAATTATCACCTACCTTTCCTGCAGTGATACTTCTCGTAACACTCCTTTGATTCGTTTCTAATCTTCTTCTGACCCTCTTATTTCTTTTATGTGTTCACATGTACCAAGGCTTAGGGCTAAGCTCTGAAGAAATTAGGGTTTCATTCGTGAAACCTAAGTATCCAAATGATGAAGAGCTTTGGTGACGTGTTAGGGATTCAAAACGGCAATCAAGAGTTCTCTGAGGTTTTTTTTGCCTCAATCCATTAGTGTAGGCCTCAATTTATAGGTTTAGGAATTGTATAGATTAGGAAATTCTTATTGATTTGCTGTTACAAATCAATCAAAAATTTGATTAATTATGATTTTTGTAATTTTTTAGAAGATTTGATTGAGATTAGGAATTGGGTGTTGGTTCACACATGTATCTGTAAATTTTTTATGTTTGTATTCATAAATTAATAAACAAAGTTTTAATCTTTATTTGATTTGATTGGATTGATTAAGAAAATAACTGAGTTCTGGGCTTGAATGCCTTAGGGATGAAGAATCCAAAACACGACACAACTGGATTTTTAGGGTTTACAACCCTTGTTTACTTTAGTCAACAACAACAAATTTAAATAAATAAATAAAATGAAAAAAATATCAACGTAATAACAATAGTGAGAAACAATAATAGTAATAACAATAATAACAATTATAATATTTTAAATAACAATAACAATAAATATAACAATAACAATAATAATTAAATAATTATAAGAAGATCAGATGTTGACTTCGGTCAACCCCCCTAAAAAACCTAATGGACCTTCTAAAAGGCTTAAAGGATCTCTTAGACTTAAAATGTAATGATGAGCCCATTAAATAAAATACACCCCCTTTCTCCATTTTTACCCTATTACATTTAAACAACCACTAATATAAATTAGTAAACCAAAATATAATAACACCAAAATTAATAGGGAAATGATTTATCAAAAATATCTGATCATTACTAGTAGGGCGAATTTGGGGTATGAAAATTATATATGACCAAATGTTTTGCTCACAAGTTGTGTCGAAAATAACAACTCTACTTATTCTGAATAATAGAGAACGAATCCATAGTGGAGCAGTTTAACATGATTTCACAAAATTATAAAAAATCTTAGGAATATTGAATATGAGGACAAGAATCTACTCTTGTTGATCTCATTACCCAGATCCTTTGAAAACTTGAAGGATGCCCTTCTTTATGACAAGAAATGTATTATTACTTTGAATCACTACTACAAAAAGGATCTTTCGTAACGCCACCAAATTTTATTTCACCACGGTCAAATGATTCACCATGGTAGAATCTATTCAATTAGGTGCTTTCATTTTTTATATTTTGTTAAAAGACATACAACAATGATTATTTAATACAATTGTTGTTGTATGTAGCACATGACCATGAGTTCGAATCTTGTTGTTGTTGTTCTACTGCTACTTTTTTTATATTTTATTAAAAGACATACAACAACAAATTGTTTAATACATTTATAAGCGTGTCTATTGAGCTTTTTTACCGTCTTTAACTAAATCTTTGTCTTCCATTTAGTGATTATCAATGCTCAAGACACTACCATTAGTGATCCATATAAAACCTAAAACTTAGATGAACTTCCAACTTAATCGAACTTCATCTTCTACCTCCAAACATTATCTTTCATTTACAACACTCTATTTATCCACTAAATCAAGCTCGAAAATATCATTTATTCCATAAACAAAACTTAAAAAATCATTTCTTTCATTAACAAATTTTAAAACTCCATCATCTCTTCTTCAACTTGAATGAGACAAGGAAAGTATGTATTCAAGTTAGCAATGTTAGTTATTGTTGTTCTCGTTATTCTCTTTTTTGTTATAATTGTTGTTGTTGTTCTTGTTATTATTATTATTATTATTATTATTATTATTATTATTATTATTATTATTATTATTATTATTATTATTATTATTATTATTATTATTATTATTATTATTATTGTTGTTGTTGTTGTTGTTGTTGTTCTTGTTGTTGTTTTGTTGTTGTTGTTGTTGTTGTTGTTGTTCTTATTGTTATTATTGTTGTTGTTGTTCTTCTTCTTCTTCTTATTGTTTTTATTGTTGTTGTTCTTCTTGTTTTTCTTGTTCTTGATGTTCTTGTTGTTGTTCTTGCTGTTGATGTTGTTCTATTGATGCATTTTTTTTATTTTCTTAAAAGACATACAACAACGGTTATTTAATACAACAATGGTTGTATGTAGCGCGCTATCTAATTTATAACAACAGTCACACGCTCGTTGTAGTAACCAGCATATATACAATCACACGCTACCTAACAATGGACGTGTTACCGTTATTATATGTGTTTCACAACCATCATTGTATGTGTTTTCCGTAGTAGTGAATGAACTCCAAATGACTGTGAGATCCAAAAAAATTTAAAAGGCGAAAGATTTGAATATTGATGATAGTGGTGAAGGCTTGAGTGTCTCTAGCGAATGAAGTGAGCATAAAAGGATGTCTAAATTAAAGAGGTTTGACAAGTAAATGTTAAAATGTTTTATTTGTCAGAAACTATGTCACTTCATGAGGGATTGTCCTGAGAGGGGGGAAAATGAAGATTTTGTTCACATTACAGTTGCCTCTGATGAGGATAGTTATGAGAGTGTTGGTACATTAGTATTATTGCATTTCGAGACTAAAGAGGGTTAGGTCATGGACTCAAGTTTCTCTTATTACATGTGTCCAAAAAATAATACTTTGAGACTTTTAAGCTAAAGCAAGGTGGAATATTTGTCCTTAGTGACAATAAGGTTTGCACGGTTTATGGTATTGGTATAGGGCCAGACTTAAAATGTTTGATGATAGTGTTTTTCTTTTCACGTCATGAGTTATGCTACAAAACTTAAGCAAAACTTATTATACATAAGCATGTTTGGTGATCTAGAACATTGTACTAGATTTGAACACAAGGTGTTGAAGATTTTGCTTGGTGAAATAATTGTAGCTAAAGAGTCTAAAATATATGGATTATATATTTTAGAAGGTCTTGTGTTGTTGTTCATTCATCATCAACTAGTGAATACTTTCATGACAAAAACAAATTATGGGATTTGAGATCAAGGTATGAGGGATTCTTGGAGGTTATTTTAGACCACTTTAATAAGTTTTACAGAAGACAAGGTATAAATAAACATTTGACTGCTGAGTTATCCTTGAGTTTTTGGGGTAAGGCTGGTGGCAAAGCATCTTTCCTGGTTAGCTAGTGTACATTTATAATAATAAACTTCCAAACACTTAAGGTGGTTTGTAGTAGGAAAATCTGAAAAATACCCTTATTCAAAAGCCACCAAAACTTTGCTTATTGATCAAATCAAGCCCAATAAACTTGATGGTAAAGTTTTGGATTATATCTTTGATGGCTATCAAAGAGGAATGAAGGTTTATGAGATATTGGGAGTGAAAATTGGAAGATCGAAGTTCATAAATTAAAAATGTATTACTTTCAGTGAGTCTCATAAATAGAAAGAGAGTTTAGACCTAGGGTTCATGTTTTTATAAACTTTGGTGGAGAAGATTCAATTTGAGGTGAATGTCTCCACTATGGATACTAGTAGTAGTTAGGGAACGATTATATATTCCTATGATTATCATTTGAATCATGATATGGTAAGGAGGAGATTGTATCATCTCAGAGGAATGGTTATGACAACCTTATGTATTATGCTTTGAATGTGGCTGAAAGGTTGCAAAGTTCATAAATAGGGGGACCTTATGGAGGCATTCGAAAGTAAGGAGAGTCAAAGATAATTGAAGAAATGTATTTTTTTGGCATGTTAGATTACGTAAGAAGAAAAAGGTGATTAGAAGCAAGTTACGCTACTACTAAAAGAGCTTTTAACCTTGGATGTGAGATGCATTTTACCCCGGCTAAATAAGCAAGGTAACGAAGGACGTCATGAAAAATAATTACTTAACACCTTGTTTGATAAAACACTGAGGAGTAAATTTATTTGTGCATGTGTTCGAATCCTCCATCATCTGCACTTTTATTATTTACAAAACTATCGCCTCATATATCTCAGTTTATCAATAAAATCGAGGGGTAAGTTAGATTATGTTTTTAATTAAAAATCATTACGTTGTTTTCACAGAAAATTAATAAAACAATTTGTTTATAAACTACAATGTTTATCCAGAATATTACATTGTTTACCCAGAATAATAAAATAAAAATTAATTTTTCCATGAAGATCATATGTTGGATCTTCAAATCTTTGATATTTTGGTCAAGATCAAATGCTGGATAACAAAATATTTTCAATTGCTTTTGCTTGCATTTATTCTTGATATAAACAAAAAAAGGTTAGATAAAGAAAGGGTTAGATAAAAAAAAAGGTTAGATAAATAAATTATTTTCTATGCAAATAAATATTTAAGACACACAAACCTTAAACCTAAATAACTTTTTGCTCTTGCAATCCATCATAGAGAACTCTTCATGGCAAACAATCTTGAAAATATTAAAGTGGATAATAGTTTCAAGTGCTTCATGATATTTCATTATCAATTTTTGATATTCACAATGCTTTTATAATGGAAGTTATTTATGTTTCACGCGTATCACTAAAGGTAGTGTCATGAGGATTGATAATCATGAAATGGACGACAAAGATTTGATTAAGGACGGTGGTAAATATCCTCAATTTTAACGCTAAATTATCCCCTCGATTTTTAGAATAACCAAGATGAAAAAGCTTCTTTTTTGCACTACATTGTTTATATTGAATATTAAAATACAATAACAAATCCAAATTCTTGGAGAACAACAAATCTTTGCTGTAACGAGTTATCTACTCAAAACATTAGAAAATATTATATGAATTGATGCATCCAACTTCTAAAGGAGATATATATGTTCCAACTATTGGAAAATGTTTTTTTGCACTTGCAATCCATCATAAGCATCTTAAGTTCTTTTTCAAACTTCTTAAGTTCCATCTTAAATGAAATGATAAGCATCTATCCTAAAGAATGATGTGTACACGTTATTATTAGGGTAAAATATGTTTATGTAACGCTTTAATAGTAAAATATGATTATCTTATCCTCGATTATTATGAAAACCAATGGAATATATCATTTAGTTTACAAATAAAAATTATAATAAAAAGATAAGTTCATGTATTTTTTCCCCTTGGCTATGATAAAATATGAGGTAAGACGTTGTTTTACTTCTAAAACATGGCACACATACGTTGTAATCATATCACTAGAATAAAAATGATCACATGTATTCAAATTGTAACGTATCTTTTGGGTTTTCAAAGAGGCTTTTGAGCTTTTTTAAACATCTCATTTCCAACTCTTTGTGTCTTCAAACCTTTTTTCAAAGTATTTCCTATTTTCGACGTCTCATTTATAACTCTTTGTGTCTTCAAACCTTTTTTCAATTTTTTATTAAAAAATAGATGAAAATCTTTTGTTCGTTATCAATAAAATTTTTGTTGATTTCAATTATTTCGATCTAAGGAAAGTTATTTCCAAACAAAAGTTAAATGGTTACTTTCATATTCTTCAGTGCTCCATCTACACTAATCTCATTAAAGAGTTATAGTTAAATTCATATGTTGTGTCTGCTGGTCATGACGAATTCATCCAGTCCTATCTATGTCAATGACTCTCATTTCTTCATTATTTCATCACTTATTTCTAAGACAATAAGTTGTAAAGAGGCCGGTAGTTGTGTTGAACATTATAGATTCTATAATGTCTACTTAATCCACTTTCACCGAATTTATGTCAACCAAGATAAGCCCACCAGTCCTGCTTCTCTACTCCCAATTGAAAAATTTTGGTTTCAACTTCTAGTGGAAAATCTCTGTCTAAGAGAGAAACGACTGGAAACATTTACTTGAGATGACAAATATCTATTGTACTTCCTTAACTACAACTTCAGAGTTAATCTTCCTCTTACCATTTTTAACTTCTTAAAGGATGTGATAAGCATCTGGTATGAGGAAATGACTTTCCTCATACCATATGGAAGAGTTTTTTTTGAACTTTTCTCTAAGTTAGGGATAGTTAAGGATAATGTTAAAGTTAAGTGGGCTGAGAAGTTTAAATATATGGAATAATTATCTATATTGTCCTATTTTTTATTATCAATGAAATGTTTTATTTTCTATAATTGCCTATTATTGTTTATTGATAACGAATATTTTGAGAATTACTAATTAACAAAGAAAAATATGAAATCAGGAAAAAATGTTAAGTGATAAATCGTTGAAAAAACTTTAAATGTGGTAACAGGAATTCAAAGCGAGATACCTTATAGCTATATTCCCTCGGTTTTCCATAAAACCGAGAGAATATATTTATTATTGTTTTTATGGATAAAAAATGGCGTTCACTTTCACTTATAGTTGCGTTACCTCGGTTTTTTATAACACCGAGGGAAAATATTGTTTATTTTCTTTAAAAAATCAAACACGGCGCTCTTAAGACCTATACTCTCGGTTTTTAGCATATTCGAGATGAACATTTCCTCATAAAAAGTGTTATTTGTAGTAGTGTGCATGCAAATGGAAAGGTCATGGTTCAGGTGTGGATTGAACTTAATCAAAGTTGTTGAATAATGATTCAATATATTAAAGACCAACAAGGTGGTTGATGAGTATATTGACATCACTGCAATTTCAAGTCAAGGTGGAGATTTAGAAGTATGCCTTAAAATCTTTTAATGATGAAGATAAAGATAATATGTTTTGAGATTGTTAAAATTTAAAAAGCTAAAAAGCTGTATAAACTAAGTGGTTTATTAGATATCAAATTTGATAGGTTCGATCTTCGGATCCGTTCGTAATATTTGAATATTTTATTTTAATTTAGAGATACTGTGAGATACTCTAAATTAATATAAAATACATATAAGATATTTTTAATATTTTAAATTTATATAAAAAAATTTATAACATATTTATAATATTATAAATTAATATAAAAAATATTATAAAATATTTATAATATATTTATTCTAATAATTAATGAGTTATATTTTGAACACATAAGGATCTCTTGGTTTTCATAATTTTTAGAACTTTATTAGTGGAAGATGATAAGAAGGGTTAGAAATATTGATTAATTTAAAGAGCTGAGGGTTAAAAAATTTTGGAGTTTTTGAAAATTGGAAAATCTTTAAAAATATTTTAAGGATTGAAAAACACTTTTTTAGGGATTATTTGTGTAATTCATATTTGAAAGATTATGAAAAGCTTGGAAAGAAATGAGATTTGATTTGTGGGAACTCCAAAAACTTTTTTTAACACATTTGTAATATCATGTAACAAATCATAAGAATGTTTATTGAAAAAACTTGGATTTTAAAAATATAAAAAAAAGTTATAATAGTTTATAAAAAAAAACACCACTTTATATTATTGTTTTGTAAAAATAAATTAAAACTATTTCACCAAAACTTCAATCCAAATGAATACATGTGAAATTAAAGCAGCAATTCCACACTTACATAAAGAAAACCATTCAAACCACCCTGAATCATGAATCTGTTCCTTACTTGTTTACGGGGACCACCCACGTGTATTATTAGTCCTTGTATTGTATGATTAGGGATCATTTTCAATTTTCGTCCAAATATATGCGTGTGTGTGTCACTGTCTCACCCTGTCTGTTTATAAAAGAGGAGTAATTAACTATAGCTTATAGGTATGCTTCAAAGAGAAAGCAGTTTTGCTACATCATAGAAAAAGGACTAAGATAAAATTTGATACTGCATTTTGGTGTTGGGACTACTGAAGTTAATTAGTGTGCATCCAATACGTTAAATAGGGTGAAAAAGTAACACTAGCCCCTTCTTTTGTCTCATACAAGATTAGCACTTTACTATCAACGTCGTGTAATTTATGTTTTTCTTTTCTTTTTTATCTTTGTCATGCACTCATCAACTCGAATTCCATTAGTGCAA
The DNA here is from genome assembly GCA_948472305.1 of Vicia faba. NCBI lineage: Eukaryota > Viridiplantae > Streptophyta > Magnoliopsida > Fabales > Fabaceae > Vicia > Vicia faba. Next base: position 1,014,678,546 of record OX451738.1, read on the forward strand.
CTGAATCATTTTAGATAAACATTTTATTGAGAATTAAAATACTTAGATTTTCAAATACATTCAAATTTAATATATTTGCACTTTTGTTTAAAGATGTATCTCTAAAAATCTTCCCGATTCACATCAGATTAGCACTATTGTTCAAACATTCAATTTTTTTAGGTCAAAATACACACATTAATTTAAATTAACGTAAAATCAAAATATATTCACATTTAAAAACGGGTAACCATTTATACATTCATAAAAAAAAAATAGCCAACATAAGTCATGCATATCATGTGTCTGAAAATACATTCAAAAATACTAAAAAAACATAAAACATTTCAATATAAACTACTGGGTATGGCTAATTGTCTGCCTCTTACGTCGCCTGTACCGCACAATATTTCGTAACTCGGAAAACATGGTATGCACGAAGGACAACTTGGGAGAACCATTCTCAAATAGTCCTGCCTCTATGGCTCCTATACAGATCTCCGCAACACACCTACATACTATCGTCACACACTATGTCTGCTCTTCTCAAACCTCAAGTACCTCAAGGTTAGCTAGTCTAAGTGGTTCTCCAAGAGCGTCTGATGTCATGATAGGGGTGACACTCTATAAAACCATATCATGTAGCCCTCAATACAAATCCAATGCATATCAGCTGGCTCCCGACGATACTTCTCAAGTACCAAGTGACTCTCAAAATTATCCAATATATCTTGTAGGTCTCTGTGGCAGACGCCGGAAGGAGTAGCCTCATAGGGAGGTATCAGAATGATCTGCATATAGCCAAGCAAACACATCGCTCGCTTTGGCAGATAAGAATGCATAAGAGATGACCCACATGCCTTCCATCCAGAATATAAAGAGATGACGTCAAACGACCTTATCTGGAACCGACCCTCTATGGGTAGAAGTTAATGTCATATGGTACCATATTGTCAAAAGATACTGTGAATGGCTCGACAACACCATTCCCTCTGTATGAAACAAAAGCAACCGCATGAGGCCAGTTCTCATTGTAGTGTGTCGCAGTTTCCCACCCGATGCTGCGAGGGAAGTGGGAGGTGGTCTATTCTTGAAATGAAGTATGAAAGTATTAATAACATGTATAAGAAATGAAGTATGAAAATATTAGTAATAAAAATTACTCTTAACAGCGTGCATCACCCCCATCATCTGCTTTGACATCCAAAGACAATCCTCACCCAGCTTTGAGTACAGGTAAACCAAACAGGCTCCCCCCAAAGGTATTTATGAATCACAAACAGATTTGTAAAGTACTTGAGGTAGACCACATCGACACATGTAGCAATTTTTTCCATAAACATGAATGTGTCAACAAAAAATAAGAGGTAACACCTCAATGCGCACTGTCGGTGGTACTTAACCCACTCAACATTCTTGATAACCTCGATATCCTTAGCCCCCTTCACATGATTTATATAGAGGCCTTCCAAAAAGCTAAATCGTGCATGAGCACCTCTAGTGCTATGTGCCTCCTCCGACGTTTTACCAGGGTCATCCTCCAATAATCTGACTATCATATCAACCCCTTCCTCTCGCCTGATCCTCCCGTGGTCCAGTAACTCCCCCTTTATGGGAAGATGCAGTAGGCATGAGATGTCATCCAAAGTGATGGTCATCTCGTCTATGGTAAGGTATAAAAAAGATGTCTCTGAGTACCACCTCTCTGGAAAAGCCCTTTGCATGCCGTGGTGTATGGTCACGCATGTATATGAATATAAATTTGCAAGACCGGAATAACGTAGAACATCTCTAAACCAACTAACAAAGGGTTATGGCAACTGTAGTTTCTTTCTGGTGTGGTTAATAAATTTTAAACAGTCATGCTCCTGAAAAAGTAAAACATAATCAGTATGAATTTAATTAGGTGACAACATATTGCAAAAGAAAAGTAATATACATCTTCATTCCAAACACACCTAGCAACATGGTCTGCATAATTATAAAGTAAGGAGGTGTTATATGGTCCTCATGAATAATTCTCCAACGAGGCTTCCTCCATGGCTTCCTCCTCGGCTTTAAGGTCGATAGGGGCCTTAAGATCCTCAGGTTCTGCTTCCTGAGAGAGTCGACTACGGCTACAAGAACTAGACGGTTAGGGTTGTGAATAAGAATGAGCATCAAACGAGTCATCAATAACTCATGGCCTTGTGGTCCTAGCAGTGTACCTTTCACGCATTTTAGGACACACTCACATCCCCAATCTGACCTTCATTGTTGTCAACCATTGCACATGCATTATAAACACAAACAAGTTTAAACAAAATGTCCACTAAATCTACCAACTTTTTGACTAAGCCAAATCCGGAGATGCATCTTCGAAAATAGTTTAGGGCAACTTTAAAGATGCTGAAATTCTAGTATATCAAACTTCAGATGTCCTATGACATGTTAGGACATCTGACACGACTTAAAACACACAGGCAAGGTATATACATACAAAACAGTACTGAAAAGCATAAATAACACATAAGAATTATTAACCCAGTTCAGAGCAACTCTCCTACTCTGAGGCATACCAAGCCAGGGATAAGTCCACTAAAATAGTATCAATTTATAGACCCTTAGTAAACATCCAGTTTAAAATTTAATCACTTAATCACTACCCTTGATAGACTTCTATCTAAGACTCACCTAGATATGAGGCCCTCCTCAATCCCTCATCAATTACAGACAACGATTGGAAAAAACAGAAAGACACACTTCCATGAAAAAAAACAAAAGACACACTTCCATAACAATACTCATCAAGACACTTGACAAGAACACAACTTGGAGTTACTTAAAAGCTTCCTCCAAGAACAATACTCACTTTTGCTTCACAACTTTAATGAGAACAATAATCAACTCATTACCTAAAGGCTTCTGAGTGGTAAGAGAACCTTGCAACTCAAGGAACACAATCCAACTCACAAGTCGAGTGGATCACACAACCAACTCTCCTAGAGAGTGGTACAAACTCAACCCGAATGATTACATCTTTTCAATTCACAGCTGGTGCTTTTGCCTAGGTTACAATGCTTCTATTTATAACCTATCTCTCAACTGAATTTAGGCTTCTAATCACAGCATACTAGTTGTTACAATTCTGCAACAAAATAGGTCTTCAATAAAATCTTTCCTAAAAAGTCTCCTTATTTAGAAAGTCAATATTCTTCAATATTCTTCTTGATTCTTCTAGACCTTTAAATCAGCACCACATAGGATAGCATAATATTCTGCAATTGTTAGATCATAAGAGAATCCAATTGTTCTTCTTAGCTCAAACGTGATGTTGTATCACCCTGCATAGGACATCTTATTTGACGTGTTGCTGCAGATGTTAAAACATTTCAACTAAACATATTATTCATAAAATAGGACTTCTTGCTCCACCAGTTATTCATAGCAAGTAATCACGTCCAATTTAACATATTGTTGCTATATTTGTTTTACTAAAATTAATGTCAATCCTAAAAATAGATAACTAACAGATGCATCTCCAGAAAAACATGTGACTTACAGCATCCATGGCAGACACATTTTATGCCCTAACAGAACCAAAATTCCTCATTGAATGTTCTAATAGACTATCAATTTAGTTTACACTACTACATAATGTACCTAAAACAATTAATGCATTTAAAAAACTAACTAAAAATCTAAATATAAAAAGAAAAGAAAATTCGAAAAACTTACCAAAATAGAATTGATTTTTGAGAAAGAGTCATTTCGATGTTATGAGATGATTGAAATAAGGAGAAAGATCTCCTTTGATACTTCAATACAATACTTCAAAACTTCAATTTAATGGTTGTGAGAGGGAGAGTTCAAATGATATTTTTTAGAAAATGAAAAATGAGGAAGATGTAAGGATTCTGATGTGGGTTAATGAAAGACATCGTTCAAAGATGCATCTCTGAATCACCAACACGATTTTGAATAAAGGGTGTGTACGGAGATGCATCTTCGGACACACTTTTTTACATACGGAGATGCATCTCCGAAGTAATTTTTTTACATAATAAAGGCGCCTCATCAATTTGGACTGAGAAATGTTGAAAATAGGTGTGTCCGGAGATGCATCTTCAGATGCTGGAGACAAAATGGACTTTTAACGATGGTGTGGGAGAACCTATAAGGGAGGAATGAGAATTTCTAGAAAATTAAATGCCACATGTGTTGTTGTTGTATGGTTGTTCGACTCGATCGGTATGGGCCTTGGCTTATGAATTATGGCTAAAAGGAGCAGTCAAATGAGAGATTTTAACTTGTCATCCCATCAGTTATACCTGGTATCCCTGCATATTTCCCTAATGATAAAAAGAAGTTCAGTTTTACTAGGCTGTAAAAATTATTAAAAAAATCGATAGTTAAAACGAAATATTTGGTGCGAGTTTTTCGCATTTTTAGAAAATGTGTCTTTTTACCAGAAATTATGGAAAATTCTATATATTCTTGAAAAAATATCACCCTTATACCGGAAATAACGAAGTTTCCAGTGACAAAATATCAGTAATTTTGAAAATTCTGGTATTTATCGGGGAAAAACCAAAAACATACCAAAAATTTTCGAAATTTTCGATGAAGAACAATAACTTCTGGAAATTTTGCCTATTTTCCAAATTTGTGATAGTGCTACAGAATAATTCTTTGCTTGTGGTCCAGAACCGAAAGTGTCTTCTACAAATTTTACGCAGTTCTTCAAATGGGCACTAGTGAAGCCCAAAGAGTTATTCTCTTCCAAGAATTTGCTAACGAAGGTTGTGGTGACGGATTGGAAACTTATGGTGCACCCATTTAAGGTACTTTATTTTATGAAATTTAAAGAGTAGGTTAAATAAAAAATACAAGAATATTTCATAGATTTATGGAACAACATCATGTATTCAAATAGAGAAAACAAGTTTTTCGAACACTTGAAGCACTTTGAGACTGTTTGTATTGATATTCCTTTATTTGTTAAGTATGTGGTGAAACATGGTTGACACCTTATAAACAAAGGTTTGTTGGTGCTTGGACTAACAAAGTCACTCATTTAGGGAAGACAACAACGAACAGGTACACAGACGTCAGTTTGATGTTATTACATTACTAAACATAATTTAACATATATTTCTATTAATGGTTTTTAGGGTGGAGTCTGCTCATTGGAGACTAAAAAACATGTTAACTTCAAGCTGGGGAAATTTATGCTAAAGTTGGGATGATGTGAACACCATGTTGAAGTTGCAGCTAGGTTCAATCAAAGTGCCATTTCAAAAAAGTATTGTGAATATTGAGCATCGGTGTAACACTCCATTCTATTCCAATTTGCATGGTTTTGTTTCAAGACGGTGTATACAACATATTGGAAAGGAACTAGAAAGTGTAAAATATGTTAGTGCAAGCCAGGATGCATGTGGTTCCTTTATTACAACAACACGTGGGTTACCGTGTGCGTGTCAACTTGTCAGATTCAATACAAGGAAATCTGGTTCCCTTAGAATTAATTCATGTGTTTGGGAATAAATTACACATTGAAGAACATGAGGTCAATCATGAAGAAAATGGTACATAATTGGATTTAGAAGCAGAATGTGAAGAGTTGAAGATATATTTTAGTACTTTGGATATTGTAGGCTAGAGGGTGTTGAAGAAAAAGTTCCAAAAACTAACACATTCATCCATAACTTTTATATGTACATCATCGATGAAGTACAAGCCAAAGAGGGGAGTTAAGAAAAGTAGAAAGGGTCAAGAGAGTGATGTGCATCGTGATCCTTCACAATGGAAGTATGTTGAGGGCTCGCAGGGGAGTCAGAATACGAAGAGATCATGCATAAAATGAAGGAAAATCACGATTCAAAATGCAGAGAAAATTAAAATTTCCCTTTAGTAGATCCTTACGAATGATCATGATCAGTGATAGAACAATTACATCTTGCGAGGATCAACAACTTTTTATGCAGATTCAGATGAATGATCACAAGCGTTGATGAAGAAAAACGACTCTACTCAGTACACACGAACATATTACCTTCCATCTTAGTGCTAGCTGCTACGAATGGAGACTTTGAGTGAGAGAGAAAGAGAGAAATCACGGTCAAGGTTTCAGAAACCTAATTTCATCAATCAGCAAAGCTTATACACAAGAGTTGTATTTATAGAACTACTTGTGTGGGATGTAAGCTAAAAAGCTCAACTTAAGTACACCACATAATAATAATAATAATAATAATAATAATAATAATAATAATAATAATAATAATAATAATAATAATAATAATAATAATATTACTTTTATTATTATAATAACTATTATTATAATAAATATATTTTATTATTATTATATTTTATAACTATAATAATAATAATAATAATAATAATAATAATAATAATAATAATAATAATAATAATAATAATAATAATAATAATAATAATAATAATAATAATAACTATTACATTGTTCCATATTTCACTTAAGTACACTCTACCTTACGGTGTTCCATAATTATCTCAAGTACATTGTACCTTACGATGTTCCTTATTTGTTCTATCTCTCATCAATCTATCTTTATGTGAGTGACCCTGTAGATTCTCGTAACGTTGGCAATTTTATTAAATCATATGTTTAATATAATAAACAATGAGCGGTATCTAGTAACATATTACTGTTACCCAAGTCACGAAAATATCATGTGATCTGACAAAACCTTTTTCTGTGATGATGTTTGTGTGTATATTTACCCTTTTTGTCCTCATGTCTATATTGAACACAAGGCATATACCGTGTCACTCTTGTCTAATTAAATATTGGGCCTTTAGACATCTATCCTATTATACAAGATGGGCAAATTCCATCTAGGCCACTCGTGTCCCTCAATATACTTTGTGGAGTACCCATCAACTATCTTTATGATTATCCAGTTACGAGCAACGTTTGATCAGCAATAAAGTACTCGACTCTATATTTATGGTCCATAATGGTTTTAGGTTGAAGGGTGGTATACACCACTACCACTATGAGAATAAATTATGACAATTTGCACAAATTTCTATGTAGTATTCTCATAGCGGGTCAATCCAATATAAAAATTACTTATAATATTCATACCTATGTGAAGACTTGATAAATCTTTATCCATGATCCATGAGATGTGATCATCAGTCTATCCACACAATAGTCTCAATGCTTTAATGTTATCCCACTTCAAAATAAAACTCGACCACAAATACTTTAATAATGGTTTCCTTATGTTTAATGAGATCTCATTATAGTCACACTTAACATTTCATTAAATAGACTAGCTATTTTAGAGACTTTATTATTTTGAAAAAAAACAAACATAATAAAGAATGCCTTTTTATTATTAATAAACAATTTGATAGAAGTGTCGAAACCATTGGCCTCTAGGGCTTACACCAGCACAAAACCAGCTGGAAGTCAACTGTCAAGTATGCCTGCTGGCACTCAACCGTCCACTGAATCTTCAAGACATGTTTACTTGTCCCAGTTTCCTGATTTCTTTCATCTATACATTGATGACATTATTGATGTTGGTAAATATGGAAATTATGGTTTTTATGCTATTACACTTCTACTTAGATGGGGCAAAGAGTCATGGCCTTTGATTCAGACACAACTAGATACCCAAGTTCATCAACACCCTCAATTGTTTTCCGATTTGTTTTATGATATAGTCTCTGCAATTAGGAATGTGTTACAAGTAGGACACTAGGGTGTGCAGGGTACAAATAAATGGATGACGATTCCTGATATGGGTTACCCTATTACTTGTAGATACAATATTGTATTTGCCTCCCTTTCCTAAAAACTTAATGTCACATTTTTCTTCTTGCCTTAGCTCCACTTATGTATACGAGCAGACATAAAATCATTATTGTTGCTTTTATTAACAACAATTGTTGGGTTCAGGTCAAGTTGAAACTTGATTGTTCATTGCCTCCTGTCTCTGATCGTTGAAGACAAAATTATACTGAATAAGCAAAAACTAAGGAATCAGCATATGTGGGATACATTAGGCACATGGAAGACGAAGTTAGGAAGACATCCTAATTTATTTAGTATTTTTATATGTAGCGCAGCTTTTTATCGAGTCAGTTATTCGAGAAAAATTAATGTAGAAAAAAATTAAAAATTCACCTCATTGAATACCGGAAATTTCATATTTATGAAATTTTTTGGTACATGATAGAAATTTTAAAATTCCGATAAAATAATTCCGGTATTTATCAAAAATTTCAAAAAATCCGGTATACATACCGGAAATTTTAAAATGACAAAAATTTTACCTTTACAAGGATAAAAAATTATAATTTTTAGCAAATTTCTGATGAATAATCCAAATTTTTGATACACACCAATAATTTTTGAAAATTCTAGTATTTGATGAAGAGTATAACGACAAAAAACTTTAAAATATAAGGTTGTAAGGTATAACAATCCTCGTCAAATAAACAAATGAAGGGAACAAGTGCTTGAAGGTGAAAGGCATACACATGCATAGGGGTGAAGCTAGCCTGTTGTTTGAGGGGGTCCAATTGAACCCTTTGAATTTTAAAAAAATGAACGTAAGTGTCTATATAAATAGCATTTTGTATTCTATGGAATTTTATTTTGCAATTTAATCATTTAATCTTAAAATTATTTATTTCTGCACATGCTCATTTATGTCACACACGCTTACGTGAGTGAAACAAATGATGTATTTTTTTTTTGGATTATCAAGAATCAATTCGGGTAGTATTTATTTATTTGTTTATGAACATGCTCATTTGTGCCACACACGTTTACGTAAGTGAAACAAATGATGTGTTTTTTTTAGATTATTAAGAATCGAATTTGGGTAGTATCTGAAGGATTTATTCTTAGTGGAAGTTCTTTTCTCATTAGAGCCAATGTACTTAGTTGAAACAAATGATGTGTTAATAAAACAAGTTCTTTTATTTTTTTCTTTAAAATTAAATTATCGGATTATATATATATATATATATATATATATATATATATATATATATATATATATATATATATATATATATATATATATATATATATATATATATATATATATATATATATATATATATATATATATATATATATATATATATATATATATATATATATATATATATATATATATATATATATATATATATATATATATATATAACACCAAGCCACAAATTCAGACTCGACCAAGTGGAATTGGTTGGTAGGACGACAACGTGCATGTCATGTTAAATTTTCACAAGCCTTTACTTTGTTCTCAAAATTATACTTTTTGGATAACACTCTAAGAGCACTATCTCCACCCTGTAAGTTCTCCTATATGAGATTTAATAGTATTTTTCAATTCACAATCACACTTATACTTAACACACTTGTTTTTTTATTAGTTCCCCATTTGAATTTAAAAAAGAATTTCAAATGTAGCATCAAACACATATATCATTATTAAGTAAAAGCCATTTCATTACGGTTGGAAAAGAGATACATCAATATTTGATCAACCGTTGTAAGGTAATGAGTGGTTGTATGTATAATAATTTCCACCACAGTCATGCGACCGATATTATAAGCTATATAGCATGCTACCTATCACAACAGTTACTTCAAATAACTATTGTGATATTCTTTAATGCATAATATTTAACAACCATTGTGATATATACGATGAGTTTATTATAAATTATGTGAAATGCTTATTTTGACAATGCTCACTTAATATATAACCTTTCAATCTGATCTAGAACATTATAATATGAGAAAATAAGTTATGTAATAATATCAAGTTACACGTTCAATGCTAACGAATAATTCTCCAACTCCTTAATTATCCGTATTTTTCTCTTTAACGAGTAGAACTTGGTTTAATGCTCCTAGTTCTTCAACTTCTCATTCCTTCACCTCTAGTTCATTTTGTAAAATATTATTCACTTTGAAAACACAATTAGAGGCGGAGAAAGATGCGGTTGAAGAACTACAAGCATTAAACTAAATTCTAACAATTAAAGAGCAAAATGCAGATAATTGGATGAAGAATTCTGGTCTATAATTGAATGTGTAACTTATTTTTTAATATAACCTTACCTATCATATTATAATTTCTAATGTAATCTGAAATGTTATATATTTAGTAAAGGGTTGAAAAAACACTCAAACAACATAAGTTATAATTAACTCATCTTTTAAACAAACATTAACAACAACATTCATCAACAACAAACCTTAAACAACATACAATATACAACAAATAACTCTTATTAAAAACAACAAAATCATCAAAACATAGCATAAACTACATACAACATACAACTTTTATTAATAAAGACAATAACATATCAACCCATAAAATGTTTCAGAAACGTACGTGTCCCATAATGACATCCAAAATGAAAAGAGGATGAAGTTGCAGGGCCGATCCAATGGACAAGCCACTAAGGCTAGGGATTTAGGCCTCAAAAGTTTGGGCTTAAAAAATGCCTCAAATTTTTTTATTTAGTTTAATAATATATAATGATACATTATACACATAAATTATCATAGTTAAATTGTTAAAATTTAGGCCTCTTTTTATTTTGGTCTTGAGTTCAACTCTTAGCAACCACAAAATTATTATTTTAATATATATTTTAAAGGCCTCATTTTAAGATTTTATTTAGGCCTCCAAATGGGTTGGGTCGGCCTTGTGAAGCTGGAGTGAAAGTTGTAAACTTGTGTTAATTTTGAATGAATGTTATTTTGGATCTTTCACACAAGTTTACAACGCTCATTTTAACTTCATCCTCAATAAAAAATTTCATTACCCATCCCTATCTACAAGTCAAAAAAAGAAGAAAGTCCAAACATGAAGAAATAAGCTATTGTAACGCTAACAATAATACATAAACAAAACATAAATTATTATGAAGACAGACCTGTAAGGTAGTCATTTCCTAAGATTTGATGCAACAAAGGTAACCCTTCAAAGAAGACGAGTTTGGTACATAAGTTTGGGGTTTCCATGTGAGAAGACGAGTAGCAGGGATGTTAGAGTTTTGTTTTGAGAGAGACGACGGGAAGAAATGTTAAGATTTTGTTTTGATCCAACAGAATCTGATCACTTATGATCTTCTATTAGGATTTCCTATAATGATTAGCAGCCACTATCTTCTTGAGATTAAACCTTCACTCAGTCTCTCAAGAAACCAATCAATGGTATATTCAGTGATCTAATTTAATGGATATAACAATCATTGACCAACAAAATCTGATCACTTAAGATCTTCTATTAGGATTTCCTACAATGACCAACAACCACTGTCTTCTTGAGATTAGACATTCACTCAGTCTCTCAAGGAATCAATCAACAACAGTTGATAAGGATTTTGTTTACATGATTTCTTCTTCTAAGGAGATTACATAAGTGATTTAAACACATATTGTTTAACACATTTTAGAGCAACAATATCTTATGTTAAAATAATTTACATGAAGAGATTAGAACTATAACATAATACAAGCAACAACTCTTGTGTAAATTACAATGTTCTATCAAGATGTATTTGATCAGAAGTTGGGTAGAATCTTGTAGTGTTCTTCTTCTTCATCTTCTTGTTGAGCAAGTTATGAGCAACATCTCCTTGCTTCTCCTGAGATCTACCAAGATGTATATGGTGATAGTTTGTATAGCATATCGTAGATTTCTTCTTCTTTATTTTTCTTTCTTTTCTCTCATTTCTGTGTATTCGTCTTCACATGTTTAGCATTGCAGCTTTGAGAGCTTTATCATCCATAACTTTTTTAGCTTGATGGCCAAGAGCACTTTACTTAAAATCTTTGATCTTCTTTTATAGTCTTGAGAGAGATGTTGTGAGGATTAAAAAATCCTTTCCTGCATCAACGGTTAGTTCCCAACAGATAGAATAAAGTGTAAGGGTTTGGACAGTACAAAGTGATACTATTCATTGTCTGTCACTTTATAACATTTTACTTTAACCTTATCTTCAATAGATGTTTTTCTACTTAGCTTCTAAACATAGATCCGTTAAGGGTAGAAAGATAATATGAGAAACAATTGTTTGTTCCCAACGGTCATAATGAGAGTAGTACATATTATAGTCTGAAAGGACTGTCCTTACACCATCCTAGAGAATAGAGGTCACATACACTTTTTATATCTTTTGTACACTATCACACACTAACCATTTTGAACTTCTTCTATTCTTCAGAGGCTTTGGATAATTTGAATGTTTGAAGCTTCTTGTAGAAGAATCACTCTTAAGTATTAGAACCTAAGTATTGGAGTCTTCATAACTTTTCCCATCAAAACCTTGTCTTCAGAGTCTTGAGCACTTGCTCATAAGAACTTGATTTTCTTCAGATTATCATAACTTGTTCAGCAAAACCTTGTCATCATAATCTTCAGAACTTAGAACACACAGAAGCAAAGCTTTAGAATGCCTCCAAAGCTTGACCACCAAGTGACTATTAGAACCTCTTGTACTAATGTTCCTAAGAACTATTGCATAAGACGAATTCTAGAATTTTGACTTCAAGTGTAATACGTAACCACATGTTTTCTTCCAATAGTGTTTATGTTCAGAACCTGATGACGTCACACGCCTTGATACCAGAGTTAGAACATTACAACAGCAGCTACACACTAGAACGAAACCATTACAGTATAAAATTGTTCTCTATGATATCATATACATTTATCATCAAAACATTAAGGTCAGGTGTAGAAACACTTCTTGTTCTTACAAATTGTTGGTACTCAAATTCGAACCCTTTTACTTTATGTACATTTCACTACGGTTGTTAACCATGACGTAGTAAAATGTCTTTTAGTAAATACAAAAAAAAAGTGCCCAAAAAAAGTTATTACCATGGTTAACAGGAAGACCGTTGTAATATGGTGTTACGAAAGGTTTATTTTGTAGTAGTGTATAAAGAAGTTCAAAAACAAAGGTGTTTTTTGACTTGAATCTTTTCATTTCATGTAAGATTTAGATTTAACTAGAATGATCGTAGTATTAGACTCTATTTATGACATCAAACCCACACAATTATTTCATAGGTGTATTCTGAAAACATTGGTGCTTTAATTGTCATGCACGTTTATCCTAGTATAGTGGATGCTCTAGGCTTTTGCTTGAAATTCTATAAGAAATGACTTCACCTACAAACTCATATAGGTGAGTTTATGAAAAGTACTCTTTTAGCTAGGTGCTCTACTCTAAATAAAGTATATATCTTAATAAGAGTATTTATTATATCACTCTCATCGCTTCAGGAAACATGTTTCTTTGACTTGTGAAATCGTATGTCATATCACTTTACAACTTGTTATTACTCATTGAACTTAATACTTGATATCTTTAGTCTTTTAGATCAATTTATCATCATAAGTAACGCATTGTTGTAAAGTCAATAATCACATCTTTTTAAATGCTCTTTAGACTTTTTCTCTAGTTAATCCTTCATCAAAGATTTATCTAAATTTTCTTCAGTTCGAACATGGTTCACTTTAACAACTCCTTCAGAAGAAAACTCTCTAACAATATTATGCTTATTACATATTTTTTCTCTCTTAAAATTGTAGCAATGATTCACAATTTTTTCAATAGATGCAATATGATCATAAGGCATCAATACTGTCAACATTAGTTTTTCTGAAAAATAAATTTCAACTATCCAACATCTCAACCAACTTTCTTCTTCATTAGAGGATGCAATAACAACCATTTTTTATTCTATGGGAATTGATAAATAATTGATATATAGTGCTAGTTTCCTTATAATCGTCGAAAAATTTGTTCCAATCAACATAAATCAATCTTTTTAGGAAAACAAGAAACTTTTGATAATTTAATTCAAGATTAATGGTCTTTTTTAGTGATATCAATTCAATTTGATGTTACCCTCAACTTTTTAAGATTCATCGTTAGTCCGGACCTTTTTAACATGTACCGAAAAAATATTAATATATTTATAACTTATACTTAATAATTTTATGAATTAGTGTTATACTAAAATATTATATATTAATTGTTATTTTTGTAAATTCTTTTAAAATTTTAAAAATATTTTTAAATAAATTATTTGAATGTAGGATCTTTCTATTTTGGGTTAAATGCACTATACCCCGTACCATATTAACGTGTTTTAATGCACTATACCTCCCTCCCAACATATTATACAAAAATAACTTTAAAACCTTTTATGTAATTTTGTCTATCAAATACTTTAAAATTTTAAATTAAATATGATATTTAAATTCACTTGTATGATTGCTCATCATTCAATTTGATGTTACCCTCAACTTTTTAAGATTCATCGTTAGTCCCGTCCTTTTTAACATGTACTAAAAAAATATTAATATATTTATAACTTATACTTAATAATTTTATGAATTAGTGTTATAATAAACTATTATATATTAATTGTTATTTTTGTAAATTCTTTTAAAATTTTAAAAATATTTTTAAATAAATAATTTGAATGCAAGATCTTTCTATTTTGGGTTAAATGCACTATACCTCCCTGTCATATTAGCGTGTTTTGATTTACTCCCCCCCCCCCCCCCCCCCCCCCCCCCCCCCCCCCCACCCCATTCCCTCCATTAAGAAAAAAAATTGTGATCCCCTAAATATTTATAGATTCCATTTGAAAAAACATTGATGCTGATTTTTCACCAAGATTCTCTCTATTTCTCTTACGTGGCCATAATGTTTTTGCCGATTGTGTTAACTAATGCCATGCTAGACCTTTAATTGCTAGGATTCCATGTGCTTGTTCTTCTTCCATCCGCCCATTCCCGTTTCCCCCAAAATTGTTTCTTCTATCTGGTACTTCTTCTTCTATCGCTCATTCTTCTTCCATCTGTCCATTTCTGTTTCCCCCCAAAATCATTTAGATTCTTGAAACCTTAAGAAGGTCAAATGGTTGGAAGTAAAAGTGTTGAAAGAATCAATTTGTTTGAGATTTTAACCGTTCCTAGGTGCAACTGTCATCTTCCAATGAAGATGTGGGTGGGGAATACTGTACAAAACCGTAATAGGATGTTTTGGAAATGTCAGAACGCAGGTGTGATACAGTGGCAGAACCGACTGTTATACTGGTTCTGCATTTGTATTCGCAAATGTTACGGTAAGCAAGAGTCGCCAACAACTTTTCTTTTATCCAACAAAGGAAAGGGTGAAAAGAAAAAGACCTTTCGAGATTATTTGAGTAAGTGGGTAGATTACGGAAAGGAAAGGTGTTAGCATCCTTTCCATCTGTAGTTATCTACGAGCTCTTAGATGCTTAGCTCATTTTGAACTACCTTGTGCTTTGTGTGTGTTGTACCCCAAAATTTTCCCTCTCATTTCTCAAGTAATCTCTCACAAAGATCTCCATTGGTTCAAGACTACACAAGGTTTGATCAGCTCAAGACACCTCCTTAAACACTGATTACTCAAATTAGGGTTTAAGTTTGCACAAGGACAAATGGACTTTTAATGCCCCATATGACTTTCATGGATCATTTTGGACCCTCAAGATTACTCATGTCAAGTTTCAAGTGTTGGATCACATTTTTGCTCAGTCAATTGACCAGTTGACCTAAAATCAACTATATTGGGGAAAAGTCAACTATGGTCAATTTACAGTCAAGCTTCATAATTTTTGATCCATATCAATATCACGAACTCATATATGTCATTTGATCAAGTTTGGATCATAATTCCTCAAGAAATTTGATCAGATCATCAAAAGGGAAAAATGGTCAAAATTAGGGTTTTTACTGGGAAGGTTTAATTTCTGACTTTTGACCTAACAAATGACTTATTGGTTTAAGTAATGACCTCAAGGATTCAAATGATTCATTTTTACCTAATGGCATGGCTCAAAACATTTCTCAAGTTCAGTTTATTAATAGTTGAATTCCAGTCAACTGATGAAAAGTCAATTGTATACTGAAAAGTCAAACTTTGACTTTTTGATCAAAATCAAGTTTCAAAGATTACAATTCATCAATACATGTGATAATATGAAAATTGTTCATCAAGAAATCAAAAATTCAAGATTTCATTTTGAAAAGTCAAAATTTCTAAACTTAGAATTTGTTGTGTTGGAAATTTACATTTTTTTCCACAACTTTGAGCCAAATTTACACCATGATGCAAGATGATTCAAAGGAAACTTCCAACATGAAAGTTGTAGATCTCAATGAGATATAAAACATTGTATATCAGAACTTTTTCTCAAAATGCTTGGATTTCAAGTTATGATTTTGTAAAGACATGCTCATGAAACTTGAAAACTTAGTAAAATTTTGCCCTAGTTTAGGCAAGATTTTAACCTAACTTCATTGCAACTTTTCACCTAGTTCCAAATTGAATTTTCAAAATTGTCCAACATGAAGGTTGTAGAGGGTTACAAGATTTCCAAAATGTCCAAGAACTCATTGAGATCATATTTGAGCTAAGAGAATCGAAGCCATGAAGTTAGGGTTTCATTCTTGTATTACAAGTCAATTTTTTGATGAACACTTGATCCAATCTTCAAGCATGTTGTACAAATCTCACTTTGCAGGCTTCTAACTTGCATTTCACTCCATAATTAAATGTCTACACAGCTACTAGAAACTTTAATCCAAGCATTCATTGCCCATGCTTAATACCATTTTAGGAAGAAATGCAACATTGCCATTTTGGAAAAATGGATTTTTTGCACAAAGTCAATTCTTGAGCCTCTCACTTGTTCCCTATGATCACACTCCATCTACAAAGTCAGAAGCAATGTGATAAAAGTGTTTAACCACTCTACATTGTGAGTACAAAACATTGAAACTTGGTTTTCTCACTTTTCTTCAAAATCAAGCAATCAACCATAACCCTATAACTGAGAAATATGTTGTGCAAAAGTCCTCTAACCTTTTTCATATAACTATAAAAGGCTATTTCAAGCATGTACATGATTTCAAGCATCCTCAAACTCTCCCAAACACCCTTGCTGCACAGAACTGCCCAAACTTGACAATTTTGAGCCAAAACTCCCCATCTATATTTCCACTCATGCATTTGGATTCTTAATCATCCAAACACCTTACATACATCAAACACAAGTGATCCAAGTCCTCGTTTCAAGACTGTAACCCCTCCATCATTGTCCACCATTTTCAAAACTGAAGCTTGCAACTTAACTTGAGTTGGAGTTCCAGCCATCCTCAAAGTAAAGTAGGAGTTTGAATACATTCAAGGAGGTCCATGCAAGCTACATAAATCATCAGACCATCTCAAAGGTTTCTCAAACTCCATACATGACTCCAGCTGCAAGAGGTAAATTTTCAAACTTCTATCTCTTCATATAAGCATCATTTGATTCTGATTTGTGAAGATAAAATATAGATATCATTGCCCTGAAACTGTACATGTCCATAGATTTAATTTATATTGATTGAGCTTTGAGAATTTTAGGTTTGCATCTCTGAAAAAAGTTAGGTCAGAATTTGGTACTTTTAGAAATTCTCATTCATCTTTGATTTATAGCTTATGATATTTATATGGTTAGATTCGTATAGAAAAATGGAGCAACTTTCATGTTTGCATCTTTCATTTTTGGTGAGAAATGAGCAAATTATAGAAACCATGGTTGGAGGTTGAAGATGAAGTCATTTTCCGGACACGACTTGTGTTATGTATTTATCATTTTACTTATGTTAACGGATGTACAGCCACCCCGGTGGCAAAGGTAGCACGCGTGTATTGTAAGGGTCATGGGTTCAAGACCCAACGCTACCTTTTGTTTTGTTTTTCAGCATTTTCCTTCTTTTTTTGCCACAACCAGCGCCTAGGCCTCCATCATTGGGCTTTGTCATTTTTGTTGACTTCTAACCCCCCTGCCTGCTTTCACACACCTGGCCCAAACATTTTTCTTATCATTTTTAATTTAATTTAATTTATTTTCTTATTTTATTTTATTTCATTTTTCTTTATTATTTTTTATTACTATTATTATTATTATTATTATTATTATTAAAAAAATCCAAAAATATTTATTATTTATTATTTTCACACATTTATTTTATTTTCTTTATAAAGACAAAAGACAAAAAAAACATTTTTCTTAACAAATTAAATTTCTTTTTCTTAAAAAATTAATAATTAAATTTAGGTTTAACTATTTTTATTTTTTTATTTAAAATTAATTTAGAACTTAAGTTTCTTTTAATTAATTAATTTTCCTATTATTTTTATTAACTTAAAATCTTTCATAAAAAAACCATAAAATGTTTCAAACTTAATTTCTTTTCTTAATTAGTTTAGGTTTAATTTTATTTAATTTTAATTAATCATTTTCTTAATTAGGTCAAAACTAAACCCTTTCATTAAAACCAAAAAAAAAATCATTTCCTTTCCATTTATTTTCTTGCACATTTAATCAATTCTTGTACATTATTCAATATGGTTGTAATAGATAATTAGGTTTAATTTTCTTACAATTCCCATTTGTAAATTTGTATACCCCCTCCCCTAATGATGTAATAGTGTAGTAATTTTATTTTCCGCAACTTATCGCTTTCATATAAATGCTAGTAATTAGGGTTTGTATGGCAAGATTAAAATCAACAATTAGTAAACTCTAATTCAAGATAAATAATGCATGTAAAT
Source organism: Vicia faba (assembly GCA_948472305.1). Classification (NCBI taxonomy): domain Eukaryota; kingdom Viridiplantae; phylum Streptophyta; class Magnoliopsida; order Fabales; family Fabaceae; genus Vicia; species Vicia faba. The sequence continues at coordinate 1,014,697,188 of OX451738.1, forward strand.
CAAACACACTTGCACACTTGCACCCTTAGGGTAATTCCACTTTGTTGCCTTGTAAAAATGGTCATGTTACGCATGTGAGATGTCTTAGCAAAAACAATCAAAAATATAAGATCATAGTCACTCGGTGACGCTTCAAATGTTGCCTTTCAAAATGATATTAGTCCTTCAAAGATAAATGCTAAGATATCTCACAACATTGTTATCATGACTATACGATGACCCACGCCCGTCCCTTTTACATCCAAAGATAAGGCTTCTTACCAAATCAATGGTAAGATAGCAATATCAAAGGAAGAAAGAAATGTAACAAATACTTTTGAGTAGGTAAATTGTTCCTAGTTGCTTGCTCATTTTCAAAACAAACATCCTTGCTAATTTTCAAAACAAACACCAAACACTTTCAAAACAAACATTTTCAAAACACTTTCCAATCATGAAATATTTTCAGAAGTCCAACACTTTGTATACGTTCTTACGAACGAGAACTATTACAAATTTTTCCTATACGAAGGCGCCTTTTCAAATATACTTTCAAAACCATCACAAAGCATATTTTCAAACAAAAGCAATTGATCTAGCAAGAAACTAAGAGCCCATAGATAACTATGGATGAAAAGGGTGCTAAGACCTTCCCTTTTCATAATCTACCCCCCAAACTCAAGAAATAATCTCAAAGGTCTTTCCTATTCTTTTCTGCCTTTCCTTTGGATAAAAGAAAAGTAAGTGGCGACTCTTACTAACCGCAACATTTGCGATCAAACTCAAAACATCCCAAGTTAGTTCTCCCATTGTACCACAGAACTTGTGACTCTACTAGGGAATAAACTTAAAAGTTGGGTTACCTTAGGGCTAGATCATCTTTATTTGCTTTCATTGTTTGACTTGCTTGCTTTAGATTTTGGTTCCTTGTTTGGGCTTGTTTTAAATCCTCTACCCGGATTTGGGATACCTTATAAGTAAGTAGCAATACATTGTGGAAATTGTGCAGGGTATACCGACATGGTCTAAGAAATAACTACGTTAGTGTGACACATTTGTGGGTACCGATAGCCCTTGAGTAGTCAAGGAGAATACATGACCGCTGTGTGGTGTCATGAAGCACTAATTGACTTTTAGAACCTTTACTTGACCAACTTGACCATTAGGACGTAGTGAGATACCAGCTTTGGTGCAGTCCGAAGTTGGTTGATACTCGATACTACAGTCATTGAGGTTTGGCTTCTTGAGATATTTCGGTCGCCGTGAAAGAGGCTTGCGATGAAACCATGCCCGACAAGAAAGATCAGTGATATTGAGATCCCTTAGAACCCGATTACTATTTCTAGGACAGGTTTGAGCCAACTAAACTTCAAGAGGGTACTTACCTATAAGACTCCATGCAATCCTAATCCTAAAGACTTGTTTGTCTTATTTGTATATGCTTATTTGTACATAACATCATAAACATCATAACATCATAATCATTCTCACTAACCATTTCAAGGATTATTGGGATTTATCTTTGTTCTATTTTGTAGGACATGGCTTCCCTTCGCAGGAGTACTATCCAAGTCAATATCGTAAGAATTCCTTCTCAACTCAAAGAGTTAGCATCAAGGGTCCCTGAGAACTCTTCATTCACCGAAATACATGGTCGCCTCCTAAACTTGGTTACCTCAAGCACTAATGAAAATATGATGAATGTTCTTTTCCAGTTCTTTGATCCTCTACACCATTGCTTCGCCTTTCCCAATTATCAGCTTGTGCCTACTTTGGAAGAATTCTCCCAACTCTTGAGGATTCCCATACTCAATCAACTATCTTTCAACGGTACGAAAAGAGATCCAAAACCTGAAGAGATTTCCTGAGTACTACACTTGTAACAATCTGATGTCACGACTAATTGGGAATAAGGAGTGGTGTCAAAGAGTTCTTAGCCAAGTTCTTGTTTGAGAAAGCTCAAGATTGTTAGAACTCTTTGGACTTACAAGCTTTTGAAGAAATCTTGGCCCTTCTTATCTATGGGATAGTTTTGTTTCCAAACCCTGACCAACTTATAGATGTAAATGCTGTCAAAATCTTCATGTCTCGTAATCCGGTGCCTACTTTATTGGGAGATATCCTACATTCTTTTCACTCTCGCACTATGAGGAAGAGAGGGATCCTCATGTGTTGCACTCCTCTCCTGGCTAGATGGTTTATTTTGCATCTTCCCTGGTTTGTGTTGAAGAACGAGCAAAGTTTGAGGTTGTCCCATAGGTTGATGACGCTCAGACATTCGGATATTCATTGGTGTTCTCGATCCTTGGAGAATGTTACTATCATTGACCGTTGTGGGGAATTCCCTAATGTCACTTTGCTTGGAATTAAGGGATGTATCATTACAAGCCTTTATTAGCCTTATGACAGTTTGGTTATGCCCTAAGGGATGGTCCTCATGAGATGCGCATCTAAGGAATGGTATTCGACTATGAGAGCGACGATCAAGGCTACCGTTCGAGGTTTATACGAGCTTGGAGGATGGTGAGCAAAGTGGATAGTAAGACGCTGGGACACAAGAATTCCATTCCCCTTGAGCCTTACCTTAGGTGGGTACGAGCTCGTGCTCAGAAACTGATGATGCCTTATCCCTCCATCTTACCAGTTATCATGGAACTTGTGGTTGAAGGAGATGTCCCGTACACTGTCCTCCATCCCGACATTCCTACTTCTCTTGAAGACTTGCAAAAGGGTTGGATTCAGCTGAAGGAAGAACGAGATACATTCGAAGCTCAATTATATGCTAGTGTGAAAAGGGTCTTGGAGCTTACAAAACAACTGCATGAAGAGCAAAGCGTGAATGCCTACATTATGCCAGATAGGATGCATTCGGTCTTTTTATCTTAGAGATTCATTTTGTAAGCCCAAGAGGCATGATTGTAGTCATTTTGAACTAATTAATGAAATTTGACGTTTGTTCATGCTTTGTCTATACAAATTTAAATTTCATAAATCCTTGAAATCATTTGCATACACATCTTCCATGCGTCATAACATAACAGGTTTTCCCACAACAGGTTTCCTTATCTTTCTGTTGTTTATTTAAGCAAGATGGATCTAGAGAAAACAATGAAGGACCTTCAAGCACAAAACTCTCAGTTCCAAGAGACTGTACTGGCCCTAGCCAAGGGGCAACAAGATATGATGGCATTGTTGGCAGCTAAAAATAAACCCAAGAAGAAAGCCCTGGTCAATATGGGTAGAAGGTTCAAAGAGTTGGTCTGTCAGGTCCTGGTAGTGGAAAACTCATCTGAGGAAGACGAGAATCAAATTGGAGAAGCTAGGAGTACCCAGGCTGGGTGTATTAATGATCAAGCGTCTGATTAAGATGATTATTTTGACGAGAAATATCCTCCCGCCAATGTCAAGTACAAGCAGCTAGAAGACAGGATGAAGACCGTTGAAATTCAAGCCGTCCCCGGTTTAGATTTTGATGATTTAGGTTTGATATATGGGGTTGTCATTCCCCACAAATTCAAGATACCAGTCTTTGCAAAGTACGATGAGGTTTCCTGTCCAAAACTTCTCCTGAAATCTTATGTGCGCAAGATACAGCTGCACACCGCTGATAAGAAACTCTGGGTTCACTTTTTTCAAGAGATCTTGGCCGGGACGCAACTAGAGTGGTTCTACCAGTTGGATGGTTCCTGTATCAATACATGGGAAAACTTATCTACCGCTTTCTACTACCAATACCAGTATAATGTCGACTTGGCGCCAACAAGAGTTTAGTTGTAAGACATGACAATGGGGAAGAATAAAGGACTCAAAGAATACGCACAAAAGTGGAGTGACCTTTCCAGTAGGGTTCAACCACCTTTGACTGATAGGGAGCACATTGACATGTTTATGGGCACTTTATCTGGTCCATTCTTTAACTTGTTGATTGGTTGTTCTTCTTCAAGTTTAACCGAGCTAATCTTAATAGGTGAAAGAGTTGAAAGGGGCATCAAAAGCGGGAAGATTCCCATGGCATCTGCCTCCACTTCCAATCATGTAAAGAAACCTTTCGCTGCAAAGAAATAAATCAACGTTATGTATGGGGCAAGGGCCCGTACCAAGAAGGATGACCGTTAGTCTGTTAATGTTGTCTGAATTTCCAAGCCAACTCCTGCTCAAAGACCATCTACTAATCACCAATGATTTGAAACTCCGAGAAGACAATTCACGAGGATTGACATGTCAATATCCCAAGCCTTACAACACTTGCTAAAGGCTAATTTGGTGACATTACGCGATCCTCCGTCCAATCCAGATACCTCTTCACCAAAGTACAATCTGAACTCTAAATGTGCATATCACTCAAGTAGTCCCAGGCATGAGACTGACCAATGCTGGGCACTGGAGAATAAAATTCAAGACTTGATTGATAACAAGACCATTGAATTTGATCTTCATCCAACTACAAATGTAATCCCCACGCCTATGCCAAAGCATGGCAAGGAAGTCAACATTGTAGGTGATTCTGATGAGGAGTGTGCATTTGAAGATTGGGTATACCCTACTATAACGAAACTCAACAATTGGAAAGAAAAGGACTTCGTTCCCATCTCCTTTATTGAGGAGTATTCACTTGTTTTTTGCTTTTTATTAATTCAAGAACATTTTGTCTGTAATATTAAACAATGACTTTTAAGCCATGTGCCTGGCCCAGGGCACTTTGGTCCATTTGTCAAGGGTTTTATTTATGTTCATGTTATCATATGATCATTCAATACAAATCATTGGACTCTTTTGTATTCAAATCTTTGTTCTCATTGTCTTTTTCTTCAAATACATTTTCCAAAATAGCCATGTGTCTTGCATGCACACACACACACACTCTTGCAGGTCCTCATCCACTCTGGATCTCATTGCCAATGAGTTTACTATTGCCGACTATGACTTGGAATATCCAATTAACCAAACCGAAGACGAAGGAGAGGAAGATTGTGAAATGGCGGGAGAACTAGCCATACTTCTATTACAAGAGGAAAAAAGCTATCCAGCCGCATAAAGAGTCAATTGAAGTCATCAATCTAGGTACCGGGACAGACAAGAGAGAGGTCAAGATCGGTGCTAACCTGGAAAGTAGTGTCAAAAGCATATTGGTTCAGATGTTGCATGACTATGTGGAAGTGTTTGCTTGGTCGTATGAAGATATGCTAGGGTTGGATACCAATATTGTAGTTCATCGTCTGCCGACAAAAGAAGATTGTCCTCTTGTCAAACAAAAGGTTCGTCGCATGAGGCCTGGCATGTTTGAAAAGATAAAATCTGAAGTGATGAAACAGTTTGATGTGGGATTCCTAGCTGTGACATCTTATCCCCAATGGGTTGAAAATATGGTGCCAGTACCAAAGAAAGACGGAAAAGTTCATATGTGCGTAGACTATAGGGATCTGAATAGGGCAAGCCCCAAGGATGACTTCCCTCAACCTCATATTGATGTCATTGTTGATAACACTGCTCAACATAAGGTCTTCTTTTCATGGATGGTTTCTCCGACTATAATCAAATTAGGATGACTCCCGAAGACATGGAGAAGACCACTTTCATTACATAATGGGGCACCTTTTGCTACAAGGTCATGTCGTTCGGACTAAAGAATGCATGGGTAACATATCAAAGAGCTATGGTAGCTTTGTTTCATGGTATGATCCATCATGAAATAGAGGTATATATGGATGACATGATTGCACGATCACAAACTGAAGAGGAACATCTCGATCACCTATTGAGGTTGAAAAAGTACAAATTGAGGTTGAACCCTAACAAGTGCACATTTGGAGTACAATATGGAAAGCTTCTAGGTTTTGTTGTCAGTAGTAAAGGCATTGAAGTCGATCCTACCAAGGTAAAGGCCATCCAATAAATTCCAGTCCCCCACTCTGAAAAGGAACTTAGAGGATTCTTGGGCCGTCTCAATTACATCGCCCGCTTCATATCTCACTTGACTGCTACTTGTGAGCCAATCTTCAAACTCTTGAAGAAAGATCAAGTAGTCAGATGGAATGATGAATGCCAAGCTGCCTTTGACAAAATCAAATAATATCTGCAAGAACCTCCTATTCTCATGCATCCAGTTGAAGGAAGACCCTTGATCATGTACTTGACAGTACTAGAGAACTCTATGGGGTGTGTTTTGGGCCAACATGACGAGTCTGGCCGAAAAGAGCATGTTATTTACTACCTGAGAAAAAATTTCACCGACTGTGAAACCAGATATTCACTGCTCAAGAAAACTTGCTTCTCTCTGGCATGGGCTGCTCGCCAGATAAGACAGTATATGTTGACTCATACCACTCTGTTGATTTCTAAGATGGACCCAATCAAGTATATCTTTGAGAAACCTGCTCTTTCCGGACGGATAGCTAGGTGGCAAATGATCTTAACTGAGTACGACATTCAATACACAATGCAAAAGGCCATCAAAGGAAGCGTACTAGCAAATCATTTGGCCCACCGAGCTGTTGATGATTATCAGTCTATGAACTTTGACTTCTCGGATGAGAACATCATGCTAGTAACCGATTGTGCGAAACCTGAACTGTATGACAGACCTGAACAAGGATCCCGATCGACTATGGTCTTCAATAGGTGTTGTACCCCAAAATTTGCCATCTCATTTCTCAGGAAATCACCCTGGATTCTCAAAGTTTTCTCTCATACAAATCCAAGCCTTGAATTATCATTTCTTTCCAAGCAATCCATTTACAAGGGCAAAATGGTCATTTACATGCTGAGAAGTCAAACTTTAGTTTTTGGATCAAAATCAAATCTCAAAAATCATATTTCATCAAGACATGTTGGAATATGAAGTTTGTTTCATCAAGAAGGTCAAAAGTCAAATTTTACCTTGGAAAAGTTAAATTCTAAGTGCTTAGAATTTTTCTAAAGTATTTAAGAAAAATGACACTTCAGAACTTCTGAGCTAGTCTCCAGGAAGGAGCAGTCAGAAGTTGTAAGTGTGTTTCAGCACATAACATTCAGTCAGAATGTGTCCCTTCAGCATCTACACCAGCTCAGTCAGAAGTTGCCAGAAGATTATAAAACATGATGGAAAATCTGAAAGCTCCTTCAGAACATGCTGGAAAGCTTGGGGATTCCTCAGAACTTGCTAAGGCAACAGGATATCAAAATCAGAACTTGGGTACTTTGTCCTAGACTACGTTAAAATGGAACTTCTGGCCTAGATTTAAGTAAAGATGCAAATCTCATATTACAAGATTTCTGATTTTTGACGAATCTCATCATCATTTAATGCTCATTAATGCTCACAACCACTTTTGAGTCTTCGTCCAAAGGATCTCTCCACGTGTAGGGTAGAAATGCTTTTGTGCAGGATTAGGTAAAGGCCCATACGCTACATTTCGCTTATAGGTTCACTTTTCCTTAATCCTTGCTTACTAATCCAGCCTAGGCTAAAGGCTGTCAATCACCACAACCTTTTTGGAACTTGCTTCAAGAGTAAGTCAGCATCTAATGCATGATATTGGCGCCACTTGACATAAAAAAAAACCCACAAAGCTTTGCCTATAAATAGAAGGCCATTGGTCACTGAGAAGGGGACCAAAAAAAATTGCTGAAAAGAGACAGAAAGTTTGAGAAAGAAAAGTCTTGAACCTCTGCCCAAAATTCCTAGAGTTTCAAAAAAATTGTAAACACAACGTACAAACCATTAACTTTGGATCCCTTGCTTTCAAACTCCATTTGTTATCAAAGTATTTCTTGACTAAAAAACCTTTCATACAGTTTCTGACCCACACGTTGGAAACTGCCATAACTTCTGTATTCATACCACTATATACCCTTCATCCATCCATTCAAAGAAGCTACTCAAAACGTCATCAGAGTTAAGGCTAACTCCAATTCACAGAGCTTCTTCCAGCTGCAAGGTAAGCACTTGCTGATTCTCACCACCTTGCCTAAGCATTACCAGATTTGCATGCTCAAAAACACAATGTAGATATCATGCTTCTGATGTTGTACATGTTCTGAGGTTTTCACACATCTGTACGCTTAAGTAGAGAATGAATCAGTTCAGAACTTGCCTCTGATTTTTTGGTTCTGATTTCTGAAATGCTATGACACCTTCTGAAACTGTCATAGGAATGTCTTCTGTTTTGTGGAGAAATAACCAAATTGCAGATGTTCTGACTAGCATAGAGGGAGACCAAGTTCTGACATTGGCACCAGTGCCTCTGGAGCCTGTCTTGTTATCAGTAATATCATAACTTCTAAAATTTTTGTGTTCCCAGCAGGGTCAGAACCTCTGACCTCATACATTTTCATTAACATATTTCTGTTTTGCAGCGTGCCAGGGTCAGAACCTCTGACCTATACATTTTTGCTAACAAGTTTATGTTCTGCAGCACGCCTGGGTCAGAACTTCTGACTTCCTTTCAGCAACACGTTGATCCTCCTTTTTTTCTTTCCCTTGTTATTTTTCTTTTTTTTTTCTCGCTGGCACTCTCCTTTTCATTAATCAGCAAAACACCAAAAATATTTTCGTTCACACTTTATTTTATTCCTTAAAACAAAAAAAAACATTTTCTTAAAACAAAACAAGTTCATTTAATATTTTCTTGTATGTATTCCAATGTGGTTGTAATAGTAATTTAGGGTTTTATTTTTATTTGCAATCCCCATTCATAAATTTGTACCCTCACCCCCTAAATATTGTAATAGCGTAAGATTTTACATTTCTGCAATTTATCGCTTTCAAATGTAAATGCAAGATAAAATCAATAAATAGACCACCAAAAAAAATCAAAGACAAAATCATGCAATCAAACACACTTGCACACAAACACCCCTAGGGTTTCATCCACTTGTTGCCTTCAAAAAAATGGGCCATGGTTGCATGTTGAGTACTTTGGCAAAACAAAACAAAAAGATCATAGTCCCTCGATGACGCTATCTGAGTTGCCTAAACAAAAAAATGATCAAGTCCCTCAAAAATTGCCAAAGACACTTAACACAATTGCTATCATGGTCTATACAATGACCCGCGCCTGTCCCGTTAACATCCTAACACAAGGTTGTTCACCAAATACAATGGTGAAACAACACTGTTAAAATGGTTAAAAAAATATGAAAGATATTTGAGTAAAATATGGTAGATAGCTCTTAGCTACTTGATCAAGCTTGCAAAAACATCCTCGCTACTTTTCAAAACACACTCCACAACACAATTTCAAAACCCTACTTTCAAACATTGAAAACTTTTCAAAAGACAAAAACTCCTTTGTATACATTCAAACAAAGAATCATTACAAAGGTTGCCACAACGATGGCCTCTTTTCAAAACATTTTCCAAAATCACACACAATGCACCATTTCAAACAATTGAAAAGCACCATTTCAAACAACTGAAAATGCAAAGCGAGTGATCTAAGCAAGTAACTAAGAGCCCATGGATAACCATGGATAGAAAGGGTGCTAATACCTTCCCTTTCTATAATCTACTCCCCGAACCCAAGAAAACATATCAAAGGTCTTTCCTGTGCTTTTTGACCTTTCCTTAGGATAAAATAAAAAGTCGGTGGCGACTCTTGCTAAACCGAAACATTTGCGAACACAAAACGCAAAATCCCAAGTAAGTTCTCCCACCGTATCACAGAACTGGCGACTCTGCTGGGGAAAATTTGAAAGTGGAGTAACCTTAGGGCTTAGATCACCCTTTGCGTGATTTTTGTTTGCTTTGATTGTTTTACATTTTGGTTCTCTTGTTTGGGCTTGAAATCCTCCACCCGGATTTGGGAAACATTCATAGATATCAATACGTTATGGAAACTGTGCAGGGTATACCGACACGGTTGAAGCAATAGCTATATTAGTGCGACATATTTGTGAGTAGCGGTAGCCTTTGAGTCAATCAAAGAGAATACGGGGCCGCTGAGTGATGTCATTAAGCACTAATGAACTAGAACTTTACTTGACCATCTTGGCCTTTTATTAGGGGTAGTGAGATGACCGGCTTTGGTGCAGTCCGAAGTTGGTAGATACTCGATACTACACTCATTGAGGGTTGTTTTCTTGGAATATTTTGGTCGCTAGTTAAGTGGCTAAACCAAAACAATGAACATAGAAAACAATCCAATGATATTGAGCTCCTTAGAACCCGGTTACTATTTATAGGAAAGGTTTTGAGCCAACTAAACTCAAGAGGGTACTTACCTATGAAACCTCATGAAAGCCTGAAACTAGGGTTTTGTGTGACTTGCTTGTACATGTGTTTATGCATACATCATGAACATCATAAAGCATCATATGCATCCACTAATCATTTCAAGGGTTTGGATCTTCATCTTTGTTCTTGTTTTGTAGGTCATGGAATCTCTTCGCAGGAAAACAATTCAAGTCAACCATGTGAGGATCCCTCCTCAACTCAAAGAGCTTACTTCCAGGATTCCGGAGAATTCTCTCTTCAGTGAAAGACATGGTAGACTGCTCAACTTAGTCAACGCCAGCATTGAAGAAGACATGGTGAAAGTACTTTTCCAGTTCTTTGACCCCCTACACCACTGTTTCACATTCCCTGAGTATCAATTGGTGCCTACTTTGGAGGAATTTTCTCAACTCCTGAGAATTCTTATTCTTAATCAACTACCCTACAACGGTACGGAAAAAGAACCAAAGCCTGAAGATGTTGCTCAAGCATTACACTTGCAACCATCTGACATCAAGGGGCATTGGGAAACCAGAAGTGGTGTCAAGGGCTTCTTGGCAAAATTCTTGTTTGAGAAGGCACAAGACTGCTGGAATTCTCTTGATCTACAAGCCTTTGAAGAGATTGTGGAACTCCTCATCTATGGGTTGGTCTTGTTCCCAAACCCTGATCAACTTATAGATGTGAATGCTGTCAAGATTTTCATGTCCAAGAATCCCATACCTACATTGCTTAGGGACATCCTACACTCATTTTACACACGAACAATGAGGAAAAAAGGTGTTCTCATGTGCTGTACTCCTCTCCTAGAAAGGTGGTTTATTTCTCACCTTCCACAATCAGTCTTGAAGAATGAGCAGGGTTTAAGGTGGTCACAACGGTTGATGACCCTCACACATTCTGATGTACATTGGTGTTCTCGATCCAGAGAAAATGTCATCATCATTGATCGTTGTGGTGAATTCCCTAATGTCCCATTACTTGGCATTAGGGGAGGCATTACCTACAACCCCTGTTTAGCTTTGAGACATTTTGGATATGCCCGGAGGGACGACCCTCATGACATGCTGACTCCTGACCTAGTTTTTGACTTCGACAACGATGCGCAAGGACTTCGACAAAGGTTCATCGGATCTTGGAGGATGCATAACAAGGTGGATAGTAAGACACTGGGGCACAAGAATTCCATCTCCCTTGAGCCTTACCTCAAGTGGGTAAGAACCCGCTCCCAGAATCTTATGATGCCATATCCTCACATTCTCCCCTTGATTAAAGAGCCTGTTATAGAAGGAGAGGTTCCATACACCATCCTACATCCTGACATGCCAACATCATGGGAGGAAATGCAACAGAGTTGGATCCAACTCAAAGAAGAACGGGATACTTTTGAAGCCAGCTTCTATGCCAGTGAGAAGAAGGTTTTAGAGCTCACCCGCCGACTTCACGTGGAGGAAACTCTCAACACCTACATCGCACTAAAGAGGATGCGCAACGTCTTTTTACATTAAGAATTTTGTAATATTTCTCCCATGGGGAACTTATGTACTAACAAGTTCTTCTTAATATGACGTGTGTTCTTTTTGTTTACAACAAATTTGAATTTTTGAACCCTTGAATGCATTACATGAATAACATATCATTCATCATATGCATAAGCAGGTCATCAAGTCGGGTTTCCTTATCTTTCTGCTAATTATTTCAGCAAGATGGATTTGGAACAAACAGTGAAGGACCTACAAGCACAAAATTCACAATTTCAGCAACTCCTCATGACCTTGGCAAAGGGTCAAGAGGATCTCAAAGTTTTGCTAGAGAAGAATAAAGGGAAGAAAAAGAAAAAGAGACCGGGGGTAGCTACTTTCGGAAGAAGATTTGAGGGCGATGCTAGAAGAACTCTTGAGTTTCCTTCAACATCTGACGAAGGGATTGGCAAGGGGAAAGGAGTTACTGTACCTTCTGAGTCTGAGGTAGAAGAGGAGGAAGAGGAAGCAGACGAAGACTATTCAGAACAACAGTATCCACCAGCAGATGATAAGTATAAGAACCTTGAATACAGATTGGCAGCTATGGAGTTGCAGAGGGTGCCCGGATTGGATTTTGAGGAACTGGGGTTGGTAGCCGGGATTGTAATCCCTCCCAAGTTCAAGGTGCCGACATTTTCCAAGTACGATGGTCTATCTTGCCCTAAGATGCACTTGAGGTCGTATGTTAGAAAGATCCAGCCACATTCATCCGATAAAGACCTATGGGTGCACTTTTTCCAAGACAGCTTGTCTGGCACTCAGTTAGATTGGTTTTATCAGCTCGAAAGGTCAGAGGTCCACAATTGGGAAGAATTGGCAGCCGCTTTCTATCGTCAGTATCAGTACAATGCTAATTTGGCGCCTACCGGTACTCAGCTACAAAGTATGGGGATGGCTTCAAATGAAGGGTTTAAGGAGTACGCCCAGAAGTGGCGCGATCTGGCTGGAAGGGTTCAACCACCACTATCAGATAGGGAATTAGTTGACATGTTTTTGGGGACCCTGTCTGTCCCCTTCTTCAACCATCTAATCGGAAGCTCTTCTGCGTGATTTACTGAACTCATCCTGACCGGCGAAAGGGTGGAGGCCGGTATCAAAAGTGGAAAGATTCAAAAGGATGCTTCCGCATCCACAACTGCTAGAAAAACTTTCCCAGCCAAAAAGGAGGCATCTGCTGTATACAACTAGAAAAATCGGGAAAGAGAGGAACGTCGGCCAACAGTGGGGGCCGTATTAATACAGAAGTCCGCATCAGACCAGTTTAGAAACAGTCAATCGAGGAATGATCAACCCAGTACTTATCAACAAAGGCCACCACGGCAGTTTACCCCAGTAAACATGACCCCTGCTCAAATCCTTCCACATCTCCTGAAGTTGAATCTTGCTAATTTAAAAGAGGCGCCAAAGAATCTAAATACCACCTCTCTATCCTACAAATCAAAAGTCAAGTGTGCTTACCATTCCGACAATATTGGGCATGATACCAATAATTTCTGGGCACTCAAGAACAAAATTCAGGACTTAATTGACGCCAAAGAGGTTGAATTTGACGCTCCTGAGAAGCCCAATGTTTTATCCGCACCGATGCCCAAGCACGGCCACAATGTGCATGCTGTTTTGGAAAATCTCCATGTTATTGATGTTGCCGATCTGTTGACTCCATTGTTAGTGATAAAAGAAAATTTGTTGAGAGCCGAGATTTTTCCTGGTTGTGATGAAGACTGCTATTTTTGCTTGAACATTCAAGATGATTGTTCAATGTTGAAATTAGGTGTCCAACGCCTGATGGACACTCAAGAAATACTTTTCCAGAAAACCCCCGTTAACACTTTCAATCCGATTACTCCTGATGCTTGTGATACCTCAACCAATGATATTGCCATCATAACCATTTCCGACAATCCTCCCAAGGCTTGCAAAAGGCCTGTCAGGATTACACCCAACTCTGAATGTGTACCTTTAAAGATCACTATGCCGGGACCTGTCCCGTACCAATCAAGCAAAATGATACCGTGGAACTATGAGGGAGAAATCTTCTACCGCGGCATCAAACAAATCGAAACAGTCCAAGAAATTTCTGAAGAAGACCCTGATATAGGGAACATCGCGGGTACAAGTAAGATAACCCGCAATGGCCGGATCTTTTCTCTGGAAATTGCTCCCCCCCCCCCCCGAGCAGTTTTCAGACCCTTAAAAGCTTCTGCACCTGTTGGACCCTCTGTGCAAGGCCCAGTGATTGAAGAGTTAAACACTCCTGAAGAAAGACCATCTGCTGATAATACCGACAAAGGTAAGGGGATACTGGAAATGCCTGTCAGGACGAAGGCTCATGCTGTGGTTATCCCCGAAACCACTCAGAAGGAGATGGATGAAATCCTGAAAATAATCAGAAAAAGTGACTACGACGTTGTGGAACAATTAGGGCGAACCCCTTCTAAAATTTCAATGTTAGCCCTCCTGCTCTGTTTAGAGGCCCATGCTAAAGCCCTGATTAAATTCTTGAAGACGGCACATGTACCCCAAGAGACTTCGGCTGACCAATTTCAGAATTGTGTGGCCAGTCTTACTGCTGACAATGGCCTGGGTTTTTCCGACGCTGACCTAACTTCCAAAGGAAGGAAACACAATGATGCGTTACATGTTTCAGTTGAGTGCCGAGGGACCACCCTCGCCCATGTCTTGGTTGATACTGGTTCTTCCCTAAATGGGCTGCCAAAGAAGGCCTTAGACCGTTTGGATTGCGAAGGTTTAACCCTTAAACCTAGTAACATCGTCGTCAGAGCTTTCGATGGTTCCAAAAGAATGGTTCATGGAGAGGTTGATATTCCTATCAAGGTGGGAACCGAAGTGTTCAACTCCACCTTCTACGTGATGGACATCCGTCCGTCGTACTCATGTTTGCTGGGAAGACCGTGGATCCATTACGCTGGGGCAGTTACATCCTCTTTGCACCAGATGCTTAAATATCCTGTTAAGGGTAAAATCATAACTGTGCATGGCGAGGAAGAGTACATGATTAGTCATCTCAATTCCTTTCGATATATGGAGTTAGACGGCGAGTTCATCGAAACACCTTTTCAACATTTCGAGGAAGTTTCTCCCGAGATAGCAGTTACGAAGACAGCGGTTGAGGTACCTATCATTCCCAAGCATGTGGCTAAGATGGCATCTCTCAAGGACGCAGAGGCTGTAATTAAGGAGGGGAAGAGCACAATATGGGGACAATTTCCTGATTTTCCCCATAAGGCGGACAAGTTTGGTTTAGGGTTTACTGCTGTAGGACAAAAGGCTATGCGCCGCTCTAAGATTGGAAGACCACCCGTCAAGATATCACACCACGGAATCAATGCTGTAGAAGATGAAGAGGAGGAGAGCCACTTTGAAGACTGGATCTTTCTGACTGTCGAAGGGGGTTTGAGAAATTGGGAAGCAAAGGATTTTGTTCCTATCACCTTTATCAACCAGTAATTTTATCTTTGAACAAAATTCCCATTTTTATGGTCTGTAATAACTAAAACAATTCGCACACTATTTTCACCTCGTGCCTTGCCCGGGGCATGTAGGTCCATTTGTAAGGGCTTGATTTCCTTCATAATCATATGCCATGTTTTAATGAATCATTGGACGTTTTTCATCTATAAACTGTTGTGTTCATTTTTCCTTCCTTTTGCATTTTGTTTTTTTTAAGGATGGCTATCCCTTACACACACCCACACTCACAAATGCAGTTACCCATCCACTCCGGATTCCATGGGTGACTATTCTGTTTTAGCCTTCGATAACTCTGAAGATCTAGTCAATAATGCTGAGTACGAAGTTGACGAAGATTGTGAAGTGTCGGGAGAGTTAGCCAGACTTCTACAACAAGAAGAGAGGGTCATTCTTCCTCATGAAGAGTTGCTAGAATCCATCAACTTAGGGACAAAGGAGGACAGGAAGGAAGTAAAAGTAGGTGCCAACCTGGAACCTAGTGTCAAGGAGCGCTTAGTGCAGTTGTTAAATGAATATGTTGAAATCTTTGCCTGGTCTTATGAAGACATGCTAGGGTTAGACACAGATATTGTGGTTCACCGTCTCCCTACAAGAGAAGATTGTCCACCAATCAAGCAAAAGGTTCGCCGAATGAGGCCTGACATGTCTGAAAAGATTAAGGCTGAAGTAATGAAGCAATTCAACGCCGACTTTCTGGCTGTTACAACCTACCCACAATGGGTTGCTAACATTGTGCCCGTACCCAAAAAGGACGGCAAAGTCAGAATGTGTGTAGATTATCGGGATTTGAACAGGGCTAGCCCTAAAGACGATTTTCCGCTGCCACATATTGACATCTTGGTTGACAACATAGCTCAGCATAAGGTATTTTCCTTCATGGACGGATTCTCGGGATACAACCAGATCAAAATGGCCCCCAAGGACATGGAGAAAACTACCTTTGTCACGCAATGGGGTACCTTCTTCTACAAAGTGATGTCGTTCGGACTGAAGAACGCAGGGGCAACCTATCAGTGCGCCATGGTAGCTTTATTTCACAATATGATACATCATGAGATCAAAGTTTATGTAGACGACATGATAGCTTGATCACAGACAGAAGAAGAACACCTAAACATTTGCAAAAGCTGTTTTCCAGGTTAAAGGAGTATAAGCTCAGACTAAACCCAAGCAAGTGCACTTTTGGAGTTAGGTTTGGTAAACTTCTGGGATTTATTGTCAGCAACAAAGGTATTGAGGTTGATCCTGCCAAAGTAAAAGCTATACAAGAAATGCCTGATCCCCGTACTGAAAAGGAGGTTAGAGGATTCTTGGGACGCTTGAACTATATCGCCAGGTTCATCTCTCACCTGACGTCGACCTGTGAGCCAATTTTCAAACTGTTGAAGAAAGATCAGGTAGTTGAATGGAACAATGATTGTCAAGTTGCTTTTGATAAAATCAAGGAGTATTTGCTAGAACCTCCTATTCTGATGCCACCCGTCGAAGGAAGGCCGTTGATCATGTATCTGACTGTTTTGGACAACTCAATGGGGAGCATACTGGGCCAACATGACGAGTCTGGTCGAAAAGAGCATGCCATTTATTACCTCATCAAAAAGTTTACCGACTGTGAGACTCGCTACTCACTGCTCGAGAAAACTTGCTGCGCTTTGGTATGGGCTGCTCGCCGGCTAAGGCAGTATATGTTGACTCATACCACTCTACTGATTTCTAAGATGGATCCGATCAAATATATCTTCGAGAAGCCTGCTTTATCTGGAAGAATCGCTAGATGGCAGATGATCCTGACTGAATATGACATCCGGTATACTACTCAAAAAGCTATAAATGGGAGTGTACTATATGACCATCTAGCTCATCAAGATGTCGAAGATTATCAATCTATGAGATTCGACTTCCCTGACGAGGACATCATGACTTTGGACAACATTGAAAGTAACGGACCGTATGACGAACCTGAACAAGGATCCCGATGGATCCTATACTTTGATGGTGCTTCAAATGCACTTGGCAACGGTATCGGTGCGGTACTCATTTCCCCAGAAGGTTACCATACACCTTTCACTTCCCGACTTTGCTTCAGCTGTACCAACAACATGGCTGAATATGAAGCTTGCATCTTTGGTCTCAAGGCTGCTATAGACTTGGGAATCAAATCTTTGGTCGTATTTGGGGACTCGGCTTTGGTTATCAATCAAGTCAAAGGAGAGTGGGACACCAAACATCCTAATCTTATCCCATACAAAGAATATGTCCTGACTTTGTTGCCTCATTTCGAGCAGATTACTTTCGAGCATTTCCCGCGAGAATAAAATCAGCTAGCAGATGCTTTGGCTACAATTTCTTCCATGTTTAAACTCAACTGGGATAACGAGGCTCCCCAAATCACCATCGAGCGAATGGACGAACCTGCGCACTATCATGAGATTAATACCGAAGAAGTAGTGGAACGACCCTGGTTTCACGAGATCAAAAGGTATCTCCAGACTAGAGAATACCCCGAAGGAGCTTCCATCAATGACAAAAAGTTCTTAAGGAGATTTGCTGCAAAGTTCTTCCTAAGCAATGGCATCCTTTATAAACGCAGCCTTGATTGTGTTTTACTTCGATGTGTGGACAAAGCTGAAGCAGAGTTGATCATGACTGAGATACACAGTGGCACATTTGGCACCCATTTGAGCGGGCATACAATGGCAAAGAAGATTTAAGAGCAGGCTACTACTGGTCTACCATGGAAGCTGATTGTCACCAATATTCCCGTACCTGCCATAAATGCCAAGTCTACACCGACAAAGTACATATTCCTCCTGTTCCTCTCAATGTTCTGACAGCTCCTTGGTCGTTCGCAATGTGGGGCATTGACATGATTGGAGAGATCAAGCCCACGGCATCCAATGGACATCGCTTCATCTTGGTCGCTATTGATTATTTTACCAAGTGGGTCGAAGCAGCTTCCTATGCCTCAGTTACAAAGAATGTGGTTGCCCGCTTCATCAAGCAGAATCTCATATGCCGGTATGGTGTCCCCGACAGGATCATCACAGACAACGGTACAAACCTGAACAACACTATGATCACCACTCTATGAGAACAGTTCAAGATTTATCATCACAATTCATCTCCCTATCAGCCGAAGATGAACGGTGTTGTTGAAGCCGCGAACAAAAATATCAAGAAGATCATTCAAAAGATGTCAGTCACCTACAAAGACTGGCATGAGATGTTACCGTTTGCTCTGCATGGGTATCGTACCACGGCACGTACTTCAACAGGGGCAACCCCATTCTCTTTGGTGTATGGCATGGAAGCTGTCCTACCCATGGATGTTCAGATTCCTTCTTTAAGGATTATGAAGGACGCCGATTTGAGTGAAGACGATTGGATTCAGACCCGGCTTGATCAACTTAATTTGATAGACGAGAAGCGACTTACTGCTGTTTGTCATGGTCAGACGTATCAAAAACGGATGATCAAGGCTTTCAACAAGAAAGTCAGGCGTCAAGTATATCAAGTCGGAGATCTTGTAATCAAGCGGATCATCTTGCCGCAAAGTGATCCCAGGGGAAATAGACTCCTACTTACGAGGGACCATTTGTGATCAAGAGCATCTTTTCTGGTGGGGCAATGATTCTGACCACCATGGACGGCGATGACTTGCCACACCCTGCAAACGCAGACATAGTCAAAAAATACTACGCATAAAACGACCCGGCAAGTTGAAAACCCGAAAGGGCGACTTGGGCAAAAAAAGGCATCCCGGTGAACCGAAAACCCGAAAGGGCGGTTCAGGAAAAAGTTAGGGATAAAATAAAAAAAAATCTGTATACCCGGCAAGTTGAAAACCCGAAAGGGCGACTTGGGCAAAAAAGGGTTTCCTGGTGGATCGAAAACCCGAAAGGGTTATTCAGGAAAATGTTAGGGAATTAAGGCGTATGACTGTGTCTCGCCGGATCACTCCAAGAACAATCTCTTCATCAACAAGCTCCGAGCTTCTGATCAACCTAGTCATCAGTGGACAAAGCAACGAATGGATAAGATATTCAGAGTTGTGAAGGCCATAACAGAATGGGAATCCCATGGAATTGTTACACATAGCCATCTTTCTTTTGTATAAATTTTTTTCAATTTTTACGACAACATTCTCTTACTAGGATGTCTGTCTCCTTTGTACAAAGATACTCACAAAAGTTAATACAAATACACTTCCAAGTGCAGAAATTTGCTTGCCTTTCTTTTCTTTTTACACTTATGTTTATTTTGAAAACGTCCAATGTTTTGTTAAATAGGCATATGCATTTGAATATAATCACTGCTTACAAGTAAAACAAAATTGAAAAAAAGGATAGTTACTGATAGGTTGAAGGTGTAGGAAGATATTTTTGTGCCATCTCAGGAGAAATCCCCTGTGATACATCATTCAGACCCTCAACAAGGCTAAATTTGGAGTATATTTCCCCAGCGGAGTTAAGCTTCAAGATCCTTAGCAGAGTCAGTGCATTCCAAAACTTGATTCCCCAACTGAGCTAAGTTTCGAAGTTCCCATCAAAATTAAGCTTCAAGACCCCCAGTGGACCCCCAAAAAATCCTGAAAATCCTATACCCAGCGGAACCAGAATAGTGAACATTCTCCCCACAAATATATTTCCCAACAAATTGAAGATTCTCAGTCTCTTTTCTCCAGCAGAGGCCTCCCAGGCTTTAACTTCCCAGTAGGGATTTTCAAAGTTTTCTTTATTCCCCAAGCAGTCAGCAGTCAACAAGGATTTCTCATCTTCAGCAATCAAAGATTTTTTTGGAATCCCCAGCTTCGATCATGGATTTATTTTCCCCAGTAGCAGTCAAAGATTCCATTATCTCCCGCTAGCAGGATTTATCTTCCTCAGCAAGACGGCTACTCAGCTTACATGCACAACCATTACATTCATATATCATAAACATTGATGAAATAAAGTTCATTACATAATACATATCATGCAACATAACTTTGTGTTTAGCTAACATTTTATCCTTTTCAGGATAAGATCAAAAGACTATCATTAACAATTATTTAGATACAGTATGGATACACCCCAGACACGGCGGTCATTCTATTACTCATTCAGAACTTCAAGTCAAATACAGTACAGATACACCCCAGACACGGCGGTCATTCTATTACTCATTCAGAACTTTAAGTCAAATACAATACAGATACACCCCAGATACGGCGGTCATTCTACTACTCATCCAGACTTCAACAATCCGATACAGGCTAGATACGCTCCAGACACGGCGGCCATTCTATCTCTCATTCAGATTCAATTATCAACCTCAAGTTCAAATGCATTCCAGACACGGATACCATTCTGACCCTTACATCAGCAGTTTGATTCCCTTCAGTGCAGTCGCCTCGGAAGTCATCCTGTCATTCACTCAGATCCCAGTTACAGTACAGATACACCCCCAAACACGGCGGTTATTCTACTACTCATACAGATCTCAACTTCAGATACAGTTCAGATATGCTCCAGAAACGGAAGCCATTCTGGCACTCATTCAGATTCAAAGACAACTCTTGATACAGTTCAGATACGCTCCAGACACGGAAGCCATTCTAATACTCATTCAAAGACACTCCTGATACAGTTCAGATACACTCCAAACACGGAAGCCACTCTGATACTCATTCAGATTCAATATCCTAATACAATTCATATACACTCCAGACACGGAAATCATTCTGATATTCAAACATATAAACTACATCTCAACAAGCATTCTTGGATGGCATCTACAAGCCCATCCCCAACAAGATTTTATTACCTCTCCAAATGGCATCTTTAAGCCCATTCCTCCTACCGTCGCCAAGTGCAAATTTCTGGGCACTCTAGTGTCCAATCATCTTCCACCTTCGAGTCACGAATGGCGAATTTTGCCAATCTAACTCTTCGGGTTAAAGAAGATTGAACAGGGGCAGTTGTTGTACCCCAAAATTTGCCATCTCATTTCTCAGGAAATTACCCTGGATTCTCAAAGTTTTCTCTCATACAAATCCAAGCCTTGAATTATCATTTCTTTCTAAGAAATCAATTTACAAGGGCAAAATGGTCATTTACACGCTGAGAAGTCAAACTTTAGTTTTTGGATCAAAATCAAATCTCAAAAATCATATTTCATCAAGACATGTTGGAATATGAAGTTTGTTTTATCAAGAAGGTCAAAAGTCAAATTTTACCTTGGAAAAGTTAAATTCTAAGTGCTTAGAATTTTTATAAAATATTTAAGAAAAACGACACTTCAGAACTTCTGAGCTAGCCTCCAGGCAGGAGCAGTCAGAAGTTGTAAGTGTGTTTCAGCACATAACATTCAGTCAGAATGTGGCCCTTCAGCATCTACGCCAGCTCAGTCAGAAGTTGCCAGAAGATTATAAAACATGATGGAAAATATGAAAGCTCCTTCAGAACATGCTGGAAAGCTTGGGGATTCCTCAGAACTTGCTAAGGCAACAGGATATCAAAATTAGAACTTGGGTACTTTATCCTAGACTACATTGAAATGTAACTTCTGGCCTAGATTTAAGTAAAGATGCAAATCTCATATTACAAGATTTCTGATTTTTGACGAATCTCATCATCATTTAATGCTCATTAATGCTCACAACCACTTTTGAGTCTTCGTCCAAAGGATCTCTCCACGTGTAGGGTAGAAATGCTTTTGTGCAGGATTAGGTAAAGGCCCACACGCTATATTTCGCTTATAGGTTCACTTTTCCTTAATCCTTGCTTACTAATCCAGCCTAGGCTAAAGGCTGTCAATCACCACAACCTTTTTGGAACTTGCTTCAAGAGTAAGTCAGCATCTAATGCATGATATTGGCGCCACTTGACATAAAAAAAAACCCACAAATCTTTGCCTATAAATAGAAGGCCATTGGTCACTAAGAAGGGGACCAAAAAAATTGCTGAAAAGAGACAAAAAGTTTGAGAAAGAAAAGTCTTGAACCTCTGCCCAAAATTCCTAGAGTTTCAAAAAAACTGTAAACACAGCGTACAAACCATTAACTTTGGATCCCTTGCTTTCAAACTCCATTTGTTCTCAAAGTATTTCTTGACTAAAAAACCTTTCATACAGTTTCTGACCCACACGTTGGAAACTGCCATAACTTCTGTATTCATACCACTATATACCCTTCATCCATCCATTCAAAGAAGCTACTCAAAACGTCATCAGAGTTAAGGCTAACTCCAATTCACAGAGCTTCTTCCAGCTACAAGGTAAGCACTTGCTGACTCTCACCACCTTGCCTAAGCATTACCAGATTTGCATGCTCAAAAACACAATGTAGATATCATGCTTCTGATGTTGTACATGTTCTGAGGTTTTCACACATCTGTACGCTTAAGTAGAGAATGAATCAGTTCAGAACTTGCCTCTGATTTTTTGGTTCTGATTTCTGAAATGCTATGACACCTGCTGAAATTGTCCTAGGAATGTCTTCTGTTTTGTGGAGAAATAACCAAATTGCAGATGTTCTGACTAGCATAGAGGGAGACCAAGTTCTGACATTGGCACCAACGCCTCTGGAGCCTGTCTTGTTATTAGTAATATCAGAACTTCTAAAATTTTTTGTGTTCCCAGCAGGGTCAGAACCTCTGACCTCATACATTTTCATTAACAGGTTTCTGTTTTGCAGTGTGCCAGGGTCAGAACCTCTGACCTATAAATTTTCGCTAACAAGTTTATTTTCTGCAGCACGCCTGGGTCAGAACTTCTGACTTCCTTTCAGCAACACGCTGATCCTCCTTTTTTTCTTTCCCTTGTTATATTTCTTTTTTTTTCTTGCTGGCACTCTCCTTTTCATTAATCAGCAAAACACCAAAAATATTTTCGTTCACACTTTATTTTATTCCTTAAAACAAAAAAAAAATATTTTCTTAAAACAAAACAAGTTCATTTAATATTTTCTTGTATGTATTCCAATGTGGTTGTAATAGTAATTTAGGGTTTTATTTTCATTTGCAATCCCCATTCATAAATTTGTACCCTCACCCGCTAAATATTGTAATAGCGTAGGATTTTACATTTCTGCAATTTATCACTTTCAAATGTAAATGCAAGAAAAAATCAATAAATAGACCACCAAAAAAAAATCAAAGATAAAATCATGCAATCAAACACACTTGCACACAAACACCCCTAGGGTTTTATCCACTTGTTGCCTTCAAAAAAATGGGCCATGGTTGCATGTTGAGTACTTTGGCAAAATAAAAACAAAACAAAAAGATCATAGTCCATCGATGACGCTATCTGAGTTGCCTAAACAAAAAAATGATCAAGTCCCTCAAAAATTTCCAAAGACACTTAACACAATTGCTATCATGGTCTATACGATGACCCGCGCCTGTCCCGTTAACATCCTAACACAAGGTTGTTCACCAAATACAATGGTGAAACAAAACTGTTAAAATGGTTAAAAACATAAGAAATATCTTTGAGTAAAATAGGGTAGATAGCTCTTAGCTACTTGATCAAGCTTGCAAAAACATCCTCGCTACTTTTCAAAACACACTCCACAACACAATTTCAAAACCCTACTTTCAAACATTGAAAAATTTTCAAAAGACAAAAACACCTTTGTATACATTTAAACAAAGAATCATTACAAAGGTTGCCACAACGATGGCCTCTTTTCAAAACATTTTCCAAAATCACACACAATGCACCATTTCAAACAATTGAAAAGCACCATTTTAAACAATTGAAAATTTAAAGCAAGTGATCTAAGCAAGTAACTAAGAGCCCATGGATAACCATGGATAGAAAGGGTGCTAATACCTTCCCTTTCTATAATCTACTCCCCGAACCCAAGAAAACATCTCAAAGGTCTTTCCTGTGCTTTTTGACCTTTCCTTAGGATAAAATAAAAAGTCGGTGGCGACTCTTGCTAAACCGAAACATTTGCGAACACAAAACGCAAAATCCCAAGTCAGTTCTCCCACCGTATCACAATAGGGCTTCCAACGCTTTGGGTAACAGAATTGGTGATGTGATCATCTCCCCTGAAGGTTGCCACACTCCTTTCAATGCCAGATTATGCTTCGATTGTACGAACAACATGGCTGAGTACGAAGCATGCATTTTGGGTCTGAAGGCTGTCATTGATTTGAGGATCAAGAATTTGAATGTGTTTGGGGATTCCGCTCTAGTGATTAGCCAATTGAAAGGAGATTGGGAGACTAAACACCATAATCTCATCCCTTACAAGGAACTTGTGCTATCTCTGATTCCTTACTTCGAAGAGATCACCTTTGAACACTTCCCTAGGGAAGAAAATCAGTTAGCTGACGCCTTGGCCACCATGTCTTCTATGTTCAAGGTCAGATGAGACAATGAAGCTCCTATGATTACAATTGAAAGATTCGACAAACCTGCGCACTGTTGTGATCTTGACACTGATACATAAAAGCCATGGTACCATGAGGTGAAGAGATACCTTGAAGCACAAGAGTACCCTGAAGGGGAATCCATCAATGACAGAAAGTTCTTACGAAGATTTTCAGCCAAGTTCTTCCTAAGTAACATAATATTGTACAAGGGCAACCATGAATCTACTCTACTTCGATGTATGGACAAGAAGGAGGCAGAGGAAATTATAGAAGACATGCATAATGGTCTCTTTGGCACTTACTCTAGTGGACATACCATGGCCAAAAAGATCCTGAGAGTTAGTTACTATTGGTCAACAATGGAGACTGATTGCCATCAACATTCAAGAACTTACCATAAATGCCAAATCTATTCTGACAAGGTCCATGTGCCTCCTATCCCTCTGAACATCATGATCGCTCCGTGGCCATTCACAATGTGGGGCATTGACATGATTGGAGAGATCAAACCCATTGCTCCCAATGGACATTATTTCATTCTGGTCACTATTGATTATTTCACCAAATGGGTCGAAGCCACCTCATTTTCCTCAGTCACAAAGAGCGTGGTAGCCAGATTCATCAAACACAACCTCATCTGCCGCTATGGCATCCCCGAAAGGATCATCACTGACAATGGGACTAACCTCATCAATGCTATGATTACCGAACTTTGCACTCAGTTTAAAATCAAGCATCACAATTCTTCTCCTTATAGACCTAAAATGAATGGAGCAGTCGAAGCGGCCACCAAAAACATTAAGAAGATTGTGAAGAAGATGGTAGTAACCTACAATAATTGGCATGAGATGTTACTGTTTGCTCTTCATGTCTATCGTACTTCAGCTAGAACATCAACTATGGAAACTCCCTTTTCTTTAGTCTATGGCATGGAAGCTGTTTTGCCAGTGGAAGTTCAGATTCCCTCACTAAGGATTATAAATGAGGCATTCCTAGGCAAAGATGAGTGGGTTCAGACAAGATTGGATCAGTTGAACTAGATTGATGAGAAGCGACTGGCTGTTGTTTGTCACGGTCAGATGTACCAAAAGCGTATGATTAAGGCTTTCAACAAAAAGATCAAGTCTCGAGTATATCAAGCTGGTGACTTGGTGATAAAGTGCATCATTCTGCCACAAGGTGACCCCAATGGCAAATGGACTCCCACCTACAAAGGGCCATTTGTTGTCAAGAGAGTGTTCTCTGGAGGTGCCATGATGCTGACTACCATGGACGGTGAAGACTTCCCGCATCCTGTGAACGTTGACATAGTTGAAAAATACTACGCATAAGAGACCCGCTAGGTTGACTCACCTAGGCAAAACAAGGGCACCCCGGAAAACCCAAAAGGTTTGGGCAAAAATTAGGGATATACGCAAAATATTGTACACCCGACAAGTTGAAAACCCAAAAGGGAAACTTGGGAAAAAATGGGTATCCTGGTGGGCTGAAAACCCGAAAGGGCGGTCCAGGCAAAAATTAAGGATCGAAAGCGTATGACTATGTCCCGTGGAATCACCACAATCGAATTTATTACCAAGGTCCAAGTTCAAACGGTCCAAGATCAATCTAATCAAATTCAGTCAACGGCAAGGGGGCATTCAAAGACATTGGGGCAATAGTAGAGTTGGAATGCAATGAGATCATTTAAACATGGCTATTTGTTTTTGTTTTCAATTCTTGTTTTCCTTCAGACGATTTCCTCTTACTAGGATCTCCGTCTATTTGTACAAAACGCCTATTCACGGGCAAAATATCAATACAAATATACTTTAAAGTGCAAACTTTCTGTTTTTTTGTTTTAATTGCAAAGTTGTCCAATGACTAAAATTGAAAGAACATATGCATGTGAACATAATTAAAACTATTTGGCACATGTGTCATGCTAAGTAGCAACAAGCATCTCTTTAATGTATATGGAATATCCCCGCAGATTTATTTCATTAGCATTATCCCTATAAGACCGGTTACAATAAACCAATCCTCAACAGAGTTACCTACGAAGTTTCTTTGCATAGATTGATCTCCAGCCATAGTCTCAATCTCTTGATAATTATCTCTCCAGCTAAGTTGATCCTACAAGAAGAAGCCTTATGGATCTCTTCCTTAAAGAACTCACCTCGTCAGTAGTTCATCAACAAGGTTTATTTCCCCAACAAGGATTATTTCCCCAACAAACAACATACGGCATACAATAATCAATGGACAACAAAATTCCCTCGACATAGTCTATCTTCCCCAGCTGAGTCTGTCTTCCCTGACTGAGTCTACACTCTCCAGCTGGAGTCTTCTTTTCAGACTATTACAAATCAAAGGGCCACAATCCCTAATCCCCAGTAAAGTCATCAATAAAACCTTTACTATCTCCAAAAGATACTATGAAGCCTGGACCCGACCAGATACTAATCAAATTCTCAAGTCACTATGAAGCCTGGACTCGACAAGATATTAGTACAATTTTCAAGCTACTATGAAGCCTGGACCCGGATAGATAATAGTCAACTTCTCAAGTCACTATGGAGCCTGGACCCGACCAGATAATAGTGTAACCTTTCAGCTACTATAAAACTTGGACCCGACTAGATAATAGTTTAACTCTTCGAGATATTGAAGAACATGGACTCAACCAGACAAGGGTTTAACTTCTTTTCCCCAATAGAGTTTGCCTCTACCCCAACAAGTTACTGTGAAGCCTGGATCCGAATAGATATAAGTTTTCAACTTCATCTTTTCAAGAAAGTTATTGTGAAGCCTGGATCCGACCAGATAGCAATTCCCCTCAGAAGTTTGTTGTGAAACCTGGAATCTGACTAGATAACAACTAAGTTCCAAGCGAGTTACTGTAAAGCCTGTACCCGACCATATATCAGTTCAACTCTATCTCTTCAGACAAGTTTATTGTGAAGCCTGGACCCGACCAGATGGCAATCAACTTCATACACCTCAAAATCTGTAAAGCCTGGATCCAACCAAATATCAGTTCAACTTTGTATATTCAAGCAAGTTATTGTGAAGCCTGGAGCCCGACCAGATAACCACTAGTTACAATCCCCAGCAAGACACTATGAAGTCTGTACCCGACAAGATAATAAGTATAACTTTTCAAAAACCATGAAGCCTGGATCCGACCAGATAGTAGTTACTATTTCAAGTTATTGTGACGCCTGGACCCGACCAGATAACAGTTCAATTTCAAGAAATTTTCTATGAAGCCTGGAATCCGATTAGATAACAGTTAATTTATTCTTCCCCGGTAAGTTACCGTGAAGCCTAGAATCCGATCAGATAGCAGTTGACTTCCTCATCCTTAGTAAGTTGTTGTGAAGCCTGGACCCGACTAGATAGCAGCTAACATTCAAGAGATTATTCTCCAGCGGAAGCATTCTCTTAACAAAGTTTGAAGATATGTATATTCTTCATCCCCAAAAGCAATCCGGGATTCAACTTCCCAAAATTCCTCAACAGTAGTCAGGGATTTATTTTCTTGGACAAATATGCATCCTACATTCATACATCATAGCATATACATACAAAATGCATTTAGCATAATACCACATCTTGTGAACATCATGCATACATCTGCATTTAACTAACCCTTTTTTCCCATAGGTAAAACATCAAGTTTTAGTATAAATCGACCAAAGATTTATGCTGGTACTTCTTCCAGTGTTTACCATCATTCCTCTAAATGGCATCTATAAGCCCATTCTCAATACATCTTCGAGTGCAAATTTCTGGGCACTCTAGTGTTCAATCGTCTTCCACCTTCAACTCACGAATGGCGGATCCGCCAATCTAACTCTTCAGGTTTAAGAAGATTGAACAGGGGAAGCTATTGTACCATAAAATTTTCCCTCTCATTTCTCAAGTAATCTCTCACAAAGATCTCCATTGGTTCAAGAATACACGAGGTTTAATCAGCTCAAGACACCTCCTTAAGCACTGATGACTCAAATTAGGGTTTCAGTTTGCACAAGTACAAATGCACTTTTAATGCCCCATATGACTTTCATGGATCATTTTGGACCCTCAAGATTTCTCATGTCAAGTTTCAAGTCTTGGATCACATTTTTGCTCAGTCAATTGATCTGTTGACCTAAAATCAGTTGTATTAGGGAAAAAGTCAACTGTGGTCAATTTACAGTCAAACTCATAATTTTTTATCCATATCAACATCATGAACTCATATATGTCATTTTATCAAGTTTGGATCACAATTCCTCAAGAAACTTGATCAGATCATCAAAAGGGCAAAATGGTCAAAATTAGGGTTTTAACTAGGAAGGTTCAATTTCTGAATTTTGACTTAACAAATGACTTATTGGTTTAAGGAATGACCTCAAGGATTCAAATGCTTCATTTTGACCTAATGGCATGGCTCAAAACATTTCTCAAGTTCAATTGATTGATAGTTGAATTCCATTCAACTAATGAAAAGTCAACTGTATACTGAAAAGTCAAACTTTGACTTTTTGATCAGAATCAAATTTCAAAGATTACAATTCATCAAGACATATCAAAATATGAAACTTCTTCATCGAGAAATCAAAAAGTCAAGATTTCATTTTGAAAAGTCAAAATTTCTAAACTTAGAATTTTTTAAGTGTTGGAAATTCACATTTTTTTACAACTTTGAGCCAAATTTACACCACGATGCAAGATGAATCAAAGGAAACTTCCAACATCAAAATTGTAGATCTCAATGGGATATAAAACATTTTACATAAGAACTTTATCTATAAATGCTTGTATTTCAAGTTATCATTTTGTAAAGACATGCTCATGAAACTTGAAAACTTAGTGAAATTTTGCCCTAGTTTAGGCAGGATTTTGACCTAACTTCATAGCAACTTTTCACCTAGTTCCAAATTGAATTTTCAAAAATGTCCAACATGAAGGTTTTAAAGGATGTTAAAAGCTTTCCAAAATGTCCAAGAACTCATTGAGATCATATTTGAGCTAAGAGAATCGAAGCCATGAAGTTAGGGTTTCATTCTTGTATTACTAGTCAATTTTGTGATGAACACTTGATCCAATCTTCAAGCATGTTGTACAAATCTCACTTTGCATGCTTCTAACTTGAATTTCACTCCATAGTTAAATGTCTACACAACTGCTAGAAGCTTTAATCCAAGCATTCAATGCATTGCCCAGGCTTAATACCATTTTAGGAAGAAAGGCAACATTGTCATTTTAGAAAAGTGGCTTTTTTTGCACAAAGTCAATTCTTGAGTCTCTCACTTGTTCCCTCTGATCACACTCCATCTACAAATTCAGAAGCAATGTGATAAAAGTGTTTAACCACTCTACATTGTGAGTACAAAACATTGAAACTTGGTTTTCTCACTTTTCTTCAAAATCTAGCAATCTAGCCATAACCCTATAACTGAGAAATCTATTGTGCAAACATCCTCAAACCTTTTTCATATAAATATACAAATCTATTGCAAGCATATACACGATTTCAAGCATCCTAAAACTCTCCTAAACACCCTTGCTGCATAGAACTTCCCAAACTTGACAATTTTCAGCCAAAACTCCCCATCTCCGTTTCCACTCGTGCGTTTGGATTCTTAATCATCCAAACAACTTACATACATCATACAAAATTGATCCAAGTCCCTATTTCAAGACTATAACCCCTCCATCACTGTCCACCATTTTCAAAACTAAAGCTTGCAACTTGACTTGAGTTGGGAGTTTCAGCCATCCTCAAAGCAAAGTAGGAGTTGAAATACATTCAAGGAGGTCCAGGAAAGATACATAAATCATCAGGCCATCTCAAAGTTTGCTCAAACTCCATACATGACTCTAGCTGCAAGAGGTAAATTTTCAAACTTATATCTCTTCATACAAGCATCATTTGATTCTGATTTGTGAAGATAATATGTAGATATCATTGCCCTGAAACTGTACATGTCCATAGATTTCGTTTATATTGATTGAGCTTAGAGAATTTTAGGTTTGAATCTCTGAATAAAGTTAGGTCAGAATTTTATACTTTTAGAAATTCTCATTCATCTTTGATTTATAGCTTATGATATTTATATGGTTGGATTTGTATGGAAAAATGTAGCAACTTTCATTTTTGCATCATTCATTTTTGTTGAGAAACGAGCAAGTTACAAGAACCATGGCTGGATGTTGAAGATGAAGTCATTTTTAGGACATGATTTGTGTTATGTATTTATCATTTCACTTATGTTAACGGATGTACAGCCACCCCAGTGGCAAAGGTAGCGCGAGTGTATTGTAAGGGTCATGGGTTTAAGACCCAGTGCTATCTTTTGTTTTGTTTTTCCACCATTTTCCTTCTTTTTTTGCCACAACCAGCGCCTGGGCCTCCATCATTGGACTTTGTCATTTTTGCTGACTTCTAACTCCCCTGCCTGCTTTCACACACCTGGCCCAAATGGTTTTCTTATCATTTTTAATTTAATTTATTTTTCATTTCTTATTTTATTTTATTTCATTTTTCTTTATTATTATTTATTATTATTATTATTATTATTATTATTATTATTATTATTATTATTATTATTATTATTATTATTATTATTATTTTTATTAAAAAAATCCAAAAATATTTTTATTTATTATTTTCACACTTATTTATTTTATTTTCTTTATAAAGACAAAAGAAAAAAAAACATTTTTCTTAACAAATTTAATTTCTTTTTCTTAATAAATTAATAATTAGATTTAGGTTTAACTATTTTTCTTTTTTTATTTAAAATTAATTTAGAACTTAAGTTTCTTTTAATTAATTAATTTTTATATTATTTTTATTAACTTAAAACCTTTCATAAAAAAACCATAAAAATGTTTCAAACTTAATTTCTTTTCTTAATTAGTTTAGGTTTAATTTTATTTAATTTTAATTAATCATTTTCTTAATTAGGTTAAAACTAAACCCTTTCATTAAAGACAAACAAAAATCATTTCCTTTCCATTTATTTTTTTGCACATTCATTTAATTCTTGTACATTATTCAATACGGTTGTAATAGATAATTAGGTTTAATGTTCTTGAAATCCCCATTTATGAATTTGTATACCCCCTCCCCTAATGATGTAATAACGTAGTAATTTTATTTTCCGCAATTTATCACTTTCATATAAATGCTAGTAATTAGGGTTTGTATGGCAAGATTAAAATCAAACAGTTAGTAAACTCTTATTCAAGATAAACAATTCATGTAAATCAAACACACTTGCACACTTGCACCCTTAGGGTAATTCCACTTTGTTGCCTTGTAAAAATGGTCATGTTACGCATGTGAGATGTCTTAGCAAAAACAATAAAAAATATAAGATCATAGTCCCTCGTTGACGCTTCAAATGCTGCCTTTCAAAGTGATCTTAGTCCCTCAAAGAGAAATGCTAAGATATCTCAAAACATTGTTATCATGACTATACGATGATCCACGCCCGTCCCTTTTACATCCAAAGATCAGGCTTCTTACCAAATAAATGGTAAACCATTGATGGAAAGGGTGGTAACACCTTCCCTTTCCATAATCTACCCCCCTTACTCAGAAAATCTTGAAAAATGTCTTTTTCTGTTCTTTTCACCCTTTCCTTAGTTGGATACAATAAAAGTCGGTGGCGACTCTTGCTTACCGCAACATTTGCGAATACAAAATGCAAAACCAGTATTAACAGTCAGTTTTGCCACTGTATCATAGAACTGGAGACTCTGCTGGGGATGACGAATGGAGATGATTCGCTGGGGATTTCCTCTTTCTGTTTGAGGATATTCTGCCGGGGATCTTTAACTCCTGTTTGAGAATGACTCCGTGGGGGAAGGAGATGCTTTGTTGGGAGATGTTGTCGATGTAGATAAATAAACTCTGTTGGGGAATAAACTTTCGTAGTTAGTGAAATAAACTCTATCCGGGAGGAGTTTTTATAAACTATTCGAAATTATAAAACTCGGCTGGGGAAAATAGATTTCAGCTTTTGACTGGAGGAAGTAATTCCTTCTCGGGGAAGGAGAGATCAAAACTCTGGTCATTTCTACTCTGTGGGAAACATAGACATCGTTAGGTCGTATTGTAATGGCGACTTCGGCTCAAAATGTCTCTGCCCTTGTACCTGCTGGAAGGAGTAACTGTCAGTACTACAAATTTCTTTTTTAGACTTTGCCTCATTTCTTAAAGTCATTAGCAACTGTCTTTCTGTTTTTTATGCAAGTATTTGTGAACAGTAATCGTATTTAAATGCATATGTCAAAAATAATCATTGGAAGTTTTTGCAAAATAAAACAGAAAAATAAAAACAAGCAGCTTTGTGCTTTCAAAGAAATGGTTTGTATTGATTTATGAAGTTTGCCGATAATAGGAATTTCGTACAAAGAGATTGACGTTATAGTATGAGAACGCCGTCGTAAAAAAAATGAAAACTACACAAAATAGTGTACAAAGAGAAAACAATTATGTGTAATAATCCCATTGAGTTTCAATTCTGCTATTGCCTCTATGTCCTTGAGCGTCTCATCACTTTGCTACTCGTCCGAAGCTAACTGGATTGATCGGTACTGTTTGAGCTTGATAGTTGATACTGAAGTATGGTCGCGAGGTGATCCAATGGGACATAGTTGTACGCTTCAAATCCCTAACTTTTTCCTGGACCGCCCTTTCGGGTTTTCAGTCCACCAGGATACCCTTTTTTGCCCAAACCGCTTTTTCAGGTTATCGACTTGCCGGGTGTACAATTTTTTTTATTTTTATCCCTAATTTTTTCCCAAACCCTTTTGGTTCGCCGGGATGCCCTTATTTTTTCCTAGGCCAGTCAACCTAGCGGTTCCTTATTTATGCGTAGTATTTTTTCACTATGTCCGCATTAACAGAGTGAGGAAGGTCGTTACCATCCATGGTGGTCAGAATCATGGCTCCACCAGAAAATATGCTTTTGATTACAAATGGCCTTTCGTACGTGGGAGTCCATTTTCCCCTGGGATCACCTTGTGGTAGTATGATGCGCTTGATTACTAGATCACCCACTTGATATACTTGACGTCTGACCTTTTTGTTGAAAGCCTTGATCATCCATTATTGATACATCTAACCATGACAGACAGCAGTAAGCCTTTTCTCATCAATCAGATTTAGTTGGTCAAGTCGAGTCTGGATCCAATCGTCTTTTAAACCCGCATCTTTCATGATCCTCAAAGAAGGGATTTGGACCTCAATAGGTAGGACAGCCTCCATACCATATACCAGAGAATAAGGTGTTGCCCCTGTTGACGTACGCGCTGAGGTGCGATAACCATGAAGAGCAAATGGTAACATCTCGTACAAGTCTTTGTATGTCACCGTCATTTTCTGTATGATTTTCTTAATGTTCTTATTAGCAGCCTCCACAGTGTCATTTATCTTAGGCCGGTAAGAGGAAGAATTATGATGCTGGATCTTGAATTGTTTACAGAGTTCAGTGATCATTGTATTATTGAGATTTGTAACATTGTTTGTGATGATTCTCTCTCGCACACCATACCGATAAACCAGGTTATGCTTGATAAGTCGTGCCACAACATTCTTAGTAACAGTAGCAAAAGAGGAAGCCTCAACCCACTTCGTGAAGTAATTAACGACCACTAGGATGAAGCGATGCCCATTGGAAGCAGTAGGTCTAATCTCTCCGATCATGTCAATGCCCTACATTACAAAGGGCCAGGGATCCGTCAAGATGTTCAAGGGACCCGGAGGTACATGTACTTTATCAGCATAGATCTGGAATTTATGACAAGTTCAGGAATGCTGATAACAGTCTGCTTCCATAGTGGACCAATAGTATCCTGCCTGTAGGATCTTTTTATCCATGGTGTGTCCACTAGAGTGGGTGCCAAAGGTACCTTCGTGTAGATCTTCCATAATCCTCTCTGCTTCACTCTTGTCTAGGCACCAAAGTAAAGTAGAGCCATGGTTGCGCTTATAGAGGATTCCATTACTGAGGAAGAACTTTACGGAGAATTTTCTCTGAAACTTCTTATCATTGACAGATGGCCCTTCAGGATATTCTTGAGCCTCGAGATACCTTTTCACTTCATGGAACCAAGGTTTGTCTGCTACTTCTTCAATGTCAATTTCATAGCAGTATGCTGGTTCATCCAACATCTCAGTAGTGATCCGAGGAGCCTTGTTGTCCCACGTGACCTTGAACATAGACGACATAGTAGCTAGCGCATTCGCTAACTGGTTCTCTTCTCGTGGAAAATGTTCAAAGGTGACCTCTTCAAAGTGTGGAAGCAATGTCAGCACATGTTCTTTGTAAGGGATGAGATTCGGGTGCTTTGTGTCCCACTCGCATTTAATTTGACTTATTACCAAGGCTGAATCCCCGAAAATGCTCAAGAACTTGATCCTCAGGTCAATAGCATCTTTGAGACCCATGATTCATGCTTCGTACTCCGCCATGTTGTTCGTACAGTTGAAACATAATATGGAAGTGAAAGGAGTATAATAGCCCTCAGGAGATATGATTATAGTGTCGATGCCATTGCCAAGCGCATTGGAAGCTCCATCGAAAACCATAGTCCATCGGGATCCTTCCTCAGGTCCTTCATCCGGTCCAGGTTCTTCACAGTCAGTCACTAACATAATATTCTCATCTGGGAATTCAAAGTTCATGGATTGGTAGTCATCCACAGCCTGATGAACCGAATGATCAGCTAGAACACTTCCCTTGATTGCTTTCTGGGTCGTGTATTGGATATCATATTCGGTCAAGATCATTTTCCATCTTGCTATTCTTCCGAAGAGAGCGGGCTTCTCGAAGATGTACTTGATAGGGTCCATCTTAGATATCAATAAAGCAGTGTGGGTCAACATATACTATCTCAGTCGGCGAGCAGCCCATGCCAAAGCGCGACAAGTTTTCTCGAGAAGTGAGTATCTTGTTTCACAGTCAATAAACTTTTTGCTAAGGTAGTATATTGCGTTCTCTTTTCGACCGAACTCGTCATGCTGCCCCAGCACACACCGCATTGAATTATCTAACACTGTTAAGTGCATTATCAAAGTTCTTCCTTCAATCGGAGGCATCAGAATTGGAGGCTCTTGAAGGTATTCTTTGATTCTCTCAAAGGCATTCTGGCATTCTTCATTCTATTTTACCACTTGATCTTTCTCCAGAAGCTTGAAGATTGGCTCACAAGTAGCAGTTAAATGGGAAATGAACCTGGAAATGTAATTCAGGCGTCCCAAGAAACCTCTAACTTCCTTCTCAGTGCAAGGAGCCGACATCTCTTGTATGGCCTTCACCTTTGTAGGGTCTACCTGAATGCCCTTATCACTAACAATGAAACCTAGAAGTTTACCAAATCGTACCCCGAAGGTGCACTTGTTTGGATTTAACCTCAGCTTGTACGTCTTCAACCTATCAAATAGCTTTTATAGATGATCAAGGTGTTCTTCTTTAGTTTGAGACCTGGCTATCATGTCATCAACGTAGACCTCTATCTCATGGTGAATCATGTCATGGAACAAAGCTACCATGGCTCACTGATACGTTGCCCCAGCGTTCTTCAGTCCAAACGGCATCACTTTGTAGCAGTAAGTGCCTCATTGCATGATGAAGGTTGTCTTCTCCATGTCTTCGGGTGCCATCTTGATCTGATTGTAACCCGAGAAATTGTCCATGAAGGAAAATATCTTGTGATGCACAGTGTTGTAAACCAAAACATCAAT
This sequence comes from Vicia faba, assembly GCA_948472305.1. Taxonomy (NCBI): domain Eukaryota; kingdom Viridiplantae; phylum Streptophyta; class Magnoliopsida; order Fabales; family Fabaceae; genus Vicia; species Vicia faba. The sequence continues at coordinate 1,014,733,470 of OX451738.1, forward strand.
ATGGGGAAGTGTAAAGTCATCCTTGGGGCTTGCCCTGTTCAAATCGCGGTAGTCCACACATATCCACACCTTTCCTTCCTTTTTAGGCATCTGGACTACGTTAGCAACCCATTAGGATAAGAGGTGACAGCTAAGAACCCAACGTTGAACTGTTTCATAACTTCTGCTTTGATCTTATCCGACATTTTAGGGCGCATACGATGAACCTTCTGCTTTACTGAAAGGCAATCTTCTTTAGTTGGTAGACGATGAACCATAATATTCGTGTCTAGTCCTGGCATGTCTTCATATGACCAAGCGAAGATCTCGACATAGTCATGCAACATTTGTATCAACCGCTGTTTGACATTAAGCTCCAAATTTGCACCTATCTTGAATTCTTTCCTGTCCTCTTCTGTGCCCAAGTTTATTGTCTCAAATGGATCTTCATGAGGATGTATAGCCCTTTCTTCCTGTTGTAACAGCCTAGCAAGTTCTCTTGGTACCTCACAATCTTCCTGACCTTCGTCCTCGGCTTGGTTGATCGGATTTTCAAAGACATAACTGGAAATAGCAGAACTGTTATTAATGGGATCTAGAGTGGATATGGATCTGCAGTTTGATATGTCAGTGTGTGTAAGAGCATAGCTGTATAGACAAAGTAAAAGAAAAAAAGAAAAACAAAGAGCGCAAAATTTGTATGCAAAACATCCAATGCTTTATTAATGCCATATGAAGTTGAAACATGATAACCCTAAAAAATAAACCATTGTGCCCCGGGTAAGACACATGGCCATAAAGTTTATATTGTTTATTACATATCCAAAAACAAGAAAGACAATTACTTCTAAATAAAAGTAATTGGTACAAAGTCTTTTGTTGTCCAGTTACTGGGTCCACCGTTGGTAGTAGGGAAGATCCAGCTATCCATGTCATAGTCACCATCACTGTCTTCTAGAGCGTTGACCCAATGATTGCTGATGCGTAGGGGAGGTCTTCCAGCCCAAGCACGGAGAACAACCCTTTGAGCCCCTGAAGAGAAACCCAAACCAAACTTATCAGAATTGTATGGAATATCAGGGAGTTGGCCCCAGATGGTACACCCACCTTCTTCAATAACCTCTTTGGCGTCCTTGAGAGAAGCCATCTTCAAGGGAGGTCTGGTGATCTTTGGCTGATTGGTGACAATTTCAGTTACAGCCATAGTCTGAGGCACCTCTTCGAAGTTCTGACACGGATCTCGATGAACTCGCCATCCATTTCCACAGATCTAAAGGAATTCAAGTGGCTTACCATGTACTCTTCTTCACCATGTACCATGACAATCTTTCCTTTTACCGGGTATTTCATCATCTGATGTAGAGTGGACGTGACAGCTCCCGCCCCATGGATCCAAGGGCGACCCAACAAACAAGAATAAGAAGGTCTGATATCCATCACGTAGAGGGTGGAGTCAAAGGTCTGAGAACCAACTTTGATGGGCATGTCCACTTCCCTGTGCATCATTCTCTTCGAACCATCGAAAGCCCTCACTACAATGTTGCTGGGTTTCAGGGTTAAACCTTCACAGTCTAATATGTCCAAAGCTTTCTTGGGAAGCACGTTTAATGGCGAAGTAGTATCTACTAGAACATGGGCCAAAGTAGTGCCCATGCATTCGACGGAGACATGCAGTACATCATTGTCTTTTCTCCCTCTGGGTGTCAGATCAGCATAAAAAAAACCCAAACCGTTATCAGCCGTCAAACTGGCCACACAATCTTCAAATTGGTCACTGGAGGTTTCTTGTGGCACATGGGCCATTTTAAGGAACTTCACCAAAGCCTTCGCATGAGCTTTAGAGCACAACAGTAAGGCTAACATAGAAATCTTGGTAGAACCACTCTAGTTGAGTCCCGGATAGACTATCTTGAAAGAAGTAGACCCACAAGTTCTTGTCAGTAGTGTGAGGCTGGATCTTCCTAACATAGGATCATAGGTGCATCTTGGGGCATGAAACCGCATCATATTTGGCGAACACCGACACCTTGAACATTTGTAGGATAATAACCCCATAAACCAAACCCAACTCTTCAAAATCCAGCCTAGACACCTTCTGGATTTCCATTGCACTTAGACGCTCTTCCAGTTGTTTGTACTTTTCGTCGGCCGGAGGGTACTGCTCTTCATTATAATCAGTCACATTATCAGATTCGCCTGAAATGGGGTCTTCCTCTCTTGTCTCCCCGTCTTGATTTTCTCTTTCTTTTGATGAAGATGTTGGCTCTACAACTTGCCTTAGTGGTCCTTTAAACCTCCTTCCCAGATTGACCACACCAGCTGTCTTTCTTGGTTTCTTAGTCTTATCTTTAACAATCAGGGCTTTCAGTTTCTCTTGCCTCTTGGCCAGAGCCATGATCATCTGTTGAAATTGAGCATTCTGAGTCTGTAGGTCCTTCACTGTTTGTTCTAGAGCCATTGCTGAAATAAACAACAAAGAAGATGAGAAACCTACTTTGAAACCTGCTTATGCAACGATATGTATGATATATGTATGCAATGTTTCCAAGGATTTCTAAGACTTAAAATTGCTTAAACCGAAAGAGAACAAACGTTAATTGCATTAAGAAGTTTTATCGGTCACCATAATGCCGCTTGGGCTTACAAGGGAAGTAACAAAGCAAAAATAAAATTCTCCAAGCAAAAGAAGACTCAAGCTTCCCACCGGCGCATCCTCTTTTGTGCAATGTAGGCGTTTATATTCTTCTCTTCATGAAGTAACCTGGTGAGCTCTAAAACCTTCTTCTCGTTGGCGTAGAATTGGGTCTCAAAGGTATCCCGTTCTTCTTTGAGTTGGATCCAGGACTTCCGTAGCTCCTCAAAGTCAGTTGGCATGTCAGGATGAAGAACAATGTAAGGAGTATCTCCCTCAGCAATTGGCTCCATAATCACAGGTAAAATGGCGGGGTAAGGCATCATAAGACATTGAGCACGAGCTCATACCCATTTGAGGTAAGGCTCAAGAGGGATGGAATTCTTGTGCCCCATTATCTTGCTATCAAATCTGTTTATCATGCCCCAAGCTCGAATGAACCTCTTACGATAACCCTGAACGTGATTCTCATAGTCAAATGTGATTCCTTGGACGAGTGTGTCGTGAGGACCATCCCTTCTAGCATAACCAAACTGTCGCAACGCCAAACAAGGATTATAAGTGATTCCTCCCCTAATGCCTAAGAAAGGGACATTAGGGAATTCCCCGCAACGATCAATGTTGGTAACATTCTCCAAGGATCGCAAACACCAATGAATATCCGAATGTGTAAGGGAAATCAACCTATGAGACCATCTCATACCCTGCTCATTCTTCAAAATAAACTGGGGTAGGTGCGAAATAAACCACCTAGCCAATAGAGGAGTGCAACATAGAAGGGTCCCTCTTCTCTTTAGAGTGAGAGTATGCAGAGAGTGTAGAATATCTCCAAGTAAAGTAGGCACCGGATTATGAGACAAAAAAACCTTAACCGCGTTCACATATACGAGGTGGTCCGTGTTAGGGAATAGTATCATCCCATAGATGAGAAGGGCCAAAACTTCTTCAAAATCTTGTAAATCCAGGGTATCCCAAAAATAGTGAGCTTTCTCGAATAGAAACTTAGCTGGAAATCCTTGGACACCTCTTTTGGTTTCCCAATTTGCCACTACATCAGACCGTTGTAAAGACAGAGCTTGAGAAATCTCTTCGAGCTTTGGGTCTCTTTCCACACCTTTGAATGGTAACTAATTAAGGATAGGTATCCCTAATAACTGAGAAAACTCCTCCATAGTAGGCACTAACTGGTAATCAGGAAAAGTGAAGTAGTGATGTAACAGGTCAAAGAACTGAAAGAGCACCTTTAACATTTCTTCATCAGGGTTTGGAGTGACCAAGTTAAGGAGTTGACCATGTTTTTTAGTGAAGGGAGAGCTTTAAGGGATCCTTGATGCTAAATCCTTGAGTTGAGGATGTACTTTCACAAGGTTGACTTGGATAGTGTTCCTGCGAGCGGATGTCATGTCCTACAAAACAAGACAAAGATAAGCCATAGAAAATCCTTGAAATGGTTAGTATGATATGCCATGTTATGATGTCATGATTATGCTAAGAAATCACATATATAGCAAGCACAATCAAATCACACAAAGACCTTAGGTTTAAGGCTTGTATGGGTTTTAAGGCAATTCCCTCTTTAAGTTTGGATTGGTTCAACCTGTCCTATGAATAGTAATCGGATTCTAAGGGATCTCAATATCACTGATCTTTCCTGTAAGTTTCATTCCGATAGGCAACTGACTCGCAACCAAACAAAACTCGGGAGTCAAATCTCAATGATTGTAGCATCTAGTATCAACCGAATTTGGGATCACACCAAAGACGGTTATCTCACTACGTCCTAATAGCCAAGTTGTTCAATTAAGGTTCTAAGGTCAGTTGACGCTTCATGACACCACACAGCGGCCCCGTATTCTCCTTAATTAACTCAAGGGCTACTGGTACCAACCAAAGTGTCGCATCAATGTATCCATCGCTTCAACTGTGTCGGTATACCCCGTACAGTTTCCACGATCTATTTCTACTTACCTAAATGGTTTCCCCATATCCGGGTGTAGGATCTATAGTAACCCAAACAATAACCTTAAAAATAAAGCAATCAAGACAGACAAAGAAAACAGTTTAGAAATGATCTAGACCCTAAGGTAAACCCCACTTTTATTATTATTCCCCAGCAGAGTCGCCAGTTCTATGATACGGTGGCAGAACCGACTGTTAATACTGATTTTGCATTTTGTATTTGCAAATGTTGCGGTAAGCAAGATTCATCACCGACTTTTATTTTATCTAACAAAGGAAAGGGTGAAAACAACATAAAAAAGACCTTTTTCGAGATTTTTTGAGTAAGGGGGGTAGATTATGGAAAGGGAAGGTGTTAGCACCCTTTCCATCTGTGGTTTTCCATGGGCTATTAGGTACTTGCTCATTTTTTAAAACTGTTTTCGTGTTTGTGTGTTTTGAAAGATTTTGTTTTCTTTATGATAACTCTTGTATCAGTCCTCAAGAGTGTGATAAAGCGTTTTTGAAAAGAAGTTTGAAAAGTGTGTAAGTGTAAAAAATTAGGTTTGGGCAAGTACTTAAAAACTGTCTACCTACTCAAAAAAGGATGTTCTTTTCCTCGTACCCTTTAGATAGTGCTATCCTACTATTAGTGAGTAAGTATCCCTATCGTTGAATGTTGAGGGACTATCGAAAGGGACGTTTATGGTCATCGAAGGAAACATGTAAGGATACCTTAGCATTTGGAAGGGACTATCATCATATAGGCAACATCGAGGGACAAGATCATTTCTCGTAGGCAACTCGAGGGACGTTAAGGGACTATGATCTTTATGATGACTTTAAAATTGAGGGTATTTGCTAAGATATCCCTATGTTCGAGGGACATGCCCATTTCTGAAGGCAACAAGTGGGAAGTACCTTAGGGGTGCAAGTGTGCGACAGTGTTCTTTTTTCAGATATTTTATCTTGAAGTTAATGACCTAATGATTGATTGATTTAATCTTGTCATGCACGCCTAATTACTATCAATTTATATACAAGCATATAAGAAATATAAAAGCGAGAAATAAAGTTCCTACAGCTATTACAAGGCTTTGGTGTAGTTACATGAGTAATGAACAGAAAGTAAAATGCGAAAATTGAAAACCCTAATTATCTATTACAAACCGGGCACAGTTACATAATAAAATAATCGTATGAAAAATAATAGCGCGCAAAAATTGAGAATAGCCTACGTTTGAAACCATAGAAATCTAATTGCTCATTAAAAATATTTTTTTGGTATTTTATGAAAAAAAAAGGGAATTTAACCTAATTCTCTAATTAATTTTAAATTAAAGAAAACAAATTATATTTGATTAAATTAAATTAATTTGCAAAAATTAATTTTTCCTAAAAAAACTCTAAATCCTAATTTTATGATTTTTTTGATTTTATGATTTTTTTAAAAAAGGAATAAACAAAGAACATATAAACTAAATAAAAAATTAAAGAAATTAAGAAATGGGCCTGAGGGGATGAGAAACCCAATTGGAGGGGTGTGCTGCTGAATTCCAGGGCCCAAATCTTGTTGGCCCACAACATGCGTGAGATCCAGTGGGAGGCTTGTTGGGAAGTCCACCATGGTGACTGCATACTGGGTGTTAGATCTGGTACTGGATGGATCCAAAGGTGATGAGAATGGGATGCATGGTGCGCATGCTTACCTTCGTGACACTGAATCTGCAGTCATGAATTAGAAAAAATAAATGGCAAGAGGAAGGGATCGAACCCCTGCCCTTGCCCTTCATAACGCTTAATCATGGAATGCTTGTACCGTTGGGACGGTTGTACTTCGGTTCATATAAGCACATTAATAAATATATAAAACAAATCCAGTCCTAATGCTGACTATGAAAAACACGCGTGCCAAGTAGGTCCCCTGCAATTTGAATAAACCAATCGTTTCTTCCTTTTTATCCATGCAAGCGTCAACGCCGGTCAAGCCACCAGGGGTGGTGGCTCCGGTCTTCCCTTCCGGTTGGACAAAACATCAAAACCTTCGAAATCTCATGAAAATAAACACGAAAAGAGTCCTACTAGCCTAATTAGACCCTTGCGAACATAATGGCATGGTTGGTTTTCTCTGAAGAGGCCTGTATCTTGAGATACAAAGCTTGGCTGAAGCTTTGCCCTAACAATGGCAAACCTTCATACCTGCGTTAAATCTCTCATGTAATGACTCTAAACATACATAATCATTAATATAAACATAAATATGCATATGAAAATCATTTATATTACGTGAAGAAAAAGTTTGAGATCGTCAAAAATACCAAATAGAGTAATGGTGATACGCTTGATCTGGACGTTGCACTGCTTGCTTGAAGACTGGGCTGGGGTCCTGGAAGCCTCAGGGAGGTGTTTGAATGCTTGAAAGATCCTGATAGTAACTGGAACACGAGATATGTGTTTGCAATATTCAATGAAATTTTGAAAATTCTCTAGGGTTCCTGTTAGGATGGATGCGCATGTCCATTAGGTTTAGACTTATTATGCTTATGTAGTGAATCAAAATAGGTTAACAATTATGGAAAAAATCCAATGCTTTGATGAGAAAATATCCTTCTTTCAATTATTTGATTTTTGGCTTTTTTATAACAAATCCAATCTTTTCTTTCCCTCCACGATTTCCCTTTTATTTGCTAGCATGTTTCATTCCTTATTTGATGAGAAAAAGATTCCCCAATCATATCTTACATATTTTGCTTTATTTATTTATTTAATTTTGACTTTTAGTGAATAAAAAATCAAAATAAATAATAAAAATAATGAAATAATGTATGAGTGATCTCAGGGGTCGTGGGCCATGTTGAGAACAAGTTTCAAGCATGAAAACATGTGCCCATTTGGAAAAAAAATTCAAGTTTGGTCAATATTGACTTCATGCATTTTTCCAAAAATTGGCCAACTTTAGAAATGCATATCTTTCTCAATTTTAACCCAAAGAGGGTGTTCTTTGACTTTTTAGAGATATTAGGATGTCCTCTAAACAACCCTTTTTGTTTCATCTCAATGGGGTCTTCCATGGTCATGTAAGGAGCTTTGGCCCAAAAGGTGTTTTCGTTGACTTTTTGAAAGGACCTATAATGTCAGAGCTTGTATCTTTTGGTTGGTGCATTTATTGAACTTGAGGGCTGAAGAGAAGTTGTAGGGAATTGGATTATATTCAAAATGATCCTTGTTGGTAAAATTTATGATATAGTATGAGAAAGTTATGCCTGGTCAAAGTTTGGTTGACTTTTCCTATAGAAACCCTAAATGGCCATTTTTGAGGTTGTATGAGTTATGAGCATTTCTTGAGGAATCATGATCAACCCTTGATCAAATGATGGATGTTACTTCAAAATTCTGATGTTGACCAAAAATCTTGAAGTTTGAATGTATTTGGGCCATAGTTGACTTTTGACCTAGTACAGTTGATTTCCAGGTATTTGAGCAGTTGACTGAGCAAACTTGTTGTGCAAGGCATGAAATTTGGCATGGATGATCTTGAGGACATATTAGAATAATGGAGAACATTTTGGATCCTTGGGACTCACACATCTTGCTTAAAATTGAAACCCTAGTTGAGGTTTATTACCCTAGGAGAAGAATTTGTCTGGTCAATTCTTGGTCATCCTTGGGAAAGTTGGGAACCTCAATGGGCATGTGTTGAGTAAAATGAGAGAACAAATTTTAGGGTACAACACATACATCTAAGAAGTTAATAATTTGACAGTAATTAAAAGTGCGGAAATGCAAATCTAGCTATTACAAGGCTTTAGGGAGGGGGATTATTACAAGTTCAAACTTGGGAAAAAAAGGAAAGCAGAGAAGTAAAGAGACCTAATTAAGTCTATTACAAACCATGAGAAGATACATTAATATAAAAAATAAATTAAAAGTAAATAACGCGTGCGAAACGGAAACGACTTCTAAAACCCTAAAAATTATTAAGTTAAAAGAAAATCTTTTTGTCGCTTTTGTTTATTTGGAAAAAAAATTTGGGTTAAACCATAATTGATTAATAAAAGAAAAGAAAAAATTATCAATTAAAGTTAATTCTAACAAAACCTAATACTTTTTGGTATTTTTGTTATTTAAGAAAACATTAAAATTTTAACCTAATTCTAATTGTTTCTTTAATTTATGAATAGAAATCAAAATGATTAATTAAATCAATTTATGGAAATTAAAATTGAATAAAACCTAGATCTATGTTTTTTTTTATATTTTTCTGATATTTTTTTACGACTAGATAAATAAAAAAATGACTTTTTAAAAAGCATAAAAATAATTGAATGAATAAAACAAAGTAAAAAAAAAGAAGTGGACTGGGCCTGGTATATGTAGCAAGATGGGGGCGTAATCTGGAATTTTAACAGGCCCAAGTGGCGTTGGTCCAACTTCCTGTATGGAATCCAGTGATGCTGACCCTTGGAAACTCAATGTGGGCACCGAATCTGGAGCGTTCGAATTAGATATGATGAGATCCCATGGCATTGTGATGAGGGCACACGATAGGCGCGTTGGGGTCAGAAGTATTGGATCTGTATGGAACAAGTAAGAGAAAATAAAATTATGCAAAAAGGCTGGGTCGAACGCAGCCCCCTTTGGACTAACGCCTTATCACACCTCGCCTTGCCAACTGAGCTGCATGCTTCAACTGTTAATTAAATAATAAGGAATAAGAATATATTAAATGTGGCATCAATATCGGAGGGACGCTGGAGCCCTAGCTCTGGTCGTCTCTTCCACCAAAACCTGCAAACAAAGACACAAATAAAGATCCTGGGAGACCCTGTACCCCCTAATTCAGGGCCTGCGGTCTGAATGGAAGCAAATTCAAGACTTAAAACTGGCTGGTTTGTGCGCTGCTACACAATCAGAAATATTCAAAAGTAATTATGGAATATCAATATTCTATATGCATGGGAACATGAGGATGATTCAGATTTGTTCAAAAACATCTCAGGAACACGTTAATAGTATTGGCATAATTTAAAACAAGATAAAAACATAAATACGAAAATCATGAATGATATGCAACCGGCGATGCCATGTGAGGGTGTTTCGTATGCTTAGAGACTTCAAGATTATCTCCAACTTACTCAATCTCCTTGATAGGAATGAATGGAACCACGATCTTGAAGTAAGAAGGTTTGTAGTGAGTGTGATCGGTGGATCTGGAACTGACTGTTTAACGCTGGTTCGTGAAATGTCGCGGAAGCAAGAGTCGCCACCGTCTTTTATTTTCTCCAACATGGACAGGACAAAAGCACAACAAAATTCCTTATGAGATTATCTCTCGATTCGGGAGGTAGATTTATAGAAAGGGAAGGTGTTAGCACCCTTTCTATCCATGGTTATCCATGGGCTCTTAGATACTTGCTCATTGTGTTTTCAAAAGTGTTTGCTTTTTAATTGTGAGTGAGTTTGAAAAAGTTTCTTTGAAAGTTTCAGATCGACTCTTGTATCAGTCCTCAAGAGTGTTTGAAAAATTGTTTTGAAAGCTTTTTGAAAGTGTCGGTGTGAAAAGAGTTTTTTGATTTGTTTTGAATTAGAGCAAGTATCTACGAGTCATCCACCTACCCTAAGGAATTAGGCTGTGTAAATGTCCTTAAGGTAGTGTCATCCCACCATTGAGAGGTAGGTAGCACCACCGTTGGAGGTGTTCGGGTCAATTCGTGTTTAGGGACAGTGTGGTCACCAGAGCAACAGTAGGACACCTTAGAAGCTACCCTTATGCCATGAGTCATGGACATAAGGACTTACTAAAACGTCCTATACTCGACGACCACGTTTCGAGGGGCAAGGCAACAGCGAGGCGTACCCTAAGAGTGGTGTGTGAATTTGTGTATTGTTTTCAGTTATGTTTTATCTTGTCATGCATTATGGTGATCTACACTTGCTTTTAATTTAGGCCATTCATTCTTTCATGCAAAGTTTAGCAGTTTTAAGGGTGCGGAAATTAAAGTGCGGAAAATAAAGTCCTACGCTATTACAAGGCGCGGGTCTATACATCGCCAAATTAACAAAGAGCCGTTTTGAATAAAAATGCGGAAAGTAAATAACTTTCTTAATTACTATTACAAGGCTTGGGCAATTACATAATATTTAAAAGAAACATAAGAATAAATGCGTGAAAAGAATAAAAAAATGGAACGTTCGAGGGCGTTGGACCCTTTTGTAATTAAATTGAAATTAAAAGTTAATTAATTATTAAATTAAGAAAAGGAATTGTTTTTTATGTTTTTTTTTGTATTTAATGAAAATAAAGAAAATTAATTAAAATTAGAAGTTAAATAAAACCCTAGTTCTAAGTTGTTTTTAATTATTTATGAAAGATATTCAAGTTTAACCTAATTTACCCTAATTAATTAATTATATGTTTATTTACAAAATAATTAATAATCAATAATAATAATAAGAAGAAGAAATTATTTATTAAAAAAAAGAATAAAAATGCTAAAAACCTAATTTCTACATATTTTAGTTATTAAGAAAAACATTTAAATTTTAAAACCTAATTTAACTAAATTTATGATTTAAAGATTTATTTACAAAAATATTAATGAATTAAATATTAAATAAACATATTTTTAGTTTTGATTTTTCTGGTTTTATTATTATGAAAATTATTTTGTGCAATTTAAAGGAAACAATTAATTAAAAAAAACAATTAAAAGAATAAAAGGAAAAATAAATAAAAATTGAAAATTGAACAAACCATGGGGGGTATTCAGACCCCAAAGGGAGGTTTTTTGTGAGAATTTTGGCCCAAGAATGCAAAGCCTGCATTGACTTTCAGTGATCACGTGGGGAGCAGTTGACTAACGCGTATGGTAGGCTGCATGTTCTGGCCTTTGGATTGACCCTCAGGGACACTTGGCTGGCTTGGGCGTGAGGTTGCATGATGAACCCTGGGAGAGGCGCTACACAAAAGCATGTTATGGAAAAAATTATGAAATATATAAGGGGACCTGGGAATCGAACCCAGGTCCCAATGCCTGCAGGACAACACACCAACCAGCTGAGCCATTGAGTCTCTTTGTCACATTAGTGGAACATGAATAACATATGCGAAAAAAGAGTATTATGCTGAACAATTAAAAAACGCACCAATCATTCAAACCATCCAATCACGTTCCAACAACTCAGCGTCTTCTTCCTTTTTTCCTGTAAACAAAAGCAAATAGCGGGGGTTTTAAACCCCCACTAAACCAGACCTGCAAAAATAGCGATTAGACGATAGTCAAATATAAAAAGGGCGCAAGGTGGGGATTGGCTTCGTCTGGATGTCCTGATTCCATTGGCATAGGTTTTAAGGGCTAATTTTTCCTTATGAAGGAACCCCTAATTCAAAGCTCCTGAAACCCTAGAAGATGTTAATGTCGTATTTTGATACAGGCGTCATTAGTTCAATTAAATGGTGCTATTAGTTTCAGAACATCATTGTGAGTAAGAATCAATCAACAAAACACATGAACAATGCTTAAAAATCAAAACACGATAATGGATAATTTCATGAAAAGTAAGACATCGCTCTACCACTTCTTTGGGTATGGAGGCCTGGATTTGATTGCAAATGCTTCCTAGTAGTATCAGGAGTGTATTGGAATACTTTTCAAGCCTTGAATCGTCCTCTAGGTGTGAAAACAGTTTCAAGGTTTTTTTGTGAAAGTTGCAAGTTTGTTATTGGTTTTCTGCGCAGCTTCTTCTGTCTTGCAGCATTAGGTTAGCTTTGCATATGTATGTGGATGGAATTAGGTCAAGAAAACCAGGCCCAAAGTCTATGCTTTCATGATTCAAATATTTGATTTTGTTACATCTTTTTTCAAATCTTTTTGCCATGGAAACTTGCCAATTGTGGAAGATTTTGTCTCTTGAGAAGGCACACGAAATATTGAGCTCATAATGGACATATTTGCTGCATAAAAAGGTTTAAAAAACATGATTTAGTATTTTTCTCATAATTAATTTTAATTGAATGAATTAATAAGATTAAAAATTCAATTAATTAATTAAAAATAAGAAAATAACTCCCTTTTAGATTAATGGGTCGTGCATGGCCTTTGGGTAATGATTCATGGAAGAAATTGAGGCCCATTAGCAATTTTGAAGCCTTTTATGCAAAGTTGACTTTTCAAAATTCCCAAATATTTCCCAACTTCTACAAGGCATATCTTGCTCAATATTTAAGCTTTGATCATGTTCTTGGACATTTTGGAAAGGTCTTGAAGTCCTCTAACCAATGTCTTTGGTCCCATGTCATTTTTATTTACCAATCTCAAGTTATGGTCTTTGACTTAAAGTGCCTTTTTGTTGACTTTTGAAAATGACCTATAATGTTGAAATTGATAACTTTTTGTGAGATCATTTCTTGGACTTGAAGTGTGAAGATGAGTTGTAGGAAATGTCATTCTATTCAAAATGAGCTTTGGATGGAATTTTTCTGATAAACCATGTGGAAGTTATGCCTTGGTCAATTTGCAGTTGACTTTTTCAACTGTCCAAAAATAGAAACTTTTGCATCTTGAGACTTTTTGAGCCATGCTTTGAGAATCATGATCAAGAATTGATCAAATGATGTTTGTGGCTTCAAAATAAGGTATTGACCAAATTTTTTGACTTTTGACTGTCAAATGACCATTTTGCCCCTGCAGTTGACTGTGAAGCATTTAGGGTTTTTGACTGTGCAATTTGATGCTGTGAGTATTGAAACTTGGCATATGGATACTTGACAATGTATATAGGCATGCGGGACTTGTTTGCGCCCTTGAAAACTTCAATTCCTTTTCCAGAACCAAAACCCTAATTTTTGACTGTTAGGAGGCAATTGGACTGTGCAACCCTTGAGTGATTTTGAAGTTTGATCTTGACAAATCTTGAAGAATATGGGAGGGCAAATTTTGGGGTATAACAGTTGCCCATGTTCAATCTTCTTAAACCTGAGGATATAGATTGGCTGTCGTGCCTTTCGTAATCCGAAGGTGGAAGATGATTGAACACTGGAGTGCCCAGAAATTTGCGCTCACATGTGTTGGCTGAAGATTTTGATAATATTATTATAAGCCAAATGAATTAAACGTTTCGATCGAAATGAAGTAAAGCGTCATGTTTCGAAGTAGCAGAAGCAGTGTTTCGAATAAGCATGTCAAAGCTGGAGCTTCGAGTGGCAATTATGGGAACATATCTAAAGAAGTCTCGAAATAACAACAAGGCTGTGTCTGGGAAGTGCGTTCGAAACAGAGAAATACCAAAGCATTTGAAATTCAAATGGAAGCGGGACATTCGAAGTTTGAAATTTATGTGCTGGAGCATTTGGAGACACGTGGAAAGAAGAAAGAGGCATTGTTCTGCATGTTCTGAACGTGGCATAATCCTATAGCAAGACCGTTATGGTCGAATTAGTATAAATAGAAGTCTTAGTATTAGGATTTCGGGTGTCATATCTATTGTACTAAATACTCAGTAACATTCAAACTACCACATGGCAAGGGAAACGAATGCAAGAGCAATGTATGTATGATAGCACCATATATTTATGATTTAATGAAAACCTTTTACCATTTCCAGCACTTTCCTTTATCTTTCTGTCAAATAACATTTATAAGTTTTCTCATTTACAGTCTTTTCACTTCGAAATCTCTTCATTAAAGTTTTACATTTCAATGCTTTCTTCACATTTCAAGCACTTTACATTTTAGAAAACTGTCATATTTTCCATGCCTTTACCTTCAAGCTTTATCCTTCGAACGCCTATTTTTACTTAAAGTCATTTACAGATTTCTTGCATTAAACGCTTTCTTCATATTTAAAACCTTTTACGTTCCAGAAATCCTTTACATTAACTGTTTTTATAATTCGAAACCGTTTGCTTGCCTTTTATGCAATTTTACATGTCTTTACAATTAACATTTATTCATGCAACTTAGTTTCGTACACGCACATTTTGATTACATCTTTAGACCTTTAAGAGAGAAATCAAAATAAGCCAAACACCTATACAATACTCAAATATCAACCATGAATATCTGTTCGATCATGAGAGTTACCCTAATGACCAAGGAATCCTAGGATCAATCTAGTCGATCCTGTGAGTTACCAGAGGAATTGAATAACAGTCAGAAAGATTATTCGATAGTTTGGAAGACTAGCGGTTGTTTACCAGAAATCACTGGAAACAACATGTTAGCAGTGTGATGGTGGGAATGGGCTTATAGATGCCATTTGGAGATTGTGGGGTAGGAAGATGGGCTTATAGATGCCATCGGGAGGTTGTCGATCGCGTAAGAGATTCCTTAGCGAGAATTTGCGTACCTGAGAAAAGAAAATAATTACCTGGCCTGTTACAGGAGTTGATCTTCAAACTCTTTATGTAGATGTGCCCTGGCTAGTTACAGGAATCGAATCTTTAAACTCTTTAGACGTGCCCTGGCGAGATACAGGAATCGAGTCCGGAGAATATAGTCGTCAACAGATACACCCTGGCAAGATACAGGAATCGGATCTTCGAACTCTTCAGACGTGCCCTGGCAAGATACAGGAATCGAGTCTGGTAATGTTGGTCGTCAACAGATACACCCTGGCGATACAGGAATCGAATCTTCGAACTCTTCAGACGTGCCCTGGCAAGACACAGGAATCGAGTCTGGTAATGCTGGTCGTCAACAGATACACCCTGGCAAGATACAGGAATCGGATCTTCGAACCCTTCAGACGTGCCCTGACAAGATACAGGAATCGAGTCTGGTAATGTTGGTCGTCAACAGATACACCCTGGCGAGATACAGGAATCGGATCTTCAAACCCTTCAGACGTGCCCTGGCAAGATACAGGAATCGAGTCTGGTAATGCTGGTCGTCAACAGATACACCCTGGCAAGATATAGGAATCGGATCTTCGAACTCTTCAGACGTGCCCTGGAAAGACACATGAATCGAGTCTGGTAATGCTGGTCGTCAACAGATACACCCTGGCAAGATACAGGAATCGGATCTTCGAACCCTTCAGACGTGCCTTGGTAAGATACATGAATCGAGTCTGGTAATGTTGGTCGTCAACAGATACACCCTGGCGAGATACAGGAATCAGATCTTCGAACCCTTCAGACGTGCCCTGGCAAGATACAGGAATCGAGTCTGGTAATGTTGGTCGTCAACAGATACACCCTGGCGAGATACAGGAATCGGATCTTCGAACCCTTCAGACGTGCCCTGGCAAGATACAGGAATCGAGTCTGGTAATGTTGGTCGTCAACAGATACACCCTGGCGAGATACAGGAATCGGATCTTCGAACCCTTCAGACGTGCCCTGGCAAGATACAGGAATCGAGTCTGGTAATTTTGGTCGTCAACAGATACACCCTGGCGATATACAGGAATCAGATCCTCAAACTCTTCAGACGCACCCTGGCAAGATACAGGAATCGGGTCTTTAGTTGCGACCGTTGATGGTAATCATCTTGGTATTAACCTTTGTCCTGAAAAGACAAAACGTTAGTTGCATGCAATGTCATGATGTATGACATGCGTGATGTTCTCAAAATAGGTGAGATTGTATGTTCATGATGCGTATATGCATGCTATAATGTATGAAGATGCGATGTTTATGAATGTATGTTTTCGTCTTAAGAAAATAAATCCTTGACGGATGCCGGGAAGTTAAATCCTGGGCTGATGTGAATAGCATTCTTTGTTTCCACTGGGGAGTGATGGTTGCAAGAATACCGGTCGGAGAAGATGACTCCGTTGGGGAATAAACTTGGAGATTACTCTGTGGGGGGAAATTACTCTAGCGACCTTGCTGGGGAACAATACTTTGTGGGAAGAGAGGTACTTTGCTGGGATGTTGATGATAACTCCGTTGGGGATACCGTTGTTATGTTATGTTGAAGGAATTAATAGACTCCGCTGGGGATGGGGAGACTTTGCCGAGGGCGATCTTCCCGTGGCAATTGGCTGAGGATAACCCAGTTATATCCTGGTAGGGAAATAACCTTTGCATAAAAAGTCCGGGAGACGCGTTCGTGCTCTGCAGGGGGGAAGCTTCCAGAACCTACTGGGGATAAGCTTCCTGCTGGGGAGATGATTCAGCTTTCCTGGGGAAATCTTTAGATTGGACTCTCCTGGGGAAATTTTTGAGATATATTGGGGAAGTGGCTCCGCTGAATGTCTGGTATACCGCCGGGGGAACAATCTTAGGTCAAGATTGCCGGGGATGCTTGTTAGGAATGTTCGTATATTGCGCTGGGGAATGTTGAGATCTGCTGGAGACACCCAATTTCCTTAAGGATGAGAGTATAACTTTGCTTGGGGAGAGTGCATTGACTTGCTGGCTCACTCTCTGGGGATTTAAGATATCTTGGTTACGTTCTTCAGCTGAACTTACCTTGGTACCTTGGTGGACAGAGCAATTAGATCGCTTAGACGACTCATTATTGCCCCTGTTTCTAGTGTTACCTGTAATTAATCCTTTGTTTCGCATGCAAATATTTATGAGTTAGCAATTAGTGTCAAATGCATATATCAAAAATTGAACCTTGGACGTTCTTCGCAAAACAAAACAGAAAAAGGAGAAACAATTGGCAATTTGTCTGAAAAGTGAATTTGTATTGATTTTTGAATTTGCCTGTAAATAGGCGTTTATGTACAAGAGGCTGACGTCCTCGTAGGAGAATGCCGCCGAATGAAAGAGTTTATACAATTTTGTACAAAAGGAAGACAAAACAGCTATGTGAAAAGAATAATCCCACTGGGTTTCAACTCTGCTATCGCCTTTATATCTTCGAGCGTCTCATCACTTTGCTGCTCGGTTGAAGATGAAGCTGATCGATCGATGCCATTTGAACTTGATGTTGATACCGGATTCTGGATGCAAGGTGATCCAATGAGACATAGTATTACGCTTTATCCCTAACTTTTGCCTGGACCGCCCCTTCGGGTTTTCAGTCCACCGGGATACCCATTTTTGCCCAAGCCGCCTTTTCAGGTTTTCGACTTGCCGGGTGTACAGATTTTTCATTTCATCCCTCATTTTGCCCGAACCCTTTTGGTTCGCAGGGAAGCCCTAATTTTTGCCTAGGTATGTCAACCTAGCGGGTCTTTTATCATGCGTAGTATCTTTTTACTATGTCTGCTTTGGCGGGGTGAGGAAGGTCGTCACCATCCATGGTGGTCATAATCATGGCTCCTCCTGAGAACACATGTTTAACCACAAATGGCCCTTCGTACGTAGGGGTCCATTTGCCCCTGGGATCACTCTGAGGAAGGATGATGCGTTTGATTACCAGATCCCCAACTTGATACTCTTGTGGTCTGACTTTCTTGTTAAATGCCCTGATCATCCGCTTTTGATACGTTTGACCATGACAAATAGCAGTGAGTCTCTTTTCGTCAATTAGGTTCAATTGATCAAGTTGAGTCTGGATCCAATCATCTTCGCTCAGATCTGCATCCTTCATTATCCGAAGAGAGGGTATTTGCACTTCAATCGGTAAGACTGCCTCCATACCGTAGACCAAGGAAAAAGGAGTTGCCCCGGTTGAAGTCCTTGCTGAGGTACGGTACCCATGAAGAGCAAACGGTAACATCTCGTGCCAATCTTTATAGGTCACTGTCATCTTCTGCACAATCTTCTTGATATTCTTATTCGCTGCTTCTACAGCCCCATTCATCTTCGGCCGGTAGGGAGAAGAGTTATGGTGCTGTATCTTGAATTGCTCGCAGAGCTCAGTGATCATCTTGTTGTTAAGATTGGTACCGTTGTCTGTAATGATTCTTTCTGGGACGCCGTACCGACAGATCAGGTTATGCCGAATGAACTGTGCCACAACGTTCTTGGTTACTGTAGCATAGGAAGCTGCCTCAACCCACTTTGTAAAGTAATCGATCGCCACCAGGATGAAGCGATGCCCGTTGGATGTTGTAGGTTTAATCTCACCGATCATATCAATGCCCCACATAGCAAAAGGCCAAGGTGCTGTCAAGACATTCAGAGGAACTGGAGGAACGTGCACCTTATCTGCATAAATCTGGCATTTATGACATGTCCGAGAATGTTGGTAACAGTCAACTTCCATGGTGGACCAGAAATATCCTGCCCGAAGGATTTTCTTTGCCATGGTATGTCCACTGGAATGTGTTCCGAAGGTACCTTCATGCAGCTCCGCCATGATCCTTTCTGCTTCAGTCTTATCCACACAACGCAGTAAGGTCGAATCATGGTTTCGCTTGTACAGAATGCCATTGCTGAGGAAGAACTTTGCTGCGAACCTTCTTAGAAACTTCTTGTCGTTGAAAAATGCACCTTCAGGGTATTCCTAAGCTTCCAAGTATCTCTTCACCTCATGGTACCAAGGTTTTTCAGTTACTACCTCAGCCTCAAGATCACAACAGTATGCCGGTTCGTCCAGTTTCCAGATAATGACCCGGGGAGCCTCATTGTCCCATTTGACTTTGAACATGGAAGACATCGTAGCTAACTCGTCCGCCAACTGATTCTCCTCTCTTGGGAAATGTTCAAAAGTTATCTCTGTGAAATGGGGGATCAATGTCAACACACATTCTCTGTAAGGAATAAGATTCGGATGTTTCGTATCCCACTCGCCTTTGATCTGATTGATCACGAGAGCGGAATCTCCAAAGAAACTCAGAAACTTGATCCTTAAGTCGATCGCAGCTTGAAGACCCATGATGCATGCCTCATACTCTGCCATGTTGTTGGTGCAGTTGAAACATAGTCGGGCAGTGAGTGGAGTATGAGTGCCTTGAGGGGATATGATCACAGCGCCGATACCGTTACCCAAAGCGTTGGAGGCTCCGTCAAAGTGCATAGACCATCGGGATCCTTCCTCAGGTCCTTCATCCGGTCCAGGTACTTCACAATCAATCACAATCATGATGCTCTCGTCCGGAAACTCGAAGTTCATTGACTAGTAGTCGTCCACTGCCTGGTGTGCCAAGTGGTCTGCCAATACACTTCCCTTGATAGCTTTCTGAGTTGTGTACTGGATGTCGTATTCTGTCAAGATCATTTGCCATCTTGCTATTCTCCCAGACAGAGCAGGCTTTTCAAATATGTACTTTATCGGATCCATCTTTGAGATCAACAAGGTAGTATGAGTCAGCATATACTGTCTCAGCCGGCGAGCAGCCCATACCAAAGCGCAGCAAGTTTTCTCGAGCAGTGAATATCGGGTCTCACAGTCGGTAAACTTTTTGCTAAGGTAATAAATGGCGTGCTCTTTTCGGCCAGACTCGTCATGCTGCCCCAGCACACACCCCATTGAGCTGTCAAGTACTGTCAAGTATAGTATCAGAGGTCTCCCTTCAACCGGTGGCATAAGGATGGGTGGTTCTTGGAGATACTCTTTGATTCTGTCAAAAGCGGCCTGACATTCATCATTCCAACGTACTACCTGATCTTTCTTCAGCAGCTTGAAGATTGGTTCACAAGTAGCCGTTAGGTGTGAGATGAATCGAGCAATGTAATTCAGACGTCCTAGGAAGCCTCTGACTTCTTTCTCTGTCTTAGGAACTGGCATCTCTTGAATGGCTTTGACCTTGGCAGGGTCCACTTGAATACCCTTGTCACTTACGATGAAGCCTAGCAACTTTCCAGATCTTACCCCGAAGGTGCACTTGTTCGGGTTCAACCTCAGCTTGTACAGTTTCAAACGGTCAAACAGTTTCTGCAGATGGTCAAGGTGTTCCTCCTCAGTTTGGGACCTTACAATCATATCATCGACGTACACTTCAATCTCATGATGGATCATATCATGAAATAAAGCAACCATGGCACGTTGGTAGGTTGCCCCAGCATTTTTCAGTCCAAATGGCATGACCTTGTAGCAGAAGGTGCCCCACTGAGTAACAAAGGTAGTCTTTTCCATATCTTCCGGAGCAATCTTGATCTGATTATAACCTGAAAAACCATCCATGAAGGAGAATACCTTGTGCTGAGCAGTATTGTCAACCAGAACGTCAATGTGAGGTAGGGGGAAGTCATCCTTGAGGCTGGCCCTGTTCAGATCCCTGTAGTCAACACACATTCTGACCTTACCATCTTTCTTCGGTACCGGCACCACATTGGCAACCCACTGAGGGTAAGAAGTCACTGCTAGAAACCCGACATCAAACTGTTTCATAACCTCAGCTTTGATCTTCTCGGACATCTCTGGACGCGTACGGCGGACCTTTTGCTTAACCGGAGGGCAGTCTTCCTTGGTAGGCAAATGATGGACCACAATGTCAGTATCCAACCCAGGCATGTCTTCGTAGGACCAGGCAAAGATCTCCGCATAATCATGCAACATCTGAATCAACCGTTGTTTCACGCTGAGCTCCAGATTGGAACCAATCTTAACTTCCTTTCTGTCTGCCTCAGTACCCAGATTTACCGTTTCCACTGGCTCTTCATGTGGCTGAATGGCCATCTCTTCCTGGATTAACAGTCTTGCAAGCTCGCCAGGCACTTCGCAATCATCTTCACCTTCGTCTTCGGCTAAGTTGATCAGATTTTCGAAGTCATAACTGGCAGTAGCAAAGTCGTTACCAGTGAGATCCAGAGTGGATTGAAACCTGTATGGGTGAGTGTGTGTAAATATAGTTGTTTTGCAATATATAAAGAAAGAAAGAAAGAAAGGGAGCACAATATTTGAAATGAGAAAAAACGTCCAAGGTCTTTATTCATGATATATGGAAATGACAGTTAATAAGCCCTCACAAATGAAGCCAACGGTGCCCCGGGTAAGACACCAGGCCATAAAGTTTCAATTCATTGTTTATTACAAATAAAAACAAAGGAATTCATTACTGCGTAATAAAAGTAACAGGTATGTGATCTTTTGCGGTCCAATTGGTCAATCCACCGTCAGTCGTCGGGTAGATCCAGCTATCGAACTCTGATTCTTCCACTTCGTCTTCATCCCTGATAGCATTCACTCCATGGTCAGGCAGGGGAGCTGTCACTACATTGGGTTTCTCAGGTGCCTCAAACTGTACCTCCTTCGCATCGATAAGGTCTTGAACCTTATTCCTTAGGGCCCAACAATCATCAGTAGAATGCCCCGGGCTATCGGAGTGATAAGCACAGCGGGAATTTGGATTATACTTAGGAGATGCAGTGTTCACAACCTTCGGAGCCTCTCTGACGGTCACCAAGTTGGTTGATAGTAGTTGCGGCAAAATTTGTGACAAGGTCATACTCAGCCGAGTGAATTCTCTTCTGGGTCTCTCACCCCTTGGTTGATTAGCTTGCCGAGGAGCGGCAGCAGGCTTAGCAATTACCACTGCGTTGACAGTTTGGCGGCGCTCTGGTTTGTCTTGCCTCCTAGGCCCATACACAGCACTGGCCTCCTTCTTGAAAGGCTTCTTCTCAGAACTTGAGGACGCACCTTTCTGGATTTTACCTGATTTCATACCAGCCTCTATCCTTTCCCCAGTCAGAATGAGGTCTGTGAACCCTGCAGATGAATTGCCAATAAGATGATTGAAGAACGGCCCGGATAGGGTCCCCGAGAACATATCTACCAATTCACGGTCGGTTAATGGTGGCTGCACCCTGCCAGCCAGATCCCTCCACTTCTGCGCATATTCTTTAAAACCTTCTCCCGATCCTAACGACATACCCAGGAGTTGGGTACGCGTAGGAGCGAGGTCGGCATTATATTGATACTGCTTGTAAAAAGCAGTAGCCAACTCCTCCCAGTTACGAACCTTGGTTCCATCCAGCTGATAGAACCATTCGAGATGAGTCCCTGAAAGACTCTCCTGGAAGAAGTGGATCCACAAGTTTTTGTCCACTGTATACGGTTGAATCTTCCGCACATAAGATCTGAGGTGTAGTTTAGGGCAAGACGCCCCGTCATACTTTGCGAAAGATGGTGCTTTGAACTTGTGCGGGATGATCACACCAGAAGATAAACCCAAGTCTCCGAAATCCAAACCAGGAACTTGTTGAATTTCCATGGCATTCAGACGATCTTCCAACTGCTTGTACCTGTCTTCAGCTGGAGGATATTGTTCCTCGTTAAAATCAGCCTCGTTGTCAGAGACCACCGGACTTGGAGCCCTTCCCCCCTGGGGACTGTCTTTGCCTACAGAAGAACCAGCTTCTTCATTCTGCAGTGTGTTACCAAACCTCCGGCCCGTGTTGAATAGAACAGTTCTCTTCTTCTTCTTTTTGACCAGCAGAGCCTTCAGCTCCTCTTGACCTTGGGCCAAACTCATGATCAGCTCTTAGAATTGTACGTTCTGAGCCTGAAGGGCCTTGATAGACTGCTCGGTAGATGATTCAGGGTTCATGATGCTGAAATAAACAGCGAAGAACATTAAGCAACCTGAAAAGAAAAGTACCTGCTATGCACATGATGAATGATATGTGTTTATGCAATGCATTCAAGGGTTCGAAAGTTCAAATTTTGTTGTAGACAAAAAGGAACACACGTTATCATTAAGAAAATAATTGTTCAGTACATCAGGGCCTCATGGGCGAAACATTACAAAAGTGAATCAATCCCAGAAGACACTACGCATCCTCTTTGGAGCTATGTAAGTGTTGAGATTCCTTTCCTCGTGCAGTAGGCGGGTGAGCTCCAAGACCTTCTTTTCACTAGCATGTAGACTGGTCTCAAGAGAATTCCGTTCTTCCTTAAGCTGGATCCAACTCTTCTACATTTCTTCCCAGGATGTAGGCATATCAGGATGCTGAATGGTGTAGGACACCTCTCCTTCCAAAACTGGCTCTTTGATCACAGGGAGGACATGAGGATATGGCATCACTAACTTCTGGGAGCGGGCTCGTACCCACTTAAGATAAGGTTCCAACGGGATGGAGTTCATGTGCCCCAGTGTCTTGCTGTCTACCTTGCTGGGCATCCTCCAAGCTCTGATAAATCTCTGGCGAAGTCCTTGGGCATCGTTGTCGAAGTCAAAAACTATGTCAGGAATTAACATGTCATGAGGGCCGTCCCTCCGAGCATAACCAAACTGTCTCCAAGCCAGACACGGGTTGTAAGTAATACCTCCTCTGATTCCAAGTAAAGGAACATTGGGGTAATCCCCGCAACGATCAATGATAGTGACATCCTCTCTGGACCGAGAGCACCAATGTATATCAACATGTGTAAGAGTCATCAATCGTTGTGACCGTCTCAAACCCCGCTCGTTCTTCAAAACTGATTGTGGAAGGTGCGAAATAAACCACCTTCCCAGGAGAGGAGTGCAGCATATAAGAACACCTCTTTTTCTCATGGTTCGAGTGTAACATGAGTGAAGGATGTCCCCAAGCAACGTAGGTATAGGATTCCTAGACATGAAGATCTGGACAGCACTGATATCTATAAGCTGATCTGGATTAGGGAACAACACCAAACCATAGACAAGGAGGGCCACAACTTCTTCAAAAGCTTGTAGGTCAAGGGAGTTCCAACATTCTTGGGCCTTCTCAAATAGAAACCTGGCTAAGAACCCTTTGATACCACTTCTGACTTCCCAATGTCCCTTGAGGTCAGATGGTTGTAGGCGTAGTGCTTTAGCAATCTCTTCAAGTTTGGGTTACTTTTCCGTACCGTTGTAGGGTAGTTGATCAAGGATAGGGATCTTCAGAAGCCGGGAGAACTCTTCCAATGTAGGCACCAGTTGATAATCCAGGAAAGTAAAACAGTGGTGCAGAGGGTCAAAGAACTGGAACAGGACCTTTATCATATCTTCCTCAATGTTGGTGTTGACCAAGCTGATGAGTCTTCCATGCCTCTCACTGAAAGAAGAGCTCTCGGGAATCCTGGATATAAGCTCCTTAAGCTGAGGAGGGATCCTTACAAGGCTGATCTGAATTGTCTTTCTGCGAACAATTTCCATGTCCTACAAAACAAGAACAAAGATGAAGATTCGAACCCCTGAAATGGTTAGTCAATGCATATGATGCTGTATGATGTCATGATGCTATGATTGAACACACCACAAATATTCATAAGGGCAAACACGATAAGGCACACAAGTCACACCACAACCCTTAGAGTTTAGGCCAGCATGGGGTCTGGGTATTACCCTCTTGAAGTTGGTGGGCTCAACCTGTCCTATCAGAAGTAACCGGGTTCTAAGGGTCCCAATATCACTGGATTGCTTTCATTGTTCATCGTTTCGATTTAGCCACTGAACTGGCGACCGAAATATTCCAAGAAAACAACCCTCAATTGAGTGTAGTATCGAGTATCAACCAACCTCGGACTGCACCAAAGTCAGTTATCTCACTACCCTAAAGAGGCCAAGATGGTTCAATTAAGGTTCCTAAGGTCAGTTGATGCTTCATGACACCATGCGGAGGCCGCGTACTCTCCTTGACTGAACTCAAGGGTTACCGGTACACACCAAAGTGCCACATCAACGTAGCAGACTGCTTCAACCATGTCGGTATACCCCACACAGTTCCCTCACAGCCTTGTTGCTACTTTCTAAGAAGGTATCTCCCAGATCCGGGTTAGGATCTATAGAACTCCCAAGACAGGCCCATAATTTAAATCAAACAATTCAGACAATTGAAAACACAAGTGATCTTAGTCCTAAGGTACACCTCACTTTAAAGATGTCCCCAGCAGAGTCGCCAGTTCTGTGATCGGTGGATCTGGAACTGACTGTTTAACGCTGGTTCGCGAAATGTCGCGGAAGCAAGAGTCGCCACCGTCTTTTATTTTCTCCAACATGGACAGGACAAAAGCACAGCAAAATTCCTTATGAGATTATCTCTCGGTTCGGGAGGTAGATTTATAGAAAGGGTAGGTGTTAACACCCTTTCTATCCATGGTTATCCATGGGCTCTTAGATACTTGCTCATTGTGTTTTCAAAAGTGTTTGCTTTTCAATTGTGAGTGAGTTTGAAAAAGTTTCTTTGAAAGTTTCAGATCGGCTCTTGTATCAGTCCTCAAGAGTGTTTGAAAAATTGTTTTGAAAGCTTTTTGAAAGTGTCGGTGTGAAAAGAGTTTTTTGATTTGTTTTGAATTAGAGCAAGTATCTACGAGTCATCCACCTACCCTAAGGAATTAGGCTGTGTAAATGTCCTTAAGGTAGTGCCATCCCACCATTGAGAGGTAGGTAGCACCACCGTTGGAGGTGTTCGGGTCAATTCGTGTTTAGGGACAGTGTGGTCACCAGAGCAACAGTAGGACACCTTAGAAGCTACCCTTATGCCATGGGTCATGGACATAAGGACTTACTAAAACGTCCTATACTCGACGACCACGTTTCGAGGGGCAAGGCAACAGCGAGGCGTACCCTAAGAGTGATGTGTGAATTTGTGTATTGTTTTCAGTTATGTTTTATCTTGTCATGCATTATGGTGATCTACGCTTGCTTTTAATTTAGGCCATTCATTCTTTCATGCAAAGTTTAGCAGTTTTAAGGATGCGGAAATTAAAGTGCGGAAAATAAAGTCCTACGCTATTACAAGGCGCGGGTCTATACATCGCCAAATTAACAAAGACCCGTTTTGAATAAAAATGCGGAAAGTAAATAAATTTCCTAATTACTATTACAAGGCTTGGGAAATTACATAATATTTAAAAGAAACATAAGAATAAATCCGCGAAAAGAATAAAAAAATGGAACGTTCGAGGGCGTTGGACCCTTTTGTAATTAAATTGAAATTAAAAGTTAATTAATTATTAAATTAAGAAAAGGAATTGTTTTTTATGTTTTTTTTTGTATTTAATGAAAATAAAGAAAAATAATTAAAATTAGAAGTTAAATAAAACCCTAGTTCTAAGTTGTTTTTAATTATTTATGAAAGATATTCAAGTTTAACCTAATTTACCCTAATTAATTAATTATATGTTTATTTACAAAATAATTAATAATCAATAATAATAATAAGAAGAAGAAATTATTTATTAAAAAAAAGAATAAAAATGCTAAAAACCTAATTTCTACATATTTTAGTTATTAAGAAAAACATTTAAATTTTAAAACCTAATTTAACTAAATTTATGATTTAAAGATTTATTTACAAAAATATTAATGAATTAAATATTAAATAAACATATTTTTAGTTTTGATTTTTCTGGTTTTATTATTATGAAAATTATTTTGTGCAATTTAAAGGAAACAATTAATTAAAAAAACAATTAAAAGAATAAAAGGAAAAATAAATAAAAATTGAAAATTGAAAAAACCATGGGGGGTATTCAGACCCCAAAGGGAGGTTTTTTGTGAGAATTTTGGCCCAAGAATGCAAAGCCTGCATTGACTTTCAGTGATCACGTGGGGAGCAGTTGACTAACGCGTATGGTAGGTTGCATGTTCTGGCCTTTGGATTGACCCTCAGGGACACTTGGCTGGCTTGGACGTGGGGTTGCATGATGAACCCTGGGAGAGGCGCTACACAAAAGCATGTTATGGAAAAAATTATGAAATATATAACGGGACCTGGGAATCGAACCCAGGTCCCAATGCCTGCAGGACAACACACCAACCAGCTGAGCCATTGAGTCTCTTTGTCACATTAGTGGAACATGAATAACATATGCGAAAAAAGACTATTATGCTGAACAATTAAAAAACGCGCCAATCATTCAAACCATCCAATCACGTTCCAACAACTCAGCGTCTTCTTCCTTTTTTCCTGTAAACAAAAGCAAATAGCGGGGGTTTTAAACCCCCACTAAACCAGACCTGCAAAAATAGCGATTAGACGATAGTCAAATATAAAAAAGGGCGCGAGGTGGGGATTGGCTTCGTCTGGATGTCCTGATTCCATTGGCATAGGTTTTAAGGGCTAATTTTTCCTTATGAAGGAACCCCTAATTCAAAGCTCCTGAAACCCTAGAAGATGTTAATGGCGTATTTTGATACAGGCGTCATTAGTTCAATTAAATGGTGCTATTAGTTTCAGAACATCATTGTGAGTAAGAATCAATCAACAAAACACATGAACAATGCTTAAAAATCAAAACACGATAATGGATAATTTCATGAAAAGTAAGACATCGTTCTACCACTTCTTTGGGTATGGAGGTCTAGATTTGATTGCAAATGCTTCCTAGTAGTATCAGGAGTGTATTGGAATACTTTTCAAGCCTTGAATCGTCCTCTAGGCGTGAAAACAGTTTCAAGGTTTTTTTGTGAAAGTTGCAAGTTTGTTATTGGTTTTCTGCGCAGCTTCTTCTGTCTTGCAGCATTAGGTTAGCTTTGCATATGTATCTGGATGGAATTAGGTCAAGAAAACCAGGCCCAAAATCTATGCATTCATGATTCAAATATTTGATTTTGTTACATCTTTTTTCAAATCTTTTTGCCATGGAAACTTGCCAATTGTGGAAGATTTTGTCTCTTGAGAAGGCACACGAAATATTGAGCTCATAATGGACATATTTGCTGCATAAAAAGGTTTAAAAAACATGATTTAGTATTTTTCTCATAATTAATTTTAATTGAATGAATTAATAAGATTAAAAATTCAATTAATTAATTAAAAATAAGAAAATAACTCCCTTTTAGCTTAATGGGTCGTGCATGGCCTTTGGGTAATGATTCATGGAAGAAATTGAGGCCCATTAGCATTTTTGAAGCCTTTTATGCAAAGTTGACTTTTCAAAATTCCCAAAAATTTCCCAACTTATACAAGGCATATCTTGCTCAATTTTTAAGCTTTGATCATGTTCTTGGACATTTTGGAAAGGTCTTGAATTCCTCTAACCAATGTCTTTGGTCCCATGTCATTTGGATTTACCAATATCAAGTTATGGTCTTTGACTTAAAGTGCCTTTTTGTTGACTTTTGAAAATGACCTATAATGTTGAAATTGATAACTTTTTGTGAGAGCATTTATTGGACTTGAAGTGTGAAGATGAGTTGTAGGAAATGTCATTCTCTTCAAAATGAGCTTTGGATGAAATTTTTCTGATAAACCATGTGGAAGTTATGCCTTGGTCAATTTGCAGTTGACTTTTTCAACTGTCCAAAAATAGAAACTTTTGCATCTTGAGACTTTTTGAGCCATGCTTTGAGAATCATGATCAAGAATTGATCAAATGATGTTTGTGGCTTCAAAATAAGATGTTGACCAAAATTTTTGACTTTTGACTGTCAAATGACCATTTTGCCCCTACAGTTGACTGTGAAGCATTTAGGGTTTTTGACTGTGCAATTTGATGCGGTGAGTCTTGAAACTTGGCATATGGATACTTGGCAATGTATATAGGCATGTGGGACTTGTTTGGGCCCTTGAAAACTTCAATTCCTTTGCCAGAACCAAAACCCTAATTTTTGACTGTTAGGAGGCAATTGGACTGTGCAACCCTTGAGTGATTTTGAAGTTTGATCTTGACAAATATTGAAGAATATGGGAGGGCAAATTTTGGGGTACAACAATGAGGGTTTGGAAGCTTTTGGGCTTCTTGAAAGACTTCAGAAATTATTTTTTGTGATTTGGTGAGGCTAGTCGTGCATGTGTTTGAGGCGATTTTTTCCGTCCTTTCTTCTTCTGAGATTATTAGGTTTATATAGACAAAGGGTTTAGGTCAACAATTAGGCTTCATATCTTTGCACATTATGATGGAGAGATTTGATTTGATTTTTATGAAAACTTGCTATATTTGATCCAATCTTGTGCCAATATGTTTTATGCGTTTTTTCCAGCTTGCTATGAGTTGTTTGGGCCTCCAACTTGATGGAAATCGAAAGCTTACATGCTCTTGTAAATCCATTTCACATCCAATGGTTTCTTATGTTGGTTCTTTCGACAAGATCCCAAGCTTTGCTCCTTTTGATGGCTCTGAACTCCAATTCGAATTGCTCCAGGCTTCATCATCGTGGCTTCTTCGATTAAGCCACCATCTGCATTGGTTGCTTGATTTGGAAAACTATCATATTCAATCAGCCTAGTCGAGCTCAGTTCTTATTCCTTTCTATCTCCTCTCTTTCAATCATACCAAACAAAGTATCACCTCTTCATATTGACTGGTCGAAGCTTCGTTATGTTCTTTCTCCTTTGAACAAAGTTGTGATAGTTGTGATTGTGTATAAGCTTCATTCTGTTTGTCTCCTTCGTACACAGTTGCATATGTGATTCTTCGATTCATCCAGTCGAAGTATCAACTTGTTCATTTTCTTTCCAAACTGAACTTCAACTCTAATCCCACCCTTTGCTTTCGTCTACAAGACCATCTTTATTGATCACTAGTTTATCTTTGATTGGATGAATGCAACTTGTATACACCAATCGAGTGATACCCTATTAGCGTCAAGACTTCACTCCGATCCTCCAACTTCTTCCTCACTTGTTCAGGTTCTTGCCTGAAACACATTGATCCAAAAAATCTAAGATACCTTATATTTGGCTGATTCGTCCCTAACTGTCCTTCGATCATGCCATGTTAGAAGGTTGCATGTCCTTCAAACTATTAGACCTCCACGTGCTTCTTTGGATAAGATAAAAGCTTTTGAATTCAAAATATTCTTCTTTTCGAAGTGCCCATTCAACCAACATGTAAGTCGAAATGTCTTTCCTTGCCATGCTTCGAATAACTTACATTTCTATAGTTTGAAAGCGAGCCCTTCGATGATGGTTCAACATAGTAAAGCTCTTTACTATCCCTTCAACAATCAAAGACTTTATAAAATCCTCATCACACTTCCTTTCGAACCATTCTTTCTTCGATCCTAGCGCTTCGTTGGGCATCAGAATAGACTGCATACTGCTGTCGAAGCTGCTTCGACCGAAAAGCTCTTAGGCATATTTTCAGCTTTCGAAATGCACTTATTTTTTTCTTTCAATTAGGCCATTATGATGAGGCTTATAGGGTTTTGTTGTACCCAAAAATTTTCCCTCTCACTTATCAAGAATTTGCTCACAAGATCTCCTTGGGCTCAAGACTGCACTAGGGTTTGATCAAGCTCAAGACATCTCCTCAAACACTGATGACCAAAATTAGGGTTTGAGTTTTCACAAGGATTTTTGAGCTTCCAATGTCCCATGTGACTTTAATTGATCATCATGGACCCCCAATATTACTCATGTCAATTTTCAAGCCTTGGATCACATTTTTGCCCAGTCAATCGAGTAGTTGACCTAAAAATCAATTGTATTGGGGGAAAAGTCAACTGTGGCCAATTTACAGTCAAACTTCATAATTTTTTATCCATATCAACATTTTTGACTCATATGAATCATTTGATCAAGTTTGGACCACAACTCCTCAAGAAATTTGATCAAATCTCCAAAAGGGCAAAATGGTCAAAATTAGGGTTTTGACTGAGAAAGGGCAATTTTTGGTTTTTGACCTAGAAAATGGTCAATTGGTTTAATGCATGATCTCAAGAGTCCAATTGCATCATTTTAACCTAATAACATGGTACAAAACATTGCAAGTCCATCAGATTGACAGATGAA
This sequence comes from Vicia faba, assembly GCA_948472305.1. Classification (NCBI taxonomy): domain Eukaryota; kingdom Viridiplantae; phylum Streptophyta; class Magnoliopsida; order Fabales; family Fabaceae; genus Vicia; species Vicia faba. Next base: position 1,014,764,429 of record OX451738.1, read on the forward strand.
TTTTGTAGTCAACTGATCAAAAGTCAATTGTATACTGAATAGTCAAACTTTGACTTTTTGGTCAAATTCAAGTGCCAAGGATCACAATTCATCAAAACATGTTAAAATATGAAACTTATTCATCAAGAAATCAAAAAGTCAAGATTTCATTTTGAAAAGTCAAAATTTCTAAAACCTTAGAAGTTTTTCTGTGTTGGAAATTTCATGTTTTTTTATAACTTTGAGCCAAATTTTCACCATGATGCAAGATGATTCAAGAGAAACTTCCAACATGAAAGTTGTAGATCTCCATGAAATCTACAACTTTTCTTTACACAACTCCTTCCAAAAATTCTTGGATCTCAAGTTATAATTTTATGAACATAGGGTCATGAAACTAAACACTTAGTGAAATTTTGCCCTAATTTGGTCAGGATTTTGACCCAACTTCATGGCACTTTTTCATATAGTTCCAAGGGGAATCTTCAAAAGAAATTCAAATATGGGTTGTAGATCACATTTCAATCTTTCCAAAATGTCAAATAACTCCTTGAGATCATTCTTGAGTAGGGAGAATCAAAGAGATGAAGTTAGGGTTTTGTCACTTGAATTACAAGTCATTTTTTATGAACACTTGAACCAAATCCATGCTAGAATGCATAATCCTTGCTTGGAGGCGTCAAACTTGTTTGTCACTCCATAATTAAATGTTTACACGGCTGTTAGGGCTTTGATCCAAGCAATTGAACTATTGTCCACGTTGCATTTCCATTTATGGCACAAAGTTAACAATGCCATTCTTTGAAAGCAAGCTTTTTGCATAAAGTTTACATTGAGCCTCTAACTTGCTCCCTCTAATCACACTTCATCCACAAAGTCATAAGCAAGTTTGTTTAAAGCATAACCACTCTATCTTAGCAAGTACACAAGGCATGGAAACTTGTTTTGTCAAAAAATCACATGTTTAACTTAAATATGTAAATTTGAATTCTGATCAACTAGAGCATTCCAAACTTGTTGCTTATAAATAGAGTCGCTATTTGTGAGCTAGGACACGAGCTTAAGCACCCTGAAATACACCAAAACTCTCTCAAATTATAAATTTCCCAAAAACTCCATTGTTGCACAGTTTCTGACCTTGAACCTCAAACTCCCATTTCCCTCGTGCGTTTCTTGGCCTTTTAGTTTCTAATGCTTCCTTACATCAAGTGTAACTTATCCTTGTACCTGTTTCATTTCTGTAACATCATTTACCCTATCTTCCATAACTAAAACCAGAGCATTACACATTGACTTCTCCAAGTCATTTCATCCACTCTCAACTCAAGCAAACCATTGCAGTAGCTTCCTAGGACCTCAACGAAGCTAACCTGATCATCACCATCACTTGAAACAAGCTCAAACTCCAAACATGATTTCCAATTTTGAGGTAAGTTTTCTCAACTTGGAATTCTTTATACATGCATCATCAATAGTTTATTTGTGAATAAAACATGTAGATATCATTGCCCTGAAGCTAACCATGTCCTTAGTTTCCATTAATTTTGCTTGATCTTAGAGAATTTTGAAACTGAAACTTCTGAAATTTTTAGGGTTCAGATTAGGGCCATTAAAATTCTTGCTTATCTTTGATCTATAGTTTTAATAATTTACATTTCTGGAATCGTGAGAAAATTTTCTACAAGTTTCATGTTTACAGTTTTCATTTTTGATGAGAAATTAGCAAGTTACAGTTGGTCTGGCTGGAGGTTGAAGATGAAGTCTTCAGAACACGTTTTGCCTTACATATTTATTGTTTCATTTGTATTAACGGATGTATAGCCACCCCAGTGGTAGAAGCGCGCGTATGTAACCTATGGGACCTGAGTTCGAGCCCTAGTGGTACCCTTTTTCATTTTTTCACATTTGTTTGACTTTGTTTTTTTTTTTGCAGGAGCTGGGCCCCTTTAGGCCTAACTTGTTTTTTTTGTTTCTTTTTACTCATTAACCTCCCTGTTTCCTCTTGGCACCCCCTGGCCCAAGTTATTTATTTATTTATTTATTTCATTTATCTTTTCTTAAATATATATTTTCTAAATACTAAAAAAACATAAAATACAAAAAAATGATATATTTATATTTTGACTTATTTTATTCTATTTTTCCACAAAAAATATTTTTATATATTATACTTTATTTATTTTATTAAGTAAATCTTATAGACTTAATTAATATTATTAATTTTTTTTTACACCATTTAAAATATATTATTTTAATATAAAAAAGACTAAAAATATTTTATAATGCTATAAATATTTTCAAAATAAAAACAATTAGAATACTTTTTCTAAACTTATTTTCTTTTAATCAACTAAATAGAATTAGAGTTTTATTCAAAAATCTTTTCTTAATAAATTCAAACTTAATTAACTATTTTCTTTATTTAATTAGGTTAAGACAAAATCTCTTTTCATGAAAACCAAACAAATTCATTTTCTTCACATTTTGCATCCTTGTACATTTATTTTTATACTTTGTATTTATTTAAATTCTTTGTATATTCATACCCATTCAATTTTGTTATAATAGATTAAATAGGTTTAATTCTTGCAATCCCCATTCAAATTGTATACCCCTCCCCACAAATGTTGTAATAGCGTAGTAACTTTAAATTTCGCAATTTATCGCTTTTATATAGCATGCTAGTAATTAGGGTTTGTATGAAAAGACTAAAACCAATGCTTAGAAAATCCTAATTCAAGACAAAATCAAGCATAAAAACAATACACTTGCACACTAGCACCCCTAGATTAAAATCCACTTTGTTGCCTTACAAAAATGGCCATGTTATGCATGTGAGGTATCTTAGCAGAAAACAAGCAAAAATATAAGATCATGGTCCCTCGATGATGCTATCTAAGTTGCCTTATAAATGATCTTAGTCCCTCAAAAATAATGCTAAGATACCTTGCAACATTGCTAATCATGGTTATACAATGACCCACGCCCGTCCCGTTTACATCCAAAGATATGGTTGCTTATCAAAATCAATGGTAAGACAATAATGTCAAAGGAAAATAAAATGAACAAGAAAGACATTTGAGTCGGTAGATTGCTCCTAATTACTTGCTCTATTTCAAAACAAACATCCTTGCTATTTTCAAAACAATCACCTACACTTTTAAAACATCTTACAAAACTTGAAAACATTTTCAAAAGATCAACATCTTTGTATACATTCTTACGAATGAGAATTATTACAAAGATTTCCTAAACAATGGCCTCTTTACAAAATACTTTCAAAAAACCACACAAAGCACAATTTCAAACAAAAGCAAGTGATCTAGCAAGTAACTAAGAGCCCATGGAAAACCATGGATGAAAAGGGTGCTAATACCTTCCCTTTTCATAATCTACCCCCCGAACTCAAGAAATAATCTCAAAGATCTTCACTGTTATTTTTCACCTTTCCTTTTGGATAAAAGAAAAGTCGGTGGCGACTCTTGTTAACCGCAACATTTGCGATCAAACGCAAAACCCTCAATTCAGTTCTCCCACCGTACCAAATAACTGGCGACTCTGCTGGGGGAAATTCTAAAAGTGGGGTTACCTTAAGGCTAGATCACATTTATTTGCTTTCATTGTCTGACTTGTTTACTTTACATTATGTTTCATTGTTTGGGTTTGAATCCTCTACCCGGATTTGGGATACCTTATAGGTAAGTAGCAATACGATGTGGAAACTGTGCGGGGTATACTGACATGGTCTAAGCAATTGCTACATTAGTGCGACATATTTGTGGGTACTAGTAGCCTTTGAGTTAATCAAAGATAATACAGGGCCGCTGAGTGATGTCATAAATCACTAATGAACTTTTAGAACCTTTACTTGACCAACTTGGCCTTTAGGATGTAGTGAGATGACCGACTTTGGTGCAGTCCGAAGTTGGTAGATACTCGATACTACACTCATTGAGGTTTGGTTTCTCGGGATATTTTGGTCGCCGTTAAAGAGGCTTATGCTGAAACAATGAGCAAGGAAACAAACCAGTGATATTGAGCTCCTTAGAACCCAGTTATTATTACTAGGACAGGTTTGAGCCAACTAAACTTCAAGAGGGTACTTACCTATGAGACTCCATGCAAGCCTAAACCAAAGGACTTGTTTGCTTTGTTTGTATATACACACTTGTACATAACATCATGAACATCATAACATCATACACATTCACTAACCATTTCAAGGATTTTTGGATTCATCTTTGTTCTTGTTTTGTAGGAGATGGATTCTCTTTGCAGGAAAACTATTCAAGTCAACCTTGTAAGGATCCCTCCACAACTTAAGGAGCTAGCTTCAAGGATTCTAGAAAACTCTCCATTCACCGAGAGACATGGTCGCCTACTCAACTTGGTCACCTTCAACACAGATGAGGACATGATGAAGGTGCTCTTTCAGTTCTTTGATCCTTTACACCATTGCTTCACATTTCCCGACTATCAACGTGTGCCTACTTTAGAAGAATTATCCCGACTCTTGAGAATTCCCATTCTCAATCAACTACCTTTCAACGGTACGGAAAGAGATCCAAAGCCAAAAGAGATTTCTCAAGCTCTACACTTGCACTCATCTGATGTCACAACTCATTGGGAAACAAGGAGTGGTGTCAAAGGTTTCCTAGCAAAGTTCTTGTTTGAGAAAGCCCGTTGGAATTCTTTCGACCTGCAAGCCTTTTAGGATATTGTGGCTCTCCTCATCTATGGGATGGTTTTGTTTCCAAATCCTGATCAACTCATTGATGTGAACACTGTCAAAATCTTCATATCCTGCAACCCGGTGCCTACATTGCTAGGAGATATCCTACACTCTTTTCACACTCGCACAATGAGGAAAAGAGGTGTTCTTATGTGTTACACTCCCCTCTTGGAAAGATGGTTTATTTCGAATCTTCCCCAATCTGTATTAAAGAATGAGCAAGGTTCAAGGTGGTCACAAAGGTTGATGACACTCAAACATTCAGATATTCATTGGTGCTCCCGATCCATAGAGAATGTTACTATTGTCGACCGTTGTGGAGAATTCCTTAATGTCCCTTTACTTGGCATTAGAGGAGGTATCACCTACAATCCATGCTTAGTTTAAGACTATTTGGTTATTCCCGAAGGGATGGCCCGCACGAGATGCTAATTCAAGGTTTGGTATTTGACTACAACAACGACGATCAAGGTTTTCGCTAGAGATTTTTCCGAGCTTGGAGGATGTTAAAAAAGGTAGATAGCAAGACTTTGGGGCAAAAAAATTTCATCCCTCTTGAGCCTTACCTTAAATGGGTATGAACTCGTGCTCAAAGCCTTATGATTCCTTATCCTTCCATTCTCCCGGTAATCATTGAGCCTGTCATGGAAGGAGATGTTCCATAGACTATCCTACATCCTGACATGCCCACCTCTCTTGAAGACTTAAAAAGAGATTGGATACAACTCAAGGGGGAGAGAGTTACTTTTGAAACCCAATTCTACGCAAGCGAGAAGAAGGTTTTGGAACTCACTAGGCTAATTCATGAGGAGCAGACTCTAAATGCCTACATTGCACCAAAGAGGATGCGTACTACCTTTCTATCTTAGAGTTTATTGTATTTGTTTTGCCCAAGAAGGCATTGATGTACTCAAAAATTTAAATTATTAATATAACGTGTGTTTCCTTTTTGCCTAAAAAAATTGAATTTTAAAATCCTTGAAATCATTGCATACACATTTATCATTCATCATAACATAAACAGGTTTCTTGCAACAAGTCTCCTCATCTCTCTACTGTTTATTTCAGTAAGATGGATCTCAAGCAAACGGTGAAGGACCTCCAAGCTCAGAATACACAGTTTCAACAATTTTTCTTAACTCTTGACAAAGGACAAGAAGAGTTGAAAACCTTGTTGGTTAAGGAGAAGAAAAAGAAGACGAAGAAGATAACCGAAATTCTGAACATGGGAAGAAGATTCCAAGGGCAGACAAGGATGGTCTTAGACTTTGCAACGACATCCGGTGAGAAAGACAACCAAGATGGGAAGGGTAAGGAAACAGTTGTTCAGTCTGATTCAGAAGAGGAAGATGAAGAAGAAGACTATTCTGAAGAACAATACCCTCCAGCCGATGACAAGTATAAGCATATAGAAGAATGGTTGAGTGCAATGGAAATCCAAAAAGTGCCTGGGTTGGACTTTGAGGAGTTGGGACTGGTATCAAGAATTGTAATTCCTCCAAAATTCAAAGCACCTGTGTTCGCCAAATATGACGGAGTCTCATGCCCCAAAATGCATCTCTGGTCCTATGTAAGGAAGATCCAACCCCATACCGCTAACAAAGATTTATGGGTACACTTCTTCCAAGAGAGCCTGTCCGGAACTCAACTTGATTGGTTTTATCAGTTATAAAGAGCTACTGTTCATAACTGGGAAGATCTTGCTGTAGCATTTTACAAACAATACCAATACAATGTTGATCTTGCGCCTACCCGTACTCAACTCCAGAGTATGGCCATGGTTTCAAATGAAGGCTTCAAGGACTATGCATAAAAATGGAGAGATTTGGTCGGAAGAGTTCAACCTACTCTATCTGAAAGAGAATTAGTAGACATGTGTTTGGGCACCTTGTTTGGTCCCTTCTTCAATCACCTAATTAGGAGTTCATCGGCAGGTTTTACTGAACTAATATTGACCGGAGAAAGGGTAGAAGCCGGAATAAAAAGTGGAAAGATTCAAAAAGATGCATCCTCTGCTGCTATAAGGAAACCATTCATCAGAAAGAAGGAAGTGGTTGATGTTTATCCTCAGAGAAATCAAGATAGGGCCGAACGCCGTCCAATGGTGGGGGCTGTTATGATTCCTAAACCTGCGTTTGATCAGCAAAGAAATAACCAACCAAGGATGGAAAGACCAGTCATACAATTCACCAGAATTAACATGAGTTTATCTCAAGTATTGCCACACTTGTTAATATCTAACCTAGTGACTTTGAAAGAAGCTCCAAAGAACCCTAACACAACATCTCCTCACTATCATCCTAATGCCCGTTGCGCATACCATTCTGAGAGGCCCGACCATGACACTAACAATTGTTGGGCTCTGAAGAACAAAGTACAAGACCTCCTTGAAGCCAAAGAGATTGAATTCGATGCGCCAGAAAAGCCCAATGTCATGTATGCCCATATGCCCAAACACGGCCATAATACCAACGCCATTGAAGAGGATATGTTTGTTACTTCAATTGATGAACTTATGACCCCACTTCTGACTATAAAAAAGAACTTATTGAATGCCAGTGTTTTCTCGGGCTGTGATGAAAGCTGTCATTTTTGTTTGTCCTCACCAACCAGTTGTCCTTTGTTGAAAGAAGGAGTTTAGTGCCTAATAGATAACAAGGAAATTTTGTTCGAAAAGACTTTTGTTCCACCTGTTTCTTATAATGATGTTTCCATCATGAACATTTCCTACAATTCTTTCAGGGTCTCCACCAAAAGACCCGTTAGAATTACATCAGTTCCAAAAGTAGCTCCTTTGATAATTACAATGCCTGGACCAGTCCCGTATTTGTAAGACAAAACCGTACCATGGAATTATGGAGGGGATGTCTACTACCACGATATCAAGCAAGATTGGCCAGCTGCCAAAGATTCAAGTTCCGAGAAAGATAACTTCGATATCAGTAACATTGCCAGGAGTAGCAAGATTACCCGAAGCGGAAGGATATTCTCTCCAAAAATTGCTCCCCCAAAAGTAGTTTATGGACCCGTAATCATTCTTGTTGTTGTTGCTCCTCTAAAGGCTATTCCCAATCCCAAAATCATCCCCACCAATGCTCCAACTGACAAAGCTGTTACAATCCCTGCTATCACTCCTACTGACATTCCTGCTGCCGAGTTAATCGAGACTCGAGGTAAAAATATTTTGATTGAGCCTGTCTGGACGAAGGCACAATTATTGGCTACCCCTGAGACCTCTCGGAAAGAGATGGAGGAAATTCTAAAGATCATAAAAAGAAGAGACTACGATGTAGTTGAAAACCTGGGGCAAACTCCATCCAAAATTTCCATGTTGGATTTACTACTATGTTCTGAGGCGAATGCAAAGGCCTTGGTAAAATTCCTGAAGACTACTCATGTACCCCAAGACACATCTGCCGACCAGTTCCAAGACTACGTAGCCAGCTTGACTGCAGATAATGGTCTAGGTTTTTCAGATGTTGATTTAACGCCAAGAGGAAGGAAGCATAATGAGGCATTGCATGTCTCAGTTAAATGTAGGGGCACAACCTTGGCTCATGTTTTGGTGGACACTGGCTCATCTCTGAATGTATTGCCTAAAAAAGCTTTTGATAGGCTTGACTATGAGGGATTGACATTAAAGCCAAGCAACATAGTAGTGAGGGATTTTGACGGCTCAAAAAGGATGGTACATGGGGAAGTGGATATCCCCATAAAGGTTGGAACCCAAACATTTAATTCAATTTTTCATGTAATGGACATTCGCCCTTCATACTCCTGCTTGCTAGGCCGACCATGGATTCACAATGCTGGCGTTGTTACTTCTACGTTACACCAAATGCTAAAGTATCCAATTCAAGGGAAGATTATCACTGTTCATGGAGAAGAAAAGTATATGATCAACCATCTCAATTCCTCCAGATATGTGGAATTAGATGGTGAATTTATTGAAACTCCATTCCAACATTTTGAAGAAGTCCCGTAAGATGTGGCAGTAACCAGGGTTGTTCCCAAGATCACAACGCCTCCACTCAGGATGTCATCTTTGAAGGATGCAAAGGTAGTTAGAGAAGAAGTTGGGTGCACTATCTGGGGACAACTCCCAGATATCCCATACAAATATGACAAGTTTGGCCTAGGTTTCACTTCAAGTGCTCAGAAGAATGTATGTCACGCTCGTGCTGGAGGACCACCCTTGAGGATCAACAACCGTTAAGTCAACGCGGTAGAGGATGATGAAGATGGCTGCAACCTGGAGGATTGGATTTTCCCAACTGTCAGTGGAGGGCTTAGCAATTAGGAGGCTAGAGATTTTGTCCCGATCACTTTTATCCCACAGTAATTTGTCTTTAGATTTTATTGGATCTGTAATATTAAAACAATTCAAACTCTTAAAACCTTGTGTCTTACCCGAGGCACAATGGTCCATTTGTAAGGGTTATTATCTCATTTCCATATGACATCAATGAATCATGGACGTTTTTCATATAAACTTTGTGCTCATTGTTTTTACATTTTACATTTTAATTTCTTTAAAAGATAGTTATATCCTTACACACACTCACACTCACAATGCAGGTCTACATCCATTCGGGATCCCATGGGTAACAATTCTGCTATGGCCTTCAGTGACTCTGAAAATCTAATCTATCAAGCCAAAGACGAAGGTGAGGAAGATTGTGAAGTACCAGGGGATCTTTCCAGATTGCTACAACAAGAAGAGAACCATTCAGCCCCACAAGGAACCCATGGATACAACCAACCTAGGCACCGAAGAAGATAAAAGAGAAGTCAAGGTGGGTGCCAATCTGGAACCCAGTGTCAAGGAGAGGTTGACTCAGTTGTTACACGAGTATGTTGAGGTCTTTGCCTGGTTGTATGAAGACATGCCAGGACTTGATGCAAATATTGTGGTACATCGTCTACCTACAAAAGAGGATCGCCCACCGGTAAAACAAAAGGCCCGTCAAATGCGACCAGATATGTTAGAAAAGATTAAAGAAGAAGTCATGAAACAATTCAATGTTGGGTTCTTGGTTGTCACCTCTTATCCGTAATGGGTTGCCAATGTCGTTCCTGTGCCCAAAAAAGACGGCAAGGTACAAATGTGCGTGGACTACAGAGATTTGAATAGGGCAAGCCCTAAGGATGATTTCCCACTTCCCCGCATTGATATCTGTTGTACCCCAAAATTTTCCCTCCCATTTTTCAGTCAAGGTGCTATCCTAGGGTTTCTCAAATAACTAATTTGGCTCAGAGGTTGATCAGACAGATTCTCTTCCTAGGCAGTAAGTCAGCAATTAGGGTTTTGTATTTCTCAAAGAAAATTGAGTCTTTAAGGTTTCAAATGGTCTTCACAGGTCTTCATGTCTCCTCAAGGTTGTTTGAATCAGTTTTCAAACCTCGCATTGTAAATTTGCTCAATCAATGGTCCAGATAACTAAAAACGACTACATTGACTTGAAAATCGCCCTTTTGCAAGAACAAATTCAAACGATCGTAACTTCTTTATTATTCAATATTTTTGAAAGGTTTTTTATTGCGTATGATTCTCCTTGATGCCAACTCAAATTTCTCTTCACAAATCAAGAACTGATTACGCGAAGAAGACAACCAAAAATTCAAATGCGTTGGAAGTCGCATCATGAATTTTGACCTAATTTCAAATAACAGTCGTAAGATTTCTAAGAATTGTGATTTCTTCAAATTATAAGACTTTTAGACGATTATTTCTGTTCAGGATCATATGTGATATCGCTCATGGGTTTATCTTCAAAGAATTGAAGGAAAATTGGGTTTGGAAGATTTTAAAACTATCGAATCATTGCAAGGAATTTGTTGATTTTGAATTTTTCTTAACCACGGTTTACTGAAGGATTGATGATTGTTCTTAAGAGCATGTTTGTTTGGACAAGATGTGAATATTAAGACTATCATTTAAAACAATCATGATTTTGGATTCGAGTTTACCATTTGAATTACATTCTTAAACATTTATTTTGTTTAGGAATTGGAGTACAAGGTGCAAGTTTGTTTGAAATGCAGTTACAAAGTCAATTGTGATTATTTGGAATTCAAGTTACCAGATTGAAGTATTTTATTTCAAATATTCTGATCGGAAATTTCAAAAATTCAATTAGAATACAAAAATTTGTATAAGATCCTATCATACCAAACTTGTTCAACTCTTTGTATTATTACACTGCAAGAGAAATTACAAATTTTGTTGTTTACAAAAATCACAAATTTCTTGGTTACAAAGAGAAATTATAAATTTTATTGTTTACAAAAAAAATTCAAGTTTACAAAGAGAAGCTTCTTCTTCAAGTCTTCATCTTCATCTTCAAGTAAGCCATCCAATCTTTGTTTGCATCCAAGCCTCGCTTGCCGTTCATGAAACAAGAAAAGGAAAAGTTAGCAAAATTCAACCAAAATAATATGTGAAAAAGAATAATTCATCACTAGGGTTTGGATGTAGGAATCATATTTAAAGATGTTTTGTTTCATCACAATCCATTTCCCCAATTGAAAATCACAAAAAAAGAGTTTGTCTTTCTTGGTTCACAAAAAGGGAAAAAATGAGAAATTTGCAAGAAAGTCAACAAGGGAAAACTACAAACAGCAAACTGCCCAAGGCAGCTAACAGCAGGCCAGCAGCGGCCAAGCTGCCTAAAGCATGCAAACAAAAGCAAAACTATAGCAGCATAAGCCTGCAGCAAATGCACAAAACAACAAAGCTACTGCAGTAAACCAAAAAAGCTTCCCAAACAAGCCAATGCAGCAACCCAAAGCTGCCAAATAACAGGCAGCAATGCACCAAAAGAAACAAAGCAACAATATATTAGTAATGTAAGCTATCAAAACATGGTGTCATCATTTTCCTAGTCTAGAAAACCCTTCAGAATTTTTGAGTAAAGAAAAAGCAAATTGGCTTTGAATCATAGAAATATGAAGAGGGAAAGAGAAAGATATCACCTAGGACACTAGCAATCCCAAAATTACCAAGCCAGCCGCTATCATAAAACAAACAGCCTTGCTGCTTCTGCTACAACTTTGTATAATTGTCCAAAAACTATGCACAAAACTGTCCAAATCCTTCCCAAGACTTGTACAAAAATGGAAAAAACCAAAAATTGCAACAAAGAACATCAACACAGTATACCACAAGTGTTGAAATGGCTGTTATTTTCCCCACATTTTTCTTTTCAATTCTATTTTCAATATAGAGGGGAGAGGCACAAGCAAAATAGGGAGAGAGGTCAAAAAAAGAAAACCATACGGAAATCACTAATACTCATATACTTCCATCAAACTCCTTCCATTTTTTACAACACAATATCACTGAAAACACCATTACCAAAACTACCTGCCTCAGCCACATCTTTTTCACAATAAGATACAAAATAGCCAGCAAGTATACAGAACCAAAGATAATACTAAGCCAATATACATAAAAACAATACAAAAAAAAACCAGCAATCTCGAGCAACAACACTGGGCCAAAATATCTACAAATCCTTAGTCTCAAGCCAAACAGAATAAAAAATATACAAAAGCAGAAATCAAAAGAAGTACAAAGAAGAAGATTCAGACACCATACCTAGAAGATCAAAGCCTCAACTTTGATCTCCTCTTATCCATTTCGCAAATCGCAGCCAAGGAAAACTCTAGCCTCACAGGTAAATCCGATTCCCTCATATTTTTCATTGTTTCCTTTATACCATGCTATAGTTCATAGTTCCAGGAACAAAACCCCTATACTCACTGTTAAGAATGATGAAAATGAAGAATTTAATTTGAACTTGAAACGAGTTAGGGTTTTCTAGTTTTGGCTACCGAATGAAGATTTCATAGAGAAGTTGATAGAGGTTTGAATCGATAAAAGTTAGGGCAGTTGTTTTCATGGTAGTAGGATCCGGCATCTGTAAAGCATAGAGGTGAGGAAGAAGGCGGCGTTTTGGGTCGAGAGGAAGTTTGGAACAAGGAGAGAAGACTGAGAGTTTGAGAGATAATCTTTTTCTTAGTTTAGACTTAACCTAATGTAGGGTTACTTTAGAACTAATTAACTTGTTTTAGGTTAGTTGTTTTTTTTTAGTTTATACTTAACATTAATTTAGATTTTAGTAAATAATCTTTAAAATCAATTTATTTTAATTAATTTGTTTTAGGTTAATTTTATTTAGTTTATATTTAACTTAATTTAGGTTTAATCAAAACACTTTAGAATTTATTTTAATTAGCTTGTTTTAGGATAATTTTTATTTAGTTGTATTTAACTTAATTTAGATTTAGTCAATAAATTTTAGAATTAGTTTATTTTAATTAGCTTGTTTTAGGATAATTTTATTTAGAATTTTAAATTAGTTTAGATTTACTTTAAATGACTTTTTTAGTTCATATTTAATTTTTTTAATCGTTAGTTTAAATTTAAAAAATGTTTAAAAATTAATTTATTTTCTCATAAACAAAAATACCAATTTTTTTTATACTTTGTCAATTTTATTTCATAGACTGTTATAATTCTAGTTAAATTGTTAAAATTTAATTTGGTTGTATTGTTTGCTATTTGAACTTGGTGATTGCATTTGACTCATCCCCATTCATTAATTTGTACCCCCATTCCCGAAGCTTTGTAATAGCGTAGAATTTCAATTTCCAAAATTTACTATTTTTCCTTATACTGTATAAAAATTAAGCTTGCATGGCAAGACATAAAATCAATCGCTAGATAACCTAATTTCAACAAAATTAACTTGAAATGAACACAATTTTTTACACGCGCACCTCTAGGGTAACCTCGCTCGTTGCCTCGTAAATACAGTCATGTCCCTCGAATATGGGATGCTTTAGCAAAGCCCCTTCGATAAAAAAGATCATAGTCCCTCGATGTCCCTCGATGTTGCCTTTGGTAAAACGATCTATCCCCTTACGAAAATTGCTAAAGCGTCTCACAAGTTGCCTTCTATAATTGTATAAACGTCTCGTGCCTGTCCCTTCACATCCAACGACGGGCTTCTTACCAAATCAATGGTAAGATAGTAACGTCTAAAGGAGGAAGAAAAAAACATTTAAAACCTTTCGAGTAGATAGATTCTCTCTTAGTTGCTCGCTTGCTTACAACCAAACATTTTCATACCAATACTTTCATCTCAAAACATTTTCAAAAGACAAAACATTTTGTATACGTTCTTATAGAGACGAGAACCATTGCAAAAACATCTTTTCAAAACCACTTTCAAAACACATTCCACAAACACATATTTGAACTATTTTTCGAAACAAAACTTTGTACGCGTTCTTACAGAAACGAGAACCATTACAAAAACATTTTTCAAAATACTTTCAAAAACCCACACCACAAGCACATTCAAACAAAAGCAAGTGATCTAGCGAGTAACTAAGAGCCCATGGAAAACCATGGATGAAAAGGGTGTTAATACCTTCCTTTTTCATAATCTACCCCCTGAACCCGAGAAGTAATCTCGAAAGGTTTTTCCTGTTCTTTTTTACCTTTCCTTTTGGATAAAAGAAAAGTCGGTGGCGACTCTTTCTAACCGCACAATTGCAATCAAAATGCAAACACTCAAGTCAGTTCTCCCACCATATCATAATATCCTAGTTGACAATACGGCACAACACAAAGTGTTTTCCTTCATGGACAGTTTCTCAGGTTACAACCAAATCAAAATGGCGCCTGAAGACATGGAGAAGACAACTTTTGACACAGTGGGGCACATTCTGCTACAAGGTTATTCCATTCGGACTGAAGAATGCGGAGGCAACCTATCAGCGTGCCATGGTAGCTCTATTTCACGACATGATACATCACAAAATAGAGGTCTATGTGGACGACACGAAAGCTAGATCAATAGAAGAAGAGCATCTTGATCATTTACAAAAGTTGTTTGAGAGGCTAAAGAAATACAAGCTGAGGTTGAACCCAAATAAATGCACGTTTGGAGTAAGGTCTGGTAAGCTCCTAGGCTTTGCGTCAGCAATAAAGGTATTGAAGTAGGTCCTACCAAAGTAAAAGCGATACAAGAGATGCTTTCCCCTCGTACTGAGAAGGAAGTCAGAGGATTCTTGGGACGGTTGAACTAAATTGTCAGATTCATTTCCCACCTGACAGCTACTTGTGAACCAATCTTCAAACTATTGAAGAAAGATCAAGTAGTCAAATGGAATGATGAATGCCAAACTGCTTTCGACAAGATCAAAGAGTACTTGCAAGAGCCTCCTATTTTGATGCCACCAGTCGAGGGAAGACCGTTGATTATGTATCTAACTGTTTTAGAGAATTCAATGGGGTGTGTGCTGGGGCAGCATGACGAGTCTGGCCGAAAAGAGCATGCTATTTATTACCTGAAAAAAAAGTTTACCGACTATGAAACAAGATATTCACTGCTCGAGAAAACTTGATGCACTCTGGTATGGGCTGCTCGTCGGCTAAGATAGTATATGTTGACCCATACTACCTTGTTGATATCTAAAATGGATCTGATATAATACATCTTCGAGAAACCTGCTCTCTCTGAGAGAATAGCGAGATGGCAGATGATCCTGACAGAATATGATATACAGTATACTACCCATAAAGCAATAAAGGGCAGTGTACTAGCTGATCACTTTGCTCATCAAGCTGTAGAAGACTACCAGTCCATGAAGTTCGAATTCCCAGATGAAGACATCATGATGGTAAACAACTATGAAGAACTCAGGCCATATGACAGACCTGAACGAGGATCCCGATGGACCCTGGTTTTTGATGGGGCATCTAACGCACTCGGCAATGGTATTGGTGTTGTACTCATATCTCCTGAAGGATGTCATACTCCTTTTACAGCAAGACTCTGCTTCAATTGTACAAATAACATGGCGGAATACGAAGCATGCATCTTTGGTCTCAAAGATGCCATAGACTTGGGGATTAAATCTTTGAATGTATTCGGAGATTCAGCTCTGGTCATCATCCAAATCAAAGGGGAATGGGACACCAAACACCCTAACCTTATCCCTTACAAAGAACATGTTTTGACGTTGCTCCCATATTTTGAGAAGATTACTTTTGAGCATTTCCCGCGAGAAGAAAATTAGCTAGCAGACGCACTAGCCACAATGTCATCTATGTTTAAACTTAAAGGGGATAACGAGGCTCCCCAGATCACCATTGAACAAAAGGATGAACCAACACATTGTCACGAGATTAATACTAAAGAAGTAGTGGACCAGCCTTGGTTCCACGAAGTCAAGAAGTATCTCGAAACCCAAGAATATCCAGAAGGATCTTCAGTAAATGATAAGAAGTTCTTAAGGATATTCTCCGCTAAATTCTTCCTTAGTAATGGCATTCTCTACAAACGCACCCATGACTCTGTGTTACCTCGGTGCATAGACAAGGTTGAAGCGGAAAAGATCATGGCTGATCTACATGAGGGCACTTTTGGCACCCATTCTAGTGGGCATACGATGACAAAGAAAATCCTACGGGAAGGCTATTACTGGTCTACCATGGAAGCAGATTGCTATTAACACTCTTGAACCTGCCATAAGTGTCAGATTTATGCTGACAAGGCGCACATACCTTCAGTTCCTTTGAATGTCTTGACGGCTCCTTGGCCCTTTGCTATGTGGGGCATTGATATGATTGGGGAGATCAAGCCACAACCTCAAATGGACACCACTTCATCCTAGTGGCCATTGACTATTTCACCAAGTGGGTGGAGGAAGCTTCCTTCGCTTCCGTTACCAAGAATATTGTCGCCCGGTTCATCAAGCAGAATCTCATCTGTCGATACGGTATTCCGGAGAGGATCATTACAGACAATGGTACAAACCTGAACAATACTATGATCACTGCCTTATGCGAGCAATTCAAGATTCAACATCACAATTCTTCCCCTTACCGGCCAAAGATGAATGGTGTTGTCGAAGCCGCGAATAAGAACATTAAAAAGATCATATAGAAATCGACAGTCACATACAAAGACTAGCATGAGATGCTACCATTCGCTCTCCACGGATATCGTACCACAGCTCGCACATCAACCGGGGAAACACCCTATTCTCTGGTTTACGGCATGGAAGTTGTCTTGCCTATTGAGGTCCAGATCCCCTCTCTGATAATTATGAAGGATGTAGGGCTGAATGAAGACGATTGGATCCAGACTCGACTTGATCAACTAAACTTGATTGATGAGAAAAGGATTACTGCTATGTGTCATGGTTAAATGTATCAAAAACGGATGATCAAGGCTTTCAACAAAAAGGTCAGACACCAAGTGTATCAAGTTGGGGATCTAGTGATCAAACGTATCATACTGTCGCAAGGTGATCCCAAGGGCAAATGGACTCCTACATACGAAGGACCATTTGTAATCAAAAACATATTCTCTGGTGGAGCAATGATCTTGACCACCATGGATGGCGACGACCTGCCGCACCCTGCGAACACATACATGGTCAAAAGATACTACGCATAAGAGACCCTATAGGTTGACACACCTAGGCAAAACAAGGGCATCCCGACAAGTTGAAAACCCGAAAGGGCGGCTTGGGCAAAAATTAGGGATAAAACAAAAAAAATTGTACACTCGGCAAGTTGAAAACCCGAAAGGGAGGCTTGGGCAAAAAAGTGTTTCTCGGTGGACTGAAAACCCGAAAGGGAGGTCCAGGCAAAAGTTAGGGAATTAAAGCGTATGACTATGTCCCGTTGGACCACCTTACGAACAACCTTTGGCTTCAACTGACAAACTCAGAGGTTCTGATCAATTCAATCATCTTTGGACGAGGCAATAAATAGACAAGATGCTCGGAGATACAATGGCTATAGAAGAATGGGAACCCCATGGGATTATTGCACATAGCTATCTTTTCTTTGTATCAAAATATTCATTTTTTACGACGGCATTCTCTTACTAGAATGTTTGTCTCATTGTACAAAAATACTTACTCAAATTCAATACAAAGATATCCCTTTGAAAGTGCAAAACTATTTGTTTTCCTTTACTCTATTTTGTTGTTTACAAAAAAAACTCCCAATGATTCATTTTTGAACATATGCATTTGAATATAATTAATGTTTACAAATAAACAAAATAGAAAGATAATCACTTATGGCTTTAAGTGGTAGGGAAATATCTCTATGCTATTTCCATGATCCCCCGCAGTGTGCAGTTTTATCCCCAGCGGAACAAAGTTGCCAGTTATCAATCCCCAGTAGAAGTCGTCAAATTTCTCTGAATTCCCCATGCAGGATTTTCCGAGCACTACACGGCATCTCCCTTACAACAGAGTTTATTTCTCCAAGAAGAAATTCATCAACACTTAGACTTCACAACATGAAGACTTATACTCCATATCCTCAGCAGCAGTCAGGGATTTATTCCCCCAATCCAACAACAGGGTGGCAGACTAGCTCACATACGCATACATCGCATCCATATATCATAAACATTAACAACACAAATGCATTATACCATGCATTCCATACAACATGACTTTGCATTTTTTGCTAACATTTTACCCTTTTCAGGATAAGGTTAACAACTACCATTAACAATTATCAAATATTTCAGATACGCTCCAGACACAGATTCCATTCTGATACTCATTCAGATCCAACTTTCAGATACAATTCAGGTACGCTCCAGACACGGATGCCATTCTGATACTCATTCAGATCCAACTTTCAGATACAGTTCAGATACGCTCTAGACACGGATGCCATTTTGATACTCATTCAAAAATAAGCTTCCAGATACAGTTCAGATACGCTCCAAACACGGACGCCATTCTGATACTCATTAAAAACCAGCTTCCAGATACTGTTCAGATACGTTCCAAACACGGACACCATTCTGATACTCATTATTTCAGCTTACAAATTACAATTCAACAATCACTCTTAGATGGCATCTACAAGCCTATCTCCAACAACTTTTTATCATCTCTCCAAATGGCATGTTTAAGCCCATTCCCTCTACCATCACATCGCCTAGTGCAAATTTCTGGGTACTCTAGTGTCCAATCATCTTCCACCTTCGAGTCACGAATGGAAAAAACAAGCCAATATAACTCTTCAGGCTTAAGAATATTGAACAGGGGCAGCTGTTGTACCCCAAAATTTTCCCTCTCACTTATCAAGAATTTTCTCACAAGATCTCCATGGGCTCAAGACTGCACTAGGGTTTGATCAAGCTTAAGACATCTCCTCAAACACTGATGACCAAAATTAGGTTTTGAGTTTACACAAGGATTTTTGAGCTTCCAATGTCCCATGTGACTTTCATGGATCATCATGGACCCCCAAGATTACTCATGTCAAGTTTCAAGCCTTGGATCACATTTTTGTTCAGTCAATCGAGCAATTGACCTAAAAATCAATTGTATTGGGGGAAAAGTCAATTGTGGCCAATTTACAGTAAAACTTCATAATTTTTTATCCATATCAACATTTTTGACTCATATGAATCATTTTATCAAGTTTGGACCACAACTCCTCAAGAAATTTGATCAAATCTCCAAAAGGGCAAAATGGTCAAAATTAGGGTTTTGACTGGGAAAGGGCAATTTCTGGTTTTTGACCTAGAAAATGGTCAATTGGTTTAAGGAATGATCTCAAGAGTCCAATTGCATCATTTTTACCTAATAACATGGTTCAAAACATTGCAAGTCCATTGGATTGACAGATGAATTTTGCACTCAACTGATCAAAAGTCAATTGTATACTGAAAAGTCAAACTTTGGCTTTTTGGTCAAATTCAAGTGCCAAGGATCACAATTCATCAAAATATGTCAAAATATGAAACTTATTCATCAAGAAATCAAAAAGTCAAGATTTCATTTTGAAAAGTCAAAATTTCAAAAAACTTAGAAATTTTTCTAAGTGTTGGAAATTTCATGTTTTTTTATAACTTTGAGCCAAATTTTCACCATGATGCAAGATGATTCAAGAGAAACTTCCAAAATGAAAGTTGTAGATCTCCATGAAATCTACAACTTTTATTTACACAACTCCTTCCAAAAATTCTTGGATCTCAAGTTATAATTTTATGAACATAGGGTCATGAAACTAAACACTTAGTGAAATTTTGCCCTAACTTGGTCAGAATTTTGACCCAACTTCATGGCACTTTTTCATATAGTTCCAAGTGGAATATTCTAAATCAATTCAAAGATGGGTTGTAGAGAACATTTCAAGCTTTCCAAAATGTCCAAGAACTCCTTGAGATCATTCTTGAGTAGGGAGAATCAAAGAGATGAAGTTAGGGTTTTGTCACTTGAATTACAAGTCATTTTTGATGAACACTTGAACC
Source organism: Vicia faba (assembly GCA_948472305.1). Lineage (NCBI taxonomy): Eukaryota > Viridiplantae > Streptophyta > Magnoliopsida > Fabales > Fabaceae > Vicia > Vicia faba. Next base: position 1,014,784,454 of record OX451738.1, read on the forward strand.
AAATCCATGCTAGGCTGCATAATCCTTGCTTTGCAGGCCTCAAACTTGTTTGTCACTCCATAATTAAATTTTTACACAGCTGTTAGGGCTTTGATCCAAGCAATTGAGCTATTGTTCAAGTTGCATTTTCATTTATGGCACAAAGTTAACAATGCCATTCTTGTAAAGCAAGCTTTTTACATAAAGTTCACATTGAGCCTCTAACTTGTTCCCTATGATCACACTCCGTCCACAAAGTCATAAGCAAGCTTTTTTAAAGCATAACCACTCTATCTTAGCAAGTACACAAGGCATGGAAACTTGTTTTGTCAAAAAATCACATGTTTAACTTAAATATGTAAATTTTAATTCTGATCAACTAAAGCATTCCAAACTTGTTGCTTATAAATAGAGTCACTATTTGTGAGCTAGGACACGAGCTTGAGCACCCTGAAATACACCAAAACTCTCTCAAATCATAAATTTCCCAAAAACTCCATTGTTGCACAGTTTCTGACCTTGAACCTCAAACTCCCATTTCCCTCGTGCGTTTCTTGGCCTTTTAGTTTCTAAAGCTTCCTTACATCAAGTGTAACTTATCCTTGTACCTGTTTCATTTTTGTAACATCATTTACCCTATCTTCCATAACCAAAAACAGAGCATTGCACATTGACTTCTCCAAGTCATTTCAGCCACTCTCAACTCAAGCAAACCATTGCACTAGCTTCCTAGGACCTCAAGGAAGCTAACCTGATCATCACCATCACTTGAAACAAGCTCAAACTCCAAACACGATTTCCAGTTTTGAGGTAAGTTTTCTCAACTTGGGACTCTTCATACAGGAATCATCAATAGTTTATTTGTGAATAAAACATGTAGATATCATTGCCCTAAAGCTAACCATGTCCTTAGTTTCCATTAATTTTGCTTGATCTTAGAGAATTTTGAAACTGAAACTTATGAAATTTTTAGAGTTCAGATTAGGGCCATTAAAATTCTTGCTTATCTTTCATCTATAGTTTTAATACTTTACATTTCAGGAATCGTGAGAAAATTTGCTACAAGTTTCATGTTTATAGTTTTCATTTTTGATGAGAAATGAGCAAGTTATAGTTGGTATGGCTGGAGGTTGAAGATGAAGTCTTCAGAATATGTTTTGCCTTACATATTTATTGTTTCATTTGTATTAACAGATGTATAGCCACCCCAGTGGTAGAAGCGTGCGCCTGTAACCTATGGGACCTGAGTTCGAGCCCTAGTGGTACCCTTTTTCATTTTTTCACATTTTTCTGACTTTGTTTGTTTTTTTTGGAAGGCGCTGGGCCCCTTTGGGTTTGGCTTGTTTTTTTTGTTTGTTTTTACTCACTAACCTCCCTGTTTCCTCTTGGCACCTCCTGGCCCAAGTTATTTATTTATTTATTTATTTATTTCATTTATATTTTCTTAAATATATATTTTCTAAATACTAAAAAATCATAAAATACAAAAAAATGATATATTTATATTTTGACTTATTTTATTCTATTTTCCACAAAAAATATTTTTATATATTATACTTTATTTATTTTATTAAGTAAATCTTATAGACTTAATTAATATTATTTTATTTATTTATTTTTTCACGCCATTTATAATACATAATTTTAATATAAGAAAGACTAAAAATATTTTATAATGCTATAAATATTTTCAAAATAAAAATACTTAGATTACTTTTGAAATTCTGGCAGCAGATACTTAATGTCACATTGAATGTTATGACACCGTATCTGACACTCTTCAAGACAGTAAATCTAAAAGCAGTAAAGAACACAGTCAATTGTTTACCCAGTTCAGTGTATAACAACACCTACTCTGGGGGCTACCAAGCCAGGGAGGAAATTCACAATAAGAAATATTAATTCAGGAATAAACCAACCAGTTTATCTCCTTCACTTAAGACCTACCCAATGCAACTTCAATCTAAGTTCAACTTAAACCTGAGTTCCTACTCACTCCCCCTCAATCACATCAGTGATACTAAACAATTGACTAATGAAATTATGAAGACACTCTTCAGAACATACACTTGATTTTGCTTCACAGCTTTTAATCAAGTAACACAAACACTCGTGCTTCAAAGCTTTGAGTGATACACAACCCTAACTTGACATTGCTTCAAAGCTTTAATCAAGTGACACAAACACTCGTGCTTCAAAGCTTTGAGTGATACACAACCCTTACAATCAAATCCTACTCCAAGTCACTTATCACAATGATAATTGCTTGGATTACAGTAGTTACAACTATACAGTCCCTTATTGATCTTCTGTCAAAAGTGTCTTTCACCAACAGTCTTCATGAGGAATATATAGGCAGCTATTCTTCAGTTAGGGCTTCCACGAAAATAGCTAGGGTTAATTAGGGTTAACCTCAAGACTTGGTCATAGGACTTTAACAACCAGATTAGGGTTAAGCAAAGTTAACCTAAGTCCACATGAGAATCTGATCTGGACTGAATAAACCAGATTCTTGAAACTTCTCAGAAATAATAAATCTGCACAAATGTTAGTTCAGTACAGGATGTCTTAACATTGGTTATGACAACAAGAATCCTGTTTACTGATTTTGGTAGAATGCAATAAATATGATCATTGCATAATGATCAGCTAAACACTCATATTGAGCAGCTCCTGTATGACATTCTTTTTCTGCAGAATGTACCTTGTATCCCCGAATGTTATGACATCAGTCATGACATTCACACAACTGGTTTTACCAAAAAACATGCCAACAACCAAACACTTACAAACTCCCCCTTTGGCAATTTTTTGGCTAAAACACCTAAACAATCAGAGATTAGAAAGCAGCAGAATTAATAATATCTACCAAGTCTAATTCTACCAAAATTATCACAAAATCTTCTCCCTCTCTTTAGCCATACATAGGCCAAAGATAATTGTACTTTTAGGTTATACAGTCATCCAAAAGGAATAATAAAAACACAGAGAAAAAAATCAAAAGTCATTTGCAGCATCAGGTACCAGCAGCAAACTTTTCAACTGCACTGATCTTAAAGCACTGTCATCTTTAGAGGAGGCACTATCTTCAGCATTAAGCTGGTCTTCAGCAGCATCCTCTTCCCTTCTTTGTCCTTCAATCTCCTCCTGTTCTAGTCTAGCAATCAGGTCCTTAAGAGTCCTTTTCCTTGTATCAAGCTCTTTGCAGGTTTCCTTCAGCGTAGCTATAACATCAGTTTTCTTAGAATGAGACTTGACAGTTGATGTCTCAGCTGATGTCATGACAATGTCAGGAACATGTGTTCCCTGAAATAGCTTATAGTGCAACCCAAGAGCAGGGGCTCTTTTGCATACAGTATCTTTTTCAACTAGAATGTCAGGATACTGAGCAAGGACTATACCACATAGGAGAGAGGGAAAGGCAATAGGGCCTTTAATAGCACAGCTTCCAGCATGTTTTAATGTTTGATCAAAGATATACTTTCCATAGTCAAAGTTTGTCCTGGTTCTAACAGCATAAATAAATCTTCCCAAGCCTGTGGAGATGGTTGATTTATGGTTGGTAGGAACCCAGTTAGCTGCACCAATTTTGTGCAGAATGGCAAATTTCATGCTCAACTTGCTTGCATTCAGCTTCCCTCTTAAGGGCCAACTCTTGACTTGATTTGCAGTAAGGGTTTGGCACACTTGGTTGTCAGTAACCTCTAGCTCAGGGCAAGCATCATCAGGTCTTCCTAGGAATTTGTTTATTTCAGAGGGAGAGAAATTTACCTTCCTTCCTCTCACATATACACAATTAAAATCAGCTGACTTTCCATCAGCACACCCATCAGATAAATTCACTATGAATTCTTTGACAAGAACTTCATAGCAGTTGGTAAACTTTACCACAGTATTTATTAGACCATCAGTTTTGATTAGATCCATGATCTCCTTACATTCCATGGCACTGTTGTTCAGTTCTCTTTCTAAGGCGATCCTTTTCAAACATACATACTTCCACCTGTTTTCATTCTCAGGATGGTGAAAGGAGATGTTGTCAGTGGCGACTTCAGGGACTTTAGGCATTTTTCTTGAAGAGAGTTTCCTTTTGAGAGGAATGTCTTCAACATCAAATTCAAATTCTGATTCCTCATCAGATTCAGAGGGTTCGGGCTCCTTCCATTTCTTTGCTATTGGTTGTCTCAAAGGTTTTGAGAGACTACCAACAGGTAATCGAGTTTTCACCTTCCCTTTTTCTTTTGACAATCCAGCCTTCACAGTTTCTACTCCAGTCTTGTTCTCAGACCTGGTTTTCTTATGAACAACATCAACAGTCTTCTCTTTGGAGAGGCTTTTGGCAGCATCCTGCTTTCCTTTTCTATTCATCATCCTTCTATCTATGCTAGGGTTGATATTGGCAATTAAGTCATTGTCAGAGTATTCTTCATCAACATCAATAATCGGGGGTTCAACATCCTTCTCAGCAGGGTTCTGGTGATCATCACGATTTTCAGGAGATTTCCTAATGTTGTCATCTGGTGTCTCAACATTCTGAGTGACATCTGGATTTATTTCAACATTTTGACTAGCAGATTCTTGATTCAAAGGTACAGAAATGCCAGGTACAGAGTGATTCTCATTTAGAATCCTAGTGATAAGTCTAGTTATAGCTTGATGAACATAAACTGAACCTTCCCTATTTGCTATTTCTGGAGGAACAGAAGATGATGGTTGAGAGGGTTTACCAGATGAAGAAGCTTGTGACCTTCTTGCATGTCTGGTTCGCAGCTTCTTGACCTTAGTGGGGTCAACTGCCAGTTCACAAAGAGGAGTTATCTCCAGAACATCAGAATCCATGCAGTTTGTGATTGCCCTAGGTTCTCGAACAGAGGATGCGGAAGAAGCAGTCGCCTTTGAAGAGGATGATGACATGGATAGTTGAGACATTTTGAGTGTTTTAGAAAATATGTAACAGTAATAGTGAAGTCTTCGTTTGAGAGATTGAAGATTGTTGCAGAAACGCGAGAGGAGGGAGATATATGAGTGTCTATTCAACTTCTTAAAATTTTGGAAAGAAATAGAGAAGTAGATGATTAGCCCAATCAGAGTAGACTTAACTAAAATATCTCTCTCATCCCTTGTTTTAAGCAAAATTAATTGCTACATTTCTTCATGTTGGCAAATACCCAGCTTGCCCCTTATATTTTCAAATTGATTTGCTTCAAGTGCCTTGGTAAAAATGTCATCCAGTTGTAGTTCAGTGGCAACATGTTCCAGTTTAATCGTCTTCTCCTCTACAAGATCTCTGATGAAGTGATGTCTAATGTTAATATGCTTGGTCCTGCTATGCTGAATAGGATTCTTGGAAATGTTGATAGTGCTCAGATTGTCACAGTACAATGTCATAACATCTTGTGTGACATTATACTCAATAAGCATCTGTTTCATCCAGATCATTTGAGAACAGCTACTACCAGCTGCTATGTATTCAGCTTCAGCAGTAGATAGAGACACACAGTTCTGTTTCTTGCTGAACCAGGAGACAAGATTATTTCCTAAGAAGAAACATCCTCCAGAGGTGCTCTTTCTATCATCAGCACTTCCAGCCCAATCAGCATCACAGTAACCAGTCAGAGTTGGTTCATATCCATGAGAGTACAGCAATCCATAGTTGTAGGTTCCACTCACATACTTCAGAATTCTCTTCACTTGGTTGATATGACTTACTTTGGGTTCAGCCTGGTATCTTGCACATACTCCAACTGCAAAAGCAATGTCAGGTCTGCTGGCTGTTAAGTATAGCAGACTTCCTATCATGCTTCTGTACAAGCTTTGGTCCACCTTAACCCCACTTGAATCTTTGGACAGCTTTAAGTGAGTAGGTGCAGGAGTCCTTTTGTGACTAGCATTCTCCATCCCAAACTTCTTGACAATGTTCTTTGCATACTTGCTTTGAGACATAAAAATTGAGTCTTCCATCTGTGTGACTTGCAGTCTAAGAAAGTAGGTCAATTCTCCCATGAGGCTCATTTCAAATTCAGCTTGCATCTGGTCAGCAAAATGTTTAACCATTTTATCTGACATTCCCCCAAACACTATGTCATCAACATAGATTTGAGCTACCATTATCTTTCCTCCTTCATTTTTGACAAAAAGAGTTTTATACAAGCCTCCTTTCCTGTATCCTTTGTCAGAGAGGAATTTTGTCAACCTGTCATACCATGCTCTAGGAGCTTGTTTCAGGCCATATAAAGCTTTCCTCAATTTGTAGACATGATCAGGGCAGTTTGGATCCACAAATCCTTTAGGTTGTTCCACATAAACTTCCTCATTTAAGTACCCATTTAGGAAGGAACTCTTTACATCCATCTGAAATAACTTGAACTTAAGGAGACAAGCAATTCCCAATAGGAGTCTGATTGATTCCAGTCTGGCTACAGGAGCAAAAGTCTCATCAAAATCAACCCCTTCAACTTGAGTGTATCCTTGAGCAACAAGTCTTGCCTTATTTCTGGTGACAACTCCTTCAGCATCTGATTTGTTCTTGTAGATCCATTTTGTGCCAATGATGTTTGTTCCTCCTGGTCTAGGAACTAACTCCCATACTTCATGTTGCTTGAATTGGTTCAATTCATCTTGCATTTCTACAATCCAGTATTCATCAGTTAAAGCCTCCTTAACATTTCTTGGTTCAATCTTAGATACAAAGCAAGACTTTGAGATGATTTCTCTAGATCTTGTAATGATTCCATTGTTAGGATCTCCTTTGATGAGTTCCTTAGGATGATCTTTCTGAATTCTGATGGAAGGGTCTTTGTTAGCTTCCTTTGATTCAGATTCTGATGAAGTAGTTTTAGGAATATCATCCTTTTGAGTTGAAGTCTCAAAGAATGTCTCAACATCATATGGGACATTTGTTTCCTCATGGTAATCATCAACTATGACATTTATAGATTCCATCATAACTTTGGTCCTGGAATTGAATACCCTATAAGCTCTGTTGTTGGTAGAGTATCCTAGGAATATTCCTTCATCACTTTTAGGGTCCATCTTTCTCCTTTGTTCACGATCTGTCAGAATATAGCATTTGCTTCCAAATACATGGAAGTACTTCACTGTAGGCTTTCTTCCTTTCCAAAGTTCGTAAATGGTGGATGATGTTCCCTTTCTCAAGGTGACCCTGTTATGGACATAACAGGCTGTATTCATAGCTTCAGCCCAAAAATGAATAGGAAGTCTTTTGGCATGTATCATTGCTCTGGCAGATTCCTGTATAGTCATGTTTTTCCTTTCTACAACTCCATTTTGTTGAGGAGTTATGGGTGAAGAGAATTCATGATTAATTCCTTCTGAGGAGCAGAACTCATCAAACTTACTGTTTTCAAATTCCTTGCCATGATCACTTCTGATTCTGACAATGCATCCTTCTTTTTCTCTTTGAATTCTTTTGCACAGTTCCTTAAATACTTCAAATACATCAGACTTTTCTCTAATGAAGTTAATCCAGGTGAATCTGGAAAAATCATCCACAACAACATAGGCATATCTTTTTCCACCAAGACTTTCTACCTGCATTGGTCCCATCAGATCCCTATGTAGAAGTTCTAACACCTTAGAGGTGGTCAGATGTCTTGACTTTGGATGTGACATTCTAGTCTGCTTTCCAACCTGACATTCACCATAGACTCTCCCTTCATCAATTTGCAGCCTTGGAATCCCTCTGACTGCTTCCATGGATATAATCCTTTTCGTTCCTCTTAGATGTAAATGACCAAGTTTTTGGTGCCATAGTTTCACTTCTTTTTCTTCTTTGGCAATAGAGCACACAGAAGAATAATTAGTGTTCTCAGACTCCCATAAGTAGCAGTTGTCTTTAGATCTGACTCCTCTCATTACAACTTCTTGTCTCTCATTAGTTACAAGACATTCAGACTTGGTGAAGTTGACCTTGAATCCTAGATCACATAATTGACTGATACTTATGAGATTAGCAGTCAAGCCTTTTACCTGCAATACTTCATTTAGATTTGGAACTCCAGGGCAGTCCATGTTTCCAACTCCTTTGATTTCTCCTCTAGCACCATCTCCAAAAGTCACATAACTAGTAGTGTGAGGTTTAACATTATTGAGAAGATTCTTGATTCCAGTCATGTGTTTAGAGCATCCACTGTCAAAGTACCAGTCTTCCTTTATAGAGACTCTAAGGGAGGTGTGAGCTATCAGGGCAGTAGCCTTTTTCTTCCACTGTTGAGTATATGGTGCCTTGTTAGACTTAGGTTTGACAACTGGGGTCTGATTAGGATATCCATATAATCTGAAGAAGAATGGCTTTATGTGACCAAACCTCCCACAATGATGACATCTCCATCTTTGATACTTTTTCTTCATATTTCTCTATTCTCGATGTTGAGTGCTATGTTGTGACATCTGCTTTGACATTTGTTTATCAGGCCTGATCTTCTTCTTGTCTACAATAGATTTCTTTGCTGCCACAAATCCTAGACCAGACTTGTTTCCCACATTTTGTCCAACCTGAAGGATTTCTTCTAATTTGTCAGTTCCATTTGTCAGCATCTTGACAGATTTGTTCATCTGGTCAAGTTTTGAGTTTAGCATTTGAACTTCCCCTTCTAGATGACTTATAGTATCAATGCTTGCCTTCTTCTCAGCCTCCAACTTTACTATGAGTTTTGTTTGTCTCTCATTTTGCTGACAGAATTAAGCACTTCTGATACATAACTTCTTGTAGGAGTCAGCCAGTTCTTCAAATGTCACTTCCTTATCACTAGAGTCACTATCAGAGTTACAAATACCAGCTAGCGCAGTAACTAGTTTGGCAGATTCTTCTTCAGAATTACTTTCTGAGTCACAGTCAGACCAAGTAACAGACATTCCTTTCTTTTGTTTCTTAAGAAAGGTAGGACATTCAGCTCGAATGTGCCCATATCCTTCACATACATGGCATTGAATTCATTTTCTTTGACTTCCCTTCTCTTCAGACCTTGGTCTTCTGCTGGAGTCATAGGATCTGTTAATGTCAGAAGGAATGTTCTTAACATTTGACCTTGACTTTGGGTCCATTCTCTTGATGAGTTTGTTGAACTGTCTTCCAAGCATGGCTATAGCTTCTGAAATATTTTCTTCTTCATCCTCTTTGTTTTCATCTTCAGTATTAGATACAAGTGCTATGCTCTTGTTTTTCTTGTCGACATTGTCACTGATCCCCATCTCAAAGGTCTGAAGTGACCCAATGAGTTCATCCACCTTCAAGTTGCAGATATCCTGAGCTTCCTCTATAGCAGTCACCTTCATTGCAAATCTTTTAGGCAAGGATCTGAGAATCTTTCTCACCAGCTTTTCTTCTGACATCTTTTCTCCCAATGCTCCTGAGGTGTTGGCAATTTCCAAGATGTTCATGTGAAACTCATGAATGGTCACATCTTCCATCATCCTTAGGTTCTCAAATTTGGTAGTCAGCATCTGAAGCCTTGACATTTTTATTTTGGATGTGCCCTCATCGGTAGTTTTGAGAGTGTCCCAAACCTCCTTGGCCAGTTCACATTGATGTAGTAGTCTAAATATGTTTCTATTAATTCCATTGAACAAGGCATTTAATGCTTTGAGTTACCCAGGGCTAACTCTTCTTCTTCTTTGCTCCATTCTTCCTCAGGTTTCAGACTGGTCGTCCCATCTTTCCCAGTTATGGTGGGATGGTTCCATCCTTTGTCAGCAGCTCTCCAAGCCTTTTTTTCCAGTGATTTTAAGAAGGCAATCATATGAGGTTTCCAGTAGTCATAATTTGATCCATCCAGAATGGGTGGTCTGTTTCCAAATCCTCCTTCTTTGTCCATAGCGCCAGAAAATAATATCCCTAGATCTCACCCAGTAAAACAGGCAGGGTGCCTGCTCTGATGCCAATTGAAATTCTGGTAGCAGATAATTAATGTCACAGTGAATGTTATGACACCGTATCTGACACTCTTCAACACAGTAAATCTAAAAGCAGTAAAGAACACAGTCAATTGTTTACCCAGTTCAGTGTGTAACAATACCTACTCTGGGGGCTACCAAGCCAGGGAGGAATTTCACTATAAGAAATATTAATTCAGGAATAAACCAACCAGTTTATCTCCTTCACTTAAGACCTACCCAATGCAACTTCAATCTAAGTTCAACTTAAACCTGAGTTCCTACTCACTCCCCCTCAATCACAGCAGTGATGCTAAACAATTGACTAATGAAATTATGAAGACACTCTTCAGAACATACACTTGATTTTGCTTCACAACTTTTAATCAAGTAACACAAACACTCGTGCTTCAAAGCTTTGAGTGATACACAACCCTAACTTGACTTTGCTTCAAAGCTTTAATCAAGTGACACAAACACTCGTGCTTCAAAGCTTTGAGTGATACACAAACCTTACAATCAAATCCTACTCTAAGTCACTTATCACAATGATAATTGCTTGGATTAAAGTAGTTACAACTATACAGTCCCTTATTGATCTTCTGTCAAAAGTGTCTTTCACCAACAGTCTTCATGAGGAATATATAGGCAACTATTCTTCAGTTAGGGCTTCCACGAAAATAGCTAGGGTTAATTAGGGTTAACCTCAAGACTTGGTCATAGGACTTTAACAACCAGATTAGGGTTAAGCAAAGTTAACCTAAGTCCACGTGAGAATCTGATCTGGACTGAATAAACCAGATTCCTGAAACTTCTCAGAAATGATAAATCTGCACAAATGTTAGTTCAGTACAGGATGTCTTAACATTGGTTATGACAACAAGAATCCTGTTTACTGATTTTGGTAGAATGCAATAAATATGATCATTGCATAATGATTAGCTAAACACTCATATCGAGCAGCTCCTGTATGATATTCTTTTTCTGCAGAATGTACCTTGTATCCCAGAATGTTATGACATCAGTCATGATATTCACACAACTGGTTTTACCAAAAAACATGCCAACAACCAAACACTTACAACTTTTTCTAAACTTATTTTATTTTAATCAACTAAATAGAATTAGGGTTTTATTCAAAAATCTTTTCTTAATAAATTTAAACTTAATTAACTATTTTCTTTATTTAATTAGGTTAAGACAAAATCTCTTTTCATAAAAACCAAATAAATTCATTTTCTTCACATTTTTCATCCTTGTACATTTATTTTTATACTTTGTATTTATTTAAATTCTTTGTATATTCATACCCATTCAATTTGGTTGTAATAGATTAAATAGGTTTAATTCTTGCAATCCCCATTCAAATTGTATACCCCCAAATGTTGTAATAGCGTAGTAACTTTAAATTTCGCAATTTATCATTTTTATATAAAATGCTAGTAATTAGGGTTTGTATGTGTTGTACCCCAATTTTTTCCCCTGAGATCCCTTCATTATACCATGTTGGTTTATTCACAACAAGATTACACTAGGATTCTTGGTTCCCCTCCCTACTTTGAGTTTTTCTCCTTTTGAGGGATTGCCAAGCACCTTGACTTACGTTCCTTTTGTGATCATGAATATTATTTTGATTTCTTCATTTAACTAATAAAATGCAATGTTGGCTTGTCTTGCTTATTATTCATGTAGGTAAGGGCAAAGAGATTTAACAAGTTACTCCATGGGTTCATGAGTTTATTTCCATGCCCTAGTCAATAAAGCTTGAGAAGTTCAAACCTCGCCATTGGACTGGTTTTGGAAGGATTGGCATGGCAAGGTTGCTTTGGTTCATCACATTTCAAGGTTATTAGATTTGACTCAAAAGTACAAGGGGTTTTGATTGGAGAAGTTGTCATGTTTGGACAAGGTTTTGTTCCCATTAGTCAAAAGAGCATATTTCTCTTAAATTTCAAGATATGGAAGTGGTTTTTGTAGATGTGAATCTGCATTATCATCCTCAACAACTTCTATTCACAAATCAAGAATATTGGTACAAGAATTTTGTTCAAGCTTCTCAAAGTTCTTCAAAGCATTTTCTTGATCTAGGAGCTAGGGTTTTGAACTTCAAAGGAGCATATCTTGCTCACCTTTTGGCATCTTTGAATGATTCAAAAGATATCCTTCTCTTTAAAGGGTTATCAACAAATCACTTTAAAAGTTCCAAAGAGTTTTCATGTGGAAGAAACTTGGTGAAGAAGAAAGATTACAACTCCTCTAGATGAATCCCCAATTTTCCATGTGTCACTTCAAATAATCATATCTTGGTCAAATTTTATCACCTTGAGCCCATTATTTTTCCAAAATGATCTTGAGGATGTGAACTTTATGCCTTCTTTTATGTGCAAAGTTGGAAAATGAATGGAAGTTTCCTTAAAGATGCAAAAGATTATAGGTCATTTCATGAAATTTTTCCAACTTCAACAAGTCATAACTTGCTCAAATTTTGGAGATTTTGAATGATTCAAGTTTCTAAATTTCATTCAAGAGATCTAATTCATGACATATTTTTTGATCAAGAGCAAATTCCAAGTGGAAGTCCATGTTTGGATACAAGACATTATAGGACATTTTTGATGAAGAATTTGAAATATTTCTAAATATGGAAAGTCAACCCTTTTTCTTCAACTTTGACTCAATATAACCTTCAGCTCAAGCATCCATTTAACTCCATTATTTTTCCATTGCAAAGCTTGTAACCTTATCTTTCTAAAGCATCAAGAATCATGCCTTAAGACCCCTTGAGCTGAGAATGCCATAGTTTCAAAAATGGTAACTTGGAATTGAAGTTTCCTTGCAAGTCAGAATTTGAATTTCATGTTACAACCTCTAAACTTCAAATTAACACGCGTTTTGGGTCTAAACATGATTAGCCAACTTTTCCAGGTGGATTAGTGCCTAAAAACGCAAGAATTGGATGAGTTTTGGTGAAGTTTGGATCACACTTCACTCGTGCATCAGGTTTGCACGAATTCCCTCCAAAACGCATCATTCACTCTTCCTTTTGATCCCATTTTCTTCTCCTATAAATACATGAACTATCCCATTCATTTTCCCAAGCTTGGATAGCCATAATCACCCTGCCAAACTTGCTCCATAACTCAACTTTTTGTAACTTCAAAATCCATTCTCGAGCCTTTTTCAATCCAATTTTTCCATCAATTCACCTTCCTTGATCTTTCCTGAAGCTAACCACATAATTACATTCAAGAATCATGCCCTATATTGCTCCATAGAAGTTCAATTTCAGAGCTCTGCAACTCAGCTTCAATAGGTATATTCCTTCATCAATTCTTCAAAACTCTGATATCATTGTGTTACTCTCATTGCCTTGGTTCTAGTCGCAACACTTACCTTTTACTGGAAACACGTTTTGACCATGAAATTTCAAATCCCTTTTCAAAACTTTCCTTCCAAATTGCTTGAGCTACAATTTATATAAATTTGGTGCGAGGGTATGGCTGTCTTCGTCTTGAAGAGACGAAGCGAATGGCATAGGTCTGAGCTTCTGATTTTACAGTTTGAGAGACCTGCAATTCGTGATGGCTGGAGGATGTAGATGACCAACGTGTCATCTTCCAACCAATGAAGGCGCGCCATTTGTATTTTTCAAATCCTGATTTAATTAATGATTATGTACAATATTCACTAATGACCATGATATGCACAGCGCGCCAGATCCCTTGGATTTGATTACTAACGCGTTTTGACTATCATCCAATGGTCCACATATTTTACTTTTTTTTTCTTTTTCTAATTTTTATATTTTAATTATTTTAAATTTAAAAAAATCATAGAAAAATCATTTTTAGTCTAAAAATTATGAAAAATATTTTTGATCATTCTCTTTCTGATTTTTATTTTTTCACAATTTAATTTTGTGTCTTGGTATTTTTTATAAATTTTACACTTATTTTATTTGTTTTAAATGTTTAAAAATACTTTTATACATTTTAAAATTCTGAAAAAATTATGGAATGATCCAATGATATTGTGACAAATATTGGTGATCTTATTTTATTTTTATTTCTGACTTTACTATTTTTTACCATTTTTTGTTTATTTTACCCATTATTTTAATTTTAAAAAATAGTTTCTGACTTTAAAAAATTACCAAACAATTTGTAAAATTATTTGAGCCTTTTTCTAATTTTTTTATGGTCTTACTTTATATTTATTGATTAATTTGAACATAGTTGATATTTTTCTCTTTATTTTCTATTTTTAAACATTATTTTTAAACCCTTTTATGTATATTAAAATGTGATATTATTTTGTGACTATTTTCTGGCTGATCTTGGGTTAGATTTTGGATCATGAACTTTATTAACATCATTGGATCCATGGTGTTGAGTTTAACTCCACAAAAATGATTGAATGATTTTAATAATAGTTTGATTAAAATTTAATTAAAATGTGGTTTGTATATTTTTTCCCCACCCCTCTTCGTCCCATCCCCTTCTTTTTGCACTACATGTTGTTGGAGCATGATCTCTATATCATATCTCAAAACAAATGGTGCATAGATTGCTATTGACCGGCCTCAAAATAGGTGCGACTTCTATATAAGTCCACTTACGATTACTTAACATAACGCTAAATTTTGTCCCGATTTGAATAAATGATCATTCGTGGCCCAAACTTATAATTGCAAGCCCAAGTATGTTAATTTGATCTCTTTGATCCAATAACCTTGAGATTCATTGTATGGAGGCTTTGGTTCTACCAATCCTCTAATGGATCTGCAACAACTTTGGTCAATGCAGATAAGTTAAACATCGTTGATCATTAAATGGTACTTATGAGAATTCCAAATGGATGCTATACTTGACAAAAAGCAAATGCAACTTGTTGTGTGGAGGCTTTGGTTCTACCAATCCTCTAATGAGTTCCAAAATCAAGCTTCAAGATGGTCATCCAACTAACCACTAATTATTGACTTGTTTTACCTTATGCTTTCATTCTTTTTAATGCTTTATGTACCATTTACTTTTAGCATTTACATTTCATGCCATTTTCATCTTTGCTCATTTGAGCATTTACTTTCTTGCCATTTTTACTTTGCTCACTTGAGCTTTTCTTTTCCTTTCTTAAGATACTTAATAATCAACATAAACCCTAAAAAATCTTTAATGGTACATGGACTATTTGGTTACTATCCTTGGCATTACGGAGCATGGGACTTTTCTTGGACTTGGAATTAGAAACCTTGGCCTATCTTGGATACTTTGTGACCTTATCTCATTATTTTGTCTGGAGTTCTTGAGGTTCACCTCAAGATATTGGGTTGCTAGTTTGATTTTGTGTGTAGGTTTTTGTGTTTACACCCTCTGTTTGTAATATGGAATTGACCCGTATACAGCCGTTACTCTGCCCAATTTTTATGAAGACTTAATACACTTGAAGTTTAGTTCTCTCTAGAGGTCTAGTATTTTTGCATGCTTGGTTTCAATCCAAGGAATGAGAATTCTATCTTGGCTCATAATGTCAAGTATTGGCTTCTTGTTGGTTAGATGGTTCTTATCCCTAGCTTTTATTTTATGCTTTAGGATAGTCCCTTCTTCTCCTCCCATCTTCTTCAATTTCAAAAATCTTCTTCCTCCTTTTTTTTTGAAAAAAAAACTCTTCTTGTTTTTGAACTTGAACCACTTTTATAATAAACTTGGACTTATGTCCATGTATTTTCAAAACATTTTCATAAATAAACCCCAATCAACTTAATGATACCTTGACATTTTTTGTGAGAATACTAAAAGTCAACCAATCTCATTTCAAACTATCTTGCCATTTTGGCTTTTTATCTTTAAAATTTTCTCAAAAGATTAGACTCTTGTCAATCCTTATAGTGATATAAATAACTATACTTCTACAATATGTAGTGAAGACAGATATTTTACATTTGGGTGTTGAGTGAGGCATTGTTGATTTTAAAATCCAAGCCATATCCTCCACTTTGAGATGATGCAAATTCTCCTTTCTCATGGTTATGGGTAGTAGGTATGTTTTCCACACGGACAATGACGATGATGTTTTATCTCATAAAGTTAACCAATGCATTTGTGTTTCAAATTTTTAAAAGAGGAACTACGTGTACCCTGATCCCCTATTATACGAAAGGTGATACGTAGGCACTAAAGGTTCGCAACCGCGGAGGATGCAAAAATTATAAAATAAATACGCTTTTTTCCTCACCTCCACCATCCACTTTTTATATACAACTGTTTTTATAGCCAAAATATACATATTTTACAAAGAGGCACTTGCGGAGTACCGTAGATGTTTAGGATGCTAATACCTTTCCTTTGCATAACCAACCCCCTTACCTTGAATCTTTCCCCCTCTTTTTGGGTTATTCTCTTTTTTCCCATTCCTTTGGAAACAATAAAGCGCGGTGGCGATTTTTATTTTGATTTGTAAAAAGTCTAGTCAATCCAATGGCTTAGTCTTAAACATTTCTACCGCTACAGAAAAATAGCGACTTCACTGGGGAAAGATTGACCTCTTGTTGGTCCATCCCTAAGTGGGTTAAGCCTATCTTTGTTTATATATGTATATGTGTTATTACTGTTTTTGTGTTATATGTTGTATATATGTTTTTTCTGGATTTTCCTGGTTTTCAGGGTGTTTGGTGATTACTCATAAGTCCTATACCCGGACTTGGGAAAACTTTAAGATAGGATGGGAGGTATAGTCATGTTAACTTTGAGGGAGTAATCCCAAAAAAGGAGGCATGAGATCCCCCACTCAGTGGAGGCCCCTTTGACTGTAGTGTCGTTTACCAAGTAATCGGGAAGACGTACTGCTTTCGACTTGGGAGCCTGCTGAAACTGAGGACCGTAGAATATCAAACCCATTTTGGCCTTTTAGGTGTAGTGCGGAAGCTATGACAGAGTAATCAAGAAATGGTTGTCACGCGATACTACGCTCGAACGAGTCTTTCTTGAGAATATTACTAATTACCGAGTTAATCGGGAAGTTGGTAATATCTAAAGGAAGGATGTAGACTCTGGGAACCTCTAGAACCTTGTTCGGTAGGTGATAACTTTTAGACCAATACCTTACGGGTAGTACCTTCGACCTCATGCTCGTGACGTTGAACCTGTGAACCTTATATGTGTGATCTTGTGTGTGATTGTTGCATCATGCATCCATGCACTCATAAGCATCTTTTGGAGAAATCTTATTTCAAGGGATTTTAAAGGTTAACTATTTGTGAATATCTCAGGTACTTTTAACCATGGATTCTGGAAAGAGAAAGACCGGGAAATACAGTTTCAAGGATCCCAAGATAGATGAGTTGATTAGTCTAATACCCGAGATCGAGTGTTCTACAGACTTTCAGAAGAAGAATAGGTCCATTATTCCTCTCATGAATTTGAAGATGAAGGAGGGTATTCTCTCGACTATGGTCCAGTTCTATGACCTGATGTATCATTGCTTTACTTTTCCCGACTATCAGTTGATGCCTACACTGGAGGAGTATTCTTATATGTTGTATTTACCTGTTACCGATCGTGTTCCTTTTACTGGTTTGGAGGGTGAGCCAAAACCACATGAGATTGCTGCCTTGATTCACCTGGGGAAGTCTGAGGTGGAAGCTCATATGACTATTAAAGAGGGGATTAGAGGATTACCATCTCAGTTCTTATTGGAGAAAGCTCGTTACTTTGCCAGAATGAAGAGTACAGTTGCTTTTGAGGCCATTTTTGCTCTACTTGCTTACGGGTTGTTCTTATTTCCTAATGTGGACAAGATTGTCGACATTAACGCTATTAGGATTTACATGATTGGAAAACTAGTTCCTACACTGTTGGGTGATACTTATTACTCTATCCATAGTCAGAATTCTTATCATGGGGGGATGATTATCTGTTGCACGCCTCTGTTGTACTGGTGGTTTATCTCTCATATGCCTCAGTCTGATGCTTTTTGGGATATCAAGAAGGAACCCCGTTGGGCTCCTAAGATCATGGCACTTACTCACTCGGATATTGATTGGTATCATTGAGTTTACCAGGATATAGAGATTATTGACAGTTGTGGTAGTTTCCCCAATGTACCTCTTCTTGGTACAAAGGGAGGAATTAACTATAACCCTGTTCTTGCACGGCAACATCTTGGTTATCCGATGAGGGATAAATCGAATAACATTCATTTGAGTAGTTTCTTTCTGAAGGAAGAAGAAGACCATAGGGAAGCTAGGGAGCAGATTGCGAAGGCCTGGCGTCACATTCATAAGAAGTGTAGGAAGGATTTGGGACCTAGGAGTGTTTGGAGCCATATCTTCAATGGATCCGATCGAGAGCCATTCAATTAAAGATGCCGTATACCCGGGAGACACCCATGCCTGATCTATTTGTGAATACCACTCCTCCATTATTAGATGATCTAGAAGAGATGCAACTTGCTTTGGTTAGGATGCAACAGGAAAGGGATGCTTGGAAGAACAAGTTACAAACTTTAGAGAGTTCCTACAGAGCAGACCTGAAGGAGAAAGACGACTTGATTGAGATCCTTGAGAGTCGAGCAGTAGAGTCTATGGAGAGGCGAGGGGATTTATTTTCTCCTGGGCCTCAATCAGGTGTTGATCACTCACTTCTTGATTCAGATGATTGGAAGGAGATTGCCATCAGATATACGGAAGAAAACCAGAGGTTGAAGGATCAGATTACTAGGCTCACGGGGAAGCGTCAACGTACAGATTGATCTCCATCAGTTCTTTTTCTCAGGATTTTAGATTTTATTTTCATCTTGTACTTGGGATCATTGAAACTTGTAATCCATTTTGGAGTTATTATAATAAAAAAAATTCAGTATTTCAAAAGCGCTATTACTTTGATGATTGCAATATGTGTATAAACTTTAAATCCCTTGAAATATTAAATAACAAAGTAAAAATAATCATATGCATTGCATATCATGCATCATATTGCACATATTTCTTGCATTTGTTATGCATATCCAGGTGTCTTACCAAGCTTCTTTACTTCATTCAGCAAGCTGACTCATCACTACAACACTTGGGCTAATTTCAAAAAGAAGATGGACAACTTAGAATAAGAGAATCGTGAGCTGCATGAGGAAGTTTCTTCTTTGAAGGCCGGTATGGCTAATCTGACTACTCTGATGGAAGCTCTGGTGGCTGCTCAGAATCAACCACCGAGTGTTCAACCCAAACAAACAAGGGCAAATACTGAAGCTCCGGCTGTTCCCATATCTGCTACTCTAGTTGTTGTTCAAAACCGTGTGCCTCAAGGTTATCCATGGGGAATGCCAGAGAATTTTGCACCTGAAGGTTTCAATCTTGGGCCTCAAGATACTCCAGTGGTTCAGACTATTGTTACTCCAAAACCTCCTGTGGTGCATGTTGTTCCTGCTCTGCCTCCTTCGGTGAATATGGTTCCATTTGTTAATGATGATGTGTGCCGTCCTTTCCCTCCACCAAGTGAAGACTTGGGTCTTTATGACAGAATGGATGATTTTCAAGAGCAGTTTGACAAGATGCAAAGAGAGATGAAGGCCCTCAGGGGGAAAGAGCTATTTGGGCAGAATGTGAATGAGCTATGCTTGGACCCAAATGTTAAGATACCTGCTAAGTTTAAGGTCCCAGAGTTTGAGAAGTATAAGGGCAACACTTGCCCTCGTGCTCATCTGGTGGTGTACATGAGGAGAATGCTACCCATACTGATGATCAGTGTCTGCTGATTCACTTTTTTCAGGATAGTTTGACTGGTGCTGCGTTGAAGTGGTATATGAGTTTGGATAGCTCCAATATCCATACTTTTAATGATTTGGGAGAAGCATTCATCAAACAATACAAGTACAACATGGACATGGCGCCTGACCGTGATCAACTTAAAGCCATGATTCAGAAAGACAGGGAATCGTTCAAAGAGTATGCACAGAGATGGCGTGAGGTAGCCGCCCAAGTGATTTCTCCCATGGAAGAGAAGGAGATGACTAAGATTTTCTTAAACACGCTGGATGATTTCTACTACGAAAGGATGGTAGCAAGCGTACCAAGTGACTTTACTGAGATGGTAGGAATGGGTATCCGCTTAGAAGAGGCTGTAAGAGAAGGTTGTTTGATGAAGAGTGAAGGATCTAGAGGTGCGAAGAAGCCATCTTATGGGTTTACCAAGAAGAAAGAAGGGGATGCAAATGCTGTTATATAAGAAAGGAGGGTAAACGCTCCTAGAAGGAATTATCAGCGTCATCAGTAAGTCGCCTCAGTTACTCCTGTTATGAATATCGCTCCGACTACCGTTGCTTATCAAAGACCGTCCCAGCAGGGGAATCAAGGGTATAATCAGAGAAGGGAGAGTTATGACCATATTCCCATGAGCTACACAGAATTACTACCAGAATTGATTCAGAAAAAGTTGGTCCAGACACGACCACCTCCCGCCATACCGTCACCATTGCCTTGGTATTACAAGGCAGACCAAACATGTGCTTTTAATCAGGGAGCACCAGGGCATAATGTCGAGAATTGTTATCCTTTGAAGACTGAGGTACAAAAATTGGTGAAGTCTGGTGTTCTATCTTTCAAAGACGTGGGACCTAACGTGAAAGATAATCCTCTACCCAAGCATGGGGGAGTAAATGCTGTGAATATGGTAGCCGGGTGTCCAGGTGACTTCCGGATTTTTGATATTAATCTGGTTAGAGGAGATTTGGTGAAAATGCATGCAGACCTCTAAATTTAGCTACTACACGCATGACCATGTCGATTGTGCTATTTGCAGTACAAACATACATGGTTGCGAGAAGATAAAGGCTAATTTACAGGAGATGATGGATGAGGACCTCATCCATATAATCAGGCCTAGGGCAGAGTATGAAGAGGAAGTGAACATGGTTTCCAGATGTCCTGGTGAATTCAGAATTTTTGATGTGGAGGATATGAATGAGGATCTCGTGCAGTTGCATGCTACCTTCTTCCATATGGCTGGTCAGGTGGAACACCAATATGGATCTTGCATAGTTTGCTGTCGAGACCCCCGAGGATGTTCAATCATGAAGAAGGGTGTTCATTTGTTGTTTGATAATGGTACTATCAAGATCACGGGTCAGATGGATGATTACCATGAAGTTGATATGATTGAGGTTTGTTTAACGGAAGAAGAGTCAGAGGAGGAGTATGCCTCCGCAGATGAGTATTTCTCTTCAGACGAAGATTTGTTTTTCGGAAATGAATCATTAATGACCGATTGCATCGAAGAAGGGGTAAACGCCATTGTGCCTTTTTTTGGTGCACCCGCACATTTTGAAGTGGAGTATCATAGCAAGCCAGCTGTTACCCCATTTGTAATTAGTTTGCTAGGTCCTATCCCCTAGAAATCAGTTAAGGTTGTGCCTTACAAATACAACGCTACAATCTTGGAGGACGGTGTGGAGTTTCCCATCAAGCCAATGCCTGCTGTTGGAAATATAGCTGAAAATAGCAGGGTGGCCCGTAGTGGTCGTGTGTTTGCACCAGTTGTTCGGAGAGATGTTGATGCTGGAAAGAAAGTTGCTGAGAATGATGAACCTAAGAAGGCTACGAGAGAGACTAGCAGAGCTACGTTAGAGAAAGAAGTAGATGATATTTTGAAGATAATTAAGATGAGCGACTACAGAATTGTAGATCAGCTACTGCAAACTCCTTCAAAAATATCCATCTTGGCTTTATTGATGAACTCCTCTGCTCATAGAGAATCCTTGATGAGGGTACTAGACCAACATTTTGTGGAGAGTGATATGCCAATAGATCAATTCAGCAGCGTAATAGGAAACATTACGTCGTGTAATAACTTGAGTTTCTGCGATGATGAATTACCAGATGAAGGGAGGAATCATAACTTGGCCCTCCACATCTCTATGAACTGCAAGAATGATTCGCTATCCAATGTGCTGATTGATAATGGACCCGCGTTGAATGTTATACCAAGAAGTACCCTTATGAAGTTGAAATATCAAGGAACACCTATGCACCCTAGTGGTATCATTGTGAAAGCTTTTGATGGGTCAAGGAAATATGTCATCAGTGAAGTGGACTTACTTATCCATATAGGACCACATTTGTTTCAGATAACCTTACAGGTCATGGACATTGTTCCCGCTTACAGCTGTTTGCTAGGACGGTCGTAGATACATGAAGCAGGGGCTATCACTTCAACTTTACACCAGAAGCTAAAGTTCGTGCGTGAAGGGAAGGTGGTGATCATAAATGGGGAGCAGGCATTGTTAATACCTCATTTTTCCTCTTTCAGTATTGTAGAAGCGGATGAAGCTACTGTTGGAGCCCATTTCCAAGCCTTATCCATTGATAACATAAGAGGAAATGAGAATTCCATGGTTTTGCTGAAGGATGCGCAGCAGGTTGTGCGTAGTGGTTATAGTGAAGTTTGGGGATGAATTATGGATCCTCTTGTAAACAACAACAGAACTGGCTTAGGGTTCTCTTTGAAGAATAACAAAGGTAAGGGCATGAAGCCGAAGTCTGGTGCAGGCAGGTATCAAGACATTTTCCATAGCAGAGGCTATCTTCATCCGACTGTTTCCAGGATTAACACCATTGTGGAGGATGAAGCAGAGCAGGAAATGCCGAATTATGTGATGCACGGAGTTAGGGTTCAGAACTGGATCATAATTGATGTTCCCTCTTGCATACATGTCTCAAAGTAATTTGATTTGTTAATCTTTCTTTTGAAAAGCTTTCACTCTGATCAAGGTGGAAGTATTAATGTTGTAGGGCTTATATGTTTGTTGTGACTATTAAGATCAATAATTAAAGTTGTCTTTGTTTCCTAAATTATGTCTTTATTTTTCTGCTTTTTCTCGGAAAATGGTAATAAAAAAAACCTTTCAAAATAAATAATAACTGAAATTTAATTTGCATGATCACTTGTTGTATGTGTCAGTTTCTAAATGCAATCACAAATCATATGTGCAGATTAATTAAAAAACCCGTTGAATACAATGACCCTGCACCCTCTCCCAACTTTGAATGTCCTGTGTATGGGGCTGAAGAAGAAGATTATGATGAGATTCCAAAAGAGGTCTCACAGTTTCTTGAGCACGGGGAAAATACCATTCAGCCATATAAAGAGCCTTTAGAAGTAATCAATTTGGGTTTAGAAGAAGATCCAAAGGAAGTCAAGATTGGAGCATCACTACATCCTGATGTGAAGAGCATGTTGATTGAGTTGTTGAAAGAGTATGTGGATATTTTTTCTTGGTCTTACCAAGATATGCCCGGTCTAGATACAGATATTGTCGAGCACCGCTTGCCGTTGCAGCCAGAGTGTCCGCCAATTAAACAAAAGTTGAGAAGAACTCACCCAGATATGGTAGTAAAGATCAAAGAGGAGGTTCCAAAGCAGATTAATGGTGGTTTTCTTGTGACGTTAGTGTATCCTCAATGGATTGCCAATATTGTCCCAGTACCGAAAAAAGACGGAAAAGACTGCATGTGCGTAGATTACAGAGATCTAAATAAAGCTAGTCCAAAAGATGATTTTCCGTTGCCTCACATTGACATGTTAGTGGATAGCAAAACAAAATTCAAAGTACTCTCGTTCATGGATGGATTTTCTGGGTATAATCAAATAAGAATGGCTCTAGAGGACATGGAAAAAACAACATTTATCACACCCTGGGGAACATTCTGTTACAGAGTGATGCCTTTCGGGTTGAAGAACGCTGGTGCGACGTACCAGAGGGCTATGAAAACCTTATTCCATAATCTGATGCACAAGGAAATTGAAGTATATGTTGATGATATGATTGCCAAATCCCAGAATGAAGAAGGGCATATAGTAGATTTGTTGAAGTTGTTTCAGCGTTTGAGGAAGTATCATCTCCGCTTGAATCCAAATAAATGCAACTTCGGTGTTCGATCAGGGAAATTGTTGGGTTTCATTGTTATCCAGAAAGGAATTAAAGTTGACCCTGATAAAGTCAAGGAAATTAAAGAAATTCCGGAACCGAGAACTGAAAAGCAAGTCAGAGGCTTCCTCGGGCGTTTGAATTATATTTCCATATTCATTTCTCACATGACTGCAACATGTGAACCGATCTTTAAGTTGTTAAAGGAAGATCAAGGTTGTGTGTGGACGGATGACTACCAAAGGGAATTTGAGAGTATTAAGGAATATATGCTTGAACCTCCTATCTTGCTCCCTCCCGTAGAAGGAAGACCGTTGATTATGTATCTGACAGTGTTAGATAAATCCATGGGTTGTATTCTGGGACAACAGGATGAAATAGGGAAGAAGGAGTTCGCCATCTATTATCTCAGTAAAATATTCAATGATTGTGAGTCGCTGTATTCCATGCTAGAAAAAACATGTTGTGCTTTGGCCTGGGCGGCAAAGCGTTTGCGGCAGTATATGTTGAATCACACCACTTGGTTGATCTCCAAAATGGACCCAATCAAGTACATTTCTGAAAAACCTACTCTTACTGGAATAATTACCCGCTGGAAGATGTTGTTATCTGAATACAATATCGAATACCACACTCAAAAGGCTATTAAAAGTAGTGTGTTGGCAGATTATCTTTCTCACCAACCAGTGGAGGATCACCAGTCTGTAGAATATGAATTCCCCAATGAGGATGTGATGTTCCTGAAAGTGAAGGATTGTGATGAGTTGTTTCCTGAGGAAGGCCCTGACCCTGAATCTCATTGGAGTATGATATTTGATGGAGCTGTGAATGCTTATGGTAAAGGAATTGGTGATGTGATTGTCACTCCTCATGGATCGCACATTCCTTTTACTGCAAGGTTAACATTCGATTGTACTAATAATATGGCAGAATATGAGGCTTGCGTCATGGGTCTCAAAGAAGCTATTGATCTCAGAATTAAAATTCTTGATGTGTATGGTGATTCAGCTTTGGTAATAAATCAGATTAAAGGAGAATGGGATACTCTTCACCCCGGCTTGATCCCTTACAAAGATTATGCTAGAAGATTATTACAATTCTTCAATAAAGTTGAATTCCATCACATCCCTAAAGACGAAAATCAAATGGCGGATGCTCTGGCAACCCCGTTCTCCCTGGTGTATGGAATGGAAGCTATACTCCCTGATGAGGTAGAGATTCCCTCGCTGTGTGTGATGATGGAAACCAAGTTGACAGAGGCTGAATGGGTCCAGAATAGGTTTGACCAACTGAGTTTGATTGAGGAGAAGAGAATGGCAGCTTTGTGTCATGGCCAGTTATATCAGAGAAGAATGAAGAAAGATTTTGATAAAAAGGTCAAACCTCATGAATTCAGAGAAGGCGACCTCGTGCTCAGGAAGATCATGTCTTTCAACACTGATTCTAGGGGCAAGTGGACTCCCAATTTTGAAGGCCCATACGTTGTCAAGAAAGCCTTCTCTGGCGGTGCATTAATTCTTGAAACTATGGATGGAGAGGAGTTCCCACGTCCCATGAATGATGACGCAGTCAAGAAATACTTCGCCTAAAGAAATAAAAGGACAGCTCGCTAAGTTGAAAACCCGAAAGGGCGGCTTAGGCAAAAAGGAGCGTCTCGGTAGGCCGAAAACCCAAAAGGGTGGTCTAGGAAAAAATTAGAGACATAAACAGAATAAAATTCCCGCTAAGTTGAAAACCCGCAAGGACAGCTTAGGAAAAAGTTAGGGACTTTTTGGGCAAGTAACTACGTCAGACAATATTTGATCATTGAAGCAACACTCTTCTCGAATCCTCACCATACTTCAATAGAAGTCGATGCTCAGGATTTCAAAATTTGTTAGAGGGGATAGTGGTCATTGTATCTCAATGTATATTTTTCAGTATATATTACCATTTTCCGAACTTTGTAATCATCTATGGAGTCTCGCCATTCGCAGACTACCATTCTATTAATGAAATTTGAGCTTTTACCCAATTCTTTGTATTTCTTATTTTATTTAGTTTGCAAGGACTCTGTTTATTATTGATAATAACTTTCAAAGCAAAAAAAGATTAAATAACAAAATTGACTTTTCAAAAAAAAAGAGATTTTACATCTGTTTTTACTTTGAGATTTGTGATGAAACAATGACAACAAAAATGGTGATCCCAAGAATGGACAAACTCCAGTTGCTTTAAGAAGTTTTTGTTCCTCTTGGGAAGGTCTACTCGGGTTGTTTTCGCCGTATTGGGATTATGGTTCTGGTATCCTCGGTCAAGTTTGGATTCATTTCTCCTCTTTTCTGAGTTTTCATGATGTGAAGTTTCAATCCGCATTTTCTCCAGTGAGGTTTTCGTTTGGCCCGATAGAAGTTCTTTTTTCCAGAGAGATTAGTACCATACCTGCTCTTGAAGAACGTAGGTCCCTGGTTTCTCCAAATGAAGGGCGTATTGTGAATATGATGTTAACCCCGCCAATGAAGTGAGTCTGATTTCCCCAGTGAATGTTCGGATTTTTTGGTGTCAGTCTGCTTTGCTTGAGATTGGTTTTGTAATCTTCAGTAGGAATTTTACTTTCGAAAACACTTGTTTCCCCGGTGAAGCCTGAAGAAGGATGTACTATCCCTGTATCCGTACTATTTCATCACTTTGATTTATCTACCTCCGGATCATGTTTCTCCTCAGTAAAGTTAAAGCAGGAAGTAGGTTTTGTTTCCTCAGCTGGCCTTTACCTTTCTTGGAATGATCATCCTGGATTAAGTTTAGCCGAGTGTTGTTAGCTTCCGAGGCAGTATTACCTGGTTGTTCCCAATGTTGTATATCTGTTGTGTCAGCATACGCACGATAGCGCTCATACATTCATGCATACATCATGCATAGCTAAAATTGGCAAGTCATTGTTCATTCACATTTGTTAATATTTTTGTTGACATATTACCCTGTTTTTCAGGTTTACATTGTCCTCTCTTCAACAGAGTTTTGGTCCTAAGCAGAAAGTGTATATTCTTTCAATGTCCCCACTGAGTTGTCCCTCATGGAAGATTTTTGCTTTAGCCTTCCGGTACAGCTCCTTGTTTGGTTTGATTTGGTTTTCCCTCTTGAGTTTATTTCTCAAAGGATGTATTCTGGTTGATTGTTTCATTCCAGTTTATTTCTGGTTTGAATTTGTGGTTCCACAGTAATGTTATTTACTTTGGATTTCTGAAAACTCCAGATTTTGGTTGGTGCATTTATTTTGCACGAGAAGACTTTATCCCCTCAACAAGAATATCATGGCATCTCCCCAAGAAGTCATACCTCCTTCCCAAAAATCCATTTCTTTTTACAATCTTCCGTGACAACAAGTAGCAAATCTATTTATTTGAGACAGCTCATATGTTACCCTTTTCAGGCAGAGCGCCTTGGTTAAAGAAGAAGTTGAGACCCGTTCTAGGTGAAACACCAGAATCTTAGGGAAACTTGTTATCTTTTTGCTACCCTCAGTGAACGTTGGTATTTCATCGTCAGTGAACGGCGGTTGTTGTACCCAAAATTTTCCCTCCCATATTCTTCAAGGTTTATTAAGAATCATCTTCAAATGGTTCAAGACTTCTCAAGGGCTGCACAGTTCAAACACCTCCTAAGCCAGTCAAAATTAGGGTTTTGGTTCTCTCAGTGAATTTGAGGTTTTCAAGGGCTCAATCAAGTCATATATGCCTATATACATTGTCAAGCATCTACATGCCAAGTCCCAAGACTCACAGGGTCAAATTCCACAGTCAAAAGTCACATTTGCTTCACAATCAACTACAGGGGTAAAATGGTCATTTTACAATCAAAAGTCAGAATTTTTGGCCAACATCTTATTTTGAGCTCACAATCATCATTTGATCAAGTGTTGATCATGATTCCTCAAGCATGGCTCAAAAATCATCAAGGATGCAAAAGTTACTATTTTTGGACAGTAGAAAAGTGAACTGTAACTTGACCAAGGCATAACTTTTTCATGGTTCATCAGAAAAATCCCATACAATGCTCATTTTGAAGGGGATGACATTTCCTACAACTCATCTTCACATTCCAAGTCCAAGAAATGCTCTCACAAAAAGTTATCAATTTCTACATTATAGGTCAATTTCAAAAGTCAACAAAAAGGCATTTTAAGTCAAAGACCATAACTTGAGATTGGTAAATCCAAATGACATGGGACCAAAGGCATTGGTTAGAGGACTTCAAGACCTTTCCAAAATGTCCAAGAACATGTTCATATGATCAAAATTGAGCAAGATATGCATTGGAGAAGTTGGGAAATTTTTATGAATTTGCAAAAGTCAACTATCCTTAAAACTTCAATTATTGACAAAAGGGCCCACTTTCTTCCAGTTGATTCAGCCTTGTCATGCCACACACGTGTCCCATGCTTAATTTCAAGATCAAACATTTATTTTTCTATTTTATTTAATTTTTATTGATTTAATTCATTTTAAATCCATAATAATTCAAATAAAATCTAAAAATCCATGGAATAGTATCTTTTTGATTTGAACAGCTTTCATATACCATGTGCCAACTAACAAATTTGTGCTAGGGTTTTTTGTGCACAAAATCTTGGATTTGCTTCAAATTTGGAAAGTTCTTCAATGGTGGTCAACCAAATCTCCAAACTTCAATACACCAAGATACAAGCCCAAAATTAAACCTAGACTGGTTGCCATATACATATGCAAGTAACCTAAACCTAATTCACGACCTAAGCATTGCTAAAACGGCCAAGGCAAAACTGAAAGTTTCTTAAAAAAGTGTAGATCAAGAACAAGGTAGGAGGCGTTTTCAGATCAAAATAAGAACGTGACCTTCTTCCTTGCTATCCACTGAAGCTAAGACAACCATTACCACGTCCAAAGACCACCTATACAGCATTGTAAGTCATCACAAACTCGCCTCTGAACACGAAATCTAAATTCTCAATTCTTGCATTTTTTTTCTTCAAGGCGTTAGCATATTCATACTCATTGCTTGATTTCTGACGTAACTGCAATAGCCAATTTTATTTTTAGGCCCTGAATCGTGATGCCCGATTCTAGGGTTCATGTTCTTGTGTTTTAGGTATTTTTGTTTCAGGGAAAATCAAAGCCAATCAAGGGCATAAATGTGATCAGGGGACATGGACGATCATAACCATGGGCTTGGATGGAGTTTTTGAAGCCTAGGGATGGTTTTAGGAAAGAGCCTACGGAACTTCCTGCGGATAAAAATCTGCAGGTAACTGAACCAGGGATTTGGAGAAGACGACCACACGTCGCTCTCCCATTCGCCCTTTCAAACAATCGCGCGTTTTTTATTTTATTTTTAGGCATATGTGTTGATTTACTAATATATTAACCAGTTATTATTATTATTTCAATTGAAGCAATTGGCTCAGTGGCTAAGGCGAGCAGGCATTGAACGTTGGGACCTGGGTTCGAATCCCAGGTCCCCCAAAATATTCATTCTTTTTTTCTTCACATAATTGCGTGCAGGGTTCAAAAGAAGGTGTACCATATGCCTCACGAATCAGTGCGCCAAGTGGCCTCAAACCCAGATCCAATGGCCTAGAGTGGACGACCACCATACGCCCAGTCAACACGTGCCATGGAGAAACCACAAACTCAAACAGGCTGGAATATTGATTGGGCCAAGGAATTCCAAATACACCTTCAAACCTGGCCCACCCCCCCCCCCCCCCCCTGGGTTTGCATTTTATTTTTTATTTTTTATTTTTTCATTCATTTGCTTAATTTATTTTTATTGTTTTAATTAATTACTAACCAGCAAATTAATTATTTTCCATAATAAAATCAGAAGACAAATATATTTATTATCATTATTTATTAATTATTTTTTGTAAATAAACACTAACATGAATTAATTTAGTTTAATTAGGTTTAATTTTAATTTTCTTTTACAATAAATAAAATAAATTAGACTTAGGATTTTTTTTTACTAACTTTTAACCCTTTCTTTTTATTTTCATTAAAACTTAAAAAAAATAAAAAATATGTTTCTTTTAATTATTAATTAATTAGTAAATTAGGTTTAATTTAATTTAATTGCAAAAAAGACCTAAATTTCTTTCTTCTCTCAAAAAAGGGTCAAAACCCCAAGGACGTCCCGATTCAATTCTTTCGCGCGCATATTTATTTTTGATTATTATTTTTATCATATTGATGTATCTGCTCAGGGAATGTAATAGATAATTAGGATTTTATCGCTTTCTTTAATTTCTCGTATTTATTTTCCAAAGGGTTTTGTTTTTGGCGATGTATATACCCGCGCCTTGTAATAGCGTAGATTTACCTTCCGCACTTTATTTCCCGCAAATTATTTAACTGTTAATTATGCATGACAAGACTTGTATGACAAATAAAATCAACCCGTAGCTCACAATGATGCATATTCAAAGATAAACATAAACTGAATTTAACACACATGCACATGCCACTCTTAGGGTACGCCTCATTTGGTTGCCTCGAGGTGGTCATCAAGTATAGGGTGTTTTAGAGGTCGCCCTCCTGTCTAAAGATCCAGTTGCCTCGAAACGGTTGCCTCGGATAAAAAGGATCTAGGACATTAGGGTTACCG
Source organism: Vicia faba (assembly GCA_948472305.1). Classification (NCBI taxonomy): domain Eukaryota; kingdom Viridiplantae; phylum Streptophyta; class Magnoliopsida; order Fabales; family Fabaceae; genus Vicia; species Vicia faba. The sequence continues at coordinate 1,014,814,853 of OX451738.1, forward strand.
CTAAGGCGTCCTACTATTGCTTTGGTGACCACATTGTCCCTATAATCGAATTGACCCGAATAACTCCAACGACGGTGCTACCTACTTCTCAATAGTGGGATAGTACTGTCTAAAGGACTCTTACACAACTTAATTCCTTAGAGTAGGTAGATTTCTCATGGGTACTTGCTCTTTCAAAACAAAAAAACAACTTTTCGCACCTACACTTTCAAAAAGTTTTCGAACAAATACTTCATACACTCTTGAGGACTGATACAAGAGTTACCTAGAAGTTTTTCAAACTAAACTTTTTCAAAACCCACACACACTTGAAAAGCAAAAAAAATTTGAAAACATAGTGAGCAAGTACCTAAAAGCCCGTGGATAACCACGGATAGAAAGGGTGCTAACACCTTCCCTTTCTATAAATCTACCTCCCGAACCGAGAAACATTCTCGAAAAGGAATTTTGTTGTGCTTTTGTCCTTTCCTTGTTGGAGAACATAAAAGACGGTGGCGACTCTTGCTTACCGCGACATTTTGCGAACCAGCTTAAAAAACAGTCAGTTCTATTTCCACCGATCACAGAACTGGCGACTCTGCTGGGGATTTTATAAGTGAGGTGTACCTTAGGATTAGGCCACTCTTATTTTCAATTGCTTGCCTTGATTGCTTTATTATTGTGGGCCTATCTTGGAGTTTCATAGATCCTAACCCGGATCTGGGGGATACCTTTTAGAAGTAGCAATAAACTGTGAGGGAACTGTGAGGGGTATACCGACACGGTTGAAGCAGTTGCTACGTTGATGTGGCACTTTGGTGAGTACCGGTAACCCTTGAGTCAAGTCAAGGAGAGTACGGGGCCGCCGCGTGGTGTCGTGAAGCATCAACTGACCTTAGGAACCTTACTTGACCATCCTGGCCTCTTTAAGGGTAGTGAGATGACCGACTTTGGTGCAGTCCGAAGTTGGTAGATACTCGATACTACACTCATTGAGGGTTGTTTTCTTGGAATATTTTGGTCGCAATTTTAGTGGCTAAATCAAAAAAATGAACATAGAAAACAACCCAATGATATTGAGCTCCTTAGAACCCGGTTACTTTTGATAGGACAGGTTTTTGAGCCCACCAACTTCAAGAGGGTAGTACCTAGACCTCATGATGGCCTAAACTCTAAGGGATGTCTGGTGTGACTTGTGTGCCTTATCATGTTTGCTTTTGTGAATACTTGTGGTGTGTTTTTATCATAACATCATACAGCATCATATGCATCTACTAACCATTTCGAGGGTTCGAATCTTCATCTTTGTTCTTGTTTTGTAGGACATGGAAACTATCCGCAGAAAGACAATTCAGATCTACCTTGTAAGGGTCCCTCCTCAGCTTAAGGAGCTTACATCCAGGATTCCCGAGAACTCTTCATTCAGTGAAAGGCATGGTAGACTCATCATCTTGGTCAACACCAACATTGAAGAAGATATGATAAAAGTTCTCTTCCAGTTCTTTGACCCTTGGCACCACTGTTTTACTTTCCCGGATTATCAATTAGTACCTACTTTGGAAGAGTTTTCTCAGCTTCTGAGGGTTCCCATTCTCAGTCAACTACCCTACAACGGTACGGAAAGGGAACCAAAGCTTGAAGAGGTTGCTAAAGCATTACGCCTACAACCATATAACATCAAGAGGCATTGGGAAGTTAGAAGTGGTATCAAAGGATTCTTGGCAAAGTTCCTGTTTGAGAAAGCATAAGAATGTTGGAATTCCCTTGACCTACAAGCCTTTGAAGAAGTTGTGGCACTCCTTGTCTATGGGTTGGTGTTGTTCCCGAATCCGGATCAGCTTATAGATATCAATGCTGTCAAGATTTTCATGTCCAGGAATCCCATACCTACGTTGCTTGGGGACATCCTCCACTCATGTTACACTCGAACCATGAGAAAAAGAGGTGTTCTCATGTGCTGCACTCCTCTCCTGGCAAGGTGGTTTATTTCGCACCTTCCGCAATCAATTTTGAAGAACGAGCGGGGTTTGAGATGGTCGCAACGATTAATGACTCTTACACATGCTGATATACATTGGTGTTCTCGGTCCAGAGAAAATGTCACTATCATTGATCGTTGCGGAGAGTTCCCTAATGTTCCTTTACTTGGAATTAGGGGGGCATTACTTACAACCCATGTCTGGCTTTGAGACAGTTTGGATATGCTCGGAGGGATGGCCCTCATGACATGTTGATTCCTGACATAGTTTTTGACTTCGACAATGATGCACAAGGACTCCGCCAGAGATTCATCAGAGCTTGGAGGATGCCCAACAAGGTGGATAGCAAGACACTGGGGCACAAGAACTCCATCCCCATGGAGCCTTATCTCAAGTGGGTACGAGCCCGCTCCCAGAAGCTGGTGATGCCATATCCTCATGTTCTCCCCGTGATCAAAGAGCCAGTTTTGGAAGGAGAGGTGCCATACACCATTCAACATCCTGACATGCCGACATCTTGGAAAGAAATGCAAAAAAGCTGGATCCAACTCAAGGAAGAGCGGAATTCTCTTGAAACCAGTCTACATGCCAGTGAGAAGAAGGTCTTAGAGCTCACCCGCCTACTTCACGAGGAAAAGACTCTCAACACTTACATTTCTCCAAAGAGGATGTGCAGTGTCTTTTGGGATTAAGTATTTTGTAATGTTTTTCCCATGAGGCCCTGATGTACTAAACAGATTATTTCTTAATATAACGTGTGTTCCTTTTTTGTCTACAACGAATTTGAACTTTCGAACCCTTGAATGCATTGCATAAATAGCATATCATGCATCATATGCATAACAGGTACCCCTTTTTACAGGTTGCTTAATCTTCTTCACTGTTTATTTCAGCAATCATCATGAATTCTGAGCCCACTACTGAACAAGCTATCAAGGCCCTCCAGGCCCAGAACGCCCAATTTCAAGAGCTGGTCATGAGCTTAGCCCAGGGTCATCGGGAATTGAAGACTCTTCTTTTGAAGAAGAAAAAGAAGAGGACAGTGTTGTTCAACACCGGACGCAGATATGGGAATACACTGCAGAATGAGACTGATCTGGCTACTTCCTCTGTAGGGAAGGACAGTCCACAAGGGGGAAGGGTTCCTAGTCCCGTGGTCTCCGACAACGAGACAGATTACAATGATGAGCAGTACCCTCCTGCTGAGGACAGGTACAAACAGCTAGAGGACCGTCTAAGTGCCATGGAAATTCAACATGTGCCTGGGTTGGATTTTGGAGATCTAGGTTTATCTTCTGGGGTGGTGATCCCACACAAGTTCAAGGCACCTGCCTTTGCGAGGTACGACGTGGCTTCCTGCCCTAAGCTGCATCTCAGATCATATGTAAGGAAGATCCAACCTTACACTGCAGACAAGAATCTATGGATCCATTTCTTCCAGGATAGTCTTTCAGGGACTCAACTCGAATGGTTCTATCAGCTGGATGGAGCCAGTATTCGAAACTGGGAGGACTTGGCTACTGCATTTTATAAGCAGTATCAGTATAATTCCGACCTCGCTCCTATGCGTACCCAACTCCAGGGTATGTCGCTAGGGACGGGAGAAGGATTTAAGGAGTACGCGCAAAAGTGGAGAGACCTGGCTGGCAGGGTGCAGCCACCATTGACTGACCATGAACTCGTGGACATGTTCTTGGGGACCCTGTCTGACCCATTCTTCAACCATCTGATTGGTAATTCTTCTGCAGGGTTTACAGACCTCATTCTGACTGGTGAAAGGATAGAAGCTGGTATCAAGTCTGGGAAGATACAAAAGGGTGCCTCCTCGAGCACTGAAAAGAAGCCCTTCAAGAAAGAAGCTAGTGTTGTGTATGGTCCCAGAAGACAAAATAAACCGGAACGCCGCCAAGCTGTCAACGCGGTGGTTATTTCTAAGCCTGCTGCTGCTCCTCAGCAATATAACCAACCAAGGGGTGAGAGACCCAAAAGGCAGTACACTCGGCTCAGTATGACCCTGTCTCAGATATTTCCACAACTATTGTCGACCAATCTGGTAACTGTCAAAGAAGCTCCGAAGGTGGTAAACACAACATCTCCAAAGTACAACCCCAACGCCCGCTGCGCTTATCACTTTGACAGCCCGGGGCATACTACGGATGATTGTTGGGCTCTGAGGAATAAGGTTCAGGACCTTATTGATTCTAAAGAAATACAGTTCGAGGCGCCCGAAAGGCCCAATGTTGTGACTGCTCCCATTCCCCAGCATGGAGTGAATGTTGTAGAGGAGGACCTGTATGTAGCCTCTGTGGATGATATTGTTACTCCGTTGTTGACTGTCAAAAGGAACCTGTTGCTAGCCGGTTTATTTCCGGGATGTAGTAAAGGTTGCCATCTATGTGCTGTTTCACCTGCTGGTTGTCCTTTGTTGAAGTCAGGCGTCCAAAACCTGATGGATAACAAAGAAATCTTGTTCGAGAAGATTGTTGTTCCTGCTATCCCTGTTGAAGAAGTGTCCATTGTTACTATTTTCAACAACCCTCCTAAGGCTCCCTCAAAGAAGCCTGTCAAAATCATGTCTACTCAGAAGATTGCTCCTATCATCATCACTGTTCCGGGGCCCCTCCCCTATACGTCCGACAAAGCTGTCCATTGGCACTATGGGGCAGATGTTTATGATCTTGGAGTAAAACAAGAGTTGGATACTAGTACCGGCGTCAGCAACATCACCGGGCCTGCCAAAGTCACTCGTAGTGGTAGACTCTTCTCGCTTGATATTGTGCCACCAGCTATTCAAAGACCTCTTGTCATCACACCTGCCAGTGTGCCTGCTCCCCTGCCTGGCCAAGTTCCTATTTCTACCCCTGCTGTCGAGTCATCTGACGCTCGGGGCAAAGGGATTGCTACTGATGTGCCTGCCCAGACGGAGGCACCGAAGACCGTCAATGTTGAAGCTTCCAAGCAAGATATGGAAGAGATTCTTAAAATTATCAAGAAAAGTGATTTCAATGTAGTTGAGCAGCTGGGGCACACCCCATCTAAAATTTCCATGCTATCACTGTTGTTGTGTTCAGAGGCCCATGCCAAGGCCCTGATTGCCTTCCTGAAGACGGCCCACGTGCCACAAGAAACGTCTACTGATCAATTTACCGATTGTGTGGCCAACTTGACTGCTGATAATGGGTTGGGTTTCTCTGACGTTGATCTGACTGCCAAAGGAAAGAACCATAACGACGCCCTGCATGTCTCCATTGAATGCAGGGGCACTACTCTTGCCCATGTGTTGGTAGACACCGGTTCTTCGTTGAACGTATTACCCAAGAAGGCCCTAGACAGGTTGGATTGTGAGGGTTTAGAGCTCAAGCCAAGTAACATTGTTGTTCGGGCCTTTGACGGGTCCAAGAGGATGGTACATGGTGAAGTTGACATTCCAATCAGGGTTGGTTCGCAGGTTTTTGATTCAACATTCTATGTGATGGACATCCGACCATCTTATTCTTGTTTGTTGGGTCGTCCTTGGATCCATAAGGCCGGAGCTGTAACCTCCACTCTACATCAGAAGCTGAAGTACTCGGTCAGGGGGAAGATTCTGACAGTTCAGGGGGAGGAGGAATATATTGTCAGCCACCTCAACTCGTTCCGGTACATAGAGATGGATGGGGAGTTCATTGAGACCCCCTTTCAACACTTCGAAGAGGTGCCTCAGACATTGGCATCAGCAGAGACCGTGACTGAAGATTCTCCTTTGAAGATGGCTTCCTTAAAGGATGCACGGGCTGTGATTGAGAGAGGTGAGTGTGCAAATTGGGGCCGACTTCCTGATTTCACTCCGAAGACTGACAAATTTGGTTTGGGTTTCACTGCAGAAGCTCAGAGGGCTGTTTGTAAGGCAAGGATTGGAAGACCATCTGTGTTAATCACCAACTCGGGAGTAAATGCTATTGAAGACGACGTGGAGGAATCCGAATTTGACAGTTGGATCTACCCAACGACCAACGGTGGACCGGACAACTGGACTGCGAAAGATTTCATACCTATTACTTTTGTCACTCAGTAATGAACTCCTTTGTTTTAAATTTGTAACGAACAATAATTTGAAACTTTATGGCCCGGTGTCTTACCCGGGGCACCGTGGCTTCATTTGTGAGGGCTTTTGTGTGTCACTTTCATATATCATTAATAAAAGCATTGGAAGTTTTTTGCATTTCAAATCTTGCGCTCCTTGTCTTTCTTTATTATATATTGCAAAACAGCTATATTTACACACACTCACCTATACAGGTTCCAATCCACTCTGGATCTCACTGGTAACGACTCTGCTACTACCAGTTATGACTTTGAAAATCCGATCAACTTAGCCGAAGACGAAGGTGAAGATGATTGTGAAGTGCCTGGTGAGCTTGCAAGACTGCTGCTCCAGGAAGAGAGGGCCATTCAGCCACATGAAGAGCCAGTGGAAATAGTAAATCTGGGTACTGAGACAGACAGAAAGGAAGTCAATATTGGTGCCAATCTAGAGCTCAGTGTGAAACAGCGGTTGATTCAGATGTTGCATGACTATGTGGAAATCTTTGCCCGGTCCTACGAAGACATGCCTGGGTTGGATACTGACATTGTGGTTCATCACTTGCCTACCAAGGAATAATGCCCTCCGGTAAAACAGAAGGTCCGCCGTATGCGTCCAGAGATGTCCGAGAAAATCAAAGCTGAGGTTATGAAACAATTTGACGCCGGTTTTCTAGCAGTGACTTCTTACCCTCAGTGGGTTGCCAACGTGGTTCCAGTACCGAAGAAAGATGGTAAGGTCAGAATGTGTATTGATTACAGGGATTTGAACAGGGCCAGCCCTAAAGATGACTTCCCTCTGCCTCACATCGACGTTCTGGTTGACAATACTGCCCAGCACAAGGTGTTCTCCTTCATGGACGGTTTCTCCGGATATAACCAAATCAAGATGGCTCCTAAAGACATGGAGAAGACCACTTTTGTTACTCAGTGGGGCACCTTTTGCTACAAGGTCATGCCTTTTGGGTTGAAAAATGCTGGGGCAACCTACCAACGTGCCATGGTTGCTTTTTTTCATGACATGATCCATCACGAGATCGAAGTATATGTCAATGATATGATTGCAAGGTCCCAAACTAAGGAGGAACACCTTGACCATCTACAGAAGCTGTTTGACCGTCTGAAGTTGTACAAGCTGAGGTTGAACCCAAACAAGTGCACCTTCGGGGTGAGATCTGGAAAACTACTAGGTTTCGTCGTGAGCGACAAAGGTATTCAAGTGGACCCTGCCAAAGTGAAATCCATACAAGAGATGCCAACTCCCAAGACAGAGAAAGAAGTCAGAGGCTTTCTAGGACGGCTGAACTACATTGCCCAATTCATCTCACATCTAACTGCTACCTGTGAACCAATCTTCAAGCTACTGAAGAAAGATCAAGTAGTATGTTGGAATGATGAATGTCAGGCCGCTTTCGAAAGAATCAAAGAGTATCTCCAAGAACCACCCATTCTTATGCCACTGGTTGAAGGGAGACCTCTAATCTTATACTTGACAGTACTTGACAGCTCAATGGGGTGTGTGCTAGGGCAGCATGACGATTCTGGCCGAAAAGAGCACGCTATTTATTACCTTAGCAAAAATTTTACCGACTGTGAGACCCGATACTCACTGCTCGAGAAAACTTGTTGCGCTTTGGTATGGGCCGCTCCTCGGCTGAGACAGTATATGTTGACTCACACTACTCTGTTGATTTCAAAAATGGATCCAATCAAGTATATCTTCGAAAATCCCACCTTGTCCGGAAGAATAGCAAGATGGCAGATGATCTTGACAGAATATGACATCCAGTACACGACTCAAAAAGCAATCAAGGGAAGTGTATTGGCAGACCATTTGGCACACCAGGCAGTGGACGATTACCAGTCGATGAACTTTGAATTTCCAGACGAGAATATTATGGTAGTGACTGATTGTGAAGTACCTGGACCGGATGAAGGACCTGAGGAAGGATCCCGATGGTCTATGCACTTTGATGGAGCCTCAAACGCTTTGGGTAACGGTATTGGTGCCGTGATCATATCCCCTAAAGGCACTCATACTCCACTCACTGTCCGGCTATGTTTCAACTGCACCAACAACATGGTAGAGTATGAAGCATGTATCATGGGTCTTCAAGCTGCAATTGACTTAAGGATCAAGTTTCTGAGTGTCTTTGTAGATTCTGCTCTCGTGATCAATAAGATCAAAGGCGAGTGGGATACGAAACACCCAAATCTTATTCCTTACAAAGAGTATGTGTTGACGTTGATTCCCCACTTCGAGGAGATAACTTTTGAACACTTCCCAAGAGAGGAGAATCAGTTGGCGGACGCGCTGGCTACGATGTCTTCTATGTTCAAAGTCAAATGGGACAACGAGGCTCCCCGGATCATTATCTGGAAATTGGATGAACCTGCACATTGCTGCGATCTTGAGGCTGAAGAGGTAACAGAAAAACCTTGGTATCATGAAGTAAAAAGGTACCTTGAAACTCAAGAATAACCTGAGGGTGCATCTGTTAATGACAAGAAGTTTCTGAGAAGGTTCACGACAAAGTTCTTCCTCAGCAATGACATTCTCTACAAGCGAAACCATGATTCAACCTTACTGCATTCTGTGGATAAGACTGAAGCAGAAAGAATCATGGCAGAGCTGCATGAAGGTACCTTCGGAACACATTCCAGTGGACATACCATGGCAAAGAAAATTCTTCGGGCAGGATATTTCTGGTCCACAATGGAAGCCGACTGTTACCAACATTCTCGGACGTGTCATAAATGCCAGATCTATGCTGATAAGGTGCATATTCCTCCAGTTCCTCTGAACGTCTTGACAGTACCTTGGCCTTTTGCAATGTGGGGCATTGATATGATCGGCGAGATCAGACCTACGGCATCCAATGGGCATCGCTTTATCCTGGTAGCGATTGATTACTTCACAAAGTGGGTTGAAGCAGCTTCCTACGCTACCGTAACCAAGAACGTCGTGGCACGTTTCATTCGGCATAACCTGATCTGTCGATACGGCGTCCCGGAAAGGATCATTACGGACAATGGTACCAATCTTAATAACAAGATGATCACTGAGCTCTGTGAGAAATTCAAGATACAGCACCACAACTCTTCTCCTTACCGACCGAAGATGAATGGGGTTGTAGAGGCAGCTAATAAGAATATCAAGAAGATTGTGCAGAAGATGACGGTGACCTACAAATATTGGCACGAGATGTTATCATTCGCTCTCCATGGGTACCGTACCTCAGCAAGGACGTCAACAGGGCAACACCCTTTTCCTTGGTCTATGGCATGGAGGCAGTGTTGCCTATCGAAGTTCATATACCCTCTCTCCGGATAATGAAGGATGCAGGTTTGAGCGAAGATGACTGGATCCAGAACCGGCTTGATCAGCTGAATTTAATTAACGAAAAGAGACTCACTGCTATTTGTCATGGTCAGACATACCAAAAACGGATGATCAAGGCATTTAACAAGAAAGTCAGACGACAAGAGTACCAAGTCGGAGACCTGGTAGTCAAGCGCATCATTCTTCCTCAAAGTGATCCCAGGGGCAAATGGACCCCTACGTACGAAGGACCATTTGTAGTTAAGCATATCTTCTCAGGAGGAGCTATGATTCTAACTACCATGGACGGTGACGACCTCCCTCACCCCGCCAATGCAGACATAGTAAAAAGATACTACGCATGAATTAAAGACCCACTAGGTTGACACACCAAGGCAAAAATAAGGGCTTCCCGGCGAACCAAAAGGGTTCGGGCAAAAATAAGGGATGAAAATGAAAAAAATCTGTACACCCGGCAAGTCGAAAACCTGAAAAGGCGTCTTGGGCAAAAATGGGTATCCCGGTGGAGTGAAAACCCGAAAGGGCGGTCCAGGCAAAAGTTAGGGATAAGCGTAATACTATGTCTCATTGATCATCTTGCATCAAGAATTCGGCATCAACTATCAAGTTCAGACGGCACCAATCAATCAGCTTCATCTTCAACTAAGCAGCAAAGTGATGAGACGCTTGAAGACATAAAGGCGATAGCAGAGTTGGAACCCAGTGGGATTTTTCACATAGCTGTTTTGCTTTCTTTCCACAAAGTTGTATAAACTCTATGTTGTTCGGCGGCGTTCTCTTACTAGGACGTCAGCCTCTTGTACACAAACGCCTATTTACAGGCAAAATTCAAAATCAATACAAATCCACTTTTTCAGACAAATTGCCAATTGTTTTTCCTTTATTTATTTTGTTTTGCAAAGAACGTCCAATGTTCATTTTTGATATATGCATTTGACATTAATTTCTAATCATAAATATTTGCATGCGAAACAAAGGACTAATTACAGGTGACATCAGAAACAGGGGCAATAATGAGTTATCCAAGCGATCTAGTTGCTCTGTCCACCAAGGTACCAAGGTAAGTTCAGCTGAAGAACGTAACCAAGATACCTCCACTCCTCGCAGATTAAGACCAGAGTCAGCAATACTCTCCCCTAGCAGAGTTGGTCTCTCCTCAGCTCTGAAAAAGGCACAGTATCCCTAGCAAGTCAGTGATACTCTCCCCAAGCAGAGTTAGTCTACTGTCAGCCTTAAGGAAGTTGGATATCCCCAGAAGATCTCAATATTCCCCAGCGGAGTATACAGATGTTCCTCAACAAGCATCCCCGGCAGTCTTAATATAAGATTGTTCCCCGGTGGAATACCAGACATCCAGTGGAACCATTCCCCAATACAGTTCAAAAAGTTTCCCCAGGAGAGTTGAACCATCTCCCCAGTAGATTCTGGAAGCTTATCCCCAGTAGATTCTTGAAGCTTATCCCCCTGCAGAGTACATATCTCTCCCCGACCATGTTCAAAGGTTATTCCCCACCAAAGCCTATAACTGGGTTATCCTCAGCTAATTACCACAGAAAGATCGTCCTCGGCGAAGTTCTTCCTATCCCCCAGCAGAGTTCATCAAATTCCCCAACATAACTTATCAATGGAATCCCCAGCGGAGTTATCATCAAAACCTCAGCGAAGTATCTCTCCCCACAGAGTATTTTCCCGCAGAGTAATCTCTTAACCAAGTTTATTCCCCAACGGAGTCACCTTCTCCTACCGGTTTATTCTTGCAACCATCATCCCCAGCGGAAACGAAGAACCCTACTCTTCAACATCAGCCCAGGATTCAACAAACTTCCGGCATTCGTCAAGGATTCATTTTCCTAGACAAAAATACATTCATAGACATTTCACATTTCATACATCCTGCTTGCATACATGATAAAGTGCATACGACACGATTTCATTTATTTTTGAGAACATCATGACATCATGCATTTCATACATCATGACATTGCATACAACTAATGTTTTGCCTTTTCAGGAAAAGGTCAATCAAAAGATGATTACCATCAACCCTTGAAGTTCCAGATTCGACACCTGTATCTAGCCAGGGCATATCTGTGAGCGATTGATTGTGGATTCGATACTTGTATCCAGCCAGGGCATATCTGCATGAAGAGTTTAGAGATTCGATACTTGTATCCAGCCAGGTCATATCTGTAGACGACCAATTCCAGATTTGATTCCTGTATCTAGCCAGGGCATATCTGTGAGCGATTGATTGTGGATTCGATACCTGTATCCAGCCAGGGCATATCTACATGAAGAGTTTAGGGATTCGATACCTGTATCCAGCCAGGGCATATCTGTAGACGACCAATTCCAGATTCGATTCCTGTATCTAGCCAGGGCATATCTGTAAGCGATTATTTGTGGATTCGACACTTGTATCCAGCCAGGGCATATCTGCATGAAGAGTTTAGAGATTCGATACCTGTATCCAGCCAGGGCATATCTGTAGACGACCAAGTTCCAGATTCGATACCTGGATCTAGCCAGGGCATATCTGTGAGCGATTATTTGTGGATTCGACACCTATATCTAGCCAGGGCATATCTGCATGAAGAGTTTAGAGATTCAATACCTGTATCTAGCCAGGGCATATCTGTAAACGACTAATTCAGATTCGATACCTGTATCTAGCCAGGCATATCTGTAGACGACTTACTCCAGATTCGATACCTGTATCCAGCCAGGGCATATCTGTAGACGACCAATTCCAGATTCGATACCTGTATCTAGCCAGGGAATATCTGTAAGCGATTGATTGTAGATTCGATACCTGTATCTAGCCAGGGCATATCTGCATGAAGAGTTTGAAGATCAACCCCTGTAACAGGCCAGGAAATTATCTTTCTTTCTCAGGTACGCAAGTTCTCACTAAGGAATCTCTTACGCGATCGACATACAATTCCAAATGGCATCTATAAGCCCATTCCCGACAAGGTTCTGTCATATCTCCAGATGGCAACTATAAGCCCATCCTCCTATCCACCATCTCTCCAAATGGCATCTGTAAGCCTATTCCCGACATCACATTGCTGATACCACACTATGCGAGTGCAAATTTCTGGGCACTTTAGTGTTCAATCATCTTCCACCTTCGGATCACGAAAGGAACGCAAGCCAATCTACATCCTCAAGTTTAAGAAGATAGAACAGGGGCAACTGTTGTACCCTAAAATTTTCCCTCCCATATTCTTCAAGGTTTATCAAGAATCATCTTCAAATGGTTCAAGACTTCTCAAGGGCTGCACAGTTCAAACACCTCCTAAGCCAGTCAAAATTAGGGTTTTGGTTCTCTCAGTGAATTTGAGGTTTTCAATGGCTCAATCAAGTCATATATGCCTATATACATTGTCAAGCATCTACATGCCAAGTCCCAAGACTCACAGGGTCAAATTCCACAGTCAAAAGTCCCATTTGCTTCACAATCAACTACAGGGGTAAAATGGTCATTTTACAGTCAAAAGTCAGAATTTTTGGCCAACATCTTATTTTGAGCTCACAATCATCATTTGATCAAGTGTTGATCATGATTCCTCAAGCATGGCTCAAAAATCATCAAGGATGCAAAAGTTACTATTTTTGGACAGTAGAAAAGTGAACTGTAACTTGACCAAGGCATAACTTTTTCATGGTTCATCAGAAAAATCCCATCCAATGCTCATTTTGAAGGGGATGACATTTCCTACAACTCATCTTCACATTCCAAGTCCAATAAATGCTCTCACCAAAAGTTATCAATTTCTACATTATAGGTCTATTTCAAAAGTCAACAAAAAGGCATTTTAAGTCAAAGACCATAACTTGAGATTGGTAAATCCAAATGACATGGGACCAAACGCATTGGTTAGAGGACTTCAAGACCTTTCCAAAATGTCCAAGAACATGTTCATATGATCAAAATTGAGCAAGATATGCATTGGAGAAGTTGAGAAATTTTTATGAATTTGCAAAAGTCAACTATCCTTAAAACTTCAATTTTTGACAAAAGGGCCCACTTTCTTCCACTTGATTCAGCCTTGTCATGCCACACACGTGTCCCATGCTTAATTTCAAGATCAAACATTTATTTTTCTATTTTATTTAATTTTTATTGATTTAATTCATTTTAAATCCATAATAATTCAAATAAAATCTAAAAATCAATGGAATAGTATCTTTTTGATTTGAACAGCTTTCATATACCATGTGCCAACTAACAAATTCGTGCTAGGGTTTTTTGTGCATAAAATCTTGGATTTGCTTCAAATTTGGAAAGTTCTTCAATGGTGGTCAACCAAATCTCCAAACTTCAATACACCAAGATACAAGCCCAAAATTAAACCTAGACTGATTGCCATATACATATGCAAGTAACCTAAACCTAATTCACGAACTAAGCATTGCTAAAACGGCCAAGGCAAAACTGAAAGTTTCTTGAAAAAGTGTGAGATCAAGAACAAGGTAGGAGGCGTTTTCAGATCAAAATAAGAACGTGACCTTCTTCCTTGCTATCCACTGAAGCTAAGACAACCATTACCACGTCCAAAGACCACCTATACAACACTGTAAGTCATCACAAACTCGCCTCTGAACACGAAATCTAAATTCTCAATTATTGCATTTTTTCTTCAAGGCGTTAGCATATTCATACTCATTGCTTGATTTCTGACGTAACTGCAAAAGCCAATTTTATTTTTAGGCCCTGAATCGTGATGCCCGATTCTAGGGTTCATGTCCTTGCGTTTTAGGTATTTTTGTTTCAGGGAAAATCAAAGCCAATCAAGGGCATAAATGTGATCAGGGGACATGGATGATCATAACCATGGGCTTGGATGGAGTTTTTGAAGCCTAGGGATGGTTTTAGGAAAGAGCCTACGGAACTTCCTGCGGATAAAAATCCGTAGGTAACTGAACCAAGGATTTGGAGAAGACGACCACACGTCGCTCTCCCATTCGCCCTTTCAAATAATCGCGCGTTTTTATTTTTATTTTTAGGCATATGTGTTGATTTACTAATATATTAACCAGTTATTATAATTATTATTTCAATTGAAGCAATTGGCTCAGTGGCTAAGGCGAGCAGGCATTGAACGTTGGGACCTGGGTTCGAATCCCAGGTCCCCCAAAATATTCATTCTTTTTTTCTTCACATAATTGCGTGCAGGGTTCAAAAGAAGGTGTACCATATGCCTCACGAATCAGTGCGCCAAGTGGCCTCAAACCCAGACCCAATGGCCTAGAGTGGACGACCACCATACGCCCAGTCAACACGTGCCATGGAGAAACCACAAACTCAAACAGGCTGGAATATTGATTGGGCCAAGGAATTCCAAATACACCTTCAAACCTGCCCCCCCTCCCCCCCTGGGTTTGCATTTTATTTTTTATTTTTTTATTTTTTCATTCATTTGCTTAATTTATTTTTATTGTTTTAATTAATTACTAACCAGCAAATTAATTATTTTCCATAATAAAATCAGAAGACAAATATATTTATTATCATTATTTATTAATTATTTTTTGTAAATAAACACTAACATGAATTAATTTAGTTTAATTAGGTTTAATTTTAATTTTCTTTTACAATAAATAAAATAAATTAGACTTAGGATTTTTTTTACTAACTTTTAACCCTTTCTTTTTATTTTCATTAAAACTTAAAAAAACTAAAAAATATTTTTCTTTTAATTATTAATTAATTAGTAAATTAGGTTTAATTTAATTTAATTGCAAAAAAGACCTAAATTTCTTTCTTCTCTCAAAAAAGGGTCAAAACCCCAAGGACGTCCCGATTCAATTCTTTCACGCGCATATTTATTTTTGATTATTATTTTGATCATATTGATGTATCTGCTCAGGGAATGTAATAGATAATTAGGATTTTATCGCTTTCTTTAATATCTCGTATTTATTTTCCAAAGGGTTTTATTTTTGGCGATGTATATACCCGCGCCTTGTAATAGCGTAGATTTACCTTCCGCACTTTATTTCCCGCAAATTATTTAACTGTTAATTATGCATGACAAGACTTGTATGACAAATAAAATCAACCCGTAGCTCACAATGATGCATATTCAAAGATAAACATAAACTGAATTTAACACGCATGCACATGCCACTCTTAGGGTACGCTTCACTTGGTTGCCTCGAGGTGGTCATCAAGTATAGGGTGTTTTAGAGGTCTCCCTCCTGTCTAAAGATCCAGTTGCCTCGAAACGGTTGCCTCGGATAAAAAGGATCTAGGACATTAGGGTTACCGCTAAGGCGTCCTACTATTGCTTTGGTGACCACATTGTCCCTATAATCGAATTGACCCGAATAACTCCAACGACGGTGCTACCTACTTCTCAATAGTGGGATAGTACTGTCTAAAGGACTCTTACACGGCTTAATTCCTTAGAGTAGGTAGATTTCTCTTGGGTACTTGCTCTTTCAAAACAAAAAAACAACTTTTCGCACCTACACTTTCAAAAAGTTTTCAAACAAATACTTCATACACTCTTGAGGACTGATACAAGAGTTACCTAGAAGTTTTTCAAACTAAACTTTTTCAAAACCCACACACACTTGAAAAGCAAACAAATTTTGAAAACATAGTGAGCAAGTACCTAAGAGCCCGTGGATAACCACGGATAGAAAGGGTGCTAACACCTTCCCTTTCTATAAATCTACCTCCCGAACCGAGAAACATTCTCGAAAAGGAATTTTGTTGTGCTTTTGTCCTTTCCTTGTTGGAGAACATAAAAGACGGTGGCGACTCTTGCTTACTGCGTCATTTCGTGAACCAGCTTAAAAAACAGTCAGTTCTATTTCCACCGATCACAGCGGTGATATGATATATTATCTTTCTACCTTCAATGAAAGTTGGTAGACCATCGGCAGTGAATGTTGATGTTTATTATCTTTTTGCTACCCTCAGTAAATGTTGGTAGTTCATCGTCAGTGAACGGCGGTGATATGATATATTCTCTTTCTACCTTCAGTGAAAGTTGGTAGACCATCGGCAGTGAATGTCGATGTTTATTATCTTTTTGCTACCCTCAGTGAATGTTGGTAGTTCCTCCTCAGTGAACGGCGGTGATATGATATATTCTTTTTCTATCTTCAGTGAAAGTTGGTAGACCATCGGCAGTGAACATCGATGTTTATTATCTTTTTGCTACCCTCGGTGAACGTTGGTAGTTCATCGTCAGTGAACGGCGATGCTATGATATTTTCTCTTTCTACCTTCAGTGTATGTTGGTAGACCGTCAGCAGTGAATGTAGATGTTTATTATCTTCTTGCTACCCTCAGTGAACGTTGGTATTTCATCGTCAGTGAACGACGGTGCTATGATATTTTCTATTTCTACCTTCAGTGAATATTGGTAGATTATCGGCAGTGAACGTCGATGATTATCATCTTTTTTCTACCCTCAGTGAACGTTGGCAGTTCATCGTCAGTGAACAGCGGTGATATGATATTCTCTTTCTACCTTCAGTGAAAGTTGGTAGACCATCGGCAATGAACTTCGATGTTTATTATCTTTTTGCTACCCTCAGTGAATGTTGGTAGTTCATCGTCAGTGAACGGCGGTGCTATGATATATTCTGTTTCTACCTTCAGTGAAAGTTGGTAGACGGCAGTGAACATCAATGTTTATTATCTTTTTGCTACCCTCAGTGAATGTTGGTAGTTCATCATCAGTGAACGGCGGTGCTATGATATTTTCTCTTTCTACCTTCAGTGAAAGTTGGTAGACCATCGGCAGTGAACATCGATGTTTGTTATCTTTCTCTCTGCCTTCAATAAACATTGGTAGCTTCGCCTTCGGTAGAAGTTGGTGTTTCCTTTGACCATTCTATCATTCTTTTTGATTCAGGTCTTTTGGTCTACCAGTGATTTATTTTCTTGGTGGGGTTGCTCCTTTGTTTCTTTATTATTGTTGCATCCCCAGTGATACTTTGCGTCTCTTTGGTCCTGTTCATATGCATTCATATGCATAAGCATTTGCATGGCATCTTAGGGCCAAAAATAGGGTTTGTTTTATGTTTAAGTATCTTTGATCACGTCGACACGAAGATTTTTAACCTTCTTATCTTCGGATAGAAGAAACATAAATAAGGGCAGCTGTTGTACCCCAATTTTCCCCCTAAGATCCCTTCATCATACCATGTTGGTTTATTCACAACAAGATTACACTAGGATTCTTGGTTCCCCTCCCTACTTTGAGTTTTGCTCCTTTTGAGGGATTACTACGCACCTTGACTTATGTTCCTTTTGTGATCATGAATATTGTTTTTATTTCTTCATTTAAATAATAAAATGCAATGTTGGCTTGTCTTGCTTGTTATCCATGTAGGTAAGAGCAATGAGATTTATCAAGTTACTCCATGGATTCATGAGTTTATTTCCATGCCCTAGTCAATAAAGCTTGAGAATTTCAAACCTCATCATTAGATTGGTTTTGTAAGGATTGGCATGGCAAGTTTACTTTGGTTCATCACATTTCAAGGTTATTAGATTTGACTCAAAAGTATAAGGGGTTTTGATTGGAGAAGTTGTCATGTTTGGACAAGGTTTTGTTCCCATTAGTCACAAGAGCATATTTCTATCAAATTTCAAGATATGGAAGTGTTTTTGGTATCTATGAATCCTCATTATCATCCTAAACAACTTCTATTCACAAAGCAATAATATTGGTACAAGAAGTTTGTTCAAGCTTGTCAAAGTTCTTCAAAGCATTTTCTTGATCTAGGAGCTAGGGTTTTGAACTTCAAAGGAGCATATCCTGCTCACCTTTTGGTATTTTTGAATGATTTAAAATACACTCTTCTCTTCAAAGGGTTATCAATAAATCACTTCAAAAGTTCCAAAGAGTTTTCATGTGGAAGAAACTTGGTGAAGAAGAAAGATTACAAGTCCTCCAGATGAATCCCCAATTTTCCATGTGTGACTTCAAATGATCATAACTTGGTCAATTTTTATCACCTTGAGCCCATTATTTTTCCAAAATTATCTTGATGATGTGAACTTTATGCCTTCTTTTATGTGCAAAGTGGCAAAATGAATGGAAGTTTCCTTAAAGATGCAAAATATTATAGGTCATTTCATGAAATTTTGCCAACTTCAACAACTCATAACTTGCTCAAATTTTGGAGATTTTGAATGATTCAATTTCAAAATGTCATTCAAGTGATCTACTTCATGCCATCTTTTTCGATCAAGAGCAAATTCCAAGTGGAAGGCCATGTTTGGATGCAAGACATTATAGGACATTTTTGATGTAGAATTTGAAATATTTCTAAGTATGGAAAGTCAACCCTTTTTCTTCAACTTTGACTCAATATAACCTTCAGCTCAAGCACCAATTTAACTCCATTCTTTTTCCATTGCAAAGCTTTTAACCTCATCTTTCTAAAGCATCAAGAATCATGCCTTAAGACCCCTTGAGCTATGAATGCCATAGTTTCAAAAATGGTAACTTGGAATTGAAGTTTC
Organism: Vicia faba; assembly: GCA_948472305.1. NCBI lineage: Eukaryota > Viridiplantae > Streptophyta > Magnoliopsida > Fabales > Fabaceae > Vicia > Vicia faba. Next base: position 1,014,833,715 of record OX451738.1, read on the forward strand.
CTTGCAAGTCAGAATTTGAATTTCATGTTACAACCTCTAAACCGCTAATTAACACGCGTTTTGGGTCTAAACATGATTATCCAACTTTCCCAAGTGGATTAGTGCATCAAAAAGCAAGAATTGGAGGAGTTTTGGTGAAGTTTGGATCACACTTCACTCGTGCATCAGGTTTGCACGAATTCCCTCGAAAACGCATCATTCACGATTCCTTTTGATCCCATCCGCTTCTCCTATAAATACATGAACTATCCCATTCATTTTCCCAAGCTTGGATAGCCAGAATCACCCTGCCAAACTTGCTCCATAACTCAATTTTCTGTAACTTCAAAATCCATTCTCGAGCCTTTTTCAATCCAATTTTTCCATCAATTCACCTTCCTTGATCTTCCCTGAAGCTAAACACATAATTACATTCAAGAATCGTGCCCTATACTGCTCCATAGAAGTCCAGTTCCAGAGCTCAGCAACTCAACTTCAATAGGTAGATTCCTTCATCAATTCTTCAAAACTCTGATATCATTGTGTTGCTCTCATTGCCTTGGTTCTAGTCGCAACACTTACCTTTTACTGGAAACACGTTTTGACCATGAAATTTCAAATCCCTTTTCAAAACTTTCCTTCCAAATTGCTTGAGCTACAGTTTATATAAATTTGGCGCGAGGGTGTGGTTGTCTTCGTCTTGAAGAGACGAGGCGAATGGTATAAGTATTAGCTTCTGATTTTACAGTTTGAGAGACTTGTAATTCGTGATGGCTAGAGGTTGAAGATGACCAACGTGTCATCTTCCAACCAATGAAGGCATCTATATTTTTCAAATCCTGATTTAATTAATGATATGCACAGCGTGCCAGATCCCTTGGATTTGATTACTAACGTGTTTTGACTCTCATCTAATGGTCCACATATTTTACTTTTATTTTCTTTTTCTGATTTTTATATTTTAATTGTTTTAAATTTCAAAAAAAAAATAGAAAAATCATTTTTAGTCCAAAAAATCTGAAAAAATTATGAAAAATATTTTTGATTATTCTCTTTCTGATTTTTACTTTTTCACAATTTAATTTTGTATTTTGGTATTTTTAAAAAAATTTACGCTTATTTGATTTGTTTTAAATGTTTAAAAATACTTTTATACATTTTAAAATTCTGAAAAAATTATGGAATGATCCAATGATATTGTGACAAATATTGGTGACCTTATTTTATTTTTGTTTCTGACTTTACTATTTTTTTTACCATTTTTTGTTTATTTTACCCATTTATTTTAATTTAAAAAAATAGTTTCTGACTTTAAAAAATTACCAAAAAATTTATAAAATTATTTGAGCCTTTTTCTGATTTTTCTATGGTCTTACTTTTTATTTCTTGATTAATTTGAACATAGTTGATATTTTTCTCTTTATTTTCTATTTTTAAACATTATTTTTAAACCCATTTATGTATATTAAAATGTGATATTATTTTGTGATTATTTTCTGGCTAATCTTGGGTTAGATTTTGGATCATGAACTTTATTAACATCATTGGATCCATGGTGTTGAGTTTAACTCACAAAAATGGTTGAATGATTTTAATAATAGTTTGATTAAAATTTAATTCAAATATGGTTTGTATATTTTTTCCCCATCCCTCTTCATCTCATCCCCTTCTTATTGCAATAGATGTTGTTGGAGCATGATCTCTATATCATATCTCAAAAAAAATGGTGCATAGATTTATATTGACCGGCCTCAAAATAGGTGCGACTTCTATATAAGTCCACTTACGATTGCTTAACATAGCGCTAAATTTTGTCCTGATTCGAATAAATGATCATCCGTGGCCCAAACTTATGATTGCAAGCCCAAGTATGTTAATTTGATCTATTTGATCTGTTGTACCCCAAAAATTTTCCTCCCATATTTCTCAATACATTTCAAGTAAGGTCTTCAAATTGCCCAAGGAAGTCCAAGAGTTGACCATACAAACTCTATCCTAAAGGCAGTCTATCTCAAATTAGGGTTTCATTTTGCATCAAGATGTTTGAGTCCAAAGGGAACTAAATTCCCACTATTGTCCTAATATATTCTCAAGATCATCCATGTCAAGTTTCAAGCCTTGCAGAGGAAGTTTTATCAGTCAATTGCTCAAAGGCCTAAAAGTCGACTATGCTAGGGCAAAAGTCAACTGTGGCCCACATACAGTCAAACTTCAACATTTTTGGTCAACATACTCATTTTGAAGTATTATTCATCATTTGATCAAGGGTTGATCATGATTCCTCAAGGATTGCTCACAATTCATCAAAACCCAAAAGTTGCTAAATTAGGGTTTTGTAGGAAAAGTCAACTCAACTTTGACCAAGCATAACTTTCTCATACTTTATCAGAAATGACTCATCCAAAGCTCATTTTGAAGAGGATGTAATTCCATACAATTAATCTTCATCTCCCAAGTTCAAAATATGCACTCACAAGAAGATATAAATTTGGACATTATAGGTCATTTTGAAAAGTCAACAAAAACACCTTTTTTGTCAAGGCTTCATACATGAACATGGAAGACTCAATTTAGATGAGACCAAAAGGGTTGCTTAGAGGACATCTTGTTGACGATGTACAAGCGTTGTTTTAAATCCTAAACAGTGGAGCTATAAGGAAGATAATCCCTAGTCAACCCCTTCGAGCCAAAAAAGTAGGAGTTCTTCTTTTCACACATATTAAAACCCTTAATCATAACCTGTGGCAGGGTAGTTTTCTCAGTTAATTCAAAGGCGCATTCAGTCACAATCTGCCGCTTCGCACATAATGAATGGCATCAAAGACGTCCTTCCGAAACAAAAGATGGTGATGGTTCCCTATAATCATTAAGACAGGCAGTCATTATCTCTCGAAATAAAAGGCTATTAAGTCAAAACCTATAAAGGAGACTTAAGAAAAAACACTGGGGCATCCCGCTGACTGTAATCACAAAAATAAACAGTTCAGGCAAAACATAGGGATAATAAAATCAAAAAGAAAGAGGTCCTATAAACCCTCAACAAAAAATAAATGACTACCTATTCAAAATAAACTGTCAGTATCCTAACCATCACTGGAATATCAAAGCAAAGACTCAAACGGGGTCTAAATGCACAATTAGTTGAGTTTAGGATCGAAGAACATCACGAAGAATGGGTGGGTACAAATAAAATTTGAGCCTTTATCCTTTGTTTCTTAAACCGTGAACCAGACCACGTTATAACCCTTAAAAGTCCTAGCTGAAGCATGGGTTAGTTCGAAAACATACTGTTACAAAAGGTATCCTGACTCCTGAAGGTCCATTACAAATCCTGAGTTGATATCACATCTTTGCAAAATTCTATTTTTTCTATAAAAAAAACTACATTTTTAAAACTTCAAGACAGACATAAGCTTTGCTTTCTTAAAATAACATTGTTTGCATATGACTATTTGTTCAATAGTAGAGAAATCCGCTTGACGAATATCTAGTGAACAAAAACCTTCTCAATAAAAAGGATCACCTCAAGTGGAAAAACACTTCCAACCAAGGGGAACGGCATGATCATTGTCCATCATCTGGGGGCAGTCAAGTCAAGATTCAAGGAATCTCTCAAAGATGCCAAATAGCCAGGGGCAGATCTCCATCTGAATCACTTGGGGGCATTGTGCATGAATTCCAGCAACGAATCATGTACGATCAAACAAACATCTTCTGGAAGTGTGGCAATACAACACTACCGACAGTGACAATTCCCTACACCCTGAGAGCGTGGACATAGTCAAAAAATACTGCGCATGAATAAAGACCCGCTAGGTTGACTGGCCTAGGAAAAAATAAGGGCATCCCGACGAACTAAAAGGGTTCGGGCAAAAATTAGGGATAAAAGCAAAAAGAGATATGTACACCCGGCAGGCCGAAAACCTGAAAAGGCGGCTTGGGCAAAAAAGGGTATCCCGGTGGACTGAACATCTGAAAAGACAGTCCGGGAAAAAGTAAGGGATTAAAGTGTACGACTATGTCCGGTCATCTCGTCACTTGCCTATCAGTAGAAGACTTATCATTTCGATCGGCAGTTACCAAGAACATCATAAGTTGGGTAACACTCAAGCCACAAAGCCTCCGCAGGCACTTTCTCCAGCAGGTACAGGGGCAGAAAAGTCTTGATACGAAGTCATTGTCGTATCCTCAGCATGCGTCCTAGTAACATCTACACTTCCCACATAATAGAAGCAACCAAAGTTTTAATCTCTTCCTCCCCAAACAGGAGTTACTTTCCCCAGCCAATCTCTTTCGGAGAGCCGACGTCTATATTCCCCAACCGAATTTTGTAATCGCAAGCGGTTCATAAAGTTTTCTACCGAACAAAGTTTATTTCTCTGAATACAGAAGCTTAATCCTTGACAGAGTTTATCCCTTCAACTATAGAAGCTTCTCTCTCTAACGGAATTATTCCCTGCAGAGTTGTTCTCAAGCAGAGTCTCTCCTTGGCAGAATATCCATAAACAAGGGGCAAATCCCCAGCATAGTCATCTCTGGTTCACCATCTTCAGCGGAAGTAGAAGAACCACTTTTTCTACGACAGACAGGAACTTAATTTCCATTACTCTCCAACAACAGTCAGGGATTTATTTTCCCAAACTCGGACGTGCCACAATAGCATTTCATGTTCATATATCATGATGTGCGCATACATATTGCATACGACATAATCTCATTTATTTTGAGAACATCATCATACAATGCATGTCATGCATCATATACGATTAATCATGTACCTTTTCAGGAAAGATGGTTATCATCAACAACTTCCAGCAAGTTCAAGATTAGCTCCGGAAACTAAACAGACTTTACACGGGTTCGTCACGAAGCAATCTTACACGGGTTTCTCCTAAATGCAGCTTTAGACGGGTTCGTCACAAAGCAATCTTACACGGGTTTCTCCTAAATGCAGCTTTACACGGGTTCGTCACGAAGCAATCTTACACGAGTTTCTCCTAAATGCAGCTTTATGTGGGTTCGTCACGAAGCAATCTTACACGGGTTTCTCCTAAATGCAGCTTCACACGGGTTTATCCTGAAAAATCTTACATGTGTCTTTTCTCATACATTTCCAAATAAAGTTTTACACGAACTTATCACAAAGTAACCTTACCCAGGTTCCTCTTGAAGTTTTACATGAACTTATCACAAAGTAACCTTACCCAGGTTCCTCCTGAAGTTTTACACAAACTTATCTTAAAGTAACCTTACCCCGGTTCATTTTTAAGTTTTACACAAACTTATCACAAAGTAACCTTACCCAGGTTCCTCTTGAAGTTTTACATAGACTTAGCCTAAAGTAACTTTACCCAGGTTCTTGCCGAAGTTTTACACAAACTTATCACGAAACAACCTTACCCAGGTTCCTCCTGAAGTTTTACACGAACTTATCACAAAGTAACCTTACCCAGGTTCCTCCTGAAGTTTTACACAAACTTATCTCAAAGTAACCTTACCCCGGTTCATTTTGAAATTTTACACGAACTTATCACAAAGTAACCTTACCCAGGTTCCTCTTGAAGTTTTACATAGACTTAGCCCAAAGTAACCTTACTCAGGTTCCTGCCGAAGTTTTACACGGACTTATCCCGAAGTAACCCTACCCAGGTTCCTCCTAAAGCCCTACACAGACTCCTCACAAAACAACCTTACATAGGTTCCTTCTCAGTTCAGATGCAGTTTTATCCAAACTCCTCACAAAGCAACCTTACCCAGGTTCCTTCTCGGTTCAGATGCAATTTTATCCAAACTCCTCACGAAGCAACCTTACCCAGGTTCCTTCCCATAATCCCTACTATCCAGGTTCCTTCTCATAACCTTACCATCCAGGTTTCTTTTCTCTTATCTCCAGATAGCAGTCCACAACACTGTAAGGCCTGGACCTGATCAAACACGGTCGATTTCACCTTTCCCCAGTAGGTCGCGATGCAGCCTATACACGACCAGATAGCAGTTCATTTTCACCTCCCCGACTAAGAGATGATTCCCCAGTATAATAATGGACCACTGAAGCTCCTAAAATTCTATTTCTCTCAAGACAGAGACCGACTTTCCCCAGCGAAATCCTTCTCGGTTCAGATGCATTTTTACCCAAACTCCTCACAAAGCAACCTTACCCAGGTTCCTTCTCGGTTCAGATGCAATTTTATCCAAACTCCTCACGAAGCAACCTTACCCAGGTTCCTTCCCATAATCCCTACTATCCAGGTTCCTTCTCATAACCTTACCATCCAGGTTTCTTTTCTCTTATCTCCAGACAGCAGTCCATAACACTGTAAGGCCTGGACCTGATCAAACACGGTCGATTTCACCTTTCCCCAGTAGGTCGCGATACAGCCTATACACGACCAGATAGCAGTTCATTTTCACCTCCCCGACTAAGAGATGATTCCCCAGTATAATAATGGACGACTGAAGCTCCTAAAATTCTATTTCTCTCAAGACAGAGACCGACTTTCCCCAGCGAAATCCTCCTCAACAACAGGTATACGGGCTCTCGCAAAGGAATCTCTTATGCGATCAACACTTCTTCTGATGGCATCTTTAAGCCCATTTTCCATCATTAACTAACAAATGGCATCTATAAGCCCATTCCCGAAATCGCAAGGCCAATACCACTTCATGCGAGTGCAAATTTCTAGGCACTCTGGTGTTCAATCATCTTCCACCTTCGGATCACGAAAGGCAAGCAAGTCAATCTACATCCTCATGTTTAAGAAGATTGAACAGGGGAAGCTGTTGTACCCCAAAATTTTCCCTCCCATATTTCTCAATACATTTCAAGTAAGGTCTTCAAATTGCCCAAGGAAGTCCAAGAGTTGACCAGACAAACTCTATCCTAAAGGTAGTCTACCTCAAATTAGGGTTTCATTTTGCATCAAGATGTTTGAGTCCAAAGGGTCCCAAATGCTCACTATTGTCCTAATATGTTCTCAAGATCATCCATGTCAAGTTTCAATCCTTGTAGAGGAAGTTTGCTCAGTCAATTGCTCAAAGGCCTGAAAGTCGACTATGTTACGGCAAAAGTCAACTGTGGCCCACATACAGTCAAACTTCAAGATTTTTGGTCAACATCCTCACTTTGAAGTATTATTCATCACTTGATCAAGGGTTGATCATGATTCCTCAAGTATTGCTCATAATTCATCAAAACCCAAAAGTTCTTAAATTAGGGTTTTGTAGGAAAAGTCAACTCAACTTTGACCAAGCATAACTTTCTCATACTTTATCATAAATGACCCATCCAAATCTCATTTTTAAGAGGATGTAATTCCATACAATTCATTTTCATCTCCCAAGTTCAAAATATGCACTCACAAGAAGATATAAATTTAGACATTATAGGTCATTTTGAAAAGTCAACAAAAACACCTTTTTTGTCAAGGCTTCATACATGAACATGGAAGACTCAATTTAGATGAGACCAAATAGGTTGATTAGAGGACATTTAGCTTTCTAAAAAGTCCAAGAACACCCTCATAAGGTTAAAATTGAGAGAGATATGCATTGTCAAAGTTGGACAATTTTTGAAAAAAATGCATGAAGCAAATATTGACCAAACTTGGATTTTTTTCCAAATGGGCCTATCTTTTCAAGTTTGAAACTCATTCCTAACATGGTCCACGACCTCTAAGCCCATCCATAAATTTTTCTACTATTTATGTTATTTATTTTGATATTTTATTCATTAAAATTCAGAATTAAATAAATAAATAATAGAAATAATGTAAATTTTGATGTGAATCCATTTTGGGAAAGTTTTATACTGGTTTATATCAATTGATTTCGTTCAATAACCCTTCAAATATGTCCAGGTTCATCCACATGTGAAAATGGCATAAAATCATCAAATATGGCATTTCTTTCAAATCTTGATCATGGTCTTAAAACACAACATTATGAGAGATTATTTCCATTCTTTCTTGTCTCCTCATTCTCCTCTATAAATATAGAGCCATACAATCTTGAAATACACGAAATTCCTCTCTAAAAAGCTCTCAAAAAGCTCTTCAAAAAGCTCTCCAAAAGCTCTTCAAAAAGCTCTCCAGAAATCAAAGAATTGGTGCAAGTCATATCTCGAGGTTCCGGTCCCTCTCAATTGACATCAAGCCTCAAACCATCCTCTTGAAGTCCTCAGGAGTCTTACAAGGCCCAAGAGCAATCCATCACACGCCTAGCACGCCCCCATTTGACAATATCAGTTTGGTAAAATTTTAAACTTTGAATCTCTAATTTTAATCATATTTTATGGTATACCAACGATTGTTTGAGTTTATATAGAATAGTTATGGATGATTGAATCATAGGTTCCACGCAAGAATAAAAAACATACCATAGTTAGAGTATGAAGATTTCGAAGATTCGGGCCTAAGGATATCTGATGATTGCACCCCCTGTTTACTTTTGCTACTGGGCCCATCTTTATTTTCTTGTTTTATTCATTTCATTTATTTATTTTAATCCCTTTTTTTTATTTTTATCAATAAAAAAATATAAAAATCACATAAAAATAGATTTAGGATTTTTTCTTAATTAAATTTTAATTTTGGTAAATTAATTAACTAAACACTTTAACTTTTTTTTAAAAATTAAAATTAATAGAACTTAGGTTTAATTTCATTTTAATTCATTTTCCTTTTCGTAACAAAAATACCAAAAAAAACATAGAATTAATTTCTTTTATTTAAATTTCATGTTTCTTTAATAATTATCTTTTTTTAAATATAGATCTAGATCAATTATTTCTTTTAACTTAAACCATTTTTATAAATTAAAACAAAAAACAACAAAAAGATTTTTTTTATATCTTAGGATTTTTAGACGTCTTTTCAAATTTGCACGTTATTATTCTTTCGCACTTCATTTTATTATTGTAACTGTATATTGGGATGTAATAGATGATTAGTAGGACCTTTACCTCTTTTATTTATTTTTCCCCCAGTTTTGGATATGTACATAATCCCCTTCCCCAAAGCCTTGTAATAGGTAGGTTTTATATTGTTGCACTTTTAAATTACTGCAATTATTAACTGCTAGATGTATGACTAATAGGATTATATGGCAAGAATAATCAAACATTAGCAAACTTAACACAAGACTAAAATAACTGAACATAACACACCTTGCACATATGCACTCTTAGGGTATACCTCACTTGGTTGCCTCGGAAAATAATGGTCATGTCCCTCGAACGTAGGGATACCCTTAGCAAAGGCCCTCAGTTAAAATCATCATAAAGATCATGGTCCCTCGATGTCCCTCGAAGTTGCCTACGGTATATGATCTTGTCCCTCGATGTTGCCTACGAATATATGATGACAGTCCCTTCGAAATGCTAAGGTATCCCTACATGTTGCCTTTAATGACCATTATGTCCCTTTCGAATTGACCTTTACAACTCCAACGACGGTGTTACCTACTTCACAATAGTAGAATAGCATTGTCTAAAGGAAACAAGAACATAAACAATCCTTTTTCGAGTAGGTAGATGCTAGTAGGTACTTGCTCAAAAACAAACTTTTTCACGCTTACAATTTTCCAAACAAAGTTTTCAAAAACACTTTGTAACACTCTTGAAGACAGAAGCAAGAGTTAAAACAAAGTCAAACAAAACTTTTCAAAACACACAAACATGGAAGCAATTTTAAAATGATGAGCAAGTACCTAAGAGCCCGTAGAAAACTACGGATAGAAAGGGTGCTAATACCTTCCCTTTCTATAATCTACCCCCCGTACTCAAAATCTCGAAAAAGGAATTTTTCTATTATTTTTTCCTTTCCAGTTGGATAAAATAAAATTCGGTGGCGACTCTTGCTTACCGCGACATTTTGCGAACAAAAAACGCAAAACGCAAACCAGTATCAAACAATCGGTATTGCCACTGTATCACATGATCCAATAACCTTGAGATTCATTGTGTGGATGATTTGGTTCTACCAATCCTCTAATGGATCTACAACACCTTTGGTAAATGCAGATCACTTAAACATCGTTGATCATTAAATGGTACTTATGAGAATTCCAAATGGATGATATACTTGACAAAAAGCAAATGCAACTTGTTGTGTGGAGGCTTTGGTTCTACCAATCCTCTAATGAGTTCCAAATGCAAGCTTCAAGATAGTCATCCAACTAACCACTAATTATTGACTTGTTTTTACCTTATGCTTTCATTCTTTTTTATGCTTTATGTACCATTTACTTTTAGCATTTACATTTCATGCCATTTTCATCTTTGCTCATTTGAGCATTTACTTTCTTGCCATTTTTACTTTTCTCACTTGAGCTTTTCTTTTCCTTTCTTAAGATACTTAATAATCAACATAAACCCTGAAAAATCTTTAATTGTACTTGGACTATTTAGTTACCATCCTTGGCATTGCGGAGCATGGGAATTTTCTTGGACTTGGAATTAGAAACCTTGGCCTATCTTGGAGACTTTGTGACCTTATCTGATTATTTTGTCTGGAGTTCTTGAGGTTCACCTCAAGACATTGGGTTGCTTGTTTGTTTTTGTGTGCAGGTTTTTGTGATTACACCATCTGTTTGTAATCTGGAATTCACCCGTATACAGCCGTTACTCTTCCCAATTTTTGTGAAGACTTAATACACTTGAAGTTTGGTTCTCTCAAGAGATCTAGTATTTTTTATTGCTTGGTTTCAATCCAAGGAATGGGAATTATATCTTGGCTCATAATGTCAAGTATTGGCTTCTTTTTGGTTAGATGGTTCTTATCCCTAGCTTTTATTTTATGCTTTAGGATAGTCCCTTCTTCTCCTACCATCTTCTTCAATTTCAAAAATCTTCTTCCTCCCTTTTTTTTGAAAAAAAACTCTTCTTGTTTTTAAACTTGAACCACTTTTATAATAAACTTGAGTTATGTCCATGTATTTTCAAAACATTTTCATAAATAAACCCCAATCAGCTTAATGATACCTTGACATTTTTTGTGAAAAGACTAAAAGTCAATCAATCTCATTTCAAACCATCTTGCCATTTTGGCTTTTTATCTTTAAAATTTTCTCAAAAGATTAGACTCTTGTCAATCCTTGTAGTGATGCAAACAACTATACTTCTACAATATATAGTGAAGAGAGATATTTTCCACTTGGGTGTTGAGTGAGGCATTGTTGATTCTAAAATCTAAGTCATATCCTCAACTTTGAGATGATGATGTTTTATCTCATAAAATTAACCAACACATTTGTGTTTCAAATTTTTAAAAGAGGAACTACGTGTACCCTGACCCCCTATTGCACGAAATATGGTATGTAGGCACTAAAGGTTCGCAACCGCGGAGGGTGCAAAAATTATAAAATAAATACGCTTCTTTCCTCACCTCCACCATCCACTTTTTATATACAACAGTTTTTATAGCCAAAATATACAGATTTTACAAAGAGGCTCCTGCAGAGTATCGTAGATGTTTAGGGTGCTAATACCTTTCCTTTGCATAACCGACCCCCTTACCTTGAATCTTTCCCCCTCTTTTTGGGTTATTCGCTGCTTTCCCATTCCTTTGAAAACAATAAAGCGCGGTGGCGATTTTGATTTTGATTTGTATAAAGTCTAGTCAATCCAATGGCTTAGTCTTAAACATTTCTACCGCTACAGAAAAATGGTGATTGTCATATGGTCGTATTCCAGGATTCACGGTGACTTACTGGGGGAAATGAAATTAATTGTTATCTGGTCGATTTACAGGCTTCAGTGACTTGAAATTTATTAGAAGGCAACCGTGTAAGGATGCATCCGGATGAGCCCGTGTAAAGCTGCATTTGGAAATTGTGAGAAGGAATCCATCTAAGATTTCTTTAGGATGAGCCAGTGTTAGACTACATCTGGAAATAATGAGAAGGAACCCGTGTAAGATTACTTCAGGATGAGTCTGTGTAAAGCTGCATCTAGAGATTATGAGAAGGAACCCGTGTAAGATTTCTTCAAGATGAGCCCGTGTTAGACTACATCTAGAAATGATGAGAAGGAACCCCTGTAAGATTGCTTCAGGATGAGCCCGTGTTAGACTACATCTGGAAATGATGAGAAGGAACCCGTGTAAGATTGCTTCAGGATGAGCCTGTGTAAAGCTACATTTGGAAATGTATTAGAAGGAGCCCGGGTAGGGTTGTTTCATCTGGTCATGTAGATAGTTGCCCCGTCTTGCTTCGGATATTGATCCACAGTCAGTTGTTGACAGATAGTTGCCCTGTCTGGTTTCAGGAATTAATCTAGAACTGTTTTTGTTGGTTGTTGAGATAGTTTCCCTGTCTGGTTTCAGGAATTAATCTCTAACCTGGTCTTGTAGATAGTCGCCCCGTCTTGTTTCGGGAATTGATCGACAATCAATCGTTCACAAATAGTTTCCCTGTCTGGTTTCCAGAATTAATCTGGAACTTGCTTTTTGTTGGTCGTAGAGATAGTTGCCCTGGATTGTTTCGGGAATTAATATCTAACCTTAGATAAAGAAATATAGTTTCCCCATCCTGTTTCAGGAGTTAATCTTTGATATTATCTTGTAGATAGTTGTCCTGTCTTGTTTTAGGTATTAATCTATAATCAGTTGTTCATAAATAGTTGTCCTGTCTTGTTTCAGTTGTAATCTGGAACTTGTTTTTTGTTGGTCGTAGAGATAGTTGCCCTGGCTTGTTTTAGGAATTAATCTCTGACCTTGAGAGAAAGAAAGATAGTTTTCATGTTCTGTTTCGGGAGTTAATCTCCAATATGTTCATGTAGATAGTTGTCCTGTCTTGTTTCAGGTATTAATATACAATCAGTTGTTCTCAGATAGTTTCCCTGTCTGGTTTCAGGAATTAATCTAGAACTGTCTTTGTTGGTTGTTGAGATAGTTTCCCTGTCTGGTTTCAGGAACTAATCTCTAACCTTAGAGAAAGAAAGATAGTTTCCTCGTCCTGTTTCAGAAATTAATCATCAATCTTCTCTTGTAGATAGTTGTCCTGTCTTGTTTTAGGTATTAATCTCTGATTAGTTGTTCACATATAGTTTTCCTGTCTTGTTTCAGGTATTAATCTAGAACTTGTTTTTTGTTGGTCGTAGAGATAGTTGCCCTGGCTTGTTTCAGGAATTAATATCTGACCTTGAGAGAAACAAAGATAGTTTCCCCGTCCTGTTTCGGGTGTTAATGTTCAATCTGTTCATGTAGATAGTTGTCCTGTCTTGTTTTAGGCATTAATCTACAATCAGTTGTTCTCAAATAGTTGCCTTGTTTGGTTTTAGGCATTAATCTAGAACTGTCTTTGTTAGTTGTTGAGATAGTTGCCATGTCTGGTTTCAGGAATTAATCTCTAACCTTAGAGAAAGAAAGATAGTTTCTTTGTCCTGTTTCGGGAGTTAATCTTCAATCTACTATTGTAGATAGTTGTCCTGTCTTGTTTCAAGTACTAATCTACAATCAGTTGTTCACAGATAGTTGTCATATCTTGTTTCAAGTATTAATCTGGAACTTGTTTTTTTTTGTCGTAGAGATAGTTGCCATGGCTTGTTTCAGGAATTAATCTCTGACCTTGAGAGAAAGAAAGATAGTTTCCATGTCCTGTTTCGGGAGTTAATCTTCAATTTGTTCATGTAGATAGTTGTCTTGTCTTGTTTCAGGTATTAATCTACAATCAGTTGTTCTCAGATAGTTGCCCTGTCTGGTTTCAGGAATTAATCTATAACTGTCTTTGTTGGTTGTTGAGATAGTTGCCCTGTCTGGTGTCAGTGTTGTACCCCAAAATTTGCCCTCCCTTTCTTCAGGAAACCATCTTGGATTTTTCAAAGCTCCCCTGAAACAAATCTAAGTCCTGAGTTATCCTTTTGCCCAAGCAAGCCGCTTATAAGAGCAAGATGATCTCACGAACTCCAGAAGCAGCGCTTTTATCTTGAAAAAAAAATCAAATTCCAAGTACTTAGAATGCTTCTCTAAAATAAGTGTTTTTTTTAGAAAAATCAGCGCTTCAGAACTTCTGGACCCATTCCAGATGAAGACGGTCAGAAGTTGCAAGCTTGGCTCAGCATGGTCAGAAGTTGGCTCTTTAGCAGCTACACCAGTTCAATCAGAAGTTGTAAACGTGATTCAGAATGTAAGCCTCAAACAGAACATGCCCCTTCAGCAGTTACACAAGCTCAGTCAGAATTTGCTAAAGGAATGCAAGAGACGCAGGAAAGTCTGAAGGCTCCTTCAGAACAGGTTGAAATCAGAAGATGAAAGGTCAGAAGAATGGGTGTCACACTGATACAGAATCTCTAAGTCCAAATTATCCAGAAGTAGATCCAAGGAACGTACCAGAAAACCAGGAGAATTTCCAGAGCATGCTAAGACAACAGGTAGCCAAGGCCAGAGCATGGTTTACGCTGCTGATTCAATGCTGGTTTCCATTACCAGAATGTTGGTATTGACAGGTCTTGTCACCATTTAATGCCCATTAATGCTTCCAACCACTCCTGAGCATTCACGTGTGGCTTGGAAAATGCTTTTGCACAGATTCTGGCATGGGTCTTCACGCCACCGCCCACTTCAGAGATCACTTCTCCCCAATCTATGACTGCTGCTGCAACCTAGGCTGAAAGATAGCTGTTATCACAACTTCCCAGGAATTTCTGTCAAAGAACAAATTCAAACTCTGTTGGCGCCTTAAATGTTCAAGGCATCCACAAGGATTTTGCCTATAAATAGAGAGTTTTTACCACTGCCAAAGACGTTCAAGAAAAGAAACATAAAAATTGCTAAGAGAGAAACAAAACTCCTACCAACACAGCATTCTGAAACTCTGCCAAAATCTCCAGCTTTGTTTCATAACTTTAAGTTTCTCACCTTCAACTTCATCAAATATCCAGCTCTTTTCTGTAAACCAAAAACACTCTTTCCAAACTTCTGACCCTATACACGTATACACCTTTACTTCCCCTTTTCCAAATATGTCCAGAACACCACCAGAACCAAAAGCTAACTTTCACCCACAACTTTCCAAACAGTCAGGTAAGCACCTGCTGACCCTCACCACACTGTTAAGCATCATCAGCTGTGCATATTCAAGTAACATAATGTAAATATTCATGTTATTGCTATTTATGTTCTGAGGACTTTCATACCTCAGAACGTTCTGAGCCAGTATAGGACTTGCCTGTGACCTTAGTGATTCTGACCTCTGAAACATTTTTGCTATTTGCTGGATCTGTTCCAAATATGTTTCCTGTTTTGTGGAGTAACAACAGGATTGCAGATGTTCTGATTAGTACAGGAAAAAGCCAAGTGCTGACTTTGACGTTAACACATCTGAAGCCTGTTTTGTTGTCAATGATATCAGAACCTCTGAGAATTATTGCCTTTTCAGCAGAATCAGAACTTCTGGTTTCTCCACTAACAAACTTCTGTCTTGCAGCGCAGGGAAATCAGAACTTCTTATTTCCCCACTAACAAGGTTCTGTTTTGCAGGTTCTAGAGTCAGAAGTTCTGACTCATCCAGTTTCACTAACAGGTTGATCATCTGGCAGCGGATCTGGGTCAGAACTTCTGATGACCTCCCAGCAGCGTGCGGGCTCCCTCTCTCTCTATATATATCTTGTTTTTTGCTATTTTCCTTTTTGTCTATTTTTCTCGTTGAACCCCCCATGTACAAATGTGTATCCCCCTCCCCTAATTGTTGTAATAGCGTAGGATTTTACATTTCCGCTTCTTATTGCTAGTAATTAGGACGTGTATGGCAAGATAAAATCAATGAAATAGAAAAACCTAATTCAAAGAAAAAAAAACTCTTGTATGCAATAAAACACACTTGCACACTAACACCCCTAGGGTTACTTCCACTTTGTTGCCTTCAAATAATTGGGCCATATTGCATGTTGAATTTCTTTGGGTAAAACAAACAATCAAAATGATCATAGTCCCTCAAAAAAATGTTGCCTAAATGAATGATCAAGTCCCTTTTTAAAGAAAAATTGCCCAAAGATATTTAACACTATTGCAATTATGGTCTAAACGATGACTCGCGCCCGTCCCTTTCATCTCCTAAATACAAGATTGTCCACCAAATGCAATGGTGGAACAAAATTGTCAAAAGGTTTAAAACATAACAAAAATCTTTGAGAAAACTTTAGGGTAGATAACTCTTAAGTACTTGTCAATTTGCAAAGAAAACACTTGCCTATTTTCAAAATCCACTTCACAAACACTTTCAAAATCAACTTTCAAAAAAAAAAATGAAAACCTTTTCAAAAGACATACACCTTTGTATACATCCCAACATGGATCATTACAAAGGTTGCCACCACATTGGCCTCTTTTCAAAGCATTTTCAAATCCACACACATCAAGCACCATTTCAAACAATTGAAAACCAAGGCAAGTTGATCTAAGCAAGTACCTAAGAGCCCATGGATAACCATGGATAGAAAGGGTGCTAATACCTTCCCTTTCTATAATCTACTCCCCGAATCCAAGAAAAATCTCAAAGGTTTTTGTTGTGCTTTTTAAACCTTTCCTTAGGATAAAATAAAAAGTCGGTGGCGACTCTTGCTCAACCGAAACATTTGCGAATAAAACGCAAAACCTCAAGTCAGTTCTCCCACCGTATCACAGAACTAGCGACTCTGCTGGGGATAAATTTAAAGTGGAGTAACCTTAGGGCATAGATCACCCTCTTGCATGACTAATTGTTTGATTTGTTTGCTTTATACTTTGGCTCTATGGTTTGGGTTTGCAATCCTACACTCGGATTTTGGGAAACATTCATAGATAGCAATACGTTGTGGAAACTGTGCGGGGTATACCGACACGGTCGAAGCAATAGCTATATTAGTGCGACATATTTGTGAGTACCGGTAACCCTTGAGTTCAATCAAGGAGAGTACGGGGCCGCTGAGTGATGTCACTAAGCACTAATGACCTAGAACCTTACTTGACCATCTTGGCCTTTTATTAGGGGTAGTGAGATGACCGGCTTTGGTGCAGTCCGAAGTTGGTAGATACTCGATACTACACTCATTGAGGGTTGTTTTCTTGGAATATTTTGGTCGCTAGTTAAGTGGCTAAACCAAAACAATGAACGATGAAAACAATCCCGTGATATTGAGCTCCTTAGAACCCGGTTACTATTTATAGGACAGGTTTTTAAGCCAACTACACTCAAGAGGGTACTTACCTATGAGACCTCATGCAAGCCTGAAACTAGGGTTTGGTGTGAATTGCTTGTACATGTGTGTTGTGCATACATCATAAACATCATGAAACATCATATGCATTCACTAACCATTTCAAGAGTTTTGGATCTTCATCTTTGTTCTTGTTTTGTAGGACATGGAAATTCCTCGCAGAAATACCATTCAAGTCAACCTTGTGAGAATCTCTCCTCAACTCAAGGAGCTCACCTCAAGAATTCCGGAAAATTCATCCTTCAGTGAAAGACATGGTAGACTGCTCAGCCTAGTCAACACCAACATTGAAGAAGACATGATGAAAGTGCTATTCCGGTTCTTTGACCCTCTTCACCACTGTTTCACTTTCCCTGATTATCAGTTGGTACCCACTTTGGAGGAGTTTTCTCAACTCTTGAGGATTCCTATCCTTAATCAACAACCTTTCAATGGTACGGAAAAGGAACCAAAGCCAGAAGATGTTGCTCGAGCATTACATCTACAACCATCTGACATCAAGGGGCATTGGGAAACCAGAAGCAGCGTCAAGGGATTCTTAGCAAAATTCTTGTTTGAGAAGGCACAAGAATGTTGGAACTCATTGGACCTACAAGCCTTTGAAGAGATTGTGGCACTCCTCATCTACGGGTTGGTCTTGTTCCCAAATCCTGACCAATTGATAGATGTCAGCGCCGTCAAAATCTTCTTGTCCAGAAATCCAATACCAACATTGCTTGGGGACATCCTTCACTCATTTTACACACGAACAATGAGAAAGAGGGGTGTTCTCATGTGCTGTACTCCTATCCTTGCAAGGTGGTTTATTTCGCACCTTCCACAATCTGTCTTGAAGAATGACCAAGGCTCAAGGTGGTCCCAACGGTTGATGACTCTTACTCACTCTGATGTGCATTGGTGTTCTCGGTCCAGAGAAAATTTCATCATCGTCGATCGTTGCGGAGAGTTTCCTAATGTTCCTTTACTTGGAATCAGAGGAGGCATCACCTACAACCCTTGCCTAGCTTTGAGGCAATTTGGATATGCACGGAGGGATGGCCCTCATGATATGTTGATTCCTAGCCTAGTTTTTGACTTCGACAACGATGCGCAAGGACTTCGCCAAAGATTCATCAAAGCTTGGGGAAAACTCAACAGGGTTGATAGCAAGACTCTGGGACACAAGAACTCCATCCCTCTTGAGCCCTATCTCAAGTGGGTACGAGCCCGAGCCCAAAGTTTGATGATGCCTTATCCTCATATTCTCCCTGTGATTAAAGAGCCCGTCAACGAAGGAGAGGTTCCCTACACCATCCTGCATCCAGACATGCCTACATCGTGGGAAGAAATGCAGAAAAGTTGGATCTAGCTCAAGGAGGAACGGAATACTTTTGAAGCTAGCTTCTACGCCAGTGAGAAGAAGGTTCTAGAGCTTACCCGCCGACTCTATGAGCAAGAGGCCCTCAACACCTACATCGCACCAAAGAGGATGCGCAATGTCTTTTTACCTTGAGAAGTTATTTTGTAATATTTGGCCCATGGGGCATTTATGTGCTAACAAATTTCTTCTTATTAATATGACGTGCGTTCTTCTTTTTCTGAAACAATTTTGAATATCCTAAATCCTTGAATGCATTGCATACATAAGCATACCATTCATCATGTGCATAAGCAGGTCTCACTCCAAGTTTCCTTATCTATCTGCTGTTTATGTCAGTCAGGATGGATCTCGAGCAAACAGTCAAAGACCTACAAGCTCAGAATGCACAGTTCCAGTAGCTCCTGATGACCTTGGCTAAGGGTCAGGAGGATATCAAGACTCAATTGGGGAACAAAGACCCAGTGAAAAAGAAGAAAAAGAGAATCGGGGTGGCTACTTTGGGGAGAAGATTTGACGGAGAAGCTCGGAGAGTGCTTGAATTTCCTCCTATCTCTGATGAAGGAACCAGCAAAGGAGGTGGGGCTGCGGTACCTTCCGAGTCTGATGCGGAAGAGGAGGAGGTCGAAGAGGATGAAGATTATACCGATCAGCAATACCCTCCAGCTGATGATAAATACAAAGGGCTAGAAGACAGGTTGGCCGCCATGGAGCTACAAAGAGTACCGGGTTTGGATTTTGAAGACTTGGGTCTGGTTGCCGGGATTGTGATTCCCCCAAAATTCAAAGTGCCAGTGTTTGTGAGGTATGATGGGCTGTCCTGCCCCAAAATGCATCTCAGGTCCTACGTGAGAAAAATTCAACCCTATACGGCAGATAAAAACCTTTGGATTCATTTCTTTCAAGACAGTCTTTCTGGAGCTCAGTTGGAGTGGTTTTATCAGCTAGAAGGAACCAGCGTTCGAAATTGGGAAGATTTGGCCACCGCTTTCTACAAACAATATCAATACAATTCTGACCTTGCCCCTACTCGTACCCAACTTCAGGGTATGTCGTTAGGAACAGGCGAAGGATTCAAAGAATACGCACAAAAATGGAGGGATTTGGCTAGCAGGGTGCAGCCTCCTTTAACCGATCGTGAGCTTGTTGATATGTTTCTGGGGACCCTATCGGGGCCATTTTTCAATCATCTGATTGGTAACTCTTCCGCAGGGTTTACCGATTTGATCTTAACGGGCGAAAGAATAGAAGCTGGCATCAAGTCAGGAAAGATTCAGAAGGGTGCTGCTGCAAGTACTGAGAAGAGGCCTTTTAAGAAAGAAGCAAGTGCCATCTATGGTCCTAGAAGGCAAGTCAAGCCAGGAAGTCGCCAAGCCGTCAATGCTCTGGTCATTTCAAAACCTATTGCTGCTCCTCAGCAGTACAATCAACAAAGAAGTGAAAGGCCCAAGAGACAGTATACTCGGTTGAGTATGGCCTTGTCACAAATTTTACCCCAACTATTGTCAACCAACTTGGTGACCACCAAAGAAGCCCCTAAAGTCGTGAATACTGCATCTCCTAAGTATAACCCAAATGCCCGTTGTGCTTATCATTCTGATAGCCCCGGGCATACTACTGATGATTGCTGGGCCTTGAGAAACAAAGTGCAAGATCTTATCGATGCAAAGGAAATTCAGTTTGAAGCACCTGAAAGACCGAATGTTGTAACTGCTCCTATGCCCCAACATAGAGTAAATGCCATTGAAGAAGAGTTGTATGTTGTTTCAGTGAATGATGTTGCTACCCCTCTGTTGACTGTTAAGAGGAACTTGCTACTAGCTGGTTTATTTCCGGGTTGTAGTAAGGGTTGCCTCCTGTGTGCTGTTATCCCTACCGGTTGTCCACTGCTGAAATCAGGCATCCAAAGCCTGATGGATAACAAGGAAATTTTGTTCAAGAAAACTGATGTTCCGTTTGTTTCCGTTGAAGAAATATCTGTTGTCACAATTTACAATCCTGCCAAAGCTCCCGTGAAGAAACCAGTCCGAATTATGTCTGTTGCACCCATTACTATTACTGTTCCGGGACCTCTCCCCTATGAGTCTGATAAAGCGGTCCCATGGCATTATGGAGCCGACGTGTATGTGCTTGGGGTGAAGCAGGAGTTCAGCACCAATACCAGTATCAGTAACATCACTGGTCCCGCCAAGATTACCCGCAGTGGCAGGCTCTTCTCGCCTGACATTGCACCGCCAGTCATCCGAAAACCTCTCACCATCACACCCGCAAGTGTGCATGTTCCAATTCAAATTCCTGTGTCTACTACTACCGCCGAGTCCTCTAATACTCGGGGCAAAGAAGTTGCTACCGATTTGCCTGCCAGGACGGAGGCACCAAAAAAGACTGCTGTAGAAGCCTCCCAACAAGAAATGGAGGAAATTCTGAAAATCATCAAAAAGAGTGACTTTAACGTTGTTGAACAGTTGGGACATACTCCCTCCAAAATCTCTATGCTATCATTACTGATATGCTCAGAGGCCCATGCAAAAGCCCTGATTTCATTTCTGAAAACGGCCCATGTGCCGCAAGAGACCTCCGCGGATCAATTCACGGACTGTGTGGCTAACCTGACAGCTGACAATGGCTTGGGGTTCTCGGATGATGACCTCACCCCCAAAGGGAAAAATCACAATGATGCCCTGCATGTTTCCGTAGAATGCAGGGGCATTACTCTCGCACACGTGTTAGTAGATACCGGCTCTTCCCTGAATGTTTTGCCTAAGAAGGCATTGGATCGCTTGGATTGTGAAGGTTTGGAATTGAAACCTAGTGTTGTACCCCAAAGTTTGCCCTCCCATATTCTCCAAGAAATTGCCAAATCAAAGCTTTAAAACTCTCCAAAGGTTGCACAGTGTAAGGGGTCTCCTATACAGTCAAAACTAGGGTTTGTATTCTGGTTAAGAAAATGAAGTTTTCAAAGGTCCAACCAAGTTTCACATGCCTATAAATATGGTCAAGTATCCTCATATCAAGTTTCAAGGCTTTTAGCACAAAATTGCACAGTCAAAAACCCTAATTGCACTACAGTCAACTATAGGGGCAAAATGGTCATTTGGCAGTCAAAAGTTCAAATTTTTGGTCAACATATCATTTTGAAGCCACAAACATCATTTGATCAATGCTTGATCATGATTCTCAAAGCTTGGCTCAAAAATCATCAAGATGCAAAAGTTTCCTTATTTGGACAGCTGAAAAAGTCAACTGCAAATTGACCAGGGCATACCTTTCACATGGATTATCAGAAAAATTCCATCCAAAGCTCATTTTGAAGAGAAAGACATTTCCTACAACTCATCTTCATACTTCAAGTCCAAGAAATGCTCTCACAAAAAGTTATCAATTTCAACATTATAGGTCATTTTCAAAAGTCAACAAAAAGGGACTTTAAGTCAAAGGCCATAACTTCAGATTGGTAAATCAAAATGACACGAGACCAAAGACATTGGTTAGAGGACTCAAAGACCTTTCCAAAATGTCCAAGAACGTGAGAAAAGCTTAAAAATTGAGCAAGTTATGCCTTGTGGAAGTTGGGAAATTTTTGGATATTTTGAAAAGTCAACATTGGTTCAAATGACCTAAAATTGCTAATGGGCCCATTTTTCTTCCATAATTCATAATCCATGGCATATGCACGACCACTTGGACCAAAGGGAAGTTTTATTCATTTTTTATTTATTTATTTGAATTTTTATTAATAATAATTCATTTAAATCAATTAAATATATGGAAAATACTTAACCTATCAAATCTTTTTGCACATGTAATCTACTCAATAATTCGTGCATAATTCAATATGGAAGGATTTGGTTTGATTGGATCATGATTGGTACAAAATTGCATGAAAAAGATTGAAAAAACAATGCTTGAAAATCAAATCTTCAAAACCATCAATGAAAGAGATTTTGATCAGAATTGTTAACCTAATTCACTCAATACATAAGCCTAAACACAACCCTAATGCTTTGGACCATTGAAGCTGCGCAGAAACCAATTGCCAAACTTGAAAATTTTGTCTAAAAACTCAATTCTGAAAACTCACTTACATGTCGATTCAAGCCTCAAAACCTATTCCATTAGCTTCCTCAAAGATCATAGGACATATTCCAATCAAAAACTAAGCTCCATACTCAAGAAAACGCGAAGTCATCACTGAAATTGGTAGAGAAAATTCCAAAACTGTTTTCCATTATCCATGCATTTATAACATATTTTGTTGTTGTTTTTGTGTTTAGGGTGATGTTTACAAACTAACTGCATAGTTTGATTGAAATTCCATGCCCTATATGAGGATTCGCCATTAGAGATACCTAGGGTTCCAAGGTTTTCAATTTGGGCGTTTTCTATTCCTATAAAATTGAGACACGCCAATGCCACGAACGAAATCAGTAGGTTGGGACGAAGAGAATGAGACCATCGCGCCAAATTTCTGAGGCCACATGGCCTAATCGCTATTATTGAAATCAACATATTTTGAGGGGGTTTAAAACCCCCGTTAAATGTTTGTTAAATTGTTTCAGGAAATCCCCACGAAGAAGATGATGCAGTGGCAGCCAACGATTGGTCAGTTTGAATTTTCGCGCTGGAAATCCACTAACCCATGTTTTTGCTTTATGTTATTTGTGTGTTATTTAATAAACAAAACGCATTGGGTGCTTCAGTGGTAAAGTTGGTGGGTGTTAATCCTCATGACCTGGGTTCGAGCCCCAGGTCTTCATTATTTCCCATATTATTTTGCAATCCATGTTCATATGCAGTTTCAAGATTGGAGCGCACCATACATCTTCCTAATCAAGCGTCCACGCATTCAGCTTCATCAATCACAAGGCTAAGAATTGAGGAACATAGTAGATCCAACTCAACGCGTGTGCATGCTGGCATGGGAGTCAAACGGACCGGGCTTGTTTGGGCTCAAATGCTTGGGCTATACCTCCATATTGGGGACTACAACCCCCTAGGTTTGCCAATTTATTTTTTTTTCCTTTAGTTTTTATTAATTCTATTTTCTTTTAATTATTAGTTGTTTAATTAATTAATTATTTTCATAAAAAATATAAAAAACATATAAAAGTCAGAAAAAGAGAAAAATATAATAAATATTTTATTTTAATATTTTTTGTAATAAATTTGCATGTAATTAAATTTAGTTTTAAATTAGGTTAATTTTAATTCTTTTAATAAAAAAATCTAAAAAAACATAGAATTAGGGTTTTAATTAATTTCATCTTTTTTTCCTTTTTCTCCCATAATAATTAAATAATTTTATTTATTTTTATAATTAAATTTGCATATAAAAATTAGGGTTAATTTTAGGTTAAAAAACTTCAATATTTTCTTAATAAATTAAAAATAATTAGGATTAGGGTTTGCATCTTATTTTAATTTTAATTAATTCTTTTTTTTTCATATTAAATCCTAAAATACTAAAAAATACCAAAAAACAAGTTCTTTCTTTTTTTTAATTAATTAACTCCATCATTAATCTAATTTTTTTTGCAAAAGGGTCCAACGCCCTCGTTCTTAATTTCTTATTAATTCGCATATTTGTTTTATTTCGTTTAAATATTTATGTATCTCTCCCGAAGCCTTGTAATTAATTTCTCACATTTTTTCCTTATTTTCTTTTACTTTCTTTATTTTTCCGTCAAATCGGGTCTTGGTTTAATTTTGGCGATGTGGACCCGCGCCATTTGTAATAGCTTAGAATTTACTTTTCTCGCAACTTTTTTTTAATTGTTAATCAAAGGCATGAAAGAATGTATGGACAAAATAAAAACAAGCGTAGAACACCAATAACATGACAAGATAAATGCAAATGAAAACAATACACAAATCGCACACACCACCCCTAGGGTACGCCTCACGATTGCCTTGCCTCGAAAGGTGATCGTCGAGTAGAGGATGTCTTAGTAAGTCCTCATGATCCGGGAACCTGGCATGAGGGTAGCTTCTAAGGTGTCTTCCCATTGCTCTGGTGATCACCATGTCCCGAACCCCGAATTGACCCAAACACCTCCAACGGTGGTGCTACCTACCTCTCAATGGTGGGATGGCACTACTTTAAAGGACATTTACACAGACGAATTCCTTAGGGTAGGTAGGTTCTCGTAGATACTTGCTCTAATTTCAAAACAAATCAAAAAAATACTTTTCACACCAACGCATTTTCAAAAAGCTTTCGAAAGCAATTTTTCAAACACTCTTGAGGACCGATACAAGAGTCGAACTAAAATTTTCAAAGAAACTTTTTTAAAACCCACAGTTGAAAAGCAAACAAACCATTTTGAAAACACAAATGAGCAAGTATCTAAGAGCCCATGGATAACCATGGATAGAAAGGGTGCTAACACCTTCCCTTTCTATAATCTACCTCCCAAACCGAGAGCAATCTCTATAAGGAATTTTTCTGTGCTTTTGTCCTTTCCATTTGGAGAAAATAAAAGACGGTGGCGACTCTTGCTTCCGCGACATTTCGCGAACCAGCGTTAAACAGTCAGTTCCAGATCCACCGATCCCAGAACTGGCGACTCTGCTGGGGAATTAAACTTAAAGTGAGGTGTACCTTAGGGCTTAGTTCATAACTGTGTTTTCAATTGTATTGACTTGCTTGCTTTATTATTGTGGGACTGTCTTGGGAGTTCTATAGATCCTAACCCAGATCTGGGGGATACCTTTCTTAGAAAGTAGCAACAAGGCTGTGAGGGAACTGTGCGGGGTATACCGACATGGTTGAAACAGTCTGCTACGTTGATGTGGCACTTTGGTGTGTACCGGTAACCCTTGAGTTCAGTCAAGGAGAGTACGGGGCCTCCGTGTGGTGTCGTGAAACATCAACAGACCTTAGGAACCTTAATTGAACTATCTTGGCCTCTTTAGGGTAGTGAGATAACTTACTTTGGTGCAGTCCGAGGTTGGTTGATACTCGATACTACACTCAATTGAGGGTTGCTTTCCTGGAATATTTCGGTCACCAGTTCAGTGGCTAAATCGAAACGATGAACAATGAAAGCAATCCCGTGATATTGGGACCCTTAGAACCCGGTTACTTCTAATAGGACAGGTTGAACCCACCAACTTCAAAAGGGTAATACCCAGACCTCATGCTGGCCTTAAACTCTAAGGGCTTCTCTTGTGTGACTTGTGTGCCTTCGTACTTGACTATTTGCATGCTTGTTATCTAACACAGGAATTACTTGCAGGGTTTGCTTATGGTCCTTAATAGGGACTCATAGCAGGATTTGCTAAGTTTTTGCAGGTTTTGTCCATAGTCCTTAACTAGGACTCATAACAGGGCTTACTGAATTTCCTGCAGGTTTTTGTTTTGGTCCTTAACCGGGACTCATAACAAAGTTTACCAAGTTTCTCGCAGGGTTTGCTTTAGTCCTTAATTGGGACTCATGACAGGTTTACTAAGTTGCTTGCAGGTTTTGGTTTGCAGTCCTTAATGGGGACTCATAACAGGGTTACCTACATTACCCCATGCATAGCATAACATTATACCATTGCATACATCCTAACCCATTTCAAGGATCTCAAGGGCTTGTGATGCAGGTCATGGTGAATCAACTATCCCAGCAGGGGGCAAAGAGGATTTATTTTCCTCTAGCCAAGGTAGTCAGGGGCTATGACCCACTTGATATGGTGAGCTTTGACACTTGAAGAAGGTTGCCCTAGCCAAGGTTGTCAGGGGCTATGACCCACTGGAATGGTGAGCCTTTGACCCTTGGAAGAAAGACTCTCAACAAATATGAAGTTCTTTCAATCAAACTGCCGGATCCAAATGCTAACCAATTTTCTTGTTTACCCCGCGAGGTCCTTGAAAACATTGCATGCATGTCATACACATCATTGTATAACAGGTACCCTTGTTGCAGGTTACTTACCCTTCCCGCTGTTTATTTCAGCAATGGCTTTCCAACCAGACAACCAGGATCTTCTTGCTCAAGAGACTCGGTTCGGGGAAATCCTCCTGAATTTATCTAAGGGGCAGGAGGAGCTAAGGACACTTCTCATAGGGACCTTTGTCAGGAACAGTGCTGGGGATGAAAGGCTGAAACACCTACAAGCTGAGGTGGATGCATTGAAAGCCCAGATGCTGGGGCAGGGGACTGCCATTCAAGGGTTAGCTCAAAGACAAGAAGAGCTCGGAGTTCTCATCAACCAACTGCTTCAGAATAACCAACTGGGGAAAACGTCTAAGGGTAAAAAGCCAGTCATCGTTCGACCATCTTTGAGACAAAGAGGCAAGGAGAAAGCTCCTCATATGGCTTCAGTATCACCAATTCAGTATCAACCTCACCAGCTTCAGCCAGACGAGCCCAAAAGGCAATTCACCAAGCTCAACGTGTCGCTGCCTCAAGCCTTACAACAACTGCTGAGTTTGAACTTGGTAGTTCTAAAGGATCCTCCTAAGAATCCCAACAGGACACCTTCAAGGTATAACCCCAACGCTCACTGCGCTTATCATTCTGACAGCCTGGGGCATGCTACAGAGGATTGTTGGACTTTGAAGAATAAAATCCAGGACCTGATTGAGGAAGGAGCTGTGGAATTCACCCAAGATGGCCAGGCTGAGTGCTCCTACCATCCCTACAGGAGGCACCATTTGAAGTAACAAGCCCTGAGATGAGAAGACTTTTGTTCGTTAGGATTTTCAAGTTGTAATTTCTTTCTGTTCAAACATTTACTCATGTTAAACATTGTTATTTCATTAATGCATCGCACATGTCTGTTTTGAAGCAATATATTCGTATTCACTATACGCAAATTATTTTCATATTTTCTTTCTGATGTCAACTCTCTATTAAAAATTCTAAGCCTCTTGAGGGAGGATGACGAAAATGATACCATAATCTACAATATGCTTTTGAACAGACCCCGCTGACGAGGTACAGGCATTATTTCAATCCCTAAACACCGGAGTTATAAGGAAGATAATCCCTCGTCAACCCCTCTGAGCCAAAGAAGTAGGAGTTTTTTCTTTTCGAAATTTAAAACCCTTAATCATAACCTGGGGCAGGGTAGTCTCTCAGTTGATCCAAGTACACAATGAATGGCACCAAATGAGTTTTTCCAAAAAAACAAAAGACAGTGATGGTTTCGAACAATCATAAGGACAGGCAGTCATTATCAAAAAACAATCATAAATGAAAAGCCCAAAAAGTCAAAACCAATGAAGGAGACTTACCAAACTGGGGCATCCCGCTGACTGTAATTCCAAAAAAGGAAATAGCTCAGGCAAAAAATAGGGATAACGAAGTCAAAAAAGAGGTCCTACAAACCCTCAACAAAAAAAGGAATGACTGCCTATTCAAAATAAGTCATCAATATCCGAATCATCACCGGAAAATCCGAGCAAAGACTCAAACAAGGTCTAACGTATGATCAACTGAGTTTAGGTTTGGAGAACATCACGAAGAGTGGGTGGGTACAAATAATTTGAGCCTTTATCCTTTGTTTCTTAAACCGTGAACCAGGCCACGTTATAACCCTTAAAAGTCCTAGCTGAAGCATGGGTTAGTTCGAAAGCATACTGTTACGAAAGGTATCCTGACTCCTTAAGGCTTGCGATAAAATACGGAGTTGACATCACGTTTTACAAACAATCATTTTTTTTATGAAAAAAGAATGCATTTTCAAAATCTTCAAGACAGACATAAGCTTTGCATTTTTAACATAACTTTGTTTGCATATGACTTTTTATTTGAACAGCATAGAAATTCGCACGATGAATACCTAGTGAACAAAAGCACTTCCAATCAAGGGGAAGACATGGCCAGTGTCCATTATCTGGGGCAATCCAGTCAAGATTCGGAGAATCTCTCAAAGGCCAAATAGCCTGGGGCAAATCTCTGCCTGAGTCACTTGGGGCATTTCAACAACGAATCTTGCTTGATCAAACACCTTCTGGTAGCAGGGCAACAAAACACTTCTAACAGGGGCAACTCCCTACATTCTGAAAGCATGGACATAGTCGGAAAAAATACTACGCACAATCAAAGACCCGCTAGGTTGACATACCTAGGCAAAAATAAGGGCTTCCCGGCGAACCAAAAGGGTTCGGGCAAAATGAAGGGATGAAATGGAAAAATCTGTACACCCGGCAAGTCGAAAATCTGAAAAGGCGGCTTGGGAAAAAATGGGTATCCCGGTGGACTGAAAACCCGAAAGGGCGGTCCAGGCAAAAGTTAGGGATTAAAGCGTACGACTATGTCCTGTTATCTTGTCACCTGTCTACTAGAAGAAGGGCTGTCCATCAACAACTACCAGCACCTCACAGGTCTTCTTCTCCAACCTCCGAAACAGGGGCAATAAAGAGTTGTCTCAGCAATCTAATTGTTCTGTCCTCCAAGGTACCAAGGTAGGTTCAGCTAAAGAACATGACCAGTACATCTCAATTCCCCAGAGAGTAAGCAGTCAGTATACTCTCTCCAAGCTATCAAATCTCAAGGAAGTTGAGTATCCTCCAGCAGATCTTAACCTTCCCCAGCAGCAATATACATATTCTTGACAAGCATCCCCGGCAGTCTTGACCTAAAGATTGTTCCCCGACAGCGTCTCAACATTCAAAGGAATCACTCCCCTGCAGTTCAAAACTTCCCCAAGAGAGAGTCCAATCCAGTTTCCCCAGGAAAGTTGGAATTCATCTCCCCAAGCAGTAAGCTTATCCCCAGTAGATTCTGGAAGCTTATCCCTCGCAGAACACGAACGCGTCGTCCGGCTTTATTCAAAGAGTTATTTCCTTAACAGGATATAACTGGGTTATCCTCAGCCAAAAGCCATGGAAAGATCGTCGTCGACAAAGTCTTCTTACCCCCCAGCGAAGTCTATTAGCACTTCCAATACAACGAAAATATCCTCAGCAAGTTACTACTAACAATTCAACAAAGTATCTCTCTCCCCCACAGAGTATCGCTCCCCAGCATGGTCGCTAGAGTATTTTTCTCCCCGCAGAATCTTCCATTTGCCAAGTTTATTCCTCAACGGAGTCATCTTTTCCTACCGGTATCCTTGCAGTTATCATCCCCAACGGAAGCAAAGATCTAATTTTTCAACATCAGCCCGGGAGTGACTTCCCGGCACCCGTCAAGGATCTACTTTCCTAGACAAAAACATACATAAACATCACATACATCATTATAGCATGCATATACGCATCATATCTTACAAATCTCATTTATGATGAGAACATCATTGCATGGTCCATATCATGCATTGCACATGACTGACCTTTACCCTTCAGGAGAGATGCAGTTAAATTCCATCATATTTCAAGACCTAGACCGGTTCAGTTAATCGACTCCAAAGATTTCTTATCCAGTCCAAGGCTTTCTCTAGTCCAGCTAAATCGACTCCCAACAGATTTTTCTGATGAAGACTCAGTAGAAGTTATCAGGTTATAATTTCCTATGGTCCTCTCCCCGACGGTGCGTGAGATGTAATTCCCTTTCAGGTTATAATTTCCTATGGTCCTCTCCCCGACGGTGCGTGAGATGTAATTCCCTTTCAGGTTATAATTTCCTTTGGTCCTCTCCCCGACGGTGCGTGAGATGTAATTCCCTTTCAGATTATAATTTCCTTTGGTCCTCTCCCCGACGGTGCGTGAGATGTAATTCCCTTTCAGGTTATAATTTCCTTTGGTCCTCTCCCCGACGGTGCGTGAGATGTAATTCCCTTTTAGGTTATAAATTCCTATGGTGCTCTCCCCGACGGCGCGTGAGATATAATTCCATTTTAGGTTATAATTTCCTATGGTGCTCTCCTCGACGGTGCGTGAGATATAATTCCATTTTAGGTTATAATTTCCTATGGTGCTCTCCCCGACGGTGCGTGAGATATAATTCCATTTTAAGTTATAATTTCCTACGGTGCTCTCCCCGACGGTGCGTGAGATATAATTCCATTTTAGGTTATAATTTCCTATGGTCCTCTCCCCGACGGTGCGTGAGATGTAATTCCCTTTCAGATTATAATTTCCTTTGGTTCTCTTCCCGATACTGCGAAGATGGTAATCCCCACCAAGATTTTCTCAACAAGCGTTGTTGAAGTTAAATTCACCCAAGGTTCTCTCACCATTCATGCTGAGGTAGTAACCACCCCTGGTTCATTCATCACCGTTTGAAGCTCCAGATCCAGCTCCTGTAACCAGGCAGGACACATCTATACCAAGCATCTGAAAACCAGCTCCTGCAACGTGTCAGGTACTCATTTTTCTTTTGCAGGTATGCAGGTTCTCGCTAAGGAATCTCTCACGCGATCAACATCCAGATGGCATCTATAAGCCCATCATCCTATTCATCAATCTCCAAATGGCATCTATAAGCCCATTCCATCATCACTGCTACTATGTGAGCGCAAATTTCTGGGCACTCTAGTGTTCAATCATCTTCCACCCTCGGATTACGAAAGGCACATCAGCCAATCTGCATCCTCAGGTCTAAGAAGATTGAACAGGGGCAACTGTTGTACCCCAAAATTTTCCCTCCCATATTCTCCAAGAAATTGCCAAATCAAAGCTTCAAAACTCTCCAAAGGTTGCACAGTGTAAGGGGTCTCCTATACAGTCAAAACTAGGGTTTGTATTCTGGTCAAGAAAATGAAGTTTTCAAAGGTCCAACCAAGTTTCACATGCCTATAAATATGGTCAAGTATCCTCATATCAAGTTTCAAGGCTTTTAGCACAAAATTGCACAGTCAAAAACCCTAATTGCACTACAGTCAACTGTAGGGGCAAAATGGTCATTTGGCAGTCAAAAGTTCAAATTTTTGGTCAACATATCATTTTGAAGCCACAAACATCATTTGATCAATGCTTGATCATGATTCTCAAAGCTTGGCTCAAAAATCATCAAGATGCAAAAGTTTCCTTATTTGGACAGCTGAAAAAGTCAACTGCAAATTGACCAGGGCATAACTTTCACATGGATTATCAGAAATATTCCATCCAAAGCTAATTTTGAAGAGAAAGACATTTCCTACAACTCATATGCATACTTCAAGTCCAAGAAATGCTCTCACAAAAAGTTATCACTTTCAACATTATAGGTCATTTTCAAAAGTCAACAAAAAGGGACTTTAAGTCAAAGGCCATAACTTGAGATTGGTAAATCAAAATGACATGGGACCAAAGACATTGGTTAGAGGACTCAAAGACCTTTCCAAAATGTCCCAGAACGTGAGAAAAGCTTAAAAATTGAGCAAGTTATGCCTTGTGGAAGTTGGGAAATTTTTGGATATTTTGAAAAGTCAACATTGGTTCAAATGACCTAAAATTGCTAATGGGCCCATTTTTCTTCCATAATTCATAATCCATGGCATATGCACGACCACTTGGCCCAAAGGGAAGTTTTATTCATTTTTTATTTATTTATTTGAATTTTTATTAATAATAATTCATTTAAATCAATTAAATATATGGAAAATACTTAACTTAACCTATCAAATCTTTTTGCACATGTAATCTACTCAATAATTCGTGTATAATTCAATATGGAAGGATTTGGTTTGATTGGATCATGATTGGTACAAAATTGCATGAAAAAGATTGAAAAAACAATGCTTGAAAATCAAATCTTCAAAACCATCAATGAAAGAGATTTTGATCAGAATTGTTAACCTAATTCACTCAATACATAAGCCTAAACACAACCCTAATGCTTTGGACCATTGAAGCTGCGCAGAAACCAATTGCCAAACTTGAAAATTTTGTCTAAAAACTCAATTCTGAAAACTCACTTACAGGTCGATTCAAGCCTCAAAACCTATTCCATTAGCTTCCTCAAAGATCATAGGACATATTCCAATCAAAAACTAAGCCCCATACTCAAGAAAACGCGAAGTCATCACTGAAATTGGTAGAGAAAATTCCAAAACTGTTTTCCATTATCCATGCATTTATAACATATTTTGTTGTTGTTTTTGTGTTTAGGGTGATGTTTACAAACTAACTGCATAGTTTGATTGAAATTCCATGCCCTATATGAGGATTCGCCATTAGAGATACCTAGGGTTCCAAGGTTTTCAATTTGGGCGTTTTCTATTCCTATAAAATTGAGACACGCCAATGCCACGAACGAAATCAGTAGGTTGGGACGAAGAGATTGAGACCATCGCGCCAAATTTCTGAGGCCACATGGCCTAATCGCTATTATTGAAATCAACATATTTTGAGGGGGTTTAAAACCCCCGTTAAATGTTTGTTAAATTGTTTCAGGAAATCCCCACGAAGAAGATGATGCAGTGGCAGCCAACGATTGGTCAGTTTGAATTTTCGCGCTGGAAATCCACTAACCCATGTTTTTGCTTTATGTTATTTGTGTGTTATTTAATAAACAAAACGCATTGAGTGCTTCAGTGGTAAAGTTGGTGGGTGTTAATCCTCATGACCTGGGTTCGAGCCCCAGGTCTTCATTATTTCCCATATTATTTTGCAATCCATGTTCATATGCAGTTTCAAGATTGGAGCGCACCATACATCTTCCTAATCAAGCGTCCACGCGTTCAGCTTCATCAATCACAAGGCTAAGAATTGAGGAACATAGTAGATCCAAGTCAACGCGTGTGCATGCTGGCATGGGAGTCAAACGGACCGGGCTTGTTTGGGCTCAAATGCTTGGGCTATACCTCCATATTGGGGACTACAACCCCCTAGGTTTGCCAATTTATTTTTTTTTCCTTTAGTTTTTATTAATTCTATTTTCTTTTAATTATTAGTTGTTTAATTAATTAATTATTTTCATAAAAAATATAAAAAACATATAAAAGTCAGAAAAAGAGAAAAATATAATAAATATTTTATTTTAATATTTTTTGTAATAAATTTGCATGTAATTAAATTTAGTTTTAAATTAGGTTAATTTTAATTCTTTTAATAAAAAAATCTAAAAAAACATAGAATTAGGGTTTTAATTAATTTCATCTTTTTTTCCTTTTTCTCCCATAATAATTAAATAATTTTATTTATTTTTATAATTAAATTTGCATATAAAAATTAGGGTTAATTTTAGGTTAAAAAACTTCAATATTTTCTTAATAAATTAAAAATAATTAGGATTAGGGTTTGCATCTTATTTTAATTTTAATTAATTCTTTTTTTTTCATATTAAATCCTAAAATACTAAAAAATACCAAAAAACAAGTTCTTTCTTTTTTTTAATTAATTAACTCCATCATTAATCTAATTTTTTTTGCAAAAGGGTCCAACGCCCTCGTTCTTAATTTCTTATTAATTCGCATATTTGTTTTATTTCGTTTAAATATTTATGTATCTCTCCCGAAGCCTTGTAATTAATTTCTCACATTTTTTCCTTATTTTCTTTTACTTTCTTTATTTTTCCGTCAAATCGGGTCTTGGTTTAATTTTGGCGATGTGGACCCGCGCCATTTGTAATAGCTTAGAATTTACTTTTCTCGCAACTTTTTTTTAATTGTTAATCAAAGGCATGAAAGAATGTATGGACAAAATAAAAACAAGCGTAGAACACCAATAACATGACAAGATAAATGCAAATGAAAACAATACACAAATCGCACACACCACCCCTAGGGTACGCCTCACGGTTGCCTTGCCTCGAAAGGTGATCGTCGAGTAGAGGATGTCTTAGTAAGTCCTCATGATCCGGGAACCTGGCATGAGGGTAGCTTCTAAGGTGTCTTCCCATTGCTCTGGTGATCACCATGTCCCGAACCCCGAATTGACCCAAACACCTCCAACGGTGGTGCTACCTACCTCTCAATGGTGGGATGGCACTACTTTAAAGGACATTTACACAGACGAATTCCTTAGGGTAGGTAGGTTCTCGTAGATACTTGCTCTAATTTCAAAACAAATCAAAAAAATACTTTTCACACCAACACATTTTCAAAAAGCTTTCGAAAGCAATTTTTCAAACACTCTTGAGGACCGATACAAGAGTCGAACTGAAATTTTCAAAGAAAATTTTTTAAAACCCACAGTTGAAAAGCAAACAAACCATTTTGAAAACACAAATGAGCAAGTATCTAAAATCCCATGGATAACCATGGATAGAAAGGGTGCTAACACCTTCCCTTTCTATAATCTACCTCCCGAACCGAGAGCAATCTCTATAAGGAATTTTTCTGTGCTTTTGTCCTTTCCATTTGGAGAAAATAAAAGACGGTGGCGACTCTTGCTTCCGCGACATTTCGCGAACCAGCGTTAAACAGTCAGTTCCAGATCCACCGATCCCAGAACTGGCGACTCTGCTGGGGAATTAAACTTAAAGTGAGGTGTACCTTAGGGCTTAGTTCATAACTGTGTTTTCGTGTGGGTTCCCAAGTCTTCGACTCAACGTTCTATGTAATGGATATTCGTCCATCTTACTCCTGCTTGTTGGGTCGACCCTGGATTCACAAGGCTGGGGCAGTAACCTCCACTCTACACCAAAAGCTCAAATATCCTGTCAAAGGGAAGATTGTTACCGTGCAGGGTGAGGAGGAGTACATGGTTAGTCACTTGAATTCATTCCGGTATATCGAGATGGATGGGGAGTTCATTGAAACCCCCTTTCAGCATTTTGAGGAAGTACCTCCAGTGTTGGCATCAGCTGAGGCAGTAGTTGAAGAAGATTTTCCGTTGAAGATGGCATCTTTGAAGGATGCCCGGGCTGTAATCGAGAAAGGCAATTGTGCGAACTGGGGTCAGCTTCCTGACTTCACTCAAAAGAACGAAAAGTTCGGGCTGGGCTTTACTGCAGAGGCTCAGAGGGTTGTGCGCAAGGAAAAGATCAGAAAGACTCCAGTATTTATCACCAGTCCAAGGGTGAATGCTATTGAGGA
The DNA here is from genome assembly GCA_948472305.1 of Vicia faba. Taxonomy (NCBI): domain Eukaryota; kingdom Viridiplantae; phylum Streptophyta; class Magnoliopsida; order Fabales; family Fabaceae; genus Vicia; species Vicia faba. The sequence goes on from OX451738.1 coordinate 1,014,869,075, forward strand.
GGATGTAGGGGAAGCAGAGTTTGACAGTTGGATCTACCCGACTACCAGCAACGGATCAAGCAACTGGACGGCAAAGGATTTTACACCTATCACATTTGTCACGCAGTAATTAACTCTTTTGATTTTCAATTTGTAACAAACAATGTGTTAAAACTTTTATTGGCTCGGTGTCCTACTCGGGGCATCGTAGCTCCATTTGTGAGGGCTTTTTGTATGCCATTTCCATATATCATCAATCAAAACATTGGACGTTTGTTGCATTTCAAATCTTGTGCTCTTTTCTTTCTGTGTTATATATTGCAAAACAGCTATATTTACACACACTCACTTATACAGGTTTCAGTCCACTCTGGATCTCGCTGGTAACAGCTCTGCTACCGCCAGTTATGACTTCGAGAATCCGATCAACTTGGCCGAAGACGAAGGTGAAGATGATTGTGAAGTGCCTGGGGAACTCGCAAGACTGCTACTCCAGGAAGAGAGGGCTATTCAACCACATGAAGAGCCTGTGGAAACAGTTAACCTGGGTACTGAGACAGATAGGAAAGAGGTCAAGATTGGGGCTAATCTAGAGCTCAGCGTGAAGCAACGATTGATCCAGATGCTACAGGATTACATGGAGATATTTTCTTGGTCCTATGAAGACATGCCTGGTTTGGATGCTGACATTGTAGTTCATCACTTGCCTACCAAGGAAGACTGCCCTCCGGTAAAGCAAAAGGTTCGCCGCATGCGTCCAGAGATGTCTGAAAAGATCAAGGCCGAGGTTATGAAACAATTAGATGCCGGATTTCTAGCAGTAACTTCTTACCCTCAGTGGGTTGCCAATGTGGTGCCAGTGCCGAAGAAGGACGGTAAAGTCAGAATGTGTGTTGACTACAGGGATTTAAACAGGGCAAGCCCCAAGGATGATTTTCCTCTACCTCACATTGACGTTCTCGTTGACAATACTGCTCAACACAAGGTGTTCTCCTTCATGGATGGTTTTTCAGGGTATAATCAGATCAAGATGGCCCCGGAAGATATGGAAAAGACTACCTTTGTGACTCAGTGGGGGACCTTCTGTTACAAAGTTATGCCATTCGGATTGAAAAACGTTGGGGCAACCTATCAACGTGCCATGGTTGCTTTATTTCATGATATGATCCATCATGAGATTGAGGTATATGTTGATGACATGATTGCAAGGTCTCAAACTGAGGAGGAGCACCTTGATCATCTGAGGAAGCTATTTGACCGACTGAAGTTATACAAGCTGAGGTTGAATCCCAACAAATGCATCTTTGGGGTGAGGTCCGGAAAATTGCTAGGTTTCATTGTAAGTGATAAAGGTATTCAGGTGGACCCTGTCAAGGTAAAAGCCATACAAGAGATGCCAACTCCAAAGACAGAGAAAGAAGTTAGAGGCTTCCTAGGACGACTGAATTACATTGCCCGATTCATCTCACATCTGACTGCTACTTGTGAGCCAATCTTCAAATTACTGAAGAAAGATCAAGTAGTATGCTGGAACGATGAATGTCAGGCTGCCTTTGAAAAGATAAAGGAATATCTCCAAGAGCCACCCATTCTTATGCCGCCAGTGGAAGGAAGACCTCTGATACTATATTTGACAGTACTTGACAATTCAATGGGGTGTGTGCTGGGACAGCATGACAAGTCCGGCCGAAAAGAGCATGCTATTTATTACTTGAGCAAAAAGTTTACCGACTGTGAGTCTCGTTACTCACTGCTTGAGAAAACTTGCTGCGCTCTAGTATGAGCTGCTCGCCGGCTGAGACAGTATATGCTGACTCACACCACTTTGTTGATTTCAAAGATGGATCCCATCAAGTACATATTTGAAAAGCCCGCTCTGTCTGGAAGAATAGCGAGATGGCAAATGATCTTAACAGAATATGATATCCAGTATACAACTCAGAAAGCAATTAAAGGAAGTGTGCTGGCAGATCATTTGGCACACCAACCTGTGGATGATTACCAATCATTGAACTTTGATTTTCCAGACGAAGACATCATGGTGGTAACTGACTGTGAAATACCTGGGCCGGATGAAGGACCTGAGGAAGGATCCCGATGGTCTATGCATTTTGATGGAGCCTCCAATGCTTTGGGTAACGGTGTCGGCGCTGTAATCATATCTCCCAAAGGAACGCATACTCCACTCACCACCCGATTATGTTTTAACTGCACCAACAACATGGCAGAATATGAGGCATGTATCATGGGTCTACAAGCTGCAATCGACTTAAGGATCAAATTTCTGAGTGTCTTCGGAGATTCCGCTCTCGTGATCAATCAGATCAAAGGCGAGTGGGATACGAAACACCCAAATCTTATTCCTTACAAGGAGTATGTGTCAACCTTGCTTCCCCACTTTGAAGAGATAACTTTTGAGCATTTCCCAAGAGAGGAGAATCAGCTAGCGGACGCACTGGCTACGATGTCTTCAATGTTCAAGGTTAAATGGGACAATGAGACTCCCCAGATCATTATCTGGAAGTTGGATCAACCTGCATACTGCTGCGATCTTGAGGCCGAAAAAGTGACTGAAAAACCCTGGTATCATGAGGTTAAGAGATACTTGGAAGCTCAGGAATACCCTGAAGGTGCATCTGTCAATGACAAGAAGTTCATGAGGAGGTTTGCGGCAAAATTCTTCCTCAGCAACGACATTCTCTACAAACGGAATCATGATTCAACTCTACTACGTTGTATGGATAAGGCTGAAGCAGAGAAAATCATGATAGAACTGCATGAAGGTACATTCGAAACACACTCCAGTGGACACACCATGGCAAAGAAAATCCTTAGGGCAGGATATTTCTGGTCCACCATGGAAGCCGATTGTTACCAACACTCTCGAACTTGTCACAAATGTCAGATCTATGCTGACAAGGTGCATATTCCTCCCGTTCCTCTGAACGTCCTGATGGCGCCTTGGCCTTTTGCAATGTGGGGCATTGATATGATCGGTGAGATCCGACCGACGGCATCCAATGGGCATCGCTTCATCTTGGTAGTGATCGATTACTTCACAAAGTGGGTAGAGGCAGCTTCCTACGCGACGGTAACCAAGAGCGTCGTGGCACGTTTCATCCGGCATAATCTGATCTGTCGGTACGGTGTCCCGGAAAGAATCATCACGGACAATGGTACCAACCTCAATAACAAAATGATCAATGAACTCTGTGAACAATTCAAGATACAGCACCACAATTCTTCTCCCTACCGGCCAAAGATGAATGGGGCCGTAGAAGCGGCGAATAAGAATATTAAGAAAATTGTGCAGAAGATGACAGTGGCTTATAAAGATTGGCACGAGATGTTACTGTTTGCTCTTCACGGGTACCGTACCTCAGCAAGTCCGTCAACCGGGGAAACTCCTTTCTCCTTGGTCTATGGCATGGAGGCAGTCTTGCCCATTGAAGTCCAGATACCTTCTCTCCGGATAATGAAAGATGCAGACTTAAATGAAGATGACTGGATCCAGACTCGACTTGATCAATTAAACCTGATTGACGAAAAGAGGCTCACCGCTATCTGTCATGGTCAGACATATCAAAAGCGAATGATCAGGGCATTTAACAAGAAGGTCAGACCACAAGAGTATCAGGTTGGAGACTTGGTAATCAAGCGCATCATCCTTCCTCAAAGTGATCCCCGGGGCAAATGGACCCCTACTTACGAAGGGCCATTTGTGGTTAAGCACGTTTTCTCAGGAGGAGCCATGATCCTAACCACCATGGATGGTGACGACCTTCCTCACCCCGCCAATGCAGACATAGTGAAAAGATACTACGCATGAATAAAAGACCCGCTAGGTTGACATACTTAGGCAAAAATAAGGGCTTCCCGGCGAACCAAAAGGGTTCGGGCAAAAATAAGAGATGAAATGGAAAAATCTGTACACCCGGCAAGTCGAAAACCTGAAAAGGCGGCTTGGGCAAAAATGGGTATCCCGGTGGACTGAAAACCCGAAAGGGCGGCCCAGGCAAAAGTTAGGGATAAAGCGTAACACTATGTCTCATTGGATCACTTCGCATCCGGAATTCGGTATCAACTATCTGGCACAGATTTCGGCATCGACCAATCAGCTTCATCTTCAACCAAGCAGCAAAGTGATGAGACGCTTGGAGACATAAAGGCAATAGCAGAGTTGGAACCCAGTGGGATTGTTCACATAGCTGTTTTGTTTCCTTTTCAAAATTGTAAATTCTATGTTATTCGGCGGCATCCTCTTACTAGGATGTCAGCTTCTTGTACGGAAACGCCTATTCACAGGCAAAATTCAAATCAATACAAATTCACTTGTCCATGCAAGTTGACATTGTTTTTTTTCCTTTTTCTGTTTTGTCTTGCGAAGAACGTCCAATGTTCATTTTTGATATATGCATTTGACATTAAAATGCTAATTTATAAATGCTTGCAAAAGATCAATTATAGGTGACATCAGAAACAAGGGCAATGTAAGGTTGTCTGATGCGGTCTATTTGCTTTGTCCGCCAAGGTACCAAGGTAGATTCGACTGAAGAACGTGACCAAATCATCTCAAACGCCCCGCAGAGTAAGACAAGAATTCAGCAATACTCTCCCCAAGCTGAGTTGATTCCCCGTCGATCCTGAAAAGGCACAACTTTCCCCGGCAGGTCTTAAAGCTTATCCCCAGTAGATTCTGGAAGCTTGTTCCCTGCAGAATACAGACGTCTCTCCCGAGATTTGTTCAGAGTTATTCCTCACAAAGGCTTATAACTGGGTTACCCTCAGCTAATCGCCACGGAAGATCGCCCCCAACAAAGTATCTTCCAATCCCCAGCGAAGTTTATCTGTGGTATCCCCAGCGGAGTTTATATTTGATATCCCCAACAGAGTTTATCATCATTATCCCCAGCGGGATCCATCATTAAAGTCCTCAGCAGACCTCTCATCAAAACTTCAGCAAAGTATCTCGGCCACAGGGCAACTCCCCGGCCAATCGTCAAAGATTTATTTTCCTAAGACGAAGTTACATTCATAAACATTTCACACTTTCATAAATCTCGCTTACATACATGATAAAGTGCATACAACGCTGTCTCATGTTAAAATATCACGCATATCATACATCATGACATTGCATACAACTTATGTTTTGCCTTTTCAGGGAAAAAGACAATCCCAAAGACAACTACCATCAACTACAACATTTCCAGACTCGATTCCTGTATCTAGCCAGGGCACGTCTGAAGAGTTCGAAGATTCGATTCCTGTATCCAGCCAGGGCACATCTATCAACTGTCACATTTCCAGACTCGATTCCTGTATCTAGCCAGGGCACGTCTGAAGAGTTCGAAGATTCGATTCCTGTATCCAGCCAGGGCACATCTATCAACTGTCACATTTCCAGACTCGATTCCTGTATCTAGCCAGGGCACGTCTGAAGAGTTCGAAGATTCGATTCCTGTATCCAGCCAGGGCACATCTATCAACTACAACATTTCCAGACTCGATTCCTGTATCTAGCCAGGGCACGTTTGAAGAGTTCGAAGATTCGATTCCTGTATCCAGCCAGGGCACATCTATCAACTACAACATTTCCAGACTCGATTCCTGTATCTAGCCAGGGCACGTCTGAAGAGTTCGAAGATTCGATTCCTGTATCCAGCCAGGGAACATCTATCAACTACAACATTTCCAGACTCGATTCCTGTATCTAGCCAGGGCACGTCTGAAGAGTTCGAAGATCCGATTCCTGTATCTAGCCAGGGCACATCTATCAACTGTCACATTTCCAGATTCGATTCTTGTATCCATCCAGGGCATATCTGCATAAAGAAATTGAAGATCAAACACCTGTAACAAGCCAGGAAAACATCTGCCTTTCTCAGATACGTAAAGTTCTCGCTAAGGAATCTCTTGTGCGATTAACACTTCCAAATGGCATCTGTAAGCCCATTCCCGACAAAGTTCTGTCACATCTCCAGATGGCATCTGTAAGCCCATCTCCCTATCCACCACCTCTCCAAATGGCATCTATAAGCCCATTCCCGCCATCACATTGCTGGTACTCCACTAGGCGAGTGCAAATTTCCGGGCACTCTGGTGTCCAATCTCCTTTTACCTTCGAGTCGCGAAAGGCAAACTCGCCAATCTAACTCTTCAGGTTCAAGAAGATTGAACAGGGGCAACTGTTGTACCCCAAAATTTGCCCTCCCTTTCTTCAGGAAACCATCTTGGATTTTTCAAAGCTCCCCTGAAACAAATCCAAGTCCTAAGTTATCCTTTTGCCCAAGCAAGCCGCTTACAAGAGCAAGATGATCTCACGAACTCCAGAAGCAGCGCTTTTATCTTGAAAAAAAAAATCAAATTCCAAGTACTTAGAATGCTTCTCTAAAATAAGTGTTTTTTTTAGAAAAATCAGCGCTTCAGAACTTCTGGACCCATTCCAGATGAAGACGGTCAGAAGTTGCAAGCTTGGCTCAGCATGGTCAGAAGTTGGCTCTTCAGCAGCTACACCAGTTCAATCAGAAGTTGTAAACGTGATTCAGAATGTAAGCCTCAAACAGAACATGCCCCTTCAGCAGTTACACAAGCTCAGTCAGAATTTGCTAAAGGAATGCATGAGAAGCAGGAAAGTCTGAAGGCTCCTTCAGAACAGGTTGAAATCAGAAGATGAAAGGTCAGAAGAATGGGTGTCACACTGATACAGAATCTCTAAGTCCAAATTGTCCAGAAGTAGATACAAGGAACGTACCAGAAAACCAGGAGAATTTCCAGAGCATGCTAAGACAACAGGTAGCCAAGGCCAGAGCATGGTTTACGCTGCTGATTCAACGCTGGTTTCCATTACCAGAATGTTGGTATTGACAGGTCTTGTCACCATTTAATGCCCATTAATGCTTCCAACCACTCCTGAGCATTCACGTGTGGCTTGGAAAATGCTTTTGCACAGATTCTGGCATGGGTCTTCACGCCACCGCCCACTTCAGAGGTCACTTCTCCCCAATCTACGCCTGCTGCTGCAACCTAGGCTGAAAGATAGCTGTTATCACAACTTCCCAGGAATTTCTGTCAAAGAACAAATTCAAACTCTGTTGGCGCCTTAAATGTTCAAGGCATCCACAAGGATTTTGCCTATAAATAGAGAGTTTTTACCACTACCAAAGACGTTCAAGAAAAGAAACAGAAAAATTGCTAAGAGAGAAACAAAACTCCTAGCAACACAGCATTCTGAAACTCTGCCAAAATCTCCAGCTTTGTTTCATAACTTTAAGTTTCTCACCTTCAACTTCATCAAATATCCAGCTCTTTTCTGTAAACCAAAAACACTCTTTCCAAACTTCTGACCCTATACACGTATACACCTTTACTTCCCCTTTTCCAAATCTGTCCAGAACACCATCAGAACCAAAAGCTAACTTTCACCCACAACTTTCCAAACAGTCAGGTAAGCACCTGCTGACCCTCACCACACTGTTAAGCATCATCAGTTGTGCATATTCAAGTAACATAATGTAAATATTCATGTTATTGCTGTTTATGTTCTGAGGACTTTCATACCTCAGAACATTCTGAGCCAGTATAGGACTTGCATGTGACCTTGGTGATTCTGACCTCTGAAACATTTTTGCTATTTGCTGGATCTGTTCCAAATATGTTTCCTGTTTTGTGGAGTAACAACAGGATTGCAGATGTTCTGATTAGTACAGGAAAAAGCCAAGTGCTGACATTGACGTTAGCACATCTGAAGCCTGTTTTGCTGTCAATGATATCAGAACCTCTGAGAATTATTGCCTTTTCAGCAGAATCAGAACTTCTGGTTTCTCCACTAACAAACTTCTGTCTTGCAGCGCAGGGAAATCAGAACTTTTGATTTCCCCACTAACAAGGTTCTGTTTTGCAGGTTCTAGAGTCAGAAGTTCTGACTCATCCAGTTTCACTAACAGGTTGATCATCTGGCAGCGGATCTGGGTCAGAACTTCTGATGACCTCCCAGCAGCGCGCGGGCTCCCTCTCTCTCTCTATATATCTTGTTTTTTGCTATTTTCCTTTTTGTCTATTTTTCTCGTTGAACCCCCCATGTACAAATGTGTATCCCCCTCCCCTAATTGTTGTAATAGCATAGGATTTTACATTTCCGCTTCTTATTGCTAGTAATTAGGACGTGTATGGCAAGATAAAATCAATGAAATAGAAAAACCTAATTCAAAGAGAAAAAAAAAACTCTTGTATGCAATAAAACACACTTGCACACTAACACCCCTAGGGTTACTTCCACTTTGTTGCCTTCAAATAATTGGGCCATATTGCATGTTGAATTTCTTTGGGTAAAACAAACAATCAAAATGATCATAGTCCCTCAAAAAAATGTTGCCTAAATGAATGATCAAGTCCCTTTTTAAAGAAAAATTGCCCAAAGATATTTAACACTATTGCAATTATGGTCTAAACGATGACCCGCGCCCGTCCCTTTCATCTCCTAAATACAAGATTGTCCACCAAATGCAATGGTGGAACAAAATTGTCAAAAGGTTTAAAACATAACAAAAATCTTTGAGAAAACTTTAGGGTAGATAACTCTTAAGTACTTGTCAATTTGTAAAGAAAACACTTGCCTATTTTCAAAATCCACTTCACAAACACTTTCAAAATCAACTTTCAAAAAAAAACAAATGAAAACCTTTTCAAAAGACATACACCTTTGTATACATCCCAACATGGATCATTACAAAGGTTGCCACCACATTGGCCTCTTTTCAAAGCATTTTCAAATCCACACACATCAAGCACCATTTCAAACAATTGAAAACCAAGGCAAGTTGATCTAAGCAAGTACCTAAGAGCCCATGGATAACCATGGATAGAAAGGGTGCTAATACCTTCCCTTTCTATAATCTACTCCCCGAATCCAAGAAAAATCTCAAAGGTTTTTGCTGTGCTTTTTAAACCTTTCCTTAGGATAAAATAAAAAGTCGGTGGCGACTCTTGCTCAACCGAAACATTTGCGAATAAAACGCAAAACCTCAAGTCAGTTCTCCCACCGTATCACAGTCAGGAATTAATATCTAACCTAGTCTTGTAGATAGTCGCCCCGTATTGTTTCTGGAATTGATCTACAATCAGTTGTTCACATATAGTTGCCCTGTCTGGTTCCAGGAATTAATATGGAACTATTGAAAATTGATGATGATGTTTGTCTGCTTGCGAACCTTCCTGAAAAGGTAAAGAATTATTTATACGCAATGTCATGATGCATGAAATGCATTGGGTAATGATGTTCTCGAAATAAATGAGACTATGATATATACATTTGTATTGCATATGCTATGACGTTTGTAAAATGATGTATGAATGCATATGTGAACATATCAGTTATTCTATTATAGTGTTGTTGAACTAGGGAAAATAAATCACCGATTCTTGCTGGGGATGAAGAATGTAAGTCTTCAAATTTTGTTGAAGTTGAAATGCTTGGAGATGGATTTTTGTTGCTAGAGAAATAAACTCTATTGTGGAAATGAAACTTCACAAACGGCTTGGAGATTTTATGAAGTTCTGTTGGGGAAAGGAAACTCTGCAGACTGCCTGGCGATTTTTGTGGAGCCCTGTTGGGGAACCCAAGAAGTTTATGAACCATGCTGAGGAATTCTTTCAGATGTTGTGGAGATGATTGGAGATCCTTGCTCTGTAGGGGGTATTGGAACACCTGACATCATTAGATTGTATTCTGAAAATGTAGCAATGACTTTGTAGGAGGACGTCTTTGTCTCTGTACCTACTAGGGAACATATCCTTACTGATGATGAACTCTGTGAAGATAGTCCCCTAGGGGTGGTTACTCTTAGGGGATTTTGTGGATGGCTTGAATGTTATTTCAACTCCTGAAGTCTTGAGTAAATGTTAATCAAAGTGATAAGCCTTCTACTGATAGACAAGTGACGAGATGAAGGGACATAGTCATACGCTTTAATCCCTAACTTTTGCCTGGACTTTCCTTTCAGATTTTCAGTCCACCGGGATGCCCTTTTTTCCCAAGCCACGTTTTCAGGTATTCGACTTGCCGGGTGTACAGTTTTATTTATATATCCCTAATTTTTGCCCGAACTCTTTTGGTTCTCCGGGATGCCCTTATTTTTTCCTAGGCCAGTCAACCTAGCGGGTCTTTTTTCATGCGTAGTATTTTCTGACTAGGTCCACATTCACAGGGTGCGGAAAATTGTCACTGTCCATAGTAGTAAGTGTTGCATCACTTCCAGAAAAATGTTTACTTGATCGTGCATGATCCTTTACTGGAATTCATGTCCAATGCCCCAAGTGATTCGGATGGAGATCTGCCCCTGGCTATTCGGCACTTTTGAGAGATTCCTTGAATCTTGACTCGACTGGCCCCAGATCAATTAAGCACCATGTCATGCCCCTTGATTATGAAAGGACTGTTACTGGAAATGTCTTTCCATCTGAGGTGATTTTGTTCATTGAAAGGATTTTCATTCATTGAATATTCGCCGTGTGAATTCCTCTGTTGTTGAATAATTGGTTATATGCAAACAGTGGTATTAGAAATGCAAAGCTTATGTCTGTCTTGAAGTTTTTGAAAATTCATTTTTTAGTAAAACAAAATTTAAAAGAATGTATATCGATCAGAATTTATAGCAAGCCTTACAGGAGTCAGGATTCCTTTCTGTAACAGTATGCTTTCGAACTAACCCATGCTTCAGTTAGGACTTTTAAGGGTTGTAACGTGGCCCGGTTCACGGTTTAAGAAACAAAGGATAAAGGCTCGAAATTTATTTGTACCCAACCCATTCTTCGTGATGTTCTTCAGTCTTATACTCAGTTAATTGTGTGTGTTAGATCCCAATTGAGTTCTGGAATCTTACCCTGATGCTTGGTGATGGTTCAACAATTGAACATTTGTTTTGAGAAAGCAGTCATTTTTGTAACCTTTTCTTTTTGTTGAGGATTTGTAGCGACCTCTTTTTTTATTTTATTATCCCTGCATTTTGCCTGAACTGTTTCTTTTGTGATTACAGTCAGCGGGATGCCCCAATTTTTTTTCTTAAGTCTCCTTCATAGGTTTTGACTTAGCGGGCTTCTCTTTTGAGAGATAATGACTGCCTGTTTTAATGATTATGTGGAACCATCACCATCTTTTGTTTTGGAATGATACATCTGACACTTCTTGTCGTGTACGGGGGGAAAGCTTGCGATTGAATGCACCATTGAATTAACTGAGAAATTACCCTGCCTTAGGTTATGATTAAGGGTTTCAATTTGCGTGAAAAAGAAAACCCCTACTTCTTAGGCTCAAAGGGGTTGACTAGGGATTATCTTTCTTATAACTCCACTATTTAGTAATTGAAACAACGCATGTACCTCGTCAACAAGGTCTATTCAAAAGTATACTGTATAGATTATGGTGTCTTTTTCGTCATCCTCCCTCTAAAGGCTTACAGCTTTTAATGGAGATTCGAATATCACAAAAAGGAAGTAAAAGCATAGTTTCAGCATAGTGAAAATGAATGGATTAATTCAAGACAAACATATGCAATGCATTAATGAAATAACAAAGTTTGACATAAATAAGTGTTCAAACAATCAAAAGAAAATTACAATTTGAGAATTCAAATGAACAAAAAGCCTCTTTGTTTGAACTTGTCACTTCAGATGGTGTGCCTTTGAGGAATGGCAGAAAAATTCATTCTTACCATCTTTTGTGAACTCTAGCACCCCTTTGTCAATGAAGTCCTGAATCTTATTTTTTAATTCCCAATAATTATTCGTATCATGTCCAGGACTATTGGAATGGTATGAACACATTGCATCAGGATGATAGCTAGGAGCGGAGGTATTGGGATTCCAAGGAGGATCCCTCAATGTAATCAACTCCATGTTCAACATGTGTTACAATAATTGAGCCAAAGACATGTTGATTTTCGTGAATTTCCTTTTGGGTGTGTCCTGCTTATGCTGATTGCCTTGTCGTTGTTGCTACATCGGTGCTAGATTAAAGATACACACTACCCCCATAGATTGGTTGAGATTAATCTTATTGCGGCCTTTCTGGTCGTACATAGTGTTGTACCCCAAAATTTGCCCTCCCATATTCTTCAAGATTTGCCAAGATCAGTCTTCAGATGATTCAAAATCACTCAAAGGTTGCATAGTCCAATTGCCTCCTAACACAGTCAAAATTAGGGTTTTGGTTCTTGCAAAGAAATTGAGGTTTCCAAGGGTCCAAACAAGTCCCACATGCCCATATACATTGTCAAGCATTCATATGCCAAGTTTCAAGACTCACAGCATCAAGTTGCACAGTCAAAAACCCTAAATTGCTTCACAGTCAACTGCAGGGGCAAAATGGTCATTGACAGTCAAAAATCCAAATTTTTGGTCAACATCTTATTTTGAAGCCACAAACATCATTTGATCAATTCTTGATCATGATTCTCAAAGCATGGCTCAAAAAGTCTCAAGATGCAAAAGTTTCCATTTTTGGACAGTTGAAAAAGTCAACTGCAAATTGACCAGGGCATAACTTCCTCATGGTTTATCAGAAAAATCCCATCCAAATCACATTTTGAAGAGAATGACATTTCCTACAACTCATCTTCACACTTAAAGTCCAAGAAATGCTCTCACAAAAAGTTATCAATTTCAACATTATAGGTCATTTTCAAAAGTCAACAAAAAGGCACTTTAAGTCAAAGACCATAATTTGAGATTGGTAAATCAAAATGACATGGGACCAAAGTAATTGGTTAGAGGACTTCAATACCTTTCAAAAATGTCCAAGAACATGATCATAACTTAAAAATTGAGCAAGATAAGCCTTGTAGAAGTTGGGAAATTTTTGGGAATTTTGAAAAGTCAACTTTGCTTCAAAGGCTTCAAAATTGCTAATGGGCCACAAATTCTTCCATGAATCATTAGCCAAAGGCTATGCACGACCCATTGACCTCAAAGGGAGTTATTTTCTTAATTTTGATTAATTATTTGAATTTTTATTATCATTAATTCATTTAATTAAATTTAAATATAAGAAAAATACCAAATCATGTTTTTAAATCTTTTTTATGCAGCAAATATCCTCCACACATGTAAGAGATCTCGTGCATCAATCAAAAGGGACAATATCTTCCATATTTGGCATGATTGGCATGGAAAAAGATTGAAAAAAGATGTGGAAAAATCAAAGATTGGAATTATCAATACATGGACTTTGGGCTTAGTTTTTTAACCTAATTTGCTTCATCTACATATGCACAAGTTAACCTAATGCTCATACACACGAAAGCTGCTGAGAAAAGGGAGAACCAAATTGCAAATTTTTGGCAAAAAAAGTTGAAAACTGATTTCATACCTAGAGCTTGTTTCAAAGCACAACAAGCCTTCCATTGTCTTCCTGGCGTTGCTAGGAACGTGTTGCAATCAAGAACACACCTCCAGACCTCAAGAATTGGTAGAACGACATCACACTTTTCTTGAACTTGTCCCTAATCATTTTTTAATTTGCATATATTATTCATGAGTTTTAATCATTGATTCTTACTAATATTGATGTTCTGAAGCTAATGGTACCCTTTAATTGAACTAACAACGCCTATATCAAAATCTGCCATTAATGTTTTCTAGGTTTTCAGAGTTCCAAATTTAGGGGTTTTCACATATGGCAAAATTGAACCACCAAACCTATGCCATTGGATTCGTGACCTCAAGACGAAATCAATCCACACCTCGCGCCCTTTTTATATTTGCCCAGGCTCTAATCTCTATTTTCATGGTTTGCAGTTAGTGGGGGTTTAAAACCCCCGCTACTTGTTTGATGTTTTTGCAGAAAGATGAAGACGAAGCCTATGTGTCCAAGCATGACTGGGTGATTCAAATATTGGCCCGTGATTTCTTGCTTTACACCACTAACGCTTGTTTTCTATTATATTATTTATGTTCTATTATAATAACAAAGAAACGCGTTAGCCTGGTTGGTTGGTGAGCTGTCCTGCAGGTACTGGGACCTGGGTTCGATTCCCAGGTCCCCGCAAACGCTTAATGATTTTTGTCCTAATGGGTTCATATGCAGCGCCTCCGTTAGGGTTCACCATACAACTCCACATGCTAGCTTGCCACATGAGCAGGATGATCAATCTGAAGGCTACAAGGTGAGGACCATCATACGCCTGGGTCAACCACTCCACACGTGATCCCTGAAAGTCAAAAAGGGCTTGCATTCTTGGGCCAGATTTCTCACAAAAACCTCCCTTTGGGGTCTGAATACCCCCCATGGTTTGCACATTTTTAATTTTTATTTGTTTTTCTTTCTAATTCTATTAATTGTTTTTTAATTATTTTCTTTAATTTCACAAATTAATTTTCATAATATAAAATACAGAAAAATTAAAAAATGTTTATTTTTATTAATATTAATTTCACCATGATTTATTTTGTAAATAAACTTTAATAATTAACTAGTTAATTTAGGTTTTAAAACTTTAATGTTTTTCTTAATAAATTAAAATAGGTGGAGTTAGGGTTTTTAACTTTTCATCATTTTTTTAATAAATAATTTTCTCATCGTTATTATTATTATTATTATATATTTTTGTAAATTAACATGTAATTAATTAATTAGTGCAAATTAGGTTAAACTTGAATATTTTCATTAAATAATTAAAAACAACCTCGAATTAGGGTTTCTTTAATTTTAATTTTAACTCTCTTTATTTCATAAATACAAAACATAAAAAAAATATTTCTTTCCTTTTATTAAATAATTAATTAGCTTTTAATTCAATTTAATTTCAAAAGGGTCCAACGCCCTCGAACATTCTATTTTTATTCTTTCGCGCATTTATTCTTATTTTCTTTGTGAATATTATGTAATTGCTCAAGCCATGTAATAGTAACTAGGTTTTGCTTTCCGCACTTTTTTATTAAAATGGGTCTTTGTTAATTTGGCGATGTATAGACCCGCGCCTTGTAATAGCGTAGGATTTTACCTTTCCGCGTTTAAATTTCCGCACTCTTAAAACTGCTAAACTTTGCATGAAAGAATGTATGGCCTAAATTAAAAACAAGCGTAGATCACCCTGATACATGTACCAGATAAAACATAACTGAAAATAACACACAAATTCACACACCACTCTTAGGGTACGCCTCACTGTTGCCTTACCCTCGAAACGTGGTCGTCGAGTATAGGACGTTTTAGTAAGTCCTTATGTCCATGACATGATCCAGTTGCCTCGAAATGGTTGCCTCGGAATTAAAAAGGATCAATGGCATAAGGGTAGCTTCTAAGGTGTCCTACTGTTGCTCTGGTGACCACATTGTCCCTACAAACGAATTGACCCGAACACCTCCAACGGTGGTGCTACCTACCTCTCAATGGTGGGATGGCACTACCTTAAGGACATTTACACAGCCTAATTCCTTAGGGTAGGTAGATGACTCGTAGATACTTTCTCTATTCAAAAAAACAAATCAAAACTCTTTTCACACCGACACTTTCAAAAAGCTTTCAAAACAATTTTTCAAACACTCTTGAGGACTGATACAAGAGTTATTCCGAAATCTTTAAACGGAACTTTTTCAAACCCACTCACAATTGAAAAGCAAACACTTTTGAAAACACAAATGAGCAAGTATTTAAGAGCCCATGGATAACCATGGATAGAAAGGGTGCTAACACCTTCCCTTTCTATAAATCTACCTCCCGAACCGAGAAACTATCTCATAAGGAATTTTGCTGTGCTTTTGTCCTGTCCATGTTGGAGAAAATAAAAGACGGTGGCGACTCTTGCTTCCGCGACATTTCGTGAACCAGCGTTAAACAGTCAGTTCCAGATCCACTGATCACAGAACTGGCGACTCTGCTGGGGACTCTTATAAAGTGAGGTGTACCTTAGGACTAAGATCATTTGTGTTTTCAATTGTTGTGCTTGTTTGCTTTATTATTATGGGCTGCATCGGAGTTACATAGATCCTAACCCGGATCTGGGGATACCCTGTTAGGTAGCATAAGTTGTGAGGGACCTGTCCGGCGTAGACCGACACGGGTGAAGCAGTGGCTACGTTGGTGTGGCACCTTGGTCTGTACCAATATCCCTTGTGTCGTAACGAGGAGAATATGGGTCTTCTGAGGAGTCATTAAGCACCAACCGACCTTAGAACCTTAAATGACCCAACTTGGCCAATAGAACAGTAGCAGTATGCTACACCCATTGAGGCTAAACTCTCGCGATGGTTCTGGCCGCAAGAAAAGATTGCGATGCTGGAGTTATGACCGATTGAGGGTAGTCAGTGATATTGGGATCCTCTAGAACCCGGTTACTTCTGATAGGATAGGTTTTGAGCCCACCAACTTCAAGAGGGTAGTACCCCAAACTTCATGCTGGCCTAAACTCTAAGGGCTCTCTTGTGTGACTTGTGTGCCTTCCAACTTGACTATTTGCATGCTTGTTATCTGACACTTGAGTTTCTTGCAGGTTTTGTTCACAGTCCCTAATTGGGACTCATAACAGGGTTTACCTACATTACTCCATGCATAGCATAACATCATACCATTGCATGCATCCTACATAAGGACTAACCCATTTCAAGGATCTCAAGAGCTTGTGATGCAGGTCATGATGAACCAACTGTCCAGCAAGGGGCAAAGGGGATTTATTTTCCTCTAGCCAAGGTTGTCAAGGGCTATGACCCACTCGATATGGTGAGCCTTGACTCTTGAAGAAGGACTCTCAACAATATGCAGTGCCTTCCATCAAGCTACAAAATGCAAACTCTAACAAATTTCTTGTTTACCCCGCGAGATCCTTGAAAACATCGCATGCATATCATACATATCATTGCATTATAGGTACCCTTGTTGCAGGTCACTTACCCTTCTTCGCTGTTTATTTCAGCAATGGCTTCCCAACAGGATAACCAGGGTCCTTATGCTCAAGAGACTCAGTTCAGGGAGATCTTCTTAAACCTATCCAAGGGGCAAGAAGAGTTGAGGACACTCCTCATGGGGAATTTGGCCAAGAAAAGTCCTGAAGATGACAAAGACGAACGGCTGAAACGCTTGCAAGCTGAGGTAGATACTATAAGAACCCAGATGCTGGGGCAAATGGCTCTCATCCAAGGCTTAGCTTGGGAGCAAGAAGAGTTGAGGACCATGATCAGTCAGCTTCATTAGGACATGAAACAACCAGCCCAAATCAGGGACCAGGTCATTGATCAGCTTCCAAGAGGACAAGGGTCTGGCATGGTGAAGAATGGACCTCTCCAAATTGCTACTACTTCACAAGCCCAACATCAACCTCGCCCAGAGCAACAAGTTGATCAGAATAAGCCAAGCAGGTCCAAGAGGCAATTCACCCAGCTTAACATGTCGCTGTTTCAAGCTCTACAACAACTGTTGAGGTTGAATCTGGTTACACTAAGGGCTCCTCCCCGGAACCCCAACATCTCTGCTCCTAACTATCATCCCAACAAAAGATGTGCATACCACTCTGATAGTCCTGGACATGACACTGCCGACTGCTGGGCTCTAAAGAATAAGGTCCAGGACCTTATTAATGAAGGAGTAGTGGATTTCACCCAAGTGGGTCAGGCTGAGTGTTTCTACCATCCCTACAAGATTCACCATTTGAAGTAACAAGCCCTGAAATGAGAAGAATTTTTGTCCATTAGAATTTTCAAGTTGTAATTTTCTTTTGATTGTTCAAACATTTTATCATGTCAAACGTTGTTATTGCATTAATGCATCGCATATGTCTGTTTTGAATCAATATATTCGCATTCGCTATATTCAAACTGCTTCCAGTTTTTTTGATGTCAACTCTCAATTAATAATTCTGAGCCTCTTGAGGGAGGATAACGAAAACGATACCACGATCTTTACAGTATGCTTTTGAACAGACCCTGCTGATGAGGTACAGGCATTGTTTCAATTCCTAAACACTGGAGTTATAAGGAAGATAATCCCTCGTCAACCCCTTTGAGCCAAAGAAGTTGGAGTTTTTCTTTTCGAAAATTAAAACCCTTAATCATAACTTAGGGCAGGGTAGTTCTCTCAGTTGATCCAAGTGCATAACGAATGGCACCAAATAGGTCCTTACAAAACAAAAGACAATGATGGTTCCGAATAATCATAAAGACGGGCAGTCATTACCAAAAAAAAAAAACTAAAGCCCAATAAGTCAAAACCTATGAAGGAGACTTACAAAACTGGGGCATCCCGCTGACTGTAATTCCAAAAGAAACAGTTCAGGCAAAAAACAGGGATAATGAAATCAAAAAGAAAGAGGTCCAACAAATACTCAACAAAAGGAAATGACTGCCTATTCCAAATAAACTGTCAATATCCGAATCATCACTGGTATATCAAAGCAAAGACTCAAACAAGGTCTAACACGCGATCAACTGAGTTTAGGTTTGAAGAACATCACGAAGAGCGGGTGGGTACAAACACATTTTGAGTCTTATCCTTTGTTTCTTAAACCGTGAACCAGGCCACGTTATAACCCTTAAAAGTCCTAGCTGAAGCATGGGTTAGTTCGAAAGTATATTGTTACGAAAGGTATCCTGACTCCTTAAGGCTTGCGGTAAAATAACGAGTTGACATCACATTTTACAAAATTCACTGGTTTTACTGAAAAAAATGCATTTTCAAAAAACTTCAAGACAGACATAAGCTTTGCATTTTTAAAATAACACTGTTTGCATATGACTTTTTGTTTGAACAACATAGAAATTCACACGGAGAATGTCTAAGGAACAAAAGCACTTCCAATCAAGGGGCATGACCTGATCATTGTCCATCATCTGGGGCAGTCCAGTCAAGATTCGGAGAATCTCTCAAAAGGCCAATCAACTTGAGGCAAATCTCCGTCTGAGTCACTTGGGGCATTGGATGATCAAACGAGGATCTTCTGGTGGTATGGAAACACAACAACAGGGGAACCTCCCTACATCCCGAGAGCGTGGACATAGTCAAAAAAATACTACGCACAATCAAAAGACCCGCTAGGTTGACACACCTAGGCAAAAATAAGGGCTTCCCGGCGAACCAAAAGGGTTCGGGCAAAAATAAGGGATGAAAATGAAAAAATCTGTACATCCGGCAAGTCGAAAACCTGATAAGGCGGCTTGGGCAAAAATGGGTACCGGTGGACTGAAAACCCGAAAGGGCGGTCCAAGCAAAAATTAGGAATCAAAGCGTACGACTATGTCCTGTCATCTTACCAGAAGGAAGATTTGCCAATCAGCAGTTATCGAGACCTCAACAGGTACCTTTTCTCCAGCAGAAACTGGGGCAATACGTGTTGTCTAAGCAATGTCCACCAAGGGACCAAGGTAAGTTCGGCTGAAGAATGTAACCAAGATATCTTAATTCCCCAGAGAGTGAGCCAAGAGTCAACAATTCCCTCCCAAGCAGTTGGTCTCCAACCAGCCCTAAAAGGAACAATATCTCCAGCAAGTTAACAATACTCTCCCCGAGCAGAGTTATCCTCAGTCAGCCTTAAGGAAGTTGGATTATCCCCAGCAGATCTCAACATTCCCCAACGGAGTGTACAAACATTCTTAACAAGCATCCCCGGCAATATTGATCTCAGATTGTTCCCCGGCGGTATACCAGACATCCAGTGGAGCTATTCCCCAGTCCAATCTGAAAAGTTTCCCCAGGAATGTGGAATCCATCTCCCCAGTAGGAAGCTTATCCCCAGTAGATTCTGGAAGCTATCCCCTGCAGAGCACGAACGCTCCCCCAACTTTATTCAAAGGTTATTTCCCCACCAGGATATAACTGGGTTATCCTCAGCCAATTGCCACAGAAAGATCGTCCCCGGCGAAGTCTTCCTTTCCCCAGCGGAGTTCATCAATTCCCTCAACATAACTCAACAATGGTATCCCCAGCGGAGTTATCATCAACCTCAGCAAAGTACCTCTCTTTCCCCACAGAGTTCACTCCCCGCAGAGTAATCTATTCGCAAAGTTCATTCCTCAATGGAGTCGTCTTCTCCTACCGGTATGCTTGCAACCATCATCCCAAGCGGAAACAAAGAACGCTACTCTTCCACATCAGCCCAGGATTCAATCTCCCGGCAGTCGTCAAGGATCTATTTTCCTAGACAAAAATACGCTCATGAGCATCGCATCTTCATACATTATAGCATGCACATACGCATCATGAACATACAATCTCATTTATTCTGAGAACATCACGCATGTCATACATCATGACATCGCATACAACTAACGTTTTGTCTTTTCAGGACAAAGGTCAGTACAAAGATGATTACTATCAACTGTCGTGATTCCAGATCCGATTCCTGTATCTTGCCAGGGTGTATCTGTTGACGACTAACATTACCATACTCGATTCCTGTATCCAGCCAGGGCACGTCTGAAGAGTTTGAAGATCTGATTCCTGTATCTCGCCAGGGTGTATCTGTTGACGACTAACATTACCAGACTCGATTCCTGTATCTTGCCAGGGCACGTCTGAAGAGTTCGAAGATCCGATTCCTGTATCTCGCCAGGGTGTATCTGTTGACGACTAACATTACCAGACTCAATTCCTGTATCTTGCCAGGGCACGTCTGAAGAGTTCGAAGATCTGATTCCTGTATCTCGCTAGGGTGTATCTGTTGACGACTAACATTACCAGACTCGATTCCTGTATCTTGCCAGGGCACGTCTGAAGAGTTCGAAGATCTGATTCCTGTATCTTGCCAGGGTGTATCTGTTGACGACTAACATTACCAGACTCGATTCCTGTATCTTGCCAGGGCACGTCTGAAGAGTTCGAAGATCCGATTCCTGTATCTTGCCAGGGTGTATCTGTTGACGACTAACATTACCAGACTCGATTCCTGTATCCAGCCAGGGCACGTCTGAAGAGTTCGAAGATCCGATTCCTGTATCTCGCTAGGGTGTATCTGTTGATGACTAACATTACCAGACTTGATTCCTGTATCTTGCCAGGGCACGTCCGAAGAGTTCGAAGATCCGATTCCTGTATCTCGCCAGGGTGTATCTGTTGACGACTAACATTACCAGACTCGATTCCTGTATCTTGCCAGGGCACGTCTGAAGAGTTCGAAGATCCGATTACTGTATCTCGCCAGGGTGTATCTGTTGACGACTAACATTACCAGAATCGATTCCTGTATCTTGCCAGGGCACGTCTGAAGAGTTCGAAGATCCGATTCCTGTATCTCGCCAGGGTGTATCTGTTGACGACTAACATTGCCAGACTCGATTCCTGTATCTGGCCAGGGCACGTCTGAAGAGTTCGAAGATCTGATTCCTGTATCTCGCCAGGGTGTATCTGTTGATGACTAACATTACCAGACTCGATTCCTGTATCTCGCCAGGGCACGTCTGAAGAGTTTGAGGATCCGATTCCTGTATCTCGCCAGGGTGTATCTGTTAACGACTATATTCTCCAGACTCGATTCATGTATCTTGCCAGGGCACGTCTGAAGAGTTTAAAGATTCGATTCCTGTATCCAGCCAGGGCACATCTACATAAAGGGTTTGAAGATCAACTCCTGTAACAGGCCAGGTAATTATTTTTCTTTCTCAGGTATGCAAGTTCTCACTAAGGAATCTCTTACGTGATCGACAACCACCCAGATGGCATCTATAAGCCCATCCCCACATACCGACAGTCTCCAAATGGCATCTATAAGCCCATTTCCAACAAGGTTCTGTCACGTTTCCACATGGAATCTATAAGCTCATCCTCCTATCCATCATCTCTCCAAATGGCATCTGTAAGCCCATTCCCTGCATCACACTGCCGACATTCTACTATGTGAGTGCAAATTTCTGGGCACTCTAGTGTTCAATCATCTTCCACCATCGGATTACGAAAGGCACGCCAGCCAATCTACATCCTCAGGTCTAAGAAGATTGAACAGGGGCAACTGTTGTACCCCAAAATTTGCCCTCCCATATTCTTCAAGATTTGCCAAGATCAGTCTTCAGATGATTCAAAATCACTCAAAGGTTGCACAGTTCAATTGCCTCCTAACACAGTCAAAATTAGGGTTTTGGTTCTTGCAAAGAAATTGAGGTTTCCAAGGGTCCAAACAAGTCCCACATGCCCATATACATTGTCAAGCATTCATATGCCAAGTTTCAAGACTCACAGCATCAAGTTGCACAGTCAAAAACCCTAAATTGCTTCACAGTCAACTGCAGGGGCAAAATGGTCATTTGACAGTCAAAAATCCAAATTTTTGGTCAACATCTTATTTTGAAGCCACAAACATCATTTGATCAATTCTTGATCATGATTCTCAAAGCATGGCTCAAAAAGTCTCAAGATGCAAAAGTTTCCATTTTTGGACAGTTGAAAAAGTCAACTGCAAATTGACCAGGGCATAACTTCCTCATGGTTTATCAGAAAAATCCCATCCAAATCTCATTTTTAAGAGAATGACATTTCCTACAACTCATCTTCACACTTCAAGTCCAAGAAATGCTCTCACAAAAAGTTATCAATTTCAACATTATAGGTCATTTTCAAAAGTCAACAAAAAGGCACTTTAAGTCAAAGACCATAATTTGATATTGGTAAATCAAAATGACATGGGACCAAAGTAATTGGTTAGAGGACTTCAAGACCTTTCCAAAATGTCCAAGAACATGATCATAACTTAAAAATTGAGCAAGATATTCCTTGTAGAAGTTGGGAAATTTTTGGGAATTTTGAAAAGTCAACTTTGCTTCAAAGGCTTCAAAATTGCTAATGGGCCACAAATTCTTCCATGAATCATTACCCAAAGGCTATGCACGACCCATTGACCTCAAAGGTAGTTATTTTCTTAATTTTTATTAATTATTTGTATTTTTATTATCATTAATTCATTTAATTAAATTTAAATATAAGAAAAATACCAAATCATGTTTTTAAATCTTTTTTATGCAGCAAATATCCTCCACACATATAAGAGATCTCGTGCATCAATCAAAAGGGACAATATATTCCATATTTGGCATGATTGGCATGGAAAAAGATTGAAAAAAGATGTGGAAAGATCAAAGATTGGAATTATCAATACATGGACTTTGGGCTTAGTTTTTTAACCTAATTTGCTTCATCTACATATGCACAAGTTAACCTAATGCTCATACACACGAAAGCTGCTGAGAAAAGGGAGAACCAAATTGCAAATTTTTGGCAAAAAAGTTGAAAACTGATTTCATACCTAGAGCTCGTTTCAAAGCACAACAAGCCTTCCATTGTCTTCCTGGCGTTGCTAGGAACGTGTTGCAATCAAGAACATGCCTCCAGACCTCAAGAATTGGTAGAACGACATCACACTTTTCTTGAACTTGTCCCTAATCGTTTTTTAATTTGCATATATTATTCATGAGTTTTAATCATTGATTCTTACTAATATTGATGTTCTGAAGCTAATGGTACCCTTTAATTGAACTAACAACGCCTATATCAAAATCTGCCATTAATGTTTTCTAGGTTTTCAGAGTTCCAAATTTAGGGGTTTTCACATATGGCAAAATTGAACCACCAAACCTATGCCATTGGATTCGTGACCTCAAGACGAAATCAATCCACACCTCGCGCCCTTTTTATATTTACCCAGGCTCTAATCTCTATTTTCATGGTTTGCAGTTAGTGGGGGTTTAAAACCCCCGCTACTTGTTTGATGTTTTTGCAGAAAGATGAAGACGAAGCCTATGTGTCCAAGCATGACTGGGTGATTCAAATATTGGCGCGTGATTTCTTGCTTTACACCACTAACGCTTGTTTTCTATTATATTATTTATGTTCTATTATAATAACAAAGAAACGCATTAGCCTGGTTGGTTGGTGAGCTGTCCTGCAGGTACTGGGACCTGGGTTCGATTCCCAGGTCCCCCCAAACGCTTAATGATTTTTGTCCTAATGGGTTCATATGCAGCGCCTCCGTTAGGGTTCACCATACAACTCCACACGCTAGCTTGCCACATAAGCAGGATGATCAATCTGAAGGCTACAAGGTGAGGACCATCATACGCCTGGGTCAACCACTCCACACGTGATCCCTGAAAGTCAAAAAGGGCTTGCATTCTTGGGCCAGATTTCTCACAAAAACCTCCCTTTGGGGTTTGAATACCCCCCATGGTTTGCACATTTTTAATTTTTATTTGTTTTTCTTTCTAATTCTATTAATTGTTTTTTAATTATTTTCTTTAATTTCACAAATTAATTTTCATAATATAAAATACAGAAAAATCAAAAAATGTTTATTTTTATTAATATTAATTTCACCATGATTTATTTTGTAAATAAACTTTAATAATTAACTAGTTAATTTAGGTTTTAAAACTTTAATGTTTTTCTTAATAAATTAAAATAGGTAGAATTAGGGTTTTTAACTTTTCATCATTTTTTTTAATAAATAATTTTCTCATCATTATTATTATTATTAAATATTTTTGTAAATTAACATGTAATTAATTAATTAGTGCAAATTAGGTTAAACTTGAATATTTTCATTAAATAATTAAAAACAACCTAGAATTAGGGTTTCTTTAATTTTAATTTTAACTCTCTTTATTTCATAAATACAAAACATAAAAAAAAAAACATTTCTTTCCTTTTATTAAATAATTAATTAGCTTTTAATTCAATTTAATTTCAAAAGGGTCCAACGCCCTCGAACATTCTATTTTTATTCTTTCGCGCATTTATTCTTATTTTCTTTGTGAATATTATGTAATTGCTCAAGCCATGTAATAGTAACTAGGTTTTACTTTCCGCACTTTTTTATTAAAACGGGTCTTTGTTAATTTGGCGATGTATAGACCCGCGCCTTGTAATAGCGTAGGATTTTACCTTTCCGCATTTAAATTTCCGCACTCTTAAAACTGCTAAACTTTGCATGAAAGAATGTATGGCCTAAATTAAAAACAAGCGTAGATCACCATGATACATGTACCAGATAAAACATAACTGAAAATAACACACAAATTCACACACCACTCTTAGGGTACGCCTCACTGTTGCCTTACCCTCGAAACGTAGTCGTCGAGTATAGGACGTTTTAGTAAGTCCTTATGTCCATGACATGATCCAATTGCCTCGAAATGGTTGTCTCGGAATTAAAAAGGATCAATGGCATAAGGGTAGCTTCTAAGGTGTCCTACTGTTGCTCTGGTGACCACACTGTCCCTACAAACGAATTGACCCGAACACCTCCAACGGTGGTGCTACCTACCTCTCAATGGTGGGATGGCACTACCTTAATGACATTTACACAGCCTAATTCCTTAGGGTAGGTAGATGACTCGTAGATACTTGCTCTATTCAAAAAAACAAATCAAAACTCTTTTCACACCGACACTTTCAAAAAGCTTTCAAAACAATTTTTCAAACACTCTTGAGGACTGATACAAGAGTTATTCCGAAATCTTTAAACGGAACTTTTTCAAACCCACTCACAATTGAAAAGCAAACACTTTTGAAAACACAAATGAGCAAGTATCTAAGAGCCCATGGATAACCATGGATAGAAAGGGTGCTAACACCTTGCCTTTTTATAAATCTACCTCCCGAACCGAGAAACTATCTCATAAGGAATTTTGTTGTGCTTTTGTCCTGTCCATGTTGGAGAAAATAAAAGACGGTGGCGACTCTTGGTTCCGCGACATTTCGCGAACCAGCGTTAAATAGTCAGTTCCAGATCCACCGATCACACATAGTATTGGACTCCTTCTTTCCATGGTATGGTCTCTTCTGAGTACTTGAAGGTGAAGCCCCCTGAATTTCACCGCTCCTGAGTTTATTTTCAACATGTTCCTGCATGAACATGTCACCCAATTCCCTATCTGCCAAGAGAGATTGATCATTGATTAGGCCCCAAACTCTAGCAGTTTGCCCCAGATGGTCGTATCTGTCTTAATAAAGCTTGCTGATGAGAACCCTTAACTCTTCTTGTTCTCGAGATAAACTTTGGATAAGAGCCATCTGAATACTCATCTGGATTCTCATCCTTTCCATCTCAGCTTGCAGTTGTTCCAACTGATCATCCTTGTTGTCGTCAGGATTTTTCTTGGTCAAGTTCCCAGCGAGGAGTGCTTTTAATTCTTCTTGCCCCTTGGATAGATTTAGGAACATTTCCTTGAACTGAGAATCTTGAGTTTTGGGATCTATGTCATTCTGTTTGAGATCCATTTTTCTTGCTGAAATAAACAGTGAGAAAATGAGAAACCTGCACTGGAAGACCTGTTATGTAATGACATGCATGTAATGTTTTCAAGGATCTCGTGGGATAAACATAAGAATCTGTTAGAATCCGACTGCAGCTTTGATAGAAGAACTTTGTATCGTTGAATGTCCTTCTACAAAAATCAAGCTCACCATGTCGAGTGGGCCATAGCCTCTGACTCAAGTTATCGTGTTTTTGTCTTTTGACGGCATTGGCTAGAGGAAAATAAATCCCCTAGCCCCCTTGCTAGACATCCGGTTTATTATAACATGTACCACAGGCCCTTGAGATCCTTGAAATTGTCAAGGAAATGTTATGGTATGATGTTATGATGTGTATGTTATGTATCAAGCAAAAGTGTAAGGTGACAAAGACAAGTAAGTCTTGCAAGAAGTCCAGGTTATTGGATAATGACTACAAACAAGTCCTGCAAGGAACTCACATTGTTAGATAATAAACAACCCTACAAGGAGTTCGAGTTTGTTAGATAATAAAAGCAAACAAGTCACACAAATAGCCTTAGGTTTAAAGGCTGGCATTAGTTTTAAAGGTAAGTACCCTCTTGAAGTTCAGTTGGTTCAACCTCTCCTAGAAAGTAACCGAGTTCTAGGGAATCTCAATATCACTGATCTTTCTTCGTCGGGCATTGTTTCAGCATAAGCCTCTTTATTGGCGACCGAAATATCCCGAAAGTCCAATCTCAATGAGTGTATTATCGAGTATCAACCAACTTCAGATTGCACCAAATTCGGCTATCTCACTACTTCCTAATGGCCAAGTTGTTCAAGTAAAGGTTCTAAGGTCAGTTAGTGCTTCATGACACCATACAGCGGCCCCATATTCTCCTTGACTAAACTCAAGGGCTACCAGTACCAACAAACGTGTCACACTAATGTAGCTATCGCTTCAACCGTGTCAGTATACCTCGCACAGTCCCCACGATCTATTCTACTTTCCTAAAAGGTGCCCCAGATCTGGGTGTAGGATCTTTTAGTAACAACCCAAACAAGCCCTCAAAGATAAAGCATACAAAACACACAGTGTAAAACAAATAAAGAATGAACTAAACTCTAAGGTAACCCCACTTTTTATTTATCCCCAATAGAGTCGCCAGTTCTGTGATACGATGGTAGAACTGAATGCTATACTGGTTTTACGTTTGTATTCGCAAATGTTACGGTAAGCAAGAGTCGCCACCGACTTTTATTTTATCCAACAAAGGAAAGGGTGGAAAGAACATAAAAAGACCTTTCGAGATTATTTCTAAGTAATGGGGTAGATTATGGAAAGGGAAGGTGTTAGCACCCTTTCCATCTGTAATTATCTACGGGCTCTTAGATGCTTAGCTCATTTTGAAATACCTTGTGATTTGTGTGTTTTGAAAAAGTATTTGAAACGCCAATAGTAAGGCAATTTACTTTATGATAACTTTTGTATCAGTCCTCAAGAGTGTTGATAAAGCATTTTGAAAATGTTTTTGAAAGTTGTTTTGTGTACGTGTAAAAAAAAAATTTGAGCAAGCATCTAATAGCTATCTACTTTACTCGAAAGGATTGTTCTTTTCCTCTTTTCCTTTGGACAGTGCTATCCTACTATTAGTGAGTAGGTAGCCCTAGTCGTTGGATGTTTGAGGGACATTCGAAGGGACATTTATAGTCACAAAGGCAACTGAGTAAAAAACCTTAGTAACTACCCTAGGTTTTTAAGATTATTTTTACCGAGGCAACGTCGAGAGGGTCATCGAGGGACTTATGATCTTTAAACCGAAGGGTAGCCACTAAAATCTCTCACGTTTCGAGAGTTGTAACTTTTTTTCCGAAGGCAACCAAAGTGGGGTACCCTGTAGGTGCGCATGTGCAATTGTATTATTTTCAGTTATTTTAGTCTTTGCATTAGGTTTGCTAGCGTTTTGTTTTATTCTTGTCATACAATCCTAGTTAGCATACATGTAAGCAGTTAATAATTTGACAGTAATTAAAAGTGCGGAAATGTAAATCTAGTTATTACAAGGCTTCGGGGAGGGGGATTATTACAAGTCCAAACTTGGGAAAAAATAGGAAAGCAGAGAAGTAAAGAGACCTAATTAATTCTATTATAAACCATGAGCACATACATTAATATAAAAAAAATGCGAAAGTAAATAACGCGTGCAAAATGGAAACGATTTCTAAAACCCTAAAAATTATTAAGTTAAAAGAAAAAAAAATTGTCGCTTTTGTTTATTTGGAAAAAAAAATAAAGTTTGGGTTAAACCATAATTGATTAATTAAAAGAAAATAAAAAAATTATCAATTAAAGTTAATTATAACAAAACCTAATACTTTTTGGTATTTTTGTTATTTAAGAAAACATTAAAATTTTAACCTAATTCTAATTGTTTTTTTAATTTATGAATAGAAATCAAAATGATTAATTAAATTAATTTATGGAAATTAAAATTGAATAAAACCTAGATCTATGTTTTTTTAAAATATTTTTCTGATTTTTGTACGACTAGATAAATAAAAAGTGAATTTTTTAAAAGCATAAAAATAATTGAACGAATAAAACAAAGTAAAAAAAAGAAGTGGATTGGGCCTGGTATATGTAGCAAGATGGGGGTGTAATCTGGAATTTCGACAGACCCAAGTGGCGCTGGTCCAACTTCCTGTATGGAATCCAGTGATGTCGACCCTTGGAAACTTCAGTGTGGGCACCGAATCTGGAGCGTTTGAATTAGATATGATGAGATCCTATGGCATTGTGATGAGGGCACACGGTAGGTGCGTTGGGGTTGGAAGCATTGGATCTGTATGAAACAAGAGAAAACAAAATTATGCAAAAGGTCTGGGTCGAACCCAGCCCCCTTGGACTAACGCCTTATCACGCCTCACCTTGCCAACTGAGCTGCATGCTTCAACTGTTAATTAAATAACAAGGAATAAGAATATATTAAACGTGGCATCTATACCGGAGGGACGCCAGAGCCCTAGCTCCGATCGTCTTCTCTGGTCCTCTCTTCCACCAAAACCTTCAAACAAAGAGACAAAGAAAGATCCAGGGAGACTCTGTCCCCCCTAGTTCAGGGCCTGCGGTCTCAATGGAAGCAAATTCAAGACCTAAAACTGGCTGGTTTGGGCGCTGCTACATAATAGGAAATATTCAAAAGTAACTATGGCATATCAATATTTCGTATGCATGGGAACATGAGGATAATTTAGATTTGTTTAAAAACATCTCAGGAACACGTTAATAGTATTGGTATAATTTAAAATAAGACAAAAACATAAATACGAAAATCATGAATGATATGCAACCGGAGATGCCATGTGAGGGTGTTTTGTGTGCTTAGAGACTTCAATATTGTCTCAAACTTACTCAATCTCATTGCTAGGAATGAATGGAACCACGATATTGCAGTAAGAAGGTTTGTAGTGAGGGGTTTGGAAGCTTTAGGGCTTCTTGAAATACTTTAGAAATATTTTATTGTGATTTGGTGAGGCTAGCTACGCATGTGTTTGAGGCAATTTTTCCGTCCTTTCTGCTTCTGAGATTATTAGGTTTATATAGACAAAGGGTTTAGGTCAACAATTGGACTTCATATCTTTGCACATTATGATGGAGAGATTTGATTTGATTTTCATGAAAACTTGTTATATTTGATCCAATCATGTACCAATCTATTTTATGCGTTTTTTCCAGCTTATTATGAGTTGTTTGGGCCTCCAACTTGATGGGAATCGAAAGCTTACATGCCCTTGTAGATCCATTTCACATCTAATGGTTTCTTATGTTGGTTCTTTCGACGAGATCCCAAGCTTTGCTCCTTTCGATGGCTCTAAACTCCAATTCGAATTCCTCCAGGCTTCATCATCGTGACTTCTTCGATTAAGTCACCATCTGCATTGGTTTCTTGATCTGGAAAACTCTTATATTCAATCAACCTAGTTGAACTCAATTCTTGTTCCTTTCGATCTCCTCTCTTTCTATCTGACCGAACGAAGTATCACCTCTTCATCTTGACTGGTCGAAGCTTTTTTCTGTTCTTTCTCCTTCGAACAAAGTTGCGACAGTTGTGATTGTGTCGAGGCTTCGTTCTGCTCGTCTCCTTTGAACACGGTTTCATAGGTGATTCTTTGATTCGTCCAGTCGAAGTATCAATTTGTTCATTTTCTTGTCGAACTGAACTTCGACTCCAATCCCACCCTTTGCTTTCGTCTACAAGACCATCTTTACTGATCATTAGTTTGTCTTCGATTGCATGAATACATCTTGTATGCACCAATCAAATGATACTCTATGAGCGTCAAGACTTCACTTCGATCCTCCAACTTATTCCTCACTTGTTCAGGTTCATGCCTGAAACACATTGATCCAAAAACTCTAAGATGACTTATATTTGGTTGATTCGTCCCTAACTGTCCTTCGATCACGCCATGTTTGAAGGTTACATGTCCTTTGAACCATTAGACTTCCACATGCTTCTTTGGATAAGATTAAAGCTTTTGAATTCAAAATATTCTTCTTTTCGAAGTGCCCATTCAACCAACATGTCAGTCGAAATGTCTTTCCTTGTCATGCTTCGAATAGTTACATTTCCATAGTTCGATAGTGATCCCTTCGATGACGGTTCAACGTAGTGAAGCTATTTACTAGACCTTCATCAACCGAAGACTTCATAAAATCCTCCTCACACTTCCTTTGGAACCATTCTTTCTTCGATCCTAGCGCTTCGTTGGCCATCAGAATAGACTGCATACTGTTGTCGAAGCTGCTTCGACCCAAAAGCTCTTAGGCATATTTTCAGCTTTCGACATGCACTTATTTTTTCCTTTCAGTTAGGCCATTATGCTGAGGCGTATAGGATGTCATGAAAATCATTTGAAGTTTTTGCAAACCAAAATTATTTGTGAGAAATGAAACCTTAGATGGAAATCCATTTCTTAGGAGGATAATTTGTATGGTCAATTCTTGGTCAACCTTGAGCAATTGGGAACCTCAATGAGCGTGCCTTGAATAGAATGGGAGGGCAAATTTTGGGGAACAACAACAGGGGTAAGTACTTGAATCCATGAGTTTTGCGAAATACATAGATATGTTATGTCATTAATGTTGTTTGTGTATGCAGATGGGGAATAGTTGTGACCTGTTTATTTAGGATGATGAAGTTTCTCACTCCATGAATGAATTCTCAAAGTCTAAAACTTGTTGTAAAAACTGTGATGTGGCAATGGTGAAGTTTGAAATGATAGCAACTAGGCTAGAAAAAGCCAAGTTGAAGATATCTGTTATGAAGAGGAAAATTTTCCAATTGAAAATGACAATTTGGATGTCTTGGTTTATGTTTGTATTATTATACAAGTATATGTAATAAGAAGTTTAATGTGTTGGTTTAAATTTCAGCAATGTATTAGGAAGTTTGATTTATGTTTCAGTAATGTATTATGAAGTTTGATGTTGTAAATCACAATGCTCTTGTTGAGTTAATATGTCGAAGTCTGCCTTTTTATGTCATTCAATAAAAGTGGTCAAAAGCATTATATTTATACTTCATAAGGTATTAGCCATAACATAAGGCAAAAGTCATTACATAAGGGAATAAGCCATAACAAAATGCAGAAGTCATTACATAAGGGCATAATCCATTACAAAAGGGTTAACATTACAATCATACTTAAAGGTTCAAACCAGGCCTTGTGACTGGTTTTTGAAACCACTTGAGTTTAATTCTTTCACTTGACCTCTTTCTTATTAGCTTGGCCTATTTCCCTTTTTTTTGCCTTTATGGAAGCTTTCCCTTATGCAGCAAGTGCATGTGTTATGTTGATCTCAGAAAGGCATGAAACGAGCTCATCAGATATGTCACTAAAGTAGTCAGTTGGTTGAGTAGAATTTGTTGTTTATGTGGCATCAGTTGGTTGTGTTGTATCAGTTGGTTGAGTAGCATCAGTTGGATGTGTGGCATCAGTTAAAATTGTAGCATCAATTGGTTGTGGATTGGATTTACTAGCCTTGACCTTTTTATACCAAATTACATGACATCTATAATCAGATCAGATACATACAAGACATACACAATAAGTTAACAAACACTAATCATACCTTTCTCTTCAGCCCATTTGGATCTTGTGTTATGCTTTTACATGACTGAACATTATGACCAAACTTGTCACACATTGTACACCTATAAGACACAATTGGCAATCTCCTTCTAGCACCATCTTCACCATACTCCCTAACCCTTAACTTTATTGGTCTTCCTGGACCTTTCTTGTACATAGGTTATAAAAGCTCTTCTGACTGAACTTCAGGCCACATTTCCCAAACATTAATTGGACTCACAGAAAAACCATAGTAGCTTGCATATTTTTCTCCAGAATAACATTCATCAACAAATTCCTCAGGATTATGTTGCATAAAACCTAAAGCTGCAACAACATGCCTACAAAGAATACCCACCAACTCCCAGAAATTACATGTACAAGACCTTCTGGCAATGGCAATGTCATCAGAACATTACATTTAGGGTAAAAACTGAAAGCATGCTTACACCAACTCTTTAGAGGAACTCCCATTAGCCAAGTCCATGCCTTTGGGTCTACTTGATTCAACTAATTCATCTTTTGCAACCATCCCTGATAGTAGATTCATTTTGCAGCCCCCATCATCAGATCTCTAATTAAAGAGCCACCCCCAACTTTCTTTTTTTAATTTTCATACATATTCCTTAGACACATCCTATGTTCTATCCTTTCAAACATTTCTTCAAACATAGCTACCAAACCCTAAAACATATATTGAAATCAATACATAATAACATGTGTTTATTTATAACATAATGACAATAAGACACACCTTGTGTTGATTAGAGAAAAACATATATCTCTTGTCTTGTCCAACATCAACCGTTAGCAAGTCAAGAAAACACCTCTGATTCAGATCATCATGCATACTCGAAGTGGTACATTCAGATGTATGTGGTACATTCGAAGAACATAACATTGGTGGAAACAGTTTGTTTCATTTGTCGATGAGTTCAACTGAAAGTTGTGGATCTATGTGATCAAGAGAAAGGACGAATTATTCAAAATCTTTAAGAGATTTAAGATACTTCTCAAAAACCAGAGTGATATGAGGATCAAAGTTCTGTGAACAGATGGAGGTGGATAATACACATCCAAGATGTTTGAAGATTTCTATGCAGAACATGGTGTTGATCATGAGGTAACTGCTTTTTATACGCCTCAACATAATGGAATTGCATAAAGAAGAAACAAAACAATATTGGATATGGAGAGTGTGATACGGTGGAAGAACTGACTTGGTGTTTTTGCGTTTCGATCGCATTTGTGCGGATAGCAAGAGTCGCCACCAACTTTTCTTTTATCCAAAAGGAAAGGTAAAAAAGCACAGGAAAGACCTTTCGAGATTATTTCTCGTGTTCGGGGGGTAGATTATGAAAAGGGAAGGTGTTAGCACCCTTTTCATCCATGGTTTTCCATGGGCGCTTAGTTACTTGTTTAGATCACTTGCTTTTATTTGATAGTATGCTTGTGGTGTGGGCTTTGAAAGTGTTTTGAAAAATATCTTTGTAATGATTCTCGTTTCTATAAGAACGCGTACAAAGTTTTGTTTCGAAAAGTGGTTCAAAGATGTGTTTGTGGATTGTGTTTTCGAAAGTGGTTTTGGAAAAGATGTTTTGTAATAGTTCTCGTCTCTATAAGAACGTATACGAAATTTTCGTCTTTTGAAAATGTTTTGAAATGAAAGTGTAGGTGTAAAAATGCTTTTATCATGAGCAAGCGAGTAACTAGGAGAGAATCTATCTACTCGAAAGGTTTTCAATTGTTCTTTTCTTCCTCCTTTTAATGTTGCTTTCTTACCATTAATTTGGTAAGAAGCCCCATTCTTGGATGTGAAGGGACAGGCGCGGGTCAATTTTACAGTCACCGAAAGCAACTTATGAGACGCTTTAGCAATTTTCGTAAGGGACGAGATCGTTTCATCGAAGGCAGCATCAAGGGTCATCGAGGGACTACGATCTTTTTATGGAAGGGTCATTGCTGAAGCGTCCCATATTCGAGGGACATGACTGTGTTTTTGAGGCAACAAGCGAGGTTACCCTAGAGGTGCACATGTGAAAAAGTGTATTTGTTTCAAGTTATTTTGTTCTTTGATTAGATTATCTAGCGATTGATTTTTTGAATCTTGCGATACACGCCTAATTACTATACAGTATAAGGAAAACAGTAAATTGCGGGAATTGAAATTCTACACTATTACAATATTTTTGGGAATTGGGGTATAATTTTTTACAAATGGGGATGAGTCAAATGCGATTAAAAGAGTCCAAATAGAAAACATTACAACCAAATTGAATTTGAGCGATTAATTAAAGTTATAACAATATATGAAGTAAAAATTAATTAACAAAATATTGAAATAAAATTTTTGGTATTTTTTATCATGAAGAATTTAAACAAAACAATTTAAAACTAAATAAAAAGTTAATTAATAGAATTATTCAAAAAAAAAACCTAACTAAACTAATTAAGAAAACAAATTAATTTTGAAACTACGTTTTTTATTTAATTAAAATTAAAAAATACTAAAGATTAAATTGAATCTAAACTAAAATTATTAAGATAATTCTAAACTAAACTTAGATTAATTATAAAATTAAATTAAAAGTTCTACTTTACTAAATTAATCCTAAAAATAAGTTATAATTCTAAAATTCCTAATTTAAATCTAAATTAAATTAAAAATCTAAAGTTACTAACTAAATTAAAAATCTAAAATTACTAACTAAATTAAAATTACTAAATCAATTATAAGAAAAGGTGTGAAACAGAAAATTGAAGGTGCCGTCATGAATTTCATATGGGCTTTTGATTAAAAGCCCAAACCTTTTTGATGACTTTTGTCTAATAGTAAAAGGAGGAAATGACAAAAAGATTTGAAAAATGTACAAAAACAACCCAGAGGGTCTCGAACCCGGGACCTCCATATCACACAAACGCACGCTGACCACTACACCAACTGACCCTTCGCTTATTTGAATACTTCTATTAATATAAAAAGCAAAATTTAAGAAATGGGTTGGGCCAAACCAAACAGGCCCAAACCCGGTTTATTGAAAGAACAAGGACAATTGGGAAACCCTAGAGGCAAGGAGAGCTGCGGCTGGGAGTTATCTAGGGAAGAGAAAAGTACAACATTATTATTATTATTAGTTTCAATGACTTTTTTTTTGTTTTTTTTATTAAAATCTACCGTAAAAGATAGAACAAACTCCCTCTCTCTCTAAACCGAATCATCTCCATCTTCCTCTTCTGTTTTTTTTTGTCATCACGCTAAAAAAGGAACTCTCTTTTCTTCTTCTTCTAATTCTTTTTTTTTTGTTTTTTGTTGCTTGTGTTGGGATTGTTATTTTGGATGTGTGGTTGGTTTTGCTACGGTTTTGAGATGTGGACGAATTTGTTGGCTTCGATCGATTGTTATATTTTCTTCTGGTTTTTTGGTGATGATGGTTTGAGATGGTGACGGATTTATTGGCTTTGATTGATTGTTACATTTTCTGGTCTTTGGATGATGATGGTTTGAGACGGTGACGAATTTGTTGGCTTTCTTGGATGATGATTTGTTTTGCTGGTTTGTCAGTTCTATTAC
Organism: Vicia faba; assembly: GCA_948472305.1. Lineage (NCBI taxonomy): Eukaryota > Viridiplantae > Streptophyta > Magnoliopsida > Fabales > Fabaceae > Vicia > Vicia faba. The sequence goes on from OX451738.1 coordinate 1,014,904,921, forward strand.
TGGTTTTTACTGTTTTTTCAGATTTGTTGGCTTGTTGGTTTGTTGGTTTGTTCCGTTCTGGTTTTTTTGATCTGATTATTTAACAAAAAAAAACAGAAATGTATGCAGATGACAGGTTTTATGGTAAATGCAGAGGAGTGATGGAAACTTACCTTGTTGTTGGCTTTTGCTTGACACGGAAGTTGATTTCTATCCTTTTTTCTGTATTCTCTTCCTTTCTGAAGGGTGGTATTAAGAAAATGATGATGATCTTCTTTGGGGTTTTGTATGCTTTGTTATATCTCTTCTTGCTGCTGGTTCTTTTTGAATAATGAAAAAAATGTTTTTTCTTGCTGTCCCGAATGGCCCTGTTATATGCTTATACTCTTCATCTGAAAAACAAAACTTTTGGGGGGGAAAAAGCAATTGGGTTTGAACATATTTGTTATGCTGCTTTTGCTCATTTTTGTTACAGTTCTGACTTGGCCTATATATATGCAATTCTGGCTGTATGTTTGCAGCTATTCTTGACAGATTTTGGCCTCTTATGGACAGCCTATGGAGGGTTGCAATGCAGTCCATTTTTGACAGCATTTTGGCTTCTTGTGATTGTTCTTTTTTACTGTGATGTAAACTATTTTTTCAGCATTTTGAAACCATGATGAACTTATTGATTTTGACTTGCATTTCTCCTCATTTTATCCTCTGTGAACCAATTAATAGATTGTGATTTGCAATGGACCAAATACGGATGAAACATTGCCCCCCTTATTTCTGATTCTTCTTACCAATCCCTAATGATGAAAATGTAGAGATTTCTTTGAAAATTTCTTATTCTTATTCCGTCATGAATTTTTCTAACTAATGCTCTCCTTTTGTTTACATGTACGAGCACATTGGACGATAGGGAGAATTGACGAAGAGTGACTTGCCGTGTTTGATGAAGACTTGAAGATGACAAGAAAAATCAATATCTTAGGAATTTGTATTGTTGCAACTTTTGTAACATTGTGGCTTTCATTTGTAATTTGAATTTGAAGACTTGGAGAATTGTGAAATATATTCAAATAAAAAATGACGCTTTGTTGTAAATCTTAAGTTCTTGAATAACTTGAATAACTTCAAATTCTTGAATAAACATTGAATAGTCTTGAATTCTTGAATAAACTTGAATAGTCTTGAATCCCAAAGCGGCTTAAAAAGTCTTTGCATTAGGTTCAACAATTGATTTGATTCATGAGAATTATGACTTAGATAAACCATGAATCACAACATAGCCTTAATCATGTTTGCATTCCAAAGTTCAAATGAATTTGAAGAAACTTTAGCGAATTCGTTCTCTGATACCTTGAATTCAAAACCAACCACGCGAATCAACCGTAACAGATTTTGACAAAAGCTTGTGATGTCGTGTAATTCTTTGCTAATCAAAACAATATTCAAATGAAAACTCAAGTAATTTTCAACAAGATCATAAATCAACTTTCGGCATGGTAACTCGTGTTATAAACAACATCTTCTTCGAACTCAATATGAATCTCTGAATTCAACATCTCGTTCTATGGACAGTCTTAACATAAGAATGCAGCCTTTGAGAAATCAGCTAGAAATTGAAAATACTCTAAATCAAGAAAATGATTCATGGCCAATCGATAAACTCCAAGGTCTTTACAATTTCCTTCAATTCTTAAAAAGGACTTGTTGATGACGTCACTCATGACAATGTACAAAAATAGTCGTCCCGAGATCTTGAAAATTGAGGACATTACGACTCTTGAAAGGCAGACCACAATTATCTGAAATTAGGTCAGAAACAGAAAGTGACCTCTAAAATATTCGAATTTCTGATGATCTTTCGCACATAATCAGCTCTTGACTTGTGAAGATAAATTGGAGATGACGTCAAGGAGAGTCATATGCAAATAGAAACGCTCAAGAATATCGATTAATGAAGAAGTTACAATCGTTTGAATTTGATACTAAAAAGGCCGACTTTTGTAATTGATTTTTAGTCACCTGAACCATTGAAATGAGAAAACTCACGACGCGAGGCCTGAAACCTGGCATAAACATCCTTGATAACACATGAAGGACCATAAATACCATTTGAAACTTTGAAAACTCATTTTCTTTTGAGAACTGCAAAACACTAATTGCTGATTTACTGCCTCAGAAGAGAATCTGTCTGATCGATTTCTGAGCCAACTTGAATATCCGAGAAACCCTAGGATTGTATCTTGTACGAAAAATGGGAGGGCAAATTTTGGGGTACAACATCGAGATGCATGTTGAAGCAAATAAAGTTGCCAAAATCCTTATAGGGTGAAGTTGTTTCGACAGTAGTTTATATTTTAAACAGGTGCCCTACCAAGATATTGAAGAATAGGGTTCCTGAAGAAGTATGGAGTGGAAAACGACCATCAGTGATTCATTTGAAGGTGTTTGGATCTATGTGTTACAAGCATGTTCCTGATGTGAGAAGAAGGAAGCTTGATGACAAGAGTGAACTTATGATTATGGTAGGATATCATAAAACTGGTGCATACAAGCCATCGAGACATTGTGATTCATGAAAATTCTTCTTGGGATTGGAATTATAATGATGCAATTAACAAGCCATTGATGAGCTATGGTCTCGATGAAGAAACTGATGAAGTCGAAGTTGAAGAAATTTCTAATATTCCAATAGAAGTCGAAGTAGTTGCTTATATTCCAGAAATAGTCTAAGTCGGAGAGGTTGTGGCTGAAACAAGCCAAAGACCTCAAAGAAATAAAGTTCTTCCAACAAGACCTCATGATTATGAAGTGGTTTTTGATGATGAAGTCACACCATATGGAGAATTAGTTCATTTTGCTTTACTTACAGGTGCTAAAACAATCAACCATAACAAAGCTTTGAAGATAAAACAGTGGAAGTTATATATGATCGAAGAGTTACAAGTGATCAAAAGAAATAATACATGGGATTTAGTCGAATTTCCAGCTGTAATACGGTGGGAGAACTGACTTTTTTGGTTTTATCCAAATGTGCGGATAGCTAGAGTCGTCACCGACTTTTCTTTTATCTAATACTTGGGAAAGGTGAAAATAACAGGAAATACCTTTGATAGATTTTGAGTTCGGGGGGTAAGTTATGAAAAGGGAAGGTGTTAGCACCCTTTTCATCCGTAGTTATCTACGGGCTCTTAATTGTTTAGCTCACTTTTAAAACTTGCTTTGTATGTGTGTGATTTGTTTGAAAATATTTTAAAATGACAATGTAAGGCTAACTTTGTAATAATCCTTGTGTCGGTCCTCAAGAATGTATACAAAGTGTTTTTTGAAAATATTTATTTTGAAAGTATAGTGTGAAAAATGTATTTGCTTGTGAAAAAGGTTGTGAGCAAGCATTCAAGAGTCCTACCGACTAAGGTCTTTCTTGTTATTTTCCTTCTCCTTTGGAGATAGTATTATTCATACCATTAGTTGGTAGGAAATACCATCTATTGGATGTGAAGGGATGGGCGTAGGATTATCGTATGGTCATCGAAGGCAACATATAAGGATACTTTAGTATTTATAGCGGAGGGACTATCATCATTTTATAGACAACCTGAGGGACATTGAGGGACTATGATCTTTATTCGAAAGGGACTATGATGATTTGATCGAGGGTATTTTGCTAAAGTATCCCTATGTTCGAGGGACATGACCAATGTTTCGTAAGGCAACAAGAGAAGTTACCCTAGAGGTGCAAGTGTGAAGAGTGTTTGTTTTCAGTTATCTTATCTTGTGAATTAGGTTTTCTATGTCGCTTTTAGTCTTGCCATGCGAACCCTATTTTACTAGCAGTTAAATATGTATAGAAAAGTAAAGTGTGGAATATAAAGTCCTACACTATTACATGGCTTTGGGGCAGATACATAGGTAGAAATTGGCGGGAAAGTAAACCTACGTTATTACATCCTCGGAGTAGATACATAATAGGAAAAAACGCGGGAATGTAAATCTAAGCTATTACATTGATAGTGCGACCTATACATTTTGTCTAAGAAAATTAAATATCAAAAAGAAATAAGAAAAGATGTTAGAAAAAATGTTTTAATGTTTTGTGTTTTTTTTAGAAAATAATTTAAGTGTTAATGATAGTAATTAAAACCTAAATTCTAATTTATTTTAACATTAAGAAAAAAAGTTAATTAATTAATTAATTAATTAATTAGTAAATAAAAATATGTCAAAAATTTAATTACTAATTAAGAAACCTAACACTAATTTGTTATGGTTTTAAAAAAAAGGTTTCTTAATGATTAATTAGAAAATAATTAGTCAAATAGAAAGGAAATTAGGGTTAGTAAAAATAAGAAAAAAATAAAATACATGGGATGGGACTTGAACCCATGCCCTCAGCCTCACAGATTATGCCCTTTACCACTATGCCATGTTGTTTTTTGTGTTATAGAATACAAACAAATCAATATATATTAAAAACATTAATCAGAGAAAACATCGGAGCCCTAGCTCCGGTCGTCTTCTCTGGTGGATAAAAAATCTCAACCTGCAAAAACACGTGAATTAAATCATAACAAGGACCCTATCCCCCCTAATTTGACCCTTGTGAATCCAATGGCAGCATTGGTTTGACCTGAAAACGCTTGTAGAGTGAGTTTCGAAGCAAAACTTTCAAATTGCCCTAACAATGGCGTTTTGTTATTCCTGCATCAAAGCTTGCAAATGATGGATCAAAACAGTCTCAAACATCATCATGAACACATATGTATGCACCAAATCATTCAACAATGTGTATATTAAAAGTTTGAAATTAACGAAAGTTACCAAATTGATGCAGTTGAGAGAGAGTTTTGGGATGCTACGAGCTTCAAGGATAATTGGAATGAGTTCCTGGAGTCTTTAGGAAGCTTGATTGATGCTTGGAATGGACTGAAAATGGTTGCACACGAGGGTTTGAGTTTGCCCTAGTTTTGAGAATTTTTGGAGATTTTAGGGCTTGTTCTTGAGACAACTTTTCGTATCTTTTGATGTATGAACATGTTGAGTATTTATTGAGGGAAGATTAGGTCAACAAGAGTGAGATAAATATTTTGTATTTCATGATCAAATATTTGATTGGAATTTTGCATGAATATTTTCTTTTTTAGGCCAATCTTATGCCAGTCAATCTTTACACAATTTTTCCAAGTTGTCATGAGCTTTTTGGGCTTCAAATCTGATCAAAAGAAAAGTCCACACGCCTTATATCATTTATTTGGTATTTTATTTGATTTATTTTGCTTTTAATTGAATAAAATCAAAATAAAAAGAAATAAAAACCAGAAAAATATATGAATGGATTTAGAGGCCTTAATATGAGGTCATGAACACGTTTGAACTTAAAAACTTAGGCCCATTAGCCCAAAAATCTAACTTTTCTCAATTTAGGTGTCATGCATTTTCTCAAAATTGCTCAACTTGCACCAATCATAACTCTTTATGTTTTTGTCATATGAAGATGCTCTTGGACTTTTTGGAAACCTAAATATGTCTCCTACAACTTTAATGTTGGTCATTTTTCCATTTGAAGCCTTTATATTTATGTAAATTACTTTGACAACAAATGTCTTTTTGTTGACTTTTAAAATGACCTGTAATATTTTGGCTCATATCTCTCAAATGGAGCATTTTTTGGCCTTGAGCTTAGAGAGACAAAGTTGTAGAGAATTGAATTTCCTTCCAGATAGGATTTGTTTGACAAATTTCTAATGAAGTATATGAAAGTTATGCTTGGTCAAAGTTCAGTTGACTTCTCCTAAAGAAATCCCTAATTTAGTAACTTTTGACTTTTGATAAATCTTGAGTTTTCTTGATGAATCATGTTCAAACCTTGATCAAATGATGAATGTGGCTTCAAAATCTTGATGTTGACCAAAAATCTTGAAGTTTGACTATAAATTAGTCAAAGTTGACTTTTTGTCCAATATAGTTGATTTTCAATCATTTGGCTAATTGATTGAGAAAACTTGTGATGTAAGGCTTATAATTTGGTATGAGGATACTTTGAAGCATATGAGAAACCATGAAGTCCATTTGAGGCATTAGAAGTCTAATTTCCTTTGAGAGAGGCAAAACCCTAGTTGTAGGTCAATTGCTTAGCATGAGAGTTTGTCTAGTCAACCCTTGAGTAGTATTGAGTGATTGAGAACTTCATGAGCATGAGGAGATATCTTGAATTAATTTGTATAAAATATGGGAGGGAAAATTTTGGAGTACAACACCAGCACATGCAAAAGCTCGAAGTGACGTGGGTGTTCAAGTTGAAACACAATATTGATGGATCGATAGTAAGACATAAAGCAAGATTAGTAGGTCGAGGTTTTCTTCAACGAGAATGACTCGGCTACTTTGAAGTATTTTCTCTAGTAGTAAGATTGAAGACTGTTTGATTAGTGGTAGCATTGGCATGCAACCAAGGTTGGTTGATATTTCATTTAGACGTGAAACCAGCATTTCTGAATGGTCCTTTAGACGAAAAGGTCTATTTCACACAACCACCAGGGTTTGTGATTCGAAGGAAGCGAGTAAAGTATATAAGTTGCATAAAGCGCTTTATGGCCTCAAGCAGACACCTAGGGCATGAAAAAAGAAGATCGACTAATACTTAGTCGAATTAGGATTTTTCAAATGCAAATCAGAGTACGGTGTTTATGTTCAGGTTATAGCACAAGATATAATAATCATTTTCTTGGAGAACTTCTCGAAGTTCAGAGAGCTGATGATGAGAGAATTTGAAATGTTGGATCTGGGAAAATTGTCTTATTTCTTAGGCATGGAATTTTAAATGTCGAAGCAAGGTATGGTGCTACATCAAAATGAGTATGTCAAAGAGATACTCAAGACTCTTAGAATGGATGATTCGAATCCTGCATCCTCACCTGTCAAACCAAATGTGAAGTTGGAGAAGAATGAAGAGGAAGACAAAGTCGATGTAACTTTGTTTAAGCAAATTGTGGGATCTCTGAGGTATGTGTGCAACAGTCGCCTGATATAGGTTTCACAGTCAGATTAGTGATAAGATTCATGGGTGAACCAAGATTGTCGCACATGAAGGTTGCAAGAAGAATTCTAAGATACTTAAAAGGATCGATAGACTATGGAATTCTATTTCGACGGTATTCTGAAGGCAAAGAAGCAACAATTACTTGTTTTTCAGATGTTGATTAGTGTGAAGATAAGGAAGATCGAAGAAGCACAACTGGATATTTGTTTCAAGTATTTGGTGCCTCAATCTCATGGTGTTCGAAGAAGAAACTGATGGTGGCGTTGTCATCGTGTGAAGCTGAATATATAGCAGGATCCTATGTTGCATGTCAGGCAATTTGGATCAAATTTTTTACTTGAAGAAATGAAGGTCGAACTGAAGAAACCTCTAGTGTTGCAAACCGACAACAAGTCAGTCATAAATCTAGCGAAGAATCTAATTTTGCATGGAAGAAGTAAACATATCGAAGCTAGGTTTCACTTCTTGAGGGAAAAGGTAAATCAAAGTGAACTTGAAGTTATGCATTGCTCAAGTGAAGCACCGTTGGCCGACATTTTCACCAAAGGATTGAAGATCGACAGATTCCTGAATTTGAGAAAGAAATTAGAAATAGTTCAGATCGACTATGATTAGCGTAGGTCTGACAACTTGGATTATGGGAGGTATGTTAAAATATTAGATTATATTTGATTAGATTTAATATTTAAATATAATCAGAGTTGTGTAAGTCCGAGCCCAATTAGGGTTGTATACAAATAGTCATAGTGTGTATCTTTATTTTGTATAATACAATTCAAGTGAATAATATAATATTTATTTTCTTTATTATTCTCTCTTTCCCTCCTCACTAAAAATGCATCACACACTAGCAATTTTAACGTCTTAAATTACAATATTTTTTTAATAATATATGTTTTGGATAAACTACCCAAATTTGCTATATATTTATACAAATAAAAATATCAATCAGTAGTAATTGAATTTTTTCTTTGATTCTACGTGATGACTTCATACGAATATAACCTACATGTTCTATTAAACTATGAGGTAGATGTCTTATTATTTTCATTTGGGTCATGATAGAAAATACTCCTAAAATTGTTGAAGTAAGATTGGAGAAATATAAGATTTATCGCAATGTAAGTGTATAAAAACCTTAAATAAAAGTACATAAAAAATTAGCAAAAATAAAAGTTATATATGCAATAAAAAAGAATGATGTGAGCGAGATGGATAAATTTTGACAGGTAATAGGTTCGATTAAATGTTATGGACTTTAAAATATTAAAAAATATTATTTCTATTTAATTTTTGTTAGGCAATAGGTTCGATTAAATGTTATGGACTTTAAAATTTAAAAAAATATTATTTTTATTTAATTTTTGTTAGATGTTTAAGTAAAATAATAAAATGTCTAAAACAAATAATCAAATTAAATTTGTATAAAAAAATAGTAAGGTGAATTTTCTTAAGGCAAATAGAATATAATATAAAAGAGATTTTACTTTATCAAAACGTATATTTGAGCGCAAAGAGAATGTCATGTAACATTAAATAACATATTGGTACCTGATTTCAATTTAGATCCAACCAAATAAAATATATAGATGCATTGTAGATTACAATAAGCATATTAAAAATTATATTTATATTGTAATATAAATTTTCAAAAGCATAAATGAACACAACATTGTGTTTAATGTAAATTTTTACATAAATTGAAATTATAGAATTGATAAATATCTATGAAACTTTTATATATATATATATATATATATATATATATATATATATATATATATATATATATATATATATATATATATATATATATATATATATATATATATATGTCAAATTATAATTAATATAATTGATATATTGTTAGTAAATGACATGAATTTTTACCTGAAAGATAAATATAATATACTAAAAAAGAATAAAAGATAAATATTATTCATAACATAAGACGATCTTCAAGAAAAGTTAATGATTGTGCAAGGTAAGATAACATATTTTATAGGATAATCTTACAATAATATTAGAAATTGAATATCATATCGTTAATCTCTTCAACTTCCGTATATGGTTGACGTGCAATTATCTTTATAATAGTAGTAATTTATTAAGATAGTTATAAGGCTTGCGTACCGACTTGAAATTATATTCTTGGAACATCTTAACGTTCTAATATGTTGAATTTAAAAATTTCTCAAGTTTCACATTGTTACAATAATTTTTTGGTTGAAAAAAACCATTTAGTTTCACATTGTTCATGTGAGAAATATTAACTAACCTACTTCACTATATAAGGAGTGCACATGTTTCCTCTAAACACACCAAAAACTATTTTATTAGTTTTTTCTTCCTCACTCTCATAACTCTGCGTCTCTCGAATTGTCGAAGCGTCATCTTCTTTCCCTTTTATCATACTCGTTGAATTTTTCGAGTATTTTCTTGAATTCTCTTTAGAGAATTATGTTAATTTATCCTCATTTGAGTTGAGAAATTTTCAAGTATTAATTTTTGGATTCTCTTTTGAGAATTATTTGAATTTCTCTTTGTTGGAGAAATTATTATAAATGATCAAATGACCATTATTAAATTCTCTTTGGAGAATTATTTGAATTTCTCTTTGTTTGAGAAATTATTTCGACTAGTCTTTATACCAGATACTACGAGTGGTATTGATACCATATTTGAATGGTCATGTACCATTAGATTATGTATTTCTAGACCGATTATCTACCATGCAAGTAGTAATCATACAGTATAGAACTTGGTTGTTTTATCTGCGAAACGTCTTAAAGAGAGCGACCTAGTCCGCGATTCAACCTGGTAATTTCTTCGGTAGCAAATATTTCAAAATCTGAAAACAACAATTTTAAGACGTTTCGAACTGCCATGGCTACCGAAGAAATTATTGGTACTTTTGCGGATATTGTCTTTGAGAAATCATTCATGTTTGAGGGAAGTCACTTCAAACATTGACAACAAAAGATGAAGTTCTTAATGTTGAAAAGAAGTTGCTAACGTTCTGGTCGATGACATTCTATTGCTCCTTCTGGATCAATCGAACAAACTAACGGTAGTAAATCTGGAGATTTAGAAGGAACACTTAATAATGTTGAAGTTGAATCTACTGCACAAATTAAAGCGAACGATTTACAGCATAGGAAAGAAATCACCTTATTGAAAGAGAATGAAAATCTCTATAAAATTATATTTTGAATAGACTCGCAGATGATCTGTATGATAATTACAGTTGATGTGATACTGCAAAACAAGATTGAGAGACTTAGAAAAAGAAGTATGACGTAGAAGATGAAGCAAAGAAGTATGTCGTTAGCCGCTACTTCAAGTATCAAATGCAAAGATGTAAGGTCGATGGAGGCTTAATGTTACGAACTTCAAAAGATTTCTTAAAAGATCATCACAATAGGTATGTGTTTAAATGAACAATTTCAAATTAGTTTTATTATTGACAAACTACCCCCATAGTTGGAATGTTTTAAATATAAAAAACTTTTCTTCGGCACAAAACAAAATAATTTTTGATTAAGAATCTGATTATTCGCCTTGAGTTAAAAAAATGAAAGGGAATCTTAGAGACAATATCAAAAAGAAAAAGTCTTGGTTGTTTCAAACAATAAAAAGAAATTCGGTGTAGTTCTGAAGCCATTTGACAAATGATTAAAGAATCAGAACTGCAATATTTTGAACCGAATTAAGAATGGGGACCCTTCTATGATCCCAATAGCTCCAACTAGGCAACAACCACCGCCTAAAAGAAATGATGTTGGTTTCCCTTTGTTTAACTATGAAAAATCAATTCACATGACTAAGAAATGTAGAAGTAAACTTGAACTTGGTGTTGTCCCTAATGCACAGGTGAACCTGACTAATGGATAATTTATTGTTATAGTCATTGAAATCAACATGGTTGATGGATACGTTGGTTGGTGGATAGACACCTACGTCTCTCGTTGTGTCTGTTATGATCGTGTTATATTTAAAACATACACGAATACTAAAGATAAGAAAGTGTTGTTGGGAGATGGCCAGACCATGAATGTTGTTGAAATTGTAGACATGGAGCTAAATTCCACCTGCAAAAAGACTTGAATTTTAAAGAACATTATGCATGTTCCTAAAATTTGAAAGAATATTGTTTCTGGTTTTCTTTTAAATAAGACAGGATTTAGTCAGTTTATTGGGATAGATTTGTACGCTATTACGAAGAATGAAGTTTATATGTTTAAAATTTTTGTAAAGAATTTGAAAATGATATAATAAGAATTTGTAGTGATAGAGAAATTGTATAATTCTAGTTTATTAATGAATTTTATACATGGGGTTGTACATGAAACAACTACACCATACTATCTTGCAATGAATGGTAAAGCAGAAAGAAAGAATAGGACTCTTACTGAACTTGTTGCAATTATGTTGAATTCTAGTGTTGCACCTCACTAGTGGGGGAATTTTGTTGATTGTTTGCTATATCCTGAATCGAGTTTCCAAGTAAAAATTAAGATCTCACCTTATGAGATATTAAAGAGAAGACAACCAAACTTGTCTTATTTAAGAACTTGGGTTTTCTGGCTTATGTCAGAATTTCGGATTTGAAACGAGTTAAACTCGCTAGTAGAGCATATGAATATGTTTTCATTAGGTATGCTCAAACAGTAAAGCATATAGGTTTTATGACCTAAAGGTAAAAATGATCATAGAATCAAATGATGCTAAATTCTATGAAGACAAATTTCCTTTCAAATTGAGAAATAGTGGGGGCACACAATCAAGTCACATTACCGTGATAAGAAGCACATAAAGCAATAACAATGTAGAAACATAACTTCGACGAAGTAAACGAGTAAGAGTTTCTAAAGACTATGGGCCTGATTATGAGGCTTATAATGTAGAATAAGATCCAATGAATCTTCAAGAAGCTTTGTCATCTCTGGATGCTGATTTATGGCAAGAAGCTATCAATGATGAGATAGAATCTCTAGAATCTAGCAAGACCTGAAACTTAGTAGACTTGCCTCCTGGTTGCAAACCAATTGGTTGCAAATGGATTTTGAAAAAGAAACTAAAACCTGATGGAACTATTGATAAATACAAGGCTCGCCTTGTTGCCAAGGGTTTTAGACAACGAGAAAATATAGATTTCTTTGACACCTTTTCTCATGTCACTAGAATTGCATCCATTAGGGTACTCATTTCAATAGCATCTATTTATAACTTAATAGTACACCAAATAGATGTTAAAACATATTTTTTAAATGGTGACTTAGAAGAAGAAATCTATATAGAACAACCAGAAGGGTTTGTGATCAATGGACAAAAAAACAAGATTTTTAAGTTAGATAAGTCTTTGTATGGACTAAAACAAGCTCCTAAGCAATGGCATGAAAAATTTGATAACTTAATGATATCAAATGGGTACAAAGTGAATGAAAGTGACAAATGCATTTACTATAAATCTGAGAATCGCATATGTAATATCATATGTCTCTATGTAGACGATATACTCATATTTGGATCAAACATTCAGACTATTAATGATGTGAAATCACTGTTGTGCAATAACTTTGATATGAAAGAACTCGGAGAAGCAAGTGTGATCCTTGGTATCAAGATCACGAGATCCTAACAAGGAATTTATTTGGATCAATCACACTATATGGAGAAGATCTTAAAGAAATATAAATACTTTGACTGTAAACCTGCATGCACACCATATGATCCAAGTGTGAAACTATTTAAGAACACTGGAGAAAGTGTCAGACAATTAGAATATGTGAGCATCATTGGTAGTCTTAGGTATGCCACTGATTGTACTAGACCCGACATTGCATATGTCGTAGGATTGTTATGCAGGTTTACGAGTAGACCGAGTAAAGAGAATTGGAAAGCTATTGAACGAGTTATGAGGTACCTCAAAAGGACCATGGATCTCAGCCTACATTATCAAAAGTTTTCTGCTGTACTAGAAGGGTACAGTGATGCAGATTGGAATACTTTGTCAGTTGATTCCAAAACTACTAGTGGCTATATATTTAGTATAGCTGGAGGAGTTGTATCTTGGAAATCAAAGAAACAAAATATCCTAGCTCAGTCCACAATGGAATATGAGATGATAGCACTAGCCACGGCTAGTGAAGAAGCAAGTTTGTTAAGATGCTTGCTAGCTGAGATCCCTTTATGAGAAAAATCTATGCCAGCTGTGTTGGTCCACTGCGATAGTAACGCGGCTATTGAAAAAATTTGAGAATCGTGATTATAATGATAAAAGACGTCAAATAAGAAGAAAGCACATCACTGTCAGAGACTGTATCTCTAAAGGAGGTATAAGAGTGGATCATGTACGCATTGATGAAAACTTAGCAGATCCTTTGATGAAAGGATTAGCTAGAGAGAAAGTCCATAATACATCCAAGAAGATGGGACTAATTACTATAAAGAAATGAGTTGCTCATGGTGGTAACCCGACCTAGATGATTGGAGATCCCAAGAAATAGGTTCAATGGATAATAACAAGTTGTGAGTAATATGAGATGATCATGCAAGTAAAGCATGAATCTTGAAATAATAAGAGGATGAGATGATAGAAGCTCTTAATGAGATCTATACTCTATATGAGGGAGTACCTAGACTACATGAGTACTCTTTCTAAACTCACCTTTGTGATTGGTTCCTATGGAATTACGAGACAGAATTCCTAGAGCCTTCATTAAACTGGGATACAAGTGCAGGGCCATTAAAGCACAGGCTATTAGAATATACCTTAAGAAAAGGTTGTGTGCGAGTTTGATGTCTGAGATAGAGTTCAAGACATTTGTGTCACTCTTGTTGAATTGGAATCCTACTTGCTATGCAAAGGTTCAAGTCGTAGACACCTTTGTTTATGCACAATCTTAGAAATGTTTGACGTTACTTCTAAAATAAATTTTTTTAATTCAAGTGGGAGATTGTTTGAACATGTCCATGTTCCAATATATTGAATTTAAAAATTTCTCAAGCCCCACTTGTTAGAATATCTTTTTGGTTGAAAAAACCATTTAGTCCCACATTGCTCATGTGAGAAATATTAACTAGCTTACTTCACTATATAAGGAGTGTGCATGTTTCATTCCAAACACACTAATAACTATTATATTAGTTTTTACTTCCTCACTCTCATAACTTTGCATCTCTCGAATTGCCAAAGCGCCGTCTTCTTCCCCTTTCTTCCTACTCGTTGAATTTCTCTTTTGATAATTATTTGAATTTCTCTTTGTTGGAGAAATTATTATGAGTGGTCAAATGACCATATTAAATTCTTTTGGGAGAATTATTTGAATTTCTCTTTGTTTGAGAAATTATTTCGACTAGTCTCTGTACCAGATACTACGAGTGGTATTGATACCATATTTGAATGGTCATGTACCATCAGATTGTGTATTTCTAGACCGATTATCTACCATGCAAGTAGTAATCGTATAATATAGAACTGTAATGTTTTATCCTGGAGACGACGTGGTAGTTCGACTGCTTTGTATAATTTTAAGCAGTGTCGCGAAACGTCTTAAAGAGAGAGACCTAGTCTGCGACTCAACCTGATAATATCTTCGGTGGCAAATATTTCAAAATCCGAAAACAACATATCTTTATAACAATATTAATTCATTAAAATATTTATGAGACATGAAGTCCCTAGAAAAAATTATCATAAAATATAACTATAGAGCATATAGATAAAATGGTAAGGGAATGAACTCATACTTTTCTGGAAAGCATTGAAATATAATTCCTTAAATATGAATATGAAATTGCATTAAAAAATATAAAAATAATGATATGTAAATTTTGTGGATGGGTGTTGAAAGATAGAAAATATTTGAGTAAAATACATTTTCTCAATCAAACTTCACAAATATGAGTAAGATTAAAAGAACATATAATCATACAATCCAACTCTAGTTTAATATATAAACCATGGGTAGGTAATTGAGAGGTTGTGCTGGAGGAATGTAGAAATTAATTTATTGTCCATTAAGAGTACATTAAAAGTTAAAGATAGAGAATCTCAAAAATCACATATCATAAGTGTAACTGATTTGAAGAGTAATGTTTTAGTGGTTGCGTAGCGGTAGAAATGTTTAAGACTAAGTCATTGGATTGACTTGACTCGTACAGATCTAAATAAAATCGTCACTGTACTTTATTGTTTCCAAAGAAAAGGGAAAAGAGTGAATAACCCAAAAGAGGTGGGAAAGATTCAAGGTAAGGGGGTTGGTTATGCAAATGGAAGGTATTAACACCCTAAACATCTACGGTACTCCACATGAACCTCTTTGTAAAAATCTGTATATTTTGGCTATAAAATATTGTATACAAATATATATAAAAAATAGATTGTGGTGATGAGAAAAAGAAATATTTTTTATGATTTTTGCACCTGCCGCAGTTGCGAAACTTTAGTGCCTATCCACCTTCCGTGCAATAGAGGATCAGGGTACTCGTAGTTCACCTTTAAAAATTTTAAAACACAAGTGTGTTGGTTAATTTTATGAGATAAGACATCATCGTCATTATCTGTATGGAAAACATACTTACTACTCACAATCATGAGAAAGGAGAATTTGCATCATCTCAAAGTAGAGGATATGGCTTGGATTTTAAAATCAACAATGTCTCACTCAACACCCAAGTGAAAAATATCTCACTTCACTATATATTATAGAAGTATAGTTGTTTGCATCACTACAAGAATTGACAAGAGTCTAATCTTTTGAGAAAAGTTTGTTAAACAAAAGCCAAAGTGGCAAAATGATTTGAATGAGATTGATTGACTTTTAGTCTTCTCACAAAAAATGTCAAGGTATTATTAAGTTGATTAAAGTTTGTTTATGAAAATGTTTTGAAAATGCATGGACCTAAGTCCAAGTTTATTAAAATGGTTTAAGTTTAAAAACAAGAAGAGTTTTCAAAAGGACGGAGGAGACTTTTGAAATTAAAGAAGATGGGAGGAGATGAAGGGACTATCCTAAAGCATAAGGTAAAAGCTAAGGAGAAGAACCATCTAACCAAAGAGAAGCCAACACTTGACATTATGAGTCAAAATAGAATTCCCATTCTTTAGATTGAAATCAAGCAAGCAAAGATACTAGACCTCTTGAGAGAACTAAACTTCAAGTATCTTAAGCCTTCACAAAAATTGGGCAGAGTAACGGTTGTATACAGATGAATTCCAGATTACAGACAAAGTGTGTAATCACAATAACCTGCACACAAAACAAATAAACAACCCAATGTCTTGAGGTAAACCTCAAGATCTCTAGACAAAATATCAATTAAGGTCACAAGATATTCAACATAGGCCAAAGTTTCTATTTCTAAGTCCAAGAAGTCCAATACTCCATAATGTCAAGGATAGTAACCAAATAGTCCAAGTATCATTAAAGTTTTTTATGGTTCATGTTGATTATTAAGTATCTTCAAAAAGAAAATGGAAGCTCAAGTGAGCAAAATAAAAATGACATAAAAGTAAATGCTCAAGTGAGCAAAGATGAAAATAGCATGAAATGTAAATGCTAAAGAAAATGGTACATAAAGTAAAAGCATAAAAATAAAAGCATAAAATAAAGTCAATTGTTAGAAGCTAATGGTTAGTTTGATGACCATCTTAAAACTTGCATTTGAAACTCATTAGAGGATTGGTAGAATCAAAGCCTCTCAACAACAAGTTGCATTTGCTTTTTGTCAAGTATGTCATCCATTTAAGAATCCTCAAGGCAGCGTTTAATGATCAATGATGTTTAGGTGATCCGCGTTGACTAAAATTGATGAAGATCCATTGGAAGATTGGTAGAATCAAAGCCTCATAACAATGAATCTCAAGGTTATTAGATCAAAGGGTTCAAATTAACATACTTGGGCTTGCAAACATAGGTTTGAATGGCCAAATTCTTGTTCAAACTTTCCATCAAACACCTTATGGTCATGGGTTTAATTGAGCATGAAAATTTCATCAAGTTATGAGAAAATAGCACTAATGGAATCACAAAACAATGCTCAATGAATCGAATCCAAAGATCAACAAGAGATCACATTGTAAAAGATGAGGATCCAACTTACCAAAGGTAGATCTAGAGAATTATCAAAACAACTTCAAGAATTTGTTTCAATTCAGCTCCAAGAATCAATTTCCCAAGCTTGGGTGTAGAGAATTGATAAAGAAAAAGTGTTTAGATGAAGGTTTAACTCAAAGATTAGTAAGTTTCAATGTAAAGCTTTCTAACTTTTTTTTGAAAATGGAGTTTTGAGTGAATTTGGTAGATTGAGGGAATTGAAAGATTTTTTAGCAAAGTGATTTTGGCTATCAAAAGCTTGAGATTTGAATGAAATGAAAGTTCTATTTATAGAGTTTAGGCTTGGGATTAGTGGAGGTTTGGAGTTTGGTTTGGGAAATGAAATTAGGCTTGGTAGTTAATTCTTGGAGTCAAAATTTGAATTAATGATATATCTTTCAAAAAATGAAAAAATTGGAGCCAAAATTTGAATTAATGATATATCTTTCAAAAAATGAAGAAAAATTAGAGTCAAAATTTGACAAACTTGAAATTGCTGATTTTTTCAAAATTTTACTCTATGCAATCGATTGCACTCTGGGGGCAATCGATTGCATTAGTGTTTTTTTTCCAAATATTACGCAAAATACACTTTGTGCAATCGATTGCACTCTAAGAGTAATCGATTGTACAGTAAAAAAAATGAAAATTTTTAATTATTTTTCTTTGCAAATAGAGCTTTTAGAGAAATAATACCGGAAAACTTTATTTGTCAGATGCTTTGACTCGGTACCTATAAAACACAAATATACAAAGACAAAGATAAATATTTTTTGGTATTTTGATTAGAAGTTAGTCAACAACACATATACAAAATACACAACTAATGTGCTTGGAGATTCCTCAAGAACAAACTTAAAGATAGGAGACAGAAAAAGAGGAAGAACCAACTCTAATGTGATCTTGTTATGATCGAGTTAATATGATATGATAGGGAAATCTTAAGGGGGGAAATTAGGGGACAACAAGTTATTAATTATAATTATAAATGTAATGAGGTATTAAAAGGTGAAGGTAGAGAGTCTCAAAAATCACATATCATATGTGTAACTGATTTGAAGAGCAATGTTTTAATGGCAGTTAATAATAATAATAATAATAATAATAATAATAATAATAATAATAATAATAATAATAATAATAATAATAATAATAATAATAATAATAATAATAATAATGTTAATAATATTTTTTCTACTATGACATTATTAATATATATTATTAATTAGTATTTAATATTATTAACGAAACATATATATTTGATATTATACATAAGATAAGGAAAAAGAATATTATTTTTTATAATTGTAACTAAATATTATATTATTATTATTATTATTATTATTATTATTATTATTATTATTATTATTATTATTATTATTATTATTATTATTATTATTATTATTATTATTATTATTATTATTATTATTATTATTATTATTATTATTATTATTATTATTATTATTATTATTATTATTATTATTACTATTATTAGTTGACCAATTTTGAATAAATAAAAAGAACAAACAAAAAATAATAATATGTTATAAATCATGATAGATGATATATATTTTTGATATAATTTAATAAATATTTTTAATTAAAAAAATTCTTATATATATAATATTATTAAATTATTTTACTTTTTATTTAGCAATAATAAAATTTATTTTAATATATAAAAATAATAATAATGTTAATAATATTTTTTCTACTATTATATTATTAATATATATTATTAATTATATTTTTATATTGTTAATGAAACAAATATATTTGAAATTATACATAAGATACAGAAAAAGAACATTATTCCTAATTATTATAAATTATTTATATAAATAATATTATTTTTAATAGTAATACTTAAATATTATATATATTAGTTGACCAATTTTTAAAAAATAGAAATATGATTGGTGTTAATTTCTACTTTTAAATTTAAAGAGTTAGAAATTTGAATAGTGTTAGATTAGTTCATAGATAACATGTGTTTAGGGTTGATTTTAGAGAAGTTATTAGGATGACATGTGTCTAAGGTTGTCATTATGATAACCTTAAATTTATATATACTAGATCACCGTCTCGTGCATGGTACTGATATATTAAAAATAAAATTATATTTTTTATAATAATTGATATTTTATTTTTTATTTACAAATAAAAATATCTTGAAGGCCATTTAGATTGTGTTTGTAATTATACTATTAACTTTTTAATGTGAAAGACAATAAATTACAAAAAAAATACATTTTAGTCAATAATATATGATATTAAATTATACATATTAATATTATATCTATTTACATAGACAATTTTTTAGACTTTCATATGTAAGAAATCATAAAATTTATCTTATAATATAAGATACATTTTATGATTTTTTACAAATATCATTTTATGCACATCATTTACTCAACTAAATGATCGATGTTCTTTCTTTTATATGTTTTATATTTATTAAGACTAATAAAATATAATTAAAATTTATTGTTAAATTTATTTTTTAAGTAAAAATTTGTAAACATTAATATGTATAAAACCAAAAATCAATACATTTATAACTTACTCATCAAAAATAATTTTTATATTATTTTTAGGGACGATATAGACTTATTTTAAGAAATGAATAAAAAATTGATTTTATCCAAATTACAAAAATTTATTAAATAAGTAATTTTAATAATTATTATTTTAATTTAAATGGTTATCTAATTATTAATTGAAAATAAATATAATATTGAAACATCTAAACTATAATAACAAAATTATATAAATTGAGATGTTATTAAGATATAATAATTATAAAATATATAAAATTAAGATATAATTACCATCATTTAAATATATATATAATAAAAAATAAATTAAATATTCAAATAATTTATTTATCAATATTATTAATATTTTTGGCCATAACACAATCAAGTGAAAGAACATCACACAAAAGGAAATTTTATAATTGAACCATTATAAAACTAAATAATCAACGAATTATTAGTTGTTAAGCCATATTTGAAATTAGAACCAAATACAATAACCTAAAAAAAAAATATTTTTTGTATAATTAATATAAAATAATATTGGCAAAATACTTATTTTGGTCCTTTAATTATACCTTTGAATTCAGATTGGTCCCTTAATTTTTTTTTGTCACTTTGGTCCCTTAATTTTAAAAATATTTCATTTTAACCATTTTTGTCTAATTAGTGTCGGTGAAACTTATAAATTGGTCGCTAAATTTGTCGCTAATTAGACAAAAAGAACTAAAATGAAACGTTTTGGAACTTAAGGGGCCAAAGTGACACGAAAAAAATTAAGAGACCAATTTGAATCTAAGGATATAGTTAAAGAATCAAAATGAGTATCTTGCCAACAATATTAGATCTTCTAATAACACAACTATATTAAGCTCTAAATTCTAAATCACAATACTTCAAAGACTTATGACTTTTGGTACATTATGTATTTAACCCCTACTAAATTAGAATTTTTCAAACACATTTTTAGTACGTAAGATTTCCAAGAATTATTAGACCGAATGTAAAACTATTAGTTTTATAATTTATACATTAAAACTCATATAAAGGTAAATGAAAGAACATACATATAAATAGTAACAAATGAAACAATAGTAATTGTTCTAGATTGGCCCGACAACTTGACTGGGCCTGGTCCAAGACTTCTCCTTTGGTACGGCCCGCACGACCGTGACCCAGATTTTCTGCTACCTATCAAGTTTGTCGGCCATTTTCCCTCCTGGACCAGCACTGGCCCAGGATGACCGGCGAGCATCCTCTCAGCCTGCCCGACATAAACGTCCTGCAGGCCACCAGGAACTGACCAGGCTAGTTACGAGTACATCTGCCTGGTTTGACCAAGTCCTGGAAGTTAGCTGATTTCACGGACCCATATATCTAAGCATGAAATAAGGAACCAATGGCCACGTGCCAGGGGCATTAAATAAACTCTCACACCTGTGTGGGCCAGGGATCGAATATTCAATATTCACCACTTAATACTTTGCTTGTACCTTCTTGTTCCCACTCTTACTTGATCGTCCAAGTGCCTTGCACGTACAACCCCCTTTTCTCCTCGACTTCACAGCCTGACTACAGATCATCTCCCGACCACTTCTCAGGTTCTGGTCAACCGGTAAGATCAGTGGAGCCGTCTATGGGAAACTGCTCTCCCCATCTTTCTTTTCTCGAAACTTAAGATCAAAGCAAATTTTCTAGATTTCTCTCACTAATCATGGCCGACCATGATGATCTTCATCTTCCCATAAAGACTATTCTTTCCCCTGCTCGTAAAGCCGACGGAAGTCAGGAACATCCTCACCTCGAGGACAACCTGGCCATCCGGGACGGACAAACCGCGTCTCCAGATTCAACGGATGCCCGACGCAGTGAAGACCAATTCTTGGACAAGGGACGACCCAAGAATTCCACTGAGGAACTGCAAGAAGTCATGCAGCCAGTTCCCATCCCTATCAACACCAACTCGGCCATGGAAGCACTGCTCGCTGCTAACAATTAGACCAACGCCCTCATCCTACAAAAAAATCAAAGGATATGAGCCTGGGAGAACAGGCAATCAAGATCTCCTCCTCAGAGAACCCGACGACGAAACTCCCTTAGTGTTTCGCCACACCAGCATGACCCACCACCCAGAAAGGAGAGGCACGGCGTTTCTTTCTTCAAGAAACGCAACCGCATACCTCCCACCAGGGATCAAGACTCTCATTCATTCAATAAGAGGAAAGACAACAGGAAAATCGACTGTGCTCGACTTCCTTCCCCAGAGCCAAAGTAGAAACGGAGGAGCCCCTCCCACCAACGAGACTGTGACAATTGACGGGGAAGAAACTATCACTCTCCCTCTCCATCCCCTGCAGACAGCGAGGATGACGAGCCCCGTGGCCTGCTATTGAGGGAGATTACCGAGGCTCCACTCTCAGTTGGCCTAGAGAAGCCGCCTACCTTGGGAACCTATGACGAAACAACAGATCCTGATGAGCGAATCGAGAACATCGATGCTCTCCTCAACTACTAAGGGGTCAAGAAGGCATCAAATGCAGACTCTTCACAACCACTCTCAGGAAGAGGGCGACGAAGTGGTACAAGAGCCTCCCCGACGAATCAATCACCTCATGGAAACAGCTCGGGAGGATATTTTCTAGGCATTTCACCGCCTCCCGTCGACACCCAAAATTGGAGGCTTCGCTCGAAGCAATCATACAGGGCAGGGACGAGTCTTTGCGAGCATATATTGAATGCTTTAACAAGGAAGCGTTCCAAGTCCCAACGACGACCAACATAAAAAAGTACCTCCTCAAGCGCGGGCTCCATCCCCATGGTGACTTTGCCAAAGTTATAGGCATAGAGACGCCGGCCACGCTCGACTCCCTCCTCCTCAAGGCCCAGGCGTACATATAGTACGAGGAGAAGGAAGCGGCCAACATCTCTAGGGAATCTAAGCACAGAGAGAGTGTCGAGTTCTCAAAGAACGACGAGCCCTCGACATCCCGTCGGGGAGAGAAGAAACTGGAGGACAAGTCTCGTGATTCCAAATACTACAAGGGGTCAACCAGTCGTTTCCACGACTACACCCCTCTAAAAACCTCAAGGGAGCGTATTCTTTCTGAATGTGTCAATTCTGAATTCAAGCAGCCCGGGGTGCGCTTCCCCCGACAAACACCGTCCAAGTCGGGAACCGACAAGAGCAAGTATTGCAGGTTCCACAAGAGTCACGGGCATAATACGGAGGATTACATTCATCTCAAGGATGAAATCTAAATACTGGTCAGAGACGGGCACCTCAAGTAGTATAAAAAGAAGGAGGGTGCTCGTGATGAAGCACGAGAAACCAAAAATGCCGGGGAAGGAAGAAATCCCCTACCTCGACCCCATTCTGGTCTCCATGAGCATCTCACGCCGGAAGACTTCTATTATTTGGACATGGAAAATGTCCCCCTGTACTTCTCCT
Organism: Vicia faba; assembly: GCA_948472305.1. Taxonomy (NCBI): domain Eukaryota; kingdom Viridiplantae; phylum Streptophyta; class Magnoliopsida; order Fabales; family Fabaceae; genus Vicia; species Vicia faba. The sequence goes on from OX451738.1 coordinate 1,014,928,021, forward strand.
CCCACAGTCCTTGGGAATCCTTCCCTGCAGCCATGGTCATCTCTGGCGGAGGGTTCAACAGACACATAGTTAGATCGATGAAGAGGAGATTCGACCAACTCATTGAAGCTAACTCAGATATGGATGCCACACTTGATAAATTCTGAGGGGGCTCTCATCCCCTCGCCTTCTACAGAGAAGAATTGCTGGGCGGGGGCCCGAATTCGAGCATCCCACTACTCGTGAGAGCTCGAATGGCTAATTTTGATGTGTGTCACATTCTGGTTGACCAAGGCAGTTTGGTGGACATCATGTACGCCCAACTATTCACCACCTTGCAGCTGAACGAGAGCCATCTAACCCCCTATGTAGGATCTGATCTCCAGGGCTTCAATGGAGCCAACACAAAACCCTGGGGATATGTAGAGATGATCGTCACATTCGAGAGATGGGCGACGACCCGAGCCATCAAGACCCAATTCTTGGTGGTAGATTTCTCGTCTCTCTATCATTGCATCTTCGAGAGACCCACTCTTGTTGAACTCATCGCGGTCCCTTCTACCGTTCATCTCAAGATGAAGTACTACACCACCAAAGGCTTAGTCTCCACCCTCCACGGGGACATACAAGCATCCAGAAGGTGCTTCGAAGCTTCAGCCAAAGGTCTCAGTTCCATCAGCATCCAACCTAGAACGACCACTGGACCCTCACTGCCCTCCAGCTCCGAGGAAGTCAAGTCGCTTCCGAGGGTTGACACCATTAACCTCGACAGTCACTTCTCTATGGAAGACCATGTTGAGCAAAGGAAGAAAGGGAAGGAGCATGTGCTCGAAGATGAAGAGTCGACCTCCTCTGCAGATCGCAACGAACTCTGGAGTCATGCACGGCCCATCCCGGACAGTGACTTCGAGCTAGTTCCCCTTAGAGAAGACCCCGTAAGAGGAGTAAAGATCGGAGCAGACCTCCCCGGCCTGGAGAAAAGGCAACTCAAATCTTGCCTAAGGGAGAATGTTGATTTGTTCACCTAGAGTGCAACCGAGATTCCCGGTTTAGATCCAGAGATCACATGTCATCACTTGACCATTGATCCTACCATCAAGGCATTCATTTTCAGGCAGAGAGCTTGCTCGCACATCCTGGTCGAAGGAAAACTTTACAGAAGAGGGTTTTCCATTCCACTTCTCAAATGCGTCGATCGAAGTGGGGCAAAGCACGTCTTGCTCGAAATCCAAGAGGGCATCAATGGTCAACATCTAGGCGGGAGATCCCTTGCAAGGAAAGCCTTGTGAGCAGGATATTACTGGCCCACCATGCAGCACAATGCGAAAGAGCACGTGAAGAAATGCGATAAGTGCCAGCGCCATGGAGACATGCATTTAACTCCTCCTAATAAGCTTAAATCCCTCTCCTCTCCTTGGCCCTTCACCTGGTGGGAACTAGATCTCCTCGGCCCGTTCGTAGTTAGAACCAATCAGAACAACTACCTAATTGTAGTGGTCGATTACTTCACCAAGTGGATAGAAGTCGAGGCTCTGGCCAAAATCACTGCCCAAAACGTCCTTCGCTTCTACAAAAGAAATATCCTCGCAAGCTTTGGCGTCCCACAAGAGATAGTCACCGACAACAGAACCCAGTTCACGGACCACATCTTCCAAGAATTTGTCACCAAACTTTGCACGACCCAACACTTCGCCTGTGTCAAGCATCCCCATACAAACGGCCAAGCCGAGTCTGCAAACAAAGTAATACTGAGGGGCCTTAAGTGAAGTTTAGACGAAACCAAGAAGCGATGGGTTAAGGAGTTACACAGTGTGCTCTAGGGATACCGAACGACTGCATATTCCTCCACTGAGGAGTCTTCTTTCCTGCTAGCTTACGGGGCGGAGGTCGTCCTTCCCGTAGAAATCAAGGAACCGTCCAGGCGAACCGAGGCACCTCCCGACGAGGAGATGAACAACGCCACCGTTGGCGAAGAACTGGATCTGATGGAAGAAATCAGAACAGGAGCGGCCCTACAAGAGGCCTCGCTCAAATAAAAAATAGCCATACGCTACGACGCCAAGGTTATACGATAAGAGTTCGAGGTCGGCGGTCTTGTCTTAAAGATAAATTGCAAAGAATCTCACGAAGGCAAGCTCGCAGCAATCTGGGAAGGCCCTTACCGCGTCTATGTAAAAAAGGGGACTGGAGCTTATTACTTGGAAAACTTACAAGGGGAACAACTCATTCGATCATGGAACACTGAAAAGCTAAAACAATATTACAGTTAAAAATACTGATCAGTTATCGAGTTTGCTCAACGAGACAAACTCACTCAGGCCCGACCACACGTGCATGCCGAGGCATAATCATGGCACCCAAAGTATTCAGAAGGGGCGAGGCTCTGCTCTATTAACGAGTGCACCCTTATCCTAACATGGATAACTCGATCGAGCTCCATAGTCCTTGTTCCACGATGGTAGAATTCCTGACTCGCGACGGGAGGTTCACATTGCCGAACCCGAGTCCCTTGAAATGACACTTGAGTTCCGGCCCTCACCCGGTATTCACCCTGGTCGTTTGATCAGTTTCCCCACACTGACAAACATATAAAACGAGCACATCCCCTCTATAAATTCTTAGCAAAATACAAAACGTCCTAAAACGGGCTAGTTTGTCAATAAACATATAAAAAACACAAGTTAAATATTCAAAGCAAACGACCATTGGCCAGAAATTAAATAAAACGACCACTTGGGCCGACAATGTTTGCATATTACATAAACGAGCAATAGCCTGGAAAAACAAATACAACAAATACGACACGCAGGCCGAAATTAACATAAAGCGATCATCCTTCCACTTTCCCTTCAACAATGGGCGAAAATTGGGCGAGACCCTCGGTCGGCTGGGCGAAAATATCCTTGAGGTAATCAAGAACCAGAATCTGACCACCAGCTACATAATAATTGACCCCCATTCCTGAGGTGTTAAACTCAACACCAGGGTTCAACACACGCATCTAATTTACGGTATTTTCGAAGCTCCCCTTGGAAGCAGCCTTAACGTCATCCACGACCAACTGAAAACGAGCAACCAACTCACCCCGAGTCTTCAGATCCTTAGTATCCTCCGGCTCATCTTCAGCGGGTGTAACCTCGGCAGTCAGGGCCGCCACCTTTCCCTCAAGGTCCTTTATCTCGAGTAAAAGAACCCTGCGTTCCTCAGAGAGCTTCCCCTATTCTTCCTCAGACAGCTTCAGGGCTTTGTCCTTCTCTATCAAGGCCTTCTCGCTTGCATCCAAATTGGCCCAGAGATTCTTCATTTCTTCCTCCTGAGATGAATTCCCCTCGGTGTAAGCAATTGCAATCTCCAAGATCCGCATCAGACTTCCAGCGTCTTGCGCCAGCATCGCCCTCTTCTCTGGGTGGCCCATTCCCTTGAGATGGAGATATTCGGCCCGAGGAAGACGAAAAGTCACGCCCTCGAAGAAAGATTTCTCCAACCAGCATGGGGCATGTTGTACGTCCCTTTCCCTTTTCACCGGTTAGATCAACACTCCCCCCTGCTCGTGGCCTCCTCGCCTTCGAGGAAACAGCACCGGGGGAAAGAGCGACCATCGCCTGAGTCGAAGATGAGTCTCCCGACCCCGAGGCAGGAGCTGGTCCTGAACTAGTTTGTGCATCCTTTAGGGCCCTTCTCGCTCTGGAAGCGAGAGTCTTAGCCAAGCGCTCCTGCGCAGAAATCATGCTCTCTGTAAAACAAACAAAAAGAAACATATTAAGTAAAATGAGGAGTCAAATAAACGACGACTACTTACTATTATTAGAAACATATATATATATATATATATATATATATATATATATATATATATATATATATATATATATATATATATATATATACTCAAGTATCCAACGGGGTCCTCGCTTCTGAGGTGCTCCTTGACATTTATGAGGCCCGGCTCGTATACGGGTTCCCCATTTTTATCTAACACAAGCCTACCTCCCCGACTAACTCGTTGGACCCGAGGGATTCGAGCCACAAACGCGGTCAGGGCGGCAAAGCTCTCCAGATCCTCATTGTCGGGCTTCCCCTCTCTCCAAACATAGGAGCCTAATTCTCTATCGAAATGCTTCCTCGTCTATTGGAATGAGAACTTATAAATCAGCTTCACAATATGCTCCCCTAGCTCGTTTAGACAGGGAGTGTCATCCTCGTTTATCGTCAGCGCAATCCTAAAGACGTTCAACATTGCTTGGTCGAGGAGGGTTGCACCAAGATGTATTTATCTTTAAAGTGGCGGACAAATTCCAAATATGCTTTGAACAACTTCCCATTGCCTTGCTTCAAGGAAACCCATCCCCACTTTCCGTCCACCTTGCTCCTATAAAGGTGGAAGCAGTAGAAAAATAATGGAATGGTGACCCATATCTTCAGATGGTCGTAGACTATTTCGAACGCCCATATGAATGCGATGTCGTTTGGATGCAGTTGGGAGGGAGCCACACACAAATGCCTGAAAATGGCCACCTCGATGTCAGAGAAGGGGAGGCGAAGACCCATCTCTCGAAAAACGATGTTGTACATTGGGATCCGCCTCCTGTCATATTTCGAGCAGATTTTGCTCTCCTTCCCAGGAATGTATAACGACCATTCCTCCTGGGTCCCCTCCTCATGAGTGTATACGTCCGTGAAGATATCCTCCTTATGCTCGTAAAAATATGACGGCTAGTCCCAGGGTTCATTCGTGATCCAATCCCGAGGATCTTCCTCGTCCTCAGGAGGAAACAAGCTGCCTTGGTCGGCATAAATCACCCCCACATCAGGCTCCTCTGTTTGCTGTCCCATCTGATTCCACGCTTCCCCGAAAATTTCCAGGATGCTCAACGAGCTACTTGTCCCGTCCGAGGAACTCCTATAAGACTATGTAGATTTGCTTGAAATATCAACCCGAGCATCATCGACCATAGCACCTGAAAAGCAGAGGAAAAAGATGAGCTCGACATTAATGCCAGAACCACCCTTCCACCGCTAAACAAGGGAAAGGCACTGGGAAACGAGGATCATATCCCAGACCAGAACCCTCACCGAGGCGTGTCAACAGGAACGAGTTGCAGAAAGATCCCTAAGCCCTAATGAGGCATCTACGATGCACCGCGAGATCACCGAGGAGACCCCACGGCGGTTCCAGCAATTCTAAATCATATAAACGCCATCTACCACCAATAGTCTCCAACGACATCCTCCCTAAATCCTAATCGCATGCATCTCTAGAAAATAAAAAGTGAAAATGCGAAAGCAAACGACAATGAAGGATCAGAAACTTACCAGTTAATAAAAGAAGAAAATATAGAAGTAAGCAGTTGCAAGCAGAGAAGCTCAACGAACAATGGTGGCCGACTGTCGAGCTAATACGAGCAAGAAGACAAAAAATACCAAACGCCCTGTTCCTCTCGTATTTATAGCCGAGACAATTCGCGCGTACAAGACACGCGCCTGGGGAACCCTAGGGTCGTCATCATTACACCCTAGCCCTAGGTCATCATTGTGCCGCTTCAGTAGCACGCTTCCCAAAACACACTACCTCTCCAAATTCAAAAGTCCTAACGACCAACGTCTCGTCTCCCCACAAGCAAGGCGTAACAGGAAACACTTGCTTCCCTGTCAGGCTTGCCCCATTCCACGAGCAGATGTTAAAGTCATAACTCATGTTCCCAGAAGCAACAACTTGGGGGGCTATTATTCTGGATTGGCCCGACAAATTGACTGGGCCCGGTCCAAGACTTCTCCTTTGGTATGGCCCGCACGACCGTAACCCAGATTTCCCGCTACCTATCGAGTATGTCGGCCATTTTCCCTCTCGAACCAGCACTGGCCCAGGATGACCGACGAGCATCCTCTCAGCCTACCCGACATAAATGTCGTGCAAGCCACCAGGAACCGACCAGAGAGATTGCCGCAACGAACCCCCTCCTCGAAACCAACAGCTAGTTACGAGTACATCTTCCCGGTTTGACCAAGTCTTGGCAGTTACCTGATTTCACAAACCCGCATATCTAGGCGTAAAATCAGGAACCAATGGTCACGCACCAGGGGCATTATATAAACCCTCACACCTGTGAGGGCCAGGGATCGAATATTCACTATTCACCACTTAATGCTTTGCTTGTACCACCTTGTTCCCACTCTTACTTGGTCGCGGGAGTGTCTTGCAGGTACAACCCCCCTTTCTCCTCGACTTCACAGCCCGACTACAGATCATCTTCCAACCACTTCTCAGGTTCTGATCAACCGGTAAGATCAGTAATAATAACAATGTGCTAGATAAATATATTAGGGATCAACATATATTTATTTATGTGAACGACTATTTAAAAATTATAACAACAACAACAACACCTTATCCCACTAAGTGGAGTTGGCTACATGGATCAACTTTCTCCATAATGTTCTATCAAGGATCATGCTTCTATCCAAGTTATTAATTTTGAGATCCTTCTTGATAACTTCTTTTATAGTCTTTTTGGGTCTTCCTCTTCCTCGAATTACTTGTCTTATGTCCATCCGATCTACTCTCCTTACTATAGAGTCTACAAGTCTTCTCTATACATGCCCAAACTACCTAAGTCTATTTCCACCATATTTTCTATAATGGGCGCTACTCCAACACTCTATATAATAATTTCTTTTCTAATTTTACCACACATCCACCGCAACATCCTCATCTTTGATACACCTACTTTATTCTCGTATTGATTCTTAATTGCCCAACATTCTGTCCCGTGCAAAATTGCATGTCTTACTGCAATCTGATAAAACTTTCCCTTTAGCTTGAGCGGTACCTCTGCATCACATAAAACACTCGATGCATTTCTCCATTTAATCCATCCAGCTTGAATATGATTATTTACATCCCCTTCTATTTCTCCATCATTTTGTATTACAGACCCAATATATTTAAACTGTGTAACTTGAGGGATAATATAGTTTCCTACTTTCACCGCTAAGTTAGAAACTCTGTTTCTTTTGTTGAACTTACATTCCATATACTCCGACTTACTTCTACTTAAGCAAAAACCATGTGTTTCTAAAGCTCTTCTCCAAGTCTCTAACCTCTCATTTAACTCCTCCCTCGACTCTCCAAAGAGAACTATTTCATCTGCAAAAAGCATGCATCTTGGCGCTATCTCTTAGATTTGCTCTGTGAGTACATCCAAAATTAAAATATAAAAAATAGAGGCTTATGATTGACTTTTGATGCAACACAAATTTATCCTCTTCTTCTTATTCAAATAAAAAAAATTATATATAAAAAAAGGAGAATTTAAATATTTATAATAGAATAAATGAATCTCTATTAAGCCACACAAATCAAAAGTAAGACATATATGTAAAGAGAAACATAAACTATTACAAAATATAGAAGATCGCCATTGAAGATTTACTTTGTAGAAAATGATGATAAACCATTATCACATATTTATACACATAGTTATTATGGATATAACTAGAAAATATATAAAAAATAATAAAACTAATAACTTATTAATTAAATTTTATATCAATATAATAAATGATTGAATGATCATAATTATACGATAGCAGTTATAAATTTGAAGAAAAAAAGTTCAAATATTTATGTGATATATTTTTATGTTTATTCAATCAATGATATTTTTAAATTATAATTTTTATGATATTTTATCTACTTAGATTTTTTTATATGGACATTTTGTTCATTTTTATTAAATAGAATTATAAATATTAATGACTTTTTAAAATTTATATTACTATTATGTATAAGAGTTTATAAAAATGAATTATTATTTTTTATATTAAAATATATTTCAAACTAATATCTTAACAAATATATTATTTAAATAGAAATATGTAAATATTTTATTATATTCATAAAAATGTCAAGTTTATATGAAAAATTGAATGAGTAAATATTCATCTTAATGTATAATTCAATTTCTAATTAAAATTATTTAGTCAAATAATTAATTTTGATTCACTAAAGTGACTACAAATAAATGAGTAAATTAAAGCCATTTCATATTATAACTTATTAATAAAAATTTACGTCAATAAAATAAATGAGTGAATGGTAAATGAATAATAGTTGTTACAGAATTGAAAGAAAAAAATTATTCAAATATTATCAAATATTTGTAATAGTTACCAATAGGTTTTGTAAAAAAAAACACTACAATGAAAATAATGCGAATTAAATATAATGTTAAATATATTAATAAAAAATTAATTTTTAAGCATAAAACTACTTTATATATATATATATATATATATATATATATATATATATATATATATATATATATATATATATATATATATATATATATATATATATATATATATATATATATATATATATATATATATATATATATAATTTTAGTTATTATTATAAGTATTATTATTATTATATTTATAATTTTAATTATTATTATAAGTATTATTATTATTATAATTATAATTTGATAATTAATGATTTTTATTAAATAGATTTATAAATGTTAATGGGTTTCTAAAATTTAAAGTATTACTATGTATAAGAGTTTATAAAAACCAATTATTAATTTTTATATTAAAATATATTGCAAACTAATATCTTAATAAATATATTATTTAATTTTAACTCACTAAAAGGACTACAAATAAATGAGTGAATTTAACTCATTTCATGTTATAATTTATGAATAAAAATTTAAATCAATACAATAAATGAAAGAATTTTTTTTTTGGAATAATTAGGTATTAAAATTTTTTCCCGCAAATAATCATATTTCAGAAAATGTCACAAGGGAGAAGCCAACCCAGTTGGCGCATCCACTCTCCATTTTGTCATAGGCGCCATTCCACTTGGCGCCTCCTCTCTCTTTTAGTAAAGTGAGATGGCGCATGCACTTTAAAAGTGAGAGGATGCGCCATCTCACGTGGCTCCTAGGGCAAAATGCATTTTTATAAATACTTCGTCTGTTTCTCCGTCATTCCTCACACTTTCTCGCATTGTTCTCTTATTTTTCTCTCTTTTATTTGCGTCATGACATCGCCCATGATTTTTACCAGAGATGGTTACGTTATTTTCTCTGCCACAAAACCTCCGATGAAAATAAAATTCTGACACATTCACTCCATGGAGCGTCTGAAGAGGGAGTTGATGTGATGGCTAGAGGGAGACATCGAGGAGGGGGAATAAATTAGAAGGATCCAGCTGATCAGTTCATTTTGATGCACATTCTTTCATGATTGTACTTATGCATTTTCATGGTTTTTTTAGCTTATTTTTGTATTTTATAGTGTTTTTCTATTTTAGTTTATTTCTATTCTTATTTGATTTTCGCACTTTATTTTCAGCATTAGCAGTCTGCACGAATAAATTCATAACTTGAGCTACAAAAGTCGGAATGATGTGTGCTACTAGTCGTTGGAAAGCTAAGAGAAAGTGTTACAATTTTTATTCAGAAGTCGAGAGCTGAATAGGACTGTAGCAGGGACATAAAATTCGTTGAAGTTGCAGTATTTTATATTTAAGTTTTGGGTCATTTGTTTTGGGCCTGGATTATGTTTTCGACCTAGTTGGGTTATGAACCAAATCCTTGTCCTTGATATACCTAGCAGCCGCTACGATAATTTTGTTTTAAACCTTTTCATTATTCAGAAAAAAAACTTTGACTTGTACGCTTGAATGAAGAACTAATCATCCAGAGTTGATCTATTGTAATCGTGTTCCGATGCTTTGAGGTTTTTAACTTATCAATTCAATTTCGTTTCTCTTTCAATTCTATTTTATGAAATTGCATTTGCTTAATTTGTTACTTCATGGAATGTCTTGATTAAATTCGTATGATTGTATTCCTAATCTTTAATCGATGTTTACGTCGCTTAGTCGTTAAATCGCGTTTTATATCGTGTTTGCTTAATTCACGATTGTATTAATCCGTTTGCTTAATTCAGAATGAGAATTCAATCTATATTATATCTATTGCGCTTGTCAATTGGTATTGAAATCAAATAGAGGTCGAAGCCGCTTAGGGAATTGGTAAGGTAAAAACCAATGATTAGCAGGAACCTGAAAACAGTAGATCGACTTGTTTTTATAATCACTTATTTTAATCACTTATTTCGTGTTATGAATCAATCCTAAAACCAACCCCTCCATTAGATTTCTATTAGTTAATAATAAAATCAAGAATCCTTGTGATACGACTCGAGCCATTGTCGCTATACTACATATTTAAAACAACTCGTTTTTGATCCGCCTGCGACAACGGATCACCAGCGAAGACGAACAAGAACCTCACTTGTGACAGGAAGACCTAATTTTTGGTTGGAGGAAGTCAAAACAGACAGCGACGTAATGTTGATGATGCATGGGTCAAATGAAATTGTTTTAACGGTTTTAATTTCATAGACGGTTTATCGTGTTTTATTTCTTGTTCGCGCAAGGTTTATTGTAACAAATACTGTTAATGAAAAACCCTAATGTTTACAACTTAAAAAAGGAAAGATGTTTTGTAATACAATTTTTATGTGGTTGAGCTAGTAGCCCGATTCAGACAATTTTTGCAATTGTGTCCGACCTGACGACATAAACCACACTTTCTTTCCAGCTTGTCAAGGGAGTCCATTTCAGTTGTGATGCGCTTACTTTTGGGATGACCCTTTTTATTCCTTCGCATTTGGTCAATGTGCCATACTATTTCTCCGTTGTATGCAGGCTAATAATCAAGTTTTTCTACCAAAGGGAAGTTGTTATTGTATACGTTGAGCAAGGTTTCAGATTTGTAAATAGGAGACAGAAGTTGTAGCGTGTCTTGATGAGTATAGGCACACACAACAATGACATAAGAGTAAGGCATACGAAAGGCTTGAAACTTGCCACAATCGTACCAATGAGAAGGTAGTATAATCCTATACTCTTGTCTTGGCAGGCCCTCGTTATGGTCGATTGTCTCTTTGATAATGAAGTTGTGACTGTGTCGGTCAAACCGTATAACCAGATGGGTGTTGGCTTTGGCACTTTCATCCTTAATATACTTCATACAACTTTCACTCCATAGTTATTCAGATTACAACACAACATTCCATATTTCACCTCTTTTGGAAAACAACAAAGTCATCCTAAAATATGTTGATTTAACCAAAGCAGTTACTGGGAGGTTTCGTATGCATTTGAATACCCCGTTCATGGATTCAATTAGATTTATTGTCGCGTGGCCCCATCTTTGTCCATTGTCGTATGACCTAGTCCATTTTTCTACCGGAATATTAACGATCCATCTACCGGCGTCCGCATTTGACAAACGGATCTTGTTGCGATAATATTTGAATGTAGGTTGTGTCAATGCATATCCCGCATTCATAACCGCTTTCCTAAGAGCTTTGTCTTTGATCTCCCTCGTAAAATTTTGGACGATATGTCTAATGCAATAGACATGTGTAGAAGAAGGGTCATGCCAACCGTTTGTAGGATTGTTGTATGCACTTTTAATGGATGTATGTCTATCAGAGATCAAACAGAGATCTGGTTGAGGAGCCCCGTGTGTTCGGAGATTCTTGAGAAAAAAGCTCCAAGCACCACCAGTCTCTCCCTCGACTAGGGCAAAGACAATTTGGAAAATGTTGTTGTTTCCATCTTGTGCGACTGCCATCAGTAGCGTGCCTTTGTATTTCCCATACAACCAAGTCCCATCAATTTGTATAATTGGTTTGCATGACGCAAATCCTGTGATGCAAGGTTAAAAAGCCCAAAACACTCGACTGAATATTCCATTTCTGTTAAGTTGACTACCATATGGGGCGTACACTGGCAGTGTTTTCAGAATGTAAACAGTACCCAGAGAATAAGTCTGAAGTGCATTCAGGTAGCGAGGAAGTTCTTGGTATGACTCCTCCCAGTTTCCATATACCTTTTCAATCGATTTGGTCTTTTCTAACCATGCCTTTCGGTAAGATGGAGTATAGTTAAATACCATAGTGATGTGGGAGATTATGGTTTTCACCTTCAATGATGGATCGTTGCTGACGAGTGGTAGGATTTCTTGACATATGAGATCATAATTTAGTTTCCGATGATCCTGTGACTGAGTAGAATTGATACACGTGTGGGTGAAAATAGAACCTATGACCCAACAATCACCTCTTAATCTATATGATGCAGTGAGCTTGAACATACAATCTGGGTGGACACACTTGATCTTGTACCTTTCTAGATTTACACGGTCCACCTTAAAATCGACCGAGTTAAGCATGTGAAATTTTTTAATGACTCAAATACATTCTTCTCTATTAAGAAATTTGTCTTTCTCTTTTAAGTTTTCATCTGACTACATATACAGATTGAAAAATAAATCAGAAGACGGTTCATCTCCGCCCATGTTAAAGTTTTTCATGTGCGGAGGTGGTGTGTAGATCTCGTTTGAAGGAATACCAGGTATCCCATCGTCTTTGGAATCATCGTTGACCATGTCGTCAAACTCTAAATCGTCATCTTCTTCTTCTTCATCAACCACATCTACTTCTGCTTGTTCGGTCTCCAGAGGATCAACCACTTGTAACAGTTGAGGCTCTCGCAGCAGAATGTACAACTCAATAGAGTCATACCCAGAATACTCATGACTGGAAAACATATTCTGAAGGTCCTCGTCATCTTGAACCTTAACCTTATAAAATATTATTTGGTTGCTACAAACAAACCTGGATTCTGATAAAATATTTGTGTCACAAGACCTTGTCCAAGTTTGGCCTCCAATCGTTTTTTGAAATACAAGAAATTGGCTTTCCTTTTTAAACAAAATCAGATGTTCTCAGTGTCTCTAAACAAAAACCCAGAAGTGGTACAAATGTATGTCTCACCGTTGAAATGTGCACTGATCACATATTAGGGTGCAGAGGCCATTGTGTATGACTGTTTGAAGGTTTCAAAGTTTTAAGGTTTGAAGTATTTGAGTTAATTGCTTGAATTTTTGAATGTTCTAGTGTTTAAGTGATTAAGTGTAGGAGTGTTTCGATAAATGTAAGATTAAATAGGTTGTACTGAATTTGAATAAACCAACAGTAAGCAACCTCTAAGGCGCCTCCCTTCACGTCCAATCATGTTACATGCATGCAAAGATGCTTTCTCCAAGGCTCACACCTAGCCTGTACCTACACTGCAATCCATGCCACCTCTTATTCGCCAACAGGGATGGCGACACCTTTCATTTTTGTACTCTTTTGCCAAGTCTAATGACGCCTCCCTTCACGTCCAATTGTGTTACATGCATGCAGAGATGCCTTCTCCAAGGCTGTCACCTAGCCTGCACCTACACTGCAACCCATGCCACCTCTTATTTGCCAACAGGGATGGCGACACCTTTCATTTTTGTACTCTTTCGCCAAGTCCAATGGCGCATCCCTTCACGTCCAATCGTGTTACATGTATGCAGAGATGCCTTCCCCAACTCTGCCACATAGCCTGCACCTACACTATAACCCATGCCACCTCTTATTCGCCAACAGGGATGGCGACACCTTTCATTTTTGTACTCTTTCGCCAAGTCCAATGGCGCCTCCCTTCACGTCCAATCGTGTTACATGCATGCATAGATGCTTTCCCCAACGCTTCCATGTAGCCTGCACCTACACTGCAAGAGTGACACTTATCATTCATGCATGCACCCACCTACCACCTCACTTACTCTATGATGAAATTTTGTCTATAAATACAGAGCCTCACATACTTCTATCGCATCCACAATCGTCTCACCCTCTGCTACAAACTCTTTCATAATCTCATACAATTTCAAACTCTTTCATAATCTCAAACATTTTGAACAATGGCTCTTCTCACAATGGGCGATTCTCAGAGACACAAGGGACAATATTGCAGCGTTTGTAAGTTTCTTGTATACTTATACATTTTTCATACTTCTATTAATGCTTTATTCATATTACCTACTCTTACACTTTTTATACAACTACCTTGCTCCCGACCCGTTGATCGTACCCTATCTCGAATACGCAGGTTTCGGAAATGTTATAAAGATCTCCAACTGCACGATTGATTCAAAGTTCATACTTGCAATATTGGAAAGGTGGAGACCATAGACCCATGCATTTCATCTACCAATAGGTGAATGTACCATCACACTAGAGGACGTGTACATGTTATTGGGTCTCCCTATCGATGGTAAGGCGGTTAACGGGTTGATTCAACAACCTAATTCTCTGTGTGAAGAATTGTTGGGCAGGGATATGGTTGAAGGTGGTGGTGCGAGAGGTCAGGGTATACTACTTACTGAGCTAAAAAATCATTATGCGACTCTAGAATTGAACGAAAATTCCTCCGAGCTAGCTAAGGTAATAAAAGCTAGAAATTATATAATGATACTATTTGGAACCTTTTTATTTCCCGAAAGAATGGGAAATAGTGTAAATTTTATGTATTTAAATTTACTTAGAGTCTTTGAATAAACTAGAAAGTATAGTTGGAGTTCTGCTGTTTTAGCCCATCTATACAGTTCCTTGTGTAAAAACGCAATCAAGGAAAAATATACATTTTATGGCTACACTTTTTTACTTCAAGCCCGGAGTTGGTGGAGGATGGAGTCCCTAAACCCCGTCAACAACAACACATTTGTTTTTCCATACGCAATAAAGTAAGTCATCAACTTATATCATTTGTACTATTCATCTCTTCACCAAATATATGATAAAAATAAAATATTTTTCAATTCCTTTAGGTACTCGCGTGAGGGGTATGGATTACGGAGATTCAATGTTGCTCTATACCGCAATCTACCGGATCACCTTGGCCTGGATAATGTGCGTCATACCTTTCAACTATTCTACTTTTAAATTATTTATTTATTATATTTTCATTAAGCTGCTTTAATTTTATCCGCAGTTTGTCTGGAGACCATATTTGGGTTTGGACCATGAACCAAACCCTGAGGATGCAGCAATTTGGAGCGCAAAGACTGCAATCATACGGTTCAATGTTGTGGAGATGCACCACAGCGATTGTGTCAAGATGTAGTTTGGAATTCATCAAGAGATACCCGGCGATCCAAATTGTTTGTCCCCGTTGCATCTCAAAAGGTTCGACGCCCAATAGGGTCTTACCAATTGGAAAGATTTTGCTCCAGAATGGTGTAAGATGTGGCAGAGGCATCACAAACATGTCTTTTAATTCCCAGTTTTCCTCAACCATGGTAATATGCAACACACAGATCAGTATTTAGCTTGGTACAGATCGGTTAGTACCCCAGAAATGCACGTGTCTCATCCAAGGTATTTGGTTGGCCCACGAACACAATGGGCACAACCCTCATTTCCCCAACAACAAACCCAACACACATCAACCTCCCACCAACCCCCTCCCCCCCCCCCCCCCCCCCCCCCCCCCGACAAAATAGAACTACAAACATCCAACCACAGTCACCACCACAATACAATTACACCCACATGCCCCACAACCAACCACAATCACCACCTCAATACCAATACCCCCATATGCTTCACACCCAACCACAATCTCAATCACAATACCAATACACCCGCATACCCCACACATAATTTCAGTCTTCTGCATATTCCAATATGGGCCCCTCAACATCCAACCTTAGCCCTGATCTGGGATTGTCCGAAGATTATGAACCAACTTATCATCAACCACAATATCACAAAAGCACCTAACATTCCAAATACCAAACACCACAAGATCCATTTCCTTTCTACCCCCCGTACTCAAACGACCAGTGCTACAGACCAACCATGGAACCCCATCTGTAACGCCTCAGACAACCTTCAAGATTATCGACTGACCCCACAAACCAACATGGATCTTTTCAGCATGATTTGACCTCATTCACATGCTTTCCGGGAAACATCCCAGAAGGTCATCCATCCCAATACTACTCCAAGTCAAGCACGCTTAACTGTGGAGTTCTTATGGAACAGGCTACCAAAAAGAAGATGCATCTTGTTAGTATAGGTAGTACCAATTAATCCTTATAAGCATTCCTTCAACCATGCAGTCACATACCTGCATAGCCTCGGGATCCCTCTCATTCCGATGCGGCGACCACTTATAGCCCTCTTCGGCATCGAGTCTTACACATGCAGTACAACCACCCTCTGCCCTCTCCGGCCTCGGGTGTTACACCACCCACCACCAACACGACCAAACTTTCAAGGTATGGGCAACCGACTATACCAAAGCGGATCTTCTAGATATGGAGATGTGACCGATTTCATGGATCCGAAACGCATTGACTTCGCTGGGCCATCGACCCTGCCACAATAGGAAACGCGACGAAACCCAGCAAGGAAAATGCGAGGACGGGGATGCGGAACCGGGGGTCATTACCGGGTTCCGGGGGACCATTGATTAATCTGTATTTTTTTATGTAATTGTTATGTGTGTAATTATATTGTGTAAATAAAAAGTCAATTTTGTTGATCCTATATCGTTTACGTAACGCACCGCATTTAAAATAAAAAACGCGAAAAATCGCCTCTCAATTGCACTAAGGCGCCATCTCACTTGGCTTAGGGCAAGCCTTTCATAAATATAATATTATTACATTATTTATATATCAGTAAGAAAATATATAATAATAATAATGTATATAATTAGTTATATATATATATATATATATATATATATATATATATATATATATATATATATATATATATATATATATATATATATATATATATATATATATATATATATATATATATATATATATATATATATATATATATATATATATATATATATATATATATATATATATATATATATATATATATATATATATATATATATATATATATATATATATATATTAGTTGTAATAGTTATTAATAGATTTTGTAAAAAAAAGCACTTCAATGAAAATAATGTTAAATATATTAATAAAAAAATTAAGTTTTAAGTGTGAAAATTACATTTTAATATATACTGAAGTAGATATATTAAGATTAAGATATATATTTAGAATTTTTATTATTATTATGAGTACTATTATTATTAGATGATTAATAATTTTTTGTATAAAAAATGAAAATTAGGATAATAAAATATAATAATGTTAATTGGATATATTTTCATTATTATTATTTATAATTGTGGTAGTTGGTTATTATATTATTATTATTATTATTATTATTATTATTATTATTATTATTTAGATATTATATTGTTAATATTATAATAGTGGTGGTTTAATATTATATTATATTATTATTATTATTAATATTTGTATTTAGAATTGTTGTTAAGATAACATGTGACTAAGATTATTATCAAGATGATACGTAGATAGGGTTGTTATCATGAGTTCTTTGGATTTAGATTAAATAGATATTAGATAAGATGGACCAAATATCATGTATTATAAGCAATGTTTTAAAAATTGAACAGGATGTCAATTTAAAAAAACTTTTGGTTAAAGATTCATTTGATTCAACCAATTAAATCTACGGTTAAACCGTTTATTAAATAAATTAATAATATAAAGTTAAATTTTATGAATAAATCACATAATTATATTTTCATAAATTTTTAAAATAAATATTTTAAAAATTCATTACAATTTTACTATTACGAGACCAATAATAAATATAATTACACAATTATAATTGTACGCTTAAAAAAACAAAATTATAATATAGTGTTAGAAATTTGTGTTGTTTTTTTGTGAAGGAAAAATATTTTACTTATTGATACAAACATAATAATAATTTTAATTTTTTTATATAAAAATAATTAAAATTGATCAATGACAAATATTTTTTGGACCAGACGGTTTTACAAAATCGATTATGATTCTTTGATTCGAATGATTTCGAACGGTTCAATCGAATTTTTCTGATTTTATTCCGGTTTTGATTCACTTGTAGTTTTATAAAACTGACCGGGTCGGAATCACCTCTGCTTTTTTGTCTAACCAATTGAGCCGGACGATTCGATCCAATTTTAAATAAAAAGGGTTACATTTCATTTTTTAATTAAATCTAATTCTTTGCGAATGAAATTCATACGACACTTGGTCTTTTTGGTGATAATCATTCTAAAATTGGTGAATGCTACATAAATTCATCAACTAAAAATCTATTAAATAGTGTTATACTCGTAGTTTTGTGTTTAGGAGTAAAAATGAGTTATTGATCACAGATGAATAAGAGGCTTCGACTCTATATTTTTATCTAAAATCTTATGATTGAGAATGAATCAATTATATATTCTAGCATTTAACATGTTCATAGTCAATTTAAGACTAATCACTAACACATCAATAATATTCCTATTTTGTACGAGCTATACTTTCACCAGAGTTAGAACCAACAAAACACAAATCTTGAATACACATCAGTAACATTTTTTTTATAAGCAAAAGCTACTAGAAACTTGTTTGGGGATAAAAAGTACTACAATCTATAAGACTATAAAATATAACACACACAACACAACCACTAAATCTACATGTTCTCTTTCTCTCACTCACTCATTGTGCAAAGATGCCAAGTCTATTCTCAAAACAACTTCACCTCTGCTTCTTCAAACTCAAAAACCCCACAATTCTCTCCCAACCTCACTCACAACAAAACACCACTCCGCCACCATCACCACCATACTCCTTCCATTTCAACACAACCTTCACCCACCACCACGACGAACCCGAAGAAGACTATTTCTCCGACGAGACCACAGAACTTCCACCACCCGACTTCGCCTCCGTCTTCGCTTCCCAACGACTCTTCTTCTCCTCCCCGGGCAGCTCCAACTCCATCACGGAATCAGAATCTCCCCCCAACTACACCCCACCCCACAACTCCTTGATAACAAAAGTAGGTAACGTGAAAAGGGTGCCAAAATACTCTGTGAACCCTTACGTTGATTTCCTCCGTTCTATGCAGGAAATGATTCAATCTCAACAACAAGTCTTCGATGTTACCAATGATTGGGATTATCTCCATGAGCTTCTACTATGTTACCTTACTCTCAATCCTAAACATACTCACAAGTATATTGTTCAAGCTTTCACTCACCTCCTTGTCGACCTTTTATCTTCTTCCTCCTCCTCCTCCTCCTCATCATCATCATTCTCCTCTTTGCCGCCACGTTCACCGCCTTCTCCGAATCCCAATAACAGACTCCGATAATGTATCTCTTGCGTAGACTCTCCACATTTCTTGGTAATATTAATTTTAGGTATTAGGGTTTAGTTTTCACTTTTTAAATAAAAAATTGCTCGTGTGATTGTTAATCCATTTTTTGGGTAATGAAATGGTGTTGGGTTTTGGCCGTGGGAACAAGATTTGTATGTTTTTTTTTTTTGGATTAGGTATTAAAAATATTTCATGTAATTGAGAAGGTGTAAACTATGTTTTATGTTTGTTATTAGGGATAGTTTTATATAATTAGCGATAATCTATATAGTTTTATTTTCAACTTTAAGTTAATTAGTAATGTTGATAATGTCAAATTTTAGGTATTTAGTATTGTCATTATTAAAATTTCATAATAATTTTAAATTTTATCATTTTTTATAAAAACAAATCAAAATTTATTTTCGCATCTTCCAAAAAATCTTATATTAAACTATAGAAAGCTAAATCCTAAATGTAAGACTTGTGTTTTTTTTTATATAATCTAAAAACACATTTCTTAATTATGGATAGTTAATTATGGATAGTGCACATGATTGAGGAGATAATCTTTGCTTCTTTTTTCCTTAAATTTTATTTTAATTAATTTGTTTTTTTATATACACTGAATAATTAATGTAACATATCTTATTTATAAAAAAGATTATTTTTGAAATATATTAAATGATCAATGCATTTGAATAATATATAAATAGGATATATTACATATTCAGTGAATATAAAAAATTAATTTTTTTTATAAGACGAGAGATGAAATATTTATAGTGTAGTAGTAATATTTAAAAGCATGCTGTAATTTAGGATTAAAAAAAAAGCATGCTGTAATTTCTTGGAATTTATTGTATGACGTTTTTGGTGGAGATCGTGGGTGACAAACAGAGTTCGGTTATTGTCCTTGTGTTTGTTGGTGTTGTGTGTTTGTGGTCCTGTAATTGTTGGAAGAGAGATTCTGTAAATAGCAAACAAACTTGCAGCAAGCTTGGGTTTCTTCTATTGTGGTAGCAAGGTACCATGGTGGGGATTAAATAATGAATACAACTCTACTTAAAGACATAAACAAACATGTACTAGTACTCAACAAGTTAATTAGCTCTAGGCTCAAGAAACTTCTTAGCTATGGTTAAAGTTGAAAAGAAAAAAAAACTAAAAAAGTTACTAGCTCATTAAAGATTTTACTTTAATGTTAGTTTTTTATTTTATTTGAATAGTATATTTTAATGGACTTAAATCCTCTACTTCATGTAAAAATTTGTAAGGTGTTTGATTTATTTAAAATTAAATTGATTCTATTTTGAGAATTGATTCTATTTAAAATTAGAATTTATGATTTTTGGGTTTAAATATAATTTTAAATTAAAATTTATTGTTCAACTCAATTTTGTATAATTTTATTCAAATATAAATTAGTTTAGATTCAACTCAATTTGAAGTCGAATCAATTTATTGAAAATCAATTTTTTTCACTTTAGAATCAAACATAAATGAATTTTTTTTCATTTCCTCTCCTAATTTTCTATTTTTCTCTTAATTGCGGTATCACTTATCATTAAAAAATATATATATTCGAGAGAAAATGAGATTACAAGAGAGAAAGAATGAGAAGAGGAAAAAAGAGAAAAATGAAGGAGGAGATTTAAAGTAGTAATTAGGGGTGAGAGAATATGTCACACGTATTAACAGGGGTCTAGGACCTAATAGAAAATGCTTAAGTTTTTTTATAAGTTTATTTAGCTAAAAAGGTTAGGCCACATGCCACAAAAGTCTTTTAAGCCTATCAGACTGACCTATTTAAATAAAGAGGAATAATTTTATTATTATTATTTTGTATTTTGTACTTTGAATTAAAATAAGAAAATAAATCTTAGTTATCTTGAAGAACATATGTTAATAAGTTGAAAAAATCTTATGAAAAATGTCATAAGTTGTTATCTTAAATTGTTTTCATGAGTTCTCTAAAATAAATAATATCACAAAACTTATGCTAATAGATAAACTTGAATGTGTTAGTGCACTTGCCCAAAAGATGTTTGATATGATGTCAAAACTTGAATAACTTTAGCATTTATGTATATTGGATGATATCTCTAAGTTTTTATGTGCACCTTTGCATTAGGGTACTTAGGATGTATTTAGAATATGTTTGGAAAAATAATCATGCATTAAAAATGAGTTTCTGCACTAAAAATATGTATATGTGTCGACACATACGATGTATGAGTCGACACATATACTGCAATATTAAAATATGTAGGCTCTATTTCTATGTGTTGACTCATGTGTTGACACATGTTGTCTATGTGTTAACTCATGTGTCGACACATGATATCTATGTATCGACACATGTATTGCAGTTTTAAAACATGTAGCATCTGTTTCTATGTGCTGACACATGATCTTGAATAGGTCGACACATGTCATTACATGGTCAAAACATGACTTATATGTTTCGACATATACTGTAGTTTTTCTATAAAAAAATTATTTCTTTTCAATTTCTAAGCCTCCCTTTTTGCCTCCAACTTACACACATAAAAATAATTCATACATGCACCATTTTCAATCAGATGAAATTAAAACATACAAAGATTGCTCTTCATCTTCAACTTTTCATCTATGCATACACATAAACAAACTACACATAATCATTTTTTGTTTGGGTGCTATCTAGACTTGTGATGATAATGTCCAATTTTTGGTTGATGTAACCTAAGATTGGGTTGAAAATGTTTGGGAGTTTCAAATAAGAAAATTAAGCTAGGGTTTATCTTCAAGATCAATTGGTGATTTAAAGATTTTGAAAGAGATGATTTAATTTGGATTCGATGGAATGAATTGAAGAATGGGATTTCTTGCTAAGGAGTAGGGTGAAACGTTTGATCAAGTTGGTAAATCTCAGGTTACAAGGTTACACAACTTGGATTTGATCGAGTGAAAACTTTGAAGATTGACATATCTTGTAAAGGAGTAGCGTGAGATGGTGGATCAAATTGGTATATCTTGGGTTACGATAATTTGCAATTTGGATTCAGCCGAGTGAAAGATTTGAAGAATGGAGGTTTCGTGAAAAAGAGTAGCACGAGACGATGGATCAAATTGGTATTGTTGGGCGACTTGATCTTAATGAAGATCAAGGGGAGATAATAAGTTAGGATCAACATTAAACTTAGGGTTTGTAGGGTTGGATTGTTACTTTTCTCTTGTAAAAACTATTTATAAAGTAAGATTTATTTTCTCAGTTCCAAACGGAATTAGGGGTAGACGTAGTCATAGCGAGGATGATTAGTAAACTGCCTAAACAAATCCTTGTGCTCTCTCTCTCTCTCTCTCTCTCTCTCTCTCTCTCTCTCTCTCTCTCTCTCTCTCTCTCTCTCTCTCTCTTTATATATATATATATATATATATATATCATTTACTTTGTATAGCAAATTGTTAAATTCATTGATTGTGTAATCGATTCATATAGACATATCCTTTGATTGTTAAACATTACTTTGTTGATTACATTACAATCAATTAGATTGTAAGTGATATTTCATATCAACAAAGTCAAAGATAAAATCTGAAAAATCGATTGCATGTTAAGTGTTTGATAATTTGCTTATTTTAGATTTATCAATAATTTTATTGGAGATTGGTTAAAAATTGTGATCATTATAAAATGATTGATTGAGAAATTATTGTATTGAGTCTTATCATCATTGTTGATTTCATTCCTTGGCTTACTCATATATGAATTTCCAATAACTGATTCAGTTTAGATGACTTGTTCGATTTAGGCTTAATCGTCCGCTTGCCATAAGATTTTCATTGTTTTTCAAAACATATTTTAAAAGGTGATTTTTAATCTTGGGGATCTATTCACCCCCCACTAGATAAGTTTTCAGCGTCTAACAAGTGGTATCACAAGCTCTAGTTCATTCCGTGCTTCAAAAATTCTTATTAGATAATGGCCATCGCGACCAAGGAAGTCAATAATCTTGCAACACTTAATCTCACCACCTTGTTTGGGAAGTTGGAAGAACACAAGCAAGAACTCAATTGCTTGGACAAACATGAAAAGAAGCTTGAGAAAAAGAAAAAGGAAAAAGGGATTGTTAAGGAGGAAGCATTGAAGTCTAAAGCTCTCAAGGCTTCAAGTTCAAAGTCCTCTAAGGAAGAGCTCACTAATGATAATGATTCTAGTGATGAAGAAAATTCGGATGATGAAGAAATGGCATTATTTGTGAGGAGATATAATTGATACATTTGAAAGAATGGTGTCAAGCACTTCGAAAATAATCTTGTGAAGTTTAGAAGACAATCCACATCCTCTAAAGATGAAGACAACAAAAAGGACAAGAGAAAAGGTATATGCTATGAATATGGAAAATCGTGTCATTATAAACCGGGGTGTCCATCTCTTGCCAATAAGAAATGAAAGGGTCAAAGAAACGACTCTAAGAGTTCTAGAAATACCTATATTGCTTGGGATAATGTAAGTTATTTTAAATATGCTAATGTTGATAAGTTGTCATTTATAGAGTTGAAAAGTGCTTTTGAGAATTTATAAAAAGAATCATTATTTGCTTCTAAGAAACTTGCTTCCAATGAAAAAGTTTTTACATACTTGAAAGCTAAAGTTGAAGAAACAAATAAACAATTTGAATCATTAAAATGTTCTATTGTGGAAGGTTAAAAACATATAATGAGGATGGGGAACCTAGTCGGTTCGGCTGTGAAACTTGTTATATTTGACCAAAAAAGTGAGTACTCTTAAAGCCAAAATGTACAAGGCATCACAGGCTCATAATATTTTTGCCATTAATCCTTAAAAGATTGAAAAGCCTCATAAAAGTTATAATTTGATTAAGAAGGGATCAAATTGCAAAAGTAAAACTCATCATGAATCATTTTGTCACTATTGTTGCAAGAAAGGCCACGCTATTGAAAAATGTAAATTTAGGGGCTTTCTAGTTCCTAAAGGCAATTTATAATGGTTTCCCAAATGAAACAATTATTTCACTCACTCCCAAGGACCCAGTGAGAATTGGGTACCTACCATTTTTGTTTGATTATGTAGGTTGAGTGTCTTGATGCTATGACGGGAAAGTGGATTCTCGATAGTGGATGTTCAAGACACATGATGGAAGACATCTCTCTATTCTCCAACTTTGTGGCGAAGAAGAAAGGATTTGTATCCTATGGTGATCACGACAAAAGCGCAATACTTAGACAAGGTAGTATAGGTAATCCCTCAACTATTACTATCTCAAATATTATGTTAGTTGAAGGCCTTATACATAGTCTTCTTAGCATTAGTCAATTGTGTGACAATGGATATAAGGTAACTTTTGTAAAAGATTGTTGCATAATAGAATATAATGAAAAGAATGATTGTATGTTTAATAGTGTGAGGGTTAATAACACATAATTGCTAGACTTAAAAAAAGTGTCCTTGAATAATGCTCAATGTCTTGTTACCATGAGTGAAGACTATTGGCTTTGGCATAGACCTGTGACACATGTCAACTTTAATATACTTAATAAAATAGTTTCAAAAGATTTAGTAATTGGTCTACCTAAAATAAAGTTTTCAAAAGATCACCTATGTGATTCATGTCAAAAGAGTAAGCAAACAAGAGTCTCTTTTAAATCTAAAAATGTTGTTTCAACTTCGAGACCTCTTGAGCTCCTTCACATGGATTTATTTGGACCTTCACGGACCAAAAGCATAGGTGGAATCTACTATGGTCTTGTTATTATAGACAGTTACTCAAGATTTTTTTGGACTATTTTCTTACGTAGCAAAGATGAAACATTCCTGGCTTTCACACGTTTTGCAAAGTTATCTCAAAATAAATTGAACTCTAAAATAGTTTCCATTCGAAATGATCATGGAGGTGAATTTGAAAAACACCTCTTTGAAGAATATTATGATAAATTTGGCATTGAGCATAATTTTTCAGCTCCTAGAACTCCACAACAAAATGGTGTTGTGGAACGCAAAAATCATGTTTTAGAAGAGTTGGCAAAAACAATGCTCAATTATTGTTGTCTACTAAAATACATTTGAGTAGATGCTATTAACACAACTTGTTATGTCTTGAATAGGATTATTATTCTTTCTATACTTGACAAAACACCTTATGAACTTATAAAAGGTAGAAAACCAAATTTATCGAATCTTCATGTCTTTGGATGTAAATGTTTTATTTAAAATAATGGAAAAGATAATCTTGGAAAATTTGACGCGAAAGCCGATGAAGGTATCTTTCTTGGATACTCACAATCTAGTAAAGCATATAAAGTTTATAAAAAAAATATTACTTATTGTTGAAGATTCGGTTCATGTTACTTTCGATGAGACTTGCCCAAATAGTGTTGAGAAATATATTTATTTTCATGGTGTAGGTGCATCTGCAAAAGACATACTCAAAGACACCAATAAAGGAGTTGATCAACCTAAAATGGTGGAAATTGAGAAGGAGAAAGATGACATCTAAGAAAAGAATGAAGATGAAATCCAAAAAGATAATGATGGTCTTCCATTGGAGTGGAAAACTCCAAGGATCATCCTATTGACAACATTATTGGTGATATCACAAAAGGGGTAACAACTCACTCTAAGATAAGTAATTTTTGTTGTTACCATGCGTACGTGTCACAAGTAGAACCTAAAAATGATAAGGATGACTTGATTTATGAGCATTGGCTTATCTCCATGCAAGAAGAATTGAACTAATTTGAAAGAAATGACGTTTGGGACCTTGTCCCTCGTCCACAAAATCATTAAGTTATAGGTACTCGATGGGTTTTTAGGAATAAGCTTGACGAACATGGTGTGATAACAAGGAATAAAGCCCGTCTTGTGGCTCAAGGGTATAACCAAGAGGAAGGCATTGATTATGAGGAGACTTATGCTCCGGTTTCCCGACTTGAGGCTATACGCCTCTTATTAGCATATGCATGCTCTAAGAACTTCAAGTTATATCAAATGGATGTTAAAAGTGCTTTCTTTAACGGATATATAAGTGAAGAAGTGTATGTTTCACAACCTCATGGGTTTAAAAATTATGAGTTTTCTGATCATGTTTTTAAACTAAAACGTGCTTCGTATGGACTTAAACAAGCCCCAAGGGCATGGTATGACCGAATTAGAAAGTTCTTATTAGATCAAGGATACTATAGAGAGAACATAGACACTATACTCTTTATTAAACTTCAAGGAAAGAACATTTTACTCATTCAAATTTATGTTGATGATATTATTTTTGGATTAACTAACATGGATCTTGTCAAGGAGTTCTCTAAGCTTATGCAGGGAGAGTTTGAAATGAGTCTAATGGGAGAGTTGAACTACTTTCTCGGACTACAATTTAAGCAACTCGATGAAGGAACATATGTATGTCAAACCAAGTATTGTCTTAAATTACTTAAAAAATTCGGTATGGACGATGCAAAGGAAATTGACACACCTATGGCAACAAATGCTAACTTGGATAGAGATGAAAATGGTAAGGATGTTGAGGTCAAAAGGTATAGAGGTATGGTTAGATCTCTTCTTTATCTTATCGCGTCTAGGCCCAATATTATATTTAGTGTTTGTAAGTATGCATGATATCAATCCATTCCTAAGGAATCACACTTAAAAGCGATTAAGTGTATTCCTAGATACCTTATTGGTACTTCTAAGTTTGGGCTTTGGTATTCCAAGGAAAATGATTGTAGCTTGGTTGGTTATTCCAATTCTTATTTTTCCGGTTGCAAATTGGATATGAAAAGTACTAGTGGGACTTTTCACATTTTTTCAAAATCCTTGATTAGCTGGCATAGCAAAAAGCAAGTTTACGTTGCTTTATCAATGACCAAGGTAGAATACGTGGCAGTCGGTAGTTGTTGTGCTCAAATTTTATGGCTTAAACAACAACTACTCGATTTTGGTATTAAAATTTCCCGTATTCCTATCATGTGTGACAACACTAGTGCCATTAATCTAACCAAACATCATGTATTACATTCCCGCACTAAACATATTGAGATATGTCACCACTTCCTTTGTGATCATTTTGAAAAAAGGGATGTTGTGTTTGAGCATGTTGATAATAAAAATCAACTTGCAGATATTTTTACTAAACCTCTTGCAACCGAACCTTTTATCAACATACGTGGGGAATTGGGGATCATTGATATCTCAAATGCTGCTTAATTCTATATTGTTGCTTGCACTTTATATTTTCACTCTAATTTTTTGTTTGAGTATCCTACATCATGTGAGTGCAACTTCCATTCCATCGAAGAGTGAGGTAATACAGTTTCAATTTCTCCTTGAAAGTAAGACTTGCCTTAATGCTTGTTACTTGTTTAATTCCAAAAATGCTTGATATTTTCTCAAATGATGAAAACCATGTGTAATGCGGTGGGAGAACTGACTTTTGGGTTTTGCATTTTATCGAAAATGTTACAGATAACAAGAGTCGCCACCGACTTTTCTTTTATCCAATAAAGGAAAGGGTGAAAAGAACAGGAAAGACCTTTTGAGAATTTTCTGAGTAAGGGGCATAGGTTATGAAAAGGGATGGTGTTAGCACCCTTTTCATATGTAGTTATCTACGATCTCTTAATCGCTAGCTCACTTTTAAAATGCTTTGTGTTTGTGTATGTTCGAAAATATTTTGAAAATGCCTAAGTACGACAATTTTGTAATGATTCTCGTATTGTTGAGAATGTATACAAAATGTTTGTTTTTGAAAATATTTGTTGAAAGAAAGTGGTTGTTTTGGAAAGTGTGAAGTGTGAAAGTTGTTTGAGTTTGTGAGAAAGCGAGTACGAGCGATCTACCTACTCAAAAAGTCTCTGTTCTTTTCCTCATCCTTTAGATAGTGATATTCTACCATTAGTTAGTAGGAAGCCCTATCATTGGATGTGAGGGACAGACGCGGGTCATAGTACAGTCATAGAAGGTAACTTGTAGGACGCTTTAGAAATTGTCCTAAGGGACTAAGATCGTTTACCTGAGGCAACATCGAAGGGTCATCGAGGGACTACGATATTTTAACGGAGGGTCTTTTCTAAAGTATCCTACGTTCGAGGGACATGACTATTGAAATCCGAGGCAACAAGTGAGGTTACCCTAGAGGTGCGCGTGTGAGAAGTGTTTTGATTTCAAGTATTTGTCTTGAGATTAGGTTTTCTAATGTTTTGTTTTTAGTCTTGTCATACAAACCCTAATTACTAACAGTTATAAGGAAAGTAGTAAATTACGGAAATTAAATGTTCTACGCTATTACAAGGCTTCGGGGATGGAGAGTACAAACTTTATGAATGCGGATAAAAAAAATAAAGTAAACCCTAATTTATCTATTACAAGCTTTGGGAAATACATAATTATATAAATGCGAAAAATAAGCAAACGCGCAGAGATGATGAAGAGAAAAGATGTCAAAACCCTAAAACATTTTCTAAGTGTTTTAGAAAGAAGTATTTTTGGTATTTTTGTTTAGGAAAATAATTTATAGTGTGAAATAATAACAAAACCTAATTCTATTTATTTCATAAATTAATAAAATAAAACAAAAATGATTAAATTAAATTAATTTTTATTTATGAAAATTAAATTAATTAATTAAAAAACCTAAATCTAATTTTTTTTATGATTTTATGATTTTTGTTGATTAAATAAAAAATGAAATTAAAAAAAGAAAAGAATTAAATTAAAACAAACAAAAACAAAAGAAAATTAATGGGCCTAGCGTTGTAAAAGAAAAATTGGGGGTGTCAAAAGAAGAAAATATTAGGCCCAAAATGATGAGCCCAAGCACTTGTATTAATCCAGTAAGGACAATGTTCAGAAGGTGCATCATGGGGCACGCATGTGGTGTGTTAGATCTGATTGTATGATGATCTAATGGCCCAAAGAATGGAGATGCATGGTGCACACGTATGATTGCAAGGCATGGTGTTGTATCCCAAAATTTTCCCTCCCATTTTCTTCAAGACATTCCTCTAAGATTCTCAAATGCTCAAAGATTCTCAAGAGTTGATCAGACAAACTCACCTCTTAAGCAAGAGTCTTCAACTAGGATTTGGTTTTTCTCAAGGATGTTTGGGTTTCAAGGATCTAAAATTACTTTCATGGTTCATCATAGGTCCCTAATAATGCTTATGTCAAGTTTCAAGTCTTGCATCACATATTTGCCCAATCAATGACTCAGATGACTGAAAATCAACTACATTGGGTAAAAAGTCAACTGTAGTCAACATACAGTCATACTTTAATATTTTTTGTCAACATCAACATTTTGAGTTGATATTAATCATTTTATCAAGGTATGACCATGATTACTCAAGGAAAGCCCTCAAATCATCAAAGATAAAAAATTGTCAAAATTAGGGTTTTGACTAAAGATGACTGATCATTGACTGTTGGCCTAGTACATGACCTAATGGCTTGAAGCATGATCTAAAGGACTAAAATTCAACATCTTGACCTAATTACATGACTCAAAAAATTTCCAAAGAGGCAAGTGATTGATAGTTGAAGAATTGAACCAACTCATGAAAAGTCAAACGTCACTCAAAAGTTAAACTTTTACGTTTTGGTCAACATTGTAATTCAAAAGTTAAGAATCATCAAGATATTAAAAATTATCAAACTTTATCATCAAAAAATTTTAAAAAAGTCAACAAAAGTAAAATTTGGAAAATTTTTAAGTGTTTTTGTTCTTAACAAAACCCTAACTTCACAAGCAAGTTTCCTCAAGATACAAGTTGATTCAAGGAAAAATTTCAACATGATAGTTGTAGGGATTAATGAATTCTAAAAAAATTTAAATTTTGGATGATCCTTAAAAAGTGCTTAATTTAGGAGATATAAGCCCATGAAGTTAAGATGTTCTTATCCAACACTTAGAAAATATTTTACAAGTTTTGATCGGTCTTTTGTCATAATTTCTTGGCCAATTTTCACCAAGTTCCCATTTGATTTATCCAAAACTCACAACATGAAACTTGTAGATAGATTTTCAAGCTTTCCAAAACACCCAAGAGCATGAATTTATCATACTTGAGCTAGAAGTTTCGAAGAGATGAAGATGGCATGTCAAACTTGAATTATAAGTAATTTAATTGAAAAATCTTATGATCCAATCTTCAAACATGTTGCATAATCTCTCTTTACAGGCCTATAATCCCACAAATCTATCTATAATCAAAAGATTACATGAAATTTTGAGCTATTATCCAAGTATTCAAGCCATTGTCCAAGTGATTATTCCTTTTTTGGCACAAAGTTAACATTGCCATTTTGATAAAGTGACTTTAAACATAAAGTCCACGCCCCTTGAGCCTCTAACTTGTTTCTTCTGCACACACACAATCCTAACATCATAAGCAGCTCCTATTAAAGATGTCAACCACCCTAGAAGAGTTGTACCATGCATTGGAACTTTGATTTCTCAAGAAATCATAAGTTACATCTCAACTAAGCCATAACTCCATCTCTTGCAAACTTGATCAACCTTGGCCCTCAAACATTTTCTCTATAAATATAGGGATCAATAGTAAGCTATGACACGAATACACAACCTCAAAAATCTCCCAAAATCAAAAGCTACATATAAAACTCCATTTTTTGCAACTTCTGACCTTGAACACCAAACACTCAATCCACTCGTGCGTTTTCACTATAAATCATTTACAAAGTTTCTATAACTTATATAGAACTCATCCAAAGACCTGTTTCATCACTGTAACATTATCTTCATCATCTTCCAAACTCAAAAATAGAGCTTTGCAACTTGACTTGGTTGGAGTGATTCAGCCACTCTCAGCACCAAGTGAGCATCCAGACAGCTTCCTCAGGGTCCAAGCAACCTCACCAAATCACCGTTTCACCTCTGGAAGTTGTGTAGGGAGCATTCAGATTTTGTATCAAGAGGTAAGTTTTCCAAACTTTTAAATCTTTGTACAAGCATCATTTGTATTTATTTTCTAAAGTAAAAATATAGATATCAATACCCTGAAACTAACCATGTCCTTAGTTTCCATTTATGTTAACTGTGTGATGAGAATTTTGAAATTGAAGTTTCTGAAAAAATTAGGTTTTTAGTTTGGTACCAAACAAAATTCATCCTAACCTTTGATCTTTAGCTTTTGAAAGTTACATGGTTGAATTCGTGGTGAAATTTAGAGCAACTTTCATGTTTACATTTTTTTAAATGATTGAGAAATGGAAGAGTTTGAAAATAAAAAATGGTGATGTTGATGTCTGGCGCGAGGAAGAAGAAGAAGATGGCATTTCAATTTTTCAAAGTTGAGTTTATTATATATTTATTGGTGGTTGTTTCATAATCGGGTGAAACAGTCTCCCCAGTGGCAAGCGTGTATGTGTGTAGGGTGTTAGTGTGCTAGGGCAGGGGTTTGATCCATGCCTCTGGAATTTTATTTTTCAACATTTTCTTTGTT
Organism: Vicia faba; assembly: GCA_948472305.1. Classification (NCBI taxonomy): domain Eukaryota; kingdom Viridiplantae; phylum Streptophyta; class Magnoliopsida; order Fabales; family Fabaceae; genus Vicia; species Vicia faba. Next base: position 1,014,959,617 of record OX451738.1, read on the forward strand.
GATCAGGTGCAAGCAAGGCAATAGCGTGCGTGGTACATCCTCACGTCAACACCATTAGATCATCATGTAACCAGATCCCACGCTTCAGAAAGCCACTCCTATGATGCACCCTTAAAGAACCATCCCCACTAGATCAACCCAACGCCTGAACTCTCTATGATGGGCCTGGGATTTTTGCTATTTCTCACCCCCATTTTTACTTGTTCAAACGCATGCCCATTCTAACATTTTTTTATTATTTTATTTTTTGTTTGAAATAGAAAAACACCCTGACTTGGGCCTTTTTGTTTTTTTTGCTACTTTTCACCTCCCATTTTCCTTTTATCGCACCCAGACCCATTTTATTTTCTTTATTTTATTTTAATTAATTCTTTTTTAATTCTTTTTTAATTTAATCAGAAAAATCATAAAATGATAAAAACATTAGATTTAGGTTTTTATTTAGTTAATTTAACTTTTTGACAAATAAAAATTAATTTCATTTAATCACTTTATTTTATTTTATTAATTAATTTATAAAATAATTAGAATTAGGTTTTGTTATTTTATACTATCAAATAAAACACCAAAATATTTTCTAATACTTAGATTTCTTTAGGTTTTGATTAATTTAATTTTCATAAATAAAAGTATTTACACTTTGTTTTATTTTAAATTGCAAATTAAATTAGAATTAGATCTAACTTTTTATTTCACACTTCAAATATTTTTCTAAACAAAAACAATAAAAATCTTTTCTTAACACTTAGAAATATTTTTTAGGGTTTCTTAAAACATCTTTCCCATTTTTACCATCTCCGCGCATTTTATCTTCCACCTTTGTTTCCAAATTATTGTAATTACTCAACACTTGTAATATACAAATTAGGGTTTATTGTTTTCTCCTTCCCCACTCATAAATTTGTACCCCTATCCCCAAAGCGTTGTAATAGCGTAGGATATTTAATTTTCGGAATTTTCTGATTTCTTTAATACTATTAGTAATTAGGGTTTGTATGACAAGACTAAAAAAAAACAATAGAAAACCTAATCTCAAAGACAAAAATACTTAAAATCAAAACACTTTGCACAGGCGCACCTCTAGGGTAACCTCACTTGTTGCCTCGGATTTAAACAATCATCTCCCTCGAACTTAGAATGCTTCAACAAAGACCCTCAGTTAAAAGATCGTAGTCCCTCGATGACCCTTCAATGTTGCCTTTGGTAAACGATCTTAGTCCCTTACGATAAATGCTAAAACATTCTACAAGTTGCTTTTATGATTGTATGATGACCCCCCGCTCGTCCCCCATATCCAATGATAGGGCTTCCTACTAACTAATGGTAGGATAGCACTATCTAAAGGAGGAGGAAAATAATAAAGAATTTTTGAGTAGTTAGATCGCTCATAATCGCTTGTTCACAAACTAAAACAATTTTACACCTCACACCTTCAAAACAAAACAACTTTCAAAATACTTTATAAATACTCTTGAGGACTGATACAAGGGTTATTATAAAGCAAATTGCCTTACATTGGCATTTTCAAACATCCTTTCACAAAACAATCTTTTCTTTCATAAATATTTTCAAAAACAAACACTTTGTATACATTCTCAACGATACGAGAATCTTTACAAAGTTGCCACACTTAGGCATTTTCAAAATATTTGCAAACATACCCAAACACAAAGCATTTTCAAAGTGAGATAGTGATTAAGAGCTCGTAGATAACTATGGATGAAAAGGTGCTAACACCTTCCCTTTTCATAACTTACCCCCAGAACTCAAGAAAATTCTCAAAGTTCTTTCCTGTTCTTTTCACCCTTTCCTTTATTGGATAAAAGAAAAGTCAGTGGTGACCCTTGTTATCCACAACATTTGTGATAAAACGCAAAACCAAAAGTCAGTTCTCCCACTTTATTACACAACGGATCTTCAAAAGAAATGTTAGAAAATAAAATGTCAGAAGCAGGGATCGAACCCCTACCCTGACACGCTGACGCCCTACACACATATACACGCTTGCCACTGGGGTGGTTGTTTCATTCGATTATGAAACAACATCCAATAAATATATAATAAACCTGTTTTCAAAAATTGGAAGATGATCTTTATCTTCTTCCTCGGGCCAGCAACAATAATGACATTGTTCAAATTTATAACTCCTTCAATTCTCAATCATTTTAAAAAATATAGACATGAAAGTTGTTCTAAATTTCACCACGAATTTAACCATGCCACTAACTTAAGCTAAAAATCAAAGATTAAAGTGAATTTATGTTGGTACCAAAAAGGAACCCTAGCTGGTCAAAGCTAAAATTCTCAACACAGAGGCAATATAAATGAAAACTATGGACATGGTTAGCTTTAGGGCATTGATATCTACATCTTTGCTTTAGAATGTATTTGCAAATGATGCTTAAATAAGGATTTCAAAATTGGAGAAACTTACCTCTCGAAGTGAAAACTCATAACGCGTATGGAGGCTTCCAGTTGTAAGCAAATGATTGATTAAGCTTCCTTGGACCTCCTTGAATTTGTTCCAATCCTTACTTTGTATTGAAAGTTGCTGAAATGCTCTAGCCAAGTCAAGTTGCAGGTCACGGTTTTAGAGTTTTGAGGATGGTGATTATGATGTTACAGAAGTGTAACAAGGATATGAATAAATTATATATGATGTGTAGATGATGTTTGAATGATAAAAAGATAAAATGCACGAGTGGATTGAGAGTTGGGTGTTGGAAGCTTCAAATGTGCAACAATGGTGGTTTCTTAGTGATTTTGAGTTTAAGATAATTTTAGGGTGCTTGAGAGCTTGTGAATTATGTCCTATGCAGTGTGTTATGCTATCTATTTATAGGAAAAGTTTTCAGAGGATGAGAGGACTTGGTTTACAAGTAATCAAGTTTTGGCTTGGTTGAAATGTTGTTAGAACATAGTTTGATTCTACAACCCTCAGTTAGAGTTTTGATGATAACAAAATACAAGATTAAATGAATTATGAGTTTTATATTTGACATAGATGCTACTTAAAATTATGCTGTTTATTTACAGGAAACTCTGATGGAATCAGCATCAGAATATCAACATCAGCATCAGAAGATGTCAACCAGAAGATCATACATGTGCTTACGCTGAAGTCTGATGAACAGAATATGCGCTTAACATACTCTGACTCTGATCAATATCTTAACTATGTCATCAACATTCAGAAGCGCCAGAATAAGCCAAAGCCAAGAACACTCTGATCTTAATCAAGCAGAACCTTCTGAAGTGTCAACTGTACTGCATTCAAGGCAAATTAATTACCAACGGCTGTATTCCAAGACAAAGATCTTCTCAAAATGGAAAGAACGTAATGAGCATTGAAATGGAATTATTGGCATCAACGTATCTTTTCCAAGATGTATTTAAACAAATCAGTGAGAAAGGAAATGGCTAATGCTCTACAATACTCTACACGCATATACACGCCAAAAGCCCATCATCATCAAGCTCGTTCTCACTTTTGCTAAAAGCTCTCAATTGATTACTCTATAGATCTAGCAATCTAGTATCATCTAAGATTTATCTTGTGTATTATCACAGTTGTGATATATCGTTTTTCTAGAAAAAATTCAACACACATTTGTTCATTTTTCTGTAAGAGAATTTCCTTGAGAAACCGGTCTGTGGTTTAGACTCAAGAAGGCTTTAGCAGTTGTTAAAGCAGTTTTGTATTCAGTTGAATATAGTGGATTAAGACCTCGTTGGAGAGAGGCGAAATCACCTTGACGGGTGGACTGGAGTAGTTTGAGATCAAACGAACCAGGATAAAAATAACGTGTTGTCTGCATTTTGATTTCAAGTTTTAACAATTCAACCCCCCTTCTTGTGTTTTTCACATCTTCAATTGGCATCAGAGCGCCTGGTTCTGAGTTCATAACACTTAACCGTCTAAGTACAAGATCCAACGTTGAAAAACACTATGGCAAGACAACATCAAAACATCAACAATGACAACAATGAAGAAAGAGACAGATTCAGTGGCAAACCTCCAGTCTTTGATGGAGAGAACTTTGATTACTGAAAAGACAGAATTGAAAGCTTCTTTCTAGCCCGCGATGCTGATCTATGGGATATGGTAACAGATGGATACACGCACCTAGTGAATGCAAGTGGTCAGAAGATTGACAGGAAAGCAATGTCTGATCAACAAAAGCGTGATTTCAAGAATCATCACAAGGCCAGAACTATTCTTCTCAGTGCTATCTCTTACTCTGAATATGAAAAAATATCAAACAGAGATACTGCAAAGAACATGTTTGACTCCCTCAGAATGACGCATGAAGGCAACCTTCAAGTCAAAGAAACTAAAGCTCTTGCGCTCATTCAGAAGTATGAGGCATTCAAGATGGAAGAAAGTGAATCTATTGAAACAATGTTCTCAAGATTTCAGATTCTGGTTGCTGGTCTTAAAGTTCTGGACAAAGGGTATTCTACTACTGATCATGTGAAGAAGATCATCAGAAGCTTGCCAAAACAGTGGAGGCCAATGGTCACAACGCTGAAGCTAGCTAAGGATCTCAACAAAATCTCTCTGGAGCAACTTGTCAGCTCCCTCAGAAGTCACAAGATAGAGCTAGAAGCTGATGAACCTCAAAAGCAAGGTAAGCCTTTAGCTTTAAAATCTAACAGAAAATCTGACTCCAAGGTTTTGCAGGCTGTTGAAGAAACCTCTGATGGGTCCTCATCAGAAGAAGATGAAATGTCTCTCCTCTCCAGAAGGGTGAACCAACTGTGGAAGCAGAGGCAAAGAAAGTTCAGGAATTCCAGAAGATCTGAGAACCAGAACGAATCCTCCTCCAGATACAGAAGGTCAGAATTCTCCTCTGGACACAGAAGATCTGAAGGCTCTTCAGGAAGCAGAAAGCCAAACAACAAAGACATCATCTGCTATGAATGTAACGAGCAAGGAAACTACAAGAGTGACTGTCCAAAGCTTCAGAAGGAAAATCCCAGAAGAAAGTTTGGCAAGGAAAAGAAGAAAAGTCTCATGGCTACATGGGATGATTCTGATACATCTGAAGCTGACTCAGAATCAGATGATGAGAGAGCAAACATAGCTCTCATGGCAAACATAGCAGAAGACAGTGAAGCTTCTGAATCAAACTCTGAATCAGACACAAAAGAGGTATTTCCTGACTTTACTATTAATTTTACTAAGGCTGAACTAGCTGAAAGCCTCAATAAGATTCTGGAATGATATCAGCAGATCAGAGTCAAATTCAGAAACCTGAAAAGGGATCTTGCTTTTAACTCTGATAAAACTGAGAGTCTCAAATTGGAGAATTCTGAGTTGAAAAATAAAATTTCAAAATTAGAAAATCAATTACAAAACTCTCAGAAGGAAACAATTTCTGAAACTCCCAGTAGTGCTGATGAGATCATCAAGGAGTATGATCTATGGAGTTAGCAGAAATGGCAGAAAAGGAATAGGATACTAAGGTAAGGTACCTACACCTAAGAATGCCATGGATTTAGTGATAAAACACACTTCACTTGATTCTCACTTTGTATATGGGCACACACATGACATCAAGTACACTAGTAGTAATTATTCTGTCAAACCAAAATTCAACCAGAGTTTTGGTAAAACTAACAAATCAGGACCCAAGAAAATATGGGTACCTAAGGATAAAATAATACATGTTGCAGATATCTTTAGCAGCAAAGCAGAAACACCAGTCATGGTACCTGGACTCTGGCTGCTCACGACACATGATGGGAAGAAGGCATATGTTCCAAAGCCTGGAACTTAACCCTGGAGGCCATGTAGGCTTTGGAGGCAATCAGAGGGGAAAGATCATTGGCTCTGGAACAGTAGGTAATGAAAATCTTCCCTCTATAAGTAATGTTTTATTAGTATATGGATTAATGCATAATCTGTTATCCATAAGTCAATTAAGTGATAACGGTTATGATATAATCTTTAATCAAAATTCATGTAAAGCGGTTAGTCAGAAAGATGGGACTATCCTGTTTAATGGAAAGAGGAGAAACAACATTTACAAAATCAAACTTTCTGAACTGAAAAGTCAGAATGTAAAGTGCCTTCTGTCTGTTAACAACGAGCAATGGATCTGGCACAAAAGATTGGGGCATGTTAGTATGAGAAGAATATCTCAGATTAACAAACTCAATCTGGTCAGAGGACTTCCTAACCTGAAGTTCAATTCAGATGCTCTGTGTGAAGCATGTCAGAAAGGCAAGTTTGCAAAACCTGCTTTCAAATCTAAAAACGTTGTTTCCACCTCTAAGCCATTAGAACTTCTGCACATTGACTTATTTGGACCAGTTAAAACTGCGTCAGTCAGTGGCAAGAAGTATGGGTTAGTAATCGTAGATGACTATAGCAGATGGACATGGGTAAAGTTCTTAAGACACAAGGACGAGTCACACTCTGTGTTTGTCACCTTCTGTAACCAAGTTCAGAATGAAAAGGATCTTAGAATCGTCAAAGTCAGAAGTGATCATGGTGGAGAGTTTGAAAACAAAGATTTTGATTCATTTTTTAATGACAAAGGCATTCTGCATGATTTCTCTTGTTCTAGAACTCCCCAGCAAAATGGAGTTGTAGAACGAAAGAACAGAACATTGCAAGAAATGGCCAGAACCATGATCAACGAGACTAACGTTGCTAAGATCTTCTGGGCAGAGGCAATAAACACAATGTGCTACATCCAGAATAGAATCTCCATAAGACATATTTTGGAAAAGACTCCATATGAATTGTGGAAGAACAGAAAGCCCAACATTTCATATTTTCATCCATTTGGATGTACTTGCTTTATTTTGAATACTAAAAATTATTTGAACAAGTTTGACTCTAAAGCACAGAAGTGTATTATATTAGGATACTCTGAACGCTCAAGAGGGTACATAGTATACAATACAGAAACACAGATTGTGGAAGAATCAATCAGTGTTCGTTTTGATGATAAGCTTGACTCTGAAAAGTCAAAGCAGAATGAAGTATTTACAGGTATGGAAGTTGAATTCACAGGTACTGAAGACAAGTCATCAGAAGCTCTTAATAGAGACACTCCCTCAACATCAGAAAGAGGCACTGCAAGCAATCCAGCACCTTCTGTTGATCAACCTCAGAAAAGACCATCCAGAAGCAGCATGGATCATCTAGAAGAAACAATCTTAGGAAGAAAGGAAGATCCAATTAGAACAAGAGCCAACTTCAGAAACTCTGAAGAATCCCTTATGGGAATTGTCTCTCTGATTGAACCGTCTTCAATTGATGAAGCACTTCTAGACAATGACTGGATTCTAGCAATGCAAGAGGAGCTGAATCAATTCACAAGGAATGACGTATGAGATCTGGTTCCTAAACCAAAAGGATTCAACGTCATTGGAACAAAATGGGTGTTCAGAAACAAGCTGAATGAACAAGGTGAAGTCATCAGAAACAAGGCACGATTGGTAGCACAAGGTTATAGTCAGCAAGAGGGGATAGACTATACAGAAACCTTTGCTCCAGTCGCCAGGTTAGAATCTATCAGACTTTTAATTTCTTTTGTTGTTAATAAAGGCATCACTTTGTATCAGATGGATGTCAAGAGTGCATTCTTAAATGGCTATATAGAAGAATAGGTATATGTGCACCAACCCCTGGTTTTGAAAGCTCAAAAATTCCAGAATATGTTTTCAAACTAAAGAAGTCAATGTATGGTCTGAAACAAGCTCCCAGAGCTTGGTATGAAAGACTAAGTAACTTCCTGTTAGAAAAGGAATTCATCAGAGGGAAGGTGGACACAACCTTATTCTGTAAGACAGTTAAGAATGACATTTTAGTCTGTCAGATTTATGTTGATGATATAATTTTTGGATCTACTAAACCTTCTCTGGGAAGAGAATTTGCTAAGTGTATGCAGGCAGAATTTGAGATGAGCCTGATGGGGGAACTGAAATTCTTTCTGGGAATTCATATCAATCAAACCCCAGAAGGAACTTACATTCATCAGAGCAAATATGTCAGAGAACTTCTGAAGAAATTTGATCTCTCAGAATGTAAGCCATCAAAAATTCCAATGCATCCCACGTGCATTCTGGAAAGAGAAGAGGTAAGAAAAAAGGTAGAATAGAAAGTCTACAGAGGTATGATTGGTTCTCTTCTTTATCTAACAGCCTCAAGGCCTGATATTTTATTCAGTGTATGCATTTGTGCAAGATTCCAATCAGATCCTAGAGAATCTCACTTAACAGCTGTTAAGCGAATTTTCAAGTATCTGAAAGGTACTACTAATCTGGGTTTGTTTTATAGAAAATCTGGTGATTATAGCTTAGTAGGTTATTGTGATGCTGACTTTGCTGGAGACAGAGTTGAACGTAAAAGTACTTCTGGAAGCTGCCAGTTTCTGGGAGAAAATCTGATCTCGTGGTCCAGCAAAAGACAATCCACCATTGCTCTATCAACAGCAGAAGCTGAATACATAGCAGCAGCTGGATGCAACACACAAATGCTCTGGATGAAAAGTCAACTTGAGGACTTCCAGATTTATGAGAGTAACATTCCTATACTCTGTGATAATACTTCTGCCATTTGCTTAAGTAAAAATCCAATTTTGCATTCTAGGGCTAAGCATATAGAAATAAAACATCATTTTATTAGGGACTATATTCAGAAAGGAATTTTAAACTTAAAATTTATTGATACAGACCATCAATGGGCTGACATCTTCACAAAACCACTTTTTGAAGATAGGTTCAACTTCATTCTGAATCATCTCAGCATGAAGCTCTGTCCAAAATAAAACTGTTTTAATTTTATATATTAACCTTCAGAATTATATTTATTTCTCTGTGAACTTCTGATCAATCCTCTTTTCAGAAGTTTAGAAATGCAGATTGTATCAGATCTATCCATAAAGCTCTAAGCTCTTCAGTTCAAGGATAAAAGTGATGTTCACTCAAAGCAAACAAGTGTTATCCAGTCATCAGCTGTTTCCTGAGGCTGAACACGCGTTCACGCTTCTGAAAAGGCAAAGCGCTGATTGGATGCATTGATACACATGTCACTGGTAACCGTTTAGGTATCTTTCTGAAATCCCCTAAAATCAACAATCAATTAATGCTATTAATCATGATTTATTTCTCTCTCTTAAGCGTTTATGTTTTCAAAAACTTTTTCAAAATCTATTTAAACACCATTCACACTATTCACAACGTTTACCCTTACTCTCGTTTTCAGTCAATTTTTTCTAATATCTGTGTTTGTGTTCTTCCTGCTCAAGAAAACCCTTTCAATTTTTTATCTCAAAACCTTGTGTGAACAATGGCATCTTCCAGCAATATCTCTTCAGGTTCCCAGAAAGATGCATCAGCTGAGCAATATGAGGTTCCTCTCAGAACACTACTCACTCCAGTTAAGAACCTTGAAGTTCTGTCAGAGATTATAGTGGATTTCAACAGTTTGAAGGAAAATGGTTTTGATTTATCAGAAGAGATTCAAGCTCAAGGATGGGAGAGATACTTTGACAGGTTGGTGGGTCCAACTTTTCCTATCTTGGTTAAGGAATTCTAGATTCACGCGTCTTCCTCAAATCACCAAGTCACTTCTTACATAATGGGGAAGAAAATTGTGATTACTAAAGACCTAATTGGAAAACTGATTGGATACAATGGTGGTGGTATTCGCTGTATAGACATGGCAGAAAGGTGCTCAGATGTTGCTACTATAGCAAGGGAAATTTTCACGTTGGGGCTTCCCTCCAGCAAGATAAGGGATCTGAGAGATAAGCACAGAATTTGGGCAAAGATTATTCTGGGCTGTTTCAATCACAGGAAGCCTACAATCTCTCCTGATTACATAAACATAGATCAGCAGTTTCTGATCTATTTTATCAATCAGAAGGTAAAGATTAATCTAGCTCATCTTCTGTTCAACCATCTGAGAACCAGCGTCAAGGAGACCAGAGAAGATGAACGCACTAAAAGGGATTGGATACCCTTGGGTAGATTGATATCAGATATTCTGACGGAGAATAGGCTGATTGAACACTTGACAGAGGCACAAGAGATCAGCACCCTGGAACCATCTGTTGGCAAGTAGCTGAATGCCAAGAATCTAAAGAAGATGAAGCATATAGAGAACATTAAGAAGGAGCCCAGCGTTACTCCTTTTGTTGAAATCTCCAGCAGAAGAATTCCTCTGGACGACTTCCCTATGTTCTCAGAGATTGACTCTAAGCCTCAGATCATTCTGAGATATTTGGATGCTTGCAAAGCTGATGGAACAGCTCCTAATCTAAACATCCAAGATCTTCAGCAAAAGGCACCAGAGGTTTCTCTAAAGAAGACTAAGAAGAGAAAAGCTGCTCCAAAAGGATCATCACAACAGACTCCAAAGAAAAGAGGTAATCCTGTTTCTGTATCTGTTTTAGATTCGTCTACTGTTTCCACATCCATTCCTACTCCAATTCCATCTGATATCCCAACACCCCAAACCTTTGAAGATTTTGACATTGATTTTGACCCTTCTGAGTCATTAACTCTCAGAAGATCCCGCTCCAAACCACAAAATCCAAACCAGAACTTCTGTCTGATATAGAACAACATTCTTCCGCTCCCCAAACAGAAAATCCAAATCCAATACCAGAAATTCCCATTTCTCCACAACCTGACATCCCACTTTCACCAATACCAGAAACTCCACTCTCCCACATACCAGAACCAGAAATCCCACAACCTTCCTCTCCCCAACCAGAAAGTAATCCACCATCTCCTCCACATGCACAAACTCCACAACCTGAGACACAAAACTCTGAGGCTCAAACCTCTGAGTCTCCTGAACCACAACCCTTGGCCATTCAATTTCCTTGTGGTACAACTGTTAATATGTCTCAACTTCCCTCATCACCAGAAACAACTCCTCCAAACACCCCATCAAGTCCAATCATTATTTCTGATTCTCCTACTCCCTCACCTAAGAAAAATACAGAAAACCACAGCAAGACTGTCATTAACTTAACAGTCCTTGAACGCCTTGCTGCAATAAACCAGAAAACTGCCATCCCTAAACCTAAACAACCAGATGTTGGTAGCAGCATGTTGAACTTTGAAACAGATATGCAGAAATGGATATCTTCTTTGAAACAAGCGAGTTTGGAAGTGATTGATCCTGCTGTATCAGATCATCTCTGGACTCAATTCAGAAGATGGGTATGTGCTGAAACCTTCAAGCTGCAAGACCAGAACTATGGATAGGCTCAACAGAACTTTAGAAATCTGCTGAAGGAAATGGAAGGTCCAGTTCTGAGCAAGCTGCTGAAGGAAGAAGTTCCGCATCTGGACAGTGAGCCTTGGTCTGAAAAGCATCCAGCATCTTAAGTTCAACCTGCAGAAGAACAGATCATTCAAGATGAAGACTTGGGTCAAGTAGAAGAAGCTACAGAAAGCTCTGAGAAGCAGCCTGTATCTGAAGATCCTCAATCTTCCTCTCTTGATAGGCAGACTCTGGAGGATTTGAAGAAATCAGACATGCTGATGAATGAACGGATGGACAAGCAGGATATCAAGATTGAATCTATAGCAAACATGGTAGCCAAGCAAAACGAAACCAGCGAACAAATCAAGAGCATGTTGGAAGCCCTGTTCACACGACTTCCTCCTTCTTCTTAGATTCTTCTTATGTTTTCCTTGTTTTCTTATGTTTGTCTGTAATATTTCTACTTGTTCTAAACTATCATTGCTTCTGTTTCAATACAAACGTGTTTTGCTCTAATCCTTTTAACTCTGATTATATATGCTTTTTGATCGCTGACAAAAAGGGGGAGAAAGAACGATATTTTTCAATAACGGTTTACTGAGACAAAAGTCTCAAACATTCTAACATTCTTATATATTTGAATTTCTTTGTTCTGAAAAGCTTACATGTACAAGAATCTGAAGAACTCTGATAAAGCAAAATTCTGATATGCACAAAGAAAGTTCAATAAAGTTCTGATGCTCAAGGTCTCAAGGAATCAAAAGGAATAATCAACCCAGGGGGAGTTTTTCTCATCATTACTCTGATACTTTTTATTCCTTACTCCCTTAGCTCTGATACCTTTTTCTCGTTAATGGATTATCTCTGATATTGTTTCCTTTTTATCCTTAAACTCTGATACTTTCATCATTTTATTTTAATTGAAAAAATCTAGTTTTTGTCATCATCAAAAAGGGGGAGATTGTTAGAACATAGTTTGATTCTACAACCCTCAGTTAGAGTTTTGATGATAACAAAATACAAGATTAAATGAATTATGAGTTTTATATTTGACATAGATGCTACTTAAAATTATGCTGTTTATTTACAGGAAACTTTGGTGGAATCAGCATCAGAATATCAACATCAGCATCAGAAGATGTCAATCAGAAGATCATACATGTGCTTACGCTGAAGTCTGATGAACAGAATCTGGGCTTAACACACTATGACTCTGATCAAGATCTTAACTATGTCATCAGCATTCAGAAGCGCCAGAATAAGCCAAAGCCAAGAACACTCTGATCTTAATCAAACAGAACCTTCTGAAGTGTCAACGGTACTGCATTCAAGGCAGATTAATTACCAACGGCTTTATTCCAAGACAAAGATCTTCTCAAATTGGAAAGAACGTAATGAGCATTGAAATGGAATTATTTGCATCAACGTATCTTTTCCAAGATGTATTTAAACAAATCAGTGAGAAAGGAAATGGCTAATGCTCTACAATACTCTACACGCATATACACGCCAAAAGCCCATCATCATCAAGCTCGTTCTCACTTTTGCTAAAAGCTCTCAATTGATTACTCTATAGCTCTAGAAATCTAGTATCATCTAAGCTTTATCTTGTGTATTATCACAGTTGTGATATATCGTTTTTCTAGAAAACATTTAACATACATTTGTTCATTTTTCTGTAAAAGAATTTCCTTGAGAAATCGGTATGTGGTTTAGACTCAAGAAGGCTTTAGCAGTTGTTAAAGCAGTTCTGTATTCAGTTGAATATAGTGGATTAAGACCTCGTTGGAGAGAGGCGAAATCACCTTGATGGGTGTACTGGAGTAGTTTGAGATCAAATTAACCAGGATAAAAATAACGTGTTGTCTGCATTTTGATTTCAAGTTTTAACAATTCAACCCCTCTTCTTGTGTTTTTCACATCTTCAAATGTAACTTGTGATTTCTTGAGAAATCAAAGTTTAAATGCATAGTACCATGGCTCATAGAGTGGTTAGGAGCTGTAGACATGTTTCTTCTTGCTTTGACATTGTGTGTGTAGAAGAAACAGTTGAGAGGCTCAAGGAGAATGGACTTTGCATAAAGCATGTTTTTCTAAAATGGAAGTGTTAGCTTTCTTCCCTTAATGGCAAAATGGATTAGATAATGCTTGAATCAAATGGACCATAGCTCAAAAGCTTGTGTAATCTTATGATTAAAGATAGATTTACAAGTTTAGAGGCCTACAAAGGGAGATTACAAGGCATGGCATGAAGATTTAATCATACGGTTTTCAAAAGAATGGCCTATAGTTCAAGTTTGACATGCCATCTTCATCTCTTCGAAACTTCTAGCTCAAGCATGATAAATTTGTGTTCTAGGACATTTTGGAAAGCTTGGAACATTGGATACAACTTTCATGTTGGACACTTTGGATAAATTAAATGGGAACTTAGTGAAAAATGGCCATGAAGTTGGGACAAAAAACTGATCAAAACTTGTTGAAAAAGTTTCTAAGTGTTGGATAAAAAACATCACCACTTCATGGGCTCATATCTCTTAAATTAAGCATTTTTTGAGGATTACCCCACATTAACAAAGTTGTCGAATTCATCAATCCCTACAACTTTCATGTTGAATTTTTTCCTTGAATCAGCTTGTATCTTGAGGAAACTTGCTTGTGAATTTAGGGGTTTTTAGGTACAAAACACTTGAATTTTTTCTAAGTGTTTGAAAATATCGACTTTTGACTTTTGTTGACTTTCTTGATTCTTGATGACAAAGTTTAATAGTTTTCCAATGTTGACCAAAAAATCAAAGTTTGACTTTTGTGTGACTGTTGACTTTTCATCAATTGATTCAATTTCTTCAACTATCAATCACTTACATCTTTGGAAATATTTTGAGCCATGTAATTAGGTCAAGGTGTTGTATTTGAGCTCTTGAGATCATGCTTTAAGCCATTAGGTCATGCACTAGGCCAACAGTCAATGATCAGTTATCTTCAATCAAAACCCTCATTTGGAAGTTTCTTGACCTTTGATGATTTGAGGACTTTCCTTGAGGAATCATGATTAACCTTTGATAAAATGATGAATATCACTTCAAAATGTTGATATTGACCAAAAATCTTGAAGTTTGACTGTATGTTGACCATAATTGACTTTTTACGCCATACATTTGATTTTCAATCATCTGAGCCATTGACTGGGAAAATTTGTGACACAAGACTTGAAACTTGACATAAGCATTATTGAGGACCTATGATGAACCATGAAAGTCATTTGTGACCCTTGCAAACCAATCAATCTTCCACGAGAATCACAAAAACCTAGTTAAAGACCCTGACTTAGGAGGGGGTTTGGCCAGTCAACTTTTGAGTAGCTTTGACTATTTGAGACCTTTATGAAAATGTCTTGAAGAAAATAAGAGGGCAAATTTTGGGGTACAACAGCTGCCCCTGTTCAATTTTCTTAAACCTGAAGAGTATTGGCATGTCTGCCATTCGTGACTTGAAGGTATAACATGATTGAACACTTAAGTGCCCAGAAATTTGCACTCGCCGGTGCACAAAGTGACGCTATTGGTTGATTATACCAGGAATGGGCTTAAAGATGCCATTTAGAGAGGTAATGATGATTTTTCAGAGATGGGCTTATAGATTCCGTCCAAAGTAAATGTTGATAGAAATTAGACTAAGTCTACGCTTGACTTCAACTGGAAGAAGTATCATAATGAATCTACACTCAATTTAATCTGAGCCAGAAGATGTCTGTGTCAGTCTTTAATTGGGAGAAGTATCAGAATAAATCTATGACCAATTTAATCTGAGCCAGAGAATGTCTACTGGAAGAAATATCAAGAATAAATCTAGGGTTGATTTAAACTGAGCCACTTTGTAAAATAGTCAATGGCCACTAGGATGAAGCGGTGTCCATTGGAGGGCGTTGGCTTGATTTCCCAAATCATATCAATCCCCAACATAGAAAAGGGCCAAGGAGCTGTCAAGACATTCAGAGGAATCGGAGGTACGTGCACCTTGTCAGCATAAATATGACACTTATGGCAAGTTCGAGAGTATGGATAGAAATCTGCTTCCATGGTAGACCAGTAATAGCCTGCCCGTAGGATTTTCTTTTCCATCGTATGCCCACTGGAATGGGTGCCAAAAGTTCCTTCATGTAACTCAGTCATGATGTTTTCTGCTTCAACCTTGTCTACGTATCGAAGTAACACAGAGTCATGGTTGCATTTTTAAAGAATGACGTTACTAAGGAAAAATTTAGCAGAGAATCTCCTTAAGAACTTCTTATCATTGATTGAAGCTCCTTCTGGATATTCTTGAGCCTCGATATACTTCTTGACTTTGTGAAACCAAGGCTGGTCCACTACTTCTTCAGTATTAATCTCGTGACAGTGCACTGGTTTCTCCATTCGTTCGATGGTGATCTGGGGAGCCTTGTTATCCCAATTAAGTTTAAACATAGATGACATTGTGGCTAGAGCATATGCTAGCTAATTTTCTTCTCGCGGGAAATGCTCGAAGGTAATCTTCTCAAAATGTGGTAGCAACGTCAAAACATGTTCTTTGTAAGGGATACAGTTAGGGTGTTTGGTGTCCCATTCCTCTTTTATCTGACTGATGACCAAAGCTGAATCTCTGAACACACTCAAAGATTTGATCCCTAGGTCTATGGCAGCTTTGAGGCAAAAGATGCATGCTTCGTATTCCGCCATGTTGTTTGTACAATTGAAGAAGAGTCTGGCAGTAAAGGGAGTATGACACCCTTCCGGAGATATGAGTACAGCCCCGATACCATTTCCAAGTGTGTTGGATGCCCCATTAAAGAACAGGGTCCATCGGGATCCTTGTACAGGTCCGTCATATGGCCTGAATTCTTCACAGTTGTCTAACGTCATGATGTCTTCATCCAGAAATTCTAACTTCATGGATTGGTAGTATTCCACAGCTTGGTGAGCAAGGTGATCAGCTAGTACACTTCCCTTTATAGCTTTCTGGGTAGTATATTATATGTCATATTCCATCAGGATCATCTGCCATCTTGCTATTCTCCCGAAGAGAGCAGGCTTCTCGAAGATGTATTTTATCGGATCCATTTTGATATCAACAAAGTAGTATGAGTCAGCATATACCGTCTTAGCCGGCGAGCAGCCCATGCTAGAGCCAACAAGTTTTCTCGAGCAATGAATATCTGGTTTCACAGTCGGTAAACCTTTTGCTCAGGTAATAAATAACATGTACTTTTTGGCCAGACTCGTCATGCTGGCCCAATACACACCCCATTGAGTTTTCTAAAACAGTCAGATACATGATCAATGGTCTTCCCTCGACTGGTGGCATCAATACAGGAGGCTCTTGTAGGTATTCTTTGATTTTCTCAAAAGCAACTTGGCACTCGTCATTCCATTTGACTACTTGATCTTTCTTCAACAATTTGAAGATTGGTTCACAAGTAGCTATCAGGTGAGAGATGAATCTGACAATGTAGTTCAAACGTCCCAAGATCCATCTGACTTCCTTCTCAATACAAGGAGCAGGCATCTCTTGTATCGCTTTTACCTTGGAAGGATCTACTTCAATACCTTTATTGCTGACGACAAAGCCTAGGAGTTTAACAGACCGTACCCCAAATGTGCATTTGTTTGGATTCAACCTCAGCTTGTACTTCTTCAGTCTCTCAAACAGTTTTTGTAAGTGATCAACATGCTCTTCTTTTGTTTGATATCTGGCTATCATGTCGTCCACATAGACCTCTATTTCGTGATGTATCATGTCGTGAAATAGAGCTACCATGGCATGTTGATAGGTTGCCCCAGCATTCTTTAGTCCGAATGGCATCACCTTATAGCAGAAAGTGCCCCACTGCGTGACAAACATTGTTTTCTCCATGTCTTCAGGTGCCATTTTGATTTGGTTGTAGCCTGAGAAACTGTCCATGAAAGAAAACACTTTGTGTTGTGCCGTATTGTCGACTAGATTATCAATGTGGGGGAGTGGAAAATCATCCTTAGGGCTTGCCCGATTCAAATCTCTGTAGTCCACACACATTCTCACTTTGCCGTCTTTCTTGGGCACGGGAACAACATTGGCAACCCATTGGGGATAAGAGGTGACAACCAAGAATCCAGCATTGAATTGCTTCATGACTTATGCTTTAATATTTTCTGACATATCAGGCCTCATGCGGCGAACCTTTTTCTTTACTGGCGGACAATCCTCTCTTGTAGGCAGACGATGTACCACAATATCTGCATTAAGTCCTGGCATGTCTTCATACGACCAGGCAAAGACTTCAACATAATCGTGTAACAATTGAATTAGACGCTCCTTGATACTGTGTTCCAGATTGGTACCCACCTTGACCTTTTTTTTGTCTTCTTTGGTACCTAGGTTGATTGTATCCACGGGTTCCTCGTGAGACTGAATGGTTCTCTCTTCTTGTTGTAGTAGTCTGGCAAGTTCCCCTAGTACTTCACAATCTTCCTCATCTTCGTCTTCGGTTTGGTAGATTAGATTCTCAGAGTCACAAAAGGCCATAGTAGTATCGTTACACATGGGATCCCTAATGGATGTATACCTGTATTATGAGTGTGAGTGTGTGTAAGGGTATAACTATCTTTGAAAGAAATAAAAAATGTAAAAAGAAAAACAATGAGCATAAAAGTTTGTATGCAAAAACGTCCATGATTCATTGATGTCATATGAGAATGAGATAATAACCCTTACAAATGGACCATTGTGCCTCAGGTAAGACACAAGGTTTTAAGAGTGCGAATTGTTTTAATATTACAGATCCAACAAAATGTAAAGACAAATTACCATGGGATAAAAGTGATAGGGACAAAATCTCTATCCTCCTAGTTGCTGAGCCCTCCACTGACAGTTGGGAATATCCAGTCCTCCAAGTCACATCTATCTTCATCATCCTCTACGGCGTTGACCTCACGGTTGCTGATCTTCAGGGGTGGTCCTCTGGCACGAGCGCGACGCACAACCTTCTGGGCACATGAAGTGAAACCCAGGCCAAACTTGTCAGACTTATTTTGGATATCTGGGAGTTGTCCCCAGATAGTGCACCCACCTTCTTCTACCACTTCTTTGGCATCCTTCGAAGATGACATCCAAAGTGGAGGCCTTGTGATCTTGGGAACAACCTTGGTTACTGCCACATCTTGCGGGACCTCTTCAAAGTGTTGAAATGGAGTTTCAATAAATTCACCATCTAATTCCACATATCTGAAGGAATTGAGATGGCTGATCATATACTCTTCTTCTCCATGAACGGTGATAATCTTCCCTTGAATCAGATATTTCAGCATTTGGTGCAGCGTAGAAGTGACAGCACCAGCATTGTGAATCCACGGTCGGCCTAGCAAGCAGGAGTATGAAGGACAGATATCCATTACATAAAATGTTGAATCAAAAGTTTGTGTTCCAACCTTTATGGGAATGTCTACCTCCCCATGTACCATTCTTTTCGAGCCTTCAAATGCCTTTACTACTATGTTACTTGGCTTCAATGTCAATCCCTCACAGTCAAGCCTATCAAGAGCTTTTTTAGGAAATACATTCAGAGATGAGCCAGTGTCCACCAAAACATGAGCCAAGGTTGTGCTCCTACATTCAACTGAGACATGCAATGCCTCATTATGCTTCCTTTCTCTTGGCGTTAAATCAGCATCCAAAAAACCTAGACCATTGTCTGCAGTCAGGCTGGCTACGCAGTCTTGAAACTGATCGGCAGATGTCTCTTGGAGTACATGGGCAGTTTTCAGGAATTTTACCAAGGCTTTTGCATGCGCTTCGAAACATAGTAGTAATGCCAACATGGCAATTTTAGAGGGAGTTTTCCCCAGTTGTTCAACTACATCGTAGTCGCTTATTTTTATGATCTTCATAATTTCCTCCATCTCTTTCCGGGAGGTCTCAGGGATAGCCAATGACTGAGCCTTCATCCGGACAGGCTCAATCAAAATACTTTTACCTCGAGTCTCGATTAACTCGGCAGCAGGAGTGTCAATAGGAATGATAATAAGGGTTGTAACAGCTTTGTCAGTTGGAGTATTAGCTGAGATGATTGTAGGAATGGAAATAGCTTTTGGAGGATTAACAATAGGAATGATTACGGGTCCATAAACTACTTTTGGGGGAGCAATTTCTGGAGAGAATATCCTTCCGCTTCGGGTGATCTTGCTAGTTCCTGCAATATTATTGATGTTAGAGTTGACCTTCTCAGAACTTGAATCTTTGGTGGTTGGCCAATCCTGCTTGATACCGTGGTAGTAGACATCCCCTCCATAATTCCATGGTATGGTTTTGTCTTACGAATACCAGATTGGTCTAGGCATTGTAATTATTAAAGGAGTTGCTTTCGGAACTGATGTAATTCTAACGGGCCTTTTGGTGGAGACCCTGAAAGAATTGGCGGAAATTGTAATGATAGAAACATCTTCAAAAGGAACAGGTGGAACAGAAGTTTTTTCAAACAAAATTTCTTTGTTATCTATTAGGCACTAAACGCCTGCTTCCAACAAAGGACAGCTGGTTGGTGAGGACAAACAAAAATGATAGCCTTCATCACAGCCCGGTAATACACCTACATTCAACAAGTTCACTTTAATAGTCAAGAGTGGGGTCATAAGTTCATCAACTGAAGTAACAAACATTTCTTCTTCAATGGAATTGGTATTATGGCCATGTTTGAGAATAGGGGCAGAAATGACGTTTGGCTTTTCAGGCGCATCGAATTCAATCTCTTTTGCTTCAATGAGGTTATTTTATTTTGTTCTTTAGAGCCCAACAGTTATTAGTGTCATGGCTGGGACTTTCAGAGTGATATGCGCAATGGGCATTGGGATGATAGTGAGGAGATTTTGTGTTGGGGTTTTTTGGAGCTTCTTTCAAAGTTACCAAATTGGACCTTAGTAGATGCGGTAATACTTGAGATGGGGTCATGTTAATTCTGGTGAACTGCCTGACCGGTCTTTCCATCCTCGGTTGGTTGTTTCTTTGCTGATCAGGTACAGGCTTAGGAATCATAATAACCCCGACCATTGGACGACGTTCGTCCCTATCTTGATTTCTCTGAGGATAAACAGCAACCACTTATTTCTTTCTGATGAAAGGCTTCCTTACAGCTGTAGAAGAGGATGTATCTTTTTGGATATTTCCATTATTTATATCGGCTTCTACCCTTTCTCCAGTCAATATCATTTCAGTAAAACCCGCCGATGAACTTCCAATTAGGTGATTGAAGAAGGGACCAGACAAGGTGCCTAAAAACATGTCTACTAATTCTCTTTCAGATAAAGGAGGTTGAACTCTTCCAGCCAAGTCTCTCTATTTTTGCGCATAGTCCTTGAAACCTTCATTAGAAACCATGGCCATACTCTAGAGTTGAGTACGGGTAGGCGCAAGATCAACATTGTATTGGTATTGTTTGTAAAAGGCTGCAGCAATATCTTCCCAATTATGAACATTGGCTCTTTCTAACTGGTAAAACCAATCAAGTTGAGTTCCAGACAGGCTGTCTTGGAAGAAGTGTACCCATAAGTCTTTGTCAGCGGTATGGGGCTGGATTTTCCTCACATAGGACAAGAGATGCATTTTAGGGCATGAGACTCTGTCATACTTGGCGAACATAGGTGCTTTGAATTTGGGAGGAATGACAATCCCCGACACTAACCCCAATTCCTCAAAGTCTAAGCCAAACACTTTTTGGATTTCAATCGCACTCAAGCGCTCTTCGAGATGTTTATACTTGTCATCAGCTAGAGGTTATTGTTCTTTAGAATAGTCTTCTTCTTCCTCTTCTGATTATGATGGGACAATTGTTTCCTTGCCTTTCCCATCTTGATTGTCTCTATCACCGGATGTCGTTGCAAAGTCTAAGGTCCTTCTTGTCTTCCCATGAAATCTTCTTCCCATGTTTAGGACTCCGGTTACCTTATTTGTCTTCTTTTTCTTCTCCTCAGCCAGCAAAGTCTTCAACTCTTCTTGTCCTTTAGCTAGGTTCAAGAGCAACTGTTGAAATTGTGTATTCTAAGCTTGGAGGTCCTTCACTATCTGCTCGAGATCCATCTTACTGAAATAAATAGTAGAGAGATGAGGAGACTTGTTGCAAAAGACCTGCTTATGTTATGATGAATGGTATATGCATATGTAATGATTTCAAGGGTTTCAAAGATTCAAATTTTTTTAGACAAAAATGAAACACACGTTATATTAATAAGTTAAAGCTTGAGTACATCAATGCCTCTTCGGAAAAAATAATACAAAAACTCTAAGATAAAAAGATAGTGCGCATCCTCTTTGGTGCAATGTAGGCATTCAGAGTCTGCTCCTCATGAAGTAGACTAGTGAGTTCTAAAACCTTCTTCTTGCTTGCGTAGAATTGGGCTTCGAAAGTATCTCGCTCTCCCTTGAGTTGTATCCAATCTCTTTATAGGTCTTCAAGAGAGGTAGGCATGTCAGGATGTAGGATAGTGTATGGAACATCTCCTTCCATGACATGCTCAATGATTACCGGGAGAATGGAGGGGTAAGGCATCATAAGACTCTGAGCACGAGTTCGTACCCATTTGAGGTAAGGCTCAAGAGGGATGTAATTTTTATGCCCCAAAGTCTTGCTATCTACCTTGTTTAACATCCTTCAATCTCGGATAAATCTTTGGCGAAGACCTTGATCGTCGTTGTCGTAGTCAAATACCAAACCTTGAATCAGCATCTCGTGCGGGCCATCCCTCCGGGCGTAACCAAATTATCTTAAGGCTAAGAAGGGGTTATAAGTGATACCTCCCCTAATGCCAAGTAAAGGGACATTAGGGAATTCTCCACAATGATCGACAATGATAACATTCTCTTTGGACCGGGAGCACCAATGAATGTCCAAATGTTTGAGCGTCATCAACCTTTTTAACCACCTTGAACCTTGCTCATTTTTTAATACAGATTGGGGAAGATTCTTAATAAACCATCTTGCCATGAGAGGAGTGCAACACATAAGGAAACCTCTTTTCCTCATTGTGCGAGTGTGAAAGAGTGTAGGATATCTCCTAGCAATGCAGGCACCGGGTTGCGGGATATGAAGATTTTGACGGTGTTGACATCTATGAGTTGGTCAGGATTTGGAAAAAAAACCATCCCATAGATGAGGAGAGCCACAATTTCCTCAAAGGCTTGCAAGTCCAAGGAGTTCCAACAACTTTGGGCTTTTTCAAACAGGAACTTTGCTAGGAAATCTTTGACACCACTCCTTATTTCCCATTTATTGTGATAACAGATGAGTGCAAGTGTAGGGCTTGAGCAATGTCTTCTGGCTTTGGGTCTCTTTCCGTACCGTTTAAAGGTAGTTGATTGAGAATGGGAATCCTCAAGAGTTGGGGGAATTCTTCCAAAGTTGGCACAAGTTGATAGTCGTGAAATGTGAAGCAATGGTGTAAAGGATCAAAGAACTGAAAGAGCACCTTCATCATATCCTCATATGTGTTGGAGGTGACCAAGTTGAGTAGGAGACCATGTCTCTCGGTAAATGGAGAGTTTTCAGGAATCCTTGAAGCTAGCTTATTGAGTTGTGGAGGGATCCTTACAAGATTGACTTGAATAGTTTTCCTGCGAAGTGAATCCATATCCTACAAAACAAGAACAAAGATGAATCCAAAAATCCTTGAAATGGTTAGTGGATGTATATGATGTTCATGATGTTCATGATGTTATGTACAAGTATGCATATACAAACAAAACAAACAAATCCTTAGGTTTATGCTTGCATGGAGTTTTATAGGTAAAGTACCCTCTTAAAGCTTAATTGGCTCAAACCTGTCCTAGTAATAGTAATCGGGTTCTAAGGAGCTTAATATCACTGGTTTGTTTCCTTGGTCATTGTTTCAGCACAAGCCTCTTTAATGGCGACCGAAATATCTAAAGAAACCAAACCTCAATGAGTGTAGTAATGAGTATCTACCAACTTTGGACTGCACCAAAGCCGGTCATCTCACAACATCCTAAATGCCAAGTTGGTCAAGTAAAGGTTCTAAAAGTTCATTAGTGCTTCATGACATCACTCACCGGCCCCGTATTCTCTTTGATTAACACAAAGTCTACCGGTACCCACAAATATATCGCACTAACATAGCTATTGCTTAGACCATGTTGGTATACCCCGCATAGTTTCAACAACGTATTGCTACTTACCTATAATGTATCCCAAATTCGGGTAGAGGATTCAAACCCAAACAAAGAACCATAATGTAAAGCATACAAGTCAAACAATGTAAGAAAATAAATGTGATCTATCCCTAAGGTAACCCCACTTTTAGAGTCTTATCCCCAGCAGAGTCGCCAGTTCTGTGATATGGTGGGAGAACTGACTTGAGGGTTTTGTGTTTGATCGCAAATGTTGCGGTTAGCAAGAGTCTCCACTAACTTTTCTTTTATCCAAAAGGAAAGGTGAAAAAGCACAGGAAAGACCTTTGAGATTATTTCTTGAGTTCGGGGGGTAGATTATGAAAAGGGAAGGTATTAGCACCCTTTTCATCCATGGTTATCCATGGGCTCTTAGTTACTTGCTAGATCACTTGCTTTTGTTTGAAATTGTGCTTTGTGTGGTTTTTTAAAGTATTTTGTAAAGAGGCCATTGCTTAGGCAATCTTTGTAATGATTCTTGTTTGTAAGAATGTATACAAAGATGTTTGATCTTTTAAAAATGTTTTCAATTTTGTAAGATATTTGAAAGTGTATGTGATTGTTTTGAAAATAGCAAGGATGTTTGTTTATAAATGGAGCAAGTAATTAGGAGAAATCTATCTACTCAAATGTCTTTCTTGTTCATTTCCTTTTCCTTTGACATTATTGTCTTACCATTGATTTGGTAAGCAACCCTATCTTTGGATGTAATCGGGACAGGCGTGGGTCATTGTATAACCATGATTAGAAATATTTCAAGGTATCTTAACATTCCTTTTGAGGGACTAAGATCATTTGTAAGGTAACTTAGATAGCGTCATCGAGGGACTATGATCTTGTATTCACTTGTTTTTGCTAAGATACCTTACATGCGTAATATGGTCATTTTGTATAAGGCAACCAAGTGGGATAACCCTAGGGGTGTATGTGTGCAAGTGTATTATTTTCATGCTTGATTTTGTCTTGAATTAGGGTTTTCTATTTGATTGATTTTTTTCTTTCCATACAAACCCTAATTACTAGCATGTGAATATAAAGCATTTAAATTGCAGAAAATAAAAATACTAAGCTATTACATGATTTGTGAGAAGGGGGTGTACAAATTGAATGAGGATTGCAAGAATTTAAAGCCTAATTAGTATATTACAATCATATTGAATTTATGTAATAATTGAAATAAATAAATGTACAAAAATAAATATGCAAGAATGTAAATGCAAAGAAAATGGATCTTTTTGTTTGGATTTTTTATGAGAAAAAGGAATTTGTTTTAACCTAATTAATTAAAAGAAAACAATTAATTAAAATAATAAAAGTAAACCTAATTTACTAAGAAAAGATTTTAAATAAAACCCTAAATCTATTAATTGATTAGAAAGACATTAAGTTTATAAGAAACACATTTTTTTGTTATTTTTGTCTTGGAAATAAATTATAGTATTATAAAATATTTTTGGCCCTTTTTTTATATTAAAATAATATACTTAAATAGGTATAAAAAAAATAAATGATAACCTAGTTTTAATTAAATTTACAAGATAGTTAGTAAAGATAAATAAAGTATGATGAATAAAATAATTTTTTGTGTGAGAAAAATATTTAAATTATGTCAAAACATAAATCTACTATTTTGATATTTTTTAATGATTTTTTTTAGTATTTTAGAAAATATATTTAAAAAGAAAAATGAAATAAATAAATAAATAAATACAAATGGGTCAGGGGGTGCCAAAAGTCAGGATGGGAGTCAGCAAAGAAAAAAAACGCAAGGCCCACTTATTGGAAGCCCAAGCGCCTAGTTGAACAAAAATGAGAAAAAATGCTGAAAAATAATGGCAAAAGGTAGCGCTGGGTATTGAATCCACGACCCTCCATACACATGCGCGCTACCGTTGCCACTGGGGTGGCTGTACATCCGTTAATACAAATGAAACAATAAATACATAAGGTAAAACGTCTCCATGACCTGTACTTCGTCTTCAACCTTCGGCCAACCGGACCACCTGTATCTCATTTGTTTCTCAACAAAAATGGAAAATGCAAACATGAAAGTTGTGCTATTTTTCCTCACGAATCTAACCATATAACTTATGTAAGCTAAAAGTCAAAGATGAAGATTAATTTTGCTTGCCCTAAATTGAATCCTAATTCTTTCAAAAAATTCAAATATAAAATTCTCTACATACAATCAATATAAATGAAAACTATGAACATGGTCAGTTTTAGAGCAATGATATCTACATTTTATCTTCCCAAATCAGAAACAAATGATTCCTGTATGAAGAGATGGAAGTTTGAAAACTCACCTCTTGCAGCTGGAGTCGTGAATGGAGTTTGAGCAAATTTAGAGATGGCCTGATGATCTGTTTAGCTTTCCTGGACCTCCTTGAGTGTATTCCAACTCTTACTTTGCTTTGAAAGTCCCTGAAACTCCCTACTCAAGTCAACCTGCAAGCTTGATATTTGAAAATGGTGGATAGTGATGGAGGGGTTACACTCTTGAAACAGGGGCCTGGATCACTTGTGTATGATGTATGTAAGGTGTTTGAATGATTAAGGATCAAAACGCACGAGTGGAAATGGAGATGGAGAGTTTTGGCTCAAAACTGTCAAGTTGGGTAGTCTTGTGCAACAAAGGTATTTGGGAGAGTTTTTTGATGCTTGAAATCATGTCTTATCTTGCAATAAACTTGTTAATATGTATGGAAAATATTAGAGAACAAAATCACTCCAGGTTTCTGAGTTATAGGGTTATGGCTCTATAACTTGCTTTTGAAGAAAAGTGAAATGACAAATATCAAGTATTGTACAAGCATGTTATGAGCTTTCTTAGGTCTTAGACACATTGCTTTTGGTTTATAGGAGTTATGTGTGCAGAAAGAACAAGTTAGAAGCTCAAGATAAGTTGACTTTGTGATTGAAGCAACTTTTCAAGAATGGAATGGTAGCTTTCTTCCAAAAATGGCAAATTGGCTTGGACAATGCTTGGAACACTTGGATAATAGCTCAAAAGCAAGTGTAATCTTCTTATTATGGAGAGATATTAAGGTTTAGAAGCATGCAAAACAAGATTGTGCAGCATAGGTTTGAAATTGGATTTTTGTTCATCACAAAATGCCTTGTAATTCAAGTGACAAAACACTAACTTTATCTCTTCGATTCTCCTTACTAAAGAATGATCTCAAGGTGTTATTGGACATTTTGGAAATCTTGCAATGTGCTATACAAACCATCTTTGAATTTATTTTTAAGATTCCAATTGGAACTATATGAAAAAGTGCCATGAAGTTAGGTCAAAATCCTGACCAAATTAGGGCAAAATTTCACTAAGTGTTTAGTTTCATGACCCTATGTTCTTGAAATTATAACTTGAGATCCAAGCAGTTTTGGAAGAAGTTTTATGAATAAAAGTTGTAGATTTCATGTTGGAAGTTTCTCTTGAATCATCTTGCATCATGGTGAGAATTTGGCTCAAAGTTATGAAAAAACATGAAATTTCCAACACTTAGAAAAATTTCTAAGTTTAGAAATTTTGACTTTTCAAAATGAAATCTTGACTTTTTGATTTATTGATGAATAAGTTTCATATTTTGACATGTTTTGATGAATTATGATCTTTGGCACTTGAATTTGACCAAAAAGTCAAAGTTTGACTTTTCAGTATACAATTGACTTTTGATCAGTTGACTGTAAAATTCATCTGCCAATCCAATGGATTTGCAATGTTTTGAATCATGTCATTAGGTCAAAATGATGCAATTGGACTCTCGAGATCAAGCCTTAAACCAATTGACCATTTGCTAGGTCAAAAATCAGAAATTGCCCTTTCCCAGTCAAAACCCTAATTTTGACCATTTTGCCCTTTTGGAGATTTGATCAAATTTCTTGAGGAATTGTGGTCCAAACTTGATAAAATGATACATATTAGTTTAAAATGTTGATGTGGATAAAAAATGATGAAGTTTGATTGTAAATTGGGCATGGTTGACTTTTTCCCTAATACAATTGATTTTTAGGTCAACTGTTTAATTGACTGAGCAAAAATGTGATCCAAGGCTTGAAACTTGGCATGAGTAATCTTCGGGGTTCATAATGATCTATGAAAGTCATATGGGGCATTGGAAGTTCAAAAAACCTTGTGCAAACTCAAACCCTAATTTTGGTAATTAGTGCTTAAGGAGATGTCTTGAGCTAATCAAACCCTAGTGCAGTTTTGAGCCCAAGGAGATCTTGTGAGAAAATTCTAGATAAATGAGAGGGAAAATTTTGGGGTAAAACAGTACCATTGTCTGTGATGATTCTACCGGGGATGCCATACGATAGATGAGATTATGTTTTATGAACCGGGCGACCATATTCTTGGTAACAGAGGCGAACGAGGCTGCTTCAACCCATTTTGTAAAGTAGTCAATGGTGATGAGAATGAAGTGATACCCGTTAGAAGCAGTAGGATTGATTTCTCAAATCATATCAATACCCCACATTTCCAATGGCCAAGGAGCAATCATGATGTTCAAAGGAACCAGAGGCACATGTACTTTATCAAAATAGATCTGGCACTTATGACAAGTTCTCGAGTAGTGGTGACAGTCGGTTTCCATAGTCGACCAATAGTAACCTTCTCTCAAAATCTTCTTAGCCATAGTATACCACTGGAGTGAGTACCAAAGATGCCTTCATGCATATCCTCCATAATTTTCTCTAGTTCCTTCTTGTCCATACAACGAAGCAGGGTTGAATCATGAGTACGCTTGTATAAAATTTCATTGCTTAAGAAGAACTTAGCCAAGAACCTCCGTAGGAATTTCTTGTCATTGATCGATGCTATTTCAGGGTACTCTTGAGCCTCAAGGTATCTTTTTACTTAATGAAACCAATGTTTTTCTTCTACTCCATCAGTATGAATTTTGTAGCAATGTGTCGGTTCGTCGAATCTTTCAATGGTAATTCTGGAAGCCTCATTGTCCCATCTAATTTTGAACATGGATGACTAGGTAGCTAATGCATCCGCCAACTGATTCTCTTCTCTTGGGATATGCTCAAAAGTGATCTCTTCGAAGTACGAAATCAAGGTTAGCACATGTTCTCGGTAAGGGATAAGATTTGGATGCTTTGTATCCCATTCTCCCTTGAACTGACTGATTACCAAGGCTGAATCCCCATATATGCTCAGGAATTTGATTCTCAGGTCAATAGCAGCCTTAATACCCAGTATACATGCTTCATATTCAACCATATTATTGGTGCAGTCAAAGAAAAGTATGGTAGTGAAAGGCGTATAGCAACCTTGAGGAGAGATAATTACAGCACCGATTCCATTTCTAAGTGCGTTAGAAGCTCCATTGAAAACCATAGTCCATCAGGATCCTACTTCAGGTCCTTCATATGGTCCAGGTTCTTCATAATCCGTAACTAGCATGATGTTCTCATCTGGGAGTTCGAAGTTCATAGATTGGTAGTCATCTACAGCTTGATGTGCCAAATGATCTGTCAGTACACTTCCTTTGATTTCCTTTTGAGTGGTGTACTGGATGTCGTATTCTGTTAAGATCATTTTCCATTGGGCTATTCTTCCGGAGAGGGGCGGCTTCTCGAATATGTACTTGATGGGATCCATTTTAGAGATCAACAGAGTAGTATGAGTCAACATATATTGTGTTAGTTAGCGAGCAGCCTATGCCAAAGCACAACAAGTTTTCTCGAGCAGTGAATATCTTGTTTCACAGTCGTTAAATTTTTTGCTAAGGTAGTATATTGCATTCTCTATTCGACCAGACTCGTCATGCTGCCCCAGTACACATCCTATTGAATTCTCTAGCACTATTAGGTACATGATTAAAGGTCTTCCTTCAACCAGTGGCATCAGAATCGGAGGTTCTTTTAAGTACTCCTTGATTTTGTAAAAGGCTATTTGGTAGTCGTTGTTCCACTTCACTACTTGATCTTTCTTCAGTAGCTTGAAGATTGGCTCACAGGTAGCAGTCAAATGAGAAACGAATCGGGAAATGTAATTCAGTCGTCCTAAGAAACCTATGACCTCCTTCTCATTATAGGGAGCCGACATTTCTTGAATAAATTTAACTTTTTCAGGATCAACTTCAATACATTTACCACTGACGACAAAACCTAGGAGTTTTCCAGACCTCACCCCAAAGGTGCATTTGTTCGGATTTAGCCTCAGTTTGTACTTCTTCATCCTTTCAAAAAAATTGTGCAGATGATCAAGATGTTCTTCTTCAGTTTGTGACCTTGCTATCATGTCATCGACATAGACTTATATCTCATGGTGAATCATGTCATGAAATAAGGCTACCATGACACACTGATAAGTTGCTCCGGCGTTCTTCAACCCAAAAGGCATGATCTTGTAACAGAAAATGCCCCACTGTGTGACGAAGGTAGTTTTCTCCATGTCTTTGGGTGCCATCTTGATCTGATTATACCCTGAGAAACCATCCATGAAAGAGAATACCTTATGCTGAGCAGTGTTCTCGACCAGAACATCAATATATGGAAGTGGGAAGTCATCTTTGGGGCTTGCGTTATTCAGATCCCTGTAATCTACACACATATGTACCTTGTCATCTTTCTTTGGTACCAGAACAACATTAGCAACCCATTGAGGATAGGATGTCACTGCTAAGAACCCTTTATTGAATTGTTTCATAACCTCGGCCTTGATTTTCTATGACATCTCGGGACGCTTGCGATGAACCTTCTGCTTAATCGAAGAATAATTCTCTTTCACTGGCAGACGGTGAACCAAAATATCAGTATCGATCCCTTACATGTCTTCATATGACCAAGAAAATACCTCAACATAGTCGTGCAACATCTGAATAAATCTATTCTTGACACTTCCCTCTAAGTTGGCGCCTATGTTGACCTCTTTTCTGTCTGTCTCAGAACCCAAGTTTACAACTTCGTCTAACTCTGCATGTGGTTGGATAGCCCTTTCTTCTTATATTAAGAGTCTGAAAAGTTCTCCAGGTATTTTGCAATCTTCCTCACCTTCGTCCTCGTCTTGGTAGATCATATTTTCAAAGTCATAAACAACAATAGCAGAATTGTTATCAACGAGATCCAGAGTGGATATGGATCTGCAATGTAGTGTGTGGGTGTGTGTAAGAACACATAGCTATTTGTAAGTGCAATAAAGTAAAATAAAGACAGAGAGTGCAAAATTTGAATGCAAAACATCCAATGTTTTCATTAAATGAAAGTATGACATATGAAATGACAAACCTTAACAAATGGACCATTATGCCCCGGGAAAGACACAAGGTTTAAAGTCATTGTTTTTAAAATAAATTATATAACCAAACTTATTAAATCGATAAAATAGAAATATCTATTACTCTTGACTAAAGAAGATGGAGATAATGTCTTCTACTTTCCAATTGTTGAGGCTGTTGCTCCTGATAGGAAAGATCCAGTTGCCGAAGTCACAATCAGTGTCAGCATCCTCTATAGCATTGATTTCATTGTTGCTGATACGGAATTGAGGTCTTCCAGCTCGAGCGTGAAGGACAACCCTTTGACCTTCTGTAGTAAAGCCCAAACCAAACTTGTCAGATTTATAGGCGATATCAGGAAGCTGGCCCCAAATTGTGCAACCACCTTATTCTATAGTAGCTTTGGCATCTTTCAAGGAAGCCATCTTGTGCGGATCCCTGGTAGTCTTCGGAATGGCAGAAACATCTTTAATAGAAGCAGGGGAAATCACTTCAAAATTTTGACAGGGAGTCTCGATGAATTCTCCATCCATCTCCATGTACCAGAATGAATTCAAGTGGTTGACCATGTATTCCTCTTCTCTGCAGACAGTAACAACCTTCCCCTTCACAGGATACTTTAATTTCTAGTTCAAAGTGAAGATAATAGCACCTGCCCCATGGATCCAGGGGCGTCCCAATAGACAAGAACAAGTTGGCCAGATGTCCATCACGTAGAAGGTGGATTCAAAGATCTGGGAACCCACTTTGATAGGGAGGTCCATTTCTCCATGTGCCATTATTTTTGATCCGTCAAAGGCTCGAACTATGATGTTACTGAGTTTCAACACAACCCCTTCACAATCTAGTCTGTCAAGAGCGCCCTTTGGCAGAACATTCAGAGAAGAGCCAACATCAACTAACACATGAGCCAACGTAGTTCCCCTGCATTCAATGGAGACATAGAGGGTACTATTATGATTTCTCCCCTCTGGAGTCAGGTCAGCATCAGAGAAACCTAATCCATTGTCAGTTGTTAAGCTAGCAACATAATTTCCAAATTGATCGGCAGAAATCTGTTGTGGTACATGAGCAGTCTTCAAAAATTTCATTAAAGCTTGTGCATGAGCTTCGAAACATAACAACAGGGATAACATAGAGATCTTGGATGGGGTTTTCCCCAACTGTTCAAAAAATTTGTAATCGCTTCTACGAATGATCTTCAAAACCTCTTCCATCTCTTGTCCAGAGGTATCCTTGACTGTAGCTTCTTTTGGCACCTCTATCTGGGCAAGCTCTATCATTGTCTCTTTACCTCGAGTCTTGGAAGTTGTCTTGGTAACTGTGACTTGAACAGGTGGAGATATTTCCAGAGAGAAAATCCTTTCGCTTCTAATGATTTTTCTAGTCCCTGCAATATTGTCAATATTGGGATCAACCTCTTCATCATCTTCTTTAGACAACTCTTGTTTAATGTTATGATAATAGACGTCAGACCCATAATTCCATGGAATATCATTCTCCGAGGAATATGGGATGGGCCCAGGTGGTGTAATGATTAAAGGAGCAACTTTTGGATTGGCAGTAATCCTTACAGGACCCTTGGAAGTGATCTTGAAAGGAGTACTAGATATGACAGACAAATATCGACACAAATTCTCAGCATATGGAACTTTTTCAATCAAAATTACATGTTCATCCATCTAGCGTTGAATGCCTTCCTTCAATAACCCGCAACCATTGGGTTGAATTGCATAGCAATAACATTCTTTAACACAACTCGGAAATAAACCGACTTGCAGCAAATTCTTCTTGACTATTGAGAGAGGAGTAACCACATCACTTATAGAGGTAACATACAAAACATCTTCAATAGCACTTATGCCTTTTCCATGCTTTGGCATAGGAGCAATAATCACGTTCGGAGTCTCAGGAGGGTCAAACTCAATTTCCTTGTTATTAATCATGTCTTGAACTTTTTTTCCAGGGCCCAATAGTTGTTGGTGTCGTGCCCAGGACTATTAGAATGATAAGCACACTTCGCATTCGGATTGTACTTCGGAGAGGATGTGTTGGGATTAGGAGGAGGATCCCGAAGTTTTATGAGGTCAGCCTTTAACAAATGTTGCAATGCTTGAGATAAAGGCATACTAATTCTTGTGAATTGCCTTCTCGGGGCACCTGACCTACGCTGGTTTCCCTGTTGTTGTTGTTAAACATGTGTTGGATTAGAGATTAACACTCCTCCCACAGACCGATAGAGGTCATTTTTGCTAAGGCTTTTCTGGCTATAGATATCATTAGTTTCTTTCTTACCACTGAATGGCTTCTTCACAGCATTAAAATATGTAGCTATTAGAATTTTCCCACTTTTAATACCATTTCTACTCTTTCTCCAGTCAGAATCAACTATGTGAAACCAGATGACGAGATTCCAATTAACAGATTAAAGAAGGGGCATATCAGAGTGCCCATGAACATATCTACCATTTCCCGATTAGTCAAAGGAGGTTGCACCCTTCCAGCTAAGTCTCTTCACTTCTGGGCATACTCCTTAAACTCTTCATTCGAGCCCATGGACATGTTTTGAAATTGTACACGAGTCGGCTCCAAGTTAGCATTATATTGATACTGCTTGTAGAAAGAAGCAACTAAGTCTTCCCATTTGTGAATTTTGGTTCCTTCCAACTGGTAGAACTATTCAAGTTGAGTACCAGACAAACTTTCTTGAAAGAAATGGATCCATAATTTCCGATCAACATTATGAGGTTGGATTTTTCGAACATACAACCTCAGATGAAGTTTGGGACAAGAGACCCCATCATATTTAGAAAAGATATGGACCTTGAATTTGTGAGGGATGGCCACCCTTGGGATCAGACCTAGCTCTCCAAAATCCAATCCGGGCACTTTCTGGATTTTCACAGCTTTGAGTCGGTCTTCCAACTGCTTGTATTTGTCATCTGCAAGAGGATACTGTTTGTCGGAGTGGTCTTCATCTTCTAAACCCTGATTGTTTCTATCTTTACCCCTGAAACTTCTGCCATCCTCATATTGGTTGTCGTCTTCCTTAGAGGAAACATCTTGAACTGGTCGAGCAGGACCTTTGAATCTTCTTCCCATGTTGAGGATAACAACCCTCTTCTTAGTCTTCTTTTTCGTGGTGTGGAGCACCATCATCTTTTGTTGCCCTTTGGCCATATTCAGAAAAGTCTCTTGAAATTGTGCATGCTGAGTTTGGAGATCCTTGACAGTTTGTTCGAGGGCCATCTTATATTGAAATAAACAGTAAATATATGAGGAAACTTGTATTGGAAAACTAGCTTATGAAATGATGCATGATATGTGGATGCAATGTTTTCAAGGAGCTTAGGAGATTTAAATTTGCTAATCAAAAGGAAACAGAAACAAAGACTTCATTAGTGTGTTCAAAATTACAATTGCCTCTTAGGGGCTTACAATGAAAAGAAAAAGGGTCTTAAAGAGA
The DNA here is from genome assembly GCA_948472305.1 of Vicia faba. Lineage (NCBI taxonomy): Eukaryota > Viridiplantae > Streptophyta > Magnoliopsida > Fabales > Fabaceae > Vicia > Vicia faba. The sequence goes on from OX451738.1 coordinate 1,014,993,740, forward strand.
CAACAAAACGAACTTATAAAAACACAAGTCTACCACGAACGCTTCCTCTTTGTGTCGATGTATGCATTAAGGCTTTGCTCCTCGTGAAGTTGCTTTGTGAACTTCAACACTTTCTTTTCACTTGCATAGAATTGAGTCTCAAAGGTGCCCCGTTCTTCCTTGAGATGAATCTAGGACTTATGCAATTCTTCGAGGTCAGTGGGAATGTCTAGATGGAGGATAGTATAAGGAATATCACCCTCAGCAATAGGCTCCACAATTACTGGTAAGGCAGCGGGATATGGCATCATGAAGTTTTGAGCGCGAGCTCGTACCCATTTAAAAAAAAATTAGGTTTTTATTTATTTTCTTTTACACCAATTAAAATATATTATTTTAATATAAAAAAGACCAAAAATATTTTATAATACTATAAATTATTTTTAAAGACAAAAATACCAAAAAATATTCTTCTCATAAACTTAATTTCTTCTTTTAATTAATATTTAGATTAGGGTTTTATTTAAATTATTTTCCTAGTAAATTTAAGTTTTACTTTTAATTAATTATTTTCCCTTTAGTTAATTAGGTTAAACTCAAAACCCCTTTTCTCTAAAAAAATCCAAACAAAAATATCCATTTTATTTACATTTGCATTCTTGTATATTTATTCATTTTGTACATTATTTATTTCAATTCTTGTATCAATTCAATATGGTTGTAATAGATAATTAGGCTTTATTTTCTTGCAATCCTCATTTATAATTTGTACACCCCCTCCCACAAGTATTGTAATAGCGTAGTAATTTTAAATTCCCCAATTTATCATTTTTATATACAAATGCTAGTAATTAGGGCTTGTATGGAAAGACTAAAACCAATCAATTAGAAAACCCTAATCAAAGACAAAATTAAGCATGAAAACAATACATTTGCACACAAGCACCCATAGGGTAAATCCACTTGGTTGCCTTTACAAAATGGCCATATTACGCATGTGAGGTATCTTAGCAAAAACAAAGCAAATATAAGATCATAGTCCCTTGATGACGCTATCCATATTGCCTTTCAAATGATCTTAGTCTCTAAAAGAGAATGCTAAGATACCTTGCAACATTGCTAATCATGGTTATATGATGACCCACGCCCGTCCCGTTTACATCCAAAGATGGGGTTACTTACCAAATAAATGGTAAGATAACAATGTCAAAGGAAAAGAAAATGAACGAGAAAGACTTTTGAGTAGGTAGAATGCTCCTAATTACTTGCTCAATTTCAAAACAAAAGGTCCTTGCTATTTTCAAAACAAACACCCACACTTTCAAACATCTTACAGAACTTGAAAACATTTTCAAAAAGATCAACATCTTTATATACATTCTTATGAACGAGAATCATTACAAAGTTTTCCTAAACAATGGCCTCTTTACAAAATACTTTCAAAAACCACACAAAGCACAATTTCAAACAAAAGCAAGTGATCTAGCAAGTAACTAAGAGCCCATGGAAAACCATGGATAAAAAAGGTGCTAATACCTTGCCTTTTCATAATCTTCCCCCCGAACTCAAGAAATAATCTCAAAAGTATTTCCTGTGCTTTTTCACCTTTACTTTTGGATAAAAGAAAAGTCGGTGGTGACTCTTGCTAAACCGCAACATTTGCGATCAAACGCAAAACCTTCAAGTCAGTTCTCCCACAGTATCACAGAACTGGCGACTCTGTTGGGGATAATTCTAAAAGTAGGCTTACCTTAGGTTTAGATCACATTTAATTTCTTTCTTTGTTTGACTTGCTTGCTTTACATTATGATTCTTTGTTTGGGTTTGAATCCTCTACCCGGATTTGGGATACCTTATAGGTAAGTAGCAATACATTGTGGAAACTGTGTGGGGTATACCGACATGGTCTAAGCAATAGCTACGTTAGTGCGACATATTTGTGGGTACCAGTAGCCCCTGAGTTAATCAAGGAGAATACAGGGCCGCTGAGTGATGTCATGAAGCACTAATGAACTTTTAGAACCTTTACTTTACCAACTTAGCCTTTAGGACGTAGTGAGATGACCGGCTTTGGTACAGTCCGAAGTTGGTAGATACTCGATACTACACTCATTGAGGTTTGGTTTATTGGGATATTTCAGTCGCCATTAAAGAGGCTTGTGCTGAAACAATGACCAAGGAAACAAACCAGTGATATTGAGCTCCTTAGAACCCGGTTATTATTGCTAGGACAGGTTAAGCCAACTAAACTTCAAGAGGGTACTTACCTATGAGACTCCATGCAAGCCTAAACCTAAGGACTTGTTTTCTTTGTTTGTGTATATTTACTTGTACATAACATCATGAACATCACGACATCATACTCATTCACTAACCATTTCAAGGATCTTGGGATTTATCTTTGTTCTTGTTTTGTAGGACATGAATTCTATTCGCAGGAAAACCATTCAAGTCAATCTTGTAAGGATCCCTCCACAACTTAAGGAGCTAGCTTCAAGGATTCCAGAAAATTCTCCATTCACCGAGAGACATGGTCGCCTACTAAACTTGGTCACTTCCAAAACTGATGAAGACATGATAAAGGTGCTCTTTCAGTTCTTTGATCCCTTACACCATTGCTTCACATTTCCCGACTATCAACTTGTGCCAACTTTGGAAGAATTCTTCCGACTCTTGAGGATTCCCATTATCAATCAACTACCTTTCAACCATGCGGAAAGAGATGCAAAGCCAGAAGAGATTACTCAAGCTCTACACTTGCAATCATCTGATGTCACAACTAATTGGGATACAAGGAGTGGTGTCAAGGGCTTTCTAGCAAAGTTCTTGTTTGAGAAAGCCCAAAATTGTTGGAACTCTTTGGATTTGCAAGCCTTTGAGGAAATTGTGGCTCTCCTCATCTATGGGATGGTTTTGTTTCCAAATCATGACAAACTCATAGATGTGAACACCATCAAAATCTTCATATCCCGCAACCCCGTGCCTACTTTGCTAGGGGACATCCTACATTCTTTTCACACAAGCACTATGAGGAAAAGAGGTATCCTTATATGTTGCACTCCTCTATTGGAAAGATGGTTTATTTGCATCTTCCCCAATCTGTATTGAAGAACGAGCAAGGTTCAAGGTGGTCACAAAGGTTGATGATGCTCAAGCATTCAGACATTCATTGGTGTTCCCGATCCTTAGAGAATGTTGCTATTGTCGATCATTGTGGAGAATTCCCTAATGTCCCTTTACTTGGCATTAGGGGAGGTATCACCTATAACCCCTGCTTAGCCTTAATACAATTTAGTTACTCTCGAAGGGATGGCCCTCATGAGATGCTCATTCAAGGTTTGGTATTTGACTACGAGAACGAAGATCAAGGTCACCGCCAGAGGTTTATCCGAGCTTGGAGGATGTTGGACAAGGTAGATAGAAAGACATTGGGGCATAATAATTCCATCCCTCTTGAGCATTACCTCAAATGGGTACGAACTCGTGCTCAGAGTCTTATGATGCCTTATCCCTCCATTCTCCCAGTAATCATTGATCCTGTTATGGAAGGAGATGTTCCATACACTATCCTACATCCTGATATGCCCACCTCTCTTGAAGACTTACAAAGAGATTGGATACAACTCAAGGGGGAGAGAGATACTTTCGAAGCCCAATTCTACGCTAGCAAGAAGAAGGTTTTAGAACTCACCAAGAAACTTCATTTGGAGAGGAACCTGGATGCCTACATCGCACCAAAGAGGATGCGTACAACCTTTTTATCTTAGAGTTTTTGTATTATTTTGCCCAAAAAAGGAATTGATGTACTCAAGCTTTAATTTATTAATATAACGTGTGTTTCCTTTTTGTCTAAAAAAAATTTGAATCTTTAAAATCCTTGAAATCATTGCAGATGCATTTACCATTCATCATAACATAAGAAGGTTTCTTGCAACAAGTCTCCTCATCTTTCTACTGTTTAATTTAGTAAGATGGATCTCGAACAAACGGTGAAGGATCTCCAAGCTAAAAGTGCTCAGTTTCAACAGATATTCTTAACTCTAGCCAAAGGACAGGAAGAGTTGAAGACCTTGCTGGTTGAAGAGAAGAAAAAGAAGACAAATAAAATAACCAGAGTTCTAAACATGGGAAGAAGATTCCAAGGGCAAACAAGAAGGACCCTAGACTTTGCAACGTCATCTAGTGAGAAAGACAATCAAGATGGGAAAGGCAAGGAAGCAGTTGTCCAGCCTGATTCAGAAGTGGAAGAGGAAGAAGAAGATTATTCTGAAGAACAATACCCTCCATCCAACGATAAGTATAAGCATCTGGAAGAACGATTAAGTGCAATGGAAATCCAAAAAGTGCCTGGACTGGACTTTGAGGAGTTGGGACTATTATCTGGAATTGTAATTCCCCCAAAATTCAAGGCACCGGTGTTCGCCAAATATGACGGAGTTTCATGTCCCAAAATACATCTCCGGTCCTATGTAAGGAAAGTCTAGCCTCATACTGCTGACAAGGATTTATGGGTACACTTCTTCCAAGACAGTCTGTCTGGAACTCAACTTGATTGGTTTTATCGGTTAGAAAGAGCCAATGTTCATAACTGGGAAGATCTGGCCGCCACCTTTTATAAACAATACCAATATAATGCAAACCTTGCACCCACCCGTACTCAACTCCAGAGTATGGCCATGGTTTCAAGTGAAGGCTTTAAAGACTATCCATAAAAATGGAGGGACTTAGCAAGAAGAGTCCAGCCTTCCATATCTGAAAGAGAGTTGGTAGACATGTTTTTGGGCACTCTGTCTGGTCCTTTCTTCAATCACTTAATTGGGAGTTCATCGACAGGTTTTACCGAATTGATATTGACCGGAGAAAGGGTAGAAGCTGAGATAAAGAATGGGAAGATTCAAAAAGATGCATCCTCTGTTGCTGTAAGGAAACCATTCATTGGAAAGAAAGAAGTTGTTGCTGTATATCCTCAGAGAAATCAAGATAGGGTTGAACACCGTCCAATGGTGGGGGCTATCATGATTCCTAAACCCGCACCTGCTCAGCAAAGAAGCAACTAGCCAAGAATGGAAAGACCAGTCAGACAGTTCACCCGAATTAATATGACACTATCTCAAGTATTGCCACATTTGTTAAGATCCAATCTAGTGACTTTGAAAGAAGCCCCAAAGAATCCTAACACAACCTCTCCTCATTATCATCCTAATGCCCGCTGTGCATACCATTCTGAGAGTCCCGACCATGACACTAACAATTGTTGAGCTCTTAAGAACAAGGTACAAGAGCTTCTTGAAGCCAAAGAAATTGAGTTCGATGCGTCAGAAATTCCCAATGTTAAAACTGCCCCTATGCCCAAACACGGTCGTGATGTCAACGCCGTTGAGGAAGATATGTTTGTTACTTCAGTTGATAAACTTGTGACCCCACTCCTGGCTATCAAAAAGAACTTGTTGAATGTCGGTGTATTCCCAGGCTGTGATGAAAGCTGTCATTTCTGTTTATCCTCACCAACCAGCTATCATCTATTAAAAGTAGGCGTTCGGTGCCTACTAGATAAAAAGGAGATTTTGTTTGAAAAGACTTTTATTCCAACTGTTTCTTATAATGATGTTTTCATCGTGACCATTTCCGCTAATTCTTCCAGGGTCTCCACCAAAAGACTCGTTAGAATTACATCAGTTCCTAAAGTAGCTCCGTTGAAAATTACAATGCCTGGACCAATCCCGTATTTGTCAGACAAAACCGTCCCATGGAATTATGGAGGTGATGTCTACTACCACGGTATCAAGCAAGATTGGCCAGCTGCTAAAAGTTCAAGTTCTGAGAAAGTTGATTCCGATATCAGTAATATCGCAGGGACTAGTAAGATAACCCGAAGTGGGAGGGTATTCTCTCCAGAAATTGCTCCTCCAAAAGCTATTTCTGGACCCGTTATCATTCCTATTGTTGTTCCTCCTCCAAAGGCTATTCCCAATCCTGCAAACATTTCTGCTAATACTCCTATTGACAAAACTATTACAGTCCATGTTATCACCCCTACTGACATTCCTGCTGCTGAGTCAATCGAGACTCGAGGTAAAGGTATTTTAGTTGAGCCTGTCCAGAAGAAGGCACAATCAGTAGCTATCCCTGAGACCTCCCGAAAAGAGATGAAGGAAATTCTAAATATCATAAAAAAAGCGACTACAATGTAGTCGAGCAACTGGGGCAAACTCCATCAAAAATTTCCATGTTGGCTTTATTGTTATGTTCCGAGGCTCATGCAAAGGCCTTGGTAAAGTTCCTTAAAACTTCCCATGTACACCAAGAAACATCTATTAATCAGTTTCAAGACTGCGTAGCCAGCTTGACTGCAGATAATGGTTTAGGTTTTTCGGATGCTGATTTAACGCCAAGGGAGAGGAAGCATAATGAGGCTTTGCATGTCTCAGTCGAGTGCAGGGGCACGACCTTGGCTCATGTCTTGGTTGAAATTGGTTCGTCTCTGAATGTGTTGCCTAAAAAGGCTCTTGATAGGCTTGACAGTGAAGGATTGACGTTGAAACCTAGCAACATAGTAGTGAGGGCCTTCGATGGCTCAAAAAGGATGGTGCATGGGGAAGTGGACATCCCTATAAAACTTGGAACCCAAACATTTGATTCAAATTTTTATGTAATGAATATTTGCCCTTCATATTCCTGCTTACTAGGCCGACCGTGGATTCACAATGTTGGCGCTGTTACCTCTATGTTGCATCAAATGCTGAAATATCCAATTCAAGGGAAAATCATCACCGTTCATGGAGAAGAAGAGTATATGGTCAGTCATCTAAATTCCTTCAGATATATGGAATTAGATGGTGAATTTATTGAAAACTCCATTCCAACACTTTGAAGAAGTCCCAGAAACTTTGGCAGTAACCAAGGCTGTTTCTCAAGTCCCAAAAATTACAAGGCCTCCACTCAAGATGTTGTCTTTGAAAGATGCCAAGGTAGTGATAGAAGAAGGTGGGTGCACTATTTGGGTCCAACTCCCAAATATCCCGTACAAATCTGACAAATTCGGTTTGGGTTTCACTTCAGGAGCCTAGAAAGTTGTACGTCGTGCTCGTGCCAGAGGACCACCCTTGAAGATCAGCAACCACCAAGTCAGCACCGTGGAGGATGATGAAGACAATTATGACCTGGAGGATTGGATTTTCCCAACTGTCAATTGAGGGCTCAACAACTGGGAGGCTAGAGATTTCATCCCAATCACTTTTATCCCATAGTAATTTGTCTTTAAATTTTGTCGGATCTATAATATTAAAACAATTCAGACTCTTAAAACCTCGTGTCTTACCCGAGGCACAATGGTCCATTTGTAAGGGTTATTATCTCATTTCCATATGACATCAATGAATCATGGACGGTTTTGCATACAAACTTTGTGCTCATTGTTTTTATTTTTACATTTTCATTTCTTTCAAAGATAGCTATACTCTTACACACACTCACACTCACAATGCAGGTTTACATCCACTCAGGATCCCATGGGTAACGATTCTGCTATGGCTTTCTTTGATTCTGAAAATATAATCTACCAAGCCGAAGACGAAGGTGAGGAAGATTGTGAAGTACCAGGGGAACTCGCCAGGTTACTACAACAAGAAGAGAGGACCATTCAGCCCCACGAAGAGCCAGTGGACACAATTAACCTAGGTACCGAAGAAGACAAAAGAGAAGTCAGGGTGGGTGCCAATTTGGAACCCAGTGTCAAAGAGCATCTGATTCAATTGCTGCACGATTATGTTGAGATCTTTGCCTGGTTGTATGAAGACATGCCAGAACTTGATGTAAATATCGTAGTACATCATCTACCTACAAAAGAGGATTGTTCTCCGGTAAAACAAAAGGTCCATCGAATGCGACCAGATATGTCAGAGAATATTAAGGCGGAAGTCATGAAACAATTCAAAGAGGGATTCTTGGCCGTTACTTCCTATCCACAATGGGTTGACAATGTTGTTCCTGTGCCCAAAAAGGACGGCAAGGTATGAATGTGCGTGGACTACAGAGATTTGAATAGGGAAATCCCTAAGGATAATTTCCCACTTCCCCACATTGATATTCTAGTTGACAATACGGCACAACAGAAAGTGTTTTCCTTCATGGACGGTTTCTCAGGTTACAACTAAATCAAAATGGAGCCTGAGGACATGGAGAAAATAACCTTTATCACACAGTGGGGCACATTCTGCTACAAGGTTATGCCATTCGGACTAAAGAACGCTGGGGCAACCTATCAGCGTGCCATGGTAGCTTTATTTCACGACATGATACATCACGAAATAGAGGTCTATGTGGATGACATGATAGCTAGATCTCAAACAGAAGAAGAGCATCTTGACCATTTACAGAAACTCTTTGAGAGGCTAAAAAAATACAAGCTGAGGTTGAACCCAAATAAATGCGCATTTGGAGTGAGGTCTGGTAAACTCCTAGGCTTTGTCGTCAGCAATAAAGGTATCGAAGTGGATCCCGCCAAGGTGAAAGCGATACAAGAGATGCCTGCTCCTCATAATGAGAAGGAAGTCAGAGGATTCTTGGGACGTTTGAACTACATTGTCAGATTTATTTCTCACCTGACAGCTACTTATGAACCAATCTTCAAATTACTGAAGAAAGATCAAGTAGTCAAATGGAATGAAGAGTGCCAAACTACTTTAGACAAGATCAAAGAGTACTTACAGGAACCCCTATTTTGATGCCGCCAGTCGAGGGAAGACCATTGATCATGTATCTAACTGTTTTGGAAAATTCAATGGGGTGTGTGTTGGGGCAGCATGACGAGTCTGGCCGAAAAGAGCATGCTATTTATTACCTGAGCAAAAATTTTACCGACTGTGAAACAAGATATTCACTGCTCGAGAAAAATTGTTGCGCTCTAGCATGGGATGCTCGCCAGCTAAGACAGTATATGCTGACCCATACTACCTTATTGATATCTAAAATGGATCCAATAAAATACATCTTCGAGAAACCCGCCCTCTCTGGGAGAATAGCGAGATGGCAGATGATCCTGACAGAATATGACATACAGTATACTACCCAGAAAGCAATAAAGGGCAGTGTACTAGCTAATCACCTTGCTCACCAAGCTGTGGATGACTACCAGTCCATGAAGTTCAAATTCCCAGATTAAGACATCATGATGGTAAACAACTGTGAAGAATTCAGACCATATGACGGACCTGAACAAGGATCCCGATGGACCCTGGTTTTTGATAGGGCATCCAATACACTCGGCAATGGTATAGGTGTTGTACTCATATCTTCCGAAGGATGTCATAATCCCTTTTATAGAAAGACTCTGCTTTAATTGTACAAATAACATGGCATAATATGAAGCGTGCATATTTGGTCTCAAAGCTGCCATAGATTTGGGGATCAAATCGTTAAATGTATTCGGAGATTCAGCTTTAGTCATCAGCCATATCAAAGGGGAATGGGACACAAAACACCCTAACCTTATCCCCTATAAAGAACATGTTCTGACATTGATCCCACATTTTGAGAAGATTACCTTCGAGCATTTCCCGCGAGAAGAAAATCAGCTAGCAGACGCACTAGCCACAATGTCATCCATGTTTAAACTTAAATTGGATAACGAGGCTCCCTAGATCACCATTGAACGAATGGATGAACCAGCTCACTGTCACGAGATTAATATTGAAGAAGTAGTGGACCAGCCTTGGTTTTACGAAGTCAAGAGGTATCTCGAGGCTCAAGAATATCTGGAAGGAGCTTCAGTCAATGATAAGAAGTTCTTAAGGAGATTCTCTGCTAAATTCTTCCTTAGTAATGGCATTCTCTATAAACACAACCATGAATCTGTGTTACTTCGATGCATAGACAAGGTTGAAGCGGAAAAGATCATGGCTGAGTTACATGAAGGCACTTTTGGTACCCATTCCAGTGGGCCTACGATGGCAAATAAAATCCTACGGGCAGGCTATTACTGGTCTACCATGGAAGTAGATTGTTATCAACACTCTAGAACCTGCCACAAGTGTCAGATCTATGCTGACAAGGTACACGTAACTTCGATTCCTCTGAGTGTCTTGACGGCTCCTTGGCCCTTTGTTATGTGGGGAATTAATATGATTGGGGAAATCAAACCAACAACCTCTAATGGACACCGCTTCATCTTAGTGACCAATGACTATTTTACAAATTGGGTTGAGGCGGCCTCTTTCGCTTCCGTCACCAAGAATGTTGTAGCCTGGTTCATTAAACATAATCTCATCTATCAGTATGGTATCCCGAAGAGGATCATCACAGACAATGGTACGAATCTAAACAATACTATAATCACCGTCCTGTGCGAGAAATTCAAAATCCAGCATCACAATTCTTTCCCTTACCGGCCAAAGATGAATGATGTTTGTGATACTGTGGGAAGAACTGACTGTTTTTTGGAATGCTGGTTTGCGTTTCGCGTTTTGTATTCGCAAAATGTCGCGGTAAGCAAGAGTCGCCACCGAATTTTATTTTATCCAACAAGGAAAGGAAAAAAAGCACAGAAAAATTCCTTTTTTGAGATTTTCTAGGTACGGGGGTAGATTATAGAGTGGGAAGGTATTAGCACGCTTTCTGTCCGTAGTTATCTACGGGCTCTTAGGTACTTACTCATCATTTTCAAAATGTTTTCTTTGTGCTTGTGGGTTTTGAAAAGTTTTTGTTTTAACTTCGATTTAACTCTTGCTTGTCTTCAAGAGTGTAATGAAGTGTTTTTGAAAACTTTGTTTGAAAAGGAGTGTAAGTGTGAAAAATTTGTTTTGGATGAGCAAGTATCTAAGAACTATCTACCTACTCGAAAAAGGAACCGTTCTATGCTAATTTCCTTTAGACAATGCTATCCCACTATTAGTGAGTAGGTAGCATCGTCGTTGGAGTTTGAGGGTCAATTCGAATGAGGGACATACAGTCACTAAAGCAATGTTAGGACGCCTTAGCGGTAACCCTAATGTCTTAGATCATTTGTTTGAGGCAACAATATCCGAGGCAACCGTTTTGAGACAACTATGATCTTTTAGGCAAGAGGATGACCTCTAAAACGACCTATACTTAATGATCGTGTACAAAGGCAACCAAGTGGGGTGTACCCTAAGAGTGCGCATGTGCGAGTGTGTCGTTTTCAGTTTATTTTTATCTTTGCACATGTTGAGAGTGATCTAATTTGATTTTAAGATTAAGCATTCAGTCTTGTCATGCAAACCCTATTATCAAACATCTAGCAGTTATATAATTTGTAGAATTAAAAGTGTAGAAATTAAATTACAAGGCGTCGGGTATTTACATCGCCAAAAGCAACCCTTTGAAAATAAAATAAAGCGGTAAAATAATTAAATGTCCTAATTAACTATTACACACCGGAAACAAATACATTAATTGGATAAAGAAAATAAAGCGCGCCACGAAATTAAATCGAATGCGAATTAGGGTTTTGACTTTTTTTAAAAGAAAATTGCTTTTTTTGTTGTTTTTATTTTAAGAAAAGAAATTAATCCTAAATTAAATACTAAATTAATTAATTAATGAAAAACAATAAAAGGCATATTTTTGGAGTTTTGATTATTTTAAGAAAGAAAATAAAAATAATTAAACTAAGGTTAAAACCTAATTAATTCTAATTGATTTTATTTATTTACAAAATAAATTAATGTTACCTAATTAATGTCCTAATTAATTAATTAATTAATATTTATTAAAAAAAATTCTGAAATTTATTGGATAAAAATATTTTTTTTTATTTTGTGATAAAAAGAAAATTAATTTCATTGGTTAGTAAATTAATTAAATAAAATAAAATAATTAAATAAATAAACAAAATATAAAGAAAAGAGAGAGTGAGCCTGTTTTTGGGAGGTGCTGAAAGTATTTTTGTTGGCCCAATAGCAGCAGATCCATGTGGACTTTTGTGATCCAATACACTTGCGTTTACCTGGCTTTTGATGCTTCTCTGATGCTGACCACCAGATCTGGCCATCTGGCCATCTAGCGTGTTGAAGAGTGAGGCGCATGGTGGATGATGGATTTGAATGCACACCAGATTACCTGAAAAATAAGAAGAAAATGCAAGTTGCTGGAGGCAGGGATCGAACCCCTGACCTCCTGCCTTTGGAACCTTAAACGCTGGTGTGGCTGCCACTGGGGCGCGTTGTTGTTTTTGTTACAATAATACAAATGAAATAATATATAAAACAAAGTCCATTGCCAGAAAATAAAAAGAACGCGCGCGTAATTTGAATAGTCCAATGGGGATGTGACACACCTTGTCCCTGACCTCCCAACCGTGGCTAAAAAACAGAGTACCTATACCAACGGACTAAGTTCCGTCACTACAACTTTGTTCATCTCCAAAATTATGCAAAGGCCATGAAAACAGATTCTAAGAGTATGGTTGTGTTCGTCTCAACCTGCTGATCACAACCATAGCCATTATCATGGCCAATTTTTCCTGAAACGAAAAAACCCAAAAACACGAACCAAACCCTAGCAATGGTGGTTCTCCATATAAGTCAGATAAATGCAATTGGTTATTATGAAAAACTTTCAAATGATGTGAGGGTTAAGAATATGCAGTTATTTCATTCAGTGGATGCAAGAATAGTGATTTTCGATTTCAAGAATGTGGCGGATTCGTGGATGACTTACAATGCACTAGGAGGTCTGAAACGCGTGGTTTGGATTGGTTTAGCTTGTGAGAATTGCCAGGAAGCGATTGAGACCAATATCAAGCCCTGAAAATGCCTCTAGGGTTGATTTCATAGTCAAGCTTTTTTCTTGTTTTTTGCAAGTTTTGTTCTGCCTCTACAAGTGATCTCCAACCTCTCTTTTGGTCTGAACACGACCTTTATGTATTACTCAATGCATTAGGTCTGAATTGGCTGTCCAAATCTTCCTCTATTAAGGCTTTGATATTTGATTTGATCTCCATTTACAACCTTCCAATTTTGGCTTGATTTCAATCTTTATGTGCACTAATGCTTTGATCCGAGTTTGGAAGGATGCAAGCTGTCTATTTAAACCTATAACCAACAAAATATCTTTGGTTATCAATATTTTTGATTTTATTTGATTTAAAATGAATTAATTCAAATAAAAATCAAATTAAATAATAAAAACAAGATATGGACACATGGCCAAAGCTAGAGCACGTGGGCAATAATGCAAACTCAAATCAAGTGAAAAAGAATGGGCCCATTTGGCAAAATTTGAAGTTTTGGGGATAGTTGACTTTTGGCAATTTTGCAAGAAAGTCCAACTTCAACAATGCATAACTTCTTTAATTTTGAACTTTTGGAAGTGTTCTTGGACTTTTTAGAAATATTGAGATGTCCTCTAATCAACCTTTTTGGTATCATCTCATTTTGATATTCAATGCTCAAGTTAGAAGCTTTGACAAAAAAGGTGTTTTTGTTGACTTCCAAAAATGACCTATAATGTCAAAATTCATAACTTCTTGTGAGTGCATATTTTGATCTTGGGGTATGAATATGGATTGTAGGGAATTTCATCCTCTTCAAAATGAGATTTGGATGGGTCATTTCTCATAAAGTATGGGAACGTTATGCTTGGTCAAAGTTGGGTTGACTTTTCCTACAAAACCCTAATTTAGTAACTTTTGAATGTTGATGAATTTTGAGCAATCCTGGATGAATCATGATCAACCCTTTATCAAATGATGAAAAATCCTTCAAAATGAGAATGTTGGCAAAAAATCTTGAAGTTTGACTGTATTTGGGTCACAGTTGACTTTTGCCCTAACACAATCAATTTTTGGACCTTTGAGCAATTGATTGAGCAAACTTCCTCTGCAAGGCTTGAAATTTGACATGGATGATCTTGAGAACATATTAGGACATTGGTGAGCGCTTGGGACCACTTGGACTCAAATATATTGATGCAACCCAAAACCCTAATTTGGGGTAGACTGCCTTAGGAGATAGCTTGTCTGGTCAATCCTTGAGCAACTTGGAGATTTTTCTTGCAATGTTTTGAGAAATATGGGAGGGAAAATTTTGGGGTACAACAGTGTTATCGAAGCCGCAAATAAGAACATCAAAAAGATAATACAGAAAATGACAGTCATATACAAATACTGGCATGAGATGCTACCATTCGCTCTCCGCGGTTATCGTACCACGACACACACATCAACCAGGGCAACACCCTACTCTCTGGTATACGGCATGGATGTTGTCTTTCCTATTGAGGTCCAAATATCAAGCCCTGAAAATGCCTCTAGGGTTGATTTCGAAGTCAATCTTTTTTCTTGTTTTTGCAAGTTTTGTTCTGCCTCTACAAGTGATCTCCAACCTCTCTTTTGGTCTGCACACGACCTTTATGTATTACTCAATGCATTAGGTCTGAATTGGCTGTCCAAATCTTCCTCTATTAAGGCTTTGATATTTGATTTGATCTCCATTTACAACCTTCCAATTTTGGCTTGATTTCAATCTTTATGTGCTCTAATGCCTTGATCCGAGTTTGGAAGGAAGCATGCTGTCTATTGAAACCTATAACCAACAAAAAATCTTTGGTTATCAATATTTTTGATTTTATGTGATTTTATTTGATTTAAAATGAATTAATTCAAATAAAAATCAAATTAAATAATAAAAACAAGATATAGACACATGGCCAAAGCTAGAGCACGTGGACAATAATGCAAACTCAAATCAAGTGAAAAAGAATGGGCCCATTTGGAAAAATTTGATGTTTTGGGGATAATTGACTTTTGGCAATTTTGCAAAAAAGTCCAACTTCAACAATGCATAACTTCTTCAATTTTGTACTTTTGGAAGTGTTCTTGGACTTTTTAGAAAGCTTGAGATGTCCTCTAATCAACCCTTTTGGTATAATCTCATTTTGATATTCCATGATCAAGTTAGAAGCTTTGACAAAAAAGGTATTTTTGTTGACTTCCAAAAATGACCTATAATGTCAAAATTCATAACTTCTTGTGAGTGCATATTTTGATCTTGGGGTATGAATATGGATTTTAGGGAATTGCATCCTATTAAAAATGAGCTTTTGATGGGTCATTTCTCATAAAGTATGAGAAAGTTATGCTTGGTCAAAGTTGGGTTGACTTTTCCTACAAAACCCTAATTTAGCAACTTTTGAATCTTGATGAATTTTGAGCAATCCTTGATGAATCATGCTCAAACCTTGATCTAATGATGAAATATCCTTAAAAATGAGAAGTTGGTAAAAAATCTTGAAGTTTGACTGTATTTGGGTCACAGTTGACTGTTGCCCTAGCACAATCGATTTTTGGACCTTTGAGCAATTGATTGAGCAAACTTCCTCTGCAAGGCTTGAAATTTGACATGGATGATCTTGAGAACATATTAGAACATTGGTGAGAACTTAGTACCACTTGGACTCAAATATCTTGATGCAACCCAAAACCCTAATTTGGGGTAGACTGCCTTAGGAGATAGCTTGTCTGGTCAATCCTTGAGCAACTTAGAGATTTTTCTTGCAATGTTTTGAGAAATATGGGAGGGAAAATTTTGGGGTACAACATCTGCCCCAGTTTAATCTTCTTAAACCTGAGGATGTATATTGGCTTTCATGCCTTTCGTGATCTGAAGGTGGAAGATAATTGAACACTAGAGTGCCCAGAAATTTGCACTCGCATGAAGTGGTAGTTGCTTTGTGATGTCAGGAATGGGCTTACAGATGCCATTTGGAGGAGTGTCGATCGCATAAGATATTCCTTAGAGAGAGCTTGCATACCTGCTATTGAGGAAGATTCCATTGGGGAAGTCTGATTTTTTGTTGAGATTTAGGAGCTTGCCCGTAATTCAACTGAGGTGTCGAGATTTAGGAACTTGCCCGTAATTCAACAGAGGTGTCGAGATTTAGGAACTTGCCCATAATTTAACTGAGGTGTCGAGATTTAAGAACTTGCCCGTAATTTGACTAGGGGTGTTGAGATTTAGGAACTTGCCCGTAATTCAACTGAGGTGTTGAGATTTAGGAACTTGCCCGTAGTTCAACTGAGGGGGGAAACATCTTCGTCAAGATTTAAGAACTCGCCTGTAATTCAACTGAGAAAACTTCTCTACTGAGATTTAGGAACTTGTCTATACTTCAACGGAGGAACAACTTTGTCGAGATTTAGGACCTTGTCTATACTTCAACTGAGAGAACATCTCTGCTGAGTTTTAAGAACTTGTCAGTAATTCGACTTGGGGAAACATCTTCGTCGAGATTTAAGAACTCGCCTATAATTCAACTGAGAAAACTTCTCTGCTGAGATTTAGGAACCTGTCTGTAATTCAACGGAGGAACTTTGTCAAGATTTAGGACCTTGTTTGTACTTCAACTGAGAGAACATCTCTGCTGAGTTTTAAGAACTCGTCCGTAATTCAATTGGGGAAACATCTTCGTCGAGATTTAAGAACTCGTCCGTAATTCAACTGAGAAAACTTCTCTGCTGAGATTTAGGAACCTGTCTGTAATTCAACGGAGGAAATTTGTCGAGATTTAGGACCTTGTCTGTACTTCAACTGAGAGAACATCTCTGCTGAGTTTTAAGAACTCGTCCGTAATTCAACTGGGGAAACATCTTCGTCGATATTTAAGAACTCGCCCGTAATTCAACTGAGAAAACTTCTCTGATGAGATTTAGGAACCTGTCTGTAATTCAACGGAGGAACTTTGTCGAGATTTAGGACCTTGTCTGTACTTCAACTGAGATAACATCTCTGTTGAGTTTTAAGAACTCGTCCATAATTCAACTGGGGAAACATCTTCATCGAGATTTAATAACTTGCCCGTAATTCAACTGAGAAAACTTCTCTGCTAAGATTTAGGAACCTGTCTGTAATTCAACGGAGGAACTTTGTCGAGATTTAGGACCTTGTCTGTACTTCAACTGAGAGAACATCTCTGCTGAGTTTTAAGAACTCGTCTGTAATTCAACTGGGGAAACATCTTCGTCGAGATTTAAGAACTTGCCCGTAATTCAACTGAGAAAACTTCTCTGCTGAGATTTAGGAACCTATCTGTAATTCAACGGAGGAACTTTATCGAGATTTAGGACCTTGTCTGTACTTCAACTGAGAGAACATCTCTGCTGAGTTTTAAGAACTCGTCCGTAATTCAACTGGGGAAACATCTTCGTCGATATTTAAGAACTCGCCCGTAATTCAACTGAGAAAACTTCTCTGATGAGATTTAGGAACCTGTCTGTAATTCAACGGAGGAACTTTGTCGAGATTTAGGACCTTGTCTGTACTTCAACTGAGAGAACATCTCTGTTGAGTTTTAAGAACTCGTCCATAATTCAACTGGGGAAACATCTTCATCGAGATTTAATAACTTGCCCGTAATTCAACTGAGAAAACTTCTCTGCTGAGATTTAGGAACCTGTCTGTAATTCAACGGAGGAACTTTGTCGAGATTTAGGACCTTGTTTGTACTTCAACTGAGAGAACATCTCTGCTGAGTTTTAAGAACTCGTCTGTAATTCAACTGGGGAAACATCTTCGTCGAGATTTAAGAACTTGCCCGTAATTCAACTGAGAAAACTTCTCTGCTGAGATTTAGGAACCTATCTGTAATTCAACGGAGGAACTTTATCGAGATTTAGGACCTTGTCTGTACTTCAACTGAGAGAACATCTCTGCTGAGTTTTAAGAACCCGTCCATAATTCAACTGGGGAAACATCTTCGTCGAGATTTAATAACTTGCCCGTAATTCAACTGAGAAACTTCTCTGCTAAGATTTAGGAACCTGTCTGTAATTCAACGGAGGAAAAAGCTTCATAGGTTTGAATTTTGTGAGAATTTAACCGCATCCTTCCTGAAAGATAAATGTTAGTTGTATGTAATGCATGATATGTATCAAGCAATGATGTTCTCAAAATAAATGAGATTGTGTTGTATGATGTGTATATGCATGTATCATGATGTATGAAAATGTAATGTTTTTAGCTGGGGAAAATAATTCCCAGATAGTTGTTGGATAAAAGAGCTGAATTCTTCGTTTCCGCTGGGGATGAGGAACGAAGATGACTGTGAATAAACCTACAGGAGAGGATAACTCCGCTGGGGAATAAACTGATGAGGAGATTACTCTGTGGGGAAAGATGCTCTGTAGAGGATTCTGTTGATTGATTCATCTGGGGATGAATTACCGCTGCTGGTGATAATGAACCTTGTTGGGAATTGAATTCCTGTTGGTGGAAGGAATGAACTCCGCTGGGGGTGATTTTTTCAATAACGACCTTACTGGGGATAACCTTTTAGGCTCTACTGGGGACAATCTGCCAGAGTATACTGGGGACGATTCTCCAAACTCCACTGGGGATGCTTTTCTCAGACTGCGCTGGGGAAAAATTCCAAAACTCCACTAGGGACGTTTTGTACTCCACCGGGGATGATAAGACTTCTTAGTGCTGATGATAAATAAACTCTGCTTGCGGAGAATATTATCGATTTATTCGCGGTAGTGAGTCTCAGCTGGGGAGAGCTAACATTATTGTTTTTTCTTACTCTGCAGGGAGTGAGTGTTCCTTAGCCATATTCTTCAGCTGAATCTACCTTTGTACCTGGTGGATAGA
Source organism: Vicia faba (assembly GCA_948472305.1). Taxonomy (NCBI): domain Eukaryota; kingdom Viridiplantae; phylum Streptophyta; class Magnoliopsida; order Fabales; family Fabaceae; genus Vicia; species Vicia faba. The sequence continues at coordinate 1,015,012,321 of OX451738.1, forward strand.
GCAATTGTAGAGCTTGGACAACTCTTATTTGCCCCTGTTTCTGATATTACCAGTAATGGTCTTTTGTTTCGCATGTAAATATTCATGAGCAACAATTAATGTCAAATGCATATATCAAAAATGAACATTGGACGTTCTTTGCAAAACAAAACAGATAAAGGAAAAACAACTTGAAATTTCTTTGAAAATGAATTGTATTGCAGTTTGGCCTGTAAATAGGCGTTTTTTGTACAAGAGGCTGACGTCCTAGTAAGAGAACACCATCGAACAAATAAAATTTATACAATTTGTAATAAAGAAAAACAGCTATGTGAATAATCCCACTGGGTTCCAACTCTACTATTGCCTTTATGTCCTCGAGCCTCTCATCACTTTGCTACTTGGTTGAAGGTAGATCAGATTGATTAGTGCCATCTGAGCTTGATAGTTGATACCGAAGTCTGGTTGCAAGGTGATCCAATGAAACATAGTGTTACGCTTCGATCCCTAATTTTTGCCTGAACCGCCCTTTCGGTTTTTCAGTCCACCGGGATACCCTTTTTTGCCCAAGCCGCCTTTTCAGGTTTTCGACTTGCCAGGTGTACAGATTTTTTCATTTTCATCCCTTATTTTTGCCCGAACCCTTTTGGTTCGCCGGGAAGCCCTTATTTTTGCCTAGGCCAGTCAACCTAGCGGGTCTTTGATTATGTGTAGTATTTTTTCACTATGTCTGCATTGACGGGGTGAGGAAGGCCGTCACCATCCATGGTGGTTAGAATCATAGCTCCTCCTGAGAAAATGTTCTTAACCACAAATGGCCCTTCATAAGTAGGGGTCCATTTACCCCTAGGATCACCTTGAGGTAGTATGATGCGCTTGATAACCAGGTCCCCAACTCGATACTCTTGTCGTCTAACTTTCTTGTTAAATGCCTTGATCATCCGCTTTTGGTACGTCTGACCATGACAAATAGCAGTAAGTCTCTTTTTGTCGATTAAGTTCAGCTGATCAAGTCGGGTCTGAATCCAGTCATCTTCGCTCAAGCCTGCATCCTTCATAATCCGAAGAGAGGGTATCTGAACTTCAATGGGCAAGACGGCCTCCATGCCATAAACCAAGGAATAGGGTGTTGCCCCTGTTGACGTCTGTGCTGAGGTACGGTACCCATGAAGAGCAAATAGTAACATCTCGTGCCAGTCTTTGTATGTCACTGTTGTCTTTTGCATAATCTTCTTAATGTTCTTATTAGCCGCTTCTACAGCCCCATTCATCTTCGGCCGGTAGGGAGAAGAGTTATGATGTTGTATCTTGAATTGCTTGCAGAGCTCGGTGATCATCTTATTATTGAGATTGGTACCATTGTCCATAATGATCCTCTCCGGTACACCATATCGACAGATCAAATTGCGCCGAATAAACCGTGCCACGACGTTCTTAGTTACGGTAGAAAAGGAAGCTGCTTCAACCCACTTCATAAAGTAATCAATAGCTACCAGGATGGAATGATGCCCGTTAGATGTCGTAGGTCTGATCTCACCGATCATATCAATGCCCCACATTGCAAAAGGCCAAGGAGCTGTCAAGACGTTCAGAGGTACTGGAGGTATATGCACCTTATCAGCATAAACTTGGCACTTGTGACAGGTCCGAGAATGCTGATAACAGTCGGCTTCCATTGTGGACCAATAATATCCTGCCCGAAGGATCTTCTTTGCCATGGTGTGTCCACTGGAATGAGTTCCGAAAGTACCTTCATGTAACTCTATCATGATCCTTTCTGCTTCATTCTTATCCACACAACGCAGTAAGGTTGAATCATGGTTACGTTTGTAAAGAATGCCATTGCTGATGAAGATCTTCGCCACGAACCTCCTCAGAAACTTTTTATCATTAATAGATGCACCCTCGGGGTATTCATGAGCTTCAAGATACCTCTTCACCTCATGAAACCAGGGTTTATTTGCTACCTCTTCAGTCTCAATGTCACAGTAATGTGTCGGTTCGTCCAACCTCTCAATGGTAATCTGGGGAGCTTCATTGTCCCATCTGACCTTGAACATAGAAGACATTGTAGCTAGTGCGTCCGCCAACTGATTCTCCTCTCTCGGGAAGTGTTCAAAGGTGATCTCTTCGAAATGTGGAAGTAAAGTTAACACATACTCCTTGTAGGGAATAAGCTTAGGGTGTTTCGTATCCCAGTCGCCTTTGATCTGGCTGATCACGAGAGCGGAATCTCCGAAAACACTTAAGAACTTAATCCTTAGGTCAATGGCTGCTCGAAGACCCATGATGCATGCTTCATACTCCGCCATATTATTGGTGCATTTGAAACATAGTCGGGCGGTGAACGGAGTATGAGAGCCTTCAGGAGATATGATCACGGCGCCAATGCCATTACCCAAAGCGTTTGAAGCTCCATCAAAGTACATAGACCATCGAGATCCTTCCTCAAGTCCTTCATCTGGTCCAGGTGTTTCACAGTCAGTTACCAACATGATGTTCTCATTTGGAAACTCGAAGTTCATAGACTGGTAATCATTCACTGCCTAATATGCCAGATGATCTGCCAACACACTTCCCTTGATTGACTTTTGGGTTGTGTATTGGATGTCGTACTCAGTCAAGATCATCTGCCATCTTCCTATTCTTCCGGATAAGGCAGGCTTCTCGAAGATATACTTGATTGGATCCATCTTTGATATCAATATAGTAGTGTGAGTCAGCATATACTGTCTCAGCTGGCGAGCAGCCCATGCCAAAGCGCAACAAGTTTTCTCAAGAAACGAGTATCGGGTTTCGCAGTCGGTAAACTTTTTGCTAAGGTAATAAATAGCATGCTCTTTTCGGCTAGACTCGTCATGCTGCCCCAGCACACACCCCATCGAATTATCGAGTACTGTCAAGTATAAGATCAAAGGTCTCCTTTCAACTGGAGGCATCAGAATGGGTGGCTCTTAGAGATATTCTTTGATCCTTTCGAAAGAGGCCTGACATTCATCATTCCATCTAACCACTTGATCTTTCTTCAGTAACTTGACGATTGGATCACAAGTAGCAGTCAGGTGTGAGATGAATCGGGAAATATAGTTCAATCTTCCCAAAAAGCCTCTGACTTCTTTTTCTGTTTGGGGAACTGGCATTTCCTGTATAGCCTTCACCTTTGCAGGATCCACTTGAATACCTTTGTCACTCACGACGAAACCCAGCAGCTTACCAGACCTCACCCCGAAGGTGCACTTGTTCGAGTTTAACCTCAGCTTGTACAACTTCAACCTGTCAAATAGCTTCTGAAGATGGTCAAGGTGTTCTTCCTCGGTATGGGATCTTGCAATCATGTCATCAACGTATACCTCGATCTCATGATGGATCATGTCGTGGAACAAAGCGACCATGGCGCGCTGATACGTTGCCCCAGCATTCTTCAATCCAAAAGGCATGAATTTGTAGCAAAAGGTACCCCATTGAGTAACAAAGGCTGTCTTCTCCATATCTTCGGGAGCCATTTTAATCTGATTATAACCGGAGAAACTATCCATAAAGGAGAAGACCTTATGCTGTGCGGTGTTGTCAACCAGAACGTCAATATAAGGTAGAGGGAAGTCATCCTTGGGGCTTGCCCTGTTCAGATCCCTATAGTCAACACACATCCGAACTATACCATCCTTCTTCGGCACAGGAACCACGTTGGCAACCCACTGCGGATAAGAAGTAACTGCTAGAAAACCGGCGTCAAATTGTTTCATAACTTCAGCCTTGATCTTCTCAGACATTTCCGGGCCCATTTGGAGAACTTTCTGTTTTACTGGAGGACAGTCTTCCTTGGTAGGCAGGCGTGAACCACGATATCGGTATCCAACCCAGGAATATCTTCATAAGACCAGGCAAAGATCTCAACGTAGTCACGCAACATCTGAATTAGCCGTTGCTTAACACTAGCTTCCAGATTTGCACCGATCTTGACCTCTTTCTTGTATACCTCTGTACCCAGATTTACTGTCTCCACTAGCTCTTCATGCGGCTGTATAGCCCTCTCTTCCTGAAGTAATAGTCTAGCAAGTTCGCCAGGCACTTCGCAATCATCTTCACCTTCGTCTTCGGCTAAGTTGATCGGACTTTCGTAGTCATAACTGGCAGTAGAAGAGTCATTATCAGTGGGATCCAGAGTGGATTCAGACCTATATATGTGAGTGTGTGTAAAATAGCTGTTTTGCAAGATAAAAAAGAAAAACAAGGAGCGCAAAATTTGAAATGCAAGAAAACGTCCAATGCTTTTATTAATGATATATGAAAATGACACACATAAAGCCCTCACAAACAAAGCCACGGTGTCTCGGGTAAGACACTGGGCCATAAAGTTTAAAAATTGTCTGTTACAAACTCAAAACAAAAGTATCATTACTGGGTAATAAAAGAAATTGGGACGAAGTCCTTTGCCGTCCAATTGCTTAGCCCTCTATCGGTAGTTGGGTAGATCCAACTGTCAAACTCAGATTCTTCAACATCGTCTTCAATGGCATTTACTACTGAATTGCTGATAAACAGGGGAGGTCCTCTGATTCGTGCGCGCCGAACATCCCTTTGAGCTTCTGCAGTGAAACCCAAACCAAACTTATTAGTCTTATATGCAAAATCAGGGAGTTGGCCCCAATTTTCACACCCACCTTTTTCAACAACAGACCGGGCATCCTTTAGGGAAGCCATCTTCATTGGAGGATCTTCAGTAACAATTTCAGTTGATGCCAGCGTCTGGGGAACCTCTTCAAAATGTTGAAACGAGGTCTCAATGAATTCCCCGTCCATCTCCACATATCAGAAAGAGTTGAGGTGGCTCACCATGTACTCCTCTTCTCCTTGTACCGTAACAATTTTCCCCTTAACTGGGTATTTCAGCATCTGGTGAAGCGTAGAGGTGACTGCCCCAGCTTTGTGGATTCATGGGCGACCTAGCAAACAAGAATAAGATGGCCGAATGTCCATCACATAGAATGTAGAGGCGAAAATCTGAGAACCAACCTTAACTGGAATATCCACTTCTCCATGTACCATCCTCTTGGACCCGCAAAAGGCCCTAACTACAATGTTACTTGGCTTCAACTCCAACCCTTCACAGTCCAACCGGTCTAAAGCTTTCTTAGGAAAAACGTTCAACGAGGACCCAGTATCCACCAATACATGGGCTAGAGTAGTGCCCCTGCATTCAATGGAGACATGCAGGGCATCATTGTGATTCTTCCCCTTAGCGGTCAGATCAGCGTCGGAGAAACCCAACCCATTATCTACTGTCAGACTAGCCACACAATCTTTAAACTGATTAGCTGATGTCTCTTGCGGCACATGCCCAATTTTCAGGAAAGCAATCAGAGCCTTAACATGGGCCTCTGAACACAACAATAAGGACAACATAGATATCTTCGATGGGATTTGCCCCAGCTATTCGACTACATTGTAGTCGCTTTTCTTGATGATCTTTAGAATTTCCTCTATCTCCTGTCTAGAGGCCTCAACAGTGATCTTTTTCGGTGCCTCCGTCCGGGAAGGCTCACCGGTGGTCCCTTTGCCCCGAGTGTCAGCTAACTCAGTGACAGGGGTAAGAATTGGAACTTGAGCAGGGATAGTATCAGATGTGCTGGCTGGCATAGTAACAACAAGCTTCCGAACAGTTGGTGGAGAGATTTCATGGGAGAAAAGTCTTCCGCTGCGGGTGACTTTACTAGATCCAACAATATTGCTGACGTCAGTATCAGCCTCTTCATCTTTCAAATCTTGTTTAACCCCGTGATAATACACATCAGCCCCGTAGTACCATGGGACATCTTTATCTGATATATAGGGGATAGGCACATGAACAGTAATAATCAAAGGAGCAATTCTCGGAACAGATGTAATTCTAACAGGCTTTCTCGAGGAAGCCTTGGAAGAATTGTCGAAAATGGTGATTATAGAAATGTCTTCAAAAGGAACCAAAGGAATAACAGTCTTCTCAAACAGAATTTCTTTATTATCCATCAGGCGTTGGACACCTGACTTCAAAAGATGGCAACCGGTAGGTAGGACGGAACACAAACGATAACCTTCGCCACAGCCCGGAAATAAACCGGCTAACAGAAGGTTCTTCTTCACAGTCATCAATGGAGTAGCAAGGTCTTTCACAGAAACTACAAACGAGTCTTCATCTACAACATTCACTCCATGCTTGGGCATCAGAGCAGTCATAACATTAGGCTTTTCATGCGCTTCGAACTCAATCTCCTTAGCATCAATTAGATCCTATAACTTATTCTTCAGGACCCAACAATCATTCGTATCATGCCCCGGGCTATCAGAATGAAAAGCACAGCGGGCGTTTGGATTGTACAGCGGTGATGTTGTATTGGGATTCTTCGGGGCTTCCTTCGGAATCACCAAGTTGGTCTTTAACAACTGCAGTAGAATCTGAGACAGGGTCATATGGAGCTGAGTGAATTGTCTTCGCGGCCTCTCGGTTCTTGGTTGATTTTTGCGTTGTATGGCAACAGTTGGTCTTGATATAATAACCACATTGACTGCTTGGCGGCGCTCAGGTCTATTATGGATCTTTGAACTGTAAACAACACTGGATTCCTTCTTAAAAGGCTTCTTTTCGGTACTTGACGAAGCACCCTTCTGTATCTTACCGCTCTTGATACCGGCCTCAATTCTTTCCCCGGTCATAATCAGCTCAGTAAACCCGGACGATGAACTTCCAATCAGATGGTTGAAATACGGACCAGACAAGGTCCCCAGAAACATATCCACTAACTCCCTGTCAGCCAGTGGGGGTTGTACTCTTCCAGCAAGGTCCCTCCATTTCTGAGCGTAGTCTTTGAAACCTTCGCTCGCACCCATAGACGTACCCTGAAGTTGGGTACGCGTGGGAGCGAGGTCGGCATTGTATTGGTACTATTTGTAAAAAGCAGCAGCAAGGTCTTCCCAATTACGGATACTATCTCCTTCCAACTGATAGAACCATTCAAGTTGAGCCCCTGAGAGACTATCTTGAAAGAAGTGGATCCAGAGGTTCTTATCAGCAGTCAATGGCTGGATCTTTCTAACATACGAGCGGAGGTGCAGCTTTGGGCAGGAGACCCCATCGTATTTAGCAAAGATTGGTGCTATAAACTTGTGGGGAATCACCACCCCAGATGACAAACCTATATCACCAAAGTCCAATCCAGGCACCTTCTGGATCTCCATCGCACTTAACCGGTCTTCAAGCTGTTTATACCTATCCTCAGCCGGAGGAAACTGGTCTTCATCAAAGTCAGTCTCGTTGTCAGATACCACAGGGCTAGGAGCCCTCATTTCTTCCTGGTTTTCTCCCCCTCCATATGAGTGGGATAAATTGACTTCATCTCGCAAATTGTTTCCAAATCTGCGACCCATGTTCAGGAGGACCGTTTTCTTCTTCTTCTTCTTCTTCTTCTTCTTCTTATCCTTCAAGATAAGAGTCTTCAGATCTTGCTGACCCTTAGCCAAATTCATGAACATTTCCTGGAATTGAGCGTTTTGAGCTTGTAGAGCCTTGATAGCTTGATCAGTTGATGTTTCAGAAGACATGATGCTAAAATAAACAGCGAAGAAGATGAGAAACCTGTAAGGGTACCTGTAATGAGGTGCATGGGAATGATATGTGTATGATATGATTTCAAAGACTTTGGAGATTCAAATTCGTAAACCAAAATGAAACACACTTTTATTAGATAAACTTGAAACAATGTTTGATAAATTCCTTTAAGGCGTTACAAGAAATAAATACTGAAAAATAAATCAAAGCTAGAAATAACAAAAGACATCAGCGCTCCCATGGCCGTTTCCCGTTGGTGCTGACATAGTCGTTGAGGACCTTCTCATTCTCCAGCTGTCTTGTAAGATTTATATTTTCTGCTCCTGCTCGTGATACTTTTCTCTGTAAGTATCTCGCTCTTCTCTTAGCTGCATCCAAGACCTCTTTAATGCCCCAATGTCAGTAGGCATGTATGGATGGAGGATGGTAGGAGGAACCCCTTGTTCATCAACAATCTCAACAATCACAGGCAAGACAGCTTCGTACGGCATTCCCAGATTTTGAGCATGTATACGAACCCATCGGAGATACGGTTCCATCGAAAGAGAGGTCTTCATCCCTAACTCATGTGGATCAGACCGGTGCACCCTGTCCCAAGCTCGTATGAACCCGCGGCGATGCTCGTCACTATCCCCTTGGAAGTCAAAGACAATGATTGGCATCAACAACTCATGAGGTCCTTCCCTCCTAGCTCGCCCAAACTGACGTAAGGCCAAACAAGGATTATAGGTAATCCCTCCTCAAATTCCAAGTAGTGGAACATTGGGGTATTCCCCACAGCGATCAATAACAACCACTTCTTCCATGTATTTAGTGCTCCATATGATGTCAGTGTGAGCGGGAGACATAACTCTGTAGGCCCAACCCATGCCTTCCTTGTTCTTCAAAACTGATTTGGGGAGGTGAGAAATAAACCACCTCACCAGCAATGGTGCATAACACATAAGGGTTCCCCATTTCCGAGCAGTACGGGCATAAAGAGAGTGCATAATGTCACCCAAGAGAGTGGGCACCGGATTACGGGACATGAAAATCTTCACCGCATTCACGTCGATGAAAGAATCTGAGTTACGAAACAACACCAAACCATATATGAGAAGAGCCAAAATATCTTCAAATGCCTGAAAGTCTAGACTGTCCCAGAACTGATTAGCCCGATTAACTAAGAACTTAGCCAATAAGCCTTTTGTCCCACTTCGAGTCTCCCAGTTAGACATTACCTCAGCCTTTGTTAGATGGAGAGCTGAAGCAATCTCTTCTGGCCTAAGGACTTTCTCCCAACCTGTAAACGGGGTCTTCTCTAGAATAGAGATGCCAAACAGATCAGAGAACTCCTCCAGAGTAGGGAATAATTGATAGTCCGGGAAAGTGAAGCAGTGGTATAGTGGATCAAAGAACTAGCACAAAACACTCATCATCTGCTCATCCATCTTGGAAGTGACCAAACCAAGGAAGTGACCATGTCTTCTGATAAAGGAGGAAGTATCCAGAACCTTTGCAACCAAGTCTCTAAGTTGAGTAGGAATCTGTACAAAGTTGATGCGAATAGTGTTTCTACGCATAGAGGCCATGACCTATAAAACAGAACAAAGATGAACCCCCTCTGTCTTTGAAATAGGTTAGTCTGATGCAAGATGCATGCAATGTCATGATGCATGATTGTTGTACCCCAAAATTTGCCCTCCCATATTCTTCAAGATTTGCTAAGAGCATGCTTCAAAATCTCCCAAGAGTTGCACAGTCCAATTGCCTCCTAACAGTCAAAAATTAGGGTTTTGGTTATGGCAAAGAAGTTGAAGTTTCCAAGGGTCCAAACAAGTTCCACATGCCTACACACATTGTCAAGCATCCACATGCCAAGTTTCAAGACTCACAGCACAAAATTGCACAGTCAAAAACCCTAATTGCTCAACAGTCAACTGCAGGGGCAAAATGGTCATTTGACAGTCAAAAGTCAAAATTTTTGGTCAACATCTTATTTTGAAGCCACAAACATCATTTGATCAATTCTTGATCATGATTCTCAAAGCATGGCTCAAAAAGGCTCAAGATGCAAAAGTTTCTATATTTGGACAGTTGAAAAAGTCAACTGCAAATTGCCAAGGCATAACTTCCACATGGTTTATCAGAAAAATTCCATCCAAAGCTCATTTTTAAGAGAATGACATTTCCTACAACTCATCTTCACACTTCAAGTCCAAGAAATGCTCTCACAAAAAGTTATCAATCTCAACATTATAGGTCATTTTCAAAAGTCAACAAAAAGGCACTTTAAGTCAAAGACCATAACTTGAGATTGGTGAATCAAAATGACATGGGACCAAAGGAATTGGTTAGAGGACTTCAAGACCTTTCCAAAATGTCCAAGAACATGATCAAAGCTTAAAAATTGAGCAAGATATGCCTTGTGGAAGTTGGGAAATTTTTGGGAATTTTGAAAAGTCAACTTTGCTTCAAATGCCTCAAAATTGCTAATGGGCCTCAATTTCTTCCAAGAATCATCACCCAAAAGCTATGCACGACCCATTGACCCAAAGAGGAGTTATTTTCTTATTTTTAATTAATTAATTTAGTTTTTAATCCTATTAATTCATTTAATTAAAATTAAATATAAGAAAAATACTAAAACATGTTTTCCAAATCTTTTTATGCAGCATATTCACTCTTTATGACCTAAATATTTCGTGCACATGCTCAAGAGACCAAATCTTCCAAAATAGGAAAGTTCCATGGCAAGAAAAGATTGAAAAAGATGCTTGAAAATCAAATATTGAAGATCATTGAATACAAGGCTTTGGGCTTGATTTTTCTGACCTAAATCATTCACATACATAAGCATAACATAACCCTAATGCAAAAAACAAGAAAGCTGCGCATGAATTGGGAGAACAAATTTGCATTTTTTCACAAAAAACTTCAAAACTGTTTTCATAGATAGAGCTCCTTTCAAGGCCTACAATCCACTCCAAAGGCTTGCTGGGACCTTCCTGAACGTAACTCAATACTTTTCAAGTCTCCATACTCGAAGAAGTGGTAGAACACAGTCGCCCTGTTCATACAATTTTGCATATTCGTATTTACATTTTCATGCCATATTAATGTATTCTAATGATTGATTTGTACTAACATGGGTATTCTGAAACTAATGGCATGCTTTAATTGAATTAATAAGGCCTGTATGAGAATCCACCATGGAAGCTCTTTAGGGTTTCAGAGGTTTGAAATTAGGGTTTCTTTCATGTGGAAAAATTAAGCCACGAGACCTATACCACTGGATTCAGAATGTCCAAACGAATCAATTCCCCCTATCGCGCCCTTTTTATATTCCCTCATGTGCTAATCGCTATTTTTGAATGTTGCAGTTAGTGGGGGTTTAAAACCCCCGCTATCTAGTCTTATTTTTCAGGCAAAACGAAAGACCAAGGAAGAAGATGCTAGCGTGTTGGACTATGGTTGGCCAGTTTGAATAATTGGCACTTTTTTTTTATTGTCCCACTAATACTTGCTTTCTCTCTCTTATTATTCATTGTCCATTATACATCAGATAAACGCGTTTGGCTTGGTGGAAGCTGTGTTATCATGCAAGCATTGGGACCTGGGTTCGATTCCCAGGTCCCCCACTTCCTCAATATTATTTTTCTTAATACGTTTCCATGCAGCGCCTCACCTGAAGTCCACCATACACGCATGCGTACTTGCCTGCCAAGTGGCCAGGGGTCCCAATCCAAAGGTCAGAACTTGCAGATCACCATACGCATTGGTCAACAACTCCATACACAAGTCTGAAAAGTCAAAAAAGGCCTGATTGAAGTGGGCCAGATTACTCACAATAAGCCTCCAAATTGGGTCAACCACCCCCCATGTTTGCATTTTCTTTCTCTCTTTTTATTTTTTTCTTTTATTTATTTTAATCATGTTAATTGTTTTATTTAATTCCATAAAATTAATTTTCATAAAATACAAAAAAAAAATCAGAAAAATCAAAATAAAATATGTTTATTATTTAATGCATTAATATTTTGTAAATAAATTTTCAATAATCAATTAGTTTAAATTTAGGTTTTCAACTTTAATGTTTTTCTTCTAAATAACTAAAATACATAAAAATTAGGTTTTTTTATCATTTTTATCCTTTTCTCATTAAATAAATTTTCTTATTCTTATTATTATTAATAATTAATTATTTTTGTAAATAAACTATGTAATTAAATAATTAGCATAAATTAGGTTAAAACTTTAATTCTTTTCCTTAAATAATTAAAAACATGTAGAATTAGGGTTTCTTTTCTTTTTAATTTTCTTTATTTCCATTAAATACAAAAAACACCAAAAAAATAATTTCTTTTCTTTATTTAATCATTAATTAATTTGTAATTTCAATTCAATTTCCTTAAAGGGTCCAACGCCCTCGCACCTTCGATTATAATCTCTTTTTGCGCGTTTGCTTCTATTTTTTCATTTTAAATTTATGTAATTGCCCCAAAGCCTTGTAATAGATAATTAAGACATTTACTTTCCGCACTCTTTATTCAAAATCGGGTCTTTGTTAATTTGGCGATGTATGGACCCACGCCTTGTAATAGCGTAGGACTTTTATTTTCCGCATTTTAATTCCCGCACCTTTTAACTGTTAATCAAATGAAAGAATGTATACCCAAATAAAATCGAAGCGTAGCTCACCCAATGCATGACAAGACAAATAATAACTTAAAATGACACACAATTCACACACCACTCCTAGGGTACGCCTCACTGTTGCCTTGCCCCTCGAAACGTGGTCGTCGAGTATAGGACGTCTTAGTAAGTCCTTATGTCCGTTGATCCATATGCCTCAAAACAAGTTGCCTCGGAAAAGTTGCCTCAAATTAAAAAGGATCAATGGCATAAGGGTAGCTTCTAAGGTGTCCTCCTATTGCTCTGGTGACCACACTGTCCCTAATCCTCGAATTGACCCGAACACCTCCAACGGTGGTGCTACCTACCTCTCAATGGTGGGATGGCATTACCTTAAGGACATTTACACAGACTAATTCCTTAGGGTAGGTAGATGACTCGTAGATACTTGCTCTAATTCAAAACAAATCAAAAACTCTTTTCACACCGACAATTTTCAAAAAGCTTTCAAAAACAATTTTTCAAACACTCTTGAGGACTGATACAAGAGTCGAACTGAAATTTTAAACGAAACTTTTTCAAACCCACTCACTTTGAACAACAAACAAACATTTTGAAAACACAAATGAGCAAGTATCTAAGAGCCCATGGATAACCATGGTGTAGCGATAAAAATGTAGCGGGGTAAATCGAAGATCGAATTATTGATTAATTCGTCTCACAAAAGCAAGAGTCGCCACCGCGCTTTATTGTTTCCAAGGGAAAAGGGGAAAGAGCGAAATAAAACCCTAAATATGCAATGTAAATAATACTTTTTAAAAAGTAAAAATACAAGGCGTTTTGAAAAGAGATCTATGGTTCGGGGGTTGGTTATACAATGGGAAGGTATTAGCACCCAAAGTATCTATAGTACTCTATAGGAACCTTTTGAAATATCTGTTTATTAAAATTGACCGTTTGATTGAAAAATGAATTGTTTTGGCCGAAAAAGGGGTACGGATGGGTTTTTGAAGAGACGACGACCTAATGTCGAAGTTTTTGCTTAAAAGGTATAAGTTTTGAAAAGATTGAATATTTGAGGAAAAATTATCCTAAGTTTTGATGAAATGCGAATGTTCGCATGATTGGACTCGAGGACATGAAGTCGACCAGTTTAATCAGTTTTTCCCTTGGATTTAAACGTAAACAGAATAATCAAGTAAACAGAAAATTATGATAAATAAATGATATACAACAATTTAAATAAAAGACTAAGTGGTATAAATATGCATTTTTTGGATTTTTGTTTAATATTAATGAAAAGAAAATGTTTTAATAGTTTTCATTTTTTACGCATTTTTAATATGGATAAAAGTAATGAGAATTAATTAAGGAAAATAAAAAATGTTTTTTAAGTTTTTTAAGTTTCTATTTTTTTTATATATTTTTTAGAGTTCTATATGAGGCATTATTTTTAAAAGAATTATTAAATAATCAAACTAAATGAACACTTAAAAGTTACTAACTTAAACCTAATTAAAAAAAGGAATATTTAAAATTACCAAATAAACCTAAAATTAAACTTAATAAACAAAAGGTAAAATGATTAAAATGTTTTAATTAAATTTATTAATTGATTAAGCTACTAATTAATCCAACTAAATTAGTAATAGTTCTAAAAACTAACAAAAGGAATAAATAGAAAAAAAGGTGTATTAAAAAGCTAGATGAACAATCATATATGGGCCAAAGGGGTCTGAGGGGCCCAAGACAAAAAGATAGGGAAGGGGGTGTACAAAGGGTTTCGCTGGGCTTGTAGGCAGAGATGGGTAAGGCCCATTCAGGTTTTACAATTGTTTTAGGGTTAAACGTGATTTGTTAAATGAATTAGGGATTAGGTTTTGGTTTAACAACAACGGCGCCGTTCGCTCTTGTCTTCTTCGTCTTCTTCGTCTACGCGTTCGCTTCTGAGCCTCTGAGTGTTCCTCTGTCCCAACGGCCGCCAGTATCTTTTGCCTTCCTCTTCCCTCCAACGAAAGCCATGGCGATGGAATCACGGTAAATTCAATTTCCTATTCGTTTTAGGGTTTGTTACAATTTTTGCATGTGTTGATTTTTATACCTATTTCATATTCTAATTTCGTGTTTATGTGATTATTGAGATATTATGAGATATTATTGAGATATCATTTTTTGCCTTCAAGCCAGTTCTCCCACCATATCACATCACCCTTTTCATCTGTAGTTATCTACGGGATCTTAATCGCTAGCTCACTTTTGAAATGCTTTGTGTTTGTGTATGTTTGAAAATATTTTGAAAATGCCTAAGAACGACAGTTTTGTAATGATTCTCGCATCGTTGAGAATGTATACAAAATGTTTGTTTTTGAAAATATTTGTTGAAAGAAAGTGAGAAGTGTGAAAGTTATTTGAGTTTGTGAGCAAGCAATTACGAGCGATTTACCTACACAAAAAGTCTTTATTCTTTTCCTCCTCCTTTAGATAGTGTTATTTTACCATTATTTAGTAGGGAGACCTATCATTGGATGTGAGGGACATGCAAGGGTCATCGTACAGTCATAGAAGGAAACTTGTAGGACGCTTTAGCAATTATTGTAAGGGACTAAGATCGTTTACCGAAGGCAGCATCGAAGGGTCATCGAGGGACTATGATCTTTTAACCGAGGGTCTTTGCTAAAGCATCCCACGTTTTAGGAACATGACTATTTAAATTCGAGGCAACAAGTGAGGTTACCCTAGAGGTGCAAATGTGCAAAGTGTTTTGATTTCAAGTATTTTTATTGAGATTAGGTTTTCTAATGTTTTATTTTTAGTGTTGTCATACAAACCTTACTAACAGTTATAAGGAAAGCAATAAATTATGGAAATTAAATGTTCTATGCTATTACAAGGCTTAGGGGATGGGGAGTACAAACTTTATGAATGGGGATGAAAAAATAAAGTAAACCCTAATTTATGTATTAAAAGCTTTGGGCAATTACATAATTATATAAATGCGAAAAATAAGCAAACGCGCAGAGATGATGAAGAGAAAAGATGTCAAAACCCTAAAACATTTTCTAAGTGTTTTAGAAAGAAGTATTTTCGGTGTTTTAGTTTAGGAAAATAATTTATAGTGTGAAATAATAACAAAACCTAATTCTATTTATTCTATAAATTAATAAAATAAAACAAAATGATTAAATTAAGTTAATTTTTATTTATGAAAATTAAATTAATTAATTAAAAAACCTAAATCTAATTTTTTTAATGATTTTATGAGTTTTGTTGATTAAATAAAAAATGAAATAAAAAAAAGGAATGAATTAAATTAAAATAAACAAAAATAAAAGAAAATTAATGGGTTTGGCGTTGTAAAAGAAAAATTGAGGGTGTGAAAAGAAGAAAACATTAGGCCCAAGATGATGAGCCCAGGCGCCTGTATTGATCCAGCGAGGATATTGTTCAGAAGGTGCATCATGGGGCACACATGTGGTGCGTTGGATCTGATTGTATGATGATCTAATGGCCCAAAGAATGGAGATGCATGGTGCACGCATATGATTTCAAGGCATGGGATCTTCTAGAGAAATGTTAGAAAATAAAATGCCAGAGGCATGGATCGAACCCCTGCTATGGCATACTAACGCCCTACACACACTCTGGCCACTGGTGTGGCTGTTTCATTCGGTTATGAAACAACACCCAATAAATATATAATAAACTTGTTTTCAAAAATTGGAAGATTATCTTCATCTTCTTCCTCGCTCCAGCAACAACAACAACAACATTGTTCAAATTTCTAACTCCTTCAATTCTCAATCATTTAAAAAAATTTAAACATGAAAGTTGTTCTAAATTTTACCACGAATTCAACCATGCCATTAACTTAAGCTAAAAATAAAAGATTAAAGTAAATTTATGTTGGTACCAAAAACGAACCCTAGCTGGTCAGAGCTAAAATTCTCAACACACAGGAAATATAAATGAAAACTAAGGACATGGTTAGCTTATGGGCATTGAAATCTACATCTTTGCTTTAGAATGTATTTACAAATGATGCTTAAATAAGGATTTCAAAGTTGGAGAAACTTACCTCTTAAAGTGAGAAATCAGAACGCGTATGGAGGCTTCCAGGTGCAAGTAAACGATTGATTAAGCTTCCTTGGACCTCCCTGAATTTTTTCCAGTCCTTACTTTGTACTGAAAGTTGCCGAAATGCTCTAGCCAAGTCAAGTTGAGGTCACGGTTTTGGAGTTTGGAAGATGGTGGTAATGATGATACAGAAGTTTAACAAGGATATGAATGAGTTATATATGATGTGTAGGTGATGTTTGAATGATAAAAAGAGAAAACACACGAGTGGATTGAGAGTTGGGTGTTGGAAGCTTCAAATGTGCAACAATGGTGGTTTCTTAGTGGTTATGATTTTGAGAGAATTTCAGGGTGCTTGAGGGCTTGTGAAAGTATGTCCTATGCAGTGTGTTATGCTCTATATTTATAGGAAAAGTTTCCATAGGATGAGAGGACTTGGTTTACAAGTTACCAAGTTTTGGCTTGGTTGAAATGTAACTTGTGATTTCTTGAGAAATCAAAGTTCCAGTGCATAGTACCATGGCTCATAGAGTGGTTAGGAGTTGTAGACATGTTTCTTCTTGCTTTGACATTGTGTGTGCAGAAGAAACAGTTGAGAGGCTCAAGGAGAGTGGACTTTGCATAAAGCATGCTTTTCTAGAATAAAAGTGTTAGCTTTCTTCCCTTAATGGCAAAGTGGATTGGATAATGCTTGAATCAAATGGACCATAGCTTAAAAGCTTGTGTAATCTTCTTATTAGGGATAGAATTACAAGTTTATAGGCCTGCAAAGGGAGATTACAAGGCATGGCATGAATATTTGATCATAAGGTTTTCAAAATAATGGCCTATAATTCAAGTTTGATATGCCATCTTCATCTCTTCGAACCTTCTAGCTCAAGCATGATAAATTTGTGTTCTTGGAAATTTTTGAAAGCTTGAAAGATTGTCTACAACTTTCATGTTGACCACTTTGTCTAAGTCAAATGGGAACTTGGTGAAAATTGGCCATGAAGTTGGGACAAAAAACTGATCAAAACTTGTTGAAAATTTTCTAAGTGTTGGATAAAAAAACATCACAACTTCATGGGTTCATATCTCTTAAATTAAGCATTTTTTGAGGATTACCCCACGTCAACAAAGTTGTATAATTCATCAATCCCTACAACTTTCATGTTGAAAGTTTTCCTTGAATCAACTTGTATCTTGAGGAAACTTGCTTGTGATGTTAGGGTTTTTTAGGTACAAAACACTTGAATTTTTTCTAAGTGTTTGAAAATTTTGACTTTTGACTTTTGTTGAATTTCTTGATTCTTGATGACAAAGTTGGATAGTTTTGAATATTTTGATGATTCCTGATTTTTGAATTCCAATGTTGACCAAAAAGTCAAAGTTTGACTTTTGTGTGACTGTTGACTTTTCATCAATTGATTCAATTTCTTCAACTATCAATCACTTGCATCTTTGGAAATGTTTTGAGCCATGTAATTAGGTTAAGAAGATGTATTTGAGCTCTTGAGGTCATGCTTTAAGCCATTAGGTCGTGCACTAGGCCAACAGTCAATGATCAGTCATCTTCAATCAAAACCCTTATTTGGCAGTTTCTTGACCTTTGATGATTTGAGGGCTTTCCTTGAGGAATCATGATCAAACTTTGATAAAATTATGAATATAAATTCAAAATGTTGATATTGACCAAAAACCTTGAAGTTTGACTGTATGTTGACTACAATTGAGTTTTTACTCCATATAGTTGATTTTCAATCATCTGAGCCACTGACTGGGAAAATTTGTTATACAAGACTTGAAACTTGACATCAGTATTATTGAGGACCTATGATGAACCATGAAAGTAATTTTTGACCCTTGCGACCAAATCTTCCATGAGATGCACAAAACCCTAGTTTAAGCCCCTGACTTAGGAGGAGGTTTGACCAGTCAACTTTTGAGTAGCTTTGACTATTTAAGACCTTTATGAAAATGTCTTGAAGAAAATGGGAGGGAAAATTTTGGGGTACAACATCGTGAATGTTCATTTCCAAAATTTTTTCCGATTAATAATCATTGTGTGTTCTTAATCTATATGCTTATAATGACTTAATGTGTTAATTCTTTCACATTTGTATAAATTTGTTCTTGTGGTGGAAGCATGTGTTCTTGTTTATTACTTTTTTCTTGCACTTATTCTTGAATTTTTTTATGCATGATATTTTCTATATGTGTCTCTTGTTGTCTTGGATACATGGTATGACAAACGTCTTCATTTTGGTTTTAGTAGCGACATGTTCTTGTCGTTATGCTAGGTACATGCGTGTGTGGTATCAGAAGTACCACTATGATGTGTTACTTTATCGTGACGCTATAAAAGAAACTTGACATATTTGCTATCTTCTGCTTGTTTATTCTTTGTGCATTACATTACATTTGTTGTAATATTGTTTTCCAGTTATTTAAAATTTTGCATCATTAACATATATATGGGGATATGTGATTATTACACTTCTATGCAAAATAGCCTCTGAGTGATATATATATATATATATATATATATATATATATATGTATTATTTTGGAACTATGATACTTCTCACGGTCTGCTATATTTCTTTTTGATATTATTAAAAGGGGAGAAACATACGCAAGACAAAGTTGGGAAGCACAGATTCAGGGGGAGCCTTCAATAAATACAAGAATGCATCGTTGCAAGTTCTTCCATCATCAAAAATGGGGAGTATGTGAGTACAACTTCGTTAATTGATGTTTTGCATGATGTCAAAATTGGGAAGAGCTAGAACCTTTGTATATTGGACGGTATCTTTATGTCTTGTAGCACTCCTCTGAATTAGAGGTCTTAGGAATCATTAAAAAGAATTTTGAAGTTGATCCAAGTCATTAAAAACATGTTTCTGCATAATTTTTTGTTGCATGTGTCGACACATCCGTTTTTCGGGTCAACACGTGTAACTTATTTTTGAAGCTCGTAGCCTCTAGAAGCCTGAGGTTGACACATGCATTGCATATGTCGACACATACTGAAGAATATCTGAAATTACAAAAATTCTTAATTTATGTGTCGACACATATGATCTTCAGGTCAACACATTTACTATTGTTTTAAAGCCTGTAGCCTCTAACTTGGTTAGGTAGACACATAACCTCACATAGGTCGACACACACAGCTTCAAAATAATGTATGTATCGACACATACTGATTGTTTGGTTAATTTTCTCGAATCTTTTTAATTCTGAATTTGTCCTTTTTTTCTCTAAAGTTCCAAAACTATAAATACTCATTCATGCATCATTCATAACTTGATGATACCATAAAATTAGCCTACATTTTATCTTCATCTTCAACCTTCAATCTATGCATACACACTAGCATTACATTGTAACCATGTTTCATTGGGGTGCCATCTAGACGAGGTTTGATAACGTCTGATTAGGTTCTTGTGTAGCCGAGAATATTGGGTTGAGATTTGTAGGGGTATTCATCCGTAAAAACCATGGGTTTATCCTCCAAGATTAATGGTCGATTTGGGGGTTTTCATGCAAGACGTTCAAGAGGTGATTGCGGTCAAGTGAATTCCTTTAGAGATAAAGAACGAAAAGGGATCCTTTGGAGATAAAGAATGCAAAGGAAGTAGTGAGAGAAAGACATATCACAATTGAAGTCTTGTGTTTGCAATAGGTGCAATTTGATCGTTCTTGCGCAAAAGCTTTTGAGATAAATAATGCAAAAGAGTAGCAATATTGATAACTCAATTGGGATCTATTGTGTCTTGGTCTTTCTCAAGATCAAAAGAGGAGAAGGGGTTGAACCAACAACAAGCTTATGGTTTATGGAGTTGCTCTTGAACACTTATCTTGAATCAACTTTTTGCATAGTAAGAATTATCCTAATTCCATTGGAATTAGGTGCAGACGTACCCACACGCGAGGATGATAGTGGAGAACTATGAAGGCAAATCCATGTGTCTCTTTTATTATTGCTTTTACTTTCTTTAATATTCATCAATTAATTTGTCAAATAGCACTACGTTACTAATTGAATTGTAAGAAATTATCCTAACTGTTTTTTATTTACATCAAGTGTTAATATTTCTTATAATTACTTTTGATTATAAGTGTTTTTGTATATCAACATAACTTAAAGGAAAATTCTAAAAATTTACTTGGACACCAAGTGTTTGACAAATTGATTGTGTTTGTTCTTTTGAATATCGGTATTGGAAATAGCTTTACTAGTAACTTGATACAAATGATAAATAACGTGTTACTTGATATAAGTTCTATTAATACAGTTTATCATATTAATTCCATTTTCTATTTGTTAATAATTTTCATATCCGAGTTCCCAATAACGTTCGCATAGACGACTTATTTTGATAATCACTGCCGCTCAAACTCTTCGAAAAGTAATTTTTCAAAACCATAATTTTTCTAAAATTTTAATTGGGTATCTATTCACCCCTATAGATATGTTGTCATCGTCTAACAATTAGTAATATAAGAATTCCATGGGGGGAATATGGAATTCACATTGGAGGAAGAGCTCTATCTGGGAAAATTCTCAGAGTCAGATACTATTGGCCCTGCATGCTGTAAGACTGCATCAAATTCGTAAACAAGTGTGAAAAATGCCAGGTATTCACTCAGTTCATACACTCGTAGGATGAGGTTTTAAACTCTATCTTCTCCCCTCGGCCATTTTATCAATGGGGGGAAGACATCTTAGGTCCATTTCCCACCTTTCTAGGACACCTCAAATTCCTAATTGCAGCAGTGGATTACTTCACAAAATGGGTGGAAGCCGAGGATGTAGCTTGTTTTACGGCCGAGAAGGTATGTCATTTTTATTGGAAAAATATTATATGCATATTTGTCCTACCCAGTGTTATATTGTCGGACTACTGGACCCAATTTGTGAGCACTTTTGTGGTGGAGTTTTGCAAAGACTTGGGTATCCAGAACCGGTTCACATTAGTAGAACACCCACAAGACAACGAACAAGAAGAAGCAGCAAACAAGATCATTCTAATAGGGATGAATAAAAAGTTGGACGGAGTAAAAGGTTTATGGTCCGAGTACCTACATGAAATTCTCTAGTCGTATCACACAACACCATACTCCACCACTCAGAAAACTCCTTTCCAAATAGTGTATGAGGCTGATGTTATGATACCGGTAGAGATCAACACTCTCGCCTAGAGACGAGCACACTTTAATGAAGATGTCAATAGAGATGACTAAACAACTCCACTGACCTAATAGACGAAGTCATAGAAATGGCCCAGATTAGAGAGTTCGCGGCCAAGCATAGACTGGCTAAGAGGTTCAACCTAAAGACAAATAAAAGAGGATTCCACAGAGAAGATCTAGTTCTAAAAAGAATCACTAATCCAAATAACAAAGGGAAGCTGGGCTCCTAACTGGGAAGGCCCATTCTGGGTTCTTCAGAAGCTGAATAATGGTGCCTATAAGTTGGAGACGTTGGATGGCATATAGTTACCTAGGACACATAATGTATCCAATCTTAGGTTTTATTTCAGTTAAAATTATTTGATGCAATCATGAATAAAATGTACGAGATTCACTTTTTTACCTTGCAAGGACATGGGTTTCTAATGAGGCACCCATGGTTAAAAAAATAATTTGTAACATCTCTCAAAAAATCAGTGTCCGACTTAAGTTGGAGAACCACAACTCGGTCTAACTAAAGTCCACGTGAACTTAAAGCCCCTGGCACAACCGGCTTTGGCCAGGTGACGATAATCAAATATGTGGATTGGGTTGACACTTCTCATTTAAGAGCTGAGTAATTTATTTGACACACCTCATTTAAGAGTTGATTACTTTATTTGACACTTTTCATTTAAGAGTCGGGTACTTATTTGACACTCCTCATATAAGAGTCGAGTACTTTGTTTGACACTCCTCATTTAAGAGTCGAGTACTTTTTGACACTCCTCATTTAAGATTCAAGTACTTTATTTGACACTCCTCATTTAAGAGTTGAGTACTTTATTTGACACTCCTATTTTAAAAGTTGAGTACTTTATTTGACACTCCTCATATAAGAGCCAAGTACTTTATTTGACATTCCTAATTTAAGAGTCAAGTACTTATTTAAAACTCCTCATATAAGAGTCGAGTACTTTATTTGACACTCCTCATTTAAGAGTCGAGTACTTTTTGACACTCCTCATTTAAGAGTTAAGTACTTAATTTGACACTCCTCATTTAAGAGTCGAGTACTTTATTTGACACTCCTCATATAAGAGTCAAGTACTTTATTTGACACTCGTCATATAAGAGTGGAGTACTTTACCGGATTCGATTGACACTCCTCGGTCCCAGAACCAAGTGAACTTCACTACTAAGTTGAGTTATTTCTTGCTCGAATTAAGAACTCCTTTACCAAAGATCTCTTGCCAAACTGAAATCCAAGTGCATTGAAGCCTCTGATCTCGCCTTCACGGCAAAAGGGCTCTAAACTAAACAGGTAACCCCTATTGTGGTAACTCCCAAACATAGTAAATATCTTGATAGGATAACTTGGGGCTTATTACCCTGGAGCTATGGATAAGCGTACGGCCACGCAACCTCAAAACATACCCGGGGGATCTTAAAACTAAAAAGGTTGCTAAAAACATAATTTAGCCGAATAAGACGTAAGATCGCGTACCAAGCATTTGTATACTTCCTCTTATGAACTTCATACTCGGAAGATTCATCAGGCGTATTAGTCACAAATCTTCGATGCTTGTAGCAATAATAAACAAACAAAAGCCGATAATCAAAAGACGTTTTTTCACTCCAGGCACGCTTGGGGCTCAAAGCGGGTGAAATTTCCCGGTTACATTGCAACCTAGACAAAAATGTCACTTCAGTGTACCCGGGAAGCCTTTTTTGCATATGTCTTAATTTAAGCACTCATAGATAAAACCGAGTTTACAAGCTGCATTGGGCTGTAAATAAAAATGTTTGGAAGGATCCCAATGAAACATATTGAACTCGATGGGGATCCATATCTGACAAGCTTAAAATAATACACGACATTTTGTGATCAGACACTTAAGCCCTGCGGACTTCGTGCCCGAGGGGCTTGGGTACATACCCATAATTATTTTAAAGAATTATTTTAAAATTGTGATGTTAAAAACAAAAGATCAAGCAAACAAATAAAATCAGGGGGGGGGGGACAAAACCATACTCCCTTACAAAACCATACTCCCTTACAAAAATTACATAAATAAATCCTAGCGGATGACTAACCAAAATGAAACAAGAAGAATAAAGCATTCGCATTGTTGTTGTTTTCACCAAGAGGGTCTTCGAGATTCAGCTTGGGGGAAGGGTTCTTTTCCACCTCTTCAAGGTTTACAATGTGCCCATCCTGTACCACCTTAAAGAAGTCTACCTCTGACAAATCCAAGTCGGGATGAAGGCACAACACCTGATCCTTGGCCTTGTCAAAAGCCTCATCACCGGAAAAAAGAAGATTAACCTGGGACTTCTTGAGGACCTCATTGAACTTTTCATTGGAATCTTTTTACAACTTCAAATTTTCAGTAAGATGCGAAAGGGAATCCCTGCTCTTCGATTCCAGAGTTTCCCTCCGCTTCTTCTCCTTGGCGAAATTCTTTTCCAAACCGGATAGCTTCTCGGACTAAGTCTTCTGAGCATCTTTTAGCTGAGTAATCTTGCCTTTGAGCTTTAACTCAGTCTTCTCATAGTCATTTCTGGATTAAAACAAACTGCGAGCCAGAATTGTGCACCTTATAAGGTAAGAGATGGGGTTCTTAGTCATCTTCTGTTGGCCTATAGTATTAACCTTATTTATGTATTTCTTCGTGTTGATATGATTGTAATATGGTGGGAGAACTGGCTTGTTTTTGCATTTTATTGAAAATGTTGCGGATAGCAAGAGTCGCCACCGACTTTTCTTTTATTCAATAAGGAAAGGGTGAAAAGAACATGAAAAACCTTAAAGATTTTGAGTTCAGGGGGTAGGTTATGAAAAGGGAAGGTGTTAGCACCCTTTTCATTCGTAGTTATCTACGGGATCTTAATCGCTTAACTCACTTTGAAAATTTTCTTTTTGTGTGTGTTTGAAAAATATTTTGAAGTTTGAACTTTGTAACGATTCTTGTATCGATCCTCAAGAATGCGTATAAAGTGTTTTGAAAATATCTTTGGAATTGTTTGTGTAAAATGTTTTGTTTTTGTGAGCAAGCGATTAAAAGTTCTACCCACTCAAGTTCGTTCTTGTATTATTCCTTCTCCTTTAGATAGTGTTATTTGTACCATTAGTTAGTAGGAAGCCCTATCGTTGGATGTGAAGGGACATGCGAAGGGTTATCGTACGGTCATCGAAGGAAACTTGTAAGGACGCTTTAGTAATTTTCATAAGGGTCTAGATCATTTATCAAAAGGTAGCGTTGAAAGGGTCATAAGGGGACTATGGTCTTTTATTCGAGGGACTTTTCTAAAGTGTCCCCACTTTAGAGGGACATGACCGTTTAATTTCGAAGGCAACAAGAGAGATTACCCTAGAGGTGCAAGTGTGCGAGTGTGTTAATTCAGTTATTTATCTTTGATTTTAGGGTTTTCTAACGATTCGTTTTTATCTTTCCATACAAATCATAGTTACTAAGTAGAAGCATAGAAAATATAATAGCAGGAAATAAAAGGCAGAAAATATAAACCTAGGCTATTACAATGCTTTGGGGCAGATACATAAATAACGAAAGCGGAAAATAAAATCCTATAACTATTACATTCTGGAGTAGTTACATAATAATGAAATGCGGAAAAAATAAGCTACGCTATTACAATTGTGAAACCTATACAATTTATCTAAGAAAATAAAATAAGAAAAGGAGAGAGGAAAACAAAATGTTTTTTTGCGATTTTTTATGAAAAAAGTTTTTGATGATGATTAAATAACCCTAAAAACTAATTAATTTTAATTAATAAAAAAGATAAATTAATTAAATTAATTAAAAACCTAAAACCTAAATAATTATGGTTTGTCAAAAAAGGGATTTGTTTTTACGGTTAAGTGAAAGTTGGGTTAAGTTTGCCAAAAGAATTAGAAAATAGGGTTAGGGAATAAATTAAGGAAGAAAATAGAAGTTGGAAATAAAATAAAGCAAAAATTCCAGGGGTGGGTGTTAAACCCACAACCTTAGCCTTTACCACTGCCTACCTTGCCACTGCGCCAGGCGCGCGCCTGTGTTAGGGGAATAGAATTTGGGCGCTATGTTGTAAACCTGCAAGAATTGGAAGGAAAAACAAAATTCCAAAATGAAGCGTCGAACCCATGCCTTGGTACACGAATGCCTTATCATGCATGCTCTTTCCACTGGGCCATGCTTCTCATCTAATACATACGTGAAAATAAACAATTATATAATAAAACCAAATTATTGGGCCGGAGAAGCATCGTAGCCCTAGCTCTGGTCGTCTTCTCCGGCGAGTACCTTCTTTGTTCCTGCAAGAACAAGAAATATTAGTGATTCCCAGGGAATCTATCCCCATAATTTAGACCTTTTGAATTCAATGGAAGCATTAGTTTTGGCTAAATCCTGCTGTATTGTGAGATACAACGAAAATAACATGAAACAAACCAAGCATGGCAGTTCATGGTCCAGTCGTTATGAGGCTCACAGGATGAGTCTATCCTGCACTATTAAACCTCGGAAATGCATTAGTGATGTTAGTATGCATTAAAGCACAAAGAAAGAAAAAATACAAATTCATGCAAGAATGGAAAACTGGTGATGCGTGTTCATGCGTTTCAGGCCTCTTGAATCATTACAATTGATCCCCACTTACCCTATAGTGCTTCTAGAGTTGAATGTGGTGATAGGTTTTGCTTGAAAGTGGCTACAACTTGCCCTAGTTTTGAGAATTTTGGAAAGGTGTTTCTGGCAAGGGTTTTTCGTGTCCTGTTATGTATGAATGAATGAGAATATATAATGGGCAATTATGTCTGAGCAAAATTATTCGTGTCCTAGTTGTAGGCCAATTGCTTAGGAAGAGAATTTATCTGATCACTTCTTGAGCAACCTTAGGCAATTGACAACTATAGGAGAATGAGAAGGTATCTTGAATAAAAAATGGGAGGGAAAATTTTGGGTTATAACAATGATCATAGACGAATCATAGTCCATCGAAACTGTTGGACCAAAACTTGAACTCCTCGAACGTATGACCTTCCACAGTCTCTTGCATTAGTGAGGTAATCTCCAAGTCTGCCCAACACACATCATCACTCATAAGGGTTTTAAGCTTCTTCAGAGAACCCTGATGAGCCTCCTCTTGAATAGATGGAGCAGAAGTTTGAGGCTCAGCCATACCCGAGGTGACCTTAGAGCCCGTCACCTTTGGCTTTTTTTAGTGTCCGAGTTTCTAGCCTGACAAGATCAGATTTTTCCACAGATGCTCCACTAGCTCCTTTCTGAGCAGCACGTGCCTCCAAAATCAACTTCTTTTTTGCAGCAATATATAGGTATGTCATTCTGTCTGCAAATAAGAACACAAAAAAAGGGCAGCATAAGTATCTTAAGGAAGTCAAAATACGATTGCTAAGAAAAGAGGATAAATATTACCAAGGAAATTGTTGAAAACACTTTATAGGGAAAGTGTTTAAATTATCGTTTTCCACAAAGATTGGTGTGATATCCCTTATGTTCTACAATTATAATTGTTTTAAGCTTAATATTCATGAAAGGGTTTGGTTTTGGTTTTAGTAACTGAAAGTTTCAATTTCATGCAAAGTATCAAGTATCGGTAAAAGAGAGTTTTAATTTTAAACGGTTGGTAAAGATGTGTCAAGATTAGGGCTCGATAATCTCTTTCAGACGTATTTTCTCAATAAAGTAAGTGAATTCATTAACAATAAATATAATCACATATCCTCTCAAGATGTTTCATCTGTAAAACAAATTGTGAATTTTATCAAATTGATCCTTAGATGATCTCTCTACCTAACTATCAATTTTATAACTTTAAAAGCTCAATATTAGTGAATATCGACTCATAAAACTATGTATAGAAATTGTTTATTGATAAGTGAAAACCTACGTCAAGAGATGAACTTACTTCTCAACAATGATCAACTCAAATATAAACCATAAAACAAGGGTATTTCACCATATATTTATCTAACATGTTCACATATAAAATATAAATCTAAATACATACAAAGATGATGATTATCCACCTCTAATCTTGACACAAAGAGGGATTTAGCTACCCATCACCATGGTAGCTTGATCAACAAGTAAAGTAGACATCTTAATGAACATAAAGTAGAAAGTATTAAAGATTTAAGATATAAATCTTTGATCTTGAGTTACAAATGATGAAAACTAGTTCTTAGACCTAAATATCTGATTTTAGTGTGTTTGATAAGAGTTGGTTTCTCAAAATATCACAAAAATGCTACTTATACAAGGGCCCAAAAAGGAAGTCCCGCTAAGTGGCCTAAGCGGGCTCAGCAAAAATATCTTTTCTGATTCAGTGGACCGCACTAAGAGGGATGAGGCCGCTTAGAGGGCCCAAAAACTCCATTCTTTCAAATGTGAAAATCCTTGCAACGCGTTTCAAAATGTGCTTAACGTGCTAGCCTGAACCAAACTCCAATTTTTAACTTGTTGCACCTCACTCTTGGCTCTAGCTTGCCCAAAGCTCTAATGCTCCAATGACCAACATCCAAACCTACAAAATGAGCATAAAACTAAGTAAACAAAGTAATTTACCACATAATCTATATAATTGTTTATTTACATCAATTTATAAACTTAAACACTAATAATTATCAAAATAGAGTGCAAAGGACCACAAAATTATCTACAAATATATCAACATTTTGGTCTTTAACAACTCTCCCCGACTTAGAATTTTGTTTGTTCCTAAACAAAAATTCTCCACCCAAAAGGAAACCAAGACAAACCACAAAATTAGGAAACAACAAGTTTTAGCACAAGACAATTTTATGGTTCAAATTAACAAGAACAAACAAGAGAATGCTTTCCACTAACCAAATCAAACCATAAGCATGAAAAATGGTTAAGTGCAAAATACATATCAAAATTTCCAAAAAAACATAACTAAAAAATGAATCGCACATAAACACACACTCATCAATGAATGAGAAACAACAAAAGGGCTTTTTCACTCATCCAACAATCATGCTAACATATGGATCAAATCATGAATTCATCACACACAAAGCATCAAACGTGTCAAGCAAGAATCACAAGGAACTGAAAGGGTTGTAATTGACTTAGTTACAAGGAAGGGATATTTCTCAAGGTAATTGAAACTAAATTTCCTAATGCATGAGAACATTAAATTTTCACACCATTACACAATTCAAATATTTTTACCCCTCTTGTATTATTTTCTTTGCTAAAAATACAACCTTAGGCTCTTTTTCCGGCATAATTTATGCCCTTGGCTTTTCAATTTTTTTTCCTATTTAAGAGCTCAAATTCATTGATTCTTTTTCTCAATCATTTTTGTTCACTTTTTCTTTTCTTTTTCTATCAACCACTTTTTCTTTCTCAAGAAACAACCTACATCTTTCTCCCCAACTTTAAACACAATCCAACATAGTAGCAAAAATATTCCCATACAACTAAGGTAAAGGAAAAATAAAAGAAACCATATTGAGGTTGAGGGTTCACAAATTTCTCAAACAAAAATCAAGATCATTACTAAAAACTTAATGATGAATTTGTTATTAATTTACAATATTTACACAATTCAACCATCACAAGGATCTTGATAGAAAGGATCAATTGGGGCTAACAAGTGATCACTCACTCTCAAGGTAGATTGATTATTCATTTGGTTCAATTGGTTTTTCTCAAAATAAAACAATAAATGCCTTTGATCATTTTCTAACTTTCACACATATACCCACATGCATGATTAAATATAATAAGATTGAGTTACCAAGACTGTTGGTTTCCCGCATTTTAATGCACATTGGAAAGCCACCTCACACAAGGCTGAGTTCTAAAGTGATTCATAATTGACAAGTATTGTAGAGAAATTAATGGTATGACATTATGAATAAACCATAAGTTTCATATTTATGTTATGCTTAGAAAGCAATAAAGATTTACCTTGAAGTTGTCACTATATTTTAATTCATATCATCACCACTCAGTTGCAAGTTGAACCGCATTTTGACAAGTTCACTTGGTTCCTTAAAAGTTATCAAACTAAGGAACAAAACATCAAGATTTTTCTTTTTCTCAAAAAAATTAAAACAATAACCAACTCTATACAAAATTTAAACTTACTAATATAATGCATTAAAAGTTAAAAATAAAAAACACCCCAAAGTGGTGTACCAAAAGCATCCATGGCATAAAATTACTCCAAAAGTATCAACACACATCCTTTAAAGGATGGAACCAAAGTACTACCATAATACATAACATAAAACATCATCCTTCAAAGGATGGAACAACATCAAGATAATTTTCTAAAAATTAAAAACAAAATACTAAATAAAAACATAAAAACATAAAGATAATAATAGCACGGAAAACCAATCTCAACAGCAAGTCAACTGCTCAACTCGTCACCACTCACCACAACCTGTTCATATTCTTGCTCTTCATCACTTCCCTGCATCATCAACTACTTCCCCATCTCGGAAGAATGGCCTGTCCTCAGGGTAATTCGCATAAGCAGAAAACTCCTCCCAAGGTTGAACTTCTTCCAAAGTTTCAAGTTCCTTCACACATTCTTCCATTTCCTTTTCTTCATGGGCATCAAAAACTTGAATCACATTAGTCAATGTTTTCTCAAGGGGTGTTGAAAGATGAACTTCACTAGAAAAAGACCAAATAGCTTCTTCTATAGCATCAACTCTAAAATAAACTCCTTTATCATTTGAATGTTTCATCGCTTCAAAGAGATTAAAACTCACATCTTCATATTGAACACTGACCTTCATCAAACTATCGTCGATGTCAATCATCATTCTTGCGATTTTCATGAATGATCGACCAAGAGTCAAAGGTGCACCATGGTCTCCCTCCATGTCAATCACAACAAAATCAACCAGGAAGAAAAATTTATCCACTTTCACTAGCACATCTTGAGTTACACCATAAGGATAGGTAATGGATTTATCGGCTAGTTGAAGTGTCATATTTGTTGACTTCATCTCGATGATTCCCAATCTTTTCACAATAGACAAAGGAATCAAATTTATGCTAAAACCCAAATTAATCAAACCCTTATCGACATAAACATCACCAATGGTAACCGACAAAGTAACCCTTCCCGGATCACTTTCCTTCTTCGCTAAAGTTCTTTGAATTATAGAACTACAACTTTCATAAACCATGATAACTTCTTGATTCATCGATCTTCTCTTTTATGTAAGGATATCCTTCATGAACATTGTGTACATAGGCCTTTTCTCTATAGCTTCTGAGAATGGAATATTTATTTGAAATTTCTTAAATACATCCATAAATCGAGCATAGTGCCTAGCGTTATCCTTCTTGGAAGGAGCATGAGGATAAAGCAAATTTTAAATTGGAATAGTATTTACA
Organism: Vicia faba; assembly: GCA_948472305.1. Classification (NCBI taxonomy): domain Eukaryota; kingdom Viridiplantae; phylum Streptophyta; class Magnoliopsida; order Fabales; family Fabaceae; genus Vicia; species Vicia faba. The sequence goes on from OX451738.1 coordinate 1,015,043,143, forward strand.
AGAAGCTATTTGTTGTATTTGCTTACTTGGAATTTCTTACATCTCCTTGTTTTGTTGAGGTAATTTGGCCATTTGCTTTGTAAATTGCTCCACTTGTTGAGAAAGTAACTTGTTTTGAGCTAAGATAGCATCATTTGCCCCTAATTCAAGAACTCTCGGCTTCCTTTGTGAGGTCCCACGGTCGTGTTGAACTTGATGATCATTTCTTTCCATCTTCCCAATTATATTAATTGCTTCTTCCTGAGTCTTTGCCATTAACGAACCACCCGAGGTAGCATCCAATAATAGTTTTGGTTGTGGTTGAAGAACATTGTAGAAAATGTGTAATTGTGTAGTCTTATAAAAACCATTGCTAGGACACTTTCTCGACATTGACTTATACCTCTCCCAAGCTTCATTGAGGGACTCATTCCGCCTTGAGAAAACATAGATTTTGCGATTTTGTCCTCCATAAACCTATATTGGGGAAAAATATTCTTAGAAATTTCTATTCTAAAACATTTCACTCCATCATAATTTGAGTAGGTTGGTCAAGATACCAATCTTTGGCCTTCCCCACCAAAGAATGAGGAATAGTCTCTTGAATACTTGTTCTTCTTCATCTTCCGGGGCTCCCATAGAACTGGAAATCTCATATAATTTTATGAGGTGAGTATAAGGATCTTCATGGTCTAGACCCGTGAAAGGATTTTCATACAAGAGCTGAAGGATGCTCATTTTCATCTTAGAATGCCCCGCGTTAGCATGGCGGGAAAACTGAGTGTTTCGTCTAGAACTATTTATGCATGGACCTCTGAGAGGAGGTCGTGAATTCTCCATGTAATATGGTGGGAGAACTGACTTGTTTAGCGTTTTATCGTAAATGTTGCGGATAGCAAGATTCACCATCGAATTTTCTTTATCTAATGAGGAAATATGAAAAGAACATGAAAGACATTTGATAGATTTTGAGTTTGGGGGGTAAGTTATGAAAAGGGAAGGTGTTAGCGCCCTTTTCATCTGTAGTTATCTACGGGCTCTTAATTGCTTATCTCACTTTAAACTTGCTTTGTGTGTGTGATTTGAAAATATTTTGAATGTCAATTGTGAGACAGGCTTTGTAATAATTCTTAAATCAGTCCTCTAGAATGTATACAAAGTGTTTTATGAAAATATTTGTTTTGAAACGTGAGGTGTAAAAATGAATTTGTTTGTTTGAAACTATAATGAGCAAGCAATTTGTTGAGTCTTACCCACTAAAGGTCGTTCTTGTTATTTTCCTTCTCTGTTAGAGATAGTACTATCCACACCATTAGTTGGTACGTAGCCCTATCTGTTGGATGTGAAGAGACAGGCGTATGGTCGTCGTATGGTCATAAAAGGCAACATGTAAGAATACTTTTAGCAATTCGAAAGGACTATCATAATTTTTCTTGTAGGGTCATCGAAGGGACTGGATTATTTAGTAGGAAACTCGAAGGGTCATCGAGGGACTATGATCTTCATTCGAGGGACATGACCAATTATCTGAAGGCAACAAGAGGGAATTACCCTGGAGGTGTATGTGTGCAAAGTGATTCAATTACAATTATGTTATCTTGGAATTGTTTAAGGTTATCTACTGATTGATTTTATCTTGCCATACAAGCCTATTAATGCACACACACACACACACACACACACACACACATATATATATATATATATATATATATATATATATATATATATATATATATATATATATATATATATATATATATATATATATATATATATATATATATATATATATATATATATATATATATATATATATATATATATATATATATATATATATATATATATATATATATATATATATATATATACAAGGCATAAAGTATAAGTGCGGAAAAGTAAAGTCTTATGCTATTACAGGGTCTTGGGGAAGTTACATGATAAAGAAATTGTGCGGGAATTTAAACTAGGTTATTACAAAATTTGTACATCCTATACAATTTGTCTAATAAAGTAAATATCAAAATAAAATAAAAAATGTTAGTAAATTATTTTTAAAAATCCTAAAGTCTAAAATATTGAAAATCAATTTTTTTGTATATTTTTGGTTTGATTTTATATGTTAATAATAATTAAAAAAACTAATGCCTAATTTTTAATTACTAATTAATTAATTTAATTGCAAAAACCTAATTCTAAATTAATTAAGTTAATTAATAAAAAATACTAAACCTAATTTTTTGATTTTATAAGTTTTCTCTGATTTTTTATTAGATCAAAAAAATGGTTAAAAGAAAGAAAATAGAAAAAAGGGTTGAAAATTGGTAAGAAAAAGGTTGCAGACGCTGGGACTTGAACCCACACCCTTAATTTCAATAGCATGCCTTCTTGCCACTACGCTAGTTGATGGTTTTTGATATGGGATATGAACGATTCTATTTGCTATAATCTTGTGTTTTATCCAGAAAATAAAAAAATAATTTTCCAGAAAGGGGATCGAACCCACACACCTACGTTTACCAAACAGACGCTTCACTACCAGGCCACTTGTTGTTACGCGTTAGTGAATTGTAATTTAAATAACAAATAATAAAAATATCAATTCAGACATGCCATAATCAAAGTCCGGTCGTCTTCTCCGATCAACACGAATCATGAATCTTACAAAAATCAATGAATTGGAACAAAACAAGTGCATGGATTAAATAAATAGATCATTGCGAATTAAATGGGGATGTCCTTTTCTCCTGAAAGTGCGTGTAAATAGATTTTTTAAGAAAACAACAATTCATGCCCTAACGATGGCAAATCATGTTCTCTACGTTAGAGCTTGATCTTTTTGGTTCAAACCTGTCTCACACATCATGTTAAACACATTTGGGCAATCAAAAGTAAATAATAATGCATAGATTGACAAATTCGAATTGAGAAATTTTTTATTGAACCAGAGGGATTGAGCATGGTGTTCTGGATGGGGAATGGGATGCTTCTTGGCTTGGATAGGTTCCTGGGAACTTCAGGAGGATGATCCAATCCTTGGTTTGGACTGAAATGGGCTGGAGGCTTTGATACAATATGGCACTATTCATTGAAAAAAATTGTGTTTTGAAACCCTTGTTTTTTGAGGCAGCCTTCATGTCTTCTCTTCACTGATGATGTCCTATATTTATAAGCATCATATTAAGTCAACAAAAATGAATGGAAATCATGAGAAGTTAAGTGTGAATCAAACATGATAAAACATGTTTTCAAGCTTCCAAATTTGAAGATTCTTGCCAAAACCAATTAAAAAACTTCCAAAACAAATAAAATTCTCTTTCCATATTAAGGAAACACGGTTTTGGCAAGTTAGATATATGATCTTGGGCTTCAAAATGATCCAAAACAAAAGCCCGCGTGCCTTGGTCCATCATTTGCTATTTTATTTGATTTATTTTGCTTTTAAATGAATAAAGATCAAAATAAATGAAATAAAAATAAAATATAATGCATGAATGGACTTATGGGTCCTTAAACATGTTATGAACATGTTTGAGCCTAAAAACTTAGGCCCATTAGCCCAAAAATGCAATTTTGCTCAAAGTGAACTTCATACATTTTCTCAAAATTGCTCAACTTGCACCAATCATATCTCTGTCAATTTTTATGATATGAAGTTGGTCTTGAAATTTTTGGAAATAACAAGATGTCCCTTACAACTCTCATGTTGGTCATTTTTTCATTTGAAGTCTTTATGTTGAGGTAAATTTCTTTGGCAAAAGATGTCTTTTTGTTGACTTTTAAAATGTCATCTAATGTTTTGGCTCATATTTCTCAAATGAAGCATTTTTTGGACTTGAGCTTAGAGAGACAAAGTTGTAGATAATTGTATTTCCTTCAATATAGGCTTTGGTTTATGAATTATTGATGAATCATGTGAAAGTTATGCCTGGTCAAAGTTCAGTTGACTTTTCCTAAGGAAAACCCTAATTTAGTAACTTTTGACTTTTGATGGATCTTGAGTTTTCTTGATGAATCATAATCAACCCCTTATAAAATGATTAATGTCACTTCAAAATCTTGATGTTGACAAAAAATCTTGAGTTTTGACTGTATGTTGACCACAGTTGACTTTTTATCCAATATAGTTAATTTTAAATGATTTGAGCAATTGACTGAGCAAACTTGTGATGCATGGCTTGAAACTTGGCATGGGGATTCTTTAAAGCATATGAGGAATCATGAAACTCACTTGAGGCATTAGAAGCTCAATTTTCTTTTAGAAAACCAAAAACCTAGTTATACGCTAATTACTTAGGAGAGGTGTTTGTATGCTCAAACCCTTGAGTATTCTTGAGCAATTGAGAACCCTAGGAGCATGAGGAGGTGTCTTGAATAAATTGTCTTAAAAAATGGGAGAGAAAATTTTGGGGTACAACATCTTCCATTGTTCAATCTTCTTAAACCTGAAGAGTTAGATTTGCATGTCTGTCATTCATGATCTGAAGATGGAAGAGGATTGAACACCTAAGTGCCTAGAAATTCGCACTCACTAGTGCATGAAGTAACGTTGTTGGTTGATAGTATTTCTATAATGGGCTTAAATATACCATTCGGAGGGGTGATAGAGTGTTGCCAGAGATGGGATTACATATGCCATCCAAAGTAACTGTTAATAGGAGCATCAGAATGAGTCTACGCATGACTGTATCTGAAAAATGCTTTTTTTAGACAATCTCTGAAGGAAAATGTTTTTCAGGACGAAGGCCCTGAAGGAGATGATTTTCATAATTCAGTCTCTAAGGGGCAATGCTTTTCAGAATAAACCTCTGAAGGAAATGCTTGCTAGAATTCGGTCTCATGGGGAAAGCTTTTCAGAACAAAGCCCTGAAGGAGAATGCTCACCAGAATTCAGTATCTAGGGGGAACCATTTGGTTATAAAGATGGTCGCCCTGTCCTGTTTCTAGAACTGATCTACAATCTATTTTTTTATTGGTAAACCCTTCCTGTTTCGGGAATTTTTACCGCCTAGTCATATAGATAGTTACGTTGTCTTGTTTCAAGAATTAATCTACATCCTATTTTTTGTTGGTAAACCTATCCTATTTTGGGAATTCATACTGCCTGGTCATATAGATAGTTTCCCCGTCCTGTTTCGGGAATTAATCTACGACCCTTTTTTTGTTGGTAAACCCGTCCTGTTTCGGGAATTCATACCGCCTGGTCGTATAGATAGTTGCTTCGTCCTGTCTCGGGAATTGATTTATGACCTATTTTTTGTTGGTAAACTCGTCCTATTTAAGGAATTCATACTGCCTGGTCCTATAGATAGTTGTCTCGTCTTATTTCGGGAATTAATCTGCGACCTGTTTTTTGTTGGTAAACTCGTCTTATTTCGGGAATTCATACTGCCTGGTCCTATAGATAGTTGCCCCATCCTGTTTCAGGAATTAATCTCTGACCTGTTTGAAAATTGTTGATAATATTCGTCGATTTGCAAACTTTACCTGAAAATACAAAATTAGATTTCTGTAATGTCATGATGTATGTAATGCATTGCGTAAAGATGATCTCAAAATAAATGAGAATGTTATATGCGTTTCGGTATGCATATGCTATGATGTGTTGTGAAATGATGTATGGATGGAATATATCATTGAAGCTTATCGGTAGCTCCTTGTAACAATGTTTAGCTGGGGAAAATAAATCCCAGGTTGTTGTTGGGGAAAATAAATCTCGGACTGTTGTTGGGGATGAAGAAAGTGATTCTTCAATTTCTGCTGGGAATAATTTTGTTGGGGATTCCCGCTTTCTATTTGAGGATACTCCGCTAGGGATCTTCGACTTCTGCTTGAGGATAGAGGCATTCAAGGAGAGTGATTCGTTCGCTGTTCTTTTTGCTGAATGATTTGATTCTTACATACCCTGACTAGGGATAAAAGAGATGAATTTTCCTCTGATGCGCTATTTATCCTGTTTTCAGATACCGTAACAACTCTTCTCGGGATAGAAACTTTGATTTAATGATGCCGGAGAAGAGAATATTGTTGGGGATTTACGACATTGGAGTAATAAATTCCACTGGGGAATTAAATTCCTGTAAACTGTGTCGAGAAAATAGACTCTAATGGGGATTGGAATTTCACATGCTTCACTGAGGAAGTCTCCACTGTATCTGGGGAAATGATCTAACTTCCTTATATGCTAGGGGACCTATTGAGGAAGATGATCATATCAAGCTATCCATCAGGGATATGGAGGTGAACTGATGGAAGATGCCCCAATTTCTGTCTGAGCATATTAGACTTGCTGGGGAATATATTTTTGTTGGGGATGAGCTTGTGAAGATAGCTCTGTAGAGATAGTTCCATGGAGATTGCTCTGTGGGGAATTGTGGATGACTTGATCATTATACTAACTTATAGAGTCTTTAGTAAATGAATATCAGAGGGATAAATAATTGATGAGATAATGGGACATAGTCATACGCTTTAATCCCTAACTTTTGCCTGGACTGTCTTTTCAGATTTTCAGTCTACCGGGTTACCCTTTTTTGCCCAAGCCGCCTTCTCAGGTTTTCTACTTTCCGAGTGTACAATTTTATTTATATGACCCTAATTTTTCCCGAACCTTTTTGGTTCATCGGGATGCCCTTATTTTTTCCTAGGCCAATCAACTTAGCGAGTCTTTTTTTCATGCGTAGTATTTTTGACTATGTCCAAGTTCACAGGGCATGGGGAATTTTCATTGTCCATGGTAGGAAGTGTTGTAGCACTGCCAGAAAATATTTTCTTGATCATATGTGTCCCTTCGTATGCGAGAGTCCATTTCCCCTTGGGATTAGTCTGGTGCACCCGATGTTAAAGTTATTAATCAACCATTAATTACCAGATTTATGATAGTCTTGACCTTCCTCAGTATTTTTCTAAGAACTATCACGATAGAATGAAACTATCTAATACTGCTAACATAGACAAGAAATTTTGTGATACCGAAGATTTAATTTTAATAGTGGATTTTGCTGAAACTCAAGATCATTGTAACATGCCCCAAGTGATTCAGACACTTTTGAGAGATTCTTTGAATCTTGACTTGACTGTCACAGATGAGTTGGACAATAACATGACATGCCCCTTGATTTATAACCAATTGTGTCTTCGAAAGGCTAGTTACTGGAAGTGTCTTTCTCTTTAACCCATCCTCTAAAGTAATTTTGTCTATTGGGAGGATTTTCATTCATTGAATATTCATCATGCGGATTTCTCTACTGTCAAACACTTAGTCATATTCAAACAATGGTATTAAAATGCAAAGCTTATGTTTGTCTTGAAGTTTAAAAAATGATTTTTTTAGTAAAACAAAATTCGTAAGAATATGATATCAACTCAGGATTTATACAAAGCCTTACAGGAGTCACGATACTTTTTTGTAACAGTATGTTTTTGAACTAACCCATGATTTAGTTAGGACTTTGAAGGGTTGTAACATGGCCTGGTTCACGGTTTAAGAAACAAAGGATAAAAGCTCAAAGTTTATTTGTACCCAACCCATTCTCCATGATGTCCTTCAGTACTATACTCAGTTAATTATGCATTTAGGTTCAAATAGAGTTTGGAATTATAGCACTAATACTCGGTGATGGTTCAAAAACTGAATGTTTATTTGAGAAGACAACCATTTTTTGTAACATCTTTCTTTTATTGAGGATTTGTAGCGACCTCTTTTTGACTTTATCATCCCTAACTTTTTCCTGAACTATTTTGTTTGAGATTGCAGTCAATGGGATGCCCCAGTTTTTTTCCTAAGTCTTCTTCATAAGTTCGACTTAGCGGGCTTTTCTTTTGAAAGGTAATGACTTCCCGACTTAATGATTACAGGGAACCATCATCGACTTTTAATTTGAAAGTATATCTTCGACACTACTTGTTGTGTACGAAGGAAAATCTTGTGATTGAATGCACAATTGAGTTAACTAAGAAACTACCCTGCCCCAGGTTATGATTAAGGGTTTCAATTTGCGTGAAAAAGAAAACTCCTACTTCTTAGGCTCAAAGGGGTTGATTAGGGATTAACTTCCTTATATCTCTAATGTTTGGAATTGAAGCAACGCCTGTACATCATTAGCAAGGTCTATTCAAAAGCATATTGTATGAGATTATGGTATTGTTTTCGTCATCCTCCCTCTAAAGGCTTATAGCTTTTAACGAGAGTTGAATATCACAAAAAAGGAAGTAAAAAGCGCAGTTTAAATATAGTGAAAACTAATGAATTAATTCAAGACAAACATATGAAATGCATTAATGAAAAAAAACAAAGTTTGACATAAAGATAAGTGTTCGAACAAACAAAATAAATTACAACTAAAAAATCAAATGAACTGAACGCTCTCAATCTTAGTCATGATTTGGCATGTGAGCAGTGATCACATTAGGAGTCTCAGGAGGGTCAAACTCAATCTCCTTAGCATCAATCATATCTTGAATCTTGTTCTTCAACGCCCAACAACTATTTGTATCATGTCCAGGGCTATTAGAATGGTATGCACACCTTGCATTGGGATGATAGCTAGGAGTGAAAGTATTGGGATTTCGAGGAGGATCTTTCAACGTAATCAACTTTGCCTTTAACATGTGTTGCAACACTTGAGCCTATGACATGTCGATTTTAGTAAATGGTATTTTGGGTGTATCATGCTTATATTGATTACCCTGTTATCGTTGTTGCACTGGTGCATGATTAGATATCAGTATTGCCCCCACAAATTGGTTGTGGTCTCTCTTATTACGACCTTTTGGGTCGTACACATCATTGGACTCTTTCTTCCTGTTGTATGACTTCTTCTAAGTATCGGAAGAGGTAGGCACATGGATTTTACCACTTCTGATTCCATTATCAACATGTTCCCCAGTCAATGTCAGTTCAGTGAAACCAGTTGAAGAATTTCCAAGTAGGTGATTATAGAAAGAACTTATCAGCCTGCTCATGAACATGTCAACCAAAGGAGGTTGAACCCTGCCTGCGAGATCTCTCCATTTCTGGGGCGTACTCTTTGAAGCTTTAATTAGAGCCCATGGACATACTTTGTGATTGCATACGAGTTGGTGCGAGATCAGCATTATATTGGTACTGCTTGTAGAAAGCGGTAGCCAAATCTTCCCAGGTATGCATATTGGTCCCTTCTAGTTGATAGAACCATTCCAACTGTGTTCCAGGAAGGCTCTCTTAGTAGAAATGAAACCATAATTTCTTGTCAACAGTGTTTGGTTGGACTTTCCGAACATATAACCTCAAATGCAGCTTCGGGCAAGAAACACTGTCATACTTAAAAAAGGTAGGAGTTTTAAACTTGGGAGGAATGATGATTGTTGAGACCAAACCTAATTCTTCGAAGTCCAAGCCAGGTACCTTCTGGATCTCCATAGCTTTTAGATTCTCTTATAGCAACTTGTACTTCTCATCAGCAGGGGGTATTGTTTATCCAAATAATCTTCTTCCTCTTTAATAGAGTATTTGATAGAACCATAATTTCTATTTTCCTCATGCTTATCACTTTCATCGTTGTCATTCTGTTCATTATCATTGTCCTCAGGGATCTCGATATCCTTGAAATGTTTAGCTGGACCTCTGGATCTTCTCCCTATGTTGATAATTCCAATTGGTTTATTTGTCTTCTTCTTCTTCTTCTTCTTCTCTTTAACGATGAGTGCCTTCAGTTCTTCTTGACCCTTGGCTAAGCTTAAGAACATCTCTTGGAACTGAGCATTATGAGCCTGGAGATCTTTCACTATTTGTTCGAGAGCCATTTTTGCTGAAATAAACAGCAAGGAGATGAGAAACCTGTCTTGGAAACCTATTATGCAATGACATGGTATGTAGATGCGTATGCAATGTTTTCAAGGATCTTTAGGGAATCTAGTTTGAAAAATTAGAAATTGAATTTAGTTGCAGCTTTGTCTGAAGAACTTTGAGTTTTTATCTTTGAACGTCCTTGTATAAGAATAAAGCTCACCATATCAAGTGGGTCATAGCCTCTAACTCAATAAAATGCACTTTGATCTTGACGACATCTGGCTAGAGGAAAATCAATCCTCTTTCCCCTTGAAAGAAATTTGGCTTATAACAATCCTATAAATATTGCACCTTAAATCCCTAATATCCTTGAAATGGTTAGTAACAGTGCTATGTTATGAAATGACATGATGTGTATGCCATGCACTAAGAAAAAGCGTAAGGTGATGAGAACAAATGAGTTTATACAAACAAATCCTGCGAGGAATTCAAGTTGTTAATTAGTGAATACAAATAAGTCACACAAGAGCCTTAGTTTTAAAGGTTTTCATGGAGTCCATAGGTAAATACCCTTCCCCATTAAAGTTAAGTTGGCTCGACCTATCCTAAAATAGTAATCGGGTTCTAGGAATTTCATATCACCGATCTTTCTCACAAGTTTTATTTTAGCACAACTGACTTGCCACCAAAACATCCCGAGAGTCTAATCTCAATGAGCGTAGCATCAAGTATCAACCAACCTTGGACTGCACCAAAGCCAGCTATCTCACTACCTTCTAATGGCCAAGATGAGTCAATTAAGGTTCTAAAAGTAAGTTAATGCTAATGACACAACACGGAAGCCTAATGTTATCCTTGACTGACTCAAGGAACATTAATACAAACCAAAATGTCGCACTAATTGTAGCCATCAATTCAACCATATCGGTCTATGTTGTACAATTTTTGTGATCTATTGCCACTTACCTAAGGCATCCCTAGATCTGGGTGTAGGACCTTTCAAATAATAAACCCAAGCAAGCCCTTAAAGTTAAAGCAGACAAAGCACACAATTTAAGCAAGTAAAGTGATCTAAACTCTTAAGGTAACTCCTCTTTTAACTAGGACCCCAACATAGTCGCCAGTTCTGTAATAAGGTGGAAGAACTGACTTATTTAGCATTTTATCACAAATGTTGTGGATAGCAAGAGTCGCCACCGACTTTTGTTTTATCCAATGAAGAAAGGTAAAAAAAACAGAAAAGTCTTTTGATAGATTTTGAGTTCGGGGGGGTAAGTTATGAAAAGGGAAGGTGTTAGCACCCTTTTCATCTGTAGTTATCTACGGGCTCTTAATCGCTTAGCTCACTTTAAACTTGCTTTGTGTGTGTGATTTGAAAATATTTTGAATGTAAATTGTGAGGCAGACTTTGTAATAATTCTTGTATCAGTCCTCAAGAATGTATACAAAGTGTTTTTTGAAAATATTTATTTTGAAACGTGAGGTGTAAAAATGAATTTGTTTGTTTGAAAATGTTATGAGCAAGCAATTTGTTGAGTATTACCCATTAAAGGTCGTTCTTGTTATTTTCCTTCTCTGTTATAGATAATACTATCCACATCATTAGTTGGTAGGTAACCCCATCTATTAGATGTGAAGGGACAAACGTAAGATCGTCGTATGGTCATAGAAGGCAACATGTAAGAATACTTTTAGTAATTTGAAGGGACTTTCATAATTTTTCTCGTAGGGTCATCGAAGGGACTAGATCATTTTGTAGACATCTCGAAGGGTCATCGAGGAACTGTGATCTTTATTCTAGGGTCTTTGCTAATGTACCCTTACTTTCGAGGGACATGACCAATTATCCGAAGGCAACAAGAGGGGATTACCCTAGAGGTGTATGTGTGCAAAGTAATTCAATTACAATTATGTTATCTTGGAATTATTTAAGGTTATCTATCGCATAATTTTATCTTGCCATACAAGCCTATTTCTACATATATATATATATATATATATATATATATATATATATATATATATATATATATATATATATATATATATATATATATATATATATATATATATATATATATATACACACACACACACACACACAAGGCATAAAGTATATGTGCGAAAAAGTAAAGTCCTACGCTATTATAGGGTATTGGGGCAGTTACATGATAAAGAAATTGTGCGGGAATTTAAACTAGGTTATTACAAAATTTGTACATCCTATACAATTTGTCTAATAAAATAAATATCAAAATAAAATAAAATATTAGTAAATTATTTTTAAAAATCCTAAAGTCTAAAATATTGAAAATTAATTCTTTTTGTGTATTTTTGGTTTGATTTTATATGTTAATAATAATTAAAAAAAACTAATGCCTAATTTTTAATTACAAATTAATTAATTTAATTGCAAAAACCTAATTCTAAATTAATTAAATTAATTGATAAAAAAAGACTAAACCTATTTTTTTGATTTTATAAGTTTTTTCTGATTTTTTATTGGATTTAAAAAAGGGTTAAAAGAAAGAAAATAGAAAAAAGGATTGAAAAATTAGTAAGAAAAAGGTTGTAAGCGTTGGGACTTGAACCCATGCCCTTGATCTCAACAACATGCCTTCTTGCCACTGCGCCAGTTGATGGTTTGTGATATGGAATAGGAACGATTCGATTTGTAATAATCTTGTGTTTTATCCTGAAAATAACAAAATAATTTGCCAGAAGGGGGATCGAACTCACGCACCTACGTTTACCAAACACACGCTTCACCACCAGGCCAACGCGTTAGTGAACTGTAATTTAAACAACAAATATTAAAAACATCAAATCATAGATGTCAGAGTCAAACTCTGATCGTCTTCTCTGATCAACACGAATCATGAATCTTGCAAAAATCAATGAATTAGAACAAAAAAAGTTCCTGGGTTACATAAATAGATCATTGCAAATTCAATGGTGATTTCCTTTTCTCATGAATGTGCCTGTAAACAGAGTTTCGAAGAAAACAACAAGTTCATTCCCTAATGATTGCAGATCATGTTCTCTACTTTAAAGCTTGATCTATTTGGTTCAAACCTGTCTCACACATCATGTTAAACACATTTGGGCAATCAAAAGTAAACAATAATGCATAGATTTATAAATTCAAATTGAGAATTTTTTTACCGAACCGGAGGGCTTGAGCGTGGTGTTCTGGACGTGGAATGGGATGCTTCTTAGCTTGGATGATTTAATGGGAACTTCAGGAGGATGATTCAATCCTTGGTTTGGACTGAAACAAACTGGAGACTTTGATACAATATGGCACTATTCTTTGAAAATTTTGTGTTTTAAAACCCTTGTTTTTTGAGGCAGCCTTCGTGTCTTCTCTTTATTGATGATGTCCTCTATTTATAAGCATCATATTAAGTCAACAAAAGTGAATTCCATCATATTAAGCATCATATTTATAAGCTCTAAGTGTGAATCAAACATGATAAAACATGTTTTCAAGCTTCCAAATTTGAAGATTCATGCCAAAACCAATTAAAAACCTTCCAAAACAAATGAAATTCTCTTTCCATATTGAGGCAACACGGTTTTGGAAAGTTGGATATGTGATCTTGGACTTTAAAATGATCCAAAACAAAAGCCCACATGCCTTGGTCCATCATTTTCTATTTTATTTGATTTATTTTTCTTTTGAAGATGTGAAAAACACAAGAAGGGGGGGTTGAGTTGAAAACTTGAATCTAAACGCTTAAAGACACAGAATTTTTATCATGGTTCGTTTGATCTCAAACTACTCACGTCCACCCGTCAAGGTGATTTCGCCTCTCTCCAACGAGGTCTTAATCCACTAATCTCAACAAGATTACAAAAGCTACTTTAACAACTGTTAAAGTCTTCTTGAGTACAACCACAATCCAGTTAATCTCAAGGGACACTTTTATAATATGATTATACAATATGTGTGTTGTTGTTTTTCTAACAAAAACTGTTTATCACAATTGTGATAAATTACACATGATTATAGCTTAGAGAAGTAAAAATGAAATTGCTTGCAGCTTTGAATATGCGTGAGTGGTTATGTAGCAAAAATTCATTTTGGTTTTGAACGCTGACTATGTTTATATAGGCAGTGGAATTACGTTGATCATAAAGCATGTTTAATGTCATTAACACACTTTCCTTTTAGAGAAGATCCTGTCTGAAAGAAGCCGTTGGAATTGATGTTGTCTTGAATGATCAGTAACGCTTCAGAATCTTATCTCCTTTCTTGCTGATGACGCTTCAGAATACTGATGACTTGGATTGGTATGTTCTTGTTCAGAATTAGAGTTTACTTTGATTAAGCGCAGGTTCTGGTTATCAAACTTCAGCGTATGTTCTGATTGCTTCAGCGTGTAGCACTTATGGCTTATCTTCTGATGCTGATATGATCATAACTTCTGCATACATAAAACCTAATTGTTAAGGTGCATATTTGTTCTTTGTAGTTTATATTTTATTCTTTGTATTTGTTATCATCAAAACTCTAACCAAGGGTTGTAGAATCAAACTATGTCCTAACAATCTCCCCCTTTTTGAGGATGACAAAAACTAGATTTTTCAATTAAAAATAAAGAATAAAAGGTTTAGAAGAAACTCACCCTGAGTTGATTGCTTCCCTTAAGTTCCTTGAGCATCAGAGTTTAGCTTCATCTTTCATCAGAGTTTGTACCTGTTCAGGCTTTTCAGAAGATAGAGGTTAAGTAATTCAGAATGTTTGAGACTTCTGTCTCAGTAAACCATTATTGAAAATATCTTACTTTCTCCCCCTTTTTGTCAGTTATCAAAAAGGCAATATAATCAGAGCCAAAATAGTTGAATTATATTAAAAACAAGAAGCAATGATAAGTTCCAGAACATAAGTGAAAAATTAAGCGTTACAAATACGGATTTAAAACAGAAAAGAGTCTAAGAGGGAGGAGGAAGACGTGTGAACAAAGCTTCCAGCAAGCCCTTGATCTGGGTATTAGATTCTTCTTGTTTGCCCAAGATGCTCTTAATCTCTTTGTTTGTGTCCTCCTGCTTATCCAACCTTTCCTGGATAAGAGCATTTTCTCTCTTCAACTCTTCCAGAGTTTGCATGACTGAGGAAGGTGCTGGAGATTCTTCAGTAGTTGGACGCTTCTCAGAGCATTCTGCAGCTTGTTCACAGTGAACCATTTCCTCTGCTGTGATCATCTCTTCTGGAGCAGCAGTCAAGGAGAGACTTTCTGATTCTTGTTGAACTTCATCTGAGGGATGATGCTCTGACTAGGGAGCATTATCCAGAGGGAGAATATCCTTCTTGAGCAGATGGCTCAGAACTTGGTCTTCAAAAGCCTTTAGCCTAGCACTGAAGTTCCGTTGAACTTGTTCATAACTTTGTTCCTTTAGCTTTAGTGTTTCAGAACTCAGCCAGTTTCTGAATTTGGTCCATATATAATTAGAAGCAGCAGGATTTGTTATCTCTAGACTAGCATACCTCAAGGAATTTATCCATTCTTGTATCCCTGTTTCAAAAATCAACAAATTTGTACCAACATTTGATGTGGTTTCAGTTGGTTTTGGTTTGGGAATGGCAGTTTTGTGAGAGATATCAGCTAGTCTTTCCAGCACAATTGGATCAATGACAAGTCTTACGTTGTCAGCTGGACTGCTATTGGGTGAAGGAGTGGGAGATTCAGGTATGATGATTGGACTGGTAGGGGAGTTTGGTGGTGTGGATTCCAACAATGAAGGAATTTCTGGAATGTCGTGGATGGTGAGAGGCATGCGAATGGCAAGTGGTTCAATGATTCCAGGTATTGGGATTGTATCAGAATATGAATGAGGTTCTTCATATTGGTTTGTTGAAACATGGTGATGTTTTGGTTCATGGATATCAGAGGATTGATTCTTAGAAGGTTGAGCTTCTGGTTGTTGTTGTTCAGGTTGAGGTGATGGTGGATGAGGAATATCTTGTTGTGGAGAGAGAGGTTGTGGAATATCTGGTGTGGTATCAGAGTTTGGATTATCAGGGAGTTGAGGGTTTGGATTTTATGGTACGGGAGCTGAAAGGTCTTGGTCAAATGAATCAATATTAGACAGAACTTTGGCAAGTTCTGGTTGAGTTTGTTCAAGGTTTGGATTATGAGAAAGGGAGTGAGTTTCATTCAGACCTAGAGTTTCTGATGGATCAAACCCTATGTCAAAGTCTTCAAATGTTTGTGGGGTTGGATGTTCTGGTTGAGTAGTTATGGTTTCAGATGTTGATAAATTAATTGATTCTCAAACAGGAACAAAGGAAGGATTACCTTTCTTTTTGGCAGCTTTTGGAGTCCTCTGAGATGGTCCTTCTGCTGCAGCTTTCCTCTTCTTGGTCTTTTTCAGAACAACTTCTGGAGCAGCCTGATGCAAGTCCTGGATATTGATTTCTGGTGTAGTACCATCTGCCTTACAAGCATCCATATATCTGACTATTATCTCTGGCTTGGAGTCAATCTCAGAGAAAAGAGGAAAATCATCCATATGAATTCTTCTTGAAGTGATGGTTGCAAAAGAAGTAATGTTGGGTTCCTTCTTGATATTCTCAATGATTTTCATCTTCTTCAGATTTTTTACGTTTAGAGGCTTCCCAGCAGTTGCTTCCAGTGAGCTGATTTCCTGAGCTTCAGTCAAATAATCTATCAGCCTATTCTCTGTCAGAATATCTGATATGAGTCTTCCTAAGGGTATCCAGTCCCTTTTGGTACGTTCATCTTCTCTTGTTTCCTTCACACTAGTTATAAGATGATTAAACAGCAAGTGTGGGAGGTTTACCTTAGTTTTCTTTGAAATAAAATAGATCAGAAACTGCTGATCAATGTTGATATAATCAGGAGAGCTAGTTGGCTTCCTGTGGTTGATACACCCCTGAATCATTTTTGCCCAAATTCTGTGATGATCCTTCAGATCTCTGATTTTGCTGGAGGATAGTCCAAGATTAAATATTTCCCTTGCAATAGAAGCTACATCAGAGCATCTTTCATCCATGTCAATACATCTGACACGTCCACCATTGTAACCAATAAGCCTTGAAATTAGGTCTTCTGTAATGACAATTTTCTTCCCCGTGACATAAGAGGTAACTTGATGATTTGAAGAAGAAGCATGTATCCAGAATTCTTTAACAAGAATTGGAAATGTTGTCCCTAGAAGACGGTCATAGTATCTGTTCCAACCTTGAGCATTGACGTCTTCATACAGATTGAATTCGTTTTCTTGCAAGCTTTCAAAGTCAATAATCAGTTCTAAAAGAACTTCCAGATTTTCAATGGTAGTGAGTAGCATTCTATAAGGTTCTTCGTACTGTTCCATTGAAGCAGTTTCCTGAGTTCTGATGTTTTGGACACTTGAAGAAGCCATTGTTCACACAAGATTTGAGAAAGATGAAAGGGTTTTTTGAAAGTACGAACTAGAAACAATAGAAAGTATTGAGAGAGTAAAAGTGAAGGAATGTAAAGAGTAAAATTTGAGTTTAAATAGTTTTTCTTGAAAGCATAAACAGTAAGAAAGAGAAATAATTTGTCATGATTGTAAGCATTAATGACAGCTGAAATTAGGGGATTCAGAAAGATACTGGAACGGTTACCTATGACGTGTGTCTCAATGCACCCAATCAGCGCTTTTGACCTTTCAGAAAAGTGAATGCGTGTTCAGCCTCAGAAAGTAGCTGATGAATGGATGACAACTGTTTGATTATGTGAACAACACACTTCTATCCTTGAAATGAAACGCTCATATTTTTATGGATAGATTGTGATGCAATCTGTACTTCTAAAACTCTGAAGGCAGGTTGATCAGTAGTTCACAGAAAATAACAAAATTTATGGTTTAAGATATGTAAATAAAACAATTTATTCTGGGCATAGCTTCATGCTGAGATGCTTCAGAATGAAGTTAAACCTATCTTCAGAAAGAGGTTTTGTAAAGACATCAGCCCATTTATGGTGTGTGTCAATGAATTTTAAGTTAAGAATCCCTTTCTGAGTATAGTCCCTAATAAAATGATGTTTTATTTCTATATGCTTAGCCCTAGAATGAAAAATTGTATTTTTACTGAGACAAATAGCAGAAGTATTGTCACAGGGAATATGAATGTTACTCTCAAATATATTGAAGTCTTCAAGTTGACTTTTCATCCAGAGCATTTGTGTACTACATCCAGCAGCTTCTATGTATTCATCTTCTGCTGTTGATAGTGCTATTGTGGATTGTCTCTTGCTGGACCATGAGATCAGATTTTCTCCTAGAAACTGACAGCTTTCAGAAGTGCTTTTATGTTCTACTCTGTCTCCAGCGAAGTCAGCATCATAATATCCTACTAAGCTGTAATCATTTGATTTTCTATAAAACAAACCCAGATTAGCAGTACCTTTCAGATACTTGAAAATTCGCTTAACTGTTGTTAAGTGAGGTTCTCTAGGATCTGATTGGAATCTAGCACAAATGCAAACACTGAATAAAATGTCAGGCCTTGAAGCCGTCAGATAGAGAAGAGAACCAATCATACCTCTGTAGACCTTCTGTTCTACCTTTTTACTTACCTCTTCCTTTTCCAGAATGCACGTGGGATGCATTGGAATCTTTGAGGACTTACATTCTGAGAGATCAAATTTCTTCAGAAGTTCTCTGAAATATTTGCTATGATGAATGTAAGTTCCTTCTGGAGTTTGGTTTATCTGAATGCCCAGAAAGAATTTGAGTTCCCCCATTAGGCTCATCTCAAACTCTGCCTGCATACATTTAGCAAACTCTCTTCCCAGAGAGGGTTTAGTAGATCCAAATATAATGTCATCAACATAAATCTGACATACTAACATGTCATTCTTAACTGTTTTACAAAAGAAGGTTGTGTCCACTTTCCCTCTGGTGAATTCCTTTTCTAACAGAAAGTTACTTAGTCTTTCATACTAAGCTCTGGGAGCTTGTTTCAGACCATAGAGTGACTTCTTTAGTTTGAAAACATATTCTGGATTTCTGGAATTCTCAAAACCAGGAGGTTGGTACACATATACCTCTTCATCTATATAGCCATTTAAGAATGCACTTTTGACATCCATCTGATACAGAGTGATGCCTTTATTAACAACAAATGATATTAAAAGTCTGATAGATTCTAACCTGGCGACTGGATAAAAGGTTTTTGTATAGTCTATCCCCTTTTGCTGACTATAACCTTGTGCTACCAGTCGTGCTTTGTTTCTGATGACTTCACCTTGCTCGTTCAGTTTGTTTATGAACACCCATTTTGTACCAATGACGTTGAATCCTTTTGGTTTGGGAACCAGATCCCATACGTCATTTCTGGTGAATTAATTTAGTTCCTCTTGCATTTCCAGAATCCAGTCATTGTCCAGAAGTGCTTCATTAATTATTGTTGGTTCAATCAGAGAGACCAGTCCCATGAGGGATTCTTCAGAGTTTCTGAATGTTGATCTTGTTCTGATTGGATCATCCTTCTTTCCCAGTATTGTATCTTCTGGGTGATCAATGCTGCTTCTGAATAGTCTTTTCTGGAGTTGATCAACAGACGGTGCTGGATTGCTTGCAGTGACTCTTTCTGATGTTGAGGGAGGGTCTCTGTTGAGAACTTCTGATGAATTGTCTTCAGTACCTGTGAGTTCAACTTCCATGCCTGCAAGGTGTTCATTCTGCTTTGACTTTTGAGGGTCAAGCTTATCATCAAACCTAACACTGATTGACTCTTCAACAATCTGTGTTTCTGTATTGTATACTCTGTACCCTCTTGAGTGTTCAGAGTATCCTAACATAATACACTTTTGTGCTTTAGAGTCAAACTTGTTCAAATAATTTTTTGTATTCAGAATAAAACATGTGCATCCAAATGGATGAAAATAAGAAATGTTGGGCTTTTTGTTCTTCCACAATTCATATGGAGTCTTTTCCGGAATAGGTCTTATGGAGATTCTATTCTGAATGCAACACGCTGTGTTAATTGCCTCTGCCCAAAAGATCTTAGCAACGTTAGTCTCGTTGATCATGGTTCTGGCTATTTCTTGCAATGTTCTGTTCTTTCGTTCTACAACTCCATTTTGTTGGGGAGTTCTAGGACAAGAGAAGTCATACAAAATGCCTTTTTCATTAAAGAATAATTCAAAAAATTTATTTTCAAACTCTCCATCATGATCACTTATGAGTTTGACAATTCTAAGATCCTTTTCATTCTGAACTTGGTTGCAAAAGGTAACAAACATAGAGTGTGACTCGTCCTTGTGTCTTAAGAACTTTGCCCATGTCCATCTGCTATAGTCATCTACGATAACTAATCCATAATTCTTGCCACTGACTGAAGCAGTTTTTACTGGTCCAAATAAGTCAATGTGCAGAAGTTCTAATGGCTTAGAGGTGGAAACAAAATTTTTGGATTAGAAAGCAGGTTTTGCAAATTTGCCTTTCTGACATGCTTCACACAGAGCATCTGAGTTGAACTTCAAATTAGGAAGTCCTCTGACCAGATTGAGTTTGTTGATCTGAGATATTCTTCTCATACTAACATGCCCCAATCTTCTGTGCCAGACCCATTGCTCGTTGTTAACAGAGAGTAGACATTTTACATTCTGACTCTTTAGTTCAGAAAGTTTTATTTTATAAATGTTGTTTTTCCTTTTTCCATTAAATAGGATAGTCCCATCTTTCTGACTAACAGCTTTGCATGAATTTTGATTGAAGATTATATCATAACCATTATCACTTAGTTGACTTATGGATAACAAGTTATGCATTAATCCATCAACTAATAATACATTACTTATAGAGGGAAGTTTTCCATTACCTACTGTTCTAGAGCCAATGATTTTTCCTCTCTGATTACCTCCAAAGCCCATGTAGCCTCCAGGTTTAAGTTCCAAGCTTTGGAACATATGCCTTCTTCCCGTCATGTGTCGCGAGCAGCCAGAGTCCAGATACCATGATTGGTGTCTTAGCCTTGCTGCTAAAGATATCTGCCACATGTATGATTTTATCCTTAGGTACCCACATTTTCTTGGGTCCTGATTTGTTAGTTTTACCAAAATTCTGATTGAATTTTGGTTTGACAGAATAATCACTACTTGTGTATTTTATGTCATGTGTGTGCCCATATATAAAATGTGAATTGAGTGGTGTGCGTTTTATAACTAAGTCCATGGCATTTTTTGGTGTAGCTACCTTACCTTGATATCCTATCTCTTTTCTGCCATTTCTGCTAACTCCATAGATCATTGAATCCATCTTTCTTCTGTCTATGTTTTTAGCTAGAAACTTATGAAAGTTGTGATCATACTCTTTGATGATCTCATCAGCATTGTTGGGAGTTTCAGTGATTGTTTCCTTTTGAGAGTTTTGCAAATCATTTTCTAATTTTGAAATTTTTTTTCTTAAATCAGAATTCTCCAATCTGAGACTCTCAAACTTTTCAGAGTCAGAGGCAAGATTCCTTTTCAGGTTTCTGAATTTGACTCTGATTTGCTGATACCTTTCCAGAATTTCATTTAGACTTTCTGCGAGTTTAGCCTTAGTAAAGTTTATGGTAAAGTCAGGGAATACATCTTCAGTGTCTGATTCTGAGTCTGAATCAGAAGCTTCACTGTCTTCTGATACGTTTTCCATGAGAGCTATGTTTTCTCTTTCATCATCTGATTCTGAGTCAGCTTCAGATGTGTCAGAATCATCCCATGTAGCCATGAGGCTTTTCTTCTTTTCCTTGAGAAACTTCTTTTTGGGCTTTTCTTTCTGAAGCTTTGGGCAATCACTTTTGTAGTGCCCTTGCTCGTTACATTCATAGAAGATGATGTCCTTGTTGTTTGGCTTTCTGTATCCTGAAGAACCTTCAGATCTTGTGTCCAGAGGAAGACTCATATTTTTTGTATTTGGAGGAGGATTCATTTTGATTCTCTGATCTTCTTGGATTTCTGAACTCCCTTTGTCTCTACTTCCACAGTTGGTTCACCCTTCTGGAGAGGAGAGACAGTTCATCTTCTTCTGATGAGGATCCATCAGAGGTTTCTTCCACAGCCTGCAAAACCTTAGAGTCAGATTTTCTGTTATATTTTAAAGCTAATGGCTTACCTTGCTTTTGAGGCCCATCTTCTTCTAGCTCTATCTCGTGACTTCTGAGGGAGCTAACAAGTTCCTCCAGAGAAATTTTGTTGAGATCTTTGGCTAGCTTAAGTGTTGTGACCATTGGCCTCCATTGTTTGGGCAAGGTTCTGATGATCTTCTTAACGTGATCAGCAGTAGAATACCCTTTGTCAAGAACCTTTAGTCCAGCAACAAGAATTTGGAATCTTGAAAACATAGTTTCTATTGATTCACTATCTTCCATCTTGAATGCCTCATACTTTTGAATGAGCGCAAGGGCCTTGGTTTCTTTGACTTGAATGTTGCCTTCATGCGTCATTCTCAGAGAGTCAAACATGTTCTTGGCAGTTTCTTTGTTTGATACTTTCTCATATTCTGAATATGAGATGGCGCTGAGGAGAATTGTTTTGGCCTTGTGTTGGTTTCTGAATTCATGCTTTTGCTGATCAGACATCATTTTCCTGTCTATCTTCTGACCACGTCCATCCACTGGATGCGTGTATCCATCAGTCACCATGTCCCACAGATCAACATCATGGGCCATAAAGAAACTCTCAATTTTGTCTTTCCAGTAGTCAAAGTTTTCTCCATCAAAGACTGGAGGTTTGCCACTAAATATGTCCTTGTCTTCATGGTGGTCATTGCTGATGTTTTGGCTTGGTCCCACCATAGTGTTTTTCTGAAGCTTGGATCTTGTACTGACACAGTTAAGTGTTTAAGCTCAGAACCAGGTACTCTAATACCAATTTAAGATGTGAAAAACACAAGAAGGGGGGGTTGAATTAAAAACTTGAATCTAAACGCTTAAAGACATAGAATTTTTATCCTGGTTCGTTTGATCTCAAACTACTTCAGTCCACCCGTCAAGGTGATTTCCAATGAGGTCTTAATCCACTAATCTCAACAAGATTACAAAAGCTACTTTAACAATTGTTAAAGTCTTCTTGGGTACAACCACAGTCCGGTTAATCTCAAGGGACACTTTTACAATATAATTATACAATATGTGTGTTGTTGTTTTTCTAACAAAATTGTTTATCACAACTGTGATAAATTACACAGGATTATAGCTTAGAGAAGTAAAAATGAAATTGCTTGCAGCTTTGAATATGCGTGAGTGGTTATGTAGCAAAAATTCATTTTGATTTTGAACGCTGATTATGTTTATATAGGCAGTGGAAGGACATTGATCATAAAGCATGTTTAATGTCATTAACACACTTTCCTTTTAGAGAAGATCTTCTCTGAAAGAAGCCGTTGGAATTGATGCTATCTTGAATGATCAGTAACGCTTCAGAATCTTATCTCCTTTCTTGCTGATGACGCTTCAGAATACTGATGACTTGGATTGGTATGTTCTTGTTCATAATCAAAGTTTACTTTGATTAAGCGCATGTTCTGGTCATCAATCTTCAGCGTATATTCTGATTGCTTCGGCGTGTAGCACTTATGGCTTATCTTCTAATGCTGATATGATCTGAACTTTTGCATACATAAAACATAATTGTTAAGGTGCATATTTGTTCTTTGTATTTTATATTTAATTCTTTGTATTTGTTATCATCAAAACTCTAACCAAGGGTTGTAGAATCAAATTATGTCCTAACAGCTTTTAAAGGAATAAAGATCAAAATAAATGAAATAAAAATAAAATATAATGCATGAATGGACTTATGGGTACTTAAACATGTCATGAATAGTTTGAACCTAAAAACTTAGGCCCATTAGCCCAAAAATGCAATTTTGCTTAAAGAAGACTTCATGCATTTTCTCAAAATTTCTCAACTTGCACCAATCATAACTCTCTCAATTATTGTCATATGAAGTTGATATTTGAATTTTTGGAAAGCTCAAGATGTCCCATACAACTCTCATGTTGGTCATTTTTTCATTTGAAGTCTTTATGTTGATTTAAATTGCTTTGACGAAAGATGTCTTTTTATTAACTTTTAAAATGTCCTGTAATGTTTTGGCTGATATTTCTCAAATGAAGCATTTTTTGGACTTGAGCTTAGAGAGAAAAAGTTGTAGAGAATTGTATTTCCTTTAATATAGTATTTGGTTGAGTAATTCTTGATGAAGTATATGAAAGTTATGCCTGGTCAAAGTTCAGTTGACTTTTCCTAAAGAAAACCCTAATTTAGTAACATTTGACTTTTGATGGATCTTGAGTTTTCTTGATGAATCATGATCAACCCTTGATAAAATGATAAATGTGACTTTAAAATCTTGATGTTGACAAAAAATCTTGAGTTCTGACTGTATGTTGACCATAATTGACTTTTTATCCAATACAATTAATTTTCAATCATCTGAGCAATTGAATGAGAAAACTTGTTGTGCAAGGCTTGAAACATGACATGAGGATTATTTGAAGCATATTAGGAACCATGAAACTAACTTGAGGCATTAGAAGCTCAAATTTCTTTGAGAAAACCAAAACCCTAGTTATAGGCCAATTGCTTAGGAGAGGTGTTTGTATGCTCAAACCCTTGAGTATTCTTGAGCAATTGAGAACCCTAGGAGCATGAGGAGGTGTCTTGAATAAATTGTTTTCAAAAATGGGATGGAAAATTTTGGGTTACAACACGCCATAACTTCTTATAGATTTTGAACTGTTGAAGAAGTAGATACTTCCTCTCTTTCTTTCCTTTCCTTAGCTAGCTTTCTCCTCCTTCATGTCTTGCTATTAAGTCTTCTGCAAGTCCTTTCGATTTCTGGGTAAAAAAGGAGTTGATCTTCAGAAACACTTCTTTACATAAACAAAAGTCTTAAAACACTATCCAAACAAGTGAAAAACAATAAATATTATAATGTCATAATTTAACTTAAAACAATAGAACTATTGCAATGCTTGCAATATCAAACGCCAACGCCATTTTGTTGAAAACAATTTATAGGGAAAGTATTAAATTATCGCTTTCCATAGAGACTTGTGTGATATCACCGTCGTTCTACAATTATAATTTTTTTAAGATTAAGATTCATAAAAGGGTTTGGTTTTGGTTTTAGTAACTGAATGTTTTGATTTCATGCAAAGTATCAAGTATCGGTAAAAAAAAGTTTTGGTTTTAAACAGTTGGTAAAAATGTGTGAAGATTAGGGCTCGATAATCTCTTTCGGGTGTATTTTCTCAATAAAGTATGTGAACTCATTAACAATAAATATAATCACATATCCTCTCAAGATGTTTCATCTCTAAAACAAACTGTGAGTTTTATCAAGTTGATCCTTAGATGATTTCTCTACCTAACTATCAATTTGATAACTTTAAAAGCTCAATATTAGTGAATATCAACTCACAAAACTATGTCTAGAAATTGTTTATTTATAAGTGAAAACCTAGGGCAAGAGATGAACTTACTTCTCAATAATGATCAACTCAAATATAAAACCATAAAACATGGGTATTTCACCATATATTTGTCATCAACATGTTCACATACAAAATATCAAGCTAAATACATACAAAGATGATCATTATATATCTCTAATCTTGACACAAATAGGGATTTAGCTACCCATCACCATGGTAGTTTGATCAACAAGTAAAGTAGAAAGCTTGATGAACATAAAGTAGAAAGTTTCAAAGATTTAAGATATAAATCTTTGATCTTGAGTTACAAATGATGAAAACTAGTTCTTAGACCTAAATATCTGATTTTAGTGTGTTTGATAAGAGTTGGTTTCTCAAAATATCACAAAATTTTTACTTATATAAGTGCCCAAAAAGTGAGTCCCGCTAAGCGGCCTAAGCGCGCTAAGAGGGCTCACGAAAATATCTTTTCTGATCCAGTTGACGGTGTTAAGCGGGCCCAAAAATTCCATTATGCCAAATGCAAAAATCCTCACAACGCGCTTCAAAATGTGCTTAGCATGATAGCCTAAACCAAACTCCAATTTTTTACTTGTTGCACCTTACTCTTCGCTCTAGCTTGCCCAAAGCTCCAATGCTCCAATGACCAACATCAAACCCTACAAAATAAGCATAAAACTAATTAAACAAAGTAATTTACCACATAAACTATATAATTTTTTATTTACATCAATTTACAAACTTAAACACTACTAATGATCAAAATAGAGTGCAAAGGACCATAAAATTATCTATAAATATATCAATATTTTGGTCCTTAACAGAAATATGGAATTTGTTTGTCATCATACTGTTATACCCCAATTTTCCCCCTAAGATCTCTCATCATCCCATATTATTAATACATCAAGATCACACATTAGGGTTGGTTCTCCCTTTCTACTTCATCATATATTTAAGTTTGCTCTTGAGGGATCATCAAGCACCTTGAGTTGTGTATCTTGAACATATGTTCTTTTAACTAACATAAATATATGCATATATGTTTCTTTGAATGTTCATATTGTAGGTGATGACACAATTGCATCCATCTAACCTAGGGTTTAAGGGTTGGTCATCAGTCAAATGGTTCCTCAATGGATGGAAAGAGCTTAAGCTTCAAGGATATGTCTTTGATATCAAAGTTTTTTGGTTCAAAGAGCTCTCTCACTTTATTTAGATCAAGGTTTCCTCAAGGTTGGTGGTGGTGTTTATCAAGAAGATTCACAGGTTCATGTGTTTATTTCCATGTCTTCTTCAACAAGTTTCATTGAGACTTAAGCTCCATCTTTGAGTGTCTTCAAGAAAACATAATTTCAAGGTATAATATGATCCGTCATGCTCTATTTTGCAAATAAATTTCAAAATATTCAAGGTTGATTCAACAAGTTTGACCTAATTGAGAAAGTGCTTGATTTCGTGATCACAAGTGTATAACTCTCTCAATTTTCAATATTTTGAGATGGTTCTTTTTTCTATGGGTTCTTATCATCATCGATAACAACTTCTCTTCACATGGAAAGATCCAATTGTGCAAGAAAAATCATCAAAAGTTGAAAGGGGTTCCAAGTCATTTTGACACTCTGAGTTAGGGTTTGCTGAATTCCAAGGACCATATCTTGCTCATTTTTTGATATTTTTGATTGATTCCAAAGCCATGATTCTATTTAAATGGTTCTTAACAAGTTCTCTACAAGTATCTAAGGCTAATTTTGAATGGAATATCACAAATGGTTGAGAAAGATTACAAGTCCTTTGGAAAAGCTATCAAACTCTCTTGTGTGACTTCAAAGGATCATAACTTGGTCTACTTTTATCTCCTTGAGCTCATTATTTTTCTAAAATAATCTTTGTGATTTCTACTACAACTTTGTTTCAATAAGAAAGACTTGAAAATTCTTGGAAAGTTGTTTAAGAATTGAAAAGATTATAAGTCTTTTGTGAATTTCCCCAAATTTGTTCATCACCTTTCAAAGATCTTAACTCTTTCAATTTTTATGATTTTTGAGTAATCTCAATTCCATAATTCAATTCAATTGGTATACTTCATTTCATCTTCAACAATCAAGATCAAATTTTGAGTGGAAGGGCATGTAATTTTGAAGAACATTATAGGTCATTTTGAAGCTCAACACTTAGAAATATTTCTAAGTACAAAAATCAGTTTATTTTTCACGATTTCAATTGATCATAAATTTTTCTAAAGTATCCAAATTCTACCTTTCTTGGCATATTATGAAGTTTGTTGTGAGATCTTTCAAATGCTTCAAGAATTATCCCATAAAGGTCCCTGAGTAGTGAGTCATGCATTGTTGAAGTTGGCTTCATGGAATCTGTTTTCACCTCGAGTCAGAATTTTTACCATGAGTAAACTTGGATTACAGGTCGAATTACTCAAACTTTAGTTGCTAAACATGTTTAACTAATTGCTCAGATGTATTTTGATAAGAATTGAACTTGGTATGCGGTCGTTTTGATGCATTTCAAGTCACATGTTTGGCATGATCACAGTTGGCTTAGTTTGCACGATTTTCTCACAATTCCTCTCATTTCTCATCATCATTGACTTTCCTATAAATAGAGGATGAATTTCATCCATTTCCCAAGATTTAGAGAGGCAGAAAATCCCTGCCAAACTCTCTCCATAGCTCATAATTCTGTGTTTTCGAATTCACTCTTTCCTCATTTTTCAATCCAATTTCTTTGTTTATTCTTCATCCTTAAACTTCACAGAAGCTAACAAAAGAAGAAACATGCCTTGAAGTTCTCTAAATCATGCTAGCCAAGTTAATTTTCAGAGCTCTGAAGTTGAGCTTCAATAGGTAGATTCCTCCATCAATTCTCTTCAAACTTATTACTACATTGTAGCTCTCATCACTCTAATAGTCATTGCATCGTTGGTTTTTAACTGGAAGTGAGTTTTTCTCATGAATTTTCAAATCCCTTTTCAATTATTTCCTTCTGGTTTTTTTCCAAATCGACTAAGTTGTGGTTAATATAAATTTTTCGCGAGGGTACTATTGGAATCGTCTTGATGAGACGAAGCAAATGACACCAATCCGAGCTTCTAATTTTACAGTTTAAAGGACCTGCGATTCACACGTGGCTGGAGGTTGAAGATGATGACATGTCATCTCTCAACCAATAACATGATGCCACACATTTTTTTCAAATCTGTTTTTTAATTAATATTCTAGTGCTTTATTCACTAATGTCCATATCATGCACATCACTCCAGATCTCTTGAATTTGATTACTAACGTGTTTTGACATTGATCCAGTGGTATACATTTTTTAGCTTTATTTATATTTTCTGATTTTTTTTCTATTTAATTGTTTTAAACTTTAAAAATTCATAAAAAATTTATTTCAACTTCTAAAATTCTGAAAAAATTATCAAAATTACTTTTGATTTTTCTATTTCTAATTTTTATTTTTTCACAATTTTATTTTGTGATTTGGTATTTTTTTATGATTTTTCGCTTTATTTGACTTATTCTAATTGTTTAAAAATATTTTTCTCGATTTTAAAATTCTCAAAAAATTATCGAAGGATTCAATGACCTCTTGACAAATATTTGTAACCTCATTTTATTTTTATTTTTGATTTTACTATTTTTTACAAATTTTGGTTTATTTTTCTTATATCTATATTTTAAAAATAATTTGTGACTTTAAAAAATTATTAAAAAAATTGTCAACGCTTGTTGACTCATGTTTGACTTATGATTTTTTTTAGGATTTTTATTTAGTGTTTTAATATTTGTTGTGTGTTCACCAATTATTTCTTTTTTTAAATCATTTAGATTTTGTTTTATATTAAATATATTTATTTTTTTATTTGTCCTGGTTTGGAGACACTTGAGTGTTAT
Organism: Vicia faba; assembly: GCA_948472305.1. Classification (NCBI taxonomy): domain Eukaryota; kingdom Viridiplantae; phylum Streptophyta; class Magnoliopsida; order Fabales; family Fabaceae; genus Vicia; species Vicia faba. Next base: position 1,015,072,229 of record OX451738.1, read on the forward strand.
TTTGAGATAAATTCCTCAACCTCATTAGATCTTTTGTGTTGATAGGTTGAAAAATCAAATCCACCAAAATGGATTAATGGTGTTGATGATATTTGAAACCCTAATTTCATCTGATATATTGTTTATACTATCATTCCCCTCCCTCTTCGTCTTATCTCTTTCTTTTTATCTTTGCTCACTTGAGCTTTCTTTTATTTTAAAGAAACTTAATAATCAACTTGAACATTAAAAAACTTTAAGGTTACTTGGATACTGGCTACTATCCTTGGCATTATGGAGTTGTGGACCTCTCAGATTTAGGATTAGAAGCCTTGATACTTGGGGACTTGTTGCTCTGTTGTTATTCTGTTTGAAATCCTTGGGGTCTACCCCAGGGTATTGGTTTTAAATTTTTTCTGTGTGCAGGTTATTATGATTTTGATGCTTTGTCTGTGATTGAGAATTCTTATGTATACAGTTGTTACTATGCCCAATTTTTGTGAAAACTTAATTCATATGAAGCTTGGTATTCCTTAGAGGTTTAGTATTCTTGCTTGCTTGGTTTCAATCCAAAGGTTGTGAATTCTACATTGACTTCTTATGTTAAGTATTCGCTTCTTGTTGGTTAGATCGTTCTTTTCCTTAGCTTTTACTTTATGCTTTAGGATAGTCCCTTCATATCCTCCCATCTTCTTTAATTTCAAAAAATTTCTCCCTCCTTTTCAAACTCTTCTTGTACTCTAACTTGAACCACTTTCATAATAAACCTGGACTTAGGTCCATGCATTTTCAAAATCTTTTCTTAGTCAAAATTTAATCAATTTAATCATACTTTGACATCTTTCTCAAGACTAAGTCATTAACCTCACTCAAACCATTTTTCCACTTTGGCTTTTTACTTTAAAAACTTTTTTCTCAAAAGATTAGACTCTTGTTGATTCTTGTAGTGATGCGAGCTATTATACTTCTACGATATGTAGTGAAGTGAGATATTTTACACTTGGGTGTTGAGTGAGGCTTTGTTGATTTTAAAATCTAATCTATATCCTCCACTTTGAGATGATGCAAGTTCTTCTTTCTCATAATTGTGGGTAGTAAGTACGATTTCCACTTGGATATGATGATGACGTCTCTTCTATTAAAATTAACCAACACACATGTGTTTTAAAAATTTTGAGGTGAACTACGAGTACTCTGATCCCCTATTACACAGAAGGTGGTACGTAGGCACTAAAGGTTCATAACTGCAGCGGGTGCAAAAATTGTAAAAAATGCTTCTTTTCTCATCTACACCATCTTATTTTGTATACACCTTTTAATGCAAAATACACAAATTTCCAAAGAGGTTCTTATGGAGTATTGTAGATGTTTAGGGTACAAATACCTTTCCTTTGCATAACCAACCCTCGTACCTAGATTCTCTCCCCCTCTTTTTTGGGTTTATTCGCTCTTTTCCCATTTCCTTTGGAAACAATAAAGCGTCGTGGAAATTTTTTATTTGATCTGTATGAGTTAAATCAATTCAATGGCTTAGTCTCAACATTTCTACCACTACACATACGGAAGGAATCGAGTAAAGTCAATGCTTGGATTCCTGATTCACTCAGCTTCTCATAAAAAAGCCGAAAATTAGAAGTTGATATCTGGTCTAATAGTGAGGAAAATGAGGATGCCCATCTAAAGCATATAACACCTGAGGGCATCTTGGCCCTCACTTAACTCATAGGAATCAGTCTTTAAAATCCTTATAATTAGTAGTATATGCCTGGAGGAAGCTCTTGTGAGAAATGTTGTTGATCTCAATCCAGCTATTCTTCTCAAAACCTTTCACCTCAAAGATAGAAAAGAATAAACCTATGGTAGGGACAATATTCATCACCTCACAGACCATTTCAAAAGTATTTATAAAACCCAACTATTAGGGTGAAGCTAAAAGGGCACGGTGTTCACGGTCCTCAAAATATCTACCTCGAAACATGAGAAGGGCGAGCGAATATCGAAACCCTCCACTACCGCAACATAATAATATAAGAACTAGTGTTTGAAAATTTTAGGGTGGAGAGTACATACTCGTTCTCCAGGGCCACGGGATTCCAAGATGATGTCTTCCTCATTCTTGATCAAAGATACGTCCCTCAGAGACTGGATTTTAGCAATCTTCACGTCAACAGTAGAACTATTTTTATAGCTCATGACTTCGACATCAAAAGGGGAGACTGTTTCCATTAACCTTTCTACATAACCTGAGGAGGAAGAGTTGGAGTCAGAATCACTTAAAGAGGTGAAGATATCACCATAAAACTCTTTTATGACTCGACCATACTCTTTCCGACTGAAGGCACCCTTAATCTCACACATGCATTATTCCTATAATTCTTTTCTCTCCTAATATTTTCTGGTTTTTATAACGTTTCCCCCACTGTCACACTCTCTTATAGTTACCATTCCCTAAAGACAAAAAAGAATAAAAGAAAACAAAAAAGGATAAGGAGATACCTGAGAGTGATGACCGCTTTAAATCAAAGTAGGTTTCATTGAGAGAAAGATGTTACAGATGCTAGAATGAGATGAAATAGGAAAAAAGGAAATAAGGTTTAAATAAGGGCCCATTGAACAGTGCCAATAGAAGGGAAAAGCCACTAGCATCAAATCCCAATAAAAAACCATCATTGTACTATTATATAGAGAAGTTACTTAAGAGGTGTGACTCTTCGTTACCTGCCACATGAGCCAAAGTAAGATTCAGGTTTATAACCCATGCTTAGCCATAATACATCTCAGGTTCTTCTTGACCGAACATTTTATCTTGATGATAGAATTCATACTCGGGGGGCTTATGAACATCCCGGAAATATTTATTCTAGTCGGGTTATAAAGTCACCAGGGGCAAGAGTAAAAATGTATAAACGGATATATAGATAAAGGGAAGTAGGGTAGATACCTTACCAGTGTATAAACTAAACTCAGCTGGAAACCGGGTAGTGACCTTGCCCGGGTACCAACACTTTTGAGTGGTCTCGATCAGGAACTAGCATTACATAGCCGATTAAGAACCCGGTCCTTGGCATAAAACATAACGGTTGTCGGCTGATTAACACCATACGTTAAGATAACTTGAATACGCCCATTCATGGAAGGCAGGGGCCGTTATGAATATTGTAATAACCAGCCAAAAATATAGAGTCACCGCCATTACTTTGTATCCTAAGATGGGAATATAACAGAATAACTCTAATTGATGATACAAAGATTCTAAGTTCTTGACTCACTTTAGACAAAAGGAAGGTGTTAGGAACTCTTCATCTACCTTGTTCACAAGGATACTAGGGTTTAGGTTTAAAGTTTCATAATAGGATTTTAATTTTTAGTTAGGGGAACTCGCCACGGTTTTTAAGTCGTATGCCTACGTAAACTCTTATGAGGAATCATAGTCCCAATTCGTAGCTCTTAGTGGGTCGATGTTTTTTTATAGATTACAAAGATATTTTGAATTCCCCTTGAACCAAGTTTGGGTGTGTGAATAGCAGAATTGTTAGACGAAGTTCGCAGTCGATTAAAAGTATCTCTATAATCCTCTTTGAAAATTATCTTGGATTTAATTAAATTATTAAGAAAAATAGATTTGGTGTTGGTTAAGTATTTTTTTAATATATTAATAATAAAAAATATTTTTAATGCATGACAAAAAATAATTTTAATGCAATTTTTAAAAATAATTAAAGAATGGATTAGTAGAAAAAATAAATATTTGAATTTTATAATAATAAAATAGTTTCAGAAATTATAAATATATTAAATATAAAATAATAATAATAATAATAATAATATAAAAAATAAAATAATTTTAATAAAAAACGCATGGGGTGTGTTTTATTTGGGTTAAGTAAATCAGGGAGCGTGGAAAGTAGGGCCCTGAATTCAGATATTGAATTCAGGCCCAGATAATAAGGGGGATTTGTTCAGCAAGGATGAGATTATGGCCCAAGAGCCCATAAGACCAACTAATACCCTAGTTATATCTTAACTTGAATTAATAATTAAAAAAGAAAAATGTGAAATAGAAAGAGCTTGGGGCGGTACCTTTAGCAAAGAGGATATCAATTTTGACTTTTCCAATGTTTACCAATTGACCAATGAGCCACTAACAAGTGCCGAATTTATCATTAAATAAAGAAAAAACTATCTCATAACCTTGCAACCAGATCTCGTGAAGACAAATCTCAACCTTTCTCCAAGTATTTCATCTTCTTTTCTTTTCTTTCATTTTCCTAAAAAGGAAGAAAACAAACAAAAAACGAACACATGAATCTGATCAAACTAAAAAAAGGACTTGACAGAGACGATTCGGATCTGTGGGTGGTGGTCAACGGCCCGTGAGGAGGCGGAATCGCGAAAGGAGATCCGCCAAAATCTGGGCATGCATGGTCGTGGATCTGCGAGCTCGTGAAAGTTCTGCATGCAGAGTGATCTGTCTGTCGGAAGTAGTCGTCATGAGTGGTGAACGTGAGTCTCAGAATTCTTCCTTTTATTTCTTTGTTTTCCTCCACAATAAACAAAGACAAAAAACACAACAAATATATATTTTCCAGATTTTGTTTTGTGACTTGTTGTTGAATTCCCTGTTAGATTATTGTTCTTGTGCCACTTTGTTTCTCATCTTCTTTAACCTATTTCTATATCAGAACAAACAACAAAAATCATCAAATAAAAACATTTATCAACATACCTGGTGGAGGTAGAGGTGCCGATAATGGTTGCAGTTTGGTGAAGCTTTTGAGGTATTGAAAGAAAATGTGTTAAAATATGTACATGTTGTTGAAACAACCGGCTGAAAATCATAAAACAATAAAGTCGCCATCGAATGTCTTTTATCCCACATGGATGGAAAGGTAAACATCGAGAAAACCTGAGAAGGGATAAGTCACGGTCTTGCGACTGGGAGATCGGGTAAGGGAGTATGTTATGCGAGGGGAAGGTATTAGCACCCCACACGCCTGTAGTACTCTACGGTATCAACTCTTGTTGCCTACCCCAATGCCTACGTATCCTTTTTGAGGAATCAGATCTATCGTATTTCGGCTCATATGTTTTTGTTTTTTTTGTTTTTTTTATGGACTATGCTAATTCCGCCTTCTATCGTAGCTCGACCTTTGGAGGCTTATGCGTTGGCACAGAACTAAACTAATCATGTCCTTACCTGAAAAGGGTTTTTATAGGAAAGGTGCTTGGACGCACAAAAAGTTTTGAATTGGTTTGTATTTTGTTACCTTGAAAAAGGGTTTAAGTGAGATTGGCATGCTTTTGATTTGCTAAAGAAAAGGTTTTAGTTTTAGATGCAAGGATGCAAAAAGGGGAAGAAAGAGTCTAAGGGAGACTAGCCTATTTCTAACCTAATGTTATCATACAATGGTATCCCTAAGTCAAGGATGAACGAAAAGGAAACATCTATCTAATGTTAGCATGCATGGTTTACAACCTAAGGTCTAACTTGCATCTGAACGGAGCAAGCGCATCCTAGGGGAACATAGTATGTACAAGGATAAAGCAAACAAGATAATAAACTCAAGAGAGCACACCTAGAGAGATCCTATCTAGGTTAGCATGCCAAAGAAAGTCTAACAAAACTATCCTATAGGGAACATGCAATGAGAGCGAAGTCGTGATCTCAATTTCTAAATTGAGTGACTCATCGATCAACAAGAAATAAAAGAAAGCGATAAAATCCTATAGGGAGCATGCACTGACAGAGAAGTCGTGATCTCAAGTGACTTATAGGGTAGAATCCAAGTGAGATTGGGTTCTTAGTTAGATAAGTATAGCTTAATTCTGGATCGAAGTGACCTAATGAATGAATGATAATGATTTATGCATACTCGTATACTTTGACTGATGCCCCTATGAGGGATCACAGATGGTTAAAATGTAGAGAGGTTACCTATTCAACTAGGTTACTTGTCATATGATGGTTGGATGTTATGCTAACATGACTTCCCGATACTCGATTTGAACTTGAAGATTGCTGGTGTAGGAGAAGGATCCACTAGGGGATAGTGATAGTACATAGAGAGCTTGCCCCTTTGTGGAGTGCCTTTTCCTAATTTGCTGGTGGGATCCTTGGATAGATTCTCCTTGATATGAGCTTGGAGACAGTTTTATCACAGTATGAATGACCCAATTATATTTCACTTTGAAACGTTATGCCCTTGACTAATGGGCTCTTGGATGATTTGTCCTTGATGAACTATTTTGAATCAACTCCCTTTGATCGAGCCTCGTAGTGGTTTTCCACAACATTCTAATTTTGAAAGATATCCCCCAGCCTCTAGGATGTGGAGGAAGTATCCTCATAAAGAACTCGGACCTCACCATGGTGTGATATGAATTTAACATGGATTTCCCCAAGATTCGAACCTTTGAAAAGTTTGTACTTGGAATTGCTTGAAAGGAAACTTTGGATCTTACGTGTCGTAAGGTGAACTCGATGTGAATTGTCCCAATGTTTGAGTAGTGAAAGGTTTCCCCTGATTCTAAGATCTTGGAGGAATGTCCTGAGGATGAACTTGGATACCATTATGTCATGATATGGTATCTATTAAGGAATGCTCATGGGATTTGAATCTTCGAAAGGTATGCCCATGAATAAACAGTGCTTCGAAATGCGATCCAAGTTAGTTGTACCTTAGAACAATTGCCATTAGTCAATAGGATCTTCATGTGATACATACCTATAATCATTAGTCTTTCTTATGATTATAGGTTTCTTATTTAGATGCTTTTCCCCTAGTTAGAAGCTTCTTGGAAATGATCGCTTCTGATTAAACCAATTTTGAGATCTCCTTGATGCTAAGTATTGATTCGTTTGTAAAAGTGTACATTTGAAAAGTAATTCTTAGTAATGAACATGAAAGTTTTTAAATCAAAGTTTGAATATAAATGGATGATTAGAGATGGAGATTCGAAGAAGCGAAGTGGTTAGCAATAATTTTAACAAACATAGGAGTTAGTATAACACAAAAAATTTCGAGTATGCTTTCATAGTTAACCTTGCTTCAATTAGGACTTTTGAAGGTTGTAATGTGGCCATGGTTCATGGTTTAATAAACAAAGGATATAAGGCTCAAAATTTATTTACGCCACCCTATTTTCCTTGATGTTCTCCAATCCTAAATCCAATTAATGCAACAGATGCATTCAATCTCCAAGAGAAATTTTGTAGTCGTGCAGATGATGAGAAGCATAGATAAAGTTAAAGCATTAATGAGAAGCCTTGATAATTCTTGAGGTGGAAGTCATAAGATTGTTCTCTAATTTTGTTTCAAATCCCTTATTTTGCATGGGCTTATTCTTTTGAATCTGGTCCATCGGGATGCCCTAACTTTTGTCTAAGCCAATTTTTTTTATTGTTACTTGGCTTAGCGGGCTTTCTCTTTTTTTTTTTAATTTCTATTTTTTTTCTTTTGATTTTGAAAATTTGTGACTGCCTATGCTTATACTCTAAGCTTCTTCTTTATCGTTTCCTCGATCTTGAAATATCTTATGAGGAAGAATATGTCGTGAACTTTGTCTTTATTGATTGCATCCTCAAACTTTGTTGATGTGCGATGAGAAGGATGTGCTTAAACCTTTGCTTAGATCATTTTGATTCTCCTGGAATTTGAATGGATCGTCGAATTAATTGAAATCTACCCAGCCCCTGGTCAAAATTAGGTTTTTTATTTATTTTTAGATAATAGAACAAAACTCCAACTCCTGACTCGAGGGGGTTGACTAGGAATTAACTATTTATTTCTCCATTGTTTAGGAATTGAAACAATGCCTTACATCGTCATCTCAGTCTTACCATTGAAAGCATACGTTTAGAAAAATTCAGTTATTTAGTTTTCATCATTCTACCTCAAAGTTTGTTAAAGTTGTGAAATGGAAGATGGAAGCGAATAATTGATATTTATGGAAAGTGATGGAAGAATGAAACGAATGGATTGATTTCAAAAACATGTGTGCTCATTTTATTTGATTCACTAGTCAAAAGATACAAATTTACACCAAATACAACTTAGCAACTTGGAAACTACAATTTGAAATTGATAAAATCTAATGATCCTATGGAATAGCTTCTTTTTCGATCCACTTGACTCTAGGATATCTCCTTGATGATCTAGGACTTGCCAGAGTAGGGGTGACCCTTGTATTTTCTTTTGTTGGGCATACCAATTTTGTTGAGGGGGAAATTGTTGATACTGTTGTTTCTGAATCACCAATAATAATTGCCTTTGAGGCGTTGTGTAGGCCTTTCACTTGTATGAAGAAGGGTTTCCTTCTCTCTTTAACAAGATTTGTAGAACCAAGCTCACTGGTTGACTTTCTCCTTTAATAAATTAGGAATTTCTTGAGTTTTGTCACATCTTTTTTAAAGCATGCTTGGAATTTGTTCTTTGAGTATCGGGAAATAAAGTTAGTTGGATGATAGTTGGACAAGGGCGAAGATCGAAATGCGTATGTGTGAATGTATGGTATGTAAAAATATTTTTGGCTTTAAGGGTATGCAAAAAAAGTTTCATGGATATGTGATGCAACGTGGACATAGTATGAAGGTAAACATAAGGGTACCCTATACGGGTTTAATGGTTGACATGGAAATGAGGATACCCTACACTGACTCAGAGATTGAGACAGACAAGAACTCCTTAAGGATTATGGACAATGAAAGACGAAGAGGAATCCCTACAAGCTAGGGATTGTAACAGAGGGACAGGAATTCTTACAGGATAGGAACTATGATAAACTAATTGATAGTTAAGATGAAGATTGGACTTGAGGGAATAGCATGAAATAGAGCAAATGGTGTCGATCAACAGTCACCAAATTGCATGGCCTGATATAGGCCACATGGCGTGCATCAACAAAGATGTCCTAAATACAATGGAGGACAAAAAAAGGGAATCCTACAGGCTAGGTATCGTGACGCACAAAAAGGAATCCCTATAGGCTAGAGGTTATGACATAGAAAGGGAAAATCTTATAGGCTAAAGATAGTAATGGAGAAAAGGTAACCCTTGCGGGTTTAGGGATTGTAGTGGGATTTTATGAAAGATATCCTTAGTTGGTAGGTTCCTAGTTTCGGTCTACCTATATTCTACCCTCCCCATAAGGTTATTTCCTTAAGGGTATCATGGATAACACTAGATGGAAAGGCACAAGGGCGTCCCTTAAGTGGAGCCTCTTTGTAGACTGAAAATTTCGTCTCTAGGCCATAAAAGGTCTCACCATGAGATTTTGGTTTAAGGGTTATACAAAGAGTCATAGGTTTCATTCCAAAGTCCTACCCCCTAAGAGAATGTATCTTGAGACATATTCCTTTCTCGAAATTCCACCGACTCTAGGCAAAGTCATCACATAAACTCATACATATGATGTATCCCCTTGGCTAATAGACGAACCTTCTTTCTAAAGTTTTTTGAATTTTTTTTTTTAAATGATAAAATCTCGCCAATAGATGAATAAATAAAATAAAGATAATAAAGATATAAAAAATAAATAAGCCAAAATAATAATTAAATGTAAAGAGATGACAAAAATAGGAAAACCTTAAAACCCTAAATCTAAAGAAAGGCTTTTAACCCTAGGGTTAAGTCCCTAGCAGAGTCTCCAGTTGTAATAACCGGCAAAAAATATAGAGTTCCCACCACTAATTTTTATCATAAGATGGGAATATAACGAAATAACCCTAATTGATGATACAAAGATTCTAAGTTCTTGACTCATTTTGACAAAGGGAAGGTGTTAGGCACCTTCATCTACCTTGTTCACAAGGATACTAGGATTTAGGTTTAATGTTTAGGAATAGGGTTTTAATACTTTAGTTAGGGGAACTCGCCATGGTTTTTAAGTCGTATGACTATGTATCCTCTTATGAGGAGTCAGATTCCCAATTCGTAGTTCATAGTTAGTTGGTGTTTTTATTGATTACGAAGATATTTTGAATTCCCCTTGAACCAAGTCTGGGTGTGTGAATAGCGAAATTGTTAGACGAAGCTCGCAGTCGATTAAAAGTATCTCCATAATCCTTTTTTAAAATTATCTTGGATTTAATTAAATTATTAAGAAAAATAGATTTGGTGTTGGTTAAGTATTTTTTAAATATATTAGGCAAAATACTCATTTTGGTCCCTTAACTATATCCTTAGGTTCAGATTGGTCCCTTAATTTTTTTTCGTGTCACTTTGGTCCCTTAACTTTCAAAACATTTTTATTTTAGTCCTTTTTGTCCAATTAGCGATGGATTTAGCGACGAATTTCAAAGTTTTTCTGTCTCTAATTAGACAAAAAGGACTAAAATGAAACATTTTGAGAGTTAAGAGATTAAAGTAATACCAAAAAAATTAAGGGACCAATCTGAACCCAAGGGTATAATTAAGGGATCAAAATGGATATGTTACCAATATATTAATATATAAAAAACATTTTTAATGCATGACAAAAAATAATTTTAATACAATTTTTAAAAATAATTAAAGAATGAATTAGTAGAAAAAAATAATTGTTTGAATTTTATAATAATAAAATAGTTCCATAAATTATAAATATATTAAATATAAATTTATAATAATAATATAAAAAATAAAAAAAGTTTTAATAAAAAATGCAGGGGGTGTATTTTATTTGGGTTAAGTAAATCAGGGAGCGTGGAAAGTAGGACCCTGAATTCATATATTGAATTCAAGCTCAGATAATAAGGGGGATTTTTTCAGCAAAGATGAGATTATGACCCAAGATTCCATAAGATCAACCAATACCCTAGTTATATCTTAACTTAAATTAATAATTAAAAAAGAAAATGTGAAATAGAAAGAGCTTGGGGTGGTACCTTTAGCAAAGAGGATATCAATTTTGACTTTTCCAATGTTTACCAATTAACCAATGAGCCAATAACAAGTGGCGAATTTATTATTAAATAAAGAAAAAAACTATCTCATATCCTTGCAACCAGATCTTGTGAAGACATATCTCAACCTTTCTCCAAGTATTTCATCTTTTTTTCTTTTCTTTCATTTGAATGAAAAGGAAAAAAACAAAAAAAAACGAACACATGAATCTGATCAAACTAAAAAAAAAGACTTGACGACGATGATTCGGATTTGTGGGCGGTGGTCGACAGCCTGTGAGGAGGCAGAATTGAGGAAGGAGATCTGCTAAAATCTGGGCATGTATGGTCGTGGATCTGCGAGCTCGCGAAAGTTTTGCACGTAGAGGGATATGTCTGTCGGAAGTAGTCATCGTGAGTGGTGAACGTGAGTCTCAGGATTCTTCCTTCTATTTCTCTATTTTCTGCACAATAAACAGCGACAAAAAGTACAACATATATATATTTTTCAGATTTTGTTTTGTGACTGGCTGTTGAATTTCCTATTAGATTATTGTTCTTGTGCCACTTTGTTTCTCATCTTCTTTAACTTATTTCCATATCAGAACAAACAACAAAACTCATCAAATAAAAATATTTAATAACATATTTGGTGGAGGTAGAGGTTGTCGACAATGATTGTGGTTCGGTGAAGCTTTTGAGGTATTGAAAAAAAAGTGTTAAAATATGTACAGGTTTTGAATATGCAGCGTGAGAATAAAAAGAGGTTGTTATATCAGTGTAGCTGTGAGAAAGTTGTGTGAAAATCGTTAATAATAGAATTGACCTCTTATTGTAAGAATAAATGTGAGAAGTGACCTCCTCTTGTTGATAAAATATCATCTCTTTATATAGCATGAAAAATCATGTTAAAAATTAATTAAAGAAATAATGTTTAAAATTTAAAATTAATCAATGCTAATTACAATTTAAAAATAAATTTGATTTGATTTCTAAAATCTAAATATTTTGATCAATCTCATAAAAACTATCCTAAAATAAAATGGAACAAAATCAATAAAAATATTTTTGGTATTTATTATAATTTTTACACTCAATTTTGGTAAAAAATGCATAAAATCAAATAAATAAATAATTTTAAAAATACCATAATAAAAAACGAAATTAATATTTAAATATTAAAAATGATTCCTTTGTGATTTTGGAATTAATTAAAAATAGAAATAGTTAGTAACAAATAAACAAAAATATACAAAGTGCACAATTGAGATTTGAACCCTTGATCCTATGCTTCCAAGCTATGCTTCCAAGCTATGCTTCCTTACCAATTAAGCTATGTTATTTTTTTGAAATAAAAAGCCAATTGAAAGTATATGAACACGAGCAATTAATAATACAAAAATCTGAAATAAATTATTATATTTTTAAATAGACTTGAAAACGAATATTTATAAAACCCAAAATGCCATGGTACCCAAAAGAATTTTATAAAACTCTAAGCTTAAAAATAATTTTGACTGTAGCACCAAGGTAGACAAATTTGGGGTATGACAAACGTCTGAAACGGAAAGAATGCGTAGAGACACTTCTTAAATGAAGCTCTTAAGGGGAGTAATAGGAGGACTATAAAGAGGGGCTCCTGCCAAAAGGATAATCAAGACATTCATCTTGGGTCAATATGTACCTGTTGTACCCCCAAATTATCCCTCTTCATTTTAATCTTAATTGGCTTATACTTTATTACTTTATTCATACATTCATGTCATAGGCTCTATACTCATGGAATGAGTTATTTCTTTGCAAGACAGAGTTGCTAATTTGATTGCTCCATTTAGCAGTATTGTGAAGTAGAAGTCAGAGTTTTCCGTATTTTAATGTGACCCGCATGGTTGCCAAGCTATCCAATCAACAGACAAGAAAGTCATTAATATGTTAAGCTCTTATGTGTTTCAACACGTTATGTATTGTACAGAAAGTCAAGCGTTTCAGTCGATTTGAGACAGTGCAGACAGAAATTCAGAAATTCACAATTTGAGTTCAAAGAATGGTTTGGGATTGATTCTTCAGTCACTAGAACTGTCTTGAGGTCTTCTTCATTTCATTTGTTCATATCAAAGACTAATTTTGTATGGAAGATTTTCTAAAGTGCAAAATACTTGAATTACGATATACAATGGATTTACCATTTCCCTGGTTTTCGGATGCTTAAAAATTCATAACTTTTGACTAGAGTATCATCTTTGAGTTCCTCTAGGACCATTTTAATCGTCTTTTTATTTCCTCAAACTTTCGTGTTCGGATAGAAAGTCAATTCTTTGAGGAAGATCTCCGAACGCGCAAGTACTTTGAAGCTAAACGGTGAAAAAATAGTGAAAATACTGTGCTGGACTATTATTTTACGAACGTTCAAAAATTCATAACTTTCGCCTAGATCAATGTTTTTAAGTTGTTCTTTGGGGGGGGGGGGGGGGGAATCCGTCTTTATTTTATCTTCAATTCGTATGTTCGGGGCGAGAGTTGATTCTTTGTAGAAGATCTCTGGAATTATGAATTACTAGAGAAAAATATTGTGCTGAACTGGAATTTTAAATCACTATTTTCCAAAATTGTAAAAATCATAACTTCTTAGATTTTTATTGTATCGAGACGGTTTTTTCAGCATAATTTCATAAATGATGTGAGCTACAAATTTTCTTCAGACCCCGAGTTCGGATTTTGATCGGAGGATTTTCGTTCGAGGCATTCTTTCAAAACTAAGCGGTGGAATTAATTAAGAAAATTTTGTTTTAGTTAACTCGGCTATGCATCGGTGCATCTTTGAAAATTCATAACTCTCCCATTGTTCATCTGATTGAGTCTGTTCTTTCAGCATCACGTTACGGATTTCATCACCGTCGACTTTGCTTCAGGTCTTAAGTTTATATCTTGCTCCGAGAGGCACGGCATTATCGATTAAGCTCCAAATAAGCTGAAAAATCCACTTATATAATTTTTAATTTGAGGTTTCACCATTTAAAGTTGTCGAAGTCACTCAATTTTTATCTGATAGAGTCTGTTCTTTCGGCACCGTATCACAGATTTGTCAACTACGATTTTTCACCAATTGAAAATGCAAGCCGAACAAGACTTTGGAGCCATCCTATATATTCAAAAATTCAAGTTTTACTCCATAACTTCATTTTCCTACAAAAACTCAAAACCTCTCATAAACTTTCTTTTTCTCTCAACTCCAAAGTTTCACAACCACCACCGGAAAACCAAAACCACAGTGTCGAAAAATCAAAAACTCAAATCTCTTCCTCTTCTTCCTCCGATCAGACGGACCTCCGTGAGTCCTCCCTCCGGGGAACCAAAGCCCGCCGTACTCTCTTCCAGAAATCACTGTGAAATGCGTCAGATCCCCTCCGCCACCACCGTGCAAACGCGGTTTCTCTCTCCTCTTTGATTTCCACCGTGAAATCACTGCTAATCCTCCCTCCTTCGTGCTCCGATCCAAGTTCCGGCGAGATCTCCTCTTCATCAACCACCTCTTCACTTCAATTTGGTAATTAAATTCTTGATCCTTTTATCTTTGATTGAATTATTGAATTTACATGAAAATTGGAATTGAAGTATGAGTTGAATTTAATAATTGTGAGTTTGTTGTGATTCTTGAAGTTTTGAACTCAATTATGATGAGATTGGGAATTGGTTGAATCGTCACCTTAATGATATGGTGAAATTGTGAATTTAATATTTGTTGATTGATTATGTGAAATTTACACGTCGATGTCAAAATTTTGTTCACAATTTTGGAAGTTAACATGTCGAAGTTTGATTTCTAAATAATGTGATGCATTTTTATTTGATATTAACACTTTTTGGGATCAAACTTCAAAGTGTTATGTTTACATCTACATGTAAATAATCCTTGAGGCTTGAATTTTAGAATTAATGTTGGTTCTACATGTTGATTTTTGATGAGAATTGAGTTGTGAATTCATGAGTTAATGTAACTTTTCAAGTCAATTTGTTGATAAATTCAATTTTTCAATGTTTAAATTTCAAAATCGATGAGTTGCATTATCTCTTGAATTATGTTGTTTTGACTCGATTTATGCGGATTTTATTCTTTTGCAAAGTACTTATGGTTTCCAAGTAACGACACATGAACTGGTACACACTTTTACATTCGTTTACGAGTTTTTAAAACTCATTTCCATTTGATACTGGTAAATGATGTTGTTGCTGACCAGAAACTATAAATATGTTGTAAATAGCTTTTCTAAAGTTGCTCAATGCATAACCATACATCCTTGTGCATTTGCGGACCATTCTGGTGTGTTTTTACTGATTTCGATGTGATTTTTCAGGTGGATTTTGTGTTGAAGATGTTGCTGCCCAGTAACGGCAAGTGGTACTTCTGATGTGATGTAATTCATGGTGACCACTTCTTTGATCTTCTTGGTAAGTTTGGAGACTACCGTGCAATTTTTAGGCGATTTTGTTCCAGCTTTTTACGCACTCATTTTTGTAATGCAATGTTGTCTATAACTTGAGTTTATACTTCCAATGTACATTTAATTTCTAATTCTTAATTATTTAATCATAAATTAAATTGTGTTGAGAATACATAGCTCCGATTGCAGTTTCCTGTTATCACTAATGTGTTTGTTGACTTGTGCAAGGTACATTGTGAGAGCTTTCAATCATGTAACTAAAGTGTTGGTTATGTGATTGAAAAGAATTTGACTTATGGATTCTCTTCCGGCACGATTTATCTTTGATTCTCATTTCAAGAGAAAATATACACTATGGGCTTTTTGTATGGTTGTGAATTTGCATGCAGGTGTTCTATTTATTGCGGAGGCGTATACCGCGTATTCTCATTTAGCTTTATTGATTGATGCATATTCTTACTATTATGTTGTTGATGTTAGCTTGCACGAAGTTTTCTGGAGTATTTTTGCTTTCGACTTCTTGCCGTATAATGGAAATTTTATCCATTTGTTATTACACTGATTCTGGTTTATTTTTCCGCACTTTACTGCTTTCTAGATATCATGAGAAGTAGGATAGTAAAGAGTGTGCGCTTGAAGTCGTTGTTTAAAGCCCTTTAGAAGGCATTTTGCACTTGATTTTTAATTGTGTTTGTGGTTGTTTAAAGACCTGCCTAGAAGTTGGCATTCTGCATGTGTTTACATTTGTGCCCAAAGACCTCAAAGAGGTGTTCCATTCCCATTTTCCATTGGTAAGTCCTCAAAAGGAGGCCAGGCAAGCTAAGGGTCCATAATCGACCCCGCCATTTCTAGTCTGTGTCATTCGTATCTCACATTTTGCGTTGATGCTTCAAATTGTGCTTACTCTTGTTATCAAGTCAGACAAGTGGAATACAGGGATCTGTAATCGATCCCTACATTTTGTCTTGAGCTCACGTTGGACGAAATTGATGCTTTGTGTTTGTTCATATTGTCTTTTATCTCCTACCTTTATTATTGATATCTTGGTTAGGTGCTTAGTCACCTTGGATATTCACTTTCCCCACTTTATACTTCTTGACTTAGTAACATGATACCTTGGTTAAGAGTAGCTTTCATGACCCCTTCTTTCCTAGATGAGATATCTATGGTCAGGAACTTTCCCCCTTTTTATCTACCTCGATGACTTGATATCTTGGTTAGGCCTTTTGACTTGAGCTAGCGTGTGTTACTCATGACATGTGTGTGCTTTCTTTAAATTGTTGATTGCTTGTTTGCTTTTCATTCTTGTATATGTCATGTTCCTTTAGGTTTTGAACCTTTGTATGCTCCCTTAGGATTCACTTGTGCCATTTCTGATGCAAGTTAGACATTAGAATTATTATCCATGCATGCTAACATAGATAGAGATTTCCATTTCAAACTCAACATTAGGACCATCGTTATATGATAACATTAGGGATTAGATTTAGGATAGTTTCCCTTAGATGTTTTATTTTCTTTTTGCATCCTTAAAACTAAAATTATTTTCTTCATAAATTCATAAAACATATAACAACTTTCAAATCCTTTTTCAAGGTAAAAAATATCAACCAATGCAAACTCTTTTTCACCATCGGGCCCTTTTCTTCCAACTTCCAAAAGAGCGTGTTAATTCATTTTTGTGCCAACGCGTGAGTCTCCAAAGGTCGAGCTGCGGCAGAAAGCAAAATTAATATTATTTATTAAAAAAACAACAAACAGTAACATATGAACCGAACTACGACGCTCTAATTCCTTAAAAGGGATACATAGGTGTAACGCGGTGGGAGAACTGACTTGGTTGTTTTGCATTTGATCGCAAATGTTGCGGTTAGCAAGAGTCGCCACCGACTTTTCTTTTATCCAAAAGGAAAGGCTGAAAAGAACAGGAAAGGCCTTTGAGATATTTTCTTGAGTTCGGGGGCTAGATTATGAAAAGGGAAGGTATTATCACCCTTTTCATCCATGGTATTCCATGGGCTCTTAGTTACTTACTAAATCACTTGCTTTTGTTTAAAAATGTGCTTTGTGTGGTTTTTGAAAGTATTTTGTAAAGAGGCCTTTGTTTAGGAAAACTTTGTAATGATTCTCGTTCGTAAGAATGTATACAAAGTGTTTGATCTTTTGAAAATGTTTTCAAGTTTGAAAGATGTTTTGAAAGTGTTGGTGTTTTTAAAGTAGCAAGGATATTTTTGTTTTGAAATTGAGCAAGTAACTGGGAATATTCTACCTACTCAAAAGTATTTCATATTTGTTTCTTCTTTCCTTTGACATTGTTATCTTACCATTGATTTGGCAAGTAACCCTATCTTTGGATGAAAAAGGGGCGGGCACGGGTCATTGTATAACCATGATTAGCAATGTTGTAAGATATCTTGGCATTTTCTTTAAGGGACTAAGATCATTTTGAAAGGCAACATGGATAGCATCATCGAGGGACTATGATCTTGTATTTACTTGTTTTTGCTAAGATACCTCACATGCATAATATGGCCATTTTGTAAGGCAACAAAGTGGATATACCCTAAGGGTGTTTGTGTGCAAGTGTATTGATTTACATGCTCGATTTGTCTTTGATTAGAGTTTGCTATTTGTTGATTTTAATCTTTCCATATAAAACCCTAATTACTAGCATTTGTATATAAAGCATTTAAATTCCGAAAAAAATAAAAATACTAAGCTATTACATGATTTTTGGGGAGGGGGTGTACAAATTACACATGGGGAATTACAAGAAATTAAATCTAAATAATTATTACAACCATATTGAATTTTGAATAAATGTACAAAATAAAGATAAAAATGCAAAAATATAAAATGTAAGAAGAAATATGATTTTTGTTTGTTTTTTCATGAAAAGGTTTTTTTGACCTAATTAATTAAAATAAAATAATTAACTAATAAATAAGAAAATTAATATTAAGTTAGTAAAATAAATTAATTTAAAGAAAACAAGTTTTTTATGGTTTTGGTGAATTTAATTAAATTAGTAAATAAAAATAATTAAATAAAAATCCTAAATTCTAAATTGATTTTAATTTACAAAATAATATAATAATAATTAAAATTTATTATCTAAGTATACTAAAAAAAGAAAATTAATTAAAGAAAATGTTTTTGCTCTTTTTGTTTTATGAAAAATAAACTAAATAAAATAAATAATAAAAATATAAATATTTTTAGATTTTTTATTAATGAAAATATTAATAATAATAAAGTAATATTAATAATAAAGAAAATATAGAATGAAAAAGAAATAAAAAAAAGAAAGAAAATAAAATAATAAAGAAAAATAAATAGGTCAGGGGTGTAAACAACAAGGCAGGAGAGTCAGAAGTAGCAAAAAAGTAAAGCCCAAACACTTTGAGGCCCAGGCGCTGCAAGGGTAAAAAAAAGTAAGAAAATGTGAAAAAATGCAAAAGGCAGCGCACTGAGGTTCGAACCCATGACCTCTTGGTTACCAGCATGCTGCCTTACCACTGGGGTGGTTGTACATCCATTAATATAACTGAAATGATAAATACATAATGCAAAATGAGTCATGAATACACTTCATCTTCAACCTCCAGCCAGACCACCTGTAACTCATTCATTTCTCAATAAAAATGGAAAATGTAAACATGAAAGTTGCTCTATTTATTCATACGAAACCAACCATATAAATATCATGAACTATAAATCAAAGATGAATGAGAATTTTTGAAAGTACCAAATTCTGACCTAATTATTTTCAGAGATTCAATCATAAAATTATCCTAGCTCAATCAATATAAATGAAATCTATGGACATGTACAGCTTCTGGGCAATGATGTCTATATTTTATCTTCACAAATGCAAGCCTAACAATGCCTAAGTAATGAGATAGAAGTTCAAGAAAAATAGCTCAAAACTGAAAATTGTGAAATGAAAATGAGCTTGATTCAAGGTGCTGCAATGATCAGGTTAGCTTCCTCAAGTTCCCAGGAAGCTAATGTAATGGTTTGCTTGAGCAATGGATGGTTGGAATGGCTTGGAGAAGTCAACTTGCAGTACTCTGTTTTTGAGTTTGGAAGATGATGAAGATGGTGTTACAGTTCTGGAATAAGGACAGGGATGTACTATATTTGATGTATAGGAGCTTTGTGATTGATTAGGAAGGAAAACATACGAGGGAATTGTGAGTTTTGGTTTCAAAGTCAGAAACTAGGCATCAATGGTGTTTTGGTGCAAATTCCGATTTGAGGGAGTTTGGGAGACTTTCAGGGTGATTGAGCTCCTGTGTTAGCTCACAAATAGTGCCTCTATTTATAAGCAACAAGTATGGAGGTTTATATCTGATCAAAATTCAAAATCACATGTTTAAGATCAACATCTGATTTTTTGAGAAATCAAGTTTTAATTCCTTGTATACTGGCTAAGATATAGTGGTTATGCTTTAAACACACTTGCTTCTGACTTTGTAGATGGAGTGTGATCAGAGGGAACAAGTTAGAGGCTCTAGAATTGACTTTGTGCATAAAGCTTGCTTTTCCAAAATGGAAGTGTTCACTTTGTGCCATTAATGGAAATATGGATTGGATAAAGCTTAAACCACTTGTATTAAAGCTAAAACGTTTGTGTAATCCATTAATGATGGATAGATACACAAGTTAGAAGGCCTACAAAGAGGGATTATGCAGCATAACATTGAAATTGCATTTTTGTTCATCATAAAAATGACCTATAATTTTAGTTTGAAACGCTAACTTCCTCTCTTCGATTCTCCCTGCTCAAGAATGATCTCAAGGAGTTCTTGGATATTTTAGAAAGCTTGTAATGTTCTATACAACCCCTCTTTGAATCACTTTTGAAAATTCCACTTGGAACTATATGAATGAATGCCATAAAGTTAGGTCAAAATCCTGCCTAAACTAGGGCAAAATTTCACTAAGTGTTTAGTTTCATGACCATGATTTCATGGATTAATAACTTGAGATCAAAGAATTTCTAGGAGAAGTTGTGTAAAGAAATGTTTTATATCTCATGGAGATCTAAAACTTTCATGTTGAAAGTTTCTTTTAAATCATCTTGCATCATGGTAAAAAATTGGCCCAAAGTTGTGAAAAAATATGAAGTTTTCAACACTTACAAAAAAATTTAAGTTTGAAAACTTTGACTTTTCAAATTGAAATCATGACTTTTTTATTTCTTGATGAAAAAGTTTCATATTTTGACATATTTTGATGAATTTTGATCAAACAGTCAAAGTTGGACTTTTAAGTGTACAGTTGACTTTTTATCAGTTGACTGAAAATCAACTATCAATCCAATTGATCTTGAGCAATGTTTTGAGTCACGCCATTATGTCAAAATGATGCAATTGAACTCTTGATATCATGCCTCAAACCAATTAACCATTTGCTAGGCCAAAAATCAGAAATTGCCCTTTCTCAATCAAAACCCTAATTTTGACCATTTTGCCCTTTTAATGATTTGATCAAATTTCTTAAGGAATTGTGGTCCAAACTTGATCTAATGATACATATGATTTTATAATGTTTACGTGGATAAAAAATTATGAAGTTTGACTATAAATTGGCCATAGTTGACTTTATCCCCAACACAACTGATTTTTAGGTCAACTGCTCAATTGAGTGAGCAAAAATGTGATCCAAGGCTTGAAACTTGACATGAGTAATATTGGGGGTCCATAATGATCCATGAAAGTCATATGAGGCATTGAAAGTTCAATTATCCTTGTGCAATCTCAAACCCTAATTTTAGTCATCAGTGCTTGAGGAGGTGTCTTGAGCTGATCAACCATAGTGCAGTCTTGAACCAAAGGAGATCTTGTGAGAAAATATTTGATAAACGAGAGGGAAAATTTTGGGGGTACAACAATAGGAATTTGGTCGCGGGGCTTAGCCAAGCAAAACTTTGTAAATATTTCCTTCTTTTCCCTATGTTTTCTTTTGCATGCAATCCCGTTTTGCTTTTTTCCTTTTAGCTCGTCATCTGTAGATTTGAAACACACCCATTAGATTAGAACAATAAGAGTGGATCTCATGGAGTACCACAGACGTGTGGAGTGCTAATACCTTCCCCTTGCATAATCGACTCCCTTACCCGTATCTCTCGGTCATTTGACCTTGATTTCACCCTTATCAGGTTTACTCAATGTTCACCTTTCCCTTCCTGTAGGATAAAAAACGTTCGATGACGACTTCATTGATTTTATCTCGATGATATTTCCGCCGGTTGTTTCAGTACCATCATTGTAGCACTCAAATCCCCAAATATCATATAGAAATCTACCCCTATTTCGATTCTCCTTGTTCTGACAACGAAGTTACTCGTTTACTGTTTTTCACAAGAACATATATATATATATATATATATATATATATATATATATATATATATATATATATATATATATATATATATATATATATATATATATATATATATATATATATATATATATATATATATATATATATATATATATATATATATATATATATATATATATATATATATATATATATAAAATTTACTTTGTATAGCACATTATTAAATTCATTGATTGTGTAATCAATTCGTATATACATATCCTTTGATTGTTAAACATTGCTTTGTTGATTACACTACAATCAATTAGATTGTAAGTGGTGTTTAATTTTGTTGTACCCAAAAATTTTCCCTTTCATTTATCAAGTAATCTCTCACAAGATCTCCTTGGATTCAAGACTGCACAAGGTTTGATCAACTTAAGACACCTCGTTAAGCACTAATAACTGAAAATTAGGGTTTGAGTTTGCACGAGGACAAATGGACTTTTAATGCCCCATATGACTTTCATGGATAATTTTGGACCCTCAAGATTTCTCTTGTCAAGTTTCTAGTCTTAGATCACATTTTTGCCCAGTCAATTGATCAGTTGACCTAAAATTGGTTGTATTGGGGAAAAAGTCAAATGTGATCAATTTACAGTCAAAATTCATAATTTTTAGTCCATATCAACATCATGAATTCATATATGTCATTTGATCAAGTTTTTATCACAATTCCTTAAGAAGTTTGATCAGATCATCAAAAGGGCAAAATGGTCAAAATTAGGGTTTTGACCGAGGAAGTGTAATTCCTGATTTTTGACCTAGCAAATGACTCATTGGTTTAAGAAATAATCTCAAGGTTTCAAATACATAATTTTTACCTAATGGCATGGCTCAAAACATTTCTCAAGTTCAATTGATTGATAGTTGAATTTCAGTAAACTGATGAAAAGTCAATTGTACACTGAAAAGTCAAACTTTGACTTTTTGGTCAAAATCAAGAACCAAAGATCACAATTCATCAATACATGTCAAAATATGAAACTTTTTCATCAAGAAATCAAAAAGTCAAGATTTCATTTTGAGAAGTCAAAAATTTTAAACTTAGAAATTTTCCTAAGTGTTGGAAAATTCATATTTTTTCATAACTTTGAGCCAAATTTTCACCATGATGCAAGATGAACAAAGGAAAATTCCATCATGAAAGTTGTATATCTCAATGATATATAAAACATTGTAGAACATAACATTTTCTATAAATGCATGGATTTCAAGTTATGATTTTAAGAAGACATGTTCATGAAACTTGAAAAACTTAGTGAAATTTTGCCCTAGTTTATGCAGGATTTTGACCTAACTTCATGGAAAATTTTCACATAGTTCCAAGATGAATCTTCACAAATTCCCAACTTAGAGGTTGTAGAGGATGTTACAAGCTTTCCAAAATGTTCAAGAACTCACTGAGATCATACTTGAGCAAGGAGAATCGAAGGCAAGAAGTTAGGGTTTCATTCTTGAATTACAAGTCATTTCTTGATGAACACATAATTCAATTTCAATGTTAGGCTGCATAATCTTGATTTGGAGGTCTTCTAACTTGTGTATCTATCCATCATTAATGGATTGCGCAAACTTTTGAGCTATAATCAAAGTGGTTTAAGCATTGTCCAATTGAAATTTCCCTTTTGGGAGGAATGATGGAGATTTGTCGGAGATGGGCTTATAGATGTCATCCAAAGGTGACTGTTGACAGAGAATATACTAAGTCTGAACTTGATTTCAACTGGAAAAGAATATGAATAAATCTTTGGAGCGACATATCTGAACCAGAAGAAGTCTTGTATGTTGTTTGACTGGGAAGAATCAGAATAAATCTGAGAGATTTATCTGAACCCAGAGTGTTCCTTTGGAAAGTATCTGGATAAACCTTTGAGGGGTTTAAACTGAACCAAAAGAGGTCTTGAATATTCTTTAACTGGAAAGAAGCAGAGTAAATCTTTGTGTGATTTATCTAAACCAGAGTAGGTGTCTGCGGGAAAGAATCAGAATAAATCGCTGAGAGATTTATCTGAACCGACAGGGTTCCTTTGGAAAGTATCAGGATAAACCCTTGAGGGGTTTAAACTAAACCAAAAGAGGTCTTGAATATTCTTTAACTGGAAAGAATCAGAATAAAATATTTGTGCAATTTATCTGAACCAGAGAAAGCGTCTGCGGGAAAGAATCAAAATAAATCGTTGAGAGATTTATCTGAACTGGCAGGGTTCCTTTGGAAAGTACCAAGATAAACCATTAAGGGGTTTAAAATGAACCAAAAGAGGTCTTGAATATTCTTTAACTGGAAAGAATCAGAATAAAATCTTTGTGCGATTTATCTGAACTAGAGAAAGCGTTTGCGGGAAAGAATCAAAATAAACCGTTGAGAGATTTATCTGAACCGGAAGGGATCTGGAGAAGAATCAGAACAAATAATTGAGAGATTTATCTGAACCGGAGAAGACAACTGCGGGAAAAGAATCATAATAAATTGTTGAGAGATTTATCTGAACCGGCAGGGATCTGGAGAAGAATCAGAATAAATCATTGAGAGATTTATCTGAACCAGAGAAGACAACTGTGTGAAAAGAATCATAATAAATTGTTGAGATATTTAAACTAAACCGGCAGGAGTCTGAAAGAAACATTTGTTGTATAGATGGTTGACCAATCCTTTCTCGGGAATTGATCTGTAATTGACTTGTTGAAAATTTGATGATAATTTTCTGTTGATTGATCTTTCCTGAAAATATGAAGGGTTAGTTATATTCAATGTCATGATGTATGAAATGCATGGTTTAATGATGTTCTCAAAATAAATGAGATCGTGTCGTATGTATTTGTGATGTTAATGTTATGACGTATGGGAGCGATGTATGGATATGTTAATTGTTATGTTGTAGTGTTGCTGGGGAAAATAAATCCTCGAGTACCACTGGGTACAAAGGGTGTAAGTCTTCATGTTTTGAAGTTGTTGATGAGTTGATGAGCTTCCATTTGTTTAGAGAAATAAACTATGTTGTAAGGGAAACATCGTGTATTGCTTGTGAAATCCTGTTGGGGAATCCTGAGAAATTGGGCGACTTTTACTGGGGGAGTGATAACTGGAAGTTTTGTTCGGCCGGGGATGTGAGAGAGCTTGATATCATTAAGCTGCACACTGTGGTGGATTTTATTGGAATAGTATAAAGATATTATCCTATTTCTTAAAGCCATTAGCGATTGTCTTTCTATTTTCTGTTCCTTTTTTTTCTCATTTGTAAACAGTAGTTATGTTCAAATGCATATATTCAAAAATAAATTATTAGACGTTTTCGCAAACAAAGTACAGAAAAAGAAAAAACAGATAGTTTTGCACTTTCAAAGGGATATCTTTGTATTAACTTGAATAAGTATTTTTTGTACAATGAGGGAACATCCTAGTAAAAGAATGCCATCGTAGAAAATGAAAATTTGATACAAAGAAAAGATAGCTATGTGTAAAAATCCCATGGGGTTCCCATTATGCTATAGCCTTCGTGTCTCTGAGCGTCTTGTCCACTTGCTGCCTTGTCCGAAGTTGATTAGATTGATTAGACCCATTGAGTTTGTCAGTCGAAGCTAAAGGTTGTCTGTAAAGTGATCCAACGGGACATAGTCATACACTTTAATTCCCTAACTTTTTATTGGACCGCCCTTTCGGGTTTTTAGTCCACCGGGATACCCTTTTTGCCCAAGTCGCCCTTTCGGGTTTTTAACTTGTCGGGTGTACAAATTTTTTTTATTTCATCCCTAATTTTTGCCCGAACCTTTTTGGTTCACCGGGATTCCCTTGTTTTGCCTAGGTGTGTCAACCTAGCGGGTCTCTTATGTGTAGTATCTTTTGACTAAGTCCGCGTTCACAGGGTGTGGAAGCTCGTCGCCATCCATAGTGGTTAAGATCATTTCTCCACCAGAGAATATGCTTTTGATCATAAATGGTCCTTTATATGTAGGAGCCCATTTGCCCATGGGATCCCCTTGTGGTAATATGATACGCTTGATTACAAAGTCACTAACCTGATATACCTGACGTCTGAACTTCTTGTTAAAAGCCTTGATCATATGTTTTTGGTACATCTGGCCGTAACAGACAGCCGTAATACTCTTCTCATCAATTAGGTTCAACTGGTCAAGTCAAGTTTGGATCTAGTCGTCTTCATTCAGCCCCGCATCCTTTATGATTCTCAGAGAAGGTATTTGGACTTCAATTGGTAAGACAACTTCCATGTCGTATACCAAGGAGAAGGGAGTTTCCCCAATTGATGTGCGCGTCGTGGTACGGTAACCGTGGAGAGAGAATGGTAGCATCACATGCTAGTTCTTATAGGTTACTGTTATCTTTTGTATGATCTTTTTAATGTTCTTATTTGCAGCTTCGACAACGCCATTCATCTTTGGCCGGTAAGGGGAAGAATTATGGTGCTGGATCTTGAATTATGCGCATAGTGCAGTGATCATAGTATTATTGAGATTCATGCCATTGTCTTTAATGATCCTCTCTGAGATACCGTACCGACAGATGAGATTCCGTTTGATGAAACAGGCCACAAAATTCTTGGTAACAGAAGCGAAAGAAACTGCCTCAACCCACTTCGTGAAATAGTTAATGGCCACCAAGATGAAGCGGTGTCCATTAGAAGCTATAGGTTTGATTTCTCCAATCATATTGATGCCCCACATAGCGAAGGGCCATGGATCCGTCAGGACATTTAGAGGAATTGGAGGCACATGCACTTTGTTAGCATAGATCTGACACTTGTGACAGGTTCGAGAATGCTGATAGCAATCTGCTTCCATGGTAGACCAGTAATAACCTACCCGTAGGATTTTCTTAGCCATCGTATGCCCACTAGAATGGGTGCCAAAAGTGCCTTCATGTAGATCAGCCATGCTCTTTTCTGCCTCAACCTTGTCTACGCAACGAAGCAAAATAGAGTCATGGTTGCATTTGTAGAGAATGCCATTACTGATGAAGAACTTAGCAGAGAATCTCCTTAAGAACTTCTTATCATTGACTAAAGCTCCTTACGGATACTCTTGAGCATCGAGATACCTATTGACTTCATGCAACCAAGGTTGGTCCACTACTTCTCCAGTATTTTTCTCGTGACAGTAAGTTGGTTCATCCATCCGTTCAATGGTGATTTGGGGAGCCTCTTTACCCCACTTGAGTTTAAACAAGGATGACATTGCGGCTAGCGCGTCTGCTAGTTGATTCTCCTCTCGTGGAAAATGCTCGAAGGTAATTTCCTCGAAATGTGGGATTAATGTCAACACATGTTCTTTGTAGGGGATGAGGTTAGGGTGCTTCATATCCCATTATCCCTTGATCTGACTGATTACCAAGGCTGAATCTCCAAATACACTTAAGGACTTGATTCCCAAATCTATGGCAACTTTGAGACCAAAAATACACGCGTCATATTCTGCCATGTTATTTGTACAATTGAAACAAAGTCTTGGAGTGAAGGGGGTATGACATCCTTCAGGGGAAATAATTACAACACTTATGCCATTGCTGAGTGCATTGGACGCCCCATCAAAAACCAGGGTCCATCAAGATCCTTGTTCAGGTCCGTCATATGGTCTGAGTTCTTCACAGTTGTTCACTATCATGATGTCTTCATCTGGGAATTCGAATTTCATGGACTGGTAGTCATCCACAGCTTGATGAGTAAGGTGATCGGATAACACACTCCCCTTTATTGCTTTTTGGGTAGTGTACTGAATATCGTATTCAGTCAGAATCATCTGCCATCTTGTTATTCTCCCAGAGAGGACAGGCTTCTCGAATATGTATTTAATTGGATCCATCTTGGATATCAATAAGGTAGTATAGGTCAGCATATAATGTCTTAGCCGGCGAGCAGCCCATGCCAGAGTGTAACAAGTTTTCTCGAGCAGTGAATATCTTGTTTCACAGTCGGTAAACATTTTACTCAGGTAGTAAATAACATGCTTTTTTCGGCCAGACTCGTCATGCTGCCCCAGCACACACCCCGTTGAATTTTCCAAAACAGTTAGATACATGATAAGAGGTCTTCCCTCGACTGGTGGCATCAAAACAGGAGGCTCTTGAAGGTACTCTTTGATCTTGTTGAAGGCAGCTTGGCACTCATCATTCCATCTGACTACTTGATCTTTCTTCAATAATTTGAAGATTGGTTCATAAGTAACGGTCAAGTGAGAAATTAATCTAGCAATGTAGTTTAGCCATCCTAAGAATCCTCTGACTTCCTTCCCAGTACGAGGAGCGGCCATTTATTGTATTGCTTTCACCTTGGTAGGATCCACTTTGATACCTTTACCGCTAACGATAAAGCCTAGGAGTTTACCGGACCTCAACCCAAATGTGCACTTATTCGGGTTCAACCCCAGCTTGTATTTATTTAGTCTCTCAAACAGTTTCTGTAAATGGTCAAGATGTTCCTCTTCAGTTTGAGATCTGGCTATCATGTCGTCCATATAGACCTCCATTTTGTGATGTATCATGTCGTGAAATAGAGCTACCATGGCACGCTGATAGGTTACCCCAGCGTTCTTCAACCCGAATGGCATAGCCTTGTAACAGAATATGCCCCCCTGTGTGACGAAGGTCGTTTTCTCCATGTCCTCAGGTGCCATTTTGATTTGATTGTAGCCTGAGAAACCATCCATAAATGAGAACACTTTATGTTGTGCAGTATTGTCAACCAAAATATCGATATGGGGAAGTGGGAAATCATCCTTAGGGCTTGCCCTATTCAAATCTCTGTAGTCCACACACATGCGTACTTTGCCGTATTTTTTAGGCACTGGAAAAACATTGGCGACCCATTGTGGATAGGAGGTAACGGCTAAGAATCTGACATTTAATTGTTTCATGACTTCGACCTTGATCTTCTCCGACATGTCTAGCCGCATGCGACGGGATTTCTGTTTTACCGGAGGGCAGTCTTCTTTTGTCGGTAGATGATGGACCACGATATCAGCGTCAAGTCCTGTCATGTCTTCATACGACCATGCAAAGACCTCAACATAATCATGTAGCAACTGAGTTAGATGCTTCTTGACACTGGGTTCCATATTGGCACCCACCTTGACTTCTTTCTTGTCCTCTTTGGTACCTAGGTTAATTGTGTCCACTGATTCTTCGTGGGGTTGTATGGTCCTTTCTTCTTGTTGTAGTAACCTGGCTAGTTCCCCTGGAACTTCACAATCTTCCTCACCTTCGTCTTCGGCTTGGTAGATTAGATTTTCAGAGTCACAAAAGGCCATAGCAGAATCATTACCCATGGGATCCCGAGTGGATGTATATCTACATTTTGAATGTGAGTGTGTGTAAGAGTATAGCTAGCTTTGAAATAAATAAAATATAGAAAAATAATGATAAAGAGCACAAAGTTTGTATGCAAAAATGTCCATGATTCATTGATGACATATGAAAATGAGGAAACAACCCTTATAAATGGACCTTTGTTCCTCGGGTAAGACACAGGGTTTTAAAAGTCTGAATTGTTTAATTATTACAAGTCCGACAAAAATTTAAAGACAATTACTGTTGGATAAAAGTAATTGGGAAAAAATCTTTAGCTTCTCAGTTGCTGAGCCATCCATTGATGGTTGGGAAAATCCAGTCTTCTAGGTCATAACTGTTATCATCATCATCCTCCACTGCGTTGACTCCGTGGTTGTTGATCTTCAAAGGTGGTCCCCCGACACGAGTGCGACGAACAGCTTTCTGGGCTCCTTCTTTGATTACGGCCTTGGCATATTTCAGTGAAGACATCTTTAGTGGAGGTCTTATAATCTTCGGGACTTGGGAAATAGTCTTGGTAGCAGCCACTGTCTCTAGGACTTCCTCGAAGTGCTGAAATGGAGTTTCAATGAATTCTCCATCCAAATCCATGTATCTGAAGGAGTTCAAGTGACTGACCATATATTCCTCTTCTCCATGGGCAGTAATGATTTTCCCCTTGGTTGGGTATTTCAGCATCTGATGTAATGTAGAGGTGACAGCACCAGCAATGTGAATCCATGGTCAGCCCAATAAACAGGAATAGGAAGGGCGAATATCCATCACATAAAAAGTTGAATCAAAGGTTTGATTTCCAAATTTTATGGGGATGTCCACCTCCCCATGCACCGTCCTTTTCGAACCATCGAAGGCTCTTACCACTATGTTGTTGGGTTTTAAGGTCACACCTTCATAGTCGAGTCTATCAAGAGCTTTCTTAGGCTACACATTCAAAGACGAACCGGTATCCACCAAGACATGGGCCAAAGTTGTGCCCCTGCATTCGACAGAGACATGCAATGCCTCGTTATGTTTCCTCCCTCTAGGTGTCAGGTCAGCATCAGAAAAGCCTAAACCATTATCAGCGGTCAAGCTGGCCACACAGTCTTGGAACTGATCAGCAGAGGTTTCTTGTGGTACGTGGAAGTTTTAAGGAATTTTACCAAGGCCATCGCATGAGCCTTGGAGCACAACAATAAGGCCAGCATGGAAATCTTTGACGGAGTCTGCCCTAGCTGCTCGACTACGTTGTAGTCGCTTCTCTTTATAATTTTCAGAATTTCTTGCATCTCCTTTTGGGAGGCTTCAGGGAAAAATATTGATTATGCCTTCATCCGGACAGGCTCAACCAGAATGCCTTTGCCTCGAGTCTCGGTCGACTCGGTGGTAGGGGTGTCAAAAGGAGTAACCATAGGGATTGTAGTAGTAGTGGCAACTGGAATAGAAGCAGGAATGATCACAGGACCGGTAACAGTTTTTGGAGGAGCAATCTCGGGAGAGAATACTCTACCACTTCGGGTTATCTTGCTGGTTCCCACAATGTTGTCGATGTCGGGGTCAGCCTTCTCAAGAATTGAATCTTCATCCGCCAGCCAATCCTGCTTGACGCCGTGATAGTAGACGTTGCCCCCATAGTTTCATAGGACAGTTTTATCTGAGGAGTACGAGATCGGCCCTAGCATAGTAATTATCAGTGGAGCTATTTTAGGAACTAGTGTAATCCTAACGGGTCTTTTGGTGGAGACCCTGGAAGGATTGGCGGAAATGGTTACTATTGAAACATCATTGTAAGAAATGGTTGGAACGGGAGTCTTCTCAAACAAAATATCTTTGTCATCCATTAGGCGCTGGACACCTGTTTTCAATAAATGACAACTAGTTGGTAGGGATAAACAGAGGTGGCAGCCTTCGCCAAAGCCCGGAAATAAACCGGCTTTCAACAGGTTCCTCTTGACAGTCAGGAGAGGAGTAACAAGTTCATCAACAGTAGTAACAAACATATCATCTTTAACAGTGTTAACATCATGGCCATGCTTGGGTATAGGAGAGGTGATAAAATTTGGGATCTCAGGAGCATCAAATTCAATTTCTTTTGCTTCGAGAAGGTCTTGCACCTTGTTTTTCAAAGCCCAGCAGTTGTTGGTATAATGGCATGGACTTTCTGAATAGTAAGCACAACGATCATTAGGATGGTAGTGAGGAGAGGTTGTGTTAGGATTCTTCAGGGCTTCCTTCAAAGTTACCAGATTAGACCTCAATAAATGTGGCAGGACTTGATATAGTATCATATTAATCCGGGTAAATTGTCTTACCGATCTTTCTGTTCTTGGCTAATTGCTCCTTTGTTGAGTAGGTACAGGCTTGGGGATCATGACAGCCCCTACCATTGGTCAGCGTTCAATTCTATCTTGATTCCTTTGAGGATACATAGCACCAACTTCTTTCTTCTCGATATATGGTTTTTTCACAGCACTGAAAGATGTGTCTTTTTGGATCTTTCCACTCTTAATCCCAGCTTTCGCTCTTTCCCCGATCAAGATTAATTCAGTGAAGCCTGTTGAGGAGCTTCCAATTAGATGGTTGAAAAATGGACCAGACAAGGTCCCTAGAAACATATCCACTAGATCCCTTTCAGACAGGGGAGGCTGGACTCTTCCTGCTAGGTCCCTCCATTTCTGAGCGTAGTCTTTGAAACCTTCACTTGATACCATAGCCATACACTAGAGTTGAGTATGGGTGGGATCAAGGTATGCGTTGCATTGATACTGTTTATAAAAAGCAGCGGCAAGGTCTTCGCAATTATGAATATTGGCCCTTTCCAGTTGATAGAACCAATCTAGTTGAGTCCTGGATAGACTATCCTGAAAGAAGTGGACCCACAAATCTCTGTCAGCAGTATGAGGCTGTATCTTTCTCACATAAGATCGGAGATGCATCTTGGGACATGAAACCTCATCTTACTTACCAAATACTGGTGCTTTGAACTTTGGTGGAATAACAATCCCAGACACCAAACCCAGCTCTTCAAATTCCATCCCGAGAACTTTCTGAATCTCCATTGCACTTAAACGCTCTTCCAGATGTTTGTATTTGTCGTCGGCCGGAGGATACTGTTCTTCAGAGTAGTCTTCTTCTTATTCCTCTTTAGATTTTGGCTGGGCAGTCACTTCCTTTCCTTTCCCTTCTTGATTATCCTTTTCACCAGATGACGTTGTGAAGTCTAGGGTCCCTTTGGCTTGTCCTTGGAACCTTCTTCCTAGATTCAGAACTTCAGTTGTTTTCTTTGCTTTCTTCTTCTTTTCTTCAATCAACAAAGTTTTCAAATCCTCTTGTCCTTTGGCTAGAGTCAAGAACATCTGTTGAAACTGATCATTCTGTGCCTGGAGGTCTTTTACTGTCTGCTCGAGATCCATCTTACTAAAATAAACAGTAGAAAGATGAGGAGACTTGTTGTAAGAAACTTGCTTATGTTATGATGAATGGAGATGCATATGCAATGATTTCAAGGAAATTAGAGATTTAAGTTTACTTTAGACCAAAAAGGAACACACGTTATATTAATAAATCAAAGTTTAAGTACATCATGCCTCTTTTGGGCTTATAAAGAAATACAAAAACTCTAAGATAAAAAAGTTGTATGCATCCTCTTTGGTGCGATGTAGGCGTCCAGACTCCGCTCCTCATGAAGCTGCTTGGTGAGTTCCAAAACCTTCTTCTCGCTGGCGTAGAATTGGGCCTCGAAAGCATCTCGCTCCCCTTTAAGCTTTATCAAATCCCTTTGCAAGTCTTCGAGAGATGTAGGCATGTCAGGATGTAGGATAGTTTATGGAACATCTCCTTCCACAATAGGCTCTATGACAACCGGGAGAATGGAGGGGTAAGGAATTATAAGACTTTGAGCACGGGTTTGTACCCATTTGAGGTAAGGATCAAGAGGGATGGAATTCTTGTGCCCCAATGTCTTACTATCTACCTTGTTCAACATCCTCCAAGCTCGGATAAACCTCTGGCGGTGACCTTGATCGTCATTCTCGTAGTCAAACACCAACCCTTGAATAAGCATCTCATGTGGGCCATCCCTTTGGGCGTAACCAAACTGTCTTAAGGCTAAACCGGGGTTGTAGGTAATACCTCCCCTAATGCTAAGTAAGGGGACATTAGGGAATTCTCCATAACGGTCGATGATAGTAACATTCTCTATAGATCGGGAACACCAATGAATGTATGAATGTTTGAGCGTCATCAACCTATGTGACCACCTTGAACCTTGCTCGTTCTTCAATACAGATTAGGGAAGATGCGAAATAAACCATCTTGCCAAGAGAGGAGTACAACACATAAGGAAACCTCTTTTCCTCATAGTGCGAGTGTGAAAAGAATGTAGGATGTCCCCTAACAAAGTAGGCCCCAGGTTACGAGACATGAAGATTTTGACGGCATTCACATCTATGAGTTGGTCAGTATTTGGGAACAAAACCATCCCATAGATGAGGAGAGCCACAATTTCCTCAAAAGCTTGCAAATTCAAAGAGTTCTAACTGTTTTGGGCTTTCTCAAACAAGAACTTTGCTAAGAAACCTTTGACACCACTCCTTGTTTCCCAATTAGTTGTGATATCAGATGATTTCAAGTGTAGGGCTTGAGGAATCTCTTATAGATTTGGATCTATTTTTGTACCGTTGAAGGGTAGTTGATTGAAAATGGGAATCCTCAAGAGTTGGGAGAATTCTTCCAAAGTTGTCATAATTTGATAATCGGGAAATGTGAAGCAATGGTGTAGAGGATCAAAGAACTGGAAGAGCACCTTCATCATGTCCTCATCAGTGTTGGAGGTAACCAAGTTTAGAAGGCGACCATGTCTTTCGGTAAATGGAGAATTTTCAGGAATTCTTGATGCTAGCTCTTTAAGTTGAGGAGGGATTCTTAAAATATTGACTTGAATGGTTTTCCTGCGAACATAATCCATGTCCTACAAAACAGAACAAAGATAAATCCCAACATCCTTGAAATATTTTGTGAGTATGAGTATGATGTTATGGTGTTTATGATGTTATGTACAAGTAAATATATACAAACAAAACAACAAGTCCTTAGGTTTAGGCTTGTATGGAGTCTCATAGGTAAGTACCCTCTTAAAGTTTAGTTGGCTCAAACCTGTCCTAGCAATAGTAACCGGGTTCTAAGGGAGCTCAATATAACTGGTTTGTTTTCTCGGGAATTGTTTCAGCGTAAGCCTCTTTAATGGCGACCAAAATATCCCAAAAACCCAAACTTCAATGAGTGTAGTATCGAGTATCTACCAACTTCGGATTGCACCAAAGTCGGTCATCTCACTACGTCTTAGTGGCCAAGTTGGTCAAGTAAATGTTCTATAAGTTATTTAGTGCTTCATGACATCACTCAGCGGCCCCGTATTCTCCTTGACTACTCAAGGGCTACCGGTACCCACAAATATGCCACACTAACGTACCTATTGCTTAGACCATGTCGGTATACCCTGCACAGTTTCTACAATGTATTGCAACTTACCTATAAGGTATCTGAAATCTGGGTAGAGGATTCAAACCCAAACAAAGAACCAAAATGTAAAGCATACAAGTCAAACAATGAAAGCAAATAAATGTAATCTAGCCCTAAGGTAACCCCACTTTAAAAATATTCCCCAACAGAGTCGCCAGTTTTGTAACACGGTGAGAGAAATAACTTGGTTGTTTTGCGTTTGATCGCAAATGTTGCGGTTAGCAAGAGTCCCCACCGACTTTTCTTTTATCCAAAAGGAAAGGCTCAAAAAAACAGGAAAGACCTTTGAGATGTTTTCTTGAGTTCGGGGGATAGATTATGAAAAGGGAAGGTATTAGCACCTTTTTCATCCATGGTTTTCCATGGGCTCTTAGTTACTTGCTAGATCACTTTCTTTTGTTTGAAAATGTGCTTTGTGTGGTTTTTAAAAGTATTTTGTAAAGAGGCCTTTATTTAGGCAAACTTTGTAATGATTCTCGTTCGTAAGAATGTATACAAAGTGTTTGATCTTTTGAAAATGTTTTCAAGTTTGAAAGATATTTTGAAAGTGTTGGTGTTTTGAAAGTAGCAAGGATGTTTTTGTTTTGAAATTGAGCAAGTAACTGGGAACATTCTACCTACTTAAAAGTCTTTCATATTTGTTTCCTCTTTCCTTTGACATTGTTATCTTACCATTGATTTGGTAAGTAACCCTATCTTTGGATGTAAAAGGGACGGGCACGGGTCATCGTATAACCATGATTAGCAATATTGTAAGATATCTTGGCATTTTCTTTAAGGGAATAAGATCATTTTGAAAGGCAACATGGATAGCATCATCGATGGACTATGATCTTTTATTTACTTGTTTTTGCTAAGATACCTCACATGCACAATATGTCCATTTTGTAAGGCAACAAAGTGGATTTACCCTAAGGGTGTTTGTGTGCAAGTGTATTGATTTACATGCTCGATTTCTCTTTGATTAGGGTTTGCTATTTGTTGATTTTAATCTTTCCATACAAAACTTTAATTACTAGCATTTGTATATAAAGCATTTAAATTACGGAAAAAATAAAAATACTAAGCTATTACATGATTTTTGGGGAGGGGGTGTACAAATTACAAATGGGGAATTGCAAGAAATTAAATCTAAATAATTATTACAATCATATTGAATTTTGAATAAATGTACAAAATAAAGATAAAAATGAAAAAAATATAAAATGTAAGGAGAAATGTGATTTTTGTTTGTTTTTTCATGAAAAGGTTTTTTTGACCTAATTAATTAAAATAAAATAATTAACTAAAAAATAAGAAAATTAATATTAAGTTAGTAAAATAAATTAATTTAAAGAAAACAAGTTTTTTAGGGTTTTGCTGAATTTAATTAAATTAGTAAATAAAAATAATTAAATAAAAATCCTAAAATCTAAATTGATTTTAATTTACAAAATAATATAATAATAATTAAAATTTATTATCTAAGTATATTAAAAAAAGGAAATTAATTAAAGAAAATGTTTTTGCTCTTTTAGTTTTATGAAAAATAAACTAAATAAAAATAAATAATATAAATATAAATATTTTTGGATTTTTTATTAATGAAAATAATAATAATAATAATAATAATAATAATAATAATAATAATATTAATATTAATAATAAAGATAATATAGAATGAAAAAGAAATAATAAAAAAAGAAAGAAAATAAAATAATAAAGAAAAATAGATGGGCCAGGGGTGTAAACAACAAGGCAGGAGGGTGAGAAGTAGCAAAAAAATAAAGCCCAAACACTTGGAGGCCCAAGCGCTGCAAGGGTAAAAAAAAGTAAGAAAAATGTGAAAAAATGCAAAAGGCAGCGCGCTGAGGTTCGAACCCATGACCCCTAGGTTACCAGCACGCTGCCTTACCACTGGGGTAGTTGTACATCTGTTAATATAACTGAAATGATAAATACATAATGCAAAATGAGTCATGAATACACTTCATCTTCAACCTCCAGCCAGACCACCTGTAACTCATCCGTTTCTCAATAAAAGTGGAAAATATAAACATGAAAGTTGCTCCATTTTTTCATACGAATCTAACCACATAAATATCATGAAATATAAATCAAAGATGAATGAGAATTTTTTAAAGTACCAAATTCTGACCTAATTATTTTCAGAGATTCAATCATAAAATTTTCCTAGCTCAATCAATATAAATGAAATTTATGGACATGTACAACTTCAGGGCAATGATGTCTACATTTTATCTTCACAAATGCAAGCCTAACAATGCTTAAGTAATGAGATAGAAGTTCAAGAAAATACCTTAAAACTAGAAATCATGAAATGCAAATAAGCTTGATTCAAGGTGCTGCAATGATCAGGTTAGCTTCCTCAACTTCCCAGGAAGCTAATGCAATGGTTTGCTTGAGCAATGGATGGCTGGAATGGCTTGGAGAAGTCAACTTGTAGTACTTTGTTTTTGAGTTTGGAAGATGATGAAAATGGTGTTACAGTTCTGGAATAAGGACATGGATGTACTATATTTGATTTATATGAGCTTTGTGATTGATTAGGAAGGAAAACGCACGAGGGAATTGTGAGTTTTGGTTTCAAAGTCAGAAACTAGGAATCAATGGTGTTTTGGTACAAATTCTGATTTGAGGGAGTTTGGGAGACTTTCAGGGTGCTTGAGCTCTTGTGTTAACTCACAAATAGTGCCTCTATTTATAAGCAACAAGTATGGAGGCTTGTATCTGATCAGAATTCAAAATCACATGTTTAAGCTCAAATGTGATTTTTTGAGAAATCGTTTCAATGCCTTGTGTACTGGCTAAGATAGAGTGGTTATGCCTTAAACACACTTGCTTCTAACTTTTTAGATGGAGTGTAATCCGAGGGAACAAGTTAGATGCTCAAGAATTGACTTTGTGCATAAAGCTTGCTTTTCCAAAATGGAAGTGTTCACTTTGTGCCATTAATGGAAATGTAGATTGGATAAAGCTTAAACCACTTTGGTTAAAGCTCAAAAGTTTGTTTAATCCATTAATGATGGATAGATACACAAGTTAGTAGGCCTGCAAAGCAAGATTATGAAGCCTAACATTGAAATTGCATTTTTGTTCATCATGAAAATGACCTATAATTTTAGTTTGAAACCCTAACTTCCTCTCTTTGATTATCCCTACTCAAGAATGATCTCAAGGAGTTCGGTGAATTTTTAGAAAGCTTGTAATGTGATCTACAACCCCTCTTTGAATCACTTTTGAAAATTCCTCTTGGAACTATATGAAAAAATACCATGAAGTTAGGTCAAAATCCTGCCTAAACTAGGGCAAAATTTCACTAAGTGTTTAGTTTCATGACCATGACTTCGGTTATTAATAACTTGAGATCCAAGAATTTATAGGAGAAGTTGTGTAAATAAATGTTGTAGGTCCCATGAAGATCTAAAACTTTCATGTTGAAAGTTTCTTCTGAATCATCTTGCATCATGGTGAAAAATTGGCTCAAAGTTGTGAAAAAACATGAAGTTTTCAACACTTAGAAAAATTTGTTTGAAAACTTTGTCTTTTCAAAATGAAATCTTGACTTTTTGATTTCTTGATGAACAAGTTTCATATTTTGACATATTTTTATGAATTGTGATCTTTGACACTTGATTTTGACCAAAAAGTCAAATTTTGACTTTTCAGTGTACAATTGACTTTTGATCAGTTGACTGAAAATCAACTATTAATCCAATTGATCTTGAGCAATGTTTTGAGTCATGCCATTAGGTTAAAATTATGCAATTGAACTCTTGAGATCATGCCTGAAACCAATTAACCATTTGCTTGGCCAAAAATCAGAAATTACCCTTTCTCAATCAAAACCCTAATTTTGACCATTTTGCCCTTTTGATGATTTGATCAAATTTCTTGATAAATTTTGCTCCAAACTTGATCAAATGATACATATGAGTTTATAATGTTGACGTGGATAAAATATTATGAATTTTGACTGTAAATTGGCCATAGTTGACTTTTTCCCCAACACAATTGATTTTTAGGTCAACTGCTCAATTGACTGAGAAAAAATGTGATCCAAGGGTTGAAACTTGACATGAGTAATCTTGGGGGTCCATAATAATCCATGAAAGTCATATGAGGCATTAAAAGTTCAATTATCCTTGTGCAATCTCAAACCCTAATTTCAGTCATCAGTGCTTGAGGAGGTGTCTTGAGCTGATCAACCCTACTGCAGTCTTGAACCAAAGCAGATCTTGTGAGAAAATATTTGATAAATGAGAGGGAAAATTTTGGGGTACAACAATAGGCATCTGGTCGTGGGGCTTATTCAAGCAAAACTTTGTAAATATTTCCTTCTTTTCCCCGTGTTTTCTTTTGCATGCATTCCCTCTTTGCTTTTTTCCTTTTAGCTCGTCATCTGTATATTTGAAACACACACATTAGATTAGAACAATAAGAGTGGATCCCGTGGAGTACAACAGACGTGTGGTGTGCTAATACCATCCCCTTGCGTAATCGACTCCCTTACTCGTATCTCTCGGTCATTTGACCTTGATTTCTCCCTTCTCAGGTTTACTCGATGTTCACCTTTCCTTTCTTGTGGGATAAAAAACATTCGATGACGACTTCAATGATTTTATCTAGATTATATTTTTTCCGATTGTTTCAGTACCATCATTGTAGAACTCAAATCCCCAAAAATCTTATAGAAATCTACCCCTATTGCAACTCTCCTTGTTCCTACAAGGAAGTTACTCGTTTACTGTTTTTAGCAAGGACATATATATATTATTTAATTTGTATAGCATATTATTAAATTCATTGATTGTGTAATAAATTCGTATATATATATCCTTTGATTATTAAACATTGCTTTGTTGATTACACTATAATCAATTAGATTGTAAGTGGTATTTCATATTGTTGTACCCCAAAATTTGCTCTCTCATTTATCAAGTAATCTCTCACAAGATCTCCTTGGATTCAAGACTGCACAAGGTTTGATCAGCTCAAGACACCTCCTCAAGCACTAATAACTGAAAATTAGGGTTTGAGTTTGCACAAGGACAAATGGACTTTTAATGCCCCATATGACTTTCATGGATCATTTTGGACCCTCAAGATTGCTCATGTCAAGTTTCAAATCTTGGATCACATTTTTTCCCAGTCAATTGATCAGTTGTGCTAAAATCAGTTGTATTGGGAAAAAAGTCAACTGTGGTCAATTTACAGTCAAACTTCATAATTTTTGGTCTATATCAACATAATGAACTCATATATGTCATTTGATCAAGTTTGGATCATAATTCCTCAATAAATTTGATCAGATCATCAAAAGGGAAAAATGGTCAAAATTATGGTTTTGACTAAGGAAGTGCAATTCCTGATTTTTGATCTAGAAAATGACTCATTGGTTTAAGACATGATCTCAAGGTTTCAAATACTTCATTTTGACCTAATGGCATGGCTCAAAACATTTCTCAAGTTCAATTGATTGACAGTTGAATTTCAGTCAACTGATGAAAAGTCAATTGTGCACTGAAAAGTCTGTAGCGGTAGAAATGTTCAAGACTAAGCCATTGGATTGACTAGACTTTATAAAAATCAAAATAAAAAACGCCACCGCGGTTTATTGTTTCCAAAGTAATTGGAAAATAGCGAATAACCCAAAAAAGGGGGAAATATTCAAGGTAAGGGGTTTGGTTATGCAAAGGGAAGGTATTAGCACCCTAAACATCTACGGTACTCCGCAGAAACCTCTTTGAAAAATCTGTATATTTTTGCTATAAAAATGTGTTATATATAAGATGGATGGTGGAGGTGAGAAAAGAAATATTTTTATGATTTTTGCACCCGCCGCGGTTGCGAACCTTTAGTGCCTACATACCACCTTTCGTGTGTTGTACCCCAAAATTTGCCCTCCCATATTCTTCAAGATTTATCAAGAATCATCTTCAATTGGTTCAAGAATTGCTCAAGGATTGCACAATCCAAATACCTCTTAAGCCAGCTGAAATTAGGGTTTTGGTTCTTTCAAGGAATGGCCCTCATGACATGCTGATCCCTGACATAGTTTTTGACTTCGACAACGATGCGCAAGGACTTCGCCAAAGGTTCATCAGAGCTTGGAGGATGCCTAACAAGGTGGATAGTAACACACTGGGGCACAAGAATTTCCATCCCCTTGAGCCTTACCTCAAGTGGGTACGAGCCTGCTCCCAGAAGCTTATGATGTCATATCCTCACATTCTCCCCGTGATCAAAGAGCCAGTTATGGAAGGAGAGGTCACGTACACCATTCAACATCCTGACATGCCAACATCTTGGGAAGAAATGCAAAAGAGCTGGATTCAACTCAAGGAAGAACAGAATTCTCTTGAAGCCAGTCTACATGCCAGTGAGAAGAAGGTCTTTGAGCTCACCCACCTACTTCACGAAAAAAAGACCCTCAACACTTACATCGCTCCAAAGAGGATGCGCGGTGTCTTTTGGCATTAAGTATTTTGTAATATTTTGCCTATGAGGCCCTGATGTACTAAACAGATTATTTATTAATATAACGTGTGTTCCTTTTTGTCTATAACGAATTTGAATTTTCGAACCCTTGAATGCATTGCATAAATAGCATACCATGCATCATATGCATAACAGGTACCCTTTTTACAGGTCACTTATTCTTCTTCGCTGTTTATTTCAGCAATCATCATGACTTCTGAACCTACTACTGAACAAGCTATCAAGGCCCTTCAGGCCCAGAACGCCCAGTTCCAGGATTTGGTTATGAGCCTAGCCCAGGGTCAACAGGAGTTGAAGACTCTGATTCTGAAGAAGAAGAAGAAGAAGAAGAAGAAGAAGAGGACTGTATTGTTCAACACTGGACGCAGATTTGGGAATGGACTACAAAACGAGGTTGATCTGACCATTTCCTCTGTAGGGAAAGACAGTCCCCAAGAGAGAAGGGTTCCTAGTCCCGTGGTCTCCGACAACAAGACGAATTATAATGATGAACAGTACCCTCCTGCTGAGGACAGGTACAAGCAGCTGAAAGACCGCTTAAGTGCTATGGAGATTCAACATGTGCCCGGGTTGGACTTTGGAGACCTAGGCTTATCCTCTGGGGTGGTGATCCCACATAAGTTCAAGGCACCTGCTTTTGCAAAGTACGACGGAGCTTCCTGTCCTAAGCTGCATCTCCGATCGTATGTAAGGAAGATCCAACCTTATACTGCAGACAAGAATTTATGGATCCATTTCTTCCAGGATAGTCTTTCAGGGACTCAACTCGAATGGTTCTATCAGCGGGATGGAGCCAGTATTCGTAACTGGGAAGACTTGGCTACTGCATTTTATAAGCAGTATCAGTATAATTCCGACCTCGCTCCTACGCGTACCCAACTCCATGGTATGTCACTAGGGACGGGTGAAGGATTTAAGGAATATGCCCAAAAGTGGAGAGACCTGGCTGGAAGGGTGTAGCCACCTCTAACTGATCGTGAACTTGTGGATATGTTCTTGGGGACCCTGTCTGGTCCTTTCTTCAACCATCTGATTGGGAATTCTTCTGCTGGGTTTACAGATCTGATCTTGACTGGTGAAAGAATAGAAGCTGGTATCAAGTCTGGGAAGATACAGAAAGGTGCATCCTCAAGCACTGAGAAGAAGCCCTTCAAGAAAGAATCTAGTGTTGTTTATGGTTCAAGGAGACAGAATAAATCGGAACACCGCCAAGCTGTCAACGCGGTGGTAATTTCAAAGCCTGCTGCTGCTCCTCAGCAATACAACCAGCCAAGGGGTGAGAGACCTAGAAGGCAGTACACTCGGCTCAACATGACCCTGTCTCAGATATTGCCGCAACTACTGTCAACCAATCTGGTAACTATAAAGGAAGCTCCAAAGGTTGTAAACACCACCTCTCTAAAGTACAATCCCAACGCCCGCTACGCTTATCACTCTGACGGCCCGGGGCATACTATTGATGATTGTTGGGCTCTGAAGAATAAGGTTCAGGACCTTATTGATGCTAAAGAGATAGAGTTCGAGGCGCCCGAAAGGCCCAATGTTGTGACTGCTCCCATGCCCAAGCATGGAGTGAATGTTGTAGAGGAAGACCTGTATGTAGCCTCTGTGGACGATATTGTTACTCTGCTGTTGACTGTCAAAAGGAACCTGTTGCTAGCCGGTTTATTTCCGAGATGTAGTAAAGGTTGCCCTATATGTTCTGTTTCACCTTCTGGTTGTCCATCTTTGAAGTCAGGTATCCAAAACCTGATGGATAATAAAGAGATCTTGTTCGAGAAGGTTGTTGTTCCTGCTACCCCTACTGAAGAAGTTTCCATTGTCACCATTTTTAATAATTCTCCTAAGGCTCCCTCAAGGAAGCCTGTCAAAATCATGCCTGCTCAGAAGATTGCACCCATCATTATCACTGTTCCGGGGCCCATCCCCTATACATCTGACAAAGTTGTCCCTTGGCACTATGGGGAAGATGTTTATGTGCTTGGAGTTAAACAAGAGTTTGATACTAGTATCAGCGTCAGTAACATCACCGGGCATGCTAAAGTCACCCGCAGTGGTAGAATGTTCTCACCAGATATTGCGCCACCAGCTATTCAGAGACCTATTGTCATCACACCTGCCAGTGTGTCTGCTTCCCTTCCTGACCAGGTTCCTACTTCTACCCCTGCTGCCGAGTCATCTGACGCTCGGGGCAAAGGGATCGCTACTAATATGCCTGCCCAGACGGAGGCACTGAAGACTACCAATGTTGAAGCTTCCAAGAAGAAGATGGAAGAGATTCTTAAGATTATCAAGAAGAGTGATTTTAATGTAGTTGAGCAGCTAGGGCATGCCCCATCTAAAATTTCTATGCTATCACTGTTGTTGTGTTCGGAGGCCCATGCCAAGGCCCTGATTACCTTCCTGAAGACCGCCCACGTGCCACAAGAGACGTCAGCTGATCAATTTACCGATTGTGTGGCCAACTTAACTGCTGATAATGGTTTGGGTTTCTCCGACGCCGATCTAACTGCTAAAGGGAAGAACCATAACGATGCCTTGCATGTCTCCATTGAATGCAGGGGCACTACTCTTGCACATGTGTTGGTTGACACTGGTTCCTCTTTGAATGTATTGCCCAAGAAAGCTCTAGACAGGCTGGATTGTGAGGGTTTAGAGCTCAAGCCAAGTAACATTGTTGTCCGGGCCTTCGACGGGTCTAAAAGGATGGTACATGGTGAGGTTGATATCCCAATCAGGGTTGGTTCTCAGGTCTTCGATTCAACATTCTATGTGATGGACATCCGACCATCCTATTCTTGTTTGCTGGGTCGTCCTTGGATCCATAAGGCTGGAGCT
The DNA here is from genome assembly GCA_948472305.1 of Vicia faba. Classification (NCBI taxonomy): domain Eukaryota; kingdom Viridiplantae; phylum Streptophyta; class Magnoliopsida; order Fabales; family Fabaceae; genus Vicia; species Vicia faba. The sequence continues at coordinate 1,015,116,036 of OX451738.1, forward strand.
GTGACCTCCACACTACATCAGAAGCTAAAATACCCGGTCAGAGGGAAGATTATGACAGTTCAGGGGGAGGAAGAGTATATGGTCAGCCACCTCAACTCATTCTGGTACATAGAGATGGATGGGGAATTCATTGAGACTCCATTCCAACACTTTGAAGAGGTTCCTCCGACACTGGCCTCAGCTGAAACTGTGATTGAAGATTCTCCTTTGAAGATGGCTTCCTTAAAGGATGCCCGGGCTGTTGTTAAGAGGGGTGAGTGTGCAAACTGGGGCCGACTTCCTGATTTCACTCTGAAGACTGACAAGTTTGGTTTGGGTTTCACTGCAGAAGCTCAAAGGGCTGTTCGTCGTGCAAGGACTGGAAGACCTCCTGTATTCATCACCATCCCGGGAGTAAATGCTATTGATGAGGACGTGGAGGAATCTGAATTCGACAGCTGGATCTACCCAACGACCAACGGTGGACCAAGCAACTGGACTGCGAAAGACTTCATACCTATTACTTTTGTCACCCAGTAATGAACTCCTTTGTTTTGAATTTGTAACAGATAATAATTTGAAACTTTATGGCCCGGTGTCTTACCCGGGGCACCGTGGCTTCATTTGTGAGGGCTTTTGTGTGTCATTTTCATATATCATTAATAAAAGCATTGGACGTTTTTTGCATTTCAAATCTTGCTCTCCTTGTCTTTCTTTATTATATATTACAAAACAGCTATATTTACACACACTCACATATACAGGTCCCAATCCACTCTGGATCTCACTGGTAACGACTCTGCTACTGCCAGTTATGACTTCGAAAATCCGATCAACTTAGCCGAAGACGAAGGTGAAGATGATTGCGAAGTGCCTGGTGAGCTTGCAAGACTGCTACTCCAGGAAGAGAGGGCCATTCAGCCACATGAAGAGCCAGTGGAAACGGTAAATCTGGGTACTGAGACAGACAGAAAGGAAGTCAAGATTGGTGCCAATCTGGAGCTTAGTGTGAAATAACGGTTGATTCAGATGCTGCATGACTACGTGGAAATCTTTGCCTGGTCTTACGAAGATATGCCTGGGCTGGATACTGATATTGTGGTTCATCACCTGCCTACCAAGGAAGAATGCCCTCCGGTAAAACAGAAGGTCCGCCGTATGCGCCCAGAGATGTCCGAGAAAATCAAAGTTGAGGTTATGAAACAATTTGACGCCGGTTTTCTAGCAGTAACTTCTTACCCTCAGTGGGTTGCCAATGTGGTTCCAGTGCCGAAGAAAGATGGTAAGGTCTGAATGTGTGTTGATTACAGGGATTTGAACAGGGCAAGCCCCAAGGATGATTTCCCTCTGCCTCACATCGACGTTCTGGTTGACAACACTGCTCAGCATAAGGTATTCTCCTTCATGGACGGTTTCTCCGGTTATAATCAGATCAAGATGGCTCCTGAAGACATGGAGAAGACCACTTTTGTTACTCAGTGGGGCACCTTTTGCTACAAGGTCATGCCTTTTGGGTTGAAAAATGCTGGGGCAACCTACCAACGTGCCATGGTTGCTTTGTTTCATGACATGATCCATCATGAGATTGAAGTATACGTCGATGATATGATTGCAAGGTCCCAAACTGAGGAGGAGAACCTTGACCATCTACAGAAGCTGTTTGACCGTCTGAAATTGTACAAGTTGAGATTAAACCCGAACAAGTGCACCTTCGGGGTGAGATCTGGAAAATTGCTAGGCTTCGTCGTAAGCGACAAAGGTATTCAAGTGGATCCTGCCAAAGTGAAAGCCATACAAGAGATGCCAGTTCCCAAGACAGAGAAGGAAGTCAGAGGCTTTCTAGGACGGCTGAACTACATTGCCCGATTCATCTCGCACCTAACTGCTACCTGTGAACCAATCTTCAAGCTACTGAAGAAAGATCAAGTAGTACGTTGGAACGATTAATGTCAGGCCACTTTCGAAAGAATCAAAGAGTATCTCCAAGAGCCACCTATTCTTATGCCACCGGTTGAAGGGAGACCTCTAATCTTATACTTGACAATACTTGACAGCTCAATGGGATGTGTGTTGGGTCAGCATGACGAGTCTGGCCGAAAAGAGCACGCTATTTATTACCTTAGAAAAAAGTTTACCGACTGTGAGACCCGATACTCACTGCTCGAGAAAACTTGCTGCGCTTTGGTATGGGCTGCTCGCCGGCTGAGACAGTATATGTTGACTCACACTACTCTGTTGATTTCAAAAATGGATCCAATCAAGTATATCTTCGAAAAGCCTGCCTTGTCCGGAAGAATAGCAAGATGGCAGATGATCTTGACTGAATATGACATCCAGTACACGACTCAAAAAGCAATCAAGGGAAGTGTATTGGCGGACCATTTGGCACATCAGGCAGTGGATGACTACCAATCTATGAACTTCGAATTTCCAGACGAGAATATCATGGTAGTGACTGATTGTGAAGTACCCAGATCGGATGAAGGACCTGAGGAAGGATCCCGATGGTCTATGCACTTTGACGGAGCCTCAAACGGTTTGGGTAACGGTATTGGCATTGTGATCATATCCCCTAAAGGCACTCATACTCCACTTACTGCCCGACTATGTTTCAACTGCACCAACAACATGGCGGAGTATGAAGCATGCATCATGGGTCTTCGAGCTGCAATTGACCTAAGGATCAAGTTTCTGAGTGTCTTCGGAGATTCCGCTCTCGTGATCAGTCAGATCAAAGGCGAGTGGGATACGAAACACCCAAATCTTATTCCTTACAAGGAGTATGTATTGACGTTGATTCCCCATTTTGAGGAGATAACCTTTGAACACTTCCCAAGAGAAGAGAATCAGTTGGCGGACGCGTTAGCTACGATGTCTTCTATGTTCAAAGTCAAATGGGATAATGAGGCTCCCTGGATCATTATTTGGAAATTGGATGAACCTGCACATTGTTGTGATCTTGAGACTGAAGAGGTAACAGAAAAGCCCTGGTATCATGAAGTAAAGAGGTATCTTGAAACTCAAGAATACCCCGAGGGTGCATCTATGAATGACAAAAAGTTCCTGAGAAGGTTCGCGGCAAAGTTCTTCCTCAGCAATGACATTCTGTACAAACGAAACCATGATTCAACCTTATTGCGTTGTGTGGATAAGACTGAAGCAGAAAGGATTATGGCGGAGCTGCATGAAGGTACCTTCGAAACTCATTCCAGTGGGCATACGATGGCAAAGAAAATCCTACGGGCAGGTTACTACTGGTCCACAATGGAAGCCGACTGTTATCAACATTCTCGGACATGTCACAAATGCCAGATCTATGCTGATAAGGTGCACATTCCTCCAGTTCCTCTGAACGTCTTGACAGCACCTTGGCCTTTTGCAATGTGGGGCATTGATATGATCAGCGAGATCAGACCTACGGCATCCAACGGGCATCGCTTCATCCTGGTAGCAATTGATTACTTTACGAAGTGGGTTGAAGCAGCTTCCTTTGCCACCGTAACCAAGAATGTCGTGGCATGGTTCATTCGGCATAACCTGATCTGTCGATACGGTGTACCTGAGAGGATCATCACGGACAATGGTACCAATCTTAACAACAAGATGATCACTGAGCTCTGCGAGCAATTAAAGATACAGCACCACAACTCTTCTCCCTACCGGCCGAAGATGAATGGGGCCGTAGAAGCAGCAAATAAGAACATCAAGAAGATTGTGCAGAAGATGACAGTGACCTACAAAGATTGGCACGAGATGTTACCATTTGCTCTTCATGGGTACCGTACCTCAGCACGAACGTCAACAGGGGCAACACCCTTTTCCTTGGTCTATGGCATGGAGGCAGTCTTGCCCATTGAAGTGCAGATACCATCTCTCCGGATAATGAAAGATGCAGGCTTGAGCGAAGATAACTGGATCCAGACTCGGCTTGATCAACTAAACCTAATCGACGAAAAGAGACTCACTGCTATTTGTCATGGTCAAACGTACCAAAAACGGATGATCAAGGCATTTAACAAGAAAGTCAGACGGCAAGAGTATCAAGTCGGAGACCTGGTAATCAAGCGCATCATTCTACCTCAAAGTGATCCCAGGGGCAAATGGACCCCTACGTACGAAGGGCCATTTGTGGTTAAGAACATCTTCTCAGGAGGTGCGATGATTCTAACCACCATGGATGGTGACGACCTTCCTCACCCCGCCAATGCAGACATAGTAAAAAAAAATACGCATGATTAAAGACCCGCTAGGTCGACTGGCCTAAGCAAAAATAAGGGCTTCCCGGCGAACCAAAAGGGTTCGGGCAAAAATAAGGGATGAAAATATTAAAAAAATCTGTATACCCGGCAAGTCGAAAACCTGAAAAGGCGGCTTGGGCAAAAATGGGTATCCCGGTGGACTGAAAACCCGAAAGGGCGGTCCATGCAAAAGTTAGGGATTAAAGTGTAATACTATGTCTCATTGGATCACCCTGCATCCAGACTTCGGTATCGACCATCAGGCTCAGACGGCACCAATCAACCAGCTTCATCTTCAACTAAGCAGCAAAGTGATGAGACGCTTGAAGACATAAAGGCGATAGCAGAGTCGGAACCCAGTGGGATTTTTCACATAGCTGTTTTGTTTTCCTTTTCACAAACTATATAAACTCTATTTTGTTCGGCGGCGTTCTCTTACTAGGACGTCAGCCTCTTGTACACAAAGCGCCTATTTACAGGAAAATTTCAAAATCAATACAAGCTCATTTTTCAGACAAATTGCCAATTGTTTTTCCTTTACCTGTTTTGTTTTAAAAAGAACGTCCAATGTTCATTTTTGATATATGCATTTGACCTTAATTGTTGTTCATAAATATTTGCATGCGAAACAAAGGACCAATTACGGGAGATATCAGAAACAGGGGCAATAAGAATTGTCTAAGCGATCTAGTTGCTCTGTCCACCGAGGTACCAAGGTAATTTCAGATGAAGAATGTAACCAAGATACCTTCACTCCCCGCCGTGTAAGACAGGACTCAGCAATACTCTACCCAAGCAGAGTTGGTCTCTCATCAGCCCTAAAAAGACACAGTATCTCCAGCAAGAAAGCAATACTCTCTCCAAGCAGAGTTAGTCTACTGTCAGCCCTAGAAAGAAGTCGGGTATCCCCAGAAGATCTTAATATTCTCCAGCAGAGTATAAAGATATTCCTCAGCAAGCATCCCCGGCAGTCTTAACATTCCTCGACTGAAATATAAGATTGTTCCCCGGCGGAATACAGGTACCCCAGTGGAGCCATTTCCCCAATACAGTCCAAAAAGTTTCCCCAGGAGAGTTGAATCATCTCCCCAGTAGATTCTGGAAGCTTGGCCCCTGTAGAGTACAAATATCTCTCCCCAGCCATATTCAGAGGTTATCCCCCACCAGAGTCTAACTGGGTTATCCTCAGCAATTTGCCACGGAAAGATCATCCCCAACGAAGTTCTTTCTATCCCCCAGCGGAGTTCATCAACAGAGCTTATCAACGGAGTCCCCAGCGGAGTTATCGTTAAAATCTCAGCGAACCATCTCTTCCCCACAGAGTAATTCCCCGCAGAGTAATCTCTTCGCCATGTTTATTCCCCAAACGGAGTCATCTTCTCCCACTGGTTTATTCGTGCAAACATCTTTGTTCATCATCCCCAGCGGAAACGAAGAACTCTACTCTTCAACGTCAGCCCAGGATTCAACGAACCTCCCGGCATTCGTCAAGGATTTATCTTCCCAGACAAAAATACATTCATAAACATGTCACATTTCATACCTCCTGCTTACATACATGATAAAGTGCATACGACACAATCTCATTTATTTTGAGAACATCATGACATCATGCATTTCATACATCATGACCTTGCATACAACTAATGTTTTGCCTTTTCAGGAAAAGGTCAATCAAAAGACGATTACCATCAACCCTTTGAAGTTCCAGATTCGATACCTGTATCTAGCCAGGGAATATATGTGAGCGATTGATTATAGATCTATACATGTATCTAGCCAGGAAAGTATCTGCATGAAGAGTTTGAAGATCAACACATGTATCTAGCCAGGAAATTATCTTTCATCCTCAGGTCAGAGATCTACACCTGTATCCAGCCAGGAAAGTTATCTCGACCAACCCTTTGAAGTTCCAGATTCGATACCTGTATCTAGCCAGGGCATATCTGTGAGCGATTGATTGTAGATCTATACCTGTATCTAGCCAGGAAAGTATCTGCATGAAGAGATTGAAGATCAATACCTATATCTAGCCAGGAAGTTATCTTTCATTCTCAGGTCAGAGGTCTACACCTGTATCCATCCAGGAAAGCTATCTCGACCAACCTTTTGAAGTTCCAGATTCGATACCTGTATCTATCTAGGGCATATCTATGAGCGATTGATTGTAGATCTATACCTGTATCTAGCCAGGAAAGTATCTGCATGAAGAGTTTGAAGATCAACACCTGTAACAGGCCAGGAAATTATCTTTCTTTCTCAGGTCAGAGGTCTACACCTGTATCCAGCCAGGAAAGCTATCTCTACCAACCTTTTGAAGTTCCAGATTTGATACCTGTATCTAGCCAGGGCATATCTGTGAGCGATTGATTGTAGATCTATACCTGTATCTAGCCAGGAAAGTATCTACATGAAGAGTTTGAAGATCAACACCTGTAACAGGCCAGGAAATTATCTTTCTTTCTCAGGTACGCGAGTTCTCGCTAAGGAATCCCTTACGCGATCAACATCTCAAGATGGCATCTTTAAGCCCATCTCCACAACTCTCCCTTACATCTCCAAATGGCATCCATAAGCCTATTCCCGACAAGATTCTGTCACACCTCCAGATGGCATCTATAAGCCCATCCTCCTATCCATCATCTCTCCAAATGGCATCCGTAAGCCCATTCCCGACATCGCATTGCTGATACTACACTATGTGAGTGCAAATTTCTGGGCACTCTAGTGTTCAATCATCTTCCACCTTCGGATCACGAAAGGCACGCAAGCCAATCTATATCCTCAGGTCTAAGAAGATTGAACAGGGGCAACTGTTGTACCCCAAAATTTGCCCTCCCATATTCTTCAAGATTTATCAAGAATCATCTTCAATTGGTTCAAGAATTGCTCAAGGATTGCACAATCCAAATACCTCCTAAGCCAGCTGAAATTAGGGTTTTGGTTCTTTCAAGGAATTTGAGGTTTTCAATGGCTCAATCAAGTCTCAAGGGCCTATATGCATGCTCAAGCACCTACATGCCAAGTTTCAAGACTCACAGTACCAATTTGCACAGTCAAAAGTTCCATTTGACCTACAGTCAACTACAAGGGTAAAATGGTCATTTTGCAGTCAAAAGTCAGAATTTTTGGTCAACATCTTATTTTGAGTCCACAATCATCATTTGATCAAGCCTTGATCATGATTCCACAAGAATGGCTCAAAAATCATCAAGATGCAAAAAGTTACTATTTTTGGACAGTAGAAAAGTCAACTGTATCTTGACCAGGGCATAACTTTTTCATGGTTCATCAGAAAAATCCCATCCAATGCTCATTTTGAAGGGGATTACATTTCCTATAACTCATCTTCACATTCCAAGTCCAAGAAATTCTCTCACAAAAAGTTATCAATTTCTACATTATAGGTCAAATTCAAAAGTCAACAAAAATGCATTTTAAGTCAAAGACCGTAACTTGAGATTGGTAAATCCAAATGACATGGGACCAAAGGCATTGGTTAGAGGACTTCAAGACCTTTCCAAAATGTCCAAGAACATGTTCATATGATCAAAATTGAGCAAGATATGCATTGGAGAAGTTGGGAAATTTTTGTGAATTTGCAAAAGTCAACTTTGCTCAAAACACATTGTTTTTGCTAATGGGCCTCAAATTTCTTCTTGAAACTTTATCCATGACCTATGCACGACCCATCAAGCTTAATTAAATTTATTTTCTTATTTTTTATTAATTAATTGGATTTTTAATCAATATTAATTCATTTAATTAATTTAAATTATAGGAAATACAAAGATTTGATTTTTCAATCTTTTTGTGAAGCAAGAATGACCTAATTATGCTGGCAATTTCGTGTGCAAATCAAAGGGACAAGAATCTCCAAATTTAGCAAGTTTTTCCAATCAAAAAGATTCAAAAATATTTGATTTTCAATCAAATATTCAAGTCATCATTCCATGGATTTTTTGTGCAAGATTTAACCTACATTCAGTCCTCTATAAATACACAAGTGAACCCTATTCATGCATACTTGAAAGCTGCTGCAAAAAAGCCATAACCAATTCAAGAAAATTCAAGAAAAACTTGAAAACTGTTTTCTATCTTCCAGGCCAATTCAAGGACTTTTGTGATTTCAAACACGTTGCTGGGAGTGTGAGGAACGTGTAGCACTCAAAACCAAGCGTTAAAGCTCAAGGAATCCTCCAGAACAGTCTCACGGTTTGCATATTATTTTCATAATCGTAACTCATGATTCATACATATTTAACATGATTTTGTCATTGTTTTGTATTGCTTAAATTCATATAAAGCTAATGGTATTAGTTAATTGGATTATAATGCACAGAATCGAAAGTTACCATTGATGAATTCTAGGGTTCTTGAACTCTAAAATTGGGGATTTACAGTACAGGAAAAATCAAGCCTTGAGAGACCTATGGTTGAAATCGTTGAGACTAGACGAACACAGTGGCACCGTCGCGAAATATTTATGTAAACTGTAGAGCTAATCGCTATTATTGGTCGTTGCATATTGTGGGGGTTAAAAACCCCCGCTATCTAACATGTTTTTTACAGGCACAAACGAGGAAGACGAAGGACGTGTAAGCCTCTGAGTGGACAATTCAAAAGAGCGCGCGTTTTTGTTTTTTTTTTCCAGCATATGCATTAATTTGTATATATTATATTTGATTGTTATTATATTATCAAAAGCAAGCAAATGGTGGAGTGGTTAGGTGCGCTGGCTGGTGATCATTGGGACCTGGGTTCGATTCCCAGGTCCCCCAAAACTCTTCTATTATTTTTTCTTACATATTCTCATGCAGGCTTTCAAAGGCGTTCTACCATGTACCCCACACAACAACGCGCCAAGTGGCCACAAACACAGATCTGATGGCCATGAGATGATGACCATGATGCTCCTGGTCAACCCTAGCATAGACAATCATTAAAGTCAAACAGGCTGGAGAGCTTAATGGGCTTGAAGATTGCTAACAAACCCCCAAAGCTGGCCCATCACCCCCTGGTTTCTTTATTCTTTTTCTTTTCTATTTTAATTTCTATTTAATTATTTTATTAATTATTATTATTATTATTATTTAATTACCTCATAAACTAACTATTTTCATAATAAATTCAGAAAACCTAAAAAATATAATTATTATTATTATTAATTTCACCTTTTATTTATTATTTTTGTAAATAAATGTAATTAATCAATTTAGTTGTTTTAATTAGGTTAATTGTAATTATTTTCACAATAAATAAAATCCATGTAGAATTAGGTTTTGACAACTTTTAACCATGTTTTCCTTTTTTATTTTATTTTCATTAAAACATAAAAAACTTAAAAAAACATTTCTTTTATTTAATCAATTAGAATTAGGTTTAATTTAATGCAAAATAACCAAAAATTCATTCTTTTCTCAAAAAATGTCAAAACCCTAAGGACTTCTCCGATTTAATTTCTCTTCGCGCATATAATTTTTGATCATTATTCATGTAATTGTTCCGAGGATGTAATAGCGTAATTAGGACCCTTTTTATCACTTTCTTTATTTTCTCGCAATTTACTTTTCAAGGGTTATGTTTTTGGCGATGTAAATACCCGACGCCTTGTAATAGCGTAGATTTACTTTCCGCAATTTATTTTCCGCAAATTATTAACTGTTAACTATGCATGACAAGATCTATCTTAACTTAAAATCAACCGTAGCTCACCATAACATGTACAAAGATAAAATTAACTGAAAAACAATACACTTGCACATGCCACTCCTAGGGTACGCCTCACTTGGTTGCCTCGAACGTGGTCATTAAGTATAGGATGTTTTAGAGGTCGTCCTCCTATCCAAAGATCAAAGTTGCCTCGAAACGGTTTCCTCGGAAAAATGATCTAAGACATTAGGGTTACCGCTAAGGCGTCCTAATGTCGCTTTAGTGACCACACGTCCCTTAAATCGAATTGACCCAAAAACTCCAACGACGGTGCTACCTACTCCTCAATAGTGGGATAGCACTGTCTAAAGGACATTTGCACAGTTTAGTTCCTTTTTGAGTAGGTAGAGGTTCTTAATTACTTGCTCCTTTTAAAAACAAAACAAAACTTTTCACACTTACACTTTTCGAACAAAGTTTTCAAAAACACTTCATACACTCTTGAGGACAGAAGCAAGAGTTAAATTGAAGTTTCAAACAAAACTCTTTTCAAAACCCACAAACACAAGAAAAGCAAAACTTTTTTGAAAACACAATGAGCAAGTACCTAAGAGCCCGTGGATAACCACGGATAGAAAGGGTGCTAACACCTTCCCTTTCTATAATCTACCTCCCGAACCCGAGAAACATCTCGAAAAGGAATTTTCTGTGCTTTTGTCCTTTCCTTGTTGGATAAAATAAAAGATGGTGGCGACTCTTGCTTACCGCGAAATTTTGCGAAAACAAACGCAAACGCGAACCAGCATTCCAAAAACAGTCAGTTATATTCCCACTGATCACATCGTGCAATAGGGGATCAGGGTACACGTATTTCCTCTTTTAAAAATTTGAAACACAAGTGTGTTGGTTAATTTTATGAGATAAGACATCATCGTCATTGTCCGTGTGGAAAACATACTTACTACCCACAATCTTGAGAAAGGAGAATTTGCATTATCTCAAAGTGGAGGATATGGCTTGGATTTTAAAATCAACAATGCCTCACTCAACACCCAAGTGGAAAATATCTCACTTCACTACATATTGTAGAAGTATAGTTGTTTGCATCACTACAAGGATTGACAAGAGTCTAATCTTTTAAGAAAAGTTTTAAAAATAAAAAGCCAAAGTGGCAAAAATGGTTTGAAATGAGATTGATTGACTTTTAGTCTTCTCACAAAAATGTCAAGGTATTATTAAATTGATTGAAATTTATTTATGAAAATGTTTTGAAAATGCATAGACCTAAGTCCAAGTTTATTATGAAAGTGTTTCAAGTTTAGAAATAAGAAGAGTTTTAAAAGGAGGGAGAAGATTTTTGAAATTAAAGAAGATGGGAGGAGATGAAGAGATTATCTAAAGCATAAGGTAAAAGCTAGGGATAAGAACCATCTAACCAACAAGAAGCCAATACTTGACATTATGAGTCAATAGAATTCCCATTCTTCGGATTGAAACCAAGCAAACAAAGATACTATACCTCTTGAGAGAACCAAACTTCAAGTGTATTAAGTCTTCGCAAAAATTGGGCAGAGTAACGGCTGTATACGGGTGAATTCCATATTACAAACAAAGTATGTAATCACAATAACCTGCACACAAAACAAACAAACAGCCCAATGTCTTGAGGTAAACCTCAAGAACACCAGACAAAATATCAAATAAAGTCACAAAGTCTCCAAGATAGGCCAAGGTCTCTAATCCTAAGTCCAAGAAGTCCAATACTCCTTAATACTAAGGATAGTTACCAAATAGTCCAAGTGACATTAAAGATTTTTATGGTTCATGTTGATTATTAGGTGTCTTTAAAAGGAAAAGAAAAGCTCAAGTGAGCAAAATAAAAATGACATAAAAGTAAATGCTCAAGTGAGCAAAAATAAAAAAATGGCATGAAATGTAAATGCTTAAATTAAATGGTACATAAAGCATAAAAAATAAAAGCATAAAGTAAAATCAATTGTTAGAAATTAGTGGTTAGTTGGATGACCATCTTGAAACTTGCATTTGGAACTCATTAGAGGATTGGTAGAACCAAAGCCTCCACACAACAAGTTGCATTTGCTTTTTGTCAAGTATATCATCCATTTTGGAATCCTCAAAAGTAACATTTAATGATCAACGATGTTTAAGTGATCCGCGTTGACCAAAGGTGTTGTAGATCCATTAGAGGATTGGTAGAACCAAAGCCTCCACACAATGAATCTCAAGGTTATTGGATCAAAGAAATCAAATTAACATACTTGGGCTTGCAATCATAAGTTTGGGCCACGAATGATCATTTATTCAAATCGGGACAAAATTTAGCACTATGTTAAGCAGTCGTAAGTGGACTTATGTAGAAGTCACGCCTATTTTGAGGTCGGTCAATAGCAATCTATGTACTTCATGTTTGGATAAATGATATAGAGATCACCATCCCTTAACATGTAGCACAATTAAAAAAGAAAGGGATAAGACGAAGAGGGAGGGGAATGATAAGCTAATTTAGATCACCATCTCAAAATTCTTTCATCTTTAAATTCAACCACTCCTCTAGATGGATTAAAGCACTAAACATATCATTAATCCAAAGCACCAAAAATGAATTAAATAATTCACTCTTAGGTAGATTTAAATTGATGAACATTTATCCAACTTCATCTACATCACAAAGTCCATTGAGTTTTAAGACAAATTGGACATTTAAAATTTGTAATCCAAATTATCCATCAAAGAGAGTGAGCAAAAAAAATTGAGTTGAAACAGCCCGAAAATAAGGAAGAAAAAGTATTTTTGGTCGAAACAACCCCAAAATAAGGCAGAAAAAGTATTTTCGACACTGTTACAATCAATTGTGCTTCAACAGCAACCTATTGCATCAGTGCAGTTTTTTTCAAATCAATTTTCTGTGACAATCAATTTCAATGTTGCAACAATTGATTGCAACCTGTTAAAATCAGCAGAAAACAGCATTTCAAAGATCAAGTTCTTGTTCCAACTTTTCATCAAACACCTTATGATCATGGATCCAATTGAGCATGAAAATTCCATCAAATTATGAGAAAATAGCACTAATGGAATCATAAAACAGTGCTCAATGAATCAAAACCAGAAATCCATAAGAGATCACATTGTGAAAGATGATGATCCAACTTACCAAAGGTAGAATTAGAGAATTATCAAACAACTTCCAGAATTTGCTTCAATTCAACCACAAGAATCAATTACCAAAGCTTGGATGTAGAGAATTGATGAAGAAAAAGTGTTTGGATGAAGGTTTAGCTTAAATATTAGTAAGCTTCAATGCAAAGCTTACTAACTTTTTTTTGAAAATGGAGCTTTGAGTGAATTTGGTAGATGGAGAGAATTGAGAGATATTTTAGCAAGATGAGTTTGGCTATCAAAAACTTGTGATTTGAATGAAATGAGGTCTCTATTTATAGAGTTTTAGGATTGGTATTAGTGGTAATTTGGTAATTGATTCTTGTAGCCAAAAATTGAATTAATGATATAATTTTCAAATTATGCAGAAAAAATTGGAGCCAAAAAGATGACAGTTTTGAAATTGCTGACTTTTTTCAAAAATCACGTGTGTTTTGCTGCTATGAGTCGACACATGAGTCGTATGCTTCGACACATTCTAGTTGCATAACACAGCATGTGTCAACGCAAGCTTCTATGTATCGACACATTCTGCTATTTCAACACATTACAGAATCAAACAATCTGCATGAGTCGACACATAACACGTATGTGTCGACACATGCTAGTTATACAAACAGGATGAGTCGATACATAACATGCATGTGTCGACACATGCTAGTTATACACAACAGGATGAGTCGATACATACCTTTATGGGTCGATGCATGCTGTCTTTCACCACAATACAGAATCAATCAACTTGCATGAGTTCGACACAAGCCTCTATGGGTCGATGCATGCTGTCTTTCGATACAAAATAGAATCAATCAACTTGCATGAGTTCGACACAAGCCTCTGTGGATTGATACAAGTTGCCTTTCGACACAATACAGAATCAATCAATTTGCATAAGTTCGACACAAGCCTCTATGGATTGATATAAGCTGCCTTTCGACACGATACATAATCAATCAATTTGCATGAGTTAGACACAAGCCTCTATGGATTGATACAAGCTGCCTTTCGACACAATACAGAATCAATCAACTTGCATGAGTTCGACACAAGCCTTTGTGGATTGATACAAGCTGACTTTCGATACAATACAGAATCAAATCAACTCGCATGAGTTCGACACAAGCTTTATGGGTCGATGTAAGCTGCGGAAAACCTTATCTGTCGGATGCTTTGACTCGGTACCTACAAAACACAATTTTGCAAAGACAAAGACAAATATTTTTTTGTATTTTGGTTAGAGGTTAATTATCAACGCATATACAAAATTCACAACTAAAGTGCTTGGAGATTCCTCAAGAGTAAACTTAAAGATAGGAGATAGAAAAAAGAGGAAGAACCAACCCTAATATGATTTTGTTATGATCAAGTTGACAAATATGATAGGGGAATCTTAGGGGGGGAAATTGGGGTACAACAGCTACCCTTATTTAAGTGTCTTCTATCCGGAGATACGAAGGTTAAAAATCTCCGTGTCGACGCGATTGAAGATACTTAAATATAAAACAAGCCCTATTTTTGTCTCTAAGATGCCATGCAATGCTTATGATTATGAATTCATATGAACAGAACAAAAGAGACACAAAGTATCACTGGGGATGCCACAAAAATGGAGAAACAAAGGAGCAACCCCACCAGGAAAATAAATCACTGGTGAACAAAAGACGTGACTCTATTGGTGTAAAACCCAAAGAAGAGATAAGGTAGCATCAGCTTAAATATTGAGGAAAAAGTAAATAATGATAACGATCGACAAATAACTATGAACTACCAACTCAATAGTTGAAGGTAGAAGAAAAAGATATACCGACTCACAGATGACGGTGAAATACCAACTCAATAGTTGAAGGTAGAAGATCAAAAAGATACCGACTCACAGATGACGATGAAATACCAACTCAATAGTTGAAAGTAGAAGATCAAAAGGATACCGACTCACGGATGACGGTGAAATACCAACTCAATAGTTGAAGGTAGAGAGAAAACATCATATCACCGCCGTTCACTGATGATGAACTATCACTGTTCACTGATGATAGCAAAAAGATAACAAACACCAACGTTCAATGCCGATGTACTACCAACGTTCACTGAAGGTAGAGACAAAATATCACACCACCACCGTTCACTGACGATGAACTATCACCGTTCACTGATGATAGCAAAAGATAAGAAACACCGACGTTCACTGCCGATGTACTACCAACGTTCACTGAAGGTAGAAAGACAATATCATACCATCGCCGTTCACTGACGATGAACTATCAATGTTCATTGATGATAGCAAAAAGATAAGAAACACTGACGTTCACTGCCGATGTAATACCAACGTTCATTAAAGGTAGAAAGAGAATATATCATACCATCTCCGTTCACTAACGATGACCTATCAACCTTCACTGATGATAGCAAAAAGATAAGAAACACCGACGTTCACTGTCGATGTACTACCAACATTCACTGAAGGTAGAGAGAGAATATCATACCACCGCCGTTCACTGACGATGAACTATCACCGTTCACTAATGATAGCAAAAAGATAACAAACACTAACATTCACTACTGATGTACTACCAACGTTCACTGAAGGTAGAAAGAAAATATCATACCACCGTCGTTCACTGACGATGAACTATCAACGTTCACTGATGATAGCAAAAAGATAACAAACACTGACGTTCACTGTCAATGTACTACCAACATTCACTGAAGGTAGAGAAAAAATATCATAACACCGTCGTTCACTGACGATGAACTATCACCGTTCACTGATGATAGCGAAAAGATAAGAAACACCAACGTTCACTGCCGATGTACTACCAACATTCATTGAAGGTAGAAAGAGAATATATCATACCATCGCTGTTCACTGACGATGAACTATCAATGTTCACTGATGATAGCAAAAAGATAAGAAACACCGACGTTCACTGCCGATGTACTACCAACGTTCACTGAAGGTAGAGAGAAAATATCAAGTTTTCCCCAAAATTATGGTGTTTCACTTAGAACGAGTCTCAACTTCTTCTTTAACCAAGGCACTCTGCCTAGAAAGGGTAATATGTAAGCTTATCTCAAATAAAGAGACTTCCACTCATTGCCAAGGGGAATTGCAAAGAGAAATGACTTTCTGGGGATAGAAATATGGCTTCCTGGGGAAAGAAATATGGCTTCCTGGGGAAAGAAATATGGCTTCCTCGGGAAAGAGATATGTCTTCCTGGGGAAAGAGATATGACTTCCTGGAGAAAGAAATATGGCTTCCTGGGGAAAGAAATATGGCTTCCTGGGGAAAGAGATATGTCTTCCTAGGGAAAGAAATATGGCTTCCTGGGGAAAGAGATATGTCTTCCTAGGGAAATGCCACCTTGTTCCTGCTGAGGAGATAAAGTCTTCTCGTACAAAATAAATGCACAAACTAAAACTCAAAGTTCTCAGAAATCCAAAGTAAATAATATCGTCATGCAACCACGAATCCAATTAGAAACAAACTGGAGCAAGACGGCCAACGAAGATACATCCTTTGAGAAATAAACTCAAGAGGGAAAACCAAATCCACCTAAGCAAGGAGCACTGTAGGAAGGTTAGAATACAATGTCAATAAAAAATGATTTGTATTAATGCATGATGCATGTATGAATGTATGAGTGATATCGTGCATATGCTGGTAAAAGGATACATAATCAGTACAAACAAATAAAACCGCCTCAGGTACCAACAACATTGGGCTAAACTTCAACCAGAAAGATCAATCCAAGAAAGGTAAAAGTAACTGCGGAAACCAAACCTATTGATTGTCCTAACTTCACTGAGGAGAAACATAATACGGATGTAGCTAAATCAAACAGATACCGGGATAGAACATCCTTCTTCCGGTTTCATCGGAGAAACCAGTTTTTCAAAAGCAACATACCTATTCGAGATTGCAAGACCAGCCTCAAATAAAGTAGACTGACGCTGAGATAATCAAACCTCACTGGGGAATTCAAACCCACTTTGAAGGAGGAAAAACATACAGACTTCACTAAGGGAGACAATGCTTCATCATCAAGACATCTACTGGGGACTTCATGATGACTTCAATGGGGAGGTCAAAACCACATCATCAAGGGGAAACCAAGATACGTTCTTCACTGGGGAAACGGGAGATATGTTCTTCATTAGGGAAACCGGAGATACGTGTTGTTCGAGATTAATTATTGCACCAACTTCTTTGGGGAGAAAGGACTTCTATCAAATAAACGAGGCCTTCACTGGAGAATATTGGATTGAGTCTTCATATCATACAAACCTATTCCAACAAAAGATGCCCTGGTATAGCCTTCCCGGGAAATCAAGGAGTCAACACTAATGCCAATACTGCAAAAAGAGCGATATCTTAGCACACCAAGGGAATAAAACCTTTCATCATATGAGGGAAAACTTCGTTGGGGAATCTGGGACGGAGGCTTCTGACCATGCAAACCCAAAATCAAAAGCGAACCAAGACTTGGTTGGGGATAATGGGATCACAAACCTAATACTATACCTTGCACCCACTGGTATCGTCTCTAACTATCTGAGAAACACACAAAGATTGCGCACATACCAACAAGATGACCTAAGAAAAACCTTCATGAAGGAAGTAAATCTTCTTAAAACAACCAGAGTTTGTTCATTCCTGGGATCGCCATTTTTGTTGTCATTGTTTCATCACAAATCCCAAAGTAAATTGAATTGTGAAGATCTCTCCCTTTTTTTTGAAAAGTCAATTTTGCTTTTTAATCTTTTTGCTTTAAAAATTATTATCAGTAATAAATGGAGTCTTTGCAAGCTAAATAAAAATAAGAACATAAAGAATTGGGCAAAAGCTCGAATTTCATTAATAGAATGGTAGTCCACGAATGGCGAGACTCCATGGATGATTACAAAGTTTGGGAAATGGTAATATATAATGGAAAAGATACATTGAGATACAATGACCACCATTCCCCCTAACAACTTTTAAAATCCTGAGCAGCAGCTTTTGTTGAAGTATGGTGAGGATCCAAGAAGATTGTTGCTTCAACGATCAAGTCTTGTCTGACGTGGTTACTTGCCAAGAAAAATCCCTAACTTTTGCCTAAGCTGCCCTTGCGGGTTTTCAACTTAGCGGGAAATTTATTCTATTTATGTCTCTTATTTTTTCCTAGACCGCCCTTTCGGGTTTTCAGCCTACCGAGACGCTCCTTTTTGCCTAAGCCGCCCTTTCGGGTTTTCAACTTAGCGAGTTGTTCTTTTATTTCTTTAGGCGAAGTATTTCTTGACTGCGTCAGCATTCATGGGACGTGGGAACTCCTTGCCATCCATAGTTTCAAGAATTAATGCACCGCCAGAGAAGGCTTTCTTGACAACATACGGGCCTTCAAAATTGGGAGTCCACTTTCCCCTAGAATCAGTGTTAAAAGACATGATCTTCCTGAGCACGAGGTCGCCTTCTCTGAATTCACGAGGTTTGACCTTTTTATCAAATGCTTTCTTCATTCTTCTCTGATATAACTACCCATGACACAAGGTTGTCATTCTCTTCCCTTCAATCAAATTCAATTGGTCAAACCTGTTCTTGACCCATTCAGCCTTTGTCAACTTGTCTTCCATTATCACACGCAACGAGGGAATCTCTACCTCAACAGGGAGTATAGCTTCCATTCCATATACCAGGGAGAACGGGGTCGCTCCTGTTGAAGTGCGGACAGATGTTCGATATCCATGCAGAGCAAAAGGGAGCATTTCATGCCAATCCTTATAAGTAACAACCATTTTCTGGATAATTCTCTTGATATTCTTATTAGCAGCTTCAACTGCACCATTCATCTTTGGCCTGTATGGAGACGAATTGTGATGGACAATCTTGAATTCTTCACACAGTTCTGTCATTATCTTGTTGTTCAAATTCGATCCATTGTCAGTGATGATTCTACTCGGCACACCATACCGGCATATAAGATTGTTTTTGATGAAACGCACAACCACCTGTTTGGTAACATTGGCATAAGAAGCAGCCTCTACCCATTTGGTAAAGTAATCAATTGCTACCAAGATGAATCGGTGTCCATTCGAAGCTTTGGGTTCTATCATCCCGATTATGTCTATACCCCACATAGAGAAAGGCCACGGGGAGGAAATCACATTGAGAAGTGACGGAGGCACATGGACCTTGTCTGCATAAACCTGGCATTTATGGAACTTCTTTGCAAATTTGTAACAATCAGATTCCATTGTCAACCAATAGTAACCTGCCCTTAGCATCTTTTTAGCCATCGAATGCCCATTAGCATGAGTGCCAAATGAACCTTCATGAATCTCATGCATCAACATGTCTGCTTCGTGTCTATCCACGCATCTGAGCAAGACCATGTCATAATTTCTCTTGTATAACATATTTTCACTGAGGAAGAAACTGCCTGCCAATCTTCTCAGTGTCTTTCTATCTTTCTTTGACGCACCAAACGGGTATTCCTGAGTCTGAAGAAAATGCTGGTTGTCATAATACCAAGGTTTTTCATCTGCTACCTCCTCTGTCGTAAACACATGAGCGGGCCTATCCAGCTGTCGAACTGTAATACGGGGTATATCATTCCAAGTATTCACTTGGTACATGGAAGCCAGAGTTGCCAGAGTATTCGCCATTTGATTTTCATCTCTAGGAATGTGATGGAATTCAACTTTATTGAAGAAGGGTAGTAATCTTCTAGCATAATCTTTGTAAGGGATCAAGCCAGGGTGACGAGTATCCCATTCTCCTTTAATATGATTTATTACCAAAGTTGAATCACCATACACATCTAGAATTTTGATTCTGAGATCAATAGCTTCCTCGAGACCAATGATGCAAGCCTCATATTCCGCCATATTATTAGTGCAATCAAATGTTAACCTTGCAGTAAAAGGAATGTGCGATCCATGAGGAGTGACGATCACAGCACCAATTCCTTTACCATAAGCATTCACCGCTCCATCAAATATAATACTCCAACGAGATTCAGGGTCGGGGCCTTCCTCAGGCAATGGTTCATCACAATCTTTCACGTTCAGGAACATCACATCCTCATCGGGGAATTCATATTCTGCAAACTGATGATCTTCCACCGGCTGGTGAGCAAAGTAATCTGCCAACACACTACTTTTGATAGCTTTTTGAGTGCGGTACTCAATATCATATTCAGATAACAACATCTGCCAGCGGGCAATTCTCCCAGTAAGAGCAGGCTTCTCAAAAATATACTTGATTGGATCCATTTTGGAGATCAACCAAGTGGTATGATTCAACATATACTGCCGCAAACGCTTTGCCGCCCAGGCCAAAGCACAACACATTTTTTCTAGCATGGAATACCGCGACTCACAATCAATGAACTTTTTGCTGAGATAATAAATAGCGAACTCTTTCTTCCCTATTTCATCCTGTTGTCCCAGAAAATAACCCATGGATTTATCTAACACTGTTAGATACATAATCAACGGTCTTCCTTCTACGGGAGGGAGCAAGATAGGAGGTTCAAGCAGATACTCTTTAATACTCTCAAATTCCTTTTGGCAGTCATCCGTCCATACACAACCTTGATCTTTCTTTAACAACTTAAAGATCGGTTCACACTTTGCAGTCATGTGGAAATGAATCTGGAAATATAATTCAAACGCCCGAGGAAACCCCTGACTTGCTTTTCAGTTCTTGGTGCTGGTATTTCTTGAATTACTTTGACTTTATCAGGGTCAACTTCAATTCCTTTCTGACTAACGATAAAACCCAACAATTTCCCCGATCTAACTCCAAAGGTGCATTTATTTGGATTCAAGCGGAGACGATACTTCCTCAAATGCTGAAACAACTTCAACAAATCTTTTATATGCCCTTCTTCTGTTTGGGATTTTGCAATCATATGATCAACATATACTTTAATTTCCTTGTGCATCAGATCAAGGAATAGGGTTATCATAGCCCTCTGGTATGTTGCACCAGCGTTCTTCAACCCGAAGGGCATCACTCTGTAACAGAATGTTCCCCAGGTTGTGATAAATGTTGTTTTTTCCATGTCCTCTGGAGCCATTCTTATTTGATTATACCCAGAAAATCCGTCCATGAACGAGAATACCTTGAATTTTGCTGTGCTGTCCACTAACATGTCAATGTGAGGCAATGGAAAATCATCTTTCGGACTAGCTTTATTTAGATCTCTGTAATCTACGCACATGCGGACTTTTCCGTCTTTTTTCGGTACTGGGACAATATTGGCAATCCATTGAGGATACACTGACGTCACAAGAAAACCAGCATTAATCTGTTTTAGGACCTCCTCTTTGATCTTTACTGCCATATCTGGGTGGGTTCTTCTCAACTTTTGTTTAACTGGCGGACACTCTGGCTTCAACGGCAAATGATGCTCAACAATGTTTGTATCTAGACCAGGCATATCTTGATAAGACCAAGTGAAAATATCCACATACTCTTTCAACAGCTCAATCAACCCGCTTTTTACATCAGGATGCAACGA
Source organism: Vicia faba (assembly GCA_948472305.1). Taxonomy (NCBI): domain Eukaryota; kingdom Viridiplantae; phylum Streptophyta; class Magnoliopsida; order Fabales; family Fabaceae; genus Vicia; species Vicia faba. The sequence goes on from OX451738.1 coordinate 1,015,137,590, forward strand.
TGCTCCAATCTTAACTTCCTTCGGATCTTCTTCTGAACCCACATTAATCACTTCCAAAGGCTCCTTATATGGCTGAATGGTATTTTCCTCGTGCTCAAGCAACCGTGAGACCTCTTCTGGAATCTCATCATAATCTTCTTCTTCAACCCCAAACACAGGACAATCAAAGTTGGGAGAGGGTGCAGGGTCATTGTATTCAACGGGTTTTTTAATTAATCTGCACATGTGATTTATGATTGCTTTTAGAAACTAACACATATAACAAGTAATCATGCAGATTAATTTCCAGTTATTATTTATTTTGAAAAGGGTTTTTTTATTTGATTACCATTTCCCAAGAAAAAGCAGAAAATAAAGACATATTTTTGGAAGCAAAGACAACTTTTATTAATGATCTTAAAAATCAAAGCAAACAGATAAGCCCATACAATACTTTCACCTTGGGTAGAGTGAAAGCTTTTCAAAAGAAAGAAACAGATTAACAAAACAAATTACTTTGAAATATGTATGCAAGAAGGAACATAAATGGTGACCCAGCTCTAAACTCGGACTCTATGCATCACATAATTCAGTACTTTCTGCTCTGCTTCATCCTCTTCAACAACATTAATTCCAGAACCGATTGGATGGAGGTAGCCTCCGCTGCGGAAAACATCATGATAACTGTTCACAGAAGACTTTGACTTCAAACTTTCGCCTTTGCCATTCTTCGAAGGGAAACCCAAACCAGTTCTATTTTTGTTCACGGGTGGATCCACAAGTTGTCCCCAAACTGCATTATGACCATTGCGCACAACCTGCTACGCGTCCTTCAGCGAAACCACGGAATTCTCATTCCTCCTTATGTTGTCAATAGATAGGGCTTGGAACTGGGTTCCAACAGCAGCCTCATCCGCTTCTACAATACTGAAAGAGGATAGATGGGATCTCAACAACGCATGCTCCCCATTTATGATCACCACCTTCCCTTCGTGCACAAACTTTAACTTCTGATGCAGAGTTGAAGTGACAGCCCCTGCTTCGTGTATCCATGGTCGTCCTAGAAAACAACTATATGCGGGAATAATGTCCATGACCTGGAAGGTTATCAAGAACAAATGTGGTCCTATATGGATGGGCAAGTCCACTTCACAAATGACATATTTCCTCGACCCATCAAAATCCTTCACAATGATGCCACTCGGGCGCATAGGTGCTCCTTGATACTTTAACTTCATGAGGGTACTCCTCAGTATAACATTCAGCGTGGATCCGTTATCAATTAGCACATTGGACAGCGAATCATTCTTGCAGTTCATAGATATGTGGAGGGCTAGGTTATGATTCCTCCCTTCATCTGGTAACTCATCATCGCAGAAACTCAAATTGTTACATGATGTAACGTTTCCAATTACGCTGCTGAATTGATCTAATGACATGTCATTCTCCACAAAAGCTTGGTCTAGTACTCTCATCAGTGATTCTCTATGAGCAGAGGAATTCATCAATAAAGCTAGGATAGATATCTTGGAAGGAGTCTGCAATAGCTGATCTACAATTTTGTAGTCGCTCATCTTAATTAGTTTCAAAATATCATCCACTTCTTTCTCTAATGTAGCTCCACTAGTCTCTCCTGTAGCCTTCTTAGGCTCATCGTTCTCAACAATTTTCTTTCCAGCAACAACATCTCTTCGAATAACCAGCACAAACACACGACCACTACAGGTCACCCTGCTATTATCAGCTATGTTTCCAACATCAGTCATTGGCTGGAAGGGAATCTCCACCCCATCTTCTAAGATTGTAGCGTTGTATTTGTAAGGCATAGCCTTGTCTGATTCATAGGGAACAGGACCTAGCAGACTAATTACCAATGGGGTAACAGCTGGTTTGCTATGGTACTCCACCTCAAGATGAGTGGGTGCACCAAAACAAGGTATAATGACGTTTACCCCTTCCTCAACATAATCAGCCATCAAAAAGTCATTTCCGAAAAACAAATCCTCGTTTGAAGAGAAATACTCATATACGGAGACATACTCTTCCTCTGACTCTTCTTCCATCAAACAAACTTCAACCACATCAATCTCATGATAATCATCTCTCTGACCTGTGATCTTGATAGTTCCATTGTCTAACAGCAACTGAACACCTTCTCTCACAATTGAACATCCTCGGGGATCTTGACAGCAAACTATGCAAGATCCATATTGGTGTTCCGCCTGACCAGCAGTACGGCAGAAGGTAGCATGCAACTGCACGAGATCCTCATTCAAATGATCCACATCAAAAATTTTGAATTCACCCGGACATCCAGAAACCATATTCACTTCCTCTTCATATTCCGCCCTATGCCTGATTATATGGATTAAACCTTCATCCATCATCTCCTGTAAATCAGCCTTTATCTTCTCGCAACCCTGTATATCTGTACTGCAAATAGCACAACCGGCATGTTCATGCGTATAATAACTAAATTCACAGAGGTCTGCGTGCATCTTCACCAAATCTCCTCTAACCAGTTTAATGTTAAAAATTCGAAAGTCTCCTGGACAACCGACCACCATATTTACAGCATTCACTCCCCCGTGCTTGGGTAGAGGATTGCTTTTCACATTAGGTCCCACGTCTTTGAAAGATAAAACTCCAGACTTCACCAACCTTTGCACTTCAGTCCTTAAAGGATAACAATTCTCAACACTATGCCCTGGTGCTCCCTGGTGAAAGGCACACGTCTGGTCTGCTTTGTAATACTAAGGAAATGGTGATGGTATGGCGGGAGGCGGTCGTGTATGGACCAACTTCTTCTGAATCAATGCTGGTAGTAGCTCTGCATAGCTCATGGGAATAGGATCATAGTTCTCCCTTCTCTGATTATACCCTTGATTCCCCTGCTGGGACGGTCTCTGATAAGCAACGGTAGTCATAGCGGTATTCATAACAGGAGTAACTGAGGCAACTTGCTGATGACGCTGATAATTCTTTCTAGGAGCGTTTACCCTTCTCTCTTGCATAACAGCATTTGTATCCCCCTCTTTCTTCTTTGTAAACCCATAAGCTGGCTTTTTCACCCCTCTAGATCCTTCAACCTTTGTCAAACGGCCTTCTCTTACTGCCTCTTCTAGGCAGACACCCATTCCTACCATCTCTGTAAAATCACTTGGGGCACTTGCTACCATTCTTTTGTAGTAGAAAGCGCCTAGCATCTTCAGAAAAATCTTAGTCATTTCTTTCTCTTCCATGGGAGGAATCACTTGTGCAGCCACTTCGCGCCATCTCTGCACATACTCTTTGAACAATTCTCTGTCTTTCTGAACCATGGCCCTAAGCTGGTCACCTTCAGGCGCCATGTCCACATTGTACTTGTATTGTTTAATGAATGCTTCTCCCAAATCATTAAAAGTATGGATGTTGGCGTTGTCTAAACTCATGTACCATTTCAACGCTGCGCCGGTCAGACTATCCTGGAAAAAGTGAATCAGCAGACGCTGATCATTGGTGTGGGTAGACATTCTTCTCACGTACATCACCAAATGAGCACGAGGGCAAGTGTTTCCCTTATACTTCTCAAACTCTGGGACCTTGAACTTAGCAGGAACTTTAACATTCGGAACCAAACACAGCTCATTCACATTCTTCCCAAATAACTCTTTTCCCCTAAGAGCCTTCATCTCTCTTTGCATTCTATCAAACTGCTCTTGGAAATCATCCATTCTATCATAAAGACCCAAGTCTTCACTCGGAGAAGGGAAAGGACAACACATATCTTCATTAACAAACGAAACCAAATTCACCGAAGGAGGTGCAGTAGGAACAGTATGCACCACAGGAGGTGCAGGAGTAACAACATTTTGAATCACTGGAGCATCTTGAGGGCCAAGATTGAAATCTTCAGGTGCAAAATTCGCTGGCATTCCCCATGGATAACCCTGAGGCATACGGTTTTGAACAACAGCTGGAGTAGCGGATACAGGAACAGTAGGAACTTCAGCATTTTCTCTTGTTGGTTGAGGTTGAACACTCGGTGGCTGATTCTGAGCAACCACCAGAGCTTCCATCAGAGTAGTCAAGTTGGCCAAGCCAGCCTTCAAAGCGGAAACTTCTTCGTGCAGCTCGCGATTCTCCTATTCTAAGTTGTCCATCTTCTTTTTGAAATTAGCCCGAGTGATATAGTGATGAGTCAGCTTGCTGAGTGAAGTAAAGAAGCTGGGTAAGACACCTAGATATGCATACCAAATGCAAGAAATATGTGCAATATGATGCATGATATGTGTGATGCGGTGGGAGAACTGACTTGAGGTTTTGCGTTCGTGTTCGCAAATGTTTCGGTTTAGCAAGAGTCGCCACCGACTTTTTATTTTATCCAAAGGAAAGGTCAAAAAGCACAGGAAAGACCTTTGAGATTGTTTTTGGGTTCGGGGGTAGATTATGAAAAGGGAAGGTGCTAGCACCCTTTTCATCCATGGTTTTCCATGGGATCTTAGTTACTTGTTTTAGATCACTTGCTTTTGCTTTTCAATTGTTTGAAATGGTGCTTTTGTGTGTGGTTTTGAAAGTATTTTGAAAAGAGGCCTTTGTCTAGGCAACCTTTGTAATGATTCTTGTTTGAATGTATACAAAGGTGTTTGTCTTTTGAAAAATGTTTCAATGTTTTGAAAGTTTGTTTGGGAAATGTTTTGAAATTGTGTTGTGTGTTTTTGAAATTAGCAAGGATGGTTTGCAAGTTTGATCAAGTAACTAGGAGTTGTCTACCCTACTCAAAGATCTTTCCTACACATTTTTAACCCTTTGACATTGTTGTTTTACCATTGCATTTGGTAAATAACCTTGTCTTTAGATGTTAAATGGGACAGGCGTGGGTCATCGTATGACCATGATAACAATGGTGTTAAGTATCTTAGCAAGTTTTTGAGGGACTGGATCATTTTTGTTTAGGCAACCAAGATAGCGTCATCGAGGGACTATGATCTTTTTGTTTTGATTTTGTTTTGCCAAGATACCTAGCATGCATACCATGGTCATTTTAAGGCAACAAATGGATGAAACCCTAGGGGTGCTTGTGTGCATTGTGTTGTCATTTTTCATGCGTTTTTGTCTTGTGTTTAGTCATGCTATTTGTTTGATTTTTGGTCTTTGCATACAAACCCTAGTTTTACTATCATGGCATTTGAAAGCGATAAAATGCGTAAAAGTAAATCTAAGACTATTACAACATTATTATGGGGAGGGGATACAAGTTTGAATAAGGGGATATTGCTCAAAAATAAACCCTAAAACTATTATTACAACCAAATTGAAATATTGCACAAATGAATAAATAGACAAATATTTAAATGTACAAATAAATATAACTATGCAAAGGATGTTTTTGTATTTATTTTATGTATATGAAATAAATTATTTTTGTCTAAAAATAAGAAAAAATATTAATGATTATTTTTTGAAAGGGGTGAAAACCCTAATTTTTGGTTTTAAAAGAAAATATATTATATTATTTATTTATTCATTTTTTATGTACAAAGAAATAATAAAAATAATATATACAAAATATTAAAAAATAAAATAAGTGAGAAAATATCATTTTACATGTATAATATAATAAAATAAAATAGGTAAGTATTTTAATATTATATACAAGTTTTAATTAAGAAAATAAAGTAATATTTAACCTAATAATTATTTATTATGCAAATAAAAATAAAATAAAAATATAATAAAATGCCAAAAATAAAGAAAATATTTTTTATGATTTTAAATGTTCAAGAAAAAATAATAAAGTCAGAAAATAAAAATAGAAATGAAAAATATGCAAAAATAAAGAAATGGGCCAAGGGGGTGTAAAAAGCAGGATGGGGGGTGTCAACAGCAAGGCAAGTCAGGCCCAGCCCAACTTCCACTTCGTCCCTGTCCTTTGAACACGAACGCGCGCTTCTGCAACTCAAACCGTATCTCCTGCATACGTGCTTAAAAACAAAAACTTGCAACATGAAAGTTATAGCTCATCATCACACGATTCTAACCATATAAAAAACTTGATCTAACTCTAAGAAACCAGGGAGAATTTTATCACCCCTAATTTCTGACCTAAAAAATTCAGCCACTTCAACATCCAAATTCTCCTAGCTCAGCTAAAATAAATGAATTCTATGCATATGTACAGCTCAAGGGCAATGAGGACTATATTTTTGCTTCACAAACCTAAGCCTAATGATTCCTAAATAAGGAGATAGAAGTTTGAGAAATACCTATTTCAGTCAAACTCGAGTATGGCAATGTAGCAACTTTTGGTGAGGCCTGAAGGACTTTTAAGCTTGCTTGATGTTCCCTTGACCTTTCACAATGCTTAGCCTGCTTTGAAATAGCTTGAATCTCCCTATAGAACTCAACATGCAAACTCAGAATTTGAAAATGGTGAAGTGTAAAAATGGAGTTACAGTTGCTTGAGAAGGGCTGGGATAGTTTAGGTGTATTGTTTAGAAAGTGTTTGAAGTGGTTTGGGACAAAACGCACGAGTGAATTTTGTTTTGGAAGTGAATCTGCAGAACCTGCCCTATTTTTGCAAGAACTTGTGATTTTTGTGTTTAAGGGTGTTTAAGAGGCTTGTAACTCGTGTATTTTGCTTGGTGTGATATGATGAAGTCTTTTGAAATGAACACAAAGCTTGCTCTTATCAGATAACAAAGTTGTGGACTTTTTGCACACTTGCTTGTTTTTGAAGAAAAGGTGAGAAGTGACAAAGGCAAGGCCTGTACAGACTAGATCCAGGCCTGCACATAGTTGGTACCAATTGCCTGATACTCATGGACTTTGTTTGCATAAAGAAATCAGGTCCGTGGCTCAAGACAAACAAAATTGCATAAAGTGACCTTTATCAAAATGGCATTGTTATCTTTTTGCCAAAAATGGATTAATTCAATGTGTAATGTTCTAAAGTTCAGAACAAAGCCTCTAACCAATGTATTTGCATTTAATTTATAAGTGTAGAAAGGATTAGAACCTGTAAACCAAGTACAAGCATTCTTTGGACAGAATTGCAACTTGTATCAACGTGAAAAATGCCATGGACCAAAGTGATATTTTGCCATTTTCAAACTTTCTATTCTCCCTAACCATTAATGATCTTGGAGAGTTCTTGGACATTTTGGAAATCTTGTACCATGCTCTACAATCCATATTTGAAATGTATTTTGAGATTCCAATTGGAACTATGTGAAAAATTGCCATGAAGATAGGTCAAAAGCCTGCCTAAACTAGGGCAAAATTCCACTAAGTTAAAAGTTTCATGGACCCTTGTTCACAAAATAATAACTTGAGATCCAAGCATCTTTTGGGAAAACTTTGTGAATAAAAGTTGTAGATTTTGTGGAGGACTACAACTTTCATGTTGGAAGTTTTGTTTGAATCCAATTGCATCATGGTGAAAAAGTTGGGAAAATTTGGGGAAAAATAAGAAATTTTCATAACTTAGAAAATTTCTAAGTTATGAAAATTTTCCATTTTAAACCCTAATTTTCAAAATTAGGTTTCTTAGTGAACAAGTTTCATGTTTTGACACATCTTGATGAAAAATGACCCTTGGCACTTGATTTTGACCAAAAAGTCAAAGTTTGACTTTTCAGTGTACAATTGATTTTTGATCAGTTGACTGAAAAATTCATCAGTCAATCCAATGCATTTGAGATCTTTTTAACGTCAAGATGATTCCATTGAGTCCTTGAATCCATGCTTGAACCCAATTTTCCATTGGCTAGGTAAAAAATCAGAAATTGCCCTTCTGCAGTCAAAACCCTAAAAATGACCATTTTTCCCTTTTGATGATCTGATCAAATTTCTTGAGGAGTTGTGGTCCAAACTAGATCAAATGGTTCATATGAGTTTATAATGTTTATGTGGATAAAACATTATGAGGTTTGACTGTAAATTGGCCACAATTGACTTTTTCCCCAATACATCTGATTTTTAGGTCAACTGTCCAATTGACTGGGCAAAAATTTGATTCAAGGCTTGAAACTTGGTATGGGAAATCTTATAAGTCCAACATGAAGTATGAAAGTCACATGAGGCATTGTAAGTCCACAAATCACTGTGCAAACTCAAACCCTAATTTCAGGTCAACAGTGCAAGGAGATGTCTTGAGCAGAGCAAACCCTAATCCTGTCTGGAGTCCAAAGAGTCTTGTGTGGAAAATCTTGATAAAATGAGAGGGAAAATTTTGGGGTACAACAGCTGCCCCTGTTCAATCTTCTTGAACCTGAAGAGTTAGATTGGCGAGTTTGTCGTTCGTGACTCGAAGGTAAAAGATGATTGGACACTAGAGTGCCCGTGAATTTGCACTCGTCAGAATGTAGTTGAGGAAATGGGCTTAAAGATGCCATTTGGAGATGATTGAATCTTGTTAGAGATGGGCTTAAAGATGCCATCCAAGAATGTTTGTTGAAAATCAGGAGAATGAACATCAGAATGGTATCCGTATCGGGAACGTATCTGAGTTGTATCTAGAGATTAGATCTGTATGAGCAATGGAATGGCGTCCGTGTCTGGAGCGTATCCAAGCTATAACTGTATTCGATTCTTGAATGAATAGTAGAATGACTTCCGTGTCTGGAGTGTATCTGTATTGTATCTGAATCTGAAATCTGATGGTTGACAGAGAATATACTAAGTCTGAACTTGATTTCAACTGGAAAATAATCAGAATAAATCTTTGGAGCGACTTATCTGAACCAGAAGAAGTCTTGTATGTTGTTTGACTGGGAAGAATCAGAATAAATCACTGAGAGATTTATCTGAACCCAGAGTGTTCCTTTGGAAAGTATCAGGATAAACCATTGAGGGGTTTAAACTGAACCAAAAGGGGTCTTGAATATTCTTTAACTGGAAAGAATCATAATAAAATCTTTGTGCAATTTATCTGAACCAGAGAAAGCGTCTGCGGGAAAGAAATAGAATAATTCGTTGAGAGATTTATCTGAACCGGCAGGGTTCCTTTGGAAAGTATCAAGATAAACCGTTGAGGGGTTTAAACTGAACCAAAAGAGGTCTTGAATATTCTTTAACTGGAAAGAATCAAAATAAAATCTTTGTGCGATTTATCTGAACCAGAGAAAGCGTTTGCGGGAAAGAATCAGAATAAACCGTTGAGAGATTTATCTGAACCGGAAGGGATCTGGAGCAGAATCAGAACAAATCATTGAGAGATTCATCTGAACCAGAGAAAACAGTTACGGGAAAAGAATCAAAATAAATTTTTGAGAGATTTATATGAACCAGAAGGGATCTGGAGAAGAATCAGAACAAATTATTGAGATTTATCTGAACCAGAGAAGACAGTTGTGTGAAAAGAATCATAATAAATTGTTGAGATATTTAAAATGAACCGTAGGAGTCCGAAAGAAACATTTGTTGTATAAATGGTTGACCAATCCTTTCTCGGGAATTGATCTGTAATTGACTTGTTGAAAATTTGATGACAATTTTCTGTTGATTGATCTTTCCTGAAAAATATGAAGGGTTAGTTGTATGCAATGTCATGATGTATGAAATGCATGGTTTAATGATATTCTCAAAATAAATGAGATTTTGTCGTATGTATTTGTGATGTTAATGTTATGACGTATGGGAGCGATGTATGGATATGTTAATTGTTATTGTTGTACCCCAAAATTTGCCCTCCCATATTCTTCAAGAAATTGCCAAGTCATGCTCCAAAATTCCTCAAGGGCTGCACAGTCCAAGAGTCTCCTAAACAGTCAAAATTAGGGTTTTGGTTCTGATCAAGAAAATGAAGTTTCCAAGGTTCCAATCAAGTCCCACATACCTACAAATATGGTCAAGCATCCTCATATCAAGTTTCAAGACTTTCAGCACAAAATTGCACAGTCAAAACCCTAATTGCACTACAGTCAACTGTAGGGGCAAAATGGTCATTTGGCAGTCAAAAGTTCAAATTTTTGGTCAACATCTCATTTTGAAGCCACAAACATCATTTTATCAATGCTTGATCATGATTCTCAAAGCTTGGCTCAAAAATCATCAAGATGCAAAAGTTTCCTTATTTGGACAGCTGAAAAAGTCAACAAAAAGGGACTTTAAGTCAAAGGCCATAACTTGAGATTGGTAAATCAAAATGACATGGGACCAAAGGCATTGGTTAGAGGACTCAAAGACCTTTCCAAAATGTCCAAGAACATGAGCAAAGCTTAAAAATTGAGCAAGTTATGCCTTGTGGAAGTTGGGAAATTTTTGGATATTTTGAAAAGTCAACATTGATTCAAATGACCTAAAATTGCTAATGGGACTCTTTTTCTTCCACAATTCATCATCCAAGACATGTGCACGACCACTTGGCCCAAAGGGAAGTTTTTCTTCATTTTTATTTATTTATTTGGATTTTTATTATTAATAATTCATTTAAATTAATTAAAATACATGAAAAATATAAAACCTAATGTTTCAAATCTTTTTATGCATATAATATCTCTAATATTTCGTGCAAATCAGATTAGGGAAGAATTAGGATGATTGGATATGATTGAGAGCTAAAAAGCATGAAAAAATATTGAAAAATAATGGCTTGAAAATCAAATATTGCATAATCAATTCCTTGATTCTTTTGATCAGATTCTTGACCTAAATCACTCTCCTATACATACACAAGCAAGACCTAATGCTCATTACCAAAAAGCTGTGCAGAAAAAGCATATGAAAACTTGGAATTTTTCAAGAAAACTCCAAATCTGAAAATCAAGTTCTAGGACGATTCAAGGCCAAATTTTTATCCCATTAGCTTCCTGAGGCTTCAAGGAAAGTTTTCCAATCGAAACCAATCATCGTAACGCCCTAAATTGGTAACACGATCGCAACCTGTACAGAAAAGATTTCGTATTCTTGCATCTCAATTCATGCATATTTAGCAATTTTTAATATGTGATTTGTGTTCATTATTCCATTCTGAAGCTAACTGTATGGTTTGATTTCGTTTTCGTGCACTATGGAAGGATTCACCATTAACAATATTTAGGGTTTTGCCAGCTTCAATTTAGGCGTTTCCAAACACTGTAAAATTAGAATCTCACAGTGCCATAGATGAATCAAGCATGCTTGGACGAAGAGAACGAGACCCTCGCGCCTAATTTACGAGGCCCCAGGGGCTAATCGCTATTTTCCAATAGGGTGTCTATGGGAACGTTTAAAAACTGTTGCTAATGGTATTTTGTTTCAGGAAAAGAATAAAGCCATGAAGAAGATGACTCGGTGGCAAGCTATGAATGGTTGGTTCGAATTTTCGCGCGCGGAGGCCCCACTAACCATTGTTTATTTTATATTCATTGTTTGTTGTTTAATGTACAAGACGCGCGTTTGGCTTGGTTGGTTAGGCATGTGTGTGGTGACATTCAGGACCTGGGTTCGATCCCAGGTCCCCACCCCTTCAATACTATTTTTCATTTAATAATCCTATGCAGTGCCAACGCTATGGTCCATCATACGTTCCTCCATCAAGCCGTCCACGCGTTCAATTTCATCAATTCAAGGGCACAGATTTGGAGAGCATGGTACACGTGAGTCAACGCTTGGGTACACTAGTGGAAAAGTCAGCCAGGCCTGAAGCTTATTGGGCTCAAATTGCCAAAGATTTACCTCCCAATATGGGGGCAGACCCCCCCTAGGTTTGCAAATTTTTTTTTACATTCTTTATTTTTCATTATTTTTACTTTCTTTTAATTATTGTTTTTTTAATTAATTTAATATTTTCATAATATATAAAAAACACCAAAAAAAAATCAGAAAAGATAAAAAAATAATAAATATTTTTATTTTAGTATTTTTGTAAATAAATTGCATTAACTTTAGTTATTAAATTAGGTTTAATTGTAATATTTTCCTTAATAAAATCTAAAATTGGTAGAATTAGGGTTTATAATCATTTTTATCCCTTTTTCTTTTCTTTCATAATAATTAAATATTTCCTATTATTTATTTTTATAATTAAATGGCATGTAAATAATTAGGTTAAATATTAGGTTAAAATTTAATCTTTTCTTAATAAACTAAAAACAACTAGAATTAGGGTTAGCATTTTATTTTAATTAATTCTTTTTCATTAAAATCATAAAATACAAAAATACCAAAAAAAATAAATTTCTTTTCCTTTTAATTTTATTAATTTAATAATCGTTTAATTTAATTTAGTTAAAAAGGGTCCAACGCCCTCGTTTCAACTTTAATTCCAATTCGCATATTTATTTTTTATTCTTTATAATATTTATGTATCTCTCCCAAGGCCATGTAACATTTTATTTCTCGCACTTTACCTCTTTATTTTCTGTCAAATCGGGTCCTGGATTAAATTTGGCGATGTGGACCCGCGCCTTTGTAATAGTTTAGAACTTTTAATTTCCGCATCTTTTAAACTGTTAACTATTGCATGAAAGAATGAATGTCAAAATAAAAGCAACGCGTAGATCACCATAACATGACAAGACAAAAATAAATGAACATGACACACAAATCACACACCACCCCTAGGGTACGCCTCACTGTTGCCTTGCCTCGAAAGGTGATCGTCGAGTAGAGGATGTCTTAGTAAGTCCTCATGATCCGAGAACCTGGCATGAGGGTAGCTTCTAAGGTGTCTTCCCATTGCTCTGGTGATCACCATGTCCCGAACCTCGAATTGACCCGAACACCTCCAACGGTGGTGCTACCTACCTCTCAATGGTGGGATGGCACTACTTTAAAAGACATTTACACAGACGAATTCCTTAGGGTAGGTAGACGACTCTAGATACTTGCTCTAAATTTCAAAACAAATTCAAAAAATACTTTTCACACCAACACATTTTCAAAAAGCTTTCGAAAGCATTTTTTCAAACACTCTTGAGGACCGATACAAGAGTCGAACTGGAATTTTCAAAGAAAATTTTCAAACCCACAGTTGAAAAGCAAACAAACCATTTTTGAAAACACAAGTGAGCAAGTATCTAAGAGCCCATGGATAACCATGGATAGAAAGGGTGCTAACACCTTCCCTTTCTATAATCTACCTCCCGAACCGAGAGCAATCTCTATAAGGAATTTTTCTGTGCTTTTGTCCTTTCCATTTGGAGAAAATAAAAGACGGTGGCGACTCTTGCTTACCGCGACATTTCGCGAACCAGCGTTAAACAGTCAGTTCCAGATCCACCGATCACAGTTATGTTGCAGTGTTGCTGGGGAAAATAAATCCTCGAGTACCACTGGGTACAAAGGATGTAAGTCTTCATGTTTTGAAGTTGTTGATGAGTTGATGAGCTTCCATTTGTTTAGAGAAATAAACTATGTTGTAAGGGAAACGTCGTGTATTGCTTGTGAAATCTTGTTGGGGAATCCTGAGAAATTGGGCGACTTTTACTGGGGGAGTGATAACTGGAAGTTTTGTTTCGTCGGGGATGTGAGAGAGCTTGATATCATTAAGCTGCACATTGTGGGGGCTTTTATTGGAATAGTATAAAGATATTATCCTATTTCTTAAATCCATTAGCGATTGTCTTTCTATTTTCTGTTCCTTTTTTTGTTCATTTGTAAACTGTAGTTACATTCAAATGCATATGTTCAAAAATAAATCATTGGACGTTTTCGCAAACAAAGTACGAAAAAAGAAAAAACAGATAGTTTTGCACTTTCAAATGGATATATTTGTATTAACTTGAATAAGTATTTTTTGTACAATGAGACAAACATCCTAGTAAGAGAATGTCGTCGTAGAAAATGAAAATTTGATACAAAGAAAAGATAGCTATGTACAAAAATCCCATGGGGTTCCCATTCTTCTACAGCCTTCGTGTCTCTGAGCATCTTGTCCACTTGCTGCCTTGTCCGAAGTTGATTGGATTGATTAGACCCGTTGATTTTGTCAGTCGAAGCTAAAGGTTATCTGTAAGGTGATCCAACGGGACATAGTCATACGCTTTAATTCGCTAACTTTTTCCTAGACTTCCCTTTTGGGTTTTCAGTCCACCGGGATACCCTTTTTGCCCAAGTCGCCCTTTCGGGTTTTCAACTTATCGGGTGTACAGATTTTTTTTATTTCATCCCTAATTTTTTCCCGAACCTTTTTGGTTCACCGGGATGCCCTTGTTTTGCCTAGGTGTGTCAACCTAACGGGTCTCTTATGCGTAGTATCTTTTGACTATGTCTGCATTCACAGGGTGTGGAAGTTCGTCACCATCCATAGTGGTTAAGATCATTGCTCCACCAGAGAATATGCTTTTGATCACAACTGGTCCTTCGTATGTAAGAGTCCATTTTCCCCTGGGATCCCCTTGTGGTAATATGATACGCTTGATTACCAAGTCACCAACCCGATATACCTGACGTCTGACCTTTTTGTTAAAATCCTTGATCATACGTTTTTGGTACATATGGTCGTGACAGACAGTCGTAAGCCTCTTCTCATCAATTAGGTTTAACTGGTCAAGTCGAGTTTGGATCCAATCATCTTCATTCAGACCCACATCCTTTATGATTCTCAGAGAAGGTATTTGGACTTCAATTGGTAAGACAGCTTCCATGTCGTATACCAATGAGAAGGGAGTTGCCCCAGTTGATGTGCGCGCCGTGGTACGGTAACCGTGGAGAGAGAATGGTAGCATCTCATGCCAATCCTTGTAGGTTACTGTCATCTTTTGTATGATCTTTTTAATGTTCTTATCTGCGGCTTCGATAGCGCCATTCATCTTTGGCCGGTAAGGGGAAGAATTATGGTGCTGGATCTTGAATTGCGCGCATAGTGCGGTGATCATAGGATTATTGAGATTCGTAACATTGTCTGTAATGATCCTCTCTGGGATATCGTACCGACATATGAGATTCCGTTTGATGAAACGGGCCATAACATTCTTGGTAACGGAAGCGAAAGAAGCTGCCTCAACCCACTTCGTGAAATAGTTAATGGCCACCAAGATGAAGCGGTGTCCATTAGAAGTTGTAGGTTTGATTTCTCCAATCATATCGATGCTCCACATAGCGAAGGGCCATGGAGCCGTCATGACATTTAGAGGAACTGGAGGCGCGTGCACTTTGTCAGCATAGATCTGACACTTGTGACAGGTTCGAGAATGTTGATAGCAATCTGCTTCTATGGTAGACCAGTAATAACCTGCCAGTAGGATTTTCTTAGCCGTCGTATGCCCCCTAGAATGGGTGCCAAAAGTGCCTTCATGTTGATCAGCCATGATCTTTTCTGCCTCAAACTTGTCTATGCAACAAAGAAAAACAAAGTCATAGTTGCATTTGTAGAGAATGCCATTACTGATGAAGAAATTAGAAGAGAATCTCCTTAAGAACTTCTTATCATTGACTGAAGCTCCTTCCAAATACTCTTGAGCCTCGAGATACCTCTTGATTTCATGGAACCATGGTTGTTCCACTACTTCTTCAGTATTGTTCTCGTGACAGTAAGCTGTTTCATCCATCTGTTCAATGGTGATCTGGGGAGCCTCTTTACCCCACTTGAGTTTAAACATGGATGACATTGTGGCTAGCACGTCTGCTAGTTGATTCTCCTCTCGTGGAAAATGCTCGAAGGTAATTTCCTCGAAATGTGGGATTAATGTCAACACATGTTCTTTGTAGGGGATGAGGTTAGGGTGCTTCATATCCCATTCTCCCTTGATCTGACTGATGACCAAGGATGAATCTCCAAATACACTTAAGGACTTGATTCCCAAATCTATGGCAGCTTTGAGACCAAAAATACACGCTTTATATTCTACCATGTTATTTGTACAATTGAAACAAAGTCTTACAGTGAAGGGGGTATGACATCCTTCAGGGGAAATAATTACAGCACCTATGTTATTGCTGAGTGCGTTGGATGCCCCATCAAAAACCAGGGTCCATCGGGATCCTTATTCAGGTCCGTCATATGGTCTGAGTTCTTCACAGTTGTTCACTATCATGATGTCTTCATCTGGGAATTCAAATTTCATGGACTGGTAGTCATCCACAACTTGATGAGCAAGGTGATCGGCTAACACACTCCCCTTTATTTCTTTTTGGATAGTGTACTGAATATCGTATTCAGTCAGAATCATCTGCCATCTTGCTATTCTCCCAAAGAGGGCAGGCTTCTCGAATATGTATTTAATTGGATCCATCTTGGATATCAATAAGATAGTATGGGTCAACATATACTGTCTTAGCCGACGAGCAGCCCATGCTAGAGCGCAACAAGTTTTCTTGAGCAGTGAATATCTTGTTTCACAGTCGGTAAACTTTTTGCTCAGGTAGTAAATAGCATGCTCTTTTTGGCCAGACTCGTCATGCTGCCCCAACACACACCCCATTGAATTTTCCAAAACAGTTAGATACATGATCAGAGGTCTTCCCTCTACTGGCGGCACAAAACAGGAGGCTCTTGAAGGTACTCTTTGATCTTGTCGAAGGAAGCTTGGTGTTGTACCCCAAAATTTGCCCTCCCATTCTCTCAACATTTTCTCATCACAAGGCCTTTGGAGCTCAAGATCCAGTTAGGGTTTCCTCTGCAAGACTTCTCCTAGCACTGTTGACCCAAATTAGGGTTTGTGTTTGCACAAAGATATTTTGACCTAAAATGCCTAAGATGACTTTCATGCTTCATGTTGGACTCCCAAGTTTATCCATACCAAGTGTGATACGGTGGGAGAACTGACTTGAGGTTTTGCGTTCGTATTCGCACTTGTGCGGTTGAGCAAGAGTCGCCACCGACTTTTTATTTTATCCTAAAGGAAAGGTTGAAAAAGCACAGCAAAAACCTTTTGAGATATTTCGTGGGTTCGGGGGGTAGATTATGAAAAGGGAAGGTATTAGCACCCTTTTCATCCATGGTTATCCATGGGCTCTTAGTTACTTGGCTTTTTAGATCACTTGCCTTGATTCTTGATTGCTTTGAAATTGTGGTGTGTGTGTGTTTGAAAAATGTTTTTGAAGAGATGCCTTGTCTTAGGCGACCAATGTATTTGACTCGTGTTTGAGTGTTTTACAAAAGTGTGTATCTTTTCGAAAAGATGTTTCAAATGTTTTTGAGAGTTTGTTTGAAAGTATTGTGGATTGTGGTTTTTGAAAAGAAGGCAAGTGTTTTTTTTTTTGCAAGTCGATCTCAAGTAACTAAGAGTTTTGTCTACCCTATTGTACTCAAAGGTTTTTGTTATGTTTTAAACCCTTTTAACAATTTTGTTCCACCATTTAATTTGGTGGACAATCTTGGGTTTTAGGAAGTTTATTCGGGACGGGCGCGGGTCATCGTATGGACCATGAATGCAATGATGCCAAGTGTCTTTGGCAATTTGCTTTGAAGGGACTATGATCATTCCATTTTAGGCAATATTTGAAAGCGTCATCGAGGGACTATGATCATTTTGAATTCGTTTTGCCAAAGAAACTCGACGTGCAAACACGGCCCATTTTGGAAGGCAACATGTGGGATTACCCTAGAGGGTGCAAGTGTGATTGTGTATTGATTTCATGTATTTGTCTTGTATTAGGTTATCTAGCGTTTGATTTTATGTACATGCAAACCCTAGGTCTAACCATGGTATAATTGAAAACGGTAAATTGCGGAAATGTAAAGTCTACGCTATTACAAAATAAGTATCCGGGAGTGGGGGTACATGTGTATGAATGGGGATGAGACTTATAGTATCCAATAAGTTACAACCAAATCGAATTTGCGATCAAATGTAAATGACAAATATACAAATATAAGGTAAACAAATGTGTACAGGGGCATTGTGAATGTATTTGTATTGTGTAAGTGTGAGATGTATTGTGTAAGCATGTGATTATTTACAGGTGCGACAATATGAATTTAAGAAGGTATTGTTAGGTATTTGCTTTGACCTAAAGAAAAATTAAATGTCTATTTAATTTTAATTAATAATCTTGTATTTCTTTAATATGTGTAAAAAGAAATGTTTTAATTGAAAGTTTTAAGTTCTAATTTAATCATATTATGTATAAAAATGATGTTTTAAGAAAAGAAAATATTTCTAAGTTTTAATTATGTATACAAAAAGTATTTTTCATTTGTTATGTACAAAAATATTTTAATTAAAAGAAAGGGAAAATGTATTTTCAATTTTAATTATATGATGTAGAAAAATGTATTTTCAATTAATGTATTAAACAAAGGTATTTTATTAGTAATAAAAAATATTGTAAAGAAAAAGAGTGTTTATTTAAGTTATTAAAGAGAGAATAAAAAGGAAATTAGGTTAGGCAAAGGAACAAAAAAGAAAGCAGATGCGTTGGGCTTTGTATTCAGAATGGGCAAGGCCCACGTTTGGACTCAGAAAGTTTTAGGGTTTGGAGTTTTTTGTTTCAATTGGGAATATGTTTTAGGGTTCGTGTACAGCGGCGCTCATCTTGGGGTTTCGTTCATCTTCGTCTTCCTCATTTGCTTCTGAGTGCCCAGCGTGAACCTTTTGCCTCAGCCACCAGCACTACCTCTTCCACCTCCTCACGTTCGCTTAGGCAACGGTGAACCAAGGTAACGGCATGTCTCAAATTCGTTAAACATTTAGATTTTTGCATGTTAAAATTCTTTGATTTGTTGAATCCGATTCTATGTTTTAATGCGTTTTTTCTTGTCTTGTGTGAGGTATGAAAGGAAAGGAGAAAACGAAAACTACCTTGACAGAGGGGAGGAGGAAAATGGAAGTGCTCAGGAGGCTTGACGAGCGGAGGAAATGGCGCTTGCTTGGACGATACTTGGTATTTCTGTATTACCCTTTTTTAGGCTTTATGATGATCTGAACTGAAAGCTCTGGTTTGCGTATTCTTTCTTCTTCTTCTTCTCTTGCTACTGTATGCTTGTTGCCTCTTTCTCCACCCTATGATGATCCCAGAGTTCTGAGGGGGCCTCGCCTGTATGCTTGAATGTTGCTTTCTGAGATTGATGCCTGTGTTGCCTTTTGATTCACTTCCTTTTTACTTTCTTCTTCTCTTTTGCTTCGAATTTTCCTTTGGAGTTGTTGAGCTTGTTGCCTTGAGATGAATGTGCCTTTGAACTTTGCCCTATGATGAACTTTCTGAGGGTTGCCTGTGTTGATTTTCTCTCCTCTTCTGACTTGTTGGTTTTGAATGGAATACTTTTGCTCAATGATGTTTTTTTTTCACTGAGGGGCTTTTGGTTTGGTTATCTTTCTTCTTCTGACTTGTTGCCTAGAGCTTTTGTATGCTTCTTAACGATTTGCGTTTGGAAGGTTTTATTTATTGCCCAATGATGAGTGTTCTGAGGGCTTAGAGTTGGTTAGGCTGGATATTTTTGCTTGATGGTTTATGTGAACACAGGGTATACAGGTTGGTTGGTTCTGCTTTAATGCTTGACAGGTTTCAGGGTGTTTGATAGCTTTTGTGTTTATCAGTTCTGGCTTTGGGTTTTTAGGCCATTTGCAGGTTTATGCTTCAGCTGGTGAGGTTTTTTGACAGGTTTCAGGTTGTTATGGTTTAGGCTCTTAGCATGTTGTTTCAGGTTTTGCATATGCAGGTGTTTTTAGTGGTTAAGGGTTTTTTATGGTTTGACAGTAGGGTGAGACTTAATGGTCTCAGGCTTGAGGCCTAGCAGGTTGTGGTGTTTTAAGGTTATGCTGGTTTACACTTAGGCCTGGTTTTAGAGCTTCAACAGGTTTTTTTTTGCTTCAGCTGGTAAGATCTTTGACAGGTTCAGGCTTTTGGAATTAGTTTGAATGGGTTTTTGAATGATGCAGGTAAGGCTTCAGCAGGTTATGCTGATTATGGCTTGATGGTTGGTTTGCAAATTGTGCTTGCAGACCTGAGCTTTAGCAGGTTCTGAGTTTTTAAGTGTTTTCTTTGGTTATGAGGTTTATGCAGTGGGAGTTTGTATATCTTCTGTTGGTTTTCTTGAGCCTCCTCTTATTCTACTGTGTTTTGTCTTTTGTATATTTTTCTTCCTGCCTAAAAGCCTAAAAAACCTGCATTCTTTCTCTTCTTTTTCTCTCTCTTAGTACAGTTAAATATTAAACTATGTTTTATACTGTACTTTTAGTTCTGAAAGTGGCCATTTGTTGGGAAATGATGAAAAGAAAGTGTCTTGCTTGCATAATAGATTTCCTCTGCATTCTTTATCTTTTCTTGACAGCTTTGAGTAGACTTTGTACTTTTTGAACTTTCCATATCTTTGCCAAATCTTCTTTTGACAGCTTGGGTACCTTTGGCATTTGACAGAAAGTTGCAACTTGATTTTTTCAGTTTGATTTGAACTTGCTTCTGAACTATGCAGTTTGACATTTTGAACTTATGCATTTTGATATTTTGCATTTTTCTCAACTTTGCATTCATGATTAAATGAATAAAATTCTTCCCTCTTTGTGAACCGGGAGAAATCCCGTGATTTGCAGAGAGGGTTAACTGATCCCAATCAGTGGCCCTTAGTGATGACTGCAATTTTATCTGTCTTTTCAATTTAACTGTTATTTGACTTTTCTCCTTTTCTCTTGCAGATGAATAAAAATGGATGGAGGGGTACTAAATGAAGACTGAAGAATTAGAAACATAGGATAGTTTTTCTTTTTATTTAATATTTAAATTAATGTAAAACCATTGTTTGTAATTAAATTATAAACAATAATTGTACAAATAATTCAAGAATCAATAAAAGTCTTTATTATCCAATCAGTTATATTTCCTCTTTCTTTATTGTTTATCTATTATTTAAAACTCTTTGAATTAAAATAATTGAAAAATAAATTTCAATCACTTAATTTAGAATAATAAATAATTTAAATAAACAATACTTTAGCACATTGATCAGTTAAACCTGGTATCTCCAAAGCGAATCAATAGTTAATCAAATCACTGATCAGGCGCATTCCCTTTTCACCGATTTTTACCAATCACTGTAAATCCAAACTGCATATATCTTTGACTGGCTCAAACAAACCAACTTGAATTCAAACCAACTGCCTCTTTTACTGATTAAATCAAAACAATGCGAATTCAAACCGATTCTCGGAATAACTTGCAAAGTGCTGTGGAATTTAAATCCTTCTGAGAATACGCGCACAAACCCTAATTCCTGATTAAATGCCAAAGAGCATTCGCCTGATCAAAATTGAGCCAGAATCAACCAAAACCCTAAGCCAACTGTGTGAAACAATCTAGAGCCCTGAAAGATCAATAAAAACCCTAATTGCGTCTGACTGACGAGAAAAGTCTGTTTGACCGATTCTTGAGCCAGTTTGAAAAATCAGGAAATGCCTGAAGCTGAGATTTCTTGTGGAAAAATGCGAGGGCAAATTTTGGGGTACAACAGTTGCCCCTGTTCAATCTTCTTGGACCTGAAGAGTTAGATTGGCAAGTTTGCCTTTCGCGACTTGAAGGTAAAAGAAGATTGGACACTAAAGTGCCCAGAAAATTTGCACTCGGCGATTGTGATGGTAGAGGTGAATGGGCTTACAGATGCCATTTGGTGATGGGCTTAAAGATGCCACCTGATATGATAGAATCTTTTCGGGGAATGGGCTTAGAGATGCCATCTGATAATGGGCTTAAAGATGCCATTTGGTGACTGCTGGTAGGAGGATGGGCTTATAGATGCCATCTGGTTATGTTGAACTGTATGTCAATGGTGAGTGGACAAGTATCAGAAAGCCACCCATGTTTTGGAACATCTCTGAATCGGGGGTCTGAGCAAGCAATAGATTGACGTCCATGTTTCGGAGAATCCGTAAACTATTTTCAGGAGTTGAGATTGAATAAGCAATAGAGCAGCATCCGTTGTTGGGAAGTGTCCGTAAACTATTTTCAAAAGTTGAGAAGAATCTGAACAAGTTGGTAGATTAACATCCGTTGTTGGGAAGAATCCGTAAACTGTTTTCAGAAGTCTTGAGAAGAATCTGAACAAGTGATAGGTCAACATCCGTTACTTGGAGAACCCGTGAACTGTTTTCAGAAGTCTTGAAGTTGAAGAGGAACCGGTGTGGGACTTCCTGATGATGCGTTTGAATGGATCTGAAATGAGTATCAGAATGTCGCCGTGTCCGGGTCACATCTGAACTATTTCTGGATGAATCTCGTAAGATGATCTGTGTCTGTCGACTGATCTTACCTGAAAAGGCAAAGAGTTAGTTGTATGCAATGTTATGATGCATGATGCAATGTATGTGACATTAATGTTTATGATATGATTGTAATGAATGCGCATGTAAGCTGATGAGCTATCTTGCTGAGGATACATGAATCTTGGACGGCTGAAGATAAAAGAATCTTGACCGCTGCCGGGAAAATAATTCCTTGGCCGTTGCTGGGGAAGAGAATTCCTGATGACCTCTACTGGGGAGTTCCAAACTAGTAGACTCATGCTGGGGAGGTAAGATTGAGAATCTTCAGCTCGGTAGGAAGTAACTCTGGCGACTTCACCAGGGAACTCAAGATTTGCCCTCCCAAAACTCTGTGGGGAGAAGGTTCAAAGGTCTGGCTCCGCTGGGGATTTGAAGTTTTAGCTTTGCTGGGGATAATGAAGCTTGACTCTGAGTGGAGTTAGCTTGAGAAGAATCTGAACAAGCGATAGGTTAACATCCGTTACTTGGAGAACCCGTGAACTGTTTTCAGAAATCTTGAAGTCGAATAAGCAATAGAGCAGCATCCGTTGTTGGGAAGCGTCCGTAAACTGTTTTCAAAGGTTGCATCTGAACAAGCTGATAGATTAACATCTGTTGTTGGGAAGAATCCATAAACTGTTTTCAGAAGTCTTGAGAAGAATCTGAACAAGTGATAGGTTAACATCCGTTACTTGGAGAACCCGTGAACTGTTTTCAGAAATCTTGAAGTTGAATCAGCAATAGAGCCGCATCCGTTGTTGGGAAGCGTCCGTAAACTGTTTTCAACGGTTGAGAAGAGTCTGAACAAGCTGATAGATTAACATCCGTTGTTGGGAAGAATCCATAAACTGTTTTCAGAAGTCTTGAGAAGAATCTGAACAAGTGATAGGTTAACATCCGTTACTTGGAGAACCCGTGAACTGTTTTCAGAAATCTTGAAGTTGAATCAGCAATAGAGTCGCATCCGTTGTTGGGAAGCGTCCGTAAACTGTTTTCAACGGTTGAGAAGAGTCCGAACAAGCTGATAGATTAACATCCGTTGTTGGGAAGAATCCATAAACTGTTTTCAGAAGTCTTGAAGAGAAACCGGTGTAGGGTTTCCTGATGATGAGCTCGTGTAAAGCTGCATCGGTTTTTTGAACACTTTTGACATTCGAATGCCCCAAGTGGTGATGTAGATAATTTCCTGGCTTGTTACAGGGGTTGGTCTACAATCGGTCGTTCACAGATGTTTTCCTGGCTTGTTACAGGTGTTGATCTGGAATTCTTCAGACGTGCCCTGGCTGGATACAGGAATCGAATCTGGAAAGGTGATAGTTAACAGATATGCCCTGGCTGGATACAGGAATCGAATCTTCAAACTCTTCAGACGTGCCCTGGCTAGATACAGGAATCGAGTCTGGAAATATGATCAACAGATATGCCCTGGCTGGATACAGGAATCGAATCTGGAAATGTAATAGTTGATTTGTTGAACATTTTTGACATCCGAATGCCCCAAGTGCTGGTGAAGGAGTCTTGAATCAGATTACTCTACATATTGAGAGATTTCTTGAAATCTTGACTGGACTGCCCCAGGTCAAATGAACTTTGAAAGATCTGTTGGACCTTGACTGGACTGCCCCAGGTTAATTGAATAGTGACATGTCATGCCCCTTGTTGATAGGAGATTTGTAAAGGAAGTGTTATCCTCTTGAAGTGATTTTTACTTACTGAGAGAGTTTTCGTTCCTCCGAACATTCGCTGTATGAATTTCTTCGCTGTCAAACAAAAAGCCAAATGCAGACAGTGATATTCAAGCAATGCAAAGTTTATGTTTGTCTCGAAGTTTTGAAAAATGCGTTTTTAGCAGAAAACTTTTCATAAGACTAGTCAACACAAGATTTAGAGTAAAGCCTTACAGGAGTCAGGATACCTTTTGTAACAGTATACTTTCGAACTAACCCACGCTTCAATTAGGACTTTTGAAGGGTTGTAACGTGGCTTGGTTCACGGTTTAAGAAATAAAGGATAAAGTCTCAAAGTATATTTGTACCCACCCGCTCTTCGTGATGTCCTTCAACCTAAGTTCAGTTAATTGTGCGTCGCACTCTGATTTGAGTTTGGGAATGACTTTTGGGCGATGGTTCACCAATTGAATTTGGGGAGACAGTCATCATCTCCTTTTTCTTTTTCAACATTTTTCATGTTGTTGAGGATTTTGTAATGACCTCACTATTTTGATTTTGATTTGTTATCCCTAACTTTTGCCTGACTGTTACCGTTTTCCGGGATTACTGTCAGCGGGATGCCCCAGCTTTCTTAAGCCTCCTTTACAGGTTTTGGCTTAGCGGGCTTTTCTCTTTTGAGAGATTGAATGTCTATGTGATAGGGAACCACCCCTGTCTTCTGATTCCAAAGGAATGCTTTCTTTTTTGACATCGTTCATCGTATTACGAACTGAGAGTTTGCGACTTCAATGCGCATTTTCTTTTGAATTAACTGGGATACTATCCTGCCCCAGGTTTATATCAAAGGTTTTGATTGTTTAGAACAGAAAACTCCTACTTCTTTGGCTCGAAGGGGTTGACTAGGGATTAACTTCCTTATAACTCCAGTGTTTGGGATTTGAAAGAAATGCCTGTACATCATCAGCAAGGTCTGTTCAAAAGCATATTGTATAAGATCATGGTATTGTTTCGTCATCCTCCCTCTAAAGGCTTGCAGCTTTTTATCAAGAGTTAAATATCATAAAGAAAAGCATAAGAGTAGTGAAACGAATGGATGAATTCAAGACAAACATATGCAATGCATTAATGAAAACAGAGTTTAACATTAACAGATAATTGTTTGACAGCAAAAGAAATTACAACTTTGAAAATTCAAAAGGAAGCAAAAGTCTTTCAGCTCGAGCTTCGTCACCTCAAGTGGAGAACTCTTTAACGGAAGATCTTCATCTCACCGTCTGGCATGAATTCCAGCACCCCAATGTCAATCAGATCTTGAATCTTGTTCTTCAAGGCCCAACAGTCGTTGGTGTCGTGTCCTGGGCTGTAGGAGTGGTAAACACAAAATGCATCGGGATGATAGTGAGGAGAGGAGATATTGGGCTTCTGAGGAGGGTCCTTTAAGGTGAGCAAGTTGACCTCCATCAGGCGCTTCAGTATGAAGAATGATGGTATTTCAGTCTCCGTGAACTGTCTTCCCGACGTTTCTTGCTTACACCGATTACCCCGTTGACGCTGGCGAGGTTGTTGATGGGCTTGTGACCCTGAAGCAAGCAAAGGAGCTTTCCCCTTGTCTTCTTGAGTGGATGGAGGCTGAGCGGTGACTTGCTCCTCGACCTCAGATGTTTGCCCCAGTTGGTTGTTTGGAAGCAATTGGCGGACAAGAACTCTGAGTTCCTCTTGTCTTTGAGATAGGTCTTGGATGAGAGCCATCTGGCCCACCAACTGTCCCATCACTTGGGTCCTCAAGGTTGTCAGATCAAACTGCAGCTCCGCAAGCTGATCACTCCTGGCGTTGTTGGAATTCCCCAAGCCCTTTGTGAGGAGAGCTTTCATCTCTTCTTGCCCCAGAGATAAGTTCAGGAACATCTCCTGCAGCTGAGCAGTCTGGTCTTGGATGTCTTTGACAGACCTCTCTAGAGCCATCTCTTGCTGAAATAAACAGCAGGAGAGTAAGGAAACCTGAAAAAGGAAAGACTGTCAAAATGCAATGCATGATATGTGGATGCATGCTTTCAAGGATCTCTTGGGGTAAACTCAAGAAAATGTTAGAGGTTGAACTCTGCTCTTGGATTGGAGAATTTTGCACCGGTGGACGTCCTTCCACGAGAATCAAGCTCACCATGTCGAGTGGGTCATAGCCACTAATTCAAGTTGTTGCACTTGATCTTTGACTGGAGAACTTTGTATCGGTGGATGTCTTTCCACTAGAATCAAGCTCACCATATCGAGTGGGTCATAGCCACTGACTCAAGTTGTTTGTACTTGATCTTTGATTGGAGAACTTCGTATCGGTGGACGTCTTTCCACGAGAATCAAGCTCACCATGTCGAGTGGGTCATAGCCACTGATTCAAGTTGTTGTACTTGAACTTTGGTTGGCATTGGTTAGAGGAGAAATCCCCTTGCCCCTTGATAGACGTCTGGTTCAACGTAACCCTGCATCCAAAGAACCCTCGAGATCCTTGAAATGGTTATTGAAAATGCTATGGTATGATGTTATGATGTTATGTACATGTATGCACAAGCAAGTGAGTGTATATACAGACAAACATATTCACACAAAGAAGACAAGTCCATAGGTTTAGGCTTGCATGAGGTTCGGGCACTACCCTCTTTCAGTTTGTTGGTTAAAACCTGTCGTATCAAAAGTAACCGGGTTCTAAGGAGCTCAATATCATTGGGTTGTTTTCTGTGTTCATTGTTTCGGTTTAGCCACTTACTGGCGACCAAAATATTCCAAGAAAACAATCCTCAAAAGAGTGTAGTATCGAGGATCTACCAACTTCGGACTGCACCAAAGTCGGTCATCTCACTACCCCTAAAAAGGCTAAGATGGTCAATTAAGGTTCTAAGAGTTCGTTAGTGCTTCACGACATCACACAGCGGCCCCGTACTCTCCTTGACTACTCAAGGGTTACCGGTACTCACAAATATGTCACACTAACATAGCTTACTGCTTCAACCATGTCGGTATACCCCGCACAGTTCCCTCGCAGTTTTTTGCTATTTACCTAAAAAGGTGCCCCAAATCCGGGTAGAGGATTTATAACAAACCCAAACAAGGACCCAAAAAGATAAATCAATTAAGTCAATCAAAGTAAGAAAGTAAAGGTGATCTAAACCCTAAGGTAACCCCACTTTTAAATTTCTCCCCAGCAGAGTCGCCAGTTCTGTGATACGGTGGGAGAACTGACTTGAGGTTTTACGTTCGTATTCGCACTTGTGCGGTTGAGCAAGAGTCGCCACCGACTTTTTATTTTATCCTAAAGGAGAGGTTGAAAAAGCACAGCAAAAACCTTTTGAGATATTTCGTGGGTTCGGGGGGTAGATTATGAAAAGGGAAGGTATTAGCACCCTTTTCATCCATGGTTATCCATGGGCTCTTAGTTACTTGGTTTTTTAGATCACTTGCCTTGATTCTTGATTGCTTTGAAATTGTGGTGTGTGTGTGTTTGAAAAATGTTTTTGAAGAGATGCCTTGTCTTAGGCGACCAATGTATTTGACTCATGTTTGAGTGTTTTACAAAAGTGTGTATCTTTTCGAAAAGATGTTTCAAATGTTTTTGAGAGTTTGTTTGAAAGTATTGTGGATTGTGGTTTTTGAAAAGAAGGAAAGTGTTTTTTTTTTTGCAAGTCGATCTCAAGTAACTAAGAGTTTTGTCTACCCTATTGTACTCAAAGGTTTTTGTTATGTTTTAAACCCTTTTAACAATTTTGTTCCACCATTGAATTTGGTGGACAATCTTGCGTTTTAGGAAGTTTATTCGGGACGGGCGCGGGTCATCGTATGGACCATGAATGCAATGATGCCAAGTGTCTTTGGCAATTTGCTTTGAAGGGACTATGATCATTCCATTTTAGGCAATATTTGAAAGCGTCATCGAGGGACTATGATCATTTTGAATTCGTTTTGCCAAAGAAACTCGACGTGCAAACACGGCCCATTTTGGAAGGCAACATGTGGGATTACCCTAGAGGGTGCAAGTGTGATTGTGTATTGATTTCATGTATTTGTCTTGTATTAGGTTATCTAGCGTTTGATTTTATGTACATGTAAACCCTAGGTCTAACCATGGTATAATTGAAAACGGTAATCTGCGGAAATGTAAAGTCTACGCTATTACAAAATAAGTATCCGGGAGTGGGGGTACATGTGTATGAATGGGGATGAGACTTATAGTATCCAATAAGTTACAACCAAATCGAATTTGCGATCAAATGTAAATGACGAATATACAAATATAAGGTAAACAAATGTGTACAGGGGCATTGTGAATGTATTTGTATTGTGTAAGTGTGAGATGTATTGTGTAAGCATGTGATTATTTACAGGTGCGACAATATGAATTTAAGAAGGTATTGTTAGGTATTTGCTTGACCTAAATAAAAATTAAATGTCTATTTAATTTTAATTAATAATCTTGTATTTCTTTAATATGTGTAAAAAGAAATGTTTTAATTGAAAGTTTTAAGTTCTAATTTAATCATATTATGTATAAAAATGATGTTTTAAGAAAAGTAAATATTTCTAAGTTTTAATTATGTATACAAAAAGTATTTTTCATTTGTTATGTACAAAAATATTTTAATTAAAAGAAAGGGAAAATGTATTTTCAATTTTAATTATATGATGTAGAAAAATGTATTTTCAATTAATGTATTAAACAAAGGTATTTTATTAGTAATAAAAAATATTGTAAAGAAAAAGAGTGTTTATTTAAGTTATTAAAGAGAGAATAAAAAGGAAATTAGGTTAGGCAAAGGAACAAAAAAGAAAGCAGATGCGTTGGGCTTTGTATTCAGAATGGGCAAGGCCCACGTTTGGACTCAGAAAGTTTTAGGGTTTGGAGTTTTTTGTTTCAATTGGGAATATGTTTTAGGGTTCGTGTACAGCGGCGCTCATCTTGGGGTTTCGTTCATCTTCGTCTTCCTCGTTTGCTTCTGAGTGCCCGGCGTGAACCTTTTGCCTCAGCCACCAGCACTACCTCGTCCTCCTCCTCACGTTCGCTTAGGCAACGGTGAACCAAGGTAACGGCATGTCTCAAATTCGTTAAACATTTAGATTTTTGCATGTTAAAATTCTTTGATTTGTTGAATCCGATTCTATGTTTTAATGCGTTTTTGCTTGTCTTGTGTGAGGTATGAAAGGAAAGGAGAAAACAAGAACTACCTTGACAGAGGGGAGGATGAAAATGGAAGTGCTCAGGAGGCTTGACGAGCGGAGGAAATGGCGCTTGCTTGGACGATACTTGGTATTTCTGTATTACCCTTTTTTAGGCTTTATGATGATCTGAACTGAAAGCTCTGGTTTGCGTATTCTTTCTTCTTCTTCTTCTCTTGCTACTGTATGCTTGTTTCCTCTTTCTCCACCCTATGATGAACCCAGAGTTCTGAGGGGGCCTCGCCTGTATGCTTGAATGTTGCTTTCTGAGATTGATGCCTGTGTTGCCTTTTGATTCACTTCCTTTTTACTTTCTTCTTCTCTTTTGCTTCGAATTTGCCTTTGGAGTTGTTGAGCTTGTTGCCTTGAGATGAATGTGCCTTTGAACTTTTCCCTATGATGAACTTTCTGAGGGTTGCCTGTGTTGATTTTCTCTCCTCTTCTGAATTGTTGGTTTTGAATGGAATACTTTTGCTCAATGATGTTTTTTTTTCACTGAGGGGCTTTTGGGTTTGGTTATCTTTCTTCTTCTGACTTGTTGCCTAGAGCTTTTGTATGCTTCTGAACGATTTGCCTTTGGAAGGTTTTATTTATTGCCCAATGATGAGTGTTCTGAGGGCTTAGAGTTGGTTAGGCTGGATATTTTGGCTTGATGGTTTATGTGAACACAGGGTATACAGGTTGGTTGGTTCTGCTTTAATGCTTGACAGGTTTCAGGGTGTTTGATAGCTTTTGTGTTTATCAGTTCTGGCTTTGGGTTTTTAGGCCATTTGCAGGTTTATGCTTCAGCTGGTGAGGTTTTTTGACAGGTTTCAGGTTGTTATGGTTTAGGCTCTTAGCATGTTGTTTCAGGTTTTGCATATGCAGGTGTTTTTAGTGGTTAAGGGTTTTTTATGGTTTGACAGTAGGGTGAGACTTAATGGTCTCAGGCTTGAGGCCTAGCAGGTTGTGGTGTTTTGAGGTTATGTTGGTTTACACTTAGGCCTGGTTTTAGAGCTTCAACAGGTTTTTTTTTGCTTCAGCTGGTAAGATCTTTGACAGGTTCAGGCTTTTGGAATTAGTTTGAATGGGTTTTTGAATGATGCAGGTAAGGCTTCAGCAGGTTATGCTGATTATGGCTTGATGGTTGGTTTGCAAATTGTGCTTGCAGACCTGAGCTTTAGCAGGTTCTGAGTTTTTAAGTGTTTTCTTTGGTTATGAGGTTTATGCAGTGGGAGTTTGTATATCTTCTGTTGGTTTTCTTGAGCCTCCTCTTATTCTACTGTGTTTTGTCTTTTGTATATTTTTCTTCCTGCCTAAAAGCCTAAAAAACCTGCATTCTTTCTCTTCTTTTTCTCTCTCTTAGTACAGTTAAATATTAAACTATGTTTTATACTGTACTTTTAGTTCTGAAAGTGGCCATTTGTTGGGAAATGATGAAAAGAAAGTGTCTTGCTTGCATAATAGATTTCCTCTGCATTCTTTATCTTTTCTTGACAGCTTTGAGTAGACTTTGTACTTTTTGAACTTTCCATATCTTTGCCAAATCTTCTTTTGACAGCTTGGGTACCTTTGGCATTTGACAGAAAGTTGCAACTTGATTTTTTCAGTTTGATTTGAACTTGCTTCTGAACTATGCAGTTTGACATTTTGAACTTATGCATTTTGACATTTTGCATTTTTTCTCAACTTTGCATTCATGATTAAATGAATAAAATTCTTCCCTCTTTGTGAACCGGGAGAAATCCCGTGATTTGCAGAGAGGGTTAACTGATCCCAATCAGTGGCCCTTAGTGATGACTGCAATTTTATCTGTCTTTTCAATTTAACTGTTATTTGACTTTTCTCCTTTTCTCTTGCAGATGAATAAAAATGGATGGAGGGGTACTAAATGAAGACTGAAGAATTAGAAAAATAGGATAGTTTTTCTTTTTATTTAATATTTAAATTAATGTAAAACCATTGTTTGTAATTAAATTATAAACAATAATTTTACAAATAATTCAAGAATCAATAAAAGTCTTTATTATCCAATCAGTTCTATTTCCTCTTTCTTTATTGTTTATCTATTATTTAAAACTCTTTGAATTAAAATAATTGAAAAATAAATTTCAATCACTTAATTTAGAATAATAAATAATTTAAATAAACAATACTTTAGCACATTGATCAGTTAAACCTGGTATCTCCAAAGCGAATCAATAGTTAATCAAATCACTGATCAGGCGCATTCCCTTTTCACCAATTTTTACCAATCACTGTAAATCCAAACTGCATATATCTTTGACTGGCTCAAACAAACCAACTTGAATTCAAACCAACTGCCTCTTTTACTGATTAAATCAAAACAATGCGAATTCAAACTGATTCTCGGAATAACTTGCAAAGTGCTGTGGAATTTAAATCCTTCTGAGAATGCACGCACAAACCCTAATTCCTGATTAAATGCCAAAGAGCATTCGCCTGATCAAAATTGAGCCAGAATCAACCAAAACCCTAAGCCAACTGTGTGAAACAATCCAGAGCCCTGAAAGATCAATAAAAACCCTAATTGCGTCTGACTGACGAGAAAAGTCTGTTTGACCGATTCTTGAGCCAGTTTGAAAAATCAGGAAATGCCTGAAGCTGAGATTTCTTGTGGAAAAATGCGGGGCAAATTTTGGGGTACAACACCAAGTTTCAAGCCTTGATTCCAATGTTTGCCCAGTCAATTGGTCAGTTGACCTAGAAATCAGCTGTATTGGGGAAAAAGTCAATTGTGGCCAATTGACAGTCAAATCTCATGAAAATTGACCCACATCAACATTATGAACTCATATGGACCATTTGATCAAGTTTGGATCACAATTCCACAAGAAATTTGATCAGATCACCAAAAGGGCAAAATGGTCATTTTTAGGGTTTTGATTGCACAAAGGCAATTTTTGACTGTTTGACCTAGCCAATGGCAAACCAAGCTCACATATGGACTCAAGGACCCCATGGAATTGTCTTGACATACTCAACAAGTTCAAAAGATCCCAAATGCACAAGATTGACAGTTGAATTTTCCAGTCAATTGATCAATTTTTGACTGTATACTAAAAAGTCAACCTTTGACTTTTTGGTCAAAATCAAGTGTCAAGATTCATTTTTCATCAAAACATGCCAAATCATGAAACTTGTTCATCAAGAAATCAAAAATCACAAATTAGGGTTTGAAATGAAGATTTTTCATAACTTAGAATTTTTCTAAGTTATGAAAAACCCTAATTTTTTCCTAACTTTGTCCCACTTTCTCATCAAGATGCATTTGGATTCAAGGAAAAGTCAAAACATTAAAGTTGTAGTCCATTGCAAAATCTACAACTTTGATACACAAAGTTTTCTCAAAAGAAGCTTGTAGCTCAAGTTACAATTTTTGGAACAAGGGTACCAAACCATTCTTAACTTAGAAAAATTTTGACCTATTTTAGGCAGGATTTTTGCCTAACTTCATGGCAACTTTTCACATGCTTCCACTTGGAATTTCAATTTGCATTACAAAGATGGATTGTAGTACACATTCCAAGCTTTCCAAAATGACAAAGAACTCATCAAACAACCTCATGGTTAGGGAGAATCGAATTTAGCAAGTTGGGAAAAAGTCACTTTGCTTATGACCAATTTACATGTTCATACACTTGTGCCATTTTGAACTCAGCTTGCATTCCTTGATTACAGGTCCTATATCCCATTTGCACTCAATAATTTAATGCTAACCCATTGTGCCAAGACCTTATTTTATGTGTTCAAGCATTGTATGCAAAATTAAGCCATAAGTAGAAAAAGCAAATTATCCATTTTAGAAAAGTTGAACTTTATGTCAAATGCAAATCCAAGAAACATAGGCACAATCTTTTGAGCTGGTATTTTGTACACAAATCACTCTAACCAAGACTAATGTATGCAGCATAGATTGGGGGCCTGTACAAGCTAGAAACACCAAGTTGATTTTCTTGCTTAAAGTTGAAGTAACCTTGCATAACAACTCCCAACTCTCATTCCTGTCAACCAGAGCTTAAGCAAAGATTGTGAACACTTTCCAAACACCAACCCTGACCTGAAACACGAGCCAACCATCTCCATTGCCTTCACAAACACAGAATCACCATAAAACTGCAAAAACAGGGCATAAGCTGAAGTTGGACTTCTATAGTTCATTCCACTCGTGCATTCTTGCTAAGACTTGTTCAAACACATCCCACATCATCCCTTGAAACTGTTCCAAGCCCTAAACATGACCTGTAACACCCCTAGCTAACATCACCATTTCCATATTTTCTGTTTTGCAGTTGAAGTGCCATAACACGATTCACTTGGTTTTGAAGCAAACTAAAGGTTGGAATAGCATCCTGGGACATCAAGGAAGCTATACAAATCATTACCTTGCTTTGTAAGCATCTCCATTGTTGCCCATGTTTCCAACTAAACAGGTAAGTTCATGAACTCTTATCTCTTTATCCAGGCATAGTTAGGTTTAGATTTGTGAAGAAATTATGTCACATTCATAGCCCTGAACATGCCCATATCATTAGTTTTCATTTATGTTATGTGTGCTTAGAGAATTTTAAGTCTGAACATTGAATAAAAACTAGGTCAGGAATTGGGGGAGAAGAAATTCTCTCTCATTTCTGAGAGTTAGGATGAGTTCTTTATATGTCCAGAATCGTGGTTTGATGCTCTACATTTCTTGTGTTGTGAGTTTATGCTAAAAATCAGGGAATCTGGAGATAGCAAACGCGTGTTTTTGTTGAACAGAGATGCTGGAGGTTGAAGAAGACAGGGTCTTGGGCTGGGCCTGAGATTTATCTTTTCTTTTCACACCACTGTATTGCACATGCACCCCCCCTGGCCCATTTTGAAATTTACTTGTTATTTTCCATTTTCTCTTTTGATTTTGTTTCCATATTTTTATTTAAATCATAAAAAACATTAAAAACATTTTTTCCATATTTTTTGCATTTATTTTGATATTTATTTGACTTTAGTTAAGTTTTGTAGATAAATAAATAAATATACCTTTATTTAAAAATACAAAAGTAAAACAAACATACTTTATTTCTTTTTTTTATTTTTATTTTTATGGTATCTCTTGAAAACCTCTTATAATAAAAATATATTTTTTCTATAATATTAAACATTTTATTTTTGTACATATAATACATATTTAGTAAATAATGCAAATACATATATATTTATTAGAATATTTAGGATAAAATACAAAGAATTAATACATTTTGTTTTTATTAATATTTTGACCTCAAAAATACTTTTTATATAAAATACCTTCTTTTATTTATTTTTTGTAAATAATTAATAAATATTGCATATATCATACAATAAATACTTTTATTTGTAAAAATTAGGGTTTTTGCCCTAAATGCATAAAAATACCAAAAATTAATTGATTTTATTTTTGCTTATTTGATACATGATAAATACTTTTTACATACATATGAAAAACCCTTTTTTTTGCATTTTGCATATTTATCTTATTTTTATTTGAATATTGTGTAAATAAATACCTTGCAAAATTCCAAGTTTGATGTAATAGTCTAGGGTTTTGATTCTTGTCAAAATACCCCCATTTGAACATTTGTACCCCCCTTCCCATATATTGTGTTGTAATAACTTAGGAACTTTATTTTTCGCACTTTAAAGCTTTCTAATTATGCCATGTTAGAATTAGGGTTTGTATGCAAATCAATTAACCAAAAAATAGTTTGACCTAAATTCAAGATAAACAAGCATGAAAATGGACAACACCAATCACACTTGCACCCCTAGGGTATTCCACTTGTTGCCTTCAATAATGGGCCATATTGCATGTTAGGTCTCTTTGGGAAAAACAAAACAATTCAAATGATCATAGTCCCTCGATGACGCTTTCGAAAGTTGTCTAAAAAATGATCAAGTCCCTCAAAGGAAAAATTGCCCAAAGATACTTGGCACCATTGCCATTATGGTCTAAACGATGACCCGCGTCCGTCCCTTTCACATCCTAACACAAGATTGTCCACCAAATACAATGGTGGAACAAAATTGTTAAAAGGGTTAAAACATAGCAAAGATCTTTGAGAAATATAGGGTAGATAGATCTTGGTTACTTGCCAACTTGCAAAACAAAACACTTGCCTATTTTTCAAACCACACATCACTACACTTTCAAAACAACTTTCAAAAACAATGAAAACCTTTTCAAAAGACATACACCTTTGTATACATCCCAACATGGATCATTACAAAGGTTGCCACCACATTGGCCTCTTTTCAAAACATTTTCAAACCCACACACGCACAAAGCACCATTTCAAACAATTGAAAATTAAGGCAAGTTGATCTAAGCAAGTAACTAAGAGCCCATGGATAACCATGGATAGAAAGGGTGCTAATACGTTCCCTTTCTATAATCTACTCCCCAAACCCAAGAAAACATCTCAAAGGTTTTTTGCTGTGCTTTTTAACCTTTCCTTAGGATAAAATAAAAAGTCGGTGACGACTCTTGCTCAACCGAAACATTTGCGAAAACAAACGCAAAAACTCAAGTCAGTTCTCCCACCGTATCATAGAACTGGCGACTCTGCTGGGGAATTCTTTTAAGTGGAGTAACCTTAGGGCTTAGATCACCCTCTTGCATGACTAATTGTTTGATTTGATTGCTTTATATCTTGGCTCTCTTGTTTGGGTTTGAAATCCTACACCCAGATTTTGGGAAATATTCATAGATAGCAATACGTTGTGGAAACTGTGCGGGGTATACCGACACGGTCGAAGCAATAGCTATATTAGTGCGACATATTTGTGAGTACCGGTAACCCTTGAGTTCAATCAAGGAGAGTACGGGGCCGCTGAGTGATGTCACTAAGCACTAATGACCTAGAACCTTACTTGACCATCTTGGCCTTTCATTAGGGGTAGTGAGATGACCGGCTTTGGTGCAGTCCGAAGTTGGTAGATACTCGATACTACACTCATTGAGGGTTGTTTTCTTGGAATATTTTGGTCGCTAGTTAAGTGGCTAAACCAAAACAATGAACAATGAAAATAATCCAGTGATATTGAGCTCCTTAGAACCCGGTTACTATTTATAGGACAGGTTTTTAAGCCAACTACACTCAAGAGGGTACTTACCTATGAAACCCCATGCAAGCCTGAAACTAGGGTTTGGTGTGAATTGCTTGTACATATGTTTGTGCATACATCATAAACATCATAAAGCATCATATGCATTTACTAACCACTTCAAGGGTTTAGATCTTCATCTTTGTTCTTGTTTTGTAGGTCATGGAAATTCCTCGCAGAAAAACCATCCAAGTCAACCTTGTGAGAATCCCTCCTCAACTCAAGGAGCTCGCATCAAGAATTCCGGAAAGCTCTCCCTTCAGTGAAAGACATGGTAGACTGCTCAGCTTAGTCAACACCAACATTGAAGAGGACATGATGAAAGTGCTATTCCAGTTCTTTGACCCTCTTCACCACTGTTTCACTTTCCCCGACTACCAGTTGGTGCCCACTTTGGAGGAATTTTCTCAACTCCTGAGAATTCCTATCCTGAATCAACTACCTTTCAATGGTACAGAAAAGGAACCAAAGCCTGAAGATGTTGCTCGAGCACTACATCTACAGCCATCTAACATCAAGGGGCATTGGGAAACTAGAAGCGGTGTCAAGGGCTTCTTAGCAAAATTCTTGTTTGAAAAGGCACAAGAGTGTTGGAACTCATTGGACCTACAAGCCTTTGAAGAGATTGTGGCACTCCTTATCTATGGGTTGGTCCTGTTCCCAAATCCTGACCAGCTTTTAGAGGTCAACGCCGTCAAAATCTTCTTGTCCAGAAATCCAATACCAACATTGCTTGGGGACATCCTTCACTCATTTTACACACGAACAATGAGAAAGAGGGGTGTTCTCATGTGTTGTACTCCTCTCCTTGCAAGGTGGTTTATTTCTCACCTTCCACAATCTGTCTTGAAGAATGACCAAGGCTCAAGGTGGTCCCAACGATTGATGACTCTTACTCACTCTGATGTACATTGGTGTTCTCGGTCCAGAGAAAATGTCATCATCGTCGATCGTTGTGGAGAGTTCCCTAATGTTCCATTACTTGGCATTAGAGGGGGCATTACCTATAACCCTTGCCTAGCTTTGAGGCAATTTGGATATGCACGGAGGGATGGCCCTCACGACATGTTGATTCCTGACCTAGTTTTTGACTTCGACAACGATGCGCAAGGACTTCGCCAAAGATTCATCAGAGCTTGGAGGATGCCCAACAAGGTTGATAGCAAGACACTGGGACACAAGAACTCCATCCCTCTTGAGCCTTATCTCAAGTGGGTACGAGCCCGAGCCCAGAGTCTAATGATGTCTTATCCTCATGTTCTCCCTGTGATTAAAGAGCCCGTCAAGGAAGGAGAGGTTCCCTACACCATCCTACATCCTGACATGCCTACATTGTGGGAGGAGATGCAGAAGAGTTGGATCCAACTCAAGGAGGAACGGAACACTTTTGAAGCCAGCTTCTACGCTAGCGAGAAGAAGGTTCTAGAGCTCACCCGCCGACTCCATGAGCAAGAGGCCCTCAACACCTACATTGCTCCAAAGAGGATACGCAACGTCTTTTTACCTTGAGAAGTTGTTTTTTGTAATATTTGGCCCATGGGGCATTTATGTACTAACAAATTTCTTCTTATTAATATGACGTGTGTTCTTTTTGTCTGCAACAATTGTGAATTTCTAAAATCCTTGAATGCATTGCATAAGATAGCATCTCATGCATCATGTGCATAACAGGTACCCCTTTTTTTCTACAGGTTGCTTAATCTTCTTCGCTGTTTATTTTAAACAGTCATCATGAATCCTGAATCATCCAGTGAACAAGCAATCAAGGCCCTCCAGGCCCAGAATGCCCAGTTTCAAGAGATGGTCATGAGCCTGGCCCAAGGTCAACAAGAGTTGAAGGCTCTGCTCTTAAAGAAGAAGAAGAAGAAGAGGACTGCGTTGTTCAATACTGGATGCAGGTTTGGGAACACACTCCATAACGAGGCTGATCCAACTACTTCCTCTGCAGAGAAAGACAGTCCCCAAGGGGGAGGGGCTCCTAGTCCTACAGTCTCTGACAACGAGACGGATTACAATGACGAACAATACCCTCCTGCTGCTGACAGATACAAGCAATTAGAGGATCGCTTGAGTGCCATGGAGATTCAAAATGTGCTGGGGCTGGATTTCGGAGATTTAGGTTTATCTTCTGGGGTGGTAATCCCACACAAGTTCAAGGCGCCTGCCTTTGCAAAATACGACGGGGCTTCCTGTCCAAAGCTGCATCTCAGATCGTACGTAAGGAAGATCCAACCTTACACGGCAGACAAAAACCTTTGGATCCACTTCTTCCAAGATAGCCTTTCGGGGTCACAGCTTGAGTGGTTCTATCAGCTAGATGGAACCATTATCCGACATTGGGAGGATTTGGCTACCGCATTTTATAGACAATATCAATACAATTCTGACCTCGCTCCTACGCGTACCCAACTTCAGGGTATGTCATTAGGAACGGGCGAAAGATTCAAAGAATATGCGCAAAAATGGAGAGATTTGGCTGGCAGGGTGCAGCCTCCTTTGACCGACCGTGAGCTGGTTGACATGTTTCTAGGGACCTTGTCTGGTCCATTCTTCAATCATCTGGTTGGTAATTCCTCCGCTGGGTTTACGGATTTGATCCTGATGGGTGAAAGGATAGAAGCTGGCATCAGGTCAGGAAAGATACAGAAAGGTGCCTCCGCAAGTACTGAGAAGAGGCCTTTCAAGAAGGAAGCTAGTGCCGTCTATGGTCCTAGAAGACAAGTCAAGCCAGAACGCCGCCAAGCCGTCAATGCCTTGGTAATTTCAAAACCTGTTGCTGCTCCTCAGCAGTACAATCAACAAAGGGGTGAGAGGCCCAAAAGGCAATACACTCGGCTGAGTATGACCTTGTCACAAATCTTACCGCAACTGCTATCAACCAACTTGGTGACCATCAAAGAGGCTCCGAAGGTCGTGAATACTGCATCTCCTAAGTATAACCCAAATGCCCGTTGTGCTTATCACTCTGATAGCCCCGGGCACACTACTGATGATTGTTGGGCCCTGAGAAATAAGGTTCAAGACCTTATTGATGCGAAGGAAATACAGTTTGAGGCGCCTGAGAGACCAAATGTTGTAACTGCTCCTATGCCCCAGCATAGAGTAAATACCGTTGAGGAAGATTTGTATGCTGTTTCGGTGAATGATGTTACTACCCCTCTATTGACTGTTAAGAGGAACCTACTGCTAGCCGGTTTATTTCCGGGTTGTAGCAAGGGTTGCCTCCTGTGTGCTGTTACCCCTACCGGTTGTCCGCTGCTGAAGTCAGGCATCCAAAGCCTGATGGATAGCAAAGAAATTTTGTTCAAGAAAACCGTTGTTCCATTTGTTTCCGCTGAAGAAGTATATGTCGTCACAATTTTCAACAATCCTACCAAGGCTCCCCCGAGGAAGCCAGTCAAAATTATGTCTGTTGCACCCATTACCATTACTGTTCCGGGGCCTCTCCCCTATGAATCTGACAAGGCTGTCCCATGGCACTATGGGGCAGATGTGTATGTGCTTGGAGTGAAGCAGGAGTTCAACACCGGTACCAGTATCAGTAACATCACTGGTCCCGCCAAGATTACTCGCAGTGGCAGGCTCTTCTCGCCTGACATTGCACCACCAGTTATCCGAAAACCTCTTATCATCACACCCGCAAGTGTGCATGTTTCAAATCAAGTTCCTGTGTCTACTACTGTCGCCGAGTCCTCTGATACTCGGGGCAAAGGAGTTGCTACCAATTTGCCTGCCCGGACGGAGGCACCAAAAAAGACCGCTGTTGAAGCCTCCCAGCAAGAGATGGAGGAAATCCTTAAAATCATTAAAAAGAGTGACTTCAATGTCGTTGAACAGCTGGGGCATACCCCCTCCAAAATCTCTATGCTATCATTGCTGCTGTGCTCAGAGGCCCACGCCAAGGCCCTGATTTCATTTCTAAAAACGGCCCATGTGCCGCAAGAGACATCTGCAGATCAATTCACTGACTGTGTGGCTAATTTGACCGCTGACAATGGTTTGGGTTTCTCGGATGCTGACCTTACCGCCAAGGGAAAGAACCACAATGATGCCCTGCATGTCTCTATAGAATGCAGGGGCACTACTCTCGCACACGTGTTAGTGGACACCGGTTCTTCCCTGAATGTATTGCCCAAGAAGGCCTTAGATCGGTTGGATTGTGAGGGCCTGGAATTGAAACCTAGTAACATCATTGTTAGAGCCTTCGACGGTTCTAAGAGGATGGTGCATGGTGAGGTAGACATTCCTATTCGTGTGGGTTCCCAAGTCTTTGACTCAACGTTCTATGTGATGGATATTCGTCCATCTTATTCCTGTTTGCTGGGACGACCTTGGATTCACAAGGCTGGGGCGGTAACATCCACTCTACACCAGAAGCTCAAATACCCTGTCAGAGGGAAGATTGTTATTGTGCAGGGAGAGGAGGAATACATGGTTAGTCACTTGAATTCATTCCGGTATATCGAGATGGACGGGGAGTTTATTGAAACCCCCTTTCAACATTTTGAGGAGGTACCTCCAACATTGGCGTCAGCTGAGACAGTGGTTGAAGAAGACTTTCCTTTGAAGATGGCTCCCTTGAAGGATGCCCGGGCTGTAATCGAGAAAGGCAAGTGTGCAAACTGGGGTCAACTTCCTGACTTCACTCAAAAGACCGACAAGTTTGGGTTGGGCTTCACTGCAGAGGCTCAGAGGGCTGTTCGCAAAGAAAGGATCAGAAAGCCTCCGGTGTTCATCACCAACCCAAGAGTAAATGTTATCGAGGAGGACGTAGAGGAAGCAGAATTTGACAGTTGGATCTATCCAACAACCAACAACGGACCAAGCAACTGGACGGCAAAAGATTTTACACCTATTACATTTGTCACGCAGTAATGAACTCTTTTGTTTTCAATTTGTAACAAACAATATGTTGAAACTTTTATTGGCTCGGTGTCCTACCCGGGGCACCGCGGCTCCATTTGTGAGGGCTTTTTGTATGACATTTCCATATATCATTAATCAAAACATTGGACGTTGTTGCATTTCAAATCTTGTGCTCTTTTTCTTTCTTTGTTATATATTGCAAAACAGCTATATTTACACACACTCACTTATACAGGTTCCAATCCACTCTAGATCTCACTGGTAACGGTTCTGCTACTTCCAGTTATGACTTCGAAAATCCGATCAACTTGGCCGAAGACGAAGGTGAAGATGATTGCGAAGTGCCTGGTGAACTCGCAAGACTGCTACTCCAGGAAGAGAGGGCCATTCAGCCGCATGAAGAGCCAGTGGAAACAATAAACCTGGGTACTGAGACAGATAGAAAAGAAGTCAAGATTGGTGCCAATCTAGAGCTCAGCGTGAAGCAACGATTGATTCAGATGCTGCATGATTACGTGGAAATCTTTGCTTGGTCTTACGAAGACATGCCCGGTTTGGATGCCGACATTGTAGTTCATCACCTGCCTACCAAGGAAGACTGCCCTCCGGTAAAACAGAAGGTCCGCCGCATGCGCCCAGAGATGTCCGAGAAAATCAAAGCTGAGGTTATGAAACAATTTGATGTCGGGTTTCTAGCAGTGACTTCTTATCCTCAGTGGGTGGCCAACGTGGTTCCAGTGCCAAAGAAAGATGGTAAAGTCAGAATGTGTGTTGACTACAGGGATTTGAACAGGGCCAGCCCTAAGGATGATTTCCCTCTGCCTCACATCGACGTTCTTGTTGACAATACTGCTCAACACAAGGTGTTCTCCTTCATGGATGGTTTTTCAGGGTATAATCAGATCAAGATGGCTCCTGAAGATATGGAAAAGACTACCTTTGTTACTCAGTGGGGCACCTTCTGCTACAAGGTCATGCCATTCGGGTTGAAAAATGATGGGGCAACCTACCAACGTGCCATGGTTGCTTTATTTCATGACATGATCCACCATGAGATTGAAGTATACTTCGATGATATGATTGCAAGGTCCCAAACTGAGGAGGAACACCTTGACCATCTGCGGAAGCTGTTTGACCGACTGAAGTTGTACAAGCTGAGGTTGAACCCAAACAAATGCACCTTTGGGGTGAGATCTGGAAAATTGCTAGGTTTCATTGTAAGCGACAAAGGTATTCAAGTGGACCCTGCCAAGGTGAAAGCCATACAAGAGATGCCGACTCCCAAGACAGAGAAAGAAGTCAGAGGCTTTCTAGGACGACTGAGTTACATTGCCCGATTCATCTCGCATCTAACTGCTACCTGTGAGCCAATCTTCAAATTGCTGAAGAAAGATCAAGTAGTACGTTGGAACGATGAATGTCAGGCTGCTTTCGAAAAGATAAAGGAATATCTCCAAGAGCCACCCATTCTTATGCCACCAGTGGAAGGGAGACCTCTAATACTATACTTGACAGTACTTGACAACTCGATGGGGTGTGTGCTAGGGCAGCATGACGATTCTGGCTGAAAAGAGCACGCTAGTTATTACCTGAGCAAAAAGTTTACCGACTGTGAGACTCGTTACTCACTGCTCGAGAAAACTTGCTGCGCTCTGGTATGGGCTGCTCGCCGGCTGAGACAGTATATGCTGACTCACACTACTCTGTTGATTTCGAAAATGGATCCAATCAAGTACATATTCGAAAAGCCTGCTCTGTCTGGAAGAATAGCAAGATGGCAAATGATCTTGACGGAATATGACATCCAATACATAACTCAAAAAGCAATCAAGGGAAGTGTATTGGCAGACCATTTGGCACACCAACCTGTGGACGATTACCAATCATTGAACTTTGAATTTCCAGACGAAGATATCATGGTAGTAACTGATTGTGAAGTACCTGGACCGAATGAAGGACCTGAGGAAGGATCCCGATGGTCTATGCATTTTGACGGAGCCTCGAACGCTTTGGGTAACGGCATCGGCGCTATGATCATATCCCCTAAAGGTACTCATACTCCACTCACCGCCCGGCTGTGTTTCAACTGCACCAACAACATGGCAGAATATGAGGCATGTATCATGGGTCTTTAAGCTGCAATTGACTTAAGGATCAAGTTTCTGAGTGTCTTCGGAGATTTCGCTCTCGTGATTAATCAGATCAAAGGCGAGTGGGATACGAAACACCCGAATCTTATTCCTTACAAGGAGTATGTGTTGACTTTGCTTCCCCACTTTGAAGAGATAACTTTTGAACACTTCCCAAGAGAGGAGAATCAGTTAGCGGACGCACTAGCTACAATGTCTTCAATGTTCAAAGTCAAATGGGACAACGAGGCTCCCCGAATCATTATCTGGAAGATGGACGAACCTGTATACTGCTGCGATCTTGAGGCCGAAGAGGTAACCGAAAAACCCTGGTATCATGAAGTGAAGAGGTACTTGGAAGCTCAAGAATACCCGGAAGGCGCATCTGTTAATGACAAGAAGTTCCTGAGAAGGTTTGCGGCAAAGTTCTTCCTCAGCAACAGCATTCTCTACAAACGAAACCATGATTCAACTTTACTGCGTTGTGTGGATAAGACTGAAGCAGAGAAGATCATGGTAGAACTACATGAAGGTACATTCGGAACTCATTCCAGTGGACATACCATGGCAAAGAAAATCCTTCGGGCAGGATATTTCTAGTCCACGATAGAAGCCGACTGTTACCAACATTCTCGAACTTGTCATAAGTGCCAGATCTACGCTGATAAAGTGCATCTCCCTCCGGTTCCTCTGAACGTCCTGACGGCACCTTGGCCTTTTGCAATGTGGGGCATTGATATGATCGGCGAAATCCGACCAACGGCATCCAACGGGCATCGCTTCATCTTGGTAGCAATTGATTATTTCACAAAGTGGGTAGAAGCAGCTTCCTACGCCACCGTAACCAAGAGCGTCGTGCACGTTTCATTCGGCATAACCTGATCTGTCGGTACGGCGTCCCGGAAAGGATCATTACGGACAATGGTACCAATCTTAATAACAAGATGATCACTGAGCTCTGTGAGCAATTCAAGATACAACACCACAACTCTTCTCCTTACCGGCCGAAGATGAATGGGGTCGTAGAAGCAGCTAATAAGAATATCAAAAAGATTGTGCAGAAGATGACAGTGACCTATAAAGATTGGCACGAAATGTTACCATTTGCCCTTCATGGATACCGTACCTCAGCACGGACGTCAACCG
This sequence comes from Vicia faba, assembly GCA_948472305.1. Classification (NCBI taxonomy): domain Eukaryota; kingdom Viridiplantae; phylum Streptophyta; class Magnoliopsida; order Fabales; family Fabaceae; genus Vicia; species Vicia faba. The sequence continues at coordinate 1,015,181,777 of OX451738.1, forward strand.
GGGCAACACCCTTTTCCTTGGTCTATGGCATGGAGGCAGTCTTGCCGATTGAAGTCCAAATACCCTCTCTCCGGATAATGAAGGATGCAGACTTGAGTGAAGATGACTGGATCCAGACTCGACTTGATCAATTAAACCTAATTGACGAAAAGAGAGTCACCGCTGTCTGTCATGGTCAGACGTACCAAAAACGGATGATCAGGGCATTTAACAAGAAAGTAAGACCACAAGAGTATCAAGTTGGGGACCTGGTAATCAAGCGCATCATCCTTCCTCAAAGTGATCCCAGGGGCAAATTGACCCCTACGTACGAAGGGCCATTTGTGGTTAAACATGTGTTCTCAGGAGGAGCCATGATTCTAACCGCCATGGATGGTGACGACCTTCCTCACCCCGCCAATGCAGACATAGTAAAAAGATACTACGCATGAATAAAAGACCCGCTAGGTTGACATACCTAGGCAAAAATAAGGGCTTCCCGGCGAACCAAAAGGGTTCAGGCAAAAATAAGGGATGAAATGAAAAGAATCTGTACACCCGGCAAGTCGAAAACCTGAAAAGGAGGCTTGGGCAAAAATGGGTATCCCGGTGGACTGAAAACCCGAAAGGGCGGTCCAGGCAAAAGTTAGGGATAAAGCGTAACACTATGTCTCATTGGATCACCTTGCATCCAGAATTCGGCATCAACTATCGAGCTCAGACTTTGGCATTGATCAATCAGCTTCATCTTCAACTAAGCAGCAAAGTGATGGGACGCTTGAAGACATAAAGGCAATAGCAGAGTTGGAACCCAGTGGGAATATTGTTCACATAGCTGTTTTGTTTCCTTTTCAAAATTGTATAAACTTTATGTTATTCGGCGGTGTTCTCTTACTAGGACGTCAGCTTCTTGTACAAAAACGCCTATTTACAGGCAAATTTCAAAATCACAACAAATTCACTTTTCCAAACAAATTGCCAATTGTTTTTCCTTTTTCCGTTTTGTCTTGCGAAGAACGTCCAATGTTCATTTTTGATATATGCATTTGACATTAAATTGCTAATTCATAAATACTTGCATGTGAAACAAAAGACTGATTACAGGTGACATCAGAAACAGGGGCAATGTAGAGTTGTCCAGGCAATCTAGTTGCTCTGTCCACCAAGGTACCAAGGTAGGTTCAACTGAAGAATGTGACCAAGTTACCTCAACTCCCCACAAAGTAAGACAAGATTCAGCAATACTCTCCCCAGGAAAAGTTAGTCTATCATCAGCCCTACAATAGGCACCATGTTCCCCTAGCAAGCCAGCAATACTCTCCTCCAGCAGAGTTAGTCTACGGTCAACCTAAAGGAAGTTGGGTATCCCCAGAAGATATCAATATTCCCCAGCGGAGTATAGGCATTCCTCAGCAAGCATCCCCGACAGTCTTGATCTAAGATTGTTCCCCGGTGGAATACAGGCACCCCAGTGGAACCATTTTTCAGTACAGTCCGAAAGTCTCCCCAGGAAAATTGGAATCCATATCCCCAGCAGGTCTTGAAGCTTATCCCCAGTAGATTCTGGAAGCTTATCCCCTGTAGAGTACGGACGTCTCTCCCGGGCTTTATTCAAAGTTATTCCTCACAAGGGCTTATAACTGGGTTATCCTCATCTAATTACCACGGGAGATCGCCCTCGGCGAAGTTCTTCCTATCCCCAGCGGAGTTCATCAAAGTTCCCCAACTTAACTTATCAACAGAACCCCCAGCAGAGTTTATCATTGTTATCCCCAGCGGAGTCCATCATTGAAATCCTCAGCGGAGCTCTCATCAAAACTTCAGCGAAGTATCTCTTCCCACAGAGTAATTCCCCTCAGAGTAATCTCTCCAACAAGCTTATTCCCCAACGGAGTCATCTTCTCCTACCGGTGTATTCTTGCAACCATCATCCCTAGCGGAAACGAAGAATTCCACTCTTCAACGTCAGCCCAGGATTTAATTCCCCGGCCGGTCGTCAAGGATTTATTTTCCTAGACGAAAAATACGTTCATAAACATTTCACATTTCATACATCTTGCTTACATACGTGATAAAGTGCATACAACACTATCTAATTTTGAACATCATGACATCATGCATTTCATACATCATGACATTGCATACAACTGATGTTTTGCCTTTTCAGCGAAAAAGACAATCCAAAAGACGACTACCTTCAACTGTCACAATTCCATATTCGATTCATGTATCTAGCCAGGGCACATCTGTGAGTGATCAGTTTCCAGATTCGATTCCTGTATCCAGCCAGGGCACATCTGAAGAGTTTGAAGATTCGATTCCTGTATCCAGCCAGGGCATATCTGTTGACGACTATTTCCAGATTCGATTCCTGTATCCAGCCAGGGCATATCTGAAGAGTTTGAATATTCGATTCCTGTATCCAGCCAGGGCATATCTGTTGACGACTATTTCTAGATTCGATTCCTGTATCCAGCCAGGGCACATCTGAAGAGTTTGAAGATTCGATTCCTGTATCCAGCCAGGGCATATCTGTTGACGACTATTTCCAGATTCGATTCCTGTATCCAGCCAGGGCACATCTGAAGAGTTTGAAGATTCGATTCCAGTATCCAGCCAGGGCATATCTGTTGACGACTATTTCCAGATTCGATTCCTGTATCCAGCCAGGGCACATCTGAAGAGTTTGAAGATTTGATTCCTGTATCCAGCCAGGGCATATCTGTAGACGACAATTCCAGATTCGATACCTGTATCCAGCCAGGGCATATCTGTGAGCAACCGATTATAGACTCGACACTTGTATCTAGCCAGGGCATGTCTGCATGAAGAGATTGAAGATCAACACCTGTAACGGACCAGGAAAACATCTGTCTTTCTCAAAGTGTGCAAGTTCTCGCTAAGGAATCCCTTATGCGATCAACACTTCCAAATGGCATCTATAAGCCCATTCCCGACAAGGTTCTGTCACGCCTTCAGATGGCATCTATAAGCCCATCTCCTTATCCACCATCTCTCCAAATGGCATCTATAAGCCCATTCCCGATATCACATTGCTAATACTTCAGCATGCGAGTGCAAATTTCAGGGCACTCTAGTGTCCAATCTCCTTTTACCCTCGAGTCACGAAAGGCAAACTTGCCAATCTAACTCTTCAGGTTCAAGAAGATTGAACAGGGGAAACTGTTGTACCCCAAAATTTGCCCTCCCATTCTCTCAACATTTTCTCATCACAAGGCCTTTGGAGCTCAAGATCCAGTTAGGGTTTCCTCTGCAAGACTTCTCCTAGCACTGTTGACCCAAATTAGGGTTTGTGTTTGTATAAAGATATTTTGACCTAAAATGCCTAATATGACTTTCATGCTTCATGTTGGACTCCCAAGTTTATCCATACCAAGTTTCAAGCCTTGATTCCAATCTTTGCCCAGTCAATTGGACAGTTGACCTAGAAATCAGCTGTATTGGGGAAAAAGTCAACTGTGGCCAATTGACAGTCAAATCTCATGAAAATTGACCCACATCAACATTATGAACTCATATGGACCATTTGATCAAGTTTGGATCACAATTCCACAAGAAATTTGATCAGATCACCAAAAGGGCAAAATGGTCATTTTTAGGGTTTTGACTGCACAAAGGCAATTTTTGACTGTTTGACCTAGCCAATGACAAACCAAGCTCACATATGGACTCAAGGACCCCATGGAATTTTCTTGACATACTCAACAAGTTCAAAAGATCCCAAATGCACAAGATTGACAGTTGAATTTTCCAGTCAATTGATCAATTTTTGACTGTATACTGAAAAGTCAACCTTTGACTTTTTGGTCAAAATCAAGTGTCAAGATTCATTTTTCATCAAAACATGCCAAATCATGAAACTTGTTCATCAAGAAATCAAAAATCAAAAATTAGGGTTTGAAATGAAGATTTTTCATAACTTAGAATTTTTCTAAGTTATGAAAAACCCTAATTTTTTCCTAACTTTGTCCCACTTTCTCATCAAGATGCATTTGGATTCAAGGAAAAGTCAAAACATGAAAGTTGTAGTCCATTGCAAAATCTACAACTTTGATTCACAAAGTTTTCTCAAAAGAAGCTTTTAGCTCAAGTTACAATTTTTGGAACAAGGGTACCAAACCATTCTTAACTTAGAAAAATTTTGACCTATTTTAGGCAGGATTTTTGCCTAACTTCATGGCAACTTTTCACATGCTTCCACTTGGAATTTCAATTTGCATTACAAAGATGGATTGTATTACACATTCCAAGATTTCCAAAATGTCCAAGAACTCATCAAACAACCTCATGGTTAGGGAGAATCGAATTTGGCAAGTTGGGAAAAAGTCACTTTGCTTATGACCAATTTACATGTTCATACACTTGTGCCATTTTGAACTCAGCTTGCATTCCTTGATTACAGGTCCTATATCCCATTTGCACTCAATAATTTAATTCTAACCCATTGTGCCAAGACCTTATTTTATGTGTTCAAGCATTGTATGCAAAATTAAGCCATAAGTAGAAAAAGCAAATTATCAATTTTAGAAAAGTTGAACTTTATGTCAAATGCAAATCCAAGAAGCATAGGCACAATCTTTTGAGCTGGTATTTTGTACACAAATCACTCTAACCAAGACTAATGTATGCAGCATAGATTGGGGGCCTGTACAAGCTAGAAACACCAAGTTGATTTTCTTGCTTAAAGTTGAAGTAACCTTGCATAATAACTCCCAACTCTCATTCCTGTCAACCAGAGCTTAAACAAAGATTGTGAACACTTTCCAAACACCAACCCTGACCTGAAACACGAGCCAACCATCTCCATTACCTTCACAAACACAGAATCACCATAAAACTGCAAAAACAGGGCATAAGCTGCAGTTGGACTTCTATAGTTCATTCCACTCGTGCATTCTTGCTAAGACTTGTTCAAACACATCCCACATCATCCCTTGAAACTGTTCCAAGCCCTAAACACGACCTGTAACACCCTTATCTAACATCACCATTTCCATATTTTCTGTTTTGCAGTTGAAGTGCCATAACACGATTCACTTGGTTTTGAAGCAAACTAAAGGTGGGAATAGCATCCTGGGACATCAAGGAAGCTATACAAATCATTACCTTGCTTTGTAAGCATCTCCATTGTTGCCCACATTTCCAACTGAACAGGTAAGTTCATGAACTCTTATCTCTCTATCCAGGCATAGTTAGGTTTAGATTTGTGAAGAAATTATGTCACATTCATAGCCCTGAACATGCCCATATCATTAGTTTTCATTTATGTTATGTGTGCTTAGAGAATTTTAAGTCTGAACATTGAATAAAAACTAGGTCAAGAATTGGGGGAGAAGAAATTCTCTCTCATTTCTGAGAGTTAGGATGAGTTCTTTATATATCCAGAATCGTGGTTTGATACTCTACATTTCTTGTGTTGTGAGTTTGTGCTAAAAATCAGGGAATCTGGAGATAGCAAACGCGTGTTTTTTTTGAACAGAGATGCTGGAGGTTGAAGAAGACAGGGTCTTGGGCTGGGCCTGAGATTTATCTTTTCTTTTCACACCACTGTATTGCACATGCACCCCCCCTGGCCCATTTTGAAATTTACTTGTTATTTTCCATTTTCTCTTTTTGATTTTGTTTCCATATTTTTATTTAAATCATAAAAAACATTAAAAACATTTTTTCCATATTTTTTGCATTTATTTTGATATTTATTTGACTTTAGTTAAGTTTTGTAGATAAATAAATAAATATACCTTTATTTAAAAATACAAAAGTAAAACAAACATACTTTATTTCTTTTTTTTATTTTTATTTTTATGTTATCTCTTGAAAACCTCTTATAATAAAAATATATTTTTTCTATAATATTAAACATTTTATTTTTGTACATATAATACATATTTAGTAAATAATGCAAATACATATATATTTATTAGAATATTTAGGATAAAATACAAAGAATTAATACATTTTGTTTTTATTAATATTTTGACCTCAAAAATACTTTTTATATAAAATACCTTCTTTTATTTATTTTTTGTAAATAATTAATAAATATTGCATATATCATACAATAAATACTTTTATTTGTAAAAATTAGGGTTTTTGCCCTAAATGCATAAAAATACCAAAAATTAATTGATTTTATTTTTGCTTATTTGATACATGATAAATACTTTTTACATACATATGAAAAACCCTTTTTTTTGCATTTTGCATATTTATCTTATTTTTATTTGAATATTGTGTAAATAAATACCTTGCAAAATTCCAAGTTTGATGTAATAGTCTAGGGTTTTGATTCTTGTCAAAATACCCCCATTTGAACATTTGTACCCCCCTTCCCATATATTGTGTTGTAATAACTTAGGAACTTTATTTTTCGCACTTTAAAGCTTTCTAATTATGCCATGTTAGAATTAGGGTTTGTATGCAAATCAATTAATCAAAAAATAGTTTGACCTAAATTCAAGATAAACAAGGATGAAAATGGACAACACCAATCACACTTGCACCCCTAGGGTATTCCACTTGTTGCCTTCAATAATGGGCCATATTGCATGTTAGGTCTCTTTGTGAAAAACAAAACAATTCAAATGATCATAGTCCCTCGATGACGCTTTCGAAAGTTGTCTAAAAATAGATCAAGTCCCTCAAAGGAAAAATTGCCCAAAGATACTCGGCACCATTTCCATTATGGTCTAAACGATGACCCGCGTCCGTCCCTTTCACATCCTAACACAAGATTGTCCACCAAATACAATGGTGGAACAAAATTGTTAAAAGGGTTAAAACATAGCAAAGATCTTTGAGAAATATAGGGTAGATAGCTCTTGGTTACTTGCCAACTTGCAAAACAAAACACTTGCCTATTTTTCAAACCACACATCACTACACTTTCAAAGCAACTTTCAAAAACAATGAAAACCTTTTCAAAAGACATACACCTTTGTATACATCCCAACATGGATCATTACAAAGGTTGCCACCACATTGGCCTCTTTTCAAAACATTTTCAAACCCACACACGCACAAAGCACCATTTCAAACAATTGAAAATTAAGGCAAGTTGATCTAAGCAAGTAACTAAGAGCCCATGGATAACCATGGATAGAAAGGGTGCTAATACCTTCCCTTTCTATAATCTACTCCCCGAACCCAAGAAAACATCTCAAAGGTTTTTTGCTGTGCTTTTTAACCTTTCCTTAGGATAAAATAAAAAGTCGGTGGCGACTCTTGCTCAACCGAAACATTTGCGAAAACAAACGCAAAAACTCAAGTCAGTTCTCCCACCGTATCATAGAACTGGCGACTCTGCTGGGGAATTCTTTTAAGTGGAGTAACCTTAGGGCTTAGATCACCCTCTTGCATGACTAATTGTTTGATTTGATTGCTTTATATCTTGGCTCTCTTATTTGGGTTTGAAATCCTACACCCAGATTTTGGGAAACATTCATAGATAGCAATACGTTGTGGAAACTGTGCGGGGTATACCGACACGGTCGAAGCAATAGCTATATTAGTGCGACATATTTGTGAGTACCGGTAACCCTTGAGTTCAATCAAGGAGAGTACGGGGCCGCTGAGTGATGTCACTAAGCACTAATGACCTAGAACCTTACTTGACCATCTTGGCCTTTCATTAGGGGTAGTGAGATGACCGGCTTTGGTGCAGTCCGAAGTTGGTAGATACTCGATACTACACTCATTGAGGGTTGTTTTCTTGGAATATTTTGGTCGCTAGTTAAGTGGCTAAACCAAAACAATGAACAATGAAAATAATCCAGTGATATTGAGCTCCTTAGAACCCGGTTACTATTTATAAGACAGGTTTTTAAGCCAACTACACTCAAGAGGGTACTTACCTATGAAACCCCATGCAAGCCTGAAACTAGGGTTTGGTGTGAATTGCTTGTACATATGTTTGTGCATACATCATAAACATCATAAAGCATCATATGCATTTACTAACCACTTCAAGGGTTTAGATCTTCATCTTTGTTCTTGTTTTGTAGGTCATGGAAATTCCTCGCAGAAAAACCATCCAAGTCAACCTTGTGAGAATCCCTCCTCAACTCAAGGAGCTCGCATCAAGAATTCCGGAAAGCTCTCCCTTCAGTGAAAGACATGGTAGACTGCTCAGCTTAGTCAACACCAACATTGAAGAGGACATGATGAAAGTGCTATTCCAGTTCTTTGACCCTCTTCACCACTGTTTCACTTTCCCCGACTACCAGTTGGTGCCCACTTTGGAGGAATTTTCTCAACTCCTGAGAATTCCTATCCTGAATCAACTACCTTTCAACAGTAAGGAAAAGGAACCAAAGCCTGAAGATGTTGCTCGAGCACTACATCTACAGCCATCTGACATCAAGGGGCATTGGGAAACTAGAAGCGGTGTCAAGGGCTTCTTAGCAAAATTCTTGTTTGAAAAGGCACAAGAGTGTTGGAACTCATTGGACCTACAAGCCTTTGAAGAGATTGTGGCACTCCTTATCTATGGGTTAGTCCTGTTCCCAAATCCTGACCAGCTTGTAGAGGTCAACGCCGTCAAAATCTTCTTGTCCAGAAATCCTCTTCAGTTTGAGATCTGGCTATCATGTCGTACACATAGACCGCTATTTCATGATGTATCATGTCGTGAAATAGAGCTACCATGGCACGCTGATAGGTTGCCCCAGCGTTCCTCAACCCGAATGGCATAACCTTATAAAAGAATGTGCCCCACTGTGTGATGAAGATCATTTTATCCATGTCCTCAGGCGCCATTTTGATTTGATTGTAGCCTGAGAAACCATCCATAAATGGGAACACTTTATGTTGTGCAATATTGTCAGCTAAAATATCGATATGGGGAAGTGGGATATCATCCTTAGGGCTTGCTCTATTCAAATCTCTGTAGTCCACACACATGAGTACTTTGCCGTCTTTTTTAGGCACTGGAACAACATTGGCGACCCATTGTGGATAGGAGGTAACGGCTAAGAATCCGACATTGAATTGTTTCATGACTTTGGCCTTGATCTTCTCCAACATGTCTGGCCGCATGCGACAGACTTTTTATTTTACCGGAGGGCAGTCTTCTTTTTTCGGTAGACGATGAACCACAATATCAGCGTCAAGTCCTGGCATGTCTTTGTACGACCAGGAAAAGACCTTAACATAATCATGTAGCAACTGAGTTAGACGCTTCTTGACACTGGGTTCCATATTGGCACCCACCTTGACTTATTTCTTGTCCTCTTCGGTACCTAGGTTAATTGTGTCCACTGATTCTTCGTGGGGCTGTATGGTCCTTTCTTCTTGTTGTAATAACCTGGCTAGTTCCCCTAGCACTTCACAATCTTCCTCAACTTCGTCTTCGGCTTGGTAGATTAGATTTTCAGATTCATAAAAGGCCATAGAAGAATCACTACCCATGGGATCTCGAGTGGATGTATATTTGCATTTTGAATGTGAGTGTGTGTAAGAGTATAGCTATCTTTAAAAGAAATAAAAATGTAGAAAAAGAATGACAAAGAGCACAAAGTTTGTATGCAAAAACGTCCATGATTCATTGATGACATATGAAAATAAGGTAACAACCCTTTCAAATGGACCATTGTGCCTCGGGTCAGACACAAGGTTTTAAAAGTCTGAATTGTTTAATTATTACAGGTCCGACAAAAATTTAAAGACAATTATTGTTGGATAAAAGTAATTGGGACAAAATCTTTAGCTTCCTAGTTGCTGAGCCCTCCATTGATGGTTGGGAAAATCCAGTCTTCTAGGTCACAACTATCATCATCATCATCCTCCACTGCGTTGACTCTATGGTTGCTAATCTTCAAAGGTGGTCCCCCAACACGAGCGCGACGAACAGCTTCTTAGGCTCCTTCTTCGATTACGGCCTTGGCATCTTTCAGTGAAGACATCTGTAGTGGAGGTCTTGTAATCTTCGGGACTTGGGAAACAGTCTTGGTAGCGGCCACTGCCTGTGGGACTTCCTCAAAGTGCTGAAATTGAGTTTCAATTAATTCTCCACCCAATTCCATGTATCTGAAGGAGTTCAAGTGACTGACCATATATTCCTCTTCTCCATGGACAGTAATGATTTTCCCCTTAGTTGGGTATTTCAGCATCTGATTTAATGTAGAGGTGATGGCACCAGCGTTGTGAATCCATGATCGGCCCAATAAACGGGAATAGGAAGGGCGAATGTCCATCACATAAAAATTTGAATCAAAGGTTTGAGTTCCAATTTTTATGGGGATGTCCACCTCCCCATGCACCATCCTTTTTGAACCGTCGAAGGATCTTACCACTATGTTGCTGGGTTTTAAGGTCAGACCTTCACAGTCGGGTCTATCAAGAGCTTTCTTAGTCAGCACATTCAAAGACGAACCGGTATCCGCAAAGACATGGGCCAAAGTTGTGCCCATGCATTCGACAGAGACATGCAATGCATCGTTATGTTTCCTCCCTCTAGGTGTCAGGTCAGCATCGGAAAAGCCTAAACCATTATCAGTGGTCAAGATGGCCACACAGTCTTGGAACTGATCAGCAGAGGTTTCTTGTGGTACGTGGGTTGTTTTAAGGAATTTTACCAAGGCCTTCGTCTGAGCCTCAGAGCACAACAATAAAGAAAGCATGGAAATCTTTGATGGAGTCTGCCCTAGCTGCTCGACTACGTTTTAGTCGCTTATCTTTATAATTTTCAGAATTTCTTCCATCTCCTTTTGAGAAGCTTCAGGGATAGATACTGATTATGCCTTAATCCGGGAAGGCTCAACCAGGATGCCTTTGCCCCGAGTCTCGGTCGACTCGGTGGTAGGGGTGTCAGTAGGAGTAACCATAGGGATTGTAGTAGTAGTGTCAACTATAATAGAAGCATGAATGATCACAGGACCGGTAACAGTTTTCGGAGGAGAAATCTCGGGAGAGAATACTCTGCCACTTCGGGTTATCTTGCTGGTTCCCGCAATTTTGTCGATGTCGGGGTCAGCCTTCTCAAGAATTGAATCTTCATCCGCCAGCCAATCCTGCTTGACGCCGTGATAGTAGACGCCGCCCCCATAGTTCCATGGGACAGTTTTATCTGAGGAGTACGGGATCCGCCCTGGCATAGTAATTATCAGTGGAGCTATTTTAGGAACTGATGTAATCCTAATGGATCTTTTGGTGGAGACCATGGAAGGATTGGCGGAAATGGTTACTATTGAAACATCATTGTAAGAAATGGTTGGAATGGGAGTCTTCTCAAACAAAATCTCTTTGTCATCCATTAGGCGCTGGCACCTGTTTTCAATAAATAACAACCAGTTGGTAGGGATAAATAGAGGTGGCGGCCTTCGCCACATCCTGGAAATAAACCGGCTTTCAACGGGTTCCTCTTGACAGTCAGGAGAGGAGTAACAAGTTCATCAACAGTAGTAACAAACATATCATCTTCAACGGAGTTAACATCATGGCCATGCTTGGGCATAGGAGCGGTGATAACATTTGGAATCTCAGGAGCATCAAATTCAATTTCTTTTGATTTGAGAAGGTCTTGCACCTTGTTTTTCAAAGCCCAACAGTTGCCGGTATCATGGTCTGGACTTTCTAAATGGTAAGCACAACGAGCATTAGGATGGTAGTGAGGAGAGGTTGTGTTGGGATTCTTCGGGGATTCCTTTAAAGTTACCAGATTAGACCTCAATAAATGTGGCAGGACTTGAGATAGTGTCATATTAATTCGGGTAAATTGTCTTACCGGTCTTTCTGTTCTAGGCTGATTGCTCTTTTGTTGAGTAGGTGCTGGCTTGGGGATCATGACAGCCCCTACCATTGGTCGGCGTTCTATTCTATCTTGATTCCTTTGAGGATACACAGCACCAACTTCATTCTTCCCGATAAATGGTTTTCTCACAGCACTGGAGGATGTGTCTTTTTGGATCTTTCCACTCTTAATCCCAGCTTCCACTCTTTCCCTGGTCAAGATTAATTCAGTGAAGCCTGCTGAGGAGCTTCCAATTAGATGGTTGAAAAATGGACCAGACAAGGTCCCTAGAAACATATCCACTAGCTCCCTTTTAGATAGGGGAGGCTGGACTCTTCCTGCTAGGTCCCTCCATTTCTAAGCATAGTCTTTGAAACCTTCGCGTGAAACCATAGCCATACTCTGGAGTTGAGTACGGGTGGGAGCAAGGTCTGCATTGTATTGATATTGTTTATCAAAAGCAGAGGCAAGGTCTTCCCAATTATGAATATTGGCCCTTTCCAGTTGATAGAACCAATCTAGTTGAGTCCCGGATAGACTATCCTGAAAGAAGTGGACCTACAAATCTCTGTCAGCAGTATGAGGTTGTATCTTCCTCACATAAGATCGGAGATGCATATTGGGACACGAAACTCCATCGTACTTAGCAAATACCGGTGCTTTGAACTTTGGTGGAATAATAATCCCAGACACCAAACCCATCTCTTCAAAGTCCAACCCGGGCACTTTCTGGATCTCCATTGCACTTAGACGCTCTTCCAGATGTTTGTATTTGTCGTCGGTCGGAGGATATTGTTCTTCGGAGTAGTCTTCTTCTTCTTCCTCTTCAGATTCTGGTTGGGTAGTCACTTCCTTTCCTTTCCCTTCTTGATTATCCTTTTCACCAGATGACGTTGCGAAGTCTAGGGTCCGTCTGGCTTGTCCTTGGAACCTTCTTCCTAGATTCAAAACTTTGGTTGTTTTCTTTGCTTTCTTCTTCTTTTCTTCAATCATCAAAGTTTTAAAATCCTCTTGTCCTTTGGCTAGAGTCAAGATCATCTGTTGAAACTGATCATTCTGTGCCTAGAGGTCTTTTACTGTCTGCTCGAGATCCATCTTACTGAAATAAACAGTAGAAAGATGAGGAGACTTGTTATAAGAAACTTGCATATGTTATGATGAATGGAGATGCATATGCAATTATTTCAAGGAAATTAGAGATTTAAATTTGCTTTAGACCAAAAAGGAACACACGTTATATTAATAAATCAAAGTTTGAGTACATCAATCCTCTTTTGGGATTACAAAGGAATACAAAAACTCTAAGATAAAAAAGTTGTATGCATCCTCTTTGGTGCGATGTGGGCGTTCAGACTCTGCTCCTCATGAAGCTGCTTGGTGAGTTCCAAAACCTTCTTCTCGCTGGCTTAGAATTGGGCCTAGAAAGTATCTCGCTCCCCTTTAAGCTGTATCCAACCCCTTTGCAAGTCTTCGAGAGAGATAGGCATGTCAGGGTGTAGGATAGTGTATGAAACATCTCTTTCCACAACAGGCTCTATGATAACCGGGAGAATGGAGGGGTAAGGAATTATAAGACTTTGAGCATGGGTTCGTACCCGTTTGAGGTAAGGCTCAAGAGGGATGGAATTCTTGTGTCCTAATGTCTTACTATCTACCTTGTTCAACATCCTCCAAGCTCGGATAAACCTTTGGTGGTGACCTTGATCGTAATTCTCGTAGTCAAATACCAACCCTTGAATAAGCATCTCACGTGGGCCATCCCTTCGGGTGTAACTAAACTGTCTTAAGGCTAAACCGGGGTTGTAGGTGATACCTCCCCTAATTATAAGTAAGGGGAGATTAGGGAATTCTCCACAACGGTCGATGATAGTAACATTCTCTATAGACCGGGAACACCAATGAATGTATGAATGTTTGAGCGTCATCAACCTATGTGACCACCTTGAACCTTGCTCGTTCTTCAATATAGATTGGGGAAGATGCGAAACAAACCATCTTGCCAAGAGAGAAGTACAACACATAAGGATACCTCTTTTCCTCATAGTGCGAGTGTGAAAAGATTGTAGGATGTCCCCTAACAAAGTAGGCACCGGGTTACGAGACATGAAGATTTTGACGGCATTCACATCTATGAGTTGATCAGTATTTGGGAAAAAAACCATCCCATAGATGAGGAGAGCCACAATTTCCTCAAAAGCTTGCAAATCCAAAGAGTTCCAACTGTTTTGGGCTTTCTCAAACACGAACTTTGCTAAGAAACCTTTGCCACCACTCCTTGTTTCCCAATTAGTAGTGATATCAGATGATTGCAAGTGTAGGTCTTGAGGAATCTCTTATGGCTTTGGATCTCTTTTTGTACCGTTGAAGGGTAGTTGATTGAGAATGGGAATCCTCAAGAGTTGGGAGAATTCTTCCAAAGTTGTCATAATTTGATAATCGGGAAATGTGAAGCAATGGTGTAGAGGATCAAAGAACTGGAAGAGCGTCTTCATCATGTCCTCATCAGTGTTAGAGGTAACCAAGTTTAGGAGGCGACCATGTCTTTCGGTAAATGGAGAATTTTCAGGAATTCTTGATGCTAGCTCTTTAAGTTGAGGAGGGATCCTTACAAGATTGACTTGAATGGTTTTCCTGCGAACAGAATCCATGTCCTATAAAACAGAACAAAGATAAATCCCAACATCCTTGAAATGGTTAGTGAGTATGAGTATGATGTTATGATGTTTATGATGTTATGTACAAGTAAATATATACAAACAAACCAACAAGTCCTTAGATTTAGGCTTGTATGGAGTCTCATAGGTAAGTACCCTCTTAAAGTATAGTTGGCTCAAACCTGTCCTAGCAATAGTAATCGGGTTCTAATGGAGCTCAATATCACTGGTTTGTTTTCTCGGGCATTGTTTCAGCGCAAGCCTCTTTAATGGCGACCGAAATATCCCAAATAACCAAACCTCAATGAGTGTAGTATCGAGTATCTACCAACTTCGGACTGCACCAAAGCCGGTTATCTCACTACGTCCTAGTGGCCAAGTTGGTCAAGTAAAGGTTCTAGAAGTTAGTAAGTGATTCATGACATCACTCAGCGGCCCCGTATTCTCCTTGACTACTCAAGGTCTACCGGTACCCACAAATATACCACACTAACATAGCTATTTCTTAGACCATGTCGGTATACCCCGCACAATTTACACAATGTATTTTGACTTACCTATAAGGTATCCCAAATCCGGGTAGAGGATTCAAACCCAAACAAAGAACCAAAATGTAAAGCATACAAGTCAAACAATGAAAGCAAATAAATGTGATCTAGCCCTAAGGTAACCCCACTTTAAAAATATTCCCCAGCAGAGTCGCCAGTTCTGTAACACGGTGGGAGAACTGACTTGGTTGTTTTGCGTTTGATTGCAAATGTTGCGGTTAGCAAGAGTCGCCACCGACTTTTCTTTTATCCAAAAGGAAAGGCTTAAAAGAATAGGAAAGACCTTTGAGATGTTTTCTTCAGTTCGGGGGGTAGATTATGAAAAGGGAAGTTATTATCACCCTTTTCATCCATGTTTTGCCATGGGCTCTTAGTTACTTGCTAGATCACTTGCTTTTATTTGAAAATGTGCTTTGTGTGGTTTTTGAAAGTATTTTGTAATGAAGCCTTTGTTTAGGCAAACTTTGTAATGATTCTCGTTCGTAATAATGTATACAAAGTGTTTGACCTTTTGAAAATATTTTCAAGTTTGAAAGATGTTTTGAAAGTGTTGGTGTTTTGAAAGTAGAAAGGATGTTTTTATTTTGAAATTGAGCAAGTAACTTAGAATATTCTACCTACTCAAAAGTCTTTCATATTTGTTTCCTCTTTCCTTTGAAATTGTTATCTTACCATTGATTTGGTAAGTAACCCTATCTTTGGATGTAAAAGGGACGGGTACGGGTCATCGTATAACCATGATTAGCAATATTGTAAGATATCTTGGCATTTTCTTTAAGGGACTAAGATCATTTTGAAAGGCAACATGGATAGCGTCATCGATGGACTATGGTCTT
This sequence comes from Vicia faba, assembly GCA_948472305.1. Classification (NCBI taxonomy): domain Eukaryota; kingdom Viridiplantae; phylum Streptophyta; class Magnoliopsida; order Fabales; family Fabaceae; genus Vicia; species Vicia faba. Next base: position 1,015,197,543 of record OX451738.1, read on the forward strand.
GTATCTACTTGTTTTTGCTAAGATACCTCACATGCATAATATGGCCATTTTGTAAGGCAACAAAGTGGATTTAACCTAAGGGTGTTTGTGTGCAAGTGTATTGATTTACATGCTCGATTTGTCTTTGATTAAGGTTTGCTATTTGTTGATTTTAATCTTTCCATACAAAACCCTAATTACTAGCATTTGTATATAAAGCATTTAAATTGCGGAAAAAATAAAAATATTAAGCTATTACATGATTTTTGGGGAGGGGTGTACAAATTACAAATGGGAAATTGCAAGAAATTAAAACTAAATAATTATTACAACCATTTGAATTTTGAATAAATGTACAAAATAAAGATAAAAATGCAAAAATATAAAATGTAAGAAGAAATGTGATTTTTGTTTGTTTTTTCATGAAAAGGTTTTTTTGACCTTATTAATTAAAATAAAATAATTAACTAAAAAATAAGAAAATTAATATTAAGTTAGTAAAATAAATTAATTTAAAGAAAACAAGTTTTTTAGGGTTTTGGTGAATTTAATTAAAGTAGTAAATAAAAATAATTAAATAAAAATCCTAAATTCTAAATTGATTTTAATTTACAAAATAATATAATAATAATTAAAATTTATTATCTAAGTATATTAAAAAAAGGAAATTAATTAAAGAAAAATGTTTTTGCTCTTTTTGTTTTATGAAAAATAAACTAAATAAAAAACAAATAATAAAAATTTAAATATTTTTGGATTTTTTATTAATGATAATAATAATAATAATAATAATAATAATAATAATAATAATAATAATAATAATAATAATAATAATAATAATAATAATAATAATAATAATAATAATAATAATAATAATAATAATAATAATAATAGTAATATTAATAATAAAGAAAATATAGAATGAAAAAGAAATAAAAAAAGAAAGGAAATAAAATAATAAAGAAAAATAAATGGGCCAGGGGTGTAGACAACAAGGCAGGGGGGGTCAGAAGTAGCAAAAAGATAAAGCCCAAACACTTGGAGGCCCAGGCGCTGCAAGGGTCAAAAAAGTAAGAAAAATGTGAAAAAATGCAAAAGGCAACGCACTGAGGTTTGAACCCATGACCTATTGGTTAGCAGCGCACTGCCTTACCACTGGGGTGGTTGTACATCCATTAATATAACTGAAATGATAAATACATAATGCAAAATAAGTCATGAATACTCTTCATCTTCAACCTCCAACCAGACCACCTGTACCTCATTCATTTCTCAATAAAAATGTAAAATGTAAACATGAAAGTTGCTCCATCTTTTCATACGAATCCAACCATATAAATATCATGAACTATAAATCAAAGATGAATGAGAATTTTTTAAATTACCAAATTCTGACCTAATTATTTTCAGAGATTCAATCCTAAAATTCTCCTAGCTCAATCAATATAAATAAAATCTATGGACATGTACAGCTTTAGGGCAATGATGTCTACATTTTATCTTCACAAATGCAAGCCTAATAATGCCTAAGTAATGAGATAGAAGTTCAAGAAAAATACCTCAAAAATGGAAATCATGAAATGCAAATGAGCTTGATTCAAGGTTCTGTAATGATTAGGTTAGCTTCCTCAAGTTCCCAGGAAGCTAATGCATTGGTTTGCTTGAGCAATGGATTGCTAGAATGGCTTGGAGAAGTCAACTTGCAATACTCTATTTTTGAGTTTGGAATATGATGAAGATGGTGTTACAATTCTGGAATAAGGACAGGGATGTACTATATTTGATGTATAGGAGCTTTGTGATTGATTGGGAAGGAAAATGCATGAGGAAATTATGAGTTTTGGTTTCAAAGTCAGAAACTAGGCATCGATGGTGTTTTGGTACAAATTCTGATTTGAGGGAGTTTGGGAGAGTTTCAGGGTGCTTGAGCTCCTGTGTTAGCTCACAAATAGTGCCTCTATTTATAAGAAACAAGTATGGAGGCTTGTATCTGATCAGAATTCAAAATGACATGTTTAAGCTCAACATGTGATTTTTTGAGAAATCAAGTTTCAATGCCTTGTGTACTGGCTAAGATAGAGTGGTTATGCCTTAAACACACTTGCTTCTGACTTTGTATATGGAGTGTGATTAGAGGGAACAAGTTAGAGGCTCAAGAATTGACTTTGTGCATAAATCTTGCTTTTCCAAAATGGAAGTGTTCACTTTGTGCCATTAATGGAAATGTGGATTGGATAAAGCTTAAACTACTTGGGTTAAAGCTCAAAAGTTTGTGTAATCCATTAATGATGGATAGATACACAAGTTAGAAGGCCTGCAAAGCAAGATTATGCAGCCTAACATTGAAACCCTAGCTTCCTCTCTTCGATTCTCCCTGCTCAAGAATGATCTCAAGGAGTTATTTGACATTTTAGAAAGCTTGTAATGTGCTTTACAACCCCTCTTTGAATCACTTTTGAAAATTCCCCTTGGAACTATATGAAAAAATGCCATGAAGTTAGGTCAAAATCTTTCCTAAATTAGGGAGAAGTTGTGTAAATCAATGTTGTAGATCTCATGGAGATCTACAACTTTCATGTTGAAAGTTTCTTTTGAATCATCTTGCATCATGGTGAAAAGTTGGCTCAAAGTTGTGAAAAAAACATGAAGTTTTCAACACTTAGAAAAATTTCTAAGTTTGAAAACTTTGACTTTTCAAAATGAAATTTTGAATTTTTTATTTCTTGATGAACAAGTTTCATATTTTGACATATTTTTATGAATTGTGATATTTGACACTTGATTTTGACCAAAAAGTCAAAGTTTGACTTTTCAATGTACAGTTGACTGAAAATCAACTATCAATCCAATTGATCTTGAGCAATGTTTTGAGTCATTCCATTAGGTCAAAATGATGCAATTGAACTCTTGAGATCATTCCTCAAACCAATTAACAATTTGCTAGGCCAAAAAAAATAAAATTTCCCTTTCTCAGTCAAAACCCTAATTTTGACAATTTTGCCCTTTTGATGATTTGATCAAATTTATTGAGGAATTATGGTCCAAACTTGATCAAATGATACATATGGGTTTATAATGTTGATGTGGATCAAAAATTATGAAGTTTGACTGTAAATTGGTCATAGTTGACTTTTTCCCTAACACAACTGATTTTTAGGTCAACTGCTCAATTGACTGAGCAAAAATGTGATCCAAGGCTTGAAACTTGACATGAGTAATCTTGGGGGTCCATAATGATCCATGAAAGTCATATGAGGCATTTAAATTTCAATTATCCTTGTGCAATCTCAAACCCTAATTTCAGTCATCAGTTCTTGAGGAGGTGTCTTGAGCTTATCAACCCTAGTGCAGTCTTGAACCAAAGGAGATCTTGTGAGAAAATATTTGATAAATGAGAGGGAAAATTTTGGGCTACAACAATAGGCATCTGGTCGCAGAGCTTAGCCAAGCAAAACTTTGTAAATATTTCCTTCTTTTCCCCGTGTTTTCTTTTGCATGCATTCCCTCTTTGCTTTTTTCATTTTAGCTCGTCATCTATAGATTTTAAACACACCCATTAGATTAGAACAATAAGAGTGGATCCCGTGGAGTTTCACAGACGTGTGGGGTGCTAATACCTTCCCCTTGCGTAATCGACTCCCTTACCCGTATCTCTCGGTCATTTGACCTTGATTTCACCCTTCTAAGGTTTACTCGATGTTCACTTTTCCCTTCCTGTGGGATAAAAAATGTTCGATGATGAATTCATTGATTTTATCTCGATGATATTTCCGCCGGTTGTTTCAGTACCATCATTGTAGCACTCAAATCCCCAAAACTCATATAGAAATATACCCCTATTGCGACTCTCCTTGTTCCTACAAGGAAGTTACTCATTTACTGTTTTTCGCAAGAATATATATATATATATATATATATATATATATATATATATATATATATATATATATATATATATATAAAATTTACTTTGTATAGCAGATTATTAAATTCATTGATTGTGTAATCAATTCGTATATACATATCCTTTTATTGTTAAACATTGCTTTGTTGATTACACTACAATCAATTATATTGTAAGTGGTATTTCATATTGTTGTACCCCAAAATTTGACCTCTCATTTATCAAATAATCTCTCACAAGATCTCCTTGGATTCAAGATTGCACAAGGTTTGATCAGCTCAAGACACCTCCTCAAGCACTGATAACTAAAAATTAGGGTTTGAGTTTGCACAAGGACAAAAGGACTTTTAATGCCCCATATGACTTTAATGGATCATTTTGGAACCTCAAGATTTCTCATGTCAAGTTTCAAGTCTTGGATCACATTTTTGCCCACTCAATTGATCAGTTGACCTAAAATCAACTGTATTGGGAAAAAAGTCAACTATGGTCAGTTTACAGTCAAACTTCATAATTTTTAGTCCATATCAAAATCATAAACTCATATATGTCATTTGATCAAGTTTGGATCACAATTCCTCAAGAAATTTGATCAGATCATCAAAAGGGCAAAATGGTCAAAATTAGGGTTTTGACTGAGGAAGTGTGATTCCTGATTTTTGACCTAGCAACTGACTCATTGGTTTAAGACATGATCTCAAGGTTTAAAATACTTAATTTTTACCTAATGGCATGGCTCAAAACATTTCTCAAGTTCAATTGATTGACAGTTGACTTTAAGTCGACTGATGAAAAGTCAACTGTACACTAAAAAGTCAAACTTTGACTTTTTGTTCAAAATCAAGTATCAAAGATCACAATTCATCAAGATATGTCAAAATATGAAACTTGTTCATCAAGAAATCAAAAATTCAAGATTTCATTTTGAAAAGTCGAAAATTTTTAAACTTAGAAATTTTTCTAAGTGTTGGAAAATTCATATTTTTTCATAACTTTGAGCCAAATTTTCACCATGATGCAAGATGATTCAAAGGAAACTTCCAAAATTAAAGTTGTAGATATTAATGAGATATAAAACATTGTAGAACATAACTTTTTATAGAAATGCCTGGATTTAAATTTATGATTTTAAGAAGACATGTTCATGAAACTTGAAAAACTTAGTGAAATTTTGCCCTAGTTTAGGCAAGATTTTAACCTAACTTCGTGGAAATTTTCACAAAGTTACAAGATGAATCTTCAAAAATGTCCAACATAGAGGTTGTATACGATGTTACAAGCTTTCCAAAATGTCCAAGAAATCACTGAGATCATACTTGAGCAAGGAGAATCGAAGGCAAGAAGTTAGGGTTTCATTCTTGAATTACAAGTCATTTCTGGATGAATACATAATTCAATTTCAATGTTAGGCTGCATAATATTTCTTTGCAGGTCTTATAACTTGTCTATCTATCCATCATTAATGGATTACACAAAATTTTGATCTATAATCCAAGTGGTTTAAGCATTGTCCAATTGAAATTGCCATTTTGGGAAGAAAGTGAAGAATGCCACTCTTGAAAAGCAAGCTTTATGCACAAAGTCAATTCTTGAGCCTCTCACTTGTTCCCTCTGATCACACTTCACCTACAAAGTCAGAAGCAAGTTTGTTTAAAGCATAACCACTCTACATTACCAAGTACAAAGGCCTTGAAACTTGATTTTTCAAGAAAATCACATGTTGAGCTTAAACATGTGATTTTGAATTTTGATCAAATACAAGCCTCCAAAATTGTTGCTTATAAATAGAGACACTATTTGTGAGCTAAGACACAAGCTTAAGCACCCTTAAATTCTCCTAAACTCCCTTAAGCCAGAAATTATCCAAAAACTCCATTGATGCACAGATTCTGACTTTGAACTTGAAACTTAGAATCTACTTGTGCGTTTCTTGGCCTTTTGGTTCCTAAAGCTCCTATACAACAAATATAACCTATCCTTGTCCCTGTTTCATAACTGTAACACTATTTGCATCAAACTCCATAACCAAAAAGAGAGCACTGTAAGTTGACTTCTCCAGACCATTCCAGCCATCCATTGCTCAAGCTAACCATTGCATTAGCCTCCTGGGAACTTGAGGAAGCTAACCTGATCATTACAGCACCTTGAATCAAGCTCATTTGCATTTCACAATCTCCAGTGTTGAGGTACATTTTCTGAACTTCTATCTTTTCATTTAGGCATTGTTAGGCTTGCATTTGTGAAGATAAAATATAGTCATCATTGCCCTGAAACTGTACATGCCCATAGATTTCATTTATATTGATTGAGCTTAGAGAATTTTAGGTTTAAATCTCTGAAAATAATTAGGTCAGGATTTTGTACTTTTAGAAATTCTCATTCATCTTTGATTTATATCTTATGATATTTATATGGTTGGATTCATGTGGAAAAATGGAGCAACTTTCATGTTTGCATATTTCATTTTTGTTGAGAAATGGTGAAGTTACAGATGTTCAGGCTGGAGGTTGAAGATGAAGTCACATTCAGGACATGAATTATGTTATGTATTTATTATTTCATCAATGTTATCGGATGTACAGCCACCCCATTGGCAAAGGTAGCGCGCGTGTATGCTGAGGGTCAGAGGTTCAAGTCCCAGCGCCACCTTTTATGCATTTTTCTCACATTTTTCCTCTTTTTTTTGTTTCAAACAGTAGCACACGCGCCTAAGTCAACGGGCTTTGTTATTTTTTGCTGACTTCTAACCTCCCCTGTTTACTTTTGCATGTTAGCCCAATTTCTTTTTATTATTTCATTTACTTTCGTTTTCATTATTTGATTTTATTTTTATTTTGTTTCAGTTTTCTTATTATTTTTTAAAATTAATATTTATTTTATTTTATTAATAAAAAATCCAAAAATATTTTATTTGTTTATTTACATATTTAAAAATACTTATTTATATTTTATTTTTTTTATAAAACAAAAAGAATAAAAACATTTTCTTAACAATTTAACTTCTTTTTTTAATAATAAATAATTAGATTTAGGTTTAATTATTTTTCCTTTTTATTTTAAAATTAATTTAGCATTTAGGTTTCTTTTAATTAATTAATTTCCATATTATATTCATTAATTTAAAACCGTTTTTTCATAAAAACCCTAAAAAATGTTTCATACTTAATTTCTTTCTTAATTAGTTTAAGTTTAATTTTTTTTTTAATTAATCATCTCTCTTAATTAGGTTTAAACCCTCTCATAAAAACCAAACAAAAATCATTTATTTTTCCATTTATATTCTTGCATTTTATTTTCAATTCTTGTACAATATTCAATATGGTTGTAATAGATAATTAGGTTTAATTTTCTTGCAATCCCCATTTGTAAATTTGTATACCCCCTCCCTCATTGATGTAATAGTGTAGTAATTTTATTTTTCAAAATTTATCGCTTTATATAAATGTTAGTAATTAGGGTTTGTATGGCAAGACTAAAACCAACAAGTAGCAAACCCTAATTCAAGATAAACAATGCATGTAAATCAAACACACTTGCATACTTGCACCCTTAGGGTAATTCCACTTTCTTGCCTTACAAAAATGGTCATGTTATGCATGTGAGATGTCTTAGCAAAAAGCAATAAAAAATATAAGATCATAGTCCCTCGATGACGCTATAAATGTTGTTTTTCAAAATAATCTTAGTCCCTCAAAGAGAAATTCTAAGACATCTTACAATATTGCTATCATGACTATACGATGACCCACGCCCGTCCCTTTACATTCAAAGATAAGGATTCTTACCAAGTCAATGGTAAGATGGCAATATCAAAGGAAGGAAGAAATGAACAAAGACTTTTGAGTAGGTAGATTGTTCCTAGTTGCTTGCTCATTTTCAAATCAAACATCATTGCTTATTTTCAAAACAAACACCAAACACTTTCAAAAACACTTTCAAAACATTTTCCAAACATGAAATATTTTCAAAAGCACAACACTTTAATTGCATTCTTACGAACGAGAACTATTACAAAGTTTTCCTAAACGAAGGCACCTTTTCAAAATACTTTCAAAATCACCATAAAGCACATTTTTCAAACAAAAGCAAGTGATCTAGCAAGAAACTAAGAGCCCATAGATAACTATGGATGAAAAGGGTGCTAATACCTTCCCTTTTCATAATATACCCCCCGAACTCAAGAAATAATCTCAAAGGTCTTTCCTGTTCTTTTCAGCCTTTCCTTTTGGATAAAAGAAAAGTCGGTGACGACTCTTGCTAACCGCAATATTTACGATAAAATGCAAAACACCCAAGTCAGTTCTCCCACCGTATCACAAAACTGGCGACTCTGTTGGGGAGAAACTTAAAAGTGGGGTTACCTTAGGGTTAGATCACCTTTATTTTCATTGTTTGACTTGTTTGCTTTACATTTTGGTTCCTTTTTTGGGCTTATTCTAATCCTCTACCCGGATTTGGGATACCTTATAGGCAAGTAGCAATACATTATGGAAATTGTGCGGAGTATACCGACATGGTCTAAGCAATAGCTACGTTAGTGTGACACATTTGTGGGTACCGGTAGCCCTTGAGTAGTCAAGAAGAATACAGGGCCGTTGTGTGGTGTCATAAAGCACTAACTGACTTTTAGAACCTTTACTTGAATAAATTGGCCATTAGGACGTAGTGAGATAACCGACTTTGGTGCAGTCCGAAGTTGGTTGATACTCGATACTTCACTCATTGAGATTTGACTTCTCGGGATATTTAGGTCGCCGTGAAAGAGGCTTGTGCCGAAACAATGCCCGATAAGACAGATCAGTGATATTGAGATCCCTTAGAACCCGGTTACTATTTCTAGGACAGGTTTGAGCCAACTAAACTTCAAGAGGGTACTTACCTATGAGACTCCATGCAAGCCTCAACCTAAGGACTTGTTTGCTTTGTTTGTATATACTTACTTGTACGTGACATTATAAACATCATAACATCATACTCATTCTCACTAACCATTTCAAGGATGATTGGGATTTATCTTTGTTCTGTTTTGTAGGATATGGCTTCTATCTGCAGGAATACTATCCAAGTCAATCTCGTAAGAATTCCTCCTCAACTCAAAGAGTTAGCATCAAGGGTTCCTGAGAATTCTCCATTCACCAAAAGACATGGTCGCCTCCTAAACTTTGTTACTTCCAACACTGATGGAGGTATGATGAAGGCGCTTTTCCAATTCTTTGATCCTCTACATTATTGCTTCACTTTCCCCGATTATCAGCTTGTGCCTACTCTAGAAGAATTATCTCAACTCTTGAGGATTCCCATTCTCAATCAACTACCCTTCAACGGTACGAAAAGAGATCCAAAACCTGAAGAGATTGCCCAAGAATTACACTTGCAACAATCTGATATCACGACTAATTGGGAAACAAGGAGTGGTGTCAAAGGTTTCTTAGCCAAGTTCTTGTTCGAAAAAGCCCAAGATTGTTGTAACTCTTTGGACTTACAAGCTTTTGAAGACATCTTGGCCCTTCTCATCTATGGGATGGTTTTGTTTCCAAACCCTGACCAACTCATAGATGTAAATGTTGTCAAAATCTCCATGTATCGCAATCCGATGCCTACTTTGTTGGGAGATATCCTACATTCTTTTCACTCTCGCACTATGAGGAAAAGAGGGATCATCATGTGTTGCACTCCTCTCTTGGCAATATGGTTTATTTTGCATCTTTCTAGGTCTGTGTTAAAGAACAAGCAAGGTTCAAGATGGTCCCACAGGCTGATGACGCTCAGACATTCAGATGTTCATTGGTGTTCTCGATCCTTGGAGAATGTTACTATTGTTGACCGTTGTGGGAAATTCCCTAATGTCCCTTTTCTTGCCATTATGGGAGGTATCACTTGCAACCCTAGCTTAGCCTTATGACAGTTTAGTTATGCCCGAAGGGATGGTTCTCATGAGATGCTCATCCAAGGAGTGGTATTCGACTATGAAAGCAACGATCAAAGCTACCGTCAGAGGTTTATACGAGCTTGGAGGATGGTAAGAAAAGTGGATAGTAAGACATTGGGATACAAGAATTCCATTCCCCTTGAGCCTTACCTTAGGTAGGTACGAGCTCGTGCTCAGAAACTTGTGATGCCTTATCCCTCCATCTTACCAGTTATCATGGAACTTGTGGTCGAAGGAGATGTCCCGTACACTGTTCTCCATCCCAACATGCCAACTTCTCTTGAAGACTTGCAAAAAAGGTTGGATTCAGCTAAAGGAAGAACGAGATACTTTTGAAGCTCAATTCTACGCTAGTGAGAAGAGGGTCTTGGAGCTTACAAAGCATCTACATGAAGAGTAAAGTGTGAACGCCTATCTCGCGCCGAAGAGGATGCGTTCATTCTTTTTATCTTAGAAAGTTATTTTGTAAGCCCAAGAGGCATGATGTATTCATTTTGAACTAATTAATGAAAATTGACGTTTGTTCATTCTTTTGTTTATACAAATTTAAATTTCATAAATCCTTGAAATCATTTGCATATACATCTTCCATGCATCATAACATAACAGGTTTCCACACAATAGGTTTCCTTATCTTTCTGTTGTTTATTTCAGCAAGATGGATCTAGAGAAAACCGTGAAGGATCTTCAGGCACAAAACTCCCAATTCCAAGAGACTCTACTAGCCCTAGCCAAGGGGCAACAAGATATGATGGCATTGTTGGCAGTTAAGAAGAAACCCAAAAAGAAGGCCCTGGTCAACATGGGTAGAAGGTTCAAAGAGTCAATTCGTCAGATTCTGATAGTGGAAGACTCATCTGAAGAAGATGAGAATCAGATTGGTGAAATTAAGAGTACCCAGGCTGACTGTCTGATGATGATGATTATTTTGATGAGCAGTATCCACCTGCTGATGTCAAGTACAAGCAGTTAGAAGACAGATTGAAGGCCGTCGAGATCCAAGCCGTCCCCGGTTTAGATTTTGATGATTTTGGTTTAATCTTTGGGGTTGTTATTCCCCATAAATTCAAAATACCAGTATTTGCAAAGTACGATGGAGTTTCTTGTCCAAAACTTCACCTGAAATCTTATGTGCGCAAGATACAGTCGTACACCATTGATAAGAAACTTTGGGTTCACTTTTTCCAAGAAAGTTTGACAGGAACGCAACTAGAGTGGTTCTACCAGTTGGATGGTTCCTGCATCAATACTTGGGAAGACTTAGCTACCGCTTTCTACCATCAGTAACAGTATAATTCTGACTTAGCACCGACAAGAGTTCAGTTGCAAGATATGACAATGGGGAAGAATGAAGGATTCAAAGAATATGCACAAAAGTGGAGAGACCTTGCCAGTAGGGTTCAACCACCTTTGACTGATAGGGAGAACATTGACATGTTTATGGGCACTTTATCTGGTCCATTCTTTAATTTATTGGTTGGCTGCTCTTCTTCTTGTTTCACCGAGTTAATCTTAACCGATGAAAGAGTGAAAAGTGGCATCAAAAGCAGAAATATTCCCATGGCATCTGCCTCCACTTCCAACCATGTAAAGAAACCTTTTGCTACAAAGAAGGAAATAACTGTTACGTACGAGGAAAGGGCCCGTACCAAGAAGAATGATCATTCGTATGTTAATGTTGTTTGAATCTCTAATCCAACTCCTGCTCAAAGACCATATGCTAATCATCAACGGTTTGAAACTCCAAGAAGACAATTCACGAGGTTAGGCATGTCATTATCTAAAGCCTTACAACACTTGCTAAAGGCTAATTTGGTGACATTTCGCGATCCTCCTGCCAATCCAGATACCTCTTCACCAAAGTATAACCCAAACGCCAAATGTGTTTACCACTCAAGTAGCCTCGGGCATGAGACTGACCAATGTTGGGCCTTGAAGAATAAAATTCAGGACTTGATCGATAACAAGACTATTGAATTTGATCCTCCTCCAACTCTGAATGTAATCACCGCGCCTATGCCAAAGCATGGCAAGGATGTCAATGAAGTTAACATTGTAGGTGATTATGATGAAGAAGCTGAATTTGAAGATTGTGTGTATCCTACTACAATGGAGCTAAAGAATTGGCATTCAAAGGACTTCGTGCCCATCTCCTTCATTGAGAAGTAATCACTTGTTTTTTACTTTCTTATTAATTCAAGAAAATTTTGTCTGTAATATTTAACAATGACTTTTATGCTATGTGCCTGGCCCGGGGCACTTTGGTCCATTTGTCAAGGGTTTTATTTATGTTCATCTTATCATATGATCATTCAATATAAATCATTAGACTCTTTTGCATTCAAATATTTGTGCTCATTGTCTTTCTTTTTCTTCAAATACATTTTTCAAAATATCCATGTATCTTACATGCACACACACACACTCTTGCAGATCCTCATCCACTCTGGATCCTATTGCCAATGACTCTACTATTACCGACTATGACTTCGAATGTTCAATTAACCAAGACGAAGACGAAGGTGAGGAAGATTGTGAAATACCAGGAGAATTATCCAGACTTCTATTACAAGAGGAAAAACTATTCAGCTGCACGAAGAGTCAGTTGAAGTCATCAATTTGGGTATCGAGACAGACAAGAAAGAGGTTAAGATCGGCGTTAACTTAGAAAGTAGTGTCAAGAGCAGGTTAGTTCAGATGTTGCATGACTATGTGGAAGTGTTTACTTAGTTGTATGAAGATATTCCAGGGTTGGATACCGACATCATAGTTCATCGTCTGCCGACAAAGGAAGATTGTCCTCCTGTCAAACAAAAATTACATCGCATGAGGCCTTACATGTCTGAAAAGGTAAAAGCTGAAGTGGTGAAACAATTTGATGATGGGTTCCTAGCTCTGACATCTTATCCCCAATGGGTTTCCAATGTGGTTCCATTGCCAAAGAAAGACGGAAAAGTTTGCATGTGCATAGACTATAAGGATCTGAATAGGGAAAGCCCCAAGGATGACTTCCCTCTACAACACATTGACGTCTTGGTCGATAATATTGCTCAGTATAAAGTCTTATCTTTCATGGATGGCTTCTCTGGCTATAATCAGATAAGGATGGCTCCCGAATACATGGAGAAGACCACTTTCGTTATGCAATGGGGCACCTTTTGCTACAAGTTCATGGCGTTTGGATTGAAGAATGCAGGGGCAACATATTAAAGGGCTATGGTAGCTTTGTTTCATGATATGATCCATCATGAAATAGAGGTATATGTGGATGATATGATTTCCAGATCACAAACCAAGGAGGAACATCTTGATCACATGTACAAACTATTCGAAAGGTTAAAAAAGTACAAGTTGAGGTTGAACCCCAACAAGTGCACATTTGGAGTACAATCTGGAAAGCTTTTAGGTTTTGTTGTCAGCAGTAAAGGCATTGAAGTTGATCCTGCCAAGGTAAAGGCCATCTAAGAAATGCCAATCCCCCACTCTGAAAAGGAAGTTATAGGATTCTTGGGTCGTCTCAAATACATTGTCCGCTTCATATCTCACTTACTGCTACTTGTGATCCAATCTTCAAACTTTTGAAGAAAGATCAAGTAGTCAGATGGAATGATCAATGCCAAGCTGCCTTCGAAAAAATCAAAGAATATCTACAAGAACCTCCTAGTCTCATGCCTCCAGTTGAAGAAAGACCCTTGATCATGTACTTGACAGTACTAGAGAACTCTATGGGGTGTGTTTTGGGCTAACATGACGAGTCTGGCCGAAAAGAGCATGCTATTTATTACCTGAGCAAAAAGTTTACCGACTGTGAAACCAGATATTCAGTGCTCGAGAAAACTTGTTGTGCTCTGGCATGCGCTGCTCGCCGGCTAAAACAGTATATGTTGACTCATACTACTTTGTTGATTTCTAAGATGGACCCAATCAAGTACATCTTCGAGAAACCTTCTCTTTCCGGACGGATAGCCAAGTGGCAAATGATCTTGATTGAGTACGACATTCAATACACGACGCAAAAGGCCATCAAAGGAAGTGTACTAGCAGATCATTTGACCCATCAAGCTGTTGATGATTATCAGTCTATGAACTTTGACTTCTCGGATGAGAACATCATGCCGGTGACCGATTGTGCGAAACCTGGACCGTATGACGAACCTGAACAAGGATCCTGATGGACTATGGTCTTCGATAGGGTTTCCAACGCCTTGGATAACAGAATTTGTGTTGTGATCATATCCCCTGAAGGTTGCCACACTCCATTCACTTCCAGACTATGCTTTGATTGCACGAACAATATGGCTGAGTACGAAGCATGTATTTTGGGTCTGAAAGCTGCCATTGATTTGAGGATCAAGCATTTGAATGTGTTTGGGGGTTCCGCTCTAGTGATTAGCCAAGTAAAAGGAGATTTGGACACTAAGCACCTTAATCTCATCCCTTACAAGGAAATTGTGCTATCCCTAATTCCCTACTTCAAAGAGAAAACCTTTAAACACTTCCCTATGGAAGAAAATCAGTTGGCTGACGCCTTGGCAACCATGTCTTCAATGTTCAAGGTCAGATGGGACAACGAACCCCCTATGATTAAGATTGAGAGATTCAATGAACCTGTGCACTACTGTGAGCTTGACACTGACATAGAAAAGCCATGGTACCATGAGGTGAAGAGGTACCCTGAAGCACAAGAGTATCCTGAAGGAGCACCCATCAATGACAGAAAGTTCTTACGAAGATTTTCAGCCAAATTCTTCCTAAGCAACGAAATATTGTACAAATGCAACCATGATTCTACTCTACTCCGATGTGTGGACAAGAAGGAGGCAGAGGAAATTATGAAAGACATGCACGATGGTCTCTTTGGGACTCACTCAAGCGGATATACCATGGCTAAGAAGATCCTGAGAGCTGGCTACTATTGGTCAACAATGGAGACTGATTACCATAAACATTCAAGAACTTGTCACAAATGCCAAATCTATACTGACAAAGTCCATGTGCCTCATATCCCTCTGAACGTCATGACCTCTCCATGGCCATTTGCAATGTGGAGCATTGACATGATTAGAGAAATCAAGCCCACTGCTTCCAATGGACACTGCTTCATTTTGGTCGTTATTGATTATTTCACCAAACGTGTCGAAGCCGCCTCATTTGCCTCAGTCACCAAGAATGTGGTAGCCAGATTCATCAAACATAACCTCATCTGCCGCTATGGTATCCCCGAAAGGATCATTACCGACAATGGGACTAACCTCAACAATGCTATGATTACCGAACTTTGCACTCAGTTCAAGATCAAGCATCACAATTATTCTCCATATAGACCTAAAATGAATGGTGCAGTCGAAGCGGCCAACAAAAACATTAAGAAGATTGTGCAGAAGATGGTAGTAACCTATAAGGACTGGTATGAGATGTTACCGTTTGCTCTTCACAGCTATCGTACTTCAGCTAGAACATCAACTGGGCCACTCCCTTTTCCTTAGTCTATGGCATTGAAGCTGTTTTACCAGTGGAAATTCAGACTCCCCCACTAAGGATTATGAATGAGGCATGCTTAGGCGAAGACGAGTGGATTCAGACAAGGTTGGATTAGTTGAACTTGACCGATGAAAAGCGATTGGCCGCTGTTTGTCATGGTCAGACATACCAAAAACGTATGATTAAGGCTTTTAACAAAAAGATCAAGCCTCGAGTATATCAAGTTGGGGACTTGGTGATAAAGCGCATCATTCTGCCACAAGGCGACCCCAGGGGCAAATGGACTCCCACCTAGGAAGGGCCATTTGTTGTCAAGAGAGTGTTCTCTGGTGGTGCCATGATGCTAACTACCATGGATGGTAAAGACTTATCACATCCTATAAACGCGGACATAGTTAAAAAATACTACGCATAAGAGACCCGCTAGGTTGACACACCTAGGAAAAATAAGGGCATCCCGGAAAACCAAAAGGTTTGGGCAAAAATTAGGGATATATGCAAAAGATTGTACACCCGGAAAATCGAAAACCTGAAAGGGCGACTTGGCCGAAAATGGGTATCCTGGTGGGCTGAAAACCCGAAAGGGCGGTCCAGGCAAAAATTAAGGATTGAAAGCGTATGACTATGTCTTGTGGAATCACCACAGTCGACTTTATCACCAAGGTCCGAGTTCAAACGGTCTAAGATCAATCCAATCAACTTATGTCAACGGCGAGGGGCATTCAAAGACATTGGAGCAATAGTAGAGTTGGAATGCAATGAGATCATTTCCACATGGCTATTTGTTTTTTGTTTTCAATCTTTGTGTTCGAAGATTTCCTCTTACTAGGATCTTAGTCTCTTTGTACAAAAAACGCCTATTCATGGGCAAAATATCAATACAAATATACTTTGAAGTGTAAACTTTCTATTTTGTTTTGAATACAAAGTTGTCTAATGACTAAAATTGAACGAACATATGCATATGAACATAATTAAAACTATTTGGCACATGTGTCCTTCTAAGCAACAACAAGCATCTCTTTAATGTATATGGAATATCTCCACATAGTTATTTCATTAGCATTATCCCCACAAGGAAGGCTACAATAAACCAATCTTCAACAAAGTTACCCATAAAGTCTCTTTGCATGATTTGATCTCCAACCAGAGTTTCAATCTCTTGGCAGCTCTCTCTCCCCAGCTAAGTTAATCCTAAAAGGAGAAGCCTTGTTGATCTCTCCCTCAAAGAACTCACCGCGTCAGCAGTTCATTAAGTATTCATCAATAGGGTTTATTTCCCCAACAGGGTTTATTTCCCCAACATACAACAATCATCAAATTTCCATGGCATAGTCTATCTTCCCCAGCTGAGCCTGTTATCCCCAGATGAGTATATCTTCCCCCGCTGAGTCTTCACTCCCCAGCTTGAGTTTGCTTTTCAGACTATTACAAATCAAAGGGCCACAACCCCTAATCCCCAGTAAAGTTGTCAACAAAACCTTTACTATCTCCAAAAGATACTATGAAGCATGGACCCGACCAGATAATAGTCAACTTCTCAAGTCACTATGAAGCGTGGACTCGGCCAGATAATAGTTAACTTCTTAAAAACTATGAAGCCTGGACTCGACCAGATAATAGTTTAACTCTTCGAGATATAGAAGAACTTGGACTTAACCAGACCAGGGTTTAACTTCTTTTCCCCAGTAGAGTTTGCCTCTACCCCAGTAAGTTACTGTGAAGCTTGGATACGACCAGATATCAGTTTTCAACTTCATCCTCTCAAGTAAGTTATTGTGAAGCCTGGATCTGACCAGATAGCAATTCCCCTTAGAAGTTTGTTGTGAAGCCTAGATCCGACCAGATAGAAATTCCCTTCAGAAGTTTGTTGTGAAACCTGGAATCCGACCAGATAACAACTAAGTTCCAAGCAAGTTACTGTAAAGCCTGGACCCGACCAGATATCAGTTCAACTTTATCTCTTCAGATAAATTTATTGTGAAGCCTGGACCCGACCAGATAATAATTAACTTCATCCACCTCAAAATCTATAAATCATGGATCTGACCAAATATCAGTTAAACTTCTTATATTCAAGCAAGTTATTGTGAAGCCTGGAGTCCGGCCAGATAACAACTAGCTACAATCCTCGGCAAGACACGGTGAAGCCTGGACCCGACCAGTTAATAGTATAACTTTTCAAAAAAAACTATGAAGCTTGGACCCGACCAGATAGTAGTTACCACTTCAAGTTACTAGGAAGCCTGGACCCGACCAGATATCAGTTCAACTTCATCCTTTCTAGTTAGTTACTGCGAAGCCTGAATCCGACCAGATAACAGTTAACTTCCTTATCCCCAACAAGTTGTTGTGAAGCTGGGAATCCAACCAGATAACAACCTAACTTCACTCTCCCCAAGAAATTTTCTGAAAACCTGGATCCGACCAGATAATAGTTGATTTATTCCCCATCAAGTTACCGTGAAGCCTGGACCCGACTAAATAGCAGTTGACTTCCATATCCTTAGCAAGTTGTGAAGCCTGGACCCGACCAGATAACAGCTAACATTCAAGAGATAATCCCGAACAACAATCCAGGATTCAGAACTCCTCAGCAGCAGTCAGGGATTTATTTTCTCGGACAAATATGCATCCCATATTCATACATCATAGCATATACATATAAAATGCATTTAGCATAATACCATACCTTATGAACATCATGCATACATCTGCATTTAACTAACCCTTTTTCAATAGGTAAAACATCAGGTTTTTAATATAAATCGACCCAACATTTATGATGATACTTCTTCCAGTGGTTACCATCATTCCTCCAAATTCTATCTATAAGCTCATTCCCAATACATCTTCGAGTGCAAATTTCGGGGCACTCTAGTGTTCAATCATCTTCCAGCTTCAAGTCAGGAATGACGGATCCGCCAATCTAACTCTTTAGGTATAAGAAGATTGAATAGGGGCAGATGTTGTACACCAAAATTTTCCCTCTCATTTATCAAGTAATCTCTCACAAGATCTCCTTGGATTCAAGACTGCACAAGGTTTGATCAGCTCAAGACACCTCCTCAAGCACTGATAACTGAAAATTAGGGTTTGAGTTTGCACAAGGACAAATGGACTTTTAATGCCCCATATTACTTTCATGGATCATTTTGGACTCTCAAGATTTCTCATGTCAAGTTTCAAGTCTTGGATCACATTTTTTCCCAGTCAATTGATCAGTTGACCTAAAATCAGTTGTATTGGGGAAAAGGTCAATTATGGTCAATTTACAATCAAACTTCATAATTTTTGGTCCATATCAACATCATGAACTCATATATGCCATTTGATCAAGTTTGGATCACAATTTCTAAAGAAATTTGATCAGATCATCAAAAGGGCAAAATGGTCAAACTTAGGGTTTTGACTAAGGAAGTGCAATTCTTGATTTTTGACCTAGCAAATGACTCATTGGTTTAAGACATGATCTTAAGGTTTCAAATACTTCATTTTTACCTAATGGCATGTGTGATCGGTGGAAATAGAACTGACTGTTTTTTAAGCTGGTTCGTGAAATGTCGCGGTAAGCAAGAGTCGCCACCGTCTTTTATTTTCTCCAACATGGAAAGGACAAAAGCACAGCAAAATTCCTTCTTTGAGATGTCTCTCGGTTCGAGAGGTAGATTTATAGAAAGGGAAGGTGTTAGCACCCTTTCTATCAGTGGTTATCCACAGACTCTTAGGTACTTGCTCTTATGTTTTCAAAAATTGTTTGCTTTTCAAATGTGTGTGGGTTTTGAAAAAGTTTCGTTTGAAAAATTTCTAAGTAACTCTTGTATCTGTCCTCAAGAGTGTATGAAATGTTTGTTTGAAAACTTTTGAAAGTGTAGGTGTGAAAAGTTGTTTTTGTTTGTTTGAAAGAGCAAATACCCAGGAGAATCTACCTACTCTAAGGAATTAGGCTGTGTAAGAGTCCTTTAGATAGTGCTATCCCACCATTGAGAGGTAGGTAGCACTGTCGTTGGAGGTATTCGGGTCAATTCGATTATTAGGGACATGTGTGGTCACCGAAGCAATAGTAGGACGCCTTAGCGGTAACCCTAATATCCTAGATCCTTTTTATCCGAGGCAACCGTTTCGAGGCAACTGGATCTTTAGACAGGAGGGCAACCTCTAAAACACCCTATACTTGATGACCACGTCGAGGAACCAGTGAGGCGTACCCTAGGAGTGGCATGTGCATGTGTGTTGTTTTTCAGTTAAATTGTCTTGTACATGTTATTTGTGAGCTACGGATTGGTTTTATTTTTCATACAAGTCTTTCATGCATTTTAACAGTTAAGAGTGCGGAAAATAAATTGCGAAAAGATAAATCTACGCTATTACAAGGCGCGGGTCTATACATCGCCAAAAAACAAAAACCCGTTTTGAAAATAAGAATGCGAGAAATAGTAAATAAAGAGATAAACCCTAATTAACTATTACATTTCCGGGACAGGTACATAAATAGTCAAAATAATGAATTAAAACTAAAATACGCGCGAAAGAATGAATCGGGACGTCCAGAGGGTTTTGACCCTTTTTGAGAAAAAGAATTGAATTTGTCTTTTTTTGCAATTAATTAAAATATTAATCCTAAAACTAATTAATTAATTAATTAAAAGAAAAAAAATGTTTTTGTATTTTTATGTTTTTAATGAAATAAAATAAAAAGGAATTAAAAGTTGAAAGTTAGTAAAAACCCTAATTTCTATATTAATTTTATTTATTATGAAAAAGATTAAAATTGTCCTAATTAAACAACTAAATTAATTAATGTTAGAATTTATTTACAAAAATAATTAGTAATGAAATTAATAAATAAGAATAATAAAAATATTAGTTTTTTTCTGATTTTTTGTTTATGAAAATAATTATCTATGAATTAAATAATAATAATAATAATAGTTATTAAAGAAAATAAAAGGAAAAAGAAAATGAATAAAGAATAATAAACCAGGGGTGCTGGACCCAATATGGAGGTGGATCTGGAATTTCTGAGGCCCAATAGCACTCCAAGCCCTGTTGACTTTGGGAATATCCTGCACGTGTTTTGACTTGGAGCATGGTGTCCAGCATCTCATAGCCATCAGATCTATGCTTCAGGACACATGGCACCTAGGATTGGAACGTGCATGGTGGACGTCACTAGAAAGCGCTGCATTAGAACATGTTATGAAAAAATAGAACAAGTGTTTGGGGGACCTGGGAATCGAACCCAGGTCCCAATGGTTATTGGATAAATCATCTTCCACTAGGCCATTGCGTTGCATCTGTTAGTATAGTGGGCAATAAAAGTAATATGTGAAAACAAACGCCTATGCTGGAAAACAACCAAAACGCGCGTGTTATATTTGAATGGACCAACCACACATGACCACGTCACCGTCTTCTTCCCTGAAACTGCAAGAAACAAAGTTAAATAGCGGGGTTTTTAACCCCCACAACCTGCAAATGTCAAAAATAGCGAATAGCTCCATGATTAATATAAATTGTTCGCGAGGGTAGTTTTAGTTTCGTCTCATCCTGACGAATCCAACCATGGATTTTCAAAGCCTGATTTTTCCTGTATTACAAACCCCTAATTTGAAAGCTTCGAAACCCTAAAATTTATCCATGGTGGTTTCAGTTTCAGGGTGTTTCAAGGCAATTGAACCACACCATTCGCTTCGTATGGGTCCTGTGAACACAAAACACTCAACAAAACATATCAAATATGCATGAATAATGAGATCCGATTCTGAAAAATATGTACAAAGTGTTAAACCGTTTTTGATGATTCTTGTGGCTTTAGTGCTTGATTTTGATTGCAATGTGTTCCTGGGGACTTATGCAAGGTATTAGAATCCTCAAATTGGTTTGACAGGGCCTAGAATGTGGAGAACTGTTTTCAAATTTTCTTGAGTTTTTTTGGAATTGGTTTATGGCTCTGTAGCAGCTTTTGCACGTGAATTGTATTTGGTTCAGGTTCAGCATATGTATGGGAATAGAATTAGGTCAAAGTTTGGGCTTGGGATCCATTGTATTGATGTCTTGAGATTTTTGTTGATCACCATTAAAGACCTTTCCATACTTGAAGCAAAACCATGATTTTATGCACAAAATAGCCTGGCACGAATTTGGTAGCTGGCACATGACACATAAGAGCTATTCAAGTCATCAAGATGCCATTCCATTAATTCTTTGATTTTATTTGAATTATTATGGATTTAAAATGAATTAAATCAATAAAAATTAAATAAAATGGAAAAATAAATGTTTGATCTTGAAATTAATCATGGGACACGTGTATGGCATGACAAGGCTGAATTAAGTTGAAGAAAGTGGGCCCTTTTGTCAAAAATTGAAGTTTTAAGGATAGTTGACTTTTGCCATTTCACAAAAATTTCCCAACTTCTCCAATGCATATCTTGCTCAATTTTGATCATATGAACATGTTCTTGGACATTTTGGAAAGGTCTTGAAGTCCTCTAACTAATGCCTTTGGTCCCATGTCATTTGTATTTACCAATCTCATGTTATGGTCTTTGACTTAAAATGCCTTTTTGTTGACTTTTGAAAATGACCTGTAATGTAGAAATTGATAACTTTTTGTGAGAGCATTTATTGGACTTGGAATGTGATTATGAGTTGTAGGAAATGTCATCCCCTTCAAAATGAGCATTAGATGGGATTTTTCTGATGAACCATGAAAAAGTTATGCCCTGGTCAAGTTACAGTTGACTTTTCAACTGTCCCAAAATGGAAACTTTTGCATCTTGATGATTTTTGAGCCATTCTTGTGGAATCATGATAAAGACTTGATCAAATGATGATTGTGGCTTCAAAATAAGATGTTGACCAAAAATTTTGACTTTTGACTGCCAAATGACCATTTTACCCCTATAGTTGATTGTGAAGTAATTAGGGCTTTTGACTGTGCAACTTGATGCTGTGAGTCTTGAAACTTGGCATGTAGATGCTTGACAATGTATATAGGCATATGGGACTTGATTGGACCACTTAAAACCTCAACTTCCTTGCAAGAACCAAAACCTTAATTTTGATTGGCTTAGGAGGATGTTTGACTGTGCAACTCTCTGAGAGACCTTGAACCATTTGAAGATTGATCTTGACAAACTTTGAAGAATATGGGAGGGCAAATTTTGGGGTACAACAGTTGCCCCTGTTCAATCTTCTTAGACCTGAGGATGTAGATTGGCTTGCGTGCCTTTCGTGATCCGAAGGTGGAAGATGATTGAACACTAGAGTGCCCAGAAATTTGCACTCGCATAATAGAATATCAGCAATGTGATGTAGGGAATGGGCTTACAGATGCCATTTGGAGAGATGGTGGATAGGAGGATGGGCTTATAGATGCCATCTGGAGCTGTGAGAGAATCTTGTCGGGAATGGGCTTACAGATGCCATTTGGAGACTGTTGGTAGGTGGATGGGCTTATAGATGCCATCTGGAGATTGCCTGTTTAATTGTAATTTTGTAAGTTGAAAGAGGGAACCTATGTAGGGTTGCTTCATGATGAGTCCGTGTAAAACTGCATCTTGGAAGGAAGGAAACCTGTGTAGGGTTGACTGACGACGAGTCCGTGTAGAACTGCATCTCGGAATGAAGGAAACCTGTGTGGGGTTGACTGATGATGAGCCCGTGTGAAGCTGTATCTGAAATGGAGAAGGAACCTGTGTAGGGTTACTTTAGTGATGAGCCCGTGTAAAACTGCATCTGGAAAGAGAAAGGGAACCGGTGTAGGGTCGCCTCATGATGAGTCCGTGTAAAACTGCATCCTGGAAGAAATAAAACCTGTGTAGGGTTTCTAATGACGAGTCCGTGTAAAACTTACGTCTGAAGAGAGAGAACCTGTGTAGGGTTTCTTGATGATGAGTCCGTGTAAAACTACGTCTGGAGAGAGAAAACATGTGTAGGGTTTCTTGATGACAAGTCCGTGTAAAACTATTTCTGGAGAGAGAGAACCTGTGTAGGGTTTCTTCGGGATAAGTTCGTGTAAAACTTCTTGAGGAACTGGGGTAAGGTTACCTTGGGATAAATCCGTGTAAGACTTCTTGATGAACCGGGGTAAGGTCATCTTGAGATAAGTCCGTATAAGACTTCTGGAGGAACCGGGGTAAGGTTACTGCAGGGTAAGTTCGTGTAAAACTTCTTGATGAACCGGGGTAAGGTCATCTTGAGATAAGTCTGTGTAAGACTTTTTCCGAAAGAGAAGGAACCGGTGTAGGGTTACTTTGATGATAGGTCCGTGTAAGACTTCTTCTGAAAGAAAAGGAACCGGTGTAGGGTTACTTTGATGATAAGTCCGTGTAAGACTTCGTCTGAAAATTGAGAGGGAACCGGTGTGGGGTTGCCTGATGATGAGTTCGTGTAAAACTACATCTGAAGCTGAGAAGGAACCGGTGTAGGGTTGCTTCAAGATGATCAAGTGGATAATTGTTCTGTTTGGTTTCAGATATTAACCCATGATCAGTCGTCCACAGAATTTTCCTGGCTTGTTACAAGCGTTGATCTGGAACTGCAAAGGTAGATGGTAATCATCTTTTGATTGACCTTTTCCTGAAAAGGCAAAGTATTAGTTGTATGCAATATCATGATGTATGAAATGCATGATGTCATGATGTTCTCAAAACGAGATCGTGTCGTATGCACTTTATCATGTGTGTAAGCAGGATGTATAAAATGTGAAATGTTTATGAATGTATTTTCGTCTGGGAAAATAAATCCTTGACGAATGCCGGGAAGCTAAATCCTGGGCTGATGTTTGAAGAGTAGAGTTCTTCGTTTCCGCTGGGGATGATGATTGCAAGAATAAACCGGTAGGAGAAGATGGCTCCGTTGGGGAATAAACTTATTGAGGAGATTACTCTGCGGGGAATTACTCTGTGGGAAGAGAGACTTTGCTGAGGTTTTAATGAGAACTCCGTTGGGGATTCTAATGATAAGTTATGTTAGGGAATTTGATGAATGAACTCCGCTGGGGACAGGAAGAACTTCGCCGAGGACGATCTTTCCGTGGTAATTAGCTGAGGATAACCCAGTTATAAGCTCTGGTGGGGAATAACCTTTTGAATATGGTAGGGGAGAGAGATTTGTACTCTGCAGGGGACAAGCCTCCCGAGTCTACTGGGGAGATGGTTCACTCTTCTGGGGAAACTTTCTGGACTGCACTGGGGAAGTGGCTCCACTGGGGTGTCTGTATCCCGCCGGGGAACAATCTTATACCAAGACTGCCAGGGATGCTTGTTTAGGAACATTTATATACTCCGCTGGGGAATATTGATATCTTCTGGGGATATCCATCTTCCTTAAGGCTGACAGTAGACTAACTCTGCTCGGGGAGAGTGTTGCTGACTTGCTGGAGATACTGTGCCTTTTTGGGGCTGATGGGAGACCAACTCTGCTTGCGGAGAGTATTGCTGAATCTTGCCTTACTCGGAGGGGAGTGAAGGTATCTTGGTCAAATTCCTCAGCTGAATCTACCTTTGTACCTGGTGGACAGAGCAGCTTGTACAGTTCGGACAATTCTTATTGCCCCGGTTTTTATGGGAGAAGGTACCTGTGGAGGTCTTGATAACTGCCGATTTGACAAATCTTCTTCTGGTAGGCAAGTGACGAGATGTCGGGACATAGTCGTACGCTGTGATCCCTAACTTTTGCCAGGACCGCCCTTTCAGGTTTTCAGTCCATCGGGATACCCTTTTTTGCCCAAGCCACCTTTTCAGGTTTTCGACTTGCCGGGTGTATAGATTTTTTTATTTTCATCCCTTATTTTTGCCCGAACCCTTTTGGTTCGCCGGGAAGCCCTTATTTTTGCCTAGGTGTGTCAACCTAGCGGGTCTTTGATTATGCGTAGTATTTTTCCGACTATGTCCATACTCTCAGGATGTAGGGAGTTGTCACTGTCAGTAGTGTCATATTACTAGAAGATCTTCGTTTGATCATGCAGGATTCGTAGCTGGAATTCGTGTCCAATGCCCCAAGTGATTCAGACGGAGATTTGCCCCAAGCTGGTTGGCCTTTTGAGAGATTCTCCGAATCTTGACTTAACTGCCCCAGATGATGGACAATGATCATGCCGTGCCCCTTGTTTGGGAGTGCTTTTATTCACTAGATATTCTTCGTGCGAA
The DNA here is from genome assembly GCA_948472305.1 of Vicia faba. NCBI lineage: Eukaryota > Viridiplantae > Streptophyta > Magnoliopsida > Fabales > Fabaceae > Vicia > Vicia faba. Next base: position 1,015,222,993 of record OX451738.1, read on the forward strand.
TTTCTTTGTTGTTCGAACAGAAAGTCATATGCAAACAAAGTTATGTTAAAAATGCAAAGCTTATGTATGTCTTGAAGTTTTTGAAAATGCATTTTTTTCATAAAAACAAGTGAATTTTTTGTAAACTGTGATGTCAACTCGTTATTTTACCGCAAGCCTTAAGGAGTCAGGATACCTTTCGTAACAGTATGCTTTCGAAACTAGCCCATGCTTCAGCTAGGACTTTTAAGGGTTGTAACATGGCCTGGTTCATGGTTTAAGAAACAAAGGCTAAAGGCTCAAATTTTATTTGTACCCACCCGCTCTTCGTGATGTTCTTCAATCCTAAACTCAGCTAATTGCGCGTTAGACCTTGTTGAGTCTTTGCTTTGATATACCGGTGATGGTTCGGATATTGATAGTTTATTTTGAATAGGCAGTCTTTTTTTTTTGTTGAGGGTTTGTAGGACCTCTTTCTTTTTATTTTTTGTTATCCCTGTTTTTTTCCTGAACTGTTTCTTTTGTGGTTACAGTCAGCGGGATGCCCCAGTTTTTGTAAGTCTCCTTCATAGGTTTTGACTTATTGGGCTTTTATTTTGAGAGACACTGACTGCCTGTCCTTACGATTATACGGAACCATCATTGTCTTTTGTTTTGGAAGGACTCCTTTGATGCCATTCATTGTGCACCTGGATCAACTGAGAGAACTACCCTGCCCCGGGTTATGATTAAGGGTTTTTAATTTTTGAAAAGAAAAAACTCCTACTTCTTTGGCTCGAAGGGTTTGACGAGGGATTATCTTCCTTATAACTCCAGTGTTTAGGAATTGAAACAATGCATGTACCTCATCAGCGGGGTCTGTTCAAAAGCATACTGTAAAGACCGTGGTATCGTTTTCGTCATCCTCCCTCAAGAGGCTTAGAATTTCCAATCGAGAGTTGAACATCAAGAAAAATAAAAGCAATTTTGAATATAGTGAACACAATTACTTCAAAACAGACACGTGTAATGCATTAATGAAATAATAGAGTTTGACATGATAATTGTTTATATAAGCATAGAAAAATACAATATCAGAATTTAAATGAAACAAGAGTCTCTCAATCCTAGCCATGTTTTGGCAAGGGAGCAGTGATCGCGTTGGGAGTCTCGGCAGGCTCGAATTCGATCTCTTTGGTGTCAATCATATTCTGGATCTTGTATTTCAGCGCCCAACAATCCTCAGTGTCATGCCCCGGGCTACCAGAATGATAAGCACACCTCGCATCTGGGTTGTAGCTTGGAGAAGAGGTCTTGGGATTTGCAGGAGGGTTGATCACCGCAATTAGATTCATCTTCAACATGTGCTGCAATGCTTGTGACAATGGCATGTTGATGTTGGTGAACTTTCGTTTAGGCTCGTCTGGCCTTCGCTGATTTCCCTTTTATGGTTGTCGGCATGACGCAGAACCAGAGATCATGACTGCCCCTGCATGTTGGTCACGACGACTCTTTTGGCTATATGCAACATTAGACTCTTTCTTCCCCGTGTAAGGCTTTTTATGAGTATCAGGAGATGTGGCCTCTTGAATCTTCCCACTTTTGATGCCTGCTTCGATTCTTTCCCCAATCAAGATCAGATCTGTAAACCCAGCAGAAGAATTTCCAATCAGATGGTTGAAGAATGGCCCAGACAGGGTCCCCAAGAACATGTCAACGAGTTCCCGGTCAGTCAGCGGTGGTTGCACCCTTCCAGCAAGGTCTCTCCACTTTTGCGCATAATCCTTGAATCCTTCACCCGTCCCTAGTGACATACCCTGGAGTTGTGTACGCGTGGGAGCGAGGTCGGCATTATACTGATACTGCTTGTAGAATGCAGTAGCCAAGTCCTCCCAGTTACGAATACTGGCTCCATTCAGCTGATAGAACCATTCGAGTTAAGTCCCTGAAAGACTTTCCTGGAAGAAATGGATCCATAGATTCTTGTCAACAGTATACGGTTGGATCTTCCTTACGTATGGTCTGAGATGCAGCTTAGGACAGGATGCCCCGTCGTATTTTGCAAAAGCAGGTGCTTTGAATTTGTGAGGGATCACCACCCCAGAGGATAGACCTAGATCTTCGAAGTCCAGGCCGGGCACCTTTTGTATCTCCATAGCACTTAGTCGGTCTTCTAGCTGTTTGTACCTGTACTCAGCTGGAGGGTATTGTTCATCATTGTAATCTGTCTCGTTGTCGGAGACCACGGGACTAGGAACCCCTCTCACTTGGGGACTGTCTTTACCTACAGATGAAGTAGTCAGCTCAGCCTTATTTTGCAGTACATTCCCAGACCCGCGTCGAGGGTTGAACAAAACAGTCCTCTTCTTCTTCTTCTTCTCTTTCAGAAGCAGAGTCTTCAAATCCTGTTGACCCTGGGCTAGGCTCATAACCATCTCTTGGAACTGGGCATTCTGGGCCTGGAGGGCCTTGATAGCTTGTTCATTGGATGATTCAGGATTCATGATGATTGCTGAAATAAACAGCGAAGAAGGTAAGTGACCTGTAAAAAGGGTACCTGTAATGCAATGATATGTATGTATGCATGCAATGTTTTCAAGGATCTCGCGGGGTAAACAAGAAACCGTTAGAGTTTGAATTTTGTAGCTTGATTGAAGGAACTTCATATTGTTGAGAGTCCTTCTTCAAGAGTCAAGGCTCACCATATCGAGTGGGTCATAGCCCCTGACTCAAGTCATTAACCTTGGCTAAAGGAAAATAAATCCCCTTTTCCCCTTGCTAGACATTTGATTCATCATGACATGCATCATAAACCCTTGAGATCCTTGAAATAGATTAGTCCTTATGTAGGATGCATGCAATGGTATGATGTCATGCTATGCATGGAGTGATGTAAGTAAACCCTGTTATGAGTCCCAATTAAGGACTGTAAACAAAACCTGCAAGGAACTCGTGTTGTTAGATAACAAGTATGCAAGTAGTTCAAGTATGAAGGCACACAGGTCACACAAGACAACCCTTAGAGTTTAGGCCAGCATGAATTTTGGGTACTACCCTCTTGAAGTTGGTGAGCTCAAACCTGTCCTATCAAAAGTAATCGGGTTCTAAGGAGCTCAATATCATTGGGTTGTTTTCTGTGTTCATCGTTTTGATTTAGCCACTGAACTGGCGATCAAAATATTCCAAGAAAAACAACCCTCAATGAGTGTAGTATCGAGTATCAACCAACTTCGGACTGCACCAAAGTCGGTCATCTCACTACCCCTAAAGAGGCCAGGATGGTCAAGTAAGGTTCCTAAGGTCAGTTGATGCTTCACGACACCACGGGGCGGCCCCGTACTCTCCTTGACTTGACTCAAGGGTTACCGGTACTCACCAAAGTGCCACATCAACGTAGCAACTGCTTCAACCGTATCGGTATACCCCGCACAGTTCCCTCACAGTTTGTTGCTACCTAAAAGGTATCCCCCAGATCCGGGTTAGGATCTATGAAACTCCAAGACAGGCCCACAATATTTAAAGCAAACAAATCAAGCAATTGAAAACAAGAGTGGTCTAATCCTAAGGTACACCTCACTTTATCAACGGTATCCCCAGCAGAGTCGCCAGTTCTGTGATCGGTGGAAATAGAACTGACTGTTTTTTAAGCTGGTTCGCGAAATGTCGCGGTAAGCAAGAGTCGCCACCGTCTTTTATTTTCTCCAACATGGAAAGGACAAAAGCACAGCAAAATTCCTTCTTTGAGATGTCTCTCGGTCCGGGAGGTAGATTTATAGAAAGGGAAGGTGTTAGCACCCTTTCTATCAGTGGTTATCCACAGGCTCTTAGGTACTTGCTCTTATGTTTTCAAAAATTGTTTGCTTTTCAAATGTGTGTGGGTTTTGAAAAAGTTTCGTTAGAAAAATTTCTAAGTAACTCTTGTATCTGTCCTCAAGAGTGTATGAAATGTTTGTTTGAAAACTTTTGAAAGTGTAGGTGCGAAAAGTTGTTTTTATTTGTTTGAAAGAGCAAATACCCAGGAGAATCTACCTACTCTAAGGAATTAGGCTGTGTAAGAATCCTTTAGATAGTGCTATCCCACCATTGAGAGGTAGGTAGTACTGTCGTTGGAGGTATTCGGGTCAATTCGATTATTAGGGACATGTGTGGTCACTGAAGCAATAGTAGGACGCCTTAGCGGTAACCCTAATGTCCTAGATCCTTTTTATCCGAGGCAACCGTTTCGAGGCAACTGGATCTTTAGACAGGAGGGCGACCTCTAAAACACCCTATACTTGATGGCAACGTCGAGGTAACCAATGAGGCGTACCCTAGGAGTGGCATGTGCATGTGTGTTGTTTTTCAGTTAAATTGTCTTGTACATGTTATTTGTGAGCTACGGATTGGTTTTATTTTTCATACAAGTCTTTCATGCATTTTAACAGTTAAGAGTGCGGAAAATAAATTGCAGAAAGATAAATCTACTCTATTACAAGGTGCGGGTCTATACATCGCCAAAAAACAAAAACTCGTTTTGAAAATAAGAATGCGAGAAATAGTAAATAAAGAGATAAACCCTAATTAACTATTACATTTCCGGGGCAGGTACATAAATAGTCAAAATAATGAATTAAAACTAAAATGCGCGCGAAAGAATGAATCGGGACGTCCTGAGGGTTTTGACCCTTTTTGAGAAAAAGAATTGAATTTGTCTTTTTTTGCAATTAATTAAAATATTAATCCTAAAACTAATTAATTAATTAATTAAAAGAAAAAAAAATGTTTTTGTATTTTTATGTTTTTAATGAAATAAAATAAAAAGGAATTAAAAGTTGAAAGTTAGTAAAAACCCTAATTTCTATATTAATTTTATTTATTATGAAAAAGATTAAAATTGTCCTAATTAAACAACTAAATTAATTAATGTTAGAATTTATTTACAAAAATAATTAGTAGTGAAATTAATAAATAAGAATAATAAAAATATTAGTTTTTTTCTGATTTTTTGTTTATGAAAATAATTATCTATGAATTAAATAATAATAATAATAATAATAGTTATTAAAGAAAATAAAAGGAAAAAGAAAATGAATAAAGAATAATAAACCAGGGGTGCTGGACCCAATATGGAGGTGGATCTGGAATTTCTGAGGCCCAATAGCACTCCAAGCCCTGTTTACTTTGGGAATATCCTGCACGTGTTTTGACTTGGAGCATGGTGTCCAGCATCTCATAGCCATCAGATCTATGCTTCAGGACACATGGCACCTAGGATTCGAACGTGCATGGTGGACGTCACTAGAAAGCGCTGCATTAGAACATGTTATGAAAAAATAGAACAAGCGTTTGGTGGACCTGGGAATCGAACCCAGGTCCCAATGGTTATTGGACAGATCATCTTCCACTAGGCCATTGCGTTGCATCTGTTAGTATAGTGGGCAATAAAAGTAATATGTGAAAACAAACGCCTATGCTGGAAAACAACCAAAACGCGCGTGTTATATTTGAATGGACCAACCACACATGACCACGTCACCGTCTTCTTCCCTGAAACTGCAAGAAACAAAGTTAAATAGCGGGGGTTTTTAACCCCCACAACCTGCAAATGTCAAAAATAGCGAATAGCTCCATGATTAATATAAATTGTTCGCGAGGGTAGTTTTAGTTTCGTCTCATCCTGACGAATCCAACCATGAATTTTTCAAAGCCTGATTTTTCCTGTATTACAAACCCCTAATTTGAAAGCTTCGAAACCCTAAAACTTATCCATGGTGGTTTCAGTTTCAGGGTGTTTCAAGGCAATTGAACCACACCATTCGCTTCGTATGGGTCCTGTGAACACAAAACACTCAACAAAACATATCAAATATGCATGAATAATGAGATGCGATTCTGAAAAATATGTACAAAGTGTTAAACCGTTTTTGATGATTCTTGTGGCTTTAGTGCTTGATTTTGATTGCAATGTGTTCCTGGGGACTAATGCAAGGTATTAGAATCCTCAAATTGGTTTGACAGGGCCTGGAATATGGAGAACTGTTTTCAAATTTTCTTGAGTTTTTTTGGAATTGGTTTATGGCTCTGTATCAGCTTTTGCACGTGAATTGTATTTGGTTCATGTTCAGCATATGTATGGGAATAGAATTAGGTCAAAGTTTGGACTTGGGATCCATTGTATTGATGTCTTGAGATTTTTGTTGATCACCATTAAAGACCTTTCCATACTTGAAGCAAAACCATGATTTTATGCACAAAATAGCCTGGCACGAATTTGGTAGATGGCACATGACACATAAGAGCTATTCAAGTCATCAAGATTCCATTCCATTAATTCTTTGATTTTATTTGAATTATTATGGATTTAAAATGAATTAAATCAATAAAAATTAAATAAAATGGAAAAATAAATGTTTGATCTTGAAATTAATCATGGGACACGGGTATGGCATGACAAGGCTGAATTAAGTGGAAGAAAGTGGGCCCTTTTGTCAAAAATTGAAGTTTTAAGGATAGTTGACTTTTGCCATTTCACAAAAATTTCCCAACTTCTCCAATGCATATCTTGCTCAATTTTGATCATATGAACATGTTCTTGGACATTTTGGAAAGGTCTTGAAGTCCTCTAACTAATGCCTTTGGTCCCATGTCATTTGGATTTACCAATCTCAAGTTATGGTCTTTGACTTAAAATGCCTTTTTGTTGACTTTTAAAAATGACCTGTAATGTAGAAATTGATAACTTTTTGTGAGAGAATTTCTTGGACTTGGAATATGAATATGAGTTGTAGGAAATGTCATCCCCTTCAAAATGAGCATTGGATGGGATTTTTCTGATGAACCATGAAAAAGTTATGCCCTGATCAAGTTACAGTTGACTTTTCAACTGTCCCAAAATAGAAACTTTTGCATCTTGATGATTTTTGAGCCATTCTTGTGGAATCATGATCAATACTTGATCAAATGATGATTGTGGCTTAAAAATAAGATGTTGACCAAAAATTTTGACTTTTGACTGCCAAATGACCATTTTACCCCTACAGTTGATTGTGAAGCAATTAGGGTTTTGACTGTGCAACTTGATGCTGTGAGTCTTGAAACTTGGCATGTAGATGCTTGACAATGTATATAGGCATATGGGACTTGATTGGACCACTGAAAACCTCAACTTCCTTGCAAGAACTAAAACCCTAATTTTGACTGGCTTAGGAGGATGTTTGACTGTGCAACTCTCTGAGAGACCTTGAACCATTTGAAGATTGATCTTGACAAACTTTGAAGAATATGGGAGGGCAAATTTTGGGGTACAACAGCATGGCTCAAAACATTTCTCAAATTCAATTGATTGACAGTTGAATTTAAGTAGACTGATGAAAAGTCAATTGTACACTGAAAAGTCAAACTTTGACTTTTTGGTCAAAATCAAGTATCAAAGATCACAATTTATCAAGACATGTCGAAATATGAAACTTTTTCATCAAGAAATCAAAAGGTCAAGATTTCATTTTGAAAAGTTAAAATTTTTAAACTTAGAAATTTTTCTAAGTGTTGGAAAATTCATATTTTTTCATAACTTTGAGCCAAAATTTCACCAATATGCAAGATGATTCAAAGGAAACTTCCAACATGAAAGTTGTAGATATCAATGAGATCTAAAAAATTGTAGAACATAACTTTTTCTATAAATGCATGGATTTCAAGTTAAGATTTTAAGAAGACATGTTCATGAAACTTGAAAAACTTAGTGAAATTTTGCCCTAGTTTAGGCAGGATTTTGACCTAATTTTATGGAACTTTTTCACATATTTCCAAGATGAATCTTAAAAAATGTCCAACATAGAGGTTGTAGAGGATGTTACAAGCTTTCCAAAATGTCCAAAAACTCACTGAGATCATACTTGAGCAAGGAGAATCGAAGGGAAGAAGTTAGGGTTTCATTCTTGAATTACAAGTCATTTCTTGATGAACACATAATTCAATTTCAATGTTAGGCTGCATAATCTTGCTTTGCAGGCCTTCTAACTTGTGTATCTATCCATCATTAATGGATTACACGAAATTTTGAGCTATAATCCAAGTGGTTTAAGCATTGTCTAATTGAAATTGCCATTTTGGGAAGAAAGTGAAGAATGTCATTCTTAAAAAGCAAGCTTTATGCACAAAGTCAATTCTTGAGCCTCTCACTTGTTCCCTCTGATCAAACTTCATCTACAAAGTCAAAAGAAAGTTTTTTTTAAGCATAACCACTCTACATTAGCATGTACAAAGGCCTGGAAACTTGATTTTTCAAGAAAATCACATGTTGAGCTTAAACATGGGATTTTGAATTCTGATCAAATACAAGCCTCCAAACTTGTTGCTTATAAATAGAGACATTATTTGTGAGATAAGACACGAGCTTAAGCACCCTAAAATTCTCCCAAACTCCCTCAAGCCAAAAATTACCCAAAAACTCTATTGATGCACAAATTCTAACTTTGAACTTGAAACTTAGAATCTACTCGTGTGTTTCTTGGCCTTTTGGTTCCTAAAGCTCCTATACATCAAATATAACCTATCCATGTCCCTGTTTCATAACTGTAACACCATTTGCATCAAATACCATAACTAAAAACAGAGCACTGCAAGTTGACTTCTCCAGACCATTCCAGCCATCCATTACTCAAGCTAACCATTACATTAGCTTCATGGGAACTTGAGGAAGCTAACTTGATCATTGCAGCACCTTGAATCAAGCTCATTTGCATTCCACGATCTCCAATTTTGAGGTACATTTTCTGAACTTCTATCTTTTCATTTAGGCATTGTTAGGCTTGCATTTGTGAAGATAAAATGTAGACATCATTGCCCTGAAACTGTACATGTCCATAGATTTCATTTATATTGATTGAGCTTAGAGAATTTTAGGTTTGAATCTCTGAAAATAATTAGGTCAGAATTTGGTACCTTTAAAAATTCTCATTCATCTTTGATTTATAGCTTATGATATTTATAAGGTTGGATTCGTATGGAAAAATGGAGCAACTTTCATGTTTGCATATTTCATTTTTGTTGAGAAATGGTGAAGTTACAGATGTTCAGGCTGGAGGTTGAAGATGAAGTCACATTCAGGAAAGAATTATGTTATGTATTTATTATTTCATCAATGTTACCGGATGTACAGCCACCCCAGTGGCAAAGGTAGCGCGCGTGTATGCTGAGGGTCAGGGGTTCAAGTCACAGCGCTACCTTTTGTGCATTTTCTCACATTTTTCCTCTTTTTTATTTCAAACAGTAGCACACGCGCCTAAGTCAACGGGCTTTGTTATTTTTTGTTGACTTCTAACCTCCCCTGTTTACTTTTGCATGTTAGCCTAATTTCTTTTTATTATTTCATTTACTTTCATTTTCTTTTTTTATTTTCTTTTTATTTTGTTTTAGTTTTCTTATTATTTTTTTTATTATTATTATTAATATTATTTTAATTTTATTAATAAAAAATACAAAAATATTTTATTTGTTTATTTACATATTTAAAAATACTCATTTATATTTTTTTTATAAAACAAAAAGAACAAAAACATTTTCTTAACAATTTAATTTCTTTTTTTAATAATAAGTAATTAGATTTAGGTTTAATTATTTTTCCTTTTTATTTAAAATTAATTTAGCATTTAGGTTTCTTTTAATTAATTAATTTCCATATTATTTTCATTAATTTAAAACCTTTTTTCATAAAAACCCTAAAAAATGTTTCATAATTTCTTTCTTAATTAGTTTAAGTTTAATTTTGTTTATTTTTAATTAATCATATCTCTTAATTAGGTTAAAACCCTTTCATGAAAACCAAACAAAAATCATTTCTTTTTCGATTTATATTCTTGCATTATATTTTCAATTCTTGTACAATATTCAATATGGTTGTAATAGATAATTAGGTCTAATTTTCTTGCAATCCCCATTTGTAAATTTGTATATCCCTCCCCCATTGATGTAATAGCGTAGTAATTTTACTTTTCACAATTTATCGCTTTATATAAATGTTAGTAATTAGGGTTTGTATGGCAAGACTAAAACCAACAAGTAGCAAACCCTAATTCAAGATAAACAATGCATGTAAATCAAATACACTTGCACCCTTAGGGTAATTCCACTTTCTTGCCTTACAAAAATGACCATGTTATGACGTGAGATGTCTTAGAAAAAAGCAATCAAAAATACAAGATCATAGTCTCTCGATGACACTATAAATGTTGCCTTTCAAAATAATCTTAGTCCCTCAAAGATAAATGCTAAGACATCTTACAACATTTCTATCATGACTATACGATGACCCACGCCCGTGCCTTTACATCTAAAGATAAGGCTTCTTACCAAATAAATGGTAAGATAGCAATATCAAAGGAAGGAAGAAATCAACAAAGACTTTTGAGTAGGTAGATTGTTCCTAGTTGCTTGCTCATTTTCAAATCAAAACATCCTTGCTTATTTTTAAAACAAACACCAAACACTTTCAAAAGCACTTTCAAAACATTTTCCAAACATGAAATATTTTCAAAATCCCAACACTTTGTATACATTCTTACGAACGAGAACTATTACAAAGTTTGCCTAAACGAATGCGCCTTTTCAAAATACTTTAAAAATCACCATAAAGCACATTTTCAAGCAAAAGCAAGTGATCTAGCAAGCAACTAAGAGCCCATAGATAACTATGGATAAAAAGGGTGCTAATACCTTCCCTTTTCATAATCTACCCCCATGAACTCAAGAAATAATCTCAAAGGTCTTTCCTGTTCTTTTCAGCCTTTCCTTTTGGATAAAAGAAAAGTCAGTGGCGACTCTTGCTAACTGTAACATTTGCGATAAAACGCAAAACACCCAAGTCAGTTCTCCCATCGTATCACACATATCAATAAAGTCAAAGAGAAAATTTGAAAAATCAGTTGCACGCCAATTGTTTGATAATTTACTTGTTTTACCTTTATCAATAATTTCATTGGAAATTGGTTAACAATTATAATCATTATAAAACAATTGATTGATAAATTATTTTATTGAGTCTTATCATCGTTGTTGATATCATTCATTGGCGTACGCATATCCTAGTTTCTAATAACCAATTCGGTTTAGATGACTTGTTCGATCTAGGCTTAATTTTCCGCTTGCCATAAGTTTTTTTTTTTATTTTTCAAAACAGATTTTAAAAGGTGATTTTTAATCTTATGGATCTATTCCCCCCCCCCCCCTCTAGATAAGTTGTCGTCGTCTAACAAAATGAGTCAATGAAAATAACTAGTTTAACTTTTCAATTATTAGTATATTTAACATTTGTTTTATTGCTTACTTACAAATTTTAAAATGAAGTAGGCTTTTAGGTAGGCTACTAGACCAATCAGGCCTCCTAAAAGGCTAGCCTCGGGCCTAAAAATAAGTTTATGACAGATTACATGCTAGATTTAGGCTTTAAATGTTTTAGCAGACGAGACGCGGGTTTGGCAAAGCCTACCTCGACCTGGTATATTTCCATCCACAGTGATAATTTGACCACTTTAATTACTAATTTAAAAGTTCTTTTATAATTCCTTTGTAAGTGTTATTTTAGAAAAATTCTTTTATTTCTATTTAATTGACATTTTGATGATTTAAGATTTTAATTACTCATTATACTTGTATTCTAAACGACTCTTATCTACTCATTTTTCATAAAATTTACTCTTATTTCTTTCTCGATAATTTTATTCCTTTTTGAGAATTCTTTTTATTGATTGGTGAAAAGTTTATTGTATAAAATAAAGTGTGTGTAGAAGAACAAGAACTTTGTTACTTGGGAAAAGTTGTTCTTGCTAAAAACACCTTTTGGATAACCCCCTGATATTGGTCAGGTGAGGTCGTAAATGTATGGAAGTGTGTTTGTTACGTACTTATTATCAGTGTATTTCGTCCTCCTTTTTTCCACTCCTTCCTATTTGCTTTGGTGTCCTTTATATAGTATGTGTTTCAACCCTCTAGGCTATAATGTGCCACCCATTCGTCTCTCATGATTAAATGTTTGAGGTAAAATTTGTCATCACCATAATTGCCACCAATCATGTTCTATAACGGCTCTACCATCAATTTTGTAAAATCTGAGCGACCCTGAGACTGCCTCTTAACTGTTACGTTGGGCTACCAACTTGGCTATCTGGCATCTACCAAGGGTCGAAATATATATATATATATATATATATATATATATATATATATATATATATATATATATATATATATATATATATATATATGTGTGTGTGTGTGTGTGTGTGTGTGTGTGTGTATGTGTGTGTGTGTGTGTGTGGCTCCGAGAGCCTGACGTCCGGCCTCTACCAGGGACCGAGCTAGGTGTTCCACTCAAGGATCCTACACGACTATGGCACACGAGAAACAACTTGACACCTTGTTGGTTAAGGATATTGATCGAAAAAATATCAAGTGTATTATTTTGCCTATGCAGTAATAAAGAGGAAATTCCTCGACTGTCGATCTCAAGAATTGCGTATAAATATTGAGTTTGAATTATCGCTCAATGAAACAAAAACTAATATTTGGGGTTGTTTTTGTAATTGTAGAATACTTACACATAAAAGTAAATAGGAAATAAGATTGAATTTGATAAATAGGAGTAGCATGTTAGGGAAAGTGTATGATTATTCATGTAATAACCTTGATTCCTTATTTTAATAACATATTACAACTAATCAATTATCGGTTCTTTAGTTTACTTTCTCTTAAATCCTTAGTGGGAAAACCTTTGATCATTCATCCTAAATTCTAAGTCCCCAGAAATTTATGATGAAATCAAGTATTTATGTTATCAAGAATATACTGGTTGCACAGGGTATCCCTAGTCCTAGGTGATATCTACTATAACTTAATTGCACAAAAGAATTAACAAGGGCAGTCCACCCTAATCGTTAATCATTGATCAATCCCTATTGGTCCAATAGAGAAGGCACTAGAAACATTGTACCATTAAATCGATTATGAAAAACATGCATATTATTGAAATTAGGAAATCAAAGTCGTTACAATTCTAAATCAGGGACACCCCCTAGCATTGGGGGGTTTAGCTACTCATAAAATTCAAAGAATACATAATAGAAAATTTAGACATTACAAGTAATTTGAGGATTTTGGATCTTCAATCCTTTATGTTCATATAGATATTCATTCATTGAAAGTCTTGAGCTCTTTAATATTCTTCTAAGTTTTCTTTTCTCGCTTCGTCAAAATGTCCCTTATTCATCGAAAACGCTATTCTTAAATAGAAAAAAGTCTTCAAACCCAAGTGATCCAGTGAAATAGGTTGGACAATGCCCAAAATTCCCTCTCATGCCAACACTTTAAAAAAATCATAAAATAAAAGAAATCAGCGTCATCATACGCTACGGCCCGTAGTAGATGCTACAGTCGATCGCAGCTTCCTTCTGCACTTGTGCCTTTTTCTTCCTTGGTCCCAGACCCTTCACTAGGGCCCTTAGCATGTGCTACGGGCCCCCGTAGTGCACTACGGACATTTTGGTTCTGGCTTGGAACTTCCACCCTGCTACGGCCCTTAGCAGGTGTTACGGTGGCTATAGTGAGCCTCCTGTAGGTGATGATAAACTTCTCCGAAAATCCAGACTTTTCCACTTTTTGCACTAATTCTTTTTGGATCTTTAACTTGGACCTGAAATCACTAAAGAGACAAACCAAAGTTTAAAGTGAAGAAAACTTGGAATAAAGCTTAAAACCAATAAAATGAGTAAACAAACAAATTGTCAAGAAACTGACTCAAAAGATAATAAAATATGACCAAATCTTTATAATTTACCTAGATTATTACTGAATAAGTGACCGATGGTATAGTACAAATGGTGACTGATCACAACCCCAAACTTAGCTCGTTGTTTGTCCTCAAGCAATGTTCAAGACAAAAGAAACATGTCACCCCCAAAATTAATTGAAAATTCAATGCTTACCACAATACTGTTGAGATCTTTTGCAACTCGCTTTTTCTCTTTCTTTTATAGTTCATGCTTTCCACATTTGATTTTTCCGTCACACTTCCACATAGAAGTACAACTTCACCTATCAGCTTATTACAGACTCTTACCTAGCCTCTCGAGGTTAAAGTGTTTGCACTCAAAATTTCATAATATGCAATATAAACTTATAAGCTTTGAAAATATTCTCATTTCATTTCACATACACACAACACACACTTTTTGAGGTCTTTTTGGGTTGTAACGGGTCTTAGGTTAAGGTGGGATATAAAAAGAAGGGAAAATAAATGGTTTTAGGGCTTAGAGTCAGTGTTGTCATTCTTTTCACTGTGTTTATTTTGCACATCATTTTTGGGAATCTTCAGACACCTTTGAAGTAATTAGGAAAGTAAACAATGAAGTCACCATCAAATTTTATTTATCCCAAAGAAGGGAAAGTAAAACATTGAGTAAACTTGAGAAAGGAGAAATCAAGGTCTTGCGACCAAGAGAAGGATACGGAAGTCGATTACGCAGGGGGGTATTAACACCCCTCACGTTCTTGGTACTCCATAGTATCCACTCTTGTTGTTCTAATCAAAGGGTGTGTTTATATCTAAAGCTTACAAGCTATAGGGAATGCATGAATGAATTGTTAACAAACAAAAAGAAAGTTTTTATTATTGCGATCGCCTCGGTTTTAAAACCCTGTGCCTACGTATCCCCGGCGTGCAATAAAGAATCAGAGCACCGTAGTTCTTCTAAATTTTTTTGGATTGTTTGTGTTTTTATGGGTAACAACCCTTTTTGAACAAGTTTTCATAATAAAATCCCAAGCGGCAAAAGAAAGTTTGAATTTGTTGTGTATTTTGTTGGGATAATAGAAAATGGATCCCACCGGAGGGACACTTACTATTTCCCCGCTTATTTGCAAAAGAGTTGAGAATAAAGACATCACAAATAGTATTCCTAAACAAGTAACAGGAAGATGTGAATATGAACATGCATCAACATTATTGGGCATGGATCGAGGCAATAGACAAGCATCTAGCAAATATTGAACATGAATCAAAGTAAAAAGTGAACAAGCATCACAACAAGTAATGAACATGAGTCAAATAGAAATGAACCTGGATCAAAAATAAAGTGAACATGTATCACAACATTAGCATCATCCAAATTAAGTCCTACCTACTCAGAAAACATAGCCTACAATGGAGGACTTCCGGTCATGCATCTCTATCATACTTCTCATGTTAAGAATGATCTAAAATGATGCTTAAATGAGAGAGTAAACAGATCTCCGGTGATACCTGACAGAGAAGGTCTGTAGCCTCTTCAAATCCATGCAAGCAATAAAACAACTCTACACAAAGCTTCCTTGATAAAGAATCAATCACAAAGCATGCAAATCACATGAACATTCAATGAAACATAAAGCCTACATTTATCAAGTTTATGTGAGGAAAATCCCCAAAATGTTGCAAAAGTGCATACAAAAACATTGCCTACTTTGAGGTAAGACTTCAAGTCAAAGGTTGCATACTTCAAGGTAGGACTTCAAATCGAACATTGTCTACTTCGAGGTAGGACTTCAAATAATCAAATATTGCCTACTTCAAGGTAGGACTTCAAATAATCAGACATTGCCTATTTCTAGGTAGAACTTCAAATAATCATACATTTTCTACTTTGAGGTATGACTTCAGTTAATCAGACATTTCCTACTTCGAGGTATGACTTCAAATAATCGGACATTGCCTACTTCGAGGTAAGACTTCAAATCAAACATTTCCTACTTCGAGGTAGGACTTCAGGTGCAAGTACGCTATATGATTCTAGCAATCGATAAAATCCTAGCATGTTGCGTGAAAGAGAGATAAAAGAGATTCAAGTGATACCTAATGAAGAAGGTTTGTCGCCTCTTCGAAAACATGCAAGCAGTGACAAAAATCTACCGAAAGCCCCTGTGAATTTCCTCGATGAGGATTACACACTTAGCTTACTCTGAAACTTCTTGAAACTCTTTAACAAAATTCTCCCACAATCATGCCAACAAGCTTAAAGGATCAAGCACCATTATCATACACAAGTGGCATCAAGATACCTAAAAAAAATCCAAAAATTAGCACAATAGTTAATAGTAAAAATTCTAACTAATTGATAAAATCCCAAAGCAATTAGTCCTATTTTCTATGTATCTTTATCAACAAAAATTATGCAAAGAAAAATTAATAAGGAAAGAGTTTGAAAACTCTAAATAGAAGGTGTATAATCTGGACCAGAAGTATGGAGCAGCTAATCAGGCGCATAGGCCCCTCACAGAATGAGCCCAGAAGGCCTTTATTGGTCCAATCCTTTCAAGCTTCAAAACAATGGCCACGTGCCAAGAGAATGGCGCAACAGTCCACCACATTATTCCATTATTTAGGCAATTTTAATAATTATTGAAATTGAACAAATACAAATAATAATAAAAAAAAGGACAGGGTTTTAGAAAATTGAGACGTTTAGACTTCGCACGAGAACTTTGAGTTCTCTTCTCTCTCGACGGCAAACCATGGCAGATCAAACTTCCCTTCTCCGATAATTCGTTGTTGCCGTCTCAACCACGACATTTTTGCCTCTGTTTCTATTCTTCAAATCGCCTCAATAGCTTTCTCTGATTCGCACCGAACTCGTGTCGTTCCGCTATCTCAACAACGTGGCTCACGAATACGTCCGTCATTTTCCCACTCCATCTCAGCATTCACTTCGTCGTATGTGTCTCCATTAAACTTCGATTGGAGGTGGTCTGGTGTCGTTTCAACGACGAGAATGGCAAGAAACCCAAAAGTAAGACTCAAGTACTGTCTTCGTCTTCGATCCCACTTCTTCTCCACGCGATCTCTTTTCGCCTCTTTGATTCAACGTTTGCGTTTTAAAATAGTTACAGAACATGATACGATGTTTTTGAAGTTCTTACGACTTAAGTGATGAAAGGATACAACGCGTTTCTGTTGTTGTTGCAGATTCGAAATTGCGATGGTGAGGATGATGATGTGCTTTGAAGATTAAAGGTTTGTTGAAGAGAATCAAGAAGATTGATGTGGTTGATGAATACAGATGGTGAGAGAACTCCGATTTCAAAGAGAGATTAAGTTTTGTTGAAGATATTGTGAGTTTTTCTTGGTATCAATGAATCTCTCTTTCTTTGTTAATCTTTCTGTAGAATTTGTGAGATTGAATAGTTTTTATGGAATATTGAATTTGTGAAATGTTGAATTTGTGAGATTGAATAGTTTTTGTGGAATATTGAATTCGTGAGATTGAATAGTTTTTGTGGAATATCGTTTTTGTGGAATGTTGAATTTGTGAGATTGAATAGTTTTTGTGGAATATCGTTTTTGTGGAATGTTGAATTTGTGAGATTGAATAGTTTTTGTGGAATGTTGAATCCTCCCCGTTGATTAGAAAAATCAGTTAGAGCTGGAAGCAATATTGGCTGTTGAATCTGATTTTCTACTAGGGAATAGATGGATATGATTTAAACAAAAATGTACATGGCATATTTCGATTTTATATTGTTGAGCTGGAATTTCAAATGAACTTTTAATCTGAATTTTCTTTTCCTTTCTATTATGCAGTGCTGCAATTCTTTTTTTTAATCTTTCCAATTGATTTTGTTAACTGATTCGACGAACCGGACTGGTTTTTGTGCAGGGGCCATGTTTAGTTGAAAGGAATACAAGAGCATGGTCATGATGATTAGCATGTGAGTCTCATTGATGAGGAGGTGAAGAAGCATGATGGAATCATCACAAGATAGAAGCTTGAAGTTAGACTTTAGGTTTAGGACATTGTAAATTCTTTTTGTAATTTTTCTATGTATGAAGTGTAATGTGTAATGGCCTGACTTTGAGAACCTTGTAATATTTTGAAGATTTCAATGACAAACTTAAGTAACCAAAATGTTCTCTTTATTTCAGGATTGAATTTTGAACTTCAAAGTTCCTTTGATCTTGTTGGCATAATCCAATGGCAATCTCGGATGAGTAATAAATGCCTTGGCCGTTTCCATTTTGTAAACTTTTGAATGATCATGTTATCTTGAAAATTCAATGATAAAGTCCAAATGTTCAAAGTAACCTCCCTTTTAAATTACAACTTAAAATCCCATCTTCTTTGGGTTTAGTGTTTATGTGCTATGTAGTATACAAAGCTTCTCCCTTAAAATTGGTAACTTAAGGGAACCCTTGCAATATCTTGACTTTCAACGAATGTAGGGAATCCCCATCTCTACGTGTTTTTTCAAGTCATTAACTAATCTTTGCAATCCTTAATATTTGTGATTTATATAACCCTAATTCTATAAGACCCTAAGTTTATGCCTGAAGCATTTGAATAAGGTACGAGGATATGACTTGTATCATAAATAACTTAAGTGATTGGATGAAGTATATTGATGCCCATAATATGCACCAACCCTAAAGTTTCCTCTACTAATCACACGCATACAGATATAAATTTCTTGAACTAAGAACCACAAAGAAGTCGTATGTGAATTCACAACCACGTCTTGTTGAAACTCTGAGCACAATGGTTGGAAACCTAATCCCTTGACAAACATAGTGAAATAAACCCTAATCCACTTCTTGGTGCATCTTGGTGGAGGAAAACCTTGTAGCTTGATGATAAAGGAAGTGCACAATAACCATGAATACAAAACCCTAATTTGGGGGAACCAATTAGATGGAACTCTGTGATCCATCTTTAGGCAATGAAACTCTAATCTCCGAATGATATTTGAGCAATTTGAATAGATGGAAGACCTTGTGTCTTGATGAGAATGATCTTGATGACTGACATCTCAAACTTGTATTGATTTTTCATTGTATCTCCTTCTTGATAGGAGAAAACCCTAATTCACAAATGAACTTGATCCCATATCACAAGAATCAATGTCATGCATGTATGGATGATAATGAAGCATATGAGCCACTTAGGGTTATAATTAAGAGGAAAAATTTTGGGGTGCAACAACCTTATTCATCTTGACTCCTCAGTTTCTACTCAAGTATTTAATTTTTAGTGTATAAATTGTTTTTTCAACTGAGTGTCTTCTTGAGGTAAGTGCCTTTTCTCTTTGTGCAATCATAATTTTTTCTATTAATGCCATTTTTCATTTCTTTTTTTTTTTCCTTTTATGCACCCACCTGGTTCATCTTAGGTCCCTCTACCCAAAACTTAGAACTTATCACAGATTCAAGTCCAACAACACTTATCTGAGCAGGGTGTGGAAATGTTAGGGCCATGGGTTATAATTATGCGGTGATAAAAACAAGCAAAGGGATAAAGGCTCTAATGGGGTTAACAATGGATAATAATAACATGGATGTGTTAAAAGGCTCAGGGGTAAAAAGAAACAAAGTGCCTCAGTGTGTGTAAACATGATGTGATATTCCAAGAGAACTTATGCAAACTCTGATTGATAAAGACATACATGAATTCTCTCTCATGAT
The DNA here is from genome assembly GCA_948472305.1 of Vicia faba. Classification (NCBI taxonomy): domain Eukaryota; kingdom Viridiplantae; phylum Streptophyta; class Magnoliopsida; order Fabales; family Fabaceae; genus Vicia; species Vicia faba. The sequence goes on from OX451738.1 coordinate 1,015,242,410, forward strand.
GAATATGTGTTTTGCCTTTATGTATCACCATGTTGGGTAAAGCTTGACAGAATCCAGAGTACCTCTAGTATGGTGTAGCTTCCCATTCAGATCGGGATTCACAGGGTTCCTATGTCATTCAGGATTGAGAAATTTGTGTCCAATCATCTTCTTCAGCATTATCAACTTTTTGGGGGGACTTCACAGCAAGCAAGCAAGTGGAGTGAATATTTTCATCCATTACTACTAACTTTATCACTTATCCAGACAATAACCAAGAACCTATAATACACGACACAACTACCACAACAGATTAATAGAAACAAATAGCAACTAATAAAAATAAAGAATAGTAATTAACAAAAAAAAAGTAACCCCCCCACACACACTTGAACTAAACATTGGCCTCATTGTTATAGAACAAAACATAGAGGGGTGACTCACAGTTTCCTCACTGAGGAGGTGGAAGGAATTGCAACATCAGTTGTTGCATCATTTCATGCATCTCACCCAACATTTCCTCTTGTCGGGTTTTCTCTGTTCCTTGCCTTTATTTCTCGGCTCTCGGGTCATCGAGCTCAGATTGGACCCAAGCCCACTGGTCTTCATCCATATAGAATGATTTGGATCCTTGATGAACATAGGGAGGGGGTGGTGGTACAAACTGCTGTTGTGAAGTTACATCCTCTCTTGTGGTTCCACCTGCAACAAAATCAGCAAATTGGTCATCCTCATCATTATGGACGACACTTGTATATAACCAGTTGTTTCTATCAGCAATGTTGATTCTATCTGGGTTAGGGAGTTTAATTATACACTTGTTGCATATCATCACCAAGTACGTGTTATGGGCACTAGAAATCATACCCTGATAGATCAGTGACTCCATGTTAATTTTATGCTTACCTGCAACAGGAGTATCATCAGGCAACAAAGATTCATATTCGAGATGCTCGGCAATTCAGACAATCATACCCCCCATGGAAATACCACTACTGGTTGCACAAGCCACTCTGTCCAGATAGTTATCTACAAAGGCAACGACATTAACAACCTCATGATTTGTCACCGCATAAAGGAATAATAACTCCCTCTGAGTGGCCACCCCTGTGATATCACCCCTTCCAAACAAAGTATAATCAAGCCTCTTCTGGGTGTATCGAGAACAAGGGTTCTGGATTATCGAGGATTTTGTTGACGTTGAACTATAACACATCATACCTATAATAGCCCACCAGAATTGTTTCACAAGAAACTCTTTCGTAATAGCTCTGGGCCCATATGGGAAGTCTGAGGATGCCACCTAAATCTTCAACAAATAATTCATGACATTCATTAAAAAGGCAGAATTTAAGCGTACCAAAGTAGTATCTCATCTCATGGGTCCACTTTTTGTCCAGATGAAACTCAAGAGTACTTGGGAACTTGAGAGTGATGCGCTCAAAAGTTGGCTCCTCCAAATACATGAATTCCAACAACCCTATACTACGAAACATCCTAACAATTTAAAATTTTAAACCTAAGTCATTCATAGATTGTTCACAGAGATACCTACTTGGAGTTATCTTTCTCTTAACATGATCCAAATACCTCTTCTCTAGAGAGCTTTCTGCAAAGACAATATTATGCAGATTGGGCGTTCAGGTGCTTCTTTTGCGAGTGTTTGAAGATTTATCCGCTTGTTTGCCTTTGAGACTCCTTTTTAGGGGCATTTTCAGCTTATTGAGAAGATGAAAATTTTGAATTGTGATGTTTGGAAAACAGTACTCGAAATAATTATAAGGATGGAGAATTATGAAGGTTTTATGAAGGGATTTTGGGATTTTGGGTGGGTAAGAGGTAAAAGTTTGAAGCTTTATGTGTGGGTTTTTAATGGAGGTTATATATATATATATATATATATATATATATATATATATATATATATATATATATATATATATATATATATATATATATATATATATATATATATATATATATATATATATATATATATATATATATATATATATATATATATATATATATATATATATATATATATATATATATATATATATATATATATATATATATATATATATATATATATATATATATATAGAGAGAGAGAGAGAGAGAGAGAGAGAGAGAGTGAGAGAGAGAGAGAGAGATAAAGAGATAGATAGATAGATAGATAGAGAGAGAGAGAGAGAGAGAGAGAGAGAGAGAGAGAGAGAGAGAGAGAGAGAGAGAGAGAGAGAGAGAGAGAGAGAGAGAGAGAGAGAGAGAGAGAGTAAGAGTGAAGAAGATGGAAATGGTAAGTTAAGAAAGAGAAAGTGTGATAATGATTGTTGCACTCTAAAATTTGTCCTCTTCATTTTATTTTTTAGTGGCTTATAGTTTCATCATATGAATTCCATACACTGTGATAAGATCAAGGTTATTTTGTTTCTCAAGTTCTATACAAACTATGGATTTTGGTTGTATTGCCAATTAGTTCGAGTTGTATCTCATTTCCTTATTATTTTGAGTGTTCAGGCTACCAAGGCTTCTCAAAGCCTCACGACATCTCATTTGATTCTTTGTGTTATCAAAGAATTGAGAATTACAAGTGTTGAATCTTGAATTAAAATTTTCTCTCATCCTTTGGCTTTTGTGCAAGGGTTTGATCACTGAAGTATGTGACGTTTCTCCCGTCAGAATTCTTAAAAGATTGGTATCATGAGTTTTATCTCAGAACGCCTTCAATGCTCAACCGAGTTTCTATTCATTATAAGAGACTCTTATCTGGTTCCTAAGATCAATTGAATATATTGGTTGCTTGAAATGCAAGTCGCTTGTGGTTAGAAAGTTGAAGAAAGATTCTTTTATAAATTGAGGATTGGTGTTGTACCCCAAAATTTTCCCTCTCATTCTTCAAGGCCTTTCTCACAAGGATTCTCAAAATTCAAGCTTAAACAAGTGCATTGGGATTTTCCAGTACCAAAATTAAGAGGAAACTGACAAAAAGGGAGAAAACAGATAAAAATATTATTTTGACAAAAATTGGAGAAATACAAGTGCCTTTCGTTTCAGCTCTTTCGATTGGCCTTTTGGCCTCTTTCGACACAAGCTTGACTTTCATCCTTCGATTGGCCTTTTGGCCTCTTTTGACACAAGCTTGATTTGCATCCTTCGATTGGCCTTTTAGCCTCTTTCGACACAAGCTTGACTTGCATCCTTCGACTGGGCATGGGCCTCTGACACAGTTTGGTTTGGATTCACAAGGAAAAGAGCCTCTTGTAATCTATTTCATTTCCAAGGCAGAAGGCTCTCTTTTAACATCCTTCGATTTGCACTTTTTTTTCCTCATGTATGCTTCCTTCGAATCTGGACAGTTTGCCTCATGTTTGCCTCTTTCGAATCTGGACATTTTGCCTTCTGCATGCCTCTTTCGAATCTGGACATTTTGCCTCCTGCATGCCTCTTTCGAATCTGGACATTTTGCCTCCTGCATGCCTCTTTCGAATCTGGACATTTTGCCTTCTGCCTGCCTCTTTCGTTTGGGCATGTGGCTCCCTTCATGCAAGTCTTTATTTGAGCATTGACCTGTTGTGTGCTTGCTTGGAGTCACAAAGTTTAGACCTCCTTCATGCAGGCTTCGACAAGACATTGACTATGTTTGTACTAGCTTCGACTGGACAACATTCCTCTTTAGTATGCTGCATTTACATCCTTGACAAACTTCAGCACATGGTTGGTGGACTTGAGGGGCACACATATGAGTCCCTGTCGAAGGGTACGCCTTACTAGCCCATTCGAAGCACACATTTGGCCCCTTCAAACGATGCACCAAGATGATTCGTTCGAAGGACACTTGTTGGAGGAAAGTCAAAACAATGTGTTGGAAGAAGAATCTGGTCGAAGGAGAGTCAAAATGAAAGGATAAAATATTCAAAGATGCTTGCTTCCAAAGTTCAGACATGGTACACTGGCCATAAAACTCCAAAACTGCTGCACAGCAGTCCTGCGCTGTTGCCCATTCCTTGCACCAAAATGGCGATAAAGCACTGTCCCTCGGAGGCTGCAAAGAGAAGTTTACCCAATTTGTTCAAATAATTTTGTTTTCCCTCCAAAAGCTTCAGCCAACTCTGCCTATAAATAAGAGGCTTCAATACATGTTTGAGGAGGACCCTTTGGCCAGTCGAACGAATCTGTAGAAAATTCTCTAAAACTCTCAAACACTTAAACACTCCAAACACACATCCAGAATCTTCAGAAAATTCTCAAGAACACCAAATTTTCTCAAACACTTAAACACTCCAAACACGTATCCAGAATCCAAACACATATCCAGAATTCAAACACTTATCCCCTTAGAATCTGAAACATCCCTGTACCTTGTTACCATTCGAATCCAGTAGGAAGAACCTCACATTGGTTCTTCTTTTTCGAATCCAGTATCAAAGACATAGCCCCTGGTTCCTCCCTTCGAATCCAGAAGCATTCAAGGAAACCACTTAAAGGCCCAACACACGTTCCAGCTTCAAGCGAGGTAAGTCATTCTTAACATTGAACCCTTCATTTCTAGTATAACATGTGAATAAGCTTCCTTTTCGTTTCAAATATATACATAGTGTTTGTTACTTTTTCGTTTCCACCCTTTAGTTTGTTTTTATTGCTGCCCTTTTTGGTTTGGTTCTTTGGTTGGTTATGGATGCTTTAAGAATTAACCTGGCCCTGAGGTAATGATAGCATGGCCTTAGGCCATGTTGCTATTTAATATTTCAAACGAAGTAAACAGGAGACAGGAATATGAAATGAAGCCTCAGGCTTCCTCACTGATTCCAGGCCCGGTCGAAGGAGGCAGAAAGGAAGATTACATCTTGCACAGATTCCAGGCCTAGTCGAAATGCACAACATGCTGTCCCACTGGTCCCAATCGAAAGGCACAATACGCTGACCGTGAGGCCTCAGTCGAAAGTCACGCCTTCACCCTTCTCAGGCCAAATCGAAGAGAGCCAGAAAGTGCAGAATCGAAGAGTACTGCTGCCTGGGTCGAAAGACCCTCATTTCTCTTGTTTTTATTTTATTTTTGCCTTTATATTTTCATGCAATTCGATATGGTTGTAATAGTGTAGGATTTTATATTTTTGCACTTTATTACTTTTATATGCTTGTTAGTAAATAGGTGATGCATGGAAAGATTAACCTTTAATTTAAAATCAACCGTAGCTCACCATAATATGTACAAAGATAATATAACTGAAAAAACAATACACTTGCACATGCCACTCTTAGGGTACGCCTCACTTGGTTGCCTCAAACGGTCATTGAGTATAGGTTGCTTTAGAGGTCGCTCTCTTGTCTAAAAGATCATAAGTTGCCTCGGAAAGGTTGCCTCGGATATCGTTGCCTCGGATGAATGATCTAAGACATTAGGGTTACCGCTAAGGCGTCCTAACATTGCTTTAGTGACCACACGTCCCTTAATCGAATTGACCCGAAAAAACTCCAACGATGGTGCTACCTACTCCTCAATAGTGGGATAGAACTGTCTAAAGGACATTTGTACAGTTTAATTCCTTTTTGAGTAGGTAGATGCTTTTAAGTACTTGCTCTTTTGAAAACAAAAAAACAAAACTTTCCGCACTTACACTCTCTTTCAAACAAAAACCCTTTTCAAACCCACAAACACAAAGAAAAGCAAACTTTTGAAAACACAATGAGCAAGTACCTAAGAGCCCGTGGATAACCACAGATAGAAAGGGTGCTCACACCTTCCATTTCTATAATCTACCTTCCGAACCGGAGAAACAATCTCAAAAAGGAATTTTTCTGTGCTTTTGTCCTTTCCTTGTTGGATAAAATAAAATACGGTGGCGACTCTTGCTCACCGCGACATTTTGTGAAAACAAACGCAAAACGCGAACCAGCATTTCAAAACTGTCAGTTCTCATTCCCACCGATCACAATTGGGATGAATTTTTATTGCATTTTGTTGTACCCCAAAATTTTTCCTCCCATATTCTTCAAAGTTTTGACAAGCATCACCTCAAATGGTTCAAAGTCTACTCAAGGGCTACACAGTCAACCATTCTTCTAGGCCAGTCAAATTAGGGTTTTGGTTCTTGGAAGGAAGTTGAGGTTTTCAAAGGCTTAATCAAGTCCCATATGCTCATATACATTGTCAAGCACCTACATGTCAAGTTTCAAGGCTCACAAGGTCAAGTTGCACAATCAAAAACCCTAATTGCTTCACAATCAACTGCAGGGGCAAAATGGTCATTTGGCAGTCAAAAGTCAAAAATTTTGGTCAACATCTTATTTTGAAGCCACAATTATCATTTGATCAAGTCTTGATCATGATTCTACAAGAATGGCTCAAAAATCATCAAGATGCAAAAGTTTCCATTTTTGGACAGTTGAAAAGTCAACTGTAACTTGACCAAAGCATAACTTTTTCATGGTTCATCAGAAAAATCTCATCCAATGCTCATTTTGAAGGGGAGGACATTTCCTACAACGCATCTTCACATTCCAAGTCCAAGAAATGCTCTCACAAAAAGTTACCAATTTCAACATTATAGGTCATTTTCAAAAGTCAACAAAAAGGCATTTTAAGTCAAAGACCATAACTTGAGATTGGTAAATTCAAATGACATGGGACCAAAGTCATTGGTTAGAGGACTTCAAGACCTTTCCAAAATGTCCAAGAACATGTTCATATGATCAAAATAGAGCAAGATATGCATTGGAGAAGTTGGGAAATTTTTGTGAAAGGGCCAAAGTCAATTATCCTTGAAACTTCATTTTTGACAAAAGGGGCCCACTTTTTCCACTTGATTCAGCTTTGCCATACCTCCCACGTGTCCCATGTTTTATTTCAAGAATAAAAATTAATTTTTCTATTTTTGTTTAATTTTATTTGATTTAATTCATTTTAAATCTTTAAAATTCAAATAAAAATCAAGAAAATTAATTGGAGGATATTTTGTGGTTTGAATAGCTTTGATACACCATAAAACATATACCAAATTCGTTCAAGACCTATTTCAATAAAAAAAATTCAAATTTGGAGCAAATATGGCAAGTTATTTCAATGGTGATTATGGAGAAAATCAAAACTTCATTGCAAGGCTTAAAAGCTCCTTAATGTGACTGATTCTCATCCAAGCCTATATATACAAGCCTTGCAAGCCTCATTCAGGACCTAGAAAAAAAGGAGAGTGTGCACAAACGGCCAGAGGAAAAGTTCTAAATTTGTCCAAAAAAGTGAGAGATCTAAAGCGGTGTTGCAAACATTTTCAGATCAAAGCAAGCACGTGGCTTTCTTCCTTGCCACTCCCTGAAGCCGAAGCAACCACAAACGCGTCCTAAGGTGTAAGTTGTCTCAAACTCACCCCTGTACACGAAATCATGTTTCTCCATTCTTGCACTTTTCTGGAAAATAATAGCATATTCATACTCCATGCCTAATTTCCAATGTAACTGCTATATTCAATTTCATTTTTAGGCTTCGTATAACAATACCCGTGCCTAGGGTTCTTTGGTTTTGTTTTTAGGTATTTTGTCTACAGGTGAAATTGGGACAAACCATAAGCATAGACGTGATCAGGAGACATGGACGATCACAACCATGGGCTTAGATGGAATTTTTGATGCCTAAGGATGATTTTGAGTAAAACCTCCAAAATCCGGCCTTCACCTCCTTGGTTTAGCATTTCTTTTCTTATTTTCTTTCCTTTTATTAATTATTATTATTATTTAGTTAGTTCACAAATAATTATTTTCATAAATTCAGAAAAAAAACAAAAAAAAATGTAATTATTATTATTATTATTAATTTCACTTTAGTAATTATTTTTGTAAATAAAATACTAACAAATTAATTAGTTTAATTAGTTAATTTTAACCTTTTTTCACAATAAATAAAAACAAATTTAGACTTAGGATTTTTCTTTTGACATTTTTAATTCTTTTTTTTTATTTTATTTCATAAAAACATAAAAAAGGTCAAAAAATATTTTCTTGTAATTAAAATAATTAATTAGTTTTCAATTTCATTTAATTACCAAAAAAAAGACAAAAAAATTAATTCCCTTTTCTTTATTCGCGCGTATTTAATTTGTTCGATTATTATGTAATTGCTCCGGATATGTAATAGTAAATAGGACCTTTTTACTGTTTTTTATTTTCCGCACTTATTTACTTAAAACGGGTCTTTGTAAAGATTTGGCGATGTATAGACCCGCGCCTTGTAATAGCGTAGGATTTACGTTTTCCGTACTTTAATTTCCGCACCCCTTAATTGCTAAATTTTGCATGAAAGAATGAATGGCCCAAATAAAATCAAAGCGTAGATCACCATAATGCATGACAAGATAAAACATAACTGAAAACAATACACAAATTCACACACCACTCTTAGGGTACGCCTCACTGTTGCCTTGCCCCTCGAAACGTGGTCGTCGAGTATAGGACATTTTAGTAAGTCCTTATGTCCATGAACATGGCATAAGGGTAGCTTCTAAGGTGTCCTACTGTTGCTCTGGTGACCACACTGTCCCTACAAGCTCGAATTGTGGTCGTCGAGTATAGGACGTTTTAGTAAGTCCTTATGTCCATGAACATGGCATAAGGGTAGCTTCTAAGGTGTCCTACTGTTGCTCTGGTGACCACACTGTCCCTACAAGCTCGAATTGTGGTCGTCGAGTACAGGACGTTTTAGTAAGTCCTTATGTCCATGATATGATCCAGTCTCCTCGGAAAGGTTGACTCGGAATTAAAAAGGATCAATGGCATAAGGGTAGCTTCTGAGGTGTCCTACTGTTGCTCGGTGACCACACTGTCCCTACAAACGAATTGACCCGAACACCTCCAACGGTGGTGCTACCTACCTCTCAATGGTGGGATGGCACTACCTTAAGGACATTTACACAACCTAATTCCTTAGGGTAGGTAGATGACTCATAGATACTTGCTCTAAAAAACAATCAAAACCCTTTTCACACCGACACACTTTCAAAAAGCTTTCAAAACAATTTTTTCAAACACTCTTGAGGACTGATACAAGAGTCGAACTGAAATTTTAAACGAAACTTTTTCAAACCCACTCACACTTGAAAAGCAAACAAACATTTTGAAAACACAAATGAGCAAGTATCTAATAGCCCATGGATAACCATGGTGTTGTACCCCAAAATTTGCCCTCCCATTTCTCATTGATTTCTCCTCACAAAGCTCTTGAAGCTCAAGATCCAGTTAGGGTTTCATCTGCTCAAGACTCCTCCTTGCATTGCTAACCCCAAATTAGGGTTTGTGTTTGCACAAAGATGTTTTGACCTAAAGTGCCCAAGATGACTTTCTTGCTTCATATTGACCTCCTAAGTTTATCCATACCAAGTTTCAAGTCCTGATTCCAATTTTTGCCCAGTCAATTGGACAGTTGACCTAGAAATCAACTGTATTGGGGAAAAAGTCAACTGTGGCCAATTGACAGTCAAATCTCATGAAATTTGATCCACATCAATATTATGAACTCATATGAACCATTTGATCAAGTTTGGATCACAATTCCACAAGAAATCTGATCAGATCACTAAAAGGGTAAAATGGTCACTTTTAGGGTTTTGACTGTACAGAGGCAATTTTTGACTGTTTGACCTAGCCAATGGCAAACCAAGCTCACATATGGACTCAAGGACCCCATGGAATTATCTTGACATTCTCAACAAGTTCAAAAGATCCCAAGTACACAAGATTGACAGTTGAATTTCCCAGTCAATTGATCAGTTTTGACTGTATACTGAAAAGTCAAACTTTGACTTTTTGGTCAAAATCAAGAGTCAAGATTTATTTTTCATCAAAATATGCCAAATCATGAAACTTGTTCACCAAGAAATCACAAATTGCAAATTAGGGTTAGAAAATGGAATTTTTCATAACTTAGAATTTTTCTAAGTTATGAAAAAACCTAATTTTTTCCCAACTTTGCCCCACCTTTTCACCAAGATCCATTTGGATTCAAACAAAAGTCAAAACATGAAAGTTGTATCTTGTTGCATAATCTACAACTTTGATTCACAAAGTTTTCTCATTTGAAGCGTGTATCTCAAGTTACAATTTTTTGAATAAGGGCACTAAACCATTTTTAACTTAGTAGAATTTTAACCTATTTTGACAAGGTTTTCTACCCCACTTCAAGGCCATTTTTCATACCCTTCCACTTGGAATTTCAATTTTCATTTCAAAGATGGATTGTAGTACACATTCCAAGCTTTCCAAAATGTCCAAGAACTTCTCAAACAACCTCATGGTTAGAGAGAATCGAATTTCACAATATAGCAAAAAACCACTTTGTTCATGACCAAGTTCCATGTCCATAACTTTGCAAATTTGAACTCAACATGCTTTAGGATAGATTACAGGTCCTTAAACCAAGTTACACTCCATAATTTAATGCTTGTTCATTGTGCCAAAGTGTTGTTCCATGAGTTCAAGCATTGTACACAAGATTGATCCATTTTTAGATAAAGTGAACTTTCCATTTTTGCAAAAGCTTGCTTTATGTCAATTGGTAAATCAAAGAAGTACATTGCAAATCTGAATGGCACAAGATTATGGACAAATTGCTCTGATCAAGAGAAGATTATGCAGCCCATTAGGAGGCCCCCTACATGCCTAGAACATCAAGTGGCATTTTGTTGCTTAAGAAAGAAAAAAATCTCAAAGGTTTTTGCTGTGCTTTTTAAACCTTTCCTTAGGATAAAATAAAAAGTCGGTGGCGACTCTTGCTCAACCAAAACATTTGCGAAAACAAACGCAAAACACTAGTCAGTTCTCCCACCGTATCACAGAACTGGCGACTCTGCTGGGGAATATTCTTTAAGTGGAGTAACCTTAGGGCTTAGATCACCCTCTTGCATGACTAATTGTTTGATTTGCTTGCTTTATACTTGGGCTCTTTTGTTTGGGTTTATAATCCTCCACCCGGATTTTCGGAAACATTCATAGATAGCAATACATTGTGGAAACTGTGCGGGGTATACCGACACGGTCTAAGCAATAGCTATATTAGTGCGACATATTTGTGAGTACCGGTAACCCTTGAGTTCAATCAAGGAGAGTACGGGGCCGCTGAGTGATGTCACTAAGCACTAATGACCTAGAACCTTACTTGACCATCTTGGCCTTTTATTAGGGGTAGTGAGATGACCGGCTTTGGTGCAGTCCGAAGTTGGTAGATACTCGATACTACACTCATTGAGGGTTGTTTTCTTGGAATATTTTGGTCACTAGTTAAGTGGCTAAACCAAAACAATGAACAATGAAAACAATCCAGTGATATTGAGTTCCTTAGAACCCGGTTACTATTTATAGGACAGGTTTTTAAGCCGACTACACTCAAGAGGGTACTTACCTATGAAACCCCATGCAAGCCTGAAACTAGGGTTTGGTGTGATTTGCTTGTACATATGTCTTGTGCATACATCATAAACATCATAAAGCATCATATGCATTCACTAACCATTTCAAGGGTTTGGATCTTCATCATTGTTCTTGTTTTGTAGGTCATGGAAATACCTCGCAGAAATACCATCCAAGTCAACCTTGTGAGAATCTCTCCTCAACTCAAGGAGATCACTTCAAGAATTCCAGAAAATTCATCCTTCAGTGAAAGACATGGTAGACTGCTCAGCCTAGTCAACACCAACATTGAAGAAGACATGATAAAAGTGCTATTCCAGTTCTTTGACCCTCTTCACCATTGCTTCACTTTCCCTGATTATCAGTTGGTTCCCACTTTGGAGGAGTTTTCTCAACTCCTAAGAATCCCTATCATTAATCAACTACCCTTCAACGGTACAGAGAAGGAACCAAAGCCCGAAGATGTTGCTCGAGCACTACATCTACAACCATCTGAAATCAAGGGGCATTGGGAAACCAGAAGCGGCGTCAAAGGATTCTTAGCAAAGTTCTTGTTTGAGAAGGCACAAGAATGTTGGAACTCATTGGACCTACAAGCCTTTGAAGAGATTGTGGCACTCCTTATCTATGGGTTGGTCTTGTTCCCAAATCCTGACCAATTGGTAGATGTCAACGCTGTCAAAATCTTCTTGTCCAGAAACCCAATACCAACATTGCTTGGGGACATCCTTCACTCATTTTACACACGAACAATGAGAAAGAGGGGTGTTCTCATGTGCTGTACTCCTCTCCTTGCAAGGTGGTTTATTTCGCACCTTCCACAATCTATCCTGAAGAATGACCAAGGTACAAGGTGGTCCCAACGATTGATGACTCTTACTCATTCTGATGTACATTGGTGTTCTCGGTCCAGAGAAAATGTCATCATTGTCGATCATTGCGGAGAGTTTCCTAATGTTCCTTTGCTTGGAATCAGAGGAGGTATCACCTACAATCCTTGCCTAGCTTTGAGACAATTTGGATATGCACGGAGGGATGGCCCTCATGACATGTTGATTCCTAGCCTAGTTTTTGACTTCGACAACGATGCGCAAGGACTTCGCCAAAGATTCATCAGAGCTTGGGGAAAACTCAACAAGGTTGATAGCAAGACTCTGGGACACAAGAACTCCATCCCTCTTGAGCCCTATCTCAAGTGGGTACGAGCCCGAGCCCAAAGTCTAATGATGCCTTATCCTCATGTACTCCCAGTGATTAAAGAGCCCGTCAATGAAGGAGAGGTTCCCTACACCATCCTGCATCCAGACATGCCTACATCGTGGGAGGAAATGCAGAAAAGTTGGATTCAGCTCAAGGAGGAACGGAACACTTTTGAAGCTAGCTACTACGCCAGTGAAAAGAAGGTTCTAGAGCTTACCCGCCGACTCCACGAGCAAGAGGCCCTCAATACCTACATCGCACCAAAGAGGATGCGCAATGTCTTTCTGCCTTGAGAAGTTTATGTTGTAATATTTGGCCCATGGGGCATTTATGTACTAACAAATTTCTTCTTATTAATATGACGTGCGTTCTTCTTTGTCTGAAACAATTTTGAATGTCCTAAATCCTTGAATGCATTGCATACATCAGCATACCATTCATCATGTGCATAAGCAGGTCTCACTCCAGGTTTCCTTATCTATCTGCTGTTTATTTCAGTAGGATGGATCTCGAGCAAACAGTTAAAGACCTACAAGCCCAGAATGCACAGTTCCAGCAACTCTTGATGACTTTGGTCAAGAGTCAAGAGGATATCAAGGCTCATCTGGAGAGTAGAGACCCAGTGAAGAAGAAAAAGAGGGTCGGAGTGGCTACTTTGGGGAGAAGATTTGACAGAGAAGCTCGGAGGGTGCTTGAATTTCCTCCTACTTCTGATGAAGGGACTAGTAAAAGAGATCGAGTTGCGGTGCCTTCCGAGTCTGATGCAGAGGAGGAAGAGGTTGAAGAGGATGAAGATTATTCTGACCAGCAGTATCCTCCAGCTGATGATAAGTACAAGGGTTTAGAAGACAGATTGGCTGCTATGGAATTGCAAAGGGTACCGGGTTTGGATTTTGAAGACATGGGCTTGGTCGCTGGAATTGTGATTCCCCCAAAATTCAAGGTGCCAGTGTTTGTAAGGTATGACGGGCTGTCCTGCCCCAAAATGCATCTCAGGTCCTATGTGAGAAAGATTCAACCCTATACAGCAGATAAGAATCTCTGGATTCATTTCTTTCAAGACAGCCTGTCGGGAGCTCAGTTGGAATGGTTTTATCAATTAGAAGGAACCAGTGTCAGAAATTGGGAAGATTTGGCCACCGCTTTCTATAAGCAATACCAGTATAATTCTGATCTTGCTCCTACTCGTACCCAACTTCAGGGTATGTCGCTAGGAACAAGTGAGGGATTCAAGGAATACGCACAAAAATGGAGGGATTTGGCTGGCAGGGTGCAGCCTCCTTTAACCGATCGTGAGCTCGTTGATATGTTTCTTGGGACCCTATCTGGGCCATTTTTCAATCATTTAATTGGTAACTCTTCCGCAGGGTTTACCGATTTGATCTTAACCGGCGAAAGAATCGAGGCTGGCATCAAGTCAGGAAAGATTCAGAAGGGTGTCGCTGCAAGTGTTGAGAAGAAGCCGTTTAAAAAGGAGACAGCTATGGTATATTCTCAAAGAAGAGCAGGGAAGATGGAGCGTCGGCCGACTGTGGGGGCCGTAATGATTCAAAACACTCCGAGTGAGCAGCCTCGCTACAACCAATCCAGACCAAACCAGCAACGGGTGGAAAGGCCACAACGGCAGTTCACCCGTATTAATATGACTCCAGCGCAGGTGCTTCCCCATCTGTTGAAATTGAATCTTGCCACTATCAAGGAGGCGCCAAAAAATGTAAATACATCCTCTCCGCATTATCATGCCAATGCCAAGTGCGCCTATCATTCAGACAGTGTTGGACACGACACCAATGATTGTTGGGCACTCAAGCATAAGATCCAGGACCTGATAGAGGCTAAGGAGGTAGAGTTTGACGCTCCGGAGAAACCCAATGTGATATCTGCACCTATGCCAAAGCACGGTCGGAATGTCAATGCCCTTGAAGAGGATCTGTATGTTGCTGACGTTAGTGATCTGACTACTCCACTGTTAACCATTAAGTTGAATTTGATAAGGGCCGGGATCTTCCCGGGATGTAAAGAAGACTGCTACTGTTGCCACTCTCTGCCGTTTGATTGTCCGCTATTGAAGAAAGGCATCCAAGGCCTTATGGATAGCCGACAAATTTTGTTCGAAAAAGTTCCTGCTGTTCCAGTTCATGTTGAAAATGTCTCAATCATAACCATTCACGCCAATCTTTCCAAGGCCGTAAAAAAGCCAGTTAAGATTACAACAGCTGCAAAGTCTATACCTTTGAAGATAACAATGCCGGGGCCTGTTCCCTATGTTTCTGAGAAGTCGATACCTTGGAACTATGGTGGTGACATCTACTACCATGGTATCAAGCAAATCGAGGTAATTGAAGAAAATTCAGATGTTGAAAAAGCCAGCATTAGCAACATTGCGGGCACCAGCAAAATCACCAGGAGCGGGAGAATATTTTCTCCAGAGATTGCCCCTCCAAGAGCAGTCTTTGGACCCTCATCCGCTAAAAAAGTCATCCTTGCACCAGTAAAGCTCTCCGCTAGAACTCCTTTGATTGAAGAAATTTTCGTTCCTAGTGCTGTCTCTCCTACCATTGCCGATAAAGGAAAAGGAATACAAGATGAGCCCGTCAGGACGAGGGCTCAACCTTTGGTGATTCCGGAGGCCTCCAAGAAAGAAATGGACGAGATTTTGAGGATAATCAAGAGAAGTGATTACGATGTGGTGGAACAGTTGGGGCAAACCCCCTCCAAGATCTCCATGCTGGCACTGTTGCTTTGCTCAGAAGCGCACGCTCAAGCTTTGATTAAGTTTCTAAAGGCAGCTCATATGCCCCAGGAAACCTCTGCAGATCAATTTCAACATTGCGTGGCTAGTCTGACTGCAGACAATGGATTAGGTTTTTCTGATGCCGACCTGACCCCTAAAGGCCGAAATCACAATGATGCGTTGCATATTTCAATCGAGTGTCGCGGAACCACCCTTGCACATGTTTTGGTTGATACCGGTTCATCACTGAATGTTTTGCCTAAGAAGGCCTTGGACCGGCTAGATTGCGAAGGTTTGGAATTGAAGCCTAGTGATATCGTCGTCAGAGCTTTCGATGGGTCGAAAAGAATGGTCCATGGAGAAGTTGAAATTCCTGTCAAGATAGGTACTGAGGTATTTAAATCCACTTTCTATGTAATGGACATCCGTCCATCATACTCCTGCCTGCTGGGTAGACCTTGGATACATCATGCTGGGGCAGTCACATCCTCCTTACACCAAATGCTGAAATATCCTGTAAAGGGAAAGATCATTACTGTCCACGGCGAAGAAGAGTACATGATTAGCCATTTAAATTCTTTCCGATATGTGGAGGTTGAAGGGGAATTCATTGAGACACCGTTTCAACATTTCGAAGAAGTGCTTCCTGAGATAGCAGTGGCGAAGTTGGCAGCTGAGTGTTTACCTAGGGATTTGGTAAACAACCGCTGATCCTCCAAATGGTTACTTATTTGGTTACTCGCAGGATCGATCAGATTGATCCTATGGACATAGGTTGATTTTGAAGTTTAATTAAATTGGATAAGGCTTTAAGTAAATGGTTTAAAGTAAATTGCATAAAGGAAAGGCTTGGTAAAATAAACAAGACTTGAATGTAAAGGTTCGACAGGAATCTTAAAGGGGAAAAGCATATAAAATACTGGAAAAGTAAATGACTTGAATTGATTAAATTGGTGTTTCACACATACATTTCTCAACAATTCGTTCGCTCACACTGGGTACTTGAATCTAAATGAGTGACTATGTATCTATTGTGAACACACGCGAGAAACTATACGTCTACTCCTATTTATACAAAAACATTCCAAGTAACCGTCAGGCAGTTACACTGCTTCGAGATCAAGCCACTTGTCACGTTCTCCATGCTCGACGCTCCAGATCCTTGCACGTTCGCACGTAGTAACTGCTGGAAACCGTTTTCCCTCCAAAGCTTTGAATTTCAAACTGCTCCACCCTGGACCATCAAACACGTTCGTCAAGAGACGTCTTCAACGAAAACTTCTTCGACGTCGAAGGCAATGAGCCTTCCTCCTTGGAAGAAATCTTCTAAGTTATTTTTCCATCTTTCGACGGGTACTTCGACAAGCTTAGCCAGTCGAAAGCATCTTTCAGCTTTTAATGGCTGTCATCAATCAAAACAAAGGTGTCGAATTTAGGAGCCAACAAATTGCCCCCCAAGAATGCCTTATTTCGACTCTGAAAGAAAAAGGCATTCTTTGAAAACGCCATTCGACACCTGTTTTTCCACGCTTAGTCACAAGTTAACTTGTGCACTTTTTGTTGCTTTTTTACCAACTCTTGGCAATCCCAAGAAACCATCATTGATTTGATCCTAGGACGTCACTGTCAGTACGGCGTGCAGAACCAAACATCACTTCATAATTTGTCATTATGACAAATCCAAAAAACGAGGACGCACGCTGCGTCTCTCTGTTTCTGCAGAAACGGCCAAAACAACAGGATGCTGCCACGCGTCCCACTAATTCCTGCAGCATTAAATGACATTTAATGCCCTCGTAATTGGGAATTTCTCCCACTACTATAAATAGTAGTGAATATCCCATTGTGGGACTTTTCACGCACACTAGCCTTCAAACTCCCTTGCTTTCTCACAAACTTGTTCTCTTTGCAGAAAAAACTCTTCCTTTTCCAACTTCATCTTCATCCTCAACAATGGCTTCTGCTTCAACTGCCCCCAAGACTAATGCACCAACTGAACAACTTGCTAAGCCTAAGGTCTTTGTCACTGCTCCGGTAGTGAACGCTACAGGGAAACGAAGGGTCCCCGAACCAACTGACATCTCCGTTCGTGACGCTTACTCGCGTCACTTGATGATTCCGGTCGGATATTCCAACCAAATCTTCGCAATGGCTGGACCCATGCACCCAAGCATTTCTGAAGCCCTAAAGATCAAGAGCTACTTCCCCATCGTCGAGAAGCTCAAGCCAGTAGCCTGTGCTAAGAAGGATGCAGAAGACAACGAAGACCCCACACACGAGAAGATCGACCTTCGTTTCTTCAACAGAAGCGTTAGAGTCTTCAGGTCCTGCCCTAATCTCACCCAGGACTATGTTGCTTGGCTAACAAAGCTGGAAAAACATCAAACTCCAGTCTGGAAGGAAATGGGCATCTTTGACCTAATAATGCTGTCGAAGACAGGCTTAAACTACTCCCCAGAGATGCTTATAGCTTCGCTGTTGTTCTGGGATAACTCTCACTTCACCTTTCACCTTCCATGTGGGATGTTAACCCCCACACTCTTCGACGTAGCGGCCATTACTGGCCTTCGACCAACCGGAGATTACTTCGACCCGGAAGAGATGTCGGAGGACCAAATTGGCTTTTCTGAGACGAAGCCAACATTCACTACCTTTATCAACCATTATCATGACCGCTCGACAGACGCAGTGTCAGACGTTGAACACATAGCGTTTCTAGCCTTATGGCTAACTCGCTTCGTGTTTTGCTCGAAGTCTCTGCAAGTGACCAAAAAGATGGTCACTCTGGCCACCCAACTGCATCACCGCCAGAACATCTGTTTGGCAGAACTAATTCTGGCCAGTCTTTATGACTCCATCAGCAATGGGGTTACTCTCTTGAAACATGTCAAAGATAGGAACAGTCTGCTACTCGCTGGGCCTTTCTGGCTACTTCAACTGTGGCTCAACGCCACTTTCGAATCTTTCTTACCCAAGAAGATTCAGATAAATGAACAAGCCCCAGCGATAGCCAATAGACGGATCGAAGGAATTAGGCTGGCTCTACTGACGCCTGTGGAAGATGGGCTAGAGTTCCAACAAACCTTCACTAACTTCGTGCTGATGTTCGCTCGAAGGAAGGAATTTGTTTCGACTATGGCTCCATTCGCTCAGCGAAAGGTGGGGCCAACTTGGTTCACAAGGCCACATCCCAAGGAGTCGAGTGGTCCCAATGTTGATGAGCACACCATACTGTGGGAGGCATTCCTTACTCCAAGGATTATGCCTCTTCGATTTAAGAGTTCTAAGACTCATCTGAGTCTGCTGGCCTATCAACCAAATCTGGTATCTCGCCAGTTTGGTATCATCCAAACCCTGCCTTCTCCCATTTTCCCAAGAGAGAAGTCAATGTTGTACTTCAGCAACGATTATACAGAAGAAGCTGCCACCAGGCATATCGGAAGATATGCTGGTCGAACCATCCTCTCGCTGTTCAACTACCAGCTTAACTTCCTTTGTTCGCCATCTTTTGAAGAATGGTGGAGAAGTTATTATGCTGAGTACTTCTTCGACGAGAAGGACTTCATAGCAGAGTTGCAGAAGTCTTTTGTCCTTGTGTTTGACAAAGTAAAGAAATGTAAGTTCATACTCTCACATTACTTTTTATCTTTTTCTTCGACTGTTAGCTTGTTAACTTTCCTTTTCGCTTTCAGTTGTTCGAAAGCCCCTAGCCAAGAAGGCTCCAGAAGGCCCACAAGGAAGAGTCCCTTCGACCAAACCTCCACCGCCGGCGAAGACTATAGCGCCGGCGAAGACAATGGGCAACCAACAGGGGGAAGGCTCTTCGAGGAGGCCTCCTGCATCGGTAACCAGATTTTCTTCATTTTCATTCTGGCTTTCGATTATTTATTTTCGACGTAATTATTCAATCGAATTCCTATTGGTTTTCCAGGCCCCTTCGCCCAAGAAAAGGGCAGCATTTGTGATCGAATCGGGGAGTGACGACGAAAGTGACTCCCCTCCTTCTCCCTTAAAGAGGCGAAAGTTAACGAAGGACGCTTCTGTTCCTACTCCAGCACCTGAAGGTCGAACCGTCAGAATAAAGGTAGCTGTGAGGAAGCCTAGGCCACCTGCAGTGGTCATCGAAGAACCGACTGAGGAGGAACTGAACGCTCTAGTTAACAAGCCTGTCGAAAGTGATAATTCCAGCCCTGGGGCTGAAGCCAATCCACAGGTAATCTATTGGACCCTTCTTATAATTCAGGCATAGATACCAGTATTTGATTATGTCTCTTTCGACATCTGAAGACTTATCTTCTTTCTCCTTTTTAGGACACTACTGGAAGTTCCCCACCAAGGACTTCAGAAACTCTGGAATCTGCTGACCTTAGCAGGCCTCAGGTGCAAGATTTGGGCAATGACGAAGCCCACACTGAGACTGAGGCCAACGCTGAAACAGTGGAGAAGACGAATGAAGAACCTATGGCGGAGGAAACACAGCCAGAAACGGTTCCTGTGGTGGACTTGTCGTCAGAAGAGAATCCTGAAGGAAGAGACCAAGGCAATGGCGAAGAGAATCAGGATGCTGTTGACGAAGAACATCAAGGTGGTACTGGCGAAGACCACCAGGGGGACGCTAGCGAAAAACCACAAAATGACGCTGGCGAAGGACCCCAAGGTGATGTTAACAAAGAACCTCAAGTCGATATTAGTACCGCCTCAGTTCAAGTCGAAGAGCAACCAAACGAGGCACTCAGCATTCAACAGCCTCCAGTCCAAGATAATGCTATGGCAAGGGTCACCTCCTCAAAGCACAGGTCGAAAGAGGACTTGGAAATCTTGAAACAAACTGATCCTGTCAGTTACCTCAATGCTATCGTCGAGAGTAAGAGTTCTTCTGACACTAGTCAGGAAATTCCTACTCTGTCAGGGAAATCTACTGAGACTTCTCCTCTTGATGATGCGTTGGCGAAGGTCAAGGCCCAGTTCTTCAAGAGAGATTTAATGAAGGCTTTAGAGGGGGACCCCACTGCTCCATCTTGCTTGAAAGAGGTTTTGAATGCTGTTGATTTCGATGCTGTAGCCCCAGAAATCTCAGACTTAATCATGGAATTACATTCTATGATTGATCAAGTCTCGGCGGATTACCGGCGCCAACGAACTTTTAACAGTCAGCTCGAAGTGTTGCATGGCAAGAGCTCATCTGCATGGACAGCTGTCTCCGATTCGACTTCTCGAATTGCCGAGTTGTCGAAACAGAAAGCGTCTGCACAGGAAAGGTTCGATGCTATTGAGCGAGAGAATGTCTCCTTTCGAGCACAAATTGCAGAAATAGAGGCGAAGATAAACGCCAACACTGTGCTCCAGGAGGAAATTCTTTCGAACATCCCAGACGCTGAAAGCCAGACTGAAATCAAGCAAGGCCTGGAATTCGCTGAGAGGGCTCAAAGCCTCGACGCTCAAATTGCCAAGCTGGTGCAAGAAAAATCTTGGTGCAAAAAGAGGTTGGATCTGCAGCATGCCAAGTATCTTCGACTTAAGAACTCTCTTTCTTTTTGATTCTCTTTTGTAACCATCTTCTGTAATCGCTTTCGACAACAATTGCCATTTTGGCAGAAATTAATAAAAATTTCCATTTTGGCACTTTTATGGTTAATTTAGTTTATTATTTTATTTTTATCTCTTGAAGTATAGGCTTATATTTTTTCAAATATTTACCATTTACTCTTAAGAGCCTTTTATCACCACTTATCTCTTCGACTTCATAGGCTCCACCAGAAAAAGTTTGGATAACTCTGAAGGGTCCTTCCCATTTGGGTGACCATTTCCCCATGCTTCGATCCCGTCGATCCATGGGAAGAATTACCTTCCAAACTAAATCTTCAGGCAAGAATACCTTAGGTTTTACCTTTCTATTATAAGAGTCTTCGACTCTTTTCTTCTGAAGCCTGAGTAAGTCGAGAGCGTGTAATCTCTCTTCGTCTAAATCCACCAATTCATCTAACATCATGTTCCAATAAACCTCAGAAGGAATATCATAATGCTTCTGAACTCTTGCAGATTGAAGACAAATTTCTGCTGGCAACACTGCATCATGGCCAAAAGTTAGCCTATATGGTGTTGTACCAGTGGCTTCTTTTGGGGACGTTCGACAAGCCCATAAAATCTGGTCTAACGTCTTATGCCAATTCTTTGGTTTCTTCCCAACATGCTTCTTTATCAAGCCAATCACTACTTTGTTAGCTGCTTCGACTTGACCATTCGCCTGTGCATAGTAAGGCGTGGATGTTAGGAGTTTGAAACCTGTTTCCTGAGCAAATTCCTGCATCTTTCGACCAGTGAAAACTGAACCTTGATCAGTTGTTATTGTCTCAGGGATTCCATACCTAAATATAATGTTCTTTTGAATGAATTCAATGACATTTTCTTGGTCTACATTGACTAAAGGGACTGCTTCGATCCACTTAGTAAAATAATCAATGCCTACCAATATGTATTTCTGACTCTTTGAAGATGCTGGTCGAATCTCTCCGATAAGATCCAACGCCCATCCTCGAAAGGGCCAAGGCTTCACTATCGAGTGAAGTTCGCTTGCTGGTACATGTTGGATGCCTGTATGAACTTGACACTCTTGGCAACCTTTGGCGAACTCAACACAATCTTTCAGCATAGTGGGCCAATATAGTCCTTGTCGAAACAACAACCATTTCATCTTATGGCCTGCTTGGTGAGCCCCACATGCCCCAGCATGCGTAGTCGAAAGGGCTATGTATGCTTCAGTTTCACTTAAACATTTCAGCAACACCCCTTCAGGCGTCTTCTTGAATAACTCATTACCCATGAGTACAAAACTCAACGCCCTGTATTTTGTCTTTCGTTCTGTCGGAGCTCCTGGATTTTGAAGGTAGTCCACAATGGGTTTCCTCCAATCCTGATCTGACAAATTATCAATGAACGAAATCTCGAAGTTTGAGTGATCAGCATATCCTAGCCTCGTCGATTCCAAGTCTGTTGGTGATAGACAAGTTGCTCTTATCTTCTCTCGAACTTCGATTGCTCTTTGTAATCTCGTTTTTGAAATTTTATACCCAGATGCAATCTGTGCCAAGTCATTGGCTATTTGATTTTCGACTCTGGGAATGTGTCGAATATTGACACTTTCAAATTGTTTCAATAAACGATTTGCTATCACAAAGTACATAATGAGATTCTCTCTTATGCATTTATACTCCTTTGTGACTTGCTTGATGACTAACTCTGAGTCTCCCATTATTTCGACTCGAGTTGCCCCCAATTCCAACAATATTTCAAGGCCAGTAATTAGAGCTTCATACTCAGCCTCGTTGTTCGAACAAGAACCTTCGATTTGGTACTTGAATGTTGTTGGAATTTTATCTGGAGAAATAATCAAGACTCCTACTCCTGTTCCATTTTTATGGCTGGAACCATCGAAGTAGAATTTCCAAGGTTCTATCTCCACATAGTTAATATCCTCGACTTGAATAGAGTGATCGACTATGAAGTCTGCAACCACTTGTCCTTTTACTGCCTTGAGAGGCATAAAGGTCAAGGAGTATTCAGTCAATGCTAATGCCCACTTGCCAATTCGACTATGCAAGATAGGTTTCGACAACATATATTTGAAAACATCAAAATGAGACGAAACATAAACATCAACTGGTTTTATATATTGTTTGAGCTTTGTACAAGAGAAATACAGACATAGACACAATTTTTCAACTTCGCTATATCTAGTTTCTGCATCATTCAAAACTCGACTGAGATAATAAATGGGTCTTTCGACTCCATTCTCATCCTCTTGGGCTAACATACTTCCCAGAGTTTTGTCAGATGCAGCTATGTACAATCTCATACTCCTATTGCTACAAGGAGGCACCAAAATAGGTGGCTTAGTGAGGTACCCTTTGATTTTGTCGAAGGCTTCTTGTTGCTCTTGCCCCCATTCGAACCCCTCCTTATTCAGTCGAAGTAAGGGTGAAAAGGCCTGAGCTTTCCCACTTAGATTAGATATAAACCTTCTCAAGAAATTTATCTTGCCTAAGAGAGATTGCAACTCCTTCTTGTTCGATGGCGCTTTCGCTTCCAAAATTGCCTTCGTCTTGTTCTGATTGATTTCGATTCCTTTCTTGTGGACAACGAAGCCCAAGAAATCTCCAGCTTTCACACAGAACGCACATTTCAAAGGATTCATCTTCAGACCATGTTCTCTCATTCTTTCGAACGATTGTCGAAGGTGGTCAATATGACTCTTCCTGGAAACAGATTTTATAACAATATCATCAATATAAACTTGCATAAATGTGTTAATAAAATCATGGAAGATAGTATTCATTGCTCGCTGGTACGTTGCCCCAGCGTTCTTTAGGCCAAAAGGCATCACTACCCATTCGTAAGTGCCTAAGGCCCCAGGGCATCGAAAGGCTGTTTTCGACACATCCTCTTCAGCAATAAATATTTGATTATATCCTGAATAACCATCGAGCATACTCAGGTATTCGTAGCCAGCGGCAGAATCGACTAGCATTTCCGCCACAGGCATAGGATATTCATCTTTGGGGGTGGCAGCATTCAGATCTCTGAAATCTATGCACACCCTTAATGTGCCATTTTTCTTGATTACTGGCACAATATTGGCAATCCATTCGACATACCTTGTAACACGAATGAACTTGCATTTCAGAAGTCTTTCGACCTCCGTTTTGATCTTCGACAAAATTTCTGGAGCGAAGCGTCTTGGATTTTGCTTGATTGGCTTCTTTCCAGGTTTGATTGGCAACTGAAGTTCTACCAATCCTCTGTCGAGACCAGGCATTTCGTCATAATCCCATGCAAAACAGTCTTTAAACTCTTTCAGCAATTGGATTACTTCCAACCTAAGTTCTGGATCAATTTTGGCGCTGATGTAGGTTGGCCTATTCTCTGATCCTTCGCCTAAGTTGATTTCTTCTAAAGGGTCTTGTGCTAACATCTTAATGTTGTTCGCCAAGGGATCCTTTTCGAAGCCCAAAGGCTCATCGTCATAGATGGCGTCGAGCCTCTGTTCCTGCATTTCATCTGGCATGATATCAGGGGGTCTTGGATCGAAATCCTTTCCTGGGCCAGCAGCAGATAATGGTTGATCATTGGCCTGTGTGGCCATGTACTTTACTTCGGCTTCGAGAGCCGTTATCATCTTGGTTTCAGCCACATAGGCCGAAATTCGCTTCAGAGATTGTGACTCAGTCATTATCACTGAATTCACTTCCCCAACCAGTTGGTTGGATACCCGTTAGCCCACTGAATTCTATGTGGGACACGTCCTCTCTGTCCCACTGGAAACCATGCTCAGGATGCAGGTATAAGGAACAAAAGGTGTTTGGCGCTGGCGCCATGTCGAAGTCAGGAGCTGGACATGGCCCTATGTGAGCCAAGTTTTTGTCGAAATCTGTTACACCCAAGTGGTTTACTTCGCCAAGGTAGTAACTCTGATCAGCCTCTATGTTTTCGACCAGCCCATCTGGGCGCCATAGAAGCAGTCTTTGATGCATCGATGAAGGCACAGCACCTACACCATGTATCCACTCACGGCCTAACAAAAGGTTGTAGTTAGGTTTGGCCGAAATGACCATGAACATTGTTGGTCGAAGGATCGACCCAACTTTTATGTCGAGCTGGATCACTCCCATGGTGGTCCCAATGCCTCCCTCATAGTTGGAAAGGACCATATTGTGAGGTTTGATTTCTTCATCCCTTTTGCCAATCTTTACTAGCACAGAATGAGGGATAATATTGATAGTGGCCCCACAGTCGACCAATATCTTGTTCACAGTGGTTTCCTCGAGCTTGGCCCTTATGAACAAAGGTTTGAGGTGATTCTTCATCGCCTCAGTAGGTGGCTCGAAGAAGCCATTTTGTTCCTCTGTAGTGCCATTGTCCATGACAAAATAGCACACTGGCCTGTGTCTGGCCATTTCTTGTTCCACCTCCCAGTCACTGGCTTCGACTTCTACTTGTCGATTGAATTCCCTGGGTAGCATTGAAACAACGTTCACCATTATATCCAGAGTATCGTCGGACTCAGCATCATCTTCGTCTTCGACTTCGCTTTGGTTAGGCCAAACTAGCCTATTGGTAACTGGTTCTCTCTCAAGAGGCTTTCTTTGTTTCCTTTGAGGCACATTCGAACTAGTCTCAGCCTTAGGCTCGTTGGTAGCCTCCCTTTCAGCTTTTCGCCTTCTTTGATATCTCCTCCATTGGGATCTCGACATAGGATTTTTTCCCTTGTAGTTGCTGGACACTTGAGCAACCTTGGGTGCAGCAACTTGAGGATCTTTCTTCTGAATTAAAGAGGAACCTCTTGGCACTTCGAAAGAATGCCATTTCTCTTCGCTTGGCCTTTTCCGGCCAGATGTTTTGTACCAAGTGTCTACTGGTACATTTGTTGGAGGCCTAAAAGTCAAAGGCCTCTTGTCTTGATTAGAACCCTTTCTGGGATCATGTCGAAGGTTAGAATTCTCCCTTCTCTTGTTCGCTGCTCTCACTCCTTGTATGTGCTCAGCAGCCTTTTTGTCAAAGATAGAACTGCATCTTGGACACAGCATAACCTCTGATTTCTTCTTCTGGCATCTTTGTAAAAAATCTGCCAAGTTTTCGTTTTCCCTAGGGAAAGCCGTTTTATTTGCCTGCTCTTGCCTTATGGCTTCTTCTGAAGCTTTAGGGTCAGAAAGTTCAACCATGTTGATATTCATGGTATCTTTAGTAGCAAGAGTTAGTTGTTTCATTTGTGTTTCCAGTTTCTCCGTCTGGCCTTGTACAGTGGCCAAATGGGAACTGGGCTTTGGTCCAGTTGTTTGTGCTTCAGCAGTCTTCGACTTTGGATCTTCGACCGCTTTCTGGACAGCCTCAATTGTCTTCCTGGATAAGTTTCCAGAAAAACTGCCAAAGATTGGCATGTTGATGTGATCCTTTGAGACTTCGACCATGGTAATGCCTGGCTTCTTCGACTGGATCCTGGTAGCCTCTATCATGTTTACCTCAGAGGGTTCTGCGTAGTGGGCTTCAGCCTTCAGTGGGTTGGAGTCGACAGCCATGGGGGATTTGTCAGCAAACTTTAATCTCCCTTCCTCAATAGCGTCTTGCACAAGATTCCTGAAAAGAAAACATTGAGAAGTTTTATGGCCCAGAAAATTATGATATTTGCAAAAACCTCTCTTCTTTCTTTGATCAAGAGGAGGCACTTTTACCCCAGGGGGTACTATCATTTGGTCATCTTTAACTAGCAAGTCGAATATTTCATCACATTTTGTGATGTCAAAACTGTAAGTCTTTTTTGGGAACCTATCGTTGGTCTTGTCTGGACCAATGGGATTTTTCCCATTTGAGGGGACTAACTGTTTACAAGAGTATGGAGGCCCTTGTTTTAGTTCTGCTAAATCGACTTCTCCTTCTTCGACAGCTAAAGTATCGTCGAAGGATTCTAGATCTTCGTCATCCATCTCAACGTAAGCTATTCTTTCTCTCTTGTGAGTTTTTGTTGCCTTAGCTTTTTCAGCTTTAAGGCGTTCGACTTGTCGAACTCTATCGGCCAGTTGGGCCATGTCTCTTAGGTACTGGGTATCTAGCTTCTTCCTAATGGAATAATCTAAACCGCCTGCGGCCATTTCGACCAGCTCATGTTCTGGCACTTGTGTAAAACATCTCGCCTTAAGCAACCTAAACCTATTCAGATATTCGTCTATAGGTTCAGTGAAACGTCTCTTAACACTCGCCAGTTCTTTCAGGCTTATCTTGGTTTGCCCCATATAGAATTGTTCATGGAACAATCTTTCCAACTGGGTCCAATGGTGGATCGAATTGGGGGGTAGAGTTGTGAACCAAGTAAAAGCGTTCTTGGTTAAGGAACTTGGGAAGTATTTGATCCTTAGGTTTTCATTATTTGAAATGTCTCCTGCTTCGATCAAATACCTTGCCACATGTTCGACAGTAGATTCTGTCGTGTCCCCAGAGAACTTAGTAAATTTGGGGACTTTGGTTCTAGGGGGTAAGTCAGTTTGTAACACATATTCTGACAATGGAGATGTAAAGTTGGGCCTTCGAAAGCCCATGTTCATTCCATTCTGTGTCATGATTCTTTCGATCATGGTTGCCAGATTGTTTTCCAAACCCATGTTTTGGTATTGGACATGCTGAACCACTTCGTCAGCATTTTGGTTTCTGTTAACTAATCTTACCTCTGGGGCTGGTACCCTAGGTTCTTCGACAGGTTGTTCTACAGGCTGTTGAGCCTGATTAATGGTGGTTTGTTCCTCTACAAATATCCCCTGATTTCCTCTTATTTGCGCCCTTTGGGGCTGTCGAATAGGTGGGGGTACTCCAAAGAAGTCAGCCAAACGCGTCATTTGCGCTGTAACTTGCTGATTCGATTGAGTAGTATTTTGTATTAGAGGATTTAGCACTGTACTCAAAGTTTGTGCCAACATTTGCACCATGTCATGGTTGCTTTCGTCCATCTGTTGCCTCAAGACTGCTGTCGAGGCATTTGTAAGGCCATGGGCTACTTGGGACGTTCCTCCTAAGAGTTGGGTCCTATTTCTATTCGCCATGCCTACTCCAGAGCCTTGGAGTGGCGAAGTGGCACTCACGAAAGGGTCTGAATAAGTGGACGCAGCATTCGTCAGGCTTGCCAATTCAGAAGTTGGCATACCATAGAATGGAATAAATCCTGGGGGAACCACTGGCCTTGGACCAGTATTTCCCCTTGGAGGGGGAGTTCCCAAAGTCATTCTGGGGCCTGCAAACGAAGTTGTTGGCCCCGTGGTTGTGACTGACACTGCTGGTATCGAACCAGCATTCGTCGCTTCACTCACGGTCATATTAACCGTTGCTCCCGCACTTGGTGGTGGAATTTCATTATTGTTTGGCGGATTCGCCATCTCTTCCCTTCTTCTGGCAGTATTGCTATCGTTGGTGTATATTCTACCACTCCTCAATAACATACAACTCGAAAAGATGAGATAATTTTCAACAATCAACACACAGTCCCACCGGGTGTGCCAATTTGTTTACCTAGGGATTTGGTAAACAACCGCTGATCCTCCAAATGGTTACTTATTTGGTTACTCGCAGGATCGATCAGATTGATCCTATGGACATAGGTTGATTTTGAAGTTTAATTAAATTGGATAAGGCTTTAAGTAAATGGTTTAAAGTAAATTGCATAAAGGAAAGGCTTGGTAAAATAAACAAGACTTGAATGTAAAGGTTCGACAGGAATCTTAAAGGGGAAAAGCATATAAAATACTGGAAAAGTAAATGACTTGAATTGATTAAATTGGTGTTTCACACATACATTTCTCAACAATTCGTTCGCTCACACTGGGTACTTGAATCTAAATGAGTGACTATGTATCTATTGTGAACACACGCGAGAAACTATACGTCTACTCCTATTTATACAAAAACATTCCAAGTAACCGTCAGGCAGTTACACTGCTTCGAGATCAAGCCACTTGTCACGTTCTCCATGCTCGACGCTCCAGATCCTTGCACGTTCGCACGTAGTAACTGCTGGAAACCGTTTTCCCTCCAAAGCTTTGAATTTCAAACTGCTCCACCCTGGACCATCAAACACGTTCGTCAAGAGACGTCTTCGACGAAAACTTCTTCGACGTCGAAGGCAATGAGCCTTCCTCCTTGGAAGAAATCTTCTAAGTTATTTTTCCATCTTTCGACGGGTACTTCGACAAGCTTAGCCAGTCGAAAGCATCTTTCAGCTTTTAATGGCTGTCATCAATCAAAACAAAGGTGTCGAATTTAGGAGCCAACACTGAGACACCAAGGCAGATGGCCAGGATGGCATCTCTGGAGGATGCAAGGGCTGCAGTTAAGGAAGGGAAGAATTCAGCGTGGGGGCAGTTACCCGATTTTCCGCATAAGGTTGATAAGCTTGGATTAGGTTTCACCACCGCTGGCCAGAAGGCCATGCGCCAGTCAAAGATTGAGAGGGCGCCAGTCAAAATTTCTCCTTACCGAATCAACGCCCTGGAAGATGAAGACAAAGAAAGCAACTTTGAAGAATGGATTCATCCAACTGTCAGAGGAGGGTTGAGCAATTGGGAGGCTAAGGACTTTGTCCCCATTACTTTTATTCCTCAGTAATTTATCTATCAAACATTTCCTATTTGGTCTGTAATATTTTACTTTCAAACAATCCGTACTCTATCTTTTCGCCTCCTGCCTTACCCGGGGCATGTAGGTCCACTTGTAAGGGTTTTGACTATTTTTCATATTCATATGCCATGTTTAATGATTCATTGGACGTTTTTCATTTGATAAACTGCTTGTGTTCATTTTCTTTCCTTTTGCATTTTTGTTTAAGGATGGCTATCCCTTACACACACCCACACTCACCAATGCAGGTACCCATCCACTCCGGATTCCATGGGTGACTATTCTGCTGTATCTTTCAATAACTCTGAAGACCTGGTCAATCTAGCCGAGTATGAAGATGACGAAGGTTGTGAAGTACCAGGGGAATTAGCCAGACTCCTGCAACAAGAGGAAAGGGCCATCTTACCGCATGAAGAGCCATTGGAAGCTATTAACTTGGGAACCGAGGAGAATCGGAAGGAGGTGCAAGTGGGGGCCAACCTGGAACCAGAAGTCAAGGAACGCTTGGTACAGTTACTGAATGAGTATGTTGAAATCTTCGCTTGGTCCTATGAAGACATGCCGGGCCTAGACACAGACATCGTGGTTCACCGTCTCCCCACAAGAGAAGACTGTCCATCGATCAAGCAAAAAGTTCGCCGAATGAGGCCTGACATGTCCGAAAAAATCAAAGCAGAAGTAATGAAGCAGTTCAATGCTGGCTTTCTGGCTGTTACGTCCTATCCTCAATGGGTCGCTAACATTGTACCAGTGCCTAAGAAGGATGGCAAAGTCAGAATGTGTGTGGACTACCGGGATTTGAATAGGGCCAGCCCTAAGGATGATTTCCCGCTACCTCATATTGACATCTTGATCGACAATACAGCGCAGCATAAGGTGTTTTCCTTCATGGACGGATTCTCGGGCTACAATCAAATCAAGATGGCTCCCGAGGATATGGAGAAAACAACTTTTGTCACACAATGGGGCACTTTCTGTTACAAAGTGATGCCGTTCGGGCTGAAGAACGCAGGGGCAACTTATCAACGCGCCATGGTAGCTCTATTTCATGACATGATACATCATGAGATTGAAGTTTACGTAGACGATATGATAGCTCGGTCACAAACAGAGGAAGAGCACCTTGAACATCTGGAAAAGCTGTTTGCCAGATTGAAAGAATACAAGTTAAGGCTGAATCCAAGCAAATGCACTTTTGGAGTTAGGTCTGGTAAACTCCTGGGATTCATTGTAAGCAACAAAGGCATTGAAGTCGATCCGGCAAAAGTAAAAGCAATACAAGAGATGCCTGCTCCCCGTACTGAAAAGGAAGTTAGAGGTTTCTTGGGGCGCATAAACTATATTTCCAGATTCATTTCGCATCTGACTTCTACCTGTGAGCCAATTTTCAAACTCTTGAAAAAAGATCAGGTAGTTGAATGGAACGACGACTGCCAAGCTGCTTTTGATAGAATCAAGGAGTATTTGCTAGAACCTCCTATTCTAATGCCACCTGTCGAAGGAATACCATTGATCATGTATTTGACCGTCTTGGATAACTCAATGGGGTGTGTTTTGGGCCAGCATGACGAGTCTGGTCGAAAAGAGCATGCTATTTATTACCTTAGCAAAAAGTTTACCGACTGTGAGACTCGCTACTCACTGCTCGAGAAAACTTGCTGCGCTTTGGTATGGGCTGCTCGCCGACTAAGACAGTATATGCTGACCCATACTACCTTGTTGATATCCAAAATGGACCCTATCAAATATATCTTCGAAAAGCCCGCTTTATCTGGAAGGATAGCCAGATGGCAAATGATCTTGACCGAGTATGACATCCAGTACACCACCCAAAAACTATAAAAGGGAGTGTATTAGCTGACCATCTGGCTCATCAGGCTATCGAAGACTATCAACCCATGAGATTTGATTTCCCAGACGAGGACATCATGAATTTGGACAACATTAAAAATGACGGACCGTATGACGGACCCGAAAAGGGATCCCGATGGACCCTGTACTTTGATGGTGCTTCAAATGCACTCGGAAACGGCATTGGCGCAGTACTCATTTCTCCGGAAGGATGCCACACTCCTTTCACGACCCGACTTTGCTTCAGCTGCACAAACAATATGGCTGAGTATGAAGCCTGCATCTTTGGTCTCAAGGCTGCTATAGACTTGGGGATCAAATCTTTGATCGTATTCGGGGACTCGGCTTTGGTCATCAGCCAGATCAAAGGAGATTGGGATACCAAACATCCTAATCTTATTCCATACAAAGAACATGTTCTGACATTGTTGCCTCACTTCGAGCAAATTACCTTCGAGCACTTTCCGCGAGAAGAGAATCAGCTAGCAGATGCTCTAGCCACAATGTCCTCCATGTTTAAACTCAACTGGGATAACGAGGCTCCCCAAATCACCATCGAGCGAATGGATGAACCCGCGCATTGTCACGAGATTAACACCGAAGAAGTAGTGGAACAAACTTGGTTCCATGAAATCAAAAGGTATCTCGAGACCCAAGATTATCCTGAAGGAGCTTCCGTGAATGACAAGAAGTTCTTAAGGAAATTCGCTGCTAAGTTCTTCCTGAGCAACGGCATCCTTTACAAACGAAGCCATGATTGTGTATTACTCCGATGTGTGGATAAGGCTGAAGCAGAATTGATCATGACTGATATACACAGCGGCCCTTTTGGCACTCACTTAAGCGGGCATACAATGGCTAAGAAGATCCTAAGGGCAGGCTATTACTGGTCTACCATGGAGGCTGACTGCCATCAACATTCCCGTACTTGTCACAAGTGTCAAGTCTATGCTGACAAAGTTCATATCCCTCCGGTTCCCCTCAACGTCCTGACTGCTCCATGGCCCTTTGCAATGTGGGGCATTGATATGATTGGAGAGATCAAACCCACGGCTTCCAACGGACATCGCTTCATCCTGGTTGCCATTGACTACTTCACTAAATGGGTCGAAGCAGCTTCCTTCGCCTCTGTCACCAAAAATGTGGTCGCCCGCTTTATCAAGCAAAATCTCATATATCGGTACGGTGTTCCAGACAGGATTATCACAGACAACGGTACAAATCTGAATAATACAATGATCACTGCATTATGCGAACAGTTCAAGATTTATCATCACAATTCATCTCCCTATCGGCCGAAGATGAACGGTGCTGTTGAAGCTGCGAACAAAAACATTAAAAAGATTATTCAGAAAATGACAGTCACTTACAAAGACTGGCATGAGATGTTACCGTTTGCGCTGCATGGATACCGTACGACGATACGCACTTCAACTGGGGCAACCCCATTTTCTTTGGTTTATGGCATGGAAGCTGTTTTGCCTATGGAAGTTCAGATCCCGTCTCTAAGAATTATGAAGGATGCAGGTTTGAATGAAGATGATTGGATGCATACCCGACTTGATCAACTCAATCTGATCGACAAAAAGAGACTTGCGACTATATGTCATGGTCAGACGTATCAAAAACGGATGATCAAGGCCTTCAATAAGAAAGTCAGACGTCAAGTGTATCAAGTCGGAGATCTAGTAGTCAAGCGGATTATCTTGCCGCAAAGTGATCCCAGGGGCAAATGGACTCCTACATATGAAGGACCATTTGTGATCAAAAACATATTTTCTGGTGGTGCGATGATTCTGACCACCATGGACGGCGATGATTTGCCGCACCCTGCGAACGCAGACATAGTCAAAAGATACTACGCATAAAATAACCCGACGAGTCGAAAACCCGAAAGGGCGGCTTGGGCAAAAATGGGCATCCCGGTGAACCGAAAACCCGAAAGGGCGGTTCAGGCAAAAATTAGGGATAAAAACAAAAAAAAGTTGTACACCCGGCAAATCGAAAACCCGAAAGGGCGGCTTGGGCAAAAAGGGGTTTCCCAGTGGATCGAAAACCCGAAAGGGCGATTCAGGCAAAAGTTAGGGAATTAAAGCGTATGACTATGTCTCGTCAGATCACTTCAAAGACAGTCTCTTCATCAACCGGTTCCAGGTTTCTGATCAATCCAGCCATCGTCAAACGAAGCATTGAATGGACAGATGTTCGGAGTTGTGAAAGCTACAGCAGAATGGAATCCCATGGAATTATTTCACATAGCCATCTTTGTTTTGTATAAATTTTTCAAATATTTACGACAAGATCCTCTTACCAGGATGTTTGTCTCCTTTGTACAAATATACCCAAAGAAAATCAATACAAATACTCTTCCCAAAATTTGTGTCATTTCCCTTTTTCTTTTTCTCTTGCACTATTTGTTTTATTTTGAGAAACGTCCAATGTTTTGTTAAATAGGCATATGCATTTGAAACATGATCACTTCCTAATTGAACCTAAGAAAAGGATTACTGATAGGATAAAAGTACAAACGGATATTTTGACACCCTTTCAAAGGAAATCCCTCAAGATCTGTAATCCACATCCCTGGCAAACCCTGAGGTCTATCTCCAGCAGACCCTCGAAGCTTATCCCCAGTAAGGTTCTGAAAGGTATTCCCCGTAGAGTACGGACGTCCCTTCCGAGTTTTATTCAAAGTTATTCCTCACAAAGGCTTATAACTGGGTTATCCTCAGCTAACAACCGGGGGAGATCGCGCTCACCCAAAATTCTTCCCATCCCCAGCGGAGTTCCTCAAAATTCCCCCAACAATAACTTATCAATACTATCCCCGGAGGAGTTTATCTTTGCAAATCCCCAGCCAGAGAATCTTCCGGAAATCATTTTCCCTCAGAGTTTAAGCCTCGGTATCCCCAGCAGATCAAAAGCTTCAAATGGACAACCCCCAGCGGAGTCAGACTTTCAAACCTTCTCCCCACAGAGTTTTAGGAAGAAAATCTTGAGTTCCCCAGTAAAATCTCCAGAGATACTTCTCTCCAAGCTGAAGATTCTCAATCTGGCCTCCCCAGCATTAAGTCTATTAGTTTGGTACTCCCCAGTAGAAGACTACAGGAATTCCCCAGAAGATTGGTATACAACCCAAGCTCCAGGTTCCCCAGCAACGACCCAGGACTTATCTTCCCCGGCAGCAGTCAGGATACTTATATCTTCCGCTATCCCGGATTCATCTATCCTGTGCAAGACAGCTCTCCAGCTTACATGCACATCCATTTACATTCATAACACAAAATGTACATTGTATCATGCATCATAGCATTGCATCCAACTAACTCTTTGCCTTTTTTCAGGTAAGATCAGTCGACAGACCAAAATCATTCAAATCTCAAGATTTCTGAAAACAGTTCACGGGTTCTCCAAGTAAACGGATGTTAACCTATCACTTGTTCAGATTCTTCCCAAGACTTCTGAAAACAGTTCATGGATTCTTCCCAAGTAACGGATGTTAATCTATCAGCTTGTTCAGATGCACCTTTGAATTCAGTTTACGGAAGCTTCCCAACAACGGATGCTGCTCTATTGCTGATTCAATCTCAAGATTTCTGAAAACAGTTCACGGGTTCTCCCAGTAAACGGATGTTAACCTATCACTTGTTCAGATTCTTCTCAAGACTTCTGAAAACAGTTCATGGATTCTTCCCAAGTAACGGATGTTAATCTATCAACTTGTTCAGATGCAACTTCTTAAAGACAGCTTACGGAAGCTTCCCAACAACGGATGCTGCTCTATTGCTGATTCAATCTCAAGATTTCTGAAAACAGTTCACGGGTTCTCCAAGTAAACGGATGTTAACCTGTCACTTGTTCAGTTTCTTCTTCCAGACTTCTGAAAACAGTTCATGGATTCTTCCCAAGTAACGGATGTTAATCTATCAACTTGTTTAGATGCGACTTCCTGAAAACAGCTTGCAGGTTCCTCCCAACAACGGATGTCAACCTACTGCTTGTTCAGACCCCCAATTCAGAAACGGTCCAAAGCTTGGACACTTTCCTAATATTCCCTTCCAGATGGCATCTTTAAGCCCATCCCTGACAAGTTTCTGTCACTCTCCCAGATGGCATCGT
Source organism: Vicia faba (assembly GCA_948472305.1). Lineage (NCBI taxonomy): Eukaryota > Viridiplantae > Streptophyta > Magnoliopsida > Fabales > Fabaceae > Vicia > Vicia faba. Next base: position 1,015,277,835 of record OX451738.1, read on the forward strand.
TAAGCCCATCTCCAAATGGCATCTCTAAGCCCATTCCCGCATCCAGTGCTTTGATGAGTGCAAATTTCCGGGCACTCTAGTGTCCAATCTCCTTTTACCCTCGAGTCACGAAAGGCAAGCTTGCCAATCTAACTCTTCAGGTCCAAGAAGATTGAACAGGGGCAACTGTTGTACCCCAAAATTTGCCCTCCCATTTCTCATTGATTTCTCCTCACAAAGCTCTTGAAGCTCAAGATCCAGTTAGGGTTTCATCTGCTCAAGACTCCTCCTTGCATTGCTAACCCCAAATTAGGGTTTGTGTTTGCACAAAGATGTTTTGACCTAAAGTGCCCAAGATGACTTTCTTGCTTCATATTGACCTCCTAAGTTTATCCATACCAAGTTTCAAGTCCTGATTCCAATTTTTGCCCAGTCAATTGGACAGTTGACCTAGAAATCAACTGTATTCGGGAAAAAGTCAACTGTGGCCAATTGACAGTCAAATCTCATGAAATTTGATCCACATCAACATTATGAACTCATATGAACCATTTGATCAAGTTTGGATCACAATTCCACAAGAAATCAGATCAGATCACTAAAAGGGTAAAATGGTCACTTTTAGGGTTTTGACTGTACAGAGGCAATTTTTGACTGTTTGACCTAGCCAATGGCAAAACAAGCTCACATATGGACTCAAGGACCCCATGGAATTATCTTGACATGCTCAACAAGTTCAAAAGATCCCAAGTACACAAGATTGACAGTTGAATTTCCCAGTCAATTGATCAGTTTTGACTGTATACTGAAAAGTCAAACTTTGACTTTTTGGTCAAAATCAAGAGTCAAGATTCATTTTTCATCAAAATATGCCAAATCATGAAACTTGTTCACCAAGAAATCACAAATTGCAAATTAGGGTTAGAAAATAGAATTTTTCATAACTTAGAATTTTTCTAAGTTATGAAAAAACCTAATTTTTTCCCAACTTTGCCCCACCTTTTCACCAAGATCCATTTGGATTCAAACAAAAGTCAAAACATGAAAGTTGTATCTTGTTGCATAATCTACAACTTTGATTCACAAAGTTTTCTCATTTGAAGCTTGTATCTCAAGTTACAATTTTTTGAATAAGGGCACTAAACCATTTTTAACTTAGTAGAATTTTAACCTATTTTGACAAGGTTTTATACCCCACTTCAAGGCCATTTTTCATACCCTTCCACTTGGAATTTCAATTTTCATTTCAAAGATGGATTGTAGTACACATTCCAAGCTTTCCAAAATGTCCAAGAACTTCTCAAACAACCTCATGGTTAGAGAGAATCGAATTTCACAATATAGCAAAAAACCACTTTGTTCATGACCAAGTTCCATGTCCATAACTTTGCAAATTTGAACTCAGCATGCTTTAGGCTAGATTACAGGTCCTTAAACCAAGTTACACTCCATAATTTAATGCTTGTTCATTGTGCCAAAGTGTTGTTCCATGAGTTCAAGCATTGTACACAAGATTGATCCATTTTTAGATAAAGTGAACTTTCCATTTTTGCAAAAGCTTGCTTTATGTCAATTGGTAAATCAAAGAAGTACATTGCAAATCTGAATTGCACAAGATTATGGACAAATTGCTCTGATCAAGAGAAGATTATGCAGCCCATTAGGAGGCCCCCTACATGCCTAGAACATCAAGTGGCATTTTGTTTCTTAAGAAAGAAAAAAATCTCAAAGGTTTTTGCTGTGCTTTTTAAACCTTTCCTTAGGATAAAATAAAAAGTCGGTGGCGACTCTTGCTCAACTGAAACATTTGCGAAAACAAACGCAAAACACTAGTCAGTTCTCCCACCGTATCACACATGGATAGAAAGGGTGCTAACACCTTCCCTTTCTATAAATCTACCTCCCGAACCGAGAAACTATCTCATAAGGAATTTTTCTGTGCTTTTGTCCTTTCCATGTTGGAGAAAATAAAAGACGGTGGCGACTCTTGCTTCCGCGACATTTCGCGAACCAGCGTTAAACAGTCAGTTCTCATTCCCACTGATCACAGAACTGGCGACTCTGCTAGGGAAACTTTATAAAGTGAGGTGTACCTTAGGACTAAGATCATTTGTGTTTTCAATTGATGTGTTTGTTTGCTTTATTATTGTGGGTTGCATCGGAGTTACATAGATCCTAACCCGGATCTGGGGATACCCTGTTAGGTAGCATAAGCTGTGAGGGACCTGTCCGGCGTAGACCGACATGGGTGAAGCAGTGGCTACGTTGGTGTGGCGCCTTGGTCTGTACCGATATCCCTTGTGTCGCAACGAGGAGAATATGGGTCTTCTGAGGAGTCATTAAGCACCAACCTACCTTAGAACCTTAAATTACCCAACTTGGCCAATAGAACAGTAGCAGTATGCTACGCCCATTGAGGGTAAACTCTCGTGATGGTTCTGGCCGCAAGAAAAGGTTGCGATGCTGGAGTTATGACCGATTGAGGGTAGTCAGTGATATTGGGATCCTCTAGAACCCGATTACTTCTGATAGGACAGGTCTTAACCAACAAACTGAAAGAGGGTAATACCTAGACCTCATGTTGGCCTAAACTCTAAGGGTTGTGGTGTGACTTGTGTGCTTTCATACTTGATTACTTGCATGCTTGTTATCTGACACTTGAGTTTCTTGCAGGTTTTGTTTATAGTCCTTAATTGGGACTCATAACAGGGTTTACCTACATTACCCCATGCATAACATAACATCATACCATTGCATACATCGTGCATAAGGACTAACCCATTTCAAGGATCTCAAGGGCTTGTGATGCAGGTCATGATGAATCAAACGTCTAGCAAGGGGCAAAGAGGATTTATTTTCCTCTAGCCAAGGTTGTCAGAGGCTATGACCCACTCGATATGGTGAGCCTTGACTCTTGAAGAAGGACTCTCCACAATATGAAGTGCCTTCAATCAAGCAACCGGATTCGAATTTTAACGATTTTCTTGTTTACCCCGCGAGATCCTTGAAAACATCGCATGCATATCATACATATCATTGTATAACAGGTACCCTTTCTCTACAGGTTGCTTACCTTCTTCGCTGTTTATTTCAGCAGTCATCATGAATCCCGAGTCATCTAATGCACAAGCTATCAAGGCCCTCCAGGCCCAGAACACCCAGTTCCAGGAGCTGGTCATGAGCTTAGCACAAGGACAACAGGAATTGAAGACTCTGCTCTTGAAGAAGAAGAAGAGGACTGTTTTGTTCAACCCTAGACGCAGATTTGGGAACACACTGCAGAATGAAGCTGAGCGGACTACTCCATCTGTTGGGGAAGGCAGTCACCAAGAGGGAAGGGTTCCTAGTCCCGTGGTCTCTGACACTGAGACAGACTTCAATGATGAGCAGTACCCTCCTACTAAAGACTGGTACAAACAGCTGGAGGACCGGTTAAATGCTATGGATATCCAACGTGTGCCTGGGTTGGACTTTGGGGACCTAGGTTTATCTTCTGGGGTGGTGATCCCTCACAAGTTCAAGGCACCAGCCTTTGTAAAGTACGACGGGGTTTCCTGTCCTAAGCTGCACCTCCGTTCCTACGCAAGGAAGATCCAGCCCTACACGGCAGACAAGAATCTATGGATCCATTTCTTCCAGGAGAGTCTTTCAGGGACTCAACTCGAATGGTTCTATCAGCTGGATGGAACCACTATTCGTAACTGGGAGGACTTGGCAACTGCTTTTTATAAGCAGTATCAGTATAATGCCGACCTCGCTCCTACGCGTACCCAACTCCAGGGTATGTCACTTGGGACGGGTGAAGGTTTTAAGGAATATGCACAAAGGTGGAGAGATCTGGCTGGGAGGGTGCAGCCGCCTTTGACTGACCGTGAGCTCGTTGACATGTTCTTGGGGACCCTGTCTGGTCCCTTCTTCAACCATCTGATTGGAAATTCTTCTGCTGGGTTTACAGATTTGATCTTGACCGGGGAGAGGATCGAAGCTGGCATCAAGGCTGGAAAGATCCAAGAAGCTGCACCTTCTGATACTCACAAAAAGCCTTACACTGGGAAGAAAGAGGCCAATGCTGCGTACAGCCAAAAGGGTCGTCATGATCAACATGTAGGGGCAGTCCAGATCTCTAATCCTAGGCCTGCTCAACAGGGACAGGGGCATCAACATAAGGAGGTCGCACCCAAGAGACAATTCACTAAAATCAACATGTCACTGGATCAAGCGCTACAGCAAATGTTGAAGGCAGGGCTGATTACCTTGAGGGCTCCTCTCCGGAATCCAAACACCTCTGCTCCCAACTACCATCCTAATGAGAGGTGCGCATACCACTCTGATAGCCCGGGTCATACTACGGACAACTGCTGGCCTTTGAAGAACAAGATTCAAGACATGATCGACGCCGGAGAGATTCAGTTTGAAGCGTCAGAGACTCCAAACATAATCCATGCTCCTTTGCCCAATCATTGAAGACTTTTGTTTATTTGAATTTCCGAGTTGTAATTTTTTGCTTATACGAACAATTAAATGTCATAGCGAACCCTTTTATTTCATTAATGCACGACATATGTCTGTTTTTGAATTAATCCAATCATTTTCACTATGTTCACATTGCCTTCATATTTTTTTGTGATGTTCAACTCTCGGTTAATAATTCTAAGCCTCTTGAGGGAGGATGACGAAAACGATACCACGATTTACAGTATGCTTTTGAACGAACCCCGCTGATGAGGTACAGGCATTGTTTCAATTCCTAAACACTGGAGTTATAAGGAAGATAATCCCTCGTCAACCCCTTCGAGCCAAAGAAGTAGGAGTTTTTCTTTTCGAAAATTAAAACCCTTAATCATAACCTGGGGCAGGGTAGTTCTCTCAGCTGATCCAAGTGCACATCGAATGGCACCAAAGGAGTCCTGTCAAAATCAAAGACAGTGATGGTTCCGAATAATCATAAACACAGGCAGTCATTATCTCCCAAAAATAAAAGCCCATTAAGTCAATACCTATGAAGGAGACTTACAAAACTGGGGCATCCCGCTGACTGTAATACAAAAAGAGACAGTTCAGGCAAAAAATAGGGATAATAAAATCAAAAAGAAAGAGGTCTTAAAAACCCTCAACAACAACAAAAAAGAAATGACCGCCTATTCAAAATAAACTGTCAATATCCGAACCATCACCAGAATCTCAGGACAAGGACTCAAACAAGGTCTAATGCACGATCAACTGAGTTTAGGTTTGAAGAACATCACGAAGAGCGGGCGGGTACAAATAAATTTGAGCCTTTATCCTTTGTTTCTTAAACCGTGAACCAGGCCACATTATAACCCTTAAAAGTCCTAGCTGAAGCATGGGTTAGTTCGAAAGCATACTGTTACGAAAGGTATCCTGACTCCTTAAGGTTTGCTATAAAATACTGAGTTGACATCACATTTTACAAAAAATTCACTTGTTTTTATGAAAAAAATGCATTTTCAAAAACCTCAAGACAGACATAAGCTTTGCATTCCTGATATAACATTGTTTGCATATGACTATTTGTTTGAACAACATAGAAGTTCGCACGACGAATGTCTAATGAACAAAAACACTCCCAACCAAGGGGCATGGCATGATCATTGTCCATCATCTGGGGCAGTTAAGTCAAGATTCAGAGAATCTCTCAAAAGGCCAACTAGCTTGGGGCCAATCTTCGTCTGAGTCACTTGGGGCAAATCTCCGTCTGAGTCACTTGGGGAAAATCTCCGTCTGAGTCACTTGGGGCATTGGACGATCAAACGAAGATCTTCTGGTGGTATGACGACACAACACTACTGACAGGGGCACCTCCCTACATCCTCAGAGCACGGACATAGTCGAAAAATACTGCGCATAATCAAAGACCCGCTAGGTTGACACACCTAGGCAAAAATAAGGGCTTCCCGGCGAACCAAAAGGGTTCGGGCAAAATAAGGGATGAAAATGAAAAAAATCTGTACACCCGGCAAGCCGAAAACCTGAAAAGGTGGCTTGGGCAAAAATGGGTATCCCGTTGGATTGAAAACCCGAAAGGGCGATCCAGGCAAAAGTTAGGGATCAAAGCGTATGACTATGTCCCATCATCTTGTCACTTGCCTACCAGAAGAAGATTTGTCAAATCGGCAGTCCTCAAGCACCTCTACAGGTACCTTCTCCTGCAGAAACAGGGGCAATAATGAGTTGTCCAAACAATCTAGTTGCTCTGTCAACCAAGGTACCAAGGTAGGTTCGGCTGAAGAATGTAACCAAGTTACCTCAACTCCCCACAGAGTAAGACCAGATTTCAACAATTCTCCCCAAGCAGAGTTGGATTCCCATAAGCCCTACAAGGCACAATATCTCCAGCAGGTCAGCGATACTCTCCCCGAGCAGAGTTATACTCTGTCAGCCTTAAGGAAGTTAGATTACCCCCAGAAGATCTCAACATTCCTCAGCGGAGTCTACAAACATCCTCAACAAGCATCCCCGGCAGTCTTGATCTAAGATTGTTCTCCGGCGGAATCTAGACATCCAGCGGAGCCCCTCCCCAGTACAGTCCAAAGTCTCCCCAGGAGAGTTGAATCAATCTCCCCAGTAGGAAGCTTATCCCCAGTAGATTCTGGAAGCTTATCCTTTGCAGAGCATATCTCTCCCCGTCTTTATTCAGAAGGTTATTCTTTGCCAGAGCTTATAACTGGGTTATCCTCAGCTAATTGCCACGGAAAGGTCGTCCTCGGCGAAGTCTTCCTATCCCCAGCGGAGTTCCTCAAATCGCCAAAGTGTAACTCAACAATGGTATCCCCGGCGGAGTTCTCATACAACATCTCAGCGAAGCACCTCTCTTCCCACAGAGTATTTTCCCCAGCAAGATCGCTAGAGTAATTTTCCCCGCAGAGTAATCTCTCCAAGCTTATTCCCCAACGGGGTCATCTCCTCCTACCGGTTTATCCTTGCAATCATTTTCCCCAGCGGAAACGAAGAATTCTCTACTCTTCAAACATCAGCCCAGGATTAGCTCCCGGCATTCGTCAAGGATTTATTTTCCTAGACAAAAAATACATTCGCAAACATCACATTTTCATACATGATATAAACATCACATTCTACAATCCCATTGGTTATAAACGTCATGACACCGCGCATTCCATGCACCATGACATTGCATATAACTAATGTTTTGCCTTTTTTCAGGAAAGGTCAATACAAAGATGATTACTATCAACTATCGCAATCCCAGATTTGATTCCTGTATCTAGCCAGGGCATGTCCGTGAGCGATTGATTGTGGATTCGATACCTGTATCCGGTCAGGCATGTCTACGTTAAAAAGATTAAAGAGATAGCTTGGAAACGCCCCAGATATGGATGCTGTTCTTTTGCTTAATTCAAAATTCCTTCCTAGATATGGTTCAGATGTGACCCAGGCATGGCGATGTTCTGATACTTATTCCAAGATTTCTTCTCAGATATAACTTAGAGATGCTCCGGACACGGAGGATGTTCTATTGTTTATTCAGAGATCTCCTTCTAGATATGGTTCAGATGTGACCCAGGCATGGCGACGTTCTGATACTCATTCCAGATTTCCTTTCAGAGATAGCTTGGAAATGCTCCAGATATGGATGTTGTTCTTTTGCTTATTCAAGACTCCTTCTAGATATGGTTCAGATGTGACCCAGGCATGGCGACGTTCTGATACTCATTCCAGATTTCCTTTCAGAGATAGCTTGGAAATGCTCCAGATATGGATGCTGTTCTTTTGCTTATTCAAGACTCCTTCTAGATATGGTTCAGATGTGACCCAGGCATGGCGACGTTCTGATACTCATTCCAGATTTCCTTTCAGAGATAGCTTGGAAATGCTCCAGATATGGATGCTGTTCTTTTGCTTATTCAAAATTCCTTCCTAGATATGGTTCAGATGTGACCCAGGCATGGCGACGTTCTGATACTTATTCCAAGATTTCTTCTCAGATATAACTTAGAGATGCTCCGGACACGGAGGCTGTTCTATTGTTTATTCAGAGATCTCCTTCTAGATATGGTTCAGATGTGACCCAGGCATGGTGACGTTCTGATACTCATTCCAGATTTCCTTTCAGAGATAGCTTGGAAATGCTCCAGATATGGATGATGTTCTTTTGCTTACTCAAGACTCCTTCTAGATATGGTTCAGATGTGACCCAGGCATGGCGACGTTCTGATACTCATTCCAGATTTCCTTTCAGAGATAGCTTGGAAATGCTCCAGATATGGATGCTGTTCTTTTGCTTATTCAAAACTCCTTCTAGATATAGTTCAGATGTGACCCAGGCATGGCGACGTTCTGATACTTATTCCAGATTTCCTTTCAGATATAGCTGGGAAATGCTCCAGATATGGATGTTGTTCTTTTGCTTATTCAAGACTCCTTCTAGATATAGTTCAGATGTGACCCAAGCATGGCGACGTTCTGATACTTATTCCAGATTTCCTTTCAGAGATAACTTAGACATGCTCCAGATATGGATGCTGTTCTTTTGCTTATTCAAGACTCTTTCTAGAGATAGTCCAGATGTGACCCAGGCATGGCGACATTCTAATACTCATTCCAGATTTCCTTTCAGATATAGCCTAGAGATGCTCCAGATCCGGACGCCGTTCTATTTCTTATTCAGATTCAAACTTCTAAAAGACAACTTAGAGATGCTCCATCCCGGATGCTCTTCTATTGTTCAGTCCAAATACGATCCAGATTCGGATGACATTCTGTTACTCATGCAGTATGGATATACCCCAGACACGGCGATCATTCTACCATTTATTCAGACGTCAGCAATTAGACACAGACTAGATATGCTCCAGACACGGAAGCTATTCTATTTCTTATTCAGATTCACCTGTCCACCATCTTTCCAAATGGCATCTATAAGCCCATTCCCGACAAGGTTTTGTCACACTTTCAGATGGAATCTTTAAGCCCATCCTCCCATCCATCATCTCTCCAAATGGCATCTGTAAGCCCATTCCCGCCGTCACACTGCTGATACTCAACTATGTGAGTGCAAATTTCTGGGCACTCTAGTGTTCAATCATCTTCCACCCTCGGATCACGAAAGGCGCACAAGCCAATCTACATCCTCAGGTCTAAGAAGATTGAACAGGGGAAACTGTTGTACCCCAAAATTTGCCCTCCCATATTCTTCAAAGTTTTGACAAGCATCACCTCAAATGGTTCAAAGTCTACTCAAGGGCTACATAGTCAACCATTCTTCTAGGCCAGTCAAATTAGGGTTTTGGTTCTTGGAAGGAAGTTGAGGTTTTCAAAGGCTTAATCAAGTCCCATATGCTCATATACATTGTCAAGCACCTACATGTCAAGTTTCAAGGCTCACAAGGTCAAGTTGCACAATCAAAAACCCTAATTGCTTCACAATCAACTACAGGGGCAAAATGGTCATTTGGCAGTCAAAAGTCAAAAATTTTGGTCAACATCTTATTTTGAAGCCACAATCATCATTTGATCAAGTCTTGATCATGATTCTACAAGAATGGCTCAAAAATCATCAAGATGCAAAAGTTTCCATTTTTGGACAGCTGAAAAGTCAACTGTAACTTGACCAAAGCATAACTTTTTCATGGTTCATCAGAAAAATCCCATCCAATGCTCATTTTGAAGGGGAGGACATTTCCTACAACGCATCTTCACATTCCAAGTCCAAGAAATGCTCTCACAAAAAGTTACCAATTTCAACATTATAGGTCATTTTCAAAAGTCAACAAAAAGGCATTTTAAGTCAAAGAACATAACTTGAGATTGGTAAATTCAAATGACATGGGACCAAAGGCATTTGTTAGAGGACTTCAAGACCTTTCCAAAATGTCCAAGAACATGTTCATATGATCAAAATTGAGCAAGATATGCATTGGAGAAGTTGGGAAATTTTTGTGAAAGGGCCAAAGTCAATTATCCTTGAAACTTCATTTTTGACAAAAGGGGTCCACTTTTTCCACTTGATTCAGCTTTGCCATACCTCCCACGTGTCCCATGTTTTATTTCAAGAATAAAAATTAATTTTTCTATTTTTGTTTAATTTTATTTGATTTAATTCATTTTAAATCTTTAAAATTCAAATAAAAATCAAGAAAATTAATGGGAGGATATTTTGTGGTTTGAATAGCTTTGATACACCATAAAACATATACCAAATTCGTTCAAGACCTATTTCAAGCAAAAAAATTCAAATTTGGAGCAAATATGGCAAGTTATTTCAATGGTGATTATGGAGAAAATCAAAACTTCATTGCAAGGCTTAAAAGCTCCTTAATGTGACTGATTCTCATCCAAGCATATATATACAAGCCTTGCAAGCCTCATTCAGGACCTAGAAAAAAAGGAGAGTGTGCACAAACGGCCAGAGGAAAAGTTCAAAATTTGTCCAAAAAAGTGAGAGATCTAAAGCGGTGTTGCAAACATTTTCAGATCAAAGCAAGCACGTGGCTTTCTTCCTTGCCACTCCCTGAAGCCAAAGCAACCACAAACGCGTCCTAAGGTCCACTACCAAGTGCTGTAAGTTGTCTCAAACTCACCCCTGTACACGAAATCATGTTTCTCCATTCTTGCAGTTTTTCTGGAAAATAATAGCATATTCATACTCCATGCCTAATTTCCAATGTAACTGCTATATTCAATTTCATTTTTAGGCTTCGTATAACAATACCCGTGCCTAGGGTTCTTTGGTTTTGTTTTTAGGTATTTTGTCTACAGGTGAAATTGGGACAAACCATAAGCATAGACGTGATCAGGAGACATGGACAATCACAACCATGGGCTTAGATGGAATTTTTGATGCCTAAGGATGATTTTGAGTAAAACCTCCAAAATCCGGCCTTCACCTCCTTGGTTTAGCATTTCTTTTCTTATTTTCTTTCCTTTTATTAATTATTATTATTATTTAGTTAGTTCACAAATAATTATTTTCATAAATTCAGAAAAAAACAAAAAAAAATGTAATTATTATTATTATTATTAATTTCACTTTAGTAATTATTTTTGTAAATAAAATACTAACAAATTAATTAGTTTAATTAGTTAATTTTAACCTTTTTTCACAATAAATAAAAACAAATTTAGACTTAGGATTTTTCTTTTGACATTTTTAATTCTTTTTTTTATTTTATTTCATAAAAACATAAAAAAGGTCAAAAAATATTTTCTTGTAATTAAAATAATTAATTAGTTTTCAATTTCATTTAATTACCAAAAAAAAGACAAAAAAATTAATTCCCTTTTCTTTATTCGCGCGTATTTAATTTGTTCGATTATTATGTAATTGCTCCGGATATGTAATAGTAAATAGGATCTTTTTACTGTTTTTTATTTTCCGCACTTATTTACTTAAAACGGGTCTTTGTAAAGATTTGGCGATGTATAGACCCGCGCCTTGTAATAGCGTAGGATTTACGTTTTCCGTACTTTAATTTCCGCACCCCTTAATTGCTAAATTTTGCATGAAAGAATGAATGGCCCAAATAAAATCAAAGCGTAGATCACCATAATGCATGACAAGATAAAACATAACTGAAAACAATACACAAATTCACACACCACTCTTAGGGTACGCCTCACTGTTGCCTTGCCCCTCGAAACGTGGTCGTCGAGTATAGGACATTTTAGTAAGTCCTTATGTCCATGAACATGGCATAAGGGTAGCTTCTAAGGTGTCCTACTGTTGCTCTGGTGACCACACTGTCCCTACAAGCTCGAATTGTGGTCGTCGAGTATAAGACGTTTTAGTAAGTCCTTATGTCCATGAACATGGCATAAGGGTAGCTTCTAAGGTGTCCTACTGTTGCTCTGGTGACCACACTGTCCCTACAAGCTCGAATTGTGGTCGTCGAGTACAGGACGTTTTAGTAAGTCCTTATGTCCATGATATGATCCAGTCGCCTCAGAAAGGTTGCCTCGGAATTAAAAAGGATCAATGGCATAAGGGTAGCTTCTGAGGTGTCCTACTGTTGCTCGGTGACCACACTGTCCCTACAAACGAATTGACCCGAACACCTCCAACGGTGGTGCTACCTACCTCTCAATGGTGGGATGGCACTACCTTAAGGACATTTACACAACCTAATTCCTTAGGGTAGGTAGATGACTCATAGATACTTGCTCTAAAAAACAATCAAAACCCTTTTCACACCGACACACTTTCAAAAAGCTTTCAAAACAATTTTTTCAAACACTCTTGAGGACTGATACAAGAGTCGAACTGAAATTTTAAACGAAACTTTTTCAAACCCACTCACACTTGAAAAGCAAACAAACATTTTGAAAACACAAATGAGCAAGTATCTAAGAGCCCATGGATAACCATGGATAGAAAGGGTGCTAACACCTTCCCTTTCAATAAATCTACCTCCCGAACCGAGAAACTATCTCATAAGGAATTTTTCTGTGCTTTTGTCCTTTCCATGTTGGAGAAAATAAAAGACGGTGGCGACTCTTGCTTCCGTGACATTTCGCGAACCAGCGTTAAACAGTCAGTTCTCATTCCCACTGATCACACATTTGTGTTATCAGATGACTCAGGGTTTGTTCCAACAATCATTATCATTTACGGAGCCCCCAACTTTAAGGTTTCATTTGTTTCTTATAGTCTTTTGAAGATTGATTCATCATTTGAGGATTGGATGATTTGTTTACTTGGGTTACAAGTTGATGATCTTGGGGTTTGCAAAAGTCCATATTTGAATTCACCGAATTTTGAAGAGGGTGAATTTCATTTGAAAGGCAAAGGTTGCAAGTTCATGTTCTAAATTCATTATCTTTCATGTCAAGTTTAAGATTTTCAAAGTTCTTGAATTCAAGATATAATCAAACATTATCTCAAAGTTGTTCTAAACTGGACTAGAATTCTTTCAAATTTACAAGTTTCATTCATGGTCATTTCTTTGAGATTTATGTCACATTTTCATCATCACTACACGTGAGTTTAAAAATTTATCAATGTTCACATAGCATCATCATACACTTCAAAGTAAAACAAGGCGAGATGGAAAAGGCTAACTAGAATTGGCTATCATTGGAACTCAAGTTTTACTCATTTAATTTGGTACCAATTTCTACAAGTATAATTTGATACAAGTTTCATCCAAATTGTTCACCAAAGTTCTTATACCATTTCTCATTGTAAGACATACAAATTTCTCAAATTCTCAAGATTACAAGAACTTTCAAATTCCTAAGAATACATCAAAGTACAAGAGGAATGATTTTAAGTTACAAAGAAAATCAAGTGAACATTTGTCCTAAGAGAAACTAAATCCATGTTCAAGTTATTCCAAATTGAATCCATCCCTTTGACTTTCCTCCAAGGCTTTTTCCTCTTCAAGATTTTCTCCAAAACTCCTCTAAGACATGTTAAGCCACAACCTCTTCATCTTTCGGCTTTGCCTTTTCCATCCAATCACCAATGATCATGAAACAAGGAAAGAAGAAAATGGTTAGAACAATTATCAACAAGAGCAATAAAAATAAATTCAAGCAAAGTTGATTTTTCAATCTCATCATAAGGGTTTACAAAGGAATCAGATTGGGGGAGTTTTGAATTCAATCATATTCACAAATCCAACAGTAGGCCTCATACTTTCATTTCACAACAAAAATCAGATTTCAAACAAGTAATCATGGGCCGAGTTTCTTAATTACAAATCATAAAAACAAGTTTTAGTTTACAGTAAAGACAAAGAGAAACAAAGTTACTGCAAGTTCAGTGCACATCATCGTAAAGCAGTACAGAATTGAAGTTCTAAGTCCAAAAAGTTCACAGTTCTATTAAAACAAGGAAACATAGCAGAAAATTGTGCAGCCCAAGCAACAAACAGAAACATACTTCTATTCAAGTATTATTCGCAAATAACTTGCATAGCATCCTAGCTGATAAAAACTAACAGGGGAATCAGAAGTGCAACTCAGTGCCAATAATTATAGGAAAAGCAATGTTCATAAATACCAAAGTTAGGAAATATAAAGAGAGGAAATCGTGAAACAGAAAAACCAGAGTTGGAAAAGAATATCAGGAAAAATTCATTTACAGCTCAGCAAAACTTCTCAATCAAGCTTCATTTCAAATAAATCCTCACCCTCCAATTCTTGTAACTAACTTTCGATCTAATAGTTCAGATTTGTTTCATGCTCTAACTAACTTTAACAGCAATAACAACTATATAAATAGAAGGCTCATGATAGAATGGGGGATTCTCCAACTCTTGGAAGAATAAAAAAAGTTATCTACAAAATTCATCTAAAAAACCCTAGGAAAAGGTTTTCAGAAATCAAGTTATGTTTACATATAACACAAAAACCGCAGCAAGTTCATGCTAAAGCCCTATCTAGTTCATCATTTCCATACCACAAACCCTTCAGAAACAAAGAAATATGAAGAAAAAAAGCAATCACAAGCAAACCGAAGGCCACGAAGAAGAAAGAGTAAAAATCAGAGAGATCTCACCGGTTTGAACTTAGAAGCAGCATCTCCAACACCGGACATCATCATCGTCACAAAAATCGGGATTTGAGCGCCTTAGGGTTTCCACATCCTTTTCAAGATCTACGCAAAATAGTCAAGCATCTGCACAAATCAATACCAGATTAGCAATCAGAAGAAAGAGGTGAGCAAGAATGTGTAAAAAATTTAGGATTGGAGTAAGTCGTGGCTTCGCCGCTGTCCGCCGCCACAGGTGTTCATCATCACCGCTACGGGTGTTCATCATCACCATCGCCTTGTTCTTCATGAACCACCGTGCCAAATCTTATACTCTTTATGTTTCCGTTAACTTAAGTGTTTTCATTTGAATAAAAGTGTTGTACCCTAAAATTTTCCCTCCCATATTTCTCAAAACATTTCAAGAAAGATCCTCAAGTTGCTCAAGGAAGTCCAAGGGTTGACCAGACAAGCTCTCTCCTAAGGCAGCCTACCTCAAATTAGGGTTTTACATTGCATCAAGATACTTGAGTCCAAGGGATAACAAATTCTCACCATTGTCCTAATATGTTCTCAAGATTATCCATGTCAAGTTTCAAGCCTTGCAGAGAAAGTTTGCTCAATCAATTGCTCAAAGGCCTAAAAATCGACTGTGCTAGGGCAAAAGTCAACTGTGGCCCATATACAGTCAAACTTCAAGATTTTCGGTCAACATCCTCATTGTGAAGTATATTTCATCATTTTATTAAGGGTTAATCATGATTAATCAAGGATTGCTCATAATTCATCAAGAACCAAAAGTTGCTAAATTAGGGTTTTGCAAGAAAAGTCAACTCAACTTTGACCAAGCATAACTTTCTCATACTTCATGAGAAATGACCCATCCAAAGCTCATTTTGAAGCGGATGCCATTATCTACAATCCATATTCATCTCCAAAGTTCAAAATATGCACTCACAAAAAGTTATGAATTTGGACATTATAGGTCATTTTGAAAAGTCAACAAAAACACCTTTCTTGTCAAAGATTCATACATGAGCATGTAATATCAAATTGATATCATACCAAAAGGGTTGCTTAGAGGACATCTCAAGATTTTTAAAAAGTCCAAGAACACCTTCAAAGAGTCAAAATTGAGGAAGTTATGCATTGATGAAGTTGACCCTTTTTGCAAAATTGTCAAAAGTCAACTATGCCTCAAATTGCAATTTTTGCTAAATGGGCCCAATCTTTTGCACTTGTCTTGAGTTTGTAGCATGGTCCACAAGCCCTAGCCCTTTCCACTTGTCATTATCTTATTTTTATTTTTTATTTTGATTTTTATTTGAATTAAATCATTTTTAATCAAAACAAATCATGAAAAAATCTAAAACATTGAAAACTCAAGATTTTGTACATGTTTCAGGTCCTACATCCAGCTAGCATAAGATTGAATTCGTGCCAAGGCTTTGTGTACATAAAAAGATTGAGTTTGCTCTATTTTTAGCAAGATTTTCAAGTAAATCAAATCCAAATCAAAAGAAATGATGGAGGAAGATTGAGATCAGTTTTTCAACCCTAATCCAAATCTTGATATATATTGAACATGTGCAGACCTAAAACAAGGCTGGAGAGAGGCGCAAGAACCAGAACCAAACTTGTAAAAAACACAAAAAAGTGCAGACACGAATTCATAGTTCCAGGCAACTACAAGACTCTTTGACCATCCCAATCACTTCTTGGGAGTGTAAGCAAGCGAAACAATTCAAGAACAAGGAGTTTCCAGACGTGTACCTCGCTGTAAGTCAGTCACAACATTGCCTTTTCTTGAATTCGAATTGCATCATTCTGACACTTATAGCACATAATAATTATATATTCTTGATCCTTGGAACATTTGCAAGCTATTCATATCATTCAATTGTATTTTTGTGGACTGAACCAAGAATTGCCATTGTTAGGGTTTGTGTTTTCGTTTTAGGGTTTTTATGTGCATGCAAAATTAGCCCCCATGAAGGGTACCATGATGTTCAGGATGACAAGACAGTTCGATTTATGGAATTAGATGTCATTATCATACCCATGGAAGATTTTGGAATGAGCCAAGGTTATAGCTACGGATGTTGTCTGTAGGTAAAAGTGTTTCACTTTTAGCAACGGAGCAAGGACAGGGATGACCAGCGTGTCATCACCCTGTTGGCCCATTCAAATTCTGGCGCGCATTTTCATTATTCTCCACTAACTCCCTTTATTTGCATATCATCTATTATTGTTATTTTATATACAAATGAAACAGCTAGCCCAGTTGGTAGTGGAACGCTTGGAAAGTGCCTTGGGCCTGGGTTCGAATCCCAGGTCCCCCCATTTGCTTCATGTTATTTTCTTTTCAATAATCAGGCGCGTGCTTGCTTGTGAAGACTACCATGTGATCTCCTCATCCAACCTTCCAGGTGTCTAGATGGCCAGATCTAATGGCCATCATATGAAGGACCATCATGGGCTTCAGTCAACGCGTAGCATCAGATCCAGAAAGTCAAGCGTGGGCCAAATTCTTCTTGGGCCAGATTGCTATCCACACCCCCAAATCACCAAACCAGGCCCAATAACTCTTTATCTTTTTTTTTATATTTTGTTTTATTTAATTTGTTTATTTATTTTACTAACAAAATTAATTATTTCTTTTATCAAAAAATCACAAAATAATATTTTTCACCCAATTAGGTTTAGATTTTATTTTTTTATCAAAAAATTAATTAATTTAATTAGCTTATTTAATTTTAGGTAACTTTAATTCCTTTTGTAAATAATTAAAATTAATTAGAACAATTAGGGTTTTAACTTAATTATATTTTCTTTTTCTTAAAAATAACAAAAACACAAGATTAGGTTAAATAATTATTTTCTTTAATCAATTTAATTAGTTAATTAATTTTGTATTCATTTTTAAAAAACCTAATTCTTTTTTTTCTTGAAAATAATTAAAAACAACAAAAACAATTTTTTTCTTCCAATTAGGTTAGAATGGAGTCAAAACCCTAATTTCTTATCGTCCTTAATTTCCCCGCGCGCGCTTTATTATTTTATTTTTCCATATTAATGTAATTGCTCACAAGTTGTAATAGCTTAATTAGGACTTTTACTTTCTGTTGTACCCCAAAATTTGCCCTCTCATTTCATCAACATTTTCTCACCACAAGACCCTTGGAGCTCAAGATCAAGTTAAGGTTTGCTCTGCTCAAGACTCTTCCTTGCACTGTTGACCCAAATTAGGGTTTGAGTTTGCACAAAGATGTTTTGACCTAAAATGCCCAAAGTGACTTTCATGCTTCATATTGGACTCACAAGCTTATCCATACCAAGTTTCAAGCCTTGATTCCAATCTTTGCCCAGTCAATTGGACAGTTGACCTAGAAATCAGTTGTATTGGGGAAAAAGTCAACTGTGGCCAATTGACAGTCAAACTTCATAACTTTTGACCCACATCAACATTTTGAACTCATATGGACCATTTGATCAAGTTTGGATCACAATTCCACAAGAAATTTGGTCAGATCACCGAAAGGGCAAAATGGTCATTTTTAGGGTTTTGACTGCACAAAGGCAATTTTTGACTGTTTGACCTAACCAATGGCAAACCAAGCTCACATATGGAATCAAGAACTCAATGGCATTGTCTTGATCCATCCAACAAGTTCAAAAGGTCTCAAATACACAGGATTGACAGATGAATTTTCCAGTCAACTGATCAAAATTTGACTGTATACTGAAAAGTCAAACTTTGGCTCTTTGGTCAAAATCAAGTGCCAAGATTCATTTTTCATCAAGACATGTCAAATTATGCAACTTGTTCATCTAGAAATCCAAATTTGCAAATTAGGGTTTAAAATGAGAAAATTTCATAACTTAGAATTTTTCTAAGTTATGAAACTTCCTTATTTTTTCCTAACTTTGTCCCATTTTTTCACCAAGATGCAAATGGATTCAAACAAAACTCAAAACATGAAATTTGTATTCCATTGCAAAATCTACAACTTTTATTCTCAAAGTTTTCTCAAAGGAAGCTTGTAGCTCAAGTTATGATTTTTGGAACAAGGGTGCAAAACATTTTTAACTTAGAAAATTTTTGACCTATTCTAGGCAGGATTTTTGTCCAACTTCTTGGCCATTTTTCACATGCTTCCACTTGGAGTTTCAATTTGCATTACAAAGATGGATTGTAGTACACATTTCAAGATTTCCAAATTGTCCAAGAACTTCTCAAACACCCTTGTGGTTAGGGAGAATCGAATTTGCAAAGATGGGCAAAAGTCACTTTTGTTCATAACCAAATACATGTTCATACATTGGCATTTTTCAAATCAGCTTGTACAAAGCTAGCTTGCAGGCCTCAAAACCAGTTTCACACACCATAATTAAATGCCTAACCATTGTGCTAAGGTGTTATTTTGTTCATTTGGTCATTACATGCAAGATTAACCCTTAATTGGAAAAAGCATATTTGCCATTTTGATAAAGTAGTGCTTTATGTCAAATAACAAATCCAAGAGGCATGGGCCAGATCTTTGGGGCTAGCATTGGTACACAAATCCCTCTGATCAAGAACAAGATATGCAGCATGCTTAAGGACATTGGACAGGCCTATATCACAAGTTGACATATCCTTGCTTACATTAGAAGAAAGCTTGCAAAAAACTATCAATCTCTCATTCCTGTAAAAACCAGGCAAAGCAAACTTTGCAAACATCTTTCACACTCCCTAACTGACCTAAAACACGAATCAACCACCCCTCAAACCTACTCAAACACAAAACACCCTCTTGCTGCAGAAACAGAGCAAGTTCTGCAACTTGACTTCCACAAACATTTCCACTCGTGCATTTTGGCTAAAAAGAGTTCAAACATGTTCCATATCATCCACTGAAGCTATCCCAAGCATTGAACTCAAGCTGTAACACCCATAACCACGTTTGCCATTTTTATTTTCAAGCTGTGCAGGTTGACTTCCATAGCACGATTCAGTTGATTTTAAAGCAAGCTAGGAGTTGGAGAAGCATCCTTGGACTTTAAGCAAGCTGTACAAAAGCTCAAAATCCATTGGAAGTTGCTACATTGTTCTGTTCAAGTCAAGCTGAAATAGGTAAAAACATGAACTTCTATCTCTCTATCCAGGCATGATTAAGCTTAGGTTTGTGAAGAAAACATGTTCTACTCATAGCCCTGAAGCCATCCATGTATTTACTTTTCATTTATATTATGCGTGCTGTGAGAATTTTGGCCATGAACATTGAAGAAAATTTAGGTCAGAAATTGGGGATGAAGAAATTCTCCTTCGTTTCTTAGAGTTAGATCATGTGCTTTATATGTATGAATTCGTCTCTTGATGCTCTACATTGTTTATGTTATGAGTTTTTGTTAAAAGTCAAAGAATCAAGAGATGATGATTGCATAAGAGGCGCGCGCGTTTTTTGTTTGAATGGAGCTGGAGATTGAAGACAAAGCTGGCTTAGGCTGGGCCTGAGTCAGCATGCTGTTCACACCCCTTTTTTCTATTTGCACCCCATTGGCCCATTGTGTGATATATTGATCATTTTTTATTTTTCCTTTTTGATTCTGACTTATTATTTTTTGCTCAAATATAAAAAATATAAAAAATATTTTTCCAGACATTTTTGCATTTATTTGGCATTTATTTGGTTTTATTTAGCATATATATAAAAATAAATATAATACTTTTTATTTAAAACACTAAAAAATAATACAAAAATATATTTTTTAGTTATTATTTTTTGTTTACATTTTAAAAATATTTTCTAAAAATATTCATTTTTGTAAATAATTAATATTTTATTTTGGTATATATATTTAGTATATTTAATATATAATATAAATACTTGTATATTTTATTAGATATTTAGGACAAAAATATAGAAATAATACATTTTTATTTTTATTAATATATGACATTAAAAAATACTTTTTTTACAATATACTTCTTTTTTTTTTGTATAAATTAATATATAATATTGTATAATATTAATAAATAAATACTATTTATTTAACAAACTAGGGTTTTACCCTAAACCATAAAAATATTCAAAATTTGACTTTTTTTATTTTTGTTTATATTTCACATTGAAAAATACTTTCTCATACATAAAAAATCCTTTTTGTGCATAATACATTTTGCATGTTCATTTTGTATTTATTCCAATATTGTACAATTAAATTGTATATTCGATATGGATGTAATAGTTTAGATTTAATTTCTTGTCAAATATCCCCCCATTCAAACATTTGTACCCCCATCCCCATAATCATGTTGTAATAATTTAGGACTTTAAATTTCCGCATTTAAAAGCTTTCAAATTATGCCATGATAGACTTAGGGTTTGTATGCAAATCAAATAACAAATAGCTTGACTAATACAAAGACAAAAAAGCATGAAAATGGACAACACCAATGCACACTTGCACCCTTAGGGTTACTCCACTTGTTGCCTTCAAAAATGGGCCATGTTGCATGTTGAGTATCTTTGGCAAAACAAAAACAAATCAAATGATCATAGTCCCTCGATGACGCTTTCTCAAGTTGCCTAAAAAATGATCAAGTCCCTTAAAAGAAAAATTGCCAAAGACACTTGGCACTATTGCATTCATGGTCTAAACGATGACCCGCGCCCGTCCCGTTAACATCCTAACACAAGATTGTCCACCAAATACTATGGTGGAACAATACTGTTAAAAGGGTTAAAACATAGGAAAGATCTTTGAGAAATTTAGGGGTAGACAACTCTTAGTTACTTGATCAAACTTGCAAAACACACTTGCCTACTTTCAAAACATACTCCACAACACAAATTCCAAAAACAACTTTCAAAACCTTGAAACATCTTTTCAAAAAGACAAACACCTTTTGTAAAACATTCGAGTAAAGAATTGTTACAAGGGTTTCCTAGACAAAGGCATCTTTTCAAAATATTTTCAAAACCACACACACAAAGCACCATTTCAAACAATTGAAAGCACCATTTCAAACAATTGAAAAGCAAAGGCAAGTTATCTAAGCAAGTAACTAAGAGCCCACGGATAACCATGGATAGAAAGGGTGCTAATACCTCCCCTTTCTATAATCTACTCCCCGAACCCAAGAAAACATCTCAAAGGTTTTTCCTGTGCTTTTTAACCTTTCCTTAGGATAAAATAAAAAGTCGGTGGCGACTCTTGCTAAACCGAAACATTTGCGAATACAAACGCAAAATCCAAGTCAGTTCTCCCACCGTATCACACTTTCATTTATCGTTTTTTTAAGGGTTTGTTTTTGGCTAAGTAAATACCCGAAGCCTTGTAATAGTTTAGCTTTACTTTCCGCACTTTAATTTCCGTAAACTATTAACTGTTAGATGTATGAATAATAGGGATCCATGACAAGAATGTATGATTAACTTTAAAACGGTTAGCTAACCCTAAATGTGCAAAGATAATAACTTGAAATTGAATCACCCGCACATGCGCACTCCTAGGGGATACTCCCACTTCGGTTGCCTTCGGTAAGCGGTCATTAAGTATAGGATGCTTTATTGGTTGCTCTCTTATCTAAACAAAGATCAAAGTCCCGTTCGAAAAAGTTGCCTCGGAATGGTTTCCTTGGAATTATTGCCTCGAATAATTGATCTAAGACATTAAGGTTACTACTAAGACGTCCTAACATTGCTTTGGTGATCGTACGTCCCTTTCGAATTGACCCTTTAAACTCCGACGACGGTGCTACCTACTCACTAATAGTGGGATATCACTGTCTAAAGGAAACAAACATAGAATAATTCTCTTTTTCGAGTAGGTAGATTAGTTCTTAAGTACTTGCTCAATCCAAACAAACTTTTTCACACATACACTCCTCTTTTAAACAAAGCTTTCAAAAACACTTCGTAACACTCTTGAAGACAGAAGCAAGAGTTAAATCGAAGTCAAAAACTTTTCAAATCACACAATTACAGAAGCAATTTTGAAAATGATGAGCAAGTACCTAAGAGCCCGTGGAAAACCACGGATAGAAAGGGTGCTAATACCTTCCCTTTCTATAATCTACCCCCCGTACTCAAAATCTCGAAAAAGGAATTTTTCTGTGCTTTTTTCCTTTCCGTGTTGGATAAAATAAAAGTCGGTGGCGAATCTTGCTTACCGTGACATTTTGCAAACACAGACGCAAAACGCAAACCAGTAATTCCTAAAACAATCCGTTTCTGGCCACCGTGTCACAAAAAGCCTTAGAGAGAAGTGTGTGAACGAGAGAGTAAGAGAGAGGAATTTCTATAATTTTGAGATTAACAATAACTATCTTTGGATTTTTGTTAAACAAGTGTTGATTAGTGTTTCTAATCCGGCGGGGACACTTGTCACGGCCATTGTGGGTGCTGCTCACTGATTTTGTGCAGGTACTCCCTCGAAAGCACACTGTGTGCTCTATCCTCAATCACCATCAGATCTCGTTAGATCATCATCTGACGCTCTCAGTTGCGCTTTCATTGTAAACCTCACGGAGCGCACTACACAAGATTAGCTACCTTCCACCTTGGGCTTCTATTGCTGGGTGTGATACAGTGGGAGAACTGACTTGATGGTTTTGCGTTTGATTGAAAATGTTGCGGTTAGCAAGAGTCGCCACCGACTTTTCTTTTATCCAAAAGGAAAGGTGAAAAAGCACAGGAAAGACCTTTGAGATTGTTTCTTGAGTTCGGGGGGTAGATTATGAAAAGGGAAGGTATTAGCACCCTTTTCATCCATGGTTTTCCACGGGCTCTTAGTTACTTGCTATATCACTTTCTTTTGTTTGAAATTGTGCTTTGTGTGGTTTTTGAAAGTATTTTGTAAAGAGGCCATTGTTTAGGCAATCCTTGTAATGATTCTTGTTCGTAAGAATGTATACAAAGATGTTGATCTTTTGAAAATGTTTTCAAATTTTGTAAGATGTTTTGAAATGTGTAGGTGTTTGTTTTGAAAATAGCAAGGATGTTTATTTTGAAATTGAGCAAGTAATTAGGAGCAATCTACCTACTCAAATGTCTTTCTTGTTCATTTTCTTTTCCTTTGACATTGTTGTCTTACCATTGATTTGGTAAGTAACCCTATCTTTGGATGTAAACGGGACGGGCGTGGGTCATCGTATAACCATGATTAGCAATGTTGCAAGGTATCTTAGCATTATTTTTTGAGGGACTAAGATCATTTGTAAGGCAACTTAGATAGCGTCATCGAGGGACTATGATCTTATATTTGCTTGTTTTTGCTAAGATACCTTACATGCGTAATATGGCCATTTTGCAAGGCAACCAAGTGGATTTTACCCTAGGGGTGATTGTGTGCAAGTGTATTGATTTTCATGCTTGTTTTTGTCTTGAATTAGGGCTTTCTACTTGATTGATTTTATTCTTTCCATACAAACCCTAATTACTAACATGTTATGTAAAAGCGATAAATTGCGAAATTTAAAGTTACTACGCTATTACAAAATTTATGGGGAGGGGTGTACAATTGATAACTGGGGATTGAAAGAATTTAAAACCCTAATTATCTATTACAACCATGTCGAATTTAATAAATGTACAAAAACAAATGTAAATATAATGTACAAGAATATAAAGATAACGTAAAAGGAAAAGGAAAAGAAAATTGTTTTTTGTTTGAGTTTTTTTTTTTTGATGAAAGATTTTAATCCTAATTAAGTTAATAAAAGAGAGAAAATAAATAACTAGTCTAAGTTGGTTTAATAAAACAAAACCTAAATTAATTTAAGAAAAGAAATTAAATTAATTAAGAAAACAATTTTTAGGGTTTTTTATGAAAGGTTTTAAAGTTAACCTAATTAAACTAAGAGAAAATAATTAATTAATTAAAACTCATAAATTCTAAGTTGATTTAATATAATAAGACAATAAACCTAAGTCTAAATAATTTTGTTTAGAAAATAAAATTGAATGTCAATACTAATTTAGAAAAGAAAATATTTTAAAGTATAAACAAAACCTAATTCTAAGTATTAACAAAATAAAATAAGTGTTTAAACTAAAGTATTTAATAATTTCAATATTCAAGAAAATATATTATTTTTGGTATTTTGGTTTAAGTAAAATAAATATATAAATGAAAATAAATAAAATATAAGAGAAATAAAAAATAGTTGGGTGAGAAAATAAATAAAAAAACGGGTGGTGAGAAGCTCAAAAATGGTTTAGGCCCAAGATGTGTTTTTTTTGTTTAAATCAGAAAACAAAATAAAAAAGTGTGTGGGCCTGTGTATGAGAAGTAAAATGAGGGGTGAAATAGCATTTCGTCCAGGGCCCAATAACAGCAAGCCCAGGTGCTGCTAGTGATCCTGCACGTGACTTGAATGGGGGGTGCACTGTGGAACGCACGCTTGGGCCCGTCTGATGTTGACCCAGTGATCATGCATGATGTCGCATGGTAGCTAATGGTGAGGCGCTGGCATGGAAGTGATAATCCTGCAATCACAAGGGTGGTGACAAGTGTCACCACCAAATAAAATTGTTTTAAAAAAAACAAATAGAATAAAACAAAAGCTCATTATTTAAATCAGAAAGATAAACATGTTATCTCTCTTCTTCCCTGTGTTCTCTCGCCTCTCTCCATCTTTCTTTGCCGGAAATCGCCCTAGCGACGGTCCACGATGGCATACGACGGCGACTGTTCTGATCTTCGTTTTTTTACATCATTTTATTCGTCTTTCTCTCCTTTATCTTAATCTATGGCTCGGTTTTTCAGATGCTCAACGATTTCACGGAGATCTTGAAAGGGAAGGTTGAAACCCTAGGTGCTTAAAAAATAGAATCTGGCGGTGATAATGATGCGCGATGATGAAGATGATGGTTCTGAATGTTTTTTTGGTGAGATATTTCTTTTTCTTCTTCTTTTTGTTTCTAAATGGTTTGATGTTTGTGAAAATGATGAATCAATGTTTGGGTTTTGGGTTATGTTTGCATGCGATTTGCATTTCTGTTTCTTTGTATATTTTGGTGGTGAAAGGAATTTTTGGGAAACGGAGGTGTTGGCTTGTTGTGACTTTGTTTCTGTTTCTTTCTATATTTTTGATGATGAAAAGAAAATGGGAAACTGGTTTAGTTTGCTGTATTTGTCTGTATATGGGTTTGTGAATTCTGTTGTATATGGGTTTGTGAATTCTGTTGTGATGTGAGTTTGAAGGGTTTGTGTTTTCTGTTTTGTATATTTTTGGATGATGAAAAAACCTTTTCTCTTTAGAACAATTTTTCTATTTTTATACCATGGTTTGCATTTTCCTTGTACCAGTTTTTACGCTAACTTGAGGGCATGACCTTTCTTGACTTGTTACTTTTGCTGATAAATCCACTTTTGTCCTTGCTATGCTGCCTCTGACTTTCCTTGCTGACTGTTGATTCTGTACTTGGCTTTTGTGATGCTTTTACAGCTGTGTTTAACAGCTATTATACTGTGATGAACATTTTCTGAGTTTTCCTTCTTTACTGATATGTCAAATGCTGACTTTTGCTGTCTGCTTTTGCTGTACTTTTGTACCAGTTGCTTGTTGCTTTGGTATTGTTGGTTGTACTTGCTGAATTTCTCATTTTTCATGATGGATGTTGGCTTGCTTTTGTACTTGCTGATTTTTCAAACTTGTATTTGCCGGTGACTTTTATACTTTGTTGCTTGTAGACTTTTGCTATGGACCAAACAATTTTGTTTTGAGATTTGTAGTAAAATACCCTAGGCCTATGATATGACTTTACTAATTTTGAGGCTCTTTGATTATTGATTGTACTGGTTTTCTGATTTCCTCTTTCATCTGTTTGTGAACAAAATTTGTGATTTGCAAACATATCTTTAGGCCAATGATAGGAAAATGTTTTGAGGCTTCTATTGGGCTTGAATTTCTTGATTTGAATCTTTTGCTAATGGGCTGAAAATATGGTTGGAATTCTTTTGAATTTGTTTATTCTGAACCAAGTTTTGTCTTGTAGTTTGCAATTATAATTGGCCCATGATAAAATTTGAAATTGTTTGAGGCCTTAGAATACAAAACCTCATTTCCTAAATTCTTGATACTTTGTTCCTCTTTAGATTTTTGCACAGGTTTTTTGTCTTGGCAGTTTGCAGCATTTGTTGTTGCTTGCTATATTTATGCTGTATTTATTCTGTTTTGCTGGTTTGTATATTTGTTGCAGGTTTTTGTTGGCTTTGATTGGCAACTTGTGCTGCAGCATTGCAGCCTGTTGCCTGTTGCCTGCTATGCAGCTTGTTCTGCTGCTGCTTGCCCTGTTATGCAGCTTGTTTTGCTGCTACAGCTTGCCCTGTTATGCAGCTTGTTTTGCTGCTGCAGCTTGCCCTGTTATGCAGCTTGTTTTGCTGCTACAGCTTGCCTTGTTTTCCTGCCTTTGCTTGCATATTTTCCTTTTATTTTGTGAACTAAATATTTTGAGATTTGCAAAAGATTATCCCTAGCCAATGATGGAGTTCTGACTTGTGAGGCTTGTATCATTCTGTTTTCCCTTGTTTGTGAATCAAGCTTGTACCTTGTGATTTGCAAACCATAAATTCTCAGGCCAATGATTAAACAAGAATTGTGTGAGGCCTTAGAA
Source organism: Vicia faba (assembly GCA_948472305.1). Taxonomy (NCBI): domain Eukaryota; kingdom Viridiplantae; phylum Streptophyta; class Magnoliopsida; order Fabales; family Fabaceae; genus Vicia; species Vicia faba. The sequence continues at coordinate 1,015,304,871 of OX451738.1, forward strand.
CATAAAACCCATCTTTTCTGATTCAAAAAAAACACCCTAATGATGAATTAGAATACTTTGTATTTTTTTGTTCATTTTTGTATGTTTAAGTTGCTAACAAACTTCTCCCTTTTTTTTCATGAACATGAGGCATGGATGGTAAGCGAAGATTGGAGTGGTTGCTTGAAGATGAAGACTTTGAAGAAATAAAATTTCTCTTTTTTGTAAACAAATATTTGTAATTTATTGCATTTGTAGAAAAGACAATTTTTGTAAATTCAAACTTGTAATGTAATGAACATAATGCCTCTGAATAAATTTTGCGTGAAATGAAAATGTTGTACCAATCTCAACTTTGAATTTTGAAATTCTTATTTGAACGCTTTGAGTAAAACACATTGTTTTGGGTAACTTGTATTTCAAGCAATCACCAAAGATGATCAAGCAAAACAAACACTTTGTACTCCAATCAAACTTCTAAAACAAAATAAATGTTTAAGAATTTTAATTCCACTTGATTAACTTAAATCCAAATACTTAGGGTCAGAAGTCTTAATCTTCAATTCCTTGTCCAATAGCTAACTGGTAATCAAAGTGAGTTCGCATGTAATTCTTGATTCAACCAGGGTTTCATTGTCTACCAAACATGTTTTTAAGAACATTCGTCAGTCTTGTAGAATTAACAAACTTCAGCAAATTGTCTTTAAAAACATTTGAGATTTTGAAGACTCAATTATCTCTGAGAAATCCCAAACCCTGATTATTGATTTGCCGCCTAAGAAGAGAACCTGTCTGGTTGACCTTTGGGCCAATTGAGTGTACGAAAACCCTAGGGTAAGTATCTTTCATGAAAATTTCGAGGGAAAATTTTGGGGCACAACAACTGCCCATGTTCAATCTTCTTAAACTTGAAAAGTGAGATTGGCATGCTTGTCATTCGTAGCTTGAAAGTGGAAGATGATTGAACACTAGAGTGCCCAAAAATTTGCACTTGCTGGTGTATGAAGTAATGCCTTGAATCTATTGTATCGCGAATGGGCTTAAAGATGCCATTAAATGAACTGAGGGATAATTGTCGAAGATGGCTTACAGATGCCATCCAAGGGTGACTGTTGACAGAAAATGGACTAAGTATGGCCTTGATTTCAACTGGGAATGAATCAGAATAAACCTTTGGAGTGATTTATTTGAAACAAAAAGAACCTACCAGGAAAGAATCAGAATAATCATTGAGAGATTTGTCTGAACCAGAAGGGGTCTTAAATAAGAAACATAATAATATTCAAAACTGAATTGTATCTGACTCGTATCTGAGATATGTACTGAATGAGAGTCAGAATGAAATCCGTATCTGGATCGTGTCTGGACTGTATCTGAAAGTTGAATCTGAATGAGGGTCATGATGGCATCCGTATCTAGAGCGTATCTGAATTGTATCAAAAATCTGAATCTGAATGAGTATCAGGATGGCATCCGTATCTGGTGCATATCTGAACTGTATCAAAAGATTAAATCTGAATGAATATAAGATGGCATTCGTATCTGGAGCTTATCTGAACTGTATCAAAAATCTGAATCTGAATGAGTATCAGGATGGCATCTGTATCTGGTGCATATCTGAACTGTACCAAAAGATTGAATCTGAATGAGTATCAGGATGACATCCGTATCTGGAGCGTATCTGAACTGTATCAAAAGGTTGAATCTGAATGAGTATCAGGATGGAATCCGTATCTGAAGCGTATCTGAACTGTATCAAAATGTTGAATCTGAATGAGTATCAGGATGACATCCATATCTAGAGTGTATCTGAACTGTATCTGAAAGCTGGTGCGTATCTAAATTGTATCAAAAGATTGAATCTGAATGAGTATCAGGATGGCATCTATATTTGGAGCGTATCTAAACTGTATCTGAAAGCTGTATCTGAATGAGTATCAGGATGGCATCCGTATCTGGAGCGTATCTGAATTGTATAAAAAGGTTGAATCTGAATGAGTATCAGGATGGCATCCGTATCTGGGCGTATCTGAACTGTGTCAAAAGGTTGAATCTAAATGAGTATCAGGATGGCATTCGTGTCTGGTGCGTATCTGAACAATATCAAAAGATTGAATCTGAATGAGTATCAGGATGGCATCCGTATCTGGAGCGTATCTGAACTGTATCAAAATGTTGAATCTGAATGAGTATTAGGATGGCATCCGTATCTGGAGCGTATCTGAACTATATCTGTAGATTGAACATCGTTAATGGTAGCTGTTAATCTTATCCTGAAAAGGGTAAAATGTTAGCTAAAATGCAAAGTCATGATACATGAAATGTATGCATAATGGGATTATGTTGTATGCATTCGTGTTTATCAATGTTTATGATATAGGAATGTGATGTATGCGTATGTGTGCTGATCTGTTGCGCTTTTGTTGGATTGGGGAAAATAAATCCCTGACTACGACTGAGGATATGGAGTATAAGTCTCCATGTTTTGAAGTGTTGATGAATCTCCTTTTAGAGAAATAAACTTTGTTGTAAGGGAAATACCGTGTACTGCCTGTAAATACCCGTTGGAGAATCCTAAGAATTTTGGTGATTTCTACTGGGGATTGATAACTGGAAGCTTCATTCCGCTGGGGGTTAAACTGCACACTGTGACGGATCTGTAGTTTGTTGGGGAAATAAACCCTGCTGTCGGTCTGTTGGAGAAGTGTCTTTTTCACTGAGGAAAGTTCTCGAGGGTTCTTGAGGTCGACTCAGCTGGTGAGGAATTTTCATAGATTGAAACTCTGGCTGGGGTCAATCTATGTGAAGGATTTTGGGGAGATTTATCACTACCCCTAGTAGTAAATGCCAGAAAATGTTTGCTTGGTCGCACATGACCCTTTATGTGGGAGTCTGTTTTCCCCCTAGAGTTAATCTGATGTACCTCGACGCTTGATATTTTGATCATATTTTCGGTAGCTCTAAACTTACTAAAGATATTTTTCTAAGACTGTTGTGGAAGAAGCTGAAGACATGATACTGACACCATCTGATACTACTGGCGCAAACGAACGAATTGGTGATACCCAAGATCTTTTGGTCAAGTCTCAGAAATTTCTAAGAACTGTTATAGAAGGATCTGAAGACATGATACTGACACCATCTGATACTATTAGCATAGACGAACGAAATGGTGGTGCCCAAGATCTTTGGTCAAGTCTCAGAATTTTCTACGAACTGTCATGGAAAGATCTGAAGACATGATACTGACACCATCTGATACTCACGGTATAGACAAGTAATTTGATGGTACCGAAAGTCTTCAAAGTGGAATTTGTTCAAACCCCTGATCAACGTAACATTGCCCCTTGAGTGATACATATGGAGATTTGCCCCTAGTTATTCGACAATTCTTTGAGAGATTCCTTGAATCTCGACTTGACTGCCCCAGACGTGTTGGACAGAGGTCATTCCGTGCCCCCTTGATCATGAGAGATTTGTCTTTGGAAGTGTCTTTCCAATTGAAGTGATTTTGTTCACTGGGAGTGCTTTCGTTCACTGTATATTCGTTGTGAGAATTTCTCCGCTGTCAAACAAATCAACATATGAAAACAGTGATATTCAAGTAATGCATAGTTTATGTTTGTCTTAAAAAACTTTTAAAATGCGTTTTAGCAAGTAAAGAAATTTTGTAAGAAAAATTCAACTCAGGATTTTGAGTAAAGCTTTACAGGAGTCAGGATACCTTTTGTAACAGTATGCTTTCAAACTAACCCATGCTTCAATTAGGACTTTTGAAAGGTTGTAACGTGGCTTGGTTCACGGTTTAAGAAACAAAGGATAAAGGATCAAAGTGTATTTGTACCCACCCTCTCTTCGTGATGTTCTCCAGTCCTAAACTCAGTTAATTGTGCGTTTGAACTCCAATTGAGTTTAGAGTGACGTTTTGGGTGATGGTTTAGACAAGTTAGGTTTGTCGGAAGGCAAACATTTTTCGTAACACACATTTTTTTTTTAGGATTTGTAGTGACCTCTTTCTTTTGATTTGTTATCCCTAATTTTTGCCTGACTGTTCCTGTTTTGAGATTACGGTCAGCGGGATGGCCCGTTTTTTTCTTAAGTGTTCTTTGACTTAGTGGGCTTTTCCTTTTTTGAGAGATAATGACTGCCTATTTGGTAGGGAACCATCACCGTCTTTTGATTTCAGAGGAATGTTTTTGACGTCACTCGTTGTATTACGAGATGAGAGTTTGCGACTTGAACACACATTTTAATTAATTGAGAGACTACCCTGCCCCAGGTTTTGATTAAAGGTTTCAATTTGTAAAAAAAAAAGAAAACTTCTACTTCTTTGGCTCGAAGGGGTTGACTAGGGATTATCTTCCTTATAACTCCAGTGTTTAGGATTTGAAATAACGCCTGTACATCGTCAGCAAAGTCTGTTCAAAAGCATACTGTATAAGATTTATGGCATTGTTTTTGACATCCTCCCTCTAAAGGCTTGTAACTTTTAGCAAGTGTTAAATGTCATAAAGAGAGTAAAAAGCATAGTTTAAATATATTGAAAATGAATGGACGGATTCAAGACAAACATATGCAATGCATTAATGAAACAAAGTTTGACATTAATAGATAATTGTCTGAGCAACAAAAGAGATTACAATTGAAAATTCCACTAAACAAAAGCCTCTTTGTCTGGACTTGTCACTTTAAGTGGTGAGCCTTTGAGGGGTGATAGAAAAAAGATCTGATTGACCGTCTTGTGTGAACTCCAATGCTCCTTCGTCGATCAAGTTTTGAATCTTGTACTTCAACATCCAACAATCGCTTGTATCATGTCCAGGACCGTCGGAATGATAGGCACACCTGGCATCAGGATTGTAATTGGGAGCATAAGTTTTGGGATTTGGACGAGGTCTTATTGGTGTAATCAGATCCATGTTTAACATATGTTGCAAAGCTTGAGACAGTGGCATGTTGACGTGAGTAAACTGTCTTTTGGGTCCTTTTTGCCTTTGCCGATTTTCGATTGATGTTGACGAGGCCGCTGTTGGACCCGTGACATGGCAGCAATTTGGAATGGTCTATTTTCCCTTGAGACAGCTTCTTGTCTTGTGGGTGGCTGGATGATGATTTGAACCCTACTTCTATCTATTTTCTCCACTTGGTTACATCCGTCTTGACGGAGTTTATTGACGAGGGTCCTTAGCTCTTCTTGACCTTGAGACAAGTTTTGGATGAGAGCCATCTGGCCTAGCATTTGGATTCTCATTGCTTCCATCTCAACCTGCAGCTGTTCAACCTGGTCACCCTTGTTGTTATCAGGATGCTTCTTGGTCAGATTCTTAGCGAGGAGTGCTTTCAATTCTTCCTGTCCCTTGGATAGCTTAAGGAACATTTCCCTAAACTGAGCCTCTTGAGTTTGAAGATCTTCGTTGTCTTGTTGGTGAGCCATTGCTGAAATAAACAGTGAGAACATGAGAGACCGGTACTAGAGACTACCTGTTATGCAATGACGTATATGACATGCAAATGTTTTCAAGGATCTCGCGGGGTAAATGTTAGTAGTCAATTATAACTTTAATTGGGGAACTTTGTATTGGTGGATGTCCTTCCACGAGGATTAAACTCACCATATCGACTGGGTCATAGCCCTTTGACTTAAGTTGTTGTACTTGATCTTTGATGGTGCTTGGTTTAGAGGAAAATAAATCCTCTTGCCCCTTGATAGATGTCTGGTTCAATGTGAACGTGCATAAAAAACCCTTGAGATCCTTGAAATGCTATGGTTCAATGTTATTGAGAATGCTATGGCATGATGTCATGATGTTACGCACAAGTATGCAAAGTAAACCATCTTACACAAATAATCATATACACATAAATCAGACAAGTCCTTAGGTTTAGGCTTGCATGGAGTTTGTAGGTAAGTACCGTCTTGAAGTTTAGTTGGCTCAAACCTATCCTAGTAATAGTAACTAGGTTCTAAGGAGCTCAATATCACTGGATTGTTTCCTTGGTCATTGTTTCATCTCAAGCCTCTTTAATGGCGACCGAAATATCCCAAAAAACCAAACCTCAATGAGTGTAGTATCGAGTATCTACCAACTTCGAACTGCACCAAAGCCGGTCATCTCACTACGTCCTAAAGGCCAAGTTGGTAAAGTAAAGGTTCTAAAAGTTCATTAGTGCTTCATGACATCACTCAGCGGCCCCGTATTCTCTTTGATTAACTCAAAGGCTACCGGTACCCATAAATATGTCGCACTAACGTAGCTATTGCTTAGACCATGTCGGTATACCCCGCACAGTTTCCACAATGTATTGCTACTTACCTATAATGTATCCCAAATCCGGGTAGAGGATTCAAACCCAAACAAAGAACCATAATATAAAGCAAACAAGTCAAACAATGAAAGCAAGTAGATGTGATCTATCCCTAAGGTAACCCCACTTTTAGAATATATCCACAGCAGAGTCGCCATTTCTGTGATACGGTGGGAGAACTGACTTGAGGGTTTTGCGTTTGATCGCAAATGTTGCGGTTAGCAAGAGTCGCCACCAACTTTTCTTTTATCCAAAAGGAAAGGTGAAAAAGCACAGGAAAGACCTTTGAGATTGTTTCTTGAGTTCGGGGGGTAGATTATGAAAAGGGAAGGTATTAGCACCCTTTTCATCCTTGGTTTTCCATGGGATCTTAGTTACTTTCTAGATCACTTGATTTTGTTTGAAATTATGCTTTGTGTGGTTTTTGAAAGTATTTTGTAAAGAGGCCATTGTTTAGGCAATCTTTGTAATGATTCTTGTTCGTAAGAATGTATACAAAGATGTTGATCTTTTGAAAATGTTTTTAAGTTTTGTAAGATGTTTTGAAATGTGTAGGTGTTTGTTTTGAAAATAGCAAGGATGTTTGTTTTGAAATTGAGCAAGTAATTAGGAGCAATCTGCCTACTCAAATGTCTTTCTTGTTCATTTTCTTTTCCTTTGACATTGTTGTCTTACCATTGATTTGGTAAGTAACCCTATCTTTGGATGTGAACGGGACGGGCGTGGGTCATCGTATAGCCATGATTAGCAATGTTGCAAGGTATCTTAGCATTCTTTTTTGAGGTACTAAGATCATTTGTAAGGCAACTTAGATAGCGTCATCGAGGGACTATGATCTTATATTTGCTTGTTTTTGCTAAGATACCTTACATGCGTAATATGGCCATTTTGCAAAGCAACCAAGTGGATTTTACCTTAGGGGTGCTTGTGTGCAATTTTATTGATTTTTATGCTTTTTTTTTCTTGAAGTAAGGCTTTCTACTTGATTGATTTTATTATTTCCATACAAACCCTAATTACTAACATGTTATGTAAAAGCGATAAATTGTGAAATTTAAAGTTACTACGCTATTACAATATTTATGGGGAGGGGGTGTACAATTGATAAATGGGGATTGCAAGAATTTAAAACCCTAATTATCTAGTACAACCATATCGAATTTAATAAATGTACATAAACAAATGTAAATATAATGTACAAGAATATAAAGATAATGTAAAAGGAAAAGGAAAAGAAAATTGTTTTTTGTTTGAGTTTTTTTTTTATGAAAGATTTTAATCCTAATTAAGTTAATAAAAGAGAGAAAATAAATAACTAGTCTAAGTTGGTTTAATAAAACTAAACCTAAATTAATTTAAGAAAATAAATTAAATTAATTAAGAAAACAACTTTTAGGATTTTTTATGAAAGGTTTTAAAGTTAACCTAATTAAACTAAGAGAAAATAATTAATTAAAAGTCCTAAATTCTAAGTTGATTTAATATAATAAGACAATAAACCTAAGTCTAAATAATTTTGTTTAGAAAATAAAATTGAATGTCAATACTAATTTAGAAAAGAAAATATTTTAAAGTATAAACAAAACCTAATTCTAAGTATTAACAAAATAAAATAAGTGTTTAAACTAAGTATTTAATAATTTTAATATTGAAGAAAATATATTATTTTTGGTATTTTGGTTTAAGTAAAATAAATATATAAATGAAAATAAATAAAATATAAGAGAAATAAAAAATAATTGGGTGAGAAAATAAATAAAAAAAACGGGTGGTGAGAAGCTCAAAAATGGTTTAGGCCCAAGATGTGTTTTTTTTGTTGTTTAAATCAGAAAACAAAATAAAAAGTGTATGGGCCTATGTATGAGAAGTAAAATGAGGGGTGAAATAGCATTCTGTCCAGGGTCCAATAACAGCAAGCTCAGGTGCTGCTAGTGATCTTGCGTGTGACTTGAATGGGGGGTGGACTGTGGAACGCATGCTTGGGCCCGTCTGATGTTGATCCAGTGATCATGCATGATGTCGCATGGTAGCTAATGGTGAGGCGCTGGCATGGAAGTGATAATTCTGCAATCACAAGGGTGGTGACAAGTGTCACCACCAAATAAAATTGTTTTTAAAAAAACAAATAGAATAAAACAAAAGCTAATTATTTTAATCAGTAAGATAAACATGTTATCTCTCTTTTTCCCTGCGTTCTCTCGCCTCTCTTCATCTTTCTTCGCTGGAAATGGCCCTAGAGACGGTCCACGGTGGCAGGCGGCGGCGACTGTTCTGATCTTTGTTTTTTTACATCATTTTGTTCGCCTTTCTCTCCTCTATCTTAATCTATGGCTCGTTTTTTCAGATGCTCAACGATTTCACATAGATCTTCTTTTTTTCGTTTCTGAAGGGTTTGATGTTTGTGAAAATGATGAATCAATGTTTGGGTTTTGGGTTATGTTTGCATGCGATTTGCATTTCTGTTTCTTTGTATATTTTGGTGGTGAAAGGAATTTTTGGGAAACTGTGGTGTTGGCTTGCTGTGACTTTGTTTATGTTTGTTTCTATATTTTTGATGATGAAAAGAAAATGGGAAACTGGTTTGGTTTGTTGTATCTGTCTGTATATGGGTTTGTGAGTTCTGTTGTATATGGGTTTGTGAGTTCTTTTGTGATGTGAGTTTGAAGGGTTTGTGTTTTCTATTTCGTATATTTTTTGATGATGAAAAAACCTTTTATCTTCAGAACAATTTTGCTATTTTTATACCATGGTTTGCCTTTTCCTTGTACCAGTTTTTACGCTGACTTGAGGGCATGGCCTTTCTTGACTTGTTACTTTTGCTGATAAATCCACTTTTGTCCTTACTATGCTGCCTCTGACTTTACTTGCTGACTTTTGATTATGTGCTTGGCTTTTGTGATGCTTTTACAGCTGTGTTTAACACCCCTTGTACTGTGATGAACATTTTCTGAGTTTTCCTTCTTTATTGATATGTCAAATGCTGACTTTTGCTGGCTGCTTTTGTACTCTGTTGCTTGTGGACTTGATAAAACCGTGATGCTTTTATAGCTGAGTTTGATAACTCTTGTACTGTGATGAACATTTTCCGAGGTTTCCTTCTTTACTGATATGTCAAATGCTGACTTTTGTTGTACTTTTGTACCAGTTGCTTGTTGCTTTGGTATTGTTGGTTGTACTTGCTGAATTTCTCATTTTTCATGATGGATGTTAGCTTGCTTTTGTACTTGCTGATTTTTCAAACTTGTATTTGCTGGTGACTTTTATACTTTGTTGCTTGTGGACTTTTGCTATGAATCAAACAATTTTGTTTTGAGATTTGTAGTAAAATACCCCAGGCCTATGACATGACTTTACCAATTTTGAGGCTCTTCGATTATTGATTGTACTGGTTTTCTGTTTTCCTATTTCATTTGTTTGTGAACTAAAATTTGTGATTTGCAAACATATATTTAGGCCAATTGTTGTACCCCAAAATTTTCCCTCTCATATTTCCCAAGACATTGCAAGAAAAATCTCCAAGTGGCTCAAGATTGCTCAAGAGTTGGACAGTCAAGCTATCTCCTAAGGCAGTCAACCTCAAATTAGGGTTTTGTGTTGCATCAAGGTCCTTGAATCCAAATGACTTCAAGTGATCCTCAATGTCCTAATATGTTCTCAAGTTCATCCATGTCAAATTTCAAGCCTTGCAGAGGAAGTTTGCTCAGTTAAATGCTCAAAGGGTCCAAAAAACGACTGTGCTAGGGCAAAAGTCAACTGTGACCCAAATACAGTCAAACTTCAAGATTTTTTTCCAATATTCTCATTTTGAAGGATATTATATCATTTTATCAAGGGTTGATCATGATTCATCAAGGATTGCTCAAAATTCATCAAGACTCAAAAGTTGCTAAATTAGGGTTTTGAAGGAAAAGTCAAATCAACTTTGACTAAGCATAACTTTCTCATACTTTATGAGAAATGACCCATAAAAATCTCATTTTGAATAGGATTCAATTTCCTACAATCCATCTTCATACCCCAAGATAAAGAAATGCACTCACAAAAAGTTACAAATTTGGACATTATAGGTCATTTTTGAAAGTCAACAAAAACACCTTTTTTGCCAAAGATTATAACTTGAGCATGGAATATAAAAATGAGATGAGACCAAAAGGGTTGGTTATAGGACATCTTAAGCTTTCTAAAAAGTCTAAGAACACTTCCAAAAGTTCAAAATTAATGAAGTTATGCATTGTTGAAGTTGGGTATTTTTGCAAAATTGCCAAAAGTCAACTATCACCAAAACTTCAAATTTTGTCAAATGGGCCCATTCTTTTCCACTTGATTTGATCTTGTCACACTACACACGTGTCCTAGCCTCATCCTTGAGTCCATTTATCAATTTTTCTATTTTATTTGATTTTTTATTAAATTATTCCATTTTAAATCAATTTAAATCAAATAAAATCACAAAACTTGATTACATGAGATCTTTTTCTATTTTCAGGACCTAATCATCATCATCAAGTGAATCAAATTAGTATCAATCATTCCATGTGCAAAAAGATTGGATTTTGGACAAAATAAGCAAGCTTTCAATGGAGGATCAAATCAAATCTCCAAGCATTTATGTACAAGGATTCAGTCCACATTTGTTGACCTAATGCATTGCTCATTACTTATACAAGCAAAAGCACACGAATTCAAGGGCGAGAGACTGCAAAAACCTCAAGAACAAAACTTGAAAATTGACCAAAAAGTGTGAAATTGAAATCGTGCATAGAGGCAAATTCAAGGGCAAATCTCAACACTAATCCATTGCTGGACATCCACTGAAGCGAAGCCAACTCAAAACCAATCTCCATACACGCACAAAAGCCCTGTAAGTGTCTCAGAAAAATGCTTTTCGTTTGAAATCGTAGATCCTTATTCTTGCATTTTTCTTGCAAAATCTTTGCATATTCATGATTATCATCCAATTTGCAAGCGTTTTGCATTAGCCAATTGCATTTATCTGGCCTATAGCACCATAGACGAACCCAGGGTTTGTGGTTTGTGTTTTTTGGGTATTTCTTTTACAGGCAAAATCAAGGTCTAAGAATGGTATAGGTTTGTTCAGGAAGCCTAGACGAACATAACCATGGTCTTGGAAGGAATTTTCATGGCTTAGAATCAATTTTTGGACTGTCCTGCGAATTTAGCTGCGGATATAAATCCGCAGGTAAATATCCAGGGTTGAACGAAGAAGATGAAGCGTGGCCCTCCCCCATTGGTTGATTCTTAATTCGCGCTTTATTTTTTTATATTTTCTGATCTATTAACTTGTTTGTCTTATTATTATTAGTTTCCAATATGATAACAATAGAAGCGTGATGGTTGAGTGGCAAAAGCGTTAGTTCAAAATCCAACAGGACCTGGGTTCGAATCCCAGGTCCCCCCATATTGCTTTGTTATTTTTCTTCAGGTATTCCAGCGCGTTTCAAGAATTGTGGCCTATCATACAGCCTCACTCAAATGCTTGCCAGATGGCCCCAGGCCAGATCTGGTGGTCCAGATGTGATGTCCACCCTACTGCCTGGTCAAACGTGCCACATGGAATTCAGAAAAGTCAGCCAAGGCCAGGGCCTGTTGGGCCTTTGAATTGCCATTCTCACCTCCAAATTGGGCCTGAACCCCCCCCCCCCCCCTGAGTTTTTCTATCTCATTCTTTTTTTTTTATTTAATTATTTTGTTTTATTATTTTATTACTAACTAACTAATTACATTTTTTTCTGTCATAAATTAAAAACCAAAAAATATATTTTTATTATTAAAATTAAATTCAGCACTTTATTTTTGTTAATAAATATTAATTGAATTAATTTAGTTTTAATTAGGATTAACTTTTAATATTTTTGCAATAATTAAAATTAACTTAGATAATTAGGTTTTATTAACATTAATCAAATTATTTTTATTTCTTTAAATATCAAAAAAATCCAAAAATATCATTTTTATTAATTAATTAATTAGTTTATTAATTTAACGCTTAACCTAATTTAATTTCTTTCTTAATTCAAAAATAAACCAAAAAAATCTTTTTCTTTAATAATCAAAGGGTCAAAACCCTAAAATGCGCCCGATTTAATTTTCCCGCATGCGATCCATATTTATTCAATATCGTATTTGTTTCCCAGAATGTAATAGTTTAATAGGACTTTACTATTTTTTATCGCTTTATTTATTTCCCGCATTTTAATTTCAAGGGTTGCTTTTGGCGATGTAAATACCCGACGCCTTGTAATAGTTAGTTTAAATTCCGCAATTTAATTTCCGCAACTTATAAACTGTTAGATGTTTGGTAATAGGGAATGCATGACAAGATTAATCGTTCAAAACCTAAAATCAACATAGATCACCCATGACATGTACAAAGATAAAATTAACCGAAACAACACACTCGCACATGCGCACTCTTAGGGTACACCTCACTTGGTTGCCTTCGAACGCGGTCATTAAGTATAGGAAGTTTTAGAGGTCGCCCTCTTGTCCAAAGATCATAGTTGCCTCGAAACAGTTCTCTCGGAAAAATTATCTAAGACATTAGGGTTACCGCTAAGGCGTCCTAACATTGCTTTAGTGACCGCACGTCCCTTAATCGAATTGACCCCTAAACTCCAACAACGATGCTACCTACTCATCAATAGTGGGATAGCATTGTCTAAAGGACATTAGTACAGTTTGATTCCTTTTTCGAGTATCTAGATGGTTCTTAAGTACTTGCTCTTTCAAAACAAAACAAAAACTTTTCGCACTTACACCTTTCAAACAAAAACTCCTTTCAAACCCACAAACACAAAGAAAAGCAACTTTTGAAAACAATATGAGCAATTACCTAAGAGCCCGTGGATAACCACGGATAGAAAGGGTGCTAAAACCTTCCCTTTCTATAATCTACCCCCCGGACCCGAGAAACATCTCAAAAAAGGAATTTTTCTGTGCTTTTTTCCTTTCCTTGTTGGATAAAATAAAATACGGTGGAGACTCTTACTTATCGCGACATTTTGCGAACACAAACATAAAACGCAAACTAGTATTCCAAAAAACAGTCAGTTATCTCCAACCGTATCACAGAACTGGCGACTCTGCTGGGGAATATTATAAGTGGGGTGTACCTTAGGATTAGATCATTGTGTTTTCAATTGTTTGCTTTGTATGCTTTATATTTATGGGCTTGTATCGGAGTTGCTATAGATCCTAACCCAGATCTGGGGATACCCTTTAGGTAAGTAGTAATAAACTGTGAGGGAACTGTACGGCATAGACCGATACGGTTGAAGCAGTAGCTACGTTGGTGTGGCACTTTAGATTGTACCGATATCCCTTGTGTTGGAACGAGGAGAATATTGGTCATATAAGGGGTCATTAAGCACCAACTGACCTTAGAACCTTTAAATTGACCAACTTGGCCATAGAACAGTAGCAGTATGCTACACTCATTGAGACTAAACTCTCGTGATGATTCCGGCCGCAAGAAAAGGTTGCTAAACTGGAATTATGACCGATTGAGGGTAGTCAGTGATATTGAGATCCTCTAGAACCCGGTTACTATTTTTTAGGACAGGTTTAAACCAACTGAACTGAAAGAGGGTAGTATCTAAGCTCCTTGCCAGCCTGAAATCTAAGGGCTCTCTGTGTGACTTGTGTGCCTTTACCATGTTTTCTATTTGTGGATACTTGTGATGTGCTTTCTATCATGAAATCATAACATTGCATACATCTTGCATCGGACTAACCTATTTCAAAGACAGGAGGGATTCATCTTTGTTCTATTTTGTAGGTCATGATGCCTATGCGTAGGAATACCATCCGGATCAACTTTGTCCAGGTTCCCACTATGCTTAAAGATTTGATTGCAAAGATGCCTGATACTACCTCCTTCATCAGAAGACATGGGTATCTTCTCAGTTTGGTCACTTCCAAATTGGACGAGCAGATGATGAGTGTTTTGGTCCAATTCTATGATCCGCTATACCATTACTTTACTTTTCATGACTACCAGTTGGTTCCCACCTTAAAAGAGTTCTCTGATCTGCTCGGTATCTCTATTCTGGAGCAGACCCCGTTTACTAGTTGAGAGAAGACTCTTAGGCCGGAGGAGATTGCTTCAGCCCTTCATATGACCAAAGAGGAGGTAATGGCTAATTGGGAGACTAGAAGTGGAGCAAAGGTCTTTCTGACTAAGTTCTTGGTTGGTAAGGCTAATTATTTCTGGGATAGTCTAGACTTCAAGGCATTCAAAGATATTCTGGCTCTTCTGATATATGGCTTGGTATTGTTTCCGAATTCTGACTCTTTTGTTGATGTGAACGCAGTGAAAATCTTCATCTCTCGTAATCTTGTACCCACTCTCTTGGGTGACATTCTTCATTAGCTTTATGCTCGTACTTCCCGAAAGCGGGGAACCTTGATGTGTTGTGCTCCGTTATTAGCGAGGTGGTTTATTTTTCACCTCCCCAAATCAGTGCTGAAGAACAAAGAAGGCATGGGCTGGGCTTATAGGGTTATGTCTCTATCCCATAATGACATTATCTGGACTATCAAGGGTATGGATGAGGTGGCTATCATTGATCGCTGTGGGGAGTACCCCAATGTTCCCCTGATAGGAACCCATGGAGGAATTTCTTATAATCCGTGCTTGGCCGTACGTCAGTTTGGGCGAGCCAGAAGAGAAGGACCTCATGAGCTGCTGATGCCGAGTATCATCTTTGATTTTCAAGGGGATAGCGACGAGCAACGCCGCAGATTCATAAGGGCTTGGGATAGAGTTCACAGATCTGATCCACATGAGCTGGGTCCAAAGAATTATCTTCCAATGGAGCCATATCTCAGATGGGTCCGTATCCGTGCCCAAAAGCTGGGTATACCATATGAAGCCGTCCTGCCTATCATTGTTGAAGTTTCTAATGAAGAGGGGGTTCTTCCTACCATCCCCCATCCTTACATGCCCACTGACATTGGGGCACTGAAAAGGTCTTGGATGCAGCTGAGAGAAGAGCGGGATGCTTACCGAGAAAAGTTTAACGAGCAAGAACAGAAGATCCAGAGGTTGACTAGGCAGCTGGAGAACGAGCGGATTCTCAATGACTATGTCCGTACCGACAAGAAGCGACCATGGGAGCACTGATTGGCCTTTGATTATTTCCTTTCCAGTTTTTATTTACTTTTTAGTATTTCCTTTCTTGTAACGCCTTAAGGGCAATTTGTTGAACAATTTGAATTTCAAGTTTACCTAATAAAAGTGTGTTTTTTTCTTGTTTACAAATTTGAATCTCTCGACTGTCTTTGAAATCATATCATACGCATTTCATCCCATGCATTTCATAACAGGCACCCATTACAGCTCTCTTATCTTCTTCGTTGTTTATTTCAGCACTCATCATGTCTGCTGAACCATCAACCGAGCAAGCAATCAAGGCCCTACAGGCCCAGAATGCCAAATTCCAAGAGCTGTTCATGAATCTATCTAAGGGTCAGCAAGATCTTAAGACCCTGATTCTGAAAGAGAAGAAGAAGAAGAAGAAGGGGACAGTCCTGTTTAACACAGGTCACAGGTTTGGAAACCGGCTACGGGATGAAGTTGATTTGACCACCTCATCTGGAGGGAAAGATAGTCAGGAAGAAAGGAGGGCACCTAGCCTTGTGGTCTCCGACAACGCGACGGACTTCGACGAAGACCAGTATCCTCCGGCTGAGGATAGGTACAAGCAACTGGAAGACCGGTTGAGTGCGATGGAAGTTCAGAAAGTGCCTGGTCTGGACTTTGGTGATCTGGGTCTATCATCTGGGGTGGTAATTCCCCACAAGTTCAAGGCACCAGCCTTTGCTAATTATGACGGAGTTTCTTGTCCGAAGCTGCACCTCCGATCATATGTAAGCAAGATTCAGTCGTACACCGCTGATAAGAACCTATGGATCCACTTCTTTCAAGATAGTCTCTCAGGGACTGAGCTTGAATGGTTTTACCAGTTGGATGGAGCCAGTATCCGTAGTTGGGAAGATTTGGCTACTGCTTTCTACAGGCAGTACCAGTACAATTCCGACCTCGCTCCCACGCGTACCCAACTCCAGGGTATGTCAATGGGAATGGGTGAAGGTTTCAAAGATTATGCTCAGAAGTGGAGGGACCTCGCCGGAAGAGTGCAACTACCCTTGGCTGATCGGGAGCTTGTGGATATGTTTCTAGGGACCTTGTCTGGTCCATTTTTCAACCACCTGATCGGAAGCTCTTCGTCTGGGTTTACAGAGCTAATTATGACCGGTGAGAGGATTGAGGTTGGTATTAAGGCTGGTAAGATACAAAAGGGTGCTTCATCAAGCACCAAGAAGAAGCCTTTTAAGAAGGATTCCAGTGCTGTCTACGGTTCGAAAAGCAAGAATAGACTTGAGCGCCGCCAAGCTGTTAATGCGGTGGTTATTTCAAGACCTGCTGGTGCTCTTCAGCACAACAATCAACAAAAGGACGAGAGACCTCGAAGGCAATTCACCCGTCTTAGCATGACTTTGTCTCAGATTTTGCCACAGTTACTGAAAACCAATCTGGTGATTCCAAGGGAAGCCCCAAAGAATCCAAATACAACATCACCAAAGTATAACCCTAATGCCTGTTGTGCTTTTCACTCTGATAGCCCGGGGCATAATACAGATGATTGTTTGTCTTTGAAGAATAAGATACAAGACTTAATTGATGCTAAGGAGATTGAGTTCGAGGCGCCCGAAAGACCTAATGTTGTGACTGCACCTATGCCCAAGCATGGAGTGAATGCTATAGATGAAGACTTGTTTGTTGTTTCTGTGAACGACATTGTTACCCCTTTGATGACTGTGAAGAAAAACCTTTTGCTAGCCGGTTTATTTCCGGGTTGTGACGAAGGTTGCCGTATGTGTTTTGTTCTACCTGCCGGTTGCCATCTTTTGAAATCAGGTGTCCAACGCCTGATGGATAGTAAAGAAATTCTGTTTGAGAAGATTGTTGTTCCCTCATTTCATACTGAAGAAGTTGCTATCATTACCATTTTCGAAAATTCTTCCAAGGCTTCCTCGAGAAAGCCTGTTAGAATTACATTTGTTCCAAGAATCGCATCATTGATCATCACTGTTCCTGGGCCTATCCCCTACACCTTTGATAAAGCTGTCCCTTGGCATTACGGGGCCGATGTTTATTTTCATGGAGTTAAACAAGAGTTAGATGCTGATACTGACGTCAGCAATATTATTGGACCTGCTAAAGTCACCCGCATCGGAAGACTTTTCTCACCTGATATCTCTCCGCCAACTGCCCGAAAACCTGTTGTTATTAAACCTGCCAATGTACCTGGTGCTATTCCTGTTCAAGTTCCTATTCTTACCCCTGTCGCCGAGTCATCTGACACTCGGGGCAAAGGGATCACCAGTGAGCTTGCCCAGACGGAGGCACCAAAGACAATTACTGTTGAAGCTTCTAAACAAGAGATGGAAGAGATTCTGAAAATCATCAAAAAGAGTGACTACAATGTAGTCGAGCAGCTGGGGCAAACCCCGTCCAAGATTTCTATGTTATCACTGTTGCTATGCTCAGAGGCCCATGCCAAGGCTCTGATTACATTTCTGAAGACTGCACACGTACCACAAGAGACATCAGCTGATCAGTTTAAAGATTGCATGGCCAATCTGACTGCTGATAATGGGTTGGGTTTCTCTGACGCCGACTTGACTGCTAAAGGGAAAAATCACAATGATGCCCTACATGTCTCCATTGAATGCAGGGGAACTACTCTTGCTCATGTATTGGTGGATACTGGTTCCTCATTGAACGTTTTGCCTAAGAAAGCTCTAGACCGGTTGTACTGTGAAGGGTTGGCGCTAAAGCCAAGCAACATTGTTGTTAGGGCCTTTGATGGGTCTAAAAGAATGGTGCATGGAGAAGTAGATATTCCGATTAAGGTTGGTTCTCAGGTTTTCAACTCTACGTTCTATGTGATGGATATTCGGCCATCTTATTCTTGTTTGTTGGGTCGTCCATGGATCCACAAAGCTGGGGCCATAACCTCAACGCTCCACCAGAAGCTGAAGTACCCAGTGAAAGGGAAGATTGTGACAGTACAAGGAGAGGAGGAGTACATGGTTAGCCACCTCAACTCTTTCCGATATGTAGAGATGGATGGGGAGTTCATTGAGACCCCATTTCAACACTTTGAAGAGGTTCCCCAGACACTGGCGTCCGCTGAGACTGTTGTCAAAGATTCTCCTATGAAGATGGCTTCCTTTAAGGATGCCCGGGCTGTTGTCGAGAAAGATGGGTGTGCAAATTGGGGACAACTCCCTGATTTTACACAGAACACTAACAAGTTTGGTTTGGGTTTCACTGCAGAAGCTTAAAAGGCTGTTCGGAATGCACGGATTGGAAGACCTCTTGTGTTGATCAGCAACTCGGGAGTGAATGCCATTGAAGACGATGTGGAAGAGTCTGAGTTTGACAGCTGGATCTATCCTACGACCAACGGTGGACCAAGCAACTGGACAGTAAAGGACTTCATCCCTATTTCTTTTGTTACCCAGTAATGAAACTTTTTGTTTTGAATTCGTAACAGACAATGTTTTAAACTTTATGGCCCGGTGTCTTACCCGGGGCACCGTGGCCTCATTTGTGAGGGCTTTATGTGTGTCATTTTCATATATCATTAATAAAAGCATTGGACGTTTCTTGTATTTCAAATCTTGCGCTCCTTGATTTTCTTTTATTATATATTGCAAAACAGCTATTTTACACACACACACATATACAGGTCCACATCCACTCTGGATCTCACTGGTAACGACTCTGCTACTGCCAGTTATAACTTCGAAAATCTGATCAACTTAGCCAAAGACAAAGGGGAAGATGATTGCGAAGTTCCTGGTGAACTGGCAAGACTGTTACTTCAGGAAGAGAGGGCTATTCAGCCACACGAAGAGCCGGTGGAATCAGTGAATCTGGGTACAGAAGAGGACAAGAAAGAGGTCAAGGTTGGTGCAAACCTCGAGCTTAGCGTGAAGCAACGGTTGATTCAGATGCTGCGTGACTATGTTGAGATCTTTTCCTGGTCTTACGAAGATATGCCTGGGTTGGATACCGATATTGTGGTTCACCGATTGCCTACCAAGGAAGACTGCCCTCCAGTGAAACAGAAGGTCCGCTGAATGCGCCAGAAATGTCTGAGAAAATCAAGGCTGAAGTTATGAAACAGTTTGACGTAGGCTTTCTAGCAATTACTTCTTACCCTCAGTGGGTGGCCAATGTGGTTCCTGTGCCGAAGAAGGATGGTAAGGTTCGAATGTGTGTTGACTATAGGGATCTGAACAGGGCAATCCCCAAGGATGATTTCCCTCTACCTCATATCGACGTTCTGGTTGACAACACCGCTCAGCATAAAGTATTCTCCTTTATGGATGGTTTCTCCGGTTATAATCAGATTAAGATGGCTCCCGAAGACATGGAGAAGACAACCTTTGTTACTCAGTGGGGTACTTTTTGCTACAAGGTCATGCCTTTTGGATTGAAGAACGCTGGGGCAACGTATCAGCGTGTCATGGTTGCTTTGTTTCATGACATGATCCATCATGAGATTGAGGTATACGTCGACGACATGATTGCAAGGTCCTAGACTGAGGAAGAACATCTGGACCATCTGCAGAAGCTGTTTGACAGGTTGAGGTTGTACAAGCTAAGGTTAAACCCGAACAAGTGCACCTTCGGGGTGAGATCTGGTAAGCTGCTGGGTTTCGTCGTAAGCGATAAGGGTATTCAGGTGGATCCTGCAAAGGTGAAAGCTATACAGGAGATGCCATCTCCCCAAACAGAGAAAGAAGTTAGAGGCTTCCTGGGACGACTGAACTACATTGCCCGATTCATCTCGCACCTAACTGCTACTTGTGAACCAATCTTAAAATTACTGAAGAAAGATCAAGTGGTACGTTGGAATGATGAATGTCAGGCCGCTTTCGAAAGGATCAAAGAGTATCTCCAAGAGACACACATTCTGATGTCTCCAATTGAAGGGAGACCTTTAATCTTATACTTGACAGTACTCGATAACTCAATGGGGTGTGTGTTGGGTCAGCATGACGAGTCTGGCCGAAAAGAGCGTGCTATTTATTACCTTAGCAAAAAGTTTACCGACTGCGAGACCCGATACTCGTTGCTCGAGAAAACTTGCTGCGCTTTGGCATGAGCTGCTCTCCGGCTGAGACAGTATATGCTGACTCACACTACTCTATTGATATCAAAGATGGATCCAATCAAGTATATCTTCGAAAAGCTTTCCTTGTCCGGAAGAATAGCAAGATGGCAGATGATCTTGACTGAGTATGACATCCTGTATACGACCCAAAAGGCAATCAAGGGAAGTGTATTGGCAAACCATTTAGCACATCAGGCAGTGGATGATTACCAGTCTATGAACTTTGAATTCTCGGACGAGAATATCATGTTGGTAACTGATTGTGAGACACCTGGACCGGATGAAGGACCTGAGGAAGGATCCCGATGGTCTATGTACTTTGATGGAGCTCCAAACGCTTTGGGTAATGGCATTGGCGCCATGATCATATCTCCTAAAGGCTCTCATACTCCGTTTACCGCCCGATTATGTTTCAACTGCACCAACAATATGGCGGAGTATGAAGCATGCATCATGGGTCTTCAAGCAGCAATCAACCTAAGGATTAAGTTTCTAAGTGTCTTCGGAGATTCCGCTCTCGTGATCAGTCAGATCAAAGGCGAGTGGGATACGAAACACCCTAATCTTATTCCTTACAAAGAGTATGTGCTGACGTCGCTTCCCCATTTTGAGGAGATAACCTTTGAAAACTTCCCGAGAGAGGAGAATCAGTTGGCGGACGCGCTAGCTACGATGTCTTCTATGTTCAAAGTCAATTGGGACAACGAAGCTCCCCGGATTATCATTGAAAGATTAGACCAACTTGCACATTGATGTGACATCGAGACTGAAGAGGTAACAGAAAAGCCCTGGTTTCATGAGGTGAAGAGGTACCTTGAGGCTCAGGAGTACCCCGAGGGTGCATCTGTTAATGACAAGAAGTTTTTGAGGAGGTTCACGGAAAAGTTCTTCATCAACAATGGCATTCTTTATAAGCGTAACCATGATTCGACCTTACTGCGTTGTGTGGATAAGAACGAAGCAGAAAGGATCATGGCGGAGTTACATGAAGGTACTTTCGGGACTCATTCCAGTGGACACACCATGGCAAAGAAAATCCACCGGGCAGGATATTATTGGTCCACAATGGAAGCTGACTGTTATCAGCATTCTCGGACATGTCACAAGTGCCAGGTCTATGCTGATAAGGTGCACATACCCCCAGTTCCTCTGAACGTCTTGACGGCACCTTGGCCTTTTGCAATGTGGGGCATTGATATGATAGGCGAGATCAGACCTATGGCATCCAACGGGCATCGTTTTATCCTGGTAGCAATCGATTACCTTACAAAGTGGGTTGAAGCAGCTTCCTTTGCTACTGTAACCAAGAACGTCGTGGCACGGTTCATTCGGCACAATCTGATCTGTCGATATGGTGTACCAGAGAGAATCATTACGGACAATGGTACCAATCTCAATAACAAGATGATCACCAAGCTCTGCGAGCAATTCAAGATACAACATCATAACTCTTCTCCCTACCGGCCGAAGATGAATGGGGCTGTCGAAGCGGCTAATAAGAACATTAAGAAGATTGTGCAGAAGATGACAGTGACATACAAAGACTGGCACGAGATGTTACCATTTGCTCTTCATGGGTACCGTACCTCAGCACGGACATCAACAAGGGCAACACCCTATTCCTTGGTATATGGCATGGAGGAAGTCTTGCCCATTGAAGTTCAGATACCCTCTCTCCGAATCATGAAGGATGCAGGTTTGAGTGAAGATGACTGGATTCAGACCTGGCTTGATCAGCTGAACCTAATCGACAAAAAGAGACTTACTGCTATTTGTCATGGTCAGACGTACCAAAAACAGATGATCAATGCATTTAACAAGAAAGTCAGACGACAAGAGTATCAAGTTGGGGATCTGGTAATCAAGCGCATTATCTTACCTCAAGGTGATCCCAGGGGCAAATGGACCCCTACCTTATGAAGGGCCATTTATGGTTAAGAACATTTTCTCAGGAGGAGCTATGATCCTAACCACCATGGATGGTGTGATCGGTGGATCTGGAACTGACTGTTTAACGCTGGTTCGCGAAATGTCGCGGAAGCAAGAGTCGCCACCGTCTTTTATTTTCTCCAAATGGAAAGGACAAAAGCACAGAAAAATTCCTTTAAAGAGATTGCTCTCGGTTCGGGAGGTAGGTTATAGAAAGGGAAGGTGTTAGCACCCTTTCTATCCATGGTTATCCATGGGCTCTTAGATACTTGCTCATTTGTGTTTTCAAAAATGGTTTGTTTGCTTTTCAACTGTGGGTTTTAAAAAGTTTCTTTGAAAATTCCAGTTCGACTCTTGTATCGGTCCTCAAGAGTGTTTGAAAAATTGCTTTCGAAAGCTTTTTGAAAAGGTGTCGGTGTGAAAAGTATTTTTGAATTTGTTTTTGAAATTAGAGCAAGTATCTATAAGAACCTACATATCCTAAGGAATTCGTCTGTGTAAATGTCCTTTAAAGTAGTGCCATCCCACCATTGAGAAGTAGGTAGCACCACCGTTGGAGGTGTTCGGGTCAATTCGAAGGTTCGGGACATGGTGATCACCAGAGCAATGGGAAGACACCTTAGAAGCTACCCTCATGCCAGGTTCCCGGATCATGAGGACTTACTAAGACATCCTCTACTCGACGATCACCTTTCGAGGCAAGGCAACAGTGAGGCGTACCCTAGGGGTGGTGTGTGCGATTTGTGTGTCGCTTTCACTTATTTTTGTCTTTTGTCATGTTATTGGTGATCTAGCGCTTGTTTTTATTTTGTCCATACATTCTTTCATGCCATTATTTAACAATTAAAAATTGCGAAAAGTAAAAGATTCTAAGCTATTACAAAAGGCGCGGGTCCACATCGCCAAAATTTCTTGAACCCGATTTGACAGAAAAATAAAGAATTAATGAAAATAAAGTGCGAGAAAATTAAAATGTTACAAGGCCTTGGGAGAGATACATAAATATGATAAAGAATAAAAATAAACATGCGAATTTAATAAGAATTAAACGAGGGCGTTGGACCCTTTTTGCAAAATTAAATTAAATGATGAATTAATTAAAATTAAAGGGGAAAGAAAGTGTCTTTTTGGTATTTTTGGTATTTTGTGATTTTAATGAAAAAGGGAATTAATTTAATTAAATGCTAACCCTAATTCTAGTTATTTTAATTTATTAAAAAAAAGAAGATTAAAGTTTTACCCTAAAATTAACCCTATTTTTTTTTTATGCATTTTAATTATAAAAATAAATATTTAATGTTTTAATTATTTATGAAAGAAAGATAAAAAAGATGAAAATTAATTAACCCTAATTCTATGTTTTTTAGATTTTTATTAAAAGAATTAAAATTAAAACCTAAATTTAAAACTAATCAATTAAAGTTATTTATTCACAAAAAATACTAAAATAAAAATTTATTAGTTTTTTATCTTTTTTTTCTGATTTTTTTGTGTGTTTTTTTTTTATATTTATGAAAATAATAAATTAATTAAGAAAATAATAATTTAAAAGGAAATAGAAAATAAATAAAAAAATAGAGAAAGTAGAAAGAATTGCAAACCTAGGGGGTCTGCCCCTTAATATGGAGGTTCATCTTGAGAAACCTGGCCCATTAACCTTGGCCTGTTTGACTTTCTCCAGGCACCGTGTGACATCTTTGACTAGGACCTACCATGTTCCTTGGATCTGCGCCTTTAGATTGATGAAATTGAACAGGTGAATGGCTTGATGGAGAGACGTATGGTGGTCTTCAGTATGTGAAACTGCATGTGAATATTAATTGGAAAATAATATGGAGATAGTGAAGACCTGGGGCTCGAACCCAGGTCATAGAGATTACCAGCGATGCCTTCTACCAACTGCTCCACTCAACGCGTTTGTACCTTTAATATCAAACAACTAATATAAAATAAAAACAAACGTTAATGATATTTTAGCGCGAACTTTTAAACGCCCCACTCAGAGCCTTACACATCATCATCTTCCTCACGTCTTCGTTCTTCCTGAAAACATAACAAACGTAGGCAACGGTTTTTACACTGTTCCCTTAGGCAACATATCAGAAAATAGCGACTAGCCCCTGGGGCTCCATAAATTAGGCGCGACATGTGTTTATTGATCGTCCAGTCATGCTTGGTTCAGTCATGGTACTATAGTGGCCTAATTTTACCGCGTTTGGAAACCCCCAATTTCGAGCTTGCAAAACCCTAATCTGCATCCATGGTGAATTCGCATACAGTACACAAAAGTCTAATCAAAGTACATGGTTAGCTTTAGAATCTTATAAGGAACATAAATCAAACGTTAAAATTTAAAAAAAATGCATGAATTGAGATGCACGAATGAGAAATTTTCTTGGTACAGGTGAGATCGTTCTCACGTTTCTGGTCACGAAAACTTGTGGTTTTTGATGCAAAATCTTTCTATGAAGCCTCAGCAAGCTAATGAGATAGGAATCGCGCCTTGAATCGTCCTGCAAAAGTGTTTTCAGATTTTTACTTTTTTGTCAAAAAGTCAAGTTTTGTTCTCTTGATATGGCGCAGCCTGGAGACCAAAAGCATGAGGGTTTGCTTTGTATATATGTGTGGAACAATTAGGTCAAGGAATTTGATCCCAAAAGATCCATGAATTGATGAAGGAATATTTGATTTTTTATGCCATAACTTTCAAATCTTTTTCATGAAATTTGAGCTCTCAATCATATCCAATCATCCTAATTCTTCCCTAATTTGCTTTGCACGAAATATTAGAGATATTATGTGCACAAAAAGATTTGGAACATTAGGTTTTATATTTTTCATATATTTAATTAATTTAAATGAATTATTATTAATAAAAATTCAAATAAATGAATAAAAAATGAAGAAATACTTCCCTTTGGGCCAAGTGGTCGTGCACATGCCTTGGATAATGAATTATGGAAGAAAGATAGGCCCATTAGCAATTTTAGGTCATTTGAATCAATGTTGACTTTTCAAAATATCCAAAAATTTCCCAACTTCCACAAGGCATAACTTGCTCAATTATTAAGCTTTGCTCATGTTCTTGGACATTTTAGAAAGTTCTTTGAGTCCTCTAACCAATGTCTTTGGTCCCATGTCATTTTGATTTACCAATCTCAAGTTATGGCCTTTGACTTAAAGTCCCTTTTTGTTGACTTTTGAAAATGACCTATAATGTTGAAATTGATAACTTTTTGTGAGAGCATTTATTGGACTTGAAGTATGAAGAGGAGTTGTAGGAAATGTCATTCTCTTCAAAATGAGCTTTGGATGGAATTTTTCTGATAATCCATGTGAAAGTTATGCCCTAGTCAATTTACAGTTGACTTTTCCAGCTGTCCAAATAAGGAAACTTTTGCATCTTGATGATTTTTGAGCCAAGCTTTGAGAATCATGATCAAGCATTGATCAAATGGTGTTTGTGGCTTCAAAATGAGATGTTGAACAAAAATTTGAACTTTTGACTGTCAAATGACCATTTTACCCCTACAGTTGACTGTAGTGCAATTAGGGTTTTGATTGTGCAATTTTGAGCTGAAAGTCTTGAAACTTTGTATGAGGATGCTTGACCATGTTTGTAGGCATATGGGACTTGATTGGACCTTTGGAAACTTCATTTTCTTGATCAGAACCAAAACCCTAATTTTGACTGCTTAGGAGGCCCTTACACTGTGCAACCCTTGGGGAATTTTGAAGCTTGACTTGGCAAATCTTTGAAGAATATGGGAGGGCAAATTTTGGGGTACAACAGTTGCCCCTGTTCAATCTTCTTAGACCTGAGGATGCAGATTGGCTGACGTGCCTTTCGTAATCCGAGGGTAGAAGATGATTGAACACTAGAGTGCCCAGAAATTTGCGCTCACATAGTAGCATTGTGATGATGGAATGGGCTTATAGATGCCATTTAGAGGTTGATGAATAGGATGATGGGCTTATAGATGCCATCTGGATGTTGATCGCGTAAGAGATTCCTTAGCGAGAACTTGCGTACCTGCAAAACAGAAAATGATTACCTGACATGTTGCAGGAGCTGTTTTTAGATGCTTGGTATAGATGTGTCCTGACTGGTTACAGGAGCTGGATCTGGAGCTTCAAACTGCGATGAATGAACCAGGGATGGTTACTACCTCAACAGGAACGGTGAGAGAACCTTGGGTGACTTCAACTTCAACAACAATCGTTGAGAAAAACTTGGGATTACCACCTCCGCGGGATCGGGGAGAGAACCATAGGCAATTACAATCTCAAGAGCGGACGTTTGAGGAAAACCTGGAGTGGAATTATCATCTCCGCACCGTTGGGGAGAGAACCATAGGAAATTATAATCTCAAAAGCGGACGTTTGAGAAAAACCTGGGATGGAATTATCATCTCCGCACTGCTGGGGAGAGAACCATAGGAAATTATAATCTCAAAAGCGGACGTTTGAGAAAAACCTGGGATGGAATTATCATCTCCGCACCGCTGGGGAGAGAACCATAGGAAATTATAATCTCAAAAGCGGACGTTTGAGAAAAACCTGGGATGGAATTATCATCTCCGCATCGCTGGGGAGAGAACCATCGGAAATTATAATCTCAAAAGCGGACGTTTGAGAAAAACCTGGGATGGAATTATCATCTCCGCACCGCTGGGGAGAGAACCATAGGAAATTATAATCTCAAAAGCGGACGTTTGAGAAAAACCTGGGATGGAATTATCATCTCCGCACTGCTGGGGAGAGAACCATAGGAAATTATAATCTCAAAAGCGGACGTTTGAGAAAAACCTGGGATGGAATTATCATCTCTGCACCGCTGGGGAGAGAACCATAGGAAATTATAATCTCAAAAGCGGACGTTTGAGAAAAACCTGGGATGGAATTATCATCTCCGCACCGCTGGGGAGAGAACCATAGGAAATTATAATCTCAAAAGCGGACGTTTGAGAAAAACCTGGGATGGAATTATCATCTCTGCACCGCTGGGGAGAGAACCATAGGAAATTATAATCTCAAAAGCGGACGTTTGAGAAAAACCTGGGATGGAATTATCATCTCCGCACCGCTGGGGAGAGAACCATAGGAAATTATAATCTCAAAAGCGGACGTTTGAGAAAAACCTGGGATGGAATTATCATCTCCGCACCGCTGGGGAGAGAACCATAGGAAATTATAATCTCAAAAGCGGACGTTTGAGAAAAACCTGGGATGGAATTATCATCTCCGCACCGTTGGGGAGAGAACCATAGGAAATTATAATCTCAAAAGCGGACGTTTGAGAAAAACCTGGGATGGAATTATCATCTCCGCACCGCTGGGGAGAGAACCATAGGAAATTCTAATCTCAAAAGCGGACGTTTGAGAAAAACCTGGGATGGAATTATCATCTCCGCACCGCTGGGGAGAGAACCATAGGAAATTATAATCTCAAAAGCGGACGTTTGAGAAAAACCTGGGATGGAATTATCATCTCCGCACCGTTGGGGAGAGAACTATAGGAAATTATAATCTCAAAAGCGGATGTTTGAGAAAAACCTGGGATGGAATTATCATCTCCGCACCGCTGGGGAGAGAACCATAGGAAATTATAATCTCAAAAGCGGACGTTTGAGAAAAACCTGGGATGGAATTATCATCTCCGCACCGCTGGGGAGAGAACCATAGGAAATTATAATCTCAAAAGCGGACGTTTGAGAAAAACCTGGGATGGAATTATCATCTCCGCACCGCTGGGGAGAGAACCATAGGAAATTATAATCTTAAAAGCAAACATTGAGAAAATCTTAGATAACTTCTACTGAGTCTTCATTAGAAAAATCTGTTTGGGGTCGATTTAGCTGGACTAGAGAAGGCCTTGGACTGGACAAGAAATCTTTGGAGTCGATTAACTGAACCGGTCTAGGTCTTGGAACCTTGAAATATGATTGAGAATTTAGCTGAATCTTTCCTGAAAGGTAAAGGTTAGTCATATGCAATGCATGATATGGACCAAGCAATGATGTTCTCCACATAAGTGAGATTTGTAAGATATGATGCGTATATGCATGCTATAATGATGTATGTGATGTTTATGTATGTTTTCGTCTAGGAAAGTAAATCCTTGACGGGTGCCGGGAAGTCACTCCTGGGCTGATGTTGAAGAATAAGCTTTTGCTTCCGCTGGGGATGATAGTTGCAAGAATACCGGTAGGAGAAGATAACTCCGTTAGGGAATAAACTTGGCGAATGGAATAACTCTGCGGGGAGGAAAGTACTCTAACGATCTTGCTGGGAAGCAATACTCTGTGCGAAGAGAGATACTTCGCTGGGTTGTTGATAATAACTTGCTAGGGATATCCTTGTTGTGTTGGAAGTGTTAATAGACTTTGCTGGGGATAAGAAGACTGCGTTGACGATAATCTTTCTGTGGCTTTTGGCTGAGGATAACCCAGTTATATCCTGACGAGGAAATAACTCTTTGAATAAAGTCGGGCGATGCGTTCGTGCTATGCGAGGATAAGCTTCCGAAATCTACTGGGGATAAGCTTACTGCTTAGGAGAAATGGATTCCAACTTTCCTGGGGGACTGGATTGGACTCTCTTGAAGAAGTTTTGAACTGCGGGGAAAGTGATTCCTTTGAATGTTAGTATGCCTCCGGGGAACAATCTTTAGACCAAGACTGCCGGGGATGCTTGTTAAGGATATATGTATATATGTCGCTGGGGAATGTTGATATCTGCTGGAGGATACCCAACTTCTTTAAGTTTTGATAGTGGCTTGGAGAGAGCGTACTGGCTTGTTGGCTCACTCTCTGGGGAATTAGGATATCGGGTTGTGTTGTTTAGCTGAACCTACCTTGGTACCTTTGTGGATAGAGCAATTAGATTGCTTAGACAACTCTTTATTGCCCCTGTTTCTGATATGGGAGAGGAAGACCTGTGAGGTGCTGATAGTTGTTGATGGACCAACTTTCTTCTGGTTGGAAGGTGACAAGATGACAGGACATAGTCGTACGCTTTGATCCCTAACTTTTGCCTGGACCGCCCTTTCGGGTTTTCAGTCCACCGGGATACCCATTTTTGCCCAAGCCGCCTTTTCAGGTTTTCGACTTGCCGGGTGTACAGATTTTTTCATTTTCATCCCTTATTTTTGCCCGAACCCTTTTGGTTCGCCGGGAAGCCCTAATTTTTACCTAGGTACGTCAACCTAGCGGGTCTTTGACTTTGCGTAGTATTTTTCGACTATGTCCGTTCTCTCAGAATGTAGGGAGTTGCCCCTGTTAGAAGTATTTAGTCATGCCACCAGAAGGTGTTTGATCAGGCAAGATTCGTTGTTGGGATGCCCCAAGTGACTCAGGCGGAGATTTGCCCCAGGCTATTTTGGCCTTTGAGAGATTCTCCGAATCTTGATTGGATTGCCCCAGATGATGGACCATGCTCATATCATGCCCCTTGATTGGAAGTACTTCTGTTCATTGGGCATTCGTCGTGCGACTTTTTATGCTGTTCAAATAAGAAGTCATATGCAAACAAAGTTATGTTAAAAAATGCAAAGCCTATGTCTATCTTGAAGATTTTGAAAATGCATTCTTTTTCATAAAACAAATGAATGTTTGTAAAACGTGATGTCAACTCCTGGGTTATAGTAAGCCTTAAGGAGTCAGGATACCTTTCGTAACAGTATGCTTTCGAACTAACCCATGCTTCAGCTAGGACTTTTAAGGGTTATAATGTGGCCTGGTTCATGGTTTAAGAATCAAAGGATAAAGGCTCAAATTTTATTTGTACCCACCCGCTCTTCGTGATGTTCTCCAAACCTAAACTCAGTTGATCATACGTTAGACCTTGTTTGAGTCTTTGCTCTGATTTTCCGGTGATGATTCGGATGTTGATAACTTATTTTGAATAGGCAGTCATTCCTTTCTTGTTGAGGGTTGGTAAGACCTCTTTCTTGTCTGATTTTTTTTTTGTTATCCCTTTCTTTTTGCCTGAACTGTTTCCTTTTTTGGAATTACAGTCAGCGGGATGCCCCAGTTTTGTAAGTCTCCTTCATGGGTTTTTACTTAATGGGTTTTTATTTTTTATTTTGAAAGATAATGACTGCCTTTCTTTATTGATCATTCGGAACCATCACTGTCTTTCTTTGTTTTGTAAGGATCTTTTTGGTGCCATTCGTTATGCACTTGGATCAACTGAGAGAACTACCCTGCCCCAGGTTATGATGAAGGGTTTTGAATTTCGAAAAGAAAAACTCCTACTTCTTTGGCTCAGAGGGGTTGGCGAGGGATTATCATCCTTATAACTCCAGTGTTTAGGGATTGAAACAATGCCTGTACCTCATCAGCGGGGTCTGTTCAAAAGCATACTGTAGATTATGGTATCGTTTTCGTCATCCTCCCTCAAGAGGCTTTAGAATTTTTAGATCAAGAGTTGTCATCAGAAAAAATATGAAAACAGTTTGCATATAGTGAATGCAAATATATTGCTTCAAAACAGACATATGCGATGCATTAATGAACTAACAACGTTTAATCATAAATGTTTGAACAGTTAAAAGAAAGTTACAACTTGAAAATTCTAATAAACACAAGTCTTCCAGTCTCAGGGCTTATTACTTCGACTGGTGCATCTTGTAGGGATGGCAGGAGCATTCAGCCTGGCCCATCTGGGTGAAATCCACAGCTCTTTCATTAATCAGATCTTGAATCTTATTCTTCAAAGCCCAGCAGTCGTCGGTGTCATGTCCTGGACTGTCAGAGTGGTATGCACATCTTTCCTCAGGATTGTACTTTAGGGAGGTTGTGTTGAGACGCTTATGAGGGTCCCTTAACGTCACCAGATTCAACCTCAACAATTGTTGTAAAGCTTGAGACGGTGATACGTTGAGT
The DNA here is from genome assembly GCA_948472305.1 of Vicia faba. Classification (NCBI taxonomy): domain Eukaryota; kingdom Viridiplantae; phylum Streptophyta; class Magnoliopsida; order Fabales; family Fabaceae; genus Vicia; species Vicia faba. The sequence goes on from OX451738.1 coordinate 1,015,336,189, forward strand.
TTGGTGAACTGCCTTTTAGGCTTGTCTGGCTTGCTCTGATCAGCCTGTTGTTCTGGGCGAGGTCGTTGTTGGACCTGGGAAGTAGTAGCAACTTGGAGAGGTCTATTCATTGGACCCGGCCTTTGCCTTCTTGGAAGCCGTTCTATGACCTGGTCCCTGATTTGGGCTGGTTGCTTCATGTCTTGGTGAAGCTGACTGATCATGGCTCTCAGCTCTCCTTGCTCCTGAGATAAACCTTGAATGAGGACCCTTTGCCCCAGCATCTGGGTTTTCAATGTGTCTACCTCAGCTTGTAGACGTTTCAGTTGTTCGTCCTTGTCATCTTCAGGACTCTTTCTGATCAGATTCCCCATGAGGAGTGTCCTCAACTCTTCCTGCCCCTTGGATAGGCTTAAAAAGATCTCCCTGAACTGAGTCTCTTGAGCACGAGGTCCCTGGTTATCTTGTTGTGAAGCCATTGCTGAAATAAACAGCGAGAGGGTGAGTAACCTGTAAAAGGGATACCTGCAATGCAATGATATGTATGATATGCATGCAATGTTTTCAAGGACCTCGCAGGGTAAACAAGAAAATTTGTTAGCATTTGGAATCGGTAGCTTTGATTGAAGGAACTTCATGTTGTCGAGAGTCCTTCTTCAAGGGTCAAGGCTCACCATATCCAGTGGGTCATAGCCTCTGACAACTTTGGCTAGAGGAAAATAAATCCTCTTTGCCCCTTGCTAGATGTTTGATTCATCATGACCTGCATCACAAGCCCTTGAGATCCTTGAAATGGGTTAGGATGTATGCAATGGTATGATGTCATGATGCATGGGGTAATATGAATAAACCCTGTTATGAGCCCTTATTAAGGACTATAAACAGAAACCTGCAAGAAACTCAAGTAAAACCTGTCATGAGTCCCAGTTAAGGACTAAAAAACAAAACCTGCAAGAAACTCGGTAAACCCTGTTATGAGTCCTAATTAAGGACTGCAAACCAAAACCTGTAAGAAACTCAAGTAAAGCCTGTCATGAGTCCCAATTAAGGACCAAAAACAAAACCTGCAAGAAACTCGGTAAACTTTGTTATGAGTCCTAATTAAGGACTACAAACAAAACCTGCAAGAAGCTCAAGCGTCAGACAACAAGCATGCAAACAGTCAAGTACGAAGGCACACAAGTCACACAAGAGAAACCCTTAGAGTTTAGGCCAGCATGGGGTCTGGGTACTACCCTCTTGAAGTTGGTGGGCTCATCCTGTCCTATCCAAGTAACCGGGTTCTAAGGGTCCCAATATCACGGGATTGCTTTCATTGTTCATCGTTTCGATTTAGCCACTGAACTGGCGACCGAAATATTCCAGGAAAGCAACCCTCAATTGAGTGTAGTATCGAGTATCAACCAACCTCGGACTGCACCAAAGTCAGTTATCTCACTACCCTAAAGAGGCCAAGATAGTTCAATTAAGGTTCCTAAGGTCTGTTGATGCTTCACGACACCACGCGGAGGCCCCGTACTCTCCTTGACTGAACTCAAGGGTTACCGGTACACACCAAAGTGCCACATCAACGTAGCAGACTGTTTCAACCATGTCGGTATACCCCGCACAGTTCCCTCACAGCCTTGTTGCTACTTTCTAAGAAAGGTATCCCCAGATCCGGGTTAGGATCTATAGAACTCCCAAGCAACCCACAATTTTAAAGCACACAAGGAAAGCAATTGAAAACACAGTGATCTTAGTCCTAAGGTACACCTCACTTTATAAAGGATATCCCCAGCAGAGTCGCCAGTTCAGTGATCGGTGGATCTGGAACTGACTGTTTAACGCTGGTTCGCGAAATGTCGCGGAAGCAAGAGTCGCCACCGTCTTTTATTTTCTCCAAATGGAAAGGACAAAAGCACAGAAAAATTCCTTTAAAGAGATTGCTCTCGGTTCGGGAGGTAGGTTATAGAAAGGGAAGGTGTTAGCACCCTTTCTATCCATGGTTATCCATGGGCTCTTAGATACTTGCTCATTTGTATTTTCAAAAATGGTTTGTTTGCTTTTCAACTGTGGGTTTTAAAAAGTTTCTTTGAAAATTCCAGTTCGACTCTTGTATCGGTCCTCAAGAGTGTTTGAAAAATTGCTTTCGAAAGCTTTTTGAAAAGGTGTCGGTGTGAAAAGTATTTTTGAATTTGTTTTTGAAATTAGAGCAAGTATCTATAAGAACCTACCTATCCTAAGGAATTCGTCTGTGTAAATGTCCTTTAAAGTAGTGCCATCCCACCATTGAGAGGTAGGTAGCACCACCGTTGGAGGTGTTCGGGTCAATTCGAAGGTTCGGGACATGGTGATCACCAGAGCAATGGGAAGACACCTTAGAAGCTACCCTCATGCCAGGTTCCCGGATCATGAGGACTTACTAAGACATCCTCTACTCGACGATCACCTTTCGAGGCAAGGCAACAGTGAGGCGTACCCTAGGGGTGGTGTGTGCGATTTGTGTGTCGCTTTCACTTATTTTTGTCTTTTGTCATGTTATTGGTGATCTAGCGCTTGTTTTTATTTTGTCCATACATTCTTTCATGCCATTATTTAACAATTAAAAATTGCGAAAAGTAAAAGATTCTAAGCTATTACAAAAGGCGCGGGTCCACATCGCCAAAATTTCTTGAACCCGATTTGACAGAAAAATAAAGAATTAATGAAAATAAAGTGCGAGAAAATTAAAATGTTACAAGGCCTTGGGAGAGATACATAAATATGATAAAGAATAAAAATAAACATGCGAATTTAATAAGAATTAAACGAGGGCGTTGGACCCTTTTTGCAAAATTAAATTAAACGATGAATTAATTAAAATTAAAGGGGAAAGAAATTGTCTTTTTGGTATTTTTGGTATTTTGTGATTTTAATGAAAAAAGGAATTAATTTAATTAAATGCTAACCCTAATTCTAGTTATTTTAATTTATTAAAAAAAAGAAGATTAAAGTTTTACCCTAAAATTAACCCTATTTTTTTTTATGCATTTTAATTATAAAAATAAATATTTAATGTTTTAATTATTTATGAAAGAAAGATAAAAAAGATGAAAATTAATTAACCCTAATTCTATGTTTTTTAGATTTTTATTAAAAGAATTAAAATTAAAACCTAAATTTAAAACTAATCAATTAAAGTTATTTATTCACAAAAAATACTAAAATAAAAATTTATTAGTTTTTTATCTTTTTTTTCTGATTTTTTTGTGTGTTTTTTTTTATATTTATGAAAATAATAAATTAATTAAGAAAATAATAATTTAAAAGGAAATAGAAAATAAAAAAAAATAGAGAAAGTAGAAAGAATTGCAAACCTAGGGGGTCTGCCCCTTAATATGGAGGTTCATCTTGAGAAATCTGGCCCATTAACCTTGGCCTGTTTGACTTTCTCCAGGCACCGTGTGACATCTTTGACTAGGACCTACCATGTTCCTTGGATCTGCGCCTTTAGATTGATGAAATTGAACAGGTGAATGGCTTGATGGAGAGACGTATGGTGGTCTTCAGTATGTGAAACTGCATGTGAATATTAATTGGAAAATAATATGGAGATAGTGAAGACCTGGGGCTCGAACCCAGGTCATAGAGATTACCAGTGATGCCTTCTACCAACTGCTCCACTCAACGCGTTTGTACCTTTAATATCAAACAACTAATATAAAATAAAAACAAACGTTAATGATATTTTAGCGCGAACTTTTAAACGCCCCACTCAGAGCCTTACACATCATCATCTTCCTCACGTCTTCGTTCTTCCTGAAAACATAACAAACGTAGGCAACGGTTTTTACACTGTTCCCTTAGGCAACATATCAGAAAATAGCGACTAGCCCCTGGGGCTCCATAAATTAGGTGCGACATGTGTTTATTGATCGTCCAGTCATGCTTGGTTCAGTCATGGTACTATAGTGGCCTAATTTTACCGCGTTTGGAAACCCCCAATTTCGAGCTTGCAAAACCCTAATCTGCATCCATGGTGAATTCGCATACAGTGCACAAAAGTCTAATCAAAGTACATGGTTAGCTTTAGAATCTTATAAGGAACATAAATCAAACGTTAAAATTTAAAAAAAATGCATGAATTGAGATGCACGAATGAGAAATTTTCTTGGTACAGGTGAGATCGTTCTCACGTTTCTGGTCACGAAAACTTGTGGTTTTTGATGCAAAATCTTTCTATGAAGCCTCAGCAAGCTAATGAGATAGGAATCGCGCCTTGAATCGTCCTGCAAAAGTGTTTTCAGATTTTTACTTTTTTGTCAAAAAGTCAAGTTTTGTTCTCTTGATATGGCGCAGCCTGGAGACCAAAAGCATGAGGGTTTGCTTTGTATATATGTGTGGAACAATTAGGTCAAGGAATTTGATCCCAAAAGATCCATGAATTGATGAAGGAATATTTGATTTTTTATGCCATAACTTTCAAATCTTTTTCATGCAATTTGAGCTCTCAATCATATCCAATCATCCTAATTCTTCCCTAATTTGCTTTGCACGAAATATTAGAGATATTATGTGCACAAAAAGATTTGGAACATTAGGTTTTATATTTTTCATATATTTAATTAATTTAAATGAATTATTATTAATAAAAATTCAAATAAATGAATAAAAAATGAAGAAATACTTCCCTTTGGGCCAAGTGGTCGTGCACATGCCTTGGATAATGAATTATGGAAGAAAGATAGGCCCATTAGCAATTTTAGGTCATTTGAATCAATGTTGACTTTTCAAAATATCCAAAAATTTCCCAACTTCCACAAGGCATAACTTGCTCAATTATTAAGCTTTGCTCATGTTCTTGGACATTTTAGAAAGTTCTTTGAGTCCTCTAACCAATGTCTTTGGTCCCATGTCATTTTGATTTACCAATCTCAAGTTATGGCCTTTTACTTAAAGTCCCTTTTTGTTGACTTTTGAAAATGACCTATAATGTTGAAATTGATAACTTTTTGTGAGAGAATTTCTTGGACTTGAAGTATGAATAGGAGTTGTAGGAAATGTCATTCTCTTCAAAATGAGCTTTGGATGGAATTTTTCTGATAATCCATGTGAAAGTTATGCCCTGGTCAATTTACAGTTGACATTTTCAACTGTCCAAATAAGGAAACTTTTGCATCTTGATGATTTTTGAGCCAAGCTTTGAGAATCATGATCAAGCATTGATCAAATGGTGATTGTGGCTTCAAAATGAGATGTTGACCAAAAATTTGAACTTTTGACTGTCAAATGACCATTTTACCCCTACAGTTGACTGTAGTGCAATTAGGGTTTTGACTGTGCAATTTTGAGCTGAAAGTCTTGAAACTTTGTATGAGGATGCTTGACCATGTTTGTAGGCATGTGGGACTTGATTGGACCCTTGGAAACTTCATTTTCTTGATCAGAACCAAAACCCTAATTTTGACTGCTTAGGAGGCCCTTACACTGTGCAACCCTTGGGGAATTTTGAAGCTTGACTTGGCAAATCTTTGAAGAATATGGGAGGGCAAATTTTGGGGTAAAACAGATGGTGACGACCTTCCTCACCCCGTCAATGCAGACATAGTGAAAAGATACTACGCATAATCAAAGACCCGCTAGGTTGACTGGCCTAGACAAAAATAAGGGCTTCCCGGCGAACCAAAAGGGTTCGGGCAAAAATAAGGGATGAAAATGGAAAATCTCTATACACCCGGCAAGTTGAAAACCTGAAAAGGCGGCTTGGGCAAAAAAGGGTATCCCGGTGGGCTAAAAACCCAAAAGGGCAGTCCAGGAAAAAATTATGGATCAAAGCGTAACACTATGTCTCATTGGATCACCTTGCATCCAGACTTCGGTATCAACTATTAAGCTCGGACGACACTAATCAATCTGATCTACCTTCAACCAAGTAGAAAAGTGATGAGATGCTCGAGGATATAAAGACAATAGCAGAGTTGGAACCCAGTGGGATTATTCACATAGCTGCTTTGTTTTCACAAACTGTAAATTCTATCTGTTCGGCGGCGTTCTCTTACTAGGACGCCAGCCTCTTGTACAAAAACGCCTATTTACAGGCCAAACTTCAAAATCAATACAATTCATTTTCCAAAGAAATTTCAAACTGTTTTTCCTTTATTTGTTTTGTTGTGCAAAGAACGTCCAATGTTCATTTTTGATATATGCATTTGACATTAATTGTTGCTCATAAATGTTTACATGCGAAACAAAAGACGATTACGGGTAATATCAGAAACAGGGGCAATAAGAATTTCCCAAACTGTATAGTTGCTTTGTCCATCAAGTACCGGATAAATTCATCTGAAGAATATGGCTAAGATACCTTCACTCCCCGCAGAGTAAGACAGTAATGGTAGCTCTCCCCCAGCCAAGACTTGCAACTATGAGTGAATCAGCAGTATTCTCCCCAAGCAGAGCTTATCTACCATCAATACTAAAAAGGCTTGATATCCCCGGCAGTCTTAATATTCCCTAGCGAAGTATAAGAATATTCCCTGGCAGAATACAAGATACCCCCAGTGGAGTTAAAATTTTCCCAGCGCAGTCTGAAAAAGCTTCCCCAACGGAGTTGAATCATCATCCCCAGTAGACCCTGGAAGTTTATCCCCAGCGGAGTACAAAAATAAATCTCCCCAACCGAGTTCAAAGGATCATTCCCAGCATAATTTAGAGGATTATCCCCACAAAAGTATAACAGGTTTATCCCCAGCAAGATGCAACTGAAAGATCATCCCCAGCGAAGTTCTTTCCTTTCATAAACAGGAATTCAATCCTCAACATATTCAATATCACCAGCAATGATAATTCATCCCGACGGAATGTATCAGTGGAATCCTCAGCAGAGCATCTCTTCCCCACAGAGTAATCTCCTCATCAGTTTATTCCCCAACAATTATCTTCTCCTGCAGGTTTATTCTTGTAATCACCTTCGTTCACCATCCCCAGTGGAAACGAAGAATCCAGCTCTATTCTTCAGCAGCTATCCGGGATTTATTTTCCCCAGCTAAAACATTACATTTCCATACATCATGATACATGCATATACGCATCATAAAATGCAATTTCATTTATTTTGAGAACATCATTGTTTGATCCATATCATGCATTGCGTATAACTGACCTTTACCTTTCAGGAAAGATGCAGTTAAATTCTCAGTTATATCAAGACCTCTTCTGGTTCAGTCAGATCGCCACGAAGATCTCCCTGATTCGTATTCCAGTTGAAGTTATTCCAAGACTTTTGTCTGGTCCAGTTAAATCGATTCGAAGATTTTTCTGATATTGATCCAGTCAAAGTTAATCCAAGACCTCCTCTGGTTCAGTTAGATCGCCGCGAAGATCTCCCTGATTCGTATTCCAGTTGAAGTTATTCCAAGACTTTTGTCTGGTCTAGTTAAATTGATTCGAAGATTTTTCTGATGTCGATCCAGTCAAAGTTAATCCAAGACCTCCTCTGGTTCAGTCAGATCGCCGCGAAGATCTCCCTGATTCGTATTCCAGTTGAAGTTATTCCAAGACTTTTGTCTGGTCCAGTTAAATCGATTCGAATATTTTTCTAATGCCGATCCAGTCAAAGTTAATCCAAGACCTCCTCTGGTTCAGTCAGATCACCGCGAAGATCTCCCTGATTCGTATTCCAGTTGAAGTTATTCCAAGACTTTCGTCTGGTCCAGTTAAATCGATTTGAAGATTTTTCTGATGCCGATCCAGTCAAAGTTAATCCAAGACCTCCTCTGGTTCAGTTAGATCGCCGCGAAGATCTCCCTGATTCGTATTCCAGTTGAAGTTACTCCAAGACTCTTGTCTGGTCCAGTTAAATCGATTCGAAGATTTTTCTGATGCCGATCCAGTCAAAGTTAATCCAAGACCTCCTCTGGTTCAGTTAGATCTCCGCGAAGATCTCCCTGATTCGTATTCCAATTGAAGTTATTCCAAGACTCTTGTCTGGTCCAGTTAAATCGATTCGAAGATTTTTCTGATGCCGAATCAGTCAAAGTTAATCCAAGACCTCCTCTGGTTCAGTTAGATCACCGCGAAGATCTCCCTGATTCGTATTCCAGTTGAAGTTATTCCAAGACTTTTGCATGGTCCAGTTAAATCGATTCGAAGATTTTTCTGATGCCGATCCAGTCAAAGTTAATCCAAGACCTTCTCTGGTTCAGTCAGATCGATGATAAGATCTCCCTGATTCGTTTTCCAGTCGAAGTCCAGACCACCCATCAACAGTCTCCAAATGGCATCTGTAAGCCCATTCCCGACATCACAATGCTGATACCACTTCATGCGAGTGCAAATTTCTGGGCACTCTAGTGTTCAATCATCTTCCACCTTCGGATCACGAAAGGCCCGAAAGCCAATCTATATCCTCAGGTTTAAGAAAATTGAACAGGGGCAGCTGTTGTACCCTAAAATTTTCCCTCTCATATTTCCCAAGACATTGCAAGAAAAATCTCCAAGTGGCTCAAGATTGCTCAAGAGTTGGACAGTCAAGCTATCTCCTAAGGCAGACAACCTCAAATTAGGGTTTTGTGTTGCATCAAGGTCCTTGCATCCAAATGACTTCAAGTTCTACCCAATGTCCTAATATGTTCTTAAGTTCATCCATGTCAAATTTCAAGCCTTGTAGAGGAAGTTTGCTCAGTCAAATGCTCAAAGGGTCCAAAAATCGACTGTGCTAGGGCAAAAGTCAACTGTGACCCAAATACAGTCAAACATCAAGATTTTTTGCCAACATTCTCATTTTGAAGGATATTCTATCATTTGATCAAGGGTTTATCATGATTCATCAAGGATTGCTCAAAATTCATCAAGACTCAAAAGTTGCTAAATTAGGGTTTTGTAGGAAAAGTCAAATCAACTTTGACCAAGCATAACTTTCTTATAATTTATGAGAAATGACCCATACAAAGATCATTTTTAAGAGGATGCAATTTCCTACAATCCATCTTCATAACCCAAGATCAAGAAATGCACTCACAAAAAGTTACAAATTTGGACATTATAGGTCATTTTTGAAAGTCAACAAAAACACCTTTTTTTCCAAAGCTTATAACTTGAGCATGGAATATCAAAATGAGATGATACCAAAAGGGTTGGTTAGAGGACATCTTAAGCTTTCTAAAAAGTCCAAGAACACTTCCAAAAGTTCAAAATTGAAGAAGTTATGCATTGTTGAATTTGGGCATTTTTGCAAAATTGCCAAAAGTCAACTATCCCCAAAACTTCAAATTTTGTCAAATGGGCCCATTCTTTTCCACTTGATTTGATCTTGTCACACTACACACGTGTCCTAGCCTCAGCCTTGAGTCCATTTATCAATTTTTCTATTTTATTTGATTTTTTATTGAATTATTCCATTTTAAATCAAATAAAATCACAAAACTTGATTACATGAGATCTTTTTCTATTTTCAGGACCTAATCATCATCATCAAGTGAATCAAATTCGTATCAATCATTCCATGTGCAAAAAGATTAGATTTTGGACAAAATAAGCAAGCTTTCAATGGAGAATCAAATCAAATCTCCAAGCATTGATGTACAAGGATTCAGTCCATATTTGTTGACCTAATGCATTGCTCATTACTTATACAAGCAAAAGCACACGAATTCAAGGGCGAGAGACTGCAAAAACCTCAAGAACAAAACTTGAAAATTGACCAAAAAGTGTGAAACTGAAATCGTGCATATAGGCAAATTCAGGGGCAAATCTCAACACTAATCCATTGTTGGACATCCACTGAAGCGAAGCCAACTCAAAACCAATCTCCATACACGCACAAAAGCCCTGTAAGTGTCTCAGAAAAATGCTTTTCGTTTGAAATCGTAGATCCTTATTCTTGCATTTTTCTTGCAAAATCTTTGCATATTCATGATTATCGTCCAATTTGTAAGCGCTCTGCATTAGCCAATTGCATTTATCTGGCCTGTAGCACCATAGCCAAACCTAGGGTTCGTGGTTTGTGTTTTTTGGGTATTTCTTTTACAGGCAAAATCAAGGTCCAAGAATGGTATAGGTTTGTTCAGGAAGCCTAGACGAACATAACCATGGTCTTGGAAGGAATTTTCATGGCTTAGAATCAATTTTTGGACTGTCCTGCGAATTTAGCTGCGGATATAAATCCGCAGGTAAATATCCAGTGTTGAACGAAGAAGATGAAGCGTGGCCCTCCCCCATTGGTTGATTCGTAATTCGCGCTTTATTTTTTTATATTTTCTGATCTATTAACTTATTTGTCTTATTATTATTAGTTTCCAATATGATAACAATAGAAGCGTGATGGTTGAGTGGCAAAGGCGTTAGTTCAAAATCCAACAGGACCTGGGTTCGAATCCCAGGTCCCCCCATATTGCTTTGTTATTTTTCTTCAGGTATTCCAGCGCGTTTCAAGAATTGTGGCCTATCATACAGCCTCACTCAAATGCTTGCCAGATGGCCCCAGGCCAGATCTGGTGGTCCATATGTGATGTCCACCCTACTGCCTGGTCAAACGTGCCACATGGAATTCAGAAAAGTGAGCCAAGGCCAGCGCCTGTTGGGCCTTTGAATTGTCATTCTCACCTCCAAATTGGGCCTGAACCCCCCCCCCCCCCCCTGAGTTTTTCTATCTCATTTTTTTTATTTAATTGTTTTGTTTTATTATTTTATTACTAACTAACCAATTACATTTTTTTCTGTCATAAATTAAAAACCAAAAAATATATTTTCATTATTAAAATTAAATTCAGCACTTTATTTTTGTTAATAAATATTAATTGAATTAATTTAGTTTTAATTAGGATTAACTTTTAATATTTTTGCAATAATTAAAATTAACTTAGATAATTAGGTTTTATTAACATTAATCAAATTATTTTTATTTCTTTAAATATCAAAAAATCCAAAAATATCATTTTTATTAATTAATTAATTACTTTATTAATTTAACGCTTAACCTAATTTAATTTCTTTCTTAATTCAAAAATAAACCAAAAAAATATTTTTCTTTAATAATCAAAGGGTCAAAACCCTAAAATGCGCCCGATTTAATTTTCCCGCATGCGATCCATATTTATTCAATATTGTATCTGTTTCCCGGAATGTAATAGTTTAATAGGACTTTACTATTTTTTTTATCGCTTTATTTATTTCCCGCATTTTAATTTCAAGGGTTGCTTTTGGTGATGTAAATACCCGACGCCTTGTAATAGTTAGTTTAAATTCCGCAATTTAATTTCCGCAACTTATAAAGTGTTAGATGTTTGGTAATAGGGAATGCATGACAAGATTAATCGTTCAAAACCTAAAATCAACATAGATCACCCATGACATGTACAAAGATAAAATTAACCGAAACAACACACTCGCACATGCGCACTCTTAGGGTACACCTCACTTGGTTGCCTTCGAACGCGGTCATTAAGTATAGGAAGTTTTAGAGGTCGCCCTCTTGTCCAAAGATCATAGTTGCCTCGAAACGGTTGCCTTGGAAAAATGATCTAAGACATTAGGGTTACCGCTAAGGCGTCCTAACATTGCTTTAGTGATCGCACGTCCCTTAATCGAATTGACCCTTAAACTCCAACGACGATGCTACCTACTCATCAATAGTGGGATAGCATTGTCTAAAGGACATTAGTACAGTTTGATTCCTTTTTCGATTATGTAGATGGTTCTTAAGTACTTGCTCTTTCAAAACAAAACAAAAACTTTTCGCACTTACACCTTTCAAACAAAAACTCCTTTCAAACCCACAAACACAAAGAAAAGCAACTTTTGAAAACAATATGAGCAAGTACCTAAGAGCCCATGGATAACCCCGGATAGAAAGGGTGCTAACACCTTCCCTTTCTATAATCTACCCCCCGGACCCGAGAAACATCTCAAAAAAGGAATTTTTCTATGCTTTTTTCCTTTCCTTGTTGGATAAAATAAAAGACGGTGGCGACTCTTGCTTACCGCGACATTTTGCAAACACAAACGCAAAACGCGAACCAGCATTCCAAAAAACAGTCAGTTCCCTCCCACTGTATCACACCAATGATAGGACACTGTTTTGAGGCCTCTATTGGGCTTGAATTTCTTGATTTGAATTTTTTGCTAATGGGCTGAAAATATGGTTGGAGTTCTTTTGAATTTGTTTATTGTGAACCAAGTTTTGTCTTGTAGTTTGCAATGATAATTGGCCCATGATAAAATTTGACATTGTTTGAGGCCTTATAATCCAAAACCTCCTTTCCTGAATTCTTGATACTTTGTTCCTCTTTAGATTTTTGCAAAGGTTTTTTATCTTGGCAGTTTGCAGCATTTGTTGTTGCTTGCTGTGTTTATGTTGTATTTGTTCTGTTTTGCTGGTTTGTATATTTGTTGCAGGTTTTTGTTGGCTTTGATTGGCAGCTTGTGCTGCAGCATTGCAGCATGCTGCTGCCTGTTGCCTGCTATGCAACTTGTTCTGCTGCTACAGCTTGCCCTGTTATGCTGCTTGTTTTGCTGTTGCAGCTTGCCCTGTTATGCAACTTGTTTTGCTGTTGCAACTTGCCTTGTTTGCCCGCCTTTTCTTGCATATTTTCCTTTTCTTTTATGAACTAAATATTTTGAGATTTGCAAAAGATTATCCCTAGACAATGATAGAGTTCTGACTTGTGAGGCTTGTATCATTCTATTTTCCCTTGTTTGTGAACCAAGCTTGTACCTTGTGATTTGAAAACCATAAATTCTCAGGCCAGTGATTAAACAGAATTGTATGAGGCCTTAGAACATAAAACCCTTCTTTTCTGATTCAATAAAAACCACCCTAATGATGAATTAGAATACTTTGTATTTTTTTGTTCATTTCTGGATGTTTAAGTTGCTAACAAACTTTTACCTTTTTTTCATGAACATGAGGCATGGATGGCAAGCGAAGATTGGAGTGGTTGCTTGAAGATGAAGACTTTGAAGAAATAAAATTTCTCTTTTTTGTAAACAGATCTTTGTAATTTATTGCATTTGTAGACAAGACAATTTTTGTAAATTCAAACTTGTAATGTAATGAACACAATGCCTCTGAATAAATTTTGCGTGAAATGAAAATGTTGTACCAATCTCAACTTTGAATTTTGAAATTCTTATTTGAACGCTTTGAGTAAAACACCTTGTTTTGGGTAACTTATATTTCAAGAAATCACCAAAGATGATCAAGCAAAACAAACACTTTGTACTCCAATCAAACTTCTAAAACAAAATAAATGTTTAAGAATTTTAATTCCACTTGATTAACTTAAATCCAAAGACTTATGGTCAAAAGTCTTAATCTTCAATTCCTTGTCCAATGGCTAACTGGTAATCAAAATGATTTCGCATGTCATTCTTGATTCAAACGGGGCTTCATTGTCTACCAAACATGTTTTTAATAACATTCGTCAGTCTTGTAGAATTAACAAACTTCAGCAAATTGTCTTTAAGAACATTTGAGATTTTGAAGACTCAATTATCTCTGAGAAATCCCAAACCCTGATTATTGATTTACCGCCTAGGAATAGAACCTGTCTGGTTGACCTTTGGGCCAATTAAGTGTATGAGAACCCTAGGGTAAGCATCTTGCATGAAAAATTGTAGGGCAAATTTTGGGGTACAACAGCTTCCCCTGTTCAATCTTCTTAAACTTGAAAAGTGAGATTGGCATGCTTGCCGTTCGTAGCTTGAAAGTGGAAGATGATTGAACACTAGAGTGCCCAAAAATTTGCACTTGCTGGTGTACGAAGTAATGCCTTGAATCTATTGTATCGGGAATGGGCTTAAAGATGCCATTGAATGAACTGAGGGATAACTGTCGGAGATGGGCTTACAGATGCCATCCAAGGGTGACTGTTGACAGAAAATGGAATAAGTCTGGCCTTGATTTCAACTTGGAATGAATCAGAATAAACCTTTGGAGTGATTTATTTGAAACAGAAAAAGAACCTACTAGGAAAGAATCATAATAATCATTGAGAGATTTATCTGAACCAGAAGGGGTCTTAAATAAGCAACAAAATAGTATTCAAAACTGAATTGTATCTGACTCGTATCTAAGATATGTACTGAATGAGAGTCAGAATGAAATCCGTATCTGGATCGTGTCTGGACTGTATCTGAATGAGGGTCAGGATGGCATTCGTATATGGAGCATATCTGAACTGTATCAAAAATCTGAATCTGAATGAGTATCAGGATGGCATCCGTATCTAGTGCGTATCTGAACTATATCAAAAGATTGAATCTGAATGAGTATCAGGACGGCATCCATATCTGGAGTGTATCTGAACTGTATCAAAAATCTGAATCTGAATGAGTATCAGGATGACATCTGTATCTGGTGCGTATCTGAATTGTATTAAAAGATTGAATCTGAATGAGTATCAGGATGGCATCCATATCTGGAGCGTATCTGAACTGTATCAAAAGGTTGAATCTGAATGAGTATCAAGATGGCATCCATATCTGGAGCGTATCTGAACTGTATCAAAATGTTGAATCTGAATGAGTATCAGGATGGCATCCGTATCTGGAGCGTATCTGAACTGTATCTGAAAGCTGGTGCATATCTGAACTGTATCAATAGATTGAATCTGAATGATTATCAGGATGGCATCCGTATCTGAAGCGTATCTGAACTGTATCTGAAAGTTGTATCTGAATGAGTATCAGGATGGCACCCGTATCTAGAGCGTATCTGAATTGTATCAAAAGGTTGAATCTGAATGAGTATCAGGATGGCATCCGTATCTGGAGAGTATCTGAACTGTATCAAAAGGTTGAATCTAAATGAGTATCAGGATGGCATCCGTGTCTGGTGCGTATCTGAACTGTATCAAAAGATTGAATCTGAATAAGTATCAGGATGGCATCCGTATCTAGAGTGTATTTGAACTGTATCAAAATGTTGAATCTGAATGAATATCAGGATGACATCCGTATCTGGAGCGTATCTGAACTATATCTGTAGATTGAACATCGTTAATGGTAGCTGTTAATCTTATCCTGAAAAGGGTAAAATGTTAGCTAAAATGCAAATTCATAATACATGAAATGTATGCATAATGGGATTATGTTGTATGCATTCGTGTTTATCAATGTTTATGATATAAGAATGTGATGTATGCGTATGTGAGCTGATCTGCTGCGCTTTTGTTGGATTGGGGAAAATAAATCCCTGACTATGGCTGAGGATATCGAGTGTAAGTCTCCATGTTTTGAATTGTTGATGAATCTTCTTTTAGAGAAATAAACTCTGTTGTAAGGGAAATACCATGTACTGCCTGTAAAATCTCGTTGGGGAATCCAGAGAATTTTGGTGATTTCTACTGGGGATTGATAACTGGAAGCTTCATTCCGCTGGGGGTTAAACTGCACACTATGAGGGGTCTGTAGTTTGTTGGGGAAATAAACCCTGCCGGCGGTCTGTTGGAGAAGTGTTTTTTTCACTGAGGAGAGTTCTCGAGGGTTCTTGAGGTCGACTCAGCTGGTGAGGAATTTTCAGAGATTGAAACTCTGGCTGGGGGTCAATCTATGAGAAGGATTTTGGGGAGATTTATCACTGCCCCTAGTAGTAAATGCCAGAAAATGTTTGCTTGGTCGAACAAGACCCTTTATGTGGGAGTCTGTTTACCCCCTAGAGTTAATCTGATGTACCTCGACGCTTGATATTTTGATCATATTTTCGGTAGCCCTGAACTTACTAGAGATATTTTTCTAAGACTGTTGTGGGAGAAGCTGAAGACATGATACTGACACCATCTGATACTACTGGCGCAAACGAATGAATTGGTGATACCCAAGATCTTTTGGTCAAGTCTCAGAAATTTCTAAGAACTGTTATGGAAGGATCTGAAGACATGATACTGACACCATCTGATACTATTGGCACAGACGAACGAAATGGTGGTGCCCAAGATCTTTGGTCAAGTCTCAGAATTTTCTATGAACTGTCATGGAAAGATATGAAGACATGATACTGACACCATCTGATACTACTGGTACAGACAAGTAATTTGATGGTACCTAAAGTCTTCAAAGTGGATTTTTTTCAAACCCCTGATCAACGTAACATTTCCCCTTGAGTGATACATATGGAGATTTGCCTCTGGTTATTCGACAATTCTTTGAGAGATTCCTTGAATCACGACTTGACTGCCCCAGACGTGTTGGACAAAGGTCATGTCGTGCCCCCTTGATCATGAGAGATTTGTCTTTGGAAGTGTCTTTCCAATTGAAGTGATTTTGTTCACTGGGAGAGCTTTCGTTCACTGGATATTCGTTGTATGAATTTCTCCGCTGTCAAACAAATTAACATATGAAAACAGTGATATTCAAGTAATGCAAAGTTTATGTTTGTCTTAAAAAACTTTGAAAATGCGTTTTAGCAAGTAAAGAAATTTTGCAAGAAAAATTCAACTCAGGATTTTGAGTAAAGCTTTACAGGAGTCAAGATACCTTTTGTAACAGTATGCTTTCAAACTAACCCATGCTTCAATTAGGAATTTTGAAAGATTGTAACGTGGCTTGGTTCACGGTTTAAGAAACAAAGGATAAAGGCTCAAAGTGTATTTGTATCCACCCTCTTTTCGTGATGTTCTCCAGTCCTAAACTCAGTTAATTGTGTGTTTGAACTCCAATTGAGTCTGGAGTGACGTTTTGGGTGATGGTTCAGACAAGTTAGGTTTGTCGGAAGGCAAACATTTTTCGTAACACACATTTTTTGTTGAGGATTTGTAGTGACCTCTTTCTTTTGATTTGTTATCCCTAATTTTTGCCTGACTGTTCCTGTTTTGAGATTACGGTCAGTGGGATGCCCCGTTTTTCTCTTAAGTCTTCTTTGACTTAGTGGGCTTTTCCTTTTTTGAGAGATAATGACTGCCTATTTGGTAGGGAACCATCGTCGTCTTTTGATTTCAGAGGAATGTTTTTGACGTCACTCATTGTATTACGAGATGAGAGTTTGCAATTTGAACGCGCATTTGAATTAATTGAGAGACTACCCTGCCCCAGGTTTTGATTAAAGGTTTCAATTTGTAAAAAAAAAAGAAAACTTATACTTCTTTGGCTCGAAGGGGTTGACTAGGGATTATCTTCCTTATAACTCCAGTGTTTAGGATTTGAAATAACGCATGTACATCGTCAGCAAAGTCTGTTCAAAAGCATACTGTATAAGATTTATGGCATTGTTTTCGACATTCTCCCTCTAAAGGCTTGTAACTTTTAGCAAGAGTTAAATGTCATAAAGAGAGTAAAAAGCATAGTTTAAATATATTAAAAACGAATGGACGGATTCAAGACAAACATATTCAATGCATTAATGAAACAAAGTTTGACATTAATAGATAATTGCCTGAGCAACAAAAGAGATTACAATTGAAAATTCCACTGAACAGAAGCCTCTTTTTCTGGACTTGTCAGTTTAAGTGGTGAGCCTTTGAGGGGTGATAGAAAAAAGCTCCAATTGACCGTCTTGTGTGAACTCCAATGCTCCTTCATCGATCAAGTTTTGAATCTTGTACTTCAACACCCAACAATCATTTGTATCATGTCCAGGACCGTCAAAATGATAGGCACACCTGGCATCAGGATTGTAACTGGGAGCATAAGTTTTGGGATTTCGACGAGGTCTTATTGGTGTAATCAGATCCATTTTTAACATATGTTGCAAAGCTTGAGACAGTGGCATGTTGACGTTAATAAACTGTCTTTTGGGTCCTTTTTGCCTTTGTCGATTTTCGATTGATGTTGACGAGGCTGTTGTTGGACCCGTGACGTGGCGGTAATTTGGAATGGTCTATTTTCCCTTGAGACAACTTCTTGTCTTGTAGGTGGCTGGATGATGATTTGAACCCTACTTCTAGCTATTTTCTCCACTTGGTTACATCCGTCTTGACAGAGTTTGTTGACGAGGGTCCTTAGCTCTTCTTGTCCTTGAGACAAGTTTTGGATGAGAGCCTCTGGCCTAGCATTTGGATTCTCATTACTTCCATCTCAACCTGCAGCTGTTCAACCCGGTCACCCTTGTGGTTATCAGGATGCTTCTTGGTCATATTCTTAGCGAGGAGTGCTTTCAATTCTTCCTGTCCCTTGGATAGGTTAAGGAACATTTCCCTAAATTGAGCCTCTTGAGTTTGAAGATCTTTGTTGTCTTGTTGGAGAACCATTGCTGAAATAAATAGTGAGAACATGAGAGACCGGTACTAGAGACTACCTTTTATGCAATGACGTATATGACATGCAAATGTTTTCAAGGATCTCGCGGGGTAAATTTTAGTAGTCAATTATAACTTTGATTGGGGAACTTTGTATTGGTGGATGTCCTTCCACGAGAATTAAGCTCACCATATCGAGTGGGTCATAGCCCTTTGACTTAAGTTGTTGTACTTGATCTTTGACGGTGGTTGGTTTAGAGGAAAATAAATCCTCTTGCCCCTTGATAGATGTCTGGTTCAACGTGACTCTGCATAAAAAACCCTTGAAATCCTTGAAATGCTATAGTTCAATGTTATTGAGAATGCTATGGTATGATGTCATGATGTTACGCACAAGTATGCAAAGTAAACCAGCTTACACAAATAATCATATACACATAAAGCAGACAAGTCCTTAGGTTTTGCCTTGCATGGATTTTGTAGGTAAGTATCCTCTTGAAGTTTAGTTGGCTCAAACTTGTCCTAGTAATAGTTACTGGGTTCTAAGGAGCTCAATATCACTGGATTGTTTCCTTGGTCATTGTTTCAGCTCAAGCCTCTTTAATGGCGACCGAAATATCCCAAAAAACCAAACCTCAATGAGTGTAGTATCGAGTATCTACCAACTTCGAACTGCACCAAAGCCGGTCATCTCACTATGTCCTAAAGGCCAAGTTGGTAAAGTAAAGGTTCTAAAAGTTCATTAGTGCTTCATGACATCACTCAGCGGCCCCGTATTCTCTTTGATTAACTCAAAGGCTATCGGTACCCATAAATATGTCGCACTAACGTAGCTATTGCTTAGACCATTTCGGTATACCTCACACAGTTTCCACAATGTATTGCTACTTACCTATAATGTATCCCAAATCTGGGTAGAGGATTCAAACCCAAACAAAGAACTATAATGTAAAGCAAACAAGTCAAATAATGAAAGCAAGTAGATGTGATCTATCCCTAAGGTAACCCCACTTTTAGAATATATCCCCAGCAGAGTCGTCAGTTCTGTGATACGGTGGGAGAACTGATTTGAGGGTTTTGCGTTTGATCGCAAATGTTGCGGTTAGCAAGAGTCGCCACCGAATTTTATTTTATCCAAAAGGAAAGGTGAAGAAGCACAGGAAAGACCTTTGAGATTGTTTCTTGAGTTCGGGGGGTAGATTATGAAAAGGGAAGGTATTAGCACCCTTTTCATCCATGGTTTTCCATGGGCTCTTAGTTACTTGCTAGATCACTTGCTTTTGTTTGAAATTATGCTTTGTGTGGTTTTTGAAAGTATTTTGTAAAGAGGCCATTGTTTAGGCAATCTTTGTAATGATTCTTGTTCGTAAGAATGTATACAAAGATGTTGATCTTTTGAAAATGTTTTCAAGTTTTGTAAGATGTTTTGAAATGTGTAGGTGTTTGTTTTGAAAATATCAAGGATGTTTGTTTTGAAATTGAGCAAGTAATTAGGAGCAATCTACCTACTCAAATGTATTTCTTATTCATTTTCTTTTCCTTTGACATTGTTGTCTTACCATTGATTTGGTAAGTAACCCTATCTTTGGATGTAAACGAGACGGACTGGGTCATCGTATAGCCATGATTAGCAATGTTGCAAGGTATCTTAGCATTATTTTTTGAGGGACTAAGATCATTTGTAAGACAACTTAGATAGTGTCATCGAGGGACTATGATCTTATATTTGCTTGTTTTTGCTAAGATACCTTACATGCGTAATATGGCCATTTTGCAAGGCAACCAAGTGGATTTTACCTTAGGGGGGCTTGTGTGCAAGTTTATTGATTTCCATGCTTGTTTTTTTCTTGAATTAGGGCTTTCTACTTGATTGATTTTATTCTTTCCATACAAACCCTAATTATTAACATGTTATGTAAAAGCGATAAATTGCAAAATTTAAAGTTACTACGCTATTACAACATTTATGGGGAGGGGGTGTACAATTGATAAATGGGGATTGCAAGAATTTAAAACCCTAATTATCTATTACAACCATATCGAATTTAATAAATATACATAAACAAATGTAAATATAATTTACAAGAATATAAAGATAATGTAAAAGGAAAAGGAAAAGAAAATTGTTTTTTGTTTGAGTTTTTTTTTATGAAAGATTTTAATCCTAATTAAGTTAATAAAAGAGAGAAAATAAATAACTAGTCTAAGTTGGTTTAATAAAATTAAACCTAAATTAATTTAAGAAAAGAAATTAAATTAATTAAGAAAATAATTTTTAGGGTTTTTTATGAAAGGTTTTAAAGTTAACCTAATTAAACTAAGAGAAAATAATTAATTAAAACTCCTAAATTCTAAGTTGATTTAATATAATAAGACAATAAACCTAAGTCTAAATAATTTTGTTTAGAAAATAAAATTGAATGTCAATACTAATTTAGAAAAGAAAATATTTTAAAGTATAAACAAAACCTAATTCTAAGTATTAACAAAATAAAATAAGTGTTTAAACTAAAGTATTTAATAATTTCAATATTCAAGAAAATATATTATTTTTGGTATTTTGGTTTAAGTAAAATAAATATATAAATGAAAATAAATAAAATATAAGAGAAATAAAAAATAATTGGGTGAGAAAATAATAAAAAAACGGGTGGTGAGAAGCTCAAAAATGGTTTAGGCCCAAGATGTGTTTTTTTTAATTGTTTAAATCAGAAAACAAAATAAAAAGTGTATGGGCCTGTGTATGAGAAGTAAAATGAGGGGTGAAATAACATTCTGTCCAGGGCCCAATAACAGCAAGCCCAAATGCTGCTAGTGATCATGCGTGTGACTTGAATGGGGGGTGGACTGTGGAACGCACGCTTGGGCCCGTCTGATGTTGATCCAGTGATCATGCATGATGTCGCATGGTAGCTAATGGTGAGGCGCTGGCATGGAAGTGATAATCCTGCAATCACAAGGGTGGTGACAAGTGTCACCACCAAATAAAATTGTTTTTTTAAAAAAAAAAATAGAATAAAACAAAAGCTAATTATTTTAATCAGAAATATAAACATGTTATCTCTCTTTTTCCTTGCGTTCTCTCGCCTCTCTCCATATTTCTTAGTCGGAAATCGCCCTAGCAGCGGTCCACGACGGCAGGCGTCGGCGACTGTTCTGGTCTTCGTTTTTTTTACATCATTTTGTTCGTCTTTCTCTCCTCTATCTTAATCTATGGCTCATTTTTTCAGATGCTCAACGATTTCACGGAGATCTTCTTCTTTTCGTTTCTGAAGGGTTTGATGTTTGTGAAAATGATGAATCAATGTTTGGGTTTTGGGTTATGTTTGCATGTGATTTGCATTTCTGTTTCTTTGTATATTTTGGTGGTGAAAGGAATTTTTGGGAAACGGTGGTGTTGGCTTGCTGTGACTTTGTTTCTGTTTCTTTCTATATTTTTGATGATGAAAAGAAAATGGGAAACTGGTTTGGTTTGCTATATCTGTCTGTATATGGGTTTGTGAATTCTGTTGTATATGGGTTTGTGAATTCTGTTGTGATGTGAGTTTGAAGGGTTTGTGTTTTCTGTTTCGTATATTTTTTGATGATGAAAAAACCTTTTCTCTTCAGAACAGTTTTGCTATTTTTATACCATGGTTTGCCTTTTCCTTGTACCAGTTTTTACACTAACTTGAGGGCATGGCCTTTCTTGACTTGTTACTTTTGCTGATAAATCCACTTTTGTCCTTACTATGCTGCCTCTGACTTTACTTACTGACTTTTGATTATGTACTTGGCTTTTGTGATGCTTTTACAGCTGTGTTTAACACCTCTTGTACTTTGATGAACATTTTCTGAGTTTTCCTTCTTTATTGATATGTCAAATGCTGACTTTTGCTGGCTACTTTTGTACTTTGTTGCTTGTGGACTTGATAAAACCGTGATGCTTTTACAGCTGAGTTTGATAACTCTTGTACTGTGATGAACATTTTCTGAGCTTTCCTTCTTTACTGATATGTCAAATGCTGACTTTTGTTGGCTGCTTTTGCTGTACTTTTGTACCAGTTGCTTGTTGCTTTGGTATTGTTGGTTGTACTTGCTGAATTTCTCATTTTTCATGATGGATGCTGGCTTGCTTTTGTACTTGCTGATTTTTCAAACTTGTATTTGCTGGTGACTTTTATACTTTGTTGCTTGTGGACTTTTGCTATGAACCAAACAATTTTGTTTTGAGATTTGTAGTAAAATACCCTTGGCCTATGACATGACTTTACCAATTTTGAGGCTCTTCGATTATTGATTGTATTGGTTTTCTGTTTTCCTCTTTCAACTGTTTGTGAACCAAAATTTGTGATTTGCAAACATATCTTTAGGCCAATGATAGGACACTGTTTTGAGGCCTCTATTGGGCTTGAATTTCTTGATTTGAATTTTTTGCTAATGGGCTGAAAATATGATTGGAATTCTTTTGAATTTTTTTATTGTGAACCAAGTTTTGTCTTATAGTTTGTAATGATAATTGGCCCATGATAAAATTTGACATTGTTTGAGGCATTATAATACAAAACCTCCTTTCCTGAATTCTTGATACTTTGTTCCTCTTTAGATTTTTGCACAGGTTTTTTGTCTTGGCAGTTTGCAGCATTTGTTGTTGCTTGTTGTGTTTATGTTGTATTTGTTCCGTTTTGCTGGTTTGTATATTTGTTGCAGGTTTTTGTTGGCTTTGATTGACAGCTTGTGCTGCAGCATTGCAGCATGCTGTTGCCTGTTGCCTGCTATGCAACTTGTTCTGCTGCTGCAGCTTGCCCTGTTATGCAGCTTGTTTTGCTGCTGCAGCTTGCCTTGTTTGCCCGCCTTTGCTTGCATATTTTCCTTTTCTTTTGTGAACTAAATATTTTGAGATTTGCAAAAGATTATCCCTAGACAATGATAGAGTTCTGACTTGTGAGGCTTGTATCATTATGTTTTCCCTTGTTTGTGAACCAAGCTTGTACCTTGTGATTTGCAAACCATAAATTCTCAGGCCAATGATTAAACAAGAATTGTATGAGGCCTTAGAACACAAAACCCTTCTTTTCTGATTCAACAAAAACCACCCTAATAATGAATTAGAATACTTTGTATTTTTTTTTTTGGTTCATTTCTGGATGTTTAAGTTGCTAACAAACTTCTCCCTTTTTTTCTCATGAACATGAGGCATGGATGGCAAGCGAAGATTGGAGTGGTTGCTTGAAGATGAAGACTTTGAAGAAATAAAATTTCTCTTTTTTGTAAACAAATCTTTGTAATTTATTGCATTTGTAGACAAGACAATTTTTGTAAATTCAAACTTGTAATGTAATGAACACAATGCCTCTGAATAAATTTTGCATGAAATGGAAATGTTGTACCAATATCAACTTTGAATTTTGAAATTCTTATTTGAATGCTTTGAGTAAAACACCTTGTTTTGGGTAACTTGTATTTCAAGCAATCACCAAAGATGGTCAAGCAAAAAAAAACACTTTGTACTCCAATCAAACTTCTAAAACAAAATAAATGTTTAAGAATTTTAATTCCACTTGATTAACTTAAATCCAAAGACTTATGGTCAAAAGTCTTAATCTTCAATTCCTTGTCCAATGGCTAACTGGTAATCAAAATGAGTTCGCATGTCATTCTTGATTCAAATGGGGCTTCATTGTCTACCAAACATGTTTTTAAGAACATTCGTCAGTCTTGTAGAATTAACAAACTTCAGAAAATTGTCTTTAAGAGCATTTGAGATTTTGAAGACTTAATTATCTTTGAGAAATCCCAAACCCTGATTATTGATTTGCCGCCTAGGAAGAGAACCTGTCTGGGTGACCTTTGGGCCAATTGAGTTCACGAGAACCCTAGGGTAAGCATCTTGCATGAAAAATTGGAGGGCAAATTTTGGGGTACAACACTGGGCTTAGCAAATTTCTCTTCAGCACCCCTAGTATTTTACAATTCAGGCCCTTTTCTCTTCTTTTTTTTAATTTCTATTTTTTTGTATTGTTTGTTTTAATATTTTTCTTAGCAAATAATAATAAAAATAATAATAATACAAAAAATATGCTTTTGTTTTAAATTATTAATTAGATGGAAAAATATTATTTGATATCATTAATTATTTTAATGATATCAAATAAAATGGTTCGATTTAATTCATTGTTTAATATTTCAATTAGTTTAAATTGTTTGCTTTTTTAGATTTTTAATCGTGTTGTCGACTTAATACATCCCCATTAATAAATTTGTAGCCCTATCCCCATATGGTTGTAATAGCTTAGAATTGTTTATTCCTTTGTAGCTTAGAATTTCTTCGCATGTTTTAATTCTTGCTCAAGTATGCATGTATCATCCAATTAAAATGCATGATCTCCTCTTGGTCCACATACCAAGCTTTTCTCAAAGTATTTCATAGTTGAGTTTGGGCATGGCCATTCTCACAAGATTAATTAAGTATAGCCCTTGTTTAATCATAACCTGAATCAATCACTTTTGTCCATACACCAAGTGTTCCATGCACAAAAGGGTCTCATGGTTGAGGGTAGGATCACCTACTCTCACAAGATTAATCAAGTATACCCCTTGGTTAATCATAACCCGATTCATCTCCCATACCACAAGCATTCCATTTGCCTTAGATACTTGTGCTATGATTTTTGCAATCGATTATTGATGCAACACGGATATGCCTAAGGAAATTCAAGGAGGCTCTCAGTATACTTTTCTTATCTTGTGCATATTGAAGAGGCAACGAACCTTCTCCGTTAGGTATCATCATACCTCTATTTATCCATCATCCATATTTGATACATGCTTCTTGATATCTTGTTATCTCTTTACATGATGACTTGTTATCTCCTTTCTTTTCTTTTAAATTCACCTTTGTATGCTCCCTATAGGATCTCCAAATCAATCTTTCCTAAAGCGTGAATGGAATAAACCTTAGGCTTGTATCCATGTATGATAACATAGGGTAGCGGTTTCCCTGCAAAACTCAAACTATAGGATCAATCATTGTATGACAACATTAAGGATAGATTTAGGTTAGTCTCCCCTTATACTTTTCTTTCCCCTTTTGCATTTTCATTTAAAACAAAAAACTTCTTTTTCTAGAAAACTTCAAAACACCTTAAAAATTAATAATGAGAATCATATTTTTGTTGAGCTTGGGAAATGATAAGTGGGTTTCTTCTCTATCTTATTGATTTTCCATTCTAAACTTTGGTATGGTTCAAGTCTTAAAGACTTATTTCATGAATAAGTGGAGGAGTGGCTAATATCTCTCTCTTGAGATCAACTAGCCATTATCTACAACAAAAATACCAACCAACACAAACTCTTTTACCTTTGGGCTTTTCTTTCAAACTCTTTTGAAAAGAACATGTTAATTCACTTTTGTGCTGACGCGTAAGTATCCAAAGGTCGAGTTGCGGCAGAAGGCGTAATTAATATTGTTCATTAAAAAATATCAATAAACAAAACTTTTGAAGCCGAACTACGAATGCTCTTATTCCTTAAAAGGGATACGTAGGCATTAGGGTAGAGCCCGAACGAGCATACATTTTATTTTCCCTACATTATTTTCTCTTTTCTTTCGCATGCATTTCCCCTCTTATATCTTCTCATCTCTTAAGCTTTAGACATAGACTTTTTACACACCCTTAGATTAGAACAAACATAAGTGGATTCTGTAGAGTACTACAAATGCGTGGGGTGCTAATACCTTTCCCTCGCGTAACAGACTTCCTTACCCGATCTCTATGGTCTCAAGACCGTGATTTCACCCCTTCAGGTTTTCTCGATGTTTACCTTTCCCTTCCTGTGGGATAAAAGACGTTCGATGGCGACTTTATTAAATTTTATCTTTGATGATTTTCTGCCAGTTCTTTCAGCTAGCGACTTCATTGGGGAAAGATTGACCTATTGCTGGTCAATCCTTAGCAAGTCAGTCCTAGCTTGTGTTTGTCTTCTTTTCTTGGGTGTTTATGTGTTATTTTTTTCCAGCTTTATTTGTTTATATGCTTTGATTATGTGTTTTCATGCATAACATTTTATTATTTTATTATACTCTGGATACTATTGTTATGCTGTGGGGTTGGGATGTTACTTCTCGAGGTAAAAGGCCCAATACCCAGGCCAGAGTGCACT
This sequence comes from Vicia faba, assembly GCA_948472305.1. Classification (NCBI taxonomy): domain Eukaryota; kingdom Viridiplantae; phylum Streptophyta; class Magnoliopsida; order Fabales; family Fabaceae; genus Vicia; species Vicia faba. The sequence goes on from OX451738.1 coordinate 1,015,362,441, forward strand.
AGGACACTAGGAGTAGAGTGGGGGAATGACGGCTATAGGATGTGGTCCGATTAGTGCAGTCATGTCATATACCATGCTCGGATGAGGTTCAAGTGAAGGTACTTTCATCATGCACGTCTGTGTTGCGATGATTTTACTTTCAGGAGGACCTGTGATTTCTGAGTTACCCTTGCCTTACCCTATCCTATTCTTTACCCGTGAGTGGGAAGGACTTGATTATTATAGGTAGAGATGCTGACTGTGTCCTGATGGTGATCGCTTTGTTCTGTTGGTGACTCTAGTTCAGTGGGTGACTTTGGATCCATTGGTGACTTTAGTTCTGTTAGTGACTCTAGTTTTGATGGTGACTTTGGGTTCTGTCGGTGACTAGTGTTGGTGACTTATGAGTGTTCTGAAGCTACGCCGGACCTTTGATTCTGTGATACTCAATCAGTTCAAACAACCACACGATAATATCCAGTATTCTGGAAGCCTTGATCATGTCATTATTGCATCATAGCATATTTACTTTTTGAGAAAAAAAATGATGTAAAAAATAGTTAACCTGCATATGCATTATCATTTTCCAGGGATATTTAAGAGTTCGTATCTTCATTAGAGCTGGTTACCAGACATATATTTTCCTATGGTTTCATTCATGAGGATTTGACACCATTAAGAGATTTAGGCGCTCAAGTCGTCAAGCACAGTTCGAGAACCTTCACTCAAGAATTTGGAAACATCCTGTCTCTCTTGAAAACTACCAGTGAGCCATGGGTTCTACCCATTCCTCTACAGTTTTACGACCTGAACTTGCATTGCTTCACTATCTAGGACTATCAGCTTCTTCCTACTATAGAGTAATATGTCTTCATTCTTGACATCAAGGTTCAAAACTGGGTGCCTTTTGTCAACATTCTAGAGGTGTTTAATATTGAAGCTATCTTCAAAGCACTTTATTTGAGCCTGAACAATGTGAAAGGTAATTGGAAACACAAAAGTGACGTCTTTATGCTCGGATGCAGTTGAAAATTAGGCACGTTCATCGGCTGGTTTATAATTGTCAACCTACCACCCGGTGCATTTTCTCTACCATAGTCACCAAGGAGTCTCTCTTGGGGATCTTCAGCCATTGTTTCTTCCTCTGACTCTGACTCTGACTCTGGATGAACTGAGATATCTTCTTCGTCGGATGCCAGTCTGGCTAGTCGAGCTTGTCTATGCCTTGCATGAAAAGTTCTTTTGATTTCTACGTCAAAAAGAAATTCAGCTGAGGGCTCTCCTCGCATAAAAATATTAGAGACAAATCAGTAACTATAACAAAAATAAATTAAAATAAAGAAATTAAATTTTAATTACAGAGCAACAAAATTTCAATTGAACTTAAACCAAAACTCTATATTTTGGCAGTCCCCGACAACGATGCCAAAAACTTGATCGGAAAAATATCAAGTGTATTATTTTGCCTATACAGTAATATAGAGGAAATTCTCTGAATGTCGATCTCAAAGACTGCATATAAATATCGAGTTTGAATTATCACTCAATTAAATAAAAACTAATATTTGGGGTTTGTTTTTGTAATTGTAAAATACTGACACATAAAAGTAAATAGGAAATAAGATTGGATTTGATAAATAGGAGTAGCATGCTAGGGAAAGTGTATGATTATTCATGTAATAACCTTAAATCCTTATTTTAATAAGATATTACAACTAATCAATTGTCAATTCTTTAGTTTATTTTCTCCTAAGTTCTTAATGGGAAAATCTTTGATCGTTTATCCTAAATTCTAAGTCCCTAGAAATTTATGATGAAATCAAACATTTGTGTTATCAAGAATATACCGGTTGCCACATGGTATCCCTAGTCCTAGTTGATATCTACTATAATTTAATCGCACAAAAGTATTACAAGGGCGGTCCAGCCTAATTGTTAATCGTTTATCAATCCTTATTGGTCCGACAGAGAAGACACTAGAAACATTGTACGACTAAATCGATTATGAAAAACATGCATATTGTTGAAATTAGGAAATCAAAGTCATTACAATTCTAAATCAGGTACATCCCCTAGCATTAGGGGATTTAGCTACTCATAGAGTTCAAAGAATACATAATAGAAATTTTAGACATTACAAGTAATTGGAGGAATTTAGATCTTCATTCAGAAGGTTTGCTTTTAGGTTTTCTAATCTTCTTCTAGGTTTTCTTTTCTCGCTTCGTCAAAAGGTCCCTTATTCATCATAAACGCTCTTCTTAAATAGCAAAAAGTCTTCAAACCCAAGTGATCCAGTGAAATCGTTTGGACAATGCCCAAAATGCCCTCGCAGGACAACACTTGGAAAAAACCACAAAACAAAGAAATCAGCGTCACCATAAGTTATGGCCCGTAGCAGATGCTACAGTCGGCCGTAGCGTCCTTTTGCACTTGTGGCTTTTTCTTCCTTGGTCCCAGGCCCTTCACTATGGCCCGTAACAAGTTCTACGGGTACCCCTAGTGCACCACGACAATTTTGGTTATGGCTTGAAACTTCCACCCTGCTACGGCCCGTAGCAAGTGCTACGGGTGGTCGTAGCAGACCTCCTGTAGGTGATGATAAACTTCTATGAAATTTCTGACTTTTCCACTTTTCGCATCGAGTCATTTTGGATCTTTTACTTGGACCTGAAAACACTAAAGAGACAAACCAAAATGTAAAATGCAGAAAACTTGAAATACAGCTTTAAATTAATAAAACGAGTAAACGGACTAACGATCAAGAAACCAACTCAAAAGATAACAAAATATGACCAAAGCTTTATAGTTTACCTAGATTATTACTGAATAAGTGACCGAAGATATAGTACAAATGGTGACTAATCATATATTCTTGCACTTCTGATTCACCATTTCGACTAACACTAAGAGAGATATCGCGACTGAAATAAAAATTTCTGGATGTACATAAGCCCCCAAGCATAAAACCTGAAAGGATGAAATATTTGGACAAAGAATCCTGGAATACACTCCGTCTTGGAGATTATGTCCTAGCTCGGACTTGATCCATCCAGAGATCGTCCACCGGCCCCTGCTTGATGACGTATGATGGCGTGTTCCATCAACACTGATTGTGAATATCTTATAAAAAAAATTCTCCCTCTTCGCAATGATGACTTTTTATGGGAAAACTAATGTCATAATGACTCTGAACAGATACAACTTTAACTAGCCATTTTAAACCCTTGATTGGATAAAAACACAATGCTTCCTTCCCTGATTCTTCATTCTTGAAATTTTATTCTCTCTTCAATTCTTTTTAATATATTAAAATATTTAATTATAGTATATGATTATCATATTAAATATTTATTGGTGTATGAATGTATACAATATTGACATTTAATTTTATTTTTATAATAAATTTAATTAATTTTATTTATCATTATTAAAAATATTAATTAACCTATTTTTAAATTCTAATAAAATTAAAATTTTATTTTATGAAATGAGATAATATTTAATTGTCATACACACAACTAACTTTACATCTAATATATCACTATAAAAAAATATATTTTATTTTAATTAAAAAAATTTATTATTTGAGATACAAAATTCTTATTTTCAAATGTCAAAATATCTCTTTTTTTCAAAGATCATTATCAATAAAATACTTATTTTATTTTAATGAAAAATTATCTTTATTTGAGACACAATTCTTATTTTTAAATATCAAAATTTATTTATTTTTTACGGAATATTATCAGTAAAATATCTATTTTATTTTAATTAGCAATTATTTTTATTTGAGATACAATATTTTTATTTCTCCATTTTACAAGTTTTATTTTTATCATTGTATGATTATTTAATAAAATTGAGTTTATATTATAATTATTCATTTTAATTAAAAAATATTTTTAAATATATATATATATATATATATATATATATATATATATATATATATATATATATATATATATATATATATATATATATATATATATATATATATATATATATATATATATATATATATATATATATATATATATATATATATATATATATATATATATATATATATATATATATATATATATATATATATATAAATAAAATTATCTGTCCGGATAGACGAGTATTTTGTTTGTTGTGCTTTGAGATAAAAGCTTTGACCTTTAGCTAACTCGTAGAGACAATGATCATAGGCCTCAAATTTAGTCGGAGTTGGTGAGGGTTCAATTCAGTTGATGTTGCAGTTGGCAGGACTACCTTTTTCTTGCTAGTTTTTTACTCCATGAAAAATAATGCACCTACTTAAAGCAGAAACAAGTACAAAAAGAAAACAACGACAAGGGAAAAGGCCAACATGCCAACAAAAACACAACTAGAAAATATCTTTAGCATAATTTGCCTAATGCTAATAATGAAGAAGCCAACTACAAACAATGCATAGCGACTAGTGATTGCCAAAAAGAAAACAAAAGTTTGGTTAATTTAGATTCTCAGAATTAAAGGTGTCCTGCTTCTTTTTCATTCTGCTGCATAGTTAAATAACCAATGTCTTATAAAGAGTCACTTAAGTTGATATTGCAAGGAAAGAGATATTCAACTTAAATAATATTATTTCAATCGATCTCAAATATGTTTATATTAATTATTTAATTAATTAATTATAGATTAACAATAATTAATTATTAAAAATTATTATTAATATAAATTATGATTCATTATTATTAAGTATTTCCTAATATATATATATATATATATATATATATATATATATATATATATATATATATATATATATATATATATATATATATATATATATATATATATATATATATATATATATATATATTAGTTTAGTCAATTAGTTCTTCGTAGTTTAGAAGAATGATTCGCATAATACCCATATAATTCATCTTTAATGAAATTTATTTTCACGAGAGCTTAAATACTTGATTTACTGATGAATTATTTTATTGAATTTGTATTTTTAATTAGATCGTAATGAATTGAATCATTCAATTAAATTCAATAAAAAAACTTTGTCCTTGATTGTTTAATTATTAAACATTATCTCATATTTACTCTTCTGATAATTGTCTCTTAAATTCTACCAAATAAATCGTTCATATAATATATAATTATTCAATAATATTATAATACACTATAATTTTTGCCTATTTGATTCTACTAAATTCGTTGATTGGTTTTAGAGCCAAAATAGATTCATATTATAGCTATTATAGCTATCGACAATTAAATTGAATATTTAAATAAGACACACACTTTATATGAATTTATCTTTACTGTCACATGAATCTTTTACAAGAGAACTAATTTTATAATAAATGATAATGTTCGATGAATCCTATTGAATTAATCTTAATGTTTTATTATTGGATATTGATCTGCAATTATCCTATCTTTTATTTTATAGTTTTAAAATCGGGGTTGTAGTTGGTCGGACCAGTTAGATCATAAATTAAAAGATAAAATAATTTGATAAGATTATCAAATTATTATTGTAATTGATTCGATGAAAATCAATGTGATCCGATCAATTTATTGGTCAGATCAAAAAATTAATGAGTTTTTTAATTTGACGTGTTGATATTTTTATATCCATTTTTTAGTTTAATTATAAACTTAAAAAAAAAAATTTCTTAAATTTTGGTACTTCAGTTTTAAAATCTTATTTTATTAATATTTATAATTATATTACTAAACAATATTAAAACTATAACGATAATTTTTATTTTTTTATTTTAACCTTTCAAGATTATTAGATTTATAGTTTTATCAACTACATCGTAAATATTTTTATGTTCAATTTGATTAAAGAGAAGAAAATTATATATTTTATAATTACAATAATACAATTTCATTAAACTTATTTATTATTATATAATTATATAATAAATTTAAAATATTAAAAAATTAATTATATTATATAATAATATTTTAAATTAACAAAAATTAAAAAAAAATCATATTACAAAAAAAAATTTATATTTTCACATTATTACAATTCATATAATCCGATCAATAATCTACTCGATCATTAATCCAATAATTTAATAGCTTGACCGGATCAATCATCAAGTCTAAGTTTTAAAACATTAATTTATTTTCTATTGCATCTATTGTGCCTTTTGTTTCAAACATCATAAATTATGTTAGGTATAATTGTTAAATTGTAATTCATAGGTGTCAAAAGAAGATTTGATTTGTTTAGATGTAAATAGATTTGAATTTAAATCTAGATTAGATTTGATTTAGTAAAGAGATATTTTGGGCTTGGGTTTAGCTTAGGGAGCAAGCTAACCTAAATCTATAAATAAGAGGGAGTAACTCTTATTTTGAATTCAAGTCATTGAACTCATTCACAGTATTTTGCAGTTGCAAAGTGAATTAATAAAGTTTCCACAGTTTGTGGGCAGAATAGAAATTCTGCAGAAATATCTTCATTGTTCTTTTATTTGTTTGTTTCATAACTTATCATCAAGTGGTGGTCGAAATTCATCATAGTGTATTGGTGGATTTCCAACATCTGGTATCAAAGAGCTTGTGTTACGATTCAAGGGAAGTATCAATCAAGAACGATTGAAGAATTCACGATGACAAGTTATGGGAATGTAAACTATCCAGCAACGCTGCCAATTCTGAAAGTTGACAACTATGAGAATTGGTGCAAGCAGATGAAAGTCCTATTAAGGTGTCAAGGCCTTTGGGACCTTGTAAAAGATGGAGTCGAAGCGCTTGGCGAAAACGCTTCAGAAGAAGAAAAGAAGAAATATACAGAATCTGAGAAGCAGAGTTATAAAGCATTGTTTATAATTCATCAATGTGTCAGCCCAGACAACTTCGAAAAGATTAGTGATTCAGAATCTGCAAAAGAAGCTTGGGAGATCCTGGAGAAATCTTTTGGAGGCGCTGAGAAGGTGAAAGAAGTGAGGTTACAAACTCACAAAAGGACCTATGAACTGCTTCAGATGGAAGACAATGAAAACATATCTGATTTCTTCACTAGAGTTACAAAACTAGTGAATCAAATCAAGACATGTGGAGAAGCATTAACAACAAGAGCTGTTGTTTCGAAGATCTTGAGATCCTTAGCTCCTAAGTTCGACCACATAGTGGTGGCGATCGAAGAAGGGAAAGACTTGTCGAAATTGACAAAGGAAGAGCTTCAAGGGACGCTCGAATCTCATGAACAAAGAATGAACGAAAGAGCTGCAGGAAAATCGAAGAGTGATGTAGCCTTGCAGGCACATTCAACAAAAGAGACCAAAGGCAAAGGAAAGTATTTCGACAGAAGTAGAGGTGGCTACAACAAATCGAATGGCAGAGGAAACCAAATCGAAGGAGACGTGTCGAATCAAAGAAGACCACACTAAGGCAACCAAAGAGGTGGTGCTGCAAACAGAGAAAGAGGTGGTGGTCGAAAACCTGATAAGAGTCACATTCAATGTTATAATTGTCAGAAGTATGGTCACTATTCGAGTGATTGTCCAGAAAAACGAAAGAATCAAGAAAGTGATGCAAAGCAGGAAAAACATGAAGAAGAAGAAGAGATGATGCTGATGGTCACAACAAGAGATGAAGATAGATTCAAGGACCAATGGTACTTGGATTCAGGATGTTCATCACATATGTCTGGAAGGAAAGACTGTTTCGTCAACATAAAACCCTCAACGAAAAATTTGGTAAAATTTGCGAATGACAACACCCTAGCAGCTGAAGGTATTGGTGATGTTATGATCATGAGGAAAGATGGCAAGAAGTCAGTAATTTCGAATGTATTGTACATACCAGGCATGAAGAGCAATTTGCTCAGTATAGGGCAGTTGGTCGAAAAGAATTATAAAGTATCAATCGAAGATAAGTTGATGAGAGTTGTTGATGCAAATGGGAGAGTAATCTTGAAGGCTCCTATGTCTCAGAATCGAACCTTCAAGATTGAACTAAATGTGATGGAGCACAAGTGCCTTTCGACTGCAGCTAGCAGAGATGAATGGATATGGCATTATAGACTTGGTCATCTCAACTTCAGAGACATCAGAGATTTGAAGAGCAGAAATATGGTTTCAGGATTGCCTGAAATTGACATTCCAAACGAAGTATGTGAAGAATGTGTGCAGGCGAAGCAACACAAGAACAGCTTCAGCAAGGATGCAGGAAGCAGATCGAAGGCTAATCTCGAAGTCATATACTCTGATGTATGTGGACCAATTCAGGTGGATTCGATGGGAGGTAACAAATACTTTGTTACATTCATAGATGATTTCAGTCGAAAGCTATGGACTTACCTGATCAAGCAGAAAAGTGAAGTGTTCGAAGTATTCACCAAGTTTAAGTCTATGGTCGAAAGACAAAGTGGACGAAAACTCAAAGTTTTGAGAACTGATGGTGGAGGAGAATATGTGTCGAAAGACTTCGACAGATTATGTGAAAAAGAAGGGATTGTGCATGAGGTGGTGCCACCCTATACTCCACAACAAAATGGAATTGCAGAAAGGAAAAATCGAACCATCATGAATATGGTGAGAAGTATGTTGAAAGGCAAGAATTTACCCAAAGAGTTCTGGGGTGAAGCTGTTTCCACTGCAACATACATTTTGAACAGAAGTCCTACAAAGAAGCTAGAAGGAATTACTCCAGAAGAATGTTGGTCTGGTGTGAAGCCTAGCTTGAGTCATCTGAAAGTATTTCGATCTATTGCATATAGACATGTGCCAGATCAGTTGAGAAAGAAACTTGATGACAAGTCAAGTCAAATGATCCTAGTTGGATATCATTCGATAGGAGGCTACAAGTTATTCGATCCAGAGAACAAGAAGATTGTGATCAGAAGGGACGTGATCATAGATGAGTTCAAAGAATGGGATTGGAATGCAAATGTCAAGAAAGATTCAGTGAGAATCTTATTCGAAGAGCCAGAAACTCAAGTCGAAAGAGAAGTTCGACAAGAGGAGCCAGCAGATATACCCAGTACAAGCAGACCTCAAAGAACAAGACGCATGCCTGCAAGATTGCAAGATTGTGTGATTACATCAGATGATGTAATAGATAATGAAGGTGAGCTGGTACATTATGCTTTCTATGCAGATGTCGAACCTGTTAATGCAGCTGAAGCATTAAAGGATTCGAAGTGGGTGAAAGCAATGAACGAAGAAGTAAAGTCTATCGAAGACAACAACACTTGGTCACTTGTTGAATTGCCTCAAGGCAAGAAGGCAATTGATGTCAAGTGGGTATACAAAGTGAAGACTAATTCGAAAGGTGGAGTAACTCGACACAAAGCAAGACTTGTGGCGAAAGGATTTCTACAGAAAGAAGGAATAGACTTCGACGAAGTTTTTGCACCTGTTGCTAGGATCGAAACAATCAGGTTGGTTGTTGGTCTAGCAGAAATCAACAGTTGGCACATATGTCAGATGGACGTGAAGTGTGCATTCCTAAATGGACCCTTAGATGAAGAAGTTTATGTTAAACAACCAGTTGGGTTTGTGAAACATGACGAAGAAAGAAAGGTGTACAGGCTACATAAAGCCCTGTATGGTTTGAAACAAGCTCCAAGGGCTTGGAATAAGAAAATTGATAGTTTTCTAAGGGAGAAGGAATTTGTGAAGTGCATAACTGAACATGGAGTATATGTAAGAAGAAGCAAGAGTAAATTGCTTATACTATGTCTCTATGTAGATGATTTGTTGATAACAGGTAGCTGCAAGAGTGAGATCGAAGACTTCAAAGTTGATCTTAGCAAGGAATTCAAAATGTCTGATTTGGGTGAGATTTCATATTTCCTTGGTATCGAATTCTACAAGAGCAGTAGAGGTTTGATGATGCATCAAAGAAGATATGCAGGAGAAATTCTCAAGAGGTTTGAGATGGAAGAATGCAATGCAACTTTAACACCTGCAGAACCAAGACTGCAGCTGTCGAAAGATGCAGATGAAGATGATGTTGATCCAACTCAATACAGAAGAATTATTGGATCATTGAGATACCTTTGTCATACAAGGCCTGACTTAGCATACAGTGTAGGTATGGTAAGTAGATTCATGCAGAAGCCAAAGGTATCACATCTAGCAGCAGTGAAGAGGATACTAAGGTATCTCAAAGGAACTTTCGATTATGGCATTCTGTTTCCTGCAGTTGATAAAGGAAAAGAATGCAAGTTAGTGGGATACACTGATTCGAGTTGGTGTAGTGATGCTGAAGATCGAAAGTCAACAGCAGGATATGTGTTTATGCTAGGTGGTGCAACAATTGCTTGGAGTTCGAGAAAAGAACCAGTAGTAGCATTATCATCATGCGAAGCAGAATACATAGTTGCTTCTCTTTGTGCATGCTAAGCAACCTGGATGGTGAACTTGGTCGAAGAGATAACAGGGAAAAATCATGGAGCAATTACCATGAAGATAGACAACATGTCAGCTATCAACCTGGCGAAGAACCCAATAGCACATGGTCGAAGTAAGCACATCGAAATGAGGTTCCATTATCTTCGAGAGCAGGTAGCAGATGGGAAGATGAATTTGGAACACTGCAGAACTGAGAATCAGATTGCAGACATCATGACGAAGGGAGTGCAAGTCGAAGTATTCAGAAAGCTAAGGGCCATGATGAACATAGACAGTTTAGACACAATGAATTAGGTGGTGTGTTAAATTGTAATTCATAGGTGTCAAAAGAAGATTTGATTTGTTTAGATTTAAATAGATTTGAATTTAAATCTAGATTAGATTTGATTTAGTAAAGAGATATTTTGGGCTTGGGTTTAGCTTAGGGAGCAAGCTAACCTAAATCTATAAATAAGAGGGAGTAACCCTTATTTTGAATTCAAGTCATTGAACTCATTCACAGTATTTTGCAGTTGCAAAGTGAATTAATAAAGTTTCCACAGTTTGTGGGCAGAATAGAAATTCTGCAGAAATATCTTCATTGTTCTTTTATTTGTTTGTTTCATAACTTATTATCAAGTGGTGGTCGAAATTCATCATAGTGTATTGGTGGATTTCCAACAATAATGTCTACTATGGGTTTTCAATATGAAATTTCTCTTGATCTGGTAATTATTATTGATAATAATATAGGGTTCTTTTCTTACCTTTAAATTATTAAAGAGAGTAGTGTAAAATTGTTGATTTGCACTGCCATGGATAATGAGATTGAATTGAATTCTAGTGTTGACATTTTATTATTATTTCAAACTGATGTATTCTAAGCTCTTCAATTGTTCAGAGAATAAATGAATCTAAACTCAAGGAGAATAAATAGGGTCTGTTGTTGGTATTTACAATTTGTTTCTAGACATTAGTGCATAAAATTAGAAAGTCTTCATATTTTGTCGAATAATAGCCAACTATTATCCCGGTAATTTTGGAGTTGAATTTTGACCAGAAAAAATTGTATTCAGTTGTGTAATGAGACTCAATTAGATTATGTCATGAAAATTAAGGGTGTAATAAGTCTGGTTTGAACCGGTTTTTTATCAAAAATTTGTCTAAATTGATGATATTTCTACTAGTTTGATTTGGTTTAGTTTTTAGTGTTTTTTAAAAATGAAACTAAACCAAGTTATTCAGTTTGATTCGGTTTAGTTTGATTTGTTATCGATTTTCAACATTTTTTTTTTAAATATTATATTCAACTGTATATTATTTGTTATTATATTATTTGATATATTTTATGCTAATAATATATTTCATATAATATATTTCATACTCTATTTTTCAAACAACTTACAAGTTGTTCTTCATTCATATGAAGTATTGATATAATTTCCATACGTTACGAAATAAGTTTATTATCGAATACGAAAGTTCGTACGTTTCACACTTCAAATACACATTAAAACTATTTTGTAAAAAGACTAGAAGGAAATTCATTAAAGAAGAAACATAAAAAATAATAAAAAGATGAAAACTAATAAAGAGAACTTGAACACGAATAAAGCAACCATAATTTATAAGAATGACGGTGGCGAGAAAAATGGTGGTGGCCGATAACCAAAGTGACCGTTTAGTGAGAACACACTTTTATGACTTATGAATTCTATAATCGATAAAAGAATATTTGATTGTTTTAATATTATATTTTTATTTTTAGATTAAAGATTTCTTTGTGAGATTTATGTAAATATGTTGTGTTAATTAAATCGAGAATTATGTACTATTTTACGTAATATATTCTTAATATTTTAGGCTAAAATGTTTGGTATAAATCTTTTTTTTTTATAGCAACACTATTCCTAATTATTTTAATAAAGTATTACATTTTGAATTTATTTTTTACTCAACTTTATTGATTCACACACTAAATACTCTAAATTGATGAATTTAAAATTATTAAATTTTACATTGACTTGTCATTTTGAATAATTCTTAAGACAACTGAAAAGTGTATTATCCTTGCAAGTTGATATATTAGAATATTTTATTATGTCGTCAAAGTAATTTGTGGTTAACTAATAAATGTATTTGTAACTTGATACTTATGTCAAATATGACTAGAATATTCTATTGGTATTAAAAAAATTTAATGAAACAAATTTTTGTAAAATACACTTATAATTTTTACTTATTTTTTTATTTTTTGACCTTTATTTTGAGATTTACAATAAATAAGAAATTCTCTTTAAATATATATAATAATTTATATTTAATTTATATGGAATTCAATAATTTATTTTAAAATCCTATTTATAATGAATTTCAATTCTCTTTTTATATTGTGTAAGTGACAGCCATATTTTATTAGTGTGATGTAACTTGACATAATCATTGTATGATATAAAATATAGTTGAATATTTATTTGTTTATTTTAAAACTCTTGAATTGATAAATCAACTATCTTCTCTATCAAGAATAAAAATCTAACATGTTAACTTTTTAAAATTGTCAATTTTATAAAAATATAAGAAATAAATATTATTTGTTTAATAAACATTTGTTTAGTATAGAAAATTATATTGAAGATAATATAGTCTTATGTATATGTGAAAATCTATGATTATTTTGTTGTATCTTTAATAAAATTAAAAGTAAAATTAAAATATATTTTATTTCTTTTGTGTGTAATTCAATTATGTCTTAAGTGTGTCTGACTTTAACTATAACACTTGGATTTTGAGTGAGCTATTAAAGTAGTTCATATAATTATATTTTAAAATTTAAAATACTAGAGGTTTAATCTCACTTATATGATGATAATTTTGTTCTAAATAATCATTGTAATGTTTTATGTGAAGATTATTTTGTTTATTAAAATTCATTTAAGAATTTTATTCTTTATAAGGAGATTTTGCATTATAAATTGTAAGTGAAAACTACCAATCTCCTTAATTTTAAATGTAAAATATGTGGTTAACTATGAAACTCAAATTTAGGTACAAATTTGTCATTGATAAATATTGAGTTTTATATTGTTATTATGTAACCACTTGTATTAAAAGCTCTGCTATATTCATGGATAAAATAAGTGATTAAGTTTTTTGAAATATTGATAAATTCTACAACCAATTTTGTGGACGACTTCGCATTAATGATTAAGTATCCCACTATTGAATATTATATCATTAAAGTATTTATATACTAGTAGGCTTTAATGAAAACCTTACCCTTTTTTTTTTATGTGAGATTAGTGGGAGTGTGTACACAATATTATATATTTCGTGTGCACAAAATGAAATATGAAATATCCTAAGAGAGTTTAAATTTCAGTCTTATTATGTTACACTGAGATATATGTGTATAAAAAAAATTCTTTTAATCTCAGTAGCATCATAATTTGATGATTAAGTATGTTAAATTATCACAAGAATCTATAAGTATGTAATTATATTATGCTATTGTTTCATCAACATTTCATATTTTGTAAGGTTATAGATATAAAAGTATATGTATATAATATCAGTATTCCTATCGAGTATGTAATTGTGTTATGAAAGTCCTTATTATTATATTTAATTACTCTTATAATAGATTGCAGCTATATGTAATTACTATTCTTGGATTTGTGTAGAAATTGTATGATTGTTATGAAATTGAGAACTTATCGATAGAACCACTAATCACATACTTCTATGAGCATTGTAACTCATTTATTTGATTAAGTCTTTGATATTTTTGGTTAGTGAGAGTTCGGTATAGCATCTTAAGATGCTTAATCATTGTTTAATATAATTTTTTTCTCATATTTCATATGTTTTTTTAAATTCATCATTTTAATATAAAATGTATTTCTTTGACTTGTATGATATATTTTCTCTATCCGTTTCATTTATGTAATGTTGAAGTTTACTTTTATTTTGTAAATAAGTGTTTTGACCATAATTAAAATTTTAGTATTAAATTTTTTATAAATTTAATAATTGATTATTGTCATTCAAGTGGGAGAATGTTGGATTATTTATTTAGTTAATCAATTATGTATAAACAATAATCAATTATTAAAAATTATTATTAATATAAATTATAGTTCATTGTTATTAAGTATTTATTAATGAATTATCTCATTAGGTTTTTGTCTCTGAATGGACTTTGATGGGTTGAACTATTTAGTTAACTCTAATGAAAAGTCTCTATCATTAATTGTTTAATTATTTAAATGTTACTAGTACATCATTAGACGATTAACATATAATGAAAATACTAAACAACAATAAAATAGTAATCCTCTTATATTCACTCTTCCGATAACTGTCTCTCAAATTCTATCAAATATATCATTTTTATAATATGATTATTCGATATATTATAATATACTTTAATTTGTGTCTATTTGAGTATATTAAACTTGTCATATTGCAATTATAAAATAAAAATGTTCTCTCTTTTAAATGTGAGAATCTATTATAACTTTATTCTTTGAAAAAGCAAATCATTGAATTAATGAATATGAATATGAATATAGTATATAAAAATACCCTACCTTCAATTATTAAACAATGTAAAACTTTAGAGTGTAGGGAACAGATATTATTGTATATCAAAGATTCATTTAGGCCATATACGTCTACCTAATAAGCACACAAGTCATGTTTCGGATGTCCCATTTATTTAAGCATGAGTTGATTGTGTTAAAAATTTCTAATAAGCGATGTTAATGAAAATATTTTTGTGTGATGGATAAGTTTAATATGATATTAAAATAAATTATTAATAATTAGATATGCAAAACTAAGCCTAATAAGTTGGAGATAGATGGAATAAAAAAACCTATAACTAATATTGTAAAGACATTATTCTCAATTGGTCGAGAAAATGCATAGCCCGAGCCATTTGAATAACTCAAAATCTGTGTTTGGGATAAAAAGATGATATTAAAATGTATTTATAGGTAGTTTTTATTGAGGATCAAGTGTGAGAAAGAAATCTCACAATAAGGAAAAAAATTCACATATCTATCATCTTAAGATTTTTGTAAATAGTGAGGTGTCTCTCACAAAAGATGTTGAAAGTAATTTCTTGTGTCGAAGCTGTTTGTTCGACAGAAATAAGAGACTGTCGAAAAGATTTGATTTGATTTAGAAGTGTGAAAATGTTTGTTACACACAAATTTGTTTTAGATCTAAAATAGATAAGATTTGATGATTTAAGTCTAAAATACATAGATTTATTTTTGTTCCAAAAAATGTATTTTCCGCTTTTATATTTTTGATTTTGACTTAGAGAGCGTGCTAATCTAAAATTATAAATAAAGAGAATAATTCATATATTTTTTTTGTAATTAAGTCAATAAAATTGTATTCATATAATTTATAATTATAAGTCAATAAAAAATTTTCCACATTAATTATACTATATAATAATACTTTAAGTTAACAATAATTCAATAACTTGATCAAATAGATGACCAGTCCAAATTTTAAAACATTAATTTATTTTCTATTGTATCTATTGTGCCTTTTGTTTCAAACATCATAAATTATGTTAGGTATAATGTTTACTCTGGGTTTTCAATATGAAATTTCTCTTGATCTGGTAATTATTATTGATAATAATATATGGTTCTTTCTTACCTTTAAATTATTAAAGAGAGTAGTGTAAAATTGTTGATTTGCACTGCCATGGATAATGAGATTGAATTGAATTCTAGTGTTGACATTTTTTTATTATTTCAAACTGATGTATTCTAAACTCTTCAATTGTTCAGAGAATAAATGAATATAAACTCAAGGAGAATAAACAGGGTCTGTTGTTGGTATTTACAATTTGTTTCTAGACATTAGTGCATAAAATTAGAAAGTCTTCATATTTTGTTGAATAATAGCCAACTATTATCCCGGTAATTTTGGAGTTGAATTTTGACCAGAAAAAATTGTATTCAGTTGTGTAATGAGACTCAATTGGATTATGTCATGTAAGGGTGTAATAAGTCCGGTTTGAACCGGTTTTTTATCAAAAATTTGTCTAAATTAATGATATTTCTATCGGTTTGATTTAGTTTTATTTTTATTTTTTTTTAAAATGAAATTAAACCAAATTATTCAGTTTGATTCGGTTTAGTTTGATTTGTTATCGATTTTCAATTTTTTTTTAATATTATATTCATTTGTATATTATTTGCTATCATATTATTTGATATATTTTATGCTAATAATATATTTCATATAATATATTTCATACTCTATTTTTCAAACAACTTATAAGTTGTTCTTCATCCATATGAAGTATTGATATAATTTTCATACGTCATGAAATAAGTTTATTATCGAATATAAAAATTCGCATGTTTCACACTTCAAATATATATTAAAACTATTTTGTAAAAAGACTAGAAGGAAATTCATTAAAGAAAAAATATAAAAGATAATAAAAAGATGAAAACTAACAAAGAGAACTTGAATACGAATAAGACAACCATAATCTATAAGAATGACACTGACGAGAAAAACAGTAGTGACTGATAATCAGAGTGACAGTTTAGTGAGAACACGTTTTTATGACTTATAGATTCTATAATCGATAAAAGAATATTTGATTGTTTTAATATTATATTTTTATTTCTAGATTGAAAATTTCTCTGTGAAATTTATATAAATATGCTGTGTTAATTAAATTGAGAATTATGTACTACTTTACGTAATATATTCTTAATATTTTAGGCTAAAATATTTGGTATAAATCTTTTTTTGATAGCAACACTATTCCTAATTATTTTAATAAAGTATTTCATTTTGAATTTATTTTTTACTCAATTTTATTGATTCACACACCAAATACTCTAAATTGTTGAATTTAAAATTATTAAATTTTACATTGACTTTGTCATTTTGAATAATTCTTAAAACAATTGAAAAGTATATCATCCTTGCAATTTGTTATATTAAAATATTTTATTATGTCATCAAAGTAATTTGTGGTTAATTAATAAATGTATTTGTAACTTGATATTTATGTCAAATATGACTCTAATACTCTATCGATATTAAAAAAAATTAATGAAACAATTTTTTTTGTAAAGTACACTTATATTTCTTACTTATTTTTTATTTTTTGACCTTTATTTTGGGATTTACAGTAAATAAGAAATTCTCTTTAAAAATATATAATAATTTATATTTATTTTATATGCAATTCAATAATTTATTTTAAAATCTTATTTATAATGAATTTCAATTCTCTTTTTTGTATTGTATAAGTGACGGCCATATTCTATTGGTGTGATGTAATTCGACATAATCATTGTATGATAGAAAATATAGTTGAATATTTATTTGATTATTTTAAAACTCTTGAATTGATAAATCAACTATCTTTCTCTATCAAGTATAAGAATCTAACATGTTAATTTTTTAAAATTGTCAATTATATAAAAATATAAGAAATAAATATTATTTGTTTAATAAACATTTGTTTAGTATAGAAAATTATATTGAAGATAATATAGTTTTATGTATATGTGAAAATCTATGATTATTTTGTTGTATCTTTAATAAAATTAAAAGTAAAATTAAAATATATTTTATTTCTTTTGTGTGTATGTCTTAAGTGTGTCTGACTTTAACTATAACACTTAGATATTGAGTGAGCTATTAAAGTAGTTTATATAATCATATTTTAAAATTTAAAATATTAGATGTTTAATCTCACTCGTATGATGATAATTTTGTTATAAATAATCATTGTAATGTTTTATGTGAAGATTATTTTGTTTATGAAAATTCATTTAAGAATTTTATTCTTTATAAGGAGATTTTGCATTATAAATTGTAAGTGAAAACTACCAATCTCTTTAATTTTAAATATAAAATATGTGGTTAACTATGAAACTCAAATTTAGGTACAAATTTGCCATTGATAAATATTGAGTTTTATATTGTTATTATGTAACCACTTGTATTAAAATCTCTGCTATATTCATGTGCAAAAATAAGTAATTAAGCTTTTTGAAATATTGATAAATTCTACAACCACTTTTGTCGACAATTTCGCATTAATAATTAAGTATCCCATTATTGAATATTATATCATTAAAGTATTTATATAATAGTAGACTTTAATGAAAACCTTACTTTTTTTTTGTATGTGAGATTAGTGGGAGTGTGTACACAATATTATATATTTTGTATGCACAAAATGATATATGTATTAAAAAAAATTCTTTTAATATCAGTAAACATCATAATTTAATGATTAGGTCTGTTAAATTATCACAAGAATCTATAAGTATGTAATTATATTATGCTATTGTTTCATCAACATTTCATATTTTGTAAGATTATAGATATAAAAGTATAAGTATATAATATCAGTACTCCTATTGAGTATGTAATTGTGTTATGAAAGTCCTTATTATTATATTTAATTACTCTTGTAATAGATTGCAACTATATGTAATTACTATTCTTGGATTTGTGTAGAATTTGTACGACTGTTATGAAATTGAGAACTCATTGGTAGAACCACTAATCACATGCTTATATGAGCATTGCAACTCATTTATTTGATTATGTCTTTAATGTTTTTGGTTAATGGGGGTTCGGTATAGCATCTTAAGATGCTTAATCATTGTTTAATATAATTTTTTTCCTCATATTTTATATGTTTTTCTAAATTCATCATTTTAGTATAAAATGTATTTCTTTGAGTTGTATGATATGTTTTCTCTATCGGATTTATTTATGCAATGTTAAAGTTTATAAAATGAATCCAATTAAGTATATTTTTGAAAAGTCTGCTCTTACTGGAAGAATTTTCCGTTGGCAGATGTTGTTGTCTGAATATGATATTGAATACCGTACTTAGAAGGTTATTAAAGGGATTGTGTTAGCGGAGTACCTTGCTCACCAACCAGTTGATGATTATCCGTCTATTAAGTTTGATTTCCCTGAAGAGGATGTGATGTATTTGAAAGTTAAATATTGTGATGAGCCTTTGCTTTAGGAAGGTCTTGATCCTGAATCCCGATGGGGTATGGTGTTTGATGGAGCTGTAAATGCTTATGAAAAAGGAATTGGTGTCGTGATTATCACTCGCCATGGTTCACATATCCATTTTACTGCAAGGTTAACATTTGATTGTATCAATAACATGGCGCAGTATGAAGCTTGTATCATGGGTCTTGAAGAGGCTATAGATCTCAGAATAAAAAATCTTGATGTATATGGTGATTCAGCTTTGATAATAAATCAGATTAAAGGAGAATGGGAGACTCGTCACATTAGCTTGACTCCCTACAAAGATTATGCAAGAAGATTATTACATTTCTTCAATAAAGTTGAGTTCCATCATATTCCCAGAGATGAGAATCAGATGGCAGATGCTTTAGCCACTTTGGCTTCCATGTACCAAGTAAATGCTTGGAACAATGTACCTCGTATTACAATTTAACGTCTTGATAAACCCGCTCACGTGTTTGCTACAAAGGGGACGTCAGATGAAAAACCTTGGTATTATGATATCAATCACTTTCTTCAGACTCAAGAATACCCGCTTGGTACGTCCAACAAAGATAAAAAGACATTGAGAAGGTAGGCAGGTAGCTTTTTGCTCAATGAAGATGTGTTATACAAGAGAAATTATGACATGGTCTTACTCAGATGTGTGGATAGACACAAAGTGAACATGTTAATGTATGAGATTCATGAAGGTTTCTTTGGTACCCATGTCAATGGACATTCGATGGAAAAAAGATGCTTAAGGCAGGTTACTATTGACTGAAATGGAATCTGACTGTTACAAATTTGTGAAGAAGTGCCATAAGTGTCAGATTTATGCTGACAAGATTCATGTGCCTCCAACGCTTCCAATGTTATTTCTTCCCCTGGGCCTTTTTCAATGTGGGGTATTGATGTGATTGAACCCAAAGCTTCGAATGGACATCGTTTCATCTTAGTGGCAGTTGACTACTTTACCAAGTGGGTGGAAGCGGTTTCTTATGCTAATATCACCAAGCAGGTGAAAGTACGCTTTATCAAGAACAATCTTATATGTCAGTATGGTGTGCCAAGTAGGATTATCACTGATAATGACTCAAATTTGAATAATAAGATGATGATAGAATTTTGTGAAGAATTCAAGATTGTCCATCACAACTCATCTCCTTACAGGACTAGGATGATTGGGATTGTTGAACCTGCTAATAAAAACATTAAGAAGATTATCCAAAAGATGGTTGTTACCTATAAGGATTGGCATGAGATGCTCCCTTTTGCTTTGCATGGGTATCGTACATTTGTACGCACTTCAATAGGGCAACCTCGTTCTCTCTTGTGTATGGTATGGATGTAGTGCTCCCCGTTGAGGTTGAGATTCCCTCTTTGCGTGTAATAATGGAAACCAAGTTGTCAGAGGCTGAATGGGTCCAGAACAAGTTTGACCAGTTGAATTTAATTAAGAAAAGAGAATGAAGGACTTGTGTCATGGTCAGTTATATCAGAGAAGAATGAAGAAAACTTTTAATAAGAAGGTTAAGCCTCATGAATTCAGAGAAGGCGACCTCGTGCTCAGAAAGATCATGTCTTTCAACACTGATTCTAGGGTCAAGTGGACTCCCAATTATGAAGGCCCATATGTTGTCAAGAAAGCCTTCTCTAGTGGTGCATTGATTCTTGAAACTATGGATGGTTAGGAGTTCCCACGTCCCATGAATGTTGACGCAGTCAAGAAATAATCCGCCTAAAGAAATAAAAGAACAGCTCGCTAAGTTGAAAACCTGAAAGGGCGACTTAGGCAAAAAAGAGTGTCTCTGCAGGTTAAAAACTGGAAAGGGCGGTCTAGGAAAAAGTTAGATACATAAATAGAATAAGTTTTCTCGGTAGGTTGAAAACCCGCAAGGGCAACCTAGGCAAAAGTTAGGGATTTCCTAGCAAGTAACTGCGTTAGACAAGACTTGATCATTGAAGCAACAATCTTCTCAGTTTCTCATCACACTTCAACTGAAGCCTATACTCAGGAGTTCAAAGTTGTTAGGAAAAATAATGGTCATTATGTTTCAATGTATCTTTTCCATGTATTTACCATTTTCTAAAACTTGGTAATCATCCATGGAGTTACGCCATTTGCGGGCTACCATTCTATTAATAAAGTTTGAGCCTTTATCCAATTCTTTGCAATTCTTATTTTATTCTGTTTACAAAAAATTCATTTATTATAGATAGTAATTTTTAAAACAAAAATACTTAATAATAAAAACATGTTTTTGAAAATAATTCTTAAATTACTTTTTACTTCAATTTTGTGATTCAAGCGGGACAAAAGTAGTGGTTCCAAGGATGGGTGAACTCCGAAGTTTTGAAAAGATTCCCCAAGAAGTATTCTCGGGTTACTCTTGCTGATACACATAGTCCACCTGTTATTGTTCCTTAGATAGTTGTATTTCATACTAGTTGATATGTGGTGTTGGTTTGGGTGGTTTGATACCTCTATCCCATGTTCCCCAGTTAAGTCTTGATGTGGATTTCTCCAGATGAGTGTGATTCCCCTCCCCCAATAGGGTTGTGATCAAGCAGAGATTGTAAAGTTGTGTAGCAATTGTTTAGTTGTTAGATTCTTTCTCCCTTTATATGTTGAGAACTAATGTAGAATCTATCGAAGATCATTGCTCTCTCTAATTATAATAGTGTTGTTGTTATGAACTCCTAAGTAGTCAGACAAAATCATTACATGTTCTAAGAAGTGATGAGACAATTGTTGACTTTTTGGGTTTTCTCTCACCATGTGTTGATTTTGATTTAAAATCCCCATAATTTTTACTTCTTGTTGTGGTGTTAACTTCTTAAGTCTATCTAGATGAATCAAGAATGTTGTTTCCCTTTAAGTTTTAATATCCTCGTAAAGTTTCTCTGACTTCCCCAGAGAAGTTTGTGCAACCAATACTCTTGATATTGAAGAATGTATTTGGGCTCACCTCCAGGATATGGCATTGTCTTCCCTAGTGAAGTCAGTACGGTATCCCCAGTTGAATTCTAGACGATGTGGCATTGTCTTCCCTAGCAAAGTCTGTATGATATTCCCCGGTGATGCCTCGAGGAGTGTATTATATCCCTGGAACTGTATTGGTTTATTGCTATCAAATTTTGATTTAATTATTTTCAAGCCATGTTTCTTCCCAGTGAAGTTAAGCCTTGAAGTAGGATTTTTTTTCCTCAGTTGGTGCTTACTCTCTTATGGAATCTCCAACCTGGATGTGACTTAGCCAAGTGTTGTCTTTACCCAAGTTGGTTTTGTCTGGTTATCCCCATTACAGTATGTATGTTTTGTCAGCATATACATGATAACATTCATACACTCATACATACATCATGCATAACTGAATTAAAACTCATGGTTCATTTGAACTCATTGATGTTTTTATTGGCATAGTATCCTCTTTGCAAAGTTATGTTACCCTCTCTCCAATAGAGTGTCAACCTTAAGCATAAAGTGTATATCCTTTCAATCTCTCTACTGATTTATCCCTCGTGGAATAATTTTTCTTTAGCCTTCCTACGCAGCTCATTATCTGGATGGAATTTGATCCCTATTTGAGTTTATTCCTCATTCGATGGTGTCTTGGTTGACTGTTTCACTCCAGTTTGTTCCTGGTTTGAATTTTTGGTCTCGACAACAATTTTATTTTGATCCCTATAGGATGTGAGCCCTGGATTGAGGATGTGCATTTATTTTGCACGTGAAGACTTTATCCCCTTAGTAGGAATGCATTGGTATTTCCCCCATGAAATTAAAATTCATTTCCCACCAGTGTTATCGCAATCCTTTTCGTAACAGCAAGTGGCAGTCTCTTTATTTGAGCAACATGTACTTCCCCAGTAATTTTGCTAATGCCAGAGAAGATGTTTTTACTCCGATGAATGGTAGTCTCTAAATTATGGGAGATAGTTTATTATTGAGATTGGTTGTACTTTGATGATAAAGACAATTTGTTGAAAGATCCTTACAGCAGTTATTACCCTTTTCAAGTGATATCTTGATTAAAGAAGAAATTGTTACCGTTCTCGGCAAAGTCCAGAATTTGGTAAAATTTGTTACCCTTTCCGGGTGGAATGTCTTGGTTAAAGAAGAAGTTGAAACCCGTTCTAGGTAGAATGCCAGAATTTTGGGAAACTTGTTATTGCTCTATGGTTTTTTCTACCTTCGTCCTTGAGTTGGTTGTTCACCGTCATTCATGAGTCAATATTTACCTCTTTCTCCTTATTGGACCTCATCCTAATAGAGTTGAATTATTTCCAGTCATAAGTACTAATGTCAACCCTTTGTTCTCAGTCATAAGTACTGATGTCAACTAATTTGTTCCCAATCATAAGTATTGACGTCAATCCTTTGTTGCCAATCATAAGTATTGATGCCAATCCTTTGTTACCAGTCATAAGTACCGATGCCAACCCTTTTTTTCCAGTTATGAGTACTGATGTCAAACCTTTGTTCCAAGCCATAAGTAATAATGTCAATCCTTTGTTCCCAGTCATAAGTACCGATGTCAATCCTTTGTTCCCAGTCATAAGTAATGATGTCAATCCTTTGTTCCTAGCCATAAGTGTTGATGTTAATCCTTTATTCTCAATCATAAGTGTTGATGTCAACCATTTGTTTTCAGCCATAAGCGCTGATGTCAACCCTTTGTTCCCAGCCATAAGTATTGATGTTAATCCTTTGTTCCCAGCCATAAGTGCTGATGTCAATCCTATGTTCCCAACTGTGATCGGTGGAAATAGAACTGACTGTTTTTTAAGCTGGTTCGCGAAATGTCGCGGTAAGGAAGAGTCGCCACTGTCTTTTATGTTCTCCAACAAGGAAAGGACAAAAGCACAACAAAATTCCTTTTCGAGATGTTTCTCGGTTCGGGAGGTAGATTATAGAAAGGGAAGGTGTTAGCACCCTTTCTATCCATGGTTATCCACGGGCTCTTAGGTACTTGCTCTTATGTTTTCAAAATACGTTTGCTTTTCAAATGTGAGTGGGTTTGAAAAAGTTTCATTGAAAGATTTCTGAGTGACTCTTGTATCTGTCCTCAAGAGTGTTTGAAAAATTTGTTTTGAAAGCTTTTGAAAGTGTCAGTGTGAAAAGATTGTTTTGTTTGTTTTTTAGAGAGCAAGTACCCATGAGTCATCTACCTACCCTAAGGAATTAGGCTGTGTAAGAGTCCTTAAGGTAGTGCCATCCCACCATTGAGAGATAGGTAGCACCACCGTTGGAGGTGTTCGGGTCAATTCGATTTTAGGGACAGTGTGGTCACCGAAGCAATAGTAGGACACCTTAGAAGTAACCCTAATGTCCTAGATCCTTTTTAATCCGAGGCAACCGTTTCGAGGCAACTGGATCTTATACGTAAGGGCGACCGCTAAAACACCCTATACTTGACGACCACTTTCGAGGCAACGAGTGAGGCGTACCCTAGAAGTGGCATGTGCACTGTGTGTTGTTTTCATGTTAACATTTGTATTGGACCATGCAATTGTGAGCTACGAGTGGTTTTTAATTATCATACATTCTTTCATGCAATTTAGCAGTTAGGAGTGCGGAAAAATAAAATACGGAAAGGTAAAAGCTATGCTATTACAAGGCGCGGGTCTATACATCGCCAAAAAACAAAGACCCGTTTTTGATAAAGATGCGGAAAGTAAAATAAAGCAATAAACCTAATTACTATTACATCCTTGGAAGCAGTTACATAATAATCAAAAATTAACACGCGAAAGAATTAAACTGGAACGTCCGAGGGTTTTGGACCCTTTTGAGAAAATTAAAAGTTTTTTGTCCTTTTGCATTAAATTAAAATTAAACCTAATACTAATTTGATTAATTATTTACAAGAAATATATTTTTTGTGTTTTTTGGTATTTAATGAAAAAAAGAAATTAAAATCAAAAGAAAACCCTAGTTCTAAGTCTATTTTAATTATTAATGAAAATGTTAAAGTTAACCTAATTTAAACTAATTAATTAATTTACATGTCATTTACAAAAATAATAATAATTAATAATGATAAAAATAATTAATTAAGAAAATGATTAAAAGTGATCAAAACCTAATTCTATGCAATTTTTATTTATTAAGAAAAGGATTAAAATTAAAACCTAAATTAAGCTAAGTTAGTTATTAGTATTTATTTACAAAAAATAAGTTAATGGTGAAATTAATAAATAATTAAAATATATTTAAAATTTTGATTTTATGATTTTTATTAGGAAAAATTATTTTATGGTGAATTAATAATAATAATTAAAACAACTAAAAGAATTTAAAAGAAAAGAAAATAAAATTAAAATGCAAACCAAAGGGGGTGTGATGGCCCAAAGTGGAGGTTTTTTGAAGCAATTCTGGCCCATTGAAGACCAAGCCTTATTTGACTTTTCATGATTGTGTGCATGCTCATTGACTGGAGCACACCATGGACTCCATCTCTTGGCCTTCATATTGTTCATCAAGGCCACTTGGCAAACTGACGCATGAGGCCTATGGTGGAATATTTGAGAGGCGCTATACCTGAAGGTTTTAAGAAAAATATTAACAATTTTA
This sequence comes from Vicia faba, assembly GCA_948472305.1. Lineage (NCBI taxonomy): Eukaryota > Viridiplantae > Streptophyta > Magnoliopsida > Fabales > Fabaceae > Vicia > Vicia faba. Next base: position 1,015,388,388 of record OX451738.1, read on the forward strand.
TGGGGGACCTGGGAATCGAACCCAGGTCCCAGTGCTCCTTGCCTTTGTGCCTTTGCCAACTGGACTACCATGCGCGTTTATAATATAAATGGACAGCAATTATTATATAAAAAAAACAAACATTATGATAATCAAACAAAATAACGCGCGCTGTTTTGAACCCACCAACCATGCCTTGCCACCTATTGTCTTCCTCGTTTCACCTGCAAACATAACACAAGATAGCGGGGGTTTTAAACCCCCACAAACTGAAAGTGTCAATAATAGCGATTAGCAGTAGGCATCACATAAATTGAGCGCGAGGGTTTGGTTGAATTCGTCTGGCCTTGACGAATTCAACCGTAGTCATGATGTGGTCCAATTTTTCCTTATGCACAAAGCCCTAATTTTCAAGCTTCAGAACCCTAGATATCTCCCATGGTGATTTTCGATTCAGAAGGCCATAACCAAATTGGATTATCCCAATCGCTTCAGAAGGTCCCTATTAGCATAAATCAACCAAGAAAATGGATTAAAAACGCATGAATCATGTTATGCAATTTTGGAAATATATTCAAACTGTGGGACTCGTGTTCTTCGATTCTTCGCGTGTTAGGACTGGTTCTTGATGGTAATGGCTTCCTGGAGACTTAGGCAATATGTTCGAATAAAAAAGAAGCTTTGAATTGCGCTGCAAATAGGAATTCAGTTTCACACTTTTCTTTAATTTTTTGCAATTTGGTTATGGAGTTTTAGCAGCAATTTCACGTGTCCAGGGATAGGGTTGGCTTCAGCATCTTTATGTGAAGAGAATTAGGTTAAAATTAAGCCCAACAATCCATTGCATTCAAGTTTGCATATGTGATTGGCAATCAAATCTTTTTTCAATCTTTTCTTTCATGAAACCTTGCCAATCATGGATATTTTGAGGTCCTTGAGGTGCACACAAATTTCCAGCTTGCCCTAGCCTTATTTTCTTCACAAAAAGATTTAAAAAGCATATCTTTTGAATTTTCCTACAATTAAAACCAATTAAATGAATTAATATTAATATAAATTCAATTAATTAATTAAAAATAAGAAAATAAATCATTTTAAGTTCAATGGGTCGTGCATAGGCTTTGGGTAAAGATTCAAGAAAGAATTTGAGGCCCATTAGCAAGAATGAAGTGTTTTAGGCAAAGTTGACTTTTGAAAGTTCCCAAAAATTTCCCAACTTCTCCAATGCATATCTTGCTCAATTTTGAAGCTATGAACATGTTCTTGGACATTTTGGAAAGGTATTGAAGTCCTCTAACCAATGCCTTTGGTCCCATGTCATTTTGATTTACCAATCTCAAGTTATGGTCTTTGACTTAAAGTGCCTTTTTGTTGACTTTTGAAAATGACCTATAATGTTGAAATTGATAACTTTTTGTGAGAGCATTTCTTGGACTTGGAGTGTGACTATGAGTTGTAGGAAATGTCATCCCCTTCAAAATGAGCATTGGATGGGATTTTTCTGATGAACCATGAAAAAGTTATGCCATGGTCAATTTGCAGTTGACTTTTCAGCTGTCCAAAAATAGAAACTTTTGATTCTTGAGACTTTTTGAGCCATGCTTGTGGAATCATGATCAAGACTTGATCAAATGATGATTGTGGCTTCAAAATGAGATGTTGACCAATTTTTTTGACTTTTGACTGTCAAATGACCATTTTACCCCTGCAGTTGACTGTGAAGCAATTAGGGCTTTTGACTGTCAACTTGATGCTGTGAGCCTTGAAATTTGACATGTAGGTGCTTGATAATGTATATAGGCATATGGGACTTGATTGGACCCTTGAAAACCTTAATTTCTTTGTAAGAACCGAAACCTTAATTTTGACTGTGTTAGGAGGGTGCTTGCACTGTGCAATCCTTGAGAGATTTTGAATCATTTGGAGATTGACCTTGACAAATCTTGAAGAATATGGGAGGGCAAATTTTGGGGTACAGCAGTTGCCCCTGTTCAATCTTCTTAGACCTGAGGATGTAGATTGGCCTGCGTACCTTTCGTGATACGAAGGTGGAAAATGATTGAACACTAGAGTGCCCAGAAATTTGCACTCGCATAGTAGCATATCAGCAGCGTGATGGCGGGAATGGGCTTACAGATGCCATTTGGAAAGATGGTGGATAGGAGAATGGGCTTATAGATTCCATTTGGAGCTGTAACAGAATCTTGTCGGGAATGGGCTTATAGATGCCATTTGGAGACTGTTGGTATGTGGAGGGGCTTATAGATGCCATCCAGGTGTCGATCGCGTAAGAGATTCCTTAGCGAGAATTTGCGTACCTGAGAAAGAAAGATAATTACCTGGCCTGTTACAGGGGTTGATCTTCAAACTCTTCATGTAGATATGCCCTGGCTGGATACAGGTATCGAATCTCTAAACTCTTCATGTAGATATGCCCTGGCTGGATACAGGTATCGAGTCTATAATCAGTTACTCACAGATGTGCCCTGGCTAGATACAGGAATCGAATATGGAATTAGTCGTCAACAGATATGCCCTGGCTGGATACAGGAATCGAATCTGGAATTAGTCGTCAACAGATATGCCCTGGCTGGATACAGGAATCGAATCTTCAAACTCTTCATGTAGATATGCCCTGGCTGGATACAGGAATCGAATCTGGAATTCAGAAAGGTTGGTGAGTTGTCTCTACTGACAGGTTATCTCCATGGACGGGTGGTCTATAACGACGAGTGTCTATTACAACAAGGGTCTATAACGACGAGTGTCTATAACGACGAGTGTCTATAACGACGGTGTCTATAACGACGAGTTTCTATAACGACGAGTGTCCATAACGACGAGTGTCTATAACAACGAGTGTCTATAACGACGAGTGTCTATAACGACGAGTGTCTATAACGACGAGTGTCTATAACGACGAGTGTCTATAACGACGAGTGTCTATAACGACGAGTGTCTATGACGACGAGTGTCTATGACGACGAGTGTCTATGACGACGAGTGTCTATAACGACGAGTGTCTATCACGACGAGTGTCTATAACGACGAGTGTCTATAACGACGAGTGTCTATAACGAAGAGTGTCTATAACGACGAGTGTCTATAACGACGAGTGTCTATAACGACGAGTGTCTATAACGACGAGTGTCTATAACGACGAGTGTCTATAACGACGAGTGTCTATAACGACGAGTGTCTATAACGACGAGTGTCTATAACAACGAGTGTCTATAACAAACGAGTGTCTATAACAAACGAGTGTCTATAACGACGAGTGTCTATAACGACGAGTGTCTATAACAACGAGTGTCTATGACTACGAGTGTCTATAACGACGAGTGTCTATAACGACGAGTGTCTACAACGACGAGTGTCTACAACGACGAGTGTCTATAATGACGAGTGTCTATAACGATGGTGTCTATAACGACGAGTGTCTATAACGACGAGTGTCTATAACGACGAGTGTATATAACGACGATGTCTATAACGACGAGTGTCTATAACGACGAGTGTCTATAATGACGAGTGTCTATAACGACGAGTGTATATAACGACGAGTGTCTATAATGACGAGTGTCTATAACGACGAGTGTCTATAACGACGAGTGTCTATAACGACGAGTGTCTATAACGACGAGTGTCTATAACGACGAGTGTCTATAACGACGAGTGTCTATAACGACGAGTGTCTATAACGACGAGTGTCTATAACGACAGTGTCTATAACGACAGTGTCTATAACGACGGGTGTCTATAACGACGGGTGTCTATAACGACGGGTGTCTATAACGACGAGTGTCTATAACGACGAGTGTCTATAACGACGAGTGTCTATAACGACGAGTGTCTATAACGACGAGTGTCTATGACGACGAGTGTCTATAACGGCGAGTGGAATTAATTTTGACTGGACTTGTCTTCTTTTGACTGAATTTGTCTACTTCGACTGAATTTGTCTACTTTGACATAGCTGATCATTTAACTGTATCCTTCCTGAAAGGTAAAGGTCAGTCATATGCAATGCATGGCATGGATCAAGCGATGATATTCTCAGCATAAATGAGATTATATGATATGATGTGTATGCATGTATCATGTTGTAATGTGATGTTTATGAATAATGTATCTTCGTCTGGGAAAGTAAATCCTTAACGCCTGCCAAGAAGTGGAATCCTGGGCTGACGTTGAAGAGTAGAATTCTTTGTTTCCGCTGGGGATGATGGTTGCAAGAATAAACCGGTAGGAGAAGATGACTCCGTTGGGGAATAACCTTGTTGGAGAGATTACTCTGCGGGGAATTACTCTGTGGGGAATTACTCTGTGGGAAGAGATACTTCGCTGAGATTGATGATAACTCCGCTGGGGATACCGTTGATAATCTTTGTTGGAAGATTTGATGAACCCTGCTGGGGGATAGGAGGAACTTCGCCGAGGACGATCTTTCCGTGGTAATTAGCTGAGGATAACCCAGTTATAAGCCCTGAAGGGAATAACTTTGAATAAAGCCGGGGAGATGCGTTCGTACTCTGCAGGGAGCAAAGGTATCTTAGTCGTGTTCTTCAGCTGAACTTACCTTGTTACCTCGGTGGACAGAGCAACCAGATTGCTTAGACAATTCACATTGCCCCAGTTTCTGCGGGAAGAGGTACCTGTGGAGATGCTTGATGACTGCCGATTGAAAAATCTTCCTCTGGTAGACAAGTGACGAGATGACGGGACATAGTCGTATGCTTTGATCCCTAATTGTTGCCTGGACCGCCCTTTCGGGTTTTCAGTCCACCGGGATACCCATTTTTGCCCAAGCCGCCTTTTCAGGTTTTCGACTTGCCGGGTGTACAGATTTTTCATTTCATCCCTTATTTTTGCCCGAACCCTTTTGGTTCGCCGGGAAGCCCTTATTTTTGCCTAGGTGTGTCAACCTAGCGGGTCTTTAATTGTGCGTAGTATCTTTTCGACTATGTCCACGCTCTCAGAATGCAAGGAGTTGTCAGACTACCAGAAGACCTTTGTTTGATCGTCTAATGCCCCAAGTGATCCAAATGGAGATTTGCCCCAAGTTGGTTGGCCTTTTGAGAGATTCTCCGAATCTTGACTGGACTGCCCCAGATGATGGGCGGTGATCATGTCTGCCCCTTGGTTGGAAGTGTTTTTGTTCATTAGATATTCTTCGTGCGAATTTCTTTGCTGTTCGAACAAAAAGTCATATGCAAACAAAGTTATATTAAAAATGCAAAGCTTATGTCTGTCTTGAAGTTTTTGTGAAAATGCATTTTTTTTTCATAAAAACAAGTGAATTTTTTGTAAACTGTGATGTCAACTCGTCATTTTACCGCAAGCCTTAAGGAGTCAGGATACCTTTCGTAACAGTATGCTTTCGAACTAACCCATGCTTCAGCTAGGACTTTTAAGGGTTGTAGCGTGGCCTGGTTCATGGTTTAAGAAACAAAGGATAAAGGCTCAAATTATTTGTACCCACCCGCTCTTCATGATGTTCTTCAAACCTAAACTCAGATGATCGTGCGTTAGACCTTGTTTGAGTCTTTGTCCTGATATTATGGTGATGGTTCGGATATTGACAGTTTATTTTGAATAGGCAGTCTTTTTGTTTTTGTTGAGGGTTTGTATGACCTCTTTCTTTTTTATTTTGTTATCCCTGTTTTTTTGTCTGAACTGTTTCCTCTTTTGGGATTACAGTCAGCGGGATGCCCCAGTTTTGTAAGTCTCCTTCATAGGTTTTGACTTATTGGGCTTTTATTTTGAGAGATAATGACTGCCTGTCTTTATGATTATTCGGAACCATCACTGTCTCTTGTTTTGGAAGGACCTCTTTGGTGCCATTCGTTGTGCACTTGGATCAACTGAGAGAACTACCCTGCCCCAGGTTATGATTAAGGGTTTTAATTTTCGAAAAGAAAAACTCCTACTTCTTTGGCTCAAAGGGGTTGACGAGGGATTATCTTCCTTATAACTCTAGTGTTTAGGAATTGAAACAATGCATGTACCTCATTAGCGGGTTCTGTTCAAAAGCATACTGTAGATTGTGGTATCGTTTTCGTCATCCTCCCTCAAGAGGCTTAGAATTTTTCAATCAAGAGTTGATCATCACAATAAATATGAAAACAGTTTGTATATAGTGAATACGAAATAATTACTTCAAAACAGACATGTGTAATGCATTAATGAAATATCAACGTTTGACATGAATAGTTTGTTTGAACAATCAAAGAAAAAATACAACTTGAACATTCGAATGAAAATTTTTCCAATCCTAGCCATGTTTTGGCAAGGGAGCAGTGATCACATTGGGAGCCTCTGGAGAGTCGAACTGGACTTCCTTTGCGTCAATCAGATCCTGAACCTTGTTTCTCAAAGTCCAACAATCATCTGTAGCATGCCCCGGGCTGTCAGAATGATAAGCGCAGCGAACATTGGGGTTATACCTTGAAGGTGTCCTATTGGGATTCTTTGGAGGGTCCCTTAGAGTTACCAACTTGGTCTCCAGCAACTGCGGCAATATCTGGGACAAGGTCACACAGAGGGGAGTGAATTGTCTTTTAGGTCTCTCTTCCCTTTGTTGATTGTGACGCTGAGGAGCACCGGCCGGCTTTGCAATAACTACCGCGTTGACAGCACTAGATTCTCTCTTGGATGGTTTCTTCTCAGTGTTCGAGGAGTCACCATTCTGTATTTTCCCCGACTTGATGCCAGCTTCTATTCTTTCCCCGGTCAAGATCAAATCTGTAAACCCAGCAGCAGAATTCCCAATCAGGTGGTTGAAGAATGGACCAGACAGGGTCCCCAAGAACATGTCGACGAGCTCGTGGTCAGTTAGAGGTGGCTGTACCCTTCCAGCAAGGTCCCTCCATTTTTGAGCATATTCTTTAAAGCCTTCGCCTGCACCCATAGACATCCCCTGAAGCTGAGTGCGCATGGGAGCAAGGTCGGCATTATACTAGTACTGCTTGTAGAATGCAGTGGCCAAGTCCTCCCAGCTGCGGATGTTGGCTCCATCCAGCTGATAGAACCACTTGAGTTGAGTCCCTGACAGACTATCCTGAAAGAAGTGAATCCACAAATTCTTGTCAGCCGTGTAGGGCTGGATTCTCCTTATGTATGACCTAAGATGCAGCTTAGGACAGGAGGCCCCATCGTATTTTGCAAAGGTAGGTGCCTTGAACTTGTGCAGGATCACTACCCCAGAAGACAGACCTAGATCTTCGAAGTCTAGGCCGAGCAATTTTTGTATCTCCATAGCACTTAACCGGTCTTCGAGCTGTTTGTACCTGTCCTCAGCAGGAGGGTACTGTTCATCATTGAAATTCGTCTCGTTGTCGGAGACCACTGGACTAGGAACCTCTCTCTCATGGGGACTGTCTCTTTCAACAGATGGGGTAGTCATCTCAGCCTCATTCTGTACTCCGCTCCCAGATCTGCGTCTAGGGTTAAACAACATAGTCCTCTTCTTCTTCTTCTTCAAGAGCAGAGTCTTCAAATCCTGTTGACCCTGGGCTAGACTCTTAACCAACTCCTGGAACTGGGCATTCTGGGCCTGGAGAGCCCTGATAGCTAGTTCATTGGATGATTCAGGATTCATGATGACTGCTGAAATAAACAGCGAAGAAGATAAGTGACCTGTAAAAAAAAGGTACCTGTGATGCAATGATATGTATGATATGCATGCAATGTTTTCAAGGATCTCGCGGGGTAAACAAGAAAATTGTTAGAGTTGGAATCCGGTAGCTTGATTGAAGGAACTGCATATTGTAGAGAGTCCTTCTTCAAGAGTCAAAGCTCACCATATCAAGTGGGTCATAGCCCCTGACTCAAGTCATCAACCTGGCTAGAGGAAAATAAATCCCCTTTGCCCCTTGCTGGACAATTGGTTCATCATGACCTGCATCACAAGCCCTTGAGATCCTTGAAATGGGTTAGTCTTTATGCAGGATGCATGCAATGGTATGATGTTATGCTATGCATGGAGTGATGTAAGTAGGCCCTGTAATGAGTCTCAATTAAGGACTGTAAACAAAACCTGCAAGGAACTCAAGTGTCAGATAACAAGCATGCAAATAGTCAAGTTTGAAGGCACACAAGTCACACAAAGAGCCCTTAGAGTTTAGGCCAGCATGAAGTTTAGGTACTACCCTCTTGAAGTTGGTGGGCTCAAAAACCTGTCCTATCAAAAGTAACCGGGTTCTAAGGAGCTCAATATCATTGGGTTGTTTTCTATGTTCATTTTTTTGATTTAGCCACTGAACTGGCGATCAAAATATTCCAAGAAAACAACCCTCAATGAGTGTAGTATCGAGTATCTACCAACTTCGGACTGCACCAAAGTCGGTCATCTCACTACCCCTAAAGAGGCCAGGATGGTCAAGTAAGGTTCCTAAGGTCAGTTGATGCTTCACGACACCACGCGGCGGCCCCGTACTCTCCTTGACTTGACTCAAGGGTTACCGGTACTCACCAAAGTGCCACATCAACGTAGAAAACTGCTTCAACCGTGTCGGTATACCCCACACAGTTCCCTCACAGTTTTGTTGCTACCTAAAAGGTATCCCCCAGATCCGGGTTAGGATCTATGAAACTCCAAAACAGGCCCACAATATTAAAGCAAACAAAACATTCAATTGAAAACATAAGTATGGTCTAATCCTAAGGTACACCTCACTTATAAGAGTCCCCAGCAGAGTCGCCAGTTCTGTGATCGGTGGAAATAGAACTGACTGTTTTTTAAGCTGGTTCTCAAAATGTCGCGGTAAGCAAGAGTCGCCACCATATTTTATGTTCTCCAACAAGGAAAGGACAAAAGCACAAAAAAATTCCTTTTCGAGATGTTTCTCGGTTCGGGAGGTAGATTATAGAAAGGGAAGGTGTTAGCACCCTTTCTATCCGTGGTTATCCACGGGCTCTTAGGTACTTGCTCTTATGTTTTCAAAATACGTTTGCTTTTCAAATGTGAGTGGGTTTGAAAAAGTTTCATTGAAATATTTCTGAGTGACTCTTGTATCTGTCCTCAAGAGTGTTTGAAAAATTTGTTTTGAAAGCTTTTGAAAGTGTCAGTGTGAAAAGATTGTTTTGTTTGTTTTTTAGAGAGCAAGTACCCATGAGTCATCTACCTACCCTAAGGAATTAGGCTGTGTAAGAGTCCTTAAGGTAGTGCCATCCCACCATTGAGAGATAGGTAGTACCACCGTTGGAGGTATTCGGGTCAATTCGAATTTAGGGACAGTGTGGTCACCGAAGCAATAGTAGGACACCTTAGAAGTAACCCTAATGTCCTAGATCCTTTTTAATCCGAGGCAACCGTTTTGAGGCAACTGGATCTTAGACGTAAGGGCGACCGCTAAAACACCCTATACTTGACGACCACTTTCGAGGCAACGAGTGAGGCGTACCCTAGAAGTGGCATGTGCATTGTGTGTTGTTTTCATGTTAACATTTGTCTTGGACCATGCAATTGTGAGCTACGAGTGGTTTTTAATTATCATACATTCTTTCATGCAATTTAGCAGTTAGGAGTGCGGAAAAATAAAATACGGAAAGGTAAAAGCTACACTATTACAAGGCGCGGGTCTATACATCGCCAAAAAACAAAGACCCGTTTTTGATAAAGATGCGGAAAGTAAAATAAAGCAATAAACCTAATTACTATTACATCCTTGGAAGCAGTTACATAATAATCAAAAATTAACATGCGAAAGAATTAAACTGGAACGTCCGAGGGTTTTGGACCCTTTTGAGAAAATTAAGAGTTTTTTGTCCTTTTGCATTAAATTAAAATTAAACCTAATACTAATTTGATTAATTATTTACAAGAAAGATATTTTTTGTGTTTTTTGGTATTTAATGAAAAAAAGAAATTAAAATCAAAAGAAAACCCTAGTTCTAAGTCTATTTTAATTATTAATGAAAATGTTAAAGTTAACCTAATTTAAACTAATTAATTAATTTACATGTCATTTACAAAAATAATAATAATTAATAATGATAAAAATAATTAATTAAGAAAATGATTAAAAGTGATCAAAACCTAATTCTATGCAATTTTTATTTATTAAGAAAAGGATTAAAATTAAAACCTAAATTAAGCTAAGTTAGTTATTAGTATTTATTTACAAAAAATAAGTTAATGGTGAAATTAATAAATAATTAAAATATATTTACAATTTTGATTTTCTGATTTTTATTAGGAAAAATTATTTTATGGTGAATTAATAATAATAATTAAAACAATTAAAAGAATTTAAAAGAAAAGAAAATAAAATTAAAATGCAAACCAAAGGGGGTGTGATGGCCCAAAGTGGAGGTTTTTTTGAAGCAATTCTGGCCCATTGAAGACCAAGCCTTGTTTGAATTTTCATGATTGTGTGCATGCTCATTGACTGGAGCACACCATGGACTCCATCTCTTGGCCTTCATATTGTTCATCAAGGCCACTTGGCAAACTGACGCATGAGGCCTATGGTGGAATATTTGAGAGGCGCTGTACCTGAAGGTTTTAAGAAAAATATTAACAATTTTATGGGGGACCTGGGAATCGAACCCAGTCCCAGTGCTCCTTGCCTTTGTGCCTTTGCCAACTGGACTACCATGCGCGTTTATAATATAAATGGACAGCAATTATTATATAAAAAAAATAAACATTATGATAATCAAACAAAATAACGCGCGCTGTTTTGAACCCACCAACCATGCCTTGCCACCTATTGTCTTCCTCGTTTCACCTGCAAACATAACACAAGATAGCGGGGGTTTTAAACCCCCACAAACTGAAAGTGTCAATAATAGCGATTAGCAGTAGGCATCACATAAATTGAGCGCGAGGGTTTGGTTGAATTCGTCTGACCTTGACGAATTGAACCATAGTCATGATGTGGTCCAATTTTTCCTTATGCACAAAGCCCTAATTTTCAAGCTTCAGAACCCTAGATATCTCCCATGGTGATTTTCGATTCAGAAGGCCATAACCAAATTGGATTATCCCAATCGCTTCAGAAGGTCCCTATTAGCATAAATCAACCAAGAAAATGGATTAAAAACGCATGAATAATGTTATGCAATTTTGGAAATATATTCAAACCGTGGGACTCGTGTTCTTCGATTCTTCGCGTGTTAGGACTGGTTCTTGATGGCAATGGCTTCCTGGAGACTTAGGCAATATGTTCGAATCAAAAAGAAGCTTTGAATTACGCTGCAAATAGGAATTCAGTTTCACACTTTTCTTTAATTATTTGCAATTTGGTTATGGAGTTTTAGCAGCAATTTCACGTGTCCAGGGATAGGGTTGGCTTCAGCATCTTTATGTGAAGAGAATTAGGTTAAAATTAAGCCCAACAATCCATTGCATTCAAGTTTGCATATGTGATTGGCAATCAAATCTTTTTTCAATCTTTTCTTTCATGAAACCTTGCCAATCATGGATATTTTGAGGTCCTTGAGGTGCACACGAATTTCCAGCTTGCCCTAGCCTTATTTTCTTCACCAAAAGATTTAAAAAGCATATCTTTTGAATTTTCCTACAATTAAAACCAATTAAATGAATTAATATTAATATAAATTCAATTAATTAATTAAAAATAATAAAATAAATCATTTTAAGTTCAATGGGTCGTGCATAGGCTTTGGGTAAAGATTCAAGAAAGAATTTGAGGCCCATTAGCAAGAATGAAGTGTTTTAGGCAAAGTTGACTTTTGAAAGTTCCCAAAAATTTCCCAACTTCTCCAATGCATATCTTGCTCAATTTTGAAGCTATGAACATGTTCTTGGACATTTTGGAAAGGTCTTGAAGTCCTCTAACCAATGCCTTTGGTCCCATGTCATTTTGATTTACCAATCTCAAGTTATGGTCTTTGACATAAAGTGCCTTTTTGTTGACTTTTGAAAATGACCTATAATGTTGAAATTGATAACTTTTTGTGAGAGAATTTCTTGGACTTGGAGTGTGAATATGAGTTGTAGGAAATGTCATCCCCTTCAAAATGATCATTGGATGGGATTTTTCTGATGAACCATGAAAAAGTTATGCCATGGTCAATTTGCAGTTGACTTTTCAACTGTCCAAAAATAGAAACTTTTGATTCTTGAGACTTTTTGAGCCATGCTTGTGGAATCATGATCAAGACTTGATCAAATGATGATTGTGGCTTCAAAATGAGATTTTGACCAAAAATTTTGACTTTTGACTGTCAAATGACCATTTTACCCCTGCAGTTGACTGTGAAGCAATTAGGGCTTTTGACTGTCAACTTGATGCTGTGAGCCTTGAAATTTGACATGTAGGTGCTTGATAATGTATATAGGCATATGGGACTTGATTGGACCCTTGAAAACCTCAATTTCTTTGTAAGAACCGAAACCCTAATTTTGACTGTGTTAGGAGGGTGCTTGCACTGTGCAATCCTTGAGAGATTTTGAATCATTTGGAGATTGACCTTGACAAATCTTGAAGAATATGGGAGGGCAAATTTTGGGGTACAACAGTTGCCCCTGTTCAATCTTCTTAGACCTGAGGATGTAGATTGGCCTGCGTACCTTTCGTGATACGAAGGTGGAAAATGATTGAACACTAGAGTGCCCAGAAATTTGCACTCGCATAGTAGCATATCAGCAGCGTGATGGCGGGAATGGGCTTACAGATGCCATTTGGAAAGATGGTGGATAGGAGAATGGGCTTATAGATTCCATTTGGAGCTGTAACAGAATCTTGTCGGGAATGGGCTTATAGATGCCATTTGGAGACTGTTGGTATGTGGAGGGGCTTATAGATGCCATCCAGGTGTCGATCGCGTAAGAGATTCCTTAGCGAGAATTTGCGTACCTGAGAAAGAAAGATAATTACCTGGCCTGTTACAGGGGTTGATCTTCAAACTCTTCATGTAGATATGCCCTGGCTGGATACAGGTATCGAATCTCTAAACTCTTCATGTAGATATGCCCTGGCTGGATACAGGTATCGAGTCTATAATCAGTTACTCACAGATGTGCCCTGGCTAGATACAGGAATCGAATATGGAATTAGTCGTCAACAGATATGCCCTGGCTGGATACAGGAATCGAATCTGGAATTAGTCGTCAACAGATATGCCCTGGCTGGATACAGGAATCGAATCTTCAAACTCTTCATGTAGATATGCCCTGGCTGGATACAGGAATCGAATCTGGAATTCAGAAAGGTTGGTGAGTTGTCTCTACTGACAGGTTATCTCCATGGACGAGTGGTCTATAACGACGAGTGTCTATTATAACAAGGGTCTATAACGACGAGTGTCTATAACGACGAGTGTCTATAACGACGGTGTCTATAACGACGAGTTTCTATAACGACGAGTGTCCATAACGACGAGTGTCTATAACGACGAGTGTCTATAACGACGAGTGTCTATAACGACGAGTGTCTATAACGACGAGTGTCTATAACGACGAGTGTCTATAACGACGAGTGTCTATGACGACGAGTGTCTATGACGACGAGTGTCTATGACGACGAGTGTCTATAACGACGAGTGTCTATAACGACGAGTGTCTATAACGACGAGTGTCTATAACGACGAGTGTCTATAACGAAGAGTGTCTATAACGACGAGTGTCTATAACGACGAGTGTCTATAACGACGAGTGTTTATAACGACGAGTGTCTATAACGACGAGTGTTTATAACGACGAGTGTCTATAACGACGAGTGTCTATAACGACGAGTGTCTATAACGACGAGTGTCTATAACGACGAGTGTCTATAACGACGAGTGTCTATAACAACGAGTGTCTATAACAAACGAGTGTCTATAACGACGAGTGTCTATAACAACGAGTGTCTATAACGACGAGTGTCTATAACGACGAGTGTCTATGACTACGAGTGTCTATAACGACGAGTGTCTATAACGACGAGTGTCTACAACGACGAGTGTCTATAACGACGAGTGTCTATAACGACGAGTGTCTATAACGATGGTGTCTATAACGACGAGTGTCTATAACGACGAGTGTCTATAACGACGAGTGTATATAACGACGGTGTCTATAACGACGAGTGTCTATAACGACGAGTGTCTATAATGACGAGTGTCTATAACGACGAGTGTATATAACGACGAGTGTCTATAAGGACGAGTGTCTATAACGACGAGTGTCTATAACGACGAGTGTCTATAACGACGAGTGTCTATAACGACGAGTGTCTATAACGACGAGTGTCTATAACGACGAGTGTCTATAACGACGAGTGTCTATAACGACGAGTGTCTATAACGACGAGTGTCTATAACGACGAGTGTCTATAACGACGAGTGTCTATAACGACGAGTGTCTATAACGACGAGTGTCTATAACGACAGTGTCTATAACGACAGTGTCTATAACGACGGGTGTCTATAACGACGGGTGTCTATAACGACGGGTGTCTATAACGACGAGTGTCTATAACGACGAGTGTCTATAACGACGAGTGTCTATAACGACGAGTGTCTATAACGACGAGTGTCTATGACGACGAGTGTCTATAACGGCGAGTGGAATTAATTTTGACTGGACTTGTCTTCTTTTGACTGAATTTGTCTACTTCGACTGAATTTGTCTACTTTGACATAGCTGATCATTTAACTGTATCCTTCCTGAAAGGTAAAGGTCAGTCATATGCAATGCATGGCATGGATCAAGCGATGATATTCTCAGCATAAATGAGATTATATGATATGATGTGTATGCATGTATCATGTTGTAATGTGATGTTTATGAATAATGTATCTTCGTCTGGGAAAGTAAATCCTTAACGCCTGCCAAGAAGTGGAATCCTGGGCTGACGTTGAAGAGTAGAATTCTTTGTTTCCGCTGGGGATGATGGTTGCAAGAATAAACCGGTAGGAGAAGATGACTCCGTTGGGGAATAACCTTGTTGGAGAGATTACTCTGCGGGGAATTACTCTGTGGGGAATTACTCTGTGGGAAGAGATACTTCGCTGAGATTGATGATAACTCCGCTGGGGATACCGTTGATAATCTTTGTTGGAAGATTTGATGAACCCTGCTGGGGGATAGGAGGAACTTCGCCGAGGACGATCTTTCCGTGGTAATTAGCTGAGGATAACCCAGTTATAAGCCCTGAAGGGAATAACTTTGAATAAAGCCGGGGAGATGCGTTCGTACTCTGCAGGGAGCAAAGGTATCTTAGTCGTGTTCTTCAGCTGAACTTACCTTGTTACCTCGGTGGACAGAGCAACCAGATTGCTTAGACAATTCACATTGCCCCAGTTTCTGCGGGAAGAGGTACCTGTGGAGATGCTTGATGACTGCCGATTGAAAAATCTTCCTCTGGTAGACAAGTGACGAGATGACGGGACATAGTCGTATGCTTTGATCCCTAATTGTTGCCTGGACCGCCCTTTCGGGTTTTCAGTCCACCGGGATACCCATTTTTGCCCAAGCCGCCTTTTCAGGTTTTCGACTTGCCGGGTGTACAGATTTTTCATTTCATCCCTTATTTTTGCCCGAACCCTTTTGGTTCACCGGGAAGCCCTTATTTTTGCCTAGGTGTGTCAACCTAGAGGGTCTTTAATTGTGCGTAGTATCTTTTCGACTATGTCCACGCTCTCAGAATGCAAGGAGTTGTCAGACTACCAGAAGACCTTTGTTTGATCGTCTAATGCCCCAAGTGATCCAAATGGAGATTTGCCCCAAGTTGGTTGGCCTTTTGAGAGATTCTCCGAATCTTGACTGGACTGCCCCAGATGATGGGCGGTGATCATGTCTGCCCCTTGGTTGGAAGTGTTTTTGTTCATTAGATATTCTTCGTGCGAATTTCTTTGCTGTTCGAACAAAAAGTCATATGCAAACAAAGTTATATTAAAAATGCAAAGCTTATGTCTGTCTTGAAGTTTTTGTGAAAATGCATTTTTTTTTCATAAAAACAAGTGAATTTTTTGTAAACTGTGATGTCAACTCGTCATTTTACCGCAAGCCTTAAGGAGTCAGGATACCTTTCGTAACAGTATGCTTTCGAACTAACCCATGCTTCAGCTAGGACTTTTAAGGGTTGTAGCGTGGCCTGGTTCATGGTTTAAGAAACAAAGGATAAAGGCTCAAATTATTTGTACCCACCCGCTCTTCATGATGTTCTTCAAACCTAAACTCAGATGATCGTGCGTTAGACCTTGTTTGAGTCTTTGTCCTGATATTATGGTGATGGTTCGGATATTGACAGTTTATTTTGAATAGGCAGTCTTTTTGTTTTTGTTGAGGGTTTGTATGACCTCTTTCTTTTTTATTTTGTTATCCCTGTTTTTTTGTCTGAACTGTTTCCTCTTTTGGGATTACAGTCAGCGGGATGCCCCAGTTTTGTAAGTCTCCTTCATAGGTTTTGACTTATTGGGCTTTTATTTTGAGAGATAATGACTGCCTGTCTTTATGATTATTCGGAACCATCACTGTCTCTTGTTTTGGAAGGACCTCTTTGGTGCCATTCGTTGTGCACTTGGATCAACTGAGAGAACTACCCTGCCCCAGGTTATGATTAAGGGTTTTAATTTTCGAAAAGAAAAACTCCTACTTCTTTGGCTCAAAGGGGTTGACGAGGGATTATCTTCCTTATAACTCTAGTGTTTAGGAATTGAAACAATGCCTGTACCTCATTAGCGGGTTCTGTTCAAAAGCATACTGTAGATTGTGGTATCGTTTTCGTCATCCTCCCTCAAGAGGCTTAGAATTTTTCAATCAAGAGTTGATCATCACAATAAATATGAAAACAGTTTGTATATAGTGAATACGGAATAATTACTTCAAAACAGACATGTGTAATGCATTAATGAAATATCAACGTTTGACATGAATAGTTTGTTTGAACAATCAAAGAAAAAATACAACTTGAACATTCGAATGAAAATTTTTCCAATCCTAGCCATGTTTTGGCAAGGGAGCAGTGATCACATTGGGAGCCTCTGGAGAGTCGAACTGGACTTCCTTTGCGTCAATCAGATCCTGAACCTTGTTTCTCAAAGTCCAACAATCATCTGTAGCATGCCCCGGGCTGTCAGAATGATAAGCGCAGCGAACATTGGGGTTATACCTTGAAGGTGTCCTATTGGGATTCTTTGGAGGGTCCCTTAGAGTTACCAACTTGGTCTCCAGCAACTGCGGCAATATCTGGGACAAGGTCACACAGAGGGGAGTGAATTGTCTTTTAGGTCTCTCTTCCCTTTGTTGATTGTGACGCTGAGGAGCACCGGCCGGCTTTGCAATAACTACCGCGTTGACAGCACTAGATTCTCTCTTGGATGGTTTCTTCTCAGTGTTCGAGGAGTCACCATTCTGTATTTTCCCCGACTTGATGCCAGCTTCTATTCTTTCCCCGGTCAAGATCAAATCTGTAAACCCAGCAGCAGAATTCCCAATCAGGTGGTTGAAGAATGGACCAGACAGGGTCCCCAAGAACATGTCGACGAGCTCGCGGTCAGTTAGAGGTGGCTGTACCCTTCCAGCAAGGTCCCTCCATTTTTGAGCATATTCTTTAAAGCCTTCGCCTGCACCCATAGACATCCCCTGAAGCTGAGTGCGCATGGGAGCAAGGTCGGCATTATACTAGTACTGCTTGTAGAATGCAGTGGCCAAGTCCTCCCAGCTGCGGATGTTGGCTCCATCCAGCTGATAGAACCACTTGAGTTGAGTCCCTGACAGACTATCCTGAAAGAAGTGAATCCATAAATTCTTGTCAGCCGTGTAGGGCTGGATTCTCCTTATGTATGACCTAAGATGCAGCTTAGGACAGGAGGCCCCGTCGTATTTTGCAAAGGCAGGTGCCTTGAACTTGTGCAGGATCACTACCCCAGAAGACAGACCTAGATCTTCGAAGTCTAGGCCGAGCAATTTTTGTATCTCCATAGCACTTAACCGGTCTTCGAGCTGTTTGTACCTGTCCTCAGCAGGAGGGTACTGTTCATCATTGAAATTCGTCTCGTTGTCGGAGACCACTGGACTAGGAACCTCTCTCTCATGGGGACTGTCTCTTTCAACAGATGGGGTAGTCATCTCAGCCTCATTCTGTACTCCGCTCCCAGATCTGCGTCTAGGGTTAAACAACATAGTCCTCTTCTTCTTCTTCTTCAAGAGCAGAGTCTTCAAATCCCGTTGACCCTGGGCTAGACTCTTAACCAACTCCTGGAACTGGGCATTCTGGGCCTGGAGAGCCCTGATAGCTAGTTCATTGGATGATTCAGGATTCATGATGACTGCTGAAATAAACAGCGAAGAAGATAAGTGACCTGTAAAAAAAAGGTACCTGTGATGCAATGATATGTATGATATGCATGCAATGTTTTCAAGGATCTCGCGGGGTAAACAAGAAAATTGTTAGAGTTGGAATCCGGTAGCTTGATTGAAGGAACTGCATATTGTAGAGAGTCCTTCTTCAAGAGTCAAAGCTCACCATATCAAGTGGGTCATAGCCCCTGACTCAAGTCATCAACCTGGCTAGAGGAAAATAAATCCCCTTTGCCCCTTGCTGGACAATTGGTTCATCATGACCTGCATCACAAGCCCTTGAGATCCTTGAAATGGGTTAGTCTTTATGCAGGATGCATGCAATGGTATGATGTTATGCTATGCATGGAGTGATGTAAGTAGGCCCTGTAATGAGTCTCAATTAAGGACTGTAAACAAAACCTGCAAGGAACTCAAGTGTCAGATAACAAGCATGCAAATAGTCAAGTTTGAAGGCACACAAGTCACACAAAGAGCCCTTAGAGTTTAGGCCAGCATGAAGTTTAGGTACTACCCTCTTGAAGTTGGTGGGCTCAAAAACCTGTCCTATCAAAAGTAACCGGGTTCTAAGGAGCTCAATATCATTGGGTTGTTTTCTATGTTCATTTTTTTGATTTAGCCACTGAACTGGCGATCAAAATATTCCAAGAAAACAACCCTCAATGAGTGTAGTATCGAGTATCTACCAACTTCGGACTGCACCAAAGTCGGTCATCTCACTACCCCTAAAGAGGCCAGGATGGTCAAGTAAGGTTCCTAAGGTCAGTTGATGCTTCACGACACCACGCGGCGGCCCCGTACTCTCCTTGACTTGACTCAAGGGTTACCGGTACTCACCAAAGTGCCACATCAACGTAGAAAACTGCTTCAACCGTGTCGGTATACCCCACACAGTTCCCTCACAGTTTTGTTGCTACCTAAAAGGTATCCCCCAGATCCGGGTTAGGATCTATGAAACTCCAAAACAGGCCCACAATATTAAAGCAAACAAAACATTCAATTGAAAACATAAGTATGGTCTAATCCTAAGGTACACCTCACTTATAAGAGTCCCCAGCAGAGTCGCCAGTTCTGTGATCGGTGGAAATAGAACTGACTGTTTTTTAAGCTGGTTCTCAAAATGTCGCGGTAAGCAAGAGTCGCCACCATATTTTATGTTCTCCAACAAGGAAAGGACAAAAGCACAAAAAAATTCCTTTTCGAGATGTTTCTCGGTTCGGGAGGTAGATTATAGAAAGGGAAGGTGTTAGCACCCTTTCTATCCGTGGTTATCCACGGGCTCTTAGGTACTTGCTCTTATGTTTTCAAAATACGTTTGCTTTTCAAATGTGAGTGGGTTTGAAAAAGTTTCATTGAAATATTTCTGAGTGACTCTTGTATCTGTCCTCAAGAGTGTTTGAAAAATTTGTTTTGAAAGCTTTTGAAAGTGTCAGTGTGAAAAGATTGTTTTGTTTGTTTTTTAGAGAGCAAGTACCCATGAGTCATCTACCTACCCTAAGGAATTAGGCTGTGTAAGAGTCCTTAAGGTAGTGCCATCCCACCATTGAGAGATAGGTAGTACCACCGTTGGAGGTATTCGGGTCAATTCGATTTTAGGGACAGTGTGGTCACCGAAGCAATAGTAGGAAACCTTAGAAGTAACCCTAATGTCCTAGATCCTTTTTAATCCGAGGCAACCGTTTTGAGGCAACTGGATCTTAGACGTAAGGGCGACCGCTAAAACACCCTATACTTGACGACCACTTTCGAGGCAACGAGTGAGGCGTACCCTAGAAGTGGCATGTGCATTGTGTGTTGTTTTCATGTTAACATTTGTCTTGGACCATGCAATTGTGAGCTACGAGTGGTTTTTAATTATCATACATTCTTTCATGCAATTTAGCAGTTAGGAGTGCGGAAAAATAAAATACGGAAAGGTAAAAGCTACACTATTACAAGGCGCGGGTCTATACATCGCCAAAAAACAAAGACCCGTTTTTGATAAAGATGCGGAAAGTAAAATAAAGCAATAAACCTAATTACTATTACATCCTTGGAAGCAGTTACATAATAATCAAAAATTAACATGCGAAAGAATTAAACTGGAACGTCCGAGGGTTTTGAACCCTTTTGAGAAAATTAAGAGTTTTTTGTCCTTTTGCATTAAATTAAAATTAAACCTAATACTAATTTGATTAATTATTTACAAGAAAGATATTTTTTGTGTTTTTTGGTATTTAATGAAAAAAAGAAATTAAAATCAAAAGAAAACCCTAGTTCTAAGTCTATTTTAATTATTAATGAAAATGTTAAAGTTAACCTAATTTAAACTAATTAATTAATTTACATGTCATTTACAAAAATAATAATAATTAATAATGATAAAAATAATTAATTAAGAAAATGATTAAAAGTGATCAAAACCTAATTCTATGCAATTTTTATTTATTAAGAAAAGGATTAAAATTAAAACCTAAATTAAGCTAAGTTAGTTATTAGTATTTATTTACAAAAAATAAGTTAATGGTGAAATTAATAAATAATTAAAATATATTTACAATTTTGATTTTCTGATTTTTATTAGGAAAAATTATTTTATGGTGAATTAATAATAATAATTAAAACAATTAAAAGAATTTAAAAGAAAAGAAAATAAAATTAAAATGCAAACCAAAGGGGGTGTGATGGCCCAAAGTGGAGGTTTTTTTGAAGCAATTCTGGCCCATTGAAGACCAAGCCTTGTTTGAATTTTCATGATTGTGTGCATGCTCATTGACTGGAGCACACCATGGACTCCATCTCTTGGCCTTCATATTGTTCATCAAGGCCACTTGGCAAACTGACGCATGAGGCCTATGGTGGAATATTTGAGAGGCGCTGTACCTGAAGGTTTTAAGAAAAATATTAACAATTTTATGGGGGACCTGGGAATCGAACCCAGTCCCAGTGCTCCTTGCCTTTGTGCCTTTGCCAACTGGACTACCATGCGCGTTTATAATATAAATGGACAGCAATTATTATATAAAAAAAATAAACATTATGATAATCAAACAAAATAACGCGCGCTGTTTTGAACCCACCAACCATGCCTTGCCACCTATTGTCTTCCTCGTTTCACCTGCAAACATAACACAAGATAGCGGGGGTTTTAAACCCCCACAAACTGAAAGTGTCAATAATAGCGATTAGCAGTAGGCATCACATAAATTGAGCGCGAGGGTTTGGTTGAATTCGTCTGACCTTGACGAATTGAACCATAGTCATGATGTGGTCCAATTTTTCCTTATGCACAAAGCCCTAATTTTCAAGCTTCAGAACCCTAGATATCTCCCATGGTGATTTTCGATTCAGAAGGCCATAACCAAATTGGATTATCCCAATCGCTTCAGAAGGTCCCTATTAGCATAAATCAACCAAGAAAATGGATTAAAAACGCATGAATAATGTTATGCAATTTTGGAAATATATTCAAACCGTGGGACTCGTGTTCTTCGATTCTTCGCGTGTTAGGACTGGTTCTTGATGGCAATGGCTTCCTGGAGACTTAGGCAATATGTTCGAATCAAAAAGAAGCTTTGAATTACGCTGCAAATAGGAATTCAGTTTCACACTTTTCTTTAATTATTTGCAATTTGGTTATGGAGTTTTAGCAGCAATTTCACGTGTCCAGGGATAGGGTTGGCTTCAGCATCTTTATGTGAAGAGAATTAGGTTAAAATTAAGCCCAACAATCCATTGCATTCAAGTTTGCATATGTGATTGGCAATCAAATCTTTTTTCAATCTTTTCTTTCATGAAACCTTGCCAATCATGGATATTTTGAGGTCCTTGAGGTGCACACGAATTTCCAGCTTGCCCTAGCCTTATTTTCTTCACCAAAAGATTTAAAAAGCATATCTTTTGAATTTTCCTACAATTAAAACCAATTAAATGAATTAATATTAATATAAATTCAATTAATTAATTAAAAATAATAAAATAAATCATTTTAAGTTCAATGGGTCGTGCATAGGCTTTGGGTAAAGATTCAAGAAAGAATTTGAGGCCCATTAGCAAGAATGAAGTGTTTTAGGCAAAGTTGACTTTTGAAAGTTCCCAAAAATTTCCCAACTTCTCCAATGCATATCTTGCTCAATTTTGAAGCTATGAACATGTTCTTGGACATTTTGGAAAGGTCTTGAAGTCCTCTAACCAATGCCTTTGGTCCCATGTCATTTTGATTTACCAATCTCAAGTTATGGTCTTTGACATAAAGTGCCTTTTTGTTGACTTTTGAAAATGACCTATAATGTTGAAATTGATAACTTTTTGTGAGAGAATTTCTTGGACTTGGAGTGTGAATATGAGTTGTAGGAAATGTCATCCCCTTCAAAATGATCATTGGATGGGATTTTTCTGATGAACCATGAAAAAGTTATGCCATGGTCAATTTGCAGTTGACTTTTCAACTGTCCAAAAATAGAAACTTTTGATTCTTGAGACTTTTTGAGCCATGCTTGTGGAATCATGATCAAGACTTGATCAAATGATGATTGTGGCTTCAAAATGAGATTTTGACCAAAAATTTTGACTTTTGACTGTCAAATGACCATTTTACCCCTGCAGTTGACTGTGAAGCAATTAGGGCTTTTGACTGTCAACTTGATGCTGTGAGCCTTGAAATTTGACATGTAGGTGCTTGACAATGTATATAGGCATATGGGACTTGATTGGACCCTTGAAAACCTCAATTTCTTTGTAAGAACCGAAACCCTAATTTTGACTGTGTTAGGAGGGTGCTTGCACTGTGCAATCCTTGAGAGATTTTGAATCATTTGGAGATTGACCTTGACAAATCTTGAAGAATATGAGAGGGAAAATTTTGGGGTACAACACCAACCATAAGTATTGATGTCAACCATTGTTTCCAATCATGAGTACTGATGTCAATCCTATGTTCCCAACCATAAGTATTGATGTCAACCATTGTTTTCAGTCATGAGTACTGATGTCAAACCTTTGTTCCCAGTCTTAAGTACTGACGTCAATCCTTTGTTCCCAATCATCAGTACTGCCATAAATCCTTTGTTCCCAATCATAAGTACTGATGCCAATCATTCATTTACTAGTTTCAAGGCTGACGTTCACCATTGTCTGAGTCAGTATTATGTTGTTTGTTCTACCTTCAACCCTGAGATGGTAGTTTACGATCCTCTGTGAGTCGATGTTACTCTATTTTTTTTCTACCTCCTCTGCGAGTGGGTATTTAACAATTATCTATCACTCGTTGTTATCTATTTCTTTTTCCTCATTTATTAAGTTTATAATACTTTGTCTCCTCTTTGGGCTTTACCCCAGTAGAGTTGAGTCTTCTTTTCCCCAGTGGGGTTGTTTTTTCTCCAACGGTGTTAAGTTTCTTTCCTTAGTCGAGTCAGTAACCCTTTTTAATGGTTACCTCCTTGTTAGCTTGTTTCTTGGATTGTTAAAAATTACCGTCATTGAAATCTTACTATGAATTTGGATTCTTTAATCGTGATTTTGGTTTTTTATATTTATAGTCATTCATAGAATCACGTCGTTCCCTAGTAATTTATTTGGTTGATTGAACTCTCTTCATTAGGCTGCTGGGGTGATATAAATGTTGAGACTAAGCCATTGGATTGACTTAACTCGCACATATCAAAATAAAAATATCGCCACCGCACTTTATTGTTTCCAAAGGAAATGGGAAAAGAGCGAATAAACCCAAAAGAGAGGGAGAGAATCTAGGTACGGGGGTTGGTTATGCAAAGGGAAGGTATTAGCATCCTAAACATTTATGGAACTCTGCAGGAACCTCTTTGAAAATTTGTGTATTTTGGCTATAAATGGTGTATACAAAAATAGATGGTGGGGATGAGAAAAGAAGTATTTTTTACAATTTTGCAGCCGTTGCAGTTGTGAACCTTTAGTGCCTATGTACCACCTTCAGTGCAATAGGGGATCAGGGTACTCGTAGTTCACCTCAAAAAATTTAAAACACATGTGTGTTGGTTAATTTTAAGAGAAGAGACATCATTCTTGTATCCGGGTGGAAAACATACTTATTACCCACGATTATGAGAAAGGAGGATTCACATCATCTCAAAGTGGAGGATATAGCTTGGATTTTAAAATAAACAAAGCTTCACACCCAAGTGGAAAATATCTCACTTTACTACATATCGTAGAAGTATAGTAGCTCGCATCACTACAAGAATCGACAAGAGTCTAATCTTTTGAGAAAAGTTTTAAAGTAAAAAGCCAAAGTGGCAAAATGGTTTGAATGAGGTTAATTGACTTTTAGTCTTTCAAAAAGATGTCAAAGTATGGTTAAGTTGATTAAAGTTTGATTAAGAAAAGATTTTTGAAAATGAATGGACCTAAGTCCAAGTTTATTATGAAAGTAGTTCAAGTTAGAAAAACAAGAAGAGTTTTGAAAAGGAGGGAGAAGATTTTTGAAATTAAAGAAGTTAGGAGGAGATGAAGGGACTATCCTAAATCATAAAGTAAAAGTTAAGGAAAAGAATGATCTAACCAACAAGAAGCCAACACTTGACATAAAGAGTCAATGTAGAATTCACATCCTTTGGATTGAAACCAAGCAAGCAAAAATACTAAACCTCTTAGAAATACCAAGCTTCAGATGAATTAAGTCTTCGTAAAAATTCGGCAAAGTAATGGTTGTATACAGAGGAATTCCCAATCACAAATAAAGCATATAATCATAATAACCCGCACACAAATAAAATCAACCTAATATCTTGGGGTAAACCCCAAGAACTCCAGACAAAACAATAACAGAGTTACAAGGTCCCAAGGGTATAAAGGCTTCTAATCATAAGTCCAAGAGGTCCACAACTTCATAATGCCAAGGATAGTAACCAATAGTCCAAGTAACCTTAAAGCTTTTAGTGTTCAAGTTGATTATTAAGTGTCTTCAAAAAGAAAATGAAAGCTCAAGTGAGCAGAATAAAAATGACATAAAGATAAATGCTCAAGTGAGCAAAGATAAAAATGGCACGGAATGTAAATGCTAAAATAAATGGTTCGTAAAAGTAAAGGCATAAAGTAAAGACATAAAGTAAAAGCACAAAGTAAAGTCAGTTGTTAATTAATTAGATGTTGGATGTCAGTTGAATGACTATCTAGAAACTTGCATTTGAAAACTAATTAGAAGATTGATAAAATTATAGCTTCTCGATAACAAGTCTCATTTGCTTTTTATCAAGTATATCATTCATTTCAAGTATTCAAGGCAACCACATATGATCAACGGTGTTCAAATGATTCACTTAGACCAAAGTTCATGAAGTTCATTAGAGGATTGATAAGATCAAAGCCTCCTAACAATGAACCTCAAAATTAATGGATCAAAGGTTTCAAATTAAATATACTTGGGCTTATAAATATAGGTTTGGGCCACAAATGATTATTTTTCGAATCAGGACGAATTTAGCGCTATGTCAAGCAGTCGTAAGTGGAATTATATAGAAGTCACACCTATTTTGAGGCTAGTCAATAGCAATTTATGTACTACATGTTAGAAAAATAATATGTAGATTATTCTCCAACAACATGTAGTACAAGTAAGAGAGGGGTAAGATGAAGAGGGATGAGATGTGTCAGATACAATTAGGGTTCAAATATCATCAACATTATTCATCAATTTTGGTAGATTTTGTTTTTTAACCTATCAACACCCAAGATCCAATGAGGTTGAGGAACTTGTCCCAAAATAACACCCAAATCAGGAACAAACAAAAAGAATAAAATAATATTTGATAAAACAATATTAAAAATGATTAATAAAAAGGAAATAATTAGTAAAATATACAAAGTATCTTAAAACACAAAATAAAAATTCTAAAAAAATATCATAACTCAAACATGAGTCAACAAGTGTTGACAAAAATTTTCAAATTTTTTTAAAGTCAGAAACTATTTTTTTACATTTAAAGAAATAAACAAAATAAACAAAAAATTATGGAAAATAGTAAAATCAGAAATAAAAATAAAATGAGGTCACCAATATTTGTCAAGAGGTCATTGGATCCTTCCATAATTTTTCCAGAATTTAAAAATAAAAAAAAAGCATTTTTAAAAAATTAAAAGAAGTTAAATAAAGTGAAAAAATCATTAAAAAATCATAAAATAAATTTGTGAAAAAAAAAATCAGAAACTGAAAAAATAAAAAGTATTTTTGAGATTTTTTTTTTTAAATTTTAGAAGTTGAGATGAATTTTTTTATGAATTTTTGAAGTTTAAAACAATTAAATCAAAAATCAGAAAATAAAAATAATGTCAAAATAATGTGGACCAAATGATTATAGTCAAAACGTGTTAGTAAACATATCTAAAGGACCTAGTGCATAGGGCTTGTAATGGACCTTAGTGAGAAACACACACGATCAATTAAAACTAGGCCAATGAAATTAAAACAATTTTCACGCTATCATTGGTTGAAGAACGACACGTAGGTCGTCTTCAACCTCCAGACTCCTGCGTGTTGGCTTTTTGTGAGTTTCTTCAAATGGAAAAATCAGAAACTCATAGTGGTATCATTGGATTTGTCTCTTCAAGACGATCCTAACCCTACCCTTGTAAAAAATTTATATAAAACACAACTTACTCAATTTGGAAAAAACTAGAATTTTAAAAATTTTGAAATAAAAAAACAGAAGCATCAAATGCATTGATTCACTAAAATTGAATTAATAGCAAGCATCAGTCAACTCATAAACTATTCCAGTAATTTGAGTTAGAAGATTTGGTGCCTTAAACTACCTGAACAAAGTCAGATGGATTTGCTCTGAAACTAAACTTGGCTAGCGAGATTTAGGACACCTTAAGGCTTGGTTCTTATTCTGTTAGCTTCAAGAAAGTTCAAGGATGAAGAAATTGGATTGAAAGATGCTTTAAAATTAAATTTGAAGTTGCAGAATTGAGAGGTATAAAGGGAGTTCAACAGAGGTTCTTTGTCTCTCTAAAGCTTGTAAAATGAAGTAGAGGAGGTCTCTATATATAGGAGAATATGATGTAGTACTGAGAGAGGGTGAATGATAAGCAATCAAGTGAAATGCATCAAAACAAACTCATACTGTTGTACTCCAAAATTTGCCCTCTCATTTTCTCAAGGAATCACCCTGGATCCTCGAGTTTTCTTCCATCCAATTCCAAGTTTTGAATTACAAATTTTTCAAGAAAGACTCATACAAGGGCAAAATGGTCATTTTCACATTAAAAAGTCAAACTTTGGCTTTTGGACCAAACCCAAGCTTCAAGAATCATATTTCATCAAGACATGTTGAAATATGAAGTTTGTTTCATCAAGAAAATCAAAAGTCAATTTACTATGGGAAGAGTCAAAAGTTTAAATACTTAGAACTTTTCTAAGTGTTTAAGAAGCATGACAAAACTCAGAGCTTCTGGCCAGATTTTCACCTTGATGCAAGTTGATTTTAGATCAGCCTCTGACACAAGAGTTATAGACCCCCACAAGATCTAGAATGTTGCTGAATAAAACTTCTCCTAGAAATGCTGGGATTTCAAGTTATAACTCCTCAGAGACACGCTCTTGAAACTGAAACACTCAGCAAATTCTGGACACTTTCAAGACAGAGTTTGGTCAGAACTTCTGGGAAAGTTTACACAAAGCTTCAGCCAGAGTCTGCAAGGGTAAGTCAAAGAAGTCATAAAGCGTGATACAAAGCTTCCTGGAAAGTCTGAAAGCTCCTTCAGAACATGCTGGAGCCAGAAGATAAGAAGATCAGAAGATAAGAAGATCAGAAGATTGGATGCTACGCTGAAGCAGAACTTCCAATCTAGAGTTTTCAAAGGTAAATCAAAGAAGGTTACTGGAAAGTCTGGGGGATCCTTCAGAGCATGCTGAGGCAACAAGATACAAAGATCAGAAGTTAGGTGTTTGTTCTAGACTACGCTGAAATGGAACTTCTGGTCCAGAATTAAGCAATGATACAAAATCTCACATTACAGGATTTCTGATTTTGACAAATCTCATCATCATTTAATGCTCACAACCACTTTTGAGTCTTTATCCAAAGTATCTCCCCACGTGTGGCATAGAAATACCTTTGCTATCCCTAAAAGCAACTTTTGTACAGAAATATGTGAGGGTCCATGCGTTACTTTTTTGCTTGTGGGTTTACTTTTCCTTAATCCCTTCTTGCTAATCCAGTCTAGGCTAAAAAAAACTGTCAACTATCACACCTTTTTTGAACTTGCTTCAAGAACAAGTCAGCATCTAGCGTACGATGTTGGCGCCACTTGACCTCTCCAAAACTACAAAACCTTTGCCTATAAATAGAGCACCTTTGGCCACTGAAAAGAGGTCGAAATTTTGAGAAAGAAAAGCCTTGAACCCCTGCCAAAAGTCCAAGAGTCCAAAAAAAACTGTAAACACAACATACAAAACTTGTTAACTTTTGATTCCTTGCATCCAAACTCCATTTGTTCTCAAGCATTTCTTGACTAAAAAACTATCCACACAGTTTCTGATTCATATATTAGAAACTGCCCTAAACTCCTGTATTCATACTACTCTACCCTCTCCATCCATCTACTCAAAGAAATCAGAACATCACCTCTTTGCTGTTCCAGAAGTTGAAAACTTCCAGCCCACTGAGTACGTGAAGAAGCTGCTCAGAATATCATCAGAGTTGAGGTTAACTCCGGTTCACAGAACCTCTTCCAGCTGCAAGGTAAGCTTCTGCTGACTCTCACCATATTACTTAAGCATTTCCAGATTTGCATGCTCAAAAATACAATGTAGATATCATGTTTCTGATGTTGTACATATTCTGATATTTCATGCATATGCCTGCCTAAATAGGGAATAAATCAGTTCAGAACTTCTTGAAGAAATTAGAACTCAGAATTAGGATTTGCAAATTCATACTTGCCTCTGATTTATAGTTATGATATTTCTTATTTCTGAAACACTATGACACCTACTAGGACTGTTCTATGCATGTCTTCTGTTTTGTGGAAAAAATGACCAAGTTGTAGATGTTCTGACTAGCATATATATATATATATATAGAGAGAGAGAGACCAAGTTCTGCCAGTGGTATCAGAACTTCTGAAATCTGCTTTGTTTCCTGTAGCATCAGAACTTCTGAAAACTATCGTGTTCCCAGTGGGCTCAGAACTTCTGACTTTACATATTTTCACTAACAGGATTTCTGTTTTGGAGTACGCCAGAGTCAGAACTTCTGACCTCCATTAATCAGCCATACGCTGGTTCTATTTTCACTTTTTCTCATTATTTTTTCTATCACTTTCTATTCCATTAATCAGCAAACATCAAAAACACTTCTTTCACACTTTATTTTATTTCTTAAAAAAACAAAAGATCAAAAATATTTTCTTAAAACAAAACAAGTTCATTTCACATTTTCTTGTACATTCTTATACATTTCAATATGGTTGTAATAGAAACTTAGGACTTATTTTTACTTGCAATCCCCATTTGTAAATATGTACCCCCACCCCCTAAATATTGTAATAGCGTAGGACTTTACATTTTTGCGCTTTTATTGCTTTCCTATATTGTTAGTAATTAGGATGTGTGTGGCAAGACTAAAACTAATGTTTAGAAAACCCTAATTCAAGACAAATTATGCATGCAATCAAACACACCTTGCACACATGCACCCTTAGGGTAATCTCACTTGTTGCCTTACAAAAATGGTCATGTTATGCATGTGGGATGTCTTAGCACAAACAAATCGAAAAATACAAGATCATAGTTCCTCGATGACGCTATCAAAGTTGCCTTTCAAAATGATCTTAGCCCCTAAAGAAAATGCTAAGTCATCTCACAACATTGATATCATGGTCATACGATGTCCCAAACTCCCCTCCCTTCACATCCAACAATGGGGCTCCTTACCAAATCAATGGTAAGATAGCAACATATAAAGGAGGAAAAGCACATCTAAGACCTTTTGAGTAGGTAGATTACTTTTAGTTAATTGTTCACTCTCAAAACAAATATCCTAGCTATTTTTTCAAAACAATCACAAACACTTTCAAAACACTTTCCAAACATAAAATATTTTTAAAAGCTCAACACCTTTGTATACATTCTTACGAACGAGAATCATTACAAAGTTTTCCTAAATGATGGCGCCTTTTCAAAATACTTTCAAAAACACACACCACAAGCACATTCAAACAAAAGCAAGTGATCTAGCAAGTAACTAAGAGCCCATGAAAAACCATGGATGAAAAGGATGCTAATACCTTCCCTTTTAATAATCTACCCCCCGAACTCAAAAACATCTCTAAAGGTCTTTCCTGTGCTTTTTCACCTTTCATTTTTGGATAAAAGAAAAGTCGGTGGCGACTCTTGCTAAACTGCAACATTTGCATACAAATGCAAAACCTTCAAGTCAGTTCTCCCACCATATCACATAACTGGCAACTCTGTTGGGGATTTATCTAAACGTGGGGTTACCTTAGGGATAGATCATGTTTATTTGCTTACATTGTTTGATTTGTATGCTTTACATTTTGGTTCTTTGTTTGGGTTTGAATCCTCTACCCGAATTTGGGATACATTATAGATAAGTAGCAATACCTTGTGGAAACTGTGCAGGGTATACCGACATGGTCTAAGAAATAGCTACGTTAGTGCGACATATTTGTGGGTACCGGTAGCCTTTGAGTTAATCAAAGAGAATACGAGGCCGCTGAGTGATGTCATAAAGCACTAATGAACTTCTAGAACCTTTACTTGACCAACTTGGCCTTTAGGATGTAGTGAGATGACCGGCTTTGGTGCAGTCCGAAGTTGGTAGATACTCGATACTACACTCATTGAGGTTTGATTTCTTGAGATATTTCGGTCTCAATTAAAGAGGCTTGAGCTGAAACAATGACTAAGGAAACAATCCAGTGATATTGAGCTCCTTAGAACCCGGTTACTATTAACTATGACAGGTTGAGCCAACTAAGCTTCAAGAGGGTACTTACCTACAAAACTCCATACAAGCCTAAACTAAGGACTTGTTTGCTTTGTTTTGTATATGCATATTTGTACATAACATCATGGACATCATGAACATAACATACATCCACTAACCATTTCAAGGATTTTGAGATTCATCTTTGTTCTTGTTTTGTAGGAAATGGATTCACTTTGTAGGAAAACTATTCAAGTCAACCTTGTGAGAATCCCTCCATAACTTAAGGAGCTAGCTTCAAGGATCCCTGAGAACTCTCCATTCACCGAGAGACTTGGTCGTCTACTTAACTTGGTCACCTCTAACACAAATGAGGATATGATGAAGGTGCTCTTTCAGTTCTTTGATCCTTTGCACCATTGCTTCACATTTCCTGACTATCAACTTGTGTCTACTTCGGAAGAATTCTCCCAACTCTTGAGAATTCCCATTCTCAATCAACTACGTTTCAATGGTACGAAAAGATACCCAAATCCAGACGAGATTGCTCAAGTTCTACACTTGCACTCGTCTGATGTCACAACTCATTGGGAAACAAGGAGTGGTGTCAAAGGCTTCTTAGCAAAGTTCTTGTTTGAGAAATCCCAAAGCTGTTGGAATTACCTAGACTTGCAAGCCTTTGAGGAAATTTTGGCTCTCCTCATCTATGGGATGGTTTTGTTTCCAAACCCTGGCCATCTCATAGATATGAACACCGTTAAAATATTTATGTCACACAATCCGGTGCCTACATTGCTAGGGGACATCCTACACTCTTTTCACGCTCGCACAATGAGGAAAAGAGGTGTCCTTATGTGTTTCACTCCTCTCTTGGCAAGATGGTTTATTTCTCATATTCCCCAATCAATCTTAAAGAATGAGCAAGGATTAAGGTGGTCACAAAGGTTAATGACGCTCAAACATTCAGACATTCATTGGTGCTCCCAATCCAAAGAGAATGTTATCATTATTGACCTTTGTGGAGAATTCCATAATGTCCCACTACTTGGCATTAGGGGAGGAATCACCTATAACCCTTGCTTAGCCTTAAGACAGTTTGGTTACTCCCGAAGGGATGGTCTGCACGAGATGCTGATTCAAGGTTTGGTATTCGACTACGACAACGACGATCAAGGTCTTCGCCGGAGATTTATCCGAGCTTGGAGGATGCTAAAAAAGGTGGATAGTAAGACTTTGGGGCATAAGAATTCCATCCCTCTTGAGCCTTACCTCAAATGGGTACGGACCCGTGCTCAAAGTCTTATGATGCCTTACCCCTCTATTCTCTCGGTAATCGTTGAGCCTGTCAAGGAGGGAGATGTTCCATACACTATCCTACATCCTGACATGCCCACATATCTTGAAGACCTACAAAGGGATTGGATACATCTCAAAGGAGAGTGAGATACTTTCGAAGCCCAATTCTACGCAAGCGAGAAGAAGGTTTTGGAACTCACTATGCTACTTCATGAGGAGCGGACTCTAAATGCCTACATTGCACCAAAGAGGATGCGCACTACCTTTTTCATCTTAAAGTTTTGTATTATTTTGTCCAAGGGGCATTGATGTACTCAAACTTTATCTTATTAATATAACGTGTGTTTCTTTTTGTCTAAAACAAACTTGAATCTTCGAAATCCATGAAAACATTGCATATGCACATATCATTCATCATAACATAAACTAGTCTTTTAAAACAAGTTTCCTCATCTCTCTACTGTTTATTTCAGTAAGATGGATCTCGAAGAAACAGTGAAAGATCTCCAAACTTAGAACACACAGTTTCAACAGTTGCTCACGACCCTGGCCAATGGGCAAGAAGAATTGAAGACTCTGCTAGCTGAAGAGAGGAAAAAGAAAACAAAAAAGGTAAATGGAGTCTTAAAAATGGGGAGAAGATTTCATGAGTAGACGAGAAGAATCTTAAACTTTGCAACCACGTTCGGAGAAAAGGACAATCAAGAAAGGAAAGATAAGGAAACAACGGTCCCTTCAGAATCAGAAGAAGAGGAGGAAGAAGAGGAAGACTACTCTGAGGAACAATATCCTCCAGCTGATGATAAGTACAAACATCTTGAAGAGCGGTTGAGTGCGATAGAAGTACAAAAGGTGCCAGGCTCAGACTTTGAAGAATTGGGACTAGTGTCGGGGATTGTAATTCCTTCGAAATTCAAAGCGCCTACATTTGCCAAATATGATGGAGTGTCATGCCCTAAGATGCATCTCCATTCACATGTGAGAAAAATCCAACCCCATACCACTAATAAGGACTTATGGGTCCACTTTTTCCAGGACAGTCTATCTGGAACACAACTCGACTAGTTTTACCAACTAGAAAGAGCCAATGTCCATAATTGGGAAGATCTTGCCGCAACTTTCTACAAGCAATATCAATACAATGCGGATTTGGCGCCTTCCCGTACTTAGCTCCAGAGTATGGCCATGGCTTCCAATGATGGTTTCAAGAATTACGCACAAAGATGGAGAGATTTGACTGGAAGAGTTCAACCACCTCTGTCTGAAAGGGAATTGGTGGACATGTTCTTAGGCACTTTGTCTGGTCTCTTTTTTAACCATTTGATCGGAAGTTCATCTGCAGGCTTTACTGAACTAATATTAACCGGAGAGAGGGTGGAAGCCGGTATAAAAAATGGAAAGATTCAGAAGGATTCATCTTCTTCTACAGCTGCAAGGAAGCCTTTTATTGGGAAGAAAGAAGTATCTGCTATATATCCGCAAAGAAACCGAGAGAGGGCCGGACGCCGACCAATGGTGGGGGCTGTTGTGATTCCAAAGCCTACGTCTGATCAACAAAGAAATAATCAACCAAGGATGGAGAGGCCAATCAGGTAATTCACCAGAATTAACATGACTCCATCTCAAGTATTACCGCATCTTCTGAGATCCAACTTGGCAACCTTGAAAGAAGCTCCTAAAAACCCCAATACAACATCTCCTTATTATCACCCCAATGCCCGTTGCGCATATCACTCTGAAAGTCCTGGTCACGATACTAATAACTGTTGGGCCTTAAAGAACAAAATACAAGACCTCATTGAAGCAAAAGAAATTGAGTTTGATGCACCCGAGAAGCCAAATGTCATTTCTGCTCCTATGCTCAAACATGGTCACAATACCAATGCTATTGAAGAAGATTTATTTTTTTCCACAGTTGATAAAATCATGACCCCCCTTCCGACCATTAAAATAAACCTGTTGAAAGTCGGTGTGTTCCCGGGCTGTAATGAAGTTTGCCATCTCTGCTTGTCCTTACCAACTGATTGCCCTTTGTTGAAAGCAGGCATTTAGCGCATGATAGATAACAAAGAGATTTTGTTTGAAAGTACTCATGTTTCATCTATTCCTATTGAAGATGTTTCAATCATTACCATTTCCGCCAATTCTTCCAGGGTCTCCTCCAAAAGACCCGTTAGAATTACATCAGTTCCGAAAGTAGCTCCTCTAATAATCACAATGCTTGGGCCAGTCCCATATGAATCAGACAAAACCGTTCCGTGGAATTACCGAGGGAACATCTACTACCATGGAATCAAACAAGAAGAAGATTTTGACATCAGCAATATTGCCGGAACTAGTAAAATTACCCGAAGCGGTAGGATCTTTTCTCCAGAGATTTCTCCCCCAAAAGCAGTTTCTGGACCCGTGATCATCCCTGTGGCTGCTCCAAAGGTTACTTCCGTACCAATAATCATCTCTACAAGTGCTCCTATTTACGAAGATGTTACAACCCCTGTTGTCATTCCTACCAACACTCCTGCTGCTGAAACTCGAGGAAAAAGTATTTTGGTCGAGCCTGTCCGGATGAAGGCCCAACCATTGACTGTCCCCGAGACATCTAAGAAAGAAATGGAAGAGATCCTAAAAATTATAAAGAAGAGCGACTACGATGTAGTTGAAAAATTGGGGAAAACTCCCTCCAAGATCTTCATGCTGGCATTACTACTGTGTTCTGAGGCTCATGCGAAAGCCTCGGTGAAATTCCTAAAAACAGCCCATGTGCCTCAAGAGACGTCTGCTGATCAATTCCAAGACTACGTGGCCAGCTTGACAGTGGATAACAGCCTAGGCTTCTCGGATGCTGATTTGACACCGAGAGGAAGAAAGCATAATGAGGCGTTTCACGTCTCAGTGGAGTGTAGGGGCACAACTCTGGCCTATGTCTTGGTGGACACTGGCTCATCCTTGAATGTATTACCGAAAAAAGCTCTTGACATACTTGACTGCGAAGGGTTGACGTTAAAGCCAAGCAACATAGTAGTAAGGGCATTTGATGCCTCGAAGAGAATGGTGCACGGGGAAGTGGATATCCCCATAAAGGTTAGGACTCAAACTTTCAATTCGACCTTTTATGTAATGGACATCCGCCCTTCGTACTCTTACCTGCTAGGTCGGCCATGGATCCACAATGCTGGCACTGTCACCTCTACATTGCACCAAATGCTGAAGTATCCGGTTCAGGGAAAGATTATTACTGTCCATGGAAAGGAAGAATACATGATTAGCCATCTCAACTCCTTCAGGTATGTGGAATTGGACGGAGAATTCATTGAAACTCCATTTCAACACTTCAAAGAGGTCCCCCAAGAGGTAGCAGTGACCAAGACCGTGTCCCAGATTCCCAAGATTACAAGACTGCCGCTCCGAATGTCATCTCTAAAGGACGCAAAAGCAGTGGTAGAGGAAGGTGGATGCACCACCTGGGGGAAACTTCCGGATATCACGTATAAGTCTGACAAGTTTGGATTAGGTTTCACTTCAAGTGCTCAAAAGGCTGTACGCCATGCCCGTGCTGGAGGTCCACCCTTGAAGATTAGCAATCGTGAGGTCAATGCGGTAGAAGATGGTGAATATGATTGCAAC
Organism: Vicia faba; assembly: GCA_948472305.1. Classification (NCBI taxonomy): domain Eukaryota; kingdom Viridiplantae; phylum Streptophyta; class Magnoliopsida; order Fabales; family Fabaceae; genus Vicia; species Vicia faba. The sequence continues at coordinate 1,015,424,448 of OX451738.1, forward strand.
TTGGAGGATTGGATCTTTCCGAATGTCAGCGGAGGGCTCAACAATTGGGAGGCTAGAGACTTCGTCCCAATAACCTTTATCCTGCTGTAATTTATCCTTACATTTTTGTTGGATCTATAATATTAAAAAACAATTCATACTCTTAAAACCTTGTGTCTTGCCCGAGGCACAATGGTCCATTTGTAAGGGTTATTATTTCATCTTCATATGGCATCAATGAATCATGGACGTTTTTCACATACAAACTTTTGTGCTCGTTTTTTTCTTTTACATTTTACTTTCTTTCAAAGATAGCTATACCCTTACACACACCAACAATGCAGGTATCCATCCATTCTGGATCCCATGGGTAATGATACTGCTATCACCTTTTGTGACTCTGAGAATCTAATCTACCAAGCCGAAGATGAAGGTGAGGAAGATTGTGAAGTACCAGGGGAGCTTGCCAGACTGTTACAACAAGAGGAAAGAACCATTCAGCCTCACGAGGAACTCGTGGATACAATCAACCTGGGTACCGAAGAAGACAAAAAAGAGGTCAAGGTGGGTTCCAATCTGGAACGCAATGACAAGGAGCGTCTGATTCAGTTGCTACACGACTATGTTGAAATTTTCTCCTGGTCATACGAAGACATGCCGAGACTTGATACAGACATTGTGGTACATCGTTTACCTACGAGAGCAGATTGCCCGCCAGTGAAGTAAAAGGTGCGCCGCATGAGGCTTGATATGTCAGAAAAGATTAAAGCAGAGGCCATGAATAAATTCAATGCTGGATTCTTGGCTGTCACTTCCTACCCTCAATGGGTGGCCAACATTGTTCCCGTACCTAAAAAAGACGGAAAAGTACAAATGTGTGTGGACTACAAAGATTTGAATAGGGCGAGCCCTAAAGATGATTTTCCACTCCCCCACATTGATCTCCTAGTTGACAATACGACATAAAACAAAGTGTTTTCCATCATGGACGGATTCTCAGGATACAACCAAATCAAAATGGCGCCTGAGGACATGGAGAAAACAACATTTGTCACACAATGGGGCATATTCTGCTACAAGGTGATGCCATTTGGACTGAAGAATGCTGGGGAAACCTATCAGCGCACCATGGTAGATTTATTTCATGACATGATACACCATGAAATAGAGGTCTACATAGACGATATGATAGCCAGATCGCAAACAGAAGAAGTGCATCTTGACCACTTACAAAAGCTGTTTGAGAGACTGAAGAAGTACAAGCTGAGGTTGAACCCAAAAAAATGTATATTTGGAGTACGATCCGGTAAACTCCTAGGCTTTGTCGTCAGTAACAAAGGTATTGAGGTCGATCCTGCCAAAGTTAAAGCCATACAAGGGATGCCTTCCCCTCGTACTGAGAAGGAAGTCAGAGGATTCTTGGGACGCTTGAACTATATTGCCAGATTCATTTCTCACCTGACAACTACTTGTGAGCCAATCTTCAAGCTATTGAAGAAAGATCAAGTAGTCAAATGGAATGATGAGTGCCAAGTTACTTTTGACAAGATCAAAGAGTACTTACAAGAGCCTCCTGTATTGATGCCACCAGTTGAGGGAAGACCACTGATCATGTATCTGACTGTTTTAGAGAACTCGATGGGGTGTGTATTGGGGCAGCATGACGAGTCTGGCTAAAAAGAGCACGCCATTTACTACCTGATCAAAAAGTTTACCGACTGTGAAACCAGATATTCACTGCTCGAGAAAACTTGCTACGCTCTTGCATGGGCTGCTCGCTGACTAAGATAGTATATGCTGACTCATACTACTTTGTTGATATCTAAAATGGATCCATTAAAATACATCTTCGAGAAGCCTGCTCTTTCTTGGAGAATAACTAGATGGCAGATGATCCTGACAGAGTATGACATACAGTATACTACCCAGAAAGCTATAAAAGGCAGTATATTAGCGGATCACCTTGCCCACCAAGCTATAGAAGACTATCAACCCATGAAGTTTGAATTCCCAGATGAAGACATCATGACATTAGACAACTGTGAAGAACTCAGGCCATATGACGGACCTGGACAAGGATCCCGATGGACCCTGTTCTTTGATGGAGCCTCCAATGCACTCAACAATGGTATCGGTGTTGTACTCATATCTTCGAAGGGTGTCATACTCCTTTTACTGCCAGACTTTGCTTCAATTGTACGAACAACATGGCGGAATATGAAGCGTGCATCTTTGGTCTCAAAGCTGCCATAGACTTAGGGATCAAATCCTTGGATGTATTTGGAGATTCAGCTTTGGTCATCAGTCAGATCAAAGGGGAATGGGACACCAATAACCCTAACCTTATCCCTTATAAAGAACATGTTTTGACAATGCTACCACATTTTGAGAAGATTACCTTCGAGAATTTCCCGCGAGAAGAAAATCAGCTAGCAGACACTCTAGCCACAATGTCATCTATGTTTAAACTTAATTGGGATAACGAGGCTCCCCAGATCACCATCAAACGAATGGACGGACCAGCACACTGTCATGAGATTAATACTGAAGAAGTAGTGGACCAGCTTTAGTTTCATGAAGTCAAGAGGTACCTCGAGGCTCAAGAATATCCAGAAGGAGCTTCAGTCAATGATAAGAAGTTCTTAAAGAGGTTCTCTGCTAAATTCTTTCTTAGTAATGGTATCCTGTACAAACGCAATCATGACTCCGTATTGCTTCGGTGCGTAGACAAGTTTGAAGCTGAAAGGATCATGGCTGAATTACATGAAGGTACTTTTTGAACCCATTCCAGTGGGTATACAATGGCGAAGAAAATCCTACTGGGAGGCTATTACTGGTCTACCATGGAAGCAGATTGTTATCAACATTCTCGAACCTGCCATAAGTGTCAAATCTATGATGACAAGGTGCACGTACCTCTGGTTCCTCTGAATGTCTTGACGGATCCTTGACCCTTTTCTATGTGGGGGATTGATATGATTGGGGAAATTAAGCCGACAACCTCTAACGGACACCGCTTCATCCTAGTTGCCATTGATTATTTTACAAAGTGGGTTAAAGTAGCCTCCTTCGCCTCTGTTACCAAGAATGTTGTTTCTCGCTTCATCAAGCAAAACCTTATTTGCTGATACGGTATCCCAGAAAGGATCATCACTGACAATGGTACAAATCTCAACAACACTATGATCACCGCATTATGCGAGAAATTCAAGATTCAACATCACAATTCTTCTCCCTATCGGCCAAAGATGAAAGGTGTTGTCGAAGCGGAAAATAAAAACATTAAAAAGATCATACAAAAGATGACAGTCACATACAAAGACTGGCATGAGATGCTACCATTCGCTCTCCATGGGTATCGTACCATATCTCGCACATCAATCGGGGAAACACCTTTTTCTTTGGTTTACGGCATAGAGGCTGTCTTGCCTATTGAAGTTCAGATCCCCTCTCTGAGGATTATGAAAGCTGCAGGCTTGAACGAAGACGATTGGATCCAGATTCTGCTTGATCAATTAAATCTGATTGACGAAAAGAGACTTACTGCTATTTTCCATGGTCAAATGTATCAAAACCAGATGATCAAGGCTTTCAACAAGAAAGTCAGACGCCAAGTTTATCAAGTTGGGGATCTAGTGATCAAACATATCATCTTGCCACAAAGTGATCCCAGGGGAAAATGGACTCCTACCTATGAAGGACCATTTATAATAAAAAACATCTTCTCTGGTGGGGCAATGATCTTGACCACCATGGATGGTGACGACCTGCCACACCCTGCGAACGCAGACATAGTCAAAAGATACTACGCATAAGAGACCCGCTAGGTTGACATACCTAGGAAAAACAAGGGCATCCCGGCGAACCAAAAGGTTAGGGCAAAAATTAGGGATAAAACAAAAAAAGTCTGTACACCCGGCAAGTTGAAAAACCGAAAGGGCGACTTGGGCAAAAAAGGGTTTCCCGGTGGACTGAAAACCCGAAAGGGCGGTCCAGGAAAAAGTTAGGGAATTAAAGCGTATGACTATGTCCCGTCGGATCACTTTGTAGACAATCTTTGGCTACCACTGACAGACTCAGAGGTTCTGATCAATTTAGTTATCTTTGGACAAAGCAAAAATAGACAAGATACTCGGAGATACAAATGCTATAGCAGAATGGAAACTCCATGGGATTTTTATACACATAGCTGTCTTTTCTTTGTATCAAAATTTCTTTTTTTTACGACAACATTCTCTTACTAGAATGTTTGTCCCCTTGTACAAAAAAATACTTATTCAAAATCAATACAAAGATATCCCTTTGAAAGTGCAAAAATTATTTGTCTTTTTTCTATACGCTTGTGTTTTGTTGAGAAAAACGTCCAATGATTCATTATTGAACATATGCATTTGAACATAATTACTGTTTACAAATAAACAAAACGAGAAAGGAAATTATTGTTAGGTTGAAAGATAGGAAAACATCTCTAGACCATTCCATATTTACTCCCACAGAGTTTTCAACACTCCCCTAGCGGAACAAAGCTTCCAGTTTATCAATCCATGATAGAAATCATCCAATTTCTCCGGATTCCCCAAGCAGAATTTTCAAGCAGTATAGGGCGTTACCCTCACAACAGAATTTATTTCTCTCGACAAGAAATCCATCAATACTCCGACTTCAAGACATGAAGACTCATATACCCTCAACAGTATTCAGGGATTTATTTTCTTCAAATCAACAGCAATACAACAAATCAGCTCACATACGCATACATTGCACTCATATATCATAAACAATGATAAAGCGAATACATTGCATCATATATTTCATACAACATGACTTTGTATTTTAGCTAACATTTTACCCTTTTCAGGATAAGATTAACAAGCTACTGTTAACAATATGCAATCTTGATACAGTTCAGATATGCTCCAGATACGGATGCCATTCTGATACTCATTTAGATTCAACTCTTGATACAGTTCAGATACGCTCAAGACACGGATGCCATTCTGATACTCATTCAGATTCAACTTTTTGATACAATAAAGATACGCTCCAGAAACGGATGCCATTCTGATACTCATTCATATTCTCCTCTTGATACAGTACAGATACGCACCAGACACGGATGCCATTCTGATACTCATTCAGATTATCCTCTTGATACAATTCAGATACACACCAGATATGGATGCCATTCTGATACTCATTCAAATACAACCTCTTGATACAGTACATATACGCTCTAAACACGGATGCCATTATGATACTCATTCAAAGACAACTTTTGATACAGTTCAGATACGCTCCAGACACGGACTCCATTCTGATACTCATTCAGATTCAACTCTTGATACAATTTAGATACGCTCCAGACGCGGATGCCATTCTGATACTCATTCAAACTCAACTTTTGATACAATACATATACGCTCCAGACACGGACGCCATTCTGATGTTCAACTTACGAATTACATTTCAACAAGCATTCTTGGATGGCATCTACAAGCCCATCTCCAACAAGATTCTATCACCTCTCCAAATGGCATCTTTAAGCCCATTCCTCCTATCATCGCATCGCCGAGTGCAAATTTCTGGGCACTCTAGTGTCCAATCATCTTCCACCTTCGAGTCACGAATGGCAAAAACTCGCCAATCTAAGTCTTCAGGTTTAAGAAGATTGAACAGGGGCAGCTGTTACCCCAAAATTTGCCCTCTCATTTTCTCAAGGAATCACCCTGGATCCTCAAGTTTGCTTCCATCCAATTCCAAGTTTTGAATTACAATTTTTTCAAGAAAGTCTCCTACAAGGGAAAATGGTCATTTTCACATTAAAAAGTCAAACTTTGGCTTTTGGACCAAAACCAAGCTTCAAGAATCATATTTCATCAAGACATGTTAAAATATGAAGTTTGTTTCATCAAGAAAATCAAAAGTTAATTTACTATGGGAAGAGTCAAAATTTTAAATACTTAGAACTTTTCTAAGTGTTTAAGAAGCATGACAAAACTCAGAACTTCTGGCCAGATTTTCACCTTGATGCAAGTTGATTCTAGATCAGCCTCTGACACAAGAGTTATAGAACCCCACAAGATCTAGAATGTTGCTGAACAAAGCTTCTCCTAGAAATGCTGGGATTTCAAGTTATAACTCCTCAGAGACACGCCCTTGAAACTGAAACACTCAGCAAATTCTGGACACTTTCAAGACACAGTTTGGTCAGAACTTCTGGGCAAGTTTACACAAAGCTTCAGCCAGAGTCTGCAAGGGTAATTCAAAGAAGTCATAAAGCGTGATACAAAGCTTCCTGGAAAGTCTGAAAGCTCCTTCAGAACATGCTGGAGCCAGAAGATTGGATGCTACGCTGAAGCAGAACTTCCAATCCAGAGTTTTCAAAGGTAAATCAAAGAAGGTTACTGGAAAGTCTGGGGGATCCTTCAGAGCATGCTGAGGCAACAAGATACAAAGATCAGAAGTTGGGTGTTTATCCTAGACTGTGCTGAAATGGAACTTCTGATCCAGAATTAAGAAATGATGCAAAATCTCACATTACAGGATTTCTGATTTTGACAAATCTCATCATCATTTAATGCTCACAACCACTTTTGAGTCTTTATCCAAAGGATCTCCCCACGTGTGGCATAGAAATACCTTTGCTATCCCTAAAAGCAACTTTTATACAGAAATATGTGAGGGTCCATGCGTTACCTTTTTGCTTGTGGGTTTACTTTTCCTTAATCCCTGCTTGCTAATCCAGTCTAGGCTAAAAAAACTGTCAACTATCACACCTTTTTTGAACTTGCTTCAAGAACAAGTCGGCATATAGCGTATGATGTTAGCGCCACTTGACCTCTCCAAAAATACAAAACCTTTGCCTATAAATAGAGCACCTTTGGCCACTGAAAAGAGGTCAAAAATTTGAGAAAGAAAAGCCTTGAACCCCTGCCAAAAGTCCAAGAGTCCAAAAAAAATCTGTAAACACAACACACAAAACTTGTTAACTTTTGATTCCTTGCATACAAATTCCATTTGTTCTCAAGCATTTCTTGACTAAAAAACTATCCACACAGTTTCTGATTCATATATTAGAAACTTCCCTAAACTCATGTATTCATACTACTCTACCCTCTCCATCTATCTACTCAAAGAAATCAGAACATCACCTCTTTGCTGTTCCAGAAGTTAAAAACTTCCAGCCCACTGAGTACGTGAAGAAGCTGCTCAGAATATCATTAGAGTTGAGGTTAACTCCGGTTCACAGAACCTCTTCCAGCTGCAAGGTAAGCTTCTGCTGACTCTCACCATATTACTTAAGCATTGCAAGATTTGCATGCTCAAAAATACAATGTAGATATCATGTTTCTGATATTGTACATATTCTGAGATTTCATGCATCTGCTTGCCTAAATAGGGAATAAATCAGTTCAGAACTTATTGAAGAAATTAGAACTCAGAATTAGGATTTGCAAATTCATACTTGCCTCTGATTTATAGTTCTGATATTTCTTATTTCTGAAACACTATGACACATGCTGTGACTGTTCTATACATGTATTCTATTTTATGGAAAAAATGACCAAGTTGCAGATGTTCTGACTAGCATATATAGAGAGAGAGACCAAGTTCTGCCAGTGGTATCAGAACTTCTTAAATCTGCTTTGTTGCCATTAGTATCAGAACTTCTGAAAACTACTGTGTTCCCAGTAGGCTCAGAACTTCTGACTTTACATATTTTCACTAACAGGATTTCTGTTTTGCAGTACGCTAGAGTAAGAACTTCTGACCTCCTTTAATCAGCCATACGCTGATTCTATTTTCCCTTTTTCTCATTATTTTTGCTATCACTTTCTATTCCATTAATCAGCAAACATAAAAAACATTTCTTTCACACTTTATTTTATTTCTTAAAAAAAACAAAAGATCAAAAATATTTTCTTAAAACAAAACAAGTTCATTTCACATTTTCTTGTACATTTTTATACATTTCAATATGGTTGTAATATTAACTTAGGACTTATTTTCACTTGCAATCCCCATTTGTAAATATGTACCCCCATCCCCTAAATATTGTAATAGCGTAGGACTTTACATTTTTGCGCTTTTATTGCTTTCATATATTGTTAGTAATTAGGATGTGTGTGACAAGACTAAAACTAATGTTTAGAAAACCCTAATTCAAGACAAATTATGCATGCAATCAAACACACCTTATACACATGCACCCTTAGGGTGATCTCACTTGTTGCCTTACAAAAATGGCCATGTTATGCATGCGGGATGTCTTAGCACAAACAAATAGAAAAATACAAGATCATAGTTCCTCGATGACGCTATCAAAGTTGACTTTCAAAATGATCTTAGCCCCTAAAGAAAATGCTAAGTCATCTCACAACATTGCTATCATGGTCATACGATGTCCTAAACGCCCGTTCCTTCACATCCAACGATGGGGCTCCTTACCAAATCAATGGTAAGATAGCAACATCTAAAGGAGGAAAATCACATCTAAGACCTTTTGAGTAGGTAGATTATTTTTAGTTACTTGCTCACTCTCAAAACAAATATCCTTACTATTTTTTCAAAACAATCACAAACACTTTCAAAAAACTTTCCAAACATGAAATATTTTCAAAAGCTCAACACCTTTGTATACATTCTTACGAACGAGAATCATTACAAAGTTTGCCTAAACGATGGCGCCTTTTCAAAATACTTTAAAAAACACACACCACAAGCACATTCAAACAAAAGCAAGTGATCTAGCAAGTAACTAAGAGCCCATGGAAAACCATGGATGGAAAGGGTGCTAATACCTTCCCTTTTCATAATCTACCCCCCGAAATCAAAAACATCTCTAAAGATCTTTCCTGTGCTTTTTCACCTTTGCTTTTTGGATAAAAGAAAAGTCGGTGGCGACTCTGGCTAAATCGTAACATTTGCGAACACAAACGCAAAACCTTCAAGTCAGTTCTCCCACCGTATCATACATACCAAGTACAATTCTCATCAAAATGCATATGGGAAATTAGTTAAACATGTTTAGCAACTAAACTTTGAGTAATTCTACCTATAATCCAACTTTACTCAAGGTAAAAAACCTGACTCAAGGAAAAAACAGATTCCATGGAGCCAACTTCAACAATGTGTAACTCACTACTCAGGGACCTTTATGGGATGATTCTTGACGCATTTGAAAGACAAGGTCACAAACTTTATAAGGTGCCTAGAAAGACTCCATTTGGATAATTTAGCTGGAAGTTATGTCCTCTTGAAATCATGAAAAACAAATTGATTTTTGTACTTAGAAAATTTTCTAAGTATGGGACCTCAAAATGACCTATAGTGTTCTTCAAAATTACATGATCTTCCACTAAAAATTTAATCTTGATATCTTAAGATGACATAAATTATACCTCTTGAGTTTAATTATGGAATTGAGATCACTCAAAAATCATAAAAATTGAAAGAGTTATGATCTTTAGAAGATGATGAATAAATTTGGGGAAATTCACAAAAGACCTATAATCTTTTCAATTTTTCAACAACTTTCCAAGCATCTTCAAGTCTTGCACATAAAAACAAAGTTGTAGTAGACATCCCAAAGATTATAATGGAAAAATAATGGGATCATGAGATAAATTGACCAAGTTATGATCATTTGAAGTCAAACCCTAAAATTCAAAGGCCTTTCAAGGAGAGTTGTAATCTTTCTGAACCATTAGTGACCTTCCATTTAAAATTAGCCTTAAATTTCTGAAGATATCTTATTAAGGATCATTTAAAGAGAATAATGGCTTTAGAATCAATTAAATATCTCAAAAAATGAGCAAGATATGGTCCTTAAAAGTCAACAAACTCTAGCTCAGAGAGTGTCAAAATGACTTGAAAACCCTTTCAACTTTTGATGATTTTTCTTGTACAATTGGATCTTGTTATGTGAAGAGAGGTTGTTGTATATGTTGATAAAAATACATAGCAAAAGTAACACACTAAAAATGTTGAAAATTGAGAGAGCTATACACTTGTGATCACTGAATCAAGCATTTGCTCAATTAGGCCAAACTTGTTGAGCCAACCTTGAATCTCTTTGAACTTTCTTGGTAAAATAAAGCATGATGAATCATAAGAGGCCTTGAAATGTTGTTGTCTTAAAGCACACTCAAAGGTCGAGTTTAAGTCTCAATGTAGCTTATTGAAGAAGGCATGGAAATAAACACATGAACCTATGAATCTTCTTGATGAATGACACCACCATCTTTGAGGAGATATTGACCTAAATAAAGTGAGGAAACTCCTTGAAATGCAAATATTTGATATCATAGACATGGCCTTGAAACTTGAGCTCTTGCCATCCATTAAAGAAACATTTGACTGAGAACCATCTTTTCAAACCCTAGGTTATATGGTGAGATGAATGCAATTGTGATCACCTACAATATGAACATTCAAAGAAACATATATATATATATATATATATATATATATATATATATATATATATATATATATATATATATATATATATATATATATATATATATATATATATACATATTGATGTTAGTTAATAGAACATATGTACAAGATACACATTTCAAGATGCTTGGTTATCCATCAAGAGAAAAATTAAAGATAGGATAAAGTAGAAAGAGAGAACCAACCCTAATGTGTGATCTTGATGTATTGATAAAAGTGAGATGATGAGAAATCTTAGGGGCAAAAATTGGAGTATAACAGCCGCCCTTATTTAAGTGTCTTCTATCCAGAGATACGAAGGTTAAAATATTCATCTCGACGCGATTAAAGATACTTAAATATAAAACAAACCATATTTTTTCCCTAAGATGCCATGAAATGCTTATGATCATGAATGCAAACAACCAACTCCAAAAGTGACACATGACCCCACTGGGTAAGAAGAAGATAAATCAATAGATCAAAAAGAGAGTCCGACCAGGAAAATAAATTGCTTGGGGATAGAAGAATCAACTCTATTGGGTTAAAGCCCAAAGAGGAGATAAAGTATCACTAACTCAATAAATGAGGAAAAAGTGATGGATCAGCGATCGACGGATAACTGCAAACTGCCCACCCCAAAAGGAGATAGCAAAAAAAGTAACATCGAATCACAGGAAATAGGAAATTAAAAACCCGAAGTGAATCCCAACGACGAACTATCTCTCATAATGATGAGACAACCATCCATGAGACTACAAATCTCAATAATGAAATATCTCCCATAATGACGAGACTACCATCCATCAGAGTACACATCTCAACAACGAACTATCTCTCATAATGATGAGACTACCATCCATCAGAATACAAATCTCAACAACGAACTATCTCCCATAATGACAAGACTACCATCCATCAGGGTACAATTCTTAATAACAAACTATCTCCCATAATGACGAGACTACCATCCATCGGAGTACAAATCTCAACAACGAACTATCTCCCTTAATGACGAGACTACCATCCATCGGAGTATAAATCTCAACAACGAATTATCTCCCATAATGACGAGACTACCATCCATCGGAGTACAAATCTCAACAATGAACTATCTCCTATAATGATGAGACTACCATCCATTGGAGTACAAATATCAAGAACGGACTATCTTCCATAACAAAGAGACTACCATCCATCGTAGTTATCTTCTCTAGAAACTAACATACTTACTGGGGAAACACATGTTTCTCAAATAAAGAGACCGCCACTTGCTGTTATGAGAAGGAATTGCAATAACACTGCTGAGAAATGAATCTTGACTTTTTGGGGAAATGCCAATACATTCCTATTGAGGAGGTAAAGTCTTCTCGTGAAAAATAAATACACATTCTCAATCAAGGGCTTATAGCCTATAGAATTCAAAAGAACAATGTTGTCAGAGACCAACATTCAAACTAGGAAAAAACCGGAGTGAAACAGTCAACCAAGATACCACCCAATGAGCAATAAACTTATATGGGGATCATATTTCATCCAGGTAGCGAACTGGGCAGGAAGACTAAAGCAAAATTTTTCCATGAGGGATAACTCAGTAGGGAAATTTAAAGGATATAATTTTTCAGCTTAAGGTTGACAATCTATTGGAGAGAGGGTAACATAAATATGCAAAGAGGATAAAAAGCCAACAAAAACAATTAATGAGATGCAAATGAGTAATGTATTTAAAATTAGTTATGCATTGATGTGTATGAATGTATGAATGTTATTATTTATAAGCCGACAAAATAAACATACTGTACTGGAAATAACCAGGCAAAACCAACTTGAGTAAGAATAACACTCGGCTAAATCACATCCAGAATGGAGATTCCATAAGAGAGTAAGCAACAACTGAGGAAACAAAGTCCTATTTCATGACTTAATTTCACTGGGAAGAAGCATAATATGATAGCAATAAACCAAAACATTTGCAAGGATATAACACCATCCTGCAGGCTTCGTCGTGGAGTATCATACAGACTTTGCTAGGGAAGACAAATGCAATATCGTATAAACTTCAACTGGGGATTCCGTACTGACTTTATTAGGAAAGATGAAACCACGCACGCTGAGAGGAGTCCAAATACTTTCTTCAATATCAAGAGTAATGGTTCTGCAAACTTCTTTGGGGAGAAATTATGAAACTTCATGGGGATATTCACCTTTAGAGAGAAGCATCGTCTTCGCTTCGTTTGGGGATCTAAGAAGTTAATAACATAGCAAGAAGTCAAAATTATGGAGATTTTAATTCAAACTCAATACTTAATGAGAGAAAACCCAAAACTTTGACAGCTATCTCAACACTTCTTAGAAAAGATATTGCACTTGTCTGAATGCTCAGCTAGAAATATCGGTGTCAAGTCCTAAGTAGAGAATTTGGGATAGAGGCATCAAACAATGCAAACCCAAAACCAATTAATCAACCTGGAGAAAAATCTGAACCAAGACTTAACTGGGGAAAATGGGATTATAGGCCCAACATCGCGCCATATATCAATTGGTATGAAATCCAACTATCCAAGGAATGAAACACAAGTGGATCATGCACATATCGACAAGAGTAGTCTTGGGATACCTCTTGGGGAATCTTTTCAAAACTTCGGAGTTCGTCCATCCTTGGAATCACTACTTTTGTTCCACTTGAATCACAAACTCAGAAGTAAAAAGTGATTTACGAATTCTTTTCAAATTTTTTATTTATTATTAAGTCTTTTTGTTTTGAAAATTACTATGAATAATAAATGAAATTTTTATAAACGGAATAAAAAAAGAACTACAAAGAATTGGATAAAGGCTCAAACTTTATTAATAGAATGGTAGTCCGTGAATGAAGAGACTCTATGGATGATTACAACATTTTAGAAAATGGTAAATACATGGAAAAGATACATTGAAATACAATAACCACTATTCTTCCTAACAACTTTGAACTCCTGAGTAGAGGCTTTAGTTGAAGTGTGATGAGAATCCGAGAAGATTGTTGCTTCAACGATCAAGTCTTGTCTGAGGCAGTTACTTGCCAGGAAATTCCTACCTTTTTCCTAGGCTGCCCTTGTGGGTTTCAACCTACCAGAAAAATTTATTCTGTTTATGTCTCTAACTTTTTCCTAGACCGCCCTTTCAGGTTTTCAGCCTACCGAGACGCTCTTTTTTGCCTAAGTCTCCTGTTGTACCCCAAAATTTACCATCTTTATTTCGACCTTTTGGCTTACATTTCATTATTACATACATGCATATAATTAGTTTTATGGTTATGGAATCAAGGTATATTTAGCAAGCTTCGTTAGGTTACAAGTGATGTTTATTTCGCCAATGGATGTTCTCTGAGTATTTTCCGTGCTGAAGATCGGTTCGCCGTTTCGCGACGATTCGGGGTTCAAAGATTCACAAGTCCAATCCGGCGCATCATATTCAGGTGTTCTTTCGCCAAGGTATCCTTGATAACATATTCTCAAATTCAGGTTCGGCTCGAGAGCCAATTCTTTAAAGAAAGTCTCCGAATGTGTGATTTTTCTCGAAGAAATATGATGAAAAAATATGCTGAAAGTGTAGTTTTTACGCACTAAAAAATTCATAACTTGAAGATCGTGGCTTGTTTTGAACCTATTCCACTGGCTAAAATTATGTCTTGACGTCATCTACGTTTTCTTTCTAACGGCTGGAAGCCAATTTTGATAAGAAGGTCTTCAAAAATGCGGATTTATCAAGTATTTTCATACATAAAATTTGTGACAGAAGTTTATTTATGTCATGTTCAGAAAATCACAAGTTGAGTGATTTTCATCATATCGAGCTGGTTCCGGCGCCAAAATTTCACAAATTGAGTTGGATATGTTTTCACAGGAGGTATCGAGTTTGAACGGTATCCAAAAGACCTTCTTTTTTTGCCCAGAGTGCGCGTGACGCGCCGAAAATCCTGAATGCTAAATATTATTTCATCTGGGTCGAAACTTCAAAAATTAATAACTCGGTCAATTTTTATCGGATCGGGCCCATATTTTTACACAAGGTTACTGACTCAGAGATCTACAACTTTGCTTCCAAGGTTTAGAGCGAGTTATGCTCCGATCAATATCAGTTTTTTATTGAAGAACGTGTCAGAGTTGACACTGGAGCCCAAAATAAGTTTGTCTGAGACGAAACTTCTAAAATTCATAACTAATTCACCATTTATCCGATTGAGCCCATTTTCGAATAGGAGTTATTTCTCGATGTCGGATACATTTTTTTTCCACATTTGAACTTCAAAATTTGCACTTAAGCCCCTAAGATTTAGCCAGGAACGTGTCGGACTCAAGTGAATAAAAATCTGTACTATTGCTTGTGGTTATTGGAGGCCCAATTGCACATTCAAAGCCCATATCTTTGCTCTAATTTCCATTATATAATCTCATTCTTTTCACATAAACAAGATAAAAAAAAAACCTTTGCCACAACCCTGTCAAAATATCAAATTCTTTCAAGAACCCTAAAATCTTGAAATCCTTGTTACAAACCCCCATCTCATTACAAACAAGTCATCCTTGTTACAAAGCCCCATATCACTACTTCTCTAGTAAGGATAAGGCTGATTTGATCTCCATGATCAAAAGGGTGTAGAAGCATTCATACATGCCATATCGGTTTTAACATTAAAAAAATTTCATATTTTTATTTTCTTTGTATTTCATGGTATACTAATTTGTTTAATGTGTTCATGAGATTCAACACTGCAGATTTAGACATGGTCCTGTGCAGGGTTATTACAAAATGCTGAGTCCAGATCATAACAACAACCAACGACACCATGGTGCAATGGTAAAGGGGGTGATCAGTGAAGTTAAGGGCATGAGTTTAACACTCACCCCTATTGGTTTTGGCTTTCTTCCATTTTATTTATCCTTTTACCTATTTTCATTCTTTTTGTTTAAAACTTTTTTCATAAAACCTAATATTTTTCACAAACCTTTGATTTTTCATAATAAACTCGAATAATTAATTTTAGGTTTTTTAATTTAATTTCAGGTTTTTAATTTAATTTTTGATTCAACAGCCACCCCTGACATTTGCATTATTTTTATTTTCTAACCCTATTTTTCATTGATGCTTCTTCCCCTATCTATTTTTTGGCAAACTTAATTCTTTTTTGTTAATCATTAAACATAAGTTTTTTTTAAAACCTTTTTTTAATTAAAATTAATTAGGTTTTAGGTTTTTTTTTTAATTAACCTTTTTTTTCCCTCAAAATTAACCATTTTTTTATTATTAATTAAAAATAATTATGATTTAGGTAATTTAATTTTTTAAAATTAATTTTTTTTATTAATTAAAATTAATTAGGTTTTTTAGGTTTATTTAATTAATTATCATAAATTATTTTTTTCATAAAAAATCACCAAAACATTTTCTTTACTATTTTTATCTTATTTCTATTTTCGTGGATAAAGTGTATAGGGCGCGTTAAACTGGAATAGCGTAACTTTATTTTTCCCGCTTTTTTTTATCATTATCATGTAATTGCTTCCGGGATGTAATAGTTTTAGGATTTCATTTCTGCACTCTTCACTATTATGTAACTGCCCCAAAACTCTGCAATAGCCTAGGTTTACATTTCCGCCTTTATCTTCAGCTACTATATTTTATGTAATGCTTAGATTAATACGATTGTATGGAAAGATAAAAACGAACGATAGAAAACCCTAATTGCAAGATAAATAACTGAACTGAATCATTTGCACACTCGTACCTCTAGGGTATCCTCATTTGTTGCCTTCGAAAAAACAATGGTCATGTCCCTCGAACGTAGGGATACCCTTAGCAAAGACCCTCGGTTAAAGTCATCATAAAGATCATAGTCCCTCAATGTCCCTCGAGTTGCCTACGAGAAATGATCTTGTCCCTCGATGTTGACTATGAATATATGATGACAGTCCCTTCGAACTGCTAAGGTATCCCTATATCTTGCCTTCTATGACCATAACAATGACCCGCGCTTGTCCTTCATACATCCAACGATAGGGCTACCTACTCACTAATAGTAGGATAACATTGTCTAAAGGAAAAGAATGACGTTTTCGAGTATAAGTAGATAAGTTCTTAGATGCTTGCTCAAAATAACTTTTTGTACCTACACAAAAATATTTTCAAAAACACTTTCAAAAACATTCGCCTTGTCAACACTCTTGAGGACTGATACAAGAGTTATTACAAAATGAATTGCCTTACTAAGGAATTTTCAAAATAATTTTCAAAACACACAAAGCACAAGAAATTTTCAAAACATGAGCTAGCATCTAAGAGCTCGTAGATAACTACATATGGAAAGGGTGCTAACACCTTCCATTTCCATAACCTACCCCCCTTACTCAGAAAATCTCGAAAAAGGTCTTTTTCTGTTCTTTTCACCCTTTCCTTTGTTGGATAAAAGCAAGGTTGGTGGAGACTCTTGCTTACCATGAAATTTGCGAATAAAAAACGTAAACCAATATTAAACAGTCGGTTCTGCCACCGTATCACACCTCCCTTTCGGCTTTTCAACTTAGCGAGTTGTTCTTTTATTTATTTAGGTGAAGTATTTCTTGACTGCGTCAGCATTCATAGGACGTGAGAACTCCTCACCATCCATAGAGAAGGCTTTCTTTATAACATATGGGCCTTCATAATTTGGAGTCCAATTGCCCCTAAAATTAGAGTTAAAAGACATGATCTTTCTGAGTACGAGGTCGCCTTCTCTGAATTCACGAGGCTTGACCTTCTTATCAAAAGCTTTCTTCATTCTTTTCTAATAAAACTGACCATGACACAAGGCCATCATTCTTATTTCTTCAATCAAATTTAACTGGTCAAACCTGTTATAGACCCATTTAGCCTCTGACAACTTGGTTTCTATTATTACACACTGTAATACGGTGGGAGAACTAACTTTATTAGTTTTGTGTTTTATCTCAAATGTTGCGGTTAGCAAGAGTCGCCAGCGACTTTTCTTTTATCCAACAAAGGAAAGGGTGAAAAGAATAGGAAATACCTTTTTAAAAGATTTTGAGTTTGGGGAGTAGGTTATGGAAAGGGGAGGTATTAGCACCCTTTCCATATGTAGTTATCTATGGACTCTTAGTTTCTAGCTCACTTTTGAAAATGCTTTGTGATGTGTGTTTGAAAATATTTTTGAAAAGATGCCATAGTGCAGAGGACTTTGTAATGGATCTCGTATCGTTGAGAATGCATACAAAGTATTTTTGTCTTTGAAAGTATTTAGGAAAAAGTTTGTGTATGTGTGAAAAATCATTTTGTTATTTTTTGTGAGCAAGTGACTATGAGTTGTCTACCTACTCGAAGGGTCTTGTTCTTTTCCTCTTTCCTTTAGACAATGCTACTCTACCATTAGTTAGTAGGCAGCCCTATCGTTGGATGCTTTGAGGGACAGGCGCGGGTCATCGTACAATCATTGAAGGCAACTGGTAAGGACGTTTTAGCAATTTCGTTTAAGGGACTAAATTATTTTATCGAAAGGCAACACTGAAGGATCATCGAGGGACTATGATCTTTTGATTTAAGGGTATTTGCTAAAGCGTCCCCACTTTCGAGGGATATGACTGTTGTTTTCCAAAGGCAACAAGTGGAGGTACCTTAGAGGTGCGAAGTGTGCGAAGTGTTTTGTGTTTCAGTTATTGTTTATCTTTGATGTTAAGGTTTTCTAACGTTTTGTTAATTCTTGTCATGCAATCCTATTAGGCATACATCTAATAGTTCAATATATATACAAGTGCAAAAAATTTAAAGTGCGGAATTTAAACTAACTATTACATGGCTTCGGGGAGGGGGAAATTACAAGTCCAAAAATGGGGGTAAAAGCAATAAAGAAATCCTAATTTTAAATTATTACAAACCATGAGCAGATACAATATTTCAAAAGTAATAATGCGGAAAATAAAGAATGCGCAAAGATTAAGAAGGAACGTCTAAAAATCCAAAAAAGTTCTAAGCAAATTAAGACAATTTTTGTTGTTTTTGTTTTGTTTATTTTTTTAAGAAAATATTTAAATTGAAAATTAAAAAGATAAATCTAATTTAAATTAATAGAAGAAAATGAACATTGATTAAAAATTAACTATAGAAGAAAATCTAATATTCTTTTGTTTTTTATTACTATTAAGAAAAACATTTGAAATTAAATTAATCCTAATTCTAATTGATTAATTAATTAAAAAAAGAAAGGTGATTAAAATAATTAATTAAAATTAATTTAATTAATGAAAATCTAAATCTAATTATTTTTGGTTTGTTTGATTTTTTGATGTCTTTTATGATTTTTTAATAGGAAAAGAAACTATTGAAATAAAAGAGACAAATGAAAATGAAATAAAGCAAATAATAATAATAAATGAGACATATGCTACGAATCCAACCATGGTACTGGTTTGGTCTGAAATGGCTCGTAGTGTTGAATCCAAAACTCAAAAGTTCATGAGCCCTAACAATGGCAGAACTGGATTCCTGCGTCAAAACTCAAAGGCAATGGTTCTAAAACAATCCAAGCATCAGTGTGAACATGTATGAGTGTTTAAAAACAATTTATAACGTGAGAATTAAAATTTTGAGATTGAGAAATTTACCCAACTGGAGGAACCTCGTAGGCGTATTCTAGCATGCTTCAATCTACAAGAAGGATAGGAATGAGATCCTTGGAGCTTGAAAAACGAGATGCAAGGCTTGGTTTTGATGAATATGGGCGGGAAGTTTGAGTTTCGAATTTTGTAATTCTTGAGAATTTTATGAAAATTTTGAGAACTTCTCTAGGCAGTTTGGTGTGTGTCCTTTATTGATTGCAATGTCATGTATTTATAGAGGGAAGAGAGGAGTGTAAACCATCATGGAAAGAATCAAGCAACTATGGCCTTAAAACAAAACAAAAATCAAAATTTGAAAAGTTTCCAAACTTCATGATCCCTTGCCATTTTTGTTTGATTCTTACCCTTTTCAAATTTTGTGTGAACCTAGACACTTTCTATATATCTTACACGAATTATTGGGCTTTATGATGGATCAAGCCAAGCCCATATGCACTAGCCCATTAGTTTTCATATTTTATTTGATTTAATTCATATTTAAATGAATAAAAATTCAAATAAATAAAAATCAAAATCAAAATAATTCATGGATAGATTTAGAGGTCCTCAGACATATCTTGAGTATGTTTGAACTCCAAAAAGTTAGGCCCAATAACTTAAAATCACAAATTTTCTCAATTGAGATTTCATGCATTTTCTTGAAAATTGCCCAACTTGTGCACTTCATAAGTTGCTCAAATTTCATCTTTTTTAGATGATCTTAGACTTTTTGGAAAGCCCGAGATATCCTCTACACTTTCTAATTTAATCATTGCATTTGGAGATACTATTTTGGTGTATGCTGCCTTGATAAAAAGTGTCTTTTGTTGACTTTCTGAAAATGACCTGTAATGTATGAGATCATATCTTTCAAATGATGCATCTTTTGGACTTGAGAATAAAATATAAGATGTAGGGAATTTAATTTTCTTCAAAATGGTATTTTTGTGGAGAAAATTTGATGAAGCATGTGAAAGTTATGCCTGGTCAAAGTTTTGTTGACTTCTCCTAAGGAAACCCTAATTTGGCAATTCTTGACTTTTGATGATATGAGGACTTTCCTTGAGGAATCATGATCAACCCTTGATAAAATGATGAATATCACTTAAAAATGTTGAGGTTGACCAAAAATATTGAAGTTTGACTGTATATTGACCACATTTGACTTTTTGACCAATATAGTTGATTTTCAAACATTTGAGCCATTCACTGAGCAAACTTGTGATGCAAGGAATGAAACTTGGCATAGATATTCTTGAGGACATATTAGGAACCATGGAAATCAATTGAGGCCTTTGAAACCCAAACTTCTTTGTGAAAAGTGAAACCCTAGTTAGAAGTCCATTGCTTAGGAGGAGAATTCGTCTGGTCAATTCTTAGTCAACCTTTAGCATATGGGGACCTATATGAGTATGTCTTGATTAAAATGAGAGGGAAAGTTTTGGGGTACAACAACTTCCCCTGTTCAATCTACTTAAACCTGAAGAGTTAAATTGTCCTGTCTATCATTCGTAATCTGAAGGTGGAAGATGATTGAACATTAGAGTGCCCAGAAATTTGCACTCGCATGTGCATGAAGTAACGTTATTAGTTGATGATATCGGGAATGGGCTTATAGATGTCATTTGGAGAAGATGACTAAGAGTCGTCAGAGACGGGCTTATAGATTCCATCCAAAGTAAATGTTGACTCCAAACTGGAAAAGTATCAGAATAAATCTACGGTTGATTTTATCTAAGCCAAAAGAGGTCTTCGTATCTGACTTCGTATGAGAAGTATACTAGAATGAGTTTGTGCCAGATTGTATCTAGAAGATGTGTTGGGGAGTGTTAGAATGAATCTATGTCTTGATTGTATCTGGAGATGTATTGAGTATGAGTATCAGAATGAATCTATATCTTGATCGTATTTGAACTGAAAGATGTATTGAATGAGTATCAGAACGACATCCATATTTGGAGCGTATCTGAACTATATCTGAAATATGTATTGAATGAGTATCAGAATGACATCCATATTTAGAGTGTATTTAAACTGTATCTGAGAGATGTACTGAATGAGTATCAGAATGACATCCATATTTGGAGCATATCTAACCTGTATTTGAAAGATGTACTGAATGAGTATCAGAATGGCATCTGTAACGCCCGTAATTTAATTAATTATTTATTTAAATTATTTTTGGAATCTTTGTGAAGTTGTGTTGTGATTAATTGGATTTATTTATTTTATTAAGAGGTGAAATAATATTAGAAGAATGATATTATTTGATGTGGGCTTGTTTTAAAGGAATATAAATAGTAATAAGGGGGTGTAGTAGTTTTAAGCCCATTAAGGAATAAAGAGAATAATAGGGTTATTTTATTATTGTTAGAAATAACAGAAAATAAGAAGCAGTAAGAAGAATAAGGGTTAGAAGAGAAAGAACGTGAAAGCTGTTGGAAAAGAGGAAAGAGGCAGAACAGAAATTCAATCGGGAGTTATAGAGCAACCTTCAATTCGAGGTAAGGGTGGGGTTCTGACTCTATAATAGGATTCATGATAATTGGTATGTGGGGTTAGAGGTGAAAGATTTTTTGGTTTATGATTGAATTATATATGATGTTGTATGATGAGAATCAACTAATTATAGATGAATAACGATGTCCCCATGCTATATATTTGATGTAGAATTATAGGGTAATTATAGTTGATGATTTTCTATGATTAAATGATGTTTTTAAGGCTTAAAGTATGGAACCCATAGTGAAAACGCAGAGAAGTCGCAGAAATTATTCATGATAGAGCAGTATGTATTGACTCCAAATGTTATGCTTCGATACAAGAAGGCTTGTAGACTCAGGATGAGTCGGCACGAAGGAGTCATGTGTCGATACACGAGGGCTTTTAGACTCAGGATGAGTTGATACGTAGGGGCATGTGTTGATACATGCAGTGTGGCAGACTTAGTATGAGTCGATACAAGAGAGGATGCATCGATTCATGTTGCGTGTTTAGTTCAGTACGCGTCGACCCAAAGCATTACGCGTCGATCCATGTTGTCTGGTTTTTGGCAGAATCATTTTGAAAAGGCTGTAACTTGAGTTTTCGGACTCCGTTTGAGGTGCCGTTCGGAGCATTGAATAGCTAGCACAATGAACTTCATTCTTAAGGATTAAAATGAATAATAGGAAGTACAATCCTAGTATCTAAGTTAGGAAGTGGATTAGTTCTCATGTTGATCGCTATGTTGGTTTTTGTGAAGAATGATGAGAATGAAACGTTTATAGATTACTGTCTGAATTGTAACAGTAGGACAAATGATGATAATGATATAGTATTACAGAATAGTAATATGCAGAGGTTTGGTAATTTAGAAGTAAGGCTTAGTTGATTAATTAGTTATAGGCAATATCATGTTGTAGGCCTATGGCCAACGTTGCAAGATTGATGAGTCATTGTTGTATTACTGTACGGCTGAGTTGTTGATGAGATGATGTTAATGAGATTTTGTTTAATAATTTATGAAGTATAAATGATGTTTGATGAATTATGATGATAAATGATGTTGATGAACAATGTTGATGTAAGATGTTAAGATGCCTCTAATAATTGGCAGCTATTAAGATGTAGGCTTATGGCCAACGGTGATGTTGTGTTGAGATGTTGTTAATTATGGTGTTTTCATTACATTCATGATTGTGTCGCATACATTTCATTTCAAGATGGAGATTATGGTCGTTAAGATGGCCTGTATTAACGAATATTAAGATGAAGGCTTATGCCTTGTTGATGCCTCTATTTATTGGCAGATTTTTAAGATGGGAGTTCTGCTCCAATGGTACCATATGCATTTGCATAGTATTGAGTCGCATTATACGATTGCATAAATAAGTTGTGAATTTATGTGATGAATGTGTATTTATTGTTGGTATTTCCGTTTTAATTATTGTTGATTATGAGATGAGAAGTGATGGTGTTATGTGATCTAATTCAATATATTAATTATCATACGCTTTATTATATTGTTAGATATCTCACCCCTTCTATTTGAATGTTTCCCTTATGTTGGTAACGTACAGGTAATCCAGAGTGAAGGTTGTATACCTTCAATAGTTCGAGTCGATGTCATTTCTTTGATATGTAACACTCGGGGGGAAGAACACTTGTTGCTTTTGATTGTTGATTATTCAGTTGCTGAACTTTTAAGTTGATTATTATTAAATATGTGTTATTTTGAAGTTGCTGTAACAATGATAAAGATGTTATTAAGAGTTCCGCTGCGTAGATGTTAAATTGTTGATTTAAGAGATTTAATTGCTATGCTCATGGTTCAACCGAAGTTTTAAAGTGTTATGTATCCACGATGAATGCAATGAGTTTTTAATGATGAATTTGTGGCATCCCGATTCGTTGGCATACATGATTTTATAACTCTGATTTATTTATATAATTGCCGGGTAGAATTGGGGTGTTACAAAGTTGGTATCAGAGTAAAAGGTTGGTCTGACCTTGTCGTCGAGTCGTAGTTGTCTAACAATCGAGTATTGTTAATTTGAGTTCTAACCGTTGTTTATGTTATAGTGATAAGTTGAGATGGCTGGAAGGAATGATGTTGCACTTGCTGCTGCTCTAGAAGCAATGGCTCATGCGATGGAGAATCAGCCGAATACTGACGGAAATGCTAGATCTCATAGGTTGGCAACTTTCCAGAGAGAGAATCCACCTACGTTCAAGGGAAAGTATGATCCTGATGGAGCATTGGAGTGGTTGAAAGAGATTGAGAGAATCTTCTGTGTGATGGATTGCACTCCAGCATAGAAGGTTCGGTATGGTACTCATATGCTAGAAGTCGATGCTGATGACTGGTGGCTAAAGACTTGTCAGAGATTGGAAGCTGCAGGTGAGAATGTCACTTGGGCTGTATTCCGTATGGAGTTTCTGAGGAAGTAATTTCCTGAAGATGTTCCGGGTAAGATGGAGATTGAGTTCCTAGAGCTGAAGCAAGGGAGTATGTCGGTTGTTGAGTATGCTGCCAAGTTTGTTGAGTTGGCTAAGTTTTATCTGCACTATGCTGAGGAAGATGCTGAGTTTTTGAAGTGTATCAAGTTTGAAAACGGGTTGCGCCTGGAGATCAAGATGGAAGTTGGATACCAGAAGATCCGTGTCTTTGCTGATTTGATTGATAGTTGCAGGATTTATAAGGAAGATAATAATGCTCATTACAAGATTATCAATGAGAAGAGGGGTAAGCACCAACAGAATTGTGGTAAGCCTTATGATGCCCCAGCTGGTAAAGGTAAACAGAAAGTTGCTCAGGGTCAGAGGACTAGTGGAGGAGATGCTCCTGCTGGTGTGGTTTGTTTTAAATATGGGAAACCTGGGCATAAGAGTAATGTGTGTACTACTGAAGTAAAGAGGTGTTTCTGTTGTGGTAAGAACGAACATGTTGTATCTGAGTGCAAGTATAAGGATGTGATTTGTTTCAACTGAAGTGAAGAAGGGCACATCGGTAGTCAGTGTCAGAAACCGAAGAGGGCTCAGACAAGTGGTAAAGTGTTTGCTTTGGTTGAGGATCAGACATCTGTTAAGGACAGACTTATCAGATGTACATGTTTCATTAATATTACTCCTTTAATTACTATTATTGATACCGGTGCTACTCATTATTTTATTGTTGCTGATTGTGTTGAAAGATTGGGTCTTATGTTGTCTTCTATGAATGGAGAAATGGTCTTCGATACTCCAGCCAAGGGGTCGGCGACTACTTCTTTTGTGTGTTTAAAGTGTCCCTTGTCGATCTTTGACAAAGACTTTTCTGTTGATTTGGTTTGTTTACCGTTAAGAGGTTTGGATGTGATTTTGGGTATGAACTGGTTAGAGCATAACTATGTTCATATTAACTGTTATGACAAGTCTGTGAGGTTTTCTACTCCTGAAGAAGAGGGAGATAGTATGTTGTCTGCTAAGCAGTTGAGAAAGTTGATGCAAGAAGAAGTACAGATGTTCTCGTTGATGGCGTCGCTATCTGTAGAGACTCAAGCTATACTTGAGGAATTGAAGGTGGTGTGTGAATTTCCTGAAGTTTTCCCTGATGATATTCCTAATGTACCGCCTGAGAGGGAAGTTGAATTTGCAATTGATCTTGTACCTGGTACCAGACCTGTGTCTATGGCACCATACAAGATGTCTGCATCTGAATTGTCAGAGTTAAAGAAGCAATTGGAAGAGTTACTTGAAAAGAAGTTTGTAAGACCAAGTGTATCATCGTGGGGAGCTCCAGTGTTGTTAGTAAAGAAGAAAGATGGAAGTATGAGGTTGTGTGTTGATTATAGACAGTTGAATAAAGTGACGATTAAGAACAAGTATCTGCTTCCAAGAATAGATGACTTGATGGACCAATTGGTGGATGCTCGTGTGTTTAGTAAGATTGATTTGAGGCTGGGTTACTATCAGATTAAAGTGAAGGATGAAGATATCTAGAAGACGGATTTTAGAACGCGTTATGAACATTATGAGTATTCGGTGATGCCTTTCGGTGTTACTAATGCGCCAGGAGTATTCATGGAATACATGAATCGTATCTTTCATACTTATTTGGATCGGTTCGTAGTGGTGTTCATTGATGATATTTTGATTTACTCTAAGTCAGAAGAAGAGCATGCAGAACACTTAAGAGTAGTATTGCAAGTTTTAAAAGAGAAGAAGTTGTATGAAAAGCTGTCCAAGTGTGAATTCTGGTTAAAGGAGGTTAGTTTTCTTGGTCATGTGATCTCAGGTAGTGGCATTGCTATAGATCCATCAAAGGTTGATGTTGTGTTGCAATGGGAAACTCTGAGGTCAGCTACTGAGATTAGAAGCTTTTTGGGACTAGATGGTTATTATAGAAGGTTTATCGAAGGTTTTCCTAAGTTGGAACTTCCATTGACTAAGTTGACTTGTAAAGGTAGAGCTTTTGTAGGGGATGTTCAGTGCGAAGAAAGTTTTACAGAATTGAAGAAGAGGTTGACATCGACTCCGATTTTGACGTTACCTAATCCAGGAGAGCCTTTTGTGGTATATTGTGATGCTTCTAAGATGGGTTTAGGAGGTGTGCTTATGCAGAATGATAAGGTAGTTGCTTATGCGTCAAGGCAGTTGAGGACTCATGAGAAGAACTATCCTACGCATGATTTAGAGCCTGCAGTTGTTTTTGTGTTGAAGATTTGGAGGCATTATCTTTATGGTTCTAGATTTGAAGTGTTTAGTGACCATAAAAGATTAAAGTATTTATTTGATCAGAAGGATTTGAATATGAGGCAATGGAGATGGTTGGAATTGTTAAAGGACTATGATTTAGGTTTTAATTATCATCCAGGAAAAGCGAATGTGGTAGCTGATGCGTTGAGTCGAAAAACTTTATATATGTCGGCAATGATGGTTAAAGAGTTGGAATTGATTGAGCAATTCAGAGATATGAGCTTAGTTTGTGAGGTTACGCTGCATAGTGTTATGTTGGGTATGTTGAATATTAATAATGAATTTCTAGACAGTATTAGAGAAGCTCAGAAGTTGGATGTGAAACTGGTAGATTTGATGGTTGGGATCGATCAGTCTGAGAACAGTGATTTTAAACTAGATGCGCAAGGTGTGCTAAGATTTCGTAACCAGATTTGTATTCCTGATAATGCTGAGATGAAGAAAGTGATACTGGAAGAGAGTCATAGAAGTAAGTTGAGTATTCATTCAGGAGCTACAAAGATATATCAAGATTTGAAAGGTTTGTTTTGGTGGCCTGGAATGAAGAGTGATGTGGCTCGATTTGTGTATGCATGTTTGGCTTGTTAGAAGTCAAAAGTTAAGCATCAGAAGCCAGCAGGATTGATGCAACCGTTAGAAGTTCCAGAATGGAAATGGGATAGCATTTCGATGGTATTTGTGACGGGGTTACCTAATACTATAAGAGGACATGATTCGATTTGGGTGATTGTTGATAGGCTTACAAAGTCGGCTCATTTTATTCCTATTAAAATCAGTTTTCCAGTGTCGAAGTTGGCTGAGATTTACATTAGTGTGATTGTGAAGCTGCATGGTGTTCCTTTATGCATTGTGTGAGATAGAGATCCAAGATTTACTTCTGATTTTTGGAAGAGTTTGCAAGAAGCGCTGGGTTCTAAGTTGAGGTTGAGTTCAGCGTATCATCCTTAGACAGATGGTCAGACTGAACATATGATTTAAGTTGGAAGACTTGTTGATGGCATGTGTTCTTGAGTAGGGAGGTTTGTGGGATACTTATCTTCCATTGATAGAGTTCACTTATAATAACAGTTACTATTCCAGTATTGGGATGGCACCTTTTGAAGCGTTGTATGGTCGAAGATGCAAAACTCCTTTATGTTGGCATGAATCTGGTGAAAGTGTAGTACTTGGACCTGAACTTGTTCGTGAGACTACTGAGAAGGTGAAGTTGATTCAAGAAAATATGAAAGCTTCCCAAAGTAGATAGAAGAGTTATTATGATAAACGAAGGAAAGATTTAGAATTTCAAGAAGGTGACCATGTGTTTTTGAGAGTTACACCTGTGATTGGTGTTGGGCGAGCATTGAAGTCTAAGAAGCTCACTTCTCGTTTTATTGGACCATATCAGATTTCGAAGAGAGTGGGGAATGTTGCTTATAGAGTGGATTTACCGCCTAATCTTTCAAATTTGCATGATGTGTTTCATGTGTTGCAACTCCTGAAGTATATTTCAGATCCATCTCATGTGATTCATACAGATGATGTGGAAGTACATGATAGTCTCACGGTGGAGACAATGCCTGTACGGATCGCGGATCATGAAATAAAGACTCTGAGGGGCAAAGATATTGCCTTGGTTAAAGTGGTTTGGCTAGGAGCTGCCAAAGAAAGCATGACTTGGGAGTTGGAGAGCAAGATGCGAGACTCCTATCCTGAGTTGTTTGATTAAGGTAAATTTTCGAGGACGAAAATATTTTAAGTGGAGGAGAGTTGTAACGCCCGTAATTTAAATTATTATTTAATTAAATTATTTTTGGAATCTTTGTGAAGTTGTGTTGTGATTAATTGGATTTATTTATTTTATTAAGAGGTGAAATAATATTAGAAGAATGATATTATTTGATGTGGGCTTGTTTTAAAGGAATAGAAGTAGTAATAAGGGGGTGTAGTAGTTTTAAGCCCATTAAGGAATAAAGAGAATAATAGGGTTATTTTATTATTGTTAGAAATAATAGAAAAGAAGAAGCAGTAAGAAGAATAAGGGTTAGAAGAGAAAGAACGTGAAAGCTGTTGGAAAAGAGGAAAGAGGCAGAACGAAAATTCAACCGGAAGTTATAGATCAACCTTCAATCCAAGGTAAGGGTGGGGTTCTGACTCTATACTAGGGTTCATGATAATTGGTATGTGGGGTTAGAGGTGAAAGATTGTTTGGTTTATGATTGAATTATATATGATGTTGTATGATGAGAATCGATGAATTATAGATGAATAAAGATGTCCCCATGTTGTATATTTGATGTAGAATTATAGGGTAATTATAGTTGATGATTTTCTATGATTAGATGATGTTTTTAGGGCTTAAAGTATGGAACCTGTAGTGAAAACACAGAGAAATCGCAGAAATTATTCATGACAGAGCAGTATGTGTCGACCCTAAATGTTATGTGTCGATACAAGAAGGCTTGTAGACTCAGGATGAGTCGACAGGAAGGAGTCATGTGTCGATACATGAGGGATTTTAGACTCAGGATGAGTCAATACGTAGGGGCATGTGTCGATACATGTAGTGTGGTAGACTCAGTATGAGTCGATACAAGAGAGGATGCATCGACTCATGTTGTGTGTTCAGTTCAGTACGCGTCGACCCAAGGCATTAGGCATCGATCCATGTTGTCTGGTTTTTGGCAGAATCATTTTGAAAAGGCTGTAACTTGAGTTTTCGGACTCCGTTTGAGGTGCCGTTCGAAGTGTTGAATAGCTAACACAATGAACTTCATTCTTAAGGATTAAAATTAAGAATATGAAGTACAATCCTAGTATCTAAGTTAGGAAGTGGATTAGTTTCCGTGTTGATCGCTATGTTGGTTTTTGTGAAGAATGATGAGAATGAAACGTTTATAGATTACTGTCTGAATTGTAACAGTAGGATTAATGATGATAATGATTTGGTATTACAGAATAGTAATATGCAGATGTTTGGTAATTTAGAAGTAAGGCTTAGTTGATTAATTAGTTATAAGCAATATCATGTTGTAGGTCTATGGCCAACGTTGCGAGATTGATGAGTCACTGTTGTATTGCAGTACGACTGAGTTGTTGATGAGATGATGTTAATGAGATTTTGTTTGATGAGTTATGATGTATAAATGATGTTTGATAAATTATAATGATAAATGATGTTGATGAACGATGTTGATGTAAGATGTTGAGATGCCTCTAATAATTGGCAGCCATTAAGATGTAGGCATATGGCCAACGATGATGTTGTGTTGAGATGTTGTTAATTATGGTGTTGTCATTACATTCATGATTGTGTCGTATACATTGCATTTCAATATGGATCTTATGCTCGTTAAGATGGCATGTATTGGCGAATATTAAGATGAAGGTTTATGCCTTGTTGATGCCTCTATTTATTGGCAGATTTTTAAGATGGGAGTTCTGCTCCAATGGTACCACATGCATTTGCATAGTATTGAGTCGCATTATACGATTGCATAAAGAAGTTGTGAATTAATGTGATGAATGTGTATTTATTGTTGGTATTTCCGTTGTAATTATTGTTGATTATGAGATGAGAAGTGGTGGTGTTATGTGATCTAATTCAATATATTAATTATCATACACTTTATTATATTGTTAGATATCTCACCTCTTCTATTTGAATGTTTCCCTTATGTTGGTAACATGCAGGTAATCCAGAGTGAAGGTTGTATACCTTCAATAGTTCGAGTCGGTGTCATTGCTCTAATATGTAACACTCGGGGGGATGAATGCTTGTTGCTTTTGATTGTTGATTATTCAGTTGCTGAACTTTTAAGTTGATTATTCATAAATATGTGTTGTTTTGAAGTTTCTGTAACAAAGATAAAGATGTTATTAAGAATTCTGCTGTGTAGATGTTAAATTGTTGATTTAAGAGATTTAATTGCTATGCTGATGGTTCATCTGAAGTTTTAAAGTGTTATGTATCCACGATGAATGCAATGAGTTTTTAATGATGAATTTGTGGCATCCCGGTTCGTTTGCATGAATGATTTTATAATTTTGATTTATTTATATAATTTCCGGGAAGAATTGGGGTGTTATAGCATCTGTATCTGGAGCGTATCTGAACCGTATCTAAAAGATGTACTGAATGAGTATCAGAATGACATCCATATTTGGAGCATATCTGAACTGTATTTGAAAGATGTACTGAATGAGTATTAGTATGATATTCATATATGGACCGTATCTAAACTGTATCTGAAAGATGTATTGAATGAGTATCAAAATGGTATTCGTATCTGAAGTGTATCTGAACCGTATCTAAAAGATGATCTAGAATGAGTATCAGAATGACATCCGTATCTAGAGCGTATCTGAACCGTATCTGGAAGATGATAAACTGTTGACAATCTCTATCTGTTCTTGAACTAACCTGAAAAGACAAAGTTAGTTTTATGCAATGGCATGATGTAGGTATTGTATTGCATAATGATTCTCTCAAAATAAACGAGATTGTGCTATATGCGTTTTGTATGCATATTCTATGTCGCTTGTAAATGATGTATGAATGTGAAATGTTATTGAGGTGCATTTGTAAACTCGAGCATCTTTGTCTGGGGAAAATAAATCCCTGACTGTTGTTGCGGATGAAGAGTATGTGTATATTCGATCTTCTAGGAATTGTTTCCACTGGTGATCCCTGCTTTCTTGTTTGAGGAAACTCCATTGGGGAACATTGATTTTTTCTCATTGTTTGAGGAAACTCTATTGGATCGTTTTAATTATTGCTTAGGGATTATAGTTTAAGAACATTGAATATTCATTATTCCACTGGGGAGTTTATACCCTGACTGAGAATATAAGAGATGGATAACCTTCCGACTCACTTGGGGAGGATAAAGTTGACTGACATCTGGTCCAGTTTCCAGGTTCCATAGCAACTCTCTGGGGATAGTGACGACTTCACCGGAGAGAGGGATTTTCTAGTGATTTATGGTAGAAGCACACTCAAGCTGGGGAGTGTCAAAATACGTCCATGTCTTGATTGTATCTGAAGATGTATTGAATGGGTATCAGAATAATATCCATATCTGGATTGTATCTGAACCATATCTAAAAGATGTACTAAATGAGTATCAGAATGACATCCATATCTGGATCGTATCTGAACTATATCTGGAAGAGAAATCTGGAATGAGTGCCATAATGAATATGTGTCTTGATTGTATTTGTACTGTATCTAGAAGAGAAATCTAGAATAAGTGTCAGAATTAATCTATGTCTTGATTGTATCTACCCAATATCTAGAAGATGATAAACTGTTTGGGGAAATAAACCCTATTGATGGAGAAGTACTCTTATTGAGGAAACACCCTTGTTAAGGAAATGAACTCTGCTGGAGAGCAGAAGTCTGAAGGGGTTTTTATAACCTTGGAGGAACAAGCTCAACTGGGGAAGAGAAACTCCATGAACTGTATTGATTGAAACTCCGTAGTTTGGTGATATTTCCAGGGAAGATCATACTCCTTTATATGCCAGAGCAATCTTCCAGGGAAATTGCAGGGAATGTATGACTTTGTGAAGATTACTTTGTGGAGATAATCTCATGGAATTGGCTCTGTGGGGGTTCATGGAGACTTTGAACATGCCTCAACTTCTAGAGCCCTTGGTGAATGCTGATCAAGGAGATGAGTATTCTACTGATAGACAAGTGTCGAGATGACGGGACATAGTCATACGCTTTAATCCCTTACTTTTACCTGGACTGTCCTTTTAGATTTTCAGTCCACCAAGATACCCTTTTTTGCCCAAGCCGCCTTTTTAGGTTTTTAACTTGCCGGGTGTATAGATTTATTTATATATCCCTAATTTTGCCCGAACTCTTTTGGTTCTCCGAGATGCCCTTATTTTTTCCTAGGCCAGTCAACCTAGCGGGTCTTTTTTCATGCGTAGTATTTTTCGACTATGTCCGCATTCATATGGTGCGGAAAATTGTCACTATCCATAGTAGTAAGTTGTGTAGCACTTCCAGAAAAATGTTTGCTCGATCGTACGTGATCCTTTGCTAGAATTCATG
Source organism: Vicia faba (assembly GCA_948472305.1). Lineage (NCBI taxonomy): Eukaryota > Viridiplantae > Streptophyta > Magnoliopsida > Fabales > Fabaceae > Vicia > Vicia faba. The sequence continues at coordinate 1,015,456,761 of OX451738.1, forward strand.
TTCAATGCCTCAAGTGATTCAGACGGAGATCTGCCCCTGGCTATTCAGCACTTTTGAGAGATTCCTTGAATCTTGACTTGATTGCGCCATATCAGTTAGACGCCATGTCATGCCTCTTGATTATGAATGGCCTGTTACTGGAAATGTCTTTCCATCTGAGGTGATTCTGTTTATTGAGAGGATTTCCATTAATTGAATATTCGTCGTGCGAATTTCTCAACTGTCGAATAATTAGTCATTTGAAAACAATGACATTTAAAAATGCAAAGCTTATGTCTGTCTTGAAGTTTTAAAAATGCATTTTTAGTAAACAAAAATCTTTAAGAATGTGATATTAAACCAGTATTTATAGCAAACCTTACAGGAGTTAGGATACCTTTTGTAACAGTATGCTTTCGAACTAACCCATGCTTCAACTAGGACTTTTAAGGGTTGTAGCGTGACCTGGTTGACAATTTAAGAAACAAAGTGTGATACGGTGGGAGAATTGACTTTTGTTTTGCGTTTGTATTCACAAATGTTGCGGTTTAGCAAGAGTCGCCATTGACTTTTCTTTTATCCAAAAAGGAAAGGTAAAAAAGTACAGGAAAGACCTTTCGAGATTACTTCTCGTGTTCGGGGGGTAGATTATGAAAAGGGAAGGTATTAGCACCCTTTTCATCCATGGTTTTCCATGGGATCTTAGTTATTCACTAGATCACTTGCTTTTGTTTTGACAATGTGCTTGTGGTGTGGGCTTTGAAAGTGTTTTGAAAATATCTTTGTAATGGTTCTCGTTTCTATAAGAACACGTACAAAGTTTTGTTTCAAAAGATAGTTCAAAGACGTGTTTGTGGATTGTGTTTTAGAAAGTGGTTTTCAGAAAGATATTTTGCAATGGTTCTCGTCTCTATAAGAACGTATACAAAATGTTTTATCTTTTTTAAAAATGTTTTTGAAATGAAAGTGTTGGTGTGTAAAATGTTTTTTTGTTGTTGTAAGCAAGCGAGTAACTAGGAGCGAATCTACCTACTCAAAAGGTCTTAAACGTTCTTTTCCTTCTCCTTTAGATGTGGCTATCTTACCATTGTTTTGGTAAGAATCCCCATCGTTGGATGTGAAGGGATGGGTGTGTGGCGTTTTAATAGTCATAGAAAGCAACCTATGAGACGCTTTAGCAATTTTCGTAAGGGACTAGATCGTTTTACCGGAGGCAACATCGAGGGTCATCGAGGGACTACGATCTTTTAGCGAGGGTCTTTTGCTAAAACGGCCATGTTCGAGGGACATGACTATTTCCTGAAAGGCAACAAAATGAGATTACCCTAGAGGTGCTAGTATCCAAGTGTGTTAGTTTGCATGCATTTTGTCTTGTATTTGAAGGTCGTCTATTTGTTGATTTTATCTTGCCATACATCCTAATTACTAGCAATATATGAAAGCAAGTAAAAATGCGGAAAATAAATCTAAAGATATTACATCACTTTAGGGGGATGGGGGTACAATTTACCAATGGGGATGAAGTGGAAACTGGAATATTACAACCATATCGAATAATAATGAAAACAATGTAAAAATGGTGCAAAATAAGAGAAAAAATGCACTTTGAACTGCTATGCGCCGACCCATGCTGCTATGCATCGACACATAGCTTTTCCTTGCCCCTGTAAAATCTGACCAAACTCAGTATGAGTCGATGCATACTGAGATGTGTCGACTCATGCTCATTCTTGTATCGACGCGAAACGCGTAGGTATCGACCCAAGTATCTTTCACGTTTCTGTTTTAGGGATTTTTAACAGTATGAGTCGATGCATAAGGCTATGTGTCGAATCATACTCTGTTTTTCACTTAGAATGGGTCGACGCATGTGGGTACGTGTCGACTCATGCTGCATTTTTTGCCTTAAACATGGTTTTATTGTCTATACAGGTTAGTTTACAACATATGATGGCTAAACATAAACAACAAATAATTTGATAAGCCTAAACAATAAGCAAATGACTAGTTCAAAGGGATAATAAAATACTACATCTTATCTTCAAAAGCAAATTATTAATGATGTGTGAAAAGATATCAAGTCAAGAAGACTTACCTTTGGGCTACACTGGCTGTTTTAAATCTGAATGCTTTTCCAGATGTTGTGATGGTCCTAATGAATCTTCAGAAATATGCTCCGGACTATGGAAACTAAGTTAAACTATATTGTATTTGTTTTTTTGGTGTTTTGAGGGTGAAGATGATAGCACTACATGGACTGTTTTATGTTTGGATGATTTTTTGTGTGATAAGGTGTGTGGCTTATTGGGAGAGTTTGTATGATAGAGTAATGGGTTGGGATTCTGTTTTGACTAAGAATAGAGCTGGTTTTGAATGAATGAGTCAATGTTACAAAGAATATTGTTTTTCTGCTCAACAAAACCTCTCTATCCTCTCTCTCCAAAATTTTCAACCCTTATGTCTTATGAGACATCCCTTTTTGTAGACCCTTGACTGAGGTTTAGGGAGGAAACCAAATAAGTTATTTTGAATTGTTTTTGCCTACTGTTTTGATACTTTCTTCACACAATTTTCCTTTGCCATTTTGGTGCAATTTTGGGGTTGTTATGATGCAGGTTGGGGCAGACTGCATAAAGTAGTTTTGGACTGTATAGGACAACATATGCATACTTGTGGTGCAACATAGCACAAGGTTTCTTGTAGGGCAACAATGGAGTAGGTTTTGGAGTGTTGTGGTAATGCAAAATATCACACTTTATTCAACTTGGACAATATAATTTGTAGCATGACACAAATTTGGTCTTGTGGAATATTTTATGCACATTATATCAAGGGCAAAAATATTGTGGCAAGGTTTTGAGAAAATTCAAACAAGACATAGTTTTAGCACTTGTACTTTTTTGCAAAAATGCCACTTTGTAGTAACTTGAATTACTTGCATCACTTTGAATCATTTGGAATTGAAGTAAAAGATCTCATGAAGTAAATGAAATTAACCAAGTATGGAAAATACTTAGAAACATTTTAAAGTCTTGCAAAGTTGGATTTTTTATTCTCTTGATTTTTGATGATCAAATTTCATATTTTTGGATGTCTTGACATAATGTGATTTTTGGGACTCAAATTTGGTCAAAAAGTCAAAGTTTGTCTTTTTTAGCGTCCGGGTGACTTTTTTTCAGCCAAAACTCGGATTTTGCTCATTTTGCCCCCCTTTTGATAATTTGAATGATTCTTCTTAAAAAATGTGATATGAGGCTTGAAACTTGACTGAAGTAATTCTAAGAGTCCAGGATGGTCCCTCGAGACATGAGAGGGCAAATTTTGGGGTACAACAGCTGCCCCTGTTCAATCTTCTTAAACCTGAAAAGTTAGATTGGCGAACCTACCATTCGTGACTTGAAGGTGGAAGATGATTGAATACTAGAGTGCCCAGAAATTTGCACTCGATGATGTGGTGGTTGATTATGCAGGGAATGGGCTTAAAAGATTCCATTTGGAGAAATGATGGAGAATTATCGGAGATGGGCTTGTAGATGCCATCCAGAAAAGATTGGTTGTATAAGGGATTCCTTGGCGAGAAATCCTGTTCCTGCTGTCGAGGAGGACTTCACTGGGGAATGTTGGTTTATGTCCTGGGAAGTAAAGTCTAGGAGCTTCGGTTGTCCATTACTCCAATGGGGAATTAACTCCTGATTGAGGGAGTGAAAGTAGAATGTACACCCGGTCAGGGTCCAGGCTGTACAACAACTCACTGGGGAAATGTGAAATCGACCGTATCTGGTCGGGTCCAGGCCTTACAGTGTTGTAAACTGTTGTCTTGGAGATAAGGGATAAGGAACCTGGATAGTAGGGTTACTTTGAAATGAAATTCTGGGTAGTAGGGCTTGTGGGAAGGAACCTGGGTAGTGAGGTTACTTTGAAATGAAAGCCTGGATAATAGGGCTTGTGGGAAGGAACCTGGATAGTAAGGTTACTTTGAAATGAAAGCATGGGTAGTAGGGCTTGTGGGAAGGAACCTGGATAGTAAGGTTACTTTGAAATGAAAGCCTGGGTAGTAGGGCTTGTGGGAAGGAACCTGGGTAGTAAGGTTATTTTGAAATGAAAGCCTGGGTAGTAGGGCTTCTGGGAAGGAATCTGGGTAGTAAGGTTACTTTGAAATGAAAGCCTGGGTAGTAGGGCTTGTGGGAAGGAACCTGGATAGTAAGGTTACTTTGAAATGAAAGCCTGGGTGGTAGGGCTTGTGGGAAGGAACCTGGGTAGTAGGGTTACTTTGAGATGAAATCCTGGATAGTAGGGCTTGTGGGAAGGAACCTGGGTAGTAGGGTTACTTCGAGATAAAAGCCTGGATAGTAGGGTTTATGGGAAGGAACCTGGGTAGTAGGGTTACTTCGTTTGATCATGTAGATTAGTTGACCCATTTGGTTTCGGGGACTGATTTCCCCTTAGTTGCCTGCAGATATGACATGTATAACTGCTGGAATTGTTGGTGATAACAGTCTTTCCTGAAAAGATAACAGGGTTAGTTATATGCGATGAATGAAATGCGTTGTGAGATGATGTTCTCAAAATAAACGAGATTATGTTGTATGATATGTATGTGCATGTCATGATGTATGAGCATGTTAGTTGTGACATATCCGAGTATGGGAAAATAAATCCCTGAATGCTGCTAGAGAAAATAGAATTCCCGTCTGTTATAGAGAAATATGTCTCTTCTACTTCCGCTGGGGATGATGAATGGAAGTGATTGTACTTCTGTCAGGGGGAGATTCTATTTGAGAATAACTCTGCGGGGAACAACTTGGAAGGTAAATTTCCAATAGCTGAAGTAATGGGCTCTGTCGGGGATTGAGCTCCTGTATCCAGAGAAATAAACTCTGCTTGGGGAGTTAGAAGTTTATGATGATCCACTCGTGATTATGAAATTTGGCCCAGGGATATAGATGTCAGGTTTCTGGACGACCGTGGCTAGGGAGATTACTTCCCGTCTTGAGAGAACTGATATCAGGGCTTTGATTACCTCTACTCTGTGGGGAATACAAATGTCACAAGGTCTCATGTACTGATGACTATGATCCAAAGGTGTCTCTGCCCTGGTACCTGCTGGACAGGGTAACTGTCGAGTTTGACATTTCTTATTTTTGCCCCTATTTCTGGAGTTACGAGTAATTGTCTTTTGTTTCTTTATGCAAATATTTGTGAACAATAATCATATTCAAGTGCATATGTCAAGAATAAATCAATGGACATTCTTGAAAAAACAAAACAACAAAAGAAAAAAAATACTTTTGTAAAATGACTTGTATTAATTGCTGAAGTTGGCCTATAACAGGCGTTTTGTACAAGGAAGCTGACGCTCTAGTAAGAGAACACCGCCGTAAAAATGAAAGATATACAATATTATGTACAATGAAAAGAAAACAGCTATGTGCAACAATCCCATTGGGTTTCAAATCTGCTATTACCACTATGCCTTCGAGCGTCTCCTCACTTTGCTGCTTGTCCTAAGCTGATTAGATTGATTGATGCCGTTTGAGTTTGACAGTTGATACTGAAGTCAAATTGCAGGGTGATCCAACGGGACATAGTGATACGCTTTTCTTCCCTAACTTTTGCCTGGACCGCCCTTTCGAGTTTTCGGTCCACCGGAATACCCTTTTTTGCCTAAGTCGCCTTTTCAGGTTTTCGACTTGCCGGGTATACAAATTTGTTTTTCGTTTTCATCCCTTATTTTTGCCCGAACCCTTTTGGTTCGCCGGGAAGACCTTATTTTTGCCTAGGCCATTCGACCTAGCGGGTCTTTCATCATGCGTAGTATCTTTTCACTATGTCTGCATTGACAGGGTGAGGAAGGTCGTCACCGTCCATGGTGGTCAGAATCATGGCTCCACCAGAGAAAACATTTTTAACCATAAATGGTCCTTCGTATATGGGAGTCCATTTGCCCCTGGGGTCACCTTGTGGCAGTATGATATACTTGATTACTAGATCCCCGACTTGATACTCTTGGCATCTGAATTTCTTTTTGAAAGCCTTGATCATTCGCTTTTGATACGTCTGACCATGGCAGATGGCAGTAAGTCTCTTTTCGTCGATTAGATTTAACTGATCAAGCCGGGTTCGGATCCAGTCATCTTCGTTCAAACTCGCATCCTTCATAATCCTTAGAGAAGGTATCTAGACTTAGATGAGTAGGACTGCCTCCATGCTATATACTACAGAGTAGGGTGTTTCCCCTATCGACGTCCGTGCTGAGGTACGGTACCCATGAAGATAAAATGGTAACATCTCATGCCAGTCTTTGTATGTCACCGTCATTTTTTGTACAACCTTCTTGATGTTCTTGTTAGCTGCTTCAACAACGCCATTCATCTTTGGCCGGTAGGGAGAAGAGTTATGATGCTATATCTTGAATTGTTTACAGAGCTAGGTGATCATTGTGTTGTTAAGATTCGTACCATTGTCAGTAATAATTCTCTCTAGCACACTGTATCGACAAATCAGATTATGTCGGATAAACCGCGCCACAACGTTCTTGGTTAATATGGCAAAAGAGGCTGCTTCAACCCACTTCCTGAAATAGTCAATAGCTACTAGGATGAAGTGATGCCCATTAGAGGCGGTGGGCCTGATCTCTCCGATCATGTCGATGCCCCACATTGCAAAGGGCCACGGAGCTGTCAAGACGTTCAAGGGGACTGGAGGCCCATGCACCTTATCAGTGTAGATTTGACACTTATGGCAAGTTCGAGAGTGCTGATAACAATCGACTTCCATAGTGGACTGGTAATATCCTGTCCGTAGGATCTTCTTAGCCATGGTATGTCCACTGGAATGGGTTCCGAAGGTGCCTTCATGTAGATCTGTCATGATCCTCTCTAATTCGCCCTTGTCTACACACCGCAGTAAGGTAGAGTCATGGTTGCATTTATAGAGGATTCCATTACTGAGGAAGAACTTTGCAGCGAACCTTCTTAGAAACTTATTATCATTGACAGATGCCCCTTCGAGATACTCTTGATCCTCGAGATACCTTTTGACTTTGTGAAACCAAGGTTTATCTGTTACCTCCTCAGTATCAATCTCGCAGCAGTGTGTTGGTTCATTCAACCTTTCAATGGTGATTCGGGGATCTTCGTTGTCCCACCGAATTTTGAACATAGAAGACATGGTAGCTAGCGCGTCCGCCAAATGGTTCTCCTCTCGTGGGAAATGTTCAAAGGTTACCTCTTCAAAGTGTGGGAGCAACGTCAGAACATGCTCTTTGTACGTGATGAGATTTAAATGTTTTGTATCCCATTCACCTTTGATCTGACTTATCACCAAAGCGGAATCCCCGAATACACTCAAGAACTTGATCCTTAGGTCGATAGCAGCTTGAAGACCCATAATACATGCTTAATACTCTGCCATATTGTTGGTGCAGTTGAAACATAATCGGGCAGTGAACGGAGTATGACATCCCTCGGGAGATATGATTATAGCGCCAATGTCGTTACCCAGTGCGTTTGAGGATCCATCAAAATACATAGACCATCGGGATCCTTCTTCAGGTCCTTCATCCGGTCCAGGTTCTTCGTAGTCAGTCACCAGCATAATATTCTCATTCGGGAACTCAAAATTCATGGACTGATAGTCATCCATGGCCTGATGAGCCAAATGAATAACCAATACACTCCCCTTGATTTCTTTCTGGGTTGTATATTGTATATCTTATTCAGTTAAGATCATTTTCCACCTTGCTATCCTTCCGGAGAGAGCGGGCTTCTTGAAAATGTATTTGATCGGATCCATCTTTGATATCAACAAAGTGGTGTGAGTCAACATATACTGTCTCAGTCAATGAGCATCCCATGCCAAAGCGCAGCAAGTTTTCTCGAGCAATCAGTATCGTGTCTCACAGTCGGTAAACTTTTTGCTAAGGTAGTATATTACGTGCTCTTTTCGACCAGACTTGTCATGCTGTCCCAACACACACCCCATTGAATTATCTAGCACTGTCAAGTATAATATCAAAGGTCTTCCTTCAATCGGAGGCATCAGAATTGGTGGTTCTTGAAGGTATTCCTTGTTTATTTCGAAAGCGATCTGGAATTCATCATTCCACTTTACCACTTGATCTTTCTTCATGAGCTTGAAGATCGGCTCACAAGTAGAAGTCAGATGTGAAATGAACCTGGCGATATAATTCAGGCGTCCCAAGAAACCTCTAACTTCCTTCTCTGTATGGGGAGCTGGCATTTCTTGTATATCCTTTACCTTTGCAGGGTCTACCTGGATACCTTTGTCACTGACGATGAAACCCAACAGCTTACCAGACCTTACCCCGAAGGTTCACTTGTTCGGATTCAACCTCAGTTTGTATATCTTTAACCTGTTGAACAACTTTTGTAAATGAATAAGGTGCTCTTCCTCAGTCTGAGACCTGGCTATCATGTCATCAACATAAACTTAGATTTCATGGTGAATCATATCGTGGAACAAAGCAACCATGGCCCGCTGATAGGTTGCCCCAACATTCTTCAACCCAAAAGGCATCACCTTGTAGCAGAAGGTGCCCCACTGTGTAACAAAAGTTGTCTTCTCCATGTCTTTAGGAGCCATCTTGATCTAGTTGTAGCCAGATAAACCATCCATGAAGGAGAAGATTTTATGTTGCACGGTGTTGTCAACCAAAACATCAATGTGGGGAAGTGGGAAGTCATCCATGGGGCTTCCCCTGTTCAGATCTCTGTAATCCACACACATTCGTACCTTTCCGTCCTTCTTAGGTACCAGAACAATGTTAGCAACCCATTGTGGATAGGAGGTGACATCTAAGAACCCCACATCGAACTGCTTCATAACCTCTGCTTTGATCTTCTCTGACATTTCAAGGTGCATATGGCAGACCTTCTATTTAATCGGCGAGCAGTCTTCCTTAGTTGGCAGGTGATGTACGACAATATCAGTGTCCAAACCAGGCATGTCTTCACAGGACCAGGAGAAGATCTCAACATAGTCGTGCAACATCTGTATCAACCTCCGTTTGACGCTAAGCTCCAGATTTGCAGTATAGCCCTCTCTTCCTGTTGTAGCAGCCTATCAAGTTCTCCACGTACCTCACCTTCGTCCTCGACTTGGTTGATCGGATTTTCGGTCATAACTGGAAATAGCAGGATTGTTATCAATGGGATCCAGAGTGGATATGGATTTGCAGTTTGATACATGAGTGTGTATGTGTGTGTAAGATCATAACTGTATTGAAAAGGCAGAAAAGAAAAATAGAGAGTGCAAAATTTGTATGCAAAGATCGTCCAATGCTTCATTGATGATATATGATATGGCATATAATTACCCTCACAAATAGAACCATTGTGGCTCGGGTAAGACACAAGGCTATAAAGTTTTAAATTGTTCATTACAAACTTAGAAAACAAGTAAGACAATTACTGCGGAATAAAAGGAACTGGTATAAAATCTCTGGCCGTCAAATTACTCAGTCCACCATTGGTAGTCGGGTAAATCCAACTGTCAATATCAAAGTCTTCCTCACTATATTCAATAGCGTTGATCCCTCGATTGCTGATGCGTAGGGGAGGTCCTCCAACTCGATCGCACCGAACAGCCCTCTGAGCCCCTGAAGTAAATCCCAAGCCAAACTTGTCAGTGTTATGAATAAATTCAGGAAGCTGTCCCCAATTGGTATTCCCGCCTTCTTCAACTACTGCTCTTGCGTCCTTGAGAGAAGCCATCTTCAGAGGAGATTTGGTGCTGGTAGTGGTCTCAGTTGATGCCAAAATCTGGGGAACCTCTTCAAAGTTTTAACAAGGAGTCTCTATAAATTCTCCATCCATCTCTACGTACCTGAAGGAGTCCAGGTGGCTCACCATATACTCCTCTTCACCATGCACAATAACTATCTTCCCCTTCACCGGATACTTCAACATTTGGTGTAGTGTAGAAGTAACGGCCCCAGCTTCGTGGATCCAAGGATGTCCCAACAAACAAGAGTATGATGGCCTGATGTCCATCACATAGAAGGTGGATTCGAAAGTCTGAGAGCCTACCTTGACAGGGATGTTCACTTCCCCATGCACCATTCTTTTTGACCCGTCAAAAGCCCTTACCATGATGTTACTAGGCTTTAAAGTCAAACCCTCACAATCCAATCGGTCAAACGCCTTCTTGGGCAGAACATTCAGCGAAGACCCAACATACACCAACACATGAGCCATAGTGGTGCCCCTGCATTCAATCGAGACATGCAGAGCATCATTATGCTTCCTTCCACACAATCTTTAAATCGATCAGCTGAAGTCTCTTGCGGCACATGCGCAGTTTTGAGGAATGCAATAAAAGCCTTCGCATGGGACTCAGAGCACAACAACAGGGATAACATGGATATCTTCGAGGGGGTCTGCCCCAGCTGCTCAACCACATTGTAGTCACTCTTTTTAATTATTTTCAAAATTTCCTCTATCTCTTGCTTAGAGACTTCCACAACAATTTTTTTAGGTGCCTCCTGTTGCACCCCAAAATTTGCCCTCTCATATTTCTCAAAACATTGCAAGAAAAATCTCCAAGTGGCTCAAGATTGCTCAAGAGTTGGACAGTCAAGCTATCTCCAAAGGCAGTCAACCTCAAATTAGGGTTTTGTGTTGCATCAAGGTCCTTGCATCCAAATGACCTCAAGTTCTCCCCAATGTCCTAATATGTTCTCAAGTTCATCCATGTCAAGTTTCAAGCCTTACAGAGGAAGTTTGCTCAGTCAATTGCTCAAAGGGTCCAAAAATCGACTTTACTAGGGCAAAAGTCAACTGTGACCCAAATACAGTCAAACCTCTAGATTTTTTGTCAACATTCTCATTTTGAAGAATATTTCATCATTTTATCAAGGGTTGATCATGATTCATCAAGGATTGCTCAAAATTCATCAAGACTCAAAAGTTGCTAAATTAGGGTTTTATAGGAAAAGTCAACTCAACTTTGACCAAGCATAACTTTCTCATACTTTATGAGAAATGACCCATCCAAAGCTCATTTTGAATAGGATACAATTTCCTACAATCCATCTTCATACCCCAAGATCAATAAATGCACTCATAAAAAGTTACAAATTTGGACATTATAGGTCATTTTTGAAAGTCAACAAAAACACCTTTTTTTCCAAAGCTTATAACTTGAGCATGGAATATCAAAATGAGATGAGACCAAAAGATTTGGTTATAGGACATCTCAAGCTTTCTAAAAAGTTCAATAACACCTCCAAAAGTTCAAAATTGAAGGAGTTATGCATTGTTGAAGTTGGGCATTTTTGCAAAATTGCCAAAAGTCAACTATCCCCAAAACTTCAAATTTTGTCAAATGGGCCCATTCTTTTCCACTTGATTTGGGCTTGCCACATTCCACACGTGTCCTAGCTTCAGCCTTGTGTCCAGTTAACAATTTTTCTATTTTATTTGATTTTTTATTGAATTATTTCATTTTAAATCAATTTAAATCAAATAAAATCCCAAAACTTGATTACATGAGATCTTTTTGAATTTTCAGGACCTAATCACCATCAATATCATGATCAAAATTCGTATCAAGCATTACATGTGCAAAAAGATTGGATTTTTGGCAAATTAAGCAAGTTTTCAATGGAGGATCAAATCCAATCTCAAGGCATTAATGTACAAGGATTCAAGACCAATTTGTTGACCTAATACATTGCAGCATACATATACAAGTGAAAGCACACGAATTTGGGACCTAGAGGCTGCAAGAGGATCAAGAACCAAACTTGAAAAATTGACAAAAAGTGCAAAACTGAAATCACCCTTGGAGGCATTTTCAGAAGCGAAACTCAACACTAATCCATTGCTGGACAATCATTGAAGCAAAACCAACCCATAGCCAATCCCCATACACGCACAAAAGCTCTATAAGTGTCTCAAAAAAATGCTTTTCGTTTGAATTCATAGATCCTTATTCTTGCACTTTTCTTACAAAATCTTTGCATATTCATGATTATCGTCCAATTTAAAAGCATTCTGCATTAGCCAATTGCATTTATCTGGCCTGTAGCCCCATAGCCGAACCTAGGGTTCGTGGTTTGTTTTTTTGGGCATTTCTTTTTCAGGAAAAATCAGTGCCATTGATGGACATGGACGTAACCAGGGGAGATAAACGAGCACAACCATAGTCCTGGATTTGATTTTCATGGCCTAGAACGGATTTTAGGTTGGACATACAAATTTAGCTGCGGATATAAATCCGCAGGTAAATGTACAGGGTTGAAGGAAGAAGACGAAGACGTGTCTCCCCCTGGTTGGCTGGTTCAAACTTCGCACATGTTATTTTTTTATTCTGGCATATTATTGTTTTTTCCCATATTATTATTATTATCCAATATGCTAACAGTTGAAGCGCGTTGGTTGAGTGGTAGAGGCGTTGTCCAATGACCAACAGGACCTGGGTTCGAATCCCAGGTCCCTCATGCATTTGTTATTATTTTTCAACAGGTCATCCAGTGTGAACTCAAGCGCGTGGCCTATCATACAACCTCACTCAATCAAGCGCCAGATGGACCAAGACCAGATTTGGTGATCCAGAATGAAAGTCTACCATGGGCAAAGGTCAACGCGTATGCATGGAATCAGGGAAGTCAAACGAGGCCAGCTGGTGATGGGCCATGGAAATTGCTGAATAAACCTCCAAAATCAGGCCCAAACCCTATTTATTTCTCTTTTATTTTATTATTTCTCTTAATTATTTATTGTTATTATTTTTAATTATTAACTAACCAATCAAAGCTTTTTCTCAATAAAATTAAAAACCAAAAATATTTTATTTATTAAATTAAATTTCAGCATTTTTTTTTGTTAATAAATATTAATTTAATTAATTTAGTTTTAATTAGGAATAACTTTTAATATATTTTGCAATAATTAAAATTAACTTAGACAATTAGGTTTTATTAACATTGATCAAATTTATTTTTATTTCTTTAAATACCAAAAACCCAAAAATATTTTTATTAATTAATTAATTTATTAATTTAATAATTAACTTAGTTTAACTTCTTTTTTAATTCAAAAACAAACCAAAAATCCTTTCTTTAATAATCAAAGGGTCAAAACCCTAGAATTTTCCCGATTTAATTTCCCGCACGCGATCCATTTTTCACTTCAATATTGTATCTGTTTCCCGGAATGTAATAGCTTAATAGGACGTTACTATTTTTTCGTTTTATTTATTTTCCGCATTTTAATTTCAAGGGTTGCTTTTGGCGATGTAAATACCCGACGCCTTGTAATAGTTAGTTTAATTTCCGCAATTTAATTTCCGTAACTTATAAACTGTTAGATGTTTAGTTATAGGGAATGCATGACAAGAATGAATGTTTAACTTAAAATCAACATAGATAACCATTGACATGTACAAAGACAAAATTAACTGAAAACAACACACTCGAACATGCGCACCCTTAGGGTACACCTCACTTGGTTGCCTTCGAATGCGGTCATTAAGTATAGGAAGTTTTAGAGGTCGCCCTCTTGTCCAAAGATCATAGTTGCCTCAGAAAAATGATCTAAGACATTAGGGTTACCGCTAAGGCGTCCTAACATTACTTTAGTGACCACACGTCTCTTAATCAAATTGACCCTTAAACTCCAAAGACGGTGCTACCTACTCGTCAATAGTAGGATAGCATTGTCTAAAGGAAAATTGAATAGAACGATTCCTTTTTCGAGTAGGTAGATGGTTCTTAAGTACTTGCTCTTTCAAAACAAAACAAATTTTCACACTTACACTCCTTTTCAAACAAAAAACTTCTTTCAAACCCACAAACACAAAGAAAAGCAATTTTTGAAAACACTTTGAGCAAGTACCTAAGAGCCCGTGGATAACCTCGGATAGAAAGGGTGCTAATACCTTCCCTTTCTATAATCTACCCCCCAAACCCGAGAAACATCTCGAAAAAGGAATTTTTCTGTGCTTTTTTCCTTTCCTTGTTGGATAAAATAAAAGTCGGTGGCGACTCTTACTTACCGTGACATTTTGCGAAAACAAACGCAAAACGTGAACCAGCATTCCAAAAAACAGTCAGTTCTTTCCCACTGTATCACAGAACTGGCGACTCTGCTGGGGATGCTTATAAGTGGGGTGTACCTTAGGAATAGTTCATAATGTTTTCAATTGCTTGACTTGTATGCTTTATCTTTGTGGGCTTGAATCGAAGTTACTATAGATCCTAAACCGGATCTGGGGGATACCCTTTAGGTAAGTAGCAATAAACTGTGAAGGAACTATACGGTGTAGACCGATACGGTTGAAGCAGTAGCTACATTGGTGTGGCACTTTAGATTGTACCGATATCCCTTGTGTTGGAACGAGGAGAATATGGGTCATCTAAGGGGTCATTAAGCACCAACTGACCTTAGAACCTTTAAATTGACCAACTTGGCCATAGAACAGTAGCAGTATGCTACACTCATTGAGACTAAACTCTCGTGATGATTCCGGCCGCAAGAAAAGGTTGCTAAACTGGAATTATGACCGATCGAGGGTAGTCAGTGATATTGAGATCCTCTAGAACCTGGTTACTATTTTTAGGACAGGTTTGAACCAACTGAACTAAAAGAGGGTAGTACCTAAGCTCCTTGTCAACATGAAATCTAAGGGCTCTCTATGTGACTTGTGTGCCTTTACCATGTTTGCTATTTGTGGATACTTGTGATGTGCTTTCTATCATGACATCATGACATCATAACATCGCATACATCTTGCATTGGACTAACCTATTTCAAAGACAGGAGGGATTCATCTTTGTTCTGTTTTATAGGTCATGATGCCCATGTGTATGAATACCATCCAGATCAACTTTGTCCAGGTTCCCACCATGCTTAAAGAATTGATTACAAAGATGCCAGATACCACCTCCTTTATCAGGAGACATCGTTACCTCCTGGGTTTGGTCACTTCCAAATTGGACGAGTAGATGATGAGTGTCTTGGTCCAATTCTATGATCCGTTGTACCATTACTTTACTTTTCAGGACTACCAGTTAGTTCCCACCTTAGAAGAGTTCTCTGATCTGCTCGGTGTCTCTATTCTGGAGCAGACCCCATTTATTGGTTGGGAGAAGATCCTTAGACCAGAAGAGATTGCTTCAGCCTTTCATATGACCAAGGGTGAGGTAATGGCTAATTGGTAGACTAGAAGTGGAGCAAAGGGCTTTCTGACTAAGTTTTTGGTTGGTAAGGCTAATTATTTCTGGGATAGTCTAGACTTCAAGGCATTCGAAGATATTCTGGCTCTTCTGATATACGACTTGGTATTGTTTCCGAATCCTGACTCCTTTGTTGATGTGAATGCGGTGAAAATCTTCATCTCTCGTAATCCTGTACCCACTCTCTTGGGTGACATTCTTCATCAACTTTATGCCCGTACTGCCCGAAAGCGGGGAACCTTGATGTGCTGTGCTCCATTATTGGCGAGGTGGTTTATTTCGCACCTCCCCAAATCAGTGTTGAAGAACAAAGAAGGCATGGGCTGGGCCTATAGGGTTATGTCTCTCTCTCATAATGACATCATCTAGACTATCAAGGGTATGGACGAGGTGGCTATTATTGATCGTTGTGGGAAGTACCCCAATGTTCTACTGATAGGAACCCATGGAGGAATTTCTTACAATCCATGCTTGGCCTTACGTCAGTTTGGGCGAGCCAGAAGAGAAGGACCTCATGAGCTGCTGTGATACGGTGGGAGAACTGACTATGAGTTTTGCGTTTTTATTCGCAAATGTTTCAGTTGAGCAAGAGTCGCCACTGACTTTTTTATTTTATCCTAAGGAAAGGTTAAAAAGCACAGCAAAAACCTTTTGAGATGTTTTCTTGGGTTCAGGGAGTAGATTATAGAAAGGGAAGGTATTAGCACCCTTTCTATCCATGGTTATCCATGGGCTCTTAGTTACTTGCTTAGATCACTTGCCTTTTGTTTTCAATTGTTTGAAATGGTGCTTGTGTGTGTGGGTTTGAAAATGTTTTTGAAAAGAAGCCAATGTGGTGGCAACCTTTGTAATGATCCATGTGGGGATGTGTACAAAGGTGTATGTCTTTTAAAAAGGTTTTCATTTGTTTTTGAAAGTGGTTTTTGAAAGTGTTGTGAGGTGTGGTTTAAAAACAGGCAAGTGTTTTTTTGTTTTGCAAGTTGACAAGTACTTAAGAGCGATCTACCCTAAAGTTCTCAAAGATTTTTTGCTATGTTTTTAACCCTTTTAACAATTTTGTTCCACCATTGTATTTGGTGGACAATCTTGTGTTAGGATGTGAAAGGGACGAGCGCGGGTCATCGTTTGGACCATAATTGCAATGGTGCCAAGCATCTTTGGGCATTTTCTTTTAGGGGACTTGATCATTTTGTTTTTGGCAATATTTTGAAAATGTTATTGAGGGACTATGATCATTTGATTTGTTTGTGTTGCCCAAAGAGACCTAACATGCAATATGGCCTAATTTTGAAAGGCAACAAGTGGATGTAACCCTAGGGGTGTTAGTGTGCAAGTGTGTTTTGTTGCATACAAGAGTTTTTCTTTGAATTAGGTTTTTCTATTTCATTGATTTTATCTTGTCATACACGTCCTAATTACTAGCAATAAGAAGCGGAAATGTAAAATCCTACGCTATTACAACAATTAGGGGAGGGGGATACACATTTGTACATGGAGGGTTCAACGAGAAAAATAGACAAAAAAGAAAATAGCAGAAAACAAGATATAGAGAGAGAGAGAGAGGGAGCCCGCGCGCTGCTGGGAGGTCATCAGAAGTTCTGACCCAAATCCGCTGCCAGATGATCAACCTGTTAGTGAAACTGGATGAGTCAGAACTTCTGACTCTAGAACCTGCAAAACAGAACCTTGTTAGTGGGGAAATCAGAAGTTCTGATTTCCCTACGCTACAAGACAGAGGTTTGTTAGTGGAGAAACCAGAAGTTCTGATTCTGCTGAAAAGGCAATAATTCTCAGAGGTTCTGATATTACTGACAGCAAAACAGGCTTCAGATGTGCTAACGTCAAAGTCAGCACTTGGCTCTTTCCTGTACTAATCAGAACATCTGCAATCCTGTTGTTACTCCACAAAACAGGAAACATATTTGGAACAGATCCAGCAAAATAGCAAAAATGTTTCAGAGGTCAAAATCACCAAGGTCACAGGCAAGTCCCATACTGGCTCAGAACGTTCTGAGGTATGAGAGTCCTCAGAACATAAACAGCAATAACATGAATATTTACATTATGTTACTTGAATATGCACAGCTGATGATGCTTAACAGTGGGGTGAGGGTCAGCAGGTGCTTACCTGACTGTTTGGAAAGTTGTGGGAGAAAGTTTTAGCTTTTGGTTCTGGTGGTGTTCTGGACAGATTTTCTTTGAAAAAGAGGAAGTAAAGGTGTATGCGTGTGTAGGGTCAGAAGTTTGGAAAGAGTGTTTTTGGTTTACAGAAAAGAGCTGGATATTTGATGGAGTTGAAGGTGAGAAACTTAAAGTTATGAAACAAAGCTGGAGATTTTGGCAGAGTTTCAGAGTGCTGTGTTGCTAGGAGTTTTGTTTCTCTCTTAGCAATTTCTGTTTCTTTTCTTGAACGCCTTTCTGCAGTGGTGAAGCCTCTCTATTTATAGGCAAAGTTCTTGTGGATGCCTTGAACCTTTAAGGCGCCAACAGAGTTTGAATTTGTTCTTTGACAGAAATTCCTGGGAAGTTGTGATAACAGCTAGCTTTCAGCCTAGGTTGCAGCAGCAGGCGTAGATTGGGGAGAAGTGACCTCTGAAGTGGGCGGTGGCGTGAAGACCCATGCCAGAATCTGTGCAAAAGCATTTTCCAAGCCACACGTGAATGCTCAGGAGTGGTTGGAAGCATTAATGGGCATTAAATGGTGACAAGACCTGTCAATACCAACGTTCTGGTAATGAAAACCAGCGTTGAATCAGCAGCGTAAACCATGCTCTGGCCTTGGCTACCTGTTGCCTTAGTAAGCTCTGGAGATTCTCCTAGTTTTCTGGTACGTTCCTTGGATTTACTTCTGGACAATCTGGACTTAGAGATTCTGTATTAGTGTAACACTCATTCCTCTGACCTTTCATCTTCTGATTTCAACCTGTTCTGAAGGAGCCTTCAGACTTTCCTGCTTCTCTTGCATTCCTTTAGCAAATTCTGACTGAGCTTGTGTAACTGCTGAAGGGGCATGCTTTGTTTGAGACTTACATTCTGAACCACGTCTACAACTTCTGATTGAACTGATGTAGCTGCTGAAGAGCCAACTTCTGACCACGCTGAGCCAAGCTTGCAACTTCTGACCGTCTTCATCTGGAATGGGTTCAGAAGTTCTGAAGCGCTGATTTTTCTAAAAAAACACTTATTTTAGAGAAGCATTCTAAGTACTTAGAATTTGATTTTTCTCAAGATAAAAGCGTTGCCTCTGGAGTTTGTGAGATCATCTTGCTCTTGTAAGCGGCTTGCTCGGGCAAAGGGATAACTCATGACTTGGATTTGTTTCAGAGGGACCTTGAAAATCCAAGATGGTTTCCTGAAGAAAGGGAGGGCAAATTTTGGGGTACAACAGTTGCCCCTGTTCAATCTTCTTGAACCTGAAGAGTTAGATTGGCAAGTTTGCCTTTCGCGACTCGAAGGTAAAAGGAGATTGGACACCAGAGTGCCCGGAAATTTGCACTCGCATAGTAGAGTATCAGCAATGTGATGGCGGGAATGGGCTTATAGATTCCATTTGGAGAGGTGGTGGATAGGGAGATGGGCTTATAGATGCCATCTGGAGATGTGACAGATCTTCGTCGGGAATGGGCTTACAGATGCCATTTGGAAGTGTTGATCGCACAAGAGATTCCTTAGCGAGAACTTTATGTATCTGAGAAAGGCAGATGTTTTCCTGGCTTGTTACAGGTGTTTGATCTTCAATCTCCTTATGCAGATATGCCCTGGCTGGATACAGGTATCGAATCTTCGAACTCTTCAGACGTGCCCTGGCTAGATACAGGAATCGAGTCTGGAAATATGGTTAACAGATATGCCCTGGCTAGATACAGGAATTGAATCTGGAAATGTTGTCGATAGATATGCCCTGGCTGGATACAGGAATCGAATCTTCGAACTCTTCAGACGTGCCCTGGCTAGATACAGGAATCGAGTCTGGAAATATTGTAGTTGATAGATGTGCCCTGGCTGGATACAGGAATCGAATCTTCGAACTCTTCAGACGTGCCCTGGCTAGATACAGGAATCGAGTCTGGAAATATGGTCAACAGATATGCCCTGGCTAGATACAGGAATCGAATCTGGAAATGTTGTCGATAGATATGCCCTGGCTGGATACAGGAATCGAATCTTCGAATTCTTCAGAGTGCCCTGGCTAGATACAGGAATCGAATATGAAAATGTTGTAGTTGATAGATGTGCCCTGGCTGGATACAGGAATCGAATCTTCGAACTCTTCAGACGTGCCCTGGCTAGATACAGGAATCGAGTCTGGAAATGTGACGGTTGAAGGTAGTTGTCTTTGGGATTGTCTTTTTCCCTGAAAAGGCAAAACATAAGTTGTATGCAATGTTATGATGTATGATATGCGTGATGTTTTAACATGAGACAGCGTTGTATGCACTTTATCATGTATGTAAGCGAGATGTATGAAAGTGTGAAATGTTTATGAATGTAACTTCGTCTTTAGGAAAATAGATCTTCGATGATTGGCCGGGGAGTTGCCTTGTGGCCAAGATACTTTGCTGAAGTGTCGATGAGAGGCCTGCTGAGGACTTTAATGATGGATCCTGCTGGGGATAAAAAACTCCGTTGGGAAACACCCAAAGGTAGACTATGCCGGGGAATACCAAAAATAGACTCTGCTGGGGATATCAAAAATAACTCCGTTGGGGATTGAAAGATACACTCCGTAGGGGTTTGAAAGATACTTCGTTGGGGGCGATCTTCCGTGGCGGTTAGCTAAGGGTAACCCGGTTATAAGCCCTTGTGAGGAATAACTCTGAACAAAGCTCGGGAGAGACGTCTGTATTCTGCAGGGAACAAGCTTCCAGAATCTTCTGGGGATAAGCTTTTAGACCTGCCGGGGAAAGTTGACGACTTCACTGGGGGAAGTACTGCTGAATCCTGCCTTACTCTGCGGGGCGTTGAGATGATTTGGTCACATCCTTCAGTCGAATCTACCTGGGTACCTTGGCGGACAAAGCAATCAGACTGCATCAGACAACTTCACATTGCCCCTGTTTCTGATGTCACCTGTAATTAATCTTTCGTTTCAGGTGCAAATATTTATGAATCAGCAATTTAATGTCAAATGCATATATCAAAAATGAACATTGGACGTTCGTCGCAAGACAAAACAGAAAAAAGGAAAAACGATGGCAATTTGTATGGACAAGTGAATTCGTTTTGATTTGAATTTTGCCTGTGAATAGGCGTTTTTTGTACAAGAGGCTGACATCCTAGTAAGAGGATGCCGCCGAATAGCACAGAACTTACAAATTTTGAAAAGAAAACAAAACAGCTATGTGAACAGTCCTACTGGGTTCCAACTCTGCTACCGCCTTTATGTCTCCAAGCGTCTTATCGCTTTGCTGCCTAGTTGAAGATGAAGCTGACTGGTCGATGCCGAAGTCTGAGCCAGATAGTTGATGCCGAATTCCGGATGCGAAGTGATCCAATGAGACATAGTATTACGCTTTATCCCTAATTTTTACCTGGACTGCCCTTTCGGGTTTTCAGTCCACCGGGATACCCATTTTTGCCCAAGCCGCCTTTTCAGGTTTTCGACTTGCCGGGTGTACAGATTTTTTCATTTCATCCCTTATTTTTGCCCGAACCCTTTTGGTTCGCCGGGAAGCCCTAATTTTTGCCTAGGTATGTCAACCTAGCGGGTCTTTTATTTATGCGTAGTATTTTTTCACTATGTCCGCATTGGCGGGGTGAGGAAGGTCGTCACCGTCCATGGTGGTTAGGATCATGGCTCCTCCTGAGAACACATGTTTAACCACAAATGACCCTTCGTAAGTAGGGGTCCATTTTCCCCGGGGATCACTTTGAGGAAGGATGATGCGTTTGATTACCAGGTCTCCAACTTGATACTCTTGCGGTCTGACTTTCTTGTTAAATGCCCTGATCATCCGTTTTTGATACGTTTGACCATGGCAGATAGCGGTGAGTCTCTTTTCGTCAATCAGGTTTAATTGATCAAGTCGAGTCTGGATCCAGTCATCTTCACTCAAGTCTGCATCCTTCATTATCCGGAGAGAGGGTATCTGGACTTCAATTGGCAAGACTGCCTCCATGCCATAGACCAAAGAGAAGGGAGTTGCCCCGGTTGACGTCCTTGCTGAGGTACGGTACCCATGAAGAGCGAATGGCAACATCTCGTGCCAATCTTTATAAGTCACTGTCATCTTCTGCACAATTTTCTTGATATTCTTATTGGCTGCCTCTACAGCCCCATTCATCTTCGGTCGATAGGGAGAAGAATTGTGGTGCTGTATCTTGAATTGTTCACAGAGTTCAGTGATCATCTTGTTATTGAGATTGGTACCATTGTCCGTGATGATTCATTCCGGGACACTGTACCGACAGATCAGATTATGCCGGATGAAACGTGCCACGACGCTCTTGGTTACTGTGGCGTAGGAAGCTGCCTCAACCCACTTCGTGAAGTAATCGATCGCCACCAAGATGAAGCGATGCCCGTTGGTTGCCGTTGGTCGGATCTCACCAATCATATCAATGCCCCACATTGCAAAAGGCCAGGGTGCCGTCAGGACGTTCAGAGGAACCAGAGGGATATGCACCTTGTCAGCATAGATCTGGCATTTATGACAAGTTCGAGAATGTTGGTAACAATCGGCTTCCATTGTAGACCAGAAGTACCCTGCTCGAAGGATTTTCTTTGCCATGGTGTGTCCACTGGAATGTATCCCGAATGTACCTTCATGCAGTTCTATCATGATCTTTTCTGCTTCAGCCTTATCCACACAACGTAGTAGAGTTGAATCATGATTCCGTTTGTAGAGGATGCCGTTACTGAGGAAGAATTTTGCCGCAAACCTCCTCATGAACTTCTTGTCATTGACAGATGCATCTTCAGGGTATTCCTGAGCTTCCAAGTACCTCTTCACCTCATGATACCAGGGTTTTTCAGTCACCTTTTCAGCCTCGAGATCGCAGCAGTATGCTGGTTCATCCAACTTCCATATAATGATCCGGGGAGCCTCATTGTCCCATTTAACTTTGAACATTGAAGACATCGTAGCTAGTGCGTCCGCTAGCTGATTCTCCTCTCTTGGGAAGTGCTCAAAAGTTATTTCCTCAAAGTGGGGAAGCAAAGTTGACACATACTCCTTGTAAGGAATAAGATTTGGGTGTTTCGTATCCCACTCGCCTTTGATCTGATTGATCACGAGAGCGGAGTCTCCGAAGACTCTCAGAAACTTGATCCTTAAGTCGATTGCAGCTTGTAAACCCATGATACATGCTTCATATTCTGCCATGTTGTTGGTGCAGTTGAAACACAATCGGGCGGTGAGTGGAGTATGAGTTCCTTTGGGAGATATGATTACAGCGCCGACGCCGTTACCCAAAGCATTGGAGGCTCCATCAAAATGCATAGACCATCGGGATCCTTCCTCAGGTCCTTCATCCGGTCCAGGTACTTCACAGTCAGTTACCACCATGATGTCTTCGTCCGGAAAATCAAAGTTCAATGATTGGTAATCGTCCACAGGTTGGTGTGCCAAATGATCTGCCAGTACACTTCCTTTAATAGCTTTCTGAGTTGTATACTGGATATCATACTCTGTCAAGATCATTTGCCATCTCGCTATTCTCCCAGATAGAGCAGGCTTTTCAAATATGTACTTGATGGGATCCATCTTTGAAATCAACAAGGTAGTGTGAGTCAGCATATACTGTCTCAGCCGGCGAGCAGCCCATACAAGAGCGCAGCAAGTTTTCTCAAGCAGTGAGTAACGAGACTCACAGTCGGTAAACTTTTTGCTCAAGTAATAAATAGCGTGCTCTTTTCGGCCAGACTCGTCATGCTGCCCCAGCACACACCCCATTGAATTATTAAGCACTGTCAAGTATAGTATCAGAGGTCTTCCTTCCACTGGTGGCATAAGAATGGGTGGCTCTTGGAGATATTCCTTTATCTTTTCAAAGGCAGCCTGACATTCATCGTTCCAGCGTACTACTTGATCTTTCTTCAGTAATTTGAAGATTGGCTCACAAGTAGCAGTCAGATGTGAGATGAATCGGGCAATGTAATTCAATCGTCCCAGGAAGCCTCTGACTTCTTTCTCTGTCTTCGGAGTCGGCATCTCTTGAATGGCTTTAACCTTGGCAGGGTCCACTTGAATACCTTTATCACTTACAATGAAACCTAGCAATTTTCCGGATCTTACCCCAAAGGTGCATTTGTTGGGATTCAACCTCAGCTTGTATAATTTGAGTCGGTCAAACAACTTCCTCAGATGGTCAAGGTGCTCTTCCTCAGTTTGAGACCTTGCAATCATGTCATCAACGTATACCTCAATCTCATGATGGATCATATCATGAAATAAAGCAACCATGGCACGTTGATAGGTTACCCCAGCATTTTTCAACCCGAATGGCATGACCTTATAACAGAAGGTGCCCCACTGAGTCACAAAGGTGGTCTTTTCCATATCTTCCGGAGCCATCTTGATCTGATTATACCCTGAAAAACCATCCATGAAGGAGAAAACCCTGTGTTGAGCAGTATTGTCAACAAGAACATCGATGTGAGGTAAGGGGAAGTCATCCTTGGGGCTTGCCCTGTTCAAGTCCCTATAGTCGACACACATTCTGACTTTACCGTCTTTCTTCGGCACTGGCACCACATTGGCAACCCACTGAGGGTAAGAAGTTACTGCTAGAAACCCGGCGTCGAACTGCTTCATAACCTCAGCCTTGATCTTTTCAGACATCTCTGGGCGCATACGGAGGACCTTTTGCTTTACCGGAGGGCAATCTTCCTTGGTTGGTAGATGATGAACTACAATGTCGGCATCCAAACCAGGCATATCTTCATAGGACCAAGCAAATATCTCCATGTAATCCTGTAGCATCTGGATCAATCGTTGCTTTACGCTGAGCTCTAGATTAGCCCCAATCTTGACCTTTTTCTTATCTGTCTCAGTACCCAGGTTAATTGTTTCCACCGGCTCTTCATGTGGTTGAATAGCCCTCTCTTCTTGGAGTAGCAGCCTTGCGAGTTCACCAGGCACTTCGCAATCATCTTCACCTTCGTCTTCGGCCAAGTTGATCGGATTCTCGAAGTCATAACTGGCGGTAGCAGAGCTGTTACCAGCGAGATCCAGAGTGGACTGAAACCTGTATAAGTGAGTGTGTGTAAATATAACTGTTTTGCAATATATAACACAGAAAGAAAAGAGCACAAGATTTGAAATGCAACAAACGTCAGATGTTTTGATTGATGATATATGGAAATGACATAAAAAAAAAGCCCTCGCAAATGGAGCTATGATGCCCCGGGTAGGACACCGAGCCAATAAAAGTTTTAACATATTGTTTGTTACAAATTGGAAATCAAAAGAATTAATTACTGCGTGACAAATGTGATAGGTGTAAAATCCTTTGCCGTCCAGTTGCTCGGTCCGTTGCTGGTAGTCGGGTAGATCCAACTGTCAAACTCTGCTTCTTCTACATCCTCCTCAATAGCATTCACCCTTGGATTGGAGATAAACACTGGAGCCTTTCTGATCTTATCCTTGCGCACAGCCCTCTGAGCCTCTGCAGTAAAGCCTAGTCCAAATTTGTCAGTTTTCTGTGTAAAGTTAGGAAGCCTGCCCCAGTTAGTACATTCACCTCTCTGAACCACAACCCGGGCATCCTTTAGGGAAGCCATCTTCAAAGGAACATTCTCGTCGACTGCTGTTTCTGCTGCTGCTGAAATTGGATGCACCTCCTCGAAATGCTGAAAGGGGGTTTCAAAAAACTCCCCGTCCATCTCAATGTATCTGAAGGAATTCAAATGGCTCACCATATACTCCTCTTCTCCTTGCACAGTGACGATCTTCCCTCTAACAGGGTACTTCAGCTTCTGGTGCAAGGTAGAGGTCACTGCCCCAGCTTTATGGATCCAAGGTCGACCCAGTAGACAAGAGTACGATGGACGTATATCCATCACATAAAAAGTAGAGTCAAACACCTGAGAGCCCACACGAATAGGAATATCAACCTCTCCATGAACCATCCTTTTTGAACCGTCAAAGGCCCTGACGATGATATTGCTGGGCTTCAGTTCCAGGCCTTCACAATCTAAACGGTCTAAAGCCTTTTTTGGTAGAACATTCAAAGAAGAACCAGTATCCACCAATACATGCGCCAGAGTAGTGCCCCTGCATTCGATAGAGACATGTAGGGCATCATCGTGATCTCTTCCCTTCGCAGTCAGATCAGCATCTGAGAAACCCAAGCCATTGTCTGCTGTCAGATTTGCTACGCAATCAGTGAACTGGACTGCAGATGTCTCCTGTGGCACATGGGCCGTCTTGAGAAATGAGATCAAGGCCTTAGCATGGGCCTCGGAGTATAGCAATAAGGAGAGCATGGAGATCTTGGAGGGCGTATGCCCCAGCTGCTCGACAACATTGAAATCACTCTTCTTTATTATTTTCAGGATTTCCTCCATTTCTTGTTGGGAGGCCTCAGCATTTATAGGTATTGGTGCCTCCATCCGGGCAGGCTCCTCTTCAATCCCTTTGCCCCGAGCATTAGATGACTCGGCAGCAGGGGAAACAACTTGATCAGCAACAGGAACAGGTACACTTGTAGGTGTTATAAGGAGGGGTCTTCGAGTAGCGGGCGGTGCAATGTCAGACAAGAAGAGCCTGCCACTACGGGTGACCTTGGCTGGACCAGTGATATCGCAGATACTGGCGCCAGTGTTGAATTCTTGTTTGATTCCATTCACATATACGTCTGCCCCATAATGCCAGGAGACAGCTTTGTCAGACACGTAGGGGAGAGGACCCGGAACAGTAATAACCACAGGTGCAACAGTCATGATTTGAACAGGCTTCTTCGGGAGAGCCTTGACTAGATTATTGAAGATGGTAACCACAGAAACTTCTTTTACCGGAACCAACTGAACAGCAGACTTCTTAAACAGAATCTCCTTGCTATCCATTAGGCTTTTGATGCCTAACTTCAGCAAGGGACAACCAGATAGGGAAACAGCACAGAACAGGCAACCTTCACTGCAACCCGGAAATAAACCGGCCAGCAGTAGGTTCTTCTTGACAATCTTCAGAGGGGTAGCTAGATCATCCACAAAAACAGCGTACAACTCTTCCTCAATGGCATTTGCTCTATGCTGGGGCATAGGAGCAGTTACAACATTCGGTCTCTCAGGCGCTTCAAACTGAATTTCCTTTGCGTCGATAAGATCTTGCACTTTGTTTCTCAAGGCCCAGCAATCATCAGTAGTGTGCCCGGGGCTATCAGAATGATAAGCACACCGGGCATTTGGGTTATACTTAGGAGATGCAGTGTTGACGACTTTAGGAGCTTCTTTGAGGGTCACCAAGTTGGTTGATAATAGTTGAGGTAGAATTTGAGATAAGGTCATACTCAGCCGAGTATACTGCCTCTTGGGCCTTTCACTTCTTTGTTGATTGTACTGCTGAGGAGCAGCAGCAGGTTTTGAAATGACCAGAGCATTGACGGCTTGGCGACTTTCGGGCTTGACTTGTCTTCTAGGACCATAGACGGCACTTGCTTCTTTCTTAAAAGGCCTCTTCTCAGTACTTGTAGCGACACCCTTCTGAATCTTTCCTGACTTGATGCCAGCTTCTATTCTCTCGCCTGTTAAGATCTAATCGGTAAACCTCGCGGAAGAGTTACCAATTAGATGATTGAAGAAAGGCCCAGATAGGGGTCCCTAGAAACATATCAACAAGCTCACGATCGGTTAAGGGAGGCTGCACCCTGCCAGCCAAATCCCTCCATTTTTGTGCGTACTCTTTGAATCCTTCGCCTGTTCCTAACAACAGACCCTGAAGTTAGGTACGAGTAGGGGCAAGGTCAGAATTGTATTGGTATTGTTTGTAGAAAGCGGTGGCCAAATCTTCCCAATTCCGGACACTGGTTCCTTCTAGCTGATAAAACCACTCCAACTGAGCTCCAGAAAGGCTGTCTTGAAAGAAATGAATCCAGAGGTTTTTATCTGCCGTATAGGGTTGGATCTTTCTCACGTAGGACCTAAGATGCATTTTGGGACAGGACAGCCCATCATACCTCACAAACGCTGGCACTTTGAATTTTGGGGGAATCATAATCCCGACAACCAGACCCAAGTCTTCAAAATCCAAACCTGGTACTCTTTGTAATTCTATGGCAGCTAATCTGTCTTCTAACCCTTTGTATTTATCATCAACTGGAGGGTATTGCTGATCAGTATAATCTTCATCCTCTTCAACCTCTTCTTCTTCCGCATCAGACTCGGAAGGTACCGCCGGTCCACCTCCTTTATTGGTTCCTTCATCAGAAGTAGGAGGAAATTCAAGCACTCTTCGAGCTTCTCCGTCGAATCTTCTCCCCAAAGTAGCCACCCCGAGTCTCTTTTTCTTCTTCTTCACTGGGTCTTTGTTTCCCAATTGAGTCTTGATATCTTCCTGACCCTTAGCCAAGGTCATCAGGAGTTGCTGGAACTGTGCATTCTGAGCCTGTAGGTCTTTGATTGTTTGCTCGAGATCCATCCTGACTGACATAAACAACAGACAGATAAGGAAACCTGGAGTGAGACCTGCTTATGCACATGATGAATGATATGCTTATGTATGCAATGCATTCAAGGATTTAGGACATTCAAAATTGTTTCAGACAAAGAAGAACGCACGTCATATTAATAAGAAGAGATTGGTTAGTACATAAATGCCCCATGGGCCAAATAACTTCTCAAGGTAAAAAGACATTGCACATCCTCTTTGGTGCGATGTAGGTATTGAGGGCCTCTTGCTCGTGGAGTTGGCGGGTAAGCTCTAGAACCTTCTTTTCACTGGCGTAGTAGCTAGCCTCAAAAGTATTCCGTTCCTCCTTGAGCTGAATCCAGCTTTTCTGCATTTCCTCCCACGATGTAGGCATGTCTGGATGTAGGATGGTGTAGGGAACCTCTCCTTCATTGACGGGCTCTTTAATCACTGGGAGTACATGAGGATAAGGCATCATCAGACTTTGGGCTCGGGCTCGTACCCACTTGAGATAGGGCTCAAGAGGGATAGAGTTCTTGTGTCCCAGAGTCTTGCTATCAACCTTGTTGAGTTTTCCCCAAGCTCTGATGAATCTTTGGTGAAGTCCTTGCGCATCGTTGTCGAAGTCAAAAACTAGGCTAGGAATCAACATATCATGAGGGCCATCCCTCCGTGCATATCCAAATTGCCTCAAAGCTAGGCAAGGGTTGTAGGTGATACCCCCTCTAATTCCAAGTAAAGGAACATTAGGAAATTCTCCGTAACGAGTGACAATGATGACATTTTCTCTGGACCGAGAACACCAATGCACATCAGAATGAGTATGAGTCATCAATCGTTGGGACCACCTTGCACCTTGGTCATTCTTCAAGATAGACTGTGGAAGGTGCGAAATAAACCACCTCGCAAAGATAGGAGTACAGCACATGAGAACACCCCTCTTTCTTATTGTTCGTGTGTAAAATGAGTGAAGGATGTCCCCAAGCAATGTTGGTATTGGGTTTCTGGACAAGAAGATTTTGACGGCGTTGACATCTATCAATTGGTCAGGATTTGGGAACAAGACCAACCCATAGATAAGGAGTGCCACAATTTCTTCAAAGGCTTGTAGGTCCAATGAGTTCCAACATTCTTGTGCCTTCTCAAACAAGAATTTTGCTAAGAATCCCTTGATGCCGCTTCTGGTTTCCCAATGCCCCTTGATGTCGGATGGTTGTAGATGTAATGCTCGAGCAACATCTTCCGGCTTTGGTTCCTTTTCCGTATCGTTGAAGGGTAGTTGATTAAGGATAGGAATTCTCAGGAGTTGAGAAAACTCCTCCAAAGTGGGTACCAACTGGTAGTCAGGGAAAGTGAAACAGTGGTGAAGAGGGTCAAAGAACTGGAATAGCACTTTCATCATGTCTTCTTCAATGTTGGTGTTGACCAGGCTGAGCAGTCTACCATGTCTTTCACTGAAGGATGAATTTTCCGGAATCCTTGAGGTGATCTCCTTGAGTTGAGGAGAAATTCTCACAAGGTTGACTTGAATGGTATTTCTGCGAGGAATTTCCATGTCCTACAAAACAAGAACAAAGATGAAGATCCAAGACCCTTGAAATGGTTAGAGAATGCATATGATGCTTCATGATGTTTATGATGTATGCACAAAACATATGTACAAGCAAATCACACCAAACCCTAGTTTCAGGCTTGCATGGGGTTTCATAGGTAAGTACCCTCTTGAGTGTAGTTGGCTTAAAAACCTGTCCTATAAATAGTAACCGGGTTCTAAGGAGCTCAATATCACTGGATTGTTTTCATTGTTCATTGTTTTGGTTTAGCCACTTAACTAGCAACCAAAATATTCCAAGAAAACAACCCTCAATGAGTGTAGTATCGAGTATCTACCAACTTCGGACTGCACCAAAGCCGGTCATCTCACTACCCCTAATAAAAGGCCAAGATGGTCAAGTAAGGTTCTAGGTCATTAGTGCTTAGTGACATCACTCAGCGGCCCCGTACTCTCCTTGATTGAACTCAAGGGTTACCGGTACTCACAAATATGTCGCACTAATATAGCTATTGCTTCAACCATGTCGGTATACCCCGCACAGTTTCCACAACGTATTGCTATCTATGAATGTTTCCAAAATCCGGGTGTAGGATTTGCAAACCCAAACAATAGAGCCAAAGTATAAAGCAAACAATTAAAACAATTAGTCATGCAAGAGGGTGATCTAAGCCCTAAGGTTAATCCACTTTTAAAATTTTCCCCAGCAGAGTCGCCAGTTCTGTGATACGGTGGGAGAACTGACTATGAGTTTTGCGTTTTTATTCGCAAATGTTTCGGTTGAGCAAGAGTCGCCACCGACTTTTTTATTTTATCCTAAGGAAAGGTTAAAAAGCACAGCAAAAACCTTTTGAGATGTTTTCTTGGGTTCGGGGAGTAGATTATAGAAAGGGAAGGTATTAGCACCCTTTCTATCCATGGTTATCCATGGGCTCTTAGTTACTTGCTTAGATCACTTGCCTTTTGTTTTCAATTGTTTGAAATGGTGCTTGTGTGTGTGGGTTTGAAAATGTTTTTGAAAAGAAGCCAATGTGGTGGCAACCTTTGTAATGATCCATGTGGGGATGTGTACAAAGGTGTATGTCTTTTAAAAAGGTTTTCATTTATTTTTGAAAGTGGTTTTTGAAAGTGTTGTGAGGTGTGGTTTAAAAACAGGCAAGTGTTTTTTTGTTTTGCAAGTTGACAAGTACTTAAGAGCGATCTACCCTAAAGTTCTCAAAGATTTTTTGCTATGTTTTTAACCCTTTTAACAATTTTGTTCCACCATTGTATTTGGTGGACAATCTTGTGTTAGGATGTGAAAGGGACGAGCGCGGGTCATCGTTTGGACCATAATTGCAATGGTGCCAAGCATCTTTGGGCATTTTCTTTTAGGGGACTTGATCATTTTGTTTTTGGCAATATTTTGAAAATGTTATCGAGGGACTATGATCATTTGATTTGTTTGTGTTGCCCAAAGAGACCTAACATGCAATATGGCCTAATTTTGAAAGGCAACAAGTGGATGTAACCCTAGGGATGTTAGTGTGCAAGTGTGTTTTGTTGCATACAAGAGTTTTTCTTTGAATTAGGTTTTTCTATTTCATTGATTTTATCTTGTCATACACGTCCTAATTACTAGCAATAAGAAGCGGAAATGTAAAATCCTACGCTATTACAACAATTAGGGGAGGGGGATACACATTTGTACATGGGGGGTTCAACGAGAAAAATAGACAAAAAAGAAAATAGCAGAAAACAAGATATATAGAGAGAGAGAGGGAGCCCGCGCGCTGCTGGGAGGTCATCAAAAGTTCTGACCCAGATCCGCTGCCAGATGATCAACCTGTTAGTGAAACTGGATGAGTCAGAACTTCTGACTCTAGAACCTGCAAAACAGAACCTTGTTAGTGGGGAAATCAGAAGTTCTGATTTCCCTGCGCTGCAAGACAGAGGTTTGTTAGTGGAGAAACCAGAAGTTCTGATTCTGCTGAAAAGGCAATAATTCTCAGAGGTTCTGATATTACTGACAGCAAAACAGGCTTCAGATGTGCTAACGTCAAAGTCAGCACTTGGCTTTTTCCTGTACTAATCAGAACATCTGCAATCCTGTTGTTACTCCATAAAACAGGAAACATATTTGGAACAGATCCAGCAAAATAGCAAAAATGTTTCAGAGGTCAGAATCACCAAGGTCACAGGCAAGTCCCATACTGGCTCAGAACGTTCTGAGGTATGAGAGTCCTCAGAACATAAACAGCAATAACATGAATATTTACATTATGTTACTTGAATATGCACAGCTGATGATGCTTAACAGTGGGGTGAGGGTCAGCAGGTGCTTACCTGACTGTTTGGAAAGTTGTGGGAGAAAGTTTTAGCTTTTGGTTCTGGTGGTGTTCTGGACAGATTTTCTTTGAAAAAGAGGAAGTAAAGGTGTATACGTGTGTAGGGTCAGAAGTTTGGAAAGAGTGTTTTTGGTTTACAGAAAAGAGCTGGATATTTGATGGAGTTGAAGGTGAGAAACTTAAAGTTATGAAACAAAGCTGGAGATTTTGGCAGAGTTTCAGAGTGCTGTGTTGCTAGGAGTTTTGTTTCTCTCTTAACAATTTCTGTTTCTTTTCTTGAACGCCTTTCTGCAGTGGTGAAGCCTCTCTATTTATAGGCAAAGTTCTTGTGGATGCCTTGAACGTTTAAGGCGCCAACAGAGTTTGAATTTGTTCTTTGACAGAAATTCCTGGGAAGTTGTGATAACAGCTAGCTTTCAGCCTAGGTTGCAGCAGCAGGCGTAGATTGGGGAGAAGTGACCTCTGAAGTGGGCGGTGGCGTGAAGACCCATGCCAGAATCTGTGCAAAAGCATTTTCCAAGCCACACGTGAATGCTCAGGAGTGGTTGGAAGCATTAATGGGCATTAAATGGTGACAAGACATGTCAATACCAACGTTCAGGTAATGAAAACCAGCGTTGAATCAACAGTGTAAACCATGCGCTGGCCTTGGCTACCTGTTGCCTTAGTAAGCTCTGGAGATTCTCCTAGTTTTCTGGTACGTTCCTTGGATTTACTTCTGGACAATCTGGAGTTAGAGATTCTGTATTAGTGTAACACTCATTCCTCTGACCTTTCATCTTCTGATTTCAACCTGTTCTGAAGGAGCCTTCAGACTTTCCTGCTTCTCTTGCATTCCTTTAGCAAATTCTGACTGAGCTTGTGTAACTGCTGAAGGGGCATGCTTTGTTTGAGACTTACATTCTGAACCACGTCTACAACTTCTGATTGAACTGATGTAGCTGCTGAAGAGCCAACTTCTGACCACGCTGAGCCAAGCTTGCAACTTCTGACCGTCTTCATCTGGAATGGGTTCAGAAGTTCTGAAGCGCTGATTTTTCTAAAAAAACACTTATTTTAGAGAAGCATTCTAAGTACTTAGAATTTGATTTTTCTCAAGATAAAAGCGTTGCCTCTGGAGTTCGTGAGATCATCTTGCTCTTGTAAGCGGCTTGCTCGGGCAAAGGGATAACTCAGGACTTGGATTTGTTTCAGAGGGACCTTGAAAATCCAAGATGGTTTCCTGAAGAAAGGGAGGGAAAATTTTGGGGTACAACATCTGCTAATGCCTAGTATCATCTTTGATTTTAAAGGGGATAACGACGAATAATGCCGTAGATTCATAAGGGCTTGGGATAGAGTTAACATATCTGATCCACACGAGCTGGGCCTAAAGACTTCTCTCCCAATGGAGCCACACCTCAGATGGGTTCGTATCCGTGCCCAAACGCTGGGCGTGCCGTATGAAGCCGTCCTGCCTATCATTTTTGAAGTTGCTAATGAAGAAGGGGTTCTTCCGACCATCCTCCATCCTTACATTCCCACTGACATTGGGGCACTGAAAAGGTCTTGGATGCAGCTGAGAGAAGAGCGGGATGCTTACTGAGAAAAGTTTAATGAGAAAGAGCAGAAGATCCAGAAGTTGACTTGGCAGCTGGAGAACGAGCAGATCCTCAATGACTATGTCCGCACCGACAAGAAGCGACCATGGGAGCACTGATTTTCCTTTGATTATTTCCTTTCCCGTTTTTATTTACTTTTCAGTATTTCCTCTCTTGTAACGCCTTAAGGGCAATTTGTTGAACAATTTGAATTTCAAGTTTACCTAATAAAAGTGTGTTTCCTTTTTTGTTTACAAATTTGAATCTCTCGATTGTCTTTGAAATCATATCATACACATTTCATCCCATGCACTTCATAACAGGTACCCATTGCAGGTCTCTTATCTTCTTCGCTGTTTATTTCAGCACTCATCATTTCTGCTGAACCATCGACTGAGCAAGAAATCAAGGCCCTACAAGCCCAGAATGCCCAATTCCAAGAGCTGTTCATGAATCTAGTTAAGGGTCAACAAGATCTAAAGACCCTGATTCTGAAAGAGAAGAAGAAGAAGAAGAAGAAGAGGACAATCCTGTTTAACACAGGTCACAGGTTTGGAAATAGGATACGGGATGAAGTTGATTTGACCACCTCATCTGGAGGGAAATATAGTCAAGAGGAAAGGAGGGCTCATAGCCCTGTGGTCTCCGACAACGAGACGGACTTCGACGAAGACCAGTATCCTCCTGCTGAGGATAGATACAAACAACTGGAAGACCGGTTGAGTGCGATGGAAGTTCAGAAAGTGCCTGGTCTGGACTTTGGTGATCTAGGTCTATCATCTGGGGTAGTAATTCCCCACAAGTTCAAGGCACCAACCTTTGCTAAGTATGACGGAGTTTCTTGTCCGAAGCTGCACCTCCAGTCATATGTAAGGAAGATTCAGCCGTACAC
This sequence comes from Vicia faba, assembly GCA_948472305.1. Lineage (NCBI taxonomy): Eukaryota > Viridiplantae > Streptophyta > Magnoliopsida > Fabales > Fabaceae > Vicia > Vicia faba. Next base: position 1,015,490,859 of record OX451738.1, read on the forward strand.
TGCTGATAAGAACCTATGGATCCACTTCTTTCAAGACAGTCTCTCAGGGACTCAACTTGAATGGTTTTACCAGTTGGACGGAGCCAGTATCCGCAGTTGGGAAGATTTGGCTACTGCTTTCTACAGGCAGTACCAATACAATTCCAACCTCGCTCCCACGCGTACCCAACTCTAGGGTATGTCAATGGGAACGGATTAAGGTTTCAAAGATTATGCTCAGAAGTGGAGGGACCTCGCCGGAAGAGTGCAACCACCCTTGGCTGATCGGGAGCTTGTGGATATGTTTCTGGGGACCTTGTCTGGTCCATTTTTCAACCATATGATTGGAAGCTCTTCGTCTGGGTTTACAGAGCTAATTATGACTGGTGAGAGGATTGAGGCTGGTATTAAGGCTGGTAAGATACAAAAGGGTGCTTCATCAAGCACTGAGAAAAAGCCTTTTAAGAAAGAGTCTAGTGTTGTCTACAGTTTGAAAAGCCAGAATAGACCCGAACACCGTCAAGCTGTCAATGCAGTTGTTATTTCAAGACCTGCTGGTGCTCCTCAGCACAACAATCAACAAAAGGCCGAGAGACCTCGAAGGCAATTCACCCATCTCAACATGACTTTATCTCAGATTCTGCCACAATTATTGAAAACCAATCTAGTGATTCCAAGGGAAGCCCCGAAGAATCCAAATACAACATCACCGAAGTACAACCCTAATGCCCGCTGTGCTTTTCACTCTGATAGCCCGGGGCATAATATAGATGATTGTTGGTCTTTGAAGAACAAAATACAGGACTTAATTGATGCTAAGGAGATCTAGTTCGAGGCGCCCGAAAGACCTAATGTTGTGACTGCTCCTATGCCCAAGCATGGAGTGAATGCTATAGATGAAGACTTGTTTGTGGTTTCTCTGAACGACATTGTTACCCCTTTGATGATTGTGAAGAAGAACCTTTTGCTAGTCGGTTTATTTCCGGGCTGTGACGAAGGTTGCCGTATGTGTTCTGCCCCACCATTTGGTTGCCCACTTTTGAAATCAGGTGTCCAACGCCTGATGGATAGTAAAGAAATTCTGTTTGAGAAGACTGTTGTTCCCTTAGTTCATACTGAAGAAGTTGCTATTATCACCATTCTCGACAATTCTTCCAAGGCTTCCTCGAGAAATCCTGTTAGAATTGCATTTGTTCCAAGAATCGCACCGTTGATCGTCATTGTTCATGGGCCTATCTTCTATACCTGGGATAAAGCTGTCCCTTGGCATTACGGGGCCGATGTTTATTTTCATGGAGTTAAACAAGAGTTAGATGCTGATACTGACGTCAGCAATATTGTTGGACCTGCTAAAGTCACCCGCAACAGAAGACTTTTCTCACCTGATATCTCTCCACCAACTGCCCGAAAACCTGTTGTTATTACACCTGCCAGTGTACCTGCTACTATTCCTGCTCAAGTTCCTATTCTTACCCCTGTCACCGAGTCATCTAATACTCGGGGCAAAGGGACCACTGATGATCCTGCCCGGACGGAGGCACCAAAGACGATTACTGTTGAAGCTTCTAGACAAGAGATGGAAGAGATTCTGAAGATCATCAAAAAGAGTGACTACAATATAGTCGAACAGCTGGGGCAAACCCTGTCCAAGATTTCTATGTTGTCACTGTTGCTATGCTCAAAGGCCCATGCCAAGGCTCTGATTACATTTCTGAAGACTGCACACGTACCGCAAGAGACATCAGCTGATCAATTTAAAGATTGCATGGCCAATCTGACTGCTGATAATGGGTTGGGTTTCTCTGACGCCGACTTGACTGCTAAGGGGAAGAATCACAACGATGCCCTGCATGTCTCCATTGAATGCAGGGGAACTACTCTTGCTCATGTATTAGTGGATACTAGTTCCTCATTGAACATTTTACCTAAGAAAGCTCTAGACCGGTTGGACTGTGAAGGATTAGAGTTGAAACCAAGCAACATTGTCGTTAGGGCCTTTGATGGGTCTAAGAGGATGGTGCACAGAGAAGTTGATATCCCGATTAAGGTTGGTTCTTAGGTTTTTACATCTACATTCTATGTGATGGACATTCGGCCATCTTATTCTTGTTTGCTGGGTCGTCCATGGATCCACAAAGCTGGGGCCGTAACCTCAACGCTCCACCAGAAGCTGAAGTACCCAGTGAAAGGGAAGATTGTGACAGTACAAGGAGAGGAAGAGTACATGGTGAGCCACCTCAACTCTTTCCGATATGTAGAGATGGATGGCGAGTTCATTGAGACCCCATTTCAGCATTTTGAAGAGGTTCCCCAGATGCTGGTGTCAACTGAGACTGTTGTTGAAGATTCTCATATGAAGATGGCTTCCTTTAAGGATGCCCGGGCTGTTGTCGAGAAAGAAGCTTAAAAGGCTGTTCGGAATGCACGGATCGGAAGACCTCCCGTGTTTATCAGCAACTCAGGAGTGAATGCCATCGAAGACGACGTTGAAGAGACTGAGTTTGACAGTTGGATCTATCCTACGACCGACGGTGGACTAAGCAACTGGACAACAAAGGACTTCATCCCTATTTCTTTTGTTACCCAGTAATGAAACTTTTTGTTTTGAATTTGTAACAGACAATATTTTAAACTCTATGGCCCGGTGTCTTACCCGGGGCACCGTGGCTTCATTTGTGAGGGCTTTATGTGTGTCATTTACATATATCATTAATAAAAGTATTGGATGTTTTCTTGCATTTCAAATTTTGCGCTCCTTGTCTTTCTTTTATTATATATTGCAAAACAGCTATTTTACACACACTCACATATACAGGTCTACATCCACTTTGGATCTCACTAGTAACGACTCTGCTACTGCCAGTTATGACTTTGCAAATCCGATCAACTTAGCCGAAGACAAAGGTGAATATGATTGCGAAGTGCCTGGTGAACTTGCAAGACTGTTACTCCAAGAGGAGAGGGTTAGTCAGCCGCACGAAGAGCCGGTAGAATAAGTGAATCTGGGTACAAAGGTAGACAAGAAGGAAGTTAGGATAAGTGCAAACCTAGAAGCTAGTGTTAAGCAACGGTTGATCCAGATGCTACGTGACTATGTTGAGATCTTTGCCTGGTCTTATGAAGACATGTCTGGGTTGGATATCGATATTGTGGTTCACCGCCTGCCTACCAAGGAAGACTGTCCTCCAGTGAAACAGAAAGTCCGCCGAATGCACCCAGAGATGTCTGAGAAAATCAAGGCTGAAGTTATGAAACAATTTGATGCCGGTTTTCTAGCAGTTACTTCTTACCCTCAGTGGGTTGCCAATGTGGTTCCTGTGCCGAAGAAGGATGGTAAGGTTCGAATGTATGTTGACTATAGGGATTTGAACAGGGTGAGCCCCAAGGATGATTTCCCTCTGCCTCATATCGATGTTCTGGTTGACAACACCGCTCAGCACAAGGTATTCTCCTTTATGGATGGTTTCTCCGGTTATAATCAGATTAAGATGGCTCCTGAAGACATGGAGAAGACAACTTTTGTTACTCAATGGGGCACCTTTTGCTACAAGGTCATGCCTTTTGGATTGAAGAATGCTGGGGCAACATATCAGCGTGCCATGGTTGCTTTGTTTCATGACATGATCCATCATGAGATTGAGGTATACGTCGATGACATGATTACAAGATCTCAAACTGAGGAGGAACACCTTGACCATCTGCCGAGGCTGTTTTACAGACTGAAGTTGTACAAGCTGAGGTTAAACCCGAACAAGTGCACCTTCGAGGTGAGGTCCGGTAAGCTGCTGGGTTTCGTCGTAAGCGACAAAGGTATTCAAGTAGATCCAACAAAAGTGAAGGCTATACAGGAAATGCCGGCTCCCAGAACAGAGAAAGAAGTCAGAGGCTTTCTGGGACGACTAAACTACATTGCCTGATTCATCTCACACCTGACCGCTACTTGTGAACCAATCTTCAAGTTACTGAAGAAAGATCAAGTAGTACGTTGGAACGATGAATGCCAGGCCTCTTTCGAAAGGATCAAAGAGTATCTCAAAGAGCCACCCATTCTGATGCCTCCAGTTGAAGGGAGACCTTTGATCTTATACTTGACAGTACTCGACAACTCAATGGGGTGTGTGCTGGGGCAGCATGACGACTCTGGCCGAAAAGAGCATGCTATTTATTACCTTAGCAAAACGTTTACCGACTGCGAGACCCGATACTCGTTGCTCGAGAAAACTTGCTGCGCTTTGGCTTGGGCTACTTGCCGGCTGAGATAGTATATGCTGACTCACACTACTCTATTGATATCAAAGATGGATCCAATCAAGTATATCTTCGAAAATCCTACCTTGTTTGAAAGAATAGCAAGATGGCAGATGATCTTGGCTGAGTATGACATCCAATACACAACTCAAAAGGCAATCAAAGGAAGTGTGTTGGCAGACCATTTGGCACATCAGGCAGTGGACGATTACCAGTCTATGAACTTTGAATATCTAGACGAGAATATCATGTTGTAACTGATTGTGAGACACCTGGACCGGATGAAGGACCCGAGGAAGGATCCCGATGGTCTATGTACTTTGATGGAGCTTCAAACACTTTGGGTAATGGCATTGGCGCCGTGATCATATCTCCTAAAGGCTCTCATACTCTGTTTACTGCCCGACTATGTTTCAACTGCACCAACAATATGGCGGAATATGAAGCGTGCATCATGGATCTTCGAGCATCAATTGACCTAAGGATTAAGTTTCTGAGTGTCTTAAGAGATTCCACTCTCGTGATCAGTCAGATCAAAGGCGAGTGGGATATGAAACAACCAAATCTTATTCCTTACAAGGAGTATGTATTGACGTTGCTTCCACATTTTGAGTAAATAACCTTTGAACACTTCCCTAGAGAGGAGAATCAGTTGGCGGACGCGCTGGCTACGATGTCTTCTATGTTCAAAGTCAATTGGGATAATGAGGCTCCCCGGATTATCATTGAAAGATTGGACGAACCTGCACATTGTTGTGACATTGAGACTGAAGAGGTAACAAAAAAGCCCTGGTTTCACGAAGTAAAAAGGTATCTTGAGGCTCGGGAATACCCCGAGGGTGCATCTGTTAATGACAAGAAGTTTCTGAGGAGGTTCGCAGCAAAGTTCTTCATCATCAATGGCATCCTTTACAAGCGTAACCATGATTCCATCCTACTGCGATGTGTGGATAAGAACGAAGCAGAAAGGATCATGACAGAATTACATGAAGGTACTTTCAGAACTCATTCCAGTGGACACACCATGGCAAAGAAAATCCTACATGCAGGATATTATTGGTCCACAATGGAAGCCGACTGTTATCAACATTCTCGGACATGTCACAAGTGCCAAGTCTATGCTGATAAGGTGCACATACCTCCAGTTCCTCTGAACGTCTTGATAGCTCCTTGGCCTTTTTCCATGTGGGGTATTGATATGATCGGTGAGATCAGACCTACCGCGTCCAACGGGCATCGTTTCATCCTGGTAGCAATCGATTACTTTATAAAGTGGGTTGAAGGAACTTCCTTTGCTACCGTAACCCAGAACGTCGTGGCATGGTTCATTCGGCATAATCTGATCTATCGATATGGTGTACCACAGAGGATCATCACAGACAATGGTACCAATCTCAACAACAAAATGATTACCGAACTCTGCAAGCAGTTCAAGATACAACATCATAACTCTTCTCCCTACCGGCCGAAGATGAATGGGGTTGTCGAAGCGGCTAATAAGAACATTAAGAAGATTGTGCAGAAGATGACAGTGACATACAAAGACTGGCACGAGATGTTACCATTTGCTCTTCATGGGTACCGTACCTCAGCGCAGACGTCAACAGGAGCAACACCCTACTCCTTGGTATATGGCATGGAGGAAGTCTTTCCCATTGAAGTTCAGATACCCTCTCTTCGGATTATGAAGGATGAAGGTTTGAGCGAAGATGACTGGATTCAGACCCGGCTTGATCAGCTGAACCTAATCGACAAAAAGAGACTTACTGCTATTTGTCATGGTTAGACGTATCAAAAACGAATGATCAAGGCATTTAACAAGAAAGTCAGACGACAAGAGTATAAAGTTGGGGATCTGGTTATCAAGCGCATCATATTACCTCAAGGTGATCCCAGGGGCAAATGGACCCCTACTTACGAAGGGCCATTTGTGGTTAAGAACATTTTCTCAGGCGAAGCTATGATTCTAACCACCATGGATGGTGACGACCTTTCTCACCCCATCAATGTAGACATAGTGAAAAGATACTACGCATAATCAAAGACCCGCTAGGTTGACTGGCCTAGGCAAAAATAAGGGCTTCCCGGCGAACCAAAAGGGTTCGGGCAAAAATAAGGGACGAAAATGGAAAAAATCTGTACACCCGACAAGTCGAAAACCTGAAAAGGCAGCTTGGGCAAAAAAGGATATCCTGGTGGACTGAAAACCCGAAAGGGCGGTCCAGGCAAAAATTAGGGATCAAAGCGTAACACTATGTCTCATTGGATCACCTTGCATCCAGACTTCGGTATCAACTATTAAGCTCGGACGACACTAATCAATCTGATCTACCTTCAACCAAGTAGAAAAGTGATAAGATTATCAAGGACATAAAGGCAATAGCAGAGTTGGAACCCAGTGGGATTGTTCGTATAACTGTTTTGTTTTTCACAATTTGTGTAAATTCTATCTGCTCGACGACGTTCTCTTACTAGGACGTCAACCTCTTGTACAAAAATGCCTATTTACAGGACAAACTTCAAAATCAATACAATTCATTTTCAAAGAAATTTCAAACTGTTTTCCTTTATTTGTTTTGATTTGAAAAGAACGTCTAATGTTCATTTTTGATATATGCATTTGACATTAATTGCTGCTCATAAATATTTACATGCGAAACAAAAGATGAATTACTGGTAATATCAGAAACAGGGGCAAATAAGAATTGTCCGAACTGTACAGTTGCTTTGTCCACCAGGTACAAAGGTAGATTCAGCTGAAGAATACGGCTAAGAAACCTTCACTCCCCGCAGAGTAAGACAGTAATGGTAGATCTCCCCCAGCTGAGACTTGCAACTATGAACGAATCAACAATGCTTTCCCCAAGCAGAGTTTATCTACCATCAATACTAGAAAGGCTTGATATCCCCGACAGACTTAATATTCCCTAGCAGAGTATAATAATGTTCCCCGACAGAATACAAGATACCCCCAGTGGATTTAAAATTTTCCCAGTGCAGTCTGAAAAAGCTTCCCCAGTGGAGTTGAAGAATCATCCCCAGTAGACTCTGGAAGTTTATCCCCAGCGGAGTATAAAATAAATCTCCCCAGCCGAGTTCAAAGGATCATTCCCAACAGAATTCAAAGGGTTATCTTTACAAAAGTCTAACGGGTTATCCCCAGTGAAGTCGCAATTGAAAGATTATCCCCATCGAAGTTCTTTCCTTTCACAAACAGGAATTCAATCCTCAACAAATTCAATATCACTAGCAACGATAATTCATCCCGACATAATTTATCAGTGGAATCCTCAGCAGAGCATCTCTTCCCCACAGAGTAATTTCCTCATCAGTTTATTCCCCAACAGATTTATCTTCTCCTGCAGGTTTATTCTCGCAATCACCTTCGTTCACCATCCCCAGCAGAAACGAAGAATTCAGTTCTATTCTCCAGCAGCTATCCTGGATTTATTTTCCCCGGCTAGAAACATTACATTTCCATACATCATGATACATGCATATACGCATCATACCACACAATATCATTGTTGAGAGCATCATTGCTTGATCCATATCATGCATTGCATATGACTGACCTTTACCTTTCAGGAAAGATGCAGTTAAATTCTCAGCTATGTCAAAGACCTTCTCTGGTTCAGTCAGATCGACCCTAAGATCTCCCTGATTCATATTCTAGTTGAAGATATTCCAAGACTTTCGCCTGGTTCAGTTAAATTGATCCTAAGATTTTTCTGATTCTTATCCAGCCAAAGTTAATCCAAGACCTTCTCTGGTTTAGTCAGATCGACCCTAAGCTCTCCCTGATTCGTATTCCAGTTGAAGATATTCCAAGACTTTCGTCTGGTTCAGTTAAATCGACCCTAATATTTTTCTGATTCTGATCCAGTCAAAGTTAATCCAAGACCTTCTATGGTTCAGTTAGATCGACCCTAAGATCTCCCTGATTCGTATTCCAGTTGAAGATATTCCAAGACTTTCGTCTGGTTCAGTTAAATCGACCCTAAGATTTTTCTGATTCCAATCCAGTCAAAGTTAATCCAAGACCTTCTCTGGTTCAGTTAGATCGACCCTAAGATCTCCCTGATTCGTATTCCAGTTGAAGATATTCCAAGACTCTCGTCTGGTTCAGTTAAATCGACCCTAAGATTTTTATGATTCTGATCCAGTCAAAGTTAATCCAAGACCTTCTCTGGTTCATTTAGATCGACCCTAAGATCTCCCTGATTCGTATTCCAGTTGAAGATATTCCAAGACTTTCGTCTGGTTCAGTTAAATCGACCCTAAGATTTTTCTGATTCCGATCCAGTCAAAGTTAATCCAAGACCTTCTCTGGTTCAGTTAGATCGACCCTAAGATCTCCCTGATTCGTATTCCAGTTGAAGATATTCCAAGACTTTCGTCTGGTTCAGTTAAATCGACCCTAAGATTTTTCTAATTCTGATCCAGTCAAAGTTAATCCAAGACCTTCTTTGGTTCAGTCAGATCGACCCTAAGATCTCACTGGTTCCTATTCCAGTAGAAGTTCAGACCTCTTAATCAACAGTCTCCAAATGACATCTGTAAGCCCATTCCCGATATCACAAGGCTGATACCACTTCATGCGAGTGCAAATTTCTGGGCACTCTAGTGTTCAATCATCTTCCACCTTCGGATCACGAAAGGCCCGAAAGCCAATCTATATCCTCAGGTTTAAGAAGATTGAACAGGGGAAGCTGTTGCACCCCAAAATTTTCCCACTCATATTTCTCAAAACATTGCAAGAAAAATCTCCAAGTGGCTCAAGATTGCTCAAGAGTTGGACAATTAAGCTATCTCCTAAGGCAGTCAACCTCAAATTAGGGTTTTGTGTTGCATCAAGGTCCTTGCATCCAAATGACCTCAAGTTCTCCCCAATTTCCTAATATGTTCTCAAGTTCATCCATGTCAAGTTTCAAGCCTTGCAGAGGAAGTTTGCTCAGTCAATTGCTCAAAGGGTTCAAAAATCGACTGTGCTAGGGCAAAAGTCAACTGTGACCCAAATACAGTCAAACCTCAAGATTTTTTGTCAACATTCTCATTATGAAGGATATTTCATCATTTTATCAAGGTTTGATCATGATTCATCAAGGATTGCTCAAAATTCATCAAGACTCAAAAGTTGCTAAATTAGGGTTTTGTAGGAAAAGTCAAATCAACTTTGACCAAGCATAAATTTCTCATAATTTATGAGAAATGACCCATCCAAAGCTAATTTTTAATAGGATGCAATTTCATACAATCTATCTTCATACCCCAAGATCAAGAAATGCACTCACAAAAAGTTACAAATTTGGACATTATAGGTCATTTTTGAAAGTCAACAAAAACACCTTTTTTTCCAAAGCTTATAACGTGAGCATGGAATATCAAAATGAGATGAGACTAAAAGAGTTGGTTAGAGCACATCTCAGGCTTTTTAAAAAGTCTAAGAACACCTCCAAAAGTTCAAAATTGAAGGAGTTATGCATTGTTGAAGTTGGGCATTTTTGCAAAATTGCCAAAAGTCAACTATCCTCAAAACTTCAAATTTTGTCAAATGGGCCCATTCTTTTCCACTTGATTTTGGCTTTCCACATTCCACACGTGTCCTATCTTCAGCCTTGTGTCCGTTTAAGAATTGTTCTATTTTATTTGATTTTTTATTGAATTATTTCATTTTAAATCAATTTAAATCAAATAAAATCCCAAAACTTGATTACATGAGATCTTTTTCTATTTTCAGGACCTAATCACCATCAATATCATGATCAAATTCGTATCAAGCATTACATGTGCAAAAAGATTGGATTTTTGGCAAATTAAGCAAGTTTTCAATGGAGGATCAAATCCAATCTCAAGGCATTAATGTACAAGGATTCAAGACCAATTTGTTGATCTAATACATTGCAGCATACATATACAAGTGAAAGCACACGAATTTGGGACCTATAGGCTGCAAGAGGATCAAGAACCAAACTTGAAAAATTGACAAAAAGTGCAAAACTGAAATCACCCTTGGAGGCATTTTCAGAAGCGAAACTCAACACTAATCCATTGCTGGACAATCATTGAAGCAAAACCAACCCATAGCCAATCCCCATACACGCACAAAAGCTCTGTAAGTGTCTTAAAAAATGCTTTTCGTTTGAATACGTAGATCCTTATTCTTGCAATTTTCTTACAAAATCTTTGCATATTCATGATTATCGTCCAATTTAAAAGCATTCTGCATTAGCCAATTGCATTTATCTAGCCTGTAGCCCCATAGCCGAACCTAGGCTTCGTGGTTTGTTTTTTTGGGCATTTCTTTTTCAGGCAAAATCAGTGCCATTGATGGACATAGGCGTAACCAGGGAAGATAGACGAGCACAACCATAGTCCTGGATTTGGTTTTCATGGCCTAGAACGGATTTTAGGTTGGACATACGAATTTAGATGCGGATATAAATCCGCAGGTAAATGTACAGGGTTGAAGGAAGAAGACTTAGACGTGTCTCCCCCTGGTTGGCTTGTTCAAACTTCGCGTGTGTTATTTTTTTATTCTAGCATATTATTGTTTTTTCCCATATTATTATTATTATCCAATATGCTAACAGTTGAAGCGCATTGGTTGAGTGGTAGAGGCGTTGTCCAATGACCAACAGGACCTGGGTTCAAACCCCAAGTCCCCCATGCATTTGTTATTATTTTTCAACAGGTCATCCAGTGTGAACTCAAGCGCGTGGCCTATCATACAGCCTCACTCAATCAAGCGCCAGATGGCCCAAGGCCAGATCTGGTGATCCAGAATGAAAGTCTACCATGGGCAAAGGTCAACGCGTATGCATGGAATCAGGGAAGTCAAACGAGGCCAGCTGGTGATGGGCCATGGAAATTGCTGAATAAACCTCCAAAATCAGGCCCAAACCCTATTTTTTCTCTTGTCTTTTATTATTTCTCTTAATTATTTATTGTTATTATTTTTAATTATTAACTAACCAATCAAAGCTTTTTCTCAATAAAATTAAAAACCAAAAATATATTATTTATTAAATTAAATTTCAGCATTTTATTTTTTGTTAATAAATATTAATTTAATTAATTTAGTTTTAATTAGGAATAACTTTTAATATATTTTGCAATAATTAAAATTAAATTAGACAATTAGGTTTTATTAACATTGATCAAATTTATTTTTATTTCTTTAAATACCAAAAACCCAAAAATATTTTTATTAATTAATTTATTTATTAATTTAATAATTAACTTAGTTTAATTTCTTTTTTAATTCAAAAACAAACCAAAAATCCTTTCTTTAATAATCAAAGGGTCAAAACCCTAGAATTTTCCCGATTTAATTTCCCGCATGCGATCCATTTTTTACTTCAATATTTTATCTGTTTCCCGGAATGTAATAGCTTAATAGGACGTTACTATTTTTTTTCGTTTTATTTATTTTTCGCATTTTAATTTCAAGGGTTGCTTTTGGCGATATAAATACTCGACGCCTTGTAATAGTTAATTTAATTTCTGCAATTTAATTTCCGCAACTTATAAACTGTTGGATATTTGGTAATAGGTAATGCATGACAAGAATGAATGTTTAACTTAAAATCAACATAGATAACCATTGACATGTACAAAGAAAAAATTAACTGAAAACAACACACTCGCACATGCGCACCCTTAGGGTACACCTCACTTGGTTGCCTTCGAACGCGGTCATTAAGTATAGGAAGTTTTAGAGGTCGCCCTCTTGTCCAAAGATCATAGTTGCCTCGAAACGGTTGCCTCGGAAAAATGATCTAAGACATTAGGGTTACCGCTAAGGCGTCCTAACATTACTTTAGTGACTGCACGTCCCTTAATCAAATTGACCCTTAAACTCCAACGACAGTGCTACCTACTCGTCAATAGTAGGATAGCATTGTCTAAAGGAAAATTGCATAGAACGATTCCTTTTTCGAGTAGGTAGATGGTTCTTAATTACTTGCTCTTTCAAAACAAAACAAATTTTCACACTTACACTCCTTTTCAAACAAAAAACTTCTTTCAAACCCACAAACACAAAGAAAAGCAATTTTTGAAAACACTTTGAGCAAGTACCTAAGAGCCCGTGGATAACCTCGGATAGAAAGGGTGCTAATACCTTCCCTTTCTATAATCTAACCCCCGAACCCGAGAAAAATCTCGAAAAAGGAATTTTTCTGTGCTTTTTTTCCTTTCCTTATTGGATAAAATAAAAGTCGGTGGCGACTCTTGCTTACCGTGACATTTTGCAAAAACAAACGCAAAACGCAAACCAGCATTCCGAAAAACAGTCAGTTCTTTCCCACCGTATCACACCTCCGTCCGGGCAGGCTCACCTACAGCTTGTTTGCCGCGAGTCCCAGATGACTTATCAGTAGGGGTAACTGCTGGAGTAAGAATAGGAATAGTAACTGAAGTACTAGAGGGTGCAGAAGATGAAATAACGATAGGCTTAATGGCAATCTTCGGGGATATCTCAGGAGAGAAAACCCTTCCACTTCTAGTAATCTTGCTGGTCCCAAAAATGTTACCAATATCAGGATCAACCTCTCCATTTTTCAAATCTTGTTTGATGCCATGATAGTACACATCGGCACCATAATGCTAAGGGACAGCTTTGTCCGAGGCGTACGGGATAGGACCAGGACATGTGATTATTAGTAGAGCAATTCTTGGAGCGGATATAATCCTAACAGGTCTTCTTGAGGAGGCCTTGGAAGGACTGACGGAAATGGTTATAATAGCAATGTCTTCAGATGGAACAACGGGAACCAGAGTTTTTTTAAACAAAATTTCTTTGTTGTCCATCAGGCGTTGAACACTTGACTTTAGTAAATGGAAACCAGAAGGTAGAAATGAACACATGTGGCAACCTTCACCACAACCCGAAAATAAACCTGCCAACAGCAAATTCTTCTTTACAGTCATGAGAGGAGTAGAAACTTCGTCCACTGAGGCTATGAATAGATTAGTATCAATGGCGTTAACTCCGCAGTTGTGCTTAGGCATGGGAGCAGTTATGACATTGGGCTTCTCCGGAGCGTCGAACTCAATCTCCTTGGCTTCAATCAAATCTTGTACTTTATTTCTTAGATCCCAACAGTCATTTGTTTCATGACCAGGACCCTCAGAATCATAGGCGCACCGAGTGTTCGGATTGTATTGAGGAGAAGAGGTATTAGGATTCTTGGGAGTCTCATTTAAAGTTGCCAAGTTAGATCTCAGCAGATGGGGTAGAACCTCTGTCAATGTCATGTTAATCTGGGTGAACTGCCTTTGTGGTCTCTCTACCCTTTGCTGATTGTTGCATTGTGGGATAGCCGCAGGCCTAGGTATTATTACATCACTTACTATTGGATGGTATCCCGCTCTGCTCTAATCTCTCGGGCTATAAATGGAACTGGCCTCCTTTTTACCAGTGAATGGTTTCTTCATCGTGCTCGAGGATGCATCTCTTTGAATTTTGCCACTTTTTATATCGGCTTCGACCTACTCACCAGTCATGATTAGTTCAGTAAATCCAGCTGAGGAATTTCCAATCAGGTGGTTGAAGAATGGACCTGATAAGGTGCCTAGGAACATATCCACTAACTCTCTATTAGATAGAGGGGGATGGACTCTACCTGCGAGATCCCTCCATTTCTGAGCATAGGTTTTGAAACCTTCACCTGCACCCATAGACATGCCTTACAATTGCGTCCGAGTTGGAGCTAAGTCAGCATTATACTGGTATTGTTTGTAAAAAGCGGCAGCCAAATCTTCCCAGTTGTGAATATTTGTCCCTTCCAACTGATAGAACCAATCCAACTGTGTCCCTGACAAGCTCTCTTGAAAAAAATGCACCCATAGATTCTTATCAGTCGTATGGGGTTGAATCTTTCTAACGTATGACCTTAAATGCAGCTTTGGGCAAGAGACACCGTCATATTTAGCGAAAGTGGAGACCTTGAATTTCTGCGGGATGATAACCCCTGAGACAAGTCCTAACTCTTCAAAATCCAGTTCGGGTACCCTCTGGACCTCCATAGCATTCAAACGATCCTCTAGCTCTTTGTATTTATTATCAGCAGGAGGATACCGTTCCTCAGAGTAATCAGGTTCTTCCTCTTCTTCGGATGCTGGGTTGTTGTTCACTTCCTTGGTCCTGTCTTCTTGATTATCTCCTTCACCCGATGATGTTGCAAAATCCAAAGTCCGTCTGGCTTGTCCTTTGAACCTTCTTCCCATGATCACAATACCAGTTGGTTTCTTCGCTTTCTTCTTCTTTTCTTTGGCCAGTAGAGTCTTCAACTCCTCTTGTCCTTTTGTCAGAGTTAAGAGCATTTGTTGAAACTGGATGTTCTGCACCTGAAGATCTTTCACTGCCTGTTCAATATCCATCTCACTGAAATAAACAGTAGAAGGATAAGGAGACCTGTTGTAAGAAATCTGTATGATGTTATGATGAATGAATATGCAATATGCAAATGATTTCAAGGAAATTAGACATTTAAATTTGTTCAAACCAAAAGGAACACACGTTATGTTAAATCCCAGTTTGAGTACATCATGCCTCTTTGGGCTTATAATGAAAGAAATAAAACGCAAAAAAGACTCCTAAGATAAAAAGGTTGAACGCATCCTCTTTGGCACGATGTAGGCGTTCAGATTCCGTTCCTCATGAAGCTGCTTGGTGAGTTCCAAGACCTTCTTCTCACTGGCGTAAAACTGGGCTTCAAAGGTGTCTCTCTCTTCCGTTAACTGAACCCAAGATTTCTGCAAGTCTTCGAGAGAGATAGGCATGTCAGGATGAAGGATAGTGTATGGGACGTCTCCTTCAACAACTGGCTCTATGATAACAGGGAGGAGAGAAGGATAAGGCATCACAAGACTTTGAGCACGAGCCCGTACCCACCTAAGGTAAGGCTCGAGTAGGATAGAGTTTTTGTGTCCCAAAGTCCTACTGTCCACCTTGTTCACCATTTTCCAAGCTCGTGTAAACCTTTGGCGATAACCTAGGTCTTCTTTGTCGTTGTCAAACACTAGACCTTGAATGAGCATCTCATGAGGACCGTCTCTTCGGGCATACCCAAACTGTTGAAGAGCTAATAAGGGGTTTTAGGTGATACCTCCGATAATACCAAGCAGAGGGATGTTAGGAAATTCCCCACAGCGGTCAATGATAGAGACATCTTCCAAGGATCTCAAACACCAACGAATATCAGAGTGGGTGAGGGACATCACCCTTTGAGACCATGTGTGATACGGTGGGAGAACTGACTTGAGGTTTGTGTTTGTTTTCGCAAATGTTTCGGTTTAGCAAGAGTCGCCACCGACTTTTTATTTTATCCTAAGGAAAGGTTAAAAAGCACAGGAAAAACCTTTGAGATGTTTTCTTCGGTTCGGGGAGTAGATTATAGAAAGGGAAGATATTAGCACCCTTTCTATCCATGGTTATCCATGGGCTCTTAGTTACTTGCTTAGATCACTTGCCTTTGCTTTTCAATTGTTTGAAATGGTGCTTTGTGTGTGTGTGGTTTTTGAAAATGTTTTGAAAAAGATGCCTTGTCTAGGCAAACATTGTAACAATTCTTTACTCGAATGTTTTACAAATGTGTTTGTCTTTTTGAAAAGATGTTCAATGTTTTTGAAAGTTTGTTTTGAAATTGTGTTGTGGAGTGTGTTTTGAAAAATGGCAAGGATTTTTTTTGCAAGTTGGTCAAGTAACCAAGAGCTATCTACCCTAAATTTCTCAAAGATCTTTCCTATGTTTGGACACTTTTAACAGTATTGTTCCACCATTGCATTTGGTGGACAATCTTGTGTTAGGATGTTAACGGGACGGGCGCGGGTCATCGATTAGACCATGAATGCAATAGTGCCAAGTGTCTTTGGCAATTTTTCCTTCAAGGGACTTGATCATTTTTTAGGCAACTTGAGAAAGCGTCATCGAGGGACTATGATCATTTGATTTGTTTTTGTTTTGCCAAAGACACTCAACATGCAACATGGCCCATTTTTGAAGGCAACAAGTGGAGTAACCCTAGGGGTGCAAGTGTGCATTGTGTTGTCCATTTTCATGCTCTTTTGTCTTTGTATTAGTCAAGCTATTTGTTATTTTATTTGCATACAAACCCTAGGTCTAAGCATGACATAATTTTGAAAGCTTTTAAATGCGGAAATTTAAAGTCCTAAATTATTGCAACATGATTATGGGGATGGGGGTACAAATGTTTGAATGGGGGGATATTTGACAAGAAATTAAATTCTAAGCTATTACATCCATATCGAATATACAAATATTTAATTGTACAATATTTGAATAAATACAATAAATATGCAAAATGTATTATGCACAAAAATGATTTTTTATGTATGTGAAAGTGTTTTTCAATATGAAATATAAACAAAAAATAAAAAGGTCAATTTTTGAATATTTTTATGGTTTAGGGCAAAACCCTAGTTTTTTAAATAAATAGTATTTATTTATTAATTATATACAATATTTATAGATTAATTTATACAAAAAAGAAGTATATTGTAAAAAAAGTATTTTTTAGTGTCATATATTAATAAAAATAAAAATGTATTATTTCTATATTTTTGTCCTAAATATCTAATAAAATATACAAGTATTTATATATTATATTAAATATACTAAATATATACAAGAATAAAATATTAATTATTTACAAAAAAAAAAGTATATTTTAGAAAATGTTTTCAAAATGTAAACAAAAAATAATAACTGAAAAATATTTATTTTTGTATTGTTTTTAGGGTTTTAAATAAAAAGGTTTTTATATTTATTTACATACATATATTAAATAAAACAAATAAATGCCAAATAAATGCAAAAAAGGGTGGAAAATATTTTTGGTATTTTTTTACATTTGTACAAAAAATAATAAGTCAGAACAAAAAATAAAAATGCAAAATGACAATTATTTCACACAATGGGCCAAGGGGGTGCAAAAATGGAAAAAAGTATGCAAAGAGCAAAACCAACTCAGGCCCAGCCCAAATCAGCCTTCTTCAACCTCCAGCTTCTGTTTCAAAAACGCGCGCCTTCTTGTTCATCATACTAACTTCTGATTCTTTGACTTTTAGCAAACACTCATAACACCAATAATGTAGAGCATCAAGAGACGAATTCAGACATATAAAATACTTGACCTAACTCTAAGAAACGAGGGAGAATTTCTTCATCCCCAATTTCTGACCTAATTTTTCTTCAATGTTCATGGCCAAAATTCTCACAGCATACTCAATATAAATGAAAAGTAAATACATGGATGGCTTCAGGGCTATGAGTAGAGCATGTTTCATTCACAAACCTAGGCCTAACTCTTCTTGTATTGAGAGATAGAAGTTCATGGTTTTACCTGTTTCAGCTTGAGTCGTGTACATCAATGTGGCCAACTTCAATGGAGTTTGAGCTTTTGTACAGCTTGCCTGAAGTCCAAGGATGCTTCTCCAACACCTAGCTTTCTTTGAATCACTATGAATCGTGCTATGGAAGTTCACCTGCAAAACTGAAAAATGAAAATGGTAGATGAGGTTAGGGGTGTTACAGTTTGTATCTAGGGCTTGGGATAGTTTCAATAGATGATATGGAACGTGTTTGCAAAGTTTTTAGCCAAAGTGCACGAGTGGAATGAGTTGTGGAAGTCAAACTGCAACAGATGCCCTGTTTTGCAGCAAAACTGTGATTTTCTGTATGAGGACGGATGAGGGGTGGTTTTGTCGTACTTTAGGCTTGCTTGGATGTATGAAAGATGTTTGCAAAGTTTGTGTTTGGCTGTGTTGACAGGAATGAGAGATTGAGAGTTTTTGCAAGCTTTCTTCAAATGTAAGCAAGGATAGTGTAAGTTCCAATACAGGCCCGTACCACCCTCTATGTATGCTGCATATCTTGTTCTTGATCAGAGGGATTTGTGTACAAATTCTAGCCTCTAAGATCTGGCCCATGCCTCTTGGATTTTGTATTTGACATAAAGCACTACTTTTCAAAAATGGCGAGTTTGCTTTTTCTAATTAAGGGATAATTCTTTGTGTAATGACTAAATGCATAAAACAATGCTTGAACACAATGGTTAGGCATTTAATTATGGAGTGAAAACTTGGTTTAGAGGCCTGCAAGCAAGTACCAAGCATGCTGATTTGAAAATGGAACTTGTATGAACATGCATTTGGTTATGAACAAAAGTGAATTTTGCCCAACTTTGCAAATTCGATTCTCCCTAACCACAAGGGTGTTTGAGAAGTTCTTGGACAATTTGGAAAGCTTGGAATGTGTACCACAATCCATCTTTGTAATGAAAATTGAAACTCCAAGTGGAAGCATGTGAAAAATGGCCAAGAAGTTGGACAAAAATCCTGCCTAGAATAGGTCAAAAATTTTCTAAGTAAAAATGTTTTGCACCCTTATTCCAAAAATCATAACTTGAGCTACAACCTTCCTTTGAGAAAACTTTGTGAATCAAAGTTGTAGATTTTGCAATGGACTACAACTTTCATGTTTTTAGTTTTGTTTGAATCCATTTGTATCTTGATGAAAAATGGGACAAAGTTAGGGAAAAATAAGGGAATTTCATAACTTAGAAAATTTCTAAGTTATGAAATTTCTTCATTTTAAACCCTAATTTGCAATTTTGGATTTCTTGATGAACAAGTTTCATAATTTGACATGTCTTGATGAAAAATGAATCTTGGCACTTGATTTTGACCAAAAAGTCAAAGTTTGACTTTTCAGTATACAGTCAAATTTTGATCAGTTGACTGGAAAATTCATCTGTCAATCCTGTGCATTTGAGATCTTTTGAACTTGTTGAATGTGTCAAGACAATGCCATTGAATCCTTAAGTCCATATATGAGCTTGGTTTGCCATTGGTTAGGTCAAACAGTCAAAAATTGCCTTTGTGCAGTCAAAACCCTAAAAATGACCATTTTGCCCTTTTGGTGATCTGATCAAATTTCTTGTGGAATTATGATCCAAACTTGACCAAATGGTTCATATGAGTTCATTATGTTGATGTGGGTCAAATTTCATGAGGTTTGACTATTAATTGGCCACAGTTGACTTCTTCCCCAATAAAGTTGTTTTTAGGTCAACTGTCCAATTGACTGGGCAAAAATTGGAATCAAGACTTGAAACTTGGTATGGATAAACTTGTGAGTCCAACATGAAACATGAAATTTATTTTGGGCATTTTAGGTCAAAACATCTTTGTGCAAACTCAAACCCTAATTTGAGTCAACAGTGCAAGGAGGAGTCTTGAGCAGAGCAAACCCTAACTTGATCTTGAATATATGAGTCTTGTGATTAGAAAATGTTGATGAAATGAGAGGGTAAATTTTGGGGTATAACAGTTGCCCATGTTTAATGTTCTTGCACCTGAAGAGTTAGATTGGTAGGTTTGCCTTTCGTGTCTCGAAGGTAAAAGGAGATTGGACACTAGAATGCCTGTAAATTTGCACTCGTCAAAACACGGATGCGGGAATGGGCTTAAAGATGCCATTTGGAGATGTGACAGAATCTTGTCGGGGGATGGGCTTAAAGATGCCATCTGGAATACTTGTTGAAATGTATGTCGTTGATGAGTGAGCGAGTATCAGAAAGGTATCCATGTTTGGAATATCTCTGAACTGGGGATCTTGAATAAGCAATGGATTGACATCCGTGTTTGGAGAATCCGTAAACTGTTTTCAAAAGTTGAATCTGAACAAGCTATAGATTAACATCCGTGTTTGGAGAATCCGTAAACTGTTTTCAGAAGTCTTGGATCTGAACAAGCGATAGGTTAACATCCGTGTCTGGAGAACCTGTAAACTGTTTTCAGAAGTCTTGAAATTGAATAAGCAATAGAGCAGCATCCATGTTGGGAAGCGTCCGTAAACTGTTTTCAAAAGTTGAGTCTGAACAAGCGATAGATTAACATCCGTGTTTGGAGAATCCGTAAACTATTTTCAGAAGTCTTGGATCTGAACAAGCGATAGGTTAACATCCGTGTCTGGAGAACCTGTAAACTGTTTTCAGAAGTCTTGAAATTGAATAAGCAATAGAGCAGCATCCATGTTGGGAAGCGTCCGTAAACTGTTTTCAAAAGTTGAGTCTGAACAAGCGATAGATTAACATCCGTGTTTGGAGAATCCGTAAACTGTTTTCAGAAGTTGAAGAATCTGAACAAGCGATAGGTTAACATCCGTGTCTGGAGAACATGTAAACTGTTTTCAGAAGTCTTGAAATTGAATAAGCAATAGAGCAGCATCCATGTTGGGAAGCATCCGTAAACTGTTTTCAAAAGTTGAGTCTGAACAAACGATAGATTAACATCCGTGTTTGGAGAATCCGTAAACTGTTTTCAGAAGTCTTGGATCTGAACAAGCGATAGGTTAACATCCGTGTCTGGAGAACCTGTAAACTGTTTTCAGAAGTCTTGAAATTGAATAAGCAATAGAGCAGCATCCATGTTGGGAAGCTTCCATAAACTGTTTTCAAAAGTTGAGTCTGAACAAACGATAGATTAACATCCGTGTTTGGAGAATCCGTAAACTGTTTTCAGAAGTTGAAGAATCTGAACAAGCGATAGGTTAACATCCGTGTCTGGAGAACCTGTAAACTGTTTTCAGAAGTCTTGAAATTGAATAAGCAATAGAGCAGCATCCATGTTGGGAAGCGTCCGTAAACTGTTTTCAAAAGTTGAGTCTGAACAAGCGATAGATTAACATCCGTGTTTGGAGAATCCATAAACTGTTTTCAGAAGTTGAAGAATCTGAACAAGCGATAGGTTAACATCCGTGTCTGGAGAACCTGTAAACTGTTTTCAGAAGTCTTGAAATTGAATAAGCAATAGAGCAGCATCCATGTTGGGAAGCGTCCGTAAACTGTTTTCAAAAGTTAAGTCTGAACAAGCGATAGATTAACATCCGTGTTTGGAGAATCTGTAAACTGTTTTCAGAAGTTGAAGAATCTGAACAAGCGATAGGTTAACATCCGTGTCTGGAGAACCTGTAAACTGTTTTCAGAAGTCTTGGAGTTGAATAAGGAACCGGTGTAGGGTTGCCTGATGATGAGTCCGTGTAGAACTGTATCTGAATAATTGTTAATGATAGCCTTTTATTCTTATCCTGAAAAGGACAAAATGTTATCTAAACACAAAGTTATGTTGCATGAAATGTATGATGCAATATATGTTATATCAATGTTTATGATATGAATGTAATGAATGCGCATGCAAGCTGATGAGCTGTCTTACTGCGGATAGAGGAATCCTGGATAACCAGAGATAAAAGAATCTTGACTGCTGCCAGGGAAAGTGAATCCTTGCTGTTGCAGGGGAGTGTAAGAATCTTTGACTGTTGAGGATGACACATCCTTGTTGACTGCTGACTGCTTGGGGAACAAGATCTTCAATTGTTGAGGGATCTTAGGACCACTGCTGGGGATTGGAACTCCTTGGTGACTTGTAGGGAATGAGAGTTCTGATGATCTCTACTGGGGAGTCCAGAACCTGGTAGGCTTAAGCTTGAGAAGTAAAATTGAGAATCTTCATTCTGATGGGAAGTATCTCTGTGGGGAGAAGGTTCACTAGTCTGGTTCCGCTGGGGATTGATAGTTGGAAGTTTTAGCTCCGCTGGGGTTAGGATTTTCAGATTTTTAAGGCTCCACTGGGGATACTGAAATTTAACTCTGAAGGGAATTAAGTTCTGGAAGGCTCTCTTAGCTGGGGAAATCAGTTTTGGAGAAAGCTTTCGTTCCGCTGAGGATCCTGAAGTTTAACTCTGTTTAGGGAATTAAGTTCTGGATTTTAACCTTGTTTGAGGAATTTGGAGTTTAATTCCGCTGGGGAGTTCTTCTGAAAGGGCATCAAGACATCTATCTGTACTTTCAACCTATCAGCAATCATCTTTCTTGATTTGTAAGGAAATGATTATGTTGAAATGCATATGCCTATTTAACAAAACATTGGACGTTTCTCAAATAAAACATAAGTGTAAAAGAAGCAAAAGGAAGACAAAGCAAATTTCTATATCTGGAAAGGTATTTGTATTAACTTTTTATGAGTATCTTTGTACAAAGGAGATAGACATCCTAGTAAGAGGATATTGCCGTAAAAAATTGAAAATTTTATACAAACGAAAGATGGCTATGTGCAACAATTCCATGGGATCCCATTCTGTTATGGTCTTCACAACTCTGAATATCTTGTCCATTCAGTGCTTCGTCCGCCGATGACTGGATTGATCAGAAGCTTAGAGCTTGTTGATGAAGAGATTGTTCTTTAAAGTGATCCGACGAGACATAGTCATACGCTTTAATTCCCTAACTTTTGCCTGGATCGCCCTTTCGGGTTTTCAATCCACCGAGAAATCCATTTTTGCCCAAGCCACCCTTTCGGGTTTTCGACTTGCCGGGTGTACAGATTTTTTTGTTTTATCCCTAATTTTTGCCTGAACCGCCCTTTCAGGTTTTCGGTTCACCGGGATGCCCATTTTTGCCCAAGTCGCCCTTTCGGGTTTTCGACTTGTCGGGTGATTTCATGCGTAGTATCTTTTGACTATGTTTGCGTTCGCAGGGTGCGGCAGATCGTTGCCGTCCATGGTGGTCAGAATCATTGCACCACCAGAAAAGATGCTCTTGATTACAAATGGTCCTTCGTAAGTAGGAGTCCATTTGCCCCTGGGATCACTTTGCGGCAAGATAATCCGCTTGATTACGAGATCTCCGACTTGATATACTTGACGTCTAACTTTCTTGTTGAAAGCCTTGATCATCCGTTTTTGGTACGTCTGACTATGGCAAACAACAGTGAGTCGCTTCTCGTCGATCAAATTGAGTTGATCAAGTCGGGTCTGAATCCAATCGTCTTCACTCAAACCAGAGTCCTTCATAATCCTTAAAGAAGGAATCTGAACTTCCATGGGTAGGACAACTTCCATGCCATATACCAAAGAAAATGGGGTTGCCCCTGTCGAAGTACGTGCTGTGGTACGGTATCCATGCAGAGCAAACAGTAACATCTCATGCCAGTCCTTGTAGGTAACTATCATTTTCTGAATGATCTTCTTGATGTTTTTGTTCGCAGCTTCAACAACACCGTTCATCTTCGGCTGATAGGGAGATGAATTGTGATGATAAATCTTGAACTGTTCGCATAAAGCGGTGATCATAGTATTGTTCAGATTGGTTCTGTTGTCTGTGATGATCCTGTCGGGGACACCATACCGGCATATGAGGTTTTGCTTGATGAAGCGGGCAACCACATTTTTTGTGACGGAGGCAAAAGAAGCTGCTTCGACCCACTTGGTGAAATAGTCAATAGCGACCAGGATGAAGCGATGTCCATTGGACGCTGTGGGCTTGATCTCTCCAATCATGTCAATGCCCCACATTGTGAATGGCCAAGGAGCTGTCAGAACGTTGAGAGGAACAAGAGGAATATAAATCTTGTCAGCATAGACTTGACATTTGTGGCAAGTACGGGAATGTTGATGGCAATCAGCTTCCATGGTAGACCAGTAATAGCCTGCCCTTAGAATCTTCTTAGCCATCGTATGCCACTCAAGTGGGTGCCAAATGTGTCGCTGTGTATCTCACTCATGATCAACTATGCTTCAGCTTTGTCTACACATCAGAGTAAAACACAATCATGGCTGCGTTTATAGAGGATGTCGTTGCTCAGGAAGAACTTGGCAGCAAATCTCCTTAGGAACTTCTTGTCATTTACGGAAGCTCCTTCAGGATATTCTCTAGTCTGGAGATACCTTTTGATTTCGTGAAACCAAGGTTGTTCCACTACTTCTTCGGTATTAATCTCATGACAATGCGCAGGTTTGCCCATTCGCTCGATGGTGATTTGGGGAGCCTCATTATCCCAGTTGAGTTTAAACATGGAAGACATCGTAGCCAGAGCATCTGCTAGCTGATTCTCTTCTCGCGGGAAATGCTCGAAGGTGATTTGCTCGAAATGAGGCAAAAATGTCAGGACATGTTCTTTGTATGGGATAAGATTAGGATGTTTGGTATCCCACTCTCCTTTGATTTGACTGATAACCAAAGCCGAGTCCCCAAATACGATCAAAGATTTGATCCCCAAGTCTATAGCAGCCTTGAGACCAAAGATGCAAGCTTCATATTCGGCCATGTTGTTGGTACAGCTGAAACAAAGTCGGGCAGTGAAAGGTGTATGGCAACCTTCCTGGGAAATGAGTACCGCACTGATACCGTTTCCAAGTGCATTTGAAGCACCATCAAAGTACGGGGTCCATCGGGATCCATTTTCAGGTCCGTCATATGGTCTGTTACCTTCAATGTTGTCCAAAGTCATGATGTCCTCGTCCGGGAAGTCGAATCTCATGGATTGATAATCTTCGATAGCTTGATGAGCTAGATGGTCAGCTAGTACACTCCCTTTTATAGCTTTTTGGGTAGTATACTGGATGTCATACTCAGTTAGGATCATTTTCCATCTAGCGATTCTTCCAGATAAAGCAGGCTTCTCGAAGATATACTTGATAGGATCCATTTTGGAAATCAACAGAGTGGTATGAGTCAACATATACTGTCTTAGTCGGCGAGCAGCCCATACCAAAGCGCAGCAAGTTTTCTCGAGCAGTGAGTAGCGAGTCTCACAGTCGGTAAACTTTTTGCTTAGGTAATAAATGGAATGCTCTTTTCGACCAGACTCGTCATGTTGGCCTAGTACGCACCCCATTGAGTTGTCCAAAACAGTCAGATACATGATCAACGGCCTTCCTTCGACGGGTGGCATCAGAATAGGAGGTTCTTGCAAATACTACTTGATCTTATCAAAAGAAGCTTGGCAATCGTCGTTCCATTCGACTACCTGATCTTTCTTTAATAGTTTGAAAATTGGCTCACAGGTAGACGTCAGATGAGAGATGAATCTGGTAACATAGTTCAGGCGCCCCAAGAACCCTCTAACCTCCTTTTCAGTACGGGGGGCAGGCATTTCTTGTATAGCCTTTACTTTTGCTGGATCGACCTCAATGCCTTTGTTGCTGACAATAAATCCTAGAAGTTTACCAGACCTAACTCCAAAAGTGAACTTACTTGGATTCAGCCTGAGTTTGTACTCCTTCAACCTGGCAAACAGCTTTTGCAAATGTTCAAGGTGTTCCTCCTCTGTTTGTGATCGAGCTATCATGTCGTCTACGTAAACTTCGATCTCATGATGTATCATATCATGAAACAAAGATACCATGGCGCGTTGATAAGTTGCCCCTGCGTTCTTCAGCCTGAACGGCATCACCTTGTAGCAGAAGGTACCCCATTGTGTAACAAAGGTTGTTTTCTCCATGTCCTCAGGGGCCATTTTGATCTGGTTGTAGCCCGAGAATCCATCCATGAAGGAAAACACCTTGTGCTGAGCTGTGTTGTCAATCAAAATGTCGATATGCGGTAGCGGAAAATCATCTTTAGGGTTGGCCCTGTTCAAATCCCGGTAGTCCACACACATTTTGACCTTGCCGTCTTTTTTAGGTACTGGCACAATGTTAGCAACCCATTGTGGATAGGATGTAACATCCAGAAAGCCAGTGTTGAATTGCTTCATTACTTCAGCTTTAATCTTCTCAGACATTTCGGGCCTCATTCGGCAAACTTTTTGCTTGACCGGGGGACAATCCTCTCTTGTAGGGAGACGGTGAACCACAATATCTGTGTCTAAACCCGGCATGTCTTCATAAGACCAGGCGAAGATTTCAACATATCCATTCAACAGCTGTATTAAACGCTCCTTGACACTTGGTTCCAGATTGGCACCCACTTGTACTTCTTTCCTGTTTTCCTCTGTTCCTAAGTTGACTGTTTCCAACAACTCTTCATGAGGCAAGATGGCCCTCTCTTCTTGTTGTAGAAGTCTGGCTAGCTCTCCTGGTACTTCACAATCTTCGTCATCTTCATACTCAGCCTGATTGACCAAATCTTCAGAGTTATTGAAGGATACAACAGAATAGTCACCCATAGAATCCAGAGTGGATGGGTACCTGCATTTGTGAGTGTGGGTGTGTGTAAGGGATAGCCATCCTTAAACAAACAAAAATGCAAAAGGAAAGAAAATGAACACAGCAGTTTATAAATGAAAAACGTCCAATGATTCATTAAACATGGCATATGAATATGAAGAGAATCAAAACCCTTACAAATGGACCTACATGCCCCGGGCAAGGCATGAGGTGAAAAATAGTGTGCAGATTGTTTTAGTAATTATTACAGACCAACAGGAAATATTCGAAAGATAAATTACTGATCGATGAAAGTAATGAGAATGAAGTCTTTCGCCTCCCAGTTGTGTAGTCCCCCTTCGATGGTTGGGAAGATCCAATCTTCAATGTTGGCCTCTTCGTCTTCGTCTTCTAAAGCATTGATTCCATGAGGAGAAATCTTGATGGGTGTCTTTTCAATTTTTGAGTGAGGCATAGCTTTTTGCCCCGCAGCGGTAAATCCTAACCCAAACTTGTCTGTCTTGTGAGGAAAGTCAGGCAACCGACCCCATGTTGAGCTCTTCCCCTCCTTCATTGCAGCCTTTGCGTCTTTTAGAGATGCCATCCTGGCCACCTGCTTGGGTACCCCAGCTAATGCCTTTGCTACTGCAACCTCGGGAGCAATTTCCTCGAAGTGTTGGAACGGTGTTTCGATGAATTCGCCCTCCACTTCCACATACCTAAAGGAGTTTAGATGACTGATCATGTACTCCTCTTCACCATGTACATTTATGATTTTACCCTTAACAGGGTATTTCAGTATCTGATGTAGAGAAGAGGTGACTGCCCCAGCATTATGTATCCACGGTCTTCCTAGCAAGCAAGAGTAAGATGGGCGGATGTCCATCATATAGAAAGTTGAGTGGAACACTTCAGTGCCTACCTTGATGGGAATGTCGACCTCCCCATGCACCATTCTTTTAGACCCGTCAAAGGCCCTGACAATGATATTACTTGGTTTCAGCTCCAAGCCTTCACTATCCAACTGGTCGAGAGCCTTCTTAGGCAGCACATTTAGAGAAGAACCAGTGTCGACCAAGACATGGGCGAGAGTAGTTCCTCGGTATTCAACTGACACATGCAATGCGTCATTGTGCTTTCTTCCCTTCGGAGTCAGGTCAGCATCAGAGAAACCCAGGCCGTTGTCGGCGGTAAGGCTGGCTACACAATCCTGGAATTGATCGACTGAGGTTTCTTGGGGCACATGGGCTGTCTTCAAAAACCTTATCAAGGCCTTGGCATGAGCCTCCGAATAAAGCAGCAAAGCTAACATGGAGATCTTCGAGGGAGTTTGCCCCAGTTGCTCCACCACGTCATAATCACTCTTCTTAATTATTTTCAGAATCTCCTCCATTTCTTTCTTAGAGGTTTCGGGGATGACCAAGGGTTGAGCCCTCGTCCTGACGAGCTCTTCTTGGATCCATTTCCCCTTATCAGCAGAAGTAGGAGGGACAACCACAGGAATAACAACTTCTTCAATCAATGGAGTTTTTGCAGAAAGTTTTATCGGCGCAGGAGTAACCTTGGCAGCAGCTGAGGGTCCAAAGATTGCTTTTGGAGGGGCAATCTCTGGAGAGAAAATTCTCCCACTTCGGGTAATCTTGCTCGTACCGGCAATGTTTCCAATGTCGGTAGTTTCTTCGTCAGAGCTCTCTTCAGTTATCTCAATTTGTTTAACACCGTGGTAGTAGATTTCTCCACCATAATTCCACGGTATTGATTTGTCAGATTTGTAGGGGACGGGCCCAGGCATGGTTATTTTCAGAGGTGCAATCTTCGGAACTGATGTAATCTTAATAGGCATTTTGGGGACCTTGGAAAGATTGGTGGAAATGGTGATTATTGAAACTTCATTGATAGGAGTTGGAGTAACGGGAGTCTTTTCGAAAAGAATTTGTTGGTTGTCCATTAGGCGTTGGATGCTTATCTTCAGCAGTGGACAGTCGATTGGTAGGGAGTGACAAAAATAGCAATCTTCTTTACATCCTGGGAAAATCCCAGCCTTCAACAGATTCAACTTGATTGTTAGTAGTGGAGTTACCAGATCATCAACAGTAGAAACAAACAGATCTTCTTCAATACCATGGACATTGCGACCATGCTTTAGCATCGGAGTGGATATTACATTCGGCTTCTCTGGGGCGTCGAACTCAACCTCTTTTGCATCTATTAAATCTTGAATTTTATGCTTAAGCGCCCAACAATCGTTGGTGTCATGCCCGATGCTGTCAGAATGATAGGCACATTTAGCATTGGGATGATAATGTGGGGAAGTTGTATTCACATTTTTTGGTGCCTCTTTGATAGTGGTGAGATTTAGCTTCAACAAATGGGGAAGAACTTGTGCAGGCGTCATGTTGATACGGGTGAACTGCCGTTGTGGCCGTTCTACCCGTTTCTGGTTAGGTCTGTACTGATTGTTACGAGGCTGATCATTTGACGAATTTTGAATCATCACGGCCCCTACAGTCGGCCGGCGCTCCGTTCTTCCCAATCTTTTCTGAGAGTATATAACAGTTGCCTCCTTCTTGGCTGAAAATGATTTCTTAACAGTTGTGGAAGCGGAGGCATCCCTTTGAATTATCCCACTCTTAATACCAGCTTCCACCCGTTCGCCAGTTAGAATCAATTCAGTAAACCCTGCGGAAGAGCTCCCGATCAAATGGTTGAAGAAAGGGCCAAATAGGGTCCCCAAGAACATATCAACTAGTTCCCTATCTGAAAGAGGTGGCTGCACTCTTCCGGCCAAGTCGCGCCATTTCTGGGTGTATTCTTTGAATCCCTCATTTGATTCCATCCCCATACTCTGTAGCTGAGTACGGGTTGGCGCCAAGTCAGCGTTATATTGATACTGGCGATAAAAGGCAGTTGCCAAGTCTTCCCAGTTATGCACCTCTGACCTCTCAAGCTGGTAAAACCAGTCTAGTTGTGTACCAGACAAGCTGTCCTGAAAGAAGTGTACCCAAAGATTTCTGTTGGATGTATGAGGTTGAATTCTTCTGACATATAACCTCAGGTGCAACTTCGGGCAAGACAACCCGTCATATTTTGCAAAAATTGGCACCTTAAACTTTGGAGGGATCACAATCCCAGCAATCAATCCCAATTCTTCAAAATCTAACCCAGGAACCCTTTGCAACTCCATAGCTGCCAGTCTATCCTCCAGGTTTTTGTATTTGTCGTCCGCTGGCGGGTATTGCTGCTCTGAATAATCTTCATCTTCCTCAACCTCTTCCTCTTCAGCCTCAGACTCAGAAGGTAATGCAGCTCCTTTTCCTTTACCGGTTCCCTCATCAGATGTGGAGGGAAATTCAAGAACTCTCCTAGCTTCATTCTCAAACCTTCTTCCTAGTGTAGCTACCCCAACTCTTTTCTTCTTCTTTTTTCCTTTTTCTTGCTCTTTGTTCCCTAACAGTGCTTTAAGATCCTCCTGACCCTTTGCCAAGGTCATAAGGAGCTGTTGAAACTGCGAGTTTTGTGACTGCAGATCTTTGACCGTCTGTTCAAGATCCATCTTACTGAAATAAACAGCAGAAAGATAAGGAAACCTGGTGTGAAGACCTGCTTATGCATATGATGAATGATATGTTTATTCATGCAATGCATTCAAGGATTTAGAAATTCAAAATTGTTGCAGACAAAAAGAACACACGTCATATTAATAAGAAGAAATTTTGTCAGTACATAAATGCCCCATTGGCCAAATATTACAAAAACTTCTTAAGGTAAAAAGACGTTGCGCATCCTCTTTGGTGCGATGTAAGTGTTGAGGGTCTCCTCCTCGTGAAGTCGGCGGGTAAGATCCAAAACCTTCTTCTCACTGGCGTAGAAGCTGGCTTCAAAAGTATCCCTTTCTTCTTTGAGTTGGATCCAACTTTTCTGCATTTCCTCCCATGATGTAGGCATGTCAGGATGTAGGATGGTGTAGGGAACCTCTCCTTCCTTAACAGGCTCTTTAATCAAAGGGAGAATATGAGGGTAAGGCATCATAAGACTCTGGGCTCGGGTTCGTACCCACTTGAGATAAGGCTCAAGAGGGATGGAGTTCTTGTGCCCCAGTGTCTTGCTATCTATCTTGTTAGGCATCCTCCAAGATCTGATGAATCTTTGGCGAAGTCCTTGCGCATCGTTGTCAAAGTCAAAAACTAGGTCAGGAATCAGCATGTCATGAGGGCCATCCCTCCGTGCATATCCAAATTGTCTCAAAGCTAGACAAGGGTTGTAGGTAATACCTCCCCTAATGCCAAGTAATGGAACATTAGGGAACTCACCACAACGATCGATGATGATGACATTTTCTCTGGACCGAGAACACCAATGTACACCAGAATGTGTGAGGGTCATCAACCATTGTGACCACCTTAAGCCTTGTTCATTCTTCAAAACAGATTGTGGAAGGTGAGAAATAAACCACCTTGCAAGGAGAGGAGTACAGCACATGAGAACACCTCTCTTTCTCATTGTTCGTGTGTAAAATGAGTGGATGATGTCCCCAAGCAATGTAGGTATGGGATTCCTGGATAGGAAAAATCTTGACAGCATTGACATCTATAAGTTGGTCAGGATTTGGGAACAAGACCAACCCATAAATAAGGAGTGCCACAATCTCTTCAAAGGCTTGCAGATCCAGGGAATTCCAACACTCTTGTGCTTTCTCAAACAAGAATTTTGCCAAGAAGCCCTTGATACCACTTCTAGTTTCTCAATGCCCCTTGATGTCAGATGGTTGCAAGTGTAGTGCTTGTGCAACATCTTCAGGCTTTGGTTCTTTTTCCGTACCATTGTAGGGTAGTTTATTAAGAATAGGAATTCTCAAGAGTTGAGAAAATTACTCCAAAGTAGGCACCAATTGATAGTCGGGGAATGTGAAACAGTGGTGAAGGGGGTCAAAGAATTGGAACAACACTTTCACCATGTCTTCTTCAATGTTGGTGTTGACTAGGCTGAGCAGTCTACCATGTCTTTCACTGAAGAGAGAACTTTCTGGAATTCTGGATGTGAGCTCTTTGAGTTGAGGAGGGATTCTCACAAGGTTGACTTGGATAGTTTTCCTGCAAAGAATTTCCATGACCTATAAAACAAGAACAAAGATAAAGATCCAAACCCTTGAAATGGTTAGTGGATGCATATGATGCTTTATGATGTTTATGATGTATGTGTTATACCCCAAAATTTGCCCTCCCATATTCTTCAAGAACTTGCCAAGCCAAGCTACAAAATTCCCCAAGGGTTGTGCAGTGCAACAGTCTCCCATACAGTCAAAATTAGGGTTTTGAGTCTGACCAAGAAAAGGAAGTTTTCAAAGGCCCAATCAAGTCTCATATGCCTACAAATGTGGTCAAGCATCCTCATGTCAAGTTTCAAGGCATTCAGCTCAAGATTGCACAGTCAAAACCCTAAATTGCACTACAGTCAACTGTAGGGGCAAAATGGTCATTTGGCAGTCAAAAGTTCAAATTTTTGGTCAACCTATCATTTTGAAGCCACAAGCATCATTTGATCAATGCTTGATCATGATTCTCAAAATTTGGCTCAGAAATCATCAAAGATGCAAAAGTTGCTATATTTGGACAGCTGAAAAAGTCAACTGAAATTGACCAGGGCATAACTTTCACATGGATTATCAGAAAAATTCCATCCAAAGCTCATTTTGAAGAGGAAGACATTTCCTACAACTCATCTTCATACTTCAAGTCCAAGAAATGCTCTCACAAAAAGTTATCAATTTCAACATTATAGGTCATTTTCAAAAGTCAACAAAAAGGGACTTTAAGTCAAAGGCCATAACTTGAGATTGGTAAATCAAAATGACATGGGACCAAAGGCATTGGTTAAAGGACTCAAAGACCTTTCCAAAATGTCCAAGAACATGTGAAAAGCTTAAAAATTGAGCAAGTTATGCCTTGTAGAAGTTGGGAAATTTTTGTGAAATGGCAAAAGTCAACTATCCTTGAAAATCCAATTTTGACAAAAGGGCCCCATTTTTCTCACTTTGTTCATCCTTGTCATGCCATACACGTGGCCCATGGTTAATTTCAAGACCAAATATTGACTTTTGTATTTTATTTAATTTTTGATGATTTAATTCATTTTAAGTCTTTGAAAATTCAAATAAAATTTAAAAATCAATGAAATAGTGTCAAATGAACTTGGACAATTCTTATGTATCATGAATCAACTCAAAAATCAGGCTAAGGTTCATTTGCACACTAGGTCTAGGTTTTGGCTAAAAATTAGGAAAAATGGTTAATGGAAGAAACCCTAAGGCCAATTCTCTAACAAGCATGAATTAAGGAGAGTTAGCAAGCCTATTCAATTCTATGATGATCACTGAGTCCAACCCTACCTAGAACATAGCAAAAAGCTCGCTGAAAAAGCCATTGGACATTTGAAATTTTGGCCATAAAATGCAAAACTGAAGTCAGTGCTAGGGATCTTTTCAAGCCTTAATTTTTGTACCAATAGTTTCCTGAGACAATTCTGAACGTGTCCCAGATCATAACATCTTCCAAAACTCCTTGAACTGGTATCTACAAGTGAAACTGTACAGAAAAATTTTGAATTCGTGTTCTTGATTCTAAGCATCCTTTTGCATTTTTAATTACATATTCATACTCACAATGATGTTTCCAAGCTGACCAATGCATTTGATTTCATTTTTGTGCCATAAATATGAATTTGCCATTTTCGAATTCTAGGGTTACAGTGTTCTTAAATTGGGGATTTTGAGTAGAGGTAAAATTAGAGCTTCAGAGCAACACCATCACACTCCATACATCTGGACGAAGAGATCTGCATGCTTGCGCCTAATTTATATTAGGAAACAAGCTATTCGCTATTTTTTTGTAGCTTACCTAATGCAACGTTTCAAAACCGTTGCTTTATTTGTTTGTGTTTCAGGAAATTGGAAGGGATGATGGCGTGGCACAAGCAGACTGGGCAATTCGAATTCGCGCGCGCTTTAGTCATTAGGCGTTGGATTTAATTTATATTATTTATATTATGTTATATATTAAATGAAACACAAATGCTTCAGTGGTACAGCTGTTACGCTTGCAATGCTTATGGCCTGGGTTCGAATCCCAGGCCTTGTAAAATTTCCATATTATTTTTCATTTGGTAATTGCATGCAGGCCTCACATTAAGACTCACCATGCACTTCAGCATCAGCTCATCCACGTGTCCCTGAGCACCCACACCAAAGGCAAGGATTGGGAAATATGCTACGCTTCAGTCCAAGGCATCACACTGGATCAAAAAAGGTCAATGGATTTCAATGCAATTGGGCCAGGCTTTTCAGGCTTGCACCTCCAAATCTGGGAACCACACCTCCCTGGTTCTATCTTTTTTTCTTTTTTTTTAATTTTCTTTATATTCTATTATTTTTAAATTTACTTGTGTTTTATTTTCTGATTTAATTAATTCTTACAAAAATATAAAAAACATTAAAAATACAGAAAGGACAAAAAAAAATATAATTAACTTTGATTACTTTTATAAATAAATTAAAATGTAAATCATTTAGTTTAATTAAGTTTTAATTTTAATTCTTTTTCATAATAAAAATCCAAAAATGTAGAATTAGGTTAATTATTAATTTTTTATATCCTTTTTAATTTTTCCTTTTTTCTCACAATGTTATTATTTATTATTTATTTTCCACAAATCAAAAATTGTACATAAATTAGTTTAGAATTTAATTAGGTTAGAAATTAAATCTTCTTTCTTAAAAACTTAAAAAAACATTAGAACTAGGGTTTAGCATTTTAATTTTAAATAATTTTTCTCTTTTTCTTTTAAACCTAAAAAACACAAAAACATTATTTTTCATTTAATTTTTAGATTCCTTGATTAATTTTAATTGTTTGTAAAAGGGTCCAACGCCCTAATTTTGTTTAATCTCTTTATTTCGCGCATTTGTTTTATATTGTTTAAATAATCCTGTATATGCCCCAAAGCCATGTAAAATTCTCGCACTTTTATTTATTCGCTTTATTTATTTTCAGTCAAATCGGGTTCGGTTTTTTTGGCGATGTGGACCCGCGCCGGTTGTAATAGTTTAGATTTAAAGTCCCGCACCTTTAACTGTTAATAAATATGCATGAAAGAATGAATGCCCAAAAATAAAAAACGAATCGTTAGATCACCAATGCATGACAAGACAAACAATAAACTGAAAATGACACACAATTCGCACACACCACCCCTAGGGTACGCCTCACTGTTGCCTTTCGAAAGGTGGTCGTCGAGTAGAAAACGTCTTAGTAAGTCCTCATGATCCGGGAACCTGGCATGAGGGTAGCTTCTAAGGTGTCTTCCCATTGCTCTGGTGACCACCACGTCCCTAAAACTCGAATTGACCCGAACACCTCCTACGGTGGTGCTACCTACCTCTCAATGGTGGGATGGCACTACCTTAAAGGACATTTACACAGACTAATTCCTTAGGGTAGGTAGGTTCTCAAGGGTACTTGCTCTAATTTCAAACAAAATCAAAACATCTTTTCACACCGACACACTTTCAAAACAAACTTTTCAAACACTCTGACGTATGAGTTAAACTGAAACTTTTCAAAGAATATTTTTGAAACCCACATTGAAAAGCAAGCAAACAATTTTTGAAAACACATTGAGCAAGTACCTAAGAGCCCATGGATAACCATGGATAGAAAGGGTGCTAATACCTTCCCTTTCTATAACCTACCTCCCGAACCGAGAGCAATCTCTTTAAAGGAATTTTTCTGTGCTTTTGTCCTTTCCAATTGGAGAAAATAAAAGACGGTGGCGACTCTTGCTTCCGCGACATTTCGCGAACCAGCTTTAAAACAGTCAGTTCCAGATCCACCGATCACAGAACTGGCGACTCTGCTGGGGAATAACTTAAAGTGAGGTGTACCTTAGGGCTAGTTACAACTGTGTTTTCAATTGTTTTCCTTGTATGCTTTAAAATTGTGGGTTGCTTGGGAGTTCTATAGATCCTAACCCGGATCTGGGGGATACCTTCTTAGAAAGTAGCAACAAGGCTGTGAGGGAACTGTGCGGGGTATACCGACATGGTTGAAACAGTCTGCTACGTTGATGTGGCACTTTGGTGTGTACCGGTAACCCTTGAGTCAGTCAAGGAGAGTACGGGGCCTCCATGTGGTGTCATGAAGCATCAACAGACCTTAGGAACCTTAATTGAACCATCTTGGCCTCTTTAGGGTAGTGAGATAACTGACTTTGGTGCAGTCCGAGGTTGGTTGATACTCGATACTACACTCAATTGAGGGTTGCTTTCCTGGAATATTTCGGTCGCCAGTTCAGTGGCTAAATCGAAACGATGAACAATGAAAGCAATCCCGTGATATTGGGAACCTTAGAACCCGGTTACTTTGATTAGGACAGGATGAACCCACCAACTTCAAGAGGGTACTACCCAGACCTCATGCTGGCCTTAAACCTTAAGGGCCTGTCTTGTGTGCCTTGTGTGCCTTACATGTTTGTCTTTGTAAATATCTGTATTTAATCATGACATCATGACATCATCCAGCATCATATGCATTAACTAACCATTTCAGGGGTTCGAATTTTCATCTTTGTTCTTGTTTTGTAGGACATGGAAACTGTTCGTAGAAAGACAATTCCAATCAGTCTTGTAAGGATCCCTCCTCAGCTTAAAGAGCTTACATCCAGAATTCCTGAGAACTCCTCATTCAGTGAAAGGCATGGAAGCCTCATCAGCTTGGTCAACACCAACATTGAGGAAGATATGATAAAAGTCCTGTTCCAATTCTTTGACCCTCTGCATCACTGTTTCACCTTCTTGGATTATCAGTTGGTACCTACATTGGAGGAGTTCTCCCGACTCCTGAAGATCCCTATCCTTGATCAACTACCCTTCAACGGTACAGAAAAGGAACCTAAGCTTGAAGAGATTGCTAAAGCCTTGCACCTACAGTCATCTGACCTCAAGGGACATTGGGAAGTTAGAAGTGGTATCAAAGGGTTCTTAGCCAGGTTTCTGTTTGAAAAGGCCTATGATTGTTGGAACTCCCTTGACTTGCAAGCTTTTGAAGAGGTTGTGGCCCTCCTTGTTTATGGTTTGGTGTTGTTCCCTAACCCAGACCAGCTCATTGATATCAGTGCCGTCCAGATCTTTATGTCCAGGAATCCTATACCTACGTTGCTGGGGGACATCCTTCACTCATGTTACACTCGAACCATGAGAAAAAGAGGTGTCCTAATGTGTTGCACTCCTCTCCTGGGAAAGTGGTTTATTTCGCACCTTCCACAATCAGTCCTGAAGAACGAGCGGGGTTTGAGATGGTCACAACGGTTGATGACTCTTACACATGCAGATATACATTGGTGCCCTAGGTCCAGGGAAGATGTCACTATCATTGATCGTTGCGGGGAGTATCCTAATGTTCCTTTACTTGGAATCAGAGGGGGTATTACTTATAGTCCATGCCTGGCTTGGAGACAATTTGGTTATGCTCGGAGGGATGGTCCTCATGACATGTTGATTCCTGACATAGTTTTTGACTTCGACAACGATACTCAAGGACTCCGCCAGAGATTTATCAGAGCTTGGAGGATGCCTAGTAGGATAGACAGCAAGACACTGGGGCACAGGAACTCCATCCCTTTGGAGCCTTACCTCAAGTGGGTACGAGCCCGCTCTCAGAAATTAGTGATGCCTTATCCTCACATGCTTCCAGTAATCAAAGAGCCTGCCTTGGAAGGAGAGGTGTCTCATGTTATTCAGCACCCTGATATGCCCACATCCTGGGAAGAGATGCAGAAGAGCTGGATCCAGCTTAAGGAAGAGCGGAATTCTCTTGAGACTAGTTTGCATGCCAGTGAAAGGAAGGTCTTGGAGCTCACCCGCCTGTTGCATGAGGAAAGGAGTCTCAACACTTACATAGCTCCAAAGAAGATGCGCAACATATTTTGGATGTGATTTGATCTTTTTGTACTTTTGCCCATGAGGCTTTGATGTATCAAACAATGATTTTCTTAATAATAAAGTGTGTTCCTTTTGGTCTACAACAAATTTGAATTTTCGAACTCTTGAATGCATTGCATAAACACATATCATTCATCATGTGCATCATAAATACTCTTCTTTTCAGGTTGTTTACCGTTCTTCGCTGTTTATTTCAGCATCATGAACCCTCCTGAATCATCAACCGATGCGGCTATCAAGGCTCTTCAGGCGCAGAACGTCCAGTTTCAGGCGCAAAACGCCCAATTTCAGGAGCTGATCAAGGGCTTGTCTCAGGGTCAACAAGAGTTAAAGACCATGCTGTTGAAGAAGACTAAGAAGAAGAGGAGGACTGTGCTATTTAACACTGGGCGCAGACTCGGGAACACTTTGGTTGTTGAAGCTGAAAGGACTCCTCCATCTGTGACGGAAGGTAGTCACCATGAAAGGGAGGTCACTACTCCTGTGGGCTCTGATACTGAAACAGACTTCAACGACGACCAGTACCCTCCTGCTGAAGACCGGTACAAACAGCTGGAAGACAGATTAAAGGCTGTGGAAGTTCAACGAGTGCCTGGATTGGATTTCGGAGACTTGGGGTTATCTACTGGAGTGGTGATCCCACACAAGTTCAAAACACCTGCCTTCGTGAAGTATGATGGGGCTTCCTGTCCCAAGATGCACCTCCGTTCTTATGTAAGGAAGATCCAGCCTTACACAGCAGACAAGAACCTTTGGATCCACTTCTTCCAGGAGAGTCTTTCAGGGACTCACCTCGATTGGTTCTATCAGCTAGATGGAATCAGCATTCGTAACTGGGAGGATCTGGCCACTGCTTTTTACAAGCAGTATCAGTATAATGCCGACCTCGCTCCTACGCGTACCCAGCTCCAGGGTATGTCGCTAGGGTCGGGTGAAGGTTTTAAGGAGTACGCTCAGAAATGGAGAGACCTGGCTGGCAGGGTGCAGCCACCGTTGACGGATCGGGAGCTGGTAGATATGTTCTTGGGGACCCTGTCTGGTCCATTTTTCAATCATCTCATTGGTAATTCCTCTGCTGGGTTTACCGATCTAATCCTGACTGGTGAAAGGATTGAGGCCGGTATAAAATCGGGGAAGATACAGAAAGTTGCCTCCTCCAGTACTGAGAAGAAGCCCTTCAAAAAGGAGGCTAGTGCTGTATATAACTCCCGGAGAACAGAGCGACCTGAACACCGCCAATCTGTCAGTGCGGTAATGATTGCCAAACCTGCTGCCGCTCCTCGGCCAACTAATCCACAAAAGTTTGAAAGACCCCGGAGAGAGTTTACCCGGTTAAGCATGACCTTATCACAGATCCTGCCACAGTTGCTATCCACCAATTTAGTGACTGTCAAGGAAGCTCCAAAGTTTCCCAACACTGCATCTCCCAAGTTCAATCCAAATGCTCGCTGTGCTTATCACTCTGATAGCCCGGGGCATAACACAGATGACTGTTGGGCCCTAAGGAATAAGGTTCAAGACCTCATTGATGCCAAGGAGATACAGTTTGAGGCGCCCGAGAAGCCGAATGTTGTAAATGCTCCCATGCCCCAGCATGGAGTGAACGCTGTTGAGGAGAGTTTGTATGTAGCTTCGGTGGATGATGTTGCTACTCCGTTGCTGATGGTCAAGAGGAATCTGTTGCTAGCCGGTTTATTTCCGGGATGTGGCGAAAGTTGCCCTCTATGTGTTGCTTCCCCTGTTGGTTGTTCTCTGTTGAAGTCAGGCATCCAAAACCTGATAGATAATAGAGAGATTTTGTTTGAAAAGACTGTTGTTCCTGCTGCTCCTGTTGAAGAAGTGTCAATCGTTACCATCTTCAACAACTATTCCGAGGCTCCTTCAAAGAAGCCTATACAAGTTTTGTCAGTTCACAAGAATGTTCCCATCACCATTACTGTTCCGGGGCCTATACCCTACAAATCTGATAAGGCTGTCCCATGGCACTATGGGGCGGATGTTTATGTTCTGGGTGTGAAACAAGAGTGCAACATTGATACTGGTGTCTCCAACATCACCGGGCCTGCTAAGGTCACTCGTAGTGGAAGACTGTTCTCGCCAGACATTGCTCCTCCAGCAATTCATAGGCCTTTGATCTTCACACCTGCCAGAGTGCCTGTTTCTCCTTCTGACCAAGTATCCACCCCTGCTGCTGAATCATCTGATACTCGGGGCAAGGGAATTGCTGCTGATGTGCCTGCCAGGACGGAGGCACCAAAGACCATTGTTGAGGCTTCCAAGCAGGAAATGGAAGAAATTCTCAAGATAATAAAGAAAAGTGATTTCAATGTTGTGGAACAGCTGGGGCACACCCCCTCTAAAATCTCCATGTTGTCACTGCTGCTGTGTTCAGAGGCCCATGCAAAGGCTCTGATTGCTTTCTTAAAGACTGCCCATGTACCCCAAGATACGACTGCTGACCAGTTCACCGATTGTGTGGCCAACCTAACTGCTGATAATGGTCTGGGTTTCTCTGATGCCGATCTGACAGCAAAGGGGAAGAACCATAATGATGCCCTGCATGTCTCCATTGAATGCAGGGGCACTACTCTTGCTCATGTGCTGGTTGACACAGGTTCCTCATTAAACGTGCTGCCCAAGAAGGCTCTGGATAGGCTGGATTGTGAGGGTCTAGAGCTCAAACCAAGTAGCATTGTTGTCCGGGCCTTTGACGGGTCCAAAAGAATGGTGCATGGTGAAGTGGACATCCCAATCAGGGTTGGGTCACAAGTATTTGATTCAAAATTTTATGTGATGGACATCCATCCGTCCTATTCTTGTTTGCTGGGTCGCCCATGGATCCACAAGGCTGGAGCGGTGACCTCCACATTGCATCAGAAGCTCAAGTACCCGGTCAGGGGGAGGATCGTAACAGTGCAAGGGGAGGAGGAATACATGGTCAGCCACCTCAACTCTTTCAGATACGTGGAAATGGATGGGGAGTTCATTGAAACCCCCTTTCAACATTTTGAGGAGGTACCACCAACCTTGGCAACAGCAGAAGATGAAGAGGTTTCTCCTATGAAGATGGCCTCCTTAAAGGACGCCCGGGCTGTGATCGAAAAGGGTGAATGTGCAAATTGGGGCAAACTCCCTGATCTTACTCCTAAGACTAACAAGTTTGGGCTGGGTTTCACCACGGAAGCTCAGAAAGCGGTGCGCAAGGCAAGAATTGGAAGACCTCCGTTGCTCATCACTCAGCATGGAGTGAATGCTATTGGAGAGGAAGATGAAGTGGGAGAGTCAGAGTTCGATAGCTGGATCTACCCAACGGCCGACGGTGGATTGACCAATTGGACTGCTAAAGATTTTACTCCCATAACTTTTGTCTCCCAGTAATGAATTTCTTTGTTTTTGATTTGTAATAAACAATAATTTGAGACTATATGGCCCGGTGTCTTACCCGGGGCACCGTGGTTTTATTTATGAGGGCTTTTTGTTTGTCACTATCATATATCATGAATAAAAGCATTGGACGTTTTTCACATTTCAAATTTTGCGCTCCTTTTCTTTCCTTTCTTTACATATTGCAAAACAGCTGTATTTACACACACACTCACTCATACAGGTTTCAATCCACTCTGGATCTCACTGGTAACAACTCTGCTACTGCCAGTTATGACTTCGAAAATCCGATCAACTTAGCCGCCGACGAAGGTGAAGATGATTGCGAAGTGCCTGGTGAACTTGCAAGACTGTTACAACAGGAAGAGAGGGCAATTCAACCCCATGAAGAGCCAGTGGAAATAATAAACTTGGGTACGGAGGAAGACAAGAAAGAGGTGAAGATTGGTGCCAACCTAGAACTCAGCGTGAAGCAACGGTTGACTCAGATGCTGCAGGATTATAAAGAAATCTTTGCCTGGTCCTACGAAGATATGCCCGGATTAGATACCGACATTGTGGTCCATCATTTACCAACTAAAGAAGATTTCCCTCCGGTTAAGCAAAAGGTTCGTCGGATGCGTCCAGAGATGTCTGAGAAGATTAAAGCCGAGGTTATGAAGCAGTTTGATGCCGGGTTTCTTGCAGTAACTTCTTACCCTCAGTGGGTTGCTAATGTGGTTCCGGTACCTAAGAAGGACGGCAAGGTCAGGATGTGTGTCGATTACAGGGATCTGAACAGGGCCAGCCCCAAGGATGACTTCCCTCTACCCCACATTGATGTCCTTGTTGATAATACCGCTCAGCATAAAGTGTTCTCTTTCATGGATGGTTTTTCAGGCTACAATCAGATCAAGATGGCACCTGAAGACATGGAAAAGACTACCTTTGTTACTCAGTGGGGCACCTTCTGTTACAAGGTCATGCCGTTCGGGTTAAAGAATGCTGGGGCAACCTACCAACGTGCCATGGTTACCTTATTTCATGATATGATCCATCATGAGATCGAAGTGTATGTGGACGACATGATCGCTAGGTCCCAAACTGAGGAAGAGCATCTAGATCATCTGCAGAAGTTGTTTGACCGGTTGAAATTGTACAAGCTAAGATTGAACCCGAACAAGTGCACCTTCGGGGTAAGATCGGGAAAGTTGCTAGGCTTCGTGGTCAGTGATAAAGGTATTCAAGTGGACCCTGCTAAGGTCAAAGCCATTCAAGAGATGCCAGTTCCTAAGACAGAGAAGGAAGTCAGAGGCTTTCTAGGACGTCTGAATTACATTGCTCGGTTCATCTCACATTTAACTGCTACCTGTGAACCAATCTTCAAGCTGCTGAAGAAAGATCAGGTAGTACGTTGGAATGATGAATGTCAGGCTGCTTTTGACAGAATCAAAGAATATCTCCAAGAACCACCCATCCTTATGCCACCAGTTGAAGGGAGACCTTTGATACTTTACCTAACAGTGCTTGATAATGCAATGGGGTGTGTGCTGGGGCAGCATGACGAGTCTGGCCGAAAAGAGCATGCCATTTATTACCTTAGTAAAAAGTTTACCGACTGTGAGACCCGATACTCACTGCTTGAGAAAACTTGCTGCGCTTTGGTATGGGCTGCTCGCCGGCTGAGACAGTATATGCTGACTCACACTACCTTGTTAATCTCAAAAATGGATCCTATAAAGTACATATTCGAAAAGCCTGCTCTGTCTGGGAGAATTGCAAGATGGCAGATGATCTTGACGGAGTACGACATTCAGTACACGACCCAAAAAGCCATCAAGGGAAGTGTATTGGCAGACCACCTAGCACATCAAGCTGTGGATGACTACCAATCAATGCACTTCGAGTTTCCAGACGAAAGCATTATGATAGTAACTGACTGTGAAATACCCGGACCGGATGAAGGACCTGAACCAGGATCCCGATGGTCTATGCACTTTGACGGAGCCTCCAATGCTTTGGGAAATGGTATCGGCGCCATAATCGTATCTCCACAAGGTACTCATACTCCACTCACCGCCCGACTGTGTTTCAACTGTACCAACAACATGGCGGAGTATGAAGCGTGTATTATGGGTCTTCAAGCTGCGATCGACCTGAGGATCAAATTTCTAAGTGTCTTCGGAGATTCCGCTCTCGTGATCAATCAGATCAAAGGAGAGTGGGATACGAAACACCCAAACTTGATTCCTTACAGAGAATGCGTGTTGGCCCTGATCCCCCACTTCACAGAGATAACATTTGAGCACTTTCCAAGAGAAGAGAATCAGCTGGCGGACGCGTTAGCTACAATGTCTTCAATGTTCAAGGTTAAATGGGATAATGAAGCTCCCCGGATCACCATCTGGAAACTGGACGAACCGGCATACTGTTGTGATCTCGAAACTGAATTGGTAACTGAGAAGCCTTGGTACCACGAAGTGAAGAGATATCTAGAAGCTCAGGAATACCCTGAAGGAGCATCTGTCAATGATAAGAAGTTCCTGAGAAGGTTTGCAGCCAAGTTCTTTCTTAGCAATGGCATCTTGTACAAGCGAAACCAGGATTCAACCCTACTGCGTTGTGTAGATAAGACTGAAGCAGATAGAATCATGGAAGAGCTACATGAAGGGACCTTTGGTACACACTCCAGCGGACATACCATGGCAAAGAAGATTCTACGGGCAGGGTATTACTGGTCCACCATGGAAGCTGATTGCTACCAACATTCTAGGACATGCCATAAATGCCAGATCTACGCAGACAAGGTGCATGTTCCTCCGGTTCCCCTGAATGTTCTGACTGCGCCTTGGCCATTTGCAATGTGGGGCATAGACATGATCGGTGAGATTAAGCCTACGGCATCTAATGGACATCGCTTCATCCTAGTGGCGATCGACTATTTTACGAAGTGGGTTGAAGCAGCATCCTACGCTACGGTAACTAAGACTGTTGTGGCACGGTTCATTCGGCACAACCTGATCTGTCGGTACGGCGTCCCTGAGCGGATTATTACAGACAACGGTACCAATCTGAACAATAAGATGATCGCTGAGCTCTGCGAACAGTTCAAGATACAGCACCACAATTCTTCTCCTTACAGACCGAAGATGAATGGGGCTGTAGAAGCAGCTAATAAAAACATCAAGAAGATTGTGCAGAAGATGACAGTAACGTATAAAGATTGGCACGAGATGTTACCGTTCGCTCTGCATGGGTATCGCACTTCAGCTAGGACGTCAACCGGGGCAACTCCTTTCTCTCTGGTTTATGGCATGGAGGCAGTCTTGCCGATCGAAGTACAAATTCCTTCTCTCCGGATAATGAAGGATGCAAATCTGAACGAAGATGATTGGATCCAGACACGACTTGATCAACTCAACCTTATTGACGAAAAGAGACTTGCTGCTATCTGCCATGGTCAGACGTATCAGAAGCGAA
The DNA here is from genome assembly GCA_948472305.1 of Vicia faba. Lineage (NCBI taxonomy): Eukaryota > Viridiplantae > Streptophyta > Magnoliopsida > Fabales > Fabaceae > Vicia > Vicia faba. Next base: position 1,015,534,874 of record OX451738.1, read on the forward strand.
TGATCAGGGCATTTAACAAAAAGGTCAGACCACAGGAATATCAAGTCGGGGATCTGGTGATCAAGCGAATCATCCTTCCTCAGAATGATCCAAGGGGCAAATGGACCCCTACATACGAAGGGCCATTTGTGGTTAAACATGTGTTCTCAGGAGGAGCAATGATATTAACCAACATGGATGGTGACGACCTTCCTCACCCCGCCAATGCAGACATAGTTAAAAAATACTACGCATGAAAAAAGACCCGCTAGACTGACATGTCTAGGCAAAAATTAGGGCTTCCTGTCGAACCAAAAGGGTTCGGGCAAAATGAAGGGATGAAAATGAAAAAATCTGTACACCCGGCAAGTCGAAAACCTGAAAAGGCGGCTTGGGCAAAAATGGGTATCCCGGTGGACTGAAAACCCGAAAAGGCAGTCCAGGCAAAAGTTAGGGATAAAAGCGTAATACTATGTCTCATTGGATCACTTTGCATCCAGAATCCGGTATCTACATCAAGACGGCATCGATCAGTCAGCCTCACCTTCAACCAAGGTCACCAAACGATGAGACGCTCGGAGTTATAAAGGCTATAGCAGAGTTGAAACCCAGTGGATCATTCATATTTCACACAGCTGTTTTATTTTCTTTTGTACAAAACTTGTAATAAACTCTTTTGTTCGGCGGCGTACCTCTTACTAGGACGCCAGCCTCTTGTACACAAAACGCCTATTCACAGGCTATTCAAAATCAATACGAATATACTTTTCAGTTAAACGTGCCAACTGTTTTCTCTTTCTGTTTTGTTTTGCGAAGAACGTCCAAGGTTCAATTTGTGATATATGCATTGGCAATAACTTGCTAGCTCATAAATATTTGCATACGAAACAAAGAATTAATTGCAGGTGACACTAGAAACAGGGGCAATAAAGAGTTGTCTGAGCAGTCTAATTGTTCTATCCTCCAAGGTGCCAAAGTAGGTTCAGCTAAAGAACCTAACCAGACATCTTAAATTCCCCAGAGAGTGAGACAGCAAGTCAAGTGCATTCTTCCCCAGCATATCAAAACTTCCCCAGGAGAGTCCCATCCAAGTTCCCCAGGAAAGGTGGAATTCGTCTCCCCAAGCAGTAAGCTTATCCCCAGTAAATTCTGGAAGCTTATCCTTCACAGGACACGAACGCGTCGTCTGGCTTGATTTAAAGAGTTATTTCCTCAACAGGATATAACCGGGTTATCCTCAGCCAAAAACCAAGGGAAAGTCGTCGTCAATGTAGTTCTTTCCTATCCCCAGCGAAGTCAATTCACACTTTCAATACAACAACGGTATCCCCAACAGAGTTACTATCAATATTCAGCAAAGCATCACTCTTCCCACAGAATATTGCTTTCCAGCATGATCGCTAGGGTATCTTTTCTCCCCGCAGAATTTTCCATTCGCCAAGTTTATTCCGCAACGGAGTCATCTTCTCCTACCGGTATCCTTGCAACTATCATCCCCAGCGGAAGGGAAATCTATTCTTCAAACATCAGCCCGGGATATGACTTCCTGGCACCCGTCAAGGATTCACTTTCCTAGACAAAAACATACATAAAACATCGCATACAGTATTATAGCATGCATAACGCACTGCATCATACAAATCTCATTTATGTTGAGAACATCATTGCTTGATCCATATCATGCATTGCATATGACTGACTTTTACCTTTCAGGGAAGATCCAGTTAAGTTCTCAAGCTACATTTCAAGACCTAGACTGGTTCAGTCAAAGGCCTTCTCTGGTTCAGTCAGATCAACCTTAAGATCTCCCTGATGCTTATCCCATTGAAGACATTTCAAGACCTAGACTGGTTCAGTCAAAGGCCTTCTCTGGTTCAGTTAAATCGTCCCAAGATTTTCCTGATGCTTATCCCTTTGAAGACATTTCAAGACCTAGACTGGTTCAGTCAAAGGCCTTCTCTGGTTCAGTTAAATCATCCCACGATTTTCCTGATGCTTATCCCTTTGAAGACATTTCAAGACCTAGACTGGTTCAGTCAAAGGCCTTCTCTGGTTCAGTCAGATCAACCTTAAGATCTCCCTGATGCTTATCCCATTGAAGACATTTCAAGACCTAGACTGGTTCAGTCAAAGGCCTTCTCTGGTTCAGTTAAATCGTCCCAAGATTTTCCTGATGCTTATCCCTTTGAAGACATTTCAAGACCTAGACTGGTTCAGTCAAAGGCCTTCTCTGGTTCAGTTAAATCGTCCCAAGATTTTCCTGATGCTTATCCCTTTGAAGACATTTCAAGACCTAGACTGGTTCAGTCAAAGGCCTTCTCTGGTTCAGTTAAATCGTCCCAAGATTTTCCTGATGCTTATCCCTTTGAAGACATTTCAAGACCTAGACTGGTTCAGTCAAAGGCCTTCTCTGGTTCAGTTAAATCGTCCCAAGATTTTCCTGATGCTTATCCCTTTGAAGACATTTCAAGACCTAGGCTGGTTCAGTCAAAGGCCTTCTCTGGTTCAATTAAATCGTCCCAAGATTTTCCTGATGCTTATCCCTTTGAAGACATTTCAAGACCTAGACTGGTTCAGTCAAAGGCCTTCTCTGGTTCAGTTAAATCGTCCCAAGATTTTCCTGATGCTTATCCCTTTGAAGACATTTCAAGACCTAGACCGGTTCAGTTAAATCGTCCCAAGATTTTCCTGATTGCTTACCCAGTCAAAGGCCTCTCTGGTTCAGTCAGATCGACCTTAAGATCTCCCTGATTCTTATCCCAGTAGAAGACACCCCAGATTTTTCTCAACGAGCGTTGTTGAAGTTAAAGTCGCCCAAGGCTCTCTTACCATTCATGCTAAGGAAGTAATCATCCCTGGTTCTTTCATTGCTGTTTGAAGCTCCAGACTCAGCTCCTGTAACTAGTCAGGACACATCTAAACATCAGCTCCTGCAACGTGTCAGGTACTCATTTTTCTGTTTTGCAGGTATGCAGGTTCTCGTCAAGGAATCTCTTACGCAATCAAAACATCCAGATGGCATCTATAAGCCCATCATCCAATCCAGCAATCTCCAAATGGCATCTATAAGCCCATTCCACCCTCATTGCTAACATGTGAGCGCAAATTTCCGGGCACTCTAGTGTCCAATCATCTTTTACCCTCGGATTACGAAAGGCACGTCAGCCAATCTGCATCCTCAGGTCTAAGAAGATTGAACAGGGGCAACTGTTATACCCCAAAATTTGCCCTCCCATATTCTTCAAGAACTTGCCAAGCCAAGCTACAAAATTCCCCAAGGGTTGTGCAGTGCAACAGTCTCCCATACAGTCAAAATTAGGGTTTTGAGTCTGACCAAGAAAAGGAAGTTTTCAAAGGCCCAATCAAGTCTCATATGCCTACAAATGTGGTCAAGCATCCTCATGTCAAGTTTCAAGGCATTCAGCTCAAGATTGCACAGTCAAAACCCTAAATTGCACTACAGTCAACTGTAGGGGCAAAATGGTCATTTGGCAGTCAAAAGTTCAAATTTTTGGTCAACCTATCATTTTGAAGCCACAAGCATCATTTGATCAATGCTTGATCATGATTCTCAAAATTTGGCTCAGAAATCATCAAAGATGCAAAAGTTGCTATATTTGGACAGCTGAAAAAGTCAACTGAAATTGACCAGGGCATAACTTTCACATGGATTATCAGAAAAATTCCATCCAAAGCTCATTTTGAAGAGGAAGACATTTCCTACAACTCATCTTCATACTTCAAGTCCAAGAAATGCTCTCACAAAAAGTTATCAATTTCAACATTATAGGTCATTTTCAAAAGTCAACAAAAAGGGACTTTAAGTCAAAGGCCATAACTTGAGATTGGTAAATCAAAATGACATGGGACCAAAGGAATTGGTTAAAGGACTCAAAGACCTTTCCAAAATGTCCAAGAACATGTGAAAAGCTTAAAAATTGAGCAAGTTATGCCTTGTAGAAGTTGGGAAATTTTTGTGAAATGGCAAAAGTCAACTATCCTTGAAAATCCAATTTTGACAAAAGGGCCCCATTTTTCTCACTTTGTTCATCCTTGTCATGCCATACACGTGGCCCATGGTTAATTTCAAGACCAAATATTGACTTTTGTATTTTATTTAATTTTTGATGATTTAATTCATTTTAAGTCTTTGAAAATTCAAATAAAATTTAAAAATCAATGAAATAGTGTCAAATGAACTTGGACAATTCTTATGTATCATGAATCAACTCAAAAATCAGGCTAAGGTTCATTTGCACACTAGGTCTAGGTTTTGGCTAAAAATTAGGAAAAATGGTTAATGGAAGAAACCCTAAGGCCAATTCTCTAACAAGCATGAATTAAGGAGAGTTAGCAAGCCTATTCAATTCTATGATGATCACTGAGTCCAACCCTACCTAGAACATAGCAAAAAGCTCGCTGAAAAAGCCATTGGACATTTGAAATTTTGGCCATAAAATGCAAAACTGAAGTCAGTGCTAGGGATCTTTTCAAGCCTTAATTTTTGTACCAATAGTTTCCTGAGACAATTCTGAACGTGTCCCAGATCATAACATCTTCCAAAACTCCTTGAACTGGTATCTACAAGTGAAACTGTACAGAAAAATTTTGAATTCGTGTTCTTGATTCTAAGCATCCTTTTGCATTTTTAATTACATATTCATACTCACAATGATGTTTCCAAGCTGACCAATGCATTTGATTTCATTTTTGTGCCATAAATATGAATTTGCCATTTTCGAATTCTAGGGTTACAGTGTTCTTAAATTGGGGATTTTGAGTAGAGGTAAAATTAGAGCTTCAGAGCAACACCATCACACTCCATACATCTGGACGAAGAGATCTGCATGCTTGCGCCTAATTTATATTAGGAAACAAGCTATTCGCTATTTTTTTGTAGCTTACCTAATGCAACGTTTCAAAACCGTTGCTTTATTTGTTTGTGTTTCAGGAAATTGGAAGGGATGATGGCGTGGCACAAGCAGACTGGGCAATTCGAATTCGCGCGCGCTTTAGTCATTAGGCGTTGGATTTAATTTATATTATTTATATTATGTTATATATTAAATGAAACACAAATGCTTCAGTGGTACAGCTGTTACGCTTGCAATGCTTATGGCCTGGGTTCGAATCCCAGGCCTTGTAAAATTTCCATATTATTTTTCATTTGGTAATTGCATGCAGGCCTCACATTAAGACTCACCATGCACTTCAGCATCAGCTCATCCACGTGTCCCTGAGCACCCACACCAAAGGCAAGGATTGGGAAATATGCTACGCTTCAGTCCAAGGCATCACACTGGATCAAAAAAGGTCAATGGATTTCAATGCAATTGGGCCAGGCTTTTCAGGCTTGCACCTCCAAATCTGGGAACCACACCTCCCTGGTTCTATCTTTTTTTCTTTTTTTTTAATTTTCTTTATATTCTATTATTTTTAAATTTACTTGTGTTTTATTTTCTGATTTAATTAATTCTTACAAAAATATAAAAAACATTAAAAATACAGAAAGGACAAAAAAAAATATAATTAACTTTGATTACTTTTATAAATAAATTAAAATGTAAATCATTTAGTTTAATTAAGTTTTAATTTTAATTCTTTTTCATAATAAAAATCCAAAAATGTAGAATTAGGTTAATTATTAATTTTTTATATCCTTTTTAATTTTTCCTTTTTTCTCACAATGTTATTATTTATTATTTATTTTCCACAAATCAAAAATTGTACATAAATTAGTTTAGAATTTAATTAGGTTAGAAATTAAATCTTCTTTCTTAAAAACTTAAAAAAACATTAGAACTAGGGTTTAGCATTTTAATTTTAAATAATTTTTCTCTTTTTCTTTTAAACCTAAAAAACACAAAAACATTATTTTTCATTTAATTTTTAGATTCCTTGATTAATTTTAATTGTTTGTAAAAGGGTCCAACGCCCTAATTTTGTTTAATCTCTTTATTTCGCGCATTTGTTTTATATTGTTTAAATAATCCTGTATATGCCCCAAAGCCATGTAAAATTCTCGCACTTTTATTTATTCGCTTTATTTATTTTCAGTCAAATCGGGTTCGGTTTTTTTGGCGATGTGGACCCGCGCCGGTTGTAATAGTTTAGATTTAAAGTCCCGCACCTTTAACTGTTAATAAATATGCATGAAAGAATGAATGCCCAAAAATAAAAAACGAATCGTTAGATCACCAATGCATGACAAGACAAACAATAAACTGAAAATGACACACAATTCGCACACACCACCCCTAGGGTACGCCTCACTGTTGCCTTTCGAAAGGTGGTCGTCGAGTAGAAAACGTCTTAGTAAGTCCTCATGATCCGGGAACCTGGCATGAGGGTAGCTTCTAAGGTGTCTTCCCATTGCTCTGGTGACCACCACGTCCCTAAAACTCGAATTGACCCGAACACCTCCTACGGTGGTGCTACCTACCTCTCAATGGTGGGATGGCACTACCTTAAAGGACATTTACACAGACTAATTCCTTAGGGTAGGTAGGTTCTCAAGGGTACTTGCTCTAATTTCAAACAAAATCAAAACATCTTTTCACACCGACACACTTTCAAAACAAACTTTTCAAACACTCTGACGTATGAGTTAAACTGAAACTTTTCAAAGAATATTTTTGAAACCCACATTGAAAAGCAAGCAAACAATTTTTGAAAACACATTGAGCAAGTACCTAAGAGCCCATGGATAACCATGGATAGAAAGGGTGCTAATACCTTCCCTTTCTATAACCTACCTCCCGAACCGAGAGCAATCTCTTTAAAGGAATTTTTCTGTGCTTTTGTCCTTTCCAATTGGAGAAAATAAAAGACGGTGGCGACTCTTGCTTCCGCGACATTTCGCGAACCAGCTTTAAAACAGTCAGTTCCAGATCCACCGATCACAGTATGCACAAACATATGTACAAACAAGTCACACAAAACCCTAGTTTCAGGCTTGCATGGGGTTTCACAGGTAAGTACCCTCTTGAGTTTAGTTGGCTTAAAAACCTGTCCTATAAATAGTAACCGTGCTCTAAAGAGCTCAATATCATTGGATTGTTTTCCATGTTCATTGTTTTGGTTTAGCCACTTAACTAGCGACCAAAATATTCCAAGAAAACAAGCCTCAATGAGTGTAGTATCGAGTATCTACCAACTTCGGACTGCACCAAAGCTGGTCATCTCACTACCCCTAACAAAAGGCCAAGATGGTCAAGTAAGGTTCTAGATCATTAGTGCTTAGTGACATCACTCAGCGGCCCCGTACTCTCCTTGATTGAACTCAAGGGTTACCGGTACTCACAAATATGTCGCACTAATATAGCTATTGCTTCAACCGTGTCGGTATACCCCGCACAGTTTCCACAACGTATTGCTATCTATGAATGTTTCCCAAATCCGGGTGTAGGATTTCAAGCCCAAACAAGAGAACCAAAATGTAAAGCAATCAAAGCAAACAATTAGTCATGCAAAAGGGTGATCTAAGCCCTAAGGTTACTCCACTTTTAATTTATTCCCCAGCAGAGTCGCCAGTTCTGTGATACGGTGGGAGAACTGACTTGAGGTTTGCGTTTGTTTTGCAAATGTTTCGGTTTACAAGAGTCGCCACCGACTTTTTATTTTATCCTAAGGAAAGGTTAAAAAGCACAGGAAAAACCTTTGAGATGTTTTCTTGGGTTCGGGGAGTAGATTATAGAAAGGGAAGGTATTAGCACCCTTTCTATCCATGGGATCTTAGTTACTTGCTTAGATTACTTGCCTTTGCTTTTCAATTGTTTGAAATGGTGCTTTGTGTGTGTGTGGTTTTTGAAAATGTTTTGAAAAAGATGCCTTGTCTAGGCAACCATTGTAACAATTCTTTACTCGAATGTTTTACAAAGGTGTTTGTCTTTTTGAAAAGATGTTCAATGTTTTTGAAAGTTTGTTTTGAAATTGTGTTGTGGAGTGTGTTTTGAAAAATGGCAAGGATTTGTTTTACAAGTTGGTCAAGTAACCAAGAGCTATCTACCCTAAATTTCTCAAAGATCTTTCCTATGTTTTGACCCTTTTAACAGTATTGTTCCACCATTGTATTTGGTGGACAATCTTGTGTTAGAATGTTAACGGGACGGGCGCGGGTCATAGTTTAGACCATGAATGCAATAGTGCCAAGTGTCTTTGGAAATGTTTCCTTCAAGGGACTTGATCATTTTTTAGGCAACTTGAGAAAGCGTCATCAAGGGACTATGATCATTTGATTTGTTTTTGTTTTGCCAAAGACACTCAACATGCAACATGGCCCATTTTTGAAGGCAACAAGTGGAGTAACCCTAGGGGTGCAAGTGTGCATTGTGTTGTCCATTTTCATGCTCTTTTGTCTTTGTATTAGTCAAGCTATTTGTTATTTTATTTGCATACAAACCCTAGGTCTAAGCATGACATAATTTTGAAAGCTATTAAATGCAGAAATTTAAAGTCCTAAATTATTACAACATGATTATGGGGATGGGGGTACAAATGTTTGAATGGGGGGATATTTGACAAGAAATTAAATTCTAAGCTATTACATCCATATCGAATATACAAATATTTAATTGTACAATATTTGAATAAATACAATAAATATGCAAAATGTATTATGCACAAAAATGATTTTTTATGTATGTGAAAGTGTTTTTCAATATGAAATATAAACAAAAAATAAAAAGGTCAATTTTTGAATATTTTTATGGTTTAGGGCAAAACCCTAGTTTTTTAAATAAATAGTATTTATTTATTAATTATATACAATATTTTATATATTAATTTATACAAAAAAGAAGTATATTGTAAAAAAAAGTATTTTTTAGTGTCATATATTAATAAAAATAAACATGTATTATTTCTATATTTTTGTCCTAAATATCTAATAAAATATACAAGTATTTATATATTATATTAAATATACTAAATATATACAAGAATAAAATATTAATTATTTACAAAAAAAAGTATATTTTAGAAAATGTTTTCAAAATGTAAACAAAAAATAATAACTGAAAAATATTTATTTTTGTATTGTTTTTAGGGTTTTAAATAAAAAGGTTTTTATATTTATTTACATACATATTAAATAAAACAAATAAATGCCAAATAAATGCAAAAAAGGGTGGAAAAATATTTTTGGTATTTTTTTACATTTGTACAAAAAACAATAAGTCAGAACAAAAAAGAAAAATGCAAAATGACAATTATTTCACACAATGGGCCAAGGGGGTGCAAAAATGGAAAAAAGTATGCAAAGAGCAAAACCAACTCAGGCCCAGCCCAAATCAGCCTTCTTCAACCTCCAGCTTCTGTTTCAAAAACGCGCGCCTTCTTGTTCATCATACTAACTTCTGATTCTTTGACTTTTAGCAAAAACTCATAACACCAATAATGTAGAGCATCAAGAGACGAATTCAGACATATAAAATAATTGACCTAACTCTAAGAAACGAGGGAGAATTTCTTCATCCCCAATTTCTGACTTAATTTTTCTTCAATGTTCATGGCCAAAATTCTCACAACATACTCAATATAAATGAAAAGTAAATACATGGATGGCTTCAGGGCTATGAGTAGAGCATGTTTCATTCACAAACCTAAGCCTAACTCTTCCTGTATTGAGAGATAGAAGTTCATGGTTTTACCTGTTTCAGCTTGAGTCGTGTACAACAATGTGGCCAACTTCAATGGAGTTTGAGCTTTTGTACAGCTTGCCTGAAGTCCAAGGATGCTTCTCCAACACCTAGCTTGCTTTGAATCACTATGAATCGTGCTATGGAAGTTCACCTGCAAAACTGAAAAATGAAAATGGTAGATGAGGTTAGGGGTGTTACAATTTGTATCTAGGGCTTGGGATAGTTTCAATAGATGATATGGAATGTGTTTGCAATGTTTTTAGCCAAAGTGCACGAGTGGAATGAGTTGTGGAAGTCAAACTGCAACAGATGCCCTGTTTTGCAGCAAAACTGTGATTTTCTGTATGAGGAGGGATGAGGGGTGGTTTTGTCGTGCTTTAGGCATGCTTGGATGTATGAAATATGTTTGCAAATTTTGTGTTTGGCTGTGTTGACAAGAATGAGAGATTGAGAGTTTTTGCAAGCTTTCTTCAAATGTAAGCAAGGATAGTGTAAGTTCCAATACATGCCCGTACCACCCTCTATGTATGCTTCATATCTTGTTCTTGATCAGAGGGATTTGTGTACAAATTCTAGCCTCTAAGATCTGGCCCATGCCTCTTGGATTTTGTATTTGACATAAAGCACTACTTTTCAAAAATGGCAAGTTTGCTTTTTCTACTTAAGGGATAATTCTTTGTGTAATGACTAAATGCATAAAACAATGCTTGAACACAATGGTTAGGCATTTAATTATGGAGTGCAAACTTAGTTTAGAGGCCTGCAAGCAAGTACCAAGCATGCTGATTTGAAAATGGAACTTGTATGAACATGCATTTGGTTATGAACAAAAGTGAATTTTTCCCAACTTTGCAAATTCGATTCTCCCTAACCACAAGGGTGTTTGAGAAGTTCTTGGACAATTTGGAAAGCTTGGAATGTGTACCACAATCCATCTTTGTAATTCAAATTGAAAATCCAAGTGGAAGCATGTGAAGAATGGCCAAGAAGTTGGACAAAAATCCTGCCTAGAATAGGTCAAAATTTTTCTAAGTTAAAAATGTTTTGCACCCTTATTCCAAAAATCATAACCTGAGCTACAAGCTTCCTTTGAGAAAACTTTGTGTATCAAAGTTGTATATTTTGCAATGGACTACAACTTTAATGTTTTGAGTTTTGTTTGAATCCATTTGTATCTTGATGAAATAAATGGGACAAAGTTAGGGAAAAATAAGGGAATTTCATAACTTAGAAAATTTCTAAGTTATGAAATTTCTTCATTTTAAACCCTAATTTGCAATTTTGGATTTCTTGATGAACAAGTTTCATAATTTGACATGTCTTGATGAAAAATGAATCTTGGCACTTGATTTTAACCAAAAAGTCAAAGTTTGACTTTTCAATATACAGTCAAATTTTAATCAGTTGACTGGAAAATTCATCTGTCAATCCTGTGCATTTGAGATCTTTTGAACTTGTTGAATGTGTCAAGAAAATGCCATTGAATCCTTAAGTCCATATATGAGCTTGGTTTGCCATTGGTTAGGTCAAACAGTCAAAAATTGCCTTTGTGCAGTCAAAACCCTAAAAATGACCATTTTGCCCTTTTGGTGATCTGATCAAATTTCTTGTGGAATTGTGATCCAAACTTGACCAAATGGTTCATATGAGTTCATTATGTTGATGTGGGTCAAATTTCATGAGGTTTGACTGTCAATTGGCCACAGTTGACTTCTTCCCCAAAATAGCTGTTTTTAGGTCAACTGTCCAATTGACTGGGCAAAAATTGGAATCAAGGCTTGAAACTTGGTATGGATAAACTTGTGAGTCCAACATGAAACATGAAAGTTATTTTGGGCATTTTAGGTCAAAACATCTTTGTGCAAACTCAAACCCTAATTTGAGTCAACAGTGCAAGGATGAGTCTTGAGCAGAGCAAACCCTAACTTGATCTTGAATATATGAGTCTTGTGATGAGAAAATGTTGATGAAATGAGAGGGCAAATTTTGGGGTATAACACCATGTTTGTCTTTGCTCGTTCTTCAATAATGATTGAGGTAGGTGTGAAGTGAACCACTTAGCGAGTAGGGGTATACAACACAAGAGAGTACCTCTTTTCTTCATGGTGCAAGTATGAAGGCAATGCAAGATGTCTCCCAGTAAAGTAGGTACGGGATTTCGAGAGAGAAAGACTTTGATGGCGTTAACGTCTATGAATTGGTCCGAATTAGGGAACAGAACCAAACCATAAATGAGGAGAGCCAGGATGTCTTCGAAAGCTTGGAAATCCATGTCGTCCCAGAATGAACGAGCCTTCTCCAATAGAAATTTGGCTAAGAAGCCTTTAACCCCGCTTCTTGTCTCCCAATTGGCTATGATAGTCCGGGAAAGTGAAACAATGATGTATGAGATCAAAGAATTGGAACAGTACACACATCATCTCTTCTTGGAAACTAGATGTAGCCAAACTGAGGAGTCGACCATATTTCTTGGTAAAAGGAGAATCCCCAGGCACTCTTGAGGCTAACTCTTGAAGTTGAGGGTGTGCTTTTACAAAGCTGATTCGGATGGTGTTTCTTCAGACGAAATTCATGATATACAAAACAAAAACAAAGATAAATTTCTAAATTCTTGAAATGGTTAGTGAGCATGCGTATGATGCTTATGATGTTTATGATGTTATGTACAAGCAAATATATACACACACAGCAAACAAGTTCCTATGTTTTAGGCTTGCATGGTGTTGTACCCCAAAATTTGCCCTCTCATTCTTCAAGACCTTTCTCACAAGGATTCTCAAGGTTCAAGCTTGCACAAGTACTTTGGAATTTTCCAGTACCAAAATTAAAAGGAAACTGTCAAAAAGGGAGAAAACAGATAAACATATTATTTTGGCAAAATTTGGAGAAATACAAGTGTTCTTCGTTTCAGCTCCTTCTATTGGCCTTTTGGCCTCTTTTGATGCAAGCTTAGCTTGCATCCTTCGACTGGGTATGGGCCTCTTGCACATTTTGGTTTGGATTCATAATAAAAAAAGTCTCTTGTAATCTATTTCATTTCCAAGGCAAAAGGCTTTCTTTTAGCATCCTTCGATTTGCACTTTTTGTTCCCTATGTGCCTCTTTCGAATCTGAACATTTTGTCCTCCTACATGAACCTTTCGTTTGGACATGTTGGTTCCCTTTATACAAGCTTCGTTTGAACATAGATATTTTACATGTTGGCATGAAGTCACAATGCAGGAATCTCTTGCACACATTCTTTCGTTTGGCCATGTGGCCCCTTTGCAGACAAATTTGAGTGGGCAGGATCTCCTGTAGAAATGGCCTGTTCCAAACATACAAACTCTTCACTATATCATTGCCTCAGGCGAAGAAAGCACCATGGTGGCACATTCAAAGAGTTTGTCAGGCATGTATGGATGCCCCCAATCGAAGGACATATATTACTGACCCATCCCAATATCATTAATTTGGCCCCGTCGAAGGATATCCATGGGAGTCATTTGAATGACACTTCGATTTGAAAAAAGAGATGGTTATTGAAAAGCCTAGTCGAAAGGAAAGGCTAAGGAGTCAAGACAAAAGGTTGAGATGCCAAAGGTACTTGTTGACCAAGTCCCATGCGCTTCCAGGATCAAGCCTGATACATTGTCCATAAAACTCCAAAACTGCTGCACAGCAGTCCTACATTGCTGCCCTACTCCTTGAACCAAAATGGCAATAAAACACTATCCCTCGAAAGCTACAAATAAAACATACCCTTTTTGTTTGAAATTTTTGTTTTCCCTCCTAAAGCATCAGTCCAAGCCATCTATAAAAAGGAGGCATCACCACACATTTTAGGGGCGCCTGAAGGATTGCAAGAAAACACTTGTGAAAATTCTCAGAAATTCTCAAACACTTCCCAACATTCTTTTTTCAAACACTTCTATACACTAAGAAAAAAAACCTTTGATTCACCCTCCAAGTGACCATCAAACTACCCTTTGACTCACTCCCTCAGCTACCATACAGTAGGCCTTTGAGTTATCCCATCACTTGTTATAAAAGATCCTTTGATCCACTCACCCAACCTCTTTCGACCCAGTCACTGCTTTCACAAAGTAGCAACTGGACTAAAACTCCCAACGAACCATCATTTTCCATCAGATAAAGCCAGTACCTCTCCCTTCGATTCAAGAACCTCAAGAGGTAAGTTTTATTTCAAGCTTAAGTCCATTTTATTTTAATATCATGTACATATGCCAATATAAAAAAAATATATAGACATTTCCAAACTATTGTTTTAGCCTTCGATTCTGACTTCCTGTAGGATAAACGTAGACATTTCTAGATTATGTTTTCGATCCTGATTTCCTGTGTGTCAAAAAAGAATCAGCCTTAGTATAGTTATGGATTGGACTTTGAAATCCATAAGTTTTCATGCTAACCTCTAGATCGTAGTTATATCTGGATATTGTATTTTTTAGACTGTAAGACAGGTTGGTTGTACTCTTCGACTGGATTTTGCATAAGCCCTTCGAATCATACTCTGAAGACCCAATATGCATACAAAGGGCCAGCAAGGAGCTTGTGTCAAAGTATGAATGTTGTCGCTTCTGGGCCTCAAGCGAAAGGCAGAACTACGTTGATTTCTAGGCAGAATCGAAAAGCGTGACCATCTTGATTCAGCTCTCAGTCAAAGGAGTCAGAAATCCAAATCGAAGGAAGTCAAGAAACACAGATTCGAAGGGTGTTTCAAATCCAAATCAAAGGAGACATCAAAGAGTTTGAAACGAAAGGCGTGCATTCCATGCTGACTCCTAAAGCCTGTCAAAAGAAATAGTAAGAAGGGTGAGTCGAAGGTTACCGGCTAACACTCCTGCAGTCGAAGGAAACAAAAAAAGGCAGATTCGAAAGGGGCCATGAAGATTTGAGTCGAAGGGTGCTACTGCCTGGGTCGAAGAGCTCATTTTCCTTTCTTTTATTTTGTTTTTGCCTTTACATTTTCTTGCCTTTCAATATGGTTGTAATAGTGTAGGATATTTATTTCCTGCATTTTTATTGCTTTATACAAATGTTAGTAACTAGGATGTATGGTAAGATAAAACTAACAAATAGGCCATCCTAGTCAAAGACTAAATGCATGCAAATCAAACACATTATTCACACATGCACCTCTAGGGTAATCTCACTTGTTGTCTCGAAAAATAGTCATGTCCCTCGAACATGGGCGTTTTAGCAAAGACCCCCGATAAAAGATCGTAGTCCCTCGATGACTTTCGATGTTGCCTTCAGTAAATGATCTAGTCCCTAAAAATGACATTGCTAAATCGTCCCATAAGTTTCCTTCTATGACTATACAAACGTCCCAACGCTCGTCCCTTCACGTCCAATGATGGGGCTTCTTACCAAATCAATGGTAAGATAGCCACATCTAAAGGAGGAGGAAAAAACACATCTGAGACCTTTTGAGTAGGTAGGTTCGCTCTTAGTTACTCGCTTGCTCACAACAAAAACATTTTATACACTTACACTTCCATTTTGAAACATTTTCGAAACAAACACTTTGTATGCGTTCTTATAGAAACGAGAACCATTACGAAGTTCCATTTTCAAAATCACTTTCAAAAACACATCTCAAAAACACTCCTTTGAACTATTTTCCAAACAAACACTTTGTACGCGTTCTTATAGAGACGAGGACTGTTACAAAGACGTTTTCAAAATACTTTCAAAAACCACACAAAGCACATTTTTCAAACAAAAGCAAGTGATCTAGCAAGTAACTAAGAGCCCATGGAAAACCATGGATGAAAAGGGTGCTAATACCTTCCCTTTTCATAATCTACCCCCCGAACTCAATAAAATATCTCAAAGGTCTTTCCTGTGCTTTTTCACCTTTCCTTTTGGATAAAATAAAAGTCGGTGGCGACTCTTGCTATCCGCACAAATGCGATCAAAATGCAAAACACCAAGTCAGTTCTCCCACCGTATCACAGAACTGGCGACTCTGCTGGGGAAATATTTTAAAAGTGGGGTTACCTTAGGGCTAGATCACATTTATTTGCTTACATTGTTTGATTTTCTTGCTTTACATTATGGTTCGTTGTTTGGGTTTGAATTCTCCACCCAGATTTGGGAAACATTATAGGTAAATAGCAATACATTGTGGAAACTGTGTGGGGTATACCGACTTGGTCTAAGCAATAGATATGTTAGTGTGACATATTTGTGGGTACCGGTAGCCTTTGAGTCAATCAAAGAGAATACGGGGCCACTGAGTAATGTCATGAAGCACTAATGAACTTCTAGAACCCTTTAATTGACCAACTTGGCCTTTAGGATGTAGAGAGATGAACGACTTTGGTACAGTCTGAAGTTGGTAGATACTCGATACTACACTCATTGAGGTTTAGTTTCTTGGGATATTTCGGTCTCCATTAAAGACGCTTGAGCTGAAACAATGAACAAGGAAACGATCCAGTGATATTCAGCTCCTTAGAACCCGGTTACTATTACTAGGACAGGTTGAGCCAACTAAACTTCAAGAGGGTACTTACCTATAAAACCCCATGCAAGCCTAAACTAAGAACTTGTTTGTTTTTCTTGTATATGCATACTTGTACATAACATCATGGACATCATGAAGCATCATATGCATCCACTAACCATTTCAAGGATTTTGAAGTTTCATCTTTGTTTTTGTTTTGTAGGATATAGATTCACTTCATAGGAAAACTATCCAAGTCAACCTTATAAGAATTCCTCCATAACTCAAGGAGCTAGCTTCAAGGATCCCTGAGAACTCTCCATTCACCGAGAGGCATGGTCGTCTATTCAACTTGGTCACCTCCAACACAGGGGAGGATATGATGAAAGTGCTCTTCCAGTTCTTTGATCCTTTGCGTCATTGCTTCACATTTCCTGACTATCAGCTTGTACCTACTTTGGAAGAATTCTCTCAACTCTTGAGGATTCCTATTCTCAATCAACTACCTTTCAACGGTACGGAAAGAGATTCAAAGCTAGAAGAGATTGCGCAAGCTCTGCACTTGCACTCATCTGATGTCACACCCCATTGGGAAACTAGAAGTGGTGTCAAAGGCTTCTTAGAAAAGTTATTGTTTGAGAAGGCCCAAAGCTATTGGAATTCCTTAGACTTGCAAGCATTTGAAGAAATTGTGACTCTTCTTATCTATGGGATGGTCTTGTTCCCCAATCCTGACCAACTCATAGATGTGAGTGCTGTCAAAATCTTCATGTCACGCAACCCGGTGCCTACGTTGCTTGGAGATATCTTACACTCTTTTCACACTCGTACAATGAGGAAAATAAGTGTCCTTATGTGTTGCACTCCTATTATGGAAAGATGGTTTATTTCTCATCTTCCCCAATCAGTCTTAAAGAATGAGCAAGGTTTGAGGTGATCACAAAGGTTAATGACGCTCAAACATTCAGATATCCATTGGTGCTCGATCCAAAGAGAATGTTATCATTGTTGACCATTATGGGGAATTACCTAATGTCCCTCTACTTGGAATTAGGGGAGGCATCACCTACAACCCATGCTTGGCTCTAAGACAGTTTGGTTATGCCCGAAGGGATATCTCACATGATATGCTGATTCAGGGTTTGGTATTCGACTACGACAACGATGATCAAGGTCTTCGCCAGAGATTCATCCGAGCATGGAGGATGCTAAACAAGGTGGATAGCAAGGCTTTGGGACACAAGAATTCCATCCCTCTTGAGCCTTACCTCAAGTGGGTACGAACCCGCGCCCAAAGTCTTATGATGCCTTATACTTCCATTCTCCCAGTGATCATTGAGCCTGTTAAGGAGGGAGAAGTTCCATACACTATCCTACATCCTGACATGCTCACATCTCTTGAAGACCTACAAAGGGATTGGATACAACTCAAAGGAGATAGAGATACTTTCGAAGCCCAATTCTATGCAAGCGAGAAGAAGGTTTTGGAACTCACTAGGCTACTTCATGAGGAGCAGACTCTAAATGCCTACATTGCACCAAAGAGAATGCGCACAACTTTTTTATCTTAGAGTATTGTATCATTTCTCCCAAGGGGCATTGATGTACTCGAACTCTATCTTATTAATATAACGTGTGTTTCTCTTTTGTTTAAAATTAACTTGAATCTTTTAAAATCCTTGAAAACATTACATATGCACATATCATTCATCATAACATAAATAGGTCTTTTGCAACACGTTTCCTCATCTCTCTACTGTTTATTTCAGTAAGATGGATCTCGAACAGACAGTCAAAGATCTTCAAGTTCAAAACATGCAGTTTCAACAATTACTCACAACCCTGGCCAAAGGGCAAGAGGAGCTGAAGACCCTGTTGGTAAAAGAGAAAAAGAAGAAAGAGAAGAAACCAACCGGTGTGGTAATCATGGGGAGAAGGTTTCAAGGACAGACTAGAAGACCCTTGAATTTTCCAACAACATCTGATGAAGGAGAGTGGAAAGGAAAAGAAACAACAGTCCCGTCAGAATCTGAAGAGGAGGAGGAAGAGGAAGATTACTCCGAGGAACAATATCCTCCAGCGGATGATAAGTACAAACATCTTGAAGAGCGTCTAAATGCTATGGAAATACAGAAGGTACCAGGTCTAGACTTTGAAGAATTGGGGCTAGTGTCAGGAATTGTGATCCCACCAAAGTTCAAAGTGCCGTTATTTGCAAAATATGATGGGGTGTCATGTCCTAAAATGCACCTCCGATCATATGTGAGAAAGATCCAGCCGCACTCCGCTGATAAAGGCCTATGGGTGCATTTTTCCAAGATAGTTTATCCAGAACACAACTTGATTGGTTTTACCAATTAGAAAGGGCCGACGCCCACAACTGGGAAGATCTTGCCGCAGTTTTCTATAAGCAATACCAGTATAACGCAGATTTGGCACCTACCCGTACTCAACTTCAAAGTATGGCTATGGCTTCAAATGAGGATTTCAAAGATTACGCTCAGAAATGGAGAGAACTAGCGGGGAGAGTGCAACCCCCTCTGTCTTAAAGGGAGTTGGTGGATATGTTCTTGGGCACCCTATCAGGCCCTTTCTTCAACCATTTGATTGGGAGCTCATCTGCTGGGTTTACTGAGTTAATATTAATCGGAGAAAGGGTTGAAGCTGGTATAAAAAGTGGAAAGATTCAGAAGGATTCGTCTACCTCTACAGCTGCGAGAAAGCCTTTCACTAGAAAGAAGGAGGTATCTACTGTTTATCCATAAAGGAATCAAGGGAGAGCTGAACGCCGACCAATGGTAGGGGCCGTTATGATCCCAAAGCCTACATCTGATTAACCAAGAAGTAACCAACCGAGGGTGGAAAGGCCAGTCCGGAAATTCACAAGAATTAATATGACTCTAGCCCAGGTTTTACCACATCTTCTGAAATTGAATCTGGAAACTTTAAAGGAGGCCCCAAAGAACCCCAACACTACGTCCCCTTATTATCACCTAAATACCAGATGCGCATACCATTCCGAAAGTCCGGGCCACGACACTAACAACTGTTGGGCCTTGAAAAACAAAATTCAAGACCTTATAGATGCAAAAGAGGTTGAGTTTGATGCATATGAGAAACCAAACGTCATTTCCGCTCCTATGCCTAGGCATAGTCACGACACCAATGCTATCGAAGAAGATTTGTTTATTACCATAGTTGATGAACTCTTGACTCCGCTCCCAATCATTAAGATAAACTTGTTGAAAGCTGGTGTTTTCCAAGGTTGTAATGAAGACTGCCATCATTGCTTATCCTCACTAAATATTTGCCCTCTGTTGAAGACAGGCATTCAACGCCTGATAGACCACCAAGAGATTCTGTTTGAAAGTACTCTTGTTTCACCTATTCCTATTGAAGATGTTTCAATCATAAACATCTCCGCCAATCCTTCCAGGGTCCCCAAAAGACCCGTAAGGATTACATCGGTTCCAAAAACTACACCTCTTAAGATCACGATGCCCGGGCCGGTCCCATATGAATCAGATAAAACAGTACCGTGGAATTACGGTGGAGACATCTACTACCATGGTATCAAACAAGATGGGCTGACAACCGAAGAAGTGAGCTCCGAAGAAGAAGACTCTGACATTAGCAATATTGCCGGAACCAATAAGATTACCCGTAGTGGTAGAATCTTCTCTCCAGAAATTGCCCCTCCAAAGGCAGTTTTTGGACCCGTGGCTGTTCCAAAGGTTACCTCCATACCAATAACCATATCTGCAAGTCCTCTTACTGGCAAAGACGACACAACACCTACTGTTATCCCTAACAATACTTCTACTGCTGATGTTCGAGGAAAAGGTATTAAAGAAGAGCCTGTCCGGACGAAGGCTCAACCACTGACCATCCCCGAGACCTCCTGTAGTTGTTTAGTTATTGGCTTGCATTTTTGGTAAAACCAGGTGTGTGTGTGTGAATGTCATGACTGATGTCATAACATTCTAGTTTAGTATGTACTGATTCATTAGGTACCTTTGCAGAAAAATATTGTCATACAGGTGCTGCTGTTTATAAGTGTGTATCTGAGCATTTTGCAAAAAGATCACATTTACCTAAATCAGTAGACAGGATTTCAGATGTCATAACAAATGTTAAGACATCCTGTTCTAAACTAACAGTTATGCAGTTTGGGTAATTCTGAGTTTTTTCAGGATTATGACTCAGTCTTTCCAGAACAGAAAATGTCGTGGACTTGGGGTTAACCTAGCTCAACCCTAACCTGGTTGATAAAGTCCTGTGACCTAGTCTTAAGGTCAAATGGAATTAACCCTAGCTTTTTATGGAAACCCTAACTGAAGATGCAGCTGCTATATATTCAACAGAGCTGCTGTTTTGGAATAAATCCCTTTTTGACAGAAGATCATTTAGAAGCTGTATAGTTTTAACTATTGTACTCCAAGCAATTATCATTGTGATAAGTGACTTGGAATAGGTTTTAATTGTAAGGGTTGTGTATCACTCAAAGCTTTGAAGAAAGAGTGTTTGTATGTCTCTTGACTAAAGCTTTGAAGCAAAGTCAAGTTAGGTTTGTGTATCACTCAAAGCTGTGAAGCAAGAGTGTTTGTGTTGCTTGATTAAAAAGCTGTGAAGCATAATCAAGTGTATGTTTTGAAGAGTGTCTTCATCAATTCATTAGTCAAATTGTTTTATGTATCACTGCTGTGATTGAGGGGGAGTGAGTAGGAACTCAGGTTTAAGTTGTACTTAGATTGAAGTTGCATTGGGTAGGTCTTAAGTGAAGGAGATAAACTGGTTGGTTTATTCCTGAATTAATATCTCTTATAGTGGATTTCCTCCCTGGCTTGGTAGCCCCCAGAGTAGGTGTTGTTGCACACTGAACTGGGTAAACAATTGACTGTGTTCTTTATTGTTTTTATATTTACTGTCTTATAGAAAGTCAGATACGGTGTCATAACATTGAACGTGACATTGAGTATCTGCAGCCAGAATTTCAATTGGCATCAGAGCAGGCACCCTGCCTGTATTACTGGGTGAGATCTAGGGATATCACTTTCTGGCACTATGGACAAAGAAGGAGTGTTTGGAAATAGACCACCCATTCTGGATGGAACTAATTATGACTACTGGAAACCTCGTATGATTGCCTTCTTAAAATCTCTGGACAAAAAGGCTTGGAGAGCTGCTGACAAAGGATGGATCCATCCCACCATAACTGAGAAAGATGGGACAATCAGTTTGAAGCCTGAGGAAGATTGGAGTAAAGAAGAAGATGAGTTAGCCCTGGGAAATTCCAAAGCTTTAAATGCCTTGTTCAATGGAATTGATAGAAACATTTTCAGACTAGTACATCAATATGAATTGGCCAAGGAAGTTTGGGACACTCTCAAAACTACTCATGAGGGCACTTCCAAAGTGAAAATGTCAAGGCTTCAGATGTTGACTACCAAGTTTGAGAATCTAAAAATGATGGAAGATGAAACCATTCATGAGTTTCACATGAACATCTTGGAGATTGCCAACATCTCAGGAGCACTTGGAGAAAAGATGTCAGAAGAAAAATTGGTGAGAAAGATTCTCAGATCCTTGCCTAAAAGATTTGCTATGAAGGTAACTGCCATAGAGGAAGCCCAGGTCATCAGCAAGTTGAAAGTGGATGAACTAATTGGGTCTCTTCAGACTTTTGAGATGGGGATCACTGAAAATGGTGACAAGAAGAACAAGAGCATAGCACTTGTATCCAACACTGATGTTGAAAACAAGGAGGATGAAGAAGAAAATATTTCAGAAGCTATAGCCATGCTTGGAAGACAGTTCAACAAACTCATCAAAAGAATAGATCCAAAGTCAAGTTCTAATGTTCATAACATTCCCTCTGACATTGACAGTTCCAGCAGAAGACCAAGGTCAGAAGAGAAGGGAAATCAAGGCAGAGGAATTCAATGCCATGGCTGTGAAGGATATGGGCATATTCGAGCTGAATGTCCTACCTTTCTTAAGAAACAAAAGAAAGGAATGACTGTTACTTGGTCTGACTGTGATTCAGAAAGTAATTCTGAAGAAGAATCTGCCAAACTAGTTACTGCTCTAACTGGTGTTTGTACCTCTGAAAGTGACACTAGTGATGAAGAAGTGACATTTGAAGAACTGGCTGATACCTACAAGAAATTGTGTATTAGAAGTGCTGAAGTCTGTGTGCAGAATGAGAAACAATCAAAACTCATCATAAAGCTAGAGGCTGAAAAAAGGGAAGATCTTGAAACTATAAGTCATCTAGAAGGGGAAGTTCAATTGCTGAACTCACAACTGAACCAAATGACCAAATCTGTCAAGATGCTGACTAATGGAACAGACAAATTGGAAGAGATTCTTCAAGTTGGACAAAATGTGGGAAACAAATCTGGACTAGGATTTGTGGAAGCCAAGAAATCTAGTACAGACAAGAAGATCAGGCCTGTTAAACAAATGTCAAAGAAGATGTCTCAACACAACTCTCAACATCAGAAACAGAGATATATGAAGAAAAAGTACCAAAGATGGAGATGTCATCATTATGGGAGGTATGGCCACATAAAGCCCTTCTGCTTCAAATTGCATGGTTACCCTAATCAAAACTCAGGTGTTAAACCTAAGTCAAAAAGGGTACCACATACTCCTCAATGGAAGAAAAAGGCTACTGCCCTGATAGCCCACACTTCCCTGAGAGTCTCTGCAAGGGAAGGCTGGTACTTTGACAGTGGGTGCTCTAAGCACATGACTGGAATAAAGAACATTCTCAATCATGTTAAACCTCACACCACTAGTTATGTGACCTTTGGAGATGGTGCTAAAGGTGAAATCAAAGGAGTTGGTAATTTGGATTGCCCTGAAGTTCCAAATCTAAATGAAGTTCTATTGGTAAAAGGCCTGACTGCTAATCTCATTAGTATCAGTCAATTGTGTGATCTAGGATTCAAGGTCATCTTCTCAAAATCTGAATGTCTAGTAATTGATGAAAAACTAGAAGTGGTAATGAAAGGAATCAGATCTAAAGATAACTGTTACTTGTGGCAGCCTGAGAACACTAATAACTCCACTATGTGTTCCATTACCAAAGAAGAAAAAGAGATGAAACTGTGGCACCATAAGCTTGGACATCTTCATCTAAGAAGAATGAAAAGAACTATCTCTATGGAAGCAGTCAGAAGGATTCCAAGACTGCAAATTGATAAAAGGAGGGTTTGTGGTGAACTTCAAATTGAAAGGCTTGGTAAAAAGAGACATGTCTATGATGTGGTGAATAAACTTGAAGAAGGATGTGTTGTCAGAACCAGAAGTAATCATGACAAAGAATTTGGAAACAACAAGTTTAATAAATTCAGTTTTCCAAAAAAATGAGTCATGAAGTCTCCTCTCCTATAACTCATCATCAAAATGGAGTCGACAAAAAGAAAAATAGGAACATACAGGAATCTGCCAGAGCTATGATTCATGTCAAAAGAATGCCTTCCCAACTCTGTGCTGAAATAGTTGCGGCTGGTAGTAGCTGTTCTCAAAATATCTGGTCAAAACAGATGCTCACTGAGTATAATGTCTCACAAGATGTTGTGACATTGTATTGTGACAATCTGAATACAATCAATATTTCCAAGAACCCTATTCAGCATAGCAGAACCAAGAACATTGATCTTGTAAAGAAGAAGACAATTAAACTGGAACATGGTGTCATCAAGCTTCAGCTAGCTGATTCTTCTACCAAGGCTCTTGTTGGAAATCAACTTGAAAACTTGAGGGGCAAGATGGGTATTTGCCAACGTGAAAAATTATAGCAATTAATTTTGCTTAAAACAAGGGTTGAAGGAGTTATTTGTGTTGAGTCTATTTTTAGTAGGTTAATCATATGTCTTTCCAACTCCTTCAAATTTGTTAGACTCTCATTTGCCTCCTACCTCTCTCGTCTTTGCAACCTATTCCTTTCTCTCAATCAAAGTTTTCGCTCAAATTGCTACTGGTGCTCTAAGTCAATCAAAATGTCTCAAACATCATCTTCAACCAAGGCGACCACTTCATCTTCATCATCTGACCAAGATTCTCGAGCAATCACCACATGCATAGATTCTGATGTCCTGGAGATCACCCCTCTCAGAGAAATGGCAACTGACCCATCCAAAGTCAAAAAGCTGAGAACTAGGCATGCAGGAAGAGCTCAAGCTACTGCCTCTGGTAATCCTTCTCATCCTTCTTCCTCTGTTCCAAATAGGGAAGGATCAGTTCAAGTTCATCAAGCAATTGCTAGGCTTGTGACAAGTATACTAAGCGGAAACCAATATGTACCGGGGATTTCTGTCCCATTAAATCAATCAGCAAGCCCAAATGTGGATGTCTCTGAGAATGTAGATGTCTCTGAGAATGTTGTGACACAAAATGACAACATTCAGAACCCTTCAGAAAAGACTGCTGATCCACCTATCATTGATGTGGATGAGGAATACTCAGACAATGATCTGATTGCCAATGTAAACCCTAGCATAGCTAGGATAATGATGAAAAGAAAGGGTAATCAGAATGATGCAAAATGTGTGTCCAAAGATAAACCTGCTGTTAAGAAATCCAAGGCTGAAGGCAAGGCTGGGGTAGAATCTGTGAAAACTGGTCAGTCCAAAGGGAAGGTGAAAGCCCAGGTGTATACTGGTAGACAACCAATTACAAAGAAGAGAAAAGAACCAGAATCTTCTGATTCTGATGAGGAATCAGAGTTTGAGATTGATGCTGAAGAAATTCCTATCAGAAGGAAACTGCCCTCCAGCAAAATTGCTAGAGTTCCTGAAGTCCCAACAGACAACATCTCTTTTCATCATCCTGACAATGCAAACAGATGGAAGTATGTTTGCTTGAAGAGAATAGCTTTAGAAAGAGAGCTAAACAATGATGCCATGGAATGCAAGGACATCATGGACCTGATTAAGAATGCTGGACTGATGAAGACAGTGATAAAATTTACCAAGTGTTATGAAAATCTGGTCAAGGAGTTCATAGTTAACTTGTCTAATGATTGTGCTGATGGAAGGTCAGCTGACTTTGAAAGTTTTTATGTTAGAGGAAGAAGGGTTAATTTCTCTCCATCAGAAATTAACAAATTTCTTGGAAGATCAAATGAGGATTGTCCTGAACTGGAAGTCACTGACAATGAAGTTTGTCAAACCATCACAGCAAGACAAGTGAAGTGCTGGCCCTTGAAAGGCAAGCTGAATGCCAGCAAACTTAGCATGAAATTTGCCATCCTGCACAAGATTGGTGCAGCCAACTGGGTCCTTACAAACCATAAATCAACTATCTCCACAGGATTGGGGAGATTTATTTATGCTGTGGGAACCAAGACTGCTTTTGACTATGGCAGGTATATTTTTGAACAAACTTTAAAACATGCTGGTAGTTATGCTGTCAAAGGGCCAATTGCCTTTCCCTCCCTCCTTTGTGGAATTATCCTTGCACAATACCCTGATATCCTGGTGGCAAGAGATACTGCTTGCAAAAGAGCTCCTGCTCTTGGGTTACACTACAAGCTAATTCAGGGATCTCATGCTCCTGATATTGTCATAACATCAGCTGAGACATCTTCTGTGAAGACTCAGTCCAAAACATCTGATGTTATAGCTGTATTGAAAGAGACTTGCAAAGAGCTGGAAGCTAGGAAAAAGACCCTAGAAAACCTAATTGCCAGGTTAGAAAAGGAGGAAGCTGAAGGAAACAGAAGGGAAGAGGGTGAAGAAGCTGAAGATCATATTAGCTACTCTGAGTCTGATGACAGTGCTTAAAGGTTGGTGGAGTTGCTGATTGGTGGAGTTGTTGCTGGTCCCTGGTGGAGCTTGCAAAGTGTGTTCAGTTTTTGCTAGTTTTGTTGCTTTTACTTTTGGGATGACTGTATAACTTTTAAGAACATGTATCTTTGGCCCATTTGTGGCTAAAGAGGGGGAGATA
Source organism: Vicia faba (assembly GCA_948472305.1). NCBI lineage: Eukaryota > Viridiplantae > Streptophyta > Magnoliopsida > Fabales > Fabaceae > Vicia > Vicia faba. The sequence goes on from OX451738.1 coordinate 1,015,560,904, forward strand.
TATTTTGGTACTTTATTAGACATTCTATTTTTCTGCAGTCATTTCTTTCTGCTGCTATCTATCTCTGATTGCTTAGGGTCTTTAGCCAAAAATCTGCCAAAGGGGGAGTTTGTAGTTGTTTAGTTATTGGCTTGCATTTTTGGTAAAACCAGGTGTGTGTGTGTGTGAATGTCATGACTGATGTCATAACATTCTAGTTTAGTATGTACTGATTCATTAGGTACCTTTGCAGAAAAATATTGTCATACAGGTGCTGCTGTTTATAAGTGTGTATCTGAGCATTTTGCAAAAAGATCACATTTACCTAAATCAGTAGACAGGATTTCAGATGTCATAACAAATGTTAAGACATCCTGTTCTGAACTAACAGTTATGCAGTTTGGGTAATTCTGAGTTTTTTCAGGATTATGACTCAGTCTTTCCAGAACAGAAAATGTCGTGGACTTGGGGTTAACCTAGCTCAACCCTAACCTGGTTAATAAAGTCTTGTGACCTAGTCTTAAGGTCAAACAGAATTAACCCTAGCTTTTTGTGGAAACCCTAACTGAAGATGCAGCTGCTATATATTCAACAGAGCTGCTGTTTTGGAATAAATCCCTTTTTGACAGAAGATCATTTAGAAGCTGTATAGTTTTAACTATTGTACTCCAAGCAATTATCATTGTGATAAGTGACTTGGAATAGGTTTTAATTGTAAGGGTTGTGTATCACTCAAAGCTTTGAAGCAAGAGTGTTTGTATGTCTCTTGACTAAAGCTTTGAAGCAAAGTCAAGTTAGGTTTGTGTATCACTCAAAGCTGTGAAGCAAGAGTGTTTGTGTTGCTTGATTAAAAAGCTGTGAAGCATAATCAAGTGTATGTTTTGAAGAGTGTCTTCATCAATTCATTAGTCAAATTATTTTATGTATCACTGCTGTGATTGAGGGGGAGTGAGTAGGAACTCAGGTTTAAGTTGTACTTAGATTGAAGTTGCATTGGATAGATCTTAAGTGAAGGAGATAAACTGGTTGGTTTATTCCTGAATTAATATCTCTTATAGTGGATTTCCTCCCTGGCTTGGTAGCCCCCAGAGTAGGTGTTGTTGCACACTGAACTGGGTAAACAATTGACTGTGTTCTTTACTGTTTTTGTATTTACTGTCTTATAGAAAGTCAGATACGGTGTCATAACATTGAACGTGACATTGAGTATCTGCAGCCAGAATTTCACCTCCAAGAAGGAAATGGAAGAGATCCTGAGAATAATAAAGAAGAGTGACTATGACATGGTTGAATAGTTAGGGAAAACTCCCTCCAAGATCTCCATGCTAGCATTGCTGTTGTGTTCTGAGGCACATGCGAAAGCTCTGGTGAAGTTTCTGAAGACATCCCATGTGCCACAAGAGACATTTGCTGACCAATTCCAAGATTGTGTGGCTAGTTTGACAGCTGATAACGGCTTAGGCTTTTCTGATGCTGACTTGACACCAAAAGGGAGAAAGCACAACGAGGCATTACATGTCTCTTTGGAGTGTAGAGGAACAACTTTGGCCCATGTCTTGGTGGACACTGGCTCATCTTTGAACGTTTTACCAAAGAAAGCTCTCGACAGATTGGATTGCGAAAGACTAACATTAAAACCTAGTAACATAGTCATGAGAGAATTTGATGGCTCAAAGAGGATGGTCCACGGGGAGGTGGACATCCCCATAAAGGTGGAAACTCAGACTTTCAACTCAACTTTCTATGTAATGGACATTCTCCCCTCTTACTCCTGTCTTCTAGGACGGCCCTGGATCCATAATGCTGGTGTTGTCACCTCTACACTACACCAGATGCTGAAATACCCGGTCCATGGAAAGATTATCACTGTCCATGGAGAGGAAGAGTACATGATTAGCCACCTAAATTCTTTCCGGTATGTGGAATTGGATCGCGAGTTCATTGAAACCCCTTTTCAACATTTGGAAGAAGTCTCTCAGGAGGTAGAAGTAACCAAGACGGTATCCTCGATACCCAAGATTACAAGACCTCCGCTTCGGATGTCATCTCTAAAGGATGCCAAGGCAGTAGTAGAAGAGGGTGGACGCACCATCTGGGGGCAGCTCCCAGACATTCCGTATAAATCTGACAAGTTTGGCTTAGGGTTTACTTCAAGTGCTCAGAAGGCTGTGCACTATGTTCGTGCTGGAGCGCCACCTTTGAAGATTAGCAACCAAGAGGTCAACATAGTGGAAAACAGTGAAGAAGATGGTAGCTTGGAGGATTGGATATTTCCTACTGTCAACGGAGGACTTCACAATTGGGAAGCCAGAGACTTTGTCCCAATAACTTTCATCTCTCGGTAATTTATCTTTTACATTTCTGTTGGACTTGTAATATTCACAAACAATTCGTACATTTTAAACCTTGTGTCTTACCTGAGGCGCAATGGTCCATTTGTAAGGGTTTTTTATCTCATCTCCATATGACATTCAATGAATCATGGGCGTTTTTCACATACAAACTTTTTGTGCTCATTGTCTTTCTTTTACATTTTATTATTTAAAGATGGCTATACCCTTACACACACCCACACTCACAAATGCAGGTACCCCTCCATTACGGATCCCATGGGTAACGATACTGCTATGGCCTTTAGTGACTCTGAAGATCTAATCTACCAAGCCGAAGACGAAGGTGAGGAAGATTGTGAAGTACCAGGGGAATTGGCCAGACTACTACAGCAAGAGGAAAGAGCTATTCAGCCTCATGAGGAACCGTTGGATACAATCAACTTGGGTACCGTGGAAGATAGAAAGGAAATCAAGGTGGGTGCCAATCTAGAGCCGAGTGTCAAGGAGAGTCTGAGTCAACTATTGCATGATTATGTTGAGATCTTTTCCTGGTCATACAAAGACATGCCAGGACTTGATACAAACATAGTGGTACATCGTCTGCCGACAAGAGAAGACTGTCCACCAGTAAAACAAAAAGTCCACCGCATGAGACCTGGCATGTCAGAGAAGATCAAAGCGGAAGTCATGAAACAATTCAATGCTGGGTTCTTGGCTGTCACTTCCTATCCTCAATGGGTTTCCAACATTGTTCCCGTGCCTAAAAAGGACGGCAAAGTACGAATGTGCATGGATTATAGAGATTTAAACAGGGCCAGCCCTAAAGATGATTTTCCACTTCCCCACATCGATATCCTGGTTGACAATACGACCCGTCACAAAGTATTTTCCTTCATGGATGGATTCTCAGGTTATAACCAAATCAAAATGGCACCTGAGGACATGGAGAAAACTACATTTGTCACACAGTGGGGTGCATTCTATTACAAAGTAATTCCATTCGGACTGAAGAATGCTGGGGGAACCTATCAACGCGCCATGGTAGCTTTATTTCATGATATGATACATCATGAGATAGAGGTCTATGTAGATGACATGAAATTCCGATCACAAACTGAAGAGGAGCACCTTGACCACTTGCAAAAATTATTTGAGAGGTTGAAGGAGTATAAACTAAGGTTGAATCCAAACAAGTGCACATTCGGAGTATGGTCCGATAAACTCCTAGGTTTTGTTGTCAGCAACAAAGGCATCGAGGTTGATCCTGCCAAGGTTAAAGTGATATAAGAAATGCCTGCTCCTCGTACTGAGAAGGAAGTCAGAGGATTCTTGGGACGCCTGAACTATATCGCCCGATTCATTTCTCACCTAACAGCTACTTGTGAACCAATCTTCAAATTATTGAAGAAAGATCAAGTGGTCAGATGGAATGATGAATGCCAGACTACTTTTGACAAGATCAAACAATACTTACAAGAGCATCCTGTTTTGATGCCGCCAGTCGAGGGAATACCACTGATCATGTATCTGACCGTTTTAGAGAACTCAATGGGGTGTGTATTAGGGCAGCATGACGAGTCTGGCCGAAAAGAGCACGCTATTTACTACCTGAGCAAAAAGTTTACCGACTGTGAAACCAGATATTCACTGCTCGAGAAAACTAATTGCACTCTGGTATGGGCTGCTCGCCGGCTAAGAGAGTATATGTTGACTCATACTACTTTGTTGATATCTAAGATGGATCCGATATAGTACATCTTCAAAAAGCCTGCTTTGTCTGGGAGGATAGCTAGATGGCAGATGATCCTAACGGAATATGACATACAGTACACTACCTATAAAGCTATAAAGGGCAGTGTGCTAGCTGATCATCTTGCTCATCAAGCTGTAGAAGATTATCAGTCCATGAAATTTGAATTCCCGGATGAAGACATCATGACATTAGACAACTGTGAAGAAATCAGATCATATGACGGACCTGAACAAGGATCCCGATGGACCCTATTCTTTGATGGAGCATCCAATGCACTCGGTAATGGTATCGGCGCGATACTCATATCTCCGGAAGGGTGTCACACTCCCTTTACTGCCAGACTTTGCTTCAATTGTACGAACAACATGGTGGAATACGAAGCATGCATCTTTGGTCTCAAGGCTACCATAGACTTGGGAATCAAGTTTTTAGATGTGTTTGGAGATTCAACTTTGATAGTCAGTCAGATCAAAGGAGAATGGGACACTAAGCACCCAAACCTTATTGTTGTACCCCAAAATTTGCCCTCCCATATTCTTCAAGATTTGCCAAGATCATGGTTCAAAATCTCTCAAGGGTTGCACAGTCCAATTGCCTCCTAACACAGTCAAAATTAGGGTTTTGGTTATGGCAAAGAAATTGAGGTTTCCAAGGGTCTAATCAAGTCCCACATGCCTATATACATTGTCAAGCATCCATATGTCAAAGTTTCAAGACTCACAGCATCAAATTGCACAGTCAAAAACCCTAATTGCTCCACAGTCAACTGCATGGGCAAAATGGTCATTTGACAGTCAAAAGTCAAAATTTTTGGTCAACATCTTATTTTGAAGCCACAGTCATCATTTGATCAAGTCTTGATCATGATTCCACAAGTATGGCTCAAAAAGTCTCAAGATGCAAAAGTTTCTATTTTTGGACAGTTGAAAAGTCAACTGCAAATTGACCAAAGCATAACTTCTTCATGGTTTATTAGAAAAATTCCATCCAAAGCTCATTTTGAAGGGGATGACATTTCCTACAACTCATCTTCACACTCCAAGTACAAGAAATGCTCTCACAAAAAGTTATCAATTTCAACATTATAGGTCATTTTCAAAAGTCAACAAAAAGGCACTTTAAGTCAAAGACCATAACTTGAGATTGGTAAATCAAAATTACATGGGACCAAAGGCATTGGTTAGAGGACTTCAATACCTTTCAAAATGTCCAAGAACATGTTCATAGCTTCAAAATTGAGCAAGATATGCATTAGAGAAGTTGGGAAATTTTTGGGAATTTTCAAAAGTCAACTTTACCTAAAACCCTTCAAAATTGCTAATGGGCCTCAAATTCTTCCTTGAATCATTACCCAAAGTCTATGCACGACCCATTGAGCTTAAAAGGATTTATTTTCTTATTTTTAATTAATTAATTGAATTTTTATTCTTATTAATTCATTTAATTAGATTTAATTATGAGAAAATATCAAATAATGCTTTTCAAATCTTTTTATGCAGCAAATACACTCATTATATGCTAAAGATTTCGTGCATCATCCAAGGGGACAAGATCATCCACATTTGGCAAGATTTTCATGAAAAAAAGATTGAAAAATATATGATGAAAATCAAAGATTCAAAACATCAATTCATGGACTTATGGGCTTGTTTCTTGACCTAAATTCGTTCACATACTTATGCACAACTCAACCCTATTCCACAAGACAGGAAAAAAGCTGCTAAAGCCATAGAACGAATTTGCAACTTTTCACAAAAAAACTTGAAAACTGATTTCATAGTTAGAGCATAATTCAAAGCTTCTGAAGGATTCCAACACGTTGCCTAAACATCCAGGAAGCGTTTGCAATCAAGGACTAGTCCAAACGCGCAAAGAATCATCACCACGAAGCCATACGGTTTGCCATATTTTCCAGAAATACATCTCATGATTCATGCACTTTTAATCATTTTTCTTGTTTGATTTACACTAATATTAACCTTCTGAAGCGATTGGTATAACTCAATTGTATTAAAACTGCTTGTATCAAGATCTTCCATGGACGAAAATTAGGTTTTCCAAAGCTTCAAAATAGGGCTTTCATGTAGAGGAAAAATTGGACCTTTAGACCTATACAGCTGAATTCAGAAGCTCAAGACAAAACAAACCAACACCTCGCGCTCAATTTATTTTACCTGTAGGCGTAATCGCTATTTTCCACACTTTCAGTTTGTGGGGGTTTAAAACCCCCGCTACTTGTTTTATAATTGCAGGAAAAAGATGAAGAAGAAGCATGCGTGTCCAGGCGTGGTTGGGTAATTCAAATATTAGCGCGTTTTTTTCTTTGTTTCAGCATGATTATCTTTTTTCATATATTATATTCTTTGTCTATCCATATAACAAATGCGTTGCCTGGCTCAGTTGGTTGATGAGGTGTATTGCAAGCATTGGGACCTGGGTTCGATTCCTAGGTCCTCCCACACAATTGCTATTTTTTGTTTCAATGTATTCCTATGCAGCGCTCACTCAATGGCTCACCATACACGCTCATGCCTGTGCTTGCCAAGTGGCCAGGAGATCCCATCTAACGGTCAGAAGGTGAATTCCAGGATACACCTCAGTCAATGGACGTGCATACGAGCGTGGAAAGTCAAACAAGGCCTATGCTGATGGGCCAGATTACTCCAATTTACCTCCCTTTGGGCCTGAAAACCCCCCTTGGTTTGTATATTTTTCAATTCTATTTTCTTTTCTTTTTCTAATTCTTTTAATTATTTTTATTTAATTCACTTAAAATAATATTCTTTTCATAATAAAAACAGAAAAATCGAAAATACAAAATATGTCTAATTATTTATTAATTTACTCATTAATTTATTTTTTGTAAATAAATGTTAATAATTAATTTAGTTAATTTAGGTTTTAAACTATAATCCTTTTCTTAATAAATAAAAAATATCTAGAATTAGGTTTTTGACATTTCATCTTTTTCTTAATTAATTTTTCCTCATTTTTTTTTCATTATTATAATTACTATTTATTTTTGTAAATAAACATGTACATTAATTAATTAGTAAATTAGGTCAACTTTAATATTTTCATTAATAATTAAAATACATAGAATTAGGGTTTCATCCTGATTTTAATTTTCTTTATTTTCATAAATACCAAAAAACATTAAAAAAAAATTCCTTTTCTTTAATTAAATAGTAATTAGACTTTAATTTAATTTAATTTCAAGAAAAGGGTCAAAACCCTCGGACATTCAATTTCAATTTCTGTTTCGCGCATTATTTTCTTTTGAATATTATGTAACTGCTCAAGGATGTAATAGTAATTAGGAATTTATTTACTTTCCGCACTTTTATCAAAAACGGGTCTTTGTACTTTGGCGATGTATAGACCCGCGCCTTGTAATAGCGTAGCTTTTACCTTTCCGCATTTAAATTTCCGCACTCTTAAATTCTAAATTGCATGAAAGAATGTATGGTTAATTAAAAACAAGCGTAGCTCACAATAATGCCATGATCAAAGATAACTGTTAAACTGAAGACAACACACAAATTCACACACCACTCTTAGGGTACGCCTCACCTGTTGCCTTCGAAACGTGGTCGTCAAGTATAGGACGTTTTAGTAAGTCCTTATGTCCATGATCCAGTTGCCTCGAAACAGTTGCCTCGAAATAGTTACCTCGAAACGGTTGCCTCGGAATAAAAAAGGATCAAGGACATAAGGGTAGCTTCTAAGGTGCCCTAACTGTTGCTTCGGTGACCACACTGTCCCTACACTCGAATTGACCCGAACACCTCCAACGGTGGTGCTACCTACCTCTCAATGGTGGGATGGCACTACCTTAAGGACTTCTACACAGCCTAATTCCTTAGGGTAGGTAGATGACTCATGGATACTTGCTCTCTTCTAAAAAACAAAACAAAAACTCTTTTCACACCGACATTTTCAAAAAGCTTTCAAAACAATTTTTCAAACACTCTTGAGGACAGATACAAGAGTTATTCAGAAATCTTTCAAAGAAACTTTTTCAAACCCACTCACAATTGAAAAGCAAACCTTTTGAAAACATAAAGAGAAAGTATCTAAGAGCCCGTGGATAACCACGGATAGAAAGGGTGCTAACACCTTCCCTTTCTATAAATCTACCTCCCGAACCGAGAAACGTTCTCATAAGGAATTTTGTTGTGCTTTTGTCCTGTCCATGTTGGAGAAAATAAAAGACGGTGGCGACTCTTACTTCCGCGACATTTCGCGAACCAGCGTTAAACAGTCAGTTCTAAATCCACCGATCACAGAACTGGCGACTCTGCTGGGGAAATATTAAGTGAGGTGTACCTTAGGATTAGACCACTCTTGTTTTCAATTGCTTGCTTTGATTGCTTTTATATTTGTGGGCTTGCATCGGAGTTTCATAGATCCTAACCCGGATCTGGGGAATACCCTTTTAGGTAGCATAAGCTGTGAGGGACCTGTCCGGCATAGACCGACACGGGTGAAGCAGTGGCTACATTGGTGTGACACCTTGGTCTGTACCGATATCCCTTGTGTTGCAACGAGGAGAATATGGGTCTTCTGAGGAGTCATTAAGCACCAACCGACCTTAGAACCCTAAATTGACCCAACTTGACCATAGAACAGTAGCAGTATGCTACACCCATTGAGGCTAAACTATCGTGATGGTTCTGGCCACAAGAAAAGATTGCGATGCTGGAGTTATGACCGATTGAGGGTAGTCAGTGATATTGGGATCCTCTAGAACCCGATTACTTCTGATAGGACAGGTCTTAACCAACAAACTGAAAGAGGGTAATACCTGAACTTCATGCTGGCCTAAACCCTAAGGGTTGTCTTGTGTGACTTGTGTGCCTTATCATGTTTGCCTATGTGAATATTTGTGGTGTGCTTTATCATAACATCATACCATCATAGACATTGCATGCATCCTGCATAAGGACTGACCATTTCAAAGTCAAAAGGGTTTCACCTTTGCTCTGTTTTGTAGGACATCATGATGCCTATGCGAAGGAACACTATCCGGTTCAATTTTGTTCACCCACCTGAGTTGCTTGAAGAATTGGTTAGCAGAATTCCAAATACCACTTCCTTCATCCAGGGGCATGGTTCTCTTCTCGGTTTAGTCACTTCAAAGTGGGACCAACAACTGATGAGTGTCTTGACCCAGTTCTATGATCCCTTGTATAACTGCTTCACCTTTCAAGACTTCCAGCTGGTCCCTACCCTGGAAGAGTTCTCTGATTTGCTTGGCATCCCTATCTTGGATCAGACTCCCTTCACTGGTTGGGAAAAGACTCTTAGGCTTGAGGAGATTGCTGCAGCCCTTCCCTTGACCCACAAAGAGGTAATGGACAACTGGGTGACCAGAAGCAGAGTCAAGGGTTTCTTGGCCAAGTTTCTGATCGGTAAAGCTAATAGTTTCTGGAATGACTTAGACTTCAGGGCATACGAGGACATTCTGGCTCTCTTAATCTATGGTCTGGTTCTGTTTCCAAATCCGGATAACTTCATTAACATCACTGCCATAAGGATCTTCATGTCTCGGAACCCTGTGCCCACTCTCTTGGGTGATATCCTGCAACAACTCTATGCTCGTACTGCCCGAAGACGAGGAACTCTGTGGTGTTGTATTCCTCTACTAGTGAGGTGGTTTATTTCGCACCTCCCTAAGTTCGTGCTAAAGAACAAAGAAGGAAGAGGTTGGGCTTATAGGTTAATGTCTCTCACTGATAATGACATCATTTGGACTTTCAGGGGTTTGGATGAGGTAGCTGTTATTGATCGTTGCGGAGAATACCCTAATGTTCCTTTGATTAGTACCTAATGAGGGATCTCTTATAATCCATGTCTAGCTCTCCGTCAGTTTGGAAGAGCCAGAAGAGCAGGGCCTCATGAGATGTTGGTGCCTCACATCAGTTTCGAGTTTCAGGTAGATAATGACGAGCTGCGTCGTAGGTTCATCAAGGCTTGGGACAGAATTCACAAAGCTGACCCACATGAGTTGGGACCAAAGACTTCTCTACCTATGGAAGCCTACTACAAATGGGTCCGCATCCGTGCTCAGAATTTAGGTATGCCATATGAAGCTGTCAGACCCATCATTCTTGAATATCCTAATAGAGATGGGGCTCCTCCGACTGTTCTCCCTCCTCAGGTACCTACTGATCTTGATACACTAAAAAGGTCTTGGGCACAACTACGAGAAGAACGGGATTCGTATCGGGAAAATTTCAACGAGCAGGAATTGAAGATCCAGAAGCTGACAAAGCAGTTGGAGAACGAGCGGGCCTTGAATGACTACATTCGTACTGAGAAGAGGAGACCCTGGGATCAATGATGAGCTTTGGATGTTCTTTTACAGTTTTTTATTTCCCTTTTCAGTATTTCCATTTTATGTAACGCCTAAGGGCAATCTGTTGAACATTTAAATTCCAAAGTTTGAATCTAATAAAGTGCGTTCCTTTTTGTTTACAAAGTTGAATCCCGATTGTCTTTGAAAACATAAATCATACACATTCCATGCATCATGTACATAGCAGGTACTCTTCTTTTCAGGTTGCTTAATGTTCTTCGCTGTTTATTTCGCCATCATGAACCCTGAATCATCTACTGAGCAATCCATCAAGGCCCTCCAGGCTCAGAACGCCCAATTCCAAGAGCTGATCATGAGTTTAGCCCAAGGACAGGAGGAATTGAAGGCTCTGCTGGTCAAGAAGAAGAAGAAGAGAACTGTACTATTCAACACTGGCCGGAGGTTTGGTAACACACTACAGAATGAGGTTGATCAAGCTGGTTCTTCTGTAGGGAAAGGCAGTCCCCAAGGGGGAAGGGTTCCTAGTCCGGTGGTCTCTGACAACGAGACTGATTTCAATGAGGAGCAGTATCCTCCAGCTGAAGACAAGTACAAGCAGTTAGAGGATCGTCTGAATGCCATGGAAATTCAACAAGTGCCTGGGTTGGATTTTGGAGACTTGGGTCTATCTTCTGGTGTGGTGATCCCACACAAGTTCAAAGCACCATCTTTCGCAAAGTATGACGGGGCGTCCTGCCCTAAGCTACATCTCAGATCTTATGTGCGGAAGATTCAGCCGTATACTGTGGACAAGAACTTATGGATCCATTTCTTCCAGGAGAGTCTTTCAGGGACTCATCTCGAATGGTTCTATCAGCTGGATGGAACCAAGGTTCGTAACTGGGAGGAATTGGCTACTGCTTTTTACAAGCAGTATCAGTATAATGCCGACCTCGCTCCTACACGTACCCAACTCCAGGGTATGTCGCTAGGATCGGGAGAAGGTTTTAAAGAGTATGCGCAGAAGTGGAGGGACCTGGCTGGCAGGGTGCAGCCACCATTAACCGACCGTGAACTTGTAGACATGTTCTTAGGGACCCTATCCGGGCCGTTCTTCAATCATCTCATTGGCAATTCGTCTGCAGGGTTCACAGACCTCATTCTGACTGGGGAAAGGATAGAAGATGGGTTGAAATCAGGGAAGATACAGAAAAGTGCGTCCTCAGGTTCTGAAAAGAAACCTTTCAAAAAGGAAGCCAGTGCTGTGTATGGGCCTAGAAGGCAAAATAAACCAGAACGCCGCCAAACTGTCAACGCGGTGGTAATTGCAAAGCCTGCTGCCGCTCCTCGACAACCTAACCAACCAAGGGGTGAGAGACCCAGAAGAGAATATACTCGGCTTAGCATGACCTTGTCACAGATCTTGCCGCAACTGTTATCAACCAACTTGGTAACCGTCAGAGAAGCTCCGAAGGTGGTAAACACAACCTCTCCGAAGTATAATCCAAATGCCCGCTGTGCTTATCACTCTGATAGCCCGGGGCATTCTACTGATGATTGTTGGGCCCTGAGAAATAAGGTTCAGGACCTTATTGATGCGAAGGAAATACAATTTGAGGCGCCCGAAAGGCCCAACATTGTGACTGCTCCTATGCCCCAGCATGGAGTAAATGTTATTGAGGAAGACCTGTATGCAGTTTCTGTGGATGATGTTGCTACCCCTTTATTGATTGTTAAGAGGAACCTGTTGCTGGCCGGTTTATTTCCGGGTTGTAGCAAGGGTTGCCTTCTGTGTGCTGTTTCCCCTACTGGTTGTCCGTTGCTGAAGTCAGGCATCCAAAGCCTGATGGATAGCAAAGAGATCTTATTCAAGAAGACCGCTGTTCCTATTGTTCCCACTGAGGAAGTATCTGTTGTCACCATCTTCAACAATCCTACCAAGGCTCCCCCGAGGAAGCCAGTCAAAATCATGTCTGTTGCACCTATTATCATTACTGTTCCGGGGCCCCTCCCCTATAAATCTGACAAGGCTGTCCCATGGCACTATAGGGCAGATGTGTATGTACTTGGAGTGAAGCAGGAGTTCAACACCAGTACCGGTATCAGTAACATCACCGGTCCCGCTAAAGTTACTCGCAGTGGCAGGCTCTTCTCGCCTGACATTGCGCCACCAGTTATCCGAAGACCTCTTATCATTACACCTACAAGTGCGCCTGTTTCCCCTCCTGATCAAGTTTCTACCCCTGCTGCCGAGTCATCTGACATTCGGGGCAAAGGGATTGCTGATGTGCCTGCCCAGATGGAGGCACCGAAGACTGTTAATGTTGAAGCCTCCCAGCAAGAGATGGAGGAAATCCTCAAGATTATTAAGAAGAGCGATTTCAACGTCGTTGAACAGTTGGGGCATACCCCCTCCAAGATCTCTATGCTATCACTGCTGTTGTGCTCAGAGGCCCATGCCAAGGCCCTGATTTCATTTCTGAAGACGGCTCATGTGCCACAAGAGACATCTGCGGACCAATTCACTGACTGTGTGGCCAATTTGACCGCTGACAATGGTTTGGGTTTCTCGGATGTTGATCTTACCGCTAAGGGAAAGAACCACAATGATGCCCTGCATGTCTCCATTGAATGCAGGGGCACTACCCTTGCACACGTGTTGGTAGACACCGGTTCTTCGCTGAATGTATTGCCCAAGAAGGACTTAGACAGGTTAGATTGTGAGGGCCTGGAGTTGAAGCCTGGTAACATCGTTGTCCGAGCCTTTGACGGGTCGAAGAGGATGGTACATGGGGAGGTGGATATTCCAATTCGTGTTGGTTCTCAAGTCTTCGATTCAACGTTCTATGTGATGGACATTCGTCCATCTTATTCCTGTTTGCTGGGTCGACCTTGGATTCACAAAGCTGGGGCTGTGACCTCCAATCTACACCAGAAGCTCAAATACCCTGTCAGAGGGAAAATTGTTACAGTGCAGGGGGAGGAAGAATACATGGTGAGTCATCTGAACTCGTTCCGGTATATAGAGATGGACGGGGAGTTTATTGAAACCCCCTTTCAACATTTTTAAGAGGTGCCCCCAACATTGGCGTCAGCAGAGACAGTAATTGAAGAAGACTTTCCTTTGAAGATGGCTTCCTTGAAGGACGCCCGGGCTGTAATTGAGAAAGGTGAATGTGCTAACTGGGGCAGGCTTCCTGATTTCACTCCTAAGACTGACAAGTTTGGGCTGGGTTTTACTTCAGAGGCTCAGAGGGTTGTACGAAAAGCAAGGATCGGAAGATCTCCCGTGTTCATCACCAACCCGGGAGTGAATGCTATTGAAGGCGATGCGGAGGAATCAGAGTTTGATAATTGGATCTACCCGATGACCAACGGTGGACTGAATAATTGGACTGCAAAAGACTACATACCTGTTACTTTTGTTACTCAGTAATGAATTCCTTTGTTTTTAAATTTGTAATGAACAATAAATTGAAGCTTCCCGGCCCGGTGTCTTACCCGGGGCACCGTTGGCTTCATTTGTGAGGGCTTATTACTTGTCATTTACATATATCATGAATAAAAATATTGGACATTTTTCGCATCTCAAATCTTGTGCTCCCTTTCTTTCTTTCTTTATATATTGCAAAATAGCTATATTTACACACACTCACCCATACAGGTTTTAATCCACTCTGGATCTCACTGGTAACGACTCTGCTACTTCTAGTTATGACTTCGAAAATCCGATCAACTTAGCCAAAGACGAAGGTGAAGATGATTGCGAAGTGCCTGGTGAGCTTGCAAGATTGTTACTCCAGGAAGAGAGGGCCATTCAGCCACATGAAGAGCCAGTGGAAACGATAAATCTGGGTACTGAGACACACAGAAAGGAAGTTAAGATTGGTGCCAATCTGGAGCTTAGCGTGAAACAACGGTTGATTCAGATGCTGCATGACTATGTGGAAATCTTTGCTTGGTCCTACGAAGACATGCCTGGGTTGGATACCGACATTATGGTCCATCACTTGCCTACCAAGGAAGATTACCCTCCGGTTAAACAAAAGGTCCGCCGTATGCGTCCAGAGATGTCCGAGAAGATCAAAGATGAGGTTATGAAACAATTTGACGCCGGGTTTCTAGCAGTGACTTCTTACCCTCAGTGGGTTGCCAACGTGGTGCCGGTACCGAAGAAAGATGGTAAGGTCCGAATGTGTGTTGATTACAGGGATTTGAACAGGGCCAGCCCCAAGGATGACTTCCCTCTGCCTCACATCGACGTTCTGGTTGACAATACTGCTCAGCACAAGGTGTTCTCCTTCATGGATGGTTTTTCAGGTTATAATCAGATCAAGATAGCTCCTGAAGATATGGAAAAGACTACCTTTGTTACTCAGTGGGGCACCTTCTGCTACAAGGTCATGCCATTCGGATTGAAAAATGCTGGGGCAACCTACCAACGTGCCATGGTTGCTTTATTTCATGACATGATCCATCATGAGATTGAAGTGTACGTCGACGATATGATTGCAAGGTCCCAAACTAAGGAGGAACACCTTGACCATCTACAGAAGCTGTTTGACCGTCAGAAGTTGTACAAGCTGAGGTTGAACCCAAACAAGTGCACCTTTGGGGTAAGATCTGGAAAGTTGCTAGGCTTCGTCGTGAGCGATAAAGGTATTCAAGTGGACCCTGCCAAGGTTAAAGCCATACAAGAGATGCCAATTCCCAAGACAGAGAAAGAAGTCAGAGGCTTTCTAGGACGTCTGAATTACATTGCCCGATTCATCTCGCATCTAACTGCTACCTGTGAACCGATCTTCAAGCTGCTGAAGAAAGATCAAGTAGTACGTTGGAATGATGAATGCCACGCCGCTTTTGACAGAATCAAAGAGTATCTCCAAGAACCACCCATTCTTATGCCACCGGTCGAAGGGAGACCTATAATACTATACTTGACAGTACTTGACAGCTCAATGGGGTGTGTGCTGGGGCAGCATGATGAGTCTGGCCGAAAAGAGCATGCCATTTATTACCTTAGCAAAAATTTTACCGACTGTGAGACCCGATACTCACTGCTCGAGAAAACTTGCTGCGCTTTGGTATGGGCTGCTCGCCGGCTGAGACAGTATATGCTGACTCACACTACTCTATTGATTGCAAAAATGGATCCAATAAAGTACATATTCGAAAAGCCTGCTCTGTCCGGAAGAATAGCAAGATGGCAAATGATCTTGACAGAATACGACATCCAGTACACGACTCAGAAAGCTATCAAGGGAAGTGTATTGGCAGACCATTTGGCACACCAGGCAGTAGACGACTACCAGTTAATGAACTTTGAATTTCCTGACGAGAGCATCATGATAGTGACTGATTGTGAAGTACCTGGACCGAATGAAGGACCTGAGGAAGGATCCCGATGGTCTATGCACCTTGACGGAGCCTCAAACGCTTTGGGTAACGGCATCGGCGTTGTGATCATATCCCCTCAAGGCACTCATACTCCACTCACTGCCCGACTATGTTTCAACTGCACCAACAACATGGCGGAGTATGAGGCATGCATCATGGGTCTTCAAGCTGCGATTGACTTAAGGATCAAGTTTCTGAGGGTCTTCGGAGATTCCGCTCTCGTGATCAATCAGATCAAAGGCGAGTGGGATACGAAACATCCGAATCTTATTCCTTACAGAGAATGTGTGTTGACATTGATCCCGCATTTCACAGAGATAACTTTTGAACATTTCCCAAGAGAGGAGAATCAGTTGGCGGACGCGTTAGCTACGATGTCTTCCATGTTCAAAGTCAAATGGGACAATGAGGCTCCCCAGATCATTATCTGGAAACTGGACGAACCTGCATATTATTGTGATCTCGAGGCTGAGGTAGTAACTGAAAAAACCCTGGTATCATGAAGTGAAAAGGTACTTGGAAGCTCAAGAATACCCCGAGGGTGCATCCATCAACGACAAAAAGTTTCTGAGAAGGTTCGCAGCAAAGTTCTTCCTCAGCAACGGCATTCTATACAAGCGAAACCATGATTCAACCTTACTACGTTGTGTGGATAAAGCTGAAGCAGAAAGGATCATGGCAGAGCTGCATGAAGGTACTTTCGGAACACATTCCAGTGGACACACCATGGCAAAGAAAATCCTTCGGGCGGGATATTTCTGGTCCACAATGGAAGCCGACTGTTACAAACATTCTCGGACATGTCACAAGTGCCAGATATATGCAGATAAGGTGCACGTTCCTCCAGTTCATCTGAATGTCTTGACTGCACCTTGGTCTTTCGCAATGTGGGGCATTGATATGATCGGCGAGATTAAACCTACGGCATCCAACGGGCATCGCTTCATCCTGGTAGCGATTGATTACTTCACAAAGTGGGTTGAAGTAGCTTCTTATGCTACTGTAACCAAGAATGTTGTGGCACGGTTCATTCGGCATAACCTGATCTGTCGATACGGCGTCCCGGAAAGGATCATTACAGACAATGGTACCAATCTCAATAACAAGATGATCACTGAGCTCTACGAGCGATTCAAGATACAGCACCACAACTCTTCTCCTTATCGACCGAAGATGAATGGGGCTGTAGAAGCAGCTAATAAGAATATCAAGAAAATTGTGCAGAAGATGACAGTGACCTATAAAGATTGGCACGAGATGTTACCGTTTGCTCTTTATGGGTACCGTACCTCAGCAAGAACATCAACCGGGGCAACTCCCTTTTCCTTGGTCTATGGCATGGAGGCAGTCTTGCCGATTGAAGTCCAGATACCCTCTCTCCGGATAATGAAGGATGCAGATCTGAGTGAAGATGACTGGATCCAGACTCGACTTGATCAGTTAAACCTAATTGACGAAAAGAGGCTCACTGCCATTTGTCATGGTCAAACGTATCAGAAATGGATGATCAGGGCATTTAACAAGAAAGTCAGACCACAAGAGTATCAAGTTGGGGACCTGGTAATCAAACGTATCATTCTTCCTCAGAGTGATCCCAGGGGCAAATGGACCCCTACATACGAAGGGCCATTTGTGGTTAAACATGTGTTCTCAGGAGGAGCCATGATCCTAACCACCATGGATGGTGACGACCTTCCTCACCCTGCCAATGCAGACATAGTAAAAAGATACTACGCATGATAAAAGACCCGCTAGGTTGACATACCTAGGCAAAAATTAGGGATTCCCGGCGAACCAAAAGGGTTCGCGCAAAATGAGGGATGAAATAAAAAAAATCTGTACACCCGGCAAGTCGAAAACCTGAAAAGGTGGCTTGGGAAAAAATGGGTATCCCGGTGGACTGAAAACCCGAAAGGGCGGTCCAGGCAAAAGTTAGGGATAAAGCGTAATACTATGTCTCATTGGATCACCTTGCATCCAGAATCCGGTATCAACTATCAGGTTCAGACGACATCGATCAATCAGCTTCATCTTCAACTGAGCATCCAAGTGATGAGACGCTCGAAGATATAAAGGCGATAGTAGAGTTGGAACCCAGTGGGATTATTCCTTTCACACAGCTGTTTTGTTTTCTTTGTACAAATTGTATAAACTCTGTTGTTCGGCGATGTTCTCTTACTAGGACATCAGCCTCTTGTGCATAAACGCCTAGTTACAGGCAAATTCAAAATCAATACAAATTCACTTTTCAGACCAATTGCCAATTGTTTTTCCTTTTTCCGTTTTGTTTTGCGAAGAACGTCCAATGTTCAATTGTGATATATGCATTTGACATTAATTGCTAACTCATAAATATTTGCATGCGAAACAAAGGATTAATTACAGGTAACATTAGAAACAGGGGCAACAATGAGTTGTCCAAGCGATCTAATTGCTCTGTCCACCAAGGTACCAAGGTACCAAGGTAAGTTCGGCTGAAGAGTGTAACCAAGATACCTTCACGCCCCGCCGAGTAAGACAAGATTCTACAATCCTCCCCAAGGAGTGGGTCCCTCATCAACCCTGACAAAGGAACAATATCTCCAGCAAGTCAGTAACACTCTCCCCGAGCAAAGTTAACCTACTGTCAGCCTCAAGGAAGTTGGATTATCCCCCAGCAGATCCTAACATTCCCCAGCGGAGCATACAGACATTCCTAACAAGCATCCCCGGCAGTCTTGGTCTAAGATTGTTCCCCGGCGGAATACCGAATGTCCAGTGGAGCCATTCCCCCAGTACAGTCTCAAAAAGTCTCCCTAGGAGAGTGGAATCCATATCCCCAGCAGGTCTTAAAGCTTATCCCCAGTAGATTCTGGAAAGCTTATCCCCTGTAGAGCACAAGCGCTCCCCCGGCTTTATTCAGAAGGTTATTTCCCCACCAGGATATAACTGGGTTATCCTCAGCCAATTGCCACGGAAAGATTGCCCCCGGTGAAATCTTCCTATCCCCAGCGGAGTTCATCCAATCTTCCAACAAAGCTTACCAATGGTATCCCCAGCGAAGTTATCACCAACCTCAGCAAAGCGCCTCTTTCCCCACAGAGTAATTCCCCACAGAGCAATCTATTCGCCAAGTTTATTCCCCAACGGAGTCATCTTCTCCTACCGGTATTCTTGCAACCATCACCCCCAGCGGAAACGAAGAACGCTACTCTTCAATATCAATCTCATACAAAAATACATTCATGAACATCATATCTTCATACATTATAGCATGCACATACGCATCACGAACATACAATCTCATTTATTCTGAGAACATCACGCATCTCATACATCATGACATCGCATACAACTAACGTTTATCTTTTCAGGACAAAGGTCAATACAAAGATGATTACTATCAACGGTCGCAACTAAAGATCCGATTCCTGTATCTTGCCAGGGTGTATCTGTTGACGACTAATTCCAGACTCGATTCCTGTATCTTGCCAGGGCACGTCTGAAGAGTTCGAAGATCCAATTCCTGTATCTTGTCAGGGTGTATCTGTTGACGACTATATTCCAGACTCGATTCCTGTATCTTGCCAGGGCACGTCTGAAGAGTTTGAAGATCCGATTCCTGTATCTCGCCAGGGTGTATCTGTTGACGACTATATTCCAGACTCGATTCCTGTATCCTGCCAGGGCACGTCTGAAGAGTTCGAAGATCCGATTCCTGTATCTTGCCAGGGTGTATCTGTTGACGACTATATTCCAGACTCGATTCCTGTATCCTGCCAGGGCACGTCTGAAGAGTTCGAATATCCGATTCCTGTATCTTGCCAGGGTGTATCTGTTGACGACTAATTCCAGACTCGATTCCTGTATCTTGCCAGGGCACGTCTGAAGAGTTCGAAGATCCGATTCCTGTATCTGGCCAGGGTGTATCTGTTGACGACTAATTCCAGACTCGATTCCTGTATCCTGCCAGGGCACGTCTGAAGAGTTTGAAGATCCGATTCTTGTATCTTGCCAGCGTGTATCTGTTGACGACTATTCTCCGGACTCGATTCCTGTATCTTGCCAGGGCACGTCTGAAGAGTTTAAAGATTCGATACTTGTATCCAGCCAGGGCACATCTACATAAAGAGTTTGAAGATCAACTCCTGTAACAGGCCAGGTAATTATCTTTCTTTCTCAGGTACGCAAGTTCTCGCTAAGGAATCTCTTACGCGATCGACACCTAGATGGCATCTATAAGCCCATCTCCACAACTATCCATTACACTTCCAAATGGCGTCTATAAGCCCATTCCCGACAAAGTTCTGGCACACTTCCAGATGGCATCTATAAGCCCATCCTCCTATCCATCAGTCTCCAAATGGCATCTGTAAGCCCATTCCCTACGTCACACCACTGACACTCTACTATGTGAGTGCAAATTTCTGGGCACTCTAGTGTTCAATCATCTTCCACCTTCAGATTACAAAAGGCACGCCAGCCAATCTACATCCTCAGGTCCAAGAAGATTGAACAGGGGCAACTGTTGTACCCCAAAATTTTCCCTCCCATATTCTTCAAGATTTGCCAAGATCATGGTTCAAAATCTCTCAAGGGTTGCACAGTCCAATTGCCTCCTAACACAGTCAAAATTAGGGTTTTGGTTCTGGCAAAGAAATTGAGGTTTCCAAGGGTCCAATCAAGTCCCACATGCCTATATACATTGTCAAGCATCCATATGTCAAAGTTTCAAGACTCACAGCATCAAATTGCACAGTCAAAAACTCTAATTGCTCCACAGTCAACTACAGGGGAAAAATGGTCATTTGACAGTCAAAAGTCAAAATTTTTGGTCAACATCTTATTTTGAAGCCAAAATCATCATTTGATCAAGTCTTGATCATGATTCCACAAGTATGGCTCAAAAAGTCTCAAGATGCAAAAGTTTCTATTTTTGGACAGTTGAAAAGTCAACTGCAAATTGACCAAAGCATAACTTCTTCATGGTTTATCAGAAAAATTCCATCCAAAGCTCATTTTGAAGGGGATGACATTTCCTACAACTCATCTTCACACTCCAAGTCCAAGAAATGCTCTCACAAAAAGTTATCAATTTCAACATTATAGGTCATTTTCAAAAGTCAACAAAAAGGCACTTTAAGTCAAAGACCATAACTTGCGATTGGTTAATCAAAATGACATGGGACCAAAGGCATTGGTTAGAGGACTTCAAGACCTTTCCAAAATGTCTAAGAACATGTTCATAGATTCAAAATTGAGCAAGATATGCATTGGAGAAGTTGGGAAATTTTTGGGAATTTTCAAAAGTCAACTTTACCTAAAACCCTTCAAAATTGCTAATGGGCCTCAAATTCTTCCTTGAATCATTACCCAAAGCCTTATGCACGACCCATTGAGCTTAAAAGGATTTATTTTCTTATTTTTAATTAATTAATTGAATTTTTATTCTTATTAATTCATTTAACTAGATTTAATTATGAGAAAATATCAAATAATGCTTTTTCAAATCTTTTTATGCAGCAAATACACTCATTATATGCTAAAGATTTCGTGCATCATCCAAGGGGACAAGATCATCCACATTTGGCAAGATTTTCATGAAAAAAATATTAAAAAATATATGATGAAAATCAAAGATTCAAAACATCAATTCATGGACTTATGGGCTTTTTTCTTGACCTAAATTCGTTCACATACTTATGCACAACTCAACCCTATTCCACAAGACAGGAAAAAAGCTGCTAAAGCCATAGAACGAATTTGCAACTTTTCACAAAAAAACTTGAAAACTGATTTCATAGTTAGAGCATAATTCAAAGCTTCTGAAGGATTCCAACACGTTGCCTAAACATCCAGGAAGCGTTTGCAATCAAGGACTAGTCCAAACACGCAAAGAATCATCACCACGAAGCCATACGGTTTGCCATATTTTCCAGAAATACATCTCATGATTCATGCACTTTTAATCATTTTTCTTGTTTGATTTACACTAATATTAACCTTCTGAAGCGATTGGTATAACTCAATTGTATTAAAACTGCTTGTATCAAGATCTGCCATGGACGAAAATTAGGTTTTCCAAAGCTTCAAAATACGGCTTTCATGTAGAGGAAAAATTGGACCTTTAGACCTATACAGTTGAATTCAGAAGCTCAAGACGAAACAAACCAACACCTCGCGCTCAATTTATGTTACCTGTAGGCGTAATCGCTATTTTCCACACTTTCAGTTTGTGGGGGTTTAAAACCCCCGCTACTTGTTTTATAATTGCAGGAAAAAGATGAAGAAGAAGCATGCGTGTCCAGGCGTGGTTGGGTAATTCAAATATTAGCGCGTTTTTTTCTTTGTTTCAGCATTATTATCTTTTTTCATATATTATATTCTTTGTCTATCCATATAACAAATGCGTTGCCTGGCTCAGTTGGTTGATGAGGTGTATTGCAAGCATTGGGACCTAGGTTCGATTCCCAGGTCCCCCCATACAATTGCTATTTTTTTGTTTCAATGTATTCCTATGCAGCGCTCACTCAATGGCTCACCATACACGCTCATGCTTGTGCTTGCCAAGTGGCCAGGAGATCCCATCTAACGGTCAGAAGGTGAATTCCAGGATACACCTCAGTCAATGGACGTGCATACGAGCGTGGAAAGTCAAACAAGGCCTATGCTGATGGGCCAGATTACTCCAATTTACCTCCCTTTGGGCCTGAAAACCCCCCTTGGTTTGTATATTTTTCAATTCTATTTTCTTTTCTTTTTCTAATTCTTTTAATTATTTTTATTTAATTCACTTAAAATAATATTCTTTTCATAATAAAAACAGAAAAATCAAAAATACAAAATATGTCTAATTATTTATTAATTTACTCATTAATTTATTTTTTGTAAATAAATGTTAATAATTAATTTAGTTAATTTAGGTTTTAAACTATAATCCTTTTCTTAATAAATAAAAAATATCTAGAATTAGGTTTTTGACATTTCATCTTTTTCTTAATTAATTTTTCCTCATTTTTTTTCATTATTATAATTACTATTTATTTTTGTAAATAAACATGTACATTAATTAATTAGTAAACTAGGTCAACTTTAATATTTTCATTAATAATTAAAATACATAGAATTAGGGTTTCATCTTGATTTTAATTTCCTTTATTTTCATAAATACCAAAAAACATAAAAAAATAATTCCTTTTCTTTAATTAAATATTAATTAGACTTTAATTTAATTTAATTTCAAGCAAAGGGTCAAAACCCTCGGACATTCAATTTCAATTTTTGTTTCGCGCATTATTTTCTTTTGAATATTATGTAACTGCTCAAGGATGTAATAGTAATTAGGAATTTATTTACTTTCCGCACTTTTATCAAAAACGGGTCTTTGTACTTTGGCGATGTATAGACCCGCGCCTTGTAATAGCGTAGCTTTTACCTTTCCGCATTTAAATTTCCGCACTCTTAAATTCTAAATTGCATGAAAGAATGTATGGTTAATTAAAAACAAGCGTAGCTCACAATAATGCCATGATCAAAGATAACTGTTAAACTGAAGACAACACACAAATTCACACACCACTCTTAGGGTACGCCTCACCTGTTGCCTTCGAAACGTGGTCGTCAAGTATAGGACGTTTTAGTAAGTCCATGATCCAGTTGCCTCGAAACAGTTGCCTCGAAATAGTTGCCTCGAAATGGTTACCTCGGAATAAAAAAGGATCAAGGACATAAGGGTAGCTTCTAAGGTGCCCTAACTGTTGCTTCGATGACCACACTGTCCCTACACACGAATTGACCCGAACACCTCCAACGGTGGTGCTACCTACCTCTCAATGGTGGGATGGCACTACCTTAAGGACTTCTACACAGCCTAATTCCTTAGGGTAGGTAGATGAATCATGGATACTTGCTCTCTTCTAAAAAACAAAACAAAAACTCTTTTCACACTGACATTTTCAAAAAGCTTTCAAAACAATTTTTCAAACACTCTTGAGGACAGATACAAGAGTTATTCAGAAATCTTTCAAAGAAACTTTTTCAAACCCACTCACAATTGAAAAGCAAACCTTTTGAAAACATAAAGAGCAAGTATCTAAGAGCCCGTGGATAACCACGGATAGAAAGGGTGCTAACACCTTCCCTTTCTATAAATCTACCTCCCGAACCGAGAAACGTTCTCATAAGGAATTTTGCTGTGCTTTTGTCCTGTCCATGTTGGAGAAAATAAAAGACGGTGGCGACTCTTGCTTCCGCGACATTTCGCGAACCAGCGTTAAACAATCAGTTCTAAATCCACCGATCACACTTATCCCTTACAAAGAACACGTTTTGACATTGTTACCATATTTTGAGAAGATTACCTTCGAGCATTTCCCGCAAGAAGAAAATCAGCTAGCAGATGCTCTAGCCACAATGTCATCTATGTTTAAACTTAATTGGGATAACGAGACTCCCCAGATCACCATCGAACGAATGAATGAACCAGCATACTATCACGAGATTAATACTGAAGAGTTAGTGGACCAGCCTTGGTTTCATGAAGTCAAGAGGTATCTCGAGGCTCAGGAATATCCAAAAAGAGCTTCAATCAATGATAAAAAGTTCTTGAGGAGGTTCTCAAAGTTCTTCCTAAGTAATGGCATCCTGTACTAACGCAATCACGACTCCATTTTACTTTGGTGTGTAGATAAGATTGAGGCCGAAAAGATCATGGCTGAATTAAATGAAGGTACTTTTGGCACTCATTCTAGTGGGCACACGATGGCGAAGAAAATCCTGCGGGAAGGCTATTATTGGTCTACCATGGAAGCTGACTGCTATCAACACTCTCGGACCTGTCATAAGTGTCAAATTTATGCTATCAAAGTCCATGTACCTCCGGTTCCTTTGAATGTCTTAACGTCTCCTTGGCCCTTTGCTATGTGGGGAATTGATATGATTGGGGAGATCAAGCCAACAACCTCCAATGGACACTGTTTCATCCTAGTGGCCATTGACTATTTTAAAAAATGGGTCGAAGCAGCTTCCTTCACATCCGTTACTAAGAATGTTGATGCCCGCTTCATCAAGCAGAATCTCATTTGCCGGTACGGTATCCCAGAAAGGATCATCACTGATAATGGTACCAACCTTAACAATACTATGATCACCGCCTTATGCAGGCAGTTCAAGATTCAGCATCACAATTCATCCCCCTATCGGTCAAATATGAATGGTGTTGTCGAAGCCGCAAATAAAAACATTAAAAAGATCATACAGAAAATGACAGTCACCTACAAGGACTGGCATGAGATGCTACCATTTGCTCTCCACGGGTATCGTACCACGGCTCGCACATCAACTGGGGCAACACCCTATTCTTTGGTTTACGGCATGGAGGTTGTCTTGCCTATTGAGGTTCAGATCTCCTCTTTGAGAATTATGAAGGATGTAGGTTTGAATGAGGACGATTGGATCCAGACTCGACTTGATCAACTAAACTTAATTGATGAAAAGAGACTTACTGCTGTTTGCCATGGTCAGATGTATCAAAAACGAATGATTAAGGCTTTCAACAAGAAAGTCAGACGCCAAGTATATCAGGTTGGAGATCTAGTGCGCAAGCGCATCATCTTGCCACAAAGTGATCCCAGGGGCAAATGGACTCCTACCTATGAAGGGCCATTTGTAATCAAGAGCATATTCTCTAGCGGGGCAATGATCTTAACCACCATGGACGGTGACGACCTGCCACACCCTACGAATGCAGACATAGTCAAAAGATACTACACATAAGAGACCCGATAGATTAACACACCTAGGAAAAACAGGGGCATCCCGGCGAACCGAAAAGGTTCGGGCAAAAATTAGGGATAAAATAATATATAAAAAAATCTATACACCCGGAAAGTTGAAAACCTGAAAAGGCGACTTGGGAAAAAAAGGATTTCCCAGTGGACTAAAAACCCGAAAGGGCGGTCCAAGCAAAAGTTAGGGAATTAAAGCGTATGACTATGTCCCATCGGATCACTTTGAAGACAACCTTTTGACTTCCACTGACGAATTCAGAGTTTCTGATCAATTCAATCCTCTTTGGGTGAAGCAACAAATAGACAAGATATTCAGAGATACGAAGGCTATAGAGGAATGGAAACCCCATGGGGTTAGTGCACATAGCTATCTTTCTTTGTATAAAGTTTTTCTTGCCCTTTTATGGCATTATTCTCTTACTAGAATGATTGTCTCCTTTGTACAAATTACTTATTCAAAAGACAATACAAAGATATCTCTTTGAAAGTACAGAAAACTATTTATCTTTTTCTTTACAGTTGTGTTTTTTTTATTTGCAAAAACGTCCAATGATTCATTAATGAACATATGCATTTGAACATAATTATTGTTTACAAATAAACAAAATGAGAAAGACAATTACTGATAGGTTGAAAGAGCCGGAAAAACATCTCTAGACTATTCCATAAGAAATCCCCACAATACGTCATTTAGATCCCCGGCGGAACTAAAACTTCAAGTTATTAATCCCCGGTAGAGAGCGTCAATTTTCTCAGGATTCCTCAAAACAATATATGGCATTACTCTCACAACAGAATACAGTCAGTACTTTAGCTTCCAGAGATGAAAGATCAGCATGTCCCCGACAGTTTTCAGGGATTTGATTTCCTCAATCAGACAGCAATACAGCAAATCAGCTTACATGCGCATACATTACATCCATATATCATAAAACATTGATAAAGCACATATATTGCACCATACATTTCATACAACATAACTTCGTGTTTCATCTAATATTTTACCCTTTCAGGATAAGATTAACAACTACCATTGACAATATGCTCTCAGATACAGTTCAAATATGCTTTAAACATGAATGCCATTCTGATACTCATTCAGATTCAAACTTCAGATACAGTACAAATACGCTCCAGACATGGATGCCATTCTTATACTCATTCGACTTTAGATACAGTATGGATACACTCCCGATACAGATGCCATACTGATACTAATTCAGATTCAGACTTCAGATACATTACATATACGTTCCAGATAAGGATGCCATTCTAATACTCATTCAGATTCAGATCGACACAGATATGCTCCAGACACGGATGCCATTCTGTTACTCATTCAGATTCAGATTCAGATACAGCACAGATACGCTCCAGACACGGATGCCATTCTGTTACTCATTCAGATTCAGACTTCAGATACAGTACAGATACGCTCCAGACATGGATGCCATTCTGATACTCATTCAGCTCTCAAATACAGTACAAATACGCTCCAGACACGGACGCTATTCTGATACTCATTCAGTTGCAACTTTCAGATACAGTTCAGATATGCTTCAAACACGGATGTCATTCTGATACTCATTCAGTTTCTCTTTCAGATTCGGCAATCAATTTTTGGATGGCATCTACAAGCCCATCTCCAACAACTTTCTGTCACCTTTCCAAATGGCATTTTTAAGCCCATTCCCTCTACCATCTCATCACTGAGTGAAAATTTTTGGGCACTCTAGTGTCCAATCATCTTCCACCTTCGAGTCATGAATGGAAAAACTCACCAATCTAACTCTTCAGGCTTAAGAATATTGAACAGGGGCAGCTGTTGTACCCCAAAATTTTCCCTCTCATTCTTCAAGAACTTTCTCACAAGGATTCTCAAGGTTTAAGCTTGCACAAGTACTTTGGAATTTTACAGTACCAAAATTAAAAGGAAAATGTCAAAAAGGGAGAAAACAAATAAAAATATTATTTTGGCAAAATTTGGAGAAATACAAGTGTTCTTCGTTTCAGCTCCTACGATTGGCCTTTGGCCTCTTTTGATGCAAGCTTGGCTTGCATCCTTCGACTTGGTATGGGCCTCTGGCACATTTTGGTTTGGATTCACAAGGAAAAAATACTCTTGTAATCTATTTCATTTCCAAGGAAAAAGGCTCTCTTTTAGCATCCTTCGATTTGCACTTTTTGTTCCCTATATGCCTCTTTCGAATCTGAACATTTTGTCCTCCTACATGCACCTTTCGTTTGGACATGTTGGTTCCCTTTATACAAGCTTCATTTGAACATAGATCTTTTACATGTTGGCATGAAGTCACAAGGCAGGAATATCTTGCACACATTCTTTCGTTTGGCCATGTGGCCCCTTTGCAGACAAATTTGAGTGGGCAGGATCTCCTGTAGAAATGGCCTGTTCCAAACATACAAACTCTTCACTGTGTCATTGCCTTAGGCGAAGAAAGCACCATGGTTGCACATTCGAAGATTTTGTCAGGCATGTATGGATGCCCCTAATCGAAGGACATATATTAATGACCCATCCCAATATCATTAATTTAGCCCCGTGGAAGGATATCCATGGGAGTCATTCGAATGACACTTCGATTTGAAAAAAGAGATGGTTATTGAAAAGCCTAGTCGAAAGGAAAGGCTAAGGAGTTAAGACAAAAGTTTGAGATGCCTAAGGTACTTGTTGACCAAGTCCCACGCGCTTCCAGGATCAAGCCTGATACACTGGCCATAAAACTCCAAAACTGCTGCACAACTGTCCTGCATTGCTGCCCTACTCCTTGCACCAAAATGGAAATAAAACACTATCCCTCGAAAGCTACAAATAAAACATACCCTTTTTGTTTGAACTTTTTGTTTTCCCTCTCAAAGAATCAATCCAAGCCATCTATAAAAAGGAGGCATTACCACACATATTAGGGGCATCTGAAGGATTGCAAGAAAACACTTGTGAAAATTCTCAGAAATTCTCAAACACTTCCCAACATTCTTTTTTAAAACACTTCTATACACTAAGAAAAAAAACCTTCGATTCACCCTCCAAGTGACCATCAAACTACCCTTCGACTCACTCCCTCAGCTACCATATAGTAGGCCTTTGCATTATCCCATCACTTGTTATAAAAGAGCCTTTGATCCACTCACCCAACCTCTTTCGACCCAGTCACTGCTTTCACAAAGTAGCAACTGGACTAAAACTCCCAACAAACCCTCATTTTCCATCAGAGAAAGCCAGTACCTCTCCCTTCGATTTAAGAACCTCAAGAGGTGGGTTTTCTTTCAAGCTTAAGTCCATTTTATTTTAATATCATGTACATATGCCAATATAAATAAAAATATATAGACATTTCCAAACTATTGTTTTAGCCTTCGATTCTGACTGCCTGTAGGATAAACGTAGACATTTCTAGATTATGTTTTCGATTCTGACTTCCTGTGTGTCAAAAAAGAATCAACCTTAGTCTAGTTATGGATTGGGCTTTGAAACCCATAAGTTTTCATGATAACCCCTGGATCATAGTTATATCTGGATATTGTATTTTTTAGACTATAAGACAGGTTGGTTGTACTCTTCGACTGGCTTTTGCATAAGCCCTTCGAATCATACTCTGAAGACCCAATATGCATACAAAGGGCCAGCAAGGAGCTTTTGGCAAAGTATGAATGTTGTCTCTTCTGGGCCTCAAGCGAAAGGCAGAACTACGTTGATTTCTAGGCAGAATCGAAAAGTGTGACCATCTTGATTCCAGCTCTCAGTCGAAGGAGTCAGAAATCCAAATCGAAGGAAGTCAAGAAACACATTGAGTCGAAGGGTGTTTCAAATCCAAATCAAAGGAGACATCAAAGAGTTTGAAATGAAAGGTGTGCATTCCATGCTTACTCCTAAAGCTTGTCAAAAGAAATAGCCAGAAGGGTGAGTCAAAGGTTACCGGCTAACACTCCTGCAGTCGAAGGAAACAAAAAAAGGTAGATTCGAAAGGGGCCATGAAGATTTGAGTCGAAGGGTGCTACTGCCTGGGTCGAAGAGATCATTTTCCTTTCTTTTATTTTGTTTTTGCCTTTACATTTTCTTGCCTTTCAATATGGTTGTAATAGTGTATGATATTAATTTCCTGCATTTTTATTGCTTTATACAAATGTTAGTAACTAGGATGTATGGTAAGATAAATCCAACAAATAGGTCACCCTAGTCAAAGACTAAATGCATGCAAATCAAACACATTATTCACACATGCACCTCTAGGGTAATATCACTTGTTGTCTCGAAAAATAGTCATGTCCCTCGAACATGGGCGTTTTAGCAAAGACCCTCGATAAAAGATCGTAGTCCCTCGATGACCCTCGATGTTTCCTTCGGTAAACGATCTAGTCCCTAAAAATGACATTGCTAAAACGTCCCATAAGTTGCCTTCTATGACTATACAAACGTCCCAACGCCCGTCCCTTCACGTCCAACGATGGGGCTTCTTACCAAATCAATTGTAATATAGCCACATCTAAAGGAGGAGGAAAAACACATCTAAGACCTTTTGGGTAGGTAGGTTCGCTCTTAGTTACTCGCTTGCTCACAACAAAAACATTTTATACACTTACACTTCCATTTTGAAACATTTTCGAAACAAACACTTTGTATGCGTTCTTATAGAAACGAGAACCATTACGAAGTTCCATTTTCAAAATAACTTTCAAAAACACATCTCAAAAACACTCCTTTGAACTATTTTCCAAACAAACACTTTGTACGCGTTCTTATAGAGACGAGGACTGTTACAAAGACGTTTTCAAAATACTTTTAAAAACCACACAAAGCACATTTTTCAAACAAAATCAAGTGATCGAGCAAGTAACTAAGAGCCCATGGAAAACCATGGATGAAAAGGGTGCTAATACCTTTCCTTTTCATAATCTACCCCCCGAACTCAAGAAAATATCTCAAAGGTCTTTCCTGTGCTTTTTCACCTTTCCTTTTGGATAAAAGAAAAGTCGGTGGCGACTCTTGCTATCCGCACAAATGCGATCAAAATGCAAAACACCAAATTAGTTCTCCCACCGTATCACACATGGGGTTTTGTAGGTAAGTACCCTCTTGAATTTTAGTTGGCTCAACCTGTCCTAGTAATAGTGATCGGGTTCTAAAGGATCTCAATATCACCGACCTTTCTCTTAGGCATTATCTCAGCACAATCAATATTTTCTTGTGGCCGAGATATCCCAAAAGTCCGGCCTCAATGAGTGTAGTATCGAGTATCAACCAATTTTTAGCTCTACACCGAAACCGGTTATCTCACTACGTCCTAATGGCCAAGTTTGTTCAATTAGGGTTCTAAAGTCAGTTAGTGCTTCATGACGCCACTCAGCAGCCCCATATTCTCCTCGATTCACCTCGAGGGATACCGGTACCCACAAATGCGTCACACTAACATAGCCATTATTTCAACCATATCGGTCTACGCCGTACAGTTTCCACAATCTATTGCTATTTACCTAAGAAGGTGTCCCAGATCCGGGTGGAGGATCAAAGCAAGCCCAAACAAAGAATAATAATGTAAAGCATACAAATCAAACAATGAAAGCAAGTAAATATGATCTAACCCTAAGGTAACCCCACTTTAAGAATAATCCCCAGCAGAGTCGCTAGTTCTGTGATACGGTGGGAGAACTGACTTTTGTTTTGCGTTTGTATTCGCAAATGTTGCGGTTTAGCAAGAGTCGCCACCGACTTTTCTTTTATCCAAAAAGGAAAGGTAAAAAAGCACAGGAAAGACCTTTCGATATTACTTCTCGGGTTCGGGGGGTAGATTATGAAAAGGGAAGGTATTAGCACCCTTTTACTCCATGGTTTTCCATGGGCTCTTAGTTACTCACTAGATCACTTGCTTTTGTTTTGACAATGTGCTTGTGGTGTGGGCTTTGAAAGTGTTTTGAAAATATCTTTGTAATGTTTCTCGTTTCTATAAGAATGCGTACAAAGTTTTGTTTCGAAAGATAGTTCAAAGACGTGTTTGTGGATTGTGTTTTGGAAAGTGGTTTTCGAAAAGATATTTTGCAATAGTTCTCGTCTCTATAAGAACGTATACAAAATGTTTTATCTTTTTTGAAAATGTTTTTGAAATGAAAGTGTTGGTGTGTAAAATGTTTTTTTTGTTGTAAGAAGCGAGTAACTAGGTGCGAATCTACCTACTCGAAAGGTCTTAAACGTTCTTTTCCTTCTCCTTTAGATGTGGCTATCTTACCATTGTTTTGGTAAGAAGCCCCATCGTTGGATGTGAAGGAACGGGTGTGGGACATTTGAATAGTCATAGAAAGCAACCTATGAGACGCTTTAACAATTTTCATAAGGGACTAGATCGTTTTACCGGAGGCAACATCGAGGGTCATCGTGGGACTACAATATTTTAGCGAGGGTCTTTTTCTAAAACGCCCATGTTCGAGGGACATGACTATTTTCCGAAAGGAAACAAAATGAGATTACCCTAGAGGTGCTAGTGTGCAAGTGTGTTAGTTTTCATGCATTTTGTCTTGTATTTGAAGGTCGTCTATTTGTTGATTTTATCTTGTCATACATCCTAATTACTAGCAATATATGAAAGCAAGTAAAAATGCGGAAAATAAATCTAAAGCTATTACATCACTTTAGGGGGGTGGGGGTACAATTTAACAATGGGGATGAATTATAAATTGGAATATTACAACCATATCGAATAATAATGAAAACAATGTAAAAATGGTGCAAAATAAGAGAAAAAATGCACTTTGAACTGCTATGCGTCGACCCATGCTGCTATGCATCGACACATAGCTTTTCCTTGCCCCTGTAAAATCTGACCAAACTCAGTATGAGTCGATGCATACTGAGATGTGTTGACTCATGCTCCTTCTTGTATCAACGCGAAACGCGTATGTATCGACCCAAGTATCTTTCATGTTATTGTTTTAGGGATTTTTAACAGTATGAGTCGATGCATAAGGTTATGTGTCGACTCATACTCTGTTTTTTCACTTAGAATGGGTCGACGCATGTGGGTACGTGTCGACTCATGCTGCATTTTTTGCCTTAAACATGGTTTTATTGTCTGTACAGGTTAGTTTACAACATATGATGGATAAACATAAACAGCAAATAATTTGATAAGCCTAAACAATAAGCAAATGACTAGTTTAAAGGGATAATAAAATACTACATCTTATCTTCAAAAGCAAATTATTAATGATGTGTGAAAAGATATCAAGTCAAGAAGACTTACCTTTGGGCTACACTGGCTGTTTTAAATCTGAATGCTTTTCCAGATGTTGTGATGGTCCTAATGAATCTTCAGAAAGTTGCTTCGGACTATGGAAACTAAGTTAAACTATACTGTATTTGTTTTTTGGTTTTTTGAGGGTGAAGATGATAGCACTACAACGACTGTTTTATGTTTGGACGATTTTTTGTGTGATAAGGTGTGTGGCTTATTGGGAGAGTTTGTATGACGGAGTAATGGGTTGGGATTCTGTTTTGAATAAGAACATAGCTGGTTTTGAATGAATGAGTCAAGGTTACAAAGAATATTGTTTTTCTGCTCAACAAAACCTCTTTATCCTCTCTCTCCAAATTTTTCAACCCTTATGTCTTATGAGACAACCCTTTTTGTAGACCCTTGACTGAGGTTTAGGGGGGAAACCAAATAAGTTATTTTGAATTGTTTTTGCCTACTGTTTTGATACTTTTTTCACACAATTTTCCTTTACTATTTTGGTGCAATTTTGGGGCTGTTATGATGCAGGTTGGGGCAGACTACATAGAGCAGTTTTGGACTGTATAGGACAACATATGCATACTCGTGGTGCAGCATAGCACAAGGTTTATTGTAGGACAGCAATGGAGCAGGTTTTGGGGTGTTGTGGTAATGCATAATATCACACTTTGTTCAACTTGGACAATATAATTTGTAGCATGACACAAATTTGGTCTTGTGGAATATTTTATGCATATTATATCAAGGGCAAAAATATTCTGGCAAGGTTTTGAGAAAATTCAAACAAGACATAGTTTTAGCACTTGTAATTTTTTGCAAAAATGCCACTTTGTAGTAACTTGAATTACTTGCATCACTTTGAATCATTTGGAATTGAAGTAAAAGATGTCATGAAGTAAATGAAATTAACCAAGTATGAAAAATACTTAGAAAAATTTCAAAGTCTTGCAAAGTTGGATTTTTGATTCTCTTGATTTTTGATGATCAAATTTCATATTTTTGGATGTCTTGACATAATGTGATTTTTGGGACTCAAATTTGGTCAAAAAGTCAAAGTTTGACTTTTTTAGCGTCCGGGTGACTTTTTTTCAGCCGAAACTCCGATTTTTCTCATTTTGCCCCCTTTTGATAATTTGAATGATTCTTCTTAGAAAATGTGATCTGAGGCTTGAAACTTGACTGAAGTAATTCTAAGAGTCCAAGATGGTCCCTCGAGACATGAGAGGGCAAATTTTGGGGTACAACATAAAGGATTAAGGCTCGAAATTTATTTATATCCAACCCGTTCTTTGTGATGTTCTTCAGTCATATACTCAGTTAATTGTGCGTTTAAATCCCGATTGAGTCTGGAATCTTTTCCCTGATATTCCGGTGATGGTTCGGATACTGAAAGATTATTTTGAGGAGGCAGTCATTTTTTTGTAATATTTTCTTTATGTTGAGGATTTGTAGCAACCTCTTTTTTTGATTTTATTATCCCTACCTTTTGCCGGAACTGTTTATTTTGTGATTACAGTCAGCGGGATACGCCAATTTTTTTAAGTCTCCTTCATAGGTTTTTACTTAGTGGCCTTTTATTTTGAGAGATAATGACATCTTGTTTTAACTATTATGCGGAACCATCACCATCTTTTGTTTTGGAAGGATACCTCTGACACTACTCGTCATGTACGAAGGGAAAGCTTTCTATTGAACGCACCATTGAATTAACTGAGAAACTACCCTGCCCCAGGTTATGATTAAAGGTTTCAATTTGTGTGAAAAAGAAAACTCCTACTTCTTAGGCTCAAAGGGGTCTACTAGGGATTATCTTCCTTATAACTCCACTATTTTGGATTTGAAACAACGCATGTACATCGTCAGCAAGGTCTGTTCCAAAGCATACTGTAGAGATTATGGTATTATTTTCGTCATCCTCCCTCTAAAGGCTTACAACTTTTAATCGAGAGTTGAATATTACAAAAAAGGAAGTAAAAACATAGTTTAAGTATAGTGAAAATGAATGGATTAATTCAAGACAAACATATGCAATGTATTAATGGAATAGAAAAGTTTGACATAAAATAAGTTTTCGAACAATCAAAATAAAATTATAATTTGAAAATTCTTATGAACAAAAAGCCTTTTCGTCTGAACTTGTCACTTCAGATGGTGTGCCTTTGAGGGATGACAAAAGAATCCAGTCTGATCATCTTGTGTGAACTCCATCACTCCTTCGTCGATCAAGTCTTGAATCTTATTTTTCAATGCCCAACAGCTATTAGTGTCATGCCCATTACTATTGGAATGATAAGCGCATCTCACATTAGGATTGTACCGAGGAGAGGAGGTGTTGAGATTCTGAGGAGGATCCTTCAATGTTATCAAATCCATCTTCAACATGTGTTGCAATACTTGAGCCGAGGACATGTTGATTTTGGTGAATTTCCTTTTGGGCGCATCCTGCTTACGTTGATTGCCTTTTCGTTGTTGTTGCACCAGTGCTTGATTAGATATTCGCACTGCCCCCACAGATTGGTTGAGATCACTCTTATTACGACCCTTCTGGTCGTACACGGTATTGGACTCCTTATTTCACTTGTATGATCTCTTTTGAGTAC
Organism: Vicia faba; assembly: GCA_948472305.1. Taxonomy (NCBI): domain Eukaryota; kingdom Viridiplantae; phylum Streptophyta; class Magnoliopsida; order Fabales; family Fabaceae; genus Vicia; species Vicia faba. The sequence goes on from OX451738.1 coordinate 1,015,596,275, forward strand.
TTGAAGATGCAGTCCCCTGAATTTCACCGCTCCTGAGTTTATTTTCAACCTGTTCCCGTATGAACATGTCACCTGATTCCCCGTCTTCCAAAAGAGATTGATTGTTGATTAGGCCCCAAATTCTAGCAGTTTACCTCAGACGGTCGTATTTGTCTTGTTGAAACTTACTGATGAGAATACTTAACTCTTCTTGTCCCCGAGCTAAATTTGGGATAAGAGCCATCTGACTATTCATCTGGATTCTCATCCTTTCCATCTCAGCTTGCAGTTGTTCCAACAGGTCATCCTTGTTGTCGTCTGGATTTTTCTTACTCAAGTTCCTAGCGAGGAGTGATTTCAATTATTCTTCCCCATTGGATAAATTTATGAACATTTCCTTGAATTGAGCATCTTGAGTTTGGAGATCTCTATCATTCTGTTCGGGAGCCATCTTCCTTGATGAAATAAACAGCGAGAAAAATGAGAAACTTGTCTTGAGAATACATGTTATGTAATGACATGCATGCAATGTTTTCAAGGATCTCTCGAGGTAAACACAAGAAGATGTTAGCAATCGAATCTGACTGCAGTTTCGATTGAAGAACTTCGTATTGTTGAATGTCCTTCTTCGAGAATCAAGCTCACCATGTCGAGTGGGTCATAGCCACAGACTCAAGTTATCGTGCTTTGATGGTGTTGGCTAGAGGAAAATAAATCCCCTTGCCCCTTGATAGATGCCTGGTTCATCATAACCTGCATCACATGCCCTAGAGATCCTTGAAACGGTTAACGAAATGCTATGGCATGATGCCATGATGTGTATGCTATGCACTAAGCAAAAGTGTAAGGTGATGAAGAAAAGTGAGTCTTGCAAGAAGTCTAAGTTATTAGATAATGACTACAAACAAGTCCTGCAAGGAACTCACATCGTTAGATAATGAATACGAACAAAATCCTGCATGGAGTTCAAGTTGTTAGAAAATGAAAGCAAACAAGTCACACAAGTAGCCTTAGGTTCAGGCTTGCATGGAATTTGTAGTTAAGTACCCTCTTGAAGTTTCAGTTAGCTCAACCTGTCCAAGTAATAGTAACCAGGTGTTGTACCCCAAAATTTTCCCTCCCATTTTACTCAACAAATGTCAATTGAGGTCTCCAAGTTGCTCAAGGAAGTCCAAAAGTTGACCAGACAAACTCTCTCCTAAGGCAGTATACCTCAAATTAGGGTTTCCCTTTTCATCCATCTGTGTGAACCACAAAGGACTAAAATGCTTCCCAAGGCCCTAATATGTTCCCAAGATCATCCATGCCAAGTTGCAGGCCTTGCATAAGAAGTTTGCTCAGTCAATTGCTCAAATGCTTGAGAATCGACTGTATTAGGTCAAAAGTCAATTGTGGCTCACATACAGTCAAACCTCAAGATTTTTGGTCAACATCAACATTTTGAAGTGACTTCCATAATTTGATCAAGGGTTGATCATGATTCCTCAAGGAATGCTCCAAATTCATCAAAACCCAAAAGTTGCTAAATTAGGATTTTATAGGAAAAGTCAACCCAACTTTGACCAAGCATAACTTCTCCATACTTCATCATAAATTTTCCATACAAAGCTCATTTTGAAGAGGATGCAATTCCCTACAATTCATATTCATCCCTCAAGTTCAAAAGATGTACTCATCAAAAGATATGAATTTCTACATTATAGGTCCTTTTGAAAAGTCAACAAAAACACCTTTTGGGTCAAAGTTTCTTACATGAACATGGAAGAGCCAATTGAAATGAAACCAAAAGGGTTGTTTAGGGGACATCCTAATCTTTCTAAAAAGTCTAAGAACACCCTCCTAGGGTCAAAATTTAGAGAGTTGGGCATTGTCAAAGTTGGCAATTTTTGGAAAAATTTTCAAAAGTCAACATTGATCAAATTTGCATTTTTTCCAAATGGGCCCATGTTTTCTTGCTTAAAACATGTTTCTAATAGGACCCACAATCCCTGAGCTTTTCCACCTATTATTTTATTACTTTTATCATTTATTTTGATTTTTTATTCATTTAAATCAAAATAAATCAAATTAAATGGTAAAATAATAAATGCAAATCAAATCTTGGGATTTTTGTGCACATTTGGAGTCTATGTACAGCTAGCATGATGGTCAATTCGTGAAAGACTCATTAGGGTTAGAAAAGATTGGATTGGAGCTTGTTTTAGAAAGATATCATACATGAATCAAATCAAATCATATTTTCATAATTCTCAAAGATATGATGCAATCTCATTGACCTAATATGCTCTACTATATGTATACAACAATTGCAGATAAAAATACAAGGTTTTGCAGTCGTAGGGAGCAAGAACAAAAACTTAAAAATTGGATTAAAAAGTGTGCACTTGATTTCTACCCTAGAGGACAATTCCAGGCGATTGAAGGACTCTAATCACTTCCTGGCCATCTCCAGAAGCCAACAATATCATTTGCAGCCTTCAAAATGTCAAGAATCATCGCCTAGACACATCACGGTTTGCCAAATTTTCTCAAATTCGATTATTACAATTTACGCATCATTAGCACCTTTGAATGTTATATTTGTGATCATCATCATGTTTTCAAGTTGACCACATAGTTTAGTTGTATTTTTGGGACCTTTACACGCATCTGCCATGGTTAGGGTTTCTACATGAATTTTAGGGTCTTTGTGTACAGGAAAAATTGGGCCATGAATCAAGTACCATGATGCACGTGAGGCCAAGACGAGTTGATTGGTACCATCACAATAGATTTATCATGCTTGTACTGAATATTTGAATGACACAGGTTTTTAGCAACAGACAATGTTTGTAGGTTTAGGTTATTTATCTAAAACGACGGGCTGGAGGTAGAAGAAGGTGATTTGTCATCACCCCATTGGTCCATTTGAATTCAGTGCGTGCAGTTTTTTGTTCCAGGGACATTGGACTTATTTTATATATTATATATTCTTATTATTGTAATAACAACTAACAACAACAGCTCAGCTGGCAGCGTAGCATTGGTACAAGGCGTGAGGACCTGGGTTCGATCCCAGGTCCCAGCGCTTTATTTATTTTCTTTTCCTGCAACAGATCTAGTGCTCCACTCATCCAGGCACCTTCCATACAACCCCAGTATCCAGCCACTAGATGCGCTCAATCCAGATCCAACGCTTCCAGCCTGAAGGTCCATGATACTCCTCCAGGCCAACGCTGCACAAGATCCAGCATGGTTGACTGGGCTCAGCTTAATGGGCTTGGAAATTCATATTCTCCCCCCCAGAATTGCTAACAACACAGGCCCATATTCTTTTTTTCTTTATTTATTTCTTTTATTCTAATTATTTTGTTTAATTATTCTTCACCAAATAATAATTTTTTTTTTAAAAATCCTAAAATCAACGAATCACAAAATACCAAAAAAAGCTTTTTTTTCAATAAAATATTTATTTTAATTTAATTAGAAATATAGGTTAAGTTGATTTCTTTTATAATTAAAATCAAATAGAATCCAGGTTTTTATTTTACATTTATATTTCTTTTCTCAAATAAAAAAACCAAAAAACATACAAAATCATTTTGTAAAAAATATTTTATTTTTCTTGAAATTATTTAATTTAATTTAGATTAGTTTAATTTAATTTCTTTCATAATTTAAAAACAATTAGAAATTAGGTTTAATTGATTTCTAATTTAAATGTTTTCTCAAATAAAAATCCACAAGAACACTTTATCTCTCAATTAGGGTTTTAGATTATTTCAATCACCCTCGAATTTAATTTACCACGCGCTTGTTAACTATTTTGCCATTATTTTGTAACTGCTCAGGGTTTGTAATATTTAACCTAGGGGTTTTATTTATCGCTTTCCCCCGATTTTTGGTCATGTAATTAATTCCCATCCCCGAAGCCTTGTAATAGCTAGGTTTATTTTTCGCATTTTAAATTCCCGCAATCTTTAACTGTCTAGATGCATGGCTAATAGGATTGTATGAAAAGAATGCTTGAAATTTAAAACGGTAGATCACCTAATGTGCAAAGATTAAATAAATGAAAAAAGTTCACATGCACATGTTCACTCCTAGGGTTTGCCTCACTACGGTTGCCTTCGGTAAACAGTCATTAAGCATAGGAAATTTTAGTGGTCGCCCTCTTGTCTAAAAAATAAAATGTCCCTTTCGAATGTTACCTCGGAAATGTTGCCTCGGAAATGTTGCCTCGAAAAGATCTTAAGACTCTAGGGTTATTACTAAGGTTTTCTAACTATTGCTTTAGTGATTGTATTTGTCCCTTTTGAACGTCCCTTACAACTCCAACGACGGTGCTACCTCCTCCTTAATAGTGGGATAGCACTGTCTAAAGGAAGAGAAAGAACAATATTTTTTCGAATAGGTAGAATCTTAAGTACTTGCTCAATAAAAACTTTTCACACAAACACCTTTCAAAAACAAGTTTTCAAAACAACTTCGTCACATCCTTGAGGACTGATATAAGGGTTATCACGAAGTAAAGAATTTTCAAAGCAAGCACACACAAAAGCAATTTTAAAAAAGATGAGCAAGTACCTAAGAGCCCAAGGAAAACCATGGATAAAAAGGGTGCTAACACCTTCCCTTTCTATAATCTACCCCCCGTACTCAGAATATCTCGAAAAAAGGTTTTTTCTGTTCTTTTTCCTTTTCCATGATTGGATGAAATAAAAGTCGTTGGCGACTCTTACTTACCGCGACATTTTGCAAACACAAAATGCAAAATGTAAACCAGTATTAAACAGTTGATTCTGCCACCGTATCACAGAACTGCCGACTCTGCTGGGGAGTAAAATATAAAGTGGGGTAAACTTTAGGATATAGGTCATATTTAATTGCTTTCTCTTGATTGTCTTGCTTGCTTTATACTTATGGGAACTGTTTGGGTTATTTGATCCTACACCCGGATCGGGGAAACACCTTTTAGGTAAGTAGCAATAAACTATGAGGGAACTATGATGGGGTATACCGGCACGATTGAAGCAGCAACTACATTGATGTGTCATTTTGGTTGGTACCGGTAACCCTTGAGTCAATCAGGGAGAGTATGGGGCCTCCGCATGGTGTCGTGAAGCATCAACTAACCTTAGAACCTTTAATTGCACAACTTGGCCAGTAGGACGTAGAGAGATGGCCGACTTTGGTGTATTCCCAAGGTCGACAGATACTCGATGCTACACTCATTGAGGTGTAACTCTTGAGCTTTCTTTGGTTGCGAGTCAATCGCCTATTGAAGGAAGCTGGGAGAAAGATCAGTGATATTGAGATCCCTTTTAAAACCCAGTTACTATTTATAAGACAGGTTGAACCAATCCAACTTCAAGAGGGTATGACCTTAAAACTCATGCAAGCCTTAAACATAAGGACTTGATGTAACTTGTTTGTTGTTTGCTATACCTGTGATTTTCTAACCTAATCATGACATCATAAGCATGGCATATCATGACTAACCATTTCAAGGATTCCCTAGGGCTCATTTTTGCTCTGTTTTGTAGGACATGGCATCTGCCCGTAGGAACACTATATACATCAACCTTGTGAAAGTGTCTCTCCAACTAAAGGATTTGGAATTAAGGGTTCTTAAAGGTTCTCATTTCACTAGAAAGCATGGTCAGTTTCTCAATTTGGTCACTACAAAACCTGGTGAAGAGATGTTAAAATTGTTGTTTCAGTTCTTCGACCCAGTGCACCATTGTTTCACCTTCCCGGATTACCAGCTAGTACCTACTATGGAGGAGTTTTCTCAGTTGTTGAGGGTACATATTCTTGACCAGTTGCCTTTCAATGGTACAGAAGAACATCCAAAGCCTGAAGAAATTGCTAGAGCTATGTCTTTACAACAGTCTAACATAGTGGCAAATTGGGAGACTAAAGGTGGTGTCCAAGGAATTCCGGTTAAGTTTCTATCTGAGAAGGCCTATCATTTTTGGGATACCTTAGATTTACAAGCTTTCGAAGAGGTGCTAGCACTTCTCGTTTATGGGACGGTACTTTTCCCTAATGTCGATCAACTCGTAGATGTGAGCACTATCAAGGTTTTCCTGTCTCATAATCCAGTACCTACATTACTCGGGGATATTCTGCACTCTTTGCATGCTCGCACTCTAAAGAGAATACGAACCCTCCTGTGTTGCACTCCTCTATTGTCTAGGTGGTTTATTTCGCACCTACCCAGGTCTATTTTGAAGAATGAGTAGGGTTTGTAATGGTCTCGCAGGCTGATGTCCCTTAAGCATTCAGACATTCATTGGTGTTCACGGTTCTCAGAAGATGTTACCATCATCGATCGTTGTGGTGAATTCCCTAATGTCCCCATTTTAGGCATTAGGGGAGGAATTACTTACAACCCTTGTTTGGCACTGCGTCAGTTTGGTTATGCGAGAATAGATGGTCTTCATGATACGCTTATCCAAGGAATCATTTTCAATTATGAGAGTGACGTTCAAGGCTATCGTAGAAGGTTCATAAAAGCTTTGGGCATGGTGTTGTACCCCAATTTTTGACCTAAGATCCCATTTGCATTTTTGCATCTTTATACAAAAGTCAAGGTCACTAAATACAATTGGTTTTAACCTCTCACCTTTGAGCTTTGATTATGCAGAAATTGTCAAGTGTTTTGAACATTCCTAGCCTATGTATCACTAACTTCTAATCAAGCACGAAATGTGTGTTTTTTGTTTGATTTCATGTGTTGACAGGTATCCTTCGATTCAGCCTGTTTCGATTGGACAAGTGCTGCCTGCAAGCCTATTTCGATTCACCAAGAGTGCTGCCTGCAAGCCTGCTTTCGAATCTGGACAAGTTTACTGCCTGCAAACATGTTTCGATTGGGCAACATTGCTTCTTTCGATCCACAGCCTTTGATTGGGCAATATTTCTGTTTCGATCCATAAGCTTCGATGGGCAATACAGTCTCCCTTCAGTCACAAGCTTCGATGGGCAATACAATCTCCCTTCAGTCACAAGCTTCGACTTGGAAATACAGTCTCCTTTGATTCACAAGTTGGACCACTGTACTGCCATGCAACAAACATTACTGAGCCTGCTGCAGCAATCCTGCACCAACCTGCCACTACGCTCCAAAACACTGCTGAGCCTGCTACAACAGTCCTGTACTTACCCAAAAAGGAGTGCACAAGAGCTGCGTAGGAGAAAGGATCGAAACAGCATTCCCAAACTGTTCAAACTATTTTGTTTTCCCTCCAAAACCTCAGCAAATCCGCCTATAAATACAAGGCTTCACAACAGGATTTTAGAGGACTTTTGGGCCATACGAACCTCTCCCAAATTTTCTCAAACACTGTAGAAATCTGCAAAAATTCTCAAACATAAAAATTCTCAAAGTTCTTCAACACTTGTGAGAACAAACCCAAACTTTCTCAAACACAAAAATCTCTCAAGTCCCTTCAATACTTGTGAGAAAAAACCCAGAATCCACACACTTCAGTATCCTTCGATTCTGAAGAACAACCATACTGCAGTCCCCTTCGAATCAAAGAAGCATCACACTTGCTTCTCTTTTCCTTCAAATCCAGCGCTCCCAACACAGCCTGTGACCTCTCTTTCGAATCCAGCACCCAGGGCCACCACTCAAGGCCTAGCACACGTTCCAGCCTAGCAAGGTAAGTCACTCCTACCTTTGGAATTTTCGTTTCATAACATGTAAATACAATTCCTTTTCGTTTGAAACATTGTACATACCATTGTTCTTTCGTCTCCACCCTGTTAACATGTTTTTTTAGAGCTAAGCTTTTCGTTTCTGCTTTCTGTCTACTTGAACTTGCTTTAATTGTTAAACTGTTTACCAAACTGTTATTAGCATGGCCTCAGGCCATGTTGTCATTTAATGTTTGAAATGAAAGAAACAGGAAATAGGAAACGAAGCTTCTGGCTTCTCCCACTTTCTCCAGGTCAAACGAAAGAGATAACCAGGAGGCAAGCCATGTCCAATCGAAAGACATTCCCTCACTGCTTTCAACCTCCAGTCGAAGAAGGAAACAAGGCAGAATCGAAGGACAGAACCTCATTGCTGCCTTTGCCTAGTCGAAGGATACAACTCACTGGTGCCAACCCAGTCGAAGGATACAACTTGCTGCTACCTTTGCTCAGTCGAAGGATACAACCTGCTGCTGCCTTTGCACAATCGAAGGACAGGACCTCGCCCCTAACAAAGCCCAATCGAAAGACATGACTTCACTGCTGCCAGCCCCAATCGAAGGAGGCCAACAGAATGCCAGTCGAAGTCTTCTCCTGCCTGGGTCGAAATGCACTCAGTTTTCTTACTTTTTTTCTTTTCCTTCATATTTTTATGCCTTTTGATATGTTTGTAATAGCGTAGTTTTTTACCTTTCTGCATTTTTAGTTACTTTGTACAAATACTAGTAATTAAGCAAGATAAAAACAAACGAAAAACAAACCAAAAAGATCAAAAACACTCTTTAATCATTACTTGAACATACTTTAAAACTCACAAAAACATTCAACAAATCAAAACTCCCTCCAAGGGCACGTTATTCCCGTTCTACCGTGATACCGGCCATGCCTATTGCTAGAATGCGCGCGTTAATGTCGCCCACTAAAAAACACCAAACAAATCAACTTTCTTCTAGAGGAACTACGGTGTTTTGATTCCTTCATTGGATACGTAGGCAAAGGTTCGCGAAACCCTCACGAACACAATAATAAAAACTCATGTTTTTCCTTAAACAAACATAGTTGTAGATAAATACATCCTTGTATATAACAAACAATTTTAACCAAAAACAGATATTTCAAAAGGTTCCTGCGGAGTATCGCAAATGCATTGGGTGCTAATACCTTCCCATTGCATAACCAACCCCCGAACTCTTGATCTCTTTTAAAAATGCATTGTATTACTTTTTATTTTACATTGCATGTTTTTTTAGGGTTTTATTTCTCTCTTTTCCCTTTTCCCTTTGAAATAATAAAGCGCGGTGGCGACTCTTGCTTTTGTGAGTCAAGTTAATTAATAGCTTGATCTCCGATTTTCACCGCTACAAAATTGGCGACTCTGCTGGGGAAAGATTGACCTCTTGCTGGTCCATCCCTAAGTGGGTTAAGCCTAATTTGTCATATTTGTTTTTTGTTATTATTAATTGTTTGTTTGATTATATGTGTATATATTGTGTTTATTTGGGTGTTGATAATTTTTGCAAAGGACAAGTCCTATACCCGGACTAAGTTACACTTAGGAATAGGACGGGCGATATAGTCATGTTAACTTTGAGGGAGTAATCCCGAAGAAGGAGGCATGAAATCCCCCACTCAGTGGAAGCCCCTTTGAACGTAGTATTTGTTTACCGAGTAATCGGGAAGACATTATTGCTTTTGACCTGGGAGCCAGTGAAGCTGAGAACCGTAGAACCCTAACCCATCTTGGCCTCTTAGGTGTAGCGTGGAGATTATAACGGAGTAATCCGGAAGTGATTGTCATGCGATGCTGCGCTCAGACGAGTTTCTCTTGAGAATATTGCTGATTACCGAGTAATTGGGACATTGGTAATATCCGAAGGAGGAATGTAGACTTTGGGAACTTTTAGAACCTTGTTCTACAGGTGTGATTAAATCGTTAGTGCATACCTTGGGGATGTTCTTTACCCTTGACTCCATGCTCGTGACGTTGAACCTTTCAACCTTATTTGTGACCTTGCTTGTGGTTGTTGCATAACCATGCATTCATGCATCCATGAAAACCTTTTCACTTGATTTTCAAGGAATTTGGAGGTCTTTCTTTGTAAACATCACAAGTTTCGTCGAACTCAATGGATCTTGGGTGTTGATAGGGTGAAAACCCTAATCCACCAAAATGGATGATTGATCTTGATGATAACTTGATCAACGCTCTGATCCAATTCAGAATTCATCTTCTATCTTCATACTTTGATGTTTACAACTTAATATCTTGAGCTCCTTGAAAGTCAAATAAAAACTCTCTTTTGCATATCATGCATCATTCTACATTTTTGGTTTCACTTTCAGAGGTCTTTTCCCAAGTCTTATTTTTCCTTTTGGTCTAACCAGTACAACACTCGCGCTAAGAGAACAATGGAGAATATCAAGCAAGAGGTTTCTGAACTCCGCGGAGATATGACTATTTTGGAAGCTAGTATGGAGCACTTAACTGGTTTGGTCTGAATTTTGGTTGCCGCCCAAGTTAACCGCTTTGTTAAAGCATAAGTGAATCTCTGTTGATTTTGGCCTTGAAGTTAAGGAGAGGTTTCCTTCAGTACAAGTCCAGAGGGAAAGCCTTCCCAGATCATTAACTTATTTCTGCTTTTTGCAATTTTTCTTGTTTATCAAAACATTGTTTGCATGTAAGAATTTGTTTGCATCTGAATGATTATCTTAATACAATGAGATGTTTGTCTTGAAGAAATTCATTCGTATTTGTTTCAAATTTTAAACTCCTTTTTGCATTATGATACCAACTTGTTGCCCATTCTCTTGCCTAGGCAGAGATTGAAGGGAGGATGATGATCTGAAAAAAACACAAAATCTCTGGTTGTTTGCTTTTGAATAAAATCTTGCTGATGATGTATAGGCATTGTTTCAAATCCCTAAACACCGGAGATATAAGGAAGATAATCCCTTGCTAACCCCTTTTGAGCCTTGAAGTAGGAGTTTCTTTTTCTATACGAAAAACCCTCAAATTTTAACCTGGGGCAGGGTAGTTTTTCAGTTAATCTGATTGAGTGTTCAAAATTCATAAGGAAGATATTTCTGAAGAGAAACTACGAGGGCTATCCTTCATGTATAATGAATCTAGAAGATGTGGAACCACAATGTTATCCCTCATTCATCAAGAAACGAGGAAGTCACAATCTTCTCAACAAGTAAATACAAGCTAATGTCACCTGTTTTGTTCAAAAATCAAAAATCAAGAAAAAGAAAAAAGCCTACTAAGTCAAAAACATGAAAACGTGCGACTTAGGCAAAAATTAGGCATCCCGCTGGACAATCAATTCAAAAGAATTAGTTCAGGCAAAAATTAGGGAAAATAAATAAAAATTGCAAAGAAAGGACTACAAAGAAAAGTCCTGAGCAAAGAACAAATTGGTGACTACAAACACAAAAACATAAGGGTGGTTTCTACTCCGAAAGCCTCATCGTTTCCTTAACCGTCACAAAATCCTTTTGAGAGATGAACACTCATGTTGAATTAACTGAACATAGGGTTGGAGAACATCACGAAGAATGGGTGGGCACCAAATATTTTGAGCCTTAAAATCCTTTTTCTAAAAACCGTGAACTAAGCCACGTTACAACCTTCAAAAGTCCTAATTGAAGCAAGGTTATTTTGAAAGCATATTTCAATGAGATAGTGTTCCTGACTCCCATGAATGTTTCTAAATAGTTGTGTTGGTATCATATGTTTTTCCTACACAAAAATAAATGGTGCTCTAACTCGCAAAATTTGTGCGATATCTTTTCAAAATCTTCAAGACTTACATAACTGTTGCATTAGAATTTTCATTCTCATAATAAACTTTTTCTAACTGCAAAACATTTGTTTGATATCAAGGAAGCTCACATATGAGCACTGGTGATGAGTTTATTCTTTTAAGGCATGAAACTATGATTGAGTAATTGGAGTATCATTTCAAGAAAAAATCATATCCAGGGGCATGTCACCTGAAGACCTTAAGCACATACATGTTGTTTCTCCCAGTTAATGCTTTTCCCAACTTGTTTACTCTTTTGGGGCAAAATTGAAGACTTTGTTGTGCCAACTACAGTCAATCTGGGGCAATCACATCGAGATTTGATGAATCTCTCTAAGAGTTTGAAGACACCAGAGCATGGTGAATGCCAGGTCTTTTGTAAAATCCTCTTGAGACGATTTCTCCTCATCAACCATATAGCTTGGGGCATTTTAGAAGTGAAGTTATTCGCGAAAATTGTTGTGCAACATGCAGCTTATCAACAATAAACTTGGGGAAACCAAAATTAGTCCCAGGGGCAATCCAGATTTGTTAAGATATGTGATATGTTTTGCACACATTATCAGAGGGTGGTGTTCCCAGTATCTCCAGCTAAGCATGACTTTTTCCAGCTGAAACGTTGTTTGTGTTGTTATCCTTTCAATGGATTGTTTGCGATAGAAGACTGGAATTTGGGGTTTTCTACCTGAAAATATCTTCCTCTCCAGAGATATTTAAGCCTTGTAAAAGGACCTTGCTCCAATGATGGCCTGTGTTCTATCTCCAGTAATGTTCCCATCTTGTTGAGATTAGCCGAGTGTCAGGATGTACTGGGACGTCTTATCATTTTCTGTCTATCTCCCCTATCTGTTTTGTCAGCATATACATGACATTCATTTATTCATTCACACTTGCATCATGCATGCACATTTTTATTTGTTGATGTCTTTGAGTTCGTATACCTTGGTTATGTCTATTCAAATAGCGTATTTGATCTTTCCAAATAGAGTGTCAACTTAAGCAGAAAGTGCGCCTCCTTTCTAATTCCCCACTGAGTTAACTCTCGTGGAAGAACCTTGCTTTAGATTTCCTTTTCCATCTCTGGATAGGATAAATCCCATTTGAGTTGTTTCCTCATTGGGTGGAGTCTTGTTTGACTATTTTCTCTCCAGTTCATTCCTGGATTGAGCTTTGTCTCTTGTGAACGATACCCTGTGGATCTCTCTAGGCTGTGAAACCTAGATGGAGAGCGCATTTATTTTGCAATGTAAATACTTGGTCTCCTCAAGAAAGATTTATTCATGGTTCCCCATTGAAGATGAACTTTATTCCCTAGCAGTGTTATCACAACCTTCTTCTGGAATATCGACATGACAACAAGCGACTGACTCTTTATTTGAGCAGTTTGATTATTTCTGATTTCTCTACGACAAATGGCGGTCTCTTCATGAGCAGTTTGTCCATCCCCGATGAAATTATTGATTCTCACCTCCAGCAGTATCTTCACGATATTTTATGGATATCTTTGAGAAAACAGCAAGCGGTAGTCTCTTCATGGACAACTTGTATGTTATTAACAACTTTGAAAAAACATCAAGCAGCAGTCTCTTCATGGACAACTTGTATGTTATTGAGACAATGGAAAGTGGAAGCTCTTCATGAGTAGCTTGTACAGAAAATGGCAAGTGACAGCTCTTCATGACTAGCTTGTACGAAAAATGGCAAGTGGCAGCTCTTCATGAGCAGCTTGTACGGAAAATGGCAAGTGGCAGCTCTTCATGAGCAGCTTGTACGGAAAATGGAAAGTGGCAGCTCTTCATGAGCAGCTTGTACGGAAAATGGCAAGTGGCAGCTCTTCATGAGCAGCTTGTACGGAAATTGGCAAGTGGCAGCTCTTCATGAGCAGCTTGTACGGAAAATGGCAAGTGGCAGCTCTTCATGAGCAGCTTGTACGGAAAATGGCAAGTGGCAGCTCTTCATGAGCAGCTTGTGGTTTATTGGCAACAAGTGGCAGTCTCTTCATGGGCATCTTGTACGTTATTTTTCTTCGAAGACAGCAAGTGGCAGCTCTTCATGAGTAGCTTGTACAGAAAATGACAAGTGGCAGCTCTTCATGAACAGCTTGTACAGAAAATGGCAAGTGGCAGCTCTTCATGAGCAGCTTGTACGGAAAATGGCAAGTGGCAGCTCTTCATGAGCAGCTTGTACGGAAAATGGCAAGTGGCAGCTCTTCATGAGCAGCTTGTACGGAAAATGGCAAGTGGCAGCTCTTCATGAGCAGCTTGTACGGAAAATGGCAAGTGGCAGCTCTTCATGAGCAGCTTGTACGGAAAATGGAAAGTGGCAGCTCTTCATGAGCAGCTTGTGGTTTATTGGCAACAAGTGGCAGTCTCTTCATGGGCAGCTTGTACGTTATTTTTCTTCGAAGACAGCAAGTGGCAGCTCTTCATGAGTAGCTTGTGGGTTATAAGCAACAAGTGGCGGACTCTTCATGAGTAGCTTGTGTGCTTTAATATTCTTTGAAGACATCAAGTGGCAGCTCTTCATGAGCAGCTTGTGGGTTATAAGCAACAAGTGGCAGACTCTTCATGAGTAGCTTGTGTGCTTTGATATTCTTTGAAGACAGCAAGTGGCAGCTTCTTTATTTGAGCAGCTTGTATGTCATAGTATTTTTGGAAGACAGTAAGTGGAGGCATCTTTATTTGAGCAGCTTGTGTATCCCCAACAATAATGTCTACTCAGCAAATGGCATCCCTTCGGAAAAGTCCCGTGGGGAAGTTTGCATTTTATCCTTTTCAAGTGATATTTTGGTTAAAGAAGAAATGTGTTACCGTATCTTGGTAAAATTCAGAAGTCAGAGATGTTTACCTCCAGTCTCAGTACTGATGACAATCATTTTCCAGTCACAGTGCTGATGTCAATCATTTTGTTTCCCAGCCACAGTGCTGATGTCAATCATTTTGTTTCCCAGCCACAGTGCTGATGTCAATCATTTTGTTTCCCATCCACAGTGCTGATGTCAATCATTTCTTTTTTCAGTCTCAGTACTGATGTCAATCCTTTCCTTTGCCAGCCTCAGTGCTGATGTAAATCATTTTGTTTTCCAGCCTCAGTGCTGATGTAAATCATTTCTTTTCCAGTCTCAACACTGATGTAAATCATTCAAGAGTCTCTCATTTTAAGTCTATGACTCTGTTTCCCCAGTGGAGTTATAACCTCTTCCCCTGTGGGATTACTGTATAATATGCTTGGTTTCTCCAGCATAGTTTGTCTCATATGGCATCATTCCCCATAAAATTCAGAGCATTGCATTCATATCATATCATAAACACAATTGTGGTATCTTAAGGCCAAAAATTGTGTATTCTATATTTAAGTCCCTTCAATCTCGTCGAAATGAAGATCCCAATCTTCATATCTCTAGATAGAAGAAACTTAAATAGGGGCAGTTGTTGTACCCCAATTTTTGACCTAAGATCCCATTTGCATTTTTGCATCTTTATACAAAAGTCAAGGTCACTAAATACAGTTGGTTTTAACCTCTCACCTTCGAGCTTTGATTATGCAGAAATTGTCAAGTGTTTTGAACATTCTTAGCCTATGTATCACTAACTTCTAATCAAGCACGAAATGTGTGTTTTTTGTTTGATTTCATGTGTTGACAGGTATCCTTCGATTCAGCCTGTTTTGATTGGACAAGTGATGCCTGCAAGCCTATTCCGATTCACCAAGAGTGCTGCCTGCAAGCCTGCTTTCGAATCTGGACAAGTTTACTGCCTGCAAACATGTTTCGATTGGGCAACATTGCTTCTTTGAATCCACAGCCTTCGATTGGGCAATATGTCTGTTTCGATCCACAAGCTTCGATGGGCAATACAGTCTCCCTTCAGTCACAAGCTTCGATGGGCAATACAATCTCCCTTCAGTCACAAGCTTTGACTTGGAAATACAGTCTCCTTCGATTCACAAGTTGGACCACTGTACTGCCATGCAACAAACACTACTGAGCCTGCTGCAGCAATCCTGCACCAACCTGCCACTACGCTCCAAAACACTGTTGAGCCTGCTACAACAGTCCTGTACTTGCCCAAAAAGGAGTGCACAAGAGCTGCGTAGGAGAAAGGATCGAAACATCATTCCCAAACTGTTCAAATTATTTTGTTTTCCCTCCAAAACCTCAGCAAATCCGCCTATAAATACAAGGCTTCACAACAGGATTTTAGAGGACTTTTGGGCCAGACGAACCTCTCCCAAATTTTCTCAAACACTGTAGAAATCTGCAAAAATTCTCAAACATAAAAATTCTCAAAGTTCTTCAACACTTGTGAGAACAAACCCAAACTTTCTCAAACACAAAAATCTCTCAAGTCCCTTCAATACTTGTGAGAAAAAACCCATAATCCACACACTTCAGTATCCTTCGATTCTGAAGAACAACCATACTGCAGTCCCCTTCGAATTAAAGAAGCATCACACTTGCTTCTCTTTTCCTTCAAATCCAGCGTTCCCAACACAGCCTGTGACCTCTCTTTCGAATCCAGCACCCAGGGCCACCACTCAAGGCCCAACATACGTTCCAGCCTAGCAAGGTAAGTCACTCCTACCTTTGGACTTTTCGTTTCATAACATGTAAATACAATTCCTTTTCGTTTGAAACATTGTACATACCACTGTTCTTTCGTCTCCACCCTGTTAACATGTTTTTTTAGAGCTAAGCTTTTTGTTTCTGCTTTCTGTCTACTTGAACTTGCTTTAATTGTTAAACTGTTTACCAAACTGTTATTAGCATGGCCTCAGGCCATGTTGTCATTTAGTGTTTGAAATGAAAGAAACAGGAAATAGGAAACGAAGCTTCTGGCTTCTCCCCCCTTTCTCCAGGTCGAACAAAAGAGACAACCAGGAGGCAAGCCATGTCCAATCGAAAGACATTCCCTCACTGCTTTCAACCTCCAATCGAAGAAGACAACAAGGCAGAATCGAAGGACAGAACCTCATTGCTGCCTTTGCCCAGTCGAAGGATACAACTCACTGGTGCCAGCCCCAGTCGAAGGATACAACTTGCTACTGCCTTTGCTCAATCGAAGGATACAACCTGCTGCTGCCTTTGCACAATCGAAGGACAGGACCTCGCCTCTGCCAAAGCCCAATCGAAAGACGTGACTTCACTGCTGCCATCCCCAATCGAAGGAGGCCAACAAAATGCTAGTCGAAGTCTGCTCCTGCCTGGGTCGAAATGCACTCAGTTTTCTTACTTTTTTTCTTTTCCTTCATATTTTTATGCCTTTTGATATGTTTGTAATAGCGTAGGTTTTTACCTTTCTGCATTTTTAGTTACTTTGTACAAATGCTAGTAATTAAGCAAGATAAAAACAAACCAAAAACAAACCAAAAAGATCAAAAACACTCTTTAATCATTACTTGAACATACTTTAAAACTCACAAAAACATTCAACAAATCAAAACTCCCCCCAAGGGCACGTTATTCCTGTTCTACCGCGATACCGGCCATGCCTATTGCTAGAATGTGCGCGTTAATTTCGACCACTAAAAAACACTAAACAAATCAACTTTTTTCTAGAGGAACTACGGTGTTTTGATTCCTTCATTGGATACGTAGGCAAAGGGTCGCGAAACCCTCACGAATGCAATAATAAAAACTCATTTTTTTCCTTAAACAAACATAGTT
This sequence comes from Vicia faba, assembly GCA_948472305.1. Lineage (NCBI taxonomy): Eukaryota > Viridiplantae > Streptophyta > Magnoliopsida > Fabales > Fabaceae > Vicia > Vicia faba. Next base: position 1,015,613,411 of record OX451738.1, read on the forward strand.
GTAGATAAATACATCCTTGTATATAACAAACAATTTTAACCAAAAACAGATATTTCAAAAGCTTCCTGCATAGTACCGCAGATGCATTGGGTGCTAATACCTTTCCATTGCATAACCAACCCCCGAACTCTTGATCTCTTTCAAAAACGCATTGTATTACTTTTTATTTTACATTGCATGTTTTTTTAGGGTTTTATTTCGCTCTTTTCCCTTTTCCCTTTGAAATAATAAAGTGCGGTGGCGACTCTTTCTTTTGTGAGTCAAGTTAATTAATAGCTTGATCTCCGATTTTCACTGCTACACATGGTACATAAAATTGATAGCAAGACGCTAGGGCACAAGGATTCCATTCCTCTTAAGCCCTATCTCCGATGGGTACGAGCTCGCACCCAAAGTCTGATGATGCCCTACCCTGCTGTCCTACCAATAATTGTGGAACCTGTTGCTGAAGGAGACACTACTTCACTTGGTCATCAGCCCGACATGCCAACTGATCATGAAGAATTACAGAAGTCTTGGGTTCAGTTCAAAGAAGAGTGGGACACCTTTGAAGCTCAGTTCTATGCCAGTGAGAAGAAGGTCCTGGAGCTCACTAGGCTACTTCATGAAGAAATGAACATAAATGCCTACATTACACCGAAGAGGATGCGCTCCTGGGAGACCTAGTTTCTTTCTTTAAGTTTTGTTTTGTTTAATTGTAAGCCTAAAAGGCATTCTTTGTAACAATTTTGAACTTATTAATGCAATTAACGTGTGTTTCTTTTGGTTAAACAAATCTGAGCCTTTAAGAATCCTTGAAATCATTTCATACGCATATCATTCATAACATTGCATAAATAGGTACCATTACAGGGTTCTCATCTTCTTCGCTGTTTATTTCAACAGAAATGTCTTCCGAACAAAGCATCAAGGACCTTCAGGCACATAACGCCCAATTCCAACAAATGTTCATCAGTCTGGAAAAAGGACAGAAGGATCTGAAAGCCCTCATTCTGAAAGAGAAGAAGAAAAAGAAGAAGGTTGTCGGTATTCTAAATATGGGCAGAAGGTTTAGAGAGCGGTTGAAGCGACAAACAGATCTGACCTCTTCATCCAAGGAAGGGGAGAATCGGGAAGAAGAGAAGGACCTTAGTCCTGCAGTCTCTGATAATGATACTGATTATAATGATGAGCAATATTCTCCTACTGAGGATAGATACAAGCAGTTAGAAGACTGTTTGAGTGCCATGGAAGTTCAGAGGATACCTGGACTAGATTTCGAAGAACTGGGATTGGTGTCGGGAGTAGTCATCCCGCAGAAGTTCAAAGCTCCAGTTTTTGCTAAGTATGATGGAGTGTCCTGCCCAAAACTCCATCTCCGTTCTTATGTCAGGAAGATCCAGCCCCACACAGCTGATAGAAATCTGTGGGTTCACTTCTTTCAAGATAGTCTGTCAGGGACTCAACTTGAATGGTTCTACCAGCTAGAGGGAGCAAATATCCGAAACATGGAAGATTTGGCTGTTGCTTTCTATAAGCAGTATCAGTATAATGCCGACCTTGCTCCCACTCGTACTCAACTCCAGAGTATGTCCATGGGTGCAGGTGAAGGTTTTAAAGATTATTCACAAAAATGGAGAGACTTGGTTGGGAGAGTTCAACCCCCGTTGTCTGATAAGGAGTTGGTTGATATGTTTCTAGGGACGCTATCTGGTCCATTTTTAATCATTTGATCGGAAGCTCATCAGCTGGTTTCACTGAGATGATCCTAACTGGGGAAAGAGTAGAAGCTGGGATTTGAAGCGGAAAAATACAGATGGATGCCTCTTCAAGTTCAGTAAAGAAGCCTTTTGCTGGTAAGAAGGAAGCCAGTGCTATCTACAGCCCGAGGGGCTAAAACAGGGCTGAACATCGTCAGACACTAAGTTCCGTGATGATACCTAGACCCGCAGTTGCTCCACAGCGCAACAATCAACAAAGGGTGGAGAGACCATAATGGCAGTTTACCCGCATTAACATGACATTGGCTGAAGTTCTACCTCATCTACTGAGATCCAACTTGGCGACCTTGAGAGAGGCCCCCAAGAATCTGAATACTACATCTCCCCAATATAACCCGAGTGCTCGGTGCGCCTATCATTCTGAGAGTCCTTGCCACGATACAAATGACTACTGGTCTCTGAGAAACAAAGTACAAGATTTGATTGAAGCCAAGGAGATAGATTTTGATGCTCTGGAGAAGCCAAATCTCATAACTTCTCCCATGCCTAAGCAAAGCCGTGGAGTTAATGCTATTGATACTGATTTGTTTGTTACCTCTGTCGATGAAGTATCTACTCCTCTCATGACTGTCAAGAAGAATTTGTTGTTGGCCGGTTTATTTCCGAGTTATGGTGAAGGTTGCCACATGTGTTCGTTTCTACCTTCTGGTTTCCGTTTGCTGAAGTTAGGTGTCCAACGCCTGATAGATAGCAAAGAAATTCTGTTTGAGAAAAATTTGGTTCCTGTCGTACCATCTGAAGACGTTGCTATTATAACCATTTCCGCCAATCCTTCCAAGGTTTCCTCGAGAAGACCTGTTAGGATTATATCTGCTCTAAGAATTGCTCCACTGATAATCACTATTCCTGTTCCTGTCCCGTATGTCTCGGATAAAGTTGTCACGTGGCATTATGATGTCGATGTGTACTATCATGGCATCAAACAAGATTTGAAAGATGAAGAAGCTGATCCTGATATTGGTAACATTGTCGGAACTAGCAAAGTTACCCGAAGTGGAAGGGTTTTCTCTCCCGAGATTTCCCCTAAGACTATCAATAAGCCTATTGTCATTCCATCTGTTGTTCCTGCTAGTACATCTGCTACTCCAGTTGTTACCCCTGTTGGCGAATCATCTGATACCCTCGGCAAGGAAATTTTAGGTGAGCCTGCCCGAATGGAGGCACCTAGAAAAATTGTTGTGGAAGCCTTTAAGCAAGAAATGGAGGAAATACTGAAAATCATTAAGAAGAGTGACTACAATGTGGTCGAGCAGCTGGGGCAAATCCCATCGAAGATATCCATGTTGTCTCTGCTATTGTGTTTTGAAGCCCATGCAAAGACTTTGATTGCATTTCTCAAGACTGCTCATGTACCGCAAGAGACTTCAGCTGATCAGTTCAAAGATTGTGTGGCCAGCCTGACTGCTGATAATGGGCTAGGTTTTTCAGAGGCAGATTTGACACCGAAAGGAAGGAAGCATAGTGATGCTCTGCATGTCTCGATTGAATGCAGGGGAACCACTATGGCTCATGTACTGGTAGATACTGGGTCTTCACTGAACGTTCTGCTGAAGAAGGAATTAGACCGGTTGGATTGCGAGGGTTTAACTCTAAAGCCTAGTAACATTGTGGTAAGGGCTTTTGACGGATCGAAGAGAATGGATCACTGGGAGGTAGACATCATTATCAAAGTAGGTTCTCAGACTTTTGGGTCCACTTTCTATGTGATGGATATTAGGCCATCGTATTCTTGTTTGTTGGGTCATCCTTGGATCCACGAGGTTGGGGCAGTACCTCCACACTCCACCAAATGCTGAAGTATCCGGTGAAAGGAAAGATTGTCACAGTGCGGGTGAGGAAGAGCACATGGTGAGTCACCTAAACTCCTTCTGCTATGTAGAGATGGACGGAGAATTCATAGAAACTCCTTATCAGAATTTTGAAGAGGTCCCTCAGATCTTGGCATCAACTGAAACTACTAGAAACAAACCTCCTTTGAAGATGGCTTCTCTCAAGGACGCCAGGGTTGTGGTTGAAGAAGGTGGGTGTGCCAATTGGGGCCAGCTCCCTGATTTCACTCATAAAACTGACAAATTTGGTTTGGGCTTTACTACAGGGGCTCAAAGGGCTGTTAGACGCGCTCGGGATGGAGGACCTTCCCTACGCATTAGCAATCGGGGAATTAATTCCATTAAAGATAGTGAAGAGGAATCAGACATTGACAGTTGGATCTACCCAACTACCAACGGTGGACCGAGTAACTGGACGGCTAGGGACTTCATACCTGTTTCTTTTATTCCGCAGTAATTGACTTATTTGTTTTAAGATTTGTAATAAACAATTTGAAACTTTACGGCCCGGTGCCTTTCCCGAGGCACCTTGGCTTTGCTTGTGAGGGCTATTATTTGTCATTTCATAATCATTAATAAAGCATTGGACGTTTCTTGCATACAAATTTTACGCTCCTTGTTTTTCTTTTCTGTTTTTCACTTTATCAAAACAGTAATTCTCTTACACACACTCACGTATCACAATGCATATCCATATCCACTCTGGATCCCATTGATAACAGCTCTGCTATTTCCAGTTATGACTTCAAAAATCCGATCAACCAAGCCGAGGACGAAGGTGAGGATGATTGTGAGGTGCCTGGAGAACTTGCTAGACTACTATAGCAAGAAGAAAGGGTCATACAACCTCATGAAGAGCCGGTTGAGACAGTGAACTTGGGCACTGAGGAAGACAGAATAGAGGTTAAAATAGGTGCAAATCTGGAGCTTAGCGTCAAACAGAGGTTGATACAGATGTTGCACGACTATGTTGAGATCTCCGCCTGGTCTTACGAAGACATGCCTGGTTTAGACACTGATATTGTGGTACATCACCTGCCGACTAAAGAAGACTATCCTCCGGTTAAACAGAAGGTCTGTCGTATGCGTCCCGAAATGCCAGAGAAGATCAAGGCAGAGGTCATGAAACAATTCGATGCAGGATTCTTAGTTGTCACTTCGTATCCACAGTGGGTTTCTAACGTTGTTCCGGTACCTAAGAAGGATAGTAAGGTACGAATGTGTGTTGATTACAGAGATCTGAATAGGGCAAGCCCCAAGGATGATTTCCCACTTCCTCACATTGATGTTCTGGTTGACAACACCGTGCAGCATAAAATCTTCACCTTCATGGATGGTTTCTCTGGCTACAACCATATCAAAATGGCTCCTGAAGACATGGAGAAGACATCCTTCGTCACACAGTGGGGCACCTTCTGCTACAAGGTGATGCCTTTTGGGTTGAAGAATAATGGGGAAACTTATCAGCACGCTATGGTCGCTTTGTTCCATGATATGATTCACCATGAGATCGAAGTGTATGTTGATGACATGATAGCCAGGTCTCAGACTGAGGAAGAGCATCTTGATCATCTCCAAAAGTTGTTCGATATATTGAAGACGTACAAGCTGAGGTTGAATCCGAACAAGTGTACCTTCGGGGTAAGATCTGGTAAACTTCTAGGTTTTGTCGTTAGTGACAAAGGTATTCAAGTAGACCCTGCGAAGGTAAAAGCCATACAAGAGATGCTGGCTCCCCGCACCGAGAAAGAGGTTAGAGGTTTCTTGGGATGCCTGAATTACATCGCCAGGTTCATTTCACATCTGACTGCTACTTGTGAGCCAATATTCAAGCTTCTAAAGAAAGATCAAGTGGTAAAGTGGAATGATGAATGCCAGACCACTTTCGAAAGAATCAAAGAATACCTTCAAGAACCGCCAATTCTGATTCCTCCAGTTGAAGGAAGACCTTTGATATTATACTTGACAGTGCTAGACAATTCAATGGGGTGTGTGTTGGGGCAGTATGACGAGTCTGGTCGAAAAGAGCACGCCATTTATTACCTTAGCAAAAAGTTTACCGACTGTGAGACCCGATACTCATTGCTCGAGAAAACTTGTTGCGCTTTAGCATGGGCTGCTCACCGAAGGAGACAATATATGCTGACTCACACTACCTTGTTGATATCAAAGATGTATCCGATCAAGTATATTTTCGAGAAGCCCGCTCTCTCCGGAAGGATAGCAAGGTGGCAAATGATCTTAACTGAATACGACGTACAATATACGACCCAAAAAGCAATAAAGGGGAGTGTATTGGCTGATCATTTGGCTCATCAGGCCGTGGATGACTACCAGTCCATGAATTTTGTGTTTCTGGAGGAGAATATCATGTTAGTAACTGACTACGAAGAGCCTGGACCCGATGAAGGACCTGAGGAAGGATCCCGATGGTCTATGTATTTTGATGGAGCCTCAAACGCACTAGGTAACGACATTGGCGCTGTAATCATATCTCCCGAGGGCTGTCATACTTCGTTCACTGCCCGATTATGTTTCAACTGCACCAACAACATAAAGGAGTATGAACCATGTATTATGGGTCTTCGAGCTTCTATTGACCTGTAGATTAAGCTCTTAAGTGTATTCGGGGATTCCGCTCTGGTGATAAGTCAGATCAAAGGCGAGTGGGATACGAAGCACCCGAATCTCATTCCTTATAGAGAGTATGTACTGACATTGCTCCCAAACTTTGAGGAGGTAACCTTTAAACATTTCCCATGAGAAGAGAACCAGTTGGCGGACGTGCTAGCTACCATGTCTTCTATGTTCAAAGTTAGGTGGGACAATGAAGTTCCCCAAATTACCATTGAGAGGTTAGATGAACCAACACACTGTTGTGAAATCAACACCGAAGAAGTGGCAGAAAAACCCTGGTTTCACGAAGTCAAAAGGTATCTCGAGGTTCAGGAGTATCTCGAAGGGGCATCTGTCAATGATAAGAAGTTTCTGAGAAGGTTCGCTGCAAAGTTCCTCCTCAGTAATGGGATCCTCTATAAACGCAACCATGACTCCACACTACTATAGTGTGTAGACAAGAGCAAAGTAGAGAGGATCATGATAGATCTACATGAAGGCACCTTCGGAACTCATGCTAGTGGACATACCATGGCTAAGAAGATCCTACGGGCAAGATATTACTGATCCACTATAGAAGCCGATTGTCATCAGCACTCTCGAACTTGTCATAAATGCCAAATTTATGTTGATAAGGTGCACGTGCCTCCAGTTCCTTTGAACGTCTTGGCAGCTCCTTGGCCCTTTGTGATGTGGGGCATCAACATGATCGGCGAGATCATACCTACTGCGTCTAACGGGAATCGTTTCATCTTAGTAGCCATTGATTACTTTACCAAGTGGGTTAAGGCAGCCTCTTTCGCTACAGTAACCAAGAACATCATGGTGCGATTTATCCGACACAATCTGATCTATCGATATGGTGTACCAGAGAGAATTATCACCGACAATGTTACAAATCTCAATAACACAATGATCACCGAGCTCTACAAACAGTTCACGATACAACATCATAACTCTTCTCCGTACCGGCCAAAGATGAATGGCGTTGTTGAAGCAGCTAACAAGAACATCAAGAAAATTGTACGGAAGATGACGGTGACATACAAAGACTGGCATGAGATGTTACCATTTTCTCTTTATGGGTACCGTACCTCAGCACAGACGTCGACAGGGGAAACCCCCTACTCTCTGGTATATGGCATGGAGGCAGTCCTACCTATAGAAGTCCAGATACCCTCTCTCAGGGTTATGAAGGATGCAGGTTTGAACAAAGACGACTGGATCCAAACCCGACTTGATCAACTGAATCTAATCGATGAAAAGAGACTTACTGCTATCTTCCATGGTCAGACGTATCAAAAGCGAATGATTAAGGATTTTAACAAGAAATTCTGGCGTCAAGAATATCAAGTCGGGGATCTGGTGATCAAATGCATCATACTGCCGTAAGGTGATCCCAGGGGAAAATGGACTCCCACGTACGAAGGGCCATTTGTGGTTAAGGACATTTTCTCAGGAGGAGCCATGATTCTAACCACCATGGATGGTGACGACCTTCCTCATCCCGTCAATGCAGACATAGTGAAAAGATATTATGCATAATCAAAGACCCGCTAGGTCGACTGGCCTAGGCAAAAATAAGGGCTTCCCAGCGAACCAAAAGGTTTCGGGAAAAAGTAAGGGATGAAAATGAAAATCTGTACACCCAGCAAGTCGAAAACCCGAAAGGGAGGCTTGGGAAAAAAAGGGTATCCCGGTGGGTTGAAAATCCGAAAGGGAAATCCAGGCAAAAGTTAGGGATTGAAGCATATCACTATGTCTCACTGGATCATCTTGCGACTAGACTTCGGTATCGACTATCAAGCTCGGGAGATGCCAATCAATCTGATCAACCTTCGTCCAAGTAGCAAAGTGATGAGACACTTGAGGATATAAAGGAAATAGCAGAGTTGGAACCCAATGGGGTCGTTTCACATAGTTGTTTTTCTTTCTTTTAAACAAATTGCATAATTTTTATCTTTCAGCGGCATTCTCTTACTAGTGCGTCAGCCTCTTTGTACAAAACGCCCATTACAGGCCAACTTCAAAATCAATACAAATCATTTTCACAAAACTTCAATTTGTTTTTTCTCTTTCTGTTTTGTTTTGCAAGAATGTCCAATGATTTATTTTTTGATATATGCATTTGAAAATGATTGCTGCTCATAAATATTTACATAAGAAACAAAAGACAATTACTCGTAATTCCAGAAACAGGGAAAAAACAAGAAGTACCAAACCCGAAGGTTCCTCTGTCCAGCAGGTATCGGGATGGAGTCAGCTTGGGAACATAATTATTGGTACATACACTCCCGACAGAGTAAAAGTATCCAAAGGAATTGATGTAAGCTTTCCCGAAACAGGACATAACTATCCCCAGCCAAGGTTCATAATTTTGGGCTAGTCAGTTAAATTCATCCCCCAAGCGGAGTTTATTTCTACCGATACATAAGCTCCATCTCCAACAGAGCTCATCACCTCCAGCAATGAAATTTCATCCCCAGCTAAATTTTTTCCTTCAGATCAGTAGGTCTACCAATAGAGTATCTCTTTCCCCAAAGTTTGGTCCCCGCAGAGTTATTCTCAAGCATCTTCTTCCCGATAGAATATTTACAACTCTCCAGCAATAATCAGGGATTTATTTTCCCAGATGCGAGCATACCCCGATAGCATTCCATGAACATACATCATGACATATACATACATGACATATACAACATAATCTAATTTATTTTGAGAACATCATCTCACCCTGCATTTCATACATCGCATATAACTAACCCTGACATCTTTTCAGGAAAATAGGATTAGCTTATACAAATTCAACAGTTATACAGATCATATCTACAAACGACTAATGGAAACTCAGTTCCCGAAATCAAAACGGGTCAACTAATCTATGTTATCGCTTCGAAGTAACCCTACTATCCAGGTTCCTTCTCACAGCCCTACTATCTAGGCTTTCATATCGAAGTAACCCGACTATCCAGGTTCCTTCTCATAACCCTACTATCCAGGTTCCTTCTCACAGCCCTACTACCCAGGCTTTCATTTTGAAACAACCCTACCATTCAGGTTCCTTCTCACAGCCCTACTACCCAGGCTTTCATATCGAAGTAACCCTACTATCCAGGTTCCTTCTCAGAGCCCTACTGTCCAGGCTTTCATGTCGAAGTAACCCTACTACCCAGGTTCCTTCTCACAGCCTTGCTGTCCAGGATCTCATAGCGAAGTAACCGTACTATCCAGGTTCCTTCTAACAGCCCTACTATCCAGGCTTTCACATCGAAGTAACCCTACTATCCAGGTTCCTTCTCACAACCCTATTATCCAGGCTCTCATAGCGAAGTAACCCTACTATCCAGGTTCCTTCTCACAACCCTACTATCCAGGCTCTCATATCGAAGTAACCCTACTATCCAGTTTCCTTCTCACAGTCCTACTATCCAGGCTTTGATATCAAAGTAACCATAATATCCAGGTTCCTTCTCACAGCCCTACTATCCAGGCTTTCATATCGAAGTAACCCTACTATCCAGGTTCCTTCTCACAACCCTACTATTCAGGATTTCATATCGAAGTAACCCTACTATCCAGGTTCCTTCTCATAACCTTACTATCCAAGTTCCTTCTCTCTTATCTCCAGACGGCAGTCCACAACACTGTAAGACCTGGACCTAATTGTAGTGGTAGAAATGTTCAAGATTAAGCCATTGGATTGACTAGACTTTATACAAATCAAAATCAAAATCGCCACCGCGCTTTATTGTTTCCAAAGGAATGGGAAAAGAGCGAATAACCCAAAAAGGGGGAAAGATTCAAGGTAAGGGGGTTGGTTATGCAAATGGAAGGTATTAGCACCCTAAACATCTACGGTACTCCACAGGAACCTATTTGTAAAATCTGTATATTTTGGCTATAAAATGTGTTGTATATAAAATGGATGGTGGAGGTGAGAAAAGAAATATTTTTTTATGATTTTTTCACCTGCCGCGGTTGCGAACCTTTAGTGCCTACGTACCACCTTTCGTGCAATAGGGGATCAGGGTACACGTAGTTCCTCTTTTAAAAATTTGAAACACAAGTGTGTTGGTTACTTTTATGAGATAAGACATCATCGTCATTGTCCGTGTGGAAAACATACTTACTACCCACAATCATGAGAAAGGAGAATTTTCATCATCTCAAAGTGGAGGATATGGCTTGGATTTTAAAATCAACAATGCCTCACTCAACACCCAAGTGGAAAATATCTCTCTTCACTACATATTGTAGAAGTATAGTTGTTTGCATCACTACAAGGATTGACAAGAGTCTAAACTTTTGAGAAAAAGTTTAAAGATAAATGCCAAAGTGGCAAAAATGATTTGAAATGAGATTGGTTGACTTTTAGTCTTCTCACAAAAATGTCAACGTATTATTAAGTTGATTGAAGTTTATTTATGAAAATGTTTTGAAAATGCATGGACCTAAGTCCAAGTTTATTATGAAAGTGTTTCAAGTTTAGAAACAAGAAGAGTTTAAAAAGGAGGGAGAAGATTTTTGAAATTAAAGAAGTTGGGAGGAGAAGAAGAAGCTATCCTAAAGCATAAGGTAAAAGCTAAGGATAAGATCCATCTAACCAACAAGAAGCCAAAGCTTGACATTATGAGCCAAGATAGAGTTCCCATTCTTTGGATTGTAACCAATCAAGCAAAGATACTAGACCTCTTGAGAGAACCAAACTTCAAGTATATTAAGTCTTCACAAAAATTGGGCAGAGTAACGGCTGTATGCGGGTGAATTCCAGATTACAAACAAAGAGTGTAATCACAAAAACCTGCACACAAAAACAAACAAGCAACCCAATGTCTTGAGGTAAACCTCAAGAACTCCAGACAAAATAATCAGATAAGATCACAAGGTCTCCAAGATAGGCCAAGGTTTCTAATCCTAAGTCCAAGAAAAAGTTCACTGCTCCATAATACCAAGGATAGTAACCAAATAGTCCAATTACCATTAAGAGTTTTTTAGGTTTTAAGTTGATTATTAAGTGTCTTAGGAAAAGAAAAAAGAAAAGCTCAAGTGAGCAAAGTAAAAATGACAAGAATATAAATTCTCAAATGAGCAAAGATGAAAATGGCATGAAATGAAAAATGCTAAAAATAAATAGTACATAAAGCATAAAAAGAATAAAAGCATAAGATAAAACAAGTCAATAATTAGTGGTTAGTTGGATGACCATCTTGAAACTTGCATTTGGAACTTATTAGAGTATTGGTAGAACCAAAGCCTCCACACAACAAGTTGCATTTGCTTTTTGTCAAGGATATCATCCATTTGAAATTCTCACAAGTACCATTTAATGATCAACGATGTTTAAGTGATCTGCGTTGACCAAAGGTGTTGTAGATCCATTAGAGGATTGGTAGAACCAAAGCCTCCACACAATGAATCTCAAGGTTATTGGATCAAAGAGATCAAATTAACATACTTGGGCTTGCAATCAAAAGTTTGGGCCACGAATGATCATTTATTCGAATCGGGACAAAATTTAGCGCTATGTTAAGCAATCATAAGTGGACTTATATAGAAGTCTAACTTATTTTGAGGCCGGTCAATAGCAATCTATGCACCTTTTTTTTTGAGACATGATATAGAGATCATGCTCCAACAACATTTAGTGGAATGATAAGGGGATGAGATGAAGAGGAATTAGGGTAAAAAGATAAAAACACATTTTAATTAATATTTAATCAAACTATTATTAAAATCATTCATCCATCTTTTGTGGAGTTAAACTCAACACCATGGATCCAATGATGTTAATAAAGCCATGACCAAAAAATCAACCCAAGACAGCCACAAAATATTCACAAAATAATAATATAATTAATATATTCATTAACGGGTTTAAAAATGTTTTTTTAAAAAGAAAATAATGAGGAAAATATAAATTATATTCAAATTAATCAAGAAATGAAAAATAAGATCATAGAAAAATCAGAAAAGAGGCCAAGTAATTATACAAATTTTTTGGGAATTTTTAAAAGTCAGAAACTATTTTTAAAAATTAAAATAAATGGGTAAAATAAACAAAAATAGTAAAAAATTAGTAAATTCAGAAACAAAAATAAAATAAGGTCACCAATATTTGTCACAATATCATTGGATCATTCCATAATTTTTTCAGAATTAAAAAATGTGTAAAAGTATTTTTAAACATTTTAAACAAATCAAATAAGTGCAAAAATCATAAAAAATGTCAAAACACAAAATTAAATTGTGAAAAAATAAAAAACAGAAAGAATATAATCAAAAATATTTTTCATAACTTTTTTGGATTTTTTGGACTAAAAATGAATTTTCTATGATTTTTTGAAATTTAAAACAATTAAAATATAAAAAACATAAAAAGAAAATAAAAGAAAAAGATGTGGACCATTGGATGAGAGTCAAAACGCGTTAGTAATCAAATCCAAGGGATCTGGCGCGTTGTGCATATCATGGTCTTTAATGAATAATGTACAGAATCATTAATAAATCAGATTTTTGAAAAAAAACAAATGGCACACTTTCATTGGTTGGAAGATGACAGGTTGGTCATCTTCAACCTCCAGCCCTCACAAATTGCAGGTCTCTCAAACAGTAAAATCAGAAGCTCAGACCTATGCCATTCGCTTCGTCTCTTCCAGAAGAAGACAACCATACCCTCGCGCCAAATTTATATAAATTGTAACTCAAGTAATTTAGAAAGAAAGTTTTGAAAAGGGATTTGAAAATTCATGGTCAAAACGTGCTTCCAGATAAAAGTAAGTGTTGCGACTAGAACCAGGACAATGAGAGCAACACAATGATACCAAAGTTTTGAAGAATTAATGAAGGAATCTACCTATTGAAGTTGAGTTGCAGAGCTCTGAAACTGGACTTCTATGGAGCAATATAGGGTACGATTCTTGAATGTGATTATATGGTTAGCTTCAGGGAAGATCAAGGAAGGTGAATTGATGAAAAAAATGGATTGAAAAAGGCTTGAGAATAGGATTCGAAGTAGCTGAATTTTGAGTTGTGAAGCAAGTTTGGCAGGGTGATTCTGGCTATCTAAGCTTGGGAAATTGAATGGGGGATGACCCTCTATTTATAGGGAATCAAATGGAATATTCAAGCGTGTGGAATGATGCAAATTGGAGGGAAATCGTGTGAACCTGATGCACGAGCAAAGTGTGATCTGACTTGCATCAAAACTCATCTAATCCTTGCGTTTCAAGGCTCTAATCCACTTTGGAAACTTGGTTAAACATGTTTAGATCACAAACGCGTGCTAATTTGATGTTTAAAAGCAAAAACATGGATTTCAAATTCTGACTTATGGAGAAACTTCAGTTCCAAGTTACCAAGTTCAATCCAATGGCATTTCCACCTCAGGGGGTCTTAGGGCAAAATTCTTGATGCTTTAGAAAGATGAGGTAACAAGATTTTCAATGGAAAAAGAATGGAATCAAATGGAGGCTTGAGCTGAAAATTAGATGGAGTCAAAGTTGAAGAAAAAGGGTTGACTTTCCATACTTAGAAATATTTCAAATTCTTCTTTAAAAATGACCTATAATCTCTTGCATCCAAACATGGCATTCCACTTAGAATTTTCTCTTGACCAAAAAAGATGGAATTAATTAGATCTCTTGAATGACATTTTTCAATTTGAGCCACTCAAAATCTCCAAAAATTGAGCAAGTTATGACTTGTTGAAGTTGGCCAAAAATCACGAAATGACCTATAATCTCTTGCATTCGTAAGGCAACTTCCATCCATTTTCTTACTTTGCACATAAAAGAAGGCATGAATTATACATCCTTAGGATCATAATGAAAAAAGAATAGGCTCAATGTGATAAAAATTGACTAAGTTATGACCATTTGAAATCACATATGGAGAATTGGGGATTCATCTGGATGACTTGTAATCTTTTTTCTTCCCCAAGTCCCTTCCACATGAAAAATCCTTGGAACTTTTGAAGTGATTTGTTGGTAACTCTTTGAAGAGATGAATGTTTTTGAATTCACTCAAAAATACCAAAAGATGAGCAAGATATGCCCCTTTGAAGTCCAAAAACCCTAGCCTCTAGATCAAGAGAATGCTTGGTGGAACTTTGCCAAGTTTGATCAAAATTTGTGTGCCAATATTCTTCCTTTGTGAATAGATATTGTTGAGGATGATGATGAGGAATCATGGCCACCAAAACCATTTTCATACCAACTCTTCCAAAACAACTTCAATGGTGAGGTTTGAATCTTTCAAGCTTTTGACCAGGGCATGGAAATAAACTCATGAACCCATGAAGCAACTTGCTAAACCTCATTGCCTTTACCTACATTATTAACAAGTAAGACAAACCAATATTGCATTTTGTTAATTAGAGAGAAAATCAAAGCCAAATATCTATGATCACAAAATAAAACAAGTCAAGGTGCTTGGTAACTCCTCAAAGAGCAAAGCTAAAGATATGGAGAAGAACCAAAAGCCCTAATGTGATTTTGTGGTAATTGAAACAATATGGTATGATGAAGGGATCTTAGGGGCAAAAATTAGGGTACAACAGCTGCCCTTATTTAAGTTTCTTCTATCTGGAGATACGAAGGTTAAAAATCTTCGTGTCGCCGTGATCGAAGACACTTAAATATAAAACAAACCCTGTTTTTGGCCCTAAGATGCCATGCAAATGTTTATGCATGTGAATGGAACAAAAGAGACGCAAAGTACCATTGGGGATGCAACATAAAATGCAGAAACAAAGGAGAAACCCCACCAGGAAAATAAATCACTGGTAAACTACAAGAACAGAATCAGAGAGGAGGATAACAAGCATCAACGTTCACTGCCGATGTACTACCTTCGTTCACTGAATATATCAAACCACCGCCGTTCACTGACGATGAACTATCAACATTCACTGAAGATAGAAAAAAGATAACAAACACCAATGTTCACTGCCGATGTACTACCAACGTTCACTGAATATATCAAATCAACGTCGTTCACTGATGATGAACTATCAACGTTCACTAAAGATAGCAAAAATATAACAAACACTGACGTTCACTACCGATGTACTACCAACGTTCACTGAAGGTAGAAGGAGAAAATATATCATACCACCGTTGTTCACTGACGATGAACTATCAACGTTCATTGAAGATAGCAAAAAGATAAGAAACACCGACGTTCTCTGCCGATGTACTACCAATGTTCACTGAAGGTAGAAGGAGAAAATATATCATATCAACGCCGTTCACTGACGATGAACTATCAATGTTCACTGAAGATAGAAAAAAGATAACAAACACCGATGTTCACTGCCGATGTACTACCAACATTCACTAAAGTTAGAAAGAGAAAATATATCATACCACCGCCATTCATTGACGATGAACTATCAACGTTCATTGAAGATAGCAAAAAGATAAGAAACACTGACGTTCACTGCCGATGTACTACCAACGTTCACTGAAGGTAGAAGGAGAAAATATATCATATCACCGCCGTTCACTGACGATGAACTATCAATGTTCACTGAAGATGGAAAAAAGATAACAAACACCGACGTTCACTGCCGATGTACTACCAACGTTCACTGAAGGTAGAAGGAGAAAATATATCATACCACCGCCGTTCACTGACGATGAACTATCAACGTTCACTGAAGATAGAAAAAAGATAAGAAACACCAACGTTCACTACCGATGTACTACCAACGTTCACTGAAGGTAGAAGGAGAAAATATCATATCACCGCCGTTCACTGACGATGAACTATCAACGTTCACTGAAGATAGCAAAAAGATAAGAAACACTGACGTTCACTGTCGATGTACTACCAACGTTCACTGAAGGTAGAAGGAGAAAATATCATATCACCTCCGTTCACTGATGATGAACTATCAATGTTCACTGAAGATAGCAAAAAGATAAGAAACACCGATGTTCATTGCCGATGTACTACCAACATTCACTGAAGGTAGCAAAAAGATAAGAAACACCGACGTTCACTGCCGATGTACTACCAACATTCACTGAAGGTAGAAGGAGAAAATATCATATCATAGCCGTTCATTGACGATGAACTATCAACGTTCACTGAAGATAGCAAAAACATAAGAAACATCGACGTTCACTGCCGATGTACTACCAATGTTCACTGAAGGTTGAAGGAGAAAATATATCAAGTTTTCCCAAAATTCGGGTGTTTTGCAAAGAACGGGTCTCAACTTCTTCTTTAACCAAGGAGATCTGCCTGGAAAGGGTAATATGTAACCTGCCTCAAATAAAGAGACTTCCACTTATTGTCAAAGGGAACTTGCAAAGAGAAATGACTTTATGGGGATAGAAATACGACTTCCCGGGGAAATGCCATAATATTCCTGCTGAGGAGATAAAGTCTTCCTGTGCAAAATAAATGCACAAACCAAAACTTAAAGTTTTCATAAATCCATAATAAATGATATTGTCATGTAGCCACAAATCCAATTCAGAAATATACTGGAGCAAGACGGCCAATGCAGATTCATCCTTTGAGAAATAAACTCAAGAGGGTAAACCAAATTCAACTAAACAAAGAGCGTTGCAGGAAAGGTCAGAACACAATGCAAATGAATGATGATTTTTAGCAATGCATGATGTATGTATGATTGTATGAGTGCTATTGTGCATATACTAGTAAAAAGGATACATAATCAGTGCAAACAAACAAAACTGCCTCAGGTACTAACAACATTGGACTAAGCTTCAACCAGAAAGATCAATCCAAGAAAGGTAAAAACAACTGCGGAAACCAAACCTATTGCTTATGCTAACTTCACTGAGGAGAAACATAATCCGAATTTAGCTAAATCAAATAGATACCGAGATAGATCATCCTACTTTCGGTTCATTGGAGAAGAAGTTTTCCAAAAACAACATGCCTACCGGAGATTGCAAGATCAATCTCAAATAAAACATACCAATGCCGAAACGACCAAGCCTCATTGGGGAATTCAAGCCTACCTCCCTGGAGAAAAAACTGTGGATTGAAAATTTTCATCACGAACACTCATCCCAACAAGAGATTCCCTGGGATAACCTTCCCGAGAAATCAAGAAGTCAACACTAGTGCCGATACTGCAAAAAGAGGGACATTTTAGCACACCAAGGGAATAAAACCTTTCATTATATGAGGGAAGACTTCACTGGGGAACCTGGGACAGAGGCTTCTGACCATGCAAACCCGAAAAAAGCGAACCAAGACTTGACTGGGGATAGTGGGGTCAAAAACCCAATATTGTACCTTGCACCCACTGATATCGTTTTTAACTATCTGAGAAACCCACAAAGATTGCGCACAGCAGCAAAATGACCTGAGAAAACCTTCATGAAGGGATTAAATCTTCTTAAAGCAACCGAAGTTTGTTCATTCTTGGGATCACCATTTTTGTTGTCATTGTTTCAACATAAATCCCAAAGTAAATTGAATTGTAAAGATCTCTTCTCTTTTTTTGAAAAGTTAATTTTGCTTCTTTTAATCTTTTTGCTTTAACAGTTATTATCAGTAATAAATGAAGTCTTTGCAAGCTAAATAAAAATAAGAACACAAAGAATTGGGCAAAAGCTTAAATTTCATTAATAGAATGGTAGTCTGCGAATGGCGAGACTCCATGGATGATTACAAAGTTTGGGAAATAGTAATACATAATGGAAAAGATACATTGAGATACAATGACCACTATCCCCCCTAATAACTTTTGAAATCCTGAGCAGCGACTTCCGTTGAAGTATGGTGAGGATCCGAGAAGATTGTTGCTTCAACGATCAAGTCTCGTCTGACGTAGTTACTTGCCAAGAAAATCCCTAACTTTTGCCTAAGCTGCCCTTGCGGGTTTTCAACTTAGCGGGAAATTTATTCTGTTTATGTTTCTAATTTTTGCCTAGACCGCCCTTTCGGGTTTTCGGCCTACCGAGACGCTCCTTTTTGCCTAAGCCGCCCTTTCGGGTTTTCAACTTAGCGAGCTGTTCTTTTTATTCTTTGGGCGAAGTATTTCTCGACTGCGTCAGCATTCATGGGACGTGGGAACTCCTCGCCATCCATAGTTTCAAGAATTAATGCACCACCAGAGAAGGCTTTCTTGACAACATACGGGCCTTCAAAATTGGGAGTCCACTTGCCCCTAGAATCAGTGTTGAAAGACATGATCTTCCTGAGCACGAGGTCGCCTCCTCTGAATTCATGAGGTTTGACCTTTTTATCAAACGCTTTCTTCATTCTTTTCTGATATAACTGCCCATGACACAAAGTTGTCATTCTCTTCTCTTCAATCAAATTCAATTGGTCAAACTTGTTCTGAACTCATTCAGCCTCTGTCAATTTGGCTTCCATTATCACACGCAACAAGGGAATCTCTACCTCGACAGGGAGTACAACTTCCATTCCATACACTAGGGAAAACGGGGTTGCTCCTGTTGAAGTGCGAACATATGTTCGATATCCATGCAGAGCAAAAGGGAGCATTTCATGCCAATCCTTATAAGTGACAACCATTTTCTGGATAATTCTCTTGATATTCTTATTATTAGCTTCAACATCCCCATTCATCTTTGTCCTGTATGGAGATGAATTATGATGGACAATCTTGAATTCTTCGCACAATTCAGTCATCATCTTGTTGTTCAAATTCGAGCCATTGTCAGTGATGATTCTGCTCAGCACACCATACCGGCATATAAGATTGTTTTTGATGAAACGCACAACCACCTGTTTGGTAACATTGGCATATGAAGCCGCTTCTACCCATTTGGTAAAGTAGTTAATTGCTACCAAGATGAAACGGTGTCCATTCGAAGCTTTGGGTTCTATCATCCCGATCATGTCAATACCCCACATAGAGAAATGCCATGGGGAAGAAATCACATTGAGAAGTGTCGGAGGCACATGGATCTTATCTGCATAAATCTGGAATTTATGGCACTTCTTTGCAAATTTGTAACAATCAGATTCCATTGTCAACCAATAATAACCTTCCCTTAACATCCCTTTAGCCATTGAATGTACATTGGCATGAGTTCCAAATGAACCTTCCTGGATCTCATGCATCAACATGTCTGCTTCGTGTCTATCCACGCATCTGAGAAAGACCATGTCAAAATTTCTCTTGTATAACACATTTTCACTGAGGAAGAAACTGCCTGCCAATCTTTTCAGTGTCTTTCTATCTTTCTTTGACGCACCAAACGGGTATTCCTGAGTCTGAAGAAAATGTTTGATATCATAATACCAAGGTTTTTCAACGGCTACCTCCTTTTTCGCAAACACATGAGCAGGCCTATCTAGCCGTCGAACCGTAATTCGGGGTATATCATTCCAAACATTTACTTGGTACACGGAAGCCAGAGTTTCCAGAGCATCTACCATTTGATTTTCATCCCTAGGAATGTGATGGGATTAAACTTTAATGAAGAAGGGTAGTAATCTTCTAGTATAATCTTTGTAAGGGATCAAGCCAGGGTGACGAGTGTCCCATTCTCCTTTAATCTGATTTATTACCAAAGTTGAATCACCATACGCATCTAGAATCTTGATTCTGAGATCAATAGCTTATTCAAGACCCATGATGTAAGCCTCATATCCCGCCATATTATTAGTGCAATCAAATGTTAACCTTGTAGTAAAAGGAATGTGCGATCCATGAGGAGTAACAATCACAACACCAATTCCTTTACCATAAGCATTCACAGCTCCATTAAAT
The DNA here is from genome assembly GCA_948472305.1 of Vicia faba. NCBI lineage: Eukaryota > Viridiplantae > Streptophyta > Magnoliopsida > Fabales > Fabaceae > Vicia > Vicia faba. Next base: position 1,015,633,345 of record OX451738.1, read on the forward strand.
ACCATAATCCAACGAGATTCAGGGTCGGGGCCCTCCTCGGGCAATGGTGCATCACAATCTTTCACTTTCAAGAACATCACATCTTCATCGGGGAATTCATATTCTGCAGACTGATGATCTTCCACCGGCTGGTGAGCAAGGTAATCTGCCAACACACTACTTTTAATAGCCTTTTGAGTGCGGTACTCGATATCATATTCAGATAACAACATCTGCCAGCGGGCAATTCTTCCAGTAAGAGCAGGCTTTTAAAAAATATACTTGATTGGATCCATTTTCGAGATCAACCAAGTAGTATGATTCAACATATACTGCCGCAAATGCTTTGCCGCTCAGGCCAAAGCACAACATGTTTTTTCTAGCATAGAATACCGCGACTCACAATCAGTGAACTTTTTGCTGAGATAATAAATGGCGAACTCTTTCTTTCCTGTTTTATCCTGTTGTCCCAGAATACAACCCATGGATTTATCTCACACTGTTAGATACATAATCAATGCTCTTCCTTCTACGGGAGGGAGCAAGATATGAGGTTCAAGCAGATATTCTTTAATACTTTCAAATGCCCTTTGGAAGTCATCCGTCCATACACAACCTTGATCTTTCTTTAACAACTTAAAGATCAGTTCACACGTTGCAGTCATGTGGGAAATGAATCTGGAAATATAATTCAAACGCCCGAGGAAACCTCTGACTTGTTTTTCAGTTCTTGGTGCTGGAATTTCTTGAATTGCTTTGATCTTGTCAGGGTCAACTTCAATTCCTTTTTGGCTAACAATAAAACCCAAAATTTTCCCCGATCTAACTCTGAAGGTGAATTTATTTGGATTCAGGCAGAGACGATACTTCCTCAAACGCCGAAACAACTTCAACAGATCTTCTATATGCCCTTCTTCAGTTTGGGATTTGGAAATCCTATCATCAACATATACTTCGATTTCTTTGTGCATCAGATCATGGAATAGGGTTGTCATAGCCCTCTAGTACGTTACACCAGCGTTCTTCAACTCGAAGGGCATAACTTTGTAACAGAATGTTCCCCAGGGTGTGATAAACGTTGTTTTTTCCATATCCTCTAGAGCCATTCTTATTTGATTATACCCGGAAAATCCATCCATGAACGAGAATACTTTGAATTTTGCTATGCTATCCACTAACATGTCAATGTGAGGCAATGGAAAATCATCTTTTGGACTAGCTTTATTTAGATCTCTGTAATCTACGCACATGTGGACTTTTCCGTCTTTTTTCGGTACTGGGACAATATTGGCGATCCATTGAGGATATACTGATGTTACAAGAAAAACAACATTAATCTGCTTTAGGACCTCCTCTTTGATTTTTACTGCCATATTTGGGTGGGTTCTTCTCAACTTTTGTTTAACTGGCGGACACTCTGGCTTCAACGGCAAACGATGCTCGACAATGTATGTATCTAGATCAAGCATATCTTGATAAGACCAAGAAAAAATATCCACATACTCTTTCAACAGCTCAACCAACCCGCTCTTTACATCAGGATACAACGATGCTCCAATCTTAACCGCCTTCGGATCTTCTTCTGAACCCAAATTAATCACTTCCAAAGACTCCTTATATGGCTGAATGGTATTTTCCTTGTGCTCAAGAAACCATGAGACCTCTTATGGAATCTCATCATAATCTTCTTCTTCAGCCCCAAAAACAGGACATTTAAAGTTGGGAGAGGGTGCATGGTCATTGTATTCAACGGGTTTTTTAATTAATATGCACATGTGATTTATGATTGCTTTTAGAAACTGACACATATAACAAGTTATCATGCAGATTAATTTTCAGTTATTATTTATTTTGAAAGGTTTTATTTTATTATTATTACCATTTCCCAAGAAAAAGGCAGAAAATAAAAGACATAATTTGGAAGCAAAGACAACTTTTATTAATGATCTTAACAATTATAGCAAATAGATAAGCCCTACAACATTAATACTTCCACCTTGGGCAGAGTGAAAGCTTTGCAAAAGAGAGAAGCAGATTAACAAAACAAATTAATTTGAAACACGTATGCAAGAAGGAACATCAATAGTGACCTAGTTTTGAACTCGGACTCCATGCGTCACATAATTCGGTACTTCCTGCTCTGCTTCCTCCTCTTCAACAACATTAATTCCAGAACCAATCAGATGGAGGTAGCCTCTGCTGCTGAAAACGTCATGATAACCGTTCACAGAAGACTTTAACTTAAAACTTTCGCCTTTGCCATTCCTCGATGAGAAACCCAAACCAACTCTATTTTTGTTCATGGGTGGATCCATAAGTCGTCCACAAACTGCATTATGACCATTCGCACAACCTGCTGCGCGTCCTTCAGTGAGACCACATAATTCTCATTCTTCCTTATGTTATCAATGGATAGGGCTTGGAACTGGGTTCCAACAGAATCCTCATCCGCTTCTACAATACTGAAAGAGGATAAATGGGATATCAACAACGCCTGCTCCCCGTTTATGATCACTACCTTCCCTTCACGCACAATCTTTAGCTTCTGATGCAGAGTTGAAGTGAAAGCCCCTGCTTCGTTTATCCATGGCCATCCTAGCAAACAACTATACGCGGGAATAATGTCCATTACCTAGAAAGTTATCAAGAACAAATATGGTCCTACGTGGATGGATAAGTCCACCTCACTGATGACAGATTTCCTCGACCCATCAAAAGCCTTCACAATGATGCCACTCGGGCGCATATGTGTTCCCTGATACTTTAACTTCATGAGAGTACTTCTCGGTATAACATTCAACGCGGATCCATTATTAATTAGCATATTAGATAGTGAGTCGTTCTTGCAGTTCATGGATATATGGAGGGTCAGGTTGTGATTCCTCCCTTCATCTGGTAACTCATCATCGCAGAAACTCAAGTTGTTACATGACGTAATGTTTCCAATTACACTGATGAATTGATCTAACGGCATGTCACTCTCTACAAAATCATGGTGTAATACTCTCATCAGTGATTCTCTATGAGCAGAGGAATTCATCAATAAAGCTAGGATGGATATCTTTGAAGGAGTCTGCAATAGCTGATCTACAATTTTATAGTCGCTCATCTTAATTATCTTCAAGATATCATCCACTTCTTTCTCCAATATGGCTCCACTAGTCTCTCCTGCAGCCTTCTTAGGCTCATCATTCTCAGAAACTTTCTTTCCGGCAACAACATCTCTTCGAATAACCGGCGCAAACACACGACCACTACAGGTCACCCTGCTATTATCAGCTATATTTCCAACATCTGGCATTGGCTGGATGGGAACTTCCACCCCATCTTCCAAGATTGTAGCGTTGTATTTGTAAGGCAACACCTTATCTGATTTATAGGGAATAGGACCTGGAAAACTAATTACTGTTGTACCCCAAAATTTGCCCTCTTTTCATACACGCATATTATTGGTTTTATGGTTATGGAATATTTATCAAGCTTCCTCAGGTTACAAGTGACGTTTATTTCGTCAATGGATATTCTCAGAGTATTTTCCATGCTGAATATCGGTTCGCCATTTTGCAACGATTTGGGGTTCAAAGATTCACAAGTCCAACCGACGCATCATATTCAGGTGTTCTTTCGCCAAGATATCTCTGATAACGTATTCTCAAATTCAGGTTTGGCTCAAGAGTCAATTCTTTAAAGAAGGTATCCGAATGTGTGAGTTTTCTCGAATAAATATGTTGAAAAAGTGTGCTGAAAGTGAAGTTTTTACGCGCTAAAAAATTCATAACTTGAAGATCGTGGCTCGTTTTGAACCTGTTCCGGTGGCTAAAATTCCGTATTGACGTCATCTACGTTTTCATATCTCACGGCTAGAAGTCAATTTCGATCAGAAGGTCTTCAAAAATGCGGATTTATCAAGTATTTTCGTACAGAAAATTTGTGATAGAAATTTATTTACGTCATGTTCAGAAAATCATAACTTGGTCGATTTTCATTGTATCGAGCTGGTTCCGGCACCAAAATTTCACAAATTGAGTTGGCTAAGTTTTCACGGAAGGTATTGAGTCCGAACAGTATCCAAAAGGCCTTCATTTTTTGTTCAGAAAATTTCGGTCAATTTTCATCGGATTAGGCTCATATTTTTACACAAGGTCACTGACTCAGAGATCTATAAATTTGCTTCAAAAGTCGAGACCGAATTATGCTCTGATCAATACCAGTTTTTTATTGAAGAACGTGTCAGAGTCGACACTGGAGCCCAAAATAAGTTTGTCTGAGCTGAAACTTCAAAAATTCATAACTAAATTCATTGTTTATCCGATTGAGCCCATTTTCTGACAGGAGTTAGTTCTCGATGTCGGCTACATTTTGTTTTCACATTTCAACTTCAAAAATTGCACTTAAGCCCCGACGATTTTACCTAGAACGTGACAGACTCAAGTGAACATTGGAGGCCCAATTGCACATTCAAAGCCCATTTTTTCTTTCTAATTTCCATTATATAATCTCATTCTTTTCACACAAACAAAAGGAGGAGAAAAAATTAATCTTTGTCACAACGCTGTCAGAATATCAAATTCTTTCAAGAACCCTAAAACCTTGAAATCCTTATTATAAATCCCAATCTCACTACAAACAACTCATCTTGATTACAAACCCATATCTCACTACTTCTCCAGTAAGGATAAAGCTGACTTGATCTCCATGATCAAAAATGCATAAAAGCATTCATATCACTACTTCTCCAGTAAGGGTAAGGCTGATTTGATCTCCATGATCAAAAGGGTATAATCATTCATACATGCCGTATCGGTTTTAACATTAAGTTTTTTCATATGTTGGCTTTATTTGTATTTCATAATATATAATAATTTATTTAATGTGTTCATGAGATTCAACACTGTAGATTTAGAGAGGATCCCATGCAGGTTCATTACAGAACGTTGAGGCCAAAATATAAATTGCCAAAACAGAACAACTTACACAAGATACCAATACATGGCAGGGCAGACATCCTGAGAAGGTTAAGGGTGTGGGTTCAACAACCACCCCTATTGGTTTTGATTTTCTTCCTACAAGAACGTTGAGGGCAAAACACAAATGGCCAAAACAGAACAGCCAACCCATGACACCAATACATGGCGAGGCAGATATCCTGAGAAGGTTAAGGGCGTGGGTTCAACAACCACCCCTATTGGTTTTGATTTTCTTCCTTCCTATTTATCCTTTTACCTATTTTTATTCTTTCTGTTTAAATTTTTTTTTTCATAAAACTTAACATTTTTCACAAACCTTTGATTTTTTGTAATAAACTCGAATAATTAATTTTAGGTGTTAATTTAATTTTAGGTAACTTTAATTGTTTTGTACATAATTAAAATTAATTAGAACAAATAGGTTTTATTTCTAGTTTAATTATATTTTCTTTTTTCCTAAAAATAACCAAAAACCAAAAATAGGTCACTTTAATTATTTTCATTAATTAATTTAATCACTAATTAATTTTTTCACTTAATTTAGAAAAAACTTAATTCTTTTATTAAAAACAACAAAAAACAAGTTTTCTTTTAATTAGGTTAGAAGGGTCAAAACCCTATTTTTCTTCCCGATCTTAATTTTTCTCGCGCGCTTTAGTTTTATTATTTATCATATAGAAGTAACTGCCTACAGTTTGTAATAGTTTAATTAGGACATTTATTTATATTTATCGCTTTAATTTCAAAGGGTTTGTTTTTGGCTATGTAAATACCTGAAGCCTTGTAATAGCTTAGCTTACTTTCCGCATTTTAATTCGGAAAGAATGTATGGAAAATTAAAATGATAGATCACCTAATGTGCAAAGATTAAATAACTGAAATTGAATCACTCGCACATGGGCACTCCTAGGGTACACTCCCACTTGGTTGCCTTCGGTAAACGGTCATTGAGTATAGGATATTTTAGTGGTCGCCCTTTTGTCCAAAGATCAAAGTTGTCTCGAAAAGATTGCCTCAGATATTGTTGCCTCGGATAATTGATCTAAGACATTAGGGTTACTAATAAGACGTCCTAACATTGCTTTAGTGACCGTACGTCCCTTTTTGAATTAACCCTCAAACTCCAACGACGGTGCTTCCTACTCACTAATAGTGGGATAGCACTGTCTAAAGGAAACGAATACAAAACGATTCTTTTTTCGAGTAGGTAGATTAGTTCTTAAGTACTTGATCAATCAAAACAAACCTTTTTCACACTTACACTCCTTTACAAACAAAGTTTTCAAAACACTTCATTACACTCTTGAAGACAGAAGCAAGAGTTAAATCGAAGTCAAAACAAAAACTTTTCAAAGCACACAAACATAAAGAAAACAATTTTGAAAATGATGAGCAACTACCTAAGAGCCCGTAGATAACTACGGATAGAAAGGATGCTAATACCTTCCCTTTCTATAATCTACCCCCCGTACTCAGAAATATCTCAAAAAAGGAATTTTTCTGTGCTTTTTTCCTTTCCTTGTTGGATAAAATAAAAGACGGTGGCGACTCTTGCTTACCGCGACATTTTGCAAACACAAACGCAAAATGCAAACCAGTATTTTAAAAACAGTCCGGTTCTGGCCATCGTATCACAGAACTGGCGACTCTGCTGGGGAGTTTATAAATGGGGTGTAACTTAGGATTAGTTCATCATATTGTTTTCAATTGTTTGATCTGTTTGCTTTATATTTGTGGGCTTTGTATCGGAGTTACTATAGATCCTAAACCAGATCTGGGGACACCTTTTAGGTAAGTAGCAATAGACTGTGAAGGAACTGTACGGCGTAGACCGACACGGTTGAAGCAGTAGCTACGTTGGTGTGAACATTAGTTGGTACCGATATCCCTTGTGGAGGAACAAGGAAAGTATGGGGCTGCTAATGGGTCATTAAGCATCAACTGACCTTAGAACCTATAATTGACCAACTTGGCCATAGAAAAGTAGCAGAATGCTACACTCATTGAGACCATACTCTCGCGATGGTTTCGGCCGCAAGAAAAGATTGCTAAGCTGAAACTATGACTGATGGAGGATGGTCAGTGATATTGAGAACCTCTAGAACCCGGTTACTATTACTAGGACAGGTTGAACCAACTGAACTTCAAAAGGGTAATACCTAGACCCCATGCAAGCCTAAACCTAAGGTTGTTTGTATGACTTGTGTGCTTTTAAATTGAACTACTTGCACATTTTCATTATCTGACAACATGAGTTCCTTGCAAGTTTTGTTTACAGTCCTTATCCAATAACTTGGATTTCTTGTCGGGTGTACTTTTTTACATCACCTTGTACTTTTGCTTAAACGCGTAGCATACACATCATAACATCATGTCGTAACATTTCCTTAACCATTTCAAGGATCTCAAGGGTTTGTGATGCAGGTTATGGTAAATCGAACGTCTAGCAAGGGGCAAAGGGGATTTATTTTCCTCTAGCCAATGTCGTCTAGAGATCAAAACACAATGACTTGAGTCGGGGGCTATGACCCACTCGATATGGTGAGCTTGACTCTTGAAGAAGGACTCTTAACGACACGGAGTTTCTTCAATCAATCTGCAAACAAATTCTAACAATTTCTTGTTTACCCCGCGAGATCCTTAAAAACATTGCATACATACATATCATTGCATAACAGGTCTTCCAATACCGGTCTCTCATGTCCTTGCTGTTTATTTCAGCAATGGATCTCAAACAAGACAACAGAGATCTTCAAACTCAAGAAACTCAGTTCAGGGAAATATTCCTAAACCTATCCAAGGGGAAGGAAGAGTTGAAAACGCTCCTCGTCGGGAACTTGGTCAAGAAAAGTCCTGAAGACAATAAGGACGAGCAGCTGGAACAACTGCAAGCTGAAATAGATGTAATAAGAACCCAAATGCTGGGGAAGATGGCCCTTATCCAAAGCTTAGCCCGAGAACAAGAAGAGCTGAGAACCATTATTAGCCAGCTTCATTAAGACAAATACAACAGCGTGAAGCAAACAGTCGAGGCCGGGGACCAAGTCACTGATCAGCCTCCAAGAAGACAAATATTTGGTTTGGTAAAGAATGGACCTCTCCAAGTCGCTACTACCTCAAGGGTCTAACAAAAACCTCGCCAAAAAAAAGGGTTAATTAGAGTAAACCGAATATCCCCAAGAGGTAGTTTACCAAGCTCAACATGCCGCTGTCTCAAGCTTTACAACACCTGTTGAGGATGAATTTGGTGATGTTGATAGGACCTCATTTGAATCCCAAGACTTCTTCACCTAACTACAATCCTGATGCGAGGTGTGTATACCACTCCAACAGTCCGGGGCATGATACCTCTACGACTGTTGGAAGTTGAAGTACAAAATTTAAAACCTGATTGATGAAGGAGCATTGGAATTCACACAAGATGGTCAACTGGAATGTTTCTGTCAATCCACCAAGGCTCACCATTTGAAGTGACAAGTTCTGACAAGAGAGGCTTTTGGTTCATTAGAATTTTCAATTTGTAATTTTCTTTTGATTGTTCGAATATTTATTCATGTCAAACTTTGTTACTTTATCAATGCATTGCATATGTCTGTTTTGAATCAATCCATTTGTATTCACTATAGTTAAATTGCTATCCCTTTTGTGATGTTCAACTCTCGATTAAAAAACTCTAAGCCTTTAGAGGGAGGATGACGAAAGTGATATCAAAAATCTCTACAGTATGCTTTTGAACAGACCCTGCTGACGATGTACAGGAATTGTTTCAAATCCTAAACAGTGGAGTTATAAGGAAGATAATCCCTCGTCAACCCCTTTGAGCCAAAGAAGTAGGAGTTTTTCTTTTCACATAAATTAAAAACTTTAATCACAACCTGGGACAGGGTAGTTTTCTCAGTTAATCCAGGTGCACAATGAATGACATCAAAGAAGTCCTTCCGAAACAAAAGACGGTGATGGTTTCCTATTATCGTTAAGACAGGCAGTCACTATCTCTCGAAATAAAAGCCCAATAAGTCAAAACCTATGAAGGAGACTTAAGAAAAACTGGGACATCCCGCTGACTGTAATCACAAAAAAAAATAGTTCAGGCAAAAGACAGGGATAATAAAATAAAAAAGAAAGAGGTCCTGCAAACTCTCAACAAAAAGAAAATGACTGCCTGTTCAAAATAAATTGTCAGTATCCGAACCATCACTGGAATATCAGAGCAAAGACTCAAAAGGGATCTAAATGCACAATTAGCTGAGTTTAGGACTAAAGAACATCACGAAGAGCGGGTGGGTACAAATAAATTTTAAGTCTTTATCCTTTGTTCTTGAACCGTGAACCAGACCCCTTTATAACCCTTAAAATTCCTAGCTGAAGCATGGGTTAGTTCGAAAGCATACTGTTACAAAAGGTATCCTGACTCCCGTAGGACTTGCTGTACATCCTGAGTTGACATCACATTTTACAAAATTTGCTTGTTTTACTGAAAAATGCATTTTCAAAAAATTTTCAAGACAGACATAAGCTTTGCATTCTTAAAATAATATTGTTTGCATATGACTATTTGTCCAAACAGCAGAGAAACTTGCACGACGAATATCTAGTGAACAAAAAAAAACCTTCTCAATAAAAAGGATCACCTCAAGTGGAAAAACACTTCCAACCAAGGGGCACGGCATGATCATTGTCCATCATCTGGGGCAGTCAAGTCAAGATTCAAGGAATCTCTCAAAGATGCCAAATAGCCAGGGGAAAATCTCCATCTGAACCACTTGGGGCATTGGACATAAATTCCAGCAACGAATCTTACATGATCAAACGAACATATTCTGGTAGTATGGCAACATAACACTACCGACAGTGACAACTCCTTACACCCTGAGAGCGTGGACATAGTCAGAAAATACCGCGCATGAATAAAGACCCGCTAGGTTGACTGGCCTAGGCAAAAATAAGGGCTTCCCGGCGAACCAAAAGGGTTCGGGAAAAAATTAGGGATAAAAAATGAAAAAATCTGTACACCCAGCAAGTCGAAAACCCGAAAGGGCGGCTTGGGAAAGAAAGGGTATTCCGGTGGACTGAAAATCTGAAAAGACAGTCCAGGAAAAAGTTAGGGATTAAAGCGTACAACTATGCCCCGTCATCTCGTCACTTGCCTACCAGAAGAAGACTTGTCATTTCGATCGAAAGATACCAAGCACCTCATAGGTTAGGATAATACTCGATCCACAAGGCCTCCGCAGGCACCTTCTCTCGCAGATACAGGGGCAGAAAAGTCTCGATGCAAAGCCATCGTCATATCCTCAGCGCGCGTCCCAGTAACTCACTCCCCGCAGAGTAAGAAAAAGACAGTGACGTTAGCTGTCCAAAATAGGACACCACTCTCCCCAGCTGAGGCTCGCAACCGCGAATGAGTCGGTAAAATGCTCCCCAAGATGAGTTTATCTACCATTAGCACAGGAAAATTATCCCCAGTGGAGTTTGGAAAATGATCCCCAGGGGAGGCTGGAGGATTATCCCCAGTAGAGCCTAAAAGGTTTTCCCCAGTAAAGTCGCAACTGGAAAATCATCCCCAGCGGAGTTCATTCCTTTCACCCACAGAAACTCAATTCCCAACAGAATTTCATTATCACTAACAACGGTAATTCATCCCCGGCTGAGGTTATTCTTCCAAATCAACAGGTCCTCTAGCAGAGTTTGTCCTCCCCACAAAGTCATTTTCTCATCAGCTTATTCCCCAACGGAGTTATCCTCTCCTGCAGGTTTATTCTCGCAATCATCTTCATTCACTATCCCCAGCAGAAACGAAGAATTCAACTCTTTTCTCCAGCAGCAACCCGGGATTTATTTTCCCCAGCTAGAGAATATCATAAAAAACATTACATATCCATACATCATGACATATGCATACGCATAATACAACACGATCTCATTTATTTTGGGAACATCATTGCCTGATACACATCATGCATTACATACAGCTAACCTCTACCTTTCAGGAAAGATACAATCAAATTCTCACAAGGTTCAAACTATGAAGCCCGAGTACGACCGGATAGTATCTTGATTCCTACAGCATATAGCAAAGCCCGGATTACGACCGGATAACAATATCAGACTACCACAAGGCTTGGATTACGACCAGATAGTGGTATCTCTTAAAAAGCAAGCTATGAAGTCCAAATTCGACTGGACAATAGTTTAAATCCTCAGCAAGCCGTGAATCCCATATTACGACCGGATAACAGCTCAGAAGGTTATTGTGAAGCCTGGATTACGACCAGACAACAATACAAGTTCCTGTGAAACCTGGATTACGACCAGATAGCGGTTAAAGACACTGTGAAGGCTGGATTTCGACCAGATAACAGTAAGGGATACTGTGCAGCTTGGATTACGACCAAATAGCAGTTCACTCGGCCAGATACTATGAAGCTTGGATTACAACCGGATATTAGTAGGCCCAAAGCCAAAGGGAAAGCCCGGATTACAACCAGATAGCCATTTGATCTCTTCTAAAGACTGGATTACGACCAGACAAGAAGTAAGACACTGTGAAGGCTAGATTTCGACCAGATAACAGTAAGGGATATTGTGCAACTTGGATTACGACCAAATAGCAGTTCACCCGGCTAGATATTGTGAAGCTCGGATTACGACCGGATGTTAGTTGGCCCAAAGCCAAAGGGAAGCCCAGATTACGACCGGATAGCCATTTGATTTCTTCTAAAGACTGGATTACGACCAGACAAGAAGTAAAGTATTATGAAGGCTGGATTTTGACCAGATAACAGATAAGGGATACTGTGCAGCTTGGATTACGACCAAATAGCAGTTCACCCGGCCAGATACTATGAAGCTAGGATTATGAACGGATGTTAGTAGGCCCAAAGTCAAAGGGAAATCCCGGATTACGACCGGATATCCATTTGATCTCATTTGAAGACTGGATTACGACTAGATAAGAAGTAACGTATTGCGTAGCCTGGATTGCGACCAGATAAGACCCTGCGAAGTGTGGGTTACGACCAGACAGCAGTACAAGACCCTGCGAAGTTTGAATTTCAACCGAACAGCAGTTTACCTGGACAGTTACTAAGAAGCCCGGAGTCTACCGGATATTAGTGTGCCCTAAATTCAAGTTGAAGGCCCGGATGCAACCGAATAACATTTGAATTCCTTCCGAAACCTGGATTACGACCAGATAAGAATTGAGAAGTTGCAAAACCTGGATTACGACCGGATAGCAAGTTTAATCTCATCCCCCCAGTAAGTCACTGTAAGGCCTGGATTACGACCATGTAGCAGTCGGTCTTATTACTATGAAGCCTGGACTACGACCAGATCACAGTTCATTTTCACCTCCTCGACTAAGAGACAATTCCTCAGTAGAATAACGGACGACCGAAGTTCCTAGAATTCAACAGAGATAATTCCCCAGTAGAATAACGGATGACCGGAGCTCCTAAAATTCTATCTCTCCCAAGATAGAGGTCAGCATTCCCCGGCGGAATCTTCCTCAACGACAGGTATCCAAGCTCTCGCTAAGGAATCTCTTATGCGATCGACGCTCCTTGGGGTGACATCTTTAAGCCCATCCCCCGTCAAGCAATTTCCAAATGGAATTTGTAAGCCCATTCCCGACATCGTAAGACGGATACCACATCATGCGAGTGCAAATTTATGAGCACTCTAGTGTTCAATCATCTTCCACCTTCGGATCACGAAAGGTACGAAAGTCAATCTACATCCTCAGGTTTAAGAAGATTGAACAGGGGCAGCTGTTGTACCCCAAAATTTGTCCTCTTTTCATACACGCATATTATTGGTTTTATGGTTATGGAATATTTATCAAGCTTCTTCAGGTTACAAGTGACGTTTATTTCGTCAATGGATATTCTCAGAGTATTTTCCGTGCTGAAGATCGGTTCGCCGTTTTGCAACGATTCGGGGTTCAAAGATTCACAAGTCCAACCCGGCGCGTCATATTCAGGTGTTCTTTCGCCAAGATATCTCTGATAACGTATTCTAAAATTCATGTTCGGCTCAAAAGTCAATTCTTTAAAGAAGGTATCTGAATGTGTGAGTTTTCTCGAAGAAATATGGTGAAAAAGTGTGCTGAAAGTGCATTTTTTATGCGCTAAAAAATTCATAACTTGAAGATCGTTGCTCGTTTTGAACCTGTTCGATGGCTAAAATTCCGTATTGACGTCATCTACGTTTTCATCTCTCACGGATGGAAGCCAATTTCGATCAGAAGGTCTTCAAAAATGCGGATTTATCAAGTATTTTCGTACAGAAAATTTGTGACAGAAATTTATTTGTGTCATGTTCAGAAAATCATAACTTGGTTGATTTTCATCGTATCGAGCTGGTTCCGGCGCCACAATTTCACAAATTGAGTTGGCTAAGTTTTCACAGAAGGTATTGAGTCCGAACAGTATCCAAAAGGCCTTCATTTTTTGCTCAGAGTACGCGGGACGCGCCGAAAATCCTGAATGCTGAATATTATTTTAATTGGATCGAAACTTCGAAAATTCATAACTCGGTCAATTTTTATCGGATTGGGCTCATATTTTTACACAAGGTCACTAACTCAGAGATCTACAACTTTTCTTCAAAAGTCGAGACCGAATTATGCTCCGGTCAATACCAGTTCTTTATTGAAGAACGTGTCAGAGTCGACACTAGAGCCCAAAATAAGTTTGTCTGAGCTGAAACTTCAAAACTTCATAACTAATTCACCGTTTATCCGATTGAGCCCATTTTTGGACAGGAGTTAGTTATCGATGTCGGCTACATTTTGTTTACACATTTTAACTTCAAAAATTGCACTTAAGCCACTGCGATTTTGCCTAGAACGTGACGGACTCAAGTGAACATTGGAGGCCCAATTGCACATCCAAAGCCCGTTTTTTCTCTCTAATTTCCATTATATAATCTCATTCTTTTCACACAAACAAAAGGAGGAGAAAAAATTAACCTTTGCCACAACGTTGTCAGAATATCAAATTCTTTCAAGAACCCTAAAACCTTGAAATCCTTATTACAAATCTCCATCTCACTACAAACAAGTCATCCCGGTTACAAACCCATATCTCACTACTTCTCCAGTAAGGGTAAGGCTGACTTGATCTCCGTGATCAAAAAGGCATAAAAGCATTCATATCACTACTTCTCCAGTTAGGGTAAGACTGATTTGATCTCCATGATCAAAAGGGTATAATCATTCATACATGCCGTATCGGTTTTAACATTAAGTTTTTTCATATGTTGGCTTTATTTGTATTTCATAATATATAATAATTTATTTAATGTGTTCATGAGATTCAACACTGCAGATTTAGACAGGATCTCATGCAGGTTCATTACAGAACATTGAGGCCAAAACACAAATGGCCAAAACAGAACAACTTACACATGATACGAATACATGACGAGGCAGACATCCTGAGAAGGTTAAGGGCGTGGGTTCAACAACCACCCCTATTGGTTTTGATTTTCTTCTTACAAGAACGTTGAGGCCAAAACAGAATAGCCAACTCATGACACCAATACATGGCGAGGCAGACATCCTGAGAAGGTTAAGGGCGTGGGTTCAACAACCACCCCTATTGGTTTTGATTTTTTTCCTTCCTATTTATCCTTTTACCTATTTTTATTCTTTCTGTTTAAAAATTTTTTTTTTATAAAACTTAACATTTTTCACAAACCTTTGATTTTTTGTAATAAACTCGAATAATTAAATTTAGGTTTTAATTTAATTTTAGGTAACTTTAATTGTTTTGTACATAATTAAAATTAATTAGAACAAATAGATTTTATTTCTAATTTAATTATATTTTCTTTTTTCCTAAAAATAACCAAAAACCAAAAATAGGTCACTTTAATTATTTTCATTAATTAATTTAATCACTAATTAATTTTGTCACTTAATATAGAAAAAACTTAATTCTTTTATTAAAAACAACAAAAAACAAGTTTTCTTTTAATTAGGTTAAAGGGTCAAAACCCTATTTTTCTTCCCGATCTTAATTTTTCTTGCGCGCTTTATTTTTATTATTTATCATATTGATGTAACTGCTTACAGTTTGTAATAGTTTAATTAGGACATTTATTTACATTTATCGCTTTAATTTCAAAGGGTTTGTTTTTTCCTATGTAAATACCCGAAGCCTTGTAATAGCTTAGCTTACTTTCCGCATTTTAATTCTGCAAACTCTAAACTGCTTAGATGTATGGCTAATAGGATTGTATGGAAAGAATGTATAGAAAATTAAAACGATAGATCACCTAATGTGCAAAGAATAACTGAAATTGAATCACTCGCACATGCGCACTCCTAGGGTACATTCCCACTTGGTTGCCTTTGCTAAACGGTCATTGAGTATAGGATATTTTAGTGGTCGTCCTTTTGTCCAAAGATCAAAGTTGCCTCAAAAAGGTTGCCTCGGATATTGTTGCCTCGGATAATTGATCTAAGACATTAGGGTTACTACTAAGACGTCCTAACATTGCTTTAGTGACCGTACGTCCCTTTTCGAATTGACCCTCAAACTCCAACGACAGTTCTACCTACTCACTAATAGTGGGATATCACTGTCTAAAGGAAACAAATACAGAACGATTCTTTTTTAGAGTAGGTAGATTAGTTCTTAAGTACTTGCTCAATCAAAACAAACCTTTTTCACACTTACACTCCTTTACAAACAAAGTTTTCAAAACACTTCATTACACTCTTGAAGACAGAAACAAGAGTTAAATCGAAGTCAAAACAAAAACTTTTCAAAGCACACAAACACAAAGAAAACAATTTTGAAAATGATGAGCAAGTACCTAAGAGCCCGTAAATAACTACGGATAGAAAGGGTGTTAATACCTTCCCTTTCTATAATCTACCCCCCGTACTCATAAATATCTCAAAAAAGGAATTTTTCTGTGCTTTTTTCCTTTCCTTGTTGGATAAAATAAAAGACAGTGGCGACTCTTGCTTACCGTGACATTTTGCAAACACAAACACAAAATGCAAACCAGCATTTTAAAAATAGTCCGGTTCTGGCCACCGTATCACAATTACCAATGGGGTAACAGCTGGTTTGCTATGGTACTTCACCTCAAGATGAGCGGGTGCACCAAAACAAGGTACAATGACGTTTACGCCTTCCTCAACACAATCAGCCCTCAAAAGGTCACTTCCGGAAAACAAATCTTCGTCTGAAGAGAAATACTCATCTGCAGAGGCATACTCTTCCTCTGACTCTTCTCCCATTAAACAAACTCCAACCATATCAATCTCGTGATAAGCATCTCTCTGACCTGTGATCTTGATAGTTTCATTGTATAACAGCAATAAAACACCCTCTCTCACAATAAAACATCCTCAGGGGTCTCGAAAACAAACTATGCAAGACCCATATTGGTGTTCCACCTGACCAACAGTACGGCAGAAAGTCGCATGCAACTGTACGAGATCTTCATTCAAATGTTCTACTTCAAAAATTCTGAATTCACCCGGACATCCAGAAACCATATTCACTTCCTCTTCATATTCTGCCATAGGCCTGATTATATGGATTAAACCTTCATCCATCATTTCCTGTAAATCAGCCTTTATCTTCTTGCAACCCTGTATGTTTGTACTGCAAATAGCACAACCAGCATGGTCATGTGTATAATAACTGAATTCACAAAGGTATGTGTGCATCTTCACCAAATCCCCTCTAACCAGATTAATGTCAAAAATTCGAATGTCACCTGGACAAACGGCCACCATATTCACAGCATTCACTCCCCCGTGCTTGGGTAGAGGATTATCTTTCACATTAGGTCCTATGTCTTTGAAAGATAAAATTACAGACTTCACCAACCTTTGCACTTTAGTCCTCAAAGGATAACAATTTTCAACACTATGCCCTGGTGCTCCCTGATGAAAGGCACACGTCTGGTCTGCTTTGTAATACCAAGGCAATGGTGATGGTACAACTGGAGGTGGTCGTGTCTGGACCAGCTTCTTCTGAATCAATGCTGGTAGTAGCTCTGCATAACTCATGGGAATAGGGTCATAGTTCTCCCTTATCTGATTGTTCCCTTGGTTCCCCTGCTGGGATTGTCTTTGATAAGCAAAGGTAGTTAGAGTGGCATTCATAACAGGGTCACTGAAGCAACTTGCTGGTGACGCTGATAATTCCTTCTATGAGCATTTACTCTTCTCTCTTGTATGAAAACATTTGTATCCCCCTCTTTCTTCTTTGTAAACCCATAAACTGGCTTCTTCACACCTCCGGATCCTTCACCCTTTGCCAAACGACCTTCTCTTACTGCCTCTTCTAGAAGGACACCCATTCTACCATCTCTGTAAAATCACTTGGGGCACTTGCTACCATTCTTTCGTAGTAGAAAGCGCCCAACGTCTTCAGAAAAATTTTAGTCATTTCCTTCTCTTCCATGGGAGGAATCACTTGTGCAGCTACTTCGCGCCATCTCTGCGCATACTCCTTGAACGATTCTCTGTCTTTCTGAACCATGGCCCTAAGCTGGTCACGATCGGGAACCATGTCCACATTGTACTTGTATTGTTTTATGAATGCTTCTCCCAAATCATTAAAGGTATGGATGTTGACACTGTCTAAACTCATGTACCATTTCAAAACTGCGCCGGTCAGACTATCCTGGAAAAAGTAAATCAGCAGACGCTGATCATCGGTATGAGTAGACATTCTCCTCACGTACATCACCAAGTGAGCACGAGGGCAAGTGTTGCCCTTGTACTTCTCAAACTCCGGGACCTTGAATTTAGCAGGCACTTTGACATTCGGGACCAAACACAGCTCATTCACGTTCTGCCCAAATAACTATTTTCCCCTAAGAGCCTTCATTTCTCTTTGCATTCTATCAAACTGCTCTTGGAAATCATCCATTCTGGCATAAAGACCCAAATCTTCACTCGGAGGAGGGAAAGGACGACATACATCTTCATTAACAAATGGAACCAAATTCACTGAAGGAGGTGCAGCAAGAACAGCATGCACCACAGGAGGTGCTGGAGTAACAACATTTGGAACCACTGGAGCATCTTGGGGGCCCAAAATGAAACCTTCAGGTGCAAAATTCTCCGGCATTCCCCACGGATAACCCTGAGGCATACAGTTTTGAACAACAGTCAAAGTAGCAGATACGGGAACAATAGGAACTTCAGCACTTGCCCTTGTTGGTTGAGGTTTAACACTCGGTGGCTGATTCTGAGCAACCACCAGAGCTTCCATCAGAGTAGTCAAATTGGCCAAGCCAGCCTTCAAAGCAGAAACCTCTTCGTGTAGGTCGCGTTTCTCCTATTCCAAATTGTCCATATTCTTTTTGAAGTTTGCCCGAGTGTTGTAGTGATGAGTCAGCTTGCTGAACGAAGCAAAAAGCTAGGTAAGGCACCTGGATATGCATAATAAATGCAAGAAATATGTGCAATGATGCATGATGTGTAATGCATATGATTATTTTTACTTTATTTAATATTTCAAGGGATTTAACGTTTATATTGTAAACATCAAAATAAAACGCATTTGAAATACTGAAAACTCTTATTATAATAACTTCAAAATGGGTTACAAGTTTCAATGATCCCAAGTACAAGATGAGAATACAATCTAAAATCCTGAGAAAAAGAACTGATAGAGATCAATTTGTACGCTGGCGCTTCCCTGTGAGCCTGGCAATCTGAGCCCTCAACCTCTGGTTTTCTTCCACATGTCTGATGGCAACCTCCTTCCAATCATCCGGATCAGGAAATGAGTAATCAACACCTGTTTGAGGCTTAGGAGAAAATAAATCCCCTTGCCTCTCCATAGACTCTACTGCTCGACTCTCAAGGATCTCGATCAAATCGTCTTTCCCCTTCAGGTCTGCTCTGTAGGAACTCTCTAAAGTTTAGAACTTTTTCTTCCAAGCATCCATTTCCTGTTGCATCCTAATCAAATTAAGCTGAAACTCTTCTAGATCATCTAATAAGGGAGGAGTGGTATTCACAAATAGGTCAGACATGGGTGTCTCCCGAGTATACGGCATCTTCAACTGAATGGCTCTCGATCAGACCCACTGAAGATATGGCTCCAAAGAAACAGCACCCATAGGTCCCAAATATTTCCTACTCTTCTTATGAATGTGACGCCAGGCCTTTGCAATCTGCTCCCTAGCTTCCATGTGGTCTTTTCCTTCCTTCAGAAAGAAACTACTCAAATGAATACTGTTTGGTTTATCCCTCATCGGATAACCAAGCTGTCGCCGTGCAAGAACAAGGTTATATTTAATTCCTCCCTTTGTACCAAGAAGAGGCATATTGGGGAAACTACCACAGCTGTTGATAATCTCCACATCTTGATAAGCTCGATGATACCAATCAATATCTGAGTGAGTAAGTGCCATGACCTTAGGAGCCCAACGAGGTTCCTTCTTGACATCCCAAAAAGCATCAGACTGAGACATATGAGAGATGAACCACCAGTACAACAAAGGCGTGCAACAGATGATCATTCCTCCATGATAAGAACTCCGAAGATGAACAAAGTAATAAGCATCACCCAACAGTGTAGGAATCGGGTTTCCAATCATGAAAATCCTGATAATGTTAACATCGACAAACTTGTCCACATTAGGGAATAAGAATAATCCATAAGCAAGTAAAGCAAAGATGGCCTCAAAAGCAACCGTACTCTTCATCTTGGAAAAGTAACGAGCTTTCTCCAATAAGAACTGAGCTGGTAATCCTCTAATCCCTCCTTTGGTAGTCATATGGGCTTCTACCTCAGACATCCCCAGATGAATCAAAGCAACAATCTCATGTGGTCTTGGCTCACCCTCCAAACCAGTAATAGGAACATGATCGGTAACAGGTAAATCCAATAGATAAGAATACTCCTCCAATGTAGGCATCAACTGATAATCGGGAAAATTAAAGAAGTGATACATCGGATCATAGAACTGGATCGAAGCCGATAGAATACCCTCCTTCATCTTTAGCTTCATGAGAGGAATAATGGATCCATACTTCTTTCGAAAGTCTGTAGGACACTCGATCTCTGGAATTAGACTGACCAACTCATCTATCTTGGGATCCCTGAAATTGTATTTCCCGGTCTTTCTCTTTCCAGAATCCATGGTTAACAGTACCTGAGATATTCACAAATAGCCAACCTTTAAATCCCTTGAAATATTTTTTTCTTCAAAAGATGCTCATGAGTGCATGGATGCATGATGCAACAATCACACACAAGATCACACATATAGGTCTCATATATTCAACGTCACCAGCGTGAGGTCGAAGGTACTACCCATAAGGTGTTGGTCTAAAAGTTATCACCTGCCGAACAAGTTTCTAGAGGTTCCCAGAGTCTACATCCTTCCTTCGGATATTACCAACTTCCCAATTAACTCGGTAATTAGTAATATTCTCAAGAAAGACTCGTCCGAGTGTAGTATCGCGTGACAACTATTTCCATATTACTCCGTCATAGCTTCCGCACTACACCTAAAAGGCCAAGATGGGTTTGGTATTCTACGGTCCCCAGTTTCAACAGGCTCCCAGGTTGAAAGCAGTACGTCTTCCCGATTACTCGGTAAACGAAACTACAGTCAAAGGGGCCTCCACTGAGTGGGGGATCTCATGCCTCCTTTTTTGGGATTACTCCCTCAAAGTTAACATGACTATATCACCCGTCCTATCTTAAAGTTTTCCCAAGTCCGGGTATAGGACTTATGAGTAATCACCAAGCACCCTGAAAACCAGGAAAATCCAAACAAACATATATACAAAATATAACACATAAACAACAATAGCACATATAAAGGTATAAACAAGGATAGGCTCAACCCACTTAAGGATGTACCAGCAAGAGGTCAATCTTTCCCCAGTGAAGTCGCAATTTTTCTGTAGCAGTAGAAATGTTCAAGACTAAGCCATTAGATTGACTAGACTTTATACAAATCAAAATAAAAATCTCCACCGTGCTTTATTGTTTCCAAAGGAATGGGAAAAGAGAGAATAACCCAAAAAGGGGGAAAGATTCAAGGTAAGGGGGTTGGTTATGCAAAGGGAAGGTATTAGCACCCTAAACATCTACGGTACTCCGCAGGAACCTCTTTGTAACATCTATATATTTTGGCTATAAAATGTGTTATATATAAAATGGATGGTGGAGGTGAGAAAAGAAATATTTTTTATGATTTTTGCACCCGCCGCGGTTGTGAACCTTTAGTGCCTACGTACCACCTTTCGTGCAATAGGGGATCAGGGTACATGTAGTTCCTCTTTTAAAAATATGAAACACAAGTGTGTTGGTTAATTTTATGATATAAGACATCATCGTCATTGTCCGTGTGGAAAAACATACTTGCTACCCACAATCATGAGAAAGGAGAATTTACATCATCTCAAAGTGGAGGATATGACTTGGATTTTAAAATCAACAATGCCTCAGTCAACACCCAAGTGGACAATATCTCTCTTCACTACATATTGTAGAAGTATAGTTGTTTGCATTACTACAAGGATTGATGAGAGTCTAACCTTTTGAGAAAAAGTTTAAATATAAATGCCAAAGTGGCAAAAATTATTTGAAATGAGATTGATTGACTTTTAGTCTTCTCACATAAATGTCAAGGTATTATTAAGTTGATTTAAGTTTATTTATAAAAATGTTTTGAAAATTCATGGACCTAGGTCCAAGTTTATTATTAAAGTGTTTCAAGTTTAGAAATAAGAAGAGTTTAAAAAGGAGGGAGAAGATTTTTGAAATTAAAGAAGATGGGAGGAGAAGAAGAGGCTATCCTAAAGCATAAGTTAAAAGCTAAGGATAAGATCCATCTAACCAATAAGAAGCCAAAGCTTGACATTATGAGCCAAGATAGAGTTCCCATTCTTTGGATTGGAACCAAGCAAGCAAAGATACTAGACCTCTTGAGAGAACCAAACTTCAAGTGTATTAAGTCTTCATAAAAATTGGGCAGAGTAATGGTTGTATGCGGGTGAATTCCAGATTACAAACAAAGAGTATAATCACAAAAACCTGCACACAAAAACAAATAAGCAACCCAATGTCTTGAGGTAAACCTCAAGAACTCCAGACAAAATAATCAGATAAGATCACAAGGTCTCCAGGATAGGCCAAAGTTTCTAATCCTAAGTCCAAGAAAAAGTTCACTGCTCCATAATGCCAAGGATAGTAACCAAATAGTCCAAGTACCATTAAGTGTTTTTTAGGGTTTAAGTTGATTATTAAGTGTCTTAGGAAAAGAAAAAAGAAAAGCTCAAGTGAGCAAAGTAAAAATGACAAGAATATAAATGCTCAAATGAGCAAAGATGAAAATGGCATGAAATGAAAAATGCTAAAAATAAATAGTACATAAAGCATAAATAGAATAAAAGCATAAGATAAAACAAGTCAATAATTAGTGGTTAGTTGGATGACCATGTTGAAACTTACATTTGGAACTCATTAGAGGATTGGTAGAACCAAAGCCTCCACACAACAAGTTTCATTTGCTTTTTGTCAAGTATATCATCCATTTGAAATTCTCACAAGTACCATTTAATGATCAATAATGTTTAAGTGATCCGCGTTGACCAAAGGTGTTGTAGATCTATTAGAGCATTGGTAGAACCAAAGCCTCCACACAATGAATCTCAAGGTTATTGGATCAAAGAGATCAAATTAATATACTTGGGCTTGCAATCATAAGTTTGGGCCACGAATGATCATTTATTCGAATCGGGACAAAATTTAGCGTTATGTTAAGCAATCGTAAGTGGACTTATATAGAAGTCGCACCTATTTTGAGGCCGGTCAATAGCAATCTATGCACCATTTATTTTGAGACATGATATAGAGATCATGCTCCAACAACATTTAGTGCAATGAGAAGGGGGTGAGATGAAGAGGAATTAGGGTAAAAAGAAAAAAAAACACATTTGAATTAATATGTAATCAAACTATTACTAAAATCATTCATCCATCTTTTGTGGAGTTAAACTCAACACCATGGATTCAATGATGTTAATAAAGCCATGACCAAAAAATCAACGCAAGATAGCCAGAAAATATTCACAAAATAATAATATAATTAATATATTCATTAAAGGGTTTAAAAATGTTTTTTTAAAAGAAAATAATGAGGAAAATGTCAATTATATTCAAATTATTCAAGAAATGAAAAATAAGACTATAGAAAAATCAGAAAAGAGGCCAAGTAATTATACAAAAATTTTGGGAATTTTTAAAAGTCAGAAACTATTTTTAAATATTAAAATAAATGGGTAAAATAAACAAAAATAGTAAACAAATAGTAAAGTCGGAAACAACAATAAAATAAGGTCACCAATATTTGTCACAATATCATTGGATCATTCCATAATTTTTTTAGAATTAAAAAATGTGTAAAAGTATTTTTAAACATTTTAAACAAATCAAATAAGTGAAAAAATCATAAAATATATCAAAACACAAAATTAAATTATGAAAAAATAAAAATCAGAAAGAGAATAATCAAAAATATTTTTCATAATTTTTTTGGATTTTTTGGACTAAAAATGAATTTTCTATGATTTTTTGAAATTTAAAACAATTAAAATATAAAAATCAGAAAAAGAAAATAAAAGAAAAAGATGTGGACCATTGGATGAGAGTCAAAACGCGTTAGTAATCAAATCCAAGGGATCTGGCATGTTGTGCATATCATGGTCTTTAGTGAATATGTACAGAATCATTAATAAATCAGATTTTTGAAAAAAAACAAATGGCACGCTTTCATTGGTTGGAAGATGACACGTTGGTCATCTTTAACCTCCAGCCCTCACGAATTGCGGGTCTCTCAAACTGTAAAATCAGAAGCTCATACTTATGTCATTCGCTTCGTCTCTTCTAGACGAAGACAACCATAACCTCGCGCCAAATTTATATAAACTGTAACTCAAGCAATTTGGAAAGAAAGTTTTGAAAAGGGATTTGAAAATTCATGGTCAAAACGTGCTTCCAGATAAAAGTAAGTGTTGCGACTAGAACCAGGGAAATGAGAGCAATACAATGATACCAAAGTTTTGAAGAATTGATGAAGGAATCTACCTATTAAAGTTGAGTTACAGAGCTTTAAAACTGGACTTCTATGGAGCAATATAGGGAACGATTCTTGAATGTGATTATATGGTTAGCTTCAGGGAAGATCAAGGAAGGTGAATTGATGAAAAAATGGATTGAAAAAGGCTTGAGAATATGATTCGAAGTAGCTAAATTCTGAGTTGTGAAGCAAGTTTGGCAGGGTGATTCTGGCTATCTATGCTTGGGAAATTGAATGGGGCATGACCCTCTATTTATAGGGAATCAACTGGAATGTTCAAGCGTGTGGAATGATGCAAATTGGAGGGAAATCGTGTGAACCTGATGCACGAGTAAAGTGTGATCTGATTTGCATCAAAACTCATCTAATCCTTGCGTTTCAAGGCTCTAATCCACTTTGGCAACTTGGTTAAACATGTTTATATAACAAACGCGTGCTAATTTGATGTTTAAAAGCAAAAACATGGATTTCAAATTCTGACTTATGGAGAAACTTCAGTTCCAAGTTACCAAGTTCAATCCAATGACATTTCCACCTCAGGGGGTCTTAGGGAAAAATTCTTGATGCTTTGGAAATATGAGGTAACAAGCTTTGCAATGGAAAAAGAATGCAATCAAATGGAGGCTTGAGCTGAAAATTACATGGAGTCAAAGTTGAAGAAAAAGGGTTGACTTTCCATACTTAGAAATATTTCAAATTCTTCTTTAAAAATGACCTATAATCTCTTGCATCCAAACATGGCCTTCCACTTACAATTTTCTCTTGACAAAAAAATATGGAATGAAGTATATCTCTTGAATGACATTTTTCAATTTGAACCACTCAAAATATCCAAAAATTGAGCAAGTTATGACTTGTTGAAGTTGGCCAAAAATCATGAAATGACTTATAATCTCTTGCATTCTTAAGGAAACTTCCATCCATTTTCTTACTTTGCACATAAAAGAAGGCATGAAGTATACATCCTTAGGATCATCATGAAAAAATAATGGGCTCAATGTGATAAAAATTGACCAAGTTATGACCATTTGAAATCACATATGGAGAATTGGGGATTCATCTGGATGACTTGTAATCTTTCTTCTTCACCAAGTCCCTTACACAGGAAAACTTCTTGGAACTTTTGAAGTGATTTGTTGGTAACTCTTTGAAGAGAAGAATGTTTTTGGAATCACTCAAAAATACCAAAATATGAGCAAGATATGCCCCTTTGAAGTCCAAAAACCCTAGCCTCTAGATCAAGAGAATGCTTGGTGGAACTTTGCCAAGTTTGATCAAACTTTTTGTGCCAATATTCTTCCTTTTTGAATAGAGATTGTTGAGGATGATGATGAGGACTCATGGCCACCAAAACCATTTCCATACCAACTCTTCCAAAACAACTTCAATGGTGAGGTTTGAATCTCTCAAGCTTTTGACCAAGGCATGGAAATAAACTCATGAACCCATGAAGCAACTTGCTAAACCTCATTGCCTTTACCTACATTATTAACAAGTAAGACAAACCAATATTGCATTTTGTTAATTAGAGATAAAATCAAAGCAAAATATCTATGATCACAAAAGAAAACAAGTCAAGGTGCTTGGTAACTCCTCAAAGAGCAAAGCTAAAGATAGGGAGAAGAACCAAAAGCCCTAATGTTATTTTGTGGTGATTGAAACAATATGGTATGATGAAGGGATCTTAGAGGGAAAAATTGGGGTACAACACTAATCAAACACGATTGTTTTCGCATTTCCCCAATAGAGTAACAGACAACGGAAGCTTCTAAAATTCTATTTCTCCCAAGACAGATATCAACATTCCTCAGCAGATTCTTCACCGACAACAACAACAGAAACTCTCATCAAAGGAATATCTCAGGAAATCAACATCCTCTAGATGGCATCTTTAAGCCCATCTCCAACGGTACTCCGTCATATTTTAGATGGCATCTTTAAGCCCATCTCTAACAATTCCCTAGCAACTTCCAAATGGAATCTATAAGCCCATTCCCGATATCACAAATTAAGTGCCACTTCATGCGAGTGCAAATTTCCGGGCACTCTAGTGTTCAATCATCTTCCATCTTCAGATCACAAAAGGCAGAGCAGCCAATCTACATCTTCAGGTTTAAGAAGATTGGACAGGGGAAGCTGTTGTACCCCAAAATTTGCCCTCCCATTTTACTCAACAAATGTCAATTGAGGTCCCCAAGTTGCTCAAGAAAGTCCAAGAGTTTACCAAACAAACTCTCTCCTAAGGCAGTATACCTCAAATTAGGGTTTCCCTTTTCATCCAGATGTTTGAACCACAAAGGATTCAAATGCTTCCCAAGGTCCTAATATGATCCCAAGATCATCCATGCCAAGTTTCAGGCCTTGCATAAGAAGTTTGCTCAGTCAATTGCTCAAATGCTTGAGAATCGACTATATTAGGTCAAAAGTCAACTGGGGCCCACATACAGTCAAACCTCAAGATTTTTTGTCAACATCAACATTTTGAAGTAACTTCCATCATTTGATCAAGGCTTGATCATGATTCCTCAAGGAATGCTCCAAATTCATCAAAACCCAAAAGTTGCTAAATTAGGGTTTTGTAGGAAAAGTCAACCCAACTTTGACCAAGCATAACTTCTCCATACTTCATCAGAAATATTCCATCCAAAGCTCATTTTTAAGAGGATGCAATTCCCTATAATTAATCTTCATCCATTAAGTTCAAAATATGCACTCATCAAAAGATATGAATTTTTATACTATAGGTCCTTTTGAAAAGTCAACAAAAACACCTTTTGGATCAAAGCTTCTTACATGAACATGGAAGACCCAATTGAAATGAAACCAAGCGGGTTGTTTAGGGGACATCCTAAGCTTTATAAAAAGTCCGAGAACACCCTCCTAGGGTCAAAATTAAGAGAGTTGTGCATTGTCAAAGTTGGCAATTTTTGGAAAATTGTCAAAAGTCAACATTGATCAAATTTGCATTTTTTCCAAAGAGGCCCATGTTTTCTTGCTTGAAACATGTTTCTAATAGGACCCACGACCCCTGATCTTTTCCACCTATTATTTTATTACTTTTATCATTTATTTTTATTTTTTATTCATTTAAATCAAAATAAATCAAATTAAATGGTAAAACAATAAAAGCAAATCAAATCTTGGGATTTTTGTGCACATTGGGAGTCTATGTATAGCTAGCATGATGATCAATTCGTGCAAGACTCATTAGGGTTGGAAAAGATTGGATTGAAGCTTGTTTTAGAAAGATATCATACATGAATTAAATAAAATCACATTTTCATAATTCTCAAAGATATGATGCAATCTCATTGACCTAATATGCTCTATTATATGTATACAACAGTTGCAGATAAAAATACAAGGTTTTGCAGTCGTAGGGAGCAAGAACAAAAACTCAAAAATTGGATAAAAAGTGTGCACTTGATTTCTGCCCTAGAGGACGATTCCAGGCGATTGAAGGACTCTAATCACTTCCTGGCCATCTCCAGAAGCCAACAACATCATTTGCAGCCTTCAAAGCGTCAAGAGTCATCGCCTAGACACATCACGGTTTGCCAATTTTCTCAAATTCAATTATTACAATTTACGCATCATTAGCACCTTTGATTGTTATATTTGTGATCATCATCATGTTTTCAAGTTGACCACATAGTTTAATTGTATTTTTGGGACCTTTACATGCATCTTCCATGGTTAGGGTTTCTACATGAATTTTAGGGTCTTTGTGTACAGGAAAAATTGGGCCATGAATCAAGTACCATGATACTCGTGAGGCCAAGACGAGTTGATTAGTACCATCACAATAGATTTATCATGTTTGTACTGAATATTTGAATGACACGGGTTTTTAGCAACGGACAACGTCTGTAGGTATAGGTTATTTATCTAAAACGACGGGCTGGAGGTAGAAGAAGGTGATTTGTCATCACCCCATTGGTCCGTTTGAATTCAGTGCGCGCATTTTTTTGTTGCAGGGACATTGGACTTGTTTTATATATTATATATTCTTATTACTGTAATAACAACTAACAACAAAAGCTCAATTGGCAGCGTAGCATTGGTATAAGGCGTGAGGACCTAGGTTCGATCCCAGGTCCCAGCGCTTTATTTATTTTCTTTTCTTGCAATAGATCCAGTGCTCCACTCCTCCAGACGCCTTCCATACAACCCCAGTATCCAGCCACTAGATGTGCTCAATCCAGATCCAACGCTTCCAGCCTGAAGGTCCATGATACTCCTCCAGGCCAACGCTGCACAGGATCCAGCGTGGTTGACTGGGCTCAGCTTAATGGGCTTGGAAATTCAGATTCTCCCCCCCCCCCCCCCCCGAATTGCTAACAACACAGGCCCATATTCTTTTTTTCTTTATTTATTTCTTTTATTCTAATTATTTTTGTTTAATTATTCTTCACCAAATTAATTACTTTTTTTTTAAAATCCTAAAATCAACGAATCACAAAATACCAAAAAAAGCATTTTTCAATAAAATATTTATTTTAATTTAATTAGAAATATAGGTTAAGTTGATTTCTTTTATAATTAAAATCAAATAGAATCCAGGTTTTAATTTTACATTTATATTTATTTTCTCAAATAAAAAACCAAAAAAACAAAAAACATACAAAATCTTTTCGTATAAAATATTTTATTTTTCTTGAAATTATTTAATTTAGTTTAGATTAGTTTAATTTAATTTCTTTCATAATTTAAAAACAATTAGAAGTTAGGTTTAATTGATTTCTAATTTAAATGTTTTCTCAAATAAAAATCCACAAGAACACTTTCTCTCTCAATTAGGGTTTTAGATTATTTCAATCACCCTCGCATTTAATTTACCACGCGCTTGTTAATTATTTTGCCATTATTTTGTAACTGCTCAGGGTTTGTAATAGTTAACCTAGGGTTTTTATTTATCGCTTTTCCCCCGATTTTTGGTCATGTAATTAATTCCCCTCCCCGAAGCCTTGTAATAGCTAGATTTATTTTTCGCACTTTAAATTCCCGCAATCTTTAACTATCTAGATGCATGGCTAATAGGATTGTATGAAAAGAATGCTTGAAATTTAAAACGGTAGATCACCTAATGTGCATAGATTAAATAAATGAAAAAAGTTCACATGCACATCTTCACTCCTAGGGTTTTCCTCACTACGGTTGCCTTCGGTAAACAGTCATTAAGCATAGGAAATTTTAGTGGCCTCCCTCTTGTCTAAAAGATCAAATGTCCCATTCAAATGTTGCCTCGGAAATGTTGCCTCGGAAATGTTGCCTCGAAAAGATCTTAACACTCTAGGGTTACTACTAAGGTTTTCTAACTATTGCTTTAGTGATTGTATTTGTCCCTTTCGAACGTCCCTTACAACTCCAACGACGGTGCTACCTACTCCTTAATAGTGGGATAGCGCTGTCTAAAGGAAGAGAATGAACAATCTTTTTCGAATAGGTAGAATCTTAAGTACTTGCTCAATAAAAACTTTTCACACAAACAACTTTCAAAAACAAGTTTTCAAAACAACTTCGTCACATCCTTGAGGACTGGTACAGGGGTTATCACGAAGTAAAGCATTTTTAAAGCAAGCACACACACAAGCAATTTTAAAAAAGATGAGCAAGTACCTAAGAGCCCATGGAAAACCATGGATAGAAAGGGTGCTAACACCTTCCCTTTCTATAATCTACCCCCCGTACTCAGAATATCTCGAAAAAAGGTTTTTTATGTTCTTTTTCCTTTTCCATGATTGGATAAATAAAAGTCGGTCGCGACTCTTGCTTACCGCGACATTTTACGAACACAAAACGACAAATGCAAACCATTATTAAACAGTTGGTTCTGCCACCGTATCACACCAGGTTCTAAGGAGTCTCAAATCATTGACCTTTCCAGCCGGCATTGTTTCAGCTCAAGCACCGAAGTATTGCGGATGAAATATCCCGAAAGTCTAATCTCAATGAGTGTAGCATCGAGTATCAACCAATCTTCGGTCTGAACCAAAGACGGCTATCTCACTACTTTCTAATGGCTAGGATGAGTCAATTAAAGGTTCTAAAGGTCAGTTAACGTTTAATGACATTATAAGGAAGCCTAATGTTATTCTTGACTGACTCAAGGAACATTAGTACAAGCCAGAGTATCACGCTAACGTAGCCATCACTTCGTCCATATCGGTCTACACCGTACAACCTCCATGATTTATTGCTACTTACCTAAAAAGGTGTCCCAGATCCGGGTATAGGATCTTTAACAATAACCCTAGCAAACCCTTTAAAAATAAAGCAGACAAAGAAAACAAGGAAAGCAATTTAAAATGATCTAACTCTAAGGTAACCCCACTGTGATACGGTGGGAGAACTGACTTGAGGTTTTGCGTTTGTGTTCGCAAATGTTTCAGTTTAGCAAGAGTCACCACCGACTTTTATTTTATCCAAAAGGAAAGGTAAAAAAGCACAGGAAAGACCTTTGAGATTGTTTTTGGATTCGGGGGGTAGATTATGAAAAGGGAAGGTGCTAGCACCCTTTTCATCCATTGTTTTCCATGGGCTCTTAGTTACTTGTTTTAGATCACTTGCTTTGCTTTTCCAATTGTTTGAAATAGTGCTTTTGTGTGTGGTTTTGAAAGTATTTTGAAAAGAGGCCTTTGTTTAGGAAACCTATGCAATGATTCTTGTTTGAATGTATACAAAGGTGTTTGTCTTTTAAAAAATGTTTCAATGTTTTGAAAGTTTGGAAATTGTTTTGAAGTGTGTATGTGTTTTTTGAAAATAGCAAGGATGGTTTGAAAGAGATCAAGTAACTAAGAGTTATCTACCCTACTCAAAAGTATTTCCTATACATTTTTATTCCTTTGACATTGTTGTTTTACCATTGCATTTGGTAAACAACCTTATCTTTGAATGTTAAACGGGACAGGCGTGGGTTATCGTATGACCATGATAACAATATTGCCAAGTACCTTAGCAAGTTTTGGAGGGACTAGATCATTTTTGTTTAGGCAACCAAGATAGCGTCATCGAGGGACTATGATCTTTTGTTTTGATTTTGTTTTTCCAAGATACCTAGTATGCATACCATGGCCATTTTAAGGCAACAAAGTGGATGAAACCCTAGGGGTGCTTGTGTGAGATGTGTTGTCATTTTTCATGCATTTTTGTCTTGTGTTAGTCATGCTATTTGTTTTGATTTTTGGTCTTTTGCATACAAAACCCTAGTTTACTATCATGGTATATGAAAGCAATAAAATGCGTAAAAATAAATCTAGACTATTACAATATTATTATGGGGAAGGGGATACAAGTTTTGGAGAGGGGATATTTGCACAAAATAAAACCCTAATTTACTATTACAAGCCAATTGAATTTATACAACAATAAATAAATAAACAAGTATTTAAATATGGAATAAAATGTAAATATGCACAAATGTTTTTTGTAATTGTTTTATGTAGGTAAAAATAAATTTATTTAAGTCTTAAAAATAAGAAAAAATAAAATGATTATTTTTTGAAAGGGTGAAAACACTAATTTTTGTTTTTAAAAGAAAATATATATTCTATTATTATTTATTTCATTTATGTACAAGAAAAATAATAACAATATATACAAAATGTTAAGAAATTAAATATTGTATGAAAATATTATCTTAAGTGTACAAATAATAAAAATTAAAAATATATAATATTTTCATATTATTTACAAGTTTTATTTAGAAAAATAAGTTATATTATTATTAATAAACTATTTTTATGCCCAAAAAATAATAAAAATAATAAAATAAAATGCAAAAAATTAAGAAAATATTTTTGAGATTTTTTAATATTTAGAAAAAATAAATAAAGTCAGAAAATATAAAAGAAATGAAAAATATACAAAAATATAGAAAATGGGCCAAGGGGTGCAAAAAGGAAAAAGGGTGGTGTGAATAGAAGAAACAGCAAGCCCAAGCCCACTTCACTTCATCCCTGACCTCCAGATCGCCACGCGCGTGTTTCTGCCTTTCAAATCTGTTCTTGCTCATGCTTGCATGAAATCAAAATTTACAACATGAAAGTTATAGCATTTTCAATCATGATTCCAACCATATCCATTTTGTGACCTAACTCTAAGAAACCAGGGAGAATTTCAGTGGCCCTAAATTCTAACCTAGTTTTTTCAGTAACTTCAACAATCAAATACTCCTAGCTCAGTCAATATAAATAAGAACTACGCATATGTACAGCTCAAGCACATTAAAGACTACATTTTTACTTCATAAACCTAAGCCTAATGATGCCTAAATAAGGAGATAGAACTTTGAAAATTACCTTGTTCAGTTGAGTTTGGTTATGGAAATGTAGCAACTTTGAGTGAGGCCTGAAGGTTGTGTAAGCTTGCTTGAAGTTCCCTTAACCTTTCTCAGTGCCCAGCTTGCTTTGAAGTGGCCTGAACCTCCTTGTAGAAGTCAACCTGCAAAGCTTCAAAACGAAAATGGTGATCCTTGAAACAGAGGTTACAGTTACAAGATAAGGGCCTGGACAGCTTAGGTATGATGTACGGAATGTGTTTGAAGTGGTTTCATGCAAAATGCACGAGGGAATATGGAAGTGGCTTGGTGTTTGCAGAAGTTGCCCTGTTTTGGGCAGAAATGGGGTTTTCTATGTTTTAGGGTGTTTGCAGTCCTATGAGCTTGTGTATTGGCTTGTTACAATATGCTGAACTTGTTTCAAATGATAGCAAGACTTGGTTTTATCAGATGGAAGAGTTATGTTCACTTTTGCAAGTTTTCTTGTTTTTGAAGAAAAGGTGAGTTGACAAAGCTCAAAGCCTGTACATGCTAGCTCAAGGCCTGCTGAGAGTTGGTACCAATTGCCTAATATTTGTGGACTTTGTTTGAAAAAATATATTAGGTCCATGGCTCAAGATAAACAAAGTTACATAAAGCATGCTTTATCAAAATAGCAATGTAAACTTTTTGCCATAAATGGAATAAATCAATGTACAATGCTCTAAAGCTCAGAACAAAGCCATTGTCCAATGTATTTACATTCAATTTTGGAGTGTAAAAAGGATTAGAACTTTTAATGCAACTAAAAGCAAGATCCAAACTGATTTGCAACATGAACCAATGTGAAAAATGCCTTGGACAAAAGTGAGAAATTGCCAATTTCATTCCTTCGATTCTCCCTAACCATAATGATCTTGGAGAGTTCTTGGATATTTTGGAAAGCTTGTAACATGCTCTATAATCCATATTTGAAATGAATTTTTAGATTCCTCTTGGAACTAGGTGAAAATTTTCCATGAAGTTAGGTAAAAAATCTGCCTAAACTAGGGCAAAATTTCACTAAGTTAAAAAGTTTTTGGACCCCTATTCACAAAATCATAACTTGAGATCCAAGCATCTTTTGGGAAAACTTTGTTAATCAAAGTTGTAGATTTTGTGGAGGACTACAACTTTCATGTTGTAAGTTTTGTTTTAATCCAATTGCATCATGGTGAAAAAGTTAGGGAAAGTTGGGAAAAAATAAGAAATTTTCATAACTTAGAAAATTTCTAAGTTATGAAAATTTTCAAACTTAAACCCTAATTTTCAAAATTAGGTTTCTTGGTGAAAAATTGTCATGTTTTGACACATCTTGATGAAATATGACCCTTGGAACTTGATTTTGACCAAAAAGTCAAAGTTTGACTTTTCAGTGTATAGTTGATTTTTGATCAGTTGACTGGAAAATTCATCTGTCAATCCAATGCATTTGAGATCTTTTAAACCTTGTGATTAGTCAAATATGATGCCCTTGAGTCCTTGAAACCATGTTTGAACCCAATTTGCCATTGGCTAGGTTAAAAATCAGAAATTGCCCTTCTACAGTCAAAACCCTAAAAATGACCATTTTGCCCTTTTGATGATCTGGCCAAATTTCTTGAGGAGTTGTGGTCCAAACTTGATAAAATGGTTCATATGAGTCTATAATGTTGATGTGGATCAAAATTATGAGGTTTGACTATAAATTGGCCATGGTTGACTTTTTCCCCAATATAGTTGATTTTTAGGTCAACTGTCCAATTGACTGGGCAAAAATGTGATTCAAAGCTTGAAACTTGGTATGGGAAATCTTATAAGTCCAACATGAAGTATGAAAGTCATATGAGGCATTGGAAGTCCAAAAATCCATGTGCAAACTCAAACCCTAATTTCAGGTCAATAGTGCAAGGAGAGGTCTTGAGTTGAGCAAACCCTAATCTGGTCTTGAGTCCAAAGAGTCTTGTGAAGAAAATCTTGATAAAATGAGAGGGAAAATTTTGGGGTACAACAGCTACCCCTGTTCAATCTTCTTGAACCTGAAGAGTTAGATTGGCGAATTTTGTCGTTCGTGACTCGAAGGTAAAAGATGATTGGACACTAGAGTGCCCGTAAATTTGCACTCGTCAAAGTGTAGTTTGAGGAAATGGGCTTAAAGATGCCATTTGGAGATGTGATAGAATCTTGTTGGAGATGGGCTTAAAGATGCCATCCAAGGGTGTTTGTTGAATTGTATGTTGTAAGTCAGAAGAATGAGTATCAGAATGGTATCCGCATCTGGAACGTATCTGAACTATATCTGGAGACTAAATCTATATGAGCAATGGAATGGCGTCCACGTATGGAGCGTATCCGAACTGTAACTATATCTGATTCTTGAATGAATAACAGAATGACTTCCGTGTCTAAAGTGTATATGTATTGTATCTGAATCTGAAATCGGAATAAGGGACAGAATGGAATCCGTGTCTGGAGCGTATCTGAGTTGGGGGAAAATCTGAATGAGTGACAGAATGGCTTCCGTGTTTGGAGCATATCTAGACTGTGTTTGAAGTTGAGGTCTGAATGAGTAACAGAATGGCATCCGTGTCTGGTGCGTATCTGAACTGTATCATGAGGTTGAGGTCTGA
Source organism: Vicia faba (assembly GCA_948472305.1). NCBI lineage: Eukaryota > Viridiplantae > Streptophyta > Magnoliopsida > Fabales > Fabaceae > Vicia > Vicia faba. The sequence continues at coordinate 1,015,668,282 of OX451738.1, forward strand.
ATGAGTAATAGAATGACTTCTGTGTCTGGAGTGTATATGTACTGTATCTTGACTTTGAATTCTGAATAAGTAACAGAATGACTTCCGTGTCTGGAGTGTATCTGTACTGTATCTGAATAAGAGATCTGAATGAGTAACAAAATGACTTCCGCGCTGGAGTGTATTTGTACTGTATCTGAAATCTTTAAATATTTTTTAAAGATAGCTGTTAATCTTATCCTGAAAAGGGTAAAATGTCAGCTGAAACACAAAGTTATGTTGCATGAAATGTATGATGCAATAAAATGTGTTTTATCAATGTTTATGATATATGAATGTAATATATGTGCATGTAAGCTGATTAGATGTCTCGCTGAGGAAAATAAATCCTTGATAGCTGGAGATAATGAAATCTTTGAATGCTACCGGGGAAAATAAATCCTTGACCGCTGCTAGAGATTCAAAATCTTTGATTGCTGAGGATGAGAAATCCTTGGTGACTGTTCGGGATGGAAAATCCTTGAAAACTTCTGTGGGGATATGAGGATCCTTCATGTCTTAAAGTTGGAGTATTGACAAAATCCGTTGTGAGAGTAAAGTCAAACTGCTTGAGAAATCTGCTTGGGAAATCCAGAGAACTTTGAAGACTTCTACTGGGGGTTAAATAATGGTAATCCTTACTCGGCTGGGGAATAGGGAAAACTCTGATCATTTCTGCGGGGAACTAAGAATGAAAATCTTCAATCTCCTGGGGAATTTGAATCCTTGAGGACTTCATGCTGGGGAGTCAAGAATGAGAATCTTTGATCTGCAGGGGATTAAAAATTTTGACAAATTCATACTGGGGAGTAATGAAGACTCTGGCAACTTCACTGGGGAATCAAGAATGAGAATCTTCATTCTGTTGGGGAGTAAAAACTCTGTGGGGAAGAAGGCTTACTGCTGGAGAGTAAGTTCAGGACTCTGGGAAAAAGCTTATTCTTGTTTGAAAAAAGTTTAGGAGTTTGGGTTGTATGCCACTCTACTGGGGAGTTATCCTAGGTTAGGGATAAAGGTTAAGTGTTATCTGGTTGATTCTAAGACTTTAAGACAACTTTCTGGGGAAATTGGATGGTTTCCGCTGGGGATTGATAGTTGGAAATTTGACTCGACTGGGAAAGAAGGTTTCATCTTTGCTGGGTATCTGTAGTTTAAAGTTTTTACTCCGCTGGGGATTGGGAGTTTGAAAACTTAACTCTGATGGGAATTAAAGGTTGGAAATTATAACTCTGTTGGGGATATGTATTTCAAGGTTTTAGCTTCGCTGGGGATCTAGATGATGTACTGCAGGGGATTTCTCCTGGAATAGCCTAAAGACGCTTTCCTATACTTTCAACCTGTCAGTAATTGTTCTTTCCCATTTCGTTTATTTGTAAACAGTGATTATATTCAAATGCATATGCTCATTAATAAATCATTGGACGTTTTCAAATAAAACATAAGTGAAAAAAAAGAAGAAAAGGCAAATAGTTTTCTGCACTTTGAAGTATCTTTGTATTAACTTTGTGTAAGTATTTTGTATAAAAGAGACAGACATCCTAGTAAGAGAACATTGTCATAAAAATGAGAAAAATTTATACAAAGAAAGATGGCTATGTGTGAAAATTCCATGGGGTTCCCATTCTACTATAGCCTTCATAACTCTGAATATCTTGTCCACTTGGTTCTTTGTCCGAAGATGATTGAGTTGATCAGAAGCCCGAAGCTTGTCTGTAAAGAGATTGTCCTTAAAGTGATCCGACGAGACATAGTCATAGGCTTTAATTCCCTAACTTTTACCTGGACCGCCCTTTCGGGTTTTCGATCCACCGGGAAACCCTTTGTTTGCCGAAGTCGCCCTTTCGGGTTTTCAACTTGTCGGGTGTACAAATTTTTTTTAATATTTATCCCTAACTTTTGCCTGAACCTCCCTTTCTGGTTTTCGATTCACCGGGATTCCTTTTTTTGCCCAAGTCGCCCTTCTGGGTTTTCAACTTGTCGGGTCATTTATACGTAGTATCTTTTGACTATGTCTACGTTCGCAGGGTGCGGCAGGTCGTCGTCGTCCATGGTGGTTAAGATTATTGCCCCACCAGAAAAGATGTTTTTGATTACAAATGGTCCTTCGTAAGTAGGAGTCCATTTTCCCCTGGGATCACTTTGCGGCAAGATGATCCGCTTGATTACAAGATCCCTGACTTGATATGTCTGGCGCCTGACTTTCTTGTTGAAAGCCTTGATCATCCGTTTCTGATACGCCTGACCATGGAAAACAACAGTAAGTCACTTTTCGTCAATCAAATTAAGTTGATCAAGTCGGGTCTGAATCCAATCATGTTCACTCAAACCAGCATCCTTCATGATTCTCAAGGAGGGAATCTGAACCTCGATAGGTAAAACAGCTTCCATGCCATATACCTAAGAATAGGGTGTTGCCTCAGTTGAAGTATGTGCCGTGGTAAGGTACCCGTGCAGAGCAAACGGTAATATCTCATGCCAGTCCTTGTAGGTGACTGTCATCTTTTGTATGATCTTCTTGATATTTTTGTTCGCAGCTTCGACATCACCGTTCATCTTTGGCTGGTAGGGAGATGAATTGTGATGTTGAATCTGGAACTGCTCGCACAAAGCGGTGATCATAGTATTGTTCAGGTTTGTACCGTTATCAGTGATGATCCTTTCGGGGATGCCGTACCGGCAAATGAGGTTCTGCTTGATGAAGCGGGCAACAACATTTTTTGTGACGGATGCGAAGGAAGCTGCTTCGACCCACTTGGTGAAGTAATCAATGGCTTCCAGAATGAAATGGTGTCCATTGCATGTTGTAGGCTTGATCTCCCCAATCATTTCGATTCCCCACATAGCGAATCGCCGAGGAGCTATTAAGACATTGAGAGGAACTGGAGGTATATGTACCTTGTCCGCATAGATTTGACATTTGTTACAAGTCCTGGAATGTTGATAGCAGTCAGCTTCCATGGTAGACCAGAAATAGCCTGCCCGTAGAATCTTCTTAGCCATCGTATGTCCGCTAGAGTGAGTGCCAAAGGTACCATTGTGCAGTTCAGCCATGATCTGCTCAGCTTCAACCTTGTCCACACAACGGAGCAGAATGCAATCATGATTGCGCTTGTACAGGATACCATTGCTTAGGAAGAACTTGGCAGAAAACCTCCTCAAGAACTTTTTGTCATTGACTGAAGCTCCTTCAGGGTATTCCTGAGCCTCGAGATACCTTTTGACCTCATAAAACCAAGGTCGGTCCACTACTTCTTTGGTATTAATCTCGTGACAATGTGCAGGTTTGTCCATCCGTTCAATGGTGATTTGGGGAGTCTCATAATCCCAGTTAAGTTTAAACATGGATGACATTGTAGCTAGAGCATCTGCTAGCTTATTTTCTTCTCGCGGGAAGTGCTCGAAGGTAATCTGCTCGAACTGAGGTAGCAATGTCAAGACATGTTCTTTGTAAGGGATGAGGTTTGGATGTTTAGTATCCCACTCTCCTTTGATCTGACTGATGACCAAAGCGGAGTCCCCAAACACAATCAAAGATTTGATTCCCAAGTCTATTGCAGCCTTGAGTCTAAAGATGCAAGCTTCATATTCGGCCATGTTGTTGGTGCAGTTGAAGCAAAGTCTGGCGGTGAAAGGTGTATGGCAACCTTCTGGAGAGATAAGTACAGCACCGATACCGTTGCCAAGTGCATTAGAGGCACCATCAAAGTACAGGGTCCATCGGGATCCTTGTTCAGGTCCGTCATATGGTCTGAAATCTTCAATGTTATCCAATGTCATGATGTCCTCGTCAGGGAAGTCAAACCTCATGGATTGGTAATCTTCGACGGCTTGATGAGCCAGATGGTCAGCTAGCACACTCCCCTTTATAGCTTTTTGGGTCGTGTACTGTATATCGTATTCCATCAGGATCACCTGCCATCTAGCTGTTCTTCCAGAAAAAGCAGGCTTCTCAAAGATGTACTTGATCGGATCCATCTTAGATATCAGCAAAGTGGTATGAGTCAACATGTACTGCCTTAGCCAGCGAGCAGCCCATACCAAAGCGCAGCAAGTTTTCTCGAGCAGTGAGTATCAGGTCTCACAGTCGGTAAACTTTTTGCTAAGGTAATAAATGGCATGCTCTTTTCGGCCAAACTCGTCATGTTGGCCCAGTACGCTCCCTATTGAATTCTCTAATACGGTCAGATACATGATTAACGGTCTTCCTTCAACGGGAGGCATTAAGATAGGAGGTTCTAGCAAATACTCCTTGATTTTATCGAAAGCAACTTGACAGTCATCATTCCATTTAACCACCTGATCTTTCTTCAACAGCTTGAAGATTGGTTCACAGGTAGATGTTAGGTGAGAAATGAACCTTGTAATGTAGTTTAGGCATCCCAAGAAACCTCTGACCTCCTTCTCAGTGTGAGGGGCAGGTATTTCTTGTATAGCTTTGACTTTGGCAGGATCAACCTCGATGCCTTTGTTGCTGACAATGAAACCCAAGAGTTTACTGGACCTGACTCCGAAAGTGCACTTGTTAGGGTTCAGTCTGAGCTTGTACTCCTTCAACCTGACAAATAGCTTTTGCAGATGGTCGAGGTGTTCTTCTTCTGTTTGTGATCGGGCTATCATGTCATCTACGTAGACTTCTATCTCATGATGTATCATATCATGAAACAAAGCTACCATGGCACGTTGATAGGTTGCCCCAGCATTCTTCAGTCCAAATGGCATCACTTTGTAACAGAACGTACCCCACTGTGTAACAAAAGTAGTTTTCTCCATGTCTTCAGGTGCCATTTTGATCTGGTTGTAACCTGAAAATCCGTCCATGAAAGAAAATACCTTGTGTTGAGTTGTGTTGTCAACCAAGATGTCAATGTGCGGAAGTGGAAAGTCATCTTTAGGGCTAGACCTGTTTAAGTCTCTGTCATCCATGCACATTCTCACTTTGCCGTCTTTCTTAGGCACGGGCACAATGTTAGCAACCCATTATGGATAGGAAGTAACAACAAGAAATCCAGCATTGAATTGCTTCATAACTTCTGCTTTGATCTTTTATGACATGTCGGGCCTCATGCGGAGGACTTTCTGTTTAACTGGTGGACAGTCTTCTCTTGTGGGTAGACGGTGAACCATAATATCTGTATTGAGTCCCAGCATGTCTTCGTATGACCAGGCGAAGACCTCAACATGTTCATGTAACAGCTGAATTAGGCGCTCTTTGACACTTGGCTCTAGGTTGGCACCCACTCTAACTTCTTTTCTGTCTTCCTCAGTACCCAAGTTGATTGTCTCTAACAACTCCTCATGAGGTAGAATATCCCTTTCTTCCTGTTGTAGCAGTCTAGCCAATTCTCCTGGCACCTCACAATCTTCCTCACCTTTGTATTCAGCGTGGTAGACCAGATCTTCAGAGTCACTGAAGGCCATAGCATAATTGTTACCCATGGAATCTGGAATGGAAGGGTACCTACATTTGTGAGTGTGGGTGTGTGTAAGGGATAGCCACCTTTAAACAAATAAAATGTAAAAAGAAAGACAATGAACACAAAAGTTTATATGTGAAAACGTCCATAATTCATTAAAATGACATATGAAGATGAAAAAAATCAAACCCTTACAAATGGATCTACGTGCCTCGGGTAAGGCACAAGGTTAAAAGTGTACGAATTGTTTGATAATTATTACAAACCAACATAAATGTTTGAAAGATAAATTACTGCAGTATGAAAGTAATCGGAACAAAGTCTTTTTCTTCCCAGTTGCACAGTCCTCCGTCCACAGTAGGGAAATCCAGTCTTCTAAGTTGCTCTCCTCTTCACTATCCTCCAAATCATTGACTCCATGATGGGTGATCTTCACTGGTGGCCCTCCATCACGGGAGCGACGCACAACCTTCTGGCTAGCCGAAGTGAAACCCAAGCCGAATTTGTCCGACTTGAAAGGAAAGTCGTGAAGTTTCCCCCAGATTGTGGATCCGCCTTCTTCCACAACTGTCCTAGCATCCTTTAAAGAAGACATCCGAGGCATAGGTCTTGTAATCACAGGAGTTGAGGACACTGCCTTGGTCACTGATATCTCTTCAGAGACTTCTTCGAAGTGTTGGAAAGGGGTCTCGATGAATTCGCCATCCAATTCTACATAGCGGAAAGAATTTAGATGGCTTATCATGTATTCCTCTTCGCCATGGACAGTTATAATTTTCCCCTGGACAGGGTGCTTGAGCTTTTGATGCAGAGTGGAAGTGACAGCTCAAGCATGGTGAATCCAAGGTCTTCCCAACAGGTAAGAATAGGAGGGACGGATGTCCATCACATAGAATATGGAGTTGAAGATTTCAGTTCCCACTTTAATCGGGATGTCCACCTCCCCATGGACCATCCTCTTAGAACCATCAAAGGCTCTGACAATGATGTTGCTGGGTTTCAGGGTTAAGCCTTCACAATCCAATCTATCCAAGGCCTTCTTCGGCAAGACATTCAGCGAAGAACCAGTGTCTACCAGTACGTGTGCTAGAGTAGTCCCTCTGCACTCCACTGAGACATTCAAAGCGTCATTATGTTTTCTCCCTTTAGATGTTAAACCGGCATCGGAGAATCCTAGACCATTGTCAGCTGTTAAGCTAGCTACACATTCCTGGAACTGATCCGCGGATGTTTCATGTGGCACATGGGCCGTCTTCAAAAATCTTATCAAAGCTTTAGCATGAGCTTCTGAAAAAGCAGCAAGGCCAACATAGAGATCTTTGAGGGGGTTTTCCCCAGTTGTTCCACAACATCATAATCGCTTTTTTTGATTATTTTCAAAATCTCTTCCATTTCTTTTTTAGAGGTTTCAGGGATGATCAACGGCTGAGCCCTCGTCCTGACGGGCTCTTCTTGGATCCCTTCCCCTCTATCATCAACAGCAGCAGAGGGAACAACCACAGGAGTTACAACTTCTTCAATAATTTGAGTTCTCGCAGATATGTTTACCGGTGCAGGGGTAACCTTAGGAGCAGCTGAGGGTCCAAAGATTGCCTTTGGAGGGGCAATCTCTGGAGAGAAAATTCTTCCACTGCGGGTGATTTTTCTCGTTCCAGCAATGTTTCCAATGTCGAAAGTCTATTCATCATAACTCTCTTTAGTTGATTCAATTTGTTTAATACCGTGATAGTAGATTTCTCCACCATAGTTCCACGGTATTGATTTGTCGGACTTGTACGGGATGGGCCCGGGCATGGTTATCTTCAAAGGTGCAGTCTTTGGAGCAGATGTAATCTTAACAGGTCTTTTGGAGACCTTGGAAAGATTGGCGGATATGGTTATTATTGAAACATCATTGACAGGAGTCAGTGTAACAGGAGTATTTTCAAAAAGGATTTCTTGGTTATCCATTAGGTGTTGGATGCCTAACTTCAACAATGGACAGTCGGTTGGTAAGGATGAACAAAGGCAACAATCTTCTTCACAACCTGGGAGAATCCCAGCGTTCAGCAAATTCAACTTGATTATCGGTAGCGGAGTCATCAAATCATCGACAGTAGCAACAAAAAGATATTCTTCAACAGCATGAGCATTGTGGCCATGCTTTGACATTGGAGTAGAGATTACATTCGGCTTTTCAGGGGCGTCGAATTCAACCTCCTTAGCGTCTATCAAATCCTGGATCTTATTCTTGAGGGCCCAACAATGGTTGGTGTCGTGCCCCGGGCTGTCTGAATGATAAGCATACTTGGCATTCTAATGGTAGTACGGAGAAGCTGTATTCGGATTCTTCGGGGCCTCTTTCAGACTGGCCAGGTTTAACTTCAAGAGATGGGGTAGAACTTGAGCAGGAGTCATGTTTATCTCGGTGAATTGTCGTACAGGCCTTTCCACCCTTGCTTGGTTGGTTCTTGGTTGATTATTTCTGGGCTGATCAGCTGCAGACTTCTGAATCATTATGGCCCCCACCGCTGGCCGACGCTCAACTCTTCCTTGACCTCTTTGGGAGTAGACAGCTGATACTTCCTTCTTTGCTGGAAAAGCCTTTTTGATGGCAGCGGAAGCAGATGCATCTTTTTGAATTTTCCCGCTCTTTATGTCGGCTTCAACTCTCTCACCAGTTAGAATCAACTCGGTGAACCCCGTAGATGAACTTCCTATCAGGTGATTAAAGAAAAGACCTGACAGAGTCCCCAAGAACATATCCATAAGCTCTCTCTCAGATAAAGGTTGTTGTACTCGTCCCGCCAAGTCTCTCCATTTCTGGGCATACTCTTTGAAACCTTCATTGGATACCATGCCCATACTCTGTAATTGAGTACAGGTTGGTGCTAAGTCCGCATTATATTGATACTGTTTGTAGAAGGCGGCCGCTAAATCTTCCCAATTATGCACATCAGACCTCTCCAACTGGTAAAACCAATCCAGTTGCGTCCCCGATAAACTGTCTTGGAAGAAATGGACCCACGAGTCTTTGCCAGAAGAATGTGGTTGGATTTTCCTGACATAAGATCGTAGGTTAATCTTGGGACAAGATAACCCATCGTACTTAGAAAACAGAGGTACTTTGAATTTAGGAGGGATCACAATTCCAGAAACCAGCCCTAACTCTTCGAAGTCCAGCCCAGGCACTCTCTGTATCTCCATGGCAGCTAGACGCTCTTCTAAGTTCTTGTATTTGTCATCGGCTGGAGGGTACTACTGTTCAGAATAGTCTTCCTCCTCTTCTTCCTCTTCTTCCCCAGAATCAGATGGTACGGCAACTCCCTTTACTTTTCCTACCCCTTCATCAGATGTTGAGGGGAAATCCAAGACCCTTCTGGCTTGACCTTCAAATCTTCTGCCCAAGGTAGCCACACCAACTCTCTTCTTTTTATTTTTCTCTTTTTCCTTTTCTAGTAGAGTATTGAGCTTCTCTTGCCCCTTTGCCAAGGTCAGAAGTAGCTGTTGAAACTGTGAATTCTGCGCTTGCAAGTCTTTGACCATTTGTTCTAGATCCATCTTACTGAAATAAACAGCAGAGAGATGAGGAAACTTGGTGTGAAGACCTGTTTATGCATATTATGAATGATATGTATTCATGTAATGCATTCAAGGATTCAGAAATTCAAATTTGTTTTAAATAAAAAGAAACACACGTCATATTAATAAGATAGAATTTGTTATTACATCAATGCCCCATGGGCAAAATAATACAAAATTCTAAGGTAAAAAGATGTTGCGCATCCTCTTTGGTGCAATGTAGGTGTTGAGAGTCTGCTCTTCGTGAAGTTGACAAGTGAGTTCCAAAACCTTCTTCTCGCTTGTGTAGAATTGGGCTTCAAAAGTATCACGCTCTCCCTTGAGCTGTATCCAACTCCTTTGTAAATCTTCAAGTGATGTCGGCATGTCAGGATGTAGGAGGGTGTATGGAACCTCTCCTTCCATAACAGGCTCTATAATCACAGGAAGCATGTAGGGGTAAGGCATCATAAGACTTTGGGCGCGGGTTCGTACCCACTTGAGGTAAGGCTCAAGAGGGATGGAATTCTTGTGTCCCAAGGTCTTACTGTCTACCTTGTTGGGCATCCTCCAAGCTCGGATGAACCTTTGTCGGAGTCCTTGATCATCGTTGTTGAAGTCAAAAACCAAGTCTGGAATCAGCATGTCATGTGGGTCATCCCTTCGGGCATACCCAAATTGTCTCAAAGCTAAGCAAGGGTTGTAGGTAATGCCTCCCCTAATGCCAAGTAGTGGGACATTAGGTAATTTCCCACAATGGTCAATGATGATAACATTCTCTTTTGATCAAGAACACCAATGGATATCTGAATGTGTAAGGGTCATCAACCGTTGTGACCACCTCAGACCTTGCTCATTCTTCAAGACTGATTGGGGAAGATGAGAAATAAACCATCTTTCCAGTAGAAGAGTACAGCACATGAGAACACCTCTTTTCCTCATTGTTCGAGTGTGAAAAGAGTGGAGGATATCCCCAAGCAATGTAGGCACCGGGTTGCGAGCCATGAAGATTTTGACAGCACTCACATCTATAAGCTGGTCAGGGTTTGGGAACAAGACCATCCCATAGATGAGAAGAGCTAAAATCTCCTCAAAATCTTGTAAGTCCAATGAATTCCAGCAGCTTTGGGCCTTCTCAAACAGAAACTTTGACAAGAAGCCTTTGATACCACTTCTGGTTTCCCAATGACTTGTGATATCTGATGGTTGCAAGTGCAGGGCTTGAGAAACATCTTCAGGCTTTGGATCTCTTTCCGTACCGTTAAAAGGTAGTTGATGGAGAATAGGAATCCTCAAGAGTTGAGAAAATTCCTCCAAAGTAGGCACAAGTCGGTAGTCAGGAAATGTAAAGCAATGATGCAAAGGGTCAAAGAACTGGAAGAGAACTTTCAGCATATCCTCCTCAGTGTTGGCAGTGACTAAGTTGAGAAGACGACCATGCCTCTCGGTGAACGGAGAATTCTCAGGAATCCTTGAAGCTAGCTCCTTGAGTTGAGGATGAATTCTCACAAGGTTGACTTGGATAGTTTTCCTGCGAAGTGAATCCATTACCTACAAAACAGGAACAAAGATGAAGACCAAAAATCCTTGAAATGGTTAGTGGATGCATATGATGCTTCATGATGTCCATGATGTTATGCACAAGTATATATGTACAAGCAAATCACATAAATTCCTAGTTTAGGATTGCATGGGGTTTCATAGGTAAGTACCCTCTTGAAGTTTAGTTGGCTCAACCTGTCCTAGAAATAGTAACCGGGTTCTAAGGAGCTCAATATCACTGGATTGTTTTATGTGTTCATTGTTTCAGTTTAGCCACTTTATTGGCGACCAAAATATTCCAAGAAAACAACCCTCAATGAGTGTATTATCGAGTATCTACCAACTTCGGACTGCACCAAAGTCGGTCATCTCACTACATCCTAAAAGGCCATGTTGGTCAAGTAAAGATTCTAAAAGTCCATTAGTGCTTCATGACATAACTTAGCGGCCCCGTATTCTCTTTGATTGACTCAAAGGCTACCGGTACCCACAAATATGTCACACTAATATAGGTATTGCTTAGACCATGTCGGTATACCCCGCACAGTTTCCACAATGTATTGATATTTACCTATGAATGTTTCCCAAATACGGGTAGAGGATTCAAACCCAAACAATAGAACCAAAGTGTAAAGCATACAAGTCAAGGAAGATAAGCATGTAAAGGTGATCTAAAACCCTAAGGTAACCCCACTTTTATATATCTCCCCAGCAGAGTCGCCAGTTTTGTGATGCGGTGGGAGAACTGACTTGAGGTTTTGCGTTTGTGTTCGCAAATGTTTCGGTTTAGCAAGAGTCGCCACCGACTTTTATTTTATCCAAAAGGAAAGGTAAAAAAGCACAGGAAAGACCTTTGAGATTGTTTTTGGGTTCGGGGGTTAGATTATGAAAAGGGAAGGTGCTAGCACCCTTTTCATCCATGGTTTTCCATGGGCTCTTAGTTACTTGTTTTAGATCACTTGCTTTGCTTTTCCAATTGTTTGAAATGGTGCTTTTATGTGTGGTTTTGAAAGTATTTTGAAAATAGGCCTTTGTTTAGGCAACCTTTGCAATGATTCTTGTTTGAATATATACAAAGGTGTTTGTCTTTTGAAAAATGTTTCAATGTTTTGAAAGTTTGGAAATTGTTTTGAAGTGCGTATGTGTTTTTTGAAAATAGCAAGGATGGTTTAAAAGAGATCAAGTAACTAGGAGTTATCTACCCTACTCAAAAGTCTTTCCTATACATTTTTATTCCTTTGACATTGTTGTTTTACCATTGCATTTGGTAAACAACCTTATCTTTGGATGTTAAACGGGACGGACGTGGGTCATCGAATGACCATGATAACAATATTGCCAAGTATCTTAGCAAGTTTTTGAGGGACTAGATCATTTTTGTTTAGGCAACCAAGATAGCGTCATCGAGAGACTATGATCTTTTGTTTTGATTTTGTTTTGCCAAGATACCTAGTATGCATACCATGGCCATTTTAAGGCAACAAAGTGGATGAAACCCTAGGGGTGCTTGTGTGAGATATGTTGTCTTTTTTCATGCATTTTTGTCTTGTGTTAGTCATGCTATTTGTTTTGATTTTTGGTCTTTTGCATACAAAACCCTAGTTTACTATCATGGTATATGAAAGCAATAAAATGCGTAAAAATAATTCTAGACTATTACAACATTATTATGAGGAAGGGGATACAAGTTTTGGAGAGGGGATATTTGCACAAAATAAAACCCTAATTTACTATTACAACTCAATTGAATTTATACAACAATAAACAAATAAACAAGTATTTAAATATGGAATAAAATGTAAATATGCACAAATGTTTTTTGTAATTGTTTTATGTATGTAAAAATAAATTTATTTAAGTCTAAAAAATAAGAAAAAATAAAATGATTATTTTTTGAAAGGGTGAAAACCCTAATTTTTGTTTTTAAAAGAAAATATATATTCTATTATTATTTATTTTATTTATGTACAAGAAAAATAATAACAATATATACAAAATGTTAAGAAATTAAATATTGTATGAAAATATTATCTTAAGTGTACAAATAATAAAAAATAAAAATACATAATATTTATTTACAAGTTTTATTTAGAAAAATAAGTTATATTATTATTAATAAACTATTTTTATACCCAAAAAATAATAAAAATAATAAAATAAAATGCAAAAAATTAAGAAAATATTTTTGAGATTTTTTAATGTTTAGAAAAAATTAATAAAGTCAGAAAATATAAAAGAAATGAAAAATATACAAAAATATAGAAAATGGGCCAAGGGGTGCAAAAAGGAAAAAGGGTGGTGTGAATAGAAGAAACAGCAAGCCCAAGCCCACTTCACTTCATCCCTGACCTCCAGACCACCACGCGCGCGTTTCTCCCTTTCAAATCTGTTCTTGCTCATGCTTGCATGAAATCAAAAATTTACAACATGAAAGTTATAGCATTTTCAATCACGATTCCAAACATATCCATTTTATGACCTAACTCTAAGAAACCAGGGAGAATTTCAGTGGCCCTAAATTCTAACCTAGTTTTTTCAGCAACTTCAACAATCAAATACTCCTAGCTCAGTCAATATAAATAAGAACTATGCATATGTACAACTCAAGCACATTAAAGACTACATTTTTGCTTCACAAACCTAAGCCTAATGATGCCTAAATAAGGAGATAGAACTTTGAAAATTACCTTGTTCAGTTGAGTTTGGTTATGGAAATGTAGCAACTTTGAGTGAGGCCTGAAGGTTGTGTAAGCTTGCTTGAAGTTCCCTTAACCTTTCTCAATGCCCAGCTTGCTTTGAAGTGGCCTGAACCTCCTTGTAGAAGTCAACCTGCAAAGCTTCAAAACGAAAATGGTGATCCTTGAAACAGAGGTTACAGTTACAAGATAAGGGCCTGGACAGCTTAGGTATGATGTATGGAATGTGTTTGAAGTGGTTCCATGCAAAATGCACGAGGGAATATGGAAGTGGCTTGGTGTTTGCAGAAGTTGCCCTGTTTTGGGCAGAAATGGGGTTTTGTGTTTTAGGGTGTTTGCAGTGCTATGAGCTTGTGTATTGGCTTGTTACAATATGCTGAACTTGTTTCAAATGATAGCAAGACTTGGTTTTATCAGATGGAAGAGTTATGTTCACTTTTGCAAGTTTTCTTGTTTTTGAAGAAAAGGTGAGTTGGCAAAGCTCAAAGCCTGTACAGGCTAGCTCAAGGCCTGCTGAGAGTTGGTAACAATTGCCTGATATTTGTGGACTTTGTTTGCAAAAAGATATTAGGTCCATGGCTCAAGATAAACAAAGTTACATAAAGCATGCTTTATCAAAATAGCAATGTAAACTTTTTGCCATAAATGGAATAAATCAATGTACAATGCTCTAAAGCTCAGAACAAAGCCATTATCCAATGAATTTGCATTCAATTTTGGAGTGTAAAAATGATTATAACCTATAATGCAAGTACAAGCATGATCCAAACTGATTTGCAACTTGAACCAATGTGAAAAATGCCTTGGACAAAAGTGAGAAATTGCCAATTTCATTCCTTCGATTCTCCCTAACCATAAATGATCTTGGAGAGTTCTTGGACATTTTGGAAATATTGTAACATTATCTACAATCCATTTTTGAAAGGAATTTTGAGATTCCTCTTGGAACTAGGTGAAAAGTTTCCATGAAGTTAGGTAAAAAATCTGCCTGAACTAGGGCAAAATTTCACTAAGTTAAAAAGTTTTTGGACCCCTATTCACAAAATCATAACTTGAGCTCCAAGCATCTTTTGGGAAACCTTTGTGAATAAAAGTTGTAGATTTTATGGAGGACTACAACTTTCATGTTAAAAGTTTTATTTGAATCCAATTGCATCATGGTGAAAAAGTTGGGAAAAGTTGGGAAAAAATAAGAAATTTTCATAACTTAGAAAATTTCTAAGTTATGAAAATTTTCAAACTTAAACCCTAATTTTCAAAATTAGGTTTCTTGGTGAACAAGTTTCATGTTTTAACACATCTTGATGAAATATGACCCTTGGCACTTGATTTTGACCAAAAAGTCAAAGTTTGACTTTTCAGTGTACAGTTGATTTTTGATCAGTTGATTGGAAAATTCATTTGTCAATCCAATGCATTTGAGATCTTTTGAACCTTGTGATTAGGTCAAGATGATGCCCTTGAGTCCTTGAAACCATGTTTGAACCCAATTTGCCATTGGCTAGGTTAAAAATCAGAAATTGCCCTTCTACAGTCAAAACCCTAAAAATGACCATTTTGCCCTTTTGATGATCTGGCCAAATTTCTTGAGGAGTTGTGGTCCAAACTTGATAAAATGGTTCATATGAGTCTATAATGTTGATGTGGATCAAAAATTATGAGGTTTGACTATAAATTGGCCATGGTTGACTTTTTCCCCAATATAGCTGATTATCAGGTCAACTGTCCAATTGACTGGGCAAAAATGTGATTCAAAGCTTGAAACTTGGTATGGGAAATCTTATAAGTCCAACATGAAGTATGAAATTCATATGAGGCATTGGAAGTCCAAAAATCCTTGTGCAAACTCAAACCCTAATTTCAGGTTAACAGTGCAAGGAGAGGTCTTGAGCTGAGCAAACCCTAATCTGGTCTTGAGTCCAAAGAGTCTTGTAAGGAAAATCTTGATAAAATGAGATGGAAAATTTTGGGGTACAACATCCACTTTTATAAATCCCCAGCAGAGTTGCCAGTTCTGTAATACGGTGGGAGAACTGACTTTATTGGTTTTGCGTTTTATCGCAAGTGTTGCGGTTAGCAAGAGTCGCCACCGATTTTTCTTTTATCCAACAAAGGAAAGGGTGAAAAGAACAGGAAATACCTTTTTAAAATATTTTGAGTTTGGGGGGTATGTTATGGAAAGGGAAGGTATTAGCACCCTTTCCATCTGTAGTTATCTACAGGCTCTTAGTTGCTAGCCCACTTTTGAAAATGCTTTATGATGTGTGTGTGAAAATATTTTTGAAAAGACGCCTTAGTGCATAGAACTTTGTAATGGATCTCGTATCGTTGAGAACGCATACAAAGTGTTTTTGTCTTTGAAAGTATTTAGGAAAAAGTTTGTGTATGTGTGAAAAATTGTTTTGTTTGTTTTTGTGAGCAAACAACTATGAGTTGTCTACCTACTAAAATGGTCTTGTTCTTTTCCTTTTTCCTTTAGACAATGCTACTCTACCATTAGTTAGTAGGTAGCCCTATCGTTGGATGTTTTGAGGGACAAGTGCGGGTCATCGTATAGTCATTGAAGGTAAATGGTAAGGACGTTTTAGCAATTTCGTTTAAGGGACTAAATCATTTTACCAAAAGGAAACACTGAAGGGTCATTGAGGGACTATGATCTTTTGATTCGATGGTCTTTGCTAAAGCGTCCCCACTTTCGAGGGACATGACTGTTATTTTTCGAAGGCAACAAGTAGAGGTACCTTAGATGTGCTCATGTGCGAAGTGTTTTGTGTTTCAGTTATTGTTTATCTTTGATGTTAAGGTTTTCTAACGTTTTGTTAATTCTTGTCATGCAATCCTATTAGGCATACATCTAACAGTTCAATATATATACAAGTGCAGAAAATTTAAAGTGCGAAATTTAAACTAACTGTTACATGGCTTCGGGGAGGGGAAAATTACAAGTTTAAAACTGGGGGTAAAAACAGTAAAGAAATCCTAATTTTAAACTATTACAAACCATGGGCAGATACAATATTTCAAAAGTAATAATGCGGAAAATAAAGAACGCCAAAGATTAACAAGGAACGTCTAAAAACCCAAAAAAAAAAGTTCTAAGCAAATTAAGACAATTTTTGTTGTTTTTCTTTTGTTTATTTTTTTAAGAAAATATTTAAATTGAAAATTAAAAAGCTAAATCTAATTTAAATTAATAGAAGAAAATGAACATTGATTAAAAATAACTATAGAAGAAAATCTAATATTCTTTTGTTTTTTATTATTATTAAGAAAAAGATTTGAAATCAAATTAATCCTAATTCTAATTGATTAACTAATTAAAAAAAGAAAGGTGATTAAAATAACTAATTAAAATTAATTTAATTAATGAAAATATAAATCTAATTACTTTTGGTTTGTTTGATTTTATGATGTCTTTTATGATTTTTTAATAGGAAAAGAAATTATTGAAATAAAAGAGACAAATGAAAATGAAATAAAGCAAAAAAATAATAATAAATGGGACATATGCTACGAATCCAACCATGGTACTGGTTTGGTCTGAAATGGCTCGTAGTGTTAGATCCAAAACTCAAAAGTTCATGAGCCCTAACAATGGAAAACTGGATTCCTGGGTCAAAACTCAAAGGCAATGGTTCTAAAATAATCCAAGCATCAGTGTGAATATGTATGAGTGTTTAAAAACAATTTATAACCTGAGAATAAAACATTTTGAGATTGATAAATTTACCCAACCGGAGCAACCTCGTAGGCGTATTCTAGAGTGCTTCAATCTACAAGAAGCATATGAATGAGATCCTTGGAGCTTGAGAAACACGATGCAAGACTTGGTTTTGATGAATATGGGCGGGAAGTTTGAGTTTCGAATTTTGCAATTCTTGAGGATTTTGTGAAAATTTTGAGAGCTTGTATAGGCAGTTTGGTGTGTGTCCTTATTTGCTTGCAATTTCATGTATTTATAGAGGGAGGAGAGGAGTGTAAACCATCATGGAAAGAATCAAGCCATTAACCATGGCCTTAAAACAAAAACAAAAATAAACATTTGAAAAGTTTCCAAACTTCATGATCCCTTGCCATTTTTGTTTGATTCTTGCCCTTTTCGAATTTTGCATGAACCTAGACACTTTCTATGTATCTTGCACGAATTATTGGGCTTTATGATGGATCAAGCCAAGCCCATATGACTAGCTCATTAGTTTTCATATTTTATTTGATTTAATTCATATTTAAATGAATAAAAATTCAAATAAAAATAATGCATGGATAGATTTAGAGGTCCTTGGACATATCATGAGTATGTTTGAACTCCAAAAAGTTAGGCCCAATAACTTAAAATCACAAATTTTCTCAATTGAGATTTCATACATTTTCTTGAAAATTGACCAACTTGTGCACTTCATAACTTGCTCAAATTTTATCTTTTATAGATGATCTGTGACTTTTTGGAAGGCTAGAGATGTCTTATACACTTTATCTATTAATATTTTCATTTGGAGACATTATCCAGATGTACGTTGTCTTGGCAAAAAGTGTCTTTTCTTGACTTGTTGAAAATGACCTGTAATGTATGAGATCATATCTTTCAAATGATACATCTCTTTGACTTGAGAATAAAATAAAAGTTGTAGGGAAATGAATTTTCTTCAAAATGGGCTTTGTTTAGGGAAAATTTGATGAAGCATGTGAAAGTTATGCCAGGTCAAAGTTCAGTTGACTTCTCCTAAGGAAACCTAATTTGGCCATTCTTGACTTTTGATGATGTGAGGACTTTCCTTGAGGAATCATGATCAACCCTTGATAAAATGATGAATATAACTTAAAAATGCTGAGGTCGACCAAAAATATTGAAGTTTGACTGTATATTGACCATAATTGACTTTTTGACCAATACAGTTAATTTTCAAACATTTGAGCCATTGACTGAGCAAACTTGTGATGAAAGGCATGAAACTTGGCATGGATATTCTTGATGACATATTAGGAACCATGGAAATAACTTGAGGCCTTTTAAACCCAAACTTCTTTGTGAAAAGTGAAACCCTAGCTGGAAGTCCATTGCTTAGGAGGAGAATTTGTCTGGTTAATTCTTAGTCAACCTTGAGCATTTCGGGACCTCTATGAGTATGTCTTGAATAAAATGAGAGGGAAAATTTTGGGTTACAACACACGTAAAGAGGGAATCTCAACCTCAACGAGGAGCACTGCTTCCATACCATACACAAGAGAGAACGGGGTTGCCCCAGTTGAAGTGTGAACGGATGCACGATACCCACGCAAAGCAAAATGGAGCATCTCATGCCAATCCTTATAGGTAACAACCATCTTTTGGATGATCTTCTTAATGTTTTTATTAGAAGCTTCAACAACCTCATTCATCTTAGGCCTGTAAGGAGACAAATTGTGATGGACAATCTTGAATTCTTCATAAAGTTCTATCAACATCTTATTATTCAAATTTGAGCTGTTGTCAGTGATAATCCTACTTGGCATACCATACCGACATATAAGATTGTTCTTGATAAAGCGTACTACCACCTTCTTGGTGATATTAGCATAAGAAGTTGCTTCCACCCACTTGGTGAAGTAGTCAATTGCCACTAAGATGAAATGATGTTCATTCAACACCTTGGGTTCAATCATTCCAATCATATCAATACCTTGCGTAGAAAAAGGCCATGGGGAAGAAATAACATTGAGAAGCATTGGAGGCACATAAATCTTTTCAGCATAAATCTGACACTTATGGCACTTCTTCGCAAATTTGTAACAGTAAGATTCCATTGTCAGCCAATAGTAACCTGCCCTAAGCATCTTATTTGCCATTAAGGGTTCATTGGCATGGGTACCAAAGGAACCTTCATGCAATTCACCCATCAACATGTCTGATTCGTGTTTATCCATGCATATAAGCAAGACCGTGTCATAATTTCTCTTGTATATCACATCTTCATTGAGGAAAAAGCTATCTACCAACCTTCTCAATGTCTTTCTATCTTTATTCGATGCACCGACCGGGTATTCTTGGGTGTGAAGAAAGTGCTTGATATCATAATACCAAGGTTTTTCATCTGGTGTCCCCTTTGTAGCAAACATATGAGTTGGTGTATCAAGATGTCAAACTGTAATCTGAGGTACATCGTTCCAAGCATTTACTTGATGCATGGAAGCCAAAGTGGCTAAAGCATCTACCATATGATTCTCATCTCTGGGAATTTGATGAAATTCAACTTTATTGAAGAAAGGTAATAATCTTCTTGCATAATATTTGTAGGGAATCAAGCCAATGTGACGAGTCTCCCATTCTCCTTTGATCTGATTTATTACCAAAGCCTAATCGCCCTATACATCAAGAATTTTTATTCAGAGATTTATAGCCTCTTCAAGACCCATGATACAAGATTC
This sequence comes from Vicia faba, assembly GCA_948472305.1. Taxonomy (NCBI): domain Eukaryota; kingdom Viridiplantae; phylum Streptophyta; class Magnoliopsida; order Fabales; family Fabaceae; genus Vicia; species Vicia faba. Next base: position 1,015,687,894 of record OX451738.1, read on the forward strand.
ATACTCCACCATGTTATTGGTATAATCTAATGCCAACCTTGCAGTAAAAGGGATATGTGACCCACGGGGAGTGATAATCACAACACCAATTCCTTTTCAATAAGCATTTACAACTCCCTCAAATACCATACCCCATCGAGATTCGGGATCAGGACCTTCCTCGAGAAAAGGTTCATCACAATCTTTTACTTTCAAATACATCACATATTCATCAGGGAAATCAAGCTTAACAGACTGATAATCATCAACTGGTTGGTGAGCAAGGTACTCTGCCAACACAGTGCCTTTAATAGCCTTCTGAGTATGATATTTAATATCATATTCAGACAACAACATCTGCCAATGAGAAATTCTTCCCGTAAGAGCAGGCTTTTCAAAAATATACTTAATTGGATCCATTTTGGAAATTAAGCAAGTAGTGTGATTTAATATATATTGCCGCAATCGCTTTGCCTCCCAGGCCAAAGCACAATATGTTTTTTCTAGCATAAAATACCGTGACTCACAGTCAGTGAACTTCTTGCTGAAATAATAAATGGCATATTATTTTCTTCCTGTTTTATCTTGTTGTCCCAAAATACAGCCCATGGAGTTATCTAACACAGTCAGATACATAATCAATGGTCTTCCTTCAACATGAGGGAGCAAGATAGGAGGCTCAAGCAAAGACTCTTTAATAATTTCAAATTCCCTTTGATAATCATCCTTCCACACACAACCTTGATCTTTCTTCAATAACTTAAAGATGGGTTCACATGTTGCAGTCATATGGGAAATAAATCTGGAAATGTAATTCAAACATCCAAGGAAGCCTTTAACTTGCTTTTCAATTCTTGGTGCTGGAATTTCTTGAATTTACTTAAATTTATTAGGATCAACTTCAATTCCCTTTTGGCTGACCATGAAACCTAGCAACTTTCCTGAATGACCACCAAAACTACACTTATTTGGATTCAAGCGGAGACGATACTTCCTTAAATGCTGAAACAATTTTAACAAGTCTTCTATGTTCCCTTCCTAAGTCTGAGATTTGACGATCATATCATCAATATATCTTCAATTTCTTTATGCACCGGATCATGGAATAGGGTTGTCATAGCTCTCTGGTACGTTGCACCAATGTTCTTCAACCCGAAGGGCATCACTTTGTAACACAATGTTACCCAGGGTGTGATAAATGTTGTTTTTTACATGTCCTAAGAAGCCATCCTAATTTGATTGTATATGGAAAATGTGTCCATGAACGAGAACACTTTGAATTTTGCTATACTATCCACCAACATATCAATATGCGGCATTGGAAAGTCATGTTTTGGACTGACTTTGTTTAAATCTCTATAATTAAAGTACATGTGGACTTTTCCGTCTTTCTTTGATATTAGAACAATGTTGGTAATCCACTGAGGGTACACTGATGTTACAAGAAAGTTGATATCAATCTGCTTTAAAACCTCTTCTTTAATCTTCGCTGCCATGTCAGGATGAGTTCCTCGCGGCTTCTTCTTGATTAGTGAACATTCTGGGTTTAGCGGCAAATAATGTTCCACAATATCAGTATCTAAACCAGGCATGTCTTGGTAAGACCAAGCAAAGATATCCAGATACTCTTTCAGCAATTCAATCAACCTTCTCTCTACATCAGGATGACGTAATGCCCTAATCTTGACTTCTTTCGGATCTTCCTCTAAACCCAAGTTAATCGTCTCCAATGGCTCTTTATACGACTTAATAGTATTTTCCTCGCGCTCAAGCAAACGTGAAACCTCTTCAGGTATTTCATCATTATCTTCTTCTTTGGCCATATACACAGGATATTCAAAGTTGGGAGAGGGTGCAGGGTCATTGCACTCAACGGGTTTTTTAATTAATCTGCACATATGATTTATGATTGATTTTAGAAATTGACACATGTAAAAAGTGATTATGTAGATTTGTTTACAGTTATTATTTATTTCGAAAGTTTTTTTATTACCATTTTTCAAGAAAAAGCTGAAAATAAAGACACAATTTAAAAATTAAAAATAACTTTTATTAATGATTTTAAAAGTCAAAACAACAAACACGCCCATACAACATCATTACTTCCACCTTGGGCAGAGTGAAATATTTTTGAAAAGAGAAAAAACAAATTACTTTGAAATGTGAATGCAAGAAGGAACATCAACAATGATCAAATTCTTGATTATGACTCCATGTGTCACAAAGTCCAGCATCTCTTGCTCTGGCTCATCTTCGAGAATAGCGTTGATCTTTGGAGTAGTCGGATGGAGATATCCTTCATTGTGAAAGATGTCTTGATATTTACTTAAAGAAGAATTCTGCTTTAAACATCCTTCTTCATGGAGAAACCAAACCAGTCACATTCCCGTTCACAGGTAGATTAATAACCTGCCCCCATACCTTGCTAGGGACTTTCTGCACTACCTGTTGTACATCCTTAAATGAGGCGATAAAATCTACATTCTTCATTATATTGTCAATAGATAAGCTTAAAATTGAGTTCCAACAGTGGCTTCATCAGCTTCTACAATGCTGAAGGAAGAAAAATGAGATATCAACAGAGCTTGCTCACTGTTCATAATGGCTATCTTTCCTTCCCGAACAAATTTCAACTTCTAATGTAGGATTGAAGTAACAGCCCCTGCTTCATGGATCCATGGTTGTTGTACCCCAAAATTTGCCCTCGTATTTTTTCCACAAGAAATCACAACCTCGGGCGTTTCTTGATTTTTCAGATTGGCGTAAGAATCAGTCAAACAGACTTTTCTTATCAGTCAGACAAAATTAGGGTTTTCATTGATTTTAAAAACAGTTCAAGCAGATTGCTTAGGGTTTGTTTGAGTTTGACTCAGGATTTGATCAGGCAGGCGCTTCTGTGAAAATTAAGACAAGAATCAGGGTTTTGTACGTGCAGAAAGAATTAATCCTACAGTTCTATTCAGTTTACTCTGAGATTTGGATTGAGGCATTTGAATCAAGAACTTGCAGTATGTTGTTTAATCAGTAAAGGCTAAGGCATTTGATTTGAGATGAGATAAAGGCTGAGGTACTTAAATTGAGAATTTGCAGTGTCTGATTTAATCAGTAAAAAGATAAGTATCTGGATATTGGTTTGATTAACTGTGCATGGTTTAATTGGAGCGCCAGGTTTATTATTGATTCAATGATAAGACCACAGTGTTTATTAATTATTTTTCTAAGTCAATAATTGGATACTTCCAGTTATTTTAATTTAAGAAATTCAAATAATTAAATGAACATTGAATTGAAAGAAGAATTAACTGATCAAAAGGATTTTTATTTATTCATCTTTAATTTTTTTGTTACAAATTATTATTTGAACAACGGTAAATTTATTTACATGTTTGTTTACAATAATAATTTTAAAAATGATTAAATTTGAAATAAAACTATCCTAAATATTCCTAAGTCTTCAAATCTTCAGCTTCTACTGCTACTCCTCTCCATTTTTATTTTTATCTGCAAAAAGAAAAGAAGAAGTCAATTGCAGTCAAAATAATTAAGAGCAGACAGTTAAAAAAGTCATCATTAAAAGCAACTGGCCGGAATCAGTTTGCCCTCTCTGCAAATCACGAGATTTCTCCCGGTTCACAAAGAGGGATGAAAGATGCTTGCAAAAGAAAAAGACATGAAATGCACAAAAGTTGTAATTGCACAAATTCAAATTTGTCAAACATATTGCATTTTGCCCATTTCAAAAATTCCTAACAGCATGTACAAGTCTAAATGCAAACTGAACTGAATTGCCTAACTACAAAGTTCCAATTTCAAACTTTCCACAAGCTGCCAAAGAGCTATCAAAACGCTATTCAAAACAAGTACAAAATGCTGTCACAAAGAAGCAGAAAATATGGAAAAAGAGATAAGAGTTATGCAGAGGAAAGCAGCTAGTGCAAGCAACATCAAGGTTACATCATTTTCAAGGCCATTTGCTTTTTCATAATAGGACAAACATAAGCAATATAAAATATGCTTTTAATCTGTCAAAAAGGCAGAGATATCACAAAGGGAGGATACCACAAACTGTAAGAAAAAAAGAGATTGCAAGCTATCTCCACAAACTTAAAACCACCTCAAAATCAAAAAAAAATCAAAACCTGTGTTAACCTCACAACAAAAACATAAAACCTGCCTCAAAGCTGCTTCAAGCAAGCCTAAGCATCAGCCTGCATATGCCTTAAAGCAAGACCCTGTAACAAAATCCATGAGCCTAAAAAACTCTCAACCCATGACCTGCAACCTGCATAAGCCTTTCAAGCCTTGCATCAACCAAACACAAATTCACAACACAGGCCTGTAAGCACACTAAGCCTCAAACACACCAAGCCTTACTATTCAAAACACCTACCCTGTCCAAGCCAAAAACATAAACAGCATATCCAAACCTCACCAAAGCCTTACCTGATTCAAACCCTCAACCTTTTCAAAACCTGCTAAAGCCTAAAACTTCAAAGGGCCTGTAACCATTCAAAGCTCCTAGCCTAAAAGCCAAAAGCCCTCAAACAATACAAACTGTCAAGCCCCAAACTGAAGCAAGCCAACAAGAAGAGGAGGAAAAGGCAACTCAAGCATACTCAAGCATACCAAATATCTCAGCATACCAGAAACACACAAGCAATCCCAAAGGCCCTCGGAGGAAGCCTCATCACAGGACAAGCATACAAGGCAATAACCAACATCAACAGGTATCTCAGCAAACCAACCAATGCTCAGAGGCAACAGAAGCGAATAAAAGAGAAGAAGATAAAGAAGTTCATTTTCAGATAGTCATCATCAAACCCAACAAAAGGCAAAAAAATAAAGATACCAGGAAGAGCAAGTTCACAGCATCACGTGTATCCTTCCGTCCGGCCACCATAGGTGCCTCCGACCCCCTCCTCCTCCGTCTCCAATAAAGGTAGTATTTCTTCTCCCTCCTTTCAAAATCTCATGTGAACAACAACATAAAAGAAATCAGAAACAGAACTAAAACATACAAGATATGAACTAAAACCCTAACGCGAACGACTCAGAAATCGCTACCTTGTATAAACCCTCGCTGGAGCGATCCTTGAAGGGAGAATAAACGGGTGATGGCGCCTGGTTGGCCTTAGGTAGAGGAAAGTTCAGTAACTTGGCCGGAGAAGATGAAGACGAAGCCAAAAACGGCGCCTCTGTATCCTTTTCCTAACCCTAAATCCCTTTCTGAACGAAATAACTCAAACCCTTGCAAAGTTTGTTTCAATTGTTTTGGGCCTTGCCCGTTACAACGCCTTAAGCCCATTGATTTACACGCCTCACCCCTCTCTTTGGACTTTGACCTCCCTTTTTGTTTGGGCCAAAGACAAGCACAAGGCCCATTGAGTCTTTTAGCCTCTTTTTATTTTTCAAACTAATTCATACTTTTTTTTTACATTAAACTTTAATTGACAATATTCTTTTCCTAATATACTTAATATTTTGTTAAATAAATAATACCCTTTTTTAGATAAAATATTCTCAATGATTTCTTTTCTTTATCATTTTTATTACATTTTAACATGAATATACAAATATTAATTTTTTCCTTAAACTTAGAATACTTCTACTTTCTTTTAATTAAAATTTTTGTACATAAAGCATTAATTTTCTTAAAACATCTTTTTTCCCTTTTATAAAAACTCTTGTGTAAAATATTCACATTAATACATAAAGACAATAAAATACATAAACATTTGTTTTCTTTTCTTAAAACCTTTGTTTGTATACACCTAACAAAAAATACAAGAATACAATAATACATAAATAAAATACTCAACTTTCTCATTAAGTTAGCAATACTTAATAAATACACTTTCACACTTGTAAATAAATTACGTACACTTACACATTTACAATACACAGACACGTTGATACATTTACTTTACATTGACACATTTACATTATTCTATTCTTATACATTGCTATACACTACATATTACATTTGCGCAATTCGATTTGGTTGTAATTATTTGGACACTACTCTCCCATTTAAGTCTCATCCCCATTTGTAAATTTGTACCCCCACTCCCGGATACTTATTTGTAATAGCGTAGACTTTAAATTCCCGCAATTTATCGCTTTCAAATATACCATGGTTAGACCTAGGGTTTGTATGTACATAAAATCAAACGCTAGATAACCTAATACAAGACAAATACATGAAATCAATACACAATCACACTTGCACCCCTAGGGTAATCCCGCTTGTTGCCTTCCAAAATGGGCCATGCTTGCACGTCGAGTTTCTTTGGCAAAACAAAACAAATCAAATGATCATAAGTCCCTCGATGACGCTTTCGAAAGTTGCCTAATCAAAATGATCATAGTCCCTTCAAGCAAAATTGCCAAAGATACTTGGCACCATTGCATTCATGGTCCATACGATGACTCGCGCCTGTCCCGTTAAACATCCTAAACGCAAGATTGTCCACCAAATACAATGGTGGAACAAAATTGTTAAAAGGGTTAAAACATGAGAAAAAACCTTTGAGTACAATAGGGGTAGACAACTCTTAGTTACTTGATCAACTTGCAAAAACACTTGCCTACTTTTCAAACCACTCCACAAACACTTTCAAAAAAAACTTCCAAAAACATTTGAAACATCTTTTCGAAAGAGATACACACCTTCGTATATACTCAAACACGAGTCATTACAATGGTTGCCGAAACAAAGGCGTCTATTTCAAAACATTTTTCAAAACACACACACACACACCATTTCAAGCAATCGAAAATCAAAGGCAAGTGATCTAAAACCAAGTAATTAAGAGCCCATGGATAACCATGGATGAAAAGGGTACTAATACCTTCCCTTTTCATAATCTACCCCCCGAACCCACGAAACATCTCAAAAGGTTTTTCCTGTGCTTTTTAACCTTTCCTTTAGGATAAAATAAAAAGTCGGTGGCGACTCTTGCTAAACCGAACAAGTGCGAACACAAACGCAAAACCTCAAGTCAGTTCTCCCACCGTATCATAATGGTCGTCCCAATAAACAACTATAGGCAGGAACAATATCCATAACCTAAAAAGTGGTTTGTAATAAGTGAGAGCCTATGTGAATAGGTAAATCCACCTCTCCAATGACGAACTTTCTCAAACCATCAAAAGATTTTACTATAATGCCACTTGGGTGCATAGGAGTTCCCTGGTATTTGAGCTTCATGAGAGTACTTCTCGGTATGACATTTAAAGCAGATCCATTGTTTATCAGCACATTGGACAAAAAGTCATTCTTGAAATTCATGGAAATATGCAGAGCCAGGTTATGATTCCTCCCTTCATCTGGAAACTCGTCATCATAAAAGTTCAGATTATTACAAGATGTAATATACCCAACAACACTACTGAATTGATCCAAAGACATATCACTTTTAACAAAAACCTGATCAAACACCCTCATCAGAGATTCCCGGTGAGCAGAAGAATTCATCAACAAGGCTAGAATGGAAATCATAGGTGGAGTTTGCAACAATTGATCCACAATCTTGTAATCACTCATCTTGATTATTTTTAGTAGGTCAGCTACATCCTTTTCCAAGGCGGTGCCACTAGATTCTCCTACCACTTTCTTAGTCTCAGCATAAGCCTCAACAATCTTTTTGCCAGGATTAACATCTCCTCGAGAGGTAGGGGCGAAGACATGACCACTACGAGTTACCCGACTAGCTTCATCAATATTCTCAACATGGGACAAAGGTTAATAGGAATTTCCACACCATCTTCTAGGATAGTTTCATTGTACTTATAAGGCACAACTTTATCTGGTTCATATGGGACGGGACCAGGCAGACAAATGACGATGGGAGCAATAACAGGCTTGTTGTGGTATGCAATCTCGACTGGAGCGGGAACACCAAAACACGGTGTTGTACCCCAAAATTTTCCCTCTCACTTATCAATTATTTTCTCACAAAAGATCTCTTGGTTCAAGACTGCACTAGGGTTGATCAACTCAAGACACCTCCTTAAACACTGATGACTCAAATTAGGGTTTGAGATTGCACAAGGATAATTGAACTTTAAATGCCTCATATGACTTTCATGGATCATTATGGACCCTCAAGATTACTCATGTCAAGTCTCAAGCCTTGAATCACATTTTTGCTCAGTCAATTGAGCAGTTGACCTAAAAATCAGCTGTATTGAGGAAAAAGTCAATTGTGGTCAATTTACAGTCAAACTTCATAATTTTGATCCATATCAACATTATAAACTCATATGTATCATTTGATCAAGTTTGTTCCATATTCCTCAAGAAATTTGATCAAATCATCAAAAGGGCAAAATGGTCAAAATTAGGGTTTTTATTGAGAAAGGGCAATTTCTGATTTTTGACCTAGCAAATGGTTAAGTTTGTTTGAGGCATGATCTCAAGAGTTCAATTGCATCATAAAACCCAATGATATAGTGGTAAGGGCCTTTGACGGTTCAAAGAGAATGGTGCATGGGGAGGTGGACATCCCCATAAAAGTTGGAACCCAGACCTTTGATTCAACTTTTTACGTGATGGACATTCGCCCTTCCTATTCCTGCTTGTTGGGCCGACCATGGATTCACAATGTTGGTGCCATTACCTCTACATTACATCAAATGCTGAAATATCCAACCGAGGGGAAATCATTACTATCCATGGAGAAGAGGAATATATGTTCAGTCACTTGAACTCCTTCAGATACGTAGAATTGGATGGTGAATTCATTGAAACTCCGTTTCAGCATTTCGAGGAAGTCCCACAAACCATGGCATTAACCAAGACTATTTCCCAAGTCCCAAAGATTACAAGACCTCCGCTAAAGATGTCTTCTCTAAAGGATGCCAAGGCTGTGATCGAATAAGGTGGTTGTACTATTTGGTGTCAACTCCAGGATATCCCATACAAATATGACAAATTTGGTTTGGGTTTCACTTTAGGAGCCCAGAAAGTTGTGCGTCGTGCTCGTGCCGGGGGACCACCCTTGAAGATCAGCAACCACATAGTCAACACGGTGGAGGATGATGAGGACAGTTATGACTTGGAAGAATGGATTTTCCCAACTGTCAATGGAGGACTCAGCAACTGGGAAGCTAAAGATTTTGTCCCAATTACTTTTATCCAACAGTAATTGTCTTTAAATTTTGTAGGACAAATAATTAAACAATTCAGACTTTTAAAACCTTGTGTCTTACCCGAGGCACAACGGTCCATTTGTAAGGGTTGTTACCTCATTTTCATATGTCACCAATGAATCATGGACGTTTTTACATACAAAATTTGCACTCTTTGTCTTTCTTTTTTATTTCTTTCAAAGATATCTATACTCATACACACACTCACATTCAAAATGCAGATCTACATCCATTCGGGATCCCACGGGTAACAATTCTGCTATAGCTTTTTGTGACTCTGAAAATCTAATCTACCAAGCCGAAGACGAAGGTGAGGAAGATTGTGAAGTTCCAGGGGAATTATCCAGGTTATTACAACAAGAAGAGAGGACCATACAGCTCCACAAAGAACCAGTGGACACAGTTAACCTAGGTACCGAAGAGTACAAGAAAGAAGTCAAGGTGGGTGCCAATCTGGAACCCAATGTCAAGAAGCGTCTGACTCAGTTGCTACATGATTATGTCCAGGTCTTTTCCTGGTCGAACGAAGACATGCCAGGATTGGATGTTGGTATTATGGTCCATCGTCTACCAACAAAAGAAGACTGCCCTCCGGTAAAGCAGTAAGTCAGTCGCATACGACCAGACATGTCAGAGAAGATCAAAGCGGAAGTCATGAAACAATTCAACGCCGGATTCTTGGTCGTCACCTCCTATCCGCAATGGGTCACCAATGTTGTTCCCGTGCCTAAAAAGGATGGCAAAGTACGAATGTGAATGGACTACAGAGATTTGAATAGGGCAATCCCTAAGGATGATTTCCCACTTCCCCACATCGATATTTTGGTTGACAATACAACACAGCATAAGGTGTTTTCCTTCATGGATGGTTTCTCAGGTTACAATCAAATCAAAATGGAGCCTGAGGACATGGAGAAAACAACTTTTGTTACACAATAAGGCACTTTCTGTTACAAGGTTATGCCATTCGGGTTAAAGAACGCTGGGGCAACCTATCAGCGTGCCATGGTAGCCTTATTTCACGACATGATACATCACGAAATAGAGGTCTATGTGGACAACATGATAGCCAGATCTCAAACGGAAGAGGAACATCTTAACCATTTACAGAAACTGTTTGAGAGACTAAAGAAATACAAGCTGAGGTTAAACCCAAATAAATGCACATTAGGGGTGAGGTCTGGTAAACTCCTAGGCTTTGTCGTCAGCGGTAAAGGTATCGAAGTGGATTCTGCCAAGGTGAAAGCAATACAAGAAATTCCTGCTCCTCGTATTGAGAAGGAAGTCAGAGGCTTCTTAGGACGGCTAAACTACATTGCCCGATTCATTTCTCACTTGACCGCTACTTGTGAACCAATCTTCAAATTACTGAAGAAAGATCAAGTAGTCAAATGGAATGATGAATGCTAAATTTCCTTCGACAAGATCAAAGAGTACCTGCAAAAGCCTCATGATTTAATGCCACCAGTCGAGGGAAGACCCTTGATCATGTATCTAACTGTTTTGGAAAATTCAATGGGGTGCGTGCTGGGGTAGCATGATGAGTCTGGCCGAAAAGAGCATGCTATTTATTACCTGAGAAAAAAGTTTACCGACTGTGAAACAAGATATTCACTGCTCGAGAAAACTTGTTGCGCTCTGGCATGGGCTACTCGCTGCCTAAGACAGTATATGCTGACCCATACTACCTTATTGATATCCAAGATGGATCCAATAAAATACATATTCGAGAAGCCTGCCCTCTCTGGGAGAATAGCAAGATGGCAGATGATCCTGACGGAATATGACATTCAGTATACTACCCAAAAAGCAATAAAGGGCAGTGTACTAGCTGATCACCTTGATCATCAAGCTGTGGATGACTACCAGTCCATGAAGTTCGAATTCCCCGATGAAGACATCATGATGGTAAACAACTGTGAAGAATTCAGACCATATGACGGACCTGAACAAGGATCTCGGTGGACCCTGGTTTTTGATGGGGCGTCTAACGCGCTCGGCAATGGCATCGGTATTGTACTCATATCTCCGGAAGGATGTCATACTCCCTTTACCGCAAGACTTTGCTTCAACTGTACAAATAACATGGCAGAATATGAAGCATGCATTTTTGGTCTCAAAGCTACCATAGATTTGGGGATCAAATCCTTAAGTGTATTCGGAGATTCAGCCTTGGTCATCAGTCAGATCAAAGGAGAATGGGACACTAAACACCCAAACCTCATCCCCTACAAAGAACATGTGTTGACATTAATCCCACATTTCGAGAAGATTACCTTCGAGCATTTTCCGCGAGAAGAAAATCAACTAGCGGATGCGCTAGCCACAATGCCATCCATGTTTAAACTTAAAGGGATAAGGAGGCTCCCCAGATAACAATTGAACGAATGAGTGAACCAGCTCACTGTCATGAGATCAATACTGAAGAAGTAGTGGACCGGCCTTGGTTCCACGAAGTTAAGAGGTATCTCGAGGCTCAAGAATATCCGGAAGGAGCTTCAGTCAACGACAAGAAGTTCTTAAGAAGATTCTCGGCTAAGTTCTTCCTTAGTAATGGCATTCTTTACAAACGCAACCATGACTCTGTATTACTTCGTTGCGTAGACAAGGTTGAGGCAAAAAAGATCACGGCTGATCTACATGAAGGCACTTTTGGCACCCATTCCAGTGGGCATACGATGGCAAAGAAGATCCTACGGGAAGGTTATTACTGGTCTACCATGGAAGCAGATTGCTATCAGCACTCTCAAACTTGTCATAAGTGTCAGATCTATGCTGACAAGGTGCACGTGCCTCCGGTTCCTTTGAACATCTTGACGGCTCCTTGGCCCTTTTCTATGTGGGGGCATCAACATGATTGGGGAAATCAAGCCCACGACCTCTAATGGACACTGCTTCATCTTGGTGGCCATTGACTATTTCACGAAATGGGTTGAGGAGGCTTCTTTCGCTTCCGTTACTAAGAATTTTGTCACCTGGTTCATTAAACAGAATCTCATATGTCGATACGGTATCCCAGAGAGGGTCATCACAGACAATGGTACAAATCTCAACAATACTATGATCACCGCACTGTGCACATAATTCAAAATCCAACACCATAATTCTTCCCCTTATCGGCCAAAGATGAATGGCGCTGTCGAAGCTGCAAATAAGAATATTAAGAAGATCATACAAAAAATAACAGTCACATACAAAGACTGGCATGAGATGCTACCATTCTCCCTCAAGGGTTACTGTACCACGACGCACACATCGACCGGGGCAACACCTTATTCTCTGGTATACGACATGGAAGTTATCTTGCCTATTGAGGTCCAGATCCCTTCTCTAAGAATCATGAAGGATACAGGGTTGAGTGAAGACGACTGGATCCAAACTCGACTTGATCAATTGAACTTGATTGATGAGAAAAGGCTTATTGCTGTCTGTCATGGTCAAATGTATCAAAAACAGATGATCAAGGCTTTCAACAAAAAGGTCAGGCGCCAAGTGTATCAAGTCGGGGATCTGGTGATCAAGCGCATCATACTTCCACAGGGTGATCCCAAGGGAAAATGGACTCCTACATACGAAGGACCATTTGTGATCAAAAGCATATTCTTTGGTGGAGCAATGATCTTAACCACTATGGATGGCGACGACCTGCCGCACCCTGTAAACGCGGACATAGTCAAAAGATACTACGCATAAGAGACCCGCTAGGTTGACACACCTAGGCAAAACAAGGGAATCCCGACGAACCAAAAAGGTTCAGGCAAAAATTAGGGATAAAATAAAAAAAAATATGTACACCCGGCAAGTTGAAAACCGGAAAGGGCAACTTGGGCAAAAAGGTTATCCCGGTGGACTGAAAACCCGAAAGGGCGGTCCAGGCAAAAGTTAGGGAATTAAGGCGTACGACTATGTCCCGTTTGGATCACCTTACAGACAACCTTTGGCTTCGACTGACAAATTCAACGGGTCTAATCAATCCAATCAACTTCAGACAAGGAAGCAAGTGGACAAGACGCTCAGGGACACGAAGGCTATAGCAGAATGGGAACCCCTTGGGATTATTGCACATAGCTATCTTTTCTTTGTATCAAATTTTCATTTTTTACGACGACATTCCCTTACTAGAATGTTCGTCTCATTGTACAAGAAGACTTATTCAAGTTAATACAAAGATACCCCTTTGAAAGTGCAAAACTATCTGTTTTTCTTTATTTCTGTGTTTTGTTTACAAAAACGTCCAATGATTTATTTTTGAACATATGCATTTGAACGTAACTATTGTTTCCAAATGAACAAAAATAGAAAGACAATAATTAATGGCTTTAAGAAATAGGTTAATATCTTTTAACTATTCCATAAAATCCCCACAATGTGCAGCTTAATCCCCAGCGGAACAAAAATACCAGTTATCACTCCCCGGTAGAGGTCGCCAAATTTCCCAGGATTCCCCAACTGAATTTTACAAGCAATACACGTCATTTCCCTTACAACAAAGTTGATTCCTCTACCAAATAGAAGCTCATCAACTCATCAGCACTTTAAATCATGAAGACTTACCACCACGTCCCCAACAGTAGTCAGGGATTTATTTTCCTCAATCCAACAGTATTACATCAGCATAGCTTACATGCCCATACATCGCATCCATACGTCATGACATTGACAACATGAACGCATACAACATAATCTGATTCATTTTATTGAGAACATCATTATACAATGCATTTCATACATCATGAAATTACATACAACTAAACTTTCATCTTTTCAGGAAAGATCAGTCAACAGATGGCTATCATCAACAATTTGTAAAAGGTCAGAGATTGATACCTGAAACAAGCCAGGAAAATTATCTACACGACCAGTTGAGCTTTCAGATACAGTTCAGATATGCTCCAGACACGGACGCCATTCTGATACTCATTAAGATCCAGCTTTTAGATACAGTTCAAATACACTCCAGACACGGATGCCATTCTGATACTCATTCAGATTCAGCTTTCAGATACAGTTCAAATACGCTCCAGAAACAGACGCCATTCTGATACTCATTCAGATTCAGCTTTCAGATACAGCTCAAATACGCTCCAAACACAGACGCCATTCTGATACTTATTCAGATTCAGCTTTCAGATACAGTTCAGATACGCTCGAGACACGGATGCCATTCTGATACTCATTCAGATTCAGCTTTCAGATACAGTTCAGATACGCTCCAGACACAGACGCCATTTTGATACTCATTCAGATTCAGCTTTCAGATACATTTCAGATACGCTCCGAACACGGACGCCATTCTGATACTCATTCAGATTCAGCTTTCAGATACAGTTCAGATATGCTCCAGACACGGACGCCAATCTGATAGTCATTCAGATTCAGCTTTCAGATACAATTTAGATACACTCCAGACGCGGATGCCATTCTGACACTCATTCAGATTCTGCTTTCAGATACAGCTCAGATACGCTCTAGATACGAACGCCATTCTGATACTCATTCAGCTTTCAGATATGAGTCAAATACAATCCATTTATGAATATTATTCTGATACTCAACCCAACACATCCATTATTCCTGTATAAATCAACCAGAAATTTATTCTAACACTTCTTTCATTCCTGCCAACAATCAGTTTGGATGGCATCTACAATCCCATCTCCAATAACTTTCCATCATCTCTCCAAATGGAATCTTTAATCCCATTACCTATACCATCAACCACCACATCCTCGAGTGCAAATTTCTAGGCACTCTAGTGTCCAATCATCTTCCACCTTCAAGTCACGAATGGCAAATCCGCAAATCTAACTCTTCAAGTTTAAGAAGATTGAACAGGGGCAGCTGTTGTACCCCAAACTTTTCCCTCTCACTTATCAGTTATTTTCTCACAAAATATCTTTTGGTTCAAGACTGCACTAGGGTTGATCAACTCAAGACACCTCCTTAAGCACTGATGACTCAAATTAGGGTTTGAGATTTCACAAGGATAATTGAACTTTCAATGCCTCATATGACTTTCATGGATCATTATTGACCCCCAAGATTACTCATGTCAAGTCTCAAGCCTTGAATCACATTTTTGCTCAGTCAATTGAGCAGTTGACCTAAAAATCAGCTGTAGTGGGGAAAAAGTCAATTGTGGCTAATTTACAGTCAAACTTCATAATTTTTTATCCATATCAACATTTTAACTCATATGTATCCTTTGATCAAGTTTAGACCATAATTACTCAAGAAATTTGATCAAATCATCAAAAGGGCAAAATGGTCAAAATTAGGGTTTTGACTGAGAAAGGGCAATTTCTGATTTTTGACCTAGCAAATGGTTAAGTTGGTTTGAGGCATGATCTTAAGAGTTAAATTGCATCATTTTGACCTAATGGCATGACCCAAAACATTTCTCAAGATCAATTGGATTGATAGTGAATTTTCAGTCAACTGATCAAAAGTCAATTGTACACTGAAAAGTCAAACTTTGACTTTTTGGTCAAAATCAAATGACAAAGATCACAATTCATAAAAACATGTCAATATATGAAACTTATTCATCAAGAAATCAAAAAGTCAAGATTTCATTTTGAAAAGTCAAAGTTTTCTAACTTAGAAATTTTTCTAAGTGTTTAAAACTTCATGTTTTTACACAACTTTGAGAAAAAATTTCACCATGATGCAAGATGATTCAGAAGAAACTTTCAACATGAAAGTTGTAGATATCCATGAGATATACAACATTTATTTACACAACTTCTTCCAAAAGTGCTTGGATCTCAAGTTATTAATTCATGAAGTCATAGTCTTAAAACTAAACACTTAGTGAAATTTTGCCCTAGTTTAGGCAGGATTTTGACCTAACTTCATGGCACTTTTTCATATAGTTCCAAGGAGAATTTTCAAAATTGATTCAAATAGGGGTTGTAGAGAACATTACAAGATTTCCAAAATGCCCAAGAACTCCTTGAGATAATTCTTGAGCAGGAAGAATCAAAGAGAGGAAGTTAGGGTCTTCAAACTTGAATTACAAGTCATTTTTTATGAACACATGAACCAAATCCATGCTAGGCTGCATAATCTTTGCTTTGCAGGCCTCAAACTTGTTTTTCACTCCATAATTAAATGATTACACAACTGTTAGAGCTTTGATCCAAGCAATTGAGCTATTATCCAAGTTGCATTTCCATTAATGGCACAAAGTTAACATTGCCATTCTTGTAAAGCAAGCTTTTTGCATAAAGTTCATTCTTGAGCCTCTAACTTGTTCCCTCTGATCACACTCCACCCACAAAGTCAGAAGCAAGTATGCTTAAATCATAACCACTCTATCTTAGCAAGTACACAAGGCATGGAAACTTGAATTTCTCAAAATATCACATGTTATGCATAAACTTGTGATTTTGAATTCTGATCACTAACAAGTCTCCAAACTTGTTTCTTATAAATAGAGTCACTATTTGTGAGCTAGAACACGAGTTCAAGGACCCTGAAACACTCCCAAACTCCCTCTAGCCATAAATTGCACAAAAAATTCCATTGATACACAGTTCTGACCTTGAACTTGTATCTCTCATTTCCGTCGTGCGTTTTCCCTCAAATTCATTCCTAAAGCTTCCTTACATCAAATATAGTCAATCCTTGTCCTTGGTTTGGAACTATAACTACATCTTCATCATCTTCTATAACCAAAAACGGAGGTATGCAACTTGACTTCTCCAGACCATTCTAGCCATTCATTGCTCAAGCAAACCATTGCATTAGCTTCCTGGGAACTTGAGGAAGCTAACCTGATCATTGCAGCACCTTGAATCAAGCTCATTTTCATTTCACGATTTCCAATTTTGAGGTATTTTTCTTGAACTTCTATCTTCATATTTAGGCATTGTTAGGCTTGCATTTGTGAAGATAAAACGTAGACATCATTTCCCTGAAACTATACATGTCCATAGATTTCATTTATTTTGATTGAGTTAGGAGAATATTGAATTTGAACTTTCTAAAATATTTAGGTCAGAATTTGGTACTTTTTGAAATTCTTATTCATCTTTGATTTATAGCTTATGATATTTATATGGTTGGATTCGTGTGAAAAAATGGAGCAATTTTCATGTTTACATTTTTGCAAATGGTTGAGAAATGAGCAAGTTACAGATCTTTTGGCTGGAGGTTGAAGATGAAGTACAGTCAGGGCAGGTTTTTGTGTTATGTATTTATCATTTCATACAAGTTAATGGATGTATCATCAACCCAGTGGTTAAAGTGCGCGCCCGTCACTCCTTGGACTTGGGTTCGAGCCCCATCGTCCGTTTTGTGTTTTTTTATATTTTTTTCTGTTTCTTTTTTTGCATCCAGCCGCCTGGGCCTCCCCCTTTGGGCCTTCCCCTTTTTTGCTTTCTCTAACCCCCTGCTTTTCTTTTGCACCTGGCCCAACTTTATTTCTTATTTCATTTTTATTTCATTTTCATTTTTTTATTTTATTTTCATTTCATATTTTCTTTATTATTTTTATTATCATTATTCTTTGTATTATTATTTTTATTAATAAAAAAATTCAAAAAATATTTTATTTATTATTTACACTTATTTATTTTATTTTCCTGTAAAAACAAAAAGACTAAAAACATTTTCTTTTAACAAATTAATTTCTTTTTTTAATAATCAATATTTAAACTTAAGTTTAATTATTATATTATTTACTTGTAAATTAAAATTAACTTAGAATTTAGGTTTCTTTTAATTATTTAATTTTCATTATTTATAATTATTTAACTTAAAACCTTTTTCTCATAAAAACCCTAAAAAACATTTTTTATTTATTTATTTTTCCTTAATTAGTTTAAACTTGATTTTGTTTGTTTTTAATTAATCATCTTCTTCAAATTAGGTTAGAAATCTCTTTTCATGAAAACCAAACAAAATCATATTTCTTTACATTTTACATTCTTGCATTCTTATCTTTATTTTTGTACATTATTCAAAATTCAATATGGTTGTAATATTTATTTAGATTTAAATTCTTGCAATATTCCCCATTTGTAATTTATATACCCCCTCCCCTAAGTATTGTAATAGCGTAGTAATTTTAAATTCCGCAATTTATCGCTTTATATACAGATGCTAGTAATTAGGGTTTTGTATGGAAAGACTATAACCAATCAATTAGCAAACCTTAATCAAAGATAAATCAAGCATGAACATCAACACACTTGCACACAAGAACCACTAGGGTAAATCCACTTGGTTTCCTTACAAAAATGACCATATTACACATGTGAGGTATCTTAGCAAAGACAAGCAAAATATAAGATCATAGTCCCTCGATGACGCTATCAAAAGTTGCATATCAAAATGATCTTAGTCCCTAAAGAAAAATGCTAAGATATCTTGCAACATTGCTAATCATGGTTATACGATGACCCACGCCCGCCCCGTTTACATCTAAAGATAGGGTTACTTACCAAATCAATGGTAAGATAACAATGTCAAAGGAAAGAGGAAACAAACATGAAAGACTTTTGAGTAGGTAGATTACTCCTAGTTACTTGCTCAATTTCAAAATCCAAAACATCCTTGCTATTTTCAAAACACCAACACTTTTAACACATCTTTCAAGCTTGAAGACATTTTCAAAAAGATCAAACACTTTGTACACATTCTTATGAACGAGAATCATTACAAAGTTTGCCAAAACAATGGCATCTTTACAAAATACTTTCAAAAACCACACAAAGCATATTTTCAAACAAAAGCAAGTGATCTAGAAAGTAACTAAGAGCCCATGGAAAACCATGGATGAAAAGGGTGCTAGTACCTTCCCTTTTCATAATCTACCCTCCGAACTCAAGAAACAATCTCAAAGGTCTTTCCTGTGCTTTTTCACCTTTCCTTTTGCATAAAAGAAAAGTCAGTGGTGACTCTTGCTAACTGCAACATTTGCGATAAAATGCAAAACACCCAAGTCAGTTCTCCCACCATACCACACACGGCACAATAACATTCACCCATGTTTCTTCAGAATACTCAAGAATCACATAATCATTATAAGAAAATAAACCTTCATTAGAAGAAAATAACTCATCAGCAGAAACATACTCATCATCAAACATGGCCTCAACAGAGTAACTTCAATCATATTAACTCCATTATCATATCTATTTCGTGTGATTATGATAGTACCATTATCTAACAACAATTAAACATGTCTTCTTACAACAGAACAACCATGGGAATCCCTACGATAGATCTAACAGGACCCATAATAGTGTACCTCCTAGCCATCCATGTGACAAAATGTGGCATGCAGCTGCACCAGATCATCATTCATGTAATTCACATAAATAATCTAGAATTCTTCAGGGTAACCATAAACCATAGTCACATCTTCTTCATATTCAGCCCTTGGTCTGATTATATGGATAAGACATTCATCTATCATTTCTTAAAGATCAACTCTCACTTTATCACATCCATGGATATCTGGACTGCAAATACTACAACCAGCATAGTCATGTGTATAATAATTGAACTCACAGAGATCAACATGCATCTTCACTAAATCACCTCTAACCAGGTTGATATCTAAAATTTGGAAATCCCCAGGACAGCCAACAACCATATTTACAGCACTTCAACCTCCATGTTTGGGTAGTGGATTATCCTTTACATTGGGACCAACATCTTTAAGACTAGATCTTACCATCTTCTTCACTTCAGATTTCAATGGATAGCAATTTTCAAAATTGTGCCCTGGGGCTCCTTGATGAAAAGCACAAGTCTAATCCGCCTTATAATACCATGGCAAAGTTGAAGGTATATCAGGGGAGGCCTAGTCTGCACCAATTTCTTTTGAATCAAAGCCGGAAACAATTATGCATAACTCATCAGAATAGGATCAAAAGCTCTTTTCTTCTACCCTTGCCCTTGATTACTTTGATGAGGTGCTCTCTGATAGGAAACAGTAGTCGGAGCTACACTGACGACTGGAGTTACAGAAGCAACTTGTTGTTGGTGATGATGACGTCTTCTCGGAGGTATAACCTTTCTTTCCTCAACGACATCATTTATTTCACTCTATTTCATTTTAGAAAACCCATATGATGATTCCTTTGTTCCACTAAAACCTTTGTCTTTCGTCAATCATCCTTCCCTAACAACTTCTTCTAGGCAAACACCCATACCTACCATCTTAGTGAAATCACTCGGTGCACTTGCAACCATACTTTCATAATAAAATGAACCAAGGGTTTTTAGGAAGACCTTAGTCATTTCTTGCTCTCCCATTGGGGGTACCACTTGGGCAGAAACTCCGAACCAACGATGCACATACTCTTTAAGCGACTCTTTATCCTTCTGAGCCATCGCCATCAACTGATCATGGTAAGGTGCCATAAACATGTTTTACTTATATTTCTTGAGTAAATCTTCACCCAAGTCATTGAAGGTGTGGATGTTGTTGTTGTCCAATCCCATATACCATTTCAAAGCAGCACAAGTTAAACTATCCTAGAAGAAATGAATAAGCAAGTGTTGGTGATCAATATAAGTGGAGATCCTTTTGATATAAATCACCAGGTGGTCACGAGGGAAAGAGTCTCCCTTGTACTTCTCAAATTATGGCACCTTAAACTTTGATGGCACTTTCATATTAGGAACTAAGCAGAGGTCAGTGACATTTTGTCCGAATAAATCTTTCCCTCGGAAAGCCTTCACTTCTTTCTGCATTTCATTGAATTGATCCTGAAAGTCATCCAATCAGTCATAGAAACCCAAACTATCACTTGGTGAGGGAGAAGGATGATAAACTTCATTATTGATAACAAGCATAACATTCACTGTAGAAGGCGCAACATGATGAATCTCATTATTGGCAACTGGAGTAGCATGCACCAAAGGAGGTGCATAAGTAACAGTATTTTGAGCAAATGGAGCAACTTGAGCAGCATGATTGTAACCTTCTGGCATGAAGTTCTCAAGAATTCCCCATGGCTAACTATGAGGCGTACAGTATTGAGCAGCAGTAACTGGAGTAACAGAGATGTGAACTGATAGAACTTCTGAAGCAATGGTCGTTTATTGTGGCAGAGTAGATTGAGGAGGCGGAGGAGAAGGTGGTGGCTGATTCTGAGCAACCACCAACGATTCCACCAAAGAAGTTAGATTGGACATACCAACCCTCAAAGTAGTAACTTCTTCGCGCAACTCGTGATTCTCTTATTCAAGGTTTTCCATCTTCTTCCTAGAATTAGTCGGAGTATTGTAGCAATGAGACATCTTGCTGATTGAACGAAGCAGAGAAACATGTAAGACACCTGGGAATGAACATGAATGCAAAAAATATGTGCAAAATGATGCATGATATGCAATGCATGTGATTTTTTGTGTTTATTCAAGGAACTCAGAATCGTGAACAATTGCAAATATTAAAGTAATAACACATTTGGAAATACTGAAAAATCTCATTTTAATAATAAATTTGGAATAGATTAAAACTTGTAGTACAAGTTTCAATAATCCTAAGTACAAGAGAATAAAGATAGAATCTCAAAATCCTAAGGACCCAAAGATGATGAAGATCTCTCCACACGCTGACGCTTTCCTACGATTCTTGCAATCTGAGCCTTCAATTGCTTGTTCTCATATGCATACTTATCAATAACTTCTTTCCAATTACCAAAATCAGAAGATGTGTGATTGGGACCTGGTTGAACTCTAGAGGAAGATAAAAACTCTTGCTTCTCCATCATCTCCAGAGCTCGACTCTCAAGAATCTCAACCAAGTCATCTTTATCTTTCAATCATGTTGAGTAGGATACCTCCAAATTCTGGTACTTGTTCTTCCATGCTTCCTTCTCTTGATGCATCCTAACCAGAGCAAGCTGGAGTTCTTCCACATCATCTAAGAGAGAAGGAGAAGTCCTCAAAAACATATCAGGTATAGGTTCTTCACGAGAATAAGGCATCTTCATGTGAATTACCATTGCTTGTACCCAATAGTGATGAGGCTCTAAGGAAACAGCTCCTCTTGGTCCCAAATCTTTTCTTCCATTTCTATGAATATGGTGCCAAGACTTATAAATCTCTTTCTTAGCTTACTTGTAATCTTCTCCTTCTTTGAGAAAGAAACCACTCAGATGAATTCTATTTGGCTTGTCTCTCATCAGATATCCAAGTTGGCGATCTGCAAGAACGGGATTGTAGTTAATTCCTCCCTTTGTACCAAGAAGGGGCACATTGGGGAAACTAACACAGCTATCAATAATCTCCACATCATAATAAGCTTGATGATACCAATCAATGTTATAATGAGTGAGATCCATAATCTTTAGGGTGCAACGAGGTTCCTTCTTGATATCCCAAAAAAAAATAGTCGGAGGTAAGTGAGAAATAAACCACTAATATAACAATGGTGTGCAATAGATGATCATCCCTCCCTGATAGAAATTCCGAAGATGGATGGAATAATAAGTATCTCCTAGTAATGTAGGGGCTGGGTTACCAATCAGAAAGATCCTAATGGTATTAACATCCACAAATTTGTCGATGTTAGGAAACAAGAACAACCCATAGGCAAGAAAAGCAAAGATAGCCTCGAAAGAAAATGTACTCTTCATCTTGGCGAAGTAATGAGCTTTATCCAATAGAAAATGAGTAGGTAAACCCCTAATTCCTCTTTTTGTAGTCATGTTAGCCTCAATCTCAGACTTCTTCAAATGAGTTAGGATGGCAATCTCATGATACTTAGGCTCTCCTTCTAAGCTGGTGAAAGGAACATCATCAGTAATAGGGAAGCCAAGTAAATAAGAATAATCCTCCAATATGGGCATTAGCTAATAATCAGGAAAAGTAAAAACTGACACAAAGGATCATAGAACTAGACCAATATAGAAAGAATACCCTCCTTCATCTTGAGCTTCATAAGAGGCATGATGGTTCCATACTTCTTCCAGAAATCTGTAGAGATCTCAATCTCAGGAATTAAAATCATCAATTCCTCTATCTTAGGATCCATGAAATTGTACTTCTGAGTCTTTATCCTTCCATAATACATGGTCAAAAGAGTACATGAGATATTTGCAAAAGTCAACCTTAAGTTCCTTAAAAAACTATTTAAAGAGTGCTCATGGATGCATGAATACATGATGATGCAACAATCACACACGAGATCACAAACATGGGGGTTCATAGGTCCGACGTCACGAGCATGAAGTAAAAGGTACTACCCACAAGGTATGGACTAATAGTTTTTCATCTGCCGAACAAGGTTCTAAAAGGTTCTCAGAATCTATATACTTCCTTCGGATATTTCCAACATCCCGTTTAACCCGTTAATCAGTAATATTCTCAAGAAAAACCCGTCTGAGTGTAGCATCGCGTGACAACCACTTTGGGATTACTTCGTCATAGTCTCCACACTACACCTAAAAGGCCAAGATGGGTTAAGGGTTCTACGGTCCTCAGTTTCAGTAGGCTCCAAGGTCGAAAGCAGCACGTCTTTCTGATTACTCGGTAAATAAATACTACAGTCAAATGGGCCTCCACAGAATAGGGGATCTCATGTATCCTTTTTTGGGATTCCTCCCTCAAAGTTAACATGATTATACCACCCGTCGTATCTTAAGTTTGTCCAAGTCCGGGTAGAGGACTTATGAGAAATTACCAAGCACCCTAAAAAACATGAAAATCCAGATAAACATATATACAACACATAATATACAATGAATAATAGCATATACACAAATAAACAAATATAGGCTCAACCCACTTAGAGATCATAGTCCCCAGTGAAGTCACCATTTTTCTGTGGTGGTACAAATGTTGAGACTAAGCCATTGGATTGACTTAACTCGCACAGATCAAAATAAAAATATCGCCACCGCGCTTTATTGTTTCCAAAGAAAATGAGAAAAGAGCGAATAAACCCAAAAGAGGGGGAGAGAATATAGGTACGGGGGTTGGTTATGCAAAGGGAAGGTATTAGCACCCTAAACATCTATGGTACTCCGCAAGAACCTCTTTGAAAATTTGTGTATTTTGGCTATAAATGGTGTATACGAAAATAGATGGTGGAGATGAGAAAAGAAATATTTTTTACAATTTTGCACTCGTCACGGTTGCGAACCTTTAGTGCCTACGTACCACCTTCCGTGCAATAGGGGATCAGGGTACTCGT
Organism: Vicia faba; assembly: GCA_948472305.1. Taxonomy (NCBI): domain Eukaryota; kingdom Viridiplantae; phylum Streptophyta; class Magnoliopsida; order Fabales; family Fabaceae; genus Vicia; species Vicia faba. Next base: position 1,015,712,186 of record OX451738.1, read on the forward strand.
AGTTCACCTCAAAAAATTTAAAACACATGTGTGTTGGTTAATTTTAAGAGAAGAGACATCATCATTGTATCCAAATGGAAAACATACTTACTACCCACGATTATGAGAAAGGGGGATTTGCATCATCTCAGAGTGGAGGATATAGTTTGGATTTTAAAATACACAAAGTTTCACTCAATACCCAAGTGGAAAATATCTCACTTCACTATATATCATAGAAGTATAGTAGCTTGTATCACTTAAAGAATCAACAAGAGTCTAATCTTATGAGAAAAGTTTTTAAGTAAAAAGACAAAGTGGCAAAATGGTTTGAATGAGGTTAATTGACTTTTAGTCTTTCAAAAAGATGTCAAAGTATGGTTAAGTTGATTAAAGCTTGATTAAGAAATTTTTTTTGAAAATGCTTGGACCTAAGTCCAAGTTTATTATGAAAGTGGTTCAAGTTAGAAAAACAAGAAGAGTTTTGAAAAAGAGGAAGAAGATTTTTGAAATTAAAGAAGATAGGAGGAGATGAAGGGACTATCTTAAAGAATAAAGTATAATCCAAGGAAAATAATGATCTAACCAACAAGAAGCCAACACTTGACATAAAGAGTCAATGTAGAATTCTCATCCTTTGGATTGAAACCAAGCAAGCAAAATTACTAAACCTCTTAGGAATACCAAGCTTTAGATGAATTAAGTCTTTATAAAAATTGGGTAGAGTAACGACTGTATACAAAGGAATTCTCAATCACAGACAAAACACATAATCAGAATAACCTGCACACAAAGAAAATCAACCCAATATCTTGGGGTAAATCCCAAGAACTCCAGACAAAATAACAACAGGGTCACAAGGTCCCAAGGGCATCAAGGCTTCTAATCCTAAGTCCAAGAGGTCCACAATTCCATAATGCCAAGGATAGTAAATAATAGTCCAAGTAACCTTAAAGATTTTAATGTTCAAGTTGATTATTAAGTGTCTTCAAAAATAAAATGAAAGATCAAGTGAGCAAAATAAAAATGACATAAAGATAAATGCTTAAGTGAGCAAAGATAAAAATGGCATGGAATATAAATGCTAAAATAAATGGTGTGTAAAAGTAAAGGCATAAAGTAAAGGCACAAAGTAAAAGCTTAAAGTAAAGTAAATTGTTAATGAATTAGAAGTTAGAGGTTAGTTAAATTACTATCTTGAAACTTTTATTTGAAAACTCATTAGAAGATTGATAAAATCAAAGCTTCTCGACAACAAGTCTCATTTGCTTTTTGTCAAGTATATCATTCATTTCAAGTATTCAAGGCAACCGCATATGATCAACGATGTTCAAATAATTCACTTAGACCAAATTTCATGAAGTTCATTAGAGGATTGATAAGATCAAAGTCTCTTAACAATGAACCTCAAAGTTATCTGATCAAAGGTTTCAAATTAAACATACTTGAACTTGCAAACATAGGTTTGGGCCACTAATGATTATTTTTCGAATCGGGACAAATTTAGTGTTATATTAAGCAATCGTAAGTGGACTTATGTAGAAGTCAAACCTATTTTGAGATCGGTCAATAGAAATCTATGTACTCCATGTTAGAGAAATGATATGTAGATTATTCTCCAACAACATGTAACACAAGTAAGAAAGGGATAAGATGAAAAGGGAGTGGATGTATCAGAAGAAATTAGGGTTTCAAATATCATGAACAATATTCATCCATTTTGGTGGATTTGGTTTTTCGACCTATCAACATCCAAGATCTAATGAGGTTGAGGAACTTGTCCCAAAATAACACCAAAATTAGGACCAAACAAAAATAATAAAATAATGTTTAATAAAACAATATTTAAAATGATTAATAAAAGGGAAATGATTAGTAAAATACACAAAGTATGTTAAAACACCAAATAAAAATTCTAAAAAAATATCATAAGTCAAATATGAGTCAACAAGCGTTGACAAAAAATTTTAGAATTTTTTAAAGTCAGAAACTATTTTTTTACATTTAAAGAAATAAGCAAAATAAACCAAAAATTGTGAAAAATAGTAAAATCAAAAATAAAAAAAATGAACTCACCAATATTTGTCAAGAGGTTATCGGATCCTTCCATAATTTTTCCATAATTTAAAAATCAAGAAAAATATTTTTAAACAATTAAAACAAGTCAAATAAAGTGAAAATATCATAAAAATATACCAAATCATAAAATAAAATTGTGAAAAAATAAAAATCAAAAAGTGAAAAAATCAAAAGTATTTTTGAGATTATTTTTAGAATTTTAGAAGTTGAAATGAATTTTTTAATGAGTTTTTGAAGTTTAAAACAATTAAATCTAAAATTAGAAAATAAAAATAATGACAACATAATGAGGACCATCTGATCATAGTCAAAACGCGTTAGTAAATAGATCCAAAGGACCTAGCGCGCTGTGCTTGATATGGACCTTAGTGAAAAACACACACGATCAATTAAAACTGGACCAATGAAATTAAAATAATTGTCACGCTATCATTGGTTGAAGAATGACACGTAGGTTGTCTTCAACCTCCAAACCCCTGCGCGTTGGCTTTTTGTGAGGTTCTTCAAATGGAAAAATCAGAAACTCATAGTGGTATCATTGGATTTTCTCTTTAAGACGATCCTAACCCTACTATCGCGAAAAATCTATATAAAACACAACTTACTCGATTTGGAAAAAACTAGAGAGTTTTGAAAATTTTGAAATAAACAACAGAAGCATCAAACACATTGATTCAACAAAATTGAATTAATAGCAAGCATCAGTGAACATCATAAACCATTCCAGTAATTTGAGTTAAAAGATTCAGTGCCTTAAACTACCTGAACAAAGTCAGATGAATTTTCTCTGAAACTGGACTTGGCTAGCGAGATTTAGGACACCACAAAGCTTGATTCTTCTTCTGTTAGCTTCAGGGAAGTTCAAGGATGAAGATGCTTTAAAATTAATTTCGAAGTTGCAAAATTGAGAGATATAAATGGAGTTCAACAAAGGTTCTTTGGCTCTCTAAAGCTTGTAAAATGAAGTAGAGGAGGTCTATATTTATAGAAGAATGTGATGCAATGCTGAGAGAGGGTGAATAATAAGCAATCAAGTGAAATTGTGTGCTCCTCGATCATGACAAAAGTTTGACTTGAAATGCATCAAAACAACCTCATACCAAGTGCAATTCTCATCAAAATGCATCTGGGTGATTATTTAAACATGTTTAGCAACTAAAACTTGAGTAATTTAACTTGTAATCTAAGTTTACTCATGGTAAAAAAGCTGACTCGAGGCAAAAACAGATTCCATGGAGCCAACTTCAACAATGTGTAACTCACTACTCAGGGACCTTTATGGGATGATTCTTAAAGCATTTAAAAGACAAGGACGCAAACTTTACAATATGCTAAGAAAGACTCCATTTGCATAATTGAGCTGGAAGTTATGTCCTCTTGAAATCGTGAAAAAAACTGACTTTTATACTTAGAAATATTTCTAAGTATGGGACCTCTATTGCAACTGGTTTTAAATTATAGAGTCTCCACCCTTAATTTTTATCCTACGGAAGGTAATATAAAGAATAACCCTAAAAAGTAAGATATTCTAGGTTTTTGGACTCGGTTCTAGACGAAGGGAAGGTTTTAGGAACCCCTCATCTACCTTGTTCACAAGGATACTAGGTGATCTTGTCGGTTGATCAGAACCTGGTGAGCGGCCGGAGGATGATTTGCAGTCGGGTTGTAAGTTGAGGAGAAAAAGGGGTTGTACCTGCAAGGTACTCCAAAGATTAAGTAAGAGCGTGCACAAGGAGGTACAAGCGGAAATATCAGGTAGTGAGTAGTGAATATGTGATACATGGCCCTCATAGGTGTAAGGGTTTTTATAATGACCCTGGCGCGTGGCCATTGCTTCCTGATTTCCGACCTAGATATGTGGGTCCAGAAAATCAGGTAACTGTTAGGACTTGGTCAAATCGGACGAATGTGCCTGTAACTAGCTATTGGTTCCGAGAAAGGGACTAATTATGGGCGCCTCTCTGCTCGGTTCCTGGTGGTCTGCATGATGTTGGAGTCAGGAAGACATAGAGGATGCTCATCGATCATCCTAGGCCAGTGGCAAAGCTGAAGGACAATGATCGTTGTTTTCGGATAGAAGAAGGTCGTGCGGGCGATCCGGGTCGTGGTCGTGCAGACTGTACCCAAGGAGATCTTTTGGGTCGGGCTTAGTCAAACTATCGGGCCAGTTCAGAACAGTAGCCCCCCAAGTTGTTGCTTCTGGGCACAGGAGTGATGACTTTGACATTTTCTCGAATAACAGGGCGTGTCTTACGGACGAGTCTATCGGGGAGATGAGGCGTTTGGCCATTAGAACTTTTGAATTTGGAGAGATAGCGTGTTTTGGGAAGCGCATTGGTGAAGCGGTGCAATGATAACCTAGGGCTAGGGTGTCATGATGAGGACCCTAGGGTTCCCCATGCACGTGTTTCGTACACGTGGGCTATCTCATCTATAAACACAAGAGGAGAAGAGCATTTAGTATTTTTTGCATTCTCTTTCATCTGCTCGCATTAGCTTGACCACCGGTGTTTGCTTAGTTTCTTTGCTCGTTGTCATCCAGTTTCATCTTTTCTTCTTCTACTGGTAAGTTTTCGATCTGCCATTGTTGTTCTCTTTTTGCATTTTTTCTCCTTACTTTCTAGAGATGCATGCGGTTAGGATTTAGGGTTCCGTTAGGGAGAAGACTGTTAGAAACTCACGGTGGTGGATGTTATTCCCGTGGTGTATAACCGTCGGAGCTGTCGTGGGCTCTCCTCAGTGATTTGGTGTTGCGCCCTACGTGGCTCGTTTAAGGCTTAGGATTTTTTCTGCAATCCCCATCCGTTAGAGTGCCCCAGTGAGGGTTTAGGACTTTTCCCATAATTTGTGCCTGTTAGCGTAACTCAGTGAGGGTTCTGGTTGGGGATATAATCCTCGTTTCCCAGCGCCCTTTCGCTTGTTTAGCGGTGGAAGGGTGGTGCTGGCATTAATGTCGAGCTCATCATTTTCCTCTACTTTTCAGGTGCCATGGCTAATGATTCTCAGATCATTATTTCGAGCGAGTCTACAAAATATTCCGGGAGTTCTTCGAGCGAGACCAGCAGCTCGTTGAGCATCTTGGAAGTCTCTGTGGAAATGCAGGACTAGATGGACCATCAGATAAGGGATCCCGATGTGGAGGCGCCCACTGTGGTTCAGGGTAGCTTGTTTCCTCCCCGGGACGATGAGAACCCTCGAGATTGGGTCGTAAAAGATACTTGGGAGTGGGGGTCATATTTCTATGAACACGGGGAAGATGTTTTTACTGATGTGTATACTTTACGAGGAGGGGCCCCCGGGGAAGTGGTCGTTGTATATTCTCGGGAAGGACGATAGGATCTGCTCGAGGTACAATATGAGGCAGACCTAGATGTATGATATTTTCTTCCGAGAGATGGGTCTCCTCCTTCCCTTCTCCGACTTCGAGGTGGCCGTTTTATGGCATCTGCACGTGGCTCCTTATCAGTTGCATCCAAATGGTATTGTGTTTGTACGGTGTTCCAAATAGTATGCGACTATCTGAATATAGGGTCCACGATCCCATTGTTTTTCTACTATTTTCACATCCATAGGAGTAGGACCGACGGAAAATGGGGATGGAAACAAGGCAACGGGAAGTTATTCAAGGCCTATCTGGAATCTGTCTGCCATTTTAAGGATAAATATATCTTGGTGTAGCCCTCTTTGACGAAGGCAATATTGAGCGTTTTTAGGATTGTGTTGTAGCTCAACGAGGATGGGACTCCTCATTTGAATGAGCTGGGGGAGCCTACTACGACGTTGATTTGCAAGTTCCAGTTTCAATGGAACAACAAGCACTTCGAGTGAGAATTGAGCTTCTACGTTTGGAGAGAGGGGGAGCTCAGGGATGAGTATCTGGAGAGCTTCGCCACTCTGACTTTGTTTGTAGCTCAGATCCCTCTGGTCCAGCGAGTTGGTCGGGAGGGTAGGCCAGTGCTGGATAGGAACGGGGAGCCCGTGTATGAGTCGGGTCTTATAAATGTCAGGGAGCTCATTGGAAGTGAGGATCCCATTAGATATTTGGGTATATATTTTTAATAGCAGTAAGTGATTGTTGTTTATTTGATTCCTCGTTTTACTGACTATTCTCTTTTTCTTATTTGTTTTGCAGAAACTATGAATCCCGCCCAGGAGCGTTTGGCCAAGACACTTTCTGCTTGAGCAAGGAGGGCTATGAAGGATATACAGGATGGCACAGGGCCAGTTCCTGCCTCGGGGTCGGGCGGCTCGTCCTCAGCCTAGCCCATATTCTCCCTGTCTCCTACTGCCATTTCTTCAAAGGAGAAGAGGTCGTGAGCTGATGGGAGTGTCGATCTTACCGGTGAAACATGGAAACGGACTTATGACCTACCTCCATGTTGGCTGGAGAGGTCTTTCTTCAAGGGTGTAGCTCTCTGTCTCCCCCAGGCCGAATCTCTCCTCCTCGAGGGAACGAGCCGTCTGGAGAAGAGGGAGACGCTGGCTCAAGATGCGGAGGGTTTGATGAGGATCTTGGAGATGGTTGTTGCGTACACCGAGGGAAGTCCATCTTTGGAGGAAGAGATGAAGAATCTTCGGGCCAAGCTGGCGGTGACTGAGAAAACCTTGGTCAAAAAGGATAAAACCCTAAAGTTGTCTGAGGCAGAGTCAGGGAAGCTCTCTGAGGAGTGCAGGGTCCTTTTTCTTGAGAGAGAGGGCCTTTAGGGAAAGGCAGCGGCCTTAACTGCCGAGATTGCGCCCGCTGAGGATGATCCAGAAGATACTAAAGATCTGAAGACTCGAGCCAAATTAGTAGCTCGTTTTCAGCTGGCCGTGGATGATGCTCGGGCCGCTTCTGAAGGGAGCTTCAAGAACACAGTGAAACATGTGTATGTATGTTAAACCCTGGCGTCGAGCTAAACACTTCGGGCATGGGGTTCAATTATTACATGGCTGATGGCCAAATTTTGTTTCCCGACTACCTGAGGGACATCGTTGCTCAACCGGCCAGAGGTCCGCCCAACTATCGCCTATTGTTGAAGGAGAAGTGGAAGGATGATTCTGTTTGTTTCGACCTACGTGCCAATTTTGTTATATTTTTTTCTCAGGCCGTTTCTCGTTTATGTAATATTCGTACAATATCGGCCCAAGTGGTCATTTTATTTATATACCGGTCATTGGTCGTTTTGCTTTGAATGTTTAATTTGTGTTATTTGTGTGTCTGCCAACAAATTATCCCATTTAGGACGTTAAATATTTTTCTAAGAGTTTGTATCGGGGATGTGCTCATTTTGTATGTTCGTCAGTATGGAAACCAATCAAACGGCCAGGATGAATATCGGGCAGGGGCCGTGACCCGGGTCTCATTTTGAGGAACCCGGGTTCGGTGGCGTGAACATCCCATCGTGAATCGGGCGTTCTACCTTCGTGGAACAAAGACTATGGAGCTCATTTGAGTTATCTACATTGGGCTAAGGGTGCGCTCGTCAACAAAGTGGGGCATCGCCCCTTCTGAATACTTTGGGTTCTATGCTCGTGCCTAGGCATGCACGCATGGTCGGGCCTGGGTGAGTTTTTCTTGTTGACCAAACTCGCCGACTGCTGAGTGTTTTCAACTGTAATATTGTTTTAGCTTTTTAGCGTTACATGATCGAATGAGTTGTTCCCCTTGTAAGTTTTCCAAGTAATACACTTCATTCCCCGTCTTTGCGTAGACGTGATAAGGACCTTCCCAATTCACTGCGAGCTTGCCCTTGCGAGATTCTTTGCAATTTCTATTCAAGACAAGGCTACCGACCTCTAACTCTCCTCGTATGACCTTGGCATTGTAGCACATGGCTATTTTTTGTTTGAGCGAGGCCTCTCGTAGGGCCGCTCCTGCTCTGATTTCTTCCACCAGATCCAGTTCTTCTCGGATGGCGACGCCATTCAACTCCTCGTCGAGGGGTGCCTCGGTTCGTCTAGAAGGCTCCTCAATTTCCACGGGATGACGACCTTTGTCCCGTATCCTAGTCGGAACGGAGATTCTCCGGTATACGAGTGTGTGGTTGTTCGGTACACCCAGAGCACACTGTGTAACTCTTCAACCCATCGTTTCTTGGTTTCGTCCAACCTTCGCTTGAGGCCTCTGAGTATTACTCTATTGGCAAACTCGGCTTGACCGTTTATCTGGGGGTGCTCGACGGAGGCGAAGTGTTGGGTTGTGCCGAGTTTGGAAATGAATTCTTGAAAGGTGTGGTCCGTGAACCGGGTCCCATTGTCGGTGACTATCGCTTGTAGGATGCCAAAACGGGCGAGGATATTTCTTTTATAGAAGTGAAGGACGTTTTGGGCAGTGATTTTGGCTAAGTCTTCAGCTTCTATCCACTTGGTGAAGTAGTCGACCGCTACTATTAGGTATTTGTTCTGATTGGTTCCGACCACGAATGGGCCGAGGAGGTCTAGTCCCTACCAGGGGAAGGGCCATGGAGAGGAGAGGGATTTAAGCTCACTAGGAGGAGATAAATGCATGTCTCCATGCCGTTGACATTTATCGCATTTCTTTACGTTCTCTCTTGCATCGTGATGCATGGTGGGCCATTAGTATCCTGCCCACAAGGCTTTCCTCGCGAGGGATCTTCCGCCCAGATGCTGACTGCTGATGCCTTCGTGGATTTCGAGCAATACGCGTTCTGCTCCACTTTAATCGATACACTTGAGGAGTGGAATGGAAAATCCTCTTCTGTAAAGCTTACCTTCAACCAATACGTACGAGCAATCCCTTCGCCTGACGACAGATGCTTCTTTTGGATCGTCGGGAATATTTCCCTTAGTGAGGTAGTCGTGTACGAGGGTCATCCAGCAACCGCTATCCCCGATGGCAAATACTTCTAGGGTGGAAGACGGCTTTTGGGTGCTTGGTCGAGGCAGTATCTCCCGTATCACATATTTATTTCCTCCCTTTCTCTTTGTTCTCGCCAATTTGGATAAGACTTCTGCGCGGGCATTGTTCTCGGGGGGAACGTGTTGTACGTCCACCGATTTGAAATTCCCTTTTTCCTCCTGGACAAGGGCCCAATATTTGGCGAGTTGGTCGTTTTTGACCTGATAGTCACCTCGGACTTGAGAGGCAACCAACTGAGAGTCGGTGAAGATTTTTACTTCCTCGGCTCCCAGATCTCTGGCCAGTCGTAAGCCCGTGAGGAATGCCTCGTATTCGGCAAGGGAGACTTAGACTAGAATTCCCTCTTTGTTTTCTAGTATGATGCCTGAACCACTTCCGGTCGAACTGGAGTCGCCATCGACGAAGATCGTCCAACGACGCGACTCGTCAGGGCTCATGGGCAAGGTCATTTCTGCCACGAAGTCGGCCAGGGCTTGAGCCTTAAGGGCCTTCCTGATTTTGTATTGGATATCAATTTCAGAGAGTTCCAAGGACCATTTCAACATTCTACCAGCCATGTCTGGTCTTCCGAGCATTTGTTTTATTGGTTTATTCGTCCAAACCATTATGGTGTAGGCCAAGAAGTATTGTCTTAGTCTCCTTGCTGAAGTAACGAGGGCCAGAGCTACCTTTTCAATTTGTTAATATCTTTCTTTCGGGCCTTGCAGGGCCTTGCTCGTGAAGTAAATTGGCCTTTGTCCTTCGGGGGTTTCCCTAATCAACGTTGCGCTTATTACCTCAGAGGCGACGGCCAGATAAAGGTAGAGGACCTTGTCTTTCTCGGGCTGAGACAAGATGGGTGGTTGTGAGAGTGCTCTTTTCAAATGAACGGGGGCTTGTTTGCACTGGGGTGTCCAGTCGAAGGTGGCTTCCTTGCGCAGTAGCTTGAACAAGGGAATTGCATGCTGGGCAGACTTTTCCACGAATCGGGAAAGTGAAGTGAGCATGTCGTTCAAGATATGGATGGATTTTTTCGAGGTGGGCGTTGGAAATTCGGAGAATGCTCGACATTTTTCTGGGTTTGCCTCGATACCTCGCTCTGTTAAATAGAATTCGAGAAATTTTCCTGCTCGTACACCGAAAGTGCATTTTTCCGGGTTGAACCGCATTCGGATTTTTCGAGCTTGCTCGAATACTTTTTTCAAGTGGGCAGCATGGTCGAGCTCTTCTATGGACTTGAAGATCATATCGTCCATATAAACTTTGATCTTTTCTCCTATCTCGTTGCGAAATACCTTGTTCATCATGTGCTGGTAAGTAGCGCCCGCATTTTTTAGGCTGAAGGGCATTACATTATAGTAATAGTTACCCGACTCGATCATGAAAGTGGTATTTTTTTGTCTGTTTTTGCCATGGGGATCTGGTTGTATCCAAAATATGTATCCATGAATGATAACAGTTTGAAACTGACCGAGTTATCGTCCAGTTTGTCAATATTGGGAAGGAGATAAGCATCTTTCGGGCAAGCCCGATTTAGATCGGTATAGTCAATGCACATGCGCCATTTTCCATTATATTTTTTAACGAGGACTACATTCGAGAGCCAGGTTGTATACTGGGCTTCAGAAATAAAATGTGCCTCTAGGAGGTCTTTTACAGCTAATTCAGCAACCTTTGCTTACTCGGTCAACTGCTTCCTTCTACACTGCACGACCGCCTTGATGGCAGGATCAATGTTCAGGTGATGGCATGCGACCTTAGGGTCTAAACCGGGTATCTCGGTTGAATTCCAGGCGAACAGGTCAGCATTTTCCCTTAGGCAAGCTTTGAGTTGCCTCTTCGCTAGGTCGGGGAGGTATGCTCCGATCTTCACTCCCCTAGTGGGGTCTTCTCCGAGAGGAACTAGCTCGAAGTCACTGTTCGGGATGGGTCGTGCGTGACTTGAGAGTTCATTGTGATTAGCGGAGGAGGTTGATTATTCGTCTTCGACCATCAGCTCCTTCCCTCTCCTCCTCTTCTCGACCCGATCCTCCATGGAGAAGCGACTGTCGAGGTCAATGGTGTCAACCCTCGGCAGTGGCCTGGCTTCCTCGGAGCTGGAGGGCAGTGTGTCCCCAGCGGTCGTCTGAGGTTGGGTGTTGATGGAGATGAGGCCCTTGGCAGAATATTCAAAGCATCTCTTGGCCGCTTGGATGTCCCCGTGGTGAGTGGCAACCAAGCCCTCGGTGGTGTAGTATTTCATCTTGAGATGGACGGTAGAGGGGACCGCGATAAGTTCAGCGAGAGTGGGTCTCCCGAAGATGCATTGGTAGAGATATGGGCAATCTACCACCAAGAATTGGGTCTTGATGGCTCTGGCCGTTATCCCTTTCCCAAATGTGACGATCAGCTCTACATATCCCCATGGTTTCGTGCTGGCCCCGTTGAAACCCTAAAGATCAGAACCCACGTAGGGGGTTAAGTGGATCTCGTTCAGCTGCAAAGTATTGAACAGTTGGATGTACATGATGTCCACCGAACTACCTTGGTCGACCAAGATATAATGCACCTCAAAGTTGGTCATCCGAGCTCTCACGAGTAGTGGGATGCCCGAATTCAGGGGGCCTCCCGGCAACTCTTCCCTGTAGAATGCAAGGGGGTGATATCCTCCTCGGAATTTGTCGAGTGTGACGTCAATATCTGAGTTGGCCTTAATGAATTGGTCGAACCTCCTCTTCACTGATCCAACTGTGTGCCTATTGAATGCTCCATCGGAGATAACCATTGTTGCGGGGAAGGATTCCCACAGACTGTGGGAGGAGAAGTACAGAGGGATGTTCTCCATGTCCGAAAAGTAGAAGTCTTTCAGCCGTGAGATGCTCAAGGAGACTAGAATAGTATCGAGGTCAGGGTACTTCTTCCCTTCCTCGATACTCTTAGTTGCTGGTGCTTCGTCACGGGCACCCTCCTTCTTTTTTTACTGCTTGAGGTGCCCATCTTTGATCAGTATTTCGATTGCATCCTTGAGATGAATGCAGTCTTCTGTGTTGTGGTCGTGACTCTTGTGGAACTTGTAGTACTTGCTCTTGTCGGTTCCTGGCTTGGACAGTGTTTGTCGGAGGAAGTGCACCCCAGTTTTCTTGAATTCATAATTAGTGCATTTAGAAAGAATACGCTCCCTTGAGGTCATGAGAGGGGTGTAGTCATGGAAACGACTAGCCGGCCCCTTGTAGTCTTTGGGATCACGGGTTTTTTCTTCCCGTTTCTTCTCCCCCCGATGGGATGTCAAGGGTTCGTCGTTCTTTGAGTATTTCACACTCTCTCTGTGCCTAGATTCCCAGACGCTGTTGGTCGCTTCCTTCTCCTCGTACTGTATGTACGTCTAGGATTTTAGGAGAAGGGAATCGAGCGTGGCTGGTGTTTCTATGCCCACAACCTTGGCAAAGTCGCTGCAGGGACGGAGCCCGCGCTCGAGGAGGCACTTCTTCATATTGTCTGTTGTCGGGACCTGGACCTCTTCTTGGTTAAAGCGTTCAATATATGCACGTAGATGCTCGTCCTTGCCTTGTATGATTGCTTCGAGCGAAGCTTTTGATTTAGGGTGTCAACGGGAGGGGTTGAAATGCCTTGAAAATATGCTCCCGAGTTGTTTCCAGGAGGTGATGGATTCATCGGGCAGACTCTTGTATCGTGCCATCGCCCCCTTCCTAAGAGTGGTTGGGAAGAGTCTGCATTTGATGGCTCCCATGACCCCTCTGTAGTCGAGGAGGGCATCGATGTTCTTAATGTGCTCGTTAGGGTCTATTGTTCCGTCGTAAGTCCCTAAAGTGGGTAGTTTCTCTAGGCCGGCATGAAGTTGAGCTTTAGTAATCTCTCTCGATAGTGGGCCACGGGCTCGTCATCCTCGCTCTCGATGTGATATGGAGAAGGAGAGTGTTGTACCCCAAAATTTTCCCTCCCTTTTTCACACAAAACATACTCCTAGAGGTCCTCAATTGCTCAAGTTGACTAAGGATTGACCAGACCAATCCTCCTCCTAAGACAATGAGCCTCAAACTAGGGTTTCACTCCTCATCAAGATGGTTGAGTTCCAAGGGTCCAAAATGGTATCCATTGTCCTAATATGTCCTCAAGATCATCCATGCCAAGTTTCATGCCTTGCACAACAAGTTTGCTCAGTCAACTGCTCAAATGCCTGAAAATCAACTGTATTAGGTCAAAAGTCAATTGTGGCCTAAATACAATCAAACTTCAAGATTTTTGTTCAACATCAATATTTTTAAGTATTATCAATCATTTGATCAAGGTTTTATCATGATTCCTCAAGAAATGCTCCCAACTCATCAAAAATCAAAAATTGCAAATTAGGGTTTCTATAGGAAAAGTCAACCAAACTTTGACCAGGCATAACTTTCTCATACTTTATCAGAAATTTTCCAACCAATGCTCATTTTGAAGAGAATCCAATTCCCTACAACTCTTCTTCATCCCTCAAGGTAAATAAATGCCTCAATCAAAAGATACAAGTTCATACATTATAGGTCATTTCAAAAAGTCAACAAAAACACCTTTTGGGTCAAAGCTCCTTACATGAAAATGGAAGATCCAATTGAGATGAAACCAAAAGGGTTGTTTAGAGGCCATCCTAAGCTTTCTAAAAAGTCTAAGAACATCCTCTTAGGGTTAAAATTGAAAGAACTACGCATTGTCAAAGTTGCCCATTTTTGGAAATTTGCATAAAGTCAACAATTCCCAAATTTGCATTTTTTCCAAATGGGCCTAACTTTTTATGCTTGAAACACATTCCTAGCCTTGTCCACGACCCAAACACCTTTCCATGCATCATTGGCTTTATTTATTTAGTTTATTTTGATTTTAATCCTTTAAAAATCAAATTAAATCAAATAAATGATATAAAAATAATGAAGATTTGTTTTGATTTGATTTCACATTGAATTACAATCCAAATATGTTGTATAATACCAAGAAAAATCATGCAAGATTGAAAAAAAGAGGAAATCTCCACATATGGAAAGATTGGAAGCAAAAATTGAAAAGGCATTATTTATTGGATTCTTGCCATACATAGTGACCTAATTTGATTCACATATTTATACACTAGCATTCTCAACTATAAAAATAAGTTTTGACATGCGCAGCTGCCTCCTAAAGCCCTAGCCAAAAGTTCAAAATTTTCAAAGATTGGTGCAATTCAGAAACTCTCGATCCAGCCAATATCCATAAACTCCAAGCATCCTATCACCCTTCTGAGGATCCTAGGGGTTGAACCAACCCATTTTTGAAGGCCAAAGCGCACAGAATCGTCCTAGCCCACAACTCACGGTTTGGTAAATTTCTCAAACCTCAAACTTTTGATTCATGTGATATAATATGATTCTTTACATTGGCATATGTTCATAATGATATTCTAAGTTGTTTTAAACCATTTGTTTCAAGCATGCACGCAGGATCCTCAAAGTGCCATTGTTAGGGCACAGAGGTTCTATTTCTTCGTATCTGAGCTTGCAGGCCATTTCAGCCAAAAAGAAGACCACCATTGTGATCGCTTCCCTCGAAATAGGGGGTAGGGTACCATTTGCACCTTTATTCGCCGTGTTTTAAAGGTTTGGTATTTTGAGTCAACTGGAGAAGGTGACCAGAGTTGGACTCTGGCACCGTTGACTGGCTTGGACTCTGGGGGCTTAATTGTCATCTTTTCATTGGTCTAGTTAAAATCTGATCAGGTGCATTTTGAAAATTTGACACTTTGACTGAATTTGTCATTATATTATTTGTGTTTTATTATATACATGAATGAATTGACAGCGCAGTTGGCAAAGGCACAGGCTTGTGAGGGGAGGGATCTGGGTTCGATCCCAAAAATCTGTATTTTTCATTTTCTAACAAGCTTATTTCAGATCCAATGCTCCAGGGTCAAGCGCGCGCACTATGTGTTATCAAGTGTTCATCGGTGGATCTATGCATCCCTAGATCTAACGTCCCAGATCTGAGATCCCATGATGGACCCTCGGGAGCAGGCAATGTGAGATCTATGCAGGACATTGGGCTCTGCATGTCATGGGCCTATCAAATTTTCAGATTACACCCCCAATTGCTACCTACTATCAGGCCCATTTGCCCTTTTTATTTAGTTTATTTTAGCTTTATTTATTTATTTTATATCATTTTTAAATAAAAAAAATCATATTTTCATTTAATCATAAAATATAAAAAAATCACAAAAAATAGATTTGGTTTTTTTTAATTAAATTTAAATTTTTTGAAAATTAATTAACTTAATTATAAACTTGATTATTTCATTAAATAAAATTAATTATAAATTAGGTTAAAATTTCAAATATTTTTCTCAATAAAATACAAAAAATATTTTTCTAAATCAATTAGATTTTTAGGACTTTTCAACTTGTTCTCGTCTAGATCTTCGCGCGTTCATCTTTTTCCATTTTATTTTCTTTTCCAATTATTGTAACTGTTGATGGTTTGTAATAGCTTTTGAAGTAGGGTTTATTTACTGCTTTTGATTTCCGTACTCCCCAAAGTTTTGGTTATGTATCTCCCTCCTCGAGGCCTTGTAATAGCTAGGTTTAATTTCCGCATTTTAAATTCTTGCACTAATTTTTGAACTGCTAGATTAATAAGATTGTATGAAAAGATTCTAAAAGAAAATGATTAGATAAACCTAAATTCGCAATATAAATAAACTGAATCAGTACACTTGCACATGCTCACCCCTAGGGTATCTCCCACTCTGGTTGCCTTCGGTAAATGGTCATGAAGTATAGGGAGTTTTAGTGGTTGCCCTCTAGTCCCAAAAGATCAAAAATGACCCATTCGAATGTTGCCTCGGAAAGATCTTTAGGACTCTAGGGTAACTACTAAGGTTTCCTAACCATTGCTTTAATGACCGTACGTCCCTTTCGATAGTCCCTTAAAACATCCAACGACTAGGGTTACCTACTCACTAATAGTAGGATAACATGGTCTAAAGGAAAGGTGGAGAAGAACACCTTTTTTGAGTAGGTAGATAACTGTTAGGTACTTGCTCAAATAATCCTTTTTACACCATACACTTTCAAACATACTCTTCAAACAAAAGTTTTCAAAAACACTTTATCACACCCTTGAGGACTGATACAAGGGTTACCATAAAGTGAATCTCCGCACTAAGGCATTTTCAAAGCTTTTCAAAACACAAACACGAAAGCAATTTTAGAAATGAGCAAGTACCTAAGAGCCCATGGAAAACCATGGATGGAAATGGTGCTAACACCTTCCCTTTCCATAATCTACCCCCTTACTCAGAAATCTCGAAAAAAAAGGTCTTTTCTGTTCTTTTCACCCTTTCCTTGTTGGATAAAAGAAAATTCGGTGGCAACTCTTGCTTACCGCGACATTTGCGAACAAAAAACATAAACCAGTATTAAATAGTCGGTTCTGCCACCGTATCATAGAACTGGCTACTCTGCTGGGGAATTGAATAAAAAGTGGGGTTTACCTTAAGATCTAGGTCATTTTAATTGCTTCTTTGGCTTGTCTTGTTTGATTTACTTTTAAGGGTATCTATTTGGGTTGTTTGGATCCTAAACTTGGATCAGGGAATTCCTTTTAGGTAAGTAGCAATAAAATGTGAGGGATCTGTGCAGGGTATACCGACACGGTTGAAACAGTAGCTACGTTGATGCGATACTTTGGTGTGTACCAATAGCCCTTGAGTAATCAAGGAGAATACGGGGTCGCTGCATGGTATCATAAAGTGTCAACTGACCTTAGCACCTTAATTGACCAACTTGGATTTTTAGGACGTAGTGAGATATCCGCCTTTGGTGTAAACCCAAAGTCGGTTGATACTCGATGCTACACTCATTGAGGTTTGACTTTTGAGTTTTGTTTGGTGGCAAGTCAATTGTCTATCGGAACGAAATCTGGGGAAAAGATCGGTGATATTGAGATCCCTTAGAACTCGATTACTATATTTAGGATAGGTTGAACCAACCCAACTTCAAGAGGGTATTACCTTAAAACCCATGCAAGCCTTAAACCTAAGATATTTGTGTGATTTGCTTGTGTTTGCTATATTTGCTATATCTGAGCATAATCATGACGTCATAACATAACATATCATACTAACCATTTAAAGGATTCTTAGGGTTTATTTTTGTCTTGTTTTGTAGGACGTGGCCCTCGCCCGCAGATTCACTATCCAAGTCAGTCTGGTAAAGGTACCTCCTTAGCTTAAGGAGTTGGTATCAAGGGTTTCTGAAAGCTCTCCCTTCACTGAAAGACATGGTCGACTTCTCAGCTTGGCCACCTCAAACCGTGATGAAGAAATGTTAAAAGTGCTCTTTCAATTCTTTGACCCTCCACGTCACTGCTTCACTTTTTCGGATTACCAGTTAGTGCCTACTACGGAGGAGTTTTATCTGTTACTGGGGGTGCCTATACTTAACAAGGTACCCTTCAATGGTATGGAAAGAGTCCCTAAACCTGAAGATATTGCTAAAGCTTTGTCCTTACAACGATCTGACGTAGTAGAAAATTGGGAAACCAGGAGAGGTGTCAAGGGTTTTCTTTGGCTAAGTTCTTATTTAAGAAAGTTTATCATTTTTGGGATACCCTGGACTTACAAGTTTTTGAAGAGGTGTTAGCCCTTCTCATCTATGGGTTGGTACTGTTTCCTAATTCGGACCAACTCATAGACGTGAATATGGTTAAGGTTTTTCTGTCACGCAATCCGGTACCTACTCCGCTTGGAGATATCCTACATTTTCTGCATACTCGCACTATAAAGAAAAGAGGGACCCTTCTATGTTACACTCCTATTTTGGCTATGTGGTTTATTTCGCACCTACCCCGATCCGTCTTGAAGAATGAACAGGGTTTGAGATGGTCTCATAGGCTGATGACTCTTACACATTCAGGTATTCATTGGTGTCCTCGATCCTCGAAGAATGTTACCTTCATTGATCGATGTGGAGAATTCCCTAATGTCCCTATCTTAGGCATTATGGGAGGAATCACTTACAATCCTTTTTTGGCACTGTGATAGTTTGGATATGCGAGAAGGGATGGTCCTCATGATACACTTATCTAAGGAATCGCCTTCGACTATGAGAATGATACTCAGGGTTATCCTAAAAGGTTCATGCGAGCTTGGGGCATGGTACATAGAGTTGATAGCAAGACACTGGGGCACAAGAGTTCCATCCCTCTTGAGCCTTATCTCAAATGGGTACAAGCCCGTGCTAAAATTCTTATGATGCCTTACGCTGCCATCCTACCTATGATTATGGAACCGGTTGCTGAAGGAGACACTCCTTATCTTGTTCTTCATCCTGACATGCCAACTGATCATGAGGAGTTACAAAAATCCTGGGTTCAACTTAAGGAGGAGCGGGATACGTTTGAAGCTCAATTCTACGCCAGCAAGAAGAAAGTCCTAGAACTCACTAGGCTACTTCATGAAGAGAGGAATATAAACGCCTACATTGCACCAATGAGGATGCGCTTATGGGAAACCCAATTTTCTTTTTGCTTTAAGTTTTATTTTGTTTGATTGTAAGCCTAAAGGGAACTCTTTGTAACAATTCGAACTTATTAATACAATTAACGTGTGTTTCCTTTGTTTAAGCAAATTTGAGTCTTTAAGAATCCTTGAAATCATTGCATACGCATATCATCCATGACATTGCATAAACAGGTTTCAAAGTAGGATTCTAATATTCTTCGCTGTTTATTTCAGTAATAATTGCTTTTGAACAAAGTATCAAGGATCTCCAGGCACAAAATGCCCAATTTCAGCAAATGTTTGTAGCTTTGGCTAAAGGGCAGGAAGATCTGAAGGCCCTTATTCTGAAAGATAGAAAGAATAAGGCGAAGAAGACCGCTGGTGTGGTAAACCTGGAAAGAAGATTCAAGGGACCGTTGAAGCAAATGGTTGATCTGACCTCTTCATCCAAGGAAGAAGAGAATCAATAGGGCGAGATAAGGGAGGAAGACCCTAGTCCAGGGGAATCTGATAATGACACTGATTACAATGAAGAGCAGTATCCTCCGGCTGACGAAAGGTACAAACAATTAGAGGATCGTCTGAATGCAATGGAGATCCAAAGAGTATCAGGGCTGTATTTTGAAGAGTTGGGTTTTGTATATTGGGTTGTCATCCCACAGAAGTTCAAGGTTTTGGTATTTGCAAAGTATGATGGGGTTTCTTATCCTAATCTTCATCTTCGTTCTTACGTGAGGAAGATTCAGCCTCACAATGCTGATAGGAACTTGTGGGTCCATTTCTTTCAAGACAGTCTGTCCGGGACTCAGCTTGAGTTAGTTCTATCAGCTGGAGGGAATCAATGTCCGCAACTGGGAAGATCTGGCTGCTGCTTTTTATAAGCAATATCAATATAACACTGACTTTGCTCCTATCCATACTCAACTCCAGAGTATGCCTATGGGTGCAAGCGAAGGTTTTAAGGACTACGCTCAGAAGTTGAGAGAGATTTGGCAGGGAGAGTCCAACCCCTTTGTCTGATAGGGAGTTGGTGGACATGTTTCTTGGTACACTATCTGGTCCGTTCTTTAATCACTTGATTGATAGCTCCTCAGCTGGTTTTACTGAGCTGATATTGACTGGATAAAGGGTAGAAGCTGGGATCCGAAGTGGCAAGATCCAGAAAGACATTTCTTCAAGTACAGTGAAAAAGCCATTCATGGGTAAGAAGGAGGTCAATGCTATTTACAATCTAAGAAGTCAGAATAGAACCAAGCACCATCCAATGTTAGGGGCCGTGATGATACCTAGGCCTATGGCTACTCAACAACGAAACAATCAGCCAAGGGTAGAAAGACCTCAAAGGCAGATCACCGGATCAATATGACGGCGTCTGAAGTTTTACCCCATCCGTTAAAATCTAATTTGGCAACCTTAAGGGAGGCTCCCAAGAATCCCAACACCACATCTCCTCATTACAACCCAAACGCTCGGTGTGCTTACCATTCTGAGAATCCAGGCCATGATACAAACGACTGTTGGGCTCTGAAGAATAAGATACAGGATCTGATCAAAGCAAAGGAGATTGAGTTTGATGCTCCTGAGATGCCTAATGTCATAACTGCTCCCATGCCCAAGCATAATCGTGGTGTTAATGTCGTTGATACTGATCTATTTGTTACTTCTGTTGATGAAGTTTCTACTCCTCTCATGACCGTCAAGAAGAATTTGTTGCTAACCGGTTTATTTCCGGGATATGGTGAAGGTTGCCACATGTGTTTATTTCTGCCTTCTGGTTGTTATTTGCTGAAGGCAGGTGTTCAACGCCTGATGGATAACAAAGAGATTTTGTTCGAAAAGACTCCGGTTCCAACTGTTCTACATGAAGATGTTGCTATCATAACCATTTCCGCCAATCCTTCCAAGGTCTCCTCCAAAAGACCTGTTAGGATTACATATGCTCCAAGAATTGCTTCATTAATAATCACTTTTCCTGGCCCTGTACCATACTCCTCGGATAAAGCTGCTCCTTGGAATTATGGTGCTGACGTCTACTACCATGGCGTCAAGCAGGATTTATAAACCATTAAAGGCGAAAAAAACTAAAGAGGTTGATCTCGATATCAATAATATTGTCAGGACCAGCAAAATTACTCAAAGTGGAAGGGTTTTCTCTCCCGAGATCCCCCTGAAGAATGTTGCTAAGCCTGTTGTTATTCCATCTGTTGTTTCGGCTAGTACTCCTGCTACTACTCCCATCCTTACTCCAGTTGTTACCCCTGTCGATGAATCATCTAGGACTCGGGGCAAAGAAGTTGTAGGTGAGCCTGCCCGAATGGAGACACCTAGAGAAGTTATTTCGGAAACCTCTAAACAAGAAATGGAGGAGATTTTAAAGATTATCAAGAAGAGCGACTACAATATGGTCGAACAGCTGGGGAAGACCCCTTCGAAGATATCAATGTTGGCTCTTCTATTGTGCTTTGAGGCCCATGCAAAGGCTTTGGTTGCATTTCTCAAGACTGCGCATGTGCCGCAAGAAACCTCTACTGACCAATTCAAGGATTGTGTGGCCAGTCTGACTGCTGATAATGGGTTGGGTTTTTTTTATGCTGATTTGACACCCAAGGGGAGAAAGCATAATGATGCTCTGCATGTCTTGATCGAATGCAGGGGCACTACTATGGCCCATGTGATAGTGGACACTGGATCGTCACTGAATGTTCTGCCCAAGAAGGCTCTTGATAGGCTAGATTGTGAAGGTTTGACCTTAAAGCCCATTAACATTGTGGTGAGGGCTTTCTACGGTTCAAAAAGAATGGTGCACGGGGAGGTGGACATCCCTGTCAAAGTGGGTTCCCAGACCTTTGAATCTGCCTTCTACGTGATGGATATCAGACCATCTTATTCTTGTTTGTTGGGTCGTCCTTGGATCCATGAAG
Source organism: Vicia faba (assembly GCA_948472305.1). Taxonomy (NCBI): domain Eukaryota; kingdom Viridiplantae; phylum Streptophyta; class Magnoliopsida; order Fabales; family Fabaceae; genus Vicia; species Vicia faba. The sequence goes on from OX451738.1 coordinate 1,015,733,511, forward strand.
CTGGAGCCATTACTTCTATGTTGAACCAAATGTTGAAGTATCCAGTGAAGGGAAAGATTGTCACCGTGCATGGTGAAGAGGAGTAAATGATAAGCCATCTTAACTCTTTCAGATATGTGGAAATGGACGGTGAGTTCATAGAGACCCCTTGTCAAAATTTTGAAGAGGTTCCCCGGACTATGGCATCAACCGAGACTATTACCAGTGTACCAAAGATCACAAAACCCCCCTTTGAAGATGGCTTCTCTCAAGGATGCCAGATCAGTAGTTGAAGAAGGTGGGTGTACCATTTGGGGACAACTTCCTGATTTTCCTTACAAAACTGATAAATTTGGTTTGGGCTTTACTTTAGGAGCTCAAAAGGCTGTTCGACGTGCTCGGGCTGGAGGATTTCCCCTACACATTAGCAATCATGGGGTCAATGCCATAGAAGACAATGATGAGGATTCTGATATTGACAGTTGGATCTACCCTACTACTAACAGTGGACCTAGTAACTGGACGGCCAAAGATTTTGTGCCGATTACCTTTGTTCAGCAGTAATTGTCTTGCTTGTTTTTCAGATTTGTAATAAACAATATAAACTCTATAGTCGTGTGTCTTACCCGAGGCACAATGGTTTATTTGTGAGGGTTATTAGTCATTATCATATGTCATCAATAAAACATTGGACGTTTTTACATACAAATTTTGCGCTCTCTGTTTTTCCTTTCTGCCTTTTACTTTGTTTATACAACTATGCTCTTACACACATTCACATATCAAACTGCAGATCCATATCCACTCTGGATCCCATTGATAACAGTTCTTCTATTTCCAGTTATAACTTTGAAAGTCCAATCAACCAAGTCGAGGAAAAAGGTGAGGAAGATTGTGAGGTACCTGGAGAACTTGCTAGACTGTTACAATAGGAAGAGAGGGCTATACAGCCTCATGAAGAGCCAGTTGAGACAATAAACTTGGGAACAGAGGTAGACAAAAAAGAAGTCAAGATCGGCACAAATCTGGAGATTAATGTCAAATAGCGGTTGATACAAATGTTGCATGACTATATAGAGATCTTTTCCTGGTCATATGAAGACATGCCAGGACTAGATACAGATATCGTGGTTCACCGACTACCAACTAAAGAATATTTCCCTCCGGTAAAGCAAAAGGTCTGTCTCATGCGCCCTGAAATGTCAGAGAAGATCAAAGCAGACGTTATGAAGAAATTCAATGCTGGGTTCTTAGCTGTCACTTCTTACCCCCAATGGGTTTCCAACGTGGTATCGGTGCCTAAAAAAGACGATAAGGTACGAATGTGTATGGACTACAGAGATCTGAACAGAGCAAGCCCCAAAGATGACTTTCCGCTCCCCCACATTGATGTTCTGGTTGAAAACACCATGCAACACAAGATCTTTTCCTTCATGGATGGTTTCTCTAGTTACAATCAGATCAAGATGGCACCCGAAGATATGGGGAAGACGACCTTCGTCACTCAATGGGGAACTTTCTGCTACAAAGTGATGCCGTTTGGATTAAAGAATGTTGGGGCAACCTATCAGCAAGCCATGGCCGCCTTATTTCATGACATGATTCACCATGAGATAGAGGTATATGTGGATGAAATGATAGCCAGGTCTCAAACTGAGGAAGAACACCTTGATCATTTACAAAAGTTGTTTGATAGGTTGAAGACATGCAAGCTAAGGTTGAATCCAAACAAGTTCACCTTCGGGGTAAGGTCTGGCAAATTACTGAATTTCATTGTCAGTGACAAGGGCATTCAGGTGGACCCTGCAAAAGTAAAGGCTATACAAGAGATGCCGGCTCCTCGCATTGAGAAGGAGGTCAGAGGCTTTTTGGGACGCCTAAACTACATTGCAGGTTCATTTCCCATTTAACTGCTACTTGTGAGCCAATCTTCAAGCTCCTGAAGAAAGATCAAGTAGTAAAATGGAATGACGAATGTCAAACTGCCTTCGAAAGAATTAAGGAATACCTTTAAGAACCACCAATTCTGATGCCTCCGATTGAAGAAATACCTTTGATAATGTACTTAACAGTGTTAGACAATCCAATGGGGTGTGTGCTGGGGCAGCATGACGAGTCTGGTCGAAAAGAGCACGCAATATACTACCTTAGCAAAAAGTTGACCGACTGTGAGACAAGATACTCATTGCTCGAGAAAACTTGATGCGCTTTGGCTTGGGCTGCTCGCTGACTGAGACAGTATATGTTGACCCACACTACTTTACTGATATCTAAGATGGATCTGATCAAGTACATCTTCGAGAAGCCCGCTCTCTCCGGAAGAATAGCGAGATGGCAGATGATCTTAACCGAATACGATATCTAATACATGACCCAGAAAGCAATCAAGGGGAGTGTATTAGCTGATCATTTGGCTCATCAGGCCGTGGATGACTACGAGTCCATGAATTTTGAGTTCCCGGACGAGAATATTATGCTAGTAACTGACTATGAAGAACCTGGACCGGATGAAGCACCTGAAGAAGGATCGCGATGGACTATGGTTTTTGACGGAGCTTCGAACGCACTTGGTAATGGCATTGGTGTTGTAATCATATCCCCTGAGGGATATCATACTCCTTTAACTGCCCGACTATGCTTCAACTGTACCAATAACATGGCGGAGTATGAAGCATGCATCATGGGTCTCAAAGCCGCTATTGACCTGAGGATCAAGTTCTTGAGTGTTTTCGGGGATTCGGCCTTGGTGATAAGTTAAATCAAAGGAGAGTGGGACACGAAGCACCCAAATCTCATCCCATACAAAGAATATTTGTTGTCATTACTTCCATACTTTGAAGAGGTCACCTTTGAATATTTTTCACGAGAAGAGAATCAATTAGCGGATGCGCTAGCTACCATGTCTTCTATGTTCAAGGTCAGATGGGACAATGAGCACCTGGAATCACTATTGAGAGGTTGGATGAACCAGCATACTGCTATGAGATAGACACGAAAAGAGTAGCAGACAAACCTTGGTTCTATGAGGTGAAGAGATATCTTGAGGCTCAAGAATATCTCGAGGGGGCATCTGTCAATGATAAGAAGTTTCTGAGAAGGTTCGCTGCGAAATTCTTCCTCAGTAATGGAATCCTCTACAAGCGCAACCATGACTCTACTTTACTTTGGTGCGTAGACAAGAGCGAAGCATAGAGGATTATGACAGATCTACACGAAGGTACCTTCAGAACCCATTCAAGTGGACATACCATGGCTAAAAAGATCCTACGGGCAGGATACTATTGGTCCACTATGGAAGCAGACTGCTACCAGCATTCCCGAACTTGTCACAAATGCAAGATCTATGATGATAAGGTGCATGTACCTCTGGTTCCTTTGAATGTCTTGACGGGTCCTTGGCCCTTTGCAATGTGGGGCAATGACATGATCGGAGATATTATACCTACCGCTTCCAATGGACATCTCTTCATCCTGGTGGCCATTGATTACTTCACGAAGTGGGTTGAATCTGCCTCTTTTGCTACTGTTACCAAGAACATTGTGGCGCGGTTTATCAAGCATAACCTGATTTGTCGGTATGGTGTGCCAGAGAGGATCATCATTGGCAATGGTACAAATCTCAACAACACGATGATCACCAAACTCTGTAAACAGTTCAAGATCCAGCACCATAATTCTTCCCTTTACTGGCCGAAGATGAATGGCACTGTGGAGGCTGCTAACAAGAACATCAAGAAAATTGTACAAGATATGATAATGACATATAAAGACTGACATAAGATGTTATCATTTGCTCTTTATGGTTATCACACCTCCGCACGAACATTGACAGGGGAAACACCCTACTCTCTGGTATATGGCATGGAAGATGTCCTGCCTATTGAGGTCCAGATCCCTTCTCTGAGAATCATGAAGGATGCAGGTCTGAATGAAGATGATTGGATCCAGACTCTACTTGATCAACTGAATCTGATCAATGAAAAGAGACTTATTGCTGTCTCTCATGGTCAAATGTATCAAAAATGGATGATCAAGGCTTTCAACAAAAAGGTCATACGCCAAGTATATCAAGTCAGGGATCTAGTGATCAAGCGCATCATACTGCCGCAAGGTGATCCCAGGGGCAAATGGACTCCCACATACGAAGGGCCATTTGTGATCAAAAGCATTTTTTCTGGTAGAGCCATGATTCTGACCACCATGGACGGTGACGACCTTCCTCACCCTGTCAATGCGGACATAGTGAAAAGATACTACGCGTGAATAAGACCTGCTAGGTTGACTGGCCTAGGAAAAAATAAGGGCTTCTCGGTGAACCAAAAGGGTTCAGGAAAAAATTAGGGATGAAAACAAAAAAAAATTGTACACCCGGCAAGTCGAAAACCTGAAAAGGCGGTCTGGGCAAAAAAGGGTATCCCGGTGGACTGAAAACCAGAAAGGGCGGTCTAGGAAAAAGTTAGGGATTTAAAGTGTATCACTATTTCCCATTGGATCACCTTGCGACCAGACTTCAGCATCATCTATCAAGCTCAAAACGCCACCAATTAATCCAGTCAGCTTCGGACAAGCAGCAAAGTGATGAGACACTCGAAGACATAGCGGCAATAGCAGAATTGAAACTCAATAGGATTATTATACATAGTTGTTTTCTTCTCTTTGTACACAATATTGTATAGCTTTCATTTTCACGTTGGCGTTCTCTTAATAGAGCGTCAGCCTCCTTGAACAAAAATGCCTGTTATAGGCCAACTTCGAAATTAATACAAGTCACTTTTACAAAACCATTTGTTTTTCTTTTCTGTTTTATTTTGAAAAAACGTCCAATGATTTATTCTTGATATATGCATTTGAATATAATTGCTATTCACAAATATTTGCATAAGAAACGGAAAGACAATTGCTTATAACTTAAGGAACAGGGGCAAAGACTAAAAAACCATGTCAATCCCGACAGTTACTCCTTTCAACAGGTACAAGGGCAGAAACAATTTTGAAACGAAGTCACCATTACATGCGCCCCCGTGACATCTACACTCCCTACAGAGTAGAGGCAACCAAAGCTTTGACATCGGCTTCCCCAAACAGGAGCTACTTTCCCCAGCGAAGTTCCTTCAGAGAGCCGACGTCTATATTCCCCAGCCAAATTTTATAATCGCAAGCGGTTCATAAAGTTTTCTCCCGAGAAAAGTTTATTTCTCTGAATACAGAAGCTCAATCCCCAATAGATTTTATTCCTCCAGCTACAGAAATGCATCCCCTGGCGGAGTTTATTTCCCCGAATCAGAAAAATATTCCAGTAAAGCATCTCCTCTCACAAACAGAGTTATTCCCCTGTAGAGTTATTCTCAAGCAGAGTCTCTCCTCGGCGGGATATTCGTAAACAAGGAGTAAATCCGCAGCATAGGCATCTCCATTCACCATCCTCAGCAGGAATGAAGAAACCAGCTCCCTATTACTTTTCAGCAGCAGTCTGGGACGTATTTTCCCCGACTAAGGAATACTGTAATAGCATCCCATTTTCATACGTCATGGCATGTGCATACATATTGCATACAATACAATCTCATTTATTTCGAGAACATCATTTCAATGCATTTCATGCATCATGACATTGCATACGGTTAACTCTTTACCTTTCAGGAAAGGACCAAATCAGCAAGCTACGTCTAACCAAGGACTATTCCAGGATTTTCCTCAGAAAGATAATCCTAAGATCTCTCTGCTCACTATGCCGGCGGAAGAGGTTCCAAGACTTTCGTCTGGGTCAGTTGAATCGCTACTAAGATTCTCCTGATTACTATGCTAGTCAAAGTTAACCCAAGATCTCTTTGCTCACTATGCCGGTAGAAGAGACTCCAAGAGTTTCGTCTGGGTCAGTTGAATCGCTACTAAGATTCTCCTGATTACAATGCCAGTTAAAGTTAACCCAAGATCTCTCTGCTCACTATGCCGGTAGAAGAGACTCCAAGACTTTCGTCTGGGTCAGTTGAATCGCTACTAAGATTCTCCTGATTACTATGCCAGTCAAAGTTACCCAAGATCTTTCCGCTCACTATGCTGGTGGAAGAGGTTCCAAGACTTTCGTCTGGGTTAGTTGAATCACTACTAAGATTATCCTAATTACTATGCCAGTCAAAGTTAACCCAAGATCTCTCTGCTCACTATGCGGTAGAAGAGACTCCAAGACTTTCGTCTGGGTCAGTCAAATCGCTACTAAGATTCTCCTGATTACTATGCCAGTCAAAGTTAACCTAAGATCTCTCTGCTAACTATGCTGGTAGAAGAGACTCCAAGACTTTCGTCTGGGTCAATTGAATCGCTACTAAGATTCTCCTTATTACTATGCCAGTCAAAGTTAACCCAAGATCTGTCTGCTCACTGTGCCGGTAGAAGAGACTCCAAGACTTTCGTATGGGTCAGTTGAATCGCTACTAAGATTCTCCTGATTACTATGCCAGTCAAAGTTAACCCAAGATCTCTCTGCTCACTATGTCGGTAGAAGAGACTCCAAGACTTTCTTCTGGGTCAGTTGAATCGCTACTAAGATTCTCCTGATTACTATGCCAGTCAAAGTTAACCCAAGATCTCTCTGCTCACTATGCCGGTAGAAGAGACTCCAAGACTTTCGTCTCGGTCAGTTGAATCGCTACTAAGATTCTCCTGATTAATATGCCAGCCAACGTTAACCCAAGATATCTCTGCTTACTATGATGTAGAAGAGACTCCAACACTTTCATCTAGGTCAGTTGAATCGCTATTAAGATTCTCCTGATTACTATGCCAGTCAAAGTTACCCAAGATCTTTCTGCTCACTATGTCGGTGGAAGAGGTTCCAAGACTTTCGTCTGAGTCAGTTGAATCGCTACTAAGATTCTCATGATTATTATGCCAGTCAAAGTTAACCCAAGATCTCTCTGCTTACTATGGTGGTAGAAGAGACTCCAAGAATTTTGTCTGGGTCAGTCAAATCGCTACTAAGATTCTCCTGATTACTATGCCAGTCAAAGTTAACCTAAGTTTTTCCTTAGGTCAGACAGGTCGACACTAAGATCTCTCTGATTACTATGCCAGTGGAAGATGTACCAAGACTTTCGTCAGGCTCAGTTGAATCGCTACTAAGATCCTCCTGATTACTATGCCAGTCAAAGTTAATTCAAGGCCTTTCTCGGGTTTAGTCAAATCGATACTAAGATTTCTATTCCAGTTAAAGAAGCTATGAAGCCCGGAAACTGATCGGATAATAGTCAATCAACAATTTAAGACACTGTGAAGCCCGGATCCTGACCGGATAATAGTTTAACCTCATTTTCCCAGTAAGTCGATGTGAAGCCTGGAATACGACCAGATAGTAGTCAGCCTTTTCACCCTTAACAAGTCACTATGAAGCCTGGATCCTGACCCGTCTCTTCAATCAAGAAATGACTCCCCAGTAGAGTAACAGACAACTAAAGCTCCTAGACTCTATTCCCCAAGACAGAGACCAAAATTCCTTAGCGAAGTCCTCCCTAACAATAGGAACATGAATTCCCACGAAGGAATATCTCATAAAATCATCATTATTCTGGATGGCATCTTTAAGCCCATCTCCAACGACTCCCCGTCACATTATTTAGATGGAATCTTTAAGCCCATCTCCGACGACTTCCAGTTATCTTCTCCAAATGGCATCTGTAACCCCATTCCCTATGTCATCAACCATTAGTATTACTTCATGCGAGTGCAAATTTTTGGGCACTCTAGTGTTCAATCATCTTCCACCCTCAGTTCACGAAAGGCGGACAAGCCAATCTAAATCCTCTGATTTAAGAAGATTGAACAGGGGCAGCTGTTGCACCCCAAAATTTGCCCTCCCTTTTTCACATAAAACATACTCCTAGAGGTCCTCAATTGCTCAAGTTAACTAAGGATTGACCAGACCAATCCTCCCCCTAAGACAACGAGCCTCAAACTAGGGTTTCACTCCTCATCAAGATGTTTGAGTTCCAAGGGTCCCAAATAATATCCATTGTCCTAACATGTACTCAAGATCATCCATGCCAAGTTTCATGCCTTGCATAACAAGTTTGCTCGGGAAACTGCTCAAATGCCTGAAAATAAACTGTACTAGGTCAAAAGTCAACGGTGGCCTAAATACAGTCAAACTTCAAGATTTTTGGTCAACGTCAATATTTTGAAGTATTATCCATCATTTGATCAAGGTTTGATCATGATTCCTCAAGAAATGCTCCCAACTCATCAAAAATCAAAAATTGCAAATTAGGGTTTCTATAGGAAAAGTCAACCAAACTTTGACCAGGCATAACTTTCTCATACTTTATCATAAATTTTCCAACCAAGGCTCATTTTGAAGAGATACCAATTCCCTACAACTCCTATTCAGGCCTCAAGGTCAAGAAATGCTTCAATCAAAAGATACAAGTTCATACATTATAGGTTATTTCAAAAAGTTAACAAAAACACCTTTTGGGTCAAAGCTCCTTACATGAACATGGAAGATCCAATTGAGATGAAACCAAAAGGTTTGTTTAAAAGACATCCTAAGATTTCTAAAAATTCCAAGAACACCCTCTTAGGGTTAAAATTGAGAGAGATATGCATTGTCAAAGTTGGCCATTTTTGGAAATTTGCATAAAGTCAACAATGCCCAAATTTGCGTTTTTTCCAAATGGGCCTAACTTTTTATACTTGAAACACATTCCTAGCCTGGTCCACGACCCAAACACCTTTCCATGCATCATTGGCTTTATTTATTTAATTTATTTTGATTTTAATCCTTTAAAAATTAAATTAAATCAAATAAGTGATATAAAAATAATGAAGATTTGTTTTGATTTGATTTCACATTGAATTACAATCCAAATATGCTGTATAATACCAAGAAAAATCGTGCAAGATTGAAAAAAAGAGAAAATCTCCACATATGGAAAGATTGGAAGCAAAAATTGAAAAGGCATTATTTGTTGGATTCTTGCCAAACATAGTGACCTAATTTGATTAACATATTTATACACAAGTATTCTCAACCCTAAGAATAAGTTTTGACATGCACAGCTGCCTCCTAAAGCCCTAGCCAAAAGTTCAAAAATTTCAACGATTGGTGCAATTCAGAAACTCTCGATCCAGCCAATCTCCATAAACTCCAAGCATCCTATCACCCTTATGAGGATCACAGGGGTTGAACCAACCAATTTTTGAAGGCCAAAGAGCACAGAATCGTCCTAGCCCACAACTCACGGCTTGGTAAATTTCTCAAACCTTAAACTTTTGATTCATGTGATATAATTTGATTCTTTACATTGGCATATGTTCATAATGATATTCTAAGTTATTTTGAACCATTAGTTTCAAGCATGCACGCAGGATCCTCAAAGTGTCGTTGTTAGGGCATGGAGGTTCTGTTTCTTTGTATCAGAGCTTGCAGGCCGTTTCAGCCAAAAAGAAGACCACCATCGTGATCACATCCCTCGAAATAGGGGGTAGGGTACCATTTGCACCTTTATTCGCCGTGTTTTTCAGGTTTAGTATTTTGAGTCAACCGGAGAAGGTGACCGGAGTTGGACTCCGGCACCGTTGACTGGCTTGGACTCTGGGGGCTTAATTGTCATCCTTTCATTGGTCCAATTAAAATCTGATCAGGTGCGTTTTGAAAATTTGACACTTTGACTGAATTTGTCATTATATTATTTGCATTTTATTATATACATGAATGAATTGACAGCGCGGTTGGCAAAGGCACGGGCTTGTGAGGGGAGGGATCTGGGTTCGATCCCAGAAATCTGTATTTTGCATTTTCTAACAAGCTTATTTCAGATCTAATGCTCCAGGGTCAAGCGCGCACACTATGTGTTATCAAGTGTTCATCGTTGGATCTATGCAGCCCTATATCTAACGTCCCAGATCTGAGATCCCTTGATGGACCCTCAGGAGCAGGCAACATGAGATCTACGCAGGACATTGGGCTATACATGTCATGGGCCTAACAGATTTTCAGATTACATCCCCCAATTGCTACCTATTATCAGGCCCATTTGCCCCTTTTTTATTTAGTTTATTTCAGCTTTATTTATTTATTTATTTTATATCATTTTTAAAAAAAATCATTTTTTTTCATTTAATCATAAAATAAAAAAATCACAAAAAATAGATTTAGTTTTTTTAATTAAATTTAAATTTTTTGTAAATTAATTAACTTAATTACTTAAACTTGATTATTTTATTAAATATAATTAATTAGAAATTAGGTTAAAATTTCAAATATTTTTTCTCAATAAAATACAAAAAATATTTTTCTAAATCAATTAGATTTTTAGGACTTTTCAACTTGTTTCCGTCTTGATCTTCGCGCGTTCATCTTTTTCCATTTTATTTTATTTTCCAATTATTGTAACTGTTGATGGTTTGTAATAACTTTTGAAGTAGGGTTTATTTACTGCTTTTGAATTCGTACTCCCCAAAATTTTGGTTATGTATCCCCTCCCCGAGGCCCTGTAATAGCTAGGTTTAATTTCCGCATTTTAAATTCATGCACTAATATTTGAACTGCTAGATTAATAAGGTTGTATGAAAAGATTCTAAAAGAAAATGATTAGATAACCCTAAATGCGCAAGATAAATGAAGTGAATCAATACACTTACACATGCTCACCCCTAGGGTATCTTCCACTCTGGTTGCCTTAGGTAAATCGTCATGAAGTATAGGGAGTTTTAGTGGTTGCCCTCTAGTCCCAAAAGATAAAAAATGACCCATTTGAATGTTGCCTCGAAAAGATCTTTAGGACTCTAGGGTAACTACTAAGGTTTCCTAACCATTTCTTCAATGACTATATGTCCCTTTCGATAGTCCCTTAAAACATCCAACGACTAGGGTTACCTACTCACTAATAGTAGGATAACACGGTTTAAAGGAAAGGAGGAGAAGAGCGCCTTTTTCGAGTAGGTAGATAACTGTTAGGTACTTTCTCAAATAATCCTTTTTACACCATACACTTTCAAACATACTCTTCAAACAAAAGTTTTCAAAAACACTTTATCACACCCTTGAGGACTGATACAAGGGTTACCATAAAGTGAATCGCCGCACTAAGGCATTTTCAAAGCTTTTCAAAACACACAAACACGAAAGCAATTTTAGAAATAAGCAAGTACCTAAGAGCCCATGGAAAACCATGAATGGAAAGGGTGCTAACACCTTCCCTTTCCATAATCTACCCCCCTTACTCAGAAATCTCGAAAAAAAGGTCTTTTTCTGTTCTTTTCACCCTTTCCTTGTTGGATAAAAGAAAAGTCGGTGGCGACTCTTGCTTACCGCGACATTTGCAAACAAAAAATGCAAACCAGTATTAAATAGTCGGTTCTGCCACCGTATCACAGAGAGTGATAGTTTCTCCCCCGTCGATCGTCATGGTCCCGTCAGGGGGAAGGGCTCATTCGTATCTGCTTTGGCTCGGGAGAAGGCAATCGAGCGCGGTCGATTTTCTTGTTGTCCTTCCTCTTCTTGAGCGAAAGGGAGTCTTGATCTCTGGGAGGAGGTGTGTGATTGCATTTCTTGAAGAAAGAAACGTTGCGCCTCTCCTTTGTGGATGGTGGGCCACGCCTGGGTGGCGATGCACTAGGGGAGTTTCATTGTCGGGCTCTCCGAGAAGGAGATCTTGATCGCTTGTTCTCCCAGGCCCCTATCCTTTGATTTTTTGCAGGATGAGGGCGTTTGTATGATTGATATCAGCGAGCAGTATTGCCATGGCCGAGTCAGTGTTGAGAGGGATATGAACTGGTTGCATGACTACTAGCAGTTCCTCAGCAAGGTTCTTTGGATGCTCTTTATTCAAGAATTGGTCGTCACCGCGTCGGGTATCCGTAGAATCTAGAGACGCGGTTTGTCTGTCCTAGAAGCCCAAGTTGTCCTCGAGATGAGGGTGTTCCTGACTCCCATAGATTTTGCGAGCAGAGGAAAGAATGGTCTTTCTGGACAAGTGAAGATCATCATGGTCAACCATGATTGGAGAGATGAATCTTGAAAGAGTTACTTTGATCTTGAGTTCCGAGGGAAAAAAGATGGGAGAGCAGTTTCCCACAGACGGCGCCACTGATCTTGCCGGTTGATCAGAACCTGGTGAACGGCTGGAGGATGATCTGCAGTCGGGCTGTAAGTTGGGGAGAAAAGGGGGTTGTACCTGCAAGGTACTCCAACGATCAAGTAAGAGCGGGCACAGGGAGGTACAAGCAGAAATATCAGGTAGTGAGTAGTGAATATGTGATACCTGGCCCTCACAGATGTGAGGGTTTATATAATGCCACTGGCACATGGCCATTGGTTCCCGATTTCCCACCTAGGTATGTGGGCCCGGAAAATCAGGTAACAACCAGGACTTGGTTAAACCAGGCGGATGTGCCCGTAACTAGTCGTTGGTTCCGAGGAAGGGAATAATTACGGGCGTCTCTCTAGTCAATTCCTGGTGGTCTGCACGACGTTGGAGTCGGGCAGACAGAGAGGATGCCTGATGATCATCCTGTGCCAGTGGCGAAGCTGAAGGACAATGATCGTCGTTGCCCGACAAAAGAAGGTCGTGTAGGCGATTCGGGTCGTGGTCGTGCGGACTGTACCCAAGGAGATCTTTTGTGACGGGCTTAGTCAAACTGTCGGGCCAGTCTAGAAAACTAGGGTTAGAAGCGCGATCTTTAAGAAATAGGGTCTTAATTTTTTATTAGGGGAAAAAAGGGTTTGTTTTTTTTAATCAGGGAAACACGCCACGATTTTGATCGTATGCCTATGTATCCTCTTAGGACGAATCAGAGTCTCAATTTGTAGTTCGTAGTTTGGTTGGTGTTTTTTATAGGATTGCATAGAATTGGCTTCGAATTATCCTTGAACCTTGTCTGGATTGAAAATTGTGTCAACGTAGACGTAGTTCGTAGTTAATTTGAAAATAATTCTCCTTAATTATTTTTCAAAAATGATCTTGAATTTTTATTATGTTAGTAGAAAATGATTTAGTGTTGTTGGTTAGCTGTTTTGAGTTTTAATTTGATTAAAGACTATGATGAGATAAGACGTGGAGCGGGAGAGTCTAATATAGTCTCCTCATCACGTGGTCAGATGTTGACCACGTGTTGCTCACGGATGTAGTAATTTATGAGTTGCATTGGTTTAAATATTTGATTTTGAATAATAAATTGGTAGACTATGTGTCGACCGATTTAATTATTCAAAGATAGACATCCTATTATTTATAGAATATTTGAATTAATTATTTGAAAAGTGTTTGCTTAGTATACATATTCATTATTTTATTTACAAAGGAAGAGATTTTGGTGTTTTTATGATAACTAATTAAGAAATACACTAAGCTAAGGTTAATACGAAAAAGATAAATAAAATTAAACACTAAATCTACTAACTAAAATAGATAAATAAAATAAAATATTTGATCAATTAAATCACCTTAATTACTAAATAATTATATGGTAGCTATAAAAACTACAATAATGATAATAAAAGATGGGATGCTAGCGCTGCATTTTCTATAACAATGACCCAACTTTTGGAATTGTGAGGTGAAACATGGTAATGAATTATTATAAAATTAAAAATAAAGCAAATGATATCAAACAAAAATAGAGGAAATGTAGATTAACAAATTTGTACGTTCTTCCTCTTTTTGCTTCATAGTTTCCCTTTTCCATTACTTTCTCGACCAACAAGAGCTCATGTTGCAGACAAAAAATATCATACCCCATACAGATCTAAAAAGGAAAAAGATCGAACACCTCAATAAGGAAGAAACTTTACAGTGAGATGGCAGCCGACGACGATGCAAACGGTGGCTGAGTGGATTTGATTCGTTGGAGCAAAGGGTATTCTGATGAGGTCCATTCGGAGGTGGATTTCGGTGGCGTTAAGAGTGCTCTTAATCTCTTATTCTTATACTTTTCTCTCTTCTCCCAACAAGAATCCACATCGGCGGCGGATTATCCTCACGATTTGCTGTGCGTGGTTGTTTTGGTCTGATTCATAGGCCATGAGTTGAGTGAATCTGGACAACTCTTTTGGATTTGTTCTCTATCTTGTAATCAAAGTTGAGAGAACAACAACAATAATAAAACTACACAACCTATCAACTGTTATTCTGTTTTCTTTTTAATGAATGTAGGTTTTTGTTTGGATTGTAATATGGTGATGAAACTTGAATGTTACTTGTTATTGTTTTGTGTGATAGTGAGAAAATCAACATGTTAGTAGTAATGAAATTGTTAACAAATGGGAAGGAACTTTTTTATAAAGAGTAAAAACATAAAAAAAAAAAATAAAAAAAAAAGATATTTCAAACGTTACGAAAAAATCGAGATATGTATAAGGGAAAACAGATGTACTGTGAATAGATCTATCAAAATTGCTTAGATCAAGAATCATAATTTGGAAAAGAAACCATCAAAATTATCATATGGTTTAAAAAGTAAATAAATTAAAATTAAAATTAAAAAACTGAAGATAAAAAGGCGTGGGTGATCTCATTTAATCATTGATGAAATAAAATAATTCAAAGAAAACACCAATAGTTTTGAAAATAAATTTTGGATATGCAAGTGTGTGAAAAAAAAAAGTGAGCAAAAAAAATTGCAGAGCTTGTGAATGTTGTGTGTTTGTGAAATTTCTGGATTGATGATTTGTTGATTTGTGAATTGTTAATTCTGTATTTTTATAAATTTTTTAGGGACTTTTTAGATTAGGAAACAAATAAATTGGTCTGTAAAATTTTGTATGATTTGAACAAGGTTTGAGTTCAATTAAATTCTTGTCTATATTTCTATGTTAGGTTTTTAATTTGCATAAATTTGTATTAGCTTGTTTATATTTTAATTCATTCTGTTTTAATAAGTCTTAAACTTGTTTTGATAGTGATGAATACCAATGTTTATTTCTGTTTTGGTCCATGGTTGCAATGATTTTGTTCTTGTATTTTTTAGAAAGTTCATCTTTGAATATGTACAGCGAGAGTTTTCTTTTCTTGGTGATTGAAACAGTAATCGTTTAGGAATTTGGGCCACGCACTACTTTGATATGGGCCCGTAATGGACTGTGTATTAAGGCCTCCTCTTTGGTCATTATTTTTAGTAAGACTAAATATAATAATTTGAATAACAAAATAAAACTAATATAATCCTAAAAGTCTAGTAACAACAATAATTATAGAAAATGAAAAATAAAATTTAATTCTATCATAGCAACAATGATACGGCTTCTAATAAAAAAGCATACAAAAATAGCAATAAAATCCTACGTAATTATATTAGTGAAAATAGCCAAATAAATTAGGCTAATAATTAAAATATTAATACTAATAATAATTATGACCTAAAAAAACAATATTTAAAACCTACAAGAATAAAATAAAATAGTTAATAATATAATTTTAATAATGTTTGTAATAATAATGTGAAAACAAAAAATCAGTTTCTTTAAGACAAAAATCTACAATGAGCCTAATTTGTTTAATTTATTGGGCCTTACAAAAATGAAGTAATTCGTTTTACGGACCCCTTCTTTTAATACTTGAAATGGACTCCTTTTTAAACCTAATGGGTCATCAAATATTGATGGTCCATTTTAAATCAACACACCTTTTTTCATGTCTTACTCCCCCATAGAAATAAAAAACTATATAATACGATTTATTTAAATAGAACCTTAAATATAATATAAGGGTAAAACAAATTTGGGGTATGAAAATCTCAAAATGACCTATAGTGTTCTTCAAAATTACATGACCTTCCACTCAAAATTTGAACTTGATATCTGAAGATAACATAAAGTCGACCTATTGAATTGAATTGTGGATTTGAGAATACTCAAAAATCATAAAAATTGAAATAGTTATGGTATTTGGAAGATGATGAATAAATTTAGGGAAATTCACAAAAGACCTATAATCTTTTCAATTCTTCAATAACTTTTCAAGCGTCTTCAAGTCTTGCACATATAAACAAAGTTGTAGTAGACATTCCAAAGATTATTACGGAAAAAGAATGGGCTCAAGGAGATAAAAATTGAGCAAGTTATGATCATTTGAAGTCAAACCCTAAAATTAAAGGCCTTTCACGAAGACTTGTAATCTTTCTCAACCATTAGTGATCTTCCATTCAAAATTAGCCTTAGATTCCTGAAGAGAGTTTGTTAAAGACCCATTAAATAGTACCATGGCTTTATAATCGATCAAAAATCTCAAAAAAATGAGCAAAATATGATCCTTAGAAGTCAACAAACTCTAGCTCAAAGAGTGTCAAAATGACTTGAAACCCCTTTCAACTTTTGATGATTTTTCTTGCATAATTGGATCTTGTTATGTGAAGAGAGGTTGTTGTAGATGTTGATAAAAATCCATAGAAAAAAGAACCAACTCAAAATTTTGAAAATTGAGAGAGTTATGCACTTGTGATCATTAAATCAAGCATTTGCTCAATTAGGCCAAACTTGTTGAGCCAACCTTAAATCTCTTTGAACTTTATTGGCAAAATAAAGCATGATGAATCATAAGAGGCCTTGAAATGTTGTTGTCTTGAAGCACACTCAAAGATAGAGTTTAAGTCTCAATGAAGCTTATTAAAGAAGGCATGGAAATAAACACATGAACCTATGAATCTTCTTGATGAATGCAATCACCAACTTTGAGGAGATATTGACATAAATGAAGTGAGGGAACTCATTGAACCAAAAATGTTTGACATCATAGACATGACCTTGAAACTTGAGATCTTGTCATCCATTGAAGAAACATTTGACTGGGAATCATCCTTTCAAACCCTAGGTTAGATGGTGAGATGAATACATTTGTGATCACCTACAATATGAACATTCAAAGAAACATATATATACATATTGATGTTAGTTAATAGAACACATGCACAAGATACACATTTCAAGATGTTTGGTGATCCCTTAAGAAAAAACTTAAAGATAAGATAAATTAGAAAGAGAGAACCAACCCTAATGTGTGATCTTGATGTATTGATAAAAGTGAGATGATGAGAAATCTTAGGGGCAAAAATTGGGGTATAACAGCTGCCTGTTTTATTGTTGCCTCCCCAGTGGTGTTTTGTGTCACTTATGGAGTTGGTCGTTTGCAATCATAATCGTAAGCATTTCATGGCATCTTAGGGCTAAAAATAGGGTTTGTTTTCTATTTAAGTATCTTACATCACGTTTAGACGAAGATTTTAACCTTCGTATCTCTGGATAGAAGACACTTAAATAAGGGTAGCTGTTATACCCTAATTTTTTCTCCCAAGATATCTCATTATCTCATATTATCAATACATTAAGATCACACATTATAGTTGGTTCTCCCTTATACTTCATCCTATATTTAAGTTTTCTCTTGAATGATCGCCAAGCACCTTGAATTGTGTGTCTTGTACATGTGTTTTTTTAGGTGGATTAGTTTTTAACTAACATCAAAATATGTATATATGTTTCTTAGGATGTTCATATTGTAAGTGATGACACAACTACATCTATCTCACCATATAACCTAGGGTTTTGAGGGATAGTCCTCAGTTAAATGGTTCTTCAATGGATTGCAAGAGCTTAAGCTTCAAGGCTATGTCTATTATATTAAAGTTTTTTGGTTCAAATAGCTCTCTCACCTTATTTAGGTCAAGTTTTCCTCAAGGTTGGTGGTGGTATTCCTCAAGAAGATTCATAGGTTCGTGTATTTATTTTCATACCTTCTTCAACAATTTTCACTGAGACTTAAGCTCCACCTTTGAGTGTTCTTCAAGACAACATTATTTTAAGGTCTAATATGATCCATCATTCTCTATTTTGCAAAGAAAGTTCAAAATATTCAAGGTTGACTCAACAAGTTTGACCTAATTGAGCAAGTGATTGGTTCAGTGATCACAAGTGCATAACGCTCTCAATTTTCAATATTTTGAGTTATTTATTTTTTATATGAGTTCTTATCATCATATAAAATAACTTCTATTCACATGACAAGATCCAATTATGTAATGAAAGTCATCAAAAGTTGAAAGGGGTTACAAGTCATTTTGGCACTCTCTGAGTAAGGGTTGGTTGACTTCTAAGGACCATATCTTCCTCATTTTTTGAGATGTTAGGTTGATTCCAAAGCCATGATTTTCTTTGAAGAGTAATTAACAACTTATCTTCAAGGATTTACGACTAATTTTGAATGAAATATTACTAATGGTTGAAGAAGATTACAAGTTCTTTGAAAAGGCTACCAAATTCTCTTGTGTGACTTCAAAGGATCATAACTTGGTCATATTTTATCTCCTTGAGCTCATTATTTTTTCATAATAAACTTGAGGATGCTATTACAACTTTGTTTCAATATGAAAGACTTGAAAATGATTGGAATGTCATTAAATAATTGAAAAGATTATATGTCTTTTGTGAATTTTCCCCCAAATTTGTTCATCATCTTCAAAAGACCATAACTATTTCATTTTTTATGATTTTTTAATGATCTCAATTCCACAATTCAATTCAAAGGTTCTACTTCATTTCATCTTCAATGATAAAGAGTAAATTTAGAGTGGAAGGTCATGTAATTTTGAAGAACATTATAGGTTATTTTGAAGTTCAACACTTAGAAATATTTCTAAGTACAAAAAATCAGTTTGTTTTTCACGATTTCAATTGATCATAACTTTCAGCTCATATCACCAAATGGAGTCTTTCTTGGCACATTGTGAAGATGATGATATGATCTTTCAAAAGCTTCAAGAATCATCCCATAAAGCCTCCTGAATTGTGTGCACCATGAATTCAAAGATGGTACTCTGGAACTGAAGTTTTCATCAAAGTCAACTTTGATTTTGATTAGTGTGGCCTCTAAACACAAATTTGTCACAGGTTTGATGTTTAAACATGATTAAATAAGTTGCATGAAAGGTTTAGCACATTAAAATGCAAGTAATGGTTGAGTTTTGACAACTTGTAAGTTACACTTTGTTCATGATGCAAGTACACACGAATTTCCCTCATACCTGATCATTTCTCTCACTTTTTATTTCTATCATGCTCAACTATAAATAAGGGACACATTCCACTCATTTCCCAAGCTTTAGAGAGTCAAACAAGCCTTGTTTAGATCCCATACGAACTCTGAGTTTGTATCTTTGTTTTCTTCATTTCTCACCCTAATTCACCAAAATCTCCATTCAATTAGCTTCATTGAACTTCTCTGAAGCTAACCATACTCTTACCACCAAGAATCGAGCACTGAATCAAGCATACCAACTTCAATTTCAGAGCTCTAAAATTTAACTTTTGTAGGTAAAATTCTTCATCAATTATCTTCAAATTTCTTGCTATAATGCAACTCTTGGTTCACTGTTGCTCATATCATGGTTCATTTTCAACTATAACTAAGTTTGGTACTTATGTTTTCAAATCCATTTTCAATTTTTTTCTTTTGGTTTTATCCAAATCGAGTGAGCTACAAGTTATATACATTTTTCGCAAAGACATGGTTGTCTTCGTCTTGATGAGACAAAGTGAACGACATCGGTCTGAACTTCCATTTTTACCGTTTGTATAACCTACAACTCGCGTGTGGCTGGAGGTTGAAGATGACTAGCGTGTTATCTCTCAACCAATGACATAATGCCACGCTATTTTTTCAAAATTTGTTTTAAATTAATATTCTAGTGCTTTATTCACCAATGACCATATCATGCACAGCGCGTCAGATCCCTTGGATCTGGTTGCTAACGCGTTTTGACATTGTTCCAGTGGTCTACATGTTTTTAGATTTATTTCTATTTTCTGATTTTTCTATTTAAATATTTTAAACTTCAAAAATTCATAAAAAATTCATTTCAACTTCTAAAATTGTGAAAAATTATCAAAAATACTTTTGATTTTTCTCTTTCTGATTTTTATTTTTCACATTTTTTTATTTTGTGATTTGGTATTTTTTTATGATTTTTCACTTTATTTAACTTATTTTAATTATTTAAAAATACTTTTTGATCTTTTAAAATTCTGAAAATTGTATCGAAGGATCAATGACCTTTTGATAAATATTAGTGACCTGATTTTATTTTTAATTTTGATTTTACTATTTTTTACAAATTTTGGTTTACTTTTTCTCATTTCTTTATATTCTAAAAATAGTTTCTGACTTTAAAACAATCTAAAATTTTGTCAACACTTGTTGACTCATATTTGACCTTTGATATTTCTTTGGGATTTTTATTTGATATTTTAATACATTTTGTGTATTTTACCAATTATTTCTCTTTATTATATATTTAAATTTTGTTTTATATTAATTATACTTTATTATTTTTGTAATTGGTTCTGATTTGGATAAAATTGAATGATATTATTTTGGGACAAGTTCCTCAACCTCATTGGATCTTGGGTGTTGATAGGTTAAAAAACCAAATCCACCAAAATGGATGAATGATGCTGATGATATTTGAAACCTTAATTTCATCTGATACATTGGTTACACTATGACTTCTTATTTCCCTTTCATCTCACCCCATTTCTTCCTTCATATTGATTGGTTCTTAGTGGCTCAAACTTGATGTTTGCAAACCCAAGTATAGTTAAGTGTTGAGCTATGGACAATAGCCTTGATGGCTCATTGTTAGGAGGTTTTGATTCTATCAATCCTATAATGAGTTCTCATTAACTTTGACCTATGCTCAAGGCTCAAACCATCATGGATCATATCATTTGGAATCCTCCCTTTTCCATATTTTAGTTGATTGATTCTTAGTGGTTCAAACCTTGTGTTTGCAAGCCCAAAGATGATTAAATATTGAGCTATGACCAATAACCTTGAAAGCTCGTTGTTAGAAGGCATTGATTTTATCAATCCTCTAATGAGTCTTCATCAACTTTGACCTACGCTCAATGTTCAAATCATCATGGATCATTCTTCTAAATCATTCAACCTTCAACCATTAATCATTAACTTCTAACCATTGACTATTAACCATTGACTTACATTATGCTTTTACTTTATGCATTTATCTTTATGTCTTTATTTTTATGTCATTTACTTTTAGCATTTACATCTCATGCTATTTGCCTTTGCTCACTTGAGCATTTATTTTCTGCCTTTTTATCTTTGCTCACTTGAGCTTTATTTTCTTTTTTTATAAATATACTTAATAGTCAATTTGGACATTAAAAAATATTAAGGTTACTTGGACTACTTGGTTACTATCCCTAGCACTGTGGAGTTGTGGATTCCTAAGACTTAGGATTAGAAGCCATGAGACCTTGGAACTCTATAATATTTGGTTGATATTTTTGTGAAGACCTTCTGAAATCCTTGGGGTTTAATCCAAGGCATTGGTTTAAATTTTTTTCTGTATGCAGGTTATTCTGATTTTCATGCTTTGTCTGTGATTGAGAATTCATCTGTATACAGTTTTTACTCTGGCCAATTTTTATCAATGAAGACTTTGATTGGTTCTTAATTCATCTGAAGCTTGGTATTCCTCAGAGGTTTAGTACTTTTTCTTGCTTGGTTTTAATTCAAAGGGTGAAAATTCTACATTAACTTCTTTATGTCAACTGTTGGCTTCTTGTTGGTTAGACCTTTTTTTCCTTAGCTTTTACGTTGTGTACTTAGGATAGTCTCTTCATCTCCTCTTATCTTCTTTAATTTCAAAAATCTTCTCTATCCTTTTCAAAACTCTTCTTATTTTCTAACTTGAACTGCTTTCATAATAAACTTGGACTTAGGTCCATGCATTTTCAAAAGCTTTTCTTAATTAAACCCTTAATCAATTTAACCATACTTTAACATCTTTTAAAAGACTAAAAGTCATTAACTCATTCAAACTATTTTGCCACTTTGGTTTTTTTACTTTAAAACTTTTCTCAAAATATTAGACTCTTGTTAATTCTTGTAGTGACGCAAGTTATTATACTTCTATGATATATAGTGAAGAAAGCTATTTTCCACTTGGGTGTTGAGTGATGGATTTTAAATTCAAGTTATATCCTCCACTTTGAGATGACACAAATACTCCTTTCTCATAATTGCGGATAATAAGTATGTTTTCCACTCGAATATGACGAGATGTCTCTTCTCTTAAAATTAACCAACACACATGTGTTTTAAAATTTTTGAGGTGAACTACGAGTACTCTGATCCCCTATTGCACAGAAGATGGTATGTAGGCACTAAAGATTTGCAACAGCGACATATGAAAAAATTGTAAAAAATACTTCCTTTCTCATCTCCACCATCTATTTCTGTACACATCTTTTATAGCCAAAATACACAGATTTTCAAAGAGATTCCTGCGGAGTACCGTAGATGTTTAGGATGCTAATACCTCCCCTTGGCATAACCAACCTCCGTACCTAGATTCTCCCTCTTGTTTTGGGTTTATTCGCTCTTTTCCTATTCCCTTTGAAAACAATAAAGCATAGTGGCGATTTTTATTTGATCTCTACGAGTTAAGTTAATTCAATGGCTTAGTCTCAACATTTCTACCGCTACAATACGCTTGGATATTTTTCGTGCCGCGACTAGGGCTACATGGAAATTTTCCACTTTACCCCTCACTTTCTGAATAACTGAGGGAATAGTTGAAATGGTCTTGGGTTCGGTCCCCGTGAAATCCTTTTTGTAATTTTTAAATGACGAGAACACATATCCCATCGGTTTTGAAATATAACTGACGGATAAATAAGCTTGAGTTTATTATATCTTTTGGGAGGATCATTGTAGATGTCATTCTTACTAAGGAACAAACGACATTGTAGTACATGAGGAAGCGAAGGAACAAGGGGTGTAACATTCTCAATAGTATATTATTTGTATAGTGGGTGGTTTTATCGTTTGTTACTTAATTATTTTGATTGTGTTATGGATTTAAGGTGAATTCATTTATATATGACATTTTCATTTTATAAGATAAGTGTATAGTTTAATTTATAAAATAAATATTATGATAGTATAGTTATAATACATAATCTATTATTTCAGTGTATTTTAAAAAATAAAATGTCAAAATTTATTACTTATAAGGTGAATACGGAAGTAAATATATGTATTTTACTACGGAGAAACAAAACTATATCAAAATGAGAGTGTCTTCGTTAAAAAGGGATGAGATGCATATAGGGTGAATGCGAAAGTGCATCCAACAATAGAAAAAAAGCCGAATGCTTGAATGCTGAGAGAGAATCTAGGAGCTGAAAACCAATCCTAAAATTGCATGCACCATTTCATTGTACCTTAATATTTATCAAAACAACACAATGAACTTACATCCTCAAAATCTCCTAGGAAGTTTACTCGAATCAGCTGTTTCATCTCGTTGTTCAACCCTCGGTCGTGCTGTTCATGCACACATCATCAGAACACATGACACCCCTCTCCCATCTTTCCTCTCCAACCACCTCGTCAACATGTACTCCAAACTCGACCTTCTTAACTCAGCTCAATTCGTTCTCTCACTCACTCACCTCCCCACCGTCGTTACCTGGACCTCTCTCATCTCCGGTTGCGTTCATAACCGTCGTTTCCTCGCTGCTATTCTCCATTTCACCAACATGCGTCGTGACAATGTTTATCCTAACGACTTCACGTATCCTTGTGTTTTCAAAGCTTCGGCTTCGTTGAACATGCCCTTGACTGGTAAACAAGTTCATGCTCTTGCTTTTAAAGGTGGACAGATATATGATGTGTTTGTTGGGTGCAGTGCTTTTGATATGTATAGTAAAACTGGTCTTCGTGTTGATGCTTGTAGAATGTTTGATGAAATGCCTCACAGAAACTTGGCTACGTGGAATGCTTATATTTCTAATGCTGTTCAAGATGGGCGGTGTCTGGATGCGATTGTGGAGTTTAAACAGTTTCTTCGTGTGCATGGAGAGGCGAATTCCATTACCTTTTGTGCGTTTTTGAATGCATGTGTTGATATGTTGAGGTTGGATCTCGGGCAGCAGTTGCATTCGTTTATAGTTCGGTTTGGACACAAAGAGGATGTTTCTGTTGCTAATGGGCTTATTGATTTCTATGGAAAATGTGGGGACATTGTATCTTCTGAAAAGGTTTTTAGTAGAATTGGAAAAGGGAAGAATGTTGTTTCGTGGTGTTCTATGCTTGCTGCTCTTGTGCAAAACCATGAGGAAGAGAGGGCTTGTATGGTTTTCCTGCAGGCAAGGAAAGAAGTTGAGCCGACGGATTTTATGATATCAAGTGTGCTCAGTGCTTGTGCTGAGCTTGGGGAACTTGAATTGGGTAGGTCAGTTCATACTCTTGCTGTCAAGGCATGTGTTGAAGAGAATATATTTGTTGGGAGTGCACTTGTTGACTTGTATGGAAAATGTGGAAGTATAGAGAATGCTGAGCAAGTTTTCAGTGAAATGCCTGAAAGGAACCTAGTAACATGGAATGCAATGATAGGTGGATATGCACATCAAGGTGACGTTGACATGGCTTTGCGTCTATTTGAAGAGATGACATTGGGTGGCCGTGGTATTGTGCCAAGTTATGTGACTCTAGTTTCTGTACTATCAGCATGTAGTAGAGCTGGTGCAGTAAAGAGAGGCATGAAAATATTTGAATCGATGAGATTGAACTATAGAATTGAACCAGGTGCTGAGCATTATGCTTGTATTGTGGACCTTCTAGGGAGATCTGGTTTGGTGGACCGCGCTTATGAATTTATTCAAAATATGCCAATTCAGCCCACTATTTCAGTTTGGGGAGCTTTACTCGGGGCTTGTAGGATGCATGGGAAAACAAAATTCGGAAAAATTGCAGCTGAAAAATTATTCGAGCTCGATCATGTTGACTCTGGCAACCATGTAGTTCTTTCTAATATGCTTGCATCTGCTGGAAGGTATTAATTTTAAGCCATGCTAACTAATTTTCCTTCTTGAATGTCAATGATTTTCTTCCTTTTTCTTTCATTTTTCTACAATTGCTAACATATTGAGTTGAAACTAAAGTGATGCTGTCACATTCATACGACTTAAACATTATCATAGATCTTATGGCCATGCTTGTAATTGTTAAATGCAGATGGGAAGAAGCCACTGTTGTCAGGAAGGAAATGAAAGACATTGGTATTAAGAAAAATGTTGGCTATAGTTGGATTGCTGTAAAGAACAGAACCCATGTTTTCCAAGCAAAGGATAGTTCTCATGAAAGGAACTCTGAAATTCAAGCTATGCTAGATAAGCTCAGAGGGGAGATGAAGGAGGCCGGGTACGTTCCTGATGCCAATCTATCACTCTTTGATTTAGAAGATGAAGAAAAAGCTTCAGAAGTGTGGTACCACAGTGAAAAAATTGCTCTTGCTTTTGGTCTCATAGCTCTTCCTCAAGGAGTGCCTATAAGGATAACGAAAAATCTTAGGATTTGTGGAGATTGTCATAGTGCCATTAAGTTCATCTCCAGAATTGTTGGAAGAGAAATTATTGTGAGAGATAATCATCGTTTTCATCGCTTTAAGGATGGTTGTTGCTCTTGTAAAGACTATTGGTAATACTTTTTTGTTATATTTATTCATACATGCCTCAAAAGATATAGCAAAACAGAAAAACATAAGAAAAGGAGAGAAAATATTCCTAGTTGTAGTTATACAAGTATAATTTGCAACCCACTTTTTAATTATTACTTAACACC
Organism: Vicia faba; assembly: GCA_948472305.1. Classification (NCBI taxonomy): domain Eukaryota; kingdom Viridiplantae; phylum Streptophyta; class Magnoliopsida; order Fabales; family Fabaceae; genus Vicia; species Vicia faba. The sequence continues at coordinate 1,015,759,124 of OX451738.1, forward strand.
ACCGTTTTTTTTTTTTTTTTTTTTAAGAATTCCAACTCTCAAAATCAATCTTTTTTGTTGGCACCATCAACCTCATCATCATTCTAAATTACGGCTGATGTACTTTTATATCTGTTTGATTTGTATTATAGTTCTGGAAATTTACGGATCCGTTGATATCCAATTATTTCTTGATTTCTGAATGCAATATGTTTTCAAAATTCACACACTTCGAGAATTCAGCATTCTCCTCGCTATAATGAGGATAATAGTTTGTCAATTCTGCGAACTTGGCAGCATAGTTAGCTATCGATAAATTCTGTTGTAGCAGTTCCAGATATTCGATCTCTTTTTTCTCACGAATGTAACGCCTAATATTTAATTAATTATTTAATTAAATATTTTCGAATATTTTTCCGATTAAATTTTCAAAGTTGTGAAATATTGATTTAAGTTGTGTCGTTCTTAGTTGAATTAATTAGTTGATTAAATTGTAGGATTAATATTTTTAATAATACTATTATTATTATTATTATTTATGTGGGCTTATTGTAATGTTAGAAGTAGTAAAAAGAGAGATGTAAGAATTTAAGCCCAACAAAACAAATAGAATAATAGTAATATTATTATTATATTGGTTAGTTGACAAGTGAAAAATAAGGAGAAGTAGCGGTAAAGAAAAAATAGGTTTTTGGCAATATAAGAGGAATAAGAGTTAGACAAGAGATACGTGGAAAATGTAAGAGGCAAATCTAAGAGTCAATTGGAGAGTTAGAACAACCTTCAATCTAAGGTAAGGGTAGAGTTCTAACTCTCTATAATAGGATATGTGATTAATAGTATGTGAGATTTGATTGTAAAATTATTTCCATTTATGTTGAAAATTGATACTATATTGGTGAAATTTAAAGATGATTGAAGATTCAATTTGATATTTTCATACTATAGCATAATATATAGATATATAGTAATTATTGATCTTCATTCACGTAAATATGTTTAAGATATATACCTAGTCTTGTTTCTACAACCAAATGAATCTATAACAATTTGATATAATATTGTTTCTATTGTATCTGTACATCATTCTGACTCCTATGTATATATTATTTTATGGCTTCTTGTAACAAAAACAAAGATAGTGGTAGTATAATATATAGACCAATTGACACTTGTAGCATTCACGGTACTGTAGCGATATATATATATATATATATATATATATATATATATATATATATATATATATATATATATATATATATATATATATATATATATATATATATATATATATATATATATATATATATATATATATATATATATATATATATATATATATATATATATATATATATATATATATATATATATATATTATAATTATTTATTTATGTTCAAGAAAATAAAATAAAATATATACAAAATGTTAAAAAATAAAATATGTATGACAAAAAAGTTGTCAGAGTTGTTTTGAGTTATTGAGATTTATATTTTTATTTGTTTTGCGTAATTTCGACATGTTTAGAGTTGTCAATAGGGTAAGTTGGAACTGCCAGATAATAACACATCTTTACTAAATAATTGATATGTTAGTTATGAATTTTAGGTAAATTTAATTGCAGGAAATTATAGATTTAGTAAAATATTGGTAGAAGCTACAGTAGCATATGAATTGACAGATTTGGTAATAAAGTGGTGGAAATAGTTGGTAGTAGAAGGTAACAGGTTTACCAATTTAAACACAAGTAACCATTAGATTGAAACTAATATGTATGTAATAGGACAATAAAGTTGACAGGTAGTATACTTGTATCAGAAAGTAATAAATAGCAGTCTGATAGTTTTTGACAGAAAACAACATTTACAGTATAAACTATTCAATAGCAGTGTAGTATTAATTTAACCGAGTCGTAATGAGAAGTTTAGTATAAAATAGATATAATAAAATTTTTAGTCGATAATTAATTAACCAGTTTTAGTCGAAATAGTCTGAATAGTTATGCAGTTTATTTGTAGTAAATTTTGGTTGATTCGTTGGGTGGTGTTTTTGTTGAAAAATGTGAAATTACAGGTGATGTTGTATCTTGTTGAATTGCCTCTATTTATGGGAAAATTATAAGTCGTAGGCCTATGGCCAATTCTGATTTGTTTTTGTGTTGCTATGTAACTATTATTATTGTTACTCTGACATTCATATTGTGTCGCATACATAGATTATCAAGTTGGAGCTGATGCTCGGTAAGTTTGCATGGATTGACAAATTAAGTTGAAGGATTATGCCTTGTTGACGCCTCTATTAATTGGAAAAATTTTAAGTTGGAGTTCTGCTCCAATGGTACCACATGCATGTGCATTGTAACGAGTCGCATTCCGTGTTGCATATTTATCATGTTGTGTTGTTGACTTGTGGTAATTGATGTTGGTTAGAAGTTGGGAAGTGGTGATTTTATATAATCTGATCTAATATATTGTTTATCATACACTCAATTATATGGTTCGATATCTCACCCATTCTATTTGAATGTTTCCCTCTATTGATAACGTGCAAGTAATCAAGAAGGATAGTTGTTACCTTCGTTAGTCTGAGTTGGTGTTGTCGCTCTGATACGTAGCACACGGGGGGATGAACGCATGTTTTCTTTATTGCTGGTTTTCATTATGTTGTTGAATTTTTAAGTTGTTTTTATTAAAGACTTGTTGTCTTAAAGTTGTTTTGAGTTGGACAAGATGTTATGGTGTTTTCAATTGAATTTAGTGAATCCGCTGTGTAATAATGAAAGTTGTTTTATTTTTAAAGATTAAACAGGTTGTTATCAGTTCACCCGAAATATTGTGTTACGTATCCGATTTACAGGTGATTGATTGTCGTTGAATTAAGTTGAAAGTGTAACATTCCATATGTTGTTGGAAATTTTGAAACTCTGATTTTATATAGTTCGTTGGATAAAAATGGGGTGTTACATTAGTGGTATCAGAGCAGGTCGGTCTGTCCGACAAAGTTGTCAAGTCGTAGTTTTGTCTAACAACCGAGTATTGTTAACTTGAGTTCTAACTGTTGTTTATGTTGTAGTGATAAGTTGAGATGTTCGAACAAGGTAAATTTTCTAGGACGAAAATATTCTAAGTGGGGGAGAGTTGTAACGCCCAATATTTTATTAAATATTTAATTAAATATTTTCGAATATTTTTCTGATTAAATTTTCGAAGTTGTGAAATATTGATTTAAGTTGTGTCGTTCATAGTTGAATTAATTAGTTGATTAAATTGTAGGATTAATATTGAATAAAACTATTATTATTATTATTATTTATGTAGGCCTATTGTAATGTTAGAAGTAGTAGAAAGAGAGGTGTAAGAATTTAAGCCCAATAAGACAAATAGAATAATAGTATTATTATTATTAAATTGGTTAGTTTATAAGAGAAAAACAACGAGAAGTAGCAGTAAAGGAAAAATAGGTTTTTGGAAATAGAAGAGGAATAAGGGTTAGATGAGAGATACGTGGAAACTGCAAGAAGAGGCAAATCTAGGAATCAATAGGAGAGTTAGAGCAATCTTCAATCTAAGGTAAGGGTATAGTTCTGATTCTATAATAGGATATGTGATGAATGATATATGGGATTAGATTGTAAAATTGTTCCCGTTTGTGTTGGAAATTGATATATTGATAAAATTGAGAGATGATTGAGGGTTTAATTTAATATTTTCATACTATAGCGTAATATATAGATATATAGTAGTTATTGGTCTTCATTCCTATATAGGTGCTTCAGGTGAATATATGCATAGTCACATAAATATGTTTAAGATATATACTTAGTCTTGTTTCTAAAACCAAAGGAATTTATAACAATTTGATATAATATTGGTTCTATTGTATCTGAACGTCATTCTGACTCCTATGTATATATTGCTTTATGGCTTCCTGTAACAAAACCAAAGATAGTGGTAGTATGATATATAGACCAATCAACACTTGTAGCATTCACGGTACTATAGCGATAGCAGTATTAGGAGTTACTTGTATAACAATTAGAATTCTCTATTATAATTGATATAATAATATTAATAATAATAATAATAATAACAATAATAATTAATAGAATAATATTTAGGAGTTAAATATTTAAGTTAATTTTAATTTTGATAGAGTTATCAATAGAGTTGTTAGAGTTGCCAATAAAGTTGTCAGAGTTGTTTTGAGTTATTGAGATTTATATTTTTATTTGTTTTGCGTAATTTCGACATGTTTAGAGTTGTCAATAGGGTAAGTTGGAACTGCCAGATAATAACACATCTTTACTAAATAATTGATATGTTAGTTATGAATTTTAGGTAAATTTAATTGCAGGAAATTATAGATTTAGTAAAATATTGGTAGAAGCTACAGTAGCATATGAATTGACAGATTTGGTAATAAAGTGGTGGAAATAGTTGGTAGTAGAAGGTAACAGGTTTACCAATTTAAACACAAGTAACCATTAGATTGAAACTAATATGTATGTAATAGGACAATAAAGTTGACAGGTAGTATACTTGTATCAGAAAGTAATAAATAGCAGTCTGATAGTTTTTGACAGAAAACAACATTTACAGTATAGACTATTCAATAGCAGTGTAGTATTAATTTAACCGAGTCGTAATGAGAAGTTTAGTATAAAATAGATATAATAGAATTTTTAGTCGATAATTAATTAACCAGTTTTAGTCGAAATAGTCTGAATAGTTATGCAGTTTATTTGTAGTAAATTTTGGTTGATTCGTTGGGTGGTGTTTTTGTTGAAAAATGTGAAATTACAGGTGATGTTGTATCTTGTTGAATTGCCTCTATTTATGGGAAAATTATAAGTCGTAGGCCTATGGCCAATTCTGATTTGTTTTTGTGTTGCTATGTAACTATTATTATTGTTACTCTGACATTCATATTGTGTCGCATACATAGATTATCAAGTTGGAGCTGATGCTCGGTAAGTTTGCATGGATTGACAAATTAAGTTGAAGGATTATGCCTTGTTGACGCCTCTATTAATTGGAAAAATTTTAAGTTGGAGTTCTGCTCCAATGGTACCACATGCATGTGCATTGTAACGAGTCGCATTCCGTGTTGCATATTTATCATGTTGTGTTGTTGACTTGTGGTAATTGATGTTGGTTAGAAGTTGGGAAGTGGTGATTTTATATAATCTGATCTAATATATTGTTTATCATACACTCAATTATATGGTTCGATATCTCACCCATTCTGTTTGAATGTTTCCCTCTATTGATAACGTGCAAGTAATCAAGAAGGATAGTTGTTACCTTCGTTAGTCTGAGTTGGTGTTGTCGCTCTGATACGTAGCACACGGGGGGATGAACGCATGTTTTCTTTATTGCTGGTTTTCATTATGTTGTTGAATTTTTAAGTTGTTTTTATTAAAGACTTGTTGTCTTAAAGTTGTTTTGAGTTGGACAAGATGTTATGGTGTTTTCAATTGAATTTAGTGAATCCGCTGTGTAATAATGAAAGTTGTTTTATTTTTAAAGATTAAACAGGTTGTTATCAGTTCACCCGAAATATTGTGTTACGTATCCGATTTACAGGTGATTGATTGTCGTTGAATTAAGTTGAAAGTGTAACATTCCATATGTTGTTGGAAATTTTGAAACTCTGATTTTATATAGTTCGTTGGATAAAAATGGGGTGTTACATTAGTGGTATCAGAGCAGGTCGGTCTGTCCGACAAAGTTGTCAAGTCGTAGTTTTGTCTAACAACCGAGTATTGTTAACTTGAGTTCTAACTGTTGTTTATGTTGTAGTGATAAGTTGAGATGTTCGAACAAGGTAAATTTTCTAGGACGAAAATATTCTAAGTGGGGGAGAGTTGTAACGCCCAATATTTTATTAAATATTTAATTAAATATTTTCGAATATTTTTCTGATTAAATTTTCGAAGTTGTGAAATATTGATTTAAGTTGTGTCGTTCATAGTTGAATTAATTAGTTGATTAAATTGTAGGATTAATATTGAATAAAACTATTATTATTATTATTATTTATGTAGGCCTATTGTAATGTTAGAAGTAGTAGAAAGAGAGGTGTAAGAATTTAAGCCCAATAAGACAAATAGAATAATAGTATTATTATTATTAAATTGGTTAGTTTATAAGAGAAAAACAACGAGAAGTAGCAGTAAAGGAAAAATAGGTTTTTGGAAATAGAAGAGGAATAAGGGTTAGATGAGAGATACGTGGAAACTGCAAGAAGAGGCAAATCTAGGAATCAATAGGAGAGTTAGAGCAATCTTCAATCTAAGGTAAGGGTAGAGTTCTGATTCTATAATAGGATATGTGATGAATGATATGTGGGATTAGATTGTAAAATTGTTCCCGTTTGTGTTGGAAATTGATATATTGATAAAATTGAGAGATGATTGAGGGTTTAATTTAATATTTTCATACTATAGCGTAATATATAGATATATAGTAGTTATTGGTCTTCATTCCTATATAGGTGCTTCAGGTGAATATATGCATAGTCACATAAATATGTTTAAGATATATACTTAGTCTTGTTTCTAAAACCAAAGGAATTTATAACAATTTGATATAATATTGGTTCTATTGTATCTGAACGTCATTCTGACTCCTATGTATATATTGCTTTATGGCTTCCTGTAACAAAACCAAAGATAGTGGTAGTATGATATATAGACCAATCAACACTTGTAGCATTCACGGTACTATAGCGATAGCAGTATTAGGAGTTACTTGTATAACAATTAGAATTCTCTATTATAATTGATATAATAATATTAATAATAATAATAATAATAACAATAATAATTAATAGAATAATATTTAGGAGTTAAATATTTAAGTTAATTTTAATTTTGATAGAGTTATCAATAGAGTTGTTAGAGTTGCCAATAAAGTTGTCAGAGTTGTTTTGAGTTATTGAGATTTATATTTTTATTTGTTTTGCGTAATTTCGACATGTTTAGAGTTGTCAATAGGGTAAGTTGGAACTGCCAGATAATAACACATCTTTACTAAATAATTGATATGTTAGTTATGAATTTTAGGTAAATTTAATTGCAGGAAATTATAGATTTAGTAAAATATTGGTAGAAGCTACAGTAGCATATGAATTGACAGATTTGGTAATAAAGTGGTGGAAATAGTTGGTAGTAGAAGGTAACAGGTTTACCAATTTAAACACAAGTAACCATTAGATTGAAACTAATATGTATGTAATAGGACAATAAAGTTGACAGGTAGTATACTTGTATCAGAAAGTAATAAATAGCAGTCTGATAGTTTTTGACAGAAAACAACATTTACAGTATAGACTATTCAATAGCAGTGTAGTATTAATTTAACCGAGTCGTAATGAGAAGTTTAGTATAAAATAGATATAATAGAATTTTTAGTCGATAATTAATTAACCAGTTTTAGTCGAAATAGTCTGAATAGTTATGCAGTTTATTTGTAGTAAATTTTGGTTGATTCGTTGGGTGGTGTTTTTGTTGAAAAATGTGAAATTACAGGTGACGTTGTATCTTGTTGAATTGCCTCTATTTATGGGAAAATTATAAGTCGTAGGCCTATGGCCAATTCTGATTTGTTTTTGTGTTGCTATGTAACTATTATTATTGTTACTCTGACATTCATATTGTGTCGCATACATAGATTATCAAGTTGGAGCTGATGCTCGGTAAGTTTGCATGGATTGACAAATTAAGTTGAAGGATTATGCCTTGTTGACGCCTCTATTAATTGGAAAAATTTTAAGTTGGAGTTCTGCTCCAATGGTACCACATGCATGTGCATTGTAACGAGTCGCATTCCGTGTTGCATATTTATCATGTTGTGTTGTTGACTTGTGGTAATTGATGTTGGTTAGAAGTTGGGAAGTGGTGATTTTATATAATCTGATCTAATATATTGTTTATCATACACTCAATTATATGGTTCGATATCTCACCCATTCTGTTTGAATGTTTCCCGCTATTGATAACGTGCAAGTAATCAAGAAGGATAGTTGTTACCTTCGTTAGTCTGAGTTGGTGTTGTCGCTCTGATACGTAGCACACGGGGGGATGAACGCATGTTTTCTTTATTGCTGGTTTTCATTATGTTGTTGAATTTTTAAGTTGTTTTTATTAAAGACTTGTTGTCTTAAAGTTGTTTTGAGTTGGACAAGATGTTATGGTGTTTTCAATTGAATTTAGTGAATCCGCTGTGTAATAATGAAAGTTGTTTTATTTTTAAAGATTAAACAGGTTGTTATCAGTTCACCCGAAATATTGTGTTACGTATCCGATTTACAGGTGATTGATTGTCGTTGAATTAAGTTGAAAGTGTAACATTCCATATGTTGTTGGAAATTTTGAAACTCTGATTTTATATAGTTCGTTGGATAAAAATGGGGTGTTACATTAGTGGTATCAGAGCAGGTCGGTCTGTCCGACAAAGTTGTCAAGTCGTAGTTTTGTCTAACAACCGAGTATTGTTAACTTGAGTTCTAACTGTTGTTTATGTTGTAGTGATAAGTTGAGATGTTCGAACAAGGTAAATTTTCTAGGACGAAAATATTCTAAGTGGGGGAGAGTTGTAACGCCCAATATTTTATTAAATATTTAATTAAATATTTTCGAATATTTTTCTGATTAAATTTTCGAAGTTGTGAAATATTGATTTAAGTTGTGTCGTTCATAGTTGAATTAATTAGTTGATTAAATTGTAGGATTAATATTGAATAAAACTATTATTATTATTATTATTATTATTATTTATGTAGGCCTATTGTAATGTTAGAAGTAGTAGAAAGAGAGGTGTAAGAATTTAAGCCCAATAAGACAAATAGAATAATAGTATTATTATTATTAAATTGGTTAGTTTATAAGAGAAAAACAACGAGAAGTAGCAGTAAAGGAAAAATAGGTTTTTGGAAATAGAAGAGGAATAAGGGTTAGATGAGAGATACGTGGAAACTGCAAGAAGAGGCAAATCTAGGAATCAATAGGAGAGTTAGAGCAATCTTCAATCTAAGGTAAGGGTAGAGTTCTGATTCTATAATAGGATATGTGATGAATGATATGTGGGATTAGATTGTAAAATTGTTCCCGTTTGTGTTGGAAATTGATATATTGATAAAATTGAGAGATGATTGAGGGTTTAATTTAATATTTTCATACTATAGCGTAATATATAGATATATAGTAGTTATTGGTCTTCATTCCTATATAGGTGCTTCAGGTGAATATATGCATAGTCACATAAATATGTTTAAGATATATACTTAGTCTTGTTTCTAAAACCAAAGGAATTTATAACAATTTGATATAATATTGGTTCTATTGTATCTGAACGTCATTCTGACTCCTATGTATATATTGCTTTATGGCTTCCTGTAACAAAACCAAAGATAGTGGTAGTATGATATATAGACCAATCAACACTTGTAGCATTCACGGTACTATAGCGATAGCAGTATTAGGAGTTACTTGTATAACAATTAGAATTCTCTATTATAATTGATATAATAATATTAATAATAATAATAATAATAACAATAATAATTAATAGAATAATATTTAGGAGTTAAATATTTAAGTTAATTTTAATTTTGATAGAGTTATCAATAGAGTTGTTAGAGTTGCCAATAAAGTTGTCAGAGTTGTTTTGAGTTATTGAGATTTATATTTTTATTTGTTTTGCGTAATTTCGACATGTTTAGAGTTGTCAATAGGGTAAGTTGGAACTGCCAGATAATAACACATCTTTACTAAATAATTGATATGTTAGTTATGAATTTTAGGTAAATTTAATTGCAGGAAATTATAGATTTAGTAAAATATTGGTAGAAGCTACAGTAGCATATGAATTGACAGATTTGGTAATAAAGTGGTGGAAATAGTTGGTAGTAGAAGGTAACAGGTTTACCAATTTAAACACAAGTAACCATTAGATTGAAACTAATATGTATGTAATAGGACAATAAAGTTGACAGGTAGTATACTTGTATCAGAAAGTAATAAATAGCAGTCTGATAGTTTTTGACAGAAAACAACATTTACAGTATAGACTATTCAATAGCAGTGTAGTATTAATTTAACCGAGTCGTAATGAGAAGTTTAGTATAAAATAGATATAATAGAATTTTTAGTCGATAATTAATTAACCAGTTTTAGTCGAAATAGTCTGAATAGTTATGCAGTTTATTTGTAGTAAATTTTGGTTGATTCGTTGGGTGGTGTTTTTGTTGAAAAATGTGAAATTACAGGTGATGTTGTATCTTGTTGAATTGCCTCTATTTATGGGAAAATTATAAGTCGTAGGCCTATGGCCAATTCTGATTTGTTTTTGTGTTGCTATGTAACTATTATTATTGTTACTCTGACATTCATATTGTGTCGCATACATAGATTATCAAGTTGGAGCTGATGCTCGGTAAGTTTGCATGGATTGACAAATTAAGTTGAAGGATTATGCCTTGTTGACGCCTCTATTAATTGGAAAAATTTTAAGTTGGAGTTCTGCTCCAATGGTACCACATGCATGTGCATTGTAACGAGTCGCATTCCGTGTTGCATATTTATCATGTTGTGTTGTTGACTTGTGGTAATTGATGTTGGTTAGAAGTTGGGAAGTGGTGATTTTATATAATCTGATCTAATATATTGTTTATCATACACTCAATTATATGGTTCGATATCTCACCCATTCTGTTTGAATGTTTCCCTCTATTGATAACGTGCAAGTAATCAAGAAGGATAGTTGTTACCTTCGTTAGTCTGAGTTGGTGTTGTCGCTCTGATACGTAGCACACGGGGGGATGAACGCATGTTTTCTTTATTGCTGGTTTTCATTATGTTGTTGAATTTTTAAGTTGTTTTTATTAAAGACTTGTTGTCTTAAAGTTGTTTTGAGTTGGACAAGATGTTATGGTGTTTTCAATTGAATTTAGTGAATCCGCTGTGTAATAATGAAAGTTGTTTTATTTTTAAAGATTAAACAGGTTGTTATCAGTTCACCCGAAATATTGTGTTACGTATCCGATTTACAGGTGATTGATTGTCGTTGAATTAAGTTGAAAGTGTAACATTCCATATGTTGTTGGAAATTTTGAAACTCTGATTTTATATAGTTCGTTGGATAAAAATGGGGTGTTACATTAGTGGTATCAGAGCAGGTCGGTCTGTCCGACAAAGTTGTCAAGTCGTAGTTTTGTCTAACAACCGAGTATTGTTAACTTGAGTTCTAACTGTTGTTTATGTTGTAGTGATAAGTTGAGATGTTCGAACAAGGTAAATTTTCTAGGACGAAAATATTCTAAGTGGGGGAGAGTTGTAACGCCCAATATTTTATTAAATATTTAATTAAATATTTTCGAATATTTTTCTGATTAAATTTTCGAAGTTGTGAAATATTGATTTAAGTTGTGTCGTTCATAGTTGAATTAATTAGTTGATTAAATTGTAGGATTAATATTGAATAAAACTATTATTATTATTATTATTATTATTTATGTAGGCCTATTGTAATGTTAGAAGTAGTAGAAAGAGAGGTGTAAGAATTTAAGCCCAATAAGACAAATAGAATAATAGTATTATTATTATTAAATTGGTTAGTTTATAAGAGAAAAACAACGAGAAGTAGCAGTAAAGAAAAAATTGGTTTTTGGAAATAGAAGAGGAATAAGGGTTAGATGAGAGATACGTGGAAACTGCAAGAAGAGGCAAATCTAGGAATCAATAGGAGAGTTAGAGCAATCTTCAATCTAAGGTAAGGGTAGAGTTCTGATTCTATAATAGGATATGTGATGAATGATATGTGGGATTAGATTGTAAAATTGTTCCCGTTTGTGTTGGAAATTGATATATTGATAAAATTGAGAGATGATTGAGGGTTTAATTTAATATTTTCATACTATAGCGTAATATATAGATATATAGTAGTTATTGGTCTTCATTCCTATATAGGTGCTTCAGGTGAATATATGCATAGTCACATAAATATGTTTAAGATATATACTTAGTCTTGTTTCTAAAACCAAAGGAATTTATAACAATTTGATATAATATTGGTTCTATTGTATCTGAACGTCATTCTGACTCCTATGTATATATTGCTTTATGGCTTCCTGTAACAAAACCAAAGATAGTGGTAGTATGATATATAGACCAATCAACACTTGTAGCATTCACGGTACTATAGCGATAGCAGTATTAGGAGTTACTTGTATAACAATTAGAATTCTCTATTATAATTGATATAATAATATTAATAATAATAATAATAATAACAATAATAATTAATAGAATAATATTTAGGAGTTAAATATTTAAGTTAATTTTAATTTTGATAGAGTTATCAATAGAGTTGTTAGAGTTGCCAATAAAGTTGTCAGAGTTGTTTTGAGTTATTGAGATTTATATTTTTATTTGTTTTGCGTAATTTCGACATGTTTAGAGTTGTCAATAGGGTAAGTTGGAACTGCCAGATAATAACACATCTTTACTAAATAATTGATATGTTAGTTATGAATTTTAGGTAAATTTAATTGCAGGAAATTATAGATTTAGTAAAATATTGGTAGAAGCTACAGTAGCATATGAATTGACAGATTTGGTAATAAAGTGGTGGAAATAGTTGGTAGTAGAAGGTAACAGGTTTACCAATTTAAACACAAGTAACCATTAGATTGAAACTAATATGTATGTAATAGGACAATAAAGTTGACAGGTAGTATACTTGTATCAGAAAGTAATAAATAGCAGTCTGATAGTTTTTGACAGAAACAACATTTACAGTATAGACTATTCAATAGCAGTGTAGTATTAATTTAACCGAGTCGTAATGAGAAGTTTAGTATAAAATAGATATAATAGAATTTTTAGTCGATAATTAATTAACCAGTTTTAGTCGAAATAGTCTGAATAGTTATGCAGTTTATTTGTAGTAAATTTTGGTTGATTCGTTGGGTGGTGTTTTTGTTGAAAAATGTGAAATTACAGGTGATGTTGTATCTTGTTGAATTGCCTCTATTTATGGGAAAATTATAAGTCGTAGGCCTATGGCCAATTCTGATTTGTTTTTGTGTTGCTATGTAACTATTATTATTGTTACTCTGACATTCATATTGTGTCGCATACATAGATTATCAAGTTGGAGCTGATGCTCGGTAAGTTTGCATGGATTGACAAATTAAGTTGAAGGATTATGCCCTGTTGACGCCTCTATTAATTGGAAAAATTTTAAGTTGGAGTTCTGCTCCAATGGTACCACATGCATGTGCATTGTAACGAGTCGCATTCCGTGTTGCATATTTATCATGTTGTGTTGTTGACTTGTGGTAATTGATGTTGGTTAGAAGTTGGGAAGTGGTGATTTTATATAATCTGATCTAATATATTGTTTATCATACACTCAATTATATGGTTCGATATCTCACCCATTCTGTTTGAATGTTTCCCTCTATTGATAACGTGCAAGTAATCAAGAAGGATAGTTGTTACCTTCGTTAGTCTGAGTTGGTGTTGTCGCTCTGATACGTAGCACACGGGGGGATGAACGCATGTTTTCTTTATTGCTGGTTTTCATTATGTTGTTGAATTTTTAAGTTGTTTTTATTAAAGACTTGTTGTCTTAAAGTTGTTTTGAGTTGGACAAGATGTTATGGTGTTTTCAATTGAATTTAGTGAATCCGCTGTGTAATAATGAAAGTTGTTTTATTTTTAAAGATTAAACAGGTTGTTATCAGTTCACCCGAAATATTGTGTTACGTATCCGATTTACAGGTGATTGATTGTCGTTGAATTAAGTTGAAAGTGTAACATTCCATATGTTGTTGGAAATTTTGAAACTCTGATTTTATATAGTTCGTTGGATAAAAATGGGGTGTTACATTAGTGGTATCAGAGCAGGTCGGTCTGTCACAAAGTTGTCAAGTCGTAGTTTTGTCTAACAACCGAGTATTGTTAACTTGAGTTCTAACTGTTGTTTATGTTGTAGTGATAAGTTGAGATGTTCGAACAAGGTAAATTTTCTAGGACGAAAATATTCTAAGTGGGGGAGAGTTGTAACGCCCAATATTTTATTAATATTTAATTAAATATTTTCGAATATTTTTCTGATTAAATTTTCGAAGTTGTGAAATATTGATTTAAGTTGTGTCGTTCATAGTTGAATTAATTAGTTGATTAAATTGTAGGATTAATATTGAATAAAACTATTATTATTATTATTATTATTTATGTAGGCCTATTGTAATGTTAGAAGTAGTAGAAAGAGAGGTGTAAGAATTTAAGCCCAATAAGACAAATAGAATAATAGTATTATTATTATTAAATTGGTTAGTTTATAAGAGAAAAACAACGAGAAGTAGCAGTAAAGGGAAAAATAGGTTTTTGGAAATAGAAGAGGAATAAGGGTTAGATGAGAGATACGTGGAAACTGCAAGAAGAGGCAAATCTAGGAATCAATAGGAGAGTTAGAGCAATCTTCAATCTAAGGTAAGGGTAGAGTTCTGATTCTATAATAGGATATGTTGATGAATGATATGTGGGATTAGATTGTAAAATTGTTCCCGTTTGTGTTGGAAATTGATATATTGAATAAAATTGAGAGATGATTGAGGGTTTAATTTAATATTTTCATACTATAGCGTAATATATAGATATATAGTAGTTATTGGTCTTCATTCCTATATAGGTGCTTCAGGTGAATATATGCATAGTCACATAAATATGTTTAAGATATATACTTAGTCTTGTTTCTAAAACCAAAGGAATTTATAACAATTTGATATAATATTGGTTCTATTGTATCTGAACGTCATTCTGACTCCTATGTATATATTGCTTTATGGCTTCCTGTAACAAAACCAAAGATAGTGGTAGTATGATATATAGACCAATCAACACTTGTAGCATTCACGGTACTATAGCGATAGCAGTATTAGGAGTTACTTGTATAACAATTAGAATTCTCTATTATAATTGATATAATAATATTAATAATAATAATAATAACAATAATAATTAATAGAATAATATTTAGGAGTTAATATTTAAGTTAATTTTAATTTTGATAGAGTTATCAACTAGAGTTGTTAGAGTTGCCAATAAAGTTGTCAGAGTTGTTTTGAGTTATTGAGATTTATATTTTTATTTGTTTTTGCGTAATTTCGACATGTTTAGAGTTGTCAATAGGGTAAGTTTGGAACTGCCAGATAATAACCACATCTTTACTAAATAATTGATATGTTAGTTATGAATTTTAGGTAAATTTAATTGCAGGAAATTATAGATTTAGTAAAATATTGGTAGAAGCTACAGTAGCATATGAATTGACAGATTTGGTAATAAAGTGGTGGAAATAGTTGGTAGTAGAAGGTAACAGGTTTACCAATTTAAAACACAAGTAACCATTAGATTGAAACTAATATGTATGTAATAGGACAATAAAATTGACAGGTAGTATACTTGTAGCAGAAAGTAATACATAGCAGTCTGGTAATTTTTGACAATAAACAACATTTACAGTATAGACTATTTAATAGCAGTGTCGTATTAATTTAACTGAGTCGTAATAAGAAGTTTAATATAAAATATAAATAATAGAAATTTTAGCCGATAATTTAATAACCAGTTTTAGTCGAAATAGTCCGAATAATTATGCAGTTTATCTGTAGTAAATTTTGGTTGATTCGTTGGGGGTGGTGTTTTTGTTGAAAATGTGAAATTACAGGTGATGTTGTATCTTGTTGAAATACCTTTATTTATGGGGAAATTATAAGTCGTAGGCCTATGGCCAATTCTAATTTGTATTTGTGTTGCTATGTAACTATTATTACGTTACTCTGACATTCATATTGTGTCGCATACATAGTTTATCAAGTTGGAGCTGATGCTCGGTAAGTTGGCATGGATTGAAAAATTAAGTTGAAGGATTATGTCTTGTTGACGCCTCTATTAATTGAAAAAATTTAAGTTGAGAGTTCTACTCCAATAGTACCACATGCATGTGCATTGTAACGAGTTGCATTCCATGTTGCATTGTAACGAGTCACAACTTTTGATTGGAATACTGTTTTGGAGTGATTCTTGAGACGTCATAACCATCTTGTTATCTCTGTCAACTACCATATTCGGCTCGAAATCCAATTCTTTGAGGAAGATCTCTGAACATGCGGATACTTTGAGAAGAAATAATGGAAAACGGTAAAAATATTATGTTGAAACCGTTATTTTTTGGACGTTCGAAAATTCATAACTTTCTCCTGAAGTGATGTTCCTGAGCCGTTATTTTGGGGGAAAATCCATCTTGATTGTATCTTCATTTTGTATGTTCGGATTGAGAACTGATTCCTTGAGAAAAGTCCCTGAAATTATGGATCACCAGAGATCTTGTGGTGTTGAACCAAAATTTTAATTTACCATTTTCCGATATTGTAAAAATCATAACTTCTTCGATTTTTATTGTATCGGGATGACTCTTTTGGAATAATTTCACAAATGATGTCAGCTCCAAGTTTGATTTATACGCCGAATTTGGATTTTTTATCAAGGATTTTCGTCCGAGGCATTCTTTCATAACTGACCGGTGAATTAAACGGAAAATCTGCATGCATTAGCTAACTCTGTTCTGCATTGGTGCAACTTCAAAAATCATAACTTTCTCGTTGTTTATTTGATTTAGCCTGTTCTTTTAGCATTGCGTCATAAATTTCACAATCTTCTATTTTATGTTGAGCTCGAGTCGTCGAGATTTCGCACCTATGATGATGTGGCATTTTGAGATCGCGTTGTGCTGACACTGTCAAAAATGAGGCCCAATCCAATTTCAAATCCAACGGCCAATTTACCCCATACTATATAAGTTCAATATCAGATTTTTTCCCTCATAATTTCATATTCTCAAAAACCTCTTAAAATTTCTCTCTCCCTTTTCCTCTCAAATCAAATACACTTTTTGCTTCAATTTCTCTCAAGAACAATAACAACTTCATCACATCTTCCTTTCAATCAAGCTTCAAGTGCAAAATCTCAAAAAACCAACTCCAAGCTCTCTCCTCTCTCTCTCTCTCTCTCTCTCTCTCTCTCTCTCTCTCTCTCTCTCTCTCTCTCTCTCTCTCTCTCTCTCTCTCTCTCTCTCTCCTCTCTCTCTCTCATCTCTCTCTCTCTCCCTCTCTCTCTCTCTCTCTCCTCTCTCCTCTTCTCTCTCGTACTCTCTCTCTCCTCCTCTCTCTCTCTCTCTCTCCACTCACCGCGCTTCTCTCTTCTCTCCCTTCGTCGCCGCCAGCTCACGGCCAGCCTCTGTCTCATCGCAATCGACAACGACGTCTCCTGCCGCCTTCACCTGTTGCGATTCTGTGACTTCCTCTTCCTCTTCTCACCTGTGAACTCGCAGACTACAGCCTCCCTCTGCCGTGCATTTTTCCCGGAAAGCATCCTCTTCTGATTCTGTTGATTCAGGTTAGTTTCTAATCCTTGAAATCTTGATTCAATTACTCTTGGAATTAATTTTGGTTTGTATGTTTGAGTTAGCATTGTTCACGAATATAAGGTGTTTGTGATATTGCTTGATTGAATTTTCACATGAGTTGAACATAAACTTGATTGAATATAAGTGTGGATATTAAAGTGTTGACGTTATTGTGAATTAATTATGTTGATTCTTGAATTACATGTGATAATTGATATAGACTGATTCTTGAGAATTGACAAAATCATGTGTTGAATTAAGTGAAGGTTATGTGTTTGATAAAATGCTTGAGCCATAATAGCATTGTTTTTTATTGAATATAATTCCATGAGTTGTTAATATGGTGAACTTGATTCTTGTTCCACGAGTTTCAATTGAATTATCAAATATGCTTGAACCTTGAGTTTTTTTTGTTGAAATGATGAAAAGAGGCATAGGTTGAATAGTTGCATAATTGATGTGAACTTTGTTTTCAAGTTCCCGTAAAAATTGTTGAAATCTTAAAATAAACTAATTAGAAGATCACATGTTAATTATGGAACTATTGGTTGAGATGTCATTGTGCAATCACGTGTTGATATATTTCTAATTCATGCCATGAATAAACTATCATTTTCAATGTAAAATTTTGAATTCGAAAATTAAATCAACACTTGATTTTTGGTTCAAAATTCTACCTTCGGACACAATTTTGAGCATAAGGTTGCACGGTGGTTAATGGTTAATGCTCAAGGAACTTGGTTTTGATGTTTGGATAGCATTTGTGACAAGTTTTCGCGGTTTCGGCTTGAGTTTTCACTCGTTTTCACACTTTTATGGAGTTGCTTCCCCGTAGTTAAAAGTAGCACTTCCGCTTGGATTTAATTCATGGGAACCACTTTTTTGAGTGTTTTGGCACGTTTGGATGCCACCGTGTGATTTTGAGCCGATTCTGTTCTGATATTTGGGCGCCTATTTTTTGTACATTAGTGTTATTTGACTGTGTTGGCATGAACATTGAGCATTGACATTTTTGTGATGCATGCTTGTGTTTCTTTTGTTCATCTTATGCACCATTGTGTGTATTTTCTTGATTCCGTTGTACTTTCCAGCTTATTCACATTATTACAGTAGTGCTTCCCGGTTTTTGGTTTGCACCTTCCGTTGTTCACTTGAATCTCACTCCTTTGTAATCCGTCGTTACTTTTGCGTTGTAATTTGATACTTGTTGTTGCGTTGTTATTTGCTATCCATTTTTGTGACTTGTGTAAGGTACACTGTGAGAGCTTTAGATCATGAACTAAGTGTTGGTTATGTGATTGAAAAACATTTGGTTTATGGACTTGCTTTAGATGCGACTTGTCTTGTTTCTCATTTTCATGGGAAATATATACTATTTGGGACTTGTCTGGATATTTCTTTGCTTGTATAGTGTTATCTTGTGCAGGGACTCTGATGTGATGTGATGTTATGTATTTGTGGGTTGCGATTTATTTTCGCATCTTGATATTCATTGGATATTATTTTTTTACTATTGCAACTTTCTTGTTGAAGCTTGCTCGAAGTATTCCGTGTTTCTTTGCTTTCGTTTGATAATTGACGAACTTGTGTTTGATTGGTATTCTCACATGCTTCCTTTTATCTCTTGCACTCTTTAACCGCTTTCTGATGCCATGAGAAGTATGAATAGAGATGCATGCTTTATCGCTTTTCTAGATATAATGAGGAAGTAGGAAATAAAGAGTGTGCGCTCGGAGTCACTATTTAAAGACCAGTAGCAGGCATTCTGCACTTGTTTTCTAATTGTGCTTGTGTTTGCTTTCATCTTTTTATGATCGATGATGTCACTCAATTAGAATTGAGATAACGACTTCGATCTTTGCATACTCCCCATAGGATTTTGAGGCTTTATTCTTTTGACGAGCGATGATGTCACTCAATTAGAATTGAGATAACGACTTCGATCTTTGCATGCTCCCTATAGGCTTTGTGGATTTATTATTTTGACGATCAATGATGTCACTCAATTAGAATTGAGATATACGACTTTGATCCCTTTGCATGTTCCCTATAGGATAGTTATCCTTGCCCTTAGGTCTTTTGCATGCTAACTTAGGTAGACATTTCCCATTTAGCATTTTTCTTCCGTCTTTTGCATGTGCATTAAAACTAAACACTTTCTTTTTCTTTCAAACTCATAAAATACTCTAATAATACAAAAAAACCCCTTTTCAAGGTAAAAAACACCAATCAATCCAAAATATTTTCACCTTTGGGCCTTCATTGAAACTTTAAAAAGGATGTGTTAGTTCTACTTTAGGCGGTACGATGCGTAAATCCCCAAAGGTCGGGTTGCAATCATATCTATTTGCCAAAAAGTTATGTACGAACATTATCCATCTTCGGGCATTTTTCTTTTGAAGATACCTCGTCAGGTATGAGCATGTTAGTTCTTTTCTACTACAGGCGCGTGAGTCTCCCAGGGTCGAGAAGCGGTAGATGCAAAGCTAGCATTGTTCCATTAAAAAACACAAAACAAACCAAAACATGTGTGCCGAACTATGGAGCTCTAACTTTCCCATTGCTTGAGGGAGTACAATAGGCACTGGGTTGCAGGGCCTAGGCGAGCAAAACATTGTAAATATTCCTTCTTTTCCGTACTTTCTTTTGTATGCATTCCCTTTTAGCAGTAAGCTTTAGATATAGATTTTTACACACCCTTAGATTAGAGAAAATGAAAGTGATCCTGTGGAGTACCACAAACGCAAGGGGTTCTAATACCTCCCCTTGCGTAAACTACTTCCTTTC